>CM042018.1:15005000-20005000 GCA_023525975.1 Smallanthus sonchifolius | reverse complement strand
GATCTAGGTTCTTCCTTGAAAAGACCAACACTTCATCATATCTCAAATACTTCACATCATTGTCTCTTCTGCCTTATTTTTTTATTATTATTATTACATAGTTTAATTTTTTTTTAACGGTAATTTGGATCACTAACGGGTCACTGATTCACCCGATCATCTCCACCTCCTTCAAGAGGAAACCCATCATAGGTGACAAAACCCTCTGGCCCGACCTGCACCCCCTTTTTTTGTCACAAGTGAGACTTGAACCCAAGACCTCTCCATTTTAGTGAATTCTTGGGTATACATCATGAAGTCTTAGACTTGAACCCAAGACCTTTACATATTTTAATTTTAAGATATTTATTGTACTTGATTAACTTTCTTAAAGCCACTTAGGTTGAATCCTAATGGTAAAAGGCAGTCTTTTTAAAGGATATCCTGATTTAAATATGGGTAAAGTGTAATTTAGGAAACGTATGTATTTTAGGAGTAGTGTAGGAGGATGTGTGTAAGTCCTTCAAAAAAATAACTTTCTTAAAGGTGTGATTTTTTGAGATTACATAATAGTTTAAGTTTGGCCTAAACAGGTTTGGTTTAGTTGGTGCCTAACCATAAACACATTTAGCTAAGTGGGTCGGTGTCTTACAGGTTGACCCGTTTACTATTATAACTTTTTAAAAGATACTAAATGGCGGCACTTAAACCAGATGATAATTTTATGTGAAAATAGTTCTAGCTGAACCACATATTACGAATATAAAAGTAGTGTTTGGTTTCATATCAGGCTGATCTAACCCGTCAAATGACCCGTTTACATTTTTTTTTGAACGGCAAATAAATTCATTAAAAAACAGTCACACTAGAAAGGAGCTAGGCAAAACTAAACAACATTACAAAACAATGTCAAATTTACGCCACATCCTCCAATCTAAAGAATGCATATTATTCCTGTTTTTAAGTCAAACAAAAGAGCTAGCTATAATATCCTCCAGGATCGACTTCGGCTCCCTCTTAATATTGTTGAAAACTCGAATTCAGTCCTCTGCTTTTTTTTTCAAGCTTCGCATTACTGATTTAGTAAATGATACATTAAGTAAAATAACAGGATAGGGCACGTTTAATACTAACACTACGTATACTCATATAGACACGCAATTAAAAATCTTCCTATTTTCATTCGATAAGACATTTGTTGTTCAACATCAATCAACTATATATGAATTTTAATATATGTTAATTTTTTATATATAAATAAATATATAATTATTTAAGAACATTTATACAAAAATTAAAATGTATACACCTAGATAAAACTGTTTGTGAACTTTAATAGTTATATTCGATAACTCTGTGTACGTTTACATATACGTAATTCTAGTATGGAATTTCGATAACTCTAGTAATTATAGAGTCCGGTTATACCTCGGAGACCTAAGACAATCTCCAGCGTTGTCAAAGGGATGGAGAAGGACGCCACGCTGGTCACTCTTAAGCATTGGAGGATTTGTTTGTGGCGTCCATTCTTGAATTCATCCGAGATTTCAAATAGAGAAAAACGGGTGTTATGTTGGCCCCCGTGATGTTTGTGGATATCCATGTATCGGAGGAAATGTTTGTGGGTGTCCATCTTGAAATTTTAGTTTTTATCTTTTATACATATTTAAGGTTTTAAAAATAAATTATAGTATATATAATTATTAAACATTTAAATTAGAATATATATATATATATATATATTTTAAATGATTTTAAATTTTAAATATATTTTTTTGAATTTAAAATATATTTTTAAATATATTTAATTATTTTTAGTAATACAAACCTAAACAAAATAGTTTAATATAAAAAAGTAATTTGGTTATGAAAAATAAATGTAAAAGGTGGTGTGAATGTGAAACTTTAACGATGTTTGTGCATGGATGAAGATTGTAGTAAAAATTGGTGTTTTGAAAGATAAGGTGCAATTTAACATGTGTGCCTGTGGATATTTTTGGTGTTTGACATTAGGGTTGGTCTAATCTATATCTATACTATATAATAAATAAAGGTTTTTCATGTCACGTGTCGCTTTCATATTCATTCTTATTCTTTTTTTTCGTCTGTCTCTTTTATTAAATATACATCTATCTTTTAATAATAATATATTTTTAAAGAAAATATTAATTATACTAATAAAACACATTTATTTTAAATTATCCATTATCATAAGAAATTTGAACTCTAATTATGTAACTTTTATTTTCATTCAAATAGTAAATGAAAGTCAAATTATATTAAATAGTAATTAACGTATTTTCGAAACTCAATTACATATTAATTTTTACATATTTTGAATTTTGTTTTTTATCCTTAGTATATGTAAAACATTTTTATACCTGTAAAATATATACATAAAGATTTCAGAATTTTATGTATTGATATTTTTCACCCCGTGTGTAATACACGAGTTCTAAGCTAGTTAAAAATAAACACACTAAGATTATACAACTACATTCAATAACTAAATTAACTAATTATAAAAACTCATGAAATTAATTTTTTTTAAATGACAAATCTACCCTACTCATGAAATTAATTGATATTTATTATAATGCGTTGTTAACTAGCCATAAAATAATTACGTTCCTATAATTAATTTTTATTTCTGAATTTGTGTTTCCAATTTGAACGGTAATGTTTGTTATAAATATTTTTTATTGAATTAATGAATTTAATTAACTGATTAAAAAAATAGTAACTATTATTAAAAGGAATCTTTTGCTAGTGCTTGTGATCGTGTTTATATTGATGACCATAATAATACAAGCAAACTGTAGCAAATAAATGAACCCACACAATACTTGTCTCGACACGTCTCACGCCACCATGCATGTTACCATCAATTATGCTTTTCTTGTTTATATTATTTTTTTATTTTATTTGAAACCATTTATAGTTTTTTTTTTCGGCCTAAAATAATTATGCATAAAACATAGAAGTTTAGTGAACAATTAATATAATTAGATATATGGAATAATAGTTCTAGTTCCTTAATGAGTGTAACTAGAAAATTAGCCCCGCGCTCCGCGGCGGCAAACGGTTGAGTCGTTGACATTAACATGGCTAAACAGAAAAAGAAATATGGTTAAGTACATAGAAGAAACGTATTAAGTTACGGAGAATTAGTTATGGAGATCGAAACATAGATAAAAGACGGTTGTATAACGGAACCGATATTTTTCAGTCGGTGTCGGTCTCATTCTTCACGGTACCAACATGTTACCGTTAGTCGATATAACCCACGACACCTAAAAAATACCCTACGTTGAATATGACTCCGTTTTTAATGAAATTTATACTGGGACATCAAGAAAAAATTAATTAACGAACGAAAGTTATTGAAAAAAAATCAGATTATATGTACTACAGGAGGTAAACGCGAAACTTTAGAAACTTGAGAGAGTTAAAGTTTCATTTTATAAAGTCAAGGGTGAATTTTGTCATTTGTTCAAAGTGTAAGGGGGTGTTAGTCGGTGGCAAAAAGCCACCGACACTTGGGGATTAAGAATTACTATAATAATGGGTAAATAATAATTATCTGTTATTAATGTGGATTATTATTTTAAAATAGACTAAATTGAAAGACGAAAAATACTAAATCTGAGTTTTTTTTTTTTTTGGAACTCAATTAATTAGGAGGCCTTTAGTTAATACTTGAAAATGAGAATAATTGGAGAATGAGGATGTGTATACACACAAAAATCGTTTTTGTTCCCCCATGATAAATTGAGTAACAGTTCGAAATTTGTTATTTTATTGATCTTTTATTATAAACTTTAAACAATTATATTATATATACTTCCATATCTATATTACATATTAAAGCTTCGTTTAACAGACGATCAATATTAAGTAAAGAATTGTAAAAAATCGTAAAAATATTTGTACATGTTGCTAAACTGTAACACATAAAATGATTATGTAATTGTATAATCCACTTTCTTAATCTCTTCTATTATATCCGACCATGAACATATTTATACGATTGTCTATTTAAAAATGGTTATGTATTAAAGTCATATATATATATATATATATATATATATATATATATATATATATATATATCCTCTATGATAGAGGAAATGTTTGTCACCGTCCCACCCTACCCAGACTATACAGTAGCTTCTGCTGTGATTGAGATTTTACTAGGTATTTTTGTTTGTTATATATATATATATATATATATAGGGAATGGTTCAAATACTAACCAAATTTTTATGTGATAAACGTGCTAACCAATATAAAACAATCACATAATTTATAAATTATTTTTTCTTTTAATTGTTAAAATAGTATTTTAAGTATCTTGAATAAATATTTTAAACGTAAATATGGAAATGATTAGCCTTACGTATACGTACCAAATAATGTTACATATACGTGACACATAGTGTTTACATATATGTAACATTAACATAATGATAATTGTTACATATACGTAGCACTATGTTTGTGAGTGGTTATCAAAGTTATCACATAAATATTGGTTAGCATTTGAACCTCCCCATATATATATATTGAGGTTCAAATAACAAGTGGTTTTTCGCTAAAAAACCTAAGAAATGACAAAAACTTAAGAAACGATATCAAACGAACTCTGATTGAGCTCATTTCAGCGGCGTTAGAACCGTCTCGTTGAACTCTACCATCTTAGCTTTTAGGGTTGAGCCTTAGGGTTTAGTTTTATTTGGGGGGTGGGTGGGGGGTTTAGGTTTTGGGGGTGGGTTTAGGTTTTTGGGGGTGGTGTGGGGGGTTTAGGTTTTTGGGGGGTGGGGTGATGGTTTTAGGCTTTTCGGGGTGTGGTTGGAGGGGGATTTAGGTTTTTGGGGGTGTTGGTGGAGCGGGGTTTTGGTTTTTGAGGACGGGTTAGGGTTTGATAAGACGGTTCCAACGCCGCTGGAATGAGCTCAATCGGAGTTCGTTTGAATCATTTCTTAGCGTTTCTTAGCGAAAAACCACTTATTAGTGGAACCTTCCCCTATATATATATATATATATATATATATATATATATACACACACACAGGTTGGTTTTACTACAAGTAGAGTTGTAACTAAGAATATATATATATATATATATATACACACAGGTTGGTTTTACTACAAGTAGAGTTGTAACTAAGAAGGATATAAAGGAAAGAGAATGCGTCATGTGTATGTTGCTTTTTTATGGACGATGGATATTTGTGTCCATTTACACACGTAAAATACAACACAGTTATATGGTCTACTGCGTTGGTTTGCTAATTATAATCGTGTTATTTTTTCATATAAGTGTATTGTTTTATTATTGCGAAAATTGTACCGGTTTAACATTTATAACTGTGTTGTTATACCAATTTATCATTATAACTATGTTGGTACCACTATAGTCATAAATCAACACAATTTTTCACTTTAATTGTAAATCAACAAAGTTATATAATAAAGAAACATAATTTCGCAGTGTATTATATTTTTCTAAAAAATACCGTTTAATATTACAATACTGTATTCAAATTAAAGATAAAAAAATGTTTGATTTTTATGTAATTTTTTTTAAAGATAGTATGTATAAAAAGTTATTTAGGTTTAAAAAAAAGGGAGAATTTCATATATATCCCTATAAACTTGCTAAATATCATATATATCCAAACCAAACTTTAAATATCAAATATATCCTTCTCTAATAAACTTTAACTTAATGACAAGTTTACCCTTCTCAAATATACTATTATTTTAATCCTCTTCTATTTGTTTAGTTTCAAACTCAAAAACATCAATGATTCATCTCCAATTCATCCCTACGACACTTCGCCGTTCATCAATGTTGATTAATTGTCTCCTAACAAATCACCCATTCACGTAATCTTGATTGTGGGTAAAACCAATAGTAGAACATTTTCTGCTTCTAACTTTCATTCCTAACTTTTAATTCGTTGTTTTTAATATATACTGAATATTAAAAGAAAATAACTGTAAAAATTGAAAATTGTTGCTTAAAATCACTGTGAAAAAAAAAACAAAAGTAATAAAAAATCACAGAAGAAAAAAGAAAAATAGCATAAAACCGAAAAAGAGGAAAAAAGAAAAAAAAACAAAATGTATTATGAACTCATGAAATATATTAACACGAGTAGGTATGTTTATTTAAGTATTAGAGGGTGTTATATTTGATGTTTAAAATAACTTAAGGGTAAAATGGTCATATTATGAATTATATTTAATAAAATGTATTAAAATGGATAAATATGATATTTTAACTATTAGAGATGGATATATTTGATATTTAAAGTTTGGTTTGGATATATATGATATTTAACAAGTTTATAGGGATATAAATGAAATTCTCCCTAAAAAAAATGATAGTCGTTTTCAACTCAACTAAGAACATTTCTGATTGGTGATCAAAGGTTTTATAAAGCCAATGAGTCTCAGATCAATTGGTTTGGGAGGAGTTACCCCAATAGCCTTTTATTATGGAGGTCATGGGTTCGAGGCTCACTTGGTGCAATATGCTCAAGTGGGCCAGGGGTTTTTCCACAGTGAGCCTTCGGGTGGTGGGTTTCCCCTGGAATTATGGGCGGGCTGGACCGCTGTCTGCGTTCGTGGGCGTGGGTGGCCTTTCGCCAATGGATTTACCCGGGTGACCGGGCTTATAGTATTTGTTTGCCATTCACAAAAAAGAAATGAAGTGAAAAATACGTTAAAAAGATTAATTTTAATGAACCTCTCCAAGAAAATCAACGTCATTAATTTCTTACACTTTAATTAATATCAAGATCTTCGTTAAACGCAGTTAAACTAATTTAATATCTATTTCCCAAAAGTTTTATGTATAGTATAAATAACTTTATAATGTGAAAAGGTTTACAAATTCGGATGATCAAGGGTCAATGGACCCTCTTGATCATCCCTTTGGTTCCGCCCCTTATAATATAATATGGTTTGCATATTTTTTTTAAATGCTTAAAAAGTTTATGATAGAGTGATAGCGAGTACTTTAACACTTAACACTAACTTATTCTTTCAAATTAAATTTTATTGGTTTAGGATTTAATTAATATTGAATGCAACATTTTCTTTAGGTCTATTACTGACTTTATTTTGAGAGAAAATTCATAAATTTAGGCTAACTTTTTTTTAATTTTTAAAATAAAACAATTTAATGATTTAAAAGAAATGCAACATGAATAAACATTTAACAGCTTATGTGTTTCTAAAGCATTTGATGGGCATGGTGGAATGGCAGTCACATGTGCATATCATATGCTTGTGACTCTTGCACATTTGCATGTTAGGGGTGTTGGATAATATATTAGTAAATTGGTTGGCAAAATGTCTCACATTACATGCACATGCTAACATACATACATGCATACATACATATACATATAACACAGTGGCGGATCTAGGAAAAAAATTCAGGGGTATCTAAAATTTCGTTTAGGGGTATCTAGATACATAAAACGGTAAAAAAAAAAAAATTCCGCTGCGCGTCGGAAATTCCCACTACGCGTCGAAAGTTGAGGGGTACCGACAGGTACCCCTGCCCTCCACATACATCCGCCCCTGCATATAAACATAACTATACCTATTTTATAATTTGTATAATACCAGAAATAATATATTTTTACTATAAAAATGTTTTTCAACTTTTTTTACATGCTTTATATAGATTGTTTTGGTGAGTCTTGTTAAAACTTTATACAGTAACTAACTACTAAACATTTGTTCCACTGAAAATGATAACTAATTTATGGTTACTAATTTTTTTGGAAAAGAGTGTATAAATCAACTTTTAATTATTATTAACTATATATTTACATAAATAATAAAATAATAAAAGGTAAATATGATATGATTGACATGTTCTTAGGTGTTTTTAAAATAAAAATAAAATAAAAATAGTTGGATGAAAACAACTGAAGAATAATGTGTATTCAGGGCCAGGATGTTCATCGCTCGCTTATGGAGCAATGCAAGAGTTGGGGCCATTCCGTGTCAATAGTGATGGAAAAACTCTATACAGAAACAAGTTTTCTTGGAATCGCGGTAATAAGATTATTTTAGTTATGTTAACCTTGATAAATGTTCTTTGCGAATACTTATAATGTTTGACTTTTTGAAATTTTCAGCGGCAAACGTTTTGTTTTTAGAGTCGCCAGCTGGAGTAGGGTTTTCATACTCTAACAAATCATCAGACTACAAACAAGGGGGTGACAAATCAACGGCTGCAGATAATTATGTGTTCTTGTTAAATTGGCTAGAACGATTTCCAGAGTATAAAGGAAGGGAAATTTATCTAGCAGGAGAGAGCTATGCAGGGCATTACGTACCTCAGCTCGCACAAACCATCGTTTACCACAACTTGATAGCTAATAAAACCCTAATCAATCTCAAAGGGATCTTTGTAAGTGTCATAATTCCACATTGGCTCTCTTATTTTCACACAACATTAGACTATCTTTATTTATGTTTGTTTTGGCCTTGAAACCTTCAAGTACATACATCCACTAAATTGGAGGTAGACAAGAAGTGTACATTGTCATTGGTGAACCTAAAGGGTAACATCCCACCTACTATGTCATTCCAAACCACTAATTTAGGGTAGGACCACGGTGCATGTTGTGTGGTCATATGGACTTATTCTTGGATTGCTAAAAGACTTTATAAAGGCAACAAGAACATGTCCATATGGTCAGAAAGCTAAACGCCATCATTTCATTATTCATTTATGAAACCCTATATTGAATGATTGTGTTTTTTAAGTGTTTGAAACTTATTCAAAAGAATATAATAGTCCAATAAGTGTTTCATTATGTTCGTTCACTTGTTACATGATATAAGACCTTTTCCAATATACTATGCTTAAGAATGGAGCCATATCATTCACCATTTGACCCCACTTCAACGTCATATTTTCTCTCTCATCTCCCTCTCACATTTTAAAGACCACTCATCCGTAATTAAGGATACCCCACACCATCTCCCTCCCTCCCTCTAAGTATCATTGGGCTCAATGACGCCCTATTGCAGATGCTTTAGTATCACTTGAAAAATAACTATGGCTAAACTTTTTCGTAGTTATTAATTAGTTATGATTATTATAGTTACCGAACCGAAAATAGAACCGGTTTGAAACCTGTTTATAGCCCGAACTGAGCCTGTCAAAGCTCCATCAAGAACCGGTTTCAAAGCGGTAATATTACAAGTGATTAGTAAATAATACATAATACCTTTTTGAGTTTTCAACTTGCTTACAATCTAGTGGTTTTCAGTAGGCTTAAATATATAAAATCAGACATCATTAAATGATATAGTCACTAGTAAGAGCCTCTAAAATAGAAGCCGAAATTTCTTGGTAGAGAGTGTGGCCTTTAGCAACAATAACTTAATTGGATTCATCACTATACTTGTATCCTTATTATTGTAACACCTTTGAGTTACACAATAGATGTTGCTACCTCTAATTTCGAAACTTGTTGGATGACTATATGCAGATTGGAAACGCAGTAATCAACGATGAGACAGATACGACCGGGATGTATGATTACTTTGGCTCACACGCTATAATTTCAGATGAAACTGCGCTTACCATTCGCAAATATTGTAATTTTTCACCAAATGCAGTCACACAGTCAGATACCTGCATTGACGCCACAAACTATGCTGATTATAACATCGAAGCTGTTGACATCTACAACATCTATGCACCTCTATGCTTTGATGGCAATCTTACTACAAAACCAAAGAAGACATCGGTAAGATTTTACTTGCTTACTACTGCGACAAGTGGTCACTAAAGCCAATTTCGTCGCTCTATCAGAAATTTTGAAAATTATTAATGAACGTATTTTTTTTTCTTTTTCTTTTTTTACAAAAATGGGTTAGTAACTATCTAAGATAACGACTTTTGTGTCTGGGAGTTGCCAATATCATACCAGTGTTTCAGAATTTTGTTTTAGTTGAAGTCGCTATCTCTAGTAGTCACTTCAACAGCAAAAGAAAACCCCTTTCTATCCTATCTAGATAGCTACTAACCCATTTTTCAAACCCCTTCAAAAAAACACCCTAGTTGTCATCATTCATTTTCAAAACAATTCACTATGAAAAAATGGTCTTTAGACCCTTATGTTGGTCACTAAAATCACGCATTTTTGTTTCTTCACAACGCGTTTCGTCACTATATTCCATCAACATTTTTTTTGTACGCAATCGTCTTATGCTCTGGTTATGTTTGATGTTTACAGTGGCAGAATATCGATCCGTGTAGCGATTACTACACCTATGCCTATATGAACCGTCAAGATGTTCAAGAGGCTCTCCATGCCAATGTAACCAAACTTGAGCATGATTGGGAACCATGCAGGTTTGTGTGTAAAAAAGTGTCACTTAAAGGTCACTAAATCTATCATTTTTCTAACAATATCAAACTTTTATGTGAAAATCATTCAGTGAAGTTCTCAAAGGTTGGCTAGATAGCTCGACAACAGTTATTCCACTCCTCAAGGAATTCATGAAACTTAAGCTTCGCGTTTGGATCTTCAGGTAATTAAACAAGTTGCAATCAAATCGTTCTCTCCTTCGCCAGGGCCGTCCCTGAGATTTCTGGGGCCCTGTGCGACTAAAGAAAATGGGCCACTAAAAATCTAAAATATAAAGTTAAATATATGAAAAAAAGAATAATTTCATTAATATGATGAAAATTATAACAGCACTAGGTTTGATTTTTTTATAAAAAATCAATTCAAAAACCTCCCTTGATTGAATTCAACCGATTGAATTTCAAAGGCAGAAGACGTCGACGACTGTTGATGGAGTAATTGCCGTATATTTTTTTTATAGGTAAAATTGTTAATTTGGACATGACCCAATGATGGAATAATTGTTAATGGGTTTTTAAACTCAGTTTATATGGTCATAAGTTAATTGTTAATTGTAATTTGTACAGGGTCTATCAGTTAATTTCTTTTTTAAACTCAGTTTATATTAAATATATTTTTGTAATATATACATATATATAATTTATAATTTTGAGCCCCCTGAAAAACCGGGCCCTGAGCGGTCGCCCACCCCGCACATGCTCAGGGCCGGCCCTGTCCTTCGCCTCCATTTTCTTGAGCAAACCCATTAGTTGTCTTAGCGACCAATGGTTTTGTCACCAATTTGTCGTTGTGTTTGGTTAGGGATGAGAATGGGACGGGTTTGGGATGGGTATTAGCAAATAGCAACAGTGGCGGATCCAAGAATTATTTTCAAGGGGTTCACTGTTTTTAGATGCTCCAATATAATAGGGCCGAACATAAAAAAATTCGGGTCGGTTCAGGTCGGTTCGATTATTCGAGTCGGGTAAAGTTTATCACATAACAAAAATATGATAACATAACAAAAAATTCGGGTCAGTTCGATTATTCGAAATCACCTTAAGCACAACACATGCTTAAATTTAGGTTATCGTTTCCTACACATTTATTCATACACCACCCACGCGGTTATGTGTTCTTCTATCCGCTTTTCATATTATATTTTAGGTGTGATTAAATAAAAATGACTCCTCTCTTTTCCCTTTTTTTCCCTCTTTTCATATTATATTTTAGGTGAAGTAAATCAAAGGTAAATAAAACTAACATAAAATCCTTTATCATGATTTGGACTAATATTCACCCAAAAACTAGGTGAGTTGTCAAATGCAAATTGACAGATAACTCCTCTCTTTCCCCCAGTTCTAAACAAGATCGGTAATATACAAGAATATGTTCGTTTTATAAAATAATATATATGTATTTTATCAAAATTTATTCTTGAAAACAGAAGAAAACCCTTTTTAGGTGTTTGAAAGAAATTGCTTTCTTTCCCTGGTACAGGCTACTAGCATGAGCCCAAGTGAAGGCCAAACAAGAAACAATTAAACAAATTAAAGAGTCTGATTCACCATACGAAATCAACTAAAAAAAGGTTTTAAAAAATGTTGGTGAAGGGATTCGAACCCACAACCTCCATATTATAATGCAAAGCCTAAACCACTATACTACTTGTGAAACTTTGTAAGGGAGTTCACCCTATATTATTTTAGGGGGTTCACCCCAGTTCTTTTACCTAGCGTTACACTAAAATTTCGAAACTCGGGGGGTTCCTGTGAACCCCCACCGTTACACTTAAGTCCGCCCCTGAATAGCAATCCCTCTCCCATATCCAATTGTAATACCGTGTCTTAAACCCGGCTCAATACCCGTCTGGTATCGGGTATACCCGTTATTTGTTTAAAAAAATAGTCACTTAGATTTACAAGTACATTTCTTTTTTTGACCATTCTAACTTTTATATAATTTTATATTTTTAACAACTTCAACAAATTAAAATATGATAAATTACATACATATCATCACCATAAAATATTTGAAATATGCAAATTAACTATGATATAAACCTTAAAATATAAGTACATACCTGATAGCATCAAAAATATATATAATATAATCCATATAATAAAACTACTATAATAAAGTATTAGTTGACAAGGGTCAAGAAAAAAATAAAAAAAAATAATTGAATTTTTTTTTGGTAGATGTATATAGTTCTGGTAAATAGGTATATCTAATATCATACCCATACCCAAACCCGTGATGTTTCGAGTATTCCCGTCAGGTTTGGTCTTAATAGTTGTATATTTGTTTTCTTGTATTGCAGTGGAGACACGGATGCAAGAGTACCGATCACCTCAACCAAGTATTCCATTGATTCCATGAAGATTGCAATAAAAACTAAATGGCATCCCTGGTTTCATCAAGGAGAGGTAAAACACTCATTTACATATTGTTGTGATGAATCACAAATGTAGTTAACATTGAACTAAACAGGCGGCCGGATTTGCACAAGTTTATAAAGGCGATCTAACATTAGCGACGGTTCGAGGGGCTGGTCACCAGGTGCCAAGCTACCAACCAAAGAGGGCTCTTGCACTAATCAAGCATTTCTTATCAGGAAAGCCGCTAATGGATTCTTCAAGACGTTGATATGCATGATTTTATACGTTATTCTTTTACAAATTAATATGCAGATGTTTTGTTATTCAAAGTTGATTAATTGTAATTAGGCAAATTTGATCATTAATTGGAGATATAAAGTGATCATTTTGTTGAAATTTCCACCCACCATGAACAACCAATATGTTTAGAAATTTGAAATTTGATCAACTGTGTAGCTGCCTTCTCAATCTATTGCTTTTTATCTAAATGTGAACATTTGAATAGTTTCTAATAAATAAAACATTTAATTAATTATGATGAAGTTGGGAGTATTATAGAAACTTATATGTAGGAATCCGGGTTTAATTTATACTCAAACATGTTTGTGTCATCTTTATTTATTTATTTATTTATACTTGATGGTAAACTAGATAACATACTTATTTTCTCTTCTCATAAACAAGACAACGTAACTATAAAACCTTAACCTGAATGGTCTGACGTGTCACTATTATAAAAATCAAAACATGTAATTCCATAACTAATGAATACGAATGTAATTCCATAATTAGTCATTACAATGTTGATCTAACTTCTCTAAAGCTCCATTTCCCTCTTCACTTCCCGTCGCGCTGTCACTCAACTTGACGTGCATAAAGAAAGAAAGCATGTCTGAGCATAACGTGTAGTGGGTGGATAAACGAAACAAAGATAACAATGGCAATGGATAACAGAAGTAATTCAATTTGAATAATCGTAAAAATAACCAATGTACACTAATCATAACGAATATAAGAAGATAATACTAAACATAATCGATACAAAACCGACATATAATCAGATAAGTTATATCATGTAGAACACAAAACAAATTAGTCGGCATAATTAAACGAATGAAGGTGCAGTTAAACGCTCTCAGGCGTAATAAAATGCACTCATGCCTAACAAAATCCACGAAGGTGTAACAAAAATCTCTCATGTGTAACAGAACGCATGAAGGCGTAACAAAACGCACTGAAGGCGCACACAATAAAATGCTCTCAGGCCTAACAAAATACAAAAAGGTTGTAATAATTATAAAAGTAAGGAACACTTGAATACGTACCTCAACAACGTTACATTAAATCATAAATGTTATTAAATAATAGTATATACATAATACGTACCTTACTGTTTTTTTTTTTGAACGGCAACACCTACATATTTTAGGATAATTGGGTTTCCCCGGGGCAACACCTAGAACATCAAAGGCAACCCACCCCAGGAGGAACCTCCCAACTGGGTAAACCCCCTGACCTGACCACAGACCTCTTTTTTGCTGTGGCAAGGATTCGAACCTAAGACCTCCACTATTGAAAGTCTTGAGGCTACCATTGCATCAGATGGCCAACTAGTGCTACAATCAGGGGCGGCCCCATGTTATGCCCGGGTGTGGGAAGGCACCACTCAACGTTAGTGGGCTAATGTAATTTGTTTAGAAAATCAAATCCAAAAATATTAGGCCCTCACCCTTATATAACCGGTCTCCATCTTCTCGCATAACAACCTGGTCTATAATAAAAACTTAACTTGTTAGTTATTAAATAATTATAAATATAAGACAAAGTTAAAAGAATCCCACATGTACCAGGATGACACCCCCTCAAAGGTGGTTGTCCGATTGGCCTAATCGGCCCTATATTAGGACTTCTGTCCATTTGTAGTGAGCAGCAACTTTAGTCCCATAGACTAGTCTATTAATCTATTTACATTGAAACTTAGTAGGAAAATATGTGTACAGAACAACCTGTTGTCTTAACAAACCTGGATATATTTGCAAACAGCACACTGTAATTGTCTGCTAACCTGCAAATCTTGATCAGAAAACTGTGAGATGTTGTGCAACCTTTCTTTTGACGGGTCATCATCTGTATGTATAAATATTGAAGTAAATATCTATTGTGAGTGGAAGTTTGTACCACAACAATTTTCATCTATTGGTACAATTTAAGGATCAACAATTGTACCAACAACCTAAATACCAGGCTCAACGGTCGGCACCGCGTGTTGTGGCAGGATTTCTGATCTTATTTTAACTATATACATTTTAGGAAGCTGTAAGCAGTTGTAATTCTTGATAGGCAAATGTAATGGTAGTCATATGAACGAAACTGATGTTCCTTTCACATAAAACACCCGATTGCCCCGCCAAGATACAAGCTATAACAATTTTGTTCCAATTAGTATGACAAATTCGAAGTCATCATCATAGCCATTTACTTAAGCAAAAAAAGTTAAACATAAAAAAACCTCCATCTCCAACTGAAGATACAGTTTTGTTTCAGTCAGTAGACAAATAAAAAATTACAACTGTTCACAACCTCCTAAGAGGATGACAAAGAGATTAGGTGGTGTTTAGCGATAATCGGGATGCACATTCGTGGCATACCATTGAATCGATCACCATCAAATTCAATTTCAATATCAAAGGCCACCACCACCACGATTCCACCGCCAAATAGAGTTCCGTCATCGGAGAGCACCTCTGCCAACGGGATGAAAGCCCTATCCTTTTTAAGCAACCACCACATCCGGCAACGACACCACTGCCACCTAGGGTTCCGAAATCGAACCCGCCAATAATGGCGACAATCGGTGGGAAAGAAAGAAGCAGAAACCCTATACTTGATGGTTTCATACGACTTTGATTTTTGAATTGGGGTTTCTTATGTTATCTTATGTAAGTTTTATATTCTCTCAATTGGATCTCGTGTTGGGTTATCTGGTACTCCATAATTCATGGATGGATCTCCTCAAACAGTTCGACACTTGCGTGATCTAAATTGTCAAACATCACTTAACTTTGTTATTTACATTGGAATTCTTATACTTAATTTGCTTATTGATTTAATTCTTAGATAGGTTGAGTTTTTAGTTAAATAGTACGCTAAATCTTGTAAACTTTAAGTGTTACTTTGTTAGCTGTTATTAAGCGTTAACTTGTTAATTGTTAATTTTAAGCAATATAAAAAAGTTGAACAAAATGAAGTTATGAACCAAATAAAAAAAACCTCTATAAATTTAAAATCGAATTAAAAACCTTATATCTGTGTAAGCATGTTTAAATCCATTAATGACATTATTACTCTAAATGTCTATAGTTATGTGAATAACTATTGAATTAAGACTATTATAAATTAGATTGGTTGATATTCAAAGAAATGAATATACAAGGAGTTAAAACCAAATTCACATATGTTTACCGGAGAATAAACTTTGGACGTAACCCGCTTCAAAATTATTCAATGGATCATAATTATGAGTAAGTTTTATAATAATGGTATTATCATTGTATCCTCTGACATGAGATACATATTAGGGACTCGATTATACTGAGATTGTGTTTTGACGTTGTTTAACATTACTCTTTAACCAGGTAGTAATAACGGCTATGATTGGTACAATCGAGGTATAATGGAAGGCGTATATAGTCAAGATGGGATATGCTCCCTTATTCTAATAAGTAGCTGACAACTTGGGCCTATCAATGATTCAAACTAATCTAAATGCATGACCGTGCTCAAACATAGTTTGTTATATCACTTTGATTCGACGTTGAGAAACATAATCGTGAATATTATATGAGATTGACCATGATCCATGTCTCATATTCAACTAGATGTCTATAACAGAAATGATAATTGACAAATTACCTTATACTACTACCTTTGTAGTGTATGGTTCCAAAAATACTTGGTTTTAGTGGATGACTAAAGTCATATATCATTAGAAGCAATAGGGCGTTGCTAGACGTACTTCACTGTTTATATTATTGTATAACTCAACATATCATCCACTATAATATCGCCCAATGGTATATGTGAAGTCTTATCAGCGAGACATTATGTAAATGTGACACATGATACATGCTATATTTTTTATTTGTATGTCTAAGGAATAACATTCAATAATATTTCTATTAATATATGATTCTAAAGGGTTACACGCTAAATAATTATCAATGACACATTTAAATATGTTTAAACGTAATAACCCAGTCAAGAATAATTTTAGTAATTGTTATTTAAACAATTACTTATGATTAAATATATATATATATATATATTTAAATCCTTCATTAGAGTTTACATGTGTGTAGATCATATGTTATTTAAACTAGTTAACATGTTTACTATGAAGTTTTTCATGCATGAAAATGCATATATTAGATGGAATATGACAACTTTGTTGGTAACTAATTTGTTTGAATGGAACTAGAAAGTCTTGATCTAACTAGACACGTGGAATGTAATAATTGTTTAATCTTGTACCATGCGGCTTACCTTTTCTTTTGCCTTTTCTGCCGAGATTTTCCAGCAGAAAAAAAAGATGGGTTTTGACCACTTTTTCATGCACCATACTTCTCTACAATAGCGGCGGATACGTCTTTTTGGGAGGGGTGGACAGGCACCCCTGTAAGCTAGTTTAGGCTAATTCTCGTAAGCCAGTTTAGGCTAATTCCTAAAGGGCACACTATAAAACAAATTTAAAAGTAAGGAGACACACCAAAACAAAATTAAGGGTAAGGACACACTTACAAAACAAAATTAAATATCAAAATCATGTTTTGACTTCATTCACTGGAAATAAAAAAACAGATAAACATTTTCATTATTTTAAATTTTTTACATAAAACGTTGATTAAATATTTAGTTGAGAAATTATTTTTTCTTGTTTAGTTTATTTCTCAATGTTAATTTTATTACTTAATTCGTTAACTAATTTAAAATGATTATTAAAGTTAAATGGACTTTGTTAATCATGCAGTTAGAACATTTGTATAGTTTCTTGTTTTATTTGACCCGACCCATCCCCCCCCAGCGGAAATTCCTGGATCCGCCACTTATACAAGGCTTGTATTGGTTTGTTAAATAAGAGGCTTAATATATACCATACTTTGAGGGATTGAGTGGAAGATTTAGAACACTTTTTCACCATCATTTTCAGCTTGCTTCTCTCGTTTTTTTTTCTTTACTGTTTCAATCCAGAATTTTGGTTTCATCAAGGCATTTGAAGGCTCATTTGGTGATCTAGAACATTACATACAAACTAATAAAGTGTCGGGTATAGTTTGTTGCGTGTTCTAGAGGTGTTCTTATGTTCTTCCTACATACATTCATACACATATTTAGTATTTTTAAGAAAAGAATTCTACATATCATCTTGACAAGCTTTTGGGTTGGAGTTGGCTAGCATCATCCTTGAAGATCTTGCTGTAGATACACTTTGGAGGAGCTTCTATCTTGATCCTTCATCCATTATCTTCAAGTATTTTAGGACCATTTCCCTTCAAAGCTTGTAATCCTAAACGCTGTTTTAGTTTTACTTTAATCACTTTTGTAATTGGACTCATGATTTGATGATGGGAAGCTTTAAATTGTTTTAAAAGGTTATGTGTAGAAAATGATTCCGCTGCTAAAATCTTTTGATAATTACACATAAATTCCCAACATTATATATCCCACTTAACTCAGGGGCAATGCTAAACAACTAGTTTTATACCCGTTCCAGTCCGGGTGTCCAAAATTAATAAAAGCAAAAAGTTAACAACTTTTTAAACATAAAATACATAGTGTCTGACTGGAATAAAAAAACATAACACAAAAGTTTTCATTGAATTAAAAGACTTTACAGTTATTTAATTTTTAAATCGCTTCGGCTTTTGCGTACTCCTCCTCGGCCTAGAATGACGGTCTGATTCAACTTGTAGACCTAGATCTGGGCATGTAGGTGATGGACTTTGTGTAACTGTATTATCCGCATTGACTTCAGTGTTACACTTGCCATCAAATGACAATACCCGGTTTGTCTAAAAGAATGACATCAAAGGATAATACCCGGTTTGTCTAAAAGAATGACATCAAAGGATAATACCCGATTTGTCTTTGGGTTATATGTTGTCAACGCACGTGGCACCATCAAACGTACTTCCCATTTGTTGGCGATGTTAGGACGTAGGTCATCAATGTAACGGTAATCCATTCTCGAGTAACAAAATCTACATTCTCATAAATGATGGACAAGGAACGAATATTAAATGATAACTTTATATAAGAAAATCACATATTGATATGTTAATACATCTACAGAATATATAAAACAATATTCATGGCTTTTATATTTGTTATAAAAAAAATAAACATCAATGGATATAACACTAATGCTTATTGTGCTATATAAAATAAACCCTAAGCATATACCTATCAGTATGACACTCGACTATAACTGCATATAATTAACTAAATTTATATATTTTATTTAAATTAAGTTATAAATAAATGTACTGAAAATCATAACTTGCTTCCATTAAGAAAAGCAATAAAGGATACCAAACAATTGTTTTACACGTTATAGACACTCCTCACAAAGTAGCATCGGTTGTCATACAAAAACATCTGTATTACGTAACTACTGTACATAATTATAGTGTGTTAAATTCTAAAAAAAATATTTCACATTCTCTAATACGCGATGTGAAAAATACGCTTACATGATAACATAAAAAGTAATAATAGTAACATAAATAACTGTATTATTTGAGGATAATTAAAGTACATTAGTGTACGAATCAAATAAATAAATGTGGAGCGAACCAACACCTAACCGGATCCAGAAAAAAAAATCCTAACCTTGAACCCACATGGTTTTTTTTTGCGGGTTTCGTTTTACAACCCGGATCTCCTCCACCCGGCTTATATGACACGCATTTCTAACCTAACCCCCCATTTCCTCATTTCTTCAACCTTTTACACTTCTCTCGCACCCCTATATGTTAGGGTTTCTGAAACCCTGATGGCTTCGTCTAATCGACCACGACTCGCATATAGATCCTCCGATTGTGGGTTTTACACGTCTGTCATACAATCGGGTGTTGGTTTGTCACCGTATCTATATGAATGGAAGCAGCAATCCGGTGTTGTCATCTAACGGACTCTCCATCTTCTGTTATAAGCACGCTCGTATATATCTTTCTCCGCATCTATTGTTTTATAACGTCTAGTAGCTGATATCTGCGGGATACAGACTAGAGTTTCTTGAAACCCTAGATCTGGAAGGTTCTTTGCCTACAGATCAGATCGATGTGGTTTATGGGAATTTCTAGGGTTCTCTGTAACCTAGATCTAGATTCGTAACCATAAAGCTAACGTACATTTTAGGTCAGAGGAAAGGGTGTTTGTTTCGCTAAAAGCCCACCTCTTAATAGTTCATTTTACCTCTTAATGGTTCATCTTCGAAACCATGCTAAACTACTCACACCTCTTAATGGTTCAGCACTTAATGGTTCAGATTTTGCTAAATAGTCCCTTAGATTTTATAAAAGCTTATCTACGTAATTTATAAATACAGTATCTATATAATTTGGCCCAATCACACAACACCCTACCAAAATTTTGTCCAATGACCATAATTCCATCATTCACATTTTATAAAAAATCCAAAAACCAACGTATAGTAAAAAAGTTGTAAATATCTAGAGTATGTATTAGATCATATGTAATTGAGTAATTGAGTGAAAGTGTATGGTAGATTATGTAACTTGGTGGTCTATATATACCAACTCCTTTGTAACTCTAATTCACAATCATTTAATACACACACAATTACAAGGTTCAAGTTGGTATAAGAGCTTGGTAGCTC
This sequence comes from Smallanthus sonchifolius, assembly GCA_023525975.1. Taxonomy (NCBI): domain Eukaryota; kingdom Viridiplantae; phylum Streptophyta; class Magnoliopsida; order Asterales; family Asteraceae; genus Smallanthus; species Smallanthus sonchifolius. The sequence continues at coordinate 19,984,349 of CM042018.1, read as the reverse complement.
TCATCGGAAAACACCGACGGAGGGGCGGTTGGCCATTGTCGCCGCCCTACCCACTACCACACCAAACCGTTGCGGTCTTCATCTTCTACTACTTCTACCGCCGCTGCTATTCACCACCACAACAACCATGTAGGTCCTAAGCAGACCCGCAAACACAGATATGCGGAGAAATCTTCATACAGCCAGGATCAAGAGGCGGAATATCTGCATTCCGGTATCACTCTCGAATCAGAAAAAGGGTAGAGACGGGTGCGGGAATCACATACACGAACAGAAATATATAAAAGTGAAAAGAACATATATATGAAAGCATAAAACGTGTGATTTTTTCATTGATATGAAAATGATAAAGCTTCTCACACACTTATAATTAGTCTTACCCTAGGGTGAGCTCCCCCTAGGGTGGTGATTCCCTCTACAGACACACACTCCTCCTATGAGGTATTCTACTATATATAGGAAGCCAAGCACATGCGCCTTGTTTTCCAAGCCACCGCCCAAACATGTCTGAAAAATAGGTATCGAAACTACATAGTTTTGATTTAAACAATGTTCAACCGAAACTAGTAGTTTCGATTGAACAAAAGTTCAACCGAAACTAGTAGTTTCGATACTGTAATTTAGATTGACAGCATCAGTCTCAAAATTATACTCAACAAACCACTACCACTGTCGTTCTACACCACACTTTTACCGCCGCCGCACCACAAACCTTAGATCCAACCCTCCACCACCACGAAAGCCTAGATCCAACTCGCCGCCACCACGAAACCCTAGATACGCTGCATGAAAGCCCTCGATGCCACCACGGGAAGCGGTCGCTCAATCCCCACGTCTAGGGTTAGCATAAACAAGGCTGCTCTCGTGACCCTAGACGTCATCTGTAAGGCCCCTAAACCGGGCACCCTACAGTTGGCTTACATCACAATGTATTCTTTTAAAAACACTTAACTCATTATAAAACACACAGTGGAAGTCTTAACTCAAAATGGTATTCGTATTTTAAAATCATTATTTTACTTTACATTACCGTACGAATGCATACACACCAACCCGAGTAGCACCGCTCCCAAGCCAAGATACATCGTCACCTGAACTCACCTACAAAATAGTCTAACGTACATACAAAGTCAGCTAAGCTGAGTGAGTTCTAACAGTTTATTATTAACAGAAAACCTTCATGTCACAATCGTCATTTATTTAAAACTCAAGGACTTCATATCAGATATAAAATAATTTGCCATATATTAACATATTGATAACCCATGTTACCTAAAACATTTCAACTCCCCTAAATGTCCAACAAACCTCGACTCAGCCCATAACCATAACCCGTAAGTCTCACTGATTTGGATCGAACTTACCAAAACACAAACCTGTGACCTACCACCCTTATCCACAGGAAGACCGGTTATCTCAACCGACTCCTATACATAGACCTGACAGCCTGATATGTCCTAAACTATACATGTTTTGCATGCGTAATAATCCCCATATTATGGTACTAATTGATTAATAACCTTATAATTGATACTTAATATTTCACAATTGCAGGTTATTCGTTGCTCCAAGATAAAAAAAAGCAAAAACCAGCTTAAAACGTGAAGAAATCAAGCTTTTGGAGGACCAAATCCGAGCATTGACCCCCAAGAAGTCAAACTAGGTCAACATAGTCAAACCAGCAGCTAAAAGACGAGCCAGGGGAGCTGGCAGGGCATTGCACGGCCGTCCAATGCCATGCACGGTCGTGCAACCCCTGTCCAGCCTCCCCAGGCTCCGGTACATCGTCCTTTGTACCCTGTTTGATTCCCGAGGTGTTTGCACGCCCGTGCAATCCAATGCACGGTTGTGCATTGCTCATTTTGAGGCCTATAAATAGATGGCTTGAGTTCTTCATTCCATACACCCATCCACATCTTAGAACAGCCATCTAAACCTCATTTGAGAGCTTATTTCGTAGTTAGAGTGTAGTAGTAGTTAGTAGAGGGGCTCATCCTCCTTGTTCCGCAATAGGAGAGCCTACGAAACTCAGCATTATGCTAGTTAGTATGGCCATTAGTGGCTAGACTCTTTGTATTGCTAGGGTGAAGATGAAGTTTGGTGCATGTTAATGTTTAACGTATTAATCCAAGTGATGTGTTTATGTCTTTAACTATTCGTCCTTAAAACCACCATTTTGGTGGGTTTTTATTATTGTCTAAATCCGTCTTTATATTTGTGAGTGTTCTTGTTTTTTAAAGTGTAAAACCCTTTTAATCAAACTTCTCTTGAAGCTTGTACATCTTTATACAAGTAGAGATTGATAAGCCAAGGCTTGGTTAATACTATTAAGATCGTACGTCTTTATACGAACTTATTATGCGACCAAGAATTGGTGAGCTCATGTTGGGAACGGTACGTCTTTATACTTGGTCCCATTGTTACACCGCCTCCCGGTGAGCAAAATATAATCACCTATTTAACTCTAATACAAAGCATTTTACGTTCGATGTCTTAAACCAACCCGGAGATAACCATTCGATGGGTTGAGGGTAATTGTTGTCCTTAACGGGAGGCACTACCATTTGTTAAATATTTTAAATTTTCAAATCAAATGTCGTGAGGACGAGGCTCTAGAGGTGACCCGCATCACACATTTGTAGTAGTCATATCACTGGATTAGTCAACTTAACATTATCACGTACCAAGCGGATTCGAAACCCAAAGCAATACTATTCGTAACCTGATCATTTCCGACATATTTAACTTCCTGTTATTTACTATTTTGTTTGTTACATTTCTGTTACACACTTCACGCACGTTTTTACTTTTCTACTATTTACTTTACCGCCATTTACTTTTCTGTCATTTAGTTTCTTGTTCCACAAGCATACAAAACTCACTCACTAATTAAACCGGTTAAGCGTTAACAAAATTTGAGTATTGGAATTCGACCGTGTCCATTGATTCGATACTTGGTTCTTACCTAAACTATATTACGCTGCGATAGGTACAATTGCCTATTGTGTGTGTTTTTAAGTTAAAAGTAATTATCATTTTATAAATTTAAAACCTGATCTCGTAAAACCATCCTAAAAATATATTTACCTATATTTTTACTATATCAAAACACTACGCATCAAGTTTTTGGCGCCGTTGCCGGGGACACGGTGATTTCAAGAAAAATTCAAGTTAACGGATTAACCTATCAATTTCCATCTGCTATTTTGTTACGTTTGTTGCAGGTAGTGTATGATCTATAACTCCACTACTGGTTTATATCAACCTTTGGAAGAGCCTGAAAGATTCTTTCACCGTCGAATACGAGAAAATCGTACTAGAAGAATGGCCGTTGAAAACCGCACTATTTCCGATTTCGCAAGACCGTCACTAGAGGCTTTGGGGTCTAGTATCACAAGGCCAACGGTTGACGCTAACAACTTTGAGATCAAATCTCATGTGATCCACATGATCCATTCATCATGCACTTTCCATGGATTACCCGATGAGGATCCACATGCCCACATTGCAAATTCCCTTGAAATTTGTGACACTTTCAAACTGAACGGAGTGTCGAATGACGCAATTCGCCTCCGGATCAGATTGGTCGATAGATGGGGTCTGACGTGGGATCCAGACCGTCCGGGCCCCGATACAGATCATGTACAGGCCGAGGTCGAGGCCGCCGCTCAGCAGGAGCAGGAGCAGGTTCATGAGCTTCATCAGCCCGATCAGCCGCCTCCTCCGCCGCCACCACCGCCTCCGGTTGTCATTCCACATGACATGTTTATGCGTTACTGGGCCTGGCAGTATGAGGTCCAGTGCGCCGCTGCTGCTGGCTACGCCCGCGCGCCTGCAATCTCGCGCATTCTATCGCGGGGTACTTGGTGAACAGCTCGGGGAGCGATGTCACCAGCGCGATATGTGGAGGTCACTTCGTGACCAAGCTGGCGAGACACTTCCAGCTTTTGACAGATGACTTGATAGGGGATCTGACCCCTGTGGCCGAGACTGTCGTGATGTCTGTGCAGACATTGCGCAACATGCACGTCGCTCGGCGTGGCGCAGGAGGGATCAGATTGGTCGATAGATGGGGACGGACGTGGGATTCAGACCGTCCGGGCCCCGATCCAGATCGTGTACAGGCCGAGGCCGAGGCCGCCGCTCAGCAGGAGCAGGAGCAGGAGCAGGAGCAGGTTCATGAGCTTCATCAGCCCGATCAGCCACCATCACCACCGCCTCAGCCACCATCACCACCAGCAGCAGGAGGCGTGGGTGGCAGGGCCGCCGATATCGACCTTGAGGGTATGCAGTGGGAGTAGTACCTCCTACTGCCTTTTGGTATCATTTTTGTGAGTTGTACTTTTGTTGTATTGTACAAACTCTTGTATCGCGCTACGGCGTTTATGTTGTACTTTTGTTTCCTTGTACTTTTGTTTCCATGTACTGTTGTATATATTTGTGTTTCTATTTTGGCTTGATGTTACTGATCTGTGTTTGATGTTAGTCTTTATTAGATCTTGGAATTGTGGAACTACGTGGAACGTCATTGTTGTGGGTTGGATTTTTGCGTGTGCCATGATCGACACGAGGGAAGTTTCAGTTATCCCTTCACACTCCATTTTGCTTTGCATGTTTTTGTATACATTGTGGGCAATGTATGTTTCTAAGTGTGGGGTTGGGTGTTTATTCTTTGCTTTACATTATTTTTTGTTGTACATTGAGGGCAATGTACAATTCTAAGCGTAGGGTGGGATTGTATTCGCGCGTTGTTTGTCCTCTTAGCATTTTATCGATTCATTTTTTACAAAATATTCTTTCATATTTTTTATTGGCACTAAATTAAAAGTTAACCGTTTAGCATTCACAATTTTTAGTAAATAATAGAGGTTTGATTTTTCGAAAGCAATTGAGATAGAAATTCCATTTAGTCAAACCTATTTTTTTGTGATAATCATGAGTTTTAGTGTGCTAAACGAATGAATTGCATGTAACCTTTTGCTTACACCCATTCCTTTCCATTTCCGTGAGTTTATTTTTGAGCCTTGATAGCTTTAGTCATTGTTTTCTCTCGTTTTTGCGGATTTGAGTGTGCCGGATGTTTCATGCTTGTTAGAACTTGCTTTCAGTATACATTTCGAAATCATGAACATAAATATTGCATAAAAATGATTGAGGCATTAGGATAAACCACTTTGTTAGCCTTTTATCTTTGTTTTCCCTTACCCGAACACATCCACTAGTTAACCACGTTGAGCCTATCCCATGTTCTTTCTTTTATTACCCACATTACACCGCCATTAAACCCTCATTAGCCTTTTTACTTATTTATTCTATTTTTCACCTGTGTTAGAAATACGGTCGGCTAATGTTAATTTTATAGCTTTTACTTTGTTGTAATCTTCAAATTCTTGAGAAGTTTTTAGCTAAGGAAAGATGCATATTGACTTAGTTCCCTTCAAAATAAAAGAAATAGTGAAAAAAAAAATCACCAAAATCAAGTGAAATATAGTCGATTAGAGCAATTTTGTGAGCAAAGATGGAAAGAATTCAGTTGTTAGCTCTTATCTATATACGGAAGTATTAGTTAGTTTATTTTTCATATTAGAAGTGTTTTAGTTTTTGAATTAGCATAACCGCCGGGTTTTTAGCCATTTAGCCACTTTTAAATTCCATTTCCTTACCCTTAACCATTGCCAAGTTACAACCCGTTTAAAGCCCTCTTGATTTGTGCTTTGTTTCATGTTAGTTGATAGAGATTTGATCTTTTAGCAAGCTTATGATTTATGCATGTTAATTGTCTTGGCATTTAAGTGTTCTATACATACACCATTACTTGTATGATTATATATATTCCCGAGTGTGTGTGAACATTGTGAGAAGCATAAAGTTGCATGCTAATGATTTCCTAGGCATATTCATTTGCTCATTCGGTTGTCACTTCATTGGGTTCATTGGGTTTCATTTAGTTAATTTTGCATTTCTTGTCAAACCTTTATAAATTTATTAATGCTTACGGTTTTCCGAATTGATCCATAGTGTTATTGGAAGTTTTGTTTTATTTTGATTTCTTGCTTGAGGACAAGCAATGTTCAAGTGTGGGGTTGTTTGATGTGCTTGAAATTACACATCTTTTCGGCACAAAACTTCGCTCATTTAACGATCAATTCTTGGTTACTTCCAACGTTTAGACACTTATTTGCTTCATTTCCTGTTTTATAGGTTTTTGTGAAGCTTAGTGAACAAACATGGGATTTCCAGGATAAAAGTGAAGTTTTAGGGTTTCTGTGATAGAGGCACGGTCGTGTCCCTAATTGGCACGGTCGTGCCAAGCTTGTTTAACCCTAGGCACGGTCGCGCCCCGTACATGGCACGACCGCGCCAAGCCAAAAGTCAAGGCACAACCGTGCCCTGACGCCCCACGGTCGCATGTACACCCGTGAGTCTGACACCTCGAAGCAAGAGAGCCAATGAAAGAAGCAGATCGGTCAACCACCTGACCGTGCTTAACCCTAGGCACGGTCGCGTTCCCTTGTCTGGCACGGGCGTGCCCTTGTTTTATAAATATCAGAAGTTTTCCTCACATCAGAAGTCTGGAGACCTGGAGAGTTGAAGCCCTTAGCACTGTTTTGTGCTCCGAATTTCCTTGTTTCTAGCCACATTTCAAGCTTCTAGGAAGGACTAATCATCTAGCTTGGGGAAGTTGTTCGATTCTTGGCATTTCTTTATGAGTCTTGTAACTTTTCCTTGCTTTGTTCCTGTTCTTATGCTCACCATGAGCTAACTCTTGACATCACTTTGGTTTAGATGAAGTTTAGTAACGTTTGACAACATTTATGGATTTTGGCATAGTTTATGTTAATGTTATAACAATGGCATGATTATTCCTCAATGATATTGTGTATTTGGGAGTTGATATTGTTTGCAAGATTTGTATGTGTATTGGCTTTGTATGTTTGATAACCCATGGTCTATGCATATATTCATTGATTAGTGTATTTATGTATGCTAGTTCATGGATTTTGACTAGGAATGGTGGATGAAGTCTTGTTTATGATTGAAAACTCTTGAATGTGCATCCTTGTACTTATGTTTGGAAAGACAAAGTGCTTGTTACGGTGTGTCATGTTTAGTATTATGTTCATCTAGGACTTGTTGACGCAATCTTCTAGTTTATGTAATCTTGATATGAACATTGTATGTTGAAGAAGTGCATGTTGTTGTTTACTTTAATCAACTTGAGGTGGGTTAGGTGTTGATTCGTGTAATCTTTCCAACTAGTTGTTGAATTAGCCAACCTTGACAGGAAGCTAGTCCAATCTTTATTAAACACTGACGTATTCATAACACGTGAGCTTCATTGTATGAATTTAGGTGGTTAGTTTGTATAATTCATTCTAACTTTCCGAAGAATCATTTGATTAGATGTCTTTGACGAGAATTTAGTCAACTTATATATCGTGTGCGTGTCATGTATCTATAGTTGTTGTTGGATGTCTACTAAATGGATTCGAGACCGAAGTGATATTCCTTCCTTGATTGTTTGATTTGTGTTATTGGTTTAGTTTTATATTCTTGCATATTAGTTTAATAAAAAAAATCAACTTAAACATATTTACCCTTACTTGATTGGATTTTAGTTCCGGTTTATTATCGCATTCCACCGTGTCCACGGATTGATATCCGGTTCTTGCCCTTACTATATTGCTATCCGACGGGTACACTGCCCGATGCGTGTGTGATTAGTCTTTGGTGAAAACCCTTTTTAAAACTAATACTGTGTGATAAATCCCTATTAAAATATATATATAGTTTACACGCATCAAGTTTTTGGCGCCGTTGCAGGGGATACGGTGTATGCGAGAACGATTGGAATTATTATTTAGTCATTTAGTATATATTTGTCTATATCTTGGTAAATAATTTTCCTTATTTAAATTTGTTTTATTTTTATTTTATCATCTTTGTCTTATTTTTGTGTATAGTTCTTCGGATTTTATTTTATGTTTATTTTTATATGGTACCCGTGATCGTTTTGTTTGAGTGTTCTTTGCAATGATTTTCATGGATCGCGACTATGGGAGTTACAGTGACGAGTACCCGTTTGATCTATGGGGTTACCATGAGGAAGATGTGCAAACGGATGGGTTCACCAACGAACCAATGACTATGGTGACGCCCGATCCTCCGTTGTGCACCGAGAAGAGCCGGCCCGCGACTGATCATGATCACGATTCGTCATACGAGTCATCCGAACAGCGGGAGAAGGCGAGACATTTCACGGACCAACCGATTTGGAAGGCGCGACATCGGTCCACAAAGCATGGCAAGTCAACACTATCTTGCTGGGATGATCGCCTCCTTCACTACATCATGTGCCTCATGTTCGGTCCGGGCAAATACAAGTGTTGGTGGCACGACCCGTCACTTCGTTTTCGCATTTACTATTGGTTGTCACTAACCGGTGGTAAATGCATTAAACCAAACGGGTCGGATGGGTATTCAAGAATCATATGCCACCCGTTTGTTGATTTGCCCCATCATTTGTCGTAAATTGACACGCATAAGGACACGAGTCTAGCTAATGACTCGTTAATAATCTTAGCATGTCCGGGTTTCACCCGTTAGTTATGTGTGTTCATTTTATCTTCCAATTATTTTCTTAGTTTTTATTTCATGTTTTTCTAGAATTTTACCATTTATTTTTGAGATAAGGTTATCGGGACGTGTTTTGGATCGAGCGGATTTGGGACAATGTTTGGAATGTCACAGGTATGTCTTCTGAATTTTTAGAAATTTTAACTTGAAAGAATCGCAGTCGGGTTTGGAATACTCTTCATAAAAAAATCAGGTTTCTCTGTCTGCTGGGCATGAGACACGGTCGTGCCTAGATATGGGCGCGGTCGTGCCTATAACCATAGGCGCGGTCGTGCCTATGTAAGAGGCGCGGTCGTGTCTCAGAAATGTTGGGCGGGTTAGGTAAGGTTAAACGGCGGATACCATTTTCTCTTCACTTTTTCCCCTAAAAAACGAGAACCCCCCCCCTACGTGCAATCGATTTTCTTCTATTCCGCATTGTTGATCTCCGTTCCTTCGAAGTCAGGTACGCCCCCGCTATTCTAATCTTTTCATTGTTATGTTCATGATTAGGATCGTAAAATTCTAGGGTTTTCGTCTTTTTCTGTTTTTGAATGTCATTTTAGGTGTAAATAAGTAGAAATAGGTTGTTCTATGTCCTTGAATTGTGTTGTGTTAAATGCCCCGTTGTAATCGTGCTTAAACTGTGAAATTTTGAATCTGAAACCCCTATTTTGGGAGGAGCACGACCGCGCTCTTGACCTAGGCGCGGTCGTTCCTGGCTTAAATGGTTTCCAGGATGAAGTTTTTGATTGAGCGCGGCTGTGCCTTCCACTTGCGCGATCGTGCCAAGTTGGGTTTGTCCAAAGCGTGCCCGTGTGTCACAGTAGCGCGGTCGTGGCCTTCTTTTTTTACCTAGGCGCGGTCGTGCCCTTCTCAGGCGCGACCGTGTCTGCCGGGTTTGGACTGCCCGTGGTCGCCCACAGCGCGACCGTGGGCTTTGTTTTTTTGCCTTGGCGCGGTCGTGCCCCTTCTCAGGCGCGACCGTGTCTCCCGAGTTGGACTGCCCGTGGTCGCCCAAGGCGCGGCCGTGGGCTTGGATTTTGGCCTAGGCGCGACCGTGCCCCTTCCCAGGCGCGACCGTGCCCCTTCATTATTTTGGTCAGAAACTTCATAAATTCAGTCTAGCGTCTTCATAACTGTTTTGATTTCATTTTTGTTGTCGTGCAGATGGTAGGCAACAGGGACCACCCGTACCTCGAGTTTGACATGAACGAGCACGAGTACGAGGCTCGTTTGGATGTTTTGTGGCCCCGCAGAGGCCGGATTCTAGCTGCTCGTCGTTTAGAGCCAGCCGCCATCGATGCCATCGGTCAGCGGGACCGGTGGAACGACATTGTCACCGCCCCTTGGCTCCGGTTGTTCAGGCTTCACGCCATACAGTACGTCGAGCTCGTGATGGAGTTTTTCTCCACTTACGAGTTTGATTATCCTTGCGCGGACCTCGAGCAGCCCGAGACTGTTAGGTTCAGATTAGGCGGCGAGTGGCGCGTGATGTCTGTCGCCAGAATTGGGAGATTACTAGGGTTATACACTCGCCAGGAGCTTCAGACTGAGGTGTTTACTGAGGGGATCACCGAATTCCCGACAGAGGAGGATAAGGATCAGTTTTGGCATGAGTTTGGGTTCGGGATATATGATCCTAGTTTGACCAAGGCTTCGAGCCTTCGGGATCCGTTACATCGTGTTCTTCACCGCTGCATCGTTTATTCGATCTCTGGGAGAGGTCAGGGGGAGACGGTGGTGAACCTTAGGGAGCTATTTTACCTGTTTTGCCTGGTACCCGCGCGCCTGCAATCTCGCGCATTCTATCGCGGGGTACTTGGTGAACAGCTCGGGGCGCGATGTCACCAGCGCGATATGTGGAGGTCACTTCGTGACCAAGCTAGCGAGACACTTCCAGCTTTTGACAGATGACTTGATAGGGGATCTGACCCCTGTGGCCGAGACTGTCGTGATGTCTGTGCAGACATTGCGCAACATGCACGTCGCTCGGCGTGGCGCAGGAGGGATCAGATTGGTCGATAGATGGGGACGGACGTGGGATCCAGACCGTCCGGGCCCCGATCCAGATCGTGTACAGGCCGAGGCCGAGGCCGCCGCTCAGCAGGAGCAGGTTCATGAGCTTCATCAGCCCGATCAGCCACCATCACCACCGCCTCAGCCACCATCACCACCAGCAGCAGGAGGCGTGGGTGGCAGGGCCGCCGATATCGACCTTGAGGGTATGCAGTGGGAGTAGTACCTCCTACTGCCTTTTGGTATCATTTTTGTGAGTTGTACTTTTGTTGTATTGTACAAACTCTTGTATCGCGCTACGGCGTTTATGTTGTACTTTTGTTTCCTTGTACTTTTGTTTCCATGTACTGTTGTATATATTTGTGTTTCTATTTTGGCTTGATGTTACTGATCTGTGTTTGATGTTAGTCTTTATTAGATCTTGGAATTGTGGAACTACGTGGAACGTCATTGTTGTGGGTTGGATTTTTGCGTGTGCCATGATCGACACGAGGGAAGTTTCAGTTATCCCTTCACACTCCATTTTGCTTTGCATGTTTTTGTATACATTGTGGGCAATGTATGTTTCTAAGTGTGGGGTTGGGTGTTTATTCTTTGCTTTACATTATTTTTTGTTGTACATTGAGGGCAATGTACAATTCTAAGCGTAGGGTGGGATTGTATTCGCGCGTTGTTTGTCCTCTTAGCATTTTATCGATTCATTTTTTACAAAATATTCTTTCATATTTTTTATTGGCACTAAATTAAAAGTTAACCGTTTAGCATTCACAATTTTTAGTAAATAATAGAGGTTTGATTTTTCGAAAGCAATTGAGATAGAAATTCCATTTAGTCAAACCTAATTTTTTGTGATAATCATGAGTTTTAGTGTGCTAAACGAATGAATTGCATGTAACCTTTTGCTTACACCCATTCCTTTCCATTTCCGTGAGTTTATTTTTGAGCCTTGATAGCTTTAGACATTGTTTTCTCTCGTTTTTGCGGATTTGAGTGTGCCGGATGTTTCATGCTTGTTAGAACTTGCTTTCAGTATACATTTCGAAATCATGAACATAAATATTGCATAAAAATGATTGAGGCATTAGGATAAACCACTTTGTTAGCCTTTTATCTTTGTTTTCCCTTACCCAAACACATCCACTAGTTAACCACGTTGAGCCTATCCCATGTTCTTTCTTTTATTACCCACATTACACCGCCATTAAACCCTCATTAGCCTTTTTACTTATTTATTCTATTTTTCACCTGTGTTAGAAATACGGTCGGCTAATGTTAATTTTATAGCTTTTACTTTGTTGTAATCTTCAAATTCTTGAGAAGTTTTTAGCTAAGGAAAGATGCATATTGACTTAGTTCCCTTCAAAAGAAAAGAAATAGTGAAAAAAAAAATCACCAAAATCAAGTGAAATATAGTCGATTAGAGCAATTTTGTGAGCAAAGATGGAAAGAATTCAGTTGTTAGCTCTTATCTATATACGGAAGTATTAGTTAGTTTATTTTTCATATTAGAAGTGTTTTAGTTTTTGAATTAGCATAACCGCCGGGTTTTTAGCCATTTAGCCACTTTTAAATTCCATTTCCTTACCCTTAACCATTGCCAAGTTACAACCCGTTTAAAGCCCTCTTGATTTGTGCTTTGTTTCATGTTAGTTGATAGAGATTTGATCTTTTAGCAAGCTTATGATTTATGCATGTTAATTGTCTTGGCATTTAAGTGTTCTATACATACACCATTACTTGTATGATCATATATATTCCCGAGTGTATGTGAACATTGTGAGAAGCATAAAGTTGCATGCTAATGATTTCCTAGGCATATTCATTTGCTCATTCGGTTGTCACTTCATTGGGTTCATTGGGTTTCATTTAGTTAATTTTGCATTTCTTGTCAAACCTTTATAAATTTATTAATGCTTACGGTTTTCCGAATTGATCCATAGTGTTATTGGAAGTTTTGTTTTATTTTGATTTCTTGCTTGAGGACAAGCAATGTTCAAGTGTGGGGTTGTTTGATGTGCTTGAAATTACACATCTTTTCGGCACAAAACTTCGCTCATTTAACGATCAATTCTTGGTTACTTCCAACGTTTAGACACTTATTTGCTTCATTTCCTGTTTTGTAGGTTTTTGTGAAGCTTAGTGAACAAACATGGGATTTCCAGGATAAAAGTGAAGTTTTAGGGTTTCTGTGATAGAGGCACGGTCGTGTCCCTAATTGGCACGGTCGTGCCAAGCTTGTTTAACCATAGGCACGGTCGCGCCCCGTACATGGCACGACCGCGCCAAGCCAAAATTCAAGGCACAACCGTGCCCTGACGCCCCACGGTCGCATGTACACCCGTGAGTCTGACACCTCGAAGCAAGAGAGCCAATGAAAGAAGCAGATCGGTCAACCACCTGACCGTGCTTAACCCAAGGCACGGTCGCGTTCCCTTGTCTGGCACGGGCGTGCCCTTGTTTTATAAATATCAGAAGTTTTCCTCACATCAGAAGTCTGGAGACCTGGAGAGTTGAAGCCCTTAGCACTGTTTTGTGCTCTGAATTTCCTTGTTTCTAGCCACATTTCAAGCTTCTAGGAAGGACTACAACATCAAGAGGATCACCATACATCATCATCATCATCTAGCTTGGGGAAGTTATTCGATTCTTGGCATTTATTTATGAGTCTTGTAACTTTTCCTTGCTTTGTTCCTGTTCTTATGCTCACCATGAGCTAACTCTTGACATCACTTTGGTTTAGATGAAGTTTAGTAACGTTTGACAACATTTATGGATTTTGGCATAGTTTATGTTAATGTTATAACAATGGCATGATTATTCCTCAATGATATTGTGTATTTGGGAGTTGATATTGTTTGCAAGATTTGTATGTGTATTGGCTTTGTATGTTTGATAACCCATGGTCTATGCATATATTCATTGATTAGTGTCTTTATGTATGCTAGTTCATGGCTTTTGACTAGGAATGGTGGATGAAGTCTTGTTTATGATTGAAAACTCTTGAATGTGCATCCTTGTACTTATGTTTTGAAAGACAAAGTGCTTGTTACGGTGTGTCATGTTTAGTATTATGTTCATCTAGGACTTGTTGACGCAATCTTCTAGTTTATGTAATCTTGATATGAACATTGTATGTTGAAGAAGTGCATGTTGTTGTTTACTTTAATCAACTTGAGGTGGGTTAGGTGTTGATTCGTGTAATCTTTCCAACTAGTTGTTGAATTAGCCAACCTTGACAGGAAGCTAGTCCAATCTTTATTAAACACTGACGTATTCATAACACGTGAGCTTCATTGTATGAATTTAGGTGGTTAGTTTGTATAATTCATTCTAACTTTCCGAAGAATCATTTGATTAGATGTCTTTGACGAGAATTTAGTCAACTTATATATCGTGTGCGTGTCATGTATCTATAGTTGTTGTTGGATGTCTACTAAATGGATTCGAGACCGAAGTGATATTCCTTCCTTGATTGTTTGATTTGTGTTATTGGTTTAGTTTTATATTCTTGCATATTAGTTTAATAAAAAAAAATCAACTTAAACATATTTACCCTTACTTGATTGGATTTTAGTTCCGGTTTATTATCGCATTCCACCGTGTCCACGGATTGATATCCGGTTCTTGCCCTTACTATATTGCTATCCGACGGGTACACTGCCCGATGCGTGTGTGATTAGTCTTTGGTGAAAACCCTTTTTAAAACTAATACTGTGTGATAAATCTCTATTAAAATATATATATAGTTTACACGCATCAACGCTTTAAGGACATGTTAAGGAAATGTCCTCACCATGGGCTAGAAGTTTGGTTACAAGTGTCATCATTCTATAATGGGTTACATAGTCAAGCTCGTCAGACACTAGACGCTACTGTAGGTGGTATTTTTGGAAACAAGAGGCCACAAGAAGCCTACAACCTAATTGAGAAAATAGCTATGAATATCTATCAATGGTACAGTCCAAGAAACACCAGGGGAGCCGGGCAAGGAGTTCATTCCATCGATACTGTCACATCACTTTCTACTCAAGTAGACGCCTTTACCACTTGAATCAATCAACTTAGTAAGGGCAAGACTGCCGTTGAGGCTACTGAAGAAGTGAAGAGTATCACTACTAATACCGAGCAGGTTGACTTTATCGGAATAAATCGCCTACAAAACAACCCCTATAGTAATACCTACAATCTTGGATGGACGAACCATCCAAACTTCAGCCGGAAGGATAACAACAACCAGGGACAATCCGGCTTCGGACAACAACAACAACAATTTCAACAAAGACCACCTCAAAACTATCAGCCTCGTCAACAATTTCAAGGAACTAGCAAACCAAGCAACGGGTTAAGCTTAGAGGACGCGGTAACTAAGTTAATCTCTACAACTGAAAGTCAAGCCCTTCTAGCGGATTCCCGTCACAAACAATATGACACTACCTAGACATGTACTACAACCCACCGTCCTTACACGGATCACTTACGTATATACCCAAACACATAACCTAGACATATCCTTATAACATCTATACACAACTTCTGACTCATCCCAAAAGTTATCACCCGACACATCAGTGTCATATCGACATCTAACCCACGTAAACTAGGGACACCACCTTGACTCTTAGCTTTATGTAAAAGATATAGTTGACTCGTAAAACTCAACGGCTTAACCCATTTACCGTAACATGTTCATTTATACGATAAAACATGCAAGTATGTACGATAGCGCCAAAAACAAGTAAAAACAAGGGGATTAGAACTCACCGATTGTGAAGATCCAAGTCCTGCACTGCAATCGTCATCTCGCTCGAAACCCGAACCTATCAAATGTTCAATCACGTGATCAGACACGTTCAGAGCATACGTCGAATAATGCATAAAATATAAAACCCCACTCTCCGTCTCGTCGCTCGTCAATCCAAACATCGAACCCTAGCTCCAGGTAGGGGTGTGCAAAGTCGGTTATGGGTCGGTTTTGGTCTCTTCCATAACCATAATCGCTTGGTCGGTTATTCACTATTCCATAACCATAAACATAGGTTATGGGTCGATTTCGATTAATTTCGGTTAATTAACCACTTTCGTTCCGTAACCACGTATCACATTTTTTTAGTAAAAAACCACGGATTACGTTAGTAATATTATTTTTTTCTTTTCATAATTTCATAATTAATGTATTAGTTATCTATAAACTTCTTTGAAAATGGATAGAAACAATTTGTACATATATTTGTGAATATATATTTTATGCACTCTTAACCATTACCATAGTGAATGAGGGAAATCATTTATATTTTGTGCATATATCTTATGCATAGAGTTGTATCGGTTAGGTTCGGTTAACGTTCGGTTATAGGACACTCTTAACCATAACCATAACTGCTTGATCAGTTAATCAAAGAACCTTAACCATAACCGTCGGTTAATTTCGGTTATCGATTAATTCGGTTCGGTGGCGGTTCGGTTAACGGTTAAGGTTTGCTCACCCCTAGCTCCAGGAATACACGTGTACCAGAGATGGGTTCCCATGCAAGCATGCAATCCACCGTCGGCTCACCCTTCTTCTTCCTCGCCGCCATCCCTTTCCTCCTTGCGTCGTTCTCCTGCCGTCACACACCTAGGTCAAGACTGACCTAGGGTTTGCGATTTAAGTGGTATAAATATCACCACGAGTTACATTTCGGGTCCTTCCTCTCCCGTTCTCACGCGTTTTGATTTTCTGAACATGATTTAAATAACAAATCGGGCCCTTCGGATTTATTAAATATCCATACGTGTCAAAACCCACTAACTAATCCTTTAACAGAAAACTGGGTAGTCATATACCCGAACTACTAACTTGTGGGTTTTCGGGATGTTACATCGTCGTTGCCACTATACAAACAGTGGCCGTTTTTCAACGACTTGCACCTCGTGAAAGCCACAATGCTTTCACTTCCTTTTCTTGCGAGGGCTGCAACACTATGATCTCACACGGGAGAGAAGAACACACAACAAAACCCTACACTGCATGTGAAAGATTAGTTTCGCCCAAGTCAAAACTTCAGGGGCGGACGGAATTTCATGGCGGCCAAAACTAACAGGCAAAAGTTCCACGATAGTGGGCGAAAGTATGAGGCAGTGGGCGAAAGTATGAGGCAGTGGGCGAAAGTTTCCGTGGCAGGATGTTTTGGCTAAGGCAGAGAAGATGGAGACCGTCTATCTTTTAAATTTCTTGTTTTTACAATTCAACCTAAATCTCTTATGTGCTTAGTTCGCAGGGGAATATTAGACCAAATGTAATCGAGTGAAAGTGTAGGGTAGATTATGTAACTCGGTGGTCTACATACACCACCTCCTTTGTAACCCTAGTTCACAATCATTCAGTACACACACAATTATAAGGTTCTCTATGCAACTAATGGGTGATTTCACAAACACACACCCACAATTCATTTTCTTATTTGAAAAACTTCCAAACTCTCTCCAGTTCTTTGTTCCACTTTCAAGAAATTATCCAACCCCTTTTGAAGTTGTAAAAATCATATAAGGAGAAACATCAAATTTGGATCATCCATGGTTAGTTCACAACTCGGTAATTAAGTCGATTGGTAAGAAATTTCGATAAGGTTTTAAGCTTCTAAACACTAGTTATGTTAAGTATTGACTAAAGCTCGAACTCAACCTCTCTTTCCAAAGAATATACGCAAGGATACAAGGAGGTAGACGTCATCTAAGACTCTAGACCGAACTCAACCTCTCTTTCCAAAGAATATACGCGAGGATACAAGGAGGTAGACGTCATCTAAGACTCTAGACCGATCGGTAAGTGTTCAACCAAGAATATGGGTATATAACCTTAAGTTTTAGGCATGCATGCAAGCATTAACTCATGTTCTAACATCCTACGAATGTATTGTTTGTCAAGATTCCAGCAATGTATCATCCTCCAACGGTCGAGTTTCAGCCTTCAAAGTAGTACAAATAGTGGTAAACCCTTTATCCCTACATGCATAAGTAGTTGAAGTTGTCATTTTGATGAGATTTAACATGATAATATAAAAACGATTAACACGTTAAAAAAATCTAAAACCGACACAAATATTTGTATATATATGATTATTTCAGTAACTTTATATGACTTAAATGATGTTAAAAATGATTTTTTAATGTTTTAAAGAGAGGTCTTAGCATAAACGTTTAAAAACTGCACTAAAACTGTATCAAAACCAAGATCCGGCACCTATGGACAAAAAAAAAAATTTCCAGAATATATTAACTTATAAGAATGTCAATCAAAAGGATAAATTGATTAACGGAATAAACACGCTTAAAATTATAAAAAATATATGAATTTAATCACTTATAAATCAAGAGTAGGATTTCTTGCTGTTATAGTACCCAAAATATTTTTGAAAACATTATATAGGGTTAGATATGAAAAAAAAAAAACGATAAATATTTAATTCCAAAGTTTTACACTTAACCGACGCGTTAAAAAGCCAAAAATTAAGTTTTTGGATACAATTAAAACTTACAGACTTTCAACTTTTTTCAAACTGAATATATACCTATTTGAATATATTTTGAGTCAAGTGTAGTTGGACCCTTTTAAAATATTAAAGGGCTAAAGTCTAAACCGTGTGTTAGACTCAAATGGGCCCAACAAGCCTAATAACCGGACCAAAGGATTTTGAAAATAAATTTTTGAATGAAATCTTTTATAAAAATGTTTAAACTTAAAAGATAATTGGGTTTCCCCGGGGCAACACATAGAACATCCAAGGTAGTTCACTCTAGGAGGAACCCCCAACTAGATAAACCTCCTGATATGTTTACAGACCCCCTTTAAAACCTTCACTATGAGAATTCTTAAGGCTACCATTACACTAAATTATCAACGGTTTTAGAAATGACTTAATATGTTATTACACAATATCATATATTGATGATGCTCTCACAACCCCAAAACACTCCCTCCCTCGTATGTAATTAGTTTATTACATAAGAACACAAAAAGAAAAGCCCTCTATTCTTCATATCACGTTCTCCCTCCTTAAAAACACATCAATATCATCTATTGAAGATGCTCTAAAGTGATGAGTAATGATGACAGTTATTTCATATACCGATAATCTATCACTTAATTATTATAGAACCTTAAATGAGAACGTTAGTGAACAGTAACTCCTCTTATGGAGGAGTGTCACGTGTAATGTTAATTGTCATTTATTTTTATTTTTTGTTTTCACACATAATACTATGTTTAATATACGCTTTAAGCACGTTTAGTTTTTTTTAATAATTTTATTTTTCTATAATAGCTTTCGTTCTTTAACTTTTTATAAAAAACAGAAATCGCGGCTTTTTTTAGTTTTTCTTTGTCAACGTTCCGGTATAAATTTTATTGAAAACGGAGTTGTATTCAGAATCGAGTATTTTTTTCATATCGTACGCTATGTCGAGTCTATATAGGTTTTTGCCCCGCATACGAGCCAAACTTATAACGACCATGTCCCCGTTGCGTTGCAAACGAGCCGACGCTGATAACAACCAGACTTTTGTAGCGAATCACGGAAAAAAAAAGAATCTAGTTATATTTTATTTTAACATATTTATACATAGTAAACAAAAATCTCTGTGTCTGTTAACGTTTTTATAATAGCATCACTAAATGTATAAATGAATCTATGATTTGGAGATATTTATAATAATATAATACAACTACTACAAGTAGTGGAACTTTCTTTTAGTGCGAGATATATCACATTTTTAATACCCAAACTTTTAACCAATCCTAGTGGGGTACTTTTACAATTATTTTATCCCCACCAACCAATAAATAATATTGATGTCCAATGATGCTCCCATATATACATTTATATATTATTATTTCTTTTATCCCATTACCATAAACGTTTCCAAATAACTTTGATTATTATAAAATATACATTTACTATACCATATTTAGATTAAAAAAAATTAAATAAACAAAAAAGACTTTCCTAGAAAAATAATCACATTGTTTTCGTCCACATTTTGATCGTTGTGGAAGTGTAGTAACAATCATAAATACAAAAAAACTCTAAAATATTAGGAGACCGATAAATACACTCTCCCTAACATTTAATCACACATCATCTGCCATCTATACGAATCGTATATGTGTTATACGACTCGTATATGAGTTATATTCTATATAGTGCAGCAGGTCCTGTCCCCCCTATCCGAACATACTACTATATGAGTCGTATAGTAGTATGATCGGATTCCTCTTGTACGATTTTTTTTCTTGCGTACAAAATATTTGAATATGACACAAGATTCCGTCAATTATTTGATAAGATACAAGATTTCGTCAATTATTTAATATGACATAAGATTCCGTTAAAAATACTATATAAACAACAATATGTTAATTCAATTCTCTCTAAATATGTTACATTTCATTTCACGTATTATCATTTACATTAAAAAACGAGTTAACGATGTTTTATATTGAATCTTCTAGCAATATATATGTGTTTTCACCCGATCAGGTATAACATTCATGATTATGTATGTTTATATTATCAAACTATACCATTTTTAACATTAACACATTTTGTTCCAGATTTTCATGTCTTACTTGGACTTGATGTTTTGGGTGCAAAACATTGGACGTGAGTATGATTATGCCATAGTCACCGAAAGATCGAAGAAAAACGCAAGAAAATAGGTTATTAAAGTACATCTTAAAGGTGACCGTGGTGGAGAATACAAGGGAACATCAATATTGAGACTCTACTACAAAAAAAACTAATTGTCTATTTCAACTAGTGGGAAAAATACGAGAAAAATCTTTAAGGTTGGAAGTTACGGGTGAAACATGCTTAACATAACCATCCACCCTCATTCCATTTGCAATGAGATTAACCGATCTAGTGATGCGTTTGGTGGAGGGCCTGTCAAAACACAGTATTCAGCCACGTAACATTTTATCAACAATAAGGGAGCAGAACCCCGAAAATGTGTCTTCGCTGAAAACCGTATATAATGCACAACAAAAGATACGTAAAGACAAACTCGGAACAACTCCAATGTAGGTTTTTTTCTCGATCTTGCATTCTAAAGAGTATGTTTACGAACATAATAAATAAAATGGGGTCTTAGATGAGTTATTCTTTGTACATAAAAGCTCGTTTATGATGTGGCTTTTGCCTTTATAAGTCAAGAAAAGGAAGATAACTTTATGTGGGCGTTAGATAAATTAAAAGAAACATTGAATAAGTGTATGCAGCCACACGTCATAATAAACGATAGACATCTTGCTCTTATGAATGCTTGTAAACGTATATTCCCGGACGATGCCCGATTATTATGTAGATGGCACATATCCAAGAATATTGCTAAGCACTGCAAGAAAAGCCTGGATGCACATGATTCGGGTGTGCTTGAACATACGTGGGGTATACTAATTGAGTATCCAACCCCTGATGTATACAACTATAATTACGGACGACTTAATCAAATGTTGATTAATATCTATCCAAGTAATTTTCTTATTTCTTACATTAATTGTTTTTTTATATTGTATGATGTTATGACCATTATTTTAAACATTTTTCAGGAGTTCTTGATTACTTGGATAGAAACTGGTTGGTAAAGCATAAAGACATGTTTGTGTCTGCTTGGATTGATAAAAAAGCTCAATTTTAAAAATCGAACAACTAACAGAGTAGAGAGCCAAAATTCACGTTTAAAGCTACACATGAATACCGCTAACCCTACTCTAGATAGATTGGTGGAGATTACAAGTAAAATCGTAACCGAGCAGTTGTCACAAATTAATGAAACATTTAAAAGAAGTAGAATTAAAATATACAATCAACACAGGATACCACTGTTCAACTTTTTACGAGGTAATTTTCTATTGAAGCTCTAGATCTAATATGTGTAGAGCTTTACCGGTTAATTGATCCCATAGAGTCGCATTCCTCGTGTGGATGTCATCTACACACAAGTTGTGGTTTTCCATGTGCTTGTATTCTTTCAAATTATTTGCGTTAGGTCAACCCATTCCATTGGATTCGATAGATATCTTCTGGCGGAAGCTTGATTTCTCACTGCCATTTCTTCACCAAGATGACGATATAGATATTGATGAAGAATTTCAAGTTATGTCACAGAAGATTAAATCTCAACCAACATGTGTGAAAAGAACATGGTTGAAGAAGATAAAATAATGAATTCATCCAAACCTTGAAAAGCCTAAAGTTCAAACAAATACTCGTGGGCTTCCATCCTTAAAGACGAAGTAACAAAACAACCAAAACCCTGCTAGACACAGTTCATTCGTGATCTCTCAGGATCCGTTCAAAACAGCCAAGAACCTGAAACTTAGTTGTTGATGTGCTTGATAGGGTCTATGAAAAAAACTAAACAAAAAGCTAACCTAGACACTCGAGTTAAACTCTGGAAAACCCTAAACTAAACCAAAATGACAGGCAAGTGTACCTGTCGATTGTAGTAAAGCCTAATAGAAGTCCGGATCTCAAACCCACGAGACACTTACAATAACTACAACTAGACTCCAAAAAATAACTAAAGGATTTGGTTTGAGGGGAATTTCTATTAAAAAGTCTAAAGTGATTAAAAGCAAATGAAAATTAAGAAGAACTAATGAAAACCAACTATCACTCAGGAGATTTAGATGAAATCAAGAATTGGGAAAACACTACACATGTAAGAATCCTATTTGTGAATCTCGGTTTTCTCTCGGCTATGGAAATTATGATGGAACTGGGATCTTGAAGTATAACACCCTTATACAACCTAGTGGATCCCTGATCATTCTCTAGGTGTGACTAGAAGGAAACCGTAAGGGGTGTATAACACTCACCAGTTAATTGGATTACCTTTCAGTATCACCAACAACACTAAAGTACCCTAAATACATATTACCTTTCAGTATCACTATCTCAATACATTTGAAGATGCAAGGGTAATCTAAGAACAATCGATAAGACACGGAATAGCAAAGATACCAAGAAACCTAGGGAAACCTCCTCTCAGAGCCTTTACACCTAGATACCTAATACCAAAGACAACCTGACTATCTCTCACATCTCAGCTATCGAGATAGGAAGAACACTCAGCTTTAACAAATCACAAACTAATGTTCCTATGGATTACTACATCTAGCAAAACCATAAACAGTCACAAACACATAGTAAGCAACATAAACATGTATCTATAACTGAAAGACATTCAACAAGACACATGCGGAACATTAATCACTGTTAAATCTGAACTAAGCATGCATATACATCAAACCAATTGTAAAAACGATTCTTTACATTAATGTTAAACCATCTTACGATAACCAAAAACCGATAAAAATCCAAAGATTCAACAAATCATCATCAAACCTAGGTAATACTTAGTGTTTAGCCAACAATCATGTTCACAAGCAGCAAAACAACTATAAAAGTCGAAGACATATGATCAAAAAGGTCTAACGAACAAGAAGAATCAAGGTTCAATGATCAAATAATGCAATCTAAACAATATATGCTCCAACTCTTCAATCTCTTGCTCCAAATAAGCACTATGCTCTCAAAATCGCCAAAATTTCCTTGCTTGACGGCTGAAAGTCGAACTCCCAATGGAATGGCATAAAAATTCTTTAAATACTCAATTTAGTATTTTTCCCGTAATTTTGGGTCTTGACGTGTCGCCAAAACTCAATCAAAATCCCTAGCGTGGCGCCAAGGACAAAATAGCCGGCCACCCCCTTTTCCTGAATTCCTGGTCTTGGCATGTCTCCAAGACCTAAGCCATGATCTTAGTATGGCGCCAAGATCTAAATTTCCAGATTTTTAAATTCTTTTCAATGCTTCTCCTCGTATGCTCGATTCCTTCAAGATTTTGCTTTGTTTTCCACTCCTTTTGCACACGAACACCTGTAGATATATAAACCACTAAGTACGAAACAAAAACGAATTAAAACAACTAATTAAAGAACTAAAACACACAAAAACGATAGGATAAACATATGTGTTTTGAAACACATCAAACATCCCCACACTTAACCTTTTTTCATTCTCGAAAAAATCTGCAATTGAATCATAACTGGAAAACTAGCTTTCAAAATTTTCTCATTAGTTCATTGGTTCCAATATACACACGTGTTAACTGCAGTCATCGGTATTTCTGTCCGATTAAACCCAACCACCAAATAATCAAGCCCCAGATTGTATTTTATCATTGCATTACTTAACCATCATTCAATCTATGAGTCTTATACTAAAAAAGCCACAGCTTAGCCTAATCCCATCTCAAGGTGTGTCAAGACCCGGGTTAAACCATATAGATTTTCCCTCCACGATAAACAAGAACTTATATGTTTTAATAATTGCTTTAGATGGATAATGGATGAATGTTATGAGCATTTATGATAAGTTTAATTGAACCTTACCTAGTGGTGCTTCAACTAAGCTGTAACTCGACGGGTGACACATAGGCTGCAGTTCTAACAATGAAACACGTAAGAATCTACCCCAGTAGTGTTTCAATCAGGCTGTAACCCGATCAACTTTCCAATTTAATTAAGCTTTTAAGAATCTGACCTAGTAGTGTTTCAACCAAGCTGCAACTCGTCATGTGACACGTAGGCGAAACTTAATTTCTTAATTTTAGCTCATATGGATGGAATTATGGAATTTGGGGGGATTTTTAAAACATAAAAGTTCTTAAATCTAACGTGGTACCCATAAACCTATATTAACAGTTTCAGCTTTATCAATTCTCCCAACATGAGAACCCAGCAGATATCCTGATTTATATACTTAATTCTTCTTATTTAATACTCTCAGGATATTTAAGCTTTTCAAAGTTAACTGGGACTACCAATACATCACAAATTATACACGTTTTCTATTATTATTATTATTTCATTTTAATTCAACAACCAGTTCCCAATTTCCTATCATTTTTCATTTAGTTACAAAACTTTAACTCAAGGACATTTTTGAAAATTTTTCTCATTTTTTTTTATTTTTTAAACAAACCAAAGTAAACTAATCAACTAAACTAAGATAGACGTCAAGTCTCTCATCCTCACACTTGAAACGCACATTGTCCCCAATGTGAACCGAGAAACGACGAAAAATAAAAAGAAAGACAAAAAATTTTAAAAAATATGTACACAAATTTTTTTTGAACAGACTTCCTTGGTGAAACTGGCAATAATCCTCGTAAGTCGTGTCCCGTGCCTTCTCCTGTATCGGACATTCCTGCAAAACAGATATAATTGACTAAATCGAATACGGTGGTTACGACGTATAGCATTTCGTTCGCGGTCGTAACCAAAAGCTAATAAAGAAAGAAACAAAATAAAACAGAAAAACGAAAAATTTGGGGATACCCTTTACACAAATATATTATCTAGATCGTCCCCGCCCGAATGAAGATTGAGTACGGGCGGAGCGATCTAATCCTGTAAATTCAATTCAAGTAAACCCCAAAACTCGATTAACAACTAATACTAAAACGACTCAAACTACAAAAAATTTTAAACAAGGAACGTACCCGATGGAGTGGTGGATGGCAGATGGTGGTGGTGTGGTTTTGAATTGGGGAAGAGAAACGCTGATTCTTATATATATATATATATATGTATATCTATATATATCTATACTAGATAATAAATAAATGTTTTTCATGCCACGTGTCGCCTCCATATTTATTCTCATCGTTTATTTCCCGCATCTCTCTCTTATTAAATACACCTCTATCTTTTAATAATAATACATTTTTAAAGAAAATACTAATTTTTATATTAATAAATCTCTTGACATATTTTAACGAGTGTATGTGTTAAAGATTATATTATATTCCACGGGTTTATTCAACCCGTATAAAACATGAGTTTTTAAAAAAATAATTTTTTTATTACTTAATATATAATATTATATTTATTCAACCTGTGTAATACACGGGATTTAAACTAGTGTATATATGTATATATATTAGTCTTGGGGTGTCGCTGAGAAGAAAGTGGCCATCTTCGCGTGGCGCCAAGAGGTGTTTTTCATAGAAAGTTACCCCGTTTTTACTTAGAAAAATTTTTCGCCTCAAATTACTTTCTTTCCCCAATACCACTAAAAACATGTTCCAACTACCAATTCATATGCAAACATACTTGGAACTTCGTTCTTGATGATTTTTTCCACCGAAATAGCTGCAATTCCTTGTTTAAACAAAAACACACAAACCGAAAACACCGAAAATAACATGAAAATAAACACAAAGACTTTTACAAACTCTACACTCGGGTTCTAACCCGAGAAATTTCTTCAACTAATCACTCTATCCGACAACATCGAGGAGAACCACTTCCTCCTCGACCGTCTCGAATGGCCCTCTAACATATTGCTTTAAACCATAGTCGTCTACTTTCCACGAAGTCCCATCCTCACACTTAAAGTCCTTGACACTCTTCAAACGACGAACATGTAACGCCTTAAGCTCCTCAAGCTCTGAGGATGGTGGTGTCTCAACTGAGCGCATCGTCCCCTTCTCGATGCTATCAACTACCTCAAGCACCTCCGGATACTCGGGAGGCTTACTAGCTCGACGACTCGGACAGTGCTCTGGAAGAGCATTCGTCTCAACCGCTTGGTTCTCCCCATACAGGTCCTGTACATTCAGCAAATCACTCGAATTCTTCAAAGATTTCATGACATCGAAGGTAACATTTTCATCCCCTACATGAAGTGTGATCTTACCGTTAAAGACATCAATCAATGCCTTGGCAGTGCACAAAAAGGGGCGTCCCAAGATGAGTGGCATTTCCCGTAATTTTGGGTCTTGGCGTGTCGCCAAAACTCAATCTAAATCCCTAGCGTGGCGCCAAGGACAAAATAGTCGGCCACCCCCTTTTCCTGAATTCCTGGTCTTGGCGTGTCTCCAAAACCTGAGCCATGATCTTAGCGTGGCGCCAAGATCTAAATTTCCAGATTTTTAAATTCTTTTCAATGCTTCTCCTCGTATGCTCGATTCCTTCAAGATTTTGCTTTGTTTTCCACTCTTTTTGCACACGAACACCTGTAGATATATAAACCACTAAGTACGAAACAAAAGCGAATAAAAACGGCTAATTAAATAACTAAAACACACAAAAACGATAGGATAAACGGATGTGTTTTGCAACACATCAGTTGTTCAACCTCATAAAAACAAGAGGTTTTAATTTCATGGAGAGACAATGTAGTTATATCTTTAACATGTATAAAGAACAAACTCCATCCATATTCATCCGTACGTGTCTAAAGTGCAAGATGTTAATCCTGATGGAAATTGTGGATTTTGATCTGTAGCTGTTGCTCTAGGTTATGGTGAAGACAACACGTAATGGAGGATTAAAGATCATGAAAAATACCTTAATCGGACTCGGATCACGAAGAACGGCTTGGCTCCCTCCTCTCCTTGCTCTCGGTTGCCGTAATGTGCAAATAGGGGGCTCCCCCCATTGCGATGCCGCCTATAGGGTTTCCCTATGGGCCCGTCTTTCAAACTTGGCACATCCGGTCCCCCGTTTTTGGCCTCATTCACGATTTTAGAATAATCCCGCCAAACCCTCGCTAAATACTCGTTAATTGTCTACAAATATTTACATTTATACAAACCCCGTTATTTCATAAAAACCGGGATGTTACATATACCCAAGTTCACGGGTAAATATACTCGAGCTCGCATACCCGAACGGCTACCCGCATCATTGGAGGTGGTGTGGCTGTGGTACCCGTGGTACCCGCATCCCCTACCCGTGGAAACCCCCCCCCCCCCCCCCAACACCCTTAAAAGTTAAAAGTAAAGTTAAAGTTACCTTTCACTCTTACCACATTTAAACTGAGCAAAATATGGAACAGGTCGGTTCAATCATTAACTTCGGTCGAATACTCGAAGGAGGGTTGAGGGTGGCTAAACCGTCAGCCGGTCAGCTATTACTAATCAAAAACCTAAGTTGAGGGCCTATTAGTTTTGCGCTAACGACACTATTAACAAGGTTAAAAACCAATTTTTATGCCATAAGTAAATACGTGCCTAATTGTAATCATAATGTTTGATTATCAACAAACTAAATTTGCTAGATCTAAACAAAAGCTAATTACATTTAAACTTTATAATTGTTTATTAGAATAACGATACCTAACACTAACTTACTTTTGAAAATAAAAAACTATTATACACACTAAGTTGATCTACTTATAATAATACATTGCTATAACGTATTATTTTTTTATAAAAAAATAAGTACAATTATAAGACAACGGTTTAAATTAGGGGTGATTTTGTAATCTTAAATAAATTACTATTTTATAAACCATGGATAGTTTTTTTGAAAGGGTAAACCATGGATAATTGACTCACCAATCTATCAAATCAAGTGGATCATACAATTTTATTCATTATTGGTTCGTCATTTGGTGTAATGATAGTTTAAGACTTTTCATAGTAGAGGTCTTGGGTTCGAATACTGACCACAGCAAAAAAAAGGTATGCGACGGTCAGGGGGTTTATCCTGTTGAGGGTTCCTCCTGGGGTGAGCTGTCCTAGATGTTCTAGGTGTTGCCCCAGAGAAACCCAATTATCCTAAAATATCTAAGTGTAGCCGTTAAAAAAAATTGGTTGATATTTTAATAAAGTATTTTCCTTTTAAGAATATTTTATCTTACGAAACATCCGGCATGACACGTTCATGATGTGTCCAAAAATGCTTTAACCGCTGGCTTATTTTGATATTTGCTTGTTATAGTTTTCTTCTTTTGTCAAATAAATTATTCTTTTTTCAAATATATTTTAAACTAACCCCTTATTTATTTCCCAACATACAAATTAGCCCCCTACGGTTCTGCCATATGTACTAGCACTCCCCTTAATTTTTCCACCAACACAAAGTTGAATGATATTTATTTTCCCTCCAAGAGAATTTACTAAGCCCAAAAAATACATACACAATGTACAATTGATTGATTAAACAGATCAAAACTAAAAAAACATATGTTATCTTCTAAACCGTGGAGGAACTCGAGGCGTTAGGACCACCACGTCTTTGTTAGATTTGATCAGAGCGAGACGGTCCGGTATGGTCTTGTCAAACAACCTGTTATCAGGGTTCTCGGCGTAACACACATAGTAACAACTCACACATGCCTGAGGTAATGCCATTGCGATCCTCGTCTGAAAAGGGAAAAGTTAAAAACAATTAGAAATAGTGCTTTTGACTAGAGGAGTCTGGAGGTCCGTTCAACACAACTTTCTAGTAGTTGAAACGAATGTAAAAAAAAATATTATGACCCTACTTGAAAAGTTATGGAATTGTTACTAATAAACGCATTATATTCAAATATAAATGATATTTAACGGTACTAACCATTAGATAACCGACGATGAAGGCAAGAAGAGAGACGGTGGCAGTGAAGGTTACTTGCACGGCGGCTGTCCAAGCAGCCACCACAATGACGCATATAGAACCACTACAAACTCCGGTGAGGAAGCATATGGCGGTGGTGATATCAGAATCAACAATCACTTCCATTTCTCGTTTCTCGAAAAGCTCCCAAGTGTCTTGCGACGCTCTTACGAACCCTTTTCCATATGCTGCTATCTGTTATAACCATGTATAAAAAATATTAATCTATACCTAATAAATAAATAACTGGTTCCGCCACGTGTCACAATTCTGTAAGCACAAGATTCTTTTCCCGGCTATTTGTTCTCAACTATTTGATATTTCCTTTATTTAAATTTCCTTTCTCAAATATTTCTTTTATTTTTTCCGCTTATTACCAAATATTTAAAATTTCTTTTATTCAACCTGTAATACACGGTTTCTAACCTATTTTAATATAAAATACAAGAAAAAGTTGTAAACATTCCCATTTTAGGTTAATGTTTTAATGAGAAAAGGACTTGCAAGTAAATGGTCCTAAAAATGTTACAATAATGATAAAGGAAAGCATTAAAAACATCTTCACAAAAAAATTCATTTTTTTTTATAAATTAAAATAAAAAACATGAAAATATGAATAAATTGTTTACCTGAACATAAGCCCAGCCATTACCATATCTGAAAATTGTTTCCATAACTCTAAGACAACAATGTGCACAAGAAAACATGAACTCATCTTCTCCCTCAAGCAAATTCAGCCCTCTAGCAACAATCCTCAAAGCTTCAATGGTGGGAACAAACAAAGACCCCAAACAAGCACTTCCAAGATTCTTGGACAACGCTCGTTGAAAACAAAACTGCGTGTTCGATTGCATCCCCCTAAGATAAAACAAAGCAATCACCCTACTAATCGTCAAATTCGCAACATTCCTCATCACCTCGGCCGTCCAAAGCAAACTCAACACCAGTAGGATGATCATCAGTGGCGGAAAATAAAAGTTCAACGCCCCAATCACTGCGAGGATCCAAATCGATATCCAAACGAACCCAACTCCCAGCATCCAGTACGTGGGCCGGTTTATATCAGGGAATTTTGAAACGGGTTCAAGCGATTTTAAAAAAACTTTACTACAAAACTTGGTTCTTTGGGTCACCCAACAAGAGTACAACCCATTGCCAATGGCAAAGAATATGAACACCACACCCACGCCATCGGTGGTGGGGCGTTGGAAGCAGATGAGGAGGATGCCGGCGGATAGGGTCATGAGGAAAGAACTCCAGAGGATGAAATGCACCATGAAATGGGGCCAAACCCTGACTGCTTTCTGCCAGGCAAAGGCTAATGTGATGCTTAATAGAGATGCTGCTTCCACTTGTGGGAGAAAGTACTGAATTACCCTTTTTTCTTGTCTTTTTGCACTGCCTTCTTGTAGTAATCCTTGGATCCCTTTGAACATTAGGAAGAAGACTAGACATATTGCAATTAAGAAATGTAGTGCAAACAAGAATAGGGAAATCTTGTTGGTGTATTTTCTTGAATTGAGTGTGGTCAAAGATTGCTGATAGTCAAGTAAATCAACAAAATTTGAATCAGAAGAAGCTTCCTACTATTTACAAATGCATATAATTTTATTTTTTTTCTTCTAAAATACGGATATAGTGTAGTGTTGCGATGTGTTTATTTTTATCTATATTTTGATATAAATTTTATAAAAAACGGAGTCGCATCAAATATAAAAAAATTTTGGTCAGAAAGTGTTAGAACTCCGTTTTTCATAAAGTTTATATTTTTATCTGCATTTCGATATAAACTTTATAAAAAACGGAGTCTTATCAAATATAAAATTTTTTCGGTCAGAATATTTATATTCCGTTACAACTCCGTTTTTCATAAAATTTATATTTTTATCTACATTTCTATATAAATTTTACGAAAAACTATATTCTGACTGAAAAAGTTTTATATCTGTTACCGCTCTGTTTTCCATAAAATTTATATCAAAATGCAAATAAAAATATATACATCCCAACGCCATATTCGTTTTTTCATTAAGAATTAAAAGTTATAAAGAAAAAATAAAATTACATTTCACTTCACTTCACTGCTGAAAAAAGATTGTTGAAATAGAAAGTAACCATTAAATTAAATTAATTGAAGTAATAAAGAAAACCCAGAAATTGAAATAAAAAAATTGAAGAAAAACTCAACATACTTGAGGGGTAGGTGTGGTGTGGATAGGACTGGGGACAGGGATGGGGATTGCGCGTGGGTTACCGGCGGGTGGTGGCGGAGGAGGAGAGGGTTGGGTGGGCGGTGGTTGAGGTGGTGGAGGGTGGTGGGTGGCGGTGGTGGGACCACGGTTAGGGATATGTGTAGGGGGTACTCTAGTGGCACTCTCCATCACAAGTCTTAACGGATTTGTTGCACTTAATCTTTGCATTTTTGACACATGTGGTAGATCAAAACCCATTTCACCTTTCTCCAAATCTTTTTGGGTTTCAACTTTTTCCTTGTGTTGATCTTCATTTTCATTTTCTCTTTCTATAACCTGAAATAAATAATTAGGTGAAAACAGGGGAGATTGTTTTTAGAACAAGGAAATGAAATTAAGGAGATTGGTGAGATGGAATTTACTGGTTCTGTAACACCCATCTGCGGCGGCGGATAGGATTTCCGGTGGGTGGTGGTGGTGGCGGCGGCGGAGGAGGAGTTGGAGATTGAGAGTTTGTTTGGTTGTGTGTATATGTGTGGTGGAGGTTTATTATATTGGTTTGGTACTGTTATTTTCACAAAAGGTTTTACATCACATCAAACCATCAAAGTGGAAGAAAAGTAATTTACAAAGTGGCCCCTGGACTATCATCTAACTTGTAGTTTTGGCATAAAAGTATTTTTTTTTTACTTTAGCGCATAATATTTTTTAAAATATTTTTTAATTTAAAATTTTGAAACTTAAAGTAAAAAAATTGTAAATTTACATTTTTTTAGTTTTTTAAATTAAAATTTCAAAAATTAAAATTAGTTTTTTACTTTATTTTAAAAATTTAAATTTAGAAAATGTTAATATCCACATAAGCATATATAAAAAAAGAAAAATAAAAAGAAATGTCATATAAGTATGATAACTTTTTGAATAAGTAAAAAACGTAGCATTAACATATTACTTGAAATTTAAGTGAATTAATTGTGACAAAAAAAAAATTTAAGTTACTAAATTAGAACAGTTTGAAAACTTTATTACTATTATATGAAATTACCCAATAAATTTTTTACGAACTATTGTAAAAGAACTAACAGGTTTTTCGAGAACATATTTTTTTAAACTATTAAGCTTTTATATCTAAAGTTGTACGTGTTAATCAATTATTTATTTCAAATTATTATTATAGTTGATAAACCAAAGCCTAAAGTTAAGACGTCATCAACATGAAGATGCATCTAAATTGAAGAAACACTAGTTGAATGTTTCACTTTGGTTAATCGCCTTTACCAATAATTAATTGGTATTCTTCTTATCTATTTTATTTAAAATAAATAGAATGTAATGTCATTTAATACTTATTATACAATTATGTAGATAAGCTTTTCGATCAGCACCCGTCTTCTTTACGCATCATGGAATTGATTGATGTTATTTTATTTATTAAGACATATTATAAATCCGGTCTATTTTACATATTTTGATATTATGTTTTTGAGAATTTATATTTTGTATTTATGAAAAATAAAATTTGTTAGAATGATAAATTTGAAGTGAATCAAGTAACCCCTCGGACAACTTTATTCCTAGTTTGACTATGTGTCATAGATATGCCATTTTTTAGCATAACTTTATTGATATCGATAGATGGAAGACTTTCTGTTAAAGAATTTTTGTATTTCAAATGTAAAATATATGAAATATAAATCATTATGTTTAATGTGTAGATTTCTATATAGCCTGAGGACTAATTGTGCCATTTATTCTTTTCATATATAAAAATACATACAAAAGTAGTTACTTTTCTTTTCGGTAGAGGTGTAAACGAGTCAAGCCGGCTTATGAGCTAGTTGAGATCGGCTCGCTAAGAGCTTGAATTGAGTCGAGCTTAGCTCGAGCATAAAAATAAACGTGTTTAATATACGAGCTTGAACCTCAGCTTCACTTAACGAGCTTGAGTTGGCTCGCGAGCCTAAACGATCCTATTATTTATATAAATTTTATTTAATATTATATATATATATATATATTTATATAATAAAAAATAGTATATATAAAATTATGATAAAATAACTAAATAATATATAATTTGTTGTATATAAAAATTATAATAAAAATGTATAAAAATTTACAAATACATATATATATTAATAAATAAATATAAAAATTTACAAATACATCTATACTCCTTTATAAAGGACAAGTTTAAGACGCTTGAACCTTGACGGTATTAAGACGCCTGAGCTAAATCCGGGTTCCCGCCGATAAGCGGTTCAGCATGCTAACGGATGCCATTAAAGTCCCATTCAATGACCGCCGACTGTTTGCGGCGTTCGTACCTGACATGCAGCTTCTGAAGAAAGAAAGCAATAAATAGAGAGAGAAAGAGAAACCAGTCTCAGGCGACGACGGTTTTGGGGAAGCGGAGGAGAGGAATCTAGCCACGACGATTCAATGACTCTCCGTTTCACCTTCCTTTCCTGCCTATGAGAAGCCCCACTTCAAGCGTGCAGATGGAGTTCCATTTAGGGTTTGTCATCGCTCTCCCCGCACCCCTGGTTTGGTTGCCCTACTCCATCACCCTCATCTGACCACCAACATTCTCCTTCTCCGCCGCCGTCACGGTCACCGTCATCATTCCCAGGTACGCTACCCTCAATCTCCACTACCTAACTCCGACAGAAACAAGCTACCGTCTTCGACCTTGTTTTAGGCTGTGTTTTATTTCTATGGTCTTAGTTTGAATTAGAGTTTTCCTAATTATTTGTGTTGGATTTCTTCGCCGACCAGAAACAAGCCACCATTAGGTTTGTTGCTTAAATACGTGTTTATTGATTGGAATTTAGGTTTGTTTCTTGAAGGTAAACTGATCAATTACGACTGTTTGTACATGAATTTACCTTACATTTGCAATTGTGGTGCAGTTTTTATGGTTTGATAAAAGAGGGATCCTTCTGAGATTGGTTGGGTTTAAGGTTCACACTGGTTACAAGTTTTGAAGGTAAATTCCGACACCTTTTGTATTAGATGAATGAATGTTTCAGAATAGGATCAAAAGAAGGGTTGATGGGTTCTGGTGCTGAATCACCACAACAAGGTTCACATTCATCTTCACTTAACCTAGAATTTGGTATAGTAGCTTATGGTTTTAGAATTTACCTGATGAGTTAAATTACAATATTGTTTCTTGATTGATAAATTCGCTTAGGTTCGTGAAAAGTGGAACAGATTTCTAGCATTTTTGAGCATGGAAGTTGGAGTGAAATTTTGAATTTTGTGATCAATTTGATTGTGATATAACTACACACGATAGCTAACTCGTCATTTAAGCTAATGAATCAAAATGTGAGGCTGGAAACTTGAATCGTTCTTATGTTTCATGGAGAAACTAGGCTGATCTAACTAAAGGAGCAAGATATTTCTAGCATTAGGAAATGAATTTGGCAATATTAATTAAAATTTTGATATTTAGGGCTTTCGTTCATCTTCACGAAACTTGGCTGATTCCATTTTTAGTCGGTAACAAAGAAGGTAATAGAACCCCTTGTTGTGGTGAGATGGACGGTGGGTTGAACCTCCACGTTTTTACATCTTTGAGCAAATTTTATGTGTTTTGCTTAAAATAGTGAACTTTGCATAACCCAAGTTTTAATTTCAGGTAAAATCAAATGATGTCTTTTCACATTATGATATATTTTTTGTGTGCAGAGTTTGCATGCTACAGTTTCTCAGTTCACAGGTATGGATTATGCTTCAAAAGAGCTTTCAGGATCTGAAGATGGCAGTCACATTTTTGAGGTAACTGTCGAGGTCCTTTTTTTTTCTTTTCTGTTCATACAACTTATTTTCATTTTTTGTTTACAAGCAATTGGTTTGTTATTTGGAATGGAAGATGTGCCACTAGAAAAGCAATCATAGTATTTGTCATCTCTTCTTACTCCTCTTTGTAAACAGGTCAAAGCTTTACTCATATGATACATAAAACCAAATTGTATTATGCGACAATGATGTAAAAGTGTAGAACTGGATTTTTTTCATTTAAATTATATAATTTTAGTGATTAGGTTGAAATATTGATCGCGAGTTCCAGAGTTCAAAACTCAGAAGATTCACAGTCAAAAGTTGCCAATATTCAACAAATTATCATGACAATCAATGCACTGAGCAAGGTTTTAATATGCAACAAATTATCTTACTCTTACTTACCTTAATTCATCTTTAATTACTTTTTGTTGACTTATGAATTGTAATTCAATACCATGCCCCCAATGTCACAGGGATTTAGTGAGCGTCTTGTAACCGGGCATCTACTACATTGTTCGAGAAGTTAACATTCATACCAATTAGAATTAGTTTGATTTTACAGTTCTTATATTTAAAAGAATTAAAATGTTTACAATAGGTTATTGTGTGTTTCTTAATTATTTATGACATGACTTATTTTACCCGACCCATACCCCCCCCTAAACGAGAATTTATGCATTCGTCACTGGACTGACACGTTAGGACTCAAGTATAGGTTATTTGTACATCCATATCTGTTGCAGGGTTATAAATATGCTGCTGATTTTGTTGTTCATTAATTAGGTAAAAACCTATGTCTGCGGTTAAAGGTCTGATTGGATGCTTTCTAATTTGAAATTACATTGAGCTTTATGTAATTAATAAGTACTGTATTTGGCCCGTTCAGGCTTATTTATTGAGGGATTTGTATCTTCTAGGGCACGTTCAGGATTATACAAACAACATATTTCTAATGGGTCATATTGCAAAAATTGCATTGTAATTACAATTCTACATGTTCCTGCACAGTTTATACAATTCTTACACATTTCTGTACAGTTTAAAAACCATCATTATTCATTTCTTTTTAAAATATAACTAATTGTAAAATGGATCTGACGTTGCAGATTAGGTACAATTAAAGAGGCGTATTATCTAGATTTGGAATCCATGATGGCATTCAAGTTATTATCCTTAAAAGTCAAAATTACAGTTCCTTTCGTATGGTTTTTAATTGCTGAATTAAGGTTAATTCTGTGAATAAATTTCAGTTTTGTGCAGAGAAAGAAAAGATGGGAAGGATTGGTTCTTCTTTTGTTAAAGATACAGAAATCCAACTATTATCTTACATGTGATTATTGTCAAATTTACAAACATTTATATACAAAAACGTAGTTTGTTTAGCTTGGTGCTTTATAGGACAAGAAGATTTTTTAAATGGAAAATTGTATGCGGAAGAGGTTATTATTTTTGATATAATATGTTTTCTGTTTATGTTATTTGCATTAATGGCACCTCTATGATTGTTTTAATGTGCAGATTCTCATAAACAGTTATTCAACGAGTATTTAGGGAAGATAAATATGGAGCTGTCTTATGTGCAGTTTGAAGCCCTAATATTCGGCTAGAAAACCATGTTATTATTTAGTTTTAATTTTCTACCATTTTACGAGAAAAATATTTATAGCAACAGTCAAGAATTTCTCAGTATCTCAAATGGAGAAACCTATACACGAATTAATTTAGGACCAGTGGGTTTTAACTGCACTCATGTCTTTCAGTGTTTTCTTGTCTAGATGTACTGTTTAGGTGAAGTTAAATCCATTATTCAGACTCTAGCTTTTCAGTTTCAACCGTATTTATGGCAGTAAAACAGCAGACGTGAGACCTCTTCACATGCTATTATAATAAGGACTAGGCATTCTCTTCGTGCTGTGCATTTCCATCCACATTCTGCTCCACTTCTGTTAACTGTCGAGGTAATCATAAATGGGTAAAAAGAAGTAGCCACAAAAGGAACCTGTCAAACAAGCCAAATGGGTCAGATGTGTCGAAAGCTGCCCAAAGTAACCTCGCAAATCAGTTTTCCCAAATGGGTCAAATGTATAAAGTGTTCTTCGGGTTGTTTTCACCCATTTGTCATTCTATCAAATTATCAATCACAAATGGATTCTAGCATCATTTCTTGATGGGTTCTTATATCATTATTCTAGGGCAAGGCACAAGAGTGCATTACAGTCCTATCTTCATTGACATACATTAACTCCCCATTAGTTTTCCGTCCTCTAACAGTTCAATAAGCATTCAAGCATACTCACTTTCATGATTAAATATTTAAAATTGATTTTTAAACATTTTTGTTTTCTTTTTTTCGCGTGCAACTTTATTCTTGTATGATCATGTTCCATTTCGGTTTCCTGGTTTTAGTCTTATGTGTGTTGCCTTTACTGTGGTATGGTCTCTTATATCCGTTTTATAGCATTTTTTATTATCTTTTGCCTGCATTTCAGATCTAAATGGTTACTCCGCTTGTGGAGAAGATGGTGGTGTTCAACTTCCACGTGCCCATGTTGAAGGTTTTCTTTATTTCCATTTGTTGAAATGTTACATTTTTAGTACAGGTTGAATAGGTTTGGTCTAGTTGACACGCAATAATTTTTTGTCCAATAATAAATAATTATGCTTACAAAAACAATATTATTACAATAATAATCGAAATCTTTGAATAAAACATTTTTGGAGGTTTTATGCACTTAAAATAGACTTTCAGTGACTTTG
Organism: Smallanthus sonchifolius; assembly: GCA_023525975.1. Classification (NCBI taxonomy): domain Eukaryota; kingdom Viridiplantae; phylum Streptophyta; class Magnoliopsida; order Asterales; family Asteraceae; genus Smallanthus; species Smallanthus sonchifolius. The sequence continues at coordinate 19,946,540 of CM042018.1, read as the reverse complement.
ACTTTTCTTTTTTGGTTTGACCCATTTTAGAAAAAAACACAACTAAGATTAGCACATATCCACTTCTATAAAAGTTATTATTTTTTATGCATTTTTTAAATTTTTTTATCTTTTATAGAGGGTGTTGCCGATTCCGATTTGGTGTTTTTGGTGACTACAAGGCTCACCACTGGCGATACTTTAGCATGGGTGGCAGCATGTGAACGTGATCAATGGGGTAGTGCAATTGCTGGTAACTTTTATATTTTTGTACCTTTTTTAAATAGTGACATTGCGACTTATAATTTTTTGGCAGACGGTTGTCACAGTGCAAGGCCACCTGGACGACTCATTTACATCTGCTTGGCACCCAAATGGTAGATTCTTTGCTACAGTCAATCAAGTCAACACTTGCAGGGTATGGGATTTAAGAAACCTTTCAAACCCGGTTTCTGTTCTTAAAGGCAACATGGGTGCGGTCCGATTGGTTCGCTTTTCATCAGACGGGCAGTTTTTAGTGGTTGCAGAACCAACAGACTGTTTATGTGTATAACACCAACTTAAACCGTGAAAAACATTCGCTTAATTAAGCAATTTTTTGCACAAAATTAATTTGTCGGGGTCGCACATCGTGCGGGTTCCCTACTAGTATATATATATATATATATATATTGTTGTGTAAGACATTAGTTTAATATTGTATTTCACTTTTTATATGATTGTTGTTTTTATTTTAATACATTAAACTTATATTGTATTTGACTACTTATTATATGATTGTTGTGTTTATTTTAATACAAATAGCTGGCTATGAACATTCAAATAGCAGGCTAAGAAAAGTCAAATAGCCGGCTAAGAAAAGTCAAAAAGTCAAATAGGCGGCTAAAATCGAGCCAAGCTGGAAAAAAAAGCGTCGGCTAAGCCGTCTAAATAGACAGCTATAACAGACTAAAATTTCTGTGATGCCACGTGTCAACGTTTGATTGGTCTAAAGTCTGACAGATTCTAATCGGGCACGGAATTTGGAGCCGACTAAGTCTAGCCGGCTATTGGTATTCATGACCATGTTTTAGACGGGTAAAAAGTTGTGACCATTTTGATAAAGTTAACTGATCAAATGACTATTTTGGTCGACCATTTTGGTCATTTTCCCTTTACTTTTCCGTATATAGAGTCTCATTAAAATTACAATATATATATTAAAAAAGAATGATTAAAGTGCTTGGAAGATTTTTTAAAAACTGAAATTTATTAATATCCTTAAAGTGATATTTAGTTTTAAGAAATAAAAAGCTAATCTTATAAAAAAAGGTGTTTATATAAAAATTACAACAATGCCATTTTTCTCTTATTTATAATTTGATTATTTATTTTGAAATACCAAAAATTGTAGTTGCTGATTAGTTAAAGGTCATATACTCATGTGAGATTGTGAGTTCTTGCCCCCTTCATGCTTATTTAGTTATTTTAAAGCTTCTGACCGTACGATCTCGTCAAAATTTTTTTTTCTTATTTTTTTCCAACAATTCTTTTCAACCGTTACATATCATTTTTCAGATTTTAACTAATCAAATTATTTATTATGAATACAAATATAAATTACATAGTACTTTAGACTTCCTAAATTAGGTGATTATACAAAAGGTAAGCCAATATCTAGAATGCTTTCATTTCTAATTTATCAAATAGTAGGTTGACAATTACGTTAATGAGCCCCAGATCAGTTGGTTTGGGAGGAGGCACCCATGGCCTTTCAATGTGGAGGTCATAGGTTCGAGACTCACTTGTTGCAATATGCTCAGGTGGGCCAGGGGTTTTATCACAGTGGACCTTCAGGTGGTGGGTTCCCCGTGGAATGGTGGGCGGCCCGGGTCACCAGCGTTGTCTGCGTTCCCGAGCGTGGGTGGCCTTTTGCCAATGGGTTACCCGGGTGACCGGGCTTACAGTATTCGTTGGTCGTTAAAAAAAAGTAGGTTGACAATTACCCAAGTCTAACACAGTGTAAATTAAGGGGTTAAATGGGTCAAGTTTACGGTTAGGGTTGTACCCGGTACAAATCTTTTTTGAATATGGTATTTTTAGCATTTTGTCTACATGTACATGGCCATATACACCACATGAGCATATGGATATACACTGCATGTACATGTACACATTGCTGTACTTGAAAAAAATCTAGATAGAGAAGATAAACTCAAAGAAAAAGTGAAGGCGAAGAAATAAATCATTTTTTTCAGTTATACTTTTTTTATTGAAGCAATATGTACACCTATATAGTTGGTTCTTACGATTCTCAATATAATATTGGTTCTGTAATGAATGTGTCCCTAATATTTATTAAACCATATCCAACCTTCAACACCCTTCAACACCCGTGAACCGATGCGAAAAAGAGAGACTGGCAGGGAGGACGTGACGAGGGGAGAGGAAGGGTGAAATCAGTCTCCACCAACGGGGTCAAATAGGGAATGTGGGAGGGGGAGAAGGGAAGGGAGAAGAGAGAGCCAGATCCATGAGAGTGAGGGAAGAAGCCAAGTAGACTGGCATGAAGTACGGTTAGTGACAACCATCCTCCTCCCTGTCGTTGGAGATGTTATAATACATTTACACGTATGTACGTTTTGATCATTGTCTCTTATATCGCATTATGGAATTGTTTAATGTTATTTTAGTTTAATAAATCATTTATAAATCCCTAATCTTTGTTATTCATCTTTTTATGAAATGTTTATATCAGAATTTATATTTTGTTTTTATTCAAAAGTAAATAAACCAAAAAGATAAATTTGAGGTGGATTAACTCATCAAGTGACTCATTGGACAACTTTATTCCTAGTTTGACCATGTAATAACTTTATTAATAGGGAAAATAATCAAAATAGACATTTGATTAACTCATTTTATCAAAATAGATATTGACTTTTAGCCTTCGGTTTCATAGACATTGTCTCATAACTGACGGCTAAAGCCGGCTAATTAGCCGCCATAGATTTCAGTGCCTTTTAAAGCGCTGGTCCAATAAATAAGCGACGTGTGACAGGCTAATTAGCCGTCCCATGTAGGCTAATTAGCCGTCTGACACCAACGGCTAATTAGCCGTCTGACACCAACGGCTAATTAGCCGTCTGATACCAACGGCTTAGCCGGTGCTTTTTCTAGCTTTTCCATGCACGTATTTCAATGTTTTACTGATTACGAGGTTCGCTCTTACCAATGACGGCTAAAATGGAAAAAGCGTCGGCTAAGCCGTTGGTATCAGACGGCTAATTAGCCTACATGGGACGGCTAATTAGCTTGCCACGCGTCGCTTATTCATTGGACCAGGGCTTTAAAATGAACTGAAATCTATGGCGGCCAATTAGCCGGCTTTAGCCGTGAGTTGTGAGACAGTGTCTATTAAATTGCAGGTTAAAAGTCAATGTCTATTTTGATAAAAATGAGTTGGTCAAATGTTTATTTTGGTAATTTTCCCTTATTAATATCAATAGATGAAGGGCCACTTATTAAAGAATTTTATTTAGTTCACATGTAAAATACATGAAATATAATCATTATGCTAAAAGTGTAGATTTCTATATAGTCCAAGGACTAATTCTGCCATTTAGTCTTTTCATATATCAAACTACATACTAAAGTAGTTACTTTTTGGTATATCTCCTCTTTAAAACTATAAATATACATTCTAAAAGAATGATTAAAGTGCTTGGAAGATTTTTCCAAAATTGAAATTTATTAATATCCTTAAAGTAATATTATTTAAAATAATTACAAAACAATGATGTTTATATTTAATTATAACAATACCATTCATCTCTTTTTTATAATTTAATTATTTATTTGGAAGTATCAAAACTCCTATTTGTTCATTAGTTAAAGGTCATGTGAGTTCTTGCCCCCCTTCATGCTTATTGTAAAGCTTTTGACCGTACACTAGTGAATTTGTTGTGTTTGTTTCTCGGCAATTCTATTCAACCGTTACATATCTTTTTTGAGATTTTAACCAATCATATTATTTGTTATGAATATAATTATAAATATGAATTCTATACTACTTTAGACTTCCTAGATTAGGTAACCATAGAAAAGGTTTACGATATTTTGGAAAGATTTCGTTCCTAATTAATCAAATAGTAAGTTGATAGTTACCTATGTAGAACAAGGTGTAAACTAAGACTTCTAAATGGGTCGAGTCTGCTGGTTCGGGTTGCACCCGAACTAACCTTGGAATTCGACTTGAACATTGATATGCTATAAATTACACATCTTTTTATTGTTAAATTAATCCTAAATTATAAGCGATTTTACTATAAGTCATTAGTTTTTGTGTTAAATTGCATTATCAGTGAATTCATATGTCTACTTGGAAAATAGAAGTAAATATGAAGAAGAAAGCATTATATATCTAAGATTGTGGACATGGAAGAAAAGAAGGAAGATCACAGAAGACAACGTATGGTCGTACCATTCTGTATGGGCCGTACGAGTGCCCAAGTCCGAGTTCGTAGTCATGTTTGAATATCGTACGACCGTATGATTATGTACAGGGCGTATGATGGAACCCTAATCAAAGCGTATATAAAGCGATTGAAGGCTAGAGTTAGATAGATGAGTTTTTCACATCATCTCATATTCGAAAAGTAATCAGAAACCAAAATCTAATCGACTTCGGAGAGGAGGGAGGCAACGATTGAAGCATTTGGATCATAGATCATTCTCGGGGAGAAAACTTGAAGACTGGAGCCCTATATTCGATTATACTATTCTTGTTTATCTTTGATGATGCTTTTTTATATGTTTGTTCTCTTCTTAAATACTATGAGTAGCTAAACTTTTTTGTGTCATCTAGATTGAGATGAATTCTGACTGAGAATGATTATTACTTTGATTGTTATTATGAAACTTTGTTGATTTGATTAATCTTAATTCAAAGATCGTGTGTTGCATATGTGTTTTTGCAATTGTCTAAAGTATATTTGATCTTGATGTTGGTTTGGTTCTGAAGTATGGGCCTGCTCTTTACAATTGTTATTCAACATTCTTAGGTTATAGTCTTCGGTCTAAAGTATGGCCTAACATCAAGATAGGTCTAGGTTATTTTAGGTACGGGTAAAAGTGTTGCTTAATAATTAATTATGATTAAAAGGGATTAAGAGTTTGTTGGAGTTTTCCTTGTGTGTTATGGAATTAGTGGACATCTTTGGCGAGTGCTACTCTTTCTGGATATGTCCTTGAGGTTCTAAGGCATGAGGTGTTTGGTTAAGGTTTGCTTAAGGTGTCAGTGTTTTCTTTAACGCGGTCATTCTTTGGAAATCTAATATCCCTCGCGGGCGAGGATTTCCTATCACAAGCCGAATCAACAAAGTGGTGGTTGATTCTTTATAGTAGTAGGTCATGGGGAAGCAATTTTATACATGTTAGGAGCTTTAGATCGCCCACTCGTCTAGGTTACTCTGACGAGAGTCTAGCATCAGATGCGAGGACTATTGCCGACTATGTGAAGCCCACGGACGGAATCCGACTCAGCATCGTTCGGCCAGCGTTTGAGGCTAATAACTTCGAAATTAATCCTACCTTATTCACTGATCTAGAACTCCGCACCATTTACCGGAGGATCCGATGAAGACCTGAATGTGCACATCACACCCTTTTAGAAATATGTGATACTTTCAAGTATAATGGTGTCACGCTTGATGCCATGAGACCGAGACTTTTCCCTTTCACGTTGCAGAGGAAAGCAATAGCTTAGCTATTATCACTATCTGAAGGTTCCATCACTATATGGGCCCAGATGGTTGATAAATTTCTAATCTAGTACTTTCTTCCATCCAAGACATCGCTGATGTGAAATCGGATCACGGAATTCGCACAAGATAAGGAAGAGTCACTCTATGAAGCATGAGATAGATTCAAGGAGTACTTGAGGAAATGCACGCATCACTGATTGGAACCTTGGTTCCAACTTCAGACATTTTATAGTGGTTTACAACCTCTAACCAGACAGACCGTGGATGCTTCAGTGGGAGGATCCCTCTTGAAGCACACACCTAGCAACACATACAAATTGCTAGAGGATCTTGCAATCACAAGCCACCGTTGGCAGACCGCGAGAACTAAATCTCGACCTAAAGGTGTTCACAAAATCGATGAATATGCTGCACTATCTGCGAAATTTGATGCTCTTTCATCGAAATTCGAGAAAATGCGGGTGAATAAGATTGAACAAAGATGTGAGTATTGTCATGGCTCGCATAATACTTCTGGTTGTTCTCAGCTCGGTGTTGATGAACAAGCACATTATACAGGAGGTCAAAGCCTATACAACAACTATTTTGGAAATACTTACAATAATGGATGGCGGAATCACCAAAACTTCAGTTGGAAGCCGGGCAATAGCAGTCAGCAACCACCCAATTTTCAGTCTCTTCAACCACAAGGACAATTTCAAGGCAGCAGACCAGACCACAACAAGAGAAGAGACAAAATCTAGAAGCGCTTATGATGCATCCTAGCACTTAGCGAGTCAAGACATTAGGAAAACTTGAAAATGAAACAAGACGCTCAAAATAAACTAAAGGAGCATGAAAGAGAAATAAAAAGTAAAAAAGCAACCCTACACAACATCGAGCGACATTTAGGGGCCTAAGATTTTATCTGAGAAGAATGGTGAACCCCTTTGGGAAGGAGAAAAGAAAATCAAATCCCAAAGCAAACGCAGTGATGGTGAGGGAAGGAGAAAACAAACATATCAAGATAGCTGAGGTTATTGGAAGGAAAGAGAAAGTGGATGGGCAAAATATAGTAATGCCAATTACAATATCGCCCAGAAAACCGACCCGTGTCAATTTATATTCCCTTGCAAAATCGGAGTTTGTTTTTAAAAAGAGCATTGGTCGACTTGGGCGCTGATGTAAGCATCATGCCTTATGAAGTATTCACAAGCTTAGGTCTGGGAGGTTTAACTCCCACCAATATGAAAGTACAACTGGCAGACAAAACCATCACATAACCAAAGGGAATAATCCATAATATTTTTGTTCAGATTGATAATTCATATTCCCCGTTAACTTCATAGTCGTTGACGTGGCCAGTTACTAAGACAACCCGCTCATTTTGGGGCGTCCTTTCTAGCAACAGCCGGTACTTTGATTGATGCTTTGCAAGGAACAATGAACTTTAGATTTTGGAGACCAGTAGGTTTTATTTAAAATACAAACAGAAGTCCCAGACAATCTAAACAACGTTGAGGAAGCAAGTTCCAAGGATTGTCTGATGTTGGAGATAAAGGCCTAACTAAACGCCTAAGTGATGGGATGGCCCTCAATAAAGAAGATGACTTCGATGACCTTCTTGAGATTCTAGACTTTGGAGAAGACAAAGAAATAAACAACCCAATTACCAGTATAACTTATCTAGAACGAATAATCTTTGATTTGTCCGATAACTTCGTAGATGAGTTATTCACTATTCTGGATTTTGAGAGACTGGAGGAGGTAAGTTCTAATGATTCAGAACTCATCATGAACAAACAACCTGATTAGGCAGTACCAGGGTTTGCCATAATTGGAGAAGAGGAATTACCAGTTATGACCCGAAAAAGAGACCGTAAGAAGAAAGAAAAAGAGAAATAGAGAAAGAAATATCGAGAAAGCTCTCTGCATCATGTGGGTAAGGTAGACTCTGGACCCATCCAAGAAGTCATAAGACCAGCCTCGATAAGAATAAAGATTCCAAATAATAACACCCAGCCCGCCTAAGAATGAAAGAGAACTCTAATTGAGGCAAACGACAAGGAGGTTAAAACTAACCCACCCGACACCTAGATCAGTGGGGAGATACACCCTCAATAAAAAAACATAGGGTGTGAGCCTGGCCGAAGACTCGAGAATAAACTTAGCGCTCCTGGGAGGCAACCGGTGTTTTTAAGTTTTCTTGTTTTTCCATTCGCATGACCGGAATTACATATCATTTGTCTGAGCCCAATGCTTGAATGTGTTAAAAGGATGGATGAGGAGGCCGAGAATGATGATCAAAAGCTACCGGAACCTGAGAGTTTAGTAGACGGAAAAAAACATGAAAATTATGTAATCCCCAGGAAATTCCGACCTTTATTTTAACTATTCCGACAAATTGTAATTTCATTATTTTATGATTCGCATTTATGAAAGTATCATATTTATTTATTATAATTCATGAGTGTGCATACATACTTATATGATTGTTATGAAATAAATATATATACCTTGTTATAATAACCAAATCTAAACTTACAAGCTTTGATTATGAATTGATATCCTTTATGTGTTTACTTATAAATATATATGTAACTATATATATATATACACATGATAAATAAACCATTTAAACAATTTATTATGAAAATATAACATTGTTAATTAACATTACTAGTGTTTTAAATTACTAAAGGTAAATAAAACAAATAAGTATATAACTACATTTATCAAATATTTTAAATATGAATTATGTTGATGAAATGAAGTCATAAACATAAAATTAATAAGCACTTAAGTTAGAATATGTTATGAAATTAAAAACTATTCTTCATCTTTTGCAATCCTAGTCCATATAACAAATTAAATTTCGTGAATAAGCCCCTGATCCTACCCTATAAATAGAGCCCTTATTTCTCATGTATTATTCGCACCTCAACGATCCTCTAGGGTTCTCTAGCTACTAAATGTCGTTCTTCTCATCTTTTGGAAGATTCTAGCTTAAATCCTTCCATTCTAAGTAAGTTCTTGGTTGTTCATACTTTTTCTTTCAAAAAATCCCTCATAACTTGCTAGATCTATGATCCCTAACATGTTTATGTTCTAATCATAGACCTATCCAAGATCAAAAGCCCTATTTTAATTAAACTTGTTCAAATCTTTTATATAAAAGTTTGGTTTGATCTTTCTTGTTCCTTTCAATTTCAAAAATCATGTTTTTACTAAAACTCCTTATTTTCAAATTAAATTATTTAATATTCAATTTCTATCTTTACTAAACTCATATTTCCACTTTAGCCTATATACTTTCCAAACACACCCTAAACTTGGTTAAGTATGCAAATAGAGTAAATTTCAAACCAGTATTTAGTTATCTGGCAAACATTAAAGTTCTGGATAGGAAAAAACCGGGTTCTGATCCGACCAACTCTTTCGTGGGAACTTTTCTGTTGAAGGTACTACTCTGTAATGATAACCATTCTAGTGTACAACAACCACTTTCAACTAATTAAGATTATGATTATAAACCCATTTTTTTGCAAATATTTATACAAACTTTTATATAATTTATTTTTATTATATGAGAATATTTAAAACACAATTCTATACTTTTAATTAATAATTAATTATGGTTTAATTATTAATTAATTAGAACATTATTATTATACTTTAAATTTTGGTTTAATTACCAATTAATTAAATCATTATTTTTAACATTTATTTTTCATAAATCAAATGAAAGGTTTTATTCATTTATTTATGTAGTAAATTATTTAATTACTCAACTAATCATTACTCATTTATTTATTTATCCATTTATTAATTTATGTGATTGCAAATAAAAGAAAACTACTCATTTATTTATTTGTGTATTTATTTACAAACAAAAGGAACATAATTATTTATTCATACATTTATATACTTATTACAAATAAACAAAATCCTTATTCATTTTTTCAAATATTTACATAAAATATTATTTGTAACTCAAATAATTATTTTATTATTAAAATAAGGACACCCACATCAATCTCTTCTCACATTAGGATTCCCTATTTTATTTGTACAAATCAATGATACATATATTCCATCAAACATAGGTTAACCTTGTGGTTAGCTAGAACATTTGTGCAACAAACAACATATTTGTGTGACATTCAAGCTACTCATTGCAAGGTGAGTTTACATAGCCCCTTTTTACTATTTTTACTTTTGGGGTGAAACATGTTTACAAACGCTTTACTTACATAATTCAATACCTATGTTCTTATGCTTTGATCTTTATGCTTTATGTCTTGAACTACCTGGTGACCATTACATGTGTTCATGTCAGTACATTCATTAACTTGCAGGCCAAGCCTAAGGTAGTACCTAACATGATCATTTATACGGGAATCCGAAACTATAACTTACCATAAAACCTTGGCGGGTTTTGTTGGGTATCATCTTACAACTTGGGTATTATCTTACCCTTTTTTCTTAAAATGGCAATCAGTTGGATTGCGTATCTAGTTTTCTATTACCAGGATTGAATAGTACGCTTGGAACCTTGTGTGTTTTCACATATATGCTTTAGACATGCTTTGAACATATTGAATTGTAAACTATACTTAACTTTGTTTTGTGTCAAAACCTATGTTTTTCACCAACTACTTGTAATTGACTTTTACTCGCATGTTTCAGGTGCACCTGTTTGAGGACTACTTGATCACATAGGACATGGACCTAGTTTTAATTTAACTTATGTTATGTTTGAACTCTTTGCTTTCTACTTTCAATTTTAACGGATACTTTTAATTCGAGTAATAAATATTATCATATTTAATAGATGATCATGTGCTTATGAACAACCATGTCAGCCCCGGCGTATAATCCGCCACCGGCCGGGGTGTGACAGGTTAGATCTGAACATATGGAGGGTTCATAAGGATAAAAAAGGAATGTTGGATGGTGTTAAAGGTTACTAAGAGAGATTAGAACCGTGAGTGTACACTTGGAAACTGTAGTTGAATCTTCTAACTTCTTGAACCCGAGAGTAGGTGCATGATGTGTTGCAAAACACATATCTTTTATCCTATTGTATTTATGCGTTTTAGATAGTTTTATGTTCGTTTTTATTTGTATTTGGTTCGTTATGAGTCTATGTTATATCTTGTAGGTGTTCGGGAGTAAAAGGAGAGTAAAAGAGCAATAACTGTGAAAGCACAAGCACACGAGAACACGAGACGAGAAACACTAAAAGTCAGGAAAGAGTCCAAACTTCACAAGGGCATATCTCGGGCTAGAAAATGAGTTACGGGACACATAATATATGGATTTGGGATATTTCAACGAGCTGATTTCAAAAATCAGGTTTTGGCGGTACGCGAAGGCCTGGTGGGTCCATTTTCTCGGTACGACCAGTTTCCAGAAAACGATCCCCGACTAATTTGTCTTTAGCGGTACGCGAAGGATCAGGCAATTGGGCTTAGCGGTACGCGAAAAAAGGCAGATACAGGCTTTTTGACCTAAATTGATTGTTTAAAAGGTTAGAACCTATTGAGGGGTTTATTCATTCTATTTCCAGCCGTCAGAGCTCCAGAATTAGGCGATTTTGAGAAGACAAGAAGCTACTAGAGCAGAAGTTTGAAGCTTTTGGGACCAGGTTGGTTAGATCTTACTTGTTTGGTTTCCAATTCTCATTCTTGTATATTCGGTTGGTTTGTTTGACATGATGTTCATGACCTTTACTTCTGTTATGTGTCTAGTTGTAAACGCTCTGAAAGGAGGTTTCCCCTAGGTTCTTAGTATCATTGCTAATCCGTGTCGTGTTTATTGTTCTGAGATTACCCCTTGCATTCTTTGAATGTATTGCGATAGAGAGACCGAAAGGTGATCTGTCTATAGGGTACTTTATTGTCGTTGGAGAGACTGAAAGGTAATCCAACTGCCGGTGAGTTTAGACGTCCCTTAGGGTTTCCTATTAGGTCACACCCAGAGAATGATCTGGGATCCTTAGGTTGTCTTAGGGTTTCGTATTCAAAGATACTGGTTCCATCATAGTTCCTATAACCGAGAGAAGTCTGAGTTTTATAAGTAGGATTTTGACCTAGGTAGTGTTTTCTCTATTCTTGATATCACCCGATTCTTCTGTCTGATAGTTAGCTGTCGATCGTGAGTTCTTAGTTCTTAAGTTTACTTTAGTTAATCTTAGTCATAGAATTCCCCTCAGCCAAATAATTTCAGTTCTAGTCAGAGTCTAGTTTAGTTATAAATAGTGTCCTTAGGGTTCGATATCCGGTTTACCGTTAAGCTTAACTACATTCGATAGGCACACTTGCCTGTCAATGCGGTCTAGTTCATAGGTTTTCCAGAGTATTACTAGAGTGTCTAGGTTAGGTTTTTATATAGTTTTATAAACCGTCTGGACGACATCAGTACAAGATGTTGAACAAGATGTGATTTGACTCTTGGCCCTGGGCTTCCATCTTGGACGACTTGGATTAGCAAAAAGGTTCTTGGATTCGAGCTCCAAGGTCTTGAACACTAAGGATTCTTGAAATGTAGGAGGGTTTTGCAAAGGATATGTGTGTGTGTGTGTAGAGAAAGTTGAGAGATAGAGCGTTAGAAAGAGTATGAGAGAGTTGGAGAATTTGAAAAATGAAGTGGGATATGGGATATTGGAGTTCGGTCTAGAGTAGTCAGGTGAGGTGGGGGGTGGGGAAGGTTTGTGTTGCGATAACAATGGTTTAATACTAATTTAAGATTGCTAATCCCTTGTTTTTGATAATGATAAGGAATTAGTAACTTGTTTTGTTAGTTTTGATTAAAGATGGTCATATACCACATACATGTCCCTATACACCTAGTGAATCATAAATCACAAGCTAAACGTTTAACAATGATGATAATGCTTATGTCAACAAGTCAAGACAAAAGGGTCAACGCTTAAACTGTTAACATGAATATATTGGGAATTTAGAGAGATTATAAAACGGTCTTAATATAATCTAAATAAGTTTATAAAAATATCATTTTTATAAAACAAAGATGATTTCCCAAATAATTGTTATAAAACATCAAATTAATTATTAAGTCTTGCAAATCTATAAAATTGGTTTTTGAATTAATTTGAATTTGAAAGATTGGTGGATGTAGCTTGCGAAGCTTGGTAAGAATTCAAATTGCATCCACCTTGAAGACACAAAATTGCTTAAAATGGTTCAAGGACAAACACTTTGGGAAAGCATCTTAAACACTTTCAAAACCACTTTAAAGTCTTACCATTTTGGGTTAAAGTCAAAGCATCTTTCTTGAGAGGCCGGGTTTAGCATAGTTAAGGTGATGATGATTCCGATGAGGAAGAGGAAGACAACGAGGATAATGGAGAAGATGACGATGATTCGGACTCTGATTTACTTCGGTTTCTATGGTCTTGATTGACAGATACTTTGGTTTGTTTGGGGCATTGGTTGATCCATGCTCGGTTGACATTTTTATTTTTATTTGCGTAAAACACTTTTTATTTGACTTTTAATTCATGCTTTTGGGTCTAGACAACGACCCTAAAAATAAGCGTGGCGCTTCTCGAGAGGCAACCCATGTTTACTTTTTAATAAAACCAATCACTAGAAAAATGTAAGGAAATAGTTTTGACGCGATTTTGTGACTGGGTGAGCACAAAATCAGGGCTTGAGCGAAGCAACATTTTTTAGCATCATATGACTGGGAATTTTCCCCCCGTTTCTACATCTCGCCTAATCGACTCGTTTCATATCATTTCGTCCTAGTAATATTGGTCCATTCTATCCTAGAGATTTGGTTTGTCATGCGCAATTTTGGTTGTCTTTCGCCTTAACACATCGTGTTACGCGACGCGACGACTCATAACCAAATCTACACTTCGGCTTTGTATTTTTAGTGGTTTATTCAGATTATTTGGCTCTGGCGAACCGAGGCATTATAAGGTAACTGTGGATTTCAACCACATGCCTTGGACACAGTAACATTAAGTGGAGGATCTTTTCTTACACCTTACTCGTGCATTGTTTTTATTTATGCTCATGCATGCATTAAGCACATTAAGGACAATGTGCAATTCAAGTGGGGAAGGGAATTACTCAACAAGTCAGGCAATTCATCAGAGAATGTGAAGTTTGTCAAAGGTCTAAATCAGAAAATGTGACTTCACCAGGGACTTTACAACCTTTGGCCACACCACAGTTCATTTTTTTCTGATATCTCCATGGATTTTATAGGTGGGTTACCTAAGTCACAAGGGAATGATACTATATTTGTGGTAGTGTACAGGCTAACTAAATATGCACACTTCATTCCTGTAGCACACCCTTTTTCAGCCACTACAGTTGCTAAGTTGTTTTTAGATCAAGTTTTCAAACTTCATGGGTGGCCTGACACAATTGTCTCTGATAGAGACCCAATTTTTTTGAGTAACTTTTGGAAGGAACTCACTAGGCTTCATGGGGTTAATTTGGCTTTTTCTACAGCTTACCACCCCCAATCAGATGGGCAAACTGAGAGAGTGAGTCGTTGTCTAGAATCATACCTTAGATGTATGGTTATGGGGAAGCCTAAAGACTGGTGTAAGTGGTTATCACTTGCAGAATGGTGGTATAATACTAGTCATCAATCTAGTATTAACATGACTCCTTTTCAAGCTCTCTATGGGTACCCACATTCCAAAAGATGCAAGAGTGGCTGCAATTGATGAGCTCTGATGTGATAGGGAATACATGATTCATATCCTCAAGCAGTCTTTGGATAGAGCTAAGAACCAGATGAAACAGTTTGCAGACCGCCACAGATCTGAAAGGAGCTTTGAAGTTGGCTCATGGGTTTTTGTTAAGATTCATCCCTACTGTCAGTCCACTTTGAGATATACCAAGCATTCAAAACTTTCTCCTAAGTATTTTGGGCCTTTTCTTATATTGGAGAAGCTTGGTTCTGTGGCTTATAAATTGGTTTTGTCTAAGGATGCCCAGGTTCATCATACATTTCATGTCTCACTGCTCAAACAAGCAGCTGGTCCTCCAATGTAGGTGATTCCTTTAGGAAGATTATCAAGATTTTTGTTTATGATTTCCTGATTTCAAGTCTTGAGGTCAAGACTTTATGGGTGGGAAAATTCTCCTTCTGTCTTCTTCTTTCTTTTTAACACACAACACTGTTCAAAAAAAAAAAACCTGTACACGGGCCCTGAGAAAATAGACTTCACAATTTTCTACTTTATGAACTAAGGGCCATTCATGCTTGGGGTCTACGAAACTGGTTCATTTACAATCGCTGCTTCATTCTAGGGCACCTTAACTATTAGTTCTATTTCAATTTATTCAAAAAAGAAAGTCTACTGTTGCTGTTAATTTTTTATGGGAGCAACTAATGGTACACCAGAGACAGTTACCCGCACACCTCTGACATCGATACGGGTTATATCACACTATATGGGTCATATCGTTATTAGTGATGTCAGTTTATCTCCGGTGACACAATAATATGTGTCGTTTTTTTTTTAATTTAACCTTTTTAAATGCATCCAAAATTTGCATATATGTTTTATTGTTTGTCGATGAAAATTGTAACAGTTGGCCATTGATGGTGGAGTTCTTGGATAATCAATGTAAACTTGAGGCTCCGTTAAGATAAGTATTTTTGAAGTTCACAACCTCTGAAACAACTTGGATGTTTCATACATCTGTTAAAGGAAAACACTGAGATTCGTTACAAAGTAAAAAGACTGCTGATGTTATTTATGAAATCTATACCCTTGCAATTGTTATTAATGTTGCTTTATCTTAAAAGGGTTCTAACTTTTAGTTACAAATAGTAGATTGATTTTCACAACCTTTGAAACAACTTGAAAGTTTCATACATCTGTTAAAGGAAAATCATTGGGAATGTTTTCAAAGAAAAAAGATTGCTGATGTTATTTGTGAAATCAATACCTTTGCAGTTGTTTATTAAAGCTGTTTTACCCTAAAACGGTTCAAACTTTTACTTACAAATAGTAGATTGATTATAATACGGTAAATAACCAAGATAAATAAACAACCCAATAATAAGCTGTTGGAATTATGTGCCCAAGACACAACGTATAACATTATTGCCAATGGTATTTGATTCCAAATGTCACACACTAAGCAAATATTCAGCATATGCAATTAAACATGGTTTAACGCGTACAATGTCAAGTCTTCATTGCTAGGCAATGCTTTTTTTATGAATCATTTCATAGTTAATATTTTTAATTATGAAGTTACATAAAAGATAAATATTAATATGAATATATATAAGTGTTTACTTATATAAATAATGATTCATTGTACATTTAAAAGCACGTGAGGGACATTTTTAAGACATTTGCACCATGTACAATGTTATACATGTATAAAGATTTATTTACATTTGGTATTTGTAAATGAAACCCATATACACCATGTATATATGTACAAATATATGTATTGCAAGTATTTGAAGATTATACTCTTTCAAACTTTTAACGAATGGTCCAATGCATGCTTTATCCTAGTTTCTTCCATTTTTCCCTTCTTGGACTAAATCTGGTCGAAACTTGTAAGGGTGTCCCTACCCTTTTTGTGTGACTTAGGTGTTGTATTAAGATGGTGTTGACAAGCCTTACAAGTAGTAAAGGTTATTGGATGGCTTCCTTTTTCATGTTATTAAATGAGGAGGCTTCTAACACTTCAAAATACATACTTGAAAGAAAATTATGTTCACTTTTAAGAGAGATGGCCGAGATTCTTGAAGAGAGGGAGTAGCAAGTGCTTTTGAATGATAAGTGTTTAAGAACTCCACTAAACTATCATTCCATCTTTGTAGTTTGTTTTTGTTCTTAGATCACTTTGATTTCTTTTGTATAACAATACTAAAGAGAGATTTAGTGAGTGTTTTATACTTGACATTGTTGTTAAGACTAGCATCTTGAAAACATCTTGTTTGGTGTGCATCCTTGTGGAAGAAGGAACTTGTCTTTACATCTTCATCATCTTGTTGTGCTACCACTACTCTTCAAATATTGTTATTTCTAAAACTAAAACACCTTATGAATGTTTTCTTTTAATTTTCAAGAACTTCATATAAATCTTTAGATCTAATATGTTAAACTTGCTTCCGTTGCAAATAATTTTAAAAGACATGTTTAAAACTTATGATGTCAGTCGAATGGTCTATAAAAACTAAGAGGGTGTTTGAGAGTATGTTGGGAAAGTGCTTATTGACTTATTGGCTTTTTCAAAAAGCTGATAAGTCAAAAAAATTAGCATTTTTTTAAAAAAAAGCCAATAAGTCAATAAGTCATTTCCAAAAGCACATCCAAACACCCCTAAACAAAAACCTAACCTAGACGCTCTAGTTAAACTCTAGAAATCCTCTAAACTAGATCACAATGACAGGCAAGTGTACCTATCAATAGTAATACAACCTAATGGATGTCCGGATATCGAACCCACGAGACACAGACACTAACTAAAACTAGACTCCGACAAGTAATTAAAATATTTAGTTTGGGGGGGGGGGGGGAATTCAATGAACTAGGTCTTTACTAAATAAAAGTAAATGAAGAACTAAAGACAACTAACTATCAATTGGAAGATTCAGATGAAATCAAGAATGGAGAAAGCACTACCTAGGTAAGAATCATATTTGTGAAACTTGGATTTCTCTCGGCTATGGAAACTATGATGGAACTGGGGTTCTAAAGTATGACACCCTTAGACAACCTAGTGGATCCCTGATCAATCTCCGGGTATGACCAGAAGGAAACTCTAAGGAATGTAAACGCTCACCAGTAGTTGGATCACCTTTCAGTCTCTCCAACGACACTAAAGTACCCTACAGATAGATTACCTTTCAGTCTCACTATCTCAGTACATTCAAAGAATGCAAGGGGTAATCTCAAAACATTCGACAAGACATAGATTAGCAAGGATACTAGGAAACCTAGGGGAAACCTCCTTTCAGAGCCTTTACACCTAGACACCTAACACCAAAGACTAACCGACTATCTCTCACCTTTCAGCTATCGAAACAGGTAGAATACTTATCTCTAATAAACTCTCAATCAACGCTCCTATGGATTACTTAACTCTAGCAAAACCATAAACTAATCACAAACACACAGTAAGTGACCTAAATATGCAACTATAACTGAAAGACATTCAACAAGAAGCATACGGAATGATGATCAATCATAAATCAGAACTAGATACGCATACACATCAGATCAATTGCAATGAGATTGTTTACAATAATATCAAACCATCATACGATAACCAAAAACCAATAAAAATCCAAACTTTAGAAAATATTCATCAAAACCTAGGTAGTATCTAAGTGTTTAGCCAAGAAACATGTTCAAACGCAATAAATCAGTAGTAAAACTCAAGAACATAGTATCAATGCAACTAATCAAACACAAGGGAAGCAATAAAGTTAACCGAATGATTGTAGTCTAACCAATACAATGTCAAAAGCTTCAAACTTTGGCTTCAAACTCTGTCTCTGCTCCCAAAATCTCCTGGACTCTCTCTTCTGACGGCTAAAAGTCGAACTTCTGATAATATGGCAATCAAATCTTTAAATAACTCAATTTTAGGGTTTTGCCGGATTTTAGGAAGTTCGTGTGCCATGAACATGGGACATAAACTCTTCGCGTGGCGTGAAAGACAAGTTAGTTGGGGCCCTTTTTCCTGGGCTTGGCGTGTCGCGAACTCTTAAGCAGATCTCTTTGCGTGGCGCGAAGGACTGAATTTCCATCTTTTTGATTTTTCTTTATTCTTTTCTCCACCTCTCCTCATGTGCTCGATTTCTTTAGGATTAAACTTTGATTTCCACTCCTTCTTCACACGAGTACCTATAAACACGACCCGGACTCAGTACGAACAAAAAATGAATAGAAACGAGTACAAAACTAACTAAAACGCACATAAAATAATAGGATAAATGCATGTGTTTTGCAACACATCAACCTAACATAAACAACCAGGTTAAAGTAAACAACCAAACAATAAACAAACCAAGATAAGTAAACAAACAATAAACAACCCAAAAGTTTATAAATCAAAATAGCCACTTTATACATGAAAAGATTAAAAAGTACACCCGCCAGTCAGGCTAGTCCTCGTGAGTTGGATTTGGCTGCTGAGGCGGATACTGTCGGGGCGCTGGCAGTGGAGGAAGCACGATCTGTGCAGCCCTCGCACGATCCTTCTCTACCTGAATCTGCCACTGTTGCAATTCCTCCATCTTGTAATAAGTCCTCGACCCGACGACTCATATGGACGCCCCTCCAAACGTTGACCAGGTTGGTGGTTATGTTCATCATGTATTACCCGTAACGTCCAACCACCAATTGGAACGAACAGTTAGTTCTTTTGGTACCAGACGTCTAAATGTTGTTGCTCCCTTGTATTCACCACCACGATCACATTTAAGAGAAACTTTGATAACATCGCCACTTGTGTTTTTCTTCGATCTTTGGGTGAGTATGACATAATCAATCTGGCGTCCCGTCTTTTGCACCCAATGTATCAAGTCCACGAGAGACATGAACTAAAACAAAATATGTTATTATTAACAATGGTTAGATAATGCAAACATAATGACGAATGTTATACCTAATTGGTGGAAAACTCTAATATCTTGCTTGAAGATTCACCACTTAACGCTAGATAATTTCCATCAAAACTCGACATCGCTAACTCGTTTTCGAATAAAATTGATAATATGTGTGATGAAATGAATTAGATGTTGAGATAATTGAACGGATAATGAAGGAAACATATGGTCGTTTATATAGTAGGTTTGGCGAAATCTTGTGTCGTATCAAATATTTGGCATGCATAACTACATAAACCTTATCCGGCACCCAAGACGAAGCAATCAAACGATGCATCATACGACCCGTATTACAACATACCCCGTGTGGGTGACGTTGAATACGACCCGTATAGCCTAATACGAGTTGTATCACAACAAAAGTTGACTGATGTGATAACGTCGCAACCTTGTCTAAAAGCTACCACCGATACGACCCGCATCGATGATAGGTTTATGGTGTCCCTAAAAAAAGGATGGTGTACCAACAACATCTAATCTTTACTAATGATTTGACGTAAAAACCCTCAAAATTGGATTGTAAGCCTCCCTGTTATCTGCATTGAAATTCAACTCAAATTCATAGATATTTCTTAGTAAAAATTATGGCATTATTAATCTTCTCACACTTAAGTTCTTATTTGTCTTCAAACAATCTCCACTTATGTTCTTATTTGTCTTCAAACAAACTCCACTTTTACAAAATTGGACGTAAACTTTAAGAATGATTTTGATTAATGTTATAAACTAGTTAACGTAATCTGCGCGTTGCAGTGAGAGCGTTGATACGAAACTGTGACGTAAACCCGCGCGTTACGGCAAGAGGTGTTGATAATATTCAGAACTTTATACTAAAAAAGGAAACCGTGAAAAAAAAATTCAGGTATGAACGTTGACTAAAGAAACCACGTAGATAAAATAAGCACGCCGCAACGGTATATTGAGATTGAAACTTAGATAAAAATATAATGGTTAAAATTAAAAAAAACTAAAAATAGGCACAACGCATCGGCAAATTTGGAAATTTATAAAAGTCGTAAGAGGGAAAAAATGAAAGTTTTGACAACTTGTTCGTCTACGCTTCGTAGGCTTGTATATTATCACGCATAATTCTGTTTTGAACGAAACTTACACCGAAATGTAAATAAAAATATTCACGTCACAAAGGTATATTCGAAATTTTATAAAACATCATATTTAAAATTTCAGGGGTGTGTAAGGTAAAATTTGTGGCCAATTTGTAAAAGTGAAAAAAGTTTGCGGTCAATTTGTAAAAGTTGAAAAGTTCACTTTGTCAATTTGTAAAAGTGAAAAAGTTTGTGGCCAGTTTGTAAAAGTTGAAAAGTTCACTTCGTCAATTTGTAAAGTGAAAAACTTTGTGTCCAATTTGTAAATGTTGAAAAGTTCACTTTGTCAATTTATAAAAGTGGAAGAGTTTGTGTCCAATTTGTAAAAGTTGAAAAGTTTAATTTGTTGCCAATTTGTAAAAGTGGAGAAGTTTGTGACTAATATGTAAAAGTTAAAAAGTTTGTGATCAATTTATAAAAGTTGAAAAGTTTGTGACCAATTTATTAAAGTTAGAAAACAAATTACACCTTTCTTCTTTTATGGTTACAATAAATTTTAGATTTTATCCTTAAACTAAGTTAATATTAGAAATTTTTATTTATGTTTAAGTTTGTTTGCATGTTTCCTTAATTATGTTTAACTTTATTTTTAAATTCTTCCACGGGTAAGGATTCTAACGACAGTTAATGTAAATGACAAAACGTGCAAAGAAATTTAATTGTGACGATATCATAAAATTTGGTATAAACATAAATGACAAAAAAAGTAATTTAAAAAAAAATTAAATAATGAAAAGTGTAATCTTCCCCATATTAAATAATCCCACACACCAAAGGGGCTTTGTCTTGGCGGTACTCCTGTGACTTCTAAATGAGATGTCGACGGTTCAATCCGGGCCATAACAAATAAAAGGGTTTGTGGTCAGGTAAGAGTGTTTATACGGTTGAGGGCCACAACAAATAAAAGGATTTTCGCCTACTTGAATTACGACGTCAGCAGAGAGAGACGCTACATCCTCCAAGTTCTCTTCAACGGACTCCGTCGTCTGGAATACAGAGGTTACGATTCCGCCGGCATCTCCATCGATTCTTCCGCAGTCTCCGTTCATTCACCATCTCACTCTCCACTTGTGTTCCGTCAAGAAGGAAACATCGAATCGCTAGTCAAATCTGTCTATGAAGGTATATGTTTTGATTTTTTTTCTCATAATGTCATGTGATTTTTTGCCCTAGTTTTCTGTTATAGCAATGTGAATTGATCGCCGCAATAGTTTTCTTTAATTTGTGTATTTCATAGATTCGTGGAGGTTCAGCTGGACTCATTGAATTTGATAAACACCTGGCACAAATTCGTTGTTAAAATTAGAGTTTATACTGATATACATCTATAAACATTAACATGAGGTTTTAAGATTTTTCAAATATTTAGTTGATTTGTAACATCTTGTGTTAATTGTTCTTGATAGTTTGTCAATATAAATATTGCCGTGTAGAAAATATGGTGATTCGAATGCGACCAATTATTTGCAGTATTGATGGTAAGTCATTATTAGGATTGGGCTATATGTGGTTGCAATTTTATTTGTTTTAGAAGAACTATTAGAACCATGTTTTATATGTCCAGGGTTACCTTTTTTGTTCTCTTTCTTCTTTATATGATTATAGTTGTATATTTCTATTTATGTGCAGATGTTGCTAGATAAGTGTTTCTGTTTTAATTCTTGCTTGCATTCGTTTGCCATGAAACTGGAATTTATTGGAGTGTTTGACGGTTTTTAAGTTTTATATTGTTGAAAGTTTTATCTGGGTGAAGTCCTTTATTTTCAACCCGACAGAAAGCGCACTGGCACCGTGGAAGCATGTGTTTGGTGTCTGAGCATTGGCCTTTTGTTATTAGAGATATTGGTATTTTTAGCTGTTTGCTATACTTTTTGCTGAGTAATTGTGTCCTTTAGTTGTACATTGTGTATTGATTTGCGAAGTATAATCAATGAAGGTAATGTACTTCTATAACCTTAGGGTAGCCCTGCAATAAGTTGGAAGAACATAGTTTGGCTATTTGAGTTTTATTTCACAGTACTTAATCTTTCATTACAGGTTGTGCTAAACGTACCCCAACCCCTCTATTTTTTACTTAATGTACCCCCTCCCCCTCCATACGCCCGTATACATATCAAATCAAATCACATCCGGGAGGGGGGGGATAACAAGTATATAGGGGGAGTAATTTAGCCTAGTTCTGAGAATATAGTAGTGGGCCCCAACGTTTAAAGGAAAAAGGCAACTATATAGGTGTGCAGTCAAATTCAAGGAAAATTTAGTAGATGCTTATGATGCATTGTCTGTGTGCTTTTATAGTTTTAGTGACAGCTTCAATCATTTATCATCTAAATTTTGTAGAAATACTTTTTGGAAAATCATATTCTTTAATCAGCTATTTTTAACCATGTTTCAGAGGTCTCTGCTACAGATTTAAATCTGGAAGAATCGTTTTCTGTTCATGCTGGAATTGCACACACCCGTTGGGCCACCCATGGAGAGCCAGCTCCGAGGAATAGTCATCCCCAGTCATCTGGTGCAGGAAATGATTTCTTGGTTGTTCACAATGGAGTTATTACCAATTATGAGGTGTGCATGCATTTTATATGAAAGTTCAATATTTGTATGTGTTGGAAGTTAATCCTAATTAGTTTGAATGTGAAAGTTAAAGGGGGTGAAACGTAAAAGAGTTAAAAGATAGGATTACCTTATTTGGTATGCTTATTTAGTATGGTAAGAATATTAAGGTTTCTTTTGTTTCCTAATTTGAGTCTAATTAGGTGTCTTGGTGATTAAGTTAGAATTTTAATATAAATAGAGAATTAGGGTCTAAGTAATATGTGTGTCAAGTTTTATAATAAACAAAAATAGTCGATCTTGTGTTTGAAGATCAAATTTTGTGTTCGTGTTCTTGGGCTTGATTTCTAACAGTATGAACTATCACATTTTTTTGAAATATTGGTTTTTTAAAATAGTTACTTTTTCAAGCATATGATTCTTAAACAAATAGTGCAGGTGTTGAAGCAATCTCTTCTTCGACATGGGTATACTTTTGAATCTGAGACTGATACAGAGGTGATCCCAAAGCTTGCAAAGTTTGTTTTTGACAAAGCAAATGAAGGAGGTACTTAAAATCCGTAAAGAATACTGTGTGTTTGACATAAACATTAGTTGTATTATTTTTTATAATTTAGTGCTTCACATTTGGTTAGGATGATTTTGTATGTTGTCTGCTAAATCTTTTACTGTTTTGAACTCGATAAATGTTTTACTGGTTCAGGTGATCAAACTGTCACATTTAGTGAAGTTGTGCTCGAGGTTATGAGGCATCTTGAAGGAGCGTATGCACTTATTTTTAAAAGCAGACATTATCCAAATGAATTGATTGCCTGTAAACGTGGCAGTCCTCTTCTTCTTGGTGTGAAAGTAGGTTCTTATACTTGATTAGAAAACTAACACACACATTTTTTATACTTTACTTGTTTTGCTAATAATATTGCTTTACTTTTATTATCCTACAGGAATTTGCTCAAGAACATAACAATGGAACTTCTTATAATGATATGAAATTTATTTCAAAAAATGGTCACCCTAAAGAACTTTTCCTATCTAGTGATCCTCATGCCCTTGTTGAACACACAAAAAAGGTGTTGGTGATTGAGGATGGTGAAGTTGTTGATATAAAGGTAGTACATATCCTATTAGTTGTTTGCATCAACCATCTATCGACTATCGTATAACTACCATCATATGTTACTCTCTATTTACAACTTGAATAATCATAATCATAATCAATAATCAAGTATTTAATGGTAGGGATATTTAGGTAATTTAAACATTAGGAAAAATTCACCCAGTAGTAACCAAGTTTCCCATATGTTCTACTAGATTCACACAGTTTTTGTCTCTCTAAAGCCACTCAGCATTCATTAGGTGTTCCAATCTTGTGAATTTCTCTTATTAATGTTAACTTTTTTTTTTAAATAAAGTGACCCAAGGGATTTATGAATCTTTGTTACTATTTTTGACTTAAACTTAACAATTATGAAATTTGGTTATTATTTAGTGATTTTTTTACTAGATTAGTATTTATACAAAACATTTCATAAGATTGGAGCACCTAATGAAAGTTGAGTGACTTTACAGAGATAAAAAGACTTGAAGTGAAACAGACTGGAAACTTGTTTACTATTGGTTAAAGTTTTCCCTTTTAAGATTTTTTTAATACCCAATTTTCTTATGCTTTCTTACAAAGAAGGGAAAGATGGAAAATCATAATCATTGTTTTTTGTTCGTTCATTTATCAATTATTTTAGGACGGAGGAGTGACGATCATGAAGTTTGATCATGGCAAAGGGAAAGATGAAAAATCTCTTTCAAGACCTGCTTCTGTGCAACGTGCATTATCCATTCTTGAAATGGAGGTTGAACAAATAAATAAAGGTAAATATGAACATTATATGCAGAAAGAAATTCACGAGCAACCAGAATCTTTAACAACCTCAATGCGGGGCCGGCTTATACGCGGTGGATCCAGCAAAAAGAAGAGTGTTTTGTTGGGTGGACTTAAGGATCATCTGAAAACTATCAGAAGAAGTAGACGGATTGTTTTTATTGGATGTGGTACTAGCTACAATGCTGCTTTAGCTGCCAGACCTATTTTGGAAGAACTTTCTGGTAAGTGCTACATAATCCGTAGAGGGGGCAAAATAGGCGGGTTGAGCAACGGTTCAAGATGGGTAATTTTTGTCCTATTTGAAATGGTTTTGTTGACATGAATCTATTTTTGTCCCTTTTTTTATTAATATTTAGTTTGTTAACTATGGTCACAAAAATAGGCGGGTTGAGCAACGGTTCAAGATGGGTAATTTTTGTCCTATTTGAAATGGTTTTGTTGACATGAAACTATTTTTGTCCCTTTTTTTAATTAATATTTAGTTTGTTAATTATGGTCACAAAAAACTATACTATTGCAATATTAATATAGCTTTTTGTTAAAACCGATTTTGGAGGTTGTATGGATTAAAAGTACAACTTTGGCACTTGTTGACCTGTTGATTCCTTCCCTTTCTACTAGAAGTGGCACCATGAGTGGGGTGAGTTGGATCAAAACGGGTAATTTTTTTGTACGGGTCGGGTTATGTTTATCCGAAACACCTTTTGTCCAATTTTACTTTCTGATTTTTGTGAAAAAAATTTGACTTATCGAATATGATCACAAAAACTATATCATTTGGTTTGAATAAAATGACTTGGGGGTTTTATCTTTTATGCATTAAAACACTTTGGTGACTTTCAAACCCGTTTGACCCTTTTCCTTTCAAGTTATTTGGTTTATTTTACTCATTTGACCCGTTAGGGATTTGCAGATATACCTGTTATGATGGAGATTGCAAGTGATTTGCTGGATAGGCAGGCACCTGTGTACAGAGATGATACAATAATTTTTGTTAGTCAATCGGGTGAAACAGCTGACACTTTAAACGCCCTTGAATATGCTCGTGAAAATGGTGCTTTATGTGTCGGCATTACAAACACTGTTGGTAGTGCTATCGCCCGCAATACGCACTGTGGTGTTCATATTAATGCTGGCAGTGAGATCGGTGTTGCAAGTACCAAGGTAGATGTGTTATTTTTCACATATTTTCATGGGAAAATTCACCCAATAGTAACCAAATTTTCTAAGTGTTCTACTAAAGTCAATCAAAGTTTTTTTCTCTGTGTTCCCGAGTCTCATTTAAGGAGAGAAAATAAGGGAAAACAAATGAAGGGGAAGGAAACCTTGTTCCAGAGTTTTTTTTTAAAGGGGGAAAAGAAAGGAAATAGGAGGAAGTGTGTTCCAGAGATTTTTTTAAGAAGGGAAATGGAGGGAAATGAAGGGAAAACAAGGCTTATCTCTATCCTCCCAAATTGGAGAGATTTTTTTAAGGAGGGAAAAGAAGGGAAAAGTCACTCTTCCATTAGGTGTTCTAATCTTGTGAAATTATTTTATAAAACACATTTTTTTTAAATCTAAGTGACCTAAATGGAACATATATGAATCTTTGTTACTATTTAGTTGTTATTTTTTTCAAATTTAACTTGACGTAGAGGTAACAGTGAAGAAAAAAAATCACTAAATAATAACCAAGTTTCATAATTGTTCAAATTAAGTCAAACTGAAAAAAATAATCACTAAATTGTAAAAACGATTCATATATGTTTCATTTAGGTCACTTAATTGTAAAAAAGTTCAATATTTACATAAAGTTTCATAAGATTGAAACACCTTACGAAAGTTGAGTGACTTTAGTGAACAGATGAGTAATTTGGTTACTACTGGGTGAATTTTTCCATATATATATATATATATATATATATATATTTTATAACTCTTCAATCATCTCGTGGTAATGATATTATTCAGGCATATACAAGTCAAATTGTGGTCCTAGCTATGGTGGCTCTAGCAATTGGGGCTGATACAGTTTCCACCAAACAAAGAAGAGAGGGAATAATAGAAAGCCTTCTTAACTTGCCAGGTATATTTCAATTCTGATTATTTAAAAAAATTAATAAATAAATTGGCCATAAACAACATTTTTTGTGAAAATAAGTAATATTGTTATAAATGCAGGCAAAATAAGGGAAGTACTTAAACTTGATGAACAAATGAAAGATCTTGCAAGATCACTGATATCTGAGCAGTCACTTGTTATGTTTGGAAGAGGATATAACTATGCAACAGCTCTTGAGGGTGCCTTGAAGGTCAAGGAAGTGGCACTTATGCACAGTGAAGGGATACTTGCGGGTGAAATGAAACATGGCCTGTTAGCTTTAGTTGATGAAAATCTTCCAATTGTTGTCATTACTACTCGTGACCAATGTTTCAGGTTGGTTTAATCGCGTGTGATCTTATACTTCTGTTAATTTGCAATATTGTTTTGCTTTATTGACGTTTTGGTTTTTGATCAGCAAACAGCAGTCGGTTATTCAACAACTTAAGGCGAAAAGGTCGACTGATAGTTATGTGTACAGAAGGAGATGCAGCAACCGTGTGTGGTGGATCCTGCCAACTAATTGAGGTTGCTCGAGTCGTTGATTGCTTACAGCCTGTTGTCAACATAGTTCCATTGCAGGTAATTTTTTTTTTTTAATTTTGTTATATTTTTATCTGTTTCGTATTTTAATCACCTTATCAATTCATGACATGACCTTTATAATTTGCAAACCTTTGAAAACTTTTTTGGGTTGTCATTTTTATACCGTTTTGGCTGACCTTATAACCCGTTTAATTAAATGGGTCATGTTTGGGTTGATCTTTTAACCCCGTCAACCCGTTTAAAATTCAAATAAAATATATATTATAAAAGGTCAACTCGCCAATACGTGTATGACCTGTATAACCCGTTTACAACTTGATTACAACCCGCCAACCCGGTTGACTTGTTTAGATTAACGGGCTACATGGTTTGTGTTCGGTTTACACGATTTTAAGTGTGTATGGTTTTGGGTTGATGTCCTTGACACAAATGAATGTATGGGTCATGTTCAGGCTCATCATTTAAACCTGCCAACCTGAAACCTGTAAACCCGCCAACGTGACATGATTGACACCGTCTATTTACTTTGCAACTCTTTAGCGTTTTTTTTTAACATGCAGTTATTGGCTTATCATTTAACCGTTCTACGAGGATATAATGTTGATCAGCCAAGGAATCTCGCAAAGAGTGTGACAACCGAATGAGAAGAATATCTTATTAACCCCGTTGCATTGCTTCGTATATACTCGTATAGAGCAAAGAAGATGCAACTGGACCAAATAGAGGTGACTGCATTTTGAGTTCCAATTGATTTGTGTGAAGTATTGATTGAATGATGAAGATGTTGGTAACACATTCATCCCAAAAGTAGAAATATGTATCTTTACCTTGTTTTAGACAAACAACATAATTTTAAGTTCCTCCATTTTTGTTGTCAAATTTACCTTAAAATTCTGCTAACCCAGAGCCATAATGTAAGTCAATACAACATATAAATCCTTATTATAATAAATGAATAATTCCTCATCCACGTGTCGACTTCCGGCAAAGTCTAGATTTGTAACACATCGGAAAAAAAATCTAGGAAACAAAAGTACAGGGGTATAATAAAATTGTTCCAAATTCCAAGGGCTGAAAATGAAAATTTTAGAAAATTGTTCGGTAGCTCGCGGTCTGCTACGTGGTCAGGAAGGCTGCAATGATGAGCCGACACGCGTCAGCTAACTAACCCGTGCATGGGATCCTTATCGCGGACTGTCACGAGATCCGTAACGGTCCGTTACTCCGCAAACGGCTTAGCGGTTCGCTATACACCCTCTAACGGTCCGCTACTTGGCGAGGAAGAAAACAGTTGGGGGCGGTAGCTGTCCGCTACCCCTTTGTTAACGGTCTGCTACAGGTCCGGTTTCAGCCTATAAAATGAATTCAAGAAATCGGCCATTCATACATCCACCACACACATCACACCTTCAAACACACAAAAGAAACTTGGTTAAATACATAAAAGAAACGTATGAAGTTACGGCTACTCGGTTGGGAGATCGAAACATAGATAAAAGTAGAGGTGTGCAAAGTCGGTTTTGGCCTCTTCCATAACCATAACCTCTTGGTCGGTTATGCCCTCTTCCATAAGCATAACCATAAGCATAACCATAACCATAAGCATAACCATAACCATAACCATAACCATAACCACAACCACAACCACAACCACAACCACAACCACAACCACAACCACAACCACAACCACAACCACAACCACAACCATAACCGCTTGGTCGGTTAACCGTGTTAGGTATGCACAGCGGAACACAATCACACACACACACACTAAAAGCAATAAACAGAACACCAAGTGCGATAAACACCAAGTGCGCCAACGAGTACACAACAGTCCATGTCTTCAGTAAACAGTAATCGGTAATAGGAACAGAAGTCTTCAGGTACAGCTCTCAATGAACAAACCAACTTCAATCCACACATCCCAATTTCACCTAGTGGCAGTCGACCCAAACACATCAGTAACCTGATGGGCCCGTTGAAGCCCCATATGGCTTCAACCCAGTCTCAAACGACCCCGTCATTACATCCTCAATCCCAACTGATCCCCATAGACTCGAATCATCATATACAGGGATCCTAAGAGGAACACTCCCCACTAGCAGAATCATAATAGGAGTGATTTCATTCGGAACTTTAGTCTTCCGAACCCAACTCCAATTTCCAGACTGTGTCGGAACACCCCTCGTGCTCCTACTGTCACCAAAATCCCGTACACGTTCAGACCTCCGAATAAGCTCAACCAAGTTTTCTGAAGTCCCAGAGTCCCTTTCTGCAAACTTGACTCGTTTAACTGTCGACTCAGCGAGCCCGACTTTGGTGTTCGTCTTAACAAGGGTGGTCACTTCCCCAGACGGAACATGTAACATGTATAGCGACCCCTTATTGAATCCCCTGGCAATCACGAGATTATTCTTCAGAATCTTCCACTTACCACCACCAAACTTCACGTCTAAACCCTGTTCATCCGGTTGCCCAACGGTGATCAACTTCGTTTCAAGGTTTGGAATGATTCTGACGTCATTCAAGGTCCAAGTAGTACCCAAAGCAGTAATCAGATCCAAATCTCCCAAGGCAGTCACCTCAACATCACCATTTCCCAGCCTAACCTTCCCAAAATCGCCTACTTTAACATTCCGCATGCCATCATTGCCATGGGTAGCATGGAATGATGCACCGAAATCCATGACACAAGATTCCACCCTGCTTTCAACACACAGTATCAACGCATCATCGTCCGAAACATTTTCAGCAGTGTTCAATCCACTAGAATTCTTCTTCGAACATTGACTCTTGAAATGCCCATTCTCATTACAATCCCAACAACGCACACTAGAACGAGCCCTAGACGAGCTCATGCTATGACCCTTGCTGCTCCCACTATTCTTACTATTATCCCTTCCCCTGCCAACATGTAACATCTTAGAAGAAGATCCTGCAGTATTCCTACGGCAAACATCTTCACCCAATACCAAGTCACGCATCTTTTCAAATGTTAAACCATCAGGCCCTACAGAGTTGGTGACAGCTGTCACCGTTCCAGACCAACTGTCAGGCAGTGAAGATAGCAAAATTACAGCCTTGGTCTCATTATCAAACTTCGTTCCAGCAGATGATATTCTATTCAACAGTGAGTTCAGATTGTTAATGTGCTCGGTCACTGAACTTCCCTCTTTCATTCTCATTGTGAACAGTTCTCTCATCAGGAACACTTTGTTAGATGTAGACGGCTTCTCATACATGTTCGAGAGAGCCAACATCATACCACGAGTCGTGGTTTCAGACATGATGTTAAAAGCAACGCTCCTCGATAACGCCAGTATGATAGCCCCTCTAGCCTTTTTGTCCTTGGCATCCCACAAAGTTGCCTCAGCTTTTTCCATCTTTTCAGGTTTCTCTTCAAGTACCACATCTAAATCCTTTTGCCCTAGTAATGCCTCTATTTGCATTTTCCACCAACTAAAGTCAGACCCGTAGAACTTTTCAATCACTAATTTCCCGTCTTCGCCCATAGTGTCAAACGAAAAATTAAAAGATCAAAGTAACCAAGTTCCAAAGTTGATAAAAAAACCTGTCAATCGATTCAAAAAACAATCGATTGAATAGATCTGTAGTAGCAATCGATCAGCAACAGAAGTCGATCAGCAACAGAAATCGACGGCTGCGATTCTAGGGCTGAACCCTATTCGCGGCTGCGACAGCGGCCCAAAGGGCGGAATCCCTAATCGGCGGCGACGGCTTGGGAGAGTAAACACCGACTCAAGTAGAAAAAACCCTAATCGCGAACATGTGTTGATTAAATCTTCCGATACACGATCTTTAAACAACCCCGGAGACAGGTAGGAAGATCGAACAGAGAACTAAGAGCCTAAGCAAGCTCTGATACGAGTTGTTAGGTATGCACAACGGAACACAATCACACACACACTAAAAGAAATAAACATAACACGAGAATTATAGTGGTTCGATCGGTAGACCTACATCCACTTTGCAACTAGGGATCTTATTATACTTTAGTGCACAACTTTTACAATTACATAGACACGACTTAAATAGAGAACAATTAGGTTAAATGACTTAGGGAACAAGAAACCCAAATAGTAGGCCCGCTTAGAAACTAAGCCGGCCCTACTAGCCAACTTAACTCTAATAGGCCTAAAGGCCTTCGAACCCAACAAACCGCTTTTCGGTTAACCGTCGGTTTTGGTTAATTAAACACTTTTGTTCTGTAATCACGAATCACATATTTTCAGTAAAAGACCTAGGATTATGTTAGTAATTTTTTTTCCTAGTCATAAATTCATAATTATCACATTTGTTATCTACAAATTTCTTTGTGCCTATATTTGTGAATATATGTTTTGTGCCCTCTTAACTATTACCATAGTGATTGGAGGAAATTATTTATATTTTATGCATATATTATTTGCATAAGGTTGTATCAGTTCGGTTCGGTTATGTGACACCCTTAACTATAACCGCTTGATCGGTTAATCAAAGAACCTTAACCATAACCATCGGTCTTTTATCACAGTTATATAACATTACCAATGTTTTTTAGTCGGTGTCGGTCTCATTCTTCACGGTAGTAGCACGTCATCATCAGTTAATATAGCCCACGATACCTAAAAAATACTCTATTTTGAATATGACTCCGTTTTTACAAATATATTGGGATGTCAAGAAAAAAAACTAAACAGACAAACAAAAATAATTAAGGAAAAATCAGATTATATATACTACAATAGGTAAACTTGAAGCTTCCAAAACATGAGGGGATTAAAGTGACATTTTACAAAGTTGAGAGGCTATTTTTATCATTTATCAAACTTGAGGGGGTGAAGTTGTCGGTGGCATTTGCCACCGACACTTGTTTTAAGTTAGATGATAATATTGTATAACATAACTGCTAGAAATTCCACATGATTTGCCACCGACACTTGGTTTTAAGTTAGATGATAATATTGCATAACGTAACTGCTAGAAATTCCACATGATTTGGAAAGATACACAGAGGATCTTCATGGGGCGCATCTATAGTAAGTTCGTGACTTTAGGAATATCTTCAAGGAATATGTTCAGCCGCATTTGAAACGGATGGTAGAGGTTGGATATTATTCAATAGAGAGTTTTTTTAATACATGATTACTAATAGAAATTAACCGATACACCAGAACCTTGGTCATGCTATTGTAAATTAACCGATAAATAAATAGTGAACGGGCTTGCAAGGTAAAAATGGAGCGTGACACAAGGCGTCAAGGCAAGACGGTGTCGGCCGTGCGACTCGTATTTAAATCGAACAAAGGTGAACCGAGGCAGGTTCAAAAATTTAAGTGTGTCGTGACCAAGGAGGCTACTACAAATACCACTGAAGTTACCCCACGAGGACGTCACGAATTTAGCTGGGGGAGAATGTCACGACCCACTCAAAACACTCGAAATTTTGCCCAAACTTCAGCATTATGTTGCTGTGATTCTGGAATTTTCTAGCATTATCTCAAGGCTTCAAGAGTACTTGGAAGATTTTAGATGATGGCTTAAATAATCAGGTTTCTAGGACCTTCCAAATCAACCATTATACCTTTTTAAGGCATGGATTAGTAATCATTTGTAAATATAGATCTTTTGTATTATTTTATGATTAAGAAAAGTCTAGATGGAAGCTTCTAGATTAGGAGATGATTAGTATAAATAGGAGGTGTTAGTCCACTTGTAAATCATCTCCAAAATCATTAAGCATTCACCTTGTAAAGCCCTCTTTGTATTTTTCCCTTGTAATCAATAAAGAGTTATTTGATTACGATCTTGTTTGTTTGCATCTTATTGCTTCCGAATCACTACATAGTCGGGACAAAGGCTAAGAGACTAAGAGCCGCACGCGAGTCAAAGTAGTAACTCAGTGACAATAACTTCACTAGGTAGTGCATGAAATCAGTTTAGAGATTTAAAAATATAGAACATGCACAAACCACTTTAGTTCATGAGGTGGTTTGTTTTGATTCTTAGATCTGTTTATTTACTTGCAAAATACTAACAACAAAAGAAATAGTTCTTGTTGTTGTTTTTGACATTTCATAAGTTGTTGGAGACTAGCATCTCTTGGAGCTATTACTTGCTTAGTGTGGATTACATTTAGATCTCTGTTCACCCATCTTCACCAACAAGCTACAACTTCCTTACAAAGGTTGTCATACTAAACACCCTATGTATGTTTTAGTTTCAAGTTACTCACCTATGGATCCTTGGTGGGGTCAGATGTATGTTGCCCAATTGATGGACTGTCCAAGAAATTTTAGGCAGAAGCAGTGTCTACATCAGCTTATTTGGTGAACAGATCTCCATCTACAGCCTTGGATAAGAAAACTCTTATGGAGGTATGGTCTTGCAGAAACTGGATTATAGTAACTTGAATGTCTTTGGATCTCTGGTTTACATAAGCCAAGGAAAGTTAGAGCCATGGGCTCAGAAGTGTGTGTTTCTTGGCTACCCTGAAGGGGTGAAAGGATATAGGCTATGGAGAGTGGATAATCCTAAAATGATAGTTAGTAGGGATGTGACTCTCAAGGAAAATGTGTTTTATAAGGATCTGATTGGAAATGTGCATAATGGGTCAGATAATGGGTCAGATAATGGGTCAAGTTTAGAAGAGGTTCAAGTTGAGGTGGAGCCATCTACTTCAAGTAAATGGGATACAGAAACTGTGTAGGGAGGTAATGAGCCTGGGTATAGCTTGGCCAGAGATAGACCAAGAAGGAATGTGGTACCTCCTTTGAGATATAGGTGTAACGAACCAACTTTCGGGCTGCCTTATAATATATTAATTATATTGTAGGGGGTGTATTTAAATAAAAGAAAGTTACAGGGTAATATTAAATGTTGGAGTTACCTAGTTTTGGAAGGAGGAGCCAAAGCTGAAAAGTGCATGGACTAAAAGTGAAAAATCTGAAAGCTCAGATTTGTTTGGGGGGGGGGGGGGGGGGTTGGCGCATACACACACTCATTTGAGTGTGTGTGTGTGTGACGATTTTAAGATGGGAGAAAGGGGGGAAGAGCTAAGATTAAAGATCAAGGTGTTTGAATGAATAATCTGGATGAATTGAGGTGTTCATCCTCTTGTAAACATCAAGTAAGTAGCTCTGTCATCTCTAAAGCCTCATCAATGGTGTTCTTGGTGTGTTTTGAGTGAATCAAGCATTGGGGATGTTTTAGGTGTTGTAAATGATTATTAACTTGATAAAAGTTATAATCTAGCTTGAGTAAAGGTTAAGGGTGGTAGATAACATCCAATTATTTATGATTCAAGAATTAGGGTTCTTGAGGGTGATTTGAGGGTTTTGTAATTGGGGATGTTTAAATGATGAATGCGGGTTTATAAGTGTTTATGGTGGTAATAGACACATTATTTTGATAAGAAACCTCAATCAGTTAAATGATTTGGAAATTAGTGTTCGTGAGAACCTAATTTGGGGGTTTTTCATTTGGAGTGTTGAAAATGTTGAATTGAGTATTAATAAGTGTTTATGGGTTTAAATAAACACATTTTAACTAGAAAACTCAATTGAATTGGTGAGTTATAAATGGAAGAATTTGGGGTATTTGGGTGGAAACCCTAACGGGTCAAATGAGTGTAATTGGTCTAGGATGGTTAAAAGCTTGTGTGGAGCTTAATAAACCAAGATTAGATGACGCTGAAGATCATAAGGTCTTGGGTGGGTGATAAAACCTTGATTTGGTTTTATATTAGACATATAGATTACTAAACAAAGTGTGGAATTGTTAGGTAATCATGTGGATATAATCAAGGATCAACCGGATGTGTCAAACCCAAAAGGTAAGTGCTTTGCACTTACTTAGTAATTGATAAGTAATGAGGTCACATAAGTAGATAGTATGTTGTTTGGATACTTACTTATGTGTTGATTAAGTTGGGTGGCCTTGAAGTCTAAGAACTTCAAAGGTATAAAATTTGGTGATCTTGAATTAAAATACTTCATGGGTGTATACTTAGAGTCAAATACTCCATGGGTGAGCTTGAAATAATATATTCCATTACTTGGGAATGATATAGTGGTTAGTGTCATGTAATTAGACTTGTGTAGTTTAATTCTGTTTAAATATGTCGATCTGGTTTAATTTAACTTATGATGTTAATAGTCAAACTAAAATGTTGTATGCGATAGATTAGTGTAGTTGACTTATTTGGTTAATTGCAAAAAAAAATGTTGAATATGGTAGATTAGTGTAATTTACTTATGTGGTTAATAGTCAAACTAAAATGTTGAATGTGGTAGATTGGTGTAGTTGACTTATGTGGTTAATAGTCAAACTAAAATATTCACTATATATATTTTTAGTATTTATTTTATGCATTTTGTTTATTTTAGTTAGTAAATTTTTACAACAAATTTTAATCAATGTCTAAAGATTACTATTTTTTCATTTTAAATATATTACCACGTGATCGCCTTATCATCTATTACATAAACATTCCTTATTTCCTATTACATTGAAGTTCAACCTCCTGATGGTAAAATGTTACATATGTAGCTGATAAAGTTACACATGTAACTAGCGATGCTACATATTTTATATATGTTGTGATGACGGCGAAGTATGTTGTGTTAAAATGTAATTTTGGATTTTTGATATAAAACCTCTAATTTTGGAGTTTCCAATGGTTTTCTCAAGTTTCAAAAGAAATCGATCATGTTTTTTTTTACATTTTTGTGTTTTATTTTTTGATTTTTTTAAAGAACAGTTATATTTTATTATGTTGTTCAATCTTATTTTCATAATGTATTATATATGTTTTGTTTCATTTTTATTTTTTAACCAATGATGGATATAAATTGGCAAACAACACAAATTAATTAGCAAAGAACACAAGTTAAATCGCATATACGCACACTCTACCTACAAATCCAGTACATAAGTAATGAATAAAACAACACATGTTGAATATCAGTGCATGTTGAAATATCAGCATGCTGAAATTTAAACAAATTAACAAAATAACACAGGTGCATTTGACATAACAATTTAAATATCAGTACATGTTGAATAAAATAACAGATGTGCATTTGGCATACATATTTAAATATTAGTACATGTTGAACATACATGTGCATTTGGCATAAAAATTGAAATATTAGTACATGCTAAAACGAAATAAATAACAAAAATATCATCTTTGTAAATATTGTTTCCTTAATCTTCGTGGGTTGTGAGTTTGTAGGGACACAATCAGTTTCTTATTTTAAAAAACAAAAAAAAAAGACTAAAAATGCCCATGAGAGAGAGAGAGAGAGAGAGGAAGGGAGGGAGGGGGGGGAGGGATGGAGGGGGAGGGAGAGGGAGAGGGAGAGAGGTGCTTTTATTGAATTAAGGATGTAAATTTACTTATTTACCTTTTTAAGAGTATTTTAAGAATTTAAAAAAAAAAAACAAATTAAATGGTAACCACTAATCTATACTATATAATAAATAAAGATTTTGGTAGGAGAACTGTCACTATCTTATACATCCTTAACATTTTTTCCCGCCTCTCTCTCTCCTATTAAATGATAATGATTTATATAATTGTTTTTATAAAACGGTTTTTATTAAAAAAAGGTTTGTTAATAAAACATTTTTATAAATTGATCATTTATTTCATTTTAAAAAAATAACTATATAACGTTTCTAGATTTTGTATTAAAAAACTATATAATATGTTATAAATATGTAATATGTAAATTTTTATAAATAAGTATATAACATTGAATTTATTTAACCCGTGTAATACACCGGGTTTATAACCTAGTTAAAATATAAAAAAATTGAAGGTGTGGTCTAGAATAAGTTTATGGGTTTTACAACAACCTCATGTTACAATAGAAACAATCCATGTATATATAAGACATAAGAAAACTTTCATGAGACACGAGTATGATAATTTCATACAAAAATATGTTTAATAAGAAACGCAGAGCAATATGGGCTCTGTTGAAATAATTAAGAATCATAGTTTAGATAATTATTAATTAAGATCATATGTCCAAAAATAGGAATTATTTCTTTGGCCAATTCTCTATATCGATTCCCTGTTTGTATCAAACAAGGAATTGATTTCCATTCTCAAGGACCATTATCTTTGTATCCATCCCATTCTCTTATACAATCCATTTCCTATGATTCCCTACTCTAAGACCAAACCACCCCTTGTAGCTTTGATTCGTTTCATATTTCTTTCGATGATCGATGACGACAACAGACTTATGAGACAAGAAACAAAAGACCCATAAAGTTACCCAAGATTAGCATTTTGACCACAATTCCTAATCACTCAACTTCGAGTCTCGTTATCTAATTCATCTTAGTTACGTTTGGAACACGTTTTGTTTCGTTGTGAAACACCAACATAATAGAACACAACCCATATATAATTAACTTTATAATTAAATATAAATATCACTAAAAAAAATTTCCAACAAAAAGCACTAAATGTGTATGGGTTTTCAAAAGCTAAGAGAGATGCTAAAAATTAAATTCTAATATAAAAGAACGTTCTATTTATGTTCTATTATAAGGACATCATTCAAAGTTTGACAATCAAATCAAATATAAAAAAAAATATTCTATTTTTATGTTCTATATTATGTACTAGGTTAGAGACCCGTGTACTACACGGGTTAAATACAAATAATTAAATAAAGACTATGCTTTTAATTACGTATACCTAAAAGGCCATGACAGTTCTAACATGTAGTGAGTCAAAGTAAAAAAATCAAAAGCAAGACTTTAAGTAGCATAAAAAATTTAAGTTCTGCTACGCCTACTCAAAGATATTATTCATGATAACAATATTAATCCTTAGTTCAAGACATAAAAAACATGAAAAATGTTGTCTCGAAAATATCAAAGATTATATAAACAACTATGGGGTTGAGCACCGGATCAGTAAGACCGTTTCGACAAACTTCACATAAAGATCCAACACTCCTAATCAAACATTACTTCACATACCTATGATTGTTGATTGCCGGACTTATTTAGGGTAGACAAAATCTAGCAACAGAAAACAATAGAAACTTATTACTTTTCTGTAAATAGAATTTATGATTTAGTGTTGTTTGTGTTCATTGTGGGTTTAATTGGATATATGGAGGATTATATCACTTACAGTTTCAACATCTGCATATGAATCTATTCTTGACCACAAATGATTCATTTTGATATTTTCTTAATACTGGTAAAGAAATTTAAGTTCATTAATTGTAAAAAGTATAAATTAAAGTTAATAATCTATAAAGGAAGAAAAGGGTGATGCTATACAACTAATTAATATACAATTTACAATTATGAAGACTCTACACCAAAATGTAGCACATCATATTGGGTAACAATTTGTTGCTACAACAATTTAAACTTACTTGCTGGTTCTCTTGAAAACAAATTAAAACAGAGTTGCATATAATGACATCTTTTGACCCAACCCAACTGACTCATTTTGACCCAAACCAACTGACCCGAACTGTTTTGTTATGTTACCAAACCCATTTTGACTCAGTGTGTTACATAACGATCAAACCAACTTCATCCTAACAATTGTAGATTCAAATAATGAACTCAAGAAATCGCGTTTCAAAAAAACAAAAGAGATAAAATCACAATGACATCAGTGAAGTCATTAAATGAAACCCATTTGTGCAGATGAAACATCTTTCTCTTATCCGTTTCTTCTCTTAAACCAATTAAAGAAACCCATTTGTGCAGATGAAATGTACTAAAACCTAGCACAAAACCACCATAGTTTTTTAGAAACTTCATGGAGTTTAACCAAAATGGTGTATATTAGCAACTAAGATTATCAATAAAATTAAGAATTTAAAAACGATTTGACACAACACACGACCCAATTAACAAAAGTAATCGAATAACCAAGCAAAGATTATCAAAAAAGTACGATTACATGAAGATTTTCACATTAAAGGAGAAGGAAGAAAAAGAAATTTGGGATCGTATGAAGAGTGTTAAGGGAATGAATCAGAAATCAGAAATCAGAAATCAGAAACGTAACCTAAAAGGAAGAAAGCGATGTACATACCAATTAACAACAGGAGGAAGAATCAAGTAGACCAAATTTCACACCGATTACCTGCACAAAACCAAATTCTAAGAACCAACACATGTCAAATCATCAAAACCAAAACAATCAGAAATCAGAAACGAAATCTAAAAGCTTTAGTGAAAAAAAAGAACTAAGAACACGTGCTTTTACCTACAGATAAGCGCAATACTGGGCAATTGCATCTTTTGTGTAGCAGGAAGGGCGAGGAAGGGGTGGAGTGAAACGGCGATTGTGCGAGGATGGATATCACAATTAGGGTTTTACCACTGAAAAGGTAACCGGGTAAGGGTAGGATCCGCGTGTGAAGATGATTCGGGTCAAAAGACCCGTGTAAATTGGAAAATGGTATAATAGTTGTTTTGGAGGGAAAATAAAGGTAAGGGTGCACCACAATGTGCTAAGTGTCCACTCAAAGTATTCTTTTATTAGATATAGAAGATGCACACCATTGTCCGTCCTAGTCACACCTACAAGAAACATGTTATATATAATGTTTACAAAATTGCCACATCTCAAAGGAAAGAAAACACAAATGAGTAAATGTGCAATCTCTAGCGTTTTCATGATGGTACGACAATTTATCTTTTTTAGTAACCTGCAATGAAATGATGATATGGCAATTTATCCTTTTTAGTTATCTGCGTTGAAATGATGGTATGGCAATTTATCCTTTTTAGTAACCTCCAATGAAAAAAACAAGGTAAGTTATTAAATCAATAATTACTTTTTCAATCCTTATACCGAAGAAATTAGTGTTGTTAAATCAATCAATGTGTGCTAACACAACCTGATAGGATTTACAACGTTATACAAAACAAGATTTAAGAAAAAAAACGTAAAAGATTTTGACATTGCAAAATAATCAAAGTGATTGAACCAACAAGATTTATAAAAAGATAAAAGAATCTTACTTTCTCCCAGTGCTTAAAGTCATGGAATCAGTAAACACTCTTTAAAGAACCTTATAAACAACAAAGCACTTAGTTTCCATCGAAAATACAGCCTTCAATAGCGATCATTCCGGCCAACCCAAATGACCACCTCCACAACCAATGTTGCGGGTGGACGATGATGGTAATTCCACCGATTGTGAACACAACCGAATCTAGTTCGATTACATAGACAAACATAAACCTAAAATTTGCATATCAAGCTGGTACTAAGTAACCCTATAGATGATTTGCATCTTTGTTAATTAAATTATTAACACCAGCTTAACTTGAAAATTAAGCAATTCAACTTTTAAATTGCAAATCACGCTCTACTTAGGAAGGAGGGAACCCGTTTAATTTCAACAAAACTATTCTGAGAGATTCCATAAATAAATTAAGAACATAGAGTGTGATTTCTTCGGAAAATGCAACGACTGCCGAAGGAAGCGAAGACGATGCCGAAGGATTGGACTTTTTAAAATCGCTGGTGTTCTACGATCATGAGAAACATAGTCTTTCTAGTTGTCTTTTTCTTCTTCAGGGGATGAATAGCCCTGTAACAAAGACAAACGAGTGTGAGAGCGAGATAGAGGGGGTTTCTACTTGTCAGAAACTCGACGACTCGTTGTTTGGCAACTAGTATTGAATTTTGTTAAATGGTTGAAATTGTTAATTATAATGTTGAAGCTTGAAATTATTATTATTATTATTATTATTATTATTATTATAATACTATGATCATAGCCGATCAAAAAAAATCTATATGGAAAAATAAAGCAAACTAAATAAAATTAAATAATTTAACTTAATCAATAGACATGGAAGCGACCTCCAGAGTACGGTGTACTACACTTAAAACGACCTGCTATTATATATCATTATCATTCCAAATATATATATGTGTATATATATACATTTGTGTAAGAGCAACATTTTAAAATAAGAGTTTCCAACTTTTTGAAATGCAGTTTTTTTTTAATTAAAGTTATCATTTGCAATAAAACTTAATGAAAAAAAGGTTGCATGATATCTTTGTGGGATTTTTGGAATTGTTTGGGATGGTTTGCAAATGAAGTCCTCGAACACTTATTTATACCGGTTGCTACACATTTTCTATGTATTTCTTAGTCTAGAGAATTCTATAGTTATCTCTTTATAGTATAATCTAGAGTAATTTATATTTCTGAAGGAAGTTCATAGACATTCTAATGGATTTTTCAGAATTTTCCAACGCTTACAAGATCCAATTTCCACCATCTTTTAAGAATATTCTAGATCTCTCGCAACGTTGATTCCTCTAGCCATACTTAGAAACCGGGGTGGTTATCTGTTCAAAACGGTAGGGGTGTCTCGGAGCTTAAGCTGGTATCGGCGGGTGCTTGGGGCCCGTTTTCGCGGGGCCCCAAACTAAAAAAAAAATTATGTGTATATATATAAATAATTTTTTTAAAATTAGAATCAAAATAAGTAGATGAAAATTTTGTTGAGAGACCCATAAATAAAAACCCAAAAAAATATTTCAATATAAACATATTATCAACTATTTAACTATTAACATACTAATTTAAACCAATAACTTAATTTTGTTGAGAAACCCATAAACAATACTCTTTTTCTTTTAAATGCTAATGTGAGTTTTTAATTAAAAAAGAATAATTAAATATTCATATGAAACAATTAAGCACATTATTTTGGTAGTCGTTCTTTGCAATTTCAAAATTGACGATTCAATATCCACGATTCAATCCTAAAATTATCCAATCGGTAAGTGAATATTAATTGATAGACATATTGCTTTTGGCTTTTGATTTTTGATTTACGTGAATATTAATATGGGGATTTTAGTAAGAATATTAATAGGTGGATTTCGACAAACTCTAGAAGGTATTCGTTTTTTTTATTTTGATTTTGCTATTCAATTTTGATTTTGGATTTTAGTATCATCTTATATAGTAAGTTTGTATTTAGATTTTAGTACCATCTTTGTATTTGTTTTCAGAAATTATGCATACTAAACAACTATCCGGTAGTAAAAAACGAAAGAAGAAAAAAGCGCATGAAGAATTAACAAAGTCTCTAGGGTCTCTAGAAAGGTTTAACTTTTTCCAAAGAAATTATCAAGAAAGTTCTTCTCGTAGTCAAAATGTTGAAGATCCTAAATTGATGATACTAATGTTGATGATGCTAAAATGGATGATACTATTGATGATGATGCTAATCGTGATGATACTAATGTTGATAATGATAATGTTGAAGATGCTAATGTTGATGGTGCTAATGTTGAAGATGCTAATGGTAATAATTTGATACGGGTTCTCTGATTCGATAGATCAAGCTAAGAAAATTGCCATTGAAATGGGTATTGGCCCGATATTCCCTCATAGGCATCCGCTTCATAGAAAAACAATTTGATGAGAATTCAAGTGACCAAGAAGTTTTATTTTCAGCTAAAAATAATTTTAAAGTTAACTACTTTTTATATATTATTGATCAAGCGTCTGCTTCACTTGAAACAAGATTTGAAGAATACAAAGACTATGAAAAACTATTTGGTTTTTTGGTTCATGATAACTTGAAGTATGTTGAAGACAAAGAGCTTAAGTCGTGTTGTATTCTTCTTGAGGATGCACTGAAGTATGAAGGAGAATCAGATATTAATGATGTTGAGTTTTATATGGAGTTAAAGTCGTTTAACATTATATTACCTAATGATATTCTCAAACCTACTGATGTTTTAAAATACTTGAAGCGAGTCCATTTTTTTCCTAATGCATTAATTGCATATCGAATCTTGTTGGTAGTAACAGTGGCATCTGTAGAAATAAGCTTCTCAAAATTGAAGTTGTTGAAGTCATACTTACTATCGAAAATGTCTCCAAAAAGACTTAATGGATTGGCAATGATAGCTGTCGAGAACGATATATTAGATAGTATTAATTGTGAAGGGATTGATCAACAATTTTGCTTCGAAAAATGGTAGGAGAGTCTTTCGATTCGTTTAGCTTTGTTCTGTTTATTGTTTAACTTTGTTTTATATTTGTTTATCACAATAACGTTTTTTTGTTTATTGTTATTACAATTATCATCGATATTTGGAAAAACAATTAAATTTAAGGGCCCATTTTTTAGTACTAGTCTGGAGCACCCGAAACTCGGAGACGTCCCTGAAAACCAGACCGGCCCCAACTGAACCAACCGACCAACCGGTGACCGAAACAGAAACAGAAACCGGGTGGTATGAACACAAAAGACCGGGCCATTAAGGATTGAGTAGGTCTCAGGTTAGTCGCGTTGGTCGGTCTGGTTTGGGTATAGAGTCGGGTTTGGACCCATTTGATAAAAAAAACCTCAAACCCTTTAAACAATAATTGCATCTCGCTTGTAACATCTTAAGTCTTAACCATGATCAAAATACAAGCTCCCTCACAACCAAATTGTATAATTTGAAGCTTCATACGGGATCCAATATAACCACAAAGTCCAACAACATTTTTTTTATCTTCTTATTCAAGATATTTATTAAACTTATTTTTCATCTTCGTCCCCAAAAAATCTATTAAAATCATAGATATCCTTCTCATTTAACAATCTATCTAAATTATCACCAACATCCGGACCGAGTTGATGTGCTGCACCATATGTTGAACCCGAAATCATTACAATTTTCCGTTTAAAGATTCCAACTAATTCGGCCATTTTTCTTGCTGTTAGACATACTTAGCAATTGTCTATTAGTTCATATACCTATTTGTATTTATTTATTTTTCATGTATGCCTTTTGTAAATCTCTTCCTATATCTCAAATTGGTTATACCACGGTTTCTAATAATATTCGTGTAAAAGACGTCTTGGTGGTACCTCATCTAAGGAAAAAACTTGTTGTCCATTAGTAAATTAACATCCGATGATCATTTTA
Organism: Smallanthus sonchifolius; assembly: GCA_023525975.1. Taxonomy (NCBI): domain Eukaryota; kingdom Viridiplantae; phylum Streptophyta; class Magnoliopsida; order Asterales; family Asteraceae; genus Smallanthus; species Smallanthus sonchifolius. The sequence goes on along the minus strand of CM042018.1, from coordinate 19,902,073 downwards.
GATGTCTTGTTTTCCCATCCTCACTTTTATATACAGGACCGAAGCATGAAACAGTTGCTCGCCCAAGCAGGGGAGAAGCATAGTGAGGGCTCGGGGGGCCCTCCCCCCGATTTTTCGCTCAGTAGTGTTAATTTATACGCATTCGCCCGATTTTTCGCTCAGTAGTGTTAATTTATACGTATTCAGCCGAAAATTTTATAGTTCCGCCCCCCTGATAAGAAAAAAAATCCCGGCCCCCCTGCGTTTTTCTTCAAGCTTCGCCACTGCACCCAAGGTTGGTGTGAAGATGCGCTATACATATTGCATGCCGGTCCTCAAGCCCCCAGTGCCAATTCTACTACTTCTCTATGCATCCTTTGAACTTTGGCACTTGCGGTTGGGGCATGTTTCTTTTGTTACCATTTTACTTTTAAATAAAAAGAAGTGTTTATCTGTTACTTCACTTCTTCCTAAACCGTTTATACTTTGAACTTAATGAAAATTGTGCCTTACAACCTTTAGATCTAATACATTGTGATTTGTGGGGTCCATCACCGGTTACGTCTATTGACAACTATAAGTATTATGATATATTTAAGGACGACTACTCCCGGTTACTTGGTTTTATCATTTAAAAACCAAATCCGGATTCTTTGCCATATTATCCGTCTTTATGAAGTCTGTCCAAACCCAATTCTCAACAAAAATTAAACTTTTCCAAAGCGATGGGGGCACCTAGTTTGTGAATCAACTCGTTAAAAATATTTTTGAAATTAATGGCACCTTTCGCCGGTTATCATGCCCGTACACCCCTCAACAAAACGGACGTGTCGAACGAAAACACCGTCATGTTGTTGAAACGGGTTTAGCCATGCTTTTTAATGGGCATGTTCCACCTTCATTTTGGGTAGAAGATTTTAGCACGGCCGTCTATACTATTAACCGTATTCCCACTAAAATATTAAGATGGAAAGTCTCCCTTTGAACTTCTTTTACTCGACAACATATGTACAATAATTTTCGTGCATTTGCTTGTCGAGTGTACCACTTTACCCATGATTATGCTTCTAATAAATTATCGCCTCGTAGCATTCCATGTAATTTTATGGGATATTGTACCCAATACAAAGGTTACAAATACCTTGATCCGACTACCTCTCGCATGTACATCACAAGACAGGCTCGATTTGATGAAAGTTCATTTTCGTTCAAGGGTACCGGTAATGTGGATACTAATCATCCAATTCTATTCCACACCTTTATTGAAGTCCATACAGTAAATTCTTGCCCACACATCAACAGCCAACAAACAACCCCCAATCACATCCAGCCGTCAACCAAAACCCACATCTCACATCTGTTGTGATACCTTAATTGTCATTAAGAGGCTACCTCTTAATGGTTCAAAGCCTCTTAATGGTTAAAAGGTAACCTTAAGTTTAAATGGTTAAGAGGTAACATCTTAATGTTAAGTCCTCACAAGTTACATGGCCCCTTACCTCTTAACCATTAAGAGGCTTTGAACTATTACCAAACAGCCCCTTAGCCCAACATCCAAATACCGACACACCTGATCTATAACAAGGTTCTGAGAAGTTTATAGAATGTAAAGATAATTTTCATTACAAAGATACAAAGACTCTAAATAGCCTAATACAATGACGGTTACAATGAACATGTATGGAAAGGAAGATAATTTGGCTAAGACTATGGAAACTAATATTGACCACAATTTCTATCTAAATATAAAATGGAATATAAACGGAAATACAATTAATATAAAATTATGAATTGATATTCTTAATTCTTAACATGCCCCCTCAAGATGGACGATCCTGGTGAGAGACCAATCTTGGAAAATAGAAACTGGAACCGTGGCCGAAGTAAGGGTTTTGTCAAGGCGTCTGCCAATTGATCATCACCCGAGATGTGTGTAACCCGTAAGGATCCATCCTGAACTTTTTCACGAACGAAGTGAAAATCCAAAGCTAAGTGTTTCATGCGGGAGTGGAAAACTGGGTTTGCGGAATACGTGGTTGCGCTTAAGTTGTCACAGTATATCACGGGAACCGTACCAGATTTAAAATGGAGTTCAGTGAGAAGTTGAGTTAACCATTGAACCTCAGTTGTTGTAGACGCGACAGCTCTGAACTCGGCTTCGGTAGAGCTACGGGCAAGTGTGCTTTGACGTTTGGAGCTCCATGATATTGGATTTGAACCGAGATAAACAATATAACCGGTAGTGCTACGATAGTTATCCTTATCACCGGCCCAATCGGCATCCGTAAAGGCATGCAAATGTAATGGGGAACTTTTGCGAAGTAACAAACCATGATTTAGAGTTCCCTGTAAGTACCTTAGAAGACGTTTAAGGGCTGTCCAATGTGTAGAGGTGGGAGCATGCATGAACTGAGATAATTTATTAACAGTAAATGCAATGTCCGGTCTCGTGAGGGACAAGTACTGTAGTGTGCCAACAACCGTGCGGTAAGAAGTGGGTGAGACTTGAGGAGCACCCTCATTCAATGTAAGAGGTTCCGAACAAGTCATGGGCGTGGAAATAGGCTTGCAATTACTCATATTGGCTTTATGAAGGATATCTGTTATGTATTTCTTTTGAGAAAGAAAAAGGCCAAGAGAATGAGGGAGTACTTCTACACCAAGGAAGTAAGAAAGGGGGCCGAGGTCTTTTAAAGAGAACTTAGTTGCGAGAGATTGAATGAATCGATCAATGAGATTATTTGAAGGACCAGTAATGATGATGTCGTCTACGTAGACGAGGACAAAAATAGGGGAAGAACCGATGGTGAGTGTAAATAAGGAGGAATCGGAAATAGTTGGTTTAAAACCTTGTGAGACGAATGGATGGCTTGGAAGGTTGCAGGGGAGGCGATTCAGTGGGAGAGTGGGAATCGGAATCTGTTGTTGGAGTGGATGGGAGAGGTGAGAAAGTTGGTAGGATGTCTTGCATGGGTGTGGGGTCTGAAGGATAGGTAGATGATGTAGGGGTGAGATTTGAGATGTGAGGTGGAGTGTCAACAGTGGGTATGAGTGGTAAGTGGTTGGTATGGGAATTTGATGTTGATGTTTGAGTCAATGGGTTGTGTGCAAGTGATTGTGTGGGTGTTATGTTTAGTGGGCTTTGTACATCAGTGGGTGATGGTATGTTGCATGGTGGTGTCATGGAAACTGAGAAGGGAACCCATTCTGAAAGATTTGTAGCAGGAGAAGAAGTGGAATTAGTAAGTTTTTCATAAGGAAATTCATGTTCTAGAAAAACCACATGTCTAGAGCAGTAGGTTTTAAAATGAACAGGGTCAAAAGCATAATAAGCACTTTGGGTTGAGGAGTATCCAAGAAAGATACATGGGGTGGAACGGTTATGTAGTTTGTGTGGAGAGTATGCTCTTAACCATGGATAGCATAAACATCCAAAACTACGAAGTTTGCGGTAATTTGTTTGTTTTTTAAATAAACAATAGAAGGGGGAAGTATTGTTTAGAGTCGGAGTGGGTAGGCGATTTATGAGATATGCAGCGGTGGTAAAGGCAAAAGGCCAAAAAGTAGTGGGTAAATGTGCATGGGATAAGAGAGCTAACCCGTTTCAACAATATGTCTATGACGTCGTTCGGCATAGCCATTGTGCTCGGGAGTATGTGGTGGGGAGGTGAGATGAGAGATACCACATGATGAGAGATGTGGTGAAAGTTTAATGTACTCACCTCCGTTATCAGAGAATAGTTGTTTAATTTTTCGGTTGAAAAAATTCTCAACAAGACGTTGAAACCGAATGAATGTTTGAAGAGAATCAGACTTCTTTTTTAGGGGGTAAAGTCAAATATATTTAGTAAAATGATCAACAAATATAATGTAATATTTGTAGTGATCATAAGATTCCACAGGAGAACACCAAACATCAGAAAAAATAAGATCAAGAGGAGCATTAGATAAAAGAGAAGAATTTGCAAACGGTAAACGGTGACTTTTATTAATATGACAAGAGTTGCAATTATCATTGAAAATTGAATTAAAGGAAATAAGAGAAGACAAAATCTTAAAAACTTTATTATGCGGATGTCCAAGCCTATGATGCCATGTCTTGGAGTCGGCTGGCTGCGGTTGCAAAAAGAAAACGGATGGTGGAGTGGATAAGGAAGAACGTAGCTCATAGATGCCTTTAGTTGCCTTCCCTTGGAGCAACTGAATGTTGGTGTCCCGTTCCTTAATAACAAACACAGAAGAGTAAAATTGAACAAGGAAATGGTTGTCAAGACATAAACGAGAAATAGAAATAATATTTTTAGATAGGCTAGGAACGCACAAAACGTGTTTAAGAACGAGTGGTGTGTGAGTGGTTTTAATAAGAAGTGAGCCGATGTGAGTAATTTTAAGACACGAACCATCACCTATGACGAGCTCTTCCGTTCCATCGTAGGGTGCATGAAGCGACAGGTTGCTCAAATCGTTTGTGACGTGGTGAGACGCCCCACTATCGAATAGCCAATTTGTTTGGGCTGGTCCAGCATTGGTATTCATCATGTAAACTTGAGCATTCTTTTCCTGAGAAACACGATTAAAAGATGGAATATTAAGCATTGGGCAGGCCTTCTTGAAAACGGGGCAATTAGTCAATGAGTGGCCTCTTTGATGGCACCATTGACATTTTCCGAGAAAGGGTTTGCTCCCGGCATTGGTTGTAGGCGTTGGTAAAATCCCGGTACTTCCTTGACGGTGCTGATGGAATTGGGAGTGTGAACCAGAACCCGTGTTACCATGCCTATTTGCCCAGGGTTTGCTAGTGTTACGACTTTGAGCATAGAAGACAGTGGACGGTTGATGGAGACCTTGATTTGCAACTTGTTGTGCCAAGGATAACTCATGGTTTATGAGTTTTTCATGCAACTCAGTGAATGAGATGGGATTATCTCTAGCTTGTACAGCATCAAGGATCGGTTTGTAGGAGATTTGATCAAGGCCACTTAAGACGGCATCAACCACATCTTCATCGTCCATTTTCTTTCCCAGGCTTGCGAGCTCATCCACAATAGTTTTAATGGTTTGCATATACTCAGTAATCGATTGGGTAGGAGTTTTTGTGGTTTGTTTGAGCCTGTGTTTTAACTGTTTGACATGTCCTCGGCTAGGTGAGGCATAAGTCTTGGCTAGGGTTTGCCAAGCATCATGAGAGGATGATGCTCCGCTGATTAAGGGCACGATTTGAGGGGAAAGGCTGCCAACGATCGCCCCAAACAGTAATCGATCTTGGCGAAACCAGTGAGAATAATCCTTATGAGGGTTTTGAGTGCCGTCGGGGCTGATGAGAGGTGTAGGAGCAGGATGCGAACCGTCGATGAACTTGTACAAATCGAGACCATAAAGCAAGGCCTCAATCTGAGTTTTCCATGCGAGATAGTTAGAGGCAGTGAGTTTGAGAGTTGGTGGTAAGACTACAACAGTAAGGTCTTTCATAGAGGGGTTGAAAAATATCGATGAGTTTTCCGACATGTTTTTCACCGGAGTTGCAGGTCTAGAGTTTGAAGGAGAAGATGAGCGAGATGAGTTTGTGGATGAATGTTTTGAACCTTGCTCTGATACCATAACAAGGTTCTGAGAAGTTTATAGAATGTAAAGATAATTTTCATTACAAAGACTCTGAATAGCCTAATACAATGACGGTTACAATGAACATGTATGGAAAGGAAGATAATTTGGCTAAGACTATGGAAACTAATATTGACCACAATTTCTATCTAAATATAAAATGGAATATAAACGGAAATACAATTAATATAAAATTATGAATTGATATTCTTAATTCTTAACAATCTACACCCCCACCTCAGAAACGGTTGAAACTCAGCCCATTGATCCAGATCTGCAACCCATTTCCGAGCCTGTTGAACCACAGCCAACTGATCCAGATCTGCAGCCCGCTGCCGAAATTCTTGAGCCACAACACACGGTTCCCGACAGTGATTTGGATGGGTTGATTCATTCTGTTGTTACTCCTCCAACTGCTTCAGCTCATCCCATGGTTACACACCCTAAAGCGGGCATTTTCAAACCCAAACATTGGGCAGATATGGCGCATACTCAAACAACGCCCTCTATTCTGTCTTATTTTCGAGTACGGCCTAAGGGCTTCAAATCTGCAGCCAAACAACCCGAATGGTTAGATGCTATGAACAAAGAATTGAGTGCTCGTCGTAATAATGATACATGGACGTTAGTTTCTAGTCCCACAAATCACAATGTTGTTGGCGCCAAATGGTTATTTCGTGTCAAATACCGGTCGGATGGAACTATTGATCGCCATAAGGCTCGGCTTGTAGCACAAGGATTTAGCCAAATACCCGGCCTTGATTACTATCACACGTTCAGCTCGGTGGTAAAAGCCTCTATCATTAGGGTGGTTTTATCTCTTGATGTTATTAATAAACGGAAATTACATCAACTTGACGTTAACAATGCCTTTCTACACGGGCAGTTGCATGACCTTGTCTACATGGAGCAACCACCCGGGTTTGTTAATTAACCCCCATTTTCCAAACCATGTAGGTCATTTAAATAAAGCCCTTTTTGGTCATAAACAAGCCCTACGGGCGTGGTTCTATCGACTGAGCACATTTTTATTACATAATGGCTTTACTTGCTGCCAGGCTGATACCTCCTTGTTCGTGTTTAAACGAGATGCCTGCATTATGTACCTGTTAATGTATGTGGATGACTTAATTTTAACTGGAAATCAGGACACGGTCATGACCTCATTTATCAATAAACTAAACAACGAATTTGCTATCAAAGACCTTGGCCGTCTAAATTACCTTTTTAGGCTTGAAGTTACCTACACCGATGATGGGCTCTTCCGGAGTCAATCCAAGCATGCCTGGGATATTCTTGAAAGGGCCGATCTTGTCGACTCCAAACCGGTTGACACACCTTTGGCGGCACATGAGTCCTTCAGCTCCATTGGTGAATCCTACACCGACCTGACACACTATCGCCCTCTTGTAGGTGCCCTACAATATTTAACTACAACCCTGCCCGACATTAATCAGTTCCTGCAACACCCTACTGTCACTCACTTTCAGCATGTCAAACGCATTCTCCGGTATATCAAGGGCATCTTGGCATTCGGCCTCCGATTTTCTAGATCTCCCTGCACTTCGGTTCTTGGGTATTCCGATGCTGACCGGTGTAGAGTTTTGGTGAATCAACCACGCCTTAATTACGGTGGTGGAGAATGAATATATAATCACAAGGATACAAAATATTCTCCAATAATTGAGGAGAGTAATAAATGTACAGATATACATGAATAATATAAAACTATAAACATATTTATCTAATATCCCCCCTCAAGCGAAAGGGTGGTGGTCCAAGACGTAGCATCGCACGAAAATGTTCAAATTGAGCACGCGGAAGGCTTTTGGTAAAGATGTCAGCCACCTGAAGCTTGGTTGGAATAAACTTGGTGTAGAGTTTGCCCGATGCAACAAGTTCTCTAATGAAATGATAGTCGAGATCAATGTGTTTGGCACGTTTGTGAGCAACCAGATTTTGAGTCATAAACAAGGCATTTTTGTTATCACATAGAAGTGTCGGTCTGTCGGGAGGTAGGGCATGTAATTCCTGTAGCAAATGAGTGACGCAAACAATTTCTGCTGCAGTGTTCGCCATTGCCCTCTATTCAGATTCACGACTTGATCGGGAGATTGTTGGTTCCTTCTTAGCACTCCAAGAAACTAAATTACCACTGAGAAAAATAGAATATCCGTATGTCGAGCGACGAGTTTCAACACATATAGCCCAATCAGCATCGGAGTAACCCAGTATAGAGTTGGTGTGAGGACGACGAAACATGAGACCAAAGGAAAGCGTTCCTTTAACAGACCGAAGAATCCGCTTGACAGACTGGAAATGAGCATGTGTAGGAGCATGAAGGAACTGACTAACCTGGTTTACAACATAAGACAAATCAGGTCTGGTAATGGTTAAATACTGTAGTGCCCCGACTAATGACCGATAAAGAGTCGGATCCCGAAACATAGGCCCATCTGATGTAAATGTCTCATGCGGTCTAAGAGGTGTAGATACTGGTTTAGAGTCGATTAAACCAGCCTTGGTGACTATGTCGGTTGCATATTTGGATTGAGTAAGAAAGAGGCCATCATCAGAATAAGCTACCTCAAGTCCAAGAAATTAATTTAGATCACCAAGATCTTTGATTGCAAACTCACGATTTAGACGGGAAATGAAAGCACCCATTGTAACTTCTTGATTACCTGTTAAAATTAGGTCATCGACATAGACGAGCAAGTACATAACACAAGAGTCTTGTTTAAAAACGAATAGGGAAGTGTCAGCACGACTACATTGAAATCCATTAGCAAGAAGAAAAGTGCTAAGACGATGAAACCAAGCACGTGGGGCTTGTTTCAAACCATATAATGCCTTAGTCAATTTGCAAACATGATTTGGAAACCGTTGATCAACGAACCCCGAGGGTTGTTCCATGAAGACAGTTTCTGTTAGGTGACCATGCAGAAATGCATTTTTAACATCAAGCTGATGTAAACGCCAGTTATTAAGCACCGCATAAGATAGTACTATACAAACCGTTGAAGCCTTAACAACGGGACTAAAGATGTGAGAATAACCAAGGCCGGGAATTTGAGTGAATCCCTGAGCCATAAGACGAGCTTTAAAACGTTCAATGGAGCCATCCGAAAGATACTTGGTTCTAAAAACCCATTTCGAGCCAACAACATTAGACGAAGGCGGACGAGGAACCAAAGTCCATGTTTTGTTGTGATGTAATGCGGCTATTTCTTCGTTCATAGCCACTATCCATTTTGGATTCTTGGCAGCGGATTTGTAACCTCGCGGGTCGTGCTTGGAAAATAATGCAACATGCAGACAATGGGTTGAAAGAGAAGCAAGATCGGCAACATGCTTCGGTTTAGAGATATCCGCTTTAGCACGTGTCGTGGGATGAACCGAAGAAGAACCAAGTGGCGCTGTAGAAGGCTCGACATGAGCGGAATGCTGCAATATGGAAGCATCCGGTTGAGATGACGATGGTATAGGTACATCCGGGTGATAGGTAGCAGCCGGGTCTGATGTGGTTGCGTCAGTGATTGGATCCTCAACAGGGACCTGATTGTGGGTCTCCATAACGTGATCAGGTAGGGGACCAGTATGTAAAGAGGAGGCCGTACAAAGACCACATGGTGTGGGCTGATTAGTAGAAATGGGCCGAGTAAAAGGCTCATTCGGAGGAGAAATGGATGGCCCGATAGTAGTATCCTCCAAAAAAGTGGAAATAAGCATTTGGGACAGATCCTGAGAGGCAATTTTTCCTGCAAAAGGGAAGGCATTTTCATTAAACCGTGCGTGACGGGTGATACACACACGAGAAGTTACCGGGTCGAGACACTTATATCCCTTATATTGAGAAGTGTAGCCAATGAAAACGCATGGGATACTTCGAGGAGACAAATTTTTGTGGTGAGTAATCTCGTAGATAAGGAAACACGAGGCATCCATAGGTCCGAAAATTGGCATAATTTGGTACGTATGAATACATTAACTGAAAGGGTGAGTGATTATCCAAAAGTTGTGTAGGCAAGCGATTTATTATAAAAGTTGCCGAGCTGAACGCATCAACCCAATAGGCTGTTGGGATGTGAGCATTAAATAACATTGCTAACCCGGTTTCAACAATGTGACGATGTTTTCGTTCCGCACGACCGTTTTGTTGGGGCGTATAAGGACACGATAACCGGTGAAAAGTGCCATTATCTTCCAAGATTTGACTAACAGTGTGATTAACAAATTCAGTACCACCGTCATTTTGAAAGACCTTTATTTTCCTGGAACATTGTGTCTGAACAAGCTTAATAAAGGCTGTGAGAACTGAGTAGAAGCCGGACTTGGTTTTTAAAGGATAAAACCAAGTAAATCGGGAATGATCATCTACAAAAATCACATAATAAAGATATCCATTTGAAGAAATTGGAGCATGACCCCACAAATCACAATTTATTAAGTCAAGTGGATGTAAAGACCTTTTTGTATTTATTTCAAAACTTAATTTGTGCCCTTTTGAAAGTTGACAAGATGTGCACATAATAGGTTTCGGTAATACGGAAGTAACAGATAAAAAACCCAATTTGTTCAACATTGAAATAACATCAAAAGACACATGTCCTAAGCGTCCATGCCAAACTTCATAAGAAGCTTTATTAGAGGCACTTGAAATGGCAGCCAAAGCTTGAGGTTCATCTCGAAGAACATAAAGGCCATTCTCACATCTTCCTTGAGCTAACACCTGTTTGCTTGCCCTGTCCTGAATAGTAAAAAATGGTTGAGAGAACAAAACATCAACCGGGTGATCCATGGTGAGTTTGCTAATAGATAGTAGATTTTTGGTTAAATTTGGAATAACCAAGACATCCCGTAATAAAAGGTTGTTAGAAACCATGGAAGAGCCCGTATGAGAAATAGGAAGTATGTGACCGTTGCAAAAGTAACTTTAACATTACCAGAATATGGAGCCGAATTTGTAAGATGATCGGGTGATGGTGCCATATGAGCCGTTGCTCCGGAATTGACATACCAATCCGGTTGACCTGTAGTTACATTACACTGGGCATGGAATGCGTGTGCCAAATTTGCATCTGTGGTCGGGGCTTGTGTTGCATATGAATGTAGGCTCGGACAAGGTGAAGCATAATGACCGTTTGTCCGGCACAATTGACAATGCGGGGGCCGACGGCCACGACCCCTGCCACCATAAGAGGTGCCGCGAGTACCATTCCCACGATAAGAATTGTTTCCTCGGCCCCTGGTAGAGTGTGTTGAACGGGTTTGGTGAGCCATAAAAACTGCAGGGGGTGTTTCGCTTCCATGAAGGGACCTAAGAAGCATCTCATGGTTTTCGGCCTGAGATAAAAGGTCACGAAACATAGGTGGGGGTTTTGAAACCCGTATAGCGGTGGAAAAGGATTCAAACGAGGCACCTAGACTGCATAAAAACCAATGGAGTTTATCCATCTCATCAACTGGATGGCCAATGGCAGCTAATTGATCACAAACACCTTTGAATTTTCGATCATAATCCGTGACTGAGGACGTACCTTTTGTTGTTTGCCGAAGAATAACCCGAAGAGAATGAATACGTTCCACAGAGGAATTGCTATAAGCTGTTTCAAGGATAGACCAGATTTGATGTGCAGTAGTAAGCCCTAAGGTTTCGGCTGCAGCCTCTTCTGTGAGAGAAGAGTTGATTAGAATGACAGCCCTTTGATCAACTTCGTTCCAGGAGTTAAGGGCTGGATTTGGAACCGATTTATCCTCCACCGTGATCATGCTTGGCGGCTGGACGGAAGTGCCATCAATATGGCCTAGAAGCTTTTGATATGAGAAGAGAGGAAGCATTTGATTACGCCATAAAAGGTAATTGGTTGAGGATAATTTGATTGTGATCATATGGAGAAGAGTGTTCATGGGAAAGGTTCCATCTTGACTGGAAGAGCCGGTTGCCATGGCGAACAGCAGGTCCAAAGAAGAAGATTGCGGCAGTACCCTACTAGAAAATGGGTGGGTTTGCTACGGAAATTTGCGACGCAAAATTTTACGTCGCAATTGGCGACAAAATTGTGACACAATTGCGACCAAAAGTGAAACCCTAAAGTCTTACGAAATGCGTCGCAAATGTGTCGCAAAATTCCGACGCAAACTTTTAATTTCGTATTTTAATTTTCTTAATACATTAATAAAAAGAATAATAAAGGTTGTGTCGCAAATGTGTCGGAATTTGCGACGCATTTCCGACGGAAACTTTTAATTTCGTATTTTAGTGTTGTTAATACATTAATAGAAATAATAATATAGGTTGCGTCGCAAATGTGTCGGAAATTTGTGTGGATTTTAGTAATTGTTAATCATTTAACACTTATTACATTAACTATATTATATTATTTATCTAGAGGAGGGTCTTGGGTAGGGAACCCGCTTATAAGGAAGTCTTTCTTATTACCCACCTCACCAAAGAGTGTAAAGAAAGATTGTTGGCGGGAGAGCTTAATCTTAACAACGTGGAGGGGATGGTGTTTTGTACTAATCGAGCCAAACAAGCTTATGTAAGTTATATGTATCATTTTTATATAATTATCGTATGAACCTTTTACACTAACAATCGCGTTGTTTGTGATGAATTGTAGGTGGATTATCTCCAACTAGAAGATCTACTTATGGTTACTCTATTTTCTTGGGTGAAAATCTTGTGTCTTGGAGTGTCAAGAAATAACCTATAGTCTCTCGCTCGAGTTGTGAATCTGAGTACCGAGCTATGGCAAACGCCGCTGCCGAGACTTTTTGTGTGACCCACCTGTTTCGTGATCTCCATTCTCTTCCCCCTGACCTTCCAACTTTGCTGTGTGATAACAAGAGTGCTTTGTTTCTTACGCAAAACCCGGTCGCTCATAAACGAGCCTAAAGCATTGATTTGGATTATCACTTTACTCGGGAACTTGTCTTATCAGGGAAATTCTATACCAGATTCACTCTAACATAGCTTCAGGTTGCTGACATATTCACAAAGAACCTCTCTCGTCCTCAGTTTAAGTTCTTTCGATCAAGACTAGGTCTCGGTCCGCCACCGTTCCGCTTGAGGGGGATGTTAGACATACTTAGCAATTGTCTATTAGTTAATGTACATGTTTGATTTATTTATTTTTCATGTATGCCTTTTGTAAATTGTTTCTCTATTTATTTATGGTTATCCCTACATTGAAGGCAAGCGATCATTTACTCAATCATTAGATGACTCACTTGCATACTCCCTGTCAGTTTGATTCAAAATTAAACCTAAATCATTCCGATAATTCTCTCTTTCCGATCATACAGTTCAAAAGCAATATCAAACTTGACAACTCTTTCTAACATGTCATAATGTGTTATTCGACATCAAGAGATATATAACAATGCATTATATATACACAAATACATACAATAACTTCTGTTACGCCTCACATACATACACATATAAAACCTCACATTATTATATACATAAATATATACATCCTCACATACATAGCAGACGCTACAATATACATATATACTTTTAGAACTTACGATTTTTGTCCAGGGATTCGCCAATCATCACAATCACTTTGACCCTTCATAATAATCGAATGAAAAGAAACAAGAACAATTGAAACAAACAAATTCGTATTTGACTGAAACAAAAGACACGAGTTATTACATACACAGACACCATATATATACCGCCTAGAATCTGCGAACCGTTGCGTCGATTCATCTTTGACGGACCTGTCACGCCGTTTGTGTTGGATATAGGATGTCCGATCGTCAATTAAGTCAACGTTACTGTCGAGGTACGATCTAAAGAGTTATGCTTTGGGAAACGAGCATATGATAATACTTAGTCATAGATATTATACTTCACGAAACACGGTTTTATTATTCGGCTAATAAATATTTAATGAAATATTTATCGGTTCGCTTGGTGATTAATTATTTAGAGAAATAATTATATACGGAGGAATTAATGTTTAAGTGTTAAACATTAAGATATTAAGTTTTATTAGTTATTTGTAATTAGTTAAACTATGAGCGTTAACAATAATTAATAGTTAACTAACTGAAGATTAAATGTTAATACCCTAGGGGTGCGGTTTGTAAGTTAAGGTATTATAAATATAACCTTAACTAAAACCTAAACACAATTCCATTGCATCCATCCTGAAAGTTGCGCAAAGAAGAACCCCCCCACGGTTTCGTGACCACCGCCGGCCACCGTGAGCCGTCTGCACGCCGCCGCCGTACACCGAAAACCGTCGTCGATAGCCACCGTCGCCGCCGGTCTCCCCTGCACAAAGTGAGACGTTTGCTTTGCGGGTTTTGTGAAATGTCACTAGCGAGACGACCACGGTGTTTGATCTTTCAGTTAATCGTCGAAGGTATAGTTATTTACCCGCTATGATTGGTTTTAATTTTATTGTTTATACGCGTGTAATCGGATCACCGGCGGGATCCCGGTTTAGAAACGTTAACTTGTACAAACCGCTTCCGCTCATTAAATCTGATTTATTTATTTAATAAGATTAAACTAATTTGTTTTAAAAGTTAAAACTGGTACAAGGATTCCCAACAGTGGCACCTTTACGCGCGTCTAGGTATATTATCTATTTTTCGATCTTGTGTTTAATTTGTCAAAACTTTTGTTTGACAAAAAAACCGTCCCTAGATTTTATTTTTGTTTGGTTGAGTTTGATAAATCGAGCTCTACTGACCCGTGGCTGTGTTTGTTCATTTTGGTTGTTTTTATCTTTGTGGTTTTTATGGGTTATTTGGAACCCGTTGTAATAGTTAAGTTTATTTTATTTATTTTTTATTGTATTTGTAAATAAAATTGTATACCTAACGAGTCGAAAACTTGAAGACCAAAGGAGGACACAAACGGGACTAGAAGATGGAGATCTTTGACTAAGTGGTAGATAGCAAGATTGGTTATTGATGGCTCGAACAAAACCAGACAATATTTACTAGTTGCTCGATTTATATGTTTCATATATTTTTGTGGCTGTGACATTATATAGGATAATAATTAAACCGCAAATATTTTTGTAAAACTTTTGACACAATCTTAAAACGACGAGATAGTTAAATAGTTTAAAGATTTCTCAGAAAGATTATTAAATAAAGTGTTTTTTTTAAGTAAAACAAGTTTTAAATTTAACTTTTTTATTTAAAACTATTTTAAATTAATTAAAGAGTTGATTAGTTTAAAATATAGTTAACGATTAACGACCAATTTAGTTTAAATTAGGTATTTAAAATTGGATCGTATAGAGTGTTGAAAGGCGTTTCACGAACTAAATAAATAGTAAAATCGGTTTACTAAAATTGCACGACTTGGATCATACTCCTAGTCGTCCAAAATGTTTTTGACCCTTAATCGGTAATTTAAAACATTAAAGTAAATCCCAAATTAAAATCGATATTTTCTACGCCACCCTAAATTGTGACACTTCAACTTATCTATCCGAACCCTCGGTGTTAGTGAATTACCCTGAATCCGGCCCTACGGTTTTGGTTGAAGGTACAACCGCGATTCCTGAGTTACTTAGGCCGGCTCTACGGTTACGATTGAATGACAAATATCACTTAAGATCGTATTAAGTGGGCGTAGTTGAGGGAAACGTATCCCAACTTGAGAATACTCGGCATACCCCTCAAACTGAGAATTGTGTAATTGACGCAAAGGCTAACAACATATGGGATCCAATATAGCCGCAAAGGCCAACAACATATTTTTTTTAATCTTTTTATTCAAAATAATTATTAAACTTATTTTTCATCTTCGTCCCCATAAAATCTATTAAAAGCATAGATATTCTACTCAGTTAACAATCTATCTAAATTATCACCAATATCCAGACCTTATAATAGAGGTGATGTGCTGCATCATATGTTGAACCCGAAATCATTACAGTTGTCCGTTTAACGATTCCTAGTAATTCCGGCTCCGCCATCTTTCTTGCTGTTAGACATACTTAACAATTGTCTATTAGTTCATGTACCTAATTGTAGTTATTTATTTCACTTGGATGCCTTCTGCAAATCTCTTCCTATATCTCAAATTGGTTATACCACGGTTTCTAATAATATTCGTCTAAAAGACGTCTTGGTGGTACCTCATCTAAGGAAAAAACTTGTTATCCATTAGTAAATTAACATCTGATGGTCATTTGGATGTATTGTTTTCCCATCCTCACTTTTATATACAGGACCGAAGCACGAAACAAGTGCTCGACCAAGGTCGGTGTGAAGATGGGCTATACCTTATTGCCAATTCTACTACTTCTCTAAAAGCATCCTTTGAATTTTGGCACTTGCGGTTGGGGCATGTTTCTTTTGTTACCATTTTACTTTTAAATAAAAACTTGTGTTTATCTGTTACTTCACTTCTTCCTAAACCGGTAATTTGTTTGTCATATGAACTATCTAAAGGTCACCGTTTATCCTTTGAACTTGATGAAAAACATGCCTTACAACCTTTGTGATTTGTGGGGTCCATCACCGGTTACGTCTATTGGCAACTATAAGTATTATGCTATATTTGTGGACGGCTACTCCCGGTTTACATGGGTTTATCTCGGATTCTTTGCCGTATTATCTGTCTTTATGAAGCTTGTCCAAACTCAATTCTCAACAAATATTAAAGTTTTCCAAAGAGATGGGGGCACCGAGTTTGTGAATCCACACGTTAAAAATCTTTTAAATTATTTTTTTATCCTATTACGGCTACTTGTCGTCGGTAAAGCCTTTTTAATTAAATTAAATATTTATTTTTTATTTTCACCTATTACAACGCCATGCCGTCGTAACAGGTATGTTTCAATTTTAATTTATATTTATTTTTATTGTACAAACAAATATGGGTTTATGACTATTACGACGACATGTCTAATAATATACAATCAATGATTTATTTAAGTATATCTATACTTAATCAGTATGGTACTAGGGTTTTCATGTAGTGTACAAATGTATAACTAAGTCAAGTTTACTTAGGTTATAAGCAATGTTTCTAATCATGTCTAATAATATACTATCAATGATTTATCACAATAAAATGTTTAAGATTCTTGACCTTGCTTTTTATGGATGTTACAGTCTAGTACTCACCCTCCACCACAAATTGGCAACAAGTGGATGAGCGAATGTCGCAACTCCCGTTTATTAGGGTGAGATTGTTCAAAGAGAGCTTGGTAGTAAAGATGTGGTTGAAAACACGACGAGTGTAATTGACCAAATTAGAGCGCGCTTAAAAGCCGCTCAAGACCGTCAAAAGTCCTATGCGGACAAAAAGAGGAGGCCTAATGAATTCCAATGCGAGACTTTGTTTTGTTGAAGGTTTCCCCATGGAAAGGTGTGATTCGGTTTCAGAAACGGTGGAAGTTAAGTCCCCGTTTTATTGGACCCTTTAAGGTGATAGATCGAGTGGGGAAGGTAGATTATCGCTTGGAACTAACGGGGGAACTAAGTAAACTTCATAGCACATTTCACGTGATAGATCAAGCTAAGAAAATTGCCATTGAAATGGGTATTGGCCCGGTATTCCCTCATAGGCATCCGCTTCATAGAAAAACAATTTGATGAGAATTCAAGTGACCAAGAAGTTTTATTTTAAAGTTAACTACTTTTTATATATTGTTGATCAAGTGTCTGCTTCACTTGAAACAAGATTTGAAGAATACAAAGACTATGAAAAACTTTTTGGTTTTTTATTTCATGATAACTTGAAGTATGTTGAAAACAAAGAGCTTAAGTCGTGTTGTATTCTTTTTAAGGATGCACTGAAGTATGAAGGAGAATCAGATATTAATGATGTTGAGTTTTATATAGAGTTAAAGTCGTTTGACATTATATTACCTAATGATATTCTCAAACCTACTGATGTTTTAAAATACTTGAAGTGAGTCCATTTTTTTCCTAATGCATTAATTGCATATCGAATCTTTTTGGCAGTAACAGTGGCATCTGTAGAAATAAGCTTCTCAAAATTGAAGTTGTTGAAGTCGTACTTACGATCGAAAATGTCTCCAAAAAGACTTAATGGATTGGCAATGATAGCTGTCGAGAATGATATATTAGATAGTATTAATTGTGAAGGATTGATCAACAATTTTGCTTCGAAAAATGGTAGGAGAGTCTCTCGATTCGTTTAGCTTTGTTCTGTTTATTGTTTAACTTTGTTTTATATTTGTTTATCGCTACAATAACGTTTTTTTGTTTATTATTATTACAATTATCATCGATATTTGGAAAAACAATTAAATTTAAGGGCCCATTTTTTAGTACTAGTCTGGAGCACCCGAAACTCGGAGACGTCCCTGAAAACCAGACCGGCCCCAACTAAACCAACCGACCAACCGGTGACCGAAACAGAAACAGATACCGGGTGGTATGAACACAAAAGACCGGGCCATTAAGGATTGAGTAGGTCTCAGGTTAGTCGCGTTGGTCGGTCTGGTTTGGGTATAGAGTCGGGTTTGGACCCATTTGATAAAAAAACCTCAAACCCTTTAAACAGTAATTGCATCTCGCTTGTAACATCTTAAGTCTTAACCATGATCAAAATACAAGCTCCCTCACAACCAAATTGTATAATTTGAAGCTTCATACGGGATCCAATATAACCACAAAGTCCAACAACATTTTTTTATCTTCTTATTCAAGATATTTATTAAACTTATTTTTCATCTTCGTCCCCAAAAAATCTATTAAAATCATAGATATCCTTCTCATTTAACAATCTATCTAAATTATCACCAACATCCGGACCTTATAATAGAGTTGATGTGCTGCACCATATGTTGAACCCGAAATCATTACAATTTTCCGTTTAAAGATTCCAACTAATTCGGCCATTTTTCTTGCTGTTAGACATACTTAGCAATTGTCTATTAGTTCATATACCTATTTGTATTTATTTATTTCTCATGTATGCCTTTTGTAAATCTCTTCCTATATCTCAAATTGGTTATACCACGGTTTCTAATAATATTCGTGTAAAAGACGTCTTGGTGGTACCTCATCTAAGGAAAAAACTTGTTGTCCATTAGTAAATTAACATCCGATGATCATTTTAGATGTCTTGTTTTCCCATCCTCACTTTTATATACAGGACCGAAGCATGAAACAGTTGCTCGCCCAAGCAGGGGCGAAGTATAGTGAGGGCTCGGGGGGCCCTCCCCCCGATTTTTCGCTCAGTAGTGTTAATTTATACGCATTCGCCCGATTTTTCGCTCAGTAGTGTTAATTTATACGTATTCAGCCGAAAATTTTATAGTTCCGCCCCCCTGATAAGAAAAAAAATCCCGGCCCCCCTGTGTTTTTTCTTCAAGCTTCGCCACAGCACCCAAGGTTGGTGTGAAGATGCGCTTTACATATTGCATGCCGGTCCTCAAGCCCCCAGTGCCAATTCTACTACTTCTCTATGCATCCTTTGAACTTTGGCACTTGCGGTTGGGGCATGTTTCTTTTGTTACCATTTTACTTTTAAATAAAAAGAAGTGTTTATCTGTTACTTCACTTCTTCCTAAACCGGTTATTTGTTCATCGTGTGAACTATCTAAAGGTCACCGTTTATACTTTGAACTTAATGAAAATTGTGCCTTACAACCTTTAGATCTAATACATTGTGATTTGTGGGGTCCATCACCGGTTACGTCTATTGACAACTATAAGTATTATGATATATTTAAGGACGACTACTCCCGGTTACTTGGTTTTATCATTTAAAAACCAAATCCGGATTCTTTGCCATATTATCCGTCTTTATGAAGTCTGTCCAAACCCAATTCTCAACAAAAATTAAACTTTTCCAAAGCGATGGGGGCACCTAGTTTGTGAATCAACTCGTTAAAAATATTTTTGAAATTAATGGCACCTTTCGCCGGTTATCATGCCCGTACACCCCTCAACAAAACGGACGTGTCGAACGAAAACACCGTCATGTTGTTGAAACGGGTTTAGCCATGCTTTTTAATGGGCATGTTCCACCTTCATTTTGGGTAGAAGATTTTAGCACGGCCGTCTATACTATTAACCGTATTCCCACTAAAATATTAAGATGGAAAGTCTCCCTTTGAACTTCTTTTACTCGACAACATATGTACAATAATTTTCGTGCATTTGCTTGTCGAGTGTACCACTTTACCCATGATTATGCTTCTAATAAATTATCGCCTCGTAGCATTCCATGTATTTTTATGGGATATTGTACCCAATACAAAGGTTACAAATACCTTGATCCGACTACCTCTCGCATGTACATCACAAGACATGCTCGATTTGATGAAAGTTCATTTTCGTTCAAGGGTACCGGTAATGTGGATACTAATCATCCAATTCTATTCCACACCTTTATTGAAGTCCATACAGTAAATTCTTGCCCACACATCAACAGCCAACAAACAACCCCCAATCACATCCAGCCGTCAACCAAAACCCACATCTCACATCTGTTGTGATACCTTAATTGTCATTAAGAGCTACCTCTTAATGGTTCAAAGCCTCTTAATGGTTAAAAGGTAACCTTAAGTCTGAATGGTTAAGAGGTAACATCTTAATGTTAAGTCCTCACAAGTTACATGGCCCCTTACCTCTTAACCATTAAGAGGCTTTGAACTATTACCAAACAGCCCCTTAGCCCAACATCCCAATACCGACACACCTGATCTACACCCCCACCTCAGAAACGGTTGAAACTCCTCCCATTGATCCAGATCTGCAACCCATTTCCGAGCCTGTTGAACCACAGCCAACTGATCCAGATCTGCAGCCCGCTGCCGAAATTCTTGAACCACAACACACGGTTCCCGACAGTGATTTGGATGGGTTGATTCATTCTGTTGTTACTCCTCCAACTGCTTCAGCTCATCCCATGGTTACACACCCTAAAGCGGGCATTTTCAAACCCAAACATTGGGCAGATATGGCGCATACTCAAACAACGCCCTCTATTCTGTCTTATTTTCGAGTACGGCCTAAGGGCTTCAAATCTGCAGCCAAACAACCCGAATGGTTAGATGCTATGAACAAAGAATTGAGTGCTCGTCGTAATAATGATACATGGACGTTAGTTTCTAGTCCCACAAATCACAATGTTGTTGGCGCCAAATGGTTATTTCGTGTCAAATACCGGTCGGATGGAACTATTGATCGCCATAAGGCTCGGCTTGTGGCACAAGGATTTAGCCAAATACCCGGCCTTGATTACTATCACACGTTCAGCTCGGTGGTAAAAGCCTCTATCATTAGGGTGGTTTTATCTCTTGATGTTATTAATAAACGGAAATTACATCAACTTGACGTTAACAATGCCTTTCTACACGGGCAGTTGCATGACCTTGTCTACATGGAGCAACCACCTGGGTTTGTTAATTAACCCCCATTTTCCAAACCATGTAGGTCATTTAAATAAAGCCCTTTATGGTCATAAACAAGCCCTACGGGCGTGGTTCTATCGACTGAGCACATTTTTATTACATAATGGCTTTACTTGCTGCCAGGTTGATACCTCCTTGTTCGTGTTTAAACGAGATGCCTGCATTATGTACCTGTTAATGTATGTGGATGACTTAATTTTAACTGGAAATCAGGACACGGTCATGACCTCATTTATCAATAAACTAAACAACAAGTTTGCTATCAAAGACCTTGGCCGTCTAAATTACCTTTTTAGGCTTGAAGTTACCTACATCGATGATGGGCTCTTCCGGAGTCAATCCAAGCATGCCTGGGATATTCTTGAAAGGGTCGATCTTGTCGACTCCAAACCGGTTAACACACCTTTGGCGGCACATGAGTCCTTCAGCTCCATTGGTGAATCCTACACCGACCTGACTCTTGATTTGGTATTCAGAGAAAATATTATTTTGTATTCATTTAGGATGATTCTTACACAGGGAAGGAACACCAACATATATAGAAAATAAAAGAGCCTAAACAAGGTAACTAAAAACTGGTGACAGCCTGTGAGATCTTCTAATTAGGAGACAATATTGGGAAGTCGACCATTACTCCTTTGACTTGTGTTTTTTCCGTTTTTAATATTTTAACACTCCCCCTCAAGTTGTGTAGTGGGATCTTCAATACCCAACTTGGTTAAAACTGATTTAAGCGCTTTAGTTGCAACGGCCTTTGTCAGAATGTCTGCCAGTTGATCTTCCGACCTGACGAACGGGAGTTCGATGGTACCGTCTTCAATCTTTTCTTTAATGAAGTGACGATCTATTTCAACGTGCTTGGTTCTGTCATGCTGTACCGGGTTTTCTGAGATTTTAATGGCAGCTTTGTTGTCACATCTTAATTGAGTTGGACCTTTAAGTGGAGCACCAATTTCTTTCATTATCTTCCTTAGCCACAGGATCTCAGTAATCCCTTTAGCGATACCTCTAAACTCAGATTCAGCACTTGATAAAGATACTACCTTTTGCTTCTTACTCCTCCACGTTACCAAGTTACCTCCAAGGAGAGTGAAGTAACCGGAGGTTGATCGTTTGTCATTCGGATTTCCTCCCCAGTCGGCATCTGTAAAAACTTCAGCATCTAGGTGGCCGTTTCTCTTAAACACGATTCCTTTCCCTACTGTGCCCTTTAGATACCGGATAATCCTCATAACCGCCTCCATATGATCTTCTTGAGGGTTGTGCATGAATTGACTTACAACTCCCACTGCGTACGAAATGTCTGGACGAGTGTGAGCCAAGTAGATTAGCTTTCCCACTAACCTTTGGTACCTTCCTTTATTTGCTAGTTTGACTCCTTCAACCATTCTCAGTTTATGGTTCACAATTATGGGAGTATCATTGGGCTTGCAATCCACCATGCCCACTTCAACAAGCAAGTCCAAGATATATTTTCGTTGAGAGATAAAAATCCCTTCTCTTGACCGAAGCACTTCGATCCCTAGGAAATATTTCAATCCCCCAAGGTCTTTCATTTCAAATTCGGTGAAGAGATTCTTCCGGAGGGAGTTAATTTCTTCTTCATCACTTCCTGTTATGATCATGTCATCGACATAAATTATGAGACATGTAACAAGAGTTCCCCTCCTCTTGTAGAACAAGGTATGGTCGGCGTTACTCTGTTTGTACCCATAACGTTTCATAGCCATAGTAAACTTCCCGAACCACGCGCGCGGAGATTGTTTGAGTCCATACAATGCCTTTTTCAGTCTACACACTTCATTTCCTTTAAAATCATCTGAGAACCCCGGGGGAGGGTCCATATAAACCTCTTCTTTCAAGTTTCCATGCAAAAACGCATTTTTAACATCAAATTGATGGAGAGGCCGGTCTTCATTTGCTGCTACTGAGAAAAGAATTCTGATAGTATCAATTTTAGCAACTGGGGAAAAAGTCTCAGAATAATCGATACCATAAGTTTGTGTATATCCTTTGGCTACCAATCTAGCCTTGTGTCGTTCAATGGTGCCATCGGATTTATATTTGATATTAAATACCCATTTGCAGCCAACCGGTTTCTTCCCTTGAGGTAAAGTACATTTTTCCCATGTGCCACTCTTTTTCAAAGCCTCCATTTCTAAATTCATTGCCTCTCTCCATTCGGTCGTCTCCTCGGCTTCTTGGACCGTGGTAGGGATTTTTTCTGAAAGAAGTGTGGCTGAGAAGGCTTTTGCAACTTGTGCCACCCTCCCCCTGTCAGTTTTTACTGGGTATTTGGAGGTACGAGAGATGTGCTCCGGGGAATACCGATTAGGAGGGACTCCCCTGTTTCTTCTGGGAGGGAGGACAGGAGTGTTTTGTTGTTCTTCGTGTTCCACATGCGAGCTTTCTAACCTGTCATGATTAGTAACATTTGTGGAATTATCGTGATGTTGTGAGTCGTTTACCTCATTGTTTGTCATATCTGAACTTGGCTCTCCGGCTTCGACTTCATGTTGGACACCGTCCTTAGGAGAATCATTGGTTGTGTGCGCTAACTCGTCATCCTCTTCAACATTGGCTGAAGCAGGTTCGCTGGCGCCATCTACCGGCTCTGTCGGAACATCCGTCGAGCAACTATGATATAACAACCAATCGAACCAATCGAGTGACTCACTTATTTGCTCCCCCTGAGCACTAGATTGATGATCGAAAAAATAGTCAGATTCGATGAAGTCAAGATCCATGGTTACATGAACTCGACGAGTGACAGGATTGTAGCATCGATAGCCCTTTTGGTGGACACCATACCCAACAAAAACACATTTTTCAGCACAGGCACTAAGTTTGTTTCGATTAGTTTTTGGAGTGTGAATGAACACCGAGCATCCAAAAACACGAGGAGGTAAGGTCATTATGGATGGAACTTTTACTTGGGTGGCTAGGACATCCAACGGGGTTTTATGTCCTAGGGTTTGAGTAGGAAGACGATTAACAAGATATGCCGATGTGGCAAGAGCTTCTGGCCAATAGGACAAAGGGACATGAGATTCAATCATAATTGCACGCGTTTTTTCGAGTAATGTGCGATTTTTCCGTTCCGAGGTACCGTTCTGTTGTGGAGTATTGGGACAAGTAGTTTGATGAATGAGACCATTTTCTTGGAAGAAGGTTTTCATTGGTTTGTTCACAAATTCAGTCCCGTTATCGGAACGGAGGGTCTGTATTTTTTTTCCAAATTGAGTTTGAACCATTTTATAGAACATAAAAAATATTTCGGGGACTTCTAACTTATGTTTCATGAAGTATATCCAATTCATACGTGAAAAATCATCCACAAAAAGAACAAAATATCTGAACCGACTATTGGTGCTATTAGGGGCAGGGCCCCAAACATCAGAGTGGATTAAAGAAAAAACAGACTCAACTCTAGTATTGTTTTGATTAAACGAGACTCTATGACTTTTTGCAAGAATGCAAGTTTCACACTTCTCCTGAACGGAGTTATTCGAAAAAAGACTAGGAAACAAAAATTTAAGATAGCTAAAAGAAGGATGACCAAGGCGTCGGTGCCATAACCATAGTTGTCTTTCGGTTGTACCATGAGCAAGCATGGCATGTCCCTTGTGAACCACCTCATCAACGTAGTAGAGTCCTCCTTGTTCAGTACCACGCCCAACGATCTCCTTCGTACGAATGTCCTGTAGAACACAAAAATTGGGATACATGAGCACGACACAATTAAGTTGCTTTGTAACTTGGCTAATGGATAAAAGTTTGGAGGAAAGAGAGGGAATGTATAAACAATTGTTAATTTTCATTTTTTCTGAAAATATGATAGAACCTCCCCCTTTGACTTGAACCATTTCCCCACTAGCGGTCTCGATATGGGATTTAGATGGGGCTGATATATTACAAAAATCTTTGGGATCATAAGACATGGTATCTGTGGCCCCACAATCAAAGATCCAATTCTTTGAAGCTTTAGGTTGAGATATGGGCTGAACATGGCAGGCTTTAGATTTTTCATTTCCATTTCCTTTTTTATTAAATTCAGTAAATAAAGAAAGATTTGGGGGAAAAAGCTTAGAGTTAAGAGTGGGAGGGCTTGAGATGTAATTCTCAAACCCTTTACCTATCGAATTATCATCGGTGGTTGCAGCCAATCCCCCAAAACCGCCGCTCCTGCCTTTTTCGATCGGAGCCACTCCCCCACCTGCCGCCGGCGTTCCTTTGTCATCAGCCCTCGAATTCTTTTGCTTCTGACCGTCTCCCCACCACTCTGGATAACCGACGAGCCTGAAACATTGGTCTTTCGTGTGTTTCTTCATTTGACAGTGGGTGCAAAAGAGCTTGGATTTGTCTTCTTTATCTCTAGGTCAAAGTTTTGTTCTTTGTGACCAGTCTTTTGCAGCCAATCCCATCCCAATCTCTGTTGACTCATTATCGGATGGTGCAGATCTTAGAATATTCATCCTAGCAGCTTCCTTGCATATGGTGGCGTAAGCCATTTCCACCGTTGGAAGCGGGTCCTTTTTTAGGATATCCCTTTTTACAGGTTCCATTTTGTCATTGAGTGCTGTGAGTAATTGGTATAACCTTTGCTCTTGAGTCTTCTTATTATAGATCTGGATGTCTTCCGGGTCTTTCATGGGGTTTGGATCTCTTCTATCAATGGACATCCATATGCTTTGCAGTTTATTCCACATGTCTTCCAAAGTCTCAGATCCTTGTCTGAGGGAGTTGGCTCTTTTATGGAGGTCAAAAACTTGTAATGAATCGGTTCCGAACCCGTATGTAGTTGCCAAACCATCCCACAAGGCTTTTGCGGTAGGATACTGTGAAACGTTATTCACCAAGTTGGATTCAAGATTCTGGATAATCCAGGTGAAGACACACTGATCGTCTTGTTCCCAGCGTGAGTAACCTGTGTCGGTTTTTGAGGGAGGCACGGGTTCACCTGTAATGTGAGAGCTTCTTCCCCTGCCTCCAATGGCTTTCTTCATCAGGGTTGCCCATAAGGCATAGTTATCACCCCCGAGTTTAATCCCTAAGGATAGATTTTCAGAGTTTGTTGTTGTTTGCTGTGTTCCGAGACCATTTCTTAGAAGAGCAGCAATCTGCATCGTCAATTCATCAGGAATTTGGCTGACAATGGTTTTTGTGTCAGGCATCTTGAAGCTTAGAATTTCCCAGGATCAAACATGCTCTGATACCATCTTGATTTGATATTCAGAGAAAATATTATTTTGTATTCATTTAGGATGATTCTTACACAGGGAAGGAACACCAACATAAATAGAAAATAAAAGAGCCTAAACAAGGTAACTAAAAACTGGTGACAGCCTGTGAGATCTTCTAATTAGGAGACAATATTGAGAAGTCGACCATTACTCCTTTGACTTGTGTTTTTTCCTTTTTTAATATTTTAACACTGACACACTATCGCCCTCTTGTAGGTGCCCTACAATATTTAACTACAACCCTGCCCGACATTAATCAGTTCCTGCAACACCCTACTGTCACTCACTTTCAGCATGTCAAACGCATTCTCCGGTATATCAAGGGCACCGTGGCATTCGGCCTCAGATTTTCTAGATCTCCCTGCACTTCGGTTCTTGGGTATTCCGATGCTGACCGGTGTAGAGTTTTGGTGAATCAACCACGCCTTAATTACGGTGGTGGAGAATGAATATATAATCACAAGGATACAAAATATTCTCCTATAATTGAGGAGAGTAATAAATGTACAGATATACATGAATAATATAAAACTATAAACATATTTATCTAATATCCCCCCTCAAGCGAAAGAGTGGTGGTCCAAGACGTAGCATCGCACGAAAATGTTCAAATTGAGCACGCGAAAGGCTTTTGGTAAAGATGTCAGCCACCTGAAGCTTGGTTGGAATAAACTTGGTGTAGAGTTTGCCCGATGCAACAAGTTCTCTAATGAAATGATAGTCGAGATCAATGTGTTTGGCACGTTTGTGAGCAACCAGATTTTGAGTCATAAACAAGGCATTTTTGTTATCACATAGAAGTGTCGGTCTGTCGGGAGGTAGGGCATGTAATTCCTGTAGCAAATGAGTGACCCAAACAATTTCTGCTGCAGTGTTCGCCATTGCCCTCTATTCAGATTCACGACTTGATCGGGAGATTGTTGGTTCCTTCTTAGCACTCCAAGAAACTAAATTACCACTGAGAAAAATAGAATATCCGTATGTCGAGCGACGAGTTTCAACACATATAGCCCAATCAGCATCGGAGTAACCCAGTATAGAGTTGGTGTGAGAACGACGAAACATGAGACCAAAGGAAAGCGTTCCTTTAACAGACCGAAGAATCCGCTTGACAGACTGGAAATGACATGTGTAGGAGCATGAAGGAACTGACTAACCTGGTTTACAACATAAGACAAATCAGGTCTGGTAATGGTCAAATACTGTAGTGCCCCGACTAATGACCGATAAAGAGTCGGATCCCGAAACATAGGCCCATCTGATGTAAATGTCTCATGCGGTCTAAGAGGTGTAGATACTGGTTTAGAGTCAATTAAACCAGCCTTGGTGACTATGTCGGTTGCATATTTGGATTGAGTAAGAAAGAGGCCATCATCAGAATAAGCTACCTCAAGTCCAAGAAATTAATTTAGATCACCAAGATCTTTGATTGCAAACTCACGATTTAGACGGGAAATGAAAGCACCCATTGTAACTTCTTGATTACCTGTTAAAATTAGGTCATCGACATAGACGAGCAAGTACATAACACAAGAGTCTTGTTTAAAAACGAATAGGGAAGTGTCAGCACGACTACATTGAAATCCATTAGCAAGAAGAAAAGTGCTAAGACGATGAAACCAAGCACGTGGGGCTTGTTTCAAACCATATAATGCCTTAGTCAATTTGCAAACATGATTTGGAAACCGTTGATCAACGAACCCCGAGGGTTGTTCCATGAAGAAAGTTTCTGTTAGGTGACCATGCAGAAATGCATTTTTAACATCAAGCTGATATAAACGCCAGTTATTAAGCACCGCATAAGATAGTACTATACAAACCGTTGAAGCCTTAACAACGGGACTAAAGATGTGAGAATAACCGAGGCCGGGAATTTGAGTGAATCCCTGAGCCATAAGACGAGCTTTAAAACGTTCAATGGAGCCATCCGAAAGATACTTGGTTCTAAAAACCCATTTCGAGCCAACAACATTAGACGAAGGCGGACGAGGAACCAAAGTCCATGTTTTGTTGTGATGTAATGCGGTTATTTCTTCGTTCATAGCCACTATCCATTTTGGATTCTTGGCAGCGGATTTGTAACCTCGCGGGTCGTGCTCGGAAAATAATGCAACATGCAGACAATGGGTTGAAAGAGAAGCAAGATCGGCAACATGCTTCGGTTTAGAGATATCCGCTTTAGCACGTGTCGTCATGGGATGAACCGAAGAAGAACCAAGTGGCGCTGTAGAAGGCTCGACATGAGCGGAATGCTGCAATATGGAAGCATCCGGTTGAGATGACGATGGTATAGGTACATCCGGGTGATAGGTAGCAGCCGGGTCTGATGTGGTTGCGTCAGTGATTGGATCCTCAACAGGGACCTGATTGTGGGTCTCCATAACGTGATCAGGTAGGGGACCAGTATGTAAAGAGGAGGCCGTACAAAGACCACATGGTGTGGGCTGATTAGTAGAAATGGGCCGAGTAAAAGGCTCATTCGGAGGAGAAATGGATGGCCCGATAGTAGTATCCTCCAAAAAAGTGGAAATAAGCATTTGGGACAGATCCTGAGAGGCAATTTTTCCTGCAAAAGGGAAGGCATTTTCATTAAACCGTGCGTGACGGGTGATACACACACGAGAAGTTACCGGGTCGAGACACTTATATCCCTTATATTGAGAAGTGTAGCCAATGAAAACGCATGGGATACTTCGAGGAGACAAATTTTTGTGGTGAGTAATCTCGTAGATAAGGAAACACGAGGCATCCATAGGTCCGAAAATTGGCATAATTTGGTACGTATGAATACATTAACTGAAAGGGTGAGTGATTATCCAAAAGTTGTGTAGGCAAGCGATTTATTATAAAAGTTGCCGAGCTGAACGCATCAACCCAATAGGCTGTTGGGATGTGAGCATTAAATAACATTGCTAACCCGGTTTCAACAATGTGACGATGTTTTCGTTCCGCACGACCGTTTTGTTGGGGCGTATAAGGACACGATAACCGGTGAAAAGTGCCATTATCTTCCAAGATTTGACTAACGGTGTGATTAACAAATTCAGTACCACCGTCATTTTGAAAGACCTTTATTTTCCTGGAACATTGTGTCTGAACAAGCTTAATAAAGGCTGTGAGAACTGAGTAGAAGCCGGACTTGGTTTTTAAAGGATAAAACCAAGTAAATCGGGAATGATCATCTACAAAAATCACATAATAAAGATATCCATTTGAAGAAATTGGAGCATGACCCCACAAATCACAATTTATTAAGTCAAGTGGATGTAAAGACCTTTTTGTATTTATTTCAAAACTTAATTTGTGCCCTTTTGAAAGTTGACAAGATGTGCACATAATAGGTTTCGGTAATACGGAAGTAACAGATAAAAAACCCAATTTGTTCAACATTGAAATAACATCAAAAGACACATGTCCTAAGCGTCCATGCCAAACTTCATAAGAAGCTTTATTAGAGGCACTTGAAATGGCAGCCAAAGCTTGAGGTTCATCTCGAAGAACATAAAGGCCATTCTCACATCTTCCTTGAGCTAACACCTGTTTGCTTGCCCTGTCCTGAATAGTAAAAAATGGTTGAGAGAACAAAACATCAACCGGGTGATCCATGGTGAGTTTGCTAATAGATAGTAGATTTTTGGTTAAATTTGGAATAACCAAGACATCCCGTAATAAAAGGTTGTTAGAAACCATGGAAGAGCCCGTATGAGAAATAGGAAGTATGTGACCGTTGCCAAAAGTAACTTTAACATTACCAGAATATGGAGCCGAATTTGTAAGATGATCGGGTGATGGTGCCATATGAGCCGTTGCTCCGGAATTGACATACCAATCCGGTTGACCTGTAGTTACATTACACTGGGCATGGAATACGTGTGCCAAATTTGCATCTGTGGTCGGGGCTTGTGTTGCATATGAATGTAGGCTCGGACAAGGTGAAGCATAATGACCGTTTGTCCGGCACAATTGACAATGCGGGGGCCGACGGCCACGACCCCTGCCACCACAAGAGGTGCCGCGAGTACCATTCCCACGATAAGAATTGTTTCCTCGGCCCCTGGTAGAGTGTGTTGAACGGGTTTGGTGAGCCATAAAAACTGCAGGGGGTGTTTCGCTTCCATGAAGGGACCTAAGAAGCATCTCCTGGTTTTCGGCCTGAGATAAAAGGTCACGAAACATAGGTGGGGGTTTTGAAACCCGTATAGCGGTGGAAAAGGATTCAAACGAGGCACCTAGACCGCATAAAAACCAATGGAGTTTATCCATCTCATCAACTGGATGGCCAATGGCAGCTAATTGATCACAAACACCTTTGAATTTTCGATCATAATCCGTGACTGAGGACGTACCTTTTGTTGTTTGCCGAAGAATAACCCGAAGAGAATGAATACGTTCCACAGAGGAATTGCTATAAGCTGTTTCAAGGATAGACCAGATTTGATGTGCAGTAGTAAGCCCTAAGGTTTCGGCTGCAGCCTCTTCTGTGAGAGAAGAGTTGATTAGAATGACAGCCCTTTGATCAACTTCGTTCCAGGAGTTAAGGGCTGGATTTGGAACCGATTTATCCTCCACCGTGATCATGCTTGGCGGCTGGACGGAAGTGCCATCAATATGGCCTAGAAGCTTTTGATATGAGAAGAGAGGAAGCATTTGATTACGCCATAAAAGGTAATTGGTTGAGGATAATTTGATTGTGATCATATGGAGAAGAGTGTTCATGGGAAAGGTTCCATCTTGACTGGAAGAGCCGGTTGCCATGGCGAACAGCAGGTCCAAAGA
The DNA here is from genome assembly GCA_023525975.1 of Smallanthus sonchifolius. Taxonomy (NCBI): domain Eukaryota; kingdom Viridiplantae; phylum Streptophyta; class Magnoliopsida; order Asterales; family Asteraceae; genus Smallanthus; species Smallanthus sonchifolius. Next base: position 19,871,088 of record CM042018.1, on the reverse strand, counting down.
AGAAGATTGCGGCAGTACCCTACTAGAAAATGGGTGGGTTTGCTACGGAAATTTGCGACGCAAAATTTTACGTCGCAATTGGCGACAAAATTGTGACACAATTGCGACCAAAAGTGAAACCCTAAAGTCTTACGAAATGCGTCGCAAATGTGTCGCAAAATTCCGACGCAAACTTTTAATTTCGTATTTTAATTTTCTTAATACATTAATAAAAAGAATAATAAAGGTTGTGTCGCAAATGTGTCGGAATTTGCGACGCATTTCCGACGGAAACTTTTAATTTCGTATTTTAGTGTTGTTAATACATTAATAGAAATAATAATATAGGTTGCGTCGCAAATGTGTCGGAAATTTGTGTGGATTTTAGTAATTGTTAATCATTTAACACTTATTACATTAACTATATTATATTATTTATCTAGAGGAGGGTCTTGGGTAGGGAACCCGCTTATAAGGAAGTCTTTCTTATTACCCACCTCACCAAAGAGTGTAAAGAAAGATTGTTGGCGGGAGAGCTTAATCTTAACAACGTGGAGGGGATGGTGTTTTGTACTAATCGAGCCAAACAAGCTTATGTAAGTTATATGTATCATTTTTATATAATTATCGTATGAACCTTTTACACTAACAATCGCGTTGTTTGTGATGAATTGTAGGTGGATTATCTCCAAGCGATGATAGAGAAGCACGTGCCTGACTTCAATGAAGATGATCCTGATGTGTGGTCGCTTGTTGTTGCAAAAGGTCACACGAAACGGGTCTTCGGGATAGGATCTTCATTACGTGGTGACCGGCAAACCTACCTTCTCATACGGCGCTACACCATCATATACTGAGCATCAACAATCACAAAAAAAGGTATGTTATTATTATTTAAGGGTGTCAATCGTGTCAGGTTGTGGGTCAAATTGTAGAACTAGGAACGACCCATATTACTATATAGTAACTGATTTATGAACCTTCCGTGCAAGTGGGAAGGCATACCTCATAAAGAGTGAGGAGAAGCCTGCTGATTCTACCTGGATTAATTATCTAAGTTGCATTCATAAATTACCATTGTAAAGGGCTTACTAAAAATCTTCGTGCTTTTGATGTACAAGGAGTTGGTATCCTTTCTTGATAAAAACAATCAAGCAAAATGTTGATCAATTGAGGAATTTGTTATATGTGTTCTTGATGCAAGTTGTCCAATTTGTTATATGTGTCCTGTAAATGGAAATACCATCCCTATTATTATTATCACTATGTGTTGTTTGTTTACTAATTATTATACATATTTACTAATTGTTTATAGATTTGTGAGGAGATGCGACAAGAAATGGAACAACGAATGGAAGTTCAAGTGGAAGAACAAAGGAGAGCACGGGAGGAGATGCGACAGGAAATGGAAGAACGAATGGAGCAAACTATCTAAAAACGTTTAGAAAAGGACTTGAGAACTTGGCGTCCTCCCGATCCTTAGTAGTAGTTTTTATATACTATTTTAGAAATGTTAGTTTGTAGTTTGATGATACTTTGATTGTATTTGAGTTTGATTTGTAAAAGATGTTTTTTGGGCGTTAATTTGGGGTTGTATTTGAGTTTGATTTGTAAAAGATGTTTTTTGGGCGTTAATTTGGGGTTGTTTTGTTAAAACAGATTTGGTGTATTTTTTTAGCAAGAAAAAAATCTGGATTTTTTTATTTTTTAAACTTTGCGTCGGAATTTTTTTAAAAATGGTGTCGGAATTGCGTCGTAAATTTTTTAAACCATGTGTCGGAATGGTGTTGTAATTTTTTTAATAATGCGTCGGAATTGCGTCGTGTTATTTTTTAAAATGTGTCGGAATTGAGTCGTAAATTATTTTAAATTGTGTCAGAATTGCGTCGTACCCCCAACTGAAATAAAAATACCGTATTTATGATTATTAATTTTTAAAATAGTTAATACCGTATTTATACATGTTAAATTGTGTCGGAAAAGTGTCGGAAATTTGCGACGAGGAATTGCGTCGCAAATGTGTCACAATTTGCGTCGGAATTGTGTCGTAAACGAATTTCCGATGAAGGTATTTCTGACACGACGATTTTGTCGGAATCAGTGATTTGTGACGTATTTCCCGACGCATAAATGCGTCGCAAACCTATCAGTTTTCTAGGAGTGATAGGATTGGAAAAAAAAGGGAACGAGATTATTGAGGGAGGAAAGAACTAGCTGATACCAAGTAGAGTTTTGGTAAATCAACCACGCCTTAATTACGGTGGTGGAGAATGAATATATAATCACAAGGATACAAAATATTCTCCTATAATTGAGGAGAGTAATAAATGTAAAGATATACATGAATAATATAAAAGTATAAACATATTTATCTAATAGCTAGTATTGAAACTAGAAGATCTACTTATGGTTACTCTATTTTCTTGGGTGAAAATCTTGTGTCTTGGTGTCAAGAAATAACCTATAGTCTCTCGCTCGAGTTGTGAATCTTAGTACCGAGCTATGGCAAACGCCGCTGCCGAGACTTTTTGTGTGACCCACCTGCTTCGTGATCTCCATTCTCTTCCCCCTGACCTTCCAACTTTGCTGTGTGATAACAAGAGTGCTTTGTTTCTTACGCAAAACCCGGTCGCTCAACAACGTGGAAGGGATGGTGTTTTGTACTATTCGAGCCAAACAAGCTTATGTAAGTTATATGTATCATTTTTATATAATTATCGTATGAACCTTTTACACTAACAATCGCGTTGTTTGTGATGAATTGTAGGAGGATTATCTCCAAGCGATGATAGAGAAGCACGTGCCTGACTTCAATGAAGATGATCCTGATGTGTGGTCGCTTGTTGTTGCAAAAGGTCACACGAAACGGGTCTTCGGGATAGGATCTTCATTACGTGGTGACCGGAAAACCTACCTTCTCATACGGCGCTACACCATCATATACTGAGCATCAACAATCACAAAAAAAGGTATGTTATTATTATTTAGGGGTGTCAATCGTGTCAGGTTGGTGGGTCAAATTGTAGAACCAGGAACGACGCATATTACTATATAGTAACTGATTTATGAACCTTCCGTGCAAGTGGGAAGGCAGACCTCATAAAGAGTGAGGAGAACCCTGCTGATTCTACCTGGATTAATTAGCTAAGTTGCATTCATAAATTACCACTGTAAAGGGCTTACTAGAAATCTTCGTGCTTTTGATGTACAAGGAGTTATGGTAGCATCCGTCAAGGGTACGTATCTAATCTCTCTGATTTTTCCTTTATAATGTTTCAGTCTATGGAAATCAACCTTATTTGTCTATTTAAAAATCAGGGTAGTGTTTTTTGATTATTAGTCGCTTAATTCTGCAACTATTTGTGCTCATCGAGCTGCTTAAATTGTTGTAGTAATGCTTAGTGGACTTTTACTCGAGCTAAGTGTGGGTGAAAATGCAGTACACGTGTTAGGATTTGTGATATTTCAATTTTTTTCTTCTTTTTTTAACCACACGTTCTTTAATGGTCTAATGATGTTGCAGTGTTGTGCAGATCAGGTTACAACAGAATGAATAAACTCATCCAAGTGAAAAAAAATTAAGGAAATCAAAGAGCTTGAATTGAAGTTACAACCTTTGTGCCACGATGTATAATTTTCACTCCTATTTATTTATCTTACATAAGGGGTGTTTGGATTTGTGTTTTGAAAGGGATTCTGTGATATTAAATAATTAGAATCAAATAATCAACCGTAGTAAGACTGACTATAGGAGATAGCATTTTGATAGACTTTTGACTTCTGCTGATTGTAATTGCAATAGTAAAATGCTTTCGTATATGACAAATTTTGATTATGGAATTTAAAAATAAAATGAACAAGCTTGAAGAATCAAACAGGTCTTATGAAATGGGAGTAAAAGTCTTGAAGATTAGAAAACGACTTTGATCATGTACTTCTTTGATGGGATTCATTTTAGCAATTACTTCTTTGATGGGTGTTAGTCACATTATTGGTTTAGCAATTTGTGGTTTTTGTTGGTTTTGGAGTTCCTACACAAAGGAATTTATCTAGATTTTTAAAATATTTTGTTGTGAAATAGGATTTTGTTGTTTCTTTTATTTGCTTCATGAAGTACCTAACTTGCATTTACCTTGGTGTTTTGTTTGTTACAAGATCTTCTTCACATTCTATCATACCTGCCTAAAGATCTCAACTTTGTGAATCATAGAAGCTACATTGGATGGAAAGAGTATGTCACTGCCACTTTTACTTGGTTTCACGGGTAATTGGTTAGCATTTATTGAGTTGTATGAGGATACCTATCTTTGTTTTGCACAGGTCATGTATTTTGAAACCTGTGGTTGTTGACCCAGGGCCTTATCTTGCTGAGCCGAGCAAGATCTTTTATGGCACCCAAAGACGGCCATTACTAGATGCATATCTTGTTTGAATGCCTCTCGTCAAATCTATCAACTCTGGCAATGTGTTTAGGCCAATATTTCACCCGTTCGACCTCCAATCGAGTTAGCGCGACTAACGTGGGTGGGGTTTGTCAAAACTAGTAGTACTACCAAACATTCCCTCGCTAAATACATATTAGCAGTCCGATGTGTATGAGGACTTTCAATGATAGTGTGTTACGCTTAAGTGGACAAGTGGTAGTGAAATACTATGTGATCCATGTTTGTTTGTGTGCATGTTTCTCCCCAACGGAAAAACAAGTAAAATGATGTTTGTCTACAAGCATTTTTCTCCCCAACGGGAAAACAGTAAAATGATGTTCGTTTGTATGCATGTTTCTCCCCAACGGGAAACAGTAAAATGATGTTTGTTTGTATGCATGTTTCTCCCCCAATGGGAAAACAAGTAAAAGATATTGGTTTGTGTACATGTTTCTCCCCCAATAGGAAATGAGTAAAAAGGGGCCGTGAAACTCACCTGAGTTGAGTAGTAGGTAGAATCACACAAGGATGAGATTGGGACCACTAGTGTTAGCCTGAAACGGCTTACGTATGCCCTATATTATAAACATAACAGTTAGGGATACAATGAGATTTTTGTGACGACGACACGGAAGATTTGAACGTCCTAAAATATACTTAGGATTAACGAGTAGACGAACGTGTCCTACGGTAATAAAGATTTCTTAATATAATTATTAAGATAAATACGTTTTCGTGTCGAACATATATAATTACGAATAATATTAATATGTAAATATATTCGTACGTTTGTACCATTTAATAATGGCCGAAGAAAAATAATATATTTTATTATACTATCTTTAAGTTTAGTAAATTAACACGATAATTAATTGCATGGTAAAAATAATAAATCTTTTACTTTTATTCAAAGAAATAAACGTGAGTAAATAATTATATTATGTAGTAGTTTGAAACGTTTCATAAGGTTTATAAACGCGGCGAAAAAAATATATAAATATATTATTTTTTAATTGGAGTCACGGGTTGAAAATAATATAAATACATTATTTTAAAAGTGGTAGATAATATTAAAATGGGTTATAAAATCAAATTCGAGCCTACGGGTTGTTTTCGGGGCTAAAACATATTAATATATTAATATGATAATATGGGGATAAGTTTTATATTAAAAATAATAATTAAAAAATGATTTAAACTAAAAGAGTGGGGGTGGAGGGACTCAAACCCGGGTCTCCTCCCCCACACACCAACACCTTAACCAGTCTCGCACGCTAGGGTTTCGCAAACATAACTGGTACCGATTGTTTTTAATACGCAAGTCCCTGTGGTTTCTTCCCCCTTGCAAGTTGAACCCAAAACCCAGTCCCAAACTCCACGAATTCGATAGCGATTGACTAAGGATTCATACGGGTTTTGTTAATCAGTGATGTGCGAATGTGTGTGTAAGTTTAATTGTAAAAACATCAGTTATAGAGTTGTTAATTTCTCAAAAGAAAAGCCGAAAACCCTAGTTTTGAACATGAATTTGATTTGAACGATTCTGATAATAAGAGTTGTTAGAATCATAGGGCTTTTACTAATTAGGACCGTGCGAAGCTATTGAAATAGTTTAATTTGATTGAGGCTGTGTTTAAGATCAAAATCCCTAAAGTCGATTATGAACATGCCCTAGATCCTGAATGTTGAACAATTCGATGTTATAGGATCAAATTAGCATAGGGCTTTTAATGAGTGACTGATTGCGAAACTAACCATGTGAATTAATCGGATTTTGATTGAGTCTAGGGTGATGTTCGATTAAACCGAATTTGGATGAACCCTAGAATCTGGTTCGTGTTAAATTCGATAATGTAAGCCTCAATGATGTTAGGGCTTTCCATTTACAGATGAAGACGAAGCTGAGGATGTGCTTGGTTACCTGAATGGATGTCGAATTGCTAGAGATCGACTAGAATAGGTTCAGACTTGTGTGGTTTGGGTTTCTGGTGACTCCTGCTTCATCTCCGACAGAAATGATGCGTGCACTAGCTTCAGAAGGGTTCGTTCAACGTGTGTAGGTGTTCAATTTCAAAATGAATGATCGAATTGATATGCATATGATGATGGTCGACGGTTACGGTTTGTATAATCATAATGGGATTAAATTCGAGTTTCATGACAGTGATTAAGGCTATGGTAGTGGTCGTTAATGATGTTAAATTGTATTACAGTTACAATCTCAAACGAAATTCGGATTAAGGGTTGATGGTTTTGACTTACAAAAGTCAACAGGAACCCAAAATTCTGATTTTGAATTCTAAAGTCAACAGGGTTGGGGTTTGGGCTAATGACACAACTAGTCCCTGCAGTTTTAGTTTAATTTTTGACAGAATTAGTCCCTGGGGTTTGAATTGAGTTAACTAGGTTAGGATTTAACTAGATTTGATTAACGGAGTTAACCTGAAAAGTCCGGATAGGCACAACCACCACCCACCTACACCTTCACCATTTTTTATTTCCAACTCAGGCTTTCAAGATCATTTGGAGGATATCTCAAGCCTTCATCTTTTTTAACCATTCTAAGTAAGAAACTCACCCTATGTAACTTTTAATTCTTTGTTTCAAATTATTATGTTTTAATCATAACACCCAACAAAAACCTACATTCTTTTATAAAAGAAACCTAAATATGTAACATGCATCATGTAAAAATGAGTTTGTGTACTTTCTTTTTGATTTAATGTTTCTATATATCTTAGATGATACATGCATATTGATGGATCATCATTTTGATCACATGCATGTTGATGGATCATGTTTCTAATAATAGTAACTTTGTTGTTTTTAAAAATGGGTTTTATACTAGACATAGATATTTTGTCATTTGAATTTACAAAGAGTATTTCTATATAAAATATAAGTATATTTTATGTTTAGATCGTCATTTTTACTACATGCAAGTCATTAGAAACATTTTCTAATTAAGGAAACTTTATTGAATTAAAACCCGGTTTTTTTATCCTTATAATGGTGTTAATGATGAAATTATTTTTATTAATATTCATACAACTATTTTTAACCCATAGATGATTAAAAATACTTTATTTATTTGCATCCATGTGTTTTTAAACTTAACTATATAATATTTGAATATTTGTATAATATTTTTAACCATCAAAATATACATTTTAATACATCAAAAGTATATTTTATGACATCCATGATTTCCATCATACGATTTATTGTTAATATTTATTTTCAGGAAACAAATATATTTTTATCTATTCTAACGAGTCACCAACGTATCGTCAAGTCAAACATGGGCAAACACTAAAGGACAAACGCATTTTATAAAGGGTCGAGTTTGGTGAATTGATCACATAATCAAGAACAAACACTTCATAGAACTTACGTCCTTACTAATATTAGGACACGTGTAGTTCGGGCATTCTCACAAATCTAGTACTTACACTACTCATACCAGGTGAGTTTTCACGACCCCTCTTTTATTACTAGTTCATAACTATTTTTTAGGGAGAAAACATGCGAATCATTTTTATCACAAACATAGTTACTTTCTGTTGTTTACATGAATTATCATAAGCATTAATATCAAAAGTCCCTTACAAATTCTAAACCGTTAATATGGTTTAAGCGGGTTAATCGTGAATTGATCTATTTGGGTTGACAACCCCATCCGTTGGCGGGTGGCCAAGCGGGTGCATTACTGATGTAAGGTCAAATATCTCGTGTTTAAGAGTCGTTTTGTATAGCTTTATATGTTTTATCTTATACTTTGAGTCGGTTTTAGGTTGGTATTTGTAGTTGTGTATATTACAGGTATTAAGTGCTAATTGAGCGGATAACAAGGCATAATTGACAAGGCATGAAAGTACAGGGGTGTAAATGTCAAAAAGTCAATTTTCTGGATTTTATAGTCTTCGCGGTACCTGGGAGAGGATTCTCGCGACACGCGAGGAAATGAAGAATGGAGCTCAACTACTTTGTCCTTCGCGCCACGCGAAGGACGGATGAAAGAATTTCACGACACGCGAGGGCCAGCCGGATCACGAAAAAAAACCCAACTTTCATTATTTAAACAAATCAAACCCTAATTCGCAATAGTTTTAATTGAGACGAATTTGGAGCAGCTAGGGGCGATTTTCAGAGGTAGAGACAGTTCCTGATCATCTATTGAAGCTATGCTCGTGTGTCTTACAAACATGCGCGGCTTTATAATTTGGGGTTGTTTTGTTAAAACAAATTTGGTGTATTTTTTTAGCAGGAAAAAAATCTGGATTTTTTTATTTTTTATTTTTTAAACTTTGTGTCGGAATTTTTTTAAAAATGGTGTCGGAATTGCGTCGTAAATTTTTTAAACCATGTGTCGGAATGGTGTCGTAATTTTTTTAATAATGTGTCGGAATTGCGTCGTGTTATTTTTTAAAATGTGTCAGAATTGAGTCGTAAATTATTTTAAATTGTGTCGGAATTGCGTCGTACCCCCAACTGAAATACAAATACCGTATTTACGATTATTAATTTTTAAAATAGTTAATACCGTATTTATACATGTTAAATTTTGTCGGAAAAGTGTCGAAAATTTGCGACGAGGAATTGCGTCGCAATTGTGTCACAATTTGCGTCGGAATTGTGTCGCAAACGAATTTCTGACACGACGATTTTGTCGGAATTGCGTCGGAATCAGTGATTTGCGACGCATTTCCTACGCAAAAACTGCGTCGCAAACCTATCAGTTTTCTAGTAGTGATAGGGTTGAAAAAAAAGGGAACGAGATTATTGAGGGAGGAAAGAACTAGCTGATACCATGTAGAGTTTTGGTAAATCAACGACGCCTTAATTACGGTGGTGGAGAATGAATACATAATCACAAGGATACAAAATATTCTCCTATAATTGAGGAGAGTAATAAATGTAAAGATATTAATGAATAATATAAAAGTATAAACATATTTATCTAATAGCTAGGTGTATTGAAACTAGAAGATCTACATATGGTTACTCTATTTTCTTGGGCGAAAATCTTGTGTCTTGGAGTGTCAAGAAACAACCTATAGTCTCTCGCTCGAGTTGTGAATCTGAGTACCGAGCTATGGCAAACGCCGCTGCCGGACTTTTTGTGTGACCCACCTGCTTCGTGATCTCCATTCTCTTCCCCCCTGACCTTCCAACTTTGCTGTGTGATAACAAGAGTGCTTTGTTTCTTACGCAAAACCCGGTCGCTCATAAACGAGCCTAAAGCATTGATTTGGATTATCATTTTACTCGGGAACTTGTCTTATCAGGGAAATTCTATACCAGATTCACTCTAACATAGCTTCAGGTTGCTGACATATTCATAAAGAGCCTCCCTCGTCCTCAGTTTAAGTTCTTTCGATCAAGACTAGGTCTCGGTCCACCACCGTTTCGCTTGAGGGGGATGTTAGACAAACTTAGCAATTGTCTATTAGTTCATGTAGATGTTTGTATTTATTTATTTCTCATGTATGCCTTTTGTAAATTGTTTCTCTATTTATTTATGGTTATCCCTACATTGAAGGCAAGCGATCATTTACTCAATCATTAGATGACTCACACTTGCATACTCCCTGTCAGTTTGATTCAAAATTAAACCTAAATCATTCCGATAATTCTCTCTTTCCGATCATACAGTTCAAAAGCAATATCAAACTTGACAACTCTTTCTAACATGTCATAATGTGTTATTCGGCATCAAGAGATATATAACAATGCATTATATATACACAAATACATACAATAACTTCTGTTACGCCTCACATACATACACATATAAAACCTCACATTATTATATACATAAATATATACATCCTCACATACATAGCAGACGCTACAATATACATATATACTTTTAGAACTTACGATTTTTGCCCAGGGATTCGCCAATCATCACAATCACTTTGACCCTTCATAATAATCGAATGAAAAGAAACAAGAACAATTGAAACAAACAAATTCGTATTTGACTGAAACAAAAGACACGAGTTATTACATACACAGACACCATATATATACCGCCTAGAATCTGCGAACCGTTGCGTCGATTCATCTTTGACGGACCCGTCACGCCGTTTGTGTTGGATATAGGATGTCCGATCTTCAATTATGTCAACGTTACTGTCGAGCTACGATCTAAAGAGTTATGCTTTGGGCAACGAGCAATTGATAATACTTAATCATAAAAATTATACTTCACGAAACACGGTTCGGTTCGTTCGGTGATTAATTATTTAGAGAAATAATTATATACGGAGGAATTATTGTTTAAGTGTTAAACATTAAGAGATTGTTTTATTAATTATTTGTAATTAGTTAAACTACGAGGGTTAACAATAATTAATAGTTAATTAACTGAGGATTAAATGTTAATACCCTAGAGGTGCGGTTTGTAAGTTAAGGTATTATAAATATAACCTTAACTAAAACCTAAACACAATTCCATTGCCTCCACCTTGAAAGTTGTGCAAAGGAGAACCCCCCTCGGTTTCGCGACCACCGCCGGCCACCGTGAGTCGTCTGCACGCCGTCGCCGTACGCCGAAAACCGTCGTCGATAGCCACCATCGCCGTCGGTCTCCCCTGCGCAAATGTGAGACGTTTGCTTTGCGGGTTTTGTGAACCGTCACTAGCGAGACGACCAAGGTGTTTGATCTTTCAGTTAATCGTCGAAGGTATAATTATTTACCTGCTATGGTTGGATTTAATTTTATTATTTATACGCGTGTAATCGGATCACCAGCGGGATCCCGGTTTAGAACCGTTAACTTGTACAAACCGCTTCCGCTCATTAAATCTGATTTATTTATTTAATAAGATTAAACTAATTTGTTTTAAAATTTAAAACTGATACAAGGATTCCCAACAGTGGCATCAGAGCCACCTTTACGCGCGTCTAGATATATTATTTATTTTTTGATCTTGTGTTTTATTTGTCAAAACTTTTGTTTGACAAAAAAATCGTCCCTGGCTTTTTCGTTTTGTTTGGTTGAGTTTGATAAATCGAGCTCTACTGACCCGTGGTTGTGTTTGTTCATTTTGGTTGTTTTTATCTTTGTAGTTTTTATGGGTTATTTGAAACCCGTTGTAATAATTAATTTTATTTTATTTATTTATTTTTTATTGTATTTGTAAATAAAATTGTATACCTAACGAGTCGAAAACTTGAAGATCAAAGGAGGACACAAACGGGACTAGAAGATGGAGATCTTGAACTAAGTGGGAGATAGCAAGATTGATTATTGATGGCTCGAACAAAACCAGGCAATATTTACTAGTTGCTTGATTTATATGTTTTATATATTTTTGTGGCGGTGACATTATTTAGAATAATAATTAAACCGTAAATATTTTTATAAAACTTTTGACACAATCTTAAAACGACGAGATAGTTAAATAGTTTAAAGATTTCTCAGAAAGATTATTAAATAAAGTGTTTTTTTAAAGTAAAACAAGTTTTAAATTTAACTTTTTTATTTAAAACTATTTTAAATTAATTAAAGAGTTGATTAGTTTAAAATATAGTTAACGATTAACGACCAATTTAGATTAAATTAGGTATTTAAAATTGGATCGTATTGAGTGCTCAGCCATTTACTAAGCTATGGTGAACCGGGATCTCACTTCTAATTATATATTTTTGCAATTGGGTCATAAATTTAATTAGGACGTTATGCATGAAAATACTAAAACTTTATTTTTGAATTTTGTAGATGTCTAACGAATCAAATCCCAACATCTCATTCTCCCTAAAGTCTATCCTTGAGAAGAACAAATTTGAAAACTCCAACTTCATGGATTGGTACCGAAACCTGAAAATTGTTATTAGGGCTGAGAACAAGATGTATGTTATTGAGGAACCAATTCTAGAATAACCGACTACTGGTATGGGCATTGCTCGTAAGACCTGGGAAAAGCATGTGGATGATTCCATCAAAGTCTCTTGCTCAATGCTGGCATCCATGATACCAGATCTTTAGAAGAATGTGGTTGATATGCAAGCATACGACATGATTAGAAAACTCTAGGAAATTGATCACTTAAGATGAATGGATATATTGATCACTTAGCACGTCTTGACTCTCCCTTAAGCAATGAGCTGGCCGGGGATATAAGTTTTAACTCACTGCCTAAATCATATGACCAGTTCACTTTAAACTAGTGTTGCACAAAAGCCGGTTTTTGAACCGAACCGGTTTCGAACCGGCCCGAACCGGTTTTGTCAACGCGAACAGTAAACCGGTTTTGACCAAAACCGGTTCGGGTTAAACTGGTTTTGTAAGTATAAAACATCGAACCTGTTGAACCGGTTCAGTTCTGGACCGGTTCGGGTTGGTAAACCGGTTTTTTTTTTTTTTTTTAATTATAAAATATTACAAAATTACAAAACATTACAATACGAGAAAAATAAAAACATAAAGTTCAACGCTTATTCATATTGAAGGGGTTCGGAAATCACAAAACATTACAAAATTAAACATTCCAATACGAGAAAAAAAAATATTTTTATTTTTTGGAGTTTTTTTGTTTAATATTAGCCGTCATTCTCGGAGTTACTAGTGGATCCTCGTAGTTTATCATCTTCGGCGAGTTCTTCATTTGTAAGTGGGCTCGCCAATCCTTGGTTAACCTCAGATTCGTGTATGAGTTCTTCAACTTCAATTTCGTCTTCAAGCGAAGCCCTATCTTGTCTCCTATCTACCGCATCCAAATGGTCTTTCAAGCAAATGCACATTTCCATTGCCGCGGGAGTGAGTCTAGTTCTTCGAATAGATAAAACCCTGCCACTAAGAGAAAAAACGGATTCCGAAGCTACCGTGGAAGCTTGGACGGTTAGTAAATCACGGGCCATGGCGGAAAGGACCGGAAAAGTAGATTCGTTTCCTTTCCACCAAGCCAAAATATCAAAGTCCTCAAAAACATCCGGACTCATAAATGATAAAAAGTTTGTTCCCGTATACCTTCCGAGTTTGCTACTCGGGATAGACCCTCTAGCCCGTTTAGTAAATTCATTTCTCATTTCGTTATACAAATTTAAGTTCACATTCCTCGAGCTGCTACTTGATGCGCCCGCGCCCATCGTATCATGTGGGGTTTGTGTTGTACCATATTTATGTAAATAAATATCAAACAAATCTTGCAAACATTTGTTAAAATAAGTTTTTGTTACGGTTGAAAAATGAATATCTTCGGCATTCAAAACCAAATCGTAAGTTATTTTATCAATCAAGGTTTCAACACCGTAAACATTTATTGTAGGGTTTAATGCGGCGGCACAAGTTATAACCGGAGGCATTTCTTTAAAATATTTAACAAATTTTTCTTTCATCGGTTTTATCATTCTCGTAAAAAAAGTATTTTTATTTTCAAGTTCGGCTAATTTGTTACACATTAGAAATATTTGTTTAAGAACCAAGGGACTTGTGGGGTAATAAACCCCGGATAAAAAAGTAGTGGCGGTTTTGAAAACTTCGAGCAATTCGGTTATATTTTCAAGAATGTCCCAACTCGTAGACGGAAAACTTTGAATTTTACGACGCGGTTTTGAGGAAAGCATATCATGAAAAATTGATAAAGTATCTTTTTGTCGTATAGCACTATGAAACATTTTATAAGTTGAATTCCATCTTGTTGGGAGGTCCCAATTGGGATCTAAGCAAATCAAACCCGTATCGTTACATAATCTAATATATTCATGGTATCTTTTTTTACTACTACTAAAAACGTCTTTAAGCATGACTCGAAATGCATTACTTAATTCAATAACGGGTTCAACCGCAAGCCCGTCTTGCACGGCTAAGTTGATGATGTGTGCAATACATCGACTATGGAAAAAAGCGCCGTTGCAAATCGGATTATATTTTAATATTAATTTTTGAACCGCATTTGTATTATTTGAGGCATTATCAAAAGATATTGAAAATAATTTATTTTGTAATTTAAAATCGGTTATCACATCATCTAAAATGTGAAATAAATTTTGACCCGTGTGAGGATATTCAAACATATCAAACGCGATTGTACGTTTCATCATTTGCCACGTATTGGGATCAACCCATTGAGCGGTAACGCAAATATATGAGTCGGGAATACCATGTGGAGCCGACCAAACGTCGGTGGTTAAGTTCACACCGGTTTCCAATTTTTCAAAACCTAAAATTAATTCTTTTTTTGCTTTTTTCCACATTTTTAGACAATCACGTCTAAGAGTATTACGACTTACTTGATGATAACGTGGTTGAAGGGCTTCTTGAATCATCCTCGTCGTGAGCGGATTGTCGAAGTGGTTGAACGGCAAACCTCTTTGAATAACTAATTTCGCCATTCTATCTCGAACAATATTTGGATCAAAGTTCCAAATTCCACCCTCGCTTGTCATAGATGCTTGACCCTCATCCAGAATTTTCTTCAAACTCGGGCAAGATTTTTCCATATGAGTTTTTAAAGTAGAATTTGAATCCTTTTTAAAAAACCCACCACATTTTTTGCAACGAGCCCGTTCCAACCCGTTAGACATCTCACATAGATCGTAGTTTGACCAAATTGCGGGGTTCCTCGTTGTTGGTATGATTCTCACAACGCTAACTTCGGAAGAGGAAACATCAAAACTTGAAGAATTTTTTTGAGCGTTTTTTGACCGTTTCTTGAGCGTTTTTTTAGCGTTTTTTGAGCGTTTGAGAAGTGTGATTTAACCAAAACACCCACTACCTATTTATAATGTGTTTGGGGGTTAAAATGGGTGAAAAAACGGTCAAAAATTGGTTCTAACGGCTATATAGCCGTTTTCCAACGGCTAGATTCAAAAAATTAACGTTAAACTGGTTCAAACCGGTTTACCAAACCGGTTCCTCAAACCGGTTCACAAAAAACCGGTTTTAAACCGATCCTCACGCAAATGATCCAAACCGGTTTTAAACCGGCGGTTCCTACCGGTTTGAAACCGGTTCACAAAAAACCGGTTCGTGGGCGGTTCGGTTTCCGGTTCCGAACCGGTTTGGATTTCCAAACCGGTTTTTTTGTGCACCTCTACTTTAAACTACAATATGAATTCTTTATATGAATATCTAGATATGTCTGAAGGAAGTTCATATACATTCTAATGGATTTTTTTCAGAATTTTCCAAAGCTTACAAGATCCAATTTCCACCATCTTTTGAGAATATTCTAGATCTCTTGCAACGTTGATTCCTTTAGCCATACTTATAAACCGGGGTGGTTATGTGTTCAAAACCAGACCGGCCCCAACTCAACCGATCGGTGACCGAAACAGAAACCGGGTGGTATGAAGACAAACGACCGGGCCATTAAGGATTGGGTAGGTCTTGTCTTAGTCGCGCTGGCCGGGGATATAATTCTTAACTCACGTTGGTTATCTTGCAACGTCTGGTTTGGGTATAGAGTCAGGTTTTGATCCATTTGATAAAAAAAAACCTCAAATCCTTTAAACAATAATTGCATCTCGCTTTTAACAACTTAAGAAGGGGCAGCTCAACCAATTTGGAGACCTCAAGCGAACTAAAAACTTGACCCATTTCCCAAAAGTCATGTAGTAAACTTTCCTCCCTTTTGTGTCCATATCGGTGTCTTGTTTCTATTTTATTTTTCATTTAAAATAACCGAATTAAACCTTTCGATTACGTTTTGATATGAGAAAGTAGAATAATTTATTACAAACTAGGTCAAGCACTCAGAGATAAACAATAAAAATTTATAGATTTATCACAAATTTATCACATATTATAACAACCTAACTAATTAACAACTCTAATTATCAAAAATTGTTACAGATTAAATTTTATCCCAGATTTATCAACAGTTTTGTCAACTTATATTATAACAGATTTAATCATGAGACCTAATAATGCTCCAATTTACGCGGGCCACTTAATGGTTAACTAGTAACACTTTCAGACAGCCCAAAAACACATATATAAAACTCATTTTTTTAAGAAAATGGGGGCCTTTTTCAAGTGTGGTCCCTAAGCCCTAACCTGTATTGAGAACACACTTAAGTCATAATGATCCCTCACAACCAAATTATATAATTTGAAGCTTGATATGGGATCCAATATAGCCGCAAAGGCCAACAACATATTTTTTTTTATCTTTTTATTCAAAATATTTATTAAACTTATTTTTCATCTTCGTCCCCATAAAATCTATTAAAATCATAGATATTCTACTCAGTTAACAATCTACCTAAATTATCACCAATATCCAGACCTTATAATAGAGGTGATGTGCTGCATCATATGTTGAACCCGAAATCATTACAGTTTTCCGTTTAACGATTCCTAGTAATTCCAGCTCCGCCATCTTTCTTGCTGTTAGACATACTTAACAATTGTCTATTAGTTCATGTACCTAATTGTATTTATTTATTTCACTTGTATGCCTTCTGCAAATCTCTTCCTATATCTCAAATTGGTTATACCACAGTTTCTAATAATATTCATCTAAAAGACGTCTTGGTGTACCTCATCTAACGAAAAACTTGTTGTCCATTAGTAAATTAACATCTGATGATCATTTGGATGTATTGTTTTCCTATCCTCACTTTTATATACAGGACCGAAGCACGAAACAAGTGCTCGACCAAGGTCGGTGTGAAGATGGGCTATACCTTATTGCCAATTCTACTACTTCTCTAAAAGCATCCTTTGAATTTTGGCACTTGCGGTTGGGGCATGTTTCTTTTGTTACTATTTTACTTTTAAATAAAAACAAGTGTTTATCTGTTACTTCACTTCTTTCTAAACCGGTAATTTGTTCGTCGTGTGAACGATCTAAAGGTCACCGTTTATCCTTTGAACTTGATGAAAAACATCCCTTACAACCTTTAGATCTAATACATTGTGATTTGTGCGGTTCATCACCGGTTACGTCTATTGACAACTATAAGTATTATGCTATATTTGTGGACGGCTACTCCCGGTTTACTTGGGTTTATCTCGGATTCTTTGCCGTATTATCTGTCTTTATGAAGCTTGTCCAAACTCAATTCTCAATTAAAGTTTTCCAAAGCGATGGGGGCACCGAGTTTGTGAATCCACATGTTAAAAATCTTTTAAATTAATTTTTTAATTATTTTTTTTATCCTATTACGGCTACTTGTCGTCGGTAAAGCCTTTTTATTTAAATTAAATATTTATTTTTTATTTTCACCTATTACAACGCCATGCCGTCGTAACAGGTATGTTTCAATTTTAATTTATATTTATTTTTATTGTACAAACAAATCTGGGTTTATGACTATTACGAAGACATGTCTAATAATATACAATCAATGATTTATTTAAGTATATCTATACTTAATCAGTATGGTACTAGGGTTTTCATGTAGTGTACAAATGTATAACTAAGTCAAGTTTACTTAGGTTATAAACAATGTTTCTAATCATGTCTAATAATATACTATCAATGATTTATCACAATAAAATGTTTAAGATTCTTAACCTTGCTTTTCATGGATGTTACAGTCTAGTACTCACCCACCACCACAATATTGGCAAAAAGTGGATGAGCGAATGTCGCAACTCCCGTTTATTGGGGTGAGATTGGTCAAAGGGAGCTTGGTAGTAAAGATGTGGTTGAAAACACGACGAGTGTAATTGACCAAATTAGAGCGCGCTTAAAAGCCGCTCAAGACCGTCAAAAGTCCTACGCGGACAAAAAGAGGAGGCCTAATGAATTCCAATGCGAGACTTTGTTTTGTTGAAGGTTTCCCCATGGAAAGGTGTGATTCGGTTCCGGAAACGGTGGAAGTTAAGTCCCCGTTTTATTGGACCCTTTAAGGTGATAGATCGAGTGGGGAAGGTAGCTTATCGCTTGGAACTACCAGGGGAACTAAGTAAACTTCATAGCACATTTCACGTGTTACATTTACGAAAAATGTTTGGCGGATGACTCTACTTTTGTTCCTATAGACGATATTGAGGTGGACGAGAAATTGAATTATGTAGAGGAACCAATTTCTATTTTAGATAGAAAAGTGAAACGCTTGCGTAACAAGGAGATTAGCTAAGTGTTGGTTAAATGGAAGCATAGAAAGGGGGTGGAAACTACTTTGGAATCCGAGGAGGAAATTCTCAAGTATTATCCAAACTTATTTGCGGAAACGGGTCCGAAACCCAAAGTTAGGGGGGACGATTTGTAACGAACCAAATTTCGAGTATATTATTATAATATGATCATTCATATTGTAAGGGTGTAAATAAATATAATGGAAAGCTGGAGGGTTGTTGTAAAAGTTAAGTTTTAACTAGTTTGGGTGTAAGGGGTTATTCTTAGAACTCCACGGGATGTTTAGTAAAAGGGCCAAATCTGGCCAAAAGGGGAGGGGGTTGCAAATCACATACATGTGTGTGTGTTCTTGGTGTCTTGTAAGTGGAGAAAACATGAATAGAACCGAGATCGAAAATCCTTGTGATTGCATGTGAGATTAGAGGATTTTGGTGTGCACATCTTCCTCTAACTATCAAGTAAGTAATCTTTCATCTCTTGAATCCACCGTTTGAGGTGTTCTTAGTGGGTTTTAGGTGAAATCCGAATTGGTGCTGTTGGGGGTGAATTAGATGGTTAGAAACTTGAAATAAATAGTTATCTAGCTTAATTTGAAGTAATGGGAGGTGTATAACATCATCTAAACATCTAATATGGTGATTCAAGAATTAAGGTTTTCGAGGGAAATTTGGGGGTTTTCTATTAAATGATGTTAGAATGTTAAATTGAGGGTGGATAAGTGTCTAGGGAGTTGATGGACACACAATTATCCATAAAGCCCTGATTTTTATGGTAAATAGTAAAAATGGGAGTTTTGTAGAACTTGGGTAAAGGAGTGTTTGATGGGTGTTAAGGGTTTGAGAATGTTAATCTAACCTAGACAAATGCTAATGTTGGTTAATTGGTGGTAGGAGTATGATAGAATCTCAATTGGTGTAAATTGGGATGTCTAGACTAATGTTGAGATGAATTGTATAGGTGATCCCGTAGCTAAGATTGAAGCAATACCGGAATCATCTAAATCACAAGGTAAGTGCTTTGCACTTACTTAGTAATGTTAGGAGTAAGACATACATTGTTGATTGCTATTTGTTTATGTAGTAGTGTTTGAATGACCGTGTTTGTATGCAATGGTTGGGAATGTAATAGAGGTTTGAAGTCTCTGAACTTCACAAATAAAAGGGTGGATTGGGGTCTTTGAACCCCACATGTCGGGTATTACGAATGAGTTTGTAACTTGTGTGTACATACACTTGTGTATGTACATCGGTGTATGTTTAAGGTCGGTATTGAAGTCTAAAGAACCTTACACGTGATAATTGAGGTCATGAACTTCACAAGGGCGGTTGTAATTAAATTCTAAGAACCTCACAAGAATGGTTTGAGTTTGTGGTCAAAAGAACCACACAATTATGATTAGGAGTTTGAGATCTAAGAATCTCACAAGGAAAGTAACTTAAGGTTTCGAACCCCACAAGGGCGCGTTGGTATTTAAAAGCTTTGCAAATGGTGGCATATTTAGTTTTACTTAAAACTTGATTTGTTGTTTGATTGATTTGGATTGACAAGAATCCTCTCATGGTGTTAAAGAAATGTTAAATGGTGATTACAATAATGCATAATGTTGTGGGGTTGTTAAAACAACCGGGGGACGATTCGGGAGGGTCGGATTGTACTTAAAATGGATTTTGGTGTGTGCAGGTCATGGGCTAGCACAATTTGCGTTGCGCTAAAATCTTGTTGTTTTGCGCCGGTTAAAGTCTGAAAAGTGGTGTTTGGGCCCGAGTTAAGGCGTTAACTTATGAATGGTCCTAAGGGGTATCTATCATTACTTACGGTTATTTGTTTGGGTGTTTTTATGTAGGGAAAGCTCCGGTCTAGTCTCGGGTTGTGTTTCAAGCCTCATATTCTCATTGAAAAATCTTTTGAAGTAATAGATGTTTAATCCTCTCTATGAGTGCTTAAACCTTTTAGATGTGTAAATGAATGTAATTAAGGAGGTAAAACTTATGTTTTGAACTTGACATCAACCAAGCATGGTTTAAGTCAAATGTCATGGTTGAGTTTATTTTGAAACTCATTGTTGTTTTTGGGATCTTGGTAGGTCATTTTAAACCAAACCATGTTATTGTCATTTCAGTTTAGTTAACATGTGTTGTTTTGTCGCATGAGCGTTTAATATGACCTACTTTCGTGTGATTTTAAATGTTAAAATCGGTTGAAAAGTTTTGGGTGTTATAGCTAAAACATCATTTATAAATTTTCATATCGTCATACTACTGATATGATGTCAAATACTATTTTCCCAAAATTTTGAATATCTAAATAATAATTTATCCATTTATTAATCTATTTAAGAAAAATATTCATAGTAATTAATCTACACGTCCAAAAACTATAAAATTACATCAGTGGTCATATATTGTCCATATGAGTGTCAATATTGAGTTTTAGACCTTTATTCAACTGAAAAGTCGGATGCGGGAAAATGGGTTCGTTTAACTTGTTTTATTTGTATAAATGAGATAAATTCTCTAAAATAGCAAATTTTCATTTGTAAGCTTTTCGATATGTATTAAACTTTCAGAAAAGTGTGATGAATTTTTGAGTCTCCTGTAGTTTTTGAATCTCTCTCATTAAACTATTATTAAATCAATATTTAAATTATCAATCCAAGTCTTACGAATTCAATCTTAAATTAACTCATTTTAATCAATTACCTACTTTTTCAAATGAATTTCAAGAATTAAAAAACATTATAACATGTAAAAATCACATAATCAAGTCTTAATATGCCATAATCAAGCTTTTAACATGTTTAAACTCATACCTTGGGTGTTTGAAGCTAAGGGTTCGAGCTAGATGGCTTTGCTCTGAATGAAATCTACGAGTCTAGTGTTTAACATCATGATCAAACCATATAGATGTACAAAGGAGATCAAGAGATTAGTACACCATTGTTGTGTGTGTATTAGTTATAAAACCCGATTTTCAAGCTTTTAATCCATGGATTCTTGTATAACTCGTATATTAGAAAGGTTTTGTATCATAGGTTTGGTTTTAAAACCGTGAAAATGAATAGAAAGTGGCTAAACCAGTTATAGGGTTTGTATGGGTGTATTTTCGGGTTTATGAGATATAGTAGGAGATGATGATGCTTTGTTGAGCTTACCTTGATCCTTAGCGGCCTCTAGACCTCCAATTTCTGCTTTGAATGACCTGAAATATCAAGAACAATGAAGAAAGAACCAGAGAGAAGATGGAGAGGATGAAAGGCTTTGCATGTGAGTTGAGTGTGAAGTTGAGCTTGTGTGTGTGTGGGAGGGGTTGGCCGAAAAAAGAGAGAGAGAGAGAGAGAGTAAAGCAATGATGACATTAGTTTAGTTTTTATAAGCTTTTGCATTGTAAAAATCGGTTTATATATATATATATATATATATATATATATATATATATATATATATATATATATATATATATATATATATATAATTATACTATATATATATTTTACATTTTTTAAAAGGGTTATTATATTTTGCATTTTTTAATTTTGTTTTCTTTTTAAATGTTTGAAGAAGTTCATAGTTAATGGTATGGAAATTGTAAATTTTAGGTAAAAAGAGCTCTTAGGTAGCGGTTTAGGAGTTATGGTAGCATCCGTCAAAGGTACGTATCTAATCTCTCTGATTTTTCCTTTATAATGTTTCAATCTATGGAAATCAACCTTATTTGTCTATTTAAAAATCAGGGTAGTATTTTTTTATTATTAGTCGCTTAATTCTGCAACTATTTGTGCTCATCGAGCTGCTTAAATTGTTGTAGTAATGCTTAGTGGACTTGTACTCGAGCTAAGTGTGGGTGAAAATGCAGTACACGTGTTAGGATTTGTCAAATTTCAATTTTTTTCTTCTTTTTTTAACCACACGTTCTTTAATGGTCTAATGGTGTTGCAGGGTTGTGCAGATCAGGTTACAACAGAATGAATAAACTCATCCAAGTGAAAAAAAATTAATGAAATCAAAGAGCTTGAATTGAAGTTACAACCTTTGTGCCACGATGTATAACTTTCACTCCTATTTATTTATCTTACATAAGGGGTGTTTGGATTTGTGTTTTGAAAGGGATTCTGTGATATTAAATAATTAGAATCAAATAATCAACCGTAGTAAGACTGACTATAGCAGATAGCATTTTGATAGACTTTTGACTTCTGCTGATTGTAATTGCAATAGTAAAATGCTTTCGTATATGACAAATTTTGATTATGGAATTTAAAAATAAAATGAACAAGCTTGAAGAATCAAACAGGTCTTATGAAATGGGAGTAAAAGTCATGAAGATTAGAAAATGACTTTGGTCATGTACTTCTTTGATGGGATTCATTTTAGCAATTACTTCTTTGATGGGTGTTAGTCACATTATTGGTTTAGCAATTTGTGGTTTTTGTTGGTTTTGGAGTTCCTACAGAAAGGAATTTATCTAGATTTTTAAAATATTTTGTTGTGAAATAGGATTTTGTTGTTTCTTTTATTTGCTTCATGAAGTACCTAACTTGCATTTACCTTGGTGTTTTGTTTGTTTCAAGATCTTCTTCACATTCTATCATACCTGCCTAAAGATCTCAACTTTGTGAATCATAGAAGCTACATTGGATGGAAAGAGTATGTCACTGCCACTTTTACTTGGTTTCACGGGTAATTGGTTAGCTTTTATTGAGTTGTATGAGGATATGTATCTTTGTTTTGCACAGGTCATGTATTTTGAAACCTGTGGTTGTTGACCCATGGCTTTATCTTGCTGAGCCGAGCAAGATCTTTTATGGCACCCAAAGACGGCCATTACTAGATGCATATCTTGTTTGAATGTCTCCCGTCAAGTCTATCAACTCTGGCAATGTGTTTACGCCAATATTTCACCCGTTCGACCTCCAATCGAGTTAGCGCGACTAACGTGGGTGGGGTTTGTCAAACCTAGTAGTACTACCAAACATTCCCTCGCTAAATACATATTAACGGTCTGATGTATATGAGGACTTTCAATGATAGTGTGTTACACTTAAGTGGACAAGTGGTAGTGAAATACTATGTGATCTATGTTTGTTTGTATGCATGTTTCTCCTCAACGGAAAAACAAGTAAAAGGATGTTTGTCTGCAAGCATGTTTCTCCCCAACGGGAAAACAAGTAAAACAATGCTCGTTTGTATGTATGTTTCTCCCCAACGGGAAAACAGTAAAATGATGTTCGTTTGTATTCATGTTTCTCACCAACGGGAAAACAGTAAAATGATGTTTGTTTGTATGCATGTTTCTCCCCCAACGGGAAAACAAGTAAAAGATATTGGTTTGTGTACATGTTTCTCCCCCAATAGGAAAATGAGTAAAAAGGGGCTGTGAAACTCACCTGAGTTGAATAGTAGGTAGAATCACACAAGGATGAGATTGGGACCACTAGTGTTAGCCTGAAACGGCTTACGTATGCCCTAGAATTATAAACATAACAGTTAGGGATACAATGGGATTTTTGTGACGACGACACGGAAGATTTGAACGTCCTAAAATATACTTAGGATTAACGAGTAGACGAACGTGTCCTACGGTAATAAAGATTTCTTAATATAATTATTAAGATAAATACGTTTTCGTGTCGAACATCTATAATTACGAATAATATTAATATGTAAATATATTCGTACGTTTGTACCATTTAATAATGGCCGAAGAAAATAATATATTTTATTATATTATTTTTAAGTTTTGTAAATTAACACGATAATTAATTGCGTGGTAAAAATAATAAATCTTTTATTTTTATTCAAGGATATAAACGTGAGTAAATAATTATATTATGTAGTAGTTTGAAACGTTTCATAAGGTTTATAAACGCGGCGAAAATAATATATAAATATATTTTTTTTAATTGGAGTCACGGGTTGAAAATAATATAAATACATTATTTTAAAAGTAGTAGATAATATTAAAATGGGTTATAAAATCAAATTCGAGCCTACGGGTTGTTTTCGGGGCTAAAACATATTAATATATTAATATGATAATATGGGGATAAGTTTTATATTAAAAATAATAATTAAAAAATGATTTAAACTAAAAGAGTAGGGGTGGAGGGACTCGAACCCGGGTCTCCTCCCCCACACACCAACACCTTAACCAGTCCCGCACGCTAGGGTTTCGCAAACATAACTGGTACCGATTGTTTTTAAGACGCAAGTCCCTGTGGTTTCTTCCCCCTTGCGAGTTGAACCCAAAACCCAGTCCCAAACTCCACGAATTCGATAGCGATTGACTAAGGATTCATACGGGTTTTGTTAATCAGTGATGTGCGAATGTGTGTGTAAGTTTAATTGTAAAAACATCAGTTATAGAGTTGTTAATTTCTCAAAAGAAAAGCCGAAAACCCTAGTTTTGAACATGAATTTGATTTGAACGATTCTGATAATAAGAGTTGTTAGAATCATAGGGCTTTTACTAATTAGGACCGTGCGAAGCTATTGAAATAGTTTAATTTGATTGAGGTTGTGTTTAAGATCAAAATCCCTAAATTCGATTATGAACATGCCCTAGATCCTGAATGTTGAACAATTAGATGTTATAGGATCAAATTAGCATAGGGCTTTTAATGAGTGACTGATTGTGAAACTAACCATGTAAATTAATCGGATTTTGATCGAGTCTAGAGTGATGTTCGATTAAACCAAATTTGGATGAACCCTAGAATCTGGTTCGTGTTAAATTCGATAATGTAAGCCTCAATGATGTTAGGGCTTTCCATTTACAGATGAAGACGAAGCTGAGGATGTGCTTGGTTACCTGAATGGATGTCGAATTGTTAGAGATCGACTAGAATAGGTTCCGGCTTGTGTGGTTTGGGTTTCCGGTGACTCCTGCTTCATCTCCGACAGAAATGATGCGTGCACTAGCTTCTGAAGGGTTCGTTCAACGTGTGTAGGTGTTCAATTTCAAAATGAATGATCGAATTGATATGCCTATGATGATGGCCGACGGTTACGGTTTGTATAATCATAATGGGATTAAATTCAAGTTTCATGAAATTGATTAAGGCTATGGTAGTGGTCGTTAATGATGTTAAATTGTATTACAGTTACAATCTCAAACAAAATTCGAATTAAGGGTTGATGGTTTTGACTTACAAAAGTCAACAGGAACCCAAAATTCTGATTTTGAATTCTAAAGTCAACAGGGTTGGGGTTTGGGCTAATGACACAACTAGTCCCTGCAGTTTTAGTTTAATGTTTGGCAGAATTAGTCCCTAGGGTTTGAATTGAGTTAACTAGGTTAGGATTTAACTAGATTTGATTAACGGAGTTAACCTAGAAAGTCCGGATTGTCACAACCACCACCCACCTACACCCTCACCATTTTTGATTTCCAACTCAGGCTTTCAAGATCATTTGGAGGATATCTCAAGCCTTCATCTTTTTTAACCATTCTAAGTAAGAAACTCACCCTATGTAACTTTTAATTCTTTGTTTCAAATTATTATGTTTTAATCATAACACCCAACAAAAACCTACATTCTTTTATAAAAGAAACCTAAATATGTAACATGCATCATGTAAAAATAAGTTTGTATACTTTCTTTTTGATTTATTGTTTCTATATATCTTAGATGATACATGCATGTTGATGGATCATCATTTTGATCACATGCATGTTGATGGATCATGTTTCTAATAATAGTAACTTTGTTGTTTTTAAAAATGGGTTTTATACTAGACATGGATATTTTGTCATTTGAATTTACAAAGAGTATTTCTATATAAAATATAAGTATATTTTATGTTTAGATCGTCATTTTTATTACACGAAAGTCATTAGAATCATTTTCTAATTAAGGAAACTTTATTGAATTAAAACCCGGTTTTTTATCCTTATAATGGTGTTAATGATGAAATTATTTTTATTAATATTCATACAACTATTTTTAACCCATGGATGATTAAAAATACTTTATTTATTTGCATGCATGTGTTTTTAAACTTGACTATATAATATTTGGATATTTGTATAATATTTTTAACCATCAAAATATACATTTTAATACATCAAAAGTATATTTTATGACATCCATGATTTCCATCATACGATTTATTGTTAATATTTATTTTCAGGAAACAAATATATTTTTATCTATTCTAACGAGTCACCAACGTATCGTCAAGTCAAACATGGGCAAACACTAAAGGACAAACGCATTTTATAAAGGGTCGAGTTGGGTGAATTGATCGCATAATCAAGAACAAACACTTCATAGAACTTACATCCTTACTAATATTAGGACACGTGTAGTTCGGGCATTCTCACAATTCTAGTACTTACACTACTCATACCAGGTGAGTTTTCACGACCACTCTTTTATTACTAGTTCATAACTATTTTTGAGGGAGAAAACGTGCGAATCATTTTTATCACAAACATAGTTACTTTCTGTTGTTTACATGAATTATCATAAGCATTAATATCAAAAGTCCCCTACAAATTCTAAACCGTTAATATTGTTTAAGCGGGTTAATCGTGAATAGATCTATTTGGGTTGACAACCCCATCTGTTAGCGGGTGGCCAAGCGGGTGCATTACTGATGTAAGGTCAAATATTCCGTGTTTAAGAGTCGTTTTGTATAGCTTTATATGTTTTATCTTATACTTTGAGTCGGTTTTACATTGGTATTTGTAGTTGTGTATATTACAGGTATTAAGTGCTAATTGAGTGGATAACAAGGCATAATTGAGAAGGCATGAAAGTACAGGGGGTGTAAATGTCAAAAAGTCAATTTTCTGGATTTTATAGTCTTCGCGGTACCTGGGAGAGGATTCTCGCGACACGCGAGGAAATGAAGAATGGAGCCCAACTACTTTGTCCTTCGCGCCACGCGAAGGACGGGCGAAAGAATTTCACGACACACAAGGGCCAGCCGGATCAGGAAAAAAAGCCCAACTTTCATTATTTAAACAAATCAAACCCTAATTCACAATAGTTTTAATTGAGACGAATTTGGAGCAGCTAGGGGCGATTTTCAGAGGTCGAGACAGTTCTAGATCATCTATTGAAGCTATGCTCGTGTGTCTTACAAACATGCGCGGCTAAGTTGTGTGTGGCTTCTTCCCGGAGGATGATTCGTATAGGTTTTTGTATTTGATTCAGTGTGTTCATGTATGGATCTTGTTAGTTTCTGAAAATAACTTGAAAAATTGATGTATTAGTTGATTTGAACAATTTATGATTATGCTTGAGTTTGCTTGCTTTACAATCTTGTTCGGTTGATGACAAAACCTAGTAGCAGGGTTGGGTGACTAAAGGGGGTAACTTGGTATTTATAAATTGGGTGATTGAATTGTATTGTTTGTGACAAAACTAGTGGTATAGGTTTTCTGACAAAGAATCTGTCTTCAATTACTATTTCAACTGATTTTCCAACACTATGTCTATGTGGTGTCCATTGAACAACTGAGTTTTACCTAAACCTAGAACCTGAAGTTTGGAGAAAGTTACATCTTTATTTGATATGTGTTTTCATTCTAATTTACTAATTTAAGCAATTAAACTTTCCATTGATTCCCTATGGATTCGACAACCCTACTTCCCTGTCTACAGTCCAAGGTAGATAAGTAGTAGTTTTTATAAGTGTTTTTGATTGACCTTGACACCGTGATCAAAATGGCGTTGTTGCCAGGGAATTTGTGTGCAAAGTGCTATTTTTGATTTGTGTAGTTCAGTGCTACTAATTCTGTGCTTACGTGTGCAGGGACAGTTTTATGCATACTAAGCGTTCAGGAAGAAATTCACCATTACTGTTTAATCCAGAGATAGAGAAAGCAGCAAAAGCTAATAGAAAGCTCCAAGGAACAGTTCAAACCATCCTAGAAAAGCTCGACAGTCCTTCGGTAAGGATGTCACAAAATCAGCCTGCTAACCAGGATCCAAATCAAGGTGGGGGAGCAAACCCACCTATCCCACCACTTCCCAACCGTCTATTCCCAAACCAACATCCACAAAACCCACCTCAACCACAAAATCAACAACCCCACAACACCAACAAGCACCACTACCACCCTTCAATGACCACCAATACCAACCATATGACAGCTACCCTAGTTATTCAGAATTTGGAGATGATGAGCCTTTGTCACGGGGGGCAGTCATCGGCCACAACATGGTTCTCAACGTGAGAATTGGAACGAAGAATAGGAGTGGTTTGACCTAAACCATCAGGAGGCATTCCCTCCTAGAAACCAAAGACATGATGGAATTGATGGTTGATTCCGCCACCACCGAGAGCAGAATATGGGTATCCATCGAGGAATAACCAACAGGGGGTGTAGGTAATTTTGAAAGAGAGAACAGGTATAGGCAACCTCCTCAAAACTGTCAGAACTATAGAGAGGAACAACCTAGGAACAGGCACCCAGTCAGGCACGATCAGGGGGTGGATAGTCACTTTCGCCCTGCGTTAGCTTTCAATGCTTCTCACGTGATACCACCAGTTCGCCGAGGGAATGCATTTGAGATCCGACTCGGATGTTTAGGGATCCTCCCACACTTTTATAGGAAAGCCACTGAGGAACCCTATTCACACCTTTCAGAGTATGAGGCTACATGTGGGACCATTGGTGATCAAGGGTTCACAACAGATGAGGTGAAACTGGTGCTTTTCCGGTTTTCACTTAAGGATCGGGCGAAGCAATGGTTCTTGTCCTTGCCATCTGCTAGTATTGCCACCTGGGCAGAGCTACAACAAAAGTTCTTAGATGAATACTTCCCACCTCATAAAACTAATACGGCCCGAGCTGTAATCCGAGACTTTAAGCAACAATCAGGGGAGCCTTTCTATGAGGCATTTAAGCGGTTTAAAGAGTTGCTAAGGAATTGCCCACATCATGGGATAGAGAAGTGGGAGCTTATCCAAGCCTTCTATGACGGGTTGTTACCGGAGGATGTAAGGGATGTCAACTCAACTAGTAACGGGTCGTTATTTTCGAATCATGTGGACGACGACCGGGATATTTTGGAAAGGATGGCGGTGACATCAAAAAAGCAATACACAAACCCGTGGGGGGAAGGAAGCCGTTGTAGAGTTTGTATAAATTTTTTCCGGTATAGTTTTGCTTTTTTAAAGTTTTTGCAGGGATTCGTGGCCAATTGAGTGATAAAAATCATCAAGAAAGACATTCCAGGTATGTGTGTATATAATCCAAATGTTGGAATGAGTTTTTGAAGAGTTTGAAAATTTTGAGTTTTAAGAGATGAAAATTTTTCTAAGGCAAAAAGTTGGAAAATCGTCTAATCTTTCTATGATGGAGGCCTCTTCGCGACACACGAAGATTCCTTGGCAAGTCTTCACGACACGCGAAGAACAAAACAAGGGGTCGGACAAGTTTTGTCCTTCGCGACACGCGAGGGATTTCCCTCTTGTCTTCGCGACACGTGAAGGACCTATAAACCCTAATTTTTTATTTTTTATTTATTTTTGAGTCGTTTGAGTCCGTCGGGTCTTTTATTTTTATTTGAGTCTTGTTATTGAGTCGATATGATGTTGTGGGTTTTGTTTGATCTTAATTTTGCAGGTTTTAATTGATATACCCGTACGCAATCTCCATTCGGGTGGTGATGTCCGACTTTGAACATTCTTGTACAAGGCAACCCGCTAGCACATGTAGCACACGATCGCGAATGAAATGCTATACGATCGTATAATCAGCTAAGTTTTCTAATTTTTGTAATTTTCTTTTGTTTTTGAGTTGGTCTTCCTACATTGAGGACAATGTCGAGTTTAAGTGTAGGGAGGGGAGACCTTAGTCCAGGTCTGTATTTTGAGTCATAAAATCAAAAATCCATAAAAATTCAAAAATTTTTAAAAATGTCCCTGGATTAGAGATTTTGCAATCAAATGGAAAATAATAGTACAATCGGGAACTTTGTATGTAGAGTTAATTGAATAATAAAATCAAGCATGTCTAATTTGTCATGTTTTGGTTGACCCAACCGATTTAAGAGCTTAAATATCATGATAGTGTATCTAGGTTTAAATGAATAATTAATTCAGGATGTCTCGTGGGTTCTCATCTTAGGAGTGTCGGTAAGGTCGAAACTGTCAAAATAGGGTGATAGGTACCATTATAAACAAAAAAATTATAAGTTTTTAAAATTCTAAGGCACGTCACTTTCTTTTTATGAAAATAAATCCGAAAGTTAGTGACGCCCGCATTCCATAATCCATCATTCATGAGTTTAACTAATTGGATTGAGAACTTGAGTTCTGCCTACGTGTTACCTTCCGGGTTACAAGCTTGGTTGAAATGCCTATGGGCAGACTCGTGTGATCAGTTCTAGATGACTAATTGGCTTATGTGTTACCTTCTGGGATGGAAACCTAGTCGAAACACCTCTAAGTTGAGTTATGTACTCCATTGTTTAAAAAACTGAAACCTACATGTTACCCTCCGGGATAGTGACTTGGTTGAAACACTAATGGTTAAGGTTATTCATATATTATTAATCAAAGCTCATATTATTCATTCATCAATCCATAATTCATCTTCATCTGATTTGTAAAGCTTATAAGTTAATGTTTATAGTGATGGGAAATCTATAAGGTTTAACCCGGGCCTAAACATGACCTTGAGACGAGAGTAGGCTGACCTGTAACTTTCTGAGTGTGAGACCCATAGATGAACTGTCTGCTTGGTAATGTATAATATTATAGATCACCGGATTGGGGGCTCAAGGGTCGGTGGTTGGGTTTACTCGGATCAAAATACCGATTGTTACGATTAACGTGTTAAGAAAATTTGTGCTGTGTAGAATGAAAGTATAAGTTGCAAGTTTTCCGATTATGATTCCATTACATAATTCTTTTGCGGGACGCAAAAGGTTAAGTGTGGGGATGTGATGTAAGGTCAAATATCCCGTGTTTAAGAGTCGTTTTGTATAGCTTTATATGTTTTATCTTGTACTTTGAGTCGGTTTTACTTTGGTAATTGTATTTGTGTATATTACAGGTATTAAGTTCTAATTGAGCGGATAACGAGGCATAATTGAGAAGGCATGAAAGTACAGGGGTGTAAATGTCAAAAAGTCAATTTTCTGGATTTTATAGTCTTCGCGGTACGCGAAGACCTTGGAGAGGATTCTCGCGACACGCGAGGAAATGAAGAATGGAGCCAAACCACTTTGTCCTTCGCCCCACGCGAAGGACAGGCCAAGGAATTTCGCGACACGCGAGGGCCAGCCGGATCAGGAAAAAAGCCCAACTTTCATTATTTAAACAAATCAAACCCTAATTCGCAATAATTTTCATTCAGACGAATTTGGAGCAGCTAGGGGCGATTTTCAGAGGTAGAGACAGTTCCAGATCATCTATTGAAGCTATGCTCGTGTGTCTAACAAACATGCGCGGCTAAGCTGCATGTGGCTTTTTCCCGGTGGATGGTTCGTATAGGTTTTTGTATTTGATTCAGTTTGTTCATGTATGGATCTTGTTAGTTTCTGACAATAACTTGAAACATTGATGTATTAATTGATTTGAACAATTTATGATTATGCTTGAGTTTGCTTGCTTTGCAATCTTGTTCAGTTGTTGACAAAACCTAGTAGCAGGGTTGGGTGACTAAAGGGGGTAACTTGGTATTCATAAATTAGGTGATTGAATTGTACTGGTTGGTGATGAAACTAGTGGTATAGGTTTTCTGACAAAGAATCTGTCTTCAATTACTATTTCAACTGATTTTCTAACACTATGTGTATGTGGTGTCCATTGAACAACTGAGTTTTACCTAAACCTAGAACCTGAAGTTTGGAGGGAGTTACATCTTTATTTGATCTGTGTTTTCGTTCTAATTTACTAATCTAAGCAATTAAACTTTCCACTGATTCCCTGTGGATTCGACAACCCTACTTCCATGTCTACAGTCCAAGGTAGACAAGTAGTAGTTTTTATAAGTGTTTTTGATTGACCTTGACACCGCGATCAATTACTAGCTAGTCAATTCAATGTGTGTGATGCGCCATTGAGGTCTGTGGCAATATCATAACATGTCAGCTTCGGTATAGGAGTTCATGGTAAATCAATACAATTATTGTCGGATGACAAGGGATATCAACTGCTATAATTTTCGAAAGAACGTTTCAAAACCTTTTATTGTTAAGTGACAATTTCCATTTTAGTTTTCAAATAAACATTTTTCAATTATTTACATTTGTGAACTCACTAACTTTATGTTGACACACTTTAGCATGTTTTTCTCAGGTCGTTGATTGCATGGAGTCGCACGGAGTCACATGGCATATAGGATCATGCTAAGGTCCTATGCATTAGAAGCTTTTTTTTCATGAATAACGTTTTCCAAACATTCGGATTTACAAACCTAATTTATGGATTTATGCAACCTTGTGAACTCCATTTATGTTTTGAATTTGGTTTAATATTTAAATGTTGATTTTCGAACTCATATAGAGGTCGTTCAATGTGATCAATGACTATTGTATTCATGAATGTTGATCCCCGCGGTTTCCGCTGTCGATCGGGGTGTGACAGATTGGTATCAAAGCCATTAGTTATAGTGAACTAGGATGCATTAGAAAACCTAGACTATAGTCGTGGTAACATAAATCATTGCATTATATAGACTTGCATAAACACTACACAACTTACTCTATTATACGTAAACAAACGTGTTGTCACAGCCATGTCATCCGTACACCAACTAATCGAGATTTCAGACTCCGAGGACGAGTACAAGTACACACCATCGACACCCATTGAAACATCATCAGACGAACCAGCATCGGGAGACCCTATTCCGGACGATTCTACTACGGAGGAGTCAGAAGAGGAACCGACTGTGGACAATGACATTCACCCAAAGGCGGAGCGTGAGGCCCCTTTAGCTAAGCAGGCCCAAGAGGTAGCCCCTTGTAGCATCACTTTCCTGCATCGCTAGCGCCCATATAGACAACTGATCAAGCACACTCCGAGGAAGAGAGCACCACTCCCTCGTTGGAGCACACTTGCTCCTAAGCCGAAGCGTAAGAAGGCCAGAGCTGATGTGAGGAGATGGAAGTTCGTACCCGATACATTTTGAGGCTGGGCTTAGAAGGATGGAATACCTCCTGTGTTCAAGATTGGCGAGTCTTCTCATGGATCACGCGCTCTACCGACTGAGGAGCCGATTGAGCGCACTATTCCGACGGTGGTGGCACGATGCAGCCGATATGATGGACTACTGAAGAAACTTCGAGAGGGCCAAAAGGAGATGCGTGGCGACCTAAAGCACATGAAGGACCTTAGGAAAAAGGTACTGTCACTAGAGGACAACGAGGAAGAGGCCGAGCAGAAGGTTGATCAGCTGCATACACGAGAGTCAGAGGCTGACGAGAGGGTTGATATGGTGGAGCATGAGGTCATGGCACTCGAGGACATTGTGGAGGTAGCACATCAGAGAGCAGCATCAGCCGAGCAGCGATTAGGGTCAGTTGAGCAGCGCATGGCAGCATTCGAGGCACGGGCAGAATCCGCCATGGCATTAGTCGACATGTGTATTAGATTGTTGCATCACGCTGTTTAAACCGGCATGTTTTCATACTTTCCGTATTAAACCTATGTAGGCGGGTTATGCCTACTTGATATTATGATTTATTTTGGAAACTTGTTTTGATGGGGAAATGTATCCCAATTCATTTGGTTACCCACGGTAACGATAAACAAGTTATTCTATGAAATCGTATTTTTAATGGTTTATGGGAATTCTATGTATGACATGTTTATTTGTGGATGTGGTTACTATGATTGTTGGTTGTTATGGATATTACAAATGTTTCACATTTTGTTTGCATGGGTTGACAATTGTCGTATACGCTGTCTTATTTTCTTTATCGCTGTGATTGAAGAATAATCATGCCACCACGAAGAGTGACGAGAAACAACACGAGCGGAGGAGCCCACATGACGTCCTAGGAGATTGAACAACTAACCGCACAACGCGTATCTGACACGGTGGCCAACCTCGGCACTAACCGCAATGGATCAGACGGAGGAGATTCAGGCGTACTAGAGAAGGTATTTAGTCAAACCTAAGTGAGAAGTCGATGTTTATGATTTCCCGATCATTAATAGGACACCATTGACTTACAGGCACTGACGAGGCAACTAGAGGATGTAACTACAAATATTTCCAGAGCTGCCAACCTCTAAACTTCAAAGGCTTAGAAGGAGCAATCGAATAAACCCGGTGGATGAAAAAGATGGAGTCTGTCTTCCGTATCAGCAACTGCACGGATGAAAAACGGGTTGAGTTTTCCACCTGTATGCTCTAGAATGGAGCCCTTACCAGGTGGAATGCCCAAGTACAAGTGTTGGGTATGGAGGCTGCGTATCAGATGGCCTGGGAAGAACTGAAGAGGTTGATGAATGAGGAGTACTGTTTGAGGAACGAATTGCAAAAGCTCGAGGTGGAGTTTTGGAACCTCACCATGAGTGGATCCAACGTGGAAGCTTACACCACCCGATTTCACGAGCTAGCTAGCCTGTGCCCACACATGGTCGCCCCTGAGCACAAGTGGATTGAAAGGTACTTATGGGGTCTTACACCTCAAGTTCAAAGCATGGTAACATCATCCGAACCTACCACACTTTAAGGTGAAATCCGGTTAGCTCACAATCTAAGGGACCAAGGTGTTCGCCAAGGAGCGTTTGAGAAGAAAGGTGTCCCAGAATGAAGCTTTGACCATAAGAGGAAGTGGGAAGACAGTTTCAATAAGAACCCAACACTGGTCGTCCAGAAGAAACCGGAACCGATGAAAGCCTATACGGCAGGGCCATCCGAAAAGAAGGGGTACACCGGTAAACTCCCAAAATGCAAACGGTGCAATTACCATCACCTTGGCCAGTGCGAGAGTATCATGTGTCAAAAGTGCAAGAAGACGGGGCATGTTGCTCGAAACTGTCAAACTCCCAAGACGACACCAAACCGAGGAAGCAACCAGAGCTGCTACGAGTGTGGCATGAATGGAAATTTCAAGAGGCAATGTTGAAAGCTGAGAAATCGAGGAAACAAAAATGCTCACAGCAAGGAATTTGTGATAGGAGCTGGTGAGGCCCGACAAGATCCAAACACCGTTACGGGTACGTTTCTTATCAACAACCAATATGCTTCTATACTTTGGAGCCGATAGGAGTTTTGTATCAACTAATTTTAGCCCATTAATTAATGTTGAACCTACTGCATTAGACCATGTGTACACTATAGAACTAGCCAATGGTAAATTAATCGAAACTCATGAAATCATTAAAGGATGCACTTTAACGTTAAACGAAATCCTTCGAGATAGACTTACTACAGGTAAAACTTGAAAGTTTCGATGTCGTTGTTGGTATGGATTGGTTATCAAGGAACAATGCGGAGATTGTATGCTTCGAGAAGGTGGTTCGTATCCCCCTTTTCGACGATGAAACCCTAGTGATCCAAGGAGAAAAGAGTAGAGCTACGATGAGGATAGTCACCTGCATGAAAGCCCGAGGATACCTGCAAAAAGGGTACCCGACAATCCTGGCACATGTAACGGGAAAGAATGCCGAAGAAAAGCGGCTAGAGGATATATCGATTGTTCAAGATTACCCGGAGGTCTTTCCTAAAGATTTACCCGGACTTCTGCCGCCAAGACAAGTCGAATTCCGAATCGAATCGATTTGGTACAAGGAGTTGCATCGATCACACGCTCACCGTATCGTTTGGTACCTTCAGAAATGCAAGAACTGTCCAATCAATTACAAGAGTTGTTGGATAAAGGATTATCAGACCAAGTTTCTCGCCATGGGGAGCTCCGGTCCTGTTTGTGAAGAAGAAGGATGGAACGTTTAAAATGTGTATCGATTACCGAGAACTTAACATGTTGACAGTTAAGAATCTATACCCACTTCCCAGAATAGATGATTTGTTCGATCAACTCCAAGGTTCTTGCTTTTACTCAAAGATAGATCTGCGTTCGAGTTATCATCAATTGAGTATACAATGGGAAGATATTCCGAAGATAGCGTTCAGGACTCGTTACGGTCACTATGAGTTCCTAGTCATGCCTTTCGGCTTTACCAACGCTCCAGCAGTCTTCATGGATCTTATGAACCGAGTGTACAAGCCATACCTCGATAAATTCGTAACCGTGTTCGTCGATGATATTCTAATTTATTCACGAACCAAGGATGAGCACGAGCAACACTTGAAGCTAATCCTAGACCTAATCAAGAACGAGAAGTTGTATGCGAAGTTTTCAAAGTGAGAATTCTAGATTCGAGAGGTACACTTTCTTGGTCATGTAGTTAATGATAGGGGTATTCATGTGGACCCTTCCAAGATTGAAGCAATTAAGAATTGGGAAGCGCCGAAGACTCCGACTGAGGTGCGGCAATTCTTAGGGTTGGCGGGATACTACCAAAGATTCATCAAGACGTTTTCCAAGATAGCTCAACCCTTGACTACAATGACACAGAAGGAAAAGAAATTCAATTGGGGCGACAAGCAAGAATCAACATTCCAGTTACTAAAATAGAAGTTTTGTTATTCCCCAATATTGTCCCTCCTAGAAGGGACAGATGACTTTGTAATGTATTGTGACGCATCAGGGCAAGGTCTCGGCTGCGTGCTAATGCAGCGAGACAAGGTGATTGCGTACATGTCTAGGAAATTGAAGGTGCATGAGAAAAACTACCCCACCCACCGACTTAGAGTTGGGAGCTGTGGTTTTCGCGCTTAAGATTTGGAGACATTACCTGTATGGCACGAAATGCACTGTCTTTACCGACCAAAAGAGTCTCCAGCACATCTTTGATCAAAAAGAGCTCAATATGAGGCAACGAATATGGGTCGAGTTACTTAACGATTACGATTGTTAGATTCGGTACCACCCTGGCAAGGCAAACATCGTGGCAGATGCATTGAGTAGAAAGGAGCGAGTCAAGACTTTATGAGTGTGAGCATTGGGAATGACAATACACACAAGTCTCACAACTCAAATTCGAGATGCTCAGCACGAAGCGCTCAAGGAGGAGAATCTGGAACGGGAATCCCTACGGGGAATGGATAAGCAGTTCGAGGTCAAACACGACGAAGCTCGTTACTTCATGAATAGGATTTGGGTACCTAGTTTTGGGAATTTGAGAGACCTGGTAATGGACGAAGCGCATAAGTCCAGGTATTCGATACATCCAGGTTCCAACATGATGTATCAGGACCTCAAGGAACAGTATTGGTGGCCAAACATGAAAGCCGACATCGTCACCTACGTAAGTAAATGTCAGAAAAGTTCAAAGGTCAAAGCAGAATATCAGAAACCGTAAGGACTGTTGCAGCAACCCGAGATCCCAGAATGGAAATAGGAGCAAATCTCCATGGACTCCATCACAAAGTTACCCAAAACCACCGGTGGATGTGACACCATTTGGGTAATCGTCGATCGCCTGACGAATTCCGCACACTTCTTACCGATCAAGGGGACAGACAAGATGGAAAGGTTGACCAGAATCTACCTAAAGGAAGTCGTCTTGAGGCACAGAGTGCCAATCTAAATTATCTCGGACCGAGATAGCCGTTTCACTTCTAGATTCTTGCAATCATTACAACAAGCTTTGGGTACTCGACTGGGCATGAGTACTGCATATCACCCACAAACGGATGGTCAGAGTGAAATAACTATCCAGACCCTAGAAGACATGCTTAGAGCATGCGTGATAGACTTCGGAAACAAATGGGATACTCATCTACCCTTAGCTGAGTTCTCATACAACAACAGCTACCACACTAGCATCAAGGCAGCACCATTCGAGGCACTGTATGGATGAAAGTGTGGATCACCTATATGCTGGACCAAGGTCGGTGATAGTCAACTCACTGGTCGAGAGATCATTCATGAGACAACCGAGAAGATCGTACAGATTCAAAACTGGTTGAAGGCCACGTGCGATCGTCAGAAGAGCTACGCTGACGTAAGGTGCAAGTCATTAGAGTTTCAGGTTGGAGACAAGGTTATGTTGAAAGTCTCACCTTGGAAAGGAGTCATTAGGTTTAGCAAGTGAGGCAAGCTAAACCCCCGATACATTAGACCATTCGAAATCCTAGCAAAGATTGGTCCCGTGGCTTACAGACTCAAACTGCCACAAGAACTCAGCGGAGTTCATGACACGTTCCACGTGTCCAACCTGAAGAAGTGTTTAGTTGACGAGACATTAGTTATACCACTCGAAGAGATACAAATTGATGATCAACTTTATTTCGTGGAGGAACCAGTCGAAATCATGGACAGAGAAGTCAAGAGACTTAAACAGATTCGCATCCCGATAGTCAAAGTACGATGGAACTCTAGACGAGGACCAGAGTTTACTTGTTAGTGATAAGACCAGATGAAACGTAAATACCCTCAACTGTTCGAAGCAGTACCAACTACGGATGACACAAGCTGAATTTCTAGACAAAATTCTTGTTTATAAGGGGAGTATATGACAACCGGCTATTTCATGTCAATGACTGTTCCCGTCACTATCATAATCACATGCAATTTATGCAGGCATAGGAATAACCTTGGGTCAAGAAATTTTTTGAAATTGTCGGTAGACAGGCAACGATGTAAATGTTGTTTATTTTATAAAAACAACTTTTGTACAACAAAATGGTGTTTAAATCCCTTTTTATATAGTTATGTTTTATTCAACCTATGAGTTGTTTATAAAATAAGAAAATGTTTTTCCGCTGCGTATTATTCAAAACATGGTACCAACCGTTTGGTCGCACGCCCGGGGTGTAGAAAACCGGGGGTGTGACACATTTGTTATAATGTCACGCATATACAAGTTTATTTGTTAATGAATATCTTCCATTAATTTACAATATTGTTTTGTTTTATTGATCACTATAAGCCTTTTCATAAAAAAAAATTTAGCTTTTTCATTCATCCACCTGACTAACCACGTCTACATTTTAACATTAAACCAGAGGTCGGTTTGAAATTCATAGGTTAAAATCTAACCAAATTTCCCCAGATTTAACCAAAATTACCCCTAATTTAACGTTAAAATGTAGATGGAGTTAGTCAGATGGATGAAAAAGTCTAGATTTTAAAAGGTCGAGGATGAAAAAGTTAAAAAAAATTGGATGAAAATGACTAAACCATATGAATGAAAATGACACTTTACTCTAATTTAAATTTTATTTTTTGAAGTGTTTGTTTAGTATAGTATAAAATAATTGTAGAAGCATGTTTTTGTAACTATAGATTAAATTCTATTTATCGGTGTACGTGGCTAGTACGCAGGAGGGTGTTCCTGAGTACTTAGTTTGCACACCAGTTTGGTCCTGCGTACTTAGTAAGTACGCAAGGCTTTTGCCTTGCGTACTTGTCAAGTACATATGACCAAACCCTGCGTACTTAGACAAGTACGCAGGTAGTGTTCCTGCCCCTATAAATAGAAGATTTGTCTTCATTTGTAGGTAGAACTTCTGGAACAAGGTCGAGAGGTGTCCGGGTCGGGACGAGCTCTCCCGACCCCTGGACCGTGAACGTAGATGAGAGATGTGTACTTCTTCGGTATGTAATGTGAGATGACTTCGTTGTTATGGATTACGTATCGTTGTTGTGTTGATTCTCTTCTTTATGTTCGTGTGTTTCTCTCTGTCTGTTTCTTGGTTCCCACACAAATCACATAACAGGTCCCTGTATTTCCGCTACGCGACGAGGCTCTCGGGACCTACAAGTGGTATTAGAGCATCGGTGTTCGTTGATTTTTGTTCCAGTTTCGATTTTTTAGGGTTTTGAGCAGATACGAGTTCGTACTTTTTCAGACCTAAAATCCTTAAAATCGAGTTTGTTATCACTTCATTTGGTGTTTGGAAGGCTAAGGGTTTGTTAGATGATGTTTTCTAAGCTTTTGGAAGCATTAATTTCTCAGATCCATCACTTTTCGAGCATTTTCCTCAAGATCCGTCAAGAACACTGCTATACTGAACAAGTACGCAGAATCACCTTTTCTGCGTATTTGCTAAGTACGCATGTGTTAGCCCTGCGTACTTAGTAAGTCCGCATGAGAAGTGACCTGCGTACTTAGCTAAGTACGCAAGAGCATTTCTCTACGCACTTAACAAGTACGCATGGGTACTTGGCTTTGCATATTTACTAAATACGTATGAACACCCCTTAGGTGCGTATTTACTAAGTACGCATGAACTAGCATCTGGGATTAAAAAAAAAGATTTTTTGGCGGGAAAACTTTCCTTGGCCAAATTTTTTAGGGATGATTTGTACGCGTGTTTCGGGCCATTTTTTAGAAGATAGTAATTTTGGTTTTTCCGGACCAGAATTTGTATACGATGTGGCTTGGCGAAACACGGACGGGATTTTTGTTGGATAATACCACTTGTCATACATCGTTTAAGTGTTCATACATGAAAATGTGGGCTACGAGTATCCGGGATACTTATTTAATAGGGTATGAATGCTGAACTAATGGAAGCAATTGGGTCGTCATCGGCTAAAAGTCTCGTTCTATTTGTGAAGATGTGGCTGCATTGGGTCTTTTGGAAAAAGAATCATCTTGTTTAGGTATTCAAACCTGAATATGTGGGCTACGAGTATCCGGGATACTTCTTTAATAGGGGATGAATACTGGAACAACTTGAACCCAATGATTTGCTGTTTTGGATCTTTGCAAAGAAATAAAAGAATAAAATCATGGAGTTGGCTAGTTGTGCTTTTTGAGGATTTGAGTGAAGTGATGATGAAGCTGGTCATAGTTTACAGAGAAATGGGGGGATGTATCATAAACCTTGATTTCTCGTGTAAACTATATTTTTTGTGTTTGATTATATCATATGTTATCAAGATGAAGCTGGATATTCGTTGGATTATTAGTTGAAGATGGAACCTTTTATCATTGGCCGATGGGATAGGAAACATACCCTTGTTTCTAGTCTAGTCAGATGGAGCTTAAACTGAAAGGGGATATTGGAAATGAACATCTTCGGGAATTTGGTTGACTCGTGAAGATACAGGATAGAGTTGGACACATCTGGTATGAAGACTAAAGTTTATCTTACTGGAATTCTTGTGGGAGCTGATTAGTTTGATGCAGGTTATTGGAAATTCAAACTCTCTATCATATGTCAGCTGATTTGGAGGAATTCTAAGTCAGGGTGGAGATTGCTACTGCTGAGAGGATGAACTACAATGAGTTGTTTTGGGTTAGTTGGTTCTTATTGAAGCACTTGGTTTGGTCTACAATGAAAGCTACAGTTATGAGGGAGTCGTGTGTATCACTCGGCAACTGAAGACTGAAGTTTGAAGATTTGAAGATCTCAAGTGGAATGCCAGAAGATCAAGTCTCGCCAGAAAACACGTGATGTCATTAGTTTAGAGGGAGTCTGTTATAACATTCTTTGTAAACTGATGATTATCAGTGTTAGTGATAGATAGAATTTGATGCTATAGTTAAGAGGGAGTTTGTAGAAGCATGTTTTTGTAACTATAGATTAAATTCTATGTATCGGTGTACGTGGCTAGTACGCAGGAGGGTGTTCCTGAGTACTTAGTCTGCACACCGGTTTGGTCCTGCGTACTTAGTAAGTACGCAAGGCTTTTGCCTTGCGTACTTGTCAAGTGCGCATGACCAAACCCTGCGTACTTAGACAAGTACGCATGTAGTGTTCCTGTCCCTATAAATAGAAGATTTGTCTTCATTTGTAGGTGGAACTCTGGAACTAGGTTGAGAGGTTTCCAGGTCGGGATGAGCTCTCCTGACCCCTGGACCATGAGCTTAGATGAGAGATGTGTGCTCCTTCGGTATGTAGCCTGTAATACGGGATGACTTCTATGTTATGGATTACGTATCGTTTCATTATCTTTTGTTTATGTTCGTGTTTCTCTGTCTTGTTTCTTGGTTCCCACACAAATCACAGAACAGGTCCATGTATTTCCGCTGCGCGACGAGGCTCCCGGGACCTACAATAATATGTATAGATTCACTACAAAAATTATCATGCAATGAAGAACTAACAAGCATAATATATATAACAATATATAAGTTGAAGTATCACAACCTTCAACATTAGTGAAAGGAAAGTGAAGAATCTAAAAGATAAAAGACATGACATTTGACTTAAACAAATCATTAAATATGACGAATTGCCATTATTTCACATGTACCATTAATTGCATACATGTATAAATAACATCGAAAACAACAGTATAGATCAGGTTGCCATCCTGTGATCATTCCCGAATCTTTTGAATTCCGACCCAACGGGCATAATCAACCCACCTGTGAGCCAAGTAATAAAAGAATTAGAAAGATCAAGATAACATATACATACATATGTGTGCGTGTGTGTGTGTTCGATGACAGCGATTATCAAGATGAAATTACATTAAGGACCCCAGAAACGTGTTGCCAGTTCGGACTGCAAAACAGATAGCACTCAATATAAGCTTATGTTGGTGCAACAATGGTTCTAGCATTCGCTGTTCGATTACCCCTGCCAATACTTGGTACCTGTACAACAAAATAGAAAATAAAAATCTAAAATCAAAATAAATGAAGAAAAAAAAGATAATAAGAACATAGTATTTTACTTTTAAGTTCTCTTGATGATGAAGATGTAATCTTCTATTAGAGCGCATGGAGTTGCAAGATAACAAGAACATATACATAATGGAATCTAAGGTTAAATGATTAGATCTTCATGAGTCGTTTTAAAAAATTTCAGTATAAATTGCTTGAAATGACCATTGATGTTTTTAAAAAATTAAAAGAACACTTTTTCATAAGACACGAGTAATGAGTAATCGAGTATGATAATTTCACACAAAAATTAAAAATATGTTAAATAGAAAACGTAGACTAATATGGGCTTTATTGTAATAATCAAGAATCATAGTTGAGAATTTTAATATATTTCACTAGAAAAATAAAGGAATCCATATTCTTTAGGGAGACACTCTTGAAATGCAAGTACATA
Organism: Smallanthus sonchifolius; assembly: GCA_023525975.1. Taxonomy (NCBI): domain Eukaryota; kingdom Viridiplantae; phylum Streptophyta; class Magnoliopsida; order Asterales; family Asteraceae; genus Smallanthus; species Smallanthus sonchifolius. The sequence continues at coordinate 19,827,641 of CM042018.1, read as the reverse complement.
GTTGAAGGTGAAGTTCTTAAGGTTATTAAAGGTCCCCCTATTCTAATATGTTTACTAGGAAAATGAAAAAATCCATTGCCGTCACCCCCACCACCACGCCCTCACAACCGTTGTTCTTATCACCATCACCACCATCATTGGTGTCGCCACCACCCACACCTCCTTGGTTTTAGAGGCGCTTAGGTCCCAAAAGCCAAGGCCAGAGCTTCATGTACGTGAGATATTTAGTATTCAAAAAGTACTATGAATTAATTTTAGATAGCATTTTTTACTTTTGTAATCCTTAAACACCAAAAGAATAAGATAGTAAAATACCTATATTTGATTCTATCTAATTTTTATATCCATATACAAAAAACAAGCTCTAGCCTCTATGTGTAGAGCTAAAACAAGCTCCTTGGTTTTAATTATAGATTTTTTAGCTCCTTGGTATTTTTTTTATACCTTTAATGTATACACTATAAATTTGGATCATTTCAACTTCCATTTGAGATCTCTAATATAAATATACAAACGAATAACATATAATGACTACGATGTGTAATAATTTGTATGTAGATAGATATTGAATTGTTCGTGTTGTGGGAAAACACTGTAAACGGTTGATATTCAGTTGTAAGTTAGAATCAAGACACGATACACAAAAGAAAACCTAAAAGTGGATATGGCTGACCATTGTTCACATACTAAGATGGTTTTACTTTTAGGACTTGGTCGAGGATAAGACTTGTGGAGGCGTAGGATTAAAGTTAAGGGGAGGACAGATTCGTATTAGCTTTATCTTTATCTCAAGGGCTAAATTCATTTTAGACTTGTAGTGGCCTTTGCATGTTACTGTCTTGACTTCATGTACCTTTAATGTAACCTGCACTATTTTCACTTTTTCACCATTTACCGTTATTGGTGGCCGACTAATACTATATTATTGTGGTTTGTTGTTTAGATCCTTTGTGAAGAACTCTCGTCTATACGTCGATACATGGCCTAGGTAAATCCCACTCAGAGAGTAGGATCTGGGAAGGGTGAGATGGGGGCAAGCCTTACATTCATCCCGAAGGATAGAGAGGTTACTTTCAATGAGAACCCCGGCTCCAAAAAGTTTCAATTTCTTTTTTTTTAGCGTAAAGCAAATATAAATAGTATAAGAGAAAGACAATGTAATACAAAGATGAGGAGATAAGGAAAGAAAAGAGGAGGAAGATGATCAGCATGTCCAATAGCTTCGGTAGTGGTGGGATTTTTACTGTGTATGGTTATGGTTATGGCATGAGATGATTTTACTTTAGTGGTTATTTTGTTTAAACTTCAAATCAACATTGGGTGATGATCCAATGATTTATAAAAATGAAATACCAGAAAAAGTCGAACGCTAATATAAAAAGGTACCTGAGGTTGCTAGAAACTGCCATATAGACACCATAAGCTACACTAGTGGATAATATGGGGATGTCCTCATCAGCTTCAACGGCAAACGATTTATCAACCGCCTTCCTTGCATTAATCAACGCATTTGTTATACCTGTCCCAACCTGATATACATGCATACATATAAAAGTCAAAAGACTTGAATACCCCTAAAAATAAAAATGTAAAATGCATCCATATTTCACTTACAAGAGATGCACCAGTTCCAACAGCGAACAGCTTGGCTCCGTTACGCTGCAAAAACCATAATAGACGATTTAAAGCTTACTAATTAAAACAAAAGAAAAATATTCATGTTGTAAAATATCTAAAGGTGGCAATTTAGACCAGTTTACTTATGAATGGGTTGATTTTAGTTTAGTCTATCTCTAACAGGTAAAATAAAAAAGTAGTTACGAAAGAAACATGTCAAGGGGGTCAAACAGGTCAAAAAGTTACCCAAAGTGTAATTATAACATAAAACAATTTTAAATGAATTTGTTTAAAAAAAATTTATTACTGAAATAACAAAAATTTGATCATATTAGGCAAACTAAATATTGATAAAAATCTAAGAAAATGTGGACCAATAGTGTTTCAGGTCAAACCAAACTAGTTGTTTTGACCCATTACCCCAACCCGCTCATTTTCCCACCTCCATATATCATGATAGACACATACCAATATAGCACCAATTCTCTGCAAGAATGAATAGGATGTACCAGCCAAAGCAACCTGCATATAAGAGTAAAATAGACAAATTAACTCAATAGACACCAATCAGCAAGCAGATAATCTCTTAACGCAAAAGTTGATATAAGTTATTACCGTTATAGAAATACAAATGAACTAAATATATGCATCTATAAACAATGTAACAGATACAAAATAGGGGAGAGAATTTACAATCACTATAACAAACTAACTTTGACATGTACTAGGTTCTTTGAAAAGTCAAAGGATCAAGTAAATTTGTTCACCTGAAATGCATTATCAGGGCATCCAGCAAAGAACTTGGCGACTTGTCCAGCACCGACTGCAATGGGTGCTCTAAGAGAAACGGTAGGAGCAGGAAGCCACACGAGCATGAAATCTGCAATTATAGCCATTATCTAAAACAAACTTCTATTAGCTTTTAATTAACAATAGTAAGTTGTTCAAAAAGTATAAGCTTGTAGTAATTTATTCTCAAAAACATTAGAGAACCGCATAAACACCTGTACAGTGGAAGAGAAAGAAAAAGAGACGGCTATATGGTTGCCTTATGTATCATAGTTAAAGCAAAACTACAACTGTTTATGCCGGTTCTCACAGTTCTCTGCTTACTTAAAATTGCTTATGTATTAAACTGTGCACACGAGAGATATCCTATACAGATAAAACGGCATGTTCGATACAGAACCGTAGAGAACCGCATAAACAGTAGGAGAGAAAAAGAGAGGCGGTTATACAGTTGACTTACGTATCACTACGTACAATTGCTAATACGGGTTGTCACAGTTCTCTTCTCACCTATAAGTGGTTATTTATTGAACTACGCTCGGCACGGATATCCCCATTTATACAGAAATGGGAGCATGTTCGCAGAGAACCGCATAAACACTTGTACATGGGGATAGAGAAACAAAGGCGGTTATATGGTTGCCTCATGTATCAGTGTATCACAACTATACCACTATGTACAACTGCATACTTAAAACATATATCCCCATTTACAAGAGTGACATATTATGAATCATTTATAGATGAGAAGCCATACCACATCAGCAAAAACAAAATCCAACTCCTTTGTGAAATTCTCTCTTCTCTTTTCCAACTCTGCAGCACTCTACAAAACCACCACAATTTTAAAAATTTCTTATTTGACTTTAAAAGTCAACAAACAAATTTGTGCATTGATTTAAACCCTAATTTGTTCTAATCTACATTGCAGATGAAGAAACCTTAGTGAAGATGCCAACACCACATTCAATTCCAACTTTAGTCAAGAACAGATCATCCGCAAGCAATCGTTCCTTAAACCCGCCAAATTGAAGCAACCATCTGAACACCGCCGATTTCTCAAGCTCCAAATACCTCTTCACGATCGCTCCGGGGATCTTTCCGGCATCGATCGATGCCGCAATGTCTTTCGGAATACTCTCCAAAGTCCTCCCAGCTTCAGCTAGAACAAGAAACGCCTCTGCTTTATTCTTCTCTCCTGCATCACCATCATCTCCACCTCCTCCTCCACCGCCTCCGCCTCCGATTCCACCGTCGCCGCCGTTTCCGCCGGAGTATGTGACGGTTAGTGGGACCGGACGGTTGTTGACGATGAGTGAGAGATGGGAGTTGGGAGTGTGGGTGATGAGTTTGAGATTGAGAGGAGTGGAGCGGCGGAGGGTGGTGCGATGGTGGTGGTGGGTGAGGGGGGAGTGGGGAGAGAAGGATCGAACGGTGGTGACCGCCATTAGTGGAGGGTGGATTTCTCTCTCGTCTTGGGTGTCAAGAGAGGGAGAGGGTGGAAGACTACGTGCGAGTGAGTGGAGGATCAGGAGATGCCAGATGTCTTTCCAACTGAGATTAAACTTTTCTGGTCAACATCCAATTTTAACCTTTCGTCATCTTTAAACCACATATTCTAGATTCCATCCAACAAAATAGAAAATAATGATAAAGGTGTACAAGGAAATAAATAGGAGAGAAAAAATATATAACTGTTTAAATATTATTTTTTGCGTCTCGTAATATACTTAAAGAGTTAATTAGATGGATGGTTTATGTGGTAAGTTTAATTTTTAAGTTTGAAAAGTTATATGGATGGTTAAACAGTTTGTTAAAACGTAACGTGAGTTGTCTTTGAAATGGATGGACGTTAAGTTCTTTTATTAATTTTTTTTAAAATGACTGTTATACTCTTAATGTAAAAAAATTATAAATAAATAAAATAAACATTTGTGGGCCTCACCCTGTTATGGGTTAATTTTTATGTGTAGGATCCTGAGTATATTATGATCTGTAATCCAAGATTCTTGATAACTTCGTTATCCTGACCATTAATATTACTAACGGTTATTTGTTCCCTCTCTCGATTAGTGTTTGCAGGTAAAACATGTTGATCCACTCATCCCTGAAGAATCGGTCAAACAGTTAATGGAAACGTGTAGATAATGCGTGGAAAAGATTCAAACGGTCATATTGGAAGACTTAGTAGACTTCGGGATTCTCGGAGAGTTTGTTATTCATTTTTTATATTTAATTAGCAGGAAGATCGATTAGGAAACACATGATACATTCATTCGCAACACACAACACTCTCACAATCAGTTGTAACACTTAGCTTTCGATCGATTACTGCTCTTATTGTACTCGTTTTCAAAGATTAATAAACGTTCAGGATGCAAGTGACGATTAGTCACTTCCCGAGGTTTTATGCCGGAGATCCTCATGGATTAAGGGCTTTCCTAGTATATCATCGTGTCAAACTTTACATTTACGTTCATAATTTCATGTTTTGATCAAGCACACTACCTCACATACTAAGTTTAGTTACAAAATTAGTCTTGATAATTTTTACCCAAAAAAATTTGGCGCCCACCGTGGGAAAAGTGGTGCTTTTTATCTTGAAATCCTTGTTAAAATTTGCATTCAATCACTACTTTTCCAAATTTATTGCAAAAATGTCGTCCCAATCCAGGTTAGTTTTTTCTTCCGTCTTCAAGCTCTGGGTTGAACAACCCTCTCCCTCTTCCTCCGTCGTTCCAGAAAAAGAATGACAATATGCCTAAGAAAACAGTTTTTGCTGGTTTTTTGGGATCTGGATTACCTGCTGGAGGACCTGTGCTTGTTTCGAACAACGACATCCTCACTTTGTTCTCAAAAGTGAAGCAGCAAATGAAACAACAAGAAAAGACCAATTTGTTGTTTAAGGAGCTTGAAAGGATAAAAGAATCGAAGAAACTGGTGGAAACGACAACCCCACTACAACCAAGGATCCTGAACTTTGACTCTGCAGGATTCTCAGGAAATCATCAGGGAGACATCATCCCCATGTAGACCGGAACCACTACAGTTGGTCTAACTCCAGCTATTAGAGTCACTGCAAACCGGGATCTTGGAATCACCCTAGGATCCTCATAGCAGAATCCTAACATTGGTAACACTTTCAATCAGTTTTTAAACGCTAACGAACTTCTGCAGGATACGGGTGTTGGGGGTTGATTTACATGAAGGAGCCTGAATGCAGCATAATTCGGAATCCAAGATCCTGGTAATTTCGGTATCCTGAATATTACTACTAACGGATATTTGTCCTCTACTTCTTTTATTATTTGCAGGAAATACTCATATTATCATTCGTACCCGAAGACTCGCTCAATATGAAGTGGACCACGTGTGGAATATACGCGAAGAAGCCCATAACGGTTATATAAAAAAGACTTGGTCTAGCCATTATTTTCGGATAGTTAGTTAGGTTATCTTTTGTATTTAATCTGCAGCAATATCGTTTAGGAAACACATGAACATACAATTCACAACACTCGCAAAGAGCTCTGTAACACTTAGCATACGATTATTCGCTGCTCACAATTGTACTTATTTCATCGATTTATAAAAGTTCACTAGGCAGCCCGATGTTTAGTCGGCTCCCGAGGTTTTATGCCGGAGATCCACAAGGATTAAGGGCTTTCCTCGTACATCATCGTGTCAATATTCATTTTTATGTTTTTAGCATTGTATTCCGATCAAGCACACTACCTCACTTACTAAGTTTGGTTACAAAATTACTCTTGTTAATTTTTACCCAAAAAAAATTGGCGCCCACCGTGGGGCAAGTGGTGCTTCTCATCTTAAAATCTTTGCTAAAATTCGTGTTCAATCACTATTTTTCAAAACTGATTTCAAAAATGTCGTCCCAATCCAAAAATGTTTCTGTTTCTACTCCATCTTCAAGCTCTGGGTTGAAGAACCCTCTTCCCCCTCCTCCGTTCCAGAAGAATGTTAATCAGCCGAAGAAAACTACTTCTGCGGGTTTTTCGGGATCTGGGATATCTGCTGGAGGACCTGTGCTAGTTTCAAATGAGGATATCCTCAATCTATTCTCGGAGGTGAAGCAACACATGGAGCAGCAGAAAAAGACTAACCTGTTGCTGTTCAGAGAGATTGAAAAGGTCAAAGAATCAAAGAAACCAGTGGAAGTGACAACCCTGCTGCAACCAAGGGTCTTGGACTTTAATTACTCGGGATCCTCAGGAGTCCATAAGGGAGATTTTCTTCACATGCAAACTGGAATCACTGCAGTTGGCCCAACTCCGGCTTTCAGAGTTACTACAAATCGGGATCTTGGAGTTACTCCGGGACCATCACTCCGAAATCCTGATAACGGTAACACTTTCAACCAATTTTCGAACACTAATGAACTTGTGAAGGATGAAGGAATTACTCTATCCATGGCCAAGGAGTTGAAGAAGTTAAGAGAAATGATCTCCAGTGTACCAGGTGTAGTCCAACCTATACCGGAGATGTCCTCTACCAGTCACAGGATCTCGAGATTTGCTCCGCTGATATGTGATGCAGAGATCCCAAAATGCTTCCAAACTCCTAATATGAAGCTGTATGACGGAACTACGGATCCTGAGAAACACGTTGCACAATACAGGGAGAGAATGGAGATTAATCCCATTCCCTTGGACCTAAAAGAAGCTTGCTTGTGCAAAGGCTTCGACTCTACTCTAACACGATCAGCCTTGAAATGACTACTTAACTTAAACCTTATTCGATAACTTCGTTTGCTCATTTAATCAATCTATTTAATAATCAGTTCTCTTGCAGCAGAAAGTTCGAAAGATTGACAAGTGACTTATACAGGATAACCCAGAATACCGGAGAATCCCTTCGGGATTATGTCAGCAAGTTCGGTCGGGAATCCCTAGATATCCCGAATCTTGACGTTGCCACTGCAGTCCAAGCATTCAAGATGGGATTGAAGAAAGACTCTCCGTTTACGAAGACCTCGTCATGAATCCTTGTAGGAATCTTGATGAAGTCAGAAATCGAGCACTAAGATTCATATGGCTCAAGGATGACAGAAAGATCCAGCAACGGATGGACGCTCCAACTAGTTACAATCAGCCCAACCGGAAGACTGAATCAGCACCCTTCAAGCCTTATAGATCCAAGCCTTATTCTAAGCCGGATAATCACAGGGTTAATGTTATGGAGGATGATGAAGATGAAGAAGAGTATCCTAGACTGTCAAAATACTGTTTTTCTATTGATACAACGGGTCTATTGTTTGCCATGCAGGATCTTGGAGAAAAATCTAGGTGGCCTCGCAAATTCGAAAAGATCACAGGATGGAAAGACAAATCCAAGTGGTGTGCATTTCACGAAGACTTCGGCCACGTGACTGAGGATTGTATTTCCTTGCGAAAGGAGATTAGTTATCTCCTGAGTAAGGGAAACCTTAAGGAGTTCCTGGGCAAAAGGAGAGACAAAGCTCAGGATCATGACAGGATCCCAAAAAGGACAACATCTCCACCGCCGGATGCTAAGGTAATAAATTTTATATCTAGTGGGTCTGACATTTGTGGTACCTCTTATTCTGCAGCTAAGAGAAATGCTAAGGAAGCAAAGACAGAGAAAGGGGACAGGCCTATCAAAACCTCCACCTTGACTGAAAAGAAAGTTATCTCTTTTGACGAAGGGGACAGAGACAATGTACAGGATCCTCATCATGACGGCTTAGTCATCACTCTTTACATTGCCAATCACTTCATCCAAAGAATCTTGATTGACGGAGGGAGTTCGGTGAACATCATACAACTTGAGGTCCTTAAAAGGATGGGGATCCCGGATTCTGAAATTATTTCAAAATCCTAAGTGCTGGTAGGATTCAGCGAAGAGGTCAAAAGCACAGTTGGGGAGATAAAACTGCTGATATATATATCGAAAGGGTAAACTCTATACAAAAATTTTGGTCATTAATTCTTTGTCTTGATATAACATTATTCTAGGGAGACCCTGGATACACGACATGAAGGCAGTACCCTCAACATATCACCAATGTATCAATATGTCGACCCCTTGGGGGTGGTAAAGCTCAACAGTGATCAACAGGAGGCCAAAGACTGTTATAATTCTTCAATGAAAGCCTCCACCAAAACCAGGCAAGCATAGCAATTAAAGAAACAAGCCTGGGACGTCTTGGAAACCAGAGAGCAGGATGTCAAAGAAGTATCCTTGAGTATGGAGGATCCTGATGTTAAGGTGCTTGTTGGAACCAGTATCCCCAAAGATATCGAGCAAGATCTTGTAGAACTACTGAAAAGAAAAGTCTCGACCTTCGCTTGGAAACATGAAGACATGACAGGTATCTCTAAAGATATTATTACACATAAATTGGGTGTTGATAATAGTTTCAGGCCAATACACCAAAACAGGAGAAAGTTTGCACCAGAAAGGAATGCAGTTATCCAGGAAGAGGTCGAAAGACTATTGAAGGCATGAATGATAAGGGAAGTGAAATTCCTAAGGTGGCTAGCTAATGTGGTGGTGGTCCGGAAGAAGAACGGGAAATGGAGAGTCTGTGTAGACTTCACTGACTTGAACAAAGCATGTCCCAAAGATTCTTTTCCACTACCACATATTGACTCAATGGTCGACGCCACAGCAGGCCACGAAATGCTAGCATTCATGGATGCTTCATCAGGATTCCAACAAATTCATATGGAACCCTCAGACCGGGATGATACCGCATCCATGACTCCAACGGGTATTTATTGCTATATTGTTATGCCCTTTGGTTTGAAAAATACAGGTCCTACATACCAAAGGTTGGTGAACACGATGTTCAAAGAGAAACTAGGTGACACCATATAGGTCTACATAGACGATATGGTGGTGAAATCAAAGAAAGCTGAGGATCACCTTAGGGATCTCAGAGATGCATTCGATATCCTAGACCAGTACTACATGAAGCTGAATCCCTCCAAATGCCACTTTGGGGTGGGGGCATGAAAATTCTTGGGTTATATGGTAACCAAGAGAGGGATAGAGGCCAGTCCTAAACAAATCAAAGCGATCATTAATCTGAAATCCCCAGGAAACACCAAGGATGTCTAGAGACTAACTGGCAGAGTAGCAGCACTTAACAGATTCATATCAAGATCCTCATAAAGGTGCAAAGAGTTCTGTGACATCCTAAAGAAGAACAAGAGATTCGAGTGGGAGGAGAAGCATGAACAAGCACTCGAGTCATTAAAGGAATACTTATCATCTGCTCCTCCATTAATGAAACCAGAAGACGGTAAACCATTATCCCTATACTTGGCGGTATCCAGAAACTCTGTAAGTGTCGTCCTAGTCAAGGATCATGAAGGCCAGCAACATCCAGTATAATATGTAAGTAAAATCCTACTTGCAGCAAAAACCAGGTACTCTCACTTAGAAAAATTGATGTTAACTTTAATAATAGCATCCACTAAACTCAGACATTATTTTGAAACTCATGATATCCACGTTAAGACTAACTATCCTATTAAGTGTGTCTTAAGAAAGCCAGAGATGTTAGGAAGGATGGCTAAGTGGTCAGTCAAGCTCAGTGCCTATGACCTTATATATGAACCTAGAACAACAATAAAGTCTCAGGAACTTACGGACTTTGTGGCTGATTTCAGTAATGACATCCAACATGAAGCAGACCTTAAAGTTCAACAATTGGAAAAATCAAAGGATAAGTGGATACTATTCACTGACGGTGCATCAAATGTGAGATGAACATGTCTAAGCATCATACTGAAATCGCCACAAGGGGACATAATACCCCAATCCATAAGTTGTGAGTTCCAGGCAATAAATAATGAAGCAGAGTATGAGGCACTGATAATAAATTCACTCATGCTACTAAGTTTCATGGCCTTGAGGATGAGGATGCACCCGGACACCTATCCCGTTTCGCGCGCATATGTGATACCTTCAGTATCACGGGTTGTCTAAGGACGCTATCTATTTGCGTCTCTTCCCATTCTCACTCTCTCAGCGTGCATCTACTTGGCTTGACAGCCTCCCAGACAATTCTATCACCACATGGGAGGATCTTCAAGCCAAGTTCTTCAATAAATACCATCCACCTTCCGGGGTCGCTCTCCTTAGGGACCAGATCTACTCCTTCCGGATGGACCCCGAAGAGCCTTATCACATGGCCTAGGAGAGGTTCAACACGCTTTTGAGCCGATGTCCCCAGCATGGTCTATCAGACTGGGCGATTATGGAAAAGTTATATAATGGCCTCACCTTCGAGAAGCAGCAAATGTTTAACACTGCTGCGGGAGGCCATATCATGGACAAACTGGACCCAGCTGAGTGTGAAGAGATGTTCGAGAGCTCCGCTATGGCGGAACAACAGCAACCATCTACTAGGACTTCCATTCCTTGTGCTAGAGCATCCACCTCTTCTCCTAGAGGTGTGCATCAGGTCACTCCTAATACTAGTGTGGCTGCTGCACTCGCAGCTATGGCTAATGAGATCAAAGAGCTGAAGTTGAACATCCAGCAATTTCAGGTTAACTCTGTTAACACAAACATCGTTTTCTCAAACATTTATTTATACAAACTCAGTTATCTCAAACACTCACTCATGCATTAAATTTAATTAGGATTAGTTAGATGTGTCAGTTTCGCACAAACACTCACATAACGGTAATCCGGAGAATTACCGAGTCACACGATTCGATCCCCGAACGTTGGTGATAATTAAAAATAATATTTCAAACATTAAATAATTTATAATTAATATAAATTATGTGCTTTTACGTGTTATGTGATTTTATGCGTAAATTGTAGACTTTCGTGAAATCGCATACGTTTACGCATATCGTTGTGACTTTTACTGCTTTAGTAACTTTTAGTAGGTCCCAGGAGCCTCGCCGCGCAGCGTATATACACGGACCTGTTCTGCGATTTGTGTGGGAACCAAGAAACGAGACAGAGAAACACGAACAAAGACAAAAGATAATGAAACGACACGTATTCCATAACATAGAAGTCGTCCCGTATTACAGACTACATACCGAAGGAGCACACATCTCTCATCTAAGCTCACGGTCCAGGGGTAGGGAGAGCTCGTCCGGCCCGGACACCTCTCGACCTAGTTCCACGGTTCCACCTACAAATGAAGACAAGTCTTCTATTTATAGGGAAAGGAACATTACCTGCGTACTTGTCTAAGTACGCAGGGTTTGGTCATGCGTACTTAAGTACGCAGGACCAAACTGGTGAACAAGCTAAGTACGCAGGAACACCCTCCTACGTACTAGCCTAGTACACCGATACATAAAATTTAATCTATAGTTACAAAAACATGCTTCTACACTTTTATAAAGAGATTTTATAAAAATAATTATGTAAAACAATTTTTTATGGTGATTAATTAAATGAATTTTTAAAAACCCATTTAAATTAGTCCATGGGTTATCTAAATCAAAATTCAAATCCATGGTATAGATATTTAAAGATTAAGTTGAAACCCTAGCTCCATTATTCACAAAATTTTGAAAATTCCCAACCCCCAACCCCTTGAAGCAATTATTAATCATGCGGTATGTTTGACGACTATACACAGGGAACAACTCAAGGTTGTAATATTTTTATCTACTTATCAAACATCTAGTATGTGTATCTACCCATTCTGATTTTCATTTAAGGTATGTACTTGAGACTACTTGTTAATTCTTAATTAAAAATAGAACTAAGATTTAAGTGACTAAGCCATGATTTGTTTGTAACTAGTAATCTTCCATACCATTTATTAAAATTAAACTATGTTTTTCTAAGTCAAAGTTTGATAAAAACCTAAAATAATTTTATGGATAATTATTAAGGATCTGGTATCCCTAAAATATTCCTAAAACTATTTTTCTAAGGCTTAACTGCCTAAAGATCCTGATTTTCTAAAAAATGTCAAAACAAACCATACGCGCAACAATCATGGAAAATAGTCAAAAGCTACTAATTAATATTATGAGTGTAGGAGGATCAAGAATTCGGGCTTCATCCAAAAGCTGGACCCATCCACCCGAATCCTTAACCATTAGTCAGAAAAATTAAAAATTGTCTATCCCGTCTAGGGATCCCAGGGAGCAAGAAAAATAAATTGTTCAAACAGACAAACAGGATTAAAGTTAAAAACCACAAATTCAAGACTCGTGCCTTCTCTTCTTTTCCATCATTGCCTTGACCAATCGCCTCCACAACCGCCTTCACCGAGCCTTCCGCCTCACCTTCAGCCACCAGCTTGCCTGCATCCTCATTCTGCATTGGCTCTCCACTTAGCTCAACAACCAGCTTCTTCCAGCCCAGCACGTCCCAGTTAGCTCAGTCAAAAATTTTGTAAACAGCCTTTCCAGCCATTTTGATTCTAGCTTGAAAGATTGAGATTGCGGCTGACATCTTGGCCTGCTCATGAGATTCATCGAGATCCTGAGCGTGTTGAGCATAAGCATCTTGAAGCTCTGATTTTACCTTGTTGAGCTCATCAGTAGTGTCGGCTAGCATCTTGCCCTTGGCTGCCCCAATCCTCTGCAGATCACTGATCATCTGTTTGCTCTCCTCGGCCTCTTTTACCGATAGCTCGTAGAACCTGGCCATCTTTTCCATAGTCTGTTTCAAAAGAGACATATTAGCATCAATACAGGATCAGGATCCGGGATGTTGAGTATCTATTACCATGTGACTGAGAGCATGCAGCTTCTTGTAAACGTCAGCGTAGTCAGAACACTCAGAGATGGCAACCTCAACAGGATCAGAGATCTTTCGCTTCTTACTGGATGTAGGCTTGGGAGGAGCAGTTGAAGACCCTGGCATAGAAGCTTCTGGCTTAGGTGCTGCAGTGGCAGTTTGGCTGGATTCCCACTTGATGTTCTTCCCCTTGGGGAGACCATACTCTCGATATCATCAAGAGTGAATTTGGAGCTTGATTTGCGAACGCCTATTTCAAAATAACAGGTCAGATTATTACACATATTATTGACTAACAAAATATTGTGAATTTTTCTTATCTTACCAGACATCTCTGAACCGGAAGGATAATTCTCTGAGCTTTCTACCACCGATGGAACCTTGAATTTAAAAGTTCGTTCGATAGGCTCAATATTATAGAAGAATGCAACTTTCTTGGCAGGCTCTGGAGTAGGTGGAGCTAATTCTGGAAACTTCGGCGCTGTAAAACAACAGAAAGTCAAGAGTCAGTATCCCGGATGTCGAAATAATAAGGATCCTACAGACAGAATTCTACCCTTTACAATCCATTTCACTGACAATCTATCCCCACCAAGAATTGAGTCCCTTCTCACAAAGAAAAAATGATTTTTGCAATTGGAATCATTTTGGGTTGTTTTTAGAATCAAATGACTCATGCCAGCTTTGATTTGGAATAAGAAGCGGGAGGAACTGTGGCTTCTCAAAATATAAACATACGCTAATTCAGAGACAGAGAAATCGAGAGCATGGTGACGGATCAAGAGTTCCAAAGAAGACAAGGTTTGCCAAATCACGGGCATCGTTTGAGCATAGTTCAGACCGGTTTTCGCAAAAAACTCAGTAGTGAAAGTAGGAAAAGGATACGAAAAGGCTATGGTAAAAGGGAAGGATGGAAAGCAAACCCAACTATCAGAGGTAAAATCTGCCCTCGTCTTAGGGTCATAAGGTCGGAAAACAGTCTTTTTTGGGAAGGATCCTCCAGATTTAAGGAGTTCGATGTCACGATCGGTAAAGGTACATTTTTCGGAATCGGGATTAGCAAGCAGATGCTGACTACAAAGATCATCCGAAGATGAGGAAGAACGAGTGCTCTTTTTAGCCATTTTTTGATATAAAAATCGAAAAATTAAGGAGGAAAAGAATGCTTTTTACCTAAAATCCCAGAGAGAGAAGGTAGAAGATGAAGTTGGAAATGAAAGAGAAAAGTAATTATAAGAGGGTAATTATGAACTACCTCGAGCGACGACGTTTCAAGGCCTCGTTTCTCGCTCCACGTCTTATCAAATTGCAGTTTAATTCTCGAAATTCAAATTTTGAAATGTGAACAGCTGTAACTTCTGTGTACAGCTGTCAGATTTTGGGGATAATTGTTAGTGTTTGATTTACATGAAGGATCCTAAATGCAGCATAATCCGGAATCCAAGATCCTGGTAATTTCGGTATCCTGAATATTACTACTGATGTAGTGCAAAGCACACATCTTTATTCCAATTGTTTTTAGTCGTTTTGATTAGTTTTATGTTCGTTTTGAGTCATTTTTGTATACTATTGAGTCTGTGTTATGTCTACATGTGCTCGTGAAGATTACAAGTGAAAACAAGAAGAAACCGAACACGAGAGTGAAGCCGGAAGAAAAGGTGATAAAAAGTTGGAAAATAGGTCCCTCGCAGTACGCGAGGGAGTAGCTTCAAGACCTTGCGGTACGCGATGATCTTCAGAACCGGTCGTGACTATTTTGGCCCTCGAGGTACGCGAAGGGTTAGGCTGAGTCTCTCGCGGTACGCGGAAGACAGGAAATACGAGAAAAAACCCTACATTGAATTTTAATAGGATTCCAATGCCACAATTAGAGGAGTTCGCAATTTGGCAGTCGAGAAAAGATAATATGGCGATTTTGGAGCATAGGAAGGATATTAGATTGCAAGATCGAAGCTTTGGAATTCGGGTTTGTGTAGTTTAGCTTATTCGGTTCTAAAGTTCAATACTTTGTGTTTGATACCATGGTTTATGTTTATGACTTCTGTTTTGGTGTTTTGAACATGATCCTAGGCTAAAACATTGATACTGCCTGGGTCATTAGATGAATACTTCGTAAAGTTATGATTTTTATCGGTTTTGGATTTTAATTGATGGTTTATTGATTCTGCAAAAGATCTTATGTTGATGATTATGATGAATCTATATGCTTAGTGCTGATTTGTGTTTGATTTTAATTCCATGCGTTGATCGTGGATGTCTTCCAGTTTGATTAGCGTATCTAGGTCATAGACTTTAGGGTTTGTGGTCGTTTGTATGGTTTACTAGACATAGTGATCCATAGGAGTTGTGATTGAGTATAGGTTAGATTGAGTGTATATTCTGTCTCAATACCCGAGAAGTGAGAGATAGTCGTTTAGTCTCCGTCGTTAGGAATCTGAGTGTCAACTGTCTGAGAGGAAGTCGGTTTAGGTGTCTAGTGATTGTTGTTATTCTGAGTCACAGTTGTTATCTTGATATTACCCTGTGCATTCTTCGAATGTATTGTGGATAGTGAGACTGAAAGGTGATCTGTCTTTCGGGTACTTTATCATTGTTGGAGAGACCAAAAGGTAATCCACTATCTGGTGAGTTGTTACATCTTTAGGTTCCTTAGTTGGTGACACCCTGAGAGTGATTAGGGATCCACTAGGTAGTCTATAGTTGTTTCTTTAGAAACTCATATCCATCATAGTTTCCAGAACCGATAGAAGTTGTGCTCTGCAAGTAGGATTCCGACCTAGGTGGTATTCTTCCCATCTCTGATATTACTTTAGTTCTTCATCTTGATAGTTTGAGTCGATCTTTAGTTTCTGCATTATTAGTAGTGTAGTAAACCCCCCCAATCATCAATCTTTAGTTAGAGTCAAAGTCTAGTATAGTTATAGTAGTGCCTCTAGGGTTCGATAACTCGGTTTACCATTAAGCTGTGCTACACTCGATAGGTCCACTTGCCTGTCAGTGCGGTTTAGTCGAAGGTACTCCATTTACTACTTAAGAGTCTAGGTTAGGTTTTGTTAGTTTTTATATAGACCGTCTGGGCGACATCAAGTTTTTGGCGCCGTTACCGGGGACACATTAACTTTGACTAGTTCTTTGTTTGATTTTTGGTTTGTTTAATTTCTTTTCTTTTGAGTCTTGTTTGTGTGCTTGTCCTACGTGCTATTTGTGTGTCTAATCTAGAATCGAGTCTTTCTGTCTTTGCGTCTTTGTCCCTTTCCTTTTAGTGTCTTTCTGTTTATGCACAATACTCATTCGCAGGGATCACCACCTTATTCAGCTTTTCCAGAGCCCGAACGAGAGCTACACGAGCGCACCTGCGACTTCCGGGAACGTTTGAAAGAGCTGTACAAATCCCAGGTACGTTCTACTTGCCCAATTCCATTTCCTATCATGGGCGACGCTGACCCACCAGCGAGGCGTACCGTGCACCAGAGGGCCAGTGACGGGGTCACCGGGGCGAGATCTTCGAACACACGCCCCGCTATTCCGAAAACCAATACATGGCAGATCCCGTCACATGTCATGAGCACGATCACTCATGCTACTAAGTTTCATGGCCTTGAGGATGAGGATGCACCCGGACACCTATCCCGTTTCGCACGCATATGTGATACCTTCAGTATCACGGGTTGTCTAAGGACGCTATCTATTTGCGTCTCTTCCCATTCTCACTCTCTCAGCGTGCATCTACTTGGCTTGACACCCTCCCAGACAATTCTATCACCACATGGGAGGATCTTCAAGCCAAGTTCTTCAATAAATACCATCCACCTTCTAGGGTCGCTCTCCTTAGGGACCAGATCTACTCCTTCCGGATGGACCCCGAAGAGCCTTATCACATGGCCTAGGAGAGGTTCAACACGCTTTTGAGCCGATGTCCCCAGCATGGTCTATCAGACTGGGCGATTATGGAAAAGTTATATAATGGCCTCACCTTCGAGAAGCAGCAAATGTTTAACACTGCTGCGGGAGGCCATATCATGGACAAACTGGACCCAGCTGAGTGTGAAGAGATGTTCGAGAGCTTCGTTATGGCGGAACAACAGCAACCATCTACTAGGACTTCCATTCCTAGTGCTAGAGCATCCACCCCTTCTCCTAGAGGTGTGCATCAGGTCACTCCTAATACTAGCGTGGCTGCTGCACTCGCAGCTATGGCTAATGAGATCAAAGAGCTGAAGTTGTGACATCCAGCAATTTCAGGTTAACTCCGTTAACACAAACATCGTTTTCTCAAACATTTATTTATACAAACTCAGTTATCTCAAACACTCACTCATGCATTAAATTTAATTAGGATTAGTTAGATGTGTCAGTTTCGCACAAACACTCACATAACGGTAATCCGGAGAATTACCGAGTCATACGAGTCGATCCCCGAACGTTGGTGATAAATAAAAATAATATTTCGAACATTAAATAATTTATAATTAATATAAATTATGTGCTTTTACGTGTTATGTGATTTTATGCGTAAATTGTAGACTTTCGTGAAATCGCATACGTTTACGCATATCGTTGTGACTTTTACTGCTTTAGTAACTTTTAGTAGGTCCCAGGAGCCTCGTCGCGCAGCGTATATACACGGACCTGTTCTGTGAATTGTGTGGGAACCAAGAAACGAGACAGAGAAACACGAACAAAGACAAAAGATAATGAAACGACACGTAATCCATAACATAGAAATCATCCCGTATTACAGACTACATACCGAAGGAGCACACATCTCTCATCTAAGCTCACGGTCCAGGGGTAGGGAGAGCTCGTCCGGCCCGGATACCTCTCGACGTAGTTCCACAGTTCCACCTACAAATGAAGACAAGTCTTCTATTTATAGGGGAAGGAACATTACCTGCGTACTTGTCTAAGTACGCAGGGTTTGGTCATGCGTACTTGACAAGTACGCAGGACCAAACTGGTGAACAAGCTAAGTACGCAGGAACACCCTCCTGCGTACTAGCCTAGTAAACCGATACATAAAATTTAATCTATATTTACAAAAACATGCTTCTACACTTTTAAAAAGAGATTTTATAAAAATAATTATGTAAAACAAATTTTTATGGTGATTAATTAAATGAATTTTTAAAAACCCATTTAAATTAGTCCATGTGTTATCTAAATCAAAATTCAAATCCATGGTATAGATATTTAAAGATTAAGTTGAAACCCTAGCTCCATTATTCACAAAATTTTGAAAATTCCCAACCCCTTGGTGCCATCGCAAGTCTTTCACTATCAAACCACCATCAAAAAGTTTTCCGTTTTAAAATTGTTCAAGAATTCAAGCAATCCAAGCACCAATCTTCGTTTCTAACGGATCAAGTAAGAATTTTTCTTATGTTTATATATGTATTTTTCAAAAATATGGTTATGTGAAACCCTAGTTTTCATCCAAACAAGAATCCATGCAATAAAGATGCAAACTTTGATAACTAGTTGTGTACTTTTACACAAAATGCCATAACTTTTATACCTCAAACCAAATCTCATTACCATTAGAGAAAGCACTTGGATGTTCTTTCCCATATAAAAATATAGTGCAAATTAATGGAATGTGACCAACATGGTAAAAAAAGGGATGAATATGATTGAGTACCCTAATTATCCTGAATTTACAGATTTAGAGGCTTGCAGCTGCTAATCTCTAAACTTGCCACGTCAGCATCAAAAGTTTGAAGGCTAAATAATACACTTCCTGTATCCATCTATTTGAATCAATGGCTTTCTCCCAATAATCCCATAACAGACCCCCAACTTCCTCCAAATTTCCATACTGCAAAAGAGTCAACAAGTTTGACTTTGACTTTAGAGATGTCAACAGAAAATAGACAAGATAAATATAATGGGATTAAATTGTAATTTTGACCTTCCGAGGGCTGGTCAATCCACGGGCCATTCATTACAGTCAGGATCGTACAGGCCTCGCCGTATTCCAAATCAGATAACAGCTTTGGAGTGAGCAAGAAACATCTAAATATGATATACACAAAAAGTCAACACTCGTGAGCAAATTTCATATTTTGACCATAAAAAAGTCAAAGTGAAGAACGCTTACTGAGGAGTGTTGAGCTGACTTGCAGCTCTGACTAATTGTTGGAACATCTTTCTCTCATTAATAGGATCCATTCCTTAAAGATATCAAAATAGATGGTCATATTACAAGTTAAGGTGAAATCACAATAACACATAAATAAATGTGAATCCATAATTAAGATAATAAACATTCACAAACCTTGATTTATCTCATCAACAACCCGAAACGGGCAGTTTGTGAGATCTTGAAGTGAAACAAGGTAAAGAATTGTTGAAACTGACCGCTCCTAAGCAAGGACATGGAAGACTTATAAGATTTGATATAAAAAAGTGCAATTTCTTTTTATAAAATTGTAATAAATAACTTGTTATACCCCTCCAGACTGGTGGTGAGCACTTAAAACTTGAAGTTCGCTTCCTTGCCTGATATTTATCATGAAAAAAAGGTAGATGTAAGCCATACGGTTTAAATACCATAAAAAAATTTTAACATTTTATTAGTTTACTGCTGGCATTTTGTTTTTTAATTAAATATATATATTAACACACATTTTTATTAAACTTATTCTCTCTCAAAATAGATGCTTTATGATTATATATTCAAACAGCACAATAAATCAAATAGGAAAAGAAGCATTAAAATAGCAATTACCTGAACTTCACTTTGATAAGAATTCCATAGCTATCAAAATCGTTTCCGTGTTCATCTGGCCACAAAAAACAAATCAATTATGTAGCTGATGAATGTATTGGAAAATTCTTGCAGTGATATTAGATAGGAGTGTAAATGAGCCGAGCCGAGCCGCTCAAGAGCTATTCGCAGTGTTGCAAAAATCGGATTTAATCGCCGATTAATTGGCGATTAATCGGAAATCGCTAGACCACTGATTAAATTTCATGTAATCGGCCAAAAAATCGGTAGTCGGTCCAATCCGGTCCTAGTCGGTCCAATCCGGTCCTAGTCGGTCCAAGCCGGTCCTAGTCGGCCCAAATCGAACCTAGTCGGCCAAAATCTGGCCAAAAATCGTGTCCCGGCAAGATTCTACCCAGATTCCGGCGAGCTTTTGCAAATTCCGGCGATTTTTGAAAACTTGTATATAATTTTAAAAACTACATATAAAAATGTGTGTATATATAAATTTGAAAATTACATATAAAAATGTGTATATATATATAAAACTGAAAATTACATATAAAAAATCCAATCCGATTAATCGCTAGTCGGTACCCCGGCCGCCCGACTAGCGCCTAGCGACTTTTACAACCATGGCTATTCGAGATCGGTTTGTTAAATGCTAAAATCGAGCAAAGCTTAAACGAGCTTGAGCTTATATTCATTTAACAAAACGAGCTTGCGCCTGAGTTTCACATATCGAGCTTGACTATGCTCGCGAGACTAAACGAGTCTTTTATTTATATAATTTTTATTCAATATATTAAATATATATTTACATAATAATAGTTATTATATATAAAATTATGATAAAAAATAATCAAATAACATATAATTGTTATATATAAATATTATAATTATAAATATATATAGAAATGTAGATAAATAAATAATAAATAATAAACAAGATGGGCTCAAGCTTGAAAAGCTACTCACGATCCGTGCTCGAGCTTTAGAAATGGAGCTCTAAACGAGCCGAGCTCGAGCTTAGACAAGCTCGGGTTTGGCTCGACTCGTTTACACCACTAATATTAAACATACCCAATGAAACCTCTCCTGCAACAGCCATTTCTTGAAAATTCCTGCTGAAAGTCTCGTTTATTTGAGCAACAAGGTTTCTAAGTGTCGGAAGCCATTTCCCCTGCACGCAACAAAATCAAAAGATTGTGTCATTTTAGCAGAAACAATGTTGTTGAATTTTTTTTTCTAAAGATGGAACTTTTTAACCTTCAAAGAACTCAATTCTTCTAAACGGGCAGCCAACTCTTTTTCATCTGATTCCAGTTTCATTGAAAGCTCCTCTATCTGTCATGAAAATATATTAATGGGATTAAAAAATAACATGATTATTAAATAGATAATTTGAGTAAAATCAGAAGTACACTTTTCTTTGACGTCGTTCATATTCCTCTAAAATATTGTTGTTCAGAAAGAGAATAGAATTGGCTTGAGAGGTAATATCTTGAATTGCAGCATTCAATTCCTCGATAGTAGAAGGCATCTACAAAACACGATCAAATTTATATTACTAATATCACCCTCTATAATGCATCTCGAATGATTATTTAGATTGCATAATAGTAGCACATTAGGACGTTTTTCTATATATATCACCATTTTCAGAAAAATAAACAAAACCAGATGGACAGTCAAAGATGTCATAATCTGCATGTTCAAATTTAGCATAGAGTATATTTTACTTTCAAGAAACAAACCTGAAGAAATTCCTGTTCAAGAGCTGGTGTAATAATGGTGACTGATTCTGCAGCTCTCTTGGCGGCTGCCAATTGTTGCCTATGGTCTTCCACCTCCTTTTTACCTTTATAAAATTTTAAAAACAAATGAACACAAGTTGTTAAATAGAACATAAATCTTGTTGATTTTAAGGATAAGAAGTAGCATACAGTGTTCAAACTGTAAAGAAGCTTGCAACGCAAGCTTTTCTTGTTGTTTTATAGATGCTTCCATCTCCTTAATCTGACAAACATACAACAAACAAACATAAATTCATTATGATTAATTACACCTTGGTTTAAAAAGGCAGGCGCAAGGCGCATTGGAAAATGCATCAGGACGAAAAAGGTGCGCCTCTTGTAGTTCGGAGTCAAAACTGGTCAAAATTTATCAAAATGATGGTTTCTAGGAGGTTATATGTAAAAACAACCAAAGGGATGAAGAAATTATGAACGTTTACTTGATAATAGGTTGATATGTCAAACATATGAGAGAGACGCAACTACTGGTTGTAAAAAAAGCTTATTTGGTTGTACATAGACGCGCGCCTCACATAGGTGATACATGCGCCTCAGCTTTTGGGACCAAAATGCCTCACTTCTTTAAACCAAAAACTACACAACGATGAGAGTGATATTTTTCAAAATCTACCTTCATCTCAAGTTCAATGGAGGCCATGAACTTTTCAACATAACTTCTTCTGTGAGTAGTAGCTTGAGTGAGTAGATTCTGCAGACACGAAACCAAAAATTAATTTACATCACTATAAATTAGCAGAAAATGATATTTGCAGAAAGATAACCTACCTTAATCTCCAATGCGCATTTAAATCTCTGGATATTAAAGTTCTCAGCATCTTCAACCAGCTTTGACATAGTAACAGCCATGTCTTCTTCCTTCCCCATGGACTGTAATTTTAACCTCTTTTGATCTACAACGGTATATATTCATATGTTGAAGAATACAAAACTTCATAACTGGATTACAATGGAGATAAACAAAAAAAGAGTTACTCACTAACTCTGTTCTGAAGCTCCCTCTGTTTCCTTTTTTCATGCTGTACTTCATTTACAAGATTCTCCTGCAAGAAAAAAAAATTCATAACCCAATAAAAGAAAAAATCTACATAAATTGGGGATGTAAACGAGCCAAGCTACTTAAGATCGGCTTGCAAAAGCTCGAATCGAGCCTAGCTTAAACGAGCCCGAGCTCAAGCTTATATTGGGGCTCGTTTAATAAAAGAGCTTGAGCCCGAGCTCCACTAGGCTAGCAAGCCTAAACGAGCTTTAATTTATATAATTTTTATTTAGTATATTTACATAATAATAATCATTATTATATTTAAAACAATGATAAAAATAATTAAATAATATATATTATCTTATATATAAAAATAAAAATTATAAATATATATAAAAAATAATTATAAATATATATAAACAAAATAACTAAATAATTAAATAAATAATTAACCAATAGAGCTCAAGCTCGGCTCGTTTACACCCCTGAATTATACATTTAAGTGATAACTAACACGTTTTTGAAGTTGAGCAGCTAAATCTTCCAACTTTTATCTCACTCGTTTAATAAAGAGCTTGAGCCCGAGCTCCACTAGGCTCGCAAGCCTAAACGTATAATTTTTATTTAGTATATTAAATATATATTTACATAACAATAATTATTATTATATATAAAACAATGATAAAAAACATTAAATAATACATATTATGTTATATATAAAAATTACAATTATAAATATATATAAAAAATTATTATAAATATATATAAACAAAATAACTAAATAATAAACCAGTAGAGATCGATCGGGCTCGGCTCGTTTACACCCCCTGAATTATACACTTTAGTGATGTTAACTAACATACACGTTGTTTTTGAAGTTGAGCAGCTGAATCTTCCAACTCTTTTATCCCATTCTGAATTGACTTGACACTTGCTTCTAGACCAGAAATGTTCTCATCCAACTCCTTTTTCTTTCCCCTAAGTGTGTTCAATTCCTCACCATCAGTATCTGAAAACAACCCAATACAATTCTGTTAACTAAGTAACTTCCTTTTTACAAGAACTCCAAAACCCGTAAAACATTACAAATACAATTAAGAACACATATGACATCAGGTTCAGAACTTACTGGACAAAAAGAGACGAGAATCACTCACTGCTTCCACAGATGCTGAAACATGACCACCATATCTTGATTTAGACCAACGATAGTGATTTTCAGGAGTCCAAAGATCCATAATTCCAAAACTATGAGCCATGTCAGCATTTTCATCACTCTTTTTAGACCCTATGTACTAGTACAATTATTCAAAGAACACATCTTTTAGCACACGGTATTATGGATGCTAAAAACACTTGAACTGTTCATGGTTTTTATCTTATCAAACAAGATAAGAACAAGAACATACTGAATGCTCTAGACCAGCTTGCCCAATCAAAACTTCTTTGACTGCATATGGAGCGTCAAAAACTTGGTCAAGCCTTGAATATAGGCCCATGGATGACATCTGCTTGTTTCATCAAATTGGAAACAAATTTGTGCCATAAGAACTGTATACAACTAATAAATATTGAAAAAAAACCTACTAAAATAATAGCATCACATGCCTCTTGAGATATATGCAATGGATCTGGATTGCGACTTCCATCAGCAACATGATTTATTACTGCAACATCAAATGACCTAAGGTTTCTAAACAAGAAGTCACGGTCAGCAGAGTCCTGAGTGATGAAAGCCTGCATTTAAAAAGAAAAAGAAAAAAGGAAAGAATCAGCAATAAGCGAGAAAAATAGAACAGTAAATGAATACTCTAAAAAAAGATTTTATAAATGTTTCCATTTATTTTTATTGAGTTTTACAACCATGTGGAGACGCTTAAGAGCAGACTTTTTTCCAAATTTTAAGATACCTTCCACATGTAATAAGGAACATGGCTCTCTAAGTAAGCAGCATGAAGCTGGTTTGAGATGTTGACCTGAAGCATGGTTAAAACCAATTTAAGAAGATAAATAAAATAAATATATCTCTATATTCAAAATTCAGGATAGAACATGAAGTAACCTCAATTAACACAGGTCCATACACCTCCTTCCTAAATTCATGTCGGTGTGCTTGTACCCACTGATAAGCATCAAATATTTTTTCAGCTCCAGAATTTCTTAATGCCTGTAAACGTTTATTTTTAATATTTTCCATCTCCCTTAACCTACAAAAGATAAAGGTGAAACTGTGTGAAATCCAGGGAGAGGATATTACGCATATACAATGCTGACATGGCATAGAACAGATTATTCACCTTTCGGCAGATTGCCTTGCTAATACTTTATTTCGGTCTAAAAGCTTCTCTTTTTCTTTCTTTTGGTCTCTTTTCTCTCTTGCAGATGCTTCCAGCTCCAATATTTCAGCACCCAACTTTTCCTGCAAAAATAGATTGTCTTAAGTGTTTTTTTATAACCTTGAGAACCCGTTACCAGACAACTCATGGGACCCGTCCAACCCTGCTAACCAACGGGATCAGGCAAATTGGAGCTTGCACTGAGCGGGTTGCCTTCAAGAGATCATGGCATGAAACCAATGTAAGCAGGATTTGAACATGAGGGGAATCAGACGCTTACCACTACACCACCCCTTGAAGGTTACAATAAATGCCAGAGAATTATCAAGTACTTACTTTTTAATATTAAACGAATATTTGTTTTATGCAAAAAGATTTAAGTGAAAGAAATTTGACTTACAACTTTCTCTCTGGGAGGTTCAAAAGGTGGAAGGTTTTGAAGTTCCAGCTCAGCATCTGCTAAATCTTTTTCGGCTTTTGCGATTTTTTCCTGGCGTGAGTGTTCTTGCTTCTCTAATTCCTCCATGTCCTTATACTTTCCTTTCACTTTAACATCCTAAATAATGCACAAGCATAATAACATAAAAAATATATAAAGTAAATTACTAATTCTATATTAACAAGAATGCAAGAACAGAAAATAGAAGCAACTCAATCAAAATACCAACTGCTTTTCTTTCTCTAGCATTTGCCTGCGTGACGTATCAATGTTATCTAAGAGGTCCCTGAACTTTTTACATTTAGTATCGTGTTCCTTTTTTTCTTGCTGTAGTTTCCTGCACACAGATTGTCACGTTACAATATGACATATCAAAACATAAACTTCTTGTTGAGGGCATAGAGCTCATATACAAATTCAATATATAAAAATGTCTTTCCTACCATTATAAGTATGGTTTAACATGTGTCATATATAAATTTGAAGCAAACACAGTTTTAGATGCGTATTATATTAAATAACTTATGGATAATAGATGGGCAAATATCACTAAATAGTAACCAAGTTTCACCGTTGTTCCACCTATGTCACTAAAACTTCTTTTAAAAGGTTTAACCATTCAAGTTTTGATTATGTGAATTTTTCAAAGAGCAATTCACAAAAGTTTGGTGACCTAAGTGAAACGATAGTGAAACTTGAATGCCATTTGTCCATAATAGATAGATAGATAGATAAAAACTAAACATGCTCGCTAGGTTCTCTAATAATACTTAACAATTTAAATTCTTTTAAAAGGTTTAATCATTCAAGTTTTGATTATGTGAATTTTTCAAAAAGCAATTCACAAAAGTTTAGTGACCTAAGTGAAATGATAGTGAAACTTGAATGCCATTTAATGACATTTGTCCATAGTAGATAGATAGATAGATAAAAACTAAACATGCTCGCTAGGTGAGGTTCTCTAATATTATTTAACAATTTAAATTCTTGTAAAAGGTTTAATCATTCAAGTTTTGATTATGTGAATTTTTCAAAAAGCAATTCACAAAAGTTTAGTGACCTAAGTGAAACGATAGTGAAACTTGAATGCCATTTAATGGCATTTGTCCATAATAGATAGATAGATAAAAACTAAACATACTTGCTAGGTTCTCTAATATTATTTAACAATTTGGCTGCTTCATCCAACTTCTTCTTTGCATCCTTCTCTTGATCTTTAGCCTCAAGAAACTCAGCCTTTTTCATGTCATATTTCAGCCATGGCAATTTCTTCTTCATAGACTCTGCCTATAAACACAATTAAAATAGTTAAAAGAAATATTTCCAATAAGTTGCATGAGACAAAAGAAAGAAAAAGAAAACCTTTGCTAGAAGTTCATCCCTTTGACGAACACGCTCCACATCTCTTT
The DNA here is from genome assembly GCA_023525975.1 of Smallanthus sonchifolius. NCBI lineage: Eukaryota > Viridiplantae > Streptophyta > Magnoliopsida > Asterales > Asteraceae > Smallanthus > Smallanthus sonchifolius. Next base: position 19,800,836 of record CM042018.1, on the reverse strand, counting down.
CTTGTTCAGCATTAAGTGCTTTTAGCTGACTGAGAGTTTCTTTGTTCTTCTCAACAGCCTACAGAAAGTACAAAATGTTAATATTTTTGGAAAATGGATATTCAGTATTCAAAATTTTTAGTGAATTCAAGAGGCTTGCCTGTTCAGATCTCTGCAATTCTGCACTTCTATCAACAAGAGAACGATGCAGGACAGGAAGCTGAGGATCACCTACAGCTTTCTCGGTTTCTTCTAGAAGTCTCACCGGAGATAGTTTAGCAAACTCACAAACCCGGTCCTGGGGCAAAAACTGAACATCCCAAACACAAACAAAAGAAAAACAACACAATCAAACAAGTTAAAAAGAAAATGGAAAATATTATGTAAGACATGCCATAAAGATGTCATAATTTTAACACAAACTAATTGCAGTAGACTAAAAAGGAACTACTAACCTCTTCAACTTTTAAATCATAAGAATCACATGAATTGTAACATGCATTGTATGGCAGTATGGGCCCATTCTTTATGGTGTTGTTATTACTTCACGTCTTCTTTTTTATGCTAAATATTTTAATGCAATAAATTAATCAGGTCACAATCAAAGTTCTCTCCAATGTGAATGTATCTCAAACTACTCTAAAACTCTTCTTAGACTTCGGGTATGCATAGCAAAACTAGTCGTAGCTGCAAACTGTGAGTTGTATTGTAAATTTTTCAAAGAGAAGTGTTTGGCAAAAGTTGTCGTAACTGTAGTTGTAGCTGAAAAGTCTAAAATAACATAAAAAGGCATACATGTAGCTATATTTACATAATTAAAATATTTACATATTATTATATCTACATAAAAAATATATATATTTCAAGTATCTGATTAATGTCTATATAGATATTATAATAGGTTTTGAGTAGACTTTTTTGCCATTGCCGAGGTAACTTATATTGTAAATATAAGTTACTTCAATAAAGGCAAAAAAATTCTCTCCACAATTTATTCAAAAACACAAATGGTAGACACAACTAATTAAAAGTGACATATATGAATCAGATTTTTTACAAAAATGGTAAATAATAAAACAGAAGAGTAAAAGTGAATTGTTTATTATCTAGTAGCTGGAACTTATTTTGAAAGCTTCACCGATTAGCTTATTGTTTTAGAGCTTTTTTCCCAAAATCAAGCTGATACTTCTTCATCCGTATAAAACTTTTTTTCAATGACGGGTAACATTTTGAAAAATAAAAACTATAGCCCTTAAAGATCACATGATAATACTTCTGTTTTCCACCTTAAAGATGTGCAGAAAACTCAGGTTGCCTACTTCTCATCTATTTAGGATGTGCATATTTAAAAAAAAAATTTAATCACCAGAAGCATTGTTCTTCTCTCTGGATCATTCATGCGGACATGATATGAAACAGAAGTGCATACAGAAATACAAACATGTGAACTGATATCAAACAACTATAAACAACGCATCAATTTATGGTATGCTTGTGGATGAAAATCCTTAAGAACTCACTTGAGTCAGATTGTTGACTTGAATATTGAACTTTTGAATTATGTCAGTTATTTCTTTCTTAGAAACCGCTCTGCCTGTAAAAGAAGCAAATCATAAGTCAAGAAGGGGATTTGTGTGCACAGTCAGCACTGATGATGTATATATTATATCATCAATAACATTATCCAAGAATCCCATGTTATAAATGTAAACCAATGCTGATCCGCTAACAGGGCATTTCAGTAAAATCATTTAACACAATCTTTATAAAAGTTTTCAGGCATCAAAATCATTTTGAAGGATATAAACAATAACTCACCATTATGTAGCCACTCGGACCTGTTACGTGCATCTATTTTACGCGTTATAACAATCTTCTCCTCTGGAGTGTTACCTCTCAAGGTAATTTTGGTATAACCAGACTCCTCTCCACGCTTAACAAATGCACCAATAGTTGCAGCCCTCCCCAGAAGCTGCATAATGACACTCATAGTTTCAACAACTTGCTCCAAAACAACCAAATGTCATCATTCATATGGCAGTTATTACCTGAGGTTCGCCACCCAGACCAAGAGCTATTGCACACACTAACGAGCTTTTACCAGACCCATTTGGTCCAATCACAAGGTTCAATCGAGAACCTGGCTTGCATACCAAATGATTAAAAGTCATGAAATTGCGTATCTCAATCTCCACTATATTCCCTGGCAGATAATCATCTGCACCCCTGTTAATAGAAACATAAATTATAAAGACCATCACAAAGTATGCCAACTGATCAGGAATTTTGTAATATAATGATAAAAAAGAAGACAGAAAATACCACATTTAGCCTTCATTGTTTTATATGGACAAAGAAGAAAGAACAAAGGGAAACTCTATAAAGGTTCATATACCATGGCAGAGACCAATCTCTATAAAATTACAAAAGCTAACTACTTTCCTTCCTGCTCCTCCAATTCTCAGCTGCGTTATAAAATTCCCAGTGCCTCAAAAATTAAGGGTACCAACTGGCTTTGAAATTGATGATAAGGCATGTCCTGACCCTTACAGTGATTTATAACTTTAAAAAACGCCTTATTTCTAGAAAAAACTTAGTACAAGTTTTGAACTCAAATTAATCTATTAAGGTCATCTTAAGGTCGAAAAAACAACTAAACAAAACCTTCAACGGGTGGTTCAGTGGTAAGCACCAGATTCCCTTCTTTCAAAGGTCTCGGGTTCGAATTTTGCTTCCACTTGTTTCCTGCCATAACCACTTGAAGGCCACCTGCCCAACGCAGCTACAGGTTCGGCTCAAACTTTTTGGTGCCTAAAGCGGATTGCTTAAGATCCTAACACGTGAGAATATGATAACACATACGTTTATAATACAATTTCTAAAACGCACAAAACCACACATATTAGAGTTGGAGTTGAAAATAAAACCCTTCTCCATATATTAATTTTTTGTTCTTCTTGTCGAACCTGAAAATTAAACGAAGTTAAACCTTAAAAATAGGGACACTTAAATATGGAGGCCCCAAGCTTCAACTTAATTTTTTATACAGTCCAGCCACATCTACGCAGCTAAGATTTGTCTAATCCCATTAGTTAGCAGGGTATTAACCGTCCCGTGGTAAAGGAAACTAAACACCTAAACAGTACTCCTAGTTAGGGTTACATGACATAAAAGGTTCAGCTTTACTATCTAATCGTTGATCATAAACCACATAAAGATGCAAAACCAAAGAAGATGAATACTATACAAAATATGTCTTGTTTCTGATATGCTGCCGATTTATAATGTAAGTACTAATTTGAACAGTTTAAGAGCTTCTCATCCTAACAATTCTAACTAGCAAAGCAAGTGTTACAGTTCTGAAACGTAGGACGAAAGATTTATGAAAAATCGTAGTGAAACACAATTTAGGGTTTCGATTGAACCTAACCTGCTGATTTTAGGGCGTTTAGCACGGGGTTCATTCATCTCTATATCTGTGAACAACTTGGACGCCAATCGATTGAAGGATTTGGAGAAAAGCTAGGGTTTCGCAGAAGTATCCACAACCACAAGACGATGCCGTCTGGAGTGAAATTGGCGCCAAAAGAGAAAACTGGGCCGCTATTTAGCAATATATTACTCCCGATGTTCCCTCATAAATATATGTGATGTGTTCGATAAAACATACCCACTTAATTTTAAATGATAAATACTAAATGAAATTCAAATTACATTAAATAATAATTAATGTATTTTTAAAACTCAATTATATTTTGAATTTTGTTTTATATTTTTAGTATATGTTATACATTTTTATACCGGTAAAATATATGTATATATATATAGGGGAGTGATATTCTAGGAAGGCAAAAAACTGTAATGAAACGTCCCAAAACCAGGTACATCTCATAGTTGGCACAAAACATAACAAACATAATTTTTAAACTGAAAATCAGAATCGGTTACAGCGGAAGTCTTTAATTCATAACATTCATAAATCCAAATCAATAAAACATTGTTTGAAACATAAACTATCAGGAACAGGAAATGTCAGTCTTCAGCGCAGCATCCCGATGTCCATGCTATCCGGCCCTCACGGTACTTTTACTACCTGTCATGCATACTAAAAGTCAGCTAACGCTGGTGAGTTTTATCTTTACTTTGAACTGTAAAACTTTCTTCAGTGTAGCTTTGTTTTATGCAAATAAAAATAAGCTTTACTTTCACTTTTTTTTAAAACACTTTAACTTTACTTTAAAACTTTGCAACGTGACAATTATAAAATTGTTACGTTATATCTTTCATTAAAACTTTACTTTTGAGGTACCCGTTTAAGGTGTCCTCCTTTACTCTTTGCAACTTTACATTTCACTCGTACAAAACAAGTGACTATAACATACTTTGACTTTCACACATGAATCATTGCCCGAGTGCAAGATCCCTTTTGCTCGCTTACACCTCCGGGTAAGACTTTTACTTTGTTGTGCCCACACCCCAGGGTGGGACTTTCACACTTACACTGAAGTGAAGACTCATTTGCCTGCTCACACTTCAGGGTGAGACTTTCTACTTTGCTTGCTTACACCTCGGGGTGAGACTTCTATTTTACTTGCCTGCAAGACTTTTTACTTTGCAACTACAATGCAACTACTATGCAATTATACTATGTCACGTAATATAAAGTCATTGAAACACATATCACATAGACAAATAACACATATCAACACATAAGCATATAATATGGCATCTGCCACTGTCACTGTCAAGCTGCACCGAGATGCAACTTCTTTACCATTCTTTACTTTGCTTTACTTTTCTTGAAATTACATTTCAAAGATAGTACTATTCTCTTTAACACTTTACCTTTCTTTTTATAAAAATAACTTTTTTTATAAAAAGTTATGCCTTTCTCTTTCATTTTATAAAAATAACATTTTATAAAATACTATACTTGTCTTTCATTTTATAAAAATATACAATTCTTATAAAATATTTTTTAACCTTGAAAACTGTCTCTTTAACAGTATGCATGCCAGCCCAAAACCGTATAGGAAAAAAGGCAATAAGAATTCACCAGACTTCTATGGAAACTTATCTCACTTAGCTAGGAATCTTCGAGCTAGGTGGGATACTATTATATCTGTTTCATGAGTCACGAATGGAACAAGGTTATAACCTACATATTTCATCCAAAAACTCCTACGTCCGAATTCTTTTTGGTCGAAATCTATTTCGACCGAAAACTCTGATGTTAGACTATTTTCTGTTAATGGCTTTTTCGTTCGAAAACATCTGTCGGAAATTCTTTTCTGTCCAAAAATACTTTTCGACCAAAATGTTCTGTCCGAGTTACTTTTCGATCAAAAACTTATGTCCGAAATCTATGCTGTTCCGAAATACTTTTCGGACATAGAGATTATGGACGATTCATCGGTTCTTGATCAAATCCTTCGTTTTTTTATCAAAGTTCCAATCTTTTTACGTCCAAAACTTATATATAGAAGCTAGATACATACTTTTTAATCGAATCTACATGTAAAAATCCCATCTTTTTATGAAAACCCACTTTGAAACCCTAAAACCTATTTTCAATACAGAAATCGGATCTGAGGTCGAGTTGTTACATGTTATGGCTTTATTCCTTCTTCTTTGATCTTATGTAACGTGTAGCAACGATCTTGGGCTCAAACGAGGAGATCAACGGGTGAGCCATGAAACTTTCTCTATGAAACTTTCTCTCTATACTTTCTTTCTCTTGATTAGTTGGAGAAGATGATGAATATGGGAGAGAAGAGAGGGTGGCTAGGGTTTTACCCCTCCCCCCTTTTTACGCCACTTACTCTAGGCCTAACCGGTCCGCTCGAGCCCACTTATTCTTTCATTCTTTCTTTATTTTGTTATTCCATAAGCGTCGTTATTCTTTATCGTAAATTTCAGGATATTACATGTAAAAAGTGTAAAAACTCTTTTAAAAACCTCACCACCCCCCCCCCCTCCTCCAAAAAAGCCTAAAACCCCCACCCCAAAAAACCTAAAACCCTCACCCCTCAAAAACCTAAATCCTAACAAATAACCCTAAAAAGCCGAAAAAATCGTCTAAAAACACAACCACCCCCCAAAAGCCTAAACCCTCAACCCAACCCCCCCCCCCCAAAAAAAAAACCTAACCCCCACCCCACCCTTGTCACACCCTGAAATTCCACAGCGGGTTACCCGCGGGTTGTGACTGTCAAGGATCATCAGTCCCGGTCATTTCGAACGACCTCTAAATGGTTTTCGAAAAGACATCCCGTTTGAACATCATACACAAAAATTAAGTAATACAGAGTTTGAAAATGCGGAATGTAAAGTGCGGAAGCAATAATAATGTAGCAAAATACAGAAGCATAACAAATTAGGTTCCCATAAACCTAGCTTCTAATGAAAACATGATATGCGACTCCAGACATGCAGTCCTAGTCCGTGCGTGAATGCTTAGCGACCTGAGATAAACATGCTTAAAGTGTCAACACAAGGTTGGTGAGTTCACAGGTTTAAGTAACAGAAACAGAAATGAAAACAGTGTAACAGTACGCATGTATACTATTGATTCGATTGTTGATCAGACAATAAACATTAACTATATAAGCAACACCGAAACCGAAGCTCAACGAAGGAATGCAGAAACTAGCATTTTGCCTCTTACGTGCCCAGCACGCAATGGATTAGGTCAATTATGCACCCGTTTGACTCCCAGTCAGAGTTAGCGCGACTAACCCGGGTGGGGGTTGTTAAACCCAATAGTACTATTCATGAATCACCTCGCTTTGTGTAATAATTAACGGTTCGAATATGAGAGGACTTTATGTGCGGGAAATGCACCCACTTATATAAATTAAAGCGAAATCAAAGTAATTGTCATACGACTAAGTAAGAAAATGGTTTAGCATGTATCTCCCCCAAATGGAAAAGTAAGTAAAATGGGGCCGTGAAAACTCACCTGGAAATGCGGTGAATGAGAAATGAAAGCAACAAGAGAAATCGAGTAACTCCGGGTAACCGACCTAACCGAGCCCTAAGAATTAATAAGGCTATAAGGTCTATGAAAGTAAACATGGTTTATGTAACCACATTCATCCAAACGACTCAACGTTGAAAGGTTACATTGACGTTTTGAAAAAGGTTTGACCAAAGTTGACCGAGGGTTGACCAAGGTTTGACCAAAGTTGACCGAGGTTTGACCAAGGTTTAACCAACTTTGACCAAGGTTTGACCAACTTTGACCAAGTTTGACTAATGTTGACCAATGTTGACTAATGTTGACCAATGTTGACCAATGTTGACTAATGTTGACCAATGTTGACCAATGTTGACTAATGTTGACTAATGTTGACCAATGTTGACCCATGTTGAAGTCATGTATAAACAACACACAAGTAACATATAAGTTGTAAACATGTAACACATAAGCATCATACAAGTTGTACATGTGTAACACCTAAGTAGCACATAAGTTATACATGTGTGACACATAAGGAACATACAAGTTGTACCTAAGTAATGTATAAGTAATACCTTGTGACATAACATGCTTGTTTCAATTAGTTGCATAAGAAATCAACATGTGACAAGTAATTTAACATTTGCACATCTTTATGGCACATTTCATATATGTCAACCATTCCTACACATAACTCATGTCATCATATTAATAACCTATTAGTATCAATTCAACACTTTTAAACAAGTAGCATAACATGTCATAGAAATTCCATAACTCTTATCATAACAAAGTTTCCATTCTTTGACAATTAGGGTTTTAGTGTACTTTAAGTGTAATGGCTCAACTAAACAAGTTACACATGAATTTATACTAGTGACATACCATAAACATGATTCTACACACAAACTTTCTATTCTAAGCAAAGTTGAAGTTCACAAATTAATAAAGTTTCCTTATTTAGCAAGGTTCACCAAAACACGTCATAACACAACTCCAAATTACATATTCATGCACAAGTCATCTATTCATATGATAATGAAGCTATATAATCCATTTTAAACATTTATAACCTACACATACAAAATATGAACAAATAAAGTTTCCTTTTTAGGAAAGTGGTCCAAACGACCCTATTGCACATGTGTAACCCCAAATAACTCTTTTTACTACTTTGATATACATTATAGAACAATAATATCAAGTTTTTATCCATGAGAAACTCATAACACAAAATATGCAAAATTAAAGTTTCCTTATATAGTAAGTGGTCCATAACCGAGTGAAAAACGACATTTCAACCAAAAAAATTATATTTCCTATCTATTCTACTATTATGTGTACCATTTAAACCAACAAACATATCATACATCAAGTTTTGCGAAAATGCATCCAACACAGTTTCTATAAATAGAAACGAGCAAATATCCACATAAACAAGCATTTCTAAACATAAAAAGTGCATATATGCATCAACAACTCATTATTATGAAAACATTTGATTAAAACATGGATTTAGACACTATTAACATGGAAAATCGTTTGGATACATGGGTTTGCCATTTTTGGCCGAAAAAATAAAGAAAAGATGGATGGATTTGTACCAAAATCAAGTATGATGGAAGGATGGATGTGTTGTTTGCTTGTTTCACCTTGAATCACCTTGAATGCACCTTGTAATCACTTGGAATGGATGAAGAAGATTGGAAGGATGGTGGCTAGGGGGAGAGAGGTGCGGCCGAGAGAAAAGAGAGGAGAGGGAGGGAATTAGGTTTAGGGTTTTTGTGTTAAATGAGTTAAGGGTGGGTTTAGGAGGGTTTTAGTCAAATGGGTTTGGGCTTTTTAAGTCTTTTAAGGCTTTTTTTAAACCAAATGGGCTCCTAATATGAATTAAAATAAGAAATGGCTGAATTATCAAGCCCAAATTTATAAACCATTGTTTTTATAAAATTAAATCTAGTGTTGTTGACACATATCGCGTATCCGCTTAAAAAGCGTTAAAATAAAAGATGCTCAATAAATTCCGGAAAAATTCACATAAGCATAAAATATTAAATCACAGTATTACATATAATTTTTACACACCAAGTATATGTCTAAATATTATTTCTAATATTCGTTAATGTTCGTGTGACAGGACGCGTGTGTGACCCGGTAATCCGCCCGATTACCGATGCATGAAATGAAATGAACCGAATGGACTTGCTATATGAAATATGTACTTAATTACTACATAATTAAGCATGATGCAAGTGTAATCACGTGAATTCAGGTAATAGTCGGGTATGGATATTAACCTGAATTTGCCGGGTGTCACAACCCTACCCCCAAAAACCTAAAACACCCACCCCACCCCCAAAAGCCTAAATCCTTAAATCTAAACCTTAAAACTAAACCCTAAGGCTAAACCTTAAGGCAAAAACTAAACCCTACAAGCTAAGATCGTAGAGTTCGACGAGACGGTTCCAACGCCGCCGAAATGAGTAAAATCGGAGTTCGTATAAGCCGGTTATAAACGTTTTAAAATCCTTCATACATTTCTCACAGTTTTTGGCCTTTCTAGCGGATCCCTATATATATATATATATATATATATATATATGAGGTGAAGTTCATAAGAAAACTAACATTTAGGGAGAGAACTAAAGAACTTCTCATTAAAGACAAAAAAATAATAAAAAATTCATAACTCAAAATATAAATTAAAAACTAAAAAAGTGGTTCGGAGACCATGTTTCTCACGTCGTCCTCGTTCAAAAAAAAGGAAAAAATGTCGGTTTAGCTTTAGGGTTTAGTTTAGCTTTTAGGGTTAGGTTTTTGAGTTTAGCTTTTAGGGTTAGGTTTTTGAGGGTAGGGGTGGGTGGGGTTAGGTGTTTGGGTGGGGGTGGGGGTGGGGTGGGGGGTTTTGGTTTTTAGGTGGGGGTAGGGTGGGGGGTTTAGGTTTTTGGGGTGGTACTACACACATGCAGTATTGCGTTTTGTTTTTTTGAACGAGGACGACGTGAGAAACATGGTCTCCGAACCACTTTTTTAGTTTTTGATTTATATTTTGAAATATATGCAATGGCTCTGGATTGCGATTTCCATCAGCAACATGATTTATAACTGCAACATCAAATGACCTAAGGTTTCTGAACAAGAAGTCACGGTCTGCGGAGTCCTGAGTGATGAAAGCCTTCATTTAAAAAAACAGGAAAGAGTCAGCAAAGAGCGAAAAAATGAACAGTAAATGAATACTCTAAAAAAAGATGTTATAAATGTTTCCAATTATTTTTATTAAGAGTTACAACGCTGTGGAGATGCTTAAGAGCATAATTTTTCCAAATTTTAAGGTACCTTCCAAATGTAATAAGGAACATGGCTCTCTAAGTAAGCAGTATGAATCTGGTTTGAGATGTTGACCTGAAGCATAGTTAAAATCAATCTAAGAAAATAAATAAAATAAATATATCTCTATATTCAAAATTCAGAATAGAACATGAAGTAACCTCAATTAAGACCGGACCATACACCTCTTTCCTAAATTCATGTCGGTGTGCTTGTACCCATTGATAAGCATCAAATATTTTTTCAGCTCCAGAATTTCTTAACGCCACGTTTATTTTTAATATTTTCCATCTCCCTTAACCTACAAAATATGCAGGTCAAACTGAGTAAAATCCAGAGACAGAATATTATGCACATACAACGCTGATATGGCATAGAACATATTAATCACCTCTCTGCAGTTTGCCTTACTAAAACTTCCATCTTTATTATTAATATAATTTTAAAGTTTGCCTTACTAAAACTTCCATATTAATCACCTCTCTGCAGTTTTTTCGTGTCATGTGTCGTCTCCATGTTTATTCTTATCATTTTCTTCCGCCCCTCTCTCTTATTAAATACACTTCCATCTTTAGTATTAACTAGTTTAGATCCCGTGTCTATACACGGGTGAAAATTGAAAATTATCATTACATAAAATTTTTAAATATTTATGTATATATTTTACATTGTAAAAATATATTACATATACTAAGGATAGAAACAAACCTAAAATTAGTAAAAATTAATATATAATTGGGTTTTGAAAATACGTTAAATACTATTTAATGTAATTTGACTTTCAATTAGTATTTGATTGAAATGAAAGTTACATAATTAAATTTTAAAGTTTGTTATAATAAGGGATAATTTAAAATAAATGTGTTTTATTAGTATAATTAGTATTTTCTATAAATATACATATTATTATAAAAGAGAGAAGTGCATTAAATAAGAGAGAGAAGCGGGAAAAAAATGATGAGAATGAATATGGAGGCGACACGTGGCACTAAAAACCTTTATTTATTATATAGTATAGATATAATTTTAAAGAAAATACTAATAAAACACATTTATTTTAAATTATCCCTTATTATAAGAAATAGTAAATGAAATTCAAATTACATTAAATAGTAATTAATGTATTTTTGAAACTCAATTATATATTAATTTTTACATATTTTGAATTTTGTTTTCTATCCATACTATATGTTATACATTTTTACACCGGTAATATTATATATTATAGGGTTCCACTAGGAAGGAAAAAAAATGTAGGAAGTGTAAAAAAGATTTTGAGCTCTTGATTTTGGAGATAGAGGATTTCTAAGAAGGCCACATAAAAAGGAAGGGATTTTAAGCCTTGAAGGGTATAATAGTAATTAAATTCCAATAGAGATAAATAACATACACATGCATTTTCCACCCTCATTTTTTAAACGTTTATATCTTTTTATACGTCATTATTTAAAAAAAAATATATATACCATAAAATCAAGCGTTTTTTATCTTTAAATATATATATATATATATATATATATACATATGTGGGACGTATCAAATGAAAACCCAGAGTTGTTGTGAAAACTTTTAAACTCATTATGGACCATTCATTTTATTTTCTTTTTTTGCTGTTTTTTTATTCATGAAGGGTATTAAGGTCATTTTATCCTTCTTTCTCTATTAATTTAAACCTACACTCTCTCTCCTAAACCTAAAAATGCCAAATCTTCATCTCAACTTCAAATCTCACCATCTCTTCATCTCAACCTCGACGGAAACCCACAAAGAACAACCATCGTCTGCAACAAGAGGAATACGACGGCGAAGATCGAGGTTAAAGTCGCCGGAAACCAACAAAGGACAACCGTCGTTTGTTTCTTTAATCTGATCTCTTTTCACATTAATGGTGAAGACCGGTGAGCAACTGACAGCGTCACCGTCGATTTATGGCGGCTCAACACCGGTTCGGCCCCAGCGTCACCGTAGATCTGGATTTTATATGTGTAAATCAAATCTTGGTTCGATGGGGATCTGGGTTTTCTTCATCTTCATCAGATCTTGGTTCGTTGGGGGGTTTTTGTGACAACCGTGAATTTTCAGGTCTACACCGCGTTCGATGAGTTCATATAATAATAATACTATTATTATTATGTTGAAATATACTTTCAAACGAAAGGAACTCGTTAGTGAACGAAAGATAATAGCAAGATTTATTTGTGTGTTATAATGTCAAAAAAATTTTTTGATCAAGTTCGGGTTTATACGCTTTAACACCCGAGTTGGGCGGTTTCGTAAAATTTTAATTTAAATCCGAAAGGATATATATTTATGAGACGCAAAGACTCGAGGAAAAATAATAAATTATAATAAGTTATTTTTGGGTAAAATAACGCTTCTATTTTTTTATCGGGTTCGTTTAAGCGAGAAACCGGACGCGATCGGAGACCACGAGGGATATAAATACCCCACTACACTTTTTTTCCTCATTTGCTCATATCATTGAAAGCAATTAGAGAGAGAGAGGGCTGGAGCTGGTGGTGGTCCGGTGGCGGCCGACGGCGTTCCGCGGTGGTCCGGTGCGGTGGCCGGTGGCGGCCGAAGCCCGTTTTTCCCTTAGAACCATTTCTCGACGCTACGAACGCAATGGTAAGCTCAGATTTGTCTAAATCCTTGCTTAAATTCGTTAAAAAGAGTTTTTAAATTCTGTCCAGAAAGTTTTATGCATGCGCAGTCTTAAAGATCGGACGATCCCCGGAAATCCGACCGTTAGAAATGCATGAATTTTGGATATGATCTTGTCAACACATAGACCAAAACCCTACCAGAGGAATGTTTGATCAGTGCTTTCTAGGTATGATTTTCATACCCTCGAATGTGACTGATCAGATTTTCGGATTTGAAAAACTGGGTCTCAAACAATCGTCGATCCCCGGAGATCCGACTGTTGGATTGTGACAATTTTTGGACAGTAGTTGTTTAGCACAAATACGAATGTTTTCACCGTAGGAAATTCCAGTCAGATGTTGGAAACTATATTTTTTAATACGAACAGATTATAACAGTTTATAGGACCGAAACTGGAAATTGATCGGGTTGCATGGCCATCCAAACGGCATTGCATGTCAATTTTGAGCATATAGAAATGCTCGGGAGATAAAAACGATCCTAATTGTGTTTTTGGTTTTTATTGCATGTGAAATACGGGAGGTTCCGCGTACGCGAACCATTTATACGAAAGGTATAAACTTTACCCGTTAAGATTTAATTTTATGTTAGAATAGTTTTATGAGTCATTGGTTGGGAATTAAACCCGAAAATATTTAGTGTTGAGATATTTGATATTTTGAGTGGTTATTAGGTTATAAACCCAACCCTGGTTCACGTGGAATTAATATATTTATTTTTATACAACAATTGTTTTTTTTGGATTTTTATAAACTTTTGATTTAGCTTCCAAATTTATTTTTAAAAATTAGTATTTATATAAAAATTAAGATTTGAAAATTTTGGTAACTAAAATATTTATAGATTATTTATTAAAATTTCTACAAGTTTAATACATGAAAATTAGGAAAAATACTTCTGAGTATTGGAAAAATTTAGAATTTGGTCAGTAATTATTATATGATAAAACATGACTCCTGTCCAAATTTAATAAAAAATGGAGTTGTCTAAGTAGGTTTTTAGCATTTATGAAGTTTTAACGATTGAATTTGGGATCATATAGTCCTAAACAACATTAGGACTTGAAACTTATAATAGAATCTCATATGAAGTTAAAACTTATTTGGTAAACATTTGGTGAAGTTTGGACAATTATAACTATTTTTACCGAATTTGTTAAATTTTAACAATATTATATTCATAATAAATAATCTGGATATTGAAAGATTATGAAAATTGGTCAGAAATTTTTATTTATGTGTATGAACAATTAGTGAAAGTTTCAAACATTAATTTTATGTCTAAATATGGTTTTTGAATTATTGTCCATTAAAACTTTATAAAAAGTTACCATTTTTGGAAATTTTTGTATAAAAATATTTTTATAAAAGTCTTAATGGGAGTTTGGACAGAAGTATTATCATATTAAAAATATAAAATTTGGACTTTTAAATTGGGTGCTAAAATCACACTAAAACCCTAATTTCGGATGAATCGGATTTTTAAACCGTAAACCTTACTTTACGCGCATAATCTCGTTTTTTTGTCAAACGAAACTGTGACTTGAGATTTTATCATATATGACATTATAACTACTGATATTCATTAATAAAATCTAAAACTTAAGGTTTTAAAGTCACAAATTTATATAAAAGCCGGTTTTACAACTTTTGAGCGGTTTGTACGTGTGTGCACGGGTTTTGGGTATGCAACCGACTGCATAGCCACTTTTTAAGTAGTAGACTCAGTTTTATACTTTAGGCATCCTAAATTCTATTTTTTTCGTGTCTACTTGGTTAGTAGGACTCGGTTAGGACACCTGTTTTTGCGGTTCTTGCGGATTTAGCCGTACCTTGGTACATTCGTTAGAAGCATGTAGTATGGTTCAATGTAATGCACAACTTTCCTTTTAGTTTCTCTTGTACTTGTGTTCAATGAGATATACCGGTTACATCCCGTACTTCCGCCTTGGTGTGATGTGACAGTTTTGATCTACAGATGGGGAAAGGTGCTAATGGTCGATTAGAGCACGGAGAAATTGAACACCGAAAAGACCAACTTTAAGTGAATCATCAAATTAGAAAGAAACCAAATCCTTGTGCAATCTATCATTGACAGAGTTTCTGTTCACAAAACATCCAAATAAAGCTGCATAAGGTGAAAATGGTAGTTTGAATCTGCACTCGCCATGCCAGAAAATCAGGTTAGTCACTGATTATTCTGTGGTTTTATTAAATAAATAAGAATAATTGAATGTACCATTTATAAGGTTTGTGTTGAAATCATTCACTTCAAATCAATTTTTTTTAAAACTTATTCGATTGATAGATTTACACACGTGTATATTCTATTTACACATGCATATAATCGATTTACACATGTGTATGTTCGATTTACATAGGGTAAGTTACACATGTTTATATTTGATTTACACATATATCTCCTGTTGTCTTTGAGTTCTTAACCACGGATACACTAAAGTTATACACTAAATAACTTTAGTGTATCTTGATTCTGTTTTTTGAATTTCAGATAGAAGATCTACCAGGTTTGATATACGAGTAAGGGTTTGATACTGGGTAGTTTGATTTTACAATTGGTTTTTATTTTTTATACATGTGTATTTGATACCTTTTTCACAAGTGTAAATTATATTTTTTTTTTTGGTTTTTAAAGATAATTTGGTAGTTTGGATGTAAATTATTTTTTTGATTTGTGTATATAGGTATTTACCCATATGTATTTGATAATTACACATGTGTTTTTGATGTTTACACAAGTATGTTCTTGAATTGTTTTTGTTGTATATGGATATATGGCAAAAGTACAGATAAAAAAAAGTATTAAAATCATGATTTAAATAAAAAGAAAAAGCCACATGTATTTTTTTAAATGAAAAAGAAAAATAATTTTTTTTTACTTTTCTACCCTTCTAACAAATATAGGCCACACAAATTCTTTTCAATTTAAATAAAAAACTCGAATTTAATTACAGCCACAAAATTAAAATATATGAATAATGAATGAGTGGCTAGGATTTAGTTTAAAAGTTTTCACAACAACTTAGGGTTTTAATTTGATACGTCCCATATATATATATATATATATATATATATATATATATATATATAGTATAGGGATCCCTAGGAAGGCCTAAAACTGTGAAAAGTGTAGGAAGTATTTTAAAACGTTTATAACTGGCTCATACGAACTCCGATTTTACTTATTTCGGCGGCGTTGAAACCGTCTCGTCGAACTCTACGATCTTAGCTTGTAGGGTTTAGTTTTTAGGGTGTAGATTTTAGGGTTTAGTTTTTGCCTTAGGCTTTAGTCTTAGGGTTTAGATTTAAGGATTTAGGCTTATCAGGGCGGGGGTGGGGGATTTAGGTTTTTGGGGGTGGGGTGGGGGGTTAGGTGTTTTGGGGGGGGGGGGTTGGGTTGGGGGTTTAAGCTTTTGGGGGTTGTGGTGTTTTTAGACGACTTTTTCGGCTTTTTATGGTTTTTTTGTTAGGATTTAGGTTTTTGGGGCGGGGGTTTTAGGTTTTTTTGGGGTGGGGTGGGGTTAGGTTTTCGGGGGTCGGTGGGGGTTTTAGGCTTTTGGGGGGTGGTGGTGGGGTTTTTAAAAGAATTTTTACAGTTTTTTGCCTTCCTAGAATATCCCTCCCATATATATATATATATATATATATATATATATATATATATATATATATATATATATATATATATATATATGAGGGATATTCTAAAAAGTGAAAAAAGTGTAGGAAGACACCATGAAGTGACATGTGTCCAAGGAGGGGACCAATGGGGAAGGGCAAAATCGTGAGAAAACATGCGCTTAATTTTTCAAATGCACAAAATATGCACATGCAAGTCACATGCATATTCCTTATACTTTTTAAACGTTCATAACTTTTTAATGCGTTATTATTTAAAAAAAAATTTACACCATAATAACGAGCGTTTTTTATCTTTAATATGAGTACACTATTGTTATATAAAATTAAAAAAAAAATTACGAGTTAAGTGACGTTTTTTATTCATTGTGTTTTTGCACTACATTGTACAAACTCTATAAAAACATCATAAAAAACGACGTACAAATACCATAAAAACGTCATAAATTAAAAAAAATCATAAAAATTTTTTTGAATGGACATTTTATGATGTTTTTGAAGTGAACGTGTTATGGTGTTTTTAGAACTAGACAAGTTTTTGGTGTTTTTGAACCGGAGGAATTTATGATATTTTTAAAAGAGCTTGTTTCACCTGGAAAAGAAAAACACCATAAATAAAACATCTAAAACCATTATGGTAATGGCGTACAGAAATGAGTTTTCTGTTTGATCGCGTACGAGCTCTTGCAACTCTCGCATTCATAGAGCCGAGCACCAAAGATAACGATTCCTAGGAGGTGTTGGAGAATCTGAAAAACGCATTTTCTGTTTTCTGCACAATCACAGTTCAAAACACACCATAAAGTTGCCCAGTTTAAAAACATCATAATACACCCAGTTCAAAAACATTATAAAAGAAGATACCATAAGGAAAACACTTAAAACCATAAAGGTAATTGCATAAAAAAACACAATAAAACGCATTTTCTGTTTTCTACACAATCACAGTTCAAACACACACCATAAAGTTGCCTAGTTTATAAACACCATAACACGCCTAGTTTCACATACGTTTTTTTTCTGTTTTTCCGCACGATCGGTGATAAAAAACACTAGAAAACTCCATGAAAAAGAGCTTGCACAGTTCAAAACACACCATAAAGTTGACCAGTTTAAAAACACCATAAAACGCATTTTTTGTTTTCTACACAAGCACAGTTCAAAACACACCATAAAGTTGTCCAGTTTAAAAACACTGTAACACGTCCAGTTTCATATGCGTTTTTCTGTTTTACGCACGATCGGTTATCAAAAACACAAAAAAACTCTATGAAAAAACACCATAAAAAAACACCATGAAAAAACGCAGTGAAAAACGTCCATGAAAAACGTAGTGAAAAAAGTCATAAAAACGCCATGAAAAAATGCAGTAAAAAAAACATCATATAAAAGTCTTAAAAAACGCCATGAAAAAGACACCATAAAAAAACATCATGAAAAAACACAGTGAAAAACGTCCATGAAAAACGCAGTGAAAAAGTCATAAAAAAGCCATGAAAAACGCAGTGAAAGAATATCAAAAAAACGTTATGAAAAAGTCTAGAAAAAACGCCATGAAAAAAAGGTCATGAAAAAACACAGTGAAAAAAGTCTTGAAAAAACGCCATGAAAAACGTCTTGAAAAAATGCCATGAAAACGTGTTAAAAACGTACAAACCTAGTTCAGCGATTTTTTATTTTTTTTAAATGTAGCAAGACCATACTCGTTTTAAAGATAAAAAAACAATTGATTTTATGGTATATTTTTTTTATAAAAATAACGACGTATAAAAAAGATATAAACGTTTAAAAAATGAGGGTGGAAAATGCATGTGACTTGCATGTGTATGTTATTTCTCTATTTTGGAAACAATTACTATTATACCCTTCAAGGCTTAAAATCCCTTTCTTTTTACGTGGCCTTCTTAGAAACTCTTCATCTCCAAGATTAAGGGCTCAAAATCCTTCATACATTTTTTTCCCTTCCTAGTGGAACCCTATACTAAATATATATAGGGTGAAGTTCATAAGAAAACTAACATTTAGTGAGAAACTAGAGAACTACTCATTAAAGGCAAAAAAAAAAAATTCATAATTCAAAATATAAATTAAAAACTAAAAAAGTGGTTCGGAGACCATGTTTCCCACGTCTTCCTCGTTAAAAAAACGCAAAAATGTCGGTTTAGCTTTAGGGTTTAGTTTAGTTTTTACGGTTTAGCTTTTAGGGTTAGGTTTTTATTTTTAGCTTTTAGGGTTAGGTTTTTGAGGGTAGAGATGGGTGGCGTGGGGTGGGTGGGTTTAGGTTTTTGGGTGGGGGTGGGTGGGGTGGGGGTGGGTGAGGTGGGGGGTGATGGGTTTAGGTTTTTGGGTGGGGGTGAGTGGGGGGTTTAGGTTTTTGGGGGGGGTGTGTGGGGGGTTTAGGTTTTTGGGGGTGGGTGTGGGGGTTTAGGTTTTTTTTGGGGGGGGGGGTGGGGTGGGGGTTTAGGTTTTTGAGGTGGTACTACACACATGCAGTATTGCGTTTTTTTTTTTGAACGAAGACGACGTGGGAAACATGGTCTCCGAACCATTTTTTTAGTTTTTTATTTATATTTTGAGTTATGATTTTTTTATTATTTTTTGTCTTTAATGAGGAGTTCTCTAGTTATCTCATTAAAATGAGTTCTCTCATGAACCTAACCCTATATATGTATATATATATATATATATATATATATATAAAGATTTAAGAATTTTATGTATTAATATTTTTCACCTCGTGTGTAGTATACGGGTTTTAAGCTAGTATAATATATAACATGAATTGTTAGTTTATTTATGTTTCACATAAAATATTTGAGTTTTTGTCTATGTGAAAAAGTAGTAAGAATTGTATCAAATGATGGTTGTGTTTGTTCCAATTGTAGTATGCAAAATATGATTCTTTTTCCCTATTGTTAAAGTTAAAATCAAGCAATAAAAACTATAAAACGACTTTGAATATGTGTATTATGCCTGAGTATTTGGATGTACCGATGTAATGGATAATCGCATTGTTTTATACATATGGGTCAAAACTCATTACAATAGTGAATCAAACCTTTGAAATTTGGCGCACCGTTGTAACGAGTTACATGCATTGTTATGTACGTGTGTGTGTGTGTGAAAGCTAACTACTATAGTGAAACAACCCTACGAAATTGGATGCACCGTTGAAATGGGTTAAAGACTACTACATAACAATGAAACAAAACTCAAAAGTTGGATGCACCATTGTAACTAGTTTGACACATCGTTACAAACACGTGCTTCAAACTCGTAAAGTAGTGCATCAAAAGTTTATAGTAACCCCGCAAAGGGCGTTGCCCCATGGCCCCATAAGGGGGCACATCCTCTTGACTGGTAGTGGATTATATGAGTTTTAAAACCGTACTTTTTATGGAAAAGAATATATAAGAAGACTTGTACCAAATTAAATGTGTCAATTTTTGGATTTAATAGTGTATTTAAAAAACTGCATTAAAAATATTTGAGATTAAAAAGATTGTGTAAAGTGTTGTATAATTAGCTTAAAGATAAACTGATGCTACTGGATCAGTTATGTTGACTCATTAAAAACCTTACTAAGAAAACCCCAATGGGACAAAACTTAGTGAAGGGAAAAAGAGTGCAATGTGTATAATACTTGTCACACCCCAACCGACGGCGGAATACGTCGGGGCGGGACATGTAGACTGTTCATGAGCACATGGCTGACTAACATTTTATATATTAAAACGTTACATTTCCATTCACAATTTCCAAATACAACAATACAAGAATATTTGAAATACAAAACATATTCATTTGTTTCAATTAACTAGGTCTACAACCTAAGTGTAGCAACTTGATCAACTCAAACTTTTGTACCTGAAACATGATGAAAACGAGGTCAACTAAAAAGTTGGTAAGCATACATAGGTTTTGACTCTAAATAGCATCAAAGTGTTATGTGTAAACAAATCCATACAAGTCATGATTAATAAGGCGTTTATGGGGAGTTACTATTGTGTAACCAAGAGTACAATCAAACCTTTGTAACTAGCATGCAAAATTGTGTTGTCGGTAACAATCACCCCAATCTGGGTGGGTTTGTCAGACTCAATAGATCTATCATTGTTAACCGTCGGCTTGTATAGTTAATGATTGTACATATAATTGCACACAAACAGTTAACACACCTAGCACTCAAACATAAAGCTCAAATTGCATACAAATTGTAAAGTGGATCTGTATTGTGTAGTTTATGTAAGTCATTGTAATGTTGTGATCATGTTTCACCCAAAAATGTAAAATAGTGGAAAGAGGGGCTATGTAAAACTCACATTGTATGGATAGCTTGTAGATAACACGAGCAATAGGTAGCAACAGTGATCTTTGCAAATCACAAAGTTAACCTAGAGTGAAAATATATGAACTTAAATCAAAGATATGTACAATGTCTAAAGTAAGGTCTAAGGTTCAATGGGATTTGAGTATAGGGATTTGTACAAAAGAGTTTGCGTTATGCAAAAGATGTAAGTCGACAGAAGTTTGATATAAAATTGTAAGTTCGAAGTATATATGAAAAATAATATTTGACTTTAGGGTTTATGTTTAAATAAATAAATTCCTCTTATTTATTTATTTAAAATAGTAAGTCTTTAAATTTAGTGTGATATTATACTTATAATCCAAATAAATAAATTTATTTTATTTATTTATAATTATGTGTCAAAATATAGTGTAAATATATATGTTAGTATACATCACAATTTAAACTCTAAATGAAATGTTAATGTAAAAAGATAATAAATTTAAATAAATAAGTTCTCTTTATTTATTTATCTATTATTTAAATAATGTGTCTTAAAGTGGGTATTTAAGAAAATATATGTTAATATATATATAAGAATTTGTTTAATTATATTTAAACCTTAATTAACATTTGTAAGGAAATATTTAAAATAAATGTTTGTGGTTCCTTTTTTCTTAACTGCATAGAATTTCCTCATTTTATTTTTAAAAGTTATATTAGTAAAAAAAATCAACTTTGACAACAAAGTTTTATAAGTGTGTTAAAGAGACACCAAAAAAAAGAACAAGGGAACACGTCAGTGGGTTTCGAACCCATGACCTTGGCTGGGTATACTTGAGCGAGTTAACCACTAGACCAGGGACACATTCAAGTTTAAAATCCGTAATTAAATTTTAAAAGCCGATTAGTCTGTGTCATCTTCTACAAACAAATACTCAGATTGTAAACACCCTAACCCTAAATCCGATTTCATGAACCTAGACAAAGAGGGGCGACTACGAATGAGAAGGGTTACCTGAGGCAAACGATTCGGACCAGGAGGGGCTTGCACAGTCGTTGATTAGAAGGGCTCCCCCCCCTTCCTGCGCCGTTCAGACCGAGAGAGAAGGAAATAAAAGGAAAATCGGATTTGCGAATGATCTCGAGTTGTAAACGAATTAGGTATCGAAAGGTATGTGATTAGAACGCGTTTTACATCTATAACTGAGCGAGATTTGAGGGATTAGAAGCTTGATTTGTGGGTTTTGAAATCCATAACCGAATTCTTAAATGTGACTTTAAAAATCTTGAATTCTCATTCAATAATGTTGATTACGAGTTCCATACGGTCACAAATGTTTTAGACATTGATTGGGGAGGATTTGAATCCCGGATTTATAGGGATTGAAAGAGTTGACATCAAATTTGTTTAACTTTGACTCTGGAAAGTCAAACTAAACAGATGAGGCTTGATCTTGCATTTGACTTCGATGTTAGACGAATTAATTCTTAATACGTATTTGTTTAGAGTTCATGCAATGTCTCTGAGAGATTAAGAGGCTATATCACCCTGAAATCGATGGTTTGAGAGATGAATTTGGGTCCTTTTGACTTCTCTAAGTCAAATTGCAAACCTTGTTGACTTTTAGAAGGTCAAAGTACATGTAAGAATTCAAGTTTGAGTGTAACGGTTCAAATTGGAAGGTCCGAATACGTAGAGAGGTTCAAAGATAATTTGAGAGGGTTCTTTGCTTTAGAGGGGGTCCAAGACTAATTTTAAATTGAAGTTCTGTAATAAAATAGTTTTTTTTATAACAACGTATATATAAGTATGTGCTTATATAAATATATAATAGAAAACAATGTGTTATTGTAGAGTTGAAATTGGAAATTGGTATAAAATCATAAAATGTTGAATATGTACAGGATTTGAAAATGAAGTGTCATTTTTGTAAAAATAAATGAATAAATAAACAAGTAGTACCGGAAAAATCTTGGATGTTACAATACTCCCCCTCATTTACATATCCTTTAAGTGATGCGTGTTGATCTTCTATGAAATTTGCTCAAAGCTTCTGTAGTTGATAGTTACCGCTTGATCCCTTCATGTGTCATCCTTTTTTGCTAAGCAATGTTGTATAATCTTCATGTAAAACCTCTAGTGCCTCCTCTCATAAGTGAATACCACAAGATTCACGACTGTGTTGTGTTACATCACCTGCATCTGCAAGACTAACTAAACTTGTTTTGATGGGTTAGTAAAGCATAAACCCATACCTCTGTACCTTAAAGATTTTACCATATTGCATTATCTCATCAACGAGCACGATATAAATGATATATCTAATCGTGACTAATAAGAAAACATTGATTCTCAATTGCATTTAACTATGATACTTCTTGACCAACAAATTCTCTTTTGTTTTTAGAAGAGATGATAAGAGACAATTATTAGACAAATTTTAACATACTTAGATGATAAGTTTTGTCCATGTTTAAATGTTTCAACATCTTCTGGATGTAACTTGATTGATGGATAAAATTATCATTATACAAATGTTCTATCTCTTCAAAAGATAGAGTGATACCATCAACATATAGTGTAATAACTGTAAACCTCATATTGTTCTTTTAATAAAACACATGGACCAACTATATCACATTTATATCTCTCTTCTTGTAGATAATCGATCATTAAGTTGATTATGCACATTCAACATGACTATTTTAGTCCATATATAGAAACTGCTAACTTTATAGTTCTTCGTGTTTTATATAAATGCTTCAGGCATTTATAATCCATCAAAGACTTCTTTCATATCTTAACAAATTGTGTATGTGCATTCACTCTTCAGGAGTTTTGATACTTTATCATTTAGTAGATAATTGCAAAATCGATAACATCCAATTTGTACCATTAAGATATCATAATCACCATGTTCAATTACTTTCTTACATGTTTATTGGTGGATAAGGATTGCATATTTAATATGTTTCGAATAACTTTCAAACATTCAACCACTTTAGGAAGCTCACCAAGAGTTCCAATTATATTGAATTTAATAACATATGCAACAAACATAATGTATACAGATCTGAATCTGTATACGACAATCATAATATTCTCGAGAACTTACTCTACATGATTTTAGCAGTATAATTCCTTCAGGGATTTTCAATAACATGTGAGTCACAACATTTATAAGACGTATATCAATTCTCTCTTTGTATTACCAGACTAATAAGACGTTTAAAATCATTACATCCACCACTGGAGAATGTGTCTCCTCATAATCAATTACAGGGCTTTGCAAAAATCCTTGTGACACCAACTTTGTCTTATTATTTCACATAATTCATTCGCACAAAAGACCCTGCTCACATCCAACATATTTTACAACTTCATATATAAAGACAACAAGTCTAATAACTTTCTATTTTATTAGAGAATTCAACGCTGCCTCATTTGTGTCTTTCCATTATTGGCCAATTATTTCAACCTTTTCATTCATAGACAGATTTTAATTATTGATCCTCATCGTTTCAAGCGCTATATTATATTCAAAATCCTCATCGTTTCAAGCGCTATATTATATTCAAAAGTATAACGACGTCGATTTTGTTTCGATTCCATACATTTCTAGACATGGCATAATTTACCGAGATCTATTTATTTTCAGGTACCTGAGGTTCTTCTGGAACCATCATGTCTAGTGTCTCTTCAGGAGACAATTCTAATATACCTCGACTTGACCATCTTAATTACTTGCTCCGTTTTTCAAGGATTTTTATTCTTGGAATCGACTAGTATATCACGCTACAGACGTGCCATAGACTTATTATCAATATGTGATTGTCCTTCTTGGACACTAAAATTAATTAAAGCATTAGCAGCTGGCATATATGACTTAGTCACTCTTTTTAAGGTCAGTGAATGTGTCTGGTAACTGATTCTTTAATCTTGGTAAATGAATTATCTTTCGAACTTCTAGTTCACATTGTTTAGTTTGAGGATCTATGATAATTCATTCCAACTCATTTTTTTTTTCGGCTACTTTTAATCTCCCCCTAATTTATTAAGCGAAAACCAATATATTGAGCCATAAATGAATCATTCATTAGTGGCTCTATTCATACCCAACACATATTCTCAACCTCCTTTGAGGTCCCATCTTTGTGCGTTATGGTGGATCAATTTCAATACATATACCGCACAACAAAAAATCTTAGATGGGAAATATTTGGTTCCTAACCAAAAACCAACTATAATTGGGAGGAAATATTAAAACTCGTTGGCTTGATATGAATTAATGTTACTGCATGCAAAATCACATGTAACCAAATATAAACATGAACTTTTGCTCTCATGATTATTGTCTTTGCAATCAATCGAAGACGTCTGCTAATCGTCTTCAACAAAAGCAATTTGTGTGTTAGAAATTTCAACACTTATTCCAATAATCATAGTAACTTGAGAATTCAATTAGTCGTTATTACCAAAATAAATATGATAATTTGGAATAATGTGGTTTCTATCTAATTAGCTAAGCAACAAATCATACAAACTTCTGGTTACATATTGATAACTATTTAGACAATGCATCAATTTAAAACACTAAACGGTATCATGTAATGATATATGCGTATATCTTTATCACTTCTAGAATATATCTATAGGGATTCACACCCTATTTTAGTTGGTAAATAATTAACTTCCCTTGAGAGCAAACATTACATGTTTAATTCCAATTTAGGTTCTTCAATATGTTTCACATAATCATTGACTCGGGATGCTTTAACCGGTCATGCCAATTAATTAAATAATCATGATTCATAAACTTCTGGTTAGGATCATATATGCTTTAGCTGCGCTCGTATTTGTTTAATACACAATGCATCATACGAGAGAATAATGTATTATTATTTTAAACGATCTTGTCATATCAACTTTTTATGCTTTCCAAACTTTATTCTCATATAATCACTCTCTTAATTTTCCACTGTTGGTAGTCATTCTCATTATTGTTATGATTATCAATACAAATTTCTCAGTTATATCTATGATCATTACCTTTATACCGATCAATATATAGTTATATTCACTTTAGGGAATGGAGTAGAAACAGAAAAAGTTTCATGCTTTTTCATTCGTTTTTATTCGGACATATGGATTTGAGGTCACTTAAAACCTTTGATGCTTCTTTTCATAATATTGCTACTCCAGGAGCATATTCGAGGTGTGAAAATTTTGATAAATACATATATACTCGAACTGTAGGTCGAGGAATAATTTAGCCATGTGAAAGTCTTCATTTCAAAATTCTCTCTCTAATAGTTTGACAATTTCTCTCGATGATATGTAAATCATCTCTGTAAGCTGCTATTATGATGAGCTATTAGAGTAAAATTTTGATAAATAGACACGCGTAATTTTATCAAACTTATACCCCTACTTTTCAAAATATTTACTGAGTTGATTGTAGCATATACGACCAGTTTTCTTGAGACTATATACAATCTATTGAGATTCATAAAACACATCTCGAGGTATTGTTTTTAAATGTTTCGGGCATATTAAATCCTGTTATGGATTTTCATTATAAATAATCTTCTTGTCATATAAATTAAGAAATAGTTACATGTCTGAGTCATGCAGATCTTATCGGTCTTGAATTTTATGACCTTTTGTAAATTAATCATGTGATTTAGAAAGTATGACATTTTGGATGTCAGATCATCATATATAAACATGTTTAACAAGTAGATCTTGCACTATGATCTAAACATGTTTATAATCTTTTAAAGAGTGATAACCAAAACTTTGGTCTTTTAATTGTTCTATTCAATACAATAAATTATAGCATCTTAAAGACCATGTATATCATAAAGGCAAATTATACAATACAAAACAATATATTATATCATAATATAAAACAAGTTATAATAAAACTTTATGAAATAAGATTTTTATTTCATGTCACAAGCAAATATATATAATTTATATATTACCTTATCACAGTATAACCAATAACAAGTATATCTTACATCTAACTATTTATCAATTTAGTTTGAAACATAAACATATATCGATGTGATCGTTTATTACTAGTATTTCATACAATTTCTTTATTCCAAAGTTACAATTATAAAACATTGTGCATGCTTATTTGCTTGCTGTCAAATTTTGAAATATGTAATCCTTCCATGAATTTATTTAGCCAAGAGAAATAATTTATATATAAAACTGAATTATGAAATCGACTCATATATACACAAACTAGTTTAGATCCCGTGTATACACACGTAGTGAAAAATATCAATATATAAAATTTTTAAATCTTTATGTATATATTTTAAAGATGTAAAAATATATTACAAATACTAAGGATAGAAAACAAATTCAAAATATGTAAAAAAATAATATATAATTGAGTTTCGAAAATACGTTAATTACTATTTAATATAATTTAACTTTCATTTAATATCTGATTGAAAATAAAAGTTAGATAATTAAATTTCAATTTTTCTTATAATAAGGGATAATTTAAAATAAATATGTTTTTATTAGTATATTAGTATTTTCTTTAAACATATATTATTATTAAAAGATGAAAATGCATTAAATAAGATAGAGAGGCGGGAAAAAAATTATGAGAATGAATATGGAGGCGACACGTGACATAAAAAACCTTTATTTATTATATAATATAGATTTCTTTAAACATATATTATTATTAAAAGATGGAAATGCATTAAATAAAAGAGAGAGGCGAGAAAAAAATTGTGAGAATGAATATGAAGGCGACACATGGCATAAAAAACCTTTATTTATTATATAGTATAGATTGTTTATCCTTTACAATAGCTTTTGAAAGAATAAATATAGAATTAAAAGTTTTTCAACTCTATGGCTTATATCAAGCCCTAAAATTCTATAAAATTATTCGATCTGGATATACATATAGTAAAATATAAGCCCTAAAATTTTATAAAATTATTCGATCCAGATATAATTATAGTAAATTTAAATTCTGTATTTATCAATAATCAATATAGCAACAAGGTACCAATTGATTTTATAATTTATTACTATAATATAGGAACGAACACATAATTATTACCGTAAACAAATTCTTTTTAATTCTGCATACACTACAAGAAAACTAGGCATTAGCGGCGACATCATTAGCGGCGACGCCCAGAAATGTCGCCGCTATTGATGGTGATCCGTGTCTCCATCATCTGACGGTTACCAAGATTTTAATCGAGCGGCCAATGTTTTATTAGCATTAACGGCGACGTTATTCGCGGCGACCGTCGCCGCTAATGCTCTATAACGGGAATAACCCCATCAGTCCCTGCTTTCCCTCCATTCTCACCCTATCCCTCTCACTTATCCCAAGCGACGATCTCCGACCGCCCCTCCCGGCTCCGACGCCCCTCCTGGCTCCGCCCGCCCCTCCCGGCTCCGACCGGTTCTCCCTGCTCCGACCGCCCCTCCCTGCTCCGACCGGTACTTTAGGTAACATTACCAACTTAAAATCTCATTATTTATAAGAACTTTTAGCCACAAATATTTTACAACTATTATTATTATTTTATTAAATATACTCTTTTCTTTTAAACTAATCCTACCCTGATTTTCCAATCCGCTTTGGAGAAATACCTATCGCATGCAAACAAAAACAAAACGGTGGTACGAACCTTATTTTATACTTCCATTAGTAAGTTATTAATTCATAATTTATTGCAGATTAAATACATACCAGATTGGAAGAAGCATCCACGTTGAAGTTGTCATCAAATATCAGAAAGGTTTTTTGAGCAATTTTAGGAGCCGGTAAACACGAACAACAGATATCATGAAAGCGATATAGGTGACCACAAATCCAAATATCAGTGATGGCAGATCCAGAAAGTAGGGTTTTTGGAGAGAGCACTTTCGTGCTAATAACGTGTTGTATAACTAGCCTAAAAGCAAAGCAATATGACAAAGAGATGTAGACAGAAAGAGATCTGATATTAATTTATCAAGTATGTAATACAATGAGATACAATATGATATATATAGGAAAACTTGGTCAACAAGCCTAATCTATTTTAAGCGTTGATAACCACAATAATATATATATATATATCTATACTATATAATAAATAAAGGTTTTGATGGGACACTTGTCACTCTCTCATTCATCCTCAACTTTTTTTCCCGCTTCTCTCTCCTATTAATTATACAAATTTCTTTAATTATTTTTATAATTTTTGTTTCTCGCCTCTCTCTCCAATTAAATAATAATTACTTCTATAATTCAACATGTGTAGTAAATCGGGTTTCTAAAGTTTAATATTAATTAACATTTATCAGTTACATAAAAAAAATTAATATTCAGCTAAAAAAATATTTTAAAAATTAACTTAGCAGAATTTATAACTGTCACGTAATATTTTATATTACACGGGTTTTTAAACACATAAATTTTTTATTAGTAAGTCTATAACGTTATATTTATTCAACCTTGTAATACACGGGATTCTAAGCTAGTAAATAAAGGTTTTTAGTGCCACTTGTCACCTCCATATTTATTCTTATCATTTTTTCCCCGCCTCTCTCTCTCTTATTTAATGCACTTCTATCTTTAAATAATAATATATATTTAAAGAAAATATTAATTACACTAATAAAAACATTTATTTTAAATTATCCCTTCTTATGATAAACTTTAAAATTTAATTATGTAACTTTTATTTCAATCAAATAGTAATTGAAAGTCAAATTACATTAAATAGTAATTAATGTATTTTCGAAACTCAATTATATATTAATTTTTACATATTTTGAGTTCGTTTATATCCATAGTATATGTAATATATTTTTACACCTGTAAAATATATACATAAAGATTTAAAAATTTTAAATATTGATATTGTTCACCCCGTGTGTAGACACGGGATCTATACTAGTATATTTATAACATAAAGACTTTTTTGTTCAAATTTGAAAAAATATATTTGCATTTTTCGTATGTTCATTTCATACATATTTAACTTCCTATTAGTTAAAATTTTCAATAAAACCAACCACACCATTTATTTATTTAATAAAACTGGTGGCTAGATTCCTTCATACGAGTGCTCTGAAACAGGGGCGGCTTAATCATATTGCTGGTCTAAAGCAAACTAAAAATTTGAGGCCCCTTTCAACAAATGTCATGTCATAAAATCTTCTATTTTATTCGGGTTTGGGACCGACAATAATAAACTAAAAAGTTTATATTTGGGGAAGTTAATTT
Organism: Smallanthus sonchifolius; assembly: GCA_023525975.1. NCBI lineage: Eukaryota > Viridiplantae > Streptophyta > Magnoliopsida > Asterales > Asteraceae > Smallanthus > Smallanthus sonchifolius. Next base: position 19,770,680 of record CM042018.1, on the reverse strand, counting down.
TTTTTTTCGTTTTTTAATAATTTTGTACTTGTATAAAATGTTTAGATTAAGTTTATTTTTCTAGCTTTCTTAGAAGTAAACTCTTTAATAAAAATTTTCAAATCAATTTCTTCTAACAATTCATTTTCAATTGACGAAATAGCTAACCCATTTAATTGTTCTTGTGACATAGTAGATCTTAAATAATTTTTTATTAATTTTAATTTGGAAAAACTTTTTTTTGCGAAAGCAACCGTTACAGGAATAGTTAACATAACTCTATAGACAATATAAACATTTGAAAAAGAATTAAACTTTTTAATATAATTAAGTATATTAATAAGTGTGTCGCATTCTAAATGTATAACATGTCTTAAAATTTTTAGTTCTTGAAATAAATCTAAACTATCGATATCTAAGCTAGCATCATGTTTTAAAGATTTTTTAAGATCAATACAATGTTGTTTTAAACTGTTATCATTAAATGATTTTAATTTCTTTGTACTAAATAAAAAACCAAAAACACTTTCAAACTTTTTAAATTGATCAAATCTACTTTTAATTGAAGAAATAACATGATTTACTATATATAAAAAGTAATCACTTTTAAATAAAGTAATAGGAGTTTTTATATAAAAATAAAAATAAAAATTAAAGCCCTTAGAATTTGGTGGCCCAAAGATAGAGCTTTACTTGCTTTACCCAAAAGCCGCCACTGCTCTGAAAAGCGAACTTGTTATGAAACTATGCTTTCTACTCGTATATGTTTGGATTAGTTTTAAAAACCAAATTAAACCATGATAATTTTAAAACTTGTAAAACATATAATAAAAAAAAATAAAAGTAAAAGAAAAGGGAAAGGAAGTGTTCAAATTCGAACTTAATTGATTTAGAATTAAAAATAAAGATTTGAATTTGAATTTTTAAATTCAAGTTGATTCGGAAAAAAACTAAACTGTAAGATAAAAATAAATGGTATATATAACAAATATATAATATATTATTTTATTTAAAAATAAATAAAAAGTATGTATATAATTCGAATTCAATTTGGTTTTGAGTGACGATCATAGATCCAACAAATTTGTGACTCACTACTTTTAAATACAGTTATTTTCTGGGATGTCTGCTCCAAGATCCAATCTTTTTTGCCCGAATGCTTATGAATCCAACCACTTCATGTCATCTTCTGTTATATCCAACATTTCCTACAAAGATGAGCGTGGTTCAATCATCAATCATCCCCGACTCAGTTGAACCTGATTCATCCATAACCATCTGGTTCAACCCAAAGCGGTTCAATGTGGGCTTTATATAAAAGTTTAAGTTGTATGACAATGAAAACACGAATAAATACAACATTTCAAAACTCTTTTAAAAGCGCCCATTAAAGATTTAATTGCATGTAAGTTAAGAAACTAGAAGAAGAAAAATCATAAGATGTTTCAAAGTATACTAACCTTTATAGTGTGCTTAGGACGAGTTGAAGAAATGGATGAGAGAAAAAAAAACCAATGAGCTTCCCTCTCTATAAGTAATCCACATTGAGCAAGCACAATTCCAAATGGTGTTAGCCTTCGATTCAAAAGGTCCAAAGATCAAAGTATACCAGTTAACTAAAAGAACCTTTTTTTCTTATTCTTCATTTATAGATTTTCATGTAAGATAGCAATAGCAAAAACACTTTTAAATCCACAAAAAAGCTCTATTAAAAAAGAGGGTTTGCAAGAGTTTTTCTAGGTGTTTAAATGTTCTCCTTAGTCAAAACAAGAACCCACCACGACCTTATATATGAAAGCTATGACTCTCATAAGACAAACAGAGACCAAATTTAATTTTTAAATCAAATTCAATAGCATGTTTGGTCCTTTCTTAAAAATATGTTTCAAACTTTACAAATATTATTTGCATACAAGGCAAGAAGAAAGTCAACATTAAACAAACCAATTCTCCATCCCATATGATCTTTTCGGTAGTGAGCTATGAGAGAGGAGGTCATGCCATTTTATAAGAGTTAATTACTTAAAAGGTCCCATGTCAATATTTTTTATTTGCTCCAGTATATAAGAAACTACATGTTTGATCCTTGACATCAGGTAACATAATATGTTTTTATAATGGATGTCAGTTAATTTTTCTGTCAAATTTATAAAAAAAAGGACCAAAATATCCTTATCATTAAATAAACAAAAATAAAGCTAAATGTTGGGCCTCACCTGTTTTTAATTTATATATATATATATATATATATGTATGTATGTATGTATATATATATGTATGTGTGTGTGAAGGTTCCACTAAAAAGTGGTTTTTCGCTAAGAAATCCTAAGAAGTGGGTCAAACGAACTCCGATTGAGCTCATTCCGGCGGCGCTGGAACCGTCTCATTGAACCCTAACCCGCCCCCAAAAACCTAAACCCCCTCCACCCGTACCCCCAAAAACCTAAACCCCCACTCCAACCCCACCCCCCCTAAAAACCTAAACCCACCCACCCCCAAAAACCTAAACCCACCCACCCCCAAAAACCTAAACCCCCCACCCCATCCCTAAAAAAAAACCTAAACCCTAAAATCTAAACTCTAAAAGCTAAACCCTAAGGCTAAACTCTAAGACTAAAACCATAAAATTCAACGCTAAAATTTAAACCCTAAAAGCTAAGATGGTAGAGTTCGACGAGACGGTTCCAACGCCGTTGGAATGATCGTTTCTTAAGGTTTTTGTCATTTCTTAGGCTTCTTAGCGAAATAACACTTCTTATTTGAACCTCTCCCTCTCTCTCTTTCTATATATATATCCTTATCATTAAATAAACAAAAATAAAGATAAATAACGGGTTGAATAAAAGAAATATTAAATAATTAGTAATAATCGGAAATAGTTGAGAAAGAAAATATTAAATAAAGAAAATATTAAATATTTGAGATAAAATAAACGGGAAAAAAAATCTTAGGCTCACATAATTGTGACACGTGGCACAACTAGTTACTTATTTATTAGGTATAGATTAGTGTGTCAAATATGACCAAAAATTTATGTTATTCTAATTATAATATGATAATCTGAATATAATTATTTGCATGAAATTTAAACTTATGTGACTTTCCACCGATCTGCCTTTTTCATTTTAGACTAATTTTATTTAATTTTTAAACATTTGACCCGCTAGAGATAAAACATAACCCAAATTGACCCGTTCATAAGAAAATAGATCGAAGTTACCACATCTACAAAACATAGATAAGTATATGCAAAAAGTTAAAATAAGTCATGATATAAACTCACCTCAAGGAAAGTATCAAGTGCTACTAAGAGCATTCACAATGGGTTTGATATATTCACCATTATCCTTATATTTTAGGTAATTTTAAGAAAAACATCCAAAATACTCCTCCATTCCATTCCTTAAAACACTCTTTATCTTTAAAATTTAACAACAAAATTTATGGGAGACTACATAGAGTGGTAAATATACCAATCTCAATTCATCCCATAACCTTATATTTTTAATACTTTTATAAGTGGAAGAGAGAGAAACAATGGTAAAAATTGATTAAAATAGTATTATTTGATAAAAATCTAAGGTAAATGTGTTTTTTAGTTAAATTATATGAATAATGATAAAAAACACAGCGTGAGTGCTCTAAGGTGTATATATTCGCCAGAATAGTATTTAAAAACTTGCAAGCCATTTCCAGCCCTCTTCAATTCAATACAGATTTCGAATACTATTAACTTCAGCCTAAAAATTAAATTCAAAAGTGGATTTTTATTAATTTAAGGAGTGGTAAAAAATTTCTATTTATAATAAAAATGATCAACTGTTAGAGATAAAACTTTAATTAGAGTTTCGTATAGTTTCATATGTTGGGTTAATCTTGTTACATAAACATAATTGCTAAAAAAATGATTTCTTTCCAATTGTCTATTTTATTTTATTTTTAAATTCCTAATGTGATTCATTAAAATTTATACGTTTTCACATTTGTTATGATTTCAAAATTTAAATCTTAAATCATGAATAACAGTTGTTGTATAAAATATCCATCCTTTTTAATAAAACTATGACAAAAAAATAATTATATTTTAAAATACTTTTTTCTAAAACTTAATTTAATAAATCAGTGAAAATAAGAATAAAAGGAAATAAATTACTTGAAAACTTTTGGCTATAATGATATGACCAAAAATACCGTGAGATCTAACAAATCATGACAAATATTAGATATTTGAATATGTATATATATGATTAAAGGTTTTTTATTTGGATCATACATGCCTATAAAATTGTTTTCTGTTTGTACAATTTATAAAAATATGATTGAACAATTTAATTTATGATAAACACAATTTTTAAATTCAAAAATCTATACATAAAAATTGAAACAAATAATTAATTTAGTTACCTAAAATAGTGTAGTTGATTATTAATAGCAGAGAGATGCGGGAAAATGAAAATGCGGATACCCAGAAATGTAACAAGTGTTCTTCTAGTTAGTCATTTATTATACAGTATAGATATACACAAAATAAACAAAATTTCCCCCCCACTCTCTTCCCTGTCACTTCTTCATCGAAACTACACCATCGCCACTGGTGACTTCCCCGGCACCAACAACATCACCACCCGTTGACACCATTTCATTGCCACCTGATGCCGTATCTCCACTTCCAACCATCCATGCTTCTCCCCCTCCAGCAGATCGCCCTAGAAGCAGGGGCGCAGCTTAGTGATGGGTCGGGGCCCCCGCCTCCCCTCGATTTTTCGCTCAGAAGTGTTAATTTATACGTATTCGGCATATTTTTCGCTCAGTAGTGTTAATTTATACGTATTCGGCCAAAAATTTTATAGTTCCGGCCCTCCCTGATTGAAAAAAAAAATCCTGCCCCCTCTGCGTTTTTGTTCAAGCTTCGCCAATGCCTAGAAGGGGTCTGAACCAGATCGCCGTTAATGCCCCTCTCAAAGCGCTTCATGATTTTCAAACGGGCCAACCCTAGTGCCGCTACCACCACCTCCACCTCCTCTCAATGATTTTCCAATGATGGCCGACCACCCCTCTGTCTCTCTTTCTCTCGCCTAAAACCCACCGGCATGAACCCTACTCTAACTCGCCTGAAACCCACTCGTAAGTCGCTGCCAACACCATCGAACATGCCTGAAACCCACTGGTCGGATCTCACACAAATATAAACATAGTTTAAACACCAATTCTTGTTGGGGGACATGATTTTATCTTAATCCTTAACAGTTGCATGGATTATATTTGTAGTTGTCTACAACAAATCTGTTCTACAACAAACTTGCGATTGCAATGCTTACAACTTCAACCCAATGCTTGCGAAAGTCGTATCAAACAAAACGAGGACGGAAATGATTCAAGTGGCGATGGTGAGGCAACCATCGTTGATCGTTCCGTCTTCATCTTGTTAAAACCTAGCCGCCAAAGAACTCATTGATCTAGACTGGGACGTAGATGGAAACCTGTAGCCTGAACTCACCGATCTCGCATGAAACATCGCCCGAAACCCGCCAAAAACTCATCATCACTGACGGAGATTGGTGGTGGTGGGTTTTTCAATATGTGCAACTGGTGGATGGGCTGGCGACAGGACTGGTGGAGTCGCGTGGGTTTGGAGGTGGCCGGGGATTGTTGTGTCCGGTGCTAATGGTGGTGGGGTTGGTAGAATAGTCGAAGGGGGTGTGGATTGTGAGATCGAGTGAAAGATAATGCGAAAGAGATATGGAAGTGATTAGGGGTAATTGTGGGTCCCACATATTTTATTTTTGGTTTTTAGACTAAAACTTTTAGAGTGCTTTTGGTTCACAGACTTAATGGAATTCAATAAATTGGAATTTGAATTCTATTTCCAATGTGTTTGGTTCACAAAATTCGTTTGAATTGGAATCTGAATTTCATTCTTAACGTGCTTAGTTGAGAAAGAAACTGAAATTGGAATTGGAATAGAACTAATTCCTTTAAATTCATTCAATTAAAAGACTTCAAAATTCCTTTCAAATTGTAAAGGAATTCAACAAAAGGAATTGAAATCTTCGACAACTCACTGTTGTCACATCCGCACCCCCCACCTTCGACACGATACCCCATCCACCCCCACCCCGCCACTGACCACCGACGTCGCCGCTGCCACCGTTTTCATTGTCGTCACCGTCGCCACAACCACCAACACCACCAACACCACCAACACCGTAACCCATTTATGACACTTGACGCTTAAAATATTCAAATTGGTCAGGAGAATTTTATACAAATCATTCATGGGTCCACCGACCTTGCACATTCCGCCATTACTGGTCTGTCACAACTTCATCAGTACCAATAAACTAATCGTAATATCTTTCTTATGTGTTTTGATTGGATTACCAAACCAGAGACAAAGAAACCTTGAATTCATAATGTGTTTCATCCATATATGATACATTGCTTGTGATTGTAAAACCAATGTATCAGAAACCTTAATTTTGGCGGGAGATACGAATGAGGGTACACAACAACTTGACTAAACACCCACATGGGACGTTGCTGGAGTTTGTATGATCATCAAATTTTGTTGCCACCGCCACCGCAACAGTGACCACCTCCGCTACCAACCACCGTTGTCGGCGACCACTCCCACCTCAGGGTTGGTCGATGGAATTGGCAACGATGGCGGTGATGGAGGGGGTGTCGGTGGCGGCGAGGGTGGGGGTGGGCGGTGGCAGCGGCGGTGGAGACGATCAAGAGGTGGTGGTGAGGGTGATTCCATTTCCTATATGGTTGTTTTGCCACTTAAATGCATTTCATATTTACATTCTTTTGATAAATTCCAAATCCTTTTTAAAAATTCAAATTCAAATCCAATTCCTAATTTCAATTCATTTGACAAATCCAAATTCTTTAAAAACATTCTGCGAACCAAACACACATTTATTTTTAGTTTTTAATACCAAAGGTATTTTGGTTATTTTACACACACTTAATAGAAAAAGTTAACAGACATCCAAGTTAGAGGCCCTTTATGTTATCCGATGTCATACTATGGGACCAAACATGTAGTTTTTCATACTTGGAGAACAAATCTAAAATATTTAGATACCACTTAACCTTTTATGTAATTAACTCTTATTAAAAAGTATTCAAACGAATTTTCAAAAAGAACTCATTCCATTTGAAATATATCATTACGGTAATTAAACCAATTTAGGTACACTAGTAGTATTAGTTGGTAAAATAAAAATGTAAATTAACACAAACACAAATGATAAAATAAATAATGCATGTGTTTTACTTGCACAGTATTATTTAAATAAAAACTTTTATGTTTCTACATAAAACTTATATAGTAGTATGTATTGATTTAATCTCAAAGATATAAACATATACGCACTAATGTAAATATGTAGGTAAATAACATTAATTGCAAATGATATTTGTAATTATACGTGTTATAATTTCTCTAAATAACAAAAATAATAGTCATCATATAGGTGATTCACACTATTATTATCTATTATTTGATTCAAATAATAATATATACAATATTGATCGGATTATTCATGTTCAAATCACATTTAAATGTTTACTTGGTGTAATTACTTGGTGTGTGCAATGTGCATGAGCCTATAGGATCATGTGTCATTAATAATGTTGTTAATAAGTTGTCTTGCACATATAGATCCAACACAACATATGCATATCAGACCGATGAAGATGTTGGTTTATGTTTCAACGGATCTTAGCAGCGAGTCCGGTTTTTAAAACCATGCTTCCTAAAAAATGTCTTTTCCAAGAAGCGACCCACATATATACATATATATAGATAAGGTTCTTTGGGAAACCACAAAAAACCTAAACCATCAAACTCTCCCCACCCCCCCGGCCCCTCTCCCCAACCCAACCCCAAAAAACCTAAACCCTAAAGCTAAAAAAAGGGGATGGGGGGACCAGATCAAACGAACTTCAATTGAGCTCATGCAAACATTGTACAATACGTGACAAATAATGAAGCGTATCCTTAGACGTGATTGTTTAAAAATATGGAAAAAGGAAAAAAATGAATTAACTTTAGGTTTTGAAAAATTACAAACCGATGTGAACTTAACTACCGATATTTGGTCGGCTCCGCACGGTATACCCGATTCGTACCTTTGCGTTACCGGTCGTTGGATAGATCCAATACGTGGCAAATGATGAAGCGTATCCGCATATCGGAGAAAATTTATTTCACATTTTAGATAATGTAATAATCACATTTGCATTATAAAACAATATTTTTTCAATATCTTTTGATAATGCCTCAAATAATACAAGTGCGGTTAAAAAATTAGCATTAAAATATCAACCAGTTTGCAACGGCGTTCCTTTCCATAGTTGATGCGTTGCACACATTATTAACTTGGTTGTGCAAGACGGACTTGCCGTTGAAGAAGTTAATGATTTAAAAGAATATTTTAAAAACTTGTTACGCGACGTTTTTGCTACTAATAGAAAACGATATTATGATTATATTAACCTTTGTCGCGAAACGAGATTCCTTTGCTTAGGTTAGAATTGGGACGTACCTACTAGATGGAATTCAAATTGTAAAATGTTTGAAAACGCTATATAATAAAGACCAACTTTAGAAATGTTTTATGAAAGCGCTATGCAAAACATCGTCGGATGAAAAGCTTTCCGGGTTTGAGTTGGTTCTTGATTGAAAATTTAAACGACTTACTCGATGTTTTCAAAACCTCTACTACTTTATTGTCGGGGGTTTATTATCCCGCAAGTCCTTTAGTACTTAAACAACTATTTTAATGTGTAACAAATTAGCCGAGCTTGAAAATCACAAAAAAAATTTAACGAAAATGATAACACCAATGAAAATTAAATTAAAAAAATATTTTAAAGAGTTGCATGTTGTTATTACTTGTGCCGTTGTTTTGAACCCAACCATAAATGTTATCGTTGTTGAAAGTTTAATTGATAAAATAACGAACGATTTGGGTTTGGACGAAGAAGACTTTCATTTTTCCAACATTACAAAAACATATTTTAATAAATGTTTACAAAATTTGTTTAATGTTTATCTATCTAAATAAGGTAACCCGTCAACCATACATGAGTCAATGGGTTCGACATCGACTTTGGATAGTAGCTCGAGTTAGAACACAATTCTTAATTTATATAACTGTTTGAGGAATGAATATAGTAAACGGTCTCGGGGTAACACCCCAAGTAGCGAACTCGGAATGTATATTGGAACGGATTTTTTTATCCACTATTAGTCCCGGTGAGTTTAATACTTTAGATATTTTGGCTTGGTGGAAAGGAAAGGAATCCCAATTTTCGGTTCTAGCCGCCATGGCCCATGATTTACTAACTGTCCAAGCTTCTACTGTAGCTTCGGAATCCGCGTTTTCTCTTAGTCGCAGGGTTTTATCCATAAGAAGAACGAGACTCATTCCCGTGGCGATGGAAATGTGCATTTGCTTAAAAGACTACTTGGACTCGATGGAACGATTACGAGATACTACAACTCTTGAAGAAGAAATTCAAGTCAAAGAATCATACAAGAGGGAGAGGTGGAACAAGGAAAGTCTGCTATTATCTAATGAAGAACTCGCTTACGATGAAGCACAACGAAGTAGTAGCAATAGTTTCGGCGAAGAATAAACACGAAACACAAAACAACAACGCCGATGACAACGATTAAACGTCAAAAAATAAAAATATTTATTGTAATTTTTTCGCATTTTCTAAGTTTTTATTGTAACGTATTTTATGTTTTTTTTTTAATTTCCAAGCTTCAAAAAGTTAAATAAAATATGATATGTTTTATTTTTTTTAATAATTTACAAATTTTTTTTAAACCGGTTCCGAACCTACCCTAACTGGTTTCATTAGGTTTGGGGTTTCAAATGCACAAACCGGTTTCAAACCGAACCGGTTTGAAGCCAAACTTGTTTTGACTTAGGTATTGTCCTTGGTTTAAATAGGCACGCCTAATGCACGAGGCTTTGAGGAAAACACATCAGGGTGATGAAGGCGCGCCTCATATAGTTCTGGGTCAGAATTGGTCAAAATTAGGGTCCGTAGGACGTTTATATATAAAAACAACCTAAGGGATGTAGACTTATTAAAGGTTTACTTGATAAATAAGTTTATATGTAAAACAGATGAGAGATGTGGTTTGTGGTTGTAAGTAAACCTTATTTGGTTGTATATAGAAGTGTGCCTCAGGTACGTGATGCGCGCGCCTCGCGCCTCGACTTTTGGGACCAAAATGCTCCGGAATGCCTCACGCTTTTTAAACCAAGGTATTCTCATAGGATTAGGATACCTATAGTACTTTTATAAATAATTATAAGTTAGTTATGAGTACCAAATAATTTAGATATTTGAAAACAAATGATGTAGGAAGTTGTTTGCGTTGCAAAGACTTTGGACGGCTTTGACCTGATTGACCCATTTGTCCCGTTCCCTTTTTAGCTTCAACTATTTGATAAGCCCATTTGATCTTTTTGAGATAAAACACAAACCAATTCGACCCGTTCATTAGTAAAAGGGTCAATATGTCCAAATGGATTACAACTTACAAGTAACAATTAAATATTTGCCTTTAAAGCTAAGCTAGAAATGACCATAACTCCAAGTGATAAAGACAGTTAAGGAGTTAGTTATTTATGGTCATCTTTATGAAGATTGTGAAGAATGTACAAGGAAGCAGAAGATAGGAATATACATACAGAATAGCTTAGCAGATCCAAACCCGTTGATATGGTCACCATTTTGCTCTTTTCAAACATCTTTACTAGAAGAATCATCACAATCACATGTCCAACTTTTGTCTTCAGTTCATCGAGTGAGCTGATCTTCATCCATCTAGGTCGCTCCTACATGTCAATCAGATTATAATATTATATAAGCGTGTGTGCGTACGCGTGTGCATGTACACAGTAGAAAATCTTACTCTCAAAGCAAACATCCCAAACAAGGAAGAACCCTTGAGAGCGCGATCATCTGCTGGTGCTAAATTATCAGCGGCATTACTGATGAATAATCCGTACAAACCCATAGCAAATATAAGCATGACCGTCCCAGCAAGATAAACATCTGCGTTTAAATTTTAAAAATATTACAATTCATGAATATATTTACTGGGAAATATTAGTCTATATGCTTTTATCTATTCTAGAGGGGTTAGAATGTATTTATACTGGGAAATATTAGTCTATATGCTTTTATCTATTCTAGAGGGGTTAGAATGTATTTATGTTATCTATTTAATCCCCTCATCATTCTCTTTTGTAACACACAAGAAATACAAACCATCTCAGAGTTTATTGTGGTATCAGAGCCGGTACCTCTTCCCCTGCCAGCGCTTGATTACCTTCCCCTCTAAACCCATCCGGCTCTCCTATCCAGCAGTGACCGGCAGCCCTTCTCAGCCCAACAATGGCCACTCCAGCAGTTACTGCTTTCTCTCAAACTGAGAAGACAACTCACAACTCCCACAAATTCGGATTTACCCTCTCATCCACCAATTATGGAAACTGGAAGACGATGATTACTCCATTCCTTGTTACGAATAACCTATTTGGTTATATCGATGGAACCATTATCTGCCCTCCTGAAACAATTCAGTCGGAGGTTTCAGGGGTGGAGGAGGAGACCTCTACTGGTTTCCTAATGACACCAAACCCATGCTTTTCAGCCTGGGTTTCTAATGACGCCCGCATCAGAATGATGATACTGTCAACCGTCTCTGAGTCTTCATTCAAACATGTCCAAGGTAACACTTCTCGTGATATTTGGCTATCTCTCGAACGTGCTTATGCCCCTCACACATCTTCCCGGGAATACACCCTGAAAACTCAGTTGCTAAAAATACAGATGTTGGGAGATGATGCCTACCTTACTTGAGCAACTGAGTACTCCGATGCTCTAGCCAATATTGGCGAGCCGGTTAAAGAAAAGGATCTTGTTATGCTTATTATTTCAGGAATTAGAGAAGAAAACAATGGGCTAAAGTCTACCCTGTTTACACGACAGTTCCAACAGCGTTCTCTGAACTTCACGGGCTGTTATGCTTGTTATTTCAGGACTTAGAGAAGAAAACAATGGGCTAAAGTCTACCCTGTTTACACGACAGTTCCAACAGCGTTCTCTGAACTTCACGGGCAGTTATAAGATCATGACTTCATGATCAGGAAGTCGGCTATTGAAACATCACCGGCTCAGGCCTTTACAGCCCTGTCAAACAACCGCCCTACTAGGTCTGTTGGTTCTGCTTCCACGCAACCGGAAACCATTCAAGCCCTCCAGCAACTTGTTGCCAACTCGGTTTCCAGCTTCAGCCGACAAGTTCACAGCAGCCTCCACGGGCCTTTTACACCAACTCTCATCCCTCCAGGTTTCAAAATAACCGTGGCCGTGGCAATCGTCGTGGACGCAATTACAATACCTGCAATCAAGGCCATGGAAATCGAAGCCAGTTTAGTTGGGCTTCCAATCAAAATACTGTTTATGGCTCGTGCTCCCGGTGTGGTATTAGGCATGTTCCATCCCAATGTCCGAATCGTGACCCCTCTACTCTTCGGATGAGACAACAGCCCTCCGCAAACTTCACTGATTATCGCTCCCAGACTGCCACCTCTTGACTGCCCGACACCGGTTCCAGTCACCATGTTGCTCCTGATCTCTCAAGCATTGACAATTCTGAAGTCTACTATGGTGAAGACAACCTTCACGTTGGCAATGGTAAGGGGTTACCCATCCTTCACATCGGTTCCACCTATTATATTCACCTAAAAAATCTTTTTCCTTGCAAAATATCCTACATGTCCCTGTAATCAAACAAAATTTACTTTTTGTTCAACGCTTTTGCCATGATAATCATGTGTTTTTTGAGTTTCACTCTACTTTCTTTGTTGTGAAGGACAAGAACACACGTCGTACCCTCCTCACGGGTCAAAGTAATGGTGGACTCTACTCATTTCAGCTTCCTAAGATTCAACCGCTTCAGAAAATAGCATGCTCCACCACTCGTGCTTCCTCCATCACATGGCACCAAAGGCTAGGGCATCCACATCCGCAGCTTTTGACCTCTATGTTATCTAAATATGCTTTACCTTTACTAAATAAGTGTGCTAATAACTTTTGTGGCTCTTGTGCCATTGGCAAGTCGTCAAAACTTCACTTGTCTCTATCACCTTATAAAAGCACTCATATTTTGGAGTTAATCTTTTGTGATGTTTGGGGTCCTGCTCCCGTTACCTCATTTGATGGTTACACTTATTTCTTACTGTGTGTTGATCACTTCTCACGGTTTATGTGGATTTTTCCATTAAAATTAAAATCCGATGTCTTTGCCACCTTCAAACAATTTATAACTACAGTGGAATGACAATTCCAAACTCAAGTTAAAACTGTCCAAACTGATTGGGGGGGGGGAGAATTTCGGAATCTCTCAAAATTTTTCTCCACCTAGGCATTACACATCGTGTCTCGTGCCCACATACGAGTGAACAGAACGGCTTTGTGGGCGACGCCACTGACATTTGGTTGAAATCGGCCTTACCTTACTAGCACACTCACATGTTCCACATCGCTTTTGGCAGTTTGCCTTTGATACGGCTGTTTATCTTATCAACCGGATGCCCACCCATACAAACTCCAACATCTCTCCCTTTGAACAAGTGTTTAAATATCCTCCAGATTTCTCGTTCCTTTAGGTCTTTGGATGGCAATGCTATCCTCACCTTCGTCCGTATAACAATCATAAAATGGATTTTCGTTCCGTTCCTTGTGTTTTCCTCGGTTACAGCCCCATCCATCACGGGTATCGATGCCTTGACCTTGAAACTGAGTGTTTATACATCGCTTGTCATGTTCGGTTCGATGAACAGACATTCCCCTTTGCCACATCCACGGGTGCACCCACTCCCCCACCCGACACAAATCCTTACATCTCCTTTTACCTCACCCCACCATCACCTCCTATATCTCCTCCCCCCTCGAATACTCAATCAACCCAAATACCCACCCCACCACCAACTCCCACATCATCTTCACCCTCGCACATCCACTCAATCCAAATACCTACCCCACCTCCACCACCACCTCCTCCTGCCTTCAAGACATACCAGCGCCGTCGCCACCAACTTCTGCTACCACCCCTTCCCCATCACCTGCTCCAGCCCCTGCTCAACCTCCCATCCGTACCCGACCTGCTAATCTCAGGCCCCACCCTAAACAAACCAAACCCTTTACTCCTACATCCTACCACACCTCTCCATCCATCACTGAACCCCCTTCCTTTGCCATTGCTAACAAGGATCCTCACTGGCGGGCTGCCATGACTGAAGAATTTTCAGCCCTGATGAGAAACGGAACATGGTCTTTGGTCCCATGGGTGCCTAATACTAATGTGATGAATTGCAAATGGGTATACAAACTCAAAACAGACCAAACAGGAGCAGTCCAACGCTACAAAGCGAGGTTAGTTGCTAAGGGATTTAATCAACAACCAGGCATTGACTATCAAGAAAGTAGAAACATTCGGCCCGGTTGTTAAGCCTACCACCATACGGGTTGTCTTATCTCTCGCAGTCACACAGAAATGGCCTTTACGGCAACTTGATGTTCAAAACGCCTTCCTTCATGGTGATCTTCACGAGACTGTGTATCTGCAACAACCACCTGGATTCATTAATTCACGATACCCTGATCATGTATGCCTTCTATATAAGGCTCTCTATAGCCTTAAACAGGCTCCCCGGGCATGGTTCCAACGAATGTCCACGGCTCTTTTGGCACTTGGTTTTACCGGATCCAAAACTGATCCATCCCTATTTGTGTATTCCTCTCGGGGCACCTTATTGTATATGCTTGTGTATGTTGATGATATTGTGTTGACAGGTAATAACCCACAAGCTAGTGATCAGGTGGTTACCAGTCTCCAACGGTCCTTTGCAGTTAGGGATATGGGATCCCTATCGTATTTTTTGGGGATTGAAATCTCCCCTCAGGGTGCTGATGTAATCCTCTCTCAACGGAAATACATTAAAGAGCTACTTAACCGGGCTAATCTCTCCAAGTCCAAACCAATGGCGTCTCCCATTTCTACAACCTCGAACCTTGCTCTTGGGGACAGCCCTCTCTTTGACGACCCGGTCAAGTATCGCCAAATGGTTGGTGCGCTTCAGTATGCGACTTTATCCCCGCCCGACATTACCTTTGCAGTCAACAAGGTCTGCCAGTTCATGCACTTGCCTACAACAAACCACTGGTCAGCAGTCAAAAGAATCCTCCGGTATCTTCAAGGGACCTCTAACTATGGCCTTCTACTCACGGATGACTCTGGTACTCTGTTACACACCTACACAGATGCTGCATTTCATTCCTTGACTGCCTTCTCCGATGCCGATTGGGCTGACCGTCGATCCACCGGGAGATACGCAATATATCTTGGTTCCAACCAGGTTTCATGGTCCGCTCGGAAACAAAAAACTGTCTCTTGGTCGTCAACTGAGTCGGAATACAAGGCGCTTGCTGACACAGTTGTTGAACTCACGTGGCTCCAAACATTATTGAACGAACTTCGGGTCTGTACCAACTTTGTTCCCACGTTATGGTGTGACAACCTCGGTGCCACTTATCTCTAAGCAAATCCTGTGTTCCATGCCCGTACAAAGCACGTCGAAGTTGATTTCCACTTTGTTAGAGAAAGAGTTGCTTGGAAACAACTCTCGGTCCAGTTCATTTCAACCAATGATCAAATTGCAGACGTATTCACCAAGCCACTACCATCACAACGGTTCCTCTTTCTAAGGTCCAAGCTACAGGTCGCTCCCCGGCCTTAGCTTGCGGGGGAATATTAGTCTATATGCTTTTATCTATTCTAGAGGGGTTAGAATGTATTTATGTTATCTATTTAATCCCCTCATCATTCTCATTTGTAACACACAAGAAATACAAACCATCTCAGAGTTTATTGGGAAATGCCCCAAGTTTTTTGAAAAGTAGACATGATATGCAAAACTAACCGATTGCTTCAACCAAGCGCAGCACCATTTTCCCTGAAAGAACTCCTTTCAAACAGCTATTCCAGTAGATTTTATATGCATCGATGATGTAAACACAACCCTAGGAGATCTAAACAAGTTAGCATCATTTCGTTTGTTCATTCATGACAATATAAAGTATAAACACAGAAAAAGGTTAAAACACAAGTTATGTAAAAAGCAGCTAATAGTTAGGTTAGGGTATTTACTGCCAAGAAAATGATACTAGCTAGGAACCAAAATAGTCACTCAGTTAAATTTTGAGAGTGAGGAACAACTTATTAGTAGTTAAAAGAAACCACACAATCTTTAGTGATAGAATTTTAAGTCTCAATGTTGCAACTCACAGTGAAGAATCAATGTTGCAATCTGCCGCCGCCTACACCGCCTCCGCCTGCTGCCAACCACTAGCCACCATAAAAACAAATATAGCAAGTGAACTTATTTTGATACTTTTTCTCTAAAACTACCCCGTTTCAAGCAGAGTCCATTTTAGGCAGAACCCGTTTTGACTCTAACCAAATTCATAG
The DNA here is from genome assembly GCA_023525975.1 of Smallanthus sonchifolius. NCBI lineage: Eukaryota > Viridiplantae > Streptophyta > Magnoliopsida > Asterales > Asteraceae > Smallanthus > Smallanthus sonchifolius. The sequence continues at coordinate 19,754,125 of CM042018.1, read as the reverse complement.
TTTCATACTTCTCTAAAACGACCCGATTTGGCCCAAGCATGTTTTGACCCGTTACCTGACCCAGTCCATTTTGCCCTAGTCACAAGTTAAATTTGAGGATAAGCAACAACTTATTAGAGCATTCACAACATGGTCTATATCTTCATCTCCATCACTATTATCCAGAGATTTCTTCTGTTTTGCACCTCCATCAGGATCTCTATTTCCATATCCATATCCATCTCCATCTTTAAATTTTAGAGTTTAGTAAATAGAGATTCTCTAAATATAGAGATCCATTTTCATCAATCTCTATTTTTTTGTAAGTGTCTAAGAAAGAGAAAAAAATAATAATATAAGTGTTTGTGAGTGAGATAGAGATATAGATAGAGAATGAGATGTGGGAGGTTAAATCAAAATTTAAAAAAGGTGATATTTAGTTAAATTATAGATATAGAGATGCATATGCTTCTTTGAATGCTCTTAGTAGTTTAAAAGAAACGACACTATCTTCAGTGATAGATTTTCAAGTCTCGAAGTTGCAACCCATAATTTGACAAACCCATGTTGCAATATGTCGCCACTGCCAACTGACGCCACCACCTCCGCCTGTTGCCGCCACTAACCGCCATAAATACAATTACAGTGAGTGAACCCATTTTGATACTTTTTTTTAAAACAACCCGTCTGAATGAGAGTCCATTTTGGCCAGAACCCATTTGACTTGAATCAAATTGATACTTCTCTAAAACAACCCGATTTGACCCAAACACATTTTGATATGTCACCCAACCCGCCATTTTGCCAGGCTTAGTCGTGAGTTAAATTTTAGGATGAGCAACAACTTATTAGTAGTTACAAGAAACAACACAATCTTTAGTGAGAAATTTTCAAGTCTCATTGTTGCAACCAATAATTCCATGAATCAGATTGTCATCAGAAAGGACTTTTAGGTCCATTACTAAATTGCTCCTCTAGCTTTAATAGAATTATACTAATATTAACATCATGCAATCAACATTATCATTCACTCATAGACTGACATATTGGTAATGTGTCAAAATTACAGAAATGAGTTTAAGGAGACTTACATCTAGAAAGCACAGCAGGGAGCCAGCTAATGAGCCTCCAACGGCCAGAAGAGCCAGAAACCGGAAGTCAAATATCACCTGGTCGGTAGCAGACATTGAAACCAAAAGATTGTATTAACAAACTGCAAGGGAAACCATATCCATTACAAACTATTCAACCAAAAGAACAACAATCAGTAGCAAAAGCATTTTTAACAACTTGAGTTTAAAAAGATTCGCATTAAGCAGATCAATTAACATTGTTTATTTGCATTAAGCAAGCAGCAAGTATGAATTCAACCACAAATACCTAAAATAATCCTCATGTTTTGATACATGATAAACAGTACAGGGACCTTAGAGTCATTTGTTGTCAACAGAGGGTCATAATTACAATAAATGACTAAGGTCCCTATTCTATTTATCACGTCGTTAATGAAGATTAGCCGGAAAGGAGAGTGGTTAAAGGTTGTAATTGAGCCAAGTATCAATCGAATAATTGTACAATTATGACCCTCTATTTACAACAAATGACTCTAAGGTCCGTATTCTATTCATCACGTATCATGTTTCCCCAAATTTAACTGAAATCATGACTCAAATTAGGTCACAGAACATGAAACACACCTTTTCGATCTCAGACTCGGTGGACGTCGCAACCCGCAAAGTAGGATTGGTTCCGTTAGGGTTTACAATCACGTGATTGAAGCTGCTATCAGTTTTGGCCGGTGAATCGACGACAAAAGGCGTTTTTGTGTTTGACTTTGGTTGTGACGGAGGTGGTGGTGAGGTTAGAGAAGCATATGAAATCGAAAAGCGTCTGGAAGGCGTGGCTATTGTTGATGTGGTGGAGAGTATGATCGGAAGTCTTCCTCCGCCGGAGATGTATGCCAATTTTGACATTTCAGGTGGAGAAGACCACGTGACGTATGCGTAGAGATTGAGTTGAGGGAGTAGTGGTGGGTAGAGATTTGAAAGAAACGGTCTCAATGTCTCACGTGAGTGAATTTGGGAAATGGTTTTGTCCGAGTATAGATTCGCTTTTCAATTATTGTATTTGAAGACAAAATCATCAAAGTAAACAATTTTCTATTAGGCTATTGGGAGTACCCGTAAAACCATTATGGAAATGATGTGGCAGGTGTGGAACATCACGTCCCCTTGGCGTAGTCCACTAGCGTGGAAGATGGATGTGGAGATTTCCACTGGCGTCGAAAGGGAGAGGTGAAGGAGGTGGGGCCAAGGAGTGTGGTCAAGACCAATGATGTTTAAACACGTGTATTTTTCAAATTAGTGGAAAGTGGAACACCACACCCCTCATATGTGGATACGGTGTGGAAGTGATGTGGCGCTGACGTGGAGAGGTGTGAAGGTGTGGAAATATGTGAGTACTCCCCTTAGCCTTTTACTTGTATCACGTGAAGGAGAGAGGAGGGACATCGGGAGGACCGCCACCATTCGTGAGGATGGACACCCACGGGTAAAGTCTGTGAGAGGGGGAGATTTCTGTTTGCGTTCGTAGATAATGGGGAGAGATCGGTCTGGTAGGGCATGTAGTGCGCTAGCAAGGAGGAGAGAAAGGGTGTCCATAATCCCACTTCATTGAGAGTACACCTATATCTCTTAACAATTCATACATCTATTAAATATGATGTGAATTCGTCATCATATATTTTATTTGTTTCGTGTTACATAATTTAATCTTAATAAATACATATTTATGTCATGTGTAAATTACAATCTTTATATTATACATGAATTTGTATAAGAGTTTCTCTATGTTGAAATGCATGTCCTCTCTATGGTTCGCTCTTGTTATTATTTGATGCATTTTTTGTTTTACATGTTGTTTATAGATTTCTCATAACTTAATGTTTAAATAGAAATAAATGGCTAATTAACTTAAAACAATGCAAGAAATTTAACTTATAAGATATGAATTTAATATAGCTGACTTTATACACGTAACCCAAAATTATATATGAAATTGTTTGTCTAAATTGAGATGCTTGATAACTAAATCTATACTATATAATAAATAAAGGTTTTCTATGCCACGTGTCGCTTTCACATTCATTTTCATCATCTTTTTCCCGCTTCTCTCTCCTATTAATTACACCACTATCCAATAATAATAATATACTTTTAAACAAAATACTAATCTTTATATTAATAAATCTTCTAACATATTTTGACGAATGTATGTATTAACTGACTAGGTTAAAGCCCATGTTTTACATGAGTTGAATAAATATAATTTGTTATAAAACAGTATTTTCTATGAAGATTTTTATGTTTGATGTTATTAGTCATCTGTGAAATAAGAAATAATTGAAATTTTCTTATGATTTAGTAATTTTTAATAAAATAATAGAATATATGTTAGATATTTAATTATTTAATATCATCATTATTTAATAGGAGAGAAAGGCGAAAAACAAAAATCTAGATTTTATCAGAAGTCGACACATAACAATTATAGTTATTCATTTATTATAATATATGTTAGAAACTCTGTATACTATACAGGGTGAATAAATGCAGTGTTATATATTACATAATTTTTTAATATAAATTTTAGAAACGTTATATAGTTATTTTTTTTAAAAAGAATGAAAGAAATGTTCAAATTATAAAAATGTTTTATGAACAAAGCTATTTTTTAATTAAAAAATATTTTATAAAAATAGTTATAAAAATCATTATTATTTAATAGGAGGGAGAGTCGGGAAGCAAAAATTATAATTTTTTTTAGAAACTTGTATCATTAAATAGGAGAGAGAAGCGGAAAAAAAATGTTAAGGATGAACATGAGAATGACATGTGGCACCCTAAAACCTTTATTTATTAGTATGTATAGATTATATTGTATTTCACGGGTTTATTCAACTCGTGTAAAACACGAGTTTTTAAAAAAATACATTTTTATTACTTAATATATAATATTATATTTATTTAATCCGTGTAATATACGGGATTTTAACCTAGTAAACAATAAATATAAATCGAATAATTTATACATAAAACATTCATATATTTACTCGATACAATACTTACAACAATTGAAATTAAGTGAAAAATAATTCTCTCAATGACCATTTTCGTTAATTTTATACCATACATTGTTGCCGGATATGAGAATTGCCATTCATTGCGTGATATCTTCTTTCCATCATAAGCTAACTTTGTTGTAATACATCTCTACGTTAACTACATTCTAAACAAAGCACTAACGACACTTTATCTTAAACATGTTGTTGGCGGTCAAACATTATCGCCTTATGTTAAGATGAGAATGTACACAGATGTGTTCGCCTTAATAGTTTAATGACGAATTTTAATAAACTAATGTGACATAGTTAGAAGTGTGTAAATGCTTGAGTGCGTAATTTTTTTCTCTTTGTTTCTTTTGCTAGATAATCTTGAGATGTGAATTGGATTGTGTAATGTGTTTTTAGGTTTGCAAGTGGTAAGTCAAAATGTTAGAAGCACTATCTTCAGAACCAGACCGGGACCGGTTCGGTTTTATCTATTTGGGTCGTTTCCGCTTGAACCAGCAAGACCGTTGAACTGGACCGGGTGGTCGGACCATATTTTATTATTATTTTCATTCAAAATTTCATTTTTTTATTAATTTAATATTCTAGGATCCATATTTTATTTATTTAATTCTTCATATATTATTAAATATGTAAATCCACGCCAAAACAAATAACATTTTCTTATTCTGATATATATATATATATATATATATATATATATATATATATATATATATATATATATATATATATATATATATATATATATATATATATATATATATATATATATTAATTTTTCTATTGTTTATGACGTCATCTATTTCTTAAATTCGGTCTGATTGGTCCTACAGGTCCGACCAATGGATCGGTAAGGTGGTCGGTTTGTTGTCTAGTCCGATTATATATACATTGTTTAGAAGTATATTTGTTTAAACATACTTCAAATAGAGAACATATTAATTTTCTAGGACCTCTAAAATCCCACAGTTGGACAACGCATCGACCACAAAGTTTAAGAATTCTATCCGTTACAATAAGCCAAAAGCTTTCATTATACGTACACCCCCACCTGTTATATGTATACACAATCATTACGTCGCATATGGGTCGTATTGTACCATACGACTCGTATGCCTTTGAAGCAGTCAAATAATGCTCAATTACTAGTAATATAGTACAATACGGCTGATACCATACGACTTGTATGCACTTTACCTTTTTAATTTTTTATAGTGAACTTAATAAAACTAGATATAGATAATTCATTTTCCAACAAATCAGATCCAGATAATTCACCACTTACTCTTACTGAGATCAATATTGTCAATTTCATAAGACCTGTCAGGCTCCATTGGATTTTTTTTTATGATGTTTTTGGTCCAAACTGAGGGGGCCAGAATGTAAACCAACTTACACAAAGATATAGATTGGTCGAAAACCAAAAAGTCAAACACCATGTTTCCTTTTCTAATACTAGGAATAACTAAGATCAAAAGCGCGGTTATACTTTATGCAAGCTATTTCACTTGTAAATGCTTCACTAAGTCGACGGTTTCGCATTGTGATCAACCCGACCAACCTGACGGTTTCGGGTCTAAAAAAAGCAACATATGTTCCTTGATTTACATCTTTGACATATCATAAGAACGGCTTGGCTTCTTATCACATTCACTCAGAGAGATTTAAGTTTATCAAACTAATACCTCGAGACACATCATCTTTCTTCTCTTCTTGTTTAGGAAGTTATTCTTGCTTAGGAGGTTCTTCTTGTTTATATATATATATAGTTTTAATTTTTCTATTGTTTATGACGTCATAAAGTTTTTAAATTCGGTCTTATCGGTCCTACAGGTCCGACCAGTGGATCTGTAAGGTGGCCGGTTTATTGTCCGGTCCGATTATATATACATTGTTTAGAAGTATATTTGTTTAAATAGACTTCAAATAGAGAACATATTAATTTTCCAAGACCTCTAAAATCCCACAGTTGGACAACGCATCGACCACAAAGTTTAAGAATTCTATCCGTTACAATAAGCCAAAAGCTTTAATTATACGTACACCCCCACCTGTTATATGTATACACAATCATTACGCCGCATATGGGTCGTATTGTACCATACGACTCGTATGCCTTTGAAGCAGTCAATTAATGCTCAATTACTAGTAATATGGTACAATACGGCTGAAACCATACGACTTGTATGCACTTTACCTTTTTTATTTTTTATAGTGAACTTAATAAAACTAGATACAAATAATTCATTTTTCAACAAATCAGATCTAGATAATTCACCACTTACTCTTACTGAGATCAATATTTTCAATTTCATAAGACCTATTAGGCTCTATTGGATTTTTTTATGATGTTTTTGGTCCAAACTGAGGGGGCAGAATGTAAACCAACTTACACAAAGATATAGATTGGTCGAACACAAAAAGTCAAACACTATGTTTCCTTTTCTAATACCAGGAATAATTTAGATCAAAAGCGCGGTTATACTTTATGCAGGTTATTTCACTTGTAAATGCTTCACTAAGTTGACGGTTTCGCATTGTAATCAACCCGACCAACCCGACGGTTTCGGATCTAAAAAAAGCAACAGATGTTCCTTGATTTACATCTTTGACATATAATAGGAACGGCTTGGCTTCTTATCATATTCAATCAGAGAGATTTAAGCTTATCAAACTAGTACCTCGAGACACATCATCTTTCTTCTCTTCTAGTTTAGGAGGTTCTTCTTGCTTAGGAGGTTCTTCTTATTTATATATATATATATATATTTATAGTTTTAATCTATCTATTGTTTATGACGTCATCTAGTTCTTAAATCCAGTCTTATCGGTCCCTACAGGTCCGACCAAAGGATCGGTAAGGTGGCCCATTTGTTGTCTAGTCCGATTATATATACATTGTTTAGAAGTATATTTGTTTAAATAGACTTCAAATAGAGAACATATTGATTTTCCAGGAACTCTAAAATCCCACAGTTGGACAACACATCGACCACAAAGTTTAAGAATTCTATCCGTTACAATAAGCCAAAAGCTTTCATTATACGTACACCCCAAGCTGTTATATGTATACACAATCATTACGCCGCATATGGGTCGTATTGTACCATACGACTCGTATGCCTTTGAAGCAGTCAAATAATGCTCAATTACTAGTAATATGGTACAATAGGCTGATACGATATGACTTGTATGCACTTTACCATTTTAATTTTTTATAGTGAACTTAATAAAACTAGATACAGATAATTCATTTTTCAACAAATCAGATCCAGATAATTCACCACTTACTCTTACTGAGATCAATATTGTCAATTTCATAAGACCTATCAGGCTCTATTAGATTTTTTCTTATGATGTTTTTGGTCCAAACTGAGGGGGCCAGAATGTAAACCAACTTACACAAAGATATAGATTGGTCGAACACCAAAAAGTCAAACACTATGTTTCCTTTTCTAATACCAGGAATAACTAAGATCAAAAGCGTCGTTATACTTTATGCAGCTTATTTCACTTGTAAATGCTTCACTAAGTCGACGGTTTCGCATTGTGATCAACCCGACCAACCCGACGGTTTCGGGTCTAAAAAAACAACAGATGTTCCTTGTTTTACATCTTTGACATATCATAGGAACGACTTGGCTTCTTATCACATTCAATCAGAGAGATTTAAGCTTATCAAACTAATACCTCGAGACACATCATCTTTCTTCTCTTCTTGTTTAGGTGGTTCTTCTTGTTTATATATATATATATATATATATATATATATATATATATATATTTTTAATTTTTCTATTCTTTATGACGTCATATAGTTTTTAAATTCGGTCTTATCGGTCCTACAGGTCCGACCAGTGGATCTGTAAGGTGGCCGGTTTATTGTCCGGTCCGATTATATATACATTGTTTAGATGTATATTTGTTTAAATAGACTTTAAATAGAGAACATATTAATTTTCCACGACCTCTAAAATCCCACAGTTTGATAACGCATCGACCACAAAGTTTAAGAATTCTATCCGTTACAATAAGCCAAAAGCTTTCATTATATGTACACCCCCACCTGTTATATGTATACACAATCATTACGCCGCATATGGGTCGTATTGTACCATACGACTCGTATGCCTTTGAAGCAGTCAACTAATGCTCAATTACTAGTAATATGGTACAATACGGCTGATACCATACGACTTGTATGCACTTTACCTTTTTTATTTTTTATAGTGAACTTAATAAAACTAGATACAGATAATTCATTTTTCAACAAATCAGATCCAGATAATTCACCACTTACTCTTACTGAGATCAATATTGTCAATTTCATAAGACCTATCACGCTCTATTGGATTTTTTTTATGATGTTTTTGTTCGAAACTGAGGGGGCCAGAATGTAAACCAACTTACCCAAAGATATAGATTGGTCGAACACAAAAAGTCAAACACTATGTTTCCTTTTCTAATACCAGGAATAACTAAGATCAAAAGCGCGGTTATACTTTATGCAGCTTATTTCCCTTGTAAATGCTTCACTAAGTCGACGGTTTCGCATTGTGATCAACCCGACCAACCCAACGGTTTCGGGTCTAAAAAAAGCAACAGATGTTCCTTGATTTACATCTTTGACATATCATAGGAACGGCTTGGCTTCTAATCACATTCAATCAGAGAGATTTAAGCTTATCAAACTAATACCTCGAGACACATCATCTTTCTTCTCTTCTTGTTTAGGAGGGTCTTCTTGCTTAGGAGGTTCTTCTTGTTTATATATATATATACACACAGTTTTAATTTTTCTATTGTTTATGACGTCATCTAGTTTTTAAATCTGGTCTTATCGGTCCTACAGGTCCGACCAGTGGATCGGTAAGGTGACCAGTTTGTCGTCTCGTCCGATTATATATACATTGTTTAGAAGTATATTTGTTTAAATAGACTTCAAATATAGAACATATTAATTTTCCAGGACCTCTAAAATCCCAAAGTTGGACAACGCATCGACCACAAAGTTTAAGAATTCAGTCCGTTACAATAAGCCAAAAGCTTTCATTATACGTACACCACCACCTGTTATATGTATACACAATCATTACGCCGCATATGTGTCGTACTGTACCATACGACTCGTATGCCTTTGAAGTAGCCAAATAATGCTCAGTTACTAGTAATATGGTACAATACGGCTGATACCATACGACTTGTATGCACTTTACCTTTTTAATTTTTTATAGTGAACTTAATAAAACTAGATACAGATAATTCATTTTTTAACAAATCAGATCCAGATAATTCACCACTTACTCTTACTGAGATCAATATTATCAATTTCATAAGACCTATCAGGCTCTATTGGATTTTTTTTATGATGTTTTTGGTCCAACTGAGGAGGCCAAAATGTAAACCAACTTACAAAAAGATATAGATTGGTCGAACACCAAAAAGTCAAACACTATGTTTCCTTTTCTAATACCAGGAATAACTAAGATTAAAAGCGCGGTTATACTTTATGCAGCTTATTTCACTTGTAAATGCTTCACTAAGTCGACGGTTTCGCATTGTGATCAACCCGACCAACCCGACGGTTTCGGGTCTAAAAAAAGCAACAGATGTTCCTTGATTTACATCTTTGACATATCATACGAACGGCTTGGCTTCTTATCACATTCAATCAGAGAGATTTAAGCTTATCAAACTAATACCTCGAGACACATCATCTTTTTTCTCTTCTTGTATAGGAGGTTCTTCTTGCTTAGGAGGTTCTTCTTGTTTATATATATATATATAGTTTAAAATTTTCAATTGTTTATGACGTAATCTAGTTCTTAAATTCGGTCTTATCAGTCCTACAGTTCCGACCAGTGGATCGGTAAGGTAGTCCGTTTGTTGTCTGATCCAATTATATATACATTGTTTAGAAGTATATTTGTTTAGATAGACTTCAAATAAAGAACATATTAATTTTCTAGGACCTCTAAAATCCCACAGTTGGACAACGCATCGACCACAAAGTTTAAGAATTCTATCCGTTACAATAAGCCAAAAGCTTTCATTATATGTACACCCCCACCTGTTATATGTATACACAATCATTACGCCGCATATGGGTCGTATTGTACCATACGACTCGTATGCCTTTGAAGCAGTCAACTAATGCTCAATTACTAGTAATATGGTACAATACGGCTGATACCATACGACTTGTATGCACTTTACCTTTTTTATTTTTTATAGTGAACTTAATAAAATTAGATACAGATAATTCATTTTTCAACAAATCAGATCTAGATAATTCACCACTTACTCTTACTGAGATCAATATTGTCAATTTCATAAGACCTATTAGGCTCTATTGGATTTTTTTATGATGTTTTTGGTCCAAACTGAGGGGGCCAGAATGTAAACCAACTTACACAAAGATATAGATTGGTCGAACACAAAAAGTCAAACACTATGTTTCCTTTTCTAATTCCGGGAATAACTTAGATCAAAAGCGCGGTTATACTTTATGCAGGTTATTTCACTTGTAAATGCTTCACTAAGTTGACGGTTTCGCATTGTAATCAACCCGACCAACCCGACGGTTTCGGGTCTAAAAAAAGCAACATATGTTCCTTGATTTACATCTTTGACATATCATAGGAACGGCTTGGCTTCTTATCACACTCAATCAGAGAGATTTAAGCATATCAAACTAATACCTCGAGACACATCATATTTCTTCTCTTCTTGTTTAGGAGGTTCTTCTTGCTTAGGAGGTTCTTCTTGTTTATATATATATATATATATATATATATATATATATATATATATATATATATATATATATATAGTTTTAATGTTTCTATTGTTTATGACATCATCTAGTTCTTAAATCCAGTCTTATCGGTCCTACAGGTCCGACCAGTGGATTGGTAAGGTGGCCGGTTTGTTGTCTGGTCCGATTATATATACATTATTTAGAAGTATATTTGTTTAAATAGACTTCAAATAGAGAACATATTGATTTTCTAGGAACTATAAAATCCCACAGTTGGACAACGCATCGACCACAAAGTTTAAGAATTCTATCCGTTATAATAAGGCAAAGGCTTTCATTATACGTACACCCCCACCTGTTATATGTATACACAATCATTACGCCGCATATGGGTCGTATTGTACCATACGACTCGTATGCCTTTGAAGCAGTCAAATAATGCTCAATTACTTGTAATATGGTACAATACGGCTAATACCATACGACCTGTATGCACTTTACCTTTTTAATTTTTTTATAGTGAACTTAATAAAACTAGATACCGATAATTCATTTTCCAACAAATCAGATCCAGATAATTCACCACTTAGTCTTACTGAGATCAATATTGTCAATTTCATAAGACCTATCACGCTCCGTTAGATTTTTTTTATGATGTTTTTCGTCCAAACTGAGGGGGCCAGAATGTAAACCAACTTACACAAAGATATAGATTGGTCGAACACCAAAAAGTCTAACACCATGTTTCCTTTTCTAATACGAGGAATAACTAAGATCAAAAGCGCGGTTATACTTATGTATGTTATTTCACTTGTAAATGCTTCAGTAAGTCAACGGTTTAGCATTGTGATCAACCCAACCAACCCGATGGTTTCGGGTCTAAAAAAAGCAACAGATGCTCCTTGATTTACATCTTTGACATATCATAGGAACGACTTGGCTTCTTATCACATTCAATCAGAGATATTTAAGCTTATCAAACTAATACCTCGAGACACATAATATTTCTTCTCTTCTTGTTTAGGAGGTTCTTCTTGCTCCGAAGTTGCTGATCCAGACACTGGATGCTCATTGTGAAGCTGAGAACAAGAAGATTAAATCTGTTGGTGGCAAAGGGATTTGTGTCTACTTGTGATTTTCTTTACCTACTAATTGATTCAAGCCAACATTTTCACTTCATTCGGTTCCCTACCCATACTAGGTTCCACTTTCTACATTGCTCAATAACAAACTTCTGCACATGAAGCGGTGGATCATCACCACAATAACAAACTTCTGCACATGAAGCGGTGGATCAAAAGCGCAAATGTACTTTATTGAGGCTATTTCACTTGTAATTTTTCACCATATCTACCTTTGCGTTGTGATCAACCTGACGGTTTCGGGTCTAAAAAACAACCAATGTTCCTTAATTAACATCTATGTCATAGGAATGTCTTAGAAAACTATACATTGGATCAAAGAGATTTAAGCTTAATACATTGGCTTAGAGAGATTGGATAAGAGAGATAACAAACTAGGTTCCACTTTCTGCATTGCTCAATAACAAACTTCTGCACATGAAGCGGTGGATCATCGCCACAATAACAAACTTCTGGACATGAAGCGGTGGATCAAAAGCGCAGATGTACTTTATTCAGGCTATTTCACTTGTAATTTTTCACCATATCTATCTTTGCATTGTGATCAACCTGACGGTTTTGGGTCTAAAAAAACAACCGTTGTTCCTTGATTAACATTTTTGTCATAGGAATGTCTTGGCAAACAATACATTAGATCAGATTTAAGCTTGATACATTGGCTCAGAAAGATTGGATAAGGGAGATTTAAGCTTATCAAACTAATACCTCGAGTGACCTCATCTTTCTTCTCTTCCTGTTTAGGAGGTTCTTCTTGCTTGTTTGAAACATGAACTTTTAGAAGTTCTCTACAGTTTGTGCAAATGAGGTCCTGTTTTAGAACAAGGTTCGATCAAAAGAGGAACTTTTTTGTTTATTTTAATAATATCAAACATTGTAGCAATAATCTTCTTGGTGTCTGCCTCCTCTTCTGAGATAGTACACTTAACCATCTTTGTAGTCCAAATGGTAAGGAAATGACGGATCAACATCTTTGTCAGATTCAGAGGAAGACTTCTGACATATATATATCCACCATTTGAAGTTGTTTACCATACGGCCTGTATGCTTCTAAAACAGCTAAATCACGCAATGTTACTTGTAATATAGTACAATATGGTTGATGACATACAAGTCGTATGGTACAATACGACACGTATGCTCTATAAAGGTGATAAAGTGTATGTGTGTGAAGTGCATTAGATTTTGTGAGAGGTTATTCTACATCGTCAAATAAATTTAGATATTGTTTTTTACATGTAGATTGGTCGAACACCAATAAGTCAAACATCATGTTTCCTTGATGTGTGAACGAAATAGGCATCATTTGAATTAATTGGTTTACGTGTGAACACAATAATTCACTTCGAAAACCTACTTACACAAAGATAACCCAAAAAATAAATAAGATAAAAAACGCAGTTGTACTTTACGCATGCTACTTCACTTGTAAATGCTTCACCATACGTTAAAATCTCTAGTAATTTCTTCGTTTACGTATTCCCAACTAATTTCTTCATTTACGTTAAAATCCCTACTAAAGTCAGTAAAGGTAGAGAATTATTTCCTTTTCATTTTCAACTTTACAGTGACTCTCCAAGAATTCCTTTCTTTTCATTCTCAACTTTACATTGACTCTCCAAGAAATATTTGAATTCCAACTTTACAGTGACTCTCCAAGAATTCCTTTCTTTTCATTCTCAACTTTACATTGACTTTCCAAGAAATATTTGAATTCCAACTTTACAGTGATAGCAATTTGAATTCTTTTTCATTCTCAACTTTACAGTGACTCTCATCTTTTAGTGACAGTTGAATAAAGTTTATGATAGATAATGAAGTGTAAGAGTTTGACTTGATTGTGTTCACACATCAAGGAAAAATGGTGTTTGACTTATTGGTGTTCGACCAATCTACATGTGAAAGACAATATCCATATTTCATGCATTCAAATAATTCAAAAAAAAAAGAATTCATCAATTACTCAACAACAATACGGTCGTATCACTCGTATGGTACCATACGACCCGTATAGATCAATGAATGAATGACCGGTGCCAGGTGCCACGGATTTTGTCGTTTGACTATGGTACAATACGACCCGTATTAGTTTTGTGCCAATAACAATTCCGTATGTATCTATAACAGCCCCTAAGCCAAAACCTAATTTCCAGTCTTTTAACTTTGAACACTAAAAAAAATCATAAAAATATTGGATAGATTTTGACTTGAAAAAGGAAGAGAGTGGTCAAACCTCACTTGGTTAGGTATTTTTCCTTTCAAAAAGATAACTATTTTTAAGAGTGCAACAAGATACCAAATTTGTTCAATAACATGATTATAGAGCTATAAAACACTCGAAAAATTACTAGTCAAGAAAACGAAGCCAAACCATTACACTAAGTGCCATAAATCCTTGGAGATATTACTTATTAGACCGGAGGCGTACGCATCAGTGCTTACTTCACACTTAGTGTTACATTAGTGTCACACCATTCTTCACTCTTCACTCTCTATGCCAATGGAAATGGTTTTCACTTCCTACCACTCTTTACTCTACCATTTTTTTTATTTTTAAATACAAATGATATTATTATATTTTAACAATTATGTAATAAAAGTAATTATAACTTAAATGAAAAGACAATAATAAATACGTATTATAAAAAAACAATAACAACCATGGAAACGATTTTTGAAATAATATTATTATATTTTTAAACAATATAAATGTAACTAATATTATTATAAGATTCATACTATTTAAAAAAAAAGATTAAATTTCTACTCTATCGTCGTCGGGTAGTCGAAGTGCATAAATATGTTTCACCAACGTTACCGATTCAAACACGTGCTAAAACCGCTCACGACACCAAAAAATTCCCAAAACTATATATATTTTTAATTTTAAAAATTTTCTGATACATCCCAAATAAACATTAAAACAACTCTACAATGTTTTATACGTGTTTATCTAGTTTCATAGTTTTAACAAGTTTCTTAAATTCGAGCAATAAATAGTTGGAAGTAACCGGTTTTGTTGCTCCATCTTCCAACCTCGCTCGGTCTTCCAACGAGGGGGCTGTGAGCAAGCTTGGGCCCACGCGTTGGGCGCGATCTAGGGATATCTCTATGTTGACGAGCAAAAACGATGTAAGCATGATACTGTTATTGGAAGGCCATGATCTAGCACAACCCAACTTATAGGCTATTGTATCGTTGTATTTACATATCTTCTTCCTCGACATTTATACGAAGTTAATTATTTATGATCATCTCTATGAAGATTGTGAAGAATGTACAAGGAAGCAGAAGACAGGAATATACATACAGAATAGCTTAACAGATCCAAACCAGTTGCTATGGTCACCATTTTGCTCCTCTCAAACATCTTCACCAGAAGAATCATCACAATCACATGTCCAACTTTTGTCTTCAGTTCATCGAGTGAGCTGATCTTCATCCATTTAGGTCTCTCCTACAAGTCAATTGGATTATAATATCATCATGAATCTCAAACTATGTGTTTGTATGTGTGTGTGCGCGCTAGGGATGTGAATCACTGACACGACACGAAAACATGACATTCACGGGTTTGCGTTTAGTATAAACGGGTTCTGGTCAGTTTTGAGTCGAACCCGCGAACACGTTTGGGTAAACAAGTTGTGTTTGTGTCAACCTGGCAGGTTGACCCGTTTGACCATTTATTTTCATAAATTCAACTAATTGAGTATTTTATTACAAAAACTAAAAGTTAATACATAAAATGACATAAGCTTTTATAATTAAAATGTAATTGTTTGATATATATTTGTATTTTTGTTTGTAAAATTGAAATTTTAAAGTATTAACATGCAAAAAAAAATGGGTTAAACGGGTCGTGTTCGTGTCAACCCGCAAATATTCGTGTCGTGTTTGGGTTTATATGTCTGACACGATTTTCGGGTTAATGCCAAACTTTTAATATACTCTAGTCATACACTGCTAATTGTTAGATTTATTTTACTTTATTACTCATTAATTTTATTTATATTTTTATCTTTTTCTTTCCCATTGAGCCGGGGGTCTAAACGGGAGCAGCCTCTCTATCCCTTGGGATAGGGGTAAGGTTTGCCCTCATCACACCCTCTCCAGACCCTACTAATAGCGTTAGCTATGTGTGGGATTATACTGGGTACGTTTGGTTTGGTTTGGTAGGGTTGGACCCGCCAACCCGCGAATACAACCCGTTTAGCACCCCTAGGATGCACGTGCAAGCTGTAGAATATCTTACTCTCAAAGCAAACATCCCAAACAAGGTAGAACCCTTAAGAGCACGATCATCGGCTGGTGCTACATTATCAGTGGAATTACTAATGAATAACCCGTACAAGCCCATTGCAAATATCAGCATGACAGTCCCAGCAAGATAAACATCTGCATCACTTGTTTTGATCAGCTGTAATTCTTTGATTTTCTGTACTTTTAAAGATTCATACTTTGAATGAAATAGGAGATATAAGAAGCAAAGATCTTGAAAAACTCACCAATTGCTTCGACTAATCTAAGTACCATCTTTCCTGTATGAACGCCTTTTGAACAACTCGTCCAGTAGACTTTATATGCATCGACTATATAAACACAACCCTATGAAGAGCTAAACATGTCAGCATCATCGAGTTCATCGTAATATAGCAATTCGAATATAAAAAAGGCAGTTAATGTAGCATACGGTGCTCAAACTGTAAGTGCAAGGGAAAATGAATAAAAGTTTTATCGCTTTATGCATCTACTTACTACCCACAAAATGATATAAGCTAGGAACATGAATCGCATCGACACATGATAAATTTGCGTATGATCAACATGTTACTAGTTTCAAGATGTCTCTCAGTCTTTTGATACAGAGTTGATCTAAGAATTGACAGACTCGTATATGGACTAATCAGATAAAAGCAAATGGGCTAGAAAATGATCAAACTTAAAAGCAAACATAACTTTTGACCCGTCTAGAGTTATGTGGTGAGTCAAACACGGATGGAGATGGCATGACAGGCCAAACAGTGTGACCAACGACGTAGACAATTTGCCCGACTTTCATTCCCTATTTCCTTTATCTAGAGCTCCTATTTTGACGAATTTTCCTCAAATTTCGTGATTTTAAGTGATTTAAGTTTTGATTGTAAAAACGTGTGAATACTGTATTTCATTATTTCACATGTTTATTTAACCATCTATATTTATTCATTGGCAATCCATTATTTCCATTTCCCAATACTAAAGTAAGTCATCAGCCAAATTTGCAGTTTTGCACATGTAATTTGATTCAAAATTACACAAATTGGATCAAGGAGAGTTACATTTAGGAAGCATAACAAGGAGCCTGCTAATGAACCTCCAACAGCCAGAAGTGCCAGAAACCGAAAATCAAAGATCACCTGCTCAGTACCAGAAAATTGAAACAATTAAACAGTAATTAAGAAACAACTACCCCGAAAATTTCAAAAAATCAAATTTCCCCAAATTCAACTGAAACCCTAACTGAAGAAGAAACGCACCTTTTCAATTTCAGATTCGGTGGATTTCACAAGGTGCAAAGCAGGATTGGTTCCGTTAGGGTTTGCAAGCGCGTAATTGAAGGTGTTATCAGGCGTTATTGAGGAAGATAGATGTGACTTTGACTGTGGCGGCGGTGGTGGAGATTGTGGTGAGGCGAGGGAAGCGATTGAAGTGGAAAAGCGTCGGGAACCGGAGGCCATGGTCGGTGTGGTAGAAAAAGTGATCGGAAGTGGCTGTCCACCGAAGATGGATACCAACGGCGACATTTTGAGGGAAGAAGAAGAAGAAGAAGAAGTGTGTGGGTGTGTTGATTGATGAGTGGTTCCTGGCTGGTTGTGTGTTTTTGGTGTGTGGGGCCTGGGTTTTTGTGGCGGGTAGTGCTTTGAAACGAACGGTCTTATTCTCTTTCGTGTAGTGTTTGGATTTGGCTAACTAATAGGATTTTGTAAACCAATGGGTTATACGCATCACTTTCATTTTGATTTTGAGTAAAATTTATATTGAAATATTAATAAAAATAGTGTATCGCAATGTATAGAGATTTTATAAAACATTATATTTGAAAAGAAACAAAATCTGTTATATCTATCAAAAACCATAAAAACGAATACCGATGACGGTTCCGATAATACCGAAAACAGTACTGATGTTGTCGGTTGGTATTGGTTCCATCCGTAAGGTACCGGTACGATACCAAAAGAAGACCCCATTTCGAATACAACTTCGTTTTCAACAAAATTTATGACAGGATGTCGAGAAAAAAAATTTAAACACAACCGTGTATTAAGTTTTAATAAAAAATTTAACAAACAAAAATTATCAGAGAAAAATCAATGTTGTAAAAAAGTAAACATATTAAAAGTGTATATTATATATTACAAAGGTAAAATTAAAACTTAAGAAAAAAATAAAAAAAACCTTACGGTGCACCTCAAAGACACGGGAGTGTCTCCCCTATGGTAAATGTTATGTATGTAATATTTTGTTTTACTAAATAAATTGATTTATAACCACTAGCTTAGCCTAGTGGTAAAGGTGTATACCCAAGACTTCATTAAAATTAGAAGGTTATGGTTTCAAGTCCCACATGTGACAAAAAAAAGGGGGTCCAGGTTAGACCAGAAAATTTTCCTCACCTATGGTGGGTTTCTTCCTAATGGTGGTGGAGATGATCGGGTGAGCCAGTGGCCCGTCAGTGATCCAAATTGCCGTTAAAAAAAACTAAATAAATCGATACAGTCCTAACTAAAACATTTCAACAGGCGATGTACAGTTGTAATTCTTGATTGGTGGCTTTTGTCACGTGGCATGGGGTTATTGAGCTGAATAGAGTAAGTGGCTTTTGTCACCTTCGCCCGTCAGTATCTCATACAATTTCTTTTTTTTTAACGTCTTGATTCTTTTTTACTTATTTAAATTTTTAATAATTTTTTACTTTTTAATGTAACTTATTATTTTTTTACTTAAACTAATCTTAACAACTTATCATTTAATCTGTTAAATATTTAGCTACATTAACAAATTTAACTATTTTTATTAAAATTATTTATAATACCTAAATAATTTTTTCACACGGTTTATCTCTTTTCGTTAAATGATTTTTATCGTTTCATTTTATTTTTAGCTATTTTTTAATTTTAATACAATAAGCATAAACTGCAAGACATAGACACAAATTACCTAACCTTTAAAGATGTTGGTCGGTGGCTAGAGTGCAACCGTACCAGCATTGAAGCAACACGTACAAAACCTTCCCTTTTGGTTTTTTTAAAGCCCGCCATGATTTTTATTGTAATTTGTTTTTTTATTTATTTTTCGTTTTAACCCATCCTGCTATATATAATATATACTTTTAACCAGTTTAGTTTTCTATTAATTTGTTTTTCTTGATAACTTTCGTTCGTTAAGTTTTTTTAAACGGAAAACATGTTTTCTTTAGTTTTTTTTTGTCAACGTTCCAGTCTAAATTTTATTAAAAACGGAGTTGTATTCAAATTCGAGTATTTTTTTCGGTGTCGTACATTATAACGAGTCTGCGTTTCGATGTAAGTTTTATCCATGCAAATAAGCCCAACCGATAACGACCAGACTACCGCCGCGAAGCGCGGTGGATAAACTAATTCAATACAAAACTAATCTAAATAAATAATCTTCATGGCCACATAACCATTTGTTTGTAAGTAGAAATTAAGCCCTGCGCGATGCGGTGCGTTTGCGAACCTAGCAACGCGTGTTGCTACGATGACATTGACGTGGTTAAATACATAAAAGAAACCTACGAAGTTACGGCGGTTTAGTATAAATAGAAAAGACTATAGTGTAAACAGGACGTAACATTGAAACGACAAAATCGCTCTCAAGAACAAAAAAAAACTATAGGAAAAAAAAAACCTTCATTCTATGAGATTCGAACCCACGAAGACAAAGTGATAATGCACACAACTTACGACTTTAACCACACCAACTTTTGATTATAAGTTCGAAAAAATCATATTTAAACATTAGTATATGGTTGAGTTGGTGGCCTCTCATTGGTCACCGACCTTGTGTTTTAAGGGTTAGTAATTGCTTAACATATATAGTAAAAAGAGAGGTGAATTATACGGTTATAAAATTACTTACATATCACACTTAAAATAAACATTTATAGTGTTTATGTGTTTGATACGGTTCTCTAATTAATATCAGTTAAGTATTAAACTATCTACTTAATATTTATATTATATGTATTCTTAAATTGTTATGAAAAAGTAATGACGATACATGAGTGAAACTTTTTAAAATTTATATTTTCGTGAAATCCTTCTTTTGAAAAATAGTTTTATATTAGGATGGGTAATTGTCTAATTGAAGCATTGAAGCATTATTGTTGTTGAATAAATATTTAGTTGAGATTTTATTATCGACTAGTATTTTTACCCCACGTTTTACGGGGAAGCGTGGTCGTTTTTCTTTGCATTACGCGAATGGAGTTTGGTCGTAATCGCTTCGACTCGGCATAAACCATAAAATAGAACACCGAAACCAGATACGATCAAACGATAACACCGCTAACGATGTTGTTTGCTCTTTAGCGGTTGGGTTTGTCACGCAAACGCAACGGTAGCGTCGTTCGCTATAGCGTACGACCCAAAAGAAATACACTCGATTTTGAATTAGAAAACGTTTTTAAAAAAAATTATGTCGGCATGTTCACAAAGAAAAAGCCAAAAACAACCTAGAATTCCAATTTTATTTAAAAGGTAACGAAGGAAAGCTATAAAAAAACCAAAATTAATGGAAAATGAAACGGATTAAAAGCGTGGATTATATATATATATATATATACTAATAAATAAAAGTTTAAATTGGACACTTGTCACACTCTCATGCATTCTCACATTGGTTTTCCCGCCTCTCTCTCCTAATTAATGCACATGTATCTTATTAAATAATAATGATATTATAAATATATTATTAAAGAAAAATACTAATTATGTTAAATAAGAATATATATATATAATAGGAAATCAAAATATAACTAATTAAAGAAAAATATTAATTTGTTATATACACATTTCCACTTGATATATTTCGATACGATCATAAAAGTCTGACAAGTTAGACGATCATAATAGTCTGACAGGTTATGACGTATTTACAAATTTATAAGTTATATCGTTTTCAATATACAATCCGTGTAATACACTGGATTCTAACCTAGTATATAGTAAATAAAGTTTTGGTGGGACACACTTGTCACTCTCATATGCATCCTCAACTTTTTTTCCCGCCTCTCTCTCCTATTAATTATACAAATTTCTTTAATTATTTTTTTATAAGTTTTTGTTTTCCGCCTCTCTCCTATTAAATAATAATGATTTCTATAATTATTTTTATAAAACGTTTTTTATTTAAAAAATAGGTTTTCTTATAAAATATTTTTATAAATTAAACATTTCTTTCATTCTTTTTATAAGACATTTTTTAAAAATAACTATATAACGTTTCTAGAATTTGTATTAAAAAACTATGTAATATGTCATAAATATGTAGTATGTAAATCTTTATTACTAAGTATATATATAAAATTACATTTATTCAACCCGTGTAATACACCGGGTTTCTAAAGTTTAATATGATTGTAAATCTTTATTAGTAAGTATATATAACATTGCATTTTTTCAACCCGTGTAATACACCATGTTTCTAAAGTTTAATATGAATTAACACTTATAAGTTACATAAAAAAATTAATACCCATCTAAAAAAAATATTTTAAAAATTAACTTAACATAATTTATAATTGTTACGTAATATTTTATTTAACCCGTGTAATACACGAGTTTTTAAAGACATAAATTTTTTATTACTAAGTATATAACATTACATTTATTCAACACGTGTAATACACATGTTTTTAAAAACATAATTTTTTTATTACTGAGTATATAACATTACATTTATTCAACACATGTAATACACAGATTTTTAAAAACATAAATTTTTTATTACTAAGTATATAGCATTACATTTATTCAACCCATGTAATACACGGGATTTTAAAAACATAATTTTTTATTACTAAGTATATAAAATTAAATTTATTCAACACGTGTAATACATGAGTTTTTAAAAACATAAATTTTTTATTACTAAGTATATAATATTACATTTATTCAACCCGTGTAATACACGGGATTTTAACCTAGTATATTATAAAGGCTTGTGGTTTTTTTTCCCGCATTATGTGACAGGAGTTTGGCCGTTTTCGGTTCCGCTCGTTGAAACCAAAAAAGCAACCATCGATATCGGTTACGATAATACCAAAACACCGTTCGTTGAAAACCATAAAAAAAATTACAAGCGCGCATGTCGTTTTTTTTAAGTTAATAAATAACGATATTAATAGAAAATGAAACGGGTTACAAACGTATATTAAACAGTTTTGTTTTAAATAGTGTTCATAATAGTTTGTAAATATGTACTCGTAGGTAAAAAAAAATTAATGATAATAAATAATACGTAAATGTATATGGGGCAGACGATTATTTTAAAAGGTCATTTAAGCAATTCAAATCCCCAAACTTATATTTGAAATTATTTTTCGAATAATTTTTTTTCTAGAATCAATCTAGACAAAAGCTTTATCATCAAAACAATGTTTTATTCTTTTACCAGGTTACAATCCCGTGTAATACACGGGTAATATGAATATAATGTTATATACATACAAAATGGATATTTTATTTCTGTAAAAACTTGTGTATTACACGGGTTGAATAAACTCGTGTATTATGCGTATTGAATAAAATGTAATATATTAACACATACACTCGCCAAAATATGTTTTAAAAAAATTTACTTTGACGTGACAATTATAAATTGCGTTAAGTTATTTTTTAAAACATTTTTTTCAACTGAGTTTTAATCTTTTTTATGTAATGAATAAATGTTAATTTATATTAAATTTATTTGCTTAATAAGTATCCATTAATAGATTTATATTAAATACTAAAAATATATTATTTTAATATCATTATAAAATAGGAGAGAGAAGCGGGAAAACATGTTGAGGATGCATCAGAAAGTGACACGTGTCCCACCAAAACATTTATTTATTATATACTAGGTTAAAATTCCGTGTATTACACGAGTTAAATAAATATAATATTATATATTAAGTAATAAAAAAATTATTTTTTAAAAACTCGTGTTTTACACGGGTTGAATAAACCCATGAAATACAATATAATTTGTTAATCAGGAGATTTATTAATACAAAGATTATTATTTTCTTTAAAAATTTATTAATATTATTGGATAGTGGTGTAATTAATAGAAGAGAGAAGCAAAAAAAAGATGATGAGAATGAATGTGGATGCGACACGTGACACAGAAAACATTTATTTATTATATAGTGTAGATTTAATCCAAAATCAAGTCTAAAGAAAAAATTATCACTAAGAGGATCCGGTATACCCACGTGATGGGTGGCGTGATCCTATGTGGCAATAGGAATCACGCCGTGATACCCAAGGAACACCGCCCCCTCAAAAAAAAAATCACGCCGTCATTTTCATACGTGATATTTCTCACGCGAGTATTCGACTTTTGTAGCCGTTCAACGGTAATATATCCGTTAGAATTTAAATTAAAATAATAATATTAATAATTTTTATTTTTACTCACTATAAATACTCAATTTTACTCTATAATATTTACACTCATTTTCTACCAAAACTTACTAATCTTCTATACTCATTTCGATGCCGATATTTTGACGAGAGCAACGGTCCGGTTTAAAGACGACCATGGTGGCGAAACACCAGTTCAATATTGGAAGATTTGTAGGAATTCGCCAAAGTGGCAAACACTATACATTGCCCCCACTCGAACCGGCTCGTCCAAAAAAAGAACATCAACTGACATCGACGCTAGTCCGGGCGATTCCGATGGTAGATCTAAGTACGACCTAAACATAGATGCACCGGAAGACGTGGAAATACCCCGTCCGATTGGGAAGAAAAAAGCAAAAGCGCAAGAATCGGGCTCGGGCTCAGGCTCGGGATCGGTTTCAAGACACGACGAAATCGGCGAGAAAATGGTCGAACAAATGACAAGATTTAACAACGCCCAAGACGAGAGGACAGATTGGAAACGAACAAAACAAGAGATCGAAATTCTTGGTATCGATCTTGAGTCACTAACAACCGCCCAACGTTTTTTGATTGAAAAAAACAAAAGGAGATCAAAGAACGTCATGGTATCCCGTAGGTTTTGGTTATGTTTTTTTTTAATTAATGTAATTTTTTTTTATTAATGTAATTTTATTTTATTAATGAATATTATTTTATTATGTTTAATTTTATTTAAATAAAAATTCAAAAATAAACATTAAATTATCACACCACCACAATCACATGGGTATACCCCTTGTCATGTGATTATGGTGTGATTTTTCCAGAATCTGACGTGGCGCCACGTGACGTGCACTTTATTATCACATGACACCATAATCACATGGGTATACCCCTACCCTAACCCAAAAAAAAAAGTTTCCATCACAAATAAAACAAAAAGGTCATCGAGAAATGTGATTAAATCTCCGTCACTGACTTTCAGATCTCTCTTCTCAGATCTGAGCATCCACCGCCTCCCTTCTGTCGTAGCCCTGCAAACCCTTCCACGGCCTAACCGCCGCCGGCATCGATCTTAGCCGCTATGCACATGTTTAGATCTGCTTCGTTGTCACAGCTCCCTCCAGATCAGCTTCTCGTCAACTTCGAACTGCAATTCAGCTTGACGCCGCGCTCTGCCGCCCTCTACCATCCGCTGCCGTTAACCAAAAAAAGCCTTAAAAGACGGGACTGTGGTGACCTGATTCAGGAGATGGCTCCACTGTAGGTTGAGACACAGCCATCTCCGGCGGCTGCTTCTCCTTTTTGTATCCAGACCTACAGAGTATACCGGCGATTTGTTGGTTTCAATGGTGGTTTGTACATAGTGGTTTTGTTAAAGTGCATATAAATGTACAAGCTATTGGAGCGTATTTTCTCTGAATTTAGTACTTTTCGTACTGAAAGTTTCTTAGAAAAATAAAATAAAGCTAAAAACACACCACTTTTCTGTCAAACGCGTGTAACCCACTTGTATTGAACCAGCTTGTAGAATTGTACTGTGTGCATTGTAGGATGTACGGTGGACCTGTAGCCACCGACTTCCTACTTTACTAGGAATGATAATTTACACCCACTCTAGATTGATGGGTTAGGCCGATTTTAAAAAATTTTAGTTAATTTTGAGTTAAAAGGTGTCGTGAGTTTTGTGATGATATACAAACATAACCTGTCGGGTAAACTTGAAACATTTGGGATGAGTAATGTAGCGGGTATGGGACGAGGTGGAATTAGGTGATACTCTGTCCAATTACTAGCAGCATACATATATGTTTATCCAAACCATATCAATAAACATTTTCTTTTTGTTTTAACTTTCCTTCGTCCTTGGCTAATAAAGTGATTTACTAATCCGTAGGCTTGTAAACAAATATCGTATGCGAGCGTCAATTAAAAGTAAACGTGAATATCTAAATTAAAGTTTAATATATCATCATCTTTATATCCTAACATTTTAAAAGTAAACAAATATATCAAATTGATTTAAACTAGGCTTAAGATTTTTAAAATATGAAAATCAAATTGATTTTAATTATTATCATTAATAACTAAATTTGAATGAATATTTAAACGAACGTTGTAAGGCCCCTTTTCCGGGTGACCTCACTTGTTGAATTTACTTATAAGACCTCTTAAATTCCAAGTTGGTGACATGGTTCTTTTAAAGGTATCACCTTGGAAAGGCGTTGTCCGGTTTGGGAAGAAAGGGAAATTCACACCGCGATACGTTGGACCTTTCAAAATCATCAAACGTATCGGGAAAGTTGCTTACGAGTTGGAATTACCCGACAAGCTTAGTAATGTACATCCCACGTTTCATGTATCTAACCTCAATAAGTGTCTTGCCGAGGGAAACCTCCAAGTTCCTCTTGACGAAGTTCACATTGACGAGTCGATGCACTTCGTGGAAAAGCCTATTGAAATCATGGATCGAGAGATCAAACAACTTAAAAGAAGCCGAATTCCGATTGTGAAAGTACGTTGGCAATCTAAACGAGGACCCGAGTTCACTTGGGAACGTGAAGATCAAATGAAGGCCAAGTACCCACACCTGTTCACAAACTCCACTACTTAATTTCGGGACGAAATTTCCTAAAGTAGGGGAGACTGTAATATCTGTACTTTTCCGTTTACAATTTCCGGCCATTTGGCATTTATTGTAAACCCTAATTATCCATATTTAATAATATGTGAAAATTCTTAAATGAATTGCTTAAACTATGTGGCTAAAAACCATACTCAAACTATGTTTTAGGGCTAATATTCATGGTATTTGAATAAAGTCCCTAAACTATATAAAATAAATCTCATAAATTATCTAAGTGTAAAAAAAAAAAATTATACTTATTTAATTTGAAAAAAAAATCCTAATGTGTTTTATTTTAAATTAAAACACAAATTATATAAATTAAAATGACTTTTATAAATTTTTATGAATTTTTAAGAAATAATAAGATTTATTCCTAAATAAATCAAATAAATAAAGTTTAATTAAATAAATATTTTTAAAATAAAGTTCTATAAAAATATGTCATTTTATATCATTTTTATAGAAATAAACAATTCTTTTATAATTTAAATTTAATTTATACATTTAAATGTCAAAATATATCAAATTTATTAACTAAAAACCCTATTTAACCTAACTAACTTAGTTTTTGGTTAAAACTTAACTACAAGGGCTAAACTGCCTTTCCTCAAACTTATTTTCAAGTTTAAGTTGACCGGAGTCAACTTAACAAACCTCAGGGACCAAAGTTGTATTTTTCTGTTTTAAAACCCACCCAAAAGGGGTCGTGGGTTCGAAACAAGGGGAACCCGGTTTTGGGTTCTGAATATTCGAAAACGCGTTTTGAGATGATAAGAGCAAAGATTCGTAACTGAAATCCCATTACAACTCATAAACGAGCATGATGAACTCGTTTAATTCGAAATTTTAACTCGTAACAGTAGAAAACGGCTAAAAACTTTAAACCGTCTTAAACCGTAATCAAAACTCGTTAATTCGCGAATTTATTTGTCGAATTGAGGTTGTACAAACCTCGACGACACCTAATGCGTCCATTTGAAACAAATCACAACTCCTAACACTCTCTAATTCTCTCTCTCGGAATCTCAGTTCAGACGAACTGAACAACGAGTCCAGAACTTCGATCAGTTGATCATTCCAGGTAATTCAATACGTCATTAGGCTCGTAATTGAACGTATAACAAAAGCCCTATGGTTAATTGAGTTCCTATTATACGGATTCATCGAATTCGAACAAACTCAGATTAGGGTTCTTGTGTTTCAAACGGATTTGGGATTTTATTTCGAAAACGTCGTTAAAAGGAACCTCTCTCCGTTTGTTTACGAGTTAGTCACTTGGCCGAGATGGCCGGGTGCGCGTATTACGAACGAGAGGTCACGGGTTCGAGTCCGGCTAAGGCCCTCACCCGTGAGCCTTTTTTTTGCTTAAACGAACACAAACCGGATCCAAGATCCGGGTTAAATATAACCCAATTCAACTTATTACCAGGTTAGCCACTTGGCCCAACGGTCAGGTGCACTGCTGCTAAGCCAAGTAGCCCAGGTTCGATCCGCCTTGTGGCCGGTTCGCCCACTTTTCAACATTTTCCTATTTTTGATTTTTCTTTTTATTAAATCTTTAATCTTTAAAAATTCATAACTTTTTATTTACAACTCGAAAATGTACAAATAAATAGTCCAAATTTTTGTAATAAAATTCTCTACTGTTTTATAAAATAAAAACAGAAAACTTTCTGAGTTTATAAAATTAATTATTTAAAAGTCTAAATTTAAAGCTTGGACTATTTATTTAAAATTAGTAAATCTATTCCAAAAATTATACAAAAATTACAGAAACTTAATCTATATATTTTTAACAAAATATTAAGTTTCTGGAACTTTTAGACATTTTTACTAATTTTTACTAATTTTGTTTTGTAATTAAATCAATGGAATTATTGATTTAATTAAACTAAAAATAAGTAAATTTTATAAAAATTTACTTATTAACAGAAAATATTTATAAAATTTATAATTTAAATTATATTTATATTCTTACTATCTTTTTGACATATTTAGTTAATTAAACACATTTATTAACTAAATTACTAAATAAGTAATTAATTAAATAATCACTTAAAATATTTTATAAAATCTGAAATTATATTTAAATTACTAAACATAATAATTTAGTAATTTAAATACTTGCACACCTTAAACTATAACCAAATTACTTTTCAAACCTTAAACTTTCCAAAATCCTAATTTCCCAAATTCGAGAACACGAACAAACCTTAGCTTATTCCTTTAAACTAAATGACTAAACTACAACTATAATAGGTTAATTGTGACCTACTTTGGATTATATCTTTGGATCAAACTTAGCTCGGAAACTACTTACAAACCATGTGAGTTTTCATGCCCCTCTTTATACATTTTATCACTTTTGGGGTGAAACATGTTCCTATATAATTACACTTACACTATTGACAAATCTCACAACTTGAAACAAATTCTCTTATGTTAGACTTGTTTAATTGCATTATGTGGCTTATTTGTTGATTACACTAGTTCATATTATTAACTGTTTCGACAGCCTATGAATGGAATTAGTGGTACCATGTGGGTTAGCTACCCCATGCATTTCTTTGATCTAGGATGCATGTAATGAATTCTGAAACTGAAAAACTGTTAACTATATGTTGGACAATCTGAATTGGATAAATCTTAAAAGGAAGGTTTAATTTGGACTGTGTGTATATACAATAAGACTATAATGTATTACTTGTCTTAGCATGGAATTTGTACTTTATCTAAACTACTATATCTATATCTACCATGATTGCTCACCAACAATTCATTTTGTTGATAACTCTTATTTTAAACATGTTTCAGGTGCACCAAGTTCAAGCAACGCTTGATTTATGTTCAACACTTAGGCTTGGACTTAGAAATTTGAAATCTGATTTTATCTTGTTTGGAACTATGTTTTGTCTTGTTTATTTGAACTATTTGTAGCCTTTGAGGCACTTTTAATATTATTGAATAAAATTATGAAATTTTAATAGTTCCAAGTGCTACGAGCAATCTGGTCACAATTCGGGTCATACTCCGACGTGTTCCGCCGCCCGGTTGGGGTGTGACAGATTGGTATCAGAGCCTTGGTTATAGGGATTTAGGTTATTAGAAATCTTTAACCTAGACTATAACTTTAGGACCCTCTTTTAGTCTTGCATGATTAGGAACTTATGTGTTTATTTGTCAAATTCTAAATCTTTAACACAAACCTTACAAATCCTCAAAATTCTAAGACTTTACCTTATATTTCCATCAATATTCTTTTATATGAAATTCTTCAATGTTTTAAAATATTTTATAAAACCCCCTAGACTTTGTAAGTCTATCCAAAATCTCGTTAAGGTTTAAGACTTTGACAATGTTCAGAAACTCGTGCAATCTGGAAGGGTGAATGCCTGTATTCTGAGTTTCCTGTCTAGGCAAGCGTATTCGTACAAATCCAAATTACTGGACCTGTTACGCTTACCTGGGGATTCTCGGGATGAGTGTTCACTTATAGGCTAAAGCATGACTTTCTCAAATATTGTTGAAATCTTATTAACCTTGATATGTCCTAAGTAATTGTGAGGTAAAACCCAACCAACACAATTACTAACTATGTGTTTAAACTTAAGCCTATCTTTACTTTCAAAGCTAACTCTTGAATATTATTATTCATCTCAAACTTGCATTTTACTTTATTTTCTTATAGAATGTCTGATCCCGTTGATACAAATCCGGCACTCACACAACAAATTGTTGATCGGATTGCTGCAATACTACCAGCTCTGTTTCAACATCGTGATCAAAGCTCTTCTAATAACAACAACAACAATGCTTGCAACTTCAAATACTTTAATTCGTGTTCACCACCAAAGTATTCGGGTCATGAAGGAGCCACTGGACTACTCCAATGGTTTGAGGGCATTGAGAACACCTTCCTTAATGCTGGTGTTCCCGAGGCACTCAAGGTTCAATATGGCTCAAGCGTCTTTCAAAAGCGTGCACTAACTTGGTGGAACGGCGAGAAAACTACTCGCACCGTTCTTGTTGCTATGGCTCTTCCTTGGGCTGAATTCAAGGAACTCATGATCAATGAGTTCTGTCCTCGAAACGAAATGATGAAGATCGAGGAGGAATTTTGGACTCTCTCCCAAGATAGTGGTGACAATTCTGCTTATGTCACTCGTTTTTATGAGCTTTGTCTACTCGTTCCTCACCTAGTCGACACCTTGGCTAGGAAGATTGAGAAATTCTGCAAGGGACTCCCAATTCAAATCAGGAGTGCTGTTCTTAGTAGTAGACCTGCTACTATCGAAGAAGCTGTTCGTCTTTCAGCCACACTTACCGACACTTATGTCGATGCGGGAATCCTTCACCGCAAAGGAGGGAAGAAACCTGCTGTGGTTGCTGCTGTGACTTCTAAACCTGAACCTACTGGTAGAAACAGGAAGAGAAAGTCCAACCATAAACAAAGTTATGGGACTGTTACACCTGCTCAACCTGTGAGCCAAGTAGCACCTGCTACTACTACTACCTTCAGTCCAACCAAGAAGGCTTATTCGGGGAGTTATCCTCAATGTGATATTTGCAAGTCTCACCATCTTCCCAATGCACCGTGTTGGGTTTGCACAAAGTGCAAAAGGTTGGGACATACTCAAGATCGTTGCCGAACCCCAAACAACACTCAATCTCAAGTGCAAGGCCATAACGTGATACAAAACACACCATCCTTAACTGTTAAGGCTTGTTTCCAATGTGGAGATCCAAGTCACTTCAAGGATAAGTGTCCATTACTGGCCAATGCAATAAAAGCTTCAATCTCTGCTTCCAAAGGCTGAGTCTACACCATTACTGCTAGTCAAGCTCAAGCCGACAACGATGTTGTCAATGGTACGTATCTGATCAATAATCAATATGCTACTATTTTGTTTGATTCTGGTGCGGATAAAAGTTTCGTGTCCTTTGACTTTGAACCAATGCTTGCTAAGACTAGAACCCAACTAGACAAAACTTATAATGTAGAAGTAGCTAACGGGAAATCCGTTAAAGTTGACTCAATCATTGCAAACAATCAACTACAACTTAACGAACATACTTTCTCTATTGACTTAACTCCTATGCAACTTGGGAGTTTCGACGTGATCGTCGGCATGGATTGGTTATCCAAACATCGTGCTGAGATCGTTTGTGCCGACAAATTCATAAAGATTCCTCTGCCGTCTGGTGAAGTACTACACGTGTATGGAGAGAAACAACCCAAAGGCTTAAAACTGATGACTATAACAAAAGCTCAGAAGTACCTCAACAAGAATTATCCAGCTTTTCTAGCTCACGTTGTGAAAGAGAAGGACAAGGGTAAACTCATGGCTGATATTCCTGTGATTAAGGACTTTGCTGAAGTATTTCCGGAAGACCTACCGGGAATTGCCCCTACACGACAAGTCGAGTTTCGTATCGACCTTGTGCCTGGTGCAACTCCTATGGCAAGAGCACCATATCGTCTTGCACCATCTGAAATGCAAGAACTTGCTAGTCAACTTCAAGAACTCTCTGATAAAGGATTCATACGTCCTAGTTCCTCACCATGGGGAGCACCTGTCTTATTCGTCAAGAAGAAAGATGGACCTTTTAGGATGTGTATCGACTATCGGGAACTCAACAAATTGACTGTCAAGAATCGATACCCACTTCCAAGGATTGACGATTTATTTGATCAAATCCAAGGAGCTTCTATTTTCTCAAAGATCGATCTTCGTTCGGGTTATCACCAACTACGTGTTAAGGAGGAAGACATTCCCAAAACAGCTTTTAGAACTCGCTATGGACACTACGAGTTTGTTGTCATGCCATTCGGTTTGACTAACGCACCTGCCGTGTTCATGGATTTGATGAATCGTGTTTGTTTACCTTATTTGGATAAATTCGTCATTGTCTTCATTGACGATATTCTTATCTACTCAAAATCTAAGCAAGAACATGAAGAACATCTTCGTTTAGTACTTGATCTTCTTAAACAGGAACAACTTTATGCTAAGTTCTCCAAATGTGAATTCTGGCTAAAGGAAGTCCAATTCCTAGGTCATGTTATTAACGAGGCTGGGATTCATGTTGATCCTGCTAAAATTGAAGCTGTAAAGAATTGGATTGCTCCTAAAACACCAACAGAAATCCGTTCTTTTCTTGGACTAGCAGGATATTATCGACGCTTTATTTCTAACTTTTCCAAGATTGCTGTTCCTCTCACTGCCCTAACTCATAAGGGTAGGATCTTTGAATGGGGACAAGAGCAAGAAGAAGCGTTCCAAACTCTTAAAGAAAAATTGTGCCATGCTCCAGTCCTATCTCTTCCCGATGGCAGCGACGACTTCGTTGTTTTCTGTGATGCTTCAAAGCAAGGACTTGGATGCGTTCTCATGCAAAGGGGTAAGGTGATTGCTTATGCCTCAAGACAACTTAAGGTTCATGAAGATAACTACACCACTCACGACCTCGAACTTGGTGCGGTCGTGTTTGCTCTCAAAATTTGGAGACATTATCTCTATGGAACCAAATGTGAAATCTTTACCGATCACAAGAGTTTGCAACATATATTCAACCAAAAAGACTTAAACATGAGACAACGTCGTTGGATGGAACTGTTAAATGATTATGATTGCGAAATCAAATATCATCCAGGGAAAGCTAACGTGGTGGCTGATGCGTTAAGTCGGAAAGAATATCCTAACATATGTTGTGCTCTTATTCAATCGGATATCGAGACCAAAATTCTTAAAGCTCAACAAACGGTTCTTTCCGAGGGCAACATGCAAAAAGAATTGGGTTGTGGAGTTGAAAAACAATTGGAGACTCGACCCAATGGGTTGCTACACTTCTTAAACCGCTTATGGGTTCCTGATCGGGATGATCTTCGTACTTTGATTTTTGACGAGTCTCACAAAACTCGTTATTCTATACACCCAGGAACCGATAAAATGTACAAAGGCCTTCGCCAACACTATTGGTGGCCCGGCATGAAGAAAGATGTTGCCGTGTACATTTCAAAATGTCTTACTTGTTCTAAGGTCAAGATTGAACATCAACGACCTTCGGGTTTGCTTGAACAACCCGAGATTCCAATGTGGAAATGGGAGTGTATTTTATCACCAAACTTCCAAGAACACCTCGAGGATTTGATAGCATTTGGGTAATCGTGGACCGACTCACGAAATCAGCTCATTTTCTCGTAATTCGAGATGATTGGGGAGCTGAGAAGTTGGCTCAAGTTTATTTGGATGAGATCGTTCGTCTACATGGCGTTCCTCTTAATATCATATCTGATCGTGATAGTCGTTTCACTTCCCGTTTTTGGGGATCTCTACAATCGTTCATGGGTACTCAATTGAATTTGAGTACAGCTTACCATCCCCAAACTGATGGTCAAACGGAAAGAACGATTTAAACTCTTGAAGATATGTTACGTGCTTGCGTCCTTGACTTTGGAGGCAATTGGGACAAATATCTTCCACTAGCTGAGTTTTCGTATAACAACAGCTACCATGCTAGTATCGAGATGGCACCTTTCAAGGCTTTATATGGTCGCCATTGTCGTTCTCCTCTTGGCTGGGATGAGGTCGGTGAAGCACAAATCACTGGTCCCGCTCTAGTCCAAGACACCACTGATCGAATCATCCAAGTTCGCGACAATCTTCGTTTGGCTCGGGAGAGACAAAAGAAGAATGCTGATATTCGTAGAAGACCTCTTGAATTCCAAGTTGGTGACATGGTTCTTTTAAAGGTATCACCTTGGAAAGGCGTTGTCCGGTTTGGGAAGAAAGGGAAATTCACACCGCGATACGTTGGACCTTTCAAAATCATCAAACGTATCGGGAAAGTTGCTTACGAGTTGGAATTACCCGACAAGCTTAGTAATGTACATCCCACGTTTCATGTATCTAACCTCAAGAAGTGTCTTGCCGAGGGAAACCTCCAAGTTCCTCTTGACGAAGTTCACATTGACGAGTCGATGCACTTCGTGGAAAAGCCTATTGAAATCATGGATCGAGAGATCAAACAACTTAAAAGAAGCCGAATTCCGATTGTGAAAGTACGTTGGCAATCTAAACGAGGACCCGAGTTCACTTGGGAACGTGAAGATCAAATGAAGGCCAAGTACCCACACCTGTTCACAAACTCCACTACTTAATTTCGGGACGAAATTTCCTAAAGTAGGGGAGACTGTAATATCTGTACTTCTCCGTTTACAATTTCCGGCCATTTGGCATTTATTGTAAACCCTAATTATCCATATTTAATAATATGTGAAAATTCTTAAATGAATTGCTTAAACTATGTGGCTAAAAACCATACTCAAACTATGTTTTAGGGCTAATATTCATGGTATTTGAATAAAGTCCCTAAACTATATAAAATAAATCTCATAAATTATCTAAGTGTAAAAAAAAAAAATTATACTTATTTAATTTGAAAAAAAAATCCTAATGTGTTTTATTTTAAATTAAAACACAAATTATATAAATTAAAATGACTTTTATAAATTTTTATGAATTTTTAAGAAATAATAAGATTTATTCCTAAATAAATCAAATAAATAAAGTTTAATTAAATAAATATTTTTAAAATAAAGTTCTATAAAAATATGTCATTTTATATCATTTTTATAGAAATAAACAATTCTTTTATAATTTAAATTTAATTTATACATTTAAATGTCAAAATATATCAAATTTATTAACTAAAAACCCTATTTAACCTAACTAACTTAGTTTTTGGTTAAAACTTAACTACAAGGGCTAAACTGCCTTTCCTCAAACTTATTTTCAAGTTTAAGTTGACCGGAGTCAACTTAACAAACCTCAGGGACCAAAGTTGTATTTTTCTGTTTTAAAACCCACCCAAAAGGGGTCGTGGGTTCGAAACAAGGGGAACCCGGTTTTGGGTTCTGAATATTCGAAAACGCGTTTTGAGATGATAAGAGCAAAGATTCGTAACTGAAATCCCATTACAACTCATAAACGAGCATGATGAACTCGTTTAATTCGAAATTTTAACTCGTAACAGTAGAAAACGGCTAAAAACTTTAAACCGTCTTAAACCGTAATCAAAACTCGTTAATTCGCGAATTTATTTGTCGAATTGAGGTTGTACAAACCTCGACGACACCTAATGCGTCCATTTGAAACAAATCACAACTCCTAACACTCTCTAATTCTCTCTCTCGGAATCTCAGTTCAGACGAACTGAACAACGAGTCCAGAACTTCGATCAGTTGATCATTCCAGGTAATTCAATACGTCATTAGGCTCGTAATTGAACGTATAACAAAAGCCCTATGGTTAATTGAGTTCCTATTATACGGATTCATCGAATTCGAACAAACTCAGATTAGGGTTCTTGTGTTTCAAACGGATTTGGGATTTTATTTCGAAAACGTCGTTAAAAGGAACCTCTCTCCGTTTGTTTACGAGTTAGTCACTTGGCCGAGATGGCCGGGTGCGCGTATTACGAACGAGAGGTCACGGGTTCGAGTCCGGCTAAGGCCCTCACCCGTGAGCCTTTTTTTTGCTTAAACGAACACAAACCGGATCCAAGATCCGGGTTAAATATAACCCAATTCAACTTATTACCAGGTTAGCCACTTGGCCCAACGGTCAGGTGCACTGCTGCTAAGCCAAGTAGCCCAGGTTCGATCCGCCTTGTGGCCGGTTCGCCCACTTTTCAACATTTTCCTATTTTTGATTTTTCTTTTTATTAAATCTTTAATCTTTAAAAATTCATAACTTTTTATTTACAACTCGAAAATGTACAAATAAATAGTCCAAATTTTTGTAATAAAATTCTCTACTGTTTTATAAAATAAAAACAGAAAACTTTCTGAGTTTATAAAATTAATTATTTAAAAGTCTAAATTTAAAGCTTGGACTATTTATTTAAAATTAGTAAATCTATTCCAAAAATTATACAAAAATTACAGAAACTTAATCTATATATTTTTAACAAAATATTAAGTTTCTGGAACTTTTAGACATTTTTACTAATTTTTACTAATTTTGTTTTGTAATTAAATCAATGGAATTATTGATTTAATTAAACTAAAAATAAGTAAATTTTATAAAAATTTACTTATTAACAGAAAATATTTATAAAATTTATAATTTAAATTATATTTATATTCTTACTATCTTTTTGACATATTTAGTTAATTAAACACATTTATTAACTAAATTACTAAATAAGTAATTAATTAAATAATCACTTAAAATATTTTATAAAATCTGAAATTATATTTAAATTACTAAACATAATAATTTAGTAATTTAAATACTTGCACACCTTAAACTATAACCAAATTACTTTTCAAACCTTAAACTTTCCAAAATCCTAATTTCCCAAATTCGAGAACACGAACAAACCTTAGCTTATTCCTTTAAACTAAATGACTAAACTACAACTATAATAGGTTAATTGTGACCTACTTTGGATTATATCTTTGGATCAAACTTAGCTCGGAAACTACTTACAAACCATGTGAGTTTTCATGCCCCTCTTTATACATTTTATCACTTTTGGGGTGAAACATGTTCCTATATAATTACACTTACACTATTGACAAATCTCACAACTTGAAACAAATTCTCTTATGTTAGACTTGTTTAATTGCATTATGTGGCTTATTTGTTGATTACACTAGTTCATATTATTAACTGTTTCGACAGCCTATGAATGGAATTAGTGGTACCATGTGGGTTAGCTACCCCATGCATTTCTTTGATCTAGGATGCATGTAATGAATTCTGAAACTGAAAAACTGTTAACTATATGTTGGACAATCTGAATTGGATAAATCTTAAAAGGAAGGTTTAATTTGGACTGTGTGTATATACAATAAGACTATAATGTATTACTTGTCTTAGCATGGAATTTGTACTTTATCTAAACTACTATATCTATATCTACCATGATTGCTCACCAACAATTCATTTTGTTGATAACTCTTATTTTAAACATGTTTCAGGTGCACCAAGTTCAAGCAACGCTTGATTTATGTTCAACACTTAGGCTTGGACTTAGAAATTTGAAATCTGATTTTATCTTGTTTGGAACTATGTTTTGTCTTGTTTATTTGAACTATTTGTAGCCTTTGAGGCACTTTTAATATTATTGAATAAAATTATGAAATTTTAATAGTTCCAAGTGCTACGAGCAATCTGGTCACAATTCGGGTCATACTCCGACGTGTTCCGCCGCCCGGTTGGGGTGTGACAGTTATCCACTTCAATCTCGTCATAGGGTATGTGAGCCGTGTCGTCGGCCAGACACTTGCGTAAATGCGACACGTGGAATGTAGGGTGAATCCCACTAAACTCGTCGGGTAGGTCAAGTATGTAAGCAACCTTCCCAACTCTTGCTAAGACCTTGAAAGGTCCGACAAACCTTGGACTTAGTTTGTCACGTTTTCTGAATCAGATAATCCCTTTCCAAGGCGATACTTTTAATAGTACCATGTCCCCTACTCGAAACTCTAAATCTCTCATTCTCTTATCGGCATAGGATTTTTGTCTGTCTTTAGCGGCTTCATGCGTGCTTTGATCTAGTCGAACTTCTCGGAAGTAGCTTTGACTACTTCGAGACTTGCAAAGTCCTTTTGCCCAATTTCCCCCCAACATACTGTGGTTCGACATCTTCTCCCATACAGCATCTCAAATGGCGGCATGCCGATGGTTGAATGATAGCTGTTGTTATACGAAAACTCTGCAAATAGCAGGTGGCTATCCCAACTTTCACCAAAATCAATGATACAGGCCCGGAGCATGTCCTTCAAGGTCTGAATGGTCCTTTTCGATTGACCATCCATTTGAGGGTGGTAAGCGGTGCTAATATTTAGTCTAGTACCCATTGCTTCATTGAATTTCTTCCAAAACCTTGACGCAAATCGAGTGTCCCTGTCGGATATGATCGTCACTGGCATACCATGACTGCTCATGGTTTCGTTGTTGAATATCTCTCCTAACTTCTCTGACGAAGAAGCCTCTCCAACAATTCTTCATCTTGAGCTTTTGCTATTTCATTCATTATATCTGGTGTTATGATCAACTGACACGCTTTGATTCGGATATGTGTTGATTCTTCCTTCCTACTTAAGGCGTCAGCAACTACGTTTGCCTTGCCTGGATGGTACAATATTTCACAGTCGTAGTCTTTTAATAGCTCCAACCATCTTCTTTGTCTCATGTTTAATTTATTTTGCTCGAAAAAGTATTTCAGGCTCTTATGGTCGGAGTAAATGGTGCATTTAACTCCGTACAAATAGTGCCTCCATATCTTTAATGCGAAAACTACCGCCGCCAAAACTAGGTCGTGAGTCGGGTAGTTAACTTCGTGAATCTTTAACTGTCACGAGGCATAAGAAATTACTTTTCCTCGTTGCATAAGTACACAACCCAATCCTTGACCCGAAGCGTCAGAGTAGACTACCAAGTATTCGTTTCCTTCAGGTAAGGTCAAGGCTGGAGCTTGGGTTAATCATGTTTTCAATTCTTCGAACGTGTTGTTTTGGGTTGGACCCCATTCGTACTTTACTTCCTTACGTGTCAGCTTCTTCACTGGCGAGGCTATTCTCGAGAAATCCTGAATGAATCTCCGATAGTAGCCTTCCAATCCCAAAAAACTTCGTATTTCTGTTGGCGTTTTCGGAACATTCCATTCTTTTACCATATCGATCTTTGTAGGATCCACCATAATGCCGTCTGGGTTTATGACATGACCTAGGAATTGAACTTCCCTAAGCCAGAATGTGCATTTGGAAAATTTTGCATATAACTTCTCCTGCTTCAGAACCTCCAATACTTCCCTTAGGTGACACTGGTGATCACCTTCGTTCTTTGAGTATATGAGAATGTCGTCTATGAATACTATAACCGACCGATCCAACATTGGTCGGCATACTCTATTCATTAAATCCATGAATGTTGTCGGTGCATTGGTCAGTCCGAAGGACATAACGAGGAATTCATAATGTCTGTAACGCGTACGAAACGCAGTTTTCAGTACATCTTTCTCCCTTACTTTCAATTGGTGGTAACCCGACCTGAGATCAATCTTTGAGAACCAACTCGCGCCTTGTAGTTGATCAAAAAGGTCGTCTATTCTAGGCAGTGGGTATTTGTTCTTTACTGTTCGTTTGGTCAATTCACGGTAATCGATGCACATGCGCATGCTTCCGTCTTTCTTCTTTACAAATAATATCGGAGCGCCCCATGGTGAGATGCTCGGTCTGATAAATCCTTTCTTTGTCAATTCTTCAAGTTGAGACATTAATTCTTTCATCTCTGACGGAGCCAATCGGTAGGGTGCTTTGGCGACTGGCTGAGCCCCTGGCAGTAATTCAATCTGAAATTCTATTTCCCGATCGGGCGGCAAGCCAGGTAGGTCCTCTGGGAACACTTCTAGGAAGTTACACACCACTGACACGTCTTTGAGTTCTTTCGTTTTCATTCTATCGTTAATAACATATGCCAAATAAGCTTCGCAACCGCGCCTCATATAACTTTCGACCTTGATGACGTTCGGCATTTTGCAATTCCAATCACCATAAACCGTAATCGGACTGCCGTCAGTGGCTTTGAGATGTATCATCTTTCGATTACTTACGATTTGGGCTTCATTGGCAGCTAGCCAATCCATGCCCAACACTATGTCAAGTCCTCCTAAGGTTAGAAGGTACAATCTAGAAGGAAACTTATGGCCCTCTATTTCTATCATGTAATCGTTAGTCTTTCGGATGACTACTGAGTTTCTACCAACAACAGTTTCTACGCTAAAGACCATTACGAGGTTTGTGATTGTGCAGTTCAGTTTGCGACTAAAATCATTTGATATAAAGCTTTTGCTTGCACGAGAGTAAAATAAAATAGCAGCATGTTCATCATTAACTAGGAACGTACCTGACACGACATCAGGATTTCCACTGGCTTCCTCCTCAGTTAGGGCATAGGCCCGAGTCCTAGCCTTCGACTGCTCCTTTTCCCTTTCTTTTTCTTTTCCCGAAACAGATTGGCCGGTTTTCCTACAATCCTTAGTCAGGTGGCCAAACCGTCCACATCCTTGGCACTTGATGTCCCTCTAGCAGTCTTGGAGTAGTGCCCTACCCTCCCGCATCTATAGCACATTGTGGAGCCAGCTTTGCACTCACCGCGGTGTAGTTTTCCGCATTTCGTGCATGTTTCATACTCATCTGTCTTTGGCTTCTTAACTTCAGTTGCAAATGTTCCCCTTCCATTTCCCTTAGACGGATTTTCTCATTTCCGCTTTGGTGCCTCCGGCACCGGGTCCTCATCAGCATAATCGTCATAGAAGATTCCACTCAAATTCACGACCGACTCGAAGGTCGAAGGTAGGTTGGCTTTAATGTGAACACGGACCTTTTGAGGCAGGCCCTTGACATAGTATTTTATCAATCGTTCTTTAGTCTCTACCAAATGGGGTACCAGTTGAGCAAGCTCATTGAATCTGGAAGTGTACTGACGGTGAGTCTTGTTGCCAGCTTTGAAGTTCAGAATTTCACTCTCCACCCGATCTATCTCGTTCTGGGGACATAACTTTTGGATTATCAGCTTTTTCAGATCTTCCCAAGTCATCCTTTTGAGAGCGTTTAGCGACTTAGTCCTTTGAATGTTCGTCCACAAACTCAGTGCCTCGTTGGTGAAAGAGTGAGCCACATACTTAACTGCCTCGTCAGGTCGACACTCGCTTATGTTGATTACGCCGTTCATCCTCTCAATCCATTCAAACATATCCACCGAATCCTTGTTACCGTCAAAATTAGGTGGGTCACCATCCTTGAATCCTTTGTAGGTACACCCACGGGTGTTCAATCCCTCAGTCACCTCATCCCCATCGCTATCATACACTATCTCCTCATGGTTCTTTTCCTCCTCCTCCTCCTTGCTCTTCTTTAGTGCCTCAGATAATATACCAGGCAGTACATCTTTCAGAGTTAGCACAACCTCACGGGTAATAGCATCCCTAACTTCGGGTTCCAGTCGTAGAGATCCTTCGTTGCCTTCACCCGGTGGAGTCACATTAGTTTCGTGCACACTCTCAGTACGCTCTTCGTGCACGCTTTCCTCATCATTATGTCTTCGGTTCAATGGTGGTCTACCGACTGGGCAAGTGCGGCCGCCTCGGCGTCCAGTTCCTTCTCTATGAGTCATAGTTTTCTAGATTTCCTCATAAGTAAAAGGGTATACATCAATATCATTCCTTCAGATCATAGTTTAGAACAGTACGACCAAGGTAAATTCTTAATTACAGTGACCGGTTTGTGATTAATAATTTGCTTTGCTTTTCGGGTTCGAAACTCTTCACTTCAGTAGTGACAATGACATCTAAGCATGCTAAGTTAAGGTATTTATCCCTAACTACAGGAATTAACTTTATTACTTACTTACTGTACCGGCTTCGGCGTTGGCTACCCAGACCGACATCCGTGCGTTGGTCCCATTATCAGCTTGAGTCCAGACATTAGGGATGTCTGATTCTCTCAAACTATTGCTCTGATACCAACTTGTAAGGCCCCTTTCCCGGGTGGCCTCACTTGTTGGATTTACTCATAAACATAGTTATCGATACTGAATTATAAATTTAAAACATTCAAAACACAGCGAAAACATTCATCATTCAAGTACATGACAGCGGAAGTCTTAGCATTTAAAACGTAAACATTGTCTTATCATAAATTAAAGTGGGATGTCAGTCTCATGCCGGGTAGCCTTCAAGCCTTTGCACGTCCTTTCTTCTTTTTACATGAAGTGCATACTAAAAGTCAGCTAACGCTAGTGAGTTCTAGTTTAAAGCAAATAGGTGTAAACATCATTTCTTTTATAAGTATTTATATATAAATATATGTATAAATACACATTTAGCACATTCTTTGCTTTCCTTTATCGTTCATATGCAAGTACATTAAATATGTATACACTTTTACTTTCATTAAACATTCATTGGTCATACACATAAGGGTGATTAACCCGTCTTTTACTACGTATATCACAAAGACATACGCCATTGAGCTACTGTCGTAACCCTTTTACTTAACCGTCCGGCCCTAGAAACCGTCCGTCATATCATAAAACCGTCCGGCAAACCTTCGGCCGTCCGTCTAAACCGTCCTACCATCGTAGTCCGTCATATTCGCCCGTCTGCCCTAAGGCATCCGTTTCCCACTTGAACTAATTATACAGCCGTGCATCGATTGAAGGACTTACTCCACCGTAGTGGTCATTCTTTAGTCTACCTTTCTAGACTTTCATTTCTGGCTGCATAATAGTCAAGTGGTCGTCCGTCTACCGTAGTAACCGTTAGCTTTGTTTCTATGCATAACGTTCATTTATACTTAGCAAGCAATATATACATGGATATAAAGAAAGATTTCATTCTTACACGTTATGTCATATTTTTCATACTTGGCAAGAAATATATACATGGATATAAAGCAAGATTTCATTCT
Organism: Smallanthus sonchifolius; assembly: GCA_023525975.1. Lineage (NCBI taxonomy): Eukaryota > Viridiplantae > Streptophyta > Magnoliopsida > Asterales > Asteraceae > Smallanthus > Smallanthus sonchifolius. Next base: position 19,711,367 of record CM042018.1, on the reverse strand, counting down.
TATATGTTATGTCATTCTTTCATTCCATAACTTTATATATTTACTTGTCATTTATGGTATTCACAATGCATCTTCACATAACACATATATCTACATATATTATTTATATCTTTTATTCAATTCGTGTATACACTTCAGGCCCAAAACATTTAAAATTATTTGCACGTAACATATAGGGGGGCATATAGAACTCACCTGATGAGCAGTTCCCGTAAGATACTTAGGGGCTCCTGAGTTAAGAGGGTGCTAATGGATATGTCAAGGTTCACGAATGGAACAATGTTATAACCTACCTGTTTCATCCGAAATCTATTGGTTCGAAATCTTCTCCGACCGAAATCTTTCTAGGTCGAAATCTATCTCGGTTGAAATCTCTCTCGGTCGAAATCTCTTTTCGACCGAAAACTATATAGTTAGAAAACATCTTTTATTAGTTAAATATTTCGTTCGAAATCTTTTGTCCGAGAACTATTTTGTTCGAGATCTTTTGTCCGGAATCATGCCGTCCGGAAATACTTTTCGGACGGGAATAGTTTTCGGACCATTCATCCGACTTTTCGGACGATTCATCCGTTCAAGATCTCCTTCTTCGTTTTTGATCCAATCTTCAATCTTTTTACGTTCAAAACTCGTATCTAGATTCCATGAAGCTAGATACATACGTTTATGCGATTCCATACGTAAAAATCTCATCTTTAAGTGAAAAACCCATATAAACCCTAAACCCATTTCTTAACTAAAAGCTTATATTCGAGCATGATGGTTACCTGTTTTCGTCTCCTCTTCGTTGCTAAACATTCCTAAGATGGAGAGTGATGATTTCCAATCTTTTGAGTCGTTTCCTTTGCTTTCTCTCTCTAGACCCGGTTCTCTCTCTCTCTCTACAACCTTGCGAAAATGGTGGATTGAGGGAAGGCTGTGGTGTTGTAGCTGACTTTGAGGCTTCCCTCCTTTGCTCGCGGCCCATGGGCTAAGCCCACACATTTTCTTTCCCTTGCTTTATTAATCTCGAATGCTATCTCGTTTATTCGGGTTTATTTAATTTAGGGATGTTACAAACGTAAACAAACGTATATAAACTAATGTAAATGAACGAACATCCACGAATGTAAATAAACAAACATGACATGTGTTAATGTTCGTTCCTTTAATTAAATTAACAAAAAGTTGTGGTCATGTTCGTTCGTTTATTAAATGAACGAACATAAATGAACTTTCCGTCGAACGGTTCACGGATGGTTCACTGAACGTTCGGTTCGTTAACAAGCCTAATCCACTGACTTGTTAGTTTTTTTATATTTATAGTTCCTTGGGTGATAAAATCATACAATAACTAAAACAAAGTAAGAAATGTAATTGGGAATCCCAACTAGTATATTTTTTTATCAAACTAACGGGTATACCCAATACCCGTGGGTATATCTGTTAACCGATGGATATTGAGTAATAGAGTACCCGATTGGTATGAGACTAGGTACGGGACACACTTTTATGATCGAGTATGATACTGAGATTACCAATACCCATCTCAAACTTGTACCACTGCCATCCCTACCCGAGGCCGAAGTTCTAAGGAACACTTTTCGTTAATCAAGTCGACATTGAATACAAATGCATATATCGTATAGGTAATAGATATATTAGAGATTATAGTGAGCAAGAAAGGGATTGTGGAGTTCATAAATGTTATGAACCAAATTGGTAATCAAGAGATTAAGGAGAAGACTAAAAGAAAGAAATACAGAGAAGAAGGAGATAAACTCTTAAATCAATCGATGCCCTCATTTCGTTCCTCCCATTGTTTAAGTAAACGATTATTACAATTTACATTGGCAACCCTCATAGTATGCTACATTTACAAAAGACCCCTTACTTATTTGACATGTAACAATACTTTGTTATGAACCAAATAGTAATCAAGAGATTAAGGAGAAGACTAGAAGAAAGAAACACAGAGAAGAAGGAGATATACTCTCAAATCAATCGATGCCCTCGTTCAGTTACTCCCATCGTTTAAGTAAACGATTATTACAACTTACATTGGCAACCCTCATAGTATGCTACATTTACAAAAGACCCCTCTACTTTTTTGACATGTCAATTTTGCTTATCCAACATCAAGTCAGACAAAGTAATTGTATCTCTGCTAAAGTTTTATAAAGCCAAGTAATACAAATCAATGTCATTTTTCACACCAACTATGAAGAGCTCTAAATCATTCATATTAGAGACATTATGCTCCACCATTTGTAATCTCAAACATATAGGCGCTTCCTTCTTAGTTTCAAAACCATTTTTTCTTTTGTTTGAAATATCCTATGGAGTATAAAAGCTTCTTGCCCAATTCCAGCCTTTGGATCTCCATATCAATACCTTTTGTCACACCCCGCTATAGGGAGCATGAAATATGGTCTCAAAACAGCATCGTTTATATGAGAATACTAAACTTTCGTTCCATTAAAAAAACTAACGGACAAATATGATCTAAGGTTCTTAAGTACGATTACAATGTTCACAAAATGTAGACCAACTACATAAACAAAAGACATTATCAAGACATTTTCACATGCATTCGTAATCATGATGCCCTCATGCTAGCTCAATTACCATTTTTCTGAAAAACATGCTTAAAAACGTTAACTAAAATAGTTGGTGAGTTCGTAGGTTTAAAGACTCAAATAAACAATTCATTTTGTTACACACACGTGTATTTACAATGAGCTCATAACCAAACCATAACTTCTTTAGACGTCCCAAACAAATGTCTTATCACGAAACATCAAATATAATGGGTAATATGCATTCATTTGATACAAGAGTCAAAGTTGGCACGGCCAATCATGAAATGGGGTGCCAACCCATATAGTACTATTTATATATATTCCACGTCTTACTTCCAAGTTAAATGATTGTGTAAATGTGGGGACTTAAGTGTGATAATATTCCTAACTCATTTATAAAAAAATATCCGAATTTTTATAAAATTATCCGAAATATATTTTATAAAAAACGATATGCCTAATAAATATATTTTATGAAAAATAAATAAAATATTTCGGATATCTGAATTTTCTTAAAATTACTATATGAATCTGAATCTGAATTTTTGGATAATTCGGGTTTGGGATTTCAGGTTTTTATTTGGATGCTCATATTCAGATCTTTTTTAACACACCTGGTATTGAGTGTATTTGTTTGATAACAACACTTATCTAGCTTTTAAAAACACAAAAAACGCTCCCAAACTCTCAAGTATCAAAACGCTCACGTTGTGAGGATAATAACAACGAGGAACAAAAATATTAGGTCAAAATTCAATTTATGCGAATTATCAAACGGTACTTAAAATGCTCGTTGTAAGAATTGTAATACGTTTCTCACATCCAAGTCCAACTCAACTTTTAGAAATCATTCTGGATAAACACCGTAAGGCATTGAAAATCAATCCGGCTCGTATTCACGAAGATGAAGAATAAACACTAAATGAAGACAACGACGACATCACGTATTCTCAATTTGCTATGTTTTTTTTAACGAAAACATGTTTTATAGTTTCTAAAATTTCAAAAATAAATAAAAAGAGAACTTTATTGTGTTTATTTTATATATTTAGTATTTAATTGTTTTCTTAAATAAAATGTTGTTTAAAAAACCAGTTATTTCGTTTAACCGGTCCGGTTAATAACCTAACCGGTTTGGACGGGTTGGGTTTTGGACACCCTAGAACCGGTTATTGGGGAAACCGGTTTTGACCACTTTTGATTTTAACCAAATTCCTTTTTTAGAATAACCGATTTGTGCACCTCAAGTGCCTTGTATTGCGACCTGTACAAGAAACGACTCGCCAATACAATTTGTTTCTCGTTTAACTGTGTCCGACCTAGTGAAGTTTCGGTATATCTTTTAAAATCTGGCATGAGCTCTATTGTTTCAAGTTTTATATATAAAACGCGAGTTTGTATTTTCGAATTTGGTATCAGCTCGGGCACTTGTTTACTATTTATTAATTGTTTAACTAGTTTATTTATATTCATGTATATTTATTTGGGTCGATACCATAAATAAACTACTAAATTTGCTTTTAAAAAAAAAAACTATGTTAAATTTATTCAACCTGTAAAAAAATATATAAAAATGTCAATAAGCTAGTACTAATATATTAAAGTTCTCTAAAGTCCACGTACGTGTGAATTTTTCTAAATTCGTCAAAGTTTGATAAGGCTACATTCTAACAATTTAAAAAAATAGTAATGTTTGAAAACTTTAATATAAAATATTAGTTAATGACATTTTTTAGTTATTTTATATGTTACATAACTTTAATATATCAAATTTGGTTTAAAAATTCTTATAAAAAAATATGTTAATTTTTTATGTTATTAATGTTATTTATTTTTATATAAATAATACGATTGGCTCAAATCCTAATTTTTTTTTAAAGACGAACATTGAATGTTGTGACGTCGCACCCCCGTCATATGAGAGAGTCTCGTCCAACTCCGGCCAATATGTTGTTTTAACCGGGCTCACTTGACGTCAGAGTTGGAGAGCTTACAAAGAAAAACCCCACCTAATACGGCCTCTTCCGGGCTTAAGGGAGAGCCGAGGCTCAAACCCTGGATCGGCGTGGGAAAAACCCTGGTGTATCAGCCTAAGAGCTAGGCCTCATTTACAAGGTCACAGAAATTAATGATGGTGACAGAAATTGAACCCGGGTTTTTTAAGACTCCAAACCTCATCTCAACCACTACATCAAAACCTGTTTGACAGCTCAAATTCCAATTCTTTCAAGTTTTTTTGGATCCGGAAATTATGTTGAATACGGGAGGGCGGCTAACGCTGTAGCAGCGACGGCTTTCAAGTCTCAACCGACGACCTACAACCAATACCGTATAGCTGCTGAGGTGGCAACTTGACAAAAATGGGAGTCATCCTCTGCGAATGGGAACCTGCCGACGTGTCCGATGAGGTGGAGGATAAACCGATTAAAGCGGATACTCATATCCTGCATCCTCAACGCCCGATCTCATTCTCCCCAACATGGAAACATCCAATCTAACCGTAACTTCTCCCAATTTCACCTCCAGATCTCTCGTATCCGCTAACAATGGATTCTGTCTTAAATCTCCGCCGGTGCTCCGTCAACAACGGCGCAAAATCACCGTTGTTAAAGCCTCTGTTGCTGCCGTTGACAAAAAGGTCGCGCTCATTAGAATTGGCACCAGAGGGAGGTACTCATTGCTGTTAATCGTTTGTTTTGTAGTTCGTTGACCTAATTTTCTGTTATTTGTTTCTGAATTGTGATAATTGATGAATGATCTGATGATTCACTGGTATATATTTGTGTTATATCACTGTTATATGACATATTTGTAAAATTTAGTCACGAACTGTTGATGATATGGTGTTTATCTGCAATTAGTGATAATTTGAATTATGAATAGAGAGACTAATTAGTTGACAGTGATAGTATATTGATGATTCTGTATGGTTGGTAGTCAAAGGCGCCAAACGCGAGCGCCTACCATCAAAACCGCCTTGCGTCCATCAAGGTGCTGAGGCGCAAAAATCTGAAAAAAAAATGGCCAAAATCTGGAAAAAAAAGAGTCTGAACTGGCCTAAATTAGTGTAAAAAAAAAGCTAAAAAAAAAACAGTCTAGAATAGTCTAAAACAGCCTAAACTGGACTAAACCAGCCTAAAACATGTCTAAACAACTAAAAATGACCTGGAATACACGTGCACATTGCTTGTCCTAGGCGCCGAGGCGCAAAAGTCTGAATAAAATGGCCAAAATCTGAAGAAAAGGGTTTGAACTGGCCTAAATTAGTCTAAAAAAGCCAAAAAACAGTCTAGACTAGTCTAAAACAGCCTAAACTGGACTAAACAAGCCTAAAACATGTCTAAACTGCTAAAAATGGCTTGGAATACACGTGTGCCTTGCTTGTCTTGGGCACGTGTTTTTAAGCACCTTGCGGCTAGGCGACAAGCTCACCCTTTGCGCCTTGAGCCTTTGACTACCATGGCGTTCAACCACACACTTTTAACATAAATGCAGATTGTGAACTCAATATACTATACATTCATGAATTGCTTCATTTGCTGCTGTTATTTGCATCTTTGAAGTCCCCAAGGGGATATCCTGTGGTTAAGTGGTGTACCCCACAACCAAAAGGTTGGGGGTTCAAATCCTGTAGTGTGCAGGTTGTGGTGTATTTATCTTAGAAAATCTAGGAATTGTTGTTAAAAAAAATTGCATCTTTGAAGTTCACTGTCAATGGCTGAAATGCTGAATTCTCCTCTACAAGTTGTGTTGGTGTTTGCGTTTTTATTCAATTCATGGTGTTTTTGTCTTGATTTATCAGCCGTCTCATGAGAATCAGTTTACATTTCTTGTGTACAACAGTCCATTAGCTCTTGCACAAGCTTATGAGACACGAGATAAACTCAGGGCCTCAAGTAGCGAATTAGCGGAAGAAGGGGCGATTGAAATCGTGGTGATTAAAACAACGGGCGATAAAATATTGAGTCAGCCTCTTGCGGATATTGGTGGCAAGGGTTTGTTCACTAAAGAAATAGATGAGGCTCTTCTAAATAGTGAAATCGACATTGCTGTTCATTCAATGAAAGATGTTCCTACTTATCTCCCTGAAAAGACAATTTTGCCCTGCAATCTTCCACGAGAAGACGTTCGTGATGCATTTATTTCCTTGAATGCAACTTCATTAGCCGATCTTCCAGCTGGAAGCATTGTTGGTACAGCATCACTCAGAAGAAAGTCTCAACTACTTCACAGATATCCGTCACTATCTGTAAGAGCACCGTGTAATATGATTCATCATCTAGAGTTGCAATAATTAATCTTTGAAGAAACAAAATTTTGCTTTGAGTCAGATAATCATCTTTGGATAATCAGTTTCATACCAGTTGCAACAAAACTAAACTGATCATTCAAGGGTTGCATAACTTATCTTTTTACCAATCTTTTAACCTAATTTGAATGACTTTTGTTTTCATTTCACAAACTGTTTCTAATTTTTCAGAAAAAATGTCATTTTTGATTATTTTCTTAAATAATTAAATAATTCTGATTAAATCTATTATAGGTGCTGGAAAACTTTCGAGGCAATGTGCAAACTAGATTAAAGAAACTAAATGATGGTGTTGTTGAAGCAACATTATTAGCATTAGCTGGACTCAAACGGTTAAACATGACTGAGCACGTGTCTTCTATTCTTCCTATCGATGACATGCTTCCAGCTGTTGCCCAAGGTGCGATTGGAATCGCTTGTCGAAGTGATGATGATAAGATGGTATGTTCCTGTTTTCTTCTTTTTCCTCCCCTTTTAATTCATAACAAATAATTGATGTATTACTTTTGATTATAAAAACAATATAATTACTATAATAATCTAAATCTTTATATAAAAACGATTTAGGAGGTTGACCCGTTTGACCCATTCTCCTTTTAGGCTTAAGTTGTTTCTTATTTGACCCGCCTGAGACCAAAACGGGTCAAAATTGTTACTTGTGTTTGAAGTATTTACGCAAATGTTATTTCACTTTGCAGGCTAATTACATAGCAAAGCTAAACCATGAAGAAACAAGATTAGCAGTTGCATGTGAAAGGGCTTTTCTTTTGACACTTGATGGATCTTGTAGAACACCCATAGCTGGATATGCTTGTAGGGATGAAGATGGCAATTGCCTATTTAGAGGGTTGGTGGCTTCCCCTGATGGAACTAAAGGTGATTAAAAAAAATTAAAAAAACATGAAGTTGCATAATACTTGATAACTAATAATTTTTGGTTTATTTTTGCCGTTTTTATATTCATTTCAGTACTAGAAACTTCTAGAAAAGGATTGTATGCTTATGAAGATATGATTCTGATGGGGAAGGATGCTGGTGAGGAACTACTCTCACGTGCGGGTCCTGGTTTTTTTGATAGTTGAGAGGTCTTCAAATGCGGATTTCTTTTGGCTAGCTTTTGGTGAGTTGTTTTGATTTGTTACGTTGGTCTGTAATTTAAGAATAGAATTTGATGTGTTGTATCAATCGATTAATACAAACCGTAGAATGCAGGATTCTTGTATAATAGAATTTCAAGATTAGTTTCTAAGATTGATGGTTTGTATTCTTTGAAGGAGAAACCCCCCCCCCCCCCCCCCCCTTTTTTTTCTATCTTTGACGGGTCAAACAGGCACGATCTAAGATCTTGGCTAAAATTGAAATGGGTCAAACCTCAACGAGAGGAAATAACATGATATATTGTTTCTACCAACACTTTGTTATATCGTTTACATGCAATCTTCTGTCATTCATTATACATGGTGATAAGCATCCAAAGCGAGCAAGACCGCTTATAGACTCTATTTTGTCACTTCATTTATGTATGGGACTATTTCTCTCCAACGGAGTAACGGGAAACAATTAGCTAAAATGAAAACATGAAGAATGTGTTGAATTGATTAAACATTTGAAAGCAAGCCAAAAGATATTCAAAAATGTGTAAAACCTTTACTTATTTTATACTAGCTTAGAACCCATGTAATACACAAGAGCTTAAAAATATCAATACATAAAATTCTTAAATCTTTATGTATATATTTTTAGAGTTGTAAAAATGTATTATATATACTAAGGATAGAAAACAAAATTCAAAATATGTAAATTTAATATATAATGGGGTTTTGAAAGTTTGTTAATTACTATTTAATGTAATTTGATTGAAAATAAAAGTTACATAATTAGATTTTAAGTTTCTTATAATAATAGATAATTTAAAATAAATGTGTTTTATTAGTATAATTAGTATTTTCTATAAAATAATCTTATTATTAAAAGATAGATGTGTATTTAATAAGAGAGAGAAGCGGGAAAAAATGATAAGAATGAATATGGAGGCGACACGTCATAAGAAAAAATCTTTATTTATTAGATATAGATATTGGCAAGTTAGGTTCAATCCCTACCCAAAAACGCTTGAACATCTAAGGTCAATTACAATTTCAATTAGTATGCTAAATTTGACAATAAGTGCATTTTAAATTATTTTATGACCAATTTCACCATATAATGACCAATTCAATTTTAGATCTCCAAATAAACTATTAAGATCCATCCGGCACCTAAGAGTGTATTTGAGCTTGATTTCTCAATTTCATCCCGACTCGACCCGTCCCGACCCGTTTGTATCTAAAACCTCCGTTTGAGTTTGATCACTTTCCATATCAAATTGAAACAACTATACAAGTATAAAAGTATAGTTGAACATTCAAAACCATCACTGAGCAGCTTGGCCAATCAATTCACCAAAATTTCAAATCAGATCAGTTTTGGTAAAAATCATTATTTTTTGTCAAAAAATTAAATCACTACAATTAAGCCTTGGATTTTCATCAAATTAATAATAACGGTGGGCGGCGGGGTGTTAAAACTTGTAAGACTCGGTTTCGACGACATACTGCTATTCACCCCACGAGAAAAATTCATATCGAAACGCGGAGAAAAATGAACACGTCGAAGCGTCAAATCCCGGATCTTATAAGACGTCATATTAAAGGTTATAAGGTGAAAACAAAGATAAAAACTAAAAAAACAAAACCGTGAAGCAACTTTGTAAAATCCCAAAAACCTGACTCGCTTAATGGGCCAAAAAGGAATGGAAGAATGGAGAACTTGAACGATGGGCTTGTGGGAGTTCATGGGCTTGGCCTAGGGGGGGGGGGGGTTCCTTAAACCCTAGCATCCTCTAATCATCCCTTATTTGCATCAAGCTCCAAAAACCGTCTAGAGAGAGAGTGGGTGTTCTAGAGAGAAAGTCCAAGAATCAAGTGTTTGATCCTCCAAGTGGCTTCCAAATCGTCTCTGCAGTGTTAGTGAAGAAGAATCCAGGAAGAACCAACATTTTTGAGGTAAGAATCCAACCTAAAACCTCTGTTTTTCAGTTTAAATGGGTTTTGGGGTAAAACTAGGGTTTTTGATCTTAAAAGACAAGGTTTTTACGTATGAGATGGGGTATAAAGCCCAGATCTGAGCTTATGGATGTTAAACAAACGTTTTGTACGTAAAAAGTTACGAACTTGGGTTGAAAACGAGCCTCTATGATCTTCTGTTCATCAAGCGACACTGCTCCTTCAAGTGGCGACACTAATCGGGGAAGAAAGTGGGGGAAAGGCGTAGTGCCCAAGATTTCCAATGATTGGGACATATGTCATTCCCTGGCGACTCTGAGAGCGTCGCCAAGGACACTTGGCGACACTATTATGGGTGACAATTGAGTTCCACGACACTAAGTCCAAAACGCTAGTTCTGGCGATGTTATGAGTGTGCCTAGCGACACTGGTCTAGCGACACTGATCAGATACATGAGACACTAAGCCTGGCGACACTAATCACGTCCCGGCGACACTAGGTTAATTGATAGAATTCACGTGTTAACTTATATGCAGATCGGTTAGCAAGTTAGCACCAACTAGATGTCTGACTCAGGTTTAATTACAAACGAGCAGGTGAGTCAAGAATCCCTATTTACTTGTTTCTAGGGTGACGTGCATACTTAATGAACGTTTATAAAAGGTTTATGAAATGACGAATGAAATGTAATTTTTACGAATGAATGGTTTACGAAAGAAACGATGTTTTGAAACAAGAACGTTTACGAAAAGAATGTTTACGAAAGGAATGTTATAAGGAATGGTTTTTAATGAATGAAATAGGTTTTACGAATGAAAGGAATGTTTTACGAAAATAAATGGGCAAAGGTTTTAAAGAAGTCATGACATGTCTAATCTGTTAAATGAACGAATTGACGAATGAAGTCTGGGGATGTAAGTCCCAGGCCTTATGGCACGTTTTGCCATAAGTATAACACTGGTAGCGCCAATGGGTATGACGGTTGTGCAACTGGCGAAGGAAGGGTGACGACGGTCACTCGGGGTTAACGTGACTTGTGAATGTTATTACCTTACCGACCTACTGATGTAGTGCAAAGCACACATCTTTATTCCTATTGTATTCGTGCGTTTTTTATTAGTTTTATATTTGTTTTAAGTCGTTTTTGTATACTATCGAGTCGTTGTTGTGTTTACAGGTGCTCGTGAAGATTACAAGTGAATACATGAAGAAACCGAGCGAGAGAATGAAGCCCAAAGTTCAAAAGTCAAAAATGTTGAAAATTGGTCACTCGCGGTACGCGAGAGAGATAGAGAGATGCCTCGCGGTACGCGAGGAAATCAGAAACCGGCCGCGACTAAATTGTCTCTCGCGGTACGCGAGGAAACATGCCCGGTCTCTCGCGGTACGTGAGAGACCCGTATTCCATGAAAAACCCTAAATCAACTTTTAATAGGATTCTAATGCCATTATTCAAGAGAGTTCGAGTTATTGCTGTCCATAGGGGGTTCAGAGGCGATTTTGGGAGTTAGGAAGTCAATTGAAGAGAAAAGCATGAGTCTTTGAATCCGGGTTCGTTAGTAATAGCGTATTCGATTGCAAGATTTGATTTTTATCTTTGATTTGATAGTTTGATAGTGTGGTTTGTGTTTATACTTCCGTTCTAGTTGTTTTGAGCATGATCTTAGGCTAAAACATTGATACTGCCTGGGTCACATGATGATTGCTTGTTAAAGTTACGTTTTTTTACTGGTTTTGGATATTAATTAATGGATTAATGATTTTGTAAAGAGTTTCTTGATATTAATTGTGATGATATAGCATGTTTAGATCTGATGTATGATTGATTTCAATTCCGTATGCTAATTGTGGATGTCTTCCAGTTTGATTTGCGTATCTTGATCATAGACTTTAGGGTTTGTGATTGTTTGTGTGGTTTGCTAGAAGTAGTAGCCATAGGAGTTGTGGTTGAAAGCCCTTAGATTTGAATGTGTATCCTGTCTCAATACCTAAGAGGTGAGAGACTGTCGTTTAGTCTTCGTCATTAGGAATCCGAGTGTCAAATGTCTGAGAGGAAGTTGGTTTAGGTGTCTAGTAATTGTTGCTATTATGAATGATAGTTCTTATCTTGAGATTACCCCATGCATCTTCGATGTATTGTGGACAGTAAGACTGAAAGGTGATCTGTCTTTCGGGTACATTATCATTGTTGGAGAGACCGAAAGGTAATCCACTATCTAATGATTTATTACACCTTTAGGTTCCATGGTTAGTGACACCCTGAGAGTGATTAGGGATCCACTAGGTAGTCTAGAGTTGTTTCTTTAGAAACTCATATCCATTATAGTTTCCAGAACCGGTAGAAGTTGTGTTTTGCAAGTAGGATTCCGACCTAGGTAGTATTCTTCCTATCTCTGATATTTCCTTGGTTCTTCATATGGATAGTTTGAGTCGATTTTGTTTGCTGCATTAGTAGTTAATCTTTATTGTAGTCAACCCCCCCATCAATCAATCTTTAGTCCGAGTCAGAGTCTAGTTAGCTATAGTAGTGTCTCTAGGGTTCGATAATTCGGTTTACCATTAAGCTGTGCTACACTCGATAGGTACACTTGCCTATCAGTGCGGTCTAGTTCATAGGTTTTCCATTTATTACTTAGGAGTCTAGGTTAGGTTTAGTAGTTAATTATATAGACCGTCCGGGCGACATCACCTACGAGTCGTAAGGGCGATGTTATTACCATACCGACCTACAAGTCGTAAGGGCGATGAAAGTAAATGAACGAAACGAAATGAAACGGAAGGAACGATAAAGCAGATTTAGACTAATAAATGTATGACTTAAATGAATGATGAATGATGAATAAATGTCATGCCTTATTTTCTTATAAATGTTTAAACCCTAATGAATGATTTAACGAACGATAAACCATTTCCTAAAATGAATGAAAGACTTGAACTCACAAGCGTTAGCTGACTTTTAGTATGTATGTCAGGGAAAGTGTAAGGCCCCAAACCAGGTACCCTACAGTTGGTTCTCATAACTGGTTAAACACTTTAAAAACATCTAACTTTCATTTACATAAACAGCGAAAGTCTTTCTCAAAATAATATTATCTTTTAAACTCGTTAACGTTCTTAATATTACCTTACGAATGCATGTGCACCAACCCGAGTAGCACCGCTCCCAAGCCCAGATACCGCGTCTAGCAGACTCACCTGCAAAACAATCTAACGTACACATAAAGTCAGCTACGCTGAGTGAGTTCTAATAGTTTAGTTTAGTTTAATTAAAAGCCAACTCGTCTCAAAAGTTAGTTGAACCTTACTCAGGACCCACTGTCCTTATAAAATAGATCCACATTTCATTAACCATTAGATAACCCCTGTCATCACCCGATATCCCATAATAACTCATTACCCATGACTCATCCCATAATAATAATAATCCCGCAGTCTCATCGACATAGGTCGAACTTACTACACTAATAACTCATACTCAAGTACACGTATTAACTCGACACTTGGTTAACACAGCCAATCCCTAAACGTCAATTTACTCAGCCTTGACCAAGGCTTTTACAAATCAACTGACACAACAGTTGTAAACACCACATCACAATCCAGACACAACGGTCAATCTAACTCGACTCACCACAATAATACTATCTCATGCACAATAAATCTAATTCAGTGTTTGTATGCAATTTAACACAAATATATAAGCACACAAACACATACCTCTTCGTTGCACCCTCGTCAGGACGTTCGACACACCCCGAGCTCATCACTGTCCTGTTGGACATCGTCACCTTTGGTGACCTCCCGAAGGACTTCGTCCTCCACAATCCCATTTGCTGTGTCATAAAGACAACAACGCAAACACAATACTCGCTGTGTCACGAGGACAACGACACAATGCACACAACACATGTATAATCACATAACATTATACCCTATGTACATGACTCATTAACTGCACCTGCACATCACACATGGTACTAGGATAAGATATCCTACACGTATTCATAAGCATTAGCTTATATCCCGACTCACCTCGACTAACTCATAACACAACACACTGCTAATATAGCAACAGACATACAAATACTATATCTCATTATTTAAGCACATACCACGTACATGCACACCCTTTGACACCTCCTAGTCGTACCCGTACCACCCGTAACTACAGTCCTGACTCATCCCTGTTAGGTCACTATACGACCCGTGACCATATACCCACCTTTAAGACTAGATCACATAATCTCATAAACACCCCCGTAGACCCTACGACTCATAACTGAATGTTTTAGTTCATAAACACATCGGGTTAAAACCCAAAACCCTTAACACGTTTAATACGTTAAACATCTCTTGTAAGTATGTACGATAGCAACAAAAACAGTAAAGCGTTTAAAAGAGGGGATTAGAAACTCACAGTTACGGAGATCCAACTCCTGAACTGCAACGGTCTCCTAACACGAAAATCGAACCTATCAACGTAAAATTACAGGGTCAGAGTATGTCATTAACATGTGCCAATAACGTACAAACATTATAGTCCACTCGTCCCATGCAAACCCTAACTCCACGTGTCCGCCCAAACCGAGTTATCCTGGGTCATCGTAGAACCCGCATGCATGCGCGTATACGTGCCACGCACAATCCTAGTCTCCGAGGTTACGGGTACACGAGCCGAGCTTCTCATGCACGTCCAGACAATGCCATGCAAGCTCTAGTCTTACCAAAACCCAAGCCGGGTATAACCCGTCGCCACCCTCTTCCTTGCTCGTTCCCGTGAACCACCACCACCATGCGCCTCCCCGTCGAGTGCCATCACCATGATCGATCACCTCGAGTCATTCCCGCATTCCTGTCGTCTTCTTTACGTAAGAAACCCTAGCCGGGTCATCGTTTTTTACATCCAAACGCAATCACCACCCTCCTTTCGTCGGCTGCCGCCGTGGTATACCACCATCGCAGTCTCCGACCGTTTTCGGGCACCGCCACCCGCTACCGTTGTTGTTTTCTGTGATCCCCGATGCCACCCCCTTCATCCCGTCACCCTCCTCCTTCTCTTTCCCAATTTCTTTTCTCTCCTTATCGGCCATCGACCTTCACCCTACTCCGGTCACCACCCTAACACGCCACTGCCACTAACACTGTCCGCCTCCACCCTATCCCCGTCTACAGTACCGTTCACGGCTGAACTACACCAAACAAAACCCTAATCGGGTTCCCTCCCTCACATGCTAACTAGAATGCATAAAAGATGCACGAGGAGTTAAACGTGAATTACCTGACTACGATGTGATGTTCCGGCTCAAACCAAAGTGGAATCACTACCCACGATAGTCTCCTTCTCTCTTGATTCCTGCCGTCGCGAGCTCCCCCTAGGCCGAATGTCCTAGGGTTGATGTTTAGGTTTGATTTTAAACCTCCAAGGATTTACATCCAGGTCCTTGTGTTTCTTTTCTGCATGTTCCGATCCCGAACTATCTTTTAAACAACCAATTGTGTCATTCCCGGTAGTTAAACACGCCTCGCATGAAAATATTATTATTCCTCTTATTCAAATAGGGTTCGGGTTGCTCACTAACCCGCACCACAAACATATGAATTTCCGGGATGTTACAAGTCTACCCCTTTTAAAAGAGGATTCGTCCTCGAATCTTGCGTCAGTACAAACTAACCCAACATATCCTTCCGTTCATACTCGTGCACCGAATCCATTTGGTACCAGGCATTCACCTTTACCCTAAGCAAATTTAAAACTTTGCTTTGCAATTTGACCACCACCTTTGGTGTTCAATGGAGTCCGCTTTGTTACCCGCTTTCGACTTTGGGGCTTGTAGGATCACCTACTTATTCTCTCAGTTCTCGTTTTTTCCAAACCATTACATAGACAGTACAACACCGTCACTTTCCTGCTTACTTATCACATTTCATTTTGACTCACGGGCACTGTTGCCTTTGTTTCCTGTATAACCTTAATGATCTTGTCATTCCGACGGTCACCTCCCCGAGTAGGTTTCTTACCTTTCATGAATAGATTCATTCGTCACCCTTCCAAAGTGAAGTCGTCAAACTCCTCGCCCCATACCTTGATCACCGTCTTGCGATGATTTCTCAAACTCAAATCCACCGCCTTACCCATAAGGGTATTACTTTTTCCCCTCTTAGATGATCTCTAGGAGCTTGTGCCAAGCTACACAGGTCTCCACCAAATTTCTCTACCATAGTATCGATTTGCTTCATTATCACGCATTCAATACGTCCCTTAAGTATGTACATACACCCAACACTAAGGTCATCTTTACCAGCTCTCGATGTTTATCGAAACTTATTTATCATCGTCATGTCTGTTTCAACAGCCAAACATTTGCTTCACTTGAATACTCCATAGGAATTCACTTTAAACTAGCTATACGTCTACCAGCGTTGGCATCTCCTTTCCAGTCACTTATGTGCAATCTTGCACTTACCCCTCCTGAGTTTCACCTTTCTCTACGTTGATATACCATTACCATGCGATCCCTGACTGCATCTCACTGAACATGTACGAACATGAAGTTCGTCTGCTCACAAGCCTCAGCTAGTCTCCGTCTCGTCCAGGGAAAGCATCCCTGTTCATATGGTGTCTCGCCTCGACTGAATTCTTTATATGGAACGTGTTCCATGAAGGTCCTTCGTCGCCTTGCTTACTTTGTGCTGAAATCTTTAGCGTCATCACTTTAATCTCATAATGGATATCTCTGGTCCAGCGTTTACGTAACCGCTTTCATCACTAACTCCTTAGCCCCGCCCATTGGCTTCGTGCTCCGAATTCCCGAGATATAAGCATAGGCATCTCATAAGAGCACCTCACTGGTCGCCTAGAAAGACGTCAAAACTCCGTACATCACCTCGACGTATCAGCGTCGAGAGAATCGTAAAGATAGAAATACCATACTTGAGCACACTAACCATCTGTCCTATGCATGACTAAGCGTGTACTACCAGGACACACACCGACACACATAACTACAGGACACACATTGTCCTACACATGTACTAGTAACTCAACCTTCTAACTCGCACAAAGTGCACATACACAACTAGCTAGATCTGGGTAAATCCACGCGCATACAATATGACCTCGTCATTTATAGACACACAAGTATATCATGTTGTTAGGCCCAAAGGCACCAGCAAACACGATCTCCTGCCCGACTGCCGTTAGACACAATAACCTATTGACAAAATTCACATATCAAGCTTACACTTGATCTCCCGCCTGTCTAATACCAGACACAATATCAAGCTTATGTTTGATCTCCCGCTACGACTATTAAGTACATGACACAAATAACTCATACTCATAAGTAACTCAATTAACGACATACAAGTTTATTCACAAAACACTTTCATGCCCTTGAGCACCAAAACATTTACCTCGTGAAGACCTATGCCTGAAGTTATAAATACATTTAATATCAGAGTAAGGCTAAACGCACCCTCTTACACTTCACACATCACCTAAGCATAACACATAGGTGACACTATCTTAAGACCGTAGAAACACCCAGTTAATCAAAACTCAGGTCTGCACTGGTTTATTCATATAGTCTAATCAACCAAGTCATAGCATCACATCAAAGATTACGTTTAGTATGAACTCACATTGTTCAAAAGGTAATCACACAATCACACTTAATTAACACTGCACCATCAATAGCAAGCTATCACACATGCAACTATCATTAACTACGTTTTAAACCATCCCGTGGTAAGATTCACTATCAAGGTTAAAATCAAGCATTTGAAAAACCAAGAACAAATATTTCATCGCAAAAGTGCCTTAGAACCATTACTCAAAATGCTCTAGTCCTCTCGTAGTAACCACCACCGTTCTAGTAATTGAACAAGTCGAAGTTATCCCCCACTTGTTCCTCGTCATCGGATTCCTCCAACCATACATTTCCTGATTCTGTGCAGTGTCTCGAGGGTTGACACCTGACTGCAAACGCATTTCTTCATCTCCTGTAAAAGGAACTACTGAGCCCGCCCCTCATAGTTGCCCTAGTAGTATTGGGGACATTTGGCGCCGGAAGCGCCAAGATCACCTCCTTAGCTGGTCGCTCCTGCTCGTACTCAGCCGCCGGTGGAACCACCATCAATGGAACAGGTGCTAAGACCCGTCTCCCTCCAAAGATACCCGTGCGAACGACAGCCAAACGTCTAGCCCGCCGCTCTGTCAACCTCCTGATAAGGGCTCCTCGCCTAACCCATCTAGTCCGAATCGTCTTGGCCATCAGTACCTGCACAAGATAGAACGTTGGAGTGATTACTATGGGTGTCAAATTCAGTATATGGGAGTAATCATAGACTGCCAAATCACGGTGATCAAATGCAATTTGGTGGTCCACATTACTACTCGGATTCTAAACCCTCCCCATTAAATTCACACCAGCTTTCTATATTTCACACACCCCGGATGCACATGCATTCCACACAACTCACATAGCTCCACACAATAATCTAGCAAGTCATCATCTTATCCCAGTTTCAAACCATTCAAGGTTACACACAAAATTACTAAATCATATCGACACACCAAACTATCTCACACAGTTACAATTAATGCTATTCCACATTACTCGATTCACACGATAGTCTCATTCAATCACACCACACAACTTCAAGTAGTTCTACATAATCCTTCTATTACACATATCCCACTACATGATCCCACACGGAACCATAAATAATTTACTCACACCGATTACTTTACCTAGTGTAACACCACACAAATGGTAAATAATAATTACTGCTCAACTCGTAAGACGTACCTCTTGGCTCGCGGTTACTCGTGGTGGCATTCGTTTCACCCTTGTCCCATTTTAAGTATAAGTTAAGGCATTTTATTTGTTTAAAAACACCAGTTTTCTCTTAAACCACGGCTCTGATACCAACTTGTAAGGCCCCAAACTAGGCACCCTAAATTTGGTTCTCATAACTGGTTAAACTCTTTAAAAACATATAACTTTCATTTACATAAATAGCGGAAGTCTTTCTCAAAATAATATTATCTTTTAAACTCGTTAACATTCTTAATATTACCTTACGAATGCATGCGCACCAACCCGAGTAGCACCGCTCCCAAGCCCACATACCGCGTCTAGCAGACTCACCTGCAAAACAATCTAACGTACACACAAAGTCAGCTACGCTGAGTGAGTTCTAATATTTTAGTTTAATTAAAAGCCAACTCGTCTCAAAAGTTAGTTGAACCATACTGAGGACCCACTGTCCTTATTAAATAGATCCACATTTCATTAACCATTAGATAACCCCTGTCATCACCCGATATCCTATAATAACTCATTACCCATGACTCATCCCATAATAATAATAATCCCGCAGTCTCATCGACATAGGTCGAACTTACTACACTAATAACTCATACTCAAGTACACGTATTAACTCGACACTTGGTTAACACAGCCAATCCCTAAACGTCAATTTACTCAGCCTTGACCAAGGCTTTTACAAATCAACTGACACAACAGTTGTAAACACCACATCACAATCCAGACACAACGGTCAATCTAACTCGACTCACCACAATAATACTATCTCATGCACAATAAATCTAATTCAGCGTTTGTATGCAATTTAACACAAATATATAAGCACACAAACACATACCTCTTCGTTGCACCCTCGTCAGGACGTTCGACACACCCCGAGCTCATCACTGTCCTGTTGGACATCGTCACCTTTGGTGACCTCCCGAAGGACTTCGTCCTCCACAATCCCATTTGTTGTGTCATAAAGACAACAACGCAAACACAATACCCGCCGTGTCACGAGGACAACGACACAATGCACACAACACATGTATAATCACATAACATTATACCCTACGTACATGACTCATTAACTGCACCTGCACATCACACACGGTACTAGGATAAGATATCCTACACGTATTCATAAGCATTAGCTTATATCCCGACTCACCTCGACTAACTCATAACACAACACACTGCTAATATAGCAACAGACATACAAATACTATATCTCATTATTTAAGCACATACCACGTACATGCACACCCTTTGACACCTCCTAGTCGTACCCGTACGACCCGTAACTACAGTCCCGACTCATCCCTGTTAGGTTACTATACGACCCGTGACCATATACCCACCTTTAAGACTAGATCACATAATCTCATAAACACCCCCGTAGACCCTACGACTCATTACTGAATGTTTTAGTTCATAAACACATCGGGTTAAAACCCAAAACTCTTAACACGTTTAATACGTTAAACATATCTTGTAAGTATGTATGATAGCCCCAAAAACAGTAATTCGTTTAAAAGAGGGGATTAGAAACTCACAATTACGGAGATCCAACTCCTGAACTGCAATGGTCTCCTAACACGAAACTCGAACTTGTCAACGTAAAATTACAGGGTCAGAGTACGTCTTTAACATGTGTCAATAACTTACAAACATTATAGTCCACTCGTCCCATGAAAACCCTAACTCCACGTGTCCGCCCAAACCGAGTTATCCTGGGTCATCGTAGAACCCGCATGCATGCGCGTATACGCGCCACGCACAATCCTAGTCTCCGAGGTTACGGGTACACGAGCCGAGCTTCCCATGCACGTCCAGACAATGCCATGCAAGCTCTAGTCTTACCAAAACCCAAGCCGGGTATAACCCGTCGCCACCCTCTTCCTTGCTCGTTCCCGTGAACCACCACCACCATGCGCCTCCCCGTCGAGTGCCATCACCATGATCGATCACCTCGAGTCGTTCCCGCATTCCTGTCGTCTTCTTTACGTAAGAAACCCTAGCCGGGTCATCGTTTTTTACATCCAAACGCAATCACCACCCTCCTTTCGTCGGCTGCCGCCGTGGTACACCACCATAGCAGTTTCCGACCGTTTTCGGGCACCGCCACCCGCTACCGTTGTTGTTTTCTGTGATCCCCGACGCCACCCCCTTCATCCCGTCACCCTCCTCATCTCTTTCCCAATTTCTTTTCTCTCCTTCTCGGACATCGACCTTCACCCTACTCCGGTCACTACCCTAGCACGCCACTGCCACTAACACTGTCGGCCTCCACTCTATCCCCGTCTACAGCGCCGTTCACGGCTGAACTACACCAAACAAAACCCTAATTGGGTTACCTCCCTCACACGCTAACTAGAATGCATAAAAGATGCATGAGGAGTTAAACGTGAATTACCTGACTACGATGCGAAGTTTCGGATCAAACCAAAGTGGAATCACTACCCACGATTGTCTCCTTCTCTCTTGATTCCTGCCGTCGCGAGCTCCCCCTAGGCCGAATGGCCTAGGGTTCATGTTTAGGTTGGCTTTTAAACCTCCAAGTATTTACATCCGGGTCCTTGTGTTTCTTTTCTGCACGTTTCGATCCCGAACTATCTTTTAAACGACCAATTGTGTCACACCCCGCCAAGGCGGAAACGCGAGGCGCAACGTTCATGGTTTCCAAAACATATGATTACCGCAAACACATACATGATACATGGATACATAAACAAATTTAAAGTTTTACATTACAAAAATGTAATCTGAGTTTACAAAAAGTTAAGATTTCACAAATATGACTCAATTTAATGAGTTATACAGGGGAAATCCTCCTTGAGTAGTATCCATCGTGCATGCATGTAATCTACATTGCTAACCTTGAAATCACGTTCAGTTACCTGAAAAACATACTTAAAATCGTCAACACGAGGTTGGTGAGTTCACAGGTTTAATCAAATAGTTCTTTGCAAAATTCAATTGTTCGTAAATAGTTTCGGTGTATGTGATAAACAGAATAAGAATTGTTGACCCATTTGTAAACTAGCTAGGAATACAAATAATATGTTCATACATGAGGTGTAACCAAACCATGACATGTGTGGGCCCCTATAAGCGTTATCAGATTCTATGCGGCCATAAATCCTCCAGATTGTGGTTAGCGCGACTAACCATGACCGGGAGACGTCACTCTCCATACATAAGACCCTAGGCTCCAGTTAATGGTTACTATGTTGTTCCAGGGGACTTTCGCGGCCTCAAATGTGTTGTTCTCATCCCATGTAAACATAAAGTCGTGTCTTATTCTCTTGTTATCCCATAAAATAGTTGAAGTATGCTCTTCCC
Organism: Smallanthus sonchifolius; assembly: GCA_023525975.1. Lineage (NCBI taxonomy): Eukaryota > Viridiplantae > Streptophyta > Magnoliopsida > Asterales > Asteraceae > Smallanthus > Smallanthus sonchifolius. The sequence goes on along the minus strand of CM042018.1, from coordinate 19,689,294 downwards.
CCAAATATTAGAAAAACAGTAAAAAGGGGCCGTGAAACTCACCTTGAGTGTGTGTTTATACTTGAAATAATACTTGTTGTAGTCAACCTTGACTATTTGTACCCTAGATACCAAGGGTAAATTGTTGTTAAGACCAACGTCTTAATTGTAAATTGTTCACCGACCTTGTAAATCTGATTGTGTTTGTTTAAATATCGATTTAGTTTTCCAACACATGTTTTGTTATGAAATAGTTTTGAGTTACTGCCCAATTGGGACTGTTGTACAGGTGTCGAAACTTCTTAGTTTCGATTGGGCATATGTGTATCGAAACTACTTAGTTTCGATGGAGCATATGTGTGTCGAAACTACTTAGTTTCGATGGAGTGGTTAGGAGTCGAAACAACCTAGTTTCGATTGAGAAAAAGGTATCGAAACTACCTAGTTTCGATTGAGTATTTGCTATCGAAACTACCTAGTTTCGATTGAGTAAAAGGCATCGAAACTCCTAGTTTCGATGGATCAACAGGTATCGAAACTCCTAGTTTCGATTGAGTTAAATCGAAACTCCTAGTTTCGATTACTGGACTTCTGTTTGACAGAATCAGTCCTGCATATTTTTATGTTTTAAACTTGAATTCGACACACTCTTCTTGTTATCTTTCTTGCGTTTAAATAAGATGTAAGTTTAGCTACGGTTTTAAAGAACATAATATGAAAAATATCGAGTTTTTACCTTTAAAACCGAGATGAAAATGATGAAGAAAACAGAGAATGGTCTTGACTCTTTTGCAGAAACTCTTAAAATTCTTCTTAAAACACCGAATGCGGATAGGTTTTGCCTTGGAATTTGACTTCGATTTGGAGAGGATTGAGAAAATTTGCCGTAAGAAATGAGTGATAAAATGGAGTTGTGAGGGTTTTTGATTGAAATGGTATGGGTTTTATCTGAGTCTTCTCAGTGGGAGTATGGGTTTAGTAGGGGGGGGGGGATTTCTCTGGCTTTTTCGGCCAAAAGTCAAGGGGTGGGTTGGGTTATAATAATAACCAATTAGATTTTTGGTATTAATACCAATTAGAGTTTAAAAAGGGTAGTTTAATTCGGTTTATTTTCCCCACGGTATTATAATTTTTATTTTAAAATAATTTACTGCTCCACGTCAAGTTAGTGTAAAATAATATATATATTTTTCTGGTTATTTATTTTAACCACTAGTGTTCGAATTTATTCGGGTTATAAGTGTATGTGAACCGGTAACTCCTAGAATTACCAAATGTGAACTGAGACAATGCTCGGTTTTTGTTAGACTCTAAAGTCCTTGTTTGCGAAATTAAATAAATCACAAAAATAATTATAATGTAAACTTGTTTATAATGTGTACGGATATTGACCTGAAATGTCGGGTTGTCACATTCTCCCCATGTTAACAGAATTTCGTCCCGAAATTCAATTCGTGTCCTCTTAAACTGGTGCATCCTCAAACAAGGATGGGTATTTTTTTTTCATTTGGTCCTCTCGTTCCCATGTATACTCAGGACCACGCTTTGAGTTCCAACGTACTTTAACCAGTTTGATCCGACTACGTCTCAGCTTTTGAACCTTCCAATCCGAAATCTCAATCGGTTCCTCGATGAAATGAAGTTTATCGTCAATGTGAATCTCGTCAGGCGGTATGATCAAAGTCTCGTCTGATAGACACTTTTTGAGATTTGACACATGAAATGTATTGTGTACGTTGCTTAGTTCCTGTGGTAGCTTGAGTTTGTAGGCTACAGGGCCAACCCTAGCCAGTATTTCAAATGGTCCAACGTATCTAGGATTGTGCTTACCACGGTTACCAAACCTCGCAACGCCTTTCAATGGTGAGACTTTTAACATTACTCGGTCACCAATTTGAAATTCTAATGGTTTTCGTCTGTTGTCAGCGTAGCTCTTTTGTCTATCTCGGGCCGCTTTCAGACGGTCCTTAATTTTGAAGATCTTATCAGTGGTTTCCTGGACAATCTCAGGGCCTGTCAAATGTTTTTCACCAACTTCCGCCCAACATAGCGGTGAGCGGCATTTACGACCATATAAAGCTTCAAACGGTGCTGCTTTAATGCTCGTATGGTAGCTGTTATTGTAGGAAAACTCCGCTAACGGTAAATGAGTATCCCAATTTCCTCCGAAATCAATTACACACGCACGGAGCATATCTTCTAGTGTCTGGATAGTCCGTTCACTTTGACCATCTGTTTGTGGGTGATATGCCGTGCTCATGTCAAGACGTGTGCCCATTGCTTCTTGTAATGATTTCCAGATTCTAGACACGAATCTGCTGTCTCTATCAGAAATAATAGAAATTGGCACTCCGTGTCTTGCCACAATTTCTTTAACATAGAGTCTTGTAAGTTTCTCTGTTTTGTCAGTTTCTTTCATTGACAGAAAGTGAGCAGATTTCGTTAATCGGTCGACAATTACCCATATGGTATCATAACCACTAGACGTCCTAGGTAATTTCGTGATGAAATCCATAGAAATTTGTTCCCATTTCCATTGGGGAATTTCAGGTTGCTGTAATAAACCAGACGGTTTCTGATGTTCGGCTTTTACTTTTGAACACGTTAAGCATTTACTGACATATATGGCAATATCTCCTTTCATATTGGGCCACCAATATAATTCTTTTAGATCCTTATACATTTTATCTGAACCTGGGTGAATGGAGTACCTGGACTTGTGGGCTTCGTCCATAACTAACTCCCGTAAGTTACCAAAACGGGTCACCCAAATTCTATTCATGAAGTATAAAGTGTCATCTGACTTAGACTCCAATTGCTTTATCATTCCTCGTAAAGCTTCATTCTGAATGTTTTCTTCTTTGATTGCCTCTTGTTGTGCCATCCGAATTTGAGTAGTAAGATTCGTGTGAATTGTCAATTCTAGGGCACGAACACGAAGAGTTTTAACTCGTTCTTTACGACTTAAGGCGTCTGCTACGACATTGGCTTTACCGGGATGGTACTTGATATCACAATCATAGTCGTTTAGTAGTTCTACCCAACGACGTTGTCTCATGTTAAGTTCCTTTTGATCGAAGATATGTTGAAGACTCTTGTGATCAGTAAAGATAGTACATCTTGTACCGTAAAGATAATGTCTCCAAATCTTGAGCGCAAACACAACTGCACCCAATTCCAAGTCGTGAGTCGTATAATTCTTTTCGTGCACTTTTAGTTGTCGTGAGGCATATGCGATGACTTTGTCTCTTTGCATTAACACACAACCAAGTCCTTGGTGTGACGCATCGCAGTATACGACAAAATTGTCAACTCCCTCAGGAAGGGATAAGATTGGTGCACTACACAGCTTCCGTTTCAGTAATTGGAAAGCTGACTCGTGCTTGTCACTCCAATCATACTTCTTTTCTTTCTGGGTTAATGTGGTTAAAGGCAAGGCTTATTTTGAAAAATTCTCGATGAATCGTCTGTAATAACCGGCCAAACCCAAAAATTGACGTACTTCTGTCGGAGTCTTTGGTGCTTCCCAGTTTTTGATTGCTTCAATTTTTGATGGATCAATGTGAATTCCTTCCTTGTTGATGACATGTCCAAGAAAATGCACTTCTCGGATCCAAAACTCACACTTAGAGAATTTAGCGTAAAGTTTCTCGTTTCTGAGTAGTTCTAAGATTAATTTAAGATGATGTTCATGATCCTCCTTGGTTCGTGAATATATTAATATATCATCGATAAACACAATCACGAATTTATCCAAGTATGGCTTGCACACGCGGTTCATGAGATCCATGAAAACAGCTGGTGCGTTTGTCAAACCAAATGGCATAACTAGGAATTCGTAGTGGCCATAACGAGTCCTAAACGCTGTCTTTGGTACATCTTCTTCTTGGATTCTTAGTTGATGATACCCCGAACGTAGATCGATTTTTGAATAGAAGCTAGAACCTTGTAGTTGATCGAACAAATCGTCTATTCGAGGAAGTGGGTATCGGTTTTTGATTGTAAGCTTGTTTAATTCTCGGTAATCAATACACATTCTAAAGGTTCCATCCTTTTTCTTTACGAATAGGACCGGAGCTTCCCAAGGTGAGAAACTCGGTCTTATGAAACCTTTATCAAGCAACTCTTGAAGTTGATTTGACAATTCCTGCATTTCAGAAGGTGCTAATCGATATGGTGATCGGGCAACAGGGGCGGCTCCTGGTATCAAATCGATTCGAAATTCGACTTGCCTCGATGGTGGTAAACCAGGTAAGTCTTCAGGAAAAACTTCAGGATATTCCTTAACGATTGGTATATCCTCAAGTCGACGTTCCTCGGGTTTCTTCTCGACGACGTGAGCCAGGAATACGCAATAGCCTTTACGTAGGTACTTACGAGTTTTCATGCAGTTTATCATCCTTAACGCTACTCCACTCTTCTCACCTTGAATCGAAAGAATTTCTCCGTTTGGGAGTGGGATTTGGACAATCTTCTCAAAACAAACAATCTCGGCATGATTCTTTGACAACCAATCCATGCCAATTACAACGTCAAAGCTTCCCAAATCAACAGGTAACAGATCTATACTAAATGTGTGGTTTTTAAGACATAAGGTACAACCTTGAATGACCTCTCCGGTATTAATTAATTTTCCGTTCGCTAATTCAATTGTATACTTTTGTTTTAGTTTGCTGGGCTTAATACCGAGTAGGGACTTAAAGTTATTTGACACAAAACTTAAATCAGCACCCGTATCGAAAAGTATAGAGGCATAGTGATTATTTATCGGGAACGTACCAGTGACAATGTTTGGATCTTGTCGTGCGTCACCAGCCTCCATCACAAATGCTCTTCCACGGGCCTGATTGTCGTTTCGGTTCTTCAACTTTGGACAGTCTTTTCTGAAGTGCTTTGGATCTCCACACTCAAAGCATCCTTGATTCATCCTTTCTGTTCCTGGGTTGACTTTTCCTGCTACTTGATTTATCTTGTTAGGGTTTGTATTGCTCCTACAGTCATGGGCTAGATGTCCATACTTTTTACATTTTCCACATTGAGTACATTTTCCACTGTGACGATATCCACAATTGTCACACCTTGGTCGTGCTCCAAGGTATCCACTTTGTTCCACAGTGTTGGCGACAAAGGCTTTCATAGTTTTAGGTCTCTTGTAAATTTGATTCTTGTTTTGATTAATTGGTTTTCCAAACCATTTCCTCTTTTCTCCAGATTTCCCTCCTTCGGTCTCCTTCTTCTCAAACAAACCATCACGTACAGCATTATCCCTTAGCTTGAAAGCTAAAGTTATGGCGCTCTTGGCATCCATAGGATTTGAGGAAGTCACCAGACTTCGGATTTGAGGTGCGAGACCCCATAAATATCTTTCAACCTTCTTGTATTCTGGGGTAACCATGTGTGGAACCAAGATTGCTAACTCATTGAATCGGTCAGTGTAGCCAGCAACATCATCTCTTATCATTTGTAAATTCCACATTTCAGATTCGATCTTTTGCAACTCATTTCGAGGACAGTACTCCTCGATCATCATGGCTTTTAGGTCTTCCCATTACAACTCATATGCTGTCTGCCTTCCCAAGGTCTTTACTTGTGAATTCCACCAAGTTAAAGCTTTATCAGTGAGTGAGCATGTAGAATACTTCACCATGCAGTCAGCGGTGCATTCGCTAATATCAATCACCGACTCCATCTTTTCTATCCATCTCATTAGTCCAACTGCACCCTCGGTGCCATTGAAGTTACGGGGTTTGCAAGATAGAAAGGCCTTATAGGAGCACTTCCTAATTGGAGCATCTGTAGAATTACAAGTCATAACTTCATTAATTCGGATCATGACTAGGTTTACGGCTTATTTATTCTATTACCTCCAGAACCTCCGGAACCTCCGGCTGTACCGCTACCTCCTGCACCTCCTCCCCCGGTACCACTGCCGTTTCCTCCTCCACTATTTCGATTGGCCTCATATTGTTCCATGGCAGCAGCTACTCGCTGTGCTATGAGTTGTTCTACATTTGGGGAAATCACTTCGTTGTTGTCACCAGTAGTATTACGGGTTGTCCTACGCTTAGGTGCCATGACGTTCTTTCTAACATGTCAATTAAAAAGAAACAACATTATTTGACAATAATGATAGCACATGACATAAGAATACCACAACATCAAATGCAAACAACCATCATTACAATATAAACCATTACATACATAGTCAAAACATATATAGTACATTGTTCCCAAAAGATAAGGATACAAAAAGGATGGGTTCACATGACCACATCAGTACTAAAGTTTTTAAACTACATAATGTACTATGGGCACAACCCGCCCATAATAGGTTTAAAAGAAGAAGTGAGAGTACAATCCAATCATCATGGCAAGTCCTGCCATGACAAAACTAGCTCTCGCCACAAATTTCGCAGCCAACGTCCTTTCTTCCAGCGCCTCCACCCTGTCTCGGACCGTAACAGTGAACTGCCAGTCCATGTCAGCTCTCAACTCTAGATAGTTTGTGGCACCCTGTATGTCTCGGGTGCTGTCCTCCAGAGTCTGAACTCGAGATCCGAGCCCTTGACGAAGTCGCGTGGTTGTATCCCCATGTGCCCGGATGTCATCTAGGAGATCATCAAGACGCTCCTCATGTGTACGAACGCGAGCTACCAAGGTAGGCACAGTGAGCTCCATGGCTTCCCCAGTGTGGGGTAGGGGTGTTGGAGAGTTGGAAGACTCTCCGAGCTCAAAGGTAGATGGGATGCTCTCCATCTCCCTCCAACGGGCCAGAGTACGGGGCATCCAGCGGATACTTCCCACAGTAGGGTGGTAGCAGGGTCTTTGCCTAGGTGGTTCTTCACCAGCCACCAAGTCTTCTGGGTCACGGGCTGCTAGATTCCTTTTGCGTGGAAGTCGAACCTTCTTCCTAGCGCTTTGCATCTTAACTGGTCCTCCGCTTTTCTTTCGATAGACGATAGGCGGTTTTCCCAAGGCGATTTTAGGTGGTGTGGAGCTACGGGTTTGTACTTGATTTTTGGGAAGTGAGGCAGAAAGTTCCTCGTTTGATTCAGTGTCAGAGACGGGATCAGAATGTGAATGTGACGACGTGCTTGTGACTACAATATCCATATGACATGTTGATTGGTTAAGAAATGCTTATGCAATGAAAACATTTTAGTGAGTCATTTAGATTATAGACTAGGTTCCAATTTAGATTCCTAGTTCGCTATAATCAATGGCTCTGATACCAGTTCTGTCACACCCCGCCAAGGCGGAAACGCGAGGCGCAACGTTCATGGTTTCCAAAACATATGATTACTGCAAACACATACATGATACATGGATACATAAACAAATTTAAAGTTTTACATTACAAAAATGTAATCTGAGTTTACAAAAAGTTAAGATTTCACAAATATGACTCAATTTAATGAGTTATACAGGGGAAATCCTCCTTGAGTAGTATCCATCGTGCATGCATGTAATCTACATTGCTAACCTTGAAATCACGTTCAGTTACCTGAAAAACATACTTAAAATCGTCAACACGAGGTTGGTGAGTTCACAGGTTTAATCAAATAGTTCTTTGCAAAATTCAATTGTTCGTAAATAGTTTTGGTGTATGTGATAAACAGAATAAGAATTGTTGACCCATTTGTAAACTAGCTAGGAATACAAATAATATGTTCATACATGAGGTGTAACCAAACCATGACATGTGTGGGCCCCTATAAGCGTTATCAGGTTCTATGCGGCCATAAATCCTCCAGATTGTGGTTAGCGCGACTAACCATGACCGGGAGACGTCACTCTCCATAGTACTATTCATAAGACCCTAGGCTCCAGTTAATGGTTACTATGTTGTTCCAGGGGACTTTCGCGGCCTCAAATGTGTTGTTCTCATCCCATGTAAACATAAAGTCGTGTCTTATTCTCTTGTTATCCCATAAAATAGTTGAAGTATGCTCTTCCCCCAAATATTAGAAAAACAGTAAAAAGGGGCCGTGAAACTCACCTTGAGTGTGTGTATATACTTGAAATAATACTTGTTGTAGTCAACCTTGACTATTTGTACCCTAGATACCAAGGGTAAATTGTTGTTAAGACCAACGTCTTAATTGTAAATTGTTCACCGACCTTGTAAATCTGATTGTGTTTGTTTAAATATCGATTTAGTTTTCCAACACATGTTTTGTTATAAAATAGTTTTGAGTTACTGCCCAATTGGGACTGTTGTACAGGTGTCGAAACTTCTTAGTTTCGATTGGGCATATGTGTATCGAAACTACTTAGTTTCGATGGAGCATATGTGTGTCGAAACTACTTAGTTTCGATGGAGTGGTTAGGAGTCGAAACAACCTAGTTTCGATTGAGAAAAAGGTATCGAAACTACCTAGTTTCGATTGAGTATTTGCTATCGAAACTACCTAGTTTCGATTGAGTAAAAGGCATCGAAACTCCTAGTTTCGATGGATCAACAGGTATCGAAACTCCTAGTTTCGATTGAGTTAAATCGAAACTCCTAGTTTCGATTACTGGACTTCTGTTTGACAGAATCAGTCCTGCATATTTTTATGTTTTAAACTTGAATTCGACACACTCTTCTTGTTATCTTTCTTGCGTTTAAATAAGATGTAAGTTTAGCTACGGTTTTAAAGAACATAATATGAAAAATATCGAGTTTTTACCTTTAAAACCGAGATGAAAATGATGAAGAAAACAGAGAATGGTCTTGACTCTTTTGCAGAAACTCTTAAAATTCTTCTTAAAACACCGAATGCGGATAGGTTTTGCCTTGGAATTTGACTTCGATTTGGAGAGGATTGAGAAAATTTGCCGTAAGAAATGAGTGATAAAATGGAGTTGTGAGGGTTTTTGATTGAAATGGTATGGGTTTTATCTGAGTCTTCTCAGTGGGAGTATGGGTTTAGTAAGGGGGGGGGGGATTTCTCTGGCTTTTTCGGCCAAAAGTCAAGGGGTGGGTTGGGTTATAATAATAACCAATTAGATTTTTGGTATTAATACCAATTAGAGTTTAAAAAGGGTAGTTTAATTCGGTTTATTTTCCCCACGGTATTATAATTTTTATTTTAAAATAATTTACTGCTCCACGTCAAGTTAGTGTAAAATAATATATATATTTTTCTGGTTATTTATTTTAACCACTAGTGTTCGAATTTATTCGGGTTATAAGTGTATGTGAACCGGTAACTCCTAGAATTACCAAATGTGAACTGAGACAATGCTCAGTTTTTGTTAGACTCTAAAGTCCTTGTTTGCCAAATTAAATAAATCACAAAAATAATTATAATGTAAACTTGTTTATAATGTGTACGGATATTGACCTGAAATGTCGGGTTGTCACAAATTGTGTCATTCCCGGTAGTTAAACACGCCTCGCATGAAAATCTTTTATATTCCTCTTATTCAAATAGGGTTCGGGTTGCTCACTAACCCGCACCACAAACATATGAATTTTCGGGATGTTACATTAAGGATGAGGTGGATGATGAGTGGATGCTGCTCTGCTATTCCGAAGAGTTACCCGATAAATGAAATATGGCATCCCGTTGTGAATGACTTTTGAATGACGATTGTACTAAACAATGTTTTAATTGGTTGTGTTTTTAAGACAATGTAATGACGTTTATTCCGCTGCTATTGAATAATTGAAGTTTAAGAACCGTTTGTCATTGTGTAAATCTAACACGTGAGGCCTCCCGGGTTTGGGGCCTTACAAGCTTCATATGCACACTGCAATAGCATTTTTGGAATAAAAAAAACGACATTGATGTGGTTAAACACATAAAGAGAATAAGTAAAACTTACGTAGAGGTAGACCGGCTCGGTTCAGGACAAAATTTATACCAAAACACAGATAACAATATATTCAGAGCGCACGAAAACATAATATTTTAAAAACTATTACATCAAAACAAAATATGTGAAAAATTATATATATATATTAAAATAATAAAAAAAAAATAAAAAACTTACTTGTGAAAATAAAAAAACTAATTAAAATTAATTATACTTGTTAATATATTTCATTAATCAAATAACAGTTAATTCATTACTTCTATACATTAAGATTAATGAAACATATCACTTATCTCATTTTAAAATTAATTCAATATTTAATATACTGATTATTTATAGCGTTTAAAATAAACAAACGAACAAAGAAGAACACCGCCTCTATCTCTCTTCTCACGATTACACGACTCTTCTCTCTATTCCTCTAGACGTGGCTGGAAGCAAAGAAAAGGGGGACGATGAAGCAGAGAAGGAGAGAAAGAGAGTATGACGCGGTGATGAAGCAACTAAGATGGGATACACGTGTCAAGAAACTACGAGGGCCAATCCCAGAAAGACACGCATGTGCCACTGTTTATAAGGAGTTGCCTTTTAAATAGGTTAGATAATTTGGCCAAAATCGTTGAAGAGGACAAAAAAGCAACAAAGCCGGATGTGGGAAAATGAAGGTTTGATTTGGGCCTAGGCCCCCGTAGCCAGATCCGCATACTTTACCGATTTCACTTTTAAACAAAAATAAAAGTTAAAAAATTGGTTGAAGCGAGGATTGAATCAACGACCTTCTTTAGTGACACATGCCCAACTGCAAAACCTAGGCAAATCAAGCGGCATGTGCAAAGATTGAAGCTGAATTTACAATTTGTAATCAAGTGAGAATCTAATTGAAGCAATTTTGTAGATTATATTGAAATGCACACTTGAAAGGATTATATAACCCTAATCCCCAATTCCAGTGGTTTCAACGCTAGATAATGTTTTTAATTTAAAGTTTAAACTTTCCTTTTTCTAGGAATGGGTAAAGCCCCTACTCTATTCGACATACTCCATATTTAACCAAACAAAATTTTCTTTTTCTTTTTTCAACTTGTTTCAAAATGGTTGTTCTATTACATTTTAGTCTTAAAAGCAAATTTCTTGCAACAACCTTATATTTGTTTCTTTAAACATTTTATTTTGACACTCAAAAGAATTATAATTAGACGTAATTTTATAGCATATTTAAATTCTTTTTTAAAAACATAAATGACTAAAATTTAAATACTTACAAATACCATATTAAGAAGTGATAATGCATCAAGTACAAGCACTTAATGCTTAAAGCAATTTTGTTTTTTTCTATAGTTTACACTTTGGACCCTTTATTTTAATTAAGTTATATTTTTTCTTTTTCTTTTAAATAGTTTACATTATTACCCCTGAACTTTAATAAAGTTACAATACAACCCCTGAACTTAATAAACTTATTTTTATAAGTACTTTTTACTTTTTTCCTTGGATGTTTTAATTTCCATTTTTTTTAATTTATTATTTTATTATTATGTATGTTTCCAATGTTTTGACATGCATCTTTTTTCGTGGGTGAATACTAATATACCGTTGCATTTTGCTTATTTTTATCTACGTTTTGAACCCGCTGCGGAACGCAAGTAATACACACAATCGTAACGGAGTTGCGCGTAAATCACAAAATGGCAACTCTATATCCATAGTTACAAGTCTTCTATGCATGGCCGCGTCACATGTTTAATTTTTTTTATAATTGATAATTTATTATTATAATTAATTTTGAAGTTATTTTGTTTTTTCGTACAAATGTTTTATAAAATTTCAAATATACGGTTGCGACATGCTTATTTTTATCTACGTATCGATGTAAATTTCATTCGAAAAGGAGTTGGGCGTAATAATGTACAAGTTATCAAATCGCAAACGTTATACATAAGAGTTATCAAAGCTGTTTCAAGGTTTCAATTTTTTCATAGTTTTTTTTTGTTTTCCACTGACAACTTTTAAAATGTGAAGTTTTATAAAATTTCAAGTTTGACGCTGCGACGTGTCTACTTTTATCTACGTTTCAACGTGAATTTTTGTAACGTCATTTTCAAACCGACCAGTTGTTTTAAACCGTTTGGTTTTTTAAACCATTCAATGCTCATCTCCAAATATACCGTTGCAGGGTTCCTTTTTTTATTTTATCTATGTTACCCGCCGTAAGGTTACAATTTCTTTCAAAAAAAGAAACAAATAGTGTCCCTGCCCGGTGATTAACGTACGTACACGTACTACAACCCCATCTGCATCTACATTTCGAACCCTCTGTGGAATGCGCCATTATAATAAAAAAAAAAAAGAAATGGTTTACTCTTACAACTTTTAAACTATTTACGTTTCGACGTGAATTTTCGTAACATTATTTTAAAACCAACCGGTTGTTTTAAACGTTTTTTAAACCGTCTTACGCCATCTCAAAATATACCGTTGTGACATTTTTTTATATACGTTTAAACCGATCTGCCGTGCCGACATTCTTATTTTTATATACGTTTCGATGTAATTTTTTTTCGAATAACTTCATTTTCGTATACAACAAGGTAACTTTTTTTTACTATCGAATATACCGCCGCAACGTGTTTTTTTAACGTCACATTGAATGTACCATCGCGATTCGCTTATTTTTATCTACGTTTCGAACCCGTCATGGAGCGCGGGTGGTAACCAACTAGTTCTATAAAACATTAAACACCCAACGGAATAATTATTGAATTGTTTAATCGAGAGCGACTTGAAGATTCCTTTTACACTAGCTGCAGTGTTATCCATTTTGTGACTCCGTTCCATGTCTTTTATTTAAGTTACAAAAAAAAAGTTCTACTTGTTGTTCATAGTCCTACCTTTTTAATATAGATAATAATAGTGGTTTTTAATTAATTTTTAATCGATAATTAATGTTAATTGAAAAAATGGGTGTACGGACCTTTGTTGTTAAATTTATGGTAATATGCACGAGCTAAGTGCAATTAATGAATTGTTAACTAACGGGCTTATCCCAATTAGACCCCAGTCTCGTGACGTACTTAAGTATGTTCAATCGCACACACGTGTTCAATTAATGAATGAGTAAATTACACTTTACGTTATTTAAGTATTAATCTAATTTTAATTTACGTCATTTAACCAAGAAAATTACAGAATATGTCCTTTACTTTTTGGAAAGATTGTATATTACATCCTTTCGAGTAAGACCATCAGTTTCAGTCATTAAATAATGTCACGTGCCTCCCACGTGATGATAAAAAATTTGTCTTTTTCTCCCCCCTTACTTCCCCTTCTTTTAATGCCTAGACACCATCGTCTTCTCAAATCCAAAAATCATGTAACATCGAAAAACACCCACTATGGCTGACGACGAACCCTTTTTCATACGAGATAAGCTTGAGCAGTCTATTGTCGTTGATGTATACTGTAAGCTTACTAATCATCCTCTTAGACTTGTGAAATTTTGAATTTTACATTCGTCTAATTTCAAAATTCTGAATACTTTTGCAGTGTACTATTCTAATCTATTTTCCATGAAGTTGCATAATGGTGGAAGCTTTACTACATCTCTAGGGCATACATATGTTGGAGGTAAAGTAGATTTTGTGGACATGATCGATATTGACAAATTCTGTATACACGACATGTTTGTGATTATGAGGAAGTTAGATTATTTAGTGGATGTGCCAACCTTTTTCCATTTCTTAGTACTAGGAAGTGATTTAGATGATGGTCTTCCAAGACCCAGGTAGTGATTCTAATTTGAACCTATACAAACATGTGTCTGTGCATAAGTTCATCAATGTATATTGTAAACATGGGAAAACAGGCATTCATGCATCTTTCAGGTCAAATGTTAGGATAGAAGAAATAAATATTGAAGTGGGACAAACAAGTGGCAATGGGCAAGCTGAAGGTAAGAATAGTGTAGAACAAGATATTGCTTGCTTGGATTATAATGACCGTAATGGGAATTTACATGATCTAGTGGAAGATACACAGTTTGTAGATGGTTTTGTTGAATCAAGGGGAATACACATAATGATCAAGATGTAGAAGGTAGTCATGAGGATGACATTGAACAAGATGTAGAAGGTAGTCATGAGGATGATAGTGAACACGATGTAGAAGGTAATGATGAGGATGATAGTGATTATATGGTTGATAATGATAATGTCATGGCTAATGTAGATGAGACTAACAAACTTCAAAGGCAATATGTCGTGGAAATATGAACTAGGGGTTTCAAAAATAAAAGCGTATCGGGCCAAGATTAAAGCTAAGAAACAAGTGCATGGGGATTACATTTCCCAATATGCTTTGCTACGGATTATGTGAATGAAATTTTAAATATAAATCCAGGTACAACTGTCAGGATAGAGGTTGAACCAGTAACAAATCTAAGTGATACAACCAGAAAAATCAAAACGATGTATGTGTGATTGGGTGCTTTAAAGAAAGGATTTTAAGCATTAGGGAGGGAACTCTTGGGGTTGGATGGGGCTTTCATGAAAGGTCCCTTTCCATGGAAAATACTAAGTGCAGCTGGCCTTAACCCCAACAATGGGACATACCCATTTTGTTATGCAATAATAGAGGCAGAGAATTTAAGCTACTGACTTGGTTTCTTGAACTCCTAGGTGAAGATTTGGAGTTGGACATAAACTCAAACTTTACATTCATCAGTGACGGCAAAAGGTATGTGTTTATATATTTAAACCTTACACTCATACTTTATATTTTCTTATCTAACTTGGTTGTATACACTCAAACATGGTATTTTTTCTGCCATTTTAAAGGTTTCCTCATGTGCCGAGCATAGATTTTGTCCTAGACACATTCATGATAATATAAAAGTAACTTTCAAAGGTAAACTTTATAAAGATATGCTATGGAAGTGTGCAACCTCAACCACATTTGTTCAATTCTAAGATGCAATGAATGATATTCAACAATGATGCGTACTTGTGGTTATCTAAAATACCACCTATACACTGGTCCAAATCACACTTCTCTGATAAGTCACACAACTTTTTTGCAACTGTTATGAATAAATGCCCTGTTTTTGTAACTGCTATGAATTAGTGTCGAGTTTTTGATCTTTGAACACAGGTAGGGCAGTGTCTGATGTATTGCTTAATAACATGTGTGAGGTTTTCAATGTCAATATAGTTAAAGGTAGGGACAAGCCCATCATATCAACCATTGAATACATATGAGAGTATCTCATGAGGAAGATTGTGATTGTTTTGAAGCTTATTGAAAAAAGTGAAGGGTTGCTAACACCTACTGCAATCAAAATTTTAGAAACAATCAAGAAAGAAGCAACAAGATACACTATAATGTTAAATGGAGGTGATAAATATCAAGTAAGTGGTCCAAAGGGTGATCAATGTGTTGTGGATATGGGTCAGAGATTGTGTGTTTGCAGGAGATGGGAAATAAAAAAGGTATGCCATGCAAACATCTAGTGACAACAATTTGGTTCATGGCTACTAATGGTCAACATTCTAGGGTATTAGAAAGTTGGAAAAATCTAATCCACATGATGGATATGTGGAGATATGATTATAGTTTCAGGATTAGCCTAATAAATGGCAGGTCTTTCTGGCCAAAGTCCCAAGTTCCTACAACCTTAATACCACTTAATCATCACAAACAAGTAGGAAGACCCAAAAAGGCTAGGAAAAGATTAGCAGTTGAATTGGAAGACATCACAAGAGGTTGTAAAAGAAAAATACTACAGTAACCTATGGGAAGTGTGGTAATAAAGGCCATAATTACAGGACATGCTTGGGGCAGGAGCAAAAATGATTGTGGTTTGCTTGGTCTAAACTATTTTGGAACTTTGTTTTGTTATGTGTACTCCTTTATAGAACCTTGGGTCGATATCTAAAGTCTATTGGGACTTTGTTTAGTTATATGTACTCTCTTTTGAACCTTTGGTTATTATGTATCGTGTTTGTCTCCTATGTTTGGTTTCTAGTTAGTATGTTTGCTTTTAAGGTTACAGTGTAATGTGCTAATGCATTGAAAATGGTTAGTTTAACTCTTTGTATGGTTTGTGTATGCTGCTGTGTACCAAAATGGTTATTCTGTATGTTGTCGTTGTACCAAAAAATGGTTTGTGTATGCTACTGTAAAAATGGTTTGTGTATTCTACTGTAAAAATGGTTTGTGTATGATGTTGTCAAAATGGTTTGTGTATGCTGCCAAAAAATGGTTTGTGTATGCTATTATTAAAATGGTTTGTTATATGCCATATTGTGTCAAAATGTTAATCAAAGACGGGGAACAAAATAACTAACCCTAATTTTGGGAGTTGAGAAGACGATGGTGGGTTTAGAAGTCTAGGCATTAAAATAAGGGGAAGACATTTTTGCCCTCACGTGGGCGACACGTGACATGATTTAGCGACTGAAATTGACGACCGTTACTCAAAAAGATGTAACATGTAAGCTTTCCAAAACGTAAGGACATTTTGTAATTTCTTTAGTTAAAGGATGTAAATTGAAATTTGGTTAATACTTAAAGGACGTAAAATGTAATTTACTCTTAATGAAATTTTAAGTAACAACCACATCCTAATGAGACTTGGGTCTTGCGAAATACTTAAGTGGAATTATGTTGCAAAATCAATTGCTAAGTAACATGCTCATCCTAATTTGAGGCGGCTCTTATGAAATACTTAAGTATTCGGAATTGCACGTATGGGTGTAAAATGAATTGTTAAGTAACGAGTCCATCCCAATTAGTCTCATGAAATACTTAAGTATGTGAATCACATGAATGTGTGCAAAATGAATTGTCATATAACAGGCGTATCCCAACTAGTTTGGGTCTCATGAAATGTTAAATCGAGTATGAGTTGCAAGTAGGATAGAAACATGGCATGAAAATTTGTTAAATTTGATTATGATATGGATATGCATTAGAGTAATGTTCTAATATCTTGAATTATATATAAAGTTGGTTAAGGGAACTAAACTTGGTAGAAAATGATAAATTTGGACCAATATTTGAGAGAGCATATAAAATTTGACTCATAACTATATCCACCTTTTTAAGTGTTTGTAATGTTTTAACATCAAGTAAATAGATATTGGGTAGCTTAACAAGAAAATTGAAAACACGGTTCCCTGAAATAAGATTTCTATAATAGGCATACCAAGGCACAACTACATTAGGCATAACTACATAGTCGAGTGACTCTCCAAATTCACCGAAAATCAAATTTCCAAAGTATATATGATGGTTTATAGTCGACTTTTTGATAAAAGTTTTAAAAGCTTATAACCATTTGGTTAAATTACTATATTATTATTTCTCGGGGCATTTAACACCCATTATATTCACTTAGCATTAGATAAGCTTGTGTGATGTGTATTTCACGTGATGGCTCATCCCAAGATAAAGCCAAAAGCTTTAGATCTTGTATTGGCCATCGGTGGGACCTTCCAAAACTTTTGTATATAATCATTTGACAAGTAACATGGCATGTTCGTATTCGTTTGTTGTTGTCCATGTTTGTTCTTTTATTAAATGAACGAACTATGATGGTAAGACAGAGACGGTAAAAGGATTCCATGGTATTCATTCTGGGTATGTACATATATAACATAATTACAATGCTACAATTAGGGAGTTTAAGAACGGAAATAATAACATCTGTTGCATGCTCATGAATGAGTCAATATTGTAAATATGGATGGAGATCATCATTATTCTTGATTGGTGCTATTGTCCGTAATACGCCCCCGCAAGATGGAGGATCCGTCGGAGACTCCGATCTTGGAACGAATCTTGGTGAACAGTGATCAAGACAATGGTTTTGTAAGAACATTAGCAAGTTGGTCAGCCAAGCAAACATGCATTACTTGTAAGATCCATTAGTGACCCGCTCATGAACAAAATGATAATCAAGAGCTACGTGCTTCACGCGGGAGTGGTAAATAGGATTTGCACATAAATACATCGCCTCGGTATTGTCACATAATAGTTTGGATGTTTGTGCTTTTGAGATACCAAGTTTAAACAGAATGTTTTGAACCCATGCTAACTCGACAGCGGCATTGGCCAATGCTTTGTACTCTGCCTCTGTTGAGGAGCGTGAGACGGATTTTTGCCTACTAGCGCCAAGATATAATGTTTGATCCAAGATAAAGAGTGTAAGCCGTAGTGGATCGACCCCTGTCCAATGTTCCACCCTAATCGGAATCCGAAAATGCCGATAATTCAATGGAAGAGTTGCGTTTAAAGAATAGCCCATGATAAATTATTCCTTTGAGATACTGTAGCACTCGTTTTAGTGCTTGGCAGTGAGTTTGGGGCAGCATGAATTGGGACAACTTGTTGATAGCAAAGGAAACATCCGGTCGAGTAAATGCCAAGTATTGTAGGGAGCCAACTAGCTTTCGGTACGGTGTGGGGTCGACAGCCGGAGACCCGTCATGAGCCGATAAGGTCTCAGAGGTGCTTAGGGGGGTGACAACTTCCTTGGCGCCATCCATTTTAAACTGACGGAGGAGATCTTGGATGTGCCTATGTTGAGATAGAAAAAGACCATCTGTGGTGTGAATAACCTTTAAGGCAAGAAACTGATGTAGTGGTCCAAGGTCTTTGATAGAGAACTTTCGGGCAAGTGAGTTAGTAAAATGGTTGAGAAACTCGTTATTGCTCCCGGTTAGCACTATATAATCAACATAGACGATGAAAAAACATGTGATAGCATCTCGTTTATATATGAACAGTGAAGGATCGGCCATGGACTTTGTAAAATCAAAGTCAAGAAGAAACGTGGTGAGTTCCATATACCACACCTGAGGAGCTTGTTTGATCCCATAGAGCGACTTCTTCAAGTGACAAACGTGTTGTGGGTATTTAGGATGAGTGTAGCCCAAAGGTTGGACCATATATACCTCTTCATGTAAGGTGCCATGCAAAAATGCATTGTTAACATCGAGTTGTCGTAACAACCAGTTTTGAGATAAGGCAATGGAGAGAATTAACCAGATAGTGACTGGTTTGGTAACAGGACTGAGTGTGTCAAAATAGTCTTTCCCATATGGTTGATGAAATCCTTTGGCGACAAGTCATGCTTTAAATTTTTCAATGCTCCCATCTGAGTGTCGTTTGACCCAGTAAATCCAACGACAGCCAATCGGATTTTGTGATGTCCGTGGGACAAGTTCCCATGTCCCGTTCTAAAGTAAAGCGTTGAATTCACTATCCATTGCCGCTCGCCACTTGGGATCTTTTAGTGCTTGTTGATGAGTGCTCAATTCAATGGTTGCCGGAATAGGGTGTAAGGTTTTTTGATTGATGAGGTTGGAGTTGAAATATTTAGGATCAGGCTTTCGGGTTCGAGGGGGAGTAGGAGCAGGAGAGGAGACGAGTGTGTGTGTCTCTACCGTAGGCGATGTAGGAGACGAAGGAGTAGGGGAATGGGAAGCTTGAGTGGAGGTGGCCGAGTGAGAATGGGAAGATGGAGTAGATAGAGACGTTGGAATAAATGGAGGTGGTGAAACATTAGGTTGGGTTTGCATGGGGGTGTTTGGTGGTTAAGAGTGGAAGGGTTAGCAGGTTGTGAGTGCATGGGAGTTGGAATAGCAGAGTGGGATTGAGTGGGAGGGTAAATAGGGTGTGTGTGTGCATGGGAGTTAGAACATGAGGTGGTATTTCAGTAGATGTTGGGAATGAAGGGGAGAAAAAAATATTAGGAGTTGGTAAGGTGGTGGTAGTTGAGTTTTGGTCTTTAAAAGGAAATGAGGATTCAACAAAGTGTACATGACGAGAATGATAGAGTTTTCGAGTTTGAGGGTCAAAGCATTTATAGGCCGATTTCGAGGATGAGTAACCCAGAAAGATGCAGCGGGAAGAACATGGTTGAAGTTTAGATGAGGTATATGGACGTAGCCATGGGTAGCATAGATATCCAAAGGGTTTCATCTTGGAGTAAGTCGGAGAAGTATTGTAAAGAACTTGGAACGGTGAGCGAGAGTCAAGAATTGGTGTGGGAAGTCTATTTATAAGATAGACAGCCGTTTGAAACGCATGAGACCAGAAGTTGAGTGGTAGTTTGGCATAGTGAAGTAAGGCTAGGCCGGTTTCGACAATGTGGCGATGGCGCCGTTCCGCCACTCCATTATGTTCCGGGGTGTAGGGGTGTGGTGAATTGTGAGATGCCATGGGTTTTAAAATAATGCAAAAGACCGATGTATTCACCACCATTGTCACTAAAGAAGGAAATTAAAGTTGTTTGAAAGAATTTTTCAACTAATGTATGAAATTGGGGAAAAAGAATTGAGATATCCGATTTCTTTTTCATGGGATATAACCATACATATTTGGAATAACAATCCACAAAAATAACATAGTATGAATAGCCGTCAATGGATTTTTCAACCGGTCCCTACACATCGGAATACACAAGTTGTAAAGGTTTCGTGACATTGAATGAATTGATACCAAAAGGTTGTTTATGACTTTTATTAATAAGACATGAATCACAATTTAAATGAGAACTAGACAATGTTTTTGAGCTAATGTCTAGGATCTTAAGAATGGACTTGAAAACTTTGACAGATGGATGGCCTAACTTGTGGTGCCAATCAAGAAGTGAGACAGCGATAGTTGAGTTGAGTTGCGGTGGTGATGGTGGTATGAGATGGTAGACATCATGAATGTTCTCCCCCCTTAGAAGACGCGCCCCCGTGTATAGATCCTTGACAAAAAAATGAGAAGGAAAAATTCAACCGAGACTTGATTAGTTTTGCAAAGTTTAGCAATGGATATGAGATTATTACGTAACTTTAGAGCATGCAAAACATTAGATAATGAAAGAGAACCAGAGGGAGTTGGTAGTTTGGTGTGACCTGTGTGTGTAATTGAAATGCACTTACCATCAACAAGCACTATTTCGTCCGGTCCGCCGTATTCAGAAAAGGAGTGTAGGGATGAGCGATCAGACGCTACGTGATGCGAAGCAGCACTGTCAACCATCCATGTCGGGGCCGAGGATGGGAAATGTGATGTGGTCACATTAGCAGTTAGGGTAGCCGGCGGGTTATTCGCCACATTAATATTATTTTCCTTGAGGAGGCGTGTCACACCCCGACCGATGGCGGAATCATCGGGGCGGGACATGTAAGACTGTTCATAGCTCATGGTTGACTAAATTGAAATATATTAAAGTTAAATTTCCATTACAAATAATCCGAGTTCAAACCAAATTCAAACAAGAAACATAAAACAATTCATAAAGTTCTTGATTTAAATTGCTAAGTCCAAATCCTATGTTGAACACGTCTTGAATCAATCTCACATATTGGGGCCTGAAACATGAATAAAATAAAGTCAACTAAAAAGTTGGTGAGTATAACACAGTTGTATGTAGATAGCATATAGTTAAAAACAAATCCTTTACAAAACATGATAAAATAAGGCATTTATGGGGAGCAGCTATTGTGTAACCACGTACAACCAAACCTTGTGACTAGCATGCAAAAATTGTGTTGTCGGTTTCAATCACCGCGCACCATGGGTGGGTTTGTCAGACTCAATAGATCTATCATTGAAAACCGTCGGCTTGTATAGTTAATGATTGCACATAAGAGCATACAAAGGTTAGCACACCTAGCACTCGGCCACAAAGCTCAAATTTTGCACACATGTATGTAAATAGGATTTTTGCACTTGTGTTGTTTGTGTAAATGTAAATGTGTAATGTGTATAGAGTTCATGTTCCACCCGAAAAGTGTAAAAGAGTAAAAAGGGGTTGTGAATACTCACTTGGTATGGAAGTGTAGCTAACAAAGATTATAGATAGCAAATATGATCCTCGAAATGCACAATTTAACCTAAAGAGTAATGTGTATTGAATCAAATAGATGCATAAAGTTTAAGTCTAAAAATGGAAGTTGAATTTGTGTATAAAACTATTGATTTGTATTTAAAAGTATTGAATAAATATATAGAGTTTGAAGTAAAATATTTTTGAAACAATTTGATTAGGTTTGAATTGGATAATTGAATAAATATATAATTATAGTTTATGAAATAATGTAAATATTAATTGTAATTAAGTATAAATAAATAAATGATTTTGATTTAAAATGTAAATTAAATAAATAATCATTATCTCATTTATTTATAAATTTTGTAACTTAATTATTTAAGATATCATTTAAGTGTAAGATAATAAATATAAATTTAATTTTTATAAACTTTTAAATAATATTTATCTCTTCAAATACAGAAAACATATTTTTATAAAATTTGAAACATTTATTGATTGAAAAATATAAAATTATAATTTTGTTAAAGTTTCTGAGTCACACACGACCGTGCCTCGGAAGGGCACGATCGTGCTCAAGCCAAGGGCGCGACCGCGCTAGTCGGGGCACGATCGGGTTGATCAACAGAGGGTACAAACTAGATTAGTCAACAGGCACGACCATGCCTTGGCCCGGCACGGTCGTGTCTATGATCTTTAGACACAACAGAGACTAGCCCTGAGGGCATGACAAGGTCTGAACAGGAGGACACGACCGCGCTACATGAGGCACGACCACGCTAGATGATTAGCGCGACCGTGTCTCTTCCAAATCATACATGAATTGACAAAATCTTGTATTGTAGATGTTGGGACTGATAGGGTTTTTACTTATATAGTTATTACGAGTATTCTGAGATGTTTTAATTGTATTGAAAACATGATTAGGATTGGATTCAATTAAACCATTTTTGAATAAAATACGAGTTCTGATTCGGGATGATTTACATATTGTAAGCCCAAATTGATAAGGGGCTTTTGATAAAGAGACTGAATCGACTGAGGAAACGATTATAGTTACCTTGAAGCGTATCGAATTGATGGAGCACGGTAGAACGGAATTCCGACGTCGGTGAGAAAGGCTTCCGGCGTCTTCTGATATGATTCCGGCGACTACAAAGGATCAGTAGCTCCTGGGAGGATCGAGTAGTGTGACTTTGTTGCTGGATTGAGGGGATTCGGATCGAAAAGCGGATTCTAGCTTTTTGGAATGCTTGAGAGAGTTTTTCTTCGAGTTTGATGGAATGTAACTAAGGCGTTTGTGTAATTTGAAAATGGTATTACTCTCACAATCGGAATGAAACGAAGGAACGGTTACGGATTCTCGACGATCGGTGATTAAAAGTGTATTTACGTTTTGACAGTTACGCAGGCGCGACCGTGCTTAGGTACCGGGCGCGATCATTCCAGGACCAGTCGCGCGATCGTGCCGAGGCACTTGGCGCGACCGTGCCAGGACGAAGCACGACCGTGCTAATTAGGGTTTCTTGATAAATTTTCAACTTTAGTCCTTGACTTTTCAGGTTTGATTAGTTTGAAATGAATAGTTACTTGTATAGCGTTTAAGTGTATATAATCGAGCAAAACTTGTAAATTTGTATTGAATCATCGCATTTCGTTTAAGGTAAGCAAAATAATAAGGCAGTGCACGAACATTGAATTTGAAATTGCATTACATTGAATTGAAATATGAATACTAAATTCCGAGATGTTACAGTCTCCCCATGTTGAGAGAATTTCGTCCCGAAATTTAGCTAGAGGTTACAACAGTATCAATAAAAAGATGAGGGTCTTCTCGTTCCCAAGTGAACTCAGGACCACGCTTAGATTCCCAACGAACTTTGACAATGGGAATGCGACTTCGCTTTAGCTGTTTGACTTCACGATCCATAATTTCCACCGGCTTCTCAACGAAGTGCATCGTTTCATCAATGCGCACGTCGTCAAGCGGTATATGGAGATTTTCATCAGCGAGACACTTCTTCAGATTAGATACATGAAATGTAGGATGCACATTGCCAAGAGATGGAGGTAACTCGAGCTTGTAAGCCACTTTCCCAATCCTTTCAAGGATCTTGAATGGACCAACATAGCGAGGTGCTAACTTGCCTTTCTTTCCAAAACGGATCACGCCCTTCCACGGGGACACCTTAAGAAGAAGAAGATCACCGACTTGGAATTCCAAGGGTTTTCGCCGTTTGTCGGCATAACTCTTTTGCCGACTCCTCGCTACTCGAATATTGTCACGGATTTGAATAATTTTGTTGGATGTTTCTTGAATTAACTCAGGACCGGTGATTTGTGCTTCACCAATCTCGTTCCAACAGATAGGAGAACGACACTTGCGACCATAGAGAGCTTCGAATGGAGCCATGTTGATACTTGCGTGGTAGCTATTGTTGTAAGAAAACTCAATGAGGGATAGGTGTGAATCCCAATTTCCACCAAAATTGATTACGCAAGCCCTAAGCATGTCTTCAAGAGTTTGGATTGTTCGCTCGGTTTGACCATCAGTTTGGGGATGGTAAGCCGTGCTCAAATCCAATCGAGTACCAAGAGCCTTTTGGAGAGATTGCCAAAATCGAGAAGTGAACCGGGCATCTCGATCAGATATTATGTTCAAAGGAACACCATGACGGCTCACGATTTCATCAATGTAAATTCGGGCTAGTTTCTCAACCCGATAGTCTTCACGGATAGGCAAGAAATGAGCAGATTTGGTGAGTCGATCAATGATCACCCAAATACTATCATAACCACTCGAGGTGCGAGGGAGTTTGGTAATAAAATCCATAGCTAGATTCTCCCATTTCCACACGGGAATTTCTGGTTGTTCGAGTAACCCAGATGGACGTTGATGTTCGGCTTTGACTTTGGAACAGGTTAAGCATTTGGCCACATAAAGAGCAATGTCTTTCTTCATACCGGGCCACCAATATTATTGGCGAAGATCTTGGTACATTTTATCCGCACCAGGATGAATAGAATAACGAGTCTTGTGAGCCTCGTTCATGAGAAATGCACGGAGATCATCGCGATCGGGAACCCAAATACGGTTCAAGTAATAGAGTAAGCCATTGGGTTTTGCTTCAAGAAGGAGTTCAACACCACATGACATTTCTTCGTACATATTACCCTCGGTTACCGAGACGTGTTGAGCTTCTAGAATACGGGTTTGAATATCGGTTTGAATACGGGCACAATGAAGCATAACATGGTCCTTTCGACTCAAAGCATCGGCTACAACATTCGCTTTGCCGGGATGGTAACGAATTTCGCAGTCGTAGTCGTTAAGGAGTTCGACCCAACGTCGTTGCCTCATATTGAGTTCTTTTTGGTTGAAAATATGTTGAAGACTTTTGTGGTCAGTGAATACCACACATTTTGTGCCATATAGGTAATGTCTCCAAATCTTTAACGCGAATACGACCGCACCCAACTCGAGATCATGCGTCGTATAATTCTTCTCATGAACTTTGAGTTGCCTTGATGCATAAGCGATTACTTTGCCTCGTTGCATGAGAACACAACCAAGACCTTGGTTAGAAGCATCACAATAGACAACTAAATCATCGATTCCATCGGGGAGAGTCAATATAGGAGCATTGCACAACTTTTGTTTGAGGGTTTGGAAAGCTTCTTCTTGTTTCGGTCCCCATTCATAAGTCTTACCCTTGTGGGTCAAAGCGGTAAGAGGGACAGCAATCTTTGAGAAGTTTGAGATGAAACGACGATAATAACCCGCAAGACAAAGAAATGAACGAACTTCGGTAGGAGTCTTCGGGGCATTCCAATTCTTAATCGTTTCAATCTTAGCAGGATCAACATGAATTCCTTTGTCATTGACAATATGACCAAGAATTTGAACTTCCTTTAGCCAAAATTCACTTTTGGAGAATTTGGCATAAAGTTGTTCCTTCTTTAAGAGATCCAAAACCAATCTAAGATGTTCTTCATGGTCGGATTTAGTCTTGGAATAGATTAAGATATCATCAATGAAAACGATCACGAATTTATCAAGGTACGGTTTGCACACACGATTCATAAGATCCATGAAAACTGCGGGTGCATTGGTTAACCCGAAAGGCATAACCATGAACTCGGAATGACCATACCTTGTTCGAAAAGCAGTCTTAGGAATGTCATCTTCTTGAACACGAAGCTGATGATAACCGGATCGAAGATCGATCTTCGAGAAGCAAGTAGAACCTTGAAGTTGATCAAAGAGATCATTGATTCTAGGCAAAGGATAACGGTTCTTGATAGTAAGCTTATTGAGTTCGCGGTAGTCAATACACATGCGAAATGATCCATCCTTCTTTTTAACAAATAAGACGGGTGCACCCCACGGTGAATGACTCGGACGGATGAATCCCTTGTCGGAGAGTTCTTGAAGTTGACTTGCAAGTTCTTGCATTTCAGATGGTGCAAGACGATAGGGAGCTCTAGCAACGGGGTTAGCTCCCGGTATAAGATCAATACGGAACTCTACTTGACGAACGGGAGGAAGACCGGATAAATCCTTAGGAAAAACCTCGGGAAAATCTCGAATAATGGGAATGTCTTGGATACTCTTCTCCTTGACATCCTTTTGAACAATGTGAGCTAAGAAAGCAATGTACTTCTTTCGTAAGTAATTTTGGGCGGTAGTACACGACATCAACTTAAGTCCCTTACAAGGCTTTTCACCAAAAACTCTTAAGGTTTCTCCCGATGGTAGCGGAATTTGGATACACTTTTCAAAGCAAATGACTTCGGCATGATGATTTGATAGCCAATCCGTACCTATGATAATATCAAAGCTTCCTAGTGGCATTGGAACAAGGTTGATTGGGAATGTGTGGTCATTTAGTTCTAAGGAGCAATCATAAATTATGGAGTCAATTGTAAGGGAGTCACCATTTGCTACTTCAACGGTAAATGTTTTCTCTAACTGGGACCGAGTCTTTGCAAGTAAAGGTTCAAAATTAAGTGACACAAAACTTTTATCGGCTCCGGTATCGAATAATATGGAGGCATATTGACTATTAACAAGAAACGTACCATTGACCACGTCATTGTTGGCTTGAGCTTCGTTGGCGTTTATGTTGAACGCATGCCCACGAGCTCCACCTTGTCTAGCATTTGCAAGTCTTGGACATTGATCACGAAAATGGTTCGGGTCACCACACTCATAGCAAGCACGCCCATTAGCAATGGCGGGAGCACCTTGATTAGCCACTTGAGGTACAGTTCGGTTTGGAGGGTTGACTTGGCCCGCAAGAGCTTTGGTCCTACAAACACTAACTGTATGACCATATCTCCCACAATAAGTACAAAGGCGACATGGGATGTTTTGGGGATGATGGTAGTTGCAGGTGGCACAAAGAGGGTAGATCCCAACATATGGCTTTTTAGCCGACGCTTGAACCATAGGTGCAGCTTGGTTGATGGGAACAGCAGGAGTAACCACAGCAAAATTTCTAACCTTCCTCTTTCTATTATTGCGAGAGGGCTCGGTTGTGGCTTCTTTGTTGTGAGTAGGAGGGGTTATGGTTTCAGAAACTTTCTTAGACCCCTTTTTGGTCAGAGTTCCAGCTTTCACATGATTATCAGTTAAGGTAGCGGATAGACGAATAGCATCCTCCAGAGTAGCAGGATTTCTACCTAAGACAGTATCTTGGATTTGTCTTGGTAGCCCACCAATATACTTTTCGATACAACGGGACAAAGGAGTGACCATGTGGGGCACTAGAAGACTCAACTCATGGAACCGAGTTGTATATGCTAAGCTTTCCCCGCTATCTTGGGCAAGATCCCAAAATTCAGATTCTAGCTTTTTCACTTCGTTTCGAGGACAGAACTCCTCGGTCATAAGCCTTTTGACCTCATCCCAAGGTAAGGCCATAGCTACATCAACACCCCTATTTCTTTTCTCCCCATTCCACCATGTAAGTGCCCGTTTTTGTAGGACACTTGTAGCATGACGAACTCGGAGGTTGTCGGGACAGTCACTATTGAGAAAGGTATTCTCAATGCTTTCAAACCATTGAAGGAGTCCAGTAGCTCCTTCGGTTCCATAAAACTTTAGGGGATTGCATGAGTTGAAGTGCTTGAAGATGCATTGAGGTGGATTGTTACCACCATTTCCACCATTTCCACCATTTCCACCATTATTACCACTATTGCTTCCATTTCCACCATTGTTGCCATTGGTGGCACCATTGGCTTGGGTGAGTTGTGTCACCAATTGGGTGAGAATAGCAGCAATGTCGGTGTTGGCGTTGGTTGCGGGAGCACGACGAGGAGGCATTCTACAGATTTTTCACAAGACAAGAAAAAATTGTGAGGACTCATGAGATTTGATAGGGTTTAATAGAATGAGATAACAAAATAAAATAGATATTCTTAGTTTGGATTGTACTCAAAAGTGACAAAATCACTTGAATACCATGGCACATTAAGGTTAATTAAACTTATAAAATCTTCAAGGAGACTTGCTTTAGCCTATAAGTAAACACTCATCTCGGGAATTCCCAGGAAAGCATACGGGTCCCTCGGTTGATTGGGATTTATGCGAAATGCTTTCCTAGACAGAAAACCCAAAATACAGGTGTCACCCTTCCAGATTGCACGTGTCCTCAAATAATTTCACAAGTTTAAAAACCTTAACGAAGAAATAAAAAAAATATTTTTAAAGATTTTTACTTCAAGAGTTCTTCCACATGCTAAGAAAGGATAAAGATAGAAAAGAAAATAGAAATATTATGAGGTTTTAGAATATAGGAAAGGATATTATTTATTTAATTATTAAAAATATCCTAATAAGTCATGGATTTAAAACACATAAGTCATCTTAATACAATAATAAGTAATCATACTAAACATGTGTAACGAACCAAAATCCGGGTCTCGTTATAAATAATTAATATTTCTAAATAAATATTATGTCGAAAATAATATTTTGAAATAAATTGAAACAAGCGGGTTTCAAGTTGGTAACGGGGGTTACACTAGTTTTTAACTAGTTATGGAGGATATGGGTGAATTGGAAGTGGAAGGACTAATGTTGTAATTATGCAAATCTGCCATATTTGACTCCTTAGAGTCAAAATTAGGCTCATTTGGCAAATTGGGTCGTTCATCTCAAGAGAGCTAAAAGGAGAAAACGAGTTTGAAGCCAATTTCGTGCATTTGAGCTTGATTTGAGAAGGTTTTGGCTTACTCATCACCTTCCTAACATCAAGTAAGTGCTAATCTTCCTCTTTGATTCACCAATGTTGTGTTCTTGGTGGGTTTTGGGTGAAACCCGAAATTTATGTTGCATGTGGTAAAATGGTGTTAGACTATTGATAATCTAGCTAAACTAAAGGTGTAGGAAGGTGAATAACACCATGGAACCCTTTGATTTTGATTTTTTGAAAGTTAGGGTTCATATGGAAGATATTGGGGGTTTTGGGGTTTTGATGAAAAATTGATAAATTGATGATGATTAAGTGTTATAGAGGTGTTAGACACTTAAACAAACCCCAAATGAACTTAAAGAAACTAGTTTGATGAAAAATTAGTGTCAAGGTATTGGAAAGAGAATTCAAGTGGTTGAGTTCTTGATTAAAGGGGGTGTTTGGTTATGGGGATAACCCAAACGGGTCAATTTGGGTTGGAAATGGGGAAATTGAGTTGTGGACTCAATTGTAATAGAATTTTGATGTATGTTAGGTTACTAAACTAGGTGAATGTGTTTAGGTAATCTAATTGCAAAGCTAGAAGGAGGTGCGGGATCCTCTAACTCAAAAGGTAAGTGCTTTGCACTTACTTAGTAATGATAGGTGGTGGTGATGTTTATATTTGAATTTCATGTTGGTTATTCAAATATCTTATATGTGTTTATTGGTATGTGGATGAAATTAGTTATTAAACCTATATGGTGTGAAAATTGACTTGTGTGGTAAAAGTCAAGTTTTGTATGCATAATGTAGTTGGCTATGTGGTATATGGTCAAACTAAAATGTAGAATATGTTGAATCGGTGTAAATGACTATGTGGTATATAGTTAAGCTAAAATGTGATATGTGATAAAGTATAGTAATTGACTTATGTGGTATATAAGTCAACCATTGTGGAATAATGGTGAAGTCGGTGTAAATTGACTTATGCGGAATATAAGTCTAACCATTGTGGAATAATGGTGAGATTGGTGTAATTGACTTATGTGGTATATAAGTCAAGCTATTGTGGAAAAATGGTGAATGTGGTGTAAGTGACTTATGTGGTATATAAGTCTAGTGTAAGGGGCCTTATTTGACCAAATGGGTGCAAATGGGTCAAATGGGTCAAATGGGTAAAAAGGGTGAAAGCAAGTTGTAAATACTTGTTTGTTATGTTTATATCATTACTAATGGTGTTATATGTGGTGAATGTAGGAAAAACTCCGAAGTAGTCAAGGTCAAGTCCAAGGCGTTGGCGGATTCTCGTATGCAAAATTTATGTTTTTGATGAATTAGTAGAATTCCCCCTTTTTGCTTGTAAATTGATAAACAAAACTTGTTTTTGGTGTGTGACCATGTTGATAAAGGTTTTGTGTCAATTTTTATGTTGTGGGAAAGTTGTTGTTAAGTGATTTGGTAAAAGATGGAAATTTTGGCTAAGTAGAAAAGCTGCTGAGAAAACTGAAACTTTCTGGAAATCTGGTCCCTCGCGGTACGCGAAGAACCTGAGAGGTTTCTCTCGCGGTACGCGAGAGACAAGTCTCTCGGATTGCTTTCCTGACGCCCCCTCGCGGTACGCGAGAGTTGTGGGTCTGGTCCCTCGCGGTACGCGAGGACGTAAAAAAAAAAAAAAAAAAAAAAAAAAAAAAAATTTCCTGGGTTTTTACTTATGCTTCCGCGTGTTTAAGAATGGTGTGTTACAACATGTAACATATAACATATAGCACATAGCATGTAACACATAGCACAAAAATCATGAAACATAGTATAAGTGGGTGTCCTAAAGTTATAGTCTAGGTCAAGGTGTCTAATAACCTAATTCCCTATAACCAAGGCTCTGATACCAATCTGTCACACCCCGACCGATGGCGGAATCATCGGGGCGGGACATGTAAGACTGTTCATAGCTCATGGTTGACTAAATTGAAATATATTAAAGTTAAATTTCCATTACAAATAATCCGAGTTCAAACCAAATTCAAACAAGAAACATAAAACAATTCATAAAGTTCTTGATTTAAATTGCTAAGTCCAAATCCTATGTTGAACACGTCTTGAATCAATCTCACATATTGGGGCCTGAAACATGTATTAGGGAATTTTGTGAAATTTCCCCCATGGTGAAGCTTGATTGTGAACAACGTAGGGTTCCCGCCTACATAAAAATCAACCAAAAAACACATAATGATGTTTGGAGAAACCAAATGACACTATAAATAAGAAAAATATATAAGCTTTGAACTTGAAACTCACGATAAAGATCGTTAACGTCAACTTCTTGCTCCCGAGAACGAATGTACCAAAGCGACATTGTAGGAGGAATTAAAGATTCGAAAGAGATTCAGGTAGGAATCCTGATGGTCGATAAGAGGAATTGTGTTTAGGTCTGATGATCAATGGAGGTGTGAATGAGATTAGGTCTGGTTATCGTAAATGTGGAATGTGGTAGGGTTTTTTAGAGCTAGGGTAATTGAAATGTAAAAAGACAAATAAGCCCCTCACGTGAGTGGCATGTGCCCCCTGATTAACGGTTATTTTGGATGGCGTTAGTGACGGGGGCCTAATTGAGAAACTTAGGTAACCACAGGGGCCAAAAAAGTTAAATTAAAACTAATGGACTAAAACCGTTATTTTGACCAAACCACAGGGGCCAAAAACGAAGTTTACTCTTCTGGATATGTACATATATAACATAATTACATAATTACAATGCTACAATTAAGGAGTTTAACAACGGAAATAATAACAACTGTTAGCTCATGAATGAGTCAATATTGTAAATATGGATGGAGATCATCATTATTCTTGATTGGTGCTATTGTCCGTAATACGAACTTCCAGCCGTATGTTTCATGAAAGACTCACTAAACGTTAGTTTCATTAACAAGCCTAATAATGTAAGTATTTAGACATGCAAGACATATATGAAGCAGTTACATTCAACGTTTAATCCATACAAACACATACAAAACCTATATGATTTATGACGTATCTTATCCAATGGATAATTGGTATGGAATTTTAAAGAGTTTAAATTTATAGCATTTCTCGCCTTCATTGTAATATAAACTTTTGAAAAACCTACACAAATTATGTGCATTTGACGTAATAACACAAACAGATTATTTTATGTTCTTTCACCAAGTTCGTCTACATATATAAAAGACATCAAATACAAAGATAAATACTACTGGCCATTTGATTCAGTGGTAGCCCGAGAGCCTCACCATCTGGGAGATCACCGCTTCGAATCTCACCTGGGGCAGAAATGCTCTTGGTGAGTCAGAGAGTTTTTCCGGTGACGGGTTTCCTATTGGATGGGTGGGGCCTCTCTCTTCTTTGAGAGGTGTTTGACTTAGTTTTGCCTTTCAAAAAAAAATAAAAAAAATACAAAGATAAATGATTTGCATTAGAGCTTTTATCACTTAAAAGTAAATATATTTTTATAGATATTATAATGTATCTTTTATACATCAAATCAAAGTTTTATAAAATAATTTATGACATATAAAAGTTTTCTTATAATCCATATTCTTAATTCTTAGTAATATTTAAAGTTTGAATATAAATTTTTTGGTAAATATCGTACTTGCTTTAAACTACCGATTTTCTTGTAAAAAAAGAGAGAAAAGAATAGATTACCTAAACGGCGTCGTCGTGGTTCCTTCCCTTTGTCTCCAATAAACCCCTAACCAAACACCAAACACCAAACCCTAAAACCCTAATCGTTCGTCACCTCCGCCCATCTAGTGTTCGACCACACAACACAATGGGGATATTCGAACCCTTTCGTGCAATCGGATACATAACAAGCAGCGTTCCTTCCTCCGTTCAAAGATTAGGCACCGAGACCTTCGTTACAGTCAGCGTCGGCAAATCATGGCAGATTTACAACGTAAGAAACGTTAATTTCATCTTCATTTTGTTGCTTTTCATCGCGGCTTTGTAACGATATGCTTTAATTTCTTACTTGACAGTGTGCCAAGCTCAATCTCGTTCTCGTTGGTACGTCTGTTAATTCGTTTTGTTATTTCTTCTGTAAATTTGAGAAAAAAAGTTTGTTAATTACAGGAAACAAAAATATAATTATTCATCTGATGCTGGAAAGTATTAGGGCTTGATTTTTATTACTATCAACTTCAATAAAGAAATAAATAAAATTTGAATCACTTTAATCTTAAGGATATGGTTTCAACATTCAAAATGCAGTTTTGTAAAAAGTTTTTCTTTTGCCAAATCTTGTTCAGAATTAGTTACTGTATAGAAAGTAAAAAGATTAAGTTTTTAGTTTTGTTTTGTTGTCTATAATTGAATTCTGAGTCTGGTTTCTATTAATTTTGTTTTATAATTGTTGGACTTTCTTTTAAGGTCCTCAACTTCCGAAGAAGATTCGGGCTCTTGCGTCTTATCGGGACTATACTTTTGCTGCATATGGGAATGTTATTGGAGTATTCAAGCGTGCTCATCAGGTTCTTCAATCACAACTTTTTTACTTCTAATACCATTTTTTATTTCTTATTAGCCACTCGAGAGAATTTATTATACTCTCTACCATTTTTCTCATTCGATCAGCTACATGTATCGTCATATAAATCAAGTCTTTGTATTCAGTTCACATGGTTTACAGTTTTACACATAAGGCATGCTATATTGCCGTCATAGGTCCTTAGATGTATTATTTTGTTGCTTATTAAAAGCCTTAAAGTCCGTTTAAAAATGTTTTTTTTTGTCTTTATTCGTTCTTTCCTTTATCACTCTCGGATATCTTTCATTTCCATGACCGAAAAATTCTAATAAATGGCTTATGATGCTAAAAGATTATTAAAATGTCAATAATAACATCAACAGAACTCTACAAGTTCCACTTTTTTATAGGGAAAACACCACAGAATAGTAACCAAGTTTCAAAAGTGTTCCAATTAGGTCACTCACCATAGTATACCCGAGGGTGTATACCGTGTAAAATGCGTATTGAGTGACCTAATTGGAACACTTTTGAAACTTGGTTACTATTCTACAAAGTTACCCCTTTTTTATATAACTTGTTGTCTTGTTGTTTGTAACACGAAAAACAAAATGTTCATTGTGCATACAACAGGCGGCTACATGGAGCAGACATAATGCAAAGGTTAACTTGTTGCTTCTATTTGGTGAACACATCCTTAGTGTTGATGTAGAAGGAAACATTTTCATATGGGCTTTCAAAGGAATCGAGGAAAATCTCTCTCCAGTTGGACATATTTTGCTAGATAGTGAATTCACTCCAAGTTGTATTATGCATCCCGACACTTACTTAAACAAGGTATCCATGTGATTCAATTTAGGAACATTTTTTTTCTGATTTGTTACTTATGTAACGCCTGTAAACAGGTGATTCTTGGAAGTCAAGATGGTTCACTTCAACTTTGGAATATCAGCACAAAGAAAAAGCTTTATGAATTTAAAGGCTGGAAATCATCTATACATTGTTGTGTTTCTTCCCCTGCTTTAGATTTTATTGCTGTTGGTTGTGCTGATGGAAAGATTCATGTGCACAATATTCGTTATGATGAAGAACGTGTTACTTTTAGTCAATCCACTCGAGGTGCTGTGACTGCTTTATCATTCAGGACAGGTAAGATTTCACTCTGACGATTGTCAAAGAACATGCCATTATATCTCTCACTGTAGGAATTGCAAGTTATGCATCTTGATAGTTTTTATACATTCTTTTGGACTTAGTTGCAGTTAGGATCTTTATAGTTTCTTCTAGAGGTGGCAAAATTGATAGGTTGGGTAACCGGTCAAAATAGGTTCAGGTCAAATGGGTAATTTTGAGAATGGGTTAAATGAGTTTTGTTGCTTTGGTTGACTTAGTTGTGCCATCACTCTATCTTTCTTGATTTAAACATTTATAATAGACCAAATTACCCCGATGATCCATTTGGTTTGTCCATGGTATGGATTTGGTCCTTAGTATTGAAAATTAAGGATTTTTTCTCAGCTGTTCACCATTCTGTAATGAATTTTGTTCCAAACATTAACAAACGTTAAAAAGTTGCTGCTAAACTGATGTGAAATGACAATTTTACTTTTATATTAACAAAACTAACAAAAATGTGTTACAACGTTTGGTAAATTTTATAACACTTAGTGTCAGTGACCAAACGCGTTACAATGTGGCAAACAGTTTGGACCAAATACATAGTTTTTCAAAAGGCAGGACCTAATCCATAATATGGACATACTATAAGGGCCATCCGTGTAAATTAGCCTTTATAAAAAATTTAAACTTATTATTTATTAATCAAAATAAAAATTTTCAATTATGATGTTATGGCCCAGTATGATCTAACTTCCAACTCAATATGACCTTGTTGGTTTTTTAAACATATCAGCCTTTTGCTCATTTCGATGTGCTGGATAACTTCTCATTTTCAAAGTTACTCATATGCCAAAACACTTGCACCAAATGGGTCAATTGTGTTTACCTTTGTTTGTTTTGGGCAGAACTTGGCAGTCTAGCTTATTATTTGTCTGGAATAAATCTTTTTGATTTTCTCATCCTAAATTTTTATAATTTCTGGTTTGTTAGAGATTATAAAAATTTCTTGTCAAGTACGTGACGTTTGACCTCATTTTGCAGATGGTCAACCTCTTTTGGCATCTGGAGGTTCATCTGGTGTTATAAGCATATGGAATCTTGAAAAAAGAAGACTCCAATCTGTTATTAGAGATGCTCATGATAGCTCTGTGATTTCATTGCATTTCTTTGCTAATGAACCTGTGTTAATGAGTACATCTGCAGACAACTCTATAAAGGTGAGCATGAAACACTCCGTGCTCTTTGGTTTTCCTTTGTGTTGTATTTTACCACCAAGATACCTATTTTCTTGTAGATGTGGTTTTTTGATACAACTGATGGTGATCCTCGTTTGCTAAGGTTTCGAAGTGGGCACAGTGCACCTCCTCTTTGTATAAGGTATTTATGTTGTTATCGTTGCATCCATTTTTTTGACTTTTTTGTGTTTTTACATCTATAGACTTCTTTTACTTCAGTTACCATCTATGTTGTCTTCTGATATTTCTGGAGGGACTTTGCAGGTTCTATGCTAATGGGAGACACATTCTGTCTGCTGGTCAAGATCGTGCTTTCCGCCTCTTCTCTGTTATTCAGGTTGAATACCCTTTGTTCAACAATATATGATGTATATACATGCATGTGCTGTATTTTATACACATGTACATATTATTTAATCTGAGACTTTTTCCTTTGAGAAAATCTTGTTTATATCATGTGCAAGCACATGGTATAAGGTTCACTTTAGTCATTTGACCATTTCACTTAGCAAAAAGATAACAAATAGATAATAAGTTACCTCAATATGTATTTAAATTTGAATATTTAAGTAAATTGATATTTTTGGAATCTTATGGTCTGTTTCTGTTGAAATTAGGATCAACAAAGTAGAGAGCTTTCTCAACGCCATGTGACAAAAAGAGCAAAGAAACTCAAATTGAAGGTAAGATGGTTATGGGCTAGTACTTTTGAAAACACTGTGTAAGACTAACACTGTATAATGAAAGTATGTGGACATCATGACATTTTCTTTCTTGTACCTTGTAATTTTCTAACGAATATGTAAACCTATTTTTGGGATATACAGTTATGTTGACATCAGTTATTTTCTTCTTACATTTCATAACTGGCTTACTTTTCAGGAAGAAGAAATAAAATTGAAGCCTGTGATTGCATTTGATGTTGGTATGTTGTCTATGAAATCTCATTATGTTCTGTGTCTTCTATTATGGCTCCTTTCTATCTCAACTTGTAACCTATTGGTTTCTGTAATACTCTAGAGCACGATCCAAGATTGTCATCTGATGTTTCATTTTTTGGGCTAATTTTTTAGCTGAAATTAGGGAACGGGATTGGTCCAATGTAGTTACATGTCATATGGATACACCACATGCATATGTATGGAGGCTACAAAATTTTGTTCTTGGTGAGCATATCCTGACACCTACTACAGATATTCAAGCTCCAGTAAAGGTTATAATTCTAAGCCACTTGTTATTTAATTTATTACAACAATTTGCAACACTGTCTATTTTCTTATCACTACATGAAAGAATATGTTACTGCTATCTTGAGTGATTACTTCTTCATACAGGTGGCAAGTTCGACCCATTTACTTATAAATGGGTCAATTTGGGTTGTGTTTTAGCTCAAACAGGTCAAAGGGAAAAATTAACTAAAAGGCGAACACGTTAAAAGTGACCCTATGTTTATGTTTATTGCATGCGGCCTCCTAAATCGTTTTTTATCATTTATTTTAATTTGTATTGTAGTAATATTGTTTTTCATAATACAACATTACTTGTTTATATGTTTTATTAAAGATGGACAAAAAGTTAGCCCTAACCTGTCTTATACCTTTACCACCAAAAAAATTTTAAATAAATAAATAAAAGAAGAAAAATCCTTCGACCTCTGTCTTTCAGCTTCAGTATTAATCCTGTTGATAGTTTTCCTTTTATATTGAGTAGAATGGCTTGAGGCACATCATATCTAAGTGCATTTTTATCTTGAATTATTTTCTATCTTGCCAATATATGTAAGAAATGCGTCTAATTAAGCATTTTTTATCTGATGACAGGCCTGCACTATCAGTTCATGTGGCAGCTTTGCTATATTAGGCACTGCGGGTGGTTGGATTGAAAAATTTAATCTTCAATCAGGCATGAGCCGAGGGTCTTATATTGATGTTTTAGAAAAAGGAAACTCTGCTCATGATGGAGAGGTGGTTGGTGTTGCTTGTGATTCAACAAATTCACTAATGATCAGTGCAGGATATAATGGGGATATAAAAGTATGCACAATTGCTTATGTTCTTGGATTTCATGATTAATTTTTTTTGTTTTGACAATATATTAAAGAACTAGATTTATCTACATTTTATGCGTATATAATCATGTTCTGTTTTAGGTTTGGAGCTTTAAAGGACGCGAGCTGAAATCCAAGTGGGAAATTGGTTGGACTGTGGTTAAGATCATTTACCACCGTTCTAATGGTATGCTTGCTATAAATTCTGTTTGCCTTTTTCTGCTGTCATACACATACAAACCCGTCAACATGTGCATGATTAGTTGAAGTTAACGGGTCGAAATGTGTTTGGTCAAAAGGGTATGATTACCTGTCAACACTTGTGTCTTCTTTTTTTTTTAATTTAAAAAAAAAAATTAATGCATTAAGTAGTTTTATAAAAAAAACTAAAATTCCAAAATAGTATTGTAATTTTTTTTAACTAGATCAAATGCAGAGTTTTAAGCATTTGAAAACATTTTCTTACTTTTGACCCATTTGACCCGTTCCCATCTTAGCTAAGTTTTTTATCCACCAGTTTCACCCCTTGGAGATTTAAGGCAAACCAAATCGTACCGTTTTAATTAAACATGCTAAAATTGCCACCATTAATGACAATTTCTCAATGATTGCAGGTCTTTTGGCTACTGTAACGGATGATTTAGTTATACGTATGTTTGATGTTGTTGCATTAAAACTGGTTAGAAAGTTTGAAGGCCATGCTGATAGAATCACAGACATTTGCTTTAGTGAGGATGGAAAATGGCTGATGTCATCAAGTATGGATGGAACTCTTAGGATTTGGGATGTCATTTTAGCAAGACAGATTGATGCAATACATGTTGATGTATCTATAACTGCTTTATCTTTGTCACCGAACATGGATGTTTTGGCAACTACTCATGTTGATCAGAATGGAGTCTATCTTTGGTAAGCCATTGCTTCTGTTTTACATGCTAAAATGACCTGTTTGTCCGTTCTAGATTGTTACGGCAAATAATTTTATATTAAACTAGTGATTTTTTTTTTGCCAATTCAAACATTTTTATTTTTCATTCGACGGTAGAAACAAAGAAATTTTGTATGGCATGCGAGGATTCTGTTTTGAAGTGGTAATTTTGGCCCAAATGGACAAAACTGGGTAATTTGTTTTATTGATTTATCCTTTTGGGTTTGTTTGGTCGAAACAACATATCCAGACAGGTTCAAATGGGCTAAAACTGAAAATGCTTAAGAATTTACGTCTCAAAATCGACAACTTTTTTGTCCTTCATTGAGTTTTTAAATAGTTAAACTGTTGGAAGTATTAATGTATGATTAAAATTTTTGACTATTAAAATAAGTCTATTTATTTTAAAATAAAACGATTTAGGAGAGGCTGTAAGCGTTTAATCTTGACCCATTACACCGCACCGTTGTAATAAGTTCTAATACTTCCAATTCTACAAATTATTTTTTAGTAGTAAGTAAAAACGTTATAAACCGAAAAAGGTAGCAGGTCAATCCGACCCGGTCCCACTTGAGCCTTTGTTTAATGGGTTGTTTTCACACGAACCTATATTGACACGCTACCGAACCTACCTATATTACTTTACTTGTAAAGCAAGTAAATTCTGAATGCTTTTTGGTTCTTATCAGGGTAAACCAGGCAATGTTTTCAGGAGTCTCACATATTGATTCTTATGGAAGTGGGAAGGAAGTTGTGAATGTAAAGTTGCCTTCCATCTCTTCTGGTGGAGAGGCTTCTAAAGATGAAGTTGATTCTGATAAGCCCGTTTCAACCAACTCTAAGCCTCAGGCCCAGCCCATAACTCACAGCCCACTGCTCGATCAACAAATCCCGGATCTAGTAACACTTTCATTGCTCCCTAAGAGCCAGTGGCAAAGTTTGATCAATCTGGATATAATAAAGGTTCACTTTTCTAACCCATCCATACTTCATGAACGAGTTTAAGATAGCCCTATTATCAGTTTAGGGGTGTAAACGAGCCGAGCACGAGCTCGAACTCTAGCTTGGCTCGTTTAGAGATTTATTTTTAAAGCTCGAGCTTGGCTAGCGAGTGGTTTTTCAAGCTCGGCTCAGGCTTGGCTCGTTTATTATTTATAATTTATTAATTATTTATCTATATATTTATAATTATTTTTTTATATATATTTTGTAATTATATTTTTTATATATAACATAATATGTATTTTTAATTATTTTTATCCCAATTTTTATAAATAATAATTATTATGTAAATATTTATTTAATTAATTAAATAAAAAATATATGAATAAAACGCCTTTAGGCTTGTGAGCCTAGTCGAGCTCGGGGGTCTCTCTGGGTGTAGCCTCTCTACCCGGGACAGAGGTAAGGTTTGCCCTCATCCCACCCTCCCTAGACCCTACTCTTGAAGTAGGATTTTGCTGGGTATGTTTGTTTGTTTAGCCTAGTCGAGCTTGATGTGTGAAGCTTGGGCTCGGTTTGAGCTTTTAGCGAGCCGATCTTGGGTCGTTTACACCCTTAATTATCGTCCACTAACCGTTTTATGTGATGATATTTTTTTTTGCAATTTTTCAGGCCCGCAACAAGCCTATTGAGCCTCCAAAAAAACCTGAAAAAGCACCTTTCTTTTTACCTTCTATACCGTCCCTCTCTGGAGAGATAGTATTCAAGGCGAGTGAACCAACTGATGAAGAAAATCCGACGCAAGATAATAGAATTACCAGAATTACAGATTTGCCCTCATCACCTTTTGTACAGTTCCTGCACTCATCTGTTGAGACGAAAAATTGTAAGTGAAGAACGGGCCAACATCATAATATAATGATAATACTATTTGGTGGTTCCATATCATGACGTTCTTATGGTTTTCTTGATTATACAGTAGAGGCGTTTACAGATTATCTCAAAAGTTTATCTTCTTCAACATTGGATGTGGAACTAAGGATGCTTCAGATTATTGATGATGATGATGAACAAGAACCTGAAAAGAGGCCCGAGTTGATTACCCTCGAACTTTTACTCGACTATTTCATACATGAAATCTCACACAGAAACAACTTTGAGTTCATACAGGCCCTGATTCGATTGTTCTTGAAGGTTTGTACTTTTATTCGCCCCATTTACTTAATGAGTTACTCTCTGTTGTTTTCTTAGGGAAACTTCACACAATAGTAACCAAGTTTCCTACGGTATTCCACTAACGTCACTCAACTTTCATTAGTTGTTCCATTCTTATGAGTTAATTTATAAATGTTAATTTATTATAAAATTAATGGAACATATAGTCATATATGAGTCTTTGTTACAATTTAGTGAATATTTTTTTCTTATCTTAATTTAAATTGAACAATTATGAAACTTGGTTATTCTTTAGTGAATTTTTTCTTCACTATAACCCCCTACTTCAAGTGAACTTAAAAAATATAAGTGAATATTTTTTTTTCTATCTTAATTTAATTGAACAATTATGAAACTTGGTTATTCTTTAGTGAATTTTATCTTCACTATTACCTCCTACTTCAAGTGAACTTAAAAAATATAAGTGAATATTTTTTTTCCTATCTTAATTTAATTGAACAATTATGAAACTTGGTTATTCTTTAGTGAATTTTTTCTTCACTATTACCTCCTACTTTAAGTGAACTTAAAAAATATAAGTGAATATTTTTTTTCCTATCTTAATTTAATTGAACAATTATGAAACTTGGTTATTCTTTAGTGAATTTTTTCTTCACTATTACCTCCTACTTCAAGTGAACTTAAAAAATATAATAACTAAATAGTAACTAGGATTCATATACGTTTCATTTAGGCCACTTAATTTAAAAAAGAAAAAAATAACTATTATAAACATATTTCACAAGATTGAAACACTTCATTAAAGTTGAGTGAATTTAAATGAACAAAAAAACTTTGAGTGACTTTAATGGAACACTTCGAAAACTTGGTTACTCTTGTGTGAGTTTTCCCCTTTTTATCAAAAAAATATTTAGCATAGGAGTCGAACAAGTCAAACTGTCAATTTAAGGCTATATTTGGTGAATGCAACCTTCTAAATCATTATATCCAAAAATTGAGATGAATATTTTTATATTATGTTTATGTCCAAAAAATGTATTTCTTTGTGTTTAGGATTAATTCTTGATAATATTGGTGTTTGTTCTTGTGGCAGATACATGGTGAAACTATAAGAAGGCAATCCAAGTTGCAAGCCAAGGCACAGAAGCTTCTAGAAGCTCAATCTGCTGTTTGGCAAAAGTTAGATGGATTGTTTCAGAGTGCCAGATGCATGGTCACATTTCTTAGTAACTCACAGTTTTGATCATGTTAACATACACCAATTTTGAAGAGTTTTGTCCCCTGTTAAAATGAACATGAGTGCAGAAATTAGTTTGGAAAGGATGTAAGCTCCTTGATTTTCTACTTTCAAAATTGATAAAGACAATGTTCATGCATATTTTACTTCCCAGATGGTTAAAGACACAACCCAAGGGCTCGCGCCTATGAACCACATAGTTAACAAATCTAAAGTTTGCCTGACCGCAAGGTCTCCAAATCGACATGTTTAGCCATGGATTCAAAATCCCACTAACAAACCCTAGTCCAACACTCAAAAGGGAACCACTCATCATTGTCACCTTCAACTTTTCATAGGACAACTGTGTGTAACTTGCTATGGGATTCTAGTTCATGGCAAAGTTTACATGCATCAAATTTGTAGTCCATGCAACCCGAAGTTCACAAACAGAAAGTGATGCAAATCTCATAATTGAAATCTTCCCCTGATTGAGACATCTTTCAATGCTGATGCTTAACAACTCTTTAACAACCTCAAAACCTTCAATGCTAATGCATAACTCTTCTACTACCTAGGAGAGAGGTGGATCATCGCATCGAGTAGGAACCAGGGCTAAGCCACCACAATGGCGCTGAAGTTACAGACTTGTTATCTATAGAAAGAGGTCGTTTGCTTATTCATATCGTTGTGAGTCGAAACCATAGATCTTACTATTTGTTTAGTAA
The DNA here is from genome assembly GCA_023525975.1 of Smallanthus sonchifolius. Classification (NCBI taxonomy): domain Eukaryota; kingdom Viridiplantae; phylum Streptophyta; class Magnoliopsida; order Asterales; family Asteraceae; genus Smallanthus; species Smallanthus sonchifolius. The sequence continues at coordinate 19,646,602 of CM042018.1, read as the reverse complement.
TAGTTTAAGTGAGCCCCCAAAAAGTTTCATTCGTACAAAATGTAAACCTTTTTTATTATAAGGATCAGTTCATTAAACTTTCCAGAAGTAGTAATCGTTGTAGAAGACTTTAAAAGATTGACATTTAACAATCAACTAGTTGTTTTTCTTCGGCGCGTTGCGGCCGAAACACGACGCGTTCGGCGCGTGACGCATGTGCGCATTAAACGAGGAAAATTATATCATTTTTCAAAAATAAAATTAGATAAAAGAGTTAACTGCACTTTTCGTCCTTGAGATTTGATGGTTTTAATAGTTTCAGTACAACCCTAACACTCAGAGTCCCTGAAGTTACATTTCTTAACGCTTTTAGTCCAATTTTGTTAACTTCGTTAAGTTTTTCGGTTAAATCATGTTAAATGACCAAAATACCACTCCACCACCACCAGCCGCCACCGCCGCCGCCACCTGCCACCATCCCCACCCACCTGCCGCCCTCTCTTCCTGCAGCCCCTCTCCGGCGGCCGACCACCACCTGCCACCACCGCAAATTGGTATCTTCAACAAAATCATCATCTCCAATCGAAATCGAAAGTCCCCCTCCCCTATTTTGCTTCATCGCCGGAATTTGCTTGCGGCGGTTGTCTTCTCTGTGGAATGGGACCCACTTTTTAATTCATCTCCTTTTCTTATCTTTTTCGTGCATCAGATCAAACCCATGTCCGAAATTACACCATAAACCTCACAAATCCATAATCAATTTCCATTTTTTTTCAAACAATGAAACAACATGTTCATTCAATATTATAAGCAATTACGACGACAACCTACAATTCAATAGGTTTCAAACCCAGTTTATTTAATGTGAACACCAAATAACAGAGGACGCAAAGAAAAAGAAATGGTTTTCAATCACAAATTAAGGCACGGTGGATAAATTTTTTTTAAAACTAGGACGCAATTGAGGAAACGATCTTGTGATTTTTGCTCATTTGATTCATCGGTTTTGTAAAATATAACGCCCCAACAGGCCGGTATATGGTATGCGTTGTAGTCGCCGGAGAACTTAAACCGTCGCTACCATCCAGACGGTTCTGATGATGGAATCCAATTCATATTGGAAACGAATATTCATTGTTTATTTCTCTCATGACCATTTTGTTTGTAATCGATCAATACAGAAACTTCATGGATGATTTTATGATGGTACCAGAGCGGTCTTAAGTCAAGATACCGAACCCTAATCAGCGCCCACCTTCCTTCATGATGGCCGGCGGCAAGAGTGAAACGCCTTCCATGGCAAATATGGCAGGTAACCAATATCTAAACGATGAGTGGGGAGCCACCGAACATATTACCCATAAGATCGAAATCCTTAAAAACAAAACAGAAAGTAAAACCGAAGAACCAGTTATTATCCCCAACGGAGATGCCATACCCGTAAGAGGGAAAGGCGATTGTACTCTAAAGGGGGAACTCGAGATAAAATATGTTCTTTACGTGCCAAACTTTAAGTGTAATCTTCTCTCGGTTGGACGGTTAACTGAAAACCTTCAATGCTCCGTAAGTTTTTTCCTAATTTCTGTATTATGCAAAAGCTCAAAATGAGGAACTTGATTGGTGCGGGTAAGCGGAAAGGTGGTGTATACCGAATGAGGATGCTCAACAATGAAAGAAGAATTATGATGACAACCGGAGACACTTGGTATAAAAGGTTGGGTCATTCCTCTGATGAAAAACTCAATAGGATTGATTTTCTTAAAGGTATTTCTTTTAATAAAGTTTGTGACTCTTGTTCTAAGGCCAAACATACGAGACGTCCTTTTCAAATTAGTAATACAAAAACAAGTGAATGTTTTGAATTATTGCATTGCGACATTTGGGGAAGATACCGTACACCTTTTTCAGGGGCAAGTTATTTTTTAACTATTGTTGATGATTATAGTAGAGGTGTTTGGTTATTTATGTTGAAATACAAACACCAAACAAGTGATAATTTAAAGTTTTTTTGTAAAATGGTTAAGATGCAATTTGGGAAGGAGGTCAAACGAATTATGTGTGACAACGGAGGGGAGTTCACATCTAATAACATGGCTGAATTTTATAAAGAACAAGGAATATTACTTGAAACAACTTGTCCTCACACGCCGCAACAAAATGGGGTTGTGGAGCGAAAGCATAGACACTTACTCGAGACTGCTCGAACGCTACGGTTCGAAGCCAATTTGCCAAAAGATTTTGGGGTGAGTGTGTGTTGATGGCGGCCTATATCATCAACCAGCTTCCTTCTAAAGTCATTGATGAAAAGACACTCAGTGGCGGATCCAGGAATTTTTTTCAGGGGGTTCACTCTATATATTTTAAGGGGTTCACCCCAGTGTTTTTACATACCGTTCTATATAAATTTCGAAACTCGGGGGGTTCCGATGAACCCCCTCCGGGCCATGTAGGTCCGCCGCTGAAGACACCCTACGAGCTTCTATACGATCGAAAACCCGATTATGATTTCATGAAGGTATTCGGTTGTTTGGCATATTATCGGAACACCGATACAAAAGGAAACAAGTTCGAAATGAGGGGAAAGCCCGGCGTTTTCGTAGGCTATCCGCAAGGAACAAAAGGGTACAAGATTCTTGACATCGAAACTGAGAAAATTATCGTCTCTAGAGACGTAAAGTTTCATGAAGAAAACTTTCCCTTTGATAATCTTGAACAAGAAAAAGGTGAAATAGATGTTTTTGAATGGCCAAACAAAGTCTACCGTGATGCAAATGAAATTCAAATGGAGCCAAGTAATGAAATCGAAAATGAGAATGGACAAGGAATTGGGCTAAGTGAAGAAGTAGCAGCCCAACAAGTAATGAAATTGAAATTTTAAATGTGGGTCAGCCTTTACAAGATGAAGAACCGGGCCCCGTGACACCCAGTGAACATGCGTTTGTGGACCAGAATGATGAGGTCCATATTTCAAATTTTGAAATGTGAACATAGAACAAAATGATGAAGCCCAAGATCAACCTCCTGAACCGACTAGACCAATCCGGTCACAACCAGTGCGTCTCAGCGATTATAATGTCAATCTTCCCCCTTCGGTGGACCATGCCAAACCTGCACCAACTCAAGGATCCTCAATGGTACACCCTTTGTCCAATTTTGTTTCATATGATAAATTTTCTAGAACTCATAAAGCTCTCTTAGCGGCCATCAACTCACACGATGAGCCAAGAAATTTTGAGCAAGCTGTACAAGATAAAAGATGGAAAGAGGCCATGATGAAAGAGATTTGAGCACTTGAAGAAAATGGTACGTGGACCCTTGAAAAATTACCCGAAGGGAAACGTGCTATTGATTCAAAGTGGGTTTACAAGATAAAGTATAAATCAAATGAAGAAGTTGAACGATACAAGGTGCGCCTTGTTGCCAAAGGTTTTACTTAAATGGAAGGAGTAGACTACCATGACACCTTCGCCCCAGTTGCCAAAATAGTCACGGTTAGAACACTTCTTGCTGTAGCAGTTAAGAAAAATTGGACGATCCATCAACTCGATGTTAATAACGCCTTTTTACATGGAGACCTACATGAATAAGTCTACATGAGGGTTCCACAAGGGTTTTCAAAAGAAGGTGAGACAAGGGTTTGCAGATTGAGAAAGTCTCTTTACGGCTTGAAGCAAGCATCCCGTAATTGGTATAAAAAGTTCACCATGTTCCTTCTTAGCCTCGGTTTTAAACCATCTAGGGCGGACCATTCTCTTTTCATCTTTAGACAAGATAACAATTTCATAGCAGCTTTGATATACGTGGATGATGTGATAGTAGTCGGCAATGATCTTCCAAAAATCCGTGATATAAAAGGAAGACTCAACATACAGTTTAGCATTAAAGATTTAGGAAGTTTAAAATATTTCCTTGGTATTGAAGTTGCACGCACATATGAGGGTATTGTCTTAAGTCAAAGAAAATATACCTTAGATATTTTGGAGGATTGTGGTTTACAAGGATGCAGGCCAAGTGCTTTCCCAATGGAACAAAATCTAATGTTGGATAAAGATAGTGCAGAACCTAAAGTTGATGCCAGCCGATACCATCGCATAGTAGGGAGACTGCTATACTTGTAGGTCACCAGACTCGACATTGCTTACTCTGTAAATGTCTTGAGTCAGTTTGTTGCTGACTCGAGATAAAATCATCTGGACGCTGTGCATAGAGTTTTGAGATATCTAAAGGGAACACCGAGACAAGGTATACTTCTTTCTCGAGAAGGAGGCTGCAACCTTACTGCTTACAGTGACTCTGACCAGCTTGGATGCCCATTCACTAGAAAATCCCGGATGGGATATTTAATCCTTCTTGGTGGTGCACCAGTTTCTTGGAAAACCAAGAAACAATCAGTGGTCTCACGTTTTTCCGCAGAAGCAGAATACCGATCTATGGCCGCCACGGTTAGTGAGGTTTTGTGGCTAAGATTGCTCTTAAATGAATTAGACATTACCTCCAACGGACCAGCTCCTTTATTTTGTGACAACCAAGCGGCTAGACATATTGCCAACAATCCGGTTTTCCACGAAAGAACCAAACATGTGGAAATGGATTGTCATTTTGTCCGAGAAAGAGTGGAGTCAAAGGAAATTCAACTGATGCCTATTAATACAAAGATGCAAATTGCAGACCTTCTCACGAAAGGATTAGGAACACAACAACTCAGATTCCTACTCGACAAGTTGGGCATTAAAGACTTATATGCTTCAACTTGAGGGGGAATATTGGAAACGAGATATTCATTGTTTATTTCTCTCATGACCATTCCTTTTTTTTAGTCCTTATGTTTAGTAACATTACTTGTATGGTTCCCTTAATTTTGTATTTATTCTCCTTAATTTGTTTTGTTTGTAATCGATCAATACAGAAACTTCATGGATGATTCCTACCATTGATTTTATGATTTTATGAATTCTTTCATATTAGTATTGTGACCGAGAAGAATCAAAACACGGCGAGTTCACAGTGGAAAAACGCCTGATTTGGTATTGTCACTATTGTGACCGTTGGAAAAACGTCTGATTTGGGCGACCATTTTTGGTGGTTTTTTGCCTAAGATGATGATGCTTGTGGTGCTATAGAATGGGATGAACGACGGTGGTGGGGAGAGATGGCAGGTTGTGGTCGTCCGCCGGAGAGGGGCTGCCGGAAGAGAGGGCGGCAGGTGGGTGGGGGGTGGTGGCGGCTGGTGGTGATGGAGTGGGGATGAGGAGGGTATTTTGGTCATTTAACATGATTTAACTGAAAAACTTAACAAAGTTAACGAAATTGGACTAAAATCGTTAAGAAATGTAACTTCAGGGACTCAGAGTGTTAGGGTGTACTGAACCTGTTAAAACCATCAAACCTCAGTAACGAAAAATGCAGTTTACTCTAGATAAAATTTTCTACTAATAATTCATCTAGTTGCAATTGATGGATAGAAGTAGTACCTTGACAGCAAAGCCTCTATTATTTTTACTGCTCTAACCCCTGTAAAACAAATTAACAATCACTGGACTTTTTTTTTGGAAACTTGCAGCTATCATCAACCAAAATAACCAACCAGTGGTTGCTGTTTAAAAAAAGAATCATGAAAAGATGAAGACATAGTAAGTGAATCATCAACATATGCATTTCTAGCAAGCCAAAAATCCCATTTTAGATTTGATAGAACTGCTTGCTAGAAATGCAATACATATTAAATTTAAAAAATGTCTTAAATCATTCACATCAGCTTCTTCATCTCCATCTCTATACCAAACCAAACGTACCCAGTATAATCCCACACATAGCTAACGCTATTAGTAGGGTCTGGGGAGGGTGTGATGAGGGCAAACCTTACCCCTATCCCAAGGGATAGAGAGGCTTCATCTCCATCTCTATAATATAACTAAATATCATATTTTTTCAAATTTATCTTTAAATTTGTTTTAACCTCCCACATCTCATTCTCTATATCCCTCACAAACACTTATTTTATATTTTTTCTCTTTTCTATACACTCACAAAAAAGATAGAGATTTATGAAAATAGATCTCTATACTTAGAGAATCTGTATTTACTAAACTATAAAATTTAAAGATAGAGATGAAGATAGAGAACCTGATGCGGGTTCAAAATAGAAGAAAACTCTAAATAATAAAGATAGAGATTGATATACAGATGCTGATGTGTATACTCAGGTTCTCTATCTTCATCTCTATCTTTATTATTTAGAGTTTTCTTTTATTTTGAATCTTTATTTTCTCTCTCTCGCTAAGTACTAAGGTATGCGTATATGATTTATGATTCTTCTCTCTCTCGCTAACTACTAAGAAATTTTATACTAAGAAAACTAGAAATTTTATGGTGGAAAGCAGGTGTCGTTGTTAAACCCTTATTGTGAATTGTGACGTATATTGAGAAAAGCTATTGAGATAAGCATGAATTTGCATTTTGTCGAAGTGATCTATGAATTTTATCATCAAAACAATAAAACATTAAAGACAAACTAGGAGTATTTGCATATTTGCACTTTATTAATTTGCAAGAAGAAGAAGAGGAAAAAAAAACCGGATATCCGAATCACTATCTGAATTCGAATCCGAAAATTCGGATATCCGAATTTTCGGATTCGAATAGTGAAATCCACTATCTGAATTTGAACACCCCTAGTCAAAATCACCATATTATCAACTCAATCCAGAAAAAAAGACCCTGACAAGAACCTAAATAATCATCCGGCCGCCCATTACAAACCCAAAACAACTTCTAAAACCCATGTGAATATCCAACCTTCCATCACGGACCAAAATTAGACCCGTGCCCCGATGAAACCTTCGTACTTGCCGTGCCAAAGCCAGATAACGATAAACATGATTGCGAAGGACACTAGTAACTATGCTCAACAAAACAAGACCCGCTTCCCCATGCTCAAACTTTGAAAAACTACTTATCTGATTCTTCATATCCAACTCCAATAGACAACGTAGGTGTATAGACTAATCAAGAAGAGAAGGTTGACACATCAAAGGATCACCAGGCTGTTCAAGACTGAAGATTGTGCAAACTTCACATTTTGAGTGAACTTGGAGTTTGCACAAACCCAGGCGAATACTCAAGTTCTCGCATGTGTACCTCAGTGTGAACTTGGGTGTGTGTACCTGAGTATGCACATGCCCAAGCCCATTGTAGTTTGCGCAAACTTAATTTTCCTATAAATAGTTTTTCTATTTCATTGTAATGGAGTTAGACGAGTAGAACGAGCTGGTAATCAGTATTATTTGTAATAACTGTTTTTTAATCAACACAAAAGAGTATTTGTTTGATTATCTTTCATCCCCTTTGATACTCTTGATCGCTTTATTGTTTCGGATTCCGCTCGACTCAATACTTTGCTGAATCTGTGGTTATTGAATATCACAGTGAAGAAGACCAGACCTTACAATTGGTATCAGAGCCATAAGAGCTTATTCGGTGGAGTTTTGCTATGGATTTAAGGAGTTCAAGGTAACAAAAGTGTGATTTTTAGATTATTTGGACTAATTTTTCTGTTTCGAGGTTTTTCGATTGTTTAGGATAAAAAAGATTGCAACTTTTTGAAGATTCAGATGATATTCTTCAAGATCTGGGTTGGATATTGCTTGAAGATCATCAAAGATTGGATTTTGAGAACTTTTCGGACTTTTTGCGTTATTTTCGGATCTGACTATAAGTTCAATGTATACTTCAAGTTCATGGTGAAGTTTCACACAAAAGTAACTGCCTTTGACCACATTTGAATTATCGACAATTTGTTTTTCAAATACTCTTATCCACTGCAACTAATTCGAGATAGAATCGGGATTTCAATACCTCAAACCACGCTCTAATCAGTCAATTTAAACCCTCTCCTTGCTCTCAACCTTCTGATTTGCTCTCAATCCCTGTGTAGTCGCTATTCCGTTTGGTTGCGTTCTACCCGTTTACTAAATCATTTGAACAAAAGCAATAATTTAAGTATTAATGGTTTCTGCTAATTTCTAATATGAAACTCTATATGATGATTATTTGAACCAAAGTTGGTGACACACTAAATTGTTTTACTTTTAATAAATATACAACTGCTAGTGTGTTAAAGAATTTAGAGTTTTCGGATGATTGATAAAACAAGCGTATGATTTTTGATCGGCTGTTAACGAATTAAGGAATTTAAAAGTCGTTGTCGCCGGAAAACAAATTAACCGATGAGTAAAGTAACTACACTAAAGTTATGTCCATTTAATTGGAGATAATTAAAATGTAGGTTCTAATACCACCTGAGAAACGGCTTCAGTTTACTTGCGTTTGGCTAAGCTATGGATTCTGACTCCTCTCTTTTGTAGCATGTTTTTGTCGTTTTCCTTTTTCCTACACTTGGTCATTTGGACTTATGTGTATTAGTTACTTGTCCTGTTGGTTGCCTAAAACCCAGGTTACACTTTGGAATTTGTAGCATGCAATACATCGTTAAGTTTGTACTCATTATTGCATGTAATTAGATTATATTCAGTTTAAACGTATGCATTTATGTTCAGTTATTTGTTTGGTAGTTACACTACCACTCAGACTTAGTACCCTGTTACCCGAGCATGTCAGACACATCATTTGGGCGTCAATGATGTGACACTTTTCATGACGGTGTGTAATAAAAGGTTCACGGCGTCTCCATTTTCACGTTTAGTACTCAGGACATTATATGGGAGGCGGATGGATCGATCCTAGTTCAATTATCAGTATCAGGGGGTGGAATAATGTGTGTCACGCCACGCACACCATCCCATTTGGTGCATAGCCTAGCTAGCTATGTACCTCTAAGTTTCAGTTTCGGCTTTGGGTACTCCTTTATATTACACGACTTATTTTATTGACATCACTTGTCGTGTAGATCAGTTCATTATCATATGTTTAGTATCAAATTTTAGTATTATATATTCAATATCAGATTTCAGTATTATATGTTCAACATCAGATATCAGTATTATATGTCTAGTATCATATTTCAGTATTACACGTTTCGTTCAGTATCAATTATGCCTTTAAATCGCTTACGTTTCGTACTGTAGTTGCACTGCTATTGTTCTTTTCATTACTGAGCAATTTTTGGCTCAACCGTATTTTTTTGTTGTGTTCTCTTGTTTCTACAATAGGTACTCAAGGAAATCAGGGAAATCAAGGGATATCGTGAGGAGTGCAATTGGAGTCAAGACTATATCTTTATTTTGTTAATGTAATGATTAGTTTCTAGGGTTCTTTCAAGTTACCCCAGATTGTTTAATTTCTAAACTTTGGATTTGTTTCTTTGATATTATGGAATGGTTTTTGAATTGATATCTGTAATAGTAGCATTCCGGCCTTACCAGGTTGGGGTGTTACAGTTATCCTGCGAATACTTGTAGTTCTCGTTGAAGTTCATGCTAATGTTCTCAGGCGTGTTCTTCAGTTCTCGCAAAAGTACTCGTACGTATACTTCAGGTTGTTTGATCCTTGCACATACTCTGTTTTGCGTATACCGTCTGCGCATACCTTTACGTGTACTTGGTGTTTTGAGGATACTTCTGTTATTTGCGAAAACTCTTGCTGTTTTAGAGATGTCTACCCAAAATCAAACCAACCTTAATTCAATCATCAACATGGAAAGTGAGATAGGAACAAGAAATAAACCTCCAAGACTGGTGTCTGCTGACGACTTCTCCAACTGGAGATTTAAATTCAAGTCCTTTGCTCTATACAATGATCCTACTATACGGAAATCAATTGTGAAAGGTCCATGTGTGCCAATGGTTGAGAATGCAGCTCATGAGTTTGTTCCTAAAGATCCTGATTTATATGTGGAAGAAGAGGTCAAAATGATAGAAAAGGATGAGAAAGCATATGGAGCTTTGACTATGGCTTTATCTACTGAAATCTCTCAAGCTTTTAAGGAGTATGTTACTACAAAGTATCTTTAGGACTGACAACTCTTGATTCATCAACAATTTGAATATGGATCTTAGAATTCAACAAGTTCTTGATCTAAGTGGTAGAGACGGGTGGTTGTGGTCAATATCATCAACAATTGAGAAGTCATAAACAATTGTAGAAGATAACAAAAAAGAAATAGAGAATGTAATGAACTTTGATTGATTTAATCGTCACAGATTACATTGCAAACTCTAAAGCTAATCGCCAACCCTAGGAGAGCTCTTCTTAGGGTTATTGACTCACAATGAACACACACTCAACTCTATGAGAATGCCTCTATTTATATAGTCTTCGGGTCTTCACATTAGCCGCCTCTAAATGAAACCCGCTTTGACTTTATCACCTCCTCCAAGACAAAAGTCAACGATTAACTCTAGAACCATTAGTAAGAAGTTTAACATTAACTTGGACATATTTGACTTGCCACTTCAACTTTGACATTGACAGTTGACTTTGACTTTTTCAGTTGACTTTGACTTTGACCAAGCAAGTAAACCTCTTCTCGTTTCAACAATGCTTTGTGATTATCTCAAATGATCTTCAACACCAATTAAACGTGTAAGAACTTGATTTGGTAAGTATTAGCCTCTAAGAGACCCAACAAGGATGCTTTGATTGAGAGATTTGAAGGAAATTTGGATATGAGGGAAAGCAGAAATCACATGTTGAGACAGAAGTTCAATATGTTCAACCATGTTAGAGGTGAGACTCTAGAGACTCAGATAAATAGATTCTCTCATTTGATGATAGAAATGAAGAGTGCTGACATATAGTTGACAAAGGAAGATATTAATAAGAAGCTGTTGAATTCTCTGCCTATCAGCTGGAACACCAACTACACCACAATCAAAAGAACCAAGTATATGTACCAAACAACCTTGAGTGAGCTGATTTCTATCATGTACTCTTATGATACGGATGTCAAACAACGTCATCTTAATCATCTTAAGCATGTAAACCACTAAATATATGTGCAAAGCCAAGCCAATAATATTTTTGGTGATCTTGTGAGCCAACAAGAACATCAAATGGTCTAAGGACAACAAATATCTAAACACTCGATCTTGAGGTCGCACTTGCTTCAACATCCCGTGTGTAGCAACATGACCTCCGTGTTGAATCCCGTCATGTGATTCGTCTTGATTTTGTTATATTTTGGAAATGAATATACAAACTAATCTATATATATTTTACAACCTAAAATTAACAATACAAGACTTGTAAAATAAATTATTACAAACCAAATGAAATAATAATTTTACAACCAAATTGAATTCTAACACAATCAAACACAATGGTCATAGCTTGATTTGCATTATCAACTCAAAATATATAAACCTTTTGACATTTTTAGCAAGTTGTTAACTCCTTACATGCATGTGTAAGATGGTAACATAAACATTACAAAATAAATTTGCTGCTACCACATATATTATTTTTCTAACGTGAAAAACAATATACTTTCGGTTTTGAACTTAAAACCGAAATGTGTCCAAAAATTTTAAGAGCTCACATAAGTGGCTCTGATACCAATTGTTGGGTTTTATACATGTCCTTTTAAAAAAAGTTTAGCAATGGAAACATTTTGACATGTAGATCTAAGAAAACTTTTAGAAAGAAAACCACCAAGGATCCATATGTGAGTAACTTGAAACTAAAACATACATAAGGTATTTAGTATAACAACCTTTGTAAGGAAATAGTAGCCCGTTGTTGAAGATGGATGATCAAAGACCCAAATGTTTCTTCTCCAAATGTATCCACACCAAGCAAGTAAATTCTCCAAGAGATGCTAGTCTCTACAACCTATAAAATGTCAAGAAGAACAACAAGGACTCTACCTTTTGTTGTTAAATATATGAAAGTATATATACACATCCATGAACCAAAAACAAACCATCTCATTAAATAAGATATGTATGTCCTTTGTGTTTAAAATCTCAAAACCGATTATCACCTAGTGGTTTCAGATATGTCCATAACACAGTTAAAAATGTTTTTGTCTCCCCATTTAAGTTCTCGACATATGAAAACTAAAATCTTCAGAAAGATTATTAAGTGTTGTTTTAAAGACCAAAAACCAAAAATCAAAAGCCCATTTTCATTTATGAAACTTACTGCCAAAAAACATATAGGATTTGATTAGTGGATGAATTTTAGGAAATAATAATTTAAAACAAAACCATGGAAGACCATGATGCCCACCGAATTCTGTGTTTTCCACATTCTGTGTTTTCAAAATAATGTAGAAAACAAAATATATTTTGAATTGATCTCGTTGGATCGATGGAAGTAGTGGTCTTTGCCAGTTGGTAGAGGCTCTTGCCTCTAACATTTGAGGTTCTGAGTTTAAACTCATGCATGAGGTGAATTATTTGATGTAATTTAGGAGTAGGAGTAGGAGTAGGAGTAGGGTAGATTTACCTTTCAAAAAAAAGTAGTGGTCTTTGAAAAAACCTCTTCCCCATCTCTCTCTCTCTCTCTCTCTCTCTCTCATAGACTACCAAACCGATTTCCTTTTCTTCTCCTTAAATCCGTTTGGAGGTTCGGTTCCATTCTGGCTAACATGAGACAAGACACGTGTTTTGCCCACGCACATAGGCGGACCAACATAGAATGAATGGGGGGCAGCCGCCCACCATGAAATTTTTTTTTTAGTGTTATATACGTGTTAAAATCCTGATCGCCCCCATAAAATTTTGCAAAAGTCCTCCGATCGCCTCCCATGAATTTTTTTTGTTTGTTTTATATGCGCGCTATATATCGCTAGTTAACTGACCCTAAAAATTTTCGACCCCCATAATTTTTTTTTGTATCCGCCACTGCTCACGCATCCTTCAATGCCTTGGATGCATCAGATGGTGGAGCCTTGGGAAGGGGTCCGTCAAGGACATACAACTTCTTGGTTTGCCAAATTAAGCACAATCCGAAGATTGCAAAACCAATCCACCAAGTTTGTGCCGTTATGAATTTATTGATCCAAACAGGATCACTGATTAGAGGTGGGAGACGAGACATATGAGTTTGGGGAATTCTATAAAAGCGAAGTTAAGTTTTAGCACTTTCGATATGTAAATCCTTTTGACAATTAATTACCCATGTTTTATTTATGAGTTAATTACATGGATGGTCCCTGTGGTTTGCACAAATTGCAAGTATGGTCCCAAAGTTTGAAAAACTACACCGACGGTCAACAAGTTTGCCAAAACGTAACACCGGTTGACCCTGGAGTGGATGGACGTTAAGCTTCTCTGTTAAATTTTTATAAATGACCAAATTACCCTTGTGTTTAAAAAGAAAAAAAAAACAAATAAACGAATTGCCCCATTCCACCTGGCCAGAATTTCACCTACATTCTTCAATTCAAGGATCAGATCGAACACTATTTCTACTTCCCGTCCCTTGCATTTCACAGGGTGGCCAGAGGTTATGACGACATTACCATCTCTAGCCGTCCGATGATCTATCAGGTCATCGTTCTTCACATGGGCGAAGTATAGTTAGCCCCCCCCCCCAATTTTTCGCTCAGTAGTGTTAATTTATACGTATTCGACTGAAAATTTTATAGTTCCGGCACCTCCTGATAGGAAAAAAATCCTGGCCTTGTGTTTTTATTCAACCTTCGCCACTGGTTTTTATTCAACCTTCGCCTCTGGTTCTTCACCTCCGGTCGTCGTTCTTCACCTCCGAGGGTTCTTCTCTCCGGTGGATCTATGAGGTCGCCTAGACAGGTCGGTCTCCACCTCTCTTTATTAATCGCAGCACCACTCCTCCCTTAATCTCTCTGCTCTTTGTAATCGCCGCACCTTGTCGGAGACTTCCTTCTTCCATGAACCAATCTACACAATGGGGTGGAACGGTGGTTTTCAGGTGGCGGGTGGGGTTCATTTTTCACCTACCGGTTCTTGGTTCGCATCAGATGGTGGCCGGCGGAGCAATGAATAGGGATGGTGCTATTACAAAACAAGGAATTGCACCCTAAATGTTACAAAACATGCTTTGCATATTGTAAACCAATGATTTTTCATTTATACAAAGCCAACGGTTACAATGGATGTCTAGGGAGTCATCATCCCTGCAACATCTTATCTTTTATCATCTGCCAAGGAGTCGTAGTTTTTTCGAAATAAATCAATTCAAAACAATTATCCTTGGTTACCTGAAATTTTTTGAAAATCTTGATTTATGCCGGCTAAACTGAAATAATAAAACAATTTACCCATATTTGGATTAGTAGTTTACACATTCAGTGAAACTGTTTCACCCAAAGGTATAGCCACTGATAACACTAGTATTACACTCGGATGATCATGTTTAATGTGTACCCACAACCGAGCCTGTTACTAGCCCCATTACAATGTTTCATCTGTAACACGTGTATAAATCAAAATTAGTTTACGGTTTTGAAAGCATTTAAATGTATTCACCTTTCAGAATCTTGGTGTTGAAAAAGCTTTGAGAGTTCATAATGTCCTCCTCATTGTTATACATCACGTCGATGTCGGTTTCTAACTTCGGGTCTCCTTGGCGGAGTTTCTACACGTTTCTTCCAAGCAGAAAGTGCTTAAATACGAGTGTGACACGTCAATCTAGGAGGTGGGTTCATATTATGAAAGCAAGATCAGAAGTTTGATGTGAATTGAACTATCCTTAAACCTCTTATTTATAGATTGAAACCGGACCCTTAGCAGACGTTAGGCAAAGGGGTAGCGGTCTGCTACCACCCTCAACTCTAGTGAGTCAGCATAGTCACGCGTCAGCTTCTCCGGGCACTGCCTCATTTTGCGGCGTAGCGGACCGCTAAACTATAGGTAGCGGACCCCTACCCTTGCCACGCGTCAGAAACCCCAACTGAGTCATCTGCCACGTGTTATTACCCGGTTGAAGGCTTTAGGACCACGTAGCGGACCGTTAGATCCACGGTAGCGGTCCGCTACCGCCTGATTTTCACAATTTTTCATTTTTAGTCCTTGAACTTTGGGTTATTTATAGTCCTAGTCCTTCTAGTTCTATTTTTGTACAAATTTGGGATCAAATTTTGTCGGGTGTTACAGCAGAAGCTCGACACAACAGTCCATTAAATTGAGAGACAGGTTTCCATGCTTTTGGCCGATTAAGAGGTGGCAAAGTGTGTTTGTTTACAAGGTATTATCTTTCAGACTAAAGGAAGAGATGCAGATGGTAAGGGAAGGTGAAACAAGATTTGATAGCCATGTACTGCACATGGAAAAGTTGTAATTGTTAAAAAAAAATACAAACTGGAAAATTGTATTTATTTGAACATATTTTTTATTATATTTTTTACTTTTCTTTTTAGTTCGCTGTAGCGAGTGCACCGAAAACGACCGAGTTCTCGCCCGCTGCAACGCGCGGGATTGAACACACTTGTTTTTATATAATTCTAAATATGCAAGTCCATTATAAAATCATTATCAACTTCAATTTATACTATTATGAATGTCTAAATATAAAGTATTAAATATTTTATTGATTACTAAATAGAGTTATATGCACATATGGCTCATGTGGTTTGATCAAATTAGACGTTTGGCCTTCCGGTTTTAAAAATTACAAACTTAGCCCAAACTTTTGTGACCTAGTTGCGTCTTTAGTCTCTGATGCTAACACTAGTTAGTTTTTAAAGGAAATTTAGCCCATGTGCGATCCACGTGACTTACGGTTGCAAACTTAACCCTATAAATGAGTTAAAATCAGTAAAAATTTATAGAAATTCGTAAAAATTAGTAAAAAATAGTGATTTTTACGATATTTTACTAATTTTTACAGATTTTTATTGATTTTGTAATGATTTTAACTCATTTTTAGGGTTAAATTTGCAATCGTAAGTCACGCTGATTGCAAATGGGCTAATTTTCCGTTAAAAACTAACTACTGTTAACGTCAGTGGCTAAAATCGCAACTAGGTCACAAAAGTTTGTGCTAAGTTTGTAATTTTTAAGTATTTAGAGTTAATTACATGGATAGTCCCTGTGGTTTGTGAAAAGTAACAGGTATGGGTACTAAGGGTTTCAAGTTGCAAGTATGAGTATTATGTTTCGATTTTATAACAATATTGGGTATTAAGACTAACTTCCGTTAGTTTTTCTGTTAAAATAAAGTAAAATGATCAAAATACCCTTATATAATCAAAGGGGCCATTTATGTAATTAACTCTATTTTAGTTAAGGGATTTGTGTAATTTACTTAAAATTGAACAAACAAATTCTAACCACCAAATTCAAGAAAAAACAAATTCCAACCCTCTCCCCAACCACCGCCTCCTCTGATCGTCCTTTCTGCCGACGACCACAACCCCTATCTCTCTCTCGATTTTCAGACCAAATTCTGGCATATTCCAACAGCGCCAAATTCTCCCTGAATCACAAAAACCAACATAACCAGTCCACCATCGAAGAATAAGTTCGAATCTAAACAATGTCGTGCAACATCAAATTGAAAACAACCCATCAAAAAATTGTAAAAAGAACATAAAATTACATAAACTTAACCGAATGAAAAATAGAGGAAACAAAAATTACATAGATGAATATGGAAATTGGGTTCAATGGAGCTCCAATCACCGCCAACAAACCTGCTGACATAAAATCCGGTCGTCTTCTCCGTTCTCCCTCGACCACCCCCCATAAAATTTATATTTTACCGACTACATCCCCCATTCTGGTGAAACACAACTCGTGATTATGATGTTACCAACAGCAACTGGCGACGGGAAAGAAGGACCGGTGGTGATTATGATGCTGCCAAACAGCAACGGCAACTCGTGGTTCGGAAATGGGTTAGCCGGAACTTGCGAAGCTGCCAAGAAGATGGTAGTGGGGGTGGGGTGGGGGTTGAGATGGTTGTGGAAGGGGTCTGAGATGGTGGTGGTTGTTGGCGACGGTGACAGAAGGAGAAGGGAGGCGATAAAAAAAAAGTCTCTGGTAAGAGGTGGGTGTAGGTGAAAGGTTTAATTTTTTTTTATTAATTTTAATATTTTTAGTAATTTACACAAATAGTCCTTCAAATTTATAGATAATACAGTTTTTATTAAATTTTATCACATGAGTATTTTGGTCATTTTACCTTAATTTAAAAGAAAAACTAACGAAAGTTAGTCTTAATACTCAATATTGTTATAAAATCGAAACATAATACTAATACTTGTAACTTAAAACCCTTAGTACCCATAGCTGTTACTTTTTACAAACCATATGAACTATTAATGTAATTAACTCAAATATTTATAATACATTACAGTAACTAATTTATATGTCTAATTAAATATAATGTTTGATTTTATTAAATAAACAAAAATCAAAGAGGTAATGCGTCAGTGTATAAACCGGGACATCCACTAATGGACCCACGACTAGAGTTTTCATTGGCCCAACTTTTCATAATATATTGGTCCATTGGGGTCTTTAAACAAAATTTTTTTTTGAAGGGAATAAAGGGTAGGAGGGATCTGTACCTCCATCTTTATTTATTCGTATTGTACCACCAGCAAAAACAGTTGTACTATTTATGAACAGTAACCTACAAGTACCGCCTACTAATGTTATATATAATATATTGAACTCTAATTTAAATAATTCATGTGTGACAATCTTATTAGGTCGCTTATGTAAATAGTCAAAAGGTATATTTGAGTCACTAGTGTAAATATGTAATGTCAAGGGTCCTATTGTTAGAAACAAAAGATAGAAATTGTATTTGGTCCGGAAGGGTGTGACGATTAGGAAGCGTTGTGTCGCTTCTATTAGGGTTGTATAAAAGCATCGAGTCTGTAAACACAAAGTGACAATCGTTGTTATCAAATCAAATTCGAGTTTGATGTTTATTGTTTCAATTGTGTGTTCATAAATTGATCTTGGGCAACATAATATGGTGCGAGTTTCGTTCTTAGTAGCATTAGTGTACTCTTTCTTGTGTTCATTAAGTTCTTTCAACACTAGCCGGGTTCGTGCACCATAACATTGTTCAGCATCTTCCATCAT
Source organism: Smallanthus sonchifolius (assembly GCA_023525975.1). Lineage (NCBI taxonomy): Eukaryota > Viridiplantae > Streptophyta > Magnoliopsida > Asterales > Asteraceae > Smallanthus > Smallanthus sonchifolius. The sequence continues at coordinate 19,628,645 of CM042018.1, read as the reverse complement.
GTGCGGTTATCATGGAAACACATACTGGTATCTTCAACCCGGGGTTTTTTTCTAGCCACAAGCGGGACCCCGTTTGCTATTACCATAAAAAAAGTTCACGTCTATGAATATCACATTTTTGGAGACAATGTTAGCGCTAGCGACCGTTGTATACTAGATTCGTTATTCGTTTCTCTATCTTTCTCATTCTTCATTTCTTCTAACAACGTTTCTCCCGTGTCTATACCTGTTCATAACATTATATCAAACTATATTCACATCAAACTTTTAAAAACTTATAAAACTGACCCCCCTCACCTGCCAAATACCCACCATGGACATAACCGTTAAACTTTTCGCTTGTATGCTCTCCTGTGAAAAAGATCCGTCCTATAGGAGCCTGATCAAAGAAAAATATTATCATTATATTTAAAGATCAACTATATACTATGAAAGTATAGTTTAGTTGTGACATTATGATGATAACCTTAATGGTTTGGACCAGTTGAGAATTAGCATAGATAGGGTAGTTGCTGTAACTACCACATTGGAATCGATTGTTATACCAGCGTGGCACAAGTATGTTTGTGGCTTCTGGAACGTCGGGACCAAACATGTTCCTAAGAACTTCCCTTGCTTCTCTCATTGTTTCTTGGTCAGATTGAGACTCAACGCGCTTGGATTCTTCATTTGTTAATGTTACAACAAGAATATTCGACCCTGGATATGCGTTCTCCATGTGCTGTGGAGACAGATTTTCATTTATGAGTGTTTAAGAAGAGTATAGCCTGATAAATAAGATGTATTTAAGTTACTCGATGCTTCTTCATCAGTTAAGTTATTGAAAACAATACATCAAGGGGAGAACAAGTAAATCATAAAAAACTATACTAATCAATCCAAGGAAGGAACTGCAATGAATAAGGCAAATAATATTGTTGGCAGGTGGTGGTTAAAGGTGTAAACGAGTTGAGCCGCTCATAAACTATTCAAGATCGTCTTGCTAAAAGCTCGAATCAGACCAAGCTTAAATGAACCTAAGCCCATGCTCGAGCTTGAATTGAAGCTTATTTAATAAACGAGCTCAAGCCCTAGCTTCGTATATCAAGCTTGATTAGGCTCGCGAGCCTAAATGAGTCTGTAATTTATATAAAATTAATAACTTTTATTTAATATAATAAATACATATTACACAATAAATATTATTATTATTATTATTATATATACATATATATATATATATAATTAATATAAAAATGACGAAATAATATATATTATGTTATAGATAAAATTATATGTTCATTTAAAAAAATTAATTATATATTCATATAAATAAAACAATTATATAATTAATAAATATAAACGAGCTGAGCCTGGAGCATAGAGTTCGAAACGAGCTAATTAAGTTCAAGCTCTGTTAAGTTAAACGAGTTGAGCTTGAACTTAGGGGAGCTCAAGCTCGGCTCGGTTATACACCTTTAGTAGTTGCTCTAGCTCTTTAAACATATCGATATGCCTAAATGGATCAATGATCAATCAATTGGACCAGTAATTGAATGATGGTTCGGGATTTTTATCTGCTAGATCATGAAATAAATGGATTGAGCTGGAGCAGATTATGATCAAGATCCATTGACTGAACATATTCATTTGTAACTAGTGGCAGTAAACATAGAGAATAATTTCAAACAAACCTGCCAAAATGTGTAGTAGCTAATTTCAGTGGCGTTGGAACCGTCTCGTCGAACTCTACCATCTTAGATTTTAGGGTTTAGATTTTACGTTTGAATTTTAGGGTTTTAGCTTTATGGTTTAGCCTTAGGGTTTAGATTTTATGGTTTAGGTTTTTTTTGGGGGTGGGGGTGGGGGTGGGGGGTTTAGGTTTTTGGGGGTGGGTGGGGGTGGGTTTAGGTTTTTGGGGGTGGGTTTAGGTTTTTGGGGGGGGTGGGGTGGGGGGGGGGGGGGTTAGGTTTTTGGGGGTGCGGGTGAAGGGGGGTTTAGGTTTTTGGGTCCGGGTTAGGGTTCGATGAGACGGTTCTAACGCCGCTGGAATGAGCTCATTCAGAGTTCGTTTAACCCACTTCTTAGGATTTCTTAGCGAAAAACCACTTATTAGTGGAACCGTCCCCTATATATATATATATATATATATATATATCCAAACTATGACTCATTGACTGATAATAATCCAAACTAACAGTTTGGCTGGTGATAATTCCAACTTTCACTTTTGTTGTCAATGACGGTCCCAGTAGCATAATCATAGATTTACACTCGATTTACACTTATTTTCGCTCAAATTGACGATTTTAAATGAAATGAGAAACGTACAAGCGAAATCGAGTGGAAATATAAGTGTAAATCGAATGTAAATATATGATAATTATGCTACTGAAGCTGTCATTTAGTGTAAATTTATTACGTAGAAGGCTACAATATAAACTATTTTAAGATATAGAAATTTACACAACTGCCCTTTAAATAATATTTTAAATGTGTGAAGACAACAGAGAACTCTTTGTATTTCATATGGACAAGAAATATCGCTTTCCATTGGATTTACCAAAAACCAGCTATTCATCCACAGCATTGAGAGAACACTGTGGAACATGCATGTAAAACTGGCCTTGCTATCAATCAGACATCATCTTATTAAAAAAAAAAGTTTGTCCCAAATTTCCAATTAGTACATGGCCCATGATGCCAACCAGTTTAACCTAATCCTAATGTGCTGGATAAAAATAAATAAAAAGCCCAAGTGTTGGAATCTAGACGCACACCAACACCAGACCTCTCATGAACCAACTGGAAATTGACTTAGCTGGGACCCAATTGGGTTATATGGTCCTAAGAAACAAAAGATCCAAAGCTGGTTTCAAATGAATCCAGTCAAAATGTGAAGATTTGGACCATACTAGGGTGGTGGTTACAATAGTGATCGTACAACCTCTATAGCTCCCTCATATATAGGTATGAGCAGAATTTTGTTGTTACATGTGGTTTTCAAAACCATACATAGTTAACAAGTGCTATTTGAGTATTTGAATCTCACATGGTTTCTAGGTGATCCGCTAGTTGAAGTAGCGAATGTGACAGTGACGGATCCAGAACTTTTCGTCAATGGGTGTCAAAAATGAGTCAGGCTTGAACGAGTCAAGCCAAAATGGGTCGGGTCAAAAAAGTTATATTAAATTGTTTGTTTGGAGCCTGCTTGTTTTGCCACCTCTAATGAAATGTGTAGTTTCATTATCCGATTTCTAGTAATGAAATTTTAAAGGGTTTCGACTATATACGTTTACGCGTTTTATAAGAAACAAAAACATAATATGATGTCAAAGATCACTTAAGAGCACCAATGATCCATAAATACATCTTCTCATTTTCTTCATTATTTCTAGAGAAACTTATCTCATTATAAATAATAAAACAACGCAGGTAGTGTTAAAAGAATAACAATGTTTTCTAGAGTAATAATTGGCTATCATTCAAAAAATTTGAAAGAAATGGGGGCTTAATGTAAAATGTAAGGGACCTTGATGTAAATTAGGAAGTGTCCTATATTTTTAATTAAACATCGAAAGAAATAGTGTCTTGATGTAAAAACAAGAAAATGTCTTGATGTAAAATAGGAAATAGTGTTCCGCATTTTTAACTAAATGAAAGAGGGCCTTGATGCAAAATAAGAAGGGACTTAATATAAAATGGGAATTGATATTTACATTTTTAACTTGTAAACGACTAAACGTGTGTTGAGTGGGTGCCTCTTCACCCCCTCAACTACACTACTAGAAAACATATATATTTTCTACAAAAGTTTACGACAAATTAACACCAACAAAAGAAATTTCCCACAAGTTAACAACTTTCCGACAAAACAAAAATAAAAAAGTAATCATAAGATTTTCTACAATTTTTTGGACAAATTTATTAAATAAGTTAACTTATTTATTTAATATAACCGTTGAAATATTGTGAGAAATTACCGACGAAAGGCTTTTGTCTGGACTTTGTCGGAAAAAAACATTTCCTACGGGGTTTTTCCGACAAACACTTTTTGTCGGAAACTTGTCGCTAACAGTCATTCTCGACAAATTTTCCACGAAATCTGTTGCAAAATTTTCAGTTTTTTGATAGTGCTAGTAATGAATCTACCCACGGGATGTAAATAATGCAAATGGTGATCCACTAGTCGAAGTAGCGGATGTGACTATGACAAAATTAACAAAGTTGATGTTCACTTGTCCTATTCACATTTCATTTGTCCTATTCACTTGCTCTATTCACATCCGCTAATTTCACTGACGGATCACCACTTGCACTATTCACATCCGCTAACTAGATTAGTCTTTCTACAATTAGTAACCATCCATTAATCCATGGATTAGTAATTTTGTCGTTTAAAATTTATAGATATGATAGTTATGATACACATAATTAATGTGTTTATTGTTTTGGTTTCATTAATTTGTGATGTCAAATTGATTAATTAAAAAAGAAACAATATTGACTGTTTGTGTAATATTTTAATCAGAATGGCAACTTACATGAACGCACGAAAACAACACAAGTCAATGATCCTATTATCACATATTTTATAAAAAAAAAATTACTGGAGAGAGAAGGAGAGATTCTTACGGGCAAGTGGGGGCTGAAAGAGATGAGATGGCTTTGAAGGACGCCAATACTAACAGACAAAATTACGTAGTTGGCTTCATAAACGCATCCATCCTCCGTTTTCACCATAACGCCGCCTCTCCCTCTCGAGTGATGTAATTCTCGGACAACCTGCATCCATCAAAGCATGCATGCACGTGAAAACAGCCACCATATATACATACATTCTTAAAATTATAAAACTCAAACAATGCAAACAATTTAATTGCAGTGGATACTTACACGTCTAAGAAAATGTGTTATTTATAAAATTTCTATAATATCAATTTAATAAAATTTATTTTTATTTTTAATTATTTTTTTTAACAGCAAAGACCCGGCCACCCGGGATCAGCCTATCAACTTCTGCCCGAAGAGCAGAATGTGGTAACCTGACACCAATCCAGGAGGAAACCCAGATGGAAACCCCCCAGAGCAAGACTTGAACTGGCGAAAATCACTGGGGTACCGCTAGGGCAATGCCCTTTTGGTATTTAATAAAATTTATAATTTAGAAAATATATGAATTTGTAAAATTTATAAGTATATTTTTTTAGTTTTAGTTACGTAATAAATTATTGAATTTATTTATACCATACTAAAAACTAACCAGATTAGTGTAGTAAAAAAATTGGTTATAAAAAAAATATAAAACACATGGTTTTTGATACAAACCCTCAAACCCAAGAAAAACCAAACCAAAACAAACTGAAGATATCAGCAAGTGAAATCACAAAATGACATATTTGTCCTTTAACTTTCAAATCATCAATCTATACTATATAATAAATAAATGTTTTTTCATGTCACGTGTCACCTCCATATTCATTTTTATCATTTTTTTTTGTCTCTCTCTTATTAAATGGACCTCCATCTTTTAATAATAGTAATAATATATATTTAAAGAAAATATTAATTATACTAATAAATAAAGGTTTAAGGTGAACACTTGTCACTTCCTCGTGCATTCTCATATTGGTTTTCCCGCCTCTCTCTCCTAATAAATGCGCTTCTATGTTATTAAATAATAATGATATTATAAATATATTATTAAAAAAGAATACTAATTATATTAAATAACAATATATAATAGGAAATCAAAATATAACTAATTAAAGAAAAATACTAATTTGTTATAAACACACACATTTCCACTTGATATATCTCGAGCCGATCATAATAGTCTGACAAGTTATGACGTATTTACAAATTTATAAGTTTTATTTTTTTAATATACAATATCGTGTAACACACGGGATTATAACCTAGTTAAACTAATAAAACACATTTATTTTAAATTATTTCTTATTATAAGAAACATTGAAATCTAATTATGTAACTTTTATTTTCAATCAAATAATAAATAAAAAATCAAATTACATTAAATAGTAGTTAACGTATTTTCGATACCCAATTATATAATAATTTTTACATATTTTTGAATTTTGTTTTTTTATACGTAGTGTAGTATATGATACATTTTTACATCTATAAAATATACACATAAAAATTTAAAATTTTATTTATTGATATTTTTCAACCCGTATGTAATACACGGGATCTAAACTAGTAGTGAATATACGACAAGCTGTAGGCTGGCTAATAAAACAAATGACTAACTGGCGTATAAAAAGGACGGATTGACTATCAAATCACAATCACAGGCAGTGTCTACTAACCGAATTTAGTTTGAGACGATTATCCAAGATTTTGCCATTTGATGTATGTAAGAATTCCTCAGCCATTTTGTATAGTAAATGCTCATAGCCACGTTCGTCCGCAACTAAAAACTCCCTCTCCCCGAAATCCACGTATGTTGATATTGGCTCAACCTCTACATAATTGACGGTTTTTGGGTGTGTTGAAATATATATTAAAGACTAAAAAATGATACGCAAATAAAAGTATATACGCATCATGACTATAGGTGTGAAATTCTTTTTTTATCATGAATATGAAATATAGCACATCTAAGAAAAATGATTACTTTTGTTACTAGTCTACTTTTATTATCATATTAAATAATATTTATCAAGTATTTCTTCAAGTTTCAACTTTAGGTAAGATGATGCAAATTTTTGTATAGAATTTTTTAAAGATACAAAGCAACACACATTAAACTTGGAGTGAGTTTTATTAAAAGAAAAAAAAACCTCTTTCAAGTATATTTTTTGTTATCCTTGTCAAAACATGAAAATTAAACGAAATTAAATATTAAAAATTGAGGACCCTTAAATATGGGGTCCCTAAACGACAACTTACTTTTTTATACAGTCGAACCACCCCTGCCTTTAATAAAATCAAATAAAGAGATCACGTTCTGTCATTTTTACATAAAAATTTAATTTTCTTGGTGTCATTGATAAAATAAAACTAATATTCATAAATTAGGGAAAAAAAAATAAGAAAAACATGGAACACCGTAAATTCGTTTGCTTATATATAAAGGGAGTAGAAACTGACCAGCCATTTCAAAATCGTGAAGTACGAAATCAATAGCCAGCTCTATAGGTGTTTCTGGTTTTCTGAAAAAGTGAAGGAATTCAAATGAATCAGTCACATAAACAAATAATAAATTATATTATTGAAGCAACACACAGTGACAGTGTGTGTGTGAAAGCGATTACATGGAAAGCTGGGGAGCATCGGACACGTAAGCATCTTCCTGATCGGAACGTAGCTTCTGAATCGCCGACTCCACCGCCTTCTGATACGTGTCAGCGGCCATCACACTCGGAAATATCCTCCCACTGCAACCGTACAAATATCAACAATTTTAACCAGAAAACAGATCGACGTCACGCATAACCTAATTCATCCGATCATAATCGATTAACCGAAAATGAATTTAGGGCATAACCATAAGTAACTGTAATCACGAATATATGATTTGAATGCGCTTTCGAACAGATTGAAAATCGGAGAGATGAGAATTGCAATACCTAGGATCGTAAATATTGTAACGAGCATTACTGTAATCGGAGAAGCAGGTGCGAAGACCGTGTTGAGTAGCGAGCTCCCAAACAGGATTAGATTCTTTGCCTCCGACACCGGCGATCCAGCCGGCACCGAGCTCCACCGATACGCTTCCAAATGTGTGCTTTTTGATCCTCCCTCCGATGCTATCCGAGGCCTCTAGTATCAGAATGTCCTCCACTCCGTTCTTCGCCAACACCTTCGCTGCCGATACGCCTATACGCACATATATAAGTACACACACAATTGTATACAAATCGATACGTATGTAAACATGAATTCGTCGTCTCACCTGAAATTCCAGCTCCGACGATGATAACTGAACTGCGAATTGGAGATTCCATGGAAAGTGTGTTTCAGAGAGAAGAGAGAGAGAGAGAGAGAGAGAGAGAGAGAGAGAGAGAGAGAGAGAGAGATGATGATGATGTAACAGAATTAACGGATTAGAAAGTGAGTTGGTTTTGGCTGTTAAACCATGGTGCCACTGCGAATTTAATAATCTGGAACACGTTTTTTTAAAGTGATATATCTTTTTTTTTTAAATAATTCAAGTAGCTATCGGAAAATATTGTTATTTTAACAAACAAAACTATAAAAATACGTTACGTAACAGAAAGGTTGTTTATTAGATAAAAAGGTGATAAGGTTAATTGTATTTTAATAATATAAATTATGTTTCATTAATTATCCAATAATAACAATAGTACAATACTGATAAATTTGGCTGATTTTATTTTAACTTTGAATTTGTTGTCAAGCTTAATTCCATTTTAAATAATTATTATAAATTTACGTTCGATTTTGACTTGATTTCGATTACAACTAATGTATGTTTTTTTTTTCACTCAAAATCATTACTGGGAGTGAAGTCGACCAGAAATCGATGATAATTATACGAGTGAAATTATCTTTAGCAACAATAGCGAAAGTTAAGAATGTCACCGATTAATTTGTCTATATGAGTTATATATGAGTTATAGCGTATATTATTAAAATTTATATGGATTGTAAATTATCTTGCAAAGTAAATATAAAATATCAATATGAATGATTTTGACGAATTAATAGACCGATAAGTCAGCTTATATCGACACGTTTTTTTTATATAAAATGATATATCTTATTAAATATATAAAATTAAAAGTATAGATATTTTAGTAGAAGAGGATTCATGAGAAAACTTAAGTTACATATACGTAACACTAAGTGTTAAGTAAAAAGGTATGATTGGGGCATCGATGATCTTCACAGACAGGAATATCGAGACTAAGAAGCAACAATTCGAGTAGATGTTTTTTTTTGTTTCACTTTTCAACATCAATTGTAGCATTAGTATAGTTTGTTTTTTATTTGTGTTCTTCATCTCTTACCATGTTTTTAATCTTTTTATAAGTTACTTATATGTAATTCTTAATGTTTAGTAATTTAATTAGAATTTTAATTAAACTCTTCCTCATACATATATGTAACTCCGTAATTTTATCATGATTTTGGTTCTACGCTTATTTATAGAGTTAAATATACGTAAATTATATATAACGAGGGTTTTCAAATAGTTTTTATATAAATTGAGAGAGAGGAAAGAGAATGAGTGAATTTATGGATATGATTAATTAAAAATAGGAGGTTTATATATTTTTTTTTGCTTTTCTCATTTTGTCCTTAAAAACTTATTTAAAAATCACACTTTTAGATTTAACTAGTTTTTATCCCCCGCGCTTCGCGGCGGGAGTCTGGTCATTATTGGTTTGACTCGTTTGTGTGGATAAAACTTGCATCGAATCGCAGACTCGTTATAGTGTACGATACCAAAAAAACATTACGATACCAAAAGAACACTCGAATATGAATACAACTTCGTATTCAATAAATTTTAAACAAGAACGTTGACAAAAAAATTTAAGAAAATGGTGCATTTCGTTATTTAAAAAAACCAAACGAACAAATGTTATCATAGAAAATGGTGTCAGGGCCATCATTAATAAAATTTAAATGAAAACATAGGCGCAAGGTAAAAATAATGTTAATAGAAAGCAAACATAAAACTAAATAATAAAAAGGGAAAAAAACAAATTAAAAATATTGCCGGTTCGGGTCGTCGAAAACCATAATGCGAATACCGATACGGGTTCCGATAATACCAATATCGACAATGATGTTGTTCACCCATAATAAGTTCGGCTCGTCACGGTACCACAACGGTAACAGCACTCGCTATAGGCAACGAAAAAAAACTCGATTTTGAATACAACTCCGTTTAAAAGGAAAATTATATCGGAACGTTGACAATAAAAATTACAAACAGCTGCGCACTCCGTATTTTAAAAAAAGTTAACGAACGAAAGTTATTAAAGGAAAATGAAATTAATAGAAAATGAAATGGACTAAAAACGTATATTATATATACTATAAGGTCTGAAAATAAAAATGTAAAAAAAATGATAAAATTAAATGGACGAATCCGAGTGCGCTGTTTGTAAATTACAAAACTTTAGTTGCCCAACCATAAAACAATGAAAGTTAATTATTCCTAACAATTTTGTTTTAATATTGTTTATAATTACCTAAATGTCACTAATTAATCTCAACCATATATAAAAAAGATCTAGGATGAAAAAATGGTTTTTATAGTCGTAAAGCAACTAGTTTTCTCATGAATCCTCCCTAATTTTATTTAACAAAATTACAAAAATACAATTGTCACGTTCTCTTATAAGTAGAAGAAATGTTTATTAAATAAACACTATATTTTAATAAAGGATGCAATTTGCAAAATTAAAACATGAAAATTTTCAAATAACTTACTTGTTATACAAACTTGAAAAATATCATATATACCCAATCAAAACTAAAAATATCATATATACCTATACAAACATGTAATAATATCATATATACCCATTTTATTAAAAACAATTTAAAAAACGACCATTTTACCCTTATTTCTCTAAAACTTTAAAATTCCATATATTACAAATTTTTAACATTGAAATTTCTTATTTACTCATTTTTAACTTTAGAATTTTATATTTAACCATAAACAATATTTTTCTCAAATACTATTTTGAATTTTCTCATTTTTTTATAATTTTACCAATTTTCTTTTATAGCATTAGCATTTTATAAATTTCTCGCAATCATTACTTCTGAATCGATGCCTTCTTAATGAGTTTGGAGAATCGCGATAGTCTCCATCAAGAATAGAAGAACGAGTGATCATTTACGTATTGGATAAAACTAAAAAGATAGGTTATAAAAAATCATATAATGGATAAGGGTAGAATGATCATAAAGTAACAAATTATTTAAATTTCAAGTAACTCGATTTGTTAACTTGAGTAACTCGAAATTCGATGTTTTGAAAATAGTCCGAAGGTTTAAGTTGTAAGCGATTCATTTATTTGACTTTTTGAAACAGATTTACATAAGTGTTTACATATATGTAAACAAGTTATAGGTCATATATGTAAAAAATAAACTATAACGAAAAAAAAAGAAACCCACAGACAAATTACACGACTGATATATGTAAACATGTGTTTACGTATATGTAAACAAGTTACATGTGTGTTTACGTATATGTAAACAATAAACTATGACGAAAAAGAAGAAGCCCATAGACAAATTACATAACTGATATACGTAAACACGTGTTTACGTATATGTAAACAGGTTACATGTGTGTTTACGTATTTGTAAACGATAAACAATAACGAATAAGAAGAAACTCATAGACGAATTACGTAACTGATATATGTAAACATGTGGGTTTACATATATGCAATCCACTGAATTCACCATCATCTTTTCAACAAATCAAATTCCAAAACCTTCTTCAATTCCTCCACACACTACCCCAACAATCTCCCATCTTTCTCTTTCTCCAACAATTTCTCTAGATGGGATTAAGTATCTAATGGAAGAATATGAAGGTGTGCGTCACTTGAATTCCGATCGCTACTTACAGAAAGCTTCGTCGATCTTCTGGTGAGAGGAGATGAAGCTTGTGTTCCCAAACAGAAAGCTTCGTCGATGTTTAATGGCGGCCATCGATGGGAGGCGAATGTTCAACGGCGGCCGCCGATCGATGGATTAGGGTTTTCTCTGTGACTATCGTTGTGATTAGAGAGAGAAAATGAGAGAATCAAGGTATTTAAGTTAAAAAAATATGCAAATACCTAAAACAAGGGGTTGAGAGTTTACTAAATTACCCATTTAACAATTAAAAAAATAAAGAATTTTAAAATTATCTGATTGGTTTTCTTGGTTTTCGTCTAATTTTATGGTTTTCTCTTTTGATCCATCCCCTGTATGTATGTGTGTGTGTATATATATATTTCGTCATACACTTCTATGAGTTTTTTTTTACCAGCACACTTCTATGAGTTAATTTCCTTATTATCCAGCATGTTCTTTGTAACGAAGATGACACTTGAGACTTTTTACTTTTTTTAACAACAATTTGGATCACTGACGGTCAACTGGACCACCCAATCATCTTCACCACCCTCAGGAGGAAACCCACTATAAGTGAGAAAACCCTCTGGCCCAACCTGGAGCACCTCTTTTGTCACAAGTGTGATTTGAACCCAAGACCTCCTCATTTTAATGAAGTCTTGAGACTTTTTACTTGACGGGTCAAGAAAGGGCATAGCTATTACCTAATTAAGACTTTGTCATGGGAAAGGCGCAACCCCTTTAGAAGTCCAACAAAGTTGAGTAGTCCATCGCAATCGCAAATCGCAGTCGCAAACCTTAAATCCAGCATAGTCCACAATCAACATCTCTCCAAATTACCCTAAACACCACTGCAATCTGTACGAGTTTACATTCTAATAGCATCTCGTAAACGCCTTTTGGCCTTCTGTTCAAGCAACTACCCGGCCCCTAAATCGCAGATTAATGCTATTTGTTTATTTCTATTATTTTTATTTGTTCAGATTGTATTAGAGTTCATAAAAATTCATTGTGGTCTCATAGTTAGAGATATGTTGATCGGGCCTAAAGTTTAGAATTTCCTGTAGAATACTTAATTTGTTTCTTCTCATTTGGTAAACTCTAGGTCTGGAATTTGAGCTCATTTTGGTTCAAAATTTTGAACCCACTTCACTAATGTATCAATTTTAATGGAATTATATTTTAGGTTTGGTAGGTTTTAATATATATGATTTGACTATGGGAGGTTAAAATAAAAAAGCTATTTTGCCTAAAAAAGCTAGGAATGAACAAAGCAATGACATGTGTCATATAAGAAATTTGATTAAACTACGGTGTTAGTTCTTGTGATTTGGTCTAAATATCGCTTTTAGTCCATTAGTTCTAATTTCACTTTTTTAGTCACCCGTGGTTTCATTTTCTTCTCAATTAAGCCCAGGGCACTAACATCGTCTATATCTTCTGTTAAATGAGAAGGTATTTTAGACACTTTACATCTAAGGGACTACTTTTGTGATGTGAAAATATAGATTATATGCTCATAACAAATTAACAATGTTAAGGTACACATGAATGATAAGATCTTGTTAAGTATAGGTTTTTGTAACCTTGATTATTCACTCTATGATAAGTTGATGTTTTCAGGAATATGAATCTTTTTCTTTTACTTTCTCATTTATTTTTGTAGTCATGTTGGTGTTTACCAAACTGAGCTAATATATTTGTAGGTCATTAGTGACCATTTGGGATGGGTGAGATCTATTGCATAGTTCTGTCCAAATAATGAGTGGTTTTGCACCGGTTCTATAGATCGAATCCAAAGATAATTATTTTAGTTATTGAGCAAATATAAATTTACTAATTAAAAACAGAACTATGATAATGGGTTAAACTAGTTGATCTTAAAAAAACAAGTTGTAAGCATGTTAAGCGGGTCACATTCGTATGTTGGATTGTAACAAATGGGTTAAACGGGATGATCTTAAAAAAATATTTTTTCCTTTTCTTTTAATTTTATCAGGTTAACGGGTTAAACAGGTCAACCAAACACGTCCCAATTGGTTAAACTTGTTAAAAAAAGTCAACCTAAACATGTCGAGTTTATTAAACGGGTTATATATAGGTGACTTACTTTATTACTTGTGGTCAAAGAATGCTTTGCCACACTTGGGTAATTAATCTGCTTTTGAATTGTTATATTTATATACTAGGTTGGAAACATATATATAGTACGGGTTTAATAATGAAAACGGTAGAACTTTTTACAAATATATGAATTATATGGTTTTTATTATTTAACCCGTGTAATATACGGGTCTATAACCTAGTATATGTATATATATATATACGTAATCCAAAATTAAAATTACATATATCCCCTTATAAACCTGGTTAGTTACATATATACCCGACCAAAATTAAAATGACATATATCCCTTTTCCTTAATAGTAAAAATATCAAATTTACCTATTTTAATTAGTTTTATTAAAAACAATTTATAGAATAACTATTTTACCATTATTTTTACTAAAACTTTAAAATTTCATATTTACTCATTTTTCAACATAGTTATTTTTGGCGTTTTTTATTGTTTTTTTATTTTTACAAAATTATTAATACGTTTTATACTTATTTTTTACGTCTTTTACTGATATTTCTTTAGTTTTTACTTTATTTTTGTTTTTACTTATTGTTTCGCCCATGTAAAATCAAATCTACTCTTCTTCAATACAATATTGAAGGAACAATCACAAAAAATTACAAGTAACAGTCACCAAAATGTTAAACCAAATGTCATAGTTTTAACCAATTACTGTACCAAAAAATCATGTCAAAAAACAATCGTCAAAAATCGTGCTTACATAATTGGTTAAAACTTTGACATTTGGTTTAGCATTTTGACGATTGTTACTCGTAGTTTTTGTTGATTGTTTTTTGACATGATTTTTTGGCATAGTAATTGGTTAAAACTTTGACATTTCATTTTAGCCTTTTTGACGATCGTTACTTGTAATTTTTTGTGATTGTTACTCAAATATTGTAATAATGAAGTGTAAATTTTACATAGAAGAAACAAAATAAGTAAAAATACAAAAAAAAAGTGAAAACGAAAGAAAAAGAGCAAGAGATGTAAAAAAAATCAATAGAAAACATTTAAAAAAATCAGTAGAAAATTTATTAAAAGTTATGTTGAAACCGAAAAAAGGCCAAAAATAACCAAGTTAAAAAACTACATAAATATGAAATTTTAAAATTTTAGAAAAAATAAGAGTAAAATAGACATTCTATAGATTATTTTTAATAAAATAAATTAAATGAGTAAATTTGATATTTTTATGATTAAGGAAGGGCATATCTGTAATTTTGATTTTGGGTTGAGTATATATGTTTTTTTTTAAACGGCAACATATTATTAAAATTTAAAAAAATCCGACTAACGTAGTCAGGATCCAACAAAGACTACATCATAAGGAGAGGGTTTCTAAGCCACTCATCCCAACCAAAATTAACTTTATTATTCCTATTATTAAACCACAAATAGGAATAATTTACAATTAAATAAAAAATTTGTACATCTTTAGACGACTTAATATCGAAAATGGTTGAGTATATATGTAATTAATTGTAAATTATTTCTATTTGTGGTTTAATAATAGGAATAATAAAGTTAATTTTGGTTGGGATGGGTGGCTTAGAAACTCTCTCCTTATGATGTAATCTTTGTTACGGGGATATATAATTTTGATTTTATGTTGGGTATATATGTAATTAAGCAAGTTTGTAGGGGGATATAAATTATCATCATCGCCTACTTCGTTGATGTGGCAAGTAAAATAGGCGGGTCGTGTAATGAGCCAAAATGCTTCGGGTCAAGCTGAATTCGAAATCAATTTGGTTTGAACGGAAACGAGTTCTGATCAAAATAAACTTAGGTTGAATCTATCGATTTAGAAAAAAAAATACAAAATTGGGTTCACCCGTCATATTTGTTAAATACTTTTAAAACCACATAACTCTTTATCTAATATGCAACAAACCGTAAGAGAGTACACAGGTCGGTTTTGGGCTCAAACCAAACCCAAAACCAGAAGTTTGGTTTTTAAGTTTTTAAAAATCATTCGGTTTCGGTTTTTTCAGGTTTTTATTTTCACAGTGAGTTCGGATTCAGTTTTGGTATTTTCGGTTTTACCATTCATAAAACTGAAAATTTGTCTCCTCTCTATAGAACTCAAGTACCTCACTTGAACATTACTTTGACTTGATATAAATAGGTTAACCGAGTCGAATCAACTGGAGTCGAGCCGGCTTTTCCTGCTCGAGGCCGAAGCCCATCCGTCTTATTTTTGTTTCTTGTCCCTTGTTGTTCGAGCCACCATATTGGCCCCGACTTTAAGAAAAACCAATACCAATCTATACTACTTAATAAACAAGTAAATTATGGGACACGTGTCATTTTTCTAGGGCCTTAGAGAATTAGTTTTCCCGCCTCTCTTTCCTATTAATAATCAACTTCATTATTTTAGACAACTAAATTAATAATTCGTTTCATTTTTTATGTACATATTTTTTAATTCAAAATTTTGTTTATAGCAATTAAATCGTTAAATCATATTTTTATGAATTTACAAACCGAAAACAATTTTATAGATAGGTATGATCTAATTAAAAAAAATCCTCAATCAAATATTTACATTCAAAGATCTAATATTCGTTATAATTTTGTTAAATCTTATAGTGTTTTTTTGTCATATCATTATAGTTTAAAGTATTTAAGTAATGTATTTTCTTTTATTTCTATTTTGATTGATTCATTAAATTAAGTTTTAGAAAAAGTGTTCTAAAATATAATTAATTTTTTATCCTAATTATATTAAAGATGTGACATATTTTATACAACAACTGTTATTCGTGATTTAAGATTTAAAATTTGAAATAAACAAATATGAAAACGTATAAATTTTAATTAATCAATTTAGGAGTTTAAAAAAACAAAATAAAATAGACAATTAAAAAGAAATCAAATTTTATTTTTATATTTTAAAATTGGTTCTGCTCTTGCATTCTGAATTAACCTTCCTTCCTTGTCGATAACAACCTCTCTATGATTTCTGCCGGTGATTTAGGAATCAATTTCGTTATATGCTATGACTCAGACCAGTCGTTATCAACACACGAAACCCTTCGTTGAATCAGTAAATCTCTCATCATTACAAAATACCATACTCTTCATTTACATTTTGTGAGTCATGACCCTAGTATAACTTCAAGTAAGTAGAACTTAATTACATTTTAAATTTTCTTTCAACGTATATGATAGTTAGAAAGTCATTTTTTACTACTTATGTGAAAATATGTTCATTTGGGTTATGTTCTTTTACTAACAAGTCAAAATGGTAATACATAAAATTATCTTCCTAATTAGAGGGTCACTTTTCACCTGTTATGTGAAAATATGTTAATTTAGGTTATGTTCTATTACTAACAGATGAAAAGGGTAAAATTGAAAATTCTCTTATCTGTATATGAAAACTAGAGGTCATTTTTTACCCATTGTATGAAAATGTGTTAATTTGGTTTATGTTACATTACTAGCAGGTCAAAAACGTACAACAAAGAATTTATCAAATGAACAAAAAACTTGTTTCTCTAGGCGGCACTTGAATCAATGATGCTTATTTTTAAAGCTTGAGAATACTAAAATTATGTAGCAAGATTAACCTAATATATAAAATTATTAGGGGCTCTAATTCATGTTTTCTCTCTAACAATTGATCATTTTTATTATAAGTAGAAATTCTTTTATACCAACTGCTTAAATTAATAAAAATCCATTTTCTAATTTAATTTTTTAAACTAAAGCTAACAGTATCCGAAATCTGCATGGAATTGAAGAGGGTTGGAAATGGCTTGCTAGGTTTTAAATATTTTGCCGACGAATATATACATCTTAGTGGCACATGAGGCTTTACTTGAGGCGAGTTTACATCATAGTTTATTTTAGCTTTTCGCATATGTTATATATGTTTTGTAGATGTGACAACTTCGACTCATTTTCTTATAAACGGGTCGATTTGGGTTATGTTTTATCTTTAGCGGGTCAATGCCTTAATATTTAATATTTTATTTATTAATATTTACTTAATTATTATTTCATTTATTTAATATTTTCTTTCTCAACTATTTATTTTATCTTTTCGTTTATTACTAACTATTTAATATAACATTTTTTTCAACCGTGTAATATACGGGTAATATTTTTCTCACACCTTTATTCCAAGAATTAATTTAACACCTTCATACAAACGAATTCTTTTCAAGAGACGATTAAGACAGTTTCCACTCTCTGCTTGTTTCGCCATGACAATAAATAAGAGTCATGGTCAGTCACTATCAATGGTTGGTTTGTTCTTGAGGCAACCGGTTTTTACGCATGGAAACTGTATGTAACACTTTCCAGAGTTAAAAACAGAGACGGGTTAATAATTTTAATCTTAGGTAGGGATGGAAAAATTACAAATAAAACATCCATCGTTGTATGTAAAGAAATATTTACAGATTTATAAATTATATTCGCATATTCATTTCATATTGTATCGTTTATTCAGACCCCGCGTGATACACGGGTTCTAACCCTAGTCATATATAACTATTTACATTTGATGAATAAATTAAGTGAATAAATGGTAATATAAATTTAAATAATAAATTGAACAAATTCAGTAACTACTTTTTATTAACAACTAGTAAGTGAACCTCGCGCGTTGCAACGGGTTTTAGACGTGCTTAAGTAAACAGAAAAAACGTCTCGACGGTATATTTGGAATGTCGTTGTAAAAATGAGTGTTACGTTATAAAATCAAGGAAAAATTATGTCGTTGCGGAAATGGGCGCTAAGAAACACACAATTAACGCTAACCCGCACGTTGCGGCGGTAAACTTTGAAAAAAAATGACGTGGGAACGTAGATAAAAATAAGCACGTGAGAGGAAAAAAAAGATAGGAAAACTAATATAAAACCATGATAAATCGTGCGCACCCAATTTAGAATTGAAAATTTAAAAAAGAAAAACAAAAACCAAGAATGATTTGGTCTCTTTAAGAGAGAGAGAGAGAGCTCAATTTAAAAAAAGAAAAGAAAACGTTGCTGAACCGATTTGAACTTGGGTCAACCAAGTTAAATGGCTAGAGGTCCAACCAACTCCACCAACCTCATTTTGCTAAGATATTTGATGGTCAAACTATGTAAACAAAAACTTGATTTTGTTGGTGGATTCTGACCACCGACATTGCCAATTGAGGTTTAGCAAATACTATATAATTGAGATTTTATTTATATGACTAAAATATATATTTTATTAAAGTATTAATTTTTTCATTGAGTAAGACAATATTGCTTAGGAACTTATTCTAACCTTTTTAACTCCTCAAAACATCTTTAACAAACCAACACTTCTTTTATTTAGGCCACTAGGTTTAATCTCATTATTGGCCCAACATTCATTAAGCCCACATAGTCTAGTTTGGGCCATAGTAGACTTACTAAAAAACTAAAAAAAGTTTTCAACAAAACCAAGGGTGGATTTGGATAATGGGCCTTTACTCACCTTACTCTCTAGCTAACCTCAAATCATTATGGTGTAATCATAATTAATCTCAAGATGATGACCTCTGCTATAAAAATGAGTTTTGTATCATTCAAGAGACCCATATGCAATATACTATGCTTTTAAAGCCACATAGTTCAGATCATATTTACCTAGGGGTCGTAAGAGCCCATATTCTAAATTTATATAAAAACATCGTATTTACCTTGCGTTATTGCAAGCCAAATAGGATCCTTTAGTGATTGTACGTAGAGGTGTACAAAAAAACCAGATTGAGACCGGACTCGACAACCCGAAACTGGTTTGGAACCAGTAGAAACCGTAGATTAGGGACTGGTTTATAATCATCCACTGAAACTGGTTCGAAACCTATTAAACCCGAACCAAACCGGTCAAAAACCGACCAAAACTACTCAAAACCAATTTCAACCTGAACCGGTTTCAAACTCAACCCGTTTTTAACTTTTCGTTGATAAAACCGAACCGGTTAAAAAAACCAGTTTGTGCATCTCTAATTGTAGGTGAGACCATGGGAAGATGAGGCGTGGAAAGTTGTTAAATATTTAATCATTAATTCATTTATTATACGAAAGTATAAGGGGCTGTTTGGTTCATTAACAGATGAACCATTAAGAGGTTTGAATGGTTCAACATGGTCTTTGTGCTGAACCATTAAGAGTCTGGATAAACTATTAAGAGGCTGGCAAAATCTGAAACAAACACACCGATTCAGAGGTAGCCTCTTAATGGAATCATTAAGAGGCTATCAAACAACCCCTAACTCTACCTAATGATATAACATTGGACTTGAAAATCTATAATGACTTGGTTTAAGCCTAAAAATTGATATTTGTGCGAAAGTTGGTTAGGAATTAAACGTGATGTGGCCGGCCCAAAATGTTTTGGGTAGAAAAGCTTAAATGATTCCGTTTTCATCATAAAATATCTCGCCATAGCCTTTCTTTGATGTTGTTCTTGACTTCTTGGTGCTGAAAGCTTGAAAGCGCAGCTTGAGATGAATGAAAATAAAACATAATCATTCGTGTTCGCGGTTGACGGGTCGATCGAACCCTACCCGAACCAAAAAGTTTTACATGAACCGAACACGACGTGAACCCGAAAATTATGTTAAACAGATGAGCCTGAACACAACACAGTATATTCGCGTGTTGACATGAACATGACCCGTTTAACTTGAAATTTTTTTTTATTTTTTTTGCATATTAATATGTTAAAATTACAAATTTATATATATATATATATATATATATTTATTCTTTAAGCAATTAGGTTTAAACTATGCCAATTTATATTTGAACCTTTAAATTTTGACATAAAAGCACTTAAATAGTTTAATTTGTTACATAAAACACATTTTAAAAAATATATATAAAAATAAATGGGTTAAACGGGTCAACCTGCGAACCCGTTGATTGACATGAACACGACCTGTTTAGCTAAACTTGTTCTTGGTTTCGACCGAAACCGACCTGAACCCGTTTATACTAAATCTAAACCCACGAATTTCATGTTAGATTGATGTTGCGTCAAAAGTTCATCCCTACATGAAACATGAGGGGTGTGAGGGAGGAAGCAATAGAAGAGAGAGTTGTTTTTGGAGAGTTGTACAATTGTGTTGTGTAAGTTGTATACCACATGAAAATTAACTTCTCTTTTCAGGATTTGGTCAAACGGCCGTTGGAGTAATTTCTGATTCAAACGGCTATTCGGTTTCATTGTCCTCTGGTCATACTGGTTTTGATATTATTATATCATGTGGCTTAAGGATGTTCTCCAGTTCCATAGATCTAAACTAAATAGTATGAGACCATTTTACTATTCGTAATTAATATGGTCATAAAAATTAGAGTTAAATATGGTTTTAGTCTTTATGGTTTGACAAAAATAACAGTTTTAATTCAAAAGTTTAAATATGACCTTTTTATTCCAATAGTTTCATTTTTGTAACCATTTTTATCCAATCAGTTAACAGCGTTAGTTTTGTTCCGTTAAGTCAATGTAAAAGGACTATAGTGTCCCTGATAACATAAAATTAAAAAAAAACTATATATATATTCAAATAAATACATAAAAAACTATATATATTTTAAATAAATTTATCTCTCTCTCTCTCATCATCATCATCATCATCATCCACCATCAACACCCTAACCCACCATCAATCTTTTTAGCCATCCAAGAAGAACCACAAATTGACTAAGCTGAAATCAATGGCAGGAACACAATCAATAGGGGTTACATAAACCCTTAAAATGAAATCGAAATAATCAACCATCACCATCCATCATCATCACAGGGGTTTCACCCACCACCATTTCAAGGTGAAATCGAGATGGCGGGACACAATCGAAGCTTTACCTAGACAGAAACCCCAAATCTAAGCAATATCGTAGCACCCTTCCCGCTATAGTTAAATGCCTCCACCCCCATCGATCGGAGCAAGATCTGGTTGCAGAAAACTAGGGCTTCGATTTGGGTCCAACCGCCTTGGAGTTGGACCGGCCGGTGAGAAGCGCCACAATGTAGGACAATGGGACAAGGTCGCCTGAGGCGGTGATGGTACCACGGAGGGGCAGTACAGGAGTGACGTTATGGTTTAGGAGTTTAGTGATTGCTTCCAGGATTTCGAATCGGATGCCGGAGTAACCCTCGAGGGTGTTGATTCAGACAAGCATTGGCGCCCTTGTTGCTGAATCCGACAGGGTGTGTCTTGATTCTCTAACGGAGAAGGGCTAGCAGGGGCTAGGGTTTGGGGTTGGTGGGTCGTCGACGGTGTAGCGGCGGCGGTGGTGGTCTGGCCGCCGACGATGGCGGCTGGTGGAGGCCGGTGGAGGAGGACTAATTCTAGGGTTAGGTTGGAGATAAAAGAGTTGGGGGAAGATGATAAGAAAGGAGTGTGTGAGATAGGGGGTAGTTTTGTCTTATTGTGAAAATTAACAGAAAAAATTGAACGGTGTTAATCAACTGGACTATAATGGTTACAAAAATGAAACTATTGGACTAAAAAAATTAAATTTAAACTTTTGGATTAAAACTGTTATTTTTGTCAAACCTCAGGGACTAAAACCGTATTTAACTCTAAAAATTCTTGAAAGTTTAATATAGCTAGGGGCAGACCCACCTTAAGGGGATGGCGTCAAATGATCCTGAACTTCATTATATATGTTACGTATCCTATGAATTGACGCTGTAGTTTTTTGAAGAGTTAAATACGATTTTAGTTCTTGTGTTTTGTTTAAAATAACTTTGGCCCTGTCAGTCAATAGTTACCTATTGGTTTCAATTAACTCCATACTTCTAACACCGTTAAAATGTTATGGTTAAATAGAAGGGCATTTTAGTCTTTTTACATATAGGGACTAATCACGTAACTTTCTAAATAATGTAATAATTGGAGGACTATTCATGTAACTTATTGATAATAATAATAAAATAAAAATAATTCTCTCAGATTAATATTAAACCAAAAACAATTTTACAACCCCCTGCCTCCCCTCTTATTCAGTTTTTCGACCAGCCCTGCTCCACGACCACTTTTTCTCTCCCTCCAAACAAAGGCGTGTTGTGATGATTTGGGGTTGAATCCCGGGATGAACTCAGTTCACGAAAACCCTACATGTTCTTCAATTGGTCGATTTATACGTTCCATATTAGCCAAACAAGTTAATATCAGATGTCAGCTCTGTCTGGCAATACGCCCCATATTAGCCAATATGGAGTGTATAGGAGTTTTTTAAATTTTTTCCTCAATGCCTTGGATAATTTTGCCAATATGGAGAATATTGGAGTTTACAAATTATTTTTTTATTAATTTTTTTAAAAGTTATTTTATTTATAAAATTAGATTTTATTTTAGTTTTTATGTTTAATTTTTATTTTAAAAAATAGAAGTAATCGAAACTAAGTTATCGACGCATATGTCGCTATCCAAACATTCAAAATATTTTAAACATACATTAGAGACATAAACAACTGAAACTGTATAAATATATAATTAGTTTGTAAATACATAACAAAAATACAACTGATATGTGAAATACAAAAAAAAGTCAACAAACTAAGCTATGGCTGTACATCCTGATCTGCCTGCGGATCCTGAGTGGCCGGCGGATAGTGTCGTGGTGGTGGTAGTGGTCGCTCCTCCAATACCTAGGCCTGCCCGATATCCTGCATCGTCCCAACCAACCACCCCAACAAGTCCTCAACATGTTTATTGGCCAATATGGAGCATATAGACTTTGGCAGAAGCAGTCTCCTATTAGGAAACTGAAAAGGCCAATACGCTCCATATTGGCCAATATGGAGCGTCTAGGTTCGAGGAATCGGGATTTGGCAGGTAGAAGTTGTCTCCCGTCGGGAAATGAAAAAGTCTAGTATGCTCCATATTGGCCAATATGAAGCGTATTAGATGTCGAAATAAGAAAAAATTAGTGTCTAGATATCAAAACCCTTATATTAGTTGTAGTCAATTACATAAATAGCCCCTTAAGTTTGAATTGTTTTTCTTTTTATACTATTTTGAATAAATTACATAAATAGTCCTTTAGGTGTAAAAAGACTAAAATACTCTTCTATTTAACAGAAAAAACAAACGATGTTAGAAACATGGAATTAATTGAAACCAATATGAAACTATTATACTGAAAAAACTAACTTATAACTTTTGGATTCAAATGGTTATTTTGACCAAACCATAGAGACTAAAACCGTATTCAACTCTTTTTAGAATGATGAAACAAGATTAGGATGAAAAAAATGAGATTAGAGTTACCATACTTAAAAAAATGTTTCTGACGTTAGATTGAGTTCGTACACATCTTAATAATAAAAAAAATTGATCCCTCTATGAAATTTCTTGGGTCCGACACTAAATATACACTAAATATATTAAAGTTTAACCGTTTTAAAAGTAATATTTTCTTTATTTTTATAAGTTGACATGCGATTCATATCTCTTTTAATAAAATAAAGGAAGCCATTATGTATACACAACTACAAATGCAACTATTTCTCTTTTAAATAATTTATTATTATATAATCAACTTGTGAAGAGCCATATGTAGACTTTATTGACATCTAAGACTTATTGACGTGTGTGAAGAGTCGTCTTCCATTCAAATTAAACACTTCAATAGGCCAAAAGTCTATTCAACCAAATGAGCATACTTTTTCTTTCATATTGTTTTTTATTATATACTTAAAAATATATGTTTTGCAAACACAATTTTAGTTTCTAGTTAATGTACGCTTTTGTTTGATTTTTAATGTGGTTTAATATTAATAAAAAAGGGGCATTTACATATATCATTTTTCTAAGTTTCTTTATTACATATTTATCCAACCCTAAAATTTAATTACATATTTACCATTCCTAAAACTCATATATTACATATTTATCCAATTCATTTAAAATAACTTATTTTATTGTCATTTTACCTTTAATAAACCAATTAAATTACTATTTACATATATCCCATTTTTAAATATTTGTGAGGGGCTATTGGGTAATTTTAAGTTAATTAGGGAAATATGTAATTAAAGTTAGGGGTTGAGGATATATGAAATTTAGAAGTTTAAAATAGGGGAAATATGTAAAAAAAACCTTAATAAAATGACAACTTTTAGGAAATAATAATTTACTTTGCTTACTAATCTTTATTAATTATACTTTTTTATATGGATTTTATATTATATTTTGATTCTGTATTTTTAGATTGGTAAATTTTATGCAGTCTATTGGTATAACCAATAAAAATAATGATATGAAATTATTATTATTATTATTATTATTATTATTATTATTATTCAGATAAGTCGTAATTAAACATTGAAACCAGTTCTTTGAATTTTATTTAAGAATTTGGCTGAATGTCCCATCTTCATTAGGTTATACCACCAACTACCATTTACAACCCTCCCATCTTCATTAGGTTATACCACCAACTACCATTTACAACCCTCACCACTAATGATGGACCAAGGTCCAAGTTGTCATGAACCGAGTTATATCATTGATGGCTAGTTGTTGCATACAGTGGCGGAGCTTGAAAATTTTCGCAGGGGGCCGGACATTTTTTTCATATAGGGGGCCGGAACTATAAAATTTTCGGCCGAATACATATAAATTAACACTACTGAGCGAAAAATCGACCGAATACGTATATATTAACACTTCTGAGCGAAAATCAGGGGGGCCGGGGCCCCCTCGGGCGCTTTATATCCTCCGCCCCTGGTTGCATATCTAAGTTGTCACTAACGAACCAAGTTACTGTTGATATTTACCACCGATGATCAATTATCGTTGATCGGTTCCTACTGACGATCATTTTCCATTCAACTTTCCATCAACAATGCAATTTCGAAACACCTTTGCATGCAACTTAATTTCCATCAATCGTTGATGATCGGTTACCGATGATGATGATGATCAATTCTACTAACAAGGCCACCTCCAGGGACGCTGCCCTTTGGAACCTCATCGTCTGTTACAAGGGGCACCGCCTTTGACGGGGGTTGCAACCTGTTCAGCAGCAATTGTTGCTGATGAGCAAGCCATCATTGGTGTCAGTTTGGTTACTACTAATGGAGTTTTGTTGATATTTTTACTGATATAGCTGTTAACTGTTATAGCTGTCAACTGTCATGCCCTTTCATAAAGAGTTATAAAGATTCGTTGTGATGGTCCAATCCCTATATAAAGATATTCATTTGGTCTGTTTTAACCTGGAAAGTTCACAAAGAATTTCATACTTGTTCTTGTATAAACTTTTTGTCTTATATGATTGTTGGAAATATTTTTAGGCCATCGCATATAAAACAGTCTGAAGATGGAAGAATTATTTGAAGTTAAAAGATTTCGACCGAAAACTTATAGTTTTCGGACGAAATACATTTCGACCGAAATGTATTTCGGACGAACTCATTATTTGTCTTCTTAGTATAAATACTTGTTTAGTTTGACTTTTGTAAGAGGGACTTCATTTGATATATCAATACAATAGAGAGAGTTACACCTTTAACTATGTGTTTTTGATCCAATCTCATATCTTGATTATTCTAATCGATTCTCATTTCTATCAATCGACTGCTTGATTTGTTAGAATAAACGGTATTCTCAAGTGGTATCAGAGCTTTCGGTGCTCGGTTTTGGGAGATTCGAGCAAATTCAAGCACGTTTCAAAGTTTTCAACTTTTCAAGATTCAAAAGTCATCAAATTGGATCGTTTTCAGTGCCATTTTTGAATATTTAGCATGCAAAACAGTGGAGATGAAGTTTGAGATGATTTTCGAGGCTTAATTTGAGGTTCGAAAGTTGTAGGTCGAAATTTTTCGAGTCAGTTGAATCGCCCAAAATCTATTTTGAAGGGGTCGAAATCTTGACTTTTTGTTCGAAAAGTCTCATCTCAAGTTTTTGGTCGAAAAGTCTCATCTCAAGTTTTCGGTCGAAAAGTCTCATCTCAAGTTTTCGGTCGAAAAGTCTCATCTCAAGGGTTTTCCGTCGAAAAGTCTCCTCTACGGGTTTTTCGGTCGAAAAGTCTACTCTACAAGTTTTTCGATCGAAAAGTCTGATCAAAATCCTTTGATCGAAATCTTACTTTTCGGTCGAAAAGTCCTGCCCGAATTCTCAAAGTTTTCGTTCGAAAAGTGTGAAAAAAAGAGTTTTTTGGCGGGAAAAACTTTTTTATTCAAAATTTTTAGAGGATGTTCGGAGCTATGTTTGGCGCTGATTTTGAAAAATGAGATAGTTAAAAAAAATTATAAAAAAAGGATTTTCAATGGCTGACGAAGGGGGTGTACATAAGGTCTTTGTAAATAGATTGGGGTATATTCATCCAGATCTGTCTAAGGAAGATGTGAAAGGAAAAGCCAGAAAAGACCAATTAAAGAAACGATATCAAGTATTCACACACGCAGAAGGAGAATATTTGACTGAACAGTATCACAGATATGTGAAATTGATCAATGATCTAAAGGAGGTTGATCTTGAATACGAAAAATCAGAATTCATGGATAAATTTCTCAATGCTCAACCACATGAATGAGAGATTTATAAACTTAATATAAGAAATAAAGGATTACAGTTTAACTCATTAGAGGATTTGTGTGCAAAGGTACAGTTGTATGCATTCAAAGTTGAACAGAACATAATAGTGATCAAAGTAGGATACGGTTATGATTTTCAAGGAAATTATAAACGTATAGAATCAGATTTGGTCGCTGAAGCAATGAAAGAGTCACAGAAACTTACAGCTTATTCTGAACTGCTCAATGAAAATATGTGTTCTGTGGACTGTTTTGAGAAAATTGCTGATTACAAGAATCGAAATCAACTTCTGATGGATGCATTGAAACATGCACATACTACAAACAAAATTCTAAAAGATTGTGAGAAAGAGTATAAAAGGAATATTGATGACTGTGTCAAAGAAAATTCTCATGTGAAGCTTCAGTTAAAGAGAAAGAATTATAAGATTCAACTATTGATTGTTGAAAGAGAAACATAAAAGAAATTGATGATCGAGAAGATGGAAAAGATAGCAAATACAGCAATTAAAGTTGATAAAATAAACATTTCTGCGAAAGTGGCTAGTGGAATCATTGAAGCTCAAATACATGACAAAGTAACTTTTGGGCTTGGATATAAAGAAACTGGTGAAAACATTGAGGCTAAAGTTAATGATAAAGTGAATAGCGAGATGGGATACAAGAGTGTTTCTCCTCCATTTACTACAAATGGATTTTATTCACATATGCCTCAACCATACATTCCAGAGCCATTTGTGCCAAATGTTTATCCTTCGTTAGAGCCAAAGAGAAATTCCAAAGCAGATAAAGTTGAACTGAAGATTCCAAGTGCTCTTACTTCTGATGATGATTGTGTTAGTGACAAATCTGAAGAATTCTTTGAATGTGTGGATTATTTTGACAATAAGGGTGGCTTAAGGTTCAAGAAAGACAGTTCACTTAATGCTAATGCCATCCCGTTCGTTTCAAATAAATTTACTACGCTCATGTTTGTTAAAAAGGTAGTAGAAATGTCAAAAGTTGTAGAACAGAAGTCTAAAGACAAGGCAGAATCTTGAAAGGGGCCTTATCAAAGACCATGTCCTGCTTTGAAGAAATGTTTTAGCTGTGGAAAGCATTGTCATTTATCAAGAGATTGTTGTATCAAGAAACACAAGTCTTCCAAACGAAAGGTCGTTTTTCAACCTCATAGAAAGTTTCAAGAGAAGGTTGTTAAAGTCTTTAATAGTTTGAAGACGTTTTGGACATAAAATATGTCGAAACGGAAACAAGATTGGAAAGACAAATCTAAACCACGACAAGTTTGGAGAGTTGATTCGAGTCCAAGATCCAACTTTGATGATGCAAAGTGTATGGGGGAGCTTGGCAGAATTCTTGTGTTTTGATATGCAATGGCCTAGGGGGAGATTGTTGGAACTATTTTTAGGCCATCGCATATAAAACAGTCTGAAGACGGAAGAATTTTTTGAAGTTAAAAGATTTCGACCGGAATCTTATAGTTTTCGGACGAAATACATTTCGACCGAAATGTATTTCGGACGAACTCATTCTTTTTCTTCTTAGTATAAATACTTGTTTAGTTTGACTTTTGTAAGAGAGACTTCATTTGATATATCAATACAATAGATAGAGTTACACCTTTAACTATGTGTTTTTAATCCAATCTCATATCTTGATTATTCTAATCAATTCTCATTTCTACCAATCGATTGCTTGAGTTGCTCGAATAAATGGTATTCACACCGATTATTATTTTCGTGTACCCACAAAATATTTAATATGAATGTAAGCATACACGAATTATAAAACCTACATGATGAACTAATATGGTTCAGTCTTCTACACTCAACATCTATGTCGAATTGTCTCTCTGTCACTCTACATTTCTTGTCTATCTATGCCTCTTTGTCATCATGATATATTGATATATAATCTCTTCTTTATTCGCTTGCTGTATGAAGTTTGTGTGTGGTATCTCTTTTAACATTTTTTTTGTTTTTTCTGTATTATCTTTTTATGATTGATTTTTATGTAAGTTCTTTATTTTCTGCTTTTGACTCAACAAATGCCACCTTATTGTTATAAAGTAATTAAATTTCACGAAGTACAAATTAATAACATTGCTTCACATCAAAAGCAAAACTAAAATGTAATTAGGTTCATGGTTTTAAATTTACACAGTTTGGTTTATGGTTTAACGGTTTAATAGTCCAACTGACAATTTAAAACTTGCAACCGTTCGTGTAATCTAAACATATCGTTTAACATTTATTATTTATTTATTATTTTAGAATATGTATTTATGTGTATATATTATTTCATGAATAATCTTTATCATCTTAAGTTTTTAATACAAACTAATAATTTTGAAGAAAAAAATCGGGTTCAAGCCGGTCTAACCCAACGAGTTTGGTTTATATTTTCTTGAAATTGTAGTTAGCCGTTAGGTCTAAATTTTTTATTAAAA
The DNA here is from genome assembly GCA_023525975.1 of Smallanthus sonchifolius. Classification (NCBI taxonomy): domain Eukaryota; kingdom Viridiplantae; phylum Streptophyta; class Magnoliopsida; order Asterales; family Asteraceae; genus Smallanthus; species Smallanthus sonchifolius. The sequence continues at coordinate 19,598,983 of CM042018.1, read as the reverse complement.
TCACGTGAATCAAAACCTTAACATCCTCTTAAAACGCATAAAATGTAATGACATAGACTCGTGATTATATTTTTAGTAACCGTGAGAACCATTCGAAAATTTAAGGTGCGTTTGGTTAATGAAATGTTTTTAAAAAAATTGTAATTTGTCAAAATAACTTGAATTAGAAGGAATTAGATTTGAAATTTTAATTTTTCAAAAGGATTTGTAATTTTAATTTCAAAAGTATTTGAAATTTAAAGGGATTGGAATCTATCAAAGAAAATTGAATTTGAAATGCATTTAAAGACAAAACAATCATAAAGGAATTATACTTTATCACCCTTGCCACCACCTCTTGGTCACCGCCGCCCCAAACCACCCTCGCCGTCACCGACCACCCCTCGCCACCACCACCAACTAACCACCGCCAAAGCCATAGTGCACCCTGATGTGACAATTCAAAAATTTTCGTGGTGGAATTTATCGTATAAATATTAACATTTTATTTCAAAACATATACACGTATATTTAATCAAATTTATACAAATTGATGTATTGGCAAAGGCAATTTATGTATTTTCAATTTTTAAAAATATTTGAAGGTTATAAACTATATAAATTATGTTATTAAATTGAATAATTTATATATCGTTTTCAATTTTATTAACCATTCAATGAGATTGATTTTAAATAAAAACATAAGTTTTATAAAATTTTATATGCTTAAGTTTTATTTGGTTTAAAAGAATTTAAGTAAAATAAACTTATTAATTTAATAAATAATTTAATGTATTATTTCAATAAGATAATTATTTAAAAATAATTATTTTTTTTAAAGAAACTGGATTTATAAAATGTATAAATATAATCTGAATTAATTAAGGTTTAAAAAGAAACTAAATTTTGTAATTAAATTAAAGTCAGAGGGCTGTTTGGAATTAAACAGAACTGTAGGGGCTTGCTTTGAAATTCTTCCAGGGCCTGTTTTAAACGTTTTCAAACCCTAGGGACCTAAATTGCCAAATTGCATTTCGTTTCCCCGGTCGCCCTGTCCCTTGGTCTGGCGGGTAAACCACTTTTCCGGCGAGCCCGCCAGCCCTCTCCCTCTACCCCTCAACACCTAAAACCTACGCCATTGTACTCGCCGTCCTCACGCGACCACGTTCCCCCGACCAATTTACTTTTTCATCATCAGAATTCCCGCGGCACCATTTATCTCCGAAGTCAACCCATGAAATTCGACCGACACACAGTACCTCCACGACTAAAAGTGGTCTCGTTAGTTTCGTATGACCTGTCCGAACCCAATTGCACGCTTTGTCATAAAAAAACGAACTCGGCTATAAATAGCCATAGTCGGACCTGCTCGAGCTCGCTACCCCTCTTCCACCAAATCTCACTCCAAGTTAAAGGCACCATTACAATCGCCATCTCTGTGTGAAGCTGTGACCAAGGTTGTAGAGGCTAATCCCATACAGAAGCTCGATTCTCATTCTGGACATTCTCGGATTTAAGACTCTGCCGTCCAGCCCCTTTGCGACCACGTAAGAATCCTCAACTTCGTTTCTTTACCTTCTGTTATCATAAGGCAAGCTGAACCAATCGAAGTCACGACTCCAAACCATCGATTACCGGACAAACTATTGTTCTGAAAAATTACTGTTTTATTTTTTTTAAAGTCTGGGCCATCGAAACTACTTAGTTTCGATTGAGTGAATGGTCAATCGAAACTATAGTTTCGATAGATGGTAGTTTCGACAAACTGTGTGTCACTTATAAATGATCAATCGGAACTAGTAGTTTCGATAGATAGTAGTTTCGACAGTTCTGTGTATCACTTGTAAGTGGTCAATCGAAACTAGTAGTTTCGATTGAACACAGTTTCGATACCTGTCACAACTATAAACAGTTTCGATCAAATCAGTAATTTCAAGTAAATCTGGACCAACTTTTATGCAAATAACACTAAGAAATGTTATTATAAACCTATACACAATTAAATACTAATACGCACATGTAAACATACAATAATACCCATTTATCTACATAGGGTTCCAACGTACTGACTTCAACATCTTTATCACCTACACGCGTGGAAAAATACCCGCTTGTAAGGTGAGTTACATATCCCCCTATTTACATTTTTATACATTTTGGGGTGAGACGTAATCTGCGCATACTTACATACAATTCAACTTGTGTTTACATGCGTAGATTATTGTGCTTTTGTGCATGGTCACTTGTTATGCTATGGATACTTTTAGGGTGGTTTTAAACTGTGTGTGACCCACATAGTCTTGATTCCATACCTATCACGTTAAACCTTTGTGCTTATACATACTTGCATGCTTTGGATACTTTTAGGGTGGTTTTAAACTGTGTATGACCCACATAGTCTTGATTCCATGCCTATCACGTTAAACTTGTATGCTTATACTTACATGCTTACAATTGGTATACACATAGTGAATTCTCCACATTATGCCGTATCTTGCCATGTCAAACCAAGAATTGTATAAACGTTTTTAATTAAACTTTATTTCAAACATATGTAAACTCACCAACTCTCGTAGTTGACACTTGTTTTGGATTACGTTTCAGGTGAAGATATGTGATTGTGTGACTATGTGTTGAAGGTGCTACACATAAGGCTTTTGGACCTAGTAAAATAATTATGTGTAATATTCTAGAATAGAGTGTTGTAACTTGAATTGTATTTGGATATTTGGTATTTAAATCTTATTAATGAATTATGCAACCTTAGTAGATCATGTGCTTATGAACAATCATTCTATTGTCCGCCCCGATGATTCCGCCATCGGTCGGGTTGTGACAGATTGGTATCAGAGCCATGGTTATAGGGAATTAGGTTATTAGACACAATGACCTAGACTATAACCTTAGGACTCTCTTTTATGTGTTATGTGCTAAATGATTAATTGCTATGTGAATTATTTGTAGTTAGTTATTATCTGAATCTTCCCTAGTTTAGTACATGAGACTTATACACATACATACAAGACTTTGATACATGATACATACTTTACATACACATTTGACAACAAAACTTATGCAAACAAATACACTACTCATCCTTACCCATACTCTTTCCTAATTAATTGCAACATTCCTACACATTTTATACTCATAGACTCTCAAGTCTATTGAAAATCTCGTTAACAACTTAATTTCTTGAAACCAGTAAAGGACACGTGCAATCTGGAAGGGTGACACCTGTACATTGGGTTTTCTTTCTAGGAAAGCATTTCGTATAAATCCAAATAAACGGACCCGTATGCTTTCCTGGGAATTCCTGAAGTGAGTGTTTACCTATAGGCTAAAGCATGTCTCCTTGAAAGATTTGAGGAATTATTTAACGTTGATAAGTCAATGTATTCGCAAGGATACAATCCGAACTTAAACTCAAAATTTGGGGATATTATAGCAAGATAGGAAGAACTAGACAAACATGCAAAACAAATCATTATTACGGGTGCACACGTAATAACAATTTGTAGTGCATGCGAATCCCGGCCATTCCTATTACGCAAATAATGATCTATGTTATCATATCCTCCCAGGAATAGATTTCATGGTTTATTTCCCCTATCCCTTTTGTGTTATAAAATTTTTGAATGAAATATGTGATCAGTTTTAGTCAGAACTTACATACATTATCATGCGACATGATGAGTGTCATCTCGCGTTCCTGCTTGCATTATTGTGAACAGTCTACCAACTGTAGCACATGCATGCCTATTTTATCCGAAGTCTCATAAAATTTTGTCTTTTCTCATGGTATTTTATAGAATGCCTCCCCGTCGCGCAGCTAATGCTAACTCTAGCAATCCCAACACTGACCTTGCTGCACTACTTACTCAACTAGTAGGCCAAATGATCTAAGCTAACAACAACAGTGATGAGTCTAATACGCAAGGGAATGGTGCAAACCCACCGTACTGCACATTCAAGCATTTCAATTCTTGCAACCCCACCAAATTCTTCGGGACGGAAGGTGCTACTAGCCTTCTTCAATGGTTTGAAAGTATGGAGAGTACTTTCCTAAACAACAATTGTCCCGACAACCTCAAAGTCCGTTATGCTGCCAGCGTCTTCCAAAAACGAGAACTCACCTGGTGGAATGGTGAGAAACGTACTCGAGGCAATGAATCTGCTATGTCCTTGTCTTGGGACGAAATGAAACGACTTATGACCGACGAGTTCTGTCGTCGCAACGAAATGAGGAAGCTCAAAGCTGAACTTTGGGATCTCACCCAAGATAGCGGAGAAAATTTGGCTTACACCACTCGTTTTCAAGAACTAAGTCTGCTCGTGTCCCACATGGTTACTCCCTTAGCACGGGGAATTGAGAAATACATAGGTGGACTGCCTATGCCGCTCCAAGACACCGTATTAGGAAGTAATCCCTCCACACTCGAAGACGCTATCCGTTTGTCTGCTGTGTTAACTGACAACCAATTCAAAGCGGGTACCTTATCTAGGAAGGGTACCAAGAAAGTGGTCGACAAAGCTGCTACTTCCGTGTTCGACAAAGATGAAGAACCCACATCTTCCCATCATGATAGGAAGCGTAAGGCCCAAAACTTTGCGGCCATCATTCCTGCCGTACCTGTGACCCAAGTGACTCCTGCGGGTCAAATTCTGAGAAATTATGCAGGTTCATTTCCCCAATGCCCTACTTGCAAGTATCACCATGCCCTGCATGCTGCATGCCGTCTATGCTCAAAATGTGGACGCTATGGACACGTTGTTACTACTTGCCGTGCTCGCACTATCGTTAATCAAGCTACTCAAGGCAATCATCCAGTGCCTCTCACTGTCACCTATGGACGGGCCTGTTACGAATGTGGAGACCCAAACCACTTTCGAAACCAATGTCCAAGACTTCAAAATCAAGGTGGTCCTCGTGGACGAGCATTTAATATAAATGCTAACGAGGCTCCGGCCAATGACGACACTGTCAACGGTACGTTCCTTTGTTCACTATCTTTATACATCCGTTTTATTTAATATTCATGCCAATAGAAAAATGGTGTCTCTTGCTTTTAACCAACTATTTGCTAAACAACCAACCAATCTTGATAACTCGTATATCATGGAAATAGCGGATGGGAAATCCATTGCTATGAGTTCTATAACCCGTGATTGCATATAACAGCTATGCTATCACCATTCATCTCATTCCTATACTTTTGTGAAACAAACCTATTATGTTTAAATCCAGTCATACAACTTGCTAGCTCTGTTAAAGTTTACTTAAATTGTTGAAGTTCTAAATCCTAGTAATTATGCACGGGGAATCCCCGGTATATCAAAGGGGTGGTGGGTTAGCCGCTGGTACACCCTATACATAAACCCACTTGATATAACGAGTATAAACCATGCATAAGTACTAGGAGGAGGACCGATTTTAGAAAATGTTTTTGTAAAATTTGAAAATATGAACACCCGTGGGGTGGAGTTTTAAAGGAAAATGCCATGTCACAAGGTGATTGGCACCAATATTGTTAAATCTGGTTTCTAGTAGTTTACATTCATGCGTTGTATGAACAATTGTATGCATAAATCTCATTATACTATTAGATCAACTAATTGACGACTCGACTCGAATTTACGTCATCCGTATCATACGTTACTTCCCACTAAGTCTTTTTCTTGTGAATAATTCCATTCTAAGTCTATTGGCATCCCTTTTCCCGTTTCCATAACCTTCGCTAATCGAATTTCGGGACGAAATTCTTTCAACTTGGGGAGACTGTGACAATTCAAAAATTTTCGTGGTGGAATTTATCGTATAAATATTAACATTTTATTTCAAAACATATACACGTATATTTAATCAAATTTATACAAATTGATGTATTGGCAAAGGCAATTTATGTATTTTCAATTTTTAAAAATATTTGAAGGTTATAAACTATATAAATTATGTTATTAAATTGAATAATTTATATATGGTTTTCAATTTTATTAACCATTCAATGAGATTGATTTTAAATAAAAACATAAGTTTTATAAAATTTTATATGCTTAAGTTTTATTTGGTTTAAAAGAATTTAAGTAAAATAAACTTATTAATTTAATAAATAATTTAATGTATTATTTCAATAAGATAATTATTTAAAAATAATTATTTTTTTTTAAAGAAAATGGATTTATAAAATGTATAAATATAATATGAATTAATTAAGGTTTAAAAAGAAACTAAATTTTGTAATTAAATTAAAGTCAGAGGGCTGTTTGGAATTAAACAGAACTGTAGGGGCTTGCTTTGAAATTCTTCCAGGGCCTGTTTTAAACGTTTTCAAACCCTAGGACCTAAATTGCCAAATTGCATTTCGTTTCCCCGGTCGCCCTGTCCCTTGGTCCGGCGGGTAAACCACTTTTTCGGCGAGCCCGACAGCCCTGTCCCTCTACCCCTCAACACCTAAAACCTACGCCATTATACTCGCCGTCCTCACGCGACCACGTTCCCCCGACCAATTTACTTTTTCATCATCAGAATTCCCGCGGCACCATTTATCTCAGAAGTCAACCCATGAAATTCGACCGACACATAGTACCTCCACGACTAAAAGTGGTCTCGTTAGTTTCGTATGACCTGTCCGAACCCAATTGCACGCTTTGTCATAAAAAAACGAACTCGGCTATAAATAGCCATAGTCGGACCTGCTCGAGCTCGCTACCCCTCTTCCACCAAATCTCACTCCAAGTTAAAGGCACCATTACAATCGCCATCTCTGTGTGAAGCTGTGACCAAGGTTGTAGAGGCTAATCCCATCCAGAAGCTCGATTCTCATTCTGGACATTCTCGGATTTAAGACTCTGCCGTCCAGCCCCTTTGCGACCACGTAAGAATCCTCAACTTCGTTTCTTTACCTTCTGTTATCATAAGGCAAGCTGAACCAATCGAAGTCACGACTCCAAACCATCGATTACCGGACAAACTATTGTTCTGAAAAATTACTGTTTTATTTTTTTTAAAGTCTGGGCCATCGAAACTACTTAGTTTCGATTGAGTGAATGGTCAATCGAAACTATAGTTTCGATAGATGGTAGTTTCGACAAACTGTGTGTCACTTATAAATGATCAATCGGAACTAGTAGTTTCGATAGATAGTAGTTTCGACAGTTCTGTGTATCACTTGTAAGTGGTCAATCGAAACTAGTAGTTTCGATTGAACACAGTTTCGATACCTGTCACAACTATAAACAGTTTCGATCAAATCAGTAATTTCAAGTAAATCTGGACCAACTTTTATGCAAATAACACTAAGAAATGTTATTATAAACCTATACACAATTAAATACTAATACGCACATGTAAACATACAATAATACCCATTTATCTACATAGGGTTCCAACGTACTGACTTCAACATCTTTATCACCTACACGCGTGGAAAAATACCCGCTTGCAAGGTGAGTTACATATCCCCCTATTTACATTTTTATACATTTTGGGGTGAGACGTAATCTGTGCATACTTACATACAATTCAACTTGTGTTTACATGCGTAGATTATTGTGCTTTTGTGCATGGTCACTTGTTATGCTATGGATACTTTTAGGGTGGTTTTAAACTGTGTGTGACCCACATAGTCTTGATTCCATGCCTATCACGTTAAACCTTTGTGCTTATACATACTTGCATGCTTTGGATACTTTTAGGGTGGTTTTAAACTGTGTGTGACCCACATAGTCTTGATTCCATGCCTATCACGTTAAACTTGTATGCTTATACTTACATGCTTACAATTGGTATACACATAGTGAATTCTCCACATTATGCCGTATCTTGCCATGTCAAACCAAGAATTGTATAAACGTTTTTAATTAAACTTTATTTCAAACATATGTAAACTCACCAACTCTCGTAGTTGACACTTGTTTTGGATTACGTTTCAGGTGAAGATATGTGATTGTGTGACTATGTGTTGAAGGTGCTACACATAAGGCTTTTGGAACTAGTAAAATAATTATGTGTAATATTCTAGAATAAGGTGTTGTAACTTGAATTGTATTTGGATATTTGGTATTTAAATCTTATTAATGAATTTTACAACCTTAGTAGATCATGTGCTTATGAACAATCATTCTATTGTCCGCCCCGATGATTCCGCCATCGGTCGGGGTGTGACACCTGACAGTGGGAGGAGGTCGCCGTCGCCGGTGGTTGGTGTTGGTGGTGGTGGTGGCAGGTTTTGCGGTAGTTAGTGGTGGTGGCGGCGGCGACAACGGCGTAGGGCAACCGTGGAAGTGGGGTTTGCGACATTGGTGGTGATGGTGATGACAATGAAAACGGTGGCGGGACGAGGGTGGCTGCAACGACAATGGATGGGGTATCAGAGATGCGGTGCGTTGTGGATGCAACAACAATGAGTGGTTGTAGATTCCAACTTTTTTATTGAATTCCTTCACAATTTGAAAGAAATGTTGAAATTGTTACCTTGAAAAAATTAGATGGAATAAATTATATTTTTCCAATTCCAATTTAAATTTATTTTCTTAACCAAACATGTTAAGAATGAAAATTCTGATTGCAATTCCAATGAATTCTACGAACTAAACACAACTTTAAAATCTATCAATATTGTCCCAACACGTAGGATATTATTATTACATGTAAGCTAAGCTATTGGAGGGAATTAATTTCATTTTTCCAACTTCAATTTATTTTCTCAACCAAACACGTTAAGAATGAAAATTCAGATTTCAATTACAATGAATTCACCAAACCAAACACATTGATAAATTGAATTTAGACTCCAGTTTCATTAAATTCTGTGAACTAAACACAACTTTAAAATCCATCAATATTGTCCTAACATGTAGGATATTATTATTACATGTAAGATAAGCTATTAGAGGGAATCAATTTCATTTTTTCAATTCCAAATTATTTTCTTAACCAAACATGTTAAGAATGAAAATTCGGATTCAAATTCAAACGAATTCTGCGAACCAAACACGTTAACAAATAAGATTTAGATTCCAATTTTATTAAATTGTGCGAACCAAACACACATTTAAAATCCATCCATACTATCCCAACATGTAGGATATTATTATTACATCAGCTGATGGTCACCGGATGAGCTTTTTTGGTAATATAAAATAAATAAAATGCATTTAAGTTTTATTGTTTTTAATTTAATAATAACTTATTTTGTAAACATGATATTTATATGTTAGCAATAATACACCGGCAAGAAATTAAAAGAAAAGGGAAGAAAAAAGTCATTATTGATGTATGGAAAAAGTGGAGCCTTGTTGTCTGGTGGCTTCGATGTAGAATTTGTCAATTTGGAGATACCATCACGCGGCGATATGCCGCGTTTTCACCGGTTAATGCGGCCCACCTTTTCTCTTTTTTTCTCTCTTTAATGTTTCGTTTTTCAACATTTTGATGAAATGATTGAAAATATAGATTCAACTAATTTATATTCTAGTTGTAAAGTAACTAGTGAATAATTTGAGGGACTTACAAGAATTCGGTTTTAAATAAAACTTATATCGAAACAGATATAAAAATAAGCGTGTCATAACGGTATATTCGAAATTTTATAAAAAAATATATTTGAAGAGAAACAAAATATATTACATCAATATAAAACCATAATAACGAATACTGATACCGGTACCGACGTTATTCAATCGGTATCGGTTAGGTTCGTTTCGTTACCGGAATGGTACCGACAATCGGTATAATGTATAACACAAAAAATACATTATTCTAAACAAAACTCGGTTCGTTATGGTACCTGTCCTTAGTATATTTTACGAAACAAATAAAAAAATTATTTACAACAGTTTCATTACACGAAAGTTATCTGATGTAACCCAAAAAATAAAGTCGTGTAACAAAAAAATAAAGTCGTGTTTTATATCGATCAAAAACCATAAAAACCAATATTGATACCGACATCGGTTATGTTCGTCACGGTACTGGTACGGTACTGACACTTGATATATTTTACATTATGACAAAAAAATACTCTATTTCGAACACAACCCTGTTGCGAGTACTCGGCCTAGACGGGGTGTACTTGGGGAGTACTCGGACATGGTAAACTACAAAGAAATCAATTTTCGAGATATTATATATATGTCAAATATTATAAGTTTACTAATATTTATAACAAAATACGTGAAAATCAATATAATTAAAAAAGATACATATTCAAATACTAAAGTATTTCAAAAATTGATATTCATTCTATAATATTATAGACATAGTTATCATTTAACTCTCATCTTCCAACGTATCTTCGTGAAAAACAACGAAAATCCAACAAGAATTTATGAAAAACAGCTAAAATCTGATTTGAACGAGTTGGCCCGAGTTCGACCGACTTTGATCGATTCCGAGTAATGTTGACCGAGTTGAAGAAAATCGACTCGGCACCCTACCGAGTACTCGGCCGCCTAGACCGAGTTTTACAACTCTGCTATTTCTACATTTATGGCCCAAACCGTCACAAATAAAAAGATATTGTAGTTTTTGATGTAGGAATTGTAATTTGTGTTGACTTGGATTTTTTGATAATCACGTAATCGCTTTCAGATTGAATTATTTTGTAAGTGTACACCAATATTCAATCGGATAAGAATTAGAGATTCAAGAATGAAAATGTGAAATATGTTTGGATTTTCGTGTGTGAACTGACCAAATTGACTTCTATTTATAGGGGTGAACCGATGCAATGAAACATCACGAATGCAGGCTGCAAACGCCACAGCCGTCAACCATTTGGAATTTTCCTTAACTACAGCTTCAATTTGGTCTGGATGACGAAAATTGTTACCGATCTTCATAACATGAAAACGTCACACAACGTACCATCATGAACTATATCATACACACCCATAGACGCGAAATACCTTGAATCACTATCTTAATGAGTGAATTACATGATAAGATACAATGTCATGGCATCACACAGTTAGTTAGCTTTCAGTACATATAACTTTTTTATGATGTGATGACATTCTTACTACCTAGCATAACCCAACTCACGAAGTGATACTAGTTCCAACCATGCATATGGCATTCTTCTTATGGATAATTGATATGCTAAGGTTGTATTAATACACATATTGTATGCAAACAACAAACCTCACATCAACATACAACACGAAACACTACCACTAGCATCCAGATAACGTGTGAAAAAACGCCACACACGTTGCAACTTTTCCTTCTTGAGCATAATGTGTGGATTGGAACTATCACGTCACTCTACATACCTCAGTTGTATTCTCTAAATGTTTTCATTGTAACGTGTGGAATCTTACCCGACATGTTAAGTTAACTTACATAACTCTTTTCGGAGTGAGGCCCCTAACATAATAGGTTACGAGGGTTTTGTTTGTTTACCATGACACTCCTAAAACTCATTTAAATATAAACTATAGAAATAAGTGTATATGATGGTTTAAAAACATCAAAAAGTAATTTACCATTGATTGAAAACACATTTAGGTTATGGGGTTTTGTTTGTTTACCACGACACTCCTAAAACTCACTTAGATGTAAACTATAGAAATAAGTGTATTTAATGGTTTAAAACATCAATAAATAATTAACCATTGATTGAAAACACATTTGACTCCCAAAACATACCCAAAACCCCATGATTCCATCATAAATTGTTTATACCTCGTCAAACAGAGAAATTAAGCACAAACTCTTTATCCTCTCTCCCCCTCCTTGGTGTGAAACCACAACTTAATGACATGTTCCGCCTTCAAACTTGTCATAATTCATAACGAAACATACTAACATATCTATACTAATAAATAAAGATTTTTTAGGACACATGTCATTTTGTGGTATATTCTTAGTAAATTTTTCCTGACTCTCTCTCCTATTAAATAGTTATATTAAAATTATATATACTTTTAAATATCTTATATAAATCTAATTATGGATACTTATTATTTAGTTATAGATAGTTATTATATCATTAACTGGATGAATTTAATATAAATTAACATTTATCAATTACATAAAAAAAATATTAATACCGAGTTGAAAAAATGTTTTAAAATTTTAACTTTACAGAATTTATAACCGTCCCGTCAAATCATTCAACCCGTGTAATATACGGGTTTTTAAAGAAATTAAATTTTTTTTTATTAATAATGATAGTTAATATATGACATTACATTTATTTAATTCATGTAATATACGGGATTTTAACCTAGTTACTAATAAAAATAATTGTTCCATTCAAAATAAATGAAGTCATAGAAATCTAGAAGTTACATTAGTAACTAAATCGTGTGAAAATTTCTATTGAATTGTATATTTTTGACATTTTTACTAAGTTATTGTTTGATTTAGTTTTTGTTCACACCTAAAATTATGGATCTAATCAACGTGAACTAGTGAGATTACGTTTCTAACAAGGTGTTGAATCAAATCTAGTGTAACGTGAAAGTTCATAAATGGAGGGATGCTACTTTAAATTATAAAGAAAGCAATGTAAAGTTACAAATGCATCCTCAAACTAATTGTGTTTTACAAGTCTAGTCCCCAATTTTTTAAATGACACCATTAATAACATGATGTAAAGAGACTGAAAACCCCTCTCGTCCCTCGTCTTCTATGACTTATTGGCAACTTTTTGGATCAATATTTTACTATCATTTTATAACACCCTTGTCATTGTACCAATTTTTTAATACTTGACTTGATTCAAATATGCTAGGGTAGACTTTTAAATACATATATAATAAACTTATTTTACATCATGGCAAGATACAAATATGAAAATTATAAGTACTTTAAATATCTATTTATTTCAAAATATAATTTTTTTTAATTAAAAAGTCTTACTACGTGGGACATAAACAATAAATGTGATATACATGATCAATATAATAAAGTACACGAATAGTCCTTATACTTTACAAAATTTTGGATTTCGTCCCTAACTATGAGAAAGTATATCAATAGTCCAAACTTTTGCACAAACATAACAGGTTTGGTCCTCAGATTGGATAGGGTTAAAATTTTCTGTTAAGTGTATGTAAAATGACAAAAATATCCTTATCTTTTACATTAAAGAAACCCCAGTTGGCAAACCATTTGAACCAACACCACTGTTCCTGCAACCACCGCCGACAACCACCTCGTCGACGACCACCACGACTGCCACAACACCACCACAGCAGCTGCCATCTCTTCCCCCTCTTTTTCTTTCTAACCAAAACCCTTCACCACAACAACCGACATCTCCTCCCCTTCACCATAGTAGCCGCCATCTCCCCTCTTTTCGTCGGCCATCTACCCCCTATCTTCTTCTTTCTGATAAAAAACCCACCACCGCAGCCGCCCACCACCTTCGGCTCTCCGCATGCCGCCGATCTGGGCACATCCAAGCCATCACCTAATGACTAGGTGAAGAGGAGGGGCTGTCGGTCCCCCTCTTCGAGCCGGAAATTTGATCGGGTGGCGGTGGTTTCAGTCGCCGAAGAAGTTGAGAGAGAGAGAGAGAGAGGGAGTGGGGGGGGGGGGGTTGCCGCCTGCCGGTGTGGTGGTGGTAGTTTCAGTCACGGGCTGAAACTGAGAGGGGAAGAAAACTTAACCCCCGGTTGGGTTAAGGTAGGTTTTATGTTTTTTTTGTTTTTTATTATAAAGGGTATTTTAATCATTTTGTAAAATTTAACAGAAAAATTTAACCCATCTGCCTTCAAGGACTAAATGTGTTACCCACTTGCATAAGTTTGGATTATCTTTGTATTTTTTAATACTTAGGGATCAAATCTAAAACTTCGAAATACCACAGGAACCATCCATTACTTTTTCTAATCATTATTTTCCCATCCGCTCCCATTATATGTAGAAAAAGTCATAGGAAAGAAATATAACCTAACAAATAGTTGAAGGACTAAAAGCCAAAATCCCATGAAATGTGAAAGGGTGGAATGTGCTACCTAGCTATAAATAGCCGGCCAAAGACCAACGTTAAACACCTCAAACAAAACCCCCATTTTCATGGGCTCTTCCAACATTTGGTCAGTTTTCTAGGACCTCAATTTCTTCATCCAATTTCTCTGTGTTCTTTCTGTTTTAGGGCTTTCTCTCTCATCCTGTTCATCGAAATCTAGAGAGAGAAAGCTCTGTAACCATGGGGAAATATACCGAGATCTTGGATGCTTTCAGAATCGTTTGCAGATTTCATTCGCACTGTCCACAGACCGCCAGAATGTACTACCATCCACCGGCGGAGAACCACTCGCACGGCGGAGACGGCAAAGCCAGCAACGGCGGAACGTCTGGTGGTCGCGGTGGTGCCGACGGTGCTGCCGAGTCGTTCAGTACCTTCGATTTGATTTCTGCTTTCTGATGAAAACTAGAATGAAATTGACAAATGTTGTTTGTTATGTTCATGTATTAAGTTTGTGAAATTCCATGATTGTTATCTCGTATTAATCTATTGGTTTGTGATTCTATTGATTAATTGTTCATGTGATTTGTGTTTGTTTTCGGTGAATGATTTTGAAAAGGGTTTCCAATCACCTACTTTTCGGAATCAGCGGTTTAGGAATACGATTAGACTCACAATGTCTTTAGAACCAGACAGAGAACCGTGGCCTTAGAGGTCCAGTGATCAGATCGGATGACGTCATAAATAATGTAATAAAGTGTCATTTTCGTCCATGTGGTTTGACCATTTTAGACACTTTTATCTAAAAACTTTTTTTTTGCTTTTTCGTCCATAATTTTTCAAAATCCAGCAATTTTCATCCACCTACTAACTCCGTCTACATTTTAACGTTAAGTCAGGGTCGGTTTGAAATTCATATGTTAAAATCTAACCAAAACGTTAAAACGTAGACGAAGTTAGTCAGGTGGATGAAAATGGTAGATTTTGAAAAATCAAGGACGAAAAAGCTAAAAAGATTTTTTTTTAGTAAAAGTGACTAAAATTGTCAAACCACATAAACGAAAATACCGTTGGCCATTTGGTGTAATGGTAGCCCTAAGACTTCTCATAGTGGAGATCTTGGGTTCGAATCCTGACAACAGCAAAAAAGGGGTCTGTGGCCAGGTCAGGGGGATTTACCCAGTTGGGGGTTCCTCCTGTGGTGGTTGCCCTAGATGTTCTAGGTGTTGCACCGGGGAAACCCAATTATCCTAAAATATCTAGCGTTGCCGTTCAAAAAAAAAACATAAACGAAAATGACACTTTATTTTAAATAATATAAAAATAAAAAATATGTATATTTACACAAAATATAAAAATATTTGTGTTTTAACATGAATTTGTAATTTTAATAATAATATAGACTTAAATAAATAAAATATAAAACTTAGAATGTTAACTTAATTAAAAGTAAGATTTTAAAAGAAAAAAATTAGAAAAAAATGATAACCTAGTCCGACCGGTTCAAACGAAAACTGTTTAAATAGACAAAATAGAACAGGTTATATGAACGTTTCTTAATGTGACCGGCCGGTCTGGTCTTAAAAACACTTTTGTTTTAAAAAATTTATCTTGATCGAAGGACATTGAATGGTTCACATGTTTGATGGGTATGGTTCGATGTCTCTGGTGGGTGTTTTGTGGAATCTGCTGGCTAATATTCTTTGAGATTTGCCTACCGTCTTGTGCCTACCCTCACCCTTGGAGAACAGGGCCCACATGGCACAAGTAGGCTGCATAGGACAACAATATAATAAAATTTTATAAAGTCTCGGTAATTAAATCGAAATTGAAAATGTAAAAAAATTGAATCCTAAAATTCAAAGATCTAAAATTACTTATCTTTAGTTTAGTAGCCTAATGATTTTGACTTAACTGGGTTAGACCGTAACTCAATATAAATAATTGAATAAATTTAGATGTAGATAAAGCCAGGTACCGTTGGCCATTTGGTGTAATGGTAGCCCTAAAACTTCCCATAGTGAAGGTATTGGGTTCGAATCCTGACAAAAAAAAAGGGGTATGCGGCCAGGTCAGGGGGTTTACCCAGTTGGGGGTTCCTCCTGTGGTGGACTGCTCTGGATGTTCTAGATGTTGTCCCGAGGAAACCCAATTATCCTAGAATATCTAGGTGTTGACATTTAAAAAAAAAAGATAAAGCCAGGTTCACATCACCCAAAAATATGATATTTTCCTGTTCATTTTTTTAAATATTATTTAAGATTAATTTATAATTTTTTTCCTTTATAATTGCCCAAATTATAGAATGATTTCTTTAAAATTTTGATTTTATCATTTATTTAAAAAGTTCTATCATTTCTTGTCTTTTTAACTAACTAATATTAAATATTTCTGTTAAGTTAAAGACATCATTGTTTTTATATTTTTACATATATTTTATTTAATTTATTTATTTTTATTTGTTTGAAAGTCAAAATTTTAAATGACATATTCCATAATTTATAATACAAAGTATTTTTGTTATCATGATGTTATAAATATATTTTATGTTGAATAAAACTCAGTATTCAATAAAATTAAATTGAAATGTCAAAAAAAAAAACTAGAGAGATTTTCATAAAATTTTATAGATTAAAAAAATAAATTATATATGTTAAATATAGATTAAAAATATTATATTTCAGTTTGAGTGAGGAGAACCGAGGTTATAATCCCTGTTACCTTATTTTTTTTTAAACAAACACTTTTTTCATTGGTTTTGAAATTTGTTTAGAGAAGTATAATATTGTGAAAAAAAACATTATATAAACTGAGAATAGATAAATGGAGAGGCATAATAGAAAATGTAATATGTATTTTCCGAAAACAATTTTTTACCATTTAATATCGATATATTATAAAACTTTATTCATTAAATTATTGTAGAACCGCGTTTTTCCATGTGAGAGAAAACTCACATTCGTCATTTATACCTTGTGAGCTACTTGGATAGTTGAATTCCACATATTGAAAGAGATTTATCAACAAATAATCAACAACTTCATGGGGGACTTTAACGAAGTGAGAGTCGAAGCAGACAGGACAAATTCTATTTTTGATCCAAATAGTGCATTGGTATTCAACAACTTCATTTCGACGGCTGGTCTTGTGGAATACTCTTAGGGGGGGGGGAGATACATACTTACATGGCCGCTGATGGTAGTAGCAGCAGCAAACTGGACCGTTTTCTTGTTTGTGATTCTTTTATGCAAACATGGCCGGAGGCTACGGTTATGGCCCTAGCCAGGGAGAGGTCTGACCACAGACCATTGATTTTATCAGTGGTGAATAAGAACTATGGTCCTAGTCCTTTCCGGTTCTTTAACAGTTGGCTAGAAGATGAGGGTTTGGAGGTAATAATCAAACAATGTTTGTCTAAGCCCGCTGTACACAAGACAACAAGCCTCGAGGCATGTATCCGGTTCAGAAAATTAAAGGAGGAAATTATAAAATGGAGGAAACAAAGGAAGGCTGAGGATTTGAAAAGCATTGAAGCAGCGAAAAAGTTGGTGGATTACCTGGAACTGGAAGCTGAGAAGAGATATCTCAACCAAGAAGAAAGGTCTAAGAGAATGGAGGCAAAGTGTAAAATACCTCAACATGAGGTGACAATTCTTAAAGACTTGAAACAAAAGTCAAAGCTGGCTTGGATCAAACATGGTGATGAAAACTCCACTCTTTTCCATAAAATCATCAATAACCATACTGTGAAAAATAGAATTGGGGGGGGCTATGACAGATGGAACATGGATTTCGGATCCAAAGACAGTGAAGGACTATTTTTGTAAGTATTACAGGGAGAGGTTTATCGAGCCGATGGATGATAGACCTAAAATGAACGGGGACAGGTTCAAAAGGCTCACAAGTATCCAGGGGACGGCTTTGGTCCGACCTTTTTCGAAACAAGAAGTAAAAATTGCGATCTTTGAGTGTGGCAGAGACATTGCTCCGGGTCCAGATGGACTGACTTTTGAAGTAATAAGAAAGTATTGGGGTGATTTTGAACCACTGATCTATAAAGTGATGGAAGAATTCTTTATTCATGGGTCGATACACAAAGGGAATGGTATGTCTTTTCTGTCCTTGATTCCAAAATGTAATGATCCAATGGGCCCTGATGAATTCCGCCCTATTTCATTGATTGGGGTAATTTTAAAATGATTTCTAAGACCTTGGCAAACAGAGTAGCATTGGTCATAGACAATTTGATATCAGACTCGCAGTCAGCATTCATTACTGGTCGGAACATCCTTGATAGCCCACTAATTCTAAACGAAATTCACTCATGGGCCAGGATGGTAAAAAAACCGGTCTCCTTTTTCAAGATTGACTTCGAGAAGGCGTATGATTTTATTAATTGGAAGTTCCTGATTAATACGTTGAAACATATGAGCTTCCCACCGAAGTGGAGATGCTGGGTTATGGGCCTATTGTTTAATAGTTACACTAAGGTGCTAGTGAATGGGTCGCCATCAGAAGAAATAAAAATGGAAAAGGGATTAAGACAAGGCGATCCTCTGTCTCCTTTCTTGTTTATTTTAGCTATGGAGGCCCTAAGTGTTATGATGAAGAAGGCTACAACGAGTGGTATCT
The DNA here is from genome assembly GCA_023525975.1 of Smallanthus sonchifolius. NCBI lineage: Eukaryota > Viridiplantae > Streptophyta > Magnoliopsida > Asterales > Asteraceae > Smallanthus > Smallanthus sonchifolius. The sequence continues at coordinate 19,580,450 of CM042018.1, read as the reverse complement.
TCAAGGGTATCCAACTACCAAATAAAGGTCCACTAGTCTCTCACCTGTTTTATGCAGATGATGTGGTATTCGTTGGGGAAGGCAACATAGAGAATCTAAAAAATTTGAACAGGATTATTGGATGTTTTCACCTTATTTCAGGCCTGAAGGTGAGTTATGCTAAAAGCAGATTATTTGGGGTGGGTATGGATCAACAAAATGTGACAGAGGCGGCGAAGGTCATGAGGTGTAGAACAGGGTCTTTACCATTTAATTATTTGGGAATGATGGTTTGTGCAAATATGAATCGGGTGGGCCATTGGAAGCCGGTGATAGGCAAGTTCAACACCAGGCTATCCAAATGGAAAGCAAGGTGCATGTCCTTTGCGGGGCGAGTGACAATGGTGAAGTCGGTCTTAGGAAGTTTACCATCATATTATATGTCACTTCACAAAATGCCGAAAAAAATTCTCAAAACTTTAGAAGGAATTCGAAGGAACTTTCTATGGGGAGGGAACGCGTCAAACGCAAACAAAATTAGATGGGTAGCATGGGAATGGATGGTGGCATCAAAAGGCAGCGGCGGGCTGGGAATAGGGTGCTTAAAAAAGATGAATATGGCTATGTTACTCAAATGGTGGTGGAGACTTAGGTCTAGACAAGACCAATTGTGGGCACAGGTGATTGTAGCACTACATGGGAGAAAATGGGAGTTGGAGTTAATCCCGTGGGATAAAAGAATGTCAGGCGTCTGGAAAAATATAACAAAAATAGATAAGGAATTACAGAAAGGTGGGGTGTGTGTGAAAGAAAAATTGAGAGTAAATATGGGAAAAGGGGAAAAACACGGTTTTGGTACGATGCATGGATAACAAACTTTCCTCTAAAAGATCTGTTCCCAAATGCTTATTTTCTCACAAAAGATAAACAAGGGTTGGTGATAAATTACTACAAATGGAGTGGCCAAAATAGAGTATGGGATTGGAAATGGGTCAATTTACCACAAGAGCAGGAAACAAAGAGAGAATATGAGGAACTTTTCAATTTGATCAGGAGTTATAGTCTCAAAGACTATGAGGACTCATGGGTTTGGAAGGGAGACGAGGATGTGGAATTCACAGTGAAAGTGGTCAGGAACGAGCTAGATAAGGCAGCTAGCTCACACCAAGGAAACTCGGTAATGCGGTGGTGTAACAGGGCACTCCCTAAAACAAATACTTTTGTATGGAGATCCATAGACGGAAGAATCCCAACAAAAGATCAACTACTTAAACGAGGAGTCAACACGGGTGATAAACAATGTCCACTTTGCGGGATAGCGAACGAGTCTGCAGATCACATCTTGGTGTCTTGTCTAGTTACACAATCAGTTTGGTGGGTGATCGGAAGATGGGTTGGGATGGATAATTTAACCAATTGCAACTCGGTCAAGGAAGTGCTTGTGCAAACTGAAGAGATGGCGGTACCAAAACGGAGGAAGAAAGCATTATTCTGTGTCATATTCACGACAATATGGCTGCTGTGGGTACACCGAAACAACAAAATTTTTAGGGGAGGTCAGTTTTCTGGATAAAAAATCGTGGAGGAAGTGTAGGAGGTAACCTTTTTAAATTTGCAGTTAAGAGCTAAGATTTTAGACTTGAGGTTAGAAACTTGGTTTTTGTATGGCTTGAAAGCCTTGATGGTGTAAAATGGTGTGTGTATGTATAACTTGACTTATCTAGTGTCTTACTAGATGGTGTGGTGAATAAAAATGTCTGCTTCTTTGTTAAAAAAAAATAATCACACAGATGGAAATACTCATAAAATTTAAAATTATAAAAATAACAATAAATTAGATATTTACTTCATAACAAAAAGTAATATTAGTTAGACACTTACATTAAAAGAAATGTTAATTGTCCTCATGAGACATCTAATAGTAAATGGTGTATTCTTCAAACCAACTGATAAAGGTTCGAATTATGTGATGTACAAGTTGATTAGATGCCGGTTAGAAAAAAAAGGAGAAGACCGGCAAATCCTATTTCTTTTTGTCACTCCACGTATTACTTTTGCTTCTATCGGGACAAATCCAACTCCTCCTCAAAGCCCAGATGGACGCTACATTTGACTACAAGCATTCACGATAAGGAAACCCGAAAGCACTAAGAAACGTGTTTAGTCATCTGTCACATTAGAAAAACACTATCACTCAAAAGTACCATTGTATCAAGAATAAGAAGACCTAAAAACACTCATTAACACTGCCACATAATCAGTACCTTTTTATTTTTAAATAGTTATATATAACAATTAGAAAAAGCCGCCCTTTCGTTCTTGATGTTCATAATTATTAGCATATTATTGTATTTTATAAGATAATTGGTATTGAAGTGTAAATATATCTACTAAATATAGATTATGTCAAATAATAATCTTTATATATTGTTAAGATTGTGAATGAAAGATCAAAACAGTTTAACCAATTATCATGGTATCAGAGCCTACTCTTATTACCTCCTAAACCATAACCGTCGATCCTCCATCCCTTCCGGCGGCCTCTTCCTCCTCCATCCTACCAATCACAAACTTCTTCTCCTCTTTCAGTAACTGTGTTTAATCATGGACGGTAAACTCCATCCCGCTCTTATGGTAACCAACATTCGAAACTTTGTTCCGGTTACCATGGAGATGGAAAGCGAACAATATATGTCCTGGGCATAATTGTTTAAAATTCACCGCCGTGCATTCCATGTTGTTGATCATATCCAGCAGAAATCCGTGACACAGGAAGCGAGATCCTCTTCTTCTTCTCCTAAACCTCCGACGGATCAAGAACTGTGGGCTTGGTTGGATGCGATTGCTATTCAATAGATCTACAATACCATATCCAACGATCTACTTCACACCATCCTAAAACTTAATTCCACTGAAGCACAGGCATGGCAGGCCCTAGCAAGCATCTTTCAAAATAATCAAAATCAAAGAGCTGTTTATCTGGAACACTAATTCGTCACCACAAAGCTGGCGAATTTCTCTAACTGTTTAGCGTATTGTCAGGCATTAAAGATGTTATCCAATCAGCTCTCCAACATTGGTGCCCCGGTGATGAATCAGCGGCTCGTGCTCCAACTGATTGCTGGTTTCATCGAATCCTATGAGGGGATTGCCATGATGATACAATAAACCAATCCCCTACCTAAGTTTTATAAAGCCTGTTCCAAGTTAATCCTGGAAGAGACCCGAAAAAATAACCAGGCTGTAAACTCTGTCGAAACAGCCTTCACTGTTTAACATTTTCGTTCATCTGACCCTTACCATCAGTCGTAGGGATAGTCACAAGCACAAACATAGAAGCCAGAATTCTTATCTAATCGGGTTTAACATCTCGAATTTTCGAAGAAACTAATGGTTCGGGTCGGAGGTGACCCAAATCTTTATTAATCGGGTATATTAACGTAGTTGGCATGTAAATTGTTCATCGACGAGTCTTGAGGGACCCGGTTAGTTATTATGGCAAAATATGGACCTAGAAACGCTAGGAAGGACCCAGATGTAAACCACGAATGTTTAAATAAGAATTTAAGGGAAACCCTAGGCCATTCGGCCTAGGGGTGTTTGATGGCAGCTAAGAGAGACGCGAGGGAGAGAAAAGCAGGGCAAGGTGGTCTCGCGGAGGTTCTACGACGGCGACGAGCAGGGGGAGAGCTTCGCACGTAAGGTATACCTCTAAACCTATCCGTTATTAGTCTTGTATCCGATGAGCATGGAAACCTGGCTAGGGTATTCAGCCATGGTTGTGGTGACCGGTGGGAGAGACAAACGAGAAGGGGTGGCCGACTGTGGCAGTATTCACGGAGGATGAAAGGGATGACGACAATAGGACTGTGGACGTTGTGCAAATGGTGGTGATAATCGGTGAGAAGGCTAGCAATGGTGGGTGAAGCCGGAGAAGGAGGAGTGACGCGTAGTGGTGTTCAACAATGGCCATGACAACCGTGGCGACAACATTGTGGTGGCACGAGGTGTAGAACGACGGGGGTGGCAGCCGTTTAGGGGCACGATCATGGTAATGGTGCGTGATGGCGACAGTCTAGGAGGCGTTGGCGAGGTGCATGGCGGTGAGGGATGGCTTTGTTTGGTTATCCGTACATGATGAAGATGACCGTACGACGGTGGACGTCAGGGACGGTGGAGCGTGGGTGGACGCATGCAACAAAGGTAGTGAACTCGGCTAGGGTTTTCCCCCTTGTGCTTGGTTTGCATGCGAACGGGGAACCCGACATGTGCACGTACGTGGTCGAGGAGTTAGGGTTTGCATGGTCTGGGATGTGCATGCGTGAGATGAAGCTTGGTGCAGGTATGCGGGTTCCAAGTGAGTCATGTACGGTCTGGATCATGTGAACATGTGAAATTTGGGTTTCATAAGTATGATATGACGGGCAAAGGAGACTGAGTATCAGGGTTATTTTATTTATACGATATACAACGTATGCTTAGAACATGTTCTGATCATGTGATCACGCGTTTGCCAGGTTTGGAATTCGAGCGTGGACGGGCGAGTGCAGAGCAAGGATTGAGACTCAGTATAACCAGTGAGTTTCTAATCCCCCTCTTTTAAACGTTTTACTGTTTTTGGGGCTATCGTACATACTTATCACGGATGTTTAACGTATTAAACGTGTTAAGAGTTTTGGGTGTCAACCCGGGGTGTTTATGAACTAAAACATTCAGTAATGAGTCGGAGGGTCTACATGGGTGTTTATGAGATCATGTGATCTAGGCTTAAAGGTGGGTATATGGTCATGGGTCGTATAGTGACCTAATAGAGACGAGTCGGGATTGTATTTATAGGTCGTACGGGTACGACTAGGAGGTGTCACGGGGTGTGCATGTACATGGTATGTGCTTAGATGATGAGATGTAGTATTTGTATGAGTGTCCATATATTAGAAGTGTATGGTGTTACGAGTTAGTCGGAGTGAGTCGGGATATGAGCTAAACGCTTATGATTATGTGTGGGATACCTTGTCCTAGTGCTATGTGTGAAGTGCAGGTGCAGTTAACGAGTCATGTACATAGTGTATAATGTTATGTGATTTTACATGTGTTGTGTGCATTGTGTCGTAGTCCTTGTGACGCGACGGGTATTGTGTTTGCGTTATTGTCATTATGACATGGCAAACGGGATTGTGGAGGACGAAGTCCTTCGGGAGGTCACCAAAGGTGACGATGTCCAACAGTATAATGATGAGCTCGGGGTGTGTCAAACGCCCTGACGAGGGTGCAGCGAAGAGGTATGTGTTTGTGTGTTTATGTATTTGTGTTAAATTGCATACAAACATTGAGTTATATTTATTGTGCATGAGATAGTATTATTGTGGTGAGTCGAGTTAGATTCACCGTTGTGTCAGGATTGTGATGTGGTGTTTACAATTGTTATGTCAGTTGATTTGAAAGAGCCTTGGTCAAGGATGAGTAAATTGACGTCTAGGGATTGGTTGTGTTAACCAAGTGTCGAGTTAATAAGTGTACTCGAGTATGAGTTATTAGTGTAGTAAGTTCGACCTATGTCGATGAGACTGCGGGATTATTATTATTATTATTATGGGATGAGTCATGGGTAATGAGTTATTATGGGATATCGGGCGATGAAAGGGGTTATCTAATGGTTAATGAAATGTGGATCTATTTTATAAGGACCGTGGGTCCTGAGTGAAGTTATATAACTTCTGAGACGAGTTGACTTTTAATTAAACTAAACTATTAGAACTCATTCAGCGTAGCTGACTTTGTGTGTACGTTAGATTGTTTTGCAGGTGAGTCTGTTAGACGAGGTATCTTGGCTTGGGAGCGGTGCTACTCGGATTGGTGTGTAAGCATTCGAGAGGTAACTTAATGGCATTAAATAGTAATTAATGTTTTAGAAAGACTTCCGCTGTAGTTTAATATATCTAAAATGAGTGTTTTCAAGAGAATAACCCATTATGAGAACCAACTTTAGCGTTCCTGGTTTGGGGCCTTACATCGGGGTTGTGGTCATGGCCGGTTTACTCGTTCACGCGTCGGCGAAAATTACGGTGGCAGTAAGCCACCTTACAAACAGCCACAAGGCTCTCCTAACTTGGCTCCATAGCTGTAACACATCGAAAATTTGTCAAAGGAAATACCAAGTGCAGGGACCCAAGATGCAAATAGATCAAACAACAGGGACCAAAAGTGAAAATTTGGAAAAACAACCGATAACGGACCGTCACCGTAGATAACGGTTCATTACAGCTTATGACGGACCGTCACTTGTCATGACGGTCCGTGCCGCAATACCGGAGGCAGTTTAGGGTTTCTAACACGCGTCCTCTGACTCAGCATCCTTGACGGACCGTCACGGCCCATAACGGTCCGTTACATGGTCCGTAAGAGCGTGGTCACCCATCACCCCCGGTAACGGTCCGTCACAACCCTGAAGTTAGCCCTATAAATAGATGATCGAACTCAGTTTTTTTGCACACTCAGACACACCTTTTACACACACAAACGTTTAGAGGTAGTATTCCAAGTCCCGGTTCACGTACGAGAGTCCGGTTTCTAGCCGTACGCCTACAAATTGCCGTAGATAGTCCGAGGTAAGGTTATAACCCACTATCCTAGGTTTATTTATGTACTAATAAGTTAAATAATGGTTGATTAAGAAATGTTATATAATTTAGGATACTGTTTGAGGTTATTATTACAGTTAAATATACGTCGAGGTGCTACCCAGGGGAGTTCCTCTGAATTGAAATGTGCATTTGATTACACAGTTATTATTTGAAATAGCCTGCTACGTAATTCCCTATTTGAAGTATAAATAGTACGTAGTAAGTACTTTATACGTTCTGAAAGTAGATGGAACCTACGGGTGGGACAATTTGTCCCATTTATACTGGTATGGGAGAACCAGTGGCCGGGAACGGTTGACCATTTATATATATACTAAAAGCTCCCAGTTGTCATAACTAGTGGGTGGGACATAGGATTACTGATGATAAAAAAATAACTATTTGTCTGGTTCATGAACTCACTAACTTATGTTGACCATGTTATTTTAAAGGATATTATAGGTGCAACCTTAGATGGCTGTAGAGGATGGCATTCCAGGTAGAATGGTGGTAGATGTGGACAATTGTTGATTAGATGGTCATATCGTTGGAGGCATGTTTAGGAGAACTATAAGTCCTGTGGTTTTGAGTTTCTTGACGGGAACTGATGTTGTTGTAACAAATGGTCTGTTAGTTTGTGATAGATGTTTGATCATATTGTAAAACAATGTAGTTATTAATTAAAAGATGTTTATGGTTTAGCTTCCGTTGTGTGTTTTGTACCATTTCGTCATGACTAACCAGTGCCTAGAACTGGGGTGTAACAAGTTGGTATCAGAGCCTCAGTTTAAGGGATTTAGGTACTAAGGTTTAGTATATAAACGTAAACTAGGGTTTTGAGGATTAGCTAGAATGCCATAAGATATGCCATAGGTTGAGATGTTGACATTCTTATGAATATAACAAGTAATACCGAGAAAACAGATAATTAATTGCATTTTTGATCAAATGTTATTAATTTCTGAATTTCTGGATTATTATTAGTTATACGAATTCTGATGTCATACATCTGTGTGTAGGTACACATGGCAGGAAGAGGTAGAGGCAGGGGTAGAAGGCCCAATACTAGGTCCAGCACCCATGATACGACGAACACTGAACCAAACATAGAGGCAAATACCAATACTGAACCTGAACAGCATACGGAGGAGGTAATCATGACATAATCACAATTCCAAGGAGCAGTGGCATTGAGGTCACTAGAGTGCTCTAGACAACTTTACCTAGAATCCTTGATGATGCTTTTTAGAGGAGGATGGGTTCCAACAAACTGGGAAATAGAAATGAAGGAGCGAGTGGTGCGAACCCACGAATGGAGGATACTCTTCACACCAACCCTGTAGGAAACAATATTAGTACTACTCGAACCCCTAAAACTGTTGGAATAACAAACCAAAGCGCTGGAGGAAGTAATCAAGGGTGCACTTACATGAATTTCAATGATTGTCACCCAAAACCATTCAACGACAAGAAGAATGCCATTGCAGTAATGCAGTGGATAACTTCTATGGAGACCGTGATTAAAATGAGTGAATCTAGAGTTGATCAAACAGTTAAATTTGTTGTACATTCATTCGAGGAAGAAGCACTTGACTGGTGGGAGTCAGTCTAGCAAACCATAGGAGAGGAATATAATGATATGATGAAATGGGAGGATATGAAAGCATTGGTGATTAAGAGGTACTGTCCACAGAATGCAGTGGATAAGATTGAGATGGAGTTTCATTGATTTAAAGCTGGAAACCTTACCCCCAGGAGTATACCACTAAATTTAATGAGATGGCCAAGCTAGTACCACATTTGGTGACTCCTGAATCTAGGAGGATTAAATGTTATGTGTAGGGTTTACCACCAAAGGTTCGTACCCTAATGAAAACTACCACACCTGAAACGATAGACTCGGCAGTAGATTTGAGTGTGGTAATGTATGATGAGATAGAGCTCAAGAAACATCAAAGGTGGACAACAAAAGGAGTCATGAAAAGATAACATATGCGCCTACAAATAATAAAATCCCAAGAAGGGAAGAAGGCAACCTGGGAAGAAAAATCCAAGAAATCTGATGCCATAACTTCCAATAGTTAGGACATATCGCAAGAAACTGTCCAAACATCAAATGTCATAATTGTAACGAGATTGGACATTATAAGAATAATTGTCCAAAGGCATCTCAAACAAAAGCCGGTGGTGGATCCAGAGGACGCATATTCATTTAGGAGGAAGAAAAGAAGGCGAAGAATAGGTACGTCTCCTATGAAATAATATAAAAGGTATTAATTACTTAAATATAAATTATATGTTTATCATTGAGAGCGGATTAAGATAAGGATTATGTCCTTAAACCAAGGTATTAGAAAGAAATATATGGTTAAAGAAGATAGAATCCTTAATCCTAGATATGTTCATTAGGTCAAACAATAAATTTCGAGGACGAAATTTCTTAAAGGAGGGAGATTTGTAACATCTCAAAAATTTCTCAAAGGAAATACCAAGTGCAAGGACCCAAGATGCAAATAGATCAAACAACAGGGACCAAAAGTGAAAATTAGGAAAAACAACCCATAACGGACCGTCACCGTAGATAACAGTCCGTTACAGCCTATGACGGACCGTCACCCGTCATGACGGTCTGTGCCGCAATACCGGAGGCTGTTTAGGGTTTCTGACACACTTCCTCTGACTCATCATCAGTGACGGATCGTCACAGTCCATAACGATCCGTTACGTGGTCCTCAAGAGCGTGGTCACCTATCACCCCCGGTAGCGGTCCGTCACGACCCTGAAGTTAGCCCTATAAATAAATGTTCGAAGTCAGTTGTTTTGCACACTCAAACACACACCTTTTGCACACACAAACGTTTAGAGGTACGATTCCAAGTCCCGGTTCATGTACGAGAGTCCGGTTTCTAGCCTTACGCCTGCAAATTGCCGTAGATAGTCTGAGGTAAGGTTCTAAACCACTATCCGAGGTTTAGTTATGTACTAATAAGTTAATTAATGGTTGATTAAGAAATTTTTATATAATTTAGGATATTGTTCAAGGTTATTATTGAAGTTAAATATACGCCGAGGTGCTGCCAGGTGAGTTCCTCTGAATTGTAGTGTGTATTTGATTACACAGTTGTTATTTGAAATAGTCTGCTAAGTAATTCCCTATTCCAAGTATATATAGCACATAGTAAGTACTTTATACGTTCTGAAAGTAGATGGAACCTACGGGTGGGACAGTTTGTCCCATTTATACCGGTATGGGAGAACCAGTGGCCGGGAACAGTTGACCAATTATATATATACTAAAAGCTCACAATTGTCGTAACTAGTGGGTGGGACGTGGGATTACTGATGATCAAATAATAACCATTTGTGAGGTTCATGAACTCACCAACTTATATTGACCAAGTTATTTTAAAGGTTATTATAGGTGGAACCTTAGATGGCTGTAGAGGATGGTATTCCAGGTAGAATGGTGGTAGATGTGGACAGTTGTTGATTGGATGGTCATATGGTTGGAGGCATGTTTAGGAGAACTATAGGTCCTGTGGTTTTGAGTTCCTTGACGGGAACTGATGTTTTTGTAACAAATGGTATGTTAGTTTGTGATAGATGTTTGATCATATTGTAAAACAATGTAGTTATTAATTAAAATATGTTTATGGTTTAGCTTCCGTTGTGTGTTCTGTACCATTTCGTCATGACAAACCAGTGCCTGGGACTGGGGTGTGACAATAGCAACAATAGGTCCCCTATTATGCCTCACAGCAACAACAACCAACCCACCCACCCACCTTGGGCCTACGCCGCTCCTCCTACCCGTACCCTACGACCCAACCCCAAGCCGATCAGCCCGCCTATGGGCTCAACCCGTCTCCATCATCGGGTGTTCTCGATCCACGTCTAGCTTAAGCTTATGTCTCCTCCGAGACAAGGTATACTCCGATTGATTTGGAACAAGCTTTTCACACCATGGCGTTGACACCACCGGATCAACATTGGTATATGAACAGTGGCACGACCTCCCACATGTCAAACATCCAGCTAATTTCCATTCATATGTCCATAAGGGTATTTTTCAGAACATAGTTGTAGATAATGGCGCTCATATTCCAATCCAAGGCACTGCTAACCAAACCTTACCCGCTCCTTTTCTGCCTTTACATTTACACAATATTCTTCACGTTCCTAAATTTATCAAAAAATTACATTCTTTTCGTCGTTTAACCACTGACAATCATATATCTATTGAATTTAACCTTTATGGTTTTGATGTCAAGGATTTTCAGACCCATCTTCTCAGATGTAACAGTACGAGAGATCTTTATCCACTCATTTTCAATCTTCCTTCTAAAGTCACCAGCCCATCTACCTTTACTGCTATTACTCGGGATCTCTGACCACCGTCTAGGGCACCCGGGATCAAACATTTTACTTTCTTTAAATAAACAATTGTCTTTTCCTTCTCATACTGTAAAGACTTCTTTGGTTTGTCAATCTTGCATATTGGGAAAACATATTAAATTGCCTTTTGTTTCTTCAACTTTTATCACATATTCTCGATTTGACACTGTACATAGTGATGTTTGGACCTCTCCCGTTCTCAGTTCGGGTGATCACAAATATTATGTTTTATTTCTAGATGACTACACCAACTTCTTGTGGACTTATCCTATTGCTAACAAATCTCAAGTTTTTCCAACTTTTCTTAAATTTCATAATCTCATTCAAAACCAATTTAATACATCAATCAAATCCTTTCAACGTGACAATGGAAAAGAATACGATAATCACTCTTTTTAACAATTATGTGATCAATATGGCATGGTTTTCCGTCTCTCCTGTCCTTACACGTCTTCTCAAAACAGTAATTCCGAACGTAAAATCCGCTCCATTAACAATATCATTAGAACCATTCTAGGCCACTCTACTGTGCCCCTCACCTTTCGGCACCATGCTTTAGAACATGCCAAATGCTTACTAAACATTCTTCCTTCTAAATCCCTTTCGTTTACCACTCCCACACACCGTCTCTACAAACTTCATCCTTTTACTCACATCAACGTGTCTTCGGGTGCTTATGCTACCCTCTTTTACCCTCAACCACCATTCACAAGCTTCAACCACGCTCCACTCCATGTTTTTTTCTTGGTTACACTCCTAACCACCGTGGTTATAAGTATTACAATCTCTCCACTGGTCAATTCAATCTTTCCACCACATTATCTTTGATGAAACAATGTTTCCCTATTATTCTCATCTTCCTACCACTCCTAACATTTTTACATCATCCTCTGATCTCTATCCTTCCATATGGTCTACTCCTTCCTCGCCTACACCTTTCCCCACCCCACCCATCACCTCCTCCTGTATTGAAACCATCACCACCCACCCATACCCCAACACAAGCCACATTCCCATTCACCTATAACCGTCATTTACGACACCCAACACACTCCCACCGAACCGGTCCAGCCCACTCCACCTATTCAGTTAGCCCCTCCCATCCTCCTACTGTAGCAGTCCAACCTCCACCACCCCGCCCCACCTGTACTATTACCACACGTAGTTTGTCGGGTATAACCAAGCCTAAACAACCCTTAAATATTCACACCGCCACTCACATCTCCCCTTTGCCCAGAAACCCAATCGATGCCTTAAATAACTCGGATTAGAAGAGTGCCATGCACGATGAGTTCCGTGTTCTTATCGATAATAGGACATGGGAATTGGTTCTTAAGCATCCGAATATGAACATTGTCAAGAGTATGTGGACTTTTTGCCACAAGACTTAATCCGATGGTCCTTTGGAATAGTACAAGGCCCGTTTAGTTTGTGATGGCATGTCACAACATGTGGGATTAGACTATGGTGAAACCTTCAGCCCCGTAGTTAAGCCAGCCACCATCCGAACTGTTCTAAGCATTGCGGTTTGTAAGGCCTGTCCTATTCATCAGTTAGATGTGAAGAACGCCTTTCTTCATGGGAGTTTGAGTGAAACGGTATACATGCATCAGCCATGGGTTTTAGAGACACATAGTTACCTAATCATGTGTGTTTATTGAAGAAATCATTATCATACGGTTTAGAGCAAGCAAAGCACCTAGAGCATGGTACCAACGTTTTGTTGAATACGCTTATCGTATGGGTTTTAACCATAGTCACTGTGACCATTCCTTATTTGTTTACCAACTTGGCAATGACACGACTTACATTCTACTATATGTAGACGACATCCTTTTGGTTACCTCATTGGATGTGCTTTGACACCAGTTTATGAAGCTAATGGCAAATGAAAATGCAATGAAAGATCTCGACCCTTTTAGCTATTTTCTAGGCGTAGCTATCACTTCGTTGCCATCCGGTTCTTTATTTCTTTCAACAGCAAAAGTATGCCAATAAGATTCTTCAAAAGGAGGGTCTTGAAAATTGTAAACCTGCCGCCACTCCAATTGATACGAACCAGAAATTGAGCATTACAGATGGCACGCTACTTGATAATGCCACCGAATACCAACAACTAGTAGGGCTTTGCAATACTTAACATTCACCAAACCTGACATTAGCTATGCAGTCCAGCAGGTATGTATACATATGCACGCACCACAGTTACCCCATTTTATCGCCTTTAAACGCATTCTTCATTACATCTAGGGTACCTTATCCTTTGGCTTAACGATACATAAGCTTGGTAGTCGTTCCATTACATTTTACACGGACACGGACGTTGATTGGGCATGTTGCTCGGATACCCGTCGTTCAACATTTGGCTATTGTGTGTACTTGGGTGACAACCTAATTTCATGATCATCTAAACGACAACTCACACTGTCTCAATCTAGTGTCGAAGCCGAATACAGGGCGGTTGCTAACGTTATCTCCGAAACTTGTTGGGTGCGTAATCTTTTGTGTGAACTCCATCATCCACCGCCGAAGTCCACTCTTGTTTATTGTGACAACATAAGTGCCATTTATTTATCAACCAATCCGGTTCAACATCAAAGAATGAAGCACATCGAGATATACATTCACTTCGTCTTTGAAAAGGTTGCTCGTGTTCAAGTTATAGTCCTACACATCCCTTCCCAATTTCAAATTGTGGACCTATTTTCTAAAGGCCTCCCATGAGTTCTGTTTGATGATTTCCGGTCTAGTCTCAACATCCGACCATCTCTTGTTTCGATTGCGAGGTGTATTAGCATATTATTGTATTTTGTAAAATATTTGGTATTGAAGTATAAAAACATGGGTTCCCCAATACTGAAGAACGAGGGGAACACCCCCTTGCACCAAAATCGAGTCCCCAAAATGAGGAGGATGGTCTAAAGAATGTTAGCTATTGAGTTAGAAATTATAAAATCAAGGTAATAGGCCATTAATTTATAAAATAATTATGTAAATAAATAGAATAAACAAATTATATAAATTAAAAACAATAAAAAAAACAAAATCTACTACATAAAATAAACAAGTTTTATAAAAGAAAATTTTATTAATAAAAATTTAACTTTATAAGACAAAAAAGACATAAATGAAAAAGATAACAAAAAGAAGTTTAAAGTATTAGACTGACCCTTGGTGAGTTTGAACCGGGTCTTGATTTAGGATAAGGCAACTATTAAGGAATATCTTTTGACACTAGATAACCAACTACAACAACATCGACCGCCGACCTTTTTCCCCGCCCGTGAGCTTCGCTTTAAAACTGAGGCTTCCGGAACACACATACCCTCAACTCTTTCCTCTCTCCTCTCCATCTCACTATCTCCTGGTTCCTCTCCCTGTATACGATATTCTGACAACCCAAACGCTTTTCCGACCACCTTCAGGAAAGCCTTAGAAAACTCAATTAATATCACCACCATGCATCTCCACTTTGTTGCGACTTCCAGAACCTGCCACAAACATTATCACCGCTAATCGGAATTTTTTGCTAAAATGGGCTATGGTATAAAGTGTAATCACTTTTGGGCTTTTCCCTCCAGGTTGATGCATATGGGGTTGTCACCCTTCGGATTGGCGACAACTTCATACAAATTCATCCTAATCATTGGCTTGAATCAGACATGCCAGTTAACCAAAAGTTGTCGCCCATTGGAATGGCGACAGCCTCCAGTCACCCCTCCACATCATATCCTAGTCAGTCACCAAACCTTTCGCCCTTTGGAATGACGATAACTTTCTTAATTATCTCCCAAAGCTATCGTCATTTGGATAGACGATAACCTTGTCAAACCACTAACTAGGATATGATGTGGAGGGGTGACTAGAGGCTGTCGCCATTCCAATAGGCGACAACTTTTGGTTAATTGACATGTCTGATTCAAGCTGATGATTGGGATGAATTTGTATGAAGTTGTCGCCAATCCGAAGGGTGACAACCCCATATGCATCAACCTGGAGAGAAAAACCCAAAAGTGATTACACTTTATACCATAGACCATTTTAGCAAAAAATTACGCTAATCGAGGGTGTAAGAGGAAAAGATATTGGTCACGGATTATTGAAATACTAGGATATCTTCTCTAAACGTTCAACAGCCAATGGCTAGCCCATAAACACATATAATCTTGCACAATGGAGAGCACCCGCTAGCCTTGTCATAGAGTGAGGGGTCTCTTTATGAGCAAGTTCGAACGTAAAAGTAAGTAACTAAAATTGAGAGAGGGTAGGGGATACTGTAAAATACTGAAATAATTGTACTAATGATTGCTTACCCCTTTTACATTATTCCCATATACGTATTTATATAATGCTTTGATGTGGTCCCATTCCGGACCAATATTATTGGTTAACGATTGCGCATGTCACTATCCATCATTCCTGGTTTGTGATTTAGTGAGGCCCATTCAGTTACTAAAAGAGGCCAAGTTCATTGACGTCACTTTCTTTATCTAGACACTTTCTTCGGATTGAAGCTTCTTTACAACCGGACCGATTTGGGGTTGTTACCCACTCAGAGGGGGTTCGGCCGTGGAAGTCGTCTCAATTCTTAGTCAACTATGGATGTTGGGATATGACCCGGCACAGGGACCGAACCTATCCCAAAAATCCAAGTCCAGATAACAATCTACGAAACCACAAAAACCGGTGGCCGGACCAACAGGTCGAAAAGCCAGACCTCAACTGAAGCCCGACAAGGCAAGCTAAGGTCCGGACACGCTGGAAAGAAAGAGACAAACAAATAACGGTAAAGAGGAGACAAAGATCAACATATCAGAGTACGAACCAATCAATAAAGGAGACCCGACAATGCGCAAACCATTACTAACAACCTTAAAAATGGTTTGGCGATTACTTATCTCAATCAATAGAGGACACCCGCAGGCTAAAGACAAAACGCTCTAGGTATAAATACCCCATTAATCATAAGGTAAAGGGGATTCTCATTCTCTCATTCCCATACTCTCTCTCTCAATACTTGTCTTCTCTACCAAAAAACCTATACTTACTCTTACGCCGGAGGCTGGTCACAGCGAAACCCCCGGGGTCCTTACTATGACGAGACTAACGGTGTTTACTGTTTTGCTAGGTCAAGCTCAGCATAACCCTTTTGGAGACTCTTGGACAGCCTGATTAAGGTCCGGAGGTCTTGGAGTTAACATTGGAGATTTGCGTTTTAAGGTATTACGAGAAAACTAGCCCCGTGCTCCGCGGCGGGAGGCAAACTTTAAACGGTTGAGGCGGTCATTAACGTGGCTAAACACATAAAGAAACGTGGTTAAGTATATAGAAGAAACGTATAAAGTTACGGCGACTCGATTGTGGAGATCTAAACATAGATAAAAGACAGTTATATAACGGTACCGATGTTTTTCAGTCAGTGTCGGTCTCATTCTTCACGTTACCAACACATTATCGTCAGTTGATATAACCCAAGACCGGGACGTCATTTATACCGGACGTCAAGAAAAAAAATAATTAATGAACGAGAGTTATTGAGGAAAAATCTGATTATATATATACTATATAGGGTAACTCAAAACATTAGAAATTTGAGAATGGTTAAAGTGATATTTTATAAAATTGGGGATGAGTTTTGTCATTTCACCAAAGTTGAAGGGAAGAAGTGGTCGGTAACATTATGCCACTTGTCTTTAAATGTAGTAGTAAGAGTAACTGTCTAAAACTTTAGTATCTTTTTTTTCGTCCCAGGTCTAGTGGAATGTTATTTTTTTCTGGGCCACTCATGGACGCCAAGCCCCGAGTGCATACTTTCTAAAGCTTAGCTTCGGCCTTCGTGGCCCTCGTCTTTTTATTTTAGCCCAACCGTTTTGATTGAATTCAAAGTTTAAATATAATCATTTTTAGTTAAATAATTTAAAATAAAATAGTATAAACTATCAATGTTATGATAATCATTTAAATCAAGATGAAGTCTCACTTTAAAAATGAAACATATTGATGAAATTTCAAACAACTAGTTTAAAACTTTTATACATTTTCTTAATTTCATAGTCTAAAAAGTTAAAATTATGAAGGAATAAGCTATATAACTAAACTGATGTAAGTTAATAAATAATTACTTTGAATGAATTAATTATTTTAAACAAACGTGAATACTTAGAACTAGAAATGTTGCCCCGTGTTCCGCGGCGGGAGGCGGATCTTAAACGGTTGAGGCGGTAACATTTACGTGGCTAAACAAAAAAAAAGAAACGTGGTTAAATAAATTTTGCCCTGCGCTGCATGGCGGGTGGCGGACCTTAAACGGTTGAGGCAGTGACATTAACGTGGATGCTAAGTACAAAAAGAAACGTATGAAGTTACGGTGACTCGGTTTATAGAGATCTAAACATAGATAAAATACAGTTATATAACGGTACCGATGTTTTTTAGTCGGTATCGGTCTCATTCTTCACGTTACCGTCAGTTGATATAACCCACGATACCAAAAAAATATTCTATTTGAATACGACTCCGTTTTTTTAACAAAATTTATACCGGGACATTAAAAAAATTAAACAAACAAACGAAAATAATTAAGAAAAAATCAGATTATATATACTAGAGGAGTAAACTTGAAACTTTAAAAACTTAAAGGGATTAAAGTAATATTTTATAAAATTGAGAGATCATTTTTACCAAAACACCAAAATTGAGGGGTTGAAGTGGTCATCCACCGACACTTCTCTTTAAGTAAAAGCAGAATGTAGGGAGAAATTGTTTTTTTAATTAAGGAACAATTATGTCTTTTGAAACCAATGAGGGTAATGTTGAGCATCCCTCACTTTAAATATTTTCCTCCACAAAACAATCTTATGAATAAATGCATCGATTTTTTGTTTTCCATCAAGTTTTAAAAATGTTTCAATTAAGTCACTCAATACGCATTTACATAGATTATACAGTCGAATAAAAACATATTATATTTGACGTGACTCGTTTTCAAACAAAATTTATGTCGAAACGAAGACCAACTCGAAACGTACATATAAATAAGTACGAAAATGTATTGTATTTGACCCGGTTCGTTCGCCCCACGCTTCGCCGGCGAGAGGCGGATCTTAAACGGTTGATGTGACGTTTCGGATTTTTCGTTCTCGCACTTGTATTATATTTATCATGTAATCATTTTTCTATTAAATGAAATGAGAGTGTTTTTATTTAATTTTGTACAAAATATATATATATATTATTTTATGGATTTAAAACAATTAAAATTTTATAAGTTTTAAACTTATATAAAATTTTATATAAAAATTCTAAATTAAAAGTTGCACATTCAATGAAATAACCTATTTAAATGAGATAAATAGCTTTTATAAAAATTATTATTAATAATAATAATGAAATTAAATTTATAAAATATAAATAGATTTAAAAGAAATTAAATTAATTTATTTAATAAAAAGTTTAGGGTTCGTTTTGTAATTAATCAAACTAGAGGGTTTTAAAACAGAAATCTGTTGAGGGGCTGTTTCTGGACAAACCAAACCTCAGGGACTCATCCGTAATTAATTCAGGGACTAAATTAAAACAAAAACAAACTCCAGGGACCAAAGTTGTCAATCCCCAATTCGCATTTCCGGTCACCACCCTCGTTTGTCCGGCGGTCCAAGCGTTTTTCCGGCGACATCTCGACACAGCTGTTCCCTGCACCTCGACAACCGACAAAGGTGTCTCTGAATTAGTCTTGCCCGTGCGAACAAGAACCCTCGACCAATTGGTCTCCCCAACATACGGATCGTCTGATCCTGTTGGTGGCCGAGAAACCCACGCTCAAATTCGAGCCCGACAGTCAACCTCCACGCGTGTCGATTGGCTGGTTAGCTTCGTCTCGTTCAGAACAATGTCGGTACATGCCCAATCGCACGTTCTAGCATAGAAATCGAGCTCCCCTATAAATGATCATGGTCGGCCCTGCACGAACTGGCTACCCTCCTTTCACACACTCTCACTCCAAATTGAGGATTACAAGAGCTAATTTCACTCAGGACTCCATCACCTTCGCCGACCCTGAGTGAAGCTGTGACCAGGATTACAAGAGCTAATTCCACTCAGAAATCGATCCCCGCTTTTGACTTTTTCGGACTTCAAACCTCTGCCGACCGGACCCTTCGCGACTAGGTTCGAGTCTCGAATCGATTCCTTTACCTTCTGTTATCACCTGGTAAGCTTTTCCAATCGAAAACTCGACCATCGCCCGAGAGTTACAGGGCAAACCCAGTGTCCTCGGACACGGTTTTCCGGTTGCCGAGGACCAGCGACCAACTTCGTGGTTGTGTATATCAACTAAATGATACACACATAACCAGCGATGGGCAGTAGCCCGGCAGGTTATGCGTGTGTGTGTTTGTGTATCAGGTCGCGGGTTCGATCCGGGTGGCCTACGGCCCAACCCATTTTTTTTTTCTATTTTCTGTTTTAAATATAATTTAGTTTATTTAATTATCCCACCATATTTTAATACCATATTTATACAATAAAAACCAATACGAGTCGGTTAACTCGTTCGTTTATTTTGAAACCGATTAAACACTCTTTTTATCTATAACCTATTTCATTATTTTTATAAATCTTGTAATATTATTTAATTACATTTTTATATATAAAACATCCCATATTTTTATAAATCTTGTAATATTATTTAATTACATTTTTATATATAAGACACCCCATATTTTTATAAGTCTTGTAATATTATTTAAATACATTTTTATATATATATAAAATGTCCTATATTTTTATAAATCTTATAACATTTTTATAAACTTATTAAAATACATTTAATATCCAAAATATCCCATTTTTATATAAACCTAGCAATGCTTTTAATAAGCTTGTTTAAATAAAGTTTAAATAAAGACTTTTCTTTATTTGTTATCATTATAAATACATTAAATATAATAATACTTGTATGAAACAATATATATATATGTATTCTTATAAGTTAAAGTTTTACAAAAACCATTAACATTTTATTTCCATACATTATACAAATAAATATTAAGGAAGAATTATATTAAAGCCCACATACATTTAAATACAAATACACACCAATACGCATACAATAATACCCATTTGTCTACATAGGGTATCAACGTGCTTAGGCTTCCACGTACTTATCACCTACACGCGTGGAAAATACCCGCTTGCAAGGTGAGTTACATAGCCCATATTTTACATTTTATACGTTTTGGGGTGAAACATTATAATGCTACTCACATTGTTTATACGTGTTATACATGAGACTATATGCTTATTCTTTGGATGTACATACATTTAAACACAAGACAACCAACTGTAATATTGATAGATCTATTGTGCCTGACCGGCCCACCCGGTTAGGGTGTTTATTACTGCATACTCGGATATAACCGCGTGTTATATTCAATCATATCGGATATAATGGGTAACTATATTCAAACATACCGGACTTAGTTGTTGTGCTCTGTTCAAGCGCGTGAAACTCGGTTTAAATTGTGATTAAATAAATGATACATCATATGCTATGTTTAACAATATAAACAATGAGTTGCAAAACGATTTACAACCACTATTTACAGGAAATACTAAACCTATGTACTCACCAACTTTTTAGTTGACACTTGATTTAAATAATGTTTCAGGTTTGGATATGTGACTGCTTGCCGAAGATCTCCACACTTAGGAACTATGGACCTAGTTAAATAAATTAATGTTTTGAACTAGACTAGGTTATTTGAAATGTATTGTATTTGGAACTTGTTGTCTTTAAATTTAATTAATGAATTATGCAATCTTTAGTTATCATGTGCTTTTGAACAATCATCACATTGTCCGCCTCGATGATTCCGCCATCGGTCGGGGTGTGACAGTTGAGCCGGTAACATTAACGTAGCCAGAAAAAAAGAAACGTGGTTAAATATATAAAAGAAACGTATGGAGTTACGATTACTCGGTTGCGGAGGTCGAAACATAGCTAAAAGACAGTTATGTAATGGTACCGATATTTTTAAGTCGGTGTCAGATTAAAAGAAACGTATGAAGTTACGACGGATCGGTTACGGAGATTGAAACATAGATAGAAAACATTATTATGACCCGAACGTTACGGTATAAGAGTTTTTAAAAAGTTATGTAATGGTAAAAATTAAAAGAAAGTAAAAAAAACATATCGCATGCCACCGGGATCGAACCGGTTACCATCCAATACAATCAAAAGCTTCCGATCATTACCGCTACACTTCCATTTTGTAGTTTATGTAGAAACAATAGTTTATAACATAAAACAAATATTCATCCTTTTGTTTCAAAAAAAAAAATACACAAACACATTCATTCATTAATATGCATAGTTGCATACAGAATGCTTGGTTCGTTATTAGAAAAAAGGTAAAATATCTGCTTTTTTTCAAAATAAAAATAAAAAAAATCATCCAATAAGATTGGTTTACTGTTACTAACACGTTCCATTTTAAATAGTTAGATTAGAAAATAACCCTCACATAAAAAAATTTATTCACATGTGAAATTTTTCTTTTTGACATGCGAAATATTCACATATGAATTATTTTTCCTGAGTGAAATTTTCACATGTGAATAATATAGTAAAAAGAGACATTTTTTCGAACAGCGTGCATGAAATATATAGAAATCAAAATATATTTTTTTAACTTATTAAACATGGTGAAAAACCAAAAAATGTAAATTCAAACAAATTTCCATCGATGCAAGACATTATGACAAATAAAATTAAAAGATAAAGCATCATAAAATTCAAAACCAAATAAGAGTTTCTTAATGCAAACCCAAATATCCTATGAAAAAAAAAATTGAACATGAAAGATGAATTACCTTGTTTTGAATACCCAGTAAATATCATCTTCATTAAGAAAAATGAAAGATGAATTACCTTGAAAGTTGAATTATTCAAAGTTCTAATCTTTATTATCCAAATTTTCTAATCCAAAGGCTTAATTCTCAATTGTCAAAAATAGGACTCAAATGGTAAAACACCATTACAGTTGGTCCATACTAGATAAAATTCATGATATCATAACACAAATCTTAGCAAGAAAGTAATAACGTTTAGTTGGCTGGAATTCATTGGAATTTAAATTCCATTCCTTAGGGTCTATTTGGTATGTGGTAATGGAATGGACGAGGGAATGGAAGGGACGAGGGAATGGAATGGACGAGGTAATGGAATGGACAAATCAATGAAATGGACCATTCCATTCCATTGTCTTGTTTGGTTATCATGAGGGAATGGAATAAATCATTACTTTATTTTGTTTGTTAGGCTAGAAAAGACGAAATAATAAAATTGGTGGTGAGTGGCGGTGGTGGTGGTGGGTGGCGGTATTGGATGGTGGTGGGTGACGATGGGTGATGGCGGCGGTGATGGGTGGTTGTTGGTGGGGGGTGGCGGTGGTAGGAGGTGGTGGTGGGTGGTGGAGGAGGCGACAATGGTGGTGGTGGTGGCGGTGGGTGGTGGGGACGGTGGTGGCGGTGGTGATGGGAGGTGGCGGTGGGTGGCGGCGGCGGTGGGGGTGGGTGGCGGTGGTGTGGTTGTGGGTGGCGGTGGTGGTGGCGGTGAGAGATGGCAGTGGGTGGTGGAGGCGGCGGCGGCGATTGTGGTAGGTGGTGGAGGCGGTGGTGGTGGGTGGTGGTGGGTGGTGGTTGGTGGTGGTGGTGGTGGTAGGAGGGTGTGGTGGTGGTGATAAAGGGTGAAAGAAGGGATGGAATGAAAAAAAAAACAAGGGAGGTGGATGAAATAAATTTGTGAGATTTAGAGGGAATGACATTTCTTATAGAATGAGTGATTTCATTTCATCATCCAACCAAACACCATTTTTTTCATTCTCTTGTAATCGTCAATTTCATTTCACCTCGCATGCTTATTGTGTGTAATTTTGTAGAGTGTGTCCAACCAAACACCAGTTTATTTGTGTGTAATTTTGTAGTGTGTGTGCTTATCACCATCGACACGTGTTATGTGTTTTTAATATATTATATGTGTATATTAGTGCATGTGAATTAATTAGTGTCTATGAATCTGTAATTTTAGAACTGTGTGTATATATATAGTGTGTGTCAACCAGTGCGTGTATGCGTGTGATTGAAATATACGAGAAGAAAGAATTGTATTGTTATATTTTTTATATAAAAATATGATGCTTTTTTTAGAAAAACATAATCCACGTTTGAAATCTGTGTTGGTTACCAATAGCAACACAGTTATATTATATAATAACACATTATATACTATATTAAATAGTAATTAGTAATTATGATTTAGAAATTATAAAACGATTAAAAATTTTAATTGGTAATGAACAAAGTTTTGAATTAAAAAATTTGTAGATAAAAAATAAAACGAATTATTAATCTATTTATCTAAAATAATAAAGTTGATTAAAATGTAAAAACAGTCTTGGTAATATAATAATTAAACAAATTACAAACTTACTTTTTAAAATTGATAAGTAACGTCGTAAATTATAAGTGTACATAATTAATTTTAAATTAAATTTATTTAGTTCTATCCATAATTAAACTTATAATAAATATTTAAAAATATTTTTTTAATATAATTATTATTTAATATCATTATTTAATATGAGTGAAACGAAAAAATAAGGATGAGTAGGTACCATAAAGTGACACGTGTCCCCATATTTAATAGCAGATGAAGGCGAGAAAATAAATATAAGAATTCATAATAGAGTGACACGTGACACCTTATATCTTTATTTATTAGTATAGAAATTACCCCAATTTTAAGAACAGGTGGGAGCGACTTCAATTCCGTAGAATCAAAATTTGATCAAAGGCTTGTCCGCATCTTCACAGATTATCGCACATATGTTTTCTTCCTTACCTGTCTAAG
This sequence comes from Smallanthus sonchifolius, assembly GCA_023525975.1. Classification (NCBI taxonomy): domain Eukaryota; kingdom Viridiplantae; phylum Streptophyta; class Magnoliopsida; order Asterales; family Asteraceae; genus Smallanthus; species Smallanthus sonchifolius. The sequence continues at coordinate 19,556,543 of CM042018.1, read as the reverse complement.
CTATTTTACATATCTGAATTAAATGATGAATTCGAAAAGAAAAAAACCCAAAAAATACGTTGGGAATCAAAATCTAAACACGAACTCAACATTGATTATTTATGAACTCCATGACGAATTCAAAGAGTTCATAATAAAAAATCTAGTGAAACTCAAACGAGAGATAATTGAATCTAAATCGGATCTTTGGATTGACTTCTCTTCATCAGGCATCTAAACATATTAAAAAAAAAGATTAGATCAAATTAATTGAGAATAATTCAAACGAAAACCAATCGCACGAGAACATATCGAAAGTGAACAAACGAAGGGAAAAAATCGAACACAATAAGTATAGGCAACAATGCATAAAATAAAGTATAAGCAGTAACACATTTAGTATTGGAAATCAAGCCCAAAATCGAACACACAAACATGATATTGACCTCAACAAAGATCTACTATTTCATGTGTATATAAAACTCGACACCCAAAAACCTTTACATTAACCAAACCCAAATAATCTTAGTCTAATACGAAACTCAATCCTGTATGAACTTAAATAAACAACCGATAAACATAAACTAAATATTAACAATTATCTTGAACTAGCTACTAATAATTATAATCAACACCTTCGACAATTATCCCTTTAAATCTTCATTTATCCAACTACTTTTTTTTGGTTTATCTCAATCACAGACTTTCATATATGAACCAAAATAACCTTTTGTAACATCCCGAAAATAATAGCGGCTTAACAAACGAGTTTTGAATAAAGAAATAATGATCGTGGGGCGAGGGGGACTAGACGCAAAAGAAAAGAAAAAGGGAAGGGGGGGAAGGGCTTTCAAACCCTAGCCGCCCCCTTACACCCTCATTCCATCCATTTCCATCTTGAGATTCTAGAGAGAGAGAAAAGAGAGAAGGCTAGAGAGAGAAGGAGACGTATTGAGCCCGAGATCGTCCCAACACGTGCGTCCATCGGTTGCTTGAAGTTTGTAAGGCCCCAAACCCGGGAGGCCTCACGTGTTGGATTTACTAATTCACAAACAGTTCTTAAACTTCAAATAACATTAAGCAGCGGAATAAATGTCATTACATTGTTTTCAAATAGCAACAAATTAAAACTTATCTTTAACATTTAGCATTTAAACAAACATATGGGATCCCAGTCTCATATAGCCGGGTAACTCCTCAAGGAGCTAAGCAACATCCATTCATAATTCCTCTATCCTTAACCTGACATGCATACTAAAAATCAGCTAACACTGGTGAGTTCAATTCTTTCATTCATTTTAAAAAAAAAATGGTTTATCGTTCGTTCATTCGTTAGGGTTTTATCATTCATAATTAAAACGGGGCTTACTCATTTTCCATTCGGTCAAACATTCGTTCATAAAACCATTTAACATTCCATTCAAGTCATAAAATAAATATCTAAATCTGTATTACCATCCATTCCGTTCCATTCATTTATCACACATAGGACCCGTAAGTCACTAAGGCGATTCCATTCCTATTTATCACACTCAGGACTCGCAAGTCACCGAGGCGATTCCATTCCCATTCACGGGTCACATTAACACTGAGTTATCGTCGCCACTCCCAGTCCCTATTGTACAACCATAATACCATTGGTAGGCCACAAAGGCACTACCCCTGTTGTGCTTATGGCCCAAATGTGCCATAAGTCTGGGAATTGCATTCCCAGACTCCATTCTTCAATTCCATTCATTCGACAGATTAGATTTGTAATGACTTCTTTAAAAACATTTGCCCGTTTTCCTTTCATAAAACATTTCATTTGTTTATAAAACCCCTTTTCTTTTATTTCAAAACCATTTCTTATAAAACATTCCATTCATAAACATTCCATTCACAAACATTCCTTTCATAAACCTTTCATTTCACAAATGTTTTCTTGTTTCAAACATCACTCCCTTAGTAAAAACAACCATTTCGTAAACCTTTCATTTAAACAATCATTCCATAAACGTTTCATTTAGTAACCATTCCATTTAGCAAGCATTTCGTAAACATTTCATGAGTATGCATATCACCCTAGAAACAAGTAAATAGGATTTTTGACTCACCTGTTATGTTATCCAATCACGCCTTACCAATTCTGTCTGAAAGCGTTACTGTCAATCTGAATTAACGAATAACACATAAAATCTATACTTTCTAATTACTAAGCGAAACTAGATCAATTTCGCTTTCTGAGCCCCAAGCGAAACTAGACAGTTTCATATCTTTTGAACAAGCGAAACTATTACAGTTTCGCTTCCTTTGTTCTAGGCGAAACTAGGCAGTTTCGTTTCACATTATATCCCAGCGACACTATATAATTTTGCTTCTTCTCCAAGCTAAACTACCTGGTATTTCGCTTGTTGTCTTCTCCCGCAGAAACCCTAGTTTCTACGTGGAGATGGTGGCTCAAGCTTTCTACGTCCAAGTTTCTACCTTTTTACATTCAAAACTTATAGTTTTTTTTCATGATTCCAGATCTATAATCCTTTTATCATTTGACCCGTAAAAACCCGACCTTTTTTATTAAAACCATAAAACCCACCCAAAACTTAAAACTCATATATGGGTAGATTTCTTACCTCAAAACGACACCGTTCTTCAGCAACTCTTCACCCGAGCAGTGGAGAATGGTTGAGGACCGATCTTTAGCTCAAATTGACACTTTCTCTCCCTACGGTTTCTCTCTCTATAAATGGGGCGTGTTTAGGTTTAGATTGCAAAGTAAGGAGAGACGAGGGACTTAAGCCCACTCCCCCCTTTTCATAGTTTCGCTCCACCCCTTTCGACCCATCTTCTCGACCCAAATTCGCGGACCAGTCCCATTTGTTTATTTCATTTATTTTGTTTTAATAACCCCGCTCATTATTCTATCGTTATTTTCGGGATGTTACAAAGTTTCTTTGAAGAAGCGGGTCGTTTTGAGGTAAGAACCACCCTAGATCTGAGTTTTTAGTTTTAATGGGTTTTTATGAGTTTTTAGTTAAAAGATAGGATTTTAACGTTTAAAACGCAAAATGAACCCTATATCTAGCATCACGAGCATAAAACACGAGTTTTGAACGTAAAAAGTTGATACCTTGACGTGATCGGACCTTGGCCGCCATCTCCATGTAGAAACCCTAAGTTCTGCCGGAGAAGACGACCAAGTGAAACTATTAGAGGAGCGAAACTATCTAAGAAGCGAAACTGATTAGTTTCGGTTAGTTTATAGCAAGCTAAACTAACCAAGTTTCACTGGAACCCAGTTTCGCTAAAGACCTAGTTTCGCTGAGGCAATGAGAGCGAAACTAACCTAGTTTAGCTGTGAGTTAGAAAGCGAAAGTGTTATAGTTTCGCTTAGAGGCATGAAGCGAAATTAACCTAGTTTCGCTCAGAGTAGAGCAAGGTTTAGAACTGAAATACTTTGACTATCAATCCAGATTTCGAACGTCACCAACCGATCTGTTGATAGTACGTTTGAGTTTGCTTATCACGTGAGTCAAGAATCCCTATTTTACTGTTTTAAGGTAGTGTGCATACTCAGAAACGAACGTTTATAATAAATGTATTTTATTACTTAAACGTGACATATAGAAAGATAAAGGTTTATTTAACTGAACGTTTTATAAACAGTAGAAAGAGAACGTAGTAAATTTTATATTACTTATACGTTTTATAAACAAGGGAAAGAGAACAGAGAACATGTTTATATAACTGAATGTTTTATAAACAATAGAAAGAGAAAAGAGAACAAGTTTATTTAACTATATGTTTTGTAAACAGAAAGAATGAGATAAGTCAAATACATTGTCTAATCTGTTAGAGTATAGTACACAGATGAAAGTCTTGAGGTAGTAGCATAGTCCTAGAGACTAGTACTACTCGAAGTTTATGGCAGCATGCTCGAGTTCATGACTGCCATATGAAAAACGGGGACATTGCTCGACAGGGGCACTGTAACTGGTGATATTACAATGGGTAGAATAGGAGTAACGACGCTTACTTTAGTGACGGAGGTCACTAATCATACAGGTTCCTTCGGGGACATGCATATAGGTTCCTCCGGGGACAAGCGTACAGGTTCCTTCGGGAACAACATAAGTTCCTCCGGGAACAATAGAGACAAACATATTGTAGACATATAATGTATGACTTAATTACAAGAGTAACATAGCATGTTATTAATTGTTTACTATGATATGTTTACATAGTATTATATAGTATGTTTTTTCGCCAAAGAGGTTGTGGTGTGGTTGAGGTAAGGCCCGGAGTCCCAAGGGACCCGGGTTCGATCCCTACCACCACCATTAATTTCTGCGGCATCGCAAATGAGGCCTAGCTTTTAGGCTGATGCACCAGAGTTTTACCCACGCCGATCCAGGGTTCGAGCCTCGGCTTTCCCTCAAGCTCGGAAGGGGCCGTATTGGGTGGGGTTTTTCCTTGGAAGCTTTCCAACTCTGACGCCAAGTGGGCCCGGTTAAGACAACATATTGGTCGGAGTTGGACGAGGCTCTCCCATGTGACGAGGGGTGCGACGTCACAACATTCAATGTTCACCTTTCAAAAAAAAATATAGTATGTTTTTTGTTAAATGAGTTTTATACGATTAACATGAGAAAGAAAGATTTTCTTTATAAATGTTTTAAAAGCTTGAACTCACCAGCGTCAGCTGACTTTTAGTATGCATATCGGGTAACAAAGAAAAAGATAAGGTATGAAGCCGTGAGGGCTTAGATAGCATGGTTGGATGGTTGTTTGCTGAAAAGATTGACATTCCCATGGCTATAGTTTTAGTTATTTGACAATGATGTTGAAAGTTTTAATTAACTATGAATTTGTATTAAACTTTCGCTATGTTTTTATTTTGTTATTCAAGGTTCTAAGAACTATGTTTATGTGTGCCAACTATTATCGGTACCCGGTTTGGTTCCTTTCACCTTCAAACTTCTGTGTTCACTAATTCAACCCCTTATCAAGATTACCGTCTTCATTTTCCCCCTTAATCTTGATTTGGATCCGTGTCTTCATCAAGGCAATGTTGAATCTCGATCATCTAGTTCGTGCACGTTGTCTTCTTGATCTGCTTTGCGCTATTAACTAATCAGGTTCTATTCGCACAGATCAACTCACCTGTGAAACACTCAGGTTCTATTCACACCAACTGAATCACTTAGGTTCTTTTTCCCCCACTAAGGTTCTTCCGACCACCCCTCATAGGTTAATCGGTTTTACAAGTACCGTTCTTCGATCTTCACCACTTAGGTTCTCTCTCGATCACATAGATCCTTGATCGATCTCTCACGGATCTATTGTCTTCTTCCACCCGGTTTGTATCACACGACTTTCTTTAATCGTCTTACACAATTGCTCTTCACCTTCGTTGGAACCAATAACAGTTTCTCAGTTTTGACATCATGATTTCTTCCACACGAATTGTCTCTTGTTTGGTGGGTTCACACAGATCTGGTTCGGCTCTTGCTTTACTCGCCGATTGTCTCTTTCTTCTTTTCCTCGATCTCGCAACCAGTAGCATAAAAAGGTTGCTTGCTTCTTTTAATTCTTACCTGTCAATGTACGTGGGTGCTTGTTTGCTTCTCTATTTTGACTTACTTGCCTTCTTTTCCTTTTTTATTCTCTTGCAGATTTTTTTTTCTATTATTTGTGTTCTAACTTGCTTCCTTCCTATTTTTTTTATTGTCCTTTGATACCCGTCGTCCACTTCCAATTAATTCACTGGGCAACCTTCTTTCTCGCATGCTATAATAAATAACCTCCTTTCCTGCTTCTTCGTTTCTCCCTTTAGTCAGCAACTTCCGATCCAAATTACCCCCAACTTTCCAAACTTGTCGTCCCTAATATTATTTTTCTTTCTTTCTTCGATTGTGGCCTACTTGCTTGATTGATTATGCTGCTACTCTCGTTCTCAGTCCTACAACCAAAAGGGGTTGCCCCTTTCTCGAAAAAACGGCTCGTAAACCCTGCAAGCTCTGATACCAATTATTCGAAATCAGACTCAAAATCGAGAACACAAATACAATATTGACCTCACCAAAGATTGAGTCTTTCTTGTATACATAAAACTAGACACCCAAAAACCTTTACATTAACCATCTATTTATACTAATCAAACACAAACTAATCCTACTTTAATACGAAACTCAATCAAACAACCGATAAACAAAAACTAAATTTTAACAATTATCTTTAACTAATTACTGATAATTATCCTCAACACCTCGTATAATTATCCCTTTTAAGTCTTCATTTATCCAACTCATTTTCTTGGTTTATCTCAATCACAAACTTTCAACCCTTTATTAAGACTACTGCCTTCAGTAATCACCGATGCATACAATATACCAAGAATAGTATGTCGTGTATGCAACAATGATTAGTAAAACATACACAAATTCTACTCTCTAGGCTAGCATGTTAAATGGATTGAAATCACAAATAAGTTTATCTTTTTCATATTTTAATTAACGGGGAAAAAGATATTATTAGTAGTATAACTTTGTTACAAAAGAATCAGTTCAAACACATCAAAAGCAGCTTATCAAACATGTTGGCATCCCTCTAGTTTTTCACTTCTCCCATCAAACTTGATGTACTTGTACTAGTTTGCCTCTAACAAGTACACCACAAAATCAGCACTTGTCAAAATGGCTAACAAAAAGTAAAAGTTGTTTAAATGACCCCTTTTTAGACATCCAGGCATTCTGTCACCACTAGAAGACTTCATCACAATTGTCACAAGCAGACTACTCACATAGTTCTCTAGCGATATCGACGTCATGCATTGCGCACTTTCAAAGCTTTTTAGTCCATCTGGTGCTTGCCAATTAAAGTACTCAAACTGCCCTACATACATGAAAACCTCTGAAGCTCCAATAAGTACATATTGTGGGACTTGTCAGAATATGCTCAAGGTGTTCGATCCTTCACAATTGGTGCAATGTGTCTCTTTAATTAAATATTATATATGTATATGTATAAAATGGTATATATATATATATATATGATGGATCCGGTACAAAATACATTTAGAATAAAAAGTGTAGGAACCAATGAGGTGGCGACACGTGGACATGAATGAAAATCAATGGAAGGGTAAAAGAAAGAATTAACATTCTTATTTGACTTTTTTCGACAAATACTAGCGTCAACAATTTTTTTAAACTCAAATAACTTTTATATACTTTATAATTTTTTTAAAAAAATTATACCATAAAATAGAAAAAAATTTCCTCTTTAATATGGGTATAGTATTGCTATATATTTTTTTAAATATTTTTTTTTCTTCTTAAAAATCATATAAAAATAGGGCTGCAGTAATAACAACACATGTATATGCGATAATAACACGAGAAAAAGAATATCAGCACAGTTAAAATTAGATAACAACACATTGTAATAACACTCTTTTCTGTGTTGTTATCCCGTTTACAATGTGTTGTTATCTCATTTTACAATGTGCTGATATGATTTTTTATGTGTTGTTATTGCATATACATGTGTTGTTACACTACATTTTAAAAAAAAGTTCATTTTAAAAAAAATATAGCAATAGTGTACTCATATTAAAAAAATAAAATTCTCGATTTTATGATACAAATTTTTTAAAAAAATAATGAAGTATATAAAAGTTATTTGATTTTAAAAAAATTGGTGGAACTAGTATTTAATATAAATAGTCAAAAGAATGTGCCAAATTCTTTTTTTACCCTTTCTAGTGATTTACATCTTTAATTAATTCCATAATTAATCGCTAATTAATTTTAGCCATTAAATTAGTATGATCAATGGTTAAGATTGTTTTCTATCATTTTTATGCTAAATTTATTTTGTACATATATATATATAGGGAGGTTCAAATAAGAAGTGCAATATGATCAAGGGTAAAGATTTAAGTGTAGGAAAAATAAGGGGTGAAAGGGTATTTAAGTAATAGCCACTTTTGTTGATTTTTTTCAACTTCTCCCACTTTTTTTAAACGTTAATAACTTTTTCATAGGACATTATTTTTTTTATAAAAATTATACCATAAAATTGAGCGTTTTTATCTTAAATTTGAGCTATATTTTTTTTTTGTAAAAACAAAATCGACACTTAATGAAATTATGCTACTTTACGTAAATGTGCTGGTTTATGGTAAAACAGCACAATTTACGTAAATGTGCTGGTTTCTTTAATTTGTGCTACTTTTAGTCAATTATTTTGTGCCTAATTTGGTAGCATTCATTAAAAATAAAAATTTAAAGCATCCATACACCAATAAAACGGTTCAGTGGTAGGCAACAAAAAGATTATGCATCAAAATGTTGTTTTGTGCTGGTTTGATATACTAGTTTTGTTGTGATTGATTAGTTAAGAAAAGCAAGTTACACAATTAACCGTGTTGTTTTGGTGTTGTTTTATAGTAAAACAACATAATTAATTGTTATGTTTGGTGTTGTTTTATGATAAAGCAGCACAGTTAATTGTGCTGTTTGACAATGCAGCACAGTTAATTGTGTTGTTTTACTATAAACGAACACATTTATGTAAAGTACCACAATTTCATTAAGTGTCGATTTTGTTTTTACAAAATAATATATCAATACTATACTCGAATTAAAGGTAAAAAACGCTCAATTTTATGGTGTAATTTATTTTAAAAAATAAGGTCGTATGAAAAAGTTATATACGTTTAAAAAAAGTGAGAGTGTTTGAAAAAATTCAACAATTATGGGTTTTCCAAGAATGCCCCTCCATTCCTTATTTTTCCTACACTTAAATCTCTATACTTGATCATCCAATTGAATGGATGAGATTGTTTCTTAGACTTTTTAGCCAAATTACACTTCTTAGGGAAACCATCCCCTATATATGTATATATATATATATATATATTCATATATATATATATGGGAGGGATATTATAGGAAGAGAAAAAAGTGTAGAAAGTGTAAGAAGCTACCATGAAGGGACATGTATCTAAGGAGGGGAACAAGAGGGAAGGACAAAAGGGTCAAAATAGCATGCGTATGATTCTCAAAAGACAAGGAGCATGCACATGCAAGTCACATGCATATTCTCCCATGTTTTTTAAACGTTCATAACTTTTTTATGCGTTATTATTTAAAAATAAAATACACCATAATAATGAGCATTTTTTTATCTTTAATATGAGTATAATATTATTATATAAAAATTAAAAAAAATGACGTGTTAAGTGGGTTTTTTAATTCATTGTGTTTTTGAACTAGGTTGTACAAACTATATAAAAAACATCATAAAAATCGTTGTACAAACACCATAAAAAATGTCATTACCTAAAAAAATAATAAAAACATTTGATTTATGGTGTTTTAGATGCTCAAAAACATCATAAAAACGCTCCAAAGAAAAAACACCATAAAATGATTTATGGTTTCGATCGAAAATATCATAAAACACACTTGAAAAAACATTATAAAAAAACCATTTAATTAATGGTTTATAGTTATATGACGCTCGAAAACATCATAAAAAATGTCATGAATTAAAAACACCATAAACACGTCATACGAACCCATTTTTTTTACAAACGTTCGAAAAAAACACCATTAAAACTTCAAATACAAGCGCTCGACGGTTTTTTTTTTAATTTTTTACAAACGCTCGAAAAACGCAATAAAATGTTAAATAAAAACGCACTAAAAACTATAAAAACACAATAAAAACGTCTTACAAACCCATTTTTTATAAACACTCGAAAAAACACCATAAAAACTTTAAATATAAACGCTCGATTGTTTTTATTTTTTGCACTTTTTTACAAACACAAAAAATACCATAAAACATCATAAAACGCCTAATCTTTTACAAACGCGCGAAAAAACGTAATAAACAAACACTTGAAAAAACACCATAAAATTGACCAGTTAAATTGCAGAGTTTAAAAACATCATAAAATTACACAGTTTAAAAAATATCATAAAATTGCCTAGTCAAAAAAACACCATAAAATTGCATAGTTCGAGAACACCATAATTGTGTTATTATGTATGCTTGTTTGGTGTTGTGATTTGAGTATTTGATGATCGATTACTTGCAGGTTAATCAAAAACACCCTAAAAACGCTCAGTTAAAAAACATCATAAAAACGTCATTTTATTTTATTTTTATATAGCAATATAATAGTCATATTACAAATGCTTTAAAAACGCCATAGAATGTCAAATACAAACGCACGAAAAAAAAATTGAAAAAACACTAAAAACACGTCAAACAAACCCATTTTTTTACAAATACATGGAAGAATACCATAAAAACTTTAAATATAAATGCTTGATTGTTTTTTTTTTGCAAACGCTAGAAAAAACGCCATAAAAATGTCGTTTTTTTTTCACAAACACTCAACAAACGATATATACAAATGCTCGAAAAAAAACTATAAAATTACACAGTTCAAAAACACCATAAAATCACCCACTTTCATGAACACCCAGTTCATGTCGGTTTTTTTTAAATATATATAGCAATATCATACATGTTGGAAAGATAAAAAAATGCTAGATTTTATGGTATAATTTTTTTTAAAATAATGACGTATAAAAAAGTTATAAATGTTTAAAAAATAGTGGTGGAAGGTGCATATGACTTGCATTTGTATATTATTTCTCTCTCTTGGATGCAATTACTATTATACGCTTCCAGCTTTTAAATTCCCTCCCCATTTACGTGGCATGTTGATAACCATCCATCTCCAAGATCAATGACTTAAATCCCTTTTTACATTTTTTTTCTTTTTTAGTGAAACCCTATTATATATATATATATATATAGAGAGGGTTGGGTTCAATTAATATCCCTTGTTTAAGGTGTTCTCATTAACACATTTGTACGGACTGCATTTTGTCACCTCACTTCTTACTTTAACACCCAGCAAGGGTAATTTAGTAATTTCCTGTCAATCACCCCATCCTCACCCCACGTCCCTTCGCAAGACTACCTTCTCCTGCAGAACCTTTTCCCATCTACTAATCCTTCTCCTCATTTTCTTCTCTTTTTTTCATTGTTCCAGATGTACAATTGATATGGACATATGTACCTCGTTTCCAAATCTTTTCTTATAATCTTCCCTAGATCCTCCTTATTCTACCATTACTTCAACTGAGTTTTCTTTTTTCTCCATAGTAGCATCTTACAATGGCTGGTGATAAAGTCGAAGATGGTAATGGTACACTAGTGTTTGTTGATTCTGGTGACGAAGTCCATGAAGGTAATGGTTCAATGGTCCTTGTCGATGTCGATTGTGAGTTGCATCCGGAGAGTGTTGATCTTGCTGTGGCTGAAGCATTTGATAATTTTGTCCCCAATTCTCCTCTGTGATTTCTTGGTTATGATTAGCAAGGTTCGTTTTTTATTTTATATTTCTTCTTTAATGTTCATCCTTTATTAAATATGAGTTTCATTATGTTTTTTCCTTTTTTTTGGTAATGATCAACAAGAATTTATTATTATTATTTATTGTTTATTTTTTTCTTTTTTTTAGGGAAAACACGGCCACAAGATATAGACTTTTGTTATTTCATTATGTTCTTTTTAGGGAAAACAAGAATTTTATTTTTTTGCTGTTATTTTATATTTCTTTTTTTTAATGTTTTTTTTCCTTTTTTTTAGGAGAAACATGTCCAAAAGATATAGACTTTTGTATTCACCTGGACTTTTATGTATGTCCTCCCCTATTTCCAGTTGTGTTATACCGATGCTGAAACTAGGTGCACCCGGATCCTTTTCCTCAAGTCTGTTGAAATCCTCCTTTATCAAACATTTTGAACTTTCATTTTTCTGCCCTGTAACTATTAAACCAAAAAATTCCCATACAAAAGCAATTCATTAGTTATCCAATATTAAAACATATGATTGTATAAGTTTCCTACATTACACTATTGTAAAATTACACTGGTGTTACTTTATTTTTTTACACCGGTGGCACTCTGTTTTTTTCATTAGTGAACTTTCCATGTTAAAAACTAACATTAGTGTAAGTATCATTTGCCTCCAAAACTAAAAACTAACACTAGTTTAATCTTCACACAAGTTAACATTTGTAACATCCTGAAATTTCAAAAGCGTAGACCGGGCACGGGATTTACAAAGAATAAGGAAGGTGAATGGAGGTGGGCCTTGGGCTTGGGCCGGCTTTGGAGAGTGAGTTGGGCTCTATAAAAACCCAACTTCATCCTCTCCACCTTCATTTCAACCATTTTCACCATTCACAAGTTCTAGAGAGAGAGAGGTGAGAGAGAGAAGGTGTCGGTTTTGCTCAAAGATCGAACCAAACTTCTTCACCAGTGATAACACGAAGCTTTGCTAAAGAAACGAGCCGATTAGAGGTAAGAAACTAACTTACATCTGAGTTTTTATTCAAAATGGGGTTTTAGGGTTTCTTGGGTATAATCACATAAATGTTGGATTTTTACGTATAAAAGCACATGAAAAGTATTGATCTGGATTCATGGGAGTTGGAGAAGTTATTTGAACGTAAAAAGTTATGGTTTTAGATCGAAACGAATCTGTTAAGGAGTTAGGGTTCTTGAGCCGACACTCAGCGAAGAAGAAGGGTAGAAAGAATCGGCCAGGGAGAATCGGCCACTTTAGTATGACAAAAGTACTGAACGCAAGTTCAGGCGCTCTCGAGAGTGTCAGCCGACTCTTTAGAGAGTGTCGGCCGACTCTTGAGAGAGTGTCAGAAAGAATCGGCCAGGGAGAATCGGCCACTTTAGTATGACAAAAGTACTGAACGCAAGTTCAGGCGCTCTCGAGAGTGTCAGCCGACTCTTTAGAGAGTGTCGGCCGACTCTTGAGAGAGTGTCAGTTGACTCTGGAGAGAGTGTCAGCCAACTCTTGAGAGAGTGTCGGCCGACTCTTGAGAAAGCATCGGCCGACTCTTAGGAGTGTCGGCCGACTGTCTCTGCCGACTCTCCAGTGTATTAGCCGACTCTAGCAAGTTTAACCGATTTCATGTATTGTATTCGCACAGATCACGTATCACTCGTGTAGCCCGAGCTTTTAGTTTCAATAGACAGAATATCAGGTGAGTTCTAATCCCCTTTTTGACTTCTTTAGGGGTGATGTGCATACTTAGTGTAAAGTATTTATTACATATTTTATATTAATAAACAAAGTGAAAGCTATGTTTTAGTGAAAAGTTTAAAAGAGGCAAATGTATGTTTTGAGCAAAGTATAGCTATATTATTAGCAAGCGTTTATTATATTTTCATATACATAAACAAATGCATAATATACGTGCTAGTATGTTTTCAGTAAAGCAAGATATATCATTTGGCAAGCGTTTACTATACATAAACAAAGGCATGATATATGTGTTGAGCTATGTTTTAGTAAAAGCAAAGGTATTATTGGCAAGCATTTACTACATTTTCATATACATAAACAAAGGCATAATACATATTAAAGTTATGATCAAGTCAAAGGTATTTTTGCCTTCCTTTGTGGTTCGTTAACGGTTGTACAACTGGGATGAGTGATGGTGGTTGCTCGGGAGAACCACGCAACTCCCCTTAGCGTTAAGCGGTATTGTCGGTTCATGGTCGTTGATCACGGGGGCATTGGCCAGGGTATTGTCGGTTCATGGTCGTTGATCATGGGGGCATTGACCAGTTACTCGTCGGTTTATGGTCGTTGATCATGAGGGCGGTACAATAGTGACAAGGGAATTGACAGATAAGCGGTATTGTCGGTTCATGGCCGTTGGCCATGGGGGCATTGACGAGGTACTTGTCGGTTCATGGACGTGAGCCATGAGGGTAGTACAGTGTAAAGGAATTGACGGTTTATCATATGTTTTTAAACTGTTTTGAAAGGTAAAGTATGTAAAGTTTTGCCTTATTGGTAGTATATATGTATTAGTAAATCTTTTGTATAATTGATTTAAAGTAAACGTTAGAACTCGCTCAGCGTTGCTGATTTTTAGTATGCACATCAGTTAAGTGTAGGTGGCTGTAGATGGATGAGGATGCTTGGCTTGGCGAGAAAAGTTACCCGATGATCAGCGTCTGACATCCGGTTTATGTTTTGTTGTTTAAGACAAGTTTCAGTTCGCATTTGACAAGGTTGTGTTAGACATGTTATGCTTCCGCTGCTATGTTGATAGTTTTAATCGTTTCCGCTGCTAGTAATGAATGTTTTATGTTTAAGGTGTTATGTGTTGATGAGTAAATCCCATACGTGAGGCCTCACGGGTTTGGGGCCTTACAACATTCCCAATAACAAATTATTATCCTTCCTCTATAGGATAAGTACACTAGTGTAAATATTTGTATAAATTCATACCCATTTTTTACATGAATCTTTTGCAACCACTGGTTCAGCTTTCCTCGTGCTAGATTCTACATTTGATGTGCTCGTGAAAGAAGGTCGCTCTTTGAAAATCGACTCAAACATGGCCATTATCACCTGGACTTTTTCATTATCTTGGTTGATTTGTTACATTCTTTCCGGTCCAAGTTCCAGTAACTTCTTATTCTGAACAGTCAATTCCTCGTGCTAGATTCTTTCCTTACACCAATGTAATCAAATGACATACACCAATGTACCTTTGATTTTTATACACTAGTACAATTGTTTATAACCGTATAAGTGATGAATTTACTGGATGTAATTGATAGTCACACCAATGTTAGAGTTCATTACGTTGTTGTAATTACATAAGTCAGAAAAATAAACTTTTATTTATGTTCTTACATGTGTTGTATTACATTAAAGTAAGTCATTGTTATACCAATGAAGAAATGTTGGCGTCCAATCGATAACTCATTCCTTTCCGATTTCAAATTTGGAAAGAAACTGTGTTGACCAAATAAGTCAAAATGGACTTCAATTCTATTCAAGTTTCAAATAAGTTGGTTTGTTGTTGCAGGTTGTAGAGGATGGGTACGAGTTCTTTGCATACAAACAACTTGTAACGGTGTTTTATGCACCTAATTATTGTGGGGAATTCGACAATGCGGGTGCTTTTATAAGTGTTGATGACACTCTTCTGTGTTCCTTTCGGATATTAAAACCTGCAGAAAAGAAGCCAAGGTCAAAATATATGATCAATCTATTTGGGATCTCTATGTGTTACACTGGTTTAATAGTATTCCACACTTGTTTAATTTTTACGGTTAGCCCCTTAAAGCTACACAACGTACACACTGGTCTTATAGCATTCTACATTACATTGGTTTTATAGCATTCTGCATTGATGTTATCCTTTATGTGATTGCATTCCACACTGTTGTAATTATTATGGTTAGCCCTTAAAGTTGCATTGTTTAGACACTCGTATCATAGCATTCTACATTGAAGTAATTCCATTGGTGATGCAGGTACCTTATGGATAGTTCATATCGTTTTTCTCAATGTTACCCTAGTGTTATAATATTACACTGGTGTTGCAAGTTGCAAGTACCTTACGGTGTTATAATAACAGTTTAAGTCAAAAGACTTTGAGAAATCAACACATTAACTCATAGGATTTAAACAAATTAACTTTCTAATCACTCCAGAAATGTTCAATACCCATATTCATAGATTACTTTAATCTAAACATAATTTTAAGTTAACTAGAAGAATGAATCAAACAAGTAATCTGAATCAAAACCGCGTTCGTCTTCTCATGGGTCATGGTAATACCATCGGTAATCCGTATCTTTATCAACTGCCTAGGGATCACTATCTCCTTCTTCTAGGTCTTCGTTTTTCAGCAAATACCCTCCTCTCGAGAAATGTATTACATAGTGTAACAAAAATATGACATTGATGTAACATGATTAGTTTCACTATTAAAATAATATATAATTTAGCCATCTTTCTAAGATTTCTTCACCGAATTCCACCTCTCCATCACCTTTTCTTTTCTTCATCTTCCCTTTGTGTATTTTCCAAATTTTTTAAATTATGATACAATGTTAAAAAAAAATTCACTTGTTCCATTTACTGTTCGATACAGTGTTAAAAAATTAAAATAATTCCATTTTTTAATATTAAAATTAAGTATATCAAAATGAAAAAAAATGACATACTCAAAATTCATTTTCCTTCCTCAGTTTCGATACAAAATTCCAAACAAATAACTGCTTTTATCACTTTCTGTCTTCCCCTGCTACAATCATGTGTGCAACCACAAAGCATAGATTGAGGCGAACCTTCCATAGCCCTTGTCGACTGTTTGGAAAATTACGAAGAAAGGAGGAAACAAAAAAATCTCAAAAAAGGTTAAAAACAATACCTTAGAGTGATAATTTTCCAACTTAGAATTAGCATCTAATTTCCAAAAGTCTTCTTGAAGAGTGGTGTTAGCAAACTTTAGGGTTAGCCCGTTAATGTAATCTTCTTCGTCACCAAATCAACATTCGCTCCAGGATAAGAGACTTTAGGAGGAAGATAATGGAGATGGGTTTTATTTACTGCCTCTCTCTCTTAAGATCTGGAGGAGAAAGATAGGTATGAGATCCCCCAATGTCAAAACTTGATTGAATAAGCTTTACGCTTGCCAGATCCCCCAATGTTCGTAAAAATAATTTCCAGCCTAAGTTTTTAAAGCTCTCTCTGGAGATGGTGTTTTACTCCATTTGAAATTTTGAAAGAAGAAAAGAAATCTAAGCTAATATCTTATGTTGGAAAGATGATAAAGTATTGTCAGATTTTAGCAGTTTTGTATAATTTAAGAGATTGAAATGATGGGTGCATGTGGTTTAATGAAAAATCTACCCTTCCAGCCAAAACTTTATTGATGTTGTTGAATAAAAAATGATAAAATATTCATAACCATTGGATCTGCTCATCTAGAAGGTGATCATATGGGTTATCACACTAAAGGTGGGTTAACATTGTAACTATACATTTAACCTAAAAAATGTATAGTTTAGCCTAATATATATATATATACAGGGGAAGGTTCCGCTAAGAAGTGGTTTTTCACTAAAAAACGCTAAAAAGTTGGAACCGTCTCATCGAACTCTAATCCGGACCCAAAAACCTAAACCCCCCTCCACCCGCACCCCCAAAAACCTAAACCCCCCTCCACCCGCACCCCCAAAAACCCGCACCCCCAAAAACCTAAACCCCCTCCACCCGCACCCCCAAAAACCTAAACCCCCCTCCAACCCCACCCCGAAAAGACTAAACCCACCATCCCCACCCCCCAAAAACCTAAACCCCCCCCCACCCCACCCCCCAAAAACCTAAACCCACCCCACCCACCCACCCCCAAAAACCTAAACCCTCACCCCCACCCCCCAAAAAAAACCTAAACCCTAAGGCTAAAATCCTAAAATTCAACGCTAAGATCTAAACCTTAAAAGCTAAACTCTAAAAGCTAAGATGGTAGAGTTCGACGATACGGTTCCAACGCCGCTGGAATGAGCTCAATCCGAGTTCGTTTGATATCATTTCTTAATGTTTTTGTCACTTCTTAGAGTTCTTAGCCGAAAACAACTTCTTATTTGATCCTCCCCTTATATATATATATATATATATATATATATATATATATATATATATATATATATATATATATATATATATATAGAAGTAGGATTATGTACAAAATACATTTATCCTAAAAAATGTAAGAAACAATCTGGGCTTTTGATCATATTAATTTAATGGCTAAGATTAGTTAGGTGTTAATTTTGAAATTAATTAGAACTTAAAATCACTTAAAGTGTAAAAGAGAGAATTTGACACCATCTTTGACTTTTTGTAATTAAATAATAGTTTCACCCATTTTTTTAAGTCAAAAAACTTTTATACACTTTATTATATTTTACTAAAAATTATACTATAAAATCAAGAATTTTATTCTTTTTAATATGAGTATACTGTTGATATATTATTTTAAATGATTTTTTTTTTAAAATTCGTGTAAAAATGACACTTCGTTTATAACAACACATTGTATAAGAGATAACAACACAGAACAAAATATATCAGCACAGTGAAAAGTGATATAACAACACGTTTTAATGGGATAACAACACAGAATAACGCATATCAGCATAGTGTAAAGTTATATAACAACACATTGTAATGGGATAACAACATAGAATAACGCATGTTGTTATCTCATTTTATAGTATGTCGATATATATCTTGTTATGTGTTGTTATCATATGTATATAGGGATGGCAATGGGTCGGGTTCAGGTAATCCCAACCCCATACCCGGTTATGAAATCTCGTCCCATACCCGACCCAAAACTCGTCGGGTATCGGGTGTACCCGCGGGTTTCGGGTAAACCCATTAGTTTCTAAAAAACACCAGTTGGGTATACTTTCAACCTAAACTTGTCGGGTATGTATCAGGTATACATAAAAATTGTAACTAAAATAAAAAAAAGAAAGAAATAAAATCATGTCGAGTATATACATTTAAAATAAATACGGTATATATACTTAAAATAAGTACGAAATATATACCTAGAATAAATAAAAAAAATAAAGAATACTATGTCGGGTATATAATCGGGTAAACGGGTATACGTTATCGGGGCGGGTAAACGGGTATATCATGTAACATCCCGAAATTGATAATAATAATAAAGAATAAAAGATACGAGCGAGAGTTCAGAAGTAACGCAAACATAACAGGCTCGTGGGAATTGGACCTTGGGCCGAGAGTAAGTGGCGCAAAGAGGGGAAGGGGGTAAAACCCTAGCCACCCTCTCCACTCCCCACACTTCATCTTCACCATCTTAAACCTAGAGAGAGAGGCTAGAGAGAGAAAGCTCCAAGAATCCACACCAAGGCCTTCGTATTGCTCCCGATCATTGCTGGAACATCCCTGTGGACTAGAGAAGAAAGAATCAAACGTTAATAGGTATCAAATCCTCCTTAGATTCGATTTCTGTATTAAAATGGGTTTTAGAGTTTCAAAGTGGGTTTTTATAAAATTCGGGATTTTTACGATAGAATTGGACTATAAAGCATGTATTTAGCTTCATGGAAGCTAAACACAAGTTTTAGACGTAAAAAGATCGAGTCTTGTATAAAAAAACTATGAAATCAGCCAAGAACGCTTGAATCGTCCGGACACTCTATGAATGGTCCGAAAACTTTGAAACGTCCGAAAGTATTTCAGACAGAAATTTTCGATCGGAAAGTATTTTCGGACACCATAGATTTCGGACATGACATTTCGATCGAAAGGTATTTCGAACAAGACATTTCGGTCGAAATGTAATTTGGACAGAAAAGATTTCGGACAAGTGTTTTCGAGCGAAAAATCCATGTAATAGAAAATATTTCTAACACAGAAGTTTTCGGTAGAAAAAGATTTCGACCGAAATAGATTTTGGTCGAATAAGATTTCAGACAGATAGTTGTTGGATGAAGCATATAGGTTGTAACCTTGTTCCATTCGTGACCTTTGACAGATTCGTCAGCATCCCACCTAGCTCGAAGTTTCCTAGCTAAGTGAGATAAGTTTCCATAGAAGTCATGTGAGTTCTTATTACCCTTTTTCCTAAATGGTTTTGGGCCGGCATGCATACTGTTAAAGATATAGTTTTCAAAGATAAAGAATATTTTTTAAGAATTATATATTTTTATAAAATGAAAGATAAAGAGTTGAAGAGTATAGTAGTATCTTTTAAACAAGTTTTTGAAAGATAACAATGAGTTAAAGTAAATAAAGATAAAGGAGCTGTACTTCGGTACAACTCGACAATGACAATGACAGTGAAAGATATCATGTTATATGCTTATGTGTTAATGTGTGCTATTTGTCTATTTGAAAGTTATGTGGTTATATTTCTATTTTGTATAATAGTGTAATTGCATTACATAGTAGTTACATAGTAAAAAGTCCTGCAGGCACGCTAAAGTAGAAGTCTCACCCTGAGGTGTGAGCAATGCTAAAGGAGTCTTACACTTCGGTGTAAGCAATGCTAAAGGAGTCTTATACTTCGGTGTAATCAATGTTAAAGGAGTCTTACACTTCGGTGTAAGCGAGAAAGTCCTACCCTGAGGTGTGGGCAATGCTAAAGGAGTCTTGCACTGACGTGCAAGCAAGAAAGAAAGACCCACCCTGAGGTGTGGGCAGCGCTAAAGTTAAAGTCTTACCCCGAGGTGTAAGCGAGAAAGGGATCTGGTCTTCGGACCATGATCCATATGTGATAGTTAAAGTATGATAAAGTCACTTGTCCTGTACAAGTGAAACAATAGACAGAAAGAGTACACGAGGACACCCTAACGGGTTTTCCTCAAAGCTAAAGTTTTAACAGCAGACAAAATGTAACAGTTTTATAACTGTAACATTGTAAAGTTTTAAAGTAAAAGTTAAAGTGTTTTCAAAGAAAGTGAAAGTAAAACTTATTTTATTTTTATAAAACTAAGCTGCCTAAAAGAAAGTTTTACAGTTAAAGTAAAGATAGAACCCACCAGCATTAGCTGACTTTTAGTATGCATAACAGGTAGAAAAGATAAAGCGAAAGGAAAGTAAAAGAGCCGGGAGGGCTGGATAGCATGGACATCGGGCCGCTGCAATGAATACTGACATTTCCAATCCTGATAGTTTATGCTATAGACAATGACTTACCTTATCGTTGATGAATTTTTTAATTTAAAGACTTATGCTGTAATAGATTTTGATTTCCGTTTTAAGAACTATATTTGTTATGTTTTGTGCCAACTATGAGATGTACCCGGAATGTGGCGTTTCATATCACCATATCCCATACCCGCCCCAAACCCGCGAAAAATTTCAAAAGTAATCCCAAACCCGGTCCCATACCCGATTATCTGGCCCATACCCGTCCCAAATGCTTCGGATTTAGGGTTTTCCCATCAGGTTCGGGTTTCATTGCCATCTCTACATGTATAAGGTGTTGTTATCAGCATAGTGTCATTTTCACATGAATCTAAAAAAATATTTAAATAAAAAAAATATAACAATAGTATACTTATATTAAAAATGACAAAATTTTCTATTTTATGGTATATTTTCTTTTAAAAAATAATACAGTATGTAAAGGTTATTTTAGTTTTAAAAAATGGGTGGAACTAGTATTTAAAGGAAAAAGTCAAATGAAAATGTCATTTCCCTCTATTACATTTCTACTAATTTCTAATCATGTACATGTGTCACCACCTCAATCGTTTCTATATTTTTTATGCTAAATGTGTTTTGTACTTGATCCATCCTAAATATATATATGGGAAAGTTATTCTAGAAAGAGGAAAAATTATAGAAAGTGTAGAAAATAATAAGGGAATACCACATGGAGATGCTTAGTAAATTGGGAGAAGGGTATGAATGTAAAATGGTATAAGGGTGTTGGGGGCCATTAACCCCATTACTCATTTACTTACCAAAACTGTCCAATAGAATTTTGTCACCTCAAAACTACTCATTTACTCAGATTTTATTGGAAACACCCTACTCATTTACTCACCAACTTTATTTTTTATATGTACAACTTTTAATACATGAGGTACAAGTGGGTATTGGGTGGTTGGTAGGTGGGTGAAGGGCCATCTCTGAGTAAATATACTCGTTCATCTTACTCGATCACCCTTACCCGCCCCTACTCGAGTCAATAGGGGCGGTGTTCCCCTTTACTCATTTACTCGATGGCCTACTCGATTACAATCGGGTTGAACGCCCCCAAAACCCAAGTGACCCAATACATGAAAGTCACATGAAACTTTTCCCCATTTTTTTTAAACGTCCATAACTTTTTTATACACTATTATTTTTTTAAAATTTTTTTTACTATAAAATCGAACGTTTTTTTATCTTTAATATGAGTATGATATTGTTATATTTAAAAAAAAACATCCTTTTTTTTAAAGTATGGTGTTACACCTGAACTCCATGTGTTTAAAGTATTGTTTTTCACCTGAACACCATGGGTTTGAATTTATGGTGTTTTATCTAAACACCATAGATTTAAAGTTATGATGTTTACTTGAACACAAACACCATGGATTTAAAGTTATGGTGTTTATCTGAACATGAACACCATGGGTTTAAAGTTATGATGTTTTACCTGAACATCATAGGTTTAAAAGTTATGGTGTAAAACATCGTAACCAAAAACTTTAGACTATAACTTTAAACACATGGTGTTCAACTGAATTAATACCCACTGTCATTTTTAGTACTATGGGTCATCTATATTAGGGATGAGCATTTGGTACCGAGTACCGGTACCTGTATCGATACCGTACCGAATCTACCGTACCGATAGATTCGGTACCGGTACCCACTTTTATATAAATTCGGTACCGGTATTTTCGGTACTGATACCGGTACGGTACCGATACCTATAAAGATGAACATTTTGTAACAAATACCGGTACCGTACCGATAAATTCGATACAAGTATCGGTACCCACTTTTCCACTAATTCGGTACCGGTACGGTACCGATCTCATCCCTAATCTATATGACAAACTCCATAAAATGATAAACACCAAGGGGTCATTTCTATGACAAATTAGCTAAAAAGATAAACACGAAGGGAGCATTTCTATAAACACCAACCACGAGGCCCACTGGAAGGAACAATTAAATCATTGTGGCTCCTAAGTAGTACAATAACAACCAGTGTACTAAGGATCGTGCATTTCAAGTAAACTGAAATCTAAAAATTTTAATTTACAACGCTATGACGCATTGCTGCACAACTACTGTTTACTAGATAGTAGCAAATACTCAGTTTCTTAGCACTGGCGTTAATTATGTGTTTAGTAATCACATGTAATAATCAATATTTAGTGTTTTACATGAACACAATGGGTTTAAATTTATGGTGTTTTACCTGAACATCATGGGTTTAAAGTTATGGTGTTTTACCTGAATACCATAAAACACCATAAACAAAAACTTTACACCGTAACTTTAAACTCATGGTTTACCATGTGTTTAAAGTTATGGTGTTTTACCTGAACACCATAGGTTTAAAGTTATGGTGTAAAACATCATGACCAAAAAATCTAAAACACTACGTTGAAAGTTGACGATCAAGTTGAAAACACCATGACCAAAAAAACTAAAACGCCATGTTAAAATGGACCCCGCATGTGTAAAACACCATATCCAGAAAAACACTATGTTGAAAAACACATACTTGAAAACACCATGAAAAATAAAACCAAAACACCATATTGAAATTGACCTCATATGTGTAAAATATCATGACCAGAAAAACACCATACTTTAACCCATGGTGTTCAGTTAAAACACCATAGTTTAAAAAAAGACGTTTTTTTCTTAAAAAAATATAGTAATATCAATACTCATATTAAATATAAAAAACGCTCGATTTTATGATGAATTTAAAAAAAAAATAATAACGTATAAAAAGTTATGGACGTTTAAAAAATGAGAAGGAAGTTACATGTGAGGCTTTTTATGTTGAATCTTACCATTCTATCCTCTAGGTCCCTTCGGTATGGTTTTTAAGTTGCATTTATTTACCAAAATATCACTGTGTGAATCTCAGGCACAAAACACAAAGATCTTGTGGCTGAAATTTCTTTCTACACTTTCTATACTTTTTTTCCTTTCTAGCCTAACCTCATACTCTCTCTCTCTCTCTATATATATATATTTCGGTCATATATATAATTATTCATATAATCTCAACTATACAAATAATTAATAAACCATTTGATTAAACAAATAAAATATTATTCATAAATGACATTTATTTTAATTGATAATAATAATTACTATTATCAATAATAACTAATTATTATTTAATGATTACATCTTTCAAGTTTGATTCCCTTCGATGTCTAAAGTCATTTAAACGTATTAATAGTTACCGTTATTCGTTGTGTTATAATAAATGACAAACTTTGTTAGCAGTATTGATTTATGTCGATATTTGTGTATACTATATCCAACAGAGACAATGTTGGATGGTGCTACTGATTGTCTATGAACTTCAAATCGATAATCTTGAACTGGAATCTTTTGGATGTAAATTGGACTTCATCTGATGTATTAGATGGAATTTATAGAATATCAAGATCAAATAATATGGTTGGGTTTGCAGGAATTGAAGTTGTGAAGGATTCATTGAAAGTAACATTTAGAGTTTCTTCAACAACTTTGATTTTACTAGTATAGAATCTATATGCTTTGGAAGTGGATGAATAACCATAAAAAATCTTTATTCACTATTAAGGAAAATTTTGATAGTGAATCTCTTATATTCATAATGAAGCATTAGCAACCAAAAGGATTAAATAATGAAATCAAGTGTTTTGTTTTGTGAAGAATCTCATAAGGGGTTATCTCATGTCGTTTGACAATTAGCACTCTATTTTGAACGACCCCCTAGTGTTGACTGCTTCAGCCAAAAAAGTCATAGGTAACCCGGAATCAGCTAGCATAGATCTAGCGGATTCAATCAATATTATGTTTTCCTTTCAACAACACCATTTGCTAGGTTATCTTGATACACTATATTGTCTGGAAATGCCTTTTGCAGCACAAAACTCAGTAAGAATGTGATTTTTTTAAATTCAGTACCAATGTCACTCTGAATAATCTTCATAGGAATATCATATTGTTTTTCCATATATATATAATAAAGTCTTTGAGAGTTTCTACTATTTGATCATTTGATGCAAGAAAGAATGTCCATGTAAACCTTGAATAATCATCTACAATTACAAGACAATATCTTTTCCTTTCTCACTATTAGAAAACTGGGCAATTGCGACCGAAATGCCGGTCACTAAATTAGCAACTGATTTGCGACCGAAGTCATAAAATTAGCGACCGCACAAGATCTGGTTGCAAAATAGTCGTAAATTTTGCGACCACTCAGTTTCGGTCACAATTCAGTCACAGATTTTGTGACTGCTCAGTTTCGGTCATAATTCAGTCGCGTATTTTGTGACCGTTGAACTTCGGTCGCAATAATCGTAAAGTGATAATTAATCAAAATTAAATTATGAACATCGATTGAAAGTCGGTCGTAAAAATTACTACCTTTTAAAGGTGGTCATAAAATATGAAAATAAAAATAAAATTAACTATCGGTCGTAAAAAAATAAATAATATAAATGTAAGTTTAAAATACTCGTCACAGATCGATTGCAAGAAATGAAAAGAAATATAATTTAAAATTAAAGTGTAGATGATTGATGGCCAACTAGGATCAACTATGTACAATTAGGGTCGGGGATAATACTTTAGGGTCAATTAGGCTCAATGATGATGAATTAAGGTTGTTGATGTTCAGTTATCATCATTAAAGGTCGGCTACAATGATTATTGCTCATATTTTCATATCATTCAAGTTTGGCTTCTTTTTTCTACTTCATGTTTTTGTGTTTTAGTTCATTTGAACTTTGATGCATGGAAGTTATAGGATTTAGATTATGATAATGCTCTTGTTAGCAGGTGTTTAGGCCTCTTTTGAATATTAAAGTGTTGTGATACAATAATATTAGTAATTATTTTGGGTTTTTGTTTTGCATCTTTTTAGGCCTCTTTTGAATATCAAAGGGGAGTTCTCCGTGGAGGGGTTTGAAGCATCTCTAATGACACCAAATGGTACTATGGCTGACATACATATTCCTTTGTTAAACTATCAATGTAAAAAAAAACAGGTACGACGTTCGTATTTAACTGGATAAAAAAACCAGGTACGAGTTCACGTTTCACTCGATTGATTCTTTTTGATTGGTTATATTTATTAGAAGATATGAAAACAATTTAAGAACTATACGATGAGTTTCCATTGATTGATTTTATTCTTCTTGGTTGATTGTATTGTAAATTTCCATATTATATATATATATATATATATATATATATATATATATATATATATATATATATATATATATATATATATATATATATATATATATATAGGGACATGTTCTTTTGAGAACCAACCATATGTTGAGAACCGAAAGAACCGCACAAAACGTGTACATATCGCTTTAGTGAAAAAAGTAAAATTCAACAACAATATTTTATTTATCTCTTCCCACTCTTAGTTTGAGTTTATCTCCTCTCTCCTGAATTTTTTTAAGAAAAGTATAAAAATATGCATATATGCATTCATTTGTGCATATAGTGTGATGGCATATATGCATTTAAAAAAACGATTATAAATTCGAGGTCTTTTAAAACCAAACCTTAAACATATTGAAATGTACATGAATTCTAGTCAATTTATATTATAAATAGAGGAAGAGTTAATGCGGTTCTCACGGTTCTTAACATATTGTTGGTTCTCAAAAGAACATACCCCTATATATATATATATATATATATATATATATAGGGGTGAGTTCACTAAAAACTCATTTTCATGAGAAAACCAAAAAACTCCTCATTAAAGGTGCTGTATATGTGTAATACAACCAAAAGCCTAACCCCCACCCAAAAACCTAAACCCCCCACCCCTAACCAAAAACTTAAACCCCCCCCCACACCCCCCAAAAACCTAAACCTCCCACCCACCCCCACCCCCACCCCCCAAAAAACCTAACCTAAAAGCAAAATTAAACCCAAAAAACCATCACCAAAAGCTAACTATGCTACACATATATAGCAAAACGTTGAATTGTTTTTTGAAAGAGGACGACGTGAGGAACAAGGTCTCCGGAGCGATTTTTTAGTTTTTGATTTATATTTTGAGTTATGATTTTTTTATTATTATTTTTTTACCTTTAGTAAATAGTTTTTTGATTTTCTCATGAACAATGAGTTTTCTTATGATACTTCCCATATATATATATATATATATATTAGCATTATATTGTCATTAAACTATATCTAAAAGGATGAATTGAGTTTTTGGTGATGTTAATTTATAATATTTTAGTTTATGATTTATCTACGTATTTGTTCACTAAATTTTCCGATTAGGTTTGTTTTTAGAGCTTGATGTAGTTCTTGTTGATCATGTTTCTGTGTTTCAACTGATGCTATATGCTCGATCATTTCACTCTTTTGATTTCCTGTTATCTAGCTGGTTCTAGTTGGTGGTAGATATGATTTGGAATGAACTTAAGCGTAGATTTAGAAATGAAGATAGGTGAAAACTGAAAAGAACTTGATTTCTTAACGAGGGGTGATTGTTATATTTTGATTTATTGGTTGTTAAACTTGAAGGTTGAGTGTGTAGTATGCTTACTTTCGACTGCAAGCTTGTTGTTTTGGCAGTCTGGATTAAGAAAGTTTATTACATGACAGTGTCATGTTTTTTGATCTATTAAAGATCCCTTGATTTGTTGTATTTTAGGCTACAAGATACAATCATGACTTTCTTCAATTGGATTATCCAGTTTTTATCTGTTATATCATTGGACTGGAGATGTTTATTTTTTATTTTTAAGCATTTCAGTTTGGCACACTTTGACTTTTGATTTAGTCAGTTTACTTTTCAGCTTTATGATTTTGATATGGAATTTGAAGTTTTTATTTAAGGAACTTTTTCTGAATACATGATTAGTATTTGCAATGTCTTTAAAGATTTATAAATTTATATATTTTCATTTATCTCATTCCATTTTTTTCTCCAACTACAGTAATTCATATGGTGAATATGTACGAGTATGTTTTTGGCCATTCATTGGCTGATGCTTACAACCCTTATGGTTCAAGGTATTATCCCAAATTACAATATTGTGTGCCTTTTACTCCTGTACCTGCTCCAAGTCTCTTAGTGAGGAACACTTCATACAAAGGTCAAGTGTTTGACATTTTAGTACCTGCTATGAAGGATTTGGCCATTGAGGTATTAATTTCGAACTTGGAACTAGTAGTTATAGTTGTATCAAATGTCTATATTTATATAAACATATCACTTGTTTGGATGTCGTAAATCAATTAACAGACCCATACTTGTTTAAATGGCATGAATGCAAAAGTGTGGCATAAATGCATCTGTAATGGGATTTTAATGGCATTTCTTGTGTTGAGATTTTGAGTTAGTTTTTGAGTCGTATCAACAAACTCATGTTTCCTAGTTGCTACTAATTAAACTGAGCGCTATTCATTTTTAGTTTTTAATCTCATGCTACTTGAATCTGCTTAATCTGAAATTGCTTAATCGGTACATATAACTATAAATGTATGTTAGACCCGAGAATAGAGTTTAAGTTCAGTTGCTTACGCCTTTCCTTGTTTTGACTATCTTGCTTTCCAATTTTCAATGTCTTTCCTTGTTTTGATTCATATTACACTTAAGATTATTGTTGTTTTGATACTTATTTAGATTATGGAACTAAATGTGAACACCGTGTGTGATATTTTGTTCCTTGCAGGCTGCAGCTTAGAAGTGTATGAATTTGTATCTTACTTTATGAAATTTTTGGATACATTTGGTTTGATTTGCATTTATATATTTCTGGAAATTTAAATACTTTTGTAAAGAAATTAAAAATATGTTTTAAAAAAAAAGTTATATATAAAGGATTTGTGACCAAAAATAGGTCGCAAAAGAGGTTGGTCGCAATTCGGTCGCAAAAAGTAGCCGGTCGCAATTTGGTCGCTACAAGGTTGGTCGCAAATCAGTCGCAAAAGAGAGCGGTTGCAAAAATTGCGACCGCAAATCCGGTCGCTAAAAGAAGTCGCAAATTTAACACCGGTCGCAATTTTGGTCACAACAGAGCATTACACATGGAGGCATATGTGACGGTGCAATAGTCCCCAGCATACACTTCTAGAAGTCAAGTATCCTAACAGATTTATAATTTATATTAAATATTTTGTGTTATATATCTGTTATATTATCACAGATTAAATCTCAACAGAACTTAAGAAATTTTGTTTGGAACGGCAACAGAACTTAAGTGTGGAACTAGTGATTATTGAACGGTTTTTACATTCAGAACTTAAGACACTTCGACCGATTTACATTTATTTTTAATTTACATATCGTAGATCTACACTCAAATGTCTAACACGTCCAAATAAGTCAACATATATTATTTGTAAAGAAGAACTTGTCTTACTCTCATTGATTGACTTGTAAGACACATTGCATTGTTTACCTTTTAAACATGTCATCATGGTGAAATTTCTTTGTGGGTAAAACTCAAACAAGACTAAAATTAATAGGTTTATGCAATGTTTTAAGATTAACATGTGCTAATCTTTTGTGCTAGACACAAGTTTCAGTTGTTGATGCTTTTGAGAGAAAGCGTGTGATCACACTACAAGAATTTTAGGCTGTTACGACGACATGTCGTTGCAAAAGCCTTATTCGACGACATGTCGTCGCTAAATGGTTAGTCGGCGTAGATTCGACGCTAAAGGTCCAAGATATCGTCGTAAAAGAGTCGTCGTAACAAATACCTTTTTTTGCGACGACATGTCGTCGCAATAGGGTTTTCCCTAAATTTTTTTTTCTTATTTAAAATAAATGTAAATTAAAAAAATTTGAACTTTTTGCGATGACATGTCGTCGCAATAGGGCTTTATTTTTTTAAAAAATGTAAAAATAAATTAAAATTGAATGATTCTATTGCGACGACATGTCGTCGCTAAAAGGGTTGGTTACTATTTTTTTTTTTAATATTATACAATTTTCCAGAAAATAAAACTGGAATTCGAAACTGTGTAAAACTGAAAAATTGATAACTAATAATAAAAACCGTAAAATATGGTCACAAATACAAAAGCTACAAACCGTTATATTATTACAAACGTTAATTGTCATAATAAAACTGTTCAATTATCTTCATCTTCATTCTTCTCTTCACCCGACAAGCCGCCTTGGTTGGATTTGCTCGAACCCATCTCATTTTGCATTTGTGTTACCGTTTCATTTAATTTGTTGATTTGATCTTGCATTTCGTCGTATTGAGTGTTTGACACATACGAGACATCGGTAAGTAGATTTCTAACTTTTCTACCAACCCCCCGACTCCAACCACGCCTCTCACCAAGAGCACGTCGTAGAACCTCTTGTTCATCAACATCTTGTCCCTCACCCGCTTCATCTTGCATTCAGGTCAACTCATCTTGAATCTTAATCTGTAATAAACAATACAATAAACATATGCTAACTTTTCTTAAAAGATCCGGCAGCATAACTACTGTAAAATGAATAACCCACATGTTCAATAATACGCAATAAACAAAATAATTTCCCAAATTACAACAAACCAACAATAATATTAACAAAAAATAAATAATGAGCAAGTTCGAATTACTAACATATGCAAACGGGTCAAACGGTTCGTGTTCAAATTACTAACATATGCAAACTGGTCAAAATTGTCTGTGTTCAAATTACTAACATATGCAAATGGGCCAAAAGCTTCTTGTTCGTATTGCTAACATATATACATACATACACATATACAAATGCATATATATTTTTGCAAACATATAAATAATAAACAAACGGATAATAGTAAGGCTAACATATGCAAACGGTCAAAACGGATAATAGTAATATAGGTTTGCAAGTTCGAATTACTAACATTTCCCGAATTACTAACATTTCCCAAATTACAACAAACCTATACATACATATACATATATATTTTTGCAAACCTATAAATAATATCCATCTTTTAGCGGATTTAAGTCAAACGGGTCAAATTGTTCGTGTTCAAATTACTAACATTTGCAAACGGGTCAAAAGCTTCTTGTTCGTATTGCTAACATAAATACATACATACACATATACAAATGCATATATATTTTTGCAAACATATATACATACATACACATATAAAAAACAAAAATAATAGTAATACATACTCAATCTAAATGAGATAAAATATTCAAAAGGCAGTCTCAAACGGGGACAATCCAAAATTTATCTCTATTAGATAAATTTCGGACGGGTATGTTCTAATGGGTATTATAATGCAGTCACGTTTTGACCCGTTTATTAAAATATATATATTTTATATAATAAATTAATTTGGTTAGGTATATTATATATTAATATTTGAAAAAAACCTGTCATGTAAAACGAGTCGTGTTCGGTTCAACACGCGAACGAGCTGTCGTGTTCGGGTTCGGTGTAGTAGAAAAGTGTTACCTAATACAAACAATTTTTGGTGTAATAGTTAAGTGTTACCTTAATTGAAATGATAAATAATCGTCTGTAAAACAAGTCCTTACCAAATAATCTTGAAAACCTACAAGTTAAATAATTAAATAACACAAGATAAAAAACTAAATAAATAAATGGGATACTAATATATATTTACACAAGCCTATACATATTTAACTACAAATAGCAACCATTATGCAAACCTATATATCTATATATA
Source organism: Smallanthus sonchifolius (assembly GCA_023525975.1). Lineage (NCBI taxonomy): Eukaryota > Viridiplantae > Streptophyta > Magnoliopsida > Asterales > Asteraceae > Smallanthus > Smallanthus sonchifolius. The sequence goes on along the minus strand of CM042018.1, from coordinate 19,525,302 downwards.
TTTACACAAACCTAAACATACATATATATATACATACATATTTCGGGTCAAAACGAGTAAATGGTTCATGTTCCTATACATACATACATACACATTACACATATACAAATATATACATAATAGATTTAAATTAAAAATAATTACAAATCTATATATTCATATATATTTACACAAACCTATATATATATACATACATATGCATACACATTTAGGATCAAAACGGGTCAAGTGGTTTGTGATCATATTACTAACATACATACATACAAATACATACATACATAAGACAACAACATATTCATATACATACACACATACACATATATAAATACATACATAATATATTTTGCATTTCTAAATTTAAACCTAAATATGCATATATATTAACACTAACCGATACATAAATATTAAGTACATACATACATAGATACACATATACAATTTTATACACCTCTACATACAAATTTCTTTATACATACCTCTATATACAAACATACCTCTAAATATACAAACCTATACATACATACACATATACGAATACATAAATACACACAAACAAATAAATTAACCTAAAAATATACAACATATATACATACATACACACATACATAATACATAAACATATACAACATATATACATACAAAATACATTTAAATTAAAAAAAATAAAAACATACATATACTTTAATTTTTATACAACCCTATATATACAAACATAATATATAAATATACATTCATTTTCCTCCAAATTTCTTCAAAAAATACAAGATTAACTAAATTAAACTTTAATTAAAAACTTACATTCAAATTTCTTCTTCAAATAGCTAAAGAGACGACATGTTGTCGGACCCTGGAGGTAGTCCTAAGTGCAAAAATCACATACAAATTGGGTTAAAAAAATGTATCACTAATTTTGGGAAAAAATACATAAAAAAAAACTAAAAATACCTTTAGAAACGACGTGTCGTCGGAAACTCCCACTCTAGTTTTCACAACCCTTAAAAAATCATCTACATATAACATCAATTAGTACATGCCATTAATTAGCGGAAAAACACACAAAAAATAAAACAAAATCCATACCCGTTGAACAAAATCACTAGTGGTGGTGGTGGAGCTAGAACACATTCTTTGATGGAGGAGAACGATGGTGAAAGGCGGTGGCAGCGAAGGTGGAAGGGAAAGGAGTTGATTGAGTAAAATGGAAGAAATAAGGGTAAAAAGCCCTCTGAGATAGAATTATACCCGCTGTGACCATTCCCGACGACACGACGTCGGGATAGGTCCCCAAGAAACGTCGTCGTTTGCTTTATTGTTGAAAATAAAATTAAATAAATTTAAAAAATACTTTTTACGACGACATGTAGTCGCAAAAAGTATTTTTTTATTTTATTTTATTTTAATTAATTATTTATCCTAAAAAAATTATAGAATAAAAATAAAAATACCCTTTTGCGACGACATGTCGTCGCAATTGGGTTTTCATTTGACCGCCAAATTTCTTGTGAGCGCCAAAGTTCCCGCCCATATTAGTAGCGACGACATGTCGTCGTAAATGGCTTTGACCGGTCAAAAATTTTGTCCCATCTTTTGCTGACGACATAATATCGTCGGGAAATGTCCCGTCGTCATAGCCTGAAATTCTTGTGGTGTGACATTGCCATTTGAACTAACTTTTTTAAGATAAAAAACATAGATATTTTCTCTTCCTTTTATAGTAAATAAGGTATGGCCATCAATCAATTTTTCCACCTTCTCAAGTACTTAAAATGATTTTTTGTAAAGATAGTTCCAAAATTTTAGTCACATATATGATATACACTAAGAAGGTTAAATTTTCTCTCATCAATGAGATTTACCCCATCGAAATTAATTCTACCATTTGTAACCGTACCTTGACCAATTATATGAGCTTTTGCATTATCTCCAAAAGAAACAATACCTCTTTTTTTGGTGTAAAGTTGCGTGATAGAGATTTGTTTCCACACGAATATCTTGAGTTCCCACTATCTACAAACCAAATGGTGTCTAAAGTAGTAGATGCTTGCTGAGATGAGATTGTAGATGAACTTGATATAACCATGAATAATCCTCTTTATGAAACAAGGAGTTTTGCCCATTCTCATTTTTAACAGTTGATACAAGAGGAGTTGATGTTTGAATTAATAGAGACCTTTGAGTAGGATAAGTTATTGCAAAAGCTTGATTAAACTGAGAAATCTTACATTCTATTGCAAAATGATCAAGTCAGCTTCAATTGTAGCATTTAATTTTAGACATGTAGAGCAAAAATAGCCATTTTGTTGTATTGTTTAGACCAAAAAAGATTCCATCAATTCTTTTGTAAAATTGTCTGTGTCTGAACAAATTATCACACACACGTTTTCTTGCTCACCCATCTAAACCTATTTTATAGATCTGAATTCTATAACGCTTTCGAAGAGAATAAATAGAAAAAAACAATTCAATCTAATAATTTATAAATCTAAACTCTATGGCGAATTCGAAGAGAACAAATAGAAATATACTATCAAAATCAAAACTAGACGAGTGACAATTGGATCTACTTCTCTTCCCCATGCATCTAAACCTATTAAAGAAAAGTACATCAAAATCGAATGAAAACATATTGAAAGTGAATAAATCGAAGGAAAAAAAATTCTAATGCATTAGTGTATCCAACAATACCTAAATTATATTATTAACAGTAACACATGTAGTGTAATCATCAATGTATACACTAAAACATTAATATCAACATATGTAGTATAATCACCGATGTATGTTCTATGCTATATATCCATATACACGTACTGTATGCAACATTGATGGAATTTTTTTCAAATTTGGTGCTATTTTGGACCCCTCTTTCAATTCCAGTGCTAAAATGTTAAAGCTTTCATTTTTGGTATTTCCCTTCTTACCAATTGTGGTTTGTTCATTAACATCAAACCACGATTGCTAACTGCGGTTTGACACAATACTCACTTCCCAACCATCTAACACTGCCTAAGTCCACAAGTAGGCTTGAACGGCGGAATTGGCAGACAATTTTAGACTGAGGGAATGAGGGGGGTTGGGCTTGATACTCACGTACCAAACAAAGCTTGCATGGGGGATTCTACAGCTGGGGAAAATCACACCAGCTATGAACACTAGGGTTTCTTCACCACCTTCATCATCGTAACAAAAGTAGGGTTTTGGATCAAACCGCTATTGGGATGTGAGTTTTGGGTCAAGGAGATGCTGGGAAGTGAGTATTGTGTTAAACTGCAGGTGGGAAGTGAGTATTGTACGTGTCAAACCGCAATTGAAATCTTTAACATTTTAGCACTAGAATTGAAGGATGGGTCCAATATAGCACCAGATTTGAAAAAAAATATTCAACATTGACGATATCACATGCAATGCATGCAACATTAAGTTATAATGAGTAACAAATTAGTATAATTAATAATTCATAAACTATACTCATAATGTATATCTAGTGTATGAAACAATGATTTTTAAACATGCACAAATGCTACACTTTTTCTAGACTGATATTTGAAATGAGATTGAAATCACAACTAAGAAATTTATTATTTCATATTTTAAGTGAGGGGGAAAAAGACATTATTAGTATTAGAACTTTGTTACAAAAGAATCATTTCATACATATTAAAAAATAACTTATTAAACATGTTGACTTCCCTCTAGTTTCTCATTTCTCCCTTCAAACTTGATGTACTTGTACCACTTTGCTACTAACAAGTACACCACAAAATCAGCACTTGTCAAAATGGCTAACAAGAAGTAAAAGTTGTCCAAATGACCCTTGTTTAGATTTCCAGGAATCCATCCAGGCATTCTGTCAGTACTAGAAATCTTCATCACAATTGTCACAAGCAGACTACTCACATAGTTCCCTAGTGAAATCGACGTCATGCATAGTGCACTTCCGAAGCTTTTTAGCCCATCTGGTGCTTGCCCATTAAAGAACTCTAACTGCCCTACATACATGAAAACCTCCGAAGCTCCAATAAGTACATATTGTGGGACTTGCCAGAATATGCTCAAAGTGCTCGATCCTTCACAATTGGTGCAATCAGTCATTTTATATTTCAGCCTGAAGTGTTCAACAGTGCCTGCTACCACCATTGCCAGTATAGCTATCACAAGGCCTACCCCCATCCTTTGAAGCTCGGTTAACCCTTTTGGGCAATCGGATTTCTTAACCCTTGCTACTAATGGATCAAGAACCCGTCTATAAATAAAAATGAAGGCTGCAACACTAAGGATGTCAAAGGTGGACATGCTTGCTGGAGGAATGTGGAAGGTTGAGATGTTGGTTTTCATTGCTGCTCCTTGTTCAACAAATAAAGAGGCCATTTGGGTGAATACTACTGAATAGAGGATTGTGCATAGCCAAATTGGAAGGAGTCTTAAGATGCATTTCACTTCTTCAACTTGTGTTACTGTGCATAGGCGCCATGGGTTGTTTATATCTACATTTTCAATCGAGTTTTCCTTCGAGGTGATAACCGCGGCTCTATCCAAGAATCTGGTTTAACAAAAATTATTAAAAATATGAAATTTAAAGTAAATAGATATGTAATTTAATAGGTAAAATCATACTTAAATCCTTTGGTGTGAACAATATTTCTGCTTCCATTATTGGGATTTTCTTTGCCATCAACTTCATGCAACTCCTCTCCATTAGAAGGGATCACAACCTTCCATTTCCTGATAGAAGCAACAATAACTTGGCAAAATCTTGACAAGGGATTCCCAGTGGGTACAAAATGCCGATATCTTGGTGTGCCCGCGAGGAACAAGATCAACGCCACAAGCGCAGAGGCCGCTGATGCCCAAAACCCTAATGCCCACATCCCTTTATCTTCAAAATACCCTAATATAGTGTTTGAAAAGAGTGATCCAAGATTTAATGCCAAATAAAAGTAGCTAAAGAATGACACTTTTCCATGTCCTTCACTAGGGTGATCCTCATCAAACTGATCTGCACCAAATGTGGCTATGTTGGGTTGGTACCCTCCATTTCCAAGGGCTATAAGGTAAATTGAAACATAGAACATAGCCCTTGCAAAGCTCGAATGTGTCCCACATGGAGTCTTTTCATCTCCGCATCCCTCAGGTTTCTCCAAGAAAATGTATGTTGAGAGTGATAACGATATCAAACCCTGCCCAGTATCAAGATAAATATATGATATTAGTTAGGATACCGAGTTTTATAAATATTGATGTGAAAGACAAGATTAACCCTAGAAAATTCTAACCATGCATACATTTGTACAACTTGCAAGGCTAACAATGTCATATCTCTGCGAATACTCTTGACAAGTTCAGTTTTAAAGCCGACCACCAAGAATTGAAACTAATGATTTTGAAAAATGGAGATTGGTTTGTTTTTTAGTTAGGGATATGATATTTGTATACCACCCCCAATCAGACAAGTGCGTCAGTCACATCATACAAGTCGTATTACCCAATGCCGGCAGCATCATGCTTAGTCAAGCCGATAACATTCCAGAGATATCATAGCTATCGCGTCGAGACATCCATAGGAGTTATATTTTCGTTTTTTTTTAACGGCAACACCTAGATATTTTAGGATAATTGGGTTTCCCTGAGGCAACACCTAGAACATCCAGGGAAGACCATCACAGGAGTAAACCTCCTGATCATATGATCAGTATTATTATTAGCTAAAAGTGTAATACGGCCTCTATTGTATCTATCAAACGACGAGTATGAGTGAAAAACATGCCTCATACGTCTCGTATTGTAAGCGTAAAAAAGGTAATACCAACTGATAAAACAGTTGTTTAGTTATTTAACCACTATGGGGCTAGAAAGCCAATCATGTAGTATTGTGAAGAATAAAGTGATCATAGTTATCCTTTTGAACATACCACAACAAAAATGGCTTGGAAGATGGCACAAGTTTTGTAACGCCCCCAATACGAGTCACTAAGGAAGGCCCCTAGGAGCGAGAATATGTAGACAGTGCCGGTCCATTTACTAACACTGTTTGCGGCTTCGGCATTGTCTTGGCCCATTACTCTAGTCAGGAATAGAACCAAGTTCACCCCTACTCCAAAAAATGCTAGTGTGGCTAGCCCTTGGTTCACTGTCATTTACAGGACAAAGATATGTTAGGTTGTTTATATACTTTTATAGAGTAATAAGTTTTGGTTATAATATCTTGTTAAAGTTTTTTCATAATTAAAAGAAAGCACTACCAAGTATGAGGATGGCAGCAAACCATGACCCGGTTCTTCCACGAACTGCTGGTTGGCCTTTCCTATCAACTGATCCGTCTAGAGTGCATTCCTCATTCTTTTTAACCGGTTTCTCCACGGTTTTTCTCTGGAGGCAATCATGAAAATCACTAACATGGATATATAATGATCTGAAGTTACAATATATAGGAAACCCTAGAAAACGTTGCAAAACTCAAATTTTGACTTGTTTCAGTGGTTGTTGTAATTATGTGTAAGGTGACTAACCTTCTTCAAACCACTCTAGTTTAAATCAGATCATATCAATATCCATATATTTCGGTATATATATATATATATATATTTCTTTTCTCCAAAAAAGAAAAAAGATTTCAAAAGTGTCCTTTTGGGTCATTTTATGAAGAACCAAGGAACAAGTAGAAGAGTTAACATTGTGTATGAATCAACCAAAAACTAACCATGTTTAAGCAATCCATAATAGATTGTTGCTCTTCTTGATGATATGATTCTCAAACTCACCCAAGGGAAGAGAGAGAGAGAGAGAGATAGATAGATATATATAGAGAGAGAGAGGGGAGTGAATGGTGATGTGGGATGTGGAAGGATGGCTATATATAGATGATGAATACCTTCATGGAAAATAGCTACTTTGGTGAAATGAGAGATTACGTAACGAAGTTGGCAGTGAAAGTAATATATGTCTGTTTCTCACGTCTCTGTGTGTTAACAGTGAGGTACATCATTGGAATCCACTTGAGAAACAAACAAAAAAAGGTGACAAAGTAAGTGGCTGGAAATGCACTCAATATTATTAAGGTTCAACAATTTCAGGGTCACGTGCTTACAAGTTGTGGCCTCACCATGGTGGAGTCAGCAGTCACTATGATTCATTGAATGTGTTCTTATCGTAAAAGCTAGCCCCATAAGACCGGTGATTTGACAACACGAACAAGCAATCCTATTGTGTTGTGTATTTACCCGTAAAAGATGTTTGTTTGTGTGTTAGTCTAGCTAGGGGTTAATTATCCAATAACGAAATATCACTACTCGAAACTTATCTCTTACCGACACAATTTTGGTAGGAAGGTAGTTGGAAAAGGTTGTTTCCGACTTATTTCCAAAAAAAAAATGTCCGAAAAAAGTTGGTTCGAAAAGTTTCCGATCATTTCCCAATAAAATTGGAACAAAAATTATTTGTGACAGGTTTTCGACGAACATACACACATGCATGCACATATATATACACATACACAAATACATACTTGTGGGATAGTGTCGGATCCAGAAATTTTTTTATGGGGGTCGAAAATTTTTACGGTCAGTTGTCTATCATTAAATATTAATTTTTTTCCAGTCCAGTTCAAGCCGGGTCGGGTCACTTAGTACACATATTATCACTAATTACAATTAGCAAATAGTACATATGGTATAGCGTATAACAAAATAATATGATAAGCAAAATTCAAAACATAGAGAAAAATTAAAAAAAAAAGTTACTTGAAATCGTGAGAAGGCAACGACGCAAGCCTGTGAATAGTGAATCGACTAGTAGGGCTAGAATCGTAAATTCACGATTAGCGTTTCGTCGGTAATTTTCGACAATATTCCGACGATTATATTAAATAAATAAGTTAACTTAATAAATTTGTTGAAAAGTTGTAGGAAATCTTGTGGTTACTTTTTTGTTTTTGTTTTGTCGGAAAGTTGTCGCAAACTTGTGGGAATTTCTTTTGTTGGTAACTTGTCGGAAACTTTTGTAGAAAATATACATGTTTTCTAATAGTGATTTGAGTTTATCTCATCGCACTTTAATTACAAAAAAAATATAAAATATGCATATATGCGTATATTTGTGAATGTATGCATTTAGACAAACGACTATAATTAACATGTTTTTTTAAAACCAAACGTTAAACATATTAAAATTTACATTAATTCTAGTCGATATATATAATAACTAGTGTAATTTTTAATACGGTTCTCGTAGTTTTCAACATACTATTGGTTCTCAAAAGAATGTCTTCGTAAATATATATATATATATATAGAGAGAGAGAATGGTTCAAATGATAACAAGGTTTTTATGTAATAACCGTGATAATCACTCTCAAACAATCACATAATTTATAAATTATTTTTTCTTTTAATTGTTAAATACTCTTTGAACATATATTTTGAATATAAATACGGAAACGAGGAATTTTACATATACGTACCACATAATGTTACATATACGTGACACGTAGTGTGTCGTATATGTAACATTAATATAATGATAATTGTTACATATACGTAACACTATGTTTGAGAGTCGTTATCATGATTATCACATAAATATTGGTTATCATTTGAACCGCACCTTATATATATACACACACACATACATATATATATGTATATGTATATGTATATGTATATGTATATGTATATGTATGTATATATATATGTGTATATGTATGTATGTATATGAATATACACACATATACATACATACATATACATATACATATACATATACATATACATATACATATACATACATACATACATATATATATATATATATATATATATATATATATATATATATATATATATATATAAAAGACATATATATATATACATATATAAAAAGGAAGATTCATTGGGGAACCATAAAAAAGGGAACCGAGGAACCTTGTATTTCACATGTGAAAAACTAATAAAAAACTAATTTTCACATGCGAAAAACTCAATTTTATGTAATTTTCTTCTGAGTTTTTGCATATAAACAAATGAATAAGCCGTACTAACAAAGAAATAGTTTCTACAAAAAAAAAATTATTAATGTTTTTAACTTTTTTTTTTAATTTTTAAATTTTTTATTAGAATGGTTTCTAAATGTGTTTATTTGTAAAAGCTCGAAATTTTTTTTTGTAAAAATAAGTTTTTATGAGTTTTCACATATGAAACACATGGTTTCTCCGTTCCCCAATTTTGTTTGATTCCCCAAAGAACATTTCCCTACATATACATATACAAGGGAGTGATATTGTACAAAGTAAAAAAAGTGTAAAAAACCTAAAAAGTCTTTTAAAAACCCCACCACACCCTCAAAAATCCTAAAAACCCCACCCTACTCCCCACCCCGAAAAACCTAAAACACCCCACCCCGAAAAACCTAAAACAACCCACCCCCCAAAAACCTTAATCCCAACAAAAAACCCTAAAAAACCGAAAAAGTCATCTAAAAACATCACCACCACCCCCCAAAAGCCTAAACCCCCAACCCACCCCCTCCCAAAACCTAACCCTCACCCCACCCCTAAAATCCTAAAACCCCCACCCCACCCCCAAAAGCCTAAATCATAAAAGCTAAACCCTAAGGCTAAACCATAAGGCAAAAACTAAACCTTAAAATCTAAACCCTACAAGCTAAAAACGTAGAGTTCGACGAGACGGTTCAAACTCCGCCGAAATGAGTAAAATCTGAGTTCGTATGAGCCGGTTATGAGCGTTTTAAACGACTTTTTAGGCTTTTTACACTTTTTGACTTTGTAGCCAAACCTCATACTACATATACATATACATATACATATACATATACATATACATATACATATACATATACATATACATACATATATGGTTGAGATCTTAAAATGGCAAAGTTGTAAATATTTGTTATTTAAAGGATGGTCTTATAAGGTATTAAGGGTATTCTAGGTAGATTACGAATTTTTTTTGGTAAACAATTATAATGATACAAAATCCATCAAATCTCTCACCCTCTCCTTCCTTCCCCCCCCCCCTCTCTCTTTCCCCCTCCTATCTTAGACAAACATTCTATACCGTTTAATCATAAAAAATATTGTCTGATGCAAAATCAAAATCATATTAAGATGATTATCTCTAAAGAATCCACTGGTATGAGAAAATATACTATTTAGTGTCACACGAAAAACTGATTGAAACTTGTTATCACATATATGTAACTCATCTTCTTTGCCCAGAAATAAGAGAAGAGAAGAGATGGTGTTAGTGTAGACCAAAAATAAGAGAGGAGGCAGTGTTACGTATACGTAATACTATGTGTAACAAAAGTTACATATATGTAACTTGTGATTTGGGACATGAATTATCTGTTGATGTTTTTTTAACTTATACAAGTTACGTATATGTAACACTATGAGATACAAGTGAACACACAAGTTACGAATATGTAACACTATAAGTTACATATATCTAATTTTAAGTTACATATATGTAACTTGTATGATAGAAATAATAGAAACTCATAAAATCTTTGAAATTATTCAAGAAAGAAGGTACAAAGCACTTGATTTCTTTGAAATCGGTACAAAGCACTCGATATTCAACCCAAAAAGTTGATTTTTTGTTGCATGTTGATTATCGAGCCAATGTCCATCTTGAAAATTCGAACAAAGCACTCGAACCATCTCGAAAATCCGAACCAGAATACTCGATTGTTTGTTGAATCTTGATTATCGAACCAATGATCAACCGATCATCAAAAACAAGGGATAAGAAATTGGTTGATGAGCAATTGTTTCTTTTGATCGATTGGTTTTGATTATCAATCATTTTTTCTTGCTAATTGGTGGAGATCGGTGAAGATGAAGAAATTGGTGGAGATGAAGTTATTTAGGGAGATAATCAAGGGATTTTAAATCAAGATATATAACTTCCAATAATAGATTAAATATAAAATTACTTAAAGCTTATCAATGACCGGTTCTTAACACTAGAAGTTTGAACGATATGCAAGATACTCAGAGTTTAAGTCGCAATAGTTGTAAGACGAAACCTCAGGTAGTGAGAAAAATATCTTATTGGTCTTAAATGGATACATAATGCAACCGGTGTAGCTCTCCACCCGCAAATTAGCTCAATATATCTCGAGCTCATGTGATGGACTTGTGGTTTTCAGAACTAAACCATCAAAAATAACTTTTAAGCGTATTCAACTAGAGTTTTATAGGATGCAAGAAAAAAAGGAGTTCAAACCACGAGATCAAGTAGAATGCGTGATAAATTAGGTATGAGTATAGATACCTACAGCCGACAATTCTTTTCCATACTAACAATGACTTGAAGCTACATATACAATAAATCGGATCTCTTAATATAAAAATAAATTCAGTAGGACAATTTGATTCTTTTGTTATTAAAATATAACAAAAAAAAATGTTTTTTTCAGTATTATTTAGACAATATGAAGAACTACATGTTCATTTCCATTGATCTGAAAAGATTCGTGATTTTGGTAACAATTATTAAAATAATTGATTAAGCTAAATAATTGATACTTAATACCGTAATTTATAATATCACTATAAATATAAATAACTAAAGTAACTTAATTAGGCAACAATTGTGTATCAACTAAAATGTTATTAACGAGTGGGCGTAACCTGCGCTTGCGGCAGAGGTTTTAAAATATGCAAGGCTCGGTTTTGACGACCAATATTCATCCCGCGAAAAAAACTCACGTCGAAACATCGATAAAAATAAGCACGTTGAAACGGCAAATCCGGAATTTTATAAAACATCTTATTTTAAAGTATATAAAAAGGGAAAAAAAATAAAACCTAGAGGCAGCTTCGACGTGTTGTACGTTCGTGCTTCGATGCCTTGTATATTATCACGAAAACTCGGTTTTAAGTTAAATCTATATCGTAACGTATTAAAAAAAATGCAAGGCGCAACAGTATATTCGTGTTTCGTAAAACATCATATTTTAAAAGTTATAAGTGAAAACAAAATGGCGTAAGGGTGGAAATGTCACTCGTTGAATTTATTTATAAACACATAGTGAATTAAATTATAGATAGAATAAAAGGAGCGAAAATGTCATTCACATTACAACTTGTCTTAGACGTAGCAGAATCATTGTGTTAAACATAGATTTCAATAACATAAATAAACGGGTTGCCAGTGTGATCGCTTGGGTAAACTCTCGGCACAAGGTCCGCATCCATCATTTACAACAACCTACACTTAACCTGAAGGCATACTAAAAGTCAGGTAACGCTGCTGAGTTCTAACTTTCATAAAACATCACATATCAAAACGTTTTGCCAAAACATAGCATCCATCAATACAAATAAAATCGTAGATACATGCAATAACATTACATAAGGCAACCATTCGTGTCGAATCTGCGCCTTTACTAAACCGTCAATTCCATAAGGCATTACTCGAAATTTCTCGAGGCCTAATGTCTGTCTAGGATGCCCGGTATCATCCGTTATCCTAACCTAAACAGGATCACGCCTACCGTGATAGTGTCATTGGTCGTGCCTTCCCACGACTTTTACAAGATAGCGAATCCCGTCATTCAAACCAATTGTACAACCGTTTGCTAGCCACAAAGTCCCCTGTATAGGTATAGCAAATCTTCAGGTCTAGGACGCCTGGTCTCGTCCGGAATCCTAACCTAGACATAGTTTCATTCGTCGCATTCGTTCCCGAAAAAACCGTTGGTAGATTCGACTTACATTATAGCATTCATTCGTTCATAAAACCTTTTAGTTAAACCATCGTACGTTTTATTGAAACATCTTTCATTCAAACCTTTCGTAATGATTTAAGGCAAAATATTTCATAAATCCTTAAATAAACATTCATTTTGTAAACGTTTCATAAGCTTGCGATCGGTCCAAAAAACATAGTAAAACTTTCATAAAGAGGGCATCTAGAACTCACCTGAGATAAGCACAGTCAATAGTCTCCAAAGATCTTCTAACTTGTACATACACATCCTAAAGGAATTAGCTTGCATACAACGGATTCCTTCTACAATCACTAGCGAGAACTTGTAAAGTACTCACAAACATAACCCGAGAACTTTGTAAGTTCTCGTCCAAACATTAAACGCGAGAGGTTTGAAGTTCGCGCGACCAAGGGAGGGCCATGAACTTTATGTTATCGATATAGTCTCCCCCCCGAGAATTAGGCCCGAGAACTAGCTCCGAGAAATACAATCCGAGAACTTCAAGTTCATACCCAAAAACCCTAGTTTGCATGAATTCAGATCTGGTTAGAATAAGGTTTCAAGATTCAAACTTTATACGTTCAAAACGTTTGTATGGCATCTATAATGATAAATCTAAAACCTTTTCCCGACCCTAAACGTAAAAACTCATCCTTTTTGGATTAAAGTCCCAAAAACCCATAGGAACAAGAGATGAAGATTTAGGGTAGATCTTTACCTAAAAAACGTGTAGAAATCGAGTATCTTCTTCTCCCAACAATCCTTAAAAGTAATGAAGCCGAAACATAGCTAAATCTTAACTCGTTTTCTCTCTTTTCCTTCGGCCGAGAACTCCCTTTTTCTCTCTCAAGTTTCGGTGAAGGTGAGGGGCTAAAATGAAGTTTGCGCAGGCTAGGGGGCTGGTCTAGACTATGTTGGGTGTTTTCCAAGTTACCCAACTGGTCCCTCAACCGCCAGCCTTTCATAAAACCCCCTTTTATTATTCCATATGATTATTTAGATGTTAAACGTCTACCTACCTTACAAGATGTTTCGTCCTCGAAACCTGTCATAAGTCAAATAACTGAGGGTATAATTGTCTCATCTCATCCTAAGACTCCAACATGGCTTCCAAGCCCTTACGGTGCTTCCACTAAACTTTCACTTATCGAATCACTTTATTACGCAACTTCTTCTCTTTTCGGTCAGTGATTGCAATAGGCGTCTCAACATAATTCAACCGGTCGTCCAACTCAGTGTCTTCGATCGGCATGAAATCAGATTCATTCGCTTCACATTTTCGTAAATGCGACACGTGAAATGTTGGGTGGATACCGTCGAGTTCTTTTGTTAATTTCAATCTGTAGGCTAGTTCTCCAACTCGGGCTACTATCCGGAAAGGTCCAACATACGGAGGACTCAGCTTCCCCGGCTTACGAAACCGAATAATACCCTTCCATGGTGATACTTTCAACAAAACATTGTCACCCATGTTGAACGCGTTCCGAAAGTTGAACGCGTTCCAAAAGTTTGTGTATGGTAATCAGTGCTCAAGTCTGAACGCGTTTCAAAGCTGTCTATAGTGTCTGCCAAAATCGGGATGTAAAACGACTATCCCTAATGGAGAAAATAGAAATAGGCATTCCGTGCCTTGCTACAAGTTAACTGACATATAGTCGAGCTAATTTCTCCTTCATGGAGTCATTTCGGATAGGTAGGAAACATGCCAATTTGGAAATGAAATCTGATAGCGTGTTTAGTGTAGATAAAATGTATTCTATTTAGAGTTACACAAAATCGGGTTTTAAATTTATAAATTAAAATGATAAATACTTTAACTAAACACACACACAATAGGCAAGTATACCTATCGCAGCGTAGTATAGTCTGGGTAAGAACCAAGTATCGAACCATGGACACGGATTCTGTACTCAACCCTTGCTATTGTGTGACTAGGATAATCAGTTGGTAAAGGGGGGTTTTGTTTAAAAGAAAGTAAAAATGATAAGAAATGCAATAGAAATATTATCTCGTTTAAGATGTTACTCTGGTTGTCATCGTTTGTTAATTAATGTTATATTTAAAGTAAGGTTGCTCATAGTTACTAGTACTAACCCTTTCGATGGGGGAGCTAGTATTTCGTAACGGAACAGTGGATACGGTCGGCCAACTGTTCCTAATGAATCTCGGGACCCTAAACGGGGTCTCAAGTCCGTCGGCTATCCCGTGATTCATTATTCGGACTGAGATTATCCTTTGACTGACGTACGTCATGTCTTGTAACTTCTTTAGGTAAGTCGAAATGCGTAACTTCCTCCAAAGGTACTTTATGAACCCTCGGATCTAACAAATTATATTCTTAAAATAGTTGTCTTTACTTATAAATTCATTTCAAATAAATAAATCTTTCATTATCAAGATCAGGCCCCATGGCTCCCGCTAGAAGTTCTCTGCAAGTTAACACAAGAGAAGTAAAGAAATACCGTGTAACATCCCAAAAATAAAACGACGAGTTGTAATAATGGGAAAGTACGAGACGAAAAGAATAAACGAACGCGACGTGACGGGTAGGGTCGGATGGGCCGGCAAGCTTGAGGGTGGCGCAAAAGAGGGAGGAGTAAGTATCAATTATGTTGGGCTGGGCCGGATGGGCCGGCAAGCTTGAGGGTGGCGCGTACTTCCTATATATAGCCTAAACCCTCCTCATTCTCTCATTTACACATTCTAGAGTGAGAAACTGTATAGATAGAAAGTGCAAGGATCGACCCGAGGAGCTAGCATCGTGTTCCTCTACTATTCGCGAGGGGATTCTCCGATTCAGAATCTTGAAACAGGTAACAACCCGTTCCAAATCTGAGTTTTTGGTTTATGTTGGGTTTTCGGGTGTTTTCGTGAAAAAGGTTGAGTTTTTGTGAACGAAACGGGAAAAGGGTTATAGATCTATAAATAGGAATGAAAACCCCAAGTTTTGAATGTAAAAAAGTCGGTAACTTGAACGTAATCAGTTCTGCCCGCCATTTGCATGCAACTTAGGGTTCTTGGGGAAAAAGACTGCCCGACAAGCGAACTTATCAAGTTCGCCTGGCAAGGATTGGGGCGAACTTATCAAGTTCGCTTAACAAGTTCGCCTAGGGCATAAAGGAAAGCGAACTTATGGCAGCGAAGTTGAAACCAGCGAACTTATGGGGCGAACTTGCTAAGTTCGCTGGGCATGGATCAGGCGAACTTAGCCTATGTTCGCCTGTATGATCGCTTGGTTGGTAAGAGGCAAACTGTGCCTTAAGCCTGCCTAAAACAGAACGAGTAAACCGTTAGAGTCGGGATTTGGTCTGATGTGTATTTAACTAATCAATTCAGATCGGAAGTGACGCTGTTGGACCTTTGTTTAGGACAACCAAAATTAGCTTATCAGGTGAGTTCTAGAGCCCTTTTTTAAATGTTTTATTAATGTTTCGGGCTGGTGTGCATACTTAAGAAATGATGTTTAACGAAATGAGGTTTTATGAAATGATGTTTACGAAAGGAAAGTTGAAATGTGTTTATGAAGTGTTTTGCCAAAGAGGTTTATGAATGATTTACGAACGGTTTAATGATGAAATATTTTATAATAAAACGTACGAATGCTTTAACTGAAATGATGTAAAGGCGGCAACGGTTATTTTATAAAAGTCACAAAATGAACGAATCTGCCACGAGTTCTTTCGGGAACTAAGGTATGCATGTATGTTATGGGCCTTACCTTTTAGGGGCCTTTATGGCTGGCCAACTGTTGTACAACTGGTGGATAAAGGGGTGATGACGGTCACCATGGGGGTTACCGGGATCCCTATTGAAGGTACCGGTCCCTGCAAGGGAACAGTGCTTAATGTGAAGGTACGTGCTATCCTTTGGGACGTCGTGCTTAATATGAAGGTGTGTGTATCCTTGTGGTACCGTTCCTAAGGTTCTGGTGTTGAACGGCTTTAGGGTATCGGGCCCTAGGTTTCTCCGCCTGCAGGCAATGTATGGTGTTGAAGGGCGTAGTGGTTGCGTGCCTCGGGGTTTCTCAGCCAGTATGCGATGTATGGAATTGACGGTTACGAGAAGGTGCAATTTCGGTTCATGTTGACTTATGTTTTGATGATATGATTATGAGGTTATGATGATGCTAAGTTATAGAATGTTTTTACATACGCTTTATTTGAATGAATGAATGTTATGTTTTTGGCAAATGTTAATGTTAAAGTTTTATGAAATGCTAGAACTCACCAGCATAGCTGACCTTTTAGTATGCACATTCAGGTTAAGGACATGTATGGAAGTTGAACGGTGATGCTTAGCTGGCGAAAGGAGTTACCCGGTTGATCGTGAAGACTGGTATCCCGTTATGAGTTGATTATGTTATGTTATGATTTAAACAATGTTTACGCTTCCGCATGTTGAACAATGTTTGATGTTATGTTTGAATGAAAGTTTTCCGCTGCGTTATTTGATATTCAAGTTTTAAGAACTGTTTGTGAATGATTAAATCCAACAAGTGAGGCCTCCCGGGTTTGGGGCCTTACATACCGACACGTTTCATAAGGTCCAGTCAGGACTCGAATGACTCGTTGAATACCCAAACCTCCAATCAACTCATAATAATAAACCAATACTAATTCGGCTGTTGCTAGCCAAGATTGTATATAGACCGTACAAACCCGAATAAGCTTCTCAAACAAGAGGGATTGCTTAAGTAACTTACAAGATTTAAGATTATTAAGTTGGTTTAAAGATCACTGTAACATCCCAAACTCATGAAAATAAGTTGGGACACGTGTCGGCTAAGAAACACGACGCTAGAACGTAACCGGACACGAAAACAGATAGACTATTCGCCCGGAAATAGCCCAAAACTTCATATACACATATCCCAAGCTAGAAAATGAGTTACGGAAGCCATAATATATGAAAGTTGGGTGCCTCGACGAGGAGAATCTGAAACTGGAGTCATAATGGACCGTCACTATGTGTAACGGTCCGTCACGGAGGCCAAAATCCATAACGGGCTGTCACCGGCCGACGGTCCGTCACGCCGTAAAATCATGAAAACGCTCCGTTTTAAGCCACGTATCACTGAGTCATCGCACCCTAAGGCCATGACGGACCGTCATGAGCCGTAACAGTTTGTTATGTGGTCAGAAAGCCATTTGAGGCCAAGAAAATGGTAACGGTCCGTTACTGGATCAGATTTTTGCCTATAAATTGATTCCATGAGCCGTTCATAGAGGAAACAACACACACAAACACCACAACACACATACACGTTTCTGAAAAGGAATAAGTGTGATACCCGGTAGTTTCAGGTTAATATCCATACTCGACTACTTTTTGAATTCACATGATTACACTTGCATCATACTTAATTATCGAGTAATTAAGTACACATTTCATATAGCAAGTCCATTCATTTCATTTCATTACATGCATCGGTAATCGGGCGGATTATAGGGTCACACACGCGTCCGGTCACACGAACGTTGGTGAATTTTAGAAATAATATTTAGACATATATTTGGTGTGAAAAAATTATATGTAATACTGTAATTTAGTATTCTATGCTTATATGAATTTTTCCGGAATTTTTAAAGCAACTTTTTTTTAACGCTTTTTAAGCGGATATGCGATATGTGACAACAACTTTAAAATTGGTTTTAATAAAAATGATTGTTTTATACTTGCGCTTATAAAATTCATCTTTTTATTTATTAATAGTCCATAAAAGCCCATTCTTTGTTAAAAAAGCCTTAAAAGAGTGTACAAGCCCAACATCAACTCCACTAAAACACTCCCTTACACCCATTAACCCTCATTTCTCTACTCTAAACCTAATACACACTCTCCCCTCCCTCCTAAACATCTCGGCCACCACCTCCATCACTAGCCTCCACCCCTCTCAAGCTTCCTCATCCATTCTAAGTGTTCTAGGAGCCATTAAAGGGTGATTCAAGGTGGTTCAAGGCATCAACACATTCATTCTAGCATCATACTCGATTTTGGTAAGAATCTATCCACTTTTTCTTCTTCATTTTTGGCCAAAAATGGTGTAACATCTATCCAAACGAATTTTTATGTTATAAGGTCTTTAATCCGTGTTTTTAACAAAGTGTTTTCATAATAATGAGTTGTTGACACATATTTGCACTTTTTATGGTTTGAAATGCTTGTTTTACATGTATATTGCTAGTTTCTATTTAAGGAAACTTTGTTGGTTATGATTTTGTAGAAATGTGTATATAATATGGTTGATGGTTTGTATGTTTCTAGTAATGTTGGAATAGATTAGAAATATGATTTTTTTGATTGAAATATTGTTTTACACTAGGTTATGGTCGTCTTTCTATAAAGGGAAACTTTAATTTGTCATATTTTGAGTTATGATGTATTAATGGATGAAAGCATGCTAATAGGGTTCTATAACATCTATTAAAGTGTTAGAAGGAGTTATTGAAAGTTACACATGTGTAGAAGGTCGTTTGGACCACTTTCCTAAAAAGGAAACTTTAATTGAACATATTTTGTATGTGTATGTTATAAATGTTTAAAGTAGGTTAAATGGCTTTATTACTATATGAATAGATGACTTATGCAAGAATATGTGATTTGGAGTTGTATTATGACATGTTTTGGAGGACCTTGCTAAATAAGAAAACTTTATTAGTTTGGGAACTTCACCTTTGCTTGAAATAGAAAATGTATGTATAGAATCATGGTTATAGCATGTTACTAGTATAATTTCATGTGAATTTTGTTTAGTTTAGCTATGATACCTAAAGTACACTAAAACCCTAATTGCCTAAAAAGGGAAACTTTGCTATGTTAAGAACTATGGTATAGAAATGACATGTTATGTTACTTGTTGAAATGGGTTGAAATAATGTTAATAGGTTATTAGTATAATGACATAACTTATGTGAATGATTGGTTACGTGTTATTTACTTATGCAACTACTTGAAACATGCATGTTATGTCATATGGTATTACTTATATGATACCTAGGTATTACGCATGTGTTACTTAGGTATTACTATTACGTTACATATGTGTTACTCATATGTTACCTATGTGCTACTTGTACATGTGTTCACCATGTGTCACCAACGGGTCGTCGTGTCACATTGGTCAAGGTTGGTCAACATTAGTCAACATTAGTCAAACTTGGTCAACATTGGTCAACATTAGTCAAACTTGGTCAACTTTAGTCAACATTGGTCAACATTAGTCAAAGTTGGTCAAACCTTGGTCAAACCTCGGTCAACTTTGGTCAAACCTTTTCAAAACGTCAATGTAACCTTTCAACGTTGAGTCGTTTGGATGAATGTGGTTACATAAACCATGTTTACTTTCATAGACCTTATAGCCTTACTATTCCTAGGGCTCGGTTAGGTCAGTTGTCCAGACTTGCTAGATTTCTCGTGTTGCTTTCATACTTCATTCACCTTATTCACAGGTGAGTTTTCACGGCCCCATTTTACTTACTTTTCCATTTGGGGGAGATACATGCAAAACCATTTTCTTACTTAGTCGTATGATGATTACTTTGATTTCTCTTTAATATATATAAGTTGGTTCATTTCCTGCACATAAAGTCCTCTCATATTCTAACAGTTAATTATTACACAAAGCGAGGTGATTCATGAATAGTACTATTCGGTTTAACAACCCCCACCCAGGTTAGTCGCGCTAACTCTGAATGGGAGTCAAACGGGTGCATAATTGACCTAATCCATTACGTGCTGGGCACGTAAGAGGCAAAATGCTAGTTTCTGCATTCCTTCATTGAGCTTCGGTTTCGGTGTTGCTTATATAATTAAAGTTTATTGTCTGATCAACAATCGAATCACTAGTATACATGCGTATTGTTACACTGTTTTCATTTCTGTTTCTGTTACTTAAACTTGTGAACTCACCAACCCTGTGTTGACACTTCTAAGCATGTTTATCTCAGGTCGCTAAGCATTCACACATGGACTAGGATTGCATATCTAGAGTCTCATTTTATGTTTTCGTTTAGAAGCTAGGTTTATGGGAACCTAATTTGTTATGCTTATGTATTTTGCTACATTACTTTTGCTTCCGCACTTTACATTCCGCATTTTCAAACTCTGTATTACTTGTTTTTTTTGTATGACGTTCAAACAAAATGTCTTTTCAAAAACCATTTAGAGGTCGTTCGAAATGACCGGGAATGATGATCCTTGACAGTCACAACCCGCGGGTAACCCGCTGTGGAATTTCAGGTTGTGACAATAAGAGACCCGGTGTGGCGCGTTTAAGTGCAAGTGCGGTACGTTGCGAGTGCGGTGCGGATTCAGAGAGACGTTTAAGCAAGGAACGAGCGTAGGAAAACGACCCGAGACTATCGTAAGTACACTGGACCCGTACCCTAGACATGATTATGGGAATTACGTGTTTAAATGATATGTGATATGTATATGACGAGGGTATGGGGTACTGACTTATTAGTCTAAACACTAAACGGGATTAATGGAGTAGCCACGACGTATCCAATGGGTGGTGGATACGCCGCTTGTACTTCCTATATATAAATCTCATTGATACTTCGTGGTGAAACCATTATGAATGTTTAGGGGTATAGACTAAAAGACAGTAATGGAATTATAGTAAACGTACGGGAGAACTTCCAACCGGTATGTAGTTATCTGACAATCGGAATGTTCTGCCTAAGGAAAGATTGGTGTATAAATCTCTCCTAGACCCTTCACTCTTTCCTGGGAACATCTTTGTTGGAGGTACTGCTCTGGAAGGATAATCACCCCATTTTACAATATATGACGAGTACGAATATGTGATGAATATACACAAGTACGTGAATATATCATGCATGATAAGTATGAGTACATGATGAATATGAATACATGAAATGCATGATGAATACGTGAATGCATGATGATACGTGCAAGTATGAATGAGTATGACGGAACTAGTCTAAACCCTAAAATGGATTAACAGAGTACTCACGAAGTGTTAAAGGGGTGGTGGATACGCCGCTGGTACTTCCTATATATAAACCCTTTTAATGCATCGTGGAGAAACCGTTACCAATTTTTAAGGGGAGGACTGGTTGGGAAATAAATCAAGCATATACGTGAAATGAAAATAAATGCTTGATACATTTGGGAGGCTATGAGTCTAAGATACTCTAGGTCCCAAATGAAATGAGATACCCGGCCTGTAAGGTTGATCTCAATAATAAAGAAGAAAACTAAAAAGGAACTCCAAGTGAAACACACCACTTTTAAAAACAAAACTTTAACGCGCGGAAGTCTTCAACCCAGGAAATATTTTTTATTTATTTTTTTTACCCGTCGCGTCCCGCGACTAATACATGCCACATCCCTCGCGGCCCGCGAGGGACCCTTTTTCACAGAAAGTTTCAGCTGTTTTTGCAGCTTTCATACTTAGCCAAATTTCCATCTTTTTCCAAAATACAAGACAACAAATTTGCCCAACACATGGGTTTTAACCAAAAATCCTTTAACAACATGATCACACCCCAAAAACATGTTTTGTTTATCAAATTACAATCAAAAAGGGGAAATTCCACCAAATCATCAAAACATGAAAATATGCATACGAGGATCCGCCAACGCCTTGGACTTGACTTTGACTACCTCGGAGCTTTTCCTACATTCACCACACATATCACCATTAGTAATGAGATAAATTCATAACAAACAAGTAAATTTCTACTTGTTTCACCCATTCACCCATTTGACCCGTTTGCACCCAAATTGTCATTTAGGCTACATATTCTTGCATCCTTACTACAAGTTTCAATTATGATCAACACATGATCCATTTCCATTATGGCGCAAAGGCCATAACTACGTTTCGTTTATGATCAACACATGATCCGATCAACCCATGATCCTTTTCCATTATGGTACAAGACCATAACTCCGTTTCGTTTATGATCAACACATGATCCGATCAACCCATGATCCTTTTCCATTATGGTACAAGACCATAACTCCGTTTCGTTTATGATCAACACATGATCCGATCAACCCATGATCCTTTTCCATTATGATTCTTTGATCATAACCTCCACATATTCAATATAGTATTATAACCATATTCACATTCATACGTACACTTATGCATAATCAATTCATTTCATGTATCGTTTATACTATGCACAATATAACACATAATCCACAAAATTCACAACTTGTTTTCACACCTTTCACCCATTTGACCCGTTAACACCCATTTGGCCAATTAAGGATTTCGTACACTTGTATATCACCTACAAGTTACTTTCATCATTTATAATTCCGTTTCATTTATGATCAACACATGATCCATTTCCATTATGGCACGTAGGCCAAAACTTCGTTTCCCAAAGGATACGAGATCGTAACTCCATAACCAATCTACCCATTATAGTATAATTACTATAACTACATTCTTTCAATTATGCATACAATTTTATGCTCATTCATACCACATAACAAATTATGCAACTTTACACATTATACATACAACATTGCATAAAACTCTTTTATCATCATAACTAAGTAAGTGCAAAAGCACTTACCTTTCGGGTTAGAAGATCCCGCTCTACCTTCTAGACCCACAATTTGATTACCTAAACATACACACCTAGTTTAGTAATCTAACATATACCAAAATTTCATTACAATTGAGTTCACAACTCAATTTCCCATTTCCAACCCAAGTTGACCCGTTTGGGTTATCCTCATAACCAAACACCCTCTTTCACCACAAACTCACCTACTTGAGTTTCATTAACTTAATCTTAACACTAATTCTTCTTTCAAAATTATTATTAAGTTAATTTGGTGTTTGTTCAAGTGTCTAACATCTTAAAAACACTTAATCTTCATTAATTCATCATTTTAGCATCATGATCCAAACACCCCCAATTTCCACCATATGAACCCTAACTTCTCATAATCAAAATCAAAGGGTTCTAGGATGTTAATCATCATTCTATAACTTTAGTTTAGCTAGATTATCAATAATCTAACACCATTTCATCACATGCATACATAATTTCGGATTTCACCCAAAACCCACCAAGAACACATTCATGGTGAAATCAAGAGAAAGAGAATCACTTACTTGATGTTATGAAGGTGTTGTGTGAGCCAAAACCTTCACAAAACAAGCCTTAATGCACGATTTGAGCTCAAAACCGAATTTCTCTTCTTCTCCTCTTCTCTTGAACGACCAACACCTCAAAATGAGGTTAATTTTGACTTTAACTAGTCAAATGGCAGATTTTGCCATATTACAACTTTAGTCCCTCAACTTTCCATTTCACCCATTTCATTCTATAGTTAGTTAAAACTAACATAATCCCATTACAAACTTGAAACCCACTTGCTTCAACTTATTTATAAAATATTATTTCCACCATAATATTAAATATAAATATTTAATTATTTGAAAACGAAACCCGGATTTTGGTTCGTTACAAATCACCTCGACGAAACCCGACTTCACATAAAAAGGTTCGGATAATGTTTAAGCATTTCTTCCTCGGTTTCCTAAGTCATTTCTGCTCCCTTCTATGTTTCCACCTCACCAAAACTTGGCTAATCTCTTTATTGCGTAAACGCTTCACTTTTCTAACCAAGATTGCCACCGGTTCTTCCACATAATTCAACTTTTCATCCAATTCAATATCATCCAATGGGACAAAAGTAGATTCACCCGCCAAACACTTTCGCAAATGAGACACATGAAATGTGTTATGAAGTCTACTTAGTCCCTCCGGTAGCTCTAAACGATAAGCTACCGCACCCACCTTTGCTATCACCTTAAACGGCCCGATGAAACGAGGACTTAACTTCCCCCGTTTCCTAAACCGTATCACCCCTTTCTAAGGAGAGACTTTCAAAAGCACAAAGTCCCCCACTTGAAACTCAATCGCCCGCCTCCTATTATCCGCATAGGACTTTTGGCGATCTTGAGCCGCTTTCAAGCGTGTTCTAATTTGGTCAATACTATCATTAGTTTCCTTGACCACTTCGACACTACCAAGCTCCCGTTGACCAACCTCACCCCAACACACGGGTGTTCGACACTTCCTCCCATACAATGCCTCAAAAGGCGGCATACCAATACTAGAATGGTAACTATTGTTATAAGAGAATTCCGCCAACGGTAAATGGTCGTCCCAACTACCTCCAAAATCCAAGGCACACGCTCGTAACATATCCTCGAGCGTTTGAATCGTTCGCTAGCTTTGACCATCCGTTTGTGGATGATAAGCGGTGCTAAGATTCAATCTAGTCCCCATATCCTCATGGAATTTCTTCCAAAAACGAGAAGTAAATCTCGTATCACGATCCGATATAATCGACACCGGCACACCATGACGTGACACAATTTCCTTCACATACATTTCCGCCATCCTATCCGAAGAATACGTTTCCTTTATAGGAAGGAAATGTGCACTCTTCGTCAACCGATCCACTACTACCCATATCGCATCATAACCCTTTCGAGTCTTTGGTAGTTTAGTGAT
This sequence comes from Smallanthus sonchifolius, assembly GCA_023525975.1. Lineage (NCBI taxonomy): Eukaryota > Viridiplantae > Streptophyta > Magnoliopsida > Asterales > Asteraceae > Smallanthus > Smallanthus sonchifolius. The sequence goes on along the minus strand of CM042018.1, from coordinate 19,500,046 downwards.
CAAATCCATGGTTATATTTTCCCATTTCCAAAGCGGTATTTCAAGCGGTTGAAACTTTCCATACGGCTTTTGGTGCTCCGCCTATACTCTTAAGCACGTGAGACACCTCTCAACATACTTAACAACATCACGCCTCATACCCGGCCACCAAAAATGACACCTCAAATCATAAAATATCTTTGTGGCACCCGGATGGATAGAATATTTGGATTTATGCGCCTCATCCAAAATAGCTGTCAAAACACTTGACAACCTAGGAATCCAAATTCTATCAAAGCATGTCTTCAAGCCCATGCTATTTTCACCAAGCTTATCAACATAAGCAACCATCCGCTCTTTCTTCAAGTCACCACCAAGTGCTAACACTTGAGCCTCCCGGATTTCATCCATAAGAGATGATGAAATTGTCATCTTGAATGACTTCACCTTGATAGGTGAATGACTTGATTTTCTACTAAGCGCATCCGCCACAACATTCGCTTTACCCGGATGATAAAGTATCTCACAATCATAATCTTTAACCAATTCAAGCCACCGTCTTTGCCTCATATTGAGGTCCTTTTGGTCGAAGAAATATTTGAGACTTTTGTGATCCGTGTAGATCGTACACTTAGCACCATACAAATAATGCCTCCAAATCTTGAGCGCGAAAATCCACAGCTGAAAGCTCTAAATCATGGGTTGGGTAATTCACCTCATGAGTCTTTAATTTCCTAGATGCATAGGAAATCACTTTCCCTCTTTGCATCAAAACACACCCCAACCCCGAATGCGAGGCATCCGAATAAACAACAAAATCCTCAGTCCCGTCCGGCAAGGATAAAACAGGCGCCTTAGTCAACTTTTCTTTCAAGAGTTGAAAGGCAGATTCTTGCTCGGGACTCCAAACAAACTTTGTCTCCTTACGAGTTAACTTCGTCATCGGCATGGAAATCCTAGAGAAAATTCTCAATAAATCGCCGATAATAACCCACCATGAAACTCAACAATGGATGTTTCAAAATTACCTCACCAATCCACCCATTGAGACTCAAGTTCTCAAGTTCATACCGATTGGGATTCGAGGATCCCAACACCCATTGAAGCTCGAGTCTTCAACTCAACCCCTTCTTAACCAAGAAAGCATGAGACTTCCTCAAGTAAGGATACATCAATTTCCTTACTTGAATCCTCTTTCTCAACTGGAATACTAAGTATCCCTTTTAAATCCCCGGTTGATGTCAATGGCACAAGCCATGTATATACACCAGACCGTATACCTCGTGTTTCACTGTCTCTAATGAGAACAGATTAACACGTCACCCCTTTATCATACTAGACAATGATATGGTTACTAAGTAACCCAACACCTCTTTCTCCATCGTAGGATTAAAATTCATGTGATTGTTTCATCCACAACCCCATGCATTTAAATCATATAAACATCAACATTATAACACCCTTAATGTTAATGGTCCAGCTTCACTGTATAACGTCACCAGATAGAATCGGGAAACCCGATTTATTTACATCTCTTCCACGTCCCGGAGTCTACTCATCGTGAGTAATACGCCATCTACCAATCACAATGGATTGCTTCAAAAGCCAAGACCATCATAGTGATTCATTGTTAATTAATCAGCTATTAACTCTCACCCTTTAACTCCTTTGGTTCGCACACCACGAACCCTTTTGTGAAAACAAGGTTTTCCTTCCACTTCGGTTCACCAACCGTAGTTCTTCCCGCTCTCTAGGCTTCACACTGTTCCTCCCAAGGATCACCTCAAAGAGCCCTATCTTCCTTGAAGGAAGATCGATACAACATGATAGAAAGCTCTAGCCATTCTCCGCTAGATTGATGCATTCTTTTTCTCCCAACCTATTCCATGTTCCTCACCACCCACGAGGTGATACACGTCTAGACTCTAACATACTTGAGTCCTTAAGATGACTTTCATCCACCATTTCTTTTACTTACACAAGTGCCCCTTAGTCTCCCCGACCAATTTTTTTTTAACTAAGTTGTAGATGTTCTACCTACTTATAGGTCTTTAATCTACCCACTTGCTAAGGCACTATATTTTATCTATGTGTATATGTATTACACCCATCTAATCATCCATATACATACATACATACATACATACACATATAACCACCTTCACCTACTCCTTGCTAATGTTCATTGTCATATGGTTATCATGAAAGCTCTTGCACATCTCGTCTTATTAATCATATTGGCCAGACATGTTTAATAATGCGTTATGCCCAATTGCAATTATCATATTCATATAACAAATCACAAGACAAGTTTCGGCACACATAACACTTTACCAATCATTCATATATATACATAAACACCATATACATAACCACCTTATCAAATCATTACTAACCTTTTGTTTCCGTAAGCTCCGAGTCTTAGTCAAGTCCTTCATGGATTCTCGTATCATTTTCCCCCATATCAAGAGCATCCGGTTTGAGTTCGGTGCCACCACACCAAATCCCTCAAACCATTGCTCTGATACCAAGTTGAAACACACCACTTTTAAAAACAAAACTTTAACGCGCGGAAGTCTTAAACCCAGGAAATATTTTTTTTTTTTTTTTTTTTTTACCCGTCGCGTCCCGCGACTAATACATGCCACATCCCTCGCGGCCCGCGAGGGACCCTTTTTCACAAAAAGTTTCAGCTGTTTTTGCAGCTTTCATACTTAGCCAAATTTCCATCTTTTTTCAAAATACAAGACAACAAATTTGCCCAACACATGGGTTTTAACCAAAAATCCTTTAACAACATGATCACACCCCAAAAACATGTTTTGTTTATCAAATTACAATCAAAAAGGGGAAATTCCACCAAATCATCAAAACATGAAAATATGCATACGAGGATCCGCCAACGCCTTGGACTTGACTTTGACTACCTCGGAGCTTTTCCTACATTCACCACACATATCGCCATTAGTAATGAGATAAATTCATAACAAACAAGTAAATTTCTACTTGTTTCACCCATTCACCCATTTGACCCGTTTGCACCCAAATTGTCATTTAGGCTACATATTCTTGCATCCTTACTACAAGTTTCAATTATGATCAACACATGATCCATTTCCATTATGGCGCAAAGGCCATAACTACGTTTCGTTTATGATCAACACATGATCCGATCAACCCATGATCCTTTTCCATTATGGTACAAGACCATAACTCCGTTTCGTTTATGATCAACACATGATCCGATCAACCCATGATCCTTTTCCATTATGGTACAAGACCATAACTTCGTTTCGTTTATGATCAACACATGATCCGATCAACCCATGATCCTTTTCCATTATGATTCTTTGATCATAACCTCCACATATTCAATATAGTATTATAACCATATTCACATTCATACGTACACTTATGCATAATCAATTCATTTCATGTATCGTTTATACTATGCACAATATAACACATAATCCACAAAATTCACAACTTGTTTTCACACCTTTCACCCATTTGACCCGTTAACACCCATTTGGCCAATTAAGGATTTCGTACACTTGTATATCACCTACAAGTTACTTTCATCATTTATAATTCCGTTTCATTTATGATCAACACATGATCCATTTCCATTATGGCACGTAGGCCATAACTTCGTTTCCCAAAGGATACGAGATCGTAACTCCATAACCAATCTACCCATTATAGTATAATTACTATAACTACATTCTTTCAATTATGCATACAATTTTATGCTCATTCATACCACATAACAAATTATGCAACTTTACACATTATACATACAACATTGCATAAAACTCTTTTATCATCATAACTAAGTAAGTGCAAAAGCACTTACCTTTCGGGTTAGAAGATCCCGCTCTACCTTCTAGACCCACAATTTGATTACCTAAACATACACACCTAGTTTAGTAATCTAACATATACCAAAATTTCATTACAATTGAGTTCACAACTCAATTTCCCATTTCCAACCCAAGTTGACCCGTTTGGGTTATCCTCATAACCAAACACCCTCTTTCACCACAAACTCACCTACTTGAGTTTCATTAACTTAATCTTAACACTAATTCTTCTTTCAAAATTATTATTAAGTTAATTTGGTGTTTGTTCAAGTGTCTAACATCTTAAAAACACTTAATCTTCATTAATTCATCATTTTAGCATCATGATCCAAACACCCCCAATTTCCACCATATGAACCCTAACTTCTCATAATCAAAATCAAAGGGTTCTAGGATGTTAATCATCATTCTATAACTTTAGTTTAGCTAGATTATCAATAATCTAACACCATTTCATCACATGCATACATAATTTCGGATTTCACCCAAAACCCACCAAGAACACATTCATGGTGAAATCAAGAGAAAGAGAATCACTTACTTGATGTTATGAAGGTGTTGTGTGAGCCAAAACCTTCACAAAACAAGCCTTAATGCACGATTTGAGCTCAAAACCGAATTTCTCTTCTTCTCCTCTTCTCTTGAACGACCAACACCTCAAAATGAGGTTAATTTTGACTTTAACTAGTCAAATGGCAGATTTTGCCATATTACAACTTTAGTCCCTCAACTTTCCATTTCACCCATTTCATTCTATAGTTAGTTAAAACTAACATAATCCCATTACAAACTTGAAACCCACTTGCTTCAACTTATTTATAAAATATTATTTCCACCATAATATTAAATATAAATATTTAATTATTTGAAAACGAAACCCGGATTTTGGTTCGTTACACCAAGCCTACGGGACCGAGGAGAAAGATTTCAAGCCTACGGGGCTGAGGAAAAAGGGACTCCAAGCCTACGGGGCTTAGGAGGAAAAGATTCCAAGTCTACGGGGATGAGGAATGAATGAGTCTTCATGACAAATGCGAGGGGTCTATACGGACTAGTATAAGAACCTTGCCAAAACTCGGACCGGAGGTACGTCCTAAGATGGTCACGAGGGGGTTAGCACACCCATAAAATATACGAATGACGTGATCGGAGGTACGTCCGGAGATGGTTACGGGGGCGCCGAGAGCCTGGGAAACTTGAATAGTAATAAAGAACCTAAAGGGTTCATAATAAAATGAACGATGCAGTGTACTTACTTAGCGTAAGCTAATTCAAAAACGTTTTTCAAACACTGCGGGAAAGAAGCACATGGAACAGTGCTTCCTATGAATGAGGCCGGACGGAATGAAGAATCCCTAGACTTTGTAATAAGAATATTGTATATGTAAAACAATAATTATAAATGAAAAATATACCTTAGCCCTTTATGGCAAGGTTTTTGTTAAACTGGGACCGTTTTCCGCAATATAAAATTATGATAAAATAAGAGATAAGTAGGGTGTTTCGGGTTGGTATCAGAGCACGGTTTAAGGGATTTAAGTATCAAAAAGGGGTACTTAAACTCAAACCATAAGTGCTCGTGAGATAAATAGGGATTCAATCCGAGGCCGTCCAAAGAAGCAGGTATGTTTAAATTCCAGTGCTTAAACAGAAATGTGTGAGTATATATATGGGAAGAAATTTGTATGAGATAAGCTCCATGTGATAATTGGGAGTATCATGATACGTAACATACATTGCCTTATACCTGGACAGTATTGGAGCTAATGTATGGGACCATCACGATATCGCAAACATCATATGATAACTTATTTCAGTAGATAATAAGCCAGAAATGTGATTATGCATGATTAAAATGCATGAATGAATGTGTATATGTGTAAAATGCATAGATGGGGCCTTATGTGAAACCCTAGAATACTTGAATATGGTTAAATTGATAAAAGGCCTGTAGTATAAAACCCTAGACTATGATTAGTGTAAACGAATAAGAGATTAAAAGCGACGCCATGTTTCAGCAAAACGATGGCTGAACATCAGAACGACGAAATACGTGATGAGGGAAGCCACAAGAGAGCTGAATCTCCACTTCATGATGAGAACGAAGTTGAACAAGTCCCGGAGAATATTTTGAGACAGATAGCAATAAAAGTAGGAAAAGCGTTCGATGCGAACTTCCCGATCTTATAAACAGATCTACAGAATTCATTAGAAAGCTGGTTTGAAAACCATAAAGATGTTACCCATAACGTGGAAGGAATAAATCCAAAAGTTGATTCGAAATCAACTCATTGCACGTACAAGGATTTCATGACGTGCAAACCTTTAGAGTTTAAGGGAGCTGTTAATCCCTTAGAAAGTCAAAGATCGATAGCGTCAATAGAAAGGGCATTCGATACATGCCATTGTGAGAAAGAGGATGAGGTTACCTTCGCTACCAACCAATTAAAAGAGCGAGCTGACGATTGGTGAGGAGTAGTGAAGAGAGAGAAAGGTAGAGACAAAATTAAGGAAATGAGTTTCGAAAGAATTTAAGGATCTCTTCCTAAAACACTATTGCCCTCGAGCGGAAATTGAAAGAACCACTGAGGAGTTTCTTCAACTCCGTCAGAAAACAGAGACTGTGGATGAATTCACAGGGATATTATTTGACAAGGCCAGATTCTGCCCGGCTTTGTTAACAACTCTAGAGATGTGGATGACGAGATATCATCTCATTCTAAAAATAGAGATTAGAGTGTTTATCAATCCATCCAAGGGCATGAACTTAGAGGAGATGATTGATTGGGCTCGAGAACGCGAGACTGAGCTCAAGAGACAGAATGAGAGAGACGGGAAAATGAAAGGAGAAAGTTATCCTTCTCCTATGCCTCTTAAGAGGTTCAAGTTTAGTAAATCGGGAGGCGGTTCCTCCCCGAGGAAAGGTGTTCAAAGCTGTAAGACTTGTGGGAAAAGGCACCCAGGAGAGTGCCGATTCAAAATAATAACTTGTTACAAGTGTGAAAAGACAGGGCACACTACATTGCACTGCATGAGTGGCACTCGATTGTGCTACAATTGTTATAAGCCAGGACACTTTAGTAGGGAATGTCCTGAGCTAAAACCACAAACAGAGAAGACCGGAGAAGGGTCAAGAGTAGCAGAAAATGAATTGAAAATGATCGAGGCTCCAATGCAAAGGGGTAGGGCTTTTCAGATCACTACAGAGGAAGCGAAAGATGTTCCTGACGTTGTATCAGGTACATTCCTCTTGAATTCCCTACCTGCTTGTGTTTTATTCGATATAGGAGCTAGTCGATCGTTTATTTCTTTAAAATATGCGAACTCTAGAAACTTCAATAGAAGTAGGTTGGCTAAGGCATTAGAAGTCGAAACCGCGAGTGATCACAACTGCGTAGTGACTGAAATATGCCGAGATTGCCGACTACTGATAGAGAAGAAGAATATTTCGTCGACTTAATTCTGATGCCGATGCAAGAATTTGACATGATCATTGGAATGGACTGGTTGTCTTCACATGCTGCAACGAATATATGCAATCATAAGATTGTACGATTCATGACGCCTACAGGAAAAGAAGTTAGTATCACCGGTGAACGACGAAACCAGATCACGCTATGTACAATGGCCAAGATAAGTAACTACGTGAGACAAGGTCACCAAGCCTTCTTAGCCTACGTAGCTGACATAAAGATAAAAGGGAAGGAACTGGATCAAGTTACAGTAGTGAAAGAATTCCTAGAAGTATTTCCAGACGATCTTCCAGGTGCTCCACCTTAGAGAAAGATCGGGTTTAAAATCGATTTAATTCCTGAAGCTAAGCCGGTAGCTAAGGCTCCATACCGGTTAGCACCAACAGAGATGAAAGAATTAATGTCGCAACTGCAAGAGTTGTTAGACAAGGGATTCATACGTCCCACTGTATCCCCTTGGGGTGCACCAATTCTATTTGTAAAGAAGAAAGACGTTAGTATGAGAATGTGTATAGACTACCGCGAATTGAATAAGCTGACTATCAAGAATAGGTATCCCTTACCTAGAATTGATGATATGTTTGATCAATTACAAGGATCAAGTTGGTTTTCCAATATTTACTTAAGATCCGGTTATCATCATGTCACACCCCGGCCGACGAAGGATTATAGATTATACGCTGGGGCTGACGCGATTGTTAATAATCACATGATCATCTATTAAATGTGATAATATTTATTCATCCAAATTTAAAGCATCCGTTACAATAGTAAATGAAAACAAAGTGTTCAAAACATAACATAAATCAAATTAAACTAGGTCCAGTCCTATATAATCAGGTAGAATCCTCAAACTGGTGCACCTGAAATATGTGCGTAAATGTCAACTACAAGTAGTTGGTGAGTAACATAGGTTTTGACACCAAACAAAAGTTAAGTAAAAAGGCTTTGAAATTCAATATGTTCAAAGCATAACTAAGGCATAAATGTGAAACATACAAGGTTCCAAGTGTACAATCAAGCAGTAGTAAATGGAAAATTGGTAAGCACAATCCAACTAATTGAGTTTTGGAAAAATAGTAATATGGTACACACAAAACCCGTCAAGGTCTGTGTTAACTGGTATCGGTTTCCCGTATAAATGATCATAAAAGGTACTGCCTTAGGCTTGGGTAGCAATTTAATTATTGTATTGAACATGAACACACGTATGGTCGTCAAGTAGTTTAAGATATAAAGCACATAGTAAATAGCATGAGAACAAATGGTATTGAATTTGGTATGTATAGTACGTAAACATGTTCCACCCCGAGTATTTGTAAACAATAGTAAAGAGAAAGGGGGCTATGAACTCACCTGAAATGAAAGTAGTAGGTTGTACGAATTGTAAATGATAGGTAGACTTCGTGAGGATTTCTCACAGTCAACCTACACAGATAATTGTATTTCGTCTCACTGTATGTTTAATAGAAATAAGGGAGTTCTTGGATTTAGGGTCACATAGTGGTTTGGGATTGGGTACGAGATTGTATATATATTTTGTAGAAAAGTATATGTTTAGGACTAGTATTGGAATAATAAAAATGGTTTATATAGTACATAGGTTTGAATTTTATTTAATTATTCTCAAGATAAATAAAATTATGCAATGTGGTAAGTTTAAATACCAATACCTTGGGATTTATTTATATACTTATTCTAAAAGTAATTATTAAATAAATTATGGTATGGAAAAGGTTTAAATAATTTATTTTATGTAAAAATAATTAATTAAGCCATTTAAATAAATGATTTATGAAGGAGATAAAAATAAGTGTTAAATGGAAATAATCGAATTTGTATAAATTGCTCGGTGTTTTTTTTTAAATAATTATTCTTTGTCAATATAATTATTTATAAGTCTTGAGAAGTGAATTAATAATGTTTAGATAATTATTTAAAACTTGATTTATAAACATTATTATTTATAAGTAAAACAACTAAATTAGTTTTTTTTAGAGTAAATTACACAGATTGTCCTTTATTTATACTATAAATTACACTCTGTGTCCTTTGATTTCAATAAGTACACCACATGTGCTTTTCTTACATACTTTTATACACCCTATGTCCTTTACACTATCTGGTGTTAAGTTTTTCTGTTAAGTCTAGACATTTAATGTCGTCCAGACGGTCTATTAAAATAATAACAAAACCTAACCTAGACTCCTAAGTAATAAAAGGAGTACCTTCAACTAAACCGCACTGACAGACAAATGTACCTTTCGAGTGTAGCACAACTTAACGGTAAACCGGATTATCGAACCCTAGAGACACTATGATAACAAAACTGGACTCTGACTCGGACAAAAGATTGATTTGGTTTGGGGGGTTTACTACACTACTATTAAACTAATGAATGCAGAAAACTCAAACGACTCAACTATCAGGATGAAAGTACTAAGGGTGAAATCAAAGGATGGGAAGAATACTACCTAGGTCGGAATACTACTTGCAAAGCATAACTTCTACCGGTTCTGGTAACTAAAATGGATATGGGTTTCTAAGGATGACAACTAAAGACTACCTAGTGGATCCCTAATCACTCTCAGGGTGTCACCAACTAAGCTACCTAAAGTGTACTGAACTCACCAGATGGTTGGATCACCTCTCGGGTATTTCCAACAATGATAAAGTACCCACAAGACAGATTACCTCTCAGTCTCATTGTCCACAATACATTCAAAAATGCATGGGGTAACCTCAGGATAGCAACTATGACACGAATAGCAACAATCACTAGACACCTAATACCTGCTTCCTCTCAGACAGCTAACACTCGGATTCCTAATGACGAAGACTAAACGACTAATTCTCACATCTCGAGTATTGAACTAGGACACACATTCAATTCTAATCAGTAATCAAAGACAACTCTTATGGCTACTACGCCTAGCAAACCACTCAACAATCACAAACCTTAAGATCTATGACCTGAATACAAGCACAAGATCAGATCTAAACATGCAATAACATCACAATAATCAACTCAAGATCTTTTACAAAATCATAAACCCATTAATTGAATCCAAAAAACGAATAAAAACTGAAACTTTAACAAGTATTAATCATGTGACCTAGGCAATATCAATGTTTTATCCTAGAATCATGCTTAAACAACCAAAACAGAAGTAGAAACACAAAACCATGGTATCAAACATCGCAATTAAAGAATAAAAATCGAATCTTTAAACCTAGGACGCTATTACTAACGAACCCGGATCAAAAGCTTCAACCTTTTGCTTCAAAACCTCTTCTTTACTCCCAAAATCGCCCCTTTGCTCTCTCCAGACTGCTAAGATACGAACCCCCCCTAAGAATGGGAATCAAAATCTATTTAAATCGAATTTTAGGGTTTTCTCGGATTTTCCTTCCCTCGCGTACCGCGAAAGAAACATGCCAGGCCTTCACGTACCGCGAAGGCCAAAATAGTCGCACGAGTTTCTGGATGTCCTCGCGTACCGCGAAGGTTTTCTCTGGGCTTCTCGCGTACCGCGAAAAACCTATTTTCTTCATTTTTCACTTTTTATCCTTCGGCTTCTTTTTCTTGCTCGGTTTCTTCACGTATGCACTACTAATCCTTACGAGCTCCTGTAAACACAACATAGACTCAAATGTACATCAAAACGACTCAAAACAAACACAAAACTAATTAAAGACGCACTAAAATAATGGAATAAAGATGTGTGCTTTGCACTATATCAACATGTGCATTGCACATGAGGGTATAATGGTCATTTTACCCACAAAAGGACAATTTATGTAATTTACTTGAATCTCCCACTTCATTTATTCATTAAACCCACCATAGCCTCCACCACCACAACACTTCCATCGTCTCCGGCCATATCCACCACCACCATACCCTCTATATATAAGGGGAAGGGGTATACCCATGTGATTATGGTGTCATGTGATAATAAAGTGCACGCCACGTGGCGCCAAATCAGATTCTGGAAAATCACACCATAATCACATGGCAAGGGGTATACCTATGTGATTGTGATGGTGTGATAATTTAATGTTTTTTTTTAATTTTTATTTAAATAAAATAAAACATAATAAAATAATATTCATTAATAAAAATAAAAATTACATTAATAAAATAAAAATATAATATTGGGTTGGTTGAATAAGAGTTATTTAGAAAAAAAGGAATGGAGTGTAAATTGCATTAAAATATCTATGAAACTCAAATTTTATTAACTTCATTTTATTTTCTAAGAGAGTTCCACATCTTTCTCTTCTTCTTCATCGTGTTTGCCTGTTTGGTGGTGGCGAGCATCACACTGGGAAGGCCCATGGCCATGAAGAAGGTGATGGACGAAGGCAGAAGGCCCATGGGCCATGGCTATGAAGAAGGTTATAGACGAAGACGGAGACACTTTTGGCGTGATAAATCTCATGGGGGAAAACCACGGCGTGGTTTTTGTATCGAGGGGGCGGTGTTCCACAAGATCATGATCTTGGTCTCCACGTCGGATCACGCCAACATCAGCTCTTGTATACCGGATAACCTAAAAGCATCCACACACAGAGACACATTTACCTCAACCAAAGCTTCTCTTCAATTTAATCTCATCTGCTTGTACTTACATCACCTATCGCCGAAAAACTCAACAAAATCACACAAAGGGGTCTCTCAAGCGACGCTCAATCTCACTACAAAACCCACAAATTCTTCCTCATATGCAACTACATCTTACTAGGAGCCGCCTCTAGTTGCATCTTCCTCACCCTCTCCCTCCGCTTCTTCCCCTTCGTCGCCGGCGGCCTTCTTGTCCTCCTCCACATCATCACTATCGCTAGAGCCGTCTTCTGGTGCCACGCCGTGTCCGCCGGATCAAACAAGTGGTACACCGCCCACATGGTGGCAACCGCCCTGACGGAAAGATCTTCCAGAGGTCCGTATCGGTTTTGATTCCACCCCCAAATCCCCTATGCTTTCAGAACTTACACTTCAATTTTGCCTAATTTTAGCACCTTTTCTGATTGTTGTGTAGTTTCAAGAAATCTCATTTTGATTTTCACGACGACTTCGAATTTCTTGACGGCGTAGGGAAGATGATGCGGCGGTAATATTAAAAATTGCTGGTGGTTGTTGTGTTTTAATGTTCTTCTTGGAGTGGGTTTTAACGCTTGATTTCTTCACAAGTAGATTGTGTATTTTAATATCATAATTGTTTTATCTTGTAATGATTTTGGTGGATGTGGTCGGAGGCGATGGAAGTGCTGTGGTGGTGGTGGCTATGGTCAGGTGGGAGAGGTGAGTTCTAGATCCTCTCATCTGGTTGTGTTTGATTATTTCAAATGAGAGATAAAAGGGTTTAAAAAAAGGGTTTATGTTTAAATAAATTATTCTTTTGTGGGTAAAATGATCATTATACCCTTATGTGCAATCCAAATGTCTAGACCTAACAGAAAAACTTAACACCAGTTGGTGTAAAGGACATAGGGTGTATAAAAGTATGTAAGAAAAAAACCTGTGGTGTACTTATTGAAGTCAAGGGACACAGAGTGTAATTTATAGTATAAATAAATGACAATATGTGTAATTTACCCTTTTATTTAAATAAACCATTCCAATTTTGCTTATTCGAAATTTATAACATTTAAAATAAATCAAATGAATAAAACATTATTTTATGTTTTGTTTTTTTTTTAATAAAAGTTTCTAATTATTCTTATTGGATTTATTAAAATTAATTTGGGATTTAAAACAATGGCTTTATAAATTTTAAATTCATAAAACTGATTGGAGAACCCAATAGTTTATAAAAATAATTTTTCTATAAAAGGTTGGTGGTGGAAAACGTGTAAAAAAATGTTGTAAGTTCTGAGTTTCGAACACGGGTGGGTTCTGGAGAGGCACAGGCATGGAACCACTAGACCAGCAGCCTGGTAGTGTTACAAGTCCTGGTCTGCGTAGTGTTAAACATGAAAGATAAGGGAAGGGGGGGGGGGGTGTCTGGTTTCTAAACAGATATGCGCGCAAAAAGGAGGGGCGCATGTGGATTCGAACCCGTGACCACTCGTGTACGAGTCTTCCGTCTTAACCGTTTGAACTGGGCGAATGCCTTGAAAGAAGGGATTTATAAATTTAAAACCAAAGGTCCCAATTCCTCATCATCCTTGTCATTCGACCAACCCAACCCTAACCCCGAAGTTGATGGTGTTTAGGTGCAGATCAACAACAGAAACATGGGGCTTTCAATGTGTGAATCAAGACAAGTTTGATGATAGCAAATTTACCTAAAATGGTTATGGTTTGGTGGTGTTCGACTATGGCCACCGTGATCGTGTTCTTCGGTTCCAAACGAGTTCCAGGGTCGAGGTAAATCGGTTTTGTGAGTGTAGGGGGTTTGTAACAAGTGTTTCGTTACTGATTGATCAAGTAGTGAGATTCAATTACATACCAAACGCACGAATTAAACTATGATTGAATGAGCGACGGTTACGAGGATGGTTTGGGTTCATGGCCATTGAAATCGGTAGTAATTAGTCTATTAATTTACTCGTGATTGTTGATATAATCATGTGCACGGTTCTAATCAATTGATTACACACGAACTTACTGGATTGAACTGAATTCGATTGAGGTTTGACCCTCAAAAGTCAAAATTGACGATTGGGTTTGGATTCGAATTTTTGTCTCTAGCTTCTATCTAATTAGTTGTTAAATACATTACAATTTGATCGTTGCTGACTCTGAAAGTCAGTAGGTGAGGTGAAGGGGTTCAATTGCTGGTCCATTCGTTTGGGGGGGGGGGGGGGTTCAAATGCAACAAATGAGGGGGGCAGGGGGTTCAAAACACTTAATTGATTTAAAAGGTCATTGATAGATATGGAACTAAGTTGATTTTTTTTAAACTTATAAAACCAAACACACAAGACTATATCTAAGAAATTTATAGGGTTTTATTTAAATGTGTGACTTTGTTTAAAGAAAAAAAAAACCAATCAATCATTTTAATAGTTGCAAACATACAAGTGTGTATACGTATATGATTACATATATTTATGAGTGAGTTCACATGATTTAAAATTCATAAGTTACATCATGATTGAACTGGTCTATTTGTATTTATTGTAATTATAATATTGGATAAATGAAATACTGAATTTGCTACATTGGTAATTGCGGTTTATGTGGGACAACGCATTGGACTAGAAAGACATTGAAATATTTTTTTCGTACATAAAATAAAATAAAAAAAATACGGCCAAAAAATCATGGATGTTACAATATTCCCAAGTTGAGGGAATTTCGTCCCGAAATTCAACTGTTGGTGGCTACTGGATTAGGAAAAAAAAATGTGAGTTTGGATTCTCAACGAGCTTTGATTTTTGATTTGAGGAATATAGTGGATGGCACGATTCAGGTCTGATACTCAAGGTCAGGTCAGGTCACCGTGTCAGGCATAGATGATGGTAGTGAATTTAATTTGAAGAAAAATTAAGGAGAAAACTGTCGAAACAAAATTTGGACTGTGAAGATGGAATGCAACTCTTGGGATGGAAATGGTGAGAATTTGATGGTTAACACTTGTTTAGGATATAGTCTACTATGTTCAGAAGGTGTCGCTGGGTGGAGATTTCATAGATATTGATCATGATCAAATTAATAGAGAACTCTATGTGACACGAGCAACGCTACTACTGACAATATGCTAGGCGCACTTATATAAGGGAAGTGCCAGCGGCGTATCCATCATGCCCTTATCATAACACATTAGTTTCGTTACTGTAAATCACTATAGGTTTTATGTCATCACACACGACAGAATTTCCTATGATTTCCATGCGCTGACTTTTATAATTACGTGTGCACCCGTAATTACTCATATTGTCGCATGGTCCGTATAGATCATCCTATTGTGTGTCGGTACAGAGGGGGGGAACACCCAAAAACATTTAGTTTATTATTGTTTTCATGTATAAGTTGTTAATAAGTGACTGTGTCTCTAGATGGTAAATTCAGTCAGGAAGTAAAGGCTAACAATGTGGCATAACCCCATACATGGGTGTCCTGAGTAGATGGCATATCCCTACAGATTACCCATAAAGTTGATAGCTTTCTCGTATCTGAACAAGAATATGTTAAACCCTGAGTAACTCAAAGTTTATATCTCCCTCGTGTTTGAACAAGAATACGTCAAACTTCGAGTAGTTCAAAGTTTAAAGCTATCATTTTTTATGGATAAAGTGAATGATCATGCCTCATGTATATAGTGGACATTCAATTGTGAACAATGTAAACAGTCTAGTTTCGTATGTAATGTAGGCACTCAAGTTTCATGTATAACGTAAATAATCTAGTATTATGCATATTGTAAATAACCAAGTATCATGTGTCATTTGAACAATCTAGTATCATGCATATTGCAAGTAATCAAGTTCCGTCTATAATGTAATCAATCTAGTATCATGTATATTGCAAGTAATCAAGTTTCATGTATAATGTAAATAATCATGTATATTGTATTCAACCAAGTTTCATGTATAACGTGAACAATAAAGTTGTGTGTATAATGTGAACAATTTAGTCTCAGGAGTATTATGAACGTTCATATGTAAATAATTGAACCTCATGAGTAACGTAAACTATCGAATCTTGTCGGCGATCGAGTGATGCGGACAAACGTGTTGTATAATGTAGGTAGTTGGGTTTCAAGTTTTCAACTTTGTTGATAGATGGTTAACGCCTGTGCGAAACGATTCATCTTTTCGAAGTGGCTAGTGAGTTCAAACATTTTCGAAGGTGCAAGGTGATGAGAAAGTTTTACAGGTATTTAGAATAATACGCACACGAATAACTGTTTGAGCTTTTTGTTTGTAAATGACAAGTAATTAAAATTATCATTGTTTGTAAATTAATAAGTGAAAGTAATAGGTTGAATAACTAGTTAATTGGGTAAATAAAACCTTTTTATTTATTTAGTTATCATAAGGAGAATGTTTCGAAAGAAAATAATGGCCAAATTATTTCATAATTTGGGCAAGAATTTAAAAGTAACGAATTAAGAGGCCATAATGAAATAATTAATCGAGTCATAATTAGTTATTAACTAAGATAATGAGATAAATGTTTTTATAAAACAAATTGCATTAAGTTCCTTCACAAGGTAAAGAGGTTTGTAAATAATTTATAATCTAGATAAAATCTATAAACCAAGGGTTTGATAAAGGTATTGTTTGAACAAAATAACTACATTAGTCAGATTAGGAAATAACAAAATAATTAGTTTACAAAGAAGGTTTGGATGTCAACCATTAAGGAGAGCCAACAAAAATAACATTTATATTTGGGTACAGGATATGGGTTTCAATTTAAATTTTAAGAAAACGCGAAATAGAATATCCAGCTAACATCTAAGATAGTTTCCCACTAGGAAGCAGATGAGCACCAAGATGAACATCGTTGGGGTTATCCGTATTGCAAACCGGGCTTCAGCTCTAGTTATCTCCGCACACGTATCAAGTATTCTCCAATCTCCATTTCTTGTCTCAGAAACTCTGCGGTCCTTACATATAGGTGAGCGGTGTCAGCTGGAACTCATATTTGTAAGGCCCCAAACCCGGGAACCCTAATTGTTGGATCAAACGCAAGATAAGTAGTCAAAGACATTAAACTAAACTCAAGTCATTGTAGTGGAAATCAAATAGTCAACAGAGGTCAATGACCCGACCCAAACATAATTCAAACAAAGTACTAATGTTTAAATATCTCAACGAAACAACTAGTAATTAATGTCATCACGAACATCCACGGTAACCAAATGCCATCCAGAAGCCGCCACCTCACACCTTCTCTTTACCTGAATTTCATGCTTAAAAGTCAGCTACGCTGAAAGAGTTCTATAGTACTTCATTAGGGAATGTAGAATCCCAAACAGTTATATAAATGGTTTTCATCTCAAAGGTTTACTCATAATAATTTCTCAACAATTCAAATAGTTATATATCAACATACAAGTATACCATGTTGTCTGGTCCGAGGACACAGGCAAACACGATCTCCCGCCTGACTTCCGTCAGACACAATAACCCGTTGACTAATGTCAACACAATATCAAGCTTACGCTCGATCTCCCACCTGACTAATGCCAGACTCAATATCCCGTTGACTAACGTCAACACAACATCAAGCTTACGCTTGATCTCCTGTCACAACGTTTAAGTACGTGACACAAAACTCATACACACATGCAAGCATAACGATTATTTAAAAACATATATTTTGTCAACAAAAACGTTGTCTATGCATGCATTCACTAAAAACACGTTTCACATGTATTCAGGCCTAAAATAATAAAACATTTAAAGGAGGGCGATAGAAACTCACCTTTGCTCGACACACCTCGTTCTGTAAAACTCGCTAATGTCTCGTGCTCTCCTTTCGACCTCGCACCTATAATACACAATTCACGAGTCAATATACGACCCGACATTAAACCCGCCCTTACACGACTATCCCTACGTCGCGCAAGGCTGCATGCACGTGCATGGCCTTCATGCACTACGTGAATCCCATGTTCACAGTCCCGACTTTCCAACGCTTCCTGTGCATCTCCTCTAGCCATCGTACACACGAATTATCACTTCCGACATCTCGGTTCTCATACTTGGCTCTACCAAACACGAACGAACCCAACCCAACCCTATTTCGGGTTCCCCATGACATCGAGCAGCCCTCCGCCTCGTTCCTGCCGTGAACCGCCCTAACGAAGGGCTGCCTCCACCTTCTCGCTTCCGAACAGCCGTGAACAGCCCTTTGGGGGACTGCCGTGTCTGTCCAGCACCACCACTGGCCGCCTTGCACGGTTACCGGCTTCCCCGATCCTAGCCGTACGCCCGTAAAACCCCACCCTAGCACTCTTAGGGTTTTCGACTAACTCTCACTTGACACACACAAGTTTCAAATGACAAAAAACGATTATACGTAAGGAATATATGAATAATACCTTCGATCCGAGTGACTCATGCACATCGAACCACCTAGAACTTGCCTTCTTCCTCCCCTCGTTCTCTACGAAACCCTAGAATCATACCACGTGTTATCACGATTATCCGGGAATCAAATCACGCAAGCAATGACTAGAGGCTCACGATTTTATCTTGCTTTGAACACGAAACACGACGAACGGCCTCTCCCTCTCTCCCTTTTCTTCTCGGTGGCTGCAAACTCCCAATGGGAGTCTCTCCCATTACGTAACACCCTAATAGGGTTCTCCCCCAACCGGGCTCGGCCCTTTACGCGTGACCGACTAGTCCCGGGCTCGGCCCGTCTCACCGTAAAAATAAAAATCCCACTATAATACGTTATTTATTCGCCACCCGTTCTAGGTCCAAGTATATAAAAGAAACTCGTTACTACACCTTTAGTTAAGTCTCGTTATGTTCCCGTAACCTTTCCGTCCATTATTTACAACATATACACATTTACAACAAATCCCGTTTAATTAGTAAAAACCCGGGATGTTACAAGTCTTCCCCCCTAAAAGTGGTTTCCTCCTCGAAACCCGCATCATCTGGAAACAAATGTGGATAACGTTCACGCATTTCTGCTTCTGGCTCCCAAGTAGCCTCAGATCCCTTACGATGCTTCCACTGCACCTTGACAATCGAGATTACCTTTCTCCTCAATCTCTTTCCTTTTCTATCCAGTATAGCCACCGGTTCCTCTACTTAGTTTAGCTTATCGTCCAATACAATGTCGCCTAACGGCACGTGTTCTGTAGCGTCCACCAAACACTTCCGTAAATGGGACACATGAAAAGTCGGGTGTAACCCTGCCAGTTTGTCAGGCAACAACAGTCGGTAGGCGACACTACCAACACGCTCCTTAATCATAAACGGTCTGATATACCTTGGACTAAGATTTCCCCGTTTCTGGAAACGGACGACGCCCTTCCAGGGCGACACCTTAAGCATCACATAATCCCCTGCATTAAACTCTATAGGCCGTCGCCTCTTATCAGCATATGACTTTATCGATCCTGTGCAGCCTTCATTCTCAGTTTCACCGTTTCGAACTTCTCAGATGTTGCTTTCACAACGTCTAAACTTCCTAACTCTTTCTGTCCGATCTCTCCCCAGCACACCGGGGTTCTACACCTTCTCCCATAAAGCATCTCGTATGGTGGTATTCCAATAGTCGTATAATAACTATTGTTATAAGAGAATTCCGCCAACGGTAGGTGACTATCCCATGCACCACCAAAATCTATCACACGCACGAAGCATGTCCTCGAATGTTTGTATCGTCCGCTCAGACTGTCCATCAGTCTGAGGATGATACGCTGTGCTAATATGCAATCTCTTTCCCATAGCCTCATTAAACCTCTTCCATAACTTTGACTTAAACCTCGTATCTCGGTCAGATACAATAGAAATCGACACTCCATGTCGTGCAACAATCTCATTCACGAACACCTCAGATAACCTCTCAGAAGAGAAGGTCTCTCTAATCGGTAGAAAATGAACACTTTTCGTTAACCGATCTTCTACTACCCAAATAGTATCGTGCCCCTTTACCGTGTTAGGCAACTTCGTAATAAAATCCATTGTAATGTGCTCCCATTTCCATTTTGGAATCTTTAACCTTAATCGGTGCGTGTTCCTCCTTGAGACTCAACGCATCGGCAACTACATTCACTTTACCCATGTGATAAAGGATTTCGCAGTCATAGTCTTTTATCAGCTCCAGCCACCTCCTTTGCCTCATGTTAAATTCTTTCTGCTCAAAGAAGTACTTCAAACTCTTGTGATCCGTGTAGATCGTGCACTTGATTCCATATAAATAATGCCTCCATAACTTAAGTGCAAACACCACTGCTGCTAACTCTAAATCATGGGTAGGGTAATTCACCTCATGAGTCTTTAATTGTCTTGACGCATAAGCAATTACTTTACCTCGTTGCATTAACACGCATCCTAGACCCAAATATGATGCATCCGAATACACCACTAAATCGTCCGTCCCTTCTAGTAATGATAACACTAGCGCTTCAGTCAATCGCTTCTTTAGCTCTTGAAACGCACCCTCTTGATCTGCTCCCCAAGTAAAATTTACTCCCATTCGAGTCAACTTAGTTAATGGCGTTGCTAGCTTGGAGAAGTCCTTAATGAACTTCCTATAGTATCCTACCAATCCCAAGAAACTACGCACCTCCGTTGGAGTCTTAGGAGAGTTCCACTTCACCACCGCTTCAATCTTCGTAGGATCCACCATTATCCCTTCTGGGTTAATAACATGACCCAGAAACTGTACCTCCCGTAGCCAAAACGCAGACTTCGAGAATTTAACGTAGAGGTTTTCTCGCCTCAGCGTCTCTAACACTTATCGCAGATGTTCTCCATGCTCCTCCTCGCTCTTAGCGTAGATTAAAATATCGTCGATAAACACAATTACCGATCTGTCCAACATCGGCCGACACACACGATTCATTAAATCCATGAATGCTGCCGGAGCATTTGTTAACCCAAATGACATAACCAAGAATTCATAACGTCCGTACCGTGTCCGAAACGCAGTCTTCGTAATATCCTCCTCCTTAACCTACAACTGGTGATACCCTGACCTCAGATCTATACGCGAAAACCACTTCGTTCCTTGAAGTTGATCGAACAAGTCATCAATACGTGGTAGAGGATACTTGTTCTTGATCGTCAACTTATTAAACTCTTGGTAGTCGATGCATATACGCATGGTACCATCCTTCTTCTTCACAAACAAGACCGATGCACCCCACGGTGAGATGCTTGGTCTTGTGAA
Source organism: Smallanthus sonchifolius (assembly GCA_023525975.1). Taxonomy (NCBI): domain Eukaryota; kingdom Viridiplantae; phylum Streptophyta; class Magnoliopsida; order Asterales; family Asteraceae; genus Smallanthus; species Smallanthus sonchifolius. The sequence continues at coordinate 19,478,915 of CM042018.1, read as the reverse complement.
CCCCTTATCCAAAAAATATTGAAGCTGCTCCATGAGCTCCTTCATCTCTGTCGGTGATAAACGATACGGCGCTTTAGCGACCGACTGTGCTCCTGGCTGTAAATCAATCTGGAATTCGATTTCTATCTCTGGTGGTACTCCCGTCAAGTCATCAGGAAACTCTCGCACCAACGAAACTTTTGACAATTCTACACCCTTTGCTTCAGTATTAGTGATATAGGCTAGGTATGCCCCGCATCCCTGCCTCAAGGACTTTACTGCTTTCATCATCGATATCGCTCTCGGTAGAGAGCCCTCTCTATCTCCATACACCGTTACTACCGTACCTTCCAAGGATCTTAATTTTATCATCTTCTTTCTACATACTATATCCACATCAAACGCGGCTAACCAGTCCATACCAAGTACCACGTCTAAACCTCTCAAAGCGATTATAAATAATCTAGCGGGAAACCTTTGACTCTCTAGATCGATATATCAATCATCTAACGCTTCGATCACCCTGGTGGGCGATCCCACCGCAGTCTCAACACTGAACGGCTTCTCTATCATTCTAGGAGTTCTATATAAATTCTTACAGAAAGATGGGGCCGTAAAACTCTTACTTGCCCCAGAATCAAACAAAACAGAAGCTGGTACAATGTTAATAAGAAAAGTACCTGAGACCACGTCCGGGTCATTCTTTGCCTCAGTTGTAGTCATAGTGAAGGCTTTCGCCTTCGCCTTAGGCTTCTCATCCTCTTTCTTCACTGGAACCGTTTCCTTGCTTGGTCCTACACCCTGACCTGCTTTACAATCTTTCACCCTATGGCCGACGCCTCCACACTGATAACACTTAGGATCACGCGGGCAATCTCTAGAGAAGTGTCCCGCTTTGCCACATCTGTAGCACAGAACAGAATCAGCCTTACACTTGCCCGAGTGCAACCTTCCACACTTACGACATGGATCTGGACCCTCGGTCCTTGCCTTCTTGCCAAACGGAAACTTCTGGTCTCTAATAAATCTCTTGATCGGTATGGTCCATTTATTTTCTTCTGGCTTCTTTTCTTGCACCTCGGTACTCATGACATCATCATATAATGTCCAGCTTAATTCAACAGCTTCGTCGAAGCTCGACGGTTGCTGAGCCTTGACTAAATGCCTCACCTTATCAAGCAAACCCTCTACATACAGTTTCTTCCAACGCTCATCATTACCAGCTAAGTGTGGCACCAGACGTGCCATCTCAATGAACTTTGAAGTGTACTCGCGGTGTGTTAGTTTACCCGCCTTGAGAGTCAAAAACTCTCGCTCAACCCTCTCTAGCTCCCCTGAAGCACATAACTTCTTTCTTACTAACCCTTTCAGATCATCCCAAGTCATAACTCCCAATTCCTGAGTAGTCTTTCTCTCTTTGACCGAGTTCCACCACTATAAAGCCTCCCCAGCAAACGAGTGTGAAACAAACTTCACAATATGGTTCGGCCTACACTCACTAATTGAGATGGTAGACTCCATCTTAGTAAGCCAGTGGTACGTAGCCACCGCATCTTTGCGCCCGTCAAACTTAGGCGGATCGCACTTCTTGAAGTGCCCATAGTCACAGTTACCGCCGCCCCAAGATGGCTTCTTCTTCTCCCTCACTTCATCTAGAACTCTCTTCTCTAACTCTTCGAATGCCGCTTTCACTATGTCCGGCAAGTACTCGTGGATCATCTCCACCACTTCTTTCTTCATCGCATCACGAACTTCTGGTTCAAACTAGAACTCTTCATTGTGCTCAGAGTGCACTGATGGTTTAGTGTGAACCGACACCTCATCTCCATTAAATCCTCATTCTGAACATTCCTACGATGCCTTACGGTGTTAGCATTAGCATCAACTTGTCTTTTCGGTGCCATCTACTTACTGAAATTATAACAAACAGGGCAATATTCAGGTACAGTTTAAAACATTACGAGCAGTGCAATTAGTTAATGACGGTGGCCAATCGCCATTACCTTCTTGCCTTGCTTTTCAGGTTTTAAACCCTCCCTTCACTGCATCATGGCATAACACCCCTGTCTTAAAATCGCACACTAATATGAAATACTATCAAACTAACACGGCACACTATCAAACTCATACCTGGCGCTTCTGGCTTTTGGTTACACGTGATGACATTCCCACTCATTGGTTCCATTCTCAGTCTAAGTCTAGGCATCGAGGATGCCCAAATTATTTAAACCACCGCTCTGATACCAACTTGTAAGGCCCCAAACCCGGGAACCCTACTTGTTGGCTCAAACGCAAGCTAAGTAGTCAAAGACATCAAACTAAACTCAAGTCATTGCAGTGAAAATCAAATAGTCAACAGAGGTCAATGACCCGACCCAACCATTATTCAAACAAAGTACTAATGTTTAAATATCTCAACGTAACAACTAGTAATTAATGTCATCACGAACATCCACGGTAACCAAATGCCATCTAGAAGCCGCCACATCACACCTTCCCTTTACCTGAAATACACGCTTAAAAGTCAGCAACGCTGAGTGAGTTCTATAGTACTTCATTAGGGAATGTAGAATCCTAAACCGTTATAAAAATGTTTTTCATCTTAAAGGTTTACTCATAATAATTTCTCAACAATTCAAATAGTTATATATCAACATACAAGTATACCATGTTGTCTGGTCCGAGGACACAGGCAAACACGATCTCCCGCCTAAGTTCCGTTAGACACAATAACCTGTTGACTAACGTCAACACAATATCAAGCATACGCTCGATCTCCCGCCTGACTAATGCTAGACTCAATATCCCGTTGACTAACGTCAACACAACATCAAGCTTACGCTTGATCTCCCGCCATGACGTTTAAGTACGTGACACAAAACTCATACACAAGCATAACGATTATTTAAAAACATATAATTTGTCACCAAAAATGTCGTCTATGCATGCATTCACTAAAAACATGTTTCATATGTATTCATGCCTAAAACAATAAAACATTTAAAGGAGGGTGATAGAAACTCACCTTTGCCCGAAACACCTCGTTCTCTAGAACTCGCTAACGTCCCGTGCTCGCCTTTCGACCTCGCACCTATAATACACAATTCACGAGTCAATATACGATCCGACATTAAACCCGACCCTACACGAATATCCCTACGTCGTGCAAGGTTGTATTTACGTGCATGGCACCATGCATGGCCTTCATTCTCTACGTGAATCCCATGTTCACGTTCCCGACTTTCCGACGCTTCCCGTGTGTCTCCTCTAGCCATCGGACACACGAATTATCACTTTCGGCATCTCGGTTCTCATACGCGGCTCTACCAAACATGAACGAACCCAACCCAACCGTATTCCGGGTTCCCCATGACTTCGACCAGCCCGCCGCCCCGTTCCAGCCGTGAACCGCCTTAACGAAGGGCTGCTGCCACCTTCTCGTTTCCGAACAGCCGTGAACAGCCCTTCGGGGGACTGACGTGTTCGTCCAGCACCACCACCGGCCGCCTTGAGCGGTTACCTGCTTCCCCGATCCTAGTCGTACACCCGTAAACCCCCACCCTAGCACTCTTAAGGTTTTTGGCCAACTTTCACTCGACACACACAAGTTTCAAACAACAAAAACGATTATACGTAAGGAAAATAGAAATAATATCATCGATCCGAGTGACTCGTGCAAATCGAACCACCTAGCACTGGCCTTCTTCCTCCCCTCATTCTCTACGAAAACCTAGAATCATACCACGTGTTATCATGATTATTCGGGAATCAAATCACGCAAACAATGACTAGAGGCTCACGATTTTACCTTGCTTTGAACACGAAACACGACGAACGGCCTCTCCCTCTCTCCTTTTTCTTCTCGGCAGCCGCAAACTCCCAATGGGAGTCTCTCCCATTGCGTAACACCCTAATAGGGTGCTCCCCCAATCGGGCTCGGCCCTTTGCACGTGACCGACTAGTCCCCGGGCTTGGCCCGTCTCACCATAAAAATAAAAATCCCACTATAATACGTTCTTTAGTCGCCACCCCTTCTAGGTCCAAGTATATAAAAGAAACTCATTACTACACCTTTAGTTAAGTCTCGTTATGTTCCCGTAACCTTTCCGTCCATTATTTACAACATATACACATTTACAACAAATATAGTTTAATTAGTAAAAACCTGGGATGTTACACTATTGCACTGGTATGACCTATGATTTGTCTTGCTCTTGGTTCTGGATGGTATAGGTGAGGTGCTAGATAAGGGTCTCTCGGTAGGAGTGGTTCAGCTACTCGGAGTCTCATGCCTGCTTCTAAGCCAATCTGCTATGCGGTCAACCATGGGTCTGGCAGCTAGTTGTGTCGATGACTGGTTGTCTGGTGATGGGGACCCAAAGTCTTCCTCTTGTGTTGACTCTGCTTCGGGGTGATTCTCAGGGGAGTGAGGAAGGTAAGAGGCCATGTATAGCATGGAAAAGGTCGTAAGTGATAAAGTTCAAAGGTTTTCATGAGTTTAGGGTTTGACTAATCATACCACTGAGTCGTCATATGTTAGGAGTAACACTTGACCTATAAGTAGTGTGCCCATGAAGAAAAATCTCAAGGAAGGAGAGGTCGGTCACAAAGGACACACTTAAGTACCCTACCTTTCCTTAGACAGAATCTTTCATGGGTCCACACCCATTATTCCAACCCTCATGTACCATTAACATTATTATTTGGACTCATGGTTATAATGAGAATCATTAGAGATTATGTCTTGTGGCTAAAGGTGTGTTCCATCTATTCAAGCAGCTTCCTTTCCTTGAGGGGTAAGGTCTAAGGGTTTAAATCCCTTGCAAATGATAATAAGGGTGATAAAATTTTAAAGGCATCAGGATGAAGGGGTATAGTTGACTTAAATATGATTAAGTGTAAGAATCAAATAGGAGGTTTAGACTTGTGTACCAAATTATAATAGTTAAGCAAATGGTGTTTAGCTTGTATTCATTTGGGACATAACCCAATGGATACTGTGACAAATCAAAGTGATTTGAGTTCATATACTTTCAACAAGACTTGTTTTAGTCTATAGGTGAACACTAACTTCAGGAATTCTCCGGAAAACATACGGATCCTTCGGTTGATTTTGTATTTATATAAAATGCTTTCCTAGACAGAAGACCTAAGGTACAGACATCCACCCTTCCGGATTGCACATGTTCTCTACTAATTTTCAGAACTCAAAACTTTGAAGGGATTTTAAAATTTTAATAGGCATTGGGTCTAGGAGTTTGAATCTTTCCATAAGTGATTAGTGATGATGTTTAAAGATAAACGTGTATAAGTGTATGGCAAAACATAGGATAGCATTTAGTGATATCATATAAGTATTGTGCAGACAATTCAAATAGTGTAGCAAATAAGGTATCACAAGAGTAGTAGTTTTTGTAAACATGTAGGTTATCAAGTAACATAGCACATAAGGTAATTCGTATTGTATCATGCAATGTAATACCCTAGATAATATGTAGGATAATTACACAAGGGTATCCTAAGGTTATAGACTATAGACTATGAATATGTTTCAAGTAATCCATGTGGTTTCAAATAGTTTCATGTAGTCTCTTGAATGCTGCAATTCATGTATTTGCACTACGTAGATAGAAATAGGTAGATGTAGATAGGTAATAGGATGTAAGTATGTGTATAATGAGTATAGAGTGGAGTTCCAAGTAAAAGACACGAGTTAAACTCATGTTTGGGACTCCTAGGTTATAGTCTAGGTCATGTGTGTCTAATAACCTAATTCCCTATAACCATGGATCTGATACCAATCTGTCACACCCCGGCCGGCGATGGATTATACGTCGGGGCTGACGCGGTTGTTCATAAGCACATGATCATTTATTAAATGTGATAATATTTATTCATCCAAATTTAAAGCATCCGTTACTATAGTAAATGAAAACAAAGTGTTCAAAACATAACATAATTCAAATTAAACTAGGTCCAGTCCTATATGATCAGGTAGAATCCTCAAACTGGTGCACCTGAAACATGTGAGTAAATGTCAACTACAAGTAGTTGGTGAGTAACATAGGTTTTGACACCAAACAAAAGTTAAGTAAAAAAGATTTGAAATTTAATATGTTCAAAGCATAACTAAGGCATAAATGTGAAAACATACAAGGTTCCAAGTGTACAATCAAGACGTAGTAAATGGAAAACCGGTAAGCACAATCCAACTGATTGAGTTTTGGAAAAATAGTAATATGGTACACACAAAATCCACCAAGTGACGGTGGCCAATCGCCATTACCTTCTTGCCTTGCTTTTCAGGTTTTAAACCCTCCCTTCACTGTATCATGGCATAACGCCCCTGTCTTAAAATCGCACACTAATATGAAACACTATCAAACTAACACGGCACACTATCAAACTCATACATGGCGCTTCTAGCTTTTGGTTACACGTGATGACATTCCCACTCATTGGTTCGATTCTCAGTCTAAGTCTAGGCATCGAGGATGCCCAGATTATTTAAACCACCGCTCTGATACCAACTTGTAAGGCCCCAAACCCGGGAACCCTACTTGTTGGCTCAAACGCAAGCTAAGTAGTCAAAGACATCAAACTAAACTCAAGTCATTGTAGTGAAAATCAAATAGTCAACAGAGGTCAATGACCGATGTCACACCCCAACCGACCGCGGAAACGTCAGGGCATGTAGACTGTTCATGAGCACAAGGTTGACTAGATTTCAATATTTTAATCATCAAATTTAACTTCAAATAATTCAACACAACCAAATTCAAACAAGTACATAAACGAAATACATAATAGTCTTTATTTAAATTTAACTAAGTCCAAAGCCTATGTGTAGCATGCCTTGATCAAACTCACTCATTAGCACCTGAAACGTGAATAAAATAAGGTCAACTAAAAAGTTGGTGAGCATACACAGGTTTGTATATAGATCGCATATAGGTTATGAATAAACAAATCCTTACATAACATGATAAAATAAGGCATTTATGGAGAGCAGCTATTGTGTAACTAAAGTACAATCAAACCTTTGTAACTAGCATGCAAATTGTGTTGTCGGTAACAATCACCCCAATCTGGGTGGGTTTGTCAGACTCAATAGATCTATCATTGTTTACCGTCGGCTTGAATAGTTAATGATTGCACATAAATTTCACACAAAAGTTAGCACAACTAGCACTCAGGCATAAAGCTCAAATTGCACACATGAATGTAAAGAGGATTTGTATTTGTATAGTTTGTGTAAATGTAAGCAATAGTATTGTATAGTGTTCATGTTCCACCCCAAAAAGTGTAAAAGAATAAAAGGGGCTATGTAATACTCACCAGATTCGAAGGCGTAGCTAACACGAGATACTAGATAGTAATATGATCCTTGTAATGCACAACGTTAACCTAGGGTGGAATGTATATTGCATTAATAGTGTGTACAATAGTCTATGTCTAAGTCTAGGGTTGGATTGGATGTGTGTATAAAGTTAGTGGTTTGTACTTTGAAAATTATTGTATAAAATGAAGGATTTGAAATGGATATTTTTAGAACATTTTGGTTAAGGTTTGAGTTTGAATGACTAAATAAGTAAGTTATATAGTTATTATTTATTTAGTTATGAAAATAATGTAGATGTTAGATGTAATTAAGTATAAATTAAATAAATATTTTTGATCAAATATAAATTAAATAAATAATCAGTACCTTATTTATTTATTTATAAAATATGTAACTTAGTCATTAAAAAAATACTATTTAAGTGTATGGTTTAACAATAAGTATAAATTTCATTTTGTAAACAATTTCTATTTATTTTAAGATTAAATGGTTGATCTTTTTAAATAAAGTTAATACAATTTTTTATAAAATCAACTATTTTTATTTGAAGATTAATCTGAAATACTTATTGTTTTTAAAATAGAAAAATTAATTATTCTGCCAAGATTTTCTCTCACACACGACCATGTCTGGAACCAGGCACGATCGTGCTAGAACCACGGGCACGACCGTGCTAGTCAGGGCGCGACCGTGTTGGACAAACAGAGGACATAAATAAGCTGTTCACTAGGCACGACCGTGTCTGGGCCAGGCACGACCGTGTCTAGGGTTCTGAGGCACGACCAAGCCTAGCCAAGAGGCATGACCGGGTCTGAGTGTGTGAGGCATGACCACGCTGGTATTGGCACGATCGTGTCTCATGAAGCACGACCGCGCTAGAAGACTAGCGTGACCGTGTTCGTTCCAAAACAGAAACGAATTGACTATTTCTTATGATAATGATGTCTGGAATCATAGGGCTTTCACCTATTAAGTTATTACGAGTCTTTTTGTATAGTTTAATTGTATTTAAAACATGTACAAAGTATGATTCGATTAAACCAATTTAGAATGAACCCTAGATTCGGATTCGTGTTAATTTCGCTATTGTAAGCCCAAATTAGATTAGGGTTTTTGATCTATAGACTAAAACGTATATGTAGGCGGTTTCAATTACCCGAAAAGATGATTAATCGATAGCGTGTGGTAGAAACGAGTTCCGGCGGCGACGGGTATGGTTTCCGGTGTCCTTTGCTGCAGCTCCGGCTAAATCACGTGTTCAGAAGTCTTAGAGAGGATCGAGTAGTGGGTATCGTGTGTTTGCTTGAGAGGATTTGGGTTGAAATGGGGGGATCGGTGGTTGCAATGAAGGTAATCGACAGTTATGAGAAGGATCGATAAAATTGGGTTAATACATCGTAAAGATAATGATTAAAATCTTAAATGGGTTTGTTAAAGTGTGAAACGGTTACGAAATTGAATGGTCTTGCGATTAAAGGCTGCATTTACGTTTCAACTGACGCGAGGCGTGACCGTGCCCTTATGAGGTGCGACCGTGCCAAGGCACCGGGCGCGACCGTTCCACAGCAAGGCGCGCGACCGTGCCAGAACGAGGCGCGACCGTGCCTATTAGGGTTTCTGGTTATTTATTTATAAAATCAGTCCTTGCAAATTTCAGTATTGACAGATTTGTATAAATATGAACTTATGTAGAGTTTAATAAGATATACTCGGGTAAAATTTGTGGATTTGCATTAAAACATAGTACTTAATTGTTGGTACGAATCGAACAAGTCAGTGTACTAGAATTTGGTTTGAAATGTATCACATTGAACTGAAATATAGATAATGAAAATCAGAAATGTTACAGTATCCCCATGTTGAGGGAATTTCGTCCCGAAATTTAGTTAGTGGAGGCGACGGCATCGGTGAAGAGGTGGGGGTACTTGAGCTTAATTTGGTCCTCTCATTCCCAAGTGAATTCAGAACCACGTTTAGATTCCCAACGAACTTTGACAATAGGGATACGACTTCGCTTGAGCTGCTTGATCTCACGATCCATGATTTCTACCGGTCTCTCAAAGAAGTGCATCGTTTCGTCAATGCGCACGTCGTCAAGAGGTATGTGAAGATTCTCATCGGCAAGACATTTCTTCAGATTAGACACGTGAAAAGTAGGATTGCCAAGTGATGGAGGCAAGTCGAGTTTGTAAGCCACTTTCCCAATCCTTTCAAGGATCTTAAATGGACCCACATAGCGAGGTGCTAATTTGCCTTTCTTTCCAAAACGGATCGCACCCTTCCACGGAGACACCTTTAGAAGAACAAGGTCACCGACTTGGAATTCCAAGGGTTTTCGTCGTTTGTCGGCATAACTCTTTTGCCGACTTCTCGCTACTCGAATGTTGTCACGGATTTGGATAATCTTGTCGGATGTTTCTTGAATTAGCTCGGGGCGGTGATTTGTGCCTCACCAATCTCGTTCCAACAGATAGGAGAACGACACTTGCGACCATAGAGAGCTTCAAATGGAGCCATGTTGATACTCGTGTGGTAGCTATTATTGTAGGAGAACTCGATTAGGGATAGATGTGAATCCCAATTTCCACCAAAATCAATTACACACGCTCTAAGCATATCTTCAAGAGTTTGGATTGTTCGCTCGGTCTGCCCATCAGTTTGGGGATGGTAAGCCGTGCTCAAATCCAATCGTTTACCAAGAGCAGCTTGGAGAGATTGCCAAAAACGAGAGGTGAACCGAGCATCTCTATCGGAGATTATGTTTAAGGGAACACCGTGACGGCTCACAATTTCGTCAATGTAAATTCTGGCTAGTTTCTCAACCCGATAGTCTTCACGGATAGGCAAGAAATGAGCAGATTTGGTGAGACGATCAATGATCCCCCAAATACTATCATAACCACTTGAAGTATGGGGGAGTTTGGTAATGAAATCGATAGCAAAGTTCTCCCATTTCCACATGGCAATTTCCGGTTGTTCGAGTAAGCCGGAAGGACGTTGATGTTCGGCTTTGACTTTGGAGCAAGTTAGACATTTGGCAACATAGAGAGCAATGTCTTTCTTCATACCAAGCCACCAATATTGTTGGCGAAGATCTTGGTACATCTTATCCGCACTAGGATGAATAGAATATCGAGTCTTGTGAGCCTCGTTCATAAGAAATGCATGGAGATCATTGCGATTGGGAACCCAAATACGATTCAAGTAATAAAGTAAGCCATTGGGTTTTGATTCAAGCTGAAGTTCAACATTTCCTCGTACATGTTACCCTCGGTGACTGAGACGTGTTGAGCTTGTAAGATGCGATTTTGAATATCGGTTTGAATTCGGACACATTGAAGCATGACATGGTCCTTTCGACTCAAAGCGTCGGCTACAACATTCGCTTTGCCGGGATGATAACGAATCTCGCAGTCATAGTCGTTAAGGAGTTCAACCCAACGTCTTTGCCTCATGTTGAGTTCTTTTTGATTGAAGATGTGTTGGAGACTTTTGTGTTCGGTGAACACCACACATTTTGTGCCATAGAGGTAATGTCTCCAAATCTTTAATGCGAATACGACCGCACCCAACTCGAGGTCGTGCGTCGTATAATTCTTCTCATGAATCTTAAGTTGCCTTGATGCATAAGCGATTACTTTGCCTCGTTGCATGAGGACACAACCGAGACCTTGGTTGGAAGCATCACAGTAAACAACTAGATCATCATTCCCATCGGGGAGAGTCAAAATAGGAGCATTGCACAACTTTTGCTTGAGAGTTTGGAAAACTTCTTCTTGTTTTGGTCCCCATTCATAAGGTTTACCCTTGTGGGTTAAAGCGGTAAGAGGGACAGCAATCTTAAAGAAATTTGAGATGAAGCGACGATAATATCCCGCAAGACCAAGAAATGAACGAACTTCGGTGGGGGTCTTCGGGGCATTCCAATTCTTAACAGCTTCGATCTTAGCAGGGTCAACATGAATTCCCTTTTCGTTGACGATATGACCAAGAAATTGAACTTCCTTTAGCCAAAATTCGCATTTGGAGAATTTGGCATATAGTTGTTCCTTCCTCAAGAGATCCAAAACCAGTCTAAGGTGTTGCTCATGGTTGGCTTTAGTCTTGGAGTAGATTAAGATATCATCAATGAAGACGATCACAAATTTATCAAGGTACGGTTTACACACACGATTCATGAGGTCCATGAAAACTGCGGGTGCATTGGTTATCCCAAAAGGCATGACCATGAACTTGTAGTGACCATACCTTGTTCGAAAGGCAGTCTTTGGAATATCTTCCTCTTATACACGGAGTTGGTGATAACCAGATCGAAGGTCAATCTTCGAGAAGCAAGTAGAACCTTGAAGTTGATCAAAGAGGTCATCAACTCTAGGCAAGGGATAACGGTTTTTGATGGTAAGCTTGTTGAGTTCGCGGTAGTCAATACACATGCGGAATGATCCATCCTTCTTCTTGACGAATAAGACGGGTGCACCCCACGGTGAATAACTTGGACGGATGAAGCCCTTGTCGGGGAGCTCTTGGAGTTGACTTGCAAGTTCTTGCATTTCAGAAGGTGCAAGACGGTAAGGAGCTCTAGCCACGGGGTTAGCTCAGGGTATAAGGTCAATGCGAAATTCTACTTGTCGAACGGGTGGAAGACCGGATAGATCTTCGGGAAATACTTCGGGAAAATCCCGAATGATGGGAATGTCTTGGATACTCTTCTCTTTGACATCCTTTTGAACAACATGATCTAAGAAGGCTACGTACTTCTTTCTTAAATACTTTTGGGCGGTAGTGCATGACATTAACTTGAGTCCTTTGCAAGGATTTTCACCAAAGACTCTTAACGTTTCTCCCGACGGTAGAGGTATCCGGATGCACTTCTCGAAACAGATGACTTCGTCATGATGATTTGATAGCCAATCCATGCCTATGATGATATCAAAACTTCCTAGTGGCATTGGTACAAGGTTGATTGGAAATGTATGATCATTAAGTTCTAGAGAGCAGTTGTGAATAACAGAGTCAATTGTAAGGGAGTCACCATTTGCTACTTCGACGATGAAGGTTTTCTCTAATTGGGTTCGTGTCTTTGCAAGTAAGGGTTCAAAGTTAAGTGACACAAAACTTTTATCGGCGCCGATATCAAATAAAATGGAGGCATATTAACTATTAACAAGGAACGTACCGTTGACCACATCATTGTTGGCTTGAGCTTCATTGGCGTTTATGTTGAAAGCACGCCTTGTCTAGCATTGATGAACCTTAGGCACTGGTCACGGAAATGATTTGGGTTACCACATTCATAACAATCACGCCCATTTGCAATAGCGGGCACACCTTGATTAGCCACTTGGGGGTTGGTTCGGTTTGGTGGGTTGACTTGGCCTGCAAGTGCTTTGGCTCTACAAACATTGACTGTATGGCCATATTTCCCATAGTGAGTGCAAAGGCGACAGGGAATGTGTTGGAGATGGTGATAGTTGCATGTGGCACAGAGTGGGTAGATCCCAACATATGGCTTTTTGGCTGGTGCTTGAACCATAGGCGCAGCTTGGTTAACAAGGATAGCAGGAGTGACCATAGCATAGTTTCTAGCCTTTCTTTTCTTATTATTACGGGAGGGTTCAGTTGTGGCTTTTTGATGTGGGTGGGAGGGGTTGTGGTGTCGGGAACTTTCTTGGTGCCTTTTCCAGTCAGAGTTCCCGCTTTCACATGGTTGTCGGTTAATGTAGCAGATAAGCGGATAGCATCTTCTAGTGTTGCAGGATTTCTCCCTAAGACAGTATCTTGAATTTGCCTAGGTAATCCACCAATATACTTCTCAATGCAGTGGGATAAAGGTGTGACCATATGGGGCACAAGGAGACTCAACTCATGGAACCGAGTTGTATAAGCTAGACTTTCACCGCCATCTTGGGCAAGATCCCAAAACTCAGCTTCCAGTTTCTTTACCTCATTTTGAGGACAAAATTCTTCGGTCATTAGCCTTTTAACCTCATCCCAAGGTAAGGCCATTGCTACTTCCACGCCTCTAGTTCTCTTTTCCCCATTCCACCACGTGAGTGCTCGTTTTTGTAAGACATTTGTGGCATGACGAACACGGAGGTTATCGGGGCAGTCACTATTGAGGAGGGTATTCTTAATACTTTCGAACCATTGAAGAAGTCCCGTAGCTCCTTCGGTACCATAGAACTTAAGAGGATTACATGAGTTGAAATGCTTGAAGGTGCATTGTGATGGGTTGGCACCACCATTACCATTAGCCACATGGTTACTATTTATGGCACCATTAGCTTGAGTGAGTTGAGTTACAAGTTGTGCAAGGATAGCAGCAATGTCGGTATTTTTGTTGGTCACGGGAGCACGACGGGGAGGCATTCTACAGATTTGCACAATACAAGAAAAGATGTAAGAACTTATGAAGATTGCTTGGATTTAAAAGGGTAAGATAAAAAGTAAAATAGTTAATCATAGTTTGGATTGTACTAAAATAGTGATATAATCACTTGAATACTATGACACATTAAGGTTAATTAAACTCATATAAATTTTTCAAGGAGACATGCTTTAGCCTATAAGTAAACACTCATCCCGGGAATTCCTAGGAAAGCATACGGGTCCCTCGGTTGAATGGGATTTATGCGAAATGCTTTCCTAGACAGAAAACCCAGAATACAGGTGTCAGTCTTCCAGATTGCACGTGTCCTCAAATAATTAACAAGTTTATAAACCTTAACGAGGGCATAAAAAGATTTTTATAGTTTTAGATCCATGGAGTTTCCACATGCTAAGAAGATGATGACAGAGAAGTAGGTAAGAATATTATGAGGTTTTAGGGTATAAGTAGGGATATTGTTTGTTTAATTATTATTTAAGTATATCATAATAAGTCATGAATTTTTTAACAAGTATGGCATCAAAAACGAAATAATAACTAATAATAGTAAGCATGTAACACATAGCATGTAGCACATATCACACAATCATGAAGCATGGCATAAGTGGGTGTCCTAAAGTTATAGTCTAGGTCAAGGGTGTCTAATAACCTAGTTCCCTATAACCAAGACTCCGATACCAATCTGTCACACCCCAACCGGCGGTGGAAACGTCGGGGCGGGACATGTAGATTGTTCATGAGCACAAGGTTGACTAGATTTCAATATTTTAATCATCAAATTTAACTTCAAATAATTAACACAACCAAATTCAAACAAGTACACAAACGAAATACATAATAGTCTTTATTTAAATTTAACTAAGTCCAAAGCCTATGTGTAGCATGCCTTGATCAAACTCACTCATTAGCACCTGAAACATGAATAAAATAAGGTCAACTAAAAATTTGGTGAGCATACACACGTTTGTATATAGATCGCATATAGGTTATGAATAAACAAATCCTTACATAACATGATAAAATAAGGCATTTAAGGAGAGCAGCTATTGTGTAACTAAAGTACAATCAAACCTTTGTAACTAGCATGCAAATTGTGTTGTCGGTAACAATCACCCCAATCTGGGTGGGTTTGTCAGACTCAATAGATCTATCATTGTTTACCGTCAGCTTGAATAGTTAATGATTGCACATAAATTGCACACAAAAGTTAGCACAACTAGCACTCAGGCATAAAGCTCAAATTGCACACATGAATGTAAAGAGGATTTGTATTTGTATAGTTTGTGTAAATGTAAGCAATAGTATTGTATAGTGTTCATGTTTCACCCCAAAAAGTGTAAAAGAGTAAAAGGTGCTATGTAATACTCACCTGATTCGAAGGCGTAGCTAACACGAGATACTAGATAGTAATATGATCCTTGTAATGCACAACGTTAACCTAGGGTGGAATGTATATTGCATTAATAGTGTGCACAATAGTCTATGTCTAAGTCTAGGGTTGGATTGGATGTGTGTATAAAGTTAGTGGTTTGTACTTTGAAAAGTATTGTATAAAATGAAGGATTTGAAATGGATATTTTTAGAATATTTTGGTTAAGGTTTGAGTTTGAATAACTAAATAAGTAAGTTATATAGTAATTATTTATTTAGTTATGAAAATAATGTAGATGTTAGATGTAATTAAGTATAAATTAAATAAATATTTTTGATCAAATATAAATTAAATAAATAATCAGTACCTTATTTATTTATTTATAAAATATGTAACTTAGTCATTAAAAAAATACTATTTAAGTGTATGGTTTAACAATAAGTATAAATTTCATTTTGTAAACAATTTCTATTTATTTTAAGATTAAATGGGTGATCTTTTTAAATAAAGTTAATACAATTTTTTATAAAATCAACTATTTTTATTTGAAGATTAATCTGAAATACTTATTGTTTTTAAAATAGAAAAATTAATTATTCTGCCAAGATTTTCTCTCACACACGACCGTGTCTGGAACCAGGCACGATCGTGCTAGAACCACGGGCACGACCGTGCTAGTCAGGGCGCGACCGTGTTGGACAAACAGAGGACATAAATAAGCTGTTCACTAGGCACGACCGTGTCTGGGCCAGGCACGACCGTGTCTAGGGTTCTGAGGCACGACCAAGCCTAGCCAAGAGGCATGACCGGGTCTGAGTGTGTGAGGCATGACCACGCTGGTATTGGCACGATCGTGTCTCATGAAGCACGACCGCGCTAGAAGACTAGCGTGACCGTGTTCGTTCCAAAACAGAAACGAATTGACTATTTCTTATGATAATGGTGTCTGGAATCATAGGGCTTTCACCCATTAGGTTATTACGAGTCTTTTTGTATAGTTTAATTGTATTTAAAACATGTACAAAGTATGATTCGATTAAACCATTTTAGAATGAACCCTAGATTCGGATTTGTGTTAATTTCGCTATTGTAAGCCCAAATTAGATTAGGGCTTTTGATCTATAGACTAAACGTAGATGTAGGAGGTTTCAATTACCCGAAAATATGATTAATCGATAGCGTGTGGTAGAAAAGAGTTCCGGCGGCGACGGGTTTGGTTTCCGGTGTCCTTTGCTGCAGCTCCGGCTAAATCACGTTTTCAGAAGTCTTAGAGAGGATCGAGTAGTGGGTATCGTGTGTTTGCTTGAGAGGATTTGGGTTGAAATGGTGGGATCGGTGGTTGCAATGAAAGTAATCGACAGTTATGAGAGGGATCGATAAAATTGGGTTAATACGTCGTAAAGATAATGATTAAAATCTTAACTGGGTTTGTTAAAGTGTGAAACGGTTACGAAATCGAATGGTCCTGCGATTAAAGGCTGCATTTACGTTTCAACTGACGCGAGGCGCGACCGTGCCCTTATGAGGCGCGACCGTGCCAAGGCACCGGGCGCGACCGTTCCACAGCAAGGCGCGCGACCGTGCCAGAACGAGGCGTGACCGTGCCTATTAGGGTTTCTGGTTATTTATTTATAAAATCAGTCCTTGCAAATTTCAGTATTGACAGATTTGTATAAATATGAACTTATGTAGAGTTTAATAGGATATACTCGTGTAAAATTTGTGGATTTGCATTGAAACATAGTATTTAATTGTCGGTACGAATCGAACAAGTTAGTGTACTAGAATTTGGTTTGAAATGTATCACATTGAACTGAAATATAGATAATGAAAATCAGAAATGTTACAACCCAACCCAACCATTATTCAAACAAAGTACTAATGTTTAAATATCTCAACGTAACAACTAGTAATTAATGTCATCACGAACATCCACGGTAACCAAATGCCATCCAGAAGCCGCCACCTCACACCTTCTCTTTACCTGAAATACATGCTTAAAAGTCAGCTACGCTGAGTGAGTTCTATAGTACTTCATTAGGGAATGTAGAATCCTAAACCGTTATAAAAATGTTTTTCATCTTAAAGGTTTACTCATAATAATTTCTCAACAATTCAAATAGTTATATATCAACATACAAGTATACCATGTTTCTGGTCCTAGGACACAGGCAAACACAATCTCCCGCCTGAGTTTCGTCAGACACAATAACCCGTTGACTAACGTCAACACAATATCAAGCTTACACTCAATCTCCTGCCTGACTAATGCCAGACTCAATATCCCGTTGACTAACGTCAACACAGTATCAAGCTTACGCTTGATCTCCCACCATGACGTTTAAGTACGTGACACAAAACTCATACACCATGCAAGCATAACGATTATTTAAAAACATATATTTTGTCACCAAAAACGTCGTCTATGCATGCATTCACTAAAAACACGTTTCACATGTATTCATGCGTAAAACAATAAAACATTTAAAGGAGGGTGATAGAAACTCACCTTTGCCCGACACACCTCGTTCTCTAGAACTCGCTAACGTCCGGTGCTCGCCTTTCGACCTTGCACCTATAATACACAATTCCCGAGTCAATATACGACCCGACATTAAACCCGCCCCTACACGAATATCCCTACGTCGCGCAAGGTTGCATGCACGTGCATGGCACCATGCATGGCCTTCATGCTCTACGTGAATCCCATGTTCACGTTCCCGACTTTCCAACGCTTCCCGTGTGTCTCCTCTAGCCATCGTACACCTGAATTATCACTTCCGGCATCTCGGTTCTCATACTCGGCTCTACCAAACATGAACGAACCCAACCCAACCCTATTCCGGGTTCCCCATGACTTCGAGCAGCCCGCCGCCCCGTTCCAGTCATGAACCGCCCTAACGAAGGGCTGCCACCACGTTCTCGCTTTCGAACAGCCGTGAACAGCCCATCGGGGGACTGCCGTGTCCGTCCAGCACCACCGCCGGCCGCCTTGAGCGGTTATCGGCTTCCCCGATCCTAGCCGTACGCCCGTAAACCCCCACCCTAGCACTCTTAGGGTTTTCGGCCAACTCTCACTCGACACACACAAGTTTCAAACGACAAAAACGATTATACGTAAGGAATATAAGAATAATACCTTCGATCCGAGCGACTCGTGGAAATCAAACCGCCTAGCACTGGCCTTCTTCCTCCCCTCGTTCTCTATGAAACCCTAGAATCATACCACGTGTTATCATGATTTTTCGGGAATCAAATCACGCAAACAATGACTAGAGGCTCACGATTTTACCTTGCTTTGAACACGAAACACAACGAACGGCCTCTCCCTCTCTCCTTTTTCTTCTTGGCAGCCGTAAACTCCCAATGGGAGTCTCTCCCATTGCGTAACACCCTAATAGGGTGCTCCCCTAACCAGGCTCGGCCCTTTGCGTGTGACCGGCTAGTCCCAGGGCTCGGCCCGTCTCACCATAAAAATAAAAATCCCACTATAATACGTTATTTAGTCGCCACCCCTTCTAGGTCCAAGTATATTAAAGAAAATCTTTACTACTCCTTTAGTTAAGTCTCGTTATGTTCCTGTAACGTTTCCGTCCATTATTTACAACATATACACATTTACAACAAATCCCCTTTAATTAGTAAAAACCCGGGATGTTACACTATTGCACTGGTAAGACCAATGATTTGTCTTTCTCTTGGTTCTGGATGCCGATGACTGGTTTTCTGGTGATGGGGACCCAAAGTCTTCCTCTTGTGTTGACTCTGCTTTGGGGTGATTCTCAGGGGAGTGAGGAAGGTAAGAGGCCATGTCTAGCATGGAAAAGGTCGTAAGTGATAAAGTTAAAAGGTTTTCATGAGTTTAGGGTTTGACTAATCATAACACCAAGTTCTCATATGTTAGGAGTAACACTTGACCTATAAGTAGTGTGCCCACGAAGAAAAATCTCTAGGAAGGAGAGGTGGGTCACAAGGACACACTTAAGTACCCTGCCTTTCCTTAGCCAGAATCTTTCATGGGTCCACACCCATTCTTCCAGCCATCATGTACCATTAACATTATTATTTGGACTCATGGTTATAATGAGAATCATTAGAGATTATGTCTTGTGGCTCAAAGGTGTTCTCCATCTATTCAAGCAGCTTCCTTTCCTTGAGGGTTAAGGTCTAAGGGTTTAAATCCCTTGCAAATGATAATAAGGGTGATAAAATTTTAAAGGCATCAGGATGAAGGGGTATAGTTGACTTAAATATGATTAAGTGTAAGAATCAAATAAGAGGTTTAGACTTGAGTACCAAATTATAATAGTTAAACGAATGGTGTTTAGGTTGTATTCATTTGGGATATAACTCAGTGGATACTGTGATAAATCAAAGTGATTTGAGTTTATATACTTTCAACAAGACATGCTTTAGCCTATAGGTGAACACTCACTTCGGGAATTCCCCGGAAAGCATAAGAGTCCTTCGGTTGATTTTGGATTTATATAAAATGCTTTCATAGACAGAAGACCCAAGGTACAGGCATCCACCCTTCCAGATTGCACATGTTCTCTACTAATTTTCAGAACCCAAAACTTTAAAGGGATTTTAAAATTTTAATAGGCATTGGGTTTAGGAGTTTGAATCTTTCCATAAGTGATTAGTGATGATGTGTAAAGATGAAAGTGTATAAGTGTATGGCAAAACTTAGGATAGCATTTAGTGATATCAAATAAGTATTGCGCAGACAATTCAAATAGTGTAGCAAATAAGGTATCACAAGAGTAGTAGTTTTTGTAAACATGTAGGTTATCAAGTAACATAGCACATAAGATAATTCGTATTGTATCATGCAATGTAATACCCTAGATAATATGTAGGATAAGTACACAAGGGTATACTAAGGTTATAGACTATAGACTATGAATATGTTTCAAGTAATCCATGTAGTTTCAAATAGTTTCATGTAGTCTCTTGAATGCTGCAATTCATGTATTTGCACTACGTAGATAGAAATAGGTAGATGTAGATAGGTAAGAGGATGTAAGTATGTGTATAATGAGTATAGAGTGGAGTTCCAAGTAAAAGACACGAGTTAAACTCATGTTTGGGACTCCTAGGTTATAGTCTAGGTCATGTGTCTAATAACCTAATTCCCTATAACCATGGCTCTGATACCAATCTGTCACACCCCGGCCGGCGGCGGATTATACGTCGGGGCTGACGCGGTTGTTCATAAGCACATGATCATCTATTAAATGTGATAATATTTATTCATCCAAATTTAAAGCATCCGTTACAATAGTAAATGAAAACAAAGTGTTCAAAACATAACATAATTCAAATTAAACTAGGTCCAGTCCTATATGATCAGGTAGAATCCTCAAACTGGTGCACCTGAAACATGTGAGTAAATGTCAACTACAAGTAGTTGGTGAGTAATATAGGTTTT
The DNA here is from genome assembly GCA_023525975.1 of Smallanthus sonchifolius. NCBI lineage: Eukaryota > Viridiplantae > Streptophyta > Magnoliopsida > Asterales > Asteraceae > Smallanthus > Smallanthus sonchifolius. The sequence continues at coordinate 19,458,400 of CM042018.1, read as the reverse complement.
GACACCAAACAAAAGTTAAGTAAAAAAGATTTGAAATTTAATATGTTCAAAGCATAACTAAAGCATAAATGTGAAAACATACAAGGTTCCAAGTGTACAATCAAGACGTAGTAAATGGAAAACCGGTAAGCACAATCCAACTGATTGAGTTTTGGAAAAATAGTAATATGGTACACACAAAACCCGCCAAGGTCTGTGTTAACTGGTATCGGTTTCTTGTATAAATAAACATAAAAGGTACTACCTTAGGCTTGGGTAGCAAGTTAATGATTGTACTGAACATGAACACACGTATGGTCTCCAAGTAGTTTAAGACATAAAGCACATAGTAAATAGCATGAGAACAAATGGTATTGAATTTGGTATGTATAGTATGAAAACATGGTACACCCCGAGTATTTGTAAACAATAGTAAAGAGAAATGGGGCTATAAACTCACCTGAAATGAAACTAGTAGGTTGTACGAATTGTAAATGATAGGTAGATTCGTCAGGATTTCTCACAGTCAACCTACACAGATAATTGTATTTCGTCGCATTGTATGTTTAATATAAATAAGGGAGTTCTAGGATTTAGGGTCTTATAGTGTTTTAGGATTGGGTACGGGATTGCATATATATTTTGTAGGAAAGTATATGTTTATGACTAGTATTGGAATAATAAAAATGGTGTATATAGTACATAGGTTTGAATTTTATTTATATAATTATTCTCGAGATAAATAAAATTATGCAATGGGATAAGTTTAAATACCAATACCTTGGGATTTATTTATATACTTATTCTAAAAGTAATTAATAAATAAATTATGGTATGGAAAAAGTTTAAATAATTTATTTTATGTAAAAATAATTAATTAAGCCATTTAAATAAATAATTTATGAAGGAGATAAAAATAAGTGTTAAATGGAAATAATCGAATTTATATAAATTGCTCGGTGTTTTTTTTTTTTGATAATTATTCTTTGCCAATATAATTATTTATAAGTCTTGAGAAGTGAATTAATAATGTTTAGATAATTATTTAAAACTTGATTTATAAACATTATTATTTATAAGTAAAACCACTTAATTAGTTTTATTTAAATAAACCATTCCAATTTTGCTTATTCAAAATTTATAACATTTAAAATAAATCAAATGAATAAAACATTATTTTATGTTTTCTTTTTTTTATAAAAGTTTCTAATTATATTTATTGGATTTATTAAAATTAATTTGGGATTTAAAACAATGGCTTTATAAATTTTAAATTCATAAAACTGATTGGAGAACTCAATAGTTTATAAAAATAATTTTTCTATTAAAGGTTGGTGCTGGAAAACGTGTCAAAAAAATGTTGTAGGTTCTGAGTTTCGAACCCGGCTGGGTTCTGGAGAGGCACAGGCATGGAACCACTAGACTAGCAGCCTGGTAGTGTTACAAGTCCTAGTTTGCGTAGTGTTAAACATGAAATATAGGGGTCTGGTTTCTGAACAGATATGCGCGCAAAAAGGAGGGGCGCGGGTGGGTTGGAACCCGTGACCTCTCGTGTACCAGTCTCCCGTCTTAACCGTTTGAACTGGGCGAATGCCTTGATGAAGAAGGGATTTATAAATTTAAAACCAAAGGTCTCAATTCCTCATCATCCTTGTTATTCGGCCAACCCAACCCTAACCCCGAAATTGATGGTGTTTAGGTGCAGATCAACAACAAAAACATGGGGCTTTCAATGTGTGAATCAAGACGAGTCTGATGATAGCAAATTTACCTGAAATGGTTATGGTTTGGTGGTGTTCGACTATGGCCTCCGTGATCGTGTTCTTCGGTTCCAAACGAGTTCCAGGGTCGAGGTAAATCGGTTTTGTGAGTGTAGGGGGTTTGTAACAAGTGTTTCGTTACTGACTGATCAAGTAGTGAGATTCAATTCCATACCAAACGCACGAATTAAACTATGATTGAATGAACGACGGTTACGAGGACGGTTTGGGTTCATGGCAATTGAAATCGATCGTAATTAGTCCATTAATTTACTCATGATTGTTGATATAATCATGTGCACGGTTCTAATGAATTGATTACACACGAACTTGCTGGATTGAACTGAATTCGATTGAGGTTTGACCCTCGAAAGTCAAAATTAACGATTGTGTTTGGATTCGAATTTTTGTCTTTGGCTTCTATCAAGTTAGTTGTTAAATACATTAGGATTTGATCGTTGTTGACTCTGAAAGTCAACTTGTGAGGTGAAGGGGTTCAATTGCTGGTCCATTTATTTAGGGGGGGGGGGGGGGTTTCAAAACATTTAATTGATTTAAAAGGTCATTGGTAGATATGAAACTAAGTTGATTTTTTTTAAACTTATAAAACCAAACACACCTGACTATATCTAAGAAATTTATAGGGTTTTATTTAAATGTGTGATTTTGTTTAAAGAACAAAAAACCAATCAATCATTTTAATAGTTGCAAACATACAAGTGTGTATACGTATATGATTACATATATTTATGAGTGAGGGCACATGATTTAAAATTCATAAGTTGCATCAGGATTGAACTGGTCTATGTGTATTTATTGTAAATATAATATTACATAAACGAAATACTGAATTTGCTACATTGGTAATTGCAGTTTATGTGGCACAACGCATTGGACTAGAAAGACATTGAAATATTATTTTCGTACATAAAATGAAATAAAAAAAATACGGCCGGAAAATCATGTTTGTTACACATCAGGTCAAGGTGCGAGAAGAAGATGTGCCTAAGACGGCATTCAGAACTCGTTATGGACACTATGAATTTGTAGTGATGCCTTTTGGAGTGACGAATGCTCTGGCAATCTTCATGGACCTTATGAATAGAGTATGTCGGCCAATGTTAGACAAATTCGTTATTGTCTTCATTGATGACATCCTGATGTATCCATAGAATGAAGAAGAACATGCACAACATCTTCGGGAAGTACTTAGTACTTTACGGAAGGAGAAATTATACGCCAAATTCTCAAAATATGCATTCTGGTTGAGAGAAGTTCAATTTTTGGGTTATGTTATAAACGCAGAAGGTATCTCAGTAGACCCAGCAAAGGTAGAGGCTGTAATAAGATGGTCTCCACCTAAGAATCCATCAGAATTTAGAAGTTTCTTGGGATTAGCTGGCTATTATAGAAGGTTCATCTAGGACTTCTCTAAGATAGCCACCCCATTAACTAAGCTAATCCGAAAGAATTCAAAATATGAATGGAATAAGAGAAGGCATTCTAGACATTAAAAGAAAGATTAACACAAGCTCCAGTTCTGGAATTGCCAAAAGGAATAGAAGAATTTGTGGTATATTCTAATGCCTCAAAACTTGGGTTAGGATGTGTTCTGATGCAAAGAAGAAAGGTGATAGCCTATGCCTCTCGACAGCTAAAGACACACGAAGCAAATTATCCAACTCATGATCTGGAAATAACTGCAGTTGTATTCGAGCTAAAGATCTGGAGGCATTATCTGTATGGAACGAAGTGTACGATGTACACAGACCACAAGAGTCTTAAATATTTCTTTGACCAAAAGGACTTAAAGATGAGGCAACGACGGTGGTTAAAACTGGTCAAGGATTATGACCGTGAAATTCTATATCACCCCGGAAAGGCTAACGTGGTAGCCGATGCTCTAAGCCGCACGGAAGAGCATCATCATATTCGTGTGAAAGCATATAAGTTAGTGAAAACTCCTGATTTCATGAGCTAGCTTCGAGATACCCAAATCGAAGCATTAAAAGGAGAAAATATTAAGAAAGAATGGCTGGTCAGGAGAAGTTTCTAGAAGAGAATGAATATAAAGTCAACACTCGATTTGGTTGTATGTGGATACCATGATCAGGTGAGTTTAGACTTAAGATTCTTGATGAAGCTCATAAATCATGATATTCTATTCATCTGGGTACTACAAAAATGTACCAAGATCTGCGTAAAGATTATTGGTGGCCCGGAATGAAATTTGATATCATGAAATACGTAGCAAAATGCTTGACTTGTTTACAAGTTGAAGCAGAACATCATAAACCGTATGGGAGATTGTAACCATTAGAAATCCCAGAATGGAAGTGGGAAAATCTCACTATGGACTTCATAACCAAGCTACCAAAGACAGCTAGGGGTTATGATACCATTTGGGTGGTTGTAGATCGGTTAACTAAGAGTGCTCATTTCTTAGCAATACGTGAGACATACTTTTTAGAAAAGTTAGCTGATTTATTCATCAAAGAGATTGTTACAAGACATGGAGTGCCAGTCTCGATTGTCTCTGATCGAAATACTTGTTTCACTTCACGTTTTTGGAAAAAGTTCCATGAAGAGATGGGAACTAGGTTATTGATCAGCACCACATATCATTCTCAAACTGACGGTCAAAGTGAGAGGACAATACAAACCCTCGAAGATATGCTACGTGCTTGTATAATCGATTTTGGTGGAAGTTGGGATAATCATTTGCCATTAGCAGAATTATCGTACAATAATAGATACCATTCCAGTATTGGTATGTGATGTGATGTAATTATATATATATTTTTATAAGTATTTTTACACACTTAGTTTTAAAAAGGGTTTTCACCAAAGACTAATCACACACACTGGGCAGTGTACCCGTCGAATGAAAATATAGTAAAGGTAAGAACCGGATATCAATCCGTGGACACGGTGGAATGCGATAATAAACCGGCACTAAAATCAATCAAGTATGGGTAAACGATGTTTAAGTTGATTTTTAATTAAACTAATATGCAAGAATATAAAACTAAACTAAGAACACAAGTCAAACAATCAAGGAAGGAATATCACTTCGGTCTCGAATCCATTTAGTAAACACCCAACAACAACTGTGGATACATGGCAAATACACGAAACATATGTTGACTAAATTCTCGTCAAAGACATCTAAACAAATGACTATTCGGAAAGCTAGAATGAATTATACAAACTAACCACCTAAAATCATACAATGAAGCTCATGTGCTATGAATACGTCAATGTTTAATAAAGATGGAACTAGCTTCCTGTCAAGGTTGGCTAACTCAACAACTAGTTGGAAAGATTACATGAATCAACACATAACCCACCTTAAGTTGATTAAAGTAAACAATAACATGCACTTCCTCAACATACAATGTTCATATCAAGATTACATAAATTAGAAGATTGTGTCAGCAAGTCCTAGATAAACATAATACTAAATATGACACACCATAACAAGCACTTTGTCTTTCCAAACACAAGCACAAGGATACACATTCAAGAGTTTTCAACTATAAACAAGACTTCATCCACCATTCCTAGTCAACAGCCATAAACTAGCATACATACATACACTAATCAATGAATACATGCATGAACCATGGGTTTTCCAACATACAAAGCCTACACATATACAAGTCTTTCAAACAATATCAACTCCAAAATACACAATATCATTGAAGAATAATCATGCCATTGTTACAACATTAACATAAACTATGCCAAAAATCCATAAATGTTTTCAAACGTTACTAAACTTCATCTAAACAAAAGTGATATCAAGAGTTTGCTCATGGTGAGCATAAGAACAGTAACAAAGCAAGGAAAAGTTACAAGACTCATAAATAAATGCCAAGAATCAAACCAACTTCCCCAAGCTAGATGATGTATGGTGATCCTCTTGATGTTGTAGTCCTTCCTAGAAGGTTGAAATGTGGCTAGAAACAAGGAAATTCAGAGCACAAAACAGTGCTCAGGGCTCCAACTCTCCAGGTCTCCAGACTGAATGCTGTGGGAAAACTTTTAATATATGTAAAAGCAAGGAGGCACGACTGTGCCAGGGCACTGGGCATGACCGTGCCTGAGCATGGGGCATGACCGTGCCTTATTTTGGCGCGGTCATGTGACAGTAGGGTTAACCGATCTACTTCTCCCATTGGTCTCTCTTTCTTCGAGGAAGTACGACTTTCAGACTCACGGGTTTACACGCGACCGTGGGGAAGCAAGAGCACGGTTGTGCTCGGATTCTGATGTTGGCACGGTCGTTCCAATTCTGGGTGCGACCGTGCCTAGGCTGGCGCAATCATGCCAATGCGGAGCGCGACCGTGTCTAGGTGGGTGCAGTTGTGCCAGGTAGGGGCGCGACCGTGCCTCCAACTTAGAAAACCTAATTTTCCTTGAAAACTCCTGGAATCTCCTCCTTTATCCACTTAGCTCCATAAAAACCTATAAAACTTAGAATGAAGCAAATAAGTGTCTAAACTTGGGGAATAACCGGGAATTGATCATAAAACGGGCGAAGTTTTGTGCAACAAAGATGTGTAATTTCAAGCACATCAGTATGCGACCATACAAGATGCTATATGGAAGAAGATGTAGGACTCCTGTATGTTGGGGAGAAATTGGTCAGAAAGAGTTGGACAACAAAGAAATAGTTCAAGCCATGTTAGAAAAGCTTCACTTAATCAAGGAACGTTTGAAAGTTGCACAAGATAGACAGAAATCATATACAGATAAGAGACGTAGACCAATAGAATTTCAAAAAAGGAGATTATGTCTTGTTGAAAGTATCTCCTTGGAAAGGTCTAATACGATTCAAGAAACGTGGAAAGTTAAGTCCACGATTTATTGGTCATTGCAGAATCATCAAAAAGGTCAGAAAAGTAGCCTATCAATTAGAGCTACCTGAAGAATTGAATAAGATACACAACACGTTTCATGTATCTTATTTAAGGAAATGTTTGGTTGATGAAGCTGCACACATTCCATTAGAAGAGATAGAAGTTGATGATAAACTAACCTATGTTGAAGAACCTATCAAGATTCGTAACATCCCAAACTCATAAAAATAAGTTGGCACACGTGTTGGCTAAGTAACACGATTCTAGAACGTAACCGGATACGAAAACAGAAAGACTATTCGCCCGGAAATAGCCTAAAACTTCATATACGCATATCTCAAGCTAGAAAATGAGTTCGGAAGCAATAATATATGAAACTTGGGTGCCTCGATGAGGAGAAACTGAAACTGGAGTCATAACGGACCGTCACCATGTGTAACGATCCATTACGGAGGCCAAAATCCATAACGGACCGTCACCGGCCGTGACGGTCCGTCACGCCGCAAAATCATGAAAATGCACCGTTTTAAGCGACGTATCACTGATTTATCGCACCCTAAGGCCATGACGGACCGTCATGAGCCGTAACGGTCCGTTATGTGGTAAGAAAGCCCTTGGAGGCCAAGAAAACGGTAACGAACTATCACCAACGGTAACAGTCCGTTACGGGATCAGATTTTTGCCTATAAATTGATTCCATGAGCCGTTCAAAGAGGAAAAAACACACACAAACACCAAAACACACACACACGATTCTGAGAAGGAATAACAGACCCGGTTTGGCTCGTTTAAGTGCAAGTGCGGTACGTTGCGAGGGCGGTTCGGATCCGGAGAGACGTTTAAGCAAGGAACGAGAGTAGGAAACGACCCGAGACTATCTTAAGTACACTGGACCCATACCCTAGACACGATTATGTGAATTACGTGTTTAAATGATATGTTATATGAATATGACTAGGGTACGGGGTAATGACTTATTAGTCTAAACAATAAACGGGAATAATGGAGTAGCCACGACGTATCCAAGGGGTGGTGGATACGCCGCTGGTACTTCCTATATATAAATCTCTTTGAAACTTCGTGGTGAAACCATTATGAATGTTTAGGGATATAGACTAAAAGACAGTAATGAAATTATTGTAAACGTACGGGAGAACTTCCAACCGATATTTAGTTATCTAACAAACAGAATGTTATGTCTAAGAAAAGAGTGGGGTATAAATCTCTCTTAGACCCGTCACACTTGCTTGATCGTTTAGCTGACAAACATAATGTTATGTCTAAGGAAAGAGTACTCACGAAGTGTTAAAGGGGTGGTAGATACGCCGTTGGTACTTCCTATATATAAACCCTTTTAATGCATCGTGTAGAAACCGTTACCAAGTTTTAAGGAGGGTACTGGTTGGTGTTGATGCACTTTCCGGTGACAACACTCTGGATAGAGTCTTAGTTTTGTATGTCTAATGTCTGTATTTTGTCTTTGTATGTTTGAGTCATTATGTAAAAGTTTATCGAGTTGTATTTACTTTTACTTGATGTTTTGTTGATTTCTTCCAAGTGTTTTGCGCACTTGTATGTGCGCAGGAGAATGCTCCTGCGTACTTAGTAAGTACGCAGGAATACCTATGCGTACTTGTTAAGTACGCAGGAGCAATTGGTGCTGCGCACTTGTTAAGTGCGCAGGCATCAGGTCAGTATAAATAGGATAGGTTCACAGAAGCTAAGTACGCAGAACCAGTAGTTGAGTCGAACTCAGTTTTGCTAAGTACGCACATTCTATAACCGTCGAGTGTTTATAATACAAAGAACGTTTGTTGTGACTCTTGTGTTCGGTTTACTTTGTTTAGTAAGACTCTCCACCTAGTCACGGGTATTCCGCACCCGGTTTGACTAGTAGACCACTTGCATGTGACGATCCGACACACGCGAAGGGACCTACAAGTGGTATCAGAGCATTGCTCTTGAATTCGAGTGTTGCAAGTGAGTTTGGAGACGTTTTAGTGAGTTTTACAAGCAAAAAGAGGTATTTTTGTTGATTTTTGTGATAAAAAAGGGGTAGCTCTTGAGCACTTTTTTAGAAGCAAAAATATCTCAAAAAACCGATTTTTGTTGTGTATTTGTGTGTTTTGAGCATCAAAGGTTGGTTAGAAACTTGTTTCTTACCCTTTGGCTCAATTGCATTGATCATCAGACCAATTTTTGCCAACTCCGGCGAGTTTCTGGTCACCGGAAAAGGTTGGTGAGAGTTGCTGAAAAGGTGTCCTGCGTACTTACCATTTTTGGCAAAAAGTACAGTTTTCTGGGTACTTGCTAAATACGCAAGAGTTATCTCCTGCGTACTTACAAGTGCGCAAGACTGAACTGCGAACTTAAGACATATCCTGCGTACTTAACAATTTACTCCTGCGTACTTACAAGTACGCAAGGGCAACTATTAAATACGCAAGACCATTTCTTAAGTGCGCAAGGCCAATCTTAAGTGCGCAATTGCTTCTGACTTTTCTGATTTTTGACTAAGTGTTCACTATGTCAAATCTTCAGAACCTTAGCAGTATGCTAAATTATGATAATGAAATCGGTACTCCACAGAAACCTCCCAAGTTGCTCAATGTAAACGATTATTCCAATTGGAAAGCCCGTTTTGAGCACTATATTTCATACACCGATTCATCGTTATGGATACCTATTCTTGAGGGATATAAGCATCCCACCCACTTGTATCTTGATGAAAACGTACCTAAGCCTATCTCTAAGCTGGATGCAGATGAAAAGAAGAATTATGATAGAGAGAAGAAGGCACTGGGTTCAATCACTATGTCATTAACTCGGGACTTGTTTCACAGTTTCCGAGGATATGAAACTTCTAAGGATCTTTGGAAGGCTTTACAGAAAAGATTCGAAGGAAATAGTGACATCAAGAAGAGCAAGAGGGATCTGCTCCGGAAGCAATACGAGTGCTTCAGATTTATAGAAAATGAATCTTTAGATGATCTTATCTCTAGATTCTATCACCTGCAAACGGAGTTGAAATCATTTGAGCTTAAATATCCAGAAGAGGAAATGGTGGAAAAGTTTTTGGATGCTCTGCCACCGAGATATGAGATGTATACAACCCTGATGAGGGAAAGTTCAAAGTTCTACGAGATGACAGTAGATGAGGCAGTTGGTAAGATTCAGGCTCACAACATGAATCTTATAAAGAGGGAGAATTCTGGAAGACCTCAGATACAGGACCCTTCCATGTATCATGGGACGACTTCCACTTCAATGTCTTCCAGCTCTGGGATTGCCCTCTTTACTGGAAAACCCAATGAAGATGACCAATCAAATAGTTGTGGTGGTCATGCATGTTATGCATCAGGATCAGGGTTTGGATCTCATCAACAAAACTCAAAGGCTCCTCAAAATACGTGCTCAACCAACCGGTCAGCTATTGCCAAGATAGCTGAAGATCATGTAGCATTATTCTCATCATGTATGCTGGCATATGAGAATTTCATTGGTGGAAAGCTAACGGATCCTGAGACTATTGAAGAGGACTTCAATCAAGTGGATCCTGATGATATTGAGAACATGGATATTCAGTGGAATATGGCCATGTTACTGAGGAGGGCCAAGCGTTTCCTGAACAGAACAGGAAGAAAGTATATTGGCGGGCATTCTAATGCCAAGGTTGGATTTGACAAATCCAAGGCCAAGTGCTACAAGTGTCAAAACTATGGACACTTTGCTCGTGAATGTCAAAAGGACAGAGCACCGGCCTCTGGTTTTACCAGACCTAGCCAGGGAAACAGCCATGGCCAAAACAACCAAAGCCACCACAATCATACCCAAAGTAATCAGTCCAATGCACTGGTCGCACAGAATGACGAAAATTTTGATTGGGGTGTGCATCTAGAGGACGCCATCATTGCTCAAACACAGGTTGGTCTCATGGCAGAAATCATGGAACTGATGGAGACCGAGAGGAAGGAAGCCGAGAGGAAGGAAGCTGAAGAAGAGGAAGCTTCTGAATCAAGTGAAAAGGAAGCTTCTGTAGCTGATGAAGATGACTCTACCACTGCTGTTGCTCTCATGGCAATTGGCGAAGGACAAAGTTCATCATCTGATGTAGATTCTAACCCTTTCTCTGTTATTTCTTGTTCTAAATGTCTAGGGTTAAAGAATGAAATTTCTGAGCTCCAAGACATAATCGAACCCCTAAAGTTGGCAGCTAAAAATTACAAAACAAATGAATCACGTTTTAAAGAATCCGTTGAAATGCTACAAACAGAAAAACATGACTATTCTTTAAAAATAAGCGACCAACAGGTTCATTTGGATATTGCATATAGGGCGTTGGAAAAGAAGAACAATGAAAATAACAAACTGCAAAATGAGATCTTGCAGCTCAAATGCACTAACGAGAAATTGAAAAACTCTCGCTTTGTGGTGGAACACTACGAATCCGTGGTGAGAAAAATGAATGGCCTAGGACTTGGTTCCAATGCCATTCCTCCACCAATAAGTGGGCAGTTTGTCAATAGCTTGATAGACATTGATCTCACTTGTCTAGATGAGCCCTCTGATAAAGATGATTCCCCTAAAAAGGATGAATCCTCAAGTAAGGCTAACTCCACATCTAGTGAGGAGTATGTTACTGCTTCTGAGGATGGGTCGGTTAACACTTGCCCTGAAGGAGTAGTCTCTGAGGAGTTGTTGACTGAACAGAAAGTCCACAAAAACATTATCACTAATGGTGATAATTGCATTTTAACTGAACCTGATATCATTGAAACAAATGATAAACTTAAGGGAATGCTTTACCAAGGTTTTAAAAATATTAACCAAGCTAAGAAAGAGGCTTTTTCAAATCATTATGGGCTTGGTTACAAAGAAAATTTGCAAAAGTATTATACCCCCAAACCTCAAACTGTAAATGTTCAGACTTCTGTTCATAAACCTACTCTTCCTTCTCATAATGGTGAGTTTTCTAAGGTCAGAACTAAAGAGCCTTACAAGAGAACTTATGTAGACAGGAGGAACTGTTTTCACTGTGGCATGGTTGGTCACATTGTAGTGAACTGTCCTTCTAAGAACCAAGGGAAATGGCATGTTGTTTCACAGCCTGCTGTTATCCCCAGGTCGCCACCAGTGAAACCATCTCCCAAAAGTCCTAAGCAAATTTTGGTGAAACCACCAGTGCAACCGATAGCAAAGCCAAAGATCAAATCTGAGGCCAAGCCCTCTGTTGTAAGAAAGGTAAAGCAACCTGCTGTACCTCGTGTGTCTACATCTGGTAGTACACGCTCTGGTGAGAAACCTGTGGCTAGACTCTCTAAGCCACAGAGAAGAAGAAGGAATAAGAGGTTGAGAAAGCTGGAACAGCTGACTAAAGCTCAATCAGGTGAAGCTTCCACAAGTTCACCGGCTGTGATTGAACCAAAGACTCCTGTTCTGGTTAAGATTCAAAAGAGATCCTGGACCAAGAAAGTAAAAAGTTCTCAATCTCTTGTTCCCAATTCCTCCAAAGATTCACCAGGTTTGGACAGTCATCATGACTGTGAGTTGACAGAAGTAGTTTATTTTGAGAAGGATGGACGACCCAAGACCACAATGGCTTGGGTCTCCAAATCTAACTAATTCTTTTGTTACTCGTGCGGGGACGTCCGAAGGGTACTATCTCTAACCGCTGGTATGTAGATAGTGGATGCTCCCGGCACATGACAGGAAACATGGCCTTGCTTCAAGACGTTAAACCTTTTAGAGGCGGCTATGTGGCCTTTGCCGGAGAAAAAGGCGGCAGTATCACGTGTCAAGGCGTGGTTTCGAATGGTTGTGTTAGCTTTGACAATGTCAACTTCTGCGAGCAGCTGAAGCATAACCTGTTGAGTGTCTCACAAATGTGTGACAAGGAGTACTCAGTGATGTTTGACAAGTCAGAATGTCTGATTCTCAAACCCGGTTTCAAAGTTCCTGAAGACTGGATTCTGATGCGAGCACCAAGAACAAACGACACTTATCAGATTGATATGAGCGTGGCAAAAACCACCTCAGCAGTTGCTACTTGTTTGCTTACAAAAGCGACAGAGCTTGACTCCATCTTGTGGCATAGGAAACTCGGACATATTTCTTATCGTAAAATGAATCATCTTGTCCGAAACGGTTTGGTAACCGGGGTTCCTAAGCTGAGATTTACCGTTGCAAATGACTGTATGCCTTGTAAAAAGGGCAAACAGCAACGGAAGTCTCACAAGCCCAAGCTCCAAAACTCTATCGATACCCCTTTGGAGCTATTACACATGGATCTGTTTGGCCCAATAAGTATCAGGAGTATTGGAGGTAAGTCGTTCTGTCTAGTTGTAACTGATGATTTTTCACGTTTTTCTTGGGTGCATTTTTTAGGTACTAAAGACGAGACTGCTGATATTCTTCAATACCTGATCCTGAGCTTGGAATCTCTTTGCAAGCTGAAAGTTCGAAGAATAAGGAGTGACAACGGAACTGAGTTCAAGAATAATTTGATGGAACTTTTCTGTCTCAAGAAAGGGATCCGTCACGAATTCAGCGCGCCGTACACGCCTCAGCAGAATGGAGTTGCTGAACGGAAGAACAGAACACTGATTGAGACTGCAAGGACTATGCTGTCGGATGCAAAGCTTCCTGTCACATTCTGGGCAGAAGCAGTTAATACAGCTTGTCACGTCTTAAACAGAGTTTTGGTGGTGAAAAGACACAACAAGACTTGTTACGAGTTGATCAACAATCGACTTCCCAATCTTGATTACCTAGTTCCTTTTGGTAGTCCTTGTTCCTTGTTGCTACAGTACAAAGACCGCCAGTCTAAGTTTCATGCAAAAGCGGTAGAAGGCATTTTCTTAGGATATGTTGCCAACTCGCCTTGCAAGAGAGTGTACAACATAGGAACTCGTACTGTCGAGGAATGGTTCGAAGTGGATTGTAGTAAACACAGCATTCCACCAGAACCAAAAGGTCCAGCTTGGGGTTTTGATTATGATGCGCTATTCAAGTCATTTAATCTTCCTGATTTATCTGCAGAAGACGCCACAAATGTTTATAATCTATTGAATGGCGGCAGTTTTTCGACTCGTGCTACTGTACCAATTATAACTCCGGATTCCAATGCTGCATCTGCATCTGGAACTCATGACAGTGATAACAGTGAAAGTGTTCATGTTACTGGAGATGACGCTGAAGCCAATCCTAAAACAACCGTAGGAAATGAAGCTCCAGTTAATCCAATTAACATTGAATCTTCCTCTGCTGAAACACAGGAAATGGGGGAGTTAAGCACAAATCTAGATCCAGAAATTCAAGAACCAATTGTACCGGAGACGAGAGTGCATAGGAATCATCCAATCGACAACATTATTGGTGATCCTTATGCCGGTGTTCAGACTCGTCATAGAACCATCACAGAGAACACCAGTCTTTTCACAGAGATATTTGACACTGGTGTCATGGAAACATGTCTGCATGCTGCATTCGTGTCCAAGATAGAGCCGATGAATGTGAAGGAGGCTCTCACTGACAACTGCTGGATTGAGGCGATGCAAGATGAATTGTCACAATTCCAAAAGTTGCACGTGTGGGATTTGGTTGACTTGCCAAAAGGCTTTCAGCCAATTGGAACTAGATGGGTGTTCAAATGCAAGACGGATGATCGTCATGTAGTTGTGAAGAACAAGGCAAGATTGGTTGTTCAGGGTTTTTATCAACAAGAGGGCTTGGATTACACGGAAGTATATGCCCCAGTTGCTAGAATTGAGGCCATTCGACTGTTCTTGGCTTATGCCACATATGTCGGCTTCAAGGTCTACCAACTTGATGTGAAGAGTGCTTTCCTTTATGGTAAAGTTCATGAAGAAGTCTATGTCACTCAACCTCCCGGTTTTGAAGATCCGCATAATATCAATAAAGTGTACAAGCTCGACAAAGCACTTTATGGTCTTCATCAAGCACCGCGGGCATGGTATGAGACACTATCAAAGCATTTACTGTCTAATGGTTTCGACCGTAGACAGATTGACTCGACTCTCTTCATAAGGAAAGCAGGAGGTGACATTCTTCTTGTGCAAGTATATGTCGACGACATCATTTTCGGGTCGACCAATGAAGGGATGTGTAGGGAATTCGAGAAGGTGATGAAGTCCAAGTTTGAAATGAGCAATATGGGTGAACTGTCGTTCTTCCTGGGTCTGCAAGTCAGTCAAAGAGAGGATGGCATTTATCTACATCAAACTAAGTACGTGCAGGACATCTTGTCAAAATACAAGATGAGTGATAGCACTACTTATGGCACACCAATCCCAGTCAATCATGGTTTGCATCCTGACAAAGATGGGAAGGATGTAGACAGCAGGTTGTACCGTGGGATGATCGGATCACTTATGTATCTCACAGCTTCAAGACCCGATATTATGTTTGCTGTATGCTTGTGCTCAAGGTTTCAGTCTCAACCGAAGGAGTCACATATGATAGCCGTGAAGAGGATTTTCAGATACCTGAAAGGGAAACCCCGATTAGGTCTTTGGTACTCTAAGCAGCAGTCATTTGACTTCAAAGCCTACACTGATTCAGATTATGGCGGTTGTAACCTTGACAGAAAGTCAACTTCTGGCGGATGTCAATTCTTGGGAGACAGACTGGTCTCCTGGCAGTGTAAGAAGCAGTCAACGGTTTCTGTCTCAACTTGTGAAGCAGAATACATTGCTGCAGCTAGCGGTTGTTCTCAGATATTGTGGATTCAGCAGCAATTGCGAGACTACGGCTTGAACTTCACTGGAACTCCTTTATTCATTGACAACAATGCCACCATGTCCATCACAAATAACCCGGTGAAACATTCCAAAACTAAGCATATTGAAATTCGCCATCATTTCATCCGTGATTGTGCTGAAAAGCATTTAATTGAACTTGTAAAGGTTCACACGGATGACAATCTTGCTGACCTTTTCACAAAGGCATTTGATCGGTCCCGTTTTGAGCATCTTGTCAACTTAATAGGAATGTTCAATCCCGAGTGAAAATTAATTTTCTTAAATCAATTCAATTCATGGAAGTTAAAAAGGTTTATTTCTTTTAAATTTTCTGTATAGTTCTCTTAGTTTAAAATAGTTTACAAAAACCAAAAACAAAATAGAAAATGGAGAAAATTTCAAAAGAATCACTTGAGAAACGAGGAAATGATAGTACATCTGAAATGATCTAACCATCATAGATTG
Source organism: Smallanthus sonchifolius (assembly GCA_023525975.1). Lineage (NCBI taxonomy): Eukaryota > Viridiplantae > Streptophyta > Magnoliopsida > Asterales > Asteraceae > Smallanthus > Smallanthus sonchifolius. Next base: position 19,442,572 of record CM042018.1, on the reverse strand, counting down.
CTCATATGGGAAATGATTGCGTCATGTTTACTTAATTGTTTTAAATTATTATGTTTTTAATCTGTTTATTTACAAGTAATTTGAATTGTCAGTAGGCTGTACGCGTCTTTGAATCACTAGTAGTGTGGAAACTAAATCTAAATTACAACTGTGATTTGAACCCATGTTTGCAAGTGTGTGTGTGTAAAAGAATAGAAAAAAAATCATTATCAGATAAAGGATGTTAGATTTTGACAATAATTTTCTTTTGAGATCAGTTTCGGGTTATGTTGTTAGCACAATTAATGCGGTTCATCTCACTGCCCATACTCACAAGTATGCAAGGAGAGATTGAATCAAGACATGTCTCTACATCAACCGTTGAGCATGTATTCACCCTTGAATCATTCCTGGTTCATTGAAATCAAATCCAGATAAAAGTTGGATCCCCTTACCTTATAATCAAACACCATATTCATTATCCCGAATCATCATACCGATATTCAAAGAAGAAAAATATCATGAAACCAAGACAAATGAATCACTCGATTCTGAATCTTATGATTCCTGATAATCCTTATGGATTCTGCTTGATTTTTCTGTGCTAATTGATGTAACTTCATTCTGAAAATTAAGAATATCATTGGAAAAATCTTAGATGCCTTGAGATAGTGCAAAATATCATAGCATTTAAGTGGGGTACACGTTGTATATTTTATAATTAATACCTTAATACACAAGAACATGATACAAAGATGCGTATAGTTTCAAATCTTATAATATTGCCAACTTGAATTACTTGTTTATGTGCTTATTACGTAAGACTAAAGAGTAATACATGACATGATCCCATATTCTTTGATGTTTATATTGTATCGTTTTTGCTATAAGTTAGCCTGATATGATCCTCTGCTCGTGTCTTTGATCAAAAATAGCTTGTGTGAATACTTGTACATATCTATCTTGAAAAGAACAAAAAGATTTTTAAGTTTTTTTTTAAGTTTATGCATATTTCAAGTTTAAATCAAAAAAAAAAAAATATATATATATAAAAATAATAAAATAATATATTTTTATGTTTAATCTTCATGAATTGTATTTGAATCCTCGTGGTCGAATGTTTTTATCTTGTTCGTTATTTGACTTAAATATCTTCATAAATTCTGAGTTGAAAAATTGCGCACTTAAGGTTTCTGCGCACTTGTCAAGTACGCACGTAGTAAGACTTGCGCACTTAGCAAGTACGCAAGAGTTAATTCCTGCGTACTTGTTAAGTACGCAAGAGTTAATTCGTGCGCACTTAGCAAGTACGCACGAACATTATCAGTGGGGTATAAGTTCAACACTTAGAAAAATTTTCAGGTTTACTCATTCAAACCGAAATTTTCCCCCTGCGATTATTCTCTCAAAATCGAGTGTGTTCAAACCCGTTTTTTCATCCCGTCCACTTTATCATCTTCGTATTTCATCCCTTTGGTGAGAATCTAAGCCGATTCCATCCATAGATTCGTGTTTATTGGACCGATTTTTTACCTAGAAAATTTTAGATTAATGTCGACAAATTTTGGGGTAATTTTGGGGTTGTTTGGGTAACTAATGTCACTAACAGGTTATTAGATTGCCTAATCGATCATACATTTTCCCTTTGGTCATCGTTTGATCCGTCGGGTTGAAGTCGACTGTCAGTGGGACGTTCGACGACCTAGGTCCAAAATTTGATCGTGATTTAGTGGTTAAACGGTGTTGATAATGGTACCATAGGTTAGAATCCCTGATTCCGACCTAGTGGTTACCTAATCAACCCGCATTTTGATCGAATTTAAAACTTTGGATTTTTGCTAAAGGTTGTTCTTGCGCACTTAGCAAGTACGCAAGAAGTAATTCCTGCGTACTTGTTAAGTACGCAAGAGTAAAATCCTGCGCACTTGATAAGTGCGTAGGACCAACACTTAGAAAATTTTCTTAAGTCTGAAAATTTTTTCAAAGTGTAACTACTATTCTATGTCATGTGTGTCTATTTCCATTGTTATAAATTGTTCTGATTACGGTTTCTGTGTGTGTTTGCAGATAATGGCTCGTGCATTCACTGACGAATTCAATCTGTTGGCGCTCACTGAACCAGAATGGAAAGGGGCCGCTTTACAATATAGAGAGATTGTGGACTTCCTGAACAGATCTAAAATAAGTTATGCAATTTCGGCTAATCCAACAGTCTCAAGACCTTACTTAGAGCAATTCTGGGAGACAGCAGAGCACGATTGCACGGTATCTCCAAATGTCATAAGGGCTACCGTTGACGGTCGGGCTATTGCCATCTCTGAGGATACAATAAGGAGAGTACTGCAATTTGGAGACCTTCCCACAGACCCGACATCCTATCCAGATTACTACGTGAATGGGTGTTGGAGGCAGAGAATGGGATATGTCGGGGAAAGGGACTATGCTTCATACAAGAAAATGTGGGTTCTAGATCAATGGCGTTACTTTGCCCACATCATGATCATGTGCATCTCATCGAGGAAAGCAGGAAAGGATGCCATGGGTCATGACCTTGCCGCAGCCATGGTGGGCTTGTCTCTCAATCGGGGCTACAACTTCTCCCGCTTTATTTTCAAAGCAATCAATGACCAGATAAACACGGCGGAGAGGTTTAGGTTCCTTTTATACCCGAGGTTTGTGCAACTTTTGATCGATGATGCGTTGCCAAACCTGCGTGCGATCGGGGAGAGACTGCAAGTGAAGAGAGTGGCCAAGAGAGTCTTTGCACAGTTCTTAAAGCCAGGCAGTGTAGAACCTACCCCTGAGCATACTGAACTCTTCGGCCACCTGATTAATGAAGCATATGTCGCTCCGGAGGACTGGAACTGGTATAGTCCCAACTCGGGACCAGAGATGAGTGATCACTCTGATGAAGAACAAGATGAAGAAGATGATGATAATGATGAAGGTGATGATGAAGGTGGTGCTGGTGGTGCTGAGGAATCCGATTCGGAGGCTACAGAATCAGATTCTTCTGATTCCGATGATGCACCATCACAGACACATCCGAGGAGACTGACACAGGTAACCCAGCTTGCGTCGTCTTCAAAAAGAAAGTGACAGAGCTCAGGGAGCGAATATGAGCCAGAATCCGACTCTCACGCTGCCCTACAAAGACAGAGACAAGAGAGCACCAACAAGAAAAGGGGTGATAGGCAAGAGGTTGCCATCCCCAGGGTTGAAGAGATTCAAACTGTGCAGCCTGTATAAGTTGAAGCTGCCAATCCAGTATCTACCCAACCAGAACAGCAACTGTATCAAAGGAGGAGAAGGCCAATTGGTCAAACAGATGTGGCAGTCACGACGGTCACAGAGGAGATTCCTGTGACGGTGACCCTCCCTGCTCCAACTGTCCAGGTGGTAGTGACTACTCCACGTCTAACGGAGTCAGTCACAGTCACCCCAACCATAACACCCACACCCATCCTTACATCCCCAATCCCCACACCCACCAAAGAGCCGTCAGGTCAACCCTTCAACTACGGTGATTTCTCACAGGGGTTCGACTTTGACACAATCTTCTCTTCCCCCATCCACAACGCCGAAGCCTCATCATCTAGGCATCCGGATCCAAATGAAGCTAGGATCGATGTGCTAGAAACCCAAGTTGCTGGCTTGTTGAAGACTATTCAAAAGAAATCCACCGGTGCCGAGTCTTGTCGTCCAGTCGATCTGACTAAGGATGATGATAAAGACAAGGATCCTGAAGTCGATCCTAGTGGAGGTGAGCACCTAGATTTGGCGATTGTGCCCATCTCTTCTATTCCATTGGCTGAGGGGGAGTCTACTCAGCAAGAGGGTGGTGATACCTCAGGTGGTGGTGGCAGAGATAAAGGGAAGTCAGCGGCTGACGTGCTCAAGGAATTATCTGATGATGAGATCCTTTATTTAGAGCCTGACTATTCCAAAGAGGCACAGATCGATGCTCTCCTTAATCTGGAAGAAGGAGAGATCGACTCTGGTGATGACTGGAACGATGATGACGATGATGTGGTGATAGAGATTCCCAAGGGCGACGGGGAAGGAGAGTACGAGTTAGAGGATGGTGAGATCTTTGAAATACCATCGCTCGATTCTCTGCTTGACACAGGCTCAGTTGACATGGCAAGTAATGTTGAAGTTACAACTGAAGCCTCCCCGGTCGACCCTATACCTGTGGACCCCGAGGCACCAAAAGAGAAAGACATGCCTTCTGCATCTACAAAGGGTCCAGCTCCCGTGTGGCAAAAGACGTCTATCACAGACAAGCACGGAGCGACATGTATGATCTTGGCTGTTAGGTTCGAGGAGGACAAGCAGCTGTTCGCCATCAAAAGATCTGGGGGGGTTCAATAGTTGAAACCCACCAGTGAGGCGTTCAACTCTTTGCCCAAGTACGACCTAATTAACCTTGCAAACCGAGATCTGCTAAGTCACTCGAGTAATGCAGTAGCAATGGGTTTGTGGGTAACACTACAGCGGGAAGCAAGATCAGGGAACTTTGAATATCTTAAGCCTCAGGTGCCCAGAAGAGTCAAGGATAAGCACGCTGTGCATCCTGTGACTAAGAAGCCCATAAAGAGATTGGTATACAAGCCAGTACGATGTGAAACTAAGATTCCCCTGAGCAAGTTACCTCAGGATATTCTTGGTGACATGTGGTACTGGTACGTTGATCCAAAAACGGGCGAGGCAGTGGTTATGGGTAAAGGTATGTCAGATAGTGGAAACACAGTACCAAAGGAAGTGATCAGGGTTTTTGATGAAGTCTGCTTCATCAATTTCTCTGTGAACGATCTGGAGGTACTAGCAGACAAATTCTGCATCCACACTGACGAATGGACAAAGCTTATCTCTGCTAAATACGACAAGTTAATCAAGTTCTGTCTTGATTACAAAAAGAAGATGGAAGTTAAGGAAGCAGTGCTGTGAAGACTGAAGATTGAAGACTGAAGACGATGAAGATCCCGAGCTGTTGTCAAGGGGGAGTTTGTTGATGCACTTTCCGGTGACAACACTCTGGATAGAGTCTTAGTTTTGTATGTCTAATGTCTGTATTTTGTCTTTGTATGTTTGAGTCATTATGTAAAAGTTTATCGAGTTGTATTTACTTTTACTTGATGTTTTGTTGATTTCTTCCAAGTGTTTTGCGCACTTGTATGTGCGCAGGAGAATGCTCCTGCGTACGTAGTAAGTACGCAGGAATACCTATGCGTACTTGTTAAGTACGCAGGAGCAATTGGTGCTGCGCACTTGTTAAGTGCGCAGGCATCAGGTCAGTATAAATAGGATAGGTTCACAGAAGCTAAGTACGCATAACCAGTAGTTGAGTCGAACTCAGTTTTGCTAAGTACGCACATTCTGTAACCGTCGAGTGTTTATAATACAAAGAACGTTTGTTGTGACTCTTGTGTTCGGTTTACTTTGTTTAGTAAGACTCTCCACCTAGTCACGGGTATTCCGCACCCGGTTTGACTAGTAGACCACTTGCATGTGACGATCCGACACACGCGAAGGGACCTACAGTTGGGAAATAAATCAAGCATATACGTGAAATGAAAATAAATGCTTGATACATCTGGGAGGCTATGAGTCTAAGATACTCAAGGTCCCAAATGAAATGAGATACCCGGTCTGTAAGGTGGATCTCAATAATAAAGAAGAAAACTAAGAAGGAACTCCAAGCCTACGGGGCTGAGGAGGAAAAGATTCCAAGCCTACGGGGATGAGGAATGAATGAGTATCCATGACAAATGCGAGGGGTCTATACTTACGAGTATAAGAACCTTGCCAAAACTTGGACCAGAGGTACGTCCTAAGATGGCCGGGAGGGGGTTAACACACCCATAAAATATACGAATGACGTGACCGGAGGTACGTCCAGAGATGGTCATGAGGGCGCCGAGAGCCTGGGAAACTTGAATAGTAATAAAGAACCTAAAGGGTTCATAATAAAATGAACGATGCAGTGTACTTACTTAGCGTAAGCTAATTCAAAAACGTTTTTCAAACACTACAGGAAAGAAGCACATGGAATAGAGCTTCCTATGGATGAGGCCTGACGGAATGAAGAATCCCTAGACTTTGTAATAAGAATATTGTATATGTAAAACAATAATTATAAATTAAAAATATACCTTAGCCATTTATGGCAAGGTTTTTGTTAAACTGTGACCGTTTTCCGCAATATAAAACTCTGATAAAATAAGAGATAAGTAGGGTGTTTCAATCACTTATTCTGGTCTTTTTAAGATAAATTATAAGAATGACTTTAAGAACATAAATTACTAAAAATACTTCATTAATTAATTAAAGTTCAACTAACCCGAGCAACACAAGAGGACTAGCCATGAATGACCATACAAGTGACACCACTAACCCTTAGACAATGTGTGGAAGTGTTCTGACACCAAGGGAGAGTGGGTATAGGTTGCCTCTTGCTTACTCGAACGAGAAGAATCATTTCATATTATAAGACTTAGAAAAGGAAAATAAACAAAGAAAATCTAAAACGGACCAAAAACGAGGGAGTTCTGGCTCTAGCAGAGCACTAGGGCCTTCCCAACCCATGGTCTTGGACACCTAAAAAACTAGAATGAGCTTGCACGTGAGTGAATCTAGCAGAGCTGGGGAATACAGTGGAGTTAGACAAGGGTTGCACGGTCGTGCAAGGCAAGGCACGGTCGTGCATTGCCCTGTTCAGTCCCCTGTTGACTTCCAGCATTGACTTCCTGGTTCAGTTTCATTCAATTGGCTTCCGAATGCTGATTTCTCATTGATTTTGAGTGATTTTCATGTGTTTTTGTAGCCCAAGAATAATGATCCTGTGGTATCACAATTAAATAGATTCCGTATCAATTCTTGTCATTTTGTCTATAATTGTGCTAAATATGGGTATAATTACGCATGCAAAACATATATAAATGATGGTATATCATAACACAATACTTAAACTTTGCTTGTCCTCAAGCAGACTCATGCATAATTTTACATGTCTATAATTGTGCTTAATATGGGTATAATTATGCATGCAAAACATGTATAAATGATGGCATATCATAACACCCCATACTTAAACTTTGCTTGTCCTCAAGCAGACTCATACATGATTTTACTAATAGAATAAAACATTTTTTAAGGTTAATCTAAAGCTTTTGTCCCAAATGGCTAAACGTCTCTTTTGACAATAATAATTTGATGTTTGTACCTTTCTAGTATTTCTCTACAATAGGGTAGTAAGCCTAACATACTTGATGGGACTATGATTATGCAAAAAATTACAGTCTCATAAATATTTACTCAATACTCGGGTAAAATATATGGATAATGTATGTCAAGTAGAACACTCAATGCTAAAATTAATGCTGTCATAATCATAGGATGGTATAAAAATCAAATTTCCATCAATTGACATAAAATTTGTGCATAAATCAAGAGATCTTTGTAAAGGGTTGTAATGATAGGTTTAGGGTTAGGGTTAGGGTAGGAAATATTTGGGAAGAGTGGCTAAATGTTGAAAGTCTGACTTGCCTTACTGATTAAAAAGGGAGATAAAGTCTTATTAAATCTAGATTAGACATTGAGACTAATCTAAGAACTCTTTTAAGGCCAGATTATCAAGACTAAATCCATTCTTTAAGAATGCCAACTTCTTCTTATCTTTGAATTATGCATTACTATCAATCCCCATAGATAGTTCGACTGTTTCTTCCTAATATATCCACTTTGATCAGCTTTGCATAATCTAATTTTTCGAGTAAGCTTGATTTTCTTTTGATGAAATTTCTTCAGTAATTTGGGCGAGTATGAGTTTCTTTTTGTTGCCCCTTCTTCTTTTCCATGATAATTCTTCTTTTTATATTAATTGCACGAGTTTCACTCCTTGAACACAAGATGATTTTATAGAATTCTGGAAAATAATTATTTCTCAAGTCATGACCAAGTTGATTTCCAACTAAAAAGGGTAAAAAGTAAAAAAGGCTAATTTTTGGTTTTATGGGTTTGAAATGGAGGTTTAGAAACGAAACAGGTTTAGGCTCAAAAGGGGTAACTAGGGGGTAATGTTTAGGGTAGGTAAAAGGAAAGAAAAGGCTAAATAGAACAGGTTAACCCTAATGTCTCGATCATTTTTATGCATTCTTTTAGTCCATGATTTCAAAATGTATATTTTGCACAAGTTCTAACATGCAAGGCAATAATTAGCAAACACTCTATCAATTGAAATAAGCATGTGGAATATGTAATAATCAACGGCGTCGAAAACTTGATAGTTATATGATAATGCTCGGATAGAATCAAATTCTCACATGAAAGGGAAGACAGGGGTATAAGAGTAAAAATGTGTATAAACTTATTTCTTTCATTCTGTTGTGCTTTCTAATCTTCCCTATTTGTTTCCTTGATCCACTTCAACGGTGTTTCATATTATTGTTTTTATAAGATTGTTTATTCCAAATGATTTTTAAGAATTTTTGCTTTTAGACTTATTTAAGAAGCTACCAAACTTGCAGATTAATTGGCATCATTATGCTCAATTAGAAGTTATCATGCTTTCAATGTTTTAAAATGTTTTAATTCTTCTATTTAAATATGAATCATGCAATTGTAATGCTTGGAACAAAATTATGATGTCGATGTGTTGATGAGCTTTCTAACACCCCATACGTAGAATTTGACAGTGTCCTCTTTGTACGAAAATATGTTATTTAGCAAATGTCAAAAATAAGGGTGAAAAAGAACTAAAACTCCCATGATTATACATCACCATTATGCATATGGTTGATTTCCTCAGCTGCCTAAAATGTGCTCCAAATCTCACACTAAAGCCTGTAATTCCTGGGGTGACATGCAATGCTCAACACAAAAAGTAAAATACTGAAAAGAGAATTAGACTAATATTCGCCAATTAATGGCGGCCGAATAAGGTTGGTGGCGATGCCACCATGCCAATGGTTACCCTTGTAACCGATAAAAATGGTATTGTGCCTAGTCAACAAACAAACAAACAAACCATCGTCAATAGTTAAGAACCACAGATAAACAATGTAAGAGACGAAAGCTACTACTGGAATGGAGGACAAGGAGGATGCTGCTGATATTGCTGGTGGGCGTACGGGTCATGGGTGTGATCATGAAAGTCCTAATGTATGCCATCCATAGTATACCCTAGCTGAACCATACAGATCATCAAATCCAACATAGAAGGGTCCGTGGTGGTGTGATAAACAGGCAGTACCCCTTGTTGTCCTCTTTGCCTTCCTCCTTGAGGTGCTAGCTCTAGCTGTCCTTCACCTGCATCATCATCTGATTCTTCAACTACCCCTGTCCAGATGTTGCCCCTATGATTAACTAACTGATAAACCCTATTAATTGTTTTCAACATTCCCATATGGATTAGCATCTGGTTGTCAATAGTGGTAACCGGAAGGTTCATTTCTTGACGTGTGCCCAGGCAAGCAGGTGCCAACACTCCTATGTTAGAGGTTAGACGAGTGATGAAAGGCCCTCCATAGACGTGGCTCGAAGAACAGTATCCTGAAGCTCTAGTGAAAAACTTGGTTAGACTGTAAGCCAAGTTACAGTCAACCTGATCAATGAGGCAGTGAAGGTGAAAGAGATCCCTGAGGCTCACCACACCTGTGCTATCCTTTCTTTCTCCTAGGGTAAGGACTATACATTTGTGATGGTACCGATGGAGATGATGCTTTAGCTTGGTGCTCTTTTGACTGTGTGGGTTGAAAGGTCCAGACCCGACCCTTCCCCAAAATAGAGATGCCTCCCCTTCACCGAATTAAATATGAATTTCGGTGAATACTGGTTGTGTGATTTCCATGTGCCTATATATTCCCATTCTCACCCCGAATTGGGCTAATGACATTTCATGCTAGTGCCCAGCCATCCTGAATCAAACACAATCATGCAACTCCATGCTAACCACCGGTCGCTCAAATAAGAATGATGCAAGAAACTCTAGGGTAAGTTCATAATATGATGTATCCCTGATAGCAAAGAGCCTTTCCTAAAGTTTAGTGATAAGCTCAGCACAGTCGTTCAACAGTTCAATTTCTTCCAAGGTAGTATAGCAAATAGTCTTGTGAATACCAAATTCCTGTCCCATGAGCTCCTGAAGTTTATGATAGGCTTCTATTTCTATGGCTTCCGCTGGATCAAATACTAGCCATGAATGTAAATCAAACTGTCCTAGTGGCATCGGTTGAGGATGATATGGTGAAAGCGGTGATGGTGGAGAAGGTGGTGATCCATTTCGTCCGAAAGCAGTTGGGGATGGAGTGGATCGTGATGAGGATCTCATCCGCCTCCTTTTTCCGCCAGTTATGGATGATTCCGCCATGCTCTACAATCATCAATTAAAGAAATTAGTATAAGGAAATAAGATTACTTCATTGTACATATGTAGCAATGGTGCCAAAACTTGATAGTATCAAAACAATGCCAAGAACTTGAAAATGACATAGCCAAATACTTGATATTGATATGAACTAAATATATATTTTTTTATTTTTAGGCCCACACAAAAGAAACACAAATTTCGCACATGGAGATAGCACAATTATGTTACCTGAGTCCATAAATGGTCTATTGTAATTAATCAATCAAGGCGCAAATCTCAACGGTGCAATACGACTAAAAATAGACGGACGGCATGTTGACTTTAAAAAGTCAAACCCGTCAAAATTCTTGACTTCCTTCAATTAATCAATAATTTTCGCCAAATTAAACTAAATCCTACATACATATAAACAAGATTCATGCCTCAATTCGTATTTTCAAGCTCAAGAGTTCTAAGTCAAAATTCAAAAACCCATTCATACGAGTAGAACAAATCTGCTTAAAAGAAGCAAAAATGTGTTACATTATGATCTAACAAGGTTAAATGTGTGTCGTGAGCAAGCATTAAGTTAAGATTCATACACATTCAAATCAAAGTTTAAAATGAAACCCTAGTCTCATTCAACCAAAAATAGCTCTATTTGGAGAATAAATCACACTAAAAATAATAATAGACAAGTTTACATACAATGGGGAAGAGATTAGAAGCAAGATATGAGAGAATCCGTGAGAAATCGAAGATTTTGGAGTGATTTCGGCCGAAACCGAGCGTTTTCGGAGTTGGGGGTTTTGAGAAAAGTGAGTTTTCTGCCCAATTTAACACCTGCACGCACGAACCTCGACGCACGGTCGTGCATTGCGTTGCACGGCCGTGCATCCCCCTGTTTGACCAATTTTGACTTCTGTTTTTACTAAAATTAATATTTTTAAAAAAATAAATAGATTCCCAATTAAAAGATAATTAAAAATAGGGTAAACTTTCTAAAAAAATTATTTTATTAAAGATTAATGAAATAAATTAGTCAAAGGGATTGTTACCACTAAAAATCTTGATTTCACGTTATAGAACTTATCTCGTTCGTTAGCATCCAATTTCAGAGTATCGAACTTGTCATCGTCAAAAATAAAGAAGAAGATAAATTCTAAACCACGTAAAATCATTCAAAAGCGTTACGCCTAAAGGAAAATTTGTTTATGTCCATTTATTTCTCTTGGCAAAAATTTTGTGTTCGCGATCGTTGAAAATTCCTTCAAAGATAGATTAGCTAACAAAAACACCAAAATAAAAAAGAAAACAAGATAAAAAGAAATAGTCAGTCCAACACCTTAGATCTTTCGCATAATTACCGTGTCCCCGGCAACGGCGCCAAAAACTTGATAGCGTGTTTTAGTGTAGATAAAATGTATTCTATTTAGAGTTACACAAAATCAGGTTTTAAATTTATAAATTAAAATGATAAATACTTCAACAAAACACACAAACAATAGGCAAGTGTACCTATCGCAGCATAGTATAGTCTGGGTAGGAACCAAGTATCGAACCATGGACACGGATTCCGTACTCAACCCTTGTTATTGTGTGACTAGGATAATCATTTGGAAAAGGGGGTTTTGTTTAAAAGAAAGTAAAAATGATAAGAAATGAAATTAGAAATATTATTCTGTTTAAGATGTTACTCTGGTTGTCATCGCTTGTTAATTAATGTTATGATTAAGGTTATATTTACCGTTGTCCATTTGGTGTAATGGTAGCCCTAATACTTCCCATAGTGGGGTCTTGGGTTTGAATCCATACCACAACAAAAAAGGGGTCTGTGGCCAGGTCACAGGGTTTACCCAATTGGGGGTTCCTCCTAGGATGGGCTGCTCTAGATGTTCTAGGTGTTGTCGTTCAAAAAAATTTTTTTAATTATGTTGCTCATATTTACTAGTACTAACCCTTTCGATGGAGGAGCTAGTATTTCGTAACAAAATAGTGGATACGGTCGGCCAACTATTCCTAATGAATCTCGGGACCCTAAACACAGTCTCAAGTCCGCCGGCTATCCCGTGATTCATTATTCGGACTAAGATTATCCTTTGACTGACGTACGTCATGTCTTGTAACTTCTTTCGGTAAGTCAGAATGCGCATCTTCCTCCAAAGGTACTTTATGAACGCTCGGACCTAACAAATTATATTCTTAAAATTGTTGTCTTTACTTATAAATTCATTTCAAATAAATAAAACTTTCATTCTCAAGATCAAGCCCCATAGCTCCCGCTAGAAGTTCTTTGCAAGCTAACACAAGAGAAGTAAAGAAATACCGACACGTTTCATAAGGTTCAGTCAGGACTCGAATGACTCGTTGAATACCCAAACCTCCAATCAATCCATAATAATAAATCAATACTAACTCGCATGTTGCTAGCACCAATAATGTATATAGACCGTACAAACCCGAATAAGCTTCTCAAAGAAGAGGGCTTGCTTAAGTAACTTAGAAAATGTGTGGAAGTGTTCCATGAACGAAAATACAAGTGACTCTACTAACCCTTAGACAATGTAGGTCAAGATTTCAATCGAAAATCACTCAACGGATCGATTACACACACACACAGGCGGAATCTGTGTGTATGGTGGTGAAACAGAGGGTCGAAACAGAATTGGTGAAGATAACAGCTAACCACACACTGAATCAACACAAAAAGGATGTGAAAAAGTAAGAACAAAGCATTAGACAAATGCAAATTGTATTGAGTCTTCAAGAACAGTGAAAGAGAGAATTCGGGGTTACATCCTCTACTCACACCCTAGAAATTCTCAAACTAGGCTATTTATAGTAAGTTGACAGGCATCGAAACTATGCTCACCGAAACTACTAGTTTCGGTGAAGCATTTACAAGTATGATAAGCCTGTCAAAACTAAACTATCTATCAAAACTACTAGTTTCGATTGAACAAACCTCAATCGAAACTAAGTAGTTTTGATGGCCCAGGCTTAGAAAATGAAACAGGAAATTACATGAAAATGAAAATACAAGTAAATAAACTAACTAGCAATGTTCAAAAAGAAATACATTTATGACAACAGCTTATACAAAAATAAGACTCTACAATCTCCCCCTAAGCTGCTGCATCAATGTCTTCAACTCTTCTCTAAGCAGTTGGCCCTTGATTTGGTTTCTGGAAGAAAGGCTTGACGTTCAATGACACCACTCTCTGATATGCTTAGCATTAGCTTCATCATCACCATGAAAGAGCTTGATGGGGTTTTTAAACAAAACTTCAAGATCTTCAGGTTGAAACTTTAGAAGCTCCATAGGCTCAAAGATCACAATATCTTCCTTGCCTTCACACTTGATCACAGCACTTCCAATGGTTAAGTTGTAAAACCATTTTATGAAATTTTGTAATTGGACATGTACTGATCGTGGAAGAATTATGGATTTGACAGTTTCAGCAGGCTTGTACCAAAGGCTTACCCAAGGCTTTTGAGTTCTAGGATGTATCCTGGTTTTGGATATGATCCTCTTTGGAAGAGTGGTCTTCATTGACCTGAAGTCATGGAGGGCTTGTTGCTTAAGAAACTGTTCAAAGTTACGTGCCTCATTGACTTTTCCAGGATTTTGTAGGGGTAATTTGTCAAGAGCCCTAAGATCATATCTAGGGAGTGAGCTGAACTCATGAGGAGTTTTAAAGTGTTCTACTTTGTACCTCCTGACAATGTATAACTTCCTTTCATTGTCATATTTCCATCCCACGGGGGGTCTCTTCAGCTCTTGGTACTCTGCAAACCATTCATAATATTTTGGAGGCTCCTCAACAGGTAATTTCCTCATCTAAGGCCTTTTTGGGTCGGGATAGTCTGGATTTGGTTTAGGGGGTTGAATTGGTTCAGAGGGGGTGGAAGTTGTTTGAGTTGGTTCAGTGGGGGTTGGTTCAGTGTGTACCAGATCAACTTCAACATTTGCATCATCTTTATCATCGTCAGAGAGTGCCTGAATCTCTTCTCCTTCCTCAGTCAAGTATCGCACCTTCTCTTCGTGCAGATCTTATGTAGCCAAAATTTCTGGATAATCTTCATTAAAACCATAATTGTCAATTTCTTCCAGAAGAGCATTCAGCTCGTGATCTGACCCAATCTCTTCTTCATCAAGAATGACCACCTCAGCACTTGATTCATTTCCTTTCCCTCTTTCTCTGGCAGCTCTCCGTTCACTAACTGATGGAAGATCATAACTGGTTTCTTCTAACTTGACTTCCACAACATCCTTTGTCTTGGTGGCTTGGCCAGTGAAGATTGTTAGAGCAGATTGAGGATTGGCAGGGGAAGAGGGTCCACCAGTAGAAGTGTTCTCCCCCTGAGCTGTGGAAGGTGTTTCCTATTGAGAGGAAATAGTCAGTGAAGCCTTGATTTGTTCAACAGTGTCAGATAGGGCTTTAAACTCTTGTTGTTGCTGAGAGATTGTCTTTTGTTGGGTTTCCAGTTGAGTTTGCTGAACATCAAGTTGTGTATGTAGGCCGCCAACTTCCAGCCTTAGATCTATCACGTCTTCCTTGCTCTCTCTTAGTTCAGTATTCAGTTTCTCAATCTCTTCATCTCGCTTTGTTACTGCTTCCTGTAATCTTTTTACTTCCAGGCTCAGGGTTTTAACTCTTGGGACATACGGTGAAGGATCAAGGATAGGAGATGCAGGTGGTGTAGTAACAGGTGTATGTGGTGGAGATGGTTGTGGTGAAGGTGGTGGAATATGAGTAGGTGAGTGAGTGAGGGTTAAGTGTTCAGGAATGTTAAACAATGATTCACCAGAAGAAGTTAAGGACTCAAGTCCTGTCTTGATTTTCTTTGCAAGAGGTTCTTCTTATTCATAATCAGACTCAGAATCAGCTCGTCTCTTGGAGGAGGATGCAGGAGGTTCAGTATGTTCCTCATCTTCAGACTCATAGTTAGATTAATCATACTTAGTGCCATAGATGCCTTCATCCAAGGTGTCACTAGAATCAGCTTCAGCTTCAATATTCTCTTGAACCTCAATATTAACATCTGCATCTATGTTTTCATCAAGTTGCTCTTCAATTACTGGCTCAATATTTTCTAACATTTGATCCATAAAAGGAGCCTCTAAGATAGGCTGTTCAGCATCTTGCTGTATTTGTTGGTCAGCAATTACATCTGGCTCGTGGTTCCCTTGATCATGATCTGCCTCTTCTTCTTCAGATGATGAATCAACTTGTAGTTATGGATCTATATCAGGAACAATCTCTTCTTCTTCACCCAAGATATGACCAAACAGAGGAATGTCAACAATCACTCTGTTGGTTCTTTTGCTTGAACTCTTCATGTAGCTTAATGTCTTGGCAGTAATGTGATCAAAGACAAATACATTACCATCTTGTTGTAAGTTAGGATGGAGATGATTAATAATGATCTGAAGGAACCTAGGGTAGACCAAGAACTTTTCTTTCACTCCTCCAGTCAGGTTCTCCTTTAACTGC
The DNA here is from genome assembly GCA_023525975.1 of Smallanthus sonchifolius. Classification (NCBI taxonomy): domain Eukaryota; kingdom Viridiplantae; phylum Streptophyta; class Magnoliopsida; order Asterales; family Asteraceae; genus Smallanthus; species Smallanthus sonchifolius. Next base: position 19,426,747 of record CM042018.1, on the reverse strand, counting down.
CCAAATACTAACCCATAAAAATTGTAATCTCTCCCTTTAATCAATCCTAAGACTGCTGATGCCACCATCACATTAGCTGAGTCAAAACCACCTTTTCTGATAGACGTGCAGTGAATGAAGACATGCACAATGTATCTCCATAGAGGTGGAAGGGCATTCTTGATAATATGTCCGCCCTTGAATTCATTTGGATGCCCCAGTCTTCTAAAACATTCTTTAACATAATAACTTGGAAAATCCACCGGTGCTTCATGATTATCATTGAAGTGCCGCACCTCTCTGATAGTTGCCTCAGAGAAAAGAACTTCTTGATTATGAACTGTGGCCCTGATATGCTCCACATTGTTTATAACAGTTGTAGTTGCAGTACTCCAGAATTGCCTTTTAGTAGTTTCAAACACAGGTAGATTGTGACTTATGGCAAAGCTGATGCTGGAGTTGGCCAGGAAGTCAAGCACAGGTAAGAAGTCTGCATTTTTAGGATCAGTAGTGTTCAACACAGCACACACATTATGCCTTTTGACAAATAGGAGATCCATATCTGCACAGAAGCAACACAAGAATTTTTTTTGTTTCATACATCAGTCCAATACTTAGAAAATTTTCAGAAAGGCCTGATCGAAACTACTAGTTTCGGGTGACAAAGCATATCGAAACTATATAGTTTCGGGCACCAAAGGGTATCGAAACAACTAGTTTCGATGGAAAACCTGTTCAAATTCTGAGAACATTTTAAAAACATAACACCCTTTAATCGAAATAACTAGTTTCGATGCCTGAAATCTGAACAAATATACAGATTCAATAATCAAAGAAAAAGGATCCAGAACTTATACACAGACTCAAATAATCAAGATCAAACAGGCAAAAAATGTTAAAACTAAGTAAAAGAGGTAAAGAAAGAGCCTGTGAGAATCGAAACTTCATCTTACCTAAAGTATCAACTTTAATCTGCAAGAATATACAAAAGGAGGTAATATATCAACAATGATGACTTTATAGACAAGATCTAAGCCCTAATCGTCCCTTAAAAAGAAGTAACATATGTAAAAGTTTCGAAAAACTCAAACCCTAGGTTTGTTCAACTGAAAATCACGATAGAGACCACAGAAAATTTGTTACCTGATGATGACGACGAAGGAGGATCAGATAAACAACACTGATTAAGCAACTTAGACCATTTTGAGATTTTGTGTGTGAAGATGAAAGTGTGAAGAGGTATCAGAAATGAGAGTGAGAATGAGCATGAAAGGAAACCTGATTATGAAGACATTTAATTTGAGCATGACAAAAGACTAAAATGCCCCTGTCGAAACTATTAGTTTCGATAGAACAAAGTAGTTTCGGGTGGATGGTAGTTTCAGGCGGTTTGAGTAGTTTCGATGAAATGAACTTTGGGTGAACAGGAGATACATGATCAGAAACAAAGGAAATATGTACACATTTTAAACAAGCTAATAAGGAAGATTAAGAAATTTTTATATAGAAAAAGTAAAAGTAAAACAGTAAAAAAAAATATAAACACTTAGCCTTGGAAAAGATCCAACGTGAGATTATGTCTAGTCAAACCCTTGAAACACTTCATATTGCACTCAGCTACTGTGAATCCCTGAGGATAGCCGATATTTATGCAAGATAAGCCCGAACATTTGTTTGTACAATGATTTCATGTGATTAAGAGGTACCATTTTAGCACGAAACACGACGTACCCCACATTTTGAAATAAAATTCTTTTGAAAGCCTATCAATCCTCAGGAAATACCCGTATTCATCTTATCATCTCTTACAGGTTAACTAGGGTACCATCTTGGTAAGTCAAAATCACCGCCAAAAATAAAATAAAATCCAAATGGATATAAGAGGTTGTAAAATGAAAAATATCTAAGTGGATATTAAAAGGTACGAACATTCTAGATCTTTGCGTAAGCAAAACAGAAGAAGTCGTAAAATTATCCAAGCGGATAGGAAAAGTTTGAACAACCGAGATCTTTGCGTAAGCAAAACAGACGGGGTCAAATCATCCAAGTGGATGGGAAAAAGATGAACTCCCGAGATCTTTGCGTAAGCAAAACAGACGGGGTCATCGGCGGTAACTCTCGTTACTTTGACGGTCACCTGGCGCATGAATCAGAATCCAACACATAAGCCTATATCTGATTGAATCGGTTTTCTTAGCTTATAAAATGGGTTAGATGTTTCAAAAATGGGTTCAAACACACGTGTACGAAAGAGAATTAGATTTTCACACTACTAAAAAGTTATAACTGTATGTCGGGCCTACCGGCTATTCCTCAGTAAGCACAATCGCTTATGGTCCATTCCATGTTCAAGAAGTGTGATCATACTCTATCATTTCTCACAAGGTCGGATCCGATTTTCCTGAAACAGAAACATGATACTCACAGTGAGTGTTTCTTAAGCAAACAATAAACAAATCAAATATTTTCTTCTTTTTAACTATAAAAAGCAAATCTTTTTCTTTTAAACTGCAAATTCCAATTTCTTCCTTAAAAGTTTTGTTTTCAAAGGAAAATAAAGAAAACAACTATACAATAAAAGTAAAAAAAAAAATTTGGAAATCTTCCCGGTTAACAAGTTTAAATAGAAAAGATAATATGCACAGGGGTTACTGAAAGTTGATCATGCCGAGCATCTCCACCAATTCCTCAAATCTGGCAGAATCAAATGCTTTTGTAAAGATGTCGGCGGTTTGCTTGTCGGTTTTGACTTCAACGATTTTGATATGTTTCTTTTCGACACAATCACGGATGAAGTGGTGTTTGATCTCAATGTGTTTGGTTTTTGAATGCTGAACAAGATTTTTGGTGATATAGGGAATGGCGGTGTTATCACACAGTATGGGAGTTTCATGGAAGGTGATCCCATAATCAAGCATTTGATGGTGGATCCATCTCACTTGGGAACAACAAAGGGCTGCGGCAATGTATTCAGCTTCGGCTGTGGATTGGGAAACAGTGGTTTGTTTCTTACATTGCCAGGAGACGAGGCGGTTGCCAAGGAACTGACAACCTCCAGAAGTGGACTTTCGGTCTAAGCTGCATCCCCCGTATTCTGAATCTGAGTATGCCAAAAGATCAAACAAGTTATTTTTGGGATACCAAAGCCCAAGCTTTGGCTTGTACTTCAAATATCTTAAAATACATTTGACAGGAATTAAATGAGAAAGTTTAGGATTAGCCTGAAAGCGTGCACACAAGCACACTGCGAACATGATGTCTGGTCTGCTAGTAGTGAGATACAAAAGAGATCCTATCATTGAGCGTTAAAGGTGCTGATCAACGCTTTCACCATCCAAATCAGAAGACAGACAATGTCAAACTTCCATAGGAGTCTTGTAAGGATGAGACTTAGTCATTTTGAACCTGGTCAGAATTTCTTTGACATACTTATCTTGATGGATAAGAATTCCCGACTTAGACTGATCTACTTGCAAACCAAGAAAGAACTTCATTACTCCCATAGAGCTCATTTCAAACGTAGAACGCATCACTTCCTCGAACTCTTTACATAACCGAGGATTTTGGGATCCGAAAATGATATCATCAACATAGATTTGCACTAAAATGGTATCCGCACCATCCTTCCGTTTCAACAAAGTTTGGTCAATTGCTCCTCGTGTGAAACCATTATCAAGAAGATGCTTAGATAACGTCTCATACCACGCACGAGGTGCTTGATGAAGACCGTACAATGCCTTGTCAAGTTTGTAAACTCTGTCAGGATAGCTTGGATCAATGAAAGTCGGTGGCTGCTTGACATAAACTTCCTTTTGAACTTTTCCATACAGAAATGCGCTTTTGACATCCATCTGATGAACTGTGAAGTCCATATAGGTTGCGTATGTGAGAAACATTCTGATGGCTTCCAAGCGAGCCACTGATGCCAAGACATCCTCAAAATCAATTCCTTCTTCTTGATAAAACCTGTAACATCCATGATTTTTTTGGCCATATTTTTTATTTACCTATTTATTTCATACGATAATAACACAACATCTAAATCCCGTACTTGTTCGAACTCATTATGTCACACTAATTGTTATTTTAAACATATGTCAATTCAAGGTTTCAACTTTACAATTAACATATTATTTTTCTATTATATATATGTAACACATATAAGTATATTCACATTGTGTTATAGAGATAAATCGAACGTGTAACTACATCCTTCAATTTTATGATATGCATTTAATATGTAAGCATATACATATCAAACCACTTGCACAATTGACAATTCTTAATGAAATATATTCTTTTAAATATTCAAGATCTAACAAATAATAATAGATTTTTATAAACTATATAAAAAAATTTTATAAACAAATAACATGGATTTAGTTTAAGTAATTTGGCCTTCGAACCCCCTACAAGCCAAAGAACCCTCCATTCTCCCTTTTTGAACCCCCTTTAATCTCTTTGAGCCCATCTAGTTGAACCGCTTTACCCTTGAACCCTGGAACAAGAAATCAAGTCTATTTTGACTTAGAAAAGTCAAAATCGATTCCACCATCACCAATCTCTACGATTTCAGCATTTCATTTCTCCCAAGTCAAATACAAACCCAATCGCGATCATTTGAAGTCTGAAACTGTCGATTTTGATTAGGAATTAAAAGCTTTAAAAACCCATTAAGGCCTATCGGCTTTAGGCATTCAAACCCACGATTCAAGTCTCACAACCCCGCAATATCCGTCAAATTAATGATTGTAACGTATGCTTATCACTCCATAATCAGCCCTTATTCCATTTCACGAATCGAAACTGAAACTCAGAACTGAATTCGCGTTTTTTCTTCGTTCTCCCGATCGCGATCAGCAGTAGGGAGCAAGGACCATCCCGTTTTTTGTAAATTCAAGATCAATTGCAGGTAACACGATCATCTCCTTGCACGATTTACCCGTGTAATCCAAAACCCCTTTGATCCAGAATCGTATTATGGTTTGATTGGAGTTAGGGCTTACAAGTCTTGAATTGGGGAAGAAAGGGGGGGGGGGCTGAGGGGGATTATTTGTTAAATGATAAACGTGGGGATGTTTTTACAAGGCACATGACCAGGCCACTTGGTTAAGTCACTTCTCCCATAGGGAATTGGTCACGGGTTCGAACCCGGTTATACCATTGTTTTTTTTTATTGATTTCTTTTTCCTTTATGTTATAACCTCTAGAAAACAAATAAATATGTTTGCTTATACACATTTATATATATATGCCCACATACACACATTCTTTTTAAATAAAAAAGGGGTAAATTACATATGTTTTATTATAACAACACATATAACCTTGATAGCTATGTTTTATAAATGTTATGATCATGTAAACACACACGTACACACACACACACACACATATATATATATATATATATATATATATTCACACGTACTCTTATAAACACAAGACTGTACAATACTTACGTTCTCATCATAACCAAGCAAATAATTATTGACATTAATACTTTACAAACGCCATTTGATGAGTAATACAATTTTATTTTGACAAATCCCTTATTTCGAGGATTATAACTATTATATTTTTATTCTAAATAAACAATATAAATAGTTTATTTAAATGAATCTAAATGTGATGTTTTATTTATAAAAAAACAATGTTTATAAAACAAACTCTTAATAATTATTCAAACGTTATTAACTCAATATTAAATATTTTAAATCAATAGAAATACCTAAATAATTATTTTAGATGAATAAATATACAAGTTCAATTATTTTTATTTAAAAGCTTATATTTATTTAAGATTTCTCTTATAAATCATTTGAGTAATAGAAATTATTTAAATAGTTTAAATAATTATTTTATTTACTTAAAGAAATTATTTAAACCTTTTTCCGTTCCATAACTTATTATCTAATAAATTCAAACGTATAATTATTATAAATACTATACAATTAATTAGAAACCTTAATTAATCATACTAAATTTTACTTTGTGATTATTAATTAAATTATTATGATAAACTAGTATTTTCTTACAAAATTGTACAAACCCTATATCCGCCCTCCCAAACTCCAAAAATCCCTAGAAGAGTCAAATATATTTAGAATTCTTTATTCTCATTAAGTCTAGAATACAAATCTATCATGTAGGTTGTTTGTGAGGGATCCTCACGAAGCCTTTCCATCATTTGCAATTCATACAACTTGTAGCTTCATTGCAGGTGAGTTCATAGCCACATTTCTCTTTACTATTGTTTACAAATACTCGGGGTGGAACATGTTTACATTGCAATACATACAAATTCAATACCATTGTTCTCATGCTATTACTATGTGCTTTATGTCTTAAACTACTTGGCGACCATACGTGTGTTCATGTTTAGTACAATCATTAACTTGCGAGACAAGCCTAAGGTAGTACCTTTTATGATCATTTATATGGGAATCCGATTCATTACTTAACACGAACCTTGGCGGGTTTTTTGTATACATCTTACTACTTTTTCAAAAGACAATCAGTTGGATTGTACCTACAGTTTTCCATTTACACGGTTTGATTGTACACTTGGAACCTTGTATGTTTTCACATTTATGCCTTAGTTATGCTTTGAACTATTGAATTTCAAATCCTTTTTACAACTTTTGTTTGGTGTCAAAACCTATGTTACTCACCAACTACTTATAGTTGATATTTACTCACATATTTCAGGTGCACCGGTTTGAGGACACTACTTGATCACATAGAATATGGACCTAGTTTAAATTCAACTTATGATTATGTCTTGAACGTTTCATTTCCTATTTTTTTTTGTAACGGATGCTTTTAAATTTGATGAATAAATACTATCACATTATATAGATGATCATGTGCTTATGAACAACCGCGTCAGCCCCGGCATATAATCCACCGTCGGCCGGGGTATGACAAAACCCCTGAACTACCAAGCGGGATTTGTTTCGAATCACGATTCCACCTTCGTCCTTTTTGTTACGAAATACCCAACGGGTGCCGATTGGGAATTTGTTCTTGGGAAGGTCCACCAGATTCCACACATGTAACTTGTCACACCCCCAAATTCCACTAACAGAGTTTTATCGTTTGGAAGGTGACACACCAGGATCTCAGTCATTAGTTACATCAAACGACACTATATGGGACTTAAAAGTCAAAACATAAATGCTCAGAGTTAATGCGAAAGCGTAAACGTTAATATAAAATTAAAAGTAGTTAAACGCAACAAGCGTCAATCAATATAATTAAGTAAATTTTTTATCATGTTTTAAATGAATGAAATGACAGTAGGACTTCATGCATGTCCTAAGTGTGCAACCTGTGCCAAAGCGACCTGAGAAACATGTAAGAAAAAGTGTCAACACGAGATTGGTGAGTTCACAGGTTTCAAGTTTACAATAAGATAGTGTTTGCCAGATTATGTACATTCACTATGCATATCTACAAGTAGCTAGCCTATGTTCATGTCTTACTAAAGCGCTCGCAACCGAAGCTGACTGTTGTGTTTGTATGCCTCCTGCCAGATCTATCAACTCTGGCAAATGTGAGTAGGCTAACATTTCACCCGTTCGACCTCCAATCGAGTTAGCGCGACTAACGCGGGTGGGGCTTGTCAAACCCAGTAGTACTACTAAACATTACCTCGCTAAGATCCATATTAACGGTTTGATGTATGATGAGGACTTTCTGTGATAGTGTGTCACGCTTAGCCTCAACAGTAATAACATATGAATTACAATAATCTAAAATAGTTGTGTCATGTTTTCTCCCCCGACAGGAAAAACATGTAACATAATGTTTGTCTGCATACCTGTTTCTCCCCCACGGGGAAAACAAGTAAAAATATGATAGTTGGTGTTCATGTTTGTTTCTCCTCAACAGGAAAACAAGAAAAATACGTTTGTGTGTAAGCATGTTTCTCCCCCGATGGTAAAACAAGTAAAAAGGGGCCGTGAAACTCACCTGAGTCTGAGCAGAGCGTAGTAATTAGCACCACACAAGGATGCAACACTAACCGCATATGGACTGCACGCGGACAACCTATGATTGCCCTAGAATAAGATGTGACAATTAGGAACGCGTAAGAGTTTGTGGCAACGACACGGAAAGATTAGAACGTCTTAATGCATTCTAAGGATTTGTGAGTAGACGAACGTGTCTACGGGAATATAGATTTCTCAATATAATTATTAAGATAATTACGTTACGTGTCGAACGTCTCTGATTAAGAATAATATTAATATATAAATATATTTGTACGTTTGTACCATTAAAATGATGACTAGGAAAATAATACAATTAATATATTATTTTGAACTCTTAGAAAATATACGATAATCATTTACGTCACAAAAATAATAAATATGTTAATTTTATTCGAGGATATAATGTGTGAGTAAATAGTATAAATAATTATATTATCAATTGGTTCGAAACATTACACGAGATTTATAAACGAGGCGAAATAATATAAATATATATTATTATTTTTCTTTTTATAGGAGTCAAGGGATGAAAATAATATAAATATATTATTTTATACGAAGTTGTGGGTTGAAAATAATATAAATATATTATAATTAAAAGTGGGTATTTTCAACAAATATGAGTTACAAACAAAACCCGAGCCTGCAGGTGGTTTCCGGGGTTAAAACACATTTATATATTAATATAATAATAGTGGGGTAGTTTTTATAATAAAATAATGTTTGAAAATCGATTTAAAAACGAAATGGGGGTGAGGAGACTCGAACCCGGGTCTCCTCCCCAATAGTCCAATGCTTTAACCATCACAGCCCGCTAGGGAATCGCAATTAAAACCGGATCGGATTGCTTTTATCAAACAGATTCATGTGATTTCCATCCCAAATACCCCTACGATCGAATCCAGTCCCGAAACCCCTCCATTCGATCGTGACAGGACAAGGATTCATGGGGCTTTTGTTCACCAGTCGATTACGAGTCAGTAGGTGTGATTAATTACAAAAATCGTTGAACTTAAGACCGTTAATTTCATGTTCGAACGTTAGAGCCCTAGGTTATGAACTCAAGATCAAAATTATTGAATCCGATAATATTTTGGATTGGAATTGTGGGATTTTCACTCATTAAAGGCTTGCGAATCTGTTGGTATAAATTAATTGGATTTAAAATGAATGTAGATTAGGATTCGATTAACTAGGTCATACGAAGAACCCTAAGATCTGGTTCATCATCGATTTGATGATATAAGACCTTGGTTTGATAGGGCTTTCAATCTAGACTTCGAGACGAGTCTGAGGACTTGATTGATTTCCTTAATTGGTATCGAATTGATATGGTTCGATTGGAATCCGAATGAACATGAACCATAGATCAGGGTCTTGATCAATTCGATGTTATAGGCCTCTAAAAGGTTAGGGCTTTCATTCAGAGGATAAAAATGAAGTTAATGGCGTATTCGATTACCTGTGATGATATCGGAAAAGTGGAGATCGACTAAAAGTCAGTCGCGGCTTCTCTAGCTATTCCCCGGCGTTCACGGCTGCGTCTTCGATCACAATGGATGGTGCAACAGGTTCAGGGATGTTCGATTTTGGTGTGCAGGGTGTTTGTACATGAATTGGTAATCGAAATTTGTCGAATTCGGTTGATTTAGCATGAAGTTTGACGGTTGCGGGGTTTAATTCCCATTATTGAGTTTAATTAGACAATGATAGTGTTTTTAATCAGTAGTTAAGGCCGTGAATGTCCTAATTTATGCGAATTCAGTTTCAATTTTACATAAAAACGATCGTGGACTTGATTTGGATTGAATACTGCTAGTTTGACTTTAGAAAGTCAAACATAAATCATTTTAGGGTTAATTACAGAATCAGTCCCTCTGGTTTCCTATTTCTATGTTTGGGAAATGACAGAAATAGTCCCTAAGGTATGAATTGAGTTAGGACTTGGTTAGTTGACTTTTCAGAAGTCAACAGGAACTTAAATTTTTACTTTGACTTTACAAAATCAATCAAAATTGAGTTTGGGCTAATCACACCATTAGTCCTTGTAGTTAGGGTTTGAAGAAACGACAGAAATAGTCCTTGAAGTTTGAGATAGGGTTAGATAGGTTAACTATAACTGGATTTTTCTAATGGAGTTAACTGGAAAAGTTAGGATTGTCACATCATCCCCTAATTGAAAGAATTTTCGTCCCGAAAATTAATTAAAAAAAAAAAATTTCCCGGGATATCACATCATCCCCTATTTGGAAGAATTTTCGTCCCAAAAATTAAATAGTACCTTGAGAATTTGATGCGGAGTGCTTAAACAGATTAGGATATTTGCGCATCATCTGATCCTCGCGCTCCCACGTGAATTCCGGTCTGCGTTTCGAGTTCCAACGAACTCTGAAAATAGGGATCTTACTATGCTTTAACGTTTTAACTTCCCTATCTATAATTTCCACAGGTTCTTCGATGAAACGTCAACGTGTAGTTCCTCAAGAGGAACTGCGAGTGATTCGTCTGCTAAGCATTTCTTTAAATTTGAGACGTGAAAGACGTTGTGTACACCACTAAGTCCTTCAGGTAGGTCCAGTTGATACGCGACTGGTCCAATTCTCTTCATTATCTTGAATGGTCTAACATAACGAGGATTCAGTTTGCTTCGTTTCCCGAAACGAATGACACCTTTCCAAGGTGAGACTTTGAGTAAGACCATGTCACCTATTTGAAACTCTAAGGGTTTACGACGCTTGTCGGCATAGCTCTTTTGACGATCCCGAGTTGCTGCTATACGGTTTCTAATTTGAACGATCTTTTCGGAAGTTTCGAATACAAGTTCAGGACCTGTAAGTTGACTATCCCCAACCTCGGTCCAACAAATAGGAGAACGGCATTTCCGTCCATAAAGTGCTTCAAATGGAGCTGCCTTGATGCTAGTGTGATAACTGTTATTGTAGGAGAACTCCACCAACGGTAGGTGAGACTCCCAAGTGTTACCGAAATCAATCACACAAGCTCGCAGCATGTCCTCCAGCGTTTGAATAATACGTTCTGTTTGGCCATCAGTTTGAGGATGGTATGATGTGCTCATATCTAGACGCGTGCCTAAGGCTTTATGTAACGAATTCCATAAACGAGAGGTGAATCGTGCATCACGATCCGAAATAATAGAGATTGGCACCCCGTGCCGAGAGACTATTTCTTTCAAGTAAGTACGAGTAAGCTTATCCATTTTGTCAGTCTCTTTGATTGCTAAGAAGTGAGCGGACTTTGTTAATCGATCAACAATTACCCAAATGGTATCACATCCGGTAGGAGTTCGTGGTAATTTGGTGATGAAGTCCATGGATATTTGTTCCCATTTTCACATGGGAATTTCTGGTTGTTGCAGAAGACCGGATGGTTTTTGATATTGAACTTTGACCTTCGCGCAAGTCAGACACTTACTAACATAGGTGGCTATATCGGCCTTCATCTTCGGCCACTAATATAGCACCTTTAGGTCATGGTACATTTTTTCGGAACCTGGATGTATCGAGTAACGAGATTTATGAGACTCCTCCTTAACTAGTTCCCTTAGGTTTCCGAATACTGGAACCCATATTCGCTCGGCAAAGTAGCGAATACCGTCAGATTTGACTTCAAGTTGTGCTTCCATACCGCGTGTACCTTCCAGCGGTAGGTTTTCTTCTTTTAGGGCTTCGAATTGAGCACTACGGATTTTTTCAGGTAATCCAGGGTGAATAGTAAGCTGTAATGCTCATACTCGTTTGGGTTTTGTTTCTTTTCGACTTAAGGCATCAGCTACAACATTAGCTTTACCCGGGTGGTACCGGATCGCACAGTCATAATCTTTTAAGAGTTCGACCCAACGACATTGTCGCATGTTCAACTCTTTCTGTTCGAAGATATGCTGAAGACTCTTGTGATCGGTGTAGATGTGCATTTGGTACCGTACAAGTAATGTCTCCATATCTTAAGTGCGAAAACTACAGCTCCCAACTCTAGATCATGAGTGCTGTAGTTTTTCTCATGAATCTTTAGTTGACATGAAACGTATGCGATCACCTTTTCTCGTTGCATTAAGACGCAACCCAGACCCTGAATAGACGCATCACAATACACTACAAAATCATCGGTTCCTTCCGGAAGAGCTAGAATAGGTGCACTGCAGAGTTTCTGTTTAAGATGTTGGAATGCTGACTCTTGGTTATCGCCCCAACTATAGGCTTTACCCTTTTGAGTTAAAGCAGTGAGAGGTTGAGCAATTTTTGAAAATCCTTCGATGAATCGACGGTAATATCTAGCCAATCCCAGAAATTGTCGCACCTTAGTCGGAATCGTCGGTGCTGCCCAATTCTTGATGGCTTCTATCTTTGATGGGTCAACATGTATTCCTTTCTCGTTAACCACATGCCCTAGAAATTGAACTTCCCAGATCCAGAATTCACACTTGGAAAACTTAGCATACAGTTGCTCTCGCTTAAGTAATTCCAAAATTAGGCGTAGATGTTCCTCATGTTCTTCCTTGTTCTTGGAATAAATGAGGATGTCGTCGATGAAAACGATAACGAATTGGTCAAGGTAAGGCTTACACACACGGTTCATGAGGTCCATGAATACCGCAGGTGCGTTAGTTAACCCGAAAGGCATGACCATAAACTCGTAATGGCCGTACCTCGTTCTGAATGCAGTCTTAGAGATATCCTCTTCTTGGACTCTCAACTGATGGTAGCCGGACCTAAGATCTATTTTGGAATAGAAACTTGATCCTTGGAGTTGATCAAAGAGATCATCTATGCGAGGTAAAGGGTAGCGATTCTTGATTGTGACTTTATTCAGCTCCCGGTAGTCAATACATACGGAAAGTTCCGTCCTTCTTCTTGACAAATAGTACCGGAGCTCCCCACGGCGAGAACTAGGTCGGATGAAACCTTTATTCAACAAATCTTGCAATTGAGTGGACAACTCTTGTAATTCACTAGGTGCTAACCTATAAGGTGCCCGAGAAATCGGTGCTGCTTCGGGTGCTAAATCAATTTGGAATTCAACTTGATGGTGCGGTGGCAGACCAGGCAGATCCTTAGGAAATACTTCTAAAAATTCACGAACGACGGGAATATCATCAATCTTCTTCTCTTCTGCTGGCTTGCTCAGCAACAAGAGCCAAAATAGCCGTATGCCCCTTTCGAAGGCATTTTTGTGCTCTCATAAAAGATATGATGCCCATGACTGCACCAACTCTTTCGCCTTGGACGGAAAGGGTTTCTCCACTCGGGAGAGGAATACGAACAATCTTCTCATGACAGATAATTTCAGCTTGGTTTTTAGATAGCCAATCCATATCGATGATCACGTCAAAGCTTCCAAGTGTGACTGGCGTAATGTCAGTGTTAATCTTTTGACTAACTGATCCTAACTTACATCCTCTAAGAATGGGAGTTGCTTTGGTTATTTGACCGCCCACTATATCCTATAGTGTACATAGTTTCCATAGGGTTGGAGCGTGACACACTAATATGAAATCTGTGAAGTCATGCTGGGACTTCTGATGAGGCCCGTGCTTATGAGGTAAGCGTCAGTCATTGCAAAGGGTAAGAGGTTCATATGTAGGAAAGATTTTAATGAGATATAGATATCAGGAGTACAAGGGATAGGACGTCTGTTTAAGTATTCGCGTTCAACTGATGATCAGTTAGATGAAATCCTTATTTTCTAATGTTATTAGAACAACTGGATCGTTTTGTGAAAGAAGAAGCCTGTTTACAGAGTTTGATACCCTGGGGTATAAATCAAATTAATCTGAGGATTAGTCACCGGATAATGCGTTAGGGTCAATTGGAATTTATTGTTGGAGTGTAAGGAATAACGTGTTAACAAGAAGGAATTCTTCCAATTCCGCTTACATACCTGGAGTATATGGGTTTACCATGAGCTTCTACTAGAGTTTCAATCGAGTTGGTTTCTATGGTCACGTTTGGATGAGAGTCTTAAGTTCTCTAAGACTATTACATGAGTGAAATAACATGATGGATTCCATTAATGATAGTTCAGTGTGTCCGTAAACGTCTTCAACCTGATAGTCGCGTCTATCAACTGTTGAACGAGTTTAATGATACCAACTAGTCGTTGAGCGGGTGGCGAGAATTTCTACGGATGGTGGAAACTTCAGTCTGTGAATCACAGATTTGGACCATTTATCCAAACTCTAGGTTTCACCAGGACTTACATGCACCTCAAATTACTATTACGTGTGCACCCGTAATGAAAATTTGCTTTGCATGCTCACCCTTGTTCCCCCTGTCCTGTGTCATAATGTCCTTTAGGTTATATTGTTGAGTACATAGTGTTTTCAGATATGATAAGTCATCGAAAAGCTTAGTCATCAACTATACTTTGATCAATTAGAACTCATATCGGGATGAGTAGTCGAGAATCGTTTGATCCGAATATTCACTAGAGTTGGAACATAATACGAGAGTCCAATCCAGTGGATTGTAAATGGGAACATGCACATGAGGCAATTATGCACATGGAACACGACTTCGAGAAGTGAAACTAATTCATGGATACGAGTTACAGGAAGCAACAAAGTAGCCGTTCTTTCAACTGAGTCAGAATAGGGTTTGAGTATGCATTGAGCAATGCGTTCTCAGGTTTGTGGTCAATCTATTCTCAACAGAATATCGACCAAAGACACGAGCCCATGGCTCGGTAAAGTGATGACATCTACGTGCCAATGGATTCTGAAATAATGCATGCAACGGTCTGCCTTCATTCGGCGTATTGTTGCTGGTGGTTACAGTAGGGACTCACCTCCGTCGATCCCAATTCCCAAAGAGATATGTGTTAGTGCTGGGTGTCGTCCATAACATGGACCTGAGAAAACCCACCATACCCGACTGATGATGGTGGTGTGAGAGACTCCTCCGAAGGCTTCGTCTCGTTGCTCTCGGACAGGAGTGGATGATGTTCTGGTGATTCCCGAGTGTTGCCACTGGGAATGATGATGCAATGCAAATGTTGTGTCCCTCGCCAACCGAGGGTGATACGGATGGTGTTACATGCCTGCACTACAATGTATGTATAGGTGCTATATGTATCGGGTATGAGTGTCTGTGCCGTGTAACTAATGCATGTGTGCGGTTATAGTCCAGTATGCAATCCTAGTTCTCTATAACCTGGGCTGATACCAATCTGTCACACCCCCAAATTCCACTAAAGGAGTTTTACCGTTTGGAAGGTGACACACCAGGATCTCAGTCATTAGTTACATCAAACGACACTATATGGGACTTAAAATTCATAACATAAATACTCAGAGTTAATGCGGAAGCGTAAACGTTAATATAAAATTAAAAGTAGTTACACGCAACAAGCGTCAATCAATATAATTAAGTAAACTGTTTATCATGTTTGAAATGAATGAAATGACAGTAGGACTTCATGCATGTCCTAAGTGTGCAACATGTGCCAAAGCGACCTGAGAAACATGTAAGAAAAAGTGTCAACACGAGATTGGTGAGTTCACAGGTTTGAAGTTTACAATAAAATAGTGTTTGCCAGATTATGTACATTCACTATGCATATCTATAGGTAGCTAGCCTATGTTCATGTCTTACTAAAGCGCTCGCAACCGAAGCTGACTGTTGTGTTTGTATGCCTCCTGCCAGATCTATCAACTCTGGCAAATGTGAGTAGGCTAACATTTCACCCGTTCGACCTCCAATCGAGTTAGCGCGACTAACGCGGGTGGGGCTTGTCAAACCCAGTAGTATTACTAAACATTACCTCGCTAAGATCCATATTAACGGTTCGATGTATGATGAGGACTTTCTGTGATAGTGTGTCACGCTTAGCCTCAACAGTAATAACATATGAATTACAATAATCTAAAATAGTTGTGTCATGTTTTCTCCCCCGACGGGAAAAACATGTAACATAATGTTTGTCTGCGTACCTGTTTCACACGCACGGGGAAAACAAGTAAAAGTATGATAGTTGGTGTTCATGTTTGTTTCTCCTCAACAGGAAAACAAGAAAAATACGTTTGTGTGTAAGCATGTTTCTCCCCCGATAGTAAAACAAGTAAAAAGGGGCCATGAAACTCACCTGAGTCTGAGCAGAGCGTAGTAATTAGCACCACACAAGGATGCAACACTAACCGCAAATGGATTGCACGCGGACAACCTATGAATGCCCTAGAATAAGATGTGACAATTAGGAACGCGTAAGAGTTTGTGGCAACGACACGGAAAGATTAGAACGTCTTAATGCATTCTAAGGATTTGTGAGTAGACGAACGTGTCTACGGGAATATAGATTTCTCAATATAATTATTAAGATAATTACGTTACGTGTCGAACGTCTCTGATTACGAATAATATTAATATATAAATATATTTGTACGTTTGTACCATTAAAATGATGACTAGAAAAATAATACAATTAATATATTATTTTGAACTCTTAGGAAATATACGATAATCATTTACGTCACAAAAATAATAAATATGTTAATTTTATTCGAGGATATAATGCGTGAGTAAATAGTATAAATAATTATATTATCAATTGGTTCGAAACATTACATGAGAATTATAAACGAGGTGAAATAATATAAATATATATTATTATTTTTCTTTTTATAGGAGTCAAGGGATGAAAATAATATAAATATATTATTTTATACGAAGTCGTGGGTTGAAAATAATATAAATATATTATAATTAAAAGTGGGTATTTTCAACAAATATGAGTTACAAACCAAAACCGAGCCTACGGGTGGTTTCCGGGGTTAAAACACATTTATATATTAATATAATAATAGTGGGGTAGTTTTTATAATAAAATAATGTTTGAAAATCGATTTAAAAACGAAATGGGGGTGAGGAGACTCGAACCCGGGTCTCCTCCCCAATAGTCCAATGCTTTAACCATCACAGCCCGCTAGGGAATCGCAATTAAAACCGGATCGGATTGCTTTTATCAAACAGATTCATGTGATTTCCATCCCAAATACCCCTACGATCGAATCCAGTCCCGAAACCCCTCCATTCGATCGTGACAGGACAAGGATTCATGGGGCTTTTGTTCACCAGTCGGTTACGAGTCAGTAGGTGTGATCAATTGCAAAAATCGTTAAGCTTAAGACCGTTAATTTCCTGTTCGAACATTAGAGCCCTAGGTTATGAACTCAAGATCAAAATTATTGAATCCGATAATATTTTGGATTGGAATTGTGGGATTTTCACTCATTAAAGGCTTGCGAATCTGTTGGTATAAATTAATTGGATTTAAAATGAATGTAGATTAGGATTCGATTAACTAGGTCATACGAAGAACCCTAAGATCTGGTTCATCATCGATTTGATGATATAAGACCTTGGTTTGATAGGGCTTTCAATCTAGACTTCGAGACGAGTCTGAGTACTTGATTGATTTCCTTAATTGGTATCGAATTGATATGGTTCGATTGGAATCCGAATGAACATGAACCATAGATCAGGGTCTTGATCAATTCGATGTTATAGGCCTCTAAAAGGTTAGGGCTTTCATTCAGAGGATAAAAATGAAGTTAATGGCGTATTCGATTACCTGTGATGATATCCGAAAAGTGGAGATCAACTAAAAGTCAGTCGCGACTTCTCTAGCTATTCCCCGGCGTTCACGGCTGCGTCTTCGATCATAATGGATGGTGCAACAGGTTCAGGGATGTTCGATTTAGGTGTGCAGGGTGTTTGTACATGAATTGGAAATCGAAATTTGTCGAATTCGGTTGATTTAGCATGAAGTTCGACGGTTGCGGGGTTTAATTCCCATTATTGAGTTTAATTAGACAATGATAGTGTTTTTAATCGGTAGTTAAGGCCGTGAATGTCCTAATTTATTCGATTTCAGTTTCAATTTTACATAGAAACGATCATGGACTTGATTTGGATTGAATACTGCTAGTTTGACTTTTGAAAGTCAAACATAAAACAAATTAGGGTTAATTACATAATCAGTCCCTCTGGTTTCCTATTTCTAAGTTTAGGAAATGACAGAAATAGTCCCTAAGGTATGAATTGAGTTAGGACTTGGTTAGTTGACTTTTCAGAAGTCAACAGGAACTTAAATTTTGACTTTGACTTTACAAAATCAATTAAAATTGAGTTTGGGCTAATCACACCATTAGTCCTTGTAGTTAGGGTTTGAAGAAACGACAGAAATAGTCCTTGAAGTTTGAGATAGGGTTAGATAGGTTAACTATAACTGGATTTTTCTAACGGAGTTAACCGGAAAAGTTCGGATTGTCACATAACTTGTTGAACTGCTGCAATTCTTCTTGCATGGCCTCTACCCAACTATTCTCAAGCAAAGCAGCTTTGATATTCTTAGGCTCAAATTGAGATATGAAACAGGAGAAGAGACCGTCATTCATTGCTTCGGTGGCACTACGAGTTCGGACTCCCACATTGAGTGGATCAATGAAGTTGTCTGTTGGATGATCCTTGTGAATTCTCAACTGTGGAATCTCATCCTATTCCAATTGATCATCCAGATTGGTAATGTTAATCTCAGAAAGGTCAACTTCATCAACAATAGGGTCTACAGCAGATGATTGTGGAGCAACATCCACTATTGGAGGAGTTTCTTCCTCAACAGTTTCACTCGTTGCTACAGTGTCCGAAGAATCTGGAATGGATGATGAAGAGGAGCTTGAGGCAGAACCAGAAGAGGTACCTAGGATATTTACAGACATAAGAGGATTAGCTGAGACAGATATGTTAGTGAAATCAGGAAGATTAAATGATTTAAACAAAGAATTGACATCAAAAAGCCAGTCAGGACCGTCCCCAGCGTCCGTATGAATGCTTTCATGTTGGTTGATATCAATAGATTCCAGCACAATCCTTCGTCTCTTGTTGTAAACACGAAAAGCTCTTTGGTTAGAGGAATAGCCCACGAAGTAGCACTCATCCGCTTTGGCTTCAAACTTGTTTAGCTTATCAGAAGTATTTAGCATTGTGCAAACACACCCAAATTTCCTGAAGAAATCAATAAAAGGCTTGCGCTTGTACATAATTTCATAAGGATTCTTGTTGCAGCTTTTGGTGATGAGAACTCGATTTTGCACAAAGCATGCGGTATTGACTGCCTCGGGCCAAAACGTGACAGGAAGCTTAGAATCAACGATCATAGTTCTTGCTGCTTCTATCAACGTACGATTTCTTCGTTCAGCTACACCGTTTTGTTGAGGAGTACGAGGTGCACTGAATTGCTGAGAGATACCCTTACTTTCATAGAAAGAATCAAGAGTGGCATTCTTGAACTCTGTGCCATGATCACTGCGAATAGTCTTCACACTTAGATTGAACAGATTCTCGATTTGTAGCAGATGAATCTTAAGAGTCTCTAGCGTCTCATCTTTCTTTTCCAGGAAGAATACCTGAGTAAACTGAGAGAAATCATCGATTACCACCAAACAGTAAGATTTCCTTCCATGACTCATGACACTCACATGACCGAAAAGATCCATGTGAAGCAATTGAAGAGGAGAGTCAATGGAATTAGTGGTTTTGGGTTTGTGAGATGATTTGTGTTGCTTGCCCTTTGAACAAGAGAGACAATGTTCCATGGGTGAGAAATCTTTCAAAGGCAAACCGGTGATAAGGTTTCCTTGAACAAGGCGGTTCATTATCTTGAAGTTCACATGTCCTAATCTCTTGTGCCAGAGAAAGGACTCATCTTCTGAAGCTTTTGAAAGGAAGCAGGATTCGATTCCTGATGGATTATTCATATCTAAACTGTAAGTATTGAATCTTCGAGGAGCACACATGAGGATTAGATCTTCGGGAATAACCACTACAGGCTTTAAATCAAACATTCCTTGGAGTTGAAAGGGCACAAAAGTCTTTATCACAAATCTGGGACACACTCATCAGATTATACTTCATCTATGGGACGAAATAGACATTCTCCAAGCTATTTACACCGTTAGTCACAGTTCCTTGACCTTCAATCTTTCCCCCTCTTTGATTGCCTGCAAAGGCGACAAAATCTCCGTCCATTGGATGATAATCTTGCAATAAAGAAAAATGACCAGTCATATGTCTTGAGCAACCACTGTCGACATGCCAGATATTGTCTCCACACCTCCTCAATTGTCCCTACACAAAATGAATCATTTAGACATTTGTACCCAAGCCATTGCTAACTTGGAACTTCTTAATTTTACAAGATGCATTTCGGAAGTCATAGTTAGAATTCTCCTTTAATGTGTTCTCAAAAATATCGTAATTCTTAATTTTCCAAATCCTTTTCGAACAATTTTTAGCATTTTTATTCCTTTTACGTCGCAAAGTTCTACTATGTTTTGATTTAGATAAAACATTTAAAGCACAATCAACTGAATTTTGAGAAACAGATGGAACATTTTCTTCCTCAAAACGATATGTAGACAATTTACATGTCTTGAAAATATGATTGGATTCCCCACAACTAAAACAAACTTTATCACATGTTGGCTTAGCCTGATAGTTGTCATCAAAGGATGATGAAGATGATTGTGATGTTGAGACATCAGAACTAGAGGCAACTCTTTCTTCAATAATTCTTTCTTGAAGACTTTGATCTTCCTTTAATCTGAAAAATTCCAGATTGCTCATTGTTTCTTGTGGAATATCAGTCACAACAACTCCTGCACTTTTAAAATTTGCAATACAACTCATAGCATTTATAGATTTAGGAACAAAAGGCAAAGCATTCTTAAACTAGAAATAGCATTTCTCAAACTGTCATGCTCAGAAGGCATAGAACCAAAATACAAATTTTCAATGTGTTCACAAATATCTAGTTTTGATACGGACATATTATTATATTCATCCGACTCAAGTTCATTTAAAACATTTCTCTTACTAGAACTCTCATCACAATCATCTTCGGAACCTACACAATCTGACTCTGCACAGGAAGCAAAACTGTCAGAATCTGAAGTTTGGATATAATCATCAGCATTTAAATTGCAAACAAAAGGTGTGGGGATATGAGGAACTGGCATATCAGCAAATCTTCCAGACTTGGAATATGGAGGTGGGTGAGAGTTATACCCGATGTCTTCTGTGAACTTTTTATGAATTTGGTTGTCAATGATTCCAAAAAGAATTTTCTAATCCATACCCATGTGTTCAACTTGAAAAATTTATTTTTCAGCCTTTTGAAGTCTTTCAGTTAGAATTTGATTATTATTCTTTTGTGTTGTAAGTTGTACAATCAAAGATCGGTGTTCTCCAGAAATATCATGAATTTTCTTTAAGTAAAGTTTCTCATTTTTAGCCACAGAATCATACATCACCTTTATATGATCTCGTTCATCGACCAAGGCCTGGTTGATGAATCTATATTTCTGAATCTCATTTAAACATGATTTAGCACTACAAATTCTAGTCATTACCTCAGCTGGTACGGCGGTGAGATCCTTAGTTGGTTCAATCATGACACATTTCTCCTTTTCTTCAATGTCTGCCATCAGTGCCTTGTCAGCTGCTTCCCTTTCTTGATCTCCCTAATGATAGTGTCCATCAGCTTGACAGACCAGATATGTTGAGCTGGAAGTTGTAGTGGATTTGGGAGAGATGGCAGCTTGCTTTCCAGATGAATTCTTATTCTCATACTGCTCCTTTGATGATGGCTCCTTGCAGTTCCTTGCAAAATGACCTAGCTGGTCACAGTTGTAGCATCTCACCTTCTTGATGTCAAACCACAGAGTCTTTCCTTGCTTGAATCTATCCATCCCAGTCCTCTTGATGAATCTTTTGGCCCTTAGAGTCAGCATAGCCATGCATCAATCAATATCCATCTTTTCCAAATCATCTGGGTTGATCTGCTCCAAGTCATCAGGTTGAAAGCTGACAGGTGTCAAGTTTCCAGAAATTAGGGCATCATAGCATGACATGAAAGCAGTCATGATTGGCAGATACTTATCGGTAATCATAGTGGTTGGCTTCTGAGAGTTGGATGAAATAGTAGGTTGAACTCCAGAAATCGAAGGTGGGACATCAGTTTGAAAATAAGCCATTGTGGTTTTGTTGGAAGAAGTGGAGGAACTTTGACCTGCAATAAGAGCTGTGTTTCCAGATTGATTAGTTGGGGAGACTGCACCCTTCTTTATCTCAAACTCATATGACTCCAAAATGCTGAAAAGTTCTTGATGTGACAGGTCGCTTAGCTTTTCAGTTTTCTTCATCATTATCCGGTACATATTCCATTCCTCGGGCAGTGAATCAAGCAGCTTCTTGTTTAACTCAACAATGGGATACTCAGTTCCCAAAACTTTCAACTTAGATACAATGCTTGAAAAACGGTTGATCAATTCAGACATGGGTTCACCAGGGACACTGCTAAACATTTCATATTGCTTCTAGATTAAATCCCTCTTATTTTCTCTAACCTCAGCACTTCCCTCATACCTTGAACACAAAGCAACCCAAAGATCTTTGGCAGTGGTATACTCAACAAATATGTTAAACACGTCCATAGGAAGAGCCATAGCAATAGATCCATAAGCCTTGTTATCTCTGGCAATTAAGGCAATATCCTTATCATCATATTCAGGCACAAGCTTGGGACGTTGAATATCTGTAGTGGTAGTAACTGGCTTGTGTGGACCATCAGTAATTGACTGCAAAAGAGTGTGGTCATGGAATTGAAAGAAAAGCCTTCATTTTCTTGGTCCAGTCATCAAAATCTCTAGTGGACACCAAGACAGGTGGTTTGTTTCCTCCAGCATACTCATTGGAGCTTGAAGTTGCCATAATCTCATAAAAAGAAAGTCAAGCAGTAGCTAGTTTTGGGTGGACAGGGTTAGTCGAAACAACTAGTTTTGATAGAGAAAAAGCTGAACGAAACTCCCAGTTTCGATAGAACAAAACTTCCCAAAACTTCTAGTTTCGATAGTGAAAAACAGCGACCAGAAACAACAAGTTTCGATGAAGAAGACTTAGCAGAAAATCCAACAAACTCAGTAGAAACTACAAGTTTCGATAGAAACTAGTTTTGATAGTCCAGTTGTTTCGAATGATCAATCTACAAACATTAGTTTCGATAGTACAAGACAAAAAGCTAGTTTTGATGATACCTTCTCCAGACAAAAAGTACAGACAATAAGTTTTGATGACCAACTAAAAGCAGAAAATGTCTCCCATTAGTTTCGATACCTCCTTCTTCAAGCTTCAGCAGACTCCATTGATGCAAAGCTTCAATAATCAATAACAAAGAAACAACAATCCAATCCAGCGAAAAGCTTCCAAATAAACTTCTGAACACAAATCAATCCTCAAATCAGAGAAACTCGAAGAAATAATGCTAAAATCGATGAAACAGTGCTTCCAAAACTCCGATGCAGAAAAACTTCAATAATAGCCGAAAAACACCTAAAATCGATCAAAATAACCTGAATATACTCAGTAATCAAGAGCATAAAGCTCTGATACCAATTGTAGGTCCAGATTTCAATCGAAAATCACTCAACAGATCGATTACACACACACACCGGCAGAATCTGTGTGTATGGTGGTGAAACAGAGGGTAGAAACAGAATTGGTGAAGATAACAGCTAACCACACACAGAATCAACACAAAAAGGATGTGAAATAGTAAGAACAAAGCATTAGACAAATGCAAATTGTATTGATTCTTCAAGAACAGTGAAAGAGAGAATTCAGGGTTACAGCCGCTACTCACACCCTAGAAGTTCTCAAACTAGGCTATTTATAGTAAGTTGACAGGCATCGAAACTATGCTCACCGAAACTACTAGTTTCAGGGAAGCATTTACAAGTGTGATAAGCCTGTCGAAACTAAACTATCTATCGAAACTACTAGTTTCGATTGAACAAACCTCAATTGAAACTAAGTAGTTTCGATGGCCCAGACTTAGAAAATGAAACAGGAAATTACATGAAAATGAAAATACAAGTAAATAAACTAACTAGCAATGTTCAAAAAGAAATACATTTATGACAACAGATTATACAAAAATAAGACTCTACAGACTATGTGTGGAAATGTTCCAACACCAAGGGAGAGTGGGTATAGGTTGCCTCTAGTTTACTCGAACGGGAAGAATCATTTCATATTACAAGACTTAGAATAGGAAAATAAACACAGAAAAGCTAAAACGGACCAAAACAGAGGGAGTTCCGACTCTAGCAAAGCACTAGGGCCTTCCCAACCCATGGTCTTGGACACCTAAAACACTAGAATGAGCTTGCTATTTATAGACTGAGATTTTGGTAATGCACGGATGTGCATTTGGATGCATGGTCGTGCAAAGCACCCATTTCTTGCACGTGAGGGAATCTGGCAGAGCTGGGGAGTAGAGGGGAGTTGGACAAGGGTTGCACGGCCGTGCAAGGCAAGGCACAGTCGTGCATTGCCCTGTTCAGTCCCTTGTTGACTTGTTGACTTCCAGCATTGACTTCGTGGGTCTAGTTTCGTTCAATTGGCTTCCGAATGCTTATTTCTCCTTGATTTTGAGTGATTTTCATGTGTTTTTGTAGCCCAAGAATAATTATCCTGTGGTATCACAATTAAATAGATTACGTATCAATTCTTGTCATTTTGTCTATAATTGTGCTTAATATGGGTATAAATATGCATGCAAAACATGTATAAATGATGACACATCAAAATCCATTGAAATTTGTTCCCACTTCCACTGTGGAATCACGGGTTATTGTACCTAGTGATTGTGAGTAATAGTAGTTACTAATCAAAAGCTGGTACATTGTTGCATCATGGGATGATACAACATGGTTGGTATTTATACAACATAATCGTAAATGTCGATACATGAGGATTTTGAAAATCAAAATATCAAGTGGACGCGGTTTTCACTCTTTGTACTAGAATGGAAGGGTGTTGATTAGTCATTAGAGAATGACTGAATGATGAGTAATCCAAGCGTAAAACTTTACAAATCAGTACAATGAGTATGAGTATGATTGTACCAAACTCGAGTCGTGAAACCGATGATTAACAAACATATGAGGTTATACTAGGATTCCATCGCTATAAATATGCTAAAGGCCAAATTACTCAATCCTAACTAGTGTTACAAAAAATGAGCCGTCGTTATAAAATAGACGCCGGCTATGACTCGATGTTATGTAACCTTGCCACAAAGCATTGAGATTCGGTGCTAAACCGCATGTTAGTCTCGATATAATGAAATCATGTTTGTTGATTCTCATCCAAAGGTTGATATACCTATTGCTCAAGGTTAGAAATGGGTCTGATAATCAAGTCACCAAAAGATCTAGATAGAGAAAGTGACTAAAATCCAGAATGAACTAATCAAGTAGATTAGTTAAAAGACTCGATGCCAGTTCAATATTTTGACATTGAATTGGATATCATCAGAATTCGAATTTGGTTAACGGTCAGAAATGGAATTCTGAAATATAACAAGGAGTCTATATCAAAAAGATGGTCTACTCATTGTACCGAGTCGTTCAAAGTTGATAGGATAACAGTCAGTGTCTACATCTTCCTTGAAGGGGATTGAAATGATTATAAGTTAATCCGCAGTTCATCTCTACGAGGAAGTAAACAGTCATGTTATGGAAATAATCTCATAAAATTAGTGTTTTCCCCGAAATTGATTCTGAGCTTGCTAATCCATTAAGCTGGTAGATTTTGATGTAACATCATTGTAAATAGAAGAGGATCAACTAAAACTTCAAGAAATTTCCAAACACGAGGACGTCATGCTCCTAGGTCCCTTAAAGATAATGCATCCCAAACGGATCTTCAAGAGAGCAGAGTCAACTATGACTCGTCCTTTGCTCATCTTCCTTGTAGCGTAGATCTTTAATCGGTTATGAATCGTAGAACATATAAATAAATTCTCAAAATTGCTCTCCTATGATTGTAAGGTGCACCCTTCAAATGATAATGTTCTCAATTTTCATCCTATGTCCTTATTTTCCCATTAAAATTGGTTGGAATGGACCATAAGGTTCCAAAGTTTGTCCTTAGATCTCGTGTTGAAAAGGGTCGAATTAATTATTTACCAATAACCGGTAGTACAATATGCATGTAACTTCCTTGGCTTTCGAATAGTATCACTATGTCTTACCCTTTCGTATTTCACCCACATCGGTCATGGCCTTAAAGTCCTTTGCACAAGGGGTTAAGCCATAAAGTTGAGGTAATGAGCGTTTAAATGTCAGAGATTTGTTTTATCTCAGAGCACGTGTTAAGAAGTCGTTTCTTAACAGTAGAGGGTCAAAGACTTTTCAATTATAGGAGACTGCGAGAAAGGGATGCAAACACGTCTCTACTTATTTGGAGATCAGAGAGTCGATCAACATAATGATCTTTGAGGGAGTGCAAGTACAAACATATATAGGATTATCCTATTCGGATTTTTATGGACAATGGGTTGTTTGAGACAACCCCATGATTATATCCCTTACATAAGAATATGAAATAATAAAATTAGTAGGAGTACACGCAATTAGAACAAGTTTAAGAGTTTTGTATGTTAGCCTCATGCTTGTTTGACAACAATTGACTGTTCATTCTTAGATTTCCTTGGAATTTGTTTGGACATAAGCATGGCTTACTGATTACAGGAAAAACATCTGAGTCGATGATGTAATGAATGTCAAATGTCGTGAGAACAACCCCGTTTGACATTTCTTTTAAACAATCAGATTGGTTATTTACCTCAAGTCAGGTTTCCACAACATGAGTGTTGTGTTTAAGAGAATCATAATAAATTTTCATCCCATTAACAAAGTTAGTGTAGAGCACTTGCGGTGTGAATTTTAAGTAAGTATAATATTGGGTTATTCAGAAATTTATCAAGAGTATAGCGAGAATGGCAAACAACAAAATGAGGAGGTAAACGAACGATTGTATTGTCCAAGAAAGGATTTTAAATTGATTTAAGGAAATTCGTCATCCTGATGCTACTCCATCGATGTTGAAGTGCGTTATGATTATAAGGTAAAATCCAAGATTATGCTGAGACCTCCAATAATAGTTGTACACTTACTACAAGTGTTGAATGTTTCAAAGACTAACAATGAATTTATGTAGCCAGTAAAGTCTCAAGGGATAATATTTAGCAAATAAAAATGGATGAGGAAAGAAAATCTTCGTTACTCAAAATCCATTGAGGAGTTTATTAGATAAAATTCGAATTTCTCATGTTCCTTCATAACTGCGAGAACGTTACAATGAAGATCTAATAGGTGAGTCAGAAATGTTGAGGTCTGGTTCATGCTAGACCGAGGATAAGTCACATGCGTGGATAGACAAATAATGAAATTAAATGAGAAAATCTTTAGTTGAATCTCATAGGTGAAGCAAAACTTTCCAAATAATTTCCATGTCCGGTCCAAACATCGAGGTTAATTCGACTAAGAACAGATTTCTTTAGAATTTCGATCAAAATCGTCGTGCAAATAATGTCTAGATAAGAGTTTCATAGGATTCAAAGATGAAAAAGACGATGAATATTCCCACGTCACCTGAGTTAGCCTGTCGCATCATTCGATGTCTTTGGCTCAACCCCACGGTTACGTTACCTTCGATCAATATTCAAAATGGCAGTTGCTGGATGGAGGTAATGGTAGAGGGGCACAACCGTCGTCCTCTAATAAAATAAAATTTTTGTGGTTGAAGTCAGACACTAATAATAGGGCAGAGATCCTCAAATCAGTTTCAAGCAAATCATGATACAAGTTTGTACGTATACGTGGATCCAATGATCCAACAAAAAAACGTCTATGGGTCTCCTGACCCGTAGAGTTCTCTCCCGTTTACTCCTACTTCTCCACCTAAGGTTCCCTTCTGGTTGGGCAATTCTGTCTGCCATATCCCATGGCGAAAGTCCTGGCTGTCCAATCCAGCAAATCGTAAAAAGAAAGTATACACCGCACCAAGTGAAAACAACATATATATCATACAAGAAAGTTGACTTCACATCTAGAGTAGATGTAGGTGTGGTGTAGGTACAAGTACAGGTACAGCCTATGGCATCACCAAGACTAGTGACTAGTGATCACTACCGTCATTACCCGAGCTCAGTTCATAACTCGTTCTTCCGG
Organism: Smallanthus sonchifolius; assembly: GCA_023525975.1. Classification (NCBI taxonomy): domain Eukaryota; kingdom Viridiplantae; phylum Streptophyta; class Magnoliopsida; order Asterales; family Asteraceae; genus Smallanthus; species Smallanthus sonchifolius. The sequence continues at coordinate 19,398,682 of CM042018.1, read as the reverse complement.
GCTTATAATGTGCCGAATCTTCGTTCTCCTCGGCTTGTAATCAGATATGTGATACTCGGTGGGGGTCCTCCTTACCGGTAACCATGACCGAAAGTGGCGGACATGTACTATCGCGAACATAATTGGAATCATCAAAAGAGTACGTGTAGTGTTGTGATGACGACATGATTATGACAAAGCAATGCGTAGTAGATAAGTAAATGTAGTGTGCAAAGCACACATAATTCCTAACGTTCAATGCAATAAACTTAGAGTTATAGTCTAGGTTTAGTCTCGGGTAAACCTAATTCTCTATAACCAGTACTCTAAATACGGGATGTAACTGGTATATCGCATTGAACACAAGTACAAGAGAAACTAAAAGGAAAATTGTGCTTTACATTGAACCATACTACGTGAAACTAACAGAAGTACAATTACATACAATCCCAAATCAGTACAGAGTGTCTAAAAATGCCCGACTACAACCAAAGGTCATGAAATACCAAACTATCACCAAAGTATATAAACCCAAAAGTACACAACAATAATTCTTCCCAAAAGCAAGACGTTAAAGCTCGTGATATTCATAACTGTTTACCTTAAAAGCATGTTTCCAAAACGGGTCAAATATTTAAATATTTGGTGAGTTCTTAGATTTGCGATTCTATAAAAAGTATAAATTTTCCAAAAATTCCAAAGTAATCATTCACAGATGATTATGTACACGTGTAAAGATTTAATTACCCTGAGTCACAATCAAAACCATCAGACTGTTGTTGCCCTTGAAGAACCAGATGTCAAATGCATACATCTACTATAGCTAATTATGCACCCAAATGACCATACAAGTCCGGCTGGTGCGACCAACCTTGAGCGGGTGCATCAACCCATATAGTACTATCATAATTCCGAACGGCTATACTAGCTAATTGATTGCGCTAAAGTGGGGACTTAAGTGAATTTATAAGTAAACTAGATAATCCAAATCCCATGTAACCACGTGCAGTGTGTGAAATAGCTTTCCCCCCGTAAAACAGTAAAAATGTATAGCGGGGCCGCGAAACTCACTTGCGAGTGGTAACGCAAAAAAGTACGGCTAATACCGAAGAAACCGTAGAAACGATGTCTTAACCGAGTCTTACTAATCAAGTAGACACGAAAAATTCATTTAGGACACCTATAGTGTGTGAATAAGTCAACAAAACAAAAGTGGCTATGCAATCGGTTTCATACGCGTACGAACCTCTTAAAGTTGTAAAACCGACTTTTATATGAATTTGTGACTTCAAAACTTAAAGTTTTAGATTTTATTAAAGTAAATAAGTATTTATATAAATATATTAGGTAAAATCTTAAGTCAATGGTTCGTTTGTCCAAATGTCGTTACGCGCGTAAATTCCGGTTTTTGGTATAAAAGTCCGATTCATCCAAAATTAAGGTTTTGGTGTGATCTTAGCTTCCAAATTTAAAGTCCAAAGTTATATTTTATTATGTCTTAATATTTTGTACAAAACTTATAAAAATTTTATAAATTTAATTTTATACCAAAAAGTCCTTCAAATAGTCATTTTTATAAATATTTAATGGTCCATAAATCCAAAACCGTCTCTAGACACAAAAGAAATGATTTAAACTTTTACCCCATGTTAATATAGGTGAAAATTACTGACCAAGTTCCAGAATTTTTAAATATCCAGATTATTTATTATGAATATAATATGCTTGAAAATCAATAAATTCGGGAACAATAGTTAATCACGTTAAAAATTCACCAAATTTTTACCAGGTCAGTTAAATGTCCATATTAAGTCCCATTAAAACATTTCAAGTCCATACACTATCCAGAAGTATTTAATTCAATTTCCTCTTATTAAATCTTAATAAATACAAAATACATTACTTAAACTACTCTAGAATTCATGAAATTTGTACATGAGTCCTTTTATACCATATACAAGCCACTGTCCAAAAATTAGATTTTTCCAAGATCCAAAAGTAATTTTCCCAATTTCCACTCATTTAAATGTATTAAACTTGTATAAAATTGTAAGGCTCCAAACCGGGTACCCTACTGTTGAATCTCATCACTATGTATTATCTTTAAAAGTGCTCTTTTATTAATCAAACATACATTGAAAGTCTTTCTAAAAATAATAATCCTCTTTAAACTCATTATCGTTATTAACTTTACCTTACGAATGCCTACACACCGATCCGAGTAACACCGCTCCCAAGCTAAGATACCTCTTCATACAATCTTACCTCAAAACAACCTAACGTACATACAAAGTCAGCTACGTTGAGTGAGTTCTAACAATTTAGTTTAAGAAGAAACCATCTCGTTAGAAATATCATTTATGTCAACTCAGGATATCCCGATCCTTATAAAACGGTATGCTATTTATTAACATGAAAGTACCCCATGTACCGACCAATTGCCATAAGGTTCATCACCCAAGACACATCACATAATTATAACCTAGTAAGTCTCACCCACATGGATCGAGCTTACTATACTAATATCTCGGCATCTACCACACGTACCAACCCGAAGCCTGGGTAACACGACCAACCCCTAGACACCGACCTAACAAGCCTTAATCAAGTCTCTCACAAGGTCAACTGACAGCTGTAAACATAACGTCATCATGTAACATCCCAAAATTTATGACGACTAAAAAATGACGGTTTATAGGAAAGAAATAAAGAAAAAATGAAAGAAGAACGGGCTCGAGCGAAATCGGGCCTTGGGCTGGGTATAGGAAGCGCAAAGAGGGGGGAGGAGTAAAACCCTAGCCACCATCTCCACTCCCCACACTTCATCTTCTTCAATTCAACCTAGAGAGAGAAAGCTTCAAAGATCCACACTGAGACCTTCGTGTTGCTTTGGATAGTTGTTGGAACATCCCTGGAGGTTGGAGAAGAAGAGATCAAGTGAAAACAGGTAACAAAACGCTTCTAGATTCGAGTTATAGATTTGAAAATGGGTTTTAGGGTTTCAATGTGGGTTTGACAAAAAGATGGGATTTTTAATTTGGATTTGCTCTAAAAAGTACATATCTAGCTTCATGGAAGCTAAATATAAGTTTTGGACGTAAAAATATTTGAACTTGGATCAAAATCGAAGAATTGGATCAAGAACAGTTGAATCGTTCGAAATGTCGATGAATGGTCCGAAAACTATTGTTCGTCCGAAAAGTATTTCGGATGGCATGATTTCGGACAGATGTTTTCGAACGAAATAGTTCTCGGACGGAGATTTCGAAGGAAAAGGTTTTCGAACAAATGATTTCTAACGAAATAGTTACTGGGTAAGTTTTCAGTCGAAAAAGATTTCGACCGCGATAGATTTTGACCGAAATAGATTTCGGTCGAAAAAGATTTCGGACATAGGAGTTTTCGGATGAAATATGTAGGTTATAACCTTGATCCATTCGTGTCCCTTGACATATTTGTTAGCATCCCACCTAGCTTGAAGTTTCCTTTCTAAGTGAGACAAACCCAGTAGAAGCCATGTGAGTTTTTATTGCCTTTTTTCCCTAACGATTTTGGGTTGGCATGCATACTGGTAGAAAGATTTGAAAGGCAAAGTATAGTATTTATAAAAAGTTTATTTTTATAAAATGAAAGAGAAAGGTAGTATTTTGTAAAAAGGTTATTTTTATAAAATGAAAGAGAAAGGCATAGCTTTTTATAAAAATGTCATTTTTTATAAAAAGAAAGGTAAAGTGTTAAAGAGAATAGTACTATCTTTGAAATATAATTTTAGGTAAAGAAGGTTAAAGGAGCTGTACTTCGGTACAACTCAACAGTGAAAGTGAAAAATGCCATGTTAAATGTTTATGTGTTGATATGTGTTATTTGTCTATGTGAAAGTTTATGTGATTGCATTCTATTTCGTGTAGTAGTGTAATTGCATTGCATAGTAGTTGCATAGTAGAAAGTCCTGCAGGCATGCTAAAGTAGAAGTCTCACCCTAAGGTGTGAGCAATGCTAAAGAAGTCTTACACTGACGTGTAAGCAATGCTAAAGGAGTCTTACCCTGAGGTGTAAGCAATGCTAAAGGAGTCTTTCACAGAAGTGCAAGCGAAAAAGAAAGTCCCACCCTGAGGTGTGGGCAGCGCTAAAGTAAAAGTCTTACCCTGAGGTGTAAGCAAGAAAGGGATCTGGTTCTAGGACCATGATCCATGTGTGATAGTTAAAGTATGTTAAAGTCACTTTGTCATGTGCAAGTGAAACGATAGTCAGACAGAGTACAGGAGGACACCCTAGCGGGTTTCTTCAAAGTTAGAGTTTTATGAAAGACGGTAACATAAGAAGTTTATAATTGTGACGTTGTAAAGTTTTAAAGTAAAGTTAAAGTGTTTTAAAGATAAAGAAAGAAAATCTTATTTTATTTTTATAAAACTAAGCTACCTAAAGGAAAGTTACAGTTTAAAGTAAAGATAGAACTCACCAGCATTAGCTGACTTTTAATATGCATGACAGGTAGGAAATGTAAAGAGAAATTATAGTAAAGGAGCTGTGAGGGCTGGATAGCATGGATATCGGGTTGATGTGATGAAGACTGACATTTCCGTTCCTGATAGTTTATGTTTCAAACAATGTTTTAATTGATTTGGAATTTATTAATGTTTGAATTAAAGACTTCCGCTGTAACAGATTCTGATTTCCGGTTTAAGAACTATGTTGTTATGATTTGTGCCAACTATGAGATGTACCCGGTTTGGGGCGTTTCACATCATCCCGACGCAACAGTCAATTTAATGTCAACACCACAGTAATATCATCTCAGCACAATAAATATCAATCAACACTTGCATGCAATTAAAACACACATAAATGCATACAACACATACCTCATCATAATCACCCTTGTCAGTGTTTCCCTCTTCAGGGATTTCGACACTCTCCAATCTCATCAATGTCCCCTGGACATTGTCACTCTTGGTGACTTCCCGAAGGACCTCGTCACTCTTGGTGACTTCCCGAAGGACCTCGTCCTTCACATCATTTCCCGCCGTTCCATAAGGACAACGACATAATTTCCCGCCGTGTCACAAGGACAACGACACAATTTCCCGCCGTGTCACAGGGACAACGACACAAACACACATAGCATCAAGCACATAACACATAACATCATACTATTATTACATGAATCATTAGTTAAGCATGCACCCCACACATATTCTCAGGATAACACATGTCACACCCCGGTTTCAGAACACCCCGGGCGTGCGACCAGATTGGCACCTCCAATCTCATTTTATTTATGAAAGCAGACTTAGTTTGGCAGCGAAATTACTTTTGGATCGAACTTGTAATAAATCTCAACCCGAGGGTTGATATTGCATAATTTCCAAATCCGAGGATAAAATATCATTTTATTTCACTGGATTTGGAAATTATGCAATATCAACCCTCGGGCTGAGATTTATTACAAGTTCGATCCAAAAGTAATTCCGCTGCCAAACTAACTCTGCTTTCATAAATAAAATGAGATTGGAGGTGCCAATATGGTCGCACGCCCGGGGTGTCCTGAAACCGGGTGTGACAGGTTGGTATCCGAGCCTAAGGTTTTAGCGAATTAGATACTAGCCTTAGTATCTAAGCTTTAACCATAGTTTAAATTATTTTGCCTCAAGATTAAGATAAGGGTACTGGCTTTCGACATGAGGACAGAATACTTATTAAAATAGGTACTAATATTTAAAAATTACAGGATGTCTGGAGAACATAGCCTTCCTAATTACGATCATAATCGCCCGATCAAGCAGGAATCCCCTGGATATCCTTTCTATGGATCTCAGATGATGCCAATCACATTTCCTGATAATAACGATCCTTTCATTATAAATCTAGATACTCCTACACCTGAGTATCATCCCCTATCATATGACACTGAGAGTTCTTGGATGGAAACTGGTTCTGACTTTAGTAACTGACAGTTTAATACCCCTCCACCAATAGACAATCAGGCAGGGCCAAGTACGTCTCGAAAGCCTCGAATAAGAGTGAGAATACCCACTGAGAGAATTTCTATTCCAGCTAGTGAAATGGAGGAAATTTATCAAAATACACCAGTGGAGGAAACATCCGAAGAATCTCATCAGTATGCTCCTGTATCTGAAAATCCGGAGGATTATCCCTTTTATAATCCCGAGTCTCCTATTCTACATGATCTTTATATCGTTCCTGAACCTATATACACTAGTCCTTATGAGAATTATTTTCAAGCACCACCAGAGTATCAAAACGCCTATAATGATATAATGGTTGGTCTTCATGAGCCTCCGCCTAAATATGGGTATGAACACAGTATGCCTTCATCTCCCATAGAATGTTTAGATCGTTCGTTACGCCAAACGGATGAAATAAACAGGCAAGAATTAAGAACAAGGCAAGGACACAATTTTATGGACAACAGGTTTACGAACATGGGGAGAATCTGATAATCCTTGGATCTGAGCTAATGAAAGATTAATTTGATTTTGTTTGTATTGTAATATCTTTTTCTATATAGTAAAAGTTGCGTGTTTTATTTACAGAAATGGTTGGAAAAGGCAAGGGTCCTAGCTTTCTTCGAAAATTTGCGCCCGCTAATTATTTTAAACGTAAAACTAACAAGACAACGATAGAAAATAATGAAGAAACCGAAAGTTCAACTTTCCGAAGCCTTGAAGAAATAGGAAATCCTAGTATTCCTTATAAACCTTCTATCAGTTATCATTATGCTCCTACTGCAGGAAGTTATAACATTACTCCAATATACTCATATAATTTTCATGAGGGATTTTCTGAAATACCTTATGAAAATAGATATGTTTCTGAAGATGAAGAACGAGAAGATTTTAACAAACCTTTTATTCCTTATCATGAGACAGTTCATATCCCTATTCCTTATGTAAATGAAGAAGCACCCAGAAACGAAAGGGAACGAATACTGTTAAATCGAATAGCTGAACTTGAACTAGAGAAAGCAGAAATAGAAGCTCAAAATATTCTTCTAGTCCAAGCTTTAGAAGAAAAGAATTATAATAATTACTAAAACATTGTATAAATTTCAGTAATAAAAAGGTCTATATTGATTCCAATATTGTTTATTTCTAGAATGTCAAAAAGTGGACCATCAAGTAACACCCGTGGTAAAAAGAAGCAAATGATGGAAAACGATACTGCTGAAACTCAGAAGGCAGATATAACAAAAATGATCGATGTTGGAATAGATAAAGCAATTCCTAAAATTGTAGCACCAATAGAAGAAAGCAAAGCTGCTAAGAAACGAGATTCCTTGTTGCAAAAATCTAAAACAAGAGAAACTGAGAATGAAGTCTCTACCCCTTAATTTACAAAACACAATAAGGAAGGTCACTCAAATTTCCATAGTAAATCCTCTAAGAGAACATACCAGGAAAGTCATGATTCCTCTATGGCTATTCCCAAGGAAGGGTATGATTCTGCATACAAGAAACAGAGAAATCTTGGATGCACGTACAAAAATTTTTAGAATTGCAAACCTTATGAATTTGCAGGAAGAGAAGGAGCAATAGCAGCACTAAGATGGCTTGAGAAAACTGAGTCGGTGCTAGCTATAAGTAAATGCCTTGAGGAAGACAAGGTACTTTATGCTTCACATCTATTTAGAGACCAAGCCTTGGAATGGTGGAATCAAGTGATATCTGCCAAAGGAAGAGAAAGGGCTTATGACATAGGTTGGTCTGTCTTTAAAGAAAGAGTGGAGAAGAAGTTTTGTCCCATGAATGAGAGGGAGAAGATTAAGCACAATTTTCTGAATTTAAGGATGGTAGGAACAAACCATCAAGATTATGTAACTAAGATGTTCGAATATGCTAGGTTAGTACCTCACCTGGCAACTCCTGAATCGAACCTCATTAAGAGATATATCTGGTGTTTAGTCTTAGAAATTAGAGACTTGGTAAAAGCCTCTAAACCTGAATCAATGGACGATGCCATTGAACTTGGTGTTATGCTTACGGATGGATTAATAAGGAATAGAGAGGAACTGAAGAAGAAGGATAATATGCACCAAAACAAAAAAGAGCATAAACGATCTGAAAGTAATTTCAGTCGTAAAGATATTCGTTCCCCTGCTCCAGAATGCCAACTATGCAGGAGGAGACATTTTGGAAAATGTGGTGCAAGACCTTTTTACAACACATGTAAAACTCTTGGGCACTCTACTAAGAACTGCTATAAAAACAGAAAGCCCATTGTTTGTTATGGCTGTGAAGAGCCAGGTCACATAAAAACCCAATGCCCGTAGGCAAAAGAAGCAGGAACACCGGGAGCAAATCCTGCTAAAGGCGTTAAGAAGAACGCCAGGGCATTTGTTTTGAATGCAAATGAAGCAGCCAAAATGCCAGATGTAATTACTGGTACGTTTCTTGTCGAAAATATCTATGCAAAGGTTTTATTTGATTCGGGTGTAAACCAAAGCTTTATAGATATTAAATTATGTAAGCTATTAGATAAACCTTTAGCTAGATTAGACAAATCTTAAGGAATCGAGACTGCTAATGGGGATTTAGTTAAAATTTATAGTTCCTTAAATGACTGTAAGATTTCTATATATAAACATGTCCTACTTGTGCAATTGTTGCCCATGACTTTAGCCGGATTTGATGTTGTTCTGGGAATGGAATGGTTATCTGCCAACCAAGCCCAAATAAATTGTGACAAGAAATCTATTGAAATCCATGTGCCTGATGGTAAGATAATTACTATCAAAGGAAATAAAAGTTCCAATCCAATTGGAATTATATCACTTCTTAAAGCAACAAAATATCTAAACAAATGATGCTTAGCATACCTTGTATCACTTACAACCAACAAGGAAACAAAGCCTTTAGAAAAAGTACATGTAGTATCCGAGTATCCGGAAGTATTCCCAGAGGAACTACCAGGATTACCGCCAAATCGAGAAGTGGAGTTTAGAATAAATCTGGTACCGGGAACAACTCCAATAGCTAAAGCCCCGTATAGATTAGCACCCACAGAAATGGCGGAATTGAAGAAACAACTTGAAGAGTTGTTAAACAAAGGATTTATAAGACCAAGTTCTTCCCCATGGGGAGCTCCAGTATTATTTGTTAAAAAGAAAGACGGATCAATGCGTATGTGTATTGATTACCGTGAACTGAACAAGGTCACGATCAAGAAGAGATATCCGCTTCCCCGAATTGATGATCTGTTTGATCAGCTTCAGGGAGCATGTTGTTTTTCAAAGATCGATCTTCGTTGAGGATATCATCAATTGAAGGTACAAAAAGAAGACATGTCCAAGACTGCATTTTGAAAAAGGTACGGACATTATGAGTTCACTGTAATGTCGTTCGGACTCGCTAATGCTGCAGCAGCATTTATGGATATGATGAATCGAATCTGCAAACCTTATTTGGATAAATTCGTTATTGTAGTCATAGACGATATACTTATTTACTCCAAAAGAAAGGAAGAACATGCAGAACACTTGAAAGTAATTCTTGAATTACTTAAGAACGAGAAATTGTATGCCAAATTCCCGAAATGTGAATTCTGGTTATCTAAAGTTCAATTTCGTGGGCATATAATAAATACCAACGGAATTAAAGTTGATCCTGCTAAGATTGAAGCAATTATTAAATGGGAAGTTCCAAAGTCGCCTACCGAAGTTCGGAGTTTCTTAGGTTTGGCGGGATATTACCAAAGGTTTATCTAGGACTTTTCCCGAATTGTTGTTCCTCTTACTTCATTAACAAGAAAATTTGTGAAATATGAATGGGGATCAAAGCAGGAAGAAGCTTTTAAAATACTAAAAAAAAGTTAACAAATGCTCCGATACTTGCTTTGCCAGATGGAACTGAAGACTTTGTAGTTTATTGTGATGCCTCACACACCGGTCTTGGTAGTGTGTTAATGCAAAGAAACAAAGTCATTGCATATGCATCTCGGCAATTGAAAACTCATGAACGAAACTATACGACTCATGACTTAGAGTTAGATGCCATGATTTTTGCATTAAAGTTATGGAGACACTATCTCTATGGAGTCAGGTTCACTGTGTTCATTGATCATAAAGTTTGAAATATACCTTTGATCAGAAAGAGTTAAACATGAGACAGAGAAGGTGGTTAGAAATCTTGAGTGATTATGATTGCGAAATATGTTATCATGAAGGTAAAACTAATATAGTAGTTGATGCCTTAAGCCGAAAAGAAAGAGAAAAGCCTAAAAGAGTGCGTGCTTTGAGACTCAAATTGAAATTCGATCTCTTTAAACAGATTAAAGAAGCACAGAAATTGGCCTTAGAAGAAACTAATATTGAACAAGAAAGGCTAGGAAAAATGATTAATCAATTAATCAAAGGAAGTGATGATCTTCTACGAATGAATAAACGAGTATGGGTTCCGATAATAGGAGATCTTCAAGTAAGAATCCTTGAAGAAGCTCATAAATCAAAATATACCATGCACCTAGGAAGCGATAAAATGTATAAAGATCTGAGGCCAGATTACTGGTTGATTGGAATCAAAAAGCATATTGCTTCCTATATTACAAAATGTCTAACTTGTTCACAAGTTAAGCCTGAACACCAGAAACCTTCTGGATTATTACAACAACTTGAAATTTCTATTTGGAAATGGAAAATGATAACTATGGACTTCATTACAAAACTTCCCCGCACGAGTCGTGGGAACGATGCTATCTGGGTTATCATTGATAGATTTACAAAGTTTGCTCATTTTCTTTCGATGAAAGAAACTTATAGCATGGATAAGTTGGCATAAATGTATGTCAATGAAATTGTGTCTTTGCATGGTATAACATTATCCATAGTGTCAGATAGAGACAGTCGTTTTACGTCTCGATTCTGGCAAAGCTTCGAGAAAGCTCTTGGAACACGATTAAATCTTAGCACTGTTTATCATCCTCAAACAGATGGTCAGAGTGAAAGAACGATACAAACTCTGGAAGATATGCTTCGAGCATGTGTAATAGACCTTGTAGGAAGTTGGGACGACCACTTACCTCTAACGGAATTTTCGTATAATAATAGCTATCACACAAGCATCCAAACTGCCCCATTTGAAGCCTTATATAGCAGAAAATGCAGAACTCCTGTCTGCTGGGAAGAGATTGGAGAAACTCAATTGTCAGGTTCTGAAATAGTTAAGGAAACAACTAACAAAGTGTTACAAATTCATGAACGTTTAAAAGCAGCTCGTGATAGACAGAAAAGCTATGCTGATAAACGTCGTACGCCGTTAGAATTTTCTGTGGGCAATCATGTGTTATTAAAAGTCTCACCTTGGAAGGGTGTAGTACGATTTGGAAAGAAAGGAAAACTCTGTCCAAGATTCGTTGGACCATTCAAAATTTTGAAAAGAATCGGGCCGGTCGCCTATCAACTTGAATTGCCAGAGGAAATGAACGGTATTCATGATGTATTTCATGTGTCAAACTTGCGTAAGTGTTTGGCCGATAAATCTCTGGTAATGCCTTTGCAGGATGTAGTGGTGGATACAAATCTGAAACTTTTTGAACAACCTCTGCAAATTGAGGATCGTCAGGTTAAAAAGCTAAAAAGGAAGAGGCTGGTGTTGGTAAAAGTGAAATGGAACTACAGACGTGAACCTGAGTTCACGTGGGAATTGGAAAGTGAAATGAAAAAAATACCCGCACCTATTCCAATAAATCTCGAGGAAGAGATTTGAATAAAGGTGGGGAGGATGTAACACCAGGCCAATTCCGAGGTCCTAATTTGCCAATATTGGATCCTTAGGGGTTGGGTTTGCCAAGTCCCCAAAATTGATAGGTTAAAATTTAAAAATATTGAAAATACGTTGGTAACGGACCGCTACCAGACCCATAGCGGTCCGCTAGGGACTCCTTGCTATGGAGGTCCGCTAGCATAGGTCCACCAAGATTGAAGAAGTTGGGTGGCGGACCGCCACCACTTGCGTAACGGTCCGCTAGCCGCAATCCAGCCGCAATTCTTCGAGCTGACACGTGTCTAGTGACTCATCACACGGTTTTGACGCGTGTACTCGTGGCGGACAGCCACATCCTCCGTAACGGTTTGCCAGCCGCAATCAGAGGTTTGGTCCAATAAAGAAGTGACATCTAGGGCTGACGCAGCACTTTGGCGGTAGCGAACCGCTACCCCCCATCCTAACAGTCCGCTACGGGTTGGAATTTGGCCCTATAAATAGATGCATCCGGCATCTCAAATTTGGCACACACAAACTCACATCAGCCTTCCACACTTCTTAGAGCAGCCTCATACCTCGGTTTACGTGCCTTCATTCCGATAAAATATCCGACTTTCGCTTATTTTCTGCACTTTCGCTTATTTTCCGCACTTTCGCATATTTCCGAATTCGTGCGTTAAGATACTAACTTGACTTAGAACTTGCATTAAGGTTTACACTAGCACTCAAGGACTACCCCTGAGATAAGATCAAGCTAATGTTAAGGTGAATATGTTTATCTGTCATTTTCTTCAAACTTTGAAAGTTTTACGTTTACGAAATGGCAATACTTGTATTCAAAAGTTTGATGCATAAGGGCGTCTACGCAAAACATTCAGACCATAAGTATACGTAAAACTTGATCAAGGGATATACGCTTTATGGGTGAAATTCCCATATTGGGGCTGGTAATTGTCTGTAACTGAATGTAAGACGGTGTCTCAGTTAAGGGACATCGCGGTAAGTAAGTCTGCAAATGCCAGCAGTCCTTTTACAGAAATTGTTGGTGTATACCATGGTTGTACACTCAGAATAAATAGTTCTGCTGAATGGTATATTGTACCCGCATTATGGTTAAATGTTTTGATACTGTAATTGCCAACTGAAATTGGTCATGATAATCATGTTCACCAGCGTTCGCGCTGACGTTTTATTTTCCAAAAAAGTTTTCAGGTAATCAATGATTATCTATAAGACTAGTCCTATAGGATAGTCTTGGGGATAAATGTGTACATAAAGGGATTTTGACAGCGTTATGTGCTGCTAGCATGGAGATAACTCTGCAGGAATGAAAACAAGAAGAGATGTTAGGAAGATGTATTCCTAGACATGGATACTCCCTTGTTATGCACAGGGTTAGGTGTCGGAAGGTAAAACCCTTACATACCAATGCTAATATAGCTTAGTATTGGACAGGGTTAACTCCCCAGACACATGCCAACTACCTTGTGGCAATAGTTTTACCCTACTTATTCAGGTGACATGTAAATGGTTATGCACCATGGTTTTTGTATATAGAAGGGGTATTTAAATCCCTAGTGAAATAAAATGATATTTTATCCCCGAATTTGGAAATTATGCAATATCAACCCTCGGGTTGAGATTTATTACGAGTTCGATCCAAAAGTAATTCTGCTGCCAAACTAACTCTTCTTTCATAAATAAAATGAGATTGGAGGTGCCAATCTGGTCGCACGCTTGGGGTTTCCTGAAACCGGGGTATGACAACACATCCTACATATACTCATAAACGTCTAACTCATTCCCCGACTCATCCCGACTAACATCATAGTACGACACACACACCTAACATACCAACCCAACCCTTAATTCCATTAATATATTTATCTCGTAAAACACCTCGGGTTTAATCATAGCTCATATACATTCGTTTATTGGAATAAAACACACGGGTATGTACGATAGCCCCAAAACAGTAAAACATTTAAAGAGGGGATTAGAAACTCACTAGTTACGCTGAGTCCAAGTCCTCACCCTGCAATCCGTCCGTTCACGCTCGAAACCCGGACCTGTCAAACGTACGATCACACAATCAGAATACATTCTAAACAAACATCGAATACGTATAAATATAAATAATTTCCAACACTCGTCTCCCCTGCTCGTCTAACCGATCCCCCGAACCCTTAGCTCCACGCGATACGTATGTACTCGATCTAGTTGCAATGCATGTACATATTCATGACCATGCAAAGAAACCCTAGCCTCACGACCGTACACGCCCCCGAGCAGGTTTCCTCTCATGCATGCATGCATACATTCATACCCATGCAACCCTAGCTTGCCATGAACCCGCGCAGCCACCATCGTGCCTCACCACGCACGCCGTCCTCTTGATTCTCACCGTGACCAATCCTAATTGGCTAATACCCCCACTTCAAAGTCGAAGGACTCTATCCTCTCCTTTCACGTCGGAACCACCACCATCAACCCTCTCAGTCGTTTGTCGCTGTAGCGCATCACCACTGCCATCGCCGTGACAGCCTTCTTCTTCCTTATCGGTCATCCCCAATGCCGTGACCACCACTGCCGGACCGTCCTAGCTATGGGGTCATCCATCACCACAACGGTTGATACCCCCGGCATAGCCGCCACCATCTTCATCGTTGCTTTCCGTCATGTAACATCCTGAAAATAAAACGACCATAAAAATAGTAACGGGTCTAAAGCGGGACGAATGGAATAAACGAACAAAGACACGCGGGCCGAGGATGGGCCAAGGTTGGTCGCGAATGGGCCTGGGGTGGGAGGCCTCTCCCATAAATACCCCTACACACACCCTTTCTCTCATTTGTAAGTTTTAGAGAGAGAAACCGAAGAGAAAGAAAGTGAAGTATCAACTCGAGATTGCAAGGGAAGGATTCTCCAGTGCTCGTGAAGATAACCTCCGAATCAGAAGCTCGATACAGGTAACGGTTTCACCTAGATCTGAGTTTTTGTTAACTTTAGGGTTTTCGGGTTTTGGGAGAAAAGGTAACGTTTTTACGTATGAAACTTGAAAATAAACATAGATCTAGCATCTAGAAGGAAAAACGAACATTTTGAACATAGAAAGTTGGGATCTTGATGTAATCAGATTCGCATGCAAGAACTTAGGGTTCTTGGGGAAGAAGATTGCACGCAGGCCTTGCGTACTTGTTAAGTACGCAAGAACAAGGCCTTGCGTACTTGTTAAGTACGCAAGAACAAGGCTCTGCGTACTTGTTAAGTACGCAAAAGCAAGGTCCTACACACTTGCTAAGTGCACAGGCATTAGGACCATGGGGATAAATAGTTGGTTCGTAAAGTCAGTAAGTTCGCCTAAGTCATTATGATTAAACAGTTAGAGTCGGGATTAGGTCTGATGTGTATGTAACTACTCAATCCAGATCATACGTGACGTTGTTGGGCCTTCGATTAGGACAACGAGACTAGCTTATCAGGTCAGTTCTAGAACCCTCTTTTAAATGTTTTAATAATGTTTTGGGCTGGTGTGCATACATACAGAACGAGGTTTATGAAATGATGTTTACAAAACGAGGTTTATGAAATGATGTTTACAAAACAAGGTTTATGAAATGATGTTTACAAAACGAGGTTTATGAAATGATGTTTACAAAACGAGGTTTATGAAATGATGTTTACAAAACAAGGTTTATTAACGATGCTTCCGAAATGGGAAGTTAAAAGGTGTTAATGAAATGATTACGAAACGATGCTTCTGAAAGGGGAAGTTGAAATATGTTAATGAATTGTTTACGAAACGATGCTTCCGAAAGGGGAAGATGAAACGAGTTAATGAAGTGTTTTGCCAAATAAAGTTTACAAAAGATTTACGGATGAAATGTTATTTAATAAAACGTACGAATGCTTTAACTAAAACGAGGTAAAGGATTTCATGAAAGTCATGACAATGAACGAATCTGCCACGAGTTCCTACGGGAGCTAGGGTATGTATGTATTGGCCTTACCCTTACGGGGGGGTTATGTGGCTAGCTAACGGTTGTACAACTGGTTGAGTAAAGGATGACGATGGTCCCCTATGGGATTACCAGGATCCCTTAATGGGAGGCATTATTCCCCGCGAGGGAACAGTGCCTAAAACGATGTTTGGTCTGCCATGAGGTAACTAGCCTCAGGAGACGATGTTTAGTCTACCTTAAGGTAACTAGCCTTAGGAGACATGGTTGACGGATGGCCTAGAGGTAACGAGCCTTAGGTTCTTCCGTCAGAATACGATGTATGGAATTGACGGTTACGAGAAGGCGCAGATTTGGTTCATGTTGACTTATATTATGATGATATGGTACGATGTTATGATGATGTTAAGTTATTGCTTGCTTTACGTACGCTTTTGTTAAATAAATGAATGTTATGTTTTTGTCAAATGTTTATGGTTAATGTTTTATAAAAAGCTAGAACTCACCAGCGTAGCTGACTTTTAGTATGCACATTTAGGTTAAGGACATGTACGGGCGATGGATGGTGATGCTTGGCAAGCGAGAAGAGTTACACGGCTGAAAATGAAGTCTGGCATCCCTTTATGTTTTATTTATGTTATGTTTTATGTTTAAGACAATGTTACGCTTCCGCACGTTGAACAATGTTATGTTATGTTTGAAATGAAATTTTTCGCTGCGTTATTTGATAGTCACGTTTAAGAACTGTTTATGAATGAGTAAATCCAACAAGTGAGGCCTCCCGGGTTTGAGGCCTTACACGTCGTCCACTAATCCACCGTTGCAGCCAATCACCACAACTACAGCCGTCCTCACTAGCCCCTCGTCCCAACTGAGCCATCATCGGACCATCTTGCACGTCTTCTTCTCTGATCTCGTACTGAATTCAAAACCCCAACACCCAAGAGAAAACGAATGTGCAAGCGTATATGAACAAAACAAGGATTACCTCAACGATATCTAGAAGCCTTTGTTCTAAAGCCATCGTCGAACCACCGCCTTCGCCGCCCCTCCTTCTTCTCTGACGTCCTTTTCCCTCTCTCGTCACTGCCTTGGCCGTCGCGCACCACTTAGGTCAACAATGACCTAGGGTTTGTGTTAATGTGGTATTTAAACCACCATGGTTTACATCCGGGTCCCCGCATTTCTCTATACGCGCATTTTGATCTCGACTTGTTATAATGTCATATAACGACAAACCGGGTCCTCCTACTCAAGTAACAACTCTAATGTGACAAGCTTTACTATTCGTATTATGAGCTAGAGATTCGGGTCGTCCGTTAACCCGAACCGTTAGCTTGTCGGTTTCCGGGATGTTACAAAAATCTAGTAAATATTCTACTTAGAGTTAGCTTGCCAAATTTTTCAGATTTCAGTTTTAATGTATATCCTACTGTTTAAAAATAAATTTGGGCGCTAGATCACGAATTTATAAAAATTCATCAAGAACATGAATGTTGTTGAACATTCAAGCTAGCTAAGTACATTTTGATCAAATTGTACCTCCAAATCAGCCTTTGATGATGTTTATGAAGGCTATTCTCCTGTGATTCCTTGAAATTTCAACCTACAATCACAATGGTGGTTCAAATCCATGACAAAACTCAAAATTCAACTTAATATCATGATGAACACTAGTGATGAACACCAAGTGTTCATACACTTGATCATCCAAATTTTGAAAGACTTTTGCTAAGTAACTAATTATGGATGATTATTAATTAAAATAATCCATAAATCCTTGTTAAAAGTGGAAGATTTGAGCTCTAAAACACTTAAATATCAAAACTTGATAATTAATGTGAGTGTGTGTTCTTGGATGATACATGCAACTTCAAAGATAGAAAATCAACGCTTAAGAACTTGATTAAATGCATTTCTAACACTAGAATGAAGATAAAAAAAACAAGGTAAACCCAAGAATCAAAGTGAAATATAGGTGTGTTCTTGAGAGAAATTCAAAGGAAGGAGGGTGTTTGGGGAGTGGGGTTTCCGATGGCAAGGGGGAGAGACAAAGGGGTGGGGTGGCTTTTATAGGAGGTTAGCATGCATGGATTTTCGGGTTGACCCGGAAAGTCGTGGTTGTCACAAACGGGTTTTCAGGTTTGTTTTGATGAAAAGGTTGGGTTTTTATGGGTTATTCGAGAACTAATCATAGATCTTGAATCACGATGAGGGACACATGTTTTTGAACGTAAAAAGCAAGATATGAAGCTTGAGCCGCCATCTCCATGCAAAAACTAGTATTTCTGTTGGAGAAGACGACCAGGTGAAACTATGAGGCGAAACTGGTCTAGTTTCACCTGAGCATAGTATCGCTCGGCCATAGTATCGCTCAAGTTATAGTTTCGCTGAGATCATTTTAGCTCAGACATACAACTTCGCTTAATGCATAGTTTTGCTTGGTTTTAATTTCGCTAAGACTGATAGAAGCGAAACTAGTATAGTTTCGCTTAGACCCTGGAAGCGAAACTGTTTTGTTTCGCTTAGACTTATGAAAGGTTAGAATTAATGATGCATTAATTATTAATTTAGATAGAGAGTGACGTTTACTGGACCAGTTCCAAGTATAAAAAGTATAGCTGATATGTGAGTTGTTATTCCCCTTTTTCTTATGGTTTTTGGGCTGCCATGTGTACTGACAGAAAGTTTTGAAAGACAAAGTATTGTTTTATAAAAACTATATTTTTATAAAAAGAAAGAGAACAGATAAAGAGTATAGTACTTCGGTGCAGCTTGACAATGACAGTGAAAAATGCCATGTTATATCCTTATGTGTTAATATGTGTTATTTGTCTATATGTTATGTGTTTGAATGCTTTATATTGCGTTGTATTATAATTGCATAGTAGTGTAAAGTAGAAAGCCGTGCAGGCATGCTAAAGTAGAAGTCTTACCCCGAGGTGTAAGCACGCTAAAGGAGTCACCCTTCGATGTGAGCAAGTTAAATGAGTCTCACCCTGAGGTGTAAGCGAGAAAGTCTCACCCTAAGGTGTGGGCACAACTAAAGTAAAAGTTTTATCCTGAGGTGTAAGCGAGAAAGGAACCTTTTCCTCGGACAATGGTCCATATGTGATTGTTAATGTATATGAAAATCACTTGTCATGTACGAGTGAAAAGAAAGTATGAAAGAACAGAGGAGTATACCTTAACTGGTTTCCTCAAATGCAAGGTTTTAATGAAAGACAGTAACGAAAAGATTTTATAAATTGTAACGTTGTAAAGATTTAAGGTAGAGGATAAAGATGGTTTTTAAATGTAAAGAAAGAAAAGCTTATTTTATTTTATAAAATTAAGCTACCTTGAAAAGAAATTTAAAGTTTACAGTTTTAAAGTAAAGATAGAACTTATCAGCGTTAGCTGACGTTTTAGTATGCATGTCAAGTGGTAAAGGTAAAGTACAAGTATGAGTAGAGGAGCTGTGATGGCTCGATAACATGGACTGCCGGGTTGCTGCACTGAAGACTGACATTCCCTTTTCTCGGTAGTTTATGACAAGTATGACTAGATGAGCTGTGAGGGCTCGAACAATGTGTAGTTAAAGTTGTTAAAGTTTGTTTATGAATGTTGAATTCAAGACTTCGCTGTAATAGATTTTGATTTCCAGTTTAAAAACTATGTTTGTTATGTTGTGTGTCAACTATGAGATGTACCCGGTTTGAGGCGTTTCATTAAATAATTATAATTATTTAGTTAAATATGAGTTTACACATTTTTAGAGATGGTTCATATAATTACAAGTATTTTATGACATGTAAAAACATTTTGTTATTAAACGATAATTATATAAAGCTTGAGGGATTAAAACTGTCATTTTTACAAACTTAACTGATTTAGAGATTTGTAAACTTTCAGATCTGGCTTTTTAAATAAATCTTAATAGTTGAACACCATCCCTCTTACTTTAATTAAAAAGTGCATTAATAGTATTTAGAAACATAATAATAGTTTTTATAAACTATAGAACATTACATTAAATTGGATCAAGATCTTTACAATTCTATAATGGTTTTGACACATTTATTTTAATATGATTTGTTTGAACTTAGGCATATCTTTTAGCTGGATATTCAGGTGAGTTTCATAGCCCCACTCTTTTTTATTTAAATAGTTTCGGGGAAAATATACTATTAAACGTTTTTATGAGCTTCACACATTTTCGTAAAGCTTTTTAACGTTTTTGTGAACTTATAAACATTTTGTGAACTTAGAACATTTTTATCAAACATGAACATGAAACGAACATTTTTATATATATTTATAAGTAAGACGGAATAGATGCACTTTCTCACTTGTTTACATAACCACTAGTTGTCGTGAGCAGACGGACGTATGGGTAGTACTACTTGGGAAATTCCCACGCACAGTTAGGAAACCCCACTGCTATTTATGAGTTTTCGAGTGACTTGTAAGATTTGCGACATATTATCTGCTTCGTGTGAACATTTTTATATATTCTTGTACATTTAGTATGTGTGGCTTATATTATTAATATTCGGAGATTTAATGAGTTTATTGGGTACTGAGTACAGGGTCGGTTATGGGCATAATTATTATACAAACATGGCACATTATATTAGAACATTGAAAAAGAACATTTTTTTTAAAACTCAAATCTATGAACCCACCAACATATTTGTTAACCTTTTTATGTATGTTTTTGTTCCAGGTTAAGACATGATGACTTACTTGCACTTCAATTTTTTCTTTGTATGATGGTTACATGCTACGTGAATTCTCCGTCTATCTGCAATTTGGGTCGAACAATGTTGATGTTTCTTTCGCGATTTATCAGGATATGTATTAGACAATGAAATAGGGAGAACAGTGATCTTTTGATGTGAACATTATTATTATAATTCTCTTATGATGTAAACGGGAATAATTTTGGTAAATTTATCACACTATTTTAAATTCCGCTGCTTAATCAATGTGTTTGGTCCATTCGTCCCGCTCCGACTCCCTCGGAACTTTGAGGTGTGACAAAATTCAACTTTATATCTAAACCTATTCTTTATCTGTGTGATAGTATTGATATATCGTTCCGCACAAACTGTTTATCATTTGTTGGGAGCATTAGTCATCCACCTTAACCCTGGGACCAACTGAATTGTCTGATACGATGAACCCTAAACCCTGAGTTATTATGTTATTGATATGCTTATATGCCAAACACAGATGTGAGAATTCCTCTTGTAACTCTAGTAACACATCTATTTTTCTCCAAAGGCTATAGCTCCCTCTGTAGTGTAGACTAAATATGCTTTGCCACTCATGTATAACTTTAAGGTGTATCTCGCTATGGAAGAACAAGGTCGTTCCTTGAATCTAGGGGTGTATATATACAGAATGAAAACACAAAATAGAAGCACGCACTTTGAGAGGAAAAAAATATTATTTCTGAATCTATAATATATAATAAATAAAAGTTTTGATATTACACTTGTCACTCTCTTATGCATGTTTACCTTTTTTTTCCCGCCTCTCTCTCCTATTAATTATACAAATTTATTTAATTGTTTTTATAATTTTTTGTTTTCCGTGTCTCTCATATTAACTATACAAATTTATTTAGTTGTTTTTATAATTTTTTGTTTCCCGCCTCTCTCTTATTAAATAATAATAATTTCTATAATTCTTTTTTATAAAACGTTTTTCATAAATATGTAATCTGTAAATCTTTATTACTAAAATACTAAGTATATATAACATTGCATTTATTCAACACGTGTAATACATCGGGTTTCTAAAGTTTAATATAAATTAACATTTATCAGTTACATAAAAAAAATTAATACTCAGCTAAAAAAATATTTTAAAAATTAACTTAACAGAATTTATAATTGTCACGTAATATTTTATTCAACTCGTGTAATACACGGGTTTTTTAAGACATAATTTTTTTATTACTAAGTATATATCATTACATTTATTCAACACGTGTAATACACTGGTTTTTTACTAAGTATAATTTTTGTCACTTTTATTTAAAACCTTTTTTTTTAGTTTTTTCGTATCTGACTTTTCAAAATCTAGTCATTTTCATACACATGACTAACTTCGTCTATATTTTAACGTTAAATCAGGGGCGAATTGGTCTTTTCAACTGCCTTCTATTCTCTATGGCATTCAAGAAGGATTTTTGAAAAGACTAAATTGCCCCTGATTTAACATTAAAATGTAGACGGAGTTAGTTAGATGGATAAAAATGATTAGATTTTGAAAATTCAAGAACGAAAAAGCTAAAAAAAAAAGTTTTTAAATGAAAGTGGCTAAAAAAAAACATATTCGTTATGTTTACGTCGGGATATCCTTATTTTCTCAAGATACTTGGTGAGATCATAACATAATAAAGTATTACTAAAGATACTTGGTGAGAACATAGTATAGTAAAGGATAATTTTCGCATATCTATCATATCTGAAAGTAACAGTTCAAGTTACATTATATAAATTCATAATGTGATTTCAAGTTCTAACATATATATTATTTAAAGCCGATGATACGTCATTCAGATGCTATATAGATAGCAATCACTTGCTATCGAGTTAAAAAGAATTAAGTTTTAAATTTAAAAACTATCTTTGATCAGGATAATTATTTTACTTTACGGATGATTTTTTAGATATTTTATTAGGCCGTGTGAGGATGAAAATATCGCTATTTATAAAAAAATTTGAATGAAAGTGACTAAAATGGCTAAACCATAATAACGAGAAAGGGCAATTACATATATCCCTAAAAACTTCATTAATTACATATATATCCAGCTTAAAATTTTATTTACGTATATCCCCTTCATAATTACAAATATACCAAACTGGATGATGTAATCGATCAGAAGCGAGGTTGTATGTTGAAATCGATCGGACAGAATGTTAGGGTTGGGATCAATGGAATAAGAATAGTCTTATTTCTTGTAAGGTTAAAGGCTAATTTTATAAAAGAGTGAGATATATGTAATTTAAGTTTTGAGTTGAAGATATATGTAATTAGGGTTGAAAATAGAGAGGTATATGTAATTCTACCTAACGAAAATGACACTTTACTCGTATATTTATTAAGACCCTAAACATAATAGTAACCTACTTTTTTGTGTAAGGGATTATAAGGGCCATCAACAACTCAATAACCTTTATAAAGGACATTGGCTCAATGCATAGTTATATAACCGTGAACCCAATTATTTTTTATCATCTCACTCACAAATGTTGGTCCTCGTATGTCTACGAAATAGGAATTTTATCTAATCGGATCACCGAATTTTATTGTCGGATTGAGTCACATCACCAAAATATTTGAGTTTTTAAGTCTAGATCAATATAGAGTTTTTGATTTGATTTTTTTTGTATAGGGTTTTTAATTAAGATTATTACAATTTCAGCTTGAGTTTTATTTTAATTGTTTCTAGCAAGCGTTAAGCTTTGTAAGAGGAAGAAAATATTGGTTGTACATGTTTAACTACTTATTAACTACTAGCTATAGCACACCTTGTTATATTCCTATACTCGAGGGATTGAAACCTGTCACCAATCGAAGACCGTAATATTTTGACTGCTCTCTAAAAGAGATTTAAAAAATTGTGTATAAGATTCAAACCTGTCATCTAAATGAAGCGACGACATATGTCTTATGTTATTTCCATCATGCAAATTATTATAGAGGCCATCGTCGGAAGATCTAGAGGGTTACTCAACTTTTATTATTATATGTTACATATACAAAAACTCTAGGATTACTTGACCCGGTGCTCATGTCGTTGCAACAGCCGACTTTTATACACGAGGCTATCGAGTGTTTGTATCTAACTACAAGGGTAAGACCAATCCCGAAGACATGCCGTGGGTATAGATGTCATCGGTAGAGGTTCGTACCAATAGGTCAAACATGTCGTCGGTATAGGCGTTATCGGTATAGGTAGGCCGACGACAAGTCGTCGGTATTGGGTTAATTAAAAAAAATTCTTAATTAATATCTATACCGACGATATCTCGTCGGTATAGGTCTTAAACATATCCAGACGACAAGTCGTCAGCATAGGGTGAACCTATACCGAGGAGAGAGTTTAAATGAGAACCAGAAGGTTGTTTGTTGCCTTTGTTCTCGCATTAACCTATCCCGACAACATGCCGTCGGGACAGGGTTTTCATTTGGACGCCTAAATTTCCCTCCATCTATCTAACCCTATACCGACGACATGTCGTCGGTACAGGGTTTCACCAGGCCACTTTTTGGAAGGACCTATCCCGACGACATGTCTCCGATATAGGGGTACCTAGTCTGATGACGCATGTCGTCCGGATAAGCATCGTCGGTGTAGGGTGAAATCCTTGTAGTGTCTGTTGGTAACACTAACAATTATCTATTTCAAT
This sequence comes from Smallanthus sonchifolius, assembly GCA_023525975.1. Taxonomy (NCBI): domain Eukaryota; kingdom Viridiplantae; phylum Streptophyta; class Magnoliopsida; order Asterales; family Asteraceae; genus Smallanthus; species Smallanthus sonchifolius. The sequence continues at coordinate 19,374,616 of CM042018.1, read as the reverse complement.
CTCTCTGTAATGAACTGATAGTAATGGGTGACCATTCTCTATTTAAACATGATATCCCTACTATCATCTTCATATTCATGTGGATATATGCTTTTATCTTTAAGTAAATAATTCGAGTGGTTATTTTGATCTGCAAGTAACCATCTTGAACTTGTTAAGTAGCGACTTTTAGTACTCAACTTTCACAACTAGGCTTAGTGGCTACGTTGCAGAAGCAAAGTCTCTAGCACCTAGATTTGAAGGTTTTGAATTCAACTCACATAAAAGTAAAGAAATTCGTCGTTTTAACAAAAAAAAATTAGTCAAACTTTCATTATAATATATGTTTAATCTCTTCAGGTCATAAAACGTATTCTTTTTTTTATGATATGAGGTCCATAATGTGATGCATTATGGCCGGCCCTGGGGTAGGCGAGCCGGGCCGCCGGCCAGAACCCATTTTATATACCGGTTTTACATATTGGGACCTTTTTATCAAAACTTAAAAATATATTGAGCTATTTTTATAATGGTTGGGCCTTCTTTAATCTTTATAATGGTTTGACCCTATTTAATCTTTATAATGTAATATCTGGACCCTCATCCGTTTAATCATTATAATGAAATATGTAATGGTTGATTGGTTGTGCCTAATACAGTAATCCATTTAATATTTATAATGTAAATATGTAATGGTTGGACCCTAATATTTATAAAGAAATATGTAATGGTGGATTTGTTGGGCCCTATATTTTTTCTATTTTTATTGTTATAACGTTAATCATCGTTTAACAAAAATTTAGTTTATATATTTTGTTCGTAGGGGCCTTTTTTTTTACAATATGATAGTTTAACTAATCGTTCCACCGTTTAGATATCAATCTCAATTAACTAATCGCAATTAGATCCGCAATATCAAAAAGGGTACGTAGTTTCTACATATCAATCACAAATCTAAAAAGACTAAGTCAAATTAGTTTAAAAATTTATAATCTGATTTCAGATTCTATCATATATTTTTAGATATTATTCAAATATCAAATTAAATGCTTTACGATTATTTTATGTAAAAGCACGGGCTACATGAGCTTAAATAATTAGGTATTGATGATGAAAACACTAAAATCTAACTTTATGAATTATATTTATATGCATAAAGAGACACCATAAATATTAATCAAGATGTTTAAATAAAAAAAAGTTATTTTGCCTAAAAAGGATGAGAAGCAATTAGGTAGTGACACTTGGCAGATAAAAAAATAGGTGAAAAGGGTAATTTGGTCTACCAAATTCTAGGGTTTTGAATCATTGATTGGGGGTTGCGCCTCAGGTTCCAAATACCTAGAGCCAAGCTGTTGAGGAAGCGTCTCGTGAGATGATTCCGGTACAAAGACAAGTTCAGCAGTTTCTTGAATTCCCCTATCTCCGGCGGAATCTCACCGGTGAGCTCGTTTTCAAACAACTTCAGAGAGATCACCTTGGACTTGGAGTTGGAGATGGTTAGAGGAAGTGTCATAGAACTGGATGTTTGTTAAGTTGCGTAGTCCCACCGGAAGTCACTTTGTTGTTTTATCATATTGTGTTGTTTTATGGTGTTTAAAACAGCACAAGTAACTGTGTTGTTAAAACAATACAGTTAAATGTGTTATTGGTGTTGTGTTGTTAGTGTTATGTTTCTTTGTTGTGTTGTTTTCTGTTTGTGTGTTATGCTGGTTTTGCTGTGTTGGTTTACCATATAAATGTGTTGGTTTCTGGATTTGAACCTAGAATGTGTTGTTTTCTAGATTAAATCCCGAAAACAACACAATTTATGTAAAAACGGTACAATTTTGTATAGTGTTGTTTTTTTATAAATATAATAATACTATACTCGAATTAAGAAAAAAAACGCTCGAATTTATGGTGTAATTTTAAAAAAAGTCGTATGAAATGTACGCTTAGAAAAATGGGGGATTTTGAAAAAAAGTTAATGGTTGTGGGTTTCTAGAAATGCCTCTCCACACATATTTTCCCTTCACTTGAATCTCGACCGTGACCATCAAATTTAATTGGTGACATTGCTTCTAGGCCTTCTTATACAAATTGGACTTTTTTAGGGAACCTCCCCCTACTTTAGTAAACTATTTTTTGTGTTTTTTTGTTTTATATATATATATATATATATATATACACACACACACACACGGGAGGGATCAAGAGAAAACCACAAAGTTAGGCGAAAACCGAGAAAACCACTAAAAGGCAATTAAATAATTTATAGATTTTTTATTTTTTTAATTTATTTCTAAGTGTATTAATATAATATTATACAATTTACTAAAAAAAATATTTTACGTATTGTGTTTTACGTATACGTAATCGTAATTTTTTTGTTTTCTGTGTACGTATACGTAACACTATGTGTTACGTATACGTAACCCAATAATTAAATAATTTTTTTGGTAAAAATATGTAATATTACATTGACACTCTTATAAATAAAAAAATAAATATTATTATATGATTGGTTAAAATTGGTTTTTTTAGTGGTTTCGCCTAACTATGCGGTTTTCTCTGGAATCCTCCTATTTCGCTAAGAAATCTAAGAAATGACAAAAACCTTAAGAAACGATATCAAACGAACTCCGACTGAGCTAATTTCAGCGGCGTTGGAACCGTCTCGTCGAACTCTACCATCTTAGCTTTTAGGGTTTAGCTTTTAAGGTTTAGATTTTACGTTTGAATTTTAGGGTTTCAGCCTTATGGTTTAGCCTTAGGGTTTAGCTTTTAGGGTTTAGATTTTACGGTTTAGGTTTTTTTGGGGGGGGTGGTGGGGTTTAGGTTTTTGGGGGTGCGGGTGGAGGGGGCTTTAGGTTTTTAGGTCTGGATTAGGGTTCGATGAGACGGTTCCAACGCCTCTGGAATGAGCTCAATCGGAGTTCGTTTGATCTACTTCTTAGTATTTCTTAGCGAAAAATCACTTTTTAGTGGAACCGTCCCCTATAGGGGAGGGTTCCAGAGACAACCAAGAGTTAGACGAAAACCAAGAAAACCAACATTTGACCATCGATTGAAATTGATCAATGGGTGAGATTAATCAGTGATAAATTTGTAAAAATCATGAGTTTTATTAATTAATTTTAATGGTTAAAGGGTAATTCAGGTATATCAATACTTTTTAATTTGGGAAATCCCTTGAAAAACTCACTCCCTCACTCCTATCACTTTTTTTATCCTCTATCCACTTTTTTTAACGTATTTTTCTATAAACAATCAAAGAGATACTAAACAAACAATAAACAGATAAAAACTTTTTAGAAATTTTCGATAAATTTACATATGCGTTTACGTACGTGTAAACAGATTTACATAAGCTTTTAGGTATATGTAAACAAGTTACAGGTGTGTTTACATATATGTAAACAATAAGCTATAATAAAAAAGAAGAAACCAACAGACAACACAATAACAAAAAAAAAAAAACCCACAAACGAATTATCTAACCGATATTTGTAAACATGTGATTACGTATGTGTAAACATATGGGTTTACGTATATGTCATCCATTGAATTGAAATTGAATCTCCAAGACATACTTCAATACATGTGTTTACGTATATTCTCCGGCGAAAAGTAGATTCGACGAATTGTTTTGACTAATAATCAAATCCCAAAATGCACCTTAATAAGAAAAAAGGAAAAAAGTTCATGGATTGCCGTCAGCTTCACCAATATCTTGGAAATTTTGGATTATAAACAAGGAAAAGAGTATTACCCAACGCTTGTGCTCATTATTTTGCAAATTGCAATGTTACTAATTACATTGTTACTCACTGTTTTATTGTTTCTTCTAGAAAGCTTCCCGTGGCTGGTGTGAAAAAATGATTGATGTTGGAGAAGATTCGAAGTAGTTTTTTTTAATATTTTTTTCCATTGAGGCATGTCTTTGATAGCTTTCTGATTTGATTATTTTTTATCCTTTTGTGTTCATTCTTCAGGTTTCGTGTTGTGTCACCTCGACCTACACCAGCAACACTCTATCTTTTAAAATGTTGCAAGTGGGCCGAGACTGAAAAATTGGAACATGTTGAGGTTTGCCAAAAGTACACGCATTCTGTTTCTCAAAAGTACACACACTCCTTGTTAAATTCGACAGCGAAAAGTAGATCCGGCAAATTGTTAATTCTGACGAATTGTTAAATCTAGCGAAAGGTTTTGTGTTGCCGACATGGAGTTCTAGGCTCTGATGGAAGTAAGAAACCGGCGACGAGATTTAGGATCGATCTTATTTCTAAAGTTGAAGGTTTCTGTTTACCGGAGAACGAGATTTAGGGTTTGCGTGACCGGAGGACGAGATTGAATCGAGCGATGACTGCTGTGAGCAGAAGCCTTTAGGGTAAAAGGGGTGTGTTACCCGGGTAGAGATCGAGTAAGTGGAGTTGGCCGGGTTGGTGGGGGAACACCGCCCCTTTAACTTGAGTTGGCCGAGTAGGGTGGCTCGAGTTGGGAGATCGAGTTAATTTACTCGGACGTTGTAGGAGAGAGAGAGAGCCGTTGAGATATCCGTTGGGAGAGAGAGAGAGAGCCGTTGGGCTCGGGGGGGTGTTTAAAAAAAACTATTTTTTTCCTATATATACCCATATTGTACAAACATAATTTTCATCTCATTTATATATCTCTCATCTATATATTTACACTTCACAAAAAATGAAAGGGTTATAAAAAAAATCAACAAAGCGTAGAAAATTTAGGCCGAAAGTTCAGTCTCAACCGCAACCCGAACGAACCCAAGCCGTTCCCCGATGAACCCAACCACCTCCTCAACCAATTCCAAGCTATTTCCCGCAACCTCAATATTCAAACTATTACCCCCCAAAGTTAAACCGATCCAAATATACTATCTCAAGATATGGATCCAAATTATTTATCTCATTTTTCGCTTGATATGGATCCAAATTTTTTATCTCAATTTTCCTACCAATACCAAAACCAACCGTATCGTGATCCAAACTACATCATCCGTTCGGAATCCGAAGACGAAGGAAAATATGGGGATGTTGATGAAGAAACGGAAGATGAGGATGTTGATGAGCAAGAAGAAGAAGTTGCCGTCGAAGATGTTGGCACCACGCCGAAAAGACAACACAAAAACCGGTTACCACAAAAAAAATGGTCCGAAGAAGAAGAACTTGTCGTGGTCAAAGCTTATATTCATAAGACCCAAAATAAAATAAAAGGAAATCAACAAAGAGGGGATTCGTTTTGGAAGAAAGTTGTAGCGCATTTTACCTCTTTATTTGGTGAAAACGATTGAACCGTTGACCAAGTGTCTTGGAAATTGAAGGATCTTAATAAAAAAATGACCGCCTTCAACGGGTGTTACCAACAAATGGTAAGAGTTATTTTCAAATTATATATATATTTTTAATTTTCGAAGCTAACGTTTCAAATTATATATATATTTTTGTATTTATAGAAATAAAGAAGGCCGAGTGGTACAAGTAATTTGGACCTTGTTGAAGCGGCTTTAAGCCATTACAAGAAAATGTACAAAAATTCATGACTGCTGTGAGCAGAAGCCTTTAGGGTAAAAGGGGTGTGTTACCCGGGTAGAGATCGAGTAAGTGTAGTTGGCCGGGTTGGTGGGGGAACACCGCCCCCTTTAACTTGAGTTGGCCGAGTAGGGTGGCTCGAGTTGGGAGATCGAGTTAATTTTCTCGGACGTTGTAGGAGAGAGAGAGCCGTTGAGAGATCCGTTGGGAGAGAGAGAGTCGTTGGGCTCGGGGGGGGGGGGGGGTTTGGATGTTTAAAAAAAAACTAATTTTTTCCAATATATACCCATATTGTACTAACATAATTTTCATCTCATTTATATATCTCTCATCTATATATTTACACTTCACAAAAAATGAAAGGGTTATAAAAAAAATCAACAAAGCCTAGAAAATTTAGGCCGAAAGTTCAGTCTCAACCGCAACCCGAACGAACCCAAGCCGCTCCCCGACGAACCCGACCACCTCCTCAACCAATTCCAAGCTATTTCCCGCAACCTCAATATTCAAACTACTACCCCACAAAGTTCAACCGATCCAAATATACTATCTCAAGATATGGATCCAAATTATTTATCTCAATTTTCGCTTGATATGGATCCAAATTTTTTATCTCAATTTTCCTACCAATACCAAAACCAACCGTATCGTGATCCAAACTACATCATCCGTTCGGAATCCGAAGACGAAGGAGAAGATGAGGATGTTGATGAAGAAACGGAAGATGAGGATGTTGATGAGCAAGAAGAAGAAGTTGTCGTCGAAGTTGAAGTCGAAGATGTTGGCGCCAAGCCGAAAAGACAACACAAAAACCGGTTACCACAAAAAAAATGGTCCGAAGAAGAAGAACTTGCTGTGGTCAAAGCTTATATTCTTAAAACCCAAAATAAAAGAAAAGGAAATCAACAACTAGGGGATTCGTTTTGGAAGAAAGTTGTAGCGCATTTTACCTCTTTATTTGGTGAAAACGATCGAACCGTTGACCAAGTGTCTTGGAAATGAAAGGATCTTAATAAAAAAATGACCGCCTTCAACGGGTGTTACCAACAAATGGTAAGAGTTATTTTCAAATTATATATATATTTTTAATTTTGTATAATTTTGTATTTATAGAAATAAAGAAGGCCGAGTGGTACAAGTGATTTGGACCTTGTTGAAGCGGCTTTAAGCCATTACAAGAAAGTGTACAAAAAGGCATTCACCAACTTAAAATGTTGGAGGTTGTACACAACAATGCTAAATGGGAACCCATAGCATTGATGGGTGAGGATTTAGAAGGAAGTCAGTCCTCAAAAAGAACAAAAACTTCCGAGTCGAGAACCCCAAGTGACCCGGAGGGTTTTACAAACCTCTTTCCCGACATAAACATGAACGCCGAACCGCAAGACGACACGACACTGACAAGGCCAAAACGTCCGGGGACGAAATCGACCAAAAGTTCATCTAGCAAGGGAAATTTGGTAGACATAGTCGAAGAATACAAGACTATGAAAGCGTTGCAGAAAGAAAAAAAAGAAAGTATTTAGGATAAGATGGCGGAAGCAAAATTAAAAAGAGAACAAATGGCGACTGAGTTAATGATTGAAAAACAAAAGGATCGTGACATCAAAATGTTCACCGAATCGCATGATTATCTCATAGAACCGTACTTGTCGATTGTATTGCAATGTAAACGTGAAATTGCCGCAAAGTATGGATGACAATGCACCTTTTAGATTTTTAATTTTTATTAGCTAGCTTTTATTTATTTTGTTAATTTTCTAGTTTTTTATATTTTTTATTTCTAGGTTTTTTATTTTTAATTGTATTATGTTTATTTTAATTTATTGAAATTGCCTTTTTTTATTTACATGTTTATTTTTTTTTAAATGTTGGTGAGTAAAATGAGTAGGGTGTTTCCAATGAAATCTGCGTAAATAAGTAAAATGAGTAGTTTTAAGGTGGCAGAATTTTATTGGGGCAGTTTTGATAAGTAAATGGATAAATGGGTTGGGTGCCCCCTTCACCCTTATACGACCACTGAAATTGCCGGCGGCGGAGTACTCAAACCCTCCCCTCGATTTGAAGATTTAATGACCTAATTGGTATAAATAAAATCATGGAATCAAATTACGTTTAATTAGCTAAAATCATGGGATTCAAATTACACAAATACCCTTTTGATATTTAAATATATAAATAAAATCTAAATTTTCTGATTGGTTGAGAGTGGTTTTCGCCTAACTTTGTGACTTTCTCTTGATCCCTCCCCTATATATATATATTAGTTTAGATCCCGTGTATACACACGGGATGAAAAATATCAATAAATAAGATTTTTAAATCTATACGGGTGTAAAAATGTATCATATTATAAGGATAGAAAATAAAACTCAAAATATGTAAAAAGTAATATATAATTGAATTTCGAAAATACATTAAGTACTATTTAATGTAATTTGATTTTTATGTATTATTTAATTGAAAATAAAAGTTACATAATTAGATTGAAAGTTTCATAAAGGATAATTTAAAATAAATGTGTTTTATTAGTATAATTAGTAATTTCCTTAAATATATATTTTTGTATAAAGATGGAAGTGCATTTAATAAGAGAGAAAGACGGGAAAAAAAATGATGAGAATGAATGTGGAGGCGACATGTGGCATGAAAAAACCTTTATTTATTATATAGTATAGATACACACACACACACATAGGAATGGTCTTGAGAAAATCACATAGTTAGTCGAAAACCGAGAGCACTGCCAAGAGTATTTCAAATAATTTATGGATTTTTTATTTTTTTAATTTATTTCTAAGTGTATTAATATAATATTACATAATTTACCAAAAAATCATTTTACGTATTGTGGTTTACGTATACGTAACTGCAATTGTTTTGTTTTTCTGTTTACATATACGTAAAATTATGTGTTACGTATACGTAAGCCAATACTTAAAATGATTTGTTGGTAAAAATAAGTAATATTAAATTGATACTCTTATAAATAAAAAAAAATTATTATATGATTGGTTAAAATTAATTTTTTTAATGATTTTCTCGGTTTGCGACTAACTATGTGATTTTCTCATTAACCCTCCCCTATGTGTGTGTGTGTGTGTGTGTTAAATATAAATGGCTTATTTCGTACGAAACGTATGAATGGATAACAGCGTGCCGCATGTTCCTTTTAGTTTTGAGTGGGAGGGATATTTTTGTTATTATACAGTTATTAATTATACATTCGTAATTAAGTGATTTCATTAATAAAAAACGTGATTCAATTACCGAATCGTAGGATTCACCAAACCTTTATAAAAAAGCGTTATTATTAAAATAAAAAAAATCATCTAAATTTACTCTAAATTTACGTTTCATGCGTAACCGGACAAAATTCTTTTTGAAAAAAAAACGTGATTATGCTCCAATTTTTGCGTGAAAGATTCATAAGTTGGTCATTTTCTATATATTAAATATCAAGTTTTCACGTAAAAAAACAAAAGGATAATCAACAAAAAATCAAGTTTCACGTTTAAAAACTTTAAAATCACGCAAAATGATTATCATCCAAAAATCACGTAAAAAGCGTGATTATGTAATATCCCAAAATAATAAAAACAAAATAAACGAAGGGGTGTCGGGCCTCGTAATACGATGAATGATAAGGGAATTTGGAGTGAGAGGTTGAGGGCCGGCCCATGGCCCGAGAGAAGGGTGGAAACCCTATAACCAGCAGCCTCAGCCCCTCCCCTCCTCATTCACTCCATGCGCAAGTTCTAGAGAGAGGGGTAATCGGGTCTAAGAGAGAGAAGGCTTGGAATCAGATCTAAAGCTCGGAGAGTGTTGCACACCATCACAGCAGCAAGGATCAACGAAAATCGAGCCAAGGAGGTAAGCACCATCATAGCAGGAAGTTTACAAAGAGGTTAAGTTTTTACGTATGAAACATGAAACAAACCATAGATTTGAGTTCATGGATGAAAATAGAATGTTTTGAATGTCAAAAGTTTAGAGTTTGAACGATTGGAAAGATGGATTAGATCTAGGATTGTGATTGAGTAAAAAGGCCCCGCATGCGAACTTGGGGCCATATTTAGCGAACTTATTAAATTCGCCTATCTATGTTCGCCTAACACCCAAAGGAGGCGAACTTACTCAAGTTCGCCTAAAGCCCAACAACAGCAAACTTAACATGATAGCGAACTTACTATGTTCGCCTAGTGTTAAATATGTTGAACTTACTATGTTCGCCTAAGCCCAAAATGGCGAACTTGCCTAAGTTTGCCTAAGCCTAAGGGTAGAAACGTTTAGTGTTGCTTAGATTCATTATCTTATCGTGTGTGACTTGATTATACAGATTGTGTGTGATCTTTGTGACGCTCTTTAATCAGCTAAGTGTACTTCGAGAACCGCTCATCAGGTGAGTTCTATATGCCTCCTATATGTTACGTGCAAATCATTTAAATGTTTTTGAGGCTGAAGTGTATACACTAAATGAATGAATTTTATGAATGCCAATGTGATCATATGTGATATATATATATATATATATATATATATATATAAATATGAATGCTAATGTGATCATACGTGATATATGAAAACGAATGAAGGACAAAGAATGAAACATATGTATACAAAGAATGAAATGAACGAATGGCATAACGTAGTAAATGAAGTCTTGCTTTATATATATATATATATATTTATATATATATATGTATATATATATATATATTGCATGTTATGAATGTATGTAAACATTATGGACGGTACGATGACAACGGCTACTTCGGTAGACGGACGACCACTCATTTATTATGCAGTCCGAATTAAAATTCTAGAAAGGTAGACTAAATACGGACTACTACGGTAGACGGAGGCCCTTAATCGAAGCACGACTGCGTAATATAGATCGGGTGGGAAACGGATGCCTTCGGGTTGACGGGCGAAAGGACAGACTACGACGTTAGTACGGTTTGACGGATGGCCAAAGGTTTGCCGGACGGTAATGAAGGACGGACTAATTCAGTAGAAACGGTATGAAATGGGCTATGATGGTAGTTCGAGAACGTTTGTCTTTGTGACTTACGTAAGCAAATGACGGGTCGATCACCCTTATGTGTATAACCAACGGATGTTTAATGAATGCAAAGGTGAATACATATATACAAGTACTCACAAATGAATGATAAATGAAGGCAAAGGATGTGTTAATGCGTATTTATATATATATACTTATAAATAAATGACTTTTATACCTAATTGCTTTAAACTAGAACTCACCAGCGTTAGCTGACTTTTAGTATGCACTTCAGGTAAAAAGAAGAAAGGACGTGCGAAGGCATGAAGGCTACCCTGATTCAAGACTGATATCCCGTTCATTTGCTTATGTGTTGAAACAATGTTTATGTTTAATGTTAAGACTTCCGATGCTATGTTTTGTATTTGAATGATACGCTTCTGCTATGTTGAATGTTTAATTAAAAGTTCAGTATTGATGACTATGTTTATGAGTAAATCCAAGAAGTGAGGTCTCTCGAGAAAGAGGCATTACAAGTTGATATCAGAGCAATAGCTTGAGAGATTCAGACATCCCTAAATGTCTGGACTCAAGCTGATAATGGGACCAACGCACGGATGTCAGTATGGGTAGCCAACGCCAACGCCAACGCCAGCACAGTAAGTAAGTAGTAAAGTAATGCATGTAGATAGGAATAGATGCCCTAACTTTAAACACATAGATGCCAATGTCCCCACTTATGTGAAGAGTTTTGAACCCGAAAAGCAAAACAAATTATTAATCACAAACCGGTCACTATAATTAAGAATTTACCTTGCTCGTACTGTTCTAAACTATGATCTGAAGGAATGACATTGATGTATTCCCTTTACTTATCAGGAAACCTAGAAACCTATGGCTGGTGGAGGAAGAACTTGACGCCGAGGCGGTCGTACTGGCCGAGTCGGTAGGCCACCATTGAACCAAAGGCATAATGATGAAGAAAGTGTACACGTGGAACATACATAGAGTGTGCAAAAAACTAACGTGACTCCACCAGGGAATGGCAATGAAGGGTCATTACGACTAGAACCCGAAGTTAGGGATGCTATTGCCCGAGAAGTTGTACTGACTCTGAAGAACGTGTTGCCTGATCTGTTATCTGAGGCACTGAAGAAAAACAAGGAGGAGGAGGAAGAGAACCATGAGGAGAAAGTTTATGATAGTCACGGAGATGAGGTGAATGTGGGACTGAACACCCGTGGATGTACCTACAAAGGGTTTAAGGACGGTGACCCACCCAAGTTTGATGGAAACAAAGATTCGGTGGCTACGTTTGAATGGATTGAGAGGATGAACGGCGTAATCAACATAAGTGAGTGTCGACCCGACCAAGCCATTAAATATGTTAATCACTCTTTCACCAACGAAGCACTGAGTTGATGGAGGAACATTCAGAGAACTAAGTCACCAAACGCTCTTAGAAGGATGACCTGGGATGACCTGAAGAAGCTAATAATCCAAAAGTTCTGTCCCCAGAACGAGATTGATCGGGTGGAGAACGAGTTCCTAAACTTCAAGGCTGGCAACAAGACTAATCGCCAGTACACTTCAAGATTCAACAAGCTGGCTCAACTGGTACCTCATCTAGTAGAAACTAAAGAACGACTGATCAAGTACTATGTCAAAGGCCTGCCACAGAGGGTCCAAGTCAATGTAAAAGCTAACCTACTGATGTGTCGTGTTTATAAGGTGTAAATATTAATATAATAATATTTATAGATATTGGTTTCACGAGATCATGTTTTAAATGTATAAAATGATAATTACTTTAACTTAAAACACACACAATAGGCAAGTGTACCTATCGCAGCGTAATATAGTTTAGGTAAGAACCAAGTATCGAACCAATGGACACGGTCGAGTTCAAGTACTCAACTTTTATTATCGTTTAGCCGGATTAATTAGTAAGTGGGTTTTGTGTACTTGTGAAGCAGGATAGTAAATGAATGAAAAGTAAATGACGGTAAAGCAAATAGCATAAAAGTAAAAACGTGCGTGATGTGTGTAACAGAAATGTAACGAACAGAATAGTAAATAGCAGGAAAGTGAATATCTTGGAAATGATCAGGTCACGAAGAGTATTGCTTTGGGCTTCGAATCCGCTTGGAACGTGATAATGTTAAGTTGACTAATCCAGTGTTATGACTACTACAAACTTGTGACCCGGGTCACCACTAGAGCCTCGTCCTCACGACATTTGATTCACGAATTAAAATCCTTAAATTAAAATAGTAGTGCCTCCTGTTAGGGACAACAGTTACCCTCAACCCTTCGAATGGTCATCTCCAGCTTGGTTTAAGACGTCGAACGTAAATGCTTTGTATTAGAGTTAAATAGGTGATTATATTTTGTTCAACAGGAGGCGGTGCAACAATGGGACCGAGTATAAAGACGTACCGTTCCCAACATGAATTCACCAATTCTTGGTCGCATATTAAGTTCTTATAAAGACGTACGACCTTGGAAGTATAGACAAAGCCTTGGCTTATTAATCTCATCTCGTATAAAGACGTACGAGCTTCAAAGGAAGTTTGATTAAATTTTTTTTACGATCTTACACTTTAAAATCAAGAACACTCACAAATATAAAGACGGATTTAGACAATGATAAAAGCCCACCAAATAGTGGTTTTAAGAACGAATAATTAAAGACATAAACATACCACTAGATTAATACGTCAAACATTAACATGCACCAAACTTCATCTTCACCCTAGCAATACAAGGAGTTTAGCCACGAATGGCAATAATAGCTAGCGTAACGCTGAGTTTTGTAGGCTCTCCTATTGTGGAACAAGGAGGAAGATCCCCTCTACTCTCTACTCTCTACTCTAAACTACAAGATACTCTCTTTGGATAGCTTCTTGATGAATGGTAAGGTGTGTTGAGGTGTGTGGAATGAAGAACCCAAGCCATCTATTTATAGTCCACAAAATGAGCAATTCACGGCCATGCATTGGACTGTACGGGCGTGCAAACACCTTAGGAATCAAACAGGGTACAAGTGACAGTGTACTAGAGCCTTGGAGAACAAGTTGGGTTTGCATAGTCGTGCAATGCGATGCACGTCCGTGCATCCCCTTCTTGCCTCCTGTTTTGTCTTTTAGCTGCTTGTTTGACTGGCTGTTGACCTGGTTTGATTTCTTGGGGGTCAAAGTTCGGGTTTGGTCCTCCAAGAGCTTGATTTCTTCATGTTTTAAGTTGGTTTTTTCTCTGTTTTGTCACACCCTCAAAATCCACTTGCGGAGTTTTACCGCGAGGCGCGTGACATACCAGGATCTCAGTCATTAGTTACACGGAATGACTCTATATGAATTTGAATAAATTACCATTGCTGCTCATAGTCATGAGACAACAATCTTTAAGTTTGAAAATGTTGCGGAAGCGTAAATATAATCCAATGCAAGTAAAAGTCAAATGCGCAAAACAAGGCTCTCAAACCACGCAGTTTAAATAAGTAAAATAAATTCAGTGTTTGAAATATGATAGGACTCCATGCATGTCATATGCTCGTGCTCAATACCTTAGCGACCTGAGAAAAACATGCTAAAAGTGTCAACACAATGGTTGGTGAGTTCATAGAGTTTGCAAGTAAATAAATAGTTCCATGTTTGCTAGATGGTGTAATTAATGTATACCGGTAGAGAGCTAGTCTATGTCATGCTACTACATGTGTTCGAAACCGAAGCTGACTGTTTGTGTTTGTTTGCCTTTCGCCATGTCTACCGAACAATGGCAAATGTCTAGGCTAATCTTACACCTGTTCGACCTACAATCAAGTTAGCGCGACTAACTCGGGTGGGGCTTGTCAAAACCCAGTAGTACTACTCAAAATCACCTCGCTATGTTCCAATACTAACGGTTCGAGAATGTAAGGACTTATTGGTATGTTTGCACTTTAGTAAGCGAGCGATAATACAATAATACAAAACCCAAAATGTTTGCGTGCATGATTTCTCCCCTAAAAAGGAAAGTAAGTAAAGATAGGGGCCATGAAACTCACCTGAGTGTGTATGCAAATGAAAGCTAAGTAAAATAGCTGAACCTCTAACTGCCACCTATAATTCATAGTCTATAAGTGCGTGTTCGTGCAAGTTGATATGAACCCTTAGTATCCAAACAATACTATTGTTTAAGTGTTTAGAACAGATTTACAAGTTTGACTCAAGTTTGACCTGACGACCAGTTGGTGACCCGTTGTATTAAATTATGTTCGTTCAGTATAACAATACTACATTATACACACATGATCATGCTGTAGCACTTAGCAACAAATCCTATTTGTTCTATCAAGATAGCAAGTTTCCATAATTAGCAGGTTTCCATAAATAGAAAGTTTCCATAAATAGTAAGCATGTTCAAGATTGATGTTATCATTATTAATATGTTTTTATAATTACTCTAACATGTTCAAGATTGTCACATCACATACCAATTGCATAGAACTTAACATGTGATACATAATTCAAGACAAAGTTTCTATCTTTAGTAACCTATGAGAGATATGCATGATTTCAAGCATCCAACACAGTGCAACATGTTATTATGTCCTAACTATCATGTAGCTATCATTAAACCATGTCATACATGTGTAATTAGCAAGCTATGAACACTTTAGACAATTAAATTTTCCTCTTTTAGTAAGTTTGCAAAACCGATCTAGGTATTAGAAATCTAGTTTCACAATTCACTAATACATGGATCAAGTAGCGTATAAACATCATCATATCATTCAACACATGTCTAGCATGCAAGATAGAATTCCTAAAAAGTTTCCATTATAAGTAAGTTATGATTTCTTGTTTAACGAGATTCAAAGCATCAAATCCATTACATACCATCTATATAACATGATTATAACCATAACAAGCATCAAACATCTCTAACATGCAATTCTACACCATCACATAATAAAAAAGTTTAATCGTTTCACAAGTTATACATCATATGAAGCTAGGGTTTTCCAAATAACCATAAAAACATCAAATACATGCAAAACAATGATAAAGTTAACAACTTTATTATAAAAATTCATGTTTGGATGAACTAGGGTTTCAATCTAAAATTTAGGAATAAAAAAGTAACGAAATCGAATTAAACGACTTACGTAGGATTGTTAGAAACGCTTAGAGAAATCTGAATACATGTTTAATTGCAAGATTAAAGCTTGAACGAATGGTGTATGGGTGCTTTGTTGAAATCGACGCAAGGGGGTGGGGTTTGGGATCGACGACGGCAATAGGGTGGAGGGTGATTAGGTTTTAATTTTTTTTATAAAATTATATATATAAAACATGAATGGGTTTAAAATTGGGTTTTGATAATCCATAGGCTAATTTAATGGGTTTTCCTTTCATTTAATTAATCCACTAGACAAACTTGTTTTTAAATAATTATTTTTTTTATAAAAGTTCCATCTCTATAAAATAACCAATAAAACTTATATCTGATATTTCTACACGATTACACGAAAGTTCACATAATTCACAGAAAATTCACATAACGCATAAAATCACATAGTTTATATAAAAATAACTATTCACAATTATTTTTATTAGTTCACCAACGTTCCGGGTTCGAATCGTGCGTGATCCGGAATTTTTACGAATTACCGATACGTGAGTGTTTGTGCGAAACTGACACATCTAATTAATCCTAATTAAATGTAATGCATGTGTGAATGTTTGAGATAACTGAGTTTGAATAAATAAATGTTTGAGATAACGATGTTGATGTTAACGGAGTTAACCTAAAAAGGTCGGATGTCACATGTTTACTTTGGGATACCGAATAACCTTCAATTATGAAATATAAATGCTTTAAGTATCATTTGCAAGGTTATTAATCAATTAGTACCATAATATGGGGATTATTATACATGCAAAACATGTATAATTTATGGCATATCATAACACCCCACACTTAAACTTTGATTGTCCTCAAGCAAACTCATGCATGATCAGACCCATAACTAAAAACTTTACAAAGGAAATGGAGCTCCAAGTAGTTGGACACTCCGAGATAGCTCATGAGTCGCTTTTTTCTATTTTTGTGCTTTTCTATCTTTAGGATGGTGGAATCCATGTCAAGCCTACTAGAACTTCAATTATGCATAATCCTTCACTCCTCATAATGTTCAGTCAACTCTAGGGTTATATATGTATGGATAATGTAAGTTAAATGGAACACTCAAGTTCGAATCGAATTATGCAATGGTCATAAGCTTGTATGCAAATCAAGTCTCCACCAACTAACTAAGTAGTATGCATGAATCAAGAGGACATTAAAAGGGTTGTAATGTGGCTAAAATAAAAATAAAGGGTGAAAATGAAAATCTTTTTGGATTTTTAGGGTTTTAAAGGGTTTGAAGGGCAGCAGCTATCGTGAAACACACAGCTACGGCTTCATGGCTTGAAATGGAAAATACTAGCAGGTCCCTTACTGCGTAGTACACAATACTGCCTTTCCATTTATGGTCAGATTGCCAAGACCAAGATCTTTTATCTTTCTCAATTCTTCCCTCACTACGTAGTACACATTACTGCCTTTCCGTGTGGTTCTTTCGGCTTGTAGCCTAACAGCTCCTACTTAGATCAGATACGTATACTCTTGTCGGGAATAAGTTTGATTCTTGCTACACTTTCCATCGTGGCTCCAGTTGCCACACTTCACACATTTTTCGTATCTTTTGGCAGCACTTTTTGACAAGCTGGCAATTGTTCTTGCTTGCGTCACCGTTTTCTTACATCACTACTTGCTTTGAAAATCTTCTCTCGGAGCTCGGGTGGTAATTCAGGCTTGGTGAAATGAATACAAGAAAGCAAATTGAAATCAAAAGAATGCATATCCAACTCTTTAGGGTCTAACCGGTAAAAGACCAACTTCTCTCTTTCTTTTTCTTTTCTCATTTTTCTATTTTTTTTTCTTTTCTTTTTATATCATCAAGACTAATTTTTCAATAATTCTTATTCCTCAATTTACTTGAAATAATATTTCAATAAATTCCTTGCAGATTGTTCGGTTGTTTCTTCCTAATACATCCACTTCTTGTATATTCCAATTTATTGAGTGAGTCAGATTCTTTCCAAATTGCCTCAATGATTACAAACTTGAAATAACTACATAGGATAATTTTTTCCGTTTCGAATACAATTAGTCAATAACCGGTTGGGTGATAAATGTGGGTAGTAGAAAAGAAAAGGCTAAGGCTTAGAGGGCTATCTAGGCGGATAAATTTTTTGGGATTTTTAGGTTTTAAAGATAATAAAGGTGATAAAGTCCTAGGTGCCTCAATCACTTTCATACTTCTACTAGTTCATGATATTGATATGTATAAGTCAGACAAGTTCTAATTATGCATAAAATTCGATCAAAAAACACTCACTATACCAAACGAAGGAGCACGAGAAAAATAATGATAATAATACTCGTGAAAAGGCTCTGATTATTCTCACATGGAAACGGATGAGATAGGGTTTAGTGATTTGTTATGCATAATATCCATTTGTTTCTATTTGCCGTGTATTCATTTTATTTAATTAGGTGCGAACTCAAAGAGGTTTTAGGGTTAAAATCTTTTGAAATTTTTCTGGTTTTACCAAAGGTAGTTTTTTGTAATGTTTTAATCAAATGAGTAGAAAATCACAAGTTAAAATTTTACTGCTTTGAGGTTACAAGTAGTCCTGAATCTCCAATTCCCCACCACACACTTAAAATTGTGAATTGCCCTCAATGTACAAATGCATGTAATGGAATGCTATGAAGGAATTTAAATGCATGAAGTTTTAAGGGAAAAGAAACTAGTACCCCCCGATCAATTCCGTGTATAACCTAAGGCCAAAAATTATTGTTGTTGTCAGGCTATGCCTAACAGTTGCTTCTCAAAACGTTGCTTCAAAGACTTCATCGAATTTCACAGAAATTTGATGTGGTTTCCGGCTCCTCAGGTAGTAGAGATGGAGTGTAACTCCTCAAAGAAGTAGAGAGACTATCTGGTGATGTTATTCTACTTGACACACAAAGGAAAACATAAAAGCAGACAAGGAAAATAAAAGGTAGAAGTTAAGCTACAAAGGTCCTAGTATCGAGAAGGCATACATGGGGGTTGAAGTAATAGAAACTTAAATTTGGAAAACCAAACCTGAGGTCCATGCTTTCTGTCGTATGCACTAACTTTTCAATTTATTCATGATCATCGGGTTGCCTCCTAGAAGCGCCACGTTTATTTCAGGGTCGTTGGCTGGACCCGTACGTGCTTCATCATCCTTTCTTCAGGTGGGGGCCATTGACTTCCCTCGTGTCTCCTGTTCCTTCATTCAAGTCCTTCAGTTTTGGTAGCTTATCAAAGTATTCATCGATCCAGTTAGTGTTGTCAAAATTCTTTCCAAGATCCAGTTTCTTTCTTTTGTTGAATTCTTTGGCTTTCTTTAGCTGGTAGTCCAGATTAGTATCGATTAATTGCGCAATTTCAAAGGGATCATTGGACAAGCACTCGTTTCCTCAGATGTTGTAGGTCACTGATTTTTTTCCGACATGAAGTGTCAAAATTCCTTCATTCATGTCAATGACGGCTCGGGCGGTAGCTAAAAATGGAGGACCCAAAATCAAAGGTACGGAATAGTCGGGTCCCATTTCTAAAACCATGAAGTCGGCAGGGAAGACAAACTTGCAGACTTTTACTAGTAAGTTCTCAATGAATCCTATGGGTGATTTAACCGATCCATCCGCGAGTTTGATAGTCGCATTAACAGGTCGCGGATTTCCAATTTTTAGCCTTTGAAACATGTTATATGGCATTACATTCACACTTGCTCCTAGATCAGCGAGTGCGAAGGTTATTGGCAGTGGTCCGATAGAACATGGTAGAGAGAACTTTCTAGGATCTGAAAGTTTCTTCAAAAGACATCTTTCAATAAGAGCGACACAATGATTGGTCTTGTTTACTGCCTCTTCCATGTTTCTCTTGTTTGTGATGAAATCCTTCAAGAAACGTCCATACTTAGGCATTTGCTGTATGATATTCAAGAAGGGAAGATTGACATGGATTTGACTTAGTAGCTCGATGAATTTCTCATATTGTTCGTCAGTCTTCTGCTTTACTAGTCTTCCAGGATATGGTATGTGAGAATGGAACGCTCTTTTTATCGGAACTTTCGCAGGAGTATCCACTGGAGTAGGAGGTCGGATTACATTTGATTATGATCCTTAAGTAGTTGTTTCTGTGATATGCGGACGAAGTGGTACTCCGGTGAATATTTCTCTCCTTGGTGATTGAACCTCTTCTTATGGCATTGGTGGCTCTTGATAAAACTTGCTATTTCTAAGAGTGATAGCACTTACATTTGCTTTTAGATTGGTTTCAGTATTACTCGGGAGACATCCTGGTTATCTTTCGGATAGGAGTTTTGCAATTTGTACTAATTGCGTCTCAATGGACTGAAGAGTTGCTTTCTGCGTCCTAAACTCAGCTTCGTGAAGACTAAACTTCTCCTCATATTGTTTGTGACGGGAATCCGCTAGAAGGGCTTGACTTTTAGTTATAGAGATTAACTTAGTTATTGCGTCCTCCAAGCTTAACCCACTACTTGGCTTGTTAGTTCCTTGAAATTGTTGACGAGGCTGATAGTTTTGAGATTGTCTTTGTTGAAACTATTGTTGTCCGAAGCCGGATTGTCCCCGATTGTTGTTATCCTTCCAACTGAAGTTCGGATGGTTCATCTATCCAGGATTATAAGTATTACTGTAGGGGTTGTTCTGCAGGTGATTTGTTCCGATATAGTCAACTTGCTCAGCATTGGTAGTGATACTCTTTACTTATTCAGTAGCCTCAGTGGCTGTCTTGCCCTTGCTAAGTTGATTGAGTCGAGTGGTGAGGGCGTCTACTTGAGCAGAAAGTGAAGTGACAGTATGGACAGAATGAACTCCTTGCCTGGCTCCCCTGTTACTCCTTGGATTATACCATTGATAGATGTTCATAGCTGTTTCCTCAATTAGGATGTAAGCTTCTTGTGGCCTCTTGTTTCCAAAAATACCACCTGAAGTAGCGTCAACTGTCTGACGAGCTTGATTGTGCAACCCATTGTAGAATGATGATACTTGTAGCCAAACTTCTAGCCCATGATGAGGACATTTCCTTAACATGTCCTTAAAACGTTCCCATGCCTCATATAGTGATTCACCATCTTCCTGTGTGAAAGTGGTAATATAATTTCTCAGTTTTATTCTTTGCTGGCGGGAAGTATTTTGACAGGAATTTCTGAGCTAGATCATCCCATATAGTGATCGACCCGGTAGGAAGAGAGTTTAGCCATGCCTTAGCTCGTTCCCTTAAGGAAAAGGGAAACATTCGGAGGCGAATTGCGTCATTCGAAACTCCGTTCAGTTTGAAAGTGTCACAAACTTTGAGGAAATTTGCAATGTGGGCATGTGGATCTTCATCGGGCAATCCACATAAATTGTATGATGACTGGATCATGTGGATAACATGAGATTTGATCTCAAAGTTGTTAGCGTTAACCGTTGGCCATGTTATACTAGAACCCAAAGCCTCTAGCGACGGTCTTGCGAAATCGAAAATAGTGCGGTTTTCCACGGCCATTCTTCTAGTACGGTTTTCTCGTATTCGGCGGTGAAAGAATCTTTTGGGCTCTGCTAAAGGTTGATATAAACCAGTAGTAGAGCTATGGATCATACACTACCTGCAATAAAATATAAGAGAAAAATAGATGGAAAATGATAAGGCTAATCCGTTAACTTGAATTTTTCTTGAAATCATCGTTTCCCCGGCAGTGGCGCCAAAAACTTGATGTGTCGTGTTTATAAGGTGTAAATATTAATATAATAATATTTAGAGATATTAGTTTCACGAGATTAGGTTTTAAATTTATAAAATGATAATTACTTTAACTTAAAACACACACAATAGGCAAGTGTACCTATTGCAGCGTAATATAGTTTAGGTAAGAACCAAGTATCGAACCAATGGACACGGTCGAGTTCAAGTACTCAACTTTTGTTATCGTTTAGCCGGATTAATTAGTAAGTGGGTTTTGTGTACTTGTGAAGCAGAATAGTAAATGACAGAAAAGTAAATGACGGTAAAGTAAATAGCATAAAAGTAAAAACATGCGTAATGTGTGTAACAGAAATGTAACGAACAGAATAGTAAATAGCAGGAAAGTAAATATCTTGGAAATGATCAGGTCACGAAGAGTATTGCTTTGGGCTTCGAATCTGCTTGGTATGTGATAATGTTAAGTTGAATAATCCAGTGATATGACTGCTACAAACTTGTGACCAGGGTCACCGCTAGAGCCTCGTCCTCACAACATTTGATTAACGAATTAAAATCCTTAAATTAAAATAGTAGTGCCTCCCGTTAGGGACAACAGTTACCCTCAACCCTTCGAATTGTCATCTCCGGCTTGGTTTAAGACATCGAACGTAAATGCTTTGTATTAGAGTTGAATAGGTGATTATATTTTGGTCACCGGAAGGCGGTGCAACAATGGGACCGAGTATAAAGACGTACCATTCCCAACATGAGTTCACCAATTCTTGGTCGCATAATAAGTTCATATAAAGACGTACGACCTTAGAAGTATAGACTAAGCCTTGGCTTATCAATCTCAGCTCATATAAAGACGTACAAGCTTCAAAGGAAGTTTGATTAAAAAAGTTTTACGATCTTACACTTTAAAATCAAGAACTCTCACAAATATAACGACGGATTTAGACATTGATAAAAGCCCACCAAATGGTGGTTTTAAAAACGAATAATTAAAGACATAAACATACCACTAGATTAATACGTCAAACATTAACATGCACCAAACTTCATCTCCACCCTAGCAATACAAGGAGTTTAGCCATGAATGGCCATACTAGCTAGCGTAACGCTGAGTTTCGTAGGCTCCCCTATTGTGGAATAAGGAGGAAGAGCCCCTCTACTCTCTACTCTAAACTACGAGATACTCTCTCTGGATAGCTTCTTGATGAATGGTAAGGTGTGTTGAGGTGTGTGGAATGAAGAACCGAAGCCATCTATTTATAGGCCTTAAAATGAGCAATGCACGGCCTTGCATTGGAGTGCACGGGCGTGCAAACACCTCGGGAATCAAACAGGGTACAAGTGGCAGTGTACTAGAGCCTTGGAGAGCAAGTTGGGCATTGCACGGTCATGCAATGGGATGCACGGCCGTGCATCCCCTTCTTGCCTCATGTTTTGTCTTTTAGATGCTTGTTTGACTGGCTGTTGACCTGGTTTGACTTCTTGGGGGTCAAAGTTCGGGTTTGGTCCTCCAAAATCTTGATTTCTTCATGTTTTAAGCTGATTTTTGCTCTGTTTACTTTGGGATACCGAATAACCTACAATTATGAAATGTGAACGCTTTAAGTATCATTTGCAAGGTTATTAATCAATTAGTACCATAATATGGGATTATTATGCATGTAAAACATGTATAATTTAGGGCATATCACCTACCATCGACCTTCGAGTCGGTAGTGAACCTGAGTGGAATCGTCTACGACGATTATGCAATTGAGGACCCGCACCTGAGACACAAAAGAGGAAATGGGAGAACCCGTCTAAGGGGACTGGAAAAGGAAACGTTACGGCTGAGGCCAAGAAGCCAAGGACGGATGAGTACGAAGCGTGCACAAAATGTGGGAAACTACACCGCGGTGACAAGAGCCTACGGCAGTAGTAGTTTTCACATTAAAAATATTTAGGCACTATCTGTACGGGGTTAAGTGCACCATTTACTCCGATCACAAGAGCCTGAAATACTTTTTCGAGCAAAAGGAATTAAACATTAGACAAATAAGGTGGTTGGAACTAATAAAAGACTACGACTGCGAAATATTGTACCATCTAGGTAAGGCAAACGTAGTGGCTGACGCTTTAAGTAGAAAGGAAGAATCGGCACCTATCCGGATCAAATCTTATCAGTTGATTATAACACCAGACATAATGAATGAAATAGCGAAAGCACAAGATGAAGCATTGTTGGAAAAGAATGTGAAACGAGAAAGGATAGTAGGACAACAAGCAAATTTAGGGACTAAAGCATACGGTGTATGAACTTGGTTTGACCGGATGTGGATACCTAAGATTGGTGAACTTAGGGCCAAAATCCTTGATGAAGCCCATAAGTCTCGCTACTCTATCCACACCGGGACGAACAAAATGGTATCAAGACTTGAAGAAAGAATACTGGTGGCCTGGCATGAAGAACGATGTGACTGAATATGTGAGCAAGTGCCTAACTTGTTCACTAGTTAAGGCCGAGCACAAGAAGCCATGTGGTAAAATGAAACCTTTGCCGATACTGGAATGGAAATGGGAGGAGATCACATTGGATTTCATTACCAAGCTACCACGAACAGCTAAAGGCAATGATACCATTTTGGTGATCGTCAACCGCTTGACGAAAAGTGCTCACTTCTTACCAATACGTGAGACTTTTTCGTCTGAGAAGCTAGCAGAGTTATTTATCAATGAAATTGTGAGCATACATGGTATGCCATTATCAATTGTGTCCGACAAGGACACTAGATTCACATCAAGCTTTTGGAAGAAATTCAACGAAGCAATGGGCACTAGACTGAACATCAGCACCGCTTACCACCCTCAAACCGATGGTCAATCTGAAAGGACCATTCAGACCTTGGAGGACATGCTCCGGTCTTGCATCATTGATTTCAGTGGGAGCTGGGATAACCACCTACTATTGGCAGAGTTTTCATATAACAACAGCTATCACTCACCCATCGGCATGCCGCCATTTGAGATGTTGTATGGAAGAAGGTGTAGGACCCCGTTCTGTGGGGGGAAATTGGACAGAACGACTTTGCAAGTCTCGAAGTGGTCAAAGCTACTTCCGAAAAATTCGACCAGATCAAAGAAAGCATGAAAGCCGCTAAAGACAGACAAAAATCATATGGAGATAAGAGAAGAAGAGATTTAGAGTTTCAAGTGGGGGATATGGTACTATTGAAAGTGTCGCCCTGGAAAGGAATTATCAAATTCATAAAACATGGCAAACTAAGTCCAAGGTTTGTCAGACCTTTCAAAAGCTTAGCGAGAGTATGTAAAGTTGCTTACAAGCTAGACCTGCCATATGAGCTTAGCAGAATTCACCCTATGTTCCACGTGTCGCATTTGCGCAAGTGCCTACCTAACGACATAACTCACATACCCTATGATGAGATTGAAGTGGATAACAAATTGAACAGAAGAACCTTTAGCCATTCTTGACCGAGCCGAGAAACGACTACGCAATAAGTCGATTCCATTAGTCAAAGTACAATGGAAACACAGAAAAAGGGCCAGAAGCTACGTGGGAGAAAGAGGACGAGATGAAGAAACTGTATCCGCGGTTGTTCAACTTATAAGCAGTTTCGAGTACGAAACCTCTGTAAGGAGGGTAGGCTTGTAACATCCCAAAATAATAAAAACACAATAAACAAAGGGGTGTCGGGCCTCGTAATACGATGAATGATAAGGGAATTTGGAATGAGAGGTTGAGGCCCAACCCATGGGCTGAGAGAAGGGTGGAAACCCTACAACCAGTAGCCTCAGCCCCTCCCCTCCTCATTCACTCCATGCGCAAGTTCAAGAGAGAGAGAAAGAGGTAATCAGGTCTAAGAGAGAGAAGGCTAGGAATCGGCTCTAAAGCTCGGAGAGTGTTGTGCACCATCACAGCAGCAAGGATCAACGAAAATCGGAGCCCAGGAGGTAAGCATCATCTCCAAATCTGAGATTTATGTATTTTTGGGTTTCAGGTTAAGTTTACAAAAAGGTTAAGTTTTTAAGTATGAAACTTGAAACAAACCATAGATTTGAGTTCATGGATGAAAATAGAACGTTTTGAACGTAAAAAGTTTAGAGTTTGAACAATTGGAAAAGATGGATTAGATCTAGGGTTCTGATTGAGGAAGAAGGCCCCGCATTAGCGAACTTATTAAATTCGCTTATCTATGTTCACCTAACACCCAAAGGAGGCGAACTTACTCAAGTTCGCCTAAAGCCCAACAACAGCAAACTTAACATGATAGCGAACTTACTATGTTCGCCTAGTGTTAAATATGGTGAACTTACTATGTTCGCCTAAGCCCAAATGGCGAACTTGCCTAAGTTCGCCTAAGCCTAAGGGTAGAAACGTTTAGTGTTGCTTAGGTTCATTATATTATCATGTGTGACTTGATTATACAGATTGTGTGTGATCTTTGTGACGCTCTTTAATCATCTAAGTATACTTCGAGAACCGCTCATCGGGTGAGTTCTATGTGCCCCCTATATGTTACGTGCAAATCATTTAAATGTTTTTAGGGCTGAAGTGTATGCATTAAATGAAGGAATGTTATGAATGCCAATGTGATCATATGTGATAAATATATGAATGCTAATGTGATCATACGTGATATATGAAAATAAGGGAACGACAAAGAATGAAACGTATGTATACAAATAATAAAATGAATGAATGGCATAACGTAATAAATGAAGTCTTGCTTTATATATATATGTATATATATTGCATGTTATGAATGTATGTAAACGTTATGGACGGTACGATGACAACGAATACTTCTGTAGACGGATGACCACTCATTTATTATGCAGCCAGAATTAAAAGTCTAGAAAGGTAGACTAAATACGGACTACTACGGTAGACGGAGGCCCTTAATCGAAGCACGTCTGCATAATATAGATCGGGTGGGAAACGGATGCCTTCGGGCAGACGGGTGAAAGGACGGACTACGACGGTAGTACGGTATGACGGATGGCCAAAAGTTTGTCGAACGGTAATGAAGGACGGACCAATTCGGTAGATACGGTAGGAAATGGGCTACCACGGTAGTTCGAGAACTTTTGTCTTTGTGACTTACGTAAGCAAATGACGGGTCGATCACCCTTATGTGTATGAGCAACGAATGTTTAATGAATGCAAAGGTGAATACATATATACAAGTACTCACAAATGAATGATAAATGAAGGCAAAGGATGTGTTAATGTGTATTTATATATTTATATATATATACTTATAAAGAAATGACGTTTATACCTAATTGCTTTAAACTAGAACTCACCAGCATTAGCTGACTTTTAGTATACACTTCTGGTAAAAAGAAGAAAGGACGTGCGAAGGCATGAAGGCTACCCTGATTCAAGACTGACATCCCGTTCATTTGCTTATGTGTTGAAACAATGTTTATGTTTAATATTAAGACTTCCGCTGCTATGTTTTGTATTTGAATGATACGCTTCCGCTATGTTGAATGCTTAATTAAAATTTCAATATTGATGACTATGTTTATGAGTAAATCCAACAAGTGAGGTCTTTCGAGAAAGAGGCCTTATAGATTAGTGAATATAATTACGCAAAAACGTGATTATTAAAAAAAATTCCGCAAAAAACGGGATTATTAAAAAATTGAACGCTTGTGGGTACAAATGGACATTTATGCCCTTTTTAACCTGGACGACACATTATTTTTTTCAAAATAATTACGTTTATGCAACCGCGTTATCCTCAACTCTAGATCATATTAACTTGTACGCTTCGTACGATTTGGGCCCTTTGTATGATAACCGTCCCCTATATAAATATATATATATATACACACATATATATAGGGGAGGGTTCAAGAGAAAACCACATAGTTAGGCGATAACCATTAAAAAATCAATTTTAACCAATCATATAATAATATTTATTTTTTATTTTATTTTTATTTATTTATAAGAGTATCAATGTAATATTATATATTTTTACCAAAAAATCATTTAACTAATGGCTTACGTATACGTAACACATAGTGTTACGTATACGTAAACAGAAAACAAAACATTTGCGGTTACGTATACGTAAAATGATTTTTTGTTAAATTATATAATATATATTAATACACTTAGAAATAAATAAATAAAAAATAAAAATATATATAAATTATTTGATTGGCTTTTAGTGGTTTTATCGGTTTTCGCCTAACTTTGTCGTTTTCTCTTGAACCCTCTATATAGGGGAATGATCAAAAGAAAACCACAAAGTTAGCCAAAAACCGAGAAAACCACTAAAAGCCAATCAAATAATTTTTAGATTTTTTATTTTTTTAACTTATTTCTAAATGTATTAATACAATATTTCACAATTTACCAAAAAAATATTTTACGTATTGTTTTTTTACGTATACGTAACCGTAATATTTTTGTTTTCTGTTTACGTATACGTAACACTGTGGGTTACGTATACGTAAGCCAATACTTAAATAATTTTTTGGTAAAAATGTGTAATATTACATTGATACTTTTATAAATAAATACAAATAAAAAAATAAAAAAGAAATATTATTATATGATTAGTTAAAATTGGTTTTTTTAGTGGTTTTCGCCTAACTTTTTGGTTTTTTCTGGAACCCTCCCATATATATATAGGGAATGAATTATTTGAGAACTCTTAAATATTTTGAGAACTCGTCAAAAAACCAATCAAAACCATTTTTTTTTATTTTTACTACCTTTATTATTAGAATACAACATAAAAAATGAATTTATGCATGTAAATTTACATGTATTTATTTATTAAGAAAAATCTACACATGTGTAAGTTTACCACTTACACATGTGTAAGTGTTAACCATTTACATATGTGTTTAAATTTTCTTAAGAATAATTTAGAAATAAGAGATGAATTAATTGGAGAGATAAATCATTTTTTATGTTGTATTTTAATAATAAAGGTAGTGAAAACAAAGAAAAATGGTTTTAATTGATATTTTGACGAGTTCTCAAGTATTTATGAGTTCTCATTTGATCCTAACCCTATATATATATATGTATGTATATATGTATGTATGTATGTATGTATGGGTTCATGAGAAAACTCATTTTAATGAGAGAAACAAAAAACTTCTCATTAATGGCACTTTTGTAATTATACTATCATTATATATTCTCAAAAACCTAACATTCTCATACACCTTAAAACTTAAACCCCCCACCACCCACCCACCCCCCCCCCCCCAAAAAAACCTAAACCCCCTCACTCACCCCCACCCCACCCTCCTAAACCCCCCAAACTTCTCATTAATGGCACTTTTTTTTAGGAGTTTTTGTTTGCATTACAAAAAATGTGCCTTTAATTATGAAAATGCTATTAATGAGGAGTTTCTTAGTTCTCTTATTAAAATGAGTTTTCTCATGATATTCTCCCTATATATATATATATATATATATTGGGATGTTCAAATAAAAAGTATGTTTTGCCTAAGAAGGCTAAGAAAAAATATGAGATTAACATGTGGCACTCCTCCAAAAACAGGGTAAAGGGCATTTTGGTACAACAGGTTAAAAACCATCGCCCTTTTTTCCTTTCCAAAAATCCAGCCATCTCATTCCATCTGTTCCACGAACAGAACCATAATCTAAATCTGAGTTTGTGTGTTTAATACAAAATCTTTCCAGCATGGAATCTTCATCTGTTCGCATCTTCATCGATTAGAGTTGTTAAGTTTCTCGAGAACGATTTGAGTTCTGATCCATCTTCTTCTTCGATTTGAAGGAACCAGACGAAAGTGTGCATTTCATCTTCATTGACCTCGAACAAACGATTCCGGATAGAGAATATTTTTGAACAAATGATCGATATCGACAACCAAATTCCCATTTGGTTCCTCCAGAATCTCAATTGAAGGTAAAGCTTTGAATTTGGGTTGAAATTTGAACCATTCTTATGTGCTAATGTCTTGTTTTGAAAGCTTAATTTGCTACTGAAGTTGTACATAATACTTGATGATGATCTTGTTAGAATAGTTGTTATTTAAGGTGTAGATCAAGTAGTTGCAGCTGATGAAATTTCAGATTAAGCAAAAAACTAAAAGGTAGTTTCAAGGCACAAATTTGAATTATGTGAGGCCCTTCGAGGCACATAAAAGATAGCCAAGACATTGTTCAAAGAAGTCTTAGAGGACAGACTCCTATATCCTAAAACAGGGCTTTTGCTATTAAATAGATGTCAATTTATATAGATAGGTCCACAAAGATAGATGAGGATCGGTATGTTGCGCAGAGGCACACCTCACTATGAAGTGCAAAAGAGTGTAGCTTCATGTACAACAATCTTCTACACTCACCTGCTTAAACTTTAAGGTCGCCTTTCTAGGCCTTGCGCCTAGGCATACTTTTTAGAAGTTAGAACACAACCTTAGGCCCCAGGGCATATTTTAGGATTTAGAGCAACTAATTCGTGCAGAAATGTTTATGCTCTGTGATGGGAAAATTTGGTGCTTTATTGTGTCTTCTACTGTTACAAGCTTTAGTGCAATCTTGCTCTATCTTTTTAGTGAAAAAAAAATAACAAAATAAAATAAATCAATACATATTAAATAAAAGGTTAAGAGTTGTTCATAAAAGCTTTAGTCACATTGGTCTTTTAATTAAATTAAAGCGTATAAAAAGGTTAAGACTTAATAGCTAAAAAAGGTTAAGAGCTGTGCATAAAGCTTTTAGTCAATTAATATATGCCTAATTTGGTAGCATTCTTTAAAAATAAAAATTTGAAGCATCCATACACCAACAAAACGGTTTAGTGGTAGACAACAAAAAGCTTATGCATCAAAATGTTGATGTAACTAAAAAAAATAAACATCTAGTAAGCCTTGATGACAGTAATTGTATCTACTTCATTAGAAGCAAACCTAAAAAGGATAAGTTGTATGTTTTTACCACTGGAATCACTCATTAAATCATATCCTTGTTTATTATCTTTGAAGGGGGAGGTTCAACTAAGAAGGGACGAGATGATGACACATGTCATCTTAAAGAAAATACAAGGAAGGCCATTTTAGTCCTTGGTTTTTTCTTTGTTAGTCCTCAAATGGCTAAATATTTTTTGTGCTAGTTTTTAATTAGGGAAAAGTGAATATGGTGCTATTACGCATACTTGTATGTGAAACATATCAAAACTACGTCGTTTTGATTATAAAAAAAATCAAATCTCTTTAATTTTGTATTCTATCTCCATCAGTGTCGCTGCCTACTGTTCATATTTCTCCAAATCCAACCTTTTGAATAAATTGAGCTATCGAATAAATCAAAAGCTTATTAATGTTGAAAGTGAATTAAAAAAACTTCATGTGAATGCTATGAAACTTGGGTCAGAACCCAAAATCTAATTTGCAAATGTTTTTGTATATAATACAATCTTAAAAGCTTAGTTTTGTTATGCTGGGTTTTGTTCATTTTTGCGATGCCCTACGTGTGCTGGTTTTGCTTGTGCTGGGTTATAATTGTGGGTTATGTTTGTGCTGCTTTTAGGATTATATCATGTCAATTCCAGTTGTGTTCATTAAGTGGCGATTTTGTTTTTACAGAAAATATAGCAATACTATACTCGAATTAAAGGTAAAAAACGCTCGATTTTAAGGTGTAATTTTTTTCAAAAAATAAGGTCTTGTGAAAAAGTTATGTACGTTTAAAAAAAAGTGAGGGAATTTGAAAAAAGTCAACAAGTGTGGGTTTTCCAAAAATGTCTCTCTACTCCTTATTTTTCCTACACTTAAATCTCAACACTTGATCATCCGAGTGAATGGGTGAGATTGTTTCTTATGTTTCTTAGGCAAATTGCATTTCTTAGGGGAACCTCCATATATATATACATATATATATATATATATATATATATATATATATATATATATATATATATATATATAGATATGTAGGGTTCAAATGCTAACCCCATTTTATATGCTAACCATGAAACTAAATCTTAGCCATTGGTCTTGTTTGATCAATGGTTGATATACTTTAGTGGCAAATTTGTAATTATTTAAATTAAAATTGATTTATATTAATTGCAAAAGGGTATAATAGGAAATTAATTTGCAAATCAATTAATTATTTTTCTAATATTACTCACACTCTCTCTCTCTCTCTTTTATGAAAATTAATTAATTAGTTAAATTACACAAATAACTTGAAAATTGATAATATATTCATATTTCATTGATAAAAAAAACATAAATTATTATAAAATTATTTGTGAATTAGTAACCTATTGATACGTATATGTACAATCAAATATGAATAATGAATTGATACGTATATGACAATCAAATCCGAAAAACCATAACTTTGATACAAAAACAAATAAATCTGAAACAAATAACATATATACTTAATAATCACAAAAAATACCATAACTTTGATACAAAAACAAATAAATTCGAAAAACATAATAATCTACAGACAAACATGAAGGACACGTTTACTACATATATGTAACACATGAATTAGTTGGTTACATATGTATAACACATATGTTACATATATGTACCAAATTGATTTGGTAAGAACACGTCACTCGATTTTAATTTATTGGAGGGTTACATATACGTATCAACTGTGTTCCGTATACGTAACACCTGTGTTACGTATACGTACCAAATTGATAATGAGCATCTCTAATTGAATAATAAACTAAACTAATCTAAAAAGTTAAACAAAAATTAAAGAATGTATTCAACAATTGAATAAAATTAAAAACAATTAAAGGTTGCTACTGTATAACAATTAAAAATCAATGAAAGAAACAATTGAAAAAACAAAATATATGTTGTTGCTCTATATGTTAAACAAAAAAAACCCAAAGAACTTAATCAACATCAATTAACCTGCTTGTTTCAAATCTGTCCACAATGTATATGTTGAACAATGAAAAAAAACTGAAAGAAATTAACGTGTTTGCTTCATTCGATTTCCTCCTTTGATCGCCACTCCCTTTCAATTGCCGACTTCAAAACCAAACTTTTCTTCCTTTTATTTTTTGCTATCGTAAAACCCTTTTTTTTCTATAATCATCATCTGTTCATCAAACTTTTCTTCCTTTTATTTTTTGCTGTCGTAAAACCCTTTTTTTTTTCTATAATCATCATATGTTCATCGAGTTCATCATCAATATTGTTTATCGAGTTCATCATCAATACCGGCCGCATCTTTGTTCTTCTTTGATCCACTGGGATTTTTTCAAGATTGTTTGAGTGAAAATAGTTGGGAGTGATAAGGTCAAGATAGTTCGTCTGATTAAGATTGAAAGTGGGGGACGAGATTTTTGGGGCTTTAAAACAGGGGAAGATTAAATGAGTATTGGGAAGAAATATTAATAAAACAGGTTGAATTGTTTGGGAGGATAGTCTATTATAAAAAATGGGAGTAATCGTGAATTTGAAGAATGATACAAAGGTTTGAATAAAAAATGGGATTATACGTGAATTTAATTGTTTGGAAGGATATCGTTTGAAATATGAAAAATTTACCAAATCTATAAATGGTGATAAATTACATAAACACCCTTGTTGATTTATATAAATATTAATTAATGTAAATTATTTGATTGGTTAAAAATGGTTATCATGGTTATCACATAAAAATGGGGATAGCATTTGAAAAAACGTAAAAAAGAACATGACGTTGAATTCGTGTAATAATGTTCTTTAAAAAAAATTGATGATTAGATCGATTTTTGCGGGGTTTTTTTTGGGTTTTGACGCGAAGAGTGGGTTTTGATTTAAACACTCCCCTATATATATATATATATACACACACACATACAAATATATATAGGGGAAGGATCAAGAGAAAACCACAAAGTTAGGCGAAAACCGGGAAAACCACTAAAAGCCAATCAAATAATTTATAGATTTTTTATTTTTTTAATTCATTTCTAAGTGTATTAATATAATATTACATAATTTACTAAAAAAATCATTAACGTATTGTGTTTTACGTATACGTAACCGCAATTTTTTTGTTTTCTGTTTACGTATACGTAACACTATGTGTTACGTATACATAAGCCAATAATTGAATGATATTTTGGTAAAAATGTGTAATATTACATTGATACTCTTATAAATAAATAAAAATTAAATTAAATAAAAAATAAATATTATTATATGATTGGTTAAAATTTGTTTTTTAGTGATTTTCTCGGTTTTCGCCTAACTATGTGGTTTTCTCTAGAACATATATATATATATATAGGAAAAAGTTAAAATAAAAAGGGATTTTAAAATAAAAAGGGTGAGAAGAATTTAGAGCCATTAGATCTAATTGAAAATGATTTAATAGTTGAGATCAAATTGTAGGAGAAAAAGTTGTTGTAAGGGTATTTTAGTCATTGCCAGTTTTGCTGACTTTTTATCAAGTTCTCCCCTTTTTTAAACGTTCACAACTTTTTCATATGACATTATTTAAAAGAAAAATTACTCCATAAAAACGAGCGTTTTTTATCTTTAAAATGAGTATAGTGTCGGTTTTTACAAAAACTAAAAAAAAATACGTTTTTCAGCTCATTGTGTCTAATGTCAATTCACAGTGTCAAATATTTTTCATCATTGTGTCTAATGTAAAATATTTTTCAAATATCAGGTCATTGTGTCTAATGTCAGTTCATTATTTCAAATATTTTTCATCACTGTGTTAAATATAATACATAAAAAACAATGACAAAAATAACACGAAATTATCTAAAACGTAAAACACAATGATGAAAACTAGCGTTTTTTATCTCTAAAATGAGTATAGTGTCGTTATATATAAAAACAAAAAAAATTACGTTTTCCACCTCATTGTAATTATTGTTCGTCATTGTGTATAATGTCAGGTTATTGTGTCTAATGTAAGTTATTGTGTAAAATATTTTTCATCATTGTGTGTAATACGAAATATTTTTCTAATGTAAGGTCATTGTGTCAAATATTTGTCATCACTTTATTATATATAACACATAAAAAACAGTAATAAAAATAACACAAAATTATCTAAAACGTAAAACACAATGATAAATACATATAACACAATGATGAAAAATATTTAAAACAATGACCTGACATTATATACAATGACCAGACTTTACATTACACAATGACCAATATGGACTCACTTCAAAAACAATAAAAGGACACATGTCAAGCCCAGAATCCTTTTTACCCTTTTTATTTTTAAAACCCTTTTTACCATATCTTAACCATATATATATATATATATATATATATATATATATATATATATATATATATATATATATATATATATATATATAGGGGATGGCTAGAATGAAATCCCATATGAGTTGTGAAAATCCATTAAAACTCTATGTAGCAACTTTTTTTTTTTTTTTTTTAAATATGGTAGTTTTGTTACATATTTTCGTCATTTTTTATAAAAAAAAATACAAAAAGCACCGAAGAAATTTAAAAAAAATATGTAACAATTGTAAAAAGTTATCGTTACAGTGTTGTTACGTATGTAACAAGTGCTGTTACATATAAAAACGGGATTTTTTTTTCAATTGTTACGTATTTTAAAAAATATATATATTCGGTGCTTTTTTCATTTTTTTTATAAAAAGTGACGAAAATATGTAACAAAACTACCTTATTTAAAAAATAAAAATAAAGTTGTTACATAGAGTTTTCATGGATTTTCACAACTTATATGGGTTTTCGCCCTATACTTCCCATATATATATATATATATATACACACACATACATATATGATGTGCATCCAATCAAAACCCACTTTTATTGTCAAAACCCTAAAACCTTAGCAAAAATCGATCAAATCATAAATTTTTTAGTTTAATAAAATTATTACACGAATTAAACGTCACATCCTTTTTTGCATTTTTTAAATTCGTAAGTGTGAGAAAATTTACACTCGTGTAAGTGTTAAAAAAATGTTGTAAAAATTACACACCAGTGTAAACCAACTTACACCAGTGTAAACTCTCATACTTACAAATTTACAAAAATACAAAAAAGGATGTGACGTTTAATTCGTGTAATAATTTTATTAGACTAAAAAAATTCGTGATTTGTTCGATATTTAACAGGGTTTTAGGGTTTTGACAATAACAGTGGGTTTTGATTGGAACCGCACCATATATATATATATATATATATATATTATAGAGTTCGTTTGATATCGTTTCTTAAGGTTTTTTGTCATTTTTTAGCGAAAAACTAATTTTTATTTGATCCTCCCCCTATGTATATATATACGGTGAAGTTCATAAGAAAACTAACATTTAGGGAGAGAACTACTTATTAAAAGCAAAAAAAAATAATAATAAAAAATTCATAACTCAAAATGTAAAACAAAAACTAAAAAAGTGGTTTGGATACCATGTTTCCCACGTCGTCCTCGTTAAAAAAAAGGCAAAAATGCTCGGTTTAGCTTTAGAGTTTAGTTTTTGGGTTTAGTTTAGCTATTAGGGTTAGGTTTTTGGGGATGGGGTGGGTAGGTGGGCGGGTTTAAGTTTTTGGGTGGGTGTGAGTGGGGTGGGGGTGGTTTTAGGTTTTTGGATGGTGGTGTGGGAGGTTTAGGTTTTTGGGGGTGGGTGTGGGGGTTTAGGTTTTTTGGTGGTGGGGTGGGGTTAGGATTTGGGTGGGGGTGGGTGGGGGGTTTAGGTTTTTAGGGGTGGGTTAGGTTTTTGAGGTGCTACTACACATATGCAGTATTGAAAATAAGAAAAAAACCCAGTTAATTCTTATTTTTTTATAACGTTATTTATACTCAAATGAAAAATAAAGAAATTCTTGATTTAATGGTGTAATTTAAAAAAAAAAAATATCGTATGCAAAAGATAGAAATGTTTAAAGATTTATATATTTTAAGTTCCAATTTTACCCTTCCTCTTTAAAATTCCACAATTCTTTTTTTAGTGGTTCTCTAGTTCTCTCATGAACCTAACCATATATATATATAAAGGGGATGGTTCAACGGGGAACCCCAAAAAAAGAGGGAACTGGGGAACCATTTTCATCCACACATAAGCTAAAGCTAAATGCTAAAAACTAAACCGTAAAAGATAAATGCTAAATGATAAACGCTAAGTGTTAAATCGTAAAAGCTAAACGTTAAAAGCTAAGCTGTAAAACTAAACACTAAAAGCTAAATCGTAAAAGCTAAACGCTAAAAGTTAAAAGATAAACGCTAAAAGCTAAAAGCTAAACCCTTAGATTTTATTGTTTAGGTTTTTTTTTTTTGGGTGGGGGTGGGTGGTTTAGGTTTTTTTTTTTTTGGGGGGGGGGGGGGGGAGGGGGTTTAGGTTTTGGGGGGGTGGGGGGTTTAGGTTTTTGGAGGGTGGGGGTGGTGGTTTTAGGCTTTTCGGGGTAGAGTTGGAGGGGGTTTAGGTTTTTGGGTCCGGGTTTGGGTTCGATGAGACGGTTCCAACGCCGCTGGAATGAGCTCAGTCGGAGTTCGTTTGACCCACTTCTTAAGATTTCTTAGCGAAAAACCACTTTTTAGTGGAACCGTCCCCTATATATATATTTATAGGGAAGTTCATTTCATAACAAAGAAATTATGCGAGAACAGAGGGAACAAACCTAAATCGTTTAATTTTTTATCCATGGTAAAAAAAAATTAAAGTTTTATACTTTTTACATACAAATATGTATGTTTATCTACATAAAAACCATTAATCTAGTTTTTTCATATGTTTTTATATATTTAAAAGTTTCCTACACATGTATAGGTTATGTAGGTAAAAAAAATCTACAGTTGTATAGGTATGTATATACACGAAATTTATTTATATTTTTTTTTGTTTGAATTTCATGAAAAACGAAAAAACATTACATTTATATTATTTTTTCTTATATTTTAAAACTTTTTAAAATTGAAAAGTGAATGATTCGTTTTGTTATGCGTGTTCTCGTAAAATATTTATATATATATATATATATATATATTTGTTTTGGTTAAAAAAAACACAAATGAAACAAAAAAATTTAGTTAACCCAAAAACAAAAACCAATATGTTAGTTGTCTACCATTAGGTTAAAGTAGACCATAGGGTATCCCTTGTGGAAAGTGACCGCAGAGATGATATGGAGGTGTTTCATGAACATGGAAATATGAAACACCACGCTCCTATGGCGTGGTCCATAAATGTGGAAAGATTTCATGGAGATTTCCACGCGGTGGAAAAGTTAGTTTTGATGATGGAGATTTTAAAAGTGAGTTTTTTTTTCAAATGTGAAAATGTAGAATCATGCCCCTTAAATGTGTAGCGGTATGGAAAATTAGAGAAAAGTGTTGTGGATGTGGCAATGTGAAAAGATGTACGATATAAAATCATACCGTATGGCCTTATATTCATTAATTCAGTTAACTAGAATTTTGGTTCACTTTCTGCATATCTTACTTATAGTAAGTTTCAAAATTTCCACCCTCAATATATATCGAGTTTGGTTTTTGAGGAGATATTTTAATTAGGTTACTTGGATGAAATAGTCAAATTAAGTAGGTTTGATTTTTATGTCTTGATTTTGTGGTTGAAGCAGAAAGAAAGCAAAAGTGTAACGCAAAACTACTTGTTATAATAAAAAAAGATGCATGTCTAATCTCTTCAATTCCGGTGTTGCTTATCACCTCACCAACATTTTAGCCCCACTTTATTCACTTTCGCTTTTGCTTTTTTACGAAAAAGTATTTGCTATAAATATATGTGCGTTAACTTTTATAGAGAACGTGTAAAGTTTATTTAACAAAGTTTTGGTAACTTATTAAAATGAAAAAATTAGAAGACGGAACTTAAACGGTTGAGTAATTACGTTAACGTGACTAAGCACAAAAAGAAGCGTGGTTAAGTACATAAAAAAACGTATGAAGTTACGGTGACTCGGTAGTGAAGATCGAAGTTATATAATGGTACCGATGTTTTTCAGTCGGCATCATTTTTCACGGTACCAACACGTTACATTTAGTCGATATAACTCATGATACCTACAAAATACCCTATTTTGAATACAACTCCGTTTTTAATTAAACTTATGCATGGACGTTACGAAAAAAAAAATTAAACATAGCCACAAATTATTGTTATTATTTTTTAAATTTAACGAACGAAATTTATTGAGAAAAATACTTATTAGATATACTAAAAGGGTAAACTCAAAACTTTAGAAACTTGAGGGGTTAAGTTGATATTTTACAAAGTAGAGCGGTGAGTTGTGACACTTACCGAAGTTGAGTGTAGATTTGGTCGGTAAATATGTTAATAGTAAAGGGGCAATTGGTGAGGCAATATGTTAATACTATTGTATCCGAATCATTTTTTTTTGTGATTTAATCACTAATTTTTTTTTTAATTTAATCACTTTATTTGTTGGTGAAGTAACTAATTTTATCCTTCAATATGTCAAGTCATCTAAAAATCCTTTAAAATATAAACTTTATACAAGTGTTTTGTAACTTTACAAAATTCTTAAGAGTTTCTACTGCTCTTATTATTAATTTATTTAAATATGACTTAGAGTTCTTTTTACATATTACCCGCGGTAAGAAATTCTACTAATACTCAATTTGCAATGTCAGTGGGGTTTCTCACCGACAAACACAACCCCTACACTTTACTTAAATTGCATTATTAGCCTCTCTACTTTATAAAATTTCACTTTAGCCCCTTAAATTTCTAAAATTTTAAGTTTACCCCTTGTAGTATATACAATCTGACTTTTCCTCAATAACTTTAGTTTATTTTGTGCGTACGTTTCCTTTGATCGTACCGCCCTGCCGCAACGCGCGTACATCTCTTTTAATCGTACCGATTAGCCGCAACGCGCGGGTAGCGTGAAAAATTAGACCGACATCGACAAAAAAACGTCGGTACCGTTATATAATTGTATTTTATCCTGTTTATGTAACAACGTTAATTTTATATGTTTTCTTTTTGTGCTTAGCCACACATTAATGTCACCGCCTCAACCGTTTAACGTCCGTCTTCCGCCGTGGAGTGCGCGCCTACGTTTCTCCGTTTAACTACGTTTTTATTTTTGTCTAGCCACGTTAGTGTTATCGCCTCAAACGTTAAGGGTCCGCCTCCCACCGCGGAGCGCAGGGGAAAATTTATTTAACCACGTTTCTTTTTATGCTTAGCCACATTATTGTCATCGCCTCAAAAGTTTAAGGTCCGGTCCCCGCTGTAGGACGCGGTGTACAATTTATAGTGGGAAACAAATAACACATGGCAAATAAGCACAATTGGATATCAAAAGTGTGTGATTGCTTGGCCATCACTAGAAACTTAAAATATACATTATCACACCATGATCAAGTTGCAAATATCTTTGTCATGATCTTTGACTCACTTGCGATGGATAACATGACATAATAAGATTTAAGAATCGGTCTATTATTGACCCTTCCTTTAATAAAATGAACTACTTAACATTGATCCGTGCGTTGCTACAGAGCGTTAAAATCAGTAACGATATCGATTGGTTTTAATACAAACATTAATCGTTTGACCTGTTTTGACTCGAAATATGTAAGTTTGATATATGTATTTATATCATATATGTATGTCTATATACGTTTGTATTTTATTTTATATGTATTATGTATGTATTTGTATATGTGTATGTATGTTTATACGTATATATGTTAGTAATACGAACACGAACTGTTTGACATATTTTGTTCCGTTTGACACGAAATGTGTATACTAGTCATATTATTTATTTTGTTTTTTAACTTGTGTTATTTGATTATTTATAATATTTAATAAATTTGTAACGAAATTATAGTTTTTCTTTTTTAGATTTCTTTCAAGGTTTGATTTTCTTATCATCTCCATTAAGCTAACACTTTTCTACTATATTAAAATTGTTTGGATTATGTAACACTTTTCTACTACACCGAACCCGAACACGAACACGAACCGTTTGACCCGAAAATATTTTATTATTTTTTTCAAATATTAATACTTTAAATTTGCATAAGATACCT
This sequence comes from Smallanthus sonchifolius, assembly GCA_023525975.1. Classification (NCBI taxonomy): domain Eukaryota; kingdom Viridiplantae; phylum Streptophyta; class Magnoliopsida; order Asterales; family Asteraceae; genus Smallanthus; species Smallanthus sonchifolius. The sequence goes on along the minus strand of CM042018.1, from coordinate 19,334,253 downwards.
AATCAACTTTATTTATTATGTAACCTTTATTTAAGAAATAATAAAGTAAAAATCAAATGGGTTAAACGGGTAAACACGTGAACCCGAACACGGAACACGTATTCACGGGTTGACCTGAGTACGACCCGTTTGTCCCGAAAGTGTTTTATTATTTTTTTTTCAAATATTAATATTTTAACTTTAAATAAGATGCCTAATCAATTTAATTTATTATCTGAATTTATTTTAAAATAAAAAACAAATGGGTTAAACAGGTCAACACCAGAACCCAAACACGACAAATGGGTCAATATAAGGGTTAATACTTTAATTTAGCATAATGTACTCTTTAAAACACGTTATTCTATTACTTATTAATTGTTAAAAATTCATTTATTATTGTATGAAGACACTTGCATGTATGTATCTACAACACGTTATTCTATTATTTATTAATTGTTAAAATTATATTTATTATTTATTTTTGTTAAAGGAATGACAACCTATTCTAGATCACACGGTGGAGACGGCAGGGATGAACCACCCCATGGGCATTCGATTAGGATCCCTAGTGTCTTGTAAGTTACTTGTTCCAGTATTTTCAATTTGCTAATTTTTCAATTTCATGTATCAATGTAGATCAACCACGGAAAGTGTGGGGGCGTGGTAAAACAAGAATATATTAGAAAATTTTGAATCTAATAACAATATACCACTACCACTAGAGATTGATCCCACATGGGATACTTTTAATTTTGTTTGAGAAGATGGTAGCTTCGTTATAAAGTGTATCTCCAATGAGCTTGTTCCAGTTCCTTTCCACTATGTACGTTGGGACAGAGTTCCCGAGGACTAGAAATCTAGTATATATCACACACTTTATGTAAGTATACAATATAATGTTTTATTTGTATTTCCATTTAGCACTTTTATTTGTTTTTAATTACTTATTTTTGCAACATTATTTTGATCTCGCGAGCTGGCATAATACAACGCAATGGACGGGAATAAGGGCGGGAATTAATGACGATTGTGCAAGAAGGTATCAGGACTGTAAAACAATTTAAAAAAAGCGTTTTGCTGCACATGGAGGTACATCTTCGCAACTCTGTAGCTTTCTTTCTATCATCAATGACATATTCCGAGTAAGCTTCGCAACTGCGTCTCATAAGACTCTCAGCCTTGATCATGGAAATGACGTTTGGCGTTGTACAATCTCTGGCCCCATAAACTGTAATTAGACTACCATAAGGAGCTTGAGATGAAACATCTTCTATTTACACACTATATGTGCTTCAGTGGCAACTAGCTAATCCATTCCCAGTACAATATTAAATCCTCCCAAGGCTAACAGAACTAACCTAACAGGAAATCTATGTCCCTTAATCCCTATCGAGCAGTCATATGTAGCTTCCCCTACTCTAGTGGCCTTACCAATAGTAGTTTCCACATTAAAGGCCCTTTCAATATTTCTAACTTTGCGTTTCAGTAGGGAACAGAATGTGGGGGATATAAAACTTTTACTTGCACCTGAATCGAAAAGAACTAATGCTTAAGTATGATTAGCTATGAACGTACCTAACACGAAGAAAATGTTCCCTCTGGCTTCTTCTTTTGTCAGGTCGTTGGCCCCAGCCCTTGTTCAAGGTCTTTCATCCTCCTTCTCGGTGTCATTCCCTTTCCCTGATCCACCATCCCTTGTCTTTCTACAATATCTGCTCATATGCGCGGCCTCACCACAGTTGTAGCACCTCCGTTAGTTCGGGCATACCCAAGAGTAGTGGCCGGTCTTCCCACCCTCACCCCCGTCCCCATTCTACATTCACCCCCATGCCTTCTTCCACACTTGCCACACAAGTCATCAGTTTGCACCCTTGCTTTCTAATCTTTGAAACTGTGAAAAGTCTCACCAGTTCATTACCCTGTAAGGTAAGCCTTTTCTTGGGTTCTTCGGGCACATAATCATCCAAAGACATATCGTAATATACCACCTCGCTCAGCTCAACCACTGACTCAAATGTCTGTGGGATATTCGCCTTCAGTAAGGTGTGAACCTTGTAAGGTAATCCCTGGATGTAACAATTAATTATCCTCTCTTATTTGGCAACAAGATGGGGCACCAGCCACGCCATTTCATTGAAGTTGGAGGTATAATGTCAGTGTGTCATGAGCTCGACCTTTAACCTAAGAAATTGTCTTTCAACCATATCGATCTCGTTTTGGGGACCTAATTTCTTGATCAAGCGTTCCTTTAAATCAGTCCACCTCATCAAACAAATCTCCCGATCACCCTTAGCTTGTTTCACTGCCTCCCACCAAAGCATCGCCACCTTCTTAAACGAGTGGGAGGCAAAAATGACCGCTTGATCCACCCGACATTTGCTTAGGCGAATCGTAGCCTCCATCCTAATCACCCAGTCAAAAGTGACAACCGTATCCTTCTTCCCATCTAGCAATAGCGGATCACAGCCCCGAAAGGACTTGTAATCATAGCTAAGGGCAAGCAGTGCCTCATTCATCACATTACTTGGTCCCCCAATAACTTGTTTTGTGCCAGTTACCTCGCTAACATTCCTCATCGCCTCAGCCAATATTTTCGACAGAGTAGTTTGCATCATCTGAGTGAAGTCACAGGCCATAGCCGCTTTCACTTCCACCTCAAAACTGAACTGATGTTCGACCACTAGGTCCCTTTCGTCTCATGTTGGCTCATAGCTTTCCTCATCCTCCCGCCTTCGGTTGACTAGGGTCTGCCTCGACGTCTCGCACGTCCACCCCCGCTTCTACCACGTCCTCCTCTAGACATACTATTAAAGTGAAAGATAAGGAATAAACGAACTTAACATCATCATGCCAGTTAACAAGTAGAACACAATAAGTAAGGTAAGTTGTTAATATACACTAGCCATCTGCAATCAACCATTACGCAACTTCATGGTTTTTATTTGATCACCTTTATGATTAACATTAAAATCCCGTCCTAATATAAGTCATCTAACGGGGAAAACTTTACTTACTACACATTTCTGATGCTTTGGCTTCGAGTTACCCGTACTGGCATCCGTTACTTGGTCTCATTCTCGGTTTAAGTTTAGACATTGGAAATGTCTGAATCACTCAAACTATTGCTCTAATACCAACTTGTAAGGCTCCAAACCCGGGAGACCTCACGTGTTGAATTTATTCATTCACATATAGTTCTTAAACACAAAACTTCATTCAAGCAGCGAAAAACTTCATAACATGACATCAACTTGTCCAAATTAATTCAAACATTGTCTTAAAATAACAACTTTCAAAATATAAATGTAACGGGGTGCCAGGTCTTCAACAGTTGGGTAACTCTTCTCTGCAAGCCAAACATTCTCAAGCTACCTTCAACCTACACTTTAGTTGATGTGGATACTAAAAGTCAGCTTCACTAGGTGAGTTCTAGCTTTACATTAAAACATACGTTTAATCAAAAGAAGAAGGAATTAACACACACATACATCAAAATCCGGTAAAGGCATAACTTTCATAAGACTTCTTTCAACTCATACATTATTTGTCTATTCTGTTTCTTTACCGTAACCGTCAATTCACACTTGGTACTATAATTCACGTCTCGTTGACCATAAAGTACATTTACCTTGACCGTCAATTCCTATCGATATTGTAGTTCACGTCTATGTTGGAACATGTTTGTGACAAATAGCTTTGTAACAGATTAGGTCTTTGTTTATCTTTAAGATTGTAATGTTCTTGATATGATAAATTCTGTAATACGTGAACTTATCAAGATCGCCTAAGCCATAGGTGAGGCGAACTTAATAAGTTCGCCTGTGGTTTGTTATTGCCTATATATAGTGCGTATACCAGTTTGAATCTTGTAACTGAGAATAGAGTGAACACTTGATCCTTGTAAGCACTGTATTCATAGAGAAATAACAGAGAGTATTTTGTTATCTTGTGTGTGTCTATTGTTCTACTCGTTCTTATCATTATGTACGCATGTTCATGTTGGATTCCTCACTACTTGTTCGTGTCATGTTGCTCGTCAGGACAGATCCGTAGACCCGCTGGGACCTACAGTCTTGTTGACCATAAAGTACAAGTAGTCTAACCTAAGGCTCGTTACCTTTAGGATTACAACTAAATATTGTGTCTCCTAAGACACGTTACATCTAGGTAGACCAAACAACTTAGGGTTACATTTACCCTATGAATGGTCGTCGTCATTCTTTATCACGAAGAACTAGTTGTACAACCGTTGGCTTGCCACAAAGGCCCTAAATGTGCTGCCAAGCATAAAGTAACTTATGTTCCTAAAGGAACCCTTCCTTTTCCCAGATATAAACAGTGTAATAACTTATAAAAACATTCACCTTCCTACTATTATTAAAAAACATTCTTTAACTTTCATTAAACTTTCTTAAACTTCTTTCCTTGCTTAAAACATCCACTGTCTTGCTTTATATTTCTTTAAAACTTAATTTCTTCACTTACGTTTAATAAAAACAATTATAGCAAAAACTTTACACAGTATATGTAGGTCCCCGGGTGTCTCGGATCGTTACGTGTGGATGTGTAACTAGTCGGATCGGGTGCGGAATGCTCGTGACTAGGTGGAGAATCAAACAACACAAAGTAAACCGACAACAAAATCACTTTAAAACTTCGTCTATTATAAACACTTGAAGGTTACAGAGAAAATACTGAGTGCAAATGTCTGCGTACTTACATTCTGTCAACCTATTCTATTTGTACAAAACTTGATCTCTGCGCACTTAGCAAGTGCGCAGGGCAAATTACTCATACGTACTTAGCAAGTACGCAGAGTATTCTTGCGTACTTGCTAAGTACGCACGAACTAATTCCTGTGCACATACTAAGTGCGCAAAACACTTAGAGAATTAAGCAACAATCAACATGCATTAGTAATGTCACACCCCGGCCGGCGGCGGATTAACGCCGGGGCTGACATGGTTGTTCAAAAGCTCATGATCATCTATTTAATGCGAAGATATTTATTATTCCATATTAAATAATCCGTTACAAAACAATGAAACGACAAAAGTTAATCATGACATAAATTTCAGTTTATTAGCTAGGTCCAAGTCCTACGTGAGCAGCAAAGGCCTTAAGCATGAGCACCTGAAACATGCGAGTAAAAGTCAACTACAAGTAGTTGGTGAGCAACATAGGTTTTGACACCAAAATTAAAGTTTAGATAAAGTTTACGATTCAAAAGATTCTAATGCAGATCTAAAGCATATCTAATAACACATAAGGCTCCAAGCGTACAGTTCAACCCTGGTAAAGAAATATAGCTGCCACAATCCCACGGATTGCCGTTTTGATAAAAAGGGTTAGATAACACCTGAAGTTTTATAGTTCACATGGGGAGATACACCCATGACAATAGTTCACATCCAACATGGGGAGATACACCCATGACGATGGTTCACACCGAAAACAACCCGCCAAGGTTATGTGGTAAGTTTAGTTTAGTTTCGGTTTCCCCTATAAATGATCATGTTTAGGTACTACCTTAGGCTTGCAACGCAAATTAATGAACGTACTGGCATGCATTCATGCAATGGTCACCAAATAGTTAAAGATATAAAGCATGTAGAACATAACATAGAACCAAGCTAATGAATCGTGTAGATAAGATAGTTTAGTTAATGCATGTTTCACCCCAAAACAAAAGTAGTAAAAAGGGCTATGAATACTCACTTGATGGTAGGGTTAAGGATGATGGAGTTTGATAAGTTGGATGGGTATTGTGAGAATTCCTCACAGCAACCTACAAGATAGATTCGTATTCTAGAATTGAGATAGATTGTACGAGATAATAAGACCTGAGGTTCAAGGTTGAAGATGGGTTTGTATAAGTTTTGGGATTTAGAAGTTATCCATATAGTCGTTTAGGACTTGTTGACTTTAATCAGTTTAGTTTATATAATAGTTGGAGATCTTTGAGATGATACAAGTTGACACATTTAGGTTAAGACAATTTATGAATAAGCTTTTAAAACGAATAACTCTTATTTAACAACGACTTATGAAATACATGGGGTTTAAGTGGGATAGAGGAATTATTTAATCAAAGTAATTATTTAAGAATATTTTTAAATAATTACTTAGGATAATCATTTTTAGAATAATAAATAAACTGTGGACCAGAAATGGTTTAAATAATTATGTTATGTAGATAGTTATTAACTTACTTAATGGATTTCTCTTAGCTTAATAATAATTGAAAAGAGGTATTAAGTAGGTGTTAGTATGAGTAAGCTTAAAGAAACTAAATGCATTTGTATAATGATTTATCTAAAATGATTATTTAAGAAATTCTATAAGCTTTTTAAATGATTTAAATAATCATTCTTTGTCAAAAATTATTTAAGTTTAGAACAAGTTAACATTAAACATTTAACAAAAGAATTGTTTATTAACATTACTACTTTTATGATCAAAATAACAGAAGTTGATTTGTCTAAATAAACCATTTATATCGTTTATTCATAAGACCAATAATATGTTTGTTAATAGAAGAAAAAAAAGAAAAGAAAATAAATAAAACGTTAGTTATATTTATTTATTTATTTCATATTTTTATTTTATATATATATATATATATATATTTTATAAAGGGGGTTCTGCTTATAAAAAGGTCAAAAGAATTTAATTTGGAATATATATATACTCTCTTTTTAAAACCATAGTTTTATTTGTTTAAAAAAATGAAACAACCAAAAATTGGAAACAAAACCGGCCTGGCCGGGATCGAACACGCGACCTGCGCCAGGATAGCGGAGGGTATTAATCGGTAGATCTGGGCTTAATGCCTTACCAGAGGTGGATCTAGAAATCTTTTAACCCACACCCGCCCGACTCCCTCTTCTTCCTCAACCCCACCCGCAAACCCTAGCCTCCAATCAGTTTCGATCGGATAACAATTGAACACGAAAGCATAGGGTTTTCGTTCTCCTCATCATAACGAGTCTAGGGGTATGAATCTTACCTGAAATGGTTGTAAGATGGTAATGCTCGACTGGCACTTGGTTTCGAGCTCCACCGGAGTTTGATCGGGTTTCGAGAGGGTTCTGAGATAAATTTGTGAGTTCTAAGAGTGAACAGGGGTTGTCTTATAAGTGTAGGTCCAAGTTTTGTAGTTCGATTACACTTGAAACGGACGAATTTATTGAGTCTTGATTTCGGGTGGTTTCAGGGACGATTCAGATTCATTTCACTGAATTGACGTAATCGCGTCATTATGCACGATCGAAACAACTTCGCGAACGTCTCTGAACGGTTTGATGAAGTTAATTCGTACGATTCAGATGCCTTGATTAGTGAAATTCAGAGTTCTAGTCTCCGTTGACTTTCGAAGGTCAAATGCGACGGGAAGGAGGAAGGAGGTTTGGGATTTTGCATAAAGGCCCCTAACGTTTTAACAGTTATCATTTCCTGCTCAAACTTGGGTTTTTAAGTGGCTTTAAAGTTCTAGAGAACTACCAAAGGAACCCCGAACTTCTACAAAACATGAAGTTCATTAAATCTAAAAAAAAAAGAAACTTTTATATAATCTAGTATATGTAACTGTTATATTTAGTATTACAAGTATACTTATATAATTTTTTTTTTGTTTGTAAATAAAAAGTTTTGTTTCCATTACGTCATCTATATTAAAGTAATGAAATCTTTATAAACTTTATATTTATAGGATTCATGAATTTAGATCTCATAGGCTTTATGTATATAGGTTTAGAATATAGTTTAGCATGTAGTTATATTTTTTAACAGAATACAACAATTGTATACTCCCCTTAAAAATTTATTATTTTTGGATTTGAAATGATTGTATCTAATTGTGTGTAAGCACACCTATGAGATGTAGTTGGAAAATAGGACGCTTTCATAGATGTAAATTGGATAGTAGTGGAATTACGATGCCGGGATAGTTAAAGTAAATGCCGAAATTTCCTGGGGATTACAGTCTCCCCTACTTTTAGAAAATTTCGTCCCGAAATTTCTTAGGAGGAGGGTTCCAGGAAGAGAGACGTGTGTTTAGATTCTCGGCTAGTTTTGCTTGTTGGTTTGAGAAGCATCGTTAGTGACAAGGTTCAGGTCAGGTAATCGCGACAGGGATGGGTGGTGGTAGTGGATTTAGTTCGAAGAGGATTGAGGAGAAAATCGCCGAAGAGTGTTTTGAGTTCCAAAGATGGATTGCATCAATTGAAGTGAGAATGATGAGGATTTGGTGGTTAGAATTTTGTTCAGGAGGTAGTCTAATGTGTTCAAGGACTTCACTGGATAAGAGATTTCGTAACCTAGGTCAAGGTCAAAACAACATAAAACTCCACATGATACGAATGACGTTACTACTGATAATATGACAGGTACACTTATGTATAGGAAGTACCAGCGACGTATCCACCATGTCTTTATCATATTACATTAGTTCCGTTATTTCACATCAAGATAGGTTTTACGTCACAATACACGACATAATTTACTATATTTTCCATGCGCTGAATTTCATAATTACGTGTGCACCCGTAATTACTCAGTTCATCGTATGGTCCGTATAGATCATTCCATTGTGCGGGTAAAGAGGGGACACAAAATCACTTAACACATGTTGTTTTCACATATGGGTTGCAAATATATAACTGTGCTCCTAGATAGTGAGGTCAATCAGAAGTTAAAGAGCAGTAATGTAACACGACTTAGGGTTTCACAGTTCCCTCGTGTTTGAACAAGGATACGTCAAACCCCAAGTAGTCTAAAGTTTGAAATTTTCAACTTTCATGGGTAGGGTGAATCACCTAATTCTTGTGACTCCTTGATTGCAATAATCGTACCCAATCTAGTTCTATGTGCATCCAAGTTTGATGTATAACATAGGTGATCTAGTATCATATGCATTGCAAACAATCACGTACCGTGCATCAGGTGAATAAGTTAGTGTCATGCGTATTGCAACGATCAAGTATCATGCATTAGGTAGACAAGCTAACATCATGTATATTATGAATGAGTACGATTCAAGTATCATACATCAGGTAAACAAGCTAGTATCACGTATATTGCAAACGAGTATGATTCAAGTATGAGGTGAACAATCTGGTATCATGCGTACTGCGGACAGCCAAATTCCTCGTATAGTGTGATTAATTAAGTTTCATGCATCAGGTTAACAAATTAGTTTCATGTATAATATGAACGTAAGTTATCAAATTTCATAAGTGATTGAGTTTTGTCGACAAGCGTGTTGGTTGGCACTCATGTATCGTGCGTGTGGTGGGTGTGTTATAAATTTTGTTGATTGGAATTTGCCCCTTTGTTTGTAATTCTTTAAATAAAATAGTAGGTTGATTAGTCAGTTAAATGGGATAATTAAGTACAAGACCTTATTTATTAGGAGTTTTTTTTTTTTTTTTTTTTTTTTTTTTTTTTTTTTTTTTACCAAAACCGGACAGAGGTTAAAAGGGCCTTCACTTATCAAAAGTTTAAATCAGGTCGAAATCAATTATTTAACCGAGGTAGTGAAATAATAATTGTGCCGGATTTCTTGACAAGATAAAAGGGTTGTAAATATAGTCTAAGTGTTATTTACAACTTCTGACGAGGTTTTCGAATCTCAAAGGGGTGATGTTTGGGTGATCTTGATGAAGGTATATCGAGTGTTAAATCAACAAGTGATGTTATTTTAAGAGGTAGGGTCAAACTTAGCCACTGAAAATTGTCAAATACAAAAAAAAGATTCAAACATAAGTTTTTAAACTGAAAATTAAGGGCAAACATAAAGGTTCTGGCTAACGCCTTAAGTAGCTTTCCACCAGAAAACAGACGAGCACCAAAATGAACATCGTGATGGTTACGCGAATAGCAAATCGGGACTCGGCTCGAGCTATCTCTGTACGTGCATCAAATATCTCTCGATCTTCCTTCATCATGTCGAGGTTGGTGTTCAGGTTTGCAATCAGGTCTTCCTGGTACTGCACCTGACCTAGAAGGCTGTCTATTCGCTGGCTTAACAGGTCATGCCTTATCCCCTGCTCCATCCCTTGCCTCATAAATTCTGCAGTCCTCACATACTGGTGAGTGGCATCCGCTGGAACGCCTATGGCACTGGAGGTCCCTATAGTCTGCCCGACTCTTGAGTTTAGGTGATAGGGGTCGGGTGTGAGGTAGGGGTCTCTCGGTGGTGTTGGTAGCAGGTTGTGTCGATGGGGTGCTTGATAGGGATCCCTTGATGAGTGTGGTTCAGACGCCCTCAGACCGGTGCTCCTCATCCAATCTGCTCTTATGTCAAATATAGATCTGATAGATGGGGACATCGGTGGCTGGTGGTCTGGTGATGGAGTTCCGGTGTCTTCCTCATTTTCTGACTCAGTCTCGGGTGAGTATACTGGGGAGGGAGGAGGGTAGGAGTCCATTCCTGGCAGGAGCAAAAATAAAATATTGTGAGTGATAGTTAAACATTAATTGTTAATGAATTCAGAGTTTGACTTGACATAACACCGAGCTTGCACAGTAGTATGTTAGGAGTGACATTTGACCTATAAGTAGTGTACCCACAAAGAGGATTCCCAGGAAAGAGGGGTGGGTCACAAAGGACACACTTAAGTACCCAGTCTTTCCTTAGTCAGAACCTCTTATGGGTCTACACCCACTCTTCCAGCCATCATGTACTAATAACACTATTGTTTGGGCTCATGGTCATGTTGAGAATTATTATGGAGTGGGCTTTGAGGCTTTAAAGGAGGGATTACTCCGGCATGCTTTAGAGGGATAAGTGGGCTCCTTTAGTTTCTTATTAACGGGCATTAGGTCCAAAGGTTAAATCTTTATTCACAAGTGTTGATGGTGATGAAATTCTTTGTGTGTTATGGTGAGGGTGTATGAAGTCTTAGAATGAACTAGTGTATGGTAAGACTTAGGATATTATTTAGTGGGATCAATTAGGTAGTGTGTGGATTAATTAAATAGTGTAGCAAATAAGTGTCACAGATGTAGTATGTAGGTTATCAAATAATATGTCACATAAGATAATTCATGTTGCATCATACAATGTAATATATTATATAGTATGTAAGATAATCACACCACGGTATCCTAATGTCATGGACTATAGACTGAGAACATGTTCCAAGTAATCCATGTAGTTTCAAATAGTTTCATGCAGTTGTATCAAGTATTCAGAACTGGATAGATGTAGATAAGTATAGCATAAAGTGGAGTTCCTAATGCAATACACGAGTCAAACTCATGTTTGGGACTCCTAGGTTATAGTCTAGGTCGTGTGTGTCTAATAACCTAATTCTCTATAACCATGGCTCTGATACCAATCTGTCACACCCCGGCCGGCGGTGGATTAACGCCGGGGCTGACACGGTTGTTCAAAAGCTCATGATCATCTATTTAATGCGAAGATATTTATTATTCCATATTAAATAATCCGTTACAAAACAATGAAACGACAAAAGTTAATCATGACATAAATTTCAGTTTATTAGCTAGGTCCAAGTCCTACGTGAGCAGCAAAGGCCTTAAGCAGGAGCACCTGAAACATGCGAGTAAAAGTCAACTACAAGTAGTTGGTGAGCAACATAGGTTTTGACACCAAAATTAAACTTTAGATAAAGTTTACGATTCAAAAGATTCTAATGCAGATCTAAAGCATATCTAATAACACATAAGGCTCCAAGCGTACAGTTCAACCCTGGTAAAGAAATATAGCTGCCGCAATCCCACGGATTGCCGTTTTGATAAAAAGGGTTAGATAACACCCGAAGTTTTATAGTTCACATGGGGAGATACACCCATGACAATAGTTCACATCCAACATGGGGAGATACACCCATGACGATGGTTCACACCGACAACAACCCGCCAAGGTTATGTGGTAAGTTTAGTTTAGTTTCGGTTTCCCCTATAAATGATCATGTTTAGGTACTACCTTAGGCTTGCAACGCAAATTAATGAACGTACTGGCATGCATTCATGCAATGGTCACCAAATAGTTAAAGATATAAAACATGTAGAACATAACATAGAACCAAGCTAATGAATCGTGTAGATAAGATAGTTTAGTTAATGCATGTTTCACCCCAAAACAAAAGTAGTAAAAAGGGGCTATGAATACTCACTTGATGGTAGGGTTAAGGATGATGGAGTTTGATAAGTTGGATGGGTATTGTGAGAATTTCTCATAGCAACCTACAAGATAGATTCGTATTCTAGAATTGAGATAGATTGTACGAGATAATAAGACCTGAGGTTCAAGGTTGAAGATGGGTTTGTATAAGTTTTGGGATTTAGAAGTTATCCATATAGTCGTTTAGGACTTGTTGACTTTAATCAGTTTAGTTTATATAATAGTTGGAGATCTTTGAGATGATACAAGTTGACACATTTAGGTTAAGACAATTTATGAATAAGCTTTTAAAACGAATAACTCTTATTTAACAACGACTTATGAAATACATGGGGTTTAAGTGGGATAGAGGAATTATTTAATCAAAGTAATTATTTAAGAATATTTTTAAATAATTACTTAGGATAATCATTTTTAGAATAATAAATAAACTGTGGACCAGAAATGGTTTAAATAATTATGTTATGTAGATAGTTATTAACTTACTTAATGGATTTCTCTTAGCTTAATAATAATTGAAAAGAGGTATTAAGTAGGTGTTAGTATGAGTAAGCTTAAAGAAACTAAATGCATTTGTATAATGATTTATCTAAAATGATTATTTAAGAAATTCTATAAGCTTTTTAAATGATTTAAATAATCATTCTTTGTCAAAAATTATTTAAGTTTAGAACAAGTTAACATTAAACATTTAACAAAAGAATTGTTTACTAACATTATTACTTTTATGATCAAAATAACAGAAGTTGATTTGTCTAAATAAACCATTTATATCATTTATTCATAAGACCAATAATATGTTTGTTAATAGAAGAAAAAAAAGAAAAGAAAATAAATAAAACGTTAGTTATATTTATTTATTTATTTCTTATTTTTATTTTATATATATATATATATATTTTATAAAGGGGGTTCTGCTTATAAAAAGGTCAAAAGAATTTAATTTGGAATATATATATACTCTCTTTTTAAAACCATAGTTTTAGTTGTTTAAAAAAATGAAAGAACCAAAAATTGGAAACAAAACCGGCCTGGCCGGGATCGAACACGCGACCTGCGCCAGGATAGCGGAGGGTATTAATCGGTAGATCTGGGCTTAATGCCTTACCAGAGGTGGATCTAGAAATCTTTTAACCCACACCCGCCCGACTCCCTCTTCTTCCTCAACCCCACCCGCAAACCCTAGCCTCCAATCAGTTTCGATCGGATAACAATTGAACACGAAAGCATAGGGTTTTCGTTCTCCTCATCCTAACGAGTCTAGGGGTATGAATCTTACCTGAAATGGTTGTAAGATGGTAATGCTCGACTGGCACTTGGTTTCGAGCTCCACCGGAGTTTGATCGGGTTTCGAGAGGGTTCTGAGATAAATTTGCGAGTTCTAAGAGTGAACAGGGGTTGTCTTATAAGTGTAGGTCCAAGTTTTGTAGTTCGATTACACTTGAAACGGACGAATTTATTGAGTCTTGATTTCGGGTGGTTTCAGGGACGATTCGGATTCATTTCACTGAATTGACGTAATCGCGTCATTATGCACGATCGAAACAACTTCGCGAACGTCTCTGAACGGTTTGATGAAGTTAATTCGTACGATTCAGATGCCTTGATTAGTGAAATTCAGAGTTCTAGTCTCCGTTGACTTTCGAAGGTCAAATGCGACGGGAAGGGGGAAGGAGGTTTGGGATTTTGCATAAAGGCCCCTAACGTTTTAACAGTTATCATTTCCTGCTCAAACTTGGGTTTTTAAGTGGCTTTAAAGTTCTAGAGAACTACCAAAGGAACCCCGAACTTCTACAAAACATGAAGTTCATTAAATCTAAAAAAAATGAAACTTTTATATAATCTAGTATATGTAACTGTTATATTTAGTATTACAAGTATACTTATATAATTTTTTTTTTTTTGTAAATAAAAAGTTTTGTTTCCATTACGTCATCTATATTAAAGTAATGAAATCTTTATAAACTTTATATTTATAGGATTCATGAATTTAGATCTCATAGGCTTTATGTATATAGGTTTAGAATATAGTTTAGCATGTAGTTATATTTTTTAATAGAATACAACAATTGTATACTCCCCTTAAAAATTTATTATTTTTGGATTTGAAATGATTGTATCTAATTGTGTGTAAGCACACCTATGAGATGTAGTTGGAAAATAGGACGCTTTCATAGATGTAAATTGGATAGTAGTGGAATTACGATGCCGGGATAGTTAAAGTAAATGCCGAAATTTCCTGGGGATTACAAGTAAATACAACTCGATAACTAATACATACAAACACTTACAAACAAAGACAAATACATACAAAGAAAGTACATAAAGTAAGACTCTATCGAGAGTGTTTGTCACATAAAAGGGCTTCAACAAACTCCCCCTTGACAACAGCTCTGGATCGTCTTCGGTCTTCACAGCTCTACATCTTTAGCTTCCATCTTCTTCTTGTGGTCAAGGCAAAACTTGATCACCCTGTCGTATTTAGAAGCAAGGAACTTTTTCCATTCATCGATATGCATGCAGTACCTGTCAGCTAGTGCCTTTAGATCTTTCACAGAGAAGTTTATGAAGCAGACTTCATCAAATACTCTGATCAGTTCCCTTGGCACTAAGCTTCCACTATCTGACCACGCCTTTCCTATCACCACTGCCTTGCCCGTTTTAGGATCTACGTACCAGTACCATATGTTACCGAGGATATCCTAAGATAACTTGCTAGGGGAATCTTGGTTTCACACAGCACTGGCTTGTATAACAGTTTCTTTATGCTTCTGTTAGTCAAAGGATGTCTAGCATTCTTATCCTTGACTCGCTTGGGCACTTGAGGCTTAAACATATCAAATTTCCCAGATCTTACTTCACGCTGTAGAACCTGCCACAAACCCATCGCTACATTTGAGTGACCCAGCATCTCTCGGTTTGCTAGGTTCACGAGGTCGTATCTAGGTAAGGAGTTGAAAGCTTCGCTGGTTGTTTTCAAGTATTGAACCTCCCCAGCTCGCTTGATTGCAAACAACTGCTTATCCTCCTCGAACCTCACAGCTAAGATCATTCCTGTTGCTCCGTGTTTGTCTATGATAGAAGTCTTTTGCCAGACAGGAGCAGGATCCTTTGATGAACTAGCAGGCATATCTTTGTTTTTTTGTGCCTCTGGATCAACAGGTGTAGGGTCGGCAGGGGAGGGTTCAGTCGATGCTTCAACATTACTAGCAGTCTCGACTGAACCTGTGTCGAGCTGAGATTCAAAGGATGGAACTTCGATGATCTCTCCATCTTCAAACTCATACTCTCCTTCCCCGTCGCCCTTGGGAACTTTGATAACTACATCATCATCATCTTCATCCCAATCGTCACCAGAGTCGATCTCTCCTTCTTCAAGATTGTAGAGAACCTCGATCTGTGCTTCTTTGGAATAGTCAGACTCTAAGAATAAGATCACATCGTCAGATAGATCTTTTAGAACATCAGCCACTGACTTTTCTTTATCACCACTGGAAGTATCACCACCTTCCTGATTAGTCGACTCCCCCTCAGCCATTGGAACAGCAGAAATGGGCACTATCGCCAAATCTTGATGCTCACTTCCACTAGGACCGACTTCAGGACCCTTGTCTTTGTCATCATCCTTTGTCAGATCGACCGGATGACAAGGCTCATCACCGGTAGGTTTAGAAGCCTTCTCCTTGTCTTTTTCTTTCTCTTTTTATTTCTCCCCCTGAGCAGCAAGCTTCTTGGTCAGGTCAGTTACTAACTTGACCATCATTTCATGTTCTTTCCGCTGCATGTCAAACCGAAGCTCTAGAGACGACATGTGTCCCAGAATCATATTGTTTGTTTTGATTAGTAGTTCGTTCTAGGACATCACATTTGCTAGTCTCTCTTCCGTCCCAGTTCTCTGGCTTTTTAAAATAGTGACTTCGTCCACCAATGAATTTATCTGAGCCTGTTGAGCCTCAGATTCTTCCCTTGATTTCCGAATAGTTTCTAGTAGCCCAGCCACTTGGGTTTCCAAAGTAGCTATCCTTGCATCATTTGGATCAAGATTCCTGGACGTAGAGGCTTCAACATTATGGAAGGGAGAGGAGAAGAGCATATCAAAGTCAAAACCCTGAGAAAAGTCTCTAAAGTTGTAGGGTTGACTGATATGTTCAATGGTGGTAGTAGGGATTGTGGATGGGATGGTGGTTATAGGAGTGATGGAGGGAGTGATGATGACTGACTCGGTAAGAATCGGAGTCGTCATCGCCACTTGGACAGATGATATAGGGAGGGTCACTATCACAAGAACCTCCTCTGTGATATCAGTGACTGCCACATAAGGTGTAACTTGTGGCCTCCTCCGCTGTCGCCGGTACAGCTGTTGTGAAGGTGGGGTAGAAGCTGAATCAGTACTCGCAGCCGATACTTGTACTTGCCTCTGAGCACTATCTTCTACCTCACGAGGAATGGCTTGTTGCTGCCTATCCCCCCGCTGTTTGTTGATACTTTCACGTCTTCTTCTTTGTATAGCAGCGTCCGAGTCAGAATCTGGCTCGTATTTACTGCTCGTTGATTGTCGCTTTCTCTTTGAAGATGAATCAGGAAGGGTTACCTTTTTCAATCTTCTCGGGTGTACCTGTGATGGTGCATCATCAGAATCAGATGAATCAGACTCCGTATCTTCGGAGTCGGATCCTTCAGCACCATCATTACCTGCTTCTTCGTCTCCACTTTGAGACACTTCATCCTCACTTTCAACGGCCTCATCTTCTTGTTGCTCATCAGAATGTTCACTTAGCTCTGGCTCCGAATCATGACTAAACCATCTCCAATCAGCTGGTGCCACATACGCTTCATTAATCAGGTGGCCAAATAATGCGGTGTGCTCAGGGGGTAGGTTCTACACTGCCTGGCTTTAGGAATTGGGCAAACACTCTTTTGTCCACCCGTTTTACTTGCAGTCTCTCCCCAATAGCAGGCAGATTTGACAACGCATCATTGATCAGTAGTTGCACAAATCTTAGGTATAACAGGAATCTAAACTTCTCAGATGTATTGATCTGATCATTTAAGGCCTTGAAGATGTATCGTGAGAAGTTATAACCCCGGTTGAGAGACAGGCCAACCATGGCTGCTGCAAGATCATGTCCCATAGCATCCTTCCCCGCCTTCCTGGAAGAAATGCACATGATCACGTGGACAAAGTATCTCCATTGATGGAGCACCCACATCTTCTTATAGGAAGAGTAATCTCGTACACCTACGTATCCCATACGCTGCCTCCAACAGGCATCCACAAAGTAATCTGGATAGGCAGTTGGGTCGGTGGAGAGATCCCTGAACTGTAAGACCCTTCGAATTGTGTCCTTAGAAAAAAGCAACGTCATTACCCGCCACAGTAGCCCAAATGACATTAGGGGTTACCGTGCAGTCATGAGCTGCTGTATCCCAGAACTGCTCCAGGTACGGTCTTGAGACTATTGGATCTGCTGATATAGCATAGCTGATCTTTGAACGATTCAGGAAATCAACTATCTCTCGGTATTATAGTGCAGCACCCTTCCATTCCGGTTCTGTAAGTGCAAGGATATTGAACTCACTGGTAAAGGCACGAGCCATCACTGCAAAAACACACAATAAACATAATAAGAACAAGAAGATTCATTGGAATTGCATACACATGACCCAGTATAGCAGTTACACACTAAACTGAATTTCAGACTTAGAAAAATTTCACAAGTGTTACTCCTACGTACTTAACAAGTACGCAGGGATTTGTTCTTGCGTACTTAACAAGTACGCATGAATTACTTCTTGCGTACTTGTTAAGTACGCAAGAATTGCACTTAGCCAAATTTTTCAAAAACTCTAATCTTCAACAGAGGTAAGACATTGATGTGGATTAGGGTCACCACAAGGTGAAAAACCATTGTTATAAACTATGGAACCAATATCAACATCAATGATCCGCTAAATTAGTCAATTTTTGATCTAGCCTTGGTCCGACTGAAATCGACGGTCAATCAAGGGGCCAAAGACAAAATCAAGGAACTTTATGGACGATTAAGTAATGAACAAGCTTCGATTATTGACTTTAAACATGTTTTGATCATAATGTTTTACAAGAACAACAAAAAATTGTCCAATATCAAGATTCAAAGCCTTAGATTTTTTAAATACATCAATCGGTCCGAAATTCCAGATTTAATGGATGAAACGGTCTATGATTCTCACCAAATGATAGTAAGAAGATGTTGAGACTAGAATCGGGATGAAAAACCGGTTAGGAACACTCAAAGATTTTGAGGAAAAAATGGGCAGAGATAATAGACAGACGTTTGAATTTTGAATGAAATAAACTCAAAGAAAATTCTAAGTCATGTATATATACTTAACACAAATTGGTCTTGCGTACTTGCTAAGTGCGTAGGACTTAACTCCTGCATACTTACTAAGTATGCATGACTTAAGTCTTGCGTACTTGTTAAGTACGTAGGGTTTACCTCATGCGCACTTATCAAGTACGCAGAGACCCTTGTGTGCTCAAACTTTCAACTCAAATTATGAAGATTTCAAGTCAAATAACGAACAAGATAAAAGCATTCAATCAAGAGGATTCAAAGTCAATTCAAGAAGGTTAAACAAAAATATTTTTGGTTTTTTCTGATTAAAATGAATTGTACACAAACTTAGAATCTTTTTGATCTTTTCTAGATAGAAATATACAAGTATATACACACACTATTTTTGTTCGAAGACACGAGCAGATGATCATATCAGGCTAAACTATAGCAAAAACGATAGAAGATAAACGTCAAAGAATATGGGATCATATCATGAATTACAATTTATTCATACGTAATAAGCACATAAACAAGTAATTCAAGTTGGCAATATTATGATATTTGAAACCATAAGCATCTTTGTATCACGTTCTTGTGTGTTAAGGTATTAATTGTAAGATATACAACGTGTACCCACACTGATATGCTACAATAATGTAAATTGCACTATCTCAAGGCATCTAAGATTTTCCCAAAGATTTTCCAAATCTCCAGAATGAAGTTACATCGTTTAGCATAGAAAAATCAAGCAGAATCCATAAGGATTATCAAGAATCATAAGATTCAGAATCGAGTGATTCAGATGTCTTGGTTTGATTGGATTTTCTTCTATGAATATCATATGATTATTCAGGTTAATAGATATGGAGTCTGAGGATTTAGGTAAGGTGATCCAACTTTTATCTGGATTTGATTTCAATGAATCAGGTATGATTTAAGGGTGAATACATGCTCAACGGTTGATGTAAAGACATGTCTTGATTCAATCTCTCATTACATACTTGTGAGTACGGGCAGTGGGATGAACTACAGTAATTGTGCTAAAGACATAACCCGAAACTGGTCTCTTAAGAAAATATTTGCTAAAATCTTACATCCTCTATCTGATAATGATCTTTTTTGTATTCTTTTACACAAGCACACATGCATACATGGGTTCAAATAACAGTTGTAGTCTAGATTTAGTTTCCACACTACTAATGATTCAAAGGCGCCTACAGCCAACTAACAATTCAAATTACTTGTAAATAAGCAGATTAAAAACATAACAATTTAAGCAATCAAGTAAGCTTGACGCAATCATTTCCCATATGAGCAGTCTATGGCGTTTAGATCATTTCTGATGTACTATCATTTCCTCTTTTCTCAAGATAACTTTGAAATTTTCTCCATTTTCTATTTTGTTTGAATTTTTGTAAAATATTTGAAAATTAAAAGAACTTTACAGAAATATTTAAAAGAAATAAAATTTAACTTTCATGAATTGAATTGATTTAAGAAAAACAAGTTTTCACTCTGGATTGAACATTCATATCAAGTTGACAAGATGCTCAAAACGGGATCGGTCAAACGCCTTAGTGAAAAGGTCAGCAAAGTTGTCATCCGTGTGAACCTTTACAAGTTCAATTAGATGCTTTTCGACACAATCACATATGAAATGATGGCGAATTTCAATATGTTTAGTTTTGGAATGTTTCACCGGGTTGTTTGTGATGGACATGGTGGCATTGTTGTCAATGAACAGAGGAGTTCCAATGAAGTTCAAGCCGTAGTCTCTCAATTGTTGCTGAATCCACAATATCTTAGAACAACCACTAGCTGCAACAATGTATTCTGCTTCACATGTTGAGACAGAAACCGTTGACTGCTTCTTACACTGCCAAGAAACCAGTCTGTCTCCCAAGAATTGACATCCACCAAAAGTTGACTTTCTATCAAGGTTACAACCGCCATAGTCTGAATCAGTGTAGGCTTTGAAGTCAAAAGACTGCTGCTTAGAGTACCAAAGACCCAATCGGGGTTTCCCTTTCAAGTATCTGAAAATTCTCTTTACAACTATCATATGAGGCTCCTTCGGTTATGACTGAAACCTTGAGCACAAACATACAGCAGACATTATATCTGGCCTTGAAGCTGTGAGATACATAAGAGATCCGATCATCCCACGGTACAATTTTCAATCCACATCCTTTCCATCTTTGTCAGGATGCAGACCATGATTGACGGGGATAGGTGTGCCATAAGTACTGCTATCATTCATCTTGTATTTCGACAAGATGTCCTGCATATACTTTGTTTGATGCAGTTAAATGCCATCCTCTCTTTGACTGTAAGGCACCTTTTCCCGGGTAACCTCACTTGTTGGATTTACTCATAAACATAGTCATAAATACTGAACTTAAATTTAAAACATTCGAATTCAATCATTACATAACGTAACATAACATGACATAACATGACAGCGGAAGTCTTAACAATTAAATACATAACATTGTCTTAACATATATAAAAGTGGTATGTCAGTCTTGTGCCGGGTAACCTTCACGCCATCGCACGACCCTTTCTTCCTTTACCTGAAATGTATACTAAAAGTCAGCTAACGCTGGAGAGTTCTAGTTTAAAGACAATCATACATAACATTTACCTTATCATGAGTATTATATGTATGTATATATAACATACGTAATATTCGTGCTTTTACATATTCTTTGCCTTACTGTTCTCACATAACATTCATATTGAGTATATACATATGTACATACTTACTTGGGGAGAACATTCATTTGGCCATAAACATAAGGGTGATCAACCCATCATACTTGTCGCGAATGTCACAAAGATATCGCAGTGAGAGCTACCATCGTAGCCCTTTTCATAAACTGTCCAGCTCTAGAAAACCGTCCGTCGAAACATAAATCCGTCCGGCAACCTTTGTCCGTCCGCTCTTAAACCGTCCTACTGTCGTAGTTCGTAATTTTGTCTGTCTGCCCTAGGGCATCCGTTTCCCACGCGACCATTATGTATGCAACCATTCTACATGAGTTAAGGCATTTGCTTCGACCGTCCATGAGTGCCTTTTTATACGTCCTAGCTTGTGAAGGAACATTTTGTCCCGATTGCAAAATAGTCACGTGGTCGTCCGTCTACCGAAGTAGCCGTTGTCATAGAAGTGTTCATAACGTTTACATACATTCATAACATACAATATATATAATATAAAGTAAGATTTCATTCATTTACGTTATGTCCTTCTTTCATTCATTCTTTATAATCATACTTTTCATTCTTTGTTCATAATTCATTTTTCGTTCATAATTCATTTTTCATATATAAGTATATATATATATATATATATATATATATATATTTGTATACCACGTATGATCACATTGATATTCATAGCATTTATTCATTTAGTGTATACACTTCAGCCCTAAAACATTTAAAATGATTTGCACATAACATAGAAGGGGGCACATAGAACTCACCTGATAAGCTAGTCTTGGTTGTCCTAAACAAAGGCCCAACAACGTCATGTACGATCTGAATTAGGTAGTTAAATACACATCAGACCCAATCCCGACTTTAATAGTTTAATCATACTGAATTAGGCGAACATACTGACTTTACTAACTGGTCTGCTGCCTGCGCACTTAGTAAGTGCGCAAGGCCTTGCTCATGCGTTCTTGACAAGTACACAGAACATTCTTCTTACGTACTTGATAAGTACGTAGGATCTTCCTCATGCGTACTTGATAAGTACGCATGACATCCTTCTTGCGTACTTGATAAGTACGCAAGACCTGCTTCTTGGACAAGTCCGAAATTTTTGCATGTTAATCCGATCATGCTAATCTTACAACTTTCTTTGATCAAAAGGTGCGGTTTTCATTCTAGATGCTACTTCTAAGCTTATTTTCGAGTTTCATCTATAAAAACGTCTCATATTTAGCTAAAACCCGAGAAACCTCAAAACGAACAAAAACTCAGATTATGGTCGAATCGTTACCTGGATTGGAATTCTGATTCGGAGGTTTTGCTCACGAGCCCAGCAGTAACGTGCTCCTTCAATTTCGGGTCGATCCGTTAACTTTCTCTCTCTAGACCCGAGCTCTCCTTTCTCTCTCTAGATTGCAAGTGTTGGTGAAAAATGAGAGTCTAAGCCTGCCTCGACCCTTATATACCTGAGCTTCCCTCGGACCGTTAGGGCCGAGCCCAAGCCCATCCGTTTTTCTTTTGTTTTTATGACGATTAAGTCTTTATCGCGTTATTATTTACTAAATTACTATTTTTGGGATGTTACAAGTCTACCCTCCTTAAAGAGGTTTCGTTCTCGAAACCGCTTATACATTAAACAATTGAGGGTATAGTCCCCTCATCTCGTCTTCTTTCTCCCACGTCGCTTCTGACCCTTTTTTGTGCTTCCATTGTACTTTGACTAAAGGAATCGACTTATTTCGTAGTAGTTTCTCAGCTAGGTCAATAATGGCTATTGGTTCCTCCACATAATTTAGACTGTTATCCACTTCGATCTCGTCGTAAGGTATGTGAGCTGTGTCATCAGCCAGGCACTTGGGTAAGTGCGACACGTGGAACGTAGGGTGTATTCCACTAAGCTCAACGAGTAGGTCGAGTCTGTAAGCAACTTGACCCACACTCGCTAGAATCTTGAAAGGTCCGACAAACCTTGAACTTAGTTTGCCACATTTTCTGAATCGAATGATTCCTTTTCATGGTGATACCTTTAACAGTACCATGTCCCCCACTTGAAACTCTAAATCCCTTCTTCTCTTATCCGCGTATGATTTCTGTCTGTCTTTTGCGGCTTTCATTCGAGCCTTGATTTGATCAAACTTCTCGAAAGTAGCTTTGACCACTTCGAGACTTGCAAAATCCTTCTGTCCAATTTCCCCCCAACAAACCGGAGTCCTGCATCTCCTTCCATACAACATTTCGAATGGCGGCATGCCAATAGTTGAGTTGTAACTGTTGTTATATGAGAATTCTGCCAATGGTAGATGGCTGTCCCAGCTCCCACCGAAGTCAATTATACAGGCCCGGAGCATGTCCTCCAAGGTCTGAATGGTCCTTTCTGATTGTCCATCGGTTTGGGGGTGGTAAGCGGTGCTGATGTTCAACCTAGTGCCCATCGCTTCATTGAATTTCTTCCAAAACCTTGACGTGAACCTCGTATCCCTGTCGGACAAAATCGACAGCGGCATACCATGTCTGCTCACAATTTCCTTGATAAATATTTCTGCTAGCTTTTCAGACGAAGAAGTCTCACGTATTGGCAAGAAGTGAGCACTTTTTGTCAAGCGGTCGACGATCACCCAAATGGTATCATTGCCTTTAGCTGTTCGCGGTAGCTTGGTAATGAAGTCCATCATGATCTCCTCCCACTTCCATTCTGGAATTGGTAAAGGTTTCATTTTACCGCATGGTTTCTGGTGCTCGGCCTTAACTAGAGAACACGTTAGGCACTTGCTCACGTACTCTGTCACATCATTCTTCATGCCAGGCCACCAATACTCTTTCTTCAAATATTGATACATTTTGTTCGTCCCGGGGTGGATGGAATAGCGAGACTTATGGGCCTCATCGAGTATTTTGGCTCTAAGCTCGTCAATCTTAGGTATCCACATTCGGCCAAACCTAGTTCGTACACCGTATGCATTTGCATCCAAATTCCCTTGTTGTCCTACTATTCTTTCCCGTTTTATATTTATTTCTAATAGTGCTTCATCTTGTGCCTTTGATATCTCACTCATCAAATCTGGTGTTATAATCAACTGAGACGCTTTGATCCGTATAGGTTCCGATTCTTCCTTTCTGCTTAAAGCGTCTGCCACCACGTTTGCCTTGCCTGGATGGTACAATATCTCACAGTCATAGTCTTTCAGTAGCTCTAACCACCTCCTTTGCCTCATGTTTAATTCCTTTTATTCGAAAAAGTACTTCAGGCTTTTGTGATCGGAGTAAATGGTGCATTTAACTCCATACAGATAGTGCATCCATATTTTCAACGCGAAAACTACTGCCGCCAACTCTAGATTGTGAGTTGGGTAGTTAATCTCATGAATCTTTAGTTGTCGCGAGGCGTAAGCAATTACCTTTCCTCGTTGCATAAGTACGCAACCTAAACCCTGGCCCGAAGCGTCAGAGTAGACTACCAAGTCTTCATTTCCCTCAGGTAGTGTCAAGACTAGAGCTTGGGTTAATCGTGTATTAAGTTCCTTAAACGCGTTGTTTTGGGTTGGACCCCATTCATATTTTACTTCCTTCCGTGTCAGTTTAGTTAGTGGCGAGGCTATTCTTGAGAAATCTTGAATGAACCTTCGATAGCAGCCTGCCAATCCCAGAAAACTTCGTATCTCTGTTGGTGTCTTTGGGACGTTCCATTCCTTTACTGCCTCAATCTTTGCAGGATCTACCATGATGCTGTTTGGGTTTATCACATGACCTAGGAATTGGACTTCCCTAATCCAGAACACGCATTTAGAGAATTTTGCGTACAACTCTTCCTGCTTTAGCACCTCCAAAACCTGTCTTAGATGACAGTGGTGATCACCCTCTCTTTTCGAATATACCAGTATGTCGTCTATAAAAACTATCACTGATCGATCCAACATGGGTCTACATACTCTATTCATCAAGTCCATGAACGCTGCTGGTGCGTTGGTCAATTCGAAGGACATCACGAGAAACTCATAATGCCCATAACGTGTGCGAAACGCGGTCTTTGGTACGTCCTCTTTTCTTACCTTCAACTGATAGTAACCCGAACTAAGATCGATCTTTGAAAACCAACTCGCACCTTGCAGTTGATCAAAAAGGTCGTCTATTCTAGGCAGGGGGTATTTGTTCTTTACTGTCCTCTTGTTCAATTCGCGGTAGTCAATGCACATGCACATGCTGCCGTCCTTCTTCTTTACAAATAGTACCAGAGCGCCCCACGGTGAGATGCTCGGTCTAATAAATCCTTTTTCTGTTAGTTCCTCTAGTTGAGACATCAATTCTTTCATTTCTGACGGAGCCAGTCGGTAGGGGGCTTTGGCAACGGGCTCAGCTCCTGGCAATAAGTCAATCTGAAATTCTATTTCCCGATCGGGTGGCAACCCAGGTAGATCCTCAGGGAATACTTCCGGAAAGTTGCACACCACGGGTACATTCTTGAGTTCTTTCGTTTTCATTCTATCGTCAATAACATACGCCAGATAAGCTTCGCAACCGCGCCTCATGTAACTTTTGGCCTTGATCATCGAGATGACGTTCGACATCGTGCAATTCCAATCCCCATAAACCGTAATTGGACTGCCGCTAGGAGCTTTGAGGTGTATCCTCTTACGTTTACATATGATTTGAGCTTCGTTGGCAGCTAGTCAAATAAAATAGCAGCATGCTCATCATTAACTAGGAACGTACCTGACACAACATCAGGGTTTCCCCTTGCTTCCTCCTCAGTCAGGGCGTAGGCTCGAGTCGTAGCCTGCGGTTGTTCCTTTTCAGCTTCCTTTTTTTTCCCGAACCGGATTGTCTGGTTTACCTGCAATCCCTAGTCTGGTGTTGTCACACCCCGATCGATGGCGGAATCATCGGGGCGGGACATGTAAGACTGTTCATAGCACATGGTTGACTAAATTGAAATATATTAAAGTCAAATTTGCATTACAAATAATCCAAGTACAAACCAAATTCAACAAAGAAACATAAAACAACTCATAGAATTCTTGATTTAAGTTGCTAAGTCCAAATCCTATATTGAGCACGTCTTGAATCATTCTCACATATTAGGGCCTGAAACATGAATAAAATAAAGTCAACTAAAAAGTTGGTGAGTATAACACAGATGTATATAGATAGCATATAGTTGAAAACAAATCCTTTACATATCATGATAAATAAGGCATTTATGGGGAGCAGCTATTGTGGAACCATGTACAATCAAACCTTTGTAACTAGCATGCAAAATAAATTGTGTTGTCGGTTTCAATCACCGCGTACCATGGGTGGGTTTGTCAGACTCAATAGATCTATCATTGAAAACCGTCGGCTTGTATAGTTAATGATTGCACATAATCGTATACAAAGGTTAGCACACCTAGCACTCGGGCATAAAGCTCAAATTTGCACAGATGAAAGTAAATAGGATTTGTACTTTGTGTTGTTTGTGTAAATGTAATGTGCAATTTGAATAATGTTCATGTTTCACCCCAAAAGTGTAAAAGAGTAAAAGGGGCTGTGAATACTCACTTGATTCGAAGGCGTAGCTAACACGAGATAGTAGCTAGTAATGTGATCCTTGTAATGCACAACGTTAACCTAGTGTGGAATATATATTGAATTAATAGTACACAATTGTAACCTTTCTGATTTTCATGTTTTTCCTATTTATTTTATGCCGTGTAATAAAAGACGATTCCGATTCCAACCTTACATTCATTGTTCATGTACAATAACAAGCATACACGCGTTTATTATATTACAATATTAACTAAAACAATCTTACAAACCTCGAGGACCAAACTTGACAAAAAAAAAACTCAAAACAACATCAATATTACAAAACTACAAGGACTAGTCTTGAAACTTCCAAAAACCTACACAAGCACGGTCGTGCTTAGTCCTAAGCACGGTCGCGCTTGTGCCATGACCACGGTCGTGCTTAGTCCTAAGCACGGTCGCGCTTGTGCCATGACCACGGTCGTGCTTATCATTAAGCACGGTCGCGCCTCTTTTACAGCTTGACTCCGTAAAAGTCAAACCGACACAAATCTTTTCCAAAAATAGGTTTCAAACCTGTTTTAGAAATCTCGGGACTTGTAGAAGAAGTTATTCGACCAATTAAGCCTAAAACCCGACCAAATACACGACTGATCGACCGAATTCCCGCGACTACGACCGAACCTTCCTTTTTAAATCAAATCTCGTAATTAAGACCAAATCAAGACAAATCAAACCACGATACGGACTTCGTACGACTCCTATAAGATTCTCCAACCCCTAATTCGTCTAAACAACCTCTCTAATTCTCTGTCGATCAAGAAAGAGCCGCGATTCCTTTACCGTAGCCGTCTGCACTTGTTGCCAATCAAACCAAGGTAAGTAATAGTCCAATAGATTCGTTTCTTCATTCCAGACGAAAACCCTAATCTAATCGAAATCAATAATACACGATATTACCAATTTGAATCTAAGTTTTGATAAAAAAAAATGGTTTTAAACGATCGACACGTTAAACAGGAGATAAATCTAATTAAATGGTGTCATTCGATTCGCAAACACTCTCTAAATGAAAACCCTAAGTTTCTAATCAGTTTTAATACAAGAATTAGGCGAATTGTGTCTGAAAAGGGCCAGACACGGTCGCGCTCATCAAAAAGCGCGGTCGTGCCTGACCAAGCACAGTCGTGCCCGAGTGTGGCGCGGTCATTCTTACCGACCAAGCAAAATCCTGACCTAGGCAAACCCTAGACGCGGTCGTGCCTGGTGCGAGCACGGTCGTGTCTTATGAACAGACTCTTGTGGTGACTTCTGACCAACCACGGGCGCGTTACCGACCAAGCGCGGTCGCGTACGAGCTGAGCACGGTCGTGCCGGATACGAGCACGGTCGTGTTCCCCTTAACAGAATCTTTATTTTTATAAAATATATTACAGTTTATATAATTATTTTTATAAACTAATTACTGGAATACCCATATTCCTTACACTTGTTTCCAAACCAACATTAATTATTTAAACTTATACAAGTAAATATATATAATATTCTAAATAAATAAATAGTATTTTAAAACAAACCCTACACGTTTAAACTTAAACAAATCCGTTTCCGACATCGAATAACGCAACTCAATAATACGTAATCATATATTGTTCATTAGGTCGAATCTAGCAATCCACAACACACCGCTGTTTTCCATTTGCTTGTGCAACCTACACTCTGCATAACACGTGAGTTTACATAGCCCCCTTTTCAACTATTTACAACTTTTGGGGTGGAACATGCGTTCTATTTACATGTTTTCAATTATACACATATACAGTTCCATCCTATGCATGTATACAAATTTTGCGCTTTATGCTTGAGTACTAGACGTGTAGACCAACTATTATGCTCTTCATGTACAATCATTAACTAACAGCCGACAGTAAATAGTGGTAGATCTATTGAGTCTGACAAACCCACCCAGGTAGGGTGACTGTTACTGACAACACAAATTTTGAGTGCAAGTTACAAAGGTTTGATTGTATAGGTCACATGATAGTTTTCTCTCCATAATTGCCTTAATTGTCATGTTGTATTGAACTGTATGCACACAACACGTATTTTGCTATCACACGATTAAACCTATGTTTTCTCACCAACTTTTTAGTTAACCCTGTTTTAACCATGTTTCAGGTACCAATGTTTGAAGTGATCAGGATATGCTACACATAGGATTTTTGGACCTAGAATTCAATTAAACTAGTTTATTCTATGTAATTTATATTTTTGTTTTGTGGATTGGTTGTGTTTTGATTGAACTTATTGATTGCAATGAAAACAATTATTAAATATTCAAACTTTAGCAAACCATGAGCAATGAACAGTCTGCACGCTTCACGCCCCGACGTTTCCGCCGTCGGTTGGGGTGTGACAGATTGGTATCAGAGCCTTGGTTATAGGGAATTAGGTTATTAGACACCTTTGACCTAGACTATAACTTTAGGATACCCACTTATGCCATGCTTCATGATTTATGTGCTACATGCTATGTGCTACATGCTATGTGATATATGCTAAATGTTTTATATGTATATATAAATAACAACTTAAATAAACAATATCCCTACCCACATCCTAAGCCACACATCCTTCTTGCCTGCTTCCATGTCTATAAAATTTTCTCTTACACCCGTTAAGGTTTTTAGACTTTGTTTAATTGTTAAAGGACACGTGCAATCTGGAAGAGTGACACCTGTATTCTGGGTTTTCTGTCTAGGAAAGTATTTCATATAAATCCCAATCAACCGAGGGATCCGTATGCTTTCCTGGGAATTCCCGGGATGAGTGTTTACTTATAGGCTAAAGCACGTCTCCTTGATAATTATCTGAGTTTAAATTAACCTTAATATGTCATAGTATTCAAGTGATTATGTCACTATTTGAGTACAATCCGAACTATGAATTACATATATCTATTTATCCTTCTATTTAATCCAATAAATTCTCACAACTCTTATTGTGTCTAAATCTGTAGAATGCCTCCCCGTCGTGACAACAGCAACAACAGCAATAACACTGACCTGGCTGCTCTACTCACGCAGCTGGTGAATCAAATTACCCAAGCCAACAACCACACTAATGGCCATGCCAGTGGGAGTGCTGCTACTGGAGGTGGTGGTGGTGCCAACCCGCCACAATGCACCTTCAAACACTTCAACTCCTGCAATCCTCTCATATTCTATGGCAACGAAGGAGCTACGGGCCTCCTTCAATGGTTTGAAAGCATTGAGAGCACTTTCCTCAATAGCGACTGTCCCGACAACCTCCGTGTTCGTCATGCTACTAGTGTCTTTCAAAAAAGGGCGCTTACTTGGTGGAATGGTGAGAAAAGGACTAGGGGAGTGGATGTAGCAATGGCACTGCCGTGGGATGAGTTGAAGAGGATCATGACTGAGGAATTCTGTCCTCGAAATGAGATGAAAAAGCTGGAAGCGGAATTTTGGGATCTTGCTCAAGATAGTGGTGAAAGCTTAGCATACACCACCCGTTTCCACGAGCTGAGTCTACTTGTGCCACACATGGTTACACCTCTGTCTAGGTGTATTGAAAAGTACATCGGTGGTCTACCTAGACAAATTCAAGATACAGTGGTAGGAGGAAATCCTGCTACTCTGGAGGATGCTATCCGCTTGTCAGCTACACTTACTGACAACCATGTTAAAGCGGGTACACTTACAAGAAAGGGTGCCAAGAAAGTTTCTGACACAACAACACCTCCCGCTCATGTCAAAGAAGTCCAAACTGAACCATACCGCAACACTAGGAAGAGAAAGGTCAAAAACTGTGCTGTAATCACTCCGGCTGCTCCAGTGAATCAAGTTGCACCCATGGCTCAAAACCCAGCAAAGAAACCCTATGGGGGCAGCTACCCACTTTGCAACACCTGCAACTATCATCACCCTCCAAGCATACCTTGTCACCTTTGCAACCACTGCGGGAAACATGGCCACACAGCCAATATTTGTCGAGCCAAGGCACTTGCCAACCAAACCAACCCAGCAAATCAAGCCAATCAACAAGCAACTAACCAAGCCACCCCAGCCATTGCAAATGGACGTGCTTGCTTCGAATGTGGTGACTCGAACCACTTCCGTAACCAGTGCCCAAGACTGGTCAATGTTAACCAAGGCGGAGCTCGTGGGCGTGCTTTCAACATCAACGCCAATTAGGCTCAGGCCAACACTGATGTGGTTAACGGTACGTTCCTTATGAATAATCGTTATGCTTCTATACTATTTGATACTGGAGCCGATAAAAGTTTTGTGTCACTAGACTTCGAACCGTCACTTGCAAAAACCCGGTCTAAACTAGAGAAGACCTTTACCGTTGAGGTAGCCGATGGTAACACCGTTACAATTGACACTATCATTTATGATTGCTCCCTAGAACTAAATAAACACACTTTTCCAATCAACCTCGTACCAATGCCATTAGGGAGTTTTGACGTCATCATAGGTATGGACTGGTTGTCGAAGCACCACGCCGAAGTCATGTGCTTTGAAAAATGCATCCGTATACCACTCCCATCTGGTGAAACATTGAAGGTCTTTGGTGTGAAACCTTGCAAAGGACTCAAACTAATGTCATGCATCACCGTCCAAAAGTATATACGAAAGAAGTGCATGGTTTTCCTAGCCCATGTTATCCAAAAAGAAGACAAGAAGAGGAGTGTACAAGACATCCCCATCGTTCGGGATTTTACTGAAGTTTTCCCTGATGACTTACCAGGTCTTCCACCTGTTCGGCAAGTGGAATTTCGCATCGATCTTGTACCTGGAGCAAACCCGGTGGCTAAAGCTCCATACCGGCTTGCACCTTCCGAGATGCAAGAACTCGCAAGCCAACTTCAAGAACTCGCCGACAAAAGTTTCATACGGCCGAGTCATTCACCGTGGGGTGCACCAGTCTTGTTTGTTAAAAAGAAGGATGGTTCATTCCGCATGTGTATTGACTATCGAGAACTCAACAAACTCACAATCAAAAACCGCTACCCTTTACCTAGGATTGACGACCTCTTCGATCAACTCCAAGGTTCTACCTACTTCTCGAAGATTGATCTTCGATCCGGTTATCATCAACTCCGTGTGCAAGAGGAGGATATTCCCAAGACCGCCTTCCGAATGAGATATGGTCACTACGAGTTCATGGTTATGCCTTTTGGGCTAACCAATGCACCTGCTGTTTTCATGGACCTCATGAATCGCATGTGCAAACCATACCTTGATAAATTTGTTATCGTGTTCATTGACGACATCTTGATCTATTCCAAGACCAAGGAAGATCATGAGCAACACCTTAGGTTGATTTTGGATCTCTTGAAAACCGAACAGCTATACGCCAAGTTCTCCAAGTGTGATTTTTGGCTAAAGGAAGTGCAATTTTTGGGTCACGTCGTCAATGAAAAAGGAATTCATGTTGACCCAACCAAAATCGAAGCTGTTAAGAATTGGAAAGCTCCTAAAAACCCTACCGAAGTTCGTTCATTTCTTGGTTTAGCGGGTTATTACCGAAGGTTCATTTCTAACTTCTCCAAGATCGTTGTTCCCCTCACTGCCTTAACCCAAAAAGGTAAACCTTATGAGTGGGGACCGAAACAAGAAGAAGCCTTTCAAATTCTCAAGCAAAAGTTGTGCAATGCTCCTAACCTCACCCTTCCTGAAGGTGAAGATGATCTAGTTGTTTACTGTGATGCTTCAAACCAAGGTCTTGGTTGCGTTCTCATGCAACGAGGCAAGGTGATCGCTTATGCATCAAGACAACTCAAAATCCATGAGAAGAATTATACGACGCACGATCTTGAGTTGGGTGCTGTCGTATTTGCATTGAAGATTTGGAGACATTATCTCTATGGCACGAAATGTGTGGTGTTCACCGACCACAAAAGCCTCCAACATATCTTCAACCCAAAAGAACTCAACATGAGGCAGCGACGTTGGGTTGAACTCCTCAACGATTACGATTGCGAGATTCGTTATCACCCCGACAAGGCTAATGTTGTAGTCGATGCGCTAAGCCGCAAGGAACATGTCATGCTTCAAAGTGTCAAGATCCATTCCGATATTCAAGTTCGTATTCTAGCCGCTCAACATGTCTCGGTTATCGAGGGCAATATGTATGAGGAAATGTCTTGTGGTGCTGAATTTCAATTAGAGACTAAAACCAACGGCTTGCTTTATTTTCTAGATCGTATTTGGGTTCCCGATCGTGACGATCTCCGAGCATTCATCATGACAGAAGCACACAAGTCTCGATATTCTATTCATCCCGGTGCGGATAAAATGTACCAAAATCTTCGTCCACAATATTGGTGGCCCGGCATGAAGAAAAACATTGCCTTGTTCGTAGCAAAATGTCTCACATGTTCTAAAGTCAAAGCTGAGCACCAACGTCCTTCTGGTTTACTTGAACAACCGGAAATCCCCGTGTGGAAATGGGAGAATCTAGCTATGGATTTCATCACTAAACTCCCTCGCACTTCAAGCGGTTATGATAGCATCTGGGTAATCATTGACCGTCTCACTAAGTCCGCACACTTCTTGCCTATTCGTGAAGACTATAAGGTGGAGAAGTTGGCCCGTATTTACATTGACGAGATTGTGAGTCGTCACGGTGTTCCTTTGAACATAATCTCCGATAGAGATGCTCGTTTCACTTCTCGGTTTTGGCAATCTCTCCAAAAGGCACTTGGTACACGATTAGATTTGAGCACGGCCTACCATCCCCAAACTGATGGTCAGACCGAGCGAACCATCCAAACCCTGGAAGACATGCTGAGAGCCTGTGTCATCGACTTTGGTGGCAATTGGGATTCACATTTGACCCTTATCGAATTTTCCTACAACAATAGTTACCACACCAGCATCGACATGGCTCCGTTTGAAGCTCTCTACGGTTGTAAGTGTCGTTCTCCCATCTGTTGGAACGAGATTGGTGAAGCACAAATCACCGGTCCCGAGTTAATTCAAGAAACCTCCGACAAGATTATTCAAATCCGTGACAACATTCGAGTTGCGAGGAGTCGGCAAAAGAGCTATGCCGACAAACGACGCAAACCCTTGGAATTCCAAGTTGGTGACCTTGTACTTCTAAAGGTGTCTCCTTGGAAGGGAGTGATCCATTTTGGGAAGAAAGGCAAGCTAGCACCTCGCTATGTGGGTCCATTCAAGATCCTTGAAAGGATTGGGAAAGTGGCTTACAAGCTCGAGTTACCTCCATCACTTGGCAACATACATCCTACATTTCATGTATCCAACCTCAAGAAGTGTCTTGCTGATGAGAACCTTTATATACCTCTTGACGATGTGCGCATTGATGAGACGATGCACTTCGTTGAAAAACCAGTTGAGATTATGGATCGTGAGATAAAACAACTCAAGCGCAGCCGTATTCCTATCGTCAAGATTCGTTGGGAATCTAAACGAGGACCCGAGAACCCACATCTTTTTGCTGAAGCAGTAGCCTCAACCAGTTGAATTTCGGGACGAAATTCCCTCAACATGGGGATACTGTAACCTTTCTGATTTTCATGTTTTTCCTATTTATTTTATGCCGTGTAATAAAAGACGATTCCGATTCCAACCTTACATTCATTGTTCATGTACAATAACAAGCATACATGCGTTTATTATATTACAATATTAACTAAAACAATCTTACAAACCTCGAGGACCAAACTTGACAAAAAAAAAACTCAAAACAACATCAATATTACAAAACTACAAGGACTAGTCTTGAAACTTCCAAAAACCTACACAAGCACGGTCGTGCTTAGTCCTAAGCACGGTCGCGCTTGTGCCATGACCACGGTCGTGCTTAGTCCTAAGCACGGTCGCGCTTGTGCCATGACCACGGTCGTGCTTATCATTAAGCACGGTCGCGCCTCTTTTACAGCTTGACTCCGTAAAAGTCAAACCGACACAAATCTTTTCCAAAAATAGGTTTCAAACCTGTTTTAGAAATCTCGGGACTTGTAGAAGAAGTTATTCGACCAATTAAGCCTAAAACCCGACCAAATACACGACTGATCGACCGAATTCCCGCGACTACGACCGAACCTTCCTTTTTAAATCAAATCTCGTAATTAAGACCAAATCAAGACAAATCAAACCACGATACGGACTTCGTACGACTCCTATAAGATTCTCCAACCCCTAATTCGTCTAAACAACCTCTCTAATTCTCTGTCGATCAAGAAAGAGCCGCGATTCCTTTACCGTAGCCGTCTGCACATGTTGCCAATCAAACCAAGGTAAGTAATAGTCCAATAGATTCGTTTCTTCATTCCAGACGAAAACCCTAATCTAATCGAAATCAATAATACACGATATTACCAATTTGAATCTAAGTTTTGATAAAAAAAAAATGGTTTTAAACGATCGACACGTTAAACAGGAGATAAATCTAATTAAATGGTGTCATTCGATTCGCAAACACTCTCTAAATGAAAACCCTAAGTTTCTAATCAGTTTTAATACAAGAATTAGGCGAATTGTGTCTGAAAAGGGCCAGACACGGTCGCGCTCATCAAAAAGCGCGGTCGTGCCTGACCAAGCACAGTCGTGCCCGAGTGTGGCGCGGTCATTCTTACCGACCAAGCAAAATCCTAACCTAGGCAAACCCTAGACGCGGTCGTGCCTGGTGCGAGCACGGTCGTGTCTTATGAACAGACTCTTGTGGTGACTTCTGACCAACCACGGGCGCGTTACCAACCAAGCGCGGTCGCGTACGAGCTGAGCACGTCGTGCCGGATACGAGCACGGTCGTGTTCCCCTTAACAGAATCTTTATTTTTATAAAATATATTACAGTTTATATAATTATTTTTATAAACTAATTACTGGAATACCCATATTCCTTACACTTGTTTCCAAACCAACATTAATTATTTAAACTTATACAAGTAAATATATATAATATTCTAAATAAATAAATAGTATTTTAAAACAAACCCTACACGTTTAAACTTAAACAAATCCGTTTCCGACATCGAATAACGCAACTCAATAATACGTAATCATATATTGTTCATTAGGTCGAATCTAGCAATCCACAACACACCACTGTTTTCCATTTGCTTGTGCAACCTACACTCTGCATAACACGTGAGTTTACATAGCCCCCTTTTCAACTATTTACAACTTTTGGGGTGGAACATGCGTTCTATTTACATGTTTTCAATTATACACATATACAGTTCCATCCTATGCATGTATACAAATTTTGCGCTTTATGCTTGAGTACTAGACGTGTAGACCAACTATTATGCTCTTCATGTACAATCATTAACTAACAGCCGACAGTAAACAGTGGTAGATCTATTGAGTCTGACAAACCCACCCAGGTAGGGTGACTGTTACTGACAACACAAATTTTGAGTGCAAGTTACAAAGGTTTGATTGTATAGGTCACATGATAGTTTTCTCTCCATAATTGCCTTAATTGTCATGTTGTATTGAACTGTATGCACACAACACGTATTTTGCTATCACACGATTAAACCTATGTTTTCTCACCAACTTTTTAGTTGACCCTGTTTTAACCATGTTTCAGGTACCAATGTTTGAAGTGATCAGGATATGCTACACATAGGATTTTTGGACCTAGAATTCAATTAAACTAGTTTATTCTATGTAATTTACATTTTTGTTTTGTGGATTGGTTGTGTTTTGATTGAACTTATTGATTGCAATGAAAACAATTATTAAATATTCAAACTTTAGCAAACCATGAGCAATGAACAGTCTGCACGCTTCACGCCCCGACGTTTCCGCCGTCGGTTGGGGTGTGACAACAATAGTCTAAGTCTAAGTCTAAGGTTGAATTGGATAAAGTTAGTAATTGGTATTTGGAAGTATTGTATAAAACGGAAGATTTGAAATGAATATTTTTACAACATTTTGAATAAGGTTGGGAATTGAATAGTAAAATAGAATATTTATAAAATCATTGATTATGAAAATAAAGTATGTGTTAAATGTAATTTAATAAATAAATAAATATTTTTATTTAAAATGAAGAATAAATAAATAATCTTTATTTATTTATTTATAAAGTATGTAACTTACAAATAAAATGTTTTAAATGAAAAGTTTAATAACAAATTTAATTTTATAAAACTTTTAATTAAATGATTTTCCATTATTCCAAGATTAATTATTTGATCTTTTCAAATACCTTTTTATAAAACTAACTATTTTTATTTAAAAACTTAATCTAGAATTTTTACAGATTAAAATAAAACAACAATAATTCTGATCAAAGATTCTGACCTAGACACGACCGTGCCTGGGAAGGACACGACCGCGCTCGAACCACGGGCGCGACCGTGCTAGTCGGGACGCGACCGGGTTTGATTAAACAGAGGCCAACTTGGATAATTCACGAGGCACGACCGTGCCTTGGATCGGCACGGTCGTGTCTATGATTTTTAGACACAACAGAGGCTAGCCCAAAGGGCATGACTAGGTCTGGACAGGAGGACACGACCGCGCTGCTTGTCGACACGACCGCGCTACATGAGGCACGGCCGCGCTAGATGATTAGCGCGACCGTGTCTAATCCAAATCAGACACGAATTGAACAAATCTTGTATTTATAGCGTTGGAATTGATAGGGCTTTTGATTACGGAGTTGATACGAGTCTATTCATATAAATTAATTGTATGGAAAACGTGATTAAGACTGGTTTCGATTAAATCATTTTTATTAAAATAATAATTCTGATTCGGGATGATTTACATATTGAAAGCCCAAATTGATAAGGGGCTTTTGATAAAGAGACTGAATCGACTGAGGAAAAGGTTATAGTTACCCTGAAGCGTATCGAATTGATAGAAAACGGTAGAAGGAAGTTCCGGTGACGGAGAGATTGAGCTCCGGTGATCCTTGTTGCACTCCGGCCAAATTAGACAGTCCAGAACTTTTCGGGAGGGACGAGTGACACGAATTTCTTGCTTCATTGGGATAATACGGATTGCAGGGGAGAATCCTTGATTTTTCTTGGAATGCTTTGAGAGAGAATTTTCGAAATTGGTAATATGAAACTGAGACGTTTGAGGAATTCGAAAATTGTGATACATTCGTTAAGGGGAAAAGAAACGGATGACTGTTACGGATTTCT
The DNA here is from genome assembly GCA_023525975.1 of Smallanthus sonchifolius. Lineage (NCBI taxonomy): Eukaryota > Viridiplantae > Streptophyta > Magnoliopsida > Asterales > Asteraceae > Smallanthus > Smallanthus sonchifolius. Next base: position 19,296,411 of record CM042018.1, on the reverse strand, counting down.
AACGATCGGGCGATTAACTTACATTTACGTTTCAGCTGTTATACAGGCGCGATCGTGCCTAAGAGAGGCGCGACCGTGCTTAGGCACCGGGCGCGATCGTTCCAAAGCAAGTCGCGCGACCGTGCCAAAGCTCTTGGCGCGACCGTGCTAGGACGAAGCACGACCGTGCTAAACTAGGATTTCTTGACATTTTTCAATTTTAGTCCTTGACTTTTCAGGTTTGACAAGTTTGAATAAGAAAGCTACTTGTATAGTTTTTAAGTGTATATAACCCAGTAAAACTTGCGGATTTGTATTGTATCATTGTATTTAATTTATGGCGAAAAATATAATAAGACAATGCACGAGAATTTGGTTTAAAATGCGTTGCATTGAATTGAAATACGAATTACTAAAAATCAGAAATGTTACAGTCTCCCCATGTTAAGGGAATTTCGTCCCGAAATTTAACTAATGGAGATTACTAAATCAAGAAAGAGGTGGGAGTTTGGGTTCTTGGTGAGCTTTGATTGTTGGACATGGCTTAGGCTTGATCATCGAGGTTGAATATGAATAATGACAATGAATTTAGTTTTTGAAATGGACTTAAGGAGAAGATTGTCGAATAGCAATTTGAATTCTAAATGTAAGATGTATTACTTGGAACAAATTTGATGAGATTTTGAAATTTTGAGTTGGTGTAAGATGTAGTCTAACGTGCTCAAAATTGTTAGCGGGTAAGAGGTCTCATAAACACCGGTCTGGGTCAAAACTTCACGTGACACGAGCAACGCTACTCAAGATAATATGATAGGACACTTATGTATAGGAAGTACCATCGGTGTATCCACCATGCCCTTGTCATATCACACCAGTTTCGTTGTTACACATCATGATAAGTTTTTGGTCACAACACACGACAAAATTTCTCTATAGTTTCCATGCGCTGATTTTTATAATTCCGTGTGCACCCGTAATTATTCAAATCATCGTATGGTCCGTATAGATCGTTTTCGTTGTGTGCGGGTAAGGGGGGCACAATTTCACTATTATCACGTCTATTGTTTACACATAAAAAGTCGCTAACAAGTAACTAAGTCCCTAATCAAGTCAGTTCGCAACTAAAGAGTAGTAAAGTAGTAACACTTAAAGTTTCTTGGTTTGCTCGTGTTTGAACAAGAATACGTCAAACCCCGAGTCGTTTCAATGTATTATGGTCTTTACTTTGGTGTACAAAGTGCATGACTATGTCTTGTGTATAATATAATCAATCCATTGTAATAATTGTAAGCAAATTTTGTTTTGAGTATATAGTAAGCACACAAGTCTCATGTATGATCTAGTGCCACGTAGTTTGAAATCAAACAGGTCTCATATATAGCGTAAATAATTTAGCGTCTTGTATTTGTAAATCAATAAGCTCTAATGTGTAATGTAAACAATATAGTATTTTGTGTATTGTAGGAAATGGATCTCATGTATAGTGTTAGCAACTTAGCATCATGTATTTTGTATAATGTACACCGTTTAGTATAAAGTGCTTTGTAACGAAAGGAGTTTCATGTATAGTGTGGTCAATCTAGAACTATGTATCAATGACGCAATTTTTATGTATCACGTATATTGCAATCAATTAAGTTTCGTGTATCATGTGCTCAAACCAGTAGCATGTGTATTGCAATTAAACATGTTTCGTGCATTACGTGATTAATCGAGCAAATTGTGATTTGTAGGCAAACTAGTTTCATGTATTATGTAATTTGTGTAGCATTGGATATATTGAGAAATATTGAGTTTTATGTACCATAAGATTGCATTGAATATATTGTGAACATGAGTATTGAACTTCGCGTGCGATGTGTACTAACGGGTTTTGCATGGGTTCGAGTGCTGCGGACAAACGTGTCGTTTGGCGCTCTTTTATAATGTGTTAGTTAGGTTCAAGTCCTCAAATCTCATTGAGGTTGGTGGGAAGGGTTAACGTTTACGCGATAAGGGTCGTTTCTTGAAACGTCAAGTGAAAGGTAACGAGGAGGTTTTGGAGATATTCGGGAATTGTGTTTACAAATACAGGTCTTTGTTTGAACATAGAAAGTGGGAAATTCGTTCTTGATTGTAGATATAAAAAGTAGTGAAATCATTGAACCGCCTATTTTAAATGAATATGCAATTCATGGGAAAAGTATTTTTTTCTTTTATTTAAACTTTCAACTATTAATAAAAGAATATTTTTAAGTTGAACCATTGGCTAAACAAGTAGTCTATAATTTAGCCAAAGTTTAGAAATATTTACTTTAATGAAGAAAAATCATAATTATTTATCAATTTGAAATAATGTTTTTATAAAATTGGTTGTATTAACTTTCCTTATCAGGTGAAAAAGTTTTATGGAAAATTTATGTTTTTGATATTATCTAAAAATTTGATAAACATTTTGATTAAACAAGGTAACGAAGTTTTTGTTTAAATCATAAAATAGGATGATTGGTTTATGAATGAGATTGTTGGTAGTGTACTAAGTCGTATTTGAATGAATAAGGTGATACTTGAGAAAATTTGATGGAAATATAACGGGTGTAATTTACGCCCCACGGGTCAAATCAATGAACAATAACTGTAGAGTTGAAATATATGGAATTGATTAAATACTGAAATGTTAAACATTATTCAAAACATAGGGGAAATGGTTCTCAAAATTTTAAAGGAAATCAGTAGAAGCTCCTTCTAACGCCTCTGGTAGCTTTCCACTAGGAAGAAGATAATCGCCAAGATGAGCACCGCTATAGTCACTCGAGTAGCAGATCTGGCTTCAGTCCTGGCGGTCTCCGTGCGATGTTCTTGTATTTCTTTTTCGAGGATGGAGATTAACTCCTTTTGGTATCCTAATTGGTTTGCTAGGCTATCCATTCTTTGTCTTTGTAAATCGTGTATTACTCCCTGCTCTATCCTTTGCCTCTCAAATTCTGAATTTCTTACATATTGATGGAAGTCATTGGTTGGAATTCCCATAACACCAGAGGGTGCTACGGTATGCCTTACCCAAGGGTTAGGAAGGTACGGGTCGGGCATTAGGTATGGGTCTCTTAGTAGGGGTGGCAATTGATTGTGGAGGTGAGGTGTTTGATACGGGTTTCTGGGTGCGGGAGATCCAGGTGTTTGAAGTCTCGGGTCGGTGTTCCTAATCCAGTCCGCCCTTTCATCGAACCTTGGCCTAGCAGTTGGGGGTGTTGGTGACCGATACACGGGTGTCTCAGTATCTTCTTCCCAATCAGATTCTGATCCAGGACGGTAAACCGGGGAGGGAGGAGGGTAGGAGTCCATGTCTAGCAGAAAAACAATGAAAAAGTTGTAAGTGATAATGAAATATGAAGTGTCAAATATAGAAATTCTTATGGGTTTTAGAGTTTGACTAGTCATAATGCCGAACCTTCACGATAGTATTTTAGAAATACACTTGACCTATAAGTAATGTATCCCTAAGGAGAATTCCCAGGAAAGAGGGGTGGGTCAATAAGACACACTTAAGTACCCTGTCTTTCCTTAGCCAGAATTCCTCATGGGTCTACACACTCTTCCAGCCATCATGTATTTAATAATACTATTGTTGGGCTCATGGTCATGATGAGAATTGTTGTGGACTGGGCTTTGAGGCCCAAGAGTAAGGTTTATGCTTTTCAGCGGGCTTTCTTCTTCTTGGAGGATAGATGGGCTTCTTAGTTTACTATTGGTGGACATTAGGCCCAATAGTTTAAGTCTTTGTTCATAAAGGGTGATGGCATCATGTATGTGAGTCCAAATGTGTATGAATAATTTAGTGTGTACGTGTGTGTGTTAAACTTAGGATAGTACTTTAAGTAAATCTAATAGGTAGAAGTAAATAGTAGGAAAAGTTGGCAAGTAACGTGTCACATTGACTATTGAGTGTTGTATCCTAGGATGTAATTATGTAGTATAACATGTAAGAATATTCACATAAAAATATAATCATATAACATGTAGATAGTAATGAGTGTAAGCACAAAATTTATCAAGTAGTGTGACACATAAGTCATTATGTATTGTATCATGTAGTGTAAATACCTATGATAGTATGTAAAAATAATCACACAGAAATTGATAATGTAACATGTAGTAGTATGGCATTGTATGGGTGTCCTAAAGTTATAGTCTAGGTCAAGAGTGTCTAATAACCTAGTTCCCTATAACCAAGGCTCTGATACCAATCTATCACACCCCGACCGATGGCGGAATCATCGGGGCGGGACATGTAAGACTGTTCATAGCACATGGTTGACTAAATTGAAATATATTAAAGTCAAATTTGCATTACAAATAATCCAAGTACAAACCAAATTCAACAAAGAAACATAAAACAACTCATAGAATTCTTGATTTAAGTTGCTAAGTCCAAATCCTATATTGAGCACGTCTTGAATCATTCTCACATATTAGGGCCTGAAACATGAATAAAATAAAGTCAACTAAAAAGTTGGTGAGTATAACACAGATGTATATAGATAGCATATAGTTGAAAACAAATCCTTTACATATCATGATAAATAAGGCATTTATGGGGAGCAGCTATTGTGTAACCATGTACAATCAAACCTTTGTAACTAGCATGCAAAACAAATTGTGTTGTCGGTTTCAATCACCGCGTACCATGGGTGGGTTTGTCAGACTCAATAGATCTATCATTGAAAACCGTCGGCTTGTATAGTTAATGATTGCACATAATCGTATACAAAGGTTAGCACACCTAGCACTCGGGCATAAAGCTCAAATGTGCACACATGAAAGTAAATAGGATTTGTACTTTGTGTTGTTTGTGTAAATGTAATGTGCAATTTGAATAATGTTCATGTTTCACCCCAAAAGTGTAAAAGAGTAAAAGGGGCTGTGAATACTCACTTGATTCGAAGGCGTAACTAACACGAGATACTAGCTAGTAATGTGATCCTTGTAATGCACAACGTTAACCTAGTGTGGAATATATATTGAATTAATAGTACACAATAGTCTAAGTCTAAGTCTAAGGTTGAATTGGATAAAGTTAGTGATTGGTATTTGGAAGTATTGTATAAAACGGAAGATTTGAAATGAATATTTTTACAACATTTTGAATAAGGTTTGGAATTGAATAGTAAAATAGAATATTTATAAAATCATTGATTATGAAAATAAAGTATGTGTTAAATGTAATTTAATAAATAAATAAATGTTTTTATTTAAAATAAAGAATAAATAAATAATCTTTATTTATTTATTTATAAAGTATGTAACTTACAAATAAAATGTTTTAAATGAAAAGTTTAATAACAAATTTAATTTTATAAAACTTTTAATTAAATGATTTTCCATTATTCCAAGATTAATTATTTGATCTTTTCAAATACCTTTTTATAAAACTAACTATTTTTATTTAAAAACTTAATATGGAATTTTTACAGATTAAAATAAAACAACAATAATTCTGATCAAAGATTCTGACCTAGACACGACCGTGCCTGGGAAGGACACGACCGCGCTCGAACCACGGGCGCGACTGCGCTAGTCGGGACGCGACCGGGTTTGATTAAACAGAGGCCAACTTGGATAATTCACGAGGCACGACCGTGCCTTGGATCGGCACGGTCGTGTCTATGATTTTTAGACACAACAGAGGCTAGCCCAAAGGGCATGACTAGGTCTGGACAGGAGGACACGACCGCGCTGCTAGTCGACACGACCGCGCTACATGAGGCACGGCCGCGCTAGATGATTAGCGCGACCGTGTCTAATCCAAATCAGACACGAATTGAACAAATCTTGTATTTATACCGTTGGAATTGATAGGGCTTTTGATTACGGAGTTGATACGAGTCTATTCATATAAATTAATTGTATGGAAAACGTGATTAAGACTGGTTTCGATTAAATCATTTTTATTAAAATAATAATTCTGATTCGGGATGATTTACATATTGAAAGCCCAAATTGATAAGGGGCTTTTGATAAAGAGACTGAATCGACTGAGGAAAAGGTTATAGTTACCCTGAAGCGTATCGAATTGATAGAAAACGGTAGAAGGAAGTTCCGGCGACGGAGAGATTGAGCTCCGGTGATCCTTGTTGCACTCCGGCCAAATTAGACAGTCCAGAACTTTTCGGGAGGGACGAGTGACACGAATTTCTTGCTTGATTGGGATAATACGGATTGCAGGGGAGAATCCTTGATTTTTCTTGGAATGCTTTGAGAGAGAATTTTTGAAATTGGTAATATGAAACTGAGACGTTTGAGGAATTCGAAAATTGTGATACATTCGTTAAGGGGAAAAGAAACGGATGACTGTTACGGATTTCTAACGATCGGGTGATTAACTTACATTTACGTTTCAGCTGTTATACAGGCGCGATCGTGCCTAAGAGAGGCGCGACCGTGCTTAGGCACCGGGCGCGATCGTTCTAAAGCAAGTCGCGCGACCGTGCCAAAGCACTTGGCGCGACCGTGCTGGGACGAAGCACGACCGTGCTAGACTAGGGTTTCTTGACATTTTTCAATTTTAGTCCTTGACTTTTCAGGTTTGACAAGTTTGAATATGATAGTTACTTGTATAGGTTTTAAGTGTATATAACCCAGTAAAACTTGCGGATTTGTATTGTATCATTGTATTTAATTTATGGCGAAAAATATAATAAGACAATGCACGAGAATTTGGTTTAAAATGTGTTGCATTGAATTGAAATACGAATTACTAAAAATCAGAAATGTTACAAGTGTCCATATCTTCCACAACTTTGGCACTTGACGTCCTTCAAACAATCTCGGGAGTAGTGCGCCGGCCTCCCGCACTTATAACACATGGTTGAGCCAACCAGACATTCGCCTTGGTGTTTCTTTGAGCATCTCTTACAAACTTCATACCCTTCTGCCCTAGGCTTCTTCGCCTCAGCGGTGTAGTTTCCCTTTCCATTTCCTTTGAACGAGTTCTCCCATTTCCGTTTTGGAGCTTTGGGAGCTGTGTCCTCGTTAACATAATCGTCATAGACGATTCCAGACAGGTTGACTACCGACTCGAAGGTCGATGGTAGATTAGCTTTTACATGGACACAGACCCTTTGAGGTAGGCCCTTTACATAGTACTTAATCATTCGTTCTTCTGTCTCCACCAGGTGGGGTACCAGTTGAGCTAGTTCATTAAACCTAGAAGTATACTGGTGGTACGTCTTGCTGCCAGCCTTAAAGTTTAGGAATTCATTTTCCACTCGATCAATTTCATTCTGGGGACAGAACTTTTGGATTATCAGCTTCTTCAAGTCTTCCCATGTCATTCTGGCAAGAGCGTTTGGCGACTTTATCCTCTGAATGTTCCTCCACCAACTTAGTGCCTCATTGGTGAAAGAATGGGCAACATACTTAACATTCTAGTCCGGTCGACACTCGCTGATGTTGATTACAGCTTTCATCCTCTCAATCCATTCGAACGTAGCCACTGAATCCTTGTTCCTATCGAACTTGGGTGGGTCTCCGTTCTTGAAACCTTTGTAGGTACACCCACGATTGCTTGATCCCATTTTCACTTCATCCCCATCACTGTCGTACACTTTCTCTTCATGGTCTCCTTCATCCTCCTCTCTACTTTTCTTTAGTGCCTCGGATAGTAGATCAGACAATACTTTCTTCAGAGTGAGTACCACTTCGCGGGCAATAGCATCCCTGACCTCTGGTTCTAACTGTAAAGGCCCTTGATTGTCGTCCCTAGTTGGGGTCACCTCTGTTTCGTGCACACTCTCAGTGTGTTCTGCGTGCACACTCTCTTCCTCTTCATGTCTTTGATTCAATGGAGGTCTACTGACTCGGCCAGTGCGACCGCCTTGGCGTCCTGTTCTTCTTCCACCAGCCATAGTTCCTAGTTTCCTGATAGTTATAAATGGAATACATCAATGTCATTTCTTCAGATCATAGTTTGGAATAGTACGAGCAAGGTAAATTTTTAATTACAGTGACTGGTTTGTGATTACTAATTTACATTGCTTTTCAGGTTCAAAACTCTTCAAATCGGTTGTGACATTGACATCTATTTGTTCTAAGTTAAGGTATCTATTCTTATCCAAGTGTATTAACTCTAGTACTTACTTACCGTGCTGGCGTTGGCGTTGGTTACCCATACTGACATCCGTGCGTTGGTCCCATAATCAGTTTAAGTCCAGACATTTAGGGATGTCTGGATCTCTCAAACTATTACTCTGATACCAACTTATAAGGCCCCTTTCCTGGGTAACCTCACTTGTTAGATTTACTCATAAACATAGTCATAAATACTGAACTTAAATTTAAAACATTCGAATTCAATCATTACATAATGTAACATAACATGACATAACATGACAGCGGAAGTCTTAACAATTAAATACATAACATTGTCTTAACATATATAAAAGTGGGATGCCAGTCTTGTGTCGGGTAACCTTCACGCCATCGCACGACCCTTCCTTCCTTTACCTGAAATGTATACTAAAAGTCAGCTAACGCTGGTGAGTTCTAGTTTAAAGACAATCATACATAACATTTACCTTATCATGAGTATTATATGTATGTATATATAACATACGTAATATTCGTGCTTTTACATATTCTTTGCCTTACTGTTGTCACATAACATTCATATTGAGTATATACATATGTACATACTTACTTGGGGAGAACATTCATTTGGCCATAAACATAAGGGTGATCAACCCATCATACTTGTCACGAATGTGTAACATTTCTGATTTTCTGACCCTATTTTAAATTTATTTTAACTAATAAAATAACAACACGACATTAAAACATATACTTGTTCAAACCTACACCTCATTAATCGTTAGCCGATCGTATTCAATTCAAAGATTTAGAACTCATAATCATGTGGTAACACCTCCTAGAGTTAATCCAGTTAGTAATCCCGTTAGGTGTTCTGTTAAATCCTATCCAGGCTAATTCTGTCAAAGCTGAAGTTGCAAGGGCTGATTTTGTAAATAACCAGAAACCCTAGTAGGCACGGTCGCGCCACGTTCTGGCACGGTCGCGCCTCGTCTGGCACGGTCGCGCCTATTGTTGGCACGGTCGCGCCTCAGCTTGGCACGGTCGCGTCTAGTTTGGGCACGGTCGCGCCTAGTACCAGTTGAAACGTAAATACAGTTTTAATCGCTCGATCGTTGAGTTCCATAACCGTTCCTCACTTCATTTCCATTTACGAGAGTAATAACATTTTCAATTACACAAACGTCCCAGTTTAATTCCTTCGGACTCGAAAAATTGTTCAAACATTTCAAAGAAAACATAAACCCTTCCTTCGATCCGAATACTCTCAACCAAACAGAAGATTCACGATATACGATCCTCCCAGAAGCTACTGACCCTTTGAAGTAGCCGGAATTTGCAGCAGAAGACACCGGAGGCCGTTCGCATCGTCGCCGGAACTCTTTTCTACCGAACTCTATTCATCCATCGTCCTCCCAGGTAATTGAAACCTTTTCCTCGTTCGTTTCAGTCCATAGATCAAAAGCCCCATATTAATTTGGGCTTCCATTATAGAAATCATCCCGAATCAGAATCTATGTTTTATTCAAAATGGTTTAATCGATTTCGACCCTGAACATGTTGTTAATACAATTAAAACATCCCATCATACTCGTAATAATACTATAAATAAAAGCCCTATGATTTACATCACTAACAATATAAGAATCAGTTAATTCGTGTCTGATTTGGAAGAGACACGGTCGCGCTAATCATCTAGCGCGGTCGTGCCTCATGAGACGCGGTCGTGCTGGTTACCAGCGCAGTCGTGTCCACCTATTCAGACCCAGTCACGCCCTTTGGCTAATCTCAGTCGTGTCTCAGAATCATAGACACGATCGTGCCGAGCCAAGGCACGGTCGTGCCTAGTGATTTGTCTAGTTATGTCTCCGTTTGATCAACCCGGTCGCGTCCTGACTAGCACGGCCGCGCCCGTGGTTCGAGCACGATCGTGCCCTTCCCAGGCACGGTCGTGTGTGAGTTAAATTTTTTACGGAATTATAATTTTTATTTATTTTTCAAACAATAAATATTTCTGATTAAATTTCAAAATAAAAATAGTTAATTTTTATAAAAATGCATTAATTCTATTTAGAAAGCTCAAATAGTTAATCTTGGAATAAATAGAAAAATTATTTATTTAAAGTTTATAAAAATTAAATTTACAATTATTGTTAAACATTTCATTTAAAAAGTATCTTAATGGTTAAGTTACATATTTTATAAATAAATAAATAAGGAAATGATTATTTATTTAATTTATATTTAAACAAAATCAATTATTTATTTATACTTAGTTACATCAAATACTTACACTATTTTCATAAACAATAATTATTTAACCTACTTATTTAGCTATTCAATTTCAAACCTTAATCAAAATGTTTCAAAAATATTTATTTCAAACTTTATATCGTATTCAATACTTTTAAATACAAATCAATGGCTTTATACACAAATCCAAGTTCAACATTTGACTCAAACTTTGTGCATGCTATTGATACAATATACATTACACTTTAGGTTAACTTGTGCTTTTCAAGGAGCCTTATTACTATCTAGTACCTGTTGTTAGCTACGTCTTCAAACCAAGTGAGTATTTCATAGCCACTTTTACTCTTTTACACTTTTGGGGTGAAACATGAACTCTATCAAATTACATGTTTACATTTACACAAACAACACAAGTACAAATCCTATTTACATTCATGTGTGCAATTTGAGCTTTATGCCCGAGTGCTATGTGTGCTAACTTTTGTGAACACTTATGTGCAATCATTAACTATCCAAGCTGACGGTTTTCAATGATAGATCTATTGAGTCTGACAAACCCACCTTGTTGAGGTGATTGATACCGACAACACAATTTGCATTCTAGTTACAAAGGTTTGATTGTACTTGGTTATACAATAGCTGCTCCCCATAAATGCCTTATTTATCATGTTATATAAGGATTTGTTTTACAAACTATATGCTATCTATATACAAACATGTGTTATACTCACCAACTTTTTAGTTGACTTTATTTTATTCATGTTTCAGGTACTAATGTGTGAGTGTGATCAAGATGTGCTACACATAGGCTTGGACCTAGTTAAATTAAATAAAGAACTTATGTATTTCAATTATGTTGTTTTTCTTGGATTGTTTTGTCATGAATGTCGCAATGAAATTTGATAATTAATATATTTCAATATAGTCAACCTCGTGCTTTTGAACAGTATACATGTCCCGCCCCGATGATTCCGCCATCAGTCGGGGTGTGACAGATTGGTATCAGAGCCTTGGTTATAGGGAACTAGGTTATTAGACACTCTTGACCTAGACTATAACTTTAGGACACCCATACAATGTCATGCTACTACATGTTACATTATTAGTTCTTGTGTAAATATTTTTACATGCTATCATAAGTATTTACACTACGTGATACAATACATAATGACTTATGTGTCACACTACTTGATAACTTTTGTGCTTACACTCATTACTATTTACATGCTATATGATTATTTTTCTATGTGAAAATTCTTACATGTTATACTATATAACTACATCATATGATACAATACCTAATAATCTATGTGTCACATTACCTGCCAACTTTTTCTCCTATTCATTGCTACCTATTTAATCTATTTAAAAGTGCTATCCTAAGATTCCATACATACTCATACACACTTAGTTATTCATGCACCCCTAAACTCACATACATAATACCACACCTCTTATGAACAACAAATTTTTTTAAACTATTGGGCCTAATGTCCATCAATAATAAACTAAGAAGTCCTTCAATCCTCCAAGAAACAAAAGCCCACTGAAATGCATAAACCTTACTTTCGGGGCACAAGGCCCAGTTCACAACAATTCTCATCATGACCATGAGCCCAACAATAGTGTTATTAATACATGATGGCTGGAAGAGTGTGTAGGCCCATGAGGGATTCTGGCTAAGGAAAGATAGGGTACTTAAGTGTGTCCTAGTGACCCACCCCTCTTTCCTGGGAATTCTCCTCAGGGATACACTACTTATAGGTCAAGTGTACTCCTAAAATACTATTGTGAAGACTCAGCGTTATGACTAGTCAAACTCTAAACCTATGAGAACTCCTATATTTGACACTCAGTATTTTATTATCGCTTACAACCTTTCCATTGTTTTCCTGCTAAGCATGTACTCCTACTCTCCTTCCTCTCCGGTTTACCGTCCTGGAACAGAGCCTGATTGGGAAGAAGACATCGGGACACCCGTGTATTGGTCACCAACACCCCCAACTGCTAGGCCAAGGTTTGATGTAAGGGCAGACTGGATTAGGAACACCGACCCGAGACTTCGAACACCTGGATCACCCGCGCCCAGAAACCTGTATCAGACACCTCATCCCCACAATCAGCTACCACTCCCACTAAGAGACCCATATCTAGTGCCCGACCCGTACCATCCTAACCCTTGGGTAAGACATACCACGACATCCACTGGCGTTATGGGATTTCCAACCAATGACATTCACCAATATGTAAGGACCTCAGAATTTGAGAGACAAAGGATGGAGCAGGGAGTAATGCACGACTTGCAAGGACAAAGAATGGATAGCCTAGCGAACCAATTAGGGTACCAAAAGGAGTTAATTTCCAGCCTTGAAAAAGGAATGCTTGAGAATCGCACGGAGACAGCTAGAGCTGAAGCTAGATCAGCTACTCGAGTGACCATAGCGGTGCTCATCTTGGTGATTATCTTCTTCATAGTTGAAAGCTACTAGAGACGTTAGGACAAATTTCTATTTATTGTCTTTAAAATCTTCAGTTTGAGAACCATTTCTTTATGTTTCGAGTAATGTTTAACATTTCAGCATTTAATCAATTTTATATATATTTCAACTCTGAAGTTATTATTCATTGATTTGACCCGTTGAGTGTGAATTACACCCATCATATTTTCATCAAAAATTTCTCAAGTATCACCTTCTTCATTCAATACGATTTAGTACACTACCAACAATCTCCTTCATAAACAAATCATCCTATTAATCGATTTAAACAAAACCTCGTTATCTTGTTCAAACAAAATGTTTATCAAACTTTTAGATAGTATCAAAAACATAAATTTTCCATAAAACTTTCCACTTGGTAAGGAAAGTTAATACAACCGATTTTATAAAAAAAAAAAAATAATAAAAAAAAAAAAAATAAATAAAAAAAAAAAAAAAAATAAATAAATAAAAATATATATATATATATATATGTATATATATAAATATATATTATTTCGAATTGATAAATAATTATGGTTTTCCCTCGTTTAAGTAAATATTTCTAAACCCTGGCTAAATTAAATAATTTCGCTTAAAAATACTCTCTTATTGATAGTTGAAAATTTAAATTAAAAGATTTTTCCCATAAATTGTCTACTTATTTAAATTATGTGATCCAATGGTTTCACTACTTTATATATCCACAATCAAGAATAATTTACCACTTCCTATTTTCAAACAAAGATCAGTAATTGAAAACACATTTCCCCGAATATTTTCAGAACCTCCTCGTTACCTTCCACTTGTCACTTCAAGAGACGATCGAACAGCGTAAACGTTAACCCCCCATCAACCTCAATGAGATTTAAGAGCTACAACCTAACTACCACATTATACAGGAACGCCAAACAACACGCTTATCCGCAACACTCGATCACATGCAAAACCCGTTAGTATACATCACACACGAAGTCCAACAACTTACGCATACACATTCACAATATACCCAACGCAACCACATGGTACATGAAACTCAATTATTCTCAATATACCCAATGCTACACAAATTACATAATACAAGAAACTAGTTTGCCCACAAATCACAATTTACTGGATTGATCACATAACACACGAAACATGTTTATTTACAATACACCTGCTACCGGATTGAGCACATAATACACGAAACTTAGTTGTTTGCGATATACGTGATACATAACAATTGTTTAATTGATACATAATTCTAGATTGACCACATTAAACATGAAACTCATTTAGTTACAGAGTGCATCATACTAAACTGTACACATTATATTGATTTACAAAATACATGATGCTAAGTTGTCAACGCCATACATGAAATTCATTTCCTATAATACATGTGATACTGTGTTGTTTACATTACACGTGAGAGCTCATTGATTTACAAAATACATAATGCTAGTTGTTCATGCTACACAAGAAGCTTGTGTGTTTACTTTATACACGAAACGAAATTGCTTACAATTATTACAATTGATTGATTACATTATACTCAAGACATGGTCATGCACTTTGTTCACCAAAGTTGAAGGACATAATACATGGAAACGACTCGGGGGTTTGACGTATTCTTGTTCAAACACGAGCAAACTAAGAAACTTTAAGTTGTTCTACTTTACTACTCTTTAGTTGTGAACTTACCTACTTAAGGACATAGTTATTTGTTAGCGAATTTTATGTGAAAACAATGGACATGGACGGAGTGAAATTGTGCCCCCTTGACCCGCACACAACGGAATGACCTATACGGACCATGCGATGATTTGAGTAATTACGGGTGCACACAGAATTATAAAAATCAGCGCATGGAAAACATAGTGAAATTTTATCGTGTGTTGTGACCTAAAACTTATCATGATATGTAACAACGAAACTGATGTGATATGACAAGGACATGGTGGATACGCCGATGGTACTTCCTATATATAAGTGTCCTACCATATTATCAGAAGTAGCGTTGTTCGTGTCATGTGAAGTTTTGACCTAGACCAACGTTTATGAAATCTTTTACCCACTGACATTTTTAAACATATTAGACTACATCATGCACAAACCCTAACGATCAAGGTCGCATAAAATTCATTCCAAATAACACATCTCACATTTAGAATTCAGAATTTTTATTCGACAATCTCCTCCTTAAATTCATTTCAAAACAAAATTCATTATCACCCTTCATATTCAACGTTGATTATCAGGCCTAAACCATGTCAGCGGTTACACCCCCCAGAACCTATCAGGCAAAACTCACCGAGAACCCAAAACTCTCACCTCTTTCCTGATTTAGTAGTCTCCATTAGTTAAATTTCGGGACGAAATTCCCTTAACATGGGGAGACTGTAACATTTCTGATTTTCCGACCCTATTTTAAATTATTTTAACTAATAAAATAACAACACGGCATTAAAACATATACTTGTTTAAACCTACACCTCATTAATCGTTAGCCGATCGTATTCAATTCAAAGATTTAGAACTCATAATCATGTGGTAACACCTCCTAGAGTTAATCCAGTTAGTAATCCCATTAGGTGTTCTGTTAAATCCTAACCAGGCTAATTCTGTCAAAGCTGAAGTTGCAAGGGCTGATTTTGTAAATAACCAGAAACCCTAGTAGGCACGGTCGCCCCATGTTTTGGCACGGTCGCGCCTCGTCTGGCACGGTCGCGCCTATTGTTGGCACGGTCGCGCCTCAGCTTGGCACGGTCGCGTCTAGTTTGGGCACGGTCGCGCCTAGTACCAGTTGAAACGTAAATACAGTTTTAATCGCTCGATCGTTGAGTTCCATAACCGTTCCTCACTTCATTTCCATTTACGAGAGTAATAACATTTTCAATTACACAAACGTCCCAGTTTAATTCCTTCGGACTCGAAAAATTGTTCAAACATTTCAAAGAAAACATAAACCCTTCCTTCGATCCGAATACTCTCAACCAAACAGAAGATTCACGATATACGATCCTCCCAGAAGCTACTGACCCTTTGAAGTAGCCGGAATTTGCAGCAGAAGACACCGGAGGCCGTTCGCATCGTCGCCGGAACTCTTTTCTACCGAACTCTATTCATCCATCGTCCTCCCAGGTAATTGAAACCTTTTCCTCGTTCGTTTCAGTCCATAGATCAAAAGCCCCATATTAATTTGGGCTTCCATTATAGAAATCATCCCGAATCAGAATCTATGTTTTATTCAAAATGGTTTAATCGATTTCGACCCTGAACATGTTGTTAATACAATTAAAACATCCCATCATACTCGTAATAATACTATAAATAAAAGCCCTATGATTTACATCACTAACAATATAAGAATCAGTTAATTCGTGTCTGATTTGGAAGAGACACGGTCGCGCTAATCATCTAGCGCGGTCGTGCCTCATGAGACGCGGTCGTGCTGTTACCAGCGCGGTCGTGTCCTCCTTTTCAGACCCAGTCATGCCCTTTGGCTAATCTCAGTCGTGTCTCAGAATCATAGACACGATCGTGCCGAGCCAAGGCACGGTCGTGCCTAGTGATTTGTCTAGTTATGTCTCCGTTTGATCAACCTGGTTGCCTCCTGACAAGCACGGCCGCACCCGTGGTTCGAGCACGATCGTGCCCTTCCTAGGCACAATCGTGTGTGAGTTAAATTTTTTTGCAGAATTATAATTTTTATATATTTTTCAAACAATAAATATTTCTGATTAAATTTCAAAATAAAAATAGTTGATTTTTATAAAAATGCATTAATTCTATTTAGAAAGATCAAATAGTTAATCTTGGAATAAATAGAAAAATTATTTATTTAAATTTTATAAAAATTAAATTTACATTTATTGTTAAATCTTTCATTTAAAAAGTATCTTAATGGTTAAGTTACATATTTTATAAATAAATAAATAAGGAAACGATTATTTATTTAATTTATATTTAAACAAAAACAATTATTTATTTATACTTAGTTACATCAAATACTTACACTATTTTCATAAACAATAATTATTTAACCTACTTATTTAGCTATTCAATTTCAAACCTTAATCAAAATGTTCCAAAAATATTTATTTCAAACTTTATATCGTATTCAATACTTTTAAATACAAATCAATGGCTTTATACACAAATCCAAGTTCAACATTTGTCTCAAACTTTGTGCACGCTATTGATACAATATGCATTACACTTTAGGTTAACTTGTGCTTTTCAAGGATCCTTATTACTATCTAGTACCTGTTGTTAGCTACGTCTTCAAACCAAGTGAGTATTTCATAGCCCCTTTTACTCTTTTACACATTTGGGGTGAAACATGAACTCTATCAAATTACATGTTTACATTTACACAAACAACACAAGTACAAATCCTATTTACATTCATGTGTGCAATTTGAGCTTTATGCCCGAGTGCTATGTGTGCAAACTTTTGTGAACACTTATGTGCAATCATTAACTATCCAAGCCGACGGTTTTCAATGATAGATCTATTTAGCTATGTAAGGA
This sequence comes from Smallanthus sonchifolius, assembly GCA_023525975.1. NCBI lineage: Eukaryota > Viridiplantae > Streptophyta > Magnoliopsida > Asterales > Asteraceae > Smallanthus > Smallanthus sonchifolius. Next base: position 19,279,120 of record CM042018.1, on the reverse strand, counting down.
TTTGTTTTACAAACTATGTGCTATCTATATACAAACCTGTGTTATACTCACCAACTTTTTAGTTGACTTTATTTTATTCATGTTTCAGGTACTAATGTGTGAGTGTGATCAAGATGTGCTACACATAGGCTTGGACCTAGTTAAATTAAATAAAGAACTTATGTATTTCAATTATGTTGTTTTTCTTGGATTTTTTTGTCATGAATGTCGCAATGAAATTTGATAATTAATATATTTCAATATAGTCAACCTCGTGCTTTTGAACAGTCTAAATGTCCCGCCCCGATGATTCCGCCATCGGTCGGGGTGTGACAGAATGTCACAAAGACATCGCAGTGAGAGCTACCGTCGTAGCCCTTTTCATAAACCGTCCGGCTCTAGAAAACCGTCCGTTGAAATATAAATCCGTCCGGCAACCTTTGTCCGTCCGCTCTTAAACCGTCCTACCGTCGTAGTCCGTCATTTTGTCTGTCTGCCCTAGGGCATCCGTTTCTCACACGACCATTATGTATGCAACCGTTCTACATGAGTTAAGGCATTTGCTTCGACCGTCCATGAGTGCCATTTTATACGTCCTAGCTTGCAAAGGAACGTTTTTGTCCCGGTTGCAAAATAGTCACGTTTTCATAACGTTTACATACATTCATAACATACGATCTGAATTAGGTAGTTAAATAACGTTTACATACATTCATAACATACAATATATATAATATAAAGCAAGATTTCATTCATTTACGTTATGTCCTTCTTTCATTCATTCTTTATAATCATACGTTTCATTCTTTGTTCATAATTCATTTTTCATATATAAGTATATATATATTTGTATACCACGTATGATCACATTGATATTCATAGCATTTATTCATTTAGTGTATACACTTCAGCCCCAAAACATTTAAAATGATTTGCACATAACATAGAAGGGGGCACATAGAACTCACCTGATAAGCTAGTCTTGGTTGTCCTAAACAAAGGCCCAACAACGTCACGTACGATCTGAATTAGGTAGTTAAATACACATCAGACCCAATCCCAACTCTAACGGTTTAATCATACTGAATTAGGCGAACATACTGACTTTACTAACTGGTCTGCTGCATGCACACTTAGTAAGTGCGCAGGGCCTTGCTCATGCGTACTTGACAAGTACGCAGAACATTCTTCTTGCGCACTTGATAAGTACGCAGGATCTTCCTCATGCGTACTTGATAAGTACGCATGACATCCTTCTTGCGTACTTGATAAGTACGCAAGACCTGCTTCCTGGACAAGTCCGAAATTTTTGCTTGTTAATCCGATCATGCTAATCTTACAACTTTCTTTGATCAAAAGGTGCGGTTTTCATTCTAGATGCTAGTTCTAAGCTTATTTTCGAGTTTCATCCATAAAAACGTCTCCTATTTAGCTAAAACCCGAGAAACCTCAAAACGAACAAAAACTCAGATTATGGTCGAATCGTTACCTAGATTGGAATTCTGATTCGGAGGTTTTGCTCACGAGCCCAGCAGTAACGTGCTCCTTCAATTTCGGGTCGATCCGTCAACTTTCTCTCTCTAGACGCGAGCTCTCCTTTCTCTCTCTAGTTTGCAAGTGTTGGTGAAAAATGAGAGTCTAAGCCTACCTCGACCCTTATATACCTGGGCTTCCCTCGGCCCGTTGGGGCTGAGCCCAAGCCCATCCGTTTTTCTTTTGTATTTATGACGATTAAGTCTCTATCGCGTTATTATTTACTAAATTACTATTTTTGGGATGTTACATTGACTGACTTGCAGACCCAGGAAGAACGACAGTTTACCCATGTTACTCATTTCAAACTTGGACTTCATCACATGTTCGAATTCCCTACACATCTCTTCATTTGTAGACCCAAAGATAATGTCATCGACATACACTTGTACAAGAAGAATATCACCTCCTACTTACCGTATGAAGAGGTTCAAGTCAATCTGTCCACGGTCGAAACCATTAGACAGTAGATGCTTAGATAAAGTCTCATACCATGCCCGTGGTGCTTGATGAAGACCATAAAGTGCTTTGTCGAGCTTATACACTTTATTGATATTATGCGGATCTTTAAAGCCGGGAGGTTGAGTAACATAGACCACTTCATGAACTTTTCTATACAGGAAAGCACTCTTCACATCAAGTTGATAGACCTTGAAGCCAACATATGAGGCATAAGCCAGAAACAGTCGAATGGCCTCAAGTCTAGCAACTGGGGCATATATTTCTGTGTAATCCAAGCCCTCTTGTTGATAAAAACCCTGAACAACCAACCTCGCTTTGTTCTTCACCACAACATGACGATCATCCGTCTTGCATTTGAACACCTATCTGGTGCCAATTGGTTGTACACCCCTTGGCAAGTCAACCAAATCCCACACATGCAACTTTTGGAATTGAGACACTTCTTCTTGCATTGCCTCAATCCAGCAGTTGTCAGTGAGAGCCTCTTTCACATTCTTCGGCTCTAACTGGGACAGGAATGCAGCATGCAGACATGTTTCCATGACACTAGTGTCAATTATCTCAGAGTAGAGACTAGTGTTCTCAGCAATGGTTCGATGAAGAGTTTGAACACTGGCATGAGGATCACCAATAATGTTGTCAATTGGATGATTCTTATGCACTCTCATCTCTGGTACATTCGGTTCCTGAATTTCTGAATCGAGATTCGTGCTTAACTCCCCCATATCTTGTGTTCCAGAAGAAGAAGATTCAATGTTAATTGGATCAGTTGGAGCTTCATTCCCTACACGATTGTTAGGATTAGCTTGAGCGTCATTTTCGTCAACATGAACATCTTCACTGTTATCACCATTATGAGTTCCAGATGCAGATGCAGCATATGAATCAGGGTTACAATCGGTATAGTAGCACGTGTTGAGAAACTAGAGTCATCACCGCCACCAAATAATTCATATACATTTGCGGCATCATTTGCAGACAAATCAGGAAGATTGAAAGATTTGAATAGCGCATCATAATCAAAACCCCAAGCTGGACCAGTTGGTTCTAGTGGAATGCTGTGTTTACTACAATCCACTTCAAACCATTCCTCGACAGTACGAGTTCCTATATTGTACACTCTCTTGCAAGGCGAGTTGGCAACATATCCTAAGAAGATGCCTTCCATTGCTTTTGCATGAAACTTAGACTTGCGGTCTTTGTATTGTAGCAATAAGGAACAGGGACTACCAAAAGGAACTAGATAGTCAAGATTGAGAGGCCGATTATTGATCAACTCATAAAAAGTCTTGTTATGCCTCTTCAAAACTAAAACTCTGTTCAAGACATGACAAGCTGTATTAACTGCTTCTGCCCATAAAGTGATAGGAATCTTTGCATCTGACAGCATTGTCCTTGCAGTCTTAATCAAAGTTCTGTTCTTTCGTTCTGCGACTCCATTCTGCTGAGGTGTGTACGGGGCACTAAATTCGTGACGGACCCCCTTATTGAGATAGAAAATTTCCATCAAATTATTATTGAATTCAGTTCCGTTGTCACTCCTTATTCTTCTAACCTTCAGCTTGCAAAGAGATTCCAAGCTCAGGATCAGGTATTGAAGAATATCAGCAGTTTCGTCCTTCGTACCTAAAAATGCACCCAAGAGAAACGTGAGAAATCATCAGTTACAACCAGACATAATGACTTACCTCCAATACTCCTGATACTTATGGGGCCAAACAGATCCATATGTAATAGCTCCAAAGGGGTATCGATGGAGTTTTGGAGCTTGGGCTTGTTAGACTTCCATTGCTGTTTGCCCTTTTTACAAGGCATACAGTCATCTGCAACGGTAAATCTCAGCTTAGGAACACCGGTTACCAAACCATTTCGGAAAAGATGATTCATTTTTCGATAAGAAATGTGTCCGATTTTTCGATGCCACAAGATAGAGTCAAGCTCTGTCGCTTTGGTAAGCAAATAAGTAGCAACTGATGAGGTGGTTGTTGCCACGCTCATATCAATCTGATAGATGTCGTTTGTCTTGACGCCCTCATCAGAATCCAGTCTTTAGGAACCTCAAAACCAGGTTTGAGTATCAAGCATTCAGTCTTGTCAAACATCACTGAGTACTCCTTGTCGCACATCTGGGAGACACTCAACAAGTTATGCCTCAGCTGCTCGCAGTAGTTGACATTGTCAAAGCTGACACAACCATTTGAAACCACGCCTTGACACGTGATACTACCGCCTTTCTCTCCAGCGAAGGCCACATAGCCGCCTCTGAATGGTTTCACATCTTGAAGCAAGGCCATGTTACTTGTCATGTGCCGGGAGCATCCACTATCTACATACCAACGATTAGAGATAGTACCCTTCGGATGTCCCTGCACGAGTTACAAAAAGAATTAATTAGATTTGGAGACCCAAGCCATAGTGGTCTTGGGTCGTCCTTCTTTCTCAAAATAAACAACCTCAATTAACTCACAGTCGTGACTGTTAAAAATGGATGAATCTTTTGAAGGTTTGGGAGAAGGAGATTGAGAACTTTTAGATTTCTTGTTCCAGGACCTTTTCTTTTTCTTAACTGGAACAATAGACTTAGATTCAACAGCAGCAGGTGAACTAGTGGAAGCTTCACCTGATTGAGTTCTACTCAGCTGTTCCAGCTTTCTCAATCCCTTGTTCCTTCTTCTTCTCTGTGGCTTAGAGAGTTTCACCACAGGTTTCTCACCAGTAGGTGTACTACCAGAGGTAGATACACAAGGTTGAGCAGGCAGCTTTCCCCTTTTTGAAACAGATGGTTTAGCCTCAGATGTGATCTTTAGCTTTACCATAGGTTTTACTGGTGGTTTCACCACATTTGTTTTTGGATTTTTGGGATGCTTCACTGGTGGTGACTTAGGGATGACAACCGGTTATGAAACAGTTGGCCGTTTCCCTTGGTTCTTAGAAGGGCTGTTCATAAAGATGTGACCAACCATACCACATTGAAAGCAATTCCTCTTGTCTGTGTAAGTCCTCCTGTAAGGCTCATTAAATCTGGCATTGGATGACTCAGCATGATGAGCAGGAGGAGTTGTTTGGTGAACATGAGATTGACCCGATAAAGATTGGTTTTTGGGAGTATAATATTTTTGCAAATTTTCTTTATAACCAAGCCCATATTGAGCTGAAAAAGCTTCTTTCTTAACTTGATTAATGTGTTTATACCCTCCCCCCCATAAAGCATTACCTTTAATTTATCATTTGATTCAATGATATCGAGTTCAGTCAAAATACAATTGTCACTATTTGTGATAATGTTTTTCTTAACTTTCTGTCCACATAGCAACTCCTCAGATACTACTCCTTCAGGGCAGGTGCTATCAGACCCATTATCAGAAGCAGTAAAGAACTCCTCATTAGATGCAGAGTCAGCCTTACTTGAGGAATCATCCTTTTTTTGAGGAATCATCCTGACTTGAGGACTCATCAAGGCAAGATAAATCAATGTCTATTAAGCCGTTGACAAATTTCCCGCTAACTGGTGGAGGAATGGCATTAGTACCCAACCCTAAGCCATTCAATTGTCTCACTACAGACTCGTAGTGTTCCACCACAAAATGAGAATTTTTCAACTTCTCAATATTACATTTCAACTGCAAGATCTCATTTTGCAGCTTGTCGATCTCATTATTCCTTTTTTCTAACCCCTTGTATGCAACATCCAAGTGAAACTGTTGATCGTTGATTTTAAGTGAATAATCACGTTTTGCTTTCTTCAATGTTTCAATTGAATCTTTAAATCGTTTTTCATTTTCTTTGTAGTTTTCGACTTTGTCTTGAAGCTTAGAATTCTCAAATTTTAAGCTTAGACATTTGGAACAAGAAATGACAGTAAAAGGATTAGAATCTACCTCAATAGATGAACTTGATGCCTCTCCAATAGCCCTGAGGGCAACAGTAGTTGTAGACTCTTCTTTGTCAGCCACAGAAGCTTCTCGTTCCTCAGATTCCATCATCTCCATAATCTCAGCCATGAGACCAACCTGAGTTTGTGCAATAAGAGAATCCTCCAGATGAACACCCCAATCAAATCTGTCGTCTTGTTGTGCTACCAAAGCATTGGACGTTCCACCTTGGCTTTGATTGTGGTTGTTTGAGTTGTTGTAGCCTTGGCTGTTTCCTTGGCTAGATCTGGTGAAACCTTAAGCCGGTGCTCTGTCCTTTTGACATTCACGAGCAAAGTGTCCAAAGTTTAGACACTTATAGCACTTGGCCTTGGATTTGTCAAAACTAACATTGGCATTTGAATGCCCACCAATGAATTTTCTTCCTGTTATGTTCAGGAAACGCTTGGCTCTCCTCAAGATCATGGACATATTCCATTGAATATCCATATCCTTCACATCATCCGGATCCACCTGATTAAAGTCTTCTTTGATAGTTTCAGGATCCGTTAGCTTGCCGCCAATGAAGTTCTCATAGGCAAGCATGCATGATGAGAATAAAGCCACATGATCTTCATCTATCATGGCTATTGCCGATTGGTTACCTGAAGATGTGGGAGAATGATTTCTTGAGGAGTTCTGGTGATGAGATCCAGAACCAGATCCAGATGCTGCATAGCACACATGACCACCACAAGCCTTTAAAGTTTCTTCCTCATGAGAGTTTCCTGAGAAAAGGGCAATTCCAGAGGCCGATGTCTTGGTTGTAGAAGACGTCCCATAATACATAGAAGGGTCTTGTATTTGAGGTCTTCCTGAGCTCTCCTTTCTTTTTAGGTTCATGTCATGTGCTTGAACCTTTCCAATTGCCACGTCAATTGTCATCTCATAAAACATAGAATTTTCTCTCATCAGGGTAGTATACATTTCAAATTTGGGTGGCAAAGCATCTAGAAAATTTTCAACTAATTCCTCATTTGGATAGATAAGGTCAAAAGCCTTTAACTCAGTCTGCAGATGATAGAATCTAGAGATGAGCTCATCTATGGATTCGTTCTCTAGATATCTGAAGCACTCATACTGCTTCCTAAGAAGATCCCTTTTACTTTTCTTGATGTCACTATTACCCTCGAATCTCTTTTGTAACGCCTTTCAGAGATCCTTGGTGTTATCGTATCCTCTGAAGCTGTGGAATAACTCCCTAGTCAAGGCCATAGTGATAGATTTGTGTGCCTTCTTCTCTTTATCATAAACTTTCTTTTCTTCTTCATCAAGTTTAGAGATAGGCTTGGGAACTTCGTCATCAAGGTAAATGTATGTGGGATGCTTATAGCCCTCTAGAATGGGTATCCACAACGAAGAATCGGTATAAGAAATATAATGCTCAAAGCGTGCTTTCCAGTTTGAATAATCATTTACATTAAGCAGCTTTGGCAGTTTCTGAGGGGTTTCGATCTCGTTGTCATAGTTCAGAAGGTTACCGAGGTTCTGAAGATTTGACATGGTGAACACTTAGTCAAATTTCAGAAAATTCAAAGAAGCTTGCGCACTTGTAACTGGCCTTGCGCACTTAAAGAAGTAGTCTTGCGTAGTTAGGATTTGCTCTTGCGTACTTGATAAGTACGCAGGAGTAAATGATAAGTACGCAGAAAATAACTTAAGTACGCACCAAGATTGGTCTTGCGTACTTGGTAAGTACGCATCAAGACTGTACTTGTTGCCAAATAAGGTAAGTACGCAGATCACCTTTTCACCAACTCTCACCAACCTTTTCCGGTCACTGGAAACTCACCGGAGATGGCAGAAATCGAAAAATTGACCAGACAAAATGAGCCAAAGGGTCATAAACTCGTTTCTAACCAACCTTTGATGCTCAAAACACTCAAATACACAACAAAAGTCGGTTTTTGAGTGATTTTTGCTTCTAAATTAGTGCTCAAGAGCTACTCCTAATTTAAAACAAAAATCAACAAAAAACACCCACTTTTGGTTGCAAAAACTCTGTAGGATGTGTAGAAAATACTCCTAAAACACTCACAACACTCGAAAGCAAGAGCAATGCTATGATACCACTTGTAGGTCCCCGGGTGTCTCAGATCGTTACGTGTGGGTGTGTGACTAGTCGGACCGGGTGCGGAATGCCCGTGACTAGGTGGAGAATCAAACAACACAAAGTAAACCGACAACAAAATCACTTTAAAACTTCGTCTATTATAAACACTTGAAGTTACAGAGAAAATACTGAGTGCATATGTCTACGTACTTACATTCTGTCAACCTATTCTATTTATACAAAACCTAATCTCTGCGCACTTAGCAACTGCGCAGGGAAAATTACTCATGCGTACTTAGCAAGTACGCAGGAACTAATTCCTGCGCACATACTAAGTGCGCAAAACACTTAGAGAATTAAGCAACAATCAACATGCATTAGTAAATACAACTCGATAACTAATACATAAAAACGCTTACAAACAAAGACAAATACATACAAAGAAAGTACATAAAGTAAGACTCTATCCAGAGTGTTTCACACAAAAGTGCTTCAACGGTATGCACACCACCTCAAAAGTAGGCATAAAAGGAGATCTAGAATTCACCTGACTTGCTGAAACTTTCCCAACGTTTAGCTAGCTTACTATATGCATAAGAATCAACAGGCAAAATTCTATAAAAATTGCTATTGTCGCCTATAGTGGAATACTCTAAGTATATGGACAAAAGTATTTCCTGCAAATACTCTAAGTATACGCTCAAAAGTACATGCACCAGAGTATTCCAGCGGATACTCCATGTACACACACCAGAGTATTCCTTGCGAAAACTCCAAGTACACACACACAAGAGTATTCTTTGTGAATACTCCAAGTACACGCACCGGAGTATTCCTTCCAAATACTCCAAGTACATGCCTGGGGTATTCCTACGAATACTCCAAGTACTCGTGCGTATACAAGATCGAATACCCTGAGTATTCGTGCGAATACTGGTTCATATTTTTGCTAAAAACCCTAATTTGCATGGATTGGCATCTGATCCAAGATTTGCATCAAGGTTCCAACTTTCAACGTTCAAAACTTTTGCTTAGCACCAATGTGTGCAGATCTATGGTTTTTTAGTTATATTCTACGTGAAAATAGATCTTTATGGATTAAACCTCTTTTTCCCCAAAACCAAAACAAGAGATTAAGATCGGTTCTCACCTTGAAACTTGCATCATTTGCGCTTCATTGGCAGCTAGCCAGTCCATACCCAATACATAATTGAGTCCACCTAAGGCAATAAGGAATAACCTAGTAGGAAATTTATGGCCCTCGATTCCTATCAAGCAGTTATCTACGGATTTCGTTACTTTCGCGAGTCTACCAATAGCAGTGTCCATTTCAAAACTTTGCGTTATGTTTCTAATTGTACTCTTTATTTTGTTAGCAAAAGTTGTGGCAATGAAACTCTTGCTAGCACCATAATCAAATAGAACTGAAGCATAATGGTTGTTGACGAGAAACGAACCTGACACGACGTCATTGTTTCCCCGAGCTTCCTCCTGAGTGAGGGCATACGCCCTGGTTCTTGCTCTGGTTTGTCACTCTCCTTGGCTCCAGCTTTCTTTCCAGGTTCTCCCATTTTTGGCATCGGGCATTCCCTACTCATGTTCCCAGCTTCCCCACTATTATGACACTTAAAACCTTGGGAATAATCACGGGAATAGTGCCCGGTCTTACCACATCTGAAGCACATGTTCGACCCCATTTTGCGTTCACCAGTGTGCCTCTTTCTACATTTCCCACAAATAACTTCGGCATCCCAAGTTGTCTTCTTATCTCTATGCCCAGACAATTTTCCCCCAGTTCGCTTACCGGACACGCCACCTTCTTCTTTAGCTCACCGAGGATTGGGATATTCAGATTCAGGTCATCCCACACAATTCCACTCAGATCGACCTCCGAGTCATAAGTCTTTGGTTGATTTTCCTTGAAGTGCGTGTGTACCTTCGGGGGTAGCCAATGAACATAACATTTGATCTTCCATTCCTTAGGAGTAACAAGGTGAGGAACCAATACTGACAACTCATCAAACCTTGAAGTATACTGTCGGTGGGTCATGATTCCCGCCTCTAGTGTTAGGAATTCCCTTTCCACCTTATCAATCCTGTTCTGGGGCAGAACTTTTTGATCATCAATTCTTTCAAGCTTTCCTATTTCATCACCTTTGGCTTGCTTCACAGTTCCCACCAGTGCAGAGCCCCATCTCTGAGTGAATACGTAACAAACTTGACGGTCTGTTACATGCGACACTCATTCATATTGATGTCGGCATCCATCCTTGTTATCCAGGTAAAAGTGGCGGTGGCATCCTTCTTACCATCCAGAATCGAAGGGTCATCATCGTGGAACCCTTTGTAGGTGCATCCTAGAGTGGTCCCCTTCTGTACTCCCCCTCATTGACACTATCATTCACCATTCTCGCACCGGATTTTCTAGCAGCCCCTTGGTTTGCATTCTTCAAATCCTCAGCTAATAGAGCAGGTAAAGAGGTTTGCAACATCTCGTTGACCTCTCGTGCCAGGGCCAACTTGAATTTCAGTTCGAAACTAAATTGTTATTCAACCACGGGGGTCCGTTCAGTATCATGCTGGCTAACTTCCGTGCCACCATGAACACTTTCCTCTTTCGTTTGTCTACGGTTGATGGGCGGTCTACCATGTCGTCCCGTACATCCACCACCGCGTTTAGCCATTACTTCTAATTGTAAGATGTGGAATAAAGGAAAAATGTCATCACGCTAGTTAACAAGTCAAACACAACAATTAAGGTAAGTTGTTAATATACATTGGCCTTCTACAATTAACCATTATGCTACTTCTTGGTTTCTATTTGATCACATTTATGATGAACATCAAAACCTTCATCCTTATCTAACACATCTAAAGGGGAAATACTTTTACTTACTATATATTGTTGATGCTTGACTTCGAGTTACCCGTACTGGAATCTGTTGTTTGGTCTCATTCTTAGTTTAAGTTCAGACACTGGGAGTATCCAAATCTCTCAAACTATTGCTCTGATACCTACTTGTAAGGCCCTAAACCCGGGAGACCTCACGCGTTGGATTTACTCATTCACAAACAGTTCTTAAACCTTGAATATCATAAACAAAGCGGAAAATTCATTCATAACATAACATAACTTGTTTGTGAAATCAAACATAACCATTGGCTTAACACAAAACATAACACATAATAATATTGGGATGCCAAACTTCAGGACCGAGTAACTCCTCATCGATAGTCAAGCATCCATGGTTCCTCACTTCCTACACTAAACCTAAATGTGCATACTGAAAAGTCAGCTTCACTGGGTGATTTCTAACTTTTACATAAAACATTATCTTCAAATATTTTTCCATAACGTAAACATTTAAACTTTTACAATAAAACCGTACATAGCATGCAATAACATAATAAAACATAAGTCGTCATTAAGATATATCGAATATGGGCCTTCTCGTAACCGTAAATTCCAGTTTCAAGTAGGATATTTCATAAAGTACCTATACCTATCTTCAAGCACAGTACTTCCTAGAGTACTCGTGCCAAACTTCAAGCACAACACCCCATAGGGTAGCACGTACCAAACTTCAAGGATGATAGTAATACCCTTAATGATCGTCATCACCCTAGTTACACAACAATTGGCCATCCACAGAGGCCCCTATAAAGGTATTGCCCATACATAACAGACTTCACTTCGATTCCCGAAGGAACCATGGCAGATTTGCTCATATCGTGACTTTTGGAAAACATTACTTCTTTACTTCGAACTTCAGTTAATGCATTAGTACGTTTATTAGAATAACTTCTCATTCAAAACACTTCATAGACTTTATTGGCAAAACATTTCATGAACATATTTCCATAACTTCACCTTTAAAAAATCATTTTATAAACTTCGTTTCGTAAACTTCTTTTCATAAGTTTTCTTTCGTAAACTTCTTTTCATAAACTTCTTTCCATAACTTCACTTAAAGTTCTCGCTCAGGATGTTCACGAGAACTTCAGTCGAGAACTCGATATGGTGAGAACTTCAAAGTTTGCGTCCACGGCTCCTACGAGAACTTTGGGCGAGAAGTTGGTTCTTGCCATGGAAAACCCTAACTTTGCATTGATCCAGATTTGAACTGTTGATGTCAAGATCTGGATTTTTTTACGTTCAATAGGTTTGTTCATCATTCAGGATAGCAAATCTATAAGGGTTATCCCGTTTCATACTAAAAAATGCAACCTTTATGGATTAAACCCCATTTTTACCCTATAACCCGCTTCAAGTCTTAAATAAGAGATTTAAGATTGTTACTTACCTCAAATCCATGTATGACTCTTGTGTTTCCTTTCTTTGTCGATCCTCAGTAGAAACCGGCCTTGAAATCAGATCGAACGTTGGTTTCTCTCTTATAGTGGGTTTTCCTCCCTGAAATCCTTCACTTTTAGTCCCCCTTCCAAGGAACTTCCATAATCTTTAATTATTTATTTTTGTCACTTTAGGATGTTACAACTGCACTCTTTCCTGTTTAACATTTTAAATAAGATTGAAATCACAAATAAGAAATTTATTTTTTCATATTTTAATTCAGGAAAAGTCATTATTACTATTACAACTTTGTTACAAAAGAATCATTTCAAACACATTAAAAAAATAGCTTATTAAACATGTTGACATCCCTCTAGTTTCTCACTTCTTCCTTCAAACTTGATGTATTTGTACCATTTTGCCACTAACAAGTACACCACAAAATCCGCACTTGTCAAAATGGCTAACAAAAAGTAAAAATTGTCCAAGTGACCCTTGTTTAGATTTCCAGGAATCCATCCAAGCATTCTTTCATTACTAGAAATCTTCATCACAATTGTCACAAGCAGACTACTCACATAGTTCCCTAGAGAAATTGACGTCATGCATAGCGCACTTCCAAAGCTTTTTAGCCCATCTGGTGCTTGCCCATTAAAGAACTCTAACTGCCCTACATACATGAAAACCTCTGAAGCTCCAATAAGGACATATTGTGGGACTTGCCAGAATATGCTCAAAGTGCTTGATCCATCACAATTGGTGCAATCGGTCTCTTTATATTTCAATCTGAAGTGTTCAACGGTGCCTGCTACCACCATTGCCAGTATAGCTATCACAAGGCCTACCCCTATCCTTTGAAGCTCGGTTAACCCTTTGGGGCAATCGGATTTCTTAACCCTCGCTACTAAAGGATCAAGTACCCGTCTATAAATGAAAATGAAGGCTGCAACACTAAGGATGTCAAAGGTGGACATGCTTGCTGGAGGAATGTGAAAGGTTGAGATGTTGGTTTTCATTGCTGCTCCTTGTTCAACAAATAAAGAGGCCATTTGGGTGAATACTACTGAATAGAGGATTGTGCATAGCCAAATTGGAAGGAGTCTTAAGATGCATTTCACTTCTTCAACTTGTGTTACTGTACATAGGCGCCATGGGTTTTTTATATTCACATTTTCTATTGAGGATTCCTTCGACGTGATAACCGCCGCTCTATCCAAGAATCTGGTGTAGAAAAAATTATTAATCAGTCACAAAACCCATTGTAAAAATGTACATAAAGATGTAACTTAATAGGTAAAGATCATACTTAAATCCTTTGGTGTGAAGAATATTTCTGCTTCCATTATTAGAATTTTCTTTCCCATCAACTTCATATAATTCATCTCCATTAGAAGGGATCACAGCCTTCCATTTCCTGATTGAAGCAACCATAACTTGGCTAAATCTTGACAAGGGATTCCCAGTGGGTACATAATGCCGATATCTTGGTGTGCCCACAAGGAACAAGATCAAAGCCACAAGCGCAGAGGCCGCTGATGCCCAAAACCCTAATGCCCACATCCCTTTATCTTCAAAATACCCTATTATAGTGTTTGAAAAGAGTGATCCAAGATTTAGTGCTAAATAGAAGTAGCTAAAGAATGACACTTTTCCAAGTCCTTCAATGGGGTGATCCTCATCAAACTGATCTGCCCCAAATGTGGCTATGTTAGGTTGGTACCCTCCATTTCCAAGGGTGATAAGGTAAATTGATACGTAGAACATAGCTGTTGCGAAGCTCGAGTGTGTCCCACATGGAGTCCTTTCAGTTCCGCATCCCTCAGGTTTCTCCAAGAAAATGTATGTTGAGAGTGATAAAGATATCAAACCCTGCCAATATTAAAGTAAATATATCATATTAGTAATGAATTCGAAAAATGGATAGCGTTTAGCAAGCGCAACTAGTCGTATTGTAAACATACCACGACGAAAATGGCTTGGAAGATGGCACAAGTTTTGTAACGTCCCAAATACGAGTCACTAAGGAAGGCACCAAGGAGCGAGAAAATGTAGACAGTCCCGGTCCACTTACTAACATTGTTTGCGGCTTCGGCATTGTCTTGGCCCATCACTCTAGTCAGGAATAGAACCAAGTTCACCCCAACTCCAAAAAATGCTAGTGTGGCTAACCCTTGGTTCACTGTTATCATTTTTTTCCAGGACAAACACAAGTTAGGTCTATATACTTTTATAGAGTAACAAGTTATGGCTATAATATCTTGAAACATTATGTGTACAACATAAATGATATGAAAGTCATTACCAAGTATAAGGATGGCAGCAAACCATGATCCAGTTCTTTCACGAACGGCAGGTTGGCCTTTCCTATCGACCGATCCGTCCAGAGTGCATTCCTCGTTCTTTTTAACCGTTTTCTCCTCGATTTTTCTCTGGAAACATCATGGAAATCATTAGCATGGATATTGATCATCAAGACGTCATATATAACAATCTGAAGTTACAAAGGACTTCTAATTTGAATCAGATCATATCAATATCCATATGAATATACTTTATGGAGAATTAAAGAACAAGTAGAAGAAACATTGCGAACAAATCAACCTAAAACTAACCATATTTAAGCAATCCATAACAGGTTGATGCTCTTCTTTCTGATATGATTATAAAACTTCAAAAAGGGAAGAAAGATAGATAGATAGAGAGAGAGGAGTGAATGGTGATGTGGGATGGGGAAGGATGGCTATATATAGATGATGAATACAGTGAGTGTGTTACAGTGAGGCACACCCTTGAAATCCACTTGAGAAACAAACAAAAAAAGGTGACTAAGCAACTAGATCGAATTGTCAGCAAATATCAAGAACTTTCAGGTCACGTTCTTAATTACAAGTTGTGGCCTCGTGCGCTTCCATGGTGGAGTCAGCAGTCATTGTGGTTCATTGAATGTGTTCTTCACGTAAAAGGGTGTTTTGACATCAACAACAAGCAATCCTATTAGTGGGAAAAGATGTTTGTTTGTGCGTTAATCGCTGACGTTAACAGATCACAAAATATGTGAGATAAGAAGAGATCATAAGTTATCCATGTGACGGGGGGTGCGACGTCACAACATTCAATGTTCGCCGTTCAAAAAAATAAGTTATCGTCTAGGGTCAGGTTTTACAGTTGTGTATTGTAATATGATCATAATTTGATTTCAAAATTATAAGAATTTCGTGTTTGTCTATATATATTTGATAAAAGAATAAAATCACTTACTTATCCTTATTATAATAAATAAGGAACCAGAGGACACGTGTTGTGTTCTTATGATTTCAATTACTGATTTTTTCGCTCTTTTCCTTCTTCATCTTCTCTTTCAATTTACAAAGTTTCTGTATTTACATCCGTAAAATTTGTAAACTTTCTATAAAATTTAACAATGTATAAAACATATATAATATGGTGGTTTGACTAAAAATAAAACAGGTCAACGATTTAAAAGTCACTAAAAGTATATATTTTTATTGAAAAACGACTTAAAACTAAAATTATGGACATGGTATTGTGTAGACTTTTTTTATTTATGTATTTCAAATAATTAATCATTATCTAGTTAATCATTAATTACGTAACTCATGCCATTACGTGTTATAATTTCAGCTCCATCGGATTATATTTTTGCGCTTCTTTCCATTTTCAACACTATTGCTTTATTACTTTACTTAAAACTTAATATATCGTTTTATAATATCTAAATCTTCATTACAAACTACTGAATTTTTTCGTTATTCAAACCAATGTAATGCATAGGTTTCTAACCTAGTAGACTAAGAGCATGCGGTATACCCAAGTGAGTGAGGGTTTATTGAGGGAAAAAGTTGTTGTCACGTGGCGCCACATCAAATTCTACAAATCTCACACCAACCTCACTTAGCAAGAGAAATACCCAAGTGAGTGAGGGTGGTGTGAGCATTAAATGCATTAAACAAATGGTACAGTTGTACAAACACAAGATATAACACACCAAAATAGATTTGGAGTGGTTGATGCTCTTTCCTTCCCGTGAAGATTCTCACGATGGAGTCTCACCCACCCTCTCACATCATCAAGAGGGTGGTGATGCATACCCTCTCACACCTGGAGCCATGCTCACGAGACCCTTTCACGTATGTATACCACATGCTCTAATATGTGAATACTAAAATGATTTTATTATTAAACCTCCTCAACGTTTATTTAGTGAAATTAGATGTTACAAGTACTTAATTTTTCTCATCTCCCAAAGTATATAGGCAAATATGATAATTTTTAGTGTCCAGAGAGTTTAAATATATTATTACTAAATTTAGACTAGGAAATTCCGAAATATAAAAACTATATGAAATTGTCCAAAGAATCGTGTTTGTAGCAGACAGTCTCCGATGAATAGAAAGTGTAGAAACTCACAAACCAATATTTTCGGTTCTAAACAAATAAAATAATTAATAATAATCGTAGCAAACTAATTAGGTGGCGTGGAATAAAGTAATATCCCCTAAGGAATAGGGGGGCTAGGTCTTGGTTCTCTCAGAGATGCTAACCTTGTCATGCTTGTTAAATGGTTGTCGACGTTTAAGGAAGAAAAACAGGGTCTATGGAGGAACGTTATTTGGTCCATCCACCACAACTCTAGGTCATGGAGACCCATTCCCGCCAAAATGTCTATTTCGGGTCCTTGGAAGCAGATTACATCGATCTCGACTGACTTCATGGATCGTAATATCAACCTTGATACGGCTATTAAAGGTGTTCTCAAGAATGGCAAATCCATACAGTTCTTTTTGGACTATTGGGTTCACCCAGAGCCGCTTGCTACCAGGTTTCCTCTCTGTTCTCTATTGAAGCGGATAAAACTTGATCGGTTGCGGATAGACTTACCACGACTTGTATGGGGCAATATTGGCAATGGAACGTACTGGTCAAGCCCTTCAGGCTCTATGGTTGAATGCCTCGAGTTACAGCATATTAGTTACCTCCTTCAGCATGTTTTCCCATCAGGTGGGTCTGATGTATGGGATTGGTCCCTTGATGAGGCTGGATTATTTTCGGTGAAAGGAATAAAAACATTGATGCAGGATTTTGTGTACGAGTCATCATCGGATGTTTTTTTTTCTGGAATAACTGGATCTCGAAAAAGGTTAGTATTTTAGCTTGGCGGGCCGGGTTGGAAAGAATCCCAACTTTGTCTTCTTTAGCCGCCAAGCATATTGCTGTGAATTCCACTCTTTGTCGGGTTTGTGGCGATTATATGAAGACTACGGACCATCTTTTCGTCTCTTGAAGTTTGGCTCAATCCATCTGGCAGATTGTATCTCAATGGTGTAACATCCCATATGTCTTTGCTTACTAATAGAGATTTATTGGATCTACACAAGTATACTCGGGTCCCTAAAAAGAAGGCAAAAGTGATTCACGCCGTAATCTTGACGACTCTTTGGTGCATATGGAAGGCTAAAAATGATCAAGTGTTCAATCAAAAACCTATCTCCCTCGTTAATATTGTTGACGACTTAAAGATCCTAGGGTTTCTATGGGTTCGGAACATATCTAAGGCAACATCCTTAACTAGGGACCAATGGCGGTCGTTCTCATTTTCTTGTTTTGATGTGTAGTTGATGTTGGTTTGTTTTTCTTGGTGGTTGTAATTTTTGTTGTGTCGGTATATATTTATTTTGTTGGCTATTCAAAAAAAATCGTAGGTAGGATTTTTATTATGTGTTTATTGTATTTAGTGGCTCATCTAAGTAAAGTTGTATTATCTTAACATACTTGAAGAAAAATATTTTCTTCTTTAACTATAAAAACATTTTCCTTGGTGATCGAAGGATGTAGCAAGAGCATCATTTGATGTGTTCATTGCATAGTAATCTTGTCAGCTGCATTACGAATATTCATACGACTAGGATAACGTGAATATGCTTTATTGCGATACTCTGAATTATAACTTGTTTTTACCGAAAATAAGCTAATATCTCTTGGTCGTATAAATGATGTGTTTTGGATTCAAAATTAGGGTTAATCTTCTAAAATAAAATCATCTATAATTCACACACATTTAATGCTTTTCATATAGAAATTGAAATGGAGTGT
The DNA here is from genome assembly GCA_023525975.1 of Smallanthus sonchifolius. Lineage (NCBI taxonomy): Eukaryota > Viridiplantae > Streptophyta > Magnoliopsida > Asterales > Asteraceae > Smallanthus > Smallanthus sonchifolius. The sequence continues at coordinate 19,260,777 of CM042018.1, read as the reverse complement.
AAAATATAAATTCATGTTATATATTAAAGTTAAAAAGGTTAAAATAGAAACTGGATATGGTTGGACAGATAATTAAAACACCAATTGATCACCGAACAGATGATGTCTTTTTCAGTCTCTTTGAGTTCCCCACTGCCACCATGCACCAACTAATTTGTTGTTGTGTGATCAAGTTGTCCTGATGTTGACATTACCTTTCCTTGTATCCATTCATGTTTTTTTACCTCTTTCATTTTAATGATATAATCATGAAGCTTCAATAATAATATATATATATATATATATATATAATAGTTAAAAATCATAGCGAAATAAAGAGAGGAAAAGCGAGAATCGTTTACAATTATAAAAGATTAAATGATAACACAGAAGACGATATAATGGAACCGAAAAAAGGTTACCTATAGGACAAATTTACAGTGGAAATATGCTATTATTAGAACAGCAAAAACCACAACTATGGGTAGACGAAGTCCTTATATGGGAACAGACAGTAGTAAGAATGTGGGAAACAAATAAAAAAGATAGTATGGACATGTTTGCCTATTTAGAAACAACTTTAGGCTCAACAGCCTTAGGAATATGGCAAAGCAAAAAAGCCCATAGCCCAGATCAGATAAACAGGCTAAAAGCTATAGGAGATAATCTCTACAATTTCACCTCTCAAATAAAAGTTCTTATTTTAGGAGTTGATCCAGCAAAAAACAACAGTCTATTACAATATATATATATATATATAAATATATGGAGAGCTTCAAATAAGAAGTGATGTTTCACTAAAAAACCTAAGAAATGAGAAAAACCTTAAAAAACAATATTAAACGAACTCTGATTTAGCTCATTCCAGCGGCGTTGGAACCGTCTCGTCAAACTCTACCATCTTAGCTTTTAGGGTTTAGGTTTTTTTTGGGGGTGGGGGTGTGGGGTTTAGGTTTTTGGGGGTGGGTGGGAGTGGGTTTGGGTTTTTAGTAGGGGTGGGGTGGGGTGGGGGGTTTAGGTTTTTTTTTGGGGTAGGGGGGGATGGGGGTTTTAGGTTTTGAGGGTGCGGGTGGAGGGGGTTTAGGTTTTTGGGGGCGGGTTAGGATTCGATGAGACGTTTCCAACGTCGCTGGAATGAGCTCAGTCGGAGTTCATTTGACCAACTTCTCAAGATTTCTTAGCGAAAACCACTTTTTAGTGGTATCTTCCCCTATATATAGGGGAGGGTTCAAGAGAAAACCACATAGTTTGGCGAAAACCGAGAAAACCACTAAAAACACCAATTTTATAATAATATTTTGTTTTTATTTTATTTTATTTTTATTTATTTATAAGAGTATCAATGTAATATTACACATTTTTACCAAAAAATCATTTAAGTATTGGATTACGTATACGTAACACATAGTGTTACGTATACGTAAACAGAAAACAAAAAAATTGCGGTTATGTATACGTAAAACACAATACGTAAAATAATTTTTTGGTAAATTGTGTAATATTATATTAATACACTTAGAAATAAATTAAAAAAAATAAAAAATCTATAAATTATTTGATTGGCTTTTAGTGGTTTTCTTGTCTTTCGCCTAACTTTATGGTTTTATCTTGATCCCTTCCCTATATATATATATGTATATGTATATATATATATGTATATATATATATGTATATGTATATATATATATGTATATATATATATATATGTATATATAGTATAGGGTTTCACTATGAAGAGAAAAAAGTGTAGGGAGGATTTTGAGCCCTTGATTTTAGAGATGAAGGGTTTCTAAGAAGACCACGTAAAAAGAAAGAGATTTTAAGCCTTGAAGGGTATAATAGTAATTGCTTCCAAGAGAGAGAAATAACATACACATGCAAGTCACATGCATTTTCCACCCTCATTTTTTAAACGTTTATATCTTTTTTATACGTCATTATTTTTTTTTTAAAATATACCATAAATCAAGTGTTTTTTTATCTTTAAAACGAGTATGGTCTTGCTATGTCACACCCTTAAAATCCACATGCGGGGTTTTACCGTGAGGCGCGTGACATACCAGGATCTCAATCATTATTACACAGAACAACTCTATATGATTTTGAATAAAATACCATTGCTGCTCATAGTCACGAGACAACAATCTTTAAGTCAAACGCGCAAAACAAGGCGCCCAAACCATGCAGTTTAAATAAGTAAAATAAATTCAGTGTTTGTAATATGATGGGACTCCATGCATGTCCTATGCTCGTGCTCAATACCTTAGCCACCTGAGAAAAAACATGTTAAAAGTGTCAACACAATGGTTGGTGAGTTCATAGAGATGTAAGTAAATAAAAAGTTCGATGTTTGCTAGATAATGTAATTAATGTATACCGATAGATAGCTAGTCTATGTCATGCTACTACAAGTGTTAAAAACCGAAGCTGATTGTTTGTGTTTGTTCGCCTTCCGTCATGTCTACCGAACAATGGCAAATGTCTAGGCTAATCTTACACCCATTCGACCTCCAGTCAAGTTAGCGTGATTAACTCAGGTGGGGCTTGTCAAAACCCAATAGTACTACTTAAAATCACCTTGCTATGTTCCAATACTAACGGTTCGAGAATGTAAGGACTTGTTGGTATGTTTGCACTTTAGTAAGCAAGCGATAATACAATAATACAAAACCCAAAATGTTTGTGTGCATGCTTTCTCCCCCAAAAAGGAAAGTAAGTAAAGATAGAGGCCATGAAACTCACCTAAGTGTGAATGCAAATGAAAGCTAAGAAAAACAGCTGAACCTCTAACTGTCACCTATAATTCATAGTCTATAAGTGCGTGTTCGTGCAAGTTGATATGAACCCTTAGTATCCAAACAATACCATTGTTTGAGTGTTTAGAAAAGGTTTACAAGTTTGACTCAAGTTTGACCCGACGACCCGTTGGTGACACATTGTATTAAATTATGTTTGCTCAGTATAACACTTCTATATTATACACAAATGATCATGATGTAGCACTTAGCAACAAATCCTATTTGTTCTAGCAAGATATCAAGTTTCCATAAATAGCAAGTTTCCATAAATAGCAGGTATGTTCAGGATTCGTGTTTCTTGGAATTATCATTGTTAATGTGCTTGTAAGATTACTATAACATATTCTAGATCACCACATCACATAACACTTTCCTAGAACTTAACATGTATGTCATAATTCCAAATAAAATTTCCATCTTTAGTAACCTATGAGAGATATGCATGATTTCAAGCATCCAACACATTGCAACATGTTATTATGTCCTAACTAACATGTACCAATCATTAAACTATATCATGTATGTCTAAATAGCAAGTTATGAATACTTTTGCAAATTAAAGTTTCCTCTTTTAGTAAGTTTGCAAAACCGAGGTAGGTATTAAAAATCTAATTTCACAAATCACTTATACATGGATCAAGTAGCATATAAACATCATCATATCATTCAACACATGTCTAGTATGTAAGATAGAATTTCAAAAAAAGTTTCCATTGTAAGTAAGTTATGATTAATTCACATGTTTTCTACAAAACTACAATTTCACATGCTTCAAAACTTCATATATAATTAATTAGAAACATTCTACATCATCAAACACGTATAATAACCTATATTCAACAAGTTCCCCCAATTAAAGTTTCCTCTTTAGGAAATCGTATGTTTTCTAGCTTGTTTAACGGGATTCAAAGCATCAACCCAATTCCATACAACTTATATAATAAGATTATAACCATAACAAGTATCAAACATCTCTAACATGCGATTCTACAACATTACATAATCAAAAAGTCTCATTATCTAACAAGTTACTAATCCTATCAAGCTATGGTTTTCCAAACAACCATAAAATCAACAAATATATGCAAAACAATGATAAAGTTAACATCTTTATTATAAGAATCCATGTTTGGATGAACTAGGGTTTTGATCTAAAATTTAGGAATAAAAAAGTAACGAAATCAAACGAAACGACTTACGTAGGATTGCTATAAACGCTAATAGGAGTCCAAATACGCGTTCAATTCCAAGATCGAAGATCAAACGAAGGTGCTTGGGGTTGTTCTTGGTTGCGGTCGCAAGAGAGGAACAAGGGGGGGGGGGGGGGTCGATGGCTTCAACAAGGAAAAAAAGGAAAATAGGGTTTTAATTTTATAAAATTCCTTATATAGTGGATTCTATGGGTTTTAAAATTAGATAAGGATAACCCATGGGCTATTTTAAAACATTTAATTTATTAAATTCATCGACTAGATAAAATGGTTTTTTTTAATTAATTATTTTTATAAAATTTCTATATCTATAAAAATAACCAGTAAAATACAAAACTGATAATTCTACGAGATATCACGAAAGTTCACATAATTCACAGAAAAATCACAAAACATATAAATTCACATAATTTATATTAAAAATAATTATTCGTAATTATTTTTTTATTAGTTCACCAACGTTCCGAGTTTGACTCGTGTGTGATCCGGTAATTCTACAAATTACCGATACGTGAATGTTTGTGCGAAACTGACACATCTAATTAATCATAATTATATGTAATGCATGTGTGAATGTTTGAGATAACTGAGTTTGAATAAATAAATGTTTGAGATAACGATATTTGTGTTAACGGAGTTAACCTGAAAATGCCGGATGTCACATGCGATATTTAAAAAAAAACTAGGTTTGTACGTTTTTAACAGTGTTTTCATGACGTTTTTTCTAGACTTTTTCATAACGTTTTTTTATGATTTTTTCACTGCGTTTTTTCATGGCGTTCTTTTATGACTTTTTCACTACGTTTTTTCATGATGTTTTTTTCATTGCGTTTTTTTTAAAGACTTTTTTATGATTTTTTTACTGCGTTTTTTAATGGCGTTTTTTTATGACTTTTTTCACTGCGTTTTTCATGGACGTTTTTCATGACGTTTTTTTCATGGTGCCTTTTTTATAGAGTTTTCTAGTGTTTTTTATAACCGATCGTGCGAAACTGGGCGTGTTATGGTGTTTTTAAACTGAGCAACTTTGTGGTGTGTTTTAAACTATGATTGTGCAGAAAACAGAAAATGCGTTTTATGGTGTTTTTAAACTGGAAAACTTTATGGTGTGTTTTGAACTATGCAAGCTCTTTTTCATGGAGTTTTCTAGTGTTTTTAATCACCGATCGTGCGAAAAAACTGAAAAAATGTATGTGAAATTGGGCGTGTTATGGTGTTTATAAACTGGACAACTTTATGGTGTGTTTTGAAATGTGATTGTGCAGAAAACAGAAAATGCGTTTTATGGTGTTTTTTTAATGCAATTACCATTATGGTTTTAGGTGTTTTCTTTATGGTGTCTTCTTTTATAGTGTTTTTGAACTGGGTGTATTATGGTGTTTTTAAACTAGGCAACTTTATGGTGTGTTTTGAACCGTGGTTGTGCCGAAAACAGAAAATGCGTTTTTCAGATTCTCCAACACTTCCGAGGAATCGTTATCTTTTGTGCTCGGCTCTGTGAATGCGAGAGTTGCAGGAGCTCGTACGCGATCAAGTAGAAAACAGAAAACACATTTCTAGACGCCATTACCATAATGGTTTTAGGTGTTTTATTTATGGTGTTTTTCTTTTCCAGATGAAACAAACTCTTTTAAAAATATCATAAATTCCTCCGGTTCAAAGACACCAAAAACTTGCCCAGTTCTAAAAACACCATAACACGTTCACTTCAAAAACACCATAAAATGTCCAGTATAAATGCTTTTTATGATTTTTTTTAATTTATGACGTTTTTATGGTATTTGTATGTCTTTTTTATGATGTTTTTATAGAGTTTGTACAATTTAGTGCAAAAACACCATGAATAAAAAACCCCACTTAACATGTAATTTTTTTTAAAATTTTATATAACAATAGTGTACTCATATTAAAGATAAAAAAACACTTGTTATTATGGTGTAATTTTTTTTAAATAATAACGCATTAAAAAGTTATGAACGTTTAAAAAATATGACGGAATGTGCATGTGACTTGCATGTGCATATCTTGTGCATTTGAAAAATCAAGCGCATGTTTTCTCACGATTTTGCCTATCCCCTTGGTCCCCTCCTTGGACACATGTCACTTCATGATGGCTTCCTACACTTCTTTCACTTCTTAAAATATCTCTCCCTATATATATGTATATATATATATATATATGTATATATATATATATATGTATATATATATGTGTGTATATATATATATATGTAGGGAATGAATTATTTGAGAACTCCTAAATATTTTGAGAACTCGCGAGAACTCGTCAAAAAACCAATCAAAACCATATTTTTTTGTTTTTACTATTTTTATTATTAGAATACAACATAAAAAACTGAATTTATATATGTAAATTTACATATCTTCATATATTAAAAAAAATATACACTTGTGTAACTTTACCACTTACACATGTGTAAGTGTTTACCATTTACATATGTATATACATTTTTTTAAGGATAATTTAGAGAGAATGGATGAATTAATTGAAGAGATAAATTATTTTTTATGTTATATTTTAATAATAAACATAATATAAACAAAAAAATGGTTTTAATTGGTTTTTTGACGAGATATCGCGAGTTCTCAAGTATTTATGAGTTTTCATTTGAACCTAACCCTAAATATGTATATATGTATACATATATATATGTATATATATGTATATATATATATATACATACACATATATATATATACACATATATATATATACACATATATATACATATATATATATATATATATATATATATATATATATATATATATATAAAGCTAAATTGGAAACCCACTTGAGTTAGAAAACCCAAGAAACTCTTGTTTTTTTAAGGTGTTTTTATATGTATTTTCGTCACCTGAAATGCAAAAAAAAATAAAAATAAACGCCGAGTACCTTTTTTTTAAATGTTGAAAAATTAAAAAAAAAACAACATTTTTTTATCATACGCCAGCATGTTACATATGTAACACGGGATGTTACGTACGTAAAAAATGTTTAAAGAATTTTTATAAAAAAACCACTCGGTGTTTTTTTGTTTTTTTAGTGATTAAATTAGATATAGAAGCTATCCCAAAAATCAAAAAATGATTTTACCTATTTTTTTAAACTTTTACATATGTAACATATGGTTTCCATGTTATCCACCCCCTATATATATATATATATAGGGTTAGGATATGGTAAAAAGAGTTTTAAAAATAAAAAGGGTAACAATGATTCTAGGATTGACATGTGTCTTTTTATTGTTTTTGAAGGGATGATATTTTGGTCATTGTGTAAAATATGTCAGGTCATTGTGTAATGTCAGGTCATTATGTAATGTCAGGTCTGGTCATTCAGGTCATTGTGTCAAATATTTTTCATCATTATGTTATATGTATTTATCATTTTGTTTTACGTTTTAGATTAATTTCGTGTTATGTTAGATTAATTTTGTCACTGTTTTTTTATGTACTATATATAACACAGTGATCAAAAAATATTTGACACAATAACCTGACATTAGAAAAATATTTGACACAATGACTTGACATTATACACAATTACCTGACATTAGACACAATGACAAGCAAATTACACAATGAGCTGAAAAACGTAATTTTTTTTCGTTTTATGTATATAATGACACTATAATCGTTTTAAAGATAAAAAACGCTCGTTTTCGCCATTGTGTTTTACGTTTTACATAATTTCATGTTATTTTTGTCATTGGTTTTTATGTATTATATATAACACAGTGATGAAAAATATTTGACACAATAAATTGATATTAGACACAATGACCTGATATTAGAAAAACATTTTATATTAGACACAATGATGAAAAATATTTGACACAATGACTTGACATTAGACACAATGATGAGACATTAGACACAATGATGAGCAAATTACACAATGAGCTGGAAAACGTAATTTTTTTTGTTTTTTGTATATAACGACACTATACTCGTTTTAAAGATAAAAACGTTCGTTTTTATGGTGTCTAATGTCAGGTCTGGTCATTGTGTCAAATATTTTTCATCATTGTGTTATATGTATTCATCATTGTGTTTTATGTTTTAGATAACTTCGTGTTATTTTTGTTACTGCTTTTTATGCATTATATATAACAAAGTGATGGAAAATATTTGACACAATGACCTGACATTAGAAAAATATTTGACATTAAACACAATGATGAAAAATATTTGACACAATGACTTGACATTAGACACAATGACCTGACATTAGACACAATGACCTGACATTAGACACAATGACGAGCAAATTACACAATGAGCTAGAAAACGTAATTTTTTTCCGTTTTTGTATATAACGACACTATACTCGTTTTAAAGATAAAAAACGCTCGCTTTTTATGGTGTAATTTTTTTTACCTTGCTCTCGTAGCTTCTTCGATTTCGGCCGTGGCCGACCTCCAGCCCCTCTCTACTTTCTCTCTCTAACTTTTTTCTAAAATGTCTAAACATGCAAGTTAGACTGGAAAGGGATGACCTTGTGCCACACCCCGCCTCAGGCACCAGCTGGACGTGTGTGAGTTCGATTGGTACCTGTTTTGATTTCAGAGTTTTTATAAAACATAGCCGAAATCTTTTTCACATGGATCGTTTCATCATAAATCTCAACCTCGTGGGTTGCTTTTGTAATTATTAAGACTTAGTTGCAAAACAAAAGTCTTGTATTTATATTCATAAACTTTGGGATTTAAATACCCATTTCAAGTTGATTACAAACAATGTTTGAAATCAAATACATCTCTTGTCCTATAGACAAGTTCAAGCCAACAGGAAATAGTACTATCCAAGGTTGATCAGTCCCCTGGTCCTATTCCTTTTTCATCTTTTCAGGATTTTCTATGCACGAGGCTTGAGAATCCAACATGCATGTTATCCTTTTTCATTTTTCATTCATGGGCCAGATTATGTCTGCCCGTAATCCCTTTCCTTTACATTTTACTGATCACCTAAAAACATTTTTGAAAATAAAACGTCAGCGCGAGCGCCGGTGAATACAATTATCTTGACATTAAAATCATTTGGCACAAACAAGTATTAAATTAATAATCACAACTTTATATGTTCAATCCACACATTCAGCATGTCCTTTCCTCCTGATTATATGCACCACTGTATACACTGATATCATGTCTTATAACAATGGCCAAGTTTACACCTCCGAAATTGTTATAAGGAAAGTACCAGCCGTAATCCGGGACTTTCACCCGAGACTCATGTATCCCTTGCAAGTTTTACGTATACCTATAGCCTGATTGCTTTGTTCATAGTAGAACGTTATGCATTATTTCTTTAACCTTTATTTAGCCATTTTCATAAACGTAAGGGTTTGACACAAGTTTTGAAAAGGGATAAAGTATTCACCATGATAATGTAGTAGGAAATAAACTGGGAATGAGCCTTTAAGTTGGAAATTATAGCTCTAGCTTCGTAACTTGATTTCTCTAGAGTTCCTGCACTTCTACGAGTGTTTTCTGCTTAATGCTGGTACTACAACGAGCAGAGATTGAACCGAGGTCCCCAGGAGTGGTCTAGGGAAGCTCTGGAACAAGTTTGTGAAGTAAAGATCGGTTTTGAGTTGATGAAAGCGAATGAATTCGAAATCCTATTTATAGGAAAATTTATGAGGTCGTGACGGACCGTTACGGGTGGTGACGGTCTGTCACCAGATTAGGGTTTGCGCAGTCATAGGACACGTGTCAAGCTCCAGATGAATTGCGCCGTGGCGGACCGTTACCAGGGCGTGACGGTCCATTACGAAGGTGTCAATCCTCTGCCATTAGTCAGCGGACACATGTCGCACCCTCATTGTTTTGCAGCGTGACGGACTGTTACCAGGCGTGACGGTCCGTTATAGGGTTTTCACGCATCAGATGACGCCCACTAGTCACCGGACACATCGCGTGTCATCATTTTCTGCGTGCTCCACCCGTAACGGACCGTTACCGCGTGTGACGGTCCGTTACCGTCTGATTTTCAAGTTTTCTACTTTTTGATCCTTGATTTTTGGTATATTTGCACTTTTAGGCCCTGTGGTTCATATCTTAGGCAAAATCTTGGACTTTTTAGTGGCACGTGTTACACCTTGGGGGATTTTAAGGGGTCCAATCCCCTCCTTTTCGGTCCAAGCAACCCAAAGCCCTAGGCCCAAGGTCTATCTCATTCTCTTTTCCTTATTTTCCATGTAAATCCCATGTATGATCTAGCGCGTTCGAAATACGGGATGTTACACAAGTAGTGTAGAATCCTAGTTCTTCATATTCAAATGTTTAGAGGCAGTTTATACTCAATTCACTTTGGCTTTGGTCTGATCCTTGGATCATTCCATGATTTTATCACCAAGTGTTAGTGTAGTCATTTGTATGGTCATTCTTGGCTAGTTATCATGTATGACTTGGGTCTTGATGAACCTTGTTTGTTTTAATATTTTAATTAATGTATGGGGTGTTTATGTTTCTTGGTTAATTTTGAATATGATTTTCCTTATGGACGTGAGTTCTTGGTTTCCTTTCACTAAAGTTTTAAATCTTGTAAATATTTTAAGCAAGACATATTGTTAAGCATTCATTCAAAGTTATGTGTTTTCATACAAGCCTTTGGCACTATACTAGGCCTAGTTGGTAAATGATTTAAACTTAGGTTGGTTGGGATTTGGGTACTCAAGCAAGACATTTTGAGTCTTAGCCCGACCTTCTGTTTTGTGTCGGTATTCCTCCCATTCTTTTGTCTTGACTCGCGGAGGACTCTTAGCTGGAGCCACGGTGCTTAAGGCTTAAGATGGAAGAAATACTTATGTAAAGAATGTTTTTATCAAAATATTTTATTCCGATATGGAGGAGGGTTATGAATAGACATCCATCTTAACATTCCAAAGGATTGTGGGTCTGGGTAACCTACCCATGAGTCTGTCTATTTCACCTTCGAGAAAAATAAGTGATTAGTTCGGAGTTCAGACCATTAGTCAGACATATGGTGCTGCATGAACTCTGTAACTAAGCACATCTTAACCTGTACCGGTTTGGGCTTCCAGTAGTCAGACATCTGGTGTTGCATGAACCCCTTAACTAACTACATAATTAACCCTAAAATATTAAATTACACCAAGTGGATTCAAACCTAAGTAATATCTTGTTTGATTAAATAGTTTTCTACTATGCTATTTTTCTTTTCTTTTCTTTTTATCTCATCCCATTCACCTTTTATTTTAGTCAGACAATAGCGGGAATTGATTACTGAGAGCCACTTTGTCCGTTGGTTCATAAATTGGTTCTTACCTAAATTATATTACGCTGTGATTGGTGCACTTGCCTATTGCGTGGTTAGTAAAAGTAAATAATCATTTTATAAAATAAAAACCTGATAATTGTGTAACAAATCTACTATAAAAATATACTACTAACACAGACACATCATAGGACGAGAAGGATAAGAAGAGAAAGAAAGTCGTCACTCAAGGGGGACGATGACCAACCAAGATCTGGCAGCAAAAGAAGCGGAGGGAGATATGAAGGAGATAATAAAAAAAGAAGGCAAGAACCGTAAGTCTCTCGTACCATATATAATAATAAAAACATCGTAAGATATTGTATATTATTGATCAACTAGTTATATTAGTAAGAATAAGAACAATTACAAAAGAAACCTAAACCAAATAGGCTTAATTCTAATTACATATGATAAATATTATTAGAATAAAGTTTAACTAGTATATTACCTCTGGTATTCATGTTATTATTTGGATGAAATATATTATAAAAATACTTTTCCTCTTTAGGGAGAGATGGCAAGAGGCGAAGAGCGATGGCAAGAAGCGAAGAGTCGCCAGAGCTACAGGAATGAAGAAGACAGAAGAAACGTTAGGGACCAGGGTGGAGCGAAGGTGGTGAAGTTTTATGTATCCAACCTTCCGGAAGGTGTAAGGCCGTGGGATATATCATGCGCTCTCGGTGAGTTCGGTTCGATTGTTGGGACGTATATTGCTCGGAAGAAAGACAAGGAAGGTAATACATTTGGGTTTGTTAGCTTCAAAGGTATCTCGGATGGTAAGGAGTTAGAGAAGAAGTTACAGAATATTAAAATGGGGAAGTGCAGGCTTAGCATCAATATTGCTAGGTTCGCATCGGAGTATCGGGATGGGAGGGAGGCTCCTCCCCTTAGGAGACGGAACCCTCCAGGGCCCGGGGGGTTAGATCGCATGGAGCATCCAGTCTTCTCGTCCAATTTTGGAGTAAGTCTTTCCGCGATGCTCTGGTTAAAGACCCTATCCCCAACCTGTAGGAGAAAGTTATTGTGGTTCCGAATTCAACTAAGGCTTTTTCCAGCTTGTGTGGGAAAGCATTGGTTGGGAGAATGGTGGATTTTAAGACCCTTAGAACGTTTAACTTATTGGCGCGGGATGCTGGAGTTAATGATATGGCGACCCAGTACATCAGTGGCATGCTCATTTTGCTATCGTTTAAAGATCCCGGGGCATATAAGCGCTTCCTTGAGAAAGATGAGGTATGGAAAGTGTGGTTTTCTTCTCTTGATCCATGGGAGGGTCAGTCTCTTCCTTTTGAGAGGATTGCGTGGCTTAAAATCCATGGTGTTCCTCTGCATTTTCTAGATAATGCAGTTTTTAACAGTGTTGGTAAAGTTATTCAGCCGTCACAAATTCAAAGTGAGGACGGTGACCTTACTATGGATTGTGTCGGAGTGCTGGTAGGAGAAGGGAGGAAAATAATTGATGAAATTACTTTTAATTGGCTCGGTAAGTCGTTCAAAGTTTGGGTTACGAAAGAAAACAGGGATTGGATGTCGGATTGTTTGGATGTTATTGAGTCTCCATTACTGGAAAAAGAGAACCGATCCTATGATGTCGAAGCCGAGATTCTGGAATCGGATAGAGAAGATGGAGAGGTGGGAGACGAGATTCTGGAATCGGGACTAAGGTTGGCATTAATGCAGATAGGAGCAATCACGAGAGAGGGATTTTCTTTGTTTAATTCTATGGACCCTAGTTCCTTTAAAGCTCCCTCCTCTTTAACACAAGGAAAGAAGGCCCATCCCACGAATAGTTTCCTTACTCAACCCAGGTCTAGGAAACGGCAAAGGACAGATGATCCGTTTGATCTAAATGAAATTATTGGCATTATTCAGACCCCCGCTTCAGTTCCTTCGCTGGAGCCGGTTCCTAGGACAGTGGATCTTAACTCTAGGCCGATGTCTGATCCCATCCAGAAGGGAGTGGCCGAGGTGGTTGGAGGGGATATTACAGACGGGGGCCAAGAGTTGGGTCAAGGGGATAATCTTCAAGTGCTATCGAGATTGGAAGAAGAGGTACATGACACGATTGGGGTGGGTTCCCTTATCGGTGCCAATCTTCTCAATTTCAGGGACGAGGCGAGGTCTGTTATTTTAGGAGAAGGCTTTAATGGTGTTTCCTCAAAAATTTCCTCTCGATTAATGTTAGAGTGTTTGGGGCGGGTTGATGTAGTGCGAAGCACACATCTTTATTCCTAATGTTTTGTGCATTTTTACTTAGTTTTATCTTTGTTTTGAGTCATTTAAGTCTGTATTTGAGTCTATTATATGTTTACAGGTGCTCGAGAAGATTACAAGTGAATATCGGAAGAAATCGAGCAAGAGAAGGGAGCCGGGAGAAATAAAGAGAAAAAGTTGAAATTTGGAGGTCTCGCGGTACGCGAGAGAGTCACAGAGAATCTTCGCGATACGCGAGGAAATCTAGAACGCCCCCCGACTAATTTGGCTTTCGCGGTACGCGAGGGGCTTGCTAGAATTTCTCGCGGTACGAGAGAGATAGGAAATCCGCGAAAAACCCTAAATTCGAATTTTAATAGAATTGTAATGCCATAATACTAGAAAATCAAATTTTAGCCGTCCAGATAAGAGAAAGAGGCGATTTTGGGGCTAGAGAAGGCCATTGAAGTGCAAGATTGGAGATTTCGAATCCGGGTTCATTAGTAATAGCGTATTAGGTTATCAAGCTTTGATTTTTATTCTTTGATTGCTATGTTTGATACCATGTTTCTGTCTTTTACTTCTGTTATGGATGTTTTGAGTATGATTCTTCGCTAGAACATTGATACTGCCTAGGTTTATGATGATTACTGCGTAAAGTTATGATTTTTATCGGTTTTGGATTCTATTTGATGGTTAATGATTTTGTAAAGAATCTTGAGTTGATTATTATGATGAATATGCATGCTTAGATTTGATTTGTGTTTGATTATTGATTCCGTACGTTGATTGTGGATGTCTTCCAGCTTGATTTGCGTATCTAGGTCATAGACTTTAGGGTTTGTGATTGTTTGTGTGGTTTGCTAGAGATAGTGATCCATATGAGTTGTGATTGAGTATTCTTTAGAACTAAGTGTGTATCCTGTCTCAATACCCGAGAAGTGAGAGATAGTCGTTTAGTCTTCGTCATTAGGAATCCGAGTGTCAGCTGTCTGAGAGGAAGTTGATATTAGGTTTCTAGTGAATGTTTCTTTTCTGAGTCATAATTCTTATCTTGAGATTACCCCGTGCGTTCTTCGAATGTATGGTGGACAGTGAGACTGAGAGGTGATCTGTCTATTCTGATACTTTATCATTGTTGGATAGACTAAAAGGTGATCCAACCATCTGGTGAGTTTATTACACCTTTAGGTTCCTTAGTTGGTGACACCCTGAGAGTGATTAGGGATCCACTAGATAGTCTAGAGTTCTTTTCTTAGAAACCCAGATCCATCTTAGTTTCCAGAACCGGTAGAAGGTGTTCTTTGCAAGTAGGATTCCAACCTAGGTAGTATTCTTCCCATCTTCTGATATTTCCTTAGTCTTGATCTTGATAGTTGAGTCGTTCTTGGTTTGCTGCTTCCTTAGTTAAATCTTTAGTGTAGTTAACCCCCCAAACCAAATCCTTCTTTAGTCCGAGTCAGAGTCTAGTATAATTATAGTAGTGTCTCTAGGGTTCGATATTCCGGTTTACCATTAAGCTGTGCTACACTCGATAGGAACACTTGCCTGTCTGTGCGGTTTAGTCGAAGGTACTCCATTTATTACTTAGGAGTCTAGGTTAGGTTTTATTAGTTTTATATACACTGTCCGGACAACATTAAGTTTTTAGCGCCGTTGTCGGGGACACTTGGCAATAGCAATATTAGCTTTGACTAGTTCTTTTAGTATTTTTTGTTTTTTAGTCTTAATTGTGTGTCTTTGTCTTTTCAGCTACTTGTGTGTCCTATCTGAGTGTCTAATATATGATCGAGTCTTTCTGTCTTGAGTCTTTGTCTATTTCTTTTTGTTCTTGTGTCAGTTTATGCACCACACTCGTTCGCAGGGATCACCACCATATTCTGCTTATTTAGAGCCCGAACGAGAGATGCACGAGCACACCCGCGACTTCCGGGAGTGTTTGAAAGCATTCTGCAGTAACCAGGTACATTCTCCAAGCCCAGTTCCATTTCCTATCATGGGCGACGCTGACCCACCAGCGAGACGTACTGTGCACCAGAGGGCCAGTGACGGGGTCAACGTGGGCGAGATCTTCCAACACACGCCCCGCCATTCCGAACACTAATACATGGCAGATCCAATCACTTGTCATGAGAACGATCACCCATGCCACTCAATTTCATGGCCTTGTGGATGAGGATGCACCCGGACACTTGTCGCGCTTCGCGCGCATATGTGATACTTTCAATATCACGGGTGTGTCTAAGGACGCTATCTACTTGCGTCTCTTCCCATTCTCGCTCTATGGTCGCGCATCTACTTAGATTGACACCCTCCTTGACAACTCTATCACCACATGGGAGGATCTTCAAGCCAAATTATCCAAGAAGTACTATCCACCTTCCAGGGCCGCTCGCCTTCGGGATCAAATCCAATCGTTCCGGACGGATCCTGACGAGCCTTATCACATGGCCTGGGAGCGGTTCAACACGCTGATGAGCCGATGTCCCCAGCATGGTCTTTCTGACTGGGCGATAGTGGAGAAGTTATACAATGGTCTCACCTTCGAGAAGCAGCAAATGTTCAACATAGTTGCAGGAGGCCATATCATGGATAAACTTGAGCCAGACGAGTGTGAGGAGATGTTCGAGAGCTTAGCTCTGGCGTAACATCAGCAACCATCTACTAGGACTTCCATTCCTAGTGCTAGAGCACCAACCTCTTCTCCTAAAGGTGTGCATCAGGTCACTCCTGATACTAGCATGGCTGCTGCACTTGCAGCAATGGCTAACAAGATCAAGGAGCTTAAACTCAGTGCTCTTAGGTGTGAGGTGTGCAAGGGAGGACATGACACCAGAGATTTCCCCGTCAATCAACAGGAGCAGGTGAGCTTTGCTAGCAATCAGAACCAGAACCGAGGGTACACCAATTACAACAATACTTATGGCTCGGGATGGAGATCTGGAAACAACCGACCTGGGTTTAATGGTCGCCAACATCAGTATGGAGGAGGAGAAGCTGGAGCAAGCGCGGGAAGCAGTGTCAACACGAGGAAGATAGAGGAGATGATATAGAATCAGACACATATGCTCTCCCATTTAGTTAAGCAAGACAGGGATGCTAAGCAGAGACTGGATGCCCACGACACTTTACTGAAGAATTAGCAATTGGCATTCGAGGATTTACAGCGCACGGTAGGAGACATCGCGAAGAGCTTGAAGGACATATAGGGAGGTCCATCTTCGGGCCCCAACGCTTCAGTGATGGCCGTGTCAGTCATTAGTCATAGAGAGGAGGAGAGAGTAGAAGAGGAAGCCTCCCACGATGCTGATTATGGTAATCCTTCGGTAGAGGAGGTGAAGAAGATTAATTGGAGAGCTCGGTTTGCGGAGATCGATGCTAGGATTCTAGAGGAGCCCGAGTTGAATTATGTTTCGACTAGGAATATGAGGGCAGAAGAGAAGGAGAGCCCACCGGTAGTAGAAGAAGAAGAGCTGGTGGATGAAGAGATAGAGATGGAGAAGCCTGCCGAGAAGGCAGAGGAGATGAAGAAAGGGGTGGAGATGAAGTCCCCCGAGATTGACTTGAGTCGTGTTCCCTATCCAGCTCGCTTGTTACCACAAAAACACGCTAGGGAATACGGTCACTTCCTTGATATGTTCAAACAACTCAAGGTCAATCTCCCATTTATAGAGGTCCTCCATCATATGCCAAAGTATGGCAAGTACCTCAAAGATCTTATTTCCAACAAGAAGAAGCTAGAGGGGATATCTGAAGTCTCACTTAGTGAGCAATGTTCTGTTGTGGTTCAGAACAAACTACCAGAGAAGATGGTGGATTCGGGGCGTTTCACGATCCTGTGTCTGCTTGGCGGTTTGCCTCTAAACCATGCGTTGGCTGACCTGGGTGCTAGCGTCAATCTGATGCCTTATTCCATTTATAAGCAGCTAGACCTGGGATAACCGCAGCCGACGAGAATTTCCTTGGCTGATCGCTCAGTCAAGTATCCACGGGGGAATTGTGGAGAAACTGATAGTAAAAGTAGGTAAATTTTTCTTCCCCGTGGATTTTGTTATTCTGGACATGGAAGTGGATGATAGAGTCCCACTCATCCTAGGACACCCGTTCCTACGTACCGCCAAGGCAATAATCGATGTCTTTGACGGGAAACTCACACTTCGTGTGGGGGATGAGTCGATCACATTTGATACTATGAAGTCCATGAAGGATGTTGGCAAGCATAGCCACTCCATGTGCATGCTTGATACCTTCATGGACAAATTTCGGGACTCTAATCCAGTTGAGTATGTTGTTGATGGAGATGGAGGGGGAATGATAGAGGACCCACCAGATTGGTTAGCTAAATTTGAAAGGAATTTGATAGGGTCTACAATTGTAGGTGCTAATGATGGTGATTGCAGTTTAAGTGAGATATTAGCACAAGTCGGGTCATTAATCTGTGAGACACCCGTGGTTGAAAGTGTAGAGGATCATGAGGATCCGAGCGAGAGGTTAGAGGCTACACCTTTAATGATATCACATATTGAGCCTTTGAATTTTACTTATGTCCATGCTGAGGGGATATATAGAAGCCGAGTCATCCCCTAAATCTAGGCCGCCCCGTAAGAAACTCCGAGTGTTAAGTGAATCTTGTGATGTGAGGATATAGCAAACCCCAAGTGTGGGGATGTTTAGGTGTGACAGCGTGTTGAAGTATTTGAACCAGGTTATCTTTGGACCTGGAAGGTTTAAGCTATGGTGGAAGGACTTGATTGAAAAATATAAGAGAGATTTAGAGTTTGATAGAGGTAGGAATGTGCTGAGGAATTGGAGGATCGGTACACCGCGTATGATGAAGGCGGTACCGGTTAGGATCAAGGAGAAGCCTCCTGATAGGTTTGTTTGAGTCTGGGGCAAATGCCCGGGATGTAGAGTTTGTTTGCTTTACTTGGTTTGAGTCCGTGTCAATTTTTGTGTTTTTCGGTATGTGTGTTTTGTTTATGTCGTGTTTTGCAGGGATTCGTGCTTGATTCGGTGAGCAAAATCGTCGGTAATGAAGTTTCATATATTTTTACATATGTTTTTGTGCTTGGAACAGGTTTTTAAAGGACATGGGTGAAAAATATTTTTAGAAGGCCAAAATTATTCTAAGTATGAAATTTGAAAATCATTCTTAACTTTCTGTGATTGGCACTTCCTCGCGGTATGCGACTCTGGAAGAGAAGTTTCTCGTGGTACACGAGTGACAAAAGATTTAGCCGGCTTAAATGCCACTCCCTCGCGGTACGCGAGGAGTGGCTGCCTGGTTTCTCGCGGTACGCGGGGGAGTCCTGGATTCACCCTTTTTCCTTGTTTTTCCGTGGTTTTCAATACTCATTCACCACCATCATCATACCACATATCATCCTTTATCCATCATTCATTATCATTCATTATCACCACTATCATTCACACCTCTATCTTCTATCCACCATCCATCATCATCCATCATTCATTATCACCATATCATTCATAATCCACCCATCATTCACTTCATGCCATCCGACCACCACGACCATGGGAAACTTGAAACCGTTTCGATCCATTGATCTACCTTGTTGTGGCATTCATGTCTATGTGTTTGCCACACATCGAGTATGTTTTTCTGCATGCTATCTATCTTGAGTCAGTTTGAGTCAGTTTAATGTTGCAGGTTTGTTGTGTGGTTTATTTTGCAGGTTTGATCATTCCGCCCGTACTCAATCTCCATTCGGGTGGGGTTGATCATCACTTATATGAAATTTGTAAAGGCAACCCAGCAGTTTGTGCAACCACGGCCGAAATGCTATACGGTGCACACAAGGAGGAACGAAGCTGGATTTTTAATTCAATGCTACATTACTAGCTAAGTCGATTCCTGTTTTATTTTTGCATTTTTATTTTTAGTTGTGTTTTGCTTCACATTGAGGACAACGTGTCTTTCAAGTGTGGGGATGTGAGTGTCTAGTAGTAGTTAGTTTCTCTTGTTTAAAAAAATTCAAAAAAAAAAATTTTAAAAAAAAAATTGAAAAGAATTTTAAAAAATGTCATTGGAAATAACTGCTTATACTTGGAAAATGATAGTACAAATGGATCTGCTTGTTGAATTTAAATGAATAAATAATAGAAAACGTGTTTAATTAGTGATGTTTTGGTAGACCTAGCTAGCAAGTAGAGCTTAAATATCCTGTTTGTGTTGTTTAGGGAATTAGTTGAATTTTAAAATCATGATATCTTGTGGGTATTCATCTTAGGGTGTCGGTAATACTGAAACTTTCAACATAGGGTGATAGGTACCATGTTAAGTTAAAATTTAGAGTTCTTTGAAATTCTTGGCACACCACTCTCTTTTTATGAGAATAAATCCGAGTTTGGTGGCCCCCACATCCATAAAATCAATAATACATGAGCTTATTTTTAGAATACTGAGTTTTGCTTATGTGTTACTTTTCGGGATGGCCACTTGGAGAAAACACCCCTAAGTGATTCTTATGTGCTTATTGATATGACTTAGTCTATGTGTTACCTTACGGGATAGTGACTTGGTTGAAACGCCTTCAGATGAAGTTTAATTTGAATATTAATGCTCATATTCATTCCATTCATTCATATTTAATCTGATTTCTGAAACCTGTAAATTTTAGTTTAACGTGGTAGGGTAAATCTATATGGTTTGATCCGAGCCTAAACATGACCGTGAGACGGGATTAGGTAGAGCTATAACTTTGAGTGTGAGTCACATAGGTTGATTGATATGCTTGGTAAAGTAATATTAGAACACGTAACGGGGGCTTGAAAGTTGGTGCTTGGGTTTAATCATATAGAAATATTGATTGTTGCTTTTTAACGCGTTAGTATATTTTGCTAATTGGTAATTGATGTTTGTTAAGTTAGATCGGAGTTATGATTCCATTTGCAGCTTTTAGAGGACGAAAAAAGGTTAAGTGTGGGGATGTTTGATGTAGTGCGAAGCACACATCTTTATTCCTAATGTTTTGTGCGTTTTTACTTAGTTTTATCTTTGTTTTGAGTCGTTTAAGTCTGTATTTGAGTCTATTATATGTTTACAGGTGCTCGAGAAGATTAAAAGTGAATATCGAAAGAAATCGAGCAAGAGAAGGGAGCCGGGAGAAATAATTTGGCCCTCGTGGTACGCGAGAGAAACTTCGCGATACGCGAGGAAATCCAGAACGCGCCCCGACTAATTTGGCCCTCGTGGTACGCGAGGGGCTTGCCAGTATTTCTCGCGGTACGCGAGAGACAGGAAATCCATGAAAAACCCTAAATTCGAATTTTAATATAATTGTAATGCCATAATACTAGAAAATTGAGTTTTAGCCGTCCAGAGAAGAGAAAGAGGCGATTTTGGGGCTAGAGAAGGCCATTGAAGTGCACGATTGGAGCTTTCGAATCCGGGTTCATTAGTAATAGCGTATTAGGTTATCATGCTTTGATTTTTATTCTTTGATTGCTATGTTTGATACCATGTTTCTGTGTTTTACTTCTGTTATGGATGTTTTGAGTATGATTCTTGGCTAGAACATTGATACTGTCTAGGTTTATGATGATTACTGCGTAAAGTTATGATTTTTATCGGTTTTGGATTCTATTTGATGGTTAATGATTTTGTAAAGAATCTTGATTTGATTATTATGATGAATATGCATGCTTAGATCTGATTTGTGTTTGATTATTGATTTCGTACGTTGATTGTGGATGTCTTCCGGCTTGATTTGCGTACCTAGGTCATAGACTTTAGGGTTTGTGATTGTTTGTGTGGTTTGCTAGAGATAGTGATCCATAGGAGTTGTGATTGAGTATTCTTTAGAACTGAGAGTGTATCCTGTCTCAATACCCGAGAAGTGAGAGATAGTCGTTTAGTGTTCGTCATTAGGAATCCTAGTGTCAGCTGTCTGAGAGGAAGTTGGTATTAGGTGTCTAGTGATTGTTTCTTTTCTGAGTCATAATTCTTATCTTGAGATTACCCCGTGCGTTCTTTGAAAGTATGGTGAATAGTGAGACTGAGAGGTGATCTGTCTATTCGGGTACTCTATCACTATTTGAGAGACTGAAAGGTGATCCAACCATCTGGTGAGTTTATTACACCTTTAGGTTCCTTAGTTGGTGACACCCTGAGAGTGATTAGGGATCCACTAGGTAGTCTAGAGTTGTTTCCTTAGAAACCCAGATCCATCTTAGTTTCCAGAACCGGTAGAAGTTGTTCTTTGCAAGTAGGATTCCAACCTAGGTAGTATTCTTCCCATCTTCTGATATTTCCTTAGTCTTGATCTTGATAGTTGAGTCGTTCTTAGTTTGTTGCATCCTTAGTTAAATCTTTAGTGTAGTTAACCCCCCCAAACCAAATCTTTCTTTAGTCCGAGTCAGAGTCTAGTATAGTTATAGTAGTGTCTCTAGGGTTCGATATTCTGGTTTACCATTAAGTTGTGCTACAGTCGATAGGTACACTTGATTGTTAGTGCGGTTTTGTCGAAGGTACTCCATTTATTACTTAGGAGTCTAGGTTAGGTTTTATTAGTTTTATATATACCGTCTGGACGACATCACGGGTGCTAAGGCGGATTGGATCCGTAAGGTCAAAGAGGATGACAAGATTTCTTTTTTGGCTTTTCAGGAGACGCAATGTGAGAGTTTGCCTGATTTCTTGGTGTCTAATTACTGGGGTAAGGCTAAATTTTTGTCTGTTTTTATGGATGCATCTGGTCGTCAGGGGGTTTGGTTTGTGTTTGGGACCCAAGTGTCTTGGAAGTTCAGCATTCTGTCAAGAAGAGGAATTATATATACTTGAAAGGGGTTATCAAAGGTAGTAACGTGGGCATCAATATTTTGAACGTTTATGCTCCCCAGTCTGTGTTGGGTAAAAGGGCTCTTTGGTCGGAAATTTCTGAATTAAAATCTAGCTCTATCGGGTTATGGATTATCCTGGGGGATTTCAATGCGGTTAGATTTCCGGAAGAGAGACTGAACTCGGTGTTTAATGCCCGTTGTGCTAGAGATTTCAACATGTTTGTTTTCAATAATGGCCTTGATGATTATTTGATGAGAGGCAGAAGATTCACGTTCCTGGCTGGTAATGGAAACAAGTTGAACAAAATCGACCGGATGCTAGTGTGTCACGATTTCATGAGCATGTGGCCTGAGGGCCTTACCCAGGTTTCTGTCTGACTGAAGTGTCGTTTTTAATATATAAAAATATAATATATTTTTATGATTGTTTTACGAGATCAGGTTTTAAATTTATAAAATGATAATTACTTTAACTTAAAAACACACACAATAGTCAAGTGTACCTATCGCATCGTAATATAGTTTAGGTAAAAACCAAGTATCGAACCAATGGACGCGGTCGAGTTCCAATACTCAACTTTTGTTATCGTTTAGCCGGATTAATTAGTGAGTCGGTTTTGTGTGCTTATGAAGCGGAATAGTAATTGACAGAAAAGTAAATAACGGTAAAAGTAAATGACTGAAATGTAAAAATGTGCGTGATGCGTGTAACAGGAATGTAAATAGTAGAATAGTAAATAGCAGGAAAGTAAATATCTCGGAAATGATCAGGTCACGAAGAGTATTGCTTTGGGCTTTGAATCAGCTTGGTACGTGATAATGTTAAGTAAATAACGGTAAAAGTAAATTGACAGAAAAGTAAATAACGGTAAAAGTAAATAACGGTAAAAGTAAATGACTGAAATGTAAAAATGTAAATGACAGAAAAGTAAATAACGGTAAAAGTAAATGACTGAAATGTAAAAATGTGCGTGATGCGTGTAACAGGAATGTAAATAGTAGAATAGTAAATAGCAGGAAAGTAAATATCTCGGAAATGATCAGGTCACGAAGAGTATTGCTTTGGGCTTTGAATCAGCTTGGTACGTGATAATGTTAAGTTGACTAATCCAGTGATATGACTACTACAACCTTGTGACCCGGGTCACCGCTATAGCCTCGTCCTCACAACATTTGATTCACGAATTAAAATCTTTAAATTAAAATGGTAGTGCCTCCCGTTAAGGACAACAGATACCCTCAACCCTTCGAATGGTCATCTCCAGGTTGGTTTAAGACATCGAACATAAATGCTTTGTATTAAAGTTAAATAGGTGATTATATTTTGTTCACCGGGAGGCGGTGTAACAATGAGATCAAGTATAAAGACGTACCATTCCTAAAATGAGTTCACCAATTCTTAGTCGCATAAGAAGTTCGTATAAAGATGTACGACTTTAATAATGTTGACCAAGCCTTGGCTTATCAATCTCTGCTTGTATAAAGATGTACAAGTTTCAAAAGAAGTTTGATTAAAAAGGTTTTACGATCTTACACTTTAAAATCAAGAACACTCACAAATATAAAGACGGATTTAGACAATAATAAAATCCCACCAAATGGTGGTTTTAAGAGTGAATAATTAAAGACATAAACATACCACTAGATTAATACGTCAAACATTAACATGCACCAAACATCATCTTCACCCTAGCAGTACAAGAAGCTTAGCCACGAATGGCCATGCTAGCTAACGTAACGCTGAGTTTCGTAGGCTCCCCTATTGTGGAACAAGGAGGAAGAGCCCCTCTACTCACTACTACTACTCCAATACTACTAGAAATGAATTATTCTCTCTATCTTGATGTATGGATTGGTGTATTTTGGTGTGTGGAATGAAGAACTCAAGCCATCTGTTTATAGGGCTCAAAATGAGCAATGAACGGCCGTGCATTGGATTGCACGGGCGTGCAAACACCTCGGGAATCAAACATGGTACACGAGACAGTGTACTGGTCCCTTGGAGAGCAAGTTGGGCCTTGCACGGTCGTGCAATGGGATGTACGGTCGTGCATCCCCTCATTGCCTCCTGTTTTGTCTTTTAGCTGCTTGTGTTGACTTCCTTTGACCTGGTTTGACTTCTTGGGGGTCAATGCTCGGGTTTGGTCCTCCAAAAGCTTGATTTCTTCATGTTTTAAGCTGGTTTTTGCTCTGTTTATCTTGGGGCACCGAATAACCTGCAATTGTAAAATATAAACGATTTAAGTATCAATTGTAAGATTATTAATCAATTAGCACAATAATATGGGGGTTATTATGCTTGCAAAACATGTATAATTTAGGGCATATCATAATACCCCTCACTTAAACTTTGCTTGTCCTCAAGCAAACTCATGCATGATCATACCCATAACTAAAACCTTTACAAATGGTAATGGAGTTCCAAGTAGTTGGAAACCCTGGGATAAATTTTGAGTTGCTTATTATCTTTTTGTGCTTTTCTGTGATGGAATCCATGACAAGCCTACTAGAACTTCAATTATGCATAAATTTTCACTCCTCACAATGTTCACTCAACTCTATAGTTATATATGTTTGGATAATGTAAGTTTAAGTGAACACTCAAGTTCGAATCGAATTATGCAATGGTCATAAGCTTGTATGCAAATCAAGTATCCACCAACTAACTAGGTAGTATGCATGAATCAAGAGGGCTTTATAAGGGTTGTAATGTGGCTAAAAGAAAAATAAAGGGTGAAAATTAAAATGTTTTTGGATTTTTAGGGATTTAAAAAGGGTTTTGAAGGGTTGCAGCTATCATGTAACACACAACTACGGCTTCCTTGCTTAAAATGGAAAATACTAGCACGTCCCTCTACAGTACTCAGATCATGAGGGTATAACTAATCTGAGGGCTCGTTTATGGTCAGATTGCCAAGACCAAGATCTCTTATCATTCTCAACTCTTTTCTCACTACGTAGTACACATTACTGCCTTTCCGTATGGATTTTTCGGCATGTAGCCTAACATCTCCTACTTTGATCAGATGCGTATACTCATGTTGGGAATGAGTTTGATTCTTGGTATACTTTCCATTGTGGCTCCAGTTGCCACACTTCACACATTTGTCGTATCTTTTGGCTCTTCTTTTGGTGGCACTTTTTGATAAGCCGCAGAATGGTGGCAATTATTCTTGCTTGCACCACCGTTTTCTTACATCACTAGTTGCTTTGAAAATCTTTTCTCGGTGTTCGGGCGGTAATTCAGGTTTCACGAAATGAAGGCAGAAAAGCAAATTAAAATCAAAAGAATGCATTTCCAGTTCTTTAAGGTCTAACCGGTAAAAGACCAACTTCTCTCTTTCCTTTTCTCCTTTTTCTATTTTTTTATTTTTTTTTGTATCAAGAAAAATTCTTCAATAATTCTTTTTTCTCAATTTCCTTGAAATAATATTTCCATAAATTCCTTGCAGATAGTTCGACTGTTTCTTCATAATACATCCACCTTTTGTATATTCCAATTCTTTGAGTAAACCAGATTTTTTCCAAAGTTGCCTCAATGGTAATAAACTTGAAATAACGACATAGGATAATTTTTCCATTTTGAAGATAGTTAGCCAATAACCGATGTTTACGAAAAGTTGGTTGGGTGATAACTGTGGGTAGTAGAAAAGAAAAGGCTAAGGCTCAAATGGCTATATAGGCGCATAATATTTTTGGTATTTTTGGGTTTAAGGATAATATATAAGGGTAATAAAGTCCTAGGTGCCTTAATTACTTTCATACTTCTACTAGTTCATGGTCTTGATATGTATAAGTCTCACAAGTTCTAATTATGCACAAAATCCAATCGAATAAACACTCAATATACCAAACGAAAGAGCATGCGAAAGATAATGATAATAATGCTCGTGAAATGGCTCAGATTATTATCACATGATGGAAACGGATGGGATAGGGTTTAGTGATTTGTTATGCATAATATCCATTTGTTTCTACTTTCCATGTATTTATTTTATTTAATTAGGTGCGAACTCAAAGAGGTTTAGATTTTAAGGTTTAAAATTTTTGAAAATTTTTTCTGGTTTTTCAAAATGTAGGTTTTTGTAAGGTCTTAGTTAAATGGGTAGAAATCATGAAACTTTTACTGCTTTGAGGTTACAAGTAGTCCTGAATCTCTAATTCCCCAACCCACACTTAAAACTGTGCATTGCCCTCAATGTACAAATGCATGTAATGGAATGCTATGCAGGAATTTAAATGCATGAAGTTTTATTGGAAAAGAAACTGGTACTCCCCCAGTCAATTCGGTGTATAACCTATGGCCAAAACTTGTTGCTGTTGTTAGGCTGTACCTATCAGCTGCTTGTTAAGACGTTGCTTCAAAGACTTCATTGAATTTCAAAGAAATTTGATGTGGTTTTCGATTCCTCGGGTCCTAGTATCGAGAAGGCATACATGGGGGCTGAAGTAATAGAAACTTAAATTTGAAAACCAAACTCGAGGTCCATGCTTTCTGCCGTATGCACCAACTTCTCAATTTATTCATGAACATCGGTTGCCTCCCGGAAGCGCCACGTTTATTTAAGCGTCGTTGGCCAGACCCGTACGTGCTTCATCAGTCTTTCTCCTCTAGTGGAACTTCGTCTATTTGATCAATAGGTCCTTCGAGGTAACGCTTTACTTGATGACCGTTAGCTTTGAAAGTTGTCCCGTCTATTTGTTCCAGTTCCAGCGTTCCATAAGGGAATATATTTCGAATTATGTATGGTCCCGTCCTCTTAGATCTCAATTTTCCCTCGAAATAGTTGCAATCTTGAATTGTAAAGCAAGACTTTTTCTCCTTCTTGGAATTCCCCCTTCCTTAGCTTTTTATCATGATGTTTCTTTGCCCTATCTTTGTATATTGCTAAATTCATATATGCCTGATTTTGCAATTCTTCCAATTCATGAATTTGTAGAAGGCGGTGCTCTCCTGCACTGGATAGATCTAGGTTTACTACCTTGAGTGCCCAGTACGCTTTATGCTCAATTTCTATTGGGAGGTGACATGCCTTCCCATAAACCATTCGGTAAGGAGTGGTTTCGATAGGTTTTTTGTAAGCCGTGCGTAGAGCCCATAATGCATCTTCTAGTTTATCAGACCAGTCTTTACGATTTGGACTCACAACTTTTTCCAAGATACGCTTAATTGCTCTGTTTGTGACTTCCATTTTTCCATTTGCTTGGGGATGGTAAGGTGTGGATAGCTTATGGGTACAACCATATCGTTTGAGTGTCTTTTCTAATTATGAATTGCAGAAGTGTGTTCCTCTATCACTGATTAAAGCTTTTGGTGTACCGAACCGTGTGAATAGTCTTTTGAGAAACCGGATGACGACTCGTGCGTCATTGGTTGGTAATGCTTGTGCCTCAACCCATTTTGACACGTAGTCTACTGCTACCAGGATGTATTGATTTCGGCAAGATGGAGGGAATGGCCCAACAAACTCGATCCCTCATACGTCAAATATTTCACATACTTCGATGCTTGTTTGAGGCCTTTCGTCACGCTTTGAAATACTTCATGTCCTTTGACAGGAGTCACATGTGCTTATAAGCTTATGTGCGTCCTTGAAAACAGTTGGCCAAAAGAATCCGGCCTCAAAGACTTTCCTTGCAGTGTAATTGGCTCCATGATGCCCTCATGTAGGTCCTTCATAACATTGTCGTAGTATCTCATGTGCCTCCTTCCCGTACACACATCGTCGAACTATTTGATCCGTACAAATGCGAATTAGATACGGATCTTCCCAGAAGTAGTGCTTAACGTCTGCGAAGAATTTCTTCCTTTCTTGAAATGTTACCCCTTTTACTAGTTCCCCACTTGCTAGGAAGTTTGCGATGTCTGCAAACCATGGATATTCATTGATGTCTTGTACGTGTAGTATGTACTCGTGAGGGAAACTATCATTTATAGCAACCTTTTGGTTCTCTTGAGTAATTTCAAGTCGAGATAAATGATCTGCTGCGAAATTCTCTGCTCCTTTCTTGTCTTTTATCTCGATATCAAATTCTTGAAGTAGGAGGATCCATCTAATTAACCTTGGTTTTGCATCTTGCTTGTTAAAGAGATATCTTAGGGTGGCATGATCGGCGATAGTTTTTTATAAGACCATGTATGAACGGAATTTATCAAAGGCTAAAACTACAGCTACTAATTCCTTCTCAATGGTGGTGTAATTTTCTTGAGCATCGTTTAAGGTTTTACTTGCATAGTGAATCGGGTGAAAATGCTTTTCGCTCCGTTGACCTAAAACTGCTCCTATTGCGTAGTCACTTGCTTCACACATGAGTTCGAATGGTTTTGTCCAATTAGGTGCTGTAATGATAGGCGCATCAACGAGTTTCGTCTTGAGAGTTTCAAATGCTACTAAACAATCGTCAGAGAATAAAAAGGGTCGATCTTTTTCCAACAGTTGTGTCAAGGGTCTGGCGATTGATGAAAAGTCTTTTATGAATCTTCTATAGAATCCCGCATGACCAAGGAAGCTTATGATCCCCTTTACTGAATTTAGTGGTGAAAGCATTGATATAGTTTCCACTTTGGCTTTGTCGACTTCAATACCATTCTTTGAAATCTTATGTCCTAATATTATCCCTTCTTTGACCATAAAGTGGCATTTTTCCTAGTTTAGCGCTAGATTTGAGTCTTCACATCTTGCTAGCATCTTTTCTAAGTTTGGCAGACAATGGTCGAAGGAATTTCCAAAATCTGAGAAATCATTCGTGAATACTTCAATTGATTCTTCTATCATATCATGAAATATAGCAATCATGAATCGCTGGAACGTAGCGGGTGCATTGCATAGTCCAAATGGCATACGCCTATAAGCAAAGGTGCCATAGGGACAGGTAAACGTAGTTTTCTCCTGGTCTTCGGGGTATATAAGGATTTGAATATACCTCGAGAATCCATCGAGAAAACAATAGAACATATTCCCGGAAAGTCGCTCCAACATTTGATCAATGAAGGGTAGCGGAAAATGGTATTTTCGAGTAGCTTCCTTCAACTTGCGATAATCAATACATACCCGCCATCCAGTGGCTGTGCGGGTTGGTATTAGCTCATTTTTCTTGTTTGTGATTACCGTTATACGTCCTTTCTTTGGTACAACTTGAACTGGACTGACCCATGTTGAATCTGAAATACGGTAGGTAACTTTTGCATCTAGCAGTTTGATAACCTCATTCTTCACTACCTCTTGCATTCTGGGGTTCAGTCGTCTTTGGTGCTGCACACTTGTCTTGTAATTATCTTCCATAAGTATTTTGTGAATGCAAAATGAGGGGCTAATTCCTTTAAGATCCATTAGCTTCCATGCGATAGCTTTCTTGTGCCTTTTCAAAACTTCTAGCAGTTTTTCCTTCTTGTCATTTTCCAATCTGGAGGAGATAATAACCGGAAGCTTGAATTCTTCATCTAGGAAGTTCCTTTAGCTCTAGTGTAGGTGGTTCTTTGATAGAGGGTTTTGTCTTTTCACTCTCATCTCTATCTTCCAGCTCCTCAATGCCTATTGTTTCATCATTATGATTAGTGTGCTTTATCATGAACCCTTCACAAACTAAATATTCCTCGTGTTCCTCAGCTAGCCATTCTTCTTATTTTCCCAGGACGTCATGCATGTAGTCCCCTACTAGGTAGTCGAAATCGTCAAAAAGAAAAGCCAGATCGTCATGACTACTTGGTCGCTGCATGGCCTTCTTAAGATCGAACGTGATTCGTTCTTGCTGAATGCTTAATGCCAGCCTTCCTCCCCAAACGTCAATAAGGGTGAGGACTGTATTGAGAAATGGCCTCCCGAGAATAAGAGGGCATCGTGTTCTTCCTTTTATGTCAACCACCACAAAATCCATAGGGAAGACGAATTCATTAATTTTTATAAGCACATCTTCATCAATTCCCTTTGGATAGCGAACCATCCTATTGGTTACGCCAAGTTCTGATTTTGTGGGTTGGAGTTTCTTGAGATTCATTTTGTCAAATATAGCGCCAGGTAAAATGTTTATGCTGATATGCAGGTCAGCAATAACATTACCTTAGATTGAGTCACTTATAAGACAGGAGATCATGAATAGGCCGGGAGGTTTTCTTCCTTTCATAATGGCTGAGCATTCTTCGTTTAATGTGATTTTTGGCTGCTCTTCCATTTTGTTTTGGTTAGTCAGCATATCTTTGAGAAACTTTGCATGAGCTGGCATCTTATAGAGGAACAACTCGTAAGGCAGATTTAACTGAATTTGATTTAATAAATACTGAAAGCGTCTGAATTATTTCTCCAACCTCGGTGGTTCTAAGGTTTCCTGTATAATTTCAGCCCTTACTATGTCATCTTCGTTGATATTCCCCGTGTTGTCTATGGGAATCATGGTTATTACCTCCATGTTCTGTTCTTGTGATGCTTGATCTGCTTCGACACTTGGTGGATGATCCAGAATTTTAGAATGATCTTCATGTGGTTCCGTAGCATAGAGTTTAATGATTTGATTTTTTATTTCCTCTAGATTACGGAATAGTGTGTCTGGCTTCCAAGGATCTGGTTCGTAGAATGCACAATATGTGTTTACTGATGGGGGTGGTGAAGGAAGTAAATCCTCAAATGGTGACGGGTGGAGATTTATCTCATGGTCCATAGGGCACCATACGGAAAGATAACACTCCTCAATGAAGTGTGATCCTTCACATAACTCGCACTATGAATATGAGAAATTGCTTTCAAATTTGAAAATTCTTCCTCGGTAAAGTTTTCATTGTATAGATCCATGATTATTTTTGTGAAACTTTTACTTTTTTAAAAAGGCTAATCCGTTAACTCGAATTTTTCTTAAAATCACCGTGTCCCCGGCAACGGCGCCAAAAACTTGAGGTGTCGTTTTTAATATATAAAAATATAATATATTTTATGATGGTTTTACGAGATCAGGTTTTAAATTTATAAAATGATAATTACTTTAACTTAAAAACATACACAATAGGCAAGTGTACCTATCGCAACGTAATATAGTTTAGGTAAGAACCAAGTATCGAACCAATGGACATGGTCGAGTTCCAATACTCAACTTTTGTTATCGTTTAGCCGGATTAATTAGTGAGTGAGTTTTGTGTGCTTGTGAAGCGGAATAGTAAATGACAGAAAAGTAAATAACGGTAAAGTAAATAACAAAAAAGTAAAAATGTGCGTGATGTGTGTAACAGGAATGTAAATAGCAGAATAGAAAATAGAAGGAAATTAAATATCTCAAAAATGATCAGGTCACGAAGAGTATTGCTTTGGGCTTCGAATCAGCTTGGTATGTTATAATGTTAAGTTGACTAATCCAGTGATATAACTACTACAAACTTGTGACCCGGGTCACCGCTAGAGCCTCGTCCTCACGACATTTGATTCACGAATTAAAATCTTTAAATTAAAATGGTAGTGCCTCCCGTTAAGGACAAAATTTATCCTCAACCCTTCGAATGGTCATCTCCGGTTGGTTTAAGACATCGAACGTAAATGCTTTGTATTAAAGTTAAATAGGTGATTATATTTTGCTCACCGGGAGGCGGTGTAACAATGAGACCAAATATAAAGACGTACCATTCCCAACATGAGTTTACCAATTCTTGGTCGCATAAGAAGTTCGTATAAAGACGTACGACCTTAATAATGTTGACCAAGCCTTGGCTTATCAATCTCTGCTTGTATAAACTCGTACAAGTTTCAAAAGAAGTTTAATTAAAAAGGTTTTATGATCTTATACTTTAAAATCAAGAACACTCACAAATATAAAGACGGATTTAGACAATAATAAAATCCCACCAAATGGTGGTTTTAAGAGTGAATAATTAAAGACATAAACATACCACTAGATTAATATGTCAAACATTAACATGCACCAAACATCATCTTCACCCTAGCAATACAAGAAGCTTAGCCACGAATGGCCATGCTAGCTAACGTAACGCTGAGTTTCGTAGGCTCCCCTATTGTGGAACAAGGAGGAAGAGCCCCTCTACTCACTACTACTACTCTAATACTACTAGAAATGAACTATTCTCTCTATCTTGATGTATGGATTGGTGTATTTTGGTGTGTGGAATGAAGAACTCAAGCCATCTATTTATAGGCCTCAAAATGAGCAATGCATGATCGTGCATTGGATTGCACGGGCGTGCAAACGCCTAGGGAATCAAACAGGGTACACGGGACAGTGTACTGGTCCCTTGGAAAGCAATTTGGGCCTTGCCCGGTCGTGCAATGGGATGCACGGCTGAGCATCCCCTCCTTGCCTCCTGTTTTGTCTTTTAGCTGCTTGTGTTGACTTCCTTTGACCTGGTTTGACTTCTTGGGGATCAATGCTCGGGTTTGGTCCTCCAAAAGCTTGATTTCTTTATGTTTTAAGTTGGTTTTTGCTCTGCTTATCTTGGGACACCGAATAACCTGCAATTGTAAAATATAAACGCTTTAAGTATCAATTGCTAGGTTATTGATCGGTTAGCACCATAATATGGGGGTTATTATGCATGCAAAACATGTATAATTTAGGGCATATCACTGACCATAGCCCGCTTGTTTTGTCCACCTCTTGTCTCTTAAATGGTCCTCATCCTTTCAGAGTTTATAATTCCTGGTTAGACAAGGCTGATTATGAGAGTGTCATTTTGAAGGCGAATGAGTCGTTTTCTTTTTTGGGTCCGGCGGATTAGTCTCTTTTGGAGAAATTTAAACACTTTAGAAGTAGTATTAAAATGTTGAGGGAGGAGGCTACCAGAAAAAAAGGAGAGACGGAGGATAACTTGAAGTCGGAATTGGGGGAGTTGGATGGGGTGCACGAGGGTAGGGAGCTGTCCGAGGCAGAGTTATGGAATACGTTGGAATGTAAGAAGGGGCTTTTAGAGATCGATTTTTGTAAACGACAGGACCTGAAGCAATGGTCTAGGATCAAATGGACCTCGGAGGGGGACGATAATTCTTCCTTTTTTCATGGGATTATCAACTGCATGAGGGTTAGCAACTTTATTCCGGGATTGTTAATCAATGGGGTGTGGGTTACTAAACCGGGCGATGTCAAAAAGGAAGTATTTAATTTCTTTCGTAACCGTTTTGTGGAAGATCAGGTTAGTAGACCTTCGTTTGTGTGCACTCGGCTTAAAAGGATCTCGGAAGAGGATGCCAGCTTCCTTACTGCTAGTTTCTCTACTATAGAGATTAAAGACGCCATATTCGAATGCGGGGATGATTGGGGCTCCTGGTCCGGACGGGCTGAATTTCAGATTATTAGACCTTTTTGGGGCATTCTCGAATCTGACTTTGTTAATGTTTTTGAGGAATTTTTTGATTCAGGTGTGATTAATAGAGGCTGTAATTCGGCCTTTATAACTCTTTTCCCGAAATTGAAAGACCCGGCTAACTTGAATGATTATAGGCCCATCACGTTGGTCGGAGTTATTAGTAAAGCAATTTCGAAAGTTCTCGCCAATCGTTTGAAGAAAGTTCTGGATCCGGTTATCTCGTGTAATCAGTCTGCTTTCCGCAGGGGTAGAAATATTCTTGATGGGCTGCTAATTGTCAACGAGATTATTTCATGGGTGAAGAAGAGTAAAAAGAGTGCCATGCTATTTAAGATTGATTTCGAAAAGGCTTATGATAATGTCAACTAGAATTTCCGGTTATCAGTTATGTCTCAAATGGGATTCCCGCCTAGATGGGGCAAGTGGATTTCTGGTATCTTATCGTCTGCCAGGGCGTCGATGCTTGTGAACGGGGCTCCGACTTTCGAGTTCTAGTGCCATAAAGGAATACGTCAAGGAGATCCATTATATCCTTTTTTGTTCCTGATGGTGATGGAAGCTCTCTCGGGCATGGTTGATTTGGCGTGTGAGGTGGGATTCTTAATGGTGTTCAAACCCCGAATAACGACCCGCTGATTTCTCATCTTTTATTCGCCGATGATGTTATTCTTATTGGTGAGTGGTCGTCATTCTATGCTAGGAATGTGCTGAGAGTTTTAAGGTGCTTCTTTATGTGTTCGGGGTTGAAGATCAACTTAGATAAATCTAATGTGTACGGTATCGGGGTTGAGTTGTCCGAAGTGGAGGCTCTTGCTTCGGTGATGCATTGCAGTGCTGGGTCGATTCCGTTCTCTTATCTTGGTCTTACGGTGGGGGCTAACATGAATAGGGTGGTTAATTGGAGGCCCGTTGTCGACAAAGTGGAAGCTCGTCTTTCCCTTTGGAAGGCTTCTACTCTCTCTATTGGTGGGCGGGTCACTCTAACTAATTCGGTGCTTGAGAGCCTCCCGATCTTTTATTTTTCATTGTATAAAGCCCCGGCGAAAGTTATTGACGGCCTTGAGAGTCTTTTTAAAAGATTCTTGTGGGGTGGTTCCAATGACGTGAAGAAAATCCATTGGGTTGCATGGGAGAGGGTCACGGCTCCTAAAAACATGGGCGGGCTTAGTCTTAGGACCCTGAAAGATATTAATTGTGCCCTTCTTGCTAAGTGGTTTTGGAGATTCAAAACTGATATTAATCTTCTTTGGAAGCAGATTATTGAAGCTATCCATCATAGCAAAAATTGTTGGTTTTTTATTCCTTATAATAGATTGATCTCTGGTGCATGGTGTAACATTGCCAAAATGGAGTCTAAAGTCTTGATTTCAGGACTGCACATTCGTCAGTGTTTCAAAGGAGCGGTGGGTAACGGTAACGAGATTAGGTTCTGGCTTGACCTGTGGGTGTGTGGGGAGCCCCTCAAAGACGTTTATCCGAACCTGTTCAGCCTTGATTTAAATAAAAAAATGCAAGTTAACGAGAGGGTTAGCTGGGATGGTCATTCTTCATCGACGCAATGGTGCTGGAAAAGACCACCTCAAACAGATTCGGAGTGTTCAGAATGGAACAGTTGCAGCACTCGGGTTCTCTCTATGAGTGTTACGGCTGGTCCCGACCGGTGGACTTGGTTGGGTGACAGCTCCAGTGACAGCTCCGGTGACTTTTTGGTTAGATCGTTTAGAAAGCTTTTGATAATGGACAAAGATTACAGCAGGAATTATGTGATGAATTGGAGCAAATGGGTTTCACTTGGAGGGCGGAGGCGGAGAGGATTTCGTCTATGTTGGCTCTTTCCAAAAGAAATGTCGTGGTTGGGGATCTCAAGTGCTGTTTATGCGAGGCGGAGATCGAGTCGGCAGATCATCTTTTTACTTCGTGCTATGTGGCCTCGGTTGTTTGGTATCAAACTAGTAGATGGTGTCGGGTTTCGCCTATCTTTGCGTTCTCGGTTAGAGACATCCTCGAGCTTTATAGATTCTGTGGGTTGGGAGTCAAGGACAAGGAAGTCTTTCACGGAATTATTTTGGTTACTTGTTGGTGTTTGTGGTTAGTTAGGAACGATAAAAGGTTCAACAATAAGGCTATCGTCATCGAGAATATTATCCACAACATTAAATCTCTTGGTTTTCTTTGGTTCTCGAATCGGCCGAAGCGTAAGTATATTAGTTGGGTAGATTGGTGTAGTTTTTAGTTTATGTAATGTTGTAGTTTCCTCTTTTTTTTTTGTTTTTGTCCGCTCGATTTGAGGGGTGTTTTGTTAATGAAATTAGCCTTTCAAAAAAAAATATTTGGATGAAATAGTCAAATTAAGTAGGTTTGATTTTTTAGGTAATGATTTTGGGAGTGAAGTTGAAAGGAAGCAAAAGTGAAATGCAAATCCAGTTGTTATATTCAATAGAGATGCATGTCTCGATCTCTTCAATTCCGGCGTGTTGCTTATCACCTTCCCAACATCCTAACCCCACTACTTTCACTTTCACTTTCACTTTCATTTTTGCTTTTTTACAAAAGTTATTTGCTACAAATATCTGTTAACTTTTATACCAAATGTGTAGAATTTATTT
Organism: Smallanthus sonchifolius; assembly: GCA_023525975.1. Lineage (NCBI taxonomy): Eukaryota > Viridiplantae > Streptophyta > Magnoliopsida > Asterales > Asteraceae > Smallanthus > Smallanthus sonchifolius. The sequence continues at coordinate 19,224,587 of CM042018.1, read as the reverse complement.
AACAAAATTTTGGTAATTTATTAAAAAAAGAGTCTTCAAATTATTATTCTTTTATGATTTAACCACTAAAGTTTTTTTATCTAATTTAATCGCTATATTCATCGTTAAGTCACTAAGTTTTATCCTTAAAAATCTATTTGTGGTTAAAAAATTGTAACGATTCAACCATCTAAAAAACTTTTAAAATATAAACCTTTTGTACAATGTTTTGTAACTATATAAAAATACTAGGTTAGAAACCAATGTATTACGGTGGTTGAATAAATCAAACTTGTTAACAACCAATAATTTGTATAAAGATTTATATGTTGGATGTTATCAGTCATTGATGAAATAAAAATAATAAAGATTTAAGATTATAAATAACAAATAATGAAGATTTAAGAATTATAAATAACAAAAATAATGAAGATTCAAGAATTATAAAATTATATTTTAAGATAACATATAATTGAAATGTTTTTATGATTTAATAAGTTTTGATAAAATATTAGAATAAATTTTAAATATTTAATTATTTAAAATTATTATTATTTAATAAGAGATGGAGTTATTTGATAAGAGAGAGAGGCGGAAAACGAAAATATAGACTTCATCATAATTCGACACGTGACAGATAAAGTTATCCAATCGGAGAACCGATAGACGCCCTCTCTCCCTTAGCCGGCCTTAGTGTCTTTGAAAGTGATTTTTGACTTTGTTTACATATAACAGAAGCAAGATCTAGGAAAAAAAGAGAGACAAATTATAACACATGAAAAAATAAGGAGGATTGGATATCAATAGTGTGTGAGTGGCTTGTCTGCTTATCATCAGCTGGCCACCACTAGAAACTTAAGATATACACCATGGCACCATCATGAAGTTGCAGTCAGTCAAGATCTTTGACTCATTGGTGGTAGCAGGGGTGTCTCGGAGCCCAAGCTGGTATCGGCAGTCGCCTAGGCCCGTTTTCGCGGGGGCCCAAATTAAAAAAAATTATGTTTATATATATAAATAATATATTTTTTTTTAGTTAGAACCAAAATAAGTATATAAAACTTTTGTTGAGAGGCCGATAAATAAAAACCCAAAAAAATATTTAATTATAAACATATTATCAATTATTTAACTATTACCATAATCATTTAAACCAATAACTTAATTTTGTTGAGAGACCCATAAACAATACTCTTTTTCTTTTAAATGCTAATGTCGATTTTTATTTAAAAAAGAATAATTAAATAATCATGTGAAACAATTAGGCACGTTATTTTGGCAGTCGTTGTCGTTCTTTACAATCTCAAAATTGACGATTCAATATCCACGATTAAATCCCAAAATTATTCAATTGGTAAGTGAATATTAATTGATAGCCATATTGTTTTTTATTTTTGATTTACGTGCTCTTCGTTTTTTTTTATTCCAGAAGGTGTTCGTTTTTTTATTTTGATTTTTGATTTTAGTATCATCTTATACATCAAGTTTGTATTTGGATTTTAGTACCATTTCGTATAGTAGATTTTGATTTTGGATTTTAGTACCCTGAATTATCTATAGCCATCTTGTACAGTAGGGGAGATTTTTTTGGATTTTATCGCTACAATAATGTTTTTTTTGTTTGTTGTTATTACAATTATCATCGATCTTTGGAAAAAAAATATATTTAAGGGCCCATTTTTTAGTAATCGTATGGGGCACCAGAAATCTTGAAGACGTCCCTAAGTGGTAGATGACAATAGAGGAAGCTTGGTGGCTAGCTCTTTAAATATTAAAATATTGGCCAGTTATTGACAGCTTTCTTTAATAAAGTAATTAACTTTAATCATATATGTATTTTAAACTTTTATTTCTTAATTTTAAGAAATTACATTTTTTTATGGCTAATTGTATTTTACTGCACTCGAATATTACTTTATGTCTCAAGTGATACTAGAACCCAACACCACTTGAGTGAAGGACATACACCTTTACCAGAACACTGACTAAACTAGTGGTAGTATTTTATGAAATTACATTATGTTCAATTATTTCTTTTTATGCTAAAAAAACGTTGCGTTAAATAAACATGTGTGTTTGAAGAATGAGTGAATGATTGAATTCTACTGTAGAACTACTATTGTAGCTATCATAATCTTATCGAAGTTGTACAGGAAGGTTGGGTATTTAATTTAAATAGATTTTAGACTTTTATGTCTCAATTTTATGAAAGTAAATTACGTTCAATTATTTCTTTTTATGCTAAAAGACGTTGCGTCAAATCAACATGTGTTGAAGAATGAAAGAATTCTACTATAGAACTACTATTGTAGCTATCCATTAAATAATTTGTGTTTTTTCTACCTTACTTTTAAGAACTTATGCTTTTCTCCAATTTTAAATTAATTATAATGTAATTAAACTGGTCCGAGCACTAAACATTTACGTTGTGTTCATAAGTTTAATAAAAAAAAATAGAATTAAGGAGAAAAAAGAAAGTGATAAGAAAGAAAAAATTTAAAGAAAAGAAAGAGAGGAAAGGGCGGTGTTAGTTTCTCTCCAAATCTAGCCATTATTTAAAATCTTTGTTTCTCTTATTTCCAATTCATTCTATTAAAAAAACTAAGAAACATAAATCTTTTCCAGTTTATTTTTACTTCTATTCACTTCTCTCTCTAAAAAACACTCGGGAACACAACGTTAAATCGTTTGGTTTTCAAAACATTTGTATTCTAGCTACCGTAATCTATATATGTTTATTATAAATACTACATTTGAGTATTTGAGTAGTATGTTAATTTACCAAATTGTCCTTATGAAATGAGTAGTATATTCATTTACCAAATTGACCTTATGAAATGAGCTTGGGAGCATCTACTCTATGATTTTTTTTTTAATTTAAATGCGATTCAACGGTAAGTTTATAATTTTTTTCTATTTCATTTTCACCCAGTACTATATATAATATTCGTTTTTAACTTTTAATTTCTTACTAATTTAATTTTTTCTAATAACCTGCGTTCATTAGCTTAAAAAAAACTAAATACGCAGTTGTATTTAACTTTTTTTCTCTCGACATTACGGTATAATTTTTTTTTAAAACATGGGTTGTGTTCAAAATACAGTAACTTTTTTTTGGTATCGTAGGCTATATCGATTGCTGGGACCATAACACTAATGTGACGAACGAAACCGAAACCGACCGAACAACATCGGCACAAATATCGTTATTATCGGAACATGTATCAGTATTCATTTTTATGGGTTCGATCGATGTAAAAGACGTCTTTATTTTTTTTGTTTTCACGACTTTATTTTGTGGTTAAATCAGACAATACCTTTTATCTAATGAAATCATTATAAATAATATTTTTTTGTATCGTATACTAAACCAAGTTCCGGTACCATAACGAACCGAGTTGTGCTCAGCATAATGTATTTTTTTGTGTTTTTTGGTTTTTATTAGTATTAAGTTTTAGGTTTCTTTTTCATTAACATTTGCATCTAAGTTTCCGTTTAAATTCTCCGAGCGTTAACGTTATTTTTAAAAATCAGCTCGTGCCCCGCCGCGAAGCACGGGTGCAACTTGCTCGTTTCGTATAAAAATAATTCTTATTTGACACTCATTATATGGGTTGACCGTGGAGGCCCCTACTCTTTAGCTCATTAGTTTAAATACACTCTTTCGTAAAATACACCAACCCCTTGTTAGCGTATCTTGTATCATACGGCTACTTTTAAATTAGGTTTATTTATTCTGTTAGTAGTTTAAATCCCGTGTATATACACGGGTGAAAAATAACAATAAATAAAATTTTAAATCTTTATGTATATATTTTACATGTGTAAAAATGTATCATATACTAAAGATAGAATACAAAACTCAAAATATGTAAAAACTAATATATAATTGGGTTTAAAAAATAAATTAAGTACTATTTAATATAATTTGATTTTCATTTATTATTTGATTGAAAATAAAAGTTATATAATTAGATTTCAAAGTTTAATAATGGATAATTTAAAGTAATGTGTTTTATCAGTATAATTAATATTTTCTTTAAATATATATTATTATTAAAAGATGAACGTGCATTTAATAGGAGAGAGACGGGAAAAAAATGACGAGAATGAACGTGGTGACGACATGTGGCATTTAAAAACCTTTATTTATTACATAGTATAGATATAGATTGGGTTGAGCTTTCCATTTCAACATGTTTTCTGATCCAAGTCATGGTTGTTAAGGTCATGATTTTGATGTTATGATTTTATGACAATGTTAAACAAAAGTGTGTCAATCTTGCATTGGATCTCCAAAAACATAGGATATTCGAGAACTGAAACGGACAAATTAACCGAGCCCAATCGAATTAACAAAAAAACGGCAATGTAACTGAATTAAGTGAAGAACGCAGCTGAAAAAATAATCGATGGTTCAGTTAAGCCGTTTTAAAAAAACCAAAAATTGTGATTCAGTTTTGGTTTAGTCGTGTGTAGTGCGAGCCTCATTAATGACGTACATATGTATAAATAAATAAATAAATAAATTTTACTTTCGTTTCCAAAATCACCAGGAACAATACTATTTTGTGGATGTGAAATTGAACACATAAAAGGACTATTTGTCATCACAAACATTTATGTTTGTATGTTTGTTTGATATAATTAATCAAACACTAAAAATTGAAACAAAATTTGTTTTAACATTGTTGAATGTCCTAGACCACCTCAGAAGTAACTTAAGCTTCCTTCTCGTGTATTAAATGATATCCCACATTGTATTTCTTAACTGTTGGGATATAACCCGGCAAAAGCCCATACATTTTCCCGATAAGTTAGTTTAAGTAATGTAGAGTAGCATTAATTGCGTTATGTGAGATAGCTTGGTGTGTAGCATGGTTTAGTGAATTTGTGTGTAACCATATGTGGTGTGCAATTGTGATTATTATGATGATTTGCTAGATTATTGTGTGGTGGTATGTCAGTTGTGTGAAATGCATGTGCATCCGGTGTGTGTGAAAGGTAAAAAGCAAGTGTGAGTATGATGTGAAAGATTTAGAATCCGAGTAGTAATGTGGACCACCAAATTGCATTTGATCACCGTGATTTGACAGTTTATGATTACTCTCATATTCTGAATTTGTGCCCATAGTAATCACTCCAACGTTCTATCTTGTGTGGGTACTGATGGTGGTGACGTTTAGGACGAGGTGGATCAGGGGGAGGCCTTGGCAGAAGATTGGCAGAGCGTCGGGCTAGACGTTTGGCTGCTGTTCGCACGGTAGTCATCGGTAGGAGACAGATCTTAGCACCTGTTCAATTGACAGTGGTGCCACCGGCGGCTGAGGATGAGCATGAGTTACCGGCACAGGAGGTGATTTTGGCGCTTCCGGCGCCTAATGCCCCAGTGCTACCAGGGCAGTCATTAGAGGTGGACTCAATAGCTCCTTCTACAGGAGAGATGACTGGTGAGGAAGGAATGCATTTGCGGTTAGGCATCAGTTTCTGAGACAGGATTCAGGAAACGGGTGGTTAGAGGAGACTGATTATGAGGAGTAAGTGGATGACAACTTTGACTTGTTTAGCGATTAGAGCGGTGGTGGTTACCACGGGAGGATTAGAGTATTTTGAGTAGTGGTCGGCAGACACTTTTGTGGCGAGATATTTGCTTTGGTTTCTTATTGCTTGATTGTGACTTTGACATTGAGTCTTATTATGGGATGGTGTAAATATCAGTAATATTAGTTGCATTGAGTTGAACATACTAATGTAGGTGCTGTGTAGAAATTTGTGTGGTTGTGGGATTACCCTTTTTACATTGTGAATTCATTATAGATATAATCCTTGCTGTGATTCTAGAGTAGGGTTAATAGGGTGGGTGAGTAGACTTGATAGACATAAAGTTGAAATTGCTTGTGTCCACAATCTAAAGTAGTGATTGTTATGAGATTATGTTAGGTGAGGTTTGGAGTGCGATGGGTGTATTGCACTTTGTGAGAATGGGCAGGATGAGGTCTTGTGGGAATTTGTAGTTATATACCTTGTGTCTAGGTACAAATGAGCAGGACAAAATCCTGTGGGAAATCTCATACTTCTATATCTTGTGGTATGAATGTTTAGGGTGGTGTCTTGTGTCTAAATTGAGTAGTGTGTCGTCTTGATACATAGGTACAACCAGTATGGAGTACGACCGTGTAAGCTCTGTGTGAGTATATGATGACGTGTGCCAAGGGCTACCATTGAGATGAATAGAAAGTGGAGTTCATGAGTTCGTGTGTCTATAAATGACGAGGTCATATCATATATACGTAGATTTGCTCAGTTCTAGCTAGTTGTGTGTGCACTTTGTGTGAGTTAGAAGGTTGGGTTACTGGTACGTATGTAGGACATTATGTGTTCTGTAGTTGGATGGTGTCGGGGTGTGTCCTTGTAGTACACGCTTAGTCGTGCATAGGACGAATGGTCGGTGTACTCTGGCCTAGTGTTTCTATCTTGAAGATTTTCTCGACATTGATACACTGAGGTGATGCGAAGAGTTTGACGTCTTTCCAAGATGAATCAGTGAGGTGCTCCTATGAGATGCCCATGCTTATATCTCGGGAACTCAGAGCACGAAGCCAAGGGGTGGAGCTGTGAGAGTTGATGATGAAGGCGTTACGTGGACGCTTGACAGGAGATAGTTAGGACGTGATCGAGATGACGACGCTGAAGATTCCAGCGCGAGGTAAAAGAGGTGACGGAAGGGTCTCCATGGAATACGTTCCATACAGAGAATTCGGTTAAGGTAAGATACAAGAGGAGTGGAAATATTTACTATGAGCAAGACAAGGGGTGGCTGAGGCTTGTGATTAAACGGACATCATGATCGTACTTGATGAATGAGACGCGATCGGTGATCGCGTGATAATTATAGAGCAACGGTGAGGAAAGAATAATTCAAGAGAGATAGGTGCAAAATTTCACACAAGTGACTGGAAAGGGAACGCATACTCGGGGATTATATGACTAGTTAAAAGCAGGTTCCTATGGAGCATCAAGTGAAGCGAATTCTTTGCTTCCTAGGTAGGCATGATGGTGACATGGGGACTTTCGGGAACCAACGGGAACTGACGATTATAACTCTAGTCTCGAGTAGTATGAGATTACTTAGGGGGCGAATTGAACGCGTGATAAAGAATTATAGAGACTTTGGTAGAGAAACTTTGTGAGGACCAGTGTAGCTTTGTACAAGCTCCTGGACATCATCAGAGAGGGGCAAAAGTAATACCCTTATGGGTAGAGCAGGGGGATTGAGTGTGAGGAATCATCGCAAGTTGACGATCGGATCATGAGAGAGAGGAGTGTGATGGACATACGATAGTAAGACAACAATTGATCCTGCATGTGAAAGACAAGAATCTACTTTGGAGGATGCTCACCGGAATGATGAGATAAATAAAACTACGCAAAGGACAACGGCAAATGCGTTGATGGGATGTGTAAGTAAATGTAGCTGTTTGATTAGTGGCTGGGAAGAGGTGAGACGGAGGAAGAGGTGCATGAGACTTGCAAGTCCAAGGATGAAAGCGGGCAATGAGCAGGACGTTCTCTGAACACCAAGATTAGAGGTTGAATGGCAAGGCAAGGTAATAGATTCGATGAGTGGGACGGTGATTGTTTGGCACCAGATGGACTTGGTGCACAAATGAGAACGGAAGGGTAAGGTGTGTTGGTTTGTGCCGACGCAGGATTCGAGGACGAATCCTCTTTTAAGGGGGGTAGACTTGTAACATCCTGAAAATCTACCTTTAGTGATTCGGGCTAGCGGGCAACTAGAATATCTAGTAAATAAGTCGCTTTCACATAAAACCAGATTTAAGGAATTCTGATGGCATCTTTGGTCGTTTTTATCATAACCGGGGCTGGATTGGGAGAGTACGAAAGCGAGGGGACCCGGATGTAAGTAATGGAGATTTAAATATTTTGCTAAGGGGAAACCCTAGACCATTTTGGCTAGGTTTCGTGCAACGGCAAGGAGAAAGGGCACGCGAGAAAGAGAGGAAGCCAGAGAGGAGGAAGGCGGTGGTTCACGGTGCTGTGCGGCGGCGGAAAGGGGTGGTTCGGCATAAACAACTTCTGAAAACGTAAGGTAACACTCGTTCTCAAACGTTTCTTGTTTGTCTACGTTGTTTTGTGAGAAACTCCATTAGGGTTTGGGGGCTGTGGTCACGACTAGTGGTGGGGACAAAGGGAAGAGGGTGACAGGAAGTGATGATAATCACGGGTGGTGGCGCGATGGGCTGTGGTGTCCACGGCCATGGCAGCCGGCAGCCGTAGGTAGTGGTATGGTGGTTACAGCACGATGGGGAGCCAACGAGGAGGGGGATGGTAGCCGTGAAGGTGACCGGAGCAGGGACGGAGATGACAATGGTTGTCATGGAGGCATGCGACAAGAACTAAGGGGGACGACGACTGTCGGAGTTCGTCGTGGGGGTGCGTGACGGGCGGAGGACGACGATCACAACTCGGCAACAATTTTGATGACAAACGTGGTGGTGGCGCTCAGTGTTTGCTAATGGTGAACAACGGGTTAGGTAGTGGCCATGTGGGTCACGCGGGCATGCGTGCATGGGGAACCTGGCCCGGGCATACGAGTTCTATGAATTAGGGTTTGTGCATGGCGGGGGAGACCAGTGAAGGCGGTGACGGGCCAAGGTGTTGGCTGTGGTAGCGGCTTGCGACCACAACGGTGGTGTTTAACGGGAATGGTAGGACCCGTGGTGGTGCTTAGGTGGGCTCGGGTACGGGTTCGTGACTAGCCAGGGTTTGCATGGAGAAGAATCACGGATTGGGGTTTGCATGTGTATGCATGTACACGTACGTGCATGCATGGGGACCCGGGTTGAGCATTCAGTTTCTGAGCGGATTAAGGACGACCCAGACCACCTGTACTCATAGGAGGGATTTGAGGAGCTGGGGGCACGAGTAGTCAAGACCCCATGTTAGGGTTTGTTTATTTATTTATACGTTATGCAACGTATGTTTAGAACGTGTTATGATCATGTAATCACGCGTTTGTCAGGCTTGGAATTCGAGCATGGACGGACGAGTTGCAGAGCAAGGACTGAGACTCAGTATAACCGGTGAGTTTCTAATCCCCTATTCTTTTAAACATTTTTACTGCTTTTGGGGCTATCGTACATACTTACAAGAGATGTTTGTTATATTAAACAAGTTGAGATGTTTTGGGTTAAACCAGACATGTTTATGAACTAAAATATTCATTAACGTGTCGAAGGCCCTATGGGGTGTCTAAATGATTAGGTGAGCTAGAGATAAGAGTTATTAATGTGTGTCGTGTTAAGGGTTAGTCGGGATATAAGTTAAGCGCTTATGAATACGCGTATGATACGTTATTCTAGTGTTATGTAAGGTGTAGTTAATGAGTCATGTAAATGTGTATTGTAATATTATGTGTTTATATTTTTGTTGTGTGTTTGTGTCGTTGTCATTGTGATACGACGAGTATTGTCTTTGCATCGTTGTCTCTATGACACAGCAAACGGGATTATGAAGGACGAAGTCCTTCGGGAAGTCACCTAAGGTGACAATATTCAACAAGTTAATGATGAGCTCGGGGTGTGTTGTACGCCCTGACGAGGATGCAGTGACGAGTGTTTGTGTATATATATATATATGTGTATATATATATATATGGGTATGATCAAATAAGAAGTAGTTTTTCGCTAAAAAATCTAAGAAATGACAAAAACCTTAAGAAACGATATCAAACGAACTCCGATTGAGCTAATTTCAGCGGCGTTGGAACCGTCTCGTCGAACTCTACCATCTTAGATTTTAGGGTTTAGCTTTTAAGGTTTAGATTTTACGTTTGAATTTTAGGGTTTTAGCCTTATGGTTTAGCCTTAGGCTTTAGCTTTTAGGGTTTAGATTTTATGGTTTAGGTTTTCTTTTAGGTGGGGGTGGTGGGTTTAGGTTTTTGGGGGGGTGGGGTGGGGGTTTAGGTTTTTGGGGGGTGGGGTGGTGGTTTTAGGATTTTCGGGGTAGGGTTGGAGAGGGGGTTTAGGTTTTGGGGGGATGCAGGTGGAGGGGGTTTAGGTTTTTTGGGGTGCAGGTGGAGGGGGGGTTTAGTTTTTTAGGTCCGGGTTAGGGTTCGATGAGACGGTTCTAACGCCACTAGAATGAGCTCAATAGGAGTTCGTTTGACCCACTTCTTAGTATTTCTTAGCGAAAAACCACTTTTTAGTGGAACCGTCCCATATATATATATGTGTGTGTGTGTGTGTGTGTTAAATTGCATACAAGTATTGAGTTATATTAATTGTGTGTGGGATATTATTGGTGTGATGTGTAGCTAATTTTAATGAGGCAAGTAGAGTTAGATTGACCGTTGTGTCTGGATATTGGTGTGGTGTTTATAACTATCGTGTCAGTTGATTTGTGAGAGCCTAAGTCAAGGCTGAGTAATTCGGTGTCTAGAGATTTATCGTATTATCGATGTTTTCGAGTTAATACGGGTAGTAGATTACGAGTAACTAGTGTAGAAAAGTATTATTGTGTTGGTGAGATTTATGGGGTTATATTTGTGGGGCGAGTCTTGGGTGGTGAACCTTTTGGGACATTACAAGATAACACGGTTACCCCTACGATAATAATTTATAAAACTATCTTTATAAGGACCGAAGTGTCCCGAGTGAAGTTAGATAACTTTTTTGACGAGGCTGGTTTTATTTAAATTTAAACTATTAGAACTCACTCAGCATAGCTGACTTTGTGTGTACGTTAGATTGTCTTGCAGGGGAGCTTTGGGGTAGGCGTATCTTGGTTTGGGAGCGGTGCTACTCGGATTGGTATGTAGGCATTCATGAGGTAAACTCAATGACAAGAAAGACTTATGTTGTAGTTTGTTGGATAACTTATACATTTTTTTAAGAGAATAACTCATTATGAGATCCAACTGTAGGATGCCCGGGTCGGGATCTTACATTCTCACCATCCCTATAGTGTATGAGACAAATGTATGCATTTCGATTCGGGTCGTATTCTATGGTTACGACCATATATGTCTTTTTCATTCCGTCGAAAATCTATTTTATGGAATAGACGCTTATGACCTCCCCCTCTGTGCCCTGCGGTAATGATTCCTCTGGTATTACGACCTTTACCATAATGATACTGTCCATATATCAAATTATTTCGTGGATTGGATTTCACTTGACTGTCTACGGTTCCATTGCGTGTGCTCGAGGTAGACGTTTTGTATTAATGTATCGCCATGCTATTAAGTATTTTGATTTAAGTTCTTTTCTTTCTAAGAGGTGGAATAGTGTAGGGCCCCTTTCCCGGGTAACCTCACTTGTTGGATTTACTCATAAACATAGTCATAAATACTGAACTTAAATTAAAAACATTCATCATTCAATTACAAATCATTCGTCATTCAATTACATAATATAACATAACTTGACAGCGGAAGTCTTAACACATATATTAAAGTGGGATGTCAGTCTTGTGTCGGGTAACCTTCACGCCATCGTACGACCCTTTCTTCCTTTACCTGAAATGTATACTAAAAGTCAGCTAACGTTGGTGAGTTCTAGTTTAAAGACAATCATACATAATATTTACCTTATCATGAATATAATGTATATATATATATATTCATACTTTTAAATATTCTTTACTTTACTATTCTCACATAATATTCATTGAGGGTATATACATATGTACATACATACTTTCTTTGAGAGAACACATATTGGCCATAATCTTAAGGGAGATAAACCCGTCATACTTGTCGCGAATGTCATGAAGACATCGCTGTCAGAACTACCGTCGTAGCCCATTTCATTACCGTCCGGCTCTAGAAAACCGTCCGTCATTCATTAATCCGTCCGGCAACCTTTGTCCGTCCGCTCTTTAACCGTCCTACCGTCGTAGTCCGTCATTTTGTCCGTCTTCACTAGGGCATCCGTTTCCCACGCGACCATTATGTATGCAACCGTTCTACATTAGTTAAGGCATGTGCTTCGACCGTCCATTAATACCTTTTCATACGTCCTAGCTTGCGAAGGAACGTTTTTGTCCCGGTTGCAAAATAGTCACGTGGTCATCCGTCTACCGAAGTAGCCGTTGTCATAGAAGGATTTATAACGTTTACATTCATTCATAGCATGCAATATATATGTAATATAAAGCAAGATTTCATTCTTTTACGTTATGTCCTTCTTTCATTCATTCTTTAAAATCATACGTTTCTTTCTTTATTCATAATTCATTCTCATATATAAGTATTTATATATATACGTATGATCACATTGACATTTATAACATTTAATCATTTAGTGTATACACTTCAGCCCCAAAATATTTAAAATGATTTGCACATAACGTAGAAGGGGGCACATAGAACTCACGTGATAAGCTTCTCTAGGTTGTCCTAAACAAAGGTCCAACAACGTCACTTCCGATCTGGATTAGGTAGTTAAATACACATTAGAACCAACCCCGACTCTAATGGTTTAACCATTCTAAACTTACTGACTTTACTTACCCAGCCTGCTACCTACTGTCTGCTACCTGCGCACTTGCTAAGTGCGCAGGACCATACTCATATGCACTTGACAAGTGCACAGAGGGTCCTTCTTGCGCACTTGGTAAGTACGCAGGATCTTCCTCCTGCGTACTTGGTAAGTACGCAGGAAGTCCCTCTTGCGTACTTGGTAAGTACGCAATACCTGGTTCCTGGACCAAAAATCCGAAATTCTTGCATGTTAATCCGATCATGCTAATCTTACAATTTTCTTTGATCAAAATGTGCGGTTTTCACTCTAGATGCTAGTTCTAAGCTTATTTTCAAGTTTCATCCACAAAAACGTCTCCTATTTAGCTAAAACCCGAGAAACCCCAAAACAAAGAAAAACTCAGTTTAAGGTCGATTCGTTACCTGGATTGTGATTATGATTCGGAGGTTTTGCTCACGAGCTCAGTAGTAACGTGCTCCTTCAATTTCGTGTCGATCCGGCGACTTTCTCTCACTAGACCCGACTCTCCTTTCTCTCTCTAGGATGGTGAAATGAAGGTGAAGTGGAGAAGGTGGGCTGCCTTACCCCTTATATACCTGGGCTTCCATCGGCCCGTTGGAGCCGAGCCCAAGCCCATCCGTTCTTATTTTGTTTTATGACGTTTAAATCTCTATCGTATTATTATTTACTTATTTACTATTTTTGGGATGTTACAAGTCTACCCTCCTTAAAGAGGTTTCGTCCTCGAAACTGTTTATACGCTAAACAATTGAGGGTATAGTCCCCTCATCTCGTCTTCTTTTTCCCATGTAGCTTCTGACCCTTTTCTGTGCTTCCATTGTACTTTAACTAACTGAATCGACTTATTGCGTAGTCGTTTCTCAGCTCGGTCAATAATGGCTATCGGTTCCTCTATATAATTTAGACTGTTATCCACTTCGATCTCGTCGTAAGGTATGTGAGTTGTGTCGTCAGCTAGGCACTTGCTTAAGTGCGACACGTGGAACGTAGGGTGTATTCCACTAAGCTCGATGGGTAGGTCGAGTTTGTAAGCAACTTGACCCACTCTTGCTAGTATCTTGAAAGGTCCGACAAACCTTGGACTTAGTTTGCCACGCTTTCTGAGTCGGATGATTCCTTTCCATGGTGATACCTTTAACAGTACCCTGTTCCCTACTTGAAACTCTAAATCCCTTATTCTCTTATCCGCGTATGATTTCTGTCTGTCTTTTGCGGCTTTCATTCGAGCTTTGATTTGATCAAATTTCTCGGAAGTAGCTTTGACCACTTCGAGACATGCAAAATCTTTCTGTCCAATTTCCCCCCCAACAAACTAGGGTCCTACATTTCCTCCCATACAACATTTCAAACGGCGGCATGCCAATAGTTGTGTGATAGCTGTTGTTATATGAAAATTCTGCCAATGGTAGATGGCTGTCCCAACTCCCACCGAAGTCAATGATACAGGCCCGGAGCATGTCCTCCAAGGTCTAAATGGTCCTTTCCGATTGTCCATCAGTTTGGGGGTGGTAAGCGGTGCTGATGTTCAGTCTAGTGCCCATTGCTTCATTGAATTTCTTCCAAAATCTTGATGTGAATCTAGTATCCCTGTCGGACACAATTGACAGCGGCATACCATGTCTGCTCAAAATTTCCTTGATAAATACTTCTGCTAGTCTTTCTGACGAAGAAGTCTCACGTATTGGCAAGAAGTGAGCACTTTTCGTCAAACGGTCGACGATCACCCAAATGGTATCATTGCCTTTAGCTGTTCGAGGTAGCTTGGTAATGAAGTCCATTGTGATCTCTTCCCACTTCCATTCCGGTATAGGTAAAGGTTGCATTTTACCGCATGGTTTCTGGTGCTCGGCCTTAACTAGTGAACACGTTAAGCACTTGTTCACGTATTCAGTCACATCACTCTTCATGCCAGGCCACCAGTACTCTTTCTTCAAGTCTTGATACATTTTGTTTGTCCCGGGGTGGATAGAATAACGAGACTTATGGGCCTCATCGAGTATTTTGGCTCTAAGCCCGCCAATCTTAGGTATCCACATCCGGCCAAACCTAGTTCGTACTCCGTATGCATTTGCATCTAAGTTCCCTTGTTGTCCTACTATTCTTTCCCGTTTCACATTTCTTTCTAACAGTGCTTCATCTTGTGCCTTTGATATTTCACCCATCAAGTCTGGTGTTATAATCAGCTGACATGCTTTGATCCGGATAGGTGCCGATTCTTCCTTTCTACTTAAAGCGTCAGCCACTACGTTTGCCTTGCCTGGATGGTACAATATCTCACAGTCATAGTCTTTCAGTAGTTCTAACCACCTTCTTTGCCTCATGTTTAGTCCCTTTTGTTCGAAAAAATATTTCAAGCTTTTGTGATCGGAGTAGATGGTGCATTTAACTCCATACAAGTAGTGCTTCCATATTTTCAACTCGAAAACCACTGCTGCTAACTCTAGATCGTGCGTTGGGTAGTTAACCTCGTGAATCTTTAGTTGTCGTGAGGCATAAGCAATTACCTTTCCTCGTTGCATAAGTACGCAACCCAAACCCTGCCCCGAAGCGTCAGAGTAGACTACCAAGTCTTCATTTCCCTTAGGTAGTGTTAAGACTGGAGCTTGGGTTAATCATGCCTTAAGTTCCTCAAACGCGTTGTTTTAGGTTTGACCCCATTCATATTTCACTTCCTTCCGTGTCAGTTTAGTTAGTGGCGAGGCTATCCTTGAGAAATCTTGAATGAACCTTCGATATTAGCCTGCCAATCCTAGAAAACTTCGTATCTCTGTTGGTGTCTTTGGGACGTTCCATTCCTTTACTGTCTCGATCTTTGCAGGATCTACCATGATTCCGTTTGGGTTTAATACGTGACCTAGGAATTGGACTTCCCTAAGCCAGAACGCGCATTTGGCAAACTTTGCGTATAACGTTTCCTGCTTTAACACCTCCAGAACCTCTCTTAGGTGACAGTGGTGATCACCCTCGCTTTTTGAATACACCAGTATGTCATCTATAAAGACTATCACCGATCGATCCAACATTGGTGGACATACTCTATTCATCAAATCCATGAACGCTGCTGGTGCGTTGGTCAATCCGAAGGACATCACGAGAAACTCATAATGCCCATAACGCGTGCGAAACGCGGTCTTTGGTACGTCTTCTTCTCTTACTTTCAACTGATGGTAACCCGACCTAAGATCGATCTTTGAGAACCAACTCGCACCTTGCAGTTGATCAAAAAGGTCGTCTATTCTAGGTAGTGGGTATTTGTTCTTTACTGTTCTCTTGTTCAATTCACGGTAGTCGATGCACATGCGCATACTGCCATCCTTCTTCTTTACAAATAGTACCGGAGCGCCCCATGGTGAGATGCTCGGTCTAATAAATCCTTTCTCGGTTAGTTACTCTAGTTGAGACATCAACTCTTTCATTTCTGACGGAGACAATCGGTAGGGGGCTTTGGCAACGGGCTCAGCTCCTGGCAGTAAGTCAATTTGAAATTCTATTTCCCGATCGGGTGGTAACCCAGGTAGATCCTCGGGGAATACTTCCGGAAAGTTGCACACCACGGGTACATTCTTGAGTTCATTCATTTTCGTTCTATCATCAATAACATATGTCAGATAAGCTTCGTAACCGCGCCTAATGTAACTTTCGGCCTTGATCATCGAGATGATGTTCGGCATCGTGCAATTCCAATCCCCATAAACCGTAATTGGGCTGCCGCTTGGAGCCTTGAGGTGTATCCTCTTACGTTTACATATGATTTGAGCTTCGTTGGCAGCTAGCCAATCCATATCCAATACTATATCGAATCCTCCTAAGGTGAGAAGGAATAATCTAGAAGGAAACTTATGTCCCTCTATTTCTATGATGCAATCCTCTGTTACTTGGAATACTGCCGAATTTTTACCAACGACAGTTTGTACGCTAAAGGCCTTTACTATTGTGTTGATAGAGCAATCCAGTTTACGACGAAATGCATTTGATATGAAGCTTTTACTAGCACCAGAATCAAATAAAATAGCAGCACGTTCATCATTAACTAGAAACGTACCTGACACGACATCAGGATTTCCCCTTGCTTCTTCCTCGGTTAAGGCATAGGCCCGAGTCCTTGCCTTTTGTTGTTCCTGTTCCCTCTCCTTTCCCGAACCAGATTGGCCGGCCTTCCTGCAGTTCTTTGTCAGATGTCCAAACAATCCACATACTTGACATTTGACATCCTTCAAACAATCTCAGGAATAGTGCCCCGGCCTCCCGCACTTATAACACACGGTGGTGCCTATTCGACACTCGCCCAGATGTTGCTTTCCACATCTCTTGCATGTTTCATATCCGTCCAACCTTGGTTTCTTAATTTCAGCTATTTATTTCCCTTTTCCGGTGCCTCTAGACGGGTTCTCCCACTTTCTCTTTTGTGTCTCAGGTGCCCGGTCCTCATTGGCATAATCATCGTAGACGATTCCAGACAGGTTGACTACCGACTCGAAGGTCGATGGTAGATTAGCTTTTACATGAACACGGACCCTTTGCGGCAGACCCTTGACATAGTATTTGATCATACGTTCTTTAGTTTCCACCAAGTGTGGTACCAGTTGGGCCAGCTTGTTGAATCTTGAAGTATACTGGCGATGAGTCTTGTTGCCAGCCTTGAAGTTTAGGAACTCGTTCTCCACATGATCAATCTCATTTTGTGGGCAGAACTTTTGGATTATGAGCTTCTTCAGGTCTTCCCATGTCATTCTAGCAATAGCATTTGGCGACTTTGTTCTTTGAATGTTTCTCCACCAACCTAGTGCTTCATTGGTGAAAGAATGAGCAACATATTTAATCGCCTGATCCGGTCGGCACTCGCTGATGTTGATTACGGCGTTCATCCTCTCAATCCATTCGAAAGTAGCCACCGAATCCTTGGTTCCATCAAACTTAGGTGGGTCTCCGTCCTTGAAACCTTTGTAAGTACACCCACGATTGCTTGATGCCATTTTTACTTCATCTCCGTCACTGTCATAAATTTTCTCTTCATTTTTCCCTTCATCCTCTTCTTTGCTTTTCTTTAGTGCCTCAGATAATAGGTCAGGCAATATGTTCTTCAGAGTAAGTACAACCTCGCGGGAAATAGCATCCCTAACCTCGGGTTCCAACTGTATAGGCCCTTTATTGCCGTCCCCAATTGGGGTCACATTAGTTTCGTGCACACTTTCAGTGTGTTCAGCGTGCACGCTCTCTTCCTCTTCACTTCTTCATTTCAATGGAGGTCTACCCACTCGGCTAGTGCGACCGCCTCGGCGTCCAGTTCTTCCTCCTCCAGCCATAGTTCCTAGTTTTCTGATGGTTATAAAGGCAATACATCAATGTCATTCTCTCAGATCATAGTCTTAGAACAGTACGAACAAGGTAAATTTTTAATTACAGTGACCGGTTTGTGATTAGAAATTTACATTGCTTTTCGGGTTCCAAACTCTTCAAATTGGTCATGACATTGACATCTATTGGTTCTAGGTTTGAGTATCTATACTTACCTAAGTGTATTAGCCTTAGTACTTACTTACTGTGCCTGCGTTGGCGTTGGCTACCCAGACTGACATCCGTGCGTTGGTCCCATAATCAGCTTGAGTCCAGACATTTATGGATGTCTGAATCTCTCAAACTATTGCTCTGATACCAACTTGTAGGGCCCCTTTCCCGGGTAACCTCACTTGTTGGATTTACTCATAAACATAGTCATAAATACTGAACTTAAATTAAAAACATTCATCATTCAATTACAAATCATTCGTCATTCAATTACATAATATAACATAACTTGACAGCGGAAGTCTTAACACATATATTAAAGTGGGATGTCAGTCTTGTGTCAGGTAACCTTCACGCCATCGTACGACCCTTTCTTCCTTTACCTGAAATGTATACTAAAAGTCAGCTAACGCTGGTGAGTTCTAGTTTAAAGACAATCATACATAATATTTACCTTATCATGAATATAATGTATATATATATATATATATTCATACTTTTAAATATTCTTTACTTTACTGTTCTCACATAACATTCATTGAGAGTATATACATATGTACATACATGCTTTCTTTGAGAGAACACATATTGGCCATAATCTTAAGGGAGATCAACCCGTCATACTTGTCGCGAATGTCACGAAGACATCGCTGTCAGAACTACCGTCGTAGCCCATTTCATTACCGTCCGGATCTAGAAAACCGTTCGTCATTCATTAATCCGTCCGGCAACCTTTGTCCGTCCGCTCTTTAACCGTCCTACCGTCGTAGTCCGTCATTTTGTCCGTCTGCCCTAGGGCATCCGTTTCCCACGCGACCATTATGTATGCAACCGTTCTACATTAGTTAAGGCATGTGCTTCGACCGTCCATTAATACCTTTTCATACGTCCTAGCTTGCGAAGGAACGTTTTTGTCCCGGTTGCAAAATAGTCACGTGGTCATCCGTCTACCGAAGTAGCCGTTGTCATAGAAGGGTTTATAACGTTTACATTCATTCATAGCATGCAATATATATGTAATATAAAGCAAGATTTCATTCTTTTACGTTATGTCCTTCTTTCATTCATTCTTTAAAATCATACGTTTCTTTCTTTATTCATAATTCATTCTCATATATAAGTATTTATATATATACGTATGATCACATTGACATTTATAACATTTAATCATTTAGTGTATACACTTCAGCCCCAAAACATTTAAAATGATTTGCACATAACATAGAAAGGGGGCACATAGAACTCACCTGATAAGCTTCTCTAGGTTGTCCTAAACAAAGGTCCAACAACGTCACTTCCGATCTGAATTAGGTAGTTAAATACACATTAGACCCAACCCCGACTCTAATGGTTTAACCATTCTAAACTTACTGACTTTACTTACCCAGCCTGCTGCCTACTGTCTGCTGCCTGCGCACTTGCTAAGTGCGCAGGACCATACTCATGCGCACTTGACAAGTGTGCAGAGGGTCCTTCTTGCGCACTTGGTAAGTACGTAGGATCTTCCTCCTGCGTACTTGGTAAGTACGCAGGAAGTCCCTCTTGCGTACTTGGTAAGTACGCAATACCTGGTTCCTGGACCTAAAATCCGAAATTCTTGCATGTTAATCTGATCATGTTAATCTTATAATTTTCTTTGATCAAAATGTGCGGTTTTCACTCTAGATGCTAGTTCTAAGCTTATTTTCAAGTTTCATCCACAAAAACGTCTCCTATTTAGCTAAAACCCGAGAAACCCAAAAACAAAGAAAAACTCAGTTTAAGGTCGATTCGTTACCTGGATTGTGATTATGATTCGGAGGTTTTGCTCACGAGCTCAGTAGTAACGTGCTCCTTCAATTTCGTGTCGATCCGACGACTTTCTCTCACTAGACCCGACTCTCCTTTCTCTCTCTAGGATGGTGAAATGAAGGTGAAGTGGAGAAGGTGGGCTGCCTTGCCCCTTATATACCTGGGCTTCCATCGGCCCGTTGGAGCCGAGCCCAAGCCCATCCGTTCTTATTTCGTTTTATGACGTTTAAATCTCTATCGTATTATTATTTACTTATTTACTATTTTTGGGATGTTACAAATAGAATAACCCAGTTGAAGCGTAGTGACATGCGTCTGTAATGCATTGTCTGTCCCATAATGGGTCCAATTCTTCTAGCCTTTCCCCGAAGTTGATGACTATTCATCGCGATTACCTTGACACCAAAGAAGAGTTCGGCCCAATGCTTTATTTCTGTCCTAGTTGATCCTGATTCGACATTAGAAGTATATTGAATTTTACGCAATAACCGAATACTTTTGTTTGTAAATACTGCACACCTGATTCCATCCTTAAATTGATTTGATCCCCTATGAGTTCTAGTCTCTATAAGACTATTACTATCATTTTGCTACATTTACCATACTCAAAACCCTTACTTATTCTAACGTTGGAGGATGGTCACAGCGACACCCCCGGGGTCCTCACTTTTACGAGACTAATGGCGTTCTGTTTTGCTAGGTCAAGACCAGCGAGCAGTTTCTGGAGACTTTTCTACTCAGTCTGGAGTTTACAGTGGCGCCATCTAAATCGGATAAGAACTAAACCAACTTGGCTGGAAAATCAAAATCAACCCACAAATCCATCATTACAAACCACGACAGTAATGTCGAATCAACAGGAAAAACCATATGTCGATACCACACCACCACCTTTACCCCATAGCCTACTTTTACCTAAGGAGGAAGAACCGAGGAAAGAAAAATAAAACCAGTCAGAAAAGCCGTCAGAGGACTATGTAGGTCCAGATTTCTCTTGAAATCACTGATTTGATCGATTACACACACAGGCGGAAACTCTGTGTATGGTGGTGAATCAGATGATAGAAACAGTGTTGGTGAAGATAACCGGCTAACCACACTATGAATCAACACACAAATGGTATGAAAATGTAAGAACACAGTGAATAAACAACTGCAAATTGTATTGATTCAAGAACAATGTGAAAGAGAAGGTTCAGGGTTACAGCCGCTACTCACACCCTAAACATTCTCAAACTAGGCTATTTATAGTAGTGACAGGTATCGAAACTATGTTCAATCGAAACTACTAGTTTCGATTGACCATTTACAAGTGATACACAGACTGTCGAAACTACCATCTATCGAAACTACTAGTTTCGATTGAACAAACTCAATCGAAACTAAGTAGTTTCGATGGCCCAGACTTAGCTAATAAAGCAGTAAATTACAGAAAACTGAAATTACACTTAATGAAATGACATAAAGTAAACTAGTCTAAAACTGTTTAAACATACAATAAATGACAACAACTTATACATAAGATATGACTCTACAATCTCCCCCTAAGCTGTTGCATTACCGTCTTCAGCTCTTCATCAAGCAGCTGGTCCTTCAGTTGTCCTCGGTATAAAAGGTTTAACATGGAGAGATACAACCCGTTGGTAGGCCTTAGAATCAGCTTCATCTTCATCACTGTATGCCTGAATGTGATTCTGAAAAAGGATTTCTAGATCTTCAGGCTGAAATTTCAACAGCTCCATGGGCTCAAAGATGGTGATGTCTTCCTTGCCCTCACACTCTATTACTGCACTGCCAATGATTGGGTCATAGTACCACTTTCTGAAAGTTTGTAGCTGGACAGGTACAGATTTTGGAATGGTGATGGTCTTGTGAGTTTGGGCAGGCTTGTACCTTAAGAACACATATGGCTTGTTAGTCTTAAGATGAAACCTAGTCTTTGAGATTTTCTTTTGAGTTTTCCTAGGCTTCATTCCCTTGAAATCATTATTTTTTTTTGAAGGTCAATTAGTGTCTTTTAAATATTAAAACACAACGCCCAGGGTTTTGAAGGGGAAGTTTGGCTAAATCCCTGAGGTCATAGAAAGGAAGGGTTTGGAAGTCAGTCATATTTTTAAAGTGCTGAACTCCCCCTCTATATCTTCTTATGATAAAGAGCTTCCTTTCAGCATCATAGTTCCAGCCAATTGGAGGCCTTTTTAGTTCCTGATGCTCTACTATCCATTCATATGACTTAGGAGTTTCCTCCTGAATTATATTCTTAAACCAAGACTTTCTTGAAATTGGAGGTTCAGGAGTGACAGAGGGTGGATCTTGTGCTGTTTTGGATTCATAGACTGTAGTGGTTGGTTCAGGAGTGACTGTTTTGATAAGATTAATCTGAATATCTTCTTCGCCTTTTTCTTCGTCAGATAAGGTTTGAATTTCATCTCCGTCTTCCGTAAAGTATCTAGTTCTCTCAGTCTCTTTTTTTTCAGTGGTCAGGATTTCTGGATAAAGATCATTATACCCATAGTTTTCAATGTCATCTAAAAGGGCATTCAGCTCATCATCAGATGGGATGTCTTCTTCATCAAGAATCACGGTCTCTATTTCAGTGGAAGTCCCTTTCCCTCTCTTCCTGCTTCTCTTCTCTCACTTGCTAAGGGAAGGTTTAGTTCTGTACCTTCAACTTTGACTTCAACCGCCTCTTTTGTCTTTTCAATATGGCCAGCAAATATAGTTAGTGCAGATTCTGGATTAGTCACAAGGCCAGGAGATGAGGGTTCAACTACAGATGTGGTCTCCCCCTGAGCTGTTGAAGTAGTTGGTTGTTTTTGCACAGGTTTAACCATTGAGGCTTTGAGCTGCTCCACTGCTTCAGCTAAAGCCTTGAATTCTTCTTTTTTCTTTGAGATTAGTTTCTGTTGTGTTTCAAGTTGAGTTTGTTGGACCTCAATCTGGGTATGTAAACCCCCAACTTCCAGCTTCAGGTCTTTAACCTCTTCCTGGACATCATGCAAATTAGTTTTTAATCCTTCAATTTCTTCATCTTTCTCTTGAATCTTATCCTGCATTTTCTTCAGTTCAAGGCTTAAAGTTTTAACTCTTGGTACAGGAGAGGTTGAATCATGAGTTGGTGATGTGGGAGTAGTATGGATGGGTGATTGTTGTGGAGATGGTTGTGGAGTGGGTTGTGGAGTAGGTTGTGGAGTGGGTTGTGGAGTAGGTTGTGGAGATGGTTGTGGAGATGGTTGTGGAGTAGCTAATAGACAATCTGATGAGGATGACAAGTCTTCAAATCCAGTCTTGATTTTCTTTGCCTTAGGCTCTTCTTCCTCAAAATCAGAACCTGACTCAACTTGTCGTTTGGAGGAAGATGCAAGATGCATTGTTCTATCATATGAATCAGACTTGTAGTAGTCAGATCCATAAATTCCTGCATCCAGAGTTCCACTTGATTCTACAACTTCCTCCTCAGCTTCATGCATGCCAGCTTCAACATTAACTGCTGGCTCTTGAATTATTTGTATTTGTTCAACAAAAGGAGCCTCTATCACAGGCTCAATTATGGGTTGTTCTTCTTCTTGAATAATAGGAATGTTTATCTCAATCTCAGCTTCATCAATAGGTAGATTACCTTGATCTTGCTCAACTTCCATTTCTTCTTCTTCAGATGATGAGTTCTCTTCTTCAAGATCAGGGTCAATATCAGGGATAAATTCTTCTTCTTCACCAATAATATGACCAAACAGGGGAACATCAGCTATAGCCCTGTTGGTTCTCTTGTTAGTACTTCTCATATAGCTGAGAGTCTTGGCAATCATATGGTCGAACACAAAGATGTTCCCACCTTGTTGCAGCTCAGGATGAAGATAATTGATGATAATTTGTAAAAATCTAGGATAGGCTAGAAATTTCTCCTTCACGGCTCCTGTTAGATTGTCCTTTAACTGTCTGAAGATGAAGCCAGAGAAATTGTAATCTCTTCCCTTGATTATCCACAAAATAGCTGAGCCCAGAGTGTTGTTTGCTGAATCAAACCCTCCTTTTCTGATTGATAGGCAGTGAATAAACACGTGCACTATGTATCTCCAATGGCTTGGTAAGGAGTTCTTGATTATCTGGCCACTTTTGAATTCATCCGGATGACCCAATCTTCTGAAGCATTCTTTAACATAGAAGATTGGAAATTCAATGGGTGCATCTGGATTGTCATTAAACTGCAGCACCTCTCTAACTGTAGCTTCAGAAAGTAAGATTTATTGGCCAAGCACAGTTGCTCTAATGTGCTCTACATTTTTAATTGTGATGATTTCTGCAGTCTCCCAAAATTCTCTTATAGATGTCTCAAACACCGACAGATTGTTGATGATGGCAAAGCTAATGTTGGAGTTTGCCAGGAAGTTTAAGACATGAATGAACTCTGCAGCTTTTGGATCATTGGCATTAAGGAATGCACAGACATTGTGTCTTTTTACAAATAAGAGATCCATACCTGTAAAATTCATCAATTTTGCACAATAAGTAAGATTTCTGAAAATACTTAATCGAAACAAGGTATATCAACACTTAGAAAAATTTTGAAGTCCTAACTGTCGAAACAACTAGTTTCGATCTGAGATGAACTTGGTTAATTTAAGACAGCTTTATCGAAACAAGTAGTTTCGATAGAGGCTATAAGCTTTGATCAACACTTAGAAAAATTTTAAATCAACACTGTCGAAACAACTAGTTTCGATGGAGATCAACACTGTCGAAACAACTAGTTTCGATGGAAATTAACACTGTCGAAACAACTAGTTTCGATGGAGATGAACTTATCCAAACTATCTAGTTTCGATCAGAGATACTAGGGCAAGTTTGGGTGTCGAAACTAGTAGTTTCGATTGAAAACCTTTTAAGATAATTTTTGAAAGTGTTGAACCCCTTTATCGAAACTACTTGGTTTTGAAACCCAAACCCCTCTGATTCGTTATACTCAGACTAATATAAACAATTTAAAGAAGGGTTTAGAGTGGCCTGTAAGTGACGGAACTTCATCTTACCGAGTGTGAGATGTTATCTGCAAGAATACACATTAAACGTGAGTTCAAAGATGATAGAGATGTATGCAAACACGGATAAGCATAAAACGACTGTTATTATGAAGATTTCGTCGAACAAATTTTAAACTTTGAAATCCTAGGTCTGCCGATATGCAAAAATCATCCAAAATGAAGTAGTGAGACGTTACCTAATGATGAAGACGATGGTGACAATGGGGAAATCAGGTGATTAATGCTGATATCTTGCAACTCAGACCGATGGTTTGAGAAATTTCGTGAATGACAGAGAAGACGAAGAGGGTTTGAAAAAGACGAGTGAATGTCAGTATGAAGGGAGGAATTGCTTATGAAGGCTTTTAATTTTTTTTTTTGAGACAAAAGACAAAAATGCCCTTGTCGAAACAAGTAGTTTCGATAGGACAAACTAGTTTCGATATGCACAAAGTAGTTTCGATAGTTCAAATTAGTTTCGATATGTACAACTAGTTTCGATAGTTCAAAGTAGTTTCGATAGTTCAAATTAGTTTCGATATGTACAACTAGTTTCGATATTTAATACATAAAATTATACACAAGATATTTACACTTTTCTTCTTGAAAAAGATCCAACATGAGATCAGATCTGGTCAGTCACTTGAAACACTTCCTTTTGCAATTCACTACTGTGAGTCCCTGAAGATAGCTGGTATTTGTGCAAAGTAAACCCGAACATTTGTTTGTACAAAGATTTCATGTGATTAGAAGGTACCATTTAAGCAATATACAAGGTGTACCCCACATATTAAAATAAAACAATTTTGAAAACCTATCAATCCTCAAGAAGTACACATCTTCATCCTATCATCTCTTTCTGATTAACCAAGGTACCGTCTTAGTAATGTCAAAGTACCACCAAAATAAAATAAGATATCCAAGTGGATTTAGAAAATTAAAATAAAATATATCCAAGTAGATATTAAAAAGGTACGAGCATTCTAGATCTTTACGTAAGCAAAACAGAAGAAGTCGTAAAATTATCCAAGCGGATAGAAAAATGTTGAACACCCGAGATCTTTGCATAAGCAAAACAGACGGTGTGACACCCAGCATTTCAGGTCAATATCCACATTTCATAAACGCACGTTCATAATTATTATTTCCTGATATTTTATTTTGACTAAGTAAAGTCAAGAAGTCTAGCAAAGAAGTTTATTCCAAGTCTAGTAAATCTTAAGGAATTACTAGAAAAAGTAAGCAGAATAACCCGACTAAATACGAACGTTAAGGGTTAAATTAAATAACCAGATATATATATATATATATATATATATATATATATATATATATATATATATATATATATTACACAAAATTTACGTTGAACCAAGATTTTAATAATTTATTCAACGAGCCATAAAATGGTTAAAAATTATAATACCGTGAAGAATCGAAACCGAATTAAATTGCCATTTGGAACTCTAATTGATACTAATACCATTAATAAATTAATACTTAAAAATTGGTTATCATTAACCCCAAACCACTTCCTTGACTTTCTCGGCCGAGAGTCAGGGGAGCCATTCCCCCACTTGCTAATTCACTCAATCTCAGATTAAAAACCATACCTCCTCAGTCGAAATCTCACAATCTCTTTTAAGCTTTCTCACTTTCTTACGGCAAATTCCCAATTCTCCTTCAAGTCGAAGTCCAGTTTAAGGCAAAAATCCATCATATTTTGGTGCTATAAGAAGAGTTCCAAGTGTTTTCTCAAGAATCAAGCTAAGGAGCTCAAGATCATTCTCTGTTTCTCTAGAAATCACCATTCTCTGTTTGAGGTAAAAACTCAATATTATCCATTTCATTTTCTTTAAAACCGTAGCTGAATATACAAATCGTTCAAACGCAAGTAGGATAACAAGAAAAGTGTGTCAAATTCAAGATTTGAACATAAAAATATACAGGACAATTCTGTCCATCAAAGTGCAGTAATCGAAACTATAGTTTCGATACCTGTTGTTCAATCGAAACTGGGAGTTTCGATACCAGTTGATCGAAACTAGGAGTTTCGATACCAGTTGTTCAATCGCAACTAGGTAGTTTCAATACCTACTCAATCGAAACTAGGAGTTTCGATACCTATTTACTCAATCGAAACTAGGAGTTTCGATACCTGTTCAATCGAAACTAAGTAGTTTCGATACCGATTTCCCCAATCGAAACTAGGTAGTTTCGATACTATTCTTGCCAATCGAAACTAGGTAGTTTCGATACCCAGTTTACTCAATCGAAACTAGGTAGTTTCGACGTCTGTTCTGTTTAATCGAAACTAAGAAAGTTTCGATACCTGTTTATCAGCCCCATAGGGCAGTAACTCAGAACTATTTTTATAACAAAACAAGGGTTGGAAAAACTAAAAAGATAATTAAAACAAAAGCAATCAGATCGGCTAAGTCGGGTAAACAACTTGCGTTTAAGACGGGTAGTCTTAACGTGTATGCTATCCTTGTGTAATTAGGATACGGATAGGCGAATCTGCTATTATTCAAAAATTGCTAGCATTCATGCAGTCGAGGTGAGTTTCACTAATCCCCCTTTTTCTAAGTTTTGAAATGATTTGGGGTGGAAACATACTTGTAAAAGAATTTTCGTATGTAAATGAATGAAACTAATGATCTGACCGTATGTATGTATTGAGGGAACAATAGAGCGCTTAAAGTCCTCGGAATAAATTAGTAACCATTAGCTATGGACTTAGCCCGGGATTATATGAATAGTACTATTGGGGGTGACGCCTCCGGTCATGGTTAGTCGCGCTAACCAGGGGTCCAAATTTCCGAATGACCTCATATTGTCTTACTCGCAGAAAGGCGAGGTGAGGCACAGAAAGTTGGGGTTTGGTTACGGTCTCGTACATTACATACTATTTTGTATTCCTTGCATGCTTACAAATGGGGTCAATAGATCGGATTAGTATTCTTATTCATTGGTAATACATACAAAAGAGTTCTGATCAGGGTAAAATGATCAGGTTTTATACAAAAGAGTTCTGATCAGGGTAAAATGATCAGGTTTTATACAAAAGAGTTCTGATCAGGGTAAAATGATCAGGTTTTGTACAAAAGAGTTCTGATCAGGGTAAAATGATCAGGTTTTGTACAAAAGAGTTCTGATCAGGGTAAAATGATCAGGTTTTATACAAAAGAGTTCTGATCAGAGTAAAGTGACCAGGTTTTAAATAAAAGATTTCTGATCAGAGTAAAATGATCAGGTTTTAAATAAAAGAGTTCTGATCAGGGTAAAGTGATCAGGTTTTAAACAAAAGAGTACTGATCAGGGTAAAGTGATCAGGTTTAACAAAAGAGTTTTGATCGGAAAATGATCAGATTTAAACATTGGGTTTATGATAACTCTTTATAATAACTTGTGAACTCACCAACCTCGTGTTGACAATTTTAAGTATGTTTTCAGGAAATTGAACGTGGTCATCAGGTTAGCAATGTAGGATACATGCATGCACATGGATACGGCTTTTGGGAGGATTTCTCTTGTATAACTCATGGTCTTGAGTCATATTTGCGAAATCTTAAATTTTTGTAAACTCAAGTTGATATTTGTAATGTAAATATTTTAAACTCAATTATGTATCCAGTTACATGTATGTGTTTGCGGTAATCATATGCTTTGGAAACAAGTGAATGTTACGCCTCGCGTTTCCGCCCTGACGGGGTGTGACAGAACTTGGTATCAGAGCCATTGACTATATCGAACTAGGTGTCTAAAACGGAACCTAGACTATAATTTGAATGACTCACTAAAATGTTTTCATTGCATAAGCATTGCATAACCATTCATCATGTCATGTGGATATTGTAGTCACAAGCATGTCGTCACATTCACACTCTGACCCCGTCTCTGACCCTGAATCCAACGAGGAACTTTCTGCCACGCGCCCCAAAAATCGAGTACAAGTACGCAGCTCCACACCACCTAATGTTGCATTAGGAGAACCGCCTATCATCTACCGAAAGAAAAGCGGAGGACCGATTAAAGTACAAAGTGCTAGGAAGAAGGTTCGACTTCCGCGCAAGAGAAACCTGGCAGCCCGTGACCCGAAAGACTTGGAGACCGATGAGGAACCATCTAGGAAACGACCCTGTTACCATCCTACTGTGGGAACTATCCGTTGGATGCCTCGTACTCTGGCACGATGGAGGGAGATAGAGAGCATTCTCTCTACCTTTGAGCTCGGAGAGTCCTCCAACTCTCCAACACCCCTACCCCACACTGGGGAAGCCATGGAGCTCACAGTGCCTACATTGGTAGCACGCGTTCATACGCACGAGGAGCGTCTTGATGATCTCCTCGATGACATTCGGGCACATGGGGATGCAAACATGCGCTTACGTCAAGGGTTCGGATCTCGAGTACAGACTTTGGAGGATAGCACTCGAGATATACAGAGTGCCACTGACTATCTCGAGTTGAGAGCTGATATGGACTGGCAGTTCACTCTCACGGTCCGAGACATGGTGGAGGCGCTGGAAGAAAGGACTTTAGCTGCAGAATTTGTGGCTAGGGCTAGCTTTGTCATGGCGGGACTTGCCATGATGATTGGGTTGTACTCCCACTTCTTCTTTTAAAACCTATTATGGGCGGGTTGTGCCCATAGCACATTATGTAGTTTAAAACGTTGGTACTGATGCGGTCATGTGAACCCATCCCTTTTGTATCCTTGTCTTTTGGAACAATGTACTATGTATGTTTTAACTATGTATGTGATGGTTTATGTTGTGATGATGGTTGGTTCCATTTGATGTTGTTGTATCCTTATGTCATGATCTATCATTATTGATATATAATGTTGTTTCTTTTTAATTGATATGTTAGAAAGAACGTCATGGCACCTAAGCGTGGGACACCCCGTAACACTACTGGTGACAACAACGAGACAATTTCCCCAAACATGGAACAACTCATAGCACAGCGAGTAGCTGCCGCCATAGAGCAGTATGAAGCAAATCGAAATAGTGGCGGAGGAAACGGCAGCGGTACCGGTGCAGGAGGTGCAGGAGGTGCAGGAGGTAGCGGTACAGCAGGGGGGAGCGGTACAGCAGGAGGTTCCGGAGGTAATAAAAATAATTAAGCCATAACACATAGTCATGATCCGAATTAATGACGTTATGACTTGTGATCCTGCAGATGCTCCAAATAGGAAGTGCACCTACAAGGCCTTCCTATCCTGCAAACCCCGCAATTTTAATGGCACCGAGGGTGCATTAGGACTAATGAGATGGATAGAACAGATGGAGTCAGTGATTGATATAAGTGAATGCACAGCTGACTGCATGGTGAAGTATTCTACATGTACGCTCACTGATAAAGCTTTAACTTGGTGGAACACTCAAATGAAGACTTTGGGGAGAGAGACGGCGTACCAATTATCTTGGGAAGATTTGAAAAACATGATGATTGAGGAATACTGTCCTCGGAACGAATTGCAAAAGATTGAAACTGAGATGTGGAACCTACAGATGATAGGAGATAATGTAGCGGGATACACCGACCGCTTCAATGAATTGGCACTTCTGGTACCGCATATGGTCACACCAGAACATAAGCGTGTTGAGAGGTATCTGTGGGGCCTTGCGCCTCAAATTCGTAGCATGGTAACATCATCTAATCCAATAGATGCCAAGAGTGCTATAACTTTAGCATTCAAACTAAAAGATGATGCAGTACGTAATGAATTGTTTGTGAGGAAGGAGAATGAGGAAGGTAGATCTGGGGAGAAAAGGAAATGGATGGGAAATTCAAGTAACAAATCTGGAAAACAAGAATTTAAGAAACAAGGAACTGTGAAGGCTTTTGCAGCCAACACAGTGGAAAGAAAGGAGTATGATAGGGGCCTACCGAGATGTAAGAGGTGTGGAAATCATCATGCCGGTGTTTGCATCAAGTGTGGAAAATGCGACAAGTTTGGTCACACCACTCAAGCTTGTCGAACTAGCAACCGAATGGGGAGAATTAAACCCGGATGTTTCGTATGTGGTGACCTGAAACACTTCAAGAAGGATTGTCCCAAGTGGAAGAATCATAACAACGCTCAGGCACCAGGGAGGGCATTTGTGATGGGTGCAAGGGACGCACGCCAGGACCCAAACATCGTCACTGGTACGTTCCCAATAAATAATCACTATGCCTCTGTACTTTTTGATTCGGGTGCGGATATGAGCTTTGTGTCGAATGATTTTAAATCCTTACTCGGTATTAAGGCCAGCAAACTAGATCAAAATTATACAATTGAATTAGCAAATGGGGAATTAATAGAAACCGGAGAGGTCATTAGGGGTTGTACTTTATGTTTAGAAAACCATACATTCAGTATAGACCTTCTACCCGTCGAACTAGGGAGTTTTGATGTTGTTATTGGCATGGATTGGTTAACAAAGAATCGTGCCGAGATCGTATGCCTCGAGAAGATTGTGCGTATCCCACTACCAAGTGGAGAA
The DNA here is from genome assembly GCA_023525975.1 of Smallanthus sonchifolius. Lineage (NCBI taxonomy): Eukaryota > Viridiplantae > Streptophyta > Magnoliopsida > Asterales > Asteraceae > Smallanthus > Smallanthus sonchifolius. The sequence continues at coordinate 19,193,270 of CM042018.1, read as the reverse complement.
ATTCTTTCAATTCAAGGCGAGAGGTGTAGAATGATGTTGAAGACGATAAACTGCATGAAAGCTCATAAGTATCTACGCAAGGGTTATTGTGCATTCCTGGCTCACATCGTCGAGAAGAAACCCGAAGAACGTCGACTTAAGGACATACCAATCGTCAGAGATTACTCGGAGGTATTTCCCGAAGACTTACCAGGAATACCACCATCAAGACAAGTCGAGTTTCGGATCGACCTAGTACCAGGAGTCGCACCAGTTACACGATCGCCGTATCGTCTAGCCCCTTTCGAGATGCAGGAACTGTCAAGCCAACTACAAGAATTACTTGACAAAGGTTTCATAAGATCGAGTTTCTCACCATGGGGAGCCCCGGTACTGTTTGTAAAGAAAAAGGATGGAACCTTTAGAATGTGCATTGATTATCGAGAGTTGAACAAACTGACAATCAAAAACCGGTATCCTCTTCCTCGAATAGACGATTTGTTTGATCAACTTCAAGGTTCCAGTTTTTATTCTAAAATTGATCTACGGTCAGGGTATCATCAACTGAAAATTCAGGAAGAAGATATACCAAAAAGGCTTTTAGGACTCGTTACGGTCACTACGAGTTCCTAGTTATGCCATTTGGCTTGACTAATGCACCAGCCGTCTTCATGGATCTCATGAACCGCGTGTGCAGGCCGTACTTGGATAAACTCGTGATTGTGTTTATCGATGACATATTGATATATTCACGAACCAAGGAGGAACATGAACGTCATTTGAAATTAATCTTGGAACTACTCAGGAATGAGAAGCTTTATGCCAAATTCTCTAAGTGTGAGTTTTGGATCCAAGAGGTTCACTTTCTCGGACATGTCATCAATAAGAAAGGTATCCATGTGGATCCATCCAAGATTGAAGCTATCAAAAACTGAGAAGCACCAAGAACTCCGACTGAGGTGCGTCAATTTCTGGGTTAAGCAGGATATTACAGGCGATTCATCGAGAATTTTTCAAAGATAGCCTTACCTTTGACCACGTTAACTCAGAAGGACAAAGAGTTTGATTAGACTGATAAACAAGAATCAGCTTTTCAATTGCTGAAGCAAAAACTTTGCAGTGCACCAATCCTATCCCTTCCCGAAGGAACTGACGATTTCATCGTGTACTGCGACGCATCACACCAAGGTCTGGGATGTGTATTGATGCAAAGAGAAAAAGTCATAGCGTATGCATCCAGACAGCTAAAAGTACATGAGAAAAATTATACGACTCACGATCTGGAATTGGGTGTTGTCGTGTTTGCACTCAAGATTTGGAGACATTACTTATACGGTACAAAATGTACTATCTTTACAGACCACAAGAGTCTCCAGCACATCTTTAATCAGAAAGAACTCAACATGAGGCAACGTCGTTGGGTAGAGTTACTGAATGATTACGACTGTGATATCAAGTATCACCCTGGTAAGGCAAACGTCGTAGCAGATGCCTTGAGTCATAAAGAACGGATTAAAACACTCCGTGTTCGTGCCCTATAATTAACAATTCATACGAGTCTCACGACTCAAATCCGGATGGCACAACAAGAGGCAATCAAAGAAGAAAACATTCAGAATGAAGCTTTACGGGGAATGATAAAGCAGTTGGAACCAACGTCAGATGACACTTTATACTTCATGAATAGAATTTGGGTGCCATGTTTTGGTAACTTACGGGAGTTGGTTATGGACGAAGCCCACAAGTCCAGGTACTCCATTCACCCAGGTTCGGATAAAATGTATAAGGATCTGAAAGAACTCTACTGGTGGCCGAACATGAAAGGAGAAATTGCTATTTATGTCGGTAAATGCCTGACATGTTCAAAAGTAAAGGCAGAACATCAGAAACCGTCGGGATTATTACAACAACCCGAGATACCTCAATGGAAATGGGAACAGATTTCCATGGATTTTATTACAAAATTACCCAAGACGTCGAGTGGGTATGACACTATATGGGTAATCCTCGATCGTCTGATGAAATCAGCTCATTTTCTACCTATCAAAGAGACGGATAAAACCGAGAAACTTGCAAGGCTTTATATCAAGGAAATTGTGGCTAGGCATGGAGTACCAATTTCTATTATCTCTGATAGAGACAGCAGATTCGTGTCTAGAATCTGGAAATCATTACAAGAAGCCATGGGCACACGTCTTAACATGAGCACGGCATATCACCCACAAACAGATGGTCAAAGTGAAAGGACCATTCAAACCTTAGAGGATATGCTCCGTGCGTGTGCGATTAACTTCGGTGGAAATTGGGATACTCATTTGCCACTAGCTGAGTTTTCATACAATAATAGTTACCACACCAGCATCAAAGCCGCTCCGTTTGAGGCTTTGTATGGTCGAAAATGTCGTTCACCACTATGTTGGGCAGAAGTTGGTGACAAGCATCTAACCGGTCCTGAAGTTATTCAAAAGACCACAGACAAGATTTTCAAAATCAAGGATCGTCTGAAGGCCACCCGTGACAGACAAAAGAGTTACGCAGATAACAGACGAAGACCTTTAGAATTCCAAGTGGGAGACAAAGTCATGTTAAAGGTCTCACCTTGGAAAGGAGTTGCAAGATTTGGCAACCGTGGCAAGCTTAACCCTAGATACGTTGGACCGTTTGAAATATTGGCTAGGGTTGGCCCTGTAGCTTACAAGCTCAAGTTGCCAGAAGAACTAAGCAATATACATGATACGTTTCATGTGTCAAATCTCAAGAAGTGCTTATCAGACGACACATTAATTATACCGCCTGATGAGATTCACATAGACGACAAGTTGCACTTCATTGAGGAACCTATGGAAGTCACAGATTGGAAGGTTCAGAGAACAAGGCGCAGCCGTGTTAAGCTGGTCAAGGTACGTTGGAATTCAAAGCGCGGCCCCGAGTATACGTGGGAGCGGGAAGATAAAATGAAATCCAAGTACCCGTCCTTGTTTACAAACACTCCAAGTCAGAGTGACAAGAACTAAATTTCGGGACGAAATTCTCTGTAACATGGGGAGAATGTGACACCCAGCATTTCATGTCAATATCCACATTTCATAAACGCACGTTCATAATTATTATTTCCTGATATTTTATTTTGACTAAGTAAAGTCAAGAAGTCTAGCAAAGAAGTTTATTCCAAGTCTAGTAAATCTTAAGGAATTACTAGAAAAAGTAAGCAGAATAACCCGACTAAATACGAACGTTAAGGGTTAAATTAAATAACCAGAAAAATATATATATATATATTACACAAAATTTACGTTGAACCAAGATTTTAATAATTTCTTCAACGAGCCATAAAATGGTTAAAAATTATAATACCGTGAAGAATTGAAACCGAATTAAATTGCCATTTGGAACTCTAATTGATACTAATACCATTAATAAATTAATACTTAAAAATTGGTTATCATTAACCCCAAACCACTTCCTTGACTTTCTTGGGCGAGAGTCAGGGGAGCCATTCCCCCACTTGCTAATTCACTCAATCTCAGATTAAAAACCATACCTCCTCAGTCGAAATCTCACAATCTCTTTTAAGCTTTCTCACTTTCTTACGGCAAATTCCCAATTCTCCTTCAAGTCGAAGTCCAGTTTAAGGCAAAAATTCACCATATTTCGGTGCTATATGAAGAGTTCCAAGTGTTTTCTCAAGAATCAAGCTAAGGAGCTCAAGATTTGAGGTAAAAACTCAATATTATCCCTTTCATTTTCTTTAAAACCGTAGCTGAATATACAAATCGTTCAAACGCAAGTAAGATAACAAGAAAAGTGTGTCAAATTCAAGATTTGAACATAAAAATATACAGGACAATTCTGTCCATCAAAGTGCAGTAATCGAAACTATAGTTTCGATACCTGTTGTTCAATCGAAACTGGGAGTTTCGATACCAGTTGATCGAAACTAGGAGTTTCGATACCAGTTGTTCAATCGCAACTAGGTAGTTTCGATACCTACTCAATCGAAACTAGGAGTTTCGATACCTATTTACTCAATCGAAACTAGGAGTTTCTATACCTGTTCAATCGAAACTAAGTAGTTTCGATACCGATTTCCCCAATCGAAACTAGGTAGTTTCGATACTATTCTTGCCAATCAAAACTAGGTAGTTTCGATACCCAGTTTACTCAATCGAAACTAGGTAGTTTCGACGTCTGTTCTGTTTAATCGAAACTAAGAAAGTTTCGATACCTGTTTATTAGCCCCATAGGGCAGTAACTCAGAACTATTTTTATAACAAAACAAGGGTTGGAAAAACTAAAAAGATAATTAAAACAAAAGCAATCAGATCGGCTAAGTCGGGTGAACAACTTGCGTTTAAGACGGGTAGTCTTAACGTGTATGCTATCCTTGTGTAATTAGGATACGGATAGACGAATCTGCTATTATTCAAAAATTGCTAGCATTCATACAGTCGAGGTGAGTTTCACTAATCCCCCTTTTTCTAAGTTTTGAAATGATTTGGAGTGGAAACATACTTGTAAAAGAATTTTCGTATGTAAATAAATGAAACTAATGATCTGACCGTATGTATGTATTGAGGGAACAATAGAGCGCTTAAAGTCCTCGGAATAAATTAGTAACCATTAGCTATGGACTTAGCCCGGGATTATATGAATAGTACTATTGGGGGTGACGCCTCCGGTCATGGTTAGTCGCGCTAACCAGGGGTCCAAATTTCCGAATGACCGCATATTGTCTTACTCGCAGAAAGGCGAGGTGAGGCACAGAAAGTTGGGGTTTGGTTACGGTCTCGTACATTACATACTATTTTGTATTCCTTGCAAGCTTACAAATGGGGTCAATAGATCGGATTAGTATTCTTATTCATTGGTAATACATACAAAAGAGTTCTGATCAGGGTAAAATGATCAGGTTTTATACAAAAGAGTTCTGATCAGGGTAAAATGATCAGGTTTTATACAAAAGAGTTCTGATCAGGGTAAAATGATCAGGTTTTGTACAAAAGAGTTATGATCAGGGTAAACTGATCAGGTTTTGTACAAAAGAGTTTTGATCAGGGTAAAATGATCAGGTTTTATACAAAAGAGTTCTGATCAGAGTAAAGTGACCAGGTTTTAAATAAAAGATTTCTGATCAGGGTAAAATGATCAGGTTTTAAATAAAAGAGTTCTGATCAGGGTAAAGTGATCAGGTTTTAAACAAAAGAGTACTGATCAGGGTAAAGTGATCAGGTTTAACAAAAGAGTTTTGATCGGAAAATGATCAGATTTAAACATTGGGTTTATGATAACTCTTTATAATAACTTGTGAACTCACCAACCTCGTGTTGACAATTTTAAGTATGTTTTCAGGAAATTGAACGTGGTCATCAGGTTAGCAATGTAGGATACATGCATGCACGTGGATACGACTTTTGGGAGGATTTATCTTGTATAACTCATGGTCTTGAGTCATATTTACGAAATCTTAAATTTTTGTAAACTCAAGTTGATATTTGTAATGTAAATATTTTAAACTCAATTATGTATCCAGGTACATGTATGTGTTTGCGGTAATCATATGCTTTGGAAACAAGTGAATGTTACGCCTCGCGTTTCCGCCCTGGCGGGGTGTGACAGACGGGGTCAAATCATCCAAGTGGATGGGAAAAGGATGATCACCCGAGATCTTTGCGTAAGCAAAACATACGGGGTCATCGGTGGTAAATATCGTTATATTGACGGTCACTTAGCGTATGAATAGGAATCCAATACGTAAGCTTGTATCTGATTGAATCGGTTTTCTTAGATATAAAAATGGGTTAGATGTTTCAATAATGGATTCAAACACACAAGTATGAGATATATATTAGGTTTTCACACTACTTACAAGTTTTAACCATATGTCGGGCCTACCAGCTATACCTCAGTAAACACCATCGCTTTTGGTCTATTCCATGTCCATGAGATGAGATCAGACACTATCATTTCTCAAAGGTCAGATTCAATTTTTCTTGCAACTTGTAAGATTATATACACACCAATTCTTTTCAACATTAAAATATTATATTTCTCCCCCAAAAGATTTGCGTGGATACTGTACATAAAAATAAAATCTTTTTGGAATTTTCTTAGACAATTTTAAACAAAAAAAAAAAAAATACTATTTACACAATTTACTGAAAGTTGATCATTCCAAGCATCTCCACCAGTTGGGCAAATCTGGTAGAGTCAAAAGCCTTTGTGAAGATGTCTGCGGTTTGTTTATTAGTTTTGACTTCAACAATTTGAATATGCTTCTTTTCCACACAATCACGGATAAAATGATGTTTGATTTCAATGTGTTTTGTTTTGGAATGCTGAACGGGGTTTTTGGTGATATGGGGAACAGCAGTGTTGTCACACAGAATGGGTGTCTCATGGAATGTGATCCCATAGTCAAGCATCTGATGGTGTATCCATCTGACTTGGGAACAACAGAGGCTGCGGCAATGTATTCGGCTTCGGCGGTGGATTGGGAAACAGTGGATTGTTTCTTACATTGCCATGAGACAAGGCGGTTGCCAAGGAATTGACAACCTCCAGAAGTGGATTTTCGGTCTAAGTTGCAACCCCCGTAGTCTGAATCTGAATAGGCCACAAGATCAAACAAATCAGTTTTAGGATACCACAGACCCAATTTTGGCTTATACCTTAAATATCTTAAAATACGTTTGACAGCAGATAAATGAGAGAGTTTAGGATTAGCCTGAAAACGTGCACACAAGCACACGGCAAACATGATGTCGGGTCTGCTGGCCGTGAGATACATGAGAGATCCTATCATAGAGCGATATAGATGCGGATCAACGCTTTCCCCATCCACATCAGGAGTCAAACAATGTCGAACTTCCACAGGAGTTTTTACTGTATGGGAATCAGCCATTTTGAACTTGGTCAAGATTTCTTTTACGTATTTTTCTTGATGGATAAGGATTCCCGACTCAGACTGATCAACATGTAGTCCCAAAAAGAACTTCATTTCCCCCATGGAGCTCATTTCAAACTTAGATCGCATCACTTCTTCAAATTCTTTGCAGAGACGGGGATTTGTAGATCCAAAAATGATATCATCCACATAAATTTGCACCATGATTGTATCCTTTTCATCCTTCCGTTTGAACAAAGTTTGGTCAATTGCTCCTCGTGTGAAACCATTCTCAAGCAGATGCTTTGATAAAGTTTCATACCACGCACAAGGTGCTTGGTGAAGACCGTACAATGCTTTGTCTAACTTGTAAACACGGTCTGGAAAATTAGGATCAATGAAACCCGGCGGCTGCTTGACATATACTTCCTCTTGAACTTTGCCATACAAAAATGCGCTTTTGACATCCATTTGATGGACAGTGAAGTCCATGTAGGCTGCATAGGCGAGAAACATTATGATGGCTTCCAAGCGAGCCACTGGTGCAAAGACTTCCTCATAGTCAATCCCTTCTTCTTGATAGAAACCATGAACCACCAGACGAGCTTTATTTCGAATCACAGTGCCGCCTTCATCCTTTTTGTTGCAAAAAACCCAACGAGTGCCTATTGGAACTTTGTTCTTGGGAAGATCTACCAAATTCCACACATGCAGCTTTGAGAATTGCTGTAGCTCTTCCTGCATTGCTTCCACCCAGCTGTTTTCTAGTAGCGCTGGTTTGATGTTCTTTGGTTCAGTTTGAGAAATGAAGCAAGAAAACATGCTGTTTTCAAATGCTTCACAGGCACTTCGGGTACTAACACCCACATTGAGTGGTCCAATGATGTTAGTGGTGGGATGAATCTTGTGAATTCGCAGTTGAGGAATTTCATCTTCTTCCACGACTTCTTCCAAATTGGTAAGATTTTCAGCAGGAGGATTGGTAATATCATTAATAGGATCTTCAGCAGGTGATTGTGGTGCAACATCTATTGGAATGGAGTTGTCTTCAACAGTTTCACTTGTTGCACCAGAACCGGAAGACTCCATATCAGATTCAGCATTAGTAACCACAGGAATTTCAACCTGAGCAGATGAGGAAGAGCCTTGATCATTTATGTTCCCTAGATTGGTCACAGAGAAGTAAGGATTAGCATGAGTTGATTCAATAGAAAAATCAGGAAGAATAAATGACTTAAAAACTGAATCGACGTAAAACAGCCAATTGGGACCGTCTCCTGCGTCCGTATGATTGTTTTCATGCCAGTTGATATCAATGGACTCCATTACTATCCTTTTCTTCTTATGATAGACACGAAAAGCACGTTGATTGGATGAGTAACCAACAAAATAGCATTCATCAGCTTTTGCTTCAAACTTGTTGAGCTGATCTGAAGTGTTCAGCATTGTGCACACACACCCAAATTTTCTGAAGAAATCAATAACTGGCTTGCGCTTGTACATGATCTCATAAGGTGTCTTGTTGCAACTTTTAGTGATAAGAACCCGATTTTGCACAAAACATGCAGTGTTGACCGCCTCAGCCCAGAAAGTCACGGGAAGCTTAGAGTCAACAATCATAGTTCGTGCAGCTTCAATTAAAGTGCGGTTTCTTCTTTCAGCTACACCGTTTTGTTGAGGAGTACGAGGTGCACTAAATTGTCAAGAAATTCCTTTGCTTTCACAGAAGGAATCAAGAGTTGCATTTTTGAATTCTGTTCCATGAACGCTGCGGATAGTCTTCACACTTAGATTGAAGAGGTTCTCAATTTGAAGCAGATAGGTTTTTAAAATCTCTGGCGTCTCATCTTTCTTGGCTAAGAAAAACACCCAAGTGAATCGAGAAAAATCATCTGTTACCACCAGACAGTATGAATTTCGTCCAAGACTCATGACACTCACCGGACCAAAAATATCCATGTGAAGCAATTGGAGAGGAGAGTCAATGGAATTGGTGGTTTTAGGCTTATGTGAAGATTTGTGTTGTTTTCCTTTGGAACATGAGATACAGTGTTCCATAGGAGTGAAATCTTTGAGAGGTAATCCAGTGACTAGGTTGCCTCGAACCAGTCGGTTCATTGTTTTGAAATTGACATGTCCCAACCTCTTATGCCACAGGAAAGATTCATCTTCAGAAGCTTTTGAGAGAAAACACGATTCAATGCCCGATGGGTTGTTCATGTCCAAGCTATATGTGTTGTATCTTCTGGGAGCACGCATGAGAATAAGTTCTTCCGGAATCACCACTCCTGGCTTCAAAATAAGACATTCTTTTGAATTGAATAAGGCACAAAAGTCCTTGTCACAAATCTGTGAGACACTCATCATATTGTATTTCAACTGAGGAACAAAGTTGACAAATTCCAGACTATTTACTCCATTTGAGTTCCTTGTCCTTCAATCTTTCCTCCTATTGGGTTTGCAGCAAAAGCAACATACTCTCCATCAATTTGATGATAATCTTGCAGCAGGTTAAAGTGCCCAGTCATATGTCTTGAACATCCACTATCTACATGCCAGATGTTATCGCCGGTTCTTCTTGATTGTCCCTATACACAACGAACCATTTATACGTTTTGACCAAAATTGTTTCAATCAAGAGATCTTAGTGTCAGGATATGACATCTCATTGGAATCAGAATTACAACCATCCTTTGAAGAAGCACGGTCATCGAATAGAACATTATTTTTAATTTTCCACGTTCGTTTTAAATAATTTTTAGCATTTTTAATTCTTTTACGCCTAGATTTTCTACTGTGAGAAGACTTAGGCAACACGTATGAATTTAATGAACTTTTGGAAGGCGATTCTTCATTAGAATTTGTGGTTGTCAATTTACAACTTTTTGAAACATGGTTTGAGGCACCACAACTAAAACAAACGTTTTCACAAGATATCTTAGCCTGATAATAGTCATCACAAGATGAAGATGATTGTGATGTTGAGGAATCTGAACATGAGACAGTTCTCTCATCAATAACTTTGTCTTGAAGACGATGTGCTTCCTTTAATCTGAAAAATTCCATGTTGCTCATGGTTTCACGTGGTACATCATTCACAATAATTCCTGCACTTTTAAATTTGGTAACACATGGCATAACATTCAAAGATTTAGGAACAAAAGGCAAAGCATTTTTAAATTTAGAAACATCACATCCCAAACCCGTATGCTCAGCAGGCATCGAATCAAAATACAAGTTTTTAACGTGTTCACACATATTTGGTTTTGACACGGACATATTATTACATTCATCCGACTCAAGTTCTTTTAAAATAGTTCTATCATTAGCACTCTTATCACAATCATCTTCGGAATTTACACAATTTGATTCTGCACAAGAAGCAAAACTGTCAGAATCGGAGGACGTAATATAATCATCAGAAGATAATGTACAAACAAAAGGTGTGGAAACATGTGGAGTTGGCATATCAGCAAATCTCCCTGATTTAGAATAAGGAGGTGGATGAGAGTTATACCCAAGACCTTCTGTACCTTTTCTATTAAATTGTTTATCAATTATTCCAAACAGAATTTTCTGATCCATATCCATGTGGTCAACCTGTAATTTGGCTTTTTCTGCCTTTTGGACTCTTTCAGTTAAAATTGTATTATTAATGGTTTGAGTATTGAGTTGCACAATTAAGGAGCGATTTTCACCAGAAATATCATGAATTTTCTTTAAGTAAAGTTTCTCATTTTTGGCCACAGAGTCATACATCACCTTAATGTGATTTCGTTCATCAATCAAGGCTTGATTGATGAATCTGTATTTTTGAATTTCATTCAAGCAAGATCTAGAATTACACAGTTTAGAAATAACCTCAGCAGGCACAGCAGTGAGATCCTCAGCAGGTTCAATCATGACACACTTGCCCATGTCCTCCACATCAGCCATCAAGGCTTTATCAGCAGCTTCCTCAGCTTGGTCTCCCCAATGATAATGTCCATCAGCTTGACACACAAGAGCTGTGAAACTTGAAGATGTGTTTGTCTTTGAGAATTGGCAGCTTGTTTTCCAGAGGAAATCTTCTTTTCTTGCTGATCCTTGGAGGACGGCTCCTTGCAGTTTCTGGCAAAGTGACCCAGCTGATCATAATTGTAGCATCTCACCTTCTTGATATCAAACCCAAGTGTCTTTCCCTGCTTGAATCTGTCTATGCCAGTTCTTTTGATGAATCTTTTGGCTCTTAAGGTCAACATGGCCATGCACCAATCAATGCCCATTTTCTCCAAATCATCAGGATTGATCTGCTCCAAGTCATCAGGTTGAAAGCTAACCGGTGTTAGATTTCTAGAGATCAGTGCATCATAGCACGACATGAAAGCAGTCATGATTGGGACATAATCATCAGGTATCATGGTGACAGTCTTTTGAGGAGCAGAGGAGCTGGTAAAATTAATTGCAGCAGCTGAAGGAGGGACATCAGTCTGAAAGTATTGGCTACCGGATGAGCTTGATCCAGCAATAAGAGCTGTGTTTCCAGACTGATTTGACGGGGTGACTGCTCCCTTCTTAATCTCAATTTCATAAGATTCAAGAATGCTATAGACTTCTAGTTGAGACAAAGCACTCAGATTCTCAGTCTTTTTGATCATGATTCGATACATATTCCATTCCTCAGGAAGAGAATCTAGGAGTTTCTTGTTTAGATCAAGAGTAGGGTACTCAACTCCCATTACCTTCAAACTTGATACAATGCTTGAGAAACGGTTAATCAAATCAGATATTGATTCTCCCCTTACACTGCTGAACATCGCATATTGTTTCTTGATCAGATCTCTTTTGCTTTCCCTGACATCCTCACTTCCCTCATATCTTGTGCACAATGCAGCCCATAAGTCTTTGGCAGTTGTGTACTCGGCAAAGATGTTGAAAATATCCATAGGAAGAGCCATGGCAATAGTCCCGTAGGCCTTGTTGTCTCGGGCAATCAAGGCAAGATCTTTCTCATCATACTCAGATACTAACTTAGGACGTTGAACATCAGCAGTGGTAGTTACGGGCTTGTGGGGGCCATCGGTGATAGAACTCAACAATGTATAATCGTGAAATTGAAAAAAAAAAGCTTCATCTTTTTAGTCCAGTCATCAAATTCTCTTGTAGACACAAGAGCAGGTGGTCTATTTCCCCCAGAATGTTCTATTGAACTTGAAGTGGCCATGATATTCGGAATCAAAACTAAAACAGTAACTAGTTTCAATAGAACAACTTCTATCGAAACAACTAGTTTCGATAGAACAACTTTTATCGAAACAACTAGTTTCGATAGGACAACTTTTATCGAAACAACTAGTTTTGATAGGACAGCTTTTATCGAAACAACTAGTTTCGATACTGAAAATTTTCAAGGCAAGTTTCGATAACCACAGTTTCGATAGAGATAAGACAAAAATCTAGTTTTGATAGTACCTTCTCCCAACAAAATGTAGACAAGAAGTTTCGATGATCAACAGAAATCAGAAACTGTCCCCAGTAGTTTCGATGCCTTCTTCTCCAAGCTCAGAAATACTCCATTGATGACAAGCTCCAGAAATCGATAGTTCAGAAATGACAAACCAATCCAGCGAAAACCTTCGGCTAACACTCCTGATCACTAATCCAACCTCTGATTCTTGAAATCACGAACAAAAATCCTTGAAACCGATGAAACAGTACGTCTGAGATGTTAAGTGCAGATTTCAACAAAAACCTCAAAATACCTCACAAATCACCTAGAATCGATCACAAAACCTGATAACACTCAAAAACACTAGAGCATAAAGCTCTGATACCAATTGTAGGTCCAGATTTCTCTTGAAATCACTGATTTGATCGATTACACACACACAGGCGGAAACTCTGTGTATGGTGGTGAATCAGATGATAGAAACAGTGTTGGTGAAGATAACCGGCTAACCACACTATGAATCAACACACAAATGGTATGAAAATGTAAGAACACAGTGAATAAACAACTGCAAATTGTATTGATTCAAGAACAATGTGAAAGAGAAGGTTCAGGGTTACAGCCGCTACTCACACCCTAAACATTCTCAAACTAGGCTATTTATAGTAGTGACAGGTATCGAAACTATGTTCAATCAAAACTACTAGTTTCGATTGACCATTTACAAGTGATACACAGACTGTCGAAACTACCATCTATCGAAACTACTAGTTTCGATTGAACAAACTCAATCGAAACTAGCCCAGACTTAGCTAATAAAGCAGTAAATTACAGAAAACTGAATTTACACTTAATGAAATGACATAAAGTAAACTAGTCTAAAACTGTTTAAACATACAATAAATGACAACAGCTTATACATAAGATATGACTCTACAGACTATGTCCTAGTAGAGGATGTACTGGAAGATTCAGATCAAGAAGCATCCGGGGCCAGGGCCCAAATCACCCCAGAGTTTGTCCGACACAACCATGACAGGCTTCAAGCAGAACTAGCAGCCTTGGACAGAGCAGAAAAGCTTGATGAGGTAAGGACAAAACTGGTGTTCGGCTCATCCGAGGTAACGAAAGAAGGAACTCAGAAATCTAAAGGCCCGGCAGAAGCAAGCGTAGCCCAACCAAAAGATCAACCACAACTCGAACACTTGAAGCTCCGGCACATGGCACACCCGACCTCCTGAACCAACTGTTAGCAGTGCTAGTACCACATTTAGCAACAACGAGCAAACCCGCTGGCATCAGTAACTCACATGAGGAAAACCAGAATAGCCCGGATGGAAAGAAAGCAAATGTTGATCTTACAAAACCATACAGGTCGGACCACCTGGCCGAACAATCCAAGTTCACCCCTCAGTTAACAGGTGCACCACTTCCCGCCAAACTCAAAATGCCAATGTGTATTAGCATGTATGACGGTAGCTAAGACCCTGACGATCACTTACATACCTTCGATGGCGCAGCCCACGTTGAACAGTGGTCCTTACCAGTCTGGTGCCACTTGTTTACCCAAACACTAACAGGTCTGGCAAGGGTATGGTTCGACTCTTTACCCCCATAGAGCAATGATAGCTTCGTCCAGTTGAAAGAAAAATTTCTTCGAAACTTCGGGCAGTAGAAAAAGAGATTCAAGAACGCTAATGAGATCATGCACGTCAGAAGAGCGGAGAACGAAAGCATAGAACAGTACATGGAACGATTCATCAAAGAAAGTTTATTAATTGAAGATGTTCTAGAATAGATGAAGGTGAGCAGCTTTGTCAATGGGGTGCGCCACACACAATTACAAGAGAAGTTGGGGGAAGATTATCCTAAGAGCTTTGATACATTAATAGACAGGGTGAGAGCATTCATCCGGGGTAAGGATACGTCTGACAGAGCTAGGGAATGGGATAGCCGAATCCCTAGGCAATCAGGAAAGTAAGCGGAAAACCGAACCAACAGGTACACTCCTACAACTGGACCTGCACACAGGCAGATCTCTAATGCTATAAAAACCTAGGTACTCGCCTCTTCCTACTGCATCATTCCACCCTTATTCAAAACAGTCCTATAGTAACGAACCAAGAAAACATAGGGGAGACTGTCACACCCCGCCAGAGGTGGAAACGCGAGGAGTCACACATTTAGTTCATAGCACAAGGTACAAAGACAATTACTAAGGCATCACAAAATTTATTAATTTCATAATTAATGTTCAACACTTGTTAAAATAGACAAACAAACAATCCCAAAAACATTGTTCAAATTTCTTTAACTAGATCCATGAGCAGTCCTATATGATCCTTCATCTCTTAGTTATTATTTCTTGAAACATGTAAAGTAAAATGGGTCAAAATAAGGTTGGTGAGAGACGTATGTTTTATAAGTCATCAAAATAAGTTAGCATAAAAGATATACAAATTCAATACAAGTTCAATCAAATGTGTAAACATATCAACACAAGATTTATTGCAATCAGCCCTTAAAGTTATATGCATCCACAATACCAAAGATTATGCTGTTGAAATGTTATTGCATCCACAATCCCAAAGATTGTGCCGTTGAAATGTTATTGCATCCACAATCCCAAATATTGTGCCGTTGAAATGTTATTGCATCCACAATCCCAAAGATTGTGTCGTTGTTATATCGGTTTCCCTTATATGGCCATACTAGTATTACCTTAAGCTTGTAAACAAGTTAATGATTGCAATGTTATCATTTAGTGTTCAAATATCAAGCACATAATTGAAATTACTTGTATAAGAAATTTGTTTAAATAAAAAGTTTGAGTTATCAAGCATACGTACATGTTTCACCCCAAAAGTAAAATGAAAAAGGGGCTATGTTCTCACCTTGATATTGCATGACTAAAACTTGAACTAGGTCGCGAGAGCGAGTGAACCGGTTTAACGATGCTCTAAATAAATAATTATACATATTTAATATATATAAACGGTTAAAAGAAATAAGAACGGAATGATTGGGATCATTACAGTTTTTGGAACCAACGAGCGAACAAAAATACGAATAAAGTTTATAAATTTTATTTAGGAAAGAAAACTCGGTGTCAACAATAATTATTATTTGCAAATATATTAAAATGCTAATTATCTTAATATAATATCTATATTATTTAGACAATGTCATTAGTGACGAAAATCCGGTTACTAATAGAATAATCATATTATTATTTGTATGTATAACATTGGTGGCCAAAGTTTTGATTTCGTTATATATTATGTTTTTAATAAATATAATACTAACCGACTATAACGAGTAGGACCATGTCATTTTAGATAGAACGTTTAAGTGAGTAATAATGTTTAAAAACGTTTTAGGTTATCTAGACAAAAGTTATTATAAGTTTCTTTATTTATATAAAATAAGTTAGATATACTTTTCAAATTATCCGAACCTTATGCAAGCTTTAAAATTTATTTGTGTTGAAAATATGTTTTAACTTCTACTATTTATATCACGAGAACTTATGGTTTGAGTTTAAGTACCCTTTCTAATACTTAAATCTCTCAAACTGTGCTCTGATACCAACCTGAAACACCCTACTTATTTTACTATTATTTTATCAGAGTTTAATGCGGAAAACGGTCCCAGTTTGACAAAAACCTTGCCATGAATGGCTAAGGTATATCTTTCATTATAATAGTATAGTTTTACAAAAGATAATATAATTACATCATTATACAAAGGGATCTCTAACTCCGACTGCTCCGTCCTCAGGAAGCTTCATTCATGTGCTTCTTTCCTTCAGTGTTTGAAAAACATTTTTTGAATTAGCTTTTGCTAAGTAAGTTGTAGAGATTAAGACTAGTGGCTACAAAATTCTCTAAGTATAGATGCTGCGGACTCCACATTTTTGCTGCTGACTTACAATGTTACTACTGATAAAGCAATTGCTGCGGATAGCAATGTTCTCCTACTGATAAACATCTATGCTACGGATTGCCTTATCTGCTGAAATCCAAAGTTGCTAATGATAGGCTTCTCATCAGCATCAAACATAGATGCTGCTGATAGGTAAATCATCATCAGCTTTGACTTTACTACTGACACCTTTTGCTGAAACACTGACACACCTATCAGTAGAAGGAATGTTATTGGTGCAGATGACAAAAGACAATGCTCCTATTCTGATCTGTCCTGCAATGATTACTGAGAAGACCTTAGTTTTGCTGTTGTCTTTTCATTACAGAAGTCTTTTCACTACAGAAGTCTTTTCACTCTAGTTGTCTTTTAGCTACTTGTCTTTATGTTGTAAACCAATAGTAGTATAACTTCTCATCAGTTCAAGATCAACGGCTTGTGTTTGATCTGATCCTTAGAATCAAGGGTCTGTCTTGATTCTAAGTTCCTTTATATGTATTATATCTTTTCATTTTACAAGTGTGCTTCCTTAGAGTTTTCTCTGTAAACTTGTAAACATTGAAGACTAATACACTTTGCATTTATCAGTATTATCTTTGTTTTCTTGTTTACATTGCATAGTTGTGATTGTTTCCACCAATCTCAAACTGAATAGAACCATCTTGTAAAACACCGATCCTACAAGTGGTATCAGAGCCTTGGCTCTCAGATTAAACAAACTAACACTTGTTTAATCACAATCTGGTTCTGTTATCTCTTTGCTGCTAAACCATCTATCCAAAGTATGGCACATATAACTGGATTTGATGATGTTGGAAGCTTTCACGGAGCACCAAGACTGGTGTCTGGAAAAGATTATGATATGTGGAAGAAAAGAATGGAAAGTTTCTTCTTCTACCAAGAATATGGAATGTGGAGATCCATAATTGATGGTCCATATGTGCCTATGGTGGCTTCTGCTGACTCTGGAGGTCCATCTGTTCCTAAAGAACCCTCCAAATATTCTGAAGAAGACATCAAGAAGATGGAGGTAGATTTTAAAGCTTTGGGAGCTATACAGATGTGCTTGCCAAATGAAGTTTTTCATAACTTCAGAGAATACAAAGCTGCCAAAGAGCTATGGGAGGCTCTTGAAAAGATGTTCGCTGGTTCTGAAGAAGTGAAAGAAAATAGAAGAGACATTCTAAAGCAACAGTATGAAAACTTTGTCTACAAGGATGGTGAGTCTCTTACCACTCTATTCAACAGGTACACATATCTTGTGGGAGAGCTACAGTGATCTAAAGTAACGCTGGAGAATGAAGATATTCTCAAAAAGTTTATTAGATCTCTTCTAAGTTGTTGGACACTCTACACAGTGTCAATCAGAAGAACTGAAAACCTGAAGACTCTCCAAATGACTGAGCTGTTTGGTATGCTGAAAACATATGAGCTGGAAATGATTCAAGCCACAGAAAGAAGCTCAGGTCATTCATCCTCATCCTCATCAACCACCACTTCCTCTGCACTACACTCTGACCACTCACTTCCAAGTTCAAGTAACTATTATTCTCCCATTGTTACCCATACACAAACTCCCAACTCACAAACTAGCAACTCACATTTTCTTCTTGAAGCCCCACCATAAAATAACTCTGCTGCATTTGTCTCTGAAAATCCAAGCAATATGTCATTTATCAAAGAAGATCTGGAGTATTTCCATCCAGATGACTTAGAAGAAATGGACATACAACACTCTTATGCTATGTTATCTCTTAGAGCTAAAAGGTTCTACTCTAGAACTGGAAGATCCATTCCAAGCAACAACTCTAACACTAGAGTTGGGTTGGATAAAAGCAAGCTAAGATGTTACAATTGTAACCAACTTGGTCACTTCGCTAGAGAATGCAAGGCACCAAAGGCAAACCCAGCTGCTACATAACTAAGACAAGCTCATCAAGGTCAAGCAAATCAAGGCAACACTCCAGCTGCTCAAACTGCAGCATGTGCAACTCAACATGTTGGAACAGCTGATTTTAACTAGAGCTTTCAGTATGAAGATCTTTCTGCCAACAATCAAGCTCTCATGGCAGACACAACAGAGATACCACCTCAGGTATAAGAACACCTCTACTCTCAAAATTGCATTGACAAAAATCTTATAGATGAAAATGAAGAGTTTCATCAAATGGAATCTGAATTCAAAAAGGTTGAAAACAGTTACAAAGAAAAGATTAACTGTCTAAAGAAAGAGATTTCATCATTAAAACATGAACAAACAAATCTTAAAACTCATATTGATAATCTATTGGTTAAGTTAAAAGCTACAAGAGCTGAGTTGGCAGACCAAAAGTTCATGTTGACAAATATGAGTTTGCATCCAAAAAGCTGCAAAGACTTTTGGATGCTCAAATTCATGAGAAGGTAACTGCTGGTCTTGGGTTTCAAGCTGAAAAACCCTACAACTCCGTCCCTCCACCTGCTGATTATGTACCATCCATGAACCAAACTTCAATCTCACAAACCTTGACCATGCAAACCGAAACTTTGATCCTTCCAAGGAAGAATCATCTGTGCAAGACTGCAACACCTCATCTGAATCTGAGTCCACATGCTCAGAATCCACTCAAACAAGTGAAGCTCCATTACTCCTGTAAGGCCCCAAACCCAGGAGGCCTCACGTATTGGATTTACTCATCCACACATAGCACTTTAAACATAAGACATTCATTAACACAGCGGAAATGATTTAAAATCTCAACATACGCAGCGGAAACATAATATGTCTAAACATAACTTGCCAATTACAACTGAAACTTGTCTTAATCAACATAATCAAAAGAAACATAAAAATAAACACAATCGGGATGCCAGACACTGATCTTCAGGTAACTCTTCTCGCTAAGCCAAGCATCCACATCCGTCAACTACACCTGCACTTAACTGATATGCGTACTAAAAATCAGCAACGCTGAGTGAGTTCTAACGTTTACTTTAAATCAATTATACAAAAGATTTACTAATACATGCATACTGCCTTTAAGGCAAAACTTTACATACTTCTCTTTTCAAAAATAGTTTTAAACATTTATAAAGTATCCGTCAATTCCTTGTCACTGTTGGTACTGCCCTCGTGATCAATACCGCTTAACCGTCAATTCTTATCACTGCTGGTATTGTCATCGTGATCAGTACCGCTTAACCGTCAATTCCTTGTCACTACTGGTATTGTCCTCGTGATCAATACCGCTTAGCATGATGTTGTCCTCGTGATCAACAACTGGTATTGTCCTTCATGATCAATACCGCTTAGCATAGTTGGGTCCTCGTGACCCATTGATGTTGTCCTCGTGATCAACACCACATGACACGATGTTGTCCTCGTGATCAACACCGGGTATTGTCCTCGTGATCAATACCGCTTAACTGGTACATGGGGGATTGCGTAGTCCCCCGAACAACCGCCGTCACTCATCCCAATTGTACAACTGTTAACAAGCCATCAAGACTCTTACTAATGGGTAGAACCCATACCTGACATCTTGTACAAGTAACATCTGTCCCAAGGACCTTTACAAACTGGTACACATTCCCGAAGGAAAGCTATTCACTTACTGTTCATAAAACTTTCTGTAAATCTTGTTCATAACTTTTATATATAATATGCCTTTGTTTATGTATATAAAATATAGTAAACGCTTGCCATAAAATATATCTTGCTTACTGAAAACATACTAGCACATATATCATGCCTTTGTTTATGTATATAGAAATATAGTAAACGCTTGCCATAATATATAACTTGCTTACTGAAAACATACTAGCACATATATCATGCCTTTGTTTATGTATATAAAAATATAGTAAACGCTTGCCATAATATATAAATATACTTTCCTCAAAACGTACTTTTGCCTCTTTTAAACTTTTCACTAAAACATAGTTTTTCCTTTCAGTTTATAATATATAAAATATAATAAACGCTTTACACTAAGTATGCACACCACCCCTAAAGCAGGCAAAAAGGGGATTAGAACTCACCTGGTATCTTAACTGCAATGGTCTACTGGATCTCACACAATCTGGTCAATCATAACAATTGACACGTATCAAACTTAACTCAACGCTAAATGGTTTCACCATTTCTGGCTAGGCGATCATACTGACTTCACTAAACAACTATATATATATCCATCTGATGCCTGCGCACTTGGCAAGTGCGCAGGGCCTTGCTCTTGCGTACTTGATAAGTACGCAGACTTTGCTCCTTGCGTACTTGATAAGTACGCATGCTTTGCTTCTTGCGTACTTGATAAATACGAAAGCTTTGCTTCTTGCGTACTTGATAAGTACGCAGGATCCTCTTCTTGCGTACTTGGTAAGTACGCAGGACCTGCTTCATGCGTACTTGGTAAGTACGCACGAACTGCTTCCTCGCAAAAACCCTAACTTTCGCATACGGGTCTGATCACGTCAGGATCTCGAACTTGTTTACATTCAAAACGTTTGCTTTTCATTAAGGAACTTAAATATATGTTTTTCCTTCAGTTTAATCCGTAAAAACGTTACCTTTTCCTCCAAAACCCGAAAAACCCAAAAACGAACAAAAACTCAGATCTAGGAGAATCAGTTACCTGTAAACGCTTCTTCTTCACAGCTAATCGTTCCAGGTACGTATGCCTAGCGTCCAATGAGCTCAGATTTGAAAACCGGGACTTTCTCTCTCTAGACTCTCTCTCACTTTCTCTCTCTAGAAATCCGGGAATGAGGTGGGAGTGAGGGTTTTGGGCTGATTTTGAGGCTTATAAGGGCCCAACCCTTTCCCCCTTTCGGCCCATACACCCCGGCCCAAGCCCGCTTCCCTTCTTTTCTTATTTAAGTTTTTAATTCTCGTGAATTCTTTCGCGCTCTAAAACTCGGGATGTTACAAGTCTACCCTCCTTACAATAGGTTTCGTCCTCGAAACCTGTCATAGGATATACTGATAGCAAATCACAGAATGGGTGGCATAAACCGTAGCTATGCAAGGCAGCTTGGTCATGAAGGCCATTGTGATTAACTACCGCTGAGGATCTAATCAGGGATATATCTAGTTCTAAGGCTTCTAAGCTGATGGGGCTAACTAATCATTTAAGGAAATAATAACATAAACATAGCATATCACAAATAAGAGTTTGTAACGTACCTTACTGAGTCATCTGGTACGCCCTTGCTGTGGCCTTGTTGATATAAGGTTCCTTCTCTGCACCCTTACCCTTTCCGGATCCTCCCGCTTCTGGCTCTTTGTGCTTTCTACAGTCTCTACTCAAATGCCCTGGCTCCCCACAGTTGTGGCACTTAGGCTTCACCGGGCAGTCACGTGATTGGTGTCCAAACTTGCCACACTTAAATCATCCCGCCTGCCCAGCTCTGCACTCTCCTCCGTGCCTTTTCCCACATTTTCCACACAGACCCTCTGCTTCTAACCTTGACCTCCTATCACTAGGACCCTGAAGGTCCTCCCCCATCCGCTTAGTCGTTTGTTTCTTAGGTGTTTCAGAAATGACTTCAGAGGAAATGTCATCATAGACAACTCCGCTCAGAACAACCACCGACTCAAAGGTACTCGGTGTGTTGGCCCTTACAAAGGTACGTATCTTTGGAGGCAACCCTTGAACATAATAATGAATCCTCCTCTCCTCTGTGGTTACAAGATGAGGCACCAGGCGTGCCAGTTCGTTGTACTTGGAAGTATATTGTCTGTGAGTCATGAGTCCGGCTTGCAACGTCAGGAACTCTCTCTCCACCTTGTGGACTTCGTTCTTGGGGCAGAATTTCTCAATTACTAACGCTTTCAGATCATTCCACCTCATTAGCTCGACCGCTTGGTCGCCCTTAGCTTGTTTCACAGTTTCCCACCAGTGTGCTGCATCTCCCTTCAGTGACTTAGCTGCGAACATGACCGCTTGATCCGGTCGGCAGTCACTGATGCGGATGGTGGACTCCATGCCATTGATCCAATCTAAAGTATCAGCTGCTTCTTTCTCCCCAGTTAGCTCAGGGGGATCACAACCACGAAATGCTTTGTAATCGCATCCGCGAGTAGGCGGTGCAACATTCTCCACCCGAACTGGTACTCCCATGGCTGGAAGCACCACAGGCTCCTCAGTTGTGTTAGGGCTCTCCTTGGCCTTCCTCAAGGCTTCGTCCAGTATGGCCGGTAAGGTTTCCTTCAGCAGTCGGGTAAACTCACGGCCAATAGCCGCTTGCACGGCCGGCTCGAACTCGAATGTCTGATCATCTCCTTCCACCTGCTCAACATTGTGCTGACTGACTACCATATCAGTATGGGTAGTGTGAACACTCCCCTCAATCTCTTGGTTGATTCTGGTCCCACCGCGGCGGCCTGTACGCCCACCACGTCTTCCTCCTCCACCCCTTCTAGTTCCTCCACGTATAGCCATTTCTAACTGAAATATAGAGAACAAAAGATTTAATTTCATCATGCTAGGGAGTATGTAGAACACAATAACTAAGGTAAGATTTTAATATACACTGGCCATCTGCAATTAACCATTACATCACTTCTCGTTGTTCTATTTATTCGCTTTCATGGTTCCACTAAAGCCTCTATTCTTATCTTTACACTCTAAAAAGTAAACTTTACTTACTATACGCTTCTGATGCTTTGGCTTAAGTTACCCGTTACTGGCATCCGCTACGTGGTCCCATTCTCAGTTTAAGTCTGGACATCGGGGATGTCCAAATCTCTCAAACTATGGCTCTGATACCAACTTGTAAGGCCCCAAACCCAGGAGGCCTCACGTATTGGATTTACTCATCAACACATAGCACTTTAAACATAAGACATTCATTAACACAGCGGAAATGATTTAAAATCTCAACATACGCAGCGGAAACATAACATGTCTAAACATAACTTGCCAATTACAACTGAAACTTGTCTTAATCAACATAATCAAAAGAAACATAAAAATAAACACAATCGGGATGCCAGACACTGATCTTCGGGTAACTCTTCTCGCTAAGCCAAGCATCCACATCCGTCAACTACACCTGCACTTAACTGATATGCATACTAAAAATCAGCAACGCTGAGTGAGTTCTAACGTTTACTTTAAATCAATTATACAAAAGATTTACTAATACATACATACTGCCTTTAAGGCAAAACTTTACATACTTCTCTTTTCAAAAATAGTTTAAAACATTTATAAAGTATCCGTTAATTCCTTGTCACTGTTGGTACTGCCCTCGTGATCAATACCGCTTAACCGTCAATTCTTATCACTGCTGGTATTGCCCTCGTGATCAGTACCGCTTAACCGTCAATTCCTTGTCACTACTGGTATTGTCCTCGTGATCAATACCGCTTAGCATGATGTTGTCCTCGTGATCAACAACTGGTATTGTCCTTCATGATCAATACCGCTTAGCATAGTTGGGTCCTCGTGACCCATTGATGTTGTCCTCGTGATCAACACCACATGACACGATGTTGTCCTCGTGATCAACACCAGGTATTGTCCTCGTGATCAATACCGCTTAACTGGTACATGGGGGATTGCGTAGTCCCCCGAGCAACCGCCGTCACTCATCCCAATTGTACAACTGTTAACGAGCCATCAAGACTCTTACTAATGGGTAGAACCCATACCTGACATCTTGTACAAGTAACATCTGTCCCAAGGACCTTTACAAACTGGTACACATTCCCGAAGGAAAGCTGTTCACTTACTGTTCATAAAACTTTCTGTAAATCTTGTTCATAACTTTTATATATAATATGACTTTGTTTATGTATATAAAATATAGTAAACGCTTGCCATAAAATATATCTTGCTTACTGAAAACATACTAGCACATATATCATGCCTTTGTTTATGTATATAGAAATATAGTAAATGTTTGCCATAATATATAACTTGCTTACTGAAAACATACTAGCACATATATCATGCCTTTGTTTATGTATATAGAAATATAGTAAACGCTTGCCATAATATATAAATATACTTTCCTCAAAACGTACTTTTGCCTCTTTTAAACTTTTCACTAAAACATAGCTTTTCCTTTCAGTTTATAATATATAAAATATAATAAACGCTTTACACTAAGTATGCACACCACCCCTAAAGCAGGCAAAAAGGGGATTAGAACTCACCTGGTATCTTAACTGCAATGGTCTACTGGATCTCACACAATCTGGTCAATCATAACAATTGACACGTATCAAACTTAACTCAACGCTAAATGGTTTCACCATTTCTGGCTAGGCGATCATACTGACTTCACTAAACAACTATATATATATATATATATATATATATATATATATATATATATATATATATCCATTTGATGCCTACGCACTTGGGAAGTGCGCAGGGCCTTGCTCTTGCGTACTTGATAAGTACATAGACTTTGCTCCTTGCGTACTTGATAAGTACGCATGCTTTGCTTCTTGCGTACTTGATAAATACGCAAGCTTTGCTTCTTGCATACTTGATAAGTACGCCGGATCCTCTTCTTGCGTACTTGGTAAGTACGCAGGACCTGCTTCATGCATACTTGGTAAGTACGCACGAACTGCTTCCTCGCAAAAACCCTAACTTTCGCATCCGGGTCTGATCACGTCAAGATCTCGAACTTGTTTACCTTCAAAACGTTTGCTTTTCATTAAGGAACTTAAATCTATGTTTTTCCTTCAGTTTAATCCGTAAAAATGTTACCTTTTCCTCCAAAACCCGAAAAACCCAAAAACGAACAAAAACTCAGATCTAGGAGAATCAGTTACCTGTAAACGCTTCTTCTTCACAGCTAATCGTTCCAGGTACGTATGCCTAGGGTCCTATGAGCTCAGATTTGAACACCGGGACTTTCTCTCTCTAAACTCTCTCTCACTTTCTCTCTCTAGAAATCCGGGAATGAGGTGGGAGTGAGGGTTTTGGGCTGATTTTGAGGCTTATAAGGGCCCAACCCTTTCCCCCTTTCGGCCCATACACCCCGGCCTAAGCCCGCTTCCCTTCTTTTCTTATTTAAGTTTTTAATTCTCGCGAATTCTTTCGCGCTCTAAAACTCGGGATGTTACAACTCCCTACCAATGAAGTAATTCTCAAAACCACCAAATTTGGTAAAGTTATCCAAACCAATGGTCCAAGTCCCTTTATTCCCACTATACCAGTACCTCAACTCACCAAACAGATCAAAATTAGCTATCCTCCTGAAGGAAGAAAGTTAAATATTGAAAAGGGGCAATCCTCAATCTCTACAAATCATCAAGAAAACCAACCAAGGATGGTGTTTGACATCTGTCATGCATCTGGAGAGAGAACTCCATATGTTCAAAAAACATTGGAGGAAGCCACCTTTGAGCATAACAAAACTCATCCTTGGAATTTCAAAGACTTATTCAAAAGAAAGGACTATGTGTACTTTCAAAGGGATAAAATTGCTAAATCATGCTTTGTCTGTGGAAAATACAATCATACCGCCAGCACATGCTTCTATTACCTTCAGCAGCAACGAAATCTCAAACGACAAGCCTTTGAAAAGACCAACAAGAACAAGAAGGTAAGAAGCTATGAAGCCAAAACAACTAACTTCAGAAAATCTCTCTCTCCACCATGGAAGCAGATCCCAAAAGCTCAACAATCTTGCATCATATGTGGTGAATCAGACCACTTTGCTGCATATTGTAAATTCAATCCATTCAACCAGATATCTCAATCAACTTCAACTGCAGTCAAGATTCTTCCTAACCAGAAGCAAGTCTATAGAAGAACTCCAACAGAAAACCCCACTTTCAACAGGAAAGTAAAGAAGGAGAAGCTGGTGTTTTCTGAATAGTCAGCAGCAATTAAAATTGCTACTAATCACATGAAGCCGAAAAAGATGAAAAACAAACCAAAGCCTTCAGCAGCAACCAAATCTGCTGCTGATTAATTAAAGCTTTCAGCAGCAATCAGGTTTGCTGCTGATCAGCTAAAGCCTTCAGCAGTCTTGACTGCTGATGATCAGTTTAAACCATCAGCTGCCAAAGCCACATCTACTGCTGACAGAGTAAAAAGATCTGGAAAACCTACTCAACAATGGAAAGCAAAATTAGCTCCCCCTCACAGCATTTTCTTTGGATCCATTGAATGCCAACATATTGATGATCTTGATCTTAAAACACACTTACCCAAGTCTGCAAGCACTTGGGTCCCTTCCTCTAACTAGATCTCCAAAAGCTTTACTGTTTATCAGATGGATGTCAAGAGTGCCTTTCTATATGGAAAGATTGGTGAGGAAGTATATGCCAGACAACCTCCAGGCTTTGTAGATCCTTCACATCCAAACAAAGTTTTCAAACTAGACAAGGCTCTATATGGACTACACCAAGCCCCAAGAGCCTGGTAAGAGACTTTGTCAGGTTATCTGCTCAGCAACAATTTTAGAAGAGGTGCCATTGATCAGACATTGTTTATCAAAGTTGAAGGGGGAGAAATTCTATTTGTACAAATCTATGTAGATGATATCATCTTTGGATCAACAAAGAAGAAATTATGCAAAGACTTTGAGATTGTAATGCACTCAAAGTTTGAAATGAGTTCAATGGGTGAACTAAATTTCTTTTTGGGTCTCCAAGTCAAACAAGTTCCAAATGGAATCTTCATCAGCCAATCCGAATATGTCAAAAGTATCTTGGAAAGATTCAAACTAGCTGATTGCTCTGCTACAAGAACTCCAATTCAAGTGCATCATCAATTTTCTCCTGACAAAAATAGCCAAGACACTGATCAACATCAGTACAGGGCAATGATTGGATCTCTCATGTATCTAACTGCTTCAAGACTAGATATTATGTTTGCAGTATGTATGTGTGCAAGATTTTAAGCAGGTCCAAAAACCTCACATCTCCAAGCTGTCAAGAGAATCTTTAGATACCTGAAGGGAGCCCCAAGACTTGGGCTATGGTATTCTAAGAATGAAAAATTCAATCTATATGCATACACAGACAGTGACTATGAAGGATGCAATTTGGATAAAAAGTCCACATCAGGAGGATGCCAATTTCTGGGAGGAAGATTGATTTCCTGGCAATGTAAGAAGCAAACATGTGTGTCAACATCTATAGCAGAAGCATAATACATTGCAGTTTCCAGTTGCTCTACACAAGTCATCTGGATACATAATAAAATGATGGACTATGGAATGACTTTCATGGAAACTCCCATTCACATTAACAACAAGAGTGCCATATCAATTACAAATAATCATGTGCAGCACTCCAAGACAAAACACATTGACATCAGGTATCATTTTATTAAATATCAAGCTAAGAAAAGAAAATTTATTTTAACCAAAGTTCATACAAATGAGCAGTATGCTGACTTATTCACAAAAGCCTTTGATGAAGCTAGATTCAGACATCTAGTTGAATCCATTGGCATGATGAACTTTGATTAAAATATTTCTCTAAAAATCTTTAAAAATAAATGTGTCTGTCTTTATCTTGTTGTAAATAAAGTCTTTTGAAAAATAGTGATCACCAGCAAACATTTTTGTTGCTGACAGGTTTAATCCTCAGCAGCAAAGATTTTGCCACTGACTGCTTTAAGTTATCAGCATGAACAAGTTTGCTGCAGATAGCTTTAAGGCAATCAGCAGCAACATCTTTGCTGTAGACCATTACATCCTTCAGCAGCAACCAAGTTTTGTTGCTGATAGACTTAACCTTCCGCAGAAACCAAGTTTTCTGTGGATGGGTAAAATGGTTCAAATTAACTTTTACCCGCTGTAAAAAGTCACTGCCAGTCTTTACAATGACTGTTACAGTGTGTTACAGCTGCAACACAGTAAAAAGTAAATCATCATTGTACATGACTGCTATAGTGTGCTTAGCTTCACCTTTTTGTATGGTACAAGTGACCATTGCCCAAACTTTTTCCGTTATAACAAAATGAAATTCCCTCCACCTCTTCACATTCAATTTTGACCTAACCTTCCATCTTTTCTCCCTCTCTCCCAAGCATTCAAAACTTTCCCACACTTAACCAACTTTTAAAAGCTTCATCCTTCCCTCCAAACCTCACCAAAATGGCAAACGTTGACATCAATAACCCTGATGACAAGTTCTCAACTTACCACAATTTAACGACATATCTTGTTAAGGGTTCGATGATATGATCGACTTTCTGGGTCGATCAAAATTACACTTTGCTCTGACTGTTAACCCCAAAATCTATACATCCCATTTGGAAGATTTTTGGAATTCTGTCGTCTTCTCTACCGAATAGGGGACTCCCCAAATCAAAGCCAAGGTAGACGGCAAAGTCATCACCATTACAGAAGCTACACTCAGAAAACATCTCAAGCTTCAGGACGAGGGTGCAGCCAACTCATACACCAAAATTGAGTACATGAGGACCTTTGTATCCATAGGGTACACTGGAAATCAAGATGAATACACAATCAAGAAGGCGATGATGGGTCCCCCATGGAAGTTCCTGTGCCGCACTCTTCTATAATGTATATCTCAGAAGAGGAGTGGATGGCATCAACTGAACTCTCCTCTTGCCTCTGTTGTTCATGGTATGGTCACTTATCAAGGTTTCAATTTCTCTCATTTGATTTTTGAAGGTTTAAGATACAACCTTCACGAAGGAGCAAAACAAGCATTCTATATGTACCCTAGATTCTTGCAGGAAGTTTTTAACCAGGAATTAAAATATCTTTCAAAACCTGCAAGGGTCTACCTGATTGGGGGGCATAAAAAATAACATTTTTAAAAGTATGAGAACTGTTTCAGAAAAGTTCTCAGGGGTCAATGTTCCATTGTTATCTACAATGATGAACATACAAAGTACCAAGGGTGACAGTTCAGCAGTACCCGCTGATACTGATCCCACACCATCCACTTCACAGCTTGAACACACAATTGCTGCCCTTGATCAAACCCCTGTGCAACCTACTGAGGGTGCACAAGTACAACAAATACTTACCCATGTTCTTCAAGCCCAACTAGAACAAAGGGCCCCAGTTGAGGTGAGCTATACCAGGAAAAGAAAGAAGAGCAAGAAAAGTCCTTCTATTCTTGGCTCAGAGGCCCAACCCCAACCCAAAAGCCCTCATCCAGAGTCACAACACTATGATGAGAACACAATAAGGGATAGCCACATGATTAGGGAAACTTCCTCGGAAGGATTCCTATTAGGATCAGGACCATATCCCAGGTCCATAGAAATCCCTACTGAGCCCATACATTTTTCTTCTTCTCTGAACTTAAGTGCAGAGGCTCCTAGTCAAGATGATGTACCTTCTCCAAATGCCACTATCAAGGAGGTACTGATTGACTTGGCTGCTAATGTACCAAGCCCAAGTTCATCACCCCAGAAGGTCCACTCTAGGAGTCATTAAAGAGTGGATATGGAAGGGGCTGTCACTACTTCTGGTCCATCAATTGACCAGGAGGACAGTGACAACATAATTAAGACCCTAACCATGGCAACTCAAGGTGAGAATGTTTCTCTTGAAACATCCTTCACTGAGAGGAATCCCAGGTGCCAAGAAAACCAGGGTGATGGGGATGCAGAGGCTTGGCCTAAGGCCCCATCTAGTTCCAAGGATTCCACAACTATGGATGAGGACAGACTGAAACTTCATAACTTGGAATTGATGGCTAGGGTGGCTATCCTAAAGGTTGAAGTGACCAAATTAAGACACCAAGTCTCTATGCATGAAGTCCATCAATGCCCAACTGTGACTTCTCCTTCCATTGTATCAGTGGGAACTCAAACAGATCTCTCTCTATGCACTGATGCAACCAAAAAGGGGGAGATAGTTACTACTGAAAACGACACTGATAGTCTAGAGGATTGGATACAAGAGCAGGTTTCCTTTCAAAGAACACTATTTCAGCCTGCCTTTGTTCAAGTCCATGATTTGATGCCTCCCAGAGATGAAGAGCAAGTGATCTCTGAGGAATGGAAGCTAGTGACCAGGGCTTTAGATGAAGTATTCCCTCAGGAGATGGAAATTGAAGATGAAGATGAAGAAATACCTCTCTTAGTCATTATACTTCCAGCTGCTGATGCTATCTCAAGACAAGCCATATCCCCTCATTTCCCACCAACTGCAGACAATCTGGAGTTTGACTCCATTTTGTCATGGGGATATGATGGACTATCTAAAAGATTCTTGATTGGGTGGGAATTTGCTGGAGTTAAAGAGCTTATCTTGGATAACCTAAATTTGTTTGAAATCCTGACCCTGCACCTGACTGAAAGTGTTAACACTTCCAAGAACCTATCTGCCAGGCTTGTCATTGAAAGGTTTCATGATATATGTGAAGACAATATGCCTCGGTTTGAGAAGTTATTGAAGAAGCAAAAAGGGTGGCTTATCCAAGACTTGAGAATGTAGCAGCAGAGTCCTCAAGAGCGGCAGAAGAAAGACATGAAATGCAAAGCCAACAAATGGAGCTGATAAGAAGTAGGGTCTTAACTGAAGAACAAGTCCTATGTTTAAGAAAATTCTTGTATAATGAGGTGGTTAGAGGCCTGGAAATTCATGGGTGGTCAAGCACTGAGCCTTCAGGGTTTCAATTATTTCTGTGTGATGGATCTACATTCATAATCAACAATATCCATGAGATCCTACTGCTCAATCCAGATTTCCATTGTAAGGTATTTAAACTCGGATCACACATCTGCAATGTCAACTCCAAGAAAAGTCAAGAAATGATCACCATTGTCAAAAACTTTCTTGAGAAGGAGAAATGGATTGCAATGGATGAATCTGATTCAGACTTGTCCCTTCCCTCTTCTCCAACTATCATCCTAAACACTGAAGAAGAATCTGCAAGAAAAGAGAAACATAAGATTATGACAAAATGGAAGGAAGTAACTTGAGAAGAATGGGAAGAAAGTGGAGATGAAGAAATTGTCCCCCTTTGTCCTCTCCTCAAATTGCCAATGAAGATGAGCCTGAGGTCTCAATAGCAACTCCCACCTCTGCTATTGTGATCTATGAAGCTGAAGCAGAGACATCCAATAAAGACAAAGGGAAAGGAATCATGACAGAGGAAGAAGAAAAGAGGATAGAGGAAGAAAAGAAGGAGGTGGAAAGAAGAAGAGGGGAAAGAGAAGAGGATGAGATGGCTGAGCTTAAAAAGGCTCAAGAAAGAAAAGTGGTCATGCTCCTCAGAGAACAACAAATCCAGTTGCATGCTAGGCAACTGGATAAAACAAGAGTTCAAGTTCCTGCAACTTCACAAATAAAAGAAGATGCAGCCTTAGCTCTTCAGCTGCAGGAACAGTTAAATAAAGAAGATGAAGAGATGGAGAGGAAGACAAAAGAAGAAGCCAAGTTCAGAATCACTGATTCTGAACTTGCTAAAGAAATGAGGGAATAGTGGACAGAGGCTCTGATTTCTCAAGGTGAGGATGCTGACTTCCTTGAGAAATTATCAAATAAAGAAATATACAGAGCCTTCATGGGACAACAAGGTAAACTGGCAAATAAGAAAAGGGTTGAATAAGAAGAAAAGGCCAAACAAAAATCCAGAAAAAACCATTGCCTTCAATGTCAGATCCCATGAATAAAGGAAGGTCATGATGGACTTCCTAATGTAACACCCATATTTTCAACCAAAATTTAACTTTCAAAATACGCGGAAATTAGGTCTCATAAAACACTCTTGATAAACAACACATTTTAAAAAAAACAACGAAACGACAACAACAAGTTTTGTTTTAACACATTCAAACAACATCTCCAAAATGACAACAAGTTTAAACGTCTAAGAGATGACACCAACAAGTTTTAAGACTCCCAATCAAGAGTTATAACTCCAACCATTAACAAAAATAACTAAGAATCCAATTCATCAAGAAGCTTGACCTGAGACATCAAACCGGAGCTTTACCTACAAGGAAACACCACAAAACAACCATTAGTAAATAGGACCGTAAACAGTCCATATGGGCGTAATTTACGCCGGGCCACCGTAATTTTGTGGAATTTTCAACTCGATGCACCCAAGTTTCATATATTATGGCTTTTGTAGATCCTTTTCTAGCCTGAGATATACACAAAAGAAGTTAGGCTTTTTCAACAACACGTATATATCACCTATAAGTGTTTGACCCAAACACGAATGCCAATTAATCATCCAAAAACTTCAATTAACACAAAAAAGCACCTTGCATACATTGGTTAGTTAATCGCCCACCAACCCGACCATACTCCTTTGTGAGATTCTAATGACCTCAAACACCCCAAACGACCTCGTGAAATTCATGACCTCAAATAACTCCGTGTGAGGTTCTTAGACCTCAAACTCCTTTTTTTATGATCATATTTACTCCCATGTGAGGTTCAAAGACCTCAAACACCAAAACAATTAATGAAGTTTATGACCTCAATTACCATCATCTGAGGTTCTTAGACTTTTACACCGACTCCTTAACATACCAACAAGTGTACACACACGACCAATCAATCTTTATAACCCATATGTTATTTAACGACATGTGGGGTTCAAAGACCCCAATCCCCTTATTCCAAATGTGAAGTTCAATTACTTCAAACAACAATTCACCCACCTCTATCTGTCCAACAACCTACTCCCTCAAGAAGAAAGAAAACCAAAGAATCCAAAACCTACTCCCTCATCCTCTCCTCTATCTGTCCAACAACCTTCCACTTTCCCTCCTAGATCACTCTCCTCCACTCCCAAAGAGTCCAAGTCATCTCACCCAGCTCCCTCTCATCAATAGCCACCCAAAAAGAAAACTAAACCTCCTACCACATCTAAAGAATCATGAAAAATTGTGCAATGGTTCTATAGTGATTCAGATCAGTGGTTTGAATTGTTCAGGGGAAGGGAAGAGACAAAGAGATCAGTTTACAAATCTGTTGATGAGGTGATGCAGCTTCCAGACTCTAATCTTCAAAGAATGATGTAACTGGGTGAAGCTCATGAGCCTGATAAGGAAAGTAGGAGACATCTGTTGCTAGTGACAAACATTACTTCAACGCTAGCAAAGATGTTGTAATTGATGCAAAACCTCTCCAATCCCACTTTCCAATTATCAAATGGTCCTACAATGCTATCAAAGATGAATACACATTGATGGATGTCAGAGGAAAAAAGATGAGATGTTCAAGCAAGACCATATTCAGCATGCCAAGCAAAGACATCCTATCTCTATCTAAAACTCCTTTTGAAAATTCAAACAAGGACCCAAGAGGCTATGAGACTGCAAGAATTGTTGCACACATGCAAAAGCTTCAGCAACAAAGGAAGTAGGAGAATTTTGGTAGCATCAGTCTAGGGGGAGTTTGTAGAGATTAAGACTGGTGGCTACAAAATTCTCTAAGTATAGATGCCACGGACTCCACAATTTTGTTGTTGAGTTACAATGTTACTGCTGATAAAGCAATTGAGGCGGATAGCTATGTTCTCCTACTGATAAAACAAGGAGGAATGGATTGCAATGGATGAATCTAATTCAGACTTGTCCCTTCCCTCTTCTCCAACGGTCATCCTAAACACTGAAGAAGAATCTGCAAGAAAAGTGAAACAGAAGATTATGACAAAATGGAAGGAAGTAACTTGAAAAGAATGGGAAGAAAGTGGAGATGAAGAAATTGTCCCTCTTTGTCCTCTCCTCAAATTGCCAATGAAGCTGAGCCTGAGGTCTCAATAGCAACTCCCACCTCTGCTATTGTGATCTATGAAGCTGAAGCAGAGACATCCAATAAAGACAAAGGGAAAGGAATCATGACAGAGGAAGAAGAAAAGAGGATAGAGGAAGAAAAGAAGGAGGTGGAAAGAAGAATAGGGGAAAGAGAAGAGGATGAGATGGCTGAGCTTAAAAAGGCTCAAGAAAGAAAAGTGGTCATGCTCCTCAGAGAACAACAAATCCAGTTGCATGCTAGGCAACTGGATAAAACAAGAGTTCAAGTTCCTGCAACTTCACAAATAAAAGAAGATGAAGCCTTAGCTCTTCAGCTGCAGGAACAGTTAAATAAAGAAGATGAAGAGATGGAGAGGAAAACAAAAGAAGAAGCCAAGTTCAGAATCACTGATTCTGAACTTGCTAAAGAAATGAGGGAAGAGTGGACAGAGGCTCTGATTTCTCAAGGTGAGGATGCTGACTTCCTTGAGAATTTATCAAATAAAGAAATATACAGAGCCTTCATGGGACAACAAGGTAAACTGGCAAATAAGAAAAGGGTAGAATAAGAAGAAAAGGCCAAACAAAAATCCAGAAAAACCATTGCCTTCAATGTCAGATCCCATGAATAAAGGAAGGTCATGATGGACTTCCTAATCTAACACCCATATTTTCAACCAAAATTTAACTTTCAAAATACGCGGAAATTAGATCTCATAAAACACTCTTGATAAACAATACATTTTAAAAAAACAACGAAACGACAACGACAAGTTTTTGTTTTAACACATTCAAACAACATATCCAAAATGACAAAAAGTTTAAACGTCTAAGAGATGACACCAACAAGTTTTAACACTCCCAATCAAGAGTTATAACTCCAACCATTAACAAAAATAACTGAGAATCCAATTCATCAAGAAGCTTGACCCGAGACATCAAACTGGAGCTTTACCTACAAGGAAACACCACAAAACAACCATTAGTAATGATATACAACCCCCATGTGAGCCCCCCAGGCCCTTACAACAATAAACGACCAAAAACGAGATTTCAGCATTTTGGGCGTAAATAGGACCGTAAACAGTCCATATGGGCGTAATTTACGCCGGGCCACCGTAATTTTGTGGAATTTTCAACTCGACGCACCCAAGTTTCATATATTATGGCTTTTGTAGATCTTTTTCTAGCCTGAGATATACACAAAAGAAGTTAATCTTTTTCAACAACACGTATATATCACCTATAAGTGTTTGACCCAAACCCGAATCCCAATTAATCATCCAAAAACTTCAATTAACACAAAAAAGAACCTTGCATACATTGGTTAGTTAATCGCCCACCAACCCTACCATACTCCTTTGTGAGATTCTAATGACCTCAAACACCACAAACGACCTCGTGAAATTCATGACCTCAATTAACTCCGTGTGAGGTTCTTAGACCTCAAACTCCTTTTTTTATGATCATATTTACTTCTATGTGAGGTTCAAAGACCTCAAACACCAAAACAATTAGTGAAGTTTATGACCTCAATTACCATCATGTGAGGTTCTTAGACTTTTACACCGACTCCTTAACATACCAACAAGTGTACACACATGACCAATCAATCTTTATAACCCATATGTTATTTAACGACATGTGGGGTTCAAAGACCCCAATCCCCTTATTCCAAATGTGAAGTTCAATTACTTCAAACAACAATTCACCCACCTCTATCTGTCCAACAACCTACTCCCTCAAGAAGAAAGAAAACCAAAGAATCCCAAACCTACTCCCTCATCCTCTCCTCTATCTGTCCAACAACCTTCCACTTTCCCTCCTAGATCACTCTCCTCCACTCCCAAAGAGTCCAAGTCATCTCACCCAACTCCCTCTCATCAATAACCACCCAAAAAGAAAACTAAACCTCCTACCACATATGAAGAATCATGAAAAATTGTGCAATGGTTCTATAGTGATTCAGATCAATGGTTTGAAGTGTTCAGGGGAAGGGAAGAGACAAAGAGATCAGTTTACAAATCTGTTGATGAGGTGATGCAGCTTCCAGACTCTAATCTTCAAAGAATGATGGAACTGGGTGAAGCTCATGAGCCTGATAAGGAAAGTAGGAGACATCTGTTGCTAGTGACAAACATTACTTCAACGCTAGCAAAGATGTTGTAATTGATGCAAAACCTCTCCAATCCCACTTTACAATTATCAAATGGTCATACAATGCTATCAAAGATGAATACACATTGATGGATGTCAGAGGAAAAAAGATGAGATGTTCAAGCAAGACCATATTCAGCATGCCAAGCAAAGACATCCTATCACTATCTAAAACTCCTCTTGAAAATCTAAGCAAGGACCCAAGAGGCTATGAGACTGCAAGAATTGTTGCACACATGCAAAAGCTTCAGCAACAAAGGTAGTAGGAGAATTTTGGTAGCATCAGTCTAGGGGGAGTTTGTAGAGATTAAGATTGGTGGCTACAAAATTCTCTAAGTATAGATGCTACGGACTCCACAATTTTGTTGTTGACTTACAATGTTACTACTAATAAAGCAATTGAGGCGGATAGCTATGTTCTCCTACTGATAAAACAAGGAGGAATGGATTGCAATGGATGAATCTGATTCAGACTTGTCCCTTCCCTCTTCTCCAACGGTCATCCTAAACAGAAGATATGACAGAATGGAAGGAAGTAACTTGAAAAGAATGGGAAGAAAGTGGAGATGAAGAAATTGTCCCTCTTTGTCCTCTCCTCAAATTGCCAATGAAGCTAAGCCTGAGGTCTCAATAGCAACTCCCACCTCTGCTATTGTGATCTATGAAGCTGAAGCAGAGACATCCAATAAAGACAAAGGGAAAGGAATCATGACAGAGGAAGAAGAAAAGAGGATAGAGGAAGAAAAGAAGGAGGTGGAAAGAAGAAGAGGGGAAAGAGAAGAGGATGAGATGGCTGAGCTTAAAAAGGCTCAAGAAAGAAAAGTGGTCATGCTCCTCAGAGAACAACAAATCCAGTTGCATGCTAAGAAACTGGATAAAACAAGAGTTCAAGTTCCTGCAACTTCACAAATAAAAGAAGATGAAGCCTTAGCTCTTCAGCTGCAGGAACAGTTAAATATAGAAGATGAAGAGATGGAGAGGAAGACAAAAGAAGAAGCCAAGTTCAGAATCACTGATTCTGAACTTGCTAAAGAAATGAGGGAAGAGTGGACAGAGGCTCTGATTTCTCAAGGTGAGGATGCTGACTTCCTTGAGAAATTATCAAATAAAGAAATATACAGAGCCTTCATGGGGCAACAAGGTAAACTGGCAAATAAGAAAAGGGTTGAATAAGAAGAAAAGGCCAAACAAAAATCCAGAAAAACCATTGCCTTCAATGTCAGATCCCATGAATAAAGGATAGTCATGATGGACTTCCTAATGTAACACCCATAATTTCAACCAAAATTTAACTTTCAAAATACGCGGAAATTAGGTCTCATAAAACACTCTTGATAAACAACACATTTTAAAAAAAACAACGAAACGACAACGACAAGTTTTTGTTGTAACACATTCAAACAACATCTCCAAAATGACAACAAGTTTAAACGTCTAAGAGATGACACCAACAAGTTTTAAGACTCCCAATCAAGAGTTATAACTCCAACCATTAACAAAAATAACTGAGAATCCAATTCATCAAGAAGCTTGACCCGAGACATTAAACTGGAGCTTTACCTACAAGGAAACACCACAAAACAACCATTAGTAATGATATACAACCCCCATGTGAACCCCCCAGGCCCTTACAACAATAAACGACAAAAAATGAGATTTATGCATTTTGGGCGTAAATAGGACCGTAAACAGTCCATATGGGCGTAATTTACGCCGGGCCACCGTAATTTTGTGGAATTTTCAACTCGACGCACCCAAGTTTCATATTTTATGGCTTTTGTAGATCTTTTTCTAGCCTGAGATATACACAAAAGAAGTTAGGCTTTTTCAACAACACGTATATATCACCTATAAGTGTTTGACCCAAACCCGAATGCCAATTAATCATCCAAAAACTTCAATTAACACAAAAAAGCACCTTGCATACATTGGTTAGTTAATCGCCCACCAACCCGACCATACTCCTTTGTGAGATTCTAATGACCTCAAACACCCCAAACGACCTCGTGAAATTCATGACCTCAATTAACTCCGTGTGAGGTTCTTAGACCTCAAACTCCTTTTTTTATGATCATATTTACTCCCATGTGAGGTTCAAAGACCTCAAACACCAAAACAATTAATGAAGTTTATGACCTCAATTACCATCATCTGAGGTTCTTAGACTTTTACACCGACTCCTTAACATACCAACAAGTGTACACACACGACCAATCAATCTTTATAACCCATATGTTATTTAACGACATGTGGGGTTCAAAGACCCCAATCCCCTTATTCCAAATGTGAAGTTCAATTACTTCAAACAACAATTCACCCACCTCTATCTGTCCAACAACCTACTCCCTCAAGAAGAAAGAAAACCAAAGAATCCAAAACCTACTCCCTCATCCTCTCCTCTATCTGTCCAACAACCTTCCA
The DNA here is from genome assembly GCA_023525975.1 of Smallanthus sonchifolius. Classification (NCBI taxonomy): domain Eukaryota; kingdom Viridiplantae; phylum Streptophyta; class Magnoliopsida; order Asterales; family Asteraceae; genus Smallanthus; species Smallanthus sonchifolius. The sequence continues at coordinate 19,154,833 of CM042018.1, read as the reverse complement.
CTTTCCCTCCTAGATCACTCTCCTCCACTCCCAAAGAGTCCAAGTCATCTCACCCAGCTCCCTCTCATCAATAGCCACCCAAAAAGAAAACTAAACCTCCTACCACATCTAAAGAATCATGAAAAATTGTGCAATGTTTCTATACTGATTCAGATCAGTGATTTGAATTGTTCAGGGGAAGGGAAGAGACAAAGAGATCAGTTTACAAATCTGTTGATGAGGTGATGCAGCTTCCAGACTCTAATCTTCAAAGAATGATGTAACTGGGTGAAGCTCATGAGCCTGATAAGGAAAGTAGGAGACATCTGTTGCTAGTGACAAACATTACTTCAACGCTAGCAAAGATGTTGTAATTGATGCAAAACCTCTCCAATCCCACTTTCCAATTATCAAATGGTCCTACAATGCTATCAAAGATGAATACACATTGATGGATGTCAGAGGAAAAAAGATGAGATGTTCAAGCAAGACCATATTCAGCATGCCAAGCAAAGACATCCTATCTCTATCTAAAACTCCTTTTGAAAATTCAAACAAGGACCCAAGAGGCTATGAGACTGCAAGAATTGTTGCACACATGCAAAAGCTTCAGCAACAAAGGAAGTAGGAGAATTTTGGTAGCATCAGTCTAGGGGGAGTTTGTAGAGATTAAGACTGGTGGCTACAAAATTCTCTAAGTATAGATGCTACGGACTCCAAAATTTTGTTGTTGACTTACAATGTTACTACTGATAAAGCAATTGAGGCGGATAGCTATGTTCTCCTACTGATAAAACAAGGAGGAATGGATTGCAATAGATGAATCTGATTCAGACTTGTCCCTTCCCTCTTCTCCAACGGTCATCCTAAATAGAAGATTATGACAGAATGGAAGGAAGTAACTTGAAAAGAATGGGAAGAAAGTGGAGATGAAGAAATTGTCCCTCTTTGTCCTCTCCTCAAATTGCCAATGAAGCTGAGCCTGAGGTCTCAATAGCAACTCCCACCTCTGCTATTGTGATCTATGAAGCTGAAGCAGAGACATCCAATAAAGACAAAGGGAAAGGAATCATGACAGAGGAAGAAGAAAAGAGGATAGAGGAAGAAAAGAAGGAGGTGGAAAGAAGAAGAGGGGAAAGAGAAGAGGATGAGATGGCTGAGCTTAAAAAGGCTCAAGAAAGAAAAGTGGTCATGCTCCTCAGAGAACAACAAATCCAGTTGCATGCTAGGCAACTGGATAAAACAAGAGTTCAAGTTCCTGCAACTTCACAAATAAAAGAAGATGAAGCCCTAGCTCTTCAGCTGCAGGAACAGTTGAATAAAGAAGATGAAGAGATGGAGAGGAAGACAAAAGAAGAAGCCAAGTTCAGAATCACTGATTCTGAACTTGCTAAAGAAATGAGGGAAGAGTGGACAGAGGCTCTGATTTCTCAAGGTGAGGATGCTGACTTCCTTGAGAAATTATCAAATAAAGAAATATACAGATCCTTCATGTGACAACAAGGTAAACTGGTAAATAAGAAAAGGGTTGAATAAGAAGAAAAGGCCAAACAAAAATCCAGAAAAACCATTGCTTTCAATGTCAGATCCCATGAATAAAGGAAGGTCATGATGGACTTCCTAATGTAACACCCATATTTTCAACCAAAATTTAACTTTCAAAATACGCGGAAATTAGGTCTCATAAAACACTCTTGATAAACAACACATTTTAAAAAAAAAACAACGAAACGACAACGACAAGTTTTTGTTTTAACACATTCAAACAACATCTCCAAAATGACAACAAGTTTAAACGTCTAAGAGATGACACCAACAAGTTTTAAGACTCCCAATCAAGGGTTATAACTCCAACCATTAACAAAAATAACTGAGAATCCAATTCATCAAGAAGCTTGACCGGAGACATCAAACCGGAGCTTTACCTACAAGAAAATACCACAAAACAACCATTAGTAATGATATACAACCCCCATGTGAGCCCCCCAGGCCCTTACAACAATAAACGACCAAAAACGAGATTTCTGCATTTTGGGCGTAAATAGGACCGTAAACAGTCCATATGGGCGTAATTTACGCCGGGCCACGGTAATTTTGTGGAATTTTCAACTCGACGCACCCAAGTTTCATTTATTATGGCTTTTGTAGATCTTTTTCTAGCCTGAGATATACACAAAAGAAGTTAGGCTTTTTCAACAACACGTATATATCACCTATAAGTGTTTGACCCAAACCCGAATGCCAATTAATCATCCAAAAACTTCAATTAACACAAAAAAGCACCTTGCATACATTGGTTAGTTAATCGCCCACCAACCCGACCATACTCCTTTGTGAGATTCTAATGACCTCAAACACCCCAAACGACCTCATGAAATTCATGACCTCAATTAACTCTGTGTGAGGTTCTTAGACCTCAAACTCCTTTTTTTATGATCATATTTACTCCCATGTGAGGTTCAAAGACCTCAAACACCAAAATAATTAGTGAAGTTTATGACCTCAATTACCATCATCTGAGGTTCTTAGACTTTTACACCGACTCCTTAACATACCAACAAGTGTACACACACGATCAATCAATCTTTATAACCCATATGTTATTTAACGACATGTGGGGTTCAAAGACCCCAATCTCCTTATTCCAAATGTGAAGTTCAATGACTTCAAACAACAATTCACCCACCTCTATCTGTCCAACAACCTACTTCATCAAGAAGAAAGAAAACCAAAGAATCCCAAACCTACTCCCACATCCTCTCCTCTATCTGTCCAACAACCTTACACTTTCCCTCCTATATCCCTCTCCTCCCCTCCCAAAGAGTCCAAGTCATCTCACCCTGCTCCCTCTCATCAACAGCCTCCCAAAAAGAAAACTAAACCTCCTACTACATCTGAAGAATCAAGAAAAATTGTGCAATGGTTCTACAGTGATTCAGATCAGTGATTTGAAGTGTTCAGGGTAAGGAAGAGACAAAGAGATTAGTTTACAAATCTGTTGATGAGGTGATGCAGCTTCCAGACTCTAATCTTCAAAGAATAATGGAACTGGGTGAAGCTCATGAGCCTGATAAGGAAAGTGGGAGACATCTGTTTCTAGTGATCAAACATCACTTCAACGCTAGCAAAGATGTTGTCATTGATGCAAAACCTCTCCAATCCCACTTTCCAATTATCAAATGGTCCTACAATGCTATCAAAGATGAATACACATTGATGGATGTCAGAGGACAAAATATGAGATGTTCAAGCAAGACCATATTCAGCATACCAAGCAAAGACATCCTATCTCTATCTAAAACTCCTCTTGAAAATCCAAGCAAGGACCCAAGAGGCTATGATACTACAAGAATTGTTGCACACATACAAAAGCTTTAGCAACAAAGGCAGTAGGAGAATTTTGGTAGCATCAGTCTAGGGGGAGTTTGTAGAGATTAATACTGGTGGCTACAAAATTCTCTAAGTATAGATGCTGCGGACTCCACAATTTTGTTGTTGACTTACAATGTTACTACTGATAAAGCAATTGATGCGGATAGCTATGTTCTCCTGCTGATAAACATCTATGTTGCGGATTGCCTTATCTGCTGAAGTCCAAAGTTGCTGCTGATAGGATTCTCATCGGCATCATACATTGATGCTGTTGATAGGCAAATCATCAGCAGCTTGGACTTTACTACTGACACCTTTTGCTGAAACACTGACACACCTATCAGCAGAAGGAATGTTATTGGTCCAGATGACAAAAGCCAATGTTCCTATTCTGATCTGTCCTGCAATGATTACTGAGAAGACCTTAGTTTTGTTGTTGTCTTTTCATTACAGAAGTCTTTTCACTTCAGTTGTCTTTTAGCTACTTGTCTTTATGTTGTAAACCAATAGTAGTATAGCTTCTCATCAGTTCAAGATCAAAGGCTTGTATTTGATCTGATCCTTAAAATCAAGGGTCTGTCCTGATTATAAGTTCCTTTATATGTATTGTATCTTTTCATTTTACAAGTGTGCATCCTTAGAGTTTTCTCTATAAACTTGTAAACATTGAAGATTAATACACTTTGCATTTATCAGTATTATCTTTGTTTTCTTGTTTACATTGCATAGTTGTGATTGTTTCCGCCAATCTCAAACTGAACAAAACCATCTTGAAAAACACTGATCCAACATAAGTACACTGAACCTTTCATTTCATTATGAACCCTTTACGTTCTTATTATTGTTCAAGTTTTCCAGGCTCTCGGTGCCCCCGTGACCATCTTCGGTCGTACCTCCGGTCACGTCATTCATATATTTTATGGGTGTGTTAACCCCCTCGCAACCATCTTAGGCCGTACCTCCGGTCCGAGTTTTGGCAAGGTTCTTATACTCGTCAGTATAGACCCCTCGCATTTGTCACGAAGACTCATTCATTCCTCTGCCTCGTAGGCTTGGAATCTTTTTAGTTCTCTTCTTTATTATTTATTGAGATCCACCTTACAAGCCGGGTATTTCATTTCATTTGGGACCTTGAGTATCTCAGACTCACAGCCTCCGAAATGTATCAAGCATTTGTTGTTATTTCATGTATATGCTTGATTTACTTCCCAATTAGTCCTCACCTTAAAATTTAGTAACGGTTTCTTCACGATGTATTAAAAGGGTTTATATATAGGAAGTACCAGTGGCGTATCCACTACCTCTTTAACATTTCTTGAGTACTCTGTTATTCCATTTTAGGGCTTAGACTCGTTCCATCATACTCATTCATATTTGCACGTATCATCATGCATTCATGTATTCATCATGCATTTCACATATTCATATTTGTCATGTATTCATCATGCATTTCATATATTTGTACTCGTCATATATTGTAAACTGGGATGATTATCCTTCCAGAGTAGTACCTCCAACAGATATGTTCCCAGGAAAGAGTGACGGGTCTAGGAGAGATTTATACACCACTCTTTCCTTAGACAGAACATTATGTTTGTTAGATAACTACATACCGGTTGGAAGTTCTCCCGTACGTTTACTGTATTCTTATTACTGTCTTTTAGTCTATACCCCTAAACATTCATAATGGTTTCACCACGAAGTATCAAAGAAATTTATATATAGGAAGTACCAGCGGCGTATCCACCATCCCTTAGATATGTTGTGGCTACTCCACTATTCTCGTTTAGTGTCTAGACTAACCTTTCATTATCCCGTACCCTCATCATATATACATCACATAACACATATCATTTAAGCACGTAATTCACATAATCGTGTCTAGGGTACGGGTCCAGTGTACTTACATTATCCTTGGGTAGTTCCTAAGTTCGTTCCTCTCTTTAAACGTCTCTCCGTTCCTTCTCGCAACTTTAACGCTCCGCACTCGTAACCGCCACGCTCGTAACCTTCGTACCAGCTCCTTGGTAATCGTGTTTGTGTGTGTGTGAAAGTTGCGGTGATGTTGTTGTTTCAAATGAATGGGCATATGGATCTATTTATAGGGCTGAAGTGCCACCTGTAGAGGACCGTTAAGCTTGGTGGTAGCGGTCCGCTACTGCCCTATTCCAGCTATCCTGCATGTTGCACACGTAACGGACCGCTAAGGTGCTGGGTAGTGGTTCTCTACCCCTTCCATCTTAGCAATTCAGCTTTACACGTGTCACATGCTCGTTGTCCGGGTCCAATTGCGGCTGGCGGACCGTTACCCACCTGGTGGCGGTCCGCCATAGGGCTGAGTCACTCGACATGTACCCGCCACGTGTCATTCTCTCATCATTTCCTTCACCCGCACGTAGCAGACCGTTAAGGAGCCCGGTAGCGGTCCGCTACCGGCTCAATTTCCTTATATTCTTTATTTTACAGTCCTTTAACTTTGGGTTATTTACACATTGTCCCCTGGACTTATATTTCTTTGAAAATTGGGGTGTTACAATAACTAATACTATCTGGTCGAATGACCCTGAATAAGTCATGAAAAACAATTGTTTGCTCCTCGCCAAGAGCAAACAAGTTAAGAAAATAACTAGGACTATCCGGCCGGACTATCCCCGGATAAGTCACGAAAAACAAATGTTCGTCCCTTGCCAAGGGAAAACAAGTTAAGACAATAACTAAGACTATCCGGCCGGATTACCCCCAGGTAAGTCATGAAAAATAATTGTTTGCCCCTTGCCAAGGGCAAACAAGTTAAGAAAATAACTATGACTATACGGCCGGATGACCCCCGGATAAGTCATGAAAAACAAATGTTTACTCCTTGCCAAGAGTAAACAAGTTAAGAAAATAACTAAGACTATCTGGCCGAATGACCCCCGATAAGTCATGAAAAATAATTGTTTGCTCCTCGCCAAGAGCAAACAAGTTAAGAAATAACTAAGATTATCCGGCCAGACTACCCCCGGTGAATAACCATGACTATCTTGCCATGTCACCTTTTAAAAAATATGTCAAAGAAACCTGAGACTTATCATATGCAATAAAACTACTCATCATAAGCTAACCCCGGATTAATCACAAAAGAACTATAGTATCAAGTAAAGACCCTGATAACTACCAGGAATCATGAGAACACCATTTACAAAAAAAATAAAGGAAAGTTACATAAGTTCAACAATGGAAGTAAGAAAGGAAGTACTAAGGAGGTGTGGTGCCGGTAGACGAGGATGATGATCCAATAAAAACAGCCTTGAGTGTTTCAAGAGGCGCCCGAGTCATACTAGATAGGCAGGTCACAAGCGAGTGGCTGGAGGTTTGCAACACCATGGTAATGTCTCGATGCTTTTGCAGGGCGTCCGGGTCAAAACCTTCGATATACTCCAAGGCTCCCCCTAAATGCCCTGCCACAAGACCCTACGGGAAACCCACCGCTTTCGTAGCCTTGTTCATAGACCCACAAGAAGCAACCACTCCTGACTACTTCTCACCTTCTCGAAAATCAGCCGGAACCCGATACTAATCCGCCAATCACGATCGTAGGAAAGGCGATGGTTCTCCAAAGCCAAAGTCTCATTCTGCGCGGCTACCTCTCACTCTCCCAATGAGACACAAATAAAGAGAAAAGTGTCTAAAAAGGAAAAACCCAATCCAATAAAGAGTGAAGAATAAAAAGGTAGAAAATACCTCCAACGCCCGGACCTCACCACGTGTGTGGTCTAAATCTACTTACAAAAGACTCATCTCGGAGGAGGTCCGGATGCACTCCGCCTCTTTTTCCTCAACAAGCTTAGACTGGTGGGTTATCTTATGATCTTGATCAACCGCCTCACCCTGCAGCCGGGCGATCTCGCCCTCCTGGAACTTTAAGCTTTGTGCAATCGATTCCGCCCCAAGAACCTGAGATTTCATCCCTTGATATTCAACTTCCACTTCCCCTATCTCTTTCAGAAGATCCAGCTTGTCAGATAAAGCTTTCTCCAACCTCGACCTAACATTCTCGTGCTAACTAACTAAGGAGTGATACCGATCTTCAAAAAAGAGCATCCAATGGTGCAGCTCGATCTACCGTGACAGTTGGTTAGCCATAAAAAAGCTATGTTCGTGGCTCAACTACGATGTACTCATACTCCGAGAAAATATTCTCTCTTGGTGTGGCAGTGCGTGTTCCAGAAACTCCTGCCCAATCTCCCAAGAATAAAAAACGGCCCTGTTGGTCAATTACCATTCAGGATAAAAGGGCAGGATTTTCTCCTCTTTAGTTAGGGGTGGCAACTCCACCCCATGATCCAACCCGAAAGAGGAGTCCTCAGTAGAAAAAACTGGATCAGATGGATGGGAACCAGAAGCCTCGTCGTCAAAAGTACCAGTGAAAGCAGGAGGAGTGCCACCACCGGGGGAAACTAAGATGTTAAGCCTCGGAGGAGAATCCACTTAAACCCCCCCCCCCCCATGAACTGATTAAAGGGGAATAACCGGTTCTGGAACATTGACCGGGGTAGGAGAAGAAGGAGAGGGCTGGTTAAAAACTACTTGGATGTTCGGACATTTTGGAGAGGGACTACTCAGTTTCCCTCAAATAAGAAGGGTCTCCTCACTTTCTTCCTCGGACTCCACAATCCCAGGGGTAGCCGAGGTACTCGAACCCACGCCACCTGGGGCAGATTGATTGCGAGGAATACCTGAACCAACAATATCTTCCTCTTTCTCATCATGAAGAGGGATGACGTTCACTGCTTTCCAGGTTATCCCAACATCCCCTCCCATCACAAGGTCCAACGAATCCACCTCTGTAAAACAGGAAACACAAAGTGCCATCAACAATAGCATAAGTTAAATCGCAAAACTAAGCAAAAATAGTACCCCTGCTACTCACCAACACCATTTCGTATAGGGACAGGACGAAGGAGAGGTGTGTCCCAATTTTGACTAACGCCCGCTAAAACCAGGGCCGGTTCATCATAAATAACAATGGGCGAGGGACGGGACATCAATAAAGTACATAACCCCTCTTCATATGACCCAGCAGTCAGAGAAAGGTCATCAATGGAAGAATTTACGTCCCTCAGGGGAGGATGACGGGAACTAATGAAAAGGAAACGAAAAGGAAATGATCTTTCCAATTTTTTAAAGAATTAGGAATCTTGAGAGCCATAGAAGGGCTTGGCTTCCTTCTTTTAACAAAGTTAAACCAGTCGCCGGTAGTACCAAGGTGGTAGAAAACACTGAACAAATTTACACTGGGCCACCCACCACAGGCGCGACAGACAACCTCGAAATGTGACACTTTGCACAAACCTACAGTGCTGACCTGATCAAAACACATACCGTAATACAACAGTAACTCTACCAGAAAAAACAAAGGGGGTAACGACAATTGGCAAACTCAAAACTCTTAGTATAAAGAGTCATCATCATGTCCGGAGCAATCGTAGTCCGGACAGGAGAAGGTAGTACCAGGTTTAGCTCCGGACGAATGCCTTATTGGTCACAAAAAAGATCAAAATCTCTCCGAGTCAAAGAGGAAGTAGTAGTGCTAAGGTTATGATGCTCACCCATTTTGGAACGAAGTATTTAAAAAACATATCAAAGAGGTAGGGACGCACCTGGTTCCATAAACAGAGAAGGGCGAAGGAAGGTAGCAGTAAAAAACAATCGGAGGAAGGAAGAAGGAAGACACACGCAATCCAAACAAAATGGAAGGTAAGAAGGATTTCACAGAGTAAACCAACAGTTTATAAAGAAATGGAGAGAAAGAGGGAAAAAAAAGTCGTTTCCTTTTTTGAATTTTAAACGTTAGGGACTCTTGGATGCCCGACACATGGCATCTCCTTTTTACGTGGCTAACCAATGACCACAAGATGACTGCCACTAAACAATAGGACTCAAAACCCTACGACTCACAGCTGTCTCACACAAACGGTAAAATATCTTTTAGAACCTTAGCGCATATTAAGTCCATCATTTGTCCCGGCATACCAACACAACCAATGGACTAGGGGGAACATGTTGGGATATAACCTGGCAAAATCCCAGACATATCCCCAATAAATTAGGGTCGGACCAACCCTAAGCCCAAGCCCGGCCAAAACTCCATCAAGGCAAAACAACCCAGGGCCGGGCCACAGAGCCAAATAGCCGGACTAGAGCCAACATCATACTAAGAAGAATAGACCCGGAAAAGATGGGGAAAATGACATAACGGACAAATAACAATAAGGGACCTAAAGGATCAGAATGTCAGAGTACGATCGAATAAGAAAAGGACCCAGATAATGCAAACACCATTACTAACAACCTGGATAATGGCTCAAGCATTACCCAACCTGCCACCAATAAGCAGGAGATAACCTACGATAGAGGACAACTGTCTTCGAGTATAAATATCCATCATCACCAAGGCACAAAAGTATTCGACCATTCACTCACTATCATTTTCCTACATTTACAATACTCAAAACCCATACTTATTCTCACGCCGGAGGCTGGTCACAACGACACCCTCGGGGTCCTCACTGTGACGAGTTTACATTAAGAAACTTAAGCCTTTTTCTTCTTAAAATCATATCCCATGTCCCTTAAAAAATTCACTCCAAACCTGATAACCTTTCTACCAGTTTGGCAAGAACCATTCCTGTTAACGTGTGGTTTAGCTAATCAACTTAACCGACTGAAATCAATACATTTAATTAACCGAAACCAAATTTGACCAAACCGGTCAGTTTAAAGATCCCCATAGCCAACATCTTCAGTTGTAGTTCGATTGTAAAACCGGGGCCGGCCCAATAGGGTACTTGGACCAAGCAAGGCTTGGGGCCACAAAAAAAATAGGGGCCCTCAATTTAAAATATATATATATATATATATATATATATATATATATAAATTTGGGCTTTTTAGACAATTGAGCTTTAGGAACCAGGCCTGGGAAACTGAGTCGCGTGAAGACTAATCGTGGAAAATGGAAATGTGGAATTGGACATTAATTTAGTATGAGGATTGATTGATTTGGGAATTGGGGGTTTGGGTGGGGGAGCGGGAATTAGGGGAATAGCTGAAAATCACGAATAGGGGGGGTCGGTCGTTAAGGACTTAGGGTTCATAGGCCAAAATTCCAAAAATCATGATTCATGGTGATATTGATTCGTGATGATTAAAGAAAATGGAATATCAATCGTTCGTGAAGAGAGTCGTTAGGGACTTAGGGTTTCTGCGATTAATTGTGAACATTCAATCAGTGATAGGTCGTTTGTGATTTAGTTTCTATGATTTAATTCTTTGGTTTCTACTTTCTGGACGACTTGACGACTCACTGGACGGCAATTCTTCAATCGGTCGTTTGGAGTCTGAACATTTGTGATTCTTTGGTTTCTGCAATTGTTTGGTATTTGGTTTCAATTTTGCACTGCCGATAGGCCATATGTACGTTTTAAACTTTTAATTCGGTTATTTGGTTACTTGATCAATTGGTTATTCGATTAATTTGGTTATTTGGTTATTTGATTAATTGGTTAGAATCAGAGAATTGTGATTTGTGATTTGGTTAGAAACTTAGAATCTGGGAATTGTGATTTCGTTAGAATCTAAGAATTATGCAATAATAGTTTGTGGATCAAATAGATGTTGTTTTGGTTTTCTTGCTTGACTTTTTCTGAGGTTATTTCTGCAGCCAACACAGTTGCAAAGTTGAATTGCATGTTTTAAGTTTTAGCTAGTATGCTCATGTTGTCATATCTGAACCCTTGTTTTCTTAAGTTCCAATTGCCCTCCATTCCTTACTTTAAGGTAGTGTTTGGTATGCATAAATATATAGTGGAATGGAATGAGTCATTACGTTGGAATGAAACAAAACATGTTTGGTAATCATATAGGAATGGAATGGTAAGGAATGTGATTCTTTCCCTTCTAATGATTTTCATTCCTTGGGGAGGAGTGTTTTTATCATTCCTTCAAGGAATGGAATGATTTTATTTAATTAATGACCTGAACCATGACTCGAACAATGGTCTGACCCATCCCCATACCCACGATCAACTCATGACCGGAACCATGATCCGACCCATGACTCGACCCATGACACGACCCATGATCCGACCCATGTCCAGACCCATAACCCAAACCATGACCCGATCCATACCTTGACTCATCACCCGAACCATGACCCACCCATGCCCCGAACCATGACCAGTCACTTGACCCGACCCATGCCCTCCTGACCCATGACCCGAACCATAACACATCCCATGACCCGTCCCATGACCCAGCTGTGATTGATCAAATCCCAATGCCATACTATAAATAAACCAATATGTTACACTTTGCACCCACAAGTAATTGAAGAGGAACAAACAAGATACAAAGAATAATTAAATTACAGAAGTGTACTAAGTAGGTCTAACATCCCCCCTAAAGCTAAACGGTGGTGGTCCGACACAAAGAAGGCCACGAAAGAACTCAAACTGATTACGAGGGAGACTCTTCGTGAAAATGTCAGCCACTTGAAGCTTGGTTGGAACAAACTGGGTGTGAAGTTTTCCCGATGCAACAAGCTCCCGAATAAAATGATAGTCTAGATCAATGTGATGGGCCCGTTTGTGAGGATGGGGTTCTGTGAGAGAAATAGGGCACTCTTATTATCACAGAGCAACGTCGGTCGACTAGAAGGAAGAACATACAGTTCTTTTAGTAAGTGAGTAATCCAGACAATTTCGGCTGCAACATTGGCTATAGCGCGATATTCTGATTCACAACTGGAGTGGGAGACAGTAGGTTATTTCTTAGCACTCCAAGAAATAATATTTCCACTTAGGAAAATCGAGTAACTGTAGGTGGATCTTCGAGTCTCAATGCATCGAGCCAAGTCAGCACTAGAGTACCCGAGAATATTATTGGATTTCGGTGGAGAAAACGTTATGCCAAAGGACATAGTGCCTTTGACATATTGAAGGATCCTAGCTAACCTGATTCACGGCATATGAGATATCGGGTCGCGTGATGGTCAAATACTAAAGAGCACCAACCAGAGACTAATAGTGAGTTGGGTCTTTGTATAAATCACCTGTGGTAATAAAGGTAGTATTCGATGCTATAGGCGTGTTAACTGGTTTAGAGTCAAGCATAGATGCACGATCAAGAATATCAAGGGCGTATTTGGTTTGACTAAGGAATAATCCATCATTAGCACAAGTGACTTCAAGTCCAAGAAAATAGTTTACTTTGCCAAGGTCTTTTATTGCAAACTCTTTGTTAAGTTTAGTAGTAAATGAGCGGATGATGTGAGGTTGATTGCCAGTGAGAAGTAAATTATCGACATAGACAAGAAGATACATGATGCATGAATCTCGTTTGAACACAAATAAGGATGTATCAACTCGACTGCAAACAAACACATTGTAATAAGGAATGTGCCTAGGCGATGGAACCAAGGGCGAGGAGCTTGTTTGAGACCATAAAGGGCTTTGTTTAGACGACATACATGATCCGGATATTGTGGATTAAAAAAGACGTGCGGTTGCTCCATGTACACAAGTTTACCCAAGTTACCATGGAGGAAAACATTGTTGACATCAAGTTGGTGAAGCGTCCGGTTGTTGATAACGGCTAAAGATAAAACTGTACGAATTGTGGTAGATTTGACTACAAGATTAAAGGTATGAGAATTATCCAATCCAGGAACTTGGCTGTAACCTTGGGCAACTAGTCGAGCCTTATACCGCTCAATTGAGCCATCGACGTGATACTTAGTGCGAAAGAGCCATTTGCAACCAACTATATTATGAGTCAAGGGCCGAGGTACCAATGTCCAGGTGTTATTTAAGTTAAGTGCATCCATTTCTTCATGCATCACATCCAACCAGTTTTTATTTTTCACGGCTGTTTTAAAACTCTTAGGATCAGCAGAAGCGAATAGTGCCGAGTGAAACCCATAAGTATGGGCTAAATTAGCTTGATGTTTGGGTTTAAACACCCCAGCCTTAGCACGTGTTATCATTGGAAGACCCGGCTATTAGGAACTGGGTTCAGGACCCTGGATAGGATCCATAGTGTTAGCTAGGTCCACAACAATGGGTGAAGCAGTAGTGTCTGGTGTGTGATTTGGAGAGTTGGGAGTTACTGCTGTCATACTACGAGTAGGCCCAGAAGTATGCACAGTGGGACTGGGCTGGGGGTCCATTAGATCTTAGTGGACTAAAACAGGAGGGACTGAGGGCAATTGGGCCTCCTGATTACAAAGCCAACACGGAGGATGATGGGTATTAGTGGGTTGCACATGGACTTGTGAAGGTAATGTTGGATATAGGATGTTCGATCATCAATAAAGTCAACGTTACTATCGATATACGATACAAAGAGTTACACTTTGGGCAACGAGCAATTTATTATTTAGTCGTAAATATTATAGTTCACGAAACACGGTTTGATTATTCGACAAATAAATATTTAATGAAATATTTATTGGTTTATTCGGTGATTAATTATTTATAAAGATAATTAAATACGGAGGAATTAATGTTTAAGTGTTAAACATTTAAAAGAATAAGTTTTACTAATTATTTGTAATTAGTTAAACTAAAAGGGTTAGAAGTAATTAACAGTTAATTAGTTGGGGATTAATTGTTAATACCCCAGGGTGTAGTCTGAAATTAGGGAGGTTATAAATATAACCTTAAACATAAAACCCTAATCAGTTTTTCTGCCTGCACCTGAAACCTGCGCAAAGGAGACCCCCTCCCTTCTGGTCGTCGTCCGCCACTCGGCACCACCACCGTGTGCCGTCGCGCGCCACTGTGAGCTGCCGCCGTTCGCCGGCCTCCACCTCCCTCGCAGCCGCTGCTGTCGCCGGCCACCACCAAGCCTTCGTCGCCGTTCTGTGTTAAACCGTGAGACGGTTTCCGTTGTGTTGCGGGTTTCGTGAACTGTCACTAGCAATACGCTTGTTGAACCAAGGTGTTTGATCTTTTGGTTAATCGTCGAAGGTATAATTATTTACCCGCTATGGTTGGTTTAAATTTTATTGTTTATGCGCGTGTAATCGGATCATTGGTGGGATCCCGATTTAGAACCGTTAACTTGTACAATCGCTTCGGCTCATTAAATCCGATTTATTTATTTAACAAGATTAAATTAATTGTTTCAAAAGTTAAAACTGGTACAAGGATTCCCAACAGGTAAACCATTTGTAGGTGCTGATGGGGGTATCATCCAAAAACCTTGTTATCTAAAGCATGGACATTTGGGTTTAAGGAGTATTACCTGCAAAAGGAAAATTTTGCTCATCGAACCTAGCATGACGAGTAACATAGATTCGAGATGTTGAGGGGTCATGACATCGATATCCTTTGTATTGGGAGCAATAGCCGATAAAAATGCACGGGAGGCTTCGTGGAGCAAGTTTGTGATCCGCATAATCCCTTAGATAAGGGTACACACGGCAAGAAAACGGGCAAAAATTATCGTAAGTAGGTGCCCGATGAAATATAACTTCAAATGGTGATTTATTTTGTAACACCGGTGTTGATAGTCTATTTATGATATATACGGTGGAGCTAAACGCAAGCACCCAATAAGCCGGGGGGGCTGTCCATTAAATAACATGGCAAGGCCAGTTTCCACAATATGTCTATGTTTACATTCCGCACTACCATTTTGTTGTGGAGTGTAGGGGCAGGATGGACAGTGAAACGTACCATTATCCTCAAGCAATTTTCAAACATCTTGGTTTAAGAATTCCGTACCGCCGTCACTTTGAAAAACTTTGATCTTGCATGAAAATTGTGTTTGCACAAGCTGCATGAAATCTTTAAATACATCATAAAACCCATATTTGGTTTTTAGTGAATAAAACCACATAAATCTATAAAAATCATAAACGAAGGTGACATAATATCGATAATCATCAACCGATCTAATGGGTGATGGTCCCCACAAATCACAGTGGATCAAATCTAACGGTTTATCACCCTTTTTTTCATTTGTTTCAAACGGTAAACGGTGTGCTTTAGCTAATTGACATGATCAACACAAAATAGGTGTCACTAATAAAGACGTAACCGATAAATGTCCTAATTTATTTAAATGTAAAATAGATTCAACGGACACATGTCCCAACCAAGAATGCCAAAGTTCATACGAGGCTTTTAATTTTGATTGAGAGGTGGCCACAAAAGCTTGAGGCTCGTTATTAAGAACATAGAGCCCACTTTCACATCTTCCTTTGGATAGGACCTGCTTCATTGTTCGATCCTGAATATAAAAATAAGGTTGAGAGAATTAAACATCCATCCAATTGTCGGTTGTCAATTTGCTAATAGATAGAAGATTTTTGGCAATGTTGGGAATGACCAAAACATCTCGTAATAGAATGTGATTGTTAATATTAGAGTGACCAGTGTGTATTGGAAGAACATTCTCATTTCCAAACATAACAGTTGCAGTACCCAAATAAGGAGTCGGTTGAAAGACGTTATCCTTGGAAGAAGTCATGTGATCTGTAATCAACAAACCACTCCGGGCCCGGATTAGAAACATTGCATTAAGCATGAAAAGCTTTAGCTAATTCCGAATCAAAACCGGGAGCATGTTTAGCATATGTAGCAAGGTGAGGACATGCATTAGCATAGTGGCTATCTTTCCGGCAAAGTTGACAGTAGAGGGGACGACGACCACGTCCCCGACCACCATGATACGCACAACCACTACGACCCCGATGAGAGAATGATGGGCGTGTCTGGGCATTGAAGGCAACAGGGGGAGTAACCGACCCGTATAGGGACCGAAGGAACAGTTCATGACCTTTGGCCTGAGCAAGTAGATCCCAGAAATTGGTCGGTTGGTCGGTGGCCTAGATCGCTATTGAGAACGTCTCAAACGAAGCCCCAGGACCACATAAAAACCAGTGGTTCTTGTCAGAGTCTTCGACCGATTGTCCGATAGCTGGTCACAAATTGTCTTAAACTTTTGTCCAAACCATAGTCACATAGTTCGGGGTACGCTCTGGTACGAAAACGTGGAACGGGAACACAGTACGCTAGGTCCCTAAAATTCAGTACGATTGGGGGTAGGCTCATTTCGGTTCGGTCCGGTACGATGTACCATATAACGTGGTACCCTGTACCACTAAATTTGGTGCTATTTTTCTACATCTAAGTCATAAGTCCTCAACACAACAAAGTTAAATAAGACATTAAAATTTATAAGTACTCAATGATAAAAGTCGTAAAACATAAACATTAAACTTAAAAGTATAAAAAAATACATCATAAAACTTAGTCCACCTCCACCCTTTGTTTTTTTTTCTTTTTTCAGAAAACATATATTAAAAGTTTAAAACTATAGTTTGTTGTTACAAATCAAAAGACTTGACTAGTGTCTTCAATCTTCTAGAAATCACTTTACTCGGATATCAGAAACTCTGACCTGACCCCAAATCAAACTTCCTCTACAAATAGTGGATTGACCGGTGGTCGTCGCCGTCATCCTCATCACCTAGTGCGTTGTTCCATACGGGAATTTGATGGAGGGAAATTACATGGTTCAGAGTTCCTTATTCAATGCGTCTATACAGATTCCGGCGATTCGAATTCCGGCGGTGCGATGTTCCCTATAATAGAGATTCGTGTTCCAGCTACACCAAATTCGTGATCCGACATCAACCAAGTACGATAGGATTGGAATTCCGACTCGTCAATTTTGCAATCGGAATCGCGAACCTGGATCGCGATCGTACCGCGATTGGGTAGTGGGCAAGGCAGCGAACCATGTGACTATGGTCCAAACTCAGAAACAGAGACCGTACCTTTTGATAATTGCCTTAAGTGATCACGCAGATTTTGTACTCGTTCGACAGAAGAGTTGCTGTAGGCAGCTTCTAAAGCATCCCAAATTTGTAGCCAATGATTTCAGAGAAAGCTTCTTCGGTGCATGGGCAGGATTGGGGCATGATTTCCCAGCACTTACAAGTTCAGCAGATGGTGCCCGTGAGGTTCCGTCAATATGGGACACCAGATTCTGATAGGTAAGTAATAGAATATAAGCGGATTGTGATCATATGCATAATGGTGTTCACGTGAAGGTTTGAATCGGCAGAGGTAGCCATGAGAGGAGGATGGGAAGATGGAAAGAAGAGGGGAGAAAGAGAGGTGCGTAGAAGAAGGGGGAAAGGATAGGTCGATCAGGAAATGAAGGCGTATGATACCATGTGATTGATCAAATCTCAATGCCACAATGTGCATAATAGAATCTATACTATATAATAAATAAATGTTTATTATATCACGTGTTGCCTACATATTCATCCTTATCATTTTTTTTTCGCCTCTCTTTTATTTAATGCATTTTTATCTTTAACTAATTTATACTATATAATAAATAAAGGTTTCTCAATGTCACGTGTCGTCTCCATATTCATGCTCATAAAAATTTTCCCGCCTCTCTCTCATAATAAATGCATTTCCATAATTTCAATAATAATATTTTTAAATAAATTATTAATTATACTAATAAAACACATTTATTTTTAAATTGTCTCATATTATAGGAAATTTTGAAATGTAATTATTTAGCTTATGTTTTCAATCAAATTATAAATGAAAGTCAAATTAAATTGAATAATATTTAATGTATTTTTAAACTCAATTATATATTAATTTTTACATATTTTTTTGATTTTGTTTTCTGTTGTTAGTATATGTAATACATTTTTCCACCTATAAGATGCATATATAAAAATTTAAGAAATTTTATGTATTGATATTTTTCACCCTATATAGTACACAGCTTCTAAGCTAGTACTATATATAAACCAATATGTTACACTTTACACTAAGTAATTGAAGAGGATCAAACAAGATACAAAGAATAATTAAATTACAGAAGTGTACTAAGTACGTCTAACATCAGCCTATGGTCTGACCCATGACTTGAACCATGTCCCGCCCCATAACCTGAACCATGACCCAGGCCATGACCTGAGCCATGGCCCGACCCATGACCCAAACCATGACCCTTCACATGACCCTTCCCATGACCCGATCCACGCCCCAACCCATGACTCAAACCATGGCTCAAACCATGACCCGACCCATGCCCAAAACCATGACCCGAACCATGCCCTGACCCATAACCCGAACCATGACCCGTCCCATAACCCGAACCATGGCCCGAACTGTGACCCGGCCTATGGCTTGTCCCATGACACGACCCACGACCCGTCTCATAAGATAAATTTATTAGTTAAAAATATTTTATTTTTTATAAAATATTTTCCTGTCTACCAAACAGAATTAAGTAATGATTCATTTCATTCTCATAGGGTAACCAAACAGAACAATGAAATGGTAATGATCAATTTCATTCTCAAAGGGTAATCAAAGTTCCTTCTGTTGATAAAGATGAAGCCCTAGCCAAAAAGCTTCGAGAAGACCTTGATAGGCTTAAAGAAAAAAAGATAAAGGATGGAAGGAGAATAAAGAAAAGAGTTCCAAGTTCAAGATCAAGGACTCTAAACTAGCTAATGAACTTAGGGATGAATAGCGAAGGAACAGACTGAAAAAGGATTCAATGAAGATGAACTAGAGAAGATGTTAAACAAGGAAATCTTTAGAGAGTTTGTCAAATTTGAAAGGGTGGAACTTGAACAGAGAAAGGCGGCTGAAAACCTTAAAAACAAAGTTCAAATAAAAAATTGGCCTTTACTCAAAAGGAGTTAGCAGAGAAAGAAAATATGTTCAAGTATCTAAAAGGAAGAGGTTAATGTGGTAAAAGCATGGGTCCCAATAAGTTTATAAACTTGTAAGCTAAATAACATGAGGATAAAAAGGAACAAGAAATGGAGAAACAGTAGCCCTCTGAAGTTGAGCATACTATTACACTTGATGAGGAAACTCAAAGAAAGAAAAAGAGACCAAAGATAAAAGAAGAATGTAAAAACTGGTTCAACTTCCCTCCTCTTTCAAGGATGATAACTGATGTGTCGTTTTTAATATATAAAAATATAATATATTTTTATGATAGTTTTACGAGATCAGGTTTTAAATTTATAAAATGATAATTACTTTAACTTAAAAACACACACAATAGGTTAGTGTACCTATCGCAGCATAATATAGTTTAGGTAAGAACCAAATATCAAACCAATGGACACGGTCGAGTTCCAGTACTTAACTTTTATTATCGTTTAGCCGGATCAATTAGTGAGTGGGTTTTGTGTGCTTGTAAATCAGAATAGTAAATGACAGAAAAGTAAATAACGGTAAAGTAAATAACAGAAAACTAAAAACGTGTGTGATGTATGTAACAAGAATGTAAATAGCAGAATAGTAAACAACAATAAAGTAAATATCTCAGAAATGATCAGGTCACGAATAGTATTGCTTCGGGCTTCGAATCAGCTTGGTACGTGATAATGTTAAGTTGACTAATCCATTGATATGACTACTACAAACGTGTGACCCGGGTCACCGCTAGAGCCTCGTCCTCACGACATTTGATTCACGAATTAAAATCTTTAATTAAAATAGTAGTGCCTCCCGTTAGGTATAACAGTTACCCTCAACGCTTCGAATGGTTATCTCCGGGTTGGTTTAAGACATCGAACATAAATGCTTTGTATTAAAGTTAAATAGATGATTATACTTTGTTCACCGGGAGGCGGTGTAACAATGAGATCGAGTATACAGACGTACCGTTCCCAACATAAGTTCACCAATTCTTGGTTGCATAATAAGGAATCTTATTCTTTGGATAGATTGGCGGAAATGTATGTGAAGGAAATTGTGTCACGTCATGGTGTACCGGTGTCGATTATATCGGACCGTGAAACGAGATTTACTTCTCGTTTTTTGAAGAGATTCCATGAGGATATGGGGACTAGATTGAATCTTAGTACCGCTTATCATCCATAAACGGATGGTCAAAGCGAGCTAACGATTCAAACGCTCGAGGATATGTTGCGAGCGTGTGCATTAGATTTTGGAGGTAATTGGGACGACCATTTACCGTTGGCGGAATTTTCTTATAACAATAGCTACCATTCTAGTATTGGTATGCCGCCTTTTGAGGCGTTGTATGGGAGGAAATGTCGAACACCCGTGTGTTGGGGTGAAATTGGTCAACGGGAACTTGGTAGTAAAGAGGTGGTCAAGGAAACTAATAGTAGTATTGACCAAATAAGGGCACGCTTGAAGGCGGCTCAAGATCGCCAAAAGTCCTTTGCGGATAATAGAAAGCGGGCAATTGAGTTCAAAGTGGGGGACTTTGTGCTTTTGAATGTCTCTCCTTGGAAAGGGGTGATACGGTTTAGGAAACGGGGAAGTTAAGTCCACGTTTCATCATACCCTTTAAGGTGATAGAAAGTGTGGGTGCGGTGGCTTATCGTTTGGAGCTACCGGAAGGACTAAGTAGACTTCATAACACGTTTCATGTGTCTCACTTGCGAAAATGTCTAGCGGATGAGTCTACTTTTGTTCCATTGGATGATATTGAGATTGATGAAAAATTGAATTATGTTGAGGAACCGGTGGCAATCTTGGATAGAAAAGTGAAGCGTTTACGCAATAAAGAGATTAGCCAAGTTTTGGTGAGGTGGAAACATAAGAAAAGAGCGGAAATGACTTGGGAAACCGAGAAAGAAATGCTCAAATTTTATCCGAACCTTTTTATGTGAAGTCGGGTTTCGGGGATGAAACCCAAATAAGGGGAGGTAATTTGTAACGAACCAAAATCCGGGTTTCGTTATAAATAATTAAATATTCTAATAAATATTATGGTGAAAATAATGTTTTAGAAATAAGTTGAAACAAGTGGGTTTCAAGTTAGTAATGGGGTTATATTAGTTTTTAACTAATTATGGAATGAAATTGGTGAAATGAAAGTTGAGGAGCTAAAAGTGAAAAATGACAAAATCTGCCATATTTGACTAGTGAATGTCAAAATTATTTTCATTTGGTGAAAGAGGTCGGTCTTGAGCAAAGGAGAAAAAGTAGAAAGATAATTGAAGCTTAAATCGTGCATTTGAGGCTTGTTTTGTGAAGGTTTTAGCTCACACATCACCTTCCTAACATCAAGTAAGTGATTATCTTCCTTTTGATTTCACCATTGATGTGTTCTTGGTGGGTTTTGGGTGAAATCCGAAATTTATGATGCATGTGGTTAATTAGTGTTAGTTGTTTGATAATCTAGCTAAACTAAAGGTAAAGAATGGTGATTAACATCCTAGAACCCTTTGATTATGATTATGAGAATTTAGGGTTCATATGGAGAAATTTGGGGGTGTTTGGATTATGATGATAAAATGTTGAATTAATGATGATTAAGTGTCTATAAAATGTTAGACACTTGAACAAACGCCAAATTAACCTAATAATAATTATTGAATAAAAATTAGTGTTAATGTAAGGATAATGAAACTCAAGTAGGTGAGTTTGGGGTGAAAGAGGGTGTTTGGATATGAGTATAACTCAAACGGGTCAGTTTGGGTTGGAAATGAGAAATTGGGTTGTGAACTCAATTAAAATATGATTTTGATGTATGTTAGATTACTAAACTAGATGAATGTGTTGAGGTAATTAAATTGCAAAACGTGAAGTGGAATCAGGACCTTCAAATCCACAAGGTAAGTGCTTTTGCACTTACTTAGTAATTGATGATAAATGTTATGTTATGCAATGTTGTATGCATAGTGTGTTAAGTTGCATAATGTGTTATGTGTTATGAATGTGTATAGAGCTGTATGAATAAGTGAATAAATGTAGTTATAGTATTAATACTATAATGGATATGTGGATATGGAGTTATGGTCTAAGTATCATAATGAAAATGTGGATATGAAGTTATGATCTTAGTATCATAATGGAAATGAGGTTATAGCCTATGTGTCATAATGGAAATGGAAATATGTTAATTATGAATGATAAATGAAAATAATGAAACTTGTAGGAGAAATGCAAGTGATACGTAGTCTAATGACAAATTGGGTGGAAACGGGTCAAATGGGTGAAAGGGTGAAAACAAGTAGTGTTTACTTGTTTGAAATGCTTTATCTTCATTACTAACGGTGATATATGTGGTTTTATGTAGGGAAAGCTCCGATATAGTCAAAGTCAAGTTCAAAGCTTTGGCGGGATTCACATATGCGTATATGTTGTTTTTGGTGATTAATTCGGAATCCTTTAAAAGGATGTGTTTTGATACATGAAATTGTGTTTTGGTGTATGTATATGGTGTTTTGAATGTTTTACTCAAAAAACTCAAGTGTTAGGAGAATTTTTATGTCAATTGGGTAAAAGTTGGAAAAAAATTGGTTAAGTATTGAAATCTGCACAGGTCTCTAAACTTTCTATGAACAAGTGGTCTTCGCGCCACGCGAAGAAGCCAGGTCAGGTCTTCGCGACACGCGAGGACCTGGCTTTTCGGATTTTGTATTTGGGACTCCCTCGCGGCACGCGAAGGGAAGGCCCCAAGAGTTCGCGACACGTGAACAGTAAAAAAAATTGTCTTGGGACGAATGCTTCAGCGTGTTTTAATGATTTAATAATCAGTGTTTGAAAATATAGTGTTACAGTTTAATGATTTGGTTTTTTACTTTTTTATTTCCTCTATATTATGGAATAGCGTGTCTGGCTTCCAAGGATCTGTTTAGTAGAATGCACAATTTGTGTTTACTGATGGAGGTGGTGAAAGATGTAAATCTTCAAATGGTAACGGGTGGAGATTTATCTCTTGATCCATGGGGCACCATGCGGAAAGATAACACTCCTCAATGTAATGTGATCCCCCACATAACTCGCACCATGAATTTGAGAAATTTCTATCAAATGTGAAGAATTCTTCTTCGACAAAGTTTTCGTTGTATGGATTCATGATTATATTTTTGTGAAATTTTTACTTTTAAAAAGGCTAATCTGTTAATTCGAATTTTTCTTGAAATCACCGTGTCCCCGACAACGGCGCCAAAAACTTGATGTGTCGTTTTTAATATATAAAAATATAATATATTTTTATGATGGTTTTACGAGATCAGGTTTTAAATTTATAAAATGATAATTACTTTAACTTAAAAACACAAACAATAGGAAAATATACCTATCGCAACATAATATAGTTTAGCTAAGAACCAAGTATCGAACCAATGGACACGGTCGAGTTCCAGTACTCAACTTTTGTTATCGTTTATCCGGATCAATTAATGAGTGGGTTTTGTGTGCTTGTGAAGCAGAATATTAAATGACATAAAAGTAAATAACGGTAAAGTAAATAACAGAAAAGTAAAAACGTGTGTGATGTGTGTAACAGGAATGTAAATAGCATAATAGTAAACAACAAGAAAGTAAATATCTCCGAAATGATCAGGTCACGAAGAGTATTGCTTCGGGTTTTGAATCAGTTTGGTACGTGATAATGTTATGTTAACTAATCCAGTGATATGACTACTACAAACTTGTGACCCGGGTTACCGCTAGAGCCTCGTCCTCATGACATTTGATTCATGAATTAAAATCTTTAAACTAAAATAGTAGTGCCTCCCGTTAGGTACAATAGTTACCCTCAACCCTTCGAATGGTCATCTCCGGGTTGGTTTAAGACATCGAATGTAAATGCTTTGTATTAAAGTTAAATAGGTGATTATACTTTGTTCACTGGGAGGCGGTGTAACAATGGGACCGAGTATAAAGACGTATCGTTCCCAACATGAGTTCACCAATTCTTGGTCGCATAATAAGTTCGTATAAAGATGTACGACCTTAATAATGTTGACCAAGCCTTGGCTTATCAATATCTGCTTGTATAAAGACGTACAAGCTTCAAAGGAAGTTTGATTAAAAAGGTTTTACGATGTTACACATTAAAATCAAGAACACTCACAAATATAAAGTCAGATTTAGACAATAATAAAATCCCACCAAATGGTGGTTTTAAGAACGAATAATTAAAGACAAAAACATACCACTAGATTAATACGTCAAACATTAATATGCACCAAACATCATCTTCACCCTAGCAATACAAGAAGTTTAGCCACGAATGGGCATACTAACTAGCGTAACGCTGAGTTTCGTAGGCTCCCCTATTGCGGACAAAGAGGAGAGCCTCTCTACTCTCTACTCTCTACTCTAGACTACAAAAACGGACTCTCTTGAGCTCTGGTAATGTATGGAAGGGTGTGAGGAATGAAGAACCCAAGCCATCTATTTATAGGCCTCAAAATGAGCAATGCACGGCCGTACATTGGATTGCACGGGCGTGCAAACACCTCGGGAATCAAACATGGTACAAAGGAAAGTGTACCGGAGCCTTGGGAAGCAAGATTGGGTTTGCAAGGCCGTGCATGGCATTGCATGACCGTGTAATGCCCAACTGCTTCCCAGTTTCGTCTTTTAGCTGCTGGTTTGACTTGTGTTGTCCTGGTTTGACTTCTTAGGGGTCAAAGTTCGGGTTTGGTCCTCCAAAAGCTTGATTTCTTCATGTTTTAAGCTGGTTTTTGCTTTGTTTATCTTAGGACACCGAATAACCTGCAATTATGAAACATTAACGCATTAAGTATCAATTACAAGGCTTTTGCTTGATTAGTACCATAATATGGGGATTATTATGCATGCAAAACATGTATAATTTAGGGCATATCAATAATCCTTCTCCTCCTCCACCTCCATAGTCCAAACAAACTAATTACCTTGAAGCTTCAAACAAAAAAAAGGATCCTACTCCTTAATATGAACATCAGTCATCTATAAAGAAGCACAAGTCACAAATTGTTCCCTCTTGTCAACAAGACACAAATGAAATAGCTAAGTGGTTCTACAACTCACAAGACAGTTGGTTTAAAGTTAGGTAAAATAAACAAGAAGAAGTACTTCTACAAATCAATAGGAAGATGTAGTAAAGCTTCCGGTACATGATTTGAAAATAATTATATATCTTGTGGTTCTACAACTCACAAGACAGCTGATTTAAAGTTAGGTAAAATAAACAAGAAGTAGTACTTCTACTCAATGGGAAGATGTAGTAAAGCTTCCAGTACATGATTTGAAAATAATTATATATCTAGTGGTTCTACAACTCACAAGACAGTTGATTTAAAGTTAGGCAAAATAAACAAGAAGCAGTACTTCTACAAATCAATGGGAAGATGTAGTAAAGCTTCCGGTACATGATTTGAAAATAATTATATATCTTGGAGAAATGAACAAGCCATCCACTGATGAAGGTGAACATCTGATGCTAAGAATGAAGCTAGTGTTAAACCCAACCTCAGTAGAAGTTGTTCATGCACAACCAATCTCTAGATACTTCCAAACCACACATCGAAAATACAAGGCTGACACGGATGAGTTCATTGTAACAACAGGAGCAGGAGCTAAAGTTATCTATCCAAGAAAGTCTATAGTAAGAGTGCATAAAGATGACATCAAGACTCTATCAGAACTGCCATCGGAAAACCCAAGTAAAGATCCAAGAGATTGGGAAATGGCAAGAACTATTAAGAACATGCAAAGAATTGAAGAACAAAAATAGAAGTTTGGGTAGCATCAACAAGGCAGCTAAATTGCCATTGGAAAACCCAAGTGATGTGTCATCATTTATACATGTTTTGCATGCATAATAATCCCTATATTATGGTACTAATCAAATAATAACCTTGTAATTGATACTTAAAACGTTTATATTTTGTAATTGCAGGTTATTCGGTGTTTAAAATATAAATCAAGATGAAATCTATCAAAACACCAAGAATTCAAGCTTCTAGAAGGATCATTCCCAAGCTTTGACCCCCAAGAAGTCAAAATTGGTCAATAAGGAGTCAACCAGCATCTAAAAGACAAAACTGGGAAGCAGGCAAGGGAGGGATGCACGACCGTGCATCCCAATGCATGGGCGTGCATTGCCCTCTCTTGCTCCCCACGGTTCCCAGTACACTGCCACTCGTAGCCTATGATTCCCTAGGTGTTTGCACGCCCATGCAATCCAATGCACGGATGTGCATTGCTCAGACTGAGGCCTATAAATAGGAGGCTTGGTTCTTAATTTCACACACTAAAAGAACAAGTAAAGCACTATCCAGAGAGAGAGTAGTTTGTAGTTAGAGTAGAGTAGAGAGGCTCCTCCTCTTTGTTCCGTAATAGGGGAGCCTACGAAAATCAGTGTTACGCTAGTTAGTATGGCCATTCGTGGCTAAACTCTTTGTATTGCTAGGGTGAAGATGAAGTTTGGTGCATGTTAATGTTTGACGTATTAATCTAGTGGTATGTTTATGTCTTTAATTATTCGCTCTTAAAACCACCATTTGGTGGGCTTTTATTATTGTCTAAATCCGTCTTTATATTTGTGAGTGTTCTTGATTTTAAAGTGTAAGATCGTAAAACCTTTTTAATCAAACTTCCTTTGAAGCTTATACGTCTTTATACAAGCAGAGATTGATAAGCCAAGGCTTGGTCAACATTATTAAGGTCGTACGTCTTTATACGAACTTATTATGAGACCAAGACTTGGTGAACTTATGTTAGGAATGGTACGTCTTTATACTCGGTCCTATTGTTACTCCGTCTCCCGGTGAGAAAAATATAATCACTTATTTAACTATAATATAAAGCATTTAAGTTCGATTTCTTAAACCAACCTAGAGATAATATTCAAAGGGTTGAGGGTAAAAGTTCTCCCTAGCGGGAGGCTCTACTTTTTTAATTTAAAGATTTTAATTCGTGAATCAAGTGTCGTGAGGACGAGGCTCTAGCGGTGACCCGGGTCACAAGTTTGTAGTAGTGATACCACTGAATTAGTCAACTTAACATTATCGCGTACCAAGCGGATTCGAAGCCCAAAGGAATACTCTTCGTGACCTGATCATTTCCGAGATATTTACTTTTCTGCTATTTACTACTCTGTTTGTTACATTTCGGTTACACACATCACACACATTTTTACTTTTCTGTTATTTACTTTACCGTCATTTACTTTCTGTCATTTACTTATCTGCTTCACAAGCACACAAAACTCACTCACTATGTAATCCGGCTAAACGATAACGAAAGTTGAGTATTAGAACTCGACCGTGTCCATTGGTTCGATACTTGGTTCTTACCTAAACTATATTACTCTGGGATAGGTACACTTGCCTGTTGTGTGTGTTTTAAGTTAAAGTAATTATCATTTTATAAATTTAAAAACTGATCTCGTGAAACCATCTCAAAAATATATTTATTATATTTTTACTTATCACACGTGCACATCAAGTTTTTGATTCCGTTGCCCGGGACACAGTGATTTCAAGAAAAATTCGAGTTAACAGATTAGCCTTATCATTTTCCATCTGTTTTTTTGTTACGTTTTGTTGCAGGTAGTGTATGATCCATAGCTCCACTACTGGTTTATATCATCCTTTAGTAGAGCATGAAATATTCTTTCACCGCCAAATACGAGAAAACTGTGCTAGAAAAAATGCCTTTGAAAACCGCACTATTTTCGGTTTCGCAAGACCGTCACTAGAGGCTTTGGGGTCTAGTATCACAAGGCAAACGGTGGACGCTAACAACTTTGAGATCAAATCTCATGTTATCCACATGATCCAGTTATCATGCACTTTCAATGGATTGCCCGATGAAGATCCACATGCCCACATTGCAAATTTCCTCGAAATTTGCGACACATTCAAATTGAACGGAGTTTCGAATGACGCAATTCGCCTCCGAATGTTTCCCTTTTCCTTAGGGGAACGAGCTAAGGCATGGCTAAACTCTCTTCCTACCGGGTCAATCACCACATGGGATGATCTTACTCAAAAATTCCTGTCAAAATACTTCCCACCGGCAAAAACTACTAAGTTAAGAAATGGTATCACCACTTTCACTCAAGATGATGGTGAATCACTATATGAGGCATGGGAACGTTTCAAGGATATGTAGAGAAAATGTTCTCATCATGGGCTAGAAGTTTAGATACAAGTATCATCATTCTACAATGGGTTGCACAATCATGCTCGTCGGACACTCGACGCTACTGCAGGTGGTATTTTTGGAAACAAGAGGCCACAAGAAGCTTACAACCTAATTGAGGAAATAGTTATGTATAGCTATCAATGGTACAATCCAAGGAAAAGCAGGGGAGCCAGGCAAGGAGTTCATTCTGTCGATACTGTCACTTCACTTTCTGCTCAAGTAGATGCCCTTACCACTCAACTCAATCAACTTAGTAAGGGCAAAAAAACCACTGAAACTACGTAAGAAGTAAAAAGCATCATTGTGGATGCTGAGCAGGTTGACTTTATCAGAACAAATCGCCTGCAGAAAAATCCCTACAATAATACTTACAATCCTGGATGGAGAAATCACCCAAATTTCAGCCGGAAGGATAACAACAACCAAGGACAATTTGGCTTCGGACAACAACAACAGTTTCAACAAAGACAATCTCAAAACTATCAGCCTCGTCAACAATTTCAAGGAACTAACAAGCTAAGTAATGGGTTAAACTTGGAGGATTCAGTAACTAAGTTAATCTCTACAACTGAAAGTCAATCCCTTCTGGCGGATTCCCGTCACAAACAATATGAGGAGAAGTTTAGTCTTCACGAAGCTGAGTTTAGGACGCAGAAAGCAACTCTTCAGTCCATTGAGACGCAATTAGGACAAATTGCAAAACTTCTATCCGAAAGACAACCAGGATGTCTCCTGAGTAATACTGAAACCAATCCAAAAGCAAATGTAACCGCTATCACTCTTAGAAATAGCAAGGTTTACCCAGAACCACCAATGCCAGGAGAAGAGGTTCAATCACCAAGGAAAGAAATATTCATCGGAGTACCACTTCGTTCGCATATCGCAGAGACAACTACTCAAGGATCACAATCAAATGTAATCCCACATCCTGCCCCAGTAGATACTCCTCCAAAAGTTCCGACAAACTGAGTGTTCCATTCTCACATGCCATACCCAGGAAGGTTAGTAAAGCAGAAGACTGACGAACAATATGAGAAATTCATCGAGCTATTAAGTCAATCTTCCCTTCCTGGATATCATACAAAAAATGCCTAAGTATGGACGTTTCTTGAAGGATTTCCTTACAAACAAGAGAAACATGGAAGAGGCGGTAAAGAGGACCAATCATTGCGTCGCTCTTATTGAAAGATGCCTTCCGAAGAAACTTTCAGATCCTGAAAAGTTCTCTCTACCATGTTCTATCGGACCACTGTCGATAACCTTCGCACTCGCTGATCTTGGAGCAAGTGTGAACGTAATGCCATATAACATGTTCCAAAGACTAAAAATTGGAAATCCGCGGCCTGTTAATTCAACTATCGAACTCGCTAATGGATCGATTAAATCACCTATAGGAGTCATTCAGAACTTACTAGTAAAAGTCGGCAAGTTTGTCTTCCCTGCCGACTTCATGGTTTTAGAAATGGGACCCGACTATTCCGTACCTTTGATTTTGGGTCGTCCATTTTTAACTACCGCCAGAGCTGTCATTGACATAAATGGAGGAATTTTGACACTTCGTGTCAGAAAACAATCAGTGACCTACAACATCGGAAGAAATGAGTGCTTGTCCAATGATCCCTTTGAAATCGCACAGTTCATCGATACTAATCTGGATTACCAACTTAAGAAAGCCAAAGAATTCAACAAAGGAAAGAAACTAGATCTCGGCAAGAATTTTGAAAACACTAACTGGATTGATGAATACTTTGATAAGCTACCAAAACTAAAGGACTTGAATGAAGGAACAGGAGACACGGGGGAAGTCGATGGCTCCCACCTAAAAAAAGACTGATGAAGCACGTACGGGTCTGGCCAACGACCCTTAAATAAACGTGGCGCTTCCGGGAGGCAACCCGATGATAATAAATAAATTGAGAAATTGGTGCATACAGCAAAAAGCATGGACCTCAGCTTTGGTTTCCCAAATTTAAGTCTCTAATACTTCAGCCCACAGGTATCCCTTCTCGATACTAGGACCTTATTAGGTTAACTACTACCTTTTATTTTCCTTGTCTGCTTTTATGTTTTCCTTTGTGTGTCAGGTAGAATAACATCACCAGATAGTCTCTCTACTTCTTTGAGGAGTTACACTCCACCTCTACAACCTGAGGAGTCGACAACCACGTCAAATTTCTGAGAAATTCGATGAAGTGTTTGAAGCAAAGTGTTGACAAGCAGCTGATAGGCACAGCCTGACAGCAGCAATAAGTTTTTACCTTAGGTTATACACCGAATTGACCGGGAGAGTACCAGTTTCTTTTCCCTTAAAAATTCATGCATTTAAATTTATACATAGCATTACATTACATGCATTTGTACATTGAGGGCAATACACAGTTTTAATTGTGGGGTGGGGAATTAGAGATTCGGACTACTTGTAACCTCAAAGCAATAAAACTAAGCTTATGATTTTCTACCCATTTGACTAAAACCTTACTAAAAACCTACCTTTCGTAAAACACGAGAAAATTTTTCAAAAATTTTTAAACTCTAAACCCAAAATCTCTTTGAGTTCGCACCTAAATAAATAAAATGAATACATTGCAAGTAGAAAAAAATGGATATTATCAATAACAAATCACTATACCCTATCCCATCCGTTTTCATGTGAGAATAATCTGAGCCTTTTCACGAGCATTATTATCATTATTTTTCGCATGCTCTTTCGTTTGGTATATTGAGTGTTTTTCGATCGAATTTTATACATAAGTAGAACTTGTGTGGCTTATACATATCAAGACCATGAACTAGTAGAAGTATAAAAGTGGTTGAGGCGCCTAGGACTTTATTACCCTTATATATTATCCTTAAACCCAAAAACAATATTCGCCTAGATAGCCCTTTGAGCCTTAGCCTTTTCTTTTCTACTACCCACATTTATCACCAAACCAGCTTTTCGTAAACACCGGTTATTGGCTAACTGTCTTCAAGAATGGAAAAATATTAGACTATCTTATTTCAAGTTTACAATCATTGAGGCAATTTGGAAAGAATCTGACTCACTCAAGGAATTGGAATATACAAGAAGTGGATGTATTAGGAAGAAACAGTCGAACGATCTACAAGAAAGATATGAAAAGATTATTTCAAAGAAATTGAGAAAAAAGAATTATTAAAAAATTAGTCTTGATGATATGAAAATAAAAGAAAAAAAATAGAAAAATGAGAAAAGAAAAAGAAAGAGAGAAGTTGATCTTTTACCGTTTAGACCCTAAAGAGCTGGATATGCATTCTTTTGATTTCAATTTGCTTTCTTGTATTCGTTTCGCAAATCCTGAATTACCACCCGAACTCCGAGTGAAGATTTTCAAAGCAACTAGTGCTGTAAGAAAACGGTGATGCAAGCAAGAACAATTGTCACCGTTCTGCAGCTTGTCAAAAAGTGCCGCCAAAAGAAGAGCCAAAAGATACGAAAAATGTATGAAGTGTGGCAACTGGAGCTACAATGGAAAGTGTAGCAAGAATCAAACTTATTCCCAACATGAGTATACGCATCTGATCAAAATAGGAGCTGTTAGGCTACAAGTCGAAAGATCCATACGGAAAGGCAATAATGTGTATTACACAGCGAGGGAAGAGTTGAGCATGATAAGAGATCTTGGCCTTGGCAATCTGACCATAAACGAGCCCTCATATTAGTTATAACATCATGATCTGATTACTGTAGAGGGACCTGCTAGTATTTTCCATCTTAAAAGCCGTAGCTGTGTGTTCCACGATAGCTGCAGCCTTTAAAACCCTTAAAATCCCTAAAAACCCAAAAAGATTTTCATTTTCACCATTTATTTTTATTTTAGCTACATTACAACCCTTTTAAAATCCTCTTGATTCATTCATACTACTTAGTTAGTTGGTGGAGACTTGATTTGCGTACAAGCTTATGACCATTGCATAATTCGATTCGAACTTGAGTGTTCCACTTAACTTACATTATCTATATATATATAACCCTAGAGTTGAGTGAACATTGTAAGGAGTGAGAGATTATGAATAATTAAAGTTCTAGTAGGCTTGACATGGATTCCAACATAGAAAAATACAAAAATAGAATAAGCGACTCAACAGCTATCTCGGGGTTTCCAACTGCTTGGAACTCCATTACCTTTGTAAAGTTTCTAGTTATGGGTATGATCATGCATGAGTTTGCTTGAGAACAAGCAAAGTTTAAGTGTGGGTTGTTATGATGTGCCATCATTTATACATGTTTTGCATGCATAATAATCACCATATTATGGTACTAATCGAATAACAACCTTGCAATTGATACTTAAAATGTTTATATTTTGTAATTGCAGGTTATTCGGTGTTTAAAATATAAATCAAGATGAAATCTATCAAAACACCAAGAATTCAAGCTTATAGAAGGATCATTCCAAAGCTTTGACCCCTAAGAAGTCAAAATTGGTCAACATGGAGTCAACCAGCAGCTAAAAGATAAAACTGGGTAGCAGGGGAGGGATGCACGGCCTTGCATCCCAATGCACAAGCGTGCATTGCCGTCTCTTGCTCCCCACGGTTCCCAGTACATTGCCACTCGTACCCTATGATTCCCTAGGTGTTTGCACGCCCGTGCAATCCAATGCACGGTCGTGCATTGCTCAGTCTGAGGCCTTTAAATAGGAGGCTTGGGTTCTTCATTGCACACACCAAAAGAACAAGAAAAACATTATCAAGAGAGAGAGTAGTTCATAGTTAAAGTAGAGTAGAGAAAAGAGAGGCTCCTCCTCTTTGTTCCGCAATAAGGGAGCCTACAAAAGTCAGCGTTACGCTAGTTAGTATGGCTATTCGTGGCTAAACTCTTTGTATTGCTAGGGTGAAGATGAAGTTTGGTGCATGTTAATGTTTGACGTATTAATCTAGTGGTATGTTTATGTCTTTAATTATTCGCTCTTAAAACCACCATTTGGTGGGCTTTTATTATTGTCTAATTCCATCTTTATATTTGTGAGTGTTCTTGATTTTAAAGTATAAGATCGTAAAACATTTTTAATCAAACTTCCTTTGAAGCTTGTACGTCTTTATATAAGCAGAGATTGATAAGCCAAAGCTTGGTCAACATTATTAAGATCGTACGTCTTTATACAAACTTATTATGAGACCAAGAATTGGTGAACTCATGCCGGGAACGGTACGTCTTTATACTCAGTTCCATTGTTACTCTGTTTTCCGGTGAGCAAAATATAATCACCTATTTAACTATAATATAAAGCATTTAAGTTTGATATCTTAAACCAACCTAGAGATAACATTCAAAGGGTTGAGGGTAAAAGTTGTCCCTAGCGGGAGGCTCTACTATTTTAATTTAAAGATTTTAATTCATGAATCAAATGTCATGAGGACGAGGCTCTAGCTACCCGAGTCACAAGTTTGTAGTAGTCATACCACTTAATTAGTCAACTTAACATTATCACGTACCATGCCGATTTGAAGCCCAAAGCAATACTCTTCGTGACCTGATCATTTCCGAGATATTTACTTTTCTGCTATTTACTATTCTGTTCGTTACAATTCTGTTACACACATCACGCACGTTTTTACTTTTCTGTTATTTACTTTACCGTCATTTACTTTTCTATCATTAAATTACTTTTCTGCTTCACAAGCACACAAAACTCACTCACTAATTAATCCGGCTAAACGATAACAAAAGTTGAGTATTTGAACTCGACCGTGTCCATTGGTTCGATACTTGGTTCTTACCTAAACTATATTACGCTGCGATAGGTACACTTGCCTATTGTATGTGTTTTAAGTTAAAGTAATTGTCATTTTATAAATTTAAAACCTGATCTCGTGAAACCATCTCAAAAATATATTTATTATATTTTTACTTATCACAAATGCATATCACCAAGTAAAGATACAAGTGGTTGGGAAATGACAAGAACATGTAGAGAATTGATGAACAAAAATAGAAGTTTTGGTAGCATCCGAAAATAGAACTCTTTTTAGAGAAAGGCAGCTCAAACCTTTAAAGAACAACAAAATTCAAAGAAGAAGTTGTCCTTTACTCAAAGGGAGTTAGCAGAGAAAGAAAATATGTTCAAGTATCTAAAAGGAAGAGGTTACTATGGTAAAGGCTTGGATCCCATGAAGTTTATAAACTTGAAAGCTAAATACCATGAGGAGAAAAAAGAAAGAAGAAAAGGAGAACTAGAAGCCCTCTCAAGTTGAGCATACTGCTACACTTGATGAGGAAACTCAAAGGAAGAAAAAGATATCAAAGATAAATGAAGAATGTAAAAACTGGTTCAACTTCCCAACTTCTTCCAAGGATGATGATCCTTCTCCCAAGGATGATGATCCTTCTCCTCCACCTCCACAGTCCAAACAAACCCATTCCCTTGAAGCTTCAAAGAAAATAAATGATCCTAACATAAACATCGGTCATACACAAAGAAGCACAAGTCACAAATTGCTCCCTCGAATCAACAAGACACAAATGAAATGGTTGAGTGGTTCTACAACTCACAAGACATATGGTTTGAAGTTATAAGAGGTAAAATAAACAAGAAGTAGTACTTTTACAAATCAATGGAAGATGTAGTGAAGCTTCCAGTACATGATTTGAAAATATTGATGTATCTTGGAGAATTGAACAAGCCTTCCACTGATGAAGGTGAACATATGATGCTGAGAATGATGCTAGTTTAAACCCAGCCCCAGTAGAAGTTTTTCATGCACAACCAATCTCCGGATACATCCCAATCACACATTGGAAGTACAAGGCTGGCACAGATGAGTTCATAGTAACAAGAGGAGGAGGAGGAGGAGCTAAAGCTATTTATCCAAGAAATTCTATAGTAAGAGTGCCTAAAGCTGACACCAATACTCTATCAGGAGTGCCATTAGAAACCCCAAGTAAGGAACCAAGAGCTTGGTAAATGGCAAGAATTATCAAGAACATGTAGAGAATTGAAGAACGAAAATAGAAGTTTTAGTAGCCTCAACCTAGAAGGAGATTGTAAGACCTTGAGGTTGATGGCTCCAAAATTGTCTAAGTATAAATGTAGCTGGTATAGTTCAATTCATCTGGTGACAGTTCAACTCTGCTGACAGCTACAATCTTACTACAGATAGACTACCTTGCTACTGATAGAAAAACTTGCAACTGATAGAACAGTTTTGCTGCAGATAGATCAAATCTGTTGCAGATGAACATATATGATGCGGATAAACCTTATCTGCAGCTGACAGCACACTTGCAATTGATGAATCTTTTCCATACTAACAATACGATCCGCATGAGTCTTGTGATTGGTACAGAAGTTAGTGCACACACCATTTCACCCGAATGCTAAGTTTACCAGTGAACCAGCAGGAGCTTTACAGAAGATCTGCAGCCTTTGTTTTTGCAGTCGTCTTTATATTATTACCTAATGATAGATTAGTTTCATGTAAACAATAAGATCAACGGTCTGTGTTGAATCTTATCATTAGAATCAATGTTTTGTATTGATTCTATGGATTCCGTAGCTATATATATGTATCGAGACTTCTTACTTGTAAAAATGCTTGAATGAGCTCTTGCTACCTTGAAAACATTTGAGAGTGAAATACATTGAGCTTGAAAGTTTATTTCATCCGTTCTTACATTGTTCATAGATTGTTAGTTGTTATTATTTCCTCCAATCTCAAATACAAACAGAATCATCTTGTATTGTTTCATAGATACACCGATCCTACAGTGTTTTATATTCTTTTACAACTAGTTCTACTAGAAACTTAAAACATATTCTTAAAACACTGTTCATTTTATTCAAACTAGTTTTGTCTCAAGACAGTGTCATGTTTTATGAGCATTGTCATCTTCTGTTTTCAAATCAAATGAGTACATTGTTTCAAAATAAATTTTGAGTACAATCAGTTTCATATCTAAAACCTTCTTTTAACCTTCTAGTTGATTAAACAGAAAATTTTAAACAGTTAGGTTTTGCAAAAACAGAATTATTTTTTTTCTAGATTTTAACTTGTTCTTGTTCAAGATTTTAGAAAACTGGCAATATCAAACAACATGGACAGAACACCTTTAACTGCAAATCACATTGCAGCAAATATTGTTGCCACTCATGCTGAAAAACTAGAAAACGTTTTCTTGTTTGCACTATAAAAGGTGGTAAGAGAAGATGTTCTTCTACTTGACAACCTTGAATCTTTCGAGGTTGCTCATTGAATCTGTTCCTCAACTTGTTGTTAGGGATGCCGACACTCAAGCTATGAGCGCAGTAGATGCTTGGAAGCATTTGAATTTCTTTTGATGTAATTACATGTTAAACGGCCTCGTGGATGCGTTGTATAGCGTGTACTGCTCAATAAAAACTACCAAAGAATTATGTGAGTCTTTAGACAAGAAGTAAAAACACAGGATGTTGGAACAAGAAATTTGTTGTGACTCATTTCTTAGACTATCAAATGGTTAATTCGAAGACTGTGATCAACCATGTTTAAGAGTTTCAAGTTATACTTCATGATATCCACGTCAATAAGTGCCAGCATTGATTGAGAAGTTACCTCCTAGTTGGGTAGAGTTCAATAATTACCTAAAGCACAAACGTAAGGAGTTAACCATGCAGGAACTTGTGGTCCATCTTCATATTAAAGTAACAAGTTGGCTCAAAAGGGCAGCCTTTTGCAAGCTTCTTCAAAGACTAATCTTGTTTCGCATGGTCAATCCTCTAGGAAGAAAACGCAACAGTGGGAACAATAGTAAAGTCAAAGCAATGGCAAAGATCGTGCATCTTGGACCGAGAAAGGGGTCTATGAAAAGAAGTCTTCGCCATTCCATGGGAAATGCTACAATTACGATGAAGCAGGACACCAGGCTGACCAATGCAAGGCACCAAGGCCTAAGGAGGCAGTGGTATATAACTAGGATGCTTCTAAGGATATTTTTTCCTTAAAGGCAAACACAAGTAGGGACCGTCGCACCCTAACTCGTACTTACACATACCCACGTGCATGGCGTAGGCGATGGGCGTAATATGACGCTTTGATGGTGCACTATGTTCAGAAGATAGTACTGAGGTTGGATCAGAAACCTACCTCTCTGATCAGATGGTGGACCAGAACCCACTCCCATGTCTCTAAATGGATGTTCAAAGACACTTGTAGCTTGCTGAAAAATGTAACTACAGTTGCGACTAATGGCAAGCTAGTTTCGATCAGAATCTTTAAAACCAAATAAAATGCATTGAAGATGTTTAATGCAATTTATTTTTTCATTTTAGTTCTTGATTGAGAAGTTTCGACTTGGTTTCTCTTTAAATACTAAGGTGCTCCTTAGTTGCAAAAGATACCATAATTCATAGCAATTCATAAACGCACACAACAAAATAATTTCCTACAATCTCTTGATCCTTCATATGGTTCTTCTTCAAGGTAAATTTCCAGGTGCTAGTGCCTTCCCATGCAATACAAACTACTTCCGCTGTTATATCATGGAAACAGACAAGTTCTCCTAGGATAGCTTGTAATAAGGGACTCGTTTCACAATCATCATTTTTCTAATTTCAGTTGTGACAAGTAGTGTAATTTTCCGTTTTTCTTATTTTATGTATTGTAATTTCAGTTCATAAAAATGTTTTTATATTATTTTACAAACGATTCTCCTACCATAACAATTATCTATTTGAATTTGTATCTATAATTTGCCAATTTAGACACTTATATGATTATACACACACTGTTTGAACTGAAAGTAATGGATGGTGTTCTGTATGTAAACATGATATCCCTGTTATCATCTTCATAGCAATGTAGTTTGTTTTATCTTTAAGTAAATATAATATCTTTGAGTGGCTATCTTGAACTTGTTCGGTAGTGACTATATTTTCCAATTAAGTACTCAACTTGCATTAGAATATATCTTTAATCTCTTAAAGTCTTAAAACGTAATCTTGTTGTTGATATCATGATATGGGATCCATAATGTGATAAAGGATAGTTAAAGTTCATGAACCACCATTTAGATATTAATCTCATTTAAGTAATCTCAATTAGATCCGCGATAAGATAAAGGGTACGTAGTTTCTACATATCAAGCACATATCTAAAAAAGACAATTTAAATTACTTTTAAAATTTATAATCTAATTTAAGATTCTACCATATATATTATTTAAAGTTCATGATCCACCATTCAGATATAAAATTAATTATTTGCGTCTATTTTATGGTAAAAGAATGGATACACAATACAAAAGCTAAAATAATTAGGTATTGACGATGAAAACACTAAAATCTAAATCTATGAATTATTTTGTATATGCATAAAGGGGTAATACCTTTGTATGAGAAAACTAGTTGTTTTACTAAAACCATTAATCCACTATTGATTTAATTCACTAATGGTTGAGATCAATTGTGGCATAATTGTAATTATATAGAAAGTAAAAGGTTAGATTTAGATGGAATCATGGGCGTTTTAGGTACTTTTTTAATTTTTATTTATGGAATCAATATAATCATTAACCAAAATCCCTAAAATCCCTCACAGATTCTCTCGTATCAAATACATATGAGAATCAATGTTCATATCGCCAAAATCAAAATCAAAGAAAAAACTAGGGTTTTACTCAAGAAGGAGGACCTGCTTAGAATCTGCTCCATTGATTCAATCCTTAAAAAATGAAAGTATGTAAAGCTACATATATGTAATCATCGCAGTAGTAATTTCATTTGGCTTGCTTTGTTGAATGTGTGTGTTATAGTATAATCGAACAAACAAATTACATAATGTAGCTTATACAAGGATAAAGAAAGATGATATGAAATAAAGAACACGGTTTACATATATGTAGGTTTATAAATTACATATGTTAAGCTTATACATTTTACATAAATGTAGCTTATACGAGGATGAAGAATATGATACATTTTACATATGTGTAATACTGTGATGTAGACTAGAAATCAAGGAATGCTAAGGGCCCGTTTGGTTCATAGAATTTAAGGGAATTGAAATTGGAAATGGAAAACTTTCCTTCAAATATTGTGTTTGGTTGGTTTTTAAGCAAATTGGAATTGGAAAAAATTCCAACAAATTCCATCAATCATAGGAATTTAACATTCCTTCCGATATGTAATGGAATTCTAAACTTTCTTATGAAAAGTTCAAGGATTACCAAAATTCCCTTATTTCTTTCTAAACAAACCCAAAAATCAGGTTAAACGTTATGTAAAACAATGAACAAAATTGAAAAACAATGAAGAACAATAAAAAATCTAACAAATGAACAAAATCGAATAAATAGAAAAGAACTAGAACACCAACTACATCTTTCAATTAAATAACCAAACCAAATTTAGGAAAAAAAACAATTGGTAAAATTAAAGAAAACAAATTTTGCCACGATTGCAATATGGTCGTAAGATCTGTGAAGAATTAACGAAACCTACAAAATAATTCAACTTCAATTCTTTCTTCCAAAATCCATAAATTAATTCAAAACCAAGTATTATTAGCAGAACAAATTAATTCCTTCGTCCACTATCAATGGCGGTTTCCACCAATGTCTCAATATCTCCCACTTCCAAATCGTTTTTGTGTCGGAGATTTCGAGATAGATGTAGAAGAACTGTGGCGTTGTCTATATCACCGATGCATTGGTTCGGGGAGGGGCTATTGGGACGTGAAAATGAGGAACAGACATAAAAAAATAGATGAAGAAGAATGATGGAGAATATGAACAGACAAAACAATTGGTTAGATTAATTAGATTTAGCAAGTTTTGGATGTGGAAACGAGGGAGGAGAAGGATAATTTTGTCATTTTTGTTTTATAACATTCCAATTCCTTTTATCAATTTACCAACCAAACACTTTCACAACTTTGGATGAAATTAATTCCAATTCATATGAATTCCAATTCCTTTCAAAATTCCAATTCCTTTCAAAACATTTTGCAAACCAAACGGATCCTAAGTGTTACATATATGTAACTATCCGAGTTATATATATGCAACTCTTTTTGTTACATAATTGTAACTTAACAAGTTATATATATGTAACTCTTTTTGTTACATATATGTAACTTATCAAGTTACATATATGAACTATTGCAGATGAAGCAGATTGATGAAGAGGAGACGAACAAGCTTAAGCCAAAATTAGTCGCAAAAGAAACATTAAGATCGTGAACCTGGTAACGAGAACATGATGATCGTCGATATGTGTTGAGTATATGTAAAGTTACGATATGTGGTGGTTTCGTCGGAACCCTCTTGGCGGTGGTGGTTTCAGGTTGATGGTGGCGGTGGTGGTTACAGGTTGATGGTGGCGCGACAGTGGTTTCAGTCTGTGGTGGTTTCACCGGAAGCCTCTGGCGGTGGTGGTTTCAGGTTGATGGTGGCTACAGCGGTGGTTTCAGGCTGGGGTGGTTTCAGGGCGTGGAAGAATGAATGAGTTTGAGAGCAAAAGATCGTGAGATTTTGAAAAAATTCAAACCCCTTCAAATCAATATCACTGAATTTGTGGAGATAAACATGGAATCTTAAAAATATACTATAAATATGTGAGAGAATTAGAAAAAAAATTACTAAAAAGCTCTTATGTAATAAAAATAAATGAACATTCTAAATTATCAGATTGGTTAAATGTGGTTTTCGTAAAACTAAATAGTTTTCTTTTGAACCATCTCTATCTTTGTAAACTACATTTTTGTGTTGGGTTATATACCTATATATAAAATACAAAATAATATACTGTTTAAAAGATATATTGTGTAGTAATAAACATGTTTTATAAGTTTACTGAGTTTTAAAATAATTTGCAAGATAAATCTCAATATAAAAATTTTTATTCTAAACTTATAACTAGTTTTATGAAAAAACTCACATATTAATTTTTTTTAAGTAATTCACCGCTTAGTTAATAATTTGAGAGGATACCAAATTCTTTTCTTTAATCTCGTCAATTTTGTCCCCTACAGTTGATGGATATACTTCAATTTAATAGTAGGTCACCACTATTTATTAAATGATAAATGTTTAGGAGTTCCAGTTCTATCAACTTGACAATGAGATTAATAGGTAAAAAGAAGATGAAAAATAATTTAAAACTTAAACAATTTAAGTTAATTTTTAGATTGATGAACTAGAACAGCACTCAAACAATATGGTTTGTTCATCACCATCATCTATATATACTATGATGGTAAGAGGTTGCAAACTCTTATTACATGGTTTGAACCTGGACCAACAAGAAGTCATGCTCTGTGTAAACGAGTCAAGTTGAGTCGAGCTTAAATTCGACTAAGCTTTTGTTCGGCTCGTTTAACTTTTTAAAGAGTTGTGGTATGGCTCGTTTCGAGCTATATGTTTAAAGCTGAAGTTCTGCTCGTGAATAATTTTACAACCTCGAGATTGACTTAACTCGTTTCTTACCTATTAATTGTTATTAGTTATTTCATATATTAAACAAGTAATTGTTGGTGAATTATCCGACTGACAATTAAAAACTATTTTTTCTTTTTCTTTTGGATTTTTTCACTAATGAAAAATACTCATTCTTCTTACAGTGTATATTAATGTGTTTATTCAATTATTTTTATATATGTTTATAATTATATATTATTTAGTATTATTATCAAAGTTATATATATAATACTTAATTATTATTTAATTATATATTAGAAGTTTGAACTCAACTCTGCGGCATCGCAAATGAGGCCTTTTAGGCTGATGCACCATGGTTTTACCCACGCCGATCCAGGGTTGGAGCCTCGGCTGTCCCTCAAGCCCGGAAGGGGCCGTATTGGGTGGGGTTTTTTCCTTGAAAGCTCTCCAACTCTGACGCCAAGTGGGCCCGGTTAAGACAACATATTGGCCGGAGTTGGACGAGGCTCTCCCAAGTGACGGGGGTGTGACGTCACACATTTAATGTTCGCCTTTCAAAAAAAAAATCAATTATTAAATGAGTTATTATC
Source organism: Smallanthus sonchifolius (assembly GCA_023525975.1). NCBI lineage: Eukaryota > Viridiplantae > Streptophyta > Magnoliopsida > Asterales > Asteraceae > Smallanthus > Smallanthus sonchifolius. The sequence continues at coordinate 19,112,555 of CM042018.1, read as the reverse complement.
CTAGGCTTGAGTTATAGCTCTATTTAAGGTTTTACCAAGCCCGCCGCAAATAGGTCACAAAACGACTTAACTCATTTATCTCGGTAATTTGTTAATTTATCCCTAGAAGATAAAGGTGAGGACGTGTTAAAACTTAACATTTTAGCACTTTTGTAAACTAGTTTTTGTGTTGGATTATAAGGCGGTATTTTTAGAATATTTCTAGTTTTAAAGTAGATTTGCCTTTTTTTAATAAAGTAAACTCGCCAACTATTGCCAGCTTTATGATGTATACGCATAAATATCTTAAGGAGGATGATGGAAAAGTATAAGGAGAAGAAGCGAGATCTGCATATGATGTTCATTCATCTGGAAAAGTCATACGATAGTACGCCGTCTGATTTGGGATAGTCTTGAGGCCAGAGGGGTCCCCAGGAAGTATATAGACGCAGAGCCGGTCCCGAGGATTCGAATGCCCTACACGAGTCGAAAAAAAATGCCCATAACGAAATATATAATTTTATAAAAGGCCTAATAATTTTTATTTTTTTTTAAAGCCTCGAAAATTATATATATATATATATATATATATATATATATATATATATATATATATATATATATATATATATACACATATATATATATAATTTAATTTTTTTTTGGGCCCCTCGAAATGTTAGGCTCACTACGGTTGTGTTGCCCGCAGGCCCATTGGGCCAGCCCTGTATAGACGTTATTGAGGATATGTATGATAGGACCGAGACAAAGTTCAAGCGCATGTGGGGGATGCTGAGTTCTTCCCTGTGGGGGTAGGCTCAGGGCCGGTCTCGAGAATTCTCAAAATATTTTGGGGCCCGGGACATGTAAAACAAAGCGGGCCCTATAATATAAATTCAATAATCATATATAAAAAAAACATAATACGGGCTTATATATATAGATTTTTTTTAAATTAGGCTTATATATATAGATTTTTTTTATTTATTGGTTTTCGGTTCAGATTTATAAACAATTAGGCTTATATATATATATAGATTTTTAAAAAAAAACACATATATATAATTTAAAAAAATAAATTAAAAACTTCGAGCCCTAGTATAACCATATTAAAAAATTTCATTGCTAATAGTAGTAGCAAAACTAAATGTTCTATAATGAAATTGGTATATGTTATATTAGGTTAGAAACCCGTGTATTACACGGGTTAAATAAATAAAAATTTAAATAGTAGTTATTAATGATGGTTTAAAATTATAAAATGATTGAACAATTTAATTGATGATGAACCAATTTTGAATTAAAAAATTTGTAAATAAAAATTGAAATGAATTATTAATTTAATTGTCTAAATTAATGGATTTGATTAAAATGTATAAATACTTTTAGTGTGCCTTTTTTTTAATTTCTAAGTGGGTTAATAGGATAAATGGATAATTCAAGTAGGCTGTAGTGAGCCTTTTTTTAATTTCTAAGTGAATTAATATGATAAATGGATAATACAAGTAGTGGATTTTTTTTAATTTATAAGTGGGTTAATAGGATAAATAGATAATACAAGTTGGGGCTTTAATAAATATACATATATATATATACATAATTTTAAAAACTAGGGTTAATATGATAAATGGATAATACAAGTCGCCCTCCCCGCCGCCCCTGGGTAGGCTTCCATCAAAGGTCAGCATTGAGCCCGTTTCTTTTTGTGGTTGTCCTGGACAAGTTGTCAAAGTCGATCCAAGAGTTTGTCCCGTGGTGCATGCTCTTTGCTGACGATATTGTGTTAGTAGCGGAAAGTAAACAGAGTCTTAACGGGAAGCTAGAGGAGTGGCGAGCAGCTTTAGAGGGCAAAGGTTTAAGGATTAGTCATTCTAAGACTGAGTACCTCTTTTGTGATATCAATGGTGTAACTGTGGATGACGACGTCCTAATCACCATCGTTGGTCAAGTGGTCCCACAGGTGACCAAGTTTAAGTATTTATAATCGTATGTTTAGGGAGATGGGGACATAGATAGCGACGTGGCTCATCGCGTTCAGGCGGGATGGTGTCGGTGGAAAGCTGCCACATGCGTATTGTGTGATAGGAGGCTTCCAAATAAGTTAAATGGGAAATTCTATAGGGTTGCGGTTAAACCATCTGTCTTATATGAAACAGATTGTTTGACCATTTAAAAGACTCAGACATGTAAGATAGAGATAGCAGAGATGAGGATGTTGAGGTGCATATGTGGATACACAAGGCTCGGCCGAATAAGAAATGAGGTCTTTCGAGAAAGATTAGGGGTGGCTAGTATATCCGATAAGATAAGGGAGAGGAAATTGAGATGATTTGGGCATGTGAAGAGCAGACAGATGACGGAGCCGATTAGGGTAGTAGAAGCAGCATCCCTATCCTTTGAGATAAAGGTATGGTATGCCTACATCCCACTCTCCCCAGACCCTACCAGTGACTTTGTCATTTGATAGGATTTTACTAGGTTTGGTTGTTGTTGTTGTATATGCACTTTATCTTATTTTTAGTATTTATACATACATACACATGTACGTACACACAAGCATACGTACTTATATGCATACATATCTTGCATGCATGCATCATACATACATACATACGATGGACGTGCATACATGCATGTAGTGTGTTTGTTGTTTATAGTTTGAAACACGCACCATTGAGTGCAGTAAGAGGTCTTACTTTTCAATTCGCTTTCGTTCTATTTTGGTATAATTAAGTTAGGACCATAAATCAAATCTACTTATTTTGACTATTTTTTTCCTTAGATCATATTGACAAGTAACTACAGTATGAGTCCAGCAGTCTCTTGTGACGTCGATAATACCAAACTATTTTGGCATTTTCTTCACGTCCATTCTAACTATTTTTTACCATTTTTAAATTTATATTTTGGGTGTAGACTTTCACTACTGGGTCTGTCCCATTTTTTTATGTTTTTTACCATTTTTCGACTACTTGTCGTTGTTGAGTGGTCTAGCGGGAAGCTGGAAAAGGTTGGCGCTCTTGTCGAAGCTTGAACAAAAACGCAGGAAAGTCGGGATTTTTTTTCAATCGGGGGGCCGGAACTATAAAATTTTCGGCCGAATACGTATAAATTAACACTTTTGAACGAAAAATCGGGGGGGGGGGGGGGGCGGGGCTCCCCGACCCATCACTAAGCTGCGCCAATACCTATCTCGACGACATATCGTCGAGACTGGGTTTTTTTATTTTTTTTCCATTTTCTTTTATCCAAACGGGTCTTGTAAGTTACTTGTTTTAGTTAAATACTTGTTTTTATACTGGAGATATTTTTAATTTACTAATTTTTCAATTTCATGTATCAATATAGCACAAACGAAAAAAAGTACGAGGCCGTGGTAGAAACCTAGGAATGCTTGAGGCTTATCGCCAGAATGGCAACAAGGCACTACCACTGGAACTTGATCCATCGGCCGATACATACAAGTTTGTTGGAGAGAACGGACGATACTTTGTCCGACAAATCTCAAGTGCTCTTGAGAAAATCCCAGCACACTATCCTAGTTGGGACAAAGTTTCTAGGGAGGATCAAAACATCGTATTTCGCAATCTTCATGTAAGTATAAAATTTAATGTTTTAATTTTTTTAAATTTCATAACTATTACATGTTTTCTAATTACTTTTTTTTGCAGAATTACTTTGATCTTGAAAGCTAGAGTCACACCATAGTGGCCAAGAATATCAGCGGGTATCCAAGATGATTGTGCCCGTAGATATCGTGACCACAAAACAATTTTAAAGAGACATTTTGAAGCGGTTGGTGGGTACGAGGATGTCGAAGGAGCAAAGGCTAATCCTTATGAGTCCATCAGTTCCAACAATTGGAAATCCCTCATCGACGACTTATTTCTAAATCCCGGGTATATGGCACGCTCGATCCAAAATTTTGCAAACCAAGCTAAACAACCTTATGCCAATACTAGTGGGAGCAAGTCATATGCTTAACGGCGATACGATGAGGTAACAAAATTGTTAATATTATCTAAAAGTGTATTCATAAGTCAGTCAAATATTTCCTAAGTCAGTCAAATATTAGTAATATTATTTTTGTTGTTTATAGGTGCAACAAACTGGAAGTGTCAACCTAATTGATGGTTGGAGACGTATGCACACTTCTCATGGCACATGGGTCAACGTTCGGGCGCAAAATGATTAGGTAAGTATATATATTTTGTTATTATGTTGCGAATCAAAGTATATTACATACATTGTTATATAAATGGGTCAAAATTACTCGTTTAACCCAAGTCCACTAATCTATAATATATAATAAATAAGGGTTTTAAAATGACACTTGTCACTCTTATATTCACCCTCAAAAAAAATTTATCGCCTCTCTCTCCTATTAATTACACAAGTTTCTTTATTTTTTTTGTTTCCCGCCACTCTCTCTTATTAAATAATAATGATTTTTATAAAACGTTTTTTATTTTAAAAAATATGCATGTTCATAAACTATTTTTATAAATTGAACATTTTTTCATTCTTTTTATAAAATATTTTTAAAAAATAATTATAATAACATCCAACATACAAATCTTTATAAAACTACTGGTTTACAACAAGTTATCTTTATTCAACCCATGTAATACACGGGTTTTAACCTAGTATATGGATATTATTGCGTTTTGATACCTTTATTGTATGATTATTGTAGTTTGAGAAATTATTTGCGTATTAAGTTTGTATGTTGTATTTGTAGTTTGGGAAATCCACTAAAATATTAATCTTATTGGTTAATGTTGGTGTTATTATAGGTTTTTATTGAGTTTTGGTGAATTAATATGTTTATTGAGTATTGTTAAACTGGTTGGTTATCCATTTTACAGTAGTTATGTTGTCGGATTTTTAAAAAAAAATTATATATGTTTATTTTTTGTTTATTACAGACTTTATCTCAAGATGAGTTGACCCGGATGCAAGAAGCCGGCGTAGAGGTCCTACAGCGTGCCCTTAGTGAGAAACGCGGTTGGAGCCGAGGGGCCGGAAGAAAAGTGAGAAACATACCCGCTAATGTCTCGTCTTTGTCCGACTCTCAATTCAACGAACTGGAAGAACAAATCCGGGAATTGAATGAGACCATCAAACAGATGCAAGGGGACGGTAGACGATCCGGCAACCAAGATGAGGAGAATGATGACGATGAAGATGATTAAACTGCTTGTAACATTTAATTTGAACGTTTTGTAATAACTTGACACATTTTGTTTATTTTGTGGAATGTTTTATGTATTATTTGAACGGGTTACAATGTATATGACAGGTTTGTAGTTTATTACTTGAATCGTTATTTAGAAAAATCTAGAAATATTTTAAAATTTATAAATTTTTTTTTAGATTTAGACCTTTACCTACGACATGTCGTCGGTAAAAGGTTGATCAAAATATAATTTTTTGAAAAAATAAAATAAAATAAATTTAAAAAACCATTTCTCGACGACATGTCGTGCTAAAGGGTTTTTTTAAAATTTATTTTATTTTTATTTTTTAAATGTGAAAAACTTTTTCGGACGCACTTTTCTCGACGAGTACTCTATTTCGGCGACTAATTCCCGATGACATTTTACTTTTCTCGACGAACCTTTGCCGACGGGATCTTTACCGACGACATGTTGTCAAGAATAGTCGTTGAATCTGCCTAAAATTCTTGTAGTGTTTTAGTATATTCACATCATTATTTCATACACATTTATAAGTTTGGAATTCCTTTTTAATATTCTATCCATTTATTGCAAATATGTTTACATACTTATTGTAAATATTGTTACATAGTTGCAAAATTGTACAAAAAAATCGTTATATTTATAAAGCTGCCTATTACATTGACATTTCACATATTAGTTGTAATTTAAATAAGAAATTATCATAACAATATAATATTTGTTGTAAAGGAAAACTTTACCTTTTAGATTAACTAGTATTTTTACGCTGCGTTTCGCGGGGGAGCGCGGTCATTTTTTCTGCGCACTACGTGGCAGAAGTTTGGTATTTATCTCCTTGAATAGTCGAAAACAATGAAAGTGAACACCGATACCGGTTGCGATTATACCAAAACATCGGCAACGATGTTTTCCGCTTATAGGGGTTTAGGTTTGTCGCGGCACCGCAAACAAAAAATATATTCGATTCTTAATACATATCCGTTTAAAAAAAGTATAAACCGGAACGTTAAAAAAAAATCAGCCGCGAATTCCATTTTTGTAGTAGTTACCATTATCGCGTACCATGCCGATTCGAAGCCCAAAGCAATACTCTTCGTGACCTGATCATTTCCGAGATATTTACTTTTCTGCTATTTACTATTCTGTTCGTTACATTTCTGTTACACACATCACGCACGTTTTTACTTTTCTGTTATTTACTTTACCGTCATTTACTTTTCTGTCATTAAATTACTTTTCTGCTTCACAAGCACACAAAACTCACTCACTAATTAATCCTGCTAAACGATAACAAAAGTTGAGTATTGGAACTCGACCGTGTCCATTTGTTCGATACTTGGTTCTTACCTAAACTATATTACGCTGCGATAGGTACACTTGCCTATTGTGTTTGTTTTAAGTTAAAGTAATTGTCATTTTATAAATTTAAAACCTGATCTCGTGAAACCATCTCAAAAATATATTTATTATATTTTTACTTATCACACGTGCATATCACCAAGTAAAGATACAAGTGGTTGGGAAATGAAAAGAACATGTAGAGAATTGAAGAACAAAAATAGAAGTTTTGGTAGCATCCGAAAATAGAACTCTTTTCAGAGAAAGGCAGCTCAAACCATTAAAGAACAATAAAATTCAAAGAAGAAGTTGGCCTTTACTCAAAGGGAGTTAGCAGAGAAAGAAAAGATGTTCAAGTATCAAAAAGGAAGAGGTTACTATGGTAAAGGCTTGGGTCCCATGAAGTTTATAAACTTGCAAGCTAAATACCATGAGGAGAAAAAAGAAGAAGAAAAGGAGAACTAGAAGCCCTTTCAAGTTGAGTATACTGCTACACTTGATGAGGAAACTCAAAGGAAGAAAAAGAGATCAAAGATAAATGAAGAATGTAAAAACTGGTTCAACTTCCCTCCTTCTCCCAAGGATGATGATCCTTCTCCTCCACCTCCACAGTCCAAACAAACCCATTCCCTTGAACCTTCAAAGAAAAGAAATGATCCTAACATACACATCGGTCATACACAAAGAAGCACAAGTCACAAACTACTCCCTCTAATCAACAAGACACAAATGAAATGGTTGAGTGGTTCTACAACTCACAAGACAATTGGTTTGAAGTTATAAGAGGTAAAATAAACAAGAAGTAGTACTTCTACAAATCAGTGGAAGATGTAGTGAAGCTTCCAATACATGATCTGAAAATATTGATGTATCTTGGAGAATTGAACAAGCCTTCCACTGATGAAGGTGAACATATGATGCTGAGAATGATGCTAGTTTAAACCCAGCTCCAGTAGAAGTTTTTCATGCATAACCAATCTCTAGATACTTCTCAATCACACATTGGAAGTACAAGGCTATGAGTTCATAGTAACAAGAGGAGGAGGAGGAGGAGGAGCTAAAGCTATTTATCTAAGAAATTCTATAGTAAGAGTGCCTAAAGCTGACACCAATACTCTATCAGGGCTACCATTAGAAACCCCAAGTAAGGAACCAAGAGGTTGGTAAATGGCAAGAATTATCAAGAACATGTAGAGAATTGAAGAACGAAAATAGAAGTTTTAGTAGCCTCAACCTAGGGGGAGATTGTAAGACCTTGAGGTTGATGGCTCCAAAATTGTCTAAGTATAAATGTAGCTGGTATAGTTCAATTCATCTGCTGATAGTTCAACTCTGCTGACAGCTATAATCTTACTACAGATAGACTACCTTGCTACCGATAGAGCAACTTGCAACTGATAGAACAGTTTTGCTGCTGATAGATCAAATATGTAGCAGATGAACATATATGATACGGATAAACCTTATCTACAGCTGACAGCACACTTGCAATTGATGAATCTTTTCCATACTAACAGTACGATCCGCATGAGTCTTGTGATTGGTACTGAAGTTAGTGCACACACCATTTCACTCGAAGGCTAAGTTTACCAGTGAACCAGCAGAAGTTTTACATAAGATCTGTAGCCTTTGTTTTTGCAGTCGTCTTTATATTATTAGCTAATGATAGATTAGTTTCATGTAAACAATAAGATCAACGGTCTGTGTTGAATCTTATCATTAGAATCAATGTTTTGTATTGATTCTATGGAGTCCGTAGCTATATATATGTATCGGGACTTCTTACTTGTAAAAATGCTTGAATGAGCTCTTGCTACCTTGAAAACATTTGAGAGTGAACTACATTGAGCTTGAAAGTTTATTTCATCTGTTCTTACATTGTTCATAGATTGTTAGTTGTTATTGTTTTCGCCAATCTCAAGTATAAACAGAATCACCTTGTATTGTTTCATAGATACACCGTTCCTACAGTGTTTTATATTCTTTTACAACTAGTTCTACTAGAAACTTAAAACATTTTCTTAAAACACTGTTCATTTTATTCAAACTAGTTTTGTCTCAAGACAGTGTCATGTTTTATGAGCATTGTCATCTTCTGTTTTCAAATCAAATGAGTATATTGTTTCAAAATAAATTTTGAGTACAATCAGTTTCATATCTAAAACCTTCTTTTAACCTTCTAGTTGATTAAACAGAAAATTTTAAACAGTTAGGTTTTGCGAAAACATAATTATTTTTTTCTGGATTTTAACTTGTTCTTGTTCAAGGTTTTAGAAAACTGGCAATATCAAACAACATGGACGAAACACCTTTAATTGCAAATCACATTGCAGCAAATATTGTTGCCACTCATGCTGAAAAACTAGAAAACGTTTTCTGGTTTGCACTATAAAAGGTGGTAAGAGAAGATGTTCTTCTACTTGACAACCTTGAATCTTGCGAGGTTGCTCATTGAATCCGTTCTTCAACTTGTTGTTAGGGATGCCGACACTCAAGCTATGAGCGCAGTAGATGCTTGGAAGCATTTAAATTTATTTTGTTGTAATTACATGTTAAACGACCTCGTGGATGCGTTATATAACGTGTACTGCTCAATAAAAACCACCAAAGAATTATGTGAGTCTTTAGACAAGAAGTAAAAACATAGGATGTTGGAACAAGAAATTTGTTGTGGCTCATTTCTTAGACTATCAAATGGTTAATTCGAAGACTGTGATCAACCATGTTCAAGAGTTTCAAGTCATACTTCATGATATCCATGTCAATAAGTGCCAGCAATGATTGAGAAGTTACCTCCTAGTTGGGTAGAGTTCAAGAATTACCTAAAGCACAAACGTAAGGAGATAACCATGCAGGAACTTATGGTCCATCTTCATATTAAAGTAACAAGTTGGCTCAAAAGGGCAGCCTTTTGCAAGCTTCTTCAAAGACTAATCTTGTTCCGCATGGTCAATCCTCTAGGAAGAAAATGCAACAGTGGGAACAATAGCAAAGTCAAAGCAATGGCAAAGATCGTGCATCTTGGACCGAGAAAGGGGTCTATGAAAAGAAGTCTTCGTCGTTCCATGGGAAATGCTACAATTACGGTGAAGCGGGACACCAGGCTGACCAATGCAAGGCACCAAGGCCTAAGGAGGCAGTGGTATATAACTAGGATGCTTCTAAGAATATTTTCTTCATAAAGGCAAACACAAGTAGGGACCGTCGCACCCTAACTCGCACTTACACTAGGCGATGGGCGTAATGTAACGCTTTGATGGTGCACTATGTTCAGAAGATAGTACTGAGGTTGGATCAGAAACCTACCTCTCTGATCAGATGGTGGACTAGAACCCACTCCCATGTCTCTAAATGGATGTTCAAAGACACTTGTAGCTTGCTGAAAAATGTAACTACAGTTGCGACTAATGGCAAGCTAGTTTCGATCAGAATCTTTAAAACCAAATAAAATGCATTGAAGATGTTTAATGCAATTTATTTTTTCATTTTAGTTCTTGATTGAGAAGTTTCGACTTGGTTTCTCTTTAAATACTAAGGTGCTCCTTAGTTGCAAAAGATACCATAATTCATAGCAATTCATAAACGCACACAACAAAATAATTTCCTACAATCTCTTGATCCTTCATATGGTTCTTCTTCAAGGTAAATTTCCAGGTGCTAGTGCCTTCCCATGCAATACAAACTACTTCCGCTGTTATATCATGGAAACAGACAAGTTCTCCTAGGATAGCTTGTAATAAGGGACTCGTTTCACAATCATCATTTTTCTAATTTCAGTTGTGACAAGTAGTGTAATTTTCCGTTTTTCTTATTTTATGTATTGTAATTTCAGTTCATAAAAATGTTTTTATATTATTTTACAAACGATTCTCCTACCATAACAATTATCTATTTGAATTTGTATCTATAATTTGCCAATTTAGACACTTATATGATTATACACACACTGTTTGAACTGAAAGTAATGGATGGTGTTCTGTATGTAAACATGATATCCCTGTTATCATCTTCATAGCAATGTAGTTTGTTTTATCTTTAAGTAAATATAATATCTTTGAGTGGCTATCTTGAACTTGTTCGGTAGTGACTATATTTTCCAATTAAGTACTCAACTTGCATTAGAATATATCTTTAATCTCTTAAAGTCTTAAAACGTAATCTTGTTGTTGATATCATGATATGGGATCCATAATGTGATAAAGGATAGTTAAAGTTCATGAACCACCATTTAGATATTAATCTCATTTAAGTAATCTCAATTAGATCCGCGATAAGATAAAGGGTACGTAGTTTCTACATATCAAGCACATATCTAAAAAAGACAATTTAAATTACTTTTAAAATTTATAATCTAATTTAAGATTCTACCATATATATTATTTAAAGTTCATGATCCACCATTCAGATATAAAATTAATTATTTGCGTCTATTTTATGGTAAAAGAATGGATACACAATACAAAAGCTAAAATAATTAGGTATTGACGATGAAAACACTAAAATCTAAATCTATGAATTATTTTGTATATGCATAAAGGGGTAATACCTTTGTATGAGAAAACTAGTTGTTTTACTAAAACCATTAATCCACTATTGATTTAATTCACTAATGGTTGAGATCAATTGTGGCATAATTGTAATTATATAGAAAGTAAAAGGTTAGATTTAGATGGAATCATGGGCGTTTTAGGTACTTTTTTAATTTTTATTTATGGAATCAATATAATCATTAACCAAAATCCCTAAAATCCCTCACAGATTCTCTCGTATCAAATACATATGAGAATCAATGTTCATATCGCCAAAATCAAAATCAAAGAAAAAACTAGGGTTTTACTCAAGAAGGAGGACCTGCTTAGAATCTGCTCCATTGATTCAATCCTTAAAAAATGAAAGTATGTAAAGCTACATATATGTAATCATCGCAGTAGTAATTTCATTTGGCTTGCTTTGTTGAATGTGTGTGTTATAGTATAATCGAACAAACAAATTACATAATGTAGCTTATACAAGGATAAAGAAAGATGATATGAAATAAAGAACACGGTTTACATATATGTAGGTTTATAAATTACATATGTTAAGCTTATACATTTTACATAAATGTAGCTTATACGAGGATGAAGAATATGATACATTTTACATATGTGTAATACTGTGATGTAGACTAGAAATCAAGGAATGCTAAGGGCCCGTTTGGTTCATAGAATTTAAGGGAATTGAAATTGGAAATGGAAAACTTTCCTTCAAATATTGTGTTTGGTTGGTTTTTAAGCAAATTGGAATTGGAAAAAATTCCAACAAATTCCATCAATCATAGGAATTTAACATTCCTTCCGATATGTAATGGAATTCTAAACTTTCTTATGAAAAGTTCAAGGATTACCAAAATTCCCTTATTTCTTTCTAAACAAACCCAAAAATCAGGTTAAACGTTATGTAAAACAATGAACAAAATTGAAAAACAATGAAGAACAATAAAAAATCTAACAAATGAACAAAATCGAATAAATAGAAAAGAACTAGAACACCAACTACATCTTTCAATTAAATAACCAAACCAAATTTAGGAAAAAAAACAATTGGTAAAATTAAAGAAAACAAATTTTGCCACGATTGCAATATGGTCGTAAGATCTGTGAAGAATTAACGAAACCTACAAAATAATTCAACTTCAATTCTTTCTTCCAAAATCCATAAATTAATTCAAAACCAAGTATTATTAGCAGAACAAATTAATTCCTTCGTCCACTATCAATGGCGGTTTCCACCAATGTCTCAATATCTCCCACTTCCAAATCGTTTTTGTGTCGGAGATTTCGAGATAGATGTAGAAGAACTGTGGCGTTGTCTATATCACCGATGCATTGGTTCGGGGAGGGGCTATTGGGACGTGAAAATGAGGAACAGACATAAAAAAATAGATGAAGAAGAATGATGGAGAATATGAACAGACAAAACAATTGGTTAGATTAATTAGATTTAGCAAGTTTTGGATGTGGAAACGAGGGAGGAGAAGGATAATTTTGTCATTTTTGTTTTATAACATTCCAATTCCTTTTATCAATTTACCAACCAAACACTTTCACAACTTTGGATGAAATTAATTCCAATTCATATGAATTCCAATTCCTTTCAAAATTCCAATTCCTTTCAAAACATTTTGCAAACCAAACGGATCCTAAGTGTTACATATATGTAACTATCCGAGTTATATATATGCAACTCTTTTTGTTACATAATTGTAACTTAACAAGTTATATATATGTAACTCTTTTTGTTACATATATGTAACTTATCAAGTTACATATATGAACTATTGCAGATGAAGCAGATTGATGAAGAGGAGACGAACAAGCTTAAGCCAAAATTAGTCGCAAAAGAAACATTAAGATCGTGAACCTGGTAACGAGAACATGATGATCGTCGATATGTGTTGAGTATATGTAAAGTTACGATATGTGGTGGTTTCGTCGGAACCCTCTTGGCGGTGGTGGTTTCGTCGGAACCCTCTTGGCGGTGGTGGTTTCAGGTTGATGGTGGCGGTGGTGGTTACAGGTTGATGGTGGCGCGACAGTGGTTTCAGTCTGTGGTGGTTTCACCGGAAGCCTCTGGCGGTGGTGGTTTCAGGTTGATGGTGGCTACAGCGGTGGTTTCAGGCTGGGGTGGTTTCAGGGCGTGGAAGAATGAATGAGTTTGAGAGCAAAAGATCGTGAGATTTTGAAAAAATTCAAACCCCTTCAAATCAATATCACTGAATTTGTGGAGATAAACATGGAATCTTAAAAATATACTATAAATATGTGAGAGAATTAGAAAAAAAATTACTAAAAAGCTCTTATGTAATAAAAATAAATGAACATTCTAAATTATCAGATTGGTTAAATGTGGTTTTCGTAAAACTAAATAGTTTTCTTTTGAACCATCTCTATCTTTGTAAACTACATTTTTGTGTTGGGTTATATACCTATATATAAAATACAAAATAATATACTGTTTAAAAGATATATTGTGTAGTAATAAACATGTTTTATAAGTTTACTGAGTTTTAAAATAATTTGCAAGATAAATCTCAATATAAAAATTTTTATTCTAAACTTATAACTAGTTTTATGAAAAAACTCACATATTAATTTTTTTTAAGTAATTCACCGCTTAGTTAATAATTTGAGAGGATACCAAATTCTTTTCTTTAATCTCGTCAATTTTGTCCCCTACAGTTGATGGATATACTTCAATTTAATAGTAGGTCACCACTATTTATTAAATGATAAATGTTTAGGAGTTCCAGTTCTATCAACTTGACAATGAGATTAATAGGTAAAAAGAAGATGAAAAATAATTTAAAACTTAAACAATTTAAGTTAATTTTTAGATTGATGAACTAGAACAGCACTCAAACAATATGGTTTGTTCATCACCATCATCTATATATACTATGATGGTAAGAGGTTGCAAACTCTTATTACATGGTTTGAACCTGGACCAACAAGAAGTCATGCTCTGTGTAAACGAGTCAAGTTGAGTCGAGCTTAAATTCGACTAAGCTTTTGTTCGGCTCGTTTAACTTTTTAAAGAGTTGTGGTATGGCTCGTTTCGAGCTATATGTTTAAAGCTGAAGTTCTGCTCGTGAATAATTTTACAACCTCGAGATTGACTTAACTCGTTTCTTACCTATTAATTGTTATTAGTTATTTCATATATTAAACAAGTAATTGTTGGTGAATTATCCGACTGACAATTAAAAACTATTTTTTCTTTTTCTTTTGGATTTTTTCACTAATGAAAAATACTCATTCTTCTTACAGTGTATATTAATGTGTTTATTCAATTATTTTTATATATGTTTATAATTATATATTATTTAGTATTATTATCAAAGTTATATATATAATACTTAATTATTATTTAATTATATATTAGAAGTTTGAACTCAACTCTGCGGCATCGCAAATGAGGCCTTTTAGGCTGATGCACCATGGTTTTACCCACGCCGATCCAGGGTTGGAGCCTCGGCTGTCCCTCAAGCCCGGAAGGGGCCGTATTGGGTGGGGTTTTTTCCTTGAAAGCTCTCCAACTCTGACGCCAAGTGGGCCCGGTTAAGACAACATATTGGCCGGAGTTGGACGAGGCTCTCCCAAGTGACGGGGGGTGTGACGTCACACATTTAATGTTCGCCTTTCAAAAAAAAAATCAATTATTAAATGAGTTATTATCCTAGGCTTGAGTTATAGCTCTATTTAAGGTTTTACCAAGCCCGCCGCAAATAGGTCACAAAACGACTTAACTCATTTATCTCGGTAATTTGTTAATTTATCCCTAGAAGATAAAGGTGAGGACGTGTTAAAACTTAACATTTTAGCACTTTTGTAAACTAGTTTTTGTGTTGGATTATAAGGCGGTATTTTTAGAATATTTCTAGTTTTAAAGTAGATTTGCCTTTTTTTAATAAAGTAAACTCGCCAACTATTGCCAGCTTTATGATGTATACGCATAAATATCTTAAGGAGGATGATGGAAAGTATAAGGAGAAGAAGCGAGATCATATGCATATGATGTTCATTCATCTGGAAAAGTCATACGATAGTACGCCGTCTGATTTGGGATAGTCTTGAGGCCAGAGGGGTCCCCAGGATGTATATAGACGCAGAGCCGGTCCCGAGGATTCGAATGCCCTACACGAGTCGAAAAAAAATGCCCATAACGAAATATATAATTTTATAAAAGGCCTAATAATTTTTATTTTTTTTTAAAGCCTCGAAAATTATATATATATATATATATATATATACATATATATATATAATTTAATTTTTTTTTGGGCCCCTCGAAATGTTAGGCTCACTACGGTTGTGTTGCCCGCAGGCCCATTGGGCCAGCCCTGTATAGACGTTATTGAGGATATGTATGATAGGACCGAGACAAAGTTCAAGCGCATGTGGGGGATGCTGAGTTCTTCCCTGTGGGGGTAGGCTCAGGGCCGGTCTCGAGAATTCTCAAAATATTTTGGGGCCCGGGACATGTAAAACAAAGCGGGCCCTATAATATAAATTCAATAATCATATATAAAAAAAACATAATACGGGCTTATATATATAGATTTTTTTTAAATTAGGCTTATATATATAGATTTTTTTTATTTATTGGTTTTCGGTTCAGATTTATAAACAATTAGGCTTATATATATATATAGATTTTTAAAAAAAAACACATATATATAATTTAAAAAAATAAATTAAAAACTTCGAGCCCTAGTATAACCATATTAAAAAATTTCATTGCTAATAGTAGTAGCAAAACTAAATGTTCTATAATGAAATTGGTATATGTTATATTAGGTTAGAAACCCGTGTATTACACGGGTTAAATAAATAAAAATTTAAATAGTAGTTATTAATGATGGTTTAAAATTATAAAATGATTGAACAATTTAATTGATGATGAACCAATTTTGAATTAAAAAATTTGTAAATAAAAATTGAAATGAATTATTAATTTAATTGTCTAAATTAATGGATTTGATTAAAATGTATAAATACTTTTAGTGTGCCTTTTTTGTAATTTCTAAGTGGGTTAATAGGATAAATGGATAATTCAAGTAGGCTGTAGTGAGCCTTTTTTTAATTTCTAAGTGAATTAATATGATAAATGGATAATACAAGTAGTGGATTTTTTTTAATTTCTAAGTGGGTTAATATGATAAATGGATAATACAAGTTGGGGCTTTAATAAATATACATATATATATATACATAATTTTAAAAACTAGGGTTAATATGATAAATGGATAATACAAGTCGCCCTCCCCGCCGCCCCTGGGTAGGCTTCCATCAAAGGTCAGCATTGAGCCCGTTTCTTTTTGTGGTTGTCCTGGACAAGTTGTCAAAGTCGATCCAAGAGTTTGTCCCGTGGTGCATGCTCTTTGCTGACGATATTGTGTTAGTAGCGGAAAGTAAACAGAGTCTTAACGGGAAGCTAGAGGAGTGGCGAGCAGCTTTAGAGGGCAAAGGTTTAAGGATTAGTCATTCTAGAACTGAGTACCTCTTTTGTGATATCAATGGTGTAACTGTGGATGACGACGTCCTAATCACCATCGTTGGTCAAGTGGTCCCACAGGTGACCAAGTTTAAGTATTTATAATCGTATGTTTAGGGAGATGGGGACATAGATAGCGACGTGGCTCATCGCGTTCAGGCGGGATGGTGTCGGTGGAAAGCTGCCACATGCGTATTGTGTGATAGGAGGCTTCCAAATAAGTTAAATGGGAAATTCTATAGGGTTGCGGTTAAACCATCTGTCTTATATGAAACAGATTGTTTGACCATGAAAAAGACTCAGACATGTAAGATAGAGATAGCAGAGATGAGGATGTTGAGGTGCATATGTGGATACACAAGGCTCGGCCGAATAAGAAATGAGGTCTTTCGAGAAAGATTAGGGGTGGCTAGTATATCCGATAAGATAAGGGAGAGGAAATTGAGATGATTTGGGCATGTGAAGAGCAGACAGATGACGGAGCCGATTAGGGTAGTAGAAGCAGCATCCCTATCCTTTGAGATAAAGGTATGGTATGCCTACATCCCACTCTCCCCAGACCCTACCAGTGACTTTGTCATTTGATAGGATTTTACTAGGTTTGGTTGTTGTTGTTGTATATGCACTTTATCTTATTTTTAGTATTTATACATACATACACATGTACGTACACACAAGCATACGTACTTATATGCATACATATCTTGCATGCATGCATCATACATACATACATACGATGGACGTGCATACATGCATGTAGTGTGTTTGTTGTTTATAGTTTGAAACACGCACCATTGAGTGCAGTAAGAGGTCTTACTTTTCAATTCGCTTTCGTTCTATTTTGGTATAATTAAGTTAGGACCATAAATCAAATCTACTTATTTTGACTATTTTTTTCCTTAGATCATATTGACAAGTAACTACAGTATGAGTCCAGCAGTCTCTTGTGACGTCGATAATACCAAACTATTTTGGCATTTTCTTCACGTCCATTCTAACTATTTTTTACCATTTTTAAATTTATATTTTGGGTGTAGACTTTCACTACTGGGTCTGTCCCATTTTTTTATGTTTTTTACCATTTTTCGACTACTTGTCGTTGTTGAGTGGTCTAGCGGGAAGCTGGAAAAGGTTGGCGCTCTTGTCGAAGCTTGAACAAAAACGCAGGAAAGTCGGGATTTTTTTTCAATCGGGGGGCCGGAACTATAAAATTTTCGGCCGAATACGTATAAATTAACACTTTTGAACGAAAAATCGGGGGGGGGGGGGGCGGGGCTCCCCGACCCATCACTAAGCTGCGCCAATACCTATCTCGACGACATATCGTCGAGACTGGGTTTTTTTATTTTTTTTCCATTTTCTTTTATCCAAACGGGTCTTGTAAGTTACTTGTTTTAGTTAAATACTT
This sequence comes from Smallanthus sonchifolius, assembly GCA_023525975.1. Lineage (NCBI taxonomy): Eukaryota > Viridiplantae > Streptophyta > Magnoliopsida > Asterales > Asteraceae > Smallanthus > Smallanthus sonchifolius. The sequence goes on along the minus strand of CM042018.1, from coordinate 19,094,594 downwards.
GTTTTTATACTGGAGATATTTTTAATTTACTAATTTTTCAATTTCATGTATCAATATAGCACAAACGAAAAAAAGTACGAGGCCGTGGTAGAAACCTAGGAATGCTTGAGGCTTATCGCCAGAATGGCAACAAGGCACTACCACTGGAACTTGATCCATCGGCCGATACATACAAGTTTGTTGGAGAGAACGGACGATACTTTGTCCGACAAATCTCAAGTGCTCTTGAGAAAATCCCAGCACACTATCCTAGTTGGGACAAAGTTTCTAGGGAGGATCAAAACATCGTATTTCGCAATCTTCATGTAAGTATAAAATTTAATGTTTTAATTTTTTTAAATTTCATAACTATTACATGTTTTCTAATTACTTTTTTTTGCAGAATTACTTTGATCTTGAAAGCTAGAGTCACACCATAGTGGCCAAGAATATCAGCGGGTATCCAAGATGATTGTGCCCGTAGATATCGTGACCACAAAACAATTTTAAAGAGACATTTTGAAGCGGTTGGTGGGTACGAGGATGTCGAAGGAGCAAAGGCTAATCCTTATGAGTCCATCAGTTCCAACAATTGGAAATCCCTCATCGACGACTTATTTCTAAATCCCGGGTATATGGCACGCTCGATCCAAAATTTTGCAAACCAAGCTAAACAACCTTATGCCAATACTAGTGGGAGCAAGTCATATGCTTAACGGCGATACGATGAGGTAACAAAATTGTTAATATTATCTAAAAGTGTATTCATAAGTCAGTCAAATATTTCCTAAGTCAGTCAAATATTAGTAATATTATTTTTGTTGTTTATAGGTGCAACAAACTGGAAGTGTCAACCTAATTGATGGTTGGAGACGTATGCACACTTCTCATGGCACATGGGTCAACGTTCGGGCGCAAAATGATTAGGTAAGTATATATATTTTGTTATTATGTTGCGAATCAAAGTATATTACATACATTGTTATATAAATGGGTCAAAATTACTCGTTTAACCCAAGTCCACTAATCTATAATATATAATAAATAAGGGTTTTAAAATGACACTTGTCACTCTTATATTCACCCTCAAAAAAAATTTATCGCCTCTCTCTCCTGTTAATTACACAAGTTTCTTTATTTTTTTTGTTTCCCGCCACTCTCTCTTATTAAATAATAATGATTTTTATAAAACGTTTTTTATTTTAAAAAATATGCATGTTCATAAACTATTTTTATAAATTGAACATTTTTTCATTCTTTTTATAAAATATTTTTAAAAAATAATTATAATAACATCCAACATACAAATCTTTATAAAACTACTGGTTTACAACAAGTTATCTTTATTCAACCCATGTAATACACGGGTTTTAACCTAGTATATGGATATTATTGCGTTTTGATACCTTTATTGTATGATTATTGTAGTTTGAGAAATTATTTGCGTATTAAGTTTGTATGTTGTATTTGTAGTTTGGGAAATCCACTAAAATATTAATCTTATTGGTTAATGTTGGTGTTATTATAGGTTTTTATTGAGTTTTGGTGAATTAATATGTTTATTGAGTATTGTTAAACTGGTTGGTTATCCATTTTACAGTAGTTATGTTGTCGGATTTTTAAAAAAAAATTATATATGTTTATTTTTTGTTTATTACAGACTTTATCTCAAGATGAGTTGACCCGGATGCAAGAAGCCGGCGTAGAGGTCCTACAGCGTGCCCTTAGTGAGAAACGCGGTTGGAGCCGAGGGGCCGGAAGAAAAGTGAGAAACATACCCGCTAATGTCTCGTCTTTGTCCGACTCTCAATTCAACGAACTGGAAGAACAAATCCGGGAATTGAATGAGACCATCAAACAGATGCAAGGGGACGGTAGACGATCCGGCAACCAAGATGAGGAGAATGATGACGATGAAGATGATTAAACTGCTTGTAACATTTAATTTGAACGTTTTCTAATAACTTGACACATTTTGTTTATTTTGTGGAATGTTTTATGTATTATTTGAACGGGTTACAATATATATGACAGGTTTGTAGTTTATTACTTGAATCGTTATTTAGAAAAATCTGGAAATATTTTAAAATTTATAAATTTTTTTTTAGATTTAGACCTTTACCTACGACATGTCGTCGGTAAAAGGTTGACCAAAATATAATTTTTTGAAAAAATAAAATAAAATAAATTTAAAAAACCATTTCTCGACGACATGTCGTGCTAAAGGGTTTTTTTAAAATTTATTTTATTTTTATTTTTTAAATGTGAAAAACTTTTTCGGACGCACTTTTCTCGACGAGTACTCTATTTCGGCGACTAATTCCCGATGACATTTTAACTTTTCTCGACGAACCTTTGCCGACGGGATCTTTACCGACGACATGTTGTCAAGAATAGTCGTTGAATCTGCCTAAAATTCTTGTAGTGTTTTAGTATATTCACATCATTATTTCATACACATTTATAAGTTTGGAATTCCTTTTTAATATTCTATCCATTTATTGCAAATATGTTTACATACTTATTGTAAATATTGTTACATAGTTGCAAAATTGTACAAAAAAATCGTTATATTTATAAAGCTGCCTATTACATTGACATTTCACATATTAGTTGTAATTTAAATAAGAAATTATCATAACAATATAATATTTGTTGTAAAGGAAAACTTTACCTTTTAGATTAACTAGTATTTTTACGCTGCGTTTCGCGGGGGAGCGCGGTCATTTTTTCTGCGCACTACGTGGCAGAAGTTTGGTATTTATCTCCTTGAATAGTCGAAAACAATGAAAGTGAACACCGATACCGGTTGCGATTATACCAAAACATCGGCAACGATGTTTTCCGCTTATAGGGGTTTAGGTTTGTCGCGGCACCGCAAACAAAAAATATATTCGATTCTTAATACATATCCGTTTAAAAAAAGTATAAACCGGAACGTTAAAAAAAAATCAGCCGCGAATTCCATTTTTTTTAAGTTAACGACCGAAAGTTATTATAGGAAAAATATTATTAGAAAATAAAACGGGTAAAAAGCGTATATTATATATAGTACAAACTCTTAATACAAAAAATAAAAAGAAAAAAAAATTGGCCACTCAAATACTTAAACATGGACGAGAAAGTGCAATCTATTGTTAGCTCATTTTGAAAATGTTTAGGTTATAGAATTGTACCCGCGCTTCGCGGCGTGTGCGTGGTTATTTTTTGCCGTGTTACGAGGCAGGAGGTTGGCCGCTAGCGGTACCGCTCGTAGGATATCATAAAAGCGAAACCGATATCGGTTACGATAATACAAAAACAACGGCAACGATTTTGTTCGCTCATAGGCGGTTGGGTTTGTCACGTATACGTAACGCTAAGGTCAACGTAGGGAAAAAAAAGTAAACTCGATTTTGAATATAAATTTGTTTAAAAAAAAACATTATACCAAAACATTAAAAATAATAATAATAAAATTTGCCGCACAATCCTTTTTTTTTTAAAGTAACAAACGCAAGCTATTATAAAAAAATGATATTAATAGAAAATCAAACGGGTTAAAAACGTAAATTATATATAGTAGAAGGGGTTAAAATAGAAACTGAAAAGAACCTAAAGGTTGAAACTAATAGAACGTGTTTGTTACTAGAAAATCGAATTAGACCAACCAGGTTCCGGTTTATTGGTATCAATCTAGTGACGCATGTATTATTATAAACTTTTTTATAACTATTATCCAGTTATTTTCACGATTTCCTAAAAATGGTTCCAAATTACATCACAACGGAAAAGTTTTCAAAAGTTTTCAAATTACAAGCACGATATCAATCTAATGAACATAACACGAATCAAAAGATAACGTAGTTGTTTACATTAGTTTATAAAACAAGAAATTCTCGTTCAGTCTGTCCCCAAGGCTCATTACTCATTCTTATCTCTTTTTGGTGGTAACCAAAAAACATTAGCATATGATACATAGAACCTTTAGCCTTGAAATCTAGTTCAGAATTTACCTCAAGTATTCATTAAACAACATATATAGTCAGGTATTTCTCATACATTTAAGGGTTTGGACCCCTAGAATGCCTTTTGGTCCAATTTCATGAATTATTATGGGTGTTTATATTATGCGTAAACTATATACCAACCTTGTTATACATGTTCTTAGTGATTTTGAAATAATTTTTGTGAAAATAAAAATAATGTTTTGACCTCTACCAGCAAACACATGATTAGGTTCTTCTAACATAGTCGGGCCCTTTTTGAAATAAATAACCCTACTTTAAAAGGACAAGGTAGGACTCAAGAATTTACTTACCCATTGTTTACATTTATCTAGTTTTCTCATATTTTTTTAAACATAATAACTTTATTATACGTCATTTATTTTAAACCTACCATAAAATCAAACATGTTTATCTTCAATTTGATTATAATGTTGCTAAATTTGTATTAATTCTTTTAAAACATGTTTAACTCGGTGGTATTACGGGGTGTTTGGATTATTTTTTTAACGGTGCGTCAGCCTCATGTGTTACCGTTGCCTGGAATGTTAGGTTTCCTTGGACACATTTACCCTCACCCCCTCGGGACATGTGTCAAATCCTGATAGCTTCTCACCGATGGCGGAGTGAGGATTTTATGTCCACGGGGGCAAAATGGCCGGTTAAAATTACTGAAAAGGCTTTCTAAATGGAACGCCGGAAGAGATGCACTTCAATCAATGAATCGCAAGAAGACGAATTATCGATTTGGAAAACTTACTTCGATGGAGAGATCGATGAACCCACTCTGAAGATGACGACGATATTGAGAACATCGGAAGGTCGAGAAAGTGAGAGAAGAAAAGTAGAGAATGGCAATAAACGTGGACCGAAAGCAGTTTGCATGTAAGCATCACAAAGCAAAAGAAATTACTCCAAATATTAAAATGGTGGCTTTAAAACCCATAGGTGGTCATGCTATGCTTATCATATCTGTTCTAGGATCTTTAGGGATATTATCACTTGTCTCTATTTGATATGCCTGTGCATGTCAAGAATGAGTTGGAGTCTATTAGATCCTCATTTTTTTGGGGTGGGGTAGGCGATTCTCTTAGAGTGGTTTTCCCCCGGTTATTTGCTTTGGAGTTACATAAAGACTGTCCTATTTATGTCCGTCACTTAGTTAATGGTTCGCATTGGGGATGGAGGCGGCTGATTAGGGGGGGCTGAAGAGGATCCGTTCGCAGATTGAGTGCCTTGTTGGACGGGTTCTCTTTTTCAGACTCGGTTGATACTTGGGTGTGGGAGTTAGGTGATGTGAAGGAGTTCTCGGTCAAGGTGACTCGTCTCCATATTAATCATGCTATTCTCCCAGGCGGTTCTAGGCCTACGTCTTGGAATCGTTTTATTCCAACGAAGGTTAATGTTCTTGCTTGGAGAGTGTTATCTGGCAGGATTCCTACCCGAATTAATTTGGATGGAAAAGGTATTGATGTTCCCTTGGTTCTTTGCCCTGTTTGTTCTAAAGAGGTAGAATCTGTCACTCATCTTTTTGCTGAGTGTGATATTGCTCGTCGCCTGTGGATGTTGGTTGCTCGGTGGCTTGACATTAGATTTCTGGATTCTGTTCACTCGACTCAACTGTCGGATTGGTTAGATTTGTCCTCTATGGTGAAGAAAAAGAAAGATATGGTGACTGCCATAATAATGTCTGTGTGGTGGGTTCTATGGTGATTCAAGAACAGTCTAGTCTTCAAACAACATGATCATTTCTAGAATTTTGATTCTGTAGTCCACTTTTCTTATTCGTAGTTTGTTAATAGGAATAGAAAATGTGAAATTAGTTGGGTGATGTGGATGCAAAATCTAGTCATTTCTATGTAATTGTATGAGTTCCTGGTAGCTTCTTGTTAGTCATGTTAATAAAATGTAGCCGTTAAAAAAAAGTGAGTCAAAGATGCAAAAAGTTAGACCCGTTGGAGCGGATCAAAACAGACAAATAAACGTATCTAGTATAATCCCACTAATAGCAGAGCTATTAGTAGGGTCTATGAAGGGTGTGATGAGTGCAAACCTTACCTCCATCAAAGGGGATAGATAGGCCGCTCCTGCTAAGACAAATAACCCTAATTTATGTCGTTGCAAAAAAAAAGTTTTACATTTTGCATTGTTCTTTTACAACTACCCTTATTTCCGGTAGTTGAGAATTAAGGTTCTCCTTAATTGCAATAAAGCGAATTGAGTACACATGACCAATCTTATTTTTAAGAGTCATTTCCAAAAATTAGTCCGGTTTATTAGTATCAACCGTGTGACTTCCATATTATTATAAACTTTTTTATAACTATTATCGAGTTATTTTAACGATTTCCTAAAAATGGTACCAAAATTTTCATAGTATTACATCACAACGGAAGAGTTTTCAGAAGTTTTACAATACCAATTTATAAACACGGTGGGAGTACAAGTCATGAACATAAGAGCATGGGGTATATCGGTGTGATTGCGGTGTGGTATGATAATAAAGTGCACGTCACGTGGCGCCACGTTACTATCCTCATTATCACACCACCCATCACTTGACAAAGGGTATACCCGTGTGATTATGGTGGTGTGATAATAAATTACATTACTAAAATAACGTAGTTGTTTACATTAGCTATAAAACTAGAAATCCTCGTTCATTCCATTCACAAGGCTCATTACTCATTCTTATCTCTTTTTAGTGGTTTACCTTGAAAATATAAACCACAAAACATTAGCAAACCTATATGATACATAGAGCCTTTTGGTCCAATTTCATGAATCATTATGGGTGTTTGTAGCTAACTAGCTAAGAGCCTAAGAGCATGTTTATATTATGATTTATGCGTAAACTATATACCAACTTGTTATACATGTTCTTAGTGATTTGGAATAATTTTTGGGAAAATAAAAATAAATATTTTTAATGGTTTGACCTCCACCAGCAAACACATGACTAGGTTTTTTCTAACCTAGTCGTGCCCTTTTTGAAATAAATAACCCTACTTTAAAAAGAACAAGGTAGGACTCAAGAATTTACTTACCCATTGTTTACCTTTATCTAGTTTCATCATATTTTCAAGCGTAATAACTTTATTATACGTCATTTATTTTAAATCTATCAAAAAATCGAATATTGTTTATCTTTAATTTGATTATAGTATTGCTAAATTTGTTTTAATTCTTGTTGAAATGGGTGTGTATAACGTCGCGTTAGGATTTTTTTTAACAGTGCGTGAGCCTTATGCTACCATTGCCCAAAATATTAGGTTCCTTGGACACGTTTACCCCCCCCCCACACCCCCCCCCCCCGGGACACGTGTAAAATCCCGATCGCTTATCACCAGTGGCGGAGTGAGGATTTTTTTTTCACAGGGCAAAAAAGACCGGTTAAAACGCGTCAAAGATGCAAAAACTTAGACCCATTGGAACGGATCAAAACAAATAAGCGTATCCAGTATAATCTCACTTATAGCAAAGCTATTAATAAGGCCTAGAGAAGGTGTGATGAGGGCAAACCTTACATGCATCCTAGGGGATAGATATGCCGCTCCCGCTAAAACAAATAACACTAATTTATGTCGATGCAATAAAAACTTTTACATTTTGCATTGTTCTTTTACAACTACCCTTACTTTCAATAGTTAAGAACCGACTTGAGCACGAACAATCCGATTTTTAGGAGTCATTTCTAGAAAATATTATTTAAAAAGAAAAATAATAAATAGCTACCTTTACATTATTGAAAAGAATTTCATAAAATTAAATAAATGCAATAGCAAAAAATAAAATTATCACCGATTAAAAAAATGGTAATATTAAAGAGTTTGTAATGTAAATTATATACCCCATATTAATACAGATTGAACTCAAAATTATGTAATTCAATATCCTCTAGTTCAATTTTCAAACCAAATCAGTGATTTTTGGCCATTTAATTGGGTTTTAGGGTTTCAATCTAAGAGTTCAGTGTGGTGTCAGTGTAGAAGGTAAGAGGAGAGGGGGAATTAGGGATGTAGATGGGGCGATGAAGGTTGGTGAGGCGGTAGTGAATGCGACAAGGGGGAAAGGGATGAAATCGTACATGTGGTTGGGGATACGAGGAGACTCGGTTGTCAATCGACAATGGCGGTCGATTGTTGTTCACCGGTGGTGAAGGTGGTGTGAAGGCTGTGACGTTAAGGAGATGTTCAACGGCGGCGCCGTCGATGACGGTTTATGGTAGTGGCAGCGTCGGTTGCCACTGCAAAGACGGTGAAGGCGACGATTCCGACTATAATCGGCGAGGCCAATGGCGGATTTAGCTCCAGCAGATGGTTGCTGCGATGCCACTACAAAGACGGTGAAGGTGAGCTCTGAAGATGATAGAGAAAGAGTTAAAATGACTGTTTTATCCCTCATGTGAGGGGATGTATAACTAAATCTACAGATTACTACAAGTTAAAAACCTAGAAAGAATTTTAACATTAAAAAATTAAAATATGTTGATATTTTATAAAAACGAATAAATGTGATAATATTCGATCTCCCCAGTCGTTCAATAATTTCCAACCCCCTTCGCCTACGCAACCGTGTGCAGGTCATCGTCTTCTTCTCCGGTTTCTCTTCATCATCCACAAAGGCTATTGGTTTTCCGATCAGGTGTTTCACTCTCTCTTTGATTATATCACAATTCGTCAATTTTTTATGATTTAAGAATCACGCGTATGCGTTCATATTATTCAATTGTCCTTCTCATTTCATAGCTTTTGGTAGAATTCTTGTTTTCAGCTTCAAAGAATAGGATTATTTATTGGGGAAATTTGGTATTTCTTATGTTTTGTTGTTTAACCTATTATTGAATGTAGTCAATTTGTTTGATTTAAGTGTGTTGGATGATTTTTTTATATATTTTTGTAACATTCTTAAGCCCGATAGATTTCTCAAGTCACATTCTTTAGTTTTTTTTGCTAATTTGCTGCTAGGGTTTTCTGAAAGATTTTTTAGCTTGATGTATAGATCAGAAGGAATGTTATGTTTAGAGATTTATGCACTGAGATGAGATTGGTCCTTTATAGTTATGGTAATTTCTTTCAGCTTAATCTATATCCTATGTAACATCTGAACCCTCATCCCAACCAATATTTCATCCAACCAATATTATCTGCTTTAACCGCTAGGAGCTCATGGCTTTGTTTTTTGTTACATGAGCGGAGATTAGATATTTCCTAGGAAGCTTAGTCGTGGGGCTATCTCACCCACAACAAAAGGTCCCAAAATGTGTTAGTCATATTCAAGGGTGGACATTTCTTATGACCCAACATCACCCCCTAGGGACTCATCCGATGAAGTTTTCATTGAGTGGCTTTGATGAAATTTCTTCTACTCAAGCACATTTAGCCTTGGAGTTCTCTCTTATCCACATCCAAAGTGCCCACAACACATTGGTAGTATTTGAGGCCATCAACATCTCTCATGTCTGTACTGATGTGGATTTTTCTAAGGTATCACATACAATACGATACGGTTCTCTAATAGAGACAACTTTACCCTTTTTTCTGATAATACGATGACAATTAAACTTAGTTAGCACATTGCTCCTCTTACAATCTTTTGAACAAGAAATCTGTTCCAATTTCCAAATCTGTATTGAAAGGTGAAATTGCTGTTTTTTAGTCATCATTTACTTCTTTCTTTTAGGCCACAAATTAATTTTAGTTTGATGATTAGGATTTATTTGAGCCAGGGGTCTCATCTAGGAGCACCCTCCCCAGACCCGACTCTACGAGTGGAATATAACTGGCTACGTTTGTTTATTAGGATTTATTCAAGATTTGATGCAATATTGCAACTCAAAATTAGTTTTTGTTATCAGAAATCTCTTTCCATGCATGTTAAACAAAATACTAAAATCGGTACCAAAAGTAAGGGGCAAAGCATAAAATTGTTACTTATTTGGAAAAACTAAAACAGATTATATTGACCCAAAACATTTGAAATGTGTTCATTTGGGTGGTTTTATTATTCGTAGGGTTTATTTGGCTGTGCTTAAAGCAAAAAATAAGGTTTTATGTTAATTATTTTGCTTAATACACTTCGTCTCATCTTCTCTCAGTCTGCTTCTCTCAACTCTGATTTGTTTGTCAGAAATTACATAAAAATGGAGATCCAGGTTTATTTTTTATTTGTTCTTTTGATTGCACATTAAAATCCCATAATTCTTTTTTCTTTTGTAAAGGGGGTCGAATGAATTTAGGGTTTCTTTGTCTAGTGGTGGAGAGGGTAGATTAAATGACCTCAAGATTTGTTGGTTTTGTGAGATTTGTTACAGTTTTAGTGAAATTGTTTTGAAGATTTGAAGCTTGTTTAGGTGTAGGTGTTGAGTGTTATTCACAAATTTTGTTGAGAAGCATTGGAATTTGTTTAGATTGTTTTGTTTCTGAATCCGTAGATATGAGTAATATATGAATGTTTTATCTGGTGATGAAATAATAAACATGCACTAGAGATAATGGAGTATCTTTTGATAACTCCTTCATGAAAGTCTTCACAATACGGGCTGTTTTTGACAATGGTTTGATCACAGTTTTGATGCATTATCAGTCCTAGTCTCATAAAGGGCTTTTGTATTAAAGTTAAATGTCATATGGTTAATAGTAGAGTGCCCATTTGGCCATTTTTGGAGTAGAAGTCGATGTGACCAGGAATTTATATTGCTGCTTGTTTGGGACCTTCGTGCCAGTATTATATTTAAGAATTGTGGTCCTAAATTTGATTTTTTTTAAATGTTTGTAATTCCTCTCGTCTGTTCAGGGTGTTTGACAGTTTATTTATTTATTTATTTTATAGTTTTAGTTGTAAAGAAAGTTTCTTCATCACTTGGAATTACAGGCTTTGTATGGTGGCAGTTTCACATATTTTAATGCAACCTTTTTAAACTTTTTCCAAGCTCTTAGTATTAGTCTGAGGGTGTTACTGCATTTTGCATACATGTTAGTTTATCACATATTTAATTAAATTTAGTGATAATTTTGCTTTCAGAACAACTCGGGATCATAGATACAGAAACGCTGTATAGTGTGATTGATCTGATTCAAGTATTTTCTGGGCACCTACCATAATGGATGAAACAGAAAACAACGATGACTTCACCTTTTGTCAGGCAAGTTCTTTCAAATTAAATGTGGAATGTCACTCTTGTAACATCTTCATGGAAGTATTCCTTATTGGTGTTCCTTATATATAGGTTGGTGACCAGGAACCAAAAGGTTTTCCAGATGTCAGCAGTATGAGTATAAAAGACGAAAAGAAGAGTAGTGGTACTATCTGGGGTGACAATTTAAGCAGTAATGCTGATTTGGAGAAGCAGGAAAACGTCGGATCTTTAACTTTTAAGGTTATTGATGCATCGTCACAAAAACCGTCAACCAAACAAGGAGGGTCAAATGTTGGAAGTTCACAAGGAATAAAAGATGGTGTTAAAAAGCCAGCATCTCGAGCTAAGGTTCCTTTCCAAATAGGGTATAGCCATATGGATTGGCTCAAGATTACTCGCACACATCCTGATCTAGCAGGTACTTCACATTCTTTTAGTTATGTGCCGTGCTTAGCGGTATTATTTTCTGTGAGTAATTGACTTTGTCACAAACAGAACCGTCATTCTCGTAAAAATTTAAGGAAAAGAAGAAAAAAGAAAGAAAGAAAGATTGAGTTGTTTTGAATAGGGGTGACAATTTCCAACACAACACGAAAATAATTAGGTTTTGGTTTGTCACATGTAACCCATTAAATAAACAGGTCGTGTTCGGGTTGACCTATTTAAGCCATTTAATTAAACAAACAGGTTGACCCACTAACCCGGTTTATGACCCATTTAACCCATATTTTTTCAACCCATTTAACACGTTTACAATTTGATTATTACCCGCTAACCTATCAACCTGCTTGACATGTTTAGATAAGTGTGTTAAATGGATCGTGTTCGGGTTACACGGTTTTAAGTGTGTGCGGGGTAGGGTTGATGTTTTTCACACAAATAAAAATATGGGTCGTGTTCGGGTTGAATAATTCAACCCACCAACCCGACATGATTGAGACCCCTAGTTTTGAACAAGTGTCAATTTCAATTTTTACTCTCTTTCTATATGCATATAAATTTCCTTGTTTTTGGTATTTTTACAAGAATAATTGTTAGTTTGCAGAATAACAAAGTGCCAAATATGATGGATTGAAAAGCTGATCACTTTTTTTTTTACCTTGTGATATTTAGTATGTGATAATAGTTATTTTTCAACCAGATTGTTTATATTTACTCCCTCCACCCAAGAAAAAGAGTTCACTATAAATCTAGGAGTTTAAAGACAGATTCACACAATGATTAGATACAAAATTAACTTTTATTAGATCTTTGAAGGATGGCTCCATCCAAAAGACAGGGTCTACTTCAAAATCTAGGAACTAAAGACACATGATTAGATGCAAAATAAACAAAATGAATCATCATTTAATCTTTAACAAATGATGGGTAATTTAGGAAAAATAATTTTGTAGAAAAGGTTGTTTGGATAAAAACTATAAAATATCATTCAAAGCTCAAGAATCTATAATACATACACTTGCAATTCCAAGAAGCTATAGTAAGAGTATACTATCTACTAGTATGTCTTCAAAAGATCAAATATATGGATATGCCTTTTATCTCTCGTGCCCTGCTAAATCATTACAGGATGATATTTATCAAACACGCGTAACCTAAGAAAGCCAGTGTGTTCGAATGTTTTCCCTGATATCTCAAAACGTTGTCATATACAAAAACAATTAATGTAAAAGCGATAAACGTTAATTAAAATGTTGCAATCTCATTTGTTCAGTCTTTTGGCATAGCTTCAAGTTGAGGAATTGCTTTTTAATTTTTCATCTTTTTGCTTACTTGCTGAATTCAGTTCGAGACTCGAATGACTTAGCAATGTGCTGGTTTATTTCTGAACTTGGTGAATTTTTTTTGTTGTTTAGGATTGAAGGGACAGTCAAACAAAAGACTTATATCTTTAAGTGAAGTTAAACAACACAATACAGAGGACTCAATGTGGACCGTTCTTAAAGGTCGTGTTTACAACATTACTCCATACATGAAATTTCATCCCGGAGGTAAAACAGTTAAAGTATCGTTTTCGTCGTTTGCAAGTTATGAATAACCATAAAGACATTGTAATTATACATTTACACTTTGTAATTATCTGTCTTTCAGGTGTTGATATGTTAATGAAGGCGGTTGGAAAAGATTGTACCGCTCTATTCAGTATCCTTTTATCATATTTTAGATAATCAAGCATTTTATTTTGAATAGTGTATGGTAAACCTCTAGGTCAAACGGGTCAAATACAAAAATTTAGCTTGAACCCATACTGTGACCCATTCAACATAAACCGATTTTTGACCCGTTAAAGGACCGCTTGACCCGTTCATCTTGCCAATTTTTTGGAGTGTACAACTAGTAAAACATTAGCCTGCTGATTGTGTTTTGCTACAATTGCATTATACAACTTTGCCTGAATCAAGGGTTGTACCTTAAGGGGGTCGTATACGGTAAGCGAGTATGTATTAATCAGTGTGTGATAATCACCTTAACGCGTTTGTTCAGATAAATACCATGCTTGGGTGAATGCTGAATTCATGCTTGAGAAGTGCCTTGTTGGGACTCTAGAAGATAGCCGGAAATGATGTTTTGATAATTTTCCATATTGGTTGACAAAGAAACACAAGTAATGTTGTAATACTAGAAACAATAATGTTGTGAGTTAAAAGTTGACTGATCTGGTGAAATTTGCATACAGATTTGTGATTCTTTGACATCATGATACATATGTAGGTACTGAATCCCCTAAAAGGCCATGTGAATCCATTATGTTATGGTTTTCTAGTTTATTATAATATTTTTGGAATTTTGGGAGAATATTTCTAGATAAATCGTTGAAATCGACTACACCATCTAATCCAGAATATAACACAGACAACTTAAGATTTATACGGTTCATGGTTTACGGTTTGAAAAACCTGGATTAACGGTTTGGTTTACTTTTTTAAACATGGAATTGCCGTTCACTTCTATTATCTGTTTCTTTCTTGTTTTTGCATACATATATCATCTATATTTTTTAAAAGTTTTAATACAAACTAGCAATTTTAGAATAAAAAAAGACATTTGAAAACATCAAAGGCAGCTTTTTATTCTGTGCAAAGAAATCTGTTCGTTTTAGACGGTCAAACAGACCCGAAAAAACAAGTCAGTTTGATTTGCAGGTTTGATTTGTAGTTTTTTGAAACTGTAGTTAACAATATGACAGTTTTTTGTCAGAATCAGTGTACCGAATACTACAAAACATTGATATTTGATAGTATAAGGCTAAAGGTATACCGGGCGTGAAACACCACCCTCATGGGGCGTGAAAGCCCTTGGCCGCTTGGCGTGAGAATTCTCACGGGCGTGAGAATTCTCACGGGCGTGAAAGGGCTTTCTCTCACACACAGACTATACTCACAGTACTCAATTAAATTTTATAAATATATAAATACTCACACCATTTACACTCACACGGATATACCCTTACAATGTAAAAATTGTTGGTGAATTGACCTCAACCCAATGTTTTCAGAACCGGACCGGACGTCGAACCGATCTCCTTACCGGTCCACTGGTCGGACCGGATTTAAGAACCGGACGACGTCATAAATATTATAAAAATATATTAATCCAAACAACCATTAATCCTTTCAAAAACCACCAACAAGTCAATTCCAATAATCTTAAACTAACATATAGCTACGAAATATGAGGCCAAAAGACTTAAAAAGGATAAAAAAAACATAAAAAAAATTGTCAACCGGTTCGTCCGGTCCGACCACCCGGTTCCCGGTCCGACCACCGGTTCGTTCGATCCGACCGCCGGTTCATTGCAGGACCGTTTCAGCATATGTAACCGGACCGGCCAGACCACCGGTTCCCGGTCCGGGTTTCAAAACAATGCCTCAACCCACCATATTTTCATTTTTGAATTGCGTGTCATGTTCCGATTTTATTCCAAATGTATAACTATTTTAACAGTCTAAATAATTATATCTTAAGTTAAACAAATATAAATGATTAAGTTTTTTCTTTCACACCATCATTTACGTGTGGAATCCAAAGAGATCCTAAACAACGATGAAGATTTTCTCAGTCCAACATGTGCATATGTTGATCTAGATGTCTCATTCCAAGTTACAATCTTGTATTTTATAAATATAAACAATCCATTAGTTAATAGATCGTGCAGAAACAATATGATAATAAAAAATAAAATAAAATAAAACTTTGAATTTCAACACCGCCACCCCCAACACCCCTCGTGGCCATCGCATCATCGATTGGAAACCTCTGTTGAAGGAAATTGCAGACGAGTTTCCTTCTTCCCCGTATAAATGTCAACCACACAACCCTTCATTTCACCATCAAAATCCCACTTCTTCTCTCTTATTGTGTGTAAAAGCTTAAAAATGGCGGAATTGCTATCCATTTTGTTTGCGTTCACCTTAGTTTCCACTTGTGTTCTTCCTGCTCCCACTCCGTTGGAAGGTATGTTTCATCTTCATCTTCATAAATAGGCAATAGACACTAACACCGTTACAAAAGGCGGAATCGGAGGAAGGTCAAGAGGGTCCATTAACCGTGTCACTAGAATTTAAAAGTTTCTAAATATAAAAGTTGAATTTTTTTAAGGAACATGAGTTGAATCAATTAGTTGTAATCGGTTGAGAATGGAACATTATAATGACTCTCACTAAAAGATTTTAGTTTCGTCACTCTCTACTAGAAAACATCTAGTTTCCGACCAAAGTTATTTTGTCGGAAATTCAGACCATTTCCGACAAAAAAAACCTTGGCCATGTTTGGTTGACAGGAAATCATGGGATTTCAATGGAATTGGAATTTAAATTTCATTCATTGACTTGTTTGGTTGGGTAAGAGAATGAATTGGAATTGAAATTAATTCCAACCAAAACCCTCAACTAAAGGAATTCAAAATCACTCATCATTTTAATAGAATTCAGATCTCTCATCATTTTAAGAAGTAATTTTGTCTTTTAGATACTTTTACATTAAAATTCCATTAATAAATATGCGACAACACATTATGGATTTCAAAGGAATCCTTTAAATTCCAAATCGAATTCCAATTCCAATTAATTCCGCACACCAAACACCCCTAAATCTTGCGACAACTTTCCGACAATATTCCGGTCCGAACATGACTTTCCGACGATAACATATTCTAAAAATATTATTTTACTTATCATCAGAAAATTGTTGTAAATTTACAAATATGAATCAAATGATGCCATTGTTGATTGTGTTTTAGGTCTCTTACCAAACGGAAACTTCGAAGAACCACCAAAGGCAACTGATGTGAAACAAACAGTACTGCTTAGGAAGGATGCGTTACCAAAATGGGAGATCAGCGGCCAGGTGGAGTACATTCAAGGAGGACCTCAGCCTGGTGGGATGTACTTTCCGGTGGCGAACGGAATCCACGCCGTGAAGCTCGGGAACGACGCCACAATCTCTCACACCCTAGCCGTGAAGGCTGGCTCTTTGTACGCGGTGACGTTCGGTGCTTCCAGAACATGTGCGCAACAGCAGGTGTTGAGAGTTTCAGTGCCGCCGCAGACAGGTGACCTGCCGCTGCAAACTTTGTATTGCAGCGACGGTGGCGATGTCTACGCTTATGGATTTAAAGCGAATTCCACTAGCGTGAGGTTAACATTCCAAAACCCTGGGGTACATGAAGACCCCAAATGTGGCCCGATCATTGACGCGGTTGCCATTAAAGAACTCCTCCCTCCAAGACCTACTCGACGTAATTATAACTAAATTTTTTGTATTAGTAGGTGGTTTATGAGCAAGACTGTGGTTTTTAGAACCTTTTATACTTCCAGGCAGTTTTCTTACTCGAACTGTCTAGAAGTACAAAAGGTTCCAAAAACACCTGGAAATCTCAGTCTTGTTCCTAAACATGTAAAAGAAGTCTAAAACTTGGAATTTCTGATTCTTTTTAACTCATGTGTTGTTTTTAATTTCAGTTAATCTGGTGAAAAACGGCGGATTCGAGGAAGGTCCTCAAGGATTATCCAACTCCTCCAACGGCGTCCTCCTCCCTCCGCGACAACAAGACATCACATCCCCACTCCCCGGCTGGATCATCGAGTCAATCAAAGCCGTTAAACTCATCGACTCCAAGCATTTCAACGTCCCAAGCGGCATGGCAGCCATCGAGTTAATCGCGGGAAGAGAAAGTGCGGTGGCACAAATCATCAGAACCGTCCCGAACAAACTCTACATGCTTACATTCGCAGTTGGAGACGGGAAGAACGCGTGCCATGGAGACATGATGGTTGAAGCGTTTGCTGCAAAAGATACACTGAAAGCGGGATTCAAATCGGAAGGAAAGGGGAAGTGGAAGATGGTTAGCATGAAGTTTAAAGCGATCTCTACGAGAACTCGATTGAGCTTCTACAGCTCGTATTATCATACTAGGGTTGATGATACAGTATCTCTTTGTGGCCCTGTGATTGATCAAGTTAGGGTTCTCTCTATGCGATATTAGAGGTATTTATAGGTTTATGTATGTTCGATCTCATTTATTTATATGTTTTCACTTGTATTATCAATTTCAATTTAATTATATTTTTTATAATATTAATTCAAAATATACATACATACAAACAAATTTGGTCCGGTTTTGGTTTTAAATTTAAAAAAACCAAAAAAATAAAAATGTAACTCAAATCAAAATGGTATTGGAATTGGGCTAAAATTTAATTAGGGGTCCTCGGTTTTATACTTTTATCTGAATTGAGTTTTGTAAAACCAGTAAGGGAATAGTTAACTCGATTCAGTTTAAAACTGAAGTAAAAACTAAATATGTAATTCGGTTCGGTTACAGACAGTTTGATTTTAGGATTAATCAGTTTAAAACATAATAGTAAACACCCATACCTACCTACGTATGATTTTAAGTTTATAATTTTTGAAATAGGTATTACAGGCTTTATTATAATGCAATTTAGTGGTGCATAAATCGGTTTTTTAACCCAAACCGGTTCAAACCGACCCGAACCGGTTTGGTCAACGAAAAGTCAAAACCGGTTTGAGCCCAAACCGGTTCGGGTTAAACCGGTTTTGGAGGTGGAAATATGTAAACCGGTTCGGGTAGGTTTAAACCGGTTTGGGTTAAAAAACCGGTTTAAACCGGTTTTTATTTAAAAAAAATTATATTTTTAATTTTCGATTTAATTAAATAAATCATTTAATAAATGCTAATTACTATGTTTTTTAAAAATCATTTAATAAATGCTATTTAATGCTATTTAATGATATTTAATGTTATTTAATGCTATTTAATTCATTTAATAAATGATATTTAATTATAGTTAATGCTATTTAATTCATTTAATAAATGTTATTTAATGCTATTAATGATATATAATGTTATTTAATGCTATTTAATTCATTTAATAAATGATATTTAATGATATTTAATGCTATTTAATTCATTTAAAAAAAACCGGTTCAAACCGGTTTTCAAACCGGTTTTCTAACCCGGTTTAGCCAAAACCGGTCCCAACCCGATTTTCTTCAGAAATCCTCAAACCGGTTTCAAACCAGCGGTTTTTGGGCAACCCGAACCGGTTTGGTCCAAACCGGTTTAACCCAAACCACCGGTTTGGACCGGGTTAAAAAAAAACCGGTTTTTTTGTGCACCACTAATGCAATTTACCTTTTAGAAATAACAAAATATTAATTTTGGGTTATATGTGTTGGGCCAATTAAATATTGAACTTCTTCAATTTTATGAGCCCATGATGATTCGAAAGCCCATTTGGAGTGAAAATCCATTTTAACCGGACATACATATATGCATGCATTCATCCATCCGTACCTACTAGCAGGGGCGGACCTAGTGAAGCCGGGGGGGGTGCACAGGAACCCCCCGAGTTTTGAAATTTTAGTGTAACGGTAGGTAAAAAAACTGGGGTGAACCCCCTAAAATACCCTACGGTGAACCCCCTTACAAGGTTTCACAGTAAGCGTAGTGGTTTAGGCCCTATGAAATTGGGGCATCTAAAAACAGTGAACCCCTTGGAAAAAATTCCTGGATCCGCCACTGCCTACTAGTGCCGAGCATAAATCGGGTTTACCCGAAAATAACCGAAACAAAAACCGGACTGGTATGGTATGCTGTGATTGGTCTTCTGTTCCTACATTTTGATCTTATTGGGTATGGTTCGGCCCTCAAGTCTGGACCGAGAGAATCCAAAATTCAAAAAATGGGACCAAGGGTTTTATAACATAACACACCTTGCGAGTTGCGTCCCAAATCCAAAAATTTTGGCCTTTCAAAGTTTGACCTATTCTATTGAAAAGTAGAATTTCACGATCGGTATAACTTTTCAACAAAAAGAATATAGTATCGAACCGAATTCAAGAACTTTTCATCAATTAAATATCACGATCGAACTGAATTCAAGAACATTTTATAGTGTAAGTCATATGTTTATTAATAGTTTTTTTGTTAAATATTCAAAATTTTGTATAGGTTTGATCATACTAGTTTGGTGTTTTTTCTTGTTGATTAAACTAGATGGATCCAATGAATGTTGAGAAGGTAAAGTATAAACAACAAAGATATCGGGTGCATTTATGTTATTAAAATGTAATTATTTCTGGCTACTCCTTAGGCGGAGGGCGTGGATGCGGGAATGGAAACGGGAAGGGATGGGTGAGTTCTCACATGGGAACACCACCTCATGCATTTAAGGATAGGGATGTTAGGATGGGTTTGCCGATGGAACTGCGTGGAGATGTACAAGTTGTTTAACTAAATGTACAACTTAAAAATTTGAGGGTTGTGAAAGATGATCATTGCAATGTGTTAGGGATGGGTTTGTTTATGTATGTTAAGGATGACACCTTCCCTTTAGAAAGTTAAAGTCAAATCTATACATATTATGTTGCTGAGACAATCTAGTTGACATGATAATTCTAATATATATAATTGTCACAACATAAAACACTACATCTTTCATCAGTTAATCAAATGTTTACACTTAAGGCTTAACAAGAGTTTATCACGAACATCTTTAGTTGGGTCTTGAGGTTTCACTTACTCCTCAAAAAGCCTTTAATCGACCCATCACTTCTTCAAAGGACATTGACTCCATCTCTGGATATTGTTCAATTGAAGCCACGATTGGTAGATATATTGGCATTGAGTTTAGGAACTTCCTCACAAGTACTTCTTCTTGAAGCGATGATCCAAGACTTTTACTACACTCTACTAAACTTACCCGCAAATTCTTCAATAGTTTCAGTCTCTTTCATCTTCATCATCTCCAACTCGCTTCTGAGTGTTTGCAATCTAGCCTTTTGAACCCTCTTAGCTCCCGAATACCGAACCCGGAGTGCATCCCACACATCCTTCGCATCTTGATACTTAGCGACTTGAAGCAACACATCTTATGGAATCAATTAAATATCAAAGCCTTTTGTCACACCCCAACCGACGGCGGATTATACGTCGGGGCGGACGCGGTTGTTCAATAGCACAAGGTTGACTATTAAAGTTTCAATATTTTATTAATGAATAATTTAAGATTCAATACAAGGAAGAAAAATACGAATACAACATTTAATTTAAGTAGTCTAGGTCCAAAGCATCCTATGTGATCACGAATAAGTCTCATGATGTAAACCTGAAACATGTGAAAGAATCTGTCAACTACAAAATAGTTGGTGAGATACAAAGGTTTTGACACAGTTTAAACAAGTATTTGAGAAGAATTTACAATTCACTATGATTTGTGCATTCTATAATGTAAGTATGAGAAAACAAGCATGTTAGACATTGTGCACATCAACCCTCCAACCAAGTTTAGGCATAACCCGCAGGTTACCCTTATAAGTCTCAAGTTTAAAGTTTAATGTAGTAACAAACACCAAGGGCTGCCCCCCGAAGGGGTCAATCAATCAAGGTGGATTGGTCAAATGCAATAGATCTATCATTGTTACTATCGGCTTGATCAAAGCTAATGAATGTGCTAATTTTAAGTTTAATCTAAGCATACAAGTCTCACGTTTAACATAAGAATAAACACGTAGTCATAGTTGTACAAGAATTGTATAAGTTTAAGAATTGTGAACATGTTTCACCCCAAAAGCACAAAAGGAAAAAGGGGCTAAGTATACTCACTTGGATTGGATGAAGAGTATCCGACAAGGATTGAGTGTAGTAAGAATTTGAGGGAGAATATCCTCACAACAAGCCTAAGAATATAAGTCTAAAGTTTTAAGTAAAAGTCTAAAACAAGGATCTAGGATTTCATGATTCGACTAGGGTTCCAATGGGAGGTGGGTTGGTTGTGTTTATGAAGTCTTAAATCAAGTTAAAAATAAAGGTTTTGAATGAATGATACAAGACTTGTATATCAAAGTTTAATAGACTTATAGATTAGAATAATTATTAAAATAATTATTTAAAAGTTTTATCATTATTAATCACACAATTTAGATGTTAGTAATAATCAAGATAGTTTTCTAAGCATTTTTAGAAGTGTTTAATTTAAGTGTAAGACTAAATAACTATTAAGATTTATAATAATTATCGAAAGAGTAATTAGTCTTTTAAGATTCACTCAAAGAATAACCAAGGTTAAATAGTAAAAGAACAATTATTAAGGATAAATAATTATTTAAAAAGTAGGTAATGGTTAAGGTTTAATAACAATTATTTAAAGTATACATAATTATTAAGGATAAATAATTATCTTATAAGAGTAATTATCTTGTTTAAATCGTCTATTAAAGTATTTAGATGTTAAGTATTTATAATGTTTAGAATGTTCTTATAAGTTTAAATCAATGAGGTTACAAGTATAGCCAATATATCAAAAGAATTTCTTATAAGATTTTTGGAAGGTAACCATAGTATGTTTATTTTCCTATTTAAGTTTTAAATAGGTTTTCTATAAAGTTTAAGTTTTCGAAATGTACAAGTCTAAGTTTCTTTTAGTTTTAAAATGTTGTTTACGAGTTTTTTTTTTGTTTTCAAATCATTATATATATTTATAATAATTTATATAAAAATTGATGAACGAGTTTATGTTTAAAGGAGAATAACAAGCTATATTTATTTATTCTAGTAATAATAAGTTGGATTCTTTTATAAAATCATCTTATTGAAAGAATAAATTGTTATAGAGTTAAAAAGCATTTTTTTTCTTTATAATTTTTAAGAATTTAAGACTATCTTTAAAGGTTTAAACATTATAGGTTTTAACTAACCTTAATTAAATAAAACAGTTCTGGAAAGTAAAAGTGAGGTTAAAAATTTGTTTCATGTTTATAAAAGTTTAACTGATTTTATAAATTTTAATAGAAGCATTAAATCTGTTTGGAAAGTACAAAAAAAATAATATATCGAAAACAGGGGCTAACTGGATCGAACCCGGCCCCCTGCCCGGTTTTCACTTACACACGCGCACCAGCCACCCGACTACGGGCCTCGTTAGTTTAATACCCGGAAAAATAAATTGATTAACACTACTCCCAAACGCCCCCAACTCCGTATGAGCCCTAGAACGATTCCGGCCAAATACGACCCGATGATCCCTCTGTCTTTATCGATTGACAGAGGGCAAATGATCCTATCATGAAAACGAAACTAATAGCCATTCGAATTACCTTAAACGATGCTGAAACGAGTGAGAACGGGCCTGTGGTGGTCGTCGGCGGTCGTGGTCTCAAAACGAGCAATGTGGGTACGGATTGGTGTAATAGACAGTTGAGGGAGATTTGTGGTGATGTTGTTGAAGTGTAGCAACGGGTTTTTATAGCCAATTTGGGCATTTAATGTGCGAACGGCTGGGGAGGTTTCGGTTGCGTAAAGGCAGATTGAATTCGGATTTGCGCGTGCCTCGGGCCGTGTCCGAGCATTGAAGGCATCGGGGGTTGGGTCGCATGCGCGAGATGAACCCGAGGTTCATCGAATCCGGACGGGATTCGCATTTTCGGAGGAAGAGGGGTGGAAAACGGGTGATGCGGGACTCGAACCCATGATCAGTTTTTGAATTCTGGAAGTTTAAGTTTATGGCAGAACAGGTCCTTAGGGTTTCTAGGTTTTGCATTTTGTGCTAAAAGTAGTTTCAAGTATAAGATGAGTTTCAGTAATTGACGGTTTTAGTCCCCGAACTTTTTATAAATTCAAATATGTTTTAACTTTAAAATTTCCTTTAAAGTTTTATATGTTTTATTGTTTTATAAGAATTAAATTGTTTTTCTATAGTTTTTATCATTTTATAAATTCATATAAACAAATCCCAAAATTTATAATTTAATAGGTTTGTTATAAATTTAAATAGTTAAATGAATTTAGATTATTTATAAATTTATAAAGTTTTAAGAAATCTATATATATATATATATATATATATGTTTCAAGTATAATTTATATATTAATTTAAAATTAATATTTATTGTTTTTAAGGAAGTAGTTTTAACATGAAATCGAGTTTAAATTTAGTAACACGTGAAAAAGGTAAGTCGGAAAATCTCGGACATTACACCTTTGCCATGGATTTTTTTTTCTATCATCAACAACCCCTCCCGTCACGGGTAAAGGCACAGTAGCAGCAAAACACAAAACAAAACTCACAGATTGGAACCAAAACTTAGGTTCGACACTTTTTATTGAACTAAAAAAACTTGACTCTACCTTAATGGTTTACAAGATCCTATTTAAACTAAATATAAACCTAATCCCAATCTAATACGTAAACTATTAAACCATTTAAATAAATCAAATACTAGTCCTAACATAACTCAAACATAATTAAATAAATAATAACTAACTGATAATTTAATACTTTCAATCTATATATTCTCCTTTTTTTCTCCATATGAATCCATATTTTTTAAATCATTCATATCCAATTCAAATTAGACCAACAATGGGATCTATGGCCTCTCGTAGTCCATTTACAACCAAGATCGTTTCCACCATGAATGTCAGTTTCGGACATTGCAATGTCACATTGCTTGGCTCACGGGTTTGTGCAATCGTCTTATCTGCCATGTTTCTCTTCACCTACAACAAACCAAAAAGGAACTACTTCGATTTGAAGCAACAAAGGCTACTGCTACTTCTTTCAAAAGTCACCACAAAAACACCCCATTTTTTCCTTCTTTGTCGATCACCAATAGCAAGCAAACGAAAATTTATTCTTTGTTTTTTTTTTCAATTTGCATGCACTAGCAAAAGTCTCACACGATTGATTTTGGCTTCTCACCTTGATCTTGATTGCTTCACACAATCCGCTCGTTTTCGCAGCTTCACTTGCTTATCAATGTTTTAAATACCGGTTCAAACCGGCCGGTAATACCGGTTAAACCGGGTTTCGAACACTAGCCTGGTAAGTTTGAGCCCGGTAAATTGAAAGAACGGTTTGTAAGTTGTACCGCTGGTATTACCGGTGATACCGGGTTATACCGTTGTACCGGTTTTATGTTTGAACTTTAAAACAAAAAATAAATTGTTCAATTCCTTTTTAAAAAAGTTAGCGACCCAGTTTAGAAAAAATATTTGTGTAGCCATCATCCTTCTGTTTGCCGTTAAAATTAATTTCTCAGTTACCTAAGGCCTAGTTTAGAAAAAAAATTAATTGCTCAGTTCCTTTTCAAAAGGTTAGATAGCATGTTTGGTGAGGAAGAGCATGAACCGGTTTCTCAAACACAAGGTTACTTGTTATATATGTTACTTATCTTACGTAATTTTAGTATATTATAATTGTTGGTAACTAAAACTTCTTATTTAAAATTGTAGGAAACGAAAATAATTATGCTCTTGTTGATGATGATGAAGATGATATTGAATTTTATCTTTTAAACGATCGTGAACTTCATGCATTCAACACTCTAATGGCATAAACCAATTGCACACTTTTATTTAAAAAAAACTTTGTTGAAAAATTGAGTGCTTTTAGATTATTTTTTATCATGGATTAACTTTTAGATTATTTTTTATTATAAATCATGTACTTTTGGATTATTTTTTAAGTTAAAGTTGTATTTTTATAAAATTATAGGGTTAACTATTTAACCCGGTTGAACCGTCCGGTGCAACCGGTTGAACCAATTCTAAGCCTAACCCGGTAAGGTTTAAAAACCGGTTTTAAAACATTGGACCTTATTAATCTTAAGATTTGAGAATTTTAATTATTTGATGTATTTATTAAATTTTATATTTACAAACAACATCTAAAAGAACTAAAATCAATCATCAGAAGTGTAAATTAACTAGCACTTTCTATCAAATGAAAAAAAAAAGTATGAAACGTTGGTAACAAAGTCAAACTAAGTTGAAACGAGAAAAAGTTTTTGATATATTTAACCGCCAACACACGTTGATTCACGATTATTTAATTATTTATTATTGGTATATATATATATATATATATATATATATATATATATATATATATATATATATATTAACGGCAATTTGGATCACTGACGGGCCAATAACCTACCCGATCATCTCCACCTTCCTCAGGAGGAAACCCACCATAGGTGAGAAAACCCCTGGCCAACATGGACCCTTTTTTTATCACAAGTGAGACTTGAATCTAAGACGTCCCCAATTTAGTGAAGTATCGGGTATACACTTTTGTTACTAGGCTAAACAAGTGGTTGTTATTATTGGTATATTTAACTTATGCTTAAAAGGTAGTAACATTTAATTTATATTTATAAATATTTGTTGATGTTATTTATTTCAATGAAAAATCTTTTCAACTAAATCAACGGCAGCTAATTTAGTAGACTAGAAAACTTTAGAATTAGTTCATATCAACTAAAAATTCCAAATAATCATTTATGCTTTTTAATCGTTTACTAACATATGCTCCTAGAGACCTAGATCACAAGATAAATCAGATTATCATTTATATATCTTATCTTAAATACATTCTAAATCTCAATTTTTTTACATTTTAAATCTTCACCAAGTTAATTTAATTATGTTTAATGACTAGGAGCGTGTCTTGATCAAATATACGAGAAATATAAATGAAATGATTGGGATGTCTGGTCTGAACAAGAGAGTGTGAATTTCTGATACTAACACCAAAACATGAAACAAACCTAACATTAAGCTTTTGAGTTTGGGTTTAGTCTATATCATGTCGGTCTCACAAACACGTTTAATTAAGCTTTTAAGTTTGGGTTTAGTCTATATCAGGTCGGTCTCACAAACACGTTTAATTAAATGGATCGGTTATCTTTTAAAAATGTGTTTTATACCACACATTAGTATGGTTAGGTGTTTGTTGTTCAAAAAAATATATATATATTTTTTGTTGTTTTATGCTAAATCTAAAAATAGAAAGAGAAATAACTATTGTGTTTTTTAATCTAAACATAACCCATTTAAACCCGTTTGTATGAAAATAAAATAAAATAACTATTTTTAAGTTAAAAGTGTCGTGTTCATGTTAGAGGTGCACAAATCAATTTTTTTTCAGTCAAAGTTGGTTAACGATCGGATCCAATGGAACCGGTTCCGGATCGGATCCGGATATGGGGTTGGAGAATTGGATCTTAATGGGACCGGACCGGATATTTGGAATCGGACCGGACAAAAAAAACGGTTCCATCGGATTTTTTATTTTTTTTTTAAATAAACAAATATACACTATAAAATACAAGTTTTATTTTTTATTTTATTTTTAAGTTATTTAAACACAAGCTCGTTCCAAAAAAGTTACAAAAAATATAATAAAATCACAAAATATATATATTTATTGTAACTCGTTCTTCGTCGTCGTAGTCCTCGTAACATCGTTTTTCATTCTTCTTCGCTTGAGATACGTTGGGTTTCATCATAGCTTATTCTTCGTCAGAAAGTGGATTCGCCGCCCCTTGTTCTACTTCGAACTCGTGTATTTCTTGTTCAATGTAAAGCTCGCATTCTAGTTTTACAACATCTTGTACACGTTCCGCGACATCCAAATGGTCCTTCAAGCAAATGCGCATCTCCATATATTCCGGTGTAAGACTCGTTCTTCGAATAGACAAAACCCTGTCACTAAGAGAAAAAGCAGATTCCGAAGCTATCGTGAAAGCTTGGACGGTTAGTAGGTCACTGGCCATTGCGGCTAGAAAAGGATATTGGGATTCTCTTCCTTGCCACCAACTCGATATCAAAGTTTTCAAACTCTTCGGATCTTAGAGTTAAAATAAAGTCGGTTGCTTGATATCTCCCGAGCTCGCTACTTGGTGTGCTTCCACGAGCTCGTTTAGTATTTTCGTTTCTTAAAGTTTTAAATAAATTTAGCATCGGGTTCCTTGAATTACTACTTGAACCCGAATCCATTGATTCACGTATGTTTGATGGATTACCACTACCACTATATTTGCTTAAATAATAATCAAACATATTTTGAAAAGCCGAGTTAAAATCCTTTATTGCATTTGATTCAAAATTAGGGTCTTACTCGTACATATTTAAATCGTCCGATATTGATCCAATTGAGGTTTCAACACCGGCTACATTAATCATTGGGTTTAACGCGGCAGAACATGTAACAACGGCCGGCATTTCCGAAAAATATTTTTTTAAATTTAGCTTTCATAGGTGTTCCATTGTTGCAAAAATAGGGCCGTGATATTCAAACTCTTTTAATTTATTACATATTAAATATAATTGTTGAAGTATTAGGGAAGACGTCGGATAATGAACTTTCGATAAACATGTAGTTGGATTTATAAAAACCTCGAGCAGGTTAGTTAGTTTCTCAATCATATCTCAACTTGTATTATCAATTTTTTGTGAACAACGACCCTTTTGGAAAGTTCATCTTTAAAATGTTTTAAAGTAACTCTTTGCCTAACATTTTCCATGTCGAGTTCCACCAAGTAGATACGTCCCAATTCAGACTTAAAAAGATGGAATCCGTTTGTTGGCACAAGTTTCTATAGTTTATATATCTTTTTTGGCTTGTGCTAAAAACTTCCCGTAACATCACTTTAAATCTTTCTTTCGCGTCTCTTAATTCTTAGACGTTTAGACCGTCTTGCACAACCAAGTTAATAATGTGTGCAACACATTGACTATGAAAAAAAACAACGTTACAAGACGGTTCATATTTTATTTTTAATTTTTCCACCGCGTTTGTGTTATTTGAAGCGTTATCAAAAGATATTGAAAATATTTTTTGTTGAATTTTATAAGTTTGAATTACCGAGTCTAAAAAATAAGTTTTCGCTGGTATGTGGATATCCAAAATAATCAAACGCAATCGTACGCTTCATCATTTGCCACGAATCGGGTTGAACCCAATGTGCGGTAACGCAAAGGTACGATTCGGGTAAACCATGTGGAGCGGACCAAGCGTCTGTGGTTAAGTTAATGCCGGTATTTAAATTTTCAAAACCTAAAATTAATTGTTTTTCAGCTCTTTTCCATATTTTTAAACAATATCGTCTTAAAGTAGAACGACTTACGTTTGTGTAACTCGGTTGAAGCGTGTCTTGGATCATCCTTGTCAAGCGCGGGTTATCAAACTGATCAAACGACAATCCTTCTTGAATGACGAAATATGTCATTCTCTCATGAACCCTCTCGTCGTTGTATTGCCAAACTCATCCATCCCTTCCAATTTAAGTTTGATCTTCACCTTGGCTGTGTTTTGCGTGACTTTCAATATGTTTTTTCAAAGTGCTATTTCTCGCAGCACCCAAAATTTTACCACAACGTTTGCAACGAGTCTTTTGCGAACCATTCGACATTTCGCATAAATCGAAATGAGCCCATATCTCTTGGTTTCAGGAGCAAGGAAGTACTCTTATCACCGTTGCGTCGCTAGTAGAACCACCAACGGAATTTTGAGTGCTTGCGGAAGCGGAAGCCATGAGAGCGAAAAAAGTGAGATTTTTTTACGTTTTGAGAGCGTTTTTGTGTTTTGAAAGCTAGAAGATTATTGTGAACTAACCCATACCCTCCCCCCCCCCCCCAATACCTATTTATACTAAGTTTCAAGTCTAAAAAAACACAAAAAGGGCCATATAACGGCTATATAGCTGTTTTTTAGCTCAACTGTCGGAACCGGTCCTGTCCGGGGTTTTTTTTGTCCGATCCGGACCGATTTTTTTTTTCCGATTGTTATCCGGTAAGTCAAAATAAGTGGAACCGATCCCGGATCCGGCGGATCCCAAAAAATCCGGTCCCAAAAGAACCGGTTACAAGCATATCCGATTCCAGATAATCCACCGGATCAGATCCGGATCCGGTTTTTTTGCCCACCTCTAGTTCATGTTAAACTCTGCGTAGGCTCCGTTTTGAAAGAACATACTTTAGAAATGATACCCAAAAAAATTGGGTATTCTCCAAACCTACAAATTGTGTTTGGACTTTTATTTTTATAAATATAATGATTTTTTTACTGGAAACCAAATGAGTGATGCCTATAACAAATATTGGTAACCAAAAGACCATTTGTCACCCAGTAAATCATCGAGGGTTTGATTTACAAACGATCAAACTAACACACTAACATCATCGCCATCATCCCTCTAAGCTCGCACACTGAAAACCCTAACATCATCGATCACAGGGCCACACAGAGATCCGAAATCATCAGCCCTAGTATGATAATACGAGCTGTAGAACGTCACTCTAGTCCTCGCCGATAGAGCTTTAAACTTCATGCTAACCGTCTTCCATTTCCCCTTTCCTTCCGATTTGAATGGTGCTTTCAGTGTTTCTTTCGCAGCAAATGCCTCAACCATCATGTCGCCATGGCACCTGTTCTTTGCGTCTCCAATGGCGAACGAAAGGTTGTAGAGTTTGTTTGGGATTGTTCGGAGGATTTGAGCGACTGCGCTTTCTCTTCCCGCGACTAGCTCGATGGCTGCGATGCCGGATGGGACGTTGAAGTGTTTGTTGTCTATGAATTTAACGGCTTTTAGTGACTCGATGATCCAGCCGGGTAGAGGAGATGTGATGTCTTCTTGTCGAGGAGGAAGGAGGACGCCGTTGGACGAGTTGAATAATCGATGAGGACCTTCCTCGAATCCACCATTTTTCACCAAATTAACTGCAACAAATTTAACTTAGAGTTTTCATGAATCTGGATCTGTGTTTTTTTTTTTCCAAAATGAATGTTGTGAGCAATATTTTCATAACTGGACAAGACATTGAACAGATCACCTTGCGGGGTCCACTGTTAGGACAGGTTGACCCAGATTTAACAACCGGTTGACGTCATAACTATTTTAAAATTTTAAATAATTTATGTATCTAATTTAAAACAGAATATAAAAATATCTTACGTTTCAGTATAGATTTTAAAGAAAAAGGTTAATTAAAATCCAATTCGACTAGTTTGAGTTCACGATTCAACCGACCAGTTCTTTGATTCGACTGAAAAATAATTTAAAAAGTCTAACCGGACCGATTAGGCACCCTGTTGCCGGATCCACTGTTGGGACAGGTTGAACCAAATTTAATAACCACATTATAAATATTTTAAACTTTGAAATAACTTATATATCTAATTTAAAACAAATTTTAAAGAAAAATAAAAAATAATTAAAATCCGGTTTAACATGACCGAGTTCATAGTTGGCCAGTTCACGATTCAAGTGAAAAACGGTTTAAAAAGGCTAACTGGACCGATTAGACACACGGTTCCCAATCTAGCCAGCCAGTCCAGTAGTGAAGACATTGATTTTAAGAGTTGTACTTACAGCGGGTAGGTCTGGGAGGGAGGAGCTCTTTAATGGCGACGGCATCAATGAGCGGTCCACACTGAGGATCCTCTTGCACCCCAGGGTTATGAAAAGTCAACCTCACACTAGTGGAATTCGCCCTAAATCCATAAGCATACACATCACCACCGTCACTGCTGTACAGCGTTTGCAGCGGCAGGTCACCGGACTGCGGCGGCACCGACACTCTCAAAACCTCCTCCTGCGCACACGTCCTCGACGCACCAAACGTCACAGCGTACAAAGATCCGGCTTTCACAACTATCGTCTGAGAGATCGTGGCTTCGTTCCCGAGCCTGACGGCGTGAACGCCGTGTGCGACCGGGAAGTACATCCCGCCGGGCTGAGGACCGCCGTGGATGTACTCCACCAGGCCGCTGATCTCCCATTTCGGTAACGCGCTCTTCCCGAGCAACACTGTTTTCTTTATCGCCGTTGCTTTTGGTGGCTCTTCGAAGTTGCCATTCGGTAAGAGTCCTGTTAAAAGATATCCAACCAACTCTGGCGTCAGTACTGAACTTTTTGGTAAAATGATAGACCTAGTAAAATTATTTGGTTCACAGAGTCCGCTCCTGAACGGACTCTTAAAAACCAAAATGGTTTCAGATTTCATCCACAAACCAAATTAGTCACCTTTTTTACAAAAAAAATTCAATAGTATCGAATTTTTTGGTAATGGACCTAGCAAAATTAGTTTAGTTTACAGGAGTCCGCTCTGTAAGACAACATATTAAAATTTTCATATGTTGTCTTGAGGAGCGGACTGTGACAAACTAAAATGGTTTCAGAACCAAATTAGTTTTTGCTAGGTCCACCGTTTAGTAAAAAGTTTAGTATTGTGCAGATCTATGATTATGAAAGTGAAATGTACCTTCCAATGGAGTGGGAGCAGCGAGAACATAAGTGGAGATGAAGGTGAATGCAAGCAGAATGGATACAAATTGCGCCATTTTTTGGGAGAAGTGGGATTTGAGTGTGAGATTAGGGTTTTGTGTTGGGGATTTATATTGGGGAGGGGATTCTAATTGAAGAAAGAGGGTGATGATGATGGCCACGAGGGGTGTTGGGTGTGAGGGGTGTTATTGGTATTTTGATTTTTTTTTTTAACTAAAATTTCTCCTCGAATCATGCAATCTAATGGAAAAATAAATTATCTTTCTTGTTTTGTATGTACAAGAAAGTTTTAATTTGTGTTTAAAGTTAAAGATAAGTATAAAAAATTATATTATGAGGTTCCGGGAAAATAGTACGAAGAAATGAGGAATAGTTAACAAGTGTATGATTAGAGAGAGGAGAATTCTTTTTTGATGAGAGTATCAAATTTTGAATTATATAGTTTTCATTGTTTAATTCTTGAAATATTCAGTCACGAGAAGAAATTATAAATTTTGAATAGTATCATTTTTTATTGTTTAACTCGTGTAGTACACGGCTTCTAACCTAGTAATATAATATAAAACTACCAATATATAAGGATATGATCTGATTTATATGAGTCAACAAGCAAGTTCCTCGAGCCAAATCAGTTAGCAAGCCAAACAAACTAGACCTAAATAAGCTCTCGAGTTTTTATACGAGTGAGCTATCTTTAACTCTAACTCAGCTCGAACATTTATACGCACCAACAAACTCTACCAAAATCAGCTCGAATTATGAACGAGTTAATTTATATGAGCCAACGATCAAGCCATTAGCTATTTGTATAGGCCTAACTGAGAATGTGGATGCTCACCATGATGAAATATATTTATAATAGTCCGTCTTGGCTATCCACATAAAGATATAAAATAATGTTTTATTTTTTTAACACACTTTGGAATGCTAACTCGTTAAAAATATCACCATTAAAATCTAGTGAGAGAAAACCATAGCTAAGGAGAAAAAGTGTAGTGTGTACTTTCTTCATCTAATGATTATTAATTAGGCTTTTGTTGAGTCGGATCTATCCTAATCTTACGGACCATTTTCTTAAATGTTGAGTTAGGAAGTGTCTTTGTAAGTGAATGTGATGTCTCATCGAAACTTTTATTATACAATATTAGTGGCGGATCCAGGAATTTTTTTTCAAGGGGTTCACTGTTTTTAGATGCTCCAATTTCATAAGGCCGGACATAAAAAAAATTCGGGTCAAGTAAGATTCATCACATAACAAAAATACGATACATATAAAAAACAGAGAAGGATCACATAACAAACAACCATCATACTTGCTGCAATAAAAAAACCACACAAATACATATAAACTTACATCACAATTGTGGGAGGACGGAACAATATCTTCGAGTTTCTTTCCGTTAAAGATAGCAATTCCAACAAAGTGGCACTTAGCATGCCCATGCTTTCCAGTCTTGGATGTTGAAACTTCAACAACCTGCAACAAAACTAACATTGAATTTTGTTGTAAATGAACAAACTTTGAAATCTTGAATAAAAAGTGAACAAGTAAATAACAACTTTATAAGTTTATCCCCTTCTTGAATCATCAATTTTAGTTTTTAACTTTTTATTTTTAAAATATCAACCATATGTACAAAAGAAATCCACTTCTATAATCACCTATTCACCTCAAATTCAATATCTAATTCAAGTTAAACTTTCATAACCAGGCGATTGCAAACCATCATAGCCAGGCAATTGCAAACCAGATACACCCTTTGGAGATTTTGTGGAAGGAATAGAAAGTCTATATGTCATGTTCATAATGGACTCAATTAGGGACTCAACGTATAAAACAGCATCTCGACCAATTCTAGTTAGCTGCATTTAACCAATCAACAGTCAATACATCCGGGTAGGTTGGGTAAAGAATCAAAACTTGAATTGACCCAATTCCTATAAATTTTAGATTAACTCAAACTAAACAATAACTTCTAACAAGAGCAAGAAATAAGAAACAAGTCAACAAGATAACAACTAACCTGTGGTGGCAGCGGACAGTGGTGGCCGGTGGAGGCGGCAGCGGTGCCCGGTGGCGGCAGGTCGGCAGGCGGTAGTGGTCCTTTTAGTCGTTTGTTCATGAGAAACCCTCAAATCCTCAATCATCGATTCATCCTCTGAGTTTTAGTTGATTACCAGACAAGGAAAAGCCCAAATGTAAGGTGCACAGACCCAGTCCACAAGTGACAAGCCTAATTCACCAAAAAAAAATAAAGAATCCATCACCATCAGGCCCAAATCGCTAAAGAAAGGTTTTAAAAAAATGTCAGTTGGGGGATTCGAACACACAACCTCAAGATTATAAAGCAAAGTCTAAACCACTACACCACTTGTTAAACTTTGTAAGGGGGTTCACCCCAGTTTTTTTACCTAGCGTTACACTAAAATTTCGAAACTCGGGGGGTTCCGGTGAACCCCTCCCGACAAGGTAGGTCCGCCCCTGGATATTGTACTATACGAAAATACTAATATGAGACATCCGGACCAATTTTGAATTAAATGATACTTCTAGATTAGTTATGTTCCCTTGTTATGAATCATACTAATAAAACCTAATGGGATAAAACTTAGTGGAGAGAAAAATAGTGCAACATGTATAATACCCCTCATTTGGTTGTATATCATTTGAGTGACGAGGTCAATCTTTTATAAAAGTTGCTCAAAAATTTTATTCACAAAAATTTA
This sequence comes from Smallanthus sonchifolius, assembly GCA_023525975.1. Classification (NCBI taxonomy): domain Eukaryota; kingdom Viridiplantae; phylum Streptophyta; class Magnoliopsida; order Asterales; family Asteraceae; genus Smallanthus; species Smallanthus sonchifolius. The sequence goes on along the minus strand of CM042018.1, from coordinate 19,060,169 downwards.
TGAATAGACATGCAAAATGTCTCTTTATCTAATTTGATAAATGTGTATCAGGCAACCCTTTGTAGATCAAGAGATGGTAAGAACGTTGGAAAGATGTTTCTAGTGATGCACCATCATTTACGTTGAGCAATGTTGCGTTATCTTCATACAAGATTGTATGTAACTCCTCTCATGATGAAATACCACAAGATCCATAACTATGTTGTGTAACATTCTTCAACCAAACATATTCTCGACTAGCTTCATGGATTGTCAAGATTTCAGCACGATTAGATAAAGTGACAGTGATTGTTTGCGTAAGAACCTATGGAGTGAATAGATTATTTTTTATTTTATCTCCTTATTTATAAAATATTTATTGAAGAACTTATATGTTGAAAAACAATGTGCAAACAAGATTTACAGTAGTTCGAGTGGATGTTAACTAACTCGCAATACAATATCTCTTGTTATCCACCAAGAGTTTGCTTCACTAATAATTTGTCTACATGAAGGTAGAGATCACCTTTAAAAGAGGTAGTGATAACCACTCTACCACAAGATGTTAACTAATTTCTCACTAATCACGGTTGTGTTCACCTTTGCTCTTCTTAGTAATCATGGTAGTGATAACCACTCTATGTTCTCACTAATGATGGAAGTGATCACCACTCAATCTTCCCATGGGTAGTAGTCTCGGCAACATGACAGCCGCTATATTTAGCTAGAAATGACTCCTTGTCAGGTTACCAATTCATACGTCTTTTTGGAAAGTTGCCACAATCATATCACATGACAACCACCTAAATACATTCTTTGAAGCTCAGTGATAATGTGTGTGTTAGTGCATAAGAAGGAGCAATTCCTGGGTCGGGACATTAACTCCCACAACAATATTGGAAAGCTGCCACGATCATATCACATGACAATCACCTCAATGTCGGAATTAAAGGATCAAAATTGTGTCTTTAGACAAGGGACTTTACACACTAACCATTATGATCCCCTTGATTAGATTCCTCTCCTCAAAGGTAATGGCAACGCATAAAGTCAAGTCCTTAGAATACCGAGTCACCATATATTAAAAAGCAAGAACCTTTACAAACCGAATTCACAATTCACAACTTCTAGCAACCCTTTCAGCATGCTAACATATCGGCTCTACATAGACATAAAAGTATGAATGCTTGAATCAACAAAGCATAAAGTTGGTGAATTGCTTCAAAGGTTGCAAAGATTCACTTTCAGTGAGTCACTAACACAAACCAATGTTGAATCCATAATAGATGCTAACTACTTTATTAGAGGTTAATCTTCCCAAAGTGATTCAAAGAATTTAGCCAAGAATGGTCATGCAAATAACATAGATTAAACTTGTATAAACACAATTAAGCATCATTACAAGATTTCAAATTTATTATAATGTTCTAAAACCTTGGAAAATAAACTAACTACAAAAACTACAGAATATAAGTGTGGAGGATTGTTCTTGATTACTCTCACTTTTCTCTCTTCAAATGGTGCAATAATGACCTATTTATAGGTTGTTCAGGAGGTTTGGCACGGCTTGTGCCTTACTAGGCACGACCCCGTGTGTACTTGACTTTTGCTCCACTAAGTTGGTCGCAACAGAATCAGACACTGTAGTGCGCACAGGGGCGGGTTGAGTTCGGCACGGGGCGTGCTGAACCTTGGGCACGTGGGCGTGTTGGCTTGGACACAGGGCAGTGGGTCCCAGATGTTTACTTGTGTCCTAACCTAAGGCACGGGGGCATGCTTGATGGGGCACGCCCCGTGCTCAACTTGATGACTTGACCAAATTTTTGTCTTTTTGTATGGTTTTTCGCTTGTTTCGCTTATTCTCACGCCACACAATAACGCCACGAGGGGGCGGTTTGTGGACTCAATCACGGCGTGATTGAGCATGCCAACTAGGACCACGACGTGAGATTTGAAGGTATACCGGATGATCTAAGATATGTAGAAAATGTGTCTCTATCAATTAAGGGTTTGAAAAAATGAGTAGATTTAAGAATATCATTAAAACGTGTGTGAGTTAAGTATTCTAAATGAAAATTAGATGGGTGTAGTATACTTTAGAAAATGTAAAACTAGTCCTGTAATTTGAATGTGACTATTTATCAATTTAAAATAGTATGGAAATAATACGAAAATTGAAAATATATTTTATACTTTTATATCTTTATACTAATAAATAAAAATCTTAAGACACACGGTCACTTTCTGGTTCATCCTTAACATTATTTTTCTCTATCTCTCCTATTAAATAATGATATTAAAATAATATACTTTTAAATATTTAATATAAATCCAGTTATTGACACTTATTATTTAATTATGAATAGTTATTTTAGCATTAACCTAATGAATATATTATTTAATTATGAATCGTTATTATATAATTAACCAAATGAATTTAATATTATTTAACATTTATCAATTACATAAAAAAATTTAATAGTCAGTTGAAAAAAAATGTTTTAAAAATTAACGTAACGGAATTTATAACTGTCACGTCAAAGTACATTTTTAACACATATTTTGACGAGTGTACGTGTTAACAGATTACATTATATTTTATTCAACCCGTGTAATACACGGTTTATTCAATCCGTGTAATACACGAGTTTTTAAATACATACTTTTTTTATTACTAAATATAAAACATTACATTTATTCAACTCATGTAATACACGAGATTCTAACATGGTTATATTAATATAAAGAGTAAACTGTAGTTTTTGTCCCTGCGGTTTACCCCAAAAATCACTTTACTTCCCTCCTACTTTAAAACTGTTATTTGCGTCCTCGCAGTTTCTATTTTCATTACGTTTTGTCCTCGGACCAAACGTTCGTTATGGATCAGTTAAATAATTGGCGAAATGACTAAAATGCCCATTTTGCTTTAACGGTTTTCGTCCCTGAGGTTACAAAAGTCTTAACATTTTTCATCCTCAACCTATCTTCTTCATCACCATCTTCTGGCAGCCTACCATACCACCAGAAACCGTCCTTTCCGTCCACAAACTGACCAGCCACCACCACCATTAACCAACTCCAGCTTATGTGACATCTCCCCGGTCTTCAAAAGCTCGAAACAAGACGCCGCTAGCGTATTCGTTTTTTCGACGATACTACGGAGACAACAAAAACCGCCCATACGTCGCGGATACGACCGGTGAACATCGCCATTCACCATCTCCACCCTCTGTCATGCTCCTCCGTTAGCTAGTTGCATCAGAAACCTTCCGCGACCACCACCTCGTTTTCCCGGCAACACTCGTCCTTGACTTGGGGCAGACGGTGGTGGAGGTGACAGTGGTGGTGGAGACGGTGGTGAGGGTGATAGCGGAGGTGGCGGAGGTGAGTAAACTGGCGATGGCGGTGGGGGTGAATATACTGGTGGTGGTGGCGCTGAATAAACAAGTGGTGGTGGTGATGAGGGAGGTTTAAAGTTATAGGGACGAAAACTGATTTCTGGTGTAAACCTCAGGTACGAAAATTGTAGTTAACTCAAAAATTGGTCAAAATTTACATTCCCTCGAGGCTCGAACAATTAGTGTAATTTACTAAAAGAATATTTAGAGTATATATTATTTAAGGAGTATATATTATCACGTGGCAAAGGGCTTCTACCACAATTCATCTATCGAATAAAATCCTTCCACCTCATTATTCATTTTTCTTTTTTTTAATTTAATATTTAGTTTAACATTTAATTTGTTTTTTCTCAAATAACTCATGCTCGGTAATTATTTAAAAAAATGAAATGCATGGGCTTGTTTATTTTAATTTTCTGAACATTCAGGTATAAATTTTAACAAAAACGAAGTTGTTTTAAAAAAAAACTATTTTTTGTCACGTAAGTGGTTTTTAATGAGGAGTAGTTTTTTTATTTATTTAAGAATGTATTTTTTTTATTTTATAAGTTAGTTTTTTATTTATTAAAAAAATAGTTAATTATTAAAAAATAAATGCGGGGCGTGAAACCACTATGCACCTTAATGATTCTTGATTGCCCCTGGTTGATGTGGCAGTAATGTGACGGGACGTGAAAGAGGGGAGGTGCGTGAAACCACTACAGATGGCCTTAAAGTCTCATGCTAAAGGATTTGATTATTATTTAGTGATAATAAGATGTATAATAAATGTGTCAATCAAAAGGTTAAAGGTTTAAGTATCATCTATACTAATATATAAAACATATTAAAAGGATATTATTATAGTTTACCTAAAATTTTAAATCACCTAACACAAATTGTTGTGCATATGGTACATGTATCAATGCATAAAATGTGTTGAATTACCATTTAACCCATATCTACAATTAAAGCCCAACCTTCAATTACCTTTTAACCCATCTCTATAATTAAAGCCCAACATTCACTTAGTCATTTAACACCATCTCTATAATTAAAGCCCAACACTTAATTAAAAACCTTTAATTTCCCCTTAACCTTTTAGAAAAGATGTATTTATTTATATATTTAAAACAAGTTTTATTAAATAATAATCATAAAAATAACAAAATAATAAAAACAAAATAACAATAAAAAGGTTTAAAAAATAAAAACAATTTTTTTTTAATATATACAAATAAAAAAACTCATTTTACAGAGAAGGAAGAATGAGATTGTGGTTTAGTTTTTGTTAACTTGAGTAATTACATAAATTGCCCATTAAATATTATAAAAAATAACTTTATAATTTGTATAAACAACCCCTGAGGTGTAAAAGTACTAAAATACCCTTACACTTAACATAAAAAGAGTAACATAGTTAGTGTTATTTTGGTTCGAGTCAAAAAGGGTTCGAGTCATTAATTAGTTGAATTTAATATTTTAATTTTAAATTTCGTTTATCATTTTTCTTTTAATTATATGTTTGGTATTTAATAATACATATTAGTTGGGTCGTATCAGGCAGCAATAATAATAAAAATAATAATATTAATAATACCCAAATATAATTAGAAGTTATCTAATGTTACCCGATACCTTGCATTATTTTCCGACATAACATAACTAACCCAACACGAAACCCCTAATTATTTTAAGTTATTCATAACCTAACATACAACTTGCGGAAATTGTCGACTCCGTCGCAACGCATGGGTTCCCCAGTAGTAATAAATAAATTTATAGATTTAGGAGGAGTGTGAATTTGTTATTAAAAAAATTAAACTCCTTTCCTAACTTTATTGAAAATTTAAGTTTCATTGTTTTAACAAAACTTTATTTGGTTTATCTTTTCTTTGACAACATATTTTTATGTCATAGTAAATTCAATAATTTTTATTAATTTTTAAATAACAATAATTAGAAAATGGCGGAAAACAGATCACAATATGTCAATATCACATGGGTGAGACACATAAGACATATGATTTGCCCACACCAATAACATGGGCACAGCTGCCGCTATCGTTGACCGTGAATAACTATAAGACTGATGGTTGTGGGGCGTGGTTGGGGGCGCAAGGGGTGGGCGCTAGGGGTGTTCAAAAAAATCCGAATCCGAAACCGAACCCGAATTATCCGAAAATCCGAATCCGAATTATCCGAAAATTCGGATATCCGAAATTTCGGATATCCGAAATTCGGATATCCGAATTTTCGGATTCGGATTCGGATAGTGATTTTCGGATATTTCGGATAGTTCGGATATCCGAATATCCGAAATATTATATTTATATATTTTTTTTAATTGTTTTTATTATTTAAAAATAAGAAAATTTGAATCAAAACCCGATATATTATATTTATATATTTGTATATGTATATTTTCTAATGTTTTTTAAGGTTTTTAATTGTTTTTGTAATTTTAAAATATTTTTTTTATATATTTTTTTATTTTTTTTATATTTTCGGATATCCGTTTCACTATCCGAATGGATATCCGAAATTTCGGATATCCGAATTTCGGATATCCGAAATTTCGGATACGGATTCGGATAGTGAAATTCACTATCCGATATTTTCGGATATCCGAAATTCGGATATCCGAAATTTCGGATATCCGGTTTTGAACACCCCTAGTGGGCGCGAGCCACCTTGGCCGCGCACACCACAACATGGTCAGGCGATAGGGGGCGCGAGCGGTGGGCGTGGTGGGGCTAGCGAGCGCCGTTGGGGGAGGACTATTGGGGGAGAGCCGTTGGGTTAAAAAAAAAAATTCTATTTATATAAATTAACTCCTCTTCACTCATTTATCTCTCAAAATCTTTATAAACTTCCTATTTTCTCTCAATTTTATAAACTATTCTCTACATTACTACAAATCATCAACAAAAAATGTCGAGAAATTGGAATGAGTATGTGGAGAATATGAAGAATTTTCAAGGTTTGAAATATTTGGATGATGAGGCGTTTAACCGGCTTGTCTACAATCAAATGTCACAACCGGAGACACAAGAGGAACCGGTTCAACCCCAAAAACGCTCTCACAAAGGTTCGAAGAAAAAGGGTGGAGCGAGTGGTTCAACCGAACCGGTCGAAAAGGCCGGTCCAAAACGAAAAGCTACTCCGTGGACAAAAGAAGAGAAGCTAGCATTATGTCGTGCTTGGATTTCATTATCCGAGGATCGTAAATGCGGTATTTTTTTTTTCACTTTTTAAATTGTTTTTAACGTTTGTTAAACTATTTTTTTAACGTTTGTTAAACATATTTTTTTGTAGCCGATTATCAAAAAGCTAAAGTATTTTGGTCTAAAGTAAGAGAGTCGTTCTACGCCCAAGTGGGGAGTAGAGACCGAAATCAAGACATGATATCGGGACGGTGGTCCGAAATTCGCAAATATGTCGGACTGTTTACAAATCTACATAACAGAAACAGTCGTCGGATGGTCGCGTTGGCATCGACCTCAACATGTCCGAGCAAGAAGGGACACCACAAGGCTCAAGTCGACCGGCCGGAAGGGACCGCGGTAAAAAAAAGACTAATGATGCCGATTTAGAATTTAGCGATGCGATCCTTAAAATAACAAGTACTCTCGAGAAGGCGACGCAGGTGAAAATGGAAAAACAAATGATGAAGAAATTGGAATTTCTTAGCAAGGACGTCAGCCACCTATCGCCGAGGGACCAAGCGATATATGAAAAACAAAAGGAGCGTATTCGAAAGGAAATGAAAGAAAATTAAAACCCTATGGAATAATTTAGTATTTTATTTTCTATGTATTTCTTTTTTTTTTTAGGATGTTGAATGTTTTTAATTAATTATTTTATCTTTTATTATTATTTTTAATTAATTATTAGTTTTTAAATTTGAATTGAATAAATAATTAAACAAAAAATTAATTCGATAAAGCCCCCGCTCACCTGCACCACAACACCCTCAAGTGCTTCAGTAGGGGCTTTATCCACTGCTTAGTCAGCATCCAGTCAGCGCCACATGGCGTGATATTAGAGGATGAATCCACTCTCAATAAAGCCCCACAACCATCAGTCTAACACGTTTCTCACATACGCTAATAATTTACATCATAGACGGTACTCGTAGTCTTAATTTCAAATAGTTTTGTCATTAGACCCATCGTTTGTTATTAATATAGAAATTTAGGAAACCTGAATTTCAAAATTAATCAAATTCGAATAAAGAATATGAATTCGGATTTGGAATATTTGGTTAGGGTGTTTATCTGAACTGGATCCGGTTCTTAAATTCGGACAGATAAATTTTAAACCATAGCGATAAGATTATTCCAATTCAAATTATATAAGTATTTTTCTTTTTATAAATACATATATCTTTTTATTTATTTTACAAACCTTTTGTTTTATTTTATTTTATTTCTCGAAATTCAGGTTATTTGAATCAACTCGAATTCGAATTTTCGGTTTGAATTCAATTCAGTTTCAAAAATAATAACCCATTAAACGTTCCTAAACTTAATAGAAGAAACGTCGAATAATAATATAATATAACATTTAAGCTATATAATTTATAATGTACTAGGTTAGAAACCCACGTCTTACACGGGTTGAATAAATTCAACTTGTTGTAAACAAGCATTTTCTATGAAAATTTGTCTATTGGATGTTATCAAACATTGGTGAAATAAGAAATAATAAAGATTTAAGAATTATAAATAACAAATAATGAAGATTTAAGAATTATCAAATTATATTTTAAGATAAGATATAATTGAAATTTTTATATGATTTAGTAAGTTTTAATAAAATATTAGAATAAATTTTAGATATTTAATTATTTAAAATCATTATCAATTATAATAAATAAATGTTTTGATATACCACGTGTCATTATTATAGAGCCTCTAGATATTTTTTTTCCCGCCTAAACATTTTTTAATTATCTATTTTAATTTTTTTTAAACTCCTAAATTGATTAAATACCATTTAAATTAGGGGTGTTCAAAAAAATCCGAATCCGAAACCGAACCCGAATTATCCGAAAATCCGAATCCGAATTATCCGAAAATTCGGATATCCGAATTTTCGGATTCGGATAGTGATTTTCAGATATTTCGGATAGTTTGGATATCCGAATATCCGAAATATTATATTTATATATTTTTTTTAATTGTTTTTATTATTTAAAAATAAGAAAATTTGAATCAAAACCCGATATATTATATTTATATATCTTTATATGTATATTTTCTAATTTTTTAAGGTTTTTAATTGTTTTTGTAATTTAAAAATATTATATATATATATATATATTTATATTTTCGGATATCCGTTTCACTATCCGAAAATTTCGGATATCCGAAATTCGGATATCCGAATTTTCGGATATCCGACTTTGAACACCCCTAATTTAAATGTTTCCATATGTTTTATGATTTTAAATTTTAAACATTAAATGTAGTATAACTTTTGATTGACGAATAACTTACTTTTTTTAAATAAATTATTTATAATTAAATTTAACTAATTCATAAGATTTAGATATATTAATTTTTTATTTTTTAAATTTTTATGAATTGTTACTATATAAGTGTTTTATTTATGTTAAAACAATTTAATACGCCACACACACACACACATAAAATCTATTATCTATTATTTATACTACTTAATAAATAAAATTGTACGGGACACGTGACATAATTCTAAAGTCCCTCCATTTATATTTTCTCGCCTAAACCATTCTAGCCATTATTTTAGGCAACTAAATTATTTATTATAATTCAGTATCATAATAAATTTATATTCCATCATTATTTAATATTTGATTAATATCAAAATAACAAAACAAAATATTTCTTGTATTTTTTTTAAATCAGTAATGAATATAGGATTTAGATTGACATTTTCAATTCACAAAATCTAATAAAATTAAGTTATCTGCTAACCGTGGCTATCTAAAATCTTATAATAACTTATCAACATATAAGATATTTATTTATTGTATTCTTTTCATGCTTCAGCCCGTGTAATACACGGGAATCTAACCGAGTTATTTAATAGAAGAGAGTTATTTAATAGGAGAGAGAGAGTCGGAAAATAAAAATATGAATTTCACCAGAAGTCGACACGTGTCATAAAAAATTATTCATTTACTATAATAAGAATTATTTTATATTATATCTCAAATAAAAATTAGTCATGTTTCCAAATTTATGAAATATCTTTGATTTTAGTTTCCTTTTATGTATAAATCCCAAATTAAGGGGCTAGATATATAAGGCTATGTGTTATACTCTTACTTTATTTTTTAGAAAGCGTCACCTTAATGCTATACCAACATTTTTTACTCCATCTTTCACCTATGTAATACACGTGCTTCACTTTACCTGTTTCGCTTTTTTTAATGTAAATAATGAAATCATATTATTTGATAAAAATAATATTAATTTGTAATAATTAAAATTAAATAGACACTAATTTAAAAATATAAAGACATTAATTTAAAAATAAATAGAGATTACATAATAACTTAGAAAATATATAAAGCTATGTGTTATACTCTTACTTTATCTTTCAGAATTAAGCGTCACCTCAATGACACATCAGCATTTTTCATTCCATCTTTCACATATGTAATACACATGCTTCAATTTACCTCTTTCATATATTTTTTTTAATTTTTAATGTAAATAATGAAATAATATTATTTGATAAAAATAATATTAATTTGTAATTAAAAATAAATAATAATTAAAGTTAATTATACACTAATTTAAAAATATAAAGACATCAATTAAAAAAAATAGAGATGTAACATTATATTCTATTTTCTTTAATGACGATCACAATAAATTGGCAGGTAAACGGACAACAAGCTGTGCCGCAACCCCCTTTTTGATAGCAAAACTAGGGGTGTTTACGGTCCGGTTTTGACGGTTTAGGTCAAACCATTGGCCAAACCGTTAGTAACGGTTTTTGATCATCGAAACCCAAAACCGAACCAAACCGAACCGTCACTAACGGTTTGGTTCCAGTTTGGTTTCACGGTTTGAGCTTTGGATATATATATATATATATATATATTTAAAATAAGAACTAATGATATAACTAAACCTCTAATTGCTCCAAATCTAACTATACTTTTAATGATAGGTGAAAAGATATAAATGCTTTTGTATGTATGTATGTTGGGTATAAAAGCACACGAAATCTCAGTTCTTTGAATAATTAAACTTGCAGTTATAGTACAGTGGCTGTGCGGGGTGAGGCTTTAAAGGTCTCACGCCAGTGGCTGTGCGGGGTGTGTATGTGCCTGCATGCTCTCAGTCGGGCATGCCACCATGTGGATGGGATAGCCCGTTTCAAACGGGTTGCGGGAGATGCAGAGGAGTTTATAGTGGGGATTCCTAAGCCGAATGTTTGGAGCGAAGTTGTTCCTTTGAGAGGGGTGGTTGTGGACGGGGTTCTCCTTGAACGCGTCTTCTCTCTTTCTATCACGACTGTTAAGAGCATCCCTTAAAATTGTAGGATGGCGTTTGCCCAGGCATTAACTGCTGCCCTCGGTAAAGTGGCGGCTATGCCAGACTCTGTTGAGGCATGGGTGAGACTTTTGTTGTTACCGCATTGCACGTTGCGAGTTTTCAGGCCTTCTAACCGTCAGGGCCGCAAGTCTGGTAATAGGAAGTCTTTGCAATGTCATAGTATTCAGTGGTCGCTGACAGCTTGGCGTGATGGGGATGGTTTCAAGGAGCTCATCCATTCCCTTTTTGCCCAACCTTTGGGGCCAACCATGTGTCGTGTAGAGCTTGTCCCTGGGTCCGATAATTCTATGGCGTGCAACAATGTTTGCGGAAAGTTACGGATGGGCATTTCACTGCGGCGGTCAAAGTATTATGCTCTTCAGGGTTTGCACCTTTCGGTAATGATACTATGAAAGTGTTGGTGGCAAAGCATCCCATCATGCCCCCTCCGGTTATGCATGTTTCCTTACTTTCCGAGCCTCCTCTTGTTGTGGATGATGATGTCGTGCTTGAATGCATTAAAGCTTTCCCTAAAGGGACCTCTTGTGGGAGGGACGGATTGAGAGCCCAACATATTTTGGATGCTCTTTGTGGAGAGGGGACTATGATCGCCGTTGACTTGCTCAGGGTTATTTCTGTGGTGGTTAATTTATGCTTCGGGGGGATATGCACAAGGGGATTGGCGGAGTTCGTTGCCTCGGCCCCTCTCACACCGCTGCTCAAACCGGACAACGGGATTAGACCTATTGCCGTAGGTGCGATCTGGAGGAGACTGGTCTCTAAGGTGGCCATGAGGGGTGTTGGGAAGGAGATGGCTAAATATCTGTGTGACTTTCAATTTGGGGTGGGAGTTCCCAATGGGGCAGAGGCTGTGCTCCATAGCACGAACAGGTTCTTAAATGAGTTTCACTCGGATGGATCGTTGGCTATGCTTACCGTCGATTTCTCCAATGCTTTCAACTTAGTGGATAGGACTGCCCTTCTGCAAGAGGTTCGGACCCTATGCCCGTCCATTTCGCTATGGGTGAGCCGGCTAGGTTATATGTGGGTGATGACCATATTTGGTCCACCACGGGGGTTCAATAGGGGGACCCTTTGGGGCCTCTCCTTTTTGCCTTAGTTTTGCATCCACTGGTTCATCAGATTAGGGATTGCTGCAAGCTTCTCTTCCATGCTTGGTACCTAGATGATGGTATGATTATCGGAGACGTTAAAGAGGTGGCTAAAGCCCTAGATATTATCAGGTTCGAGGGGCCCCGTTTGGGCCTTGAACTTAACGTCAAGAAAACGGAAGTTTTTTTGCCGTCGTGCAATGGGGTGAAGGTACAAGATGGATTGTTCCCTTGTGAGATTGGAAGGCCAGTGCTGGGTATGAAACTCCTTGGGGGTGCCGTTAGCAGAGATGCAAGGTTCATCAGTAATTTGGCTGTGAAAAGGGCTTCTCGTGCGGTGGAACTGATGAGCTGTCTCCCACGTTTGCAGGACCCTCAATGCGAGCTCCTTTTGCTCCGCTCGTGTATGGGAGTTGCAAAGCTATTATTCGGCCTTAGAACATGCCAGCCTATGTATGTGGGGGAAGCTGTTTCAATTTTTGACAAGGGCCTCCGGGGTGCGATCGAGGATATCGTGGTTTGTGGTGGTGCTTTTTTTGAGGATTTTCAATGGAGGTTGACATCACTTCCAACCCGTTTCGGGGGTTTGGGTTTATGTGCGGCTCAGGATGTATCTACTTATGCATTTGTGGCCTCGAGGACACAATCTTGGAGTTTACAGGACCACATTCTTCGGGGTTGTGATATTGATGGGTTAGATTCTGATTATGGGTGTGCGATGGATCGCTTGCGCATGTCCCTTCCTGATTTCGATCTTAGCGGTTTCTCTAATAAGGACACCGCCCCCCCTAAAGCCCAACATGCTTTGGCAAATGCCTTATTTAGCAGAATCGTCCAGAATTTGGAAGTAAAGTTTGATTTATCACCTCGCCAAAAAGCGGGGTTTGAATGTCTCCGGGCTCCTCGGGCTCAAGATTTTCTAACAGTTATCCCCATTGAAGGACTAGGTCAGCATATGTCGGCTGTGGAGTACCGGGCTATCCTCAAGTATCGGCTAATGATCCCCTTGTTTTCGACTGATGAGCCCTGCCCAGTTTGTCGCAAGGCTTGTTTGGATTCTTTTGGAGAGCATGCGGTCCATTGCAAAGAGTTACCCGGGTTTAAATACATGCATGATTTGGTTAGGGATGTTCTTTGTGATGTTCTCAAACGGGCAGGAATTTCTGCTAAAAAAGAGGCTCCCGTGAATTTTCTGACAGATTCGCTTAAAGGGAGGTCTACTCTACGGCCGGCTGATATTCTTGTGTTTGGTTGGGCAGGGGGGAAACACGCTTGTGTGGACCTTACAGGAGTGTCCCCTCTTGTGGGGCTTAGGGACAATGGGGTTGTGGTGGGTCATGCTGCTTTAAAGGCGGAATCAAGCAAAGTTGCTAAACACGAGAAAGCTTGTTTAGAGAACCAACACGTGTTTATCCCTTTTGCTTTTGATACTTTTGGGTTCCTAGCACCGGAGGCAGTGGAATTCCTAAATAGGGTTCAACGAGTCGTGCATAGTAATATTTCGGCCCCTAAGACCCAAAACTTTGTTTTTAGTAGGATCGGTTTTGCTATTCAAAAGGGGGTTGCAGCGTAACTTGTTGCCCGTTTACCTGTCACTTTATTGTAATTGTCCTATTTTAATTAAATGCTAGAGATCCAATATTAGATACTTTTTCTAGGGTTTTTGTGTTCTTCGGTTGATTCCATAAATACACTTCTGAAATGATACCCATGATTTGGTTATAGTACCAAACCCATTACTTTAACAATTGGTCCAAATTTAGTGTTATGATTTAATGTTGAATTGTTGATTATTTTCACATCAACTAACAGTTAAGAGACTCACTAATAGGCGTACCATAGTTACGAAGCTAATATAAAATGATTAAAAAACTAAAGCTTTCTTTTATTTTACGGTCCGATTTATGGTAAAAACCGTAAACCAAACCGTTCGATACAGTTTGAAAATTTTGAAACAGACCGACCGAAAGTTGAAAAAAAAAAACGACCACGAAACCAGACCGTTGACCGGTTTCAAGGTTTCAAACCGAACCGTGAACACCTCTAAGCAAAACCGATCATACTAGAAACAAAGTTTTGGGTCTGAGGAGTTGAAAAACTACTGTGTATGACCCGCTGAACACTGTTCAGAAATTCCACAGCCTCCGGGGCCAGGAAACCAAATGTATCAAAAGCAAAAGGGATAAACACGTGTTGATTTTCCAGACAAGCTTTCTCGTGTTTAGCAACTTTACCTGATTTCGCATTAAGCGCAGTCTGGCCCGCCACAAACCCATTGTCCATGAGCCCCATAAGAGGGGACACTCCTGTAAGGTCCACACAAGCGTGTTTCCCCCTTGCCCACCCAAACACAAGAATATCTGTTGGCCGTAGAGTAGACCTCCCTTCAAGCGGATCCGTCATGAAGTTCACGGGGGCTTCCTTTTTAGCAGAGGTTCCTGCCCGCTTAAGAACATAATATAGGACATCTCTAACCAAATCATGCCTGTATTTAAAACGAGGTAGCTCCTTGCAATGGACCGCTTGCTCGCCAAAAGAATCCAAACAAACCTTGCGGCAAACTTGGCAGGGCTCATCAGTCGGAAACAGAGAGATCATTAGCTGGTACTTAAGGATAGTCCGGTATTCCACAGCCGACATAATAGAGATTACATAATAATTTAGAAAAATACATAAATAAAGCATTAAACATATTTGTTTACAATTCGCTCGATCAGTTTTTCAGCCACAACCCGAGCCTTTCCGGTTAGATGATCAATTGGTGTCGTCAATGTGTTTAAATCTTCTCTCTCGACCGCTTCCCTTTTCAGCTGAACCCTTTCAATTTGTATCTCGCTAAATTTTGCCCACCAATCCGATATAGAATTGGTGACCGATTGAGATGTAGATGTCGCCATTGTTTTATTTTTCCTAATGGGCCGGGATGGTTCTAGAAAGTTGTCCTCTTCATCCTCATCATTGAGGTCAATCGGCTCTCTTTGTACATCGGAACAGACGACTGTGCTAGACTAGGACGTCTTCGTCAGTTTAGATGAACGACTTGTATCGCTCATATCTGGAACCACTACCCACTTAGTAGAATGCCTTACAATTTCACATGCATGATGCATCTACTAGGTTGAATGTTTGGCCATTAGTATGCTCACGATAAATGCTAGTCGCCGCTTTCAAATTGTTTGAATCATTTTGACCATTTTTTCGTTGATTGTAGAGGTTGTTGTAGATGTCACTAAACGTCTACAACTTTCGTCTCATAACCGACCATTTCGTGTTAAGTTGATGGTGCGACTGAAATTCGTCACGTTTCATAGCTATGTGAAAAAAAAAATTTAACATCCCTCGAAAAATGGTTATACGTTTATGCGTTACCTAAAAAAGATTGAAAAAATAAATTAAAGTTAGTGTGCAAATAAAAAATAAAAGTTTATAAAAAATAAAAAATTACCGGTGATTGGGTCCTCCGAAACATCGATCCAAGCACTAACCAAAGTCGTTTCCTCCTTAATAGACCATGGTTGAGCTGGTGCACGACCCATACTACGTGTAGTGACAGGTTTTTTATTGCTCTTCCTTTTGGCACGTGAACCACTCGGTTGGGTTTCGGGAACAGAGTCAGGTTGTGAGTCGGGTCGGAAATGGTTTGCGGATTAGTTTGGGTAATGGGTTGGAAAGCTTGAAAATTTTGTTGGGACCACCCGGCAAATCCTAGTTCTGGTGTTTGGGGGTATATGAGGTGGGGACTCGGTGGAAATTTGGTCGGATCAAAGTAGGGACGATAGGGATTACCTTGGTTGAACAGATTATCTGGCTCGTTTGGATTCATTTTTTATAGAGATGGAGATGAGATTTTATAAAAAAATAAATGTATAAAAGTTGTGTGAAAAAGTTAAAAAGGGTTGAATGGTATTTATAAGGTAAAAATTAATTTAACTTTTTTTTACCTTTTTAATGAAATACTCCAACGTTCGGATTTTGTGTGGCGAGGAAGAGACAACGGCGATGAAGCACCGTTAAAACCAAAAAGTGCGGCGAGGCAGGAGAGCGGTATTGCCATTGACGCCGTACATGACACGTCAGGGACGCGGCACCGTCCGCAAACCCATAACACATACCGTAAAGGTGGTCATATTTTCAAAAATATTGAAACAATATGTTGCAACTTATATCAATTTAAAATGTCATTTGTCTCGTTAACGTTTTTTTAACCCATTCAATATTCTTTTAAAAACTTTGATTCTCTAGGTATATTATCCTTATTAGCTTAGAACCCGTGTCTACACACGGAGTGAAAAATATCAGTACATAAAAGTTTTAAATCTTTATGTATATATTTTACATGTATAAAAATTTATTACATATACTAAGGATAGAAAACAAAATTCAAAATATGTAAAAATTAATATATAATTGGTTTCGAAAATACGTTAATTACTATTTATTGTAATTTGACTTTAATTTACTATTTGATTGAAAATAAAAGTTACATAATTAGATTTTAAAGTTTCTTATAATAAGTGATAATTTAAAATAAATGTGTTTTGTTAGTATAATTAGTATTTTTTTTTAAAATATATTATTATTAAAAGATAGAGATGTATTTAATAAAAGAGAGAGACGGGAAAAAAATGATGAGAATGAATATGGGGACGACATGTGACATGAAAAACTTTTATTTATTATATAATATAGATAGATTTATAACTATTATTATTATAGATCAGTTTAATTCTCTCTGTCTCGTATGTTAATGACAATATGTTTAAAAGGTGAAGAGTCGGAAAGATTTTTCAAACCCTTTTTAATGTTTAATTTATTTATTAAATAGCTAATATAGATTGCCAAAATAAAATAAGATATAATAAAGAATCCCACTAATAATATACCTATGTAATATTCTTTAGAAAATTCTGATTCTCTAAGTATATTATCCTTATATGTCATGAGAACATGTGTAGCGGGTGAAAGAGTTGAATAGATTTTTTAAAACTTTTCTTAAATGTTTAATTTGTTTATTAAAAAATTAATATGAATTACAAGTAAAAATAAACTTACTCAACACTATCGCACGTTATTGTTTTATCTCTTAGTAAATATTTCAATGACACATTTACTTTTATCGATAGGGGATATTTATACTCGGATTGTAAATTTAATAATCTCACCCGTTATATAAACATACAATTAGCAGTTTGTGAATAATAATTTACAAACTCCTGATTGCACATAAAAAAAGTACAACTTACGATGCATAAGATCACAAGGTTGGCTGGAAGTTTATAGTCGGTGACTTCAGGCAAATCCGCATTTTACCTTTTATCATATTTTATTTTTTATAATTAATTTTGTTTACAGTTTTTTATATAACTTTTAAGATATGGTGCATTACAAAATTCTGAGTGTACCATTGTGACGTGCTAATTTTGGGGAGGAACATCTGATAAAGCTAAGATTAACTACGTCTCGTGGAAAAAGGTTATTGCTCCAAAGGACAAAGGTGGGCTAGCTCTTAGCTCAACCCGGGTGGCAAATATTGCAATGCTTTCTAAATGATGGTGACGCTTTAAACAAGAAAAACAAGGGCTTTGGAAAAAGTTCATTTGGGCAATTCATTTTAACTCAAGAACTTGGAGTGAAATTCTGGCCAAAGTATCAAGCTTGGGACCTTGGAAACAAATATTCAAAGTCTCTCGTGATCTCATGCAATTCGGTATCGAACTTAGCAAAGTTATAAAAGGTGTGTTGGGTAGTGGCTCAGATATTCTGTTTTGGGTTGATAGCTGGATCGAAGCCGTCCCACTAGCCACTATATATCCAATCCTTTTTTTGCTTGAAGCGACGAAATCTACGGCCGTAGCGGATCGCTTAAGGCTCTCTAATGGCTCAGTTTGTTGGACTCCAAGATCGAAAAGAGAACCCATCTCTGTTGATGAAATCCGAGAGATGCAACAACTATCTATTCGCCTTTGCTCTGTGTCCTTGCACTTGGGAATTGATTGCTGGTCTTGGTCTTTAGATAGCTCGGGATCCTTCTCGGTAAAATGTATTAAAAATCAGATTCACCTGAACAACATGTCAAACATGGCTTATCGGTTTTCATGGAATAATTGGGTCTAGTGAAGGTAGGATTCTTAGCTTGGCGAGCTGCTCAGGATCGGCTTCCGACTGTGAGTGCTCTGTTAGTCAGGCATGGCATGTCCAGGTGCCATCTCCTTTGTGTCCCTTTTGTGATGAGGTAATTGAATCCGTCGAGCACATATTTGTTTCTTGCTCTTTCGCTCAGTCGATTTGGGATCTTATTACTACCTGGTGCAAGCTCTCGCAGTTGTTCGCTTTTGGTATTAGAGACCTATTGGAGATACATAGCTTCCTTCATGGCTCCAAGAGGTGGAAAAATGTTGTTCATTCGATCATGCTAGATGCGTTGTGGTGCATTTGGAAATCCTGAAATGATATTATTTTTAATCAAAAGTGGATCTCCCTAACTTTGATCATTGAAGAAATTAAGGTTCTCGAATTTCTTTGTTTCAAATCTCATGGTAATGTATCTAGCTTGTCATGAGATCAATGGTACAATTTCATTCTGTCTTGATTTGACGTTTTTTTAAGCATTGATGGTTGTAATCATTGGGGCTAGTTGTTACTAATTTTCTATTTATTTATATTATGTTTTGTTTCCCGTTTTCAAAAAAGAAAAAGTAAGCTGTACAAATATTTTTGATTTATAAAATTAATAAATAAAAAGTTTTATGCGTGATTTGCTCTGATGTGCTATTTGGTCATTAAATGTGTTATTTAATCATGTAACCGACCTCCATTTAATTTCTTAAACCACCAAATCCGGACCACGCGTTCACCAATTATTGGTTTAGTGTTGGGAAAAAAAATCGATATCGCTCTCAATTAATACATCCATTTTATATTAAAAAAATTATAAAATTAATATTTTTTCATAATATTTTATATCTTTATAATTATGTATTTATAACATACAGGTGTAACACAAAAAAAAACAATTTTCTTGATTTTTCTTTTGAAGAAAGCACTGAATAAAGAGAGATTTTTTTTTAACGGCTAACTTTTAGTTCTGTGGAGGGTATTGGTAAAATTATTCTCGACAGGATTTGATCTCATGACCTTCCCAAAAGGTAACCCTTTACAGGAAAACCTCTGACCATCAGACCAAAAGCCTGATTGCATGAGAGAGATTTTTTCAACCCGGGGAGATAATTAAAAGGCAAAATATTTTACTCTGTCTCGAGCAATGAATATGAAATTAAATATCTTACTAATTCTGTAGGACGATAAATAGTAGCGGCTCCATTAAGGGTTGATCACGTGGCATGTTCTGATTAATTTTTTTTCCAGTGTTTTTATATATACACACTGTAATGCGAGGTTTTTCACGTGAGTGGCCAACAGTCCAGTAGTCAGCGCCTTGGTTGGTCACCCGCGAGATGCTGGTTCAAATCTCAGCCTGCTTTGCCCCCACCTCTCTGCACGGTTTTCGGTTCGCTGACATTAGCAGGTCTGTGCTGATGTCTTAATTAAATTTTTTTTCTTAATAATTTAAATCTTCATACTTAATTTTGGGCTATAACTTTTAAAATATTATGTTATTAAGTTCTAAATTTACTCTTGCAAACATGCTTATTTTTATTTACATTGTTCAGAACCGAGCCGCCACTGCGCGCAAGTATTTTTTACTAGTTATAATTATAATTAATTTTAAATTTCATTATATATATGGGTGAAAACAGAATATAAACAGAAAGTGGAATATGGCTTGGTGGTTCGCGACTTAATCCTACATCCGCGTGGCGCGGGTTCGATTCACAGCCCCCCCACCCGTCGGGTCTTTTAAATTTTTTAATTTCATTATTTATATAATGACTAGGTTAGAATCCCGTGTATTACACGGGTTGAATAAATGTAATGTTATATAATTAGTAATAAAAAAATATGCTTTAAAAACCCGTGTATTACACATGTTGAATAAACACGTGTATTTCACGTGTTGAATAAAATATAATGAAATTTGTTAACACATACACTCGTCAAAATACGTTTTTAAAAAATATACTTTATCGTGACATTTATAAATTATGTTAAGTTCATTTTTAAAACATTTTTTTTCTATTGGGTATTAAATTTTATTTTATTTTTTGTGTAATTGATAAATGTTAATTTATATTAAATTATTAATAATATAATAACTATCCATAATTAAATAATAAGTATTCATTATTAGATTTATATTAAATATTTAAAAATATTGTTATTTAATAGGAGATAATGGGAGAAAACCATGCTATGAAGTAAGAATGTATAAAAAAATGACACGTGTTCCATTAAATTTTTATTTATTAGTAAAATATATATATATATATATATATAGGGGCATGTTCTTTTGAGAACCAACCATATGTTGAGAACCGAAAGAACCGCACAAAACGTGTACATATCGCTTTAATGAAAAAAGTAAAATTCAACAATAATGTTTTACTTATCTCTTCCCACTCTTAGTTTGAGTTTATCTCCTCTCTCCTAATTTTTTTTAAGAAGAGTATAAAAATATGCATATATGCATTCATTTGTGCATATAGTGTGAGTGCATATATGCATTTAAAAAAACGACTATAAATTCGAGGTCTTTTAAAACCAAACCTTAAACATACTGAAATGTACATGAATTCTAGTCAATTTATATTATAAATAGAGCAAGAGTTAATGCGGTTCTCACGGTTCTTAACATATTGTTGGTTCTCAAAAGAACATACCCCTATATATATATATATATATATATATATATATCCTCATATAATGGATGGAACAAATGTATTTTAAAGATAACACAATTAAAACACGAATCTAAATAAGAAGGGACAAAAGCAGTATATAAATACATAGTAGGTTAGAAACTCGGTGTATTACACGAGCTGAATAAATACAATATTATATAATTAGTAATAAAGATCTACGATTTACATATTTATCACATATTACATATATAGTTTTTTAATACAACCTTTTGAAACGTTGTATAGTTATTTTTTAAAAATGTTTTATAAAAAGAATGAAAGAAATGTTCAACTTATAAAAATGTTTTATTAACAAACCTATTTTGTTTAAATAAAAAAACGTTTTATAAAAAGAATTATATAAATCATTGTTATTTAATAGGAGAGAGATGCGAGAAACAAAAAATTATAAAAACAAATATAGAAATTTTTATAATTAATAAGAGAGATGCGAGAAAAAAAGGCTAAGGATGCACATGTGAGTGACAAATGTCCCACCAAAACCTTTATTTATTAGATAGTATAGATTCGATACGTTATATAACAGAAAAGTGAAGTTGCCTTGGTGGTTCACGCGCTACTTTTTCACCAACGAGGCACGGGTTTGAACGTTTGTCGCGTTCTCTAGGTAGGTTTTACTTTTTTTTTAATTATTTAACTAATATTTTTTATTTTTTCTATTATTATTTAACTTTTTTTTGCAATTTATATAAATTATTTTTTTATGCTTTATAATAACAAACTAAACTTTTAAATGCTATATTTGGGTAGGTGACCATTTTACATGTTTTATATCTTTTCGTTAAACAATTTTTTAAAGTTCGTTTTCGTTTTTCTTAACATTCATTTTTACAACGACATAACTTTTTCATGCTTTCCGAATTTTAACGTCGTGTCGTGCTTTTTTTTATCTTTATCTTTTCGTTAAAAGGTTTTTTAAAGTTCGCTTCATTTTTCTTCATATCCATTTTTACAACAATGTAACTTTTTCGTGCTTTATGAATTTATCATCACGACGTGTTTTCATTTTTAGAACCAAGCCTCCGCAACACGCGGTATATCATACTAGTTATTAGTATTACTTTTAAAGTAATTCTTTTTAATTCTTTTATTTTCAGACATAATAAATAACAAATAACAATAACATGCTCAATCACATAAAACTAAAAAAGATATAACTACTCAAGATAAAACACTAAGTGCACATAAAACAACAAATATGGAATGAAACAAGTCTTTGACTACACCCAAATGGAAAACGTGACATATGTGTTCTTAAATACATATTTTCACGTTAAATATTGTTGGTAGTTCATTATAAACTAGAAATATTGTTGGTAGTTCATTATAAACTAGAAATGAAGACCCGCGCGTTGCAGCAGGGCGGTACGGTGATATTAACGTGGATAGGTACATAACTAAACCCGAGCGATGCAGCGCGTATGCGAACATCGTTACTCGTGCTGTGGCAGAGACATTAATATTCTTAAGTACATAAAAGAAACGTATAAGGTTGAGGCGGTTCAGTTTTCTTGTAGAACAAAATGTTGAAACATGAGCATTATATATGAAAGTGAAAGTGTATTATTTGA
Organism: Smallanthus sonchifolius; assembly: GCA_023525975.1. Classification (NCBI taxonomy): domain Eukaryota; kingdom Viridiplantae; phylum Streptophyta; class Magnoliopsida; order Asterales; family Asteraceae; genus Smallanthus; species Smallanthus sonchifolius. The sequence goes on along the minus strand of CM042018.1, from coordinate 19,037,770 downwards.
AAATTTTGAAACATGAAGGTCACGGCGAAAGGCCCCCGCGCCCCGCGACGCGAGACGGATCTTAAACGGTTGAGGCGATGGCATTAACGTTGCTAAACAAAAAGAAACGTGGTTAAGTACACATAAGAAACGTATAAAGTTACCGCGACTCAGGTGTGTCGGTCTATTTTTTCACGGTACAATCACCCAAAAATGAAAAAAAAAAACCCCAAAAAAATGAGAAATAATAGTTATGAAAATAAATGTCAAGAATTCAAATTAAAAACATTACATGTCTTCGTTGGATGTAGGAGGACTAAATGGAGAAAAAAAATTGCCTGCAGAAGGATTCGATCTTGCGCCTAGAAAACTTTGAATAAATTCGACGAGCAATCTATTTATCGTCCGGAAGAAAACCAAAGTTAAACAAAAGTCTCGTATTTTCTCCCTGTTTCATTCCTTTTGCCACATTTCGATTACATAGAGGAAAATAAAACTAGCTCACGTTCATAGTCTTTAGGGAATTGAAAAATAATAACTGCTACCCACTAACATTAAGGAAATAAACATGGGACCGCGTAAATAAACAAACACTTGCAAATAAATAAAAAAGAGGAAATGCTAGACATGAAGAACGTGCGGTTTGAAGGGGTTGCATGGGTCTTGCTTTAGCCACTATTGCGAGAATCCAGCCCAACCCAGCTGACCCATGTTATCGTTGGGACTGCTCCATTTGCTGTTGAACCGGAAACGGGTGACCCGACTGCAACGTTTTCAAATTCAATGGCTAATGCATTCGAATTTCTAGTTGTGGGTTTATTAACCCCTCTTGTAAACCTATTGGGAAATAATCATCAATACAATACAATTTACACACACTTAAGGGTTTAACTTGGTATCAGAGCCTCCTTGGATCTATCATCTCCGCCGCCACCGATTGGCACATACAAAGTTGTTGTTATCCAACTGGAGCATACAAAGCTATCAGTGTGATTTGCTATCTGTTGTTACATATGTTTGCTGCCTTGTTGCAGCCTTCCCACCTGTTTTGTGGATCGAACTTCTTCTCTGCAACTACAGCCGCTACTGCAGGTCAGAACCCTAATTTTTCTTACAAGTTTCGATCGAAAGTTCAAGGTTTCAATTGAAAGTTTACAAGTTTTGACTGAAACTTTTCCCACGAAAGTTACAACTTTCGACTGAAACTTTTCCCACGAAAGTTACAACTTTCGACTGAAAATTTCGATCGCAAGTTCACAGGTTTTCAATCTAAAATTTATAAGTTTTGACTGAAACTTTTCCCACGAAAGTTACAACTTTCGATCGAAAGTTCACAAGTTTCGACTGAAAGTTTACAAGTTTCGACTGAAAGTCACAAAACATTCGCTCGAAAGTACCTACAATGGCCACTGTTACTGCATTTACCTCAAGTGAGAAAGCTTCCTAGAACTCACACAAGTTAGCGTTCACTCTCTCTCCAACAAACTATGGCTACTGGCAAACAATGCTTGAGCCATTTCTAATCACTAACAACCTATCTGGCTATATTGACAGTTCAATTCCTTGTCCAGACAAAACTTTAACAACAAGATCTGATATAGCTGCCGCCCTCACAGTCAATCCTAGTTATCTCACATGGATCTCTAATGATGCACATGTGCGTATGATTATCATTTTCACTATATATGAGACATCATTCTCTCATGTTCAAGGCACTACCGCTCGTGAATTATGGGACTCACTTGCCCATGCCTATGCTCCACACACTGCCTCATGAGAGTACAAGCTTAAGACACAACTTCTTAATCTTCAAATGAAGGGGGATGAGACTCCTCTTTCTTATGTGCACAGGAGTATGCATCTTCACTTCCCAACATTGGTGACCAATCAAAGACAAAGATCTCTTTTTATTTGTGGTCTCCGAACTCCGTGAAGCATACAATGGTCTCAAATCGACCATTCTTGCTCGTTTATCTCCATTAACACTCATTGAGCTTTATAGTCTTCTCAGTGATCATGACTACATGGTTACAAAGCCTCCATAATCAGGTACTGTATCTGTTTTTAATGTCTACAGGTTCCTCATCTGTATCAACCCCAACTGTCCCGTCTCAGCCATCACAACAACTCATGGCTCTTCGGCAAATGGCAACCCAATAAGGCTTCCAACTTTTGCCCAACACCGATACTCCTCAAGCCTTTTATAGCTATCGTCCACCCTATAATCGTGGAAAAAACAACAGAGGACGATGTGCTCCCTCACGTGGTAACAACATGGGATGCGGTCGTAGTCAATTCTCTTGGGCATTCTCTCAGAACATGGTCTATGGCTCCTGAAATCGATGTGGCATTGGACATATCCAAGTTATTGTCCAAATCATGATTATGAGGAAACCTTCTCGCCAGTGGCTATGCTTAAGTCAATCATAATTCTAAATGCTATATCAACTTATTATGACTACGAAATATGGCAGATGGATGTCAAAACGACTTTTTTAAATGGGCACCTTACTGAAGATGTCTATATGGCTCAACTAGAAGGTTTTTGTGACATCCCTGATTTCTGTGTCTGATTCTATGTCTTGTTTGAATTCTATTGTGATTCTACGTCTAATTCATGCGTTCATTCTAGAACTTGCTACTTATAGTAACATTGGATGTCTTAGATTCTATCTAAATCAAAGCTATTAAAGTTACTGACTTTATTAATCTCTTTATTAATCTATAGTAAGACTTAAAGGACCAAAGTTACATATATGTAGATTTAGGGTTTCTTATGTAACATTTTTAAAACTATGGATAATTATTGTTAATTTATCTAATTATTATTGTTTTTTTTTTTGAAATTTCTAGAAGAAAATATTTATATTATTAAAACAATTAAATGTATTAAAAACCATTAAACTTATCTAAATGATTAAAATTATTATTTTCTTTAAACCTATCCTAATCTTACTCCATCCAACTAACTAACTCATTCTTATCCCATCCTAACCCCATATTTTCGAAAATTCCCAGCTAGATATAATCCATTCTTAACGGAGCTATTAGTTCTTCAGTCAATATTCTTAGTCTTTATTGGCTCGAAGCTCTTTATTTTTTGTTCGATGAGCAGATCCATTTAATGATGAATCCGTATTAATGCTTTATTACGCAGATTTTTTCTGAGATGACTCATAGACCTTCCATATTGGAATTATATATCATCAATATTCTTTTTCTTTCTTTATCCCATCCTTCTATTTATCCATACCCTTTCTTTTTTATTTCGATTGACAACTTAGAAGCAGATTTTTTAATTAAAAAAGATTTCAGTTGCTACAACAATATGAACAATATATCCTATCTTGACTGGTTCTTTGGATCCAGATAATATGAAGTGATGAGTTAGTTATTACTTCTATAGTTATATGTTTATACTATGGTGGTTTTTTATACTAACCCTAAAAAAACCAACGAGTCACACACTAAGCATAGCAATTTTATCAAAAGATTAGTTTCATTTTTATTAAACCCTATAGAATTATCCCCTTCTTACAATTCAATCCTAGTTATTTATTATTGGTTAGTTACCGTTATGCCCCTATGTATGTAGAAGCATGTTTTGGTAACTATAGATAAAATTCTATGTATCGGTGTACGTGGCTAGTACGCAGGAGGGTGTTCCTGAGTACTTAGCCTACACACCAGTTTGGTCATGCGTACTTAGTAAGTACGCAAGGCTTTTGCCTTGCGTACTTGTCAAGTACGCATGACCAAACCCTGCGCACTTAGACAAGTACGCAGGTAGTGTTCCTTCCCCTTTAAATATGAGATGATGGCCTCATTTATAGGTGGAACTTCTGGAACAAGGTTGAGAGGTGTCCGGGTCGGGACGAGCTCTTCCGACCCCTGGACCGTGAACTTAGATAAGAGATGTGTGCTCTTTCGGTATGTAGTCTATAATATGGGATGACTTCTATGTTATGGATTACGTATCGTTTCATTATCTTTTGTCATTGTTCTTGTTTATCTGCTTTGGTTTCTTGGTTCCCACACAAATCACAGAACAGATTACGCGACGAGGCTCCCGGGACCTACAATGTATCTTCTAAATAAATCTTAGAATATTCTAGATGCTCTCCTACAATTTTCAAAAACTATTAGATAAACTCAAGCCATGTTCAGCTTTTGCAATCCTAGTCAAAAAGCTAACTAACTTTTCCCTAAAACCCTCACAAATCCTCCCTATAAATAGACCCCTCTTTCACCTTCATTCTTCACACCTCACCAGCGAATTCTCTAGAGCTCTCTAGCTACTAAGATCGTTCCTCTCCTCCCTTGTGAAGATTCAAGTTCATACCTTTCCATTCTAAGTAAGTTTCCTTCATAATGTTCATACTTTTCCTTTTAATTTCCTTCAAATCCTTCATAAATAGCTTGGATCTATGATTCCCCAACACGGTTATGTTATAATAATAGATCTAATCCAAGATCAAAAGCCAAATCAAGCTTTTTTTTATCAAAACTTTCATTATGATCATCAAACATTAAAATTTGTATTTTGACAGATTCACTGACCTGACTTCGGGAGGCCATATCTCCCTCAAAACGAAACCTATTTCAATGATTCTTTTTTTTTACAATCAAGTTTAGACTCTTACGTTTCCAACCATATAAAGAACTCCTTCAAACTCCAAGTTTTCGACCCCCAAACAACTAAAACAAAATCAGTGCGTAAGGTTGTTATAAATCTGTCCAAGTTTATACTTTTACAATCTTTTCACCTATTTAATTCCTTGATAAAAAGCAACGATTTTTCATATAATTTGCTTAATATAATAATGTTTAACATGTTAAAATCTCAGATTTTAATTAATTTTATAAACCCTTCGATCTTGTTCAAACTTTTTAGATAAAAACTTGATTTTGATCTTTCTAGTTTCCTTTCAACTTCTAGAATCATGTTTATAGTAAAACTCTCTATTTTCAAATTAAACCCCTCTAATATCCAACTTATTCATGTCAATCCTAACTAAACTCATATTTTCACTTTTAACCCTTATGTTTTCCAACCTTACAAAACACACCCTAAACTTGGCCTCGTATGCAAAAGGAGTAACTTTCAAACCGGTATGTAGCTATCTGACGAACAAGAGGGTTCTGGCTAGGAAAAACAGGATTCTGATCCAACCGACTCTTTCCTGGGAACTTTTATGTTAGAGGTACTAATCTGTAATGATAACCACTTCTCGTATAGAGCAACCACTTTCAACTAATTACAATAGCAACCCCTCAACTATTCTAAACTTGATTCTAACTTAACAAGCTTACTTAGGGAATCTTTAAGGCATCTTCAATCCAAGTTACTACAAGTGCAAGTTCAACCCTCTAACTTTGCAACGTGAGTTCATAGCCCCTCTTTTACTTTCTATCCTTCAGGTGGAAAACATGCTCGTATTCAAACTCTATATCAATACTATTATCATTCTACAAGGTTTTCATACTATTTCAATAACAACTTTCTATACTTGTAAACTTAAATGGGTTCATACACACTCTACCACACCATTAACTTTTAGCCAACGAGAGTAAGTAAATAGATCTGTTGGCCTGACAAACCCATCTAGTCCTTCAAGTTGATGAATTCTGTTAAACTTGGAAGGAGCTGGGTGTACAGAAACTGCATATTATAACTACACTTTGGGTCTGATGTGTTTAGATGGGAATCTATTCTAGTCACTAAGGTTGGTTGTGGACTCAATGTATGAAAGTTTAAATAACTTGTATTGAAATTGTTTATGGATTCTACACTATTATTCTATGCTATTTCTAAGCATCTAAACCTATGTTCTCACCAACCTTTTAGTTGACCTATTTTAGCATGTTTTTCAGGTTTTGGAAACTAAGTTACTGCTGTGATCACGCTAGGATTTGAATGACTCATGCTTTAGTAGACTTAGCTAAACATTAACAAAAGGAAGACTTATGTGTTCTACTTGTTTTGTTTGACTTTTGTAATCAATGTAATCAACTATTCGATTAATATAATAGAAATTTCTTTTGATCCTTGTGTGATAATTCAATTTCGTCACGCTCCTGTGTAAATAAAAAGATATATGTTTTTGAAATTATTTGGCACACCACTATCTTTTTATGAAAATAAATCCGAGTGTTGGTGGCACCCACATTCCATAATTCCATCTGTCATTAGCTTAATCATATTTCAAAAACTTGATGTCGCCCAGACGGTCTATAAAAACTATAATAAAAACCTAATCTAGACACCTAAGTAATACTCTGGAAAACCTATGAACTAGACCACAATGACATGCAATTGTACCTATTGAATGTAGCTAAGCTTAACGGTAAACCAGATATCGAACCCTAGAGACACTACTATAGCTAAACTAGACTTTGACTAGAACTGAGAATATTGGTTTGGTTGGGGGGGTTTTCTATAACTAAGATTAAACTAATGAATTCAAGATTATGAAAACAGATGAATGACATTAACAATCAGACAAGAGACTCGGAGACTATCAAGATAGAGAAAACACTACCTAGGTCAGAATCCTACTTGTAAGGCTCAGATTTCTACCGGTTATGGAAACTATGATGGACTGGGTATCTAAGGATAACAACTCTAGACAACCTAGTGGATCCCTAATCACTCTCAGGGTGTCACCAAAAGGAAACACTAAAGATGCAAAACGCTCACCAAATGATTAGATTACCTTTCAGTATCTCCAACGATAATAAACTACCCAAAAGACATATCACTTCTCGATCTCACTGTCACAACACATTCAAGGAATGCACCGGATAATCTCAGAACAAAACTATGACTCGGACTAGCAACAAATACTAAGAACCTAAGGGAAACTTCTTCTCAGACAGTTTACACTCAGAATTAGGGCTGGCAAAACAGGTAATTCGTGTCTAAACAGGTCATAGGCGACGCGCATAACACAAGTATCAAATATGAATACGACTCGTTTAACTTCTTTATATTTAATGTCTATAAGACAGTTGTATCTTGTATGTACCAAGAACGACAATTGATGATGTCTAGCCTCTTAATTTTACTTATTTTTTAAAATGTATAAAATTACATAATGTACTTTTTCTTAAACAGGTTTAATCGTGTCTTAAACAGGTAGGAATTGCCAGCCCTACTCAGAATCCTAACACTGAAGAATAACCAACAACCTCTCACCTTTCGGGTATCGAGATAAGAAGAATACTCAGATCTAATCCACTCTTAATCACCGTTCCTATGGAATACTACGTCTAGCAAAACATCAAACAATCACAAACACACAGTCTATGTTCTAGATACACTACTATAACTGAAAGGCATTCACAAGCAGCATAAGGAACAATAATCAATCATACATCAGACTAAAGCATGCATATTCATCATAATAACCGAACTGAAATCATTACAATATCATCAAACCATCATAAATATCCAAAAACCGAATAAAAATCTAAACTTTAACAAGTAATCATCTTTAACCTAAGCAATATATATAGTTTAGCCTAGAATCATAATAAAAAACACAAATTCAGAAGTAAAACTCAAAACCATAGTGTCATTCAGAACAAATAAGCAAACAATCATAAAAAACAATAACCGAATGATTGATGTCTAACCAAACAATGATCAAAGCTCCAAACTTGGCCTCCAAAAGCTTCTCTATCTCTCAAAATAGCCCTAGATCTCTATGTAGACGGCTATCAATCGAACTCCCTTGAATAATATGGCAATCCAAAACATTAAATTAAAATTTTAGGGTTTTTTTCACGGATTGCAGGCCCCTCGCGTACCGCGAGGCAATCCACCAGGCCCTTCGCGTACCGCGAAGGCCAAAACAGCCGGGGCCCAAATCTGGGTCTCTCGTGTACCACGAGACATTTCCTCTCCTCCCTCGCGTACCGCAATGCTCTGAAAATTCAACTTTTCTTCATCTTTCTCCCGACTTTCCTCTCATGCTTGATTTCTTCATGATTTAGCTTCATATGAACACCCGCAAATACAATAAAGACTAAGTACAAGCTAAAATTACCACAAAACGAATACAAAACTAAGTAAAATAGCACATAATACACGGATAAAAAACATGTGTTTTGCAACACATCAATAATCCACCTTCAGCGGGTGTGTGACAATTTCGTCGATCCAAAGAATCCAGACAAGGTATGCAAACTCCGAAAATCCATTTATGGATTGAAGCAAGCATCTCAGAGTTGGAACCTTCGTTTTGATAAGAAAATCAAAGAGTTTGGTTTCATCAAGAACGAAGATAAGCCGTGTGCTTACATGAATTCAAGTGGGAGCACAGTTAGGTTCTTAATATTGTATGTGGGTGACATACTACTTATTGGAAATAACATTCCAACCTTATAAGAAGTAAAACTTGGCTTGGAAAGTGTTTTGCAATGAAGGATCATGGTGAAGCCGCATATATTCTGGGAATAAAGATCTATAGAGATAGATTAAAGCGAATTATAGGTTTAAGCCAAAGTATATGTATTGACAAGGTTATACAACGCTTCTCGATGCAAGATTCCTAGGAAGAATTCTTGCCTATGGCACATGGAACGATCTTAAATCAATCGTAGTGTTCAGAAACGGATAAGGATAAAAGAAGGATGGAAAGAGTTCCATATGCTTCTGAGATAGGATCAATCATGTATGCCATGTTCTGCACTAGGCCGGATGTCTCGTATGCTTTGAGTATGACGAGCAGATATCAGCAGAATCCAGGGGATGCTGACTGGATTGTTGTGAAGAACATTCTGAAGTACTTGAGAAGGACTAAAGATATGTTCCTGATATATGGAGGTGTGGAAGAAGAGCTCACTGTAAGGTGTTACATTGATGCTAGCTTCCAAACTCACAAACGGGATTCGTATTCACATCGAATGGTGGAGCAATAAATTGGAAGAGTTCCAAGCAGAGTTTTGTTGCTCAATCCACTACTAAGTCTGAATACATTGCGGCATCAGATGCTGCAAAGGAGGCTGCTTGGATGAAGAGGTTCATAGATGATCTCGGGGTAGTGCCAAGTGTTGAGAGACCTATCGAGATATTATGTGACAAAAACGGTGTTATTGCTCAAGCAAAAGAACCAAGGTCACATCACAGGACCAAGCACATGTTGGATATTAGATGTCCGATCATCATTAATATCAACGTTTCTATCGAGGTACGATCCAAAGAGTTACACTTTGGACAACGAGCAATTGATAATATTTAATTGTAAATACTACAGTTCACAAAACACGGCATTATGAGATGGTAAATAAATATTTAGAGAAATATTTAAGAGGTGGATTCGGATATTAATTATTCAGAGCAATAATTAATCGTTAATTCGATGACTAATTATTTAGAGAAATAATTGATGATTAAAATGGTTTTTAACGTTTAACAGTTAAACGTTAGTTATAGTTTTACTAATTATTTATAGTTAGTATATAATGAGGGTTCAAAGTAATTAAACAGTTAATTACAAGGGATTAATAATTAATTCCTAATGGGTGTTATATGTAATTATGATAACTATATATACATCCTTAATCTAAAACCCTAATAACCATTCTTAGCCTCCAACACAATTTACAAAAAAGGGAGACCCCTCCCTCTCGGTTTTCTGATCCACCACCGTCGGCCCACCCCTGCTGCCACTGGAACAACCGTGCAACCATCGCAGCGCCGCCGAGCTGCTGCTTTCCTGTCGTCGCTTCCTTGCCATGAGTCGGAGTCCCCACGAAAACGGTTCTTGCGCATTCAATCTCGTAAGAGGGGATTAGTAGCAAAGGGTTTCATGAACAAGTCAACTAGCGTGACGTTCGTTGCATCCATCGTGTGAGTTTAGGTTATTCGTCAAAGGTATAAACCCTAAACTTCTTATGGTTGCGTTGTTTTATATTTATTATTGTCTAAACGCTGTGTAATCGGATCACTATCGGATAAAGTTCTGAACTTTATTATCCTTTGCTTTTATTTACGCTTCTGCATTAATAAATATGATTTTATAAAGTATTGTTTTAACTGTTAAAACTAGTGCACGATTCCCAACAGCACATACTTATGAAGTTCCACTATATGCGGGAGATACCAGAACGTGGAGACGTCACTAAAAACAAGGTGCATCTAGATCATAATCTAGCAGACCCGTTCACTAAGCCCTTGCCTCTAATGAAACACGAGGAACATGCTAAAAAGATAGGGCTTAGGATGGCTAGTGAGTGGATATGACTTGTGTTAGTATTTGGATGTTTTTGAATTATAACAGTAATATTTGAATGATTTTGAATTTAATGGTTACATTCCTTATCATTAATATTTATTAGTGTTCAATATTTGTATGTTTAAGAATCCTTGAATAATGGTTATTCTAAAATTTCGTGGTCGATAAAATCAATGGGAATAGAGTTTGAATTAAGACCGTTGTGAATTCAGTGGCTTATTCATAAGATGAAAGTCCAAGGAGTTGGATGCCAAATTCACAGATATTCATTAAAGAATGAATATTGAACACAATCTGCTTCAAAACTACTTCATGGATCATTGTCATAAGTAGGTTTTGAAAATGTTATAGTCCATATATCCTCAGACCTAAGATTCATATTAGAACTTGATTATGTGTAAGATTGTTATTTGACATGATCTAACGCTGTTTTTTGATCATACGGTAATAAGGATCATTGTTGGGAGTTAATCTGAAACTTAGTGAGAGTTATATGTAGTCGAAGGAATCTGTCCTCCCCTTCTTCCCATTCCAACTCATCACAATATCCTCCTCCACCTCCACCTCCACCACCTTGTACTCGTCATTCCAATATGCGTTAAAATCCCAAACCTCGGGTACCTTATAGTCCTTTTGACAAACATGTTTCCATATCTAATTAAAAGGATTAAATTAATTAATTGTTAAGAGTTAATAATTAAGAATTAATTTAAAGATTAATAAATGTCAAATGGTTTGATAATTATTAACTGGTTTTTTAACTATATATATTATTAATATGATTAATAATATGAATTAGTTAGCCAAGGTATTTAATTAATAATAAAAGAGTTAATTATTAAATAACCCTAACTTATTCTCCAAGATTTATAATGGTTATAAATAAAGGGATTAGGGTTAGAATACTAGACACAAAACTAAGGAGGAAAAAAGGAAAAAAAAAAACCCTAATCTCTCACTCTCTCCCTGTAGCCGTTTCCCCTCTCCCCTGCGCATCGTCGCTGCATCGCAACACCGTCTCGCAGCCGTGCTCACCGATCGCCGCCGCCCTTTTGCGCTAGGATCGCCACCGCCGTCCGGGTTTGCGTGTTTGGTCGATTTTAGAGGAAACCGAAGGAGTTTGGTTGTCCCGGGTTTTTCGTGTTACCAGATCTAGCGACTGGGTTCGTTGTTTCGTGGTGTCACCGTTCGGTTAGCTATTTACTTCTCATAAGGTATAAATCTAAACCTGACTATGTTTAATTTTGTTCTGTTATGTTTGCATCAGGACTCGTGGTGGGCGGTCAAGGGTTTTGGCCTAGACTGGATTATACATATCTGTTACGCTGCATTTATATCAAAATTGTTTTGAAACCCTTGTACGAAACCCAACAAACCGATCCTTCTCTTTTTATATACAAGTCTGGGAAATAATCATGTACATTCTAGTTTATGTTGATGACATCATCGTTACTGGTAAAAATATCATAACTGTCAATACACTCATCAAACAGCTCAGCCATGCCTTTGCTCTAAAAAATCTAGGCGATCTTGATTACTTTCTAGGCATTGAAAATGTGCGACAAGGTCGTGATATTCTACTATCTCAACGAAAAATATCCCTGAGGTCCTTCAACGAGCTAGCCTTTCATATTCAAAGCCAGTCTATCCTCTTATGAGCACCTCACAAGTCTTATATCTAGAATACAATCCCCTAATTTATGAACCAGTCAAGTATCGCCAACTTGTTGGTGCACTCTGGTATGTCACTCTCTAAGGTCGGACATTGCCTTTTTCGTCAACAAAGTCTGTCAATACATGCACGCACGTTCTAACAATTACTAGTATGCGGTGAAACGAATTCTCAGTTATCTAAAAGGCACCATCTATCATGGTTTACTAATTTCTCACAAGTCTGGTTGCCCTCTCCAGGCCTTTACTAATGTTCACTAGCAAGGAACCTCCACTATTCAAGCCTTCTCTGATGTTGATTGGGTTGGGTGCCCGGATGACCGATGGTCCACGGTGGGATTTGCTATCTACTTGGGCTCTAACCTTATATCCTGGACCGCACGAAAACAGAAAACCGTTTCGAGGTCATCCACTGAGTCAGAATACAAAGCTCTAGCAGATACGGTTGCAGAATTAACTTGGCTAGAATCTACTCACACTCTCTCGCGTGATAATCTCAATGCAACTTACCTTGCTGCCAATACAGTCTTTCATGCTCGAACAAAGCATGTTGAAATTGATTTTCACTTCGTTCGTGAAAAAGTGGCTGAAGGAAAAAATCAGCATACATTTTATATCGATAGACGATAAGATTGCAGACATCTTCACAAAGCCGCAGGTCGCTTCCCGCCCTTAGCTTGTGAGTGAATATTAGATTATATTGTAAGTAGTAATATTAGAAGGTAGCTTTATATAAATATGGTTATTATATATAACCACTCTTGTAAGCCTATTAAAAAATAATCATCAATATAATACAATTTACACATTTAAAGGGTTTAATTTTTTTTGAACATCAAACTAATACACTTTTTTTTTCTATTATAATATTTGAACCCTTAATCTCTTTGAACATAGACACTTTTGTTAACACCTTAGTACTATTGAACATTCAAGAGATCAAGAACATTCACGGTTAAGTGCTCTAGATAATAGAAAAGGTAATTGATTATATTTTTGTTTATTAAAAGTTCAAATTTTGCGTTTGCTATGCTGTAAACTGTGTAATAAATTTAGATAAAACAATTAGATACATATTTATTTAGGGTGGAGGGGGTGGAACCCCTTCAACCCGTAAATACACTAAAAGTTAGATAATCAACACGCGTCATGTCATGTCACGTCATTTAAACTCCTAACTATCCTAAAGTACCCTAAACACAAAGGGTGGGGAACCCCTAACTACCATAGCATTTTTTTAAATAAAAAATAAATAAAATACAATAAACATAAAATTAAAATTAATTAAAAAAATGCAACATACAAATGAAATAAAAATAAAATTACCTAAAAAAATAAAAATACATTCAACATAAAATTAAAATAAAAAAAACATAATTTTAATTAAAAATAATACTACTCGTCGTCGTCCGAAACCGCGATGTCCAAGTTTGCAGCAACGTGTTGCATAAGATCAAATTTAAGTCTAACATGTGTTTGATCCTGCAACTCCGAAATTATATTATCGTCAACCACTGGATCGGGGATGTGCACCAGTGATATGCCATTTTTGTCATCTTTTAAAATCATATTGTGTAATATAAGGCATGCATACATCTGATTTCGCATCTTCTCGCACTTCATCGCCTGAGTCGTTGAATAATACACCATTTAGATTTTAAAACACCAAAAGCTTGTTCAACATCTTTTCTTTACGACTCTTGCACCTTTGTAAAAAAAATTTCCTTGATGTCGATTGGATAAGAATAAGATTTGACAAAAGTTGACCAAGAAGGGTAAATCATATCGGCCAGGTAATAACCACGCTTGTATTGTCGACCATTAACCTGAAATGGACACCTAGGAGCGGTTCCATGCATCTCGTTAGTAAAAAGTGGAGATTGATTGAGAACATTGATGTCGTTGTTCGAACCGGCAACCCCAAAGTACGCATGCCAGAACCATAAATTATGTGACGCCACCTCTTCTAGCATGATCGTTGGGTATTGGTGATCATCTCGATGATATTGGCCTCGTAAACGCGTTAGGCAATTTCTCCAAACCCAATGCGTACAGTCGATGCTACCGAGCATCCTTGGAATGCCATGTCTACTTTCATGTGCATCGTACAAAAGAGCAATGTCGTGGCTAGTGGGTGCATGCAAATATTCTTTATCATATAAAATAACAATAGCATTGCAAAATATTCTAGGCATTCATGTGAGGTCCTAGCAGACATAGCTAAATATTCATGGTAATCGCCATTAACATTACCTGAAGCGAGTTGACGAATAGATGATGTGCATTTATGTAATGGAGTGAAACTTTCTTTCATCCTCGCGTCAAGCCCTTCTTGAAAACATTCAAAATTATCACGTATATCCCCAACAATCTTTAGAAATAAATCCTTCGACATCTGAAATCTATTTCTAAACGTCTCGGCGTCGTATTTTGGAGTATCGACAAAGTCATCTTTCATAAGAACCTTGTAAGCCTTGACACGATCACGGTGCACATATCTTTTTTTTTGTATGTGCTATATCTGTCGTATCTTCAAGTTCGGTTGTAGCGGCGACAATTTGGGTTAGAAATTCAAACGAGTTAGAATCGAAACTACTAGAAAATGACTGGGGAAATAAAGAGTGTGTTTCATTTTGTTGCAAAATATAAAATAGATATAGAGTGGCTGTGGGAGAGTATGTATTTGGTATGAATATTGAGATTAAAAAGATTGGTATTATAGGAGGGGATTTTTTTTATTTAATGGATAACGCCTATAATGGAAAACGGCTAGTTTAACGGTAAAAAAAACAACACCAAAACACACGGGTTCGTGAACCCGTCAAAAGAACCCGATACCCAACCTGAGCCAGTTGCGCCGCTGGTGTAGCCGTGAACACGCATGAACCCATGCTCGAACCCGAACTCCACTCCCTCCACCCATAGATTATAAAGTTACGTCAGTAGTTTTTTTAAGGCAAATTTCTTTATTTCTGTGAGAGTTGAACTCATGATTTTATCAAACCTTGATGTACCTTTAAAAATTGTCACTAGTTAAAGTTATGTTAGTAGTTAAAGAGGTTGTGGTGTAGTGGTTGAGGTGACGCCTGAAGTCCCAAGGTACCCGGGTTCAATTCCTGCCACCACCATTAATTTCTGAGGCATGCAAATGAGACTTAGTTCTTAGGCTGATGCACCAGGGTTTTACCCACGTCGATCCAGGGTACAAGCCTCGGCTCTCCCTCAAGCCCGGAAGGGGCCGTATTGGTGGGATTTTTCCTTGGATGCTCTCCAACTCTGACGCCAAGTGGGCCCGGTTAAGACAACATATTGGACGGAGTTGGACGAAGCTCTCCTATGTGCGGGGGGTACGACGTCAAAACATTCAATGTTCGTTGTTTAAAAAAAAAGTAGTTAAAGTGATAAAATTGTCCCTTTAAAAAGAATAATGATGAAAATTCATTAATATTACAAATTATTGTAAAGGATATAAAAGTTTTTTTTAAACGAGAAACTCTTATTATTGTATTAGTATTTAAAACTTCTTTTAATTATTATATACATTTCTTTTACCTTTATATTAAGTGCTACGTTGATGTCGCAACTTACCGACAAAGATTCAACGATCAGAGTATTTCCACCTTTTGGTGGGGATAAAATCTTAAACAAAAAAAAATCAATTTTTCTCAACTTATTCGTATCCTATGTAATTATTTAAAACGGATTTTTGACACGTCAAAGATTACACCATATCCAACAAAATATGATTTCTCCTTTACTATTTTACTATGACATATAAAAAGTAATTTAGACGTCAAATTTTAACCCAAATACTTAAAAATAAGTTTCTTTTTTTTTACTTTTAATATAAAGTCATGGATTGTTTGAACTATATACTATTTCTAGAGTCTAATTGCGTATATTTGAAAGATGGACTCGCGAATGCTACACCAATCTGGTGGAAGATTTATGAAACAAAGAGGAGGGGATCGGGATGATCGGGATCACCGTCCTCTCCTCATCAGTACCGTCTCAATAACTATTCCCGAATGAGGGATTCCAAAACCACTCACTCCACCTTTACTTCCATAATTTCGTTGCAATGAGCTTGAGTGAAGGGAAATGTTGTTGTTTCTATTATTTGTATCAAAAAAATTGTTATGGATGTCACTCGTTTCCCTTGCTTAATGAGTAATATGTGGAAATTAGACATTCGCACTTATTGTCGTGTGATGTTAAAAGTGAGATGCGTTTTCTAGTTCAAACAAAAGTAACTTGTTTAACATTCAAAATTTGGGGACGTGATGAAAACATGGCCTATACGGTGTGTTTGATGTGGCTTTGAAAGTGATTAATGTAAATTATAAAAATCGTAATCACTTAATTCTAACCTTATCCTTGGATTTAATCAAGTGATTGCGATTTTTATAATTCACATTAGTCACTTTTAAAGCCACATCAAAACACACCGTATGTTTCACCACATTCCCAAAAATTTGAATGTTAAACAAGTTAGTTTTGATTTCAACTTGAAACGATTTTAATATTAAAGAACGAATGTTAACTGCATCTCTCTTTGTAGCATCACAAGACAACAAGACTGGACGTCTAATTTTCACAAATACTCATCAATCTAAGGAAACGATTGGAAGCCATAACAAAGTTGTTGATACAAATAATAAAAACAATTGTTTTTCCCCTCCATCGCTCAAATTTAATGCAACGGAACTACGAAAGTCATTGTAAGTTTTTTTTTTACTAAAGGTACACGAATTCTATTAGTAAAACCCTACCGCAATCTTCAACAACCATTCCAACAAATACAAATATGAGAGGAGAGAAGATAACTTTACTTGATATGGACAAAGGCTCTTTGAATCACCCACATAATGATTGAATCACCCTAAACTAGGGTTGTCCAAAATGCTTGACGTTCGAAACTCGCTCGAACTTGTTCGAAAAATGCTCGAAAATATGTTTGTTAGATTTTGGCTCGGTTTGTAAACGAGCCGAGCACGAGCAAAGGTACGCTCGCTCGTTGCTCGTTCGATTTGGCTCAAATTAATTTTTAACTTATATATATATATATATATATATATAATTAATGAATTGATATTTTATACGTTTATAAATAACTCTTTTGGTTCAATCCATTATGGAACTTCTTATACTAAGTCAAGAATAGCCCAACTTAAAACCTAAAAAGAAAAAAAATCTTTTTAGTAATTACGTTACTTCACGAGCAGCCTTTGCGGCTCTGCGATTCAAGTCTCAAATCATCTCTCCCTCTTGGTCGGCCGATCAGCCTTTGCAACTCATGATCAGCGGCACCGAGCGACGAGCAGTTTTCGCGGCTCTACAATTCGAAGGGCACACTACACAGTAGGGTTGTCCAAATCGCTCGCCGCTCGCTCGACGCTCCCTCGAAAAATTTAATGCTCGTTCGATTTTCTGCTCCGTTGTAAACGAGTCGATCGGCTCGGTTCGGTTTGTAAACAAACCAAGCACGAGCAAAGGTCCGCTCGGTTCGGTTCGGTTCGGTTCGTGAACAGCCCTACCCTAAACCCTATCACAAAGCCTTCTGGTGGAGTGGTAGCCCCCTGACTTTCCAAATGAAAGATCATGGGTTCGAGTCTCGTTTGGACAAATTGTTCCAGGTTGAGCTAGGGGGTTTTCCCAGTTATGTGTTTCCTCCTAGGTGGGTCCCGGGTTCGAGTCCGTTGCGGTTACAACCCATTGGGAAAGACATGCATGACTCACAGGAACACCCGGGCTGCTCCCGAAGGAAGTAAGGGTTTAAGAAAGCCGCCTTTCAAAAAAAAAAGAAATACATATGGTGAACGAATAGAAAAAAGAGAGCACGAGACCACAAAAACCCTTGCTCTTAAACCCTAGGTGGAGGTCCATTATTTGCGATGCGTAACCAGAAAAATCATAAATCTCTACATATTGTTTCTAACTATATCATAGACAATTATGGTTGAAACCCTTATACGCTTGAGATGACCCCCTGCCCATTTTGACTCGTCATTTCTTTTGTTCCGCCCAGTGTGACCCGTGTATTTTTTTATTTTCATATATTCCCGGTTAAATGTTGAACCTAAATGCCCAAGAATCAACGTATGACAACATTGTCAATGATGTATGATCCTAAAGGGTCATTGATGTATGTAAATGTGTATATATTTTTAATAATGATTTTCCACGCAAACTGGTTTTAAATAAAGAAACGATTATCACCTTAGGACTAAACTACATACACCGTATCTATCGTATATTAATATAGCTTTAGGTATAAACTGAGTATCGATTCATGGATACGATAGCTCCTGATACTAATTAAACATTTATCACTGTCTAACCGATCAAGTAGAAGATTTGATATTTTTGTATTTTGAAACTAAATAAACATAAATAAATAAATAAAGATAGATACAAATCGGGGAAGATAAACAAGCAAGAGAGAAAATTCACTTACACTTTGAATCCACCTAGCAGAACAATGACAACATACACAAATTCATGATGAGATCATTTAATACATGTGTAATATGGAAATAGAATAGACTCCCGCCAAGTCTATCTAAACATATGACTTTTCAGAAAGTTAAAACGATGTTAGCATAGTAACCGCCTAAAGTCATTCTATGAAACTCAAATGATACAATTATGTTGAATATAAACGTGAATTAAGCTCCCTCTAAAGACACTTAATTCTATAACCCTTTGGAAATTTAATACGATAAACACACATTTATCACCTCGAATCACGTAATGCAAACATAATCAATAAGTTCTTCAACTTGTGAATATCATACCACGAATATATGAAGTACAAATTCACGCTAGTAAATCATAATCACACTTACACAATGACATGAGGAATTCACAATTAATGTAATGGCCTTTCCAGGCATATACACAAGGATGCACATTTGAACAACAATCATACATATTTTAATCTCCATCTATCATTCCTAGTCAAATGTCATGAATACATATACATACATACACATATCCATGAATAAATACCTTAACACATACGGTTTCTAATATAATATGGTTAAGATACCCACGAGATAGAATATACTCATCAAAAATCATATGTGCATCATCATAGTTAGCTATGATTCATCTAATCTAAGTAAATTAAGAGTTTTAGCTCATGCTAGCTACAAAAATACCCAAACTACTTATAAAACCAGAGTGAAACATGACCATAAAGATGAATCAACCCAAACTCAAAGTAAATGTGGGATGTGGATCACTAGAATCCTCCTTGAAGTTGATAATCCTCACCTTTTATGAAGTTGGGATGAATTTCGCACTTGGGAGCGGTTGGATACAGTTGGCTTTTCTCCCAAGTCTTCCCCCTTGCAAAACAAGCAAAAATAGGGGTTTAAACCCGTCAAACGGCCAATACGGGTCGTATTGGTCAAAAGGCACGCCAATACGAGCCATGTTGAGTCCTGAAAATTGGGGTGTATGAAAATCTGATTCGAATAAGGTTGTGACAGCAATACGGGTCGTATTGGTAATGAAGGATGCCAATACAGCCGTATTGTGCTATTGACTTTGACATTTGATCTTCTTCAATTTCAACTTCTAACCTTACATGATTGCTTCCAATTATCTTCAAATTCCATCAATTAGCCAACAAAACCTATAAATTCAATAATGAACCAAATAAGTTTCTATTCAAATGAATTTGTAATAAAAAGCATCCAAAATGTGGGACAATAAGTATTATTAACATGTATAATTACTCACATATCAAACATCCCTACACTTGAACTTTGCTTGCTGATGTCGCCCAGACGGTCTATATAAAAACTAATAAAACCTAACCTAGACTCCTAAGTAATAAATGGAGTACCTTCAACTAAACTGCACTGACAGGCAAGTGGACCTATCGAGTGTAGCACAGCTTAATGGTAAACCGAGTTATCGAACCCTAGAGACACTACTATAACTATACTAGACTCTGACTCGGACTAAAGATTGATTGATGGGGGGATGACTACACTAAATATTAACTACTAATGCAGTAAACAAGGTCGACTCAAGCTATCAAGATGAAGAACTAAGAGATGGGAAGAATACCACCTAGGTCGGAATCCTACTTGCAAAGCACAACTTCTACCGGTTTTGAAAACTATGATGGATCTGGGTTTCTAAGGAAACAACTCTAGACAACCTAGTGGATCCCTAATCACTCTCAGGGTGTCACCAACTAAGAACCTAAAGATATAATAACTCACCAGATAGTGGATTACCTTTCGGTCTCTCCAACAATGATAAAGTACCCGAAAGACATATCACCTTTTAGTCTAACTGTCCACAATACATTCAAAGAATGCACGGGGTAATCTCAAGATAACAACTATGACTCAGAATATCTACAATCACTAGACACCTAATACCAACTTCCTCTCAGACATCTGACACTCGGATTCCTAATGACGAAGACTAAACGACTATCTCTCACTTCTCGGGTATTGAGACAGGATACACACTCAATCTAATCTATACTCAATCACAACTCCTATGGATCACTATGTCTAGCAAACCACACAAACAATCACAAACCATAAAGTCTATGACCTAGATACGCAAATCAAACTGGAAGACATCCACAATCAACGTACGGAATCATCATCAAACACAAATCAGATCGAAGCATACATATTCATCACAATTAATATCAAGAAACTGTTTACAAAATCATTAAACCATTAATCGAATCCAAAACCAGTAAAAATCAAGACTTTATCAAGTAATCATCATGTGACCCACGCAGTATCAATGATTTAGCCAATACACATGTTTAAAACATTCAAGACAGAAGATTCAAACAAAGACATGGTTCAAACACAGCAAACAAAGAATAAAAATCAAAGCTTGAAAACCGGAATCGATAATATAACAAACCCGGAATCCAAAGTCTTTGACTTTCCTATTCAATTGACCTCCTAAGCTCCAAAATCACCCCAAACTATGCTCCAGACGGCAAACAATTGAACTCCCTTGAATAATGGCATTAGAAATCTAATATAATTAAATTTAAGGTTTTTTCACGGAATACGGGTCTCTCGCGTACCGCGAGAGACTGGGCAAGTTTCATCGCGTACAGCGGGATCTTCCTCAACCTCTCTCGCGTACCGCGAGAGCTCTATTTTCCAACTTTTTTCACTTTTAACTCCGGCCTCACTCTCTTGCTCAGTTTCTTCACGATTTGACTTGTAATCTTCACGAGCACCTGTAAACACATCAACGACTCAATAGTATACAAAAACGACTCAAAACAAAGATAAAACTAATCAAAAACACATGAAAACAATAGGAATAAAGATGTGTGCTTCGCACTACATCACTTGCCCTCAAACAAACTCTCATGCACAGTCCAATCAAAAATCCAAATGGCTTCAAGAAATGGAGATAGGAAATTCCATGACAAATTAAAGATCTAAAGGCATAAACGGTTTTCAAGAGGTGCAACGCTCACAAGAAGAAAACCAAATGAGTTAGATGAACTTTTCTTTAAATTACCAAAACATGCAAATATCTAAACAAGCGTAATAAGTTTATAAAACTATTATTATGCACAAGCTTACACTACTCACAATGATTCATTCAACACTCGGTTATATATATGCGCACGTGTATACATGAGACACTCGATGCCAAGAAATAAAGCAACATAATCATAGGCTTGTAAAGAAATCAAATCTCCACCAAATAACATGAGACTTTGATGGGTTGTAACGTGGCTTGGGCTAAGGGTATGGAATTTAGGATATAAAGTGGCTAAATGGTTAAAATCCGGAATAGTTAGAAGTTTGGTGTGATCAAATACAAAGAAATAAAGAAAATACACAAACTAGCATAAAAACATAAAACTAACGAGCTATTACAATGCTTCTTTAATCCGACACACAAAATTTTCTCAATTTTGTCTATTTCTTTCTAATATGAAGCTACTACACTAATACAATTTTCTAATACACATGCACACACATATATATATAGGGGACGTATCAAACGAAAACTCTTGCTTATTGTGTAAACCTTTAAACTCAATTCTAGCCACATAATATATTTTGAATATTTTATTTTGTGGCCATTATTAAATCTAGGTTTTCTATATTTAATTAAAAAAATATGTGGTTCATATTTTTCACAATGGTATAAAAGTAATTACACTTTTTATTTCTTTTTTATTTAAATCTGAATTTTCCTTTTTTTTTACAAATATCTCTAGATATATCAAACAAATGAATAACACGTTTTTTTACACCTCTGTAAAAACAAAATAAACATGTGTAACAATCAATATATATCCATATCCAGATCAATATGATTTTTAAAGAAACCATGTGTAAAACTAGTTTACACATATTTATAAATCAGAAAATTACATCCTATTGTATACAAATATTTTTACAAAATAAAACATATACACAAGGAAGCCGAGGAGCATATACGAGATTAAACTTAGTCTGTTGTTGTTTGATCTTTTACTTGGACAAGTGCTACAACCGTCGAGCCGAGGAGCAAGACTAAGGTCGACCGTTAGGGAGACTAAAGCGGGAGGCTAAAACAAATGCTTTCAGTATGCCGCGCGTGACTTTAAGAAGGTGTTATACTAGTCACATTAAGGACTAAATTTATCGGAATTTGTAGTCAAGAGAGTCATTGACAAGACACGTAAATGTGTAAGCAATTGAGTATACAAACACATAAAACAACTCAATTACTAAATCAAATTCAACTAAATGTTATGTTTATCTCTCTCTGCTTCAATTAATTTATCTAATATGGTTTTAGGGGACAATAGTGTTACAAACTGTAAAGTTGTGGTCCAACTATGTAATTTTCTCAAAGTTAGAGACGAAAAGTGAAATCTGAGCATACCACAGGGGCCAATGGTGTTACAAACTGCAAAGTTATGGTGTAACACTGTAATTTCTCAAAGTTAGGGCCAAAGGTTAAATATGAGCATACCACATGGGCCATCCGTGTAATTAAGTTCAAAGAGTATTTTAGTCATTTAAAAAAAATTTAACAGTCAAAGTTAACGGCCATCCATTTTAGGGGCCAATTGTATTACAAATTGCAAAGTTTTGGTCCAATCATGTAATTTCCCAAAGTTAGGAGCTAAAAGTGAAATCATAGCATACCACAGGGACCATACGTGTAATTAACTCTATAAAAAATGGCTTTGGCAAAAGTAAGAGTTGGAAACGGCCAGCAGGAGGGTCGAAGCTGCGCCAACAAACTTGTGTTTTACCACTAAAAATTACTATTATTATTATTATTATTATTAAATACATATTAAAATGCAAGTTTTGGTTGCGAGTATGTTTTACTGTTCAAAATGTACGGCTGAATCAGCATATGATACTAACACTTTAATGCATGGTTTTGTTATTTCTTTTTTCTCAGATTCAGCCTATGTTTAAAATTTGGTTGCAGGAAATATAAAACAAAACATGGATTTGGTGCAGTGGTCTCGGTGTTTTACCCTTAACTATACGACGCGGGTTCAAAACCCCGCAGCCCCTATCTTGGCAAAAAAATTTGTGTGTTTTAATAAAAAAAAGATCTTATGCTTTTATTTACCATAAATCGTATACCATCTTCTCGCGCAGGGCGAGTTTACCTAAAGGTTTTGACTTTATCTTATAAGCTTTTTAGGACTTTAATTTCTTCCGCGGTTTAACACGCTGCAACGCGTGTAGGTAAAAGCTAACATTATCGTCTGGATGCCGCTGCAACGCGCGGGACCTCTTCTGGTTATATATAAAAAGATGATTACCTTTCATAAGATATACTGCTGTAAATTGCTCATTAGTGCCAACCTAAAACTAATATACGATAGTTTATAGTTTTAACATTCAATTGTGATTTTAATATAATAAGTTTCTATGACCTATAATAATTTTAAGTAACTGAAAACTGAACGATTAAATTAAATTAAAATATATTTTTGTAGTATTTATTTTAAATTAATTAAGAATACTTTAGGATACACATTAAGCAAGTTTTTAGTATATTCATGTTATATATATATATTATTTTTAGACTACTTAAAGTGTAAAAGTTTAGTGGACATTGATGAATTAAGACACAACTAAAGACGTTAGCAAGGTGTTTAAGGTGTTTGTAAGATACTCGAGATCGGCTCGTTAATAGCTCAACTTGAGCTGAGCTTAAGCTTGATCTCTAAATATAGAGCTCAAAACAAGCTCGAGTTTTATAGATAAAGCTTAAAACGAGTTTAGCTCGTTTACCCCTGGTTGCACAACCCATATACCTAGCCCAAAACCTAAGAAGAAAACATAAGAAATCATAATGTTTGGCTTGTTTTCAAGATCATGAGGTGGTACAATTGCATCTAGGTCATTTGTCCCTGTAGAACATAACTACAACATAATTGTCTTCCATGATTGCCCACATCTTCAGGCAATGTAGATCAAGAATTTCTATATTGAAGATCATAAATCCAAAGAATTAATACCAATGATTCATATCATACCAACAAAAACAAAATGATCCCGGTTCTGTATATTCAGTAAAGATCGTCGTATGGTACATCCCGACACCTTAACTACATTCTTTATGCGTTTTATAACTGTTACAAATTAGTGTTAGAAGCATAGACCAAAACAAATTTTACCTATGATTCATCAATCCATTATCTCACAGCTTCTGGTGCAGAGTTGCAGTAAGGTGTGTGCAAACAGACCAATTTGGTGGACATGAGACAGACGGTGGCAAAACCGACTCCAGCCATGACACCCACCGTGCTTTTTTGTGTGTCCAATCTCATCGCCCTTCTAAGCATGCTCCAAAAACACGGGATTAAACCGCCACAAGCAAACACCATCAAATGATCTAAACCACTGTAATCAATCCCAGCAAGAATGGCTGCAATAGCAGAAATGGGACCCACAATCCCGATCAACCCGGACCCTGCTAACGACCCGTACCAACTGTCTGTCGCTCCAAAAATACAGCTTGCAACAGCAGCACCACGGGTTAGTCCATGAAGAGAGACAGGCAGGACCATGTGCCGACCGAACCCGTATGCTTTTGGTGCAGCCACACCTAACGCGAGCCCTTCGGCTAGAGCATGTAGAGCCACGGTTAGACATGATAGAATTGATTGGAGGGTGAGGGCACTGATTGAAAAGCCGGTTGGGTTAGGTAAGGTGGCTGATGTTTTTTTCTGGGTGGCGAGTTTAGTGGTGGTGGAAGTTGAGATGTGTGTGAATGTGGACCCCGTTGCTAGAAGGAAAGTGAGTGTGAAGAATGACATTTTGGAAGAGAGAAGTAACTGGATGGGTCGCCAAGCACCGAGTACAAATGCAATACCAGATGCAACACCAGTGAGAAGCGCGTGTGGGAGATGGAACGCGAGTGCAAAAGCAACAAGAATGTTCCCACCCAGCAATGGACCGAGACCAAAAAGTAATGACACCAGGAACCCTGAAGCACCTTCTGAACTACATCCAACAAAAAATAGTCAAAAAAGCAATAATAACAAAACATGTGATACAACTACACAAGTTGGGTTAAAAAAGTCGGGACACTTTTTTCCCAAAAGTTCAAAAGATTTACAAGAGATGAGTGTGTCAAATATGATAACAAAAAGTTTATTGACACAATAATAATCCAGTTTTATTAATAAAAATTGAATTAGGAGGTTTTATGCATTGAAGATACACTTTGGGCAACTTTCGACCCGCTTGTTTCCTTCTTAGCTAGTTTTTCTTAGCAGAAGTAAATGCGTTAAATTGCCACATCTAATAGAAACAAACAAAAATGAGGGCAAGAAAAGGCAGATAAAATTGCATCTATGGCTATCCAAAAACTTTTTAGAAAGCATAATACTGCATGCTTAAAATTGTGCAACTTATTTCTTGTTTTAAAAAAAATGGGCCACTTTTCTAAGATAATCTCCAACTTAATGCATCGTTTTTGAGTAACTGCCATTTAATATAAGTCAAAATTAATATAAAACCCAAACTGAATATCATTCTTTCTAATGCCATATAGATTAATCCAGCAAGAAACGCGAAATTGGTATAACTTTTTAATGAAATTCAATATAGTAACTTTTGACATCAACTTACTTGTAATTGAGACCAAAATTCTGAAACATGGCACCAAAAGCTTCCATGGTGGCGACTGAAAGTGTAGCTGCAGATGCAACATGAGATGGAGATGCTTCCTATAGAACCATGAGAAATTGTTAAGACAGTTCAGAATATAAAGTTTGATTTTCTCTATCAAAAAAACAAATAATAATAATAATAAAACAAAAAATAAAAACCTAAAAGATGGTGACAAAATTATATTCCAGTGTCTTGGTTATACTTATAGCCACTAATATGTTCCCTAGGCACATTTAGCAAGCCAAACTCGCTATATCGAATTGTGATTTACCATACGCAACATGTTTCATCTATTGAGGTGACCAAAAGTAGAGCATCAAAATATTTTATTGAGTTTAAAAGCCAGCCCTTTATAAATGTATATTTCCTTTATACGGTTACAATCTAGTAAGTCCATGCTAATCTTGAACTTGTTTTTCACACGTATTATTGTTTTTAATATTATGTCTTGTCGTTTGGTTATGATGCGCACATGCTTAAAGAAAATCATGATCACTCATAAATTTCGGTACCTTGAAAGCATCTGGAAGAACCTCGGCAACAACCATCCAGATCATACACCCTGCTGCAAAGCCCGTACAGAATGGCAGCAGTTTGTTAAAGGCATCAGCACATATAAAAGAAGGCACTGCTACAATGGGCTGCCAAAATATGGACAGTATAAGATACCTCAGAGTAGATTAATGTTTTGCACAATTTACAGAATAGGTTATGTTACCTGGGGCAAAGATGTAATTACACTCCATAACATAGCATTTTGTGGAGAAACTCCCCTTGATGCAAGAACCATACTAACAGCTAAGCCTTCAGGAATGTTATGAACAGCAATAGCTAAAGTTACCAAAAGACCCTGAGAAAGACCTTTTGAGCCAGCAAAAGACACCCCGACTCCAGAACCTTCCCCAAAAGAATGAAGTGTCATGATTCCAATTACAAGAATAACCTTATTTGCATCTGCTCCTTTTATGTCCAACATACTGACTTCACCATAATGCTCAAGAAACTAAGAACAATAAAAAAAAAATGTCAATCATGATACCACAAAAAAACCTTTGCAAGCAAAAGTAAAATACACTGCTTGGTTTAAAAAAGTGTGAGGCGCTCCGAGGTGTTTAGGTCCCAAAAGCCAAGACACGCGCATCATGAGAGTGAGGCGTTGCTCAATGTACAACCAGATCAGATTTATTTACAACCAGAAGATGCGTCTCTATCATAAGTTTACAACTTTACATATCATCCTTTTTATCAAGTAAACCTTTCATAATTTACTCATCCTTCTGGTTGTTTTTACATATAAGCCTCCTACATACCCTATTTTTGACCGAGTTTGACCCAGAAGTACATGAGGGCCACCTCGAGCCCCTGATGCATTTTCCTTAGCGCCTCACGCCTCAGGTGCACTTTTTAAAACCAAGATAAGCTGATGATTAAATTACCTTCTTACATAGCCAAATAAAAATGCCACCTGTCAAAATACCCATAACAACCCAACTGCCACTACCATGATCCCTTCCTTCTTGAATTAGATCAAAACTTGCTGCCAACATCACTCCTGCAGCCATCCCATTGCATATCCCTGCCCACTGAGCATCAAGTTCCACAAAGAAGAAAGGTAATGCACCTAAACCAGTAGCAGCAGCCATTGCTAAAGTAAACAAAGCAACAGTCATCACTGAAACCCTACTGTTCCCGCCGTTCTTTCCACCAGGTTCGTCGGTTGTGGTATCAGATTTAAAGCCTTCCCCTAAATTGCTGCCATCTATCACACTTCCTATCGTCTCCTTCAATGGAGCGGTTATTAGCCTCTGTGAAGTATTGTTTTCTGAACCTGCTGTACCAGAACTACATTGCACTAGTAAAAAGAGAAAGATTAACAAGATTTCTTTGAATCCAAAACCCATTCTGATGTGCCCTATTCAGCTACAGCAGGCTTCAAGTTTTAGAATATGAACACAAATCCGCATCAGCCTTTTAGGACACTTGTATTTGTGTATGCCTGCAATTCAAGACGAAAGGACATAACATAACAAAGATAGATTTGCATAATTATAATATTAAGCAATAGCTGTACAAATAAGAGAAAGAAGTTTGGACTTCTCTACTCCAAATTAGGCTGATCATAAAGTTGTTAGCATAGTTGTCAGAAGCCACTAGGCGCGTGCCTAGGCGCAGCGCAAAGACAGCGCCTCGCCTGGATAGGCGCACTTTCAGGCTATCAGGCGCATTTTCCGGCCAAGTTCCAGACAAATTCTGGCCAAAAATCATCTGAACATGTTTAAACATGTCTAGAACCCCTAAACAAGCTTGCAATCAACCTAAAACAGCCTAAACTAGCCCTAAACAAACCTAAAACATGTCTAAAACCCCTAAAAGTGTATTTTTATACTATGTGTCTAGCTAAAAAAAGCCCTGGCTTTTTAAGCGCCTTACACTCAGGCTCCGGGCGAGGCCTATGGGCCTTGAAAACTATGGTTTTTAGGCAAATTGGATTTTAATAATCCAAACTATGAACCGTTGGCCGATAATAATCCATCTTGACAATTTGACAAAAGGACTACTGACTTTCATTTTCTTTTCCAGGAACAATCCCACTCGCATAATCATCATAGATTTCTTCTCGATTTCGCTCACAATGATGATTATGAGCGAAAAGGGGAAACGTACCTTCCCTATAAGCAAAATCAAGTGTAAATTGAGTATAAATATTTGATGATTGCCAAAGTGCGATTACCTTTCACAACAAAAGTGAAAGTCAGGAGTGACATTGGTCTAACTGGCAGGATTATTATCCGCCGATCAACTTGCCAAGTTGTTTAACACAGTCAAAAACAGCAAAAATGTTTTGCAGCCGAATCATCAATTCCAGAAGTTATGGATGATAACTTTTTTGTAAAATTTTAATCCAAAATTCATCATACCTGACCAGCTAAGTATGTGATCTTGGACACAAACAAGAATTCTCAAGCAAAATTCTACAATTTTAGTTGGATCACCAGATTCAAAACCCAATTGCATTCAATTGATCTAAATGAAACCCTAACACGCAGGAAAATGTGAAAGTGTAGATGCAAAATGAATTGATCGAACCTGTTAGTCGGAGAAATGAGCTGTCATGTACGGCTTCAGAAATCCCGAGTGCGTAGATAGAGAGAAGACGTTAGCAAACCCGCGGATGACGGAAGGGGAGATTCTGCCATCACACAAAAACCGCGGTTGCGAGTTGCGAGTTGCGAGTTGTGAGTTGTGATGACGAATTCCACGGTTGAACCCCTGGTTTTCTTATGTTTTATTTTTAAGGGGTGTTTGGGATTACTTATTTTAAGCTACTTATGACTTTTTCATTAAAAGTAAGAATTTCTTACTTTTGGATTTTGACTTCTCCTTCTCACATCTTTCATCTTATTTTGAATTTACCAAACAAACTTATAACTTATTACCTTATTTCAAAAGATAATAAGTAAATAAGTTGTTTTAAAAAGTAATCCCAAACACCCCCTTAGTCCTTGTTTCATTTGTTTCATCCAAGGCGACACTTTTTAAGCATGTAACATATTTGGTTTCCTTTTTATAAACTAGTTTTTTATATAAAATACTAATGATCTTTTGTATTTGTATTCGTTATGTCATGTGTTGTGACGGTTTGTTTTTAAAAAAAAATTACATAGTAACGTAGATAAAAATTACCGTGTTGCAATGATATATTCGGAATTTTATAAAACATTAAATTTGAAAAAAATCAAATCCGTTACTTCGACCGAAAACCATAAAAACGAATACCGGTACCGGTTCCAATAATACCGATAATGGCACCGATGTTGTTTGTTCGGTGTTGGTTCAGTCTGTCACGCTACCGGTACGATACTAAAAGAAAACCCTATTTCAAATACAACTCCGTTATTAACAAAACTTATACCAGAATGTCGAGAAAAAAATTAAACACGACCACGTATTAGGTTTTTATAAAACGGGTAACGAGCGGAAGTTATTAATATATGGATGAAACTGAAATTTAAGAAAAAAACTTACTGTGCACCTCATTGTTGAGGAGTGCGGCCTCTTTACAAATTGTATGTTATATAATTAGATGATTATATGATACATAGCATTCATATTAGTTTCTTTATTTGCATTCCTATTAGAGCATTCACAATATAATCTCCATCTCTTCCCCCATAACCAAATTATACGGGAAACATACAAAACAATGTAATTTTACCCCCACATCAGATTACCCATCCCCATCTTCATCCCTCATATTTTAAGGGAAACTAGTTTCGTCCACCATATTTGGGGACACTATCCATCCCCCATATCCATTATAATATAATTTATGTGAGTGGTTGTGAGTGAAAAAAAGAGAAAAAACTACAAAAAATAAATAAAGAAGTATTATTTAATTGAAATGGAGATAGATATGAGGATCTGATGTAGAAGGTTTATGTAAATTGATGGATAAATTTATAAAATAATGATTTTTAATTAAATTATAGGTATGGGGATGAAGAAGCTACCGTTAATGCTCTTATTTAGCTAAAAGGCACTTTATCTTTAAATTTTGATTATCTTTTGAAAAACTCATACATCACATTCTCTATCTCTATTTTATTAAAAACTCCTACATCTCATTCCTCATCTCTTTCTTTTATTTACAAACACTTATAAAAATAAGATTGAATCCCTAAATATTGAAAATGAGAACCGAGTCCCTAAATCTAATCTATCATTTTGGATAATGGAATGAAGTGTCAAATTAAATAAAAACTCTATATGGTGGTAGGGCTAATACTGGAATAGGAGGTGAATGCTCTAATACACAATTTAGTTATTTTTTTTCTTTAAATAGTAATCAAAAGTAAATAAACAATTGTTTTCATTTGACTAACTAAACGTAGAACATACTTTATTCCTATCTTATAGTTTCTTAACTAGTTTCTTTAAACCCCTCAAGAATATTGGGTAAACTTGTTTTAGTGGATGCCGAAGCTTCTGTGGTGATTAATGATTCTCGTCTTTCAATTTTGAATCTTGTGATGTGTTTTTCTAGCAGTTAGCAACTCAATTAGAGCATAACCTTAAACATGTGTATTCGTAAACTTTACTGTTTTTAGCATGTCACACAGTTCTCGCTTTAACTTTTTTTTCTTTTGAAATGCGACTTTCTTAAACTCTTACTCCCTTCGGGAGCAGCCCGAGTGTTCCTGTGAGTCATGCATGTCTTTCTCAATGGGTTGTAACCGCAGCGGACTCGAACCCGGGACCCACAACTAGGAAACCCCCTTGGCTCAACATGGAACAATTTGTCCCAAGCGAGACTCGAACCCATGACCTTCCATTTAGAAAGTCATGAGGCTACCATTTCACAAGAAGGCTTTGTGAGTTCTCGCTTTAACTATTCACTAATTTAAAATTGTACATTGGTTTAGGAAAAATATCCCATACTTATCCCAAATTTTAAAATTTAAATCATTCTATGTCTCAATAAGCATTCCAATTAATATTTGATCTCCAGCGCTTTTTACTCGGAAGGATGTTATTGCTGACAAGTAATTGTAGAGCGATTTGTTTATTTGATTTTATCTTGAACAAAAGACTTCAAGATTCTAAATTCGGATTTCTAACTTTTTTTCAGCTTCGAATCATCCACGCCTTTATAAGACGTTTGTCAAATCTAACAACCCCTAATTATTTCGAATATCAGTGTTCACACTCTATCCTTCAGTCTCCTCTTCGACTTGATGGAATGTATCAGCATTTGTTGGTCGTCGGTTGGAAAGAAGTTTGGAGTGTCATCGAGGGTGTTTGGGAGTGTGGTGGGAAAGTGCTTATTAACTTATTGGCTTTTTCAAAAACCCGATAAGTCAAAAAAATTAGCATTTTTTTTAAAAAAAAGTCAATAAGTCAATAAAGCCAAGAAATCCTAGCTTTTAAAAATTACTTGTTGGCTTCAATAAGTCATTTCCAAAAGCACATGCAAACACCATCATATGAGTGCAACGTATAATGTCATCTAAAGGATCTGTAAAATGAGCATTTAAAACATCTTGACTCACCAAGTATAGATCGCCCATGTTGAGCAGCTTATGGCCAACATTTATAGATAATGGTAGAGGTGTAAACGGGTCAGGCTGGCTTATGAGCTACTCGAGATCGGCTCGCTAAAAGCTCGAAACGAGTCAAGATTAAATAAGATCGAGCCTAAAAATAAGCTTGTT
This sequence comes from Smallanthus sonchifolius, assembly GCA_023525975.1. Lineage (NCBI taxonomy): Eukaryota > Viridiplantae > Streptophyta > Magnoliopsida > Asterales > Asteraceae > Smallanthus > Smallanthus sonchifolius. The sequence continues at coordinate 19,005,508 of CM042018.1, read as the reverse complement.
TAATAAACGTGCATGAGACTAAGCTTCACTAATCGAGCTCGAGCTGGCTTACGAGCCTACACAATCCTATTATGTTGATCAATTCTTTAGTATCAAATGGAAAACAAGAATAATAAATCATGTGTACCTGATAAGCCTGTAGCCGCAATGAGGGAAGACGTCATGTTCTTTGAGGACGATCGGGTTCCCGTTTAGGGTGTACGGTTAGGATGGTTAAGGTGGAATGATAAGCCACGAATTTAGAGAGAGAAAGAGAGGGGACGAATTCGTTTAATTCGTTTAAGGTGATTAGAGGTGTTATCTCTCTTTTAATAATCTCTATATATACACCCAAGGGGAAACCCTATTTTATCTACTAACGGTAATTGCGTTCATCGAATAATTACCAATTAATTGATATAGGGGTATTAAGGTCAATGATCATTTATTAGATAAATAATATAAATAATAATAAAGGTCATTTAATATATATATATATATATATATATATATATATATAATTTATATATTCTTACATTCTCCCACTTGGCCGAGTTATCATTTATGATGAGCGTTATGTATGTCTGATCAGATTTTAATACTCATTTTAGTCTTAAACTAAAAGTGTAGCAAAGAAATACAGTCATTGAATCAATATTCGAAACAAGACCCTCATTAATCATACTACAATCCAAATTTAAAACTTAAGTAAACTTAAGATCAAATTGATAAATAAGCCTTTAACGTTGATTTGTATAATTAGTGTCTATACATCCTTAGGCATGCATAAACGTATTCAGAGACAAACAAATTCTAAAAGAGTGAGGAAAAATTAATAATTAATCATTCATAGTACGATATGCAATTATACATGGTCATTAATAAAACTCGTCTTTATTATAAGCGTGTACATAAGACTTATGGATGGTAGACCTTTAGTTGTTGGATCCATAAGCATATCATGAATGTATTTGATACAAAGATTTAGTTTCCTTTACTTGTTCACAAGCGAAAAATAATTTCGTATTGAAATTTAATGCAACTCCGCTCGAACTGATACTGTTCGAGAAACAAGGATAGCTAACTTATCACAATAAGTCTTCAATATGGTATTTATGTGGAATTACTAAATAACGAGCCCACTGATAAATTTTACAAGGACATTTAATGACAATTGTGTTGTAATTAACAACGTATTATGTCATTGTAACTTAGGTTGTTGTTAACAGTTCGTTATGACTCCTACATGAGATAGGTATGTCTGCTGACATAAGAATATACCCATAAATTGAAATTTTGTTTCTTTGAATACAACAAAGTTAGAATAAGAGTAGTTAACTATTTTAAGTTCTCACTTCTTCTTTAGATTATAGTCTCTCGTTTCTTAAAGATATTGTAATATTTTATTAGATGCTTCACAATAATCTAGACTAGTCTAGTGTTCAGCAATGTGAGCAATATCTAAATGAGTATAGACTTGAACTTACATAAGGCTTCTAATTAACGAAGCATAAGAAAATAATATCATTTATCCTTTTAGCCTCTAAAGGAGAGCAATATGGTACGTTACACGTGTAAGGACCCGTTCAGTGCAAAGCTTATGGGACGAAACTAATGTCCCGATGGGTCTATCTCGGTGTATTTTGATCCCTATCACGTAAGAGGTATCTCCGAGATTCATTATGTCAAAATATGTCTGAACAATGCTTTGAATCATGTAACATATACTTGTTAAAAGAATGTCATCTATATAAGGACAAGTTCACACTAGTTGCTCATACTCATCTTAATGTAGGTGCATTAATCCATTTTGTTCTTGATGAAGAGAGTTGCATTATGATTTCATCACATTTTGATCCTCGCATCAACCCATACATGGATTTCAGTGACTTACATACTAAGTGTTCCTGACCTTCAGTTTAGAACTTTCAGGTTGTTTTATGAACATGTAGATCACTGTTGGGGAAAATTGTTTTGATGTCCATATAATGTAGCTCTAACATATTATAAGCTACTATAACGGTAATGATCCTCAAAGAAAACTTTTGTAAGACAGGCAAGAAGGTTCTTTGATAATTTATTCCCTCTTAAGTATAACCTTTAGTAATCAATCATGCTTTTTAGTGTATTAACGTTTCCATTTGGATTTAGTTTAGTTATGGATATCTTTTAGATAATTCAACCAAATCCCAAACGTTATTTTAATTCATGGAATCAAGTTTACTAATAATAACTTTATTCCATTTAGAATATTGATCGATGCCAATGGCTTAATTAGAAGAGGTAGGATCAGTAAACTTTCTAGCATCCATTTTAGCTTCAGTCAGGTAAGATACATAATCATCAAAGTTCGTAGGCTTTTTAGACCTAGATGACCTCCTGAGTTGATTATTAGGTTTATAATGAGTTTCAATTTTATGGATTAGCTCTTGGTTAGGTGCTTTCATTTTCAGGTATATTATGTCACACCCCGGTCGACGGCGGATTATACGCTGGGGTTGACGTGGTTGTTCATAAACACATGATCGTCTATTAATAATGTCAATATTTATTCATTAATTTAAAACCATCCGTTACATAAAAAATGAAACGTTCAAAACATAACAGCAATTAAATTAAACTAGGTCCAAGTCCTAGATGAGCAAGCAGCGTTCTCAAACTAGTGCACCTGAAACATGTGAGTAAATGTCAACTACAAGTAGTTGGTGAGTAACATAGGTTTTGACACCAACAAAAGTTTAGTAAAAAGGATTTGAAATTCAATATGTTCAAAGCATAACTAAGGCATAAATGTGAAAACATACAAGGTTCCAAGCGTACAATCAAGCCGTAGTAAATGGAAAACTAGTAAGTACAATCCCACTTATTGTGTTTTGGAAAAATAGTAATATGGTACACTCAAAACCCGCCAAGGTTCGTGTTAACTCGAATCGGATTCCCCTATAAATGATCATGTTAGGTACTACCTTAGGCCTGGATAGCAGGTTAATGAATGTACTAGCATGAACACATGTAATGGTCACTAAACAGTTTAAGACATAAAGCACATAGTAATTAGCAATAGAACAATGGTATTGAATTTGGTAAGTATAGTATGTAAACATGTTCCACCCCGAGTATTTGTAAACAATAGTAAAGAGAAAGGGCCTATGAAACTCACGTGAATCAAAACTAGGAATGGTACGAACCGGTAGAGATGGATAGGCCTCGTGAGGATTTCTCACGACAAACCTAAACCTGTAATGGTAACCTGATTTCAAAATATGTCTAAATGGTATTTAGAAGACACTGGGTCATTTAGGGTTTCATGGGAGCTTGGGACTGGGCATAGTGTTTGTGCAAGTTTGGTAGGTAAACAAATGTATTTAAAAACGTTAAAAGGTTTAGATCTTATTCATATAAATATTTGTTTAATAGTCAAATAAACCATAGTGTGAAAAAAGATTTAAACAATATTGTATATGAATAGTTATATACACATAATGTGATATGGGAAAATAATGTACTTGGAACAATTTATAAATAAGTTATGAAGTGGGAAAATGTTTTAATAAGTTTTACAAAATAATTAAATCATTAGTTAATATAAATAAAGTGGTAATTAATTCATGTAATAAATAGGATGATAGAAATGGTTAGTAAATCACATAATTCATTTTATATGAATTTCAAAAGACAAGTAACCCTAAAAATAATTACCCTAAATGATTATTTAGGGGTTTATAAATTTAAAAGTATTTAAATAGTTATCTTTACCAATTATAATTATTTAAAAGTTTATAGGAGTTTAATAACGTTTTTTTTTAAATATAGATAGAATTAGTTAAATAAATAAATGGCAGAATTAGGTTTGTCTAACAAATGATTTGTTTTAGTTTATTTAGAATTTATTAGGCCTAACCTTAATAATAATAGACAACAAAAAAATGGCTTTGCATTATTTTAAATCTTTTACAAATGATTTAGGTTTTCATAAACCAATTTTTTTAAGTGATTTTAAAGCTAACAAAAATTTAAACAGGAAACAAGGGCCGCCAGGACTCGAACCCGGGTCTCCCCTGAAACACACAAGCGTACTAACCACTGCACTGGGACATTGCCTTGTTAACAGATCGACTTGCTAATTACTTATCACGCACGCCCAAACCCTCTCCTTCCCCGAGCGACTCGGCTCAAGCCCTAGCCCCAAAATTCCCGGTGATTACGTATAGATAAGCCATGAAACCTTAGGGCTTTTGTTCTAAGGATCAAAACGAGTAAGTAGATATATGGATTACCTGTTATGGTTGTGAGACGAAGGAATACGGCTGAGAGTTAGGGTTCGTGATTTTTGGGTCCGGATCGAGCTCTTACGACGAACTGAGACACAGTTGTGTGTTCTAGGAGTGCAACGAAAGTGCTATAATCGATTTTGGTCTGTTATCATAGGGTAATTCTATCTGTAACGTATGATTTAATTTGAAATGCCTAGAACAGTTACGGGAATCATCCCTTTGGAATTCGATCATTGAATGGTTATAATTAATCCCATAAACACCTCCAAAACTGCCACTACAACGTGAGAAAATGATCAGTTGGCATTAATCGCATGAATTTGGACGGGTTGTTAGTCGATTTTGGACGATTTCGTTCCCGTTGACTTTAACGGGTCAAAATTGGAGTTGGGGAGGATAATCCGTAATTTACACAATGGTCCCTATTGATTTAAGAGTCTAACACTTCATGTAATTACTTTGTTTTAACTTGGAATTTAAGTTTCAGAATTTACAACCCTGAACTTTTTATAAAGTAGAAAATTATTAAATCTTATAATTTAATAAATGCAAAGGTTATATAATTATATTTATATAACTTTTTTTTGTAAATAAAAATGGTTTTATTTCTATTAAGATTATTTACTTTGAAAATTAAATAAAATTTTTTTTATTTAAAGCATTTATAACTTATTTTGTAAATTGTTTATTTAGAAAAATGTGTTTATATATATGTATAGGTTTAGAAATAATTTAGCATATGAATATATATATATATATATATATATATTTATAATAACAAACATTTACATAATATTCTTATATAAATATCTATTATTTTTGTAATAATGGTACTTAATGTATGCGTGTATGAACACTTATGAAATATAATGGATAAATAAAATAATTTCATAAATGCAAAACATGAAATAATGGAATTACAAGTGCTGGAGTAGTTAAAATAGAGGCCAGAATTTCATGGGGATTACAGTCTCCCCTACTTTAGGAGATTTCGTCCCGAAATTGATTAAGAAAATGATCCTGGAAATAGTTGTGGGTATTTGGATTTCATTTGATCCTCACGTTCCTAAGTAAACTTAGGGCCACGTTTGGATTCCCACCGAACCTTAAAAATTGGAATGCGATTTCGCTTGAGTTGCTTAACTTCTCAATCCATGATCTCCACAAGTTTTTCTACGAAATGCATTGATTCGTCAATGTGAACCTCGTCAAGCGGTATGTGAAGATTTTCGTCGGCTAGGCATTTCTTTAGGTTTGAGACTTGGAATGTTGGATGAACGTTGCTGAGCTCTTCGGGTAGATCCAACTTGTAGGCTTCCTTCCCAATTCGTTCAAGGATTTTGAAAGAGCCTACGAATCTTGGTGCAAGTTTCCCTTTTTTTCAAAACAAACCACGCCTTTCCAAGGGGATACCTTGAGAAGAACAGATCGTCGACTTGAAATTCTAGGGGCTTTCGACGTTTATCGGCATATCTCTTTTGCCGACTCCTTGCTACTAGAAGGTTGTCTCGGATTAACATGATCTTGTTAGAAGTCTCCTGAATGAGTTCGGGACCAGTGATTTGTGCTTCACCAATTTCAGTCCAACAGATAGGAGAGCGGCACTCCCGACCATAAAGTGCTTCGAAAGGATCTATGTCAATGCTCGTGTGGTAGTTGTTGTTATACAAGAACTCGACTAAGGGTAGGTGTAAATCCCAATTTCCCTTGAAGTCGATGACACAAGCTCTAAGCATATCTTCAAGGGTTTGAATCGTTCGTTCGGATTAACCATCGGTTTGCGGATGGTAAGCCGTACTAAGATTCAGCTGAGTACCCAAAGCTGACTGCAAGGATTGCCAGAAACGAGATGTGAATCGTCCATCACGATCAGAAATAATGTTGAGAGGTACACCGTGACGACTGACAATCTCAAAAATATAGATTCGAGCCAATTTCTCAACTCGATAGTCTTCGCGAATGGGTAGGAAATGTGCAGATTTTTTCAGACAGTCGATGATTACCCAAATACTGTCATGACCACGAGATGTGTGTGGGAGTTTGGTCATAAAATCCATGTCAATACACTCTCACTTCCATACAGGTATCTCGGGCTGTTCAAGTAAACCAGATGGACGCTGGTGCTCGGCCTTAACCTTCAAGCAAGTAAGGCACTTTGACACATATAAGGCAATGTCCTTTTTCATACTAGGCCACCAATACTGAGTACGAAGATCCTTGTACATCTTATCCGCATCGGGATGCACTGAATAACGAGTCTTGTGAGCCTCGTTCATGACAAAGGTACGGAGATTGTCACGGTCCGGAATCCAGATACGGTTCAGAAAGTAGAGTAATCCATTGGGTTTGGTTTCAAGTTGAAGTTCAGCACCACATGACATTTCGTTGTACATGTTTCCTTAAGTGACCGAAAGATGTTGTGCTTAAAGGATGCGAGTTTGAATGTCATTTTGGATTCGAATGTTGTGGATCTTGATAGGTTCCTTACGAATAAGAGCATCGGCTACGACATTCGCCTTACCAGGATGGTAACGAATATTGCAGTCGTAGTCGTTTAGGAGTTCAACCCAACGCCTTTGCCTCATGTTGAGTTCCTTTTGATTGAAAATGTGTTGGAGACTCTTATGATCGGTGAAAATCTCACACTTAGTACCATACAAGTAGTGCCTCCAAATTTTGAGAGCGAATACGACCGCACCCGGCTCAAGATCGTGCGTCGTATAATTCTTCTCATGGATTTTGAGTTGTCGAGACGCATAAGCGATCACATTGCCTTGTTGCATAAGAACACAACCAAGGCCTAAGTGGGAAGCGTCACAGTAGATGACAAAGTCTTCAGTCCCATCGGGAAGAGTCAAGATAGGAGCCTCACACAATTTTGCTTCAAAGTTTGAAAGGCTTCTTCTTGTTTCGGTCCCCACTCGTAGGGCTTGCCTTTATGTGTTAAAGCTATGAGTGGTACTACGATCTTTGAAAAGTTGGATATGAAACGACGGTAATAGCCCGCTAAACCAAGAAACGAGCGGACTTCTTTAGGGGTCTTTGGAGCTTGCCAGTTCTTCATCGCTTCAATCTTAGCGAGATCCACGTGAATACCCTTCTCGTTGACTATGTGTCCCAAGAATTGGACTTCCTTTAGCCAAAATTCACACTTGGATAACTTAGTGTATAGTTGCTCCTTTTTCAAGAGATCCAAAACCAAACGCAAGTGTTCTTCGTGCTCCGCTTTTGATTTTGAATAGATGAGGATATCGTCAATGAAGACGATCACGAATTTGTCCAAGTATGGCTTACACACGCGGTTCATAAGATCCATGAATACCGCGGGTGCATTAGTTAGTCCGAAGGGCATAACCATGAACTCGTAATGACCGTATCTTGTACGAAAAGCTGTCTTGGGGATATCAGATTCAAGGACTCGTAACCGGTGGTAACCAGAACGAAGATCATTTTTTGAGAAATAAGTCGAGCCTTGAAGTTGGTCAAATAAATCATCAATCCTCGGAATTGGATAACGGTTCTTTACAGTAAGTTTGTTGAGTTCCCGGTAGTCGATGCACATCCAGAACGAACCATCTTTCTTCTTGACGAATAAGACAGGTGCTCCCCAAGGAGAAACACTAGGACGAATAAATCCCTTGTCAGAAAGTTCTCGGAGTTGGCTTGAAAGTTCTTGCATTTCTGATGGTGCAAGACGATAAGGTGCTTTGGCCACGAGATTTGCTCCTGGCACTAGGTCAATACGGAATTCGACTTGACGTGCGGGAGGAAGACCGGGTAAATCTTCGCGAAAGACTTCTCGAAAGTCTTTGATCATGGGAATATCTTGGGGACTCTTGTCTTTGCCTTTTCGCTCCACAATATGAGCCAAGAATGCCACATATTTCTTTCGTAGGTACTTTCGTGCTGTAGTGCAAGACATCAGTTTGAGTCCCTTTGATGGCTTCTCACCATAAACGTTCAAAATGTCGCCCGAGTTAAGGGGGATACGAATATACTTGTCAAAACAGACGACTTCAGCATGATGCTTGGTCAGCCAATCCATGCCTACTATGATGTTGAAACCTCCGAGAGCCATATGGATAAGGTTGATTGAGAAATCATGGTCGTTCAAGTTTAAGGTACAGTCTCTAATAATGGTATTACATGAAACAGAATACCCATCCGCTACTAATATTTCAAAGGGTTTGTCTAACTTAGCCCGATTCATAGCAAGTTGTGGTTCAAATTCAAAGGACATGAAACTCCTATCGGAACCAGTATCAAACATGATAGAAGCATATTGTTGATTGATTGGGTACGTACCGTTCACCACATAGTTGTTGGCTTGAGCTTCATTGGCATTGATGTTGAAGGCACGTCCATGAGCTACAAGGTTTGCATTCCTCTGGTTCACATTTCCCCGGTTTATGTCCCCCTAGTTCATATTTCCCTGAATCATGTTGCCCTGGTTCATGTTGGCTTGGTTCACAATGACCAACCTAGGGCAACGGTTCCTGAAATGATTTGGGTCACCGCACTTGTAACATGCACGGGCCGGGGGGATAGCAGCGGGAGCAAGAACGGCAGGTCGGTAGTCTTGGTTAACTCGGGGAGCAGCACGACAGATGTTAGCCGTATGCCCAGAACGTCCACAATTGGTACATAAACGACAAGGCATGTAGGTGGTATGATGGAGCTAGCAAGTGTTGCACAAGGGTAGAGTCCCCACATATGGTTTCTTGATAGGGTTGAGGGCAGTAGGGGCTACTTGGGCTAGAGGAGTAGCAGGTGTAATAATGGCAAAGTTCCTGCCTTTCCTTTTCTTGTTATTAAAGGAAGACTCAGGCTTGGTCTCCTTGGTGGGTTCGGCAGTGGTTTTCTCATGGGTCTTCTTGGCACCCTTTTTAAATAGAGTTCCTGCCTTAACATGATTGTCCGACAGGGAAGCAGCAAGATGGATGGCTTCTTCGAGGGTGACTGGTTTGCTACCCAAAACAGTATCCTGAATCTGTATTGTCACACCCCAACCGACGGCGGAAACGTCGGGGCGTGAAGCGTGCAGACTGTTCATTGCTCATGGTTTGCTAATGTTTGAATAATTAATAATCGTTTTCATTGCAATCAAACAAGTTCAATAAAACATGGATTCAATCCACCAAACAATAATGAAAATTACATCAAAATATAACTGGTTCAATTAAAACTAGGTCAAAATCCTATGTGAAGCATATCTTGATCACTTCAAACATTGGTACCTGAAACATGGTTAAATGAGAGGGTCAACTACAAGAGTTGGTGAGAAAACATAGGTTTAATCGTGTGATAGCAAAATACGTGTTGTGTGCATACAGTTCAATACAATCATGACAATTAAGGCATTTATGGAGAGAAAAACATCGTGTGACCTATACAATCAAACCTTTGTAACTTGCACTCAAAATTTGTGTTGTCAGTAACAGTCACCCTACCTGGGTGGGTTTGTCAGACTCAATAGATCTACCACTGTTTACTGTCGGCTGTTAGTTAATGATTGTACATGAAGAGCATAATAATTGGTCTACAAAATGTACTCAAGCACAAAGCGCAAAACTGTAAACATGCATAGGATGGAACTGTATATGTGTATAATTGAAAACATGTAAATAGAACGCATGTTCCACCCCAAAACGTTTGTAAAATAGAGTAAAAGAGGGGCTATGTAACTCACGTGTTATGTAGCGTGTAGGTTGCACAAGCAAATGGAAAACAGCGGTGTGTTGTAGATTGCTAAGTTCGACCTAATGAACAATGTATATGTGTTATTGATTTGCGTTATTTAATGACGGAAGTGAATTTGTCATTCTTAAACGTGTAGGGTTTGTCTTAAAAATAATTATTTAAACTGTTATTTATTTATCAAATTAACAGAATAAAAATAAAAATAAAGATTCTGTTTAAGGGATGAGCACGACCGTGCTTGTATATGGCACGACCGCGCCTGGCACGTACGCGACCGCGCTTGGTCGGTAACGCGCCCGTGGTTGGTCAGAAGTCAAAACAAGAGTCTGGTCCTGAGACACGACCGCGTCCGTATCCGGCACGACCGCGCCTAGGGTTTTGACTAGGTCAGGACTTGGTTTGATCGGTAAACACGACCGGGCCTCTTACGGGGCACGACTGTGCTTGGTCAGGCACGACCGCGCTCGTAGGACAGCGCGACCGTGTCTGGTCAATTCCAGAAGCAATTCGCCTGATTCTTGTAATAAAACAGATTAGAAACTTAGGGTTTTCATTGGTATGATGATTGCGAATCCAATCACATTATTTAATTGGATTTATAATGCGTTTAACTTGTAGTTCGATTAAAACCATTTAATACTAAAAACTTAGATTCAATTGGTTTAACCGTGTATTACTCCACCGAATTGATTTAGGGCTTTCGTTTGGAATGAAGAAACGAAGCAATTGAACTATTACTTACCTTGGTTTGATTGGGCAACAATTGCAGACGGCTACGAGGAAGACTCGCGGCTTTTTCTTGATCGACAGAGTATTAGAGGTGTTGTTCCGATGATTTTAGGGTTGCGATAGGTTTATAGAAATCGTGCGAAGGTATTATAATGGTTTGATTCGTCTGATCCTGTCTTAATTACGAGATTTGATTTAAAAAGGAAGGTTTGGTCGAAGTCGCGAGGATTCGGTCGATCAGACGTGTATTTGGTCGTGTTTTAGTCTTAATTCGTCGAATAGCTTCTTCTACAAGTCCCGCGATTTCTAAACTCGTTTGAAACCTATTTTTGGAAAAGATTTGTGTCGGTTTGACTTTTACGGAGTCAAACTGTAAACGAGGCGCGACCGTGCTTAATGATAAGCACGACCGTGGTCATGACACAAGCGCGACCGTGCCTAGGACTAGGCGCGACCGTGCTTGTGTTGGTTTTTGGAAGATTCAAGACTAGTCCTTGAAGTTTTGTAATATTGATGTTGTTTTGAGTTTTGGTCAAGTTTAGGTCAAGTTTGGTCCTCGAGGTTTGTAAGATTGTTTTCGTTAATATTGTATTATAATGAACACGTGTATGCTTGTAAGTGTATATGAACAATAAATGTAAGGTTGAAATCTTTTATTGCACGGCATAAAATACACAGGAAAAACATGAAAATCAGAAAGGTTACAGTATCCCCCTGTTGAGGGAATTTCGTCCCGAAATTCAACTGGTTGAGGCTACTGCTTCAGCAAAAAGATGTGGGTACTTGAGCTTCATTTGGTCTTCTCGTTCCCAAGTAAACTCGGGTCCTCGTTTAGATTCCCAACGAATCTTGACAATAGGAATACGGCTGCGCTTGAGTTGTTTTATCTCACGATCCATAACCTCGACTGGTTTTTCAACGAAGTGCATCGTTTCATCAATGCGCACATCGTCAAGAGGTATATGAAGGTTTTCATCAGCAAGACACTTCTTGAGGTTGGACACATGAAATGTAGGATGTACGCTGCCAAGTGATGGAGGTAACTCGAGCTTGTAAGCCACTTTCCCAATCCTTTCAAGGATCTTTAATGGTCCCACATAGCGAGGTGCTAGCTTGCCTTTCTTCCCAAAGCGGATCACCCCCTTCCAAGGAGCCACCTTTAGAAGTACAAGATCACCGACTTGGAATTCCAAGGGTTTGCGTCGTTTGTCGGCATAGCTCTTTTGCCGACTCCTCGCAACTCGAATGTTGTCACGGATTTGGATAATCTTGTCGGAGGTTTCTTGAATTAACTCGGGACCGGTGATTTGTGCTTCACCAATCTCGTTCCAACAGATGGGGGAACGACACTTACGACCGTAGAGAGCTTCAAACGGAGCCATGTCGATGCTGGTGTGGTAACTATTGTTGTAGGAAAATTCGATAAGTGTCAAATGTGAATCCCAATTGCCACCAAAGTCGATGACACAGGCTCTCAGCATGTCTTCCAGGGTTTGGATTGTTCGCTCGGTCTGACCATCAGTTTGGGGATGGTAGGCTGTGCTCAAATCCAATCGTGTACCAAGTGCCTTTTGGAGAGATTGCCAAAACCGAGAAGTGAAACGAGCATCTCTATCGGAGATTATGTTCAAAGGAACACCGTGACGACTCACGATCTCGTCAATGTAAATTCGGGCCAATTTCTCGACCTTATAGTCTTCACGGATAGGCAAGAAGTGTGCGGACTTAGTGAGACGGTCAATGATCACCCAGATGCTGTCATAACCGCTCGAAGTGCGAGGGAGTTTAGTGATGAAATCCATAGCTAGATTCTCCCATTTCCACACGGGGATTTTCGGTTGTTCAAGTAACCCAGAAGGACGTTGATGCTCAGCTTTGACTTTAGAACATGTGAGACATTTTGCTACAAACAAAGCAATGTCTTTCTTCATACCAGGCCACCAATATTGTGGACGAAGATTTTGGTACATTTTATCCGCACCAGGATGGATAGAATATCGAGACTTGTGTGCTTCGGTCATGATGAATGCTCGGAGATCGTTACGATCGGGAACCCAAAGACGATTTAGAAAATAAAGCAAGCCATTGGTCTTAGTCTCTAATTGGAATTCAGCACCACAAGACATTTCCTCATACATATTGCCCTCGGTAACCGAGACATGTTGAGCTTCTAGAATACGAACTTGAATATCGGAATGGATCTTGACACTTTGAAGCATGACATGTTCCTTGCGGCTTAGTGCATCGGCTACAACATTAGCCTTGCCGGGATGATAATGAATCTCGCAATCGTAATCGTTGAGGAGTTTAACCCAACGTCGTTGTCTCATGTTGAGTTCCTTTTGGTTGAAGATATGTTGGAGGCTTTTGTGGTCGGTAAACACCACACATTTCGTGCCATAGAGATAATGTCTCCAAATCTTCAACGCAAATATGACAGCACCCAACTCCAGATCATGCGTCGTATAATTCTTCTCATGGATTTTGCGTTGTCTTGATGCATAAGCGATCACCTTGCCTCGTTGCATGAGAACGCAACCAAGACCTTGGTTTGAAGCATCACAGTAAACAACTAGATCATCCTCACCTTCAGGAAGGGTGAGGATAGGAGCATTGCACAACTTTCTCTTGAGAATTTGAAAGGCTTCTTCTTGTTTCGGTCCCCACTCATAGGGTTTACCTTTTTGGGTTAAGGCAGTGAGGGGAACAGCGATCTTGGAGAAATTAGAGATGAACCTTCGATAGTAATCTGCTAAGCCGAGAAACGAACGAACTTCGGTAGGGGCTTTAGGAGCTTTCCAATTCTTAACAGCTTCAATTTTGGCGGGGTCAACATGAATTCCCTTTTCATTGACAACGTGCCCCAAAAATTGAACTTCTTTTAGCCAAAATTCACATTTGGAGAACTTGGCGTATAGCTGTTCGGTTTTCAAGAGATCCAAAATCAACCTAAGGTGTTGTTCATGATCCTCCTTAGTTCTTGAATAGATCAAGATGTCATCAATGAACACGATAACAAATTTATCAAGGTATGGTTTGCACATGCGATTCATGAGGTCCATGAAGACAGCAGGTGCATTGGTTAGCCCAAAAGGCATAACCATGAACTCGTAGTGACCATATCTCGTTCGGAAGGCAGTCTTGGGAATATCCTCCTCTTGCACACGGAGTTGATGATAACCAGATCGAAGATCAATCTTCGAGAAGTAGGTAGAACCTTGGAGTTGATCGAAGAGGTCGTCAATCCTAGGTAAAGGGTAGCGGTTTTTGATTGTAAGCTTGTTGAGTTCTCGATAGTCAATACACATGCGAAATGAACCATCCTTCTTTTTAACAAACAAGACTGGTGCACCCCACGGTGAATGACTCGGCCGTATGAAACCTTTGTCGGAGAGTTCTTGAAGTTGACTTGCAAGTTCTTGCATCTCGGAAGGTGCAAGCCGGTATGGAGCTTTAGCCACCGGGTTTGCTCCAGGTACAAGATCGATGCGAAATTCCACTTGCCGAACAGGTGGAAGACCGGGCAAGTCATCAGGAAAGACTTCGGGAAAATCCCGAACGATGGGGATGTCTTGTACCCTCCTCTTTTTGATTTCTTTTTGGATAACATGGGCTAGGAAAACCATGTACTTCTTTCGTATATACTTTTGGACGGTAATGCATGACATTAGTTTGAGTCCTTTGCAAGGTTTCTCACCAAGGACCTTCAACGTTTCGCCGGATGGGAGTGGTATACGGATGCATTTTTCAAAGCACATGACTTCGGCGTGGTGCTTCGACAACCAATCCATACCTACGATGACGTCAAAACTTCCTAATGGCATTGGTATGAGGTTGATTGGAAAGGTGTGTTTATTTAGTTCTAGGGAGCAATCATAAATGATGGTGTCAATTGCAACGGTGTTACCATCGGCTACCTCAACGGTAAAGGTTTTCTCTAGTTTAGACCGGGTTTTTGCAAGTAACGGTTCGAAGTCTAGTGACACAAAACTTTTATCGGCTCTGGTATCAAATAGTATAGAAGCATAATGATTATTCATAAGGAACGTACCGTTAACCACATCAGTGTTGGCCTGAGCCTCATTGGCGTTGATGTTGAAAGCACGCCCACGAGCTCCGCCTTGGTTAACATTGATCAGTCTTGGGCACTGGTTACGGAAGTGGTTCGGGTCACCACATTCGAAGCAAGCACGTCCATTTGCAATGGCGGGGATGGCTTGGTTAGTTGCTTGATGATTGGCTTGATTTGCTGGGTTGGTTTGGTTGGTAAGTGCCTTGGCTCGACAAATATTGGCTGTGTGGCCATGTTTCCCGCAGTAGTTGCAAAGGCGACAAGGTATGTTTGGAGGGTGATGGTAGTTGCAGGTGTTGCAAAGTGGGTAGCTGCCCCCATAGGGCTTCTTTGCTGGGTTTTGAGCCATGGGTGCAACTTGATTTACTGGAGCAGCCGGAGTGATTACAGCACAGTTCTTGACCTTTCTCTTCCTAGTATTGCGGTACGGTTCAGTTTGGACTTCTTTGACATGAGCGGGAGGTGTTGTTGTTTCAGAAACTTTCTTGGCACCCTTTCTTGTAAGTGTACCCGCTTTAACATGATTGTCAGTAAGTGTGGCTGACAAGCGGATAGCATCCTCCAGAGTAGCAGGATTTCCTCCTACCACAGTATCTTGAATTTGTCTAGGTAGACCACCAATGTACTTTTCAATACACCTAGACAGATGTGTAACCATGTGTGGCACAAGTAGACTCAGCTCGTGAAAACGGGTGGTGTATGCTAAGCTTTCACCACTATCTTGAGCAAGATCCCAAAATTCCGCTTCTAGCTTTTTCATCTCATTTCGAGGACAGAATTCCTCAGTCATGATCCTCTTCAACTCATCCCACGGCAGTGCCACTGCTACATCCACTCCCCTAGTCCTTTTCTCACCATTCCACCAAGTAAGCGCCCTTTTTTGAAAGACACTAGTAGCATGACGAGTACGGAGGTTGTCGGGACAATCGCTATTGAGAAAAGTGCTCTCAATGCTTTCGAACCATTGAAGGAGTCCCGTGGCTCCTTCGCTGCCATAGAATTTGAGGGGATTACAGGAGTTGAAGTGTTTGAAGGTGCATTGTGGCGGGTTGGCACCACCACCACCTCCAGTAGCAGCACTTCCACTGGCATGGCCATTATTGTTGTTGTTGGCTTGGGTAATTTGGTTCACCAGCTGTGTGAGTAAAGCAGCCAGGTCAGTGTTATTGCTGTTGTTGCTGTTGTCACGACGGGGAGGCATTCTACAGATTTAGACACAATGAGAGTTGTGAGATTTTCTTGGATTAAATAGAAGAATAAATAGATGTAAGTAGTTCATAGTTTGGATTGTACTCAAATAGTGACATAATCACTCGAGTACTATGACATATTAAGGTTAATTTAAACTCAGATAATTATCAAGGAGACGTGCTTTAGCCTATAAGTAAACACTCATCCCGGGAATTCCGAGGAAAGCATACGGGTCCCTCGGTTGGTTGGGATTTATACGAAATGCTTTCCTAGACAGAAAACCCAGAATACAGGTGTCACTCTTCCAGATTGCACGTGTCCTTTAACAATTAAACAAAGTCTAAAAACCTTAACGGGTGTAAAAGAAAATTTTATAGACCCAAGTCTAAGAATATGATTCAGGTTATGTTGATGATGACATGGAAGCAGGCATGAAGGATATGTGGTTTAGGATATGGGTAGGGATATTGTTTATTTAAGTTGTTATTCATATATACATATAAAACATGTAGCATATATCATATAGCATGTAGCACATAGCATGTAAATCATGAAGCATGGCATAAGTGGGTATCCTAAAGTTATAGTCTAGGTCAAAGGTGTCTAATAACCTAATTCCCTATAACCAAGGCTCTGATACCAATCTGTCACACCCCAACCGACGATGGAAACGTCGGGGCGTGAAGCGTGCAGACTGTTCATTGCTCATGGTTTGCTAATGTTTGAATAATTAATAATCGTTTTCATTGCAATCAAACAAGTTCAATAAAACATGGATTCAATCCACCAAACAATAATGAAAATTACATCAAAATATAACTTGTTCAATTAAAACTAGGTCAAAATCCTATGTGAAGCATATCTTGATCACTTCAAACATTGGTACCTGAAACATGGTTAAATGAGAGGGTCAACTACAAGAGTTGGTGAGAAAACATAGGTTTAATCGTGTGATAGCAAAATACGTGTTGTGTGCATACAGTTCAATACAATCATGACAATTAAGGCATTTATGGAGAGAAAAACATCGTGTGACCTATACAATCAAACCTTTGTAACTTGCACTCAAAATTTGTGTTGTCAGTAACAGTCACCCTACCTGGGTGGGTTTGTCAGACTCAATAGATCTACCACTGTTTACTGTCAGCTGTTAGTTAATGATTGTACATGAAGAGCATAATAATTGGTCTACAAAATGTACTCAAGCACAAAGCGCAAAACTGTAAGCATGCATAGGATGGAACTGTATATGTGTATAATTGAAAACATGTAAATAGAACGCATGTTCCACCCCAAAACGTTTGTAAAATAGAGTAAAAGAGGGGCTATGTAACTCACGTGTTATGTAGCGTGTAGGTTGCACAAGCAAATGGAAAACAGCGGTGTGTTGTAGATTGCTAAGTTCGACCTAATGAACAATGTATATGTGTTATTGATTTGCGTTATTTAATGACGGAAGTGAATTTGTCATTCTTAAACGTGTAGGGTTTGTCTTAAAAATAATTATTTAAACTGTTATTTATTTATTAAATTAACAGAATAAAAATAAAAATAAAGATTCTGTTTAAGGGATGAGCACGACCGTGCTTGTATATGGCACGACCGCGCCTGGCACGTACGCGACCGCGCTTGGTCGGTAACGCGCCCGTGGTTGGTCAGAAGTCAAAACAAGAGTCTGGTCCTGAGACACGACCGCGTCCGTATCCGGCACGACCGCGCCTAGGGTTTTGACTAGGTCAGGACTTGGTTTGATCGGTAAACACAACCGGGCCTCTTACGGGGCACGACTGTGCTTGGTCAGGCACGACCGCGCTCGTAGGACAGCGCGACCGTGTCTGGTCAATTCCAGAAGCAATTCGCCTGATTCTTGTAATAAAACAGATTAGAAACTTAGGGTTTTCATTGGTATGATGATTGCGAATCCAATCACATTATTTAATTGGATTTATAATGCGTTTAACTTGTAGTTCGATTAAAACCATTTAATACTAAAAACTTAGATTCAATTGGTTTAACCGTGTATTACTCCACCGAATTGATTTAGGGCTTTCGTTTGGAATGAAGAAACGAAGCAATTGAACTATTACTTACCTTGGTTTGATTGGGCAACAATTGCAGACGGCTACGTGGAAGACTCGCGGCTTTTTCTTGATCGACAGAGTATTAGAGGTGTTATTCCGATGATTTTAGGGTTGCGATAGGTTTATAGAAATCGTGCGAAGGTATTATAATGGTTTGATTCGTCTGATCCTGTCTTAATTACGAGATTTGATTTAAAAAGGAAGGTTTGGTCGAAGTCGCGAGGATTCGGTCGATCAGACGTGTATTTGGTCGTGTTTTAGTCTCAATTCGTCGAATAGCTTCTTCTACAAGTCCCGCGATTTCTAAACTCGTTTGAAACCTATTTTTGGAAAAGATTTGTGTCGGTTTGACTTTTACGGAGTCAAACTGTAAACGAGGCGCGACCGTGCTTAATGATAGGCGCGACCGTGCTTAATGATAAGCACGACCGTGGTCATGACACAAGCGCGACCGTGCCTAGGACTAGGCGCGACCGTGCTTGTGTTGGTTTTTGGAAGATTCAAGACTAGTCCTTGAAGTTTTGTAATATTGATGTTGTTTTGAGTTTTGGTCAAGTTTAGGTCAAGTTTGGTCCTCGAGGTTTGTAAGATTGTTTTCGTTAATATTGTATTATAATGAACGCGTGTATGCTTGTAAGTGTATATGAACAATAAATGTAAGGTTGAAATCTTTTATTGCACGGCATAAAATACACAGGAAAAACATGAAAATCAGAAAGGTTACATGTATGGTCAGGCCATTGATGTATTTCTCAATAGCTCGGGAGAGAGGGGTGACCATATGTGGCACCAAGAGACTGAGCTCATGAAAGCGGGTGGTGTAGGCAAGACTTTCTCCACTATCTTGCTTGAGATGCCAGAACTCTGCTTCCAGTTTCTTGATCTCATTACGGGGGAAAATCTCATTACGGGGGCAAAACTCATCAATCATGAGCGTCTTGACATCAGCCCAAAGTAGAGCTAGAGCAACTTCAATTCCACGGTTACGATTTTCCCCATCCCACCATGTGAGTGCCCTCTTCTGGAAGACACTAGTAACATAACAGACCTTCAGGTTCTCGGGACAGTCAACATTGATGAAGGTTCCCTCAATGCTTTCAAACCATTGGAGAAGTGCAGTGGCTCCCTCGTTCCCGTAGAATTCGGTGGGGTTGCAGGAGTTGAAGTGTTTGAAAGTGCACACAGGGTTCCTTGGTGCAACATTTTGGTCTAGTTGGTTAACCATAGTCGGTAGGATTGTAGCCATTTGCTGAATGATCCTGTTGGTGAGGTTGTCCCTACGTCCATGACGGGGAGGCATTCTACAAAAGGGATTAATAGAAAGTTCGTAAGATGTGCAAGAGTTTGTAAATAATTCATAAGGTAATAGGTAAAACATGGATGGTACTCTAATGGGCACATTGATTATCAAAGTACTTTAAGTTGATCTAATGTTTGAGAAGTCATGCTTTAGCCTATAAGTGGACACTCAATCCAAGAATTCCCGAGAAAGCATAACTGGTCCATCGGTTGATTTGGATTTATACGAAATGCTTTCCTAGACATAACTCCTAGAATACAGGCATCTACCCTTCCAGATTGTACAAGTTCTCATTCATTAGTTAGAACCTACGAACCTTTGAGAGTTTCATTTGGATTTGACTTTTAAGTCTAAGAGTAGGATTCATGTAGATCCTTGTAGTTCATGTAGTTGTATCAGGTAGTCAGAAATAGATAGATGTAGGTAAGTATAGTATAGAGTGGAGTTCCTAATAATAGACATGAGTTTAACTCATGTTTGGGACTCCTAGGTTATAGTCTAGGTCATGTGTCTAATAACCTAATTCATTATAACCATGGCTCTGATACCAATCTGTCACACCCCGGCCGGCGGCAGATTATACGCCGGGGCTGACGCGGTTGTTCATAAGCACATGATCGTCTATTAATAATGTCAATATTTATTCATTAATTTAAAACCATCCGTTACATAGAAAATGAAACGTTCAAAACATAACATCAATTAAATTAAACTAGGTCCAAGTCCTAGATGAGCAAGCAGCGTTCTCAAACTAGTGCACGTGAAACATGTGAGTAAATGTCAACTACAAGTAGTTGGTGAGTAACATAGGTTTTGACACCAACAAAAGTTTAGTAAAAAGGATTTGAAATTCAATATGTTCAAAGCATAACTAAGGCATAAATGTGAAAACATACAAGGTTCCAAGCGTACAATCAAGCCGTAGTAAATGGAAAACTAGTAAGTACAATCCCACTTATTGTGTTTTGGAAAAATAGTAATATGGTACACTCAAAACCCGCCAAGGTTCGTGTTAAATCGAATCGGATTCCCCTATAAATGATCATGTTAGGTACTACCTTAGGCCTGGATAGCAGGTTAATGAATGTACTAGCATGAACACATGTAATGGTCACTAAACAGTTTAAGACATAAAGCACATAGTAATTAGCAATAGAACAATGGTATTGAATTTGGTAAGTATAGTATGTAAACATGTTCCACCCCGAGTATTTGTAAACAATAGTAAAGAGAAAGGGCCTATGAAACTCACGTGAATCAAAACTAGGAATGGTACGAACCGGTAGAGATGGATAGGCCTCGTGAGGATTTCTCACGACAAACCTAAACCTGTAATGGTAACCTGATTTCAAAATATGTCTAAATGGTATTTAGAAGACACTGGGTCATTTAGGGTTTCATGGGAGCTTGGGACTGGGCATAGGGTTTGTGCAAGTTTGGTAGGTAAACAAATGTATTTAAAATGTTAAAAGGTTTAGATCTTATTCATATAAATATTTGTTTAATAGTCAAATAAACCATAGTGTGGAAAAAGGTTTAAACAATATTGTATATGAATAGTTATATACACATAATGTGGTATGGGAAAATAATGTACTTGGAACAATTTATAAATAAGTTATGAAGTGGGAAAATATTTTAATAAGTTTTACAAAATAATTAAATCATTAGTTAATATAAATAAAGTGGTAATTAATTCATGTAATAAATAGGATGGTAGAAATGGTTAGTAAATCACATAATTCATTTTATATGAATTTCAAAAGACAAGTAACCCTAAAAATAATTACCCTAAATGATTATTTAGGGGTTTATAAATTTAGAAGTATTTAAATAGTTATATTTACTAATTATAATTATTTAAAAGTTTATAGGAGTTTAATAACATTTTTTTTTAAATATAGATAGAATTAGTGAAATAAATAAATGGCAGAATTAGGTTTGTCTAACAGATGATTTGTATTAGTTTATTTAGAATTTATTAGGCTTGACCTTAATAATAATAGACAACAAAAAAATGGCTTTGCATTATTTTAAATCTTTTACAAATGATTTAGGTTTTCATAAACCAATTTTTTTTAAGTGATTTTAAAGCTAACAAAAATTTAAACAGGAACCGGGACTCGAACCCGGGTCTCCCCTGAAACACACAAGCGTACTAACCACTTCACTGGGCCATTGCCTTGGTAACAGATCGACTTGCTAATTACTTATCACGCACGCCCAAACCCTCTCCTTCCCCAAGCGACTCGGCTCAAGCCCTAGCCCCAAAATTCCCGGTGATTACGTATAGATAAGCTAAGAAACCTTAGGGCTTTTGTTCTAAGGATCAAAACGAGTAAGTAGATATATGGATTACCTGTTATGGTTGCGAGACAAAGGAATACGGCTGAGAGTTAGGGTTCATGATTTTTGGGTCCGGATCGAGCTCTTACGACGAACTGATACACAGGTGTGTGTTCTAGGAGTGCAACGAAAGTGTTGTAATCGATTTTGGTCTGTTATCATAGGGTAATTCTATCTGTAACGTATGATTCAATTTGAAATGCCTAGAACGGTTACGAGAATCATCCCTTTGGAATTCGATCATTGAATGGTTGTAATTAATCCCATAAACACCTCCGAAACTGCCACTACAACGTGCGAAAATGATCAGTTGGCATTAATCGCATGAATTTGGACGGGTTGTTAGTCGATTTTGGACGATTTCATTCCCGTTGACTTTAACGGGTCAAAATTGGAGTTGGGGAGGATAATCCGTAATTTACACAATGGTTCCTGTTGATTTAAGAGTCTAACACTTCATGTAATTACTTTGTTTTAACTTGGAATTTAAGTTTCAGAATTTACAACCCTGAACTTTTTATAAAGTAGAAAATTATTAAATCTTATAATTTAATAAATGCAAAGGTTATATAATTATATTTATATAACTTTTTTTTGTAAATAAAAATGGTTTTATTTCTATTAAGATTATTTACTTTGAAAATTAAATAATATAATCTTATAAGCCCTAATTTTTTTTATTTAAAGCATTTATAACTTAGTTTGTAAATTGTTTATTTAGAAAAATGTGTTTATATATATGTATAGGTTTAGAAATAATTTAGCATATGAATATATATATATATATATATATATATATATATATTTATAATAACAAACATTTACATAATATTCTTATATAAATATCTATTATTTTTGTAATAATGGTACTTAATGTATGCGTGTATGAACATTTATGAAATATAATGGATAAATAAAATAATTTCATAAATGCAAAACATGAAATAATGGAATTATAAGTGCCGGAGTTGTTAAAATAGAGGCCAGAATTTCATGGGGATTACATATTATAAGCAACTTTAGTTTCTAAGTGTGTAAGAGTCGGTGCAATATGGTGTACAAGAGGTGTAATCTGAGTTAAATTCGGAGTAAAATTTTGATGAGTGTTCAGCCTCTTATACCTCAGGCAAGTCATGATAAGGACTGTTTACAGCTCCCACTAACCTTAGAAGTCTTTAGGAATTCAGCATGCTTATGTTCAACGCTATATTTAACATTGGAAGACCAATAGATTCTAATAGAGAAACAACTTAATGATGTTTATGTTAGTTTTTCTTGTTGAGGATTATGTTAGCTTTTGTAAGAAATCTAAGTTTACCCACATTAGTGTCCTTTACAAGAGGTGTAATTTGAGGTAAGATCAAGTTGTTGCTCCCCCACCTCTTGCAACTTTTGCAAGTTATACTAAGGACACTCAGTGCTCTAACTGATCTGTTAGGTCTCTAAGAACTCCATATGACAAGTTTCAGTGATGCGAGTGACGTGGGAACCTTTCATATATTTTAGACATGATTTCCTTATTGTCCAGATTTCAGAAGAAATTGTAAGGACATATTTAGAAGGAATCCTATAAAATATATATGAATTGATATCTTTAAGGCTTTGGCCCGTTTGAGACAGATTTAGATACAAGTAGATATTCGTTTAACCGTCACTAATGTCAGTGAATTATAATTTCTGGTTGAACCTCATTTATTTCTTTAGCCATTAGATTTTTAAGGCATTTAACACATGCTTTAAAAAATCACTAAGAATGAGATTTGATAACAATTTATCCTTCATCAATCGGGTTATGATTTCTCATGAAATTTGGCCTTAATGGATGAACTGCATAGGTCTCATTTATCTTTTGTTAATTTTTCATTTTTATGATAACAAAAGTTGTGAAAGTTATTGTATCAGCTAGTTCTATCTCATAAAGGTTTCTATCCAGATAGTGATAACCAATAATATGAGAGTTTAAGTTAATGGTGGTCTTGTTTTGGTCATGAAAACCTCATAACTATCAAAATGTAGCTTTTAGTATTGATACTAAATTCCAAGTAATCTCTAGAATATTTAAGGTATCATAAAGCTTAATACAAAGATCAGTTTTTATGATTCTTACAGCCTTAACATTAAATGCGCCACTGACTCTCATCTTAATTATTTGTTGATTTTTGGTAAGGAAACGTATAGAACTACACTCAACCTATCATGTGTTAATGGGAATATTAATATTAGTGGACTCAAATATCAGTAATTAGTGACTACCTATCTAAGCCAGCTGCTCCCTTGGCTTATGGATAGTCTCGTTGCTAATGCCTAGTCTGATGACATAGTTTTGCAGTGAGACTTCCCCTTGGAGAACTTAGAGTTGGAAGCAGTACTTGTATTTTGTTTCAGGACCTTAGAACTATCCTTTCTATTGGAACTTTTATTCCTCTTTTTAGGTTTAGTGGTGGTGAGGTGAATAACATCTGGCTTTTTCACTTTCAGACATTCCTCTTCCTATACGTATGTTGCTGTCAACACACTAATTTTCCTTTGGTAGTTATGAGTGTTGAAGTTGATTCTTAAGGCATCTAATCGTACTGGTGGAAAAGTTATCATGTAATGAACCAAAACCTTTACTGATTTACATGTATAAGCCCTTAGTTTATGGGTCATGTAAGTCTATATTAGGATGTGTTCACGGATGCCACTTAACCTTTTATTTAAAATTAGATTGTTTGCAGACATTTTAGGAACTCTTTTGATTCTTCCATAGAAAAAAAAACATATTAGTGTTAGGAATTTCAGAATCTGGAAAAGCTCCACTGATAGCAGTCATTAAAGGAGTTCTTGATTACCATAAGAGATATTATAGTTTGACTTATCCCACTTCTCATAAAATAGTTTTATTTAGTAGTAATTTTATTAGAAAAAACAGCAGGAGTGTCATGTCTTAAGAGATAATCAAAACCCAATAAGAGCAAAATATATAGAAACCCTTCATGAAGCAAAACTCATCTTAGGTCTTGGAATAAGATTTGATGATTTTGTTGAGATATGAACTTAGAGAAGAATTTTAGAGTGATTTAAGTTATGGGGTATTCTCATAAGGCAAATTGAATTAAGACTATTATATTTAATGAAGATATGATAATGTCTATTATAACACCAAAATATAACAGACTAAGTAAATTTCTACTTAAACAGAAATACATCACCTTTGGGCAGAAGTGAGACTATTTAAGCATTATAACAAAATTGTGAAAAAATAAATATAACACATCACCTTCGGGTAGAAGTGAGACATTTAAGTTTGAGGCACAAGTTAAGTTTGCAAAATGAATGTAACACATCACCTTTGGGCAGAAGTGAGACATTCAAGTTTAATGTATAAATCAAGTTTGCATGTACATAAAAAGTAACACATCATTTTTGGACAAAATGAAACATTCATGTAATTTAGGCGAATTAAGTGACAATGTTTAATTAGACTCAAATATCTTTACTAACGTAACACATCACTTTGGGCAGAAGTGAAATCTTTGAAGTGTTATTCAAGTTAAGCAATCTTAGTTTTGTAAAACATAGCATTTAAGATGTGACAAACCAAAGAATTAGTTAATAGCAAACCACTTGTTAGCGTGGTAAAAGTTAGTTCACGGAAAAAGTGCTAGTTAAAACTATTTAGGTGAGCCCATAACCTGAAGAGCCGAGAAGAGGGTGGTGACCCGAGAATATGCTGGGGCGAGAACAATGTGAGCCGAGAACTTGTTATAAGTTCCCGTGAAAAATGCTAGTTCTCGGGAGGTTCTCGGGTTTTAGTTAGGTTCTCGGGAAACAATTCAGGTTCTCGAAAAAGTTTACGTTCACAGGAAAATTAAGGTTCTCGGGTTCATTAAAGCCCGTGATCTCGTTTAATTTCGAAAACAGTTTTTGGGGACCCGATTAAGGTTTATATGCAAAACTTAAGGGATTTTATTATTATATTATGATATCGAAATTTATAGTGTTTCAACATATATCTAAGTCTAATTAGTCCGCAGATTTTTAAATAATAAAAATAATAAATTTAATGCAAAACTTGAAAATAAAGATACACGTTTTTAGAAAACAGAATCAAAATACTACTTTATCCCAAAATAAGGGGATTTTGATTTATCTGGTTTCGGTTTTAAGTATATCCAAGATTTTATTAGATTTAAAAAATATTTAATTTATTTATTCAGATTTCAAAAAAAAACCCTGGAGATAAAGTTACCCTAAATTAGGAAAAACAAATTATGATTCTGATTTTATTCCAAAATAAGGGAATCCTTTCGAAAATTATGATAAAAAATAACGATTAATATCAACCTTTCTATAATTGAAATCTTTAAATGGTTATAATTACAGATTTCGAAAAACAAAGATATCAATTAAGGAGATCAAAATAGTTTATTTTGACATGATTTCGAAACTGTTTTAAAACGGAAAACCGTGAAAGTTAAAACGATTTTTCATCAGGTTTAAACAAGAACTTGTTTTCCGATTTTAATTCCAGTATAAGGGAAACGAAAAAGAATTGATTAATTAACATCTGCTCTGATACCACATATTGATCAATTCTTTAATATCAAATGGAAAACAAGAATAATAAATGTTGATCAATTCTTTAATATCAAATGGAAAACAAGAATAATAAATCATGTGTACCTGATAAGCTTGTAACCGAAGTGAGAGAAGGCGTCATATTCTTTGAGGATGATCGGGTTCTCGTTTAGGGTGTACGGTTAGGATAGTTAAGGTGGAATGATGAGCCACGAATTTAGAGAGAGAAAGAGAGGGGACGAATTCGTTTAAGGTGATTAGAGGTGTTATCTCTTTTCTAATAATCTCTATATATACACACAAGGTGAAACCCTATTTTATCTAGTAAGGTAATTACGCCCATCAAATAATTACCAATTAATTGATATAGGGGTATTAAAGTCAATGATCATTTATTAGATATATAATAAAGGCCATTTAATATTCTTACATATTATTTATATAATTTTTAATTAATGTATTTATATAATAATTTTTATTATATATACAATTATGGTAAAAATTAACTAAATAATATAGATTTTGTTATATATAAAAATTATAATAAAAGATACATATAACTATAAATATATATATATATATATATTAATAAATAATAAATGAGCCGAGCTCTAGGAGATTTTCGGCCACCACGTGGTATGTGACCGGGTGCTCCGTTTTGCATACCGGTTGGAGATTTGCGTATGGGCCGGCACCTCTGTTCGTTGAACCGTTGTGGATACCTGAAGTGTATTCATCCACCATTCTCTACTAGATCAAAGGTAAGTAATTAAAGTTGTTACTTACGTGTTTTCATCTCCTTTTTTTTAAGTTTTGCAACTGGATCACTTGTGCGATTTTCCCCGTCTTGATTTTGATTAAGACTTCCGCTGCGTTTTTGGCTTGGATCTATTTTATTGAAAAATTAAAATTATACGGGAAATCTCAACACATATGTGACTTGATATACACTAGTACCTTAAAATGTTGATGAGATATTGTTTATTGTCATACGAGGAGATAGTTGAAAGAATTATACTAAATATTTTGGTACATTCAAGGTACTAATTTATATATTAACTCACCCAAAACAAACTTTTTTTGGTTTTCAAAATGCAATTTACATGTGTGATCCTCATACGGTTGTCCCTAAATTGAAATTTTTTTTATAATGGGGCATGTTCTTAAACTTTGTTTCACATGAGGGCCTGGTCAACATTTCATTTTACATGGGGGCTTATCGCCAACCTGGATGGCGAGAAACTCATTTTCTTAGGTTTGTAAGTTAGGTGTTAGACAAAACCGTTAAGGTTTCTGAAACTCGCCAACCTGCATGGTATGAAACCCCTTTCTCACCAACCAGGAAAGAGAGATACTAGTCCCCCCATACGCGGCTTTCTCGCCAACCAGGAAGTTGAATTACCTATAGGAAACTCGCCATCCAAGTATGTGATTAACTCCCATTTTTGTCTTCTACCTAGTTAGAAACTCGCCATCTATGTGTTTGATTAAGTAGCATTTTTGTCATTTTGCATATTGAGATGCTCACCAACCTACTATGTGATTAAGTCTCATTTTTGTCTTCTAACTAAGCAAATACTCGCCAACCAGGTATTCAGTTTTCAGAAAAAGCCTGCAAAAGGCAATAGTGTTTGCATGTAATAAAAGAAATAGTGTTGCAGTCTGATTAAATTCGTGAACTCGTGAAGGTCACCTACTCATGTTGCGATTTCTTTTATTTTTAATGCGAAAGAATTGTATAATGATTTTATTTGCATGTGAGAATTTTACATTCATGTTGGAGAGTTTATAAATACATGTAGTGGAGGGACCATTTTTTTTTACAAACATTCTAATATCTCTCACAATGGTCGGAGGGTATCCATTTCTAGATAACTCTTCGCCTTCGGTACAACCTGCAAACCCTTCTCCTCCAACTGATGAACCAATTACCTAGACTGATGAAGAGTGGAACTGGGCATTTGATCAGGTTTTTGGCCAACTACAAATTGAGGAAGAGCATGTTCAGATAAGGGGTATGTCCCTAATTCGGATGAGGGTTACGTCCCCAATTCAGAAGAGAGGTACGACAGTCACCCTGGAGAGGAATACGTACCCGGTTCAGAGGATGGGTCTGTCCCAAACTCAGACGATGGGTATCTTCCCAACTCAAACTCTAGGTTTGTCCCCAGCTCGGAGGAGGGGAACGTGACTGACCCCGGAGAGGAATACATGCCTAAGTTTGAAGACGAGGACACTGATGACGAACGTCCCAGTTACCATGATCCATGGGAAGACGAGCGCTTTTGGCATTCGGATAACTCTTTTGATTCATTCGAGCATCTTTAATTTAGTTTATGTAGTTTCTAATTATTAAGTTGTTTAATTTCAGTTTTTAGTTAATGTAATTTTTAATTTTAAGTTTAGTTAATGTAATTTTAAATTTATAGTTAAAAAGAAATCTTGAACAATGACTCTTAATGGATCATAGCAGGACTTTTTATTTTATTTTTTGGTTAAAAATACAATCAAGTTTAGTTAATGAATCTTAGAGATATGATTTATATATAATATATATTAGGTTTTTAATAGCAACATTTATTAAATTTAAGACGATTTTTTTAATTAACTCTTTATTAAATTTATCACGTTGGTCTTTATTAGATTTTATAATGAATATTTCAACTTCTTTTAGTGGGTGTATATATATATATCTATTGTTTCTAACATTAAACCACTACTTCTGAGTCACACAAAACATTAAACAAAATCCTTCAATATGTTTGATCCAATTTTGATTTAATTATTTCAGTTATATTGGGGTGCTGATGTTTCTTATAAAAATGATATTATTGTGCCTGATAATAATACTAGAAGCACCACAATTTTTATTCATCAACAAATTTCTTTCCAAAAATTTGTTGACTTAGTTTATCGTCATCTTCAAGTGTTGAAAGAATTTTATACCCTGAAGCTTAAATTATATTACAGTTATCAATGGTTTTCAAATTCATCTAAAATCTTCAACGACCAAAGTCTTCAAGTGTTGTATTATTTAGCAGGAAATGAAGTAAATTTCCAGCAAATGTTCATGTTAGTATTTTGCCAATTATTTCTATGCAACAATCTAGTTGTATGGATCTCATCCGTAGTGTTTCTGTATTTGATGCTCCCCAACATGCTTCACAACAAAAAATTTGTTCTTATGAATTCAACAACAACCTTTCTTAATTTGAGGCTGGCCCGTCTGCCAATAACAACCTTGATGATAGTGAACACGAAGATGAAGATGACGCCGCTCCACAAAGTAGTGAAGAATCTGAAGTTGCTTCGCAAAGTACCACAGAGGATGAGGATGATGACGACGCGATGTCTCCGATCGTGAAATTCCGCAACAATATAATTATGTCAACAATCAAGAATCATCACACTTGTTGGTGAACTATTCTCAAGATCCTGAAGAACTAAAAGATTATGAAGCTGCTGATTTTGATGATGATAACCACATGGATGTATGGAACGAGGTTTCTAAGGAAATCCATCTTGGTATGTACTTCCCCAACAAAAAATAATTGGACCATGCAGTTCGGTTGTGGAATCTTGACCGAAATAGGGAGATGATAATTACCACCAACAAGGTGGATAGATGGAGAGCAAAATGCTACACGACAAACCCAAGGTGTAATGTGTATCTACTCAACGGTCCCCCATGTAAATGGTTTGTCTACGCCACAAAGAAAAGCTCTAATCACATGTGGCGAATTGTTACATGGGCGGATTCACATAATTGCTATGGGACAGTTGTTGGAAACAACAACAGAAGCTTGAAATCTAGAGATATCGCCCTACCTATCATACACAATATTCGGGAAGATATTTCATATCCCGTTAATCAGATTCGGGCACATTTAAAAGACCAGCTAAACATTGATGTTGGTTATAGCAAGGCGTGACGAGCACGAAGAGAAGCCATTGAGAGGGTTTACGATAGTTGGGTGAGTAACTTTCAGTAGTTACCTCAGTACATTGCTGCTTTAAAAGGGTCGAATGACAAAACGATTGTCGAATGGTTACATCATCCGTCCTCCTCATCGCAATGCTATAAATTTAAATATGTGTTTTGGGCATTTGACCCGGCAATTAAAGCATTTTAACATTGTCAGCCAGTTTTATCTGTAGACGGCACCCACTTAAAGGGATCGTACCGGGGTAAGATGCTTATCCCAGTCACCAAAAATGCAAACAATTACATAGTTCCAATAGCCTATGCAATTGTTGATGAAGAGACTGTTGAAAGTTGGTCTTGGTTTTTTCAGTAGTTATGGATTCACATTGCAATGCAACGTTGTACAAAGTTGTGTGTTATATCTGATAGGCACAAAGGCATTATTAATGCAATGAAAAAAGTGAGGAATCAGGGATGTATTAAGTCCAGATGTAAATGGAAAAATAGACGTCGTTGGTGTGCACAAATCTTGCTGATCTGGATTTAATTGAAAACCCTCCTCGTAATTTTGGTTACCAAATTGTTGTGACGAAGTACCTTGAAAATAAGTTGAAGTACATCCGTAGTCATAACTTTGGTTACCCATTTCATCCACACTTTGAGATCGGACGGAAGACAAAGGGCTGGGGTGATAACTCTCGGGGGTCATGGATGGTTGAGTTAAGTAAGGGACTAGTTGACTAGTCGATGAATTTAAATTTTGAGATAAATGGGAGTGAATGACCCACTTGGTTCTCATTAGTGTTACCGTCCCCTCCGCCTTGACTACCAGATAAATCGGGAGGATGACCCACTTGGTTCTCATTAGTGTTACCATCCCCTCGGCCTTGACTACCTTGTCTTATACCCCTTCGATGCGGACGTTGTGTTATAGGGGGGAGTTCAAAGTTGACGGCATCTTGTGTAACATGGGTCGGCAGATATCCCATATGGTGTTGTGTATTTGACAAACCCATATATTGGCTGGCCATGTTTCTGATTAACTCCATACCAGATGCTTGATAGATCTAGCTCATCCCGTCACACTACAATTATAGTATGTTAGATAAAAGAATTACCAATATTTGTGTTATATCTAAAAAAATGTTAATCACGTAATACCATAACTTGCAGCCTAGCCCCATCATTTGGAAACCCATGCGGTATTGGTCTAGGATCAATTGTATATATAATGGTCCGAGGCACTCCATATATTCATGACTCGCAATAAAATTATTAGAGACGACTTCAGTAACAATGTTGTCAATCCGGTTAGTCCATGGGTAAAAATATATGTATAGTATTCACCTTTCCAATCTTTATTCCTTCCACCTGCACGAATTTTTTTGTGGAGTGTTCTGTGCTCGTGTATGCTTAAAAGGGTGTTTGTAGGGATTGGTTGAAACATGCCAAACTGTCTTATAACCCTCTCTGGTAAGTAGGGCTCTACAATTTCCCAACATATGAGATAAGTTTGACATCGCCAACTCTGTTGACCGTTTGTACACATTTCAGGCATCATAAGGCTTCCATGTAAACTGAAATGAATTATAATTATATTAGTGCAGTAAAATATCACATACTTAACATATCAAAAAGTAATGTTATTAGAAATTGTTTTACCATGAACTCATTAATGGAATGAAGTTGAGATTGATACGCGCTCAAGACATGTGTGGGTGTGCCAGTATAACTTAAAGGAACGTTCCACCTACGAGTAAATAATAGAATAATACACATGTTAAATAATTGTTTCTTTTGTATTACGAAAAATAATTACATAATTAAAGATAATTAAACTGTTTCAAAAACATATTAAATAACTATTTTGTATAATAATTCGTAGACATATTTAATTCTTTTTAAATATAGTTAAAAAGTAAAAACACCTTGCCTAATAAACAAATATAATAATATTAATATGTTGAAGTTATAAGTGAAATACCTTGCACCGTATGGCTTGTCGAAATTGTATGGGGAACAAATTTTAGGAGCGAAACCGGGAAATCTTTCCCAAGCCCATAACGTTAACAAAAACATCGGACCACCAATCTCGATATTCTCAATATTGGTTGGCTTGCACATATTTCTATATAAAAGATGCCAAAACAGCGCTGCCCCAACTTAGCCCGCTACATTCATTTAAATTTTCTATGTTATCTAAATATCGAATGTGAACCAAGTTGCTAGCGTTATCAGGAAAAAAGGTTGCACCAATAAAAAAATGATTATCAACCTAGCTCGTTGAGTGCATTCTAGTTCGGATGAATCGTTGGGAAATGCATTCCTGATTTGTTCTAAAATAAACGGCTAGCTTATTTTATTACCTTGAATAGCATTCGGTGGTAGGTGGCAAGCCGTCAAACACAAGAACTTATCAAAAATTTCTTGACCCTTCATAATATAATCAACGCCATAAACCACATTACCCTCAAAAGGTAAACCCCACAACACTTGAATATCTTGTAAGGTTACCGTTACTTCACCAATGGGCGGGTGAAAAGTATGGGTTTCGGGACGCCACCTTTCCACGAGTGCAGATATTAGTGCATGGTCAAGCATGCGATTTCCACAACAGATGACCCCACTAAAGCCGGCCAAAGCAATTTTTTCCATCACATTATCCGTGATAGGATGTTCTTTAATGTGTCTAAAAAAAAGAATCCCCCCGTCTTACTCGTAAGACACCATTATCGCCATCATTTTGCTTATTGTTGAAATAGTAAGACACCCTATGACTCCGGCTTAAAAAAAGAAGATTGTCAATAATCGGACCAGATGTAAAACCACCCGACATTTTTATAAAAATTAAACTTTAAAAAAAATCTATTCGCTTCTAGAGAGTGAGAGATTAGGATGAAACTTGTAAAAAAGAATGTTGGACCACAGGGTCTATTTATATTCTCACCACCTCACATGTATATTAAATTTATTGCACTGTGAACAAGTTGATGATTGAGTCGGTCTTTAGTCTTTGTCTGAAACTTTCGCAACATGAGTAGGTGACCTTCACGGGTTCACGAATTTAATCAGACCGCAACACTATTTCTTTCATTACATGCAAAAACTATTGCCTTTTGCAGGCTTTTTCTGAAAATTGAATACAACACTATTTCTTTCATACCAGGTTGGCGAGTATTTGCTTAGTTAGAAGATAAAAATGAGACTTAATCATATAGTAGGTTGGCGAGTATCTCAATATGCAAAATGACAAAAATGCTACTTAATCAAACACATAGATGGCGAGTTTCTAACTAGGTAGAAGACAAAAATGGGAGTTAATCACATACTTGGATGGCGAGTTTCCTATAGGTAATTCAACTTCCTGGTTGGCGAGAAAGCCGCGTATGGGGGGACTAGTATCTCTCTTTCCTGGTTGGTGAGAAAGGGGTTTCATACCATGCAGGTTGGCGAGTTTCAGAAACCTTAACGGTTTTGTCTAACACCTAACTTACAAACCTAAGAAAATGAGTTTCTCGCCATCCAGGTTGGCGATGAGCCCCCATGTAAAATGAAATGTTGACCAGGCCCTCATGTGAAACAAAGTTTAAGAACATGCCCCATTATAAAAAAAAATTCCCCTAAATTGGATGTCTTCACAGTTAGCAGTAATTTAATTTCATTGTGGTCCATAAAACAAATAATCACAACCACTTCATCTAATCTTGTAGTAATATTGATGTTACATACTAGTAGATAACATGGAAATAAGTACTGATAGTCTACATGAGGATGTTGGAATATGCATTGCTAATTTAATGAAAACGTTACATCAAGGGTGATGGAAACTACAAGTATCAATTGTGTCGGTTGGTGGATTAACGAGTATTTGATTGGTGGGTTAAATCATTTAACTCGAACACGAATTATATATTTATTCGTGTCAAAGGTATTAACCCTAACCTGAACACGATCCATTTAACCCATTTATCTAAACGACTCAAATGGGTTGGTCGGTTAAAAAGGAGTTTTAATCAATACGTAAACATGTTAAACGGGGTGAAAGGTTGTATTAAATGGGTTAACATATCGTAAATGGTCGGGCCTCAGCTTTTACAGTTGATTAGGTTAACGAGTCAACCTGTATAATTAATTGGGCTGACGAGTCGATATGTTTAATTAATCGGATTAAACAAGTTAACACAAACAAGACTCGTTTTATCAAACAAGTTGACCCTTTTATCAAACGAGTTAACCCAAAATCTTTATTGGCTTTCTAAACCGTGTTTTAATCATATTATGAAAACTTTCTAAATTATAAAAAACTACATCTTTGTGTTTTAACAAATATACTCACACAACCCTAAAATAATCATCCACAACAGTTAAAAAGTACTTGAACCCTTCTATACTTTGAACCTTATAAGGACCCGAGAAATATAAGTGAACTAACTCCTCAATACATGATGATGTATGATCACTCCAAGGGAATGGGGTTCTATGTTGTTTGGCCATATGACATACATCACAAGGAACCAATTCACTTCGAGGTTTTAATTTCATACTATATTTTAAAACATGCAATACATAATCAGAATGATGACCTAGTCTAGAATGCCACAAGTTTACAATGTCATGACTATTAAAACACACCTTAACATATTTAGACGCGTCTCAACTAAAATACAATCCATCTACTTTATTGCAAGTCACCACGATGTTCTTTGTCTGTGAATCCTGAATATAATAGTTATTTTTTTTATCAAAAGATACTAACAGTTTCATTGCGCTCCATAAAACAAATAACCACAGCCACTTCATCTAATCTTGTAGTAATATTGATGTTACATACAACTAGTAGATATGCTTGATTGAAAATTGTAATATAAGACATTTGAGGGTCTTGTTGTTTTCCTTCATGGAAAGAAGTACTAATAGTCTACATGAGGATGTTGTAATATGCATTGCTAATCTAAAAAACTGTTACATCAAGGGTGATAGAACTACGAGTGTCAATTGTGTCGAGCTGGTAGATTATCAGGTATTGAGTTGGTGGGTTAAATCATTGAACTCTTATTCGTGTCAAAGACATCAACCCTAACCCGAACATGATTAGTTTAACCCATTCATCAAAATGACTAAAATGAGTTGGATGGTTAGAAAAGGGTTATAATCAATACATAAACATGTTAAACGGAGTGGAAGGTTGTAATAAACGGGTTAACATATCGTAAACGGTTGGGGCTCAACTTGTAAAGTTGATTAGGTTAACGAGTCAATCTATACAATTACAATTAATTGGGCTGACGAGTCAACATGTTTAATTAATCAGATTAAACAAGTTAACGCAAACAAAACTCATTTTATTAAACGAGCTATACTTCTAAAACCTAATTATTTTTATTTCGTGTACAAGTAAACTTAAGTTAACTTTCAAACCACATCTCTATATTAAT
This sequence comes from Smallanthus sonchifolius, assembly GCA_023525975.1. Lineage (NCBI taxonomy): Eukaryota > Viridiplantae > Streptophyta > Magnoliopsida > Asterales > Asteraceae > Smallanthus > Smallanthus sonchifolius. The sequence goes on along the minus strand of CM042018.1, from coordinate 18,969,916 downwards.
ATTTAAATTTAAATTCCAGAAATATATTAAAAGTACCAAAACAATGAATAATCGCTGTAAAAAGAAACCGTACAACAAACTATGCACAACGTACAACCAATCTCACTAATCCCCATAATTCAAAAAATTCAGTCACTTTCCCGCTCACCATTTCAAATTTCAAAACCCTCACACTGCAATTCATCCCTTTCACCATTAAACCCACCCCCCTTCACTTCCTTCTCATCTTTCAAATTCAAACCATTTTCCCCATCCAAAGCCACAATCTCTGTGTCTCTCCCACCACCATGGTAACCGAAAACCGACCCCCGCTCCAATCCACCACCACCGACAACATACCCCCCACAACCAAACCCTCAAAAGCCTCCAGAACCATCGAAGAAACCTACCAGAAGAAAACCCAGCTCGAACACATCCTCCTCCGGCCTGACACCTACATTGGCTCCATCGAAAAGCACGAACAAACCCTCTGGGTATGGGAGAACGATCAGATGGTGAAAAGACCCATCTCATACGTCCCGGGTCTGTACAAGATCTTCGATGAAATTCTTGTGAATGCTGCGGATAATAAGCAGCGAGACCCTAAAATGGACACTGTGAAGGTGAATATTGATGTTGAGAGGAATCTGATAAGTGTGTATAATAATGGGGATGGGATTCCGGTGGAGATTCATCAGGAGGAGAAGGTTTATGTGCCGGAATTGATTTTTGGGCATTTGTTGACGAGTAGTAATTACGATGATTCGATTAAGAAGACGACTGGTGGGAGGAATGGGTATGGTGCCAAGCTTGCTAATATTTTTTCGACTGAGTTTACGATCGAGACTGTGGATGGGAAGCGTAACAGAAAGTATAAACAGGTATACCTTATTGTGGTTTTGCAAGATCTAGGTTTTTTTTAATAAAATTGTTGTTAGGGTTTTCTTACACACATTGTGGCTTTTTGTTCTGATTGACTTTAGGGCCTGTGATTTAGAGTTTAGTAGAGGGTCTTTTTTTTTTAAATTTAGGATTAGGGCTTCTAAAGATTTGTGATGTTAGGGTGGTGCATGTCTCGGGTTGATATTATGGGTGTCAATCGTGTTGGGTTGTTTGGTTAGCGGGTTGAATTGTTATTCGTGTAAAAACAATACCCGTTTAACCAGTAAACTTGTGAACGGGTTGGCGGGTAATAATCAAGTTATAAACGTTTTAATTGGGTTGGTAAATTGTAAAAATGGGTTAAACAGGTTAGCTAGCAGACTTGTTTAATAAAAAGGTTGGTGGGTTGACCTGTTTAACTAAATAGGTTAAACAAGTAAACTCGAACACGACCCGTTTTTTTGTTGGAAATTGCCATCTTAAGTTGAAAACAAGCTTCCATTGCTTTCCTTGACATAAATCCTTGAATGCTTCTGATTTGCGTGATCGAGTTGGTTAGTAGGGTATTGACATGTCTAAATGGTTAGCAAAAACAAAGATTTGTGGTGTGGATATATTCTTTGAATGTGATTGGATGCTTTTTCATGTTTGCAACTGCTACTAATTGCATAAAACCAAAATGGATTAAGGGTTAGGGTTATTTGCAAGTGAGAGTTATCTTGTATGTGCATTCTCATGCTGCTGATTTTGTAACATTTGGTTGTGGTTTAGGTTTTCACAAACAACATGGGGAAGAAATCTGAACCAACTATAACAAAGTGCAAGAATGGTGAAAACTGGACCATGGTTTCATTTAAGCCGGATTTGTCAAAATTTGGGATGGAATGTCTTGAAGAGGATGTTGTTGCTTTGATGAAGAAGCGTGTGGTCGACTTAGCGGGCTGCCTTGGGAAGACTGTCAAAGTGGAACTAGACGGAAAGCGGGTCCCACCTAAAACATTTGAAGACTATGTAAAGCTTTATCTTCAACCATCAACCGATACCCTAAGGATTTATGAAAAAGTTAATGAAAGATGGGAGATCTGTGTTAGTATGGCTGACGGGCATTTTGAGCAAGTATAAGTTTTTTATAATTACTAGTTATCTTAAGTTGCTAACTTATGCTTATGAATTTTATTTCAATTTTGTGCTAATCAGGTCAGTTTCGTCAACAATATCGCGACAATCAAGGGAGGGACTCATGTCGATTACATAACCAATCAGATTGCTAATCACCTTGTGGCTGTTGTAAAAAAACAAAGCAAATATGCTAATCTCAAAGCCCACAATGTAAAGAACTACTTATGGGTGTTTGTCAATGCTCTTATTGATAATCCTGCTTTTGATTCACAAACAAAAGAGACTTTGACTATTAAACAAAGCAGCTTTGGATCAACATGTGAACTCTCACCAGAGTTCTTGAAGAAAGGTAACCAAAAGCAACCATTTTATTTGGATTTAAAGTGTTAAGTATTAAAGAAATAAGGTTTTTATCTGTCATATGTTTTGCAGTGGCCAAATCTGATATTGTGAAAAGAGTTGTCTCATGGGTACAGTTTAAACAGCACAATGACATGAAGAAAACTGATGGTAACAAAAGGGGAAAACTCAACATTCCTAAGCTTGAAGAGGCTAATTTTGCTGCTACAAGTAATTCTGATAACTGCACCTTGATCTTGACAGAAGGAGATTCAGCAAAAGCTCTTGCAGTAAGTTCATCTTGTTCTTCAATAAACATATATAAATGTATGTGTTTGTTCACATAAAGATTGGCTTGCAGATGTCTGGATTATCTGTTGTGGGCCAAGATTATTATGGTGTGTTTCCATTGAGAGGTAAATTGCTGAATGTGAGGGAAGCAAGTCCTAAACAGTTGCAGGAAAATGCTGAAATTCAAAACATTAAAAAGATTCTTGGGCTCCAGCATGGTAAAGTTTATGACAATGTCAAGTCTCTGAGATATGGACATTTAATGATCATGGCTGATCAGGTTTGTATCAAAATCTTTACTTTATGTTTTAAGAATATTTGGTATTGCCATGTCATTATGCTGACAGAACATAACATGTTGTGTAGGATCATGATGGTTCACACATCAAAGGGTTACTGATCAACTTTCTTCACTCATTCTGGCCATCTTTACTAAAAGTTCCAGAATTTGTGTTGGAGTTCATTACACCGATCGTTAAGGCTACTAGTAAGAAGACCAAGAATGTTATATCGTTCTATACGATGCCTGAATACGAGGCGTGGAAGGAAAATCTTGGGCACAAAACAAGAGAATACAAGATAAAGTACTATAAGGTTTGTTTAGGCAAGTTATGGCTAGTTAACTAAACAAATTGTTTGCAAGTATTTGTACTAAAATTTTCATTATGTTTTAGGGGTTGGGAACAAGTAACGGTAAAGAAGGTGCAGAATATTTTGCTGATCTTGAAAAGCACAAAAAGGACTTTGTTTGGGCTGATGACGAAGATGGTGAGGCGATAGAGCTCGCCTTTAGTAAAAAGAAGATTGAGGCCCGAAAGAACTGGCTTCGGGCACTTCAGGTTTGGACATTTTATGATTTGAAAACTATTATTTCAAGATTTCAACGATAATTTAAGTCTTACAAGAATTGTTTCTTTATGCAGGCGGGTACCTTTTTTGATTCAAAGGAGAAACATATCCCATATCGTGACTTCATCAACAAGGAGCTTATTCTGTTTTCAATGGCAGATCTTCAAAGATCAATCCCATCAATGGTGGATGGACTAAAACCAGGGCAAAGAAAGATTCTATTTTGTGCTTTCAAGAAGCCCATTTTCCAGGAAGTTAAAGTTGCTCAATTCAGTGGTTATGTGTCTGAGCATTCTGCTTATCATCATGGTGAGCAGAGTCTAGTCAGCACCATAATTGGCATGGCCCAAAATTTTGTTGGTAGCAATAATATCAACCTTCTTTACCCAAGTGGGCAATTTGGTACCCGCCAAATGGTAAGATATACACATGTATATTCATATATCTTTGTAATTTATTTCTGTACAAACATTACATTTTAAGTGTTCATTTACAGGGAGGAAAGGATCATGCAAGTGGCAGATATATCTACACTAAGCTTTCTCCAATCACACGCCATCTTTTTCATAAGGCTGATGAACTTTTACTTAACTACCTGAATGAAGATGGACAATCCATTGAACCCACATGGTAATTTCTAATCTTGGTGTGTTTGATAGAGTATAAAATACTTTTGTATTTATTATTATTTTTAATTATTTTTCTTAACAGGTATATGCCAATCATTCCAATGGTTCTGGTAAATGGAAGCGAAGGAATAGGGACAGGGTGGAGTACATTTGTGCCAAATTATAATCCACGCGATATCATCGCCAACCTAAAACGCCTATTGAATGGTGAACAAATGGTACCTATGGATCCATGGTATAAGTGGTTCAAGGGAACTATTCAGAAAACAACATCAAAGGATACTGGATATACCACCATAGGAGTTTTAGAGGAAACTGAGGACAACAATTCCCTTAATATCACTGAGCTGCCAATAAGGAGGTGGACTCAAGAATACAAGGAGTTTTTGGAGGCTGCTTCACTTTCAGGGAAGGACAAGGAGCCTTTTATTGAGGTAGATTAACAAGTTTAACTTTTGAAAGTAATAAAGCTATATTTTTATAGTTTGTCTTTATGATGTGTTTTGGGATAATGATAACTTTGCATTTTGCAGGAATACAATGCTCATAATGATGACACCACTGTGCATTTTGAAGTTATCATGACTGCAGATCAAATGAACAAAGCAACACAGGAGGGGTTGTTGAAGAAATTTAAGATGACCACTGCTTTAAGCACAAGTAACATGCATCTGTTTGATGCTAATGGTGTGATTAAGAAGTATGACACCCCTGAAAAAAGTAAGTTTGACTATAACATATCAAAACAGACTGTTTTGTAATCTTTATTGGTTTATTGACTTCTCATTTTATTTTTTATTGCAGTTCTAGAGGATTTCTTTTACCTTCGTCTTGACTTTTATGAGAAGAGGAAGGTAAGAAATTAACTATGTATGCTGCATTAGCAAACTTCATGTTAGAGGTGGCAAAATGGGCTGCTCAAATGGGTTGGGAAATTTGCCAAAAAGGGTTGGGTTGGGTCTGGTTGACCTAAAATGTATATTGTACAAATACTTTACATTTTGGACCTCTTTCAACTCATTTGACTGATTTTCTTTTTAGCTGAGTTTTTACGTTACCCCACTGACCTGTTAAAGATAAACCTGAATTTGGATTTATCCATTGGCCTGTTAAAGATAAACCATAATCTGGGTTGACCCATTAACCTGTTAAAGATAAACCATAATCTGGATTGACTCATTTATAAATATTGTTTGCACTCGGCTCTAATTTAACTGTTGCTGTGGACTGCAGAAAGCTCTGCTTCATGAACTTGGAAAAGCATCACTGCAGCTTGAAAACAAAGTGCGGTTTATTCGTGAGGTTGTGGACGGAACACTTGTTGTGAGCAACAGAAAGAAAGCCGACTTGTGTGCCGAATTGAAAGCCAAAGGTTACACACCATTACCAAAAGAAGCTCTTTTAGAAGCATCAGTTGCAGGGGCTGTTGATCATGTTGAAGGAAGTGACGAAACCGAAGAGGGTGCTGAGGAGGAGACCACTGAGGTGGAAGAAGAAAAGCCTGTTGTGGGGGCAGCCAGCAAAACCATTCCTGGAACCGAATATGATTACTTGCTGTCAATGGCAATTGGAACATTGACCTATGAAAAGATGCAACAGCTATGGAAAGAAAGGGATACAAAGAAGGCAGAGTTTGATGAACTCACAAACACACCTTCCAAGTCTTTATGGTTGAGGGATCTTGATGCTCTTAATAACCAACTTGACGTATGTCTCATTTTTTTATAAAAAAGACCTTTTTCTATCTATGGTTTGCATAAATTTTAATCTTTTTGTTGTTGTTTGATTAGGAACAAGACAAGAGAGATGCTAAAGATGAAGCAGAGAGAAAGAGACAACAAGAAAAGGCTAGGGCTAAGGGCCCTGGAGGTGGTAGGAATGCCAGGAAACCAGCTAGAAAGGCAGTTACTAAAAAGCCCAGTGCCACATCAGCAGTTGTTATTGAACCAATGGACACATCAGCTAATTCTCCCTCAGAAACAGGTATATCAAGAATCAATAGTCTATTTTCTTTATGGCAGCTAATGGGTCGCGTTCCTGGTTTCGCGGGTCCAATCCGAGACTAAACCCAAAAATCTTTTCAAACACATGGACTTGAACAAGACTTAAATATTCGTGGGTTGACATAAGCACTACCCGTGTAATCCGATTTCTATTGTTTTTATTTTTTCGTTTGCCTTTACTATAAAATTTTAAATTCATAACTAAAATACAAAGGTGTACAAAAATAATTATATTTACATTATAAAACTTAATGTCAAATTATCTTCTCTTTTTAAAATTTGGCATAAAGTACATCACATTGACATAAAACACTGTTTAAAAAAAATAAACGGGTTAAACGATTCAAACCGCAAAGTCGCCAAGGTGACCCGAACATGTCCCATTATGCTAAATGTGTTCGCGTGTTTTATTCTAAACCGTTTAGACTAAATCCCAACCCGTGAATTTCGTGTTGTGTGAGAAATTCATGCCCCTAATTATAATAATTTTTGTTTTGATGACCTCTCAGGTAATGTTAATGTTCCTGCACCTAAACCAAAAGGCAGAGCTGCAGCCCAAAAGAAAGCACCAGCTAAGAACAAAGTAGGAATCATCATAAAACTCTTACTTTCATGAATTTGTTGCCATGTGATAATTGTGATTATGTTAATTAAATCATTTATATTGTGGTTATCAGGGAAAAGCTACTTTGATAGATGAAGAAGATGAGGAAATCCCTTCACTAGCAGAGCGTATGGCTAAACATAATCTGCAATCTGAGCAGGATGACGATGAAATCGTCGAACTGGAAGATCGTTTAGCCAGACATAATATCGAATCTTCTCCTGATCAAGAAGGTAAAACCATATTTATATTAATTAGTTGTCAGTAATCTTTGTAACTAACTTAACAAAAATTAACAGAAGCCCCAAAAAAGAAACCACCAACTAAAAGAGCTGCTGCTGCTAAGAAGAAGGCTACCATCATTTCTGATGATGAAACCGAAGAGGAAATCGACATGAGTGATGATTCTGACTTTGAGGCTCTAGCAGCACCACCGGAGGAGAAAAAGAAGGGTGGTCGGAAACCAGCTGCAGCATCCAAGCCTCCGGTGGCAGCAACCAAGAAAAGGGGCCCGGCCTCTAAGGCAGTAAAACAAACAGGTGCTGGACAGAAACTGATTACTGAGGTTTTGAAGCCGGTGGTGGAGGCATCACCGGAGAAGAAGGTTAGGAAGATGAGGCCGTCTCCGTTCAACAAGAAAAGCGGGTCCGTGTTGGAAAAGATGAGCAAGAAAGATGATGTTGATGATGAGATGGCTGTTGGAGAATCAAGTGGTGAAGTTGCAGCAAAAGCAGCAAGGCCAAAAAGGGCTAACAGAAAGCAGATGACATATGTGATTAGTGATTCTGAGGAAGAAGAGGAAGATGTAGATGATGAAGCATCTCAGGATTCTGATTTTGATGATGATGATGAGTAGGAAATTTAGTTGAGTTTGAATTTGAAGTGGTGGGAAATTTGAACTTGTTTTCCTGGAGTTGTATTCATGAATTCTAACTTTCTAGTAGGTTAAATTTGTAGATCCAATGCTATTGGACTATTAAAAATGTTACATTATTAGGTTAAATCTTCTGTTAATTTGTCTTGGTTAAAAGAACTAGGAGGTTTTTTGGTGTGGAGGTAGACAAGTATAGACAATGTTTTTAAAACCGGACTGGAAAGTGAACCGGCCGTCTTAAAGGACTACTGGTTGAACCAGATTTAAAAACCGGACAACATTATAAATAATATAAAAATTAAAACTATGTATATAGATATAAAATATAAAATATTTTTTGTTTTAATGTGTATTTGCAATTTTAAAAACACTGAATATAGGAGAATGACAAATGTTTGATGTGCTCAAACGTTAAAAGCTAGAAAAGTATGTTGTTTTTTTGTGTCTTTGTAACTTCAGAATAAAAAAGGGTAATTTTGTAGAATAGTAACCAAGTTTTAAAAGTGTTTCAATTAAAGTTTGAATGGTCCTGGTCATGGAAAAAGTGTTTCGTCAAACCGAAATAACTAAGTCTTTAACCGAAAGGTAGTCAATGACCACTAGTCCAACCCAATATTCACTAAATTTCCAAGATCCAAATTTAGGTATTTGTATGGATGGTTCAATATCCACACATTACCAATAAACTTTAGTAAAAATCTCTAAAAGCACTTTTTAAGTGTTGTGTATTATATGGATATCTAACATTCCATAATTTACATAAAACTAAAATTTGTCACCTGATAACTTTAACTCAAATCTTTTTCGAGGAATTTTATAAATCTCGTATACTATATAATAAATAAAAGTTTTTCAATGCCACGTGTCGTCACCATATTCATTCTTATCATTTTTTTTCCGACTCTCTTTCTTATTAAATATACCTTTATCTTTTAATAATAATTATATTATTAAAGAAAATACTAATTACACTAATAAAACACATTTATTTTAAATTATCCCTTATTATAAGAAACTTTAAAATCTAATTATGTAACTTTTATTTTCAATCAAATAGTAAATGAAAGTCAAATTACATTAAATAGTAATTATACTAACAAAACACATTTATTTTAAATTATCTTTTATTATAAGAAACTTTAAAATCGAATTATGTAACTTTTATTTTTAATCAAATAGTAAATGAAAGTCAAATTACATTAAATAGTAATTGACGTTTTTCGATACCCAATTATATATTAAACTACCACCATAATGAAGAGTGGTAAATTACCAACCACCGGTGATTGCATGCCATATTCTTATTTACCCAATAACCATAGTGTGCCATGTGCTAGATTGTGGGTTAATATTTTTTAAAATTGCTGTTTTTTAACAACTGAATTCAAACCGGTAACCAATATTTTTTTAAAATGTCTTTGCAAATTTTTTGGCAAATCCATCAATATTTTGTGCTTTTCAGAAGTTGAATTACAAACCTAAGATTATTTGTATTGGTTATTGTTTATTCCTCATTTACCTGTATAAATTAGCTCGTTAAAAATTTGAACTGATTTGATTTGAGTTTGATGACTCTTATAAATGTGTGAGCTGGTTTTCAGATAAAAAGTAGCTTACTTGTATAAAAGTTGGAGCTGATTTGCCTTGCGAGTTGATGCAATACGAGTAACTTATTCATTTGGCTTGTATCGATTAGTCTAATTCCTTGTATATTATTGTTATAAAGTTGTACAAAAGGAATTTAAAATCATACATCATAAACATCCGCATCACAATTCATCCACTATATATTTTTTCCAATTTTAAATGATCTAATGATAAATAAAAATTTAAATATGAACTTCATGAATACTTAAATAAAGTTAAAATTTATTAACCAATCAAATAAATTAGAAATATAAAGCTAATTAAACTTTAAACTTAATAAAACCAAATCTATAGGCCAAACTAGTTGAATTGATTTACCATCTTATCCATTTGTTTCTCATTCCAAAATCTAAGGTGCAAATAACTTCCTTTTTCTTAGATATTTTCATATCAATGAAAGTCATTGTTTTATGACTTTATCCTTTTTCCCTTCAAAAAGCCAACTCAAACACCCTCACCCATCCACCTACCCCTTGAAATGATCAAACCATACCATCAAATACCCAATAACTTCAAGCATTAAACCTTTGACACCAAACCCATATGGCATCCCTCTCAATAAGCCCCTCACTCCACATATTAAGATCAAAGACCATAATTCAAGATGTGGTCAACCCCATGAACCACCGAGCCAGACCCACCTTTGTGGCTTGCCAAACCCGGGTTCCGTTCGATCCGCCAACCGATAACGATAAAGGGGATAAGGAGAAGAAGCAAAGTTTCATGGAGGTTTTTGTGGGTATAAAGAAGATTGAGAGAGGGTTTAAAGAAAGTTTGAGCCCAAAACGCAAAGGGGATTGGAAAGATTTGGTACTCATGAGCTTATCATTTGCTATTTATGTTTATATATCTCAAAAGATTGTATGTGCTTATTGTTCATATATGTCTGTGTTTAAACACCATTGGTAGCTAATTTATACACATCATGACAATGGTGCAACTTTTAATGCACAAGATACATCTATTTAGTAATTTTAGTGTTTTATATGTATTTGTTTTCGGTAAATCTATACTACTTAATAAACAAGTAAAATTATGAGACCCGTGTCATCTTCTGGTGCATTCTTAGCATTATTTTTCCGACTCTCTCTCCTATTAAATACTATATTAAAAGAATATATTTTTAAATATTTAATATCAATCTAATTATAGATACTTTTTATTTAATTATGGATTGTTATTATATCATTAAACAAATGAATTTAATATGGATTACCATTTATTAATTATATAAAAAAAATTAATACCAAGTTAAAAAAATGTTTTAAAATTAACTTAATATAATTTATAACTGTCACGTTAAAGTAGACATATTTTGACGAGTATATGTGTTAAAATGTTACATTATATTTTATTCAATCCGTGTAAAACACGGGTTTTTAAAAACGTAATTTTTTATTATTAATTATATAACATTATATTTATTTAATCCGTGTCACGAGATTCTAACCTAGTATGTTTATAAAGTAAAATTAGTTGGGATCTTTATTTTTCTTTTGTTTCAAGGTCAAAGAAATTTAAAAAAATGAATAGTAAAATTAGATTAAGCATACCATTTGGCCTATAAAAATGGTATGTTTCATGGGACATCATCTCATATAAAAAGTCAACATTATATAAAGATATGGGATGCATATATTGTTGTTACAACAATAGCATCAAAAGTCATCTAAACACATTACAAATGCACAACACTTCCTAAATCATTTAAAAAAATTATTATTGTAACAATATAGTTTTGTAATCAAAATTAACACAATAGTTAGTTAGAGAACTCAGAAAAATAAAATATAAAAAATGTTTGCGACTTACGGATTGGCCTAATTCGTTGACTTGATACGACTCATATTAGAAAATGCTTGTTTTGGTCTTAGCTGTTCGACCATAATCTTTGTAATCGTTGGTTTAAGGAGAATGTTTGATTATATCAAAACATAATGTTCCTCGTGTTCAAAATCCAATTGATTTCAGGTTATGGATTTAAAGATACAACAAAACCCCAACCTTGCTCATTTTGCCACATCTAAAATTTAAAGTTAGAATTTCAATTTGACAGGGAAGAAAATAAAATAAACCCATAGGGATTTAGAATGTTGAAGATTTGTAGGTTAACGAAGGACATGCCTGATGTGGATTCTAGTATTCAAGATTGAATTAACAATGGATGAATACCATAACAACCAGAATTCCAATTAGAAGAAGAATGAAACTTGAAGTCTGTTAATTTTGTTACAAAGAAGTTTAGAGAGAAATCTGTTACTAATTCTTGAACAACTTTACATGACAAGGAAATGCCATATTTATACAACTTCTGACTTAAGCTGACTATTTGTCTGACTTTGACTTTCTAACAATCATCTAATTTTGACTTACGAATATTAAAGTCAACTATTAAGTACATATCAATACTCTCCTCTCAAAAAGATCCTTAACCCCAAGGATTAAAGGAACTAAACAAGGAACATGATCTTACACCCTTGAGTCCTTAACTCCCTTTCATTATCTCTTAAAGCAACCTTCATTTTTATTTCCATTTCACCAACCATCTTTTTACCCTCTCCTTTTTATACTTGAATGACACTTTTACTAACTCATCAGTGTGACATCTGACAATTTAGGGTTAACTCCGTTAGAGAAATCCAGTTAAAGTTAACCTATCTAACCTCATCTCAAACTCCAGGGACTATTTCTGTCATTTCTCAAACTTATATACACTAAAACTTGAAGGACTAAACCTATAATTAAGCTAAACTCAATATGTTGACCAAGGGAAGTCAAAATTCAAGAGTTTTAGTTCCTGTTGACTTTTAAAAGTCAAACAAACCTATTCTTAACCTAATCTAAACCCTAGGGACTAATTCTGCCAAATTCCTAAACTCTGGTCCACATAAAACACAAGGACTAAAAACGTAATTACGCTAAACCAGTCTGTTTGACTTCTAAAAATCAAAATAGAACAACTTCTCTCAAAATCGTTTAGGATGACTTGTGAAAGTCAAACCTCCACATTGTGATCCAAATTCAAACCCGTAACCCCAAATTCATTCGAATTCACGACTGTAGTAAATGGCATTGATGTTGCCGATCATGTCTAAACCGTTTCCAAGCATTATTAGTCGAAAATGATTAGGATTTAATCCCATTAAAGCCGTAACCATCGGTGCCAGCATCGACCATTATCAAATTGGTTTGATCTTTATGTTATTCTCACAAATCGGTCACCTGCACACCACATTCGAACTCCACTGAAACAATTGCACACGCCACGTTCGCCGAAGACGCAGCAGGAATCTCCGGGAATCAACCCACACCGGTCGGAAACGAGCTTTGGTCGTGAACCAACAATTCGACATTCATTCCGGTAATCAAACACATCTTTAGTTTGTTGCAGTATCTAGATCATAAGCCCTATCACAATTTTGGCTTATAACAACGAATTGAACTCGAACTGATATCTAGGGTTCATATGATTACGGGTGTAATCAAACCCCATCCTAGACCCGGTTTCAATTCAATTAAATTGCATGAACAGATTCGCCATCATCAACTCTTTGAAAGCCCTATGAATCCAAACACTTGTATTATCAGAATTATGCAATTTGATAGGGTTTCTAAATTTCAATCGAGCAATTAACCAATCTAAACTTGTTGTTTTTGCAATTAAATCCACTCACAGGTTCGCCAATCACCGATTAACAAAACCCCTATACTTCTGATTCAAATCTTAATCGAAATCGTCGGATCTGGGATGGCCTTGGGGTTCGATTCGCGTGGGAGGAGAACTCACTAGAGTTCTGTGTTAAAAGAATTCGGGACCGGGTTTAGTTGCGAAACCCTAGCGGGCGAGACTGGTTAAGGTGTTGGTGTGTGGGGGAGGAGACCCGGGTTTGAGTCCTCCAACCCCCTTTTCTTTTTAAACAAATTTTTAAAGATTATTTTAATAAAAAACCCACCCCCATATTATTATATTAATATATACATGTGTTTTAACCCCGTAAACCACCCATAAACTCGGGTTTGATTTTATAACCCATATTTGATATTATTTTCGACTTTTAAAGATAATATATTTATATTATTTCAAACCACCACTTCAAATAAAAATAATATATTGATATTATTTTAACCTCGTGACCACCATTAAAAATAATATATTTTTATATATTATTCTTACCACGTTTATAAACATCGTGTAATGTTTCAAACTTTTAAATAATATAATTATTTATATTATAAGGTAAATAATATATATACTGGGTTTGACAAGCCCCACATGCGTTAGTCGCGCTAACTCGATTGGAGGTCAAACGGGTGAAATGTTAGCCTTAACACATTAGTCAGAGTTGATACACCTGGCTGGAGGCAAACAAACAAACACATTGTCAGTTTCGGTTGCGAGCGCTTTAGTAAGACATGAATATAGGTTAGCTACCTATTGATACACATATTGAATGTACATAATCTGGCACACGCTACTTACAAACTGAAACCTGTGAACTCACCAACCTAGTGTTGACACTTTTTCTTACATGTTTTCTCAGGTCGCTAAGTTTAGGTGCACACTAGGGCATGCATGGAGTCTTGTTAGCTTTTCAAGCTTTGATCAAATGTTTATCATGCTTCTTTTTTTAGACTTGACTTGGGCGCATTGTATGCGCATTTACTACTCTATTTAACGCTTCCGCATTCACTCTGAACTTTTATGATATTTCATTTATGTCCCATATAGTGTTGTTTGATGTAACTAATGACTAAGATCCTGGTTTGTCACACGTCAAACGGTAAAACTCCGTTAGTGGAATTTGGAGGGTGTGACAATCAGTAACACATCCTCCACCATGAAAACTATTATTTTGCATTTTACTTTGACTTTTTAAAAAGTCAGCAGCAACATCATTAGTGTTCACTTGGTAAGCATCTGTTAAGATTCCAAAATCAAATTTTGTATCTTCAAACACATGAAGGACAGCAATATTTGTCACCAAATTATTTCCATCCATCAATTCTTCTACCAAAGGAATAGGAAACCTGTCTGGGATAGTGGACTGATTCAATTTCCTATAGTCCACACACATTCTCCATCCCCCATCTTTTTTTTACCAAAACCACAGGAGAAGCAAACGAACTATTGCTGTATCTAATGACTCCTTGGTCTAATAATTCCTTGACCATTTTCTCAATAATATCCTTCTGTAATAGAGGATATCTATAAGGTTTAGAATTGATACCTTCAGGCATAGTACCTGGTTTAAGAGGAATTTTATGATCAAAAGATTTTCTGTTTGGAGGAAGTGTCTGAAGATCCTGAAATACATCTTCAAACTCTTGAAGCAAAGACTTTAAAGCTTCTGTATTCTGCAAAATGATGGAAGCAGGGTTTGGTTGTCCTTCAATATCCACTACTTGTAACATGGGTAATTCTCCCCTTTCTTGAGTCACCTTTCTGAAACTACATTTACTCAATTTAGCCAATTTTTTTCCTTACTTTCTGTCCCTTATACTTGAATTCTACTGTTTTATCTTTGAAATTCATCTTAATGCTTCCCAATGTGGTGAACCATTGTACTCCTAAGACGACATCACAACCACCCAAGGGCATCACATATACATCAGCCTAAAAAATTAATCCCTGCATTTTCCATTTAAATCCCTCTATCATCTTATCACATATTACTTCTTGACCATTAGCAACCTTAACCAACATAGCAGCTTTAGACACCATCTTACATCCCAATTGATTGGCTAAAGTGAAATCTACAAAATTATGTGAACTGCCTATATCCATTAATATTTGTAATTCATGTTTTCCAGTCACTCTTAAAGATTGAATTTTATCACTTCCTTCTCCTGCATTACAGAAATTTAGGCAAATTCTACTTCAGCAGTTTCTGATTCCTCTACCACTTCATCTAACATTTCTACTTCAATATGATAAAACTGTTACAAATATGACCTGGCAAAT
Source organism: Smallanthus sonchifolius (assembly GCA_023525975.1). NCBI lineage: Eukaryota > Viridiplantae > Streptophyta > Magnoliopsida > Asterales > Asteraceae > Smallanthus > Smallanthus sonchifolius. The sequence goes on along the minus strand of CM042018.1, from coordinate 18,954,738 downwards.
ATCTCTCATCACAATTAAAGCATAGGCCCTTTTTTTCATCAAACTCACTTTGAGTCAAAGTTTTTCTAGTACTTATAGTTTTCTTGGGCTTTACTGAAGTTGATTTAGCAAGAAGATTTTTACTGAAGTCAAAGTTTTTCATCAATCTCCTTGCCATGTTTTTAGTGATTGCAATTTCAAGAGCCGAGGATTTCTGGCTCTGATACCACAGATGTGGATTCTAGTATTCAAGATTGAATTAACAATGGATGAATACCATTAACAACCAGAAATTCCAATTAGAAGAAGAATGGAACTTGAAGTCTGTTAATTCTGTTACAAAGAAGTTTAGGGAGAAATCTGTTACTAATTCTTGAACAATTTACAAGACAAGAAAATGCCCTATTTATACAACTTCTGACTTAAGACTATTTGACTGACTTTGACTTTCTAACAATCATCTAATTTTGACTTACTAATATTGACTAACCAAAGTCAACTATTAAGTACATATCAATGCCATAGAGGATATGTTCACAACTCAAACCAATAATGTAGAGGTAACTTCTTCAAAAAACAAAAGGAAAAGAAAGTAGCCAGAGAAAGTGTAATGAATTTAAACATATTAACCATCAACCATAGATAGAGTCTGATGCGACATTAATAAACTGGTTCTAATGAATAAAAATGGTTTTCAGTTATTTATGATTTTTATCTAAAACACACAATGTAATATATTTTTAAACTAAAATTAATTAAATGAAATGTTTAAAGTTTTAATTAACTCAGAATTTGTACTAGACTTCTGCTGTTAACTTTGAGTCTTTAATGTTTATTTAAGGTTTAAGAACTATGTTTACGCTTTGTTTGTGCCAACTATGAGAGGTATCCGTTTTGGGTTCTTTCATTACCCGGATTTGAACTCCTTCAAATCCTAACTCCAAGACACCCGCATAACACCCTTCAAATCTGGAACTTGACAGTAACCGAGTACTCCAACTTGAAACTGGCAAAACCAGAAAACTAGTCAAATCCCGGTCGTAAATGGTGGCTCACGGTGACAGCAGCGGTGGCCGACGACGGCCGGCAAGCGCAATGGCGGCGGCGGTCTCCGGTTGGCGACGGAGGGAGGGAAACACTTACCATAGACCATAGATATTTAGATAGGTAACGATCACCAATTGTATCCGATACAATTCTCATGATTATAAGGCCGGTTAAAGACATCTAGCGCTCACTCATTCTAGTAATTGGCTGAAACACTTCTTACATGTTTGAGCAATATATCATCCTAGTTCAGCAACATGTGCATGTCGGCCCAAGATTCTCGGGAATCGCGACATCACCTTGTTCCGACATCCATAGGCCCAAGTATAAGCCTAAGGCACATGTACTCAGGGGTTCGGATATATCGTTTCAAGTGTCCTAAAATAGGGAGACACTGCCATATTTATTACATTAGATATTTATTTAGTGTTTTATCAGTTATAGGTCAAAAACACACTGTGTAGCATATATGCATGCTAATATAAACACGGGTTTATAAAATTCCGAATTTTATATGTATGGTTCGTGATACGGATAAACTCTTTATCTCACGCACACTTGTATTTTAATATCCTATATTCATAAGCGTGCTTGTAATCGCGATCCATTTTATCAGTTAATAAACTCCTTTATTAATATTCTAGTTTTGAATAATTAATCTCATTAATTATATATAAAATCAAAACTCCGGTTTTAACTTTTAAAATAAACTCTTTTATTTTAATAAACCTTTCACAAGATAACTTAAAATCTATTCTAAAAATCATGTTTTTTCAATTCGTGTTGTTTAGTTTAAACCGTTTAAACCTTTTTGATTGTTTTTATAAAAGCATTTAAACCTAAATGACAAACATTCAAACAATGCATAAAATAAAACACAACCATAACATAGTGTGAATCAAGCCATAAAGTCGTTCGGTTTGCTAGAGCCAATAGCCAAACCGAACTGGGTCAAGGGGACGATAAACCAAGACACAACTCTTGTTTTTGACGAGCTCTCACTTGCTCCAAGATCTCCATCTTGTCCTCCGGACCGTCTAGGTTTCTTGGTCTTTAATCTTCTTTTCGTCTTGTCTCGATTAGGTTACAATTTACAATAAAATTGAAAAAACCTAATCTATTACAACCGACTTCCAAAACAACCATAAAAAAACTAAAACAACCAACCAAACACAATCGCGGGTCTAGGCTTGATCCACAAACAACAACACAAATATAACGAAACATAAATGATGCAATCTTTTGTCAAACAAAAGTTTTGACAAAATTAAAACCTGATTCCAATTAAAATCATTGTTCCTTATGTTGGGAATCCATGTACCGGTTTTAACTTTTAAAAACAGTTTAATTAATCTTATTAATTTAACAAATCAAATTTGCACAGCGAAAGCGTTTGTACATGTTAACGGTTTTAAACCGGGATCCCGTCAGTGATTCGATTACACGCGTATAAACAATAAATATAAACCAACCATAGCGGGTAAAAAGTTTATACCTTTGACGGTTCCGAAAGATCTACACTTCGGAACAACAAGCATCTCGCTAGTGACTCGATCACGAACCCGCAAGAACGCAAGAACGTCTCACGTTTTGTGTAGAAAAAGGGCGACGGTGACACCCGATGTGAGCGGCGGCGATGGCGACACCCGACGCAAGAGGAGGGGAGGGTTCCTTCTTGCGCAGGTCTGGATGGTGACAGTTATAAATGTGATCGGTTAACACATTCACTTGTCAAAATATGTTTGTAAAATAATGTACTTTGACGTGACAGTTATAAATTCTGTTAAGTTAATTTTTAAAACATTTATTTTCACCTGGGTGTTAATTTTTTTTATATAACTGATAAATGTTAATTCGTATTAAATTCACTTGCTTAATGATATAATAACTCTCCATAATTAATTAATAAGTATCCATAGTTAAATAATAAATATCCATAATTAGATTTATATTAAATATTTAAAAATATATTATTTTAATATCTTTATTTAATAGGAGAGAGAGGCGGGAAAAACATGCTAGGGATGCACCAGAAAATAACACGTGTTCCTATTGAATTTTTATTTATTAGTACAAAGATTGGATTTAACGTTGGCCATTTGGTGCAATGGTAGCCCAAGACTTCCCATAGTGGAGTTCTTGGGTTCGAGTCTCACCTAGAACAATTATTTGGCTTGAGCCAGGGGTTTTCAGTGATGGGTTTCCTCATGGGTTGTGATGACGTAGGAGGATACATCTCCAATTATCAACCATTAATTAATAAAGAGGTAAAGACTCAAAGGTTAGGAGTAGGCTTCCCCAGAACAAAGGGATCCCCAGCATCCCCTAAGGAGAAGACCTCTCCTTCGAGCAAATAAATATTATGACAACATAATAACCGAGAAGCATCTTGTTCACGCAAACCAAGTCCTGAAGAGTTCATCAAAAGGTGTGCTGACTCGGTGAGGAAGACAAAAAGGAATGGTAGCTATCTGCAGGGGAAGAAGTCAACCTCTTACCTGAAAGAGGAATGGTCAGGATTCAGAGAAGAGGAATGTCCTCTGAGAAACTTCCTCTTCTGGAGAGGTCACAGGATAAGATAAGAGAGAGAGAGAGAGCAACTCGTTGAAGGCACTATAAATACAAGCCTTGGGCTTCATTCAAACACACACCGGATTCCAAGCTTCAACATATCGCATAACTTTATCCTCTCCTACTTACTTCTCCTAGTACTCCCCTTACCTTTCCTTATAATCAGTTACTTCTCCTTGTAATCAGTTAATTCTCGTGTAATCTTTTGTAATACTCTCTTGTACTCGTTCTAGAGATTATTCCACTTAACCTTGGAACTCCCAAGGGTAAGTGAGTCATTATATTAATAAAGCATAATTATCCCTATCGCGTAATCGTTGTAGCAACAAGTGGCGCCCACCGTGGGACACGCTTCGATCTAGTCACTTGGAGAGTGCTTCACTTTCAAATTTACTCGTTGTTTTTGTTGTTTTTCTCTCAAGCGAAGGGAAATATCTGGTAGCCGGTGTTGGAAGAAGTACCTCCCACGATTTTTCTGAAAGACGTAGTGGAGATATCAGACATGATGGAACTTACACCCGAGGGGGTGTGGGAAAACTTTCCTAAGCTGCAACAACTGTTGAATGATCATGTCCAAATAGAAAGAATGAAGTGTGTGGCGGTAAGGCTTTCTTATAAAGAAGAAGCGGGCAGCGCCTTTGGTAAAACCCCGCCCCAACAGATAGGACAACAGATCCAGCAACTGAACATCTCCACACCCAACACAAAAGCCTCCGGGCAGCCAGGACCCACCCCAGATCGGTGTCTACACCAGTCATGAGGATAGTGTCGCGAGGTCCGACCCAGACAACTCCGAAAAACGCCTTTGTCCCACCATAGCAAGGACCGATCCAGACAGGGTCTCAACTCCCAATGAGTAAGCTCCTTGCTGCACAAAACATCCCGTATCTCCCGTACACTCCCTATTATCCCTGGCTGAACATGGGGGTGACAACAAATCCCCTTTGCCAGGCTGGACCATTTGCCCTCTCCAACCCTGCACCACGCAATGTCGGAAGAGACATGCCACAGACGGAAAACGACGGGGTGATCCTGCAGGCCTAAAACGATGACCTCCTAGACGAACTCCTATAGCCATACAGACCCATAGACTCAGATAAATTTACAAAGAGGATCCCCGAGTTTAAACTCCCCGCCTAGACAAAAATGTCGTCCAATGTAAAGATGTATGACAGAACTCGAGATCCAGATGACTATTTACAACTCTTCTCCGGAGCAGCCCGCGTATGGTATAATGACGTCCCTGAAGGAAGCGTCGACAGCTTTGAAGACCTTAGCAAAAGCTTTCTAACCAATTTTGTAGGTCCCGGGAGCCTCGTCGCGCAGCGGAGATACACAGACCTGTTCTGTGATTTGTGTGGGAACCAAGAAACGAGACAGAGAAAACACGAACAAAGACAAAAGATAATGAAATGACATGTAATCCATAACAGAGAAGTCATCCCGTATTACAGGCTACATACCGAAGGAGCACACATCTCTCATCTAAGCTCACGGTCCAGGGGTCGGGAGAGCTCGTCCCGACCCGGACACCTCTCAACCTAGTTCCAGAGTTCCACCTACAAATGAAGACAAGTCTTCTATTTATAGGGGCAGGAACACTACCTGCGTACTAGGTTAAGTACGCAGGGCATTGGTCATGCGTACTTGCTAAGTACGCAGGGCATTGGTCTTGCGTACTTACTAAGTACGCAAGACCAACCGGTGAACACGCTAAGTACGCAGGAACACCCTCCTGCATACTAGCCTAGTACACCGATACATAGAATTTTATCTATAGTTACAAAAATATGCTTCTACAAACTCCCTCTTAACTATAGCATCAAATTCTATCTATCACTAACACTGATAATCATCAGTTTACAAAGAATGTCCTAACAGACTCCCTCTAAACTAATGACATCACGTGTCTTCTGGCGAGACTTGATCTTCTGGCATTCCACTTGAGATCTTCAAACTTCAGTATTCAGTTGCCGAGTGATGACAAATCCGACTCCCTCTTAACTGTAGCTTTCATTGTAGACCAAACCAAGTGCTTCAATAAGAACCAACTAACCCAACACAACTCATTGTAGTTCATCCTCTCAGCAGTAGCTTGCTCCACCCTGACTTAGAACTCTGAGTCTGACAATGTCTTCCTAACCAGGTAACAATAGTAGACTAAAAGAACTCCAAATCAGCTGGCATATGATAGAGAGTTTGAATTTCCAATAACCTGCATCAAACTAATCAGCGCCCATAGGAATTCCAGTAAGATAAACTTTAGTCTTCACACCAAATGTGTCCAACTCTATCCTGTATCTTCACGAGTCAACCAAATTCCCGAAGATATTCATTTCCAATATCCCCTATCAGTTTAAGCTCCATCCGACTAGACCAGAAACAAGGGTATGTTTCCTATCCCATCTGCCAATGATAAAAGGTTCCATCTTCAACTAATAATCCAACGGATGTCCAGCTTCATCCTGAAAACACTTGATAGAATCAAACACAAAATCATGCTCAGCAGTGATCACCTTATATCTAAACTCCAACATTCTTCAATTAAATCTTCATTCCTGGTTCACACATCCTAATCTGTATACGTTCACCGCGGTGAAGTTCCATAACTAGGTTGTCTATCTGGATTCCGCCCAGATCCCAGATGAGAAATCCCATCATAATTGAATCACATCAAATCTTGAACACAGGCTTGACCAATGAGCACGAAAAATATAGTTTACACAAGAAATCACGGTTGATGATACATATTTTTTATCCCCCTCATTTCTCTGTAAACTATGACCAGCTTCATCATCACGTCACTCAAATCCTCAAAAAGCATAACTAGCCAACTCCAGGATTTTATTCTTTTATTCCTTTGCAAAGATCCAAAACAGCAAATCCTTGGGTTCAAGTTGTTCCGGTATTCATCCCCTATTAAAGAAGTATCCCGGATACTCGTAGCCTACATATTCAGGTTTGAATACCTAAACAAGATGATTCTTTTTCTGAAAGACCCAAAGCAACCACATCTTCACAAATAGAACGAAACCTTTAGCCAATGACGACCCAATTGCTCCCATTAGTTCAACATTCATACCCTATTAAATAAGTATCCCGGATACTCGTAGTCTACATTTTCAGGTATGAACACTTAAACGATGTATGACAAGTGGTATCATCCAACAAAAATCTCGTCCGTGTTTCGCCAAGCCACATCGTATACAAATTCTGGTCTGGAAAAACCAAAATTACTATCTTCTCAAAAATGGCCCGAAACACGCGTACAAATGATCCCTAAAAAATTTGGCCAAGAAAAGTTTTCCCGCCAAAAAACTCTTTTTTTGAATCCCAGATGCTAGTTCATGCGTACTTAGTAAATACGCACATAAAGGGTGTTCATGCGTATTTATGTGCGTATTTAGTAAATACGCAAAGCCAAGTACCCATGCGTACTTGTTAAGTGCGTAGAGAAATGCTCTTGCATACTTAGCTAAGTATGCAGGTCACTTCTCATGCGTACTTACTAAGTACGCAGGGCTAACCCGTTGAAGGCACTATAAATACAAGCCTTGTGCTTCATTCAAACACACACCGGATTCCAAGCTTCAACATATCACATAACTTTATCCTCTCCTACTTACTTCTCCTAGTACTCCCCTTACCTTTCCTTATAATCAGTTACTTATCCTTGCAATCTGTTAATTCTCCTGTAATCATTTGTAATACTCTCTTGTACTCATTCTAGAGATTATACCACTTAACCTTGGAACTCCTAAGGGTAAGTGAATCATTATATCAATAAAGCATAATTATCCCTATCGCATAATCGTTGTAGCAACAGGTTGGGAGTTTGATTCAGATTGGTGGAGTAGTTGGGCCCAATTTAGATAACATCTATCTCCCAAGAGGATCATGCTGTTTACTTTCCAAAAAAAAGTATAAAGATTGGATTTGATAACCTTGTATTTCGCTCAACTGCAACTTTTTGGCCATAGATAAACAAGAAAATCTTAAGCAAAGCTGGCTGAGAGCTAGCCAACGTCATGATTTTTGAAGTACTTTGTTGTGACATACATTAAGGGCCAAGGCAGATGAAGAGTTGTTATTAATCAGAGACGCTATCGACAAAGTTCTTGCCGTTATGAAGATCAAATAAATTAGATTTGATGAATATTTTATTCATCTTTATTTGGTATTTATTCCTGTAATTTTGTTATTATTTGTAATTATCGGTTTTAGATATTATGGTGATTTGTTAACTTGTATATAACTTGGAGATTATAAATCAAAATGTCGATTTAAGAGTATTGGTCATCAATTGATGTGCTACAATGGATCAACATTTTAAATCCTTAAACATCATTCTGATTTTGATCCTTTCATGCCTGAAAAGGCGATGGCATAACAAGACCAACCAACGAACTAGCACTTGTCTTTGTGTCTTCGGGTTTAGGCCTTTGCTCGAATAATCTGATAAGCTTCAATTTAGAGAAGAGACTAAAGAGAAGAGAAATATTCCAAAATCAAAGCTTAACTCAATTCGGTTAGCTCAACTAACATATAACGAACTTCCCAAATCAAAGTACAAGAATTGACACTTTCAGTCCCTCAACTTCTAAAAGTGACAATAAGACCCCTTATACTTTCTATTACACATCAATACCCCTCCCATATGAAAGATCCTTGACCTCAAGGATGAAATACAACTAATGGAAACTACAAAACAATTTTACAAATCAAAATCTGGAAAACGAAGTACAAAATCATATCTATTTTCCCAAGTAGCCTCCAATAGAGTTTGTTTCATCCATTGAACTAATACTTAGGCAACTCCTTTGCGGCCCACCTTAATGAAACAATGATCTAACACTTTAGCAGGCTGCAGAGTAAATCGAGGAGTGTTTGGGATAGGCACAACAGCAGCAGGAGTGCCATGAGCCTTCTTTAACAAATATACATGAAAAACTGGATGAAGTTGAAACTCAGGTGGTAAGTCCAACTTATAAGCGCTTCACCAATTCTTTGAACCACCAAATAAGGACCATAATACTTGGAGAAAACTTATTATAACCAGTCATCCTCAAAGAAGATTGAATGTAAGGTCGAAGCTTCAAATAAACCCAAGAACCTTCATCAAAAACTCTGTCAGTTATGTGTTTGTTGGCTTGTTGTTTGAGCCTGTTCTGAGCCAAATGTAAAGTACTTCTTAAAACTGCAATGGCCTCCTCTTTGGAACACATTTCTTCATCTTAATTTCAAACTTTAGTGTCCATATGAATGTAAGGAACATGTACAGGTGGAGGGAACCCATACAAAGCTTGAAAAGGTGTAGTTTTGATGCTTGTGTGATAGTTGGTGTTGTACAACCATTTTGCCATGGATAACCAATGGGACCATGAAGAAGAATAATGCAAAACCATGCATCTCAAATAAGTTTCCAAGCATATATTGACCACCTCAGTTTGGCCATCAGTTTGAGGGTGGTATGCAGTGGACATAGCCAAAGAAATACATTGCATTCTGGTGAATTCTTGCCAAAAAGTACTTAAAAAATGGAATCCATATCAGATACAATAGTATTCGGCCAACCATGCAATTTGTACACATTATCAATGAATGCTTGAGCTACCACATTAGCAGTAATAGGTTAAGATAGACCTATAAAATGGGCATACTTTGTTAACATGACCACTACCACAAAGATAACATTTTTAAGTTTGGATTTTGGTAGCCCAATAATGAAGTCCATACTAATATAAAAAAAGATACAAATAGGAATGGGTAAGGGTTGGATCAGGCCTGGAGAAGCCACTGTTTCATTTTTTGCTTGTTGATAAATGTGACAATGTCTAATCAATTGTCTGACTATCTTTGACTGGCCTTTCCAATAAAACATGCTCTTGAGTCTTTGAAGAGTAGCATGATAACCAGAGTGTCCCCCTAATGAAGAACCATGGCAAAACTGCAATATCTCTTGTCTCAATTGGCCTACGTTTCCCACTACCAATTTACCTTTCCTTTTGAGTAATTCACAAGTCCATGTAAAATGCTCTACTGATTCTTGGCTCTGCAGTTTAGCAATAATCTGTTGAAGTCGTACATTATGATCCCAAGAAGATTTGATCAGAGCAAGTAATAAAGGCTCAAAAGAGGAAATAGAAAGCTCATAAAGAGAAGAACTTTGAAGTCTAGAAAGAGCATCTGCCACCACATTTTCCACTCCTTTCTTATAGTGGATCTCAAAACCATAATGCATTAATTTCACCATCGAAGAATGTTGCAAAGGAGTGGTACTCTTCTGATCCAAAAGGTGTTTAAGACTTTTCTGATCAGTCTTAATGATAAAGTGCCTAGAGATCAAATAATAGTGTTACTGCTTAATTGCAAAGAGAATAGTTAACAGTTCCTTTTCATACGCAGACAATACAAGTTGCGTAGGAGAAAGGGCCTTACTAATAAAAGCCAAAGGATGATGGTTTTGCATTAAAACAACACCTATACCCATGGAAGAAGCATCAGTCTCCACTACAAAATGTTGAGTAAGGTCAGATAAGGCCAAAACAGGAGTTGTGTTTAAAGCATGTTTAAGTTGAGTGAAAGCTACTTGAGCTGCATCAGACCATTTAAATCCATCCTTCTTAAGAAAGTCAGTCAAGGGCTTAGTTATGACCCCATAATATCTAATAAAGCGCCTGTAATATCCGGTTAACCCTAGAAACCTTTAAGTTGTTTGACATTGAACATCAGCCTCAATTTTAGAAGGGTCAATGGAAACCCCTTCCTCAGTGATTACATGGCCAAGATATTCTACCCTTTGACCCCCAAAACTGCATTTTGAGAACTTAGCAAACAATTTCTATTGTCTTAAAGTCTCTAGAACTTTTTGTAAGTGTAATTGATGCTGGTGGATATCTATACTGTACACTAATATGTCATCAAAGAATACTAACACAAACTTCCTAAAGTATTGTTTGAAGGTGTGATTCGTAAGTTCTTGGAAGGTGGCTGGGGCATTAGTCAAACCAAAAGGCATGACTTGAAATTCAAACAATCATTGATGTGTTCTAAATGCAATCTTGTGTACGCTAGGTTCATGCATTCTAATCTGGTGATAACCAGATCTTAAATATAATTTTGAAAAAACAACATCCCCACCTAATTCCTCCAACAATTCATCTATCAGGGGTATGGGAAACCTATTCTTAACTGTGGCTTCATTCAACTGTCTATAATCCACACACATGTACCAAGTACCATATTTATTTTTGACTAGGACCACAGGTGCAGCAAAAGAACTCTGAGTACTCCTAACAACACCAGAGTCAAGTAATTCTTGGGTAATTTTTTTTGTCACATCCTTTTGTAAAGACTGATATATATAAGATCTCAAGTTAATAGGTTTATCTTCATTGGTCAAATTTATTTGATGATCATAAGATCTCTGTCGAGGTAAAGAATTTGGTACGTGAAAGATGTATTGGTAAGAGTCCAATAACTATTGCAGAGCACTACAGAAAATGGGATCAGACACCTTAGATCCAAAAGTGTCTTTGGCTTCAGTTTGCATTAATTGCAATCAATACATTTGAGATTGCACTACCTTTGCTGACCCTTGAAGGAGAGTAGACATCTTCTCAGTGGAACAAAGACTCGTACCATTAGTTTCTGTGCCCTTAAGTGTATACATCTTACCTTGCACCTCAAATTGCATGGTCATATTGGCAAAATTCCACACAATATCACCCAAAGGAGCTAACCAATGTACCCCTAAAACGTATCATAGTTCTCCAAAGGAATAACTAGTACATCAGCACTAAACCACACCCCTTGCATCATCCATTTAAAATTGGTACATTTTTTTCCCACAATCTAGTTGGTTACCATTAGCGACTGTTACCTTCATATGATTAACAGTCTGTAGAGTGCATTGAAGTTTACTTGCTAAATTAGCATCAATAAAACTGTGTGTGTGGATCCAGAATCTACCAGAATGTGCAACTTCCTAGTACCTACAGATCCTGTGATTTTCATAGTAGAATAAGAACGAATCCCAGTTAAAGCATGAATAGAGATGTGAGGTTCATTATCAGTTACAACCTCTTCCGCCATAGATATTTCCTCATCATGTTCCAACTCAATATTAAACAGTTGTATGTTTCTACAATAATGGGCAGGAGTAATTTTTTCTTTACACCAAAAACATGTTGGATATAGGATGTCAGATCGTCGATTAAGTCAACGTTACTATCGAGGTACGATCCAAATAGTTACACTTTTGGCAACGAGCAAATGATAATATTTAGTCGTAAATATATAGTTCACGAAACACGGTTTTATTATTCGGCGAATAAATATTTGATGAAATATTTATCGGTTTGTTCGGTAATTAATTATTTAGAGAAATAATTATATGCGGAGGATTAAATGTTTAAATGTTAAACATTAAAGGATTAAGTTTTAGTGATAATTTGTAATTAGTTAAACTACGATGGTTAACAATTATTAATAGTTAATTAACTTGGGATTAAATGTTAATACCCGGAGGGTGCAGTTTGTAAGTTTAAGGATTATAAATATAACCTTAAACTGAAAACCCTAATTAAGTCTTGTTGCCTCAACATGAAACCTGCGCAAACCCTCCCTCCTCTCCGGTCGCCGCCTGCCGCTGTCCGACCGCCGGCCTCCGCCTTTCTTGTAGCCGCTGCCGTTGCCGGTTGCCACCTAGCTGCGGTCGCTGTTAAACCGTGAGACGGTTTCTTTTGTGTTACGGGTTCGTGAATTGTCACTAGCGAGACGCTCGTTGAACCAAAGTGTTGATCTTTCGGTTAATCGTCGAAGGTATAATTATTTACCCGCTATGGTTGGTTTAATTTTATTGTTTATACGCATCAGATCACTGGAGGGATCTCGGTTTAGAACTGTTAACATGTACAACCGCTTCCGCTCATCAAATCTGATTTATTTATTTAAAAGGGTTTAAATTAATTTGTTTTAAAAGTTAAAACTGGTACAAGGATTCCCAACAGTGTTATCAGAGCCACCTTTACACGTGTTTAGACATATTATTTATTTTCCGATCTTGTGTTTTATTTGTCAAAACTTTTGTTTGACAAAAAGATCGTGTCTTTTCCGTTTGGTTTGATTGTGTTTGATAAATCGAGCTCTAGTGACCCGTGGTTATGTTTATTTATTTTGGTTGTATTAACCTTTGTATTGTTATGGGTTATTTGGAACCCGTTGTAATAGCTAGTTTATTTTATTAATTTTATTGTAATTGTAAATATATTGTAAACCTAATGAGACGAAGACTAGAAGATCAAAGGTGGACACGAACGGGACTAGAAGATGGAGATCTTGGACTAAGTGCAAGATAGCAAGATTGGTTATTTTGTTGTCCCTTAGACCAGTCCGGTTTCCGTTTGATGGTTCGAACGAAACCGGACAATATTTACTACTTGCTCGATTTATATGTTTTATATTTTTTTTGTGGTTGTTTACATTCTTTAGGATAATAACTAAACCGCAAATATTTTTATAAAACTTTTGACATAATCTTAAAACGACGAAAAATTAAATTGTTTAAAGATTTCTCGGAAAAGTTATTAAATAAAAGTGTTTTTGAAATTTAATTGTTTTATTTAAAACTATTTTAAATTAAGTAAAGAGTTGTTTAGTTTAAAATATAGTTCACGATTAATGACCAATTTAGATTAAATAAGGTATTTAAATTTGGATCGTGTCGAGTGTTGAAAAACGTTTCACGAACTAAAATAGTAAAATTGGTTTACTGAAATTGCACGACTTGGATCACGCTCCTCGTTGTCCAAAATGTTTTTGACCCTTACTCGGTAATTTAAAACATTAAAGCAAATCCCAAATTAAAATCGATATTTCTGTGCCACCCTAAATTGTGACACTTCAGCTGATCTATCCTAACCCCCGGTATTAGTGAATTACCCTGCATCCGGCCCTACGGTTTTGGTTGAAGGTACAACCGTGATTCCTGGGTTACTTAGGTTGGCTCTACAGTTACGATTGAAGGATAAATATCACTTAAGATCGTATTAAGTAGGCGTAGTTGAGGGAAACGTATCCTAGCTTGACAATACTCGTCATGCCCCTCAAACTGAGAATTGTTACCTACCTACCTAGCCGTGCCGGTGGAGATTGCTCAGCCATTCACTAAGTTATATTAAACCGGGATCTCATTCCTAATTATATATTTTTGCAATTGGGTCATAATTTTAATTAAGACGTTATGCATGAAAATACTAAAACTTTATTTTTGAATTTTGTAGATGTCTAACGAAATCCATTTCGACTCCGCATTCGCTCTGAAGTCTATGCTTTATCGGAACATGCTTGAATGATGAAACTTTTCTGAGTGGTTCCGTATCTTGAGAAGTGTTCTTAAGGAGGAAGGGAGATCGTTTGTTCTGGAAATTCCATTTCCCTCGATTCCACCCACTAGCGGCTCCAAAGTGCTTTAGAGACGACACATTGAGGATTCAAATGAGGTTTCATTTGTGATGCTATCAACAATGTCTGATGAACTTCGTCACGAGCTAGAATATTATCCTGCATACGATATGGCTAGCGAATTGAAGAAAAAGTATCATCAAAATCGCAGTGAGCATTTTAAAGTGCTTAAGTCCTTATCAAGTTGTATGGAAAGAGGAACATGGATTAGCTCACATTTATCTAAAATGATGAGAGACATTGACAGCCTGAAAGATCTTGGTTTCTCCATCAACCAAGATATGGAAATAGACTTCATCTTACGTCTTTGCCGGTTGAGTACGAAGAGTTCATAAGTCACTACAAGGTAAATGTAGTTGGAGGGACTTTGTCTGAACTGCGTGGGTCAGTTATGGCTGCCGAGATGACTATAAGATACATGAACACTCCGATCTCTAAACCAAGAAAGTGGGGCAGGAAGAGAGCTGTTTTTCGAAGTGATGAGATTTGTCATCATTGTGGAGAAATTGGGCATTTGAAGAGTACCTGACCATCATACCTTGCTAAGAAGACCAAGGCTTTAGAAGCAGGCTCTTCAAGTATATTTGTTAGTGAGACCTTCTCTCTGTCTAGCAAATCTTGGATGTTTGACACCAGATGTGGTTTTCACATTTGTAATGATTTGTAGGGACTAAAGAAGGTTAGGAAGCTGAAGCATGGCGACTTGGAGCTCCATTGGGAAATAGGCAAAAGGTCGCGGTGAAAGATGTAGGAGAATATGTTCTTTTCCTTCATTCTAGTTTTGAACAAAGTTTATTTCATTCCTTGTTTAACTAGGAATATTGTTTCGGTCTTCGCTTTGCGAGAACAAGGATTTAAGTATGCTTTTGATGGTGATTATATTTCTGCATATTTGAATGATTTGTTTTATTTTACTCAAAGCCTCATAATGGAATCTATGAGATAGAGGTCCATGACAATAACGTATTATACAATATCTCCTCCAAACGTAAGAAATTAGATTTCCATGATACGTATCTATGGCATTGTCGACTAGGACGCATAAACAAGAATCGCATAAAGAAACTCTAGAGTGCAGGGATTTTGAATTCCACTGGTCAAGAGTCTTTTTATGATTGTGAATCTTGTTTAAGTGGTAAGTTGATCAAAGCCCCTTTCACCGATATCGGTAAAAGGGCTAAGGATCTGTTAGGACTCGTGCATATTGATGTATGTGGTCCATTCAGAACAATGTCTAGAAGTGGAGAGAGATACTTTGTTACATTTAGTGATGACTTCAGTAGATATGGTTATTTTTATCTTTAGAAGCATAAACATAAAACGTTTGAAATGTTCAAACAATACCAAAACGAGGTACAAAACCATATGGGTAAAACGATTAATATGCTTCGATCTGATCGTGGTGGTGAATATATTAGTTAAGAGTTTGACGAACATCTTAAGAATGTGGGATCATTTCTCAACTCACTCCACCTGGAACACCACAGCTTAATGGTGTGTCCGAGAGGAGAAATTGAACTCTATTAGATATGGTTCGATCGATGATGTGTTGTACAAACCTCCCACACTCCTTTTGGAGTTTTGCTCTCGAAACTGCCACAAGAATCATCAATCTAGCTCCTAAAAAGAAGGTGGACAAAATGCCTTATGAGATATGGCATGGGGAGAAACCCAAAGTGTCCTACCTTAGGGTCTGGGGATGTAACGCTTATGTTACCGGTGAATCTACGGATAAACTGAATCCCCGTGATGATAAATTTGTTTTAGTCGGATACCCTAAAACCAATGGTTACTACTTCTACATTCCTGTTGAAAACCAGGTTTTCATCAAACGCAGAGCTACTTTCTTGGAGAAGGAACTACTTGCGCGAGGGATTGGAGAAAACCATGTGGACGTGGATGAGATTTGAGAACCACAAGTAACCGAACCCTAAACTGAAACTGCCAATCAACATGAGACTGTTGAAACTGAATCTGGAAATGTTCAAGATTCAACTATGACACGAACCATCCGCATAAGTACTAGCAATCGTCATGAACCTAACCGCAATATCGGATTTCACGAGATTGACGACATCCTGATAGTTGATCAGGGTGAGCCCACTAGTTACAAATCTGCAATCTTAGATTCTGAATCTAAGAAATGGCTTGAAGCCATGGATGCCGAAATCCAATCCATGTATGGCAACTATGTATGGGACTTGGTTGATCTTCCTCCTGAGAGTCGGAGTGTAGGAAGTAAGTGGATTTTCAAGAAGAAAATCGACATGGATGGAAACGTTTACCTTCAAATCAAGGCTAGTAGTGAAAGGCTTTACTCAGACTCAAGGAATTGACTATGAGGAAACCTTCTCGGCAGTAGCCATGCTTAAGTCGATTTGGATCCTACTTGTCATTGCTGCGTATTATGACTATGAAATATGGCAAATGGATTTCAAAACCGCGTTCCTAAACGGACACATTACTGAAGATGTCTATATGGTTCAACCGAAAGGTTTTTAAGATCCAAAGAATCCTAATAAGGTATGCAAGTTAAACAAATCCATTTATGGATTAAAACAGGTGTCTAGAAGCTGGAGTCTTCGCTTTGACCAGAAAATCAAAGAGTTTGGTTTTGTCAATAACGAAGATGAACCGTGTGTCTACAGGAAGGCAAGTGGGAGCTATACCATGTTCCTATGCTACGAGACGTAAGCTAGGTAAATGTTTCGCAATGAAAGATCTTGGTGAAGCCGCCTATATTATGGGAATCAAGATCTATAAAGATAGATCAAATCGGCTTATAGGTTTAAGTCAAAGTACATACGTTGATAAGTGATCGCGTGTCGAAGGTCAATCAAAAATATATCTAAAACCATGTTATTAGCTACCTTAAACTACAGTATAGAAAAGTAGGGTTGTCGAATCCACAGTGAATTCGTGGAAAATGCTTTTCTTAGATTCACGTAATCGATTCTACTAAAACTAGAAATTTATTAATTTTAAAACGTGTAACTAGCAAACACAAACTTTGATTGATTGTAAAACAATTGGAGAAAAAGTAATCACTTTCGGGGTTCAAGTTCAACAGATTAACAAAAGACTTAGGTTTAACTAGTTTGACTCCACTAAACATGACACTGACATTTTAATTAAAGTGATAGATGTGAGACAATCTTTTAAGACTCGTTTGTCCACCCAACTACCAATTCACAAGTGCAAGGGAGTACAAATTAACCAAATAGCTAACGATGCAAGAAAACCGAAATCGGATGGCAATTCAAACAACCTCAACACAAGCAAACAATTTAATTTAATTAAAAGCACGTGTATTCAAGTTTGTCATTCATAAATACAAATCAAAGAAAAGGAACCTAAATTAATGTTTCACTAGGGCGAACTATCCACCCGGAAGCAATCACGAATGGATTAGCCGCTCATAACCATTATTATACCTTCAAAAACTAACTCAGAATCTTCAATCTTGAATGGAATAATGAACCGAATGATTAGAAAACCTAAAAATAGCCCCCAAAGCTCTGGAATTCATCTAAGGGAAGAGAATAATCGAAACCCTAAAAATTATCCTTTAAATACAACAAAAATTATAAAAAATCTCGACTTCACAGCGCCGCGGCGTATTATACGCCCAACACAAGCGTATGATACGCTGCTTCAATACCAAAAAACGTTGTTTTTCCTCTGCCAATACGATGGGGCGTATCATACGCTGCCCACCAGCGTATACGCTGGGCTTACTTTCTTCTGTTTTGCTTCTTTGATCTTCATTAGTGCATCCTCCACTCTATCATCTTTTCCTACTTTGTCATTATTCTACTACTAATGCTCTTGCTATGCCTTCTTAAATCATTAACTTTCAAATTCAAACATCACACCAATTCAAAGCATTCTATACCCATTAATTTAGCATTAGAAACAATACTTTAGACACCATAATGATTAAACTATTAAGCCTCCGTCACATCCCCATACTTGTCACTTGCATGTCCTCAAGTAAGGTTATTTTGTAACCATGATTAGCAAACGTACCCACCAATTCCTAACCAATTCTCAGCTAAGATCCAAAGTCATACCCTACTTGCAACAATTTCACATTTTCAATTAATTAATTCATTTTCAGTCTAACGTGGAAAAGAAGAAAATGGAAAGGGTTCCATATGCTTCTGCTATTGGTTCCATCATGTATGCCATGCTATGTACTAGACTCGATGTATCATATGCGTTAAGCATGATTATTAGATATCAACAGAATCCTGGTGAGAGTCATTAGACAGTTATGAAGAACATCCTTAAGTACTTGAGAATGACTAAGGATATGTTCTTGATATATGGAGGACTAGAATAAGCTGTTAAATGTTACACTAATGCTAGCTTCCAGACTGATTGAGATGATTCTCGATCTCAGATGGGATATGTGTTTGTTCTGAATGGTGGTGCTCTCACTTGGAAAAGTATCAATCAAAGTGTTATTGCTCAATCCACCATCGAGTATACATTGCCGCTTCAGAAGCTGCAAAGGAGGTTGCTTGGATGAAGAAGTTCCTTGCTGATCTCGGGGTAATGCCTAGTATTTAGAAACCAATCGAGATACTGTGTGACAATACTGGTGCCATAGCTCAAGCCAAGGAACCAAGGCCACACCACAACACGAAGCACATACTCAGGAGATTTCATTATATCAGAGATATACCGGAACAGGGAGACATCGTGTTAAAAAAAGTTCACACAGATCAGAATCTAGAGGACCCATTCACTAAGCCTATGCCTAAAGCTAAACATGAGGAGCATGATGATAAGATAGGTCTTAGATTTGCTAGACAGTGGGTTTGGTATGTAATTTAGTATTTGGTGCTTTAGAACAATATAGTTACATTGGTATTTTAGTTTGCTTTAATGGTTAAATGCATCATAAATATATGTTTCTATGTTCGATATTTTATATGTTTTAGAACCCTTGAATATTGTATTCTAAATATCCGTAGTCGATCAGATTCATGGGAATCAATCCGAATGTAAAACTATTGTGAATCAGATGATTGGTTCATTTTGAATGAAAGTCTAAAAAGTTGGAGATCATATTCACAGATATTCATTAGAGAAAGAATATCGGACGTAAATCGTTTCAAAACTATCTTCATGGATCAAGATCTTAAGAAGTTTTAAATATTGTACGATCTATCGATCCTTCAACCCGAAACACATATTCGAACTAACTTTGACTAAAGTTTGTTATTTGACCATATCTAACATTGTTCCATGAAAGACAGTAATAAGGGTATGATTGGGAATAAATATGAAGTTAATGTTGGGAATCGTGCACCGGTTTTAACGTTTAAAACAATTAGTTACAAAATCATATTTGCGAAGACGGAAGAAAATACAATAGCACACGATAATAAAGTTCACAGCTTTATCCGACAGTGATCCGATTACACGGCGTTTAGACAATAATAAATAATAAACAACGCAACCATAGGGTGTTTATAATTGTATACCTTTGACGATAAAACCGTATTGTAACACTCGGGTACAAAGAACGCCACGCTAGATGACAATACACGAACTCGTCTCACGGAAACCTCTCGGTCCGGCTTGCGGGTTGAACCCGGTTCACGGTACGTAGCTCTCGCGAAGGGGGGGGGGGGTGGGTTTTCACCCGGTTCACGGTTTGCGACGACTTGAGCGGCTCACGGTGGAGCAACAGCCGCTGGATAGCGGCTCATCGGCAGGTGGTGGAGCGGCGTCAGACAGAAACTGGGAGGGAGGGGCGGTCGGCTTACGGTTTGCGCAAAGGGAGGAGGAGGCCAAAAAACATTCTTAGAATTTTAGATTTAGCATGTATATATAATCTTAATATTTACAAGTTAAACCCTGAGTAATTAACATTTAATTACTAATAGTTTATAATTACTCTAATTAATAAAACTCTCTTGCATAAACCGAACACGTTTAATATTTAACTATTAAATATGAAACCCGTTAATATTTATATCTTTAATCTATATAAAATCTCATTCCGTCTATCGTTAGATAATTATTCTAAATAATTAAATACGAGATGACCATTAAATATTTCCCTAAATATTTAATCCATCGAATCCGAATTCGCGTTTCGTGAAATAACGTTTAACAATTAAACGCTATGATTTGTTCTTTTCCCAAAGTGTAACTCTTTGGATCGTACATTGATAACAACGTTGATATTATCGATGATCGGACATCTAATATCTAACGGTTAAGTGGGAGTTGTATGTGACCATGGGAATTCTGTTCACCTTTGGGTTGTACATTCTGGCGCCCTCGTAAATTCGAACGGGTATAAAATGCGTGGCCAGCTCAAACTAAGAGTAGTTTGTTTGGACCACTTTGAATTAGAGACGAGAACAAGAATAGTTAAACAATATATGAGAAATGACTTGCATCAGTGTCTCATGTTCAACAGATGCCCTAAACAGAAAGGATACATAGATATGTTTACCATGATTGTTGTATATAGGTAAAGTAAGAGTTAGTTGAACACAAAGAAATGGTTAACGATTGTAATACGTCATACATTCCAGGGGCAGTGAGATGCAGCTAGGCGTCTACCACTATCTACGTTGAACTGATTAATCGATGAATCGTCCGAGTAGGAGATTGTTGGATATAGGATGTTTGATCGTTGATTAAGACAACATTATTATCGAGGTACGATCCAAAAAGTTACACTTTGGGCAACGAGTAATTGATAATATTTAGTTGTAAATATTATAGTTCACGAAACACGGTTTTATTATTTAATGAAATATTTATCGGTTTGTTCGGTAATTAATTATTTAGAGAAATAATTATATGTAGAGGATTAAATGTTTAAATGTTAAACATTAAAGTATTAAGTTTTATTGATTATTTGTAATTAGTTAAACTACGAGGGTTAACAGTTATTAATAGTTAATTAACCAGGGATTAAATGTTAATACCCTGATGGTGCAGTTTGTAAGTTTAAGGATTATAAATATAATCTTAAGCTGAAAACCCTAATTAAGTGTTGCTGCCTCTGGGTGGAGGGTTGGGGTGTAGTGGTAAGAGGAGAGTCCCACAACTAAAAGGTTGTGGGTTCTAACCTCATCCAACACACAAAAAGAAAAAAATAGAATAAAAATTCGCTGTTAAAAAAAAAGTGTTGCTGCCTCCACCTGAAACCTACGCAAACCCTTCGTCCCCTTCGGTTTCCGTTCACCTCCGAGCACCACCGTGCTCCGCCACCTGCCGCCGTCCGACTGCCGGCCTCCGCCTCCCTCGCAGCTGCTGTCGTCGCCGGCCGCCACCTAGCCGTCGTCGCCGTTCGGCGTTAAACCGTGAGACGGTTTCTTTTGTGTTGCGGGTTCGTGAACTGTCACTAGCGAGACACTCGTTGAACCAAAATGTTGATATTTCGGTTAATCGTCGAAGGTATAATTATTTACCCGCTATGGTTGGTTTAATTTTATTGTTTATACGCGTGTAATCGGATCACTGGCAGGATCCCAGTTTAGAACCGTTAACTTGTACAACCGCTTCCTCTCATCAAATCTGATTTATTTATTTAAAAGGGTTTAAACTAATTTGGTTTAAAAGTTAAAACCGGTACAAAGATTCCCAACAAAACATTCTCTCTTTTCCCTCTTTTCAACCATTTCCTTAGTAGTTAATCTCGTAGTAGACTTAATAGGTTGAGAATTAATAGGAGTTGGTAATAGAGGCAAGGCATTAACATTCATAGTTGGGGGCCGGGAGGTTTCAAACTGGAATTAGGACTTCTAACATTATAATTAGTAGAGTAAATAGGTTGAAATTTCTTACTGCTACTCACTGGTCCAAATAGGGTCAAATGTACAATTTCTTGTTGTTTTGCACTAGCATAGGCCTCTCTTAGTGTCTTAGGTTTAAAAGACTTAACTAAACATCTTACTTCTGGTTTAAGGCCTCCTACAAACAAACTAGTAGCATATTGTTGACATATTACTAACCCTTAAAAAGGAAGGTCGATGGTCAATGAAATTGTGCCACACGACCTTTCGTTTAATTCAAATGCATAAAGGATGGCAATCTATACACAAACCAAATTTAGTTCGGCTGTTAAGGAAAGGGTAGGCTAACAACTTGAGCCTGGTTCGAAACCCCATTCGGTGGTTTTCTACTACTTTTTTCTTTAGCTTCTTTTTATTCTTTTTTATGTAAATGAAACAAAATTTTTTTTGACGGGACTTTCATGTAAACAGATTTTTTTACCGTACTTTCATGTAAATGAAACAAATTTTTTTTACCGTACTTTCAAGTAAACAATTTTTTTTTGACGGTAGCATGCGACCGGGGTTTGGCGGAGGCGGTGCCGAGCGGTGGTCTCAGCTCAGGTCGAGCGGTTGGTCTCTGGCTCTCACAGTCTCACAGTTCCCGCTCTATGTCTTTCTTCTTGGTCGGCCGCTTGGTTAAGTTGGGTTTGAAAAATTAAACCCTAAACCCCAAATGTTTTTATTAAAACCCAATACCCTAAACCCTAAACCATTTTATTAAAGATTTTGAGGTATTGGGTTTTAATAAAAACATTTGGGGTTTAGGGTTTAGGGCCCAAATGTTTGATTAAAACCCAATACCTCAAAATCTTTAATAAAATGTGGGGACTTTTTATAAAGTATTAGGTTTTTTATAAAATTTTGGACTTTTTATGAAGTGTTGAGCTTTTAAAAAAATTTAAGGGGTAACGTAATTTTTGCTCAGGGGTAACGTAAGGGGTAACCGGATACATAAAACCGTAAAAAAAATAAAAATTTTGCACTGCGCGTAAAAGTTGAGGGGTAGCCGGGTAGGTCCGCCCCTGAACGTTTGAGTTTACGTAATGGTTTTGATTTTTTTATACAAAGTTTCAAAGACGTTGATTGATTTCGCAGTTTAACGAGGCACAACGTCTAAATATTTTGTTTTTTTTTACTTTAATCTAATTTCTTTCATGAATTTCGTTGGCCACGTTTCGATGTAAATTTTGTTCGGAAACGAGTCGGGTTACGTTTCCATTTAGTCTGCATTTCAACGTAATTTTGTTCGAGTTTGGTCAAATATAATACGTTTTCATTCGAGTCAGTTTACGTTTGCGGCGGGAAAAATTTCTAGTTGTTACCTTATTAAGAAAAGCACACAATAGTCTGCTATAAATTCTTCCATAGCATCTTCCATTAGGTTAAATGAAAACCTGGCAATTTCAGATCTGACATATTCATCCCAACTGATGCTATCCACTGTGTAGTCATTGCTTTTGAGGTAACCTTGATGCCACTGAAGTGCTTTACCTTCTAAACTGATGATTTCATATCGTACCTTCATATTTTCAGGAGTACGATCTACATCGATTGCACTTATACACCCATCCTCACCATTAAATTTAGGGAAATCTAATCGAGCTAACTTCTGGTCTTTATTGCCCCCTTCCAACGGTCCTCCTAGATGATTGTTATTACCACCATTCACTAATTTCTCCAACACTGCCTGAATCTGTAATTCCTTTGATATTGGGCTAGCGGGCGTGTAGTTCCTTTGATATTGCTTCGTCTTCTGGGCAATTTATGGGCTTTCATAAAGTCTTCCCGATCAGCACTGTTGAGTACCTAAAAAAGATTTACCCATATATACCTCTGGGCAATTTAGGGTCTATTTTGGTCATGTTTTATTTGTAGTGGGTCAAATACGTAAAATTAAAAAGCTCAAGTCAAAAGTAGAGGGACCATCATATATACCTCTGTAAACATAGATAAATATCATATATACCCAACCAAAACTAAAAATATCATATATACCAATTTAAATGATTTTTTTTCTTTATAATCATTCTACCCTTATCTATTATATGATATTTATAACTTAATTTTTTAGTTTTATCTCAATTTTAATGATTTTAATTTTATCTCATACCTAACTCAATTTAAATAATTTTTTATAACCTAATTTTTTACTTTATGGCGACCATTATATAGTTGTTATAAAAAAACGAGTTCTTTCATTTCGAGAAAATATAACAAGTTAAATATAACATTTTAAGAAAACAATTATTTGTGGGTAAATAAAGTTTAAAGTTAAAAATAGGTAAATGTGAAATTTTAAAGTTTTTTTTAAAAATGAGAGTAAAATGTTAATTTATTAAATTGTTTTTAATGAAATGAGTATATATGATATTTTTACATGTTTGTAAGGATATACATGATAGTTTTAATTTTGGTTGGGAATATATGACATTTTTCAACTTTGTATGAGTATATATGAAATTTCCCCTCAAAAGTAACCTAAAGCATATTCTATATTTCTAATGCAAAAAACTTCTTAAATTAACTTTTTCAAAAATTATTTTTATTGTAATAGTTATTTACGGCCCACGTTATATGTGTTAGATTAGATGTCCGATCATCGTTAATATCAACGTTGTTATCGAGGTATGATCGGAAGAGTTACACTTTGGACAAAGAACAAATCACAACGTTTAAATGTTAAACGTTGTTTCACGAAATACGAATTCCGAATTCGGTAGATTAAATATTTAGAGGAATATTTATTAGTTACGTTGTATTTAATTATTTAGAATAATTAATTACAAAAGGACGGAATGGAGCTTTACATATATTTAGTGTAAATATATTGATAGGTTTTATATTTAATAGTTAAATATGAAAACGGGTTCAGTTTATGCAAGACTGTCTTGCTAATTATTGTAATTATAAACTGCATGGATTATAACTGGTTAAATGTTAATCAGTTAGTAATTAATTGTTAATTGCACAGGGGTTGACTTATAAGATTGGTTTACACATAAACATCTTAAAGTCAAAACCCTAACACACACAAAAACCAAAAAAAAGTCGCCCCCCTTTGTGGTTTGCGCACCCGTCGACCGGCCCCTCCTTCTCAGCCGTGATCAGCCACCACCGGCCACCGCAAGCCGCCGTTGTCCCATTGCGCAGGCAGCCACATGCCATCGTCGTGTCCCTCTCGTCTTCCTCCGCGAGCCGAACCGGAAAGAAGGAGAGAACCAGGTTCTCGATTGGAGTGGTGTTCGTGAAACGAGTTCATGTGACGAGTTCGTGTATAGTCATCTAGCATAACGTTCTTTGTACCCGAGTGTTTCAACCCGGTTATTCGTCAAAGGTATAAAACCCTAACACCCTATGGTTGTGTTGTTTTATATTTATTATTGTCTAAACGCTGTGTAATCGGATCACTGTCGGATAAAGTTCTAAACTTTATTAGCGTGTGCTATTTACGCTTCCGCCTTTATAACTCTGATTTTATAAAGTATTGTTTTAACTGTTAAAACCGGTGCACGATTCCCAACAATATGTACACCTAAAACATATCTTTTGACCCCCACACCTATACACACTTATACGACTCGTATAGACCTATACGAGTTGTATAGGTGTTAGGGTTATTTAAAAAAGTTATTTTTTTAATCTTCAACCTCATTTATTCAAACCCTAGCTTTTCACCGGCACCTTTCCACGACCGTTTTTCAACTCGTCTTCCTATCATTATCCATCCAAATTCCACCTTTGAGGCATTCACACAAACCCCTTCGACCACCCACAGCCGTCGCTAATCAAAAGAAAGCCACCACCCTATTAATTCAACCTCACAACCCGTTCCCTTAATAGTTCACCTAACTTGATTCATGTCAATCATTGATCTTGTTATATTAGAAATGTAATCACAGCCCATTCTTTATCCTAGGAAAAAAATTTAAGAAAATCACGAAAAGTTTCTCTAAATCAGGGATATGGTTTACAGGAGCTACAGTGGATGCACATATTTGGTGACTTGATGTGTTCTGCAAAGACTGAAGGCTACAATTTGGATAAAGTGGTTGAGATTAAAATCAATGGTCAATCACTAACTGCCACAAGGAAACAAGAAGAAGAATAGTTTCCGAATTAAGCAACAATGGAGATTAGAACAAGAGATAATTTGGTAAAAAGTTATTATTCATTTTCTTCTGCAAAAAATGGTTAAAAGAACAGAATTCCCTACTTATACCTATTCACAATTTTGACTAATTGACTCTCTCTGACTTTAAACATTATAACAACTTTTACCCAATGACTAACCACAGTTACTTGACCCCAAGGATCAAAGGAGAATGAAGTAAACAGTGGAAATGGTATCAATGATCTTTATATCAATGTATTCTTCCATTTCCATTTCACTAACCATCTTTTTATACTTTTCTTTTTGTACTTGAACACCCATTTGCCTAACAAATAATCAAGACTCCTTCCCACATAACTTCTGCAATATTCAAGTTTGGTTTGACTTTTGAAAAAGTCGGCTAAATCACTATTAGTGTTCATCTGCTCACCTCGTTGCTCGATAACCAAACCTATGTTGCCATAGGTATGATTTGAAGCTCCATGGACTGCTTTATAAAATTCATTTGAATCAAGTTGAATTTTTCCCAAATTTCTTATTGAACAAAACTGCTAACTCGGTTTCCATTCAAACTTTTTAGCATCAGCATTGGCATCCTTATATGTTGTAATGACCCATAAAGCAATTCCATGTTTTCTATTGATACCGTATCCATTATCATGGATTTCATCAATCTTATTACCATCAAATTTCCGTGACCCCTACCCTTGGAGTCTTAGATTATCAACAAACTCTTTTGTTATTTGTACAACATCATCAACAATAGTGTTTTGAATTTCTTTTTCATCCTTATCATTTTTTTCAAATTCTTTATCCCCAACAACCCCATCTTTCCATTTTTTTTTACTTTTTTTTGTTTGATTCCCTGGCAACTTCTAGCATGGTGCCAACTTTAGATGGTTGAGACCTTGAAATTGATTCTAAAACAATTTCTTCTAATTTTGCGAGACAATGAGCATGATAAAGAGTTGTAGGATTAAACATTCTCACCCTAATTTGAGTGTCTTCTTTCAACCCTTTCATGAAACACTTCAATGCATAATCTTGTGAAGGTTGTAATTGATCAATGATCTTTTTAATGAATCATAATACTCCTTCACGTTACCAATATGTTTTGGTATTGTATTCTCAATCATAGAACCATAACTTCTTGCAAATGACTCCTTAAAATACCAAAACCTATTGCTAAATTCCTTATATTTTCTTTCACCCCTAATTTGTTCAGGCATTTCATCAAACACATGGTGAACAAACTCAACTTTAATGAATCT
The DNA here is from genome assembly GCA_023525975.1 of Smallanthus sonchifolius. Taxonomy (NCBI): domain Eukaryota; kingdom Viridiplantae; phylum Streptophyta; class Magnoliopsida; order Asterales; family Asteraceae; genus Smallanthus; species Smallanthus sonchifolius. Next base: position 18,927,484 of record CM042018.1, on the reverse strand, counting down.
TGATGAACAGCTTGATCCAATTTCCCATCTATTATCACCGATAACATAACAAATTTGGTGTAGGACAGTATATTTTAACACATCAAACCTGATTTGTTGACCATTAACTCTTTGAGATAAACGCAAGAGCCTTTCCGTTGCCCTATCATATGTTTCTGATGTGGACTGAGCACTCTTATCACACATTTTCGAGGTTCTTTTATCGAACACATCCAATTTGAGACATAATTTTTTGTAGCCGGTCATTAATATCATTCTAGTTGTGATTCCTCGCTATGTTTGATTGAACATATGAACATCCGAGAATCATAGGCTCTGATACCATTGATGCGTTCTGCAAAGATTAAAGCCTGCAATTTGGATATAATGGTTGAGATTGAAATCAATGGTCAATCACTAGCTGTCAGGATGTTATGATATCGAGAATGAACGCTTAAGCAAGCGAGAATGATAAACGAGAGAATGAAAATGAGAGAGAATGATTGGGGGTAAAAATGAATGATTTGATTGATAACTCAATAATGATTACAAAGATACTATCTATATACAAAGAAAGAAACTAACAAAACCATCCGGGCGAACTTAACTTGTTCGCCCTTATTAAAACAAGCGAACTTGAAACAAGTTCGCTAACACCCCCTCAAGTTGGAGGTGTATACAACCCCAACATAAAAATGATATTTGAATGTGGTTGACCAAAAGTTTATGAGAAAGCAGAATCAAACCGGCTTGAAGCTTCTCATGGACAAAATGACAGTCTAACTCAATATGCTTAGTCCGCTCATGGAAAACATGATTCTTAGCGATGTGGATGGCCGCCAGACTGTCACACTTGAGAGGAACATGAGTGAGGTTGGGAAGCTGAAACTCCACAAATAACCGAGTTAACCAAGCAAGTTCCTGTGTGACCTGACGAAGATACCGATATTCAGCCTCAGCAAAACTAAGAGAAACAGTGCCTTGCTTCTTGGATTTCCAAGAAATAGGGTTGCCCCCAAGAGAAATGAGTATTAGGGCAAGCCACCCAATCAGAATCACAATAAGCAGAGAAAGACATATCAGGATCATCATTAAAAAACAACCCTTGAGAACAAGTTCCTTTGACATTACGAAGAGTATGCCACGCAACATCCCAATGAGGAACAAGCGGATCACTCATAAACTGGCTGAGAAACTGAACCGCAAAAGCAAGATCAGGCCGAGTGTAAGTGAGATAGTTGAGTTTACCAACAAAGCGACAATAGGCCAAAGGATCATCAAGAACTTGACCTTCATTGAGCTTGAGCTGTAAATGCAAAGGCAGAGGGGACGAAACAGAAGAAACATCGTTCGTAGGAAACTCATTGAGCAAATCCTTCGCAAACTTACGTTGAGTCATAATAAGACCAGAAGGAGATTTGAGAACCTCAATGCCTAGAAAATAGTTAAGACTACCAAGATTCTTGATTTGAAACGTGGAATGTAAGAAAGCCTTTAAAGCAGGCATCTCATGTTCATTATTACTCGTAAGCATAATGTCATCAACATAGACAACCACATGAACAACAGAGTCTTCCATTGTCTTAGAAAACAAAGAATAATCATTGGGAGAACGTATATAGCCATTGGTTTTAAGAGCATCAGAAAGCTTTCCATACCATTGCCTTGAAGCTTGCTTCAAGCCATAAAGAGACTTCTTTAGCTTTAGAACATGATTGGGAGAGGATAATGGCATTCCAGGAGGAGGACGCATATAAATGTCTTCATCAAGATCCCCATGTAAGAAAGCATTGTTAACATCCAACTGATATAAACCCCAGTGTCATTTGGTGGCAACAGCAACAAGATTACGAATAGTAGTCATTTTAACAACAGGGGAGAAAGTCTCATTATAATCGATCCCTGCTTTCTAAGTATCACCACAGACAACTAAACGTGCTTTGCATCATTCAACTATGCCATCACCATTATATTTTACTTTATACACCCATTTGCATTTAATAGCTTTCTTACCCTTAGGTAAATGCATAACCTCCCAAGTTTGATTACGTTCCAAGGCATTAAATTCCTTCGTCGTAGCTTCTTGCCAAGCAGGATGTTTAGCAGCCTCCTGATAAGAAGAAGGTTTCTGAACAGAATCAAGATTAAGAAGGAGCTTCTGAGAATCAAGAGAAAGATCAACAAGATTAACAAAATGAGAAGCTTGGAAAGCACTCGACAAAGTATGAAAGAAAGAGGACTCAATAGAAGCAGAATTACAAACATAATCATGCAGATGAGAAGGAGGAACATAAGAACGAGAAGATCTCCTGAGCTCCAGGGGAGGAGGTGGAGGAAGGACAGGAAAAACAGGAGGAAGAGGAGAAGAATCAACTTCAGGATCAACCAAAGAAGATGAAGGAACAACAGCCGGATATGTCTCCTCAAACAGATCATTTAGAGAAGGGAACAAAGAAGAAGGATCCGAAGAATGTAAATAAGGGAAAATGTGCTCAAGAAAAGTCACATCCCAAGAAACAATAACCTTTCGAGTGTCAAGATTATAAAGCTTGTAACCTTTTTTCCAAAGGGATATCCAATAAAGATACAAGCTTGAGCCCTAGGCTGAAATTTATCTGTTCCAGGTGTAGAAGTAGAAGCATAACATAAACACCTAAAAGTACGAAGATGAGTGTATGATGGAGCTTTACCAAAAAGCATCTCAGAAGGAGATTTGCCCTTGAGAACCCGTGTGGGGAAAATGTTAATCAAATGAGTAGCAGTAAGAACACATTCACCCCAAAAAGTTATAGGTAACTTGGATTGAAACATAAGAGCTCGGGCAGTTTTGAGAAGATGCTTATGTTTTCGTTCCACCACCCCATTCTGTTGAGGAACCTCATGACAAGTAGTTTGATGAAGAATGCCCTTTTGTTTAAAATACTCGACATGATGAACTCCCGAACCAAGTTCAAAAGCATTATCAGATCGGACACACTTAACTTTGGTATTAAATTGAGTCTCAACCATCTCAATGAACCCTTGAAGAATAGTAAAAGCATTGCCTTTAGTTGTCAAAAGGTGAGTCCAAGTTGTTCTAGTAAAATCATCAACAATGGTGAGAAAGTATTTATATCCATCATATGTAGTAGAACGATATGGTCTCCACGTATCAATATGAATAAGATCAAACATGTGAGAACTTGATATACTACTAGAAGCAAAAGGCAGTTTGTGGTGTCTAGCCTTAGGATAAATAGAACAAGCATCAATAGAACAATCATGTGCACCAATAAAAACATTCAATTGCTTAAGTTTGTACAAAGGTAAACGACCAAGAAGATGATGCCAAAGTTTCAAAGAAACAACATAATTATAGTGAGAAAAAGAATAAACTATAACAGAGAAAAGTTTATTAGGATGCAAAAGATAAAGTCCATTAAGAAGATCTCCTAGAACCAACGGACTACTCAGTGAAGGGGCCTGCAAGAAACAAGAAGTTTCAGAAAACTGAACAAGACCCTTTGTATCTCTACAAAGTTTGGGAACAGATAACAGATTGTGCTCGAACTGAGGAACAAAGAAGACATTAGAGATAGAAAAAGTCTTGGTGAGATTTACTGTTCCGACTTGCGTAACAGTTAAGACATGCCCATTTGGAAGAACATAATCATGCGAATTAAGCAATTGAACATCATAAAGCAAATTGAAATCAAAGCACATATGATTACTTGCACCGGTATCAATGATCCAAACAATGTCGACCGTAGTCGAATTGCAAGCAATAATACCTGCAAAATTTGCAAAGCTGATTGGTTGAACAGTAGCAACACCACCCTGAACCCTAGAATTTTGCTGAAGAAGTTGCAGCAAATTATTGTACTGTTTGGAAGAGACTAGTAGGTGCACTAGAAATAGGAACAGTAACACTAGCATCAGAAACAACATTTGTAGCAGCTTTGGGTTTAGTAAATTTGAAATCTTTGGGTTTAGTAAATTTAAAATCTTTGGGGAACCCAATTAGACGATAACATTTACTAGCATCATGAACCCGTATTCTTGCAATGAGAACAAACAGAACCCTTCCGAGCACCAGAACTCTTTGGCATCTGCACAGAAGCAGCCATAGAAGCATTCCGAGGAATAAACTGTGTAGATGAATGAAGCTTCCTCTGTTTCTCATCTTAAATGAGAAAAGCATAAGCCTGATTGATGGAGGGAAGAGGCTTCATCATGATAATATTCCCGCGAATCATGTCATTGCAGGAATTAAGACCCATCAGAAATTGCATCAAACGTTGATCTGCTTTGCGTTTAGCCATAAGTTTGGAATTACCACAGGTGCAAGGAGGAATAGGTTCGATGACATTAAGCTCATCCTAAACAGACTTGATTTTAGTAAAATAAGTAGCAACATCATCATTCCCTTGAGAAATATCAGAAAGAGACTTCTGCAATTGATAATACTTTGCCCCATTACTCTGTCCATACCGGTCAGTTAACTCATCCCAAAGTTGACGATCAGTCTCAACATACAAAAGACTCTCACTAATATCACGAGACAAAGTGTTCAGAATCCAAGAAACGACCATATCATTACATCTTTTCCATAGCTCCAGATTAGGAGTGGAAAGATGTCTGACAACAGTACCATCAACAAAACCAAACTTGTTCTTTGTAGATAACGCAATGAACATGGCACGTTTCCAAGATCCAAAAGCAGAGCCGTCAAAAGATTTTGAAACAAGTAAGAGACCCGGATAATCAGATGAGTGTAAAAACAAAGGATTAGAAGAATCCATAGCCACAATGATAGGGGGATCAGAAGTATTAGGCATGACAAGAGAAACAAAGAGACAAAACTGACAAGAAGGACACTGAGGTAAGAGAACTTAACAAGTTCGCCTAGACAAAAGAAGAAGCGAATTTAACAAGTTCGCTAGAAAGCACAAAGCTGAAAGAACAAAGAAGCGAACTTGAGACAAGTTCGCCAGAAAACAGAAGAAACAAGCGAACTTAACAAGTTCGCCTGTAACAGAACTAAACAAGTTCGTCTGCACGAATTGAAAAACGTGAAAATGATCCAGAAATCAGCATAACTCGAAATTAGGAACAAATATGAAGAAATCCAACCGTAGGAATGATGTGAAACATAAAAGGAATGTTTTGAACGGATCAAAACAACAAAATAACCTCCATCGACACGAGAACAAGAAAATGAATGGAAAATGAGACAAAAGTGCGGAATAAAGACAGAAAATAGAAGAAAATCACAGAATCGAGCATATATGCTCTGATACCATGTTATGATATCGAGAATGAACGTTTAAGCAAGTGAGAATGATAAACGAGAGAATGAAAATGAGAGAGAATGATTGGGGGTAAAAATGAATGATTTGATTGATAACTCAATAATGATTACAAATACACTATTTATATACAAAGAAAGAAACTAACAAAACCATCCGGGCGAACTTAACTAGTTCGTCCCTATTAAAGCAAGCGAACTTGAGACAAGTTCGCTAACACAGGAAAATAAGAAGAATAGTTTTCGAATTAACGCCGTGTTCCCGAGTTAACTTAAGAAAAAAAAAGAAGGGAACCCCTCCCTTTCTTTTCTCTTATATTTCTTTACTTTTCATTCTCTCCATTTCTTTCAAATCTGAAAGGATGGATTTTAACCGTAAAACCTCACCCTTTCTCTTCATAAAAAAAAGTCTGAAACACCAATTTTCCCTATTTCATTCAAAATTCTTTCTTTCTCTTCTTAAATAAAACTCGGGAACACAAAGCGAAAATGTTACGTATGAAGTTATTATTCATTTTCTTCGGCACAAATTGGTAGGAAGAACAAAGTTCCCTACTTATATTGACTATTCTATTCATAATTTTGACTAATCAGAGTTCCCTATTTATATTGACTGTTCTATTCATAATTTTGACTAATCGACTCTCTTTGACTTTAACCATTCTCTTTGACTCCATCTACATACAGCATCCATCTCTTCCCGACGATCGCCCCGAAGCAAATCAGCACCCAAACACTCGATTGAAAGGGACGATCTTGGTCTTCTTCATAATTCTGGGACGAATTTGGTCTGCTTCTTCAACCCCTAGGACAAATCAATCATCAATCGACATGGACGACTTTGGACAAATGTAAGTTGATTATGTTGAATCTTCGATATCTATTTGATGATTTTCCATCAGAGCATTACATTAAGCATAAACTAGGGCTAGAAATTTGGGGATTTTCTGTTGCCTTTTGCCCCATCACGTACAATTTTCTATGAATGTTGGACTTTTTGCTGCAAATTGTGATATTGTGAATTTGATTCTCTCGAACAAACTTGTTTCTAATTTATGGTGTTAGTTTTGTTTATTTAAGTTGTCCATCTATACTGTTGTAGGATTGAAGGGCCAAGAAATTCTGAAGGAAGCTTTGGTTTGAGAGAATTTTTGAATGGAAACATGTAGCTTTATGAATGTCAAGGTTGCTTTAAAGTTTATGCTCAAATTTCAAAATTTCATCATCTGAATTCTCATTTCACTTTCTAAACCGGATAGAGATGGGAATGAGACGTGGGAGGGTTTTAGAAGATATATAAAATCTGGAGACAATTGTGAGTTTTAGTAAAATGATAGGGATGAGAATGGAGATCCCACTGTGAGTGCTCTAAGGGGGATATAATCGTCTCAATCTAATCGTCTCAATCTAATCGTCTCTAAGTGAACTGGATAAGTTTTGTTTGCAGTTTGAGATCCATAATCATACATAGTCACCATGCAATATCATGGACCAATGATTAATAATCTTATTATTGATCATTTTGAAATTCCACTGAAGAAGATCAAGTTGGCCACTGGAGACTTCAGCCCAAAATCTCGGCTCGAAGATGATAAAAACTGTAATGTCTACATCGGAGAACTCCCTTCACACGACCGCAAAGCTGCCATCAAATGCCATAACTGGCATCGTAGTGTAGGAATGGACAAGTTCCTTGAGGAGCGTTTGTTGTATATCGGTAGCTCCCATGAAAACATCAACCCTTTCATTGGTTTCTGTTTTGAAGGTAATAATAAGATTACAGTTACCGATTATGCTGTCAATCGCAGCCTTGATCGCCATCTCCAGGATTCTTATAAGAGACTTGAGCTAACCTGGGCCAGGCGCCTGGAAATTTGCTTAGGTGCAGCTAAGGGACTCAAGCATCTTCAATCGTGTCTTGAGAAGAGCAGAATAGTAATTGACAGAAACGTCCAGAGCAAATATATTTTGTTAGATGAGAATATGAAAGCTAAAATTTGTGGTTTAAGTTTTATAGGATTAGTTGACCGAAATCAGGCACAAGCCAATCCACCTTTAGGGGCTTCCCGTTATTATATGGATCCCATTTCCGTAGAAAGTGGGATCCTCAACAAATCGTCTGACGTGTATGCTTTCGGCGTGGTCCTATTTGAATTAATGAGTGGTATGTTAGCTTCTGAGAAAAGGAGCATCGGAGATCTTAACGCACAACATCTGATAAAATTGGTCAGACGGTACTACGATGTTGGACTAGAGAACTTAACAGATCCATATATAAGAGGTCAAATGAATCGTCGTTCTTTCTATTCGGTCAAAGAAATTGCATATAAATGCATTAGTCTAAACATAAAGGATCGCCCTACGATGGATGTGATTATCAAGACGATTGAGGAAGCACTGGATACTCATGTAAGTCATTTCGTTTAATTATTTGAAAGAAATCAAGCTAGTTTCAGATATTATATATGCACGAAAAGTATAATATAACACGATAAATTAAATCACTAAATTTTTTTTCTCATTTATGGGTACATGTAGTTTTCTTGTGCCACAATTCAAAATAAAACTCTAATAATTTGGGTCCATCACATTTGTCTCAAAAGTTTTGGGTCATTTCAGTTTAAATGTTTTGCCCTTTTGGCTTTGTCACATTAAAGAAGTTGAAATTTCAAACTAGAGTTTTGTCACATTAAAAAAGTGGAAAAGTAAATGTCTTCTCTAAATTATAAACTAGTTTGTGGAAATATAATATTATAAGTTAAAATGGGGATAAATGAAATTGACCATCACAAAATTATAATTATTGTCAACTTGGCCTTTTATTAAAGTTAACCAATTCCTTTAAGGAAATGTGATCATATATGCATTCAAAACGTCAACTTGGTTCAATGACTTGGTATGCATCATTCTATATGATATATAATTCATTTTAGTTCTGTATTACATCCAATTATCCAAAGAATATTTGAATACGACAACTTGGTATGCGTCCTGTTATATAATATATAAATCATTTTTAGTTTTATATTACATCCAAACAATATTTGAATTTATATATAGAAATAGGATATAATGTGACACATTATTGAATTCTTTAGAATTTAATTTGGTGCATTAAAACTTAAAACTGGAAGTTGTGTAAATGCAAATGTATTGTAAATTTTTGTATTTACAAATCATCAATTATCTTGCATTAAGATGAAGGATTTTATTTCATTTTTTTTATAAATAAGTGCAGAATTGCGCCTATTAAGTAAACTGCTCCTGTTTGTATTTACAGAACCACGGTGCTGATTCTATCGTTACCATACGAAGCCAGCAGCATGAAAATGCCAAAGGTTTTAAAATTTCATTCTCTGACCTCAATTCAGCCACCAAAAACTTCAATTCACCCATAGACCGCGGATCTACTCAATTTCGTAGGACCTATGAAGGACAACTCCCTGATCGCTTCAAAAACCGCAAAGCTGCCATCATACGCTATGATCCAAAACATGGCCATCGAGACGAGTTCCTTAACGAGCTTGACATGATGTGCAGCTTCCACCATGAAAACATCATCCCGTTCATTGGTTACTGTGAAGAAGATGATGAGATGATTATAGTTTCTGAGTATGCTACCAACGGTAGCCTTTATAATCATCTCAATTTACGAGCAAAAAGATGTTGCATAACATGGGCACAACGTCTCAATATATGCTTAGGGGCAGCAAGAGGGCTCAAGTACCTTCATTCAGGTCTTGGGGACCGGGGCAGAGTAATACACAGAACCTTCAGTAGCAAACGGATATTGTTAGATGACAACATGGAAGCTAAAATTTGTGGTTTTGGTTCTTCAATATTAGTCCCTAGGAGTCAACAACAAGTCTATCAACCAATGGATGCCTGGCTTTACAAAGATCCCGTGTACCATGAAACCGACTTCCTCACGACAGAAGTAGACATGTACTCCTTTGGTATTGTAATGTTTGAATTGTTGATGGGGATGTTATATTTTCCACCGAAGTTTGTTGGACCAACTTCGTCATTCAGTCTGATGAATGATGTCCGAAAGTATCATCATGCCAATCCAAAGAGATTAGTTGATTTTGATATAAGAGATCAAGTCGATAATAAATCTTTACTTGCATATATAGAAGTGGCATATAAATGCATTAGCTTCAACTTGAAGGATCGCCCTTCCATGAATACGATCGTCAAGACGATTGAGAAACTATTGAGTTTTCAAGTAAGTACTTTCATTTTATTATGTTAAAAGAAAATTTAAGGGTTGTTTGGTTAACTTATTTAAGAGTCTTTTTCAAGTCTTAGCTCAAGATCCTAAACACGTTAAACACTAATTATATATTATTATTTGTTTCTAAAACTAGTAAAAAAACCATATTTTCACTATATTTTCCAACAACCTCTCACATGAATGGAGACTGAACATAACATACAAATGTCACGATATAATTTCAACAGGCTTGCATATGATAGGTAGGTATTACCCTTTGAACTCTCCCTTGTGAAAGATACTTTGCTTACTAGCTTTCAATAGGTATCGATGTCTTTTAACTGATGTTGTTTGTGTAGAAGACAATACACATTCACACAAGACTCTCATTGAGCTGATTAACACCTCATGGTTGTGTGCATTATGGTTCTATAAAACTAGCATGGTTTTGCGAGAGCTCTAGCAATTGCGCTACCCATAATTATCCATTCGAAGCGACCACACTTTTCTCTTACATACGTGATTTCCACAAATCATTAAGAACATCATTCTTAGCCTCATGTTGTCACTGATTGCTATAGGCATGGACTATGAAGCCTCTTAACATATCAGTATGTTTTAGCTTTATGTCAAAACTTAGTTTAATACATCCATCAAAACCTTACCAGTGATAATACAAAAGAATATTTATCCAATGAAATTTCTACATATGCGTGTATACACCTTAACAAAATGGTATTGCTGAAGCTAGAATCATCATTTGTTGGATGTTGCTCGCACCATCATGTTTCCCTCATCGATTTTGTGGTGACGCTATCCTTAATAGTGCTTATCTAATAGATCGTATGCCCTCATATTTTCTTAGTGGTCAAAGTTCGTTTTATGTCATGTTCCATAAAGGAACCCCCTTTCCACTGACAACAAAATTTTTTTGGGTGCACGACATGTTTGTGATCATCATCCAGGTGTCACTAAGCATGAAGCTTGAGTCATTCGTTGTATCTTTCATGGTTACTCACACACCTAAAAAGGGTATCTGTGTTATAATCTTTTTCGCAGATATTTACGAGTGCTGATGTCCCTTTTCATGAGTCGTGTCCCTAATTTCCTGAGTCTTTTCTGACCGGTTTCCTGACATTAATCCTATTATACTAAGTCTCACACCATTGTTGCCATTCTTGTGTCCTTTGTTCCATCTTTCTCTCTAGCATATTCTGTTCCTCCTACATCTAGTCTACTGACAGATTTCCCACCATTACTATTCACATATGCGTGGCAACATACGGATAAGACAACATAGAAGCTTCATTCACAACCGAACCATGACCATTGTATGTCCTTAGTTCCACTTTCTACGACTCTGCCTGATATAACCTTGCTAGATCGATACTACCCTTATTACACCAGATACACACGTTTATAACTTACATGGTGCATCATATCATGATATACCTATTGCTTTCGCAAGAAACCTAGACACCACATTTGTTACCCTTTCAGGAATATGCCATCTATTTTCACCTATCACCTAAGTCCCATGCCTATAATACCGCCCTTGATTCCTACCCAGTTTCCTCGGATGTGGTGGCAACTCTTTTTCACCCAAGACAGAGACATGACATAGAAGAAGAAATAAGGGTCTATGAACCAATCATACTTAGGTCTTAAGTCGATTATCTTGGTAAGCGTATTATTGGATGACGTTGGGTGTTCACATTCAAACTCCACCCTGATGATTCCCTGCATCACCTAGAAGCCTGATTGGTTGCTAAGGACTATTCCCAGGCTAACAACTTTGATTAGGATGAGACTTTCTCTCTAGTAGCCAAAATGTCGTTTGTGCACATTTGTTTTGCTCTCACTGCTATTAACCATTAGCTGCTCCACTAGCTTGATATGAAGAACGACTTTCTTAACATTGTTCCTGAGTAGGAGTTATGTATGGAGTAACCACCTAGTTTTATTATCGAAGAGTAGGTCTCCAAGGTATGTAGATTTCGTTATTCATTGTATGGCCTCAAACAGTCTCCCATCGCAATGTTTTTTCGATTTTCTAGTGTTATGGGTGATTTTGGGATAGTTTATAGTCACGGATCATTGTGTTTTCTTGAGACACTGTCAAGATGAAAGATCGATGAGTTGTTTATATCTATGACATCATAATCATAGGGGATGACTAGTGTTGTAAAAATCGCTAGGCGCTAGTTGGGCGGTGGGGTAGGGCCTAGGCCTAGACGGGATTAATCGGGGCCTAGGCGGGATTAATCGGATTGGAATTTTTATATGTAATTTTCAGTTTTTTATATATATACACACATTTTTATATGTAATTTTTATAAAAATGTTCATTTTTAAACCACACCAAAGGTTTTCGCCGGAAATTTCAGGTTTTCGCTGGAATGTTCGCCAGAATCTGGCCGCCTAGGACCGCCTAGGCGCGATTTGGACCGTCTAGCGATTTTTGGACCGACTAGGTAAAAATTCCTCCTTAGCCGAGCGCCTAGCGATTAATCGGCGCCTAGGCGCGATTTTTACAACACTGGGGATGACGAGGTGGGATCACCGAGCTTAAACAATTCCTTAGGTCATAGTTCCTTCAATCACAGTTCCAAATCAATGACTTAGGTTGACTTTGATACTTCGTTTTCATAGAAGTACCGCATTCTCCACAAGGAATACTTATTTCTCATAGAAAGAATGTCCTTGATATGCTATATAAGTGTGGATTACTAGGCTGCAAGCTCCTTCGTGAGGATAGGGCTCGATGAAGGATCCAAAACGATACAGATGGTTGGTTGGGAAACTTGACTACTTGGCGCTTACTCGACCAAATATTTCATTTGTTGTAAGTGTTCCAAGTCAGTTCATAGCTACAGTATACACCAGACACCCGGATGTTGCACTTTGTGTGTTAGGTATCTCAAGACTACACCAGGTTGGAGGGATTTTGTATTCTGATTTGGGTCACAGTCATGTCGGTGCATTTACAGATGAGGAAAGATTGACAGGTATCAGGATTCTTATATGTGTATCGGGCAGGATGTCATGTTAAATGCCGGTTCACGACTGGTTATTGTGTGTTGTTGGAGGATATCTTGTGTCCTGGAGAGTAAGAAGTAACACACGGTATCTAGATTGAGTGTTGAGTCAATATACAGAGCAATGGTAGATGTGATGTTAAAGATGATATACGTTCGTCGTCTTCCCATGGGTTGTTTCTAACGACTTGAAGCGGTTATATTGTGATAATCAATCAATTGTACATATTGCCAAGAATCAAATATTTGGTGAGAGACGAAACATATAGACGTCGACTCGTATATTTATTCCTATCAAATGCATCAACCCTAACCCGGATGCATTTAAAGTCTTTTAAACCGAGCACGACCAATGTAACCCGAATCTAAACGACTTAGTAGGTTTTAAACATGTTAGCAGGCTGTAAGTGGGTTATGAGTTGTAATAAAATTGTAAATGAATTAAATGTATTTGAGATTTGTAATAATAGGTTAAACGGGTTAGCGGTTTGGCCGTATAAAATATATTTTTTTCTAAATTATGAATGGGTTGACTAGTTGACGTGCTTGGTTAAACGGGTTAAACAGGTCAACTCGAACATGACTCGTTTTATTAAACGATGTAACATGTCAACACTAACACAACATGTTTATTAAACGGGTTAAACATGACAAACCAAAACCTGATTGTTTTCATGTTGTGTTCATATCATGTTTCAGACAGTGTCAATAATGACCACTCCTAATCACAACCCACATAGAAACCCTCAAACCTTCAAGGTAGGCGACGGTGTAACCCACATACAAACCCACACTTAAAATCATGTAGATTACAAACATTTAGATCTAGCTAATTTTTCGCTAAAACAATTTGTTATGGTAAGTTTTGCTAATCTCGGTTATTACACTAAAAAATGTGTGAATACCCAACAATGGTTAATTTTTCTACAGCTTTTAACACAGTTTATTTGCGTTGACAATAAATGCAAATAAAGTCTTTTTCATTATAAATTAACTTAGAATCATTAAAATGTATTCAAACACATCTAATTGCATATATCTATTTTATTTCTTGATAAAATATATATAAGCAAGAAAGGTAACACAGGTTGTATTGTCAAATTGTTTGTTCATGATTGTATTCACAGATGAATGGATCTGCTTCTACCAGTAGCATACGAAGCATCCAAGCTGAAAAAATTGAAGATTTTAAAATTCCACTAGAGGTGATTAAAATGGCCACAGAAGACTTCAGTTCCGAAACTCATATTGGATATGGCGGGTTTGGAATTGTCTACAAAGGCGAACTCTCTGAACGCTGGCAAAACCGCACAGCTGCCATCAAACGTCTAAAAGAAGCAGGAAATGATGAGTTTCATAAGGAGCTTCAGTTGATTTTCAATTTCAGCCATGAAAACATCATCCCTTTCATTGGCTACTGCGATGAAGAAAACGAGATGATTATAGTCACCGAGTATGCTGTAAATGGTAGCCTAGATTGTCATCTTGACGACCGAGAAAAGCGAAGTCTCCTAACATGGGAACACCGCCTCAAAATTTGCTTAGGCGCAGCTAAAGGACTCAAACACCTTCACATGGGTCATGGCGAGTATAATAAAGTAATACACAGAGACGTCAAGAGCGCAAACATATTGCTGGACGAAAATATGAAAGCAAAAATATGTGATTTTGGATTGTCAAGATATCGCCCCAGAAATCAGGCTACAGATACCGGACTCTATACAGGTGTGGGAGGCACAGAATATTACATCGATCCTGTTTACCGCGAAAGTGGCAAGCTCAGGACTGCCTCTGATGTGTACTCCTTTGGGGTGGTTCTTTTTGAAATGTTGAGTGGGATACTAGCGTATAATCCAATAAAATCTGAAGATGGTGGTAAGCTGCAGATGTTGATAAATATAGTCCGACGCTACAAAGGAGCTCTACCAGATGAATTAATGGATCCATTTATAAAAGATGAAATTGATTATCGTTCTTTTTTTCCGCTTCAAGACATTGCGTATGAGTGCATCAATTTGAACTATATGAAACGCCCTACGATGGACACGATCATCGATAGGATTGAGGAGGCATTGGAATATCAGGTAAGCTAGTCTTTCTATTTAATTATATATATTGATTATAGACTGTTGTCTTTTTCTTTTTCCCTTATATTTCTTGACCTCATTTTTTTCCGTCTTTTTCTTAAATTTTATTCTTTTATCTGTAACCTATTATATAATTAAATTTTGAATTCAAATTAAGATCCTTTTTTTTAATCTAGTTGTTGGTTTAAACAGCGTGATAGTGCAGCACCTAGTTCCCTTATATCGGTCTTGCTTCAATGTGGTATGCTTCCCTTGCATCACAGCCTTACTCCCAGGCTGATTAAGTCTAAGATTTCCATCCCTTGAACCAATAAAACCCATTGTTTCTAGACCCAATACAAAGAAAAATAACATGAATGTTTAATTTGGACTACTATACAGTCCATTTGGATTTATAACTAATTAGGATTTTAACAGTTGTATTACATACGCTTCCTTATGTAAATGACCATTTAAAATTGCTGATTTCACATCAAACTGAAAGACTTGTCATCCTTGTTGAGCTGCCATATAACACTATTCGTACTGTTTTGAATATTTCCACCGGTGAAAACTTGTCTTCAAAATCAACTCCATATTCTCGAGCACCTTTTGCCACAAGGTGTGCTTTATACTTGTGAACTTTATCATTGGGACGATGTTTAGTCTTAAAAACCCACTTCAAGCCAATTGTTGTCATTCCCTTTGGTAGATCTGTAAGGGTCTAGGTTTTATGCCTTTCCAAGGCCTGAAGTTCACACACCATTGATGCTCTCCACTCCTCCTTTCTGAATGTAAGTCGTGGGTGTTAACAAATGAACATGACAGAGAAAAGATAGAGGCTCTCTATTACTCAAATAAAGATTAGCTTACAAATGAAGAAGAAAGCAACATTAAATAGAAAGATAACTGGGCCTGGGCTAAGACCCATAACAACTTATTATGCTAACATCCCCCCTCAAACTCACAATGCAATAGAAATAAACATTGAGAGTTTGTCACATAAAAAACGAAACCGAGATGCCGATTGAGCCTTGGTAAAAATATCTGCAATCTGCAAGGCTGATGGAACAAAAGGAAGTGAGATGGTCCCGAGCTGAAGATGATGGCTAGTAAAATGACAATCTATCTCAATGTGTTTTGTTCGTTCATGAAAGACAGAGTTCTTGGCGATCTGCATAGCACTTTGATTATCACAATGTAATGGGGTAGGCGAGGAAACAACAACCCCCATATCTGCCAGAAGCCATCGTAACCAAACAATTTCACATGTAGTCATAGCCATAGCACGATATTCATCCTCAGTGGAGGACCTAGAGACAACGTCTTGTTTCTTGCTTTTCCATGAGATTAGGGAATCACCAAGGAAAATACAGAAACCAGTAGTGGATTTACGATCATTGGGATCACTATCCCAATCAGCATCACTATAGACACGCAATTCCAGAGAAGACGTAGAAGGGAAAACCAGACTTTGAAACTGAGTGCCACGAAGATATCTCAAAATACGAAGAAATACTCCCCAGTGAACAGAAGTAGGAACGGTAACAAACTGGCTAACCAAATGAACAACATGAGCGATATCAGGGCGAGTAACTGTAAGATAAACCAAACTGCCTACAATGGTACGATATAGGCTCGGATCAGATAGAGGAACACCATCAGTGGGAGAGTAACGTGCATTGGTTTCAAGAGGAGTGTCTGCAATTCTGTTATCAGAAAGTCTTGCACGTTGAAACAGATCATAAATATACTTCGTCTGAGAGAGAAGATATCCCTTTTTAAATTGAGCTACCTCAATCCCCAAAAAATACCGTAATAATCCCAAATCTTTCATAGCAAAACGATGGGCCAAGTCACGTTTCAAGGATTCAATGCCAGCATAATAATCATGTCATCCACATATAAAGACAAGAGAATGCGTCCAGCATTCGTACATCGAACAAATAATGCCGAATCATGATTGCTAAGGAGAAAGCCAAGGAAGTGATGACTGTAAAGAATTTTTCAAACCAGGCACGAGGGGCCTGTTTGAGTCCATATAGAGCTTTTCAAAGCCGACAGACTTCACCGGGCTGACGAGCTATTCCCGGGGGTGGAGTCATGTAAACCTCCTCATGGAGATCACCATTCAGAAAAAAAACATTTTTGACATCCATTTGGCAGATCTTCCATTGGCGAACGGACGCAACAACAATTAAAGTACGAACTGTTGTCATTTTTGCCACAGAGGCAAAGGTCTCCTCATAATCCATACCATACGTTTGCGAATATCCTTTTGCCACAAGTCTGGCCTTGTACCGTTCAACAGAGCCATCAGATTTTGTCTTAATCTTATACACCCAACGACAACCAACCTTATGTTTACCTGGTGGTAGAGGAACCAAATCCCATGTGTGAGTCTGATGAAGAGCAGTGAGCTCTTCAACCATAGCATTTTGCCATAGAGGGTCAGAGACAGCCTCTCTATATGATTCTGGTTCAGACAGATGATGAATGCCTGTAATAAATGAACTAAACGAAGCAAAATATGCAGAGTATGCAAAGTCTGGTAATTGAGTAGACTTGCATGCACGAGTAGACTTTGTCGGAGGTGAAAGAGAATCAACATTTGTGCCAGATGACGTGGAAGGTTCATGAACTGGCACATCATGTGCAACAGAGATATCTGGAGCTGGCATATTAGGATCAACAGACGAAACGGGAACATTAGAGGTTGGGACATTAATGTTGCTAGCAAAAGGATCAATATTCTGAAGATCTGACTTTGTTACATCATGGGACTTGGCTGGAATCGAATAGAATGGAATATGTTCAAGAAAGGTAACATGTCTTGATACATATAACTTCTGACTTATAGGATCAAAACAACGGTATCCTTTTTCTCCCAAGCCATATCCTTTGGGACCACTGGCATAGCCTAAGAAAACACATAAGGCTGACTTAGTTGTCAATTTGTCTCTTTCAACATGAGGACGGAGAGCAAAGCAAGTACATCCAAAAACCCGTAATTCACCATAATCTAGGCGTTCACCGAAATGACTTTCAAATGAAGACATCCCATCATTGTGAGAAGTAGGGATCCTATTAATCACATGTTGGGCGGTCATAAGTGCTTCTCCCCAAATGATACTAGGTACTTCAGCAGATAAAAGGAATGAACGAGCGGTTTCCATAAGATGACGATGTTTCCTTTCAGCAACACCATTCTGTTGAGGGGTGTCAGTACAAGACGATTGGTGTATGTTACCATCTGATGCAAGCAACTGAGTAAAATCATTAGAGGTGTATTCACCCCCTAAGTCACACCTGAAGCACTTTATCACAGCCGAATGCTGCGTTTTAACATAAGCCCTAAATCTTTTAAAAATGTCAAAGAACTCAGATCTACGTTTTATAAGGTACACCCACGTATACCGAGTGTAATCATCAATAAAGGAAACATAATAACGTGAACCACCCTTAGTGGATACTGGTGATGGTCCCCACACATCAGAATGAACAATATCAAATGGTGCAACAGAATGAGAAATACTTTTAGCAAAAGGTAAAGCAGAAAATTTGGCAAGTTTACAACCACAACAATCAGAAATATCACAGGTTTGCAACTGACCCTAAACACCTGTGGAAACCAAAAATTTTAAACGAGATGCGGACACATGTCCCAAACGAGAATGCTAAATATAAAATTCAGACGACAAAGGACTTAAACAAAAAGAGAATAAATCAACGCGGGAAGCAGCAACACAAGGAGCAGGCACTTTGAGTTCTTTTAAGACATATAAATCTCCCACCCTCTGAGTGTGTTGATCCTGCACAACACAAACAGTGTCACTAAAGAAAACCCAAATTTCAGATTTACACAACTGACTGACTGAAGCAAGATTTAAGGTAAGCTTTGGAATATAATAGACATCATTGAGAGACACATGAGGGGTAGACACAGATCCAACACCCTCTACCAACATGGATGTAGCACTAGCAGACATGACAGAAACAGGAGAGACAGGAGACAAAGAAAGAAAGGAAGACAGATAGGGAGACATATGATGTGAGGCACCAGAATCCAAAATCCATAATGATGACGAAATACCTGAGGTACCAGATGAAGACGGTCCCGCAGCAGACATAGCGGTAGGATTGGCGGCAAGAAACTGTCTGAACTGTTCAAATACTTTCGGATCCAAAGCAGATGGTGGTTTGTTCATTTCTACAGATGGTGGTGTAGTACAGCATTAATCTGAGGTAGTTTAAATGTCCATGAAGATGGATCAGAAGCAGAAGTGGACGTGCGAGACGGAAATTGTCCACCTGATCTGTTCTGTTGTGGAGGCTTCTGCAAGTTAGAATTCCTTTTGGTAAGTAATAATGGACATAAGATTTCCAATGATTTTTCCCTTTGCAGAATGCCATTCATCAAATGCAACTTTAGCACCTTGTCTAGGCTGATTAGGGGGAACGGCAAACACAGCTGGAGTAGTAGTTACTTTAGGAACTTTATCAACCTGAGATTTTAACCGAGTTTCCTCTCCAATCAACTCGTGAACAACCGAATCAACTGTTGGAAAAGGGGAACGATGAAGAATCGTTCCACGCAGTCCTTCAAAATCTGAACGTAATGCCATTAAAAATTGTACCAAACGTTGTTCCTCCCTTCGATCAATATAAGGTTTAAACACCTTCAGTGTTGCAGATTCCGTAAGTACCAATTGATCCCATAAATCCGACATAGCTCCATAGAAGTCTTGAATGCTCATCTCATTATGTTGAAGAGCACGGATATCAAACTCCAACTGGTACTGCTTGGCAAAGTTAGACTGAGTATAGAGCTTTTCCAAATGATCCCAAACCTGCTTAGCTGTATCATATTTGGCCAACTGAATACCAATGGACTGACCTACAGAGTTGTTGATCCAAGTTATAACTTTAGAGTTATCTATTTCCCATGTATCGAGAGCTAAGGCATATTCAGCAGCCTTAGATTTATCAGTAGGCTTTCCCTTAGTACCTGTGACATAACCCCACATATTTTTCACTTGAAGAAAGTTTTTCATTACGTAACTTCAGTAGGTGTAGTTTTTACCATCCAGACGAGTACTAATAAACTGAAGAGAGTCATCTTTCTCAGCCATATTATCAAAACCGAACGACAGCAGAATTATCGCAAACTTCAAAGAACCGCAAACTTCGAATAACCGCAAACTTAAATTACCGCAAACTTCGTAACCGTAAATTTGGTAACCGCAAACTTGGAGACCGCAAACTTCGAAAAACGGGACAGAAACGATGTCCAAACCTGTCAATATGTCAATATGTCCAGAAGCTCTTCCAAATACACAAGTCAGTTCAAATAAAACGAAATCCGTAATTTTGATACCTCACGAGTCAACGAACTGAGCAGAAGCGACAACGAACGAAAAAACCCTTCAACAACGAACAAACCAAACAACGAACTAACCAACAACTGAGCGGAAGCGACAACAAAGATCTTCAATTAAGCATGAATCAAGTTGGCTCTGATACCATGTTAACAAATGAACATGACAGAGAAAAGATGGAGGCTCGTTATTACTCAAATGAAGATTATCTTACATATGAAGAAGAAAGCAACATTAAATAGAAAGATAACTGGGACTGGGCTAAGGCCCATAACAGGGCCCATAACAACTTATTATGCTTCAGTGGGCTCGATAATTGAGGGTACAAACTGCCACGAATCATAGATGTCATTTAGACTCCTATATTTAAGAGTGTTTCTTCTTGAATCTCCTGAAGAGTCAGAAGCTTTCCCTGTCATTGCTCATTGCTTAAACTGGTCGCTTCGGTTCCCAGGCTCGATCCGAAAGTGGGACTGTTTGCAGCGGTTGACACGCTTGTAGAGGTACTTGAACCTGTTGAAGCCGAGAGGGGTGTGCTAGGAGTCGAGGAAGATGTCCACTTCCATCTGATTCGAGACCAGTACCTGTTGCAGCTACTATTCTGGAAAACGCATCATCTTGCATTGCCTGTTGAATCAGTGCAAGGGCTCTCGTATCTTTCTTCTTGTTCTCACTTAATCTTGGTCGATCACCATCAGCTTTATTAAACCCAGTTGATATAAAGTCCCATAAATCATATGACATCAACAGGGTTTTCTTTCGGATGCTCCAGAACTCGTACCCATCTCCTTTAAAAATTGGTTGCGGAACTGATGCTATGTTGTTGATTGCCAAGAGTCGTCTTCTTCTTGAACCGACAAGGCACTTTGTTGGTTTAAACAACGTGATATTGCAGAAACAAATACTGGAACTGATTAAATGTATCAGAGACCCAAACTATGCTTATATAGCATTACAATCAAACAAACTAAAAGATAAACTTCCTAAGGGTGGATGGGGCCTTCACGGGTTCGATGTACGGGTTCCCTAGGGTAGTGCTGGAACACTGCCGCAACCCCCTAGGGTTCGATGTTAGGGTTCAACTTTGGGTTTGTGAACCCGTTTGTGAAGCCGCTTGTGACTGTTGGAAATGTGATCGTTGAACTCAATGTGACCATTGGAAATTTAAAAAATAAATAATTAACCCTTATTTTTACACTATAAATTAACATTTATACTTCAATATTTTACACCAAAAAAATTAAACTTTCTTCTACTCTTCTATTCATATTTTTTTCTACTCAAACGGATTCAAGAAAAAGACCCAATGAACAAAAACGCAAATCGTTTTGGGAGCAAGTTCATCTTTGTTTTTCGAGTCCTTTTATGTATTTTATTTTTAGTTGGGAGTAATTTTTTATTAATGAAAATCGTCCTTCTATGTATTTTATTTTTAATTAATTAAATTGTGTGTTTATTTAATTAGTTTAATTTAATATTTAATCGTTTTTTGGTTATTTATGTTTTTTTATTATTTTTACTTATTTTAATATAATTTTTTGTATATTTTATTTTTAAATTAATGAAATTATATGTTTATTTAATTATAGTAGGTTTAACTAGTAACACCCCCTCCCAGGCTCCCTCCACCCACCCTAATGCAATTACTAGTTATTCAGGAGACTTGGTATGAGTGTCTCAATAGAAGATTCTATTTGTTAACTTTATTATTCCATTAATCAACTTGTATATTACAAAATACATTGTTAAAACAAATTTTTTGTATGGTAACCAGACATTTGTTTGTTACATAAGAAACACCTCTTATCAATTTCTCTATCCCCATCTTTATAATTACACTAAAAATCACTACATTTTCTCTCTCATTTTCAATTAAATAATACTTTTTATACCTTTATCATTACCTTTTCTCTCTACTCCACTCACAACCACTTTAAAAAAATATTAAAAAATTAATAGATGTGAACAGTGTTTTCCCCAAATATACAGAAAATTTATACATTTTTTCTCTACTGCACTACAACCACTTTAAATCACTCCCTAAAATATACATAACACACTCACAAACATATGCAGAAACTGATGTGAATGCTCTTATATGTTGTGAACTAACTTTTGCTATAAAAAAAAATTGTTATTCACAACACAAAAATATACTCTTTTAATAAATTTCAATTATTTTGTTATGGCTAGTACTTTCTTTTCTTCATATTCATATTTATTTTATATTTTAATTTTCATAATTTTTCTTCTTTAGTTTCTTATATGGATTCATTTCAAAATAAATAATATATGCTGTCATTTTTATTTATACTTAGTATTGTATCTGATAACCTTGTATTTCGCTCAACTGCAATTTTTCGCCATAGGTAAACCACAAGATCTTGAGCAAAGCTGACTGAATGTTGCAGTTGTTGTATTAGTTTGTTGTGAAATTCATTAAGGGCTAAGGCAGATGAGGAATTGCTACTAATCAGAGATGCTACAGATAACTTTATTTTGAATTTATCCCTGTAATATTGTTATTATTTGTAATTATCCTTTTTAGATATTATAGTCATTGTTAACTTAGAGATTATAAATCAAAACTAAGATTGAAGATCTTTGGTAATCAATTGATGTTCTTGATTGTTCAACTGTTCTTCATCGTAGTTATACTTCCAGTGCTAAGTAATTAAACATAGTTAAACAAAGAACACGTGATTAAATCGATTAGAGCTGCATTCTTGAATCATTCGATCAATTTATTGATCTTTGATTCAAAACCTACTCTTTGATATTTGTTTAGATTACCCAAGTTCACATGCAATTCTTAACAACAATCATTAGAGATGAAGAGGATTGACAATAGTAAACTGTCACACTCAAGCTAAAGCGGAAACACGAGGGAGGACTAAATTGAACTATACACTTGGAATAAAGAAATACTAAGGCATTAATTATTAAAAAAAAACAGTTCCACAATACTTGTTCTATGAGATTAACATAAACAAATGATATCCAAATTTTGTTATCTAGGTCTCTTCCTTATCCCTAGCGTAAGCAAATCAACAGTCTTTAAATCTTTAGTTTCCATTACCTGAAAAACATGCTAAAACGTGTTAACTTAAAAGTTGGTGAGTTCATAGGTTTGATAATTAGTTGTAATCATAGAGTTGCACAAATCATAAATAAGTAATTAAATTCAAATACATGTCGTCCACAACCAACCATAATGACCGAATAAAAGTTGTTGTATCCGTTAGCATGTTTTCCACCCCAAATGATGAAAAGTTGAAAATAGGGGCTATGAATCTCACCTTGAAATAGCTTGGAACTTTGATCTTGTTGTGTGTACCCGTTACAGGTGCGCTAAAGTGTTAATATAAGTGTTTAACATGGTGATTATGAAAGAACTAATTGAGATCAAAGAGATCTAGGAAAGAAAATCAAACGAAATTGAAAACAAGATTTGAAAAAGTAATCATTAGTGGCTTTAAGATCTTTAAAAGAAAAACATAAGTTAAGTTTGGACAAAATCTAGGTGTGCACTGATATTGTGTCGGCGGTTTGGAAGTCGAATACTTGGAGTTTGAGGGTAAAATTGGTGGGGTTTGAAAGCTAACACCTTAAGGTAAACTCCAGAATAAGATTCACCTTATTTGGATAAAAACTGAGAGCGTTGTGATAGTTTAAAGTTGACTAAAGTTTTTTGGATGAATCCGAAAATTAGTTTGATTGTTTATATTGTTGTAAAAAGTATGGAACTTTATTAGGGTTTGATCTAAGTTTTGATCCATGAGTTCTATATATTGATGATATAGAATCATATATCATCTTAGATAATTTTAAAACCAAGAATAAAAGAATGATTAAATAGGAAGAACATTGTTTGATCATCTTGAGTTTAGAACAAGATGATGAATGCTATGGTGAAAACATGATCATCTTGAGTTTAAATCTTTTGTTTGATCCATGATTACTACAATAAGGATGTATGATCATGGAATAACATGGCAAAACATTTCGTAAACACATTTCATAACTTTATTTCTAAAACAAACATCACTTCGTTACATATGCACACCAACCCAAAACATTATTTAAAACATTTAAAAGAGGGCTCTAGAACTCACCTGATAAGCTAGCCTTCGATGTCCTAACAAAGTCCAACATGCGTCACACACGATCTGTATTGATTAGTTATTAAACATCAGATCAATCCCGACTCTAACGGTTTACTATTTCTGGCTTAGGCGAACTTAGGCTAAGTTCGCCCCTTTTAGGCTTAGCGAATTTCGTCCTTAGCGAACTTATCAAGTTCGCTGGTTTAGGTCCAAACGAACAAAACATGTTGGCTATCTCATCATCAGGCGAATCTAACAAGTTCGCCACCCCATTCATGGCGAATCTAATAAGTTCGCTATGACAGTTCTAGACGAACTTAACAATTTCGCCTGCGGGGCTGTCTTCTTCCCCAAGAACCCTAATTTCTTGCATGCTAATTTTATCTTGTCAAGACCCAAACTTTATACGTTCAAAACGTTGGTTTTTCATTCTAGAAGTCATATCTATGTTTATTTCGAAGTTTCATACGTAAAAATGTCGACTTTTTAACCAAAACCCCAAAATGAACTAAATCTCAGAATCAGACCGGATTGTTACCTGTATCGAGCTTCTGATTCAGAGGTCCTTCTCACGAACAATGGAGAAACACTATGTTGCGATCTCGAGTTGATCCGACACCTTTCTCTCTCTACGGTTTCTCTCTTTAAGATTAAAGAAAATGAGAGAAAAGAGTGTGTTGGGTTATTTAAGGGAGAGGGCTTCCTCCCTTGAGCCCAAGTTCGTACAGCCCACGCCCGACCCAACCTCGGCCTGTTATGAGATTAAAACCCGCTTATTATGTATCACTATTTTCAGGATGTTACAAAAGTCCAAGATGACTAAGGCTGAGTTGGAAAGAGATGAGCTTATTTTCTTCTTGAAGGCTAGTAACCATAAAAGCAAGCAACTTATGAATATGAAGACTGGCAATTTGAAGAAGCTTGTGAATGAGATTAAGTCAGAGTTGGAAAAAGAAAAGATAATTCAAATGGAAGAAGACTTGGAAAAAGAAAATATTTTCCTAAAAGAAAAAAGAAAAAGTAAAAGAAAAGGAATTAGCAAAGGAAAAAGTTGTGGGAAAAGAAAAAGAAAAAGAAAAAGAAAAGGAAAAACCAAAAGAAGTTGTATTTGATTTTCATAAGGCCAATTTTTCTGAAGATGTAGAGGAAGATAGATTAAAACTTGTTGAAGAATTTGTTGGAATGGGATATAAAAGGGAGTCAATAAATAATTGTAATAAAAGTCTTCTACTAAAAATGAAAAAGAAGGTTGAAGAGAACAAAGTTTTGAGAGAAAACTGCCAGAATTGGAGAAGTCTAAGAAAACGAGATATGATATTCGAACTAATGGTTTTGATACCCAAAAGTCTCTACTTGAAGCAAGGATAAAAGAGTTGGATGTTACCAAGCTAAAGCCACATGTCAATAAAGAGGAAGCCTCCGAGGAGATTTACTCTATACATAAAGCTGAAGCTTCAGTTCAAGTGACTGAAGAATCTAAGACTACTTGGTTTAAAAAGAAGCCCGAGTCCTCATCCATAATGGTGGATAGTTTTGAGGTTAGCATAGAGATTTTTTCTTCAGAAACTCTGAAAGAGAAGATTATAAGTTAAAGGTATGATACTAGAAAAGATCTTTATATCATAAACAGAACAAGAGGGAAGCATCATGTGTTTAAAAATGGAAAAAAGACATTTTTGAATTGTCTGTCTCTGATCTGAATGCTCTTTCTAAGATCAAGATGCTAACTACTCATCCCGGGGGATATGACTTTGAAAATTTTCTTAGAAGAATGGCCAAAGATGGATTTCATGCTTATAAGAAGAATCCTATTGTGCCACAGAGGAGGATGTCTAGATTCATATATAATGTTCAATATGTTGCTGCTAGAAAGATAGTCAGAAGCAGAGCACCTACTGCCATTCTTCCTCAATATAATGAAGAATATAAAAAGAATACAATGTCTTTACAACCATTCTGAAGTGCTTATGTAGATCCTGATGTTAATGAACCGGTTGTAGAGAGAGGAGCTAATCTGGAGCCTTTGAAGATGTATGAATTTGGTTAGATGATGACTCCTACTAAGGAAGATATCTTTGTGCTTGCCGAGATGAAGATTGAATATGAGCCAGAGTTTGAATTCTATGCAAAGGATTTTGCTAATCTTCTTGATAGAATCTCTAAGGATATTAGAGGAATTCCTTATGATGATTAAAAGTGAATTGTGGATCATCAGCTTAGGGGGATATTGTAGAGTCAAACTCAGGAAGCTGAAGATCACAAGGTCACTGAGCTCCAATTAGTCTAAGTCCTACTCAGGAAGACCAACTTACTCAGCAGGCTACTACGGAAGGAAAAGTGGCTTAGGAGTAATGTAAGAGAAAACTATTAGGTCTTACTCAGGAAGAGTAAATCTACTCCAAAGAGCAAACTACTCCGAAGGACAGATTTATCCTGACTAAAAATACATGTTGCAGAGTAAAGAAGAACATTGAAGATTAAAGATTAAGTGTTTTAGTCTGGAGAGTCTATTTACTCTGGAAGATCAATTTAGTCTTCCGTAGTAGGATGAATACTCTCTGGACCACATTGTGTTTCTTCTACAAAGGACTACTCTTGAGGGAATGAAGATCAACTTTAGAGTTAGTTGAGTCTATTATGCCATACTGGCTTCTAGAAGGATAAAAGTTAGTTAGTTAGTTAGGGTCAATTGTATTCTAGCCTATAAATAGTGATTAGCTTTCTATAACTATGTAACCTTTGATATTGTCAAGTCTTCCTTGTAATCATAACTATTTCTAATACAATTAGCCATTGGTTTTGTAACATCCCGGAAATCCATATGATAACGGTTTGGGTTAATGGATAACCCAGATCTTTAGTAAATGAGGGGGTTAGTTAGGTTTTCACGTGAAACTTAATTTAACGAGAATTAGAGAAACCGGGTAACCATTTAACGCGTGGTTTGTGATCAAAAAGTGTAAACGAGGAAAAGGAGGGACCCGGATGTAAGTACAAATGGTATTTAAACCACTTAAACACAAACCCTAGAGCCATATCGGCTCTAGGTGCGCTTAAAGCAAAGAAAGGAAGGGGAGAAGGAGACCGGCGATGGGGAGTTGGCCGGACAGGAGCAAAGAGGCGGCGGTCCAACGACGGCATCGAGCCAGCGGCTTCCAAACTTCGTTAAGGTAATTCCCCGTTTATGTTTGTTACGTTATATACGTTCATTTTTTGCATGAAACCCGATTGGGTTTGGTTTTTTTCACGGCGACCGAAGGGGAAGGCGAGGACGGTGGTCTGGTAATGGCTCTGTCGAACGAGGAAGCAGTGGGGGAAGGTTTAGCCTTGGTGGTTGTGTGGGGATGAAGGTCGAGGATGGCGGGAGATGGCGGAGAACGGTAGGGAGGATGAAAGTGGTAACAGTAGGTGGGGTGGCGTGCAGTAGGGACTGTCGACAGGAAAGAAACAGGAAAACCAGCCGGTATGGTGGCCGGCTACCGTGGAGAAAAGAGGGAGAGGAGACCAGTGTGGAGGCACAGAGAGGAGGAGACGGCAACCGGGAGATGGTTTGATTCCGGCAGGGAGAATACGACGGAACACGGGAAAGCCGACATGGTGACGACCGATCAAGGGGTGGGGTACGGATGGCACACGGTGGTACACAGTGGTGCTCGGACGGGCTCAACTTGCATTGTCGGCTAGGGCTTTTGCCCGACAAGGAAGCCAGAGTGATAGCCGAGCAGGGTTTTGCATGACAGGTTTACGTGCATGCATGGTAACTCGACTTGAGTTCATGCAGTTCACAGGTTAGGGTTTGCATGGTGTGATGAGGGTTTGCAGGTCATGTTTAAGTGCATGCGTGGATCTCGGTCCGGGTATACGATCCCTAAACGGGTCGGGGACAATCCGGTTCATGTAAATACGTAAAACTAGGGTTTCATGGGGATGGAATGACGAGTGGATATGGGTGACCGACGTATCTTTAGAACATGTCTGATCACGTGATCATACGTTGACAGGTTTTGGTTTTGAGCGAGTGATCGGGGTGAAGAGCAAGGATTTGGACTCAGCGTAACCTGTGAGTTTCTAATCCACTCTTTACTATTTTTATTGTTTTGGGGCTATCGTACATACCTGCAATATTTGTTTAATAAATTAAATGTAATGCAAGTTTTGGGTTTAACCCGATGAGTTATGAAATTATATATTCAAACACGGAACTAAGGGATTGTGTCTTGTCCTAAGAATTTGTGGGCTAGATGTGAGTTTGATGGTCGTGGGTCGTGTAGTAACCTAGTTGGGGTGAGTTGGGGAATGAGTTTACATGTCGTGTGGGTACGACTAAAGGGTAACGTGTAATGTGCTTAGTTAACGAGTCATGACAATGCTAGTATGTCGTTATGTGTTATGTGCTGGTTGTGTGTGTTTGCATCGTTGTCCATGTGACACGGCAAACAAGATTATGGAGGAGGATGTCCTTCGGGAAGTCACCAAGAGTGACAATGTCTAGAGGGACAGTGATAAGCTCGAAGTATGATGAACGCAATGACGAGGGTAGCCCCGACGAGGGCGATTGTGATGAGGTAATTGTTGTGTGCATTTATTTTGATATATATATATTGCATGCAAGTGTTTATTGATGAGTTATGTGTTGTGATATTATTGCTTGATGTCAAGCAATAGATTGACTGTGATGTGGGAACGAGGTAGTGTTTACGACTAATGTGTGGTAGCCCTCGTAAGAGTCATGGTTAGGGCTAGTTGAGTCTATGTTTAGAAGTCTGGGTGTTGTAACCAGAGTTCATGCTGATACGTCTGGTAAGGTGCAGGATAGTAGAACGGTAAGTTCGGTTCATGTCGAAAAACTTACGGAGTTATGGATATGGGTTGAGTCTAGGGTTGGTAAACCCTTATGGGAATATTATGGGTAATGAGGGTGATGAATATGTCATTAAATGACAAAGTATTTTTATAAAGGACATAAATGTCCTGAGTTGAATTAAACGTTATCGGTGACGTGAATGTTTTTATTTTTGATAAACTATTAGAACTCATCCAGCGTAGCTGACTTTTTACATACGTTATATTGTTTTGCAGGTGAGTTTACGTGATGAGGTATCTTGGCTTGGGAGCGGTACTACTCGGATTGGTGCACAAGCATTTGTAAGGGAAAGTTAATAACGATAATGTGTTTAAGAGATGTATTATTTTAGATAAAGACTTCCGCTGTATGTTTTAAATGAAAGTTAAGGAGAATACCCGGTGATGTGACCCAACTGTAGGGTGCCCGGTTTTGGGGTCTTATAGGTTTGATTTGATCTTGTTCATCTTGATTCAATTGTTGTTTGTTTACTGTTTGATTGTTGTTTCCACCAACAATCAAATTTAGATTCGTGTGTTCTTGAGAGATCTCGATCCTACAAAAACCCACTTAACTTAAAAATTCAGATCTGGAACGGGTTCTTACCTGTTGAGGTCCGATTCTTCTTGTTTTGCACTCCCGAGATGAACACCAACGATCTTTTGGGCTCGGTTGAAGCAAAACTGACTTTCTCTATCTAGAAAAACTTTGGGAGATGAAGGAATGAAGAGGAGGGGGTGGCGGCTAGGGTTAGTAGTCTCCCCCCTTCTTGTTTTCCTTCTTTCCGCGTTAAATCTCGAAGGCTCTCGATCTTTTATTTCTTTTATTCTCAGAGCCTTATTTATTTTATTTCTCTTTTAAAGACCCGCTTATAAACCCGTCATAATTTTCGGGATGTTACACCAGTCATGACTAATTGGGGTTATTCATATTTATTTACGACCATTGTTGGTCAATTAAAGTCATTATTAGTTAATTAAAGTCAATGATGATTAGTTAGAGTGATTTATAGTCGATTAGAGTCAATGATGGTCAATTAGAGCCATTGATGATTATTTGTGAAGTAGACATTGTATATTACACGTGTCAGTACAAAAAAAAACCAATTAGTGACACGCTTTTTATCACATTTAGTTTTTGTGTCAGTAGTTTAGATTAAACCAATAACTGAAACCGTTTAAACTGAAGCGAATTACATATTCGGTTTTTGGTTCGATTCGGTTCAGTTTTTTGTTCCGGTATTTTAAATTCAGTTATAACTTATAACCGAAATCCCAATTATATGTTAGCCCATATTTTATTTTAGTTTCACCCAAATAATTTATGCCTACTTACCCGTATATGTGGCCTGTTCATTCCGCCCATGTCTTTTTTGAACTATACCCTTAAATCCTAAATACCTAATCGTATCAATTGCGGATTGTATTTGCGGAGAAACAAGAAGTCGTCGTAGCCCTCAATCCTCATCAGTCAAGAGACGAAGGTCGAACACGGAGCCTTAATTCTCCAGATCGTCTTAAGAAGCCAGAACTAGTTCCTATTAATCGCATTCTTGAAGGTAAGGTTTTGACTCAGAGAAATCAAAGTCCACATCAATGTCGACTAATTCAAGATTTTTCGGTTTTCTTGGTTAAAACCTAACCAAGTTCTAATTCTGTTTTTGGTTTGGTTTGGTCGAAAACTATTTCGATCATTTGGTTCAAGAAACCCAAAGTTTTTCAAACCTATGTGAACATATTTGAATTCATCTAGCTGGCAAACCCTAGGAACATGTTGCGTTTGGTGTTGGAACCCAATTAAGTCACATTCATTCTAAAGTACAGAAGCTTTGAATCATGTTTATAATCTTGGAAAAGTTATTTGGTTTTAGTTGTAGTTGCGGTTCTCAAATATGCTTATTTATGTTGTCTTCACTGTGATTTTATCATGGTTCATGAATATGCTTACTGAGTTTACAATCTCAAAAATCTTTAAATTGACTTATGTGTGGTGCTTTCTTTATATTTTTATTTCCCTTACCATTAAACATAAATTATAGGCGAAGACGAATAATTAGGGGTGTGAATCGTGTCGGATTGGCGGGATAACTGATTGGGGACTGATTTTCTTAGACTGATTATCAGACTCTAAAAGTACATATTATGTACTAAAATAACTTGTTATTTGAGATTAATTTTCAGTCCCTAAAAGAAGCGTATTAACGATTGAAATCACGTGGTACCATGGACTAATCCTCACTCTTTAAAACATGTTATTGGAGACTCATTTGTTATAGAATAACGAATCTAACGGAACGTATTAGGGACAATAAAGATATGTTTAGAGGGCTGGTTTTTAGTCCCTAAAGTTACACATTAGGGATTGAAATATCATAGTATCCGAGACTGATTTGCAGTCACTGAAGAAATGTATTAGGGATTGAAATGACGTGGTACCGGGGAACAAATTGAGTACTGAATTTTTATGTTTCGGAGAATGATTGTTAGTCCCTGTCGGTGCCATACAACATGGAGTGATTTTTAGTTACTAACACCACATCCGCTACTACTTGGGGATTGACGAAATCAGTCCCTGATCACCATTAAGTACTGATAGGGGAGTATCAGAGACTAATTTTTCAGTCCCCAAATACCCTTCTTTTTTGTAGTGGGGGCGTTCTCTTGAAAACAAACTCATAAGAAGTCTTCATGTGTTGCTTTACCACCCGGACCCAATTTAGTATAAAACACGATGTATTGACAACTTCCGCCCGGAAAATAATCGGTAATCCAGAATTCACCAACTTAGTTCTTGCCGCCTCAATCAAGGTTCTGTTTTCCTTTCAGCAACACCGTTTTGCTGAGAAGTTCTTGCAATGCTGAACTGCCTCATCTGCACAAAACGATTCGATTAAACCGTTCTTAAATTCCGTGCCATTGTCACTACGAATAATCGTTATCTTGCGATTACACAGATTCTCAATCTTTTTGACAAATTCAATGATAATTTCGGGCGTTTCATCCTTAGACGCAAGGAAGAAATCCATGAAAATCTTGAGAAATCATCGGTTATCACAAGGCAATATGACTTATTTGCAATGCTTTTAACACGCACCGGACCAAAAAGATCCATATGCAATAAAACTAAAGGACGGGTAAACGAATTCACTTTCTTTGCACTATGGGACTTCTTGTGTTGTTTACCCTTTGTACACGAAATGCAATTTTCTTGAAAATGAAATTCTTTATTGGGTAAACCACGCTCGAGATGTTTATGAACCATATTGTTTATGTTTTTGAAGTTGACATGTCCCATACGCCTGTGCCACATAAAGGACTCTGAATCAGAGGTTTTTGACAGTAAGTATGCCACATTCATAGGCGTTGAATGGTCACTCATATCAACAACATAAGTATTAAACCGTCTGGGGGCACTCATAAGTATCATCTAATGAGGAATCTTCATTCCCGGTTTAAGAAATAAACATTCTTTCGTTGTGAAATAGACCTGAATGTTCTCTTCGCACACTTGATATACACTTAGCAAATTGAATTCCAGCTGAGACACATAGTTGACTTTCTCCAAAGTTAACAAATCATTCGAAACTGTCCTTTACCCAATTATTTTTCCACCTTTCTTGTCACCGGCAAAAGCAACATAACCACCTTCAAATGATCGAAATTGTTGAGTACTCCTGATCTTCTCTTATCGTGTGGTAACACGTACCTGGAGCTCTCATCCCTAAGTTATATTTTATCTTTTGAAGCTAATCAATTATCTCCTCTGTTGTACGTGAGTACAGACCTGGAGCTCTCATCCTTTATGCTTGATTGATCATCTCCTCTATTGTACGTGAATACAGACCTGGAGCTCTCATCAGTCCGTGTTGTTTCTTGAATCTTTTGATTCTACTTCGTTCTGTTTCATTGATATTTCAATTACAGTTTATCATCTTTGAATCACTTGATTTAGTTGGTTTTGGTTTTTCCGAGTCTTTAAACTTTCTACATATGATTGCACACATGTGATTTGATTTTTAATCGATTGTATTTTGATACATGATAGACTGTGATAGTTTTTACCGGACTAAGTGTGGGGTACACAGATTTCATTTAATCTTACCTTAATTGTCACACAGTATTTGCTGAAATATTGTGCATGAGTTTAAATGGATAAATATACTAACATACAGTGTTGAGCTGTATATAACCTGATACGATATGAAATGTGATTAAGAAAATGTGCTAATATGATCCTAAGTCATTTCAGATTCACCAAAAAGATAGAAAATTGATAAGATTGTTTGTTGTTGTTTATATTTAGTGTTCGGTTTCGTTGTTGAAAGCTTTAATAAGGTCTGGGTTTGTGTTTGTGTTTAAGTGTGTATTCGTGTATAGTTGGTTTTAAAAGATTTTGGAACAAGTCTTAATGATCCGAATTTTGGTTCGTGTTTGAAATAAAACGAAAAAGTTAGACGAACGTCAAAATCTTGAAATTTTTGGTTTTGTTCGAAATCTGGCTGACCGAAATAGTTTACGACCGAAATGTTTTTCCGCACGAAATCGTTTCCGACCTAAATCTCATGTGGTGTATAAAGAGTTTTTGACCAAAATCGTTTTCTACTATCTCGATCACCCGTGCTTGTCACTCAACCGACCTGTTTATTTTTCGAGTTTTCGTGCATCTTTTCGAACAAGTGTTGTTTCTCACAAGTTTTCGATCATTATAGGTTCATCTACGAGAATTGTACGACAATATGATGGATTATGTTTTGTGTTTTTCTTCAGTTTGATTTTACCAAAATCTCTTTGAATCGTCCGAAATCTCACTGTCCGAAATCCATTTCGAACGAAGGTGAACATTCAAAATTAAAACTTTGACCGAAATGTTTTTCGACCGAAAAACTTTTCGAACGGTTATCTATGCTTTTTTTTGTCCGAAAAACTAAAAGTTGTGAAATTTTCTAATTTGTGTTTTTTGATCGTTTTGCAGAATTGGAGCAACTTAAATCGGACCCAAGACACAATAACTGTGCTTGTTTGACGGAAAATAGAAAGAAAACAAGAGAATATCGAGAAATCGTGACTTTCTTGTCAAAATCAAGAATTAACACGGCAATTTCAACAGTAGTAAAAGTATGCGATCATCAAGTTCGTGAGTTCTGGAAGAATGTAAAGTATCATCATGAGAACAAAAGGACATGGATTCGAAGCACTGTTCAAAATAGAGAGGTGATGATTGATGAAGAAGTTATTAGAGAGGTGTTGAACTTCAGGGACTTACCGACATATCCTTACCGATTAAACTATGACAGAGTTGCAGCTATAATTGTTCAAATGAGTTATGAAGGAGAGTTTCCAAGAAAACAGATCACCAAGACGTTGTTAGGAAAGCAATGGAGATATCTTATTCATGTGTTTATACATTGCTTAGGGCCAAGAACCGGAGGTTTTGATCAAATTGGTGAAGTATTCGGCAGAGCATTGGTGTGTCTGGCTCTTGGTTTTAAATTGCGCGCATAATGCGCGATGCGCCCGTTGCGCCATTCGTAGCGCATCGCGACATCTGATGCGATGCGTTTACATGATGCGCTAATAATGCGCCGATTTCGCATAATGCGGTCATCGCATGATGCGCTATATTGCGTGCAATATGGAAAATTTTGTATTTTTATGTTAGGGTCATTTGAAAATGGGTTTCTGTTTGAATTAGAGTATTAAACCTGTTGTTTTATGTTTAATAATATGTGTTTTAAGTTTGATAATATGTGTTTTCTGTTTCATTGATGCTTTCTGTTTGATGATATGATATAATAATATGTTTTTTGTTTGATAGTTAGAGTATTACATTGATGTTTTTGTTT
Source organism: Smallanthus sonchifolius (assembly GCA_023525975.1). NCBI lineage: Eukaryota > Viridiplantae > Streptophyta > Magnoliopsida > Asterales > Asteraceae > Smallanthus > Smallanthus sonchifolius. The sequence continues at coordinate 18,892,729 of CM042018.1, read as the reverse complement.
GATAATATGATTACTTAATATATTTTACAACTTTTTATGTATAATTAATATTTTAGTATTTTTTTAATAAAGAGCGCATCGCATACGTGATGCGCTCGCATCGCGCAAAACGCATCGCGCATTGGATTTTGTGACCAAACGCATCGGAGCGCATCGCGCAATTTAAAACCAAGGTCTGGCTACTCATAGGCGGTTCAATTTCTCGAGAATGATATTTGAAGTTAGGATTGGTAACTTTTACGGACCGAGACATAATAAGAAATTCCTTATGTATCCGAGATTCATTCAGATGATCTTGAATTCCAAACTTCCTGACTTAAGAAATGAAGGTCCTGAGTTTGAAATTGAACATATGTCGGAAGCTATCTTCAGCAGTATGAGTTCAAGGAGGAAAACAAGTAGCTTTTCTGATAAAGTAACTCCATTATTTCCGAACATGCTAACAGAGAATCCTGATCCAGATTTTGGGATTGATGATGAGATAGATGATCTATTCAGTGAAGATGACGGTGGTGATGATGATGATGATGATGATGGTGGTGGTGGTGGAGATGGTGAGAATGTGAGAATAAACGAAGATGTGGTTGTACCGGAACTTGTAATAGAACAAACTCAACAACCACCGGTTGTAATTACTCAGGAACCACCGGTTACAACAACACCTGCAACAACATCAACCATGAAAAGAAAGGAGAATACTACCAAAGACCAGCATGTACATGTTAGGACTACTCCTCCTACTTCTGGTATATACATTAGAATTCTGTCAAGGTGAGCCGAAAAGTAAACGTCAAAGGACTCAAGCTAGAAAGAAATTTACAAAGAAGCCTGAGACGGTCAAGGGAAAGGAGAAAGAACAACTAGAGAGAGTCGAGAAAGTGAATGTATCAAGAAATATAGATAAAGACTTTGCAAATTTTGCCACTCGCGAAACAACGGATCTTGTGAGTCAGCTGAAGACACATATTGTAAATTTGCATTCTAGAGAAGATGTAGACGCTTGAAGTTAACTGTTCGTAAACATCAATAGACGATTGAGAAGTTACAACAGTTGGTTCAAGACTTATGTAAATATGTGGGGTATTAAGAAAATCCAACAACCCTAATCCAACCTGTTCAACAAGAAGTGCCTTCGAGTTCAAAATTTCAATGTTCACAAGCAAGGATGGATATGTCTATAGGCTATACTTTTACTATGCCGAGACAAGAGGCTGAGATTTTGAAAAAGAGAATTGCGAAGCATGAAGCTAAGCAAGCTGCTAAAGACACATAGAAAGCTGACACTTCTACAACTTGAACGTTTTGGTATGCAATGGACTAGGGGGAGATTGTTGGAACCTATACTCCATCGCATTCAAAACAGTCGAAGAATTGAAGAAAAGCTTAAGTGTTTAGTTTTTGACCGAAACTATTTCGGGCGAAAATGTTTTCGACCGAAAACGTTTTTGGGCAGACTTGTTTAGCAATATATAGTTGTTTGTTTGATTTGTTTTGTAAGCGAATTTCCCTACACATTTTGTGTGACTTTGAGAGAATCACTGTATGAGAGCTTTAGTTCACTTGTATTGTACTTGTTTCTGATTATCTAGTGAATACAATTACCTTTTGTGATTCGTTGTGCGTATTTGGATGTCGATATTGAGCGTGTTTGGGTTTTGAGTATTCGGTTGATATTTGGAGTTTCTCGTGACACCGATAGAATGTTTCTGCCAATCTATTAGATTTACAGCAGTGTTTAGCTTGGAAAGAAGACGATCTGGAGGTCCAACACAAGCAAAGCGACATACCGCTCTAAGATTTTTGGATCATGATGCAAGGAGTCTGGGGAGAAACAGAAAGAAGAGACCCAAATCTCATGACATGTGCAACTGATATTACCACTTACGATAAGATCATAGCTGAACAAAAACTATTTCAATTTTGGAATTCCCTGGATCGTAAATACGACCCCATTAAAAGAGAAATCTTGAGGTGGGATCCCTTTCCCTCAGTCGAAGGAGTCTACACCGTCGTTAGGAAGGAAACCGCTCACCAAAATATCTGGGGTAGTGTAACATCCCTAAATGAAATAAACTCGAATAAACGAGATAGCGGTCGAGATTGATAAAGTAAGGTGGAAAGGAAACATGCGGGCTTGGCCTAAGGCCGGCCCATGGGCCGTGAGCAAGTGAGGGAGGCCCTCAACTCAGCTACATCACCACAACCTTCCCTAACCTCCACCATTTGTGCAAACTTAGAGAGAGAAAGAGAGAACCGGGTCTAGAGAGATGAAGCAGAGGAAACGGCTCAAAAGCTCGAGAATCATCACTCTCCATCTCAGGAACGTTTAGCAACAAAGGGGAAACGAAAACAGGTAACCTCTATGCTCGAATCTAAGCTTTTTGTTAAGAAATGGGTTTTAAGGTTTAAGTGAGTTTTGAATTAAAAGTCAGGATTTTTACGTATAAAATGGCATAAAAAGTATGTATTTAGCTTCATTGAAGCTAGATACAAGTTTTGGACGTAAAAAGATCAAATCTTGGATCAAAAACGATGAAATCAGCCAATAACATATGAATCGTCCAAAAACTCCATGAATGGTCCGAAAACTTTGAATCGTCCGAAAAGTATTTCCGGGCAAGACATTTTGGTCGAAATGTATTTTGGACAGAAAGGGATTTCGGACGGAACGTTTTGATCGGAAAGTATTTTCGGACAAGAGAATTCGGACGAAATGTATTTTGGACAGAAATAGATTTCGGACAGATGTTTTCGAACGAAAAAGCCATGTAATAGAAAATAGTTCTAACATAAGAAGTTTTCGATCGAAAAAGATTTTGACCGAAAAATATTTCGGACAGATAGTTTTCAAATGAAACATATAGGTTGTGACCTTATTCCATTCATAACCCTTGACAGATCTGTTAACACCCACCTAACTAGGAGCTCCTTAGTATCCTATGGGAACTGCTCATCAGGTGAGTTCTATGTGCCGCCTATATGTTACGTGCAAATCATTTTATATGTTTTGGGGCTGAAATGTATCCACTAAATGAATGAATATTATGAATGCCAATGTGATCATACGTGATATATATATATATATATATATATATATATATATATATATATATGAATGTTAATGTGATCATACGTAAAAGAATGATGAACAAGAATGAAACGTAGGTAAACAAATAATGAAATGAATGAATGGTATAACATATATGAATAAAATCTTGCTTTATATTTATATATAGCATGTTATGAATGTATGAAAACGTTATGGACACTTCGATGATAACGGCTACTTCGGTAGACGGACGGCCACGTAATATTTTGCAACCGGGACATATACGTACCATCATCAGCTAGGACGTTTAAGAGGGCAATAACGAATGGTCACATTCGTGCCGGACGATTGCAATAATAAGTAGAACGGTTGCATAAATAATAGTACGCGTAGGAAACGAATGCCTTAGGGTAGACGGGCGAATACAGTCTACGACGGTAGAACGGTGAGGATGGCCAGTTGAAGGAATCCGGACGGTATAGCATGACGTATGGTCGAAGGAATCCGTACGATCATGGAGGACGGACTATGACGGTAGGACGGACATTTGTCTATGTGACTTATGCAAATCAATGTTGGGCTGATCACCCTTACGTGTATGACCAATGACTGTTTAATGAATGCTAAGGTGAATATATATATATATATATATATATATATATATATATATTCACAAATGAATGATAAATGAAGGCAATGATATGTTAAATGTGTATTTATATATTTTATATAGTTATACTTAGAAGGAAATGATGCTTATACCTAATTAATAAACTAGAACTCACCAGCGTTAGCTGACTTTTAGTATGCACTTCAGGTAAGAAGAAACGAGGTCACTTGAAGGGTACCCCGCTCAAGGACCGACATTCCATTTAATTAAATTTCATGTTATGACAATGTTTATGTTAAATGTTTTAAAACTTCCGTTGCTATGATATGTAATTAAATGATGTATGCTTCCGCTACTTTGATGTTTTAATAGTTAGTTCGGCATTTGACGACTATGTTTATGAGTAAATCTAACGAGTGAGGTTTCCGAGAAAAAGGGCCTTACAAGTTGGTATCAGAACAATAGTTTAAGAGATTCAGACATCCCAAAATGTCTGAACTCAAGCTGATAATGGGACCAACGCACGGATGTCAGTCTGGGTAGCCAATGCCGACGCCAGTACAGTAAGTAAGTAATAAAGTTAATGCTTGTAGATAGGAATAGACGCCTTAACTTAGAACACATAGATGTCAATGTCACCACTGATGTGAAGAGTTTTGAACCCGAAAAGCAAAGCAAATTATTAATCAAAAACCGGTCACTGTAATTAAGAATTTACCTTGCTCGTACTGTTTTAAACTATGATCTGAAGGAATGACATTGATGTATACCCTTTTACTTATCAGGAAATCTAGAAAACTATGGCTGGTAGAGGAGGAACTGGACGCCGAGGCGGTCGCACTGGCTGAGTCGGTAGACCACCATTGAACCAAAGACTGGAGGAAGAGGAAAGTGTGCACGTGGAACACACTGAGAGCGTGCATGAAACAAATGTGACCCCACCAGGAGACGGCAATGAAGGGTCCCTACGACTGGAACCCGAAGTCAGGGATGCTATCGCCTGTGAGGTTGTACTAACTCTGAAGGACGTATTGCTTGATCTGTTATCTGAGGCACTTAAGAAGAGCAAGAAGGAGGAAGAAAAGAACCATGGGGAGAAAGTGTATGATAGTGATGGGGATGAGGTGGCTGAGGTACTTAACACCCGAGGGTGTACCTACAAGGGGTTTAAGGATGGTGACCTGCCCAAGTTTGATGGAAACAAGGATTCGGTGCCTAAGTTTGAATGGATCGAGAGGATGAACAGCGTAATCAACATAAGCGAGTGTCGACCCGAACAGGCTGTTAAGTATGTTGCTCACTCTTTCACCAACGAAGCATTGAGTTGGTGGAGGAACATTCAGAGGACTAAGACGTCGAACGCTCTCAAAAGGATGACTTGGGAAGACTTGAAAAGGCTAATAATCCAGAAGTTCTGTCCCCAAAACGAGATTGATCGGGTGGAGAACAAGTTCCTAAACTTCAAGGCTGGCAACAGGACTCATCGCCACTATACTTCTAGATTCAATGAACTGGCCCAACTGGCACCCCACCTGGTAGAAACTGAAGACCGAATGGTCAAGTATTATGTCAAGGGTCTGCCACACAGGGTCCGAGTCCATGTAAAAGCTAACCTACCCTCGACCTTCGAGTCGGTAGTGAATCTGAGTGGGATCGTCTACGACGACTATGCAAATGAGGACCCGGCACCTGAGACACAGAAGAGGAAGTGGGAAAACCCGTCTAGGGGGACTGGAAGGGGAGTTGTCACAACTGAGGCTAAGAAGCCGAGAGTGGACGAGAACGAAACTTGCTCGAAATGGGGGAAACAACACCGCAGTGAATGTTTGGATGGCTCTACCATATGATACAAATGTGGAAAAGGTGGTCATTTCTCCCGAGACTCTAGGAGTGGCCTCAAGTGCCAGAACTGTGGTTGGTTGGAACACGCAACTAAGGATTGCAGGAAAACCGGACAATCCGGTTCGGGAAAAAAGAAAGAAGGGGAGAAGGAACAGTCGAATGCATGGACTCGGGCTTATGCCCTGACTGAGGAGGAAGCCAAAGGAAACCCTGATGTTGTATCATGTACGTTCCTAGTTAATGATGAACATGCTACTATTTTATTTGACCCCGGTGCAAGCAAAAGATTTATATCAAATGATTTTAGTCGCAAACTAAATTGCACAATCACCAACCTCGTAATGGCCTTTAGCGTAGAAACTGTCGTTGGTAGAAACTCAGTAGTCATCCGTATAAATGACGATTGCATGATAGAAATAGAGGGCCATAAGTTTCCTTCTAGATTGTACCTTCTAACCTTTGGAGGATTTGACATAGTGCTGGGCATGGATTGGTTAGCTGCCAACGAAGCACAAATCGTATGTAAGCGAAAGATGATACATCTCAAAGCCACCGGCGGTAGCCCGATTACGGTTTATGGTGATTAGGATTGCACAATGCCGAACGTCATCTCGATGATCAAGGCCGAAAGTTACATGAGGCGCGGTTGCGAAGCTTATCTAGCATATGTTATCGACGATAGAATGAAAATGAAAGAACTCAAAGACATACCCGTGGTGTGCAACTTTCTAGAAGTGTTCCTAGAGGATCTACCTGGATTGCCGCCCGATCGGGAAACAGAATTTCAGATTGACTTACTGCCAGGCCCAGCCCGTTGCCTAAGCACCCTACCGATTGACTCCATCATAAATGAAAGAACTAATGTCTCAACTTGAAGAATTGACAGAGAAAGTATTTATCAGACTGAGCATCTCACCATGGGGCGCTCCAGTATTATTTGTAAAGAAGAAATACGGCAGCATGCGCATGTGCATCGACTACCGGGAATTGAACAAACGAATAGTAAAGAACAAGTACCCACTGCCTAGAACAGTAAAGAACAAGTACCCACTAAACGTCAAGGGTTGTACTCTGTGGATGAAGTGACTCAATAAGGTACTTTGATGGTGTCTCATGGAACTACTAATAGAGAAGCTTGGCTTTGGCACAGGAGGTTGGTGCACATGTCGACTGGTTATTTACATCTTCTATTTCCTAAACTGTTTCCTTCAAATGAATTGTTAAGTTGTGAGACTTCTGTTTTGGCCAAAATCATAAACATGCCTTTAAACCAAATAATACTAGAGTTGATTGTCCTTTTTCATTAATTCATTTGGATGTGTGGGGACCGGCAGAAGTCATTGGGGGGCAAATTTTTTTGGCATTTCTTACTCTTTGTTGATAGTTGTGCTCGCATGACATAGATTTATTTCTTGAAACATAAATCCAATTTTTTGATAAAATCATCATGTTTTATACCATGATTGAAACTCAATACCAAAGAAACATCCTACGTCCTACAATATGATAATGGTAGAGAATTTGTGAACACCCCCGTGAAACAAAATTTTCAAACAAAAGGGATAATTCATCAAACCTCTTGCCCACATACCCCCGAACAAAACGGTGTTGCCGAACAAAAAACTATATCCTAATAGAAATAACCCGGACTCTTCTAATTGAATCCCATGTCCCTAAATCCTTCTGGCATGAAGCCCTTGCCCATAGTTATCAAAGGCGCTAGGCGCACTCAAGGCGCATAGGCCTCGCCTGGGCCTAGGCGCAAATCACAAAAAAAGCGAGGGCCCGAGAAAAAAGAAGCGCACTTAAATGAAAGGAATCTATACTTAAAAATAATACTATTCTTCAAATAAAATAAAGAAAATCTATTATATAACATTTAATATCATCTAATTAGTACCAAAAGTTCTAAAATAGTCAAAGATTCAAATGTAAATCCAAAATTTGAATAACAAAATGTACAAAGTAAGTACCAAAATCTTCGTTAGCTTCACAAGGCGCTCGCCTTAAAATCAAGGTGCATTTATCACGCCTGGCCTTAAAATTGCGCCTAGGCGCACAAGGCGCTCGCTTTTGATAACTATGCCCTTGCCACGGCTGCCTATCTTATCAATCGACCTCCAACTAAGCCCTCAAACTCAAAACTCCTCTTCAAACCCTGTCTGTATTCACTATACTACCTCCTACACTTACCCTCCAACCTCGCGTCTTTGGTTGTTCTGTCTTTGTCCACATACCCAAAGCAGAGCGCACCAAACTTGATCCATGTGCTGGAAAATGTGTTTTCATGGGTTATGGAGTCAACCAAAAATGGATACCGATGTTACATTCCAAAGAAACGTCACATGTCTACTACCATGAACTATGACTTTCTTGAAACTAAATTCTTCTACAACACCCAACATACCTGGTTAGGGGGAGAGAGAGTATGGTGACACACTAAGTTGGTTGAGATGGATGCCATCATCAGGAGAAGTTAATCACAGTACCCAAACCGAGTAACCTTCCTCATAATCTGCGACATCTAGAATCAGCATCACTTAACATGATCTTCCCAACCTGACGTCCAAGGTAGGTAACTCTGAAACCTATGAGAATAATATTTACTCTTCTGGATATGCATCTAACTGTGATAATCATGAGATAGAAACAGAATAGGCTGTCCCGTTACAGGATGAACAGAACGAATAGATTGATAACAATTTAGAGGGATAGCATGGGGCTTGGCATAGGTTTTATAGAGAAGCAAAAAACAAAAGGTGTGTGCTCTTTCAAGAGGCGAAGATGAATTCAGAGGGATGGCACGGGGCTTGGCAGAGGTTTTATGGATACCAAAACTCTTAATTGACTGTTTTTTCCCCGAAAGGAACTAGCATGATTATGTGTGATAATGAAGCAGCCATTCAAATATCGGAAAACCCTATACAACATGATCGAACAAAGCATGTAAAGGTGGACATACACTTTTTCAAAGAAAAAATGGAAGCAGGGATCATTGAGTTACCATTTGTTCGATCAGAAGACCAACTTGCCGACATTAACGGAAATCTTCAGCAATTATTTGGTCAAGCTGAATTTCGGAGATTCCACTATTCAACTTGAGGGGAGTTTTAAAAAGGAAAGAATTTTTTGTGAGAAATTTGTGGGATCAGTCAATAATCAACATCATTTCCCATTAAGGGTCACGGGCACATCCTCCTCATTTCCAGCCCACAAGATCAACTTATTTCCTTGTATAAACATTTGTAATGTCTTATAAATTATTTCTTCTTTTTCCTTGTAACTTAACAAGAAAATCAATAAAATACAAAGCTCTCTGATTATCAAGCTCAAATAGTAGCCTTGTCTACAATAGAGGTGGAGTATACTTCAACTAGTGCAGCAGCGTGTCAAGCAACGTTGATAATGAAAATACTTAGAGAATTGTTTCATGAACAACAAGAAGCAACAACAATCTTTTGTGATAACATGTCTGCGGTGCTCTTAACAAAGAATCAAGCATACCATGACAGAAGTAAACATATTGATATGAGGTTTCTCTTTATAAGAAATTTGGTTGAAGGAAAGCAGATTTAGTTAAGATCGTGCTATACACAACAGAAACTTGCTCACATATTCACGAAAGCACTAAGAAGCAAATTAAGGAGGAAGACGTGTCTAGTAAATTGCTATTCACAAAGGAAGACGGAAAGGAGAAGACTAAACACAAGTGTGAGCATTGCGGTTGCGAAAACTCAAATCGGGAGGACTTTGGACGTGGCCGAGGAAGAGGTCGGGGTTCGGGAGAGGTCAAGGCGATGGTCAAGTACAACGGGACAAATGTCACGAACTTGGACATTACATGAACGAATGTCCAAATTGGGAAAAGAAGGAAGAAGCGAACCTGATCCAGCATGAAGACGATGAACCAACATTGCTGTGATCAAGAAATAAAGAAAAGTTGATTAATGATTAAGGGGGTGTATTGATAGTTAATCATTAATTCAACTTTGGATAAACACTTATTTTAATACTTATATTATTTTATGTAATAAGGGCAGACTTGTAATTAGTACTTTGAAAAGTCCTGTTTAAGTATTTGATTATTAAGTTTACTATTGTTCTTATCAAATTCATTGGAGTTCTGCACAAGATCTCTTACTATTTGTTTATCATCACCGGAGATTCTTTGGGTTCTTGACAATTGTGCAACAGAACTCAAAGTTACTGTTGGAAGAAATCAGTTACAAAAGTCCAGGTCATGGGTTGATTAGTTACAAGAATACATGTATAATGCTTCAGTTTTGATTTCATTTACTTTCTGTTATTGCTATGTTTTCAGTTTGCATTCTATTCTATATTTAAACCTTTGTAAGGTGATAAATAAGATGATGAGTTTTCTTGTATTCATGTTGTCATCAATAAACTAACAAGCAACAAGTCTATCAACCAATAGAAGCATGGCTTGAGCAAAGATCCAGTGTACCATTCAAGCAACATCCTCATGACAGAAGAGCTTTATTTTGATGTCATTTCCAGTAATCCATTGCAAGATTGTAACTCCTATTTTGTTACATCCTGTGACTAAGATCATCAATGAAAAGATTTTTGGTTTGTGTACTTCTTATTCATGTTAAGAACAAAGGGGTTGGGTGTTGAAAAATTCTACCTCATGAGTTTCACCAAGAATGTCTGACCTCCTCTGGGAGAAAGCTCTAAATCGAACATTCGCTTCTGATGAAGAAACAAATAAAAGTAATACGCGAATAGTTATTATTAACATCCAGTTGTTCAAACTGTATGTGAAGAACTAGATTAAAAGTAATACACAAGTCATGACAAAATATTGAATAGGAAATGACATGTACGTACCTTTATAATAACTGGGGTTGCCTGAAAGTAAAGATAAGTAAACATGTGAAGGTATTATGTTCATACCCAACACAAAATGCCTAAAGAATAGGAGGTACTCTCCGGTTGTTAACTGAAACGCAGAGAGATCTCCACCAATGATGTGATTCCATGACCTGTAATAACCCAACGCATCGTCTACTTCTGTCATGCTTCCATCATCATACACAAGACCAATCCCACACTGCCTTGTAGTCTGCCCACGATCCTCGGTTACCGTAATGGTAATCTCGTCACCAGGTTCCATCTCATTCATCCCAAACATCCAATGGCTTAAAAATATTAGATGCTTTCTGCCAACATAGACTTGTTCAATACAATGCTTGTATATCCAGGTGCGGTTCTTTGTTTTATTATTAATTTTGATTAACGGCAACACAAAGAACGGGTTATCTGCCAACCGAAATGTCCCAGCTAAAAATGGTAACGCCTGCATATAACAGAAATTCAAGCCTCTGAGCTTGCTAGGAGATAATGGGACGGTAAATGATATTGATGTCCCGATACTTCTATGCCTGATCCAATGCGGTATCCCTTTCCCCTCATAAAATGTGCTGAATATTCCAAACTCATAATATATCTGCCAGTTACAAGTTTAATCAGTGTAATTTATATATACAAGTTCACACAAAGACAAATAGTTGGTTAAAGAAACCTGGGTTTGAGATTCATCTGGTCTTGTATGGTGATTATAATTTCTAATGCAACTTGCTTTGATGAGTTCCATATCACTCCACTCCAAACAACATAATACATTTTCATCAACACCTGCCATAGGTTGGATTTTGACAATGCCTTCAATATCAACAGATGAACCTGCTGAAAACCCCAAATCTACTAGTAACTGAAGTTGAGACATTTCTGAATCAAATACAAGTTTCCGTAATGAAGGCAGATAACGATGTGAGGAATTGCTATAAGAATTGTGTGATAAAACTCTTAGCGTACAAGGAGGAAATTCGACTGTGTTTAGCTCTTTACAGTCATACATGCTAAGTGTCTCAAGCCTAGGTAGACTTCGCAAACAATCGGGCATTGAAACAATTGGATTACCATCTAAATATAAATCCTTCAACATGGATAGGCTGCTGAAGTCCATGGGAAAGGATTCAGTGGAGAGATTACAACTTTTAACCGACAACTTTACTAATGAGCACGGTAATGAAATTGCCACAGACTTCAATTCTCTTGGTATAGCCCCCATAAGTGTAGAGGAAGATGCTTGTGAGTTCATATCCATCACCTCAATTCTTGATTCAACAAAATTACAACCATCTATTACTAGTGTCCCAACGTTCTTAAGCTTTCCTAAGGATCTTGGAAGCTTTTTAAGATTGTGGCAATTGCTCGTATCGATGAAAACAAGTTCACCACATTGTTCAATTGATTCACAAATCTCAATCAAAGCAATGCATTTTCTAACTATTAACCTCTCAAGTGCAGGGAGTTCGAAAAAGCCACCGACACTTTGAAGCTGTTCACAGAAACTCAGATCAAGAATCTTTAATGATCCAAGCAACCTTTCAACTTTTGAGCCAGATTCAACCAGCTGTTAAAATAGAAATGAGTAAATAAGTTGCATTAACTCAAGAAGAAAGAATAATAAACACTTAAATGGATTTTGTACCTTTTGTCTAGTCTCTAGTTGTTGTGGGTTACTATAAAACATGCCAAATGATTCAATATTGCTATATGACATGTCAAGAACAACCAAATTTTCCATGGGCAAGTCTCTAGGTATAGACTTTAAAGAGAACCCATGCATACACAACCATCTTAATTTCTCTGGAAAGTTCTCATTGAACCCACTGATTTGCACATAATTGAGTTGTAGTAGCTTCAGCTTTTCCATCTTACTCAATGCATCTGTTTTCAGCACAAATGATCCATGTAGCTTCTCTTTCTCAAGCATTCTCATGTCAAGGGTCAGGCCTAGAATTTTATTTGTACCCTATGAAAGAAAAAATAAATAGGAAAATGTTTGATTTGTGTATACGCATATGTAGAAATATAAAAGATATAGAACATGCATAAATCTTACCTTTTTTTGTTTTAACATTTTGAGTGACTCCTTATGACACCATAATCGACTACGCTTCCATGGCTTCTCTGGAGATTCTTGACGTACTAAATCTCTTCCCATCTCTTGAATCAATGAATGCATCGTCAATTCATTATTTAAAGTGATACTAAGAAGACATCTCTCAACGAGAGTGGTAATCCCGGATTCTGTGTTTAATTTACACGCCTTTAATATTGTCTCTGTTAAATCTCTATCTTTTTCAACAAAGAAACAAGCAATATGCTTAAACAATTCCTTATCATTTTCTAATGGCAAAGAGTCAAAGCTCATTTGCAAAACATTTGTTATGTTGGAATTATTTTTTTTCTTTAGCCCTTGTATGCACTCTTCCCAGTATGCTACATCTCGCTTATGTAGGGACCTGCCTAAAACTTCAAGAGCCAATGGATATCCTTCACAATATTCGACAAGCTTTTTTGATACATCTTCATAGCCTTCCTTGATATGATCCTTGCACTTGAATGCATGATGACATAAAAGTTCTCGTGACGAGATCTCATTTAAACCTTTAAGCAAGATCTTTGTATGCTTTGGTTGAACTTGGGGATTGAATAGTTCACACCTCTCTGTCAGTGACAAGTCCTTAGTTGTTATTATTATCTTGCTTCCTGGATGAAAAGCTTTATTTCCTAGTAATGCATCCAAATGGTCTAGACAATTAATATCATCAAGGACTACTAACACCTTTTTTCGAGCAAGTGCATCCCCAATCATAGAGGTGTATCCAGAAACATCTTCAACGTGTAATGACATTTTTTTCGAAATGTCTCCATAGAGTTGCTTTTGTAAACCAATCAAACCATTAATATTTTGAGTGCATCTTCTATTGATATCTTTAATAAAGCTGCTTTTGTGGAATTTACCACAGTGTACCCGGAACACATATTTCACCAAAGATGTCTTTCCAATCCCACCCAAACCCGCGACTGTGAGAATGTCCGCACTATGACATGATCCATCTGTCAACCATGAAGTAATGGATTTAATATCATATCTCATCCCAATAAGGAGTGGTAGAGTAGTACTTAAGGGTACGCCTAATCTACGGTGGATTTCCATAACAATTTCTTCAATAAGCTTCGTCTCTTTCCTGAAAATGGATTCATATAAGGTATAGATACAAGTGTTGTGTCAATTGTATTATTAGAATGGAAAATAGAGATGGCTAATATAGGCCAATGTACAACAGTAAGGAGTGATTACAAGAGACGTACATGGAAGGTATAACAATCTTCTAAGTGTGTAACAATATTATAAATGTATGCATTGACAAGATTCATTCCAAATATGTATTGAAAATTCAAATTATGGTGATATTATCGTTGATCGACTATCTTCAAGAAAGTAGCAGCTGTTACAGAGGAGACTTGGGAAATCCTACGTATGGAATTTCATGGAGATTGATACAACTCCACCTTCTCAGCGGGTCGACCCATCTGGGTCCAGCAGGTCTCGGTTCAGTTACCTTGACCCAGTCAATAAGGAGCAAAGGTTTAGGGCTGAATTAGTGGGGCTAAAAATCTTAGGGGCTGAAGTTTAGGATTAGTAACTGCTCTATTTTTCATTTAAGTATTCCATTTCATGTTCTAGTTTTTCTAGTCTTGTTATTTTTTATTATCTAAATGATAAGTTCGTCTTGTAATTGGAGAGCAACCCTTCTCGAATTGGGTAATCTATCCATGTTTTTCTATTAATCAAGCAGCCTACTTTTGAGGTTCTATCAGAGATTAACAGGTCCAAGCCATTTCATTGCAAGGTCTGCGACGAGAGTTTGCAAATAGATCCATGTCGGTGACTGTTTCTCCAGGATTATGATGATTGTTAGTCAATCTCGCGTGTATGGAGAAACAGTTACTGATCAGAAGATAGTGGAGAAGGTTCTACGAAGTTTAACTGCAAGGTGTGATTATGGTGTCCCTTCCATCATAGTGACAAATGATCTAACCACACTTATTCCAGTTAGCTGATGGGATGCTTGTAACTCATGAAGAAAGGTTGAACAGTAAGATAGTGGAAAAGCATGATGACAAACATTACAAGGTTTTGAAAATAATAGAAAACTGCAAGTCGAGGAAGAGGACGAGGGAGAGGCAAGCTGACTGGAAGAGCCAGAGGGTCTCAATGTTAAAACTGTAACCGGTACGGTCATCTTAAACTTGTTTGTTGGTTCGATGAAGATCGGTAGGCAAATCTGGCTGTTAAACAAGGTGAAAAAGAGAATTTTGATGAAGAGCAACATCTATTTAGGGCACAATCCCAAGGAGGCATATCAGAAGATAGAAAGGACACAATGCTACCAATGTTTTTATTTGTTGCTCATACAACTCATGAACAATCGAACAACGCCATATGGTTTGTAGACTATGGGGTGTAAAGAAAGGGAAAGGAATTGGGGTTGGGTGAATGTTTTGATTGGGTAGGTTATTGTTTGGAATAAAGGGGGGAATATGGAGTCGAAACTGTGAGAAGAGGTCTTATCTTCAATCAATATGGCTAAACCAACAGCTTGTTGAATGGTGGATGGTTTAAAGATGGAAAGCTCATGTTGTATATCCGTTTGAAGGCCCGAGATGAAGCAATTAAGCAAGGCGTCTGGAAGTAAACCCGTAATACAGTTGCTTATCCTTTCAAACTCGGTGACATAAGCAGTGACGATGGAGGTTTGATGAAGTTTAAATAATGTGGCTTGATGCTTACTGAAGGAAGATGGGCCAAAATGGGATTCAAGTGATGTAGTGAATGCTTCGCATGTGGTCAAGATATTGTTATTGTGAAGGTATTTGTACCAACTAAGAGTGTTGTTGGACAAGCTAAAGGAGACCAAAGCGAGTCGTTGCAGTGGTATGATGTTGTAGATGGTAAAATATTGATCGGCATGGAATAACCAATCTAAAGGATTGTTGCCATCGAAGGTAGCAAGGGTGAGTTTGGGTGGTCGAATGGTCAGGTTGTGGGGCGGGGTTTTGTTTTGCAAGTGTGTGTTCATTGGGTATTCAACACAATCTAAGGGTTAGTAACTAAAGATATTCATCCCAAAAGGGATGTGATCTTTGATGAGGAAGGAGCATGGAACTTGTTTAATGATGTAGATTCCAAAACTTATTGTTGAACAGATGCCAATCACTGACCATCAAGCATCCAATACGTCTCAAGATGATCAGACTCATAGTGCAACATTTTCGCCTTGTCGTTTCTTCTTTAGGGTTCAAAAATACTAATGAAAGTAGTGAACCTAGTACTCCACTTGGTACCTCAACTTCTACGCAACAACAACATGAAGGCCAAACATCAAGTTCCAGATCTAGTTCACCTCTAAAGAATGTAAAAAAACATTAGATGATATCTACAATAGATGTCAGCATGCACTAAATATTATAGATTCGGTGACATATTAATAAGCGGCGGAAAAGCAAAAATGGAGAAATGCCATGGTAGATGAACCTCAATCCATAGAAAGGAACAAGACATGTGAGTTGGTTGAGCTTCCAATGGATAAAAATGTAGTGAGATTGAAGTGGATTTACAAGACTAAAAGTTGGACAAAATGGGCAGCTTTTGAGATACAAGGCAAGGCTAGTGGCAACCATGAGATCATTCCATCACACTATCATAATACAGTTGCATGGAGCTCGAAGAAGCAAAACATTGTTGTATTATCAAGTACTGAAGCTGAATACATCCCTGTACTTGTCAGGCTCTTTGGTTGAGAAGGATGTCAAGTGTATTGGAATATATATTAGATTAATGTTTCTAGTATTAAGCCTAGATTAGGGTTTCTAATATTAAGCCTACAGGCCCATTAGGTTTATTAGCTAGTGTCTATAATTTGTAAGGTAAGCTATTCAGTGATGAAATTTAATATTTCATAATTTTGCATAGTTTCAGAGCCAGCTTAGGCTCTGTACCATCGCTGTCGCACCACACACAAATAACAAACCCTAGTTGTCGCCACCTGGTTTAAACCCTAGACAGGACGTCGTGTCATCACCGTCGCCCTGTCCCAGTCTCGTTCTCTGTTTAGTTTCTTCTTCTATTTTCATGTTTCCTGTTCGAATAAAGCTTCGTTTTCGATTCAAGATCCCGACTGTTGCTCTCAACGAAATCCATTTTCAAGAATTTCTTACGTCTTAACACCGTCACCATAGCAACCACCTCCCTTCGATTAGCCGACCATCGAAAGCCACCTGTGAACCGACAAGTTTGCATTATGACGCCACGTGACGCTGTCTACCGGCGCACAGTCCCGTCTAGTTGGTTTTTTGATACGACAAAGTCTTTTTGACATGACTTCATATGCCTGAACACACCAATTACCGAAAGAGGTTAGAGATGATTTCTTTGATCCCACTTCTCCGTCAAGCCGCTCCTTGCCACTGCACCGCTGCCGCTCATTGGACTACGGTCCTCTGCTGCGCTGCCTACAGGACTACGGCCAATCGTCATGCCGCCACCCTCGTATTGCACGCCTCTTGCAGGATTAAGGGATCACAAATATATAGAAGACTGTGAACGGCAAAATCAAGCAGACTATTGATTTGTTGGCAGAAGTTTGGACTTTCGAGTCGCAGACTGAGATCGAAACCAGTTTCACTTATTATTATTGTTTTTATGTTTTTTTGTTTTCCGGTCAGAGCTAGAAGTTTTCCTTCCGCTCTGACTGCGGGCGTGGGGTATTGGAATGTATATCAAATTAGGGTTTCTACTATAAAGCCTACGAGCCTATTGGGATTATTAGGGTTTCCTTGTAATGCATATAAATTGTAAGATAATTATTCAGTATTGGAATTCAGTCTTTCATAATCTTACAAAGTGATGAACTTTAAAGAGACGAAAGCCACAAGTATTATTGTATTAGATATGATAATAAGTTCGCTATATTTCTGTCAAAGAATCCAGTGTCACATATTGGGTTGAAAGACTTATGGGATGGGACGAAAGCCACAAGTATTAGATATGATAATAAGTTCGCTATATTTCCTTATAGAGATGGTCGCTCAAGTAGAAGTAAGCTTAGATTTCTGAAACACTCATGAACAACTTGCAGACATGCTCCATATATCACCAAAAGTCTGAGTTTATTTTTATTTAAACAACAGTTATATTATCAATAAGATTGCAATGCTACGATATTATTATTATTATTATTATTATTTAAACGGTAACACCTAGATTTTCTAGAATAATTGAGTTTCCCGGGGCAACACCTAGAACATACAGGACAGCCCACCCCAGGAGGAACTCCCAACTGGGTAAACCCCCTGACCTGGCCACAGACCTCTTTTTTGTTGTGGCCCGGATTCGAACCCAAGACCTCCACTATGGGAAGTCTTGGGGCTATCATTGCACCAAATGGCCAACAGTTCTACGATATTATATGAGCATCGTCTTTTATTCTCTACAATCTAATAATCACCAATAAAATAACCGCTAATACCACAAAAGTTACATGTACTGCTTACCAGCCCTTTGCATCTTTCCCTTTTAAATCAGCAACATCTCTTAATGACTTCTTCCATACCTTTATCTTCTCAGCCCATAGACTTTTTTCCTCTTCATTTATTTCTGACTCCATCCTCTCCTTATGCTTTGCCATTGCATCCCCAAAGCTACTTTGTTGCTTCCTGACATCAGTGGGCTCAACATGATAGAAGATGGGGATAACGATTTGGTTGCAGTTCTTCTGCTGCTCAAGGATTAATACGAGTTCATCAAGACACCATGTTGAAGAAGCATAGTTCTTGGACAAGACGATAATAGAAGAGCGAGATGATTTAATCGCGCTCTCTAATTCTGGTTTTAGTTTTAGTCCAGTTTCAATCTCCTCGTCATCCAAAAACGTTTTCAAACCGGCATCCAAAAGGGCGTTGTAGAGGTGATCAGTGAAACCATTACGAGTGTCAGCACCTCTAAAGCTTAAAAATACGTCATATCTATGATCATGATGATGAGTTGATGATATAGATGATGATTGTGGTGAAAGCTCAGTGAGAACAACCATTATGGATTATTAGAAGCTAGGAGTTATTTGAGAGGAGACTGATGAGATGAGTTCGATATATACTATTGTGGTTGGTGGCCTAGTGGCAGGGGTAAAGACTCTTGTAACACCTTAGTTTGCAGGTCTTCAGAAATTCGCCGTTCTAAAAAAAATTAATTTATATATATGAGTTTGTGTGTGTGTATTTAGTAACAAATCCGGCAAATTGTCTTTTGTTAAGTTTGTTAAGACATAGTTTTAGTGAAGGCCCCTCCTGGTTGTCTTATTAGATTGGAATCATTTTGTTAACATTTTTTTATTCTTTCCTTCATCGGTCTTCCCATCAAATGGACGACTATTTGGTGAATGGAATGAGAAATGTAAATAACTAGTTGTTAAATACGACAATTTTCCCTATCAAATGGACGTCCATTGGTTTTCCCATCATTAAACCCGTACACGTTACGGTGCGTAAAATCATGGAAAAAGTTAACGACACACGCGCGCTGCTGTGATTGGTTTTGAACACGAAAATGTAGATAAAAAAACACATCGAGTTGCATTATGGAAACACAAAAAAGCAGGTGTTATAGAAATAAATGTTAGGAGATGCAAAAGTTTGTTAGTATTTATAAATACGATAATATTTTAATAAAAAGAAATTTAAAAAAAATAGTTAAATAGGATAATGAAATTTTTGTTAAACTATTGAGGTAAACAGTAAAAAAGAAATTTTGTTAAATAATATGAGGGGAAAAGCCAAAAAAACAAACAAATAAAGCTAAACAAAACTAAACACATATGTAAAAAGGAAAATTAAAAACTTAAAAAAAACGAATATTGATGTCAGCTGCTACTAACGTTAAGTGCGTTGCCGCGTGGGCGTTCAAATTTGTAACGCTCGGTCTTGATGAGTCATATGTTGTTGTGTGGGCGTTCAAATCTGTGACGCTCATTCTCGATGACCCGTACATTGATTTTAACCCCCGGAAATGACAAACACCGAAACGCCGATAAGTTGTACACATTAACCGAAACAATGTTTCGAACCGTTTTTTTTATTTATAAAACTGATGCAAAAAAGTTAACCGGCTCAGTTTTTAATAAAGTTTATACCGAAACGTAAATAAAATAGGCACGTTGCAGTGGTATATTCGGAGTATACGGTGAAATTCTAATTATAAATACTAATACTATTAAAATAAAATAAACAAACGAAACCAAAACTTTAAAATTATTAAAACTAGATGGTTTTTCCCCGCGTGTTGCGTCGGGAATTCCACGACAGTTCTAAATATCAAAAGACGTATAATAGACCGATCGGTACACCTAAAATTAGTTAAAAGAGAGCAAAATTTTTAAAAAAGTTGATAAATAAACAAAAAAAAAATTAAAAACTTTAAAAATGAATCTGTTACAAAAAAGCATAAAACTATTTAAATGAAAAACAGATTAAAAAAAATTAAGCTGAAAAATGAAAAGAAAAAAATTAAACATAATTAAGGGGGTTGTGGGGGTTCGAACCCGTGTCACATAGGAAGGTGAGGTGCGCGCATACAGCATATGATGACACATGACAAGATGGTCCAATAGAGAGTGAAATTGTTGTCTTTATCAAGGAAAACCACTTTTTTAAAGAAAAAAACTCAATCATATGATAACACATGACAAGATGGTCTAATAAAGAGTTAGAAGTGTTCCTATTAGTTCTCTTTTAATAATGGTTATAATATAATAAAGAAGCAATAAAAAAAATAATATAAACTACACATATTAACGAAACCTAAATATTATAACTATTAAAATAAGAAAAAAATAAGAAAAAGAAACTTTGTGTGTGCATCTAATGTTAAAAAACCATAGTGGGAAGCAAAAAAAACGCGGACCGGGGATTCCCCTGAGTTCGAACTCGCATTCTTTGGGTAGGTGATTGAATTCTAAACCACCAGCCCATTTAGTGCCTTAAACCAACCATAAAAGCGTATATATACAGAAACTGAAATGTCAAAATTCAAAAAAATAAAATAATATAAATAAATAAATAACCACTTTAACTCCTACCACTTGGCAGGAGTTACCACTAAGGGAATAGTAACTCGTCACACAAACCCGGATAAGATCACCGATGTTTCAATTTGTATAGTATACTAATTTGGAATTTCTCCCCTTGATAATGCAAGAAACTATATTTAAAAAAAATTATTTACAATTTATTAGGTTTAATCACATAAAAGATGTCCGTATAACCAAACGATAAAGTCGTAACATGCCCATAGAAATATATGCACGTGTTTTGTAATGATAGTAGTTTTGTACATTATTTTAAAAATTGGTGTCAAATCTGTTATTCCATTAACTCTTAAAAGGTCGTAAGGGCTTTCAATTTTTTGGTGGGATCATCGTCTGAAACTGCTATACAAAAGCAGTTGATACAACCTAATTTTTTAACATTTGGTGAGTTCATGGCCCGCTTCTCCTCTCTTTGTAGACATTTTTTTAGTTATAAACTCCCTCTTTTGATATTAGCTATCGTAATTTTAATAAACAAACCTCAAAAAAGTATGATGAGAAAATAATGTAAAATAAAATTCTAGGGTGGTGTGTAAAAGCGTTCAATTTTTTTTTTCTTATTTAACATAATAAAAATCTAATTAATTATTTATAAAGATTTTATAAGAGAAAATAAATTGTAAAATTTTGTTAACCAAAAATAATTTATGTATTTCTGTAATAAAGCTGATTAGAATTTATAAAAAATAAAATAAAATGGATTAGAATTTAAAAGGGTTTAAAGAGATTTCAATTAAAATAATGTAGAATAAAAGGTGGAAATAGGGAAATAGGTAGAGGAAACGAGGTTTGAACCCCCAACCTAATCCTTGGTTAATACATGCACCGAGCCAGCTTAGCTAGGCACTGACTTGTTTTTTAAACTGATAGTTAAATTAACGTGGGTTAAAAGGTGGAAAAAAGAAAACATATGAAGGAAACGGAGTTCAAGCCCTCGACCTCACAGTTGGTAATACTGGTGTCAAACCAGCACATATGAGCACTAACTTGTTGGTAATTTTACTAATTATCAATGCAGATTTTGTGATATTGGATTAACTCTTTGATCGAGCAAATATCATTAGTTATTAACGAGTTAGGAGATGTAGATGGACTCGTTTAAACTAATGAATATACGTTTTCTTGACTTGTGAAATTATAATACTTCTAGTGTTATTATTAATTATAATTGTGGGCTCATATTATTAACTCTATGTGGGCTCATGTGAATATAGTTTTGCACAAGTTAGTAACCCATCACATAGGTTGAAGTCCACCTATTGATCCGATGGGAATTAAAAGGGATTTCCAAATTCAGTTTTGGAGATAATCGATCAAACAGAGTCAGTTTCTAGGGCATGATATATCTTTCTCTCTCAACAACCGCATCTTCAGTTCTTTTGATTTTCTTCTTGATTTCATCCGATCAAACAATTTCGTATGCCAAAAATTGATTTGATCTGAGAGTGAATTCGTATCACGACTTCAAGAATATCCAAGTTACTTTCAAGATTGATCTGTAGTTTTTCCTATTCGTTTTCTTCTGTTTAGTTCGAGCCCTACAACAAAGATCAAATCAATTGTTCTTATCAATTGAAAATGGCGACCGGTGAATCTGTGAAAGAGATGTCGAGCAAATTCGCAAAACTTGACAAATTTCAGGGCCAAGACTTTCGTCGGTGGAAGAAGAAGATGCATTTTCTTCTAACGACATTGAAGGTTGTCTACGTTCTGTCGACTCCTATGCCCGAAGCAACCTAAGAAGAGACTCTGGATCAACAACTTCGTCGTTTGAAATGGGAAAACGATGATTATATTTGTCGGGGGCACATATTGAACGGCATGCCCGATGCCCTGTTCGATGTCCATCAAAACGCTGAATCTGCTCGGGAATTATGGGACGCGTTGGAGGCAAAATACATGGTGGAGGATCATCATCCAAGAAATTTCTGGTAACAAACTTTAATTCTTACAAAATGGTAGATAGTAGGCCGATTATGGAGCAATTTAATGAATTGCTTCATATACTCGGTCAATTTGAACAACACGAGATGCATATGGACGAATCGATTTCGGTGTCGAGTATCATTGATAAACTTGCACCGCAGTGGAAAGATTTTAAACATACTCTCAAACACCGAAAGGACGATTTGTCACTTGTTCAATTGGGAAGTCACTTGAGAATAGAAGATTCGTTGCGCTCGCAAGAAATTGGGAATGAAAAGTCTGTTGAAAATCAATCTGTGAATAACCATGTTGGGCCTTCGGCTGTAAATATGGTAGAATTTGGAAATAAGAAAAAAAAAAGAAATTTGATAACTCAGACAAAGGGAAACGAAAGTTTGTTGGTAAATTCCAAAACTCTAATAAAAAATCGAAGCCTACTTGTTGGAATTGCGGGAAACTGGGGCATATCAAACGGGATTGCCGGGTGAAGCCGAAAGCGGGAAACATAGCAGCCGACGCTGTTGGAACTAGTGGTGCCAAGGACCCACTGGGTCAGGCAGGTAATGGTTCATTCGGTCCGTCTGAATCACCTATTAATTGTGTTTCCGACTTTAATCCCGACATTTATTATGTGTCATATGTGACCGAATCTTTGTATATACAGGATGACTCGGTGGCTTGGTGGGTGGATTCTGGAGCTACAATTCATGTTTGTATTTAAGATGGTTCGATAGTCTTAAATCAATTGATGATAAATCTGTGTTACGAATGGGGAACGTAGCTACCGAACCCATCAAGGGCATTGGAAGCGTTAGTATTGTATTTACTTCTGGAAAGAAACTCGTGTTAGATAAAATACTTTATGTACCCGAAATTCGAAAGAACTTAATATCAGGGATTGTATTAAATTGTCATGGATTCAAACAAGTAATCGAATCCGATAAGTATGTATTATATAGCATGGCACATTCATTGGCTTTGGTTACTTATGTAATGGAATGTTTAAATTAAATATCCATGTTCCTTTCACTTGTGAATCTGTGTGTATGACATCCACATTTAGTGACCCGATTGACAAGACGTCTAATTTATGGCATGCTCGTTTAGGTCACGTTAATTATTTTAAGATGAAAGATATGTCAAAAATGAGTCTTATACCGGGCTTTGATATGTGTAAAACTAAATGCCACACGTGTAAATTGACTAAAATTACAAGAATACCTTTTCAAAGTGTCAAAAGAAATTCAAAGTTACTAGAACTCATACACTCGGATTTATGTGACTTTCATAGTACTCCCTCTTTAGGAAATAAAAAATATATCATTACATTCATAGACGATGCATCTAGGTTTTGCTATATTTATTTATTGCATTCTAAAGATGAAGCTCTAGATAAATTTAGAATTTATAAACAAAAGGTAGAGCTTCAACAAAATGGTTTAATCAAGAACCTTCGTACTGACAGAGGTGGGGAATATAATGATCCAGTTTATTTTCAATCAACTGGAATAATACACCAAACAACAGCACCGTACACACCACAACAAAATGGTGTTGCAGAACGAAATAATAGGACATTAAAAGAAATGGTTAATTACATGTTATCATATTCTGGGCTAGGTGAAGGTTTTTGGAGAGAGGCTATGTTAATAGCCTGTCACCTGTTGAACAGGATTCCAACAAACAGACGAAGGTATCTCCATATGAACTCTGAAAAAGAAAGCACCAGAGCTAAGTTACCTCAGGGTCTGAGGTTGTAGAGCTGTAGTAAGGATTACAGAACCTAAAAGGAAAACTTTAGGCGAAAGAGGCATTGATTGCATATTTATTGGGTATGCTAAGCACTCTTCTGTGTATAGGTTCTATGTGGTGGAACCAAAAAACTATATCTCGGTTCATACTGTGATTGAGTCAAGGGATGCTGATTTTGGAAATGAGGATAGATTTACCTCTATACCAAGGCTGAAAGATGTGTCTTACAGCATGAAGACTTCAGCTGAAGCTAATCCTTCAGCTAATGCTTCTACTAGTACATCAATTGCACCACCTAGTGCTGAGCCTAGAAAAAGTACCAGGGCTAGAAAGGCCAAGTCATTTGGAGATGATTTTCAACTATACTTGGTTGAAGGAACAAGGGAAAGAGTTGAATCTCAAATTCATTATTGTTACAACATTGAAGAAGATCCAAGGAATTATAAGGAAGCTATGGACTCCAGAGATGTGGCCTTCTGGAAAGAAGCCATACAGGATGAGATGGATTCCATCATGTAAAATAATACCTGGAAACTGACATACTTGCCCCTGGATGCAAACCATTGGGATGCAAATGGATCTTCAAGAAGAAGACAAAGGTGGATGGTAGTATTGATAAGTTTAAAGCTAGGTTGGTCGTCCAAGGCTTTAGACAGAAAGAAGGGATAGAATTCTTTGATACTTATGCACTTGTTGCTAGAATATCTACTATAAGGTTGTTAATTGCACTTGCTTTAATTCATAAATTGTTAATTCATCAAATGGACGTTAAAACAGCCTTTTTGAATGGTGAATTAGATGAATAAGTGTATATGAAACAACCAGAAGGTTTTGTGCTACCAGGAAATGAGCACAAGGTTTGTAAACTCATCAAGTCATTGTATGGCCTGAAACAAGCACCTAAACAATGGCATCAGAAATTTGATGAGGTGATCTTGTCCAATGGGTTCTCTCTGAACCAAGCTGACAAGTGTGTCTACAGCATATTTGATTCCTCAAGAAAAGGAGTCATCATTTGTTTGTATGTAGATGACATGCTTATATTTGGCACTGACCAAGCACAAATTGACAAAACAAAGAATTGTTGTCATCTAATTTTGATATGAAGGATTTAGGGGAGGCTGATGTTATCCTGGGAATAAGGATAAAGAGAGGCAAACATGGAATTTCATTATCACAATCTCATTGTATTGAGAAAGTGTTAAAGAAATTCAATCATCTGGATTGTTCTCCGGTCAGTACTCCAATGGATTCAAGTGTCAAGTTAATGCCTAATAAAGGCAATTCTATTTCTCAATTGCAATATGCAAAAGTGATTGGATGTTTGATGTATGCTATGATTAGCACCAGAACCGATATAGCATATGCTATAGGAAAACTGAGTAGGTTTACCAGTAATCCTAGTACACACCATTGGCAGGCTGTGAATAGAGTGTTACAATACCTGAAGGGGACAATGAACCATGAATTATGTTATTCGGGTTTTCCTTCAGTTATAGAAGGTTATTTTGATGCAAGTTGGATTACAAATATGGAAGATCACTCATCTACTAGTGGATGGGTATTCCTTCTTGGTGGAGGAGCTATTACCTGGGCATCTAAGAAACAAACTTGCATCACGAATTCGACTATCGAATCTGAGTTTGTAGCTTTAGCAGCAGCCAGTAAAGAAGTTGAATGGCTAAGAAATCTGATTTATGAGATTCCATTATGGCCAAAACCGATATCACCCATATCTATCATATGTGATAGTGCAGCTACATTAGCTAAAGCCCATAGTCATGTATACAATGGAAAATATAGGCACATGGGTGTTAGGCATAACATGGTTAAGGAACTAATCATGAATGATGTGATATCTATTCAATTTGTAAAATCAGAACTTAACATGGCTGATCATTTAACCAAAGGGTTGACTAGAGATCTCGTGAAGAAATCAGTTGTGGGGATGGGTTTAAAGTCCACCTAAATGTCTTTATGTCAAGACACCCAATTCCCATCTATTACAACGTTAGATGTTGAATTCAATGTGGAAAGCTTGTCATAAAGATATTGGAGCACATTATTAAATCATCCCAAGGTATGTGTTCAGACTGCATGATACGTTAGGTTGAATTTTAGCTTCTTAATAGTTCTTTGAAAAATTGCATTTGCAGGTGCAAGAATCTAAAGAATTACCTATATGAGTATGAGGTTTAGCTGCTTCAAGAAGTTGTGGACTTGGCTTTGATATACTCATTTAAGGATAAGGACACAAGCTAGTAAAATAAAGTGTTAAGTGAGAACAATGAATTTGTAAACTTATGTGTATATTACCTTCAGGTATTCAACATAATAACGATGGTTCAATCCTTGTGACACCTTTGGTATTCGAATATTTGAATCGTGTATTATACTAATTTGGAAATTCAATCCATAGGACATTTCCATTTATGCATAAGTTTGACTTGTGAGAGAGACAATTTGAGGTAAATGTTAGTAATAAATAATATTTATAATAGTTGTTTTTAACATTCTCAATAATACACTATTAAGTTGCAATCTGTTGTGAAACAACAACCTATTAGCACATATAGAAAGAAGAATGAGAGAATATTTTTGTATATGTCTTAGCAAATAACAAGACCTATATATAGGCCTTTAGTAGGTCTTTGGTAATTAATACAATGAATAAAAATATTAATAGGGAAAAGTAACATAAAGAAGTTTTGATAACCACAATTAATTCTAAACATTCTCAATAATACGTTATTAAGTTATAATCTATTGTGAAACAACAACCTATTAGCACCAATAAAGAGAAGAATGAGAGAATATTTTTGTATATATCTTACAAATAACAAGACCTATATATAGGCCTTTCGTAGGTCTTTGGTAATTAATACAATGAATACAAATATTAATAGGGAAAAGTAACATAAAGAAGTTTTGATAACGATATTTAATCATATTCATAACACTCCCCCTTGTTTATCAAATTGATAAGATTTTTCTTCAATACGCTTGGTGATGCTGCCTCATTAAAACCTTGCTAGGAAAATCTAGTGGGATAAAACCATAGCTAAGGGAAAAAGAGTGCAGCGCGTATTTTCTCCCCTGATGCTTATTAGTAAAGCTCCTTGAGTCGACGCATCTCGATCCCGTGAACCAATTTCTTAAATGTTGAGGCCGGAAGTGTTTGGTAAACAAGTCTGCCAATTTTTTTCTAGAACGAATATGTTGGACTGCAATATCACCACTCTTTTGTAGATCATGTGTGAAAAAGAATTTTGGTAAAATATGTTTGGTTCTGTGTCCTTTGATGTATCCTTCCTTAAGTTGTGCAATGCATGTTGCGTTGTCTTCATATATTACTGCCCGTCCCTTATCCCTTGAAAAAATATCACAAGATCCACGAATGTGTTATATTCAGTTCTCAACCAAACGCATTCGTGACTAGCTTCATGGATTGCCAATATTTATGCATGGTTAGATGAAGTGGTTGTGATTGTTTGCTTCACGGAACGCCATGAAATTGTTGTGCCTTCATGTGTAAATAAATATCCAGTTTGGGATCGACCGGTATGAGGATCAGACATATAACCTGCATCTGTAAAACCAACCAAACTTGTTTTCGATTGGTTAGTAAAATACAAATCCATATCTTTAGTACTTTGAAGGTACCGCAATATTTGTTTTACTCCATTCCAATGTCTTCTTGTTATGCATGAACTATACCTTGCCAATAAATTTAATGAAAATAATATATATGGTCGTGTATGGCTAGCAAACTAATGCACCAATTGCACTTAGATATGGTACTTCTGGACCAAGAATTTCTTCTTCGTCTCCCGGTGGTCAAAAAGTGTCCTTTTCAACATTAAGCGGCCTTACAACCATTAGAGTGCTCAGTGAATATGATTTGTTCATGTAAAACCTCTTAAGTAGTTTTTCTACCAAGGCTTCTTGATATACAAGTATCCCATCTTTAAGATGATCAATTTGTAGCCCGAGACAAAATTTTGTCTTTCCAAAACCTGTCATTTCGAATTCCTTTTTCAGGTATTTAATTGCTTTCTGGAGCTCCCATGGGAGTTCCAGTTATATTCAAATCATCAACATATACATCAATTATACGGAATTCGGATTCTGGTCTTTTTATAAAAATGCACTGACAAACAGAATCATTTTATAACCTTCTTTCAACAAATACTCACTAATGCGATTGTACCACATGCGCCCAGATTGTTTTAGCCCGTATTATGATTTGTTTAATTTAACTGAAACATGTTCTAGAGAACTTAATTTATATGATTCCGGTAGTTTGAATCCTTCAAGTAGCTTCATGTAACTTTCGGTATCAAGTGTGCCATAGAGGTAGGCTGTAACAACATCCATTAGACGCATATCAATCCCCTCTTGTATTACCAGACTAACAAGATAACGAAAAGTCGTTGCATCCACCACTTGTAACATCCTGAAAATTCATATGTTTATTGTGCGGGTTGGTGAACAACCCGAACTCTATTTGAATAAGAGAAATGATTAAGATTTTCATACGAGGTGCGTTTAACTACCGGGAAGGACACGAGTGGTCGTTTAAAAGATAGTTCTGGCTCGAAACGTGAGGAAAAGAAACACAAGGAGCCGGATGTAAACCTTGAAGCTTTAAATATGAATTAAAGGGAAAACCCTAGGCCATTTGGCCTAGGGGGATTGCGACGGCAGCAAATAAAGGACGAGGGCACGGAGGGACGTTAGAGGAACGCCGAAGAGGGAGGTTTCACGGCGATGTCGGACGAAGAACTCCAAACGCAACAAAGGTAATCTCCGTTCATGCCCTTTTATGTGTTTTGTCATGTTGTTAGGGTGGAAACCCGATTAGGGTTGGGTTTTTTTTATCTCGGCCGAAGGTCGGTACATGGATGGGGGAGATGACCGGCTGAGGTGGTGGTTTAGGGGTGGCAGGAGACGATGATGGCGAAGTGGAGATGTAGACGACAGTGTAAGGCGGCAGCTTCGGAGAAAGGAAAAGGAACACGGTGAGAGCCGTGTGGGTGTTCTCGATGGAGATGATGGACCCGACGGGGAGGACGGTGGTGAGTGGTTGTGTCAGAAGCCATGGTGACACGGTGGTGGTGCGCGAAGGTGGTAATGGTACATGGTGGTGAACGATGGTGGCGCATCATGGCGGTGATTTATGGTAACCTTTTAGGGTTTTCGCCGACAAGGAAAGCAAAGACGATGGGGACGGTAGAGTACAAGGTGGACATGTGCATTGGAAACGGCGGGCTCGGCTAGGGTTGTTGCATGGCGTGCATGCATGGGAACCAACGCAAGTGCCTACGTTTTACGTGGTTAGGATTTTTAGCATGCATGCGGGTAAGAAGCCCTATCGGAGTACATGTGTGCTTGTGAGGATAGGGTGCATGATCACGTACGTGCATGGAAACCCAGGTCCGGGTACACAAGTTCTAAACGGGTCGCGAACGATCTGGTATGAAGGTGACATGAGATTAGGGTTTCATGGAGTTAGATTGACAAGCAAATGGGACTCGGGGTTTTAATATATTTTTACCCGTTACCCAACATATGTTTTATACGTATCCTGATCGTGTGATCATACCTCTGACAAGTTCGGGGTTTGAGCAAACACGCGTGGCGCGGAGCTAGGATTTGGACGTGGAATAACTGGTGAGTTTCTAACCCCCCCCCCCTTAAATGTTTTTAACGTTTTGGGGCATCTTACATACTTTTGAGATGTGTTTTATTACATTAAATGTATATCTAGCTTTGGGGTCTAAACCGATGAGTTTACGAATTTAACTATTTAAATACGGGGCTAAGGGACTATGTGTTGTCCTTGAGAGGTGTAGGTTAAAGGTGGGTATATGGTCGTGGGTCGTATAGTGACCTAATAGGAGTTGGTCGGGATTGTATTTATAGGTCAAACGGGTATGACTAGGAAGTGTCACAGGGTGTGCATGTACGTAGTATGTGCTTAGATAACAAGACATAGTAATTGTATGTGTGTTGCTATAGTAGCAGTGTATTGTGTTATGTGTTAGTCAGGGTAGGTCGGTATATGAGCTAAACGCTTATGAATACGTGTAGGATACCTTATCCTAGTGCTATGTGTGAGGAGCAGGTGCAGCTAATGAGTCATGTACATAGAGTATGGTGTTATGTGTTTATGCATATGTTGTGTGTATTCTGTCGTTATCCTTGTGACAGGGCGGGTATTGTGTTTGCATGGTTGTCTTTATGATAGGGCAAACGGGATTGTGGAGGACTAAGTCCTTCGGGAGGTCACCAAAGGTGGCAAGTTCTGAGCAGGTTAACGATGAGCTCGGGGTGTGTCGAACGCCCTGACGAGGGTGCAGTAATGAGGTACGTGTTTGTGTGCTTATATATTTGTGTTAAATTGCATACAAGCGTTGAGTTATATTTATTTTGCATGAGATAGTATTAGAGTGGTGAGTAGAGTTAGATTGACCGTTGTGTCAGGATTGTGATGTGGTGTTTACAACTGTTATGTCGGTTGGTTTGTGAGAGTCTTGGTCAGGGCTGGTTAAGCCGGTGTCTAGAGGGTTGTTGATATAACCAGTGTGTGGTTAACATGTGTGGTAAACTTTGAGTTGTCGGAGTGGTAAGTTCGATCCATGTCGGAGAAACTTACTGGGTTAAGAAGGTGGGGTGAGTCTGGGTGGTGAATCCTTTGGGGATATTGTAAGATAACGGGGGTTATCTATCTATTAATAAATTATAAATCTACTTTCTAAAGACCAGAGGGTCTTGAGTGGGAATAAATATTTAATGAGACGAGCTGGCTTTTGTTTAAATTAAACTATTAGAACTCACTCAGCGTAGCTGACTATGTGTGTACGTTAGATTGTGTTGTAGGTGAGTTGTGGAGTCGACGTATCTTGGCTTGGGAAAGGTGCTACTCGGTTTGGTGTGCAGGCATTCGTGAGGTAAGCTTAATAACATTAATGACCTTAAAGAGCAATAAGTAATTTAGAAAGACTTTCGATGTACGTTTGTTAAATAAAACAAGTACTTTTAAAGAGTATAACCTGTTATGAGGACCAACTGTAGGGTGCCTGGTTCAGGGCCTTACAAGTTGGTATCAGAGCCGAGGTTTAAGAGAAAATTGGTGTTTTTATAACAATAAAATACCTTAACTTAAACTGAAAATGGGACGAGGGTGAAACGAATGCCATCACGAGTAACCACGAGCCAAGAGGTACGTATTTTGAGTTATACATTAATTGTAGAGTATCATAGGTGAAATGTTACCCCGGGTGAAGTAATTGGTGTGAGTAAGTGATTTATGGTTCTGTGTGGAATCATGTTGTGTGATAAGTGTTGTAGTATTATTTAGAACTACGTGGATTTGTGTGGTGTGATTAAATGAGTCTATGATGTGAGTTGAGTAATGTGGAGTAGCATTAACTATAACTGAGAGATAGTTTGGTGTGTCGATATGATATAGTAATTTTGTGTGTAACCTTGGATTGTGTGAAATTGTGATAAATATGATGACTTGCTAGATTATTGTGTGGTGCTATGTGAGTTGTGTGGGATGGATGTGCATCCGGGGTGTGTGAAAGATAGAAAGCTAGTGTGAATATAATGGGGAAGGTTTATAATCCGAGCAGTAACGTGGACCACCAAATTGCATTTGATCACCGTGATTTGACAGTCTATGATTACTCTCATATTCTAAATTTGACGCCCATAATAATCACTCCAACGTTCCATCTTGTGCAGGTACTGATGGCTAAGACAAAGCATACTAGATCGGTCAGACGGGGAGCTTCGGCTGGGGGAGGGCGGATCGTCAGGACAAACCAACGACTATTGTAGACAAGACGAACATTGACATGGAAGTAGTGCTGGCGCTTCCCACGCCAAGTGGGACTAGAGCTGAGGATGGCAGCATCCTGCGTGGTGCTGAGACCAGAGTGGCAGGATGGAAAAGGAGGGTCGTGTCGGCAGTACGCGATTTCCCTCCAGGATGTGGACCTGCATGGTTGAGAGATCAACCACTTACGCCAGCTAAGGGAGCTCTATCTCGAGAGGAACCGGTAAATGACCTGGGATCCGATGAGGAGGAACAAGAGGAGGACACAACAGATACACCTAATGTGGTCCCGTAGTAACTTTGCGAGCATTGTTTGAGACATTGGACTTCTAGATGACTTTTGGATGTCGAGCAAAGCAAGTGTTGGGCTGTTGAAACAGACATGAAGGAGGTAAGTGAGTTTTGAGAAACATTGAGAGCTAAGGAAGATGACCCTAGTGTTCGGTGTATGCATATACTTAAGGGGCACACAGAACGCGTGATAGTGAAGTAAAGAGATACTATGGTAGATAAATTTTTAGGAGAACAGTGTAGCTTTGCACAAACTCCTAGAGATTATCAGAGAAGGACAAAAGTAATACCCTTATGGATAGGACAGTGGGATTGAGTTTGAAGAATCATGGAAAGATGGCGATCGGAGCATGAGAGAGAGGAGTGCGGTGGACACACGATAGTAAGACAACTATTGCTCCTGTTTGTGAACCAAATGGATTTGGTGCATGATTTAAAACCTAGGGATAGTGGGATTGAACTGTATCGACGCAGGATTCGAGGACGAATCCTCTTTTAAGGGGGGTAGACTTGTAACATCCCGGAAATTCATATGTTTATGGTGCGGGTTGGTGAACAACCAGAACTCTATTTGAATAAGAGAAATGAATAAGATTTTCACACGAGGTGCATTTAACTACCAGGAAGGACACGAGTGGTCGTTTAAAAGATAGTTCGGGGTCAAAACGTGCGGAAAAGAAACACAAGGAGCCGTTAGCTAGACTCAAGTCCCCGAATTCATTTGTCCTTGGGGTGGAGGTCAACCACCTCCAATGTCTGGTCAATCGGTCCTTCAATGTTGGCTTAAGACGATGACCGTTGACCTTGAAGATCCTCCCATCTTCGTGCTCAATCTCGACGGTCCCATAAGGAAACACCTCCTTAACCGTGTAGGGACCCGTCCATTGGCCCCCTTAGAAATGTAGTCAACAGCGACTAGGATATACCGGTTGCCACAAGAAGCTGGGAAATGTCCCATAAAGTCAATACCCCATACATCAAAAATCTCACAAATCTGGATGCTGTTCTGGGGCATCTCATTCCTAGACGAAATGTTGCTCACCCTCTGGAAAGCGTCACAAGCTCGGATCATCTCATGAGCATCCCAGAAGATGGTAGGCCAGAAGAAACCGGCGTCAAAGACCTTCTTCGCGGTCAAGGTAGCTCCATGATGTCCACCTGTCTGGCCCTCGTGGTAGTGTCTAAGCACCTGATGTGCCTCATATCCAAACACACACCTGCGCATGATCTGATCAGCTCCGACTCGAAACAAATAGGGATCCTCCCAAAGATAGTGCTTCACATCCGCAAAGAACTTTCGCTTCTGCTGATGCGTTAAGCCCTTAATCACAATCCCACTAGCAAGAAAGTTTGCAAAATCAGCAAACCATGGACACTCCTCATCCTGTGTCTGTATGTGCATGAGAAACTCGTGGGGAAAATTGTCATTTATGGATGACCCCACAAGTTCAGATGAAGTTGAGCACTCAAGACGGGACAAGTGGTCTGCGGCGACATTCTCCGCGCCCTTCTTATCGCGGATCTCAATTTCGAACTCCTGAAGCAGCAAAACCCACCGGATTAGCCGGGGTTTGGCATCCTGTTTGCTGAACAGGTGCCGAAGGGCTGCATGGTCGGTGAATACAATGGTCTTTAATAGGACGAGATAAGACCGGAATTTATCGAAAGCGAAGACAACGTCTAGGAGCTCTTTCTCCGTCGTGGTGTAGTGCTCCTGTACGTCATTGAGCGTCTTGCTCGCATAATAAATCGGGTGAAACTGCTTCTCTCTCCTCTTTCCTAAGACCGCCCCAACAGCGAAGTCACTCGCGTCACACATGATCTCAAATGGCAGCTTCCAATCAGGAGCCACCATGATAGGGGCATTCACCAACTTCTCCTTCAACAAATCGAATGCACTGAGGCACTCGTCGGAGAACACGAACTGGGCTTCCTTCTCAAGAAGTTGGGTCATCGGTCGGGCAATCTTAAAAAAATCTTTAATAAAGCGTCTGTAAAAGCCCGCGTGACCAAGGAAGCTCCGAATAGATTTCACAGAAGTCGGCGGGGGCAGCTTAGATATGGTATCAATCTTAGCTCTATCAACCTCAATCTCCGTGCGTGAAACCTTGTGCCCAAGCACAATGCCCTCCTTCACCATGAAGTGGCATTTCTCCCAGTTCAACACTAGATTGGCCTCTTTGCACCTGGCCAACATCCTCTTCAGATTCCCGAGGCAATGATCAAAGGAACTCCCAAACACAGAAAAGTCATCCATGAAAACCTCCATGGAGTCCTCAATCATATCATGGAAAATGGCCACCATGTAACGCTAGAAAGTGGCCGGAGCATTACACAATCCAAAGGGCATCCGTCGATAAGCAAATGTGTCATAGGGACATGTGAATGTCGTCTTCTCTTGATCCACAGGAGCAATCGGGATCTGGAAGTAGCCGAAGAAGCCATCCAGGAAATAATAGAACATCTTCCCCGCTAATCTCTCCAACATCTGATCAATGAACGGGAGGGGAAAATGGTCTTTCCGAGTAGCATCATTGAGTTTGCGGTAATCGATGCAAACTCTCCAACCTGTGACTGTACGAGTAGGAATCAGCTCATTCCTCTCGTTGGTGATGACAGTCATGCCTCCCTTCTTAGGGACAACCTGAACCGGACTAACCCAAGGTGAATCAGAGATGGGATAAATCAAACCAGCATCAAGTAACTTAATCACCTCCTTCTTCACTACCTCCTGCATGTTCGGGTTTAACCTCCTCTGGTGCTGCACAGCGGGCTTGTAGTCATCCTCTATAAGGATCTTATGGGTACAGAAAGAGGGATTAATTCCCTTAATGTCCATAATCCTCCATGCAATAGCCTGCTTGTGCTGCTTCAGCACCTCCAGTAGCCTCTCCTTCTCACCACTCGTCAAATCAGAGGCGATAATGACAGGTAATCGAGACTCACCATCTAAAAAGGCATACTCCAAATGGCTCGAGAGCTCCTTAAGCTCAACAGGTGGTGGGTCCTCAATAGAAGGCCGCTCAATCGGCTCAGACTCTCTATCAACCATCGCGAAAACCGCTGAACACTGGGGAAACTCATAGATCTCCTGGCTATGCAACTACTCATCAAACTGATCTTCACCAACCAGATCAAATGTCTCCCCTCCTACAATCTGGGTGTCCAGGGACTCCTCCTCAACTGTGTCCTGGAGATGATCACTCACACAAGAGTAAATAGTCTCGACAAAGTACAGTGAATCATCCTGATTCTGGGTATGCTGCATGGGTCTCCCAACATCAAAGGTCACCTCCTCTTCATCCACCCTCAATGTAAGCCTCCCCGAATACACATCAATCAGGGCCTTGGCGGTGGCCAAGAACGGTCGACCTAGGATAATAGGGACATTCTTGTCCTCATCCATGTCCAGAATCACAAAGTCTACAGGAAACACAAAACGATCAACCTTAACCAACATATTCTCCACTATCCCTTGCGGATACTTGACCGGACGATTAGCCAGCTGGATGCTCATGCGTATTGGTTTAGGTTCTCCCAACTCAAGCTTAGCAAAGACCGCATATGGCATGAGGTTAATGCTAGCACCAAGGTCAGCTAAGGCATTGCTAACCGACAAGCTACCTATCAAACAGGGGATGGTAAAACTCCCCGGATCTCGTCTCTTCTCCGGTAGCTTGTTCTGAATCACCGCCGAACACTCCTCATTCGGCGTCACCTGAGACAACTCCTCCAATTTCCTCTTATTCGTGAGGATATCCTTCAGGAATCTCGCATACTTAGGCATCTGAGCTAGAGCCTCCACAAATGGCAAGTTGATATGCAACTGCTTAAACAACCCTAGAAACTTACCATACTGCTCCTTCATCTTTTGCTTCTTCAATCTGCCTGGGTATGGAACGGCGGGAGTGTAATCTCTCACCGGCTCGCGAGGGTGCGATGTGCTTTCCGGTTTACCCCTTCAGCGGTGTCTCATCAGGAATCTCAATCGCAATCTCCTCCTCGGATGACTCATGCACAGGAACCTGTGGATCCGGTCATGTGTCTCTACCACTCCTCAAAGTGATGGCCTTCACATGAGCCTTGGGATTGGGCTCAGTGTTGCTAGGCAGGCCACCTGGAGGTCTCTCAGAAAGAAGCTTCGCGATCTGCCCAACCTGGTTCTCTATGGTCTGGATCGAAGCTTTCTGATTCCTCAACTCAGTCTCATGCGTGTGAAAACGCTCCTCCATGTAACGGTTCTGCTTCTCTGCCAACTGATTCTGACTCTCTAAGTTGGCAAGTAGTCGTGCAACCATGTCCTCTAAACTGGATTTACCCTCAGGTGCGGGTGGTGGACCGCTGCTAGAACCTTGGCCTTTAAACAGGCCCTGCTGAGGTCGAAACTGGGAACTCTGTCCCTGAAACTAATGGGACTGATGCTGGAATGGGGGATGCTGAGTGAATTCGGGTGCTTGCTGGCTATTGTTGCCAGACTTCCAACTGAAATTCGGGTGATTCCTCCACCCCGGATTATATGTGTTGCTATAGGGATTATTCGGGGGACGATTCTGGTTGGATATGAAATCAACCTGCTCGTGGGCCCACTGATCCCCAACCTGACAAGCAATCGTGGGATGCGCCCCACCACAAAACTCACACAAGGACCGGGCCTTGCGGACGTGCATCTGATCAATCTTGGTGGAAAGTGCTTCCACGTGGGCAGCTAAAGAGGTAATTCCATCCACTTGATGGACACCCTGCCTCTGAGTTCTCGCTCGGGAAGTATGCTGAGTGTAGCTTTTCGATGCCACCTTCTTTAGCAAGTCATACGCCTCCTGGGGTGTCTTTGTTCCAATGTCTCCACCCGCGTATGCGTCGATCAGCTGCTTCCTTGTCATCTCTAGACCATTGTAGAAGGTCTCACACTGCTGTCACTTCAACAATCCATGGTGGGGAACCTTCCTCATCAGTTCCTTGAATCTTTCCCACGCCTCATAGATCGTCTCCCCGTCGTCCTGCCGGAAAGAAAGAATCCTAGCCCTCAACTTTGTTGTTTTCTCCTGAGGGAAGTACTTCTCTAAGAATTTAGCAGCCATCTGGTCCCAAGTGTTAATGGACCTAGGGGAAGTGACAGTAACCAAGCCTTGGCTCAATCCCGTAAGGAAAACGGGAATAACTTGAGCCGAATAGCATCGCCGGTAGCGTCACGAATTTTGAAAGTGGCGCAAATCTCTAAGAAACCGGCCAAATGAGTATTAGGATCCTCGAGATCCTTGCCATCGAACTGCCACATGTTCTGCGCCATCTGTATAATGCTGGATTTGATCTCGAACTGATGTGCTCCAACCGTCGGCCTATTAATGCTCGACTCCAAACCCTCAAGTGTCGGTTTGCCAAAATCCGAAAGCGTCCGACCCGCATCCTCGTTCGCCGTCTCCTCTACCTCGTCAACAACAACCTTGTCAAACTCGAGTAACCGGGCCACAAATCGGGAACGGGCTCGCAATCTCCGATAAAGATCACGCTCCGGCTCGGAAGACGGCTCAGGAACCACCTCGATTGAGAACATACACGATCTGCACGACAAGTTAGATTTAAATACGCAAACCTAGGACAAAGAAAACACAAGTTAGACAAAAACAAAAAATAAAATAAAATAAAAATAAATGAAATAAAATGAAAAATAAAATGGGATAAAAACCAAAATGTATATATATATACAAATGAAGCTAAAAATAACAAGTAAAAATGCAAAAATATCTATACACAAAAAAAAATTGCAAAATAACAAACAAGAAAACACGATATTCATAAAAATATATATACTAAATGACTAAAAATTAATTCCAATCGTTCTCGCAAAACCGTGTCCCCGGCAACGGCGCCAAAAACTTAATGCGTGTAAACTATATATATTTTTTTATAAGTATTTTTCACACAATTTGAGTTTTAAAATGGGTTTTCACCAAATACTAATCACACACACACCGAGCAGTGTACCCGTCGAATGACAATATAGTAAAGGTAAGAACCGTATATCAATCCGTGGACATGGCGGAATGCGATAATAAACTGGGACTAGAACTCAATCAAGTATGGGTAAAAGATGTTTAAGTTGATTTTTTTTTTATTAAACTAATATGCAAGAATATAAAACTAAACTAAGATCACAAGTCAAACAATCAAGGCGAAAATATCACTTTGGTGTCGAATCCATCTAGAATACATTTAATACACTCATAGAAGCATGGCAAATACACGAAACATAAATTGACTAAATTCTCGTCAAAGATATCTAATCAAATGACCATTTAGAAAGCTAGCATGAATTATACAAACCAACCACCTAAAGTCATACAATAAAGCTCACGTGTTTAACAATCATGTCAATGTTTATAAAGATTGAACTAGCTCCCGATTAAGGTATACTAATCCAACAACTAGTTGGAAAGATAATATGAACAACACACTACCCACCTCAAGTTGATTAAATTAGACAACAATATGCATTTCTTCAACATACAATGTTCATATAAAGGTTATATAAATTAGGAGGATGTGTGAACAATTCCTAGATAAACATAAAACTAAACATGAAACATCATAACAAACACTTTGTCTTTCCAAACATAAGCATAAGGTTATACATACAAATATAATGATTCATAAACAAGACTCCATTCACCATTCCTAGTCAAATGCCATAAACTAGTATAAATACATACACCAATCCATGAATATAAACATAAACCACAAGTTTTCCAACATAATATGGCCTACACAAATACAAGTCTTGTAAACAACTCAAAATATTTGAATACATAATTTCATCAAAGAATAATCATACGGTTTTCATAACATTAACACAATAATTGCCAATAATCCATGAATGTTGTCAAATGTATCTAAACTTCATCTAAACCAAAGTGAACAAGAGTTTTAGCTCATCATGAACACAAGAGTTACAAATAAACAGGGAAAAATAGTGAGAAACATGATATGAAAACAAGAATCAAACCACTCCTCCAAGTCTAGATGTTGTTGTTGATGTATGGTGATCCTCTTGATGTTGTATCCTCTCCAAGAAGCTTGAAATGTTGCTGGAACAGTAGGTTTTTCTCCCTGGTTGCTGAATGTCTGAATGAGAGTTAAAGTTCTGTTTAAATAGAAAAGGGGAGGCATGACCATGCCAGGAGAGAGGGCACGACCGTGCCTGGTACACAGGCGCGGTCGTGTCTAGGTCTTGACACGACCATGTGACAGAGGTTTGACCGATCCGGAGCTTCCATTGGGTACCACTGATCGAGGACGTACGACTATTCAGACTCACGAGGTGACACGCGACCGTGGGGGGCCAAGGCACGGTTGTGCCTGGATTTTGGCTTGGCGCGGTCGTGCAAGATGTGGACGCGACCGTGCCTAGAGTTTGCAAGCTTGGCACGGCCGTGCCAAGTAGGGGCACGACCGTGCCTCCATCACAGAAACCCTAAAACTTCACTTTTTATCCTGGAATCTTCTTGTTTGTTCACCAAGCTTCACAAAAACCTACAAAACAGGAAATGAAGCAAATAAGTGTCTAAACGTTGAATATAACCAAGAATTGATCGTTAAATGAGAGAAGTTTTGTGCCAAAAAGATGTGTAAATACTAACACATCAGTGCTCAAGTATAGTATTTCTATCTTAACGATTTTCTCGACGTTGATACATCGAGGTGATGCGAGGAGTTTTGACGTCTTCCTAGAAGATCGGTACGGTGCTCTTATGAGATGCCTATACTTATATCAT
Organism: Smallanthus sonchifolius; assembly: GCA_023525975.1. Lineage (NCBI taxonomy): Eukaryota > Viridiplantae > Streptophyta > Magnoliopsida > Asterales > Asteraceae > Smallanthus > Smallanthus sonchifolius. The sequence goes on along the minus strand of CM042018.1, from coordinate 18,852,624 downwards.
GAAAATTTGGAGCACGAAGCCAAGGGGTGGAATTGTGAGAGTTGATGATGAAATTGTATACGTTGACGCTTGACCAGAGATATTTATGATGAGATCAAGGTGACGATGCTGGATATTTCAGCACGGAGTTAACAGGGTGACGAAGGGTCTTCATGGAACACGTTCCCTATGAAGGATTCACTCGACGTGAGGAACGACAGGGATGGGAATGTTCTATCTGAACGATACGACGGCTAGCTAAGGCATGTGAGCGGACGGACTTCTTGTTCGTACATGACAAATGAGACGCGGTCGGTGATCGCATGGTAATAATAGAGCAACAATGAGGAAAGTAAAACTCAGGACGGGTAAGTGCAGAATTGCACATAAATGACAGGGAAGGAGATACCTACGCTGGTAAATCTAAGACTAGCTTAATGTGAGCTCCTGTAGAGCAAAGCAAGTGTTGGGCTGTTGAAACAGACATGAAGGAGGTAAGTGAGCTTTGAGAAACATTGAGAGCTAAGGAAGATGACCCTAGTGTTCGGTGTATGCACATACTTAAGGGGCACACATAACGCGTGATAGTGAAGTAAAGAGATACTATGGTAGATAAATTTTTAGGAGACCAGTGTAGCTTTGCACAAGCTCCTAGAGATTATCAGAGAAGGACAAAAGTAATACCCTTAGGGATAGGACAGTGGGATTGAGTTTGAAGAATCATGGAAAGATGGCGATCGGAGCATGAGAGAGAGGAGTATGGTGGACACTCGATAGTAAGACAACTATTGCTCCTGTTTGTGAACCAAATGGATTTGATGCACGATTTAAAACCTAGGGATAGTGGGATTGAACTGTATCGACGCAGGATTCGAGGACGAATCCTCTTTTAAGGGGGGTAGACATGTAACATCCCGGAAATTCATATGTTTATGGTGCGGGTTGGTGAACAACCAGAACTCTATTTGAATAAGAGAAATGATTAAGATTTTCATACGAGGTGCATTTAACTACCAGGAAGGACACGAGTGGTCGTTTAAAATATAGTTCGGGGTCGAAACGTGCGGAAAAGAAACACAAGGAGCAAGATGTAAACCTTGAAGCTTTAAATATGAATTAAAGGGAAAACCCGGGCCATTCGGCCTAGGGGGATTGCGACGGCAGCAAATAGAGGACGAGGGCACGGAGGGACCTCGGAGGAACGCCGAAGAGGGAGGTTTCACTGCGGTGTCGGACGAGGAACTCCAAACGCAACAAAGGTAATCTCCGTTCATGCCCTTTTATGTGTTTTGTCATGTTGTTAGGGTGGAAACCCAATTAGGGTTGGGTTTTTTTTATCTCGTTCGAAGGTAGGTACACGGATGGGAGAGATGACCGGCTGAGGTGGTGGTTTAGGGGTGGTAGGAGACGATGACGGCGAAGTGGAGATGTAGACGGCGGTGTAAGGCGGCAGCTTCGAAGAAAGGAAAAGGAGCACGGTGAGAGCCGTGAGGGTATTCTCGATGGAGACGATGGACCCAACAGGGAGGACGGTGGTGAGTGGTTGTATTGGAAGCCATGGTGACACGGTGGTGGCGCGCAAAGGTGGTAATGGCACATGGTGGTGCACGATGGTGGCGCATCGTGGAGGTAATTTATGGTAACCGGCTAGGGTTTTTGCCAACAAGGAAAGCAAATACGATGGGGACGGTAGAGTACGAGGTGGACATGTGCATTGGCAACGGCAGGCTCAGCTAGGGTTGTTGCATGGCGTGCATGCATGGGAACTGACGTAAGTGCCTACGTTTTACGTGGTTAGGATTTTCAGCATAAGAAGCTCGATCCGAGTACGTGTGTGCTCGTGAGGCCTACGTTTTACGTAAGTGCCTACGTTTTACGTGATCACGTACGTGCATGGAAACCTAGGTTCGTATACAAGTTCTAAACGGGTCACGAACGATTCGGTACGAAGGTGACATGAGATTAGGGTTTCATGGTGTTAGATTGCCAAGCTGATGGGACTCGGGGTTTTATTATATTGTTACCTGTCAGTGGCAGATCTAGAAAAAAAAGTTTAGGGGTAGCGAAAAAAAAATTGTCCGTATTTTAATGTAAATGAAACAAAAAAAAAATTTTACCGTACTTTCATGTAAATGAAACAAAAAAAATTACCGTTGTTTCATGTAATTGAAACAAAAAAAAATTTTGGCCGTACTTTCATGTAAACAATTTTTTTTACGGTAACATGCGACTACAGAGGCGGAAGAATGGGGTTTGGCGGAAGCGGCGCCGGGCGGTGGTCTCAGCTCAGGTCGAGCGAGTGGTCGAATGGTCGGTCTCTGACTCTCACAGTTCCCGCTCTCTGTCTTTCTTCTTGGCCGGCCGATTGGGTAAGTTGGGTTTGAAAATTGATACTTTGAGGTATTGGGTTTTAATAAAACATTTGGGCTAGCTAAAGGCCAATTGTTTTATTAAAACCCAATACCTCAAAACCTTTAATAAAATGTGGGGATTTTTTTATAAAGTATTAGGTTTTTTATAAAATTTTGGACTATTTATGAAGTGATTATTTTATAAATTATTAGGTTTTTTATAAAATTTTGGACTTTTTATGAAGTGTTGAACTTTTAAAAAAAACTGAGGGGTAACGTAATTTTTTCTCAGGGGTAGCGTAAGGGGTAACCGGATATATAAAACCGTAAAAAAAAAATTCACAGCGTGTAAAAGTTAAGGGGTAGCGGGTGCTACCCCTAGCTTCTACGTAGATCCGCCCTGTTACCCGTTACCCAACGTATGTTTTATACGTATCCTGATCGTGTGATCATACGTTTGAAAGGTTCGGGATTTGAGCGAACACGCGTGGTGCGGAGCTAGGATTTGGACGCGGAATAACTGGTGAGTTTCTAACCCCCCCCCCCATCTTTTAAATGTTTTTAACGTTTTGGGGCTATCGTACATACTTTGAGACATGTTTTATTACATTAAATGTATATCGAGCCTTGGGGTCTAAACCAATGAGTTTACGAATTTAACTATTTAAATACGGGGCTAAGGGACTATGTGTTGTCCTTGAGAGGTGTAGGTTAAAGGTGGGTATATGGTCGTAGGTCGTATAGTGACCTAATAGGGGTGAGTCAGGATTGTATTTATAGGTCAGAGTGGTAAGTTCGATCCATGTCGAAGAAACTTACTGGGTTAAGAAGATGGGGTGAGTCTGGGGTGGTGAATCCTTTGGGGATATTGTAAGATAACGGTGGTTATCTATCTATTAATAAATGACAAATCTACTTTCTAAAGACTAGAGAGTCTTAAGTGGAAATACATATTTAATGAGACGGGTTGGCTTTTGTTTAAACTAAACTATTAGAACTCACTCAGCGTAGCTGACTTTGTGTGTACGTTAGATTGTGTTGCAGGTGAGCTGTGGAGTCGACGTATCTTAGCTTGGGAACGGTGCTACTCGGTTTGGTGTGCAGGCATTCGTGAGGTAAGCTTAATAACATTAATGACCTTAAAGAGCAATAATTAATTTAGAAAGACTTTCGTTGTACGTTTGTTAAATAAAACAAGTACTTTTAAAGAGTATAACTTGTTATGAGGAACAACTGTAGGGTGCCTTGTTCGGGGCCTTACACCACCGGAGAATACGTCTCCTCATAATCAATTCCAGGTATTTGCGAAAATCATTATGCTACCAGTCGTGCCTTGTATTGTATAATCTCATTTTTTTCATTACATTTTCGCACAAAGACCAACTTATATCCAATGGGCTTTACACCTTCGGGTGTATGAACTACGGGTCCAAAAACTTCACGTCTCGTTAGGGAAATTAATTTTGCTGCAATAGCGTCTTTCCATTTTCGTCAATCATGTCTATGTTTGCATTCATCAATTGATCTTGGTTCTTAATCCTCATTGTTTTCCATTATTTCTAGTGCTACATTATATGAAAAAGCATCATCGACATCGACTATGTTCCGGTTTCATACCTTCCTAAACATGATATAGTTTATTGAGATCTCTTCATTTTTAGGTACCAGATATTCTTCTGGAACCATCATGTCTAGTGTCTCTTCAATAGACTCCTTTTCTGGTGTGGCCATTACCTCAGTTTAACCATCTTCATTTTTTGCTCCCCTTTTTTTCAAAAAATTTTATATTTGGAGCCAATTGGTCTACCACGCTTCAGGTGTTCATTAGACTCATTACCAATACGTGGTTGCCCTTCTGGGACACCAATTTTTAGTTAAGCATTGGCAGCCAGTATATATGACTTAGTCACTCTCTTTGTATCAGTGAATACGTCTGGTAACTGGTTTGCTAATCCTTATAATAAAATCGGAAGGGCAGAATTGAAAAGGAAGGTAGGCGAATGGGAAGGGGAGAAAGAAGAGGAATTGGTTAATTATGGGTACTAATGGCTCATATCATGTTATGTTTGGAATTCCCTCACCAATTGTGGTGGAGAGATATAATATATATGTAAAAAGCCGAAGTTACAAGAATAATACACAAAGAAACAACAAATTACAATTTGTACACATAAGAATTATTTATGTTAGTGTAGTGTAGTATCTCTAAAAATTTATAAACCAATGTAATCGAACCAGGTTCCATTTAGTTTTTCTTAATTCTTTGATTAAACCTAGTTGTAGTACTATAAATTAACTTGGTAAGAAATAAGTTGAGAAAAATATGGATGTTCGCTCTCTTCCCCCAATATTCTCTCATATTTGTATCGCAAATTCACCCTTCCTAGCTACTTCTATTTTCATTTCCTCCTGATCTCCATCATCACATCCAAATTTATCTCTCAGATCCATCTTTTTCCATTTTGATTCAAGAATTAATCCCGCAACGCAATTTGTGAACATTTCTCAAGATTTTGTTGGATCAGTTGGATGGATTCAAGAAGGCGGCGATATGCGTAGTTTTGATTTGCTTCAGATCTAAAAGATATATAAAAACAGATAGATATGGATCAAGGCGATAATCCTATAAAAGATCCAAGATGCACACAAGTAACTGTGATGAAAGTGGCAAATATCGCGGTGAATATGTTGATTTTCATCATCACGTTGGCCTTGTGTAACATCCTACACATGCTCTTACGACTGTACTCCCAACCTCGCATCATCTCCGAAGCCATTGTAAAGTCTGCTTCCCTCTTTTCTTCGTGCATTAATATTTATTGTCGGGTTGGCTAAATGTACTCCTATTAGTTACTTGCCGTACCCCTATTGATTTTTAATTTGTTTTTCAAATAGACATCTATATGTCAGTAAGGTTTGAAAAGATAGAATGACTGATTTGACAAAATAAATAAAGAAGTACATTTAGCCGCACCCATTAATTAATCATTTGTTTATGTTAAGATTTTAGGGTTTCTGTCATTAGGAACCATATGTTTTTTGTTACATGCATGCAAGGTTTCATTTTTATGTTTTGTGCTCACTAGATGAATACAGGTAGGATTCTTTTTGACCAACTTACCATTTTTACGTAACAACTTCGACGAGGACGCGAATATCGCGCTTGGCTACGTAGCAGAGTTCGGGATGATCTGCCACATGTTCGTCACGGGCCTTCAGATAGACCCTGCAATATTCACTCGAATACCATTTCGCGAAGTGAAGGTGGCATGTACAGGGTTGCTACTAACTTTTTTGCTAGCGGTCTTCGTGACCCCAATGTTACATCTTAGTTATGAGCCGAGTATCGAGTTTGACGTGTTCATATCACTCATTCTCGCGGGAACAGCCTCCCCCCTCCTCACCCGCATCATCAACGACCTCAAGATTGGGAAATCCGACATTGGGAGATTCTTGATTTCCACTGCCGTTATATCCGATCTCATTTCCATACTTGTGTTTACTATTGGATATATAATTTTTGATGCGAAAGAAGGTTTTGCTATCCGCCCGATCACAGAGATCCTTCTTATGCTTGGAGTTCTTGTTATTCAAACGGTTTTGGCAGCTAAAGCTATACCGTTACTCATGAGGTGGGTGGATAGTGAAAACCCGCCCGGGAAGTTGATGAAGGGTTCACATTTGATTGTATCGATGGCGAGTCTTGTACTGGTTTGTAGTCTTTCACCTTTGATTGCACGTTTCAACATGATGTTAAGTGTGTTTTTGGCTGGAATAGTCATGCCGCGAGATGGGAGGTTATCGAAATTGTTAACCGGTAAAGTTAAGTACTTCTTTGGACTTCTCTTCTTCCCTATGTTTATGTTTTGGGTCGGGTTTGAAGTCGATTTTTCTGAATTCGATGGGCGTAACATACTCACATGGGCTAGCATATTCTTCCTCTTTGTAACCATACTTGTCGGGAAGATTGTCGGGTGCCTTATTTCCGGGGTCGTGTTAGGGTTTCAATGGCAGGATTCTGTCGCAGCCGGATTGCTTCTAAGCATCAAGGGTCACTTCCATATTTTCATGGCTATCTTAGCTAAGCAAGTAAGCTTCTACATTTTCTTGCTGAAACACTGTGAAATCCCGTTTCTTTCTTTAATCTTACACTGATATGCATTTAATGACTTTTGCTTGCTAATACAGCGAAATATAATTAGTCCCCAGGACAGTATTATTATGATACTGGTTTCTTTCCTCACCTTCATCTACGCCCCGATGGTGGTTAAAAACATCATAGCGCGTGCTAGAAAGCGATCACCAACACAACGAATGGCACTCCAATGGCTCAATCCATCAATCGAGCTACGAGTAGTGCTATGCATCCATGGTCCAGAAAACATTGGATCTGCCATCAACTTCATGGAGATTTCCCAAGGGTCGAAAGAACCCAAAATGACGGTTTATGTGAATGATATGATCGAGTTGACAGAAACGACTGCATCCACTCTAACACAAGGAGACGGAGTGGATGCAATGGCCATAACCGATGAAGGGATTTTAGAGATGAGAGAGAACATCACTAACACGATAAATAACCATGTGAGTGAGCAATGTGAAGGGATTGATGTACGAAGAACGCTTACGCTTTGTTCACTGGCAACTATGCATCAAGACATCTGCTCGCTCGCAGAGGATTTGTCGGTTTCGATGATCATCCTCCCGTTTCACAAGAATCAACAACCAGAGGGGAAGTTCAACACCAACCAGTTGGGTTTCAGAAATGTCAACAAAAAGGTACCAACATGTTCACGTTTGAGGGGAGTCATAACTAGAGGTGATCCATTTTAGAAAAACCTAAGCCTATGAAAATTTATTCGATAGTAGCCAAGTTTTTCATCTATTTTACTAAAGTCATTCAAAGTTTTTTTTTTCTTTAAAATCACTCAACTTTCACTAAGTGTTTCAATCTTATAAAATTTTTTACAAAAAAATGTTATTTGTTTTTAAAGTTAATTGACATAAATAGAACATAAATTGAACTTGATTACTATTCAGTGATTATTTTTGTCAAATTTTACTTGAAGTATCATCAAACAATAACCAAATTTCATAATCATTCAACTTAAAATAAATTAAAAAAATAATCATTAAATAGTAACAAAGATTCATATATATATTCATTTAAGTTGATTTATATTAAAAAAATTCACTACACAATAAAAATTACTGAAGAATAAAAAAAAAATTGGATACAAAAAGATAGAGATTTTAATATGTTAAATTAGATATATGGGTGCTTGTGTGGTATTGAATTACTATTATATTAATATATTTTCACACGTTAATTATTTATAAAATTCAGAGAAAAAAAAAACAAAAGGATGTTCATCCCCTTACCCGCTCATTTTACCGCTTCTAGCGACCAACCTTCCTCTCAAACCGGTTTCAAATCGAACCGGTTTGATACCAAACCGGTTTTGATTTTTGTTGACCAAAATGGTTTTGGTTTGGTTTCAAACCGGTTCGGTTTGAAAAACCGGTTTGTGCACCTTTACTAGCGGCCAACACTGACATGAAAACACTTTTTTTTTGGGCAAAGGTTCTACGGCACGCACCATGTTCAGTGGGAGTTCTAGTGGACCGAGGCTTCGGATCCATGCGCTTATCAAGAGACACCAAATGCTTGAATGCAGCAATCATATTCATAGCAGGAAAAGACGACCGTGAAGCACTTGCGTACGCAGGTCGAGTGGCACAACATGCAGGAGTGAAACTAACAGTCATAAGATTCCTATTGGACACAAACGGAAACAATGTGTCATCAAGGATAACAAGGGCCAGAGCCAACACAACCGAATACGAGGAAGAAATGAAGCAAGATGATGAATATTTTGCAGAGTTTTATGACCGACATGTAGCCACGGGTCATGTTGCGTATATGGAGAAGTATCTATCGAATTCAGGTGAGACGTATTCAACAATAAAATCATTAGAAGGAGAATATGAACTATTTATTGTGGGTCGAGGAGGACGGGTTAACTCGACATTGACAGCTGGTATGAATGACTGGGAGGCATGCCCCGAGTTGGGTCCGATCGGGGATATTCTTTCGGCTTCTGATTTCTCGGTTACAGCTTCGGTTTTGATTATCCAACAGCATAAACTTAGAGGGAAACTGCAGGGTCTAAATGAAGAGTTCAACATCATGTTACCAAAATGACCTGCATGTGGTCAGTTCAATTGTATAGCTGTAAAGTAGCCATTCAAGTTCTTATCTCTCAGTGGTAAGTGTTACAGATTCAGGTGTTTTAACGGGTCAAAACGACTAAAATAAAATTTTTAAAAATAGTTTAAAAGAAACAAATCAAAACTCACTCAGGTTATTTATAATGCATAAAACCTCGTTAAATTGTTACTGAAAAATATTTTTTTGTAAAAATATATGAAAAATATTTATAAGAAAATTTAAGAACCGGTAGATTAAAAACACTACGAGAAGTCACCAGCAAGTTTCTAACTGAAAGAAAACACAGGCATTCACTACTCAAAGTTTCAAATCTGGGTTCCTGGCTTAAAGCCCGGGTAGCCAAATTGATCATAAAAACAGGACTCTGGTTGCAGGAGTCAACATCAACACAACATACCAAACTAAAATAGTTATAACTTATGATCGAACCTTCTAAGATTACGCCTATCAATAATCATCATCAGTACTCCCCGGAAACCCTTGCAACCTCAGCCTGCAAGAAAGGAATGTAGCAACCGACGAGTTATATCAAGACAGCCATCATAGCATTTGTTTACTTGCAAAGTTTAGTTTTCATCTCATTATGTGTATATAAACGGGTTCTTATCCACGGCAAAAATTATTTACCTAAACTAAAAAAAAAGAACATTTGGATCCAAATGGGCTCCTAGTGTAAAGGGATGCTATGGCAAGAAATAAATGTTATAACCAACAGTAAGAGGGTGGAGAATATAGAAGATATCACCATATTTATACATGTATTTTCAATATCCCTTCATTTAAGAATATTTATTTGATAGCAAATTCATTGTTTATGGTACTTAATTGGTTTTATTTGCTACTGGCGTTTAATGATAAAAGAGTGGAAATGAAAAGAAAATCAGGAGAATGTCAAAGCTAGAAAATCGGAAATCAGAAGGCTATGCTATTATGCCACACAGGTATGCCTAAGTTGTTGAGACCTAATTGTATCAAAAAATAAAGTTTGATTGGCATCTTTTTCAACGTGTACCAAGGGTTTTCAACTACATTCATAGTCGGTTTTGGGTGAAAAGCGAAGAGAGCGCAGATTAATGAACATCTACAACACGGTTCAATCCAACTAAAAATTCTGTTTCGCAATCATTTTCTTACAATAGAACTATAGTGAAATCTATATATTCCTTGGTTTTAGCTATATTTGCCCATTAGGGTGATTTCATTGCTCAAAAAAATGAACCCTAGTAGTGGATAATACCTTCTGATTATTGATTTGATGGTATTATTACTTATCTATATGGTTATGAGTGTTTGCTTGAAATCAACAAATGTTCTTAGTTTCAATGTTAATTAGCTCATTCCTTGACTGCTTTGTGCATGCTATGTTGACCGACCATATGTCTTGAATTACCAAACTGATCAGCTTAACTGAACTTCAATGCATTCTCATTGTTTTCACTAATATAAACTACAGATTGTAGACCGATGCATTTGTTGTATCAATTTACAGCTAAAAGAAAGAACATAATAGAAAGGAAGACGTACCTCAAATACAGCCTTCAGATGATCAAGTTCTTTGTCCAGATCATTGATAGACAGATTATAAGCCTGCATTGGAGAAGACTGGCTAGTTGTGTGGACCTGTCAAATTAATGACCATTAAATCATGGTTATAAATTGTAACTTACACTACAAGCAACAATAACTGCAACATCACTCCCGGTTCAATTACCAGATTCTCTCACCATATAAACCAATGGACTTGGTTTAAAAAGCGCGAGGTGCTTCGAGGCTTTTTGGTCCCAAAAGCCAGACGCGTGTCTATTTACAACCAAATAAGCTTTATTTACAACCAAAAGTTGTATCTCCCTAATCTGGTTTACATAAAAGGTAAATATTTCATAATTTCTTCATCCCCTGGCTTGTTTTAACATATAAACCTCCTAGAGACCCTAATTTTGATCAATTTCGACCCAGAACTACATGAAGCGCATCTTTTTGACCCTAATGCGTTTTTTCTGAGCGCCTCGTGCCTCAGCCACGCCTCAGGGGCGCATTTTTAAACCAATCCAATGGAAAACATGAGTAAATCCCACATGCTGCCCTGTATTCACTTTTTGGAATTCATGGTCATTATTCAGGGTTAAAAAATTGAGTATGTGCCCATGTCAACCACCTCAAGTGACTTTCTCAAAATTGAAAATAGATGAGATAGAGAGCGATCAGTTTAGATATTTTGTGTCCGTCAACATGGTGAACGGCTAAACTAAACATATAATCCATATAGAGACCCTCTTAATCAACCTATAGTTTGCATGATCCTTTAATACGGCTGGATATTTCAACCCGTTTACTTAGCAATGAGTTGATTTGGGTTATGTTTCATCTCCAAGGGGTGGAATAGGTTAAGGTGAAAAATTCAACTAAATAAAACACACGCCACTCAAGTGTGAACAGATCAAATGCATATAAATAAACCCTAAACGGCTTTATTAGAAAAGGTCTGATAGTTTTGTAACTATACAGTCATTTGTATTCATATTTAGAAATTGGCACATTATTTATTTATAAATACAAAAGGTTCCTTGAAGAATTGTGGATATCCACATAATATGAATATGAGGTTGACCATCAAAAATCTTGCTTAAATCAACAATAAGAGAAGACTTTCCTAGAATACTAACCCGAACAATAATTTTGTACTGAAGAGGATGGGGAAGCTTGTAACCAGCAAAGAGAACATTCCCATCCCTGTGCAACTGCCTGTTCATATGATATAGATTTATATGACCCACAACCATTAGGATTTTTAAATCAGGATTTAAGTGGACTGGCATACAACAATTAGAAGATCACTTACATGCGAACAATGTTTCCTATAGTGTGATCTTCTCTCTCAATAGTGAATGAAGCTGCATTTATGATCTTTGTGTCCCTTTCATAGGAAACCCTAGAAATCCATTCATTTGTCAAACAGAACACAGTTAGCGTGAGGATATAATGATCATAGCAATGTTTCATTTATATACATAAATATAAAGGCTATAACATTGAGAAAGTTTACTTCTTTGTGCCCTCTGGAACCACGAATCGCTCATAACGATCTGGGGCATTCATGGCTCTCTCGTCTAAAAAGAAGATGATTATCAATTTTAGATTCTGAATGCATATTTACAAGGGGTAAAATCCACAACAAAACACCAAACTAAAATTCACGCAAACCACAATTTCTGACTCCAACCATAGTAGTCAAAGGCTCAAGGCGCACTCAAGGTGCAAAGTGTGAAGCGAGGGTCCAAGGCAATCAAGGCACACGTGTATTCCAGGCCATTGTTAGCTGTTTTGGGCAAGTTTTAAACTGGTTTTAGGCTGGTTCCAGGCCATTTTGAGATGTTTCAGACCAATTTTAGCTGTTTCAGACCTGTTCAGATCAATATTTTGCGGAATTTGGCCAGATTTTGTGCATGTGCGCCTTGATGGACGCAAAGGACTGCGCCTGGGCGCTTAAGCGAGCGCCTTCTGCGCCTTTGACTACTATGACTCTAACCCTCAAATTTAGCCCCTTCTACAAATTAATAACAACTCGTAGAATTTCAAATTCCCAATGAAATTCCTTGGAAAATAGAAAGAAGATTCAATTTATTAGGGTTTATAAATCAAAGATGATACTGAAGATTGATCTTTGTTAACTTACCTCAAAACACAAATGAAGAATGTGAAGAACCTGATCCAGAAAACAAGCATCAGATAATGGAAACAAACTAACAATGGTGTAGGGGGTTTTTTGGCCCAAAATTGTTTCTGTAATGCGGTTTCAATTGACTCCCTGAAGTAGGGCTGCTTAACGAGCGAGCCTAGCCAGCTTCAGCTCGGCTCAATGTTAAACAAGCCAGCTCAGCTAGGCTCATTTATTCTTAACGACCTCAAATTTGAGCTCAAGCCAGCTCGCTTTTTCTTTCATATTTTAACCCAAAAGAGAATTTTACATACATCAAGCACAACTTATAATAAATACATTAAATATGTATAAAAAACTGTAATAAGCTGCAGCTTATATAAACAAATTGTTCACATTTTATGCATAAATCACCTCATTAACAAATCTTAGAAAGCGTTTATGGCCCAAAAGACTTTTAACTCTATAGTGAATGATGAATCTGCACATGACTTATAAAGCTAACAATTTCAAATATTTTGGCATTGAAAATAAAGATCAAACCAAACTCCATTGATCTTTCCTCCAAGAAGTAGGCCAACTTTCATACTGCTCAACATAAACTCATTCATAAAAAATAAATAATAACTAGAATTCATATGACAATATAAACAAACATAAAAGTTATCATCTAAAACTAGCATAAAGTCATCATTACTTTACTGTCATAAACATATATCATCAGTGTGCAACATGCAATAGAAATAATGTGCATAAGAACCTCATTTCAATCCTAGCAGAGCATCCATTAGTTAGAATATGATAAACACTTTCATCAAAATTATCCTCCACAAACAAAGCTTAATTCGAAGATTTGTACACATTAGTTAGATATCACATAAGGAAAAATATGATAAGCACTAATCGCCATCTTACCGGTCACAGTCTCGTTGAGAAGATGCGATTCTGCTAACTGCGAAGGATGAAGATGAAATTAGGGCAAACGATTAAAACGAGGAGGGAGAGTCGATTAAGACGAGCAGGAATCAAACTAGCAGGGGGAGGGAAGCATTCGATCGAAGATGAAGGGAGGAATACCTGAGTCTGGACTATTGGAGCATTGCGAACTGCTGACTGAGAAGAGTCCGAACGAAGGTTGAAGATGAAATTAGGGCAACTTTTCACCCTTTGATAATTGAAATAGTCTGATAGCCTAGATGGTAAATGGAAATTGAGTACTCTTTTCATGTAAAATTTGAATATCGCTCCGTTTTTAAAAAATAATTATACCGGAACATTCACAAAAAAAAGATAAAAAGATCCTCGCGTTCCATAGTTTTTAGAAAGGTAATGAACGAAAGTTATCAGAGAATAATAAAATTATTAGAAAATTCATCGGGTTAAAAGCATATATTATATGTATATAAAGATTGAAAACGGAAATTAAAAAGAAAAAACGACCAAGCTGACAAAGACACGTGGATCAATACGAAGAACCTACATGTAATAACCTTGAAACAAATATTATATAATATAAAACGTAAATAATAAACAGAATTAAATTATTGTTCACGCGTTGCCATTTGTTAAGAAAGTAATTTGCTCCTATCAAAATAATATTTTATAAGTAAATTGTAAATATTAAAATTTAGATTTAACCTCATTTAAGTGTCATTTAAAAAAAATCACATTTAAGTCAAACGAGTGAGCTGGCTCAAGCTCAAATCGTTTACAAAATGAGTTGATTCGGATCGGTTCGGCTCATTTACAAACAAGACAATCGTCTTAAGTCACGAGTTTTTTAAACAACACTACCTTAAAGTCAGATATTGCAGAAACTCGGATTTCACTGGGCCAATGTTTGATATGCAAGTCGACAATATTGGGTCACGATGTTTGATGATAATATGCAAGTCGGTTTTATGTAGTCTTTCGGTTTATTATTTTTCGATGTTTTGGGCACCCAAGAAAACAATGGAGGTTTTTCAAGTAAACAGGAGAAGTTTTTATGGGGCGGCAATGATGCAGAAAAGAAGATAAACTGGGTCACATGGCAAAATGTAATAAAAATCCAGAAAGTATGGCGATTTAGGTATAGGAAGCTTACGTGCGACGAATCTTGCTTTGATCGTGAAATGTCATTGGATGGTGAGGAAGGAGATGGGCTTGTATGGTTTGATAAAAAAAAAAGAACAGACCGGGTCTACAACATTTGGAATGACAAAGGTAGTGCGGTTCTCCGTTTTCTTGTATCTCTTAATAAATTGTGTTTGGATGTCTTAGGTGTAAGTTTGGATCAAAAGGGGTTATGTGAGTGAGTTTAAAGTCAACATAGGTTCAATTGTTTATGCCTGCAATGGGCTCAGTTTGTAATGTTTTGTGTCGAGTTACCTGTTGGATGCTTTTGTTATAATATGAATTATTCTTTGTTGATAAACAGAAACCTATTTAGGCTGACTTTTCACTGTGGCATCGTCAACATACTCCACACTTCAACATCAAGTTTTAATGAATGAAGGTTTCATATAAGGTGAAACACTTCACACATATTATTTAGATATTAATGTGTCGTACTGAAGAGTGAAAATGATCATATGACCTAGGTGATTTTTTATACGATCCGTATGAGATGGTGTTCGTCAAATCATACATGATATGACAAACATACTGGTGTACACTTTTGAGGACACTGTATTTTTAACATCATCCTTCATATAAAACAAAGCGAAATTTATATTAAACCTTAAAAAGCCTGATGAATTGTACATACTATATACTATATGTCTATATCGATAACATAATATAGTATATTTTACTAATAAACGTCATATCATAAAAAAATAGGCTCTTTTTCGTTATCTTAAATAATAAAAAATAACACTTTTTAAAGCAAATCATCATACAACATAAAAACAATTAAACAATACGAGGGTTTAAACTTTAATAAGGAAAACAAAACCTAAAAATCTAGAATTAGCTATCATATAAAAAGACCACAACCAAATACCAAAAAGCGTTATTTTGAGTAAACCATAAGTACTCATAAAGTGAATTGAAACTATTGGACTCAAAACATTATTTTAAGCAAATCATAGAGACTAAAACTGAAATTTACTCTAATAATAGTTATAAGGATTGAACCAACCCATATGAAAGAAAAGAAGGTGAGGTGAAGGAAAAGAAGAATACTAAGAAGATAAAAGAAAAGGAAGGGAAGATAAATATATAATGTAACTAGTTTAAATATATAATGTAACTAGTTTAGAACCCGTGTATTACACGGAGGCTAAATAAACGATACAACGTTGAATATAATTAATAAATCTGTAAATATTTATTTGTATACAACGTTGGATGTTCTATTTATAATTTTTTCATCCCTATCTAAGATTAAAAGTTTTAACTCGTATATACTTTTAACTCTGGAAAGTGCCACTTACAGTTGTCCATGTGTGAAAACCGGTTATCTCAAGAATAAAACAACCCTTGATAGTGATTGTCCGTGACTCTTATTTATTATCATGGCAAAACAAACAGAGAGTGAAAACTGTATTCTTTGAAACTTGAATAAAATTCGTTTGTCTAAAGGTATCAAATTAATTATTGGAATAAAGGTGAATAAAAAATATTACACGTATATTACACGGTTAAATAAATGAAATATTAAATAGTTTAGTAATGAGCGAAAAAAAATAAAATAAATAGTTGAGAAAGGAAATAATAAATAAGTGAAATATTAATAAAATAAATATTAATAAAGAAAATATTAAACAACTGAGAAAAAATAAGTGAAAAAAATAATCATGTGAGTGCCGCCAGTTATTTATTTATTAAGTATAGCTAAATGTATTAAATATGACTAAAACGTTATGTTATTCTAATTATAATATAACCAACTGTAATAAATTTTTGCATGAATTTAAACTTGGCGACTTTAAATCGGTTTGCCTTCACATTTTAGATTACTTTTATTTAGTTTTTAACTGTTTGACCCACTAAAGATAAAACATAATTCAAATCGACCGGTTCATAAGAAAATGGGTCGAATTTGTCACATCTACAAAACATATATAAGCAAATGCAAAGATCTAAAATAAGTCATGATATAAGGAACGACTCAAGTGTCACTAAGGTGTATATATATTCATCGACAGAGTATTTAAAAACCTAGCAAGTCATTTCCAACTCTCTTCAATTCCATACAGATTTCGGATACTATTATTTTAAGTCTAAAAAATAGATTTTATTAATTTAAGCAGTCAGTATAAATAAATTTATACTTATAATAAAAATGATCAACTGTTATAGAGAAAACTTGAATTAGAGCCCCGTACAGTTCATATGTTGCGTTAATCTTGCTACATAATCATCAGTACTCTCAAGCTTTTCATTTTCTTCTTGGTAACAAATGACTCTCAAGTAAACATCTTTTAATTCAAATGCCACCTGGAGAAACAAATTTTTTATTCATTTGATAAATTTTCTAGTTTTATCCTTTTGACTTGTTAGTAATGGAACATAACCCAAATTGACACATTTTCACATAATGGGTCAAAAATGACCCTCTAGTTTTCATATATAGAGAAGGAGGATTTTCAATTTTACCTTTTTGACCCTCTAATTAGGAGGATAATTTTATGTATTACCTTTTTGACCTGTTAGTAATAGAACATAACCAAAATTGACATATTTTCACATGATGGGTAAAAATGACCCTCTAATTATCCTATATGGCGAAAGAGAGTTTAAGGTGTAATTGAGTTCCATTTACTTGAAGTGATGATAGGGTCATGACTCACAAAATGTTGTAATGATGATAGCGATTCGCCGATTCAATAGAGGGTTTCGTGTGTTGATAACAACTTGTCTGAGTCACAGCTTATAACGGAATTGATTCCTAAATCACCGACAAAAATATTGGGGAGGTTCTTATCGAAGGAAGGCTAATTTGGAAAGAAAGAGCAGAAGCTTTTTAAAAAATAAATAATAAAAATTTATAAAACCACTTAATTGATTCATTAAAATTTATATGTTTCTATATTTATTATGATTTCAAATTTTAAATCTTAAATCACGGAGAACAGTTGTTGGATAAAATACGTCTCATCTTTAATAGAGTTAGGTCAAAATATTAATTATACTTTAGACCACTTTTATCTAAAACTTTATTTAATTAATCAATCAAAATGGGAATAAAAGAAAATAATTTACTTGAATAATTTCAACTATAATGATATGACAAAATATAACATAACGTGAGATTCAACAAAATTATAACAAAAATTAGATATTTGAATATGTAAATATATGATTGAAAACTTTTTTAATTGAATCCTTCCTGGTTATAAAATTGTTTTTCAGATTGTAGAATTAATAAAAATATGATTGAACAATTTAATTGTTATAAACAAAACTTTGAATTAAAAAATATGTAGATAAAAATCTAAAATTAAAACGAATTATTAATTTAGTTGCCTAAAATAATGAAGTTGATTATTAATAGGAGAAAGAGGCGGGAAAACCAATTATCTAAGACCCTAGAAAGATAACACGTGTCCCCCTAATTTACTTGTTTATTAAGTAGTATAGATGTGTAAAAATATATTACATATACTAATGATAGAAAAAAATTTAAAATATGTAAAAATAAATATATAATTGGGTTTCGAAAATACGTTAATTACTATTTAATGTAATTTGACTTTCATTTACTGTTTGATTGAAAATAAAATTTACATATTTTAAAGTTTCTTATAATAAGGGATAATTTAAAATAAATGTGTTTTAGTAGTATAATTGGTATTTTCTTTAAAAATATATTATTATTAAAAGATAGAGGTGTAATTAATAAGAGAGAGAGAGACGGGAAAAAATGATGAGAATGAATATGGAGACGACACGTGACATGAAAAACTTTTATTTATTATATAGTATAGATATAGATTTTGTGTTCCAAACTTCGAACGATATGAAAGGAAATATAGATTTTATGTGTTTTCTTTCATTTCTTTCTCATTGCTTCTAATTTGGAAGGAAAGTTGGGAAGATATATATATCTAGGGCTGACATAACATGTCTGACATGACATGATAAGACACGACACAATAAGACACGAGGACCTGTTGTGCTAAACACGAACACGACACGATAATTATTCGTGTCATTTTTTCCAAACACGAACACGACCTGTTAAGAAACATGTCACCTGTTAAGAGACCTGTTTAGATAGAGAATAAATATAACATATGTAATAAAAGAAAAAAATACCAAAACTTCATAAAAACATAAAAATTCGAATCATAACATCCATTATCATAATCAATCCAATAATCTTAAAACAAAAACAATTACAAGTCAAATCAAAGCATCCATTTAAGATAATTCCATGTTCCGTCGGGTCTTTCTTCTGCTATCTTCAATTTCAAACATGCACAGAATTGCTCGAACCTGCACACAAATTATTATTGCATATTAGTATTTCATTTAAACTACCCATCTAGTTCTCATTCTTATCCAATGAATGAATTTTCAACATCTAAACTACTCATTCTACATGTAGTATTTGGAGGTGTTACCTTAAGATTTGTTCACTGAGTTTGAAGCATTCGATTCACGACTAATGTCCACTAACATTATATCTTCCGTGAGCTCATTTAAATTAACTTCATTAGAACCTGCAAACAAATATATACTGTTAATAAAATATTAAGGAAAAAACTTATAAAAATCAAAGGAAATTTTTAAAAAAGACATTACTACAATATGCAAATAACCAATCTTTTGTGCATGTTAGAGCTTGAACGGTATCTTTACTAAGTGAACTTCGATGTTCATCAAGTATTCTTCCACTAGCACTAAAGGTAAATTCCGAGGCGACGGTAGATATTGGAATGGTCAAAAAATCTCTAGCTATCTTAGCAAGTATCGGATATCTAAACTCATTGGCTTTCCAAAAAGCCAACACATCTACTTTCGAGTTCCTAGCAAATCTTGACTCATCCAAATACAATTGCATTTCTGACTTTTTGTTAGTAGATTCATCTTGACTCTCAAACTCATCAAAATCCTAAAAATAAATAATTGAAAATTAGTAAAATACTCATTAAAAGACTATATATAAACAAACATATATATTACCTTAAGTCGTGCTCTAACTCCATATGCACATGTTGAATCATCCCTTGTATCGTCAAAACTCGTTGGTAGCATTTGAACTACTTGCAACATTTGAAGTTGTAGATGAACCATTACCCGCATTTGACATGACATATTCATTAAAAGTAGAATGCAAATACTCCTCAATGTTATTATATTCACTACCACCACAACCACATCCATAAACTTTTGAATAACTCCAATCGATAAACTGTAACTTGTATCTAGGATCCAACACAATAGCTATGGCTAATGTAAGATTAAAATCAGACCAATCCTTTTGAAACTTCCCCATCATCAACTCTGTCATTTTTTAATATACTCATCTTTTGAAATCCTACCCTCATATAAAGTCCAATAAGCCATAAAAATATGTGGATAATACAAGTTTGAAGTAGGGTAAAGGGTCCCCGAAAAAACCTCAGTCACATCATGAAAAAATGCAAGAAAATTACATATTTTTTTCATTATGTCCCACTCCTCTGCCGTTGGACAGTGCTTATAATTGGAATCACTTAATGCTAAATGACAAAAGACACGTTGATAGAAAATGGCACCATCAGGCATTTCAAAAGTAGAGTTCCACCTAGTAGGAACGTCTAGCCTTAACCTTTTTTTTGAATTTAAAAAGAGCAAGTTCACACAATTTAAAAACTTTTCCTTTCTTCCTTGTGAACCTTTCACATACTTAATGCTCTCTCTAACTTTGTAAACACAATCATCAATTTTCTTAAGCCCATCTTGCATAATCAAGTTCAAAATATGTGCACAACATCTCAAATGAAAAAATCTACTTTTAGAAACAAGTGGTGATTTTTTATTTAGTTGTTCTGTCAATAGCCTAACGAAAGTGTTATTAGAAGAGGCATTATCTAAAGTCACACAAAATATTTTTGTTTCTATGCCCCATTCTACTAGAATTGAAAACACATTTTCACATAAAGCAATACCGGTATGAGGTGGAGGCATGAAAGAAAATGTTAAGACTCTCTTTTGCAAAACCCAATGTTTATCAATAAAATGGACTGTAATTGCTAAATAATTATCAGTAGCAATAGAAGTCCACAAATCTGCAGATAAACATAACCTTCCAGGTGATTCTATAAGCATGTTTTTAATCTTTTCCTTTTCTCTCTTATACATTTTTAGCAAATCAGATTTAATAGTATTTCTAGTAATGATATTAACATCTAGTAATTCTCTAATGCCCGTATAATCTACGAATGACAAAGGCAATTCATGCTTAATAAGAGCAGCTACAAGCATCTCACGGAACTTACTTTGATCAAATTTCGATGACCTTAACTTCAATTCACTACTAAAAAGCATTTGACCAACATCTTTATAAGCATGACCATAGCAACTTTTTATATGTCGATTAAGATTGCATGTACCTTGGGTACTCTCGTATAGAATAACATGCTTACACTTGTTGCACGAGCATTGAGTTTTTCCGTCTAATTGCTTAAGTTTGGTAAAGTACTGCCATGCAACAGCTTTGTCTTTTCTTTGTCTCTTTTCCCCTGCTTCTTAGCACCTTTTTCCTCTTGTAAATCCACAGACTCAACCCCATCACATTTCATATCCACATTCTTTGAGCTATCATTTTCTAAGTCAACTTTAATATAACCAGAAGAATCCATCTGCAATAAGTCAATAAAAGTTTGTTATTAACAAATTGTAATACAACTGATATCATTAACAGATTCGAATAAGGAAGAAATAATAGATCGAATATATGATAGATTGCATTAACAGATTCGAATAAGGAAGAAATAATAGATTCGAACATATAATAGATTGCATTAACATTAACTGTTATGTAAATATAGAGCATGCAGGGAGACCGAATCACAAGAACTTAGAAAAAGAGGGAGACGCATCTAACTAATGTTGTACACTTTAACTTATAAAAGAACTCACAAGGTAGAGATTAAGTACAAAAATGAAAGAAACAGCAACTAACGAATTCCATTTGCCCATTTTGAAAAGATACATCAGTGCACCAAGATGAAAAAAAAAAAATTCAGACATTAACTCAACTATAATTGAATTACCAGATTCGGAATTTACCTGAGATTAAGATTGCATGTACCTTGGGTACTCTCGTATAGAATAACATGCTTACACTTGTTGCACGAGCATTGAGTTTTTCCGTCTAATTGCTTAAGTTTGGTAAAGTACTACCATGCAACAGCTTTGTCTTTTCTTTGTCTCTTTTCCCCTGCTTCTTAGCACCTTTTTCCTCTTGTAAATCCACAGACTCAACCCCATCACATTTCATATCCACATTCTTTGAGCTATCATTTTCTAAGTCAACTTTAATATAACCAGAAGAATCCATCTGCAATAAGTCAATAAAAGTTTGTTATTAACAAATTGTAATACAACTGATATCATTAACAGATTCGAATAAGGAAGAAATAATAGATCGAATATATGATAGATTGCATTAACAGATTCGAATAAGGAAGAAATAATAGATTCGAACATATAATAGATTGCATTAACATTAACTGTTATGTAAATATAGAGCATGCAGGGAGACCGAATCACAAGAACTTAGAAAAAGAGGGAGACGCATCTAACTAATGTTGTACACTTTAACTTATAAAAGAACTCACAAGGTAGAGATTAAGTACAAAAATGAAAGAAACAGCAACTAACGAATTCCATTTGCCCATTTTGAAAAGATACATCAGTGCACCAAGATGAAAAAAAAAAAATTCAGACATTAACTCAACTATAATTGAATTACCAGATTCGGAATTTACCTGAGATTGGAATTTGGAAGAAGAGGACGACCGGCGGCCGGTGATGGTGCCGCTGCCGGAGATGGCGCTGATGGAGAAGATGGCCGACGACCGATGAGGACTGATGAAGAGGACGACCAGTGGCGTTGGACCGATGAGGACTGATGAAGAGGAGTAGAGGACGGCCGATGTTCAGGATTTCAGGTAGCTTTGGATTGGAATTTGGATGGAGGCGATGGAGATAAACTAGGTCAAAAATAAGAGTCAGGTCTAACTTCCAAGTAAAATCATTTGAGCTGCAGATAAATTCTAAATAAAAAGGGTTTGGGCTTGGGCTTGGGCTGGGTAAATTGTTAACATGTCTTTAACGTTTCCTAACATGTTAACATGTCTTTAACCTGTTTAGACACTAAATTAACATGTCCTTAACGTGTCGACATGTTAATGACACGAAACCTGTTAAGGTCAAACACGGGACATGTTAATTACGTGTCGTGTCGTGTTAACAGGTCCGTATCAAAAATTGTCAGCCCTAGATATATCATTAAAAATCTTCATCTTTTTTTTCCACTTATTTCCATTAAAAAACTCAGCCTGTCTCCTACTTCATTTACTTCTCTTTTTAAAAAGGACTTGAGAATACAGCTTAAAAGGCAGAAGGGGCCATAATGACATACCCTAATAATTCAGGGGGCCAGATGCATTTATACGGATATCGCTTTAAACTCCGCGTCCAACATTGAAAAGACTTTTGCGGCCAATCGTTCTCTCCGTCGAGGGCTCAAATCAACCACAGATTCGCTACATGTAAAACCCTAATTCCTTTACTTCAATTCGTTTCCAGTTATTTATTATCTCTATTTTTCAGTTTTCTATACTCAATAATTCAATTCACACATTGATATGCGCAAGTTTTGCAGAATTTCAAGTTGAATTGACCTAATTTTCGATTGTATTGATTACAAATTATTGATGCTTATGATTGTGCTAATTGGTGGCTATTGAATGAGTGTTGGACATTTTGATGGGTTGGAGTAGCATTTTCTGATAATGTTTGTGCTTAATGAATGAGATTTGTGAAATTGGTTACTTGTTAATGATTTGATAGTAAGCAATCATAATCATAGTTAGATAAATGCTTTTGTACTAGGAGTAACGTAAAAAATCTGATATGGATCGCCTAGTAAATTTGACGTGAACGATTACTTATTTACAAATGTTTATCATTTTTGAAGTAGATAAGTAACATTTTGACCTAGAATAAAAGGAATGTTTCGATTTTACCTTCAAGTGAGTATGAGGATATCCATGTTAAATTAAACTTATTTGCTAATTGGCTTGCAAATAGACTTTCTGCTACACGTGCATTTTTGTTCTAGTATGTTGAATCTAAAAAAAAAGCAGCAAGCTAGCAAACTGGTATTATTTGGTTCTAACTTTAGAAATTGGAGACATTTAGTTAGATTTAAGCAGCACTCATGTTAGGTTTAGACACTGTTGATATTAGGAAATCCTTCTTAATTCTAGTTTCATCCAATTGATAGGTTCATGAAGTAGAGGGACAATGAAGTCTGCTGGACATGCTTTGCTTTCTTCTTTTAAACCTCCTTATTGTTTTGCCCAAAAAAACTATCGCAGATTGCCTTTAAAATTTGTTTGTGGAATTGCAACTACTAAATCAAGGAAGTTATACACACTCAATCAGAAGGATCGATCACTTTCAAATTTCAATATGGTTGCGGAGCAGTATTTGCCTCCTTGGTTCAGGTACGTATCTAAGATATGTTGTAATGTTACATGATAGAAGTTAATTTTTGGTTTCTTTTCTTTAAGGTGTTGACTGATTTCTTTACTTGTTCACAGTGTTGCCCCGATGATGGAGTGGACGGACAATCATTATAGGACAATGGCCCGCCTTATATCAAAACATGCATGGCTCTATACAGAAATGCTTGCTGCGGAGACAATTGTTTACCAGGAGAAGAATTTGGTACGAAGTGATTCAGTTGGTTGCACGTGTTTTATTACATGTGCAAATATTGAAAATACATGGCAAATGAAGATCATATTGACATAAAACATATATATGTACATGTGTGTCTATTTATGCATATGTGTACATGTTTGTGTGCGTATGATATTGAAAAGATGTAGAGTGATTACTTAGGCACTAATATGACCCAATCAGAGATGTTTCTTACCAGCAATATTCTCTATATTTCCCTGGAGTACCTTTGTATCCTTAAGCTAGCTGGAATAGATGTTTTTAGATTAAGAAGGTGGCAAAATGGACAGGTTCGCCGGGTCGAGTAACTTGTGAAAAGATGTTAGGAACAAAATGGTTTTTGGTACAACTTGGGTTGGATTGACCCAAAACGTGCTCTTTCCATTTTCTTAGTATTTATGAAATAATTAGCGTGTCAAATTTGATCACAAGAACTAAACTAGTTCAATAATCAACAATAATCTAGTTTTTTGAATACTAGGTTTTATTCGTTATAAATAACACTTTTGTTGACTTTTGACTCTTCTTTTTTTATTTTTTATTTACCCTTTAGAGATAAAACATAATCCAATTCCAGTGATTTATTGAAGTAAATGGGTCGATTGCCCTCTTATAATTATACGTTGGGTTAATTATTGAGTTCACATGTGAAGGCTACTAGTTTGAGGAGGTATTTTTGGTTAAAGTATGAAACTTGGAAGAGTAGGAGACTTTGGCGATTTCTTGGAGAAGAAGAAAGCTTGGTGTGCAAGTTTGGTATTAGTATGAGTTTAGGAAGGTTTATTTTAATTTGGTATTAGTTTAATTTATGGTATGAGTCTATTTTGGTATGTTTATTTTAGGAGGTTATTTAACTTGGAGGTTAATTTAGGGTTAGAATCTTTGAGTCTATTTAAAGAGTCATATGTATGGAAGTTTTGATTTAAATTAATGAGAATGGATTGTACGTAGAATTCATGGGCTTCAATTGGTATCAGAGCTTTAGGCTCTTGGTATTTGGTGCGAAGTAAGAAGAAAGCAAGCTAGTTTTGAGTCGTGATCAGGAGGAGAACAACAACCCTTTGTTGTTTCTGGTGGCTTTGGATTCTTGGTCGTGAATTACTAGAAAAAGGGGTCTCGGGTCTGACTTTTGGCCGAGAGCTGTAGGAGAAATAAGGAGTCTTTTCTGGGTAAGCAAAGTAAGCAGCAGATTATTCGAGCATGTCCTTTTAAAGGCCTCGCAAACAGCAGCAGGTTTGTTTTCGGTTTCCCTCTTTGGCCGAGAATAGCATAGAAGCAGCAGGTTGCAATTTTTCTGGTGGATCTGTGTCCAACAGAGAATTAGCAGGAAGAAGGAAAGTGGCTGTATTGGTTCGGCCGAGAGGAAGTCAGAAGCAAGCAGGCTGTCTGCTCTCCGGGAGTGAGCAAGTAATCAGGAACAAGTTTCTTGATGATTTGCAAGGAAGAAAGAAAGTAAGTAGGAAGAAACAAGGAAAAACCTTTTCCTTGTTGAGTAGGCAATCAAGAACTAGTTTCTTGATATATTGAAGGAGAAGGAAGAACAAGGAAATTTTTTTTTTCTTGTTGAGTAGGTAATCAAGAACTCGTTTCTTGATGTATTGAAGGAGTAGGAGAAAAAAAGGAAATTAGTAGGAAGAAGGAATCAAGTAGGAAGAAGGAAGAACAAGTAGGAAAGAAGGAAAAAGTAGGAGAGTAGGAAAAGAAGGTAATAAGGAAAGAAAGAAGGTAGGAAAGCAAGAAAGAAAAATAGCAAGCAAGAAGTCAAGAGAAAGATAGCAAGGAAGAATGAAGAACGAGCAAGAACGTGTGGTTCCATTCGGAAGAAAGCAAGAGAAGGAACGGGAAGGTTTGCAAGTTGAAGGGGTGAAGATTGTGAACTCAACAATTAAGGGGGTGATTGTTGGGTTAATTATTGAGTTCACATGTGAAGGCTACTAGTTTGAGGAGGTATTTTTGGTTAAAGTATGAAACTTGGAAGAGTAGGAGACTTTGGCAATTTCTTGGAGAAGAAGGAAGCTTGGTGTGCAAGTTTGGTATTAGTATGAGTTTAGGAAGGTTTATTTTAATTTGGTATTAGTTTAATTTATGGTACGAGTCTATTTTTGGTATGTTTATTTTAGGAGGTTATTTAACTTGGAGATTAAGTTAGGGTTAGAATCTTTGAGTCTATTTAAAGGGTCATATGTACGCAAGTTTTGATTTGAATTAATGAGAATGGATTGTACATAGAATTTCTGGGCTTCATTATAGATGATTTCTTCTTGGTGTTTCTAAATCCAAGTCTTTGCAGACCTTTGACTCATTTTCTTTTTGATTGCTCAGGACAGATTTTTAGCCTTTTCTCCAGACCAGCATCCTATTGTACTTCAAATTGGTGGAAATAACTTGGAAAATCTGGCAAAAGCAACTCAACTAGCAAACAAATATGGCTATGATGAGATTAACTTGAAGTGCGTGTAGTTTTATAAGATATCTTTTATAATGTTGTCTTCTTAATCTATTTATGTGGTGAGATTTTTTCTTCTGGCAGTTGTGGGTGTCCTAGCCCAAAGGTAGCAGGACACGGGTGTTTTGGCGTGCGTCTTATGCTTGATCCAAAGGTTTGAACTGCTTTTCTTAACTACATTACACGCGTCTGTAATCAGTGCAGAACACATATTTGTCTGTCAAAGTGCTATTTTAATTAGGTTGATCTTTGCAAGGGAAGTTTGTTGCTGAGGCTATGACTGTCATTGCTGCTAACACAGATGTTCCAGTTAGTGTTAAATGTCGTATTGGTGTTGATGATCATGATTCATACAATGAACTTTGTAAGTTATTTTTCCTTCTTTCTTGCTATAAGCCTATAATTTGTTTTTATATATTCTGATGAAAGAAACAAATTGACATACTTCATGTTGACTAGAGGTGGGTTTAGTGGAAAAATTGACAGGTTGGGTAATGGGTAAAAACAGGTGACTTCTGGCACGGGTCAGGCACAAAACAAAATCGTTCAAAATTTTTGAAATGTTAATAATATGATGATAAATTCTTTTATTGTTTCAGTAATAAACTGACATCATAAGTAAAATGATTTAGGAGGTTGTATATATTAAAAATACACTTTGGGCAACTGTCAGGCACTCAGACCCATTTGACCTGGTACCTTTTAAGCTAATATATTCTTTTGCTCAAAGTAAACCTAAATCGACCCATTCATAAGTAAACTGTATCTTAGAACTATGGTGGCAAAATCAATTGTTTACCTTTTTTGCTTGTAAGTGCTTATTTGCTGCTTTGCTAAGTAACTGTCTTCTTGTTATTGCCTGAAGGGTGCACCCATTGTATCATATGCTTGGGTTGTATTCCATTTCCACCTTATATTATACACAATTTTATATCTGGCTGGCATAAAATTGAGTTTTTGATAACATGTATGATTTATGTGACTGCTTAGATTTTTATAGGACTTTTTTACATGCACTTCTGCAATTGTCCTGATCTTTTTGCTTTTTGTTTGCAGGTGATTTCATATATAAAGTTTCTTCTCAATCACCAACTAGACATTTTATAATACATTCCAGAAAGGCATTGCTGAATGGAATTAGCCCTGCGGATAATAGAAAAATTCCTACCTTGAAGTATGTAACTAGTTGTATTTGGTCATTTTAGTCAACTAATAATCTTAAATCTGCTAATGTTTTCCCTTATTTTCATAATTGTCACAAGTCTTTGGTTGTATTTTGCGCAGATATGAATACTATTATGCCCTCCTTCGTGACTTTCCAGACCTCCGGTTTACAATTAATGGAGGCATAAACAGCATTGATGAGGTAAGTTTTCACTGATAATCTTTGTTTTTCATGTTAAACATATGAACCGGTGATCAATTACTGCAAAATTTAATTTTAAAGTAACAAATACATTTTCAAATATCTATATATTCTGCCTAGCACATGTCATCTTTTGATGATTTGAAGAGCTTATTTGCAATTAGATTTTTGACTTGCTCATTTTTACTCCCTATTTTTCAGTAAAACCAAATAGCATAAAAGTTATAAAAGAATTAAACCAAAAGTATTGTGTTTATAGTGCCTGAGCATAGCTTTCAGAAAATGGTGTTAGTGAAGATGCAATAGTTTGATTTTTAACCTTACCTACCTTTTATGATATTGAATTACTAGGTACGTGCAGCACAAAATGAAGGAGCTCACGGTGTCATGGTTGGTCGTGCCGCCTATAACAAGTATGAAATTTAGCCGTCAATGTTTTTTAACTAATAATTTTGACGTTATATTCTTGCTTTACTTATTGGTCACGCTCAAGGAGTACACCACTGTTTTGTACTGATTAGAGGTGGCAATTTGGACCACTTAAAGAGGGCAACCGAGGTTGTGTTTTCCTTCTCAAACGGGTCAAATAAAAAGAGAGTGAAAAATGAAATTGGTCTATTGGTTAAACCAATCAAAAGAGTTAAAGTTGCCTGAAATGTCTTTTAGTGCATATAACCATCCTATAATTCGCTTCATGTACACATTTAGGTAGTTATTGTTATATTGTTTTTTAGTCAAAGTTATTATATTAATTATAAACATTAAAATGCCACAAAGTTTGTTTGCGGGTCATCCCAACCTGTGCTACAAGTTCCTGTTTCAATTGAACCCGTTTTGATCAATTATCCACACATTTGACCATTTAATATAATTCAGTTTCTTTATAATAAAATTATACCATTAAATGCAGAGTTTATGCTCTTTAATTTGATATGAATAAATGTAGAAACATTAAAATATTATAGTGTATTCACCAGTGAATACATGTAAATAAAATGATTCCTTTTGACTGAAGTTGTTACCAACTTTTTGACAGTTCATGGTCCATGCTAGGAAACGTTGATACTGCAATTTATGGTGCAGCACCTAGCGGTGTGACTCGTCGTCAGGTTTGTTGCAGTAAACCTTTTTCAATTATATAAAATATCAGTTTCCTAGGTATCTTAATGTATATAAATCTGCTTCCAATAACTTTTTGTAGGTCTTGGAGAAGTACCAGGTGTATGCTGATTCAGTCATAGGAATATATGGAAATAGTAAACCAAGTCTCCGGGATTTGGTTAAGGTACGCGTATCATTTGTAACATTGTTAGTTAAAAGTTTCTTGATTTGCATTTTTCAATGGTGGTTTATCCAAGAAAAAAATCCCTGAAAACGTAAAAAGAACTTTGTTAAATTGTATCTGTTTTATTTTAAAATACAATGAGTTTGTGATTTCCATATTACTCTCTCCTTATGCCGCAGCCTTTATATGGCCTGTTTTGGGGGGAGCCTGGAAATGGAGTGTGGAAGCGGAAAGCCGATTCTGCTTTCCATAATTGCAAGGTAAGTAAATTTTAGTTATTAAGCTTGATTGATGAGTTCACATGGTCTCTATAGGGTCTTTTTTTAATATTTTATCAATAATAACGTGTTAGATATGATTATCGAAACTCTATATTATTTTTCATAAACTATTTAGAAAGTTTTCTTTTGAGTTAAGTTCTGTTTTAGTCCCTGTGGTTTGGTCCAAATTGCCATTTCAATCCAATTTTTTTTTACCTGTGACACACTGTGGTTTCTATTTCTTGCCATTTCAGTCCAGCTCACTAACACTGTCAGGGTATCTGGTGGTTCCACGCCCCATGCCCTTTGGGGCTTTCTGATTGGGCCACGCACAGAGAGCAGAGCAACGCTCGTGAGCACACTCACAACCCCCTCTCACCGAGGGGCGGCGCGACGCGGTGTTCCATGTCAACCCACGCCCCTGTTCACGAGAACCATTACACATAGCCATAAAGATTTCTGTTAACTTAAGGGGTAATTGAGTCAATTTGCCCTTAGGTACAAGCACTAAAAAAAATAAAATCTTTAAAAATCGTATTTTTTTCGTCTCCTACTCTCACTCTCACTTTCTCGTGAAGTAGCCATTTTTTCAAGAGCTTCATGTGAAGAAGACAATGAGATTGAGAGAGAGGAGGGAGGGATTTAATTACAAGGGTATTTTAGACATTTGACAAAAAAAGTTTAACAGAAAAACTAACGATGTTAGTGAGCTGGACTTGATGTTCTTCTACAGGGTGTCACATGCAAAAAAAAAAAGAAATTGGATTAAAGTGGCAATTTGAACTAAACCACAGGGACTAAATCAGAACTTAACTCTTTTTTTTCTTTTATTTTTTTTTATCATATACGCATCTTGAATAAACTTTGGGGGACCTTCTACTTTTATGCATTTTGAAGGGTTCACATGGTCTATTTCGATCTTTTTAACTTTTTATTATCAATAATTAACGAGTTAGATATGATTAGGGAAGCTGTATATTTACAATAATAATCTAGTTTTTCATAAACTACTTTTAGAATGTGTGTTTTTTAAATCTATTTTGCATCTTGAATAAACTTTGGGGAATTTTCTACTTTTCTGCATTTTGAAGGGTTCACTTGGTCGATTTTGGTCTTTTTAATTTTTTATTATCAATCATTAACGAGTTAGATATGATTAGGGAAACTATATATTTACGATAAAACTATTTTTAGGTGTGTTTTTTTAATCTATTTTGCATCTTGAATAAACTGCGAGACTTTCAACCTGTTGACCCATTTGACATGTTTCCATCTTAATTTGACCCATTTGACACGTTATAGCAAATTTTATGCATTTTGGAGCCCATCCATAATATTTACTTATGTGGTTGATTATGTTTGTAGACATTCAAATCCTTAATGGAGGAGACTATAACTGCAATTTCAGATTCAGTTCTTGATTCACCGGTTGTTGATGCATATTCGACTACTTGCATAGATAAATTTGTTAATTCGAAGAGTCTGCTACCTTCGCCTTATACAGTCGATGAAGAACACGAAGAACAGTTGTTGTACGCTTAGTTTGTGAGCATAGTACAAACTTTTGACCAGTTAATTACTAGTATAATTTATATCATGTTTGTGCCCTAGTTGACATTCTTTGGGAAATAGATCCTGCAAGTTAAAGAAAATTAACCAAAATGGTATGTTAATCCAGATAATCATTTTGTTTGTTGCATGTTATTGTTAATCATAGTGACAAGGCTTCAATTATGAAGGTAAGATTGCAACTTTTTTGTTTATTTTGGAAAACTCTCCCTAAATTATATTATTGAATCTCATGTGTCAAAATGGTTGTTTGCTCATGTTATGTTCTTTACATCTTGAATTAGAGGTGGTCAAAAGAACCGGATCCGAATCCGATCCGATGGATTATCCGAAACCAGATCCGGCTAGAACCGGTTTTTTTGGAACCGGTCCGGATTTTTTCAGAACCGGTTTAGAAGTTTTAGACGGACTGGATAAAAATCGGACAAAAATCGGATTTTTTGGAATTGGTTTTTTTCGGACATTTTGGAACCGGTTAGAACCGGTTCTAGCCGTTAGAGGGTAAAAAAATGGCTATATAGCCTTTTATGGCCTTTTTTTGTATTTTTTTATGTTGTTTGAGGCTAGAAACTATGTATAAATAGGTATTGAAGGTATGAGTTAGTTCACCACAACATCCTAGCTCTCAAAAACGCTCTCAAAACGTAAAAAAACGCTCACTTTAACGCAAAAAAAAACGCTCCCATGGCTTCCGCTTATGCTTCCGCAAGTACTCAAAATTCGGTTGGTGGTTCTACAAGCGAAGCCACGGTGGTGAGAGTACTTGCTCCCGAAACCAAGAGATATGGGCTTATTTTGATTTATGCGAAATGTCGAACGGTTCGCAAAAGGCTCGTTGCAAACGTTGTGGTAAAATTATGGGTGCTGCGGGAAATAACACTTTGAGGAAACATATTGTTAGTCACGCAAAACACACTCAAGGTGAAGATCAAACTCAAATTGGTAGAGATGGAGGAGTTTGGCAATACAATGTCGAGAGGGTTCGTGAAAGAATGACACATTTCGTCATTCAAGAAGGGTTGCCTTTTGATCACTTTGATAACCCGCGCTTGACGAGGATGACACAAGAGACGCTTCAGCCGAGCTACACCAATGTAAGTCGTTCTACTTTGAGAAGGGATTGTTTAAAAATGTGGAAAAGAGCTAAAAAAGAATTAATCTTAGGTTTTAAAATTTTAAATACCGGCATTAACTTAACCACGGACGTTTGGTCCGCTCCACATGGTTTACCCGAATCGTACCTTTGCGTTACCGCACATTGGGTTCAACCCGAGTCGTGGCAAATGATGAAGCGTACGATTGCGTTTGATTATTTTGGATATCCACATACCGGCGAAAACTTATTTTATATTTTAGACTCGGTAATTCAAACTTATAAAATTCAACCAAAAATATTTTCAATATCTTTTGATAACGTTTCAAATAACATAAACGCGGTGGAAAAATTAAAAAAAAAATATGAACCGCCTTGTAACGGTGTTTTCTTTCATAGTCGATGTGTTGGACACATCATTAACTTGGTTGTGCAAGACTGTCTAAACATCCAAGAAATAAGAGAAATGAAAGAAAATTTTAAAGTGATATTACGGGAAGTTTTTAGCACAAGCAAAAAAAGATATATAAACTATAGAAACTTGTGCCAACAAACGGATTCCATCTTTTTAGGTCCAAATTGGGACGTACCTACTAGATCGACATGGAAAATGTTTGAATCGGCCTTAAGACAAAGAGTTACTTTAAAACATTTCCATGATGAACTTGTGCAAAAGAAACGTTGTTCACAAAAATTTGATAATATAAGTTGGGATATGATCGAGAAACTAACTAATTTGCTTGAGGTTTTTAAAAATGCAACTACATGTTTATCGGGAGTTTATTATCCCACGTTTTCGCTAATACTTCAACAATTATACTTAATATGTAATAAATTAAAAGAGTTTGAATATCACGGCACTATTTTTGAAAAAAATGGTAACACCTATGAAAGCTAAATTTTAAAAATATTTTTCGAAAATGCCGGCCGTTGTTACATGTTCGGCAGCCTTAAACCCAACGATTAATGTAACCGGTGTTGAAACATTAATTGGATCAATATCGGACTATTTAAATATGTTCGAGGAAGATCCAAATTTTGAATCAAATGCAATAAGAGACTTCAATTCGGCTTTTAATAATATGTTTGATTATTATTTACGCAAATATGGTGGAAGTGGTGATCCATCAAACATACGTGAATCAATGGGTTCGGGTTCAAGTTCTAGTAGTTCAAGGAACCCGATGCTAAATTTATTTAACACTTTAAGAAACGAAAATACTAAACGAGCTCGTGGAAGCACACCAAGTAGCGAGCTTGGAAGATATCAAGCAACCGACTTTATTTCAACTCTAAGATCCGAAGAGTTTGAAAACTTTGATATCTTGAGTTGGTGGCAAGGAAGGGAATGCCAATATCCCATTCTAGCCGCAATGGCCCGTGACCTACTAACCGTCCAAGCTTCCACGGTAGCTTCGGAATCTGCTTTTTCTCTTAGTGGCAGAGTTTTATCTATTCGAAGAACAAGGCTTACACCGGAATCTATGGAGATGTGTATTTGCTTGAAGGACCATTTGGATGCCGCCGAACGTGTACAACATGTTGCAAAACTAGAAGGCGAGCTTGACATTGAACAAGAAATACACGAATTCGAAGTAGAACAAGGGGCGGCGAATCCACTTTCTGACGAAGAACAAGCTTATGATGAAGCCCAACGTATCTCAAGCGAAGAAGATTGAAAACCGATGTTACGAAGACTAAGATGAGTAGACGACGAATAACGAGTCATAATAAATAATATATATTTTGTGATTCAATTATGTTTTTTGTAATTTTTTTGTACGAACTATTGTTAAATCACTTAAAAAAATATAAAAAATAAATAAAACATGTATTTTATAGTGTATCTTTGTTAATTTTTTTAAAAAAGTTTTTTTTAAATAATACGAAATATAAAAAAATAAGATTATTATAAAAAAAGTAAATTGGTATATAGAAAGTAAATGTAAAAGTAGGCGATGATGTGAAAATATAGGGGTGTTTGAAATAGGATGTAGTGTTAGAGTAAAATTAAGGGGGGACTACTAACAAGACACGGAAAATGCTATCCGGACCGGGCTCTATACGCATCGTATAGGGCAATATGATGCGTATTGCCCTTCACAAATTCTCATGTTAGACAACATCGTATTACCTGGTCATTCGAACCCTTATACGCATCGTATTGAGCCATACGATGCAGTTTAGGGTACAAGGTCACTTCTGATTAGTAGCAGAAGGTCCTTGTACCCTATACGCATCGTATTGGCCCATACGATGCGTATAGTGGTTGGAATGACCAGGTAGTATGATGTTGTCAGTTTGACCAAGATCCTATACGCATCGTATAGGCTTATACGATGCGTATAGGAGACAAATTTTGTGTATTTACGCATGCACAATTCTCATATGAACGTATCCTTCAAAAATCATTCAAACAATTTCTTAAATAAAGTATAGCCATGTCTTGGTGGTGGGATGGTAACTACGGTTTTCAGGTATATTCTAACGAGTCGCTGGAAAACAACCCGCAAAGTTCTGGCGGTCAAGGTGTGAACCAGGAAGAGGTCTCGACCGACGTCTATTCTAATCAACGGGTAAGGCTTGCATATTTGAACGAGCCACTAAGCAATTCCGACTTCCTATACGGTGAACCCTCTTACCAAACACAACCCACAGATGACTTCGTATACGGTGAAGTCTCTTACCCTACACAACACTACGACGACTTCGTATACGCGGGTGAACAATCTTACCCGACAAAATACACCGACGAATTCGCATACGCAGGTGAAAAATCTTACCCGACACAACACACCGACGACTTCGTATACGTGGGTGAATTATCTTACCCAACACAACAAACCGACGACTTCGTATACGCAGGGAACAAACCGGCTAACAAGTCCGAAGACGAGGAACAAACCCATGCAACCGTGTCGTATAAAACTGACCAGGTATAACATTACTTCATATATATACCTATAATTAGTTTGTTTTTTATTAACTGTTACCATACCGTTGTTACAGAATTTTCAGTCTCGTGAACACTTGGTGGATTGGGTTGTCCGCAGAGGACGTGATAATGGTTACGTCATTGTCATCCGACGATCTAGGAGAAAAGGCGACGACCCGTCGGCACCGGTTATCAAGGTGTGGCTTGTGTGTGACCGACACGGCGAACGTACGTCTACGGCCACGATTAGACGTGTCGGTAGCAAGAAAAGAGGTTGTCCCTTTAAATTAGAAGGAGTCTACGACGAAAATATTGGTTATTGGAAGTTAACAGTGATAGATGGCAGTCATAACCACGATCCTAGTCTACATATTGAGGAGCACGCGTTTGCTAGGAAACTGTCTAAGTCGGAACAACTTCTGGTGGCGAAGCTGTATTCGCAAAACATGCTGCCACGTAACATTCTGGCAACCATAAGTGAGCAAAACCCTGAAAGTAGGTGTATTAAAAAGGACATTTATAATTTGATACAAAAGATAAAGAACGAAATGAGAGTCGGTGAAACTCCAATGCAGGTTCTGGAGCACCTGCTTTCTTCTAAAGGGTACGTCTACTATACTCGGGAAGATAATGGCAAGACGATAATGACAACTAATGCGTAGAACTATACACAATATGTAACGAATGTTGGATAATATAACTTTATAATAATTATTTTAATAAAACATTTTGTTATTTATTTCTAAAGTATTTATAAAACATTTTATTAAAATATTAAAGAAACATTTTATAATTATTTTTTATATTATTTATATTAAAAAAAATTAAAAAAAAACATTTTAAAGTATTTATTTTTGAAAAACATTTAATTAAAAAAAAACACAAAAACTATACTATACGCCACGTATAGTGCAATACGTGGCGTATTGCCTTTAAAGGGAGGGAAACCCTGAAAATTTTAAATTTCAGATATTTTTGAGTTAATACGTTGCGTATAGAGTCATACGTACCGTATAGAATTCCAAAGGTCATGGTCTATACGCTACGTATTGTACTATACGAAGCGTATAGATCTAAGATATACTCAGAACTCCCATCGTACAGGGCCAAACGCACCCCCATTTTTACACAAAACCTTATACGAAGCCAAGGGAGATTCTTGATTATCGGCTCCAAAAAGTTCTATTCTACTCGTAAATGTACGTAATCTATACTACCGGTCAATAATATAGCATTATATAAACTGATATTGATGAACTATGCACAACGTATAGCCCTATACGTGGCGTATAGTTCATATGAGGAAGAAGATGAAACTATACGCCACGTATAGGTCTATACGTTACGTATGGCTCAACTTCTCGGTAACAAACCTGCGTATGGCCTAGTGTTGCCGCGTATGACTTGGGTTGCCGGTAACATACCTGCGTTTGGCTTGGGTAGGCCGCGTATGGCTTGCGTTCCCCGGTAACAAGCTATACGCCACGTATTAGGCTATACGTGGCGTATAGCTTTTTTAAAAAATTAAATATTTTCTTAAAATATTTAATTTATATTATTATAATAAAATACATTTTAATATTAATTTTTAAAATATTAAAATAATAATTTATTTTTAATTTATATTATTATATTAAAATACACTTTAGTATTAAAATAATAATTTATTTTTAATTTATATTATTTTCAGATATGACGAGTCACGATGATGATATTGATATGGTCTAGTTAGATGATCTTGCGCACTACCCGTATTTGCATTTTCCTCCCGACTCGGACGCTTTTGGCCAATGCAAGAAGCTACGGGAGGAGAGGATGGGGCCGGGGCCGGGGACGGCGGTTGACTGGGAGCTTCTCCAGGAGGTCTAGGAGGTGGAGCGCGCTTGGGGCATCATCGGCGAGGACACACCGTGGGACCGTTTGTTCGATCATGCATACACGGAGACATACCGAGAGATCGTCGTCTAGTTTCTTTCGACGTTCGTGTATTCAGAGGAGGGGCTGGCGCCTCCAGAGGGGGAGGAGCAGGCAGAGGAGCCGCTACAGTTCTCCTTTCGTATTTTTGGGCACATTTACCGTCTGACCCTCCGTCAGTGGGCCGTCGCGACGGGCTTGTATTTCGAGCCCGAGACGGTCACGCCACTTTACACCGAGGCGGTGACGGAGGTGGACAAGGAGGATTTCCTTGTTTTTTGGGGTTTGATTTCAGATAGCCCTTGGTTGGGTACCAATGGGAGGGTCTTGGGGATTAGAGACCCCCTATATAGATATTTGCACCGGCGTATCTCGACGTCGATCATACCGCGTCAGAAAAGCCGTGAGTGGTGCACCGATAGAGACCTCTTCTTTCTCTATTGCCTCCTTACCGGCACTCGGTACGCTCTGTCCACATGCCTAGCGCTTTATTTTGTATCTGCCTATATGCGTAGAAGCGCGGGCTTTTGTATGGCGGCGCTTTCATCACTCATCTCATGCGTGTTCTTACACCGTGGCATGATCACGAGCATGAGATGATGGCGCCCACCCCCCTGTCTGATTAGACTGAAGCACGGCGAGTGGCATGCGCATCACGCACCGATTCCTGGGGCTCGGCCTTCGGTTTCTAGGGGCCGTCCAGGACCAGGTTTGGGTCCCGGTGCCGTTGCCGCCGATGCCGGGACAGGGGGACCCGCCATGCTTGACCCGCCACACGGTGTGCCACACCAGCGGTCGCAGCCGCACGTCGAGCACGTTCACGACCAGCCGCCACAGCATCCCCGACACGTACGTCGATCTGTTAGGCTGAATAGGGCCACCCAGGCTTTGCTTGATGGACTTGTTGCCGACTCACGGCGACAGGCTCGTCATAGCGAGCGCATGGAGAAGCTGGTGATTTGGGCGGTTGGTCGCCTCGTGGATCTATCACGAGCCGCCGGCATCGAGCCACCACCACTACCACCGCCACGTCAGTATCCAGGCGACCCCGGTCAGGATGAGGGCGGTGTGTGTCAGGATGAGGGCGGGGCGTGTCAGGATGAGGGCGGGGTGGGTCAGGATGACGGCGGAGCGGGTCAGGTTTAGTTGTTTTTATTTATATTCAATTGTTTATTCTGTTATGTATGTAAAAACATTTGGATGTATATATTTAATTTTTTGATGTAATGTATATAATGTTTTGGTTATTTGTTTGTACTGTTTAATTTGTTTGTTTGTAATGATAAATTATAAATGTAAAAATATAATAAATGTTTAAAAAAGATAAAAATTATATAAATTAAAAAAAAGATAAAAATTATATAATTAGAAAAAAACTTAAAAATTATATAAATTAAAAAAAACATAAAAATTTTATAAATTAAAAAAAATAACAAACTTATATTAATAAAGTTATATAAATTAAAAAAGATAAATATAACATAAATTAAAAAAAAACCTATACGTGGCGTATAGACCAATACGTCACGTATAGGCTTCTTAAATCCAAAAATCTGTCAAGTTTTGAAGCAAAAATATAACCCGAGACTCATACGCCTCGTATAGTGCAATACGCCACGTATGAGTCCCAGCCGCCAGACAGAGAATGACACGTGACATTCTCTGTCAGTGAGATTAAACCCTATACGCCTCGTATTGGCCTATACGAGGGCGTATAGGGTGGCGGCGTGTGCAATTAGTAATATTCCGTGTCCCGTTAGAATTCCCCAAAAATAAAGGTTTTTGAAATATGAGTGAAAATCTGATGTGACAACTGATGTGTCAACTGATGTGTCATGGTTGGTTGTGTTTGTGTGTCCACCATCGGAGATCCTCTCATGGCCTGAACTAATTAAAAGACATATATCTGATACTTATTAAATTATGCCATGACAAATTAAAGTGTACAAAGTGTGTAAACTTGACGTAAACGACTACACTAAAATGGATATATACTTATTATTGGGGAGCCTTAAATAAGAAGTGAATTTTCGCTAAAAAACCTAATAAATGATTTATTTTTTAACCGAAATTGGGTCAAACGAACTCTGATTGAGCTCATTCCAGCGGCGTTGAAACCGGCTCGTCGAGGTTTTTGGGAGTGGGGGTGGGGGGATTTAGGTTTTTGGAGGGTGGGGTGGGGGGGATTTAGGTATTTGGGGGGTGGGGGGAGGGGGGAGGGGGGATTTAGGTTTTTTGGGGGGTGGGGGGGTGGGGGTGGGGGTGGGGGTGGGAGGATTTAGGTTTTTGGGGGGATGGGGTGGTTAGGTTTTTGGGTTTAGCTTTTAGGGTTTAGCGTTAGGGTTTAGCTTTAAGAGCATTCATATCAGTTTCTGCATATGTTTGTGAGTGGGTTCTGCATATTTTAGGGAGTAGTTTAAAGTGGTTGTGAGTGGATGAGAGAAAAAAAGTATAAATTTTTTGTATCTTTGGGGAAAACACTGTTCACATCTATTAATTTTTTAATATTTTTTGAAAGTGGTTGTGAGTAAAGGAGAG
This sequence comes from Smallanthus sonchifolius, assembly GCA_023525975.1. Classification (NCBI taxonomy): domain Eukaryota; kingdom Viridiplantae; phylum Streptophyta; class Magnoliopsida; order Asterales; family Asteraceae; genus Smallanthus; species Smallanthus sonchifolius. The sequence continues at coordinate 18,813,109 of CM042018.1, read as the reverse complement.
AGAAAAGGTAATGATAAAGGTATAAAAAATATTATTTAATTGAAAAGAAGAGAGAAAAGTTAGTGATTTTTGTGTAACTATAGAGATGAGGATAGAGAAACTGATGGGAATGCTCTAAAGGTTTAGTTTTTAGGGTTTAGGGTTTATCTTTAGGTTTTATTTCGACGAGCCGGCTCCAACGCCGCTGGAATAAGTTCCATCGAAGTTCGTTTGACCCAGTTTATTAATGAGAATTCACTTATTAGCGGAATCTTTCCGTACTTGTTATATACCTATAAAGCAATTGGGATGTAAAATAAAAGCATTGTATTGGTTCGAGTGAGCAGTGGTTTTTTTTTATTTTAAATTATTTCAAACTGTTATATTAAGCGAAACACATCATGAAATTAAGAAATTTACACTATTTGATTTGACTTTTTTACCTTTACCTATACATCATTAAATATGTCAAATCAATCTTTTTTTTAATTAAAGTTAAGTAATTTTTATTTTTTTACTCTAAATTTTACCCATTATTATTTGGTTTCTTTGTTTTTTAGTTTACTTTAAATTTTGTATATAAACTTAATATAAAATTTTAAGTTTACTATTATTCTTTATTTTAATTTAAGTTAACTTTTTTTTAAATAATTTGTATGTATGTAAATCTCAAAATAAAATTAATAACGTTAAACGAGGTGTATTTTTGTCTTTTCAACAAAACCTAAGTCAAACGTATCAATGCTCCACTGTTAAAAAAATGGAAAAAAGACAAAAATACTATCTCATTAAACGTTAAAAAATAGATGAAGTTAACCAATTGAATGAAAATGACAAGATTTTTTATTTTAAAAACCGAATCAATGAGAAGTTACATATTACGGGGGAATGAACATTATGCAATTTTTTTATCTATATTTTTAGAATAACATAAAAATAACAAGTTGAGAGAATAAAAAGAAATAAAATAATATTTGAAAATGTATTATAGAAAGACACATGGGAAAAAGACAAAGTCAACAACTTGTGTTTTCCCGACTCTCTCTCATATTAAATATATAAATTTATTTAATTATTTTTATAATTTTTTTTTGTCTATCTCCTATTAAATAATAATGATTTATATAAATTTATTTTTTATAAAACAGTTTTTATTTTAAAAAAAGTTAGGTTTGTTCATAAAATAATTTTTTAAATTAAATATTTCGTTCATTCTTTTATTTGAAGTACTAAATATATATTTTAAATAATGTAAAAAGTACTATAATTTTTTTTTGACTTTCAAAAAAATAAAGTTTAGATATTTTAAATAATGTAAAAAAGACTATAAATATATTATACACATCCGATATATTTTTTAAATGCTAATAGCTTAAAGTATTTTTACCTTTTTTTTTGTTTATCTATGTAAATTAAAAAAATATATATTCACCCAACCACATGAAGCCACACGAACCAATGCCAATGAATTAGTGTTCATCCGATTTCATTTTGTACAGGGTATATAATAATTAATATTAAAATACAATATGATATTATCACATGACCTAGTGGTGCACAAAAAAACCGGTTTTTTTTTAACCCGGTGTTAAACCGGTTTGGACCAAACCGGTTCGGGTTACCCAAAAATCGCCGGTTTGAAACCGGTTTGATGCTTTCTGGATGAGATCGGGTTAGGGACCGGTTCAAACAAACCGGTTTAAACCGGTTTTCGAGCTGGGTAAAAAAAGAGCCGTTGGGGAACGGCTATATGGCCGTTGGGGAACGGCTATATGGCCGTTGGGGTCAATTTTAGCCGTTTTTTTGGCTTCATTTGCACCCTTAAAACACTATAAATAGGTGGGGGGTGTTTAGGGTTGATCACACCTCTCTTTACACTCTCTAATCTCTAAAACCGCTCTTTAAACCCGTCAAAAACGCTCTCTAAACTCTAAAAAAAAAGCATGGCAAGTTTTGGTGTTGGTGGTTCCTCAAACGAAGTTACCGTTGTGGAAATTCGAGCAACAACGAGAAATCCGGCAATTTGGTGCAATTACAATCTATGTTTGTTGTCAAACGAGAAGGAACGTGCTCGATGCAAGATGTGTGGTGCATTTTTGGGGAAAGATTCAAACACTAGTTTGAAAATGCATATGGAAAAATCTTGCCCGTCATTGAAGGGAATTCCAAGTGAAGGTCAAGCCTCCATGACAAGCGAAGGAGGAATTTGGAACTTTGATCCAAATACTGTTCGAGATCGAATGACGAGGTTAGTGATTCAAGAAGGATTGCCGTTCAACTACTTTGACAATCCGCGCTTGACAAGGATGATTCAAGAGACACTCCAACCACGTTATCATCAAGTAAGTCGCACAACCCTTAGACGAGATTGTATAAAAATGTGGAAAAAAACAAAAAAAGAATTAATTTTGGGTTTCAAAAATTTGCAAACCGGTGTAAACTTAACCACCGATGTTTGGTCGGCTCCACATGGTATACCCGATTCGTACCTTTGCGTTACCGCGCATTGGGTTGATCCCAATACGTGGCAAATGATGAATCGTACAATCGCTTTTGACTTGTTTGAATATTCACACACCGGCGAAAATTTATTTTATATATTGGATGGTGTTATTAACGAATTTAAATTACAAAATAAACTTTTTTTAATGTCTTTTAATAATGCATCTAATAATACAAATGCGGTTCAAAAACTAAAAATTAAATATAAACCGGTTTGCAACGGCGTTTTTTTCCATAGTCGATGTGTCGCACACATCATTAACTTGGCGGTGCAAGCCGGGCTTGCAATTGAAGAGGTTTCAAACTTAACATATACTTTTCGACAAATGCTTAAAGATATTTTTAGTAACAAAAAAAAGATACAATGTGTATATTAAATTTTGTCGTGATACGAATAATCTTTGCTTAGGTCCGAATTGGGACGTCAAGACAAGATGGAACTCGACTTATACTATGTTTTATAGCGCTTTACGACAAAGAGAAACTTTAGAACTATTTCATGATATACTTGCCTCAAAACCTCGTCGTAAAATTCTAAAGTTTCCTTCTACAAATTGGGACATTTTAAAAGACGTAACCGAATTGCTTGAAGTTTTCAAAACCGCCACCACTTTTTTATCCGGTGTTTATTATCTCACAAGTCCATTAACACTAAAACAAATATATTTAATGGCTAACAAGTTGTATGAACTTGAAAATAAAAGCACTCTTTTTACAAAAATGATTGAACCGATGAAAGAAAAATTAGTGAAATATTTTAAAGAAATACCTCCCGTTATAACTTGCGCCGCCGCGTTAAACCCTACCATAAATGTTTACGGGGTTGAAATTTTGATTGATAGAATTACTTATGCTTTCAATTTGGATAGCGAAGACATCCATTTTGCACAAGTTACAAAAACACATTTTAACAAATGTTTACAAGATTTATTTGATGTTTATTTACATAAATATGGTACAACTCCGACTCCACATGAAACAATGGGTACATCATCAAGTGGTAGCTCGAGAGATGTTAATTTGAATTTATATAACGAAATGTTAAATGAATTTAGTAAACGGGCTCGAGGTACCACCCCGAGTAACGAACTCGGAAGGTATATTGGCACAAACTTTTTAGCGTTTATGCCTCCTACCGTTTTTGAGGATTTTGATATTTTGGCATGGTGGAAAAAAAACGAAGCTTCGTTTCCGATTCTTTCCGCCATGGCCCGTGATGTACTAACCGTCCAAGCTTCCACGGTAGCTTCGGAATCTGCGTTTTTTTTAGTGGCAGAGTATTATCGATACGAAGGACTAGACTCACACCCCTAGCGATGGAAATGTGCATTTGCTTGAAGGACCATTTGGATGCGATGGATAGGATACAAGACCAAACTTCTCTCGAAGACGAAATTCAAGCCGAATAAACCATACATAACAACGAGGTTGATCTTGGAATATCCGAACCAGTCACCGATGAAGAACTAGCCGAAGATGCAAGGCTACGAAACTCTAGTTCCGAAGACAACGCACAAGAATAATCAATAATATTCCAAAAAATAAAACGTTGAACTTAATGTTTTATATTTGTTATATTTTTGTAATGTTTTACAATTTTATAAATTTATCTTGTCATGTTTTTTAATTTATGAACTTTTTAAATATTAATAAACGTTGAACTTTAAGTATTAATGTTGCTATATTTTTTTGGATTTAATATTAAAAAATTAAAATTTATTTGAATTTTTTTTTTTAATAAAAACCTGTTTAAAGGGCAAACCGGTTTAAAACCAACCCTAACCGGTTTGACATTTTCCATTACTAAAACCGGTTTAACCCGAACCGGTTTGGGTCCAAACCGGTTTTGACTTTTCGTTGACCAAACCGGTTCGGGTTGAGTTGAACCGGTTTAGGTTAAAAAACCGATTTGTGCACCTCTACATGACCAATCGTATAATTAATTTTATAAGAAGAATACATAAAACTTTGTAGAACGACAATTAATATAACTTATTTTGTAAATTTATTAATAATAAAGGTTTAAGGTTTATTATAATAACTAGCTAAATAAAAAAATAGGAAATATATAATAAATGATATAATTATTCGGAATGGAAAAAAAATACAAGTTTGATAAACGGAAATAAATAAACGATACAAAAATCTTAGTTGCTTCGTTATACAGAAAAAAAAATACGATGTTTTGTTAATAATATTAGTAATAATAGAAAAATAGTTAATAAAAAAACAGAAAAGAATAAAAAGATATTTAATACTATAAGTTAAAATAACAAATAAAGGTGAGGTATACCTTTAGTCCTCTACCCGTTAAAAATGTTTGATGACATTGACTTCAAATCATTGCTCCAAACAAAAATTAAAATAGAGTATGGGAATATAATGATTATGATTTGACGTTTGAGTAAAAATTAAAATTAATATAGTGTATGTTAATTAAGTGGTGTATACCCTATATTGAAGTTAAAGCTTTATTGTGTTGGCTCCATTCCTCATTTAATTTTTTTCTCTCTTTTTTGGGTTTTTTTCCAAGTTTTTTTATTTTTGGATTTTTGTCCTTTTTTTTAATACTTTAGTTTTATGTTTGTTTTTATTAACATTGTTTTTAACATCGCGTCTACGTTTCCATAGAGTAGCATTTAAAATCAAGTCTTTTTTTGGATCGTGTGCTATAGCTAACGACGTTACCAACCTGACCGCTTATGAGCAAAAAACATCGTTGCAGCTATTTTCGTTTTATCATAACCGGTATCGTTGTTCGCTTTTATGATCTTTGACGACCCGAACTAATAACGACCAAACTCCTGTCACATTATACGAGGTGAAAAAGACCACGCTCTCGCCGCGAAGCGCGGGGTCCAAATACTAGTTAAATATATAATACAATTGACCTGGACTATTTACGGAGATTACATGATATATTTTATACAAACCTTGATTAAACTTAGTATTGTATACTTAAGTAAACAACCCTAAATATCAAGTCTTTCAAGATTTCCCGATATTATCCATTGTGGATTTACCTTCCAAAACTAGAACGCATGGCTAACACAAACATTGCATTCTTGAGTTCTTTCTAAGAGAAAGGAATGAAAAAGAAGGGTGAAAGCTATCTTGTTTTCAAACTTTTTGATGAAGGAAAATGAGGGAATGGAAGAGAAAGAGTGAAGATTTTATTATGTTATCTTAAACTATGTAAATGCAATAGAAATATTTAGTTATTAAAGTCTACAGAATAAACACATAATTATAAAATTACTAGTTTCATCTCCTCTCTACTCACATACAACGGCGGACCCATAATTTTTTTTTATGGGGATCGAAGATTTTTTGGGGTCGATTGTCAATAATTAAATATTAATTTTTTTCGGCCCGAGTCGGGTCGGGTCGGGTCACACAATAAAACGATAAAAACTAACAAAATTATAAACGAACAATAATAATACGATGTTTGTTATTAGAAATGCATAATTAAAAAACAATATCCTTATAATTGTTCTCTACGGGTTTTCATTTTTTTAATACGAACCATTACATCATCTGTAAGAACATTTCTATGTAACTTTTTTTCAATAGAGTTAAATACGGTTTTAGTCCTTGTGCTTTGACAAAAATAACCATTTCAGTCCAAAAGTTTAAATTTGACTTTTTTAGTCTAATAGTTTCACTTTTGTTTCAATTACAGTCCGGTCCTCTAACTCCATCCATTTTTTTCGGTTAACTTTATTAAAAGAACTATAATACCACCCTAACTAAAAAAAATAAATAAATAAATTATCTTTTTTAAAACCCTATCTTCCTCGTCAGTCATCCCTCAAGAAAACAACCCACCTTCACCCTCCGGCTGTCACCATCACCTCCAGCTCCACCTCCGGCCACCACCTCCACCTCCACACTCCGAATCAAATGTTGAAGTTAACCTATTCCACCTCCACCCCCGGTCATAACCTCCACCTCCGTCTGCCACCTCCACACTCCGCCATCTCCGCCTCCGCCACCTCCACCTCCACACTCCGCCACCTCACCTCCAAACCCCCAATTTCTCGCCCCTTCATTTTCCCTATCAAAACCCTAGTCCAAATTGGACAGCCGCCAACCTCCACCAGCGATTCAGGCGATGGTGGAGAGGGTTTGAATTTGGCCTGATTAGTGCTTCAATTTTGGTTGATTTGAGTTCATAGCCACGATGAAGCCGAGCTAACGAAGTGAAGAAGATGGGATTGCAGATCTCGGTTCGATTTGGCTTGATTAATACTTCAATTTGGTTGATTTTGCAAGGATTTGATAGAGAACTAGATTCTCTATCTAGCTGTGCATATACGTACACACCTGGCTCAATTTAGCAGGTTTCAAATACTTCAATCTTTACCTGATTTGCAAACAACTTTTTAGATCTAAGTTCTTGAGGCTCGAATTGCCTCCCACCAACAAGGCTGGTCGATTTTTTTTTATTCCCATCCAGAGTATCGTTCAAGCAAGAGGAGAAAATAGAGGGGATTAGGTTGGGTTCCGGTGGAGGGTTGAGGTGGCAGCCGGTGAAGGTGGCGGCTGGAGGTGAAGGGGCGGTGGAGGTGGTGGCGGTCTTGAATTGGAGGAAAAGGAAAGGAATTAGGGTTTTTAAAGTAGGGATATATATTAATATTTTTTTTTATTAATAGGGGTATTATAGTCTTTTTATACATAGTTAACAGAAAAATTCTAACGGAGTTAGTGGAACGGACTGAAATTGAAACAAAAGTGAAACTGTTGGACTAAAAAGGTCAAATTTAAACTTTTAAACTGAAATAGTTATTTTTGTCAAACCACAGGGACTAAAACCGTATTTAACTCTTTTCAATATAACAAACACAACTATCAAACTATTTTTTCAATAGTAATTAGGTTTACAATATTTAAATGGGTATTGAGTTTATTTATGTTTATGTTTTATTTGAGCCTATTTTGTTTAAAGGTTATTGGGTTAAAGTGTTAAACTATTAAAGATTTGGTTTAAGAGTTTTATAATTAATGGGTTATGGGTCAATTGTTATAAGGTTAAAGGTTTGGTTTAATTGGTTTTTATTTATAAAATCTATAATCCTAAAAAAAATATATCTTGAGAGTCGGTATCAAAATTTTATGGGGGTCGCTCGAAAATATATACTCGCTCGAAAATATACCATATATAACAAAAAAAATAAAATAATTAACGGTGTCGTCCAACCCGCCGACACCATGCTAGTTCAGCCAATGCTCACATAATACTTATTATTATTTCCTCTTCTTTCTTTTCGATTTAACAAGATAAATGAATGCATGGCTACAACAAACTAAACAAACTAGTGTGAGTTGGTGTCAATGACTCTGGTGAGTTGATACATAATATCAAGCATGCTCTAACACTTGTTGATGTTTCTTCCTCATTTTCATACACACAGTTGTCATATAACCATTCTATAAATTGTTATTGGATTAATTTAGTTGTTAAAATTCTAATATGCAACTTATGTATATTAAATCTGTGAATCTATTCAAAACATATACTAGTAGAACTCTAAAAAAGACAAATCATAATAATTTCAAGTGGGTGATTAAAGATTTAAGATGACAAGACTCCCCACTTTAGATTGTCACACAAAGATATAAAATAAATTTTCATTTTACATCATTTTCTTTATGATCTAAATGGAACTACATCCTCAATATAATCATACAAACCCTAATGATATTTGATAGGGTGTCAAACTAGGCAAGGCCCCACTTGTAGAGTTTGAGTTTTCAATGGCAAGTATATTCTACAAGCTTTACCACAAAGCCTTCTGTTGCAGTGGTAGCCTCATGACTTTTTAAATGGAAAGTCATAGGTTCGAGTCTCGTTTGAGACAAATTGTTCTATGTTGAGCCATTGAGGTTTTCTAGTTGTGAGTTTCCTCCTAGATGGGTCACGGGTTCGAGTCCGCTGCGGTTATAACCCATTAAAAAACATGCATGACTCACAAGAACACTCGGGCTACTCCCGTAGGGAGTATGAGTTTAAAAAAAAATATTGTACAAACTTTAATGCTGAATATACACACTAATAAAGCAAAACAATTTTTGTTACAATAATTTCAATCATGAGAAAGCAATTTAACTTGGTTTAAGATTGAATGGTTCAACATCAAATATATTTGGTAGACTATTCCCCACTTGTTTTAGACTGATGATTATTGCTTCATTTCCCAATTTTGTTTGGGTACAACCCCTTTATGCACTGCCACGTATTCCTGCAAAATATAAAAATGTCAATTTACAAGTGCCTTATCAAGATACGTCCCCATCATACTATATATAAATCCAAATATTTAACTAATGATAATTTAAGATGTGTTTGTTTAATGAGTTTTGAAATGATAACTTGAGATAGTAATTATAAATTGTGTTTTTATGAAAGATATAGATTTTTCAAATCCCATAAAATAAGGGTTTTTAAAAACCCAAGAATTCGAATCAGATTATTTATCCTTATCTTTATAATTTAATTAAAAATCATCATTTTATAAAAAAATTATTCATTTTTTAAAAATCTCTCAAATCTCATTCCTTATCCTTATAATTTTAAAGAGATGGTTAAGGAATTGGTATATTTAAGATTTTATTGTTTATTTTCTTATAATTTTAAGGATAAATATAAGGTTTAAAAATATGATGTAATACCCTTTTAACTTAAATTTTATTTTTCTCTCTTATAATTTAAAAATATAATATATATATTAATCCTGATGTGGATAGTGTATGAGAAAATGAGTTTTGAAGTTATGGATTTTGGTATTCTAATAGTTCATCTCTCTCCTTATTTATTTTCAGACGATAAATTTATTTTATTTTTAATTAATAAAAGAAAAAAATGTTTAAAAATAATCATACATTAATAAACATCAAACAAACAACTGTTTGTGTTACTTTTAATTAATAAAACAAACAATTTTATTTTATTTTTATCTAATAAAACAAACAATTATCCTATATCTTATATGTGTTAATAGATTATTTAGTTTTGAAGTTATGGATTTTGGTATTCTAAACTAAGAGCATTCACATCATTGTCTCTGTATTTATCTTTATTATTTAATTTTTTTTTCTATTTTATAGCTTCATCAGTATCTCTATCTTATCTTTAAATTTTAGAGTTTACTAAATAGAGATTCTCTAAATATAGAGATTTATTTTCATTAATCATTATGTTTTTTGTGAGTCTATAGGAAAGAGAAAAAAAATAATAAAATAAGTGTTTGTGAGTGAGATAGACACAGAGATAGATAATGAGACGTGAGAGGTTAAAACAAATTTAATAAAATCTATCAAAAAATGTAATATTTAACTAAATTATAGAGATAGAGATGAATAAGCTGATATGAATGTTGTAAGTTATAAAATCAAGACGTTCAAAACAACACTCGTTTAAAGAGCGTTTCAAATCATATATTTTTATTGTTAATTTATAATTTTTTAATATAAAAATTGCCTATATAATCAAAAAGGATTTATACACTATTTTTTAGCCATATATTATTAAATGTAATTAATAAAAGATGAATAATCAAAAACATTAACTTAATTATGTGCATAGAAAAATATAGTTAACCAACCATGGCATGAGTCCTTTGTATGCCCATATATAGTAAACAGCAAATTGACGTGCTTCCTTTGAAAAATAGTAAGACCTTGTAGTACACACCGTGGGAGGGAGGCGTGGTGCCACCTCACGCACCACGGGCGTAAAACACCTCGCCGAGGGTGGGTGAGCGTGGGCGTGAGTCGGTCCAGGTGGTGGTGTTCACGGCGTGGTGAGGAGGGGGGAGAAGCATTTACTTTTTTGACCGTTTGGGATAGATCCGCTGTGTGTTGGGTGAAATGCATTTAATAATTTTTTTTAAAATTTAACCTATATAAATACTAACCAAAACAACAAATTTTATACACAATATTTTCTTCATTCTCCTATCTATATCAAATTCATACCAAAACAACCAATTTTTACAAAATTGCTTCCATGACAATTTGTAAACAACCCGAACCACCCGAACAACCCGAGGGGGGGGGGATACGTTCCACAACCCCCGGACAACATGAACCCGTTGTTAACGTTTGCAAATTGGAGTCATTACCCGACTAATTACCCGACTTCAAATCCTTCTACACCTGATTTTTTATCCGACTATATACAAGTAGGGGTGTTCAAAAGTATCCGTATCCGAAACCGAACCTGAAATATCCGAAATTCCGAATCCGAATTATCCAAAAAACCGGATATCCGAAATTTCGGATATCCGAATTTTCGGATTCGGATAACATTTTTCAAAATTTTCGAATATTCGGATATCCGAATATCCGAATATATATATATTTAAGATATCTTTCCTAGAATGTGTTATGAATACAATATATATAAAGTATATGGTTTTTATTTATATGTTTAGCTCTCTGATTTTTTTAAAAAATAAAACGTATTCGCGTCGTAATTTCGAAAATTATATTTTTTTGGCCAATATTATATATTGTTTCCTAGAAAGTGTTATAAATACAGTATATATGAAGTATATGGTTTTTATTTTATTTGTTTACCCTTCTTATTTAAAAAAAAACTAAAACGTATTCGCGTCGTAATTTCGTAAATTACTCAAAAATTCGTTTTTAATGTTTTTTAAATTATTTCATAAAGATGATGTTTATTTAGTATATTTTACATATTTAGATTTTAATTTAAAAAAAATATTTAAGTTAAAAAAAAGAAACCGGATATCCGTTTCACTATCCGAATCCGAATCCGAAATTTCGGATATCCGAAATTCGGATATCCAAAATTTCGGATTCGGATACGGATAGTGAAATCAACTATCCGAAATTTTCGGATATCCGACTTTGAACACCCCTATATACAAGACTACGTAACCCCCCAACCGTCACCCGACATTGTACCCGAGACTCAAACGTCACCCGACAGTGTACCGGAGAATCAACCACCACGACAAACGAAAAGAAGAACACATAAAAAGAAAGCCAATACTTCTACACCCGAAGCGGATACTATTAAAGGGCGTTCGGAAAAGTGGTGGTCGTCGTCATCGTCATCGGTAGCTTTGGTGAAAGCGTGGATCAACGTGTCGGAGGATCCAGTAGTTGGTACGTATTATTATTATAACCGTATTATTTTTTTTAACCGTATTATTATTTTTTGTAATGTTTATTGTATTATTAAATGTTATGTTATTTAATTTTATATAACGTAACCAAAAATCTGGAATTTTTTGGAAAGAAATATATGAACAATTTTGTGAAGCAATGGGTAAAAGCGGATACCGGACGGAGGACATGGTAAGCAACAAGTGGAGGGATATCCATTTGAAGGATGACAAGTTTTCTGGAAACTACAAAAACAAGTTAAACAACCGCCGGAGTGGTCAAAGTGACCTTGATATCTTTCAAAAAGCGTTAGAAGCGTATAAAGACGATAATAATAGTTCGGTACTTAAAATGGTTCCACTTTGAGAATTATTGAGAAAGTGCATGAAGTTTGAACAAGTCCCGTTAATGGGACAATTATCGTCTAAACGATCAAAAAGCTCATCCGGCCATGACGTTAGCCAATCTAATTCGGATTGGCGTAGCATTAATCTCAACGAGTTGTGCGATGAGCTTGAGTTTCCGAAAGAAGCCGCCCGCTCTATCGGAAGGGACAAAGCAAAACGAGCCGCATCATCGTCATCAACCCAAATCAACGAGTACAAAGAGAGTTTAGACACTATATCCGACCGGATGACCAAGTTCAACGAGTTATCCTAGAGGAAGATCAAAATAAAGGAGGAAAAAAAAGGCTAGCGATATGAGACTTTATTTCATGAACATCGATCATTTGGTCGGCGACAAGTGGGAGAAATTCCTTAAATTGAAGAAATATAATATGTAGTTTAGTATTTTTTTTAGTATTATGTTTTTTTAATATTACGTTGTTTTTTTTAATATTATGTTGTTTATTTAATATTAAAACAATAAATCTGTAATTATTACAAAACTGGTCACCCTCACCCCGCCATTACACACCTAGGTGAAGGTGAGGGTGAGTTCTGACATAGTCTACGTGACGCCTACGTGACGCGGAGTGTGCTATCACCTTCACACTAGTACTACGGATAGTCTAAATTGCTTCCAATAAAAAAAACCATGACTATATTAAATATAATACCTTATAACAATTATTGTGAATTTTAAATGTCAAAATGATTAATAATATTCTATATTCAGATTAGGCAAGCATTTCATAATAAAAAAAAAATACAATTTCTACTGTATTTGATTTAGAATAAAAAAAATCAATTATTTTCTTATGATATAATATACATATGTCATAGGGATGGAAACTATATCAGGTTGATGGGTTAAAATTGATGAACATAAACACAAATTTATACATTAATATTGAAGATATCAACTCTATAACTCGGACGTATTTAAAATTTTGTAAGCTAGATGCAATCCTATCAAGATGTTTAGCAAAGGGTTCATGAGCGAGTGAGCCTACTAAACTGAATTTAACATTTAAGTTGTTTTAAACAAAAATAACATGATAAAAAAATAAAAATATTAAAACTAAATCGTAATATGATATCTAATAACAAATTATATAAGTTATCATAAGAAGAAAACCAAAAATATCTATATCTAAACATAATTCAAGGACATGAATTGAAATAAAAATTTAAGACATGAATTCAAATAAACTTTTAAGAGAAAAGGAAAGGAGAGTCTACTTTTTTCAATTTTTAAGAGGCAATATTAATTAATCAGTTGGATTTTCTAACAAGTAACAACCCTTTCAAAATGAAAATTTAATAAAAACTCGTCAAATCTCAATGTTTCAATGGGTCACTCCATTTAATTTTAAAATAACGCAAACATGATCCTTATATTAAAAAAAGGTAATATACGTCTAACCAAAAAATAAATGTTTATTAAACAAACTAGAGTTTTCAAACTCAAAACATGCATCATGTCTGAATAATGTTACAAATTGTTACCCTTATGTGTAATATTGCCAAAAAAAAACTTGTTGGTATAAAGTCAATATATTGTTTGTGTTGTAAGTGAAATATATATAGTTTGTGTTGTAAGTGACAAATTGGTAAAGTAGGAGGGCCAATCTTTACAAAGACAGAAGTTAGTTTGTTAATAGATTGTTAACAACTGGATTAGGATAAAGAGTTAGTTTTCCCCAAATGGTTCATACTCTTGATCTCATGTAATTCCTTTCTATATTTCATCTTTGTAATCATTTGATGTTCATCTCTAATAAAGAATTAATCGTTGAGGTTAGATTGTTCTTGAGTTTACCGGTGTTAATTACTTAACAATTGGTATCAGAGCCGTGTTTAGGGCTGGATTCAGAAGACAGACTACAATTGAAGATAATCAGCGATAGAGATGGTGTCTATGAAGTTCGAATTAGAAAAATTCGATGGTAGGAATGACTTTAGTCTCTAGAGGGTGAAAATGCGAGCGTTAGTGCATTAAGGAGTTGTAGATGCACTGGCCGGTGAAGAAAGGTTGCCCAAAACCCTAAATAAAAAGGAAAATAAAGACATATTGGAAAAGGTTGATAGTGCAATAATATTAAGCCTTGGAGATCGAGTTCTTAAAGAAGTATTAAAAGAAACCTCTGAGGCTGGAATTTGGTCAAAGTTCGAGTCTCTATACATGACCAAGTCTTTGCCAAATTGTCTATATTTGAAGAAGAGACTCTATACCTTTCATATGAGTCCAGAGAAATCTTTGTAGGATCATACTGACGAGTTTAGCAAGTTAGTAATGGATATTGAGAACATTGAAGTGGATTTAAAAAAAGAAGATCGCAATATTATATTTATGACATCCTTGCCTCAGACTTATGAACACTTCGTTGTTACAATGATGTATGGTAGAGATACTCTCAGCATGGAAGAAGTGATGGCTATTTTGAACTCAAAAGAGTTAAAGAATATGTCTGATCATAATATTGAAGACGGAGAGGGTTTGATAGTAAGGTGAAGAACTGATCATTGGGGTTCTAAGTTAAGGAGTTCACCAAGATCAAAGTCTAAATTCAAGAGAGAATACTTTGTGTGTAGTTCTGAAAAGCACTTGAAGAAGGATTGCCCAGAATGGAAAAAGAAGAAATGAAAGTCTTGTGGTTCAAAGTCTCACAACAATTATACCCCTCAATATGACTAATTTGAAGGATATGATAGCGTAGAGGATCTTAGTGTGACTGATGAACTAATTCAGGGTGAATGGGTGATGGACTCAAACTGTTCATTTCACATGACCCCAGTAAAAGAGTTCTTTAGGGAATTAAAGCTTGAAGAAATGGGAACTGTGAAGTTGGGTGATGACATGCTATGCAAGATAGTTTGATATGGTACAATTACTTTCAAGATGTAGAATGGCATAAAATAGATCTCAAAGAGGTACGGTACATTCCTAGTTTAAAAAGGAGCTTATTATCTTTGGGGACCTTTGAAAGGGCAGGATATCATGTGAGTTTAAAAAATGGTAAAGCTAAGATAGTTAAAGGATCTTTGGCGATACTGTCTGGTAGAAGAAGAGATAATAACATTTATCTCTTGGATGGCAAGGTAGTATGTGGAGCAGAAACTGTTGCAACCTTAGTTGAAAGCAATTATGTGGCATTGTTGTGGCATAAAAGGATGGCACACATAAGTCGCCAAGGGCTTGTTGAAATCAATGAACAACAAGTGACTGGTGATATAAAAAACTGTGCTATTAGTTTTTTGGAGACTTGTGTGTCGGGAAAGCACAAAAGGGTCGAATTCAGCAGGGGAAAACACTCAACAAAAAGAATATTAGATTATATACACTCTGATTTCTCGGGTCCTGCTACAGTTGATTCTTTGGGAGGAGCTAGATATTTCATGTCCATTATAGATGATTTCTCAAGGAGGGTTTGGGTTTTTATAATAAGGCATAAAAGTGATGCTTTTAACAAGTTTAAAGACTGGAAGGTACTTGTTGAGACTCAAACTAGAAGGAAAGTTAAAAAGTTGAGAACATATAATGGACTAGAGTTTTGTAGTGGTGAATTTAATCAGTTTTGCAGAACTCATGGTATATCTAGACACCTGACTATGACAGGTACACCACAACATAATGGTTTAGCAGAGAGGATGATAAAGACATTGCTTGAAAGGGTGAGATGTATGTTGTCAAGTTCTGGTTTACCTAAAATGTTTTGGGCTGAAGCTGTAACAACTGCAACATACTTAATCAATAGGTCACCATCCACTGCTTTAACTATGAAAACACCAATGGAAGCTTGGTCTGGTACTAGACAAAACTATAGTGGTCTAAAGGTGTTTGGCTCATTGGCTTATGCACATATAAGTCAAAGGAAGCTAGAACGCAAAGCTTACATGTGTATCTTCCTAGGGTACAAAGATGGTGTTAAATGGTAGAGGTTATGGATGATGGAAGAGGCTAGTCCCAGAGTTATTGTGAGCAGAAACATGGTGTTTTAGGAAGACATCTTACAAAGATGTTATTAATAACAAAGGGGTAAAATCAACTGAAAATCATTCAGACCAGGGAGGAGTTTAGATTGTGGTGGAGTAGCCTGATCCTAGCGTGGAGGAGGTTGAACAGTCAGGTGGAAATATTGACAGGGATACTAGCAATTACAATTTGGCTAGCTTAGACAAGGAAGACACATAGTTCCTCCTTTGAGGGACAAAGATGCTGCCAACATTTCCGCTTTAGCTTTTATAGCAGCTGAACAAGAGAGCATATGATGTTTATTTAGTATATTTTATATATTTAGATTTTAATTTAAAAAAAATATTTAAGTTAAAAAAAAAAACCGGATATCCGTTTCACTATCTGAATCCGAATTCGAAATTTCGGATATCCGAAATTTCAGATTCGGATATGGATAGTGAAATCAACTATCCAAAATTTTCGGATATCCGAATTTGAACACCCCTATATACAAGACTACGTAACCCCCCAACTGTCACCCGACATTGTACCCGAGACTCAAACGTCACCCGACAGTGTACCGGAGAATCAACCACCACGACAAACGAAAAGAAGAACACATAAAAAGAAAGCCACTACTTCTACACCCGAAGCGGGTACGATTAAAGGGCGTTCGGAAAAGTGGTCGTCGTCGTCGTCGTCGGTAGCTTTGGTGAAAGCGTGGATCAACGTGTCGGAGGATCCAGTAGTTGGTACGTATTATTATTATAACCGTATTATTATTTTTTGTAATGTTTATTTTATTATTAATTGTTATGTGATTTAATTTTATAGAACGTAACCAAAAATCCAGAATTTTTTGGAAAGAAATATATGAACAATTTTGTGAAGCAATGGGTAAAAGCGAATACCAGATGGAGGACATGGTAAGCAGCAAGTGGAGGGATATCCGTTTGAAGGATGACAAGTTTTCTGGAAACTACAAAAACAAGTTAAACAACCGTCAGAGTGGTCAAAGTGACCTTGATATCTTTCAAAAAGCGTTAGAAGCGTATAAAGACGATAATAATGGTTCGGTATTTAAAATGGTTCTACTTTGAAAATTATTGAGAAAGTGCATGAAGTTTGAACAAGTCCCGTTAATGGGACAATTATCGTCTAAACGATCAAAAAGCTCACCCGGCCATGACGTTAGCCAATCTAATTTGGATAGGCGTAACATTAATCTCAACGAGTCGGGCGATGAGCTTGAGTTTCCGAAAGAAGCCGCCCGCCCTATCGGAAGGGACAAAGCAAAACGAGCCGCATCATCGTCATCAACCCAAATCAACGAGTACAAAGAGAGTTGGACACTATATCCGACTGGATGGCCAAGTTCAACGAGTTATCCGAGAGGAAGATCAAAATAAAGGAGGAAAAACAAAAGGCTAGCGATATGAGACTTTATTTCATGAACATCGATCATTTGGTCGGCGACGAGCGAGAGAAATTCCTTAAACTGAAGAAAGAAATTGAAGAAAAATATAATATGTAGTTTAGTAGTTTTTTTAGTATTATATTGTTTTTTTTAATATTATGTTGTTTTTTTAATATTATGTTGTTTATTTAATATTATTTAATATTAAAACAATAGTTCTGTAATCATTACAAAACTGGTCACTCTCACCCCACCATTACACACCTGGGTGAAGGTGATGGTGAGTTCTGACATAGTCTACGTGACACCTACGTAACGTGGAGTGTGTATCACATTCACAGTAGTTCTACGGATAGTCTAAATTGCTTCCAATAAAAAAACCATCACTATATTAAATATAATACCTTATAACAATTATTGTGAATTTTAAATGTCAAAATGATGAATAATATTCTATATTCAGATTAGGCAAGCATTTCATAATAAAAAAAAAATACAATTTCTACTATATTTGATTTAGAATAAAAAAAAATTAATTATTTTCTTATGATATAATATACATATGTCATAGGGATGGAAACTATATCGGGTTGACGGGTTAAAATTGAAACATAAACACAAATTTATATATTAATATTGAAGATATCAACTGACGTATTTAAAATTTTGTAAGCTAGATGCAACCCTATCAAGATGTTTAGCAAAGGGTTCATGAGCGAGTGAGCCTACTAAACTGAATTTAACATTTAAGTTGTTTTAAACAAAAATAACATGATAAAAAAAATAAAAATATTAAAACTAAATCGTAATATGATATCTAATAACAAATTATATAAGTTATCATAAGAAGAAAACCAAAAATATCTATATCTAAACATAATTCAAGGACATGAATTGAAATAAAAATTTAAGACATGAATTCAAATAAACTTTTAAGAGAAAAGGAAAGGATAGTCTACTTTTTTCAAATTTTAAGAGGCAATATTAATTAATCAGTTGGATTTTCTAACAAGTAACAACCCTTTCAAAATGAAAATTTAATAAAAACTCTTCAAATCTCAATGTTTCAATGGGTCACTCCATTTAATTTTAAAATAACGCAAACATGATCCATATATTAAAAAAAGGTAATATACGTCTAACCAAAAAATAAATGTTTATTAAACAAACTAGAGTTTTCAAACTCAAAACATGCATCATGTCTGAATAATGTTACAAATTGTTACCCTTATGTGTAATATTGCCAAAAAAAAACTTGTTGGTATAAAGTCAATATATAGTTTGTGTTGTAAGTGAAATATATATAGTTTGTGTTGTAAGTGACAAATTGGTAAAGTAAGAGGGCCAATCTTTACAAAGACAGAAGTCAGTTTGTTAATAGATTGTTAACAACTGGATTAGGATAAAGAGTTAGTTTTCCCCAAATGGTTCATACTCTTGATCTCATGTAATTCCTTTCTAATTTTCATCTTTGTAATCATTTGATGTTCATCTCTAATAAAGAATTAATCGTTGAGGTTAGATTGTTCTTGAGTTTACCGGTGTTAATTACTTAACAATTGGTATCAGAGCCGTGTTTAGGGCTGGATTCAGAAGACAGACTACAATTGAAGATAATCAGCGATAGAGATGGTGTCTATGAAGTTCGAATTAGAAAAATTCGATGGTAGGAATGACTTTAGTCTCTAGAGGGTGAAAATGCGAGCGTTAGTGCATTAAGGAGTTGTAGATGCACTGGCCGGTGAAGAAAGGTTGCCCGAAACCCTAAATGAAAAGGAAAATAAAGACATATTGGAAAAGGTTGATAGTGCAATAATATTAGGCCTTGGAGATCGAGTTCTTAAAGAGGTATTAAAAGAAACCTCTGAGGCTGGAATTTGGTCAAAGTTCGAGTCTCTATACATGACCAAGTCTTTGCCAAATTGTCTTTATTTGAAGAAGAGACTCTATACCTTTCATATGAGTCCAGAGAAATCTTTGTAGGATCATACTGACGAGTTTAGCAAGTTAGTATTGGATATTGAGAACATTGAAGTGGATTTAAAAAAAGAAGATCGCGATATTATATTTATGACATCCTTGCCTCAGACTTATGAACACTTCGTTGTTACAATGATGTATGGTAGAGATACTCTCAGCATGGAAGAAGTAATGGCTATTTTGAACTCAAAAGAGTTAAAGAATATGTCTGATCATAATATTGAAGATGGAGAGGGTTTGATAGTAAGGTGAAGAACTGATCATTGGGGTTCTAAGTTAAGGAGTTCACCAAAATCAAAGTCTAAATTCAAGAGAGAATACTTTGTGTGTAGTTCTGAAAAGCACTTGAAGAAGGATTGCCTAGAATGGAAAAAGAAGAAATGAAAGTCTTGTGGTTCAAAGTCTCACAACAATTATACCCCTCAAGATGACTAATTTGAAGGATATGATAGCGTAGAGGATCTTAGTGTGACTGATGAACTAATTCAGGGTGAATGGGTGATGGACTCAAACTGTTCATTTCACATGACCCCAGTAAAAGAGTTCTTTAGGGAATTAAAGCTTGAAGAAATGGGAACTGTGAAGTTGGGTGATGACATGCTATGCAAGATAGTTTGATATGGTATAATTACTTTCAAGATGTAGAATGGCATAAAATAGATCTCAAAGAGGTACGGTACATTCCTAGTTTAAAAAGGAGCTTATTATCTTTGGGGACCTTTGAAAGGGCAGGATATCATGTGAGTTTAAAAAATGGTAAAGCTAAGATAGTTAAAGGATCTTTGGCGATACTGTCTGGTTGAAGAAGAGATAATAACATTTATCTCTTGGATGGCAAGGTAGTACGTGGAGCAGAAAATGTTGCAACCTTAGTTGAAAGCAATTATGTGGCATTGTTGTGGCATAAAAGGATGGCACACATAAGTCGCCAAGGGCTTGTTGAAATCAATGAACAACAAGTGACTGGTGATATAAAAAACCGTGCTATTGGTTTTTTGGAGACTTGTGTGTCGGGAAAGCACAAAAGGGTCGAATTCAACAGGGGAAAACACTCAACAAAAAGAATATTAGATTATATACACTCTGATTTCTCGGGTCCTGCTAGAGTTGATTCTTTGGGAGGAGCTAGATATTTCATGTCCATTATAGATGATTTCTCAAGGAGGGTTTGGGTTTTTATAATAAGGCATAAAAGTGATGCTTTTAACAAGTTTAAAGACTGGAAGGTACTTGTTGAGACTCAAACTAGAAGGAAAGTTAAAAAGTTGAGAACATATAATGGACTAGAGTTTTGTAGTGGTGAATTTAATCAGTTTTGCAGAACTCATGGTATATCTAGACACCTGACTATGACAGGTACACCACAACATAATGGTTTAGCACAGAGGATGAATAAGACATTGCTTGAAAGGGTGAGATGTATGTTGTCAAGTTCTGGTTTACCTAAAATGTTTTGGGCTGAAGCTGTAACCACTGCAACATACTTAATCAATAGGTCACCATCCACTGCTTGAACTATGAAAACACCAATGGAAGCTTGGTCTGGTACTAGACAAAACTATAGTGGTCTAAAGGTGTTTGGCTCATTGGCTTATGCACATATAAGTCAAAGGAAGCTAGAACGCAAAGCTTACATGTGTATCTTCCTAGGGTACAAAGAGGGTGTTAAATGGTAGAGGTTATGGATGATGGAAGAGGCTAGTCCCAAATTTATTGTGAGCAGAAACATGGTGTTTTAGGAAGACATCTTACAAAGATGTTGTTAATAACAAAGGGGTCAAATCAACTGAAAATCATTCAGACCAGGGAGGAGTTCAGATTGAGGTGGAGTAGCCTTATCCTAGCGTGGAAGAGGTTGAACAGTCAGGTGGAAATATTGACAGGGATACTAGCAATTACAATTTGGCTAGCTTAGACAAGGAAGACACATAGTTCCTCCTTTGAGGGACAAAGATGCTGCCAACATTTCCGCTTTAGCTTTTATAGCAGCTGAACAAGAGAGCATATGTGAGCCTTTGACTTATTAGGAGGCTATTAACTCAGCTGAGAAAAAGAAGTGGAGGATGGCAATGGAAGAAGAAATGGAGTCATATGAATAAGACTTAGATTTTTGTTAATAATCCCAAGGGTTAAGAATTGTTGTCTTGTTAATAGATTTATAAGGTAAAGTAAGGAGTGATAGATGGAGAAATTCTAGGTACAAAGGCAGGTTGGTGGCTAAAGGTTTTACTCAAAGGGCTGGGGTTGACTACAATGAGATATTCTCACATGTAGTTAAACACTTTTCTATAAGGGTGATGTTGTCACTGATTTCATCCATGGACTTGGAGTTGGAACACTTGGATGTAAAAACATATTTTTTTGCATGGATACCTAGATAAAACCATTTATATGAAACAACCTAACCGGTTTGAAGAAAAGGATCAAGAAAAAGAGCGTGTTTGTTAAAAAAAAAAACATTGTATGGACTTAAACATCCACCTAGACAGTGGTATAAAAGGTTTGAAGAGTTCATGGTTACAAATGGGTTTTCAAGAAGTTCATATGATAGTTATGTTTATTTTAAAGAATACAACAAGAATGAGTTCATTTACTTATTACTGTATGTAGATGATATGCTTGTGGCATGTAAAAGCAAGCATGAAATTGAAGATACCAAGAAGCTGTTGATGATGGAATTTGAAATGAAGGAGTTAGGTGAAGGCAAAAGAATTTTGGGAATGGAAATTCAAAGAGATAGAAGTCTTAAGCAGTTGAGGTTGACTCAGACTTCTTATGTGTAGAAAATTCTAAAGAACTATGCTATGGAAGGGAGTAAGACAATAAAGACTCTTATAGCTACTCATTTCAATTTATCGACAAATGATTCTCCTAAAACATATGAAGAAGTTCAATACATGGAAAGGGTGCCTTATGCAAATGTAGTGGGTAGCCTGATGTATTTAATGGCATATACTAGGCTTGATCTTGGATATGGAGTGAGCATGGTCAGCAGGTACTAAAGGGTATGGTTTAATGTTTAGTAAAGTTGCTAAGAATAATCAAGCTCTAGTTGAAGGATTTGTAGATGCAGACTATGCCAAGGATTTGGACAAAGGGAGATCCATTACTGGCTATGTTTTCAATGTGCTAGGAAGTGTGGTCAGTTGGAAAGCATAGTTGCAACATGTTGTGGCTTTATCCATGACAGAAGCAGAGTATGTTGCCTTAACAAAAGCAATTAAAGAAGCCTTGTGGTTAAAAGGGTTTGTTACTGAATTGGAAATAAGATTGGATGATTCAGTGGTGTATTATGACAATCAAGGTGCTGTGCAGTTGTCTAAAAACAACATGTTTCATGAAAGAGCAAACCATTGACACAAATGAAAATCCAGCTGATATGTTTACCAAATCTCTTCATGGATCAAAGTTTCAGTTTTGTATGCAAGCTTTGGGTGTTGGTTAAAGTCTTGATGTTGACTTTAAGGTGGAGATTGTTGGTATAAAGTCAAATAAAGTCGATATATATAGTTTGGGTTGTAAGTGATAGATTGGTAAAGTAGGAGGGCCAATCTTGACAAAGACAAAAGTTAGTTTGTTAATAGATTGTTAGCTCGATTAGGATAAAGAGTTAGTTAGTTTCCCCCAAATGGTTCATACTCTGGAACTCATGTAATTCCTTTTTTTTTTTGAAATGCGAACATTGAATGTTGTGACGTCGCACCCCCCCGTCACATGGGAGAGGCTCGTCCAACTCTGGCCAATATGTTGTCGGGCCCTCTTGGCGTCAAAATTGTTAAAACCCCAACCAATAAGGCCCCTTCCGGGCTTGAGGGAGAGCCGAGGCTCGAACCCTGGATCAGCGTGAGTAAAACTCTGGTACATCAGCCTAAGAGCTAGGCCTCATTTGCGATGCCGCGAAAATTAATGGTGGTGGCAGGGATCGAACCCGGGTCTCTTGGGACTCCGGGCTTTACCTCAACCACTACACTACAACCTCTTTGGTTCTTTCTAATTTTCATCATTTGTAATCGTTTGAAGTTCATCTCTAATAAAAAATTAATCGTTGAAAATAGATTGTTCTTGAGTTTTCTCGTGTTAATTACTTAACAAAACTAAAACTAGTAATTAATACTTTCAATATAAAGGTTAATTAATAGATACACAAATTATTATAATGTTATTGCTCTTGACTTTTTGCTTGTCAAAAATTCTGATCCTATAATTTATCATAAAAACTAATATTTAGATAATTAATGAATGTATCATTTATATATATTAAACTAGGTTACACACCCGTGTATTACACGGAGTTTGATTAATAAAATATTAAAAATTTATTAATAAGTGAAAAAAACAAATGAAATAATTGAGAAAATAAATATTAAATAAATAAAATATTTATAAAGTAAATATTAATAAATAAGATAATAAATAATTAAGAAATAGTAGGTGAAAAAAACTTCAACCAGTTACTTATTTATTTGATATAGCTTGGTCTCACAAGAAAATAAGCGGGAAAAATTTCAAAGGCTTACAAGAATCTTAAGCTCACTGAATTGTGACACGTGACTAATTAATCTAAATATATTTATTTGCATAAAATTTAAACTTAGTGAGACTTTTAATCAATATGTCTTCTCATTTTATACTATTTTTATTTTATTTTAACCGTTTGATCTGTTAGAGATAAAACGTAACTCAAATCGACCCGTTCATAAGAAAATAGGTCGAAGCTGCCACATATATAAACATATACAAATAGCTAAAATAAGTAATGATGTAAATCGAAATAGGAAAAAAAGAAAATAATTACTTGAATATTTTCAGCTATAATAATATGACAAAAAATAACAAATATTAGATATTTGAATATGTAAATATATGATTGAATATTTTTTTTATTGGATCTTAAATGACTATATAATCGTTTTCAGTTTGTAAAATTTATAAAAATATAATTGATGATAAAAAAAATTAATTTAAAAAATCTGTAGGTAAAAATTCAAACGAAAATTGATCTAGTTGTCTAAAATAATGGAGTTCATTAAAATATAAAAACAGTCTGATAATATAATAACTTTTCATAATACAAATTTATTTAAAAAACAAAATGATAAATAACATCATTAACTATAACTATCCATGATTAAATTTACTATGTTTCTTAATATACAGGAGAGAAAAACGAAAAAATTAGTATTTAATAAGAGAGAGAGGCGAAAAAATAAAAATGAGAAGTAACCAGGAAATAAAATGTGTCATCTCAAACCTTTATTTATTAGTATAGATTAGAAAATATAAAGCAATCTACCTCTATTTTAGTGACCAAATCTTGTACAGTAACCGCTGAAACCATAATGTTTCTTTCTGAAATTTTAATGAAACCTTCATCTACTCCTTTGTCAAACAAAGTTAGTAGACTATCATAGTATCCATCCACATTTAGCAACCCCACCTGCAATTAATCATCTATTTAATTCAATTATTTTTTAACAGGATATTCATGGACATCACAAGACGGGTTTAAAAATCCTTGATAACGGACGGCCAATTATATATATAAAAAAGACTTGGCTAAAAATTATATAGAAAAATGAACTGTAAGAGGTTGTTACTGATGCTTAAAAAGTAATGACGGTGCTATGGATAATGTTATCAATAATATAACACTGATTCGGGCCGGGGATTTATTCATTTGGAATGTTAATGGGTCGTGTATGTGAGTTGACAAGTTGAACATGTCACGTACTTGGAAAATTTATACCAACGCGATCACAATTAGCTTGTGAGCGGTTTATAACAAAAATTTTTATTATATTATTTTGTATATTAATATTTTAAAATTAGAAATTTACTACAAAAAGATACAAATGTTTATAAAACAGTTACGTTTAAACTATAAAATTTGATGCATATTTCTTTTCTAACTTCAAAATTTTGGAATAAAATACTCAATTAGTTTAAGTTAAGACATAAAACATATGTTTTAAAAAATATAAAAATAAACGAGTTGAAAGGGTCAAGCCACGAATCCGCCAAGACCCTAGACGTTTAGCTAAATGCATCAATTTGTTTCACCCGAATCCTTTTAGACTAAATCACTTTTACCGCTTATGCACTTATACATAGCAAGTATCTAACTAATTATAAATAAATATCTTAAAATATTATTATATGTGGATCAAAACGTTATACTTCTCTCTCTTTTTATAAAAAAAGTTAGGAATTAACTTACTGGCTTGTTATGAATTCCAAGTTGAGACCAAGTGATAATCTCCAATAACTCTTCCATTGTCCCATACCCTCCTAAACCATGTATTGACTTTTAGGTGGTGCATAACATGAGGAAAACGAATTGCTAATAATCTAATAAAAATGATATAATCACCTTATTAAAAACAATATAATTATATGATATGGTACAACCATCACATTAATTAACTAAAAATGGATAGCGTAGACATATTTAAGGGATTTTATATTCATCCAAAACTACATCATCCACAATAATTATAATTAAATATTGTCAGAAAAAACAACGTGTGTGAAGAAAAACTATGTTTCACTAGATTGCATAAAATATATAAGAAAACCAACCAAGGTTGTAAATCGTGTTCGGGTTGTCTATTTGAAGTAATGATCTGACTCATATATTTATTTGTGTTAATGATATTTAAGACAATCTGTATAGGACTCGTGTAACCTATTTATCTAAACGGATCAAACGAGTTGACACGTTGTAAATGAGTTGTAAACGGGTTGACGGTTTAAACTTATAAAATATAAAAAAAATTACTCTAATTATAAACGTGTTTACAAGTTTACTTGTTTAGTTTTAGTACAACCCTACACGCAGGCCCGACCCAAAGGGAGGGGCAAGGTGGGCCACGGCTCCAGGCTCGGTCTTTCGAGAGGCCCAAAGTTTTTAAAAATTTTGTATATGTTTTAAATAGTATGTTTAGTTTATACATCCATTTTGTGTACATTAAAGTTTTCTTAGTGCAATTGGAAATACCATTGCAAGAAAATGTAAAGGTCAGAGGTTCAAGTCTTGACAACAACACTATTTATTTTTCATGTATCCTATTTTTTCTTTTCTCTTCTTTTTTTTTCTCTTTAAAAGGTTGTCCCATAAAAACCCATAATTGTTTAAACTATTAAACCAAAACAAAAAAAGACACAAAAATGTATATATTTAAACCTATTACATATAAAAAAATTATTGAGGCCCGCTTTTTTATTACTTGTCTCGGGCCCAAAACGTTTCGGGGATTCTCGGGGCCGGCCCTGCCTACACGGCTCGTTTAGTTAAACGAGTTAAACATTCAACTTGTACACCACGACCCATTTAACTAATGAATTAGACAAGACAAACCAAAAGTTGCTTGTTTTCGTGTCGGATTAGAAATTAACACTCCTATGAAAGCAATCAATGTTCCAAGGAAAGAAATATTCGTTTACTTGGTTATTACTTATCTATCAATAATGATAACAATAATAAAAATAATTCGAGGATAAAGTTATTAATTTGGTGAGTTTATTCATTTGTTTAACATTTAATATATGACTTTTTGGGTATACGCCATGAAAATATTTTACATATGTTTTCTTTTATATTTCTTACATGATCTCTCCAAGATTCGTATACGTACCAGGAAGTGCGATGAATGCATCTGCATTTTCTGCCATTATAGACTTCCTTTGATGCATATCTGCTACCATTTTTACATCCCCAACTGTTTCTCCTGATATCTGCACAAAACACATTTTCAATCACTTGCATTTTATCACACATTTTCTCTATATATATGCAAATCACTGAGGTTTTAACAAGTGTTGAATACCTCATGGAACGAGAGAGCTTTAGGCATCACTCTGCATGGAAAAACAAATGAATTGCATAAAACTTGTTTTTCAAGAAAAACCCTAATTAGAAAACAACCGTTGTAACATGTTTAAAAAAGTAAATTAATGTAGAATGTGATGGTTGTTTACACGAGATATAACGGTGTAATTATATAACACAACAGTTGTAACATGTTAGACAAATTTCACATCATCCGTTCATAAGAGTGATAAAGGGAATTAAAAAATGTACGGCCTCGAATACCGCCATGATTCGGGTGGATTGAATGTGGAAGAGAGGAAAAGTCCATAGGTGTTTGGACGTGAACAATTAAGGATGGATGAGCTACCGAGAAGTTTTTATTTGGATAATCAAAAACATATCTATTATAAGCTCTTAGGTAAAGCGGACAATATACTGATCGGTTGAAGGAGGATATTACAGCATAAAATAATTATTTTTTTTGCTAATAGAAACTAGATGTGCTTCTAATTACATATGTGAACAATGTGTAAGGAGTCTTGTCTTTTAAATAGAACAAACTAAATCGATTTGTTACATAGAACCACATATATATATATATATATATATATATATATATATATACTAGGTTAAAATCTCGTGTATTACACGGGTTAAATAAATATAATATTATATATTCAGTATAAAAAAATATTTTTTAAAAACTCGTGTTTTACACAGGTTGAATAAACCCGTGAAATAAAATATAATCTGTTAATATATACACTCGTCAAAATATGTCAGAAGATTTATTAATATAAAGATTAGTATTTTCTTTAAAAATATATTATTATTTTTGGATAATGGTATAATTAATAGGAAAGAGAAGCGGGAAAAAAAAATATGAGAATGAATGTGGAAGCGACATGTGGTATAGAAAACCTTTATTTATTATATAGTATATATATATATATATATATATTTGTAGATTGGTTTGTATATTACCCAAGAACATGACAACCTCCACTAAAAACAGTTTTGGAGACCAATCCCATCAAACCAACACTTCCTCCACCATACACCAAATCAATCTTTCTTTTAACCTGAAAAAAAAACAAAACATATGCCATAAAAACAGCTAAAGATTAATCTTTAAAGACATAAAAAGGGAATTTTTTTAACAAGAACTTATGCAAGGAAGTCCACAGATCATGAGATCGATCAATGGGCGAACGAACCCAGTTTTTTGGTCTTCGAATGCAAATTAATCTTTATCAATATATATATGGATAAAAACACACACATATGTATGGATATGAACTGACTAATTACCAGTTCTTGACCCAGTTCTAAGGCAGTATCAGTGAATGAAGTTCTGAAACCAGTTCTACTCCCACAAAATACACAAACTCTTTTCAATTTTCTTGGGCTTTCTTCTTCTTTTGAATATGCCCCTTCTCCTTCCATCTGTTATTTGTGTGTATGTGTGTGTGTGAGAGAGAGAGAGGAGTTTGTTGTGTGTGTGTATCGGGGTGGGGGTACCTTTTATCAGCAGCAAGACGCAACTTTTTGTCTCTTGAAAAGAAAAAAACATGTACAGTGGTAAGTTCGGAATAATCTTGAGTAATAGGACTCATTTAGCACATGGAAACAAGACCTCTATCTATATCTAAACATTTACATAAGCAAATAAGTTAAGATTCTATATAGTTGGGAAATTTGAGTGGGAGAATTCGTTATTTTTGACTTTTGTAAATAGTTAGAATAAAATCCAATTTGTGATTAATGACGTTTCTCATTATTGAAGTTGTACGTGTACCTTTAAGAAATATATCATCGACTAGAAGTACTTACTCAATTATGTGATATATACGAATCTATCTTTTGTAGTTTGACAGACTATGTTATACGGGACCGATTGCTGGCCAATCAAGAAGTCACCAGCGCAGAAGTTGGAGGTAGTAGAGATGATGATGATGAGGTGGATGTGTGGAGACACAATGTTTGACCGGATTAGGAGTGAGGTTTTTAGGTATATTAGGGTTAGCACGCATAACAGATAAGATAAGGAAGGAAGATTGAGATGGTTGGAGTATGTGCGGAGGAGACAGATGACGGCACCAGTGAGGAAGTGAGGAGCTGGAAACCCTCATACACTACAACAGTAACACTCTATAGGGACGACAAAATCTAGCCGCGCGACGACTCGTCGCGATAGGCCGTTTTAACCGGTATAGGCTTCGTTGGGATTGCTTCGTACCAATAGGTCAAAGATGTCGTCGGTATAGGTGTCGTCGCTATAGGGTTTAATTAAAAAATTCAAAAATAAATTCTATACCGACGACATGTCGTCGGTATAAGCTATTTCCAAATTTTTTTAATTAAATTTGAAAAAGACCTATGCCGACGACATAGGTTATTCTGTTTTTTTTTATTTTTTTAAAATTTTTCAGAAATATTTAATTTCTAATTACAAAACCTGCAAATCAGATAATTCAAACCATTCAAAAATTGAAATCCGAAACATATTGTTCGATACAAAAACCTGTTCGACACACAAATCAAATATTCAAACATAAAGTTGTCCGACACGCAAACATAAAAATTATTCAAACATTCAACAATAACACCGACAACAAAGGCAAAGGCGCAACAACTTCAAGCTAATTATCGTCGCTGCTAGTTCGGCGTTCCCACATTCGACGCATTTCATCCATTTGTCGTTGCATTTCAAACATTTGTTGATTATGAACACGACGTTCTTCCTCTCGTTGTGCTTCGTGTTGTTGTTGATCTTGGACTTGTTGTTGAAGTTGAGTCACACGCTCATCCACTTCTTGCTAATGTGGTTGTGGAGGGGGGGTACTGAACAAATCCGGTGCGGGATTACTCACCACACGACCGACACCCCGGATATGGCCACGCCGATGACCCAATGCACACTCCATGCATGCAAACTCATCGACAGCAGACGAGTCACCACCAGACTCAGCAGAAGATCTTGTATACTCCTCTTGGATTCGGTCCTGTATTAAACAATGTAATAAACAATCACTTGACTATTTTACTAAAATTCGACAGCATAACTGCTGTAAATGGATAACCAACCTGTTAAACTATAAGTTATAAACGACCCAAATTCACAAATTCCAATCACCCAACACTAATAACAACAAATACTAATAATACTAGCAAAAATATTCAACAATTGGGCTCGAGTTGGATGTTCTAAGTCTATTAAAGTGTGTTTGAGTCATTTTGACCCGTTTAAAGTTACAGTTGGATGTTCTAAGTTTATTAAAGTGTGTTTGAGTCATTTTGACCCGTTTAAAGTTAAAGCTGGATATTTTAAGTCTCTTAAAGTGTGTTTGGGTCATTTTGACCCGTTTAAAGTTATAGTTGGATGTTCTAAGTCTAGTAAGTCTAACAACAAAATCATTTGACTTACATAGTCTGATGATGCAGTCTCGTTGGCCCAACCGGTCCCTTCTTTATAATGGGTCAATCTAAACACATCAATTGGGCCGATACCCTGTGAAAAACAAAAATAATATCACTAAGAATTAATAAGCATGTTTATATAATACTAACAATTGTATTTCATACCTCCATGTTATGATTTGCTACCATGGTAACTTGGGTAACATTGTTGTGATCGGTTTTGTTTGTTTTTCTCCGAGCGGTTTTTATAGCTCGCATCTAAAAACAACTCATTAGTCAAAGTCTCCAAAGTTTCTTGATCAACATCTTCTTGTGGATTATTCATCGCCGCTCCACATCATCGTATCCCCCATTCTCCTCGAAGTGAACTTTCAACTCTCTCTTGTGATCTTTATACGCCCTCTAACACTCAGTGGTGATTCCGAGTTCAACGCCTCGTCACTTATCAGTGTTTCTCCAGGAGTATAGATCAAAATAATTCTACAAATGGAAAGTAGTTATAAATCTAATAGTTATGAAATTGTAAGTAATTATAAAACATCTATACTTACTATAAGAGTGTGATATACGACCCGTTTATTCTCATTTGACATCTTAGCCCAATTTGGATAATATGGAGGAACAACCTTTTCAACCTCTAATGAGATAGCACGGATAAAATCCGAAGCGTTAGGACCCACAAACTTGTACCCCCCGCCATGAAGTTCTACATCAATGGGAAGAGGCTTCCTCCCATTTTGCTCAAATTTCTTATACAATTTTAGGTTTTTGCCTTTAGATCGCCTTCTTTAGGAGGCGCTACCTACATTGACACATGACATTAAAAAGTTAGGCAATTATAAAGACATCTATTAAACACTAACAAGTAACTTACTACCAGATCCAGTCTCACAA
Organism: Smallanthus sonchifolius; assembly: GCA_023525975.1. Classification (NCBI taxonomy): domain Eukaryota; kingdom Viridiplantae; phylum Streptophyta; class Magnoliopsida; order Asterales; family Asteraceae; genus Smallanthus; species Smallanthus sonchifolius. The sequence goes on along the minus strand of CM042018.1, from coordinate 18,781,625 downwards.
CCAGAGTCGAAGTGATACGGACTCCCGTATCCACCGTCTCCACCGTCTCCACCATCTCCACCTTGTGATTGCGCCATTGTTGCCATTTTTCCTACTACAAAATTTATTAGTAAGCACAAATAATTATTAATTAACAAAGACAAATAATACATTTTTAACATACATTCAATCATAATCATCACTAAAATAACGTGTGTCAACAACATCATCATCTTCTTCATCGTCGTCATTTATTTCATCTTCATCATCTGAATTGTATGCATCTTCTTCATCATCATTAATAAAACTTTCATCGAGATCAATCGAGGCAACATGACTTGGGTAACCACCCTCTTTTAAAGTTGTACGCATAGGCAAGTAGTCTAAGTCGACAACCAAGTTACCAAAAAATGATTGAGTTTCCCGTGTAATAGATTGACTGTCACCATGGGGAATTGGAGTTTGGTTACTACCTACGTGACTTGATTCACCACCTTCGCATCCGATTTCGACAACTAAAGTATAATCATTTGATTGAGTGTCGTGCAATATATCTATCTCATTAACAACACTAGGATGATCCCAAAGCTTCCGATGGTGAACGTCCTCAACAACCCTTCTGTGGCCAGTGGTTCGAGAAGGATCTCGAAGATATAACACTTGTTTAGCCTATGTGGCTAATATATATTGGACATCATCATACCATTCTTTGCCAACATACCATTCACGGGCAATGTCAATTATAGTAGTATTGTTTTGCTTAATTAATCTTTTACCTCTCGTGTCGAACTATTTACAACGGAATAGTACAACCGAGTAACCATCTATGTAGTTCAACTCTATGATCTCCTCTAGTTGACCATAAAATGGAGTATCGTCTTCTCCTATTGTAACCACACCACTGTTCTGAGTAGTGCGTCGGGAACCACGATCTAACACCATTGACTATGCAAGTAGTGTAAGAAGATGCGTACAAGGGACCACGTGCCAATGCCTTTAATTCTTTGTTATCGGGTGTAGAAGATGAAGATGAAGATGAAAATACATTTGCTTCATATTTTAACCATGAAGAAAAATTGGTTTGCATATTGCGTTCATGAAATTTAGATTCAAATTCACTGGTAGATGGACAAAACAAAATTTAAATTAGTAGAATTAAATAAAAATATAATAATAGTTTATCACGGGTAGATGGACAAAAAAACTTACGATTTGTAGGCTTTGATTTCATCGCAGTTGTTCAACACAAACCATTGTAATGATTTGTTGGCATGTTCAGAGAGCGTCTTGATTTTCTTTTTCGATATTGGTCGACATTGTGAAGAAAACACTTGAAACTACCTTTTAGGAATGCCAGCATCTGCATTTCTATCTATTCGGTTAAATTTGGTCTGCATACCATCCAAATACATAGATCAGAATGTCAAGGCTTCATCTATAACATAACCCTCCGCAATTGAGCCTTCAGGTTTGGCTTTGTTTCTAACATATGCTTTGAGATTTTTCATGTATCTTTCAAAAGGATACATCCATCTCATATACACAGGGCCACCAAGAATATCCTTTTCAGGTAAATGAAGAATGAGATGAACCAATATGTCAAAAAATGCTGGAGGATATATCATTTCCAAATTGCATAATATCTTAACCACTTCATCATTTGCTTCATACATGTCTTTCACATCTACTGATCGTGCACAAATTTTTTGAAAGAATGTGCAAACGTCATTGATTGTTGTTGAAACATTTTTGTGCAGATTAGATCGTACCCCTATTGGCAGCAATCGTTGCATGAGGATGTGATAATCATGGGACTTTAACCCAGTTATATTTGAATCATTGGGAAGTACCTTATTTTTGAAATTCGATCCAAATCCATCAGGCAGTCTCACTCCTCGAATAAACTGACAAGAGCGTTCTCGATCACTGGGTGTGAAAGAGTAAGGAGCTTGTGGTTGGTACAACTTGTTGTTTTTTTTGTGTTAGCCTTAGGTTATGTCGAATACCCATATTTTTCAAGTCTTTGCGGGCTTTGTGTGTGTCTTTTGATTTATCATTCATCAACAAAGTATCCAATAAACTATCACACACATTTTTCTCCACGTGCATGACATCAAGATTGTGTTTTAAAAGCAGAGAAGACCAATAATCTAGCTCAAAGAAGATACTTCATTTAGTCTAATTCAACTCTGATGCAACACGCTTTCTTTTTACCCCTCCATGCATTGGATGTTTCTCCGGAACACGATCTGGGAGACTTTTTAGTTGTTCTAATATTTGAACATTACTCAATCGTCGGGGAGGATGTCTTGTCTCTTTCTTGCCGTTAAACGACAGATCGTTCCTCCATTTATGCTTTCTAGGCAAGAATCTTCTATGTCGAACAAAAGCTATCTTATTCGTTATAGCGCACGAAGGTGTGTCAACGTTACACATAGGGCATGCTTTATAACCTTGACCACTCCATCCAGACAAGCTAATACGAGATGGATAATCGTTGATAGTCCATAACAGTGCGACATGCATCCTAAATACAGTTTTGGTTGATGCATCTCTCACCTGGACTCCTTCAGCCCACAACATTTTCAACTCATCAACCAATGGCCTTAAGAAAACATCAATGTCCTTACTAGGTGATTTAGGCCCGGGAATTAGCAAGGTTAACATGAAAGAAGACTCTTTCATACATAACCACGGTGGTGTATTATATGTTGTTAACACTACCGGCCACATACTGTAAGTCTGACTCATGTTACCGAACGGATTAAAAGCATCGGCAGCCAAACCTAAGTGGACATTCCACATACATAACCACGGTGGTGTATTATATGTTCTTTAGCAAAATCCAGATATCTCTCATCAAATTCTTGCCATGCCTTCCCATCAACCGGATGTCACATTATACCATCCGTTGAGTGTCCAGTATTATGCCAGATCATTTCTTTTTCCGTTAATCTTGAACTATACCTTCGTCGAAGCCGTGAAGTTAAAGGAAAGTAGTGCAACACTTTCTGTGGTACTTTCTTCCCCTTTGTGTTTTTGTCAACCCATCTGCTCTGATTACAAGCCAGACAGTTTTGCATTGATTCATTCTCCTTCCAAAACAGTGAACAATCATTAGTGCAAGCATGGATAGACTGATATCCTAACCGAATCTTACTCAGTTTCTTCTTAGCTTCATAATGTGACGCTAGAACGTGATTTTCCTTCGGCAATGCAATTTGTAGAAGCTCTAACAGTTGGTCAAACGAACTATTCGTCCATTTTTTGATAACTTTGATATGCATCAATTTGGCTATGAAGATTAGGGAAGACATTTGACTACAACCGGGGTATAATTCCTTATTTAGCTCCTCAAACAACGCATCAAACTCTGGGTCTAAACCAGTTCCATCTTCATCTATATTATCCTCGTTTGTATTTTGCTCTGCCATCACATCATCTATGGCATCAAACATCTCATTATTTGTTGTTCTAGTTATTGGAGGAGTTGGTGTTGTTCTTGGAGCAAAAAGTGATGCTATCTCCGCCGCACGAGGATGTTGTTCACCGTGATAAATCCAATTCTGATATGATTGTAGAAACCCACGGTCATGTATGTGGCCATATACCGTGTTCAAATCCTGTCGACACGCATTACAACAACGTCTACACGGGCAAAACGCTCTACCTCGACCGTCGACATGGTTCTTGGCAGTCTCTATAAAGTTGCGAAGACCGCTTAAGAAAGCCGGTGAATTCCGATTTCCTAGTGTAACCCAGCTTTTATCAATTGCCATATCTAGTGTCATATCTATTGTGTTATAAGCATACACATATACGTGCATGTAATAAATGATATAAATGAATGTATATAAATTAACTACACAAACAAAAATATAAAAAGGTAAAAAAGTCGGGATACATACCTTAAATAAGTTCAATGAAAGACAAATATAATGTTATTCCCACCTCGTCAACCGCAACGAGTTCCGAACTTGTAACAAAATTAAATAAAGTTACATATACATACAAACATATATACATACATACACACTTATATATATACATACACAATTATATAGATACAAATCATACAAACAAACATACATACAAAAATACATATATAAACATATGAATAAATACCCTCTTATATACCTACAAATCATAACTACATACATACATACATACATAAATAAAAGCCCAATTACATAATTACAAACATATACATACAAACATACTTACATACATACATAAATAAATGCCAATTACATAATTACAAACATATACATACAAACATACATACACATATATACATTCATATTAACTAATCATCATAAACACAAATTACACACATACATACACATACATACAAACTAATCATCATAAACACAAATTACACACATACATACATATACATACAAACACTAATTTACATAAACTAAATTATATAAAATAATCACACATCTAAACCAAATTACATAAACTAATCATAAATTAATAATTCCATCATACATACAAACATGCATACTCATACATACAAACATACATACATAACACATACATACAAAATCATAGATCTAAACCAATTTTCATGTCAAATTAGTAATTAAAACGAGTATTTACCTTTAAAAAGCTAGAAATCCAAGAAATGGTGAAATTCCTCAAAAACCTAACAAAAATAAACAAACAAAACTTCAAAATCTTGAATAAATAGCTAAAATATGAAATAGGGATGTTACATCACCTTAAATCCCGAGAGTTCTTGTGAAAGTTGCTCCCAAAAAGCCCAAAAACCTTGAAATCGCCGGAGAGAACAATTTTAGGGAGTTTTGGAGGGTTTTGAGAGGAAATGAAGGTCTGCCGTCTGTTTTCTCTATTTGTTCACGCTGCACCCTATAGCGACGACATGTCGTCGGCATAGGTCCACTTGTCGTCGGCACAGGTAGCCTATAGCGATGACATGTCGTCGGCACAGGTTTCGTAGGATGTTGACCAGTCAATAAAGGTAAAAACCCTATCCCTATAACATGTCGTCCCCATAGGGTTTTCTAGAATTTTATTTAATTTTAAAAAAAAATTTTGACCGACGAAAATTTATTAAATAAAAAAAACAAAAAGAAAATCAAAAGTAACCTATACCGACGACATGTCGTCGGTACAGGTTTTCCTCAATAATTCATTGGGTGCCAGTTTTCCCTCCAACTTGCCTCAACCCTATACCGACGACATGTCGTCGCTATAGGGTCTCCCTACCAAAATTTTAGTTTTGACCTATACCGACGACATCCCGACGACAAATGTCGTCGGTATAGGTGGCGTCGGGACAGGGTCAATTTGTTGTAGTGATAGTGAAGGGGAATTGAAGATGAGCAGAGGGAAACCCAAACTAGCATGTGATGAGCAGATTAGACATAATTTGTTAGACTTGCACCTCTTCGAGGGCATGAATAGGGATAGGAGTTCCTGGAGAAGACAGATAAAAGTTAGGGATTTTTAGAGGGGTGTATAGATTAGTCGTACCTAAGTGTTTGTCTTGGCCTGTCTTTACCTTTTAGGTGTAGACTTTCTCCTAGGTGTCGGTGGGAGGCTTTTCTAGGTGGTTGCTCATCCTCTTTCTTCCCGTTTATCTTTTTTCTTTTCCTTATACTATTGATATATGTTGTATGCTACTAAAAAAGGAACTTTTTAGAGCTAGAGGTCTCTTTGGAAGTAACCTCTCTATCCCTTGGGATGGAGGTAATGTTTGTCGTTGTCTCACCCTCCCCAAGCCCTACTCTCTATGTGAGATTTTACTTAGTATGTTTGTTTCTCTAAGTTTTTTTATGTGAATGAGTGTTTTAGAAAAAAATATTTACCAAACAGGTTTATTATTGTATATTTATTACATCAGCTAGTAATTCCCTTATTATAGGTTCCACATAGTATCACTTAGTATATCCCTAAACTTTCCCCCATCTCAAATCACGTCACAACGAACGAAATCTTCCTATCCTTCTAATCCTAGATTGCTACGTACCTAGTGTGATTCTTTCGCTAACAACCTCTACCACAATCGATAACGTAATCCATCCTCATCATTCGTAGGCGTTTCTTAACCTACTCTCATCAACGATGAGTGTTTCTTCTCAATCAAGAAAAATTTTATGTTCTTGAAAACCTTGGTGGAACCCTTTTACTTGACATAAACTTGCCACATACTCAAAAAGGTTATTTCCATGGCCTCCTTAATTAACACTAATTGAATCAAATTAATGACTTTAGTGTCATCAATGTAATTTTTGTTTAGATGGTTTAATTAAGACCAAATAGAAACGAGAATAAACATTGTCACAAGTTAGGATGTATGGAGTACATATTTTTACATGACTATTCTCATTTCTGGCACCTTCGAATCTTATAGTTCAAATGAGCGAAATCTCCTAGTGACCAGTGGGTTCCAAGGGGGCACTACCCATTGGCAAGGTTTACGACAACACTCTTTGGGGATCCAAGGGGTAATTGTAGAAGATCTTGTAAGTATTTTCTTGGAACTAAGAACCAATGGTGTGGTTCAAGACTTGGTGTAGAAGATCTTGTAAGTGAGCACGATTAAATGTTCGCTCAAGATTGACATAAAACCCTAGTCGAATTTAGGGAGGAGGTGTTGATGTTCAAGTGGGAAATTTGATGATATCAAAGTTTCCCCATAAAAGGGGGTGTTTCGGGTTTGAAAAACGTGGGAGACTAAGTCCTCGCTTTGTTGGACTGATCAAACTCGATTTTAGCTTGGTAAGTTGTTTACCATTTGGAGTTACCTTGGGAAACCGTGTAACTCTATGACAGATTTCATGTGACGCTTTCACGAAAATGTTTGGCGAGAGAAGTTGTTGTTGCTTCTCATGGTGACTATCTTAGATAGTGGGACAATTAATTGTGCATTGAAGAACTAAACATGTATTATTCCTTAAAGGCACGAAGTGAGACGGAATCAAATGGGGGTAAGTTAAGAAGAAAAGTTGAGCTACTACCCTAAGTTGATTATGTGGTGGCGGGTTTCGGTGACGAAACCCAAAGTTAGGGAGGATGATTTGTAACGAACAAAAAATCCAAAATATAATATTATTTGTCTAAATAATAATGTGATGGTGAATTTGGATTTAAAGATAAGTTGGGGTTTAAACCTTAATGTGTAGTTTCATGACTTTTGGTTAAAAAGGGTCAAAAGCTGAAAGTTCAAGGGGCAATGTGTAAGGTGGAAAAAATCAGATTTTGTCTAAGGGGAGGGGGATATTTTTATGCCATTTTTGGTGTGTATATGTGTGTGTTTTGCTTGAATAACAAAGGAGAGGAAAGATGGAGAATCAAGAACTACAAATTCAGATTTTTGCATGAGAAATCTGATGGAATTGGTGTAAGGCCCCAAACCCGGGAGGCCTCACTTGTTGGATTTACTCATTCACAAACAGTTCTTAAACATGAATATCAGATATCGCAGCGGAAAATTTCATTTAAACATAACTTAATCGTTGTTCATACATGCGGAAGCGTAAACATTGATTAAAACATAATTACATCATAACTAAACATAACGGGATGCCAGTCTTCATGATCAACCGGGTAACTCTTCTCGTTTGCCAAGCATCACCGTCCATCATCCATACCTGCCTTAACCTGAATGTGCATACTAAAAAGTCAGCTATGCTGGTGAGTTCTAGTTTTAACATAAAACCTTAACTTCAAATAATTTGCCAAAAACATAACTTCGTACTTCATTTAATAAAAAGCGTACGTAACATAATGCAATAACAAAACATAACACTTCATAAACATAAGTTAACGAACATATCGAATCTGCGCGTTCTCGTAACCGTCAAATCCTTACGTTACATACTGGTTGAATAATCTAAGGATCACCACCACTAGGCCCATCATCACCGTACTGTCCTTCGGGTGAGGAACGCCTAGGGCCCGATACTTAGGTCATCCAACCCTTCAAGCACGGCGTCCCAAAGGATAGCGCGTACCAAACTTCAAGCACTGCACCCCGTAAGGCGCAAGTACCAAACTTCAAGCACGACTACCCCGTAAGGTAAATCGTACCAAACTTCAAGGATCACGATAATCCCCTTGACGACCGTCATCGCCCCAGTTGTACAACAGTTGGCCAGCCACAGAGGCCCCTAAAAGGTAAAGGCCCATACTTCCCATCCCTTAACCTTCATTCCCTAAGGAATATTGGCAGATTCGTTCGTTTGTGACTTTCATAAACCTTCGCTTCTTTTACTTCAAAAACTTCAGTTAAAGCCTTCGTACGTTTTATTAAAATCATTCATTCATTCATAAACACTTCGTAAAATTCGTAAACTTCATAAACTTCTTTTGGCAAAATATTTCATAAACACTTCCTTCAAAACCTTTCCTTCTAAAACATCCTTCATAAACATCATTTTATAAAACATTACATACAACCTTCATAAACATCGTTTTATAAAATCGTCACATCGTTACGTATGCACACCAGCCCAAAAACATTATTAAAACATTTAAAAGAGGGCTTCTAGAACTCACCTTATAAGCTAGTTTCGGTTGTCCTAAACAAAGGTCCAACAACTTCACTTCCGATCTGAATTGATTTGTTAAATACACATCAGACCAATACCGACTCTAACGGTTTAACCCTTCTAAACATACTGACTTCACTTAACCAGTTCTGATGTCTGCGCACTTGGCAAGTGCGCAGACCCTGCTGCCTGCGCACTTAGCAAGTGCGCAGACCATGCTTCCTGCGCACTTAGCAAGTGCGCAGGTCCTTCCTCCTACGCACTTAGCAAGTGCGCAGGTCCCTCCTCCTGTGCACTTAGCAAGTGCGCAGGACCCTCCTCCTGCGCACTTAGCAAGTGCGCAGGACCTGCTCCGTGCGCACTTAGCAAGTGCGCACGACCTGTTCTTCGCGAAAACCCTAACTTTCGCATTCGGGTCTGATCATGTCAAGATCCCGAACCTGTTACATTCAAAACGTTCGTTTTCCATTAAGGAACTCAAATCCATGATTATCTTTCAGTTTCATCCGTTCAAACCTTACCTTTTCACCCAAAACCCGAAAACCCCAAAAACGAACTAAAACTCAGATTTAGGTTGGATCGTTACCTGAATCGATCTTCTGATCCGGAGGTTCTTCTCACGAGTGCAAGAGACACGAGCGGGTGCAATCTTGTGCGATTCCGACACTTTCTCTCTCTACGGGTTTTCTCTCTCTAGAATTGCAAATGAGAGAAACATGTGGTGACCTTGGCTATTTATAGGGGAGACCTCCCCAAGCCCGGTTCGCGACTGACCCGGCCCGACTTCGGCCCGCTTGAACTCGTTAACTTTATTTCTCGACATTTTGGGATGTTACAAGTCTACCCCCTTATAATAGGTTTCGTCCCCGAAACCTATCACAAGTCAAATAATTGAGGGTACGACTCCCTCATTTCCACCTCCGTTTCCCATGTAGCCTCTGATCCCTTTCGGTGCCTCCATTGGACTTTAACCAATGGAATAACTTTATTACGCAAACGCTTCTCCTTTCGGTCTAAGATAGCCACGGGTTCTTCGATGTAATTAAGGCTGTTGTCGACCTCGATGTCAGTAAGTGGTACGTGAGCCGATTCATCCGCCAAACACTTTCGCAAGTGTGATACATGGAAGGTAGGATGAATCCCACTTAACTCATCAGGCAACTCCAACCGATAAGCGACTTCCCCAACCCGTGCCATTATCCTGAACGGTCCGACAAACCTCGGACTTAACTTTCCTCTCTTCCTGAATCGTATGATTCCCTTCCAGGGCGACACTTTCAACATTACTCTGTCCCCAACATCAAACTCGATAGGCCTTCGTCGTCTATCCGCATAGGATTTCTGGCGATCTTGCGCGGCCTTCATTCGAGCTTTGATTTGATCAAATCTTTCCGACGTTTCTTTTATGACTTCCAGACTTCCTAACTCCTTCTGCCCAATCTCACCCCAACAAACCGGGGTCTTGCATCTTCTACCATACAACATTTCGTAAGGCGGCATGCCTATCGTCGTGTGATGACTATTGTTGTAGGAGAATTCAGCTAACGGCAGATGGCTGTCCCAACTGCCACCGAAGTCGATAATACAAGCACGGAGCATATCCTCCAATGTCTGAATGGTCCTTTCAGACTGACCATCCGTTTGCGGGTGGTATGCTGTGCTGATATTAAGCCTCGTGCCCATCGCCTCATGAAATCTTTTCCAGAACCTCGATGTGAATCGTGTGTCCCGGTCAGATACAATCGTCAAAGGCATCCCATGCCGTGCTACTACTTCGTTGATAAACACTTCTGCTAACCTTTCCGACGAGAACGTCTCGCGAATAGGTAGGAAATGAGCACTCTTCGTTAATCGATCCACAATTACCTAAATGGTGTCATGACCTTTAGCTGTGCGAGGTAGCTTGGTTATGAAGTCCATGGTAATGTGTTCCCACTTCCATTCTGGTATGTCAAGTGGTTGAATCTTTCCATACGGTTTCTGGTGTTTAGCCTTTACTTGCGAGCAAGTCAAACACTTGCTTACATACTTCGTTACATCATATTTCATTCCAGGCCACCAGTAGTCCTTTTTCAGGTCTTGGTACATTTTGTTGGTACCGGGATGGATAGAGTAACGAGACTTATGAGCCTCATCCAAGATTTTGGTTCTAAGTTCGCCACCCATAGGTATCCATACCCGTCCATAACGTGTTCTAACACCAAGGGTGTTATATTCCAACTTGTCCTGTTGGCCAACCATCCTTTCCTTCTTTATGTTTTCTTCTTTAAGTTCCTCATCTTGAGCCTTTTCGATTTCTCTCATCACGTCCGATGTTACCACCAACTGGAAAGCTTTCACTCTAATAGGAGTAGGCACATCCTTTCGGCTTAGAGCGTCAGCCACCACGTTTGCCTTTCCAGGATGGTATATTATTTCACAGTCATAGTCTTTCAATAGTTCCAACCATCGCCTCTGCCTCATATTAAGTTCCTTTTGTTCGAAGAAGTACTTCAAACTTTTGTGGTCGGAGTAAATAGTAAACTTCACCCCGTACAGGTAGTGCCTCCAGATTTTCAATGCAAATACGACAGCAGCAATTTCCAAATCATGAGTCGGATAGTTGACTTCGTGAACTTTCAACTGCCGCGACGCATACGCAATCACTCTACCGCGTTGCATCAACACACACCCTAATCCCTGACCCGACGCGTCAGAGTATACCACCAGGTCTTCACTGCCTTCGGGAAGGGCCAAGACTGGAGCTTGGGTTAGCTTCTCTTTCAATTCCTTAAACGCCTCATCCTGGGTCGAACCCCATTCGTACTTTACCTCTTTCCGAGTCAACTTTGTCAATGGCGAAGCTATTTTCGAAAAATCCTGGATGAATCTCCGATAGTAGCCTGCCAATCCCAAGAAACTGCGGATTTCAGTTGGCGTCTTAGGAATGTCCCATTCCCTTACCGTCACTATCTTTGCTGGGTCAACCATAATGCCGTTCGGGTTAATGACGTGACCTAGGAATTGGACTTCCCTAAGCCAGAACGCACATTTGGAGAACTTAGCATACAACTTCTCCTTCTTCAGAGCTTCCAATACTTCCTTTAAGTGACACGCGTGATCACCCTCATTCTTGGAGTAGATAAGGATGTCATCGATGAACACTATTACCGATTGATCCAGCATCGGTCGACACACCCTATTCATCAAATCCATGAACGCTGCAGGGGCGTTCGTCAATCCAAAAGACATTACGCGGAACTCAAAGTGTCCATAACGTGTGCGAAATGCCGTTTTCGGTATGTCTTCTTCCCTCACCTTCAACTGATGGTACCCGGATCGAAGGTCGATCTTTGAGAACCAACTTGCGCCTTGTAATTGATCGAACAGGTCATCGATCCTTGGTAACGGGTACTTGTTCTTCACGGTACGTTTGTTCAACTCGCGATAATCAATACACATTCTCATCGAACCGTCTTTCTTCTTTACGAACAACACCGGAGCACCCCAAGGCGAGATGCTCGGTCGTATAAATCCTTTCTCAAGTAACTCGTCTAATTGCGTCATTAGTTCCTTCATCTCTACTGGTGCTAGTCGATATGGAGCCTTAGCCACGGGCTGGGCATCTGGTACCAAGTCAATTCGGAACTCAATTTCTCTATCGGGTGGTATCCCAGGCAAATCCTCTGGAAACACCTCCGGGTACTCGCGTACCACGGGTACATTGTCTAGTTCCTTCACTTCCTTACACTTGTCAATCACATACACCAGATAAGCCTCGCATCCGCGCCTCAAGTAATTTGTTGCCTTAATCATTGAGATGACGTTTGGCATCGGGGCGTCACGATCTCCAAAAACCTCGACTTTGCTACCATCCGGAGCCTTGAGTCGGATTATCTTTCGTTTACATATAATTTGCGCTTCATTGGTAGTTAGCCAATCCATGCCTATCACGACTTCGAACCCTCCCAAAACCATAACACACAATCTGACAGGGAACCTATGACCTTCTATTTTTATCGTGGAGTTTTCAACTACATCGGTTACTCTTGCAGTTCTACCCTCAGCGGTTTCTACGCTAAAGGCCCTTTCTAGCTTACTCACATTGTACTTCGCTCGTTTACAAAAAGTCGCAGATATAAAACTCTTACTGGCACCCGAATCAAATAACACAGAAACAAGAGTGTTGTCAAGGATGAACGTACCTGATGCCACGTCGGGGTCCGCCCTGGCCTGTTCCTGTGTCAGCGCATAGGCGCGAGTCTTTGCTCGGGGTCTCTCTTCTTTCTTCTCCGGGCCTTTCCCTTTCCCGGCTTGACCCATTCTGGGCTTGGTGCATTCCCGACTCATATGACCATTTTCCCCACAATTGTAGCATTTGTAGCCTTGCGGGCATTCACGGGAGTAATGTCCGGTCTTGCCGCATTTAAAGCATAGATTCGATCCTAACCGACATTCACCCGCGTGTCTTACCCCACATTTCCCACAGACTGTCATCTCGCCTACCCTGGCCTGCTTGTCCCGAGCCCCAAACAACTTCCCACCCGATCGTTTAGCGGGAAAACTCAGCTTCTTCTTGGGCTCTTCAATGGCAACGACGTTCAGCGCCAGATCATCAAATACTAAACCGCTCAGTTCTACTACCGAATCATAAGTAGTAGGGGCGTTTGCCTTAACATAGGTGCGGACCTGGTCCGGCAGTCCTTGTATGTAGCATGCAATCTTTCTTTCCTCCGTTGTGACAAGATGTGGCACCAGACGTGCCAGTTCATTGAATCGGGTTGTGTATTGCCGGTGCGTCATGCTCCCGGCCTTCAAACCCAGAAATTCTCTCTCCACCTTCTCAATCTCGTTCCTTGGGCAAAAATTCTTAATAACTAAAGTTTTCAAGTCAGCCCACATCATCGCATCCACAATCTCACTCCCTTTTGCCTGACGTACACCTTCCCACCAATGGGATGCTTCTTCCCTCAAGGAGTTAGCAGCAAATTTTACAACTTGATCCGCTCGGCATTCGCTGAGACGGATGGCAGCCTCCATACGGATTATCCAGTCAAACGTAGCTACCGCGTCTTTCTTTCCAGTCAGGACTGGCGGGTCACATACCTTGAAGGACTTATAGTCGCATCCGCGAGCAGGCGGTGCGTTGATTGCCTCAGTGTTCGGGGTATCAACCGTCGGGTTAGACCCACCCGTCTCGTTAACCTTCTTCATCGCTTCAGCTAACAGACCTGGCAGAGAAGCCCTCATCAACTCGGAGAACTCTCGAGCTATAGCTGCCCTCACTTCTGGTTCAAAAGTGAAAGGTTGTTCTTCAACCTGTGTCTGCTCAGCTTCATGCACACTAACCGCCGGTTCAGTGTGAACACTTCCTTCTTCATTATACTCTTGGCACGCGAGGATCCTGCCACGCCTACCATTTCGACCGCCGGTACGACCACCGGTACGGCCACCACGCCTTCCGTTTCCTCTTCTTGCCATTTTGTTCTATAAGACAAGAATCCAATGTTATCACGCTAGTTAACAAATAAAATTCAATAAGTACTGTAAGATGTTAATATACACTGGCCATCTGTAATTAACCATTACACTACCTTTCGATTTCTATTTGACCACCTTTGTGATTCCATCAGAACACAAGTCCTTACCTAACCCTTTCTAAGGCATACTATATACGTAAATATATACTACCTTCGTACCTGATGCTGTGGCTCGAGTTACCCGTACTGGCATCCGCTTTCGGTCCCATTCACAGTTTAAGTTCAGACACTAGGAGTGTCCGAATCTCTCAAACTATTGCTTTGATACCAACTTGTAAGGCCCCAAACCCGGGAGGCCCCACTTGTTGGATTTACTCATTCACAAATAGTTCTTAAACATGAATATCAGATATCGCAGCGGAAAATTTCATTTAAACATAACTTAATCGTTGTTCATACATGCGGAAGCGTAAACATTGATTAAAACATAATTACATCATAACTAAACATAACGGGATGCCAGTCTTCATGATCAACCGGGTAACTCTTCTCGCTTGCCAAGCATCACCGTCCATCATCCATACCTGCCTTAACCTGAATGTGCATACTAAAAAGTCAGCTACGCTGGTGAGTTCTAGTTTTAACATAAAACCTTAACTTCAAATAATTTGCCAAAAACATAACTTCGTACTTCATTTAATAAAAAGCGTACGTAACATAATGCAATAACAAAACATAACACTTCATAAACATAAGTTAACGAACATATCGAATCTGCGCGTTCTCATAACCGTCAAATCCTTACGTTACATACTGGTTGAATAATCTAAGGATCACCACCACTAGGCCCATCATCACCGTACTGTCCTTCGGGTGAGGAACGCCTAGGGCCCGATACTTAGGTCATCCAACCCTTCAAGCACGGCGTCCCAAAGGATAGCGCGTACCAAACTTCAAGCACTGCACCCCGTAGGGCGCAAGTACCAAACTTCAAGCACGACTACCCCGTAAGGTAAATCGTACCAAACTTCAAGGATCACGATAATCCCCTTGACGACCGTCATCGCCCCAGTTGTACAACAGTTGGCCAGCCACAGAGGCCCCTAAAAGGTAAAGGCCCATACTTCCCATCCCTTAACCTTCATTCCCTAAGGAATATTGGCAGATTCGTTCGTTTGTGACTTTCATAAACCTTCGCTTCTTTTACTTCAAAAACTTCAGTTAAAGTCTTCGTACGTTTTATTAAAATCATTCATTCATTCATAAACACTTCGTAAAATTCGTAAACTTCATAAACTTCTTTTGGCAAAATATTTCATAAACACTTCCTTCAAAACCTTTCCTTCTAAAACATCCTTCATAAACATCATTTTATAAAACATTACATACAACCTTCATAAACATCGTTTTATAAAATCGTCACATCGTTACGTATGCACACCAGCCCAAAAACATTATTAAAACATTTAAAAGAGGGCTTCTAGAACTCACCTTATAAGCTAGTTTCGGTTGTCCTAAACAAAGGTCCAACAACTTCACTTCCGATCTGAATTGATTTGTTAAATACACATCAGACCAATACCGACTCTAACGGTTTAACCCTTCTAAACATACTGACTTCACTTAACCAGTTCTGATGTCTGCGCACTTGGCAAGTGCGCAGACCCTGCTGCCGGCGCACTTAGCAAGTGCGCAGACCATGCTTCCTGCGCACTTAGCAAGTGCGCAGGTCCTTCCTCCTACGCACTTAGCAAGTGCGCAGGTCCCTCCTCCTGCGCACTTAGCAAGTGCGCAGGACCCTCCTCCTGCGCACTTAGCAAGTGCGCAGGACCTGCTCCGTGCGCACTTAGCAAGTGCGCACGACCTTTTCTTCGCGAAAACCCTAACTTTCACGTTCGGGTCTGATCATGTCAAGATCCCGAACCTGTTACATTCAAAACGTTCGTTTTCCATTAAGGAACTCAAATCCATGATTATCTTTCAGTTTCATCCGTTCAAACCTTACCTTTTCACCCAAAACCCGAAAACCCCAAAAACGAACTAAAACTCAGATTTAGGTCGGATCGTTACCTGAATCGAGCTTCTGATCCGGAGGTTCTTCTCACGAGTGCAATCTAGTGCGATTCCGACACTTTCTCTCTCTACAGTTTTTCTCTCTCTAGAATTGCAAATGAGAGAAACATGTGGTGACCTTGGCTATTTATAGGGGAGACCTCCCCAAGCCCGGTTCGCGACTGACCCGGCCCGACTTCGGCCCGCTTGAACTCGTTAACTTTATTTCTCGACATTTTGGGATGTTACAATTGGAGTGTTCATTATCAAGCAAACATCATGTAAGTATCATCCTTTCCCTTGAATCACCAATGTTGGAGTTCTTGGTGGGTTTGGGTAGAAAACCCAAATTGGGTCAATTGGTGGATGCCTTTGTATTATTGTTGGTTCTAAACCTTAATCTAGTGTTGTAAATGGTGGAGAATCATGATTTAAATGATTCTAACATCTAATTTGACGATTCAAGAATTAGGGTTCTTGTGGGTGAATTGGGGGTTTTCATTGTAGTGACGTTTAAATGATGAATTGATGTTGGATAAGTCTCTATGGTGTTAATAGACACATTTTATGTAAGAAACCTCATCCAATTTCATGATTTGAATGTTAGGGTTCTTGAGAACCAAAATTAAGGGTTTTTGATTTGGGGATGTTTGAATGTTTTATTAAGGGTGGGTAAGTGTCTAGGGAGTTAATAGACACACAACCAACCATAAAGCCCCAATTTTATGGTGATTTTTAAAATTGGAGTGTTGGGTGAACTTGGGTGATTCCTTAACGGGTCAAAATGTGTTGAAAGGTTGAATTGGGTTTTGGAGGTTTGGTTAAGATTGTGTTAACCAAATTAAGTTTGGGTGTTTATCTTTAGATCATAGGTGTGTCTTAAATCCCAATTTGGTGTGTAGATTGAGATCATAGGATTGCTAATTGCAATTGGATTGTTAGGTGATCAAGGTAAAGGAGCTAGTTTTGAAGATCAAGTGAAATCGTCTCTAGCTAAAGGTAAGTGCTTTGCACTTACTTAGTAATAGATATGATGTTATTAACATGTAAATATATTTGTGTAATTTAATTCTATTTATGTGTGGTGATTTGGTGTAAGTTGACTTAGTGTGGTAAAGAGTCAACTAATGTGTGAAATATGTTGATTTGGTGTAATTTGACTTAAGTGGAATAAGTTAAACTAGTGTATGAAATATGTCGATTTGGTGTAATTTGAATTATGTAGTAAATAGTCAAAATAAATTACGAAATGCGGAGTATTGGTGTAATTTGACTTATCTAGTAAAGAGTCAAATTAAATTGTGGAATATGGTATATTGGTGTAATTTGACTTATGTGGTAAAGAGTCAAATTAAATTGTGGAATGTGGTATATTGGTGTAATTTGACTTAGTGTGGTATGAGTCAAACTAATATGTAAAATGTGGTGATTTGGTGTAATTTGACTAATATGTGGTAAGAGTCAAAGTAAAATGCAATTGAGTGAAATTGAGGTCGTGAACCTCATTTAAGTCTTTGTCTTTTGATGTCATTAAACTTCACTTATGTCGTTGTTGTTTGAAGTCTAAGAACCTCACCCGATAGTTAATTGAGGTCACGAACTTCACTTACGTAGTTGTTGTTTGAAGTCTAAGAACCTCACCCGGTAGTTAATTGAGGTCATGAACTTCAATTATGCCGTTGTTGTTTGAAGTCTAAGAACCTCACCAGGGAGTTAATTGAGGCCATGAACTTCACAATGTTTGTTGGGAGTTTGAGGTCTTTAGAACCTCACAAAGGAGTAAGGTCGGGTAATAGGAGGAAAACCTAACCAAAGATTATATACTTAGGTGTATTGAATGTATTAGATGTGTTTTGGGTGATAAAATAAGTAAGAATGTTGTTTACTTGCACAAAGAAGCAACCGGGTCGGTCGGTGGGGTCGAAAAGGCTGAAAATTTGCTAAACAATTTGGCTGATTTTGGACCGGAGTAATTTACGGCGGGTCGAAGTAATTTACGCCGCCCCAGAGTATTTTACGCCCAAAGTGGTCTGCTTACGACCCTATTTACGCCCAAAGTAATAAATTGTCGTTTTGGGTTGGTAGTTGTTGTTAGAGCTTGGGTGGCTCTTTTGGGGGTGGTATATCACTAATAATGGTTTATTTGTGGTGTTTTCTTGTAGGTAAAGCTCCGGTTTGAAGTCTTAGGTCAAGATTCGTGTCAGATGGATTCTCATTCGTTTTGGTGGACGTTAACGGTTGTAGTTAGTACTCCGGTTGGACATTTTTAAATTTGTTTTAAGTTGTCTCTTTGATACTAAAACTTGTTATCTTTGAGATGTAGGTCAAATGTTTTAAAACAAGTTATGTTGTCATTTTGTTGTAATTTAACATGTGTTGTTTTGTCAAGAGTGTTAACTGGGACCTATTTTTCGCGTGTGTTGAAAGTTAAAATTGGTTGAAAATTTTGGGTGTTACAACTTTGTATCAGGGCAATGGTTTGAGGGATTCGGGTGTGCGAGACACCGAACTCAAACTTATTTGCTCTTGATAAGGTGGGTGTAATGAGAATCCAACGAAGGCATGACCGAGACACGGAGCTAAGGTGGAGGTTAGTAATGATATTGTTGGTAGTTTAATTGTTGTCCAAGATGATTATATGTGCTGAAACTTGTCTTGGGAGTTAACACGTGGGGACAATGAATATACTTAGGCATAGTATATTACTAATCATGTCTGGGCAGGATGATTAGTAATGTAACATGTCTACGTGTCTTCATGGTGGCCATGTAATAATAACCATCACCAAGGAGTAAGTGAAGGTGATTATATATGTATTTATATGTATACAGATGTCGATATACTTATATACATATATGAGTATAACTTAAGATAGATGCCTATAGTTATGCTTATGCACATATGACGAGTCAGTCATATTAACACAGTTGGGGAATGAGTGACGGAGACAGATGTTAGTAGGTGGAATTATAGACGGGAGTTGTCTTAAAGACTCATGTACGAAAGAGTCTACGCGTGTATTCACCTCGGGGATGGTGAGGATCTCGAAGTTAGTTGGGAGAGTTAGAGAGCATCATTCTAGTGGAGGACGGCTAGAGCTTTCTATCTTGTCGTGTGAAACTTCCTTCAAGGAAGATAGGGCTCTTCGAGGCGAGCATTTGGAAGAAACGTATGAAGCCTAAGGAGCGGGAGGAACAACTTTGACGAATTAAGGAGGAAGAAAACCTTGTTTCCACAAGGGGTTCGTGGCATGCGAACTAAAGGAGTTAATTGGTGGTAGTTTATTCGTTGGTTAGTCAACGATGCATCACTATAATGGTATTGAATTCGGAAGCAATCCATTGTGATTTGTCGGATAGAGCACGATTCGTGGTGAGTTTGACTCCGGGACATGGTGGAGAATTAGTTGGAATTTCTCCATAAGGAGAAAAGCTTAAGGGTGTGAAGGCAATGCGTCGGGGTGAATTCAAGAGGCGTTCTTGAAATGTTTCTATCCACAAGCTGTAGTGGATCGTACTTCTGGAGAATTCCTTCACGTGTGGTAGACCGGTGGATTGATTAAGATTAAAGGCATGTTGTATGACTAAGAGTAGTCTTGCCTAAATCTTGGAGTGTCGGAAGAATGAAGATAGATCGGCTTCTCGATAATATCGGTTGATGATTTAGAATGGACTCTCTTGCATTGTGTACAACTCTGGTGGAGTTGATTATTATATGTTACAGTGAGATCAAATTCGGGAGGCAATAGTTGTTACTGTAGTAGGTATGGAAAGTAACTCGAATGCAGAATGATGGGACACACTATGCTATAGTGTTATAGTCCTAATGGTATGTGATACAATTGTTATAAATTGAGACACATTCGAGGTGAATGTCTCGAGTTAAAGCACATGGGTGGTAAAGGGGAGAAAATAGAAATTCTGAGGCCTTCGAGTCAGACATTTCCAACTACCAAGGACGAGACCAAAATCCTTTGGTCTTATTGTCAGGTTGGGGGTGAAACAATAACAAGAAATGGAGTCCTACGATTGTAGTGGAATTTGCGTGGTTACTTAGTAACCATATCAATGTTTTATGTGTCTATGGAGTGAGGTGTCGATCTGTTCTCATCTAGAGAAAGTGAAACACATGGCGCATGAATTGGTGTATGCCTGGCTTATGCCATTGACACCAACCGGAGCAATGGAATACTTGATGTTCCAGTTGTGAAGAAGTTTATTAAGGGTTTTATACCTGAGTGTCTCTTCATGGGGTGTAACCATTCTTTGTAGAGTTGAATAATGGAAGAATGCGTTGTGCATCAATTGTCGGGGTTGAACAAAGTGACTTAGGTAATAGATTCAACCAATGAATGTAGAGGGGGGCGATATCCCATGAATAGTTAAGAAATTCATTGTGGATACTATGAGATTGCGGTGTGCCGTTTCGGCTTTGGTGGAAATCCATTTTGGATAAGGTGGAAAAAATATTAAGGCATATATGTAGACCCATGGAAGATAAAGATAAACAAGGGGTAAGTTGTGTTTGAAGTCTTAGAACTTCACAAGTTGTGTTTGAAGTCTTAGAACTTCACAAGTGGTGTTTGAAGTCTTAGAACTTCACCAACGGTGTTTGAGAATGAAGCCTTCTAACTTCAAAAGGGGATTGTGTGATTGAGATCCTTGAATCTCAAAGGAGGACTTATGATTAAGTCATTGGAGATAAACTGAGTATTTGGGTCACGGATAAGGAGTTGTCTTTAAGAGTTGTGAAGGAGGAATCAGGTAAGGCAATTTTCGTGTCCTTACTTGGAGAAATCGTGTGCTTGTCGGTTATTTTGGTGCCTCTCGCATTAGACTCGGTTATGTCGTTATGCTATGAGGTGGGATTATCGCGTATTCTCTTAGATAGTTGTAAACTTGACTGTAGCAACTAAAGGAGATAACTTAAGGAGGGAATGGGTGACTGTATACGCGAGTGAATATTAGGTGGTTGAATTGAAGTCTCGAACTTCAAAGGAGTGTTGTATGCATGTGATGGGATCCTTGAATCACAATAGTGTGAAACACTTGAGACCTTGATTCTCAATGGATGGAATGGTATGGAGGTTATGAAACTTCCAATTATGAGGTGACAGAAACGGGTGATAGAACTTGGGTTCCTTAGTTGTCAAACGTATTGACTACTGTTATGGGGTGATTCATAAATTCCAGTAATCCATACACTCGGGGTGACAATAATGCTTGGTTATGGAGCATAAACTTTTGGTGGCCAAGGAGAAAAGGAGACATAGTCGAGAATGTTGACAAATGTCTAGTTGGCTTGTAGGCTAAGGCCAAAATCTAAAGGAAGGTCGTATGGGAATCTTTAACGGCTTCATATACCTATGCGTGGTAGGAGAAGCTTGTAGTAGTTTGACTACAAGAGTATATGAAAAAGGTGGTAACATGTTACAATTTGGTTAGTGGCGGGTCTTTTGACCAGGGAGTATGCAATTCCTACTCTTAGAGGAAACAGATTCTTATGAACGTTCGAAGAATGTCGATTTAGTGGAGGGTGTGATACGACACGACATGACGGTATCTTTTGAGTTAGATTGAAATGTCGGATTCACTTGTCCAATTGAAGGAAGTTGGTGATTTTGTTTAGCTATCTTTGTCTCATATTAGCTGTAGTTAGAGTATCGACATGCCATTGTTCGATTTACTAGATGGTGGATGGTGTTGAACACCAACTATTTTGGGGTGGAAGTATTTTCTTGGAACTTAGAACCAATGGTGTGGTTCAAGACTTGGTGTAGAAGATCTTGTAAGTGAGCATGATTGAATGTTCGCTCAAGATCGACAGAAAACCCTAGTCGAATTTAGGGAGGAGGTGTTGATATTCAAGTGGGAAATTTGATGCTATCAAAGTTTCCCCTTACAAGGGGGTGTTTCGGGTTTGAAAAACGCGGGAGACAAAGTCCTCGATTTGTTGGACCGATCAAACTCGATTTTAGCTTGGTATGTGG
This sequence comes from Smallanthus sonchifolius, assembly GCA_023525975.1. Classification (NCBI taxonomy): domain Eukaryota; kingdom Viridiplantae; phylum Streptophyta; class Magnoliopsida; order Asterales; family Asteraceae; genus Smallanthus; species Smallanthus sonchifolius. The sequence continues at coordinate 18,759,624 of CM042018.1, read as the reverse complement.
TTTACCATTTAGAGTTACCCGGGGGAAACCGTGTAACTCTATGGCAAATTTCATGTGACGCTTTCACGAAAATGTTTGGCGGGAGAAGTGGTTGTTGCTTCTCATGGTGACTACCATAGATAGTGGGGCGATTAATTGTGCATTGAAAAACTAAACGTGTATTATTCCTTAAAGGGACGATGTGAGACGGAATCAAATGGGGGGAAGTTAAGAAGAAAAGTTGAGCTACTACCCTAAGTTGATTATGTGGTGGCGGGTTTCGGGGACGAAACCCAAAGTTAGGGGGGATGATTTGTAACGAACCAAAAATCCAAAATGTAATATTATTTGTCTAAATAATATTGTGATGGTGAATTTGGATTTAAAGCTAAGTTGGGGGTTTAAACCTTAATGTGTAGTTTCATGACTTTTGGTTAAAAAGGGTCAAAAACTGAAAGTTCAAGGGGGCAATGTGTAAGGTGGAAAAAATCAGATTTTTTCAAAGGGGAGGGGTATATTCACGCTTTTTTTGGTGTGTATATGTGTGTGTTTTTCTTGAATAACAAAGGAGAGGAAAGATGGAAAATCAAGAACTACAAATTCAGATTTTTGCATGAGAAATTTGATGGAATTGGAGTGTTCAATATCAAGCAAACATCATGTAAGTATCATCCATTCCCTTGAATCACCAATGTTGGAGTTCTTGGTGGGTTTGGGTAGAAAACCCAAATTGGGTCAATTGGTGGGACGCCTTTGTATTATTGTTGGTTATAAACCTTAATCTAGTGTTGTAAATGGTGGAGAATCATGATTTACATGATTCTAACATCCAATTTGACGATTCAAGAATTAGGGTTCTTGAGGGTGAATTGGGGTTTTCATCCTAGTGATGTTTAAATGATTAATTGATGTTGGATAAGTATCTATGGTGTTAATAGACACATTTTATGTAAGAAACCTTATCCAATTTCATGATTTGAAAGTTAGAGTTCTTGAGGACTAAAATTGGGGGTTTTTGATTTGGGGATGTTTGAATGTTGAATTAAGGGTGGGTAAGTGTCTAGGGAGTTAATAGACACACAACCAACCATAAAGCCCCAATTTTATGGTGATTTGTAAAATTGGTGTGTTGGGTGAACTTGGGTGATTCCTTAACGGGTCAAAATGGGTTGAAAGGTTGAATTGGGTGTTGGAGGTTTGGTTAAGGTTGTGTTAACCAAATTAAGTTGGGGTGTTGATCTTTAGATCATAGGTGTGTCTTAAATCCTAATTTGGTGTATGGATTGAAATCATAGGATTGCTAATTGCAATTGTATTGTTAGGTGATCAAGGTAAAGGAGCTAGATTTGAAGACCAAGTGAAATCGTCTTTAGCTAAAGGTAAGTGTTTTGCTCTTACTTAGTAATAGATATGGTGTTATTAACTAGTAAATAGATTTGTGTAGTTTAATTCTATTTATGTGCGGTGATTTGGTGTAAGTTGACTTAGTGTGGTAAAGAGTCAACTAATGTGTGAAATATGTTGATTTGGTGTAATTTGACTTAAGTGGAAATAAGTCAAACTAGTGTATGAAATATGTCGATTTGGTGTAATTTGACTTATGTAGTAAAAAGTCAAATTAAATTGTGGAATGTGGAGTATTGTGTAATTTGACTTATGTGGTAAAAAGTCAAACTAAATTGTGGAATGTGGAGTATTGGTGTAATTTGACTTATGTAGTAAAGAGTCAAACTAAATTATGGAATGTGGAGTATTGGTGTAATTTGACTTATGTGGTAAAGAGTCAAACTAAATTGTGAAATATGGTATATTGGTGTAATTTGACTTATGTGGTAAAGAGTCAAATTAAATTGTGGAATACGGTATATTGGTGTAATTTGACTTAGTGTGGTATGAGTCAAACTAATATGTAAAATGTGGTGATTTGATGTAATTTGACTAATATGTGGTAAGAGTCAAAGTAAAATGCAATTGAGTGAAATTGAGGTCATGAACCTCATTTATGCCTTTGTCATTTGAAGTCATTGAACTTCACTTATGTCGTTGTTGTTTGAAGTCTAAGAACCTCACCCGATAGTTAATTGAGGTCATGAACTTCACTTATGTAATTGTTGTTTGAAGTCTAAGAACCTCACCCGGTAGTTAATTGAGGTCATGAACTCCAATTATGTCGTTGTTGTTTGAAGTCTAAGAACCTCACTAGGGAGTTAATTGAGGCCATGAACTTCATAATGGTTGTTGGGAGTTTGAGGTCTTTAGAACCTCACAAAGGAGTAAGGTCGGGTAATAGGAGGAAAACCTAACCAAAGATTATACACTTGGGTGTATTGAATGTATTAGATATGTTTTGGGTGATAAAATAAGTAAGAATGTTGTTTACTTGCACAAAGAAGCAACCGGGTCGGTCGATGGAGTCGAAAAGGCTGAAAATTTGTAAAACAAATTGACTGATTTTGGACCGGAGTAATTTACGGCGGGCCGGAGTAATTTACGCCGCCCTATAGTATTTTACGCCCAAAGTGATCTGCTTACGGCCCTATTTACACCCAAAGTAAAAAATTGTCGTTTGGGGTTGGTAGTTGTTGTAAGATCTTGGGGTTCTTGGGGTGGTATATCATTACTAATGGTTTATTTGTGGTGTTTTCTTGTAGGTAAAGCTCCGGTTTGAAGTATCGGGTCACGATTCGTGTCGGATGGATTCTCATTCGTTTTGGTGGACGTTAACGGTTGGAGTTAGAACTCCGGTTGGGATTTTTAAACTTGTTTTAAGTTGTCTCTTTGATACTAAAACTTGTTATATTTGACATATCGGTCGAATGTTTTAAAACAAGTTACGTTGTCATTTTGTTGTAATTTAACATGTGTTGTTTTGTCAAGAGTGTTAACTGAGACCTATTTTTCGCGTGTGTTGAAAGTTAAAATTGGTTGAAAATTTTGGGTGTTATAATAATGCCCCTTTAGGGGTCCAAAAAGTAACCCTAAGCAGATTTGCATGATTGATGAAACGTTGTAAGAAAATTGGCCTTCAATAGGAACCGATCATCAATGGTAACTTAGTCATTAGTAATATCTATGATCGATACTTGAGGAGAACGATGGAGTATGGTTTGGTATATACTGGATTTTATTTGGTCTTTGAAGACATTTTCATTTATGCATGAGTTGGTAATTTTGTTACGGCTAGTTCAAGCGAATTAAGGATTACATTAAATGGGGGATGAATGTTGGTGATTTTAGTGTCATCAAGATCATTTTAGTTTAGTTGAATTTATAAAAAACAAAAAAAAAATGAGAATAAACATTGTTACCATTTAGGAGGCGTGGATTACATATTTATACAAGACTATTCTCATTACACCTTCGAACCCGGTGGTTCAAAGGGGCGAAACCCCTAGTGACCAGCCCCTTATCAGGGTTTGGGCAGAGGGGGTCTAAGGACGGTCCTTGGTATACTTTACAAAATGAATTTCATATGAATTAGGTACATGTTTTTCTTACAGAAAAGCTTTCCCGTTCTTTTTTTCTCTTAGAATTATCTTATTAAAGATTTAGAGTATTACCAAAATACTTTAATCTGAAAGTGATGGGTACACGACTCTAAGAGATATACATGCTATTTCAAAACTATAAAACCTATAGTACAAAACCTAGTTTTGTTATTCTGTGAGTAAAGACACATCTCATAATCCTATACAAATTAGTGAATTTGGTGTTTGCATCCTATGCTGTCTCTTTTAATAAAATCAAATTTGTATGATTGCGAGATGTGTAACATTATTTTTTAACATGTTGTAAATGGGAAAATATTATAATTAATATAAAATCCCATTTACATTTTGGTTGGCAAAATTCTAACTTTATAATTTTATAAATTGGACTAAAATGTCATAAACTATCTAAATTTGGGGTTAAACTTGTAAATAATCCAAATCTTATAAATTTGGGGTTAAACTTGTAAATAATCCAAATCTTAGATTAATTAAGGGGCTGACCTGTCATGATGGCAAAGATGAAAGATCCAGCACTTCAAGTTGCTTTAAGAAACAGAACACAAAAACTTCAAATTCTAATGTACGAATCATGGGAATCAAGGAGAAGAAGATGTCCTCTAGGGAATTAAGCCTAAATTAAATGATCAGTCATACTTTGATCCTCTACAACTAGTTGGGAAGAAATAATAGTTGTTTGGGTAAATGTATTTAAATTACCCAAGTGAGCACATAGTTTCCAACATTTAGCATACACTAAGGATAAATGTATTTAAATTACCCAAGTTGTTCAATTTGTATACAAATATGCATTTGAGTTGTTTGATTGATTAAATTTACCTATGTGCTAAGTATATTGTGTGGAAAATTTTCTATAGACCTTATGTGTTAGAAATGTGTGTTAAGTTGTGTTACGCTTGCAATCTAAGGTTACATTGAAAGATTATGATTCTCAGATGAGGAGAACTTACTTTCATAAGGTTGTTTAGACGGAATTTTACTCTTGGATGGTGGGAACTTACTTCCCATAATGGAATTGGGAATATATGATTCTAAAGTGGTGAGAAACTGATTCCCACTTATTGATTAAGAAATCTTAAATTTCAATTAGAGGAATTTGGTTTGGTTTGATGAATTTTGATTTGATAGTTTAACAATTTTCATTAGTGCATGTAATTATCTTCCTAATCTTAGTTGATGTTTTGGATGACTATGAATCATACTATGTCTCAACTATATGTAAAATAACTCACTAAGTTTCTTAACAAATACTTTGGGGAGAATTGTTTGGGAAAATGCTCAACTGGAATTCGAGGCTAAATCATCTATATTTTCATTTAGCTTTGCTAAGTCTTATGGTCATGTATACTTTCACATAAAGCCATGAAAAGAGATAAAAAGGAGTAATGAGCCTCGGGAGTGGGTCGAACGTGATTTGGTAGTTTTATAAACTAATGTAAACAACTATGTTGTCTTTTGATCGACGTTGTTTGGTCGGTCAAAAACAATCCTTAAACACCTTAACTAGTAAGGGTAAGTAGAGTATCGTATCTATGAGAAGTTTGTGGAAAGTGTCACTTTGTTACAATTGTTGAAAGACAGAAAGAAATAACTACTTATTTGAATTTGGATTTAAAACAATAACGAGAGAGGTAATCCTCTCCGGGGTTCAGGTTTGCAAACACAAGTTATTCCTAGTCTACTCAGCAAGCAATTACATAGATATAATCGTACATGGTTCAATCGAATTCAGTGAAGATATTAGAACGAGCTGTGAATAAAGCCTATTCAAATATAATCAAATTGTGTTAACCAATTGACACTCAAATCTCATAACGCCCCTGATGTAAATAAAACCTAGACTGATGAGACTTGAATCAACAATTCGAAATCAACACAAATATTTTAAAGCATTCAATGGATAAATGTAATCATATGGCTTAAGATGCCAATCAAAACTACAAACCAAGACCAAGTATTCCAGAAATTACAAGTGCAAACGCAAACCCTACACCCGGAGAAGATCACGGGTGATTTAACTACTCATATTAATCACAATAATCAAAACTAGTGTAATGGAACTTACAATCATCAAACTTTAAGAACAATTGACCTAAGAATCGTGGGAATCGCCCTCTTGAAGCTCTGGAACGTCTGGAATCGAGAATAATCGAGTGTGGGGGCTACCCATCGTAAAAACCTAATTTAAGTTAAGTTTTCTGTAAAAGACCTTCCTCGCGTACCGCGAGAATCCTGGCCAAGTCCTTCGTGTACCGCGAAGGACAGAATAGTCGGGCGTGCTTTTTCACTTCTTCGCGTACCGCGAAGAAAACTCCTCGTACCGCGAAGACCAGAAAATCCAGGAAACTTGACTTTTTGACTTTTTCATCCCCGTGCTTCGCGTCTAACTGCTTTGCTTCCGTTTCCCGCTCAATTAGCACATAAAACCTGGGAGGCACACGCAACCACAAACACACATAAAACCGAACAAAGATACAAAGTAAAACAACTAAAACGAACACAGTGCAACATATAAATCGGGGTTATTATACACTACATCACATCCCCACAATTACTCTTTTGCGTCCCGAAAAAGAATTATGCAATGGAATCACAATTGGAACATGCTTTCACAATCTCATTCATTTAATCATTCAAATATAATCATGCGTTAACTGTAACAATTGGTATTTCTATCCGACTATACCCAACCACCGACCTATCGAGCCCCCAATTACGTGATCTACTATCCTATTCATTACCAAAAAATAGTTTGTCTATGGGTCTCACACTCAGGAAGCTACAACTTAACCTAATCCCATCTCAAGGTCATGTTTAGGCACTGGTTAAACCATATAGATTTTCCCACCAATATAAACAAAGATTTATGCGTTTTAAAAATTACTTAGATGAATTATGGGTTGATGGATGATTGATGCAAGCTTTTATTAACGTTTATGAATAAACCTAACCCAGTGGTGTTTCAATCAAGCTGAAACTCGACGTGTGACACGTAGGCTGCAGTTTTTAGCAATGAAGAACAAAGAGTCAACTTAGAGGCGTTTCAACCAGGTTGCCATCCCGGATGGTAACACATAAATCTCGCTTAGTCATCTAAAATTGATTACAAGAGTCTGCCCATAGGCGTTCCAACCAAGCTTGTAACCCGGAGGGTAACACGTAGGCAAACTCAAGCTTTCAACTTAATTAATTCAAGCTCATGAAATGGTGGATGTATGGAATGCGGGCGCCACCAACTTTCAGATTTATTCTCATAAAAAGAAAGTGGTGTGCCAAGTAATTTCAAAAACATAAAAATCTTAGTTTAATGTGGTACCTATCACCCTGTGTTGACAGTTTCAACCTTACCGACACCCCTAAGATGAGAACCTACAAGATATCATGAATTAGTTATTCAATTAAACATAGATACGGGATCAGGATATTTAAGCTCTTTAAGTCGGTTGAGCCTACCAAAACGTTACAAATTCGATGCGATTTCTATTATTTATTTTTCGATTCAATTCCACAAGCACAGTTCCAATTCTACCTATCATTTCCCATATAGCTACAACACTCTGATCCAGGGACATTTTTGAAAATTTTTAATTTTATGGATTTTTTGATTTTATAACTATACAGACTCAATTAAAGACCTAGACCCCCACACTTAAACTCTACATTGCCCTCAATGTAAGAAGAGCGACATTAAAAAAAAAATTAAATACAAAAATAAAGAAAACTTAGCTGGAAATACGATCGTATAGCATTTCAGTCGCGATTGTATCCTACATATGCAAGTGGCTACCTTGTACAAAAGAACCAGCGAAAGTCGGAAATCACCACCCGAATGGAGATTGAGTACGGGCGGATCAATCTAAACCTGCAAAGATAAACTCAAGCACCCACAAGCGTCATAACGACTCAATAAAAAAACTTAAAAGAAATTAAAAGACCTGACGAACTGACACGACTCAAAAGAATTTTTTTTTGTTCGCGTACCGCGAGACATTCAAGGAATATCCTTGTGTACCGTGAGGATCCAAAATTTGACTCGGTCAACCCCAACCCTTCGCGTACCGTGAGTAAATGGTTGAGGAGTCTCGCGTACCGCGAGAGGCCGGTGCTGACATAAAGTTTTGGCCATTTTTTAACTTGGCCCTCTAAACTTGGTTTTCCCAACTTCTTCAAAAACCCGTTCCAACCATTAAAATAGATGCATACATACCTGGAACGTTATTTCTCACCATTTTTCTTGCTAAAATCGACACGAAAACCTGCAAAACTTTGAAAAACTACAAAAACAAACCGAAAAACATGAAATTTACATAAGTCTACACATGATGCCCTACCCCCGGAACTTGTGCATTGCCCTCAATTTCACTTAGATGAGCCCAAAACACCTCAACGAATTCCCCGCACTTGGTCAAATGCACACAACAAAGAAAACAAAGCAATTAAGTCCTAACTCACTTTCGTAGGCATCACGGATGCATATATCATATGCATCAAGCCTTTTAAACCTCTCAGTAGCCTGAGAGGACGAGTTTAGTCTCGTGAGGGTTTCTAAGGAACACATCCACAACGTTCATGTAACTAAAATAGACAATCAGACAAATGTAAAACTTAGGTTGCCTCCTAAGAGCGCTAAGTTTAATGTCTTCAGCCAGACACGGTGTACCTGATGCTACTTACGTGTCTCCATGTTCTAGAGTGCTCACGAACAATACCTCGACTTGCTTATCTAGACCATTGATGTCATTGGGCTCTAAGTACTGCTTTAGACGGTGGCCATTCACCGTTTGCCTCAAATGGTCCTCAAAGTATTCAATTTCCACATCTCTTGAATGACCCACTTTGGTCACCAAGTAGGGACCTGTCCACTTGCTCTTCAGTTTGCACAGGAAGAGCTTCAACCGTGAGTTGAATAACCACACCTTTTGTCCAACAGCAAAGGTTTTCAACCGGATCTTTGCATCATGAACCTTCTTCATCTTGTCCTTGTATGCAGAAGCACTCTCATATGCATCATCTCTTAATCCCTACAACTCACTCAAGCACAGCTGTCTTTGCTTACCTGCAGCATCATAATCAAGATTAACATTTTTAATAGCCCATAATGCTCGATAAGCCAATTCCACAGGTAAGTGACATCCCTTCCCGTATACCAACCTGTATGGTGTAGTGCCAATAGGTGTTTTGTAAGCAGTACGTATGCCCACAAGGCATCATTCAGTTTGTTTGACCAATCCTTGCGGTCAGCCCGTACTTGCAAAATTTCTTTGATTTGCCTATTGGACACCTCCACTTGTCCACTTGTTTGCAGATGATATGGAGTGGCAATCCGGTGGTCCTCACCATAGCATTTTAGAAGTTTGCCAAAATGAAAATTATTAAAGTGAGATCCCCCATCACTTATGATTACACGGGGAAGCCTAAAACTTGAGAAAATGTTTGATTGCACAAATTTGCAAACTACGCTATGGTCATTGGTTTTGGTGGCAATTTCTTCAACCCACTTTGAAACATGGTCAACTGCTACCAAGATGTACAAATTGCCAAATGAATTTGGGAATGGGCCCATAAAATCAATCCCCCGCGCGTCAAAAATGTCAACAACAAGGATTGGTTGCATGGGCATCTCATTCCTCTTAGTAATACTGCCCATCTTTTGGCAGTTTGTACATGTTCTAGCAAACTCAAATGCCTCTTTAAAAAAAGTAGGCCAAAATAGCCCGCAAGATAATATCTGATGCCCTGTTTTCTGGCCACTAAAATGGCCACCACTTGCAAATGCATGTGCAAGCTCCAACACTGCTGGGATTTCTGATTCGGGGATGCAGCGTCTGATGAGTTGGTCTGCTCCCACCTTGAACAAGTTTGGTTCATCCCAGATGTATTGCTTGACCTTTGTTAAGAAATGATTCCTCTTCTTCTTGGTCCAGTCTTTAGGAATAGTATCTGCAACTAAATAATTAGCAATATCAACATACCAAGGATCTGAAGAAGTAATAGACATTAAACACTCATCGTAGAATTGTTCATTTATTTCAGGAGTGACATCCTCCTCTTCACTCTGAATTCGTGACAGATGGTCAGCCACTGAATTCTCACAGCCTTTCTTGTCTCTGATTTCCATGTTGAATTCCTGCAATAAAAGGACCCACCTGATTAACCTGGGCTTTGTATTATTTTTTTCCATCAAATAACGAACAATTGCATGATCAGATTAAACAATCACTTTACTACCCCAAATATAAGACCTAAATTTGTCCAAGGCATAGACAACTGCAAGCAACTCCTTCTATGCTATGGTGTAGTTCAATTGAGCACCAGAGAGGGTTTTGCTTGCATAGTAAATGACAACATGTTTCTTATCTACCCTTTGACCGAATACAGCCCAACTGCATAATCACTAGCATCACACATTATTTTAAAAGGAAGATTCCAATCTGGTGATTGCAAAATTGGGGCTTGTACCAATTGGTCCTTTAAGACTGATTTTAGCCCTATCTACCTCAATTAAAAGCAGTTATACATTCTTTGTCAAATTCAAAATGTACATCTTTGAAAAGTAAGTTACATAAAGGTTTTATGATGACACTAAATCCCTTAATAAATCTATGGTAAAACCCGACATGCCCTAGAAAAGAGCGCACACCCTTGACATTTATCAGAGGAGGTAATGTTGAAATAACACTAATTTTAGCCCTATCTACCTCAATCCCTCGACTTGACACCACATGACCCAATACAATACCCTCTTGAACCATAAAATGGCTCTTCTCCCAGCTTAAAACCAAATTAGTTTCCACACACCGTTTTAACACTTTACACAACTCATTTAAACACAATTCAAACGATGAGCCAAAAACTGAAAAATCATCCATAAAGACCTCAAGTGACTCCCCGACCATATCCGAGAAAATATTCATCATACACCTTTGAAAGGTGGCCGGGGAGTTACACAACCCAAATGGCATCCGCCGAAAGGCAAAGGTACCATAAGGGCATGTGAAGGTGTTCTTTTACTGATCATCAGGATGGATGGCTATTTAATTATACCCTGAGTAGCCATCTAGAAAGTAGTAAAATTTCTGACCTGATAGCTTCTTAATAATTTGGTTAATAAATGGCAAAGGAAAGTGATCCTTTGACGTGGCAGCATCCAATTTCCTGTAATCAATACACACACGCCACCCGGTTACCGGCCGAGTAGTAATTTGCTCACCATTCTTACCTTGCACTACCTGAATACCTGCTTTCTTAGGCACTGTTTGGGTTGGACTCACCCATGGACTGTTAGAAATGTGAAAGATGATCTCGGCTAGGGGTGTGCATTAAACGGGTTGGCCCATGAAAGCCCGAAGGACCGACCCATTAAACCTGGGCCCGATCCATGATTCCTTTAATCGGTCCGGTCTTCGGTACTATCTTTCATGGATTAACGGTTACAGTCCCGGTTCGGTCTAAGCCCATGGGCTTTCAAAAAAGCCCGTAAAGCCCGTATGTATAGAACAATTAGTAAATTTATAAAAAGCCTAACCCTTAATTTATGTTTTACATGAACCATATTTAAAAATTTCCTTTATATTATTATGATTAGAACATTTAACACTTGTGAAAATTTTAACTATAGTTATATATCTTTTTTTTTAGTTTAAACAATAATCGTTTTCAAGTTTTCTTCTTATTTTAACACAAAAACAATTTTTTCATAAATGTAGTTTTTTTAATTGTATTCAATTTTGTTATATAAACGCAGATGTTTCTTTAGACTTTTCATTTATTGCTTATGATAACTATAACTGAATGTACAGTTTCAAATTACAATTTGCACCCTCATACTTTTGATTATGAACATTTGTTGTTGCTTGCAAAAGCTTTTCAATACTCTACGTCCCTATTTATCACTTTTGATATTTACTACTCATAATTAGAAACCCAGATCAATTGCATATATCTCCTACGAAGATTAAAGACTACATATAATGATTTATGCATTATCTTTTGAAGGATTGATTGTAGACTAAATATTAATTTATTTATTATGTTTTGAAGGATTGATTGTAGACTAAATTTAATGGGCCTGAATACTAAAGCCCGAGGGCTGGCCTGTTAAAGCCCGAGAAAGCCTAGACCAGCCCGTTAACAATTGGTCCGGTCCTCGGTCCCCAATTTACCCTGTTAACGGTCCGGTCTCGGTCCGGTCTCTGTCCGGTCTCTGTCCGGTCTGGTCCGGGTTGGTCCAGTTAAAGCCCGATAATCACCCCTAATCTCGGCGTCCAACCACTTCAAAACCTCCTTCTTGACAACCTCACGCATGTTGGGATTTAATCGGTGTTGTGTATCCCGTGAAGGTCTTGCATCTGCATCTATGATGATTTTGTGCATCACAATGGATGGACTGACACCCTTCAAGTCAGCAATGGTCCATCTAATTGCAACTTTGTAATCTTGAAGCACCTTCAGTAGTGCCTCATCTTCCTCCTCATCCAAGTTGGATGCAATGATGACATGTAGAGTTTCATCATCCCCTATAAATGCATACTTTAGGTTTTTGGGAAGATCCCTTAACTCCACCTTTGGGGGGCTTACAAGTGATGGTTTCAGCCCCGAATCAATCTCAGTTGGTAGACTCTCCACATGATGAGTCCATGGAGGCCTACCGTCTTGTACAACCAATGCTTCCACAACCTTCTCCTCCTCTTGCAAATCAACCTCCAGTTCCTGTTCAACCCTGTCACATACAAAACACACCTCTGTGGATTCATCCTCAGAGTGAGGATAGCATCCTTCAATGATGTCTGCCATGAAGCATTCATCACTGGGCAAAGGGTTAGATTCATTTGAAAAAATATTTAAACGCACCATTCTATTGCCAAAAGACATATCAACTGTGACTAAGCGACGGTCAATCAAATAGTGGATGTGGCTAAGAAGGGTCGACCCAAAATGACAGTTCGTTGAGTGACCTTTTCAGATTGCACATAATCAAGAACCAAGAAATCCACAGGATAATAAAATTGATCCACTTTTACTATCACATCACGAACGATCCCTCTGGGGAGTTTAGGGGTCAAGTCAGCCAACACCACAATAGTATTGGCTCGTCGTAGTGGACCAAAGTCATACTGGTCATACAAACTCCCAGGAAGGATGCTCACACTTGCTCCAAGATCCAATAGTGCCTTGCTCATTTTAAAATCACCCACTTGTATAGAAATTATGGGCGCTCCTGGATCTTGGAGTTTTGGTGGAAGAGTACCAGTTAAAATTGCACTGACTCATGCATTCAGATCCATCTTTTAAGGAAAATTATTATGCCTTTTCTGAGTGCACAAGTCCTTCAAATACTTAGCATAGATTGGTATCTATTTTATTGCATCAAGAAGGGGTATGTTAATTTTCACTTGTTTGAAGAGCTCACAGATTTCCTCCTGTTGAGGACCTCTCTTCTTGACCACCACCTGCTTACCTGCAGTCACTAAAGATGAGGGAAATGGCACCCTAGGAGGCACCACTTCCTCGTTGTTAACAGTGGATGATGTTTTAGGAAAAGGTGTTTCATTTTGATTTTAAAAAGCAGACCGTGTAACCGGAATCGGCTCGGGTTCATCATCACTGATCTCATGCTCATCAATGTCCTCCACCACACCATCAACAAAGGTTGGTGAAGGTGCAACCTTGTTATCACACACCTTACCACTACGAAGGGTACTTACCTTACCCGCGTGGCTGTTCTTCATGTTCCTGCTTCCCCGAAGTGTGATGAGATGGATTGGTCGATGTATCACTTGGAAGATTCCTCAATTCAGCCACCTCAGTGGCCATCTGTCCCATTTGAGTGGTCAACACTTGAACAATTTATCACGCACCTCATCAGATTGATTCTTCTTTTGTAAGTCCTGTTGGATGGCTTTCAGAATATCCATCATCTCATTCCCACTAGCCTGGTTAGAGGATCCAAATGATCCTCCCTGCTCATTCCCCCTTTGATACCCCCTTTGGTGGTTATTTTGGTTGTAGTTTTGATTCCGGGGCGGGAATGGTTGTTGATGCCTTTGACCACTTCCTTGAAAATTGGGGTTAACTTGGTTGGAGGCATCCCCATAACGAAAGTTGGGATGATTTCTAAGGCCTGGGTGGTAAGTGTTGGAGTTCATATCATAGTTTCTGCCACCCCCCCTTGAATGTAGTTCACATCCTCATATGTGCCTGTGCAACTAGCACCATTATGCCCCAACTCACCACACCGATCACATACTTCATACTGTTGACCCCCGGTGCCCAAATTGGCTACTTGCTTCTCTAACTTCTCTAATATGTTTGCCTCAGAATTCTGATTATCGACAGCTCTCACTACCGAGTGCCCTGCCCATCTTGAAGATTGGGCCTTTCTCTTAGATGTTCTTGCCATCTTCTATAAGTAATCCCAGTCTTCATCCTCAAAGTTGGTACCAAATGTACCGTTAGAGATCGAGTTGAGGTCTCGGGCATCATCATCTGTCAAACCTTCATGGAAGCCATTCAACATCTCCCACATTTTCTAACCATGGTGTGGGCAGTTCTTAATCAACATCTTGAATCTCAGGAATGCCTCATGAAATAGCTCCCCTGATTGTTGTTGAAAGTTTCGGATGTTCTTCCTAGCATCACTAGTCCTCTGATTGGTGTAGAACTCGTCCAAGAACTGTTGTTGCATATCCCCCTAAGTATAGATAGATGCAGAAGGCAAAGAATGAAACCACTGTTGAGCCTTGTCTTCTAAGGTGAATTGGAACAACACTAATTTCACATCATCTGGTGTAAACCCCTGTCCCCCAATGGTGTTGCACCTAGCATCATAAGCACTCAGATGCAAATAAGGCTTTTTTGTTCCTAGGCCATGATACTTACGCAAATTCTGAATTGCCTGGGAACGAACCACAAATGATCTCCCATGTTGCTGTGGAATGACAACTGGTGATGGATTATAGGCAATGGCAGGACGGAAGTGACTCTCAATCCCCCACCTAACAGGGCCTTTGTCATATCTTCTTGGAATTCCTCCCGGATTGTCAATGGGTGGACCCGCATTCTTAGGACCATGTCTTATTTTTCTGTTTACAGGCTGCTGTTGTGGTGGGATTGGTGTTGGAATGTCTTGCTAAACCGGATGTTGTGGCAGCCTTTGATCAAACTGATGTTCATTAGGCCTTTCAAACCGAACACCTATATTATGCCTTCTGTATGCTGGCACCCTAACCCTCTGTATGTCTCTTCTGTCAAACTCAATAGCATCATCCTCATACTCCCCAAACTCATCATTAAACCCATCTGCTTCATCCTCATAGTCTAAACCCGAAGTGTATGGATGAAAGCCTGATGGGGGGGGGGGGGGTTGAGTGAAATATGGAGGGTGTCATGGGTGGCTGTGATGTTGGTGGTATGGTATCTGGAACTATCCTCACATATGGTGAAGAATAATGAGCTTCGGGTTTGAAGTCAAAAGGTTGGCTTACATGTGGTAGAGGATGGCTAAAGCTTGGTAATGGTGGAATTTGACTGGTGGATTGGCTGAAGTGTCCATCTGTCCTAGGTGGAGGAACAGATGATGAGAACACACCCGAGGTGGGCTGCTGTTCTGGTGGTAACTGACCTGAAGGAGGCAGATCAGATTGCTTCCCAAGATCCTGTTTATTCTCCATTTGAGTTGGAGAAGCTACTACCCTGTTGGTTCTGTGAAAAACTCTGTTCTGTCTAGCAGTCTTCTCAATTTCTGGATAAAAGAGCAATGGAGAGGATTTCTTAGAGTATCTTGTATAATGCATACAATTGAGGAATCACCTGCAGAACACAAACAAGAAAACCCTGTGTAATACTAAACAAAACAAAATAAGACAAGAAATTAAAAACAAGAATTTGATTTTGTGATTTGTAGCAAAAAGAACAAATTAACACCTTGCGCACTAACTCCACGACAACGGCGCCATTTTGATCGACGTTGTTTGGTCGGTCAAAAACAATCCTTAAACACCTTAACTAGTAAGGGTAAGTATAGTATCGTATCCACGAGAAGTTTGTGGAAAGTGTCACTTTTTTACATTTGTTGAAAGACATAAAGCAATAACTGCTGATTTGGATTTGGATTTAAAACAATAAGGAGAGAGGTAATCCTCTCCGGGGTTCAGGTTTGCAAACACAAGTTATTCCTAGTCTACTCAGTAAGCAATTATATAGACATAATCGCACATGGTTCAATCGAATTCAGGGAAGATATTAGAACGAGCTGTGAATAGAGCCTATTCAAATATAATCAAATTGTGTTAACCAATTGACACTCAAATCTTACAACGCCCCTGATATAAATAAACCCTAGACTGATAAGACTTGAATCAACAATTCGAAATCAACACAAATATTTTAAAGCATTCAATGGATAAATGAAATCATATGGCTTAAGATGCCAATCAAAACTACAAAGCAAGACCAAGTATTCCAGAAATTACAAGTGCAAACGCAAACCCTACACCCGGAGAAGATCACGGGTGATTTAGCTACTCATATTAATCACAATAATCAAAACTAGTGTAATGGAACTTACAATCATCAAACCTTAAGAACAATTGACCTAAGAATCATGGGAATCTCCCTCTTGAAGCTCTGGAACGGCTGGAATCGAGAATAATCGAGTGTGGGGGTTGCCCATCGTAAAAACCTAATTTAGGTTAAGTTTTCTTTAAAACACCTTCCTCGCGTACCGCGAGAATCCTGGCCAAGTCCTTCACGTACCGCGAAGGACAGCATAGTCGGGCGCGCCTTTTCAATTCTTCGCGTACCGCGAAGAAAACTCCTACCGCGAAGACCAGAAAATCCAGGAAACTTGAGTTTTTGACTTTTTCATCCCCGTGCTTCGTGTCCAACTAGTTAGCACATAAAACCTGGGAGGCACACACAACCACAAACACACATAAAATCGAACAAAGATACAAAGTAAAACAACTAAAACGAACACAGTGCAACATATAAATCGGGGTTATTATACACTACATCACATCACCACAATTACTCTTTTGCGTCCCGAAAAAGAATTATGCAATGGAATCACAATTGGAACATGCTTTCACAATCTCATTCATTTAATCATTCAAATATACTCATGCGTTAACTGTAACAATTGGTATTTCTATCCGACTATACCCAACCACCGACCTATCGAGCCCCCAATTACGTGATCTACTATCCTATTCATTACCAAAAAATAGTTTGTCTATGGGTCTCACACTCAGGAAGCTACAACTTAGCCTAATCCCATCTCAAGGTCATGTTTAGGCACTGGTTAAACCATATAGATTTTCCCACCACTATAAACAAAGATTTATGCGTTTTAAAAATTACTTAGATGAATTATGGGTTGATGGATGATTGATGCAAGCTTTTATTAACGTTTATGAATAAACCTAACCCAGTGGTGTTTCAATCAAGCTGGAACTCGACGTGTGACACGTAGGCTGCAGTTTTTAGCAATGAAGAACAAAGACTCCACTTAGAGGCGTTTCAACCAGGTTTCCATCCCGGATGGTAACACATAAGTCTCGCTTAGTCATCTAAAATTGATTACAAGAGTCTCCCCATGGGCGTTCCAACCAAGCTTGTAACCCGGAGGGTAACACGTAGGCAAACTCAAGCTTTCAACTTAATTAATTCAAGCTCATGCAATGGTGGATGTATGGAATGCGGGCGCCACCAAATTTCAGTATTATTCTCATAAAAAGAAAGTTGTGTGCCAAGTAATTTCAAAAACATAAAAATCTTAGTTTAATGTGGTACCTATCACCCTATGTTGACAGTTTCAACCTTACCGACACCCCTAAGATGAGAACCTACAAGATATCCTGAATTAGTTATTCAATTAAACCTAGATACGAGATTAGGATATTTAAGCTCTTTAAGTCGGTTGGCCTACCAAAACGTTACAAATTCGATGCGATTTCTATTATTTATTTTTCGATTCAATTCCACAAGCACAGTTCCAATTCTACCTATCATTTCCCATATAGCTGCAACACTCTGATCCAGGGACATTTTGGAAAATTTTAATTTTATGGATTTTTTGATTTTATAACTATACAGACTCAATTAAAGACCTAGACCACAGTCTCCCTCCCCACACTTAAACTCTACATTGCCCTCAATGTAAGAAGAGCGACATTAAAACAAAAATTAAATACAAAAATAAAGAAAACTTAGCTGGAAAGACGATCGTATAGCATTTCAGTCGCGCTCGTATCCCACATATGCAAGTGGCTGCCTTGTAGAAAAGAACTAGCGAAAGTCGGAAATCACCACCCGAATGGAGATTAAGTACGAGCGGATCAATCTAAACCTGCAAAGATAAACTCAAGCACCCACAAGCATCATAATGGCTCAATAAAAAAACTTAAAAGAAATTAAAAGACCCGACGGACTGACACGACTCAAAATAATTTTTTTTTTCAACTCGATCACCATCCTTGGTGTTCAAGGAGTTCTCCTACATTGCTCGCTTTCAGCTTCGGGACTTGTAAGCTCACCTACATATTCCTTTATTACTTGTCTTTCCAGCCATTAACCAAACCACTGCGTTTCCAACTCTCGATGTTCAGGCACTCGCTAGAAGTCGTAACATTTCACTCCCGCTCATGGGCACAATTTCCTTTGTCCCTATGATCTCGTCTTTCCGACAGTCACCTCTCCAAGTATGCCTATTACCTTTCATGAATGGATTCATTCGTCGCCCATTCAAAGTGAAGTCGTCGTAATTCTCGCCTCATACCTTGATCGCCATCCTACGATGATTTCTCAACTCAATCCACCCATAAAGGTATTACTTTTTCCCCTCTCTGATGATCTTCAGGAGCTTGTGCAAAGCTACACTAGTCCCTAAAAAATTTCTCTACTATGATACCCCTTTACCTCATTATCACACATTCACTACACCCCCTTAAGTATGTACATACACCCAACACTACGGTCCTCTTCATCAGCTCTTGATGTTTCTCAAAAGCTCACTTACAACCGTCATGTCTGTTTCAACAGCCCATTATCTTCTTCACATGAATGCTCTACATGAGCTCACTTTAAACTAGTCATATGTCTACCAACGTAGGCATTTTCCTTCTAGTCACTCATGTGCAATCATGTACTTATCTTTTCGAAATTTCATCTTCCTCGTCTTTGCTCTATCATTGCCACGCGATCACCGATCGTGTCTCATTCATTAAATGAAAAAATGAAGTTCGCCTTATCCCAAGCCTCAACCAACCTTGCCTTGTGTAGAGAAAACATTCCTCTTTCCCTAGTATCCATCATTGACAGAATTATTCCTATGGAACGTATTCTGTGGGGGACTCTACCGTCCCTTTGTCCATTCCGTGCTGAAGTCTTCAGTGTCGTCGTCTCAATCACGTCACCACTATCTCCGATCAAGTGTTCACGTAACGCCTTCGTCATCAACTCTCACAGCTCCACCCATTGGCTTCCTGGTCCGAATTCTCGACATATAAGCATAGGCATCTCATAAGAGCAACTCACTGGACGTTTAGAAAAACGTCAAAACTCCTTGCACCTCCTCGATGTATCAACGTCGAGAAAACGTCAAGATAGAAATACTATGCATGATCATACCAACCACCTGTCCTAAGCACGACTAAGCGTGTACCACCAGGACACATAACGTCAGGTCACAATAACAAACCTATCCTATTCAAGGTATATATAGTAATATAGTATCCCAGCTCTCTAACTCGCACAAAGTGCCCACACGACTAGCTAGACCAGAGCACAACTACGTGCACACGATACGACCTCATCATTCATAGTCACCCCAACTTCTGAACCCCACCTCCTATCTACCCCAACGGTAGCCCCTTTCACACGTCATCACATACCCTCAAAGAGTTCACACGGCCGTACCCCACACGGGCCGTACCAATGCCTCAGGACGACACAATACTCATTTTAGACGCAAGACATCACCCTACACATTTATACACGTAATATTTGTAATCATAATTTCCCACATGATTTCGTTCTGAATATTTATACATACTAAAGATGTATAATCATGACTCCCCACATGACCCCGTCCTGAGTACTCACACCAGGTGCAATACACCCATTGCACTTCCAACATCACCTAGACATTAGCACATAGGTGGCACTATCTTAAGACTGTAGACCTAGACAAATTCAAAACTCATGTTTATACGAGTCTATCCACACATTCTAGTGAACCCTGCTCTAGTAGCACAACAAAGTTTACATTTAATACGGACTCACATCATTTAGAATGCAATCACATAATCACACCATACCGCACATATTCCACTACTGTAAACACAATCATACGCCACCAGAAACACAATTATCCTTAATTAGGTTCAAATCATAATGCGGTAAAACTCAAAATCAATATCAAAATCAAATAGTCAACATTTGAATTAAGTACCACACCACGTAAACATCTAATTAGTCAAAGCGTCAAATCACCCCGAAGTCTCTCGCTATAATTGTCACATCCACTAATCATCAAGAAGTCAAGTATCTCAAACAGCGATCGCAAAATCAATACTGGACCACATCAGGTGCATCTGATGCTTCCTCCACTGGTTCTTCCTCATCGGATCCCTTGTCGTTCACCGGGTCTTCTTGAAACGGAGTTCCCTTAGCTGGCGCAATTGGTCGATCCCTTAACCACGCAGGTCCACATCCTTGAGGGAAATCGCGAACTGCTGACACCGCCCTCCTTTTCCATCCGGTCATTCCGGTCACAGCACCACGCGACATGTTGTTATCCCTAGATCTAGTCACACTTGGGGCGGGAAGCGCCAACACCACCCCCATATCCTCATCAGTTCCTTCTACAGCAGGCGTCGGCTTGTCTTGTCGGCCGGCATTCCTCCTAGCCAGAGCTCTCTGTCTGACTGGCCTCGTACGCTTTGCCTTATTCATCGGTACCTGCATAAGATAGAATGTTGGAGTGATTACTGTGGGCAACAAATTCAGAATATGAGAGTAATCATAGACTGCCAAATCAAGGTGATCAAATGCGACTTGCTGGTCCATATTACTGTTCAAATTCTAAACCTTCCCCATCTTATTCACACTAGCTTTCTACCTTTCACACACACCGGATGCACATGCATCCACACAACTCACATAACACACGCAAAAATCTAGCAAATCATCATATTTATCACAATTGCACACCACACATGGTTACACACAAAATCAGTAAACCATGCCGACACACCAAACTATCTCATATAGTTACAATTAATGCTACTCAACCATACCCCACTCACAGAACATAATTTCACTTAATCATACTACACGACTCCACGTAGTGTTACACTACACAATTAATACTCTAACAATTAATGTATAACTCAAAATACATACATCTTAGCTCGCGGTTACTCGTGGTGGCATTCATTTCTCCCTCGTCCCATTTTCAGTTTAAGTTAAGGTATTTTATTTTAATAAAAACACCGATTTTCTCTTAAACCACGACTCTGATACCAACTTGTAAGGCCCCGAACCAGGCACCCTACAGTTGGTTCTCATCACTGGTTCTCTTCAAAATACTTGTTCAATTAATCAAAATTACAGCGGAAGTTTTTGTAAAATCAATAATCCTCTTTATCAAACGTTATCGTTATTAACTTTACCTTACGAATGCATGCACCCCAAATCCGAGTAGCACCGCTCCCAAGCCAAGATACATCAACCACGAAGCTTACCTGCAAAACAATCTAACGTGTACACAAAGTCAGCTACGCTAAGTTAGTTCTAATAGTTCAATTTAAATAAAAGCCATCTCGTCAGAATTATTATTTATCTCCACACAGGACACTCCGGTCCTTATAAAATAATTTTATAATTTATTATCATATAGATAACTCCTGTTATCATATGATATCCCAAAAGGTTCACCACCCAAGACTCATCCCACAAATATAACCCAGTAAATCTCACCGACATGGATCAATCTTACTAAACTAATTACTCGTAATCTACCACCCATATTACCCAAAAACCTAGTTGACACAACCAATCCCTAGACATCGACTTACCCAGCCTTATCCAAGACCCTCATGAGTCAACCGACACAACAATTGTAAACACCACATCGTCATCCCGACTCAACCGTCAATCTAACTCTACACACCACATTAATATCATCTATACATCACATTTATATCATCTCATACACAATAAATATAATTCAACACTTGCATGCAATTCAACACACGCATTTATATATATATATATATATATATATATATATATATATATATATATATATATATATATGCACACAAACACATACCTCGTCACATGTACCCTCGTCAAGGTCACCTTCGTCAGGGCGTTCGACTCACCCCGAGCTCATCACTAACCTGCTGAATATCGTCACTTTTGGTGACTTCCCGGAGGACTTCGCCCTTCACAATCCCATTTTCCATGCCATAGAGACAGCGATACAAACACACCACACAAGTATAAAACATATAACATCATATTTCATTTACATGACCCATTAACTAGGTATACACCCCACACATTACCCTAGGATAACAAATCCTACTCACACCCCTAAGCGTTTCGCTTATAACCCGATTCACCCCGACTAACCCTTAACATGACACACGTCATTAACTCTTTATCCCTAGCTCACATAATTTTATAGACACCCCATAAACCCTCTGACTCATTAATGGATAATATAGTTCATAACACATCGTGTTAAAAACCCAAAACTCTTAACACTTTTAATACAATAAACGTCTCCTGTAAGTATGTACGATAGCCACAAAAATAGTAAAACGTTTAAGAAGTAGGGGATTAGAAACTCACCGGTTGTGCCATGTCCAAATCCCTGCTCTGCACCTCGATCACCTGCTCAATTCCCGAACCTGTCAAGTGCACGATTACACGATCACGTTTTGCACTAGATCTATGTCGAGTAATGTATAACTATATTTGAGCCCTAACGTTGGACTCATCCGTTTGACAATAATTCTCCGTGAAACCCTAGTCTCGTGGGTTCACGCAAGGTATAGTTCCCGACCCGCTTAGGACTCGTGCATCCAAACCCTAACCTCCACGCATGCACGTACGCGTGTTGTGCAAACCCTTAGCCATGCTCGTCTTGAAATCACCAACTCGCATGGATTGCATTTAACCCATTTAGAAACCGTGTGATCAAATAGGGTACCCATGCACGCACGTATATGAACCATGCAAGACCCCACCCAAGAATCGCATGAACCCGAGTCGGCCTCTCTCCGCATGCAATCCATGCAAAGGAAACCCTTTTTTCGCGAATTGATCCCAACCTCTCCTATTTCGGCTAACCGGACCTTATTAAATTTCATGAATAGGGTTTTATGTGACACTCTTTGAATTCCACATTATTTAAAGGAGACTTGGTTTTACTAATCGACCCGACCCGTTAGTCTACAAGTTCCGGGATGTTACAAATGGTCCACATGAGCATGTCACTGTTGGCCATGTTCTGCTTTAGATTGGGTTTTTCTACCAATTAACCCCCCCATTCCTTATGACTCCACTTTTTACACCCAACCCTAGTTCTCTTAACCCCTTTAGGTGATTTTAGGCAGATCTTGCAAGATTGAAGGCCAAGATTGAAGATTCAACACATTTAAGGAATATTTAACCTCCTACAATCCATATCTTCTCATTTTCTTGGTTTGATTACTAGATCTACTATGTTTTCATCCATGTTCTTGAGCTTGGTTGTGTTTTTTGTAATGTTTATGGGTTAAACATCTTGACTCACTTAGATTAAATGAATCTTAGCTAATTTTGGTGATGTATATTTGATTTTTTATGGGTTTATGTTGATGACTTTAACATGTTCTTGAATCGTCTTCAATGATTATGTGTGTTTGTTTTATTTGAGTATATATTCTCTCGTGGGTATCTTGACCATATTATGTTGGAAAACCGTATGTGTTAAGGTATTTATTCATGAATGTGTGTATGTATATGTATGTATTCATGGCATTTGACTAGGAATGGTGGATGGGGATTAGAATATATATGATTGTTGTTCAAATGTGCATCCTTGTTTATATGCTTGGAAAGGCTGTTACATTCGTTATGAATTCCTCATGTCATTGTGTATGTGTAATTATAATTTGCTCGTGTGAATTTGTAGTTCATATATTCATGATTTGATATTCACAAGTTGAAGAACTTCTTGACTATGTTTTCACTACGTAAATCGAGGTGGTTAATATGTGTTTATCGTATTAGCTTTCCAAAGAGTTATGGGACTAAGTGTCTTTAGCGGGATATTAGTTCATCTTTATATTTAACATAATGTTATCATTAGGTTTGCATAAAATGATTTTAGATGGTTACTGTGTTAACATCGCTTTAACTTTCTAAAGAGTCATATGATTAGATAACCCTGATGGGAGACTATTCTATCTCTGTATTGCACGTGTATAAAACGATCTCATCATGAATCTATAAATTTTGTCATTATTTAGCCAAGTGGGTACCAAGTCTAAGTGAATATCCTCTTTTACTTGTTTATCTGCCCCACCTTCTATCTATCTTTTATGTTTATTTAGGTTAAAAATACAAAAATATCAAATCTTCTACTTTAATCGGCTAGACAGAGACAAATGTTTACTATCGAGAGCTATCGTGTCCACGGTTCGATACTCGGTTCTTACCTAAAGCCATACTACTATACGATAGGTACACTTGCCTATATGTGTGTAGTTTAGTTCTAAGTTGATAATCGTTTCTTTATTTAAAACACCATTGTGTGGAAAATCTTTATTAAATTCTGTATACACTTTACACACATCACAGTCCTTTGATCGCAAATCTTAAACTCGATCAAAAAGTTCTCGGCTTTGTCTTCTTCCCAACATAGCTTCGATGTTGAGGATGCTTGATCCAGTCCTTCGGATCGTTGATTAGAGTTGATTTCTCACACAAAATCAAAACTGAAAAATGACATTGACAGAGACTTGGCAGCAAGATTCTGTTCTTGATCGGGGTTTTCAAACCCTGATTCAGTCCTTCGGATCAGGCGGTCTACAACTTGAGGTCATTTTTAGTATTCGTCAAAAGACAGCCCCTGGTCGCAGCCTTCAGATCTCGGGTTTCTTGACTGCAGGTTCTTAAATCTTTGATCACCACTTCTTGATTGTCTCCGGATCTGATTTTGCCTATTAGAAAAACGCATGCCCTTCAATCACAGCTCTTTGCTGCCTCCTGCAGCGAGAGGTTGCTCTCTCTTTTGAGGGTCGACTCTCAAAACCGATTCCTTGGCTTTTCCAATCGATCACGGCTTTGATCGATGAATACCAAAACAGGTCAAGAGCTTAACCGCTCTGATACCAATTCAAGGATTGAAGCGATATAACTCAAATGATAAAATAAAGACGAGGATTGGATAACTTCTAATATTATTACTCAGAAAAAATATAACTCAAAAACCTTTGTTATAATAATTTCTCATACAATAACCCTAATCATGGTTATGTATTTATTAGGCAACTTTAACTTGGTCAACAAGAAAATAATAAAACTCTAATACACCTCATAAGCCCATTAACAACATTTAATGAAACTCCACAGGTCTATTGGATGTTGTAAGAGAAAAATATATATATATATATATATATATTGACCGCATATTATATTTTTTAAATATAATTAATACCGATTATTTAAATTATTGAGTACTTTAATTCTTAATCATTAATTAAATATATTTTTAAACTATATGATAAATTTGATATTATATTTTATAAATCTATACTAGTATATAAAACATATAGAGTGGGCAAAGTTGTTGCATTTAGTACAAGTGTTGATGCATAGCCCATCTCGTAAATTACAATTGTCCCTCTAAGAAAGTTCATAGTATCCCACATCGCCTAGTTAAGAAAATTTGCAAGGGAAATGTGGTTATAAAAGGAGAACACCCATCAGGCTTTCAGTTAACTTATTTTTGTTGTTTAATCGACCCATTGGCCCGTATAGTAACGCGAAGTTTTGCTTTTTTTCATCAATTGGTGGAGAAAGCTACAAGACCAGTTCGCCGAGTAGGCAGAGTTGAACAAGGTTGACCGAGTTTGAACTCTAAGTGTAACATCCCAAATAAATAGAAACCGAATACAAGAAACGAGATCGGGATTTTAATGCAAAACCTGATGGAAGGAAACGAGAAAGAAAGGAAAGGGGGCTTGGCCAAGGGCCGGCCCATGGGCCCGAAAACAAGGGGAGACCCCTCAAAACTTAGTTGCTCCACCCCCTTCCTCTATCCTCACCATTTTCGCAAGAATCCTAGAGAGAGAAAAAGATCTCGGTTAGAGAGAGAAAGCAAGGAAACGATCTCAAAAGCTCGGGAATCGTCACTCCACACCACAACAACGTTTAGCAGCAACAAGGAAGTGAATCCAGGTAATTACTCCATCAAAATCTGAGTTTTGTTCATATTTTGGGGTTTTGGGTTTGCATGAGATTAACCTAAAAAAGTTACATTTTTACGCATAAAATGATGATTTAAATATAGATTTAGCTTCATAATCGATAAAGCAACAGTTTGAACATAAAAAGTACGGGTCATGAACGATCCGAAATCAACATGCATATCTAGGGTTTTGTTGGGGGAAGAAAGCTGATGCGCCTAAAACCGTTTTAGCGAAACTAACAAGTTCGCTTGCCAATGCCTTGGCGAAACTACTAAGTTCGCTCAGTAAATATCCTAGCGAAACTACTAAGTTCGCTTAATGTATCCTATCGAAACTACTAAGTTCGCTTAATGTATCCTAGCGAAACTACTAAGTTCGCTTGATGTAACGTAGCGAAACTACAAAGTTCGCTCAGTAAATATTCTAGCGAAGCTACTAAGTTCGCTTAATGTATCCTGGCGAAACTACTAAGTTCACTTAAAGCAACCGAGCGAAACTAATATGTTCATCAAACCCTAATCGTAGAAACGTCTAGTGTCGTTAGGATCATTTTCTTATATTATATGACTTGTTTATACAGATTGTGTGTGACCCTAGTGACACTCACTAATCAGCTAGTATCCTTCAGGAAACCACTCATCAGGTGAGTTCTTTGTGCCCACTATGTGTTACGTGCAAACGATTTTAAATGTTTTGGGGCTTAAGTGTATACATTATATGAATGAATGTTATAAATAACCATATGTGTTATGTGACAGTACGTGATAAATATAAGAATGACAAGTATGTTTATGAACACACAAATGAAAGTATGACATAACATATAAGAATGAAAATTTGCTTTATATACATATATATATATTGCTTGCTATGTATGAATAAACATTATGGACGGAAACGATGATAACGGCTACTTCGGTAGATGGACGATCACACGACTATTATGCAGCCAGAACTAAATGTCTAGAAAGGTAGACTAAAATCAGGCTACTACTGTAGAATCAGTCCCTCAATCGATGCACAGCTGCATAAATAGTTCGTATGGGAAACGGATGCCTTAGGGCATACGGGAGAATAGGACGGACTATGACGGTAGGGCGGTTGTAAGTCATGACGGACGGACGAAGGTAGCCGGGCGGTTGGAAGAAAATAATGACGGATAGACACTAGTTGCCAGATAGTTGTAAGTATGGCGAACTACGACGGTAGACCGCAACGTTTGTCTTTATGACTTTCGTAATCAATGACGGGCTGATCACCCTTTTTGTGTAAGTCCAATGAATGTTCAAAATGATTGTAAGAATGTATGTATTTATATACGTACTCACATATGAATGATTTAAGAATGAAAATGGTAAATATATACATATATATATATATATATATGAAAATAAGACAAGAAACAATGTTTATGCCTACTTGCTTTAAACTAGAACTCACCAGCATTAGCTGATTTTTAGAATGCACTTCAGGTAATAAGAAGAAAGGGTGTGCAAAGGCGTGATGGCTATACGGCACGAGACTGACATCCCATTAAATTTGAATTCATGTTAAGACAGTGTTCCTTTTTATGATAAGACTTCCGCTGCTATGTAATTGAATGATGTATGTTGTCGTTATGATTATATGTTTTTAATTTAAGTTCAGCATTATGACGACTATGTTTATAAGTAAATCCAATGAGTG
The DNA here is from genome assembly GCA_023525975.1 of Smallanthus sonchifolius. Taxonomy (NCBI): domain Eukaryota; kingdom Viridiplantae; phylum Streptophyta; class Magnoliopsida; order Asterales; family Asteraceae; genus Smallanthus; species Smallanthus sonchifolius. The sequence goes on along the minus strand of CM042018.1, from coordinate 18,731,981 downwards.
AGATCTCCCGGGTTAAGGCCTTACACTAAGAAAGTTCATAAACCTATTATTCCTCTATCCCACATCGCCTGGTTAATAAAATTTTTAAAGGAAATGTGGTTATAAAAGGAGAACCCCCCTCTGGCTTTCAGTTAACTTATTTTTGTTCTTAATCGGCCCATTGGCCCGTATAGTAACACAAAGCACATAACATATGTACTTATCCCACATCGGTGAAGAATAGAAAATGAAAGAAATGATGAGTTATAAAAATGGATTGTATGCTTTCCTTAGTATACTCAATGCATGATTAAAAATGCTCATGTGATGGTTGGGATCTATCCCACATCGCCAAGTTAAACAAAACTATGAGCGTCTCTTGTCTTATAAAAGGGAGGCTTAAGCTAAATTCACTATCGTGGGTTTAATGGTTAGCCAACCAAACCTAGCTAAAACTTTAAAGTTTTGAATCCAACATTAAAGATGGTCGGGATCAATCCGTCAACTTGATATCAACTGAACCATATTGATTTTAGTGAGAGTGTAAGACTGTAAATAGTAAACCCAAGAGTAATGTGGTGGTATTTCACACCCGTCGCGAAGCGCGGGCTTCCCTACTTTTTAATCTATGTCTATACTACCTTATAATGCATATTGGGTGGGCAAAAGGGTAATTTTACCCAATTTTAAGACACAATCTTAAATACCACTTGTTAAACACAATATACAAGTACATCAAAACTTAATCCTTTAAAGCTAAACCAAATGTTTTTTTTTTTGACATTTTAGCTTGTCCCACATTGATGGTTTACCCAACCTATTCATAGAGCAAACCATAATAAATAGATAAGCATGCTTACTTGAGAAAATTGAACCAATTGTTCCATACCCTTTTTGGCTAGTTTGGGTAAACAATGAATATATTTTTAGTACAAAAATTTGGATACTTAACCGAGGTTCGAAGCTTGCTTGAAAAAAGCTCGGCTTGAAATCGTTCCGGTTGTAAACTTGTTGAGTTGGATCAGCTTGGTTTGTAAACAAGTTGAGCCCGAGCTAGGCTTGGCTCGGCTCGGCTGGTGAGCTAAGTTTGAAGCTTATAATAATAATAATACCCAAACATAATCCGTGTTTAAGACAGGTCGGGTTAGATTGCACTCTCTAAAAAAGCCTCAATGACAACTGCCGCTTTGCGCCGGCCAACCCACTGGTATAGTTAATACCTATTATTTGAAGTCTTAAAAACAATAATTAAAACTTATTTAAATTGGAAGGGAACCCTTAGGAAATAAGACATTACAAATCAATTAAAAATAAAATGGAAAAAGAAAATTAAAAGTCCAAGAGCATTAAGTGTGGATCCACGTGGATGCCTACACTGGGCATAATTCTCTACATCTCAGGTTGGTCCCCATGGATAAAAAAAAGGTTGGTCCCCATGGTTGAAAAATAGAAATGAAATGTTGTTGTTGGGTTTCGAACAGTAAACCTTCCCTAGAGTTGCTATAAGTGTTAACCAGCTAAGAGCATTTATAACAAGGTCTCTATCTCCATCTCTACTATTCAGATATTTCTTTTATTCTACACCTTTATCAGGATCTTTATTTACATCTTTAAATTTTAGAGATTAGTAAATAGAGATTCTCTAAATATAGAGATCTATTCTCATCAATCTCTATCTTCTGTAAGTGTCTAAGAAAGAGAAAAAATAATAAAATAAGTATTTAGAGTGAGAAAGAGATAGAGAATGAGATGCGGGAGGTTAAACCAAATTTAAAGATAAACTACGAATTACACAGTCACGCGTTGCAAAGGCGACACGATCTCGAGTATCAAACGCATATATAAAAACACGTTGCAACGACTATCACTCTGTCGGATAATCCAAAAACGCATCCCATCGTAAAAGCGAGCGTTACTCCGTCGTAAAACCCGAAAGCGTAGCGTCAAGTAACCCGAACACAAACGCAGATATAAAAACACGTCGCAACGGCTGTCACTTTAACGTAAAACCCTAAAGCGTACCTCGTTGTAAAAGTGAACGTCACTCCTCTATAAAACCTGAAAACGTAGCGTCAATAAACCTAAATGCAAATCCAGACGCAACGTTATAAATCTAAAGCCAAAACATTAAAAAACCGAAAAAGGAAAAAAAAAACCACAAAGGTAAAAAAAAATAGACAAAATAGAAACTATTTACCCTTTGGTCTTTAAATAATAGTATAATTTAAAAAAAATGTGATACTTAGTTAAAGTATAGAGATTGAGATGTTGTAGTAGTTGTTAGGGTGGAGGGGTGGAGCTCGGGTTCCCACGGTTTCTCGGCAACACCGTCGCAACACCAAGGGCTTCAAATGTAACCCGTGTGTTTTTTCACGGGTATTTTTCACGGGTTCATGAACCCGTGTGTTTATGTGTTTGTATGTTACCGTTGGAATGAATAAAAAAAATTCAAATGTAACCGTTGGAATCAATATAGTCGTTGGAATGAATAATAAAAAACCTCCTATAAAATACCACTCTTTTTAAATCTCAACACATCAAATACATACTCTCCCACTATCACTATATATCTATTTATTTTCTTGCAACAACATGAAACGCACTCTTTTTTTCCCTGTCATCTTCTAGTAGTTCCGACTCTAGCTCGTTTGAATTTCTAACCCAAATTGTCGTCGCTGCAACCGAACTTGAAGATACGGCAGATACGACACATACAAAAAAAGATATGTGCTTCATGATCGTATCAAGGCTCACAAGGTTCTTATGAAAGATTACTTTGTCAATAATCTAAAATACGACGCCGAGACGTTTAGAAATAGATTTCGGATGTCGAAGGATTTATTTCTAAAGATTGTTGGAGATATACGGGATAATTTTGAATGGTTTCAAGAAGGTCTTGACGTGAGGATGAAAGAAAGTTTCACTCCACTACAGAAATGCACCTCAGCGATTCGTCAACTCGCTTCCGGTAATGTTCCTGACGAATACGATGAATATTTAGCTATGTCTGCTCGGACTTCACGTGAATTCCTAGAATATTTTTGCAATGCTTTTGTACGATGCACATGAAAGTAGACATGGCATTCCAAAGATGCTCGGTAGCATCTAGGGCTGTCCAAAATGCTCGACGTTCGAAACTCGCTTGATAATCACTCGAAAAATGCTCGGAAATACGCTCATTCGTTTCCCGCTCGGTTAAAAACGAGGCGAGCCGCTGGGTTCGGTTTGTAAACAAGTCGAGCACAAGCATAGGTACACTCGCTCATTGCTCGTTTGGTTTGGTTCGAAGTATTTTTTTATTTATTATATATATAATTTATATATATAGAAACATATCTGTTTTGAGTTTTGATCCGGTCCATTTTGTAATTTTTTATAACAAGGAACTAGGGAAGTGGCCAAGCCCAACTTAATTAAAATACATAAAAAGTTTAATCAAAATACCTAAAAAAAACCTCATACTGACTAACCTAAAAAACTAAAATACCCTCTCGACAGTCAACGGTCTACCTCTCGGCTCTCCACTCTCACCCCATCGTCCTCTCCCATTGTCTGCAAGGTTAAGAGCAAGAAAGTTTCATCTACGAGTCACCTCGAATCAAGAAAGTTTCATCCATTCGTCAGCAAGGTTAGTTCCCGTCTACAAGTTTAATTGATTACCGTCTTAACCCTTTATTCCTGTTTGCAAGGTTATTTATTTCCCGTCTTAAGGTTCGTTTGATTACCGGATTACCTGATTATTTGGATTACTTGATTAACACAGATTAAGGTGTGTTTGGGCTCACCGTTGTTAGGTTAAACCTGATTATTTGGTACTATTTATTTGGACTACACGCCTCAGGGGATAAAGAAAAAAAGTTTCATCTAAGAGTCACCTCGAATCAAGAAAGTTTCATCCATTCGTCAGCAAGGTTAGTTCCCGTCTACAAGTTTAATTGATTACCGTCTTAACCCTTTATTCCCGTTTGCAAGGTTATTTATTTCCCGTCTTAAGGTTCGTTTGATTATCGGATTACTTGATTATTTGGATTACTTGATTAACACAGATTAAGGTGTGTTTGGGCTCACCGTTGTTAGGTTAAACCTGATTATTTGGTACTGTTTATTTGGACTACACGCCTCAGAGGATAAAGAAAAAAAGATGGTTTTTTGGTTTTCCAAGCTTTTTGATTTTTGAAATCGAGCAAAAACATACCGAACCGAGCGTCTTAAATATAAACCGAACCAAGTTTGGGCAATACATTCTTGCTCGAATTTGTAAATTCGAACCGAACCGAGCCGCTCAGTACCTTCGCTCGGTTCGGTTCGTAAACATTTGATGTGCCATCATTTATACATGTTTTGCATGCATAATAATCCCCATATTATGGTACTAATTGAATAATAACCTTACAATTGATATTTAAAACGTTTATATTTTATAATTGCAAGTTACTCGGTGTTCTAAAGATAAACAAAGATAAAACCTATCAAATGCACCAAGAAACCAAGCTTCTAGAAAGATCATTCCCGAGCTTTGACCCCCAAGAAGTCAACAAAGGTCAACAAAAGTCAACCAACAGCTAAAAGACAAAAGTGGGCAGCAGAGGGGGATGTACGGGCGTGCATCAACCCTCCTTGCTCCCCACGGCTCCCAGTACACTGCCACTCGTACCCTATGATTCCCTAGATGTTTGCACGCCCGTGCAATCCAATGCACGGCTGTGCATTGATCATTTTGAGGCCTATAAATAGGAGGCTTGGGTTCTTCATTCCACACACTTCAAAACCATCAATACACTATCCAGAGAGAGAAAACTTCATAGTTAGAGTATAGAGTAGAGAGGCTCCTCCTCTTTGTCTGCAATAGGGGAGCCTACGAAATTTAGCGTTACGCTAGTTAGTATGGCCATTCGTGGCTAAACTATTTGTATTGCTAGGGTGAAGATAAAGTTTGGTGTATGTTAATGTTCAACGTATTAATCTAGTGGTATGTTTATGTCTTTAATTATTTGCTCTTAAAACCACCTTCTAGGTGGGCTTTTTATTATTATCTAAACTTGTCTTTACACTTGTGAGTGTTCTTGATTTTAAAGTGTAAGAACGTAAAACCTTTTTAATCAAACTTCTCTTGAAACTTGTACGTCTTTATACAACTAGATTTTGATAAGCCAATGCTTGTTAATATTGATAAGGTCGTACGTCTTTACACGAATTTATTATGAAACCAAGAATTGGTGAACTCAAGTTGGGAACGGTACGTCTTTATACATGATCCCATTGTTACACCGCCTCCCGGTGAACAAATCCTAATCGCTCTTTTAATAATAATAACTAAGCGTTTAAGTTTGATGTCCTAAACCAACTCGTATATAACACCAAATAGTTGAGGGTAACGATGTCCCTAGCTGATGTAAGGTCAAATATCCTTTGTTTTATAGTCGGTTTTGTATAGTTTTGGGAGTTTTACTTTGTACTTTGAGTCGGGTTTACGTGGTATTTGTAGTTGTGTATATTACAGGTATTAGGCGCTAAATGAGCGAAAAACGAGGTATAATCGAGAAGGCACGAAAGTACAGGGGGCTAAAATGAAAAAAGACAAATTCTTGGATTTTAGGTCTTTCGCGGTATGCGAAGACCTGGGAATAATTCTCACGGTACGCGAGCAAACCAGAAAAGCAACCCGACTAATTTGTCCTTCGCGGTACGCGAAGGACTGGACATGTTCTCTCGCAGTACGCGAAGGGCCGGCGGATCAGGAAAAAAGCCCTAATTCTAATTAAAAGGAAATCCAGCCCTAATTCGCAACCAACTTTCATTCAGACGAATTTGGAGCAGCCAGGGACGATTTTGAGAGGTAGAGACAGTTCAAGATCATCTATTGAAGCTATGCTCGTGTGTCTGACAAACATGCGCGGCTAAGCTGCGTGTGGCTTCCTCCCAGCGGATGGTTCGTATTAGGGGTGAGCATGGGGCGGGTCGGTTCGGTTTTCACCCTCCACCGAAACCGAAACCGAGATCTTCGGTTATGACTGTTTCTTAACCGATCGGTTTTCGGTTAATCGGTTATGGTTAATCGGTTAATTCTTCGGTTATGGGTCGGTTAACCAACTTTTTTTATTTTTATTTTTTACTTTTTCCCCTCTCATGATCATTTTATCACAAGGGAAGTTGTTGACCACATATGTAAAAGATTTGTTACCCATTTTCAGCGAGATAGAATGCAACAGTTAACCAATATACAAACTTTTTAAAGTTGATACTAAATAAAAATAACCAAACATACCTAGCATTTTCCCAATCCTCTTCACCAGGTGCCCCCAAAACTTTATCACCCTTTTTTCTTTTTTTTGTACTCGTCTCTTCTTCGTCAACTTCACTGTGAAAATATGATCTATAATTGTAATCCAAATCTTGAAGTCTAGTAACAAAAAAAACATAACATATTAGATTATTAGTATCACAAAAAAAACATGAAAGTGAACCCTTTCATAACTTTCGGTTCGGTTAATTGACGGGGCGGTTATATTTGGTGCGGTTCGGTTAACCATGGGTGGTGAGGTTAATCGGTGTGGTTCGGTTATTTTCGGTGAAAAATAGTAGCTTAACCGAACCCGAACCGAAAAAGTCGGTTTTCATAAAAACACTAAACCGCACCGTCGGTTATTACTTCGGTTCGGTTATGTCGGTTAATTCGGTTACGGGTCGGTTAATTCGATTTTCTGCTCACCACTAGTTCGTATAGGTTTTGTGTTTTATTCAGTTGCCTGTATGTTTGAATCTTGTTAGTTTTTGACACAAACTTGATAGATTAATGTATTAGTTGATTTAACAGTTTAATTGAATGCTTTGAGTTTGCTTGCTTTACGATCTTGTTCGGTTGATGATAAAACCAAGTACCAGGGTTGGGTGACTAAAGGGGGTAACTTGGCATTGATAAACTGGGTAGTTGGATTGTACTGGTTTGTGACGAAACTGGTTGTATAGATTGCTGACCACAATATGTCTTCAATTACTGTTTTAACTGATTTTCCAACACTATGTCTATGTGGTGTCCAATGAACAACTGAATTTTGCATAAATCTAGAACCTGAAGTTCGGAGGGAGTTACATCTTTATTTGATCTGTGTTTTAATTAGAATTTACTAAGCTAAATCAAGTCTTTCTTTCCACCAATTTCATGTGGATACGATACCCTACTCACTGTACTATAGTCTAAGGTAACTAGGTAGTAGGTTTTTAATATAGTTTTTGATTGACCTTGACACAGCGATCAAAATGGCGCCGTTGCCGGGGAATCGGTGCGCTTAGTTTTAGTTTAGTTTAGTTTAATTTTTTTTATATAAAAACAAAAATACAAAAATATTTTGTTTTTATTGTTATTTTATTTTGTTTTCTTTCAGAACTACTTGGGTGTGCTAATTGTGTAGGTCGGCATGGACGGGGATTATGACGATGGTCAATATTATTATGAGTCGTGCATGAACTGTGGCATCACTGGCCACTGGGCTCAAGATTGCCCAAGACGCGGAAGCAATTACAGAAGCTGGCATGATCCGAACTATGATGTTTACAATCAGATGGATCAAAACATCCAAGGGTATAATTCACATGGTGGTAGTCCTGAGTATCAAAGTTATCAGGAAAATTACAATCAAGAATACCACCCGAGCGGTTCACCTGACCAAGACAACTATCAATCTGAACTGGACAACATCAGGTTAGATATGAAGGAGCTGGCAAAAGTGGTCCAAGCAGTTGTGCAGCAACAAGAGAGCCAGGTAAAAGATCATCAAGCCTTGATAGAGCAAGTTACCCACCTAGCTGAGATTGTTGCAGCCATCGTCAGGGATTTAGGTAAGCCTCTAAGTGCACATCAGTCTTCAAGTCCTCAAGATACAAACAGTGCACATCTTAATGCTGTAAGTCTTCAACCCTCACTTGAATTTCCTGCTGTCGAACAGAATCCACCACCGGTTGCAGAGAGAGTGGTGGAGCACAGTGAGTCTGAATCTGAGCCTAATCAGGAGTTTATGTCACAAAGTAACTTGAAAACTGAAATTGTGAATAAACCTTTAAAAATACCATTTCCTTATGCTTTAATCAAACCGGTTTTAAAAGAGAAGGATCCAACACAGGATAAGAGATGGGAAAAGTTTGAAAAGCGTAAAATTAATTTGCCATTTTTAAATACACTTAAACAAGATAATGATAATGTTGAGTGCTTGAAAGGTTTGAGTACCCAAAAACAACAGCACAAATGCCCCAAACAGGTTAAGCTAAGTGCTAGTGTGAATGCCGTGTTTATAGGTACCCTTCCCCCGAAACTCCAAGATCCAGGAGCACCTCTTATTTCAATACAAGTAGGTGAATTTAAACTGGATAGAGTGTTGCTGGATCTTGGAGCATCTGTGAGTATTTATCCAGGGAGTATGTATGATCAGCATGATTTTGGTCCATTACAGAGAGTCCACACCACTGTGGTGTTGGCTTATCAGACTCTCACACATCCTCGGGGGATTGTAAAGGATGTGATTGTGAAGGTAGGAGAGTTTTATTACCCAGTGGATTTCTTGGTGTTGGATTGTGTTACTAACACACAAACGACAATTATTTTGGGTAGACCGTTCTTGGCCACTGCTCAGGCAAATATTAACTGTGCAGAGGGAACGGTGAGAATGATTTTTGGGGCTCAGAAAATGAGTCTTAAGATATTTTCAAACTTACCAAACCTAAACGCTAACAAGTGTGAATCACTTGAAAAGGTGAATCACACAGTCAAGAATGATTATGTTGTGAGTGACAGGTTAGCTGAGAAGAACGAAGTTAAGACTCCGGATAATGGGAAGATCAAAAGGGTCAGAAAGAGAAGGCGGAAAGGGAACAAAACCGCAAGTTTCGGATACAGAGAAAGAGCTGTTTGCCTTGTTTGTGAAGGCTTGGAGGACATACGATAATGAGAGGAACCTAAGTGCGGGGAAGGAGGATTGCAAGCATCCCACCCGACTACCATGATGCAAGTAAGGTACTAGTGCTCTTGGGAGGCAACCTAAGGTTAGTTTGTTTATTTTTATGTCTAGTTAAATGAACGTTGTGGGTGTGTTCTCTAGAAACCCTCACGAGACTAAACTCGTCCACTCGGGCTATCGAGAGGTTTAAAAGGCTTGATGCATACGCTAAATGCATTCATGATTCCTACGAAAGTGAGTAAGGTTTTTATTTTTTTTTGTTTTGTGTGTTTTTGTGTGTGAACCGGCCAAGTGTGGGGGAGTGACATGGATTTTGATGCACGTGGGGTGCAATTGGGTGCGTGTTCGGAGTTTTGGAGGACATTGAACAAAATTGGATTTTGAGTTGAAAAATTTTCTAAGTTAAAAAATGTCATTAACTTTCTGTCAACATAGGGTCCTCGCGGTACGCGAGGCACCCTCCTCCATCTCTCGCGGTACGCGAAGAGAAATAGTCAAAGGACGAGTCAAAAGTTGAGTCCTCGCGGTACGCGAGGAATGTTTCCCAATCTTTCGCGGTACGCAAAGCCCCAAATTAGGGTGTATTTTTGTAATTTTTTAGTTATTGTAATTTTAAGTCGTGTCAGTCCGTCGGGTCTTTTATTTTTGTAATTGAGTCAGTATGACGCTTGTGGGTTGTGGAGTTTTATTTTGCAGCAGGTTTGGACTAAATTGCCCTTACTCAATCCCCATTCGGGTGGTGATTTTTGACTTTCGTTTGATTTTTGTGTACATTCCAGTCCACTTGTTTCTGTAGAGCACGATCGCGAATGAAATGCTATACGATCGTCTTATCAGCTAAGTTTTTCTTAATTTTTGTATTTTTCTTTCGTTTTAGAGTCGTTCTTCCTACATTGAGGACAATGTAGAGTTTAAGTGTGGTAAGGGGAGACCTTAGTCCAGGTCTATATTTGAGTCTTTTATTTGAGTCAGTTTGAGTCATCAAATCAAAAATCCATAAAAATTTTAAAAAAAATTCAAAAATATCCCTAGATTAGAATTTGTGCAATTAAATGGAAAATGATAGTACAATTGGAAACTTTGCATGTTTTGAGAATTGAATTGAAATAATGATAATTAAATGCGTATAATTTGTAACGTTTTGGTAGGCCCAACCTATTTAAAGAGCTTAAACATCTTGATAGTGTATCTAGGTTAAATGAATAATTAATTCATGATGTCTTGTGGGTTCTCATCTTAGGGTGTCGGTAAGGTCGAAACTGTCAATATAGGGTGATAGGTACCTCTATAAGCAAAAATTTATAAGTTTTTAAAATCTATTGGCACACCGCTTTCTTTTTATGAAAATAAATCCGAAAGTTGGTGGCGCCCGCATTCCATAATCCATCATTCAAGAGCTTAATTGAGAACTTGAGTTCTGCCTATGTGTTACCTTCCGGGTTACAAGCTTGGTTGAAACGCCCATTGACAGACTCTTGTGATTGATTACAGATGACTGATATGATTTATGTGTTACCCTCCGGGATGGAAACCTGGTTGAAACGCCTGTAAGTTGAGTTATGTTCTTCATTGCTTAAAAACTGAAGCATGCGTGTTATCCTCCGGGATAGTAACTTGGTTGAAACACTAATGGTTAAGGTTTATTCATAGTTAATAAAATATTGATCCTTCATCCATCGATCCGTAATTCATTGATTTTTAAAACTTCTAAATTAGTGTTTATAGTGGTGGGAAAATCTATATGGTTTAACCCGAGCCTAAACATGACCTTGAGGTGTGATTAGGCTGAGTCATAGCTTTCTGAGTGTGGGACCCATAGATAGCCTGATTGCTTGGTAATGATAGGATAGTAGATCACAGAATCGGGGGCTCAAGAGTCAGTGGTTGGGTTTAATCGGATCAAAATACCGATTGTTACAATTAAAGTATTATGATATTTATGCTGTGTAAAATGAAAGTGCAAGTTGCAAATTTTTCCGATTATAATTCCATTGCATAATTCTTTTTCGGGACGCAAAAGGTTAAGTGTGGGGATGTGATGTAAGGTCAAATATCATTTGTTTAATAGTCGGTTTTGTATAGTTTTAGGAGCTTTACTTTGTACTTTGAGTCGGGTTTACGTGGTATTTTTAGTTGTGTATATTACAGGTATTAGGTGCTAAATGAGCGGAAAACGAGGTATAATCGAGAAGGCACGAAAGTACAGGGGCTAAAATGAAAAAAAAAAAGACAAATTCTTGGATTTTAGGTCTTTCGCGGTACGCGAAGACCAGGGAAAGAACTCTCGCGGTACGCGAGGAAACCAGAAAAGCAACCCGACTAATTTGTCCTTCACGGTACGTGAAGGACTGGACATGTTCTCTCGCGAAACGCGAAGGGCCGGCGGATCAGGAAAAGAGCCCTAATTCTAATTAAAAGGAAATCTAGCCCTAATTCGCAACCAACTTTCATTCAGACGAATTTGGAGCAACCAGGGGCGATTTTGAGAGGTAGAGACAGTTCAAGATCATCTATTGAAGCTATGCTCGTGTGTCTGACAAACATGCGCGGCTAAGCTGCGTGTGGCTTCCTCCCGGCGGATGGTTCGTATAGGTTTTGTGTTTTATTTAGTTGCCTGTATGTTTGGATCTTGTTAGTTTTTTACACAAACTTGATAGATTAATGTATTAGTTGATTTAACAGTTTAATTGAATGCTTTGAGTTTGCTTGCTTTACGATCTTGTTCGGTTGATGATAAAACCTAGTACCAGGGTTGGGTGACTAAAGGGGGTAACTTGGCATTGATAAAGTGGGTAGTTGGATTGTACTGGTTTGTAACGAAACTGGTTGTATAGGTTGCTGACAACAATCTGTCTTCAATTACTATTTTAACTGATTTTCCAACACTATGTCTATGTGGTGTCCAATGAACAACTGAATTTTGCATAAACCTAGAACCTGTAGTTTGGAGGGAATTACATCTTTATTTGATCTATGTTTTAATTAGAATTTACTAATCTAAATCAAGTCTTTCTTTCCACCAATTCCCTATGGATACGATACCCTACTCACTATACTATAGTCTAAGGTAACTAGGTAGTAGGTTTTTAATATAGTTTTTGATTGACCTTGACACCGCGATCACTAGCTGGGAGTCCTACCATTTTATTATTAAAGATAATAATTCGTGAACCAAATGTTGTGAGAATGAGGCTCTAGCGGTGTACCGTTCACACATTTGTATTAGTCATACCACCGGATTAGTCAACTTAACATTATCATATACCATGCGGATTCGAAGACCAAAGTAATACTTTTCATGACCTGATCATTTCCGAGATATTTACTTTTCTGCTATTTACTATTTTGTTACATTTCTGCTACACACTTCACGCACGTTTTTTACTTCTCTGTCATTTACTTTTCTGCTTCACAAGCACACAAAACCCTCTCACTAATTAAACCGGCTAAACGATAACAAAACTTGATTATTAGAACTCGACCGTGTCACACCCCAACCGACGGCGGATTATACGTCGGGGCAGACGCGGTTGTTCAAAAAGTACAAGGTTGACTATTAAAGTTTAAATAATTTCATTAATAACTTTCAAAGTTTCGTTACAAGGAAAAGAATCAAAACATAACAAGAATACAAGATTTAATTGATTCTAAATCCAAAGCATCCTATGTGATCACCACAAAGTCACATTCTTGCGTACCTGAAACATGTTAAGTAAACTGTCAACTAAAAATAGTTAGTGAGATACAAAGGTTTTGACACTGTTTAACAAAGTCTTTGAAAAGTTTTACAATTCACTATGTACATGCATTCCATAGTATAAGTGTGAGAACAAAAAAGTTAAGCATTGTTCATATCAACCCTCCAACCAAGTTTAGGCATAACGTCCAGGTTACCCTTAGAAGTTTAGGTCCAGTAACAATCACCATGGGCTCCCCCGAAGGGTCAATCAATCTAGGTGGATTGGACAAATACAATAGATCTATTATTGGCACTATAGGCTTGATCAAAGTTAATGAATATGCTAGTTTTAAGTTTAATTTAAGCATGCAAGTCTCAACGACACATAACACAAAAATAAGCATATAGACATAGATGTACAAAAATTGTATAAGTCTGAAAGTTTGATACATGTTTCACCCCAAGTTTATAAGCAAGCAAAAGAAAAGGGGTTAAGTATACTCACTTGGAATGATGAAGAGTATCCAACAAGATTTAGTGTAGCAAGAATTTAAGGGAGAATATCCTCACAACAAGCCTAAGAACACAAGTCTTAAAGTTTCAAGTTTGATCCTATAAGTCTATGGCAAGTATCTAGGATTCTAAGATTGACTAGGGTTCCAAATGGGAGACGGGAATGATTTGTGTTTATAACGTTTAAATCAGATTTCCAATTGGGGTTTTGAATAAACAACCCAAGACTTGGATATCAAAGTTTAATAAGCTTATAGTCTAGAATAATTATTAAAATAATTATTTAGAAAGCTTTAAAATTATTAATTACACAAGTTAGGTAATAATAATTTAAAGTAGTTTTCTATTATTTTATGAATAAGATTGTAAGGATAATTTAATTGAAAGACTAAATAATTATTAAAGATTACTAATAATCATTTAAAGATTAAATAATGATTAAGGATTTATAATAGTTAAAAAGAAATAAATAATTATTAAGGATAAATAATTATTTATAGGTAAATAATTATTAAGGATAAATAATCATCTAATGAATAATTACTTTCTCTTAAATCAATATAAATCATTTAAGATTTATTAAAGTATTAAGTATTAAACATTTATTTTACAAAGTAACTTGTAAATAAATAATGTTTTAAAAATGTGGTTATAAGTTTAAATAATAATAAGTACTTATAAGTTTATAAATTGTTAAATAGAATTTCTAAAGTTTAAATTATAAGTTTAAAGTTTAAACAAGACTATAAGTTTATAATTATTTTTAAATAAATAAAGTTTACGAGTTTATAATTGTTTTAAAGTTTCTATAAAGTTTATAAGTTTTTTATTAAAGTTTATGTTTTAACAATATAAGTTTAATCATGTTTTAAAGTTTCTATTTTATCTTGTAAAGTTTATAACATTTAGAAAAAAAAGTAAAGTATATTTATTCCTCCTGTTTTAAATTTATATAAACAAATAAGTTTCTGTTTATAAAATATAAGTTTTATAAAATGTATAAGTTTGTAATTCATTAAATTTAAGTTTCTGTTTTTATAAAGATTATAAGTTTATAAATTTTTAATTTTAATAACAGTGTATATTTATTTCTTGTTTTAAAATAAATAAACAAGTCTTGTTTTAAATAGATAACAAATGCAAAAGTCTATAAGTTTCTGTTTTTATATTAATATGTAAGTTTTTATAAATGTTTCTGAGTTTATATAATAATTTCTATTGATTGTATAAGTTTTATAAAGTTTAAAAGTATTTTTATAGTTTTTAAATGTTTTAAAACTACTTTTAAAGAATTAGTTATTATAAGTTTTAACTAAGTTTAATTAATTAAAATAGTTTTGGAATAAAAAATTGATTTTAAGTTTATAATAATTTAACAGAATTTATAAAAATTATTAAAAATATTAAACCTGATTAAATAAGCATAAAAAAATAAAAACACAAAAACTCAGGCTGGCCGGATTCGAACCCGGGCCAGTCGAGTCTACACATCAACGCACAAACCACCCGGCTACGGGCCTCGCTAAGGTTTTATATGGAAAATCTAATAGTTAAACAGTATCTCGATTCGTCCCTAATTTCTCGTATGAACCCTTGAATCGAAATCCTCAAAATACGAATTGATAATCCCTCTGTCATTGCAAATTGACAAAGGGTTTTTGATTATGGAATGAAAACGACAAGTTTGGTCATAAGAATTACCTGAATCGATGTCGTAATGAGGGAGGACGAGTCTGAGTTCAGTATCGACTGTCTACGAGTTTGATCGAGCAATGCAGGTGACGATAGATTAAATTGAGAGTTTAGGGAGTATGAGTGGAGTATCGTTGAGTTATAACAACGGGTATTTATACCCAATTTCATCGATTAATGCTTGTACCGTTAGGAAGTATATCGGGGGTGTAAACAGATTCAAATTCGAATCCCGCGAACGTTAGAATTGAATTCGGGCATTGAAGTACCTTGGGTTTGGGTCACACGCTCGGGTCGGAGCTCGAGGAGCATTTAATTTGGCCGTTTAACGCGATTTCGAATAAAAGGGTCCAAAACCGGGCTTCGTGGGGCTCGAACTCGCTACTGGTTCCAGTTTCAGAAGTTTAGGTTAATTACACAATAGACCCCTGAAGTTTCAAGCTTCTAACATTTTATGTACAAAATACAAATTTAAAACAAGTTTCAAAATTGGCAGTTTTAGTCCCTGGACTTTTATAAAAATAAATATGTTTTATTTCTATAAAATCTAGTTAATTTTTTTATAAGTTTTATTATCTTATTATTATTTTAAAGTTTTATAAAATAACTTATAGGTTTTTAATTTAAAAGTTTAAGTATTTAATGATAACAAGTTTAATAATTAGCTTATTCTAATAAATATAACTTATAAAATTTTAAGAATTAAATACACTTTATTATAAGATGTATATTTATATCTCTAAATAAGTTATATATATATATATATATATATATATATATATATATATTTCAAGTGTTTTTATGAAATTACTAATAATTATTATTTGAGAAAATAATTATTATTATTTAATTAATGTTTCAAATCTTTAGAATTAAATCAATTTCAACGACACGTGCAAAGATTATGGGATGATACGCTCATTGAACTTGTATTAGATAGGTTACAATAGGAAATGGATTTCAATATCATAAGTGAAAAGAAAAGGTACATCGGAAAATCTAGGATATTACAGACCGTGTCCATTGGTTCGATACTTGGTTCTTACCTAAACTATATTACGTTGCGATATGTACACTTGCCTATTGTGTGTGTTTTAAGTTTAAAGTAATTATCATGTTATTTTATAAATTTAAAACCTGATCTCGTGAAACTAATATCTCTAAATATTATTATATAATATTTACTATATCAAACATCACACATCAACAGTCCTAGTAGCATCGACTGTACGCATTGGGTTTGGAGAAATTGCCCAACTCGTTTGTGAGGCCAATATCACCGAGGTGATCACCAATACCCAACGATCATGCTCGAAGCGGTGGCCTCACATGATTTATGGTTCTGGCATGCGTACATTAGGGTTGTCGGTTCAAACAACGACATTAATGTTCTCAATCAATCTCCTCTTTTTACTAACGAGATGCATGGAACTGCTTTTAGGTGTCCATTTCAGGTTAACGGTCGACAATATAGGTGTGGTTATTACCGGGCCGATTGGATTTACCCTTGTTGGTCAACTTTTGTCAAATCTTATTCTTATCCGACCGACATCAAGGAGAAGAAGTTTAAAAAGGTGCAAGAGTCATCAAGAAAAGATGTTGAACGAGCTTTTGGTGTTTTAAAATCTAAATGGGGTATTATTCAACGGGCGGCCCGTGCGATGAAACACGATAAGATACGAAATCAGATGTACGCATGCCTTATATTACACAATATGATTTTAAAAGACGAGAATACCATATCACCGGTGTACATTCCCGATCCTCCGACCGATGCAGTGGTTGACGATAATATAATTACGGATTTGCGGGATCAAAACACACATTTTAGACTTAAATTTAATCTTTTGGAACACGTTGCTGCAAATTTGGATATCGCGGTTTCCGACGACGACGAGTAGTATTTATTTTTTAATCTTAATTAACTTGAATGTATTTTATTTATTTTATTTTTAATGAAAATTATGTTTAATGTATTTTATTTATTTTTTAAAATTTTTAATTAAAAAAAGGCTAGGGTAGTTAGGGGTTTCCCACCCTTGTGTTTAGGGTACTTAGGGGTTCAAATGACGTGGCATGACGTGACGTGTATTAATTGGTTAATTCTTAAGGTACTTAGGGGTTGAAGGGGTTCTACCCCTCCACCCTTATAACTTTGTTCGGATGGTTTAAATATATTAGGTTTTTTAATAAAAATAATAATAAAGTACTATCCACAAAAAAATTCATGGCTGAAATTTTAATTTTAATTTGATTTTGTAAATGTATGCAACGAAACCGAACAAAAAATGTTGGTTATCAAAAACAAGTTTAACCAAACCATGAGTTAACCATTTTATTTTATTATTTATTTCGGTTTGGTTATGTTGATTTTTTTTAGCTGATTTCCATATCTAGGAGAGCAACGAAATTTGATGCGGATGTCACGTTAATTTGATGAATAAATGTTTGATTTTATAGAATTACTTAACACAATATTACAACGGCAACTCAATATATATCTATAGCAAACATATATAAATGTGTTCTAAAAATTTACAAATCTTCTTCCCATTTCTCATTTTTTTAGTATGTTCTAAGCTTTGAATCATTCGCAACGCGGTGTAACTTTCCCTCTTGTGGCTAACATGACATTCGAGCACGACGCTTTCATGTCCCCTTCATTCCCTTGTCGGCTTAGAGCGATATTCTCCAACAACATGGCTTGACATGGGAATGTCTTGCTACAATCAAAGTTTATGGCTACTTCCGAATTACTTGTTCCTTTTATGTTTCGATAAACGATATTTTGCATTTGTACCGCCGAGTACTGCAAACAAAACAAGAAATTTAAGGTTTTTCAAGAAAAACATTAGTTGGACCCCTTAGTTTCCAGAACCCCTGACCAGAAAGTTTTATTCCGCAACTAATAAAGAAAATGTGGTACATAGTTTGGAGTTGTAACCTTTTCTGGGCATTCTTCTTTCTGATCACAATAGTTTTGATCCACTATAATTGGATTAGTCACATTATGCATTATGATGTTTTGAAATCTGATATTTCTTGCATATCCAGATCCTCCCTGCAACAATATTATTAATCATTCAGTTAATTGCATTCTTGATCACAACGGGTCGTATTCATGGGTAGAACCAAAAAACAACAAGAACACAAAAATCATAACATATACACAAACATAAATACGACTCACATATTCACAAGCTGACACAAACACCACATGTTTAACTCAATTGTTTTTTATTTTCTTTTTATATATTACTACTCTAAAACTGTAAATTCATAAATAGAAACTTCAATTTTTTAAAAAAAATATATATGTTTAAACTATAGAACTTGATATGTATTTCTCTTTTAATTTTAAAAATAGTGCAATTCTTAACTAATTTAAGTCATGACATAAAATATCTTTAAAAAAGAGTTACAAAAATAAATGTGTTAGCTTGTGACCCTGTCAACTTGACATGTTTAATTACTCATGTTCGTGATTTTAACCCAAAACCGACTTTAACTCGTTTAATTCAAATTTGAACCCCGTAAATTCTATCTCATGACCAGTTTAACTAGTATTTTTGGAAGATTCGAGTATATAAGATGAATTTATTGTATATAAATAAAAAACAACTTATTTTCATATAATAATTGTTAAGAAACAAATAAGTAAATTAAAAATTATAATCATAAAGAATTATTTTTCAAATAAGTTAGAATAAAAATATTTTGAATTTAATATAAAGTATAAAAGGAATTATATTCACTTTACGATGAAAGGTGGATTACCTGCCAACTTTTAATTCTCACTCCATTTGTGGTATTTGAAATTATTGCTTTATCCACTAATATATTTGACACTTTGTCCTTTGAATTGTTCTTTCCCAAACTTCCAATACTGAAAATATTTTTCACAACAAATTAATTATTATAACTATTTGATATTTAAATTTAAAATACTATGACATAATATATGTTAAAGTAAATATTGGACCTGATTCCGTGACCTGGACCACACGTAAGTTTCCTTACTACGATGTTTCGTGATCCGTCTACTATAGAAACACAATCATCACCTGCAAATAATGTTTTACCAAAAAAAGATTATGATTATTCGATCAGAAAAATAAATATGTATATTCACTACTAGAAAACATGTATATTTTCTACAAAAGTTTCCGACAAGTTAATAACAAAAGAAATTTTCTACAAGTTAGCGACAACTTTCCGACAAAACAAAAACAAAAAAGTAAGCATAAGATTTCATACAATTTTCTGACAAATTTACTAAATAAGTTAACTTATTTATTTAATATAATCGTCGGTATATTGTCGAAAATTACCAACGAAAATCGCTAATTCGTCGGGAAAATAGTCAGAACTTCGTCGAAAAAAACATTTCATGCGAGGCTATTTCCAACAAACACTTTTTTCCGGAAACTTGTCGTTAACGGTCAATTCCGACAAATTTTCCACAAAATCTGCTGTCACAAATTTTTCAGTTTTTTGGTAGTGTATATACAATTTAAAATGAAAGTGTTATTCTTTTTGAAAGGAGAAAAATTTAGATAAATTATTTTTCTAAGCTTTGAAAGATAATAAAATAAAGTCTTAAATTGCATAATTAAATATATAAGTTTAATTACCTGTTTTTACAACTGAGTTGAAGACCAGAACATTTTGAGAATCAGTAATATGTATCCCATCAGTGTTGGGGCTATTAGCAGGTGCAATAATCCTTAGATTTGAAGCTCTCACATTTACTGAATTTTGGAAGGTTAAATGCATTTGCTGTGGATTTTTAATCCTAATATTATTTACTCTCAAATTCGTACAATTCTTGAAACTTACTGCCTGCAAATAAATCAAATTTTCAATTCCATAATATATATTTTGTTCTACAAATTCTATATATAACTTCAACACAAAGGGCTATTTTTTATTATTTACGACGGTTAAGACTGTCACCAATCCGTCGCGTAGCACTTTTGTGACGGATTTGTGATGGACTAGCTATTTTTACGATTTGAAATAAACATGTGACGGTCAAAACCGTCACCAATATTTGGTGTACCACTTTTGCAACGGATTTGTGATGGACAAAAGTTGGTCACATATAGTTTCCTCGCTAACTATTTTTACGACTTGAAATAAACTTGTGACAGATATTAGCGATCATATCTTCCGTCGCTAATTTACAACGCATTTAAGACGGGGTCTAGTATTACGACTGTTTTACGATATTAGAAAATGTTGAAGGGTTATGAACGTACCGTTGGTGCACCTATGCAGGGCTGCAAACAAATGTATTAAAAAAGTTACAATATTTAGTCAAGAAATATCAAAATAAAAAAGTTCAACTGGTTTAGAACACTTTATGGAAATATACACGTTTTTCTTATTTTTGGAAAAAATTATGTCTTGATTATTTTTTTCTTTTAATTTATGTTATTGCAAAGAATTTAATCTTATTAATATCAATATATATATATATATGAAAAGTATAAAATGCAAACCCACTTGAGTTGAAAAAATCCGTGAAAACCCTATGTAACTTTTACATATATATATATTAAATATAGGTTTTATACCCATTTTCGTCACTTTTAAAAGAAAAAAAAAAAACAAAAAAGCGCAGAACATTTTTTTTTTAAATCATGAAAAATTAAAAAAAATGTCGTTTTTTGTGTAAATTCAGCGTGTTACATATGTAAATCAGGATGTTACATATGTAACTTTTTTATAAAAAATATATTTTTTAAAAATGACTCGGCGTTTTTAAAACTTTTTTATAAAAAAGTCTTGAAATTATATATAGAAGCTACCATAAAAAGCATTTTAATTTTTTATTAGATTTTCACGGGTTTTCTTAACTCAAATGGGTTTACATTAAAACCTAACCCTATATATATATAATATGTAATACAACTTATTTAATATCAAATGGGCAATAAATAAAGTTTACTCTTTTGATTATCATAGAACTAATTAATAAGAAGTGATTTGGCATAAAAACTAAAAAGGTAATTATTAGACTATTAAATGTATGTAATTAAGTATAAAATAATGAAAGTGGTCATTTTATTTTTAAGATTTTTTAATTTCGGTTTTCAAATAAAAATATTCAATCACTTAATTACAACTGTTTGAATCAAATATTTAACCAACAATCTTAAATGATAAACTTGAAACAATATATGTTAAATAATAATTCAACAGCGTGACAAAGTTACTCATTAATTAAATTGTTATGGGTAATTTCTTGGTATAATTTTATGGGATTTTCTAATATGTGCCCTAAACGCACATGTAACAAGCATTTATTATATGTAGTATTCTTATTGAAACTATCATTTTACATTAATTACATTAATCTTTCAATATTTATCATATTTACCTTTCTATTATTCCCTCCTAAATCTTTCCTCCATCCATGACTACTAATTAAAAAAAATTAATTCCTTCTAAAGTTACTCTTTCATCACTTCTAATTTTCCGCCATTTTTATATAAGTATTCACTATTAAAAAACCACTTTCATTATCTTTCTATCTATTTTTTTAAGATTAAATGATATAAAGAATATTATTATTACTATTATTTTGCAAATGAATGGACACATCCTTTTGGATCTGAATGAGCCTTCGGTTGAAGAAGATGCTATTGAAGAACAAAGTGAAAACAAGAAAACAATTTGTGAGGAACCATTCGTTGGTCAATGTTTTCTAAGTGAAGAAGAGGCTCTTGTTTTTTATCAAAATTATGCAAGAAAGAATGAGTTTTCTGTTCGAAAAGAGAGGTTCGTGAACAAGAAATGAGAAAGAAAAAGACGTGATTTTTTTATTAGAAGTGATGAAAGAGTAACTTTAGAGGGAATTAAAATTTTTTAATTAGTAGTCATGGATGAAGGGAAGATTTAGGAGGGAATAATAGAAAGATAAATATGATAAATATTGAAAGATTAATGTAATTAATGTAAAATGATAGTTTCAATAAGAATATTCCATATAATAAATGCTTGTTACATGTGCCCTTAGGGCACATATTAGAAAATCCCTAATTTTATTATAAATAAAAAAAGGGAAAGTAAACCGTTACATACTTGAGTTTCATCAACTTTGCAGGATTTAATCCACCAAATTCTTCCATTTCCATTGATGGTTCCTCCTCCTTCAATAGTTAAATTTTCAAGATCTTCAAACACAATCCAATGTCTTCTGTCACTGTAGTCGGATCGATGTGAAGAAGCTTTGATTGTCCCGTAAATCTACCAAAAAATCGAATAGAAAAACATTTAGTATCATCAAAATGGCATGAATTTGAAGCTTCAAAATTTAGGTCACTAACAGATGTTGTTTAGTTTAGCTCTTGAGTTTAAATTTGACAAAAATTTGTTACATCACAGTTCTGGTAATTAGTTGTGTGATTCATATTTAAATATTCTTTGATGACAACCGTGTGTTCCTTTGTTTAATAAGTTTTCATAAACTTCAAGTTCAAATGCATTTAGGATTTGTGAATGCATGCTTACATACATGATACATGCATGCATACATGTATTTAGTGAATATATTTTTATGTTTTTATCTACTTCTAAAATCCACCTATTTTACGTAATTGCTGATAATTTTGCTGATAATTTTGATAAATATGAAAGAAATGTAATTTACCTTGACTTTGAAATTAGGATTACAAGGACCAGAAAATGTGATGGGCTTAAGATGATACACTTTGTTTTTAGGAACCACAAACTCAGCTCCTTTAGAAGAACCACAAGCATTCCTCCATGCTTCCATAAATGCCTATAATTAAATTAAAATTAAAAAAAACATTTATATGTAATTATGAGAACATATGCCATCAGAAAGGCAAGAGACAACACATGTTTCATCATGTAATTATGGATGTTTGTATGGAACATACCTCAGAATCGTCGGTGCCGTTAGCCGTGGCTCCATAGTCGTCTACATTGACCAGCCGCGGTTTGGGCTGGTCTTGTGCTAATAGGTTTCTTGTTGGTTCATGGTGAATTCTATATGAAGAACAAGAGAGGGTTGACCCCAAGATTGTTAGAAGTATAACCAAGTGCTTATGTAGATGCATTTTTTGTCTCAAAGGGCCCATTTAGAGAGAGAGAGAGAGAGATCAATAAGACAAGATGAAAATTAAGCTATGAAGTGTAAATTCTATGTTGTCATGGGCATATATAGAGAGAGAGAGAGAATATGAAACAAGAAAAAATGATGGCTTTATTAGTTAAGAAAATGTGGATCATGATGAGGGTATGGAGTTAGAATGTAAGGTGGTTAAAGGCTAGCAATTACTTGAGGGACAGTGCTATATTATGCAATTGTGTTTACTTTTATGTTTCTAACTCTTTTGGTATTTTAAAATAAGAATTAATTTGTATACCAAGTAAAGTTATCCTTTAATCATTAATAGTTGTGTTCTTACACCTTTATCCATAATAAGAGGTAAAAAAGTTTAAACTTTTAATTGTCTCATTTTAAAATTTTAAATATTTTTTTTATATAAAAGTTTAAAATTCAAATGTAATATTAATAAACATATAATAAAATATTACAGCTTTAATGAGTATATATATGAGATTTTGTTTGTAATAAATTTTGTATCCTAAACACCTAGCAATTTTATATGAGTTTTTGTTTGTGTCAAACTTTTGTACCTTTAGGCTATAGACGAAATCTAAAGGACACGAAGAAGCAAACAACATTTTCGGTTGAGAAATCCACATCCGTCACGTTAAAAAAGGTAATGAAGCCAAAGAGTTCATATAATTAGTGTTTTCAGAACCAGACCGGACCGAACCTGCCGGTATGGTCGAACGGGAACCGGACATAACCGGTCCGGTTGTGTGTAGTTGAACCGCTTTCATTTGAACCGGCCGGTTACTGGTCGGACCGGGGGTCGGACCGGATTTCAAAAAATTTATATTTTTTTTTCTTCAAAATCTCATTTTCTAATTAATTAATATTTCAAGTTGCATATTTTATTTATTTAAGTCTTTATATGACACTAAAATTACAAATTTATATTAAAACAAAAAATGTTTTATATTTTGCATAGTTTTAATTTTTTATATTTATTATGACGTCATCCGGTCCGACCGGTCTACCAATAGACCTCTAAAGCGGCTGATTCGATGTCTGTCCGGACCTAAAAACATTGCATATAAATGTCCTTCCAAACGATTAATTTGTTCGTAATTTTTATAATTTATTAATTGCAATGAAGTTTTTTAACTTGTATTTTTTTATGTTGTATTTGTTAAGTTTGTTATGATCTTAAGTTATATGTTATATTTTATTTTTAATCAATTCTGAAGTTTATTTACTTTCATATATATTGTTGTATTATTAATTTTATATTTATATAGTTATTTAAAATTGTAAGAATTAGTCTGCTTATCAATAACAATTACAATTAATTGATAAAAAAAAATTACTTATCATATCAATATTGGATCAACTTTTAGATTCCAATTATACACACACTTTTGGAAATTAATTTTACTGTTTACATCCACCTAGGTTTTTAAACCCGCGCGTTGCGACGGTAGGTTTAAATTTATAATGGGTTGTTTCAACGACTCATCCAATGTTATTGACTCAACGTAAAAATTAACGTTCAAACATTTAAAAAGAAAATCCGAAAGTAAAAAACATAATTATTTTTTCAGTTAAATATGTTATAAGTTAAATAATAAAAAAACAATAGAACAAAAACGCATATATGTAAATTAAATTTTGGCTAAAAAACATAATTATTTTCTCAGGTTAGAATTGTGCACGCTTAACCACCTCAATCCACCATCCTTTTGGTTTTATTTGAGTTTCAATATCCATATATGTAAATTAAATTTTGGCTAAAAAAAACAATTAGTGATATGCTACATTACATAACACGCTTGGTGTATTCACCACCAGCATGTCAATCTTACAAAACAAATATTCCCCTAATGACTTTTAACTATGTAGTAGTTTATTTTTTTCGTCAGCGCGACGCTGCTAGAGTCTGATCGTGATCGGTTCGGCGCATTTGTGTGGAAAAAACTTACGTCGAAAAGCAGACTCATTATAATGTTCAATACAAAAAAACATGAATTTTAATACAACTCCGTTTTTTATAAAAATTATACCTGAATGTTGAAAAAAAACTAAAGAAAACAATGCATTCTGTGTTTTAAAAATATGTAACGAACAAAAGTTATAACAAAAAAACGAAATTAATTAAAAACGAAATGAGTTGAAAACGTATATTATATGGAGTATGAGGGCTAAAATGATTGCCCCTCGCTACGCGGCGGGGGCATGGACATAATCGGTTCGGCTTGTTTGCGGGACAAAAACTTACGTACGCTCGCTATAGCGTACGATAGAAAAAAAAGTAATCGAAATTAAATAAAACTCCGTTTTAAAAAAAAATATACCGGAACGTTGACAAAAAAACTAAAGAAAGCCGAACGATCCGTTTACAAAATTTACGAACGAAAGTTATTATCGAAAATCAAATTATTAGAAAATTAAATGGGTTAGAACTGTATATTATATAGAGTTAGATGGACTAAAACGAAAAAAAAAAAAAAACTATGTGACACCATCTCATTGGGTTGGTAACTATTCATTTTGGTTTTTAAATAGGGTTACTAATATTCGATGACCACGTGAATTAAAAAAAATGATAAAGGCCGGAACTAAATAGAAAATAATAATAATAAGAGTTAAAAGGAAAAATATTTGTGTTTTCGAGTTTTGTTAAGTAAACTAGGGAAACTCCGCGCTCCACGGCGGTGCATTTACTCGCGATAACGATTACAGAATGAGTGTGTTAAAGTTTGCAAATTACGTAAAAATATTCAAATTATAAAGTTAATAAAAGCTCAGGTAAAAACCCATTTAAAAACACAAAAAATCTCATCCTCAAAGTTTGAACCTGGATGGTTGAGGCGAATGTGAGGAAACAGAGTGGTAGGATCACCAAGCCAAATAAGACTTTGTGATTAAGTCCCAACTAAAAAATAATTAATCGAAAAAAAAAATAAACCTAAAATAAAGAAACCAATGGAGTTGCGCCACTTAACCTAGCCCACCATTTTAACCAATAGGATTTTGTTATTGTTTACCTCTTCTTCTTTTGTATAGTTATATTATAAAATAACCTAAAAAAACGTAGATATAAAAAATAATCAAAATCAAAATCAAATAGTAGTAATGATAAAATAATTTCAGTTTTGAATTTCAAATAGATGGTTAGACCCTATCCCTATCCCTATGGATCATCATTCTTTAAATAAAATGCAATATTATTTTATATTTATAAATTTTAAAACCAGTTGAAGTTATTGATTATCAATTAATAGTTTATTTTAAAACAATACGAGTGTGTATCTGTAGAAGATATTTAGTGTTTTGATTGAAGTACAATGTTTACCCCGTTTTAATGTTTTTATACACGTATATGCATAAAAATAATTAAATAATTTGCAACAAATCATATATACTAATTTTTTGGTCAACTCTATGTGGGTGGTTGCTAGTTGATTATGTGTGGAAACTATTTAATTGTAATTTACCTAATCTTTTAATAAGTTCTAAAAACTGAAAAAAAATGTTTATTTTAATAAATCAACGGACATCGTTATTGTTTTTTTCCCTAAAATTCTGTTACATCTCAAACGATGTTTCATTTGTATGTAATTTGTCCTAAAAGATTCATTTATATTAAATATTAAATTTGTAGTTATAGCTATTAAATGTAGTTATTTTATATTATTATTTTTAATTAATGTCTAATTTTTCCTTTGAATGCAATTATGCAAATCAAGGTATTTTTAGTTCTCTTTTTGACATCCTGATGGTTAAGTAGTGTACATTATAACCAAAAGATTGAATGTTCAAATCACATTAATGTGCAAGTTATAATTTATCCTAAAAAATCTAGGAATTATTATTTAAAAAACGTATTTTTAGTTCTAAAATTAACATGGGTGTATTTAGTATTTACTTTGTTAGCTGAATTCAGTTATTTCATTAAAAGATATAATAATAATATCCAAAATTAGCATAGGAATCAGAAAATATATGATAAGCAATTGAATACGAGCGTAACATTTCTTTTCTTAAACGTTCATTTATGTAATCGTATAATCCATAATTACATTTAAGTTAAGAACCATATAAACACGTGTATCTATTATTTTAACTGTAATACATAAGACGGTTATCTAATCATATAATCTTCTTTATTTCTCTCACATTATATATAAGCCTTGTAAAACGGGTAACAACCGGTCAAAATAGGTTCTGATTAAAATGATATCGGTTTGAAACATGTTGTTTTAGGAAAAAAAATATATATATCAAAGTAGGTTCACATACTATATTTGTTTTTATGGCGGCTTGCTAGTGGTGATGGCTGGCAAAGGCAATGGTGCACAGGGACGGCTATAGTGACAACAGTGATAACGACAATAATGGTGGTGATGACAACAGTGACGGTAATGGTGGTGACGGTGGTGGCGATGAAGGCGAGGTGGTGGTGATGGTAGTGGCGACAAAGATGGTGGTGTTGGAAGTGGTGACGGTGATGGTGTCAATGGTGAGCAATAGGTGGTGGCGGTGGTGTCGACGATCATGGAGGTGGCGATGGACATCAGAGGCGGGTCGTGGTGGTCATTTGGACTCGTTTTTATTTTCCTAGTTTTATAGAAGTATTTTGATATTTGAGACTTTGAGTAACCCAAATTAACCCATTAGCAAACAATAATTAGCCGAATCAACCTATTTATTTTAAGAATCATCATGAATGTGAGGTGTGATATCTTACAAACACCATGTAGAAGTAATTATATAGTTTTAATAATGACAATAAAAGTAATTGTATTTCTTTTAATATTTTCTTGATTTTAACATGATATAATTCCAACTTTTTCTATTAATAATTAAATATTTGGGTATACATTGATATTTTCGTAAACTGAACACAGACTACTCATATCGTGTTAGTGGAAATAAGGGGTCAACGGTGTTAGTTTCTTGCCGTTAGAGAGAAACCCAATAACGGCCAAGGAGTTGGGTTAGACTCCATTCGGATTGGTTGAATTTTGACTTTGACGTTGACAAAAGGTATGCACATGATCACTTTACGACCTCTTATGAAGAAGTAATATTGTATTTTAAAATATGTGATTTAATTAAATAATAATATTCTTATTTTTACATATTAATATATTATGGTTACAATTTTTTGTTATCAAAGTAGTATACAATTTTATTTCATTTCATTCTATACTCTTTCAATTACTAGGTTTCGCTTTTCTTTTTATTACTTTATGTTAATAAACATTATCTATATTTAATATAATATATATATATATAGTAAACAATCATAAAGTTTTATTATATATCATAAATATTTTTATAGAATAATTATCAAATTTAGTATATTACATTAAAACTAAAATATACATTAATAGAACTTACTTTTAAAATTGTATAAACTAAGAAAAACTTAAATAAGGCGATATTTAAAATTAAACGAATGCTTAAAAATAAAGTTATATCAAAGTTTAATAAATTAAAAACCTTAATAAGGGTGGACGGAGAAGGAGTCGAGCATCTTGCCTGTACCGAAGCTGGGAGTCGAGCATCCTGCCTGTACCGGACCCCTTGCGACGGTGTTCCCGCCATTACCAAAGACGACACATAATCAACCCCCTCTTCCGTTTCCACTTCCTCATTCTCCCACTCATCCACCCTAAACGTTTACGAAACTAATAGTATTATAAAGCTTTATATTATTTTTAATAACATTATTATTATTAATATTATTGCTACTGTTGTTTTATTTTAAACATGATCTTATGGGTTTGGCCTAGGGGTGTGCAAAGTCAGTTTTAGTCTCATCCATAACCATAATCGCTTGGTCGGTTATGACAGGATCGGTTAACCGTCGGTTTCGGTTCATTGTTCCAAGCTGAAATGGTTCAGTTACTTGATAATTAATTACAGTTTGTTCTTTGATTATTGTTAGTCAATGCTTTTTTTTAGTTTTTAAAATTCATTCTATGTGTTTGATTATTGATTTATGTTGTCGTATCAGTAAAAAGAATGTACATAAATCGAATAAATGTTTCAATAATGTATAACACATGATAGCAAAACAATTAATAAAACATGTAAAATCGTAAGATAAATTATTTTATAAGTTCCTAGATGTTTACATCATTAAACATATGTATGTAAATATTAAATGTGTTGTTTAAGTAGTTTGTTCAAGTATTACTTTTCCAAAACAATATCTGATAATTTACCTATTTAAATATTATAATATAAAATACAAATAATGATAATAATTTCACAATTTATAACTTTGTTTTTTTTTTAGAATAATGTTTTAGATAACGACCAACAATTTTTTTTACCATAAATCCATCATGCTACTATGTGCATAAACGATAGTGAATGGGGAAAATCAATTATACTTTGTGTATGCATAGGGTTGTATCGGTTCGGTTCGGTTAACGTTCGGTTATGGAACACCATTAACCATAACCATAACCGATTTATCGGTTACCATAACCGTCGGTTAGTTTCAGTTATCAGTTAATTCGTACAAATGAAGTTAACACTCCCTTCTTACGATTCCCCTCTCCCATCATCTCCTCAAAGTCTCTTTATCTCTCAATATACCGTATATTTCACTCATACTTGCAATAGGCATATATTCTATTACTTAATACCAGTATAATATATGACATGATTATTAGATCATCCGGTATAGGTTAAAGAAGCACGGCGTGATCCTACGTGGATGGATCATCACGGCGTGAACCATCAGGAACACCGCCCCCTCATCCGCGTGAGGGGGGCGTGATGTTGTAGCGTGAAGTTTTTCACGGAGAGGAGGCAAAAAGTGAACGTTGGATGCTTTTTCTAGCCTTCTCTCTCACACACTACACTCACACAACTCAACTAAATTTTAAAAAAGTAATTAATGATCACACTACCTCAATCACTTGGGTATTTCCCTTGCCAAATGATGGATGGTGTGACAATTGAAGGAGTGACGTGGTGTCACGTGGCGTGCACTTTTCCATCACTTGGGTATACCCTTACTCTTAGAGGTTGATGTTTGAGTGTAGGCCTTGGGACCTTTCTAACAGGTTCTTCATGATGTCTGCAACCCAACTTTCAACTCGGGAAGTCAGGAAATGACTCAACACAACCATCAAGACCACTTCGAGCTAGAAGAGTTCTTTCATAGCCTTGTTAAACCAAAGGTTATCTTTTTAAAGTTATTATAATCATCATTATTATTACTTAGTTTCTTGTTATTTTATTATTATTATTATTATTATTATTATTAAAAAGAAGGTTTATTTGTGTTATATGAGATATTGGAAACTTTATGTTAAATTTGAGAGACTTAATTATGGTTGTTCAGTTTTCATAATTTGGATTTTAGTTGGAGCTAAAAAAAAGTGTTTGTATTGCAAAATCAAACCAATAAATCTAATAAAATTTTAATTTGACACGAACCTAAATAAATAGAACCAAAGGGTGTGAG
The DNA here is from genome assembly GCA_023525975.1 of Smallanthus sonchifolius. NCBI lineage: Eukaryota > Viridiplantae > Streptophyta > Magnoliopsida > Asterales > Asteraceae > Smallanthus > Smallanthus sonchifolius. Next base: position 18,701,595 of record CM042018.1, on the reverse strand, counting down.
TCCTCGCGTTGCGGCGAGGAGTCCTCTACGATACCAAACACCTAAACGCGTGTTGAAGGAACGTAAGGCATAAAATATCAAAAAGTGTTATCGAAAAACATAAGGTATAAACATGTAACATCCCGAGTTTTAGAGCGCGAGAGAATTCACGAGGAATTAAAACTTAAATAAAAAGAAAGGGAGCGGGCTTGGGCCGGGGTGTATGGGCCGAAAGGGGAAGGGTTTGGGCCCTTATAAACCTCAAGACTTGCCCAAAAGCCCCATTTCCATCCAGATTTTCGGATTCTAGAGAGAGAAAGTGAAAGAGAGTCTAGAGAGAGAAAGTCCCGGTTTTTGGATTAGAGCCTCAAGGATCGTTAGCAAGAGTCTCGTGGGTGTTTAGCAACGAAAAGGAAGTGATTACAGGTAACCGATTCTCCTAGATCTAAGTTTTAGTTCGTTTTTTGGTTTTTCGGGTTTTGGGTGAAAATGTTATGTTTAATCGGATGAAACGGAAAGATAAGCATAGATTTGAGTTCCTTAATGGAAAACGAACGTTTTGAATGCAAATAGGTTCGGGATCTTGAAGTGATCAGACCCGAATGCGAAAGTTAGGGTTTTTCGCCAAGAACAGGTCGTGCGCACTTGCTAAGTGCGCACCGAGCAGGTCCTGCGCACTTGCTAAGTGCGCAGGAAGAGGAAGCTGCGCACTTGCTAAGTGCGCAGGGAGGGAAGCCTGCGCACTTGCTAAGTGCGCAGGAAGAGGGACCTGCGCACTTGTTAAGTGCGCAGGAAGCAGTGTCTGCGCACTTGCTAAGTGCGCAGGCATCAGGTCTGATTAAGTGAAGTCAGTATGTTAGAATGGTTAAACCATTTAGCGTTGAGTTAAGTCTGATACGTGTCAATTGTCATGATTGTTCAGATTGTGTGAGATACAGTAGAAAATTGCAGCTAAGATACCAGGTGAGTTCTAATCCCCTTTTTGCCTTCTTTAGGGGTGGTGTGCATACTTAGTGTAAAGTGTTTATTATATTTTATATATTATAAACTGAAGAGAAAAGATATGTTTTAGTGAAAGGTTTAAAAGAGGTAAAAGTATGTTTTCAGTAAAGTAAGATATATCATTTGGCAAGCGTTTACTATATTTTCATATACATAAACAAAGGCATGATATATGTGCTAGTATGTTTTCAGTAAAGTAAGATATATCATTTGGCAAGCGTTTACTATATTTTCATATACATAAACAAAGGCATGATATATATGATAAGCTATGTTTCAGAAAGTGAGATGTATTTTATGATAAGCTATGTTTCAGAAAGCAAGTTATATTTTATGGCAAGCGTTTACTATATTTTATATACATAAACAAAGGCATATTATATATGAAAGTTACGAACAAGATTTACCGAAAGTTTTATGAATAGTAAAGTGAACAGTTTTTCCTTCGGGAATGTGTACCAGTTTGTAAAGGTCCTTGGGACAGATGTTACTTGTACAAGATGTCAGATATGGGTTTTACCCATTAGTAAGAGTCTTGGTGGCTCGTTAAAAATTGTACAATTGGGATGAGTGACGGCGGTTGCTCGGGGGACTACGCAATCCCCCATGTACCAGTTAAGAGGTATTGATCACGAGGACAATACCCGGTGTTGATCACGAGGACAACATCGTGTCATGTGGTGTTGCCCGCAAGGACAACATCATTGGGTCACGAGGACCCGGAAGGTATTGATCACGAGGACAATACCAGTATGTAACAGAATTGACGGATAAGCGGTAGTGTCGGTTCATGGTGTAAGCCATGGGGGCATTGACCAGGTACTTGTCGGTTCATGGATGCAAGCCATGAGGGCAGTACAGTAAAGAGGAATTGACGGTTAAGTGGTACTGATCACGAGGACAATACCAGCAGTGATAAGAATTGACGGTAAGCGGTATTGATCACGAGGACATTACCAACAGTGACAAGGAATTGACGGATACTTTATGAATGTATTAAATTATGTTTTGAAAAGTGTAGTATGTAAAGTTTTGCCTTAAGGGCAGTATGTATGTATGTATTAGTAAATCTTTTGTATAAATGATTTAAAGTAAACGTTAGAACTCACTCAGCGTTGCTGATTTTTAGTATGCATATCAGTTAAGTGCAGGTTAGTTGATGGATGTGGATGCTTGGTTTAGAGAGAAGAGTTACCCGAAGATCAGTGTCTGGCATCCCGATTATGTTTTATGTTATGTTTCTTTTGATTATGTTGATTAAGGTAAGTTTCAGTTGTAATTGGCTAGTTATGTTTAGACATGTTATGTTTCCGCTGCGTATGTTGAGATTTAAATCGTTTCCGCTGTGTTAATGAATGTCTTATGTTTAAAGTGCTATGTGTTGATGAGTAAATCAAATACGTGAGGCCTCCCGGGTTTGGGGCCTCACAAAACAGGTCAGAGTAAACTAAACTCAACACAATCTTAATTAAATGCAAACAATTAAAAAATTATTAACTAAATTGGGGGGGAAATGGTTGCTCATCGAGGGAATCGAACCCGGGTCAAAGGTGAAATAAAGCCAGCACCTCAAGGTATTCACATGAAACCATCCCAACCACCCACTATTTTGGTTTAAATGCGGACTAAATTCTATTTATCAACATATGATTACGTGTTTTTAGAAAAAAAAAAAAGTTAACCAATTGTTGCATGCCACGTGGACGGCGGCCCAATGAAATTTTAAGCACTGTGGATCACATTCTCTTTTAGAATAGGGTTGATAATAAGAAGTCCTATTTTTGTTGGGTCAGTTTGATTTTTTAGTTAGATAGACCAAAATTATACATATATTTATATATAAACAAGCAAACTTAGTAAAATCTCATTTATAACAGGGTTTTTGGTAGGGTTTGGGAAGGGTGGGATGAAAACAAATCTTTCCTCTGTACCAGAAGATAAAGAGACTGCTTCTAGTGAGGCCTCCGGTTTCAAAAACATTTTTTTCATGTAAAATTTATAATGTAGTATAAAAATTATATAAATCCATGTAATAAAAGGTCGCAAATAGAGTCCGAGCAACAAAGATACAAGAGAAGAGAATTATGATAGTATTAAAGTGATGCTAGCATCAAGTGGTAAGTAAACTATAGTAGCAACAAGATAATAGAGCAAAGAGACAAGAAAAGAGATGTAGCACCAATCCCTTCACAATACCTATATCGTCCCCTAAAAAATCCTACAATCCAAGTCACACGCTAAGACACAACTAAGGCTAAGTCAAAATTAAGGCTAAGGCAAAGTTAAGGCTAAGGAAAAGCTAAAACTAAGGCAAAATTATGATAGGGCTAATGCTAAGACTAGAGACAAGTCTAAGATAATCTGACAAGTCTATACAAACCCCTAATAGTCCATAATCTTAATCTGACGTCTCCAAGAACTCCTATCTTTGATCATGTTCTCGGAGATGTGCAAGTCCATCAGATCCATCTTAATCTGCTTGTCCCATGTTAGTTTGGTTCTACGCCTGCCCCTCCTCCCCGCCACTATAAGAGTTTCTACTGTTCTCACCGGAGTAGTCATCAGTCTCCTCTTCACATGTTCAAACCATCTCAATCTACTATCTCTTATCTTATCTGAGATACATACAACCCCTAGTTTCTCTCGAAAAACTTCATTTCTTATCCGATCCATCCTTGTGTGCCCACACATCCACCTCAACATCATCATCTCTGCTACCTCTAGCTTTGGCACTTGTGTCTTCTTTATAGCCCAGTAATCGGTTCCGTACAACATAGCCGGTCAAACTGCAACCCTAGAAAATTTCCCCTTTAATCTTGTTTGGAACCACTTATCACACAAAACTCCTGTAGTCCTCTGGCTGCTCTCCACTTGCACCAACCTGCCTATACCGATGGGTTACATCACTGTCTATGTCCCCATCACCTTGCACAAAACGACCCTAAATACTTGAACTTGTTAATATTTGGGACCACTAGGCCTTCAATACAAATTACAATAAAGGTACTTGTTTCCACCACTAAAGTTACAAATTTGAGTGGCCTTAGATACAAATTTTAATATCTAAAATATTATATTTTCACTTTATTATGCAATTATCAATACACTCATTTACAAGTGTCGGTGCACTTTTTCCACATACAAAACCTCTCCTTAACTTTGTAAGTTGTCAAAACTTACCCCTCATGTTTCAGTTAGCAATTTGTGGTTGTGTTTAATCTTTTTTTCTTCGCGTCCCGTTATAAATTTTGTTATAATCATTTACAAGTGTCGACCAAAACTCCCTTCTCAACTTTGTAAAATATTAAAACTCGGTGTTTTTCCTCCCACCACCACGTGCACCTCCCTGTTAGTCCGTCTTAATTTTTTGGGTTTTTTTCTTTTGTTTTTTAACATTTTTTTATTGGGCTAACCGAGTCGCCGTAACTTCATACGTTTCGTTTATGTACTTAACCATGTTTCTTTTTGTGATTAGCCATGTTAATGTCACTGGCTAAAACGTTTAAGCTACGCTTCTCGCCGCGAAGCGCGGGGGCTAATTTTCTAGTTTAACTTATTCACCTACAATATTTTTTTAAATAAACATTATAAAGTCATGGAGGAGTAGATGTTAACTTTATATACTTAAATATTAGCAGGGCCGGTCCAGAGGGAGGGCGAAGAGAGCGACGGTCCCGGGCCCGGTCTCCCCTAGGACTCGAAGTTTTTAATTTTTTTTATATCATATATATATATATATATATATATATGTGTGTGTTTTTTTTTAAATCTATATATATACTAGCCCAATTGTTTATAAAATTAAACCCAAAACCAATAAATAAATAAAAAATCTATATATATAAGCCTAGTTTTAAAAAAAATCTATATGTATAAGCTTGTGTTATATGTTTTTTATATGATTATTGAGTTTATATTATAGGGCCTGATTTTCTTTTTACATGTCCCGGGTCCAAAATGTTTTGAGAATTTTTTAGACCGGCCCTGAATATTAGTGAAAAGCTTTAGAACTTAAGAAACAATTTAAAACTCGACTATATGAGAGTATGCCATCATGTGTCGTCCCGGCTCTTCTTGTGTCAAAGAAGATGGTTCTTGATGGATGTGCATCGACGACATCCATGCGATAAACAACACTATTATCAAATATAATTTTCCAATGTCTCAACTAGATGGCATGTTAAATGAACTCTATGACTCTCACGTATTTTCAAATATAGATTTAAGAAACGGTTACCACTAGCTTTGGATGTGATAAGGGGAAGACCGCATTCAAGACCAAGTACGGCTATATGAATAGATTTTTTTTTAACAGCAATTTGGATCACACACAAGAGGAAACCCACATAGGTGAGAAAACTCTCTGGCCCAACCTGAAAACCCTTTTTTGTCACAAGTGGGACTTGAACCCAAAACCTCCCAATTTTAATGAAGTCTTGGCTATATGAATAGATGGTGCTGCCTTTTGGTCCCACAAATGTTCAAAGTACATTCACGCGTCTTATAATTAGTGAGGTATTACGCCGTTTCCTTGTTAAACACATTGTCTATTTAGATGTTTGTAGCAAAAACCATGAGTATCACATGCTACATTTGAGGTCGAAGAAATGATATGAGAAGATTGAAAAGTATACGTTCATGGTGGACTCACATTCCTTGGATATGTTCCAAATGACAAATTTTATTCTAGAAAAAAGAACCAGCAATAGCAAGGAGCAACTATACAATGTTATCAAATTTGAAATTACACCAGTTAGACTATTCCAAGGTTTTTAATTTGGATCTATTTTTCATCCAAATGAACCTCATTGTCTTGATATCTTCGCTGATCTTTGCAAGGCTATCGTATTACGTATTAATCTTGAAGCATTGTTACTAATTCGGGTGCTTGGTCATGGAGCCATTACTAAGGCTATGGTATTACATATTAATCTTGAAGAATTGAGGCATATTAATGTATATAAAAAAACTTAATGCACGAATGCCAAGTTTGTAAAGTTTATATAATCCTTTGCTTTTTAATCGAAGTTTGAGGAGGGATATTCTAATGTTGTAGTTGATGCATTATTGATAGAGTATTATATGTTAGCTATCCTTGATTCAAATCCTGTGGGTTTTGAATTAATCAAAAACTAGTTGAATACCCGCGCTTCACGGCGGGTGTCATGTCGTCTAATTTGCTCATAATATGTTATGTTCGTCACAGTACAATGGTAACGACACTCGATATAGGCTACGAAAAAAAACTCTCTTTTTAATACAACTACGTTTTCAAATAAATTTATATCGGAACGTTGACTAAAAAATAGCCGTGCAATCCGTTTTTTTGAAAAAAGTTAACGAACAAATGTTATTAAAGGAAAACAAAATTAATAGGCGCACTAAGCGGCGGGTGACGGGCGGATAAGCGATAGGAGCTTAGTCATTATTGGTTCGGGTCGTCGAAAAACAAAAAACCAATACCGATACCGCTTCCGATAATACCAATACCGGCAATAATGTTGTTCGCTCATAATAAGTTCAGCTCGTCACGGTACCACAAAGGGAAGCGCACTCGCTATAGGCAACGATACCAAAAAATATACTCGATTTTGAATACAGCTCCGTTTTCAAAAAAAATATATCGGAATGTTGACAAAAAAAAATTAAAAACAGCTGCGCACTCCGTTTTTGAAAAACTTAACGAACGAAAGTTATTAAAAAAACGAAATTAATAGAAAATGAAACGAGTTAAAAGCGTATATTATATATAGTATAATTGATGAAAATGAAAATGTAAAGAAAAAATCAATTTTTGAATGGAGATAGCAGTGTTGAACTTAACTTCATTTAATCTATAGTATAATTTGTATGTCAGGGGTAAAGATTTTGGTGAATCATTTGAAACATTCAAAAGGGTCAAATGATCAATTTGTAATTCTTGATGGTTTTCTTTTCATGATCTTTTAATCCATGAGAGACTCAAGGTGCACAAATCGGTTTTTCAAACCGAACAGCACAGGTTTGAAAACAAACTGGTTCGGTTTGGTTAACAAAAGTCAAAACCGGTTTGGTATCAAACCAATTTGGTTTAAAACTGGTTTGAAATCCTCTATGTTTATTTAAAAGTCTATCAAATGTTACACTAACTATGTTATAATTGATAGGTTTCTTATTTTTGAGAAGTTGGTGGATAGTATTCCGAACATAGAGGCTATAGTTCTTGAGTTGTCTATTGCTGATCATAGGCCTATATTGTTTAAACAAAAATATGTTAAAAGAGAAACTAAAAAATTTGAAAGTGTCCTTGAAAGTGTGGAATAAGGACGGTGATTGTAAAGTAAATGAAAATGTTTTGACTATCAAAAAACGTTTAGCTGAAATTGACATTCTCATTGATAGAGGGGATGGTTCTGATTTCTTAACTGTGGAAAGAAAGAATATTTTAAAAAATATCCATGAGTTTGATAGGGTCAATGCATTGGACGTCAGGCAAAAGGCCAAAATTAAGTGGGGTGTTGAGGCGGACGAGAATACTAAGTTCTTCCATGGTATAGTGAATCAAAAGAGGCGTCAAGCTATGATTCGGTGTATTAAAAATGAAGGAGAGTGGATCACGAACCCGAACTCTATAAAGGAGGTTTTTCTTGATTTTTATCGGAATAGATTTACGAAGTTTAAGGTTGTTAATATTAAAAAGCGGAGTTGATTTTTTAAATCACTTTCTTTGGCCAAGAGAGAAAGCCTGGAAACCGCCTTTACATGTGATGAGGTTAAAGAAGCAGTTTGGGATTGTGGTAGTTAAAAATCTCTGGGCCCCGACGGTTTTTCGTTTGTTTTGTCAAACGATATTGGGGTATTTTAAAGGTGGATATTATGAAGATGGTTGATGAATTTACTCGATCGGGTAGAATTCCGGAAGGGTGCAATTCTTCGTTTATCACTTTGATTCCTAAGGTGGAGAGTCCTCTTTCTGTTTTAGATTATAGGTCGATCAGTTTGATTAATATGCAATATAAGATTATTGCTAAATTGTTGGCTAATCGGATTGCTCGTGTTATTAGTTCAGTTGTGAGTCTTGAACAGTCTGCTTTTATAAAAGGTAGACAAATTCCTGATGGTCCTCTCATGTTAAACGAGATTGTGGATTAGCACAAAAGAAGTAATAGAAAATTGATGATGCTAAAGTTGGATTTTGAAAAGGCATATGACTCTTTAAGTTGGAACTATCTATTCTCTGTTATGGATTTCCTCGGTTTTGGTGGTAGATGGATATCGTGGATTAATGCTTGCTTGTCTTCGGCTAGGGCTTCTGTCTTGATAAATGGAAGTCCTACTCGGGAATTTCAATTAGAGAGAGGTCTTAGACAAGGGGACCCGTTATCCCCTTTTCTCTTTATTATAGCCATGGAGGGTTTACACGTAACTATTGAAGACAGTATTCATGCAGGCTTGCTATCTGGTGCGGTGGTTGGTGGAGGTAATTTTTTATAGTATCTCATCTTTTTTATGCAGATGATGTCATGATTTTGGGGGATTGGTCGGTCGGTAATTTACACAACATTGTGATGGTGCTTAATTGTTTTTATTTAGCGTCTGGTCTTAAGTTAAACTTTCATAAGTCCTGTCTTCTTGGGGTTGGAGTGGCGATCCCTGAGGTTGGTCAGTTTGCTGATATCATTGGGTGCAAAGTAGAGAAATTTCCTTTCGTCTACTTAGGGATTCCAGTTTGGACAAATATGAAAAATTCTCAGGAGTGGAAACCGATTGTGGATAAATTTGACAAGAGATTATCTAAATGGAAAGCAAATATGCTTTCAGTTGGTGGGAGGTCAGTGTTGTTAACTTCAGTTCTCGGTTCTATTGGTTTATATTTTTTGTCGTTTTTTCATTTACCCGTGGTGGTTAGAAAAAAGTTGGAAGCTATGAGGGCGAAATTTTTCTGGGGATGAGATGGGGTGAACATAAAATTTTCGTGGGTTAAATGGGACTTGGTTCTTGCTGAAAAACAAAAGGAGGGCTTGGGTATTGGCAGCTTATGGAGCTTTAATCGGGCTCTTCTTTATAAATGGAGATGGAGGTATGTAAAGTGTCCAGATTCCTTATGGGTTCGGGTTCTAAAGAATATATATGGGGATCATATTGATAATACCGGGATGTCTAGTACGATAAAAGGGAATGGGATATGGCCTAAGATTATTAAAAATGTGTATGACTTGGATAATGAAATCTAATTCCTATAAGGTTGATTAAGAAAAAAGTGTGAAATGGGGCTTCTACCCTATTCTGGAAAGAAGTGTGGTTGGACAATGTGCCTTTATGTTCCCGTTTTCCTAGACTGTATAATCTGGAAAGACAAAAGGATGCTCGGATTAGTGAGCGGGTGAAGTCTTTCGGTCCGGGTTGGGATTGGAGGCGCGAGCCAAGGGGAGAAGCGGAAGCCTCTCAACTTAGTGAGTTAGAGGTTGCCCTGGAGAGTGTTAATCTGGGAGATTATGAGGATAAATGGGTCTGGAATTTGGATTTAGAGGATGAGTTCTCAGTGAATTATGTTAGAAAGTATATTGATCGTATTCTTCTCCCGAATGGTTTACATGCGACGAGATGGAATAACCTTATTCCAAAGAAGGTTAATATCCATGTTTGGAGACTTCTAATGGATCGTTTGCCTACTCGATGGAATTTAAGTAGGAAAGGATTTGATATTGAGTCTATTATGTGTCCTTTTTGCTCTACATCGGTTGAAGATGTGAATCATCTGTTTGGATATTGTCAGGTTGCTTCTAAAATTTGGGAGGGTATTGGGCGGTGGCTTGATGTAAAGTTTCCAGATTCTAGAGGGCTTCTTTCGTTTACTTGGTGGCTAGACACGGTACTATTGTCTAAACCAAAGAAGCTCGTTATTGAAGTCATTTTTTTCTCAGCTTGGTGGTTCATTTGGAAAGCTAGGAATGAAGAGATATTTGGGCAGCGTGGTGATAGTAAAGAAACTTTTCTTGATTTAATTATGTCGATTTCTTTCTTGTGGTGTTCTAGTCGATGTAGAAAGGTTAAAGTTTCTTGGACCGAGTGGTTGAAAAGCCCACTCCTTTACATGTAATTGTTTGGCTTTCCTACCTGTGTTAGTTTTTTTGCTAACCGGGTGTGTGTTTTTATAGTAAGCTTGCCTTTCAAAAAAATCCATAGGTTTACAAACCGGTTTCAAACCGATAACAACCGGTTTGAGATCCTAAACCGGTTTTTTTTTGCACCTCTACATGAGACTCATGGAGATGGACTTGCCGAGCACTTTGGTATTCAAAAGGCTTATGAGGTTCTTCAGGAGCACTTCTATTGACTAGCATGTTTGGTGATATACAATCTTTGGTTGATCATGATGGCACTTTCCAATGGGCAAAAAACATTTTTCTTGCAAAAGAAAGAAAAAACTTATACTCATGTTCCTTGAGTGGCTTTCAAGAATGTTACATAAAGATGTAGCTTACAAAAAGCTAAATTTATAATGGGATTTTAATTAGTTCCCTTTTTTAATTTGACAAATACCTTCCTAGTTAAATTTATTAGATTTTTTAGTATACATATACTTTTGTAATATAATTTCAAAGGACTTTCTAACATTTAAAGTTTTAGTTTCTTTGTTCACAAATTCTGCAACCTTAAGATATTTATCAACCATTTTGGTGTGTGGTCTCTCGGTTTCTGTAAACAAGGGTTTACTTTCAAGATTTACAAGAATCCACACTGATTAAGAGTCATAAACTCGTTCCAGTTGAGCCATAAAACATAACCTACAAGATTATTTACCAATCAACTTTGTTATAGCAGCCAAGTAAGTAAAGAAGCAAATATTTAAGGGAACATTCCTTGGAGATACTTGTCAAAATTGTCCACTTCATCAGCTTTCCCATCACCTGATGCAGAGGTTGAGGACCTTTTTCCTATAAAATTTGCAATGCAAGTGTTAGGCCCGTCTCACGGAAACAAAAATTGGCTGTAAAATGGGCAAGGGTTGGGTGGGTAAAAACTTTGGTACGGCTTGTAAAGGATCAAGTCGGGTTGAGTTGACGAAGAAAAATTAATTATTTATAAACAATTATTGTGTCGACTATGATTACAAAAGCTATATTGTTCCATTTTTTTGTATAAAATGATTCAGGAGGTTGTTGAGCATTAAAAATACATATTCCACATGTTTCACCTCTATTAACAACCATTACATATGAGCATCCGCAGGTAAGAACATATGATAGTGAGCTCTAAGTTTGTGAATAGGGCACGCTCAATAGAGAACTAATTTTAAGTATAGAGCTCTAAACTAATTGTGAATAGGACACGCTAAATACATAACTAAGTTTAAGTAGAGAACCATAAGAAACACATAAGCACTTGTATGTAGTATTGGCAAGATGTAGAGGTTCATTATAGAACACTAAATTATTACGAGAACAAAACAACAACGTAAATCGTTTAATTTTTTAATCCATTTTTTATATTTTTTAAATTTTATACTTCTTACAAACAAATATGTATGTTTACGTACATAAAAACCATTAAAATAATTGTTTCACATGTTTTTATATAGTTAAATGTTTACCTACACACATATAGGTTATGTGTAGATAACATAACCTACACATGAATTCCACATGTGTAGGTTATATACATAAACGAAATTTATTCATATTTTTTTTAAATTTCATAATAGACGAATAACATTGCATTTCTATCATTTTCTTGTATTTTAAAACTTTTAACATTGAAAAAATGAAGGATTCAATTTGTTCTGTGTGTTCTTGCAGTATTTGATGTTCTGCGTAGAACTCTCCCCTATACATGTATGTATATGTGTATATATATGTATGTATGTATGCAGTATGTATCTATATATATTTATCACTGACCTTTGGGCCTCTCATGATCCTTGCTTGTATCGCCATCGATTTCATCCCTTTCTCTAAAAATTTTACAACAAATTAAAGGTGAATTAAGGATTCACTTTCCAAAATATAATGCCAAAAATCATGGTAAAATAGCAGCTGTTGCTAATGAGATAGAAAAAAAATAAAGAACCATGAGATACCTTTTCTTCTTTCGGTTCTCTTCTTTTTCTCTTCTTTTCTCTTGTTCATTTTCCTTTTCTTTTTCCTTCAATTTTCTGTAAAGAAGTTTCTTTGCACATCTGAAATGCAAAATAACAAAGAACAAAGTAATCAGAACTCACATTTCAAGGAGCCATTATTGATTTTGGAAGAAGATACACTTTATACAGGAAAAACACATCATGTTATTGTCATGAAAACTGACAACCCGCATACGCCCCAATAAAAGTATTTTTCAGGTCATTCTGAATACTTTTTTGGGACTGTTTTCCGCTGAAAGAATTTCAAATTATTATTTTCACTAAATATGTTTAAATGGCTTTTACCATTTTTGACCAAATAATCATAAAAGGTTTCGCTTGCTCAAACCACATGTACAATGTAGGAAAGCAACTAAGAGAACAAAGTACATAGACATGCGTGTGTTAGTTAGTATCAAACCTCTCACAAGTTACTAATTTCACCAGAGCCTGTTTGTTCTCTCCAGCTTCAAAATAAGCAAAATTCACCTGCAAAAGAACAATAACTCATTATTGCTGAAGGAGCATCATGTGGTTAACAAAAAAGATAAACTTTGAATCAGACTACAGCCAAATTTTTTTCAAATATAGCTAGTTTTACACACTTGCCTCATAGCTTGCTAAACCTTCTTTTTCGCTGCAATGTTTGTTACCACATACAAACTGCCCTGACAATCAACCAAAAGTTAGAAGCACATTCCATACTTTCAGTACCATCATCAGCAATTACATTTTCTGAAACTTTTTAAAAAAATAAACGACACAATTACACGCAAATTAAGTAGAACTGTTAAATTCCAAGATTACCCAAATCTATCACGAGGCAAATAGTGATTACAACAATCTCACTAACCACATTACACAGAGAACTAAATCTAGATTAGTACTTAGAACAATGCCTCGTAAGTAAGACGGCAAAATTTCACTAACAGACAGCATTACCCATCTTGAATGGCATAACATAGCCTCTGATTGATAGTGTATAACTGCGGCATAATCTATCCTTATAGAATAGTCTGTTATCAAGTTCTTCATTTTTGTACATCTCATCTACCTTGACTTGTCTGGTTATCTTTTTGTACTGATTTAATTCATCCGTTCATACTTTTATCCTCATTGTAGAATTTTGTAGCACGTATTTCCCTAACATTTTAATTGTCAATGTGTCCTGTTCTCATCGTCAACTAAAAACCAGACAGCCCATATGGCAAAACAATGCTTTAATATTAACCTTCATTAATCAACTGAAGTAATATATACCGACATATTAGAAATAACAAGCAAGTAATAGCAAGAGTGCCAAAAGTACCTTTTCCAGATATTACTTCTTTCTCAGTTCTCCACCTCAATCCAACCTGAGAATATGCAAATAGTTACAGTAACCCTCCCATAATGCGTGTTATAATGTTCAAGAGTTCATATTTATTGGTTGAAACTTCAGTGTGAACAACATTAAAGTGAGATGCAATGGCTGCTTAAAACCATACCTTGCCTGTCTTATAATGTGACATGTCAGCAATGCAATATCTTTAAAAAGGTTAAAGAAAATGCCAAACGGTAAAAAGAGCTTCAACCTTAATAACCTGGATGTTGTATGTTAATGACTTGATACACATATCAAAGTAGCTTGACAAGAAGAAAGCAACCAAAGGGGAGCTTAAAATATGAAATATAATCCAACAGAACAGCAGCATAAAAGTAAAAAGGTTTAAACAGCAACAATAATACTTCTAATATACGACAATATGATCTAACCAACTGGTGTAATACCAATCGAATCTAATATTATGAAAAGCTTGCACGGGACCAGATTCCCCCAAAGGATACTCTTTGAAAAGCTTATCATAGTAACGCTTCACCAGCCTTTGTTCCCATGAAGAATCCATATCATCTTCCTCCGAGCGTATGAACCTTCAAGCAAACAAAAAGTATAAGTGTTTCATGTAACATTGGCAAAGAGCATTTCAATTAGTTACACACGTCAAAAGCCAAATCAGGTATATTAAGATTCCAAATGCAAAGTGTAGCAGTTGCAAACGATATCCAGGCAAAGTGAGGTGAAAAACCTTTGAAAGAGATTCTGAAACAAGTTTCGTTACTCAGACTTAAAAAGCATAGTATCAGCAAGGATGCCAAAGTGAATAGATTTGGCATTCCCAAACCATGCATGACTCAGATTAACTAGTATTAGCTTTTAAACAAATTACATTAACAGAAAAATCTACTCATATACAAATCAAAAAAATTAAAATAAAAGTTTTAACAAAAAAATGATTGACTGCAGTTGCATTCTAATAATGGGTTGATCTCACGATGATCTTAAACAAGAAAACTAAAATAATAAGAGGGAAGAAATGGTTGTGTTGATGGAGATACCGATAACCATCTCTAAGAGTGTCTTGATCAGTTTTGATAGGTAACTTTTCTTGTTTTTGCCTCTCTCCCCCGTAATACCCAACTGCAAAGCAACAAGTTTCCATATTAAAATCCAAGCATATACATGAGCCTTGAAACAAAAAAATCAAAAAGTTTCCATATTCAGATTTGTATAACAGTTAGCAACAAAATGCTCAGAGAAACCATTAACCAAATAAGAAAGACCATAACATATTAAGGGGGTGTTTGGGATTACTTTTCAAGCAACTTATTAACTTATTACCTTTTTCAAAAAGGTAATAAGTTAAAAGTTTGTTTGGATAATTGATAAAAAAGTTAGTTTTATAGGGAAGGAAAAGTTGTTTTTGAGAAGTAAGTATTTTTAACTTTTTAAAGAAGTTAAAAGTTGTTTTTGATAAGAATGCTTTCAACTCATAATCCTAGAAACTGTTAGAGAAGAAACAAATTCAGCATCCATCAATTCGCTTTGCAATAAATGAACACAGATCCTACATAATAAATCAACAATGAAGACTAAGCTCTGATTGGCATATTATGGCCATAATTGATTGCTAAAATGAATGTATGAATGATTGTAGCCCCCTACCTTCACTTATGCGGAGGGAATTGTTCATCGTTCATTTATTTATTTTAGGGCATCAAGATTTCACAAATAAAGTGCTTACTATTTGTGTCCTCTCTTGGTGCTCAAATCAATCTTTCAACCAAATTGAAAAGAAATCGAACAATTGAGAAACTAACCATACTCTTTGAGAAACTTTTTGTGCCGATCGTATGCGTTAAGCCCTAATATGTGAGCCTGATACTGCCTGCACATTATTATTAACCTTAAATCATACCCAAAAAAATGTTTAAGAAGAAACATGATCGATTTCATAGCAAAACGCACTGTTTCTTTTCTTCTCTGTCGAATATCGCAGACCTAATTGAGCCGAAAGAAGCCATTTTCACGCTGCTCGCACTCGCACCAAACCCTAACTTACATATACATATCCGGCTCCGCCTGCTCGATCCGCCCCGTTTCCAACCAGACCCAATTCCCTTTGGACTTGGACCAATTATTTTCAATTCTTTATATAGATATTTTTTTAATAATTCTATAAAAGGAAATTATATTTTACGTAATTTAAGTATTGACCAAATTTCAGTATACATTCTTAACTAAAGTAATTATAGATTGTGTCATTTATATTTAAAAAACCTTGCACGTTACATCATTTACACTAACGGGCGTTAAATGCAATCATGTGCCCTGCACAAGACGGCAAAATAGTAATTTAACACTACACTCCACTCCACCATTTTATCTCTTCCCATCGCAAATCATGAAACCTCCACCGCCAACACCTTCCGGATTCCGCCACCCACCATCTTCAACACCTCCGACGACGACCAATGCATCATCATCATCACTGTTGCCGATCCACCATCAACGTCACCATCCATCGTCGCCTTCCCTAATGCCTCCAAAACCACCGTCTCCATCTAACCAAACTCGGCGTCTTCATCTTCTGCCCTAACACAGTGGTCGCCGAACACCATGGAGCCACGGATTTTGATGCCTATCGTGCCCTTTCGTCCCCCTTTAACAATGGTCGACAATGGTGGTGTGGTGAAAATTAAGTTTTGAACCATGACTTGCCACCAATTTCTCAAAACATGTAACATCCGGTGAGTTTCTAATCCCCTATTTACTATTTTTTACAGTGGTCAACAGAGCAAGGACCTGGATTCTTCGCAACCGGTGAGTTTCTAATCCCCTCTTTACTATTTTACTGTTTTGGGGCTATCGTACATACTCGTGTGTTTTATACTAATAAACGAATGTATACGAGTTATGATTAAGCCTAAGGTGTTTTACGAGATAATTGTATATTAATGGAACCAAGGGTCTATGTGGTGTTCCTAGGTTGCGTGAACTAAGAGTTGGGTTGGTACGTTAGGTGGGTGTGTCGTACTATGAGTTATTCGAGGTGAGTTGGGATATGAGTTAAACATTTATGGGTATATGTAGGATGTGTTATCCTGAGAATATGTGTGGGATGCATGCTTAGTTAACGAGTCGTGACAATGCTACTATGTTGTTATGTGTTATGTGTTTGTTGTTATGTGTTTGCATCGTTGTCCTTGTGGCACGGCAAACGGGTGTGTTTGCATCGTTGTCCTTGTAGCACGGAAAACGGGATTGTGGAGAAGGAGGCCCTTCGGGAAGTGATCGAGAGTGACAATGTCCAGGGGACAGTGATGAGCTTGGAGTGTGATGAAAGCCCTGACGAGGGTAACCCTGACGAGAGTGCTTGTGACGAGGTATTGTTTGTGTGCATTTATATTTAATTTAACTGCATGCAAGTGTTAATGATAATTATTTGTGTTGTGATGTTATTGCTTTGATGATAGGCAATGGGTTGACTGTGGTGTGGGAGTGAGGTCATGTTTACGACTGTTGTGTCAGTTGATCTTGTGAGAGTCTTGGTTAAGGCTTGTTGGGTCGGTGTTTAGGGGTTGGTTGTGTTAATCGGACTTCAAGTTGATACGTGTGGTAGATTATGAGTTAGTAATGTAGTAAGCTAGAACCATGTCGGTGAGACTTACTGGGTTTTGGGTATGGGATGAGTCTTGGGTGGTGGACCCTTATGGGAATGGGTCGGTAAGGTGGGTTACCTGTGTGTTAATAAATGACAAACCGTTTTATAAAGGACCGGAATGTCCTGAGTGGAAATAAATGTTGATGGTGACGTAGATGTTTCTATTTAAAACAAACTGTTAGAACTCACTCAGCGTAGCTGACTTTGTATGTATATTAAATTGGTTTGCAGGTGGGTCTCGTGGATGACGTATCTTGGTTTGGGAGCGGTGCTACTCGGGTCGGTGTGCTGGAATTCGTAAGGTAAGGTTAAGTACTATAACGAGCTAAAAGAGAATAAACTACGATTGATTAAGACTTCCACTGAAAATAAGTGTGTTAATAAGAGTATACCCAGTGATGAGACCCAACTATAGGGTTCCCGGTTTGGGGCCTTAGAAGTTGGTATCAGAGTCAAGGTTTAAGAGAAAAACGATGTTTTCAAAACATAGAATACCTAAACTTAAACCGAAAATGGGACAAGGATAAAACGAATGCCACCATGAGTAACAGTGAGCCAAGAGGTTGTCTTTTGAGTTAAACATTAATTGTTAAGAGTATAACTTGTGTAGTATTACACTGTGTAGAGTTGTTTGATGTGATGGTGTGGTTTAGTGATTTCGTGTGTAATCATGTGTTGTGAACTGTGTGGTGTGTAACTGTGATATATATGACTACGTGATAGTTATTACGTGTGTTATGTGGATTGTGTGGGATGCATGTGCATCCGTTGTGTGAAAGGTAGAAAGCTAACGTGAGTATGATGGGAAACGTTTAGAAGCCGAGCAGTAACGTGGACAACCAATCACATTTGATCATCGTGATTCGACAGACTATGGTTACTCTTATATTCTGAATTTGTTACATGTAATAGTCGCATGAGTGTTCTATCTTGTGTAGGATTAGATGGCTAAGATGAAGTATACGAGGTCGGTCAGGCGTGGAACTCTTGCTAGGAGGAATGCATATCGATAGGTCAAGCCGACGGCTGTTGTAGATGGAACTGACTGTGAGACAGGAGTAGTGTTGGCACTTCCCGAGCCGAGTGCGACTAGAGCTTCGGTCGGCGTGGTGTTATGATTGGAAGGACTGGATGGAAAATGAGGGTGGTGTCAGTAGTACATGATTTCCCTCCAAGATGTGGACCCGCATGGTTGAGAGATCGACCACTTGTGGCGGTTAATCGAACTCTGTTTCAAGAGGACCTAGTGGATGACCCAGAATTTGACGAGGAGGAACCAGATGAGAACACAACAGATGCACCTGATGTGGTCTAGTAGTGATTTTGTGGGCATTTTTAGGATGCTCGATTGTTTGATGATTAGATGTTGTGGCAGTTGCCATAGGAGATTCCGGGTTGATTTAACGTTATGACTGATTAGACATTTACGTGGTGTGATGCTTATTTCAAATATTGACTATTTGACTTTGACATTGATTGTGAGTTTACCGCATGATGATTTGAACATAATTAATGATAATTGTGTTTGTGATGGTGTACGATTGTGTTTACAATTGTTGATTATATGCGGTAATGTGTGATTACGTGATTACATTTTGAATGGCATGAGTTCACATTTAATGTGATTCTTAGATAACGTGGTTGAGTAGGTTGTGGAGGTAGACTTTTATAGACATAAGTTTGAATTTGTCTGTGTCTACGGCTTTAAGATAGTGTCACCTATGTGATAGTGTCTAGGTGATGTTTAAAGTGCAATGGGTATATTGCACTTGCTGTGAATGTTCAGGACGGGGTCCTGTGGGAAGTGATCGATATACTGTGAATGTGTAAATTTTCAGGACGGGGTCCTGTGGGAAGTGATCGATATACTGTGAATGTGTAAATTTTCAGGATGAGGTCCTGTGAGAAATTGTGATTTTATATCTTGTGTGCATGAATGTTTAGGATGAGGTCTTGTGTCTAGAATGAGTAGTGTGTCGTCCTGAACCATTGGTACGACTCGTATGGGGTACGACCGTGTGAACTCTATGTGAGTAGGTGATGACATGTGGCAGGGGCCACCGTTATGATAAATAGAAGATGGAATTCAGGAGTTTGTGTGTCTATAAATGACGAGGTCATATCGTATACACGTAGATTTGCTCAAGTCTAGCTAGTTGTGTGTGCACCTTGTGCGAGCTAGAGAGTTGGGTTACTAGTACGTATGTAGAATATTGTGTGTTCTGTCGTTATAGTGTGTCGGTATGTGTCCTTGTAGTACAAGATTAGTTGTGCATAGGACGAGTGGTTGGTGTGCTCAGGTATAGTATTTCTATCTTGACGTTTTTCTCGGCGTTGGTACATCGAGGCGATGCGAGGAGTTTTGACATTTTTCTAGACGATCGGTGAGGTGCTCTTATGAGGTGCCTATGCTTATATCTCGAGAATTCGGAGCACAAAGCCAATGGGTGGAGTTGTGAGGGTTGATGCTGAAAGCGTTTATGTGGATGCTTGATCAGAGATATTTATGATGTGATCGAGATGACGACACTAAAGATTTCAGCACAGAGTGAACGGAGTGAATTCTGTCAATGTAAGATACAAGAGGAATGGGAAAATGTTTTCTCTGAACGAGACAAGGGGAGGCTGAGGCTTGTGATAAGACGGACTTCATGTTCGCAATTGATAAATGAGACGCGGTCGGTGATCACGTTGTAATGATAGAGCAACAACGAGGAAAGTGGAACGAAGCAGGGATAAGTGCATGAGTGCACATAAGTTCTTTGAAATGGATACCAACGCTAGTACACATGTGACTACGTAAAAGGGGCAAGCTCCTGCGAAGCATCGGAGGAGATAATGTTGGGATTTCAGAACGAACATGATTGTGGTGTACAAATATTTAAGATCATCATGGGACGGTGATCAAGGCACTAATGAGAAGCAGCACATGCTTACCTATAAGACGCGATGAACGCTAGGTAATGTGGTAAAGAGATACTGTAATAGGGGAGCCTTAGAGGAAATCAGTGAAGCTTTGCACAAGCTCTTGAAAATCATATGAGAAAGACAAATGTCACACATTTATGAGTAAGGCAGTAGTGCCTGTGTTTTGAGGAATCATCGCTGGATGGCGATTAGGGTACGAGACGAGATGGACAACGAATGATACTAATTATAAAAGGCAAGGAGCCTTACTTGGGGATGACCATCGAAAGGACAAGATCATCAGGGTTATAAAAGGAAGGACTACATAGGTGATGTGAGCAAATCAGGAAAACGGGATAAGTAAGCTGGTAATTGTTGATGTTGTGCCATAGGAGTAAAAGTTGGGAAGACGAGTAATAAGGGAATATGTAGGTGATCCTACAAGTCCTAAAGTTGAAAGCGGGTAACGAAGAAGACTTCTTTGAACACCATGGGTGGTGGCCGAGTTGTAAGGCAAGGTAATAGTGTCGATAAGTGCGAAAGTGAACGGATAACACCAAGTGGTTCTAGAATACCAGTTGGAGCTGGAAGAACGAGCTGTGTTGGTGTGAGCCGACGCAGGATTCGAAGACGAATCCTCTTTTAAGGGGGGTAGACTTGTAACATCGCGAAAACCTACCATTTATGATTCGGCTAATGGGTGAACCGACTATCCTGTAGACAAGACGAATGACGAGGTTTTTCTCATAAAACCGGACTCATGGAATTAAAGGGACCCGGTTAGCCAAAAAAAAGAATGAATTTGGATCGAAACACGCGGAAAGGAAACCCGGGTACTAGAGTGTAAACCTGTAAAGGTTTAAATACCAATTTTAAGCATACCCTAGGCCATTCGGCCTAGGCTTTCATGGACGGCAGCCGCGAGAGAAGGAGGAGGAGACGCTGGCAACGGGTGGTTTTGCGGTGATCTAGAGCGGGGGAACTCCATACGAAGCTAAGGTAATTCTCGTTCTTCCTAGTTATGGTTTTGTTTGCGTATTTTGTTTAAAAACCCGGTTAGGGTTCGGGTTTGCTGATCATGAATGAAGACGGAGAGGAGGACGATTAAAGCAACCTGTGGAGGTGGTGGTTTCGGAGATAGCAGGAGACGACGACCACGTGACAGGGGTGATGAATGGTACCCGACAGGGAGGACGACGGCGAGGAGCTGTGGCGGCAGCCCTGGTGGCGGCCACAAGGGCGCGACGAGGATGACAATGTGGCGACAGACGATAGGGATAAGGGTTCACAGGGTGGACTCGGCAAGGGTTGTACCCGATCAAGGATTGGTCACGGGGAAAGGAGGTGGGAGACGTGCATGGCGGTGCACGGAGAAGAAGACGAAGACGGTGCGGGTGGTGATGTACGGTGGAGTTGGCGGAGTTGGGCAACGGGGTAACGTCGGTTAGGGTTTTTAGTTGCATGGTTCCATGCAAAGTAGAAACACCGACTTGTGCACGCGTACGCTAGAGGGGTTAAGGTTGCATGGTAGCATGCGTAAGTGGAAAACCGGCTTGAGTACGCGTGTTCCGTAAGGCTAGGGTTTTGCATGGTCAAGGGTACGTGCATGCATGGGATGGTGTAACATCCCGATTTCAATAAGGCGAAAAAGATATTTTTAATAAATATCTAGCATCAAGGTGAAATTATTTTGAAAATGATTGTATTAAGTAAATACTATAAAATAACATTTATAAAGATGTTAAACGTCAGGAATGGTATTTGATAATTTAATTATCAAAGTATTGACCTAACTTTAAATATCAAGTGTTATGAAACTTGAAAGTTAGGGCATCATTATTTAAAACATGAGAGTTAGGGGTGCTCCTATTATATTACAACTTTGAGGACTAAATCTGATCAAAAATAAAACTTGTGGTAATAAAGGAAAACTACAAAATTAAAAGGTAATGTAAATAAAAAAAATGGAAATCGTGGGTTTAGGCAGGAGAATCAACGACAGGAAGAAAATGGAAGAGGAAGTGGGCGATTTCTCCAATTAACCCTGAATTAAGAGGATTAAAGCATGATTCTATCATCCTCGTGCGATTTCTAACCCTCTGGTAGGTGATTTTCCATGTTTTGATGATAAAATTCATGATTTAGGATTTTATTGGTTCTTGATATAAGACTTTCGAATTTGGGGGCTTTGGTGTATGATTTTGTGTAGAAAGAAACCTAACATGTATGCTAGAACTATTATTGTGGTCCTTGAATCAAGAGTTTAATTTAATGTCATGGATTAGGTGTTAATACCATGAGATTTCACTCTTTGGGGGATATATGGGTAAACCATGTCTAGTTGCTGAGCAAATCTGAATAGAATTGCATAATCTAATTAATGGTGATTTTATTCAAAAAAAATAAAAAATTAAAAGATTGTACTATTGGGGGATTATGAAGAAAGTAGTCATCTTTGATGATGAAAAGGAAGTATGAGAGTTCATACGAATATGAAAATGGTGAGTTATAGTTTATGCCAACAAGGTGTTTGATTAAATGCCTAAACCAATAAATTTAGAAGAAAACTTTGATGATTTACATTGTTTACTTGATTAACATAAATTGTTAAAAATCAAGTTTAAATTAGTGGGCATAAGCTTATGATAAACCTAGTTGGTGAATTGGATTGTTTTGTTTGACCAAAAGGTACATATGAGTTTTTTTTTTTTACAAAGAATGGGTTAATCACTCAAACGGGTCATTTGGATGTATGGATTTAACATGGTTTGGTTCAGAACTATAACCATTGCAATGTTGTTAATTATTCGTTTAAAGTAAGGTGCCATATGTTGAAATAATAAAAATAACCAAGAACACATATTATGAGATGGGTGAATAATACTTGTGTATTTGGGGAAATGAATAGCCCCTTTTATGTGTTCTAATGGTTTGCAAGTTTGACTTGTTTTCAAAGTAGGAATGACATGGCTTGGAAGACAACGGGTCAAACTGATGGAAAGAACAACAACACTCCTACGAGCATAGGTGAGTGGCTCGAATTGTGTTTGGTAGAACTAGTGGGTCGTAACTAGTTTTATACCGTGTAAATTATTGTCTTTAAATTCTTATGGTTAAGATGGTTTAATACAAATTATTGAATATGGTATCACTTAACATTAACGTATTGTTTTGACCGTGTTTTAGGGGTTTAAATCTGTAAAGTATTAGTGCAAAATGATAATGGGTCGTATGACCCAAGTGCTGAAAATTCAGCTCATTTCCATATTTTAACCGGTTTTGAAATATTCATAGTAAATTAACCGAATGTCCGTTCGGGGCGTATCATATATCGACGGAAAGCTCTATGAGTGTACTCTACTTAGAATTTTAGTTTGAAGTGAAATACACACTGTAAGTGGGGGGAAATACTGATTTGATACAGCTGCGCAAATCTGTTTTGAAACAGAAATTTTATGGTATTTACAAAATGACTAGGATTAACCAAGAATCTTTTGGATGTGATTTTTATATGGTTAATGAGTTGAAATGAGAGATATCTTGATTTGGAGTGTGTATACTAAGCTTAAGAGTCATAGATGTTGTGAACCGTATATGTGGAAATACACGTGTTTCACTGTGTGGTGCTTGTGAATGAATAACACTTTTGTTATTAATATGTTAGCGTTAGTATTTGTCGAGATGTGGTGGGATTACATTAAAGTAATAATCGTGTATATGGTTGTGTGTATCACGAGATATGAACGGGGTGAAATGGGGATTTATTATTATGGTGTAGTTAACCCATTAACGGTGTGTTTTGTAGTGTTCTTTTTATCCCCAGTTAACAGGGATACTTTGAGGTAAAATGTAACATCTTAAAATAGCTACAAAATAATAATGAGTACGGGATCAAAATAACGAAATTATGAAAAAGAATAACGGACTCGCGGGATAGATACTTGGGCCGAGTGGGGGGGGGGAACGCAAGGGGGAGGAGGGGAAGTAAAACCCTAGTCACCCTCCATGCTTGCACATTCACCATCTTCACCATCATGAACCTAGAGAGAGGCTAGGGAGAGAAATCTCCAAGAATCCACACCGAGGCCTTCGTGTTGCTTTGGATCATTGCTGGAACATCCCTGGAGGTTGGAGAATGGGAAATCAAGCATAAACAGGTAACAAAACATTCTCAGATTCGAGTTTAGATTTGAAAATGGGTTTTAGGGTTTCAAAGTGGGTTTTCAATCAAAGATGGGATTTTTACATTAGAATTACTCTATAAAGTGTATATCTAGCTTCGTGGAAGCTAGATATAAGTTTTGGACGTAAAAAGATATAATCTTGGATCAAAAACGAAGAAATCAACCAAGAACATATGAATCGTCCGAAAACTCTGAAACGTCCCAAAAGTATTTCGGACGGGACATTTTGATTGAAAAGTATTTCGGACAAGACATTTCGATCGAAATATATTTTGGACAGAAAGAGATTTCGGACAGATGTTTTCGAACAAAAACGCCATGTAATAGGAAATAGTTTTAACACAGAAATTTTCGGTCGAAATAGTTTTCGGTCGAAAAAGATTTCAACCGAAATACATTTCGGTCGAACAAGATTTTGGACAGATAGTTTTCGAATGAAACATATAGGTTGTAACCTTGTTCCATTCGTGACCCTTGACAGATTTGTTAGCATTCCACCTAGCTCGAAGTTTCCTTGCTAAGTGAGATAAACCCTATAGAAGTCAGGTGAGTTCTTATTGCCCTTTTTCCTAAACGGTTTTGAGCTTGCACGCATATTGTTAAAGAGATAGTTTTCAAAGTTAAAGAATATTTTATAAGAATTATACGTTTTTTATAAAATAAAAGTTAAAGTGCTAAAGAGCATAGTATTACCTTTTAAACAAGTTTTGAAAGATAATAAAGAGCTAAAGTAAAGAACGATAAAGGAGTTGTACTTCGGTACAACTCGACAGTGACAGATACTATGTTATATGCTTATGTGTTAACGTGGCTATTTGTCTATTTGAAATTTATGTGATTATATTTCTATTTTGTGTAATAGTGTAATTGCTTTGCATAGTAGTTGCATAGTAGAAAGTCCTACAGGTATGTTAAAGTAGAAGTCTCACCCTGAGGTGTGAGCAATGCTAAATGAGTCTTACACTTCGGTGTAAACAATGCTAAAGGAGTCTTGCACGGAAGTGCAAACGAGAACAAAAGTCTCACCCTGAGGTGTGGGCAGCGCTAAAGTAAAAGTTTTACCCTGAGGTGTAAGCGAGAAAGGGATTTGGTTCTTGGACCATGATCCATATGTGATAGTTAAAGTGTGATAAAGTTACTTATCCCATACAAGTGAAATGATAGTCAGACATTGTACAGGAAGACACCCTGACGGGTTTCCTCAAAGCTAAAGTTTTTCAGACAGTAACGTAACAGTTTTATAATTGTAACGTTGTAAAGTTTTAAAGTAAAGTTAAATGGTTTTAAAAGATAGAGAAAGTAAAGATTATTTTATTTTTATAAAACTAAGCTACCTAAAAGAAAGTTTTACAGTTTAAAGTAAAGTTAGAACTCACTAGCGTTAGTTGACATTTAGTATGCATGACAGGTGGAAAAGGTAAAGGGAAAGAAAAGTAAAAGAGCCGTGAGGGCTGGATAGCATGGACATCGGGCCGCTGCACTGAAGACTGACATTTCCTGTTTCCTGATAGTTTATGTTATAGACAATGAATTACATTATCGTTTGATGAATGTTTTAATTTAAAGACTTCTGCTGTAATAGATTCTGATTTCTGGTTTAAGAACTATGTTTGTTATGTTTTGTGCCAACTATGAGATTTACCCGGTCTGGGGCGTTTCAAGTTAGTATCAGAGCCATAGTTTGAGAGATTCATACATTTGCGAAATGTTTGAACTTAAACTGAGAATGGGACAAAGGATAGGAAAGAACGGAATGTCAGTCAGAGCAGCCCGTCCATGGAAAGATAGTATACAGAAGGTAGTCAATGTCCTAACATAGAACATAGACAATAATGCCTTAGTACATATAGTAGACATTAAATGTTTTAGCATAAATAGTACATAGTACGTGCCTTAGTATAGACAGTAGACAGTGGATAGTATGTGCCAATGGTAGAAACTCTGAACTCGAATGCAAATGTTACTCTGAAAGGAGATGTTCAGAACCCAAGTAGTAAAGTAAATTAGTAATTTCATACCGGTCTATGTAATTAGTAATTTACATTACTCGAGGTGTTCTAAATTATTACCTATCATGATAACACGAGCTATCTTTGTTCGTAGTAGACACTAATGGCCGAGGAAAGAGAGGTGGTCGCACTGGGGTTCGTACCGGTCATCGAGGCCGACCGCCAGGTTACCGAACATGTCATGAGGAAAGTGAACACTCCCGTAACGAGACTGAATCGGTGCACATGGAGCATAATGATAGTGGGAACCATGTGTCGGTTCATGACTTTGCTCATAACGAGGCGCTTGAGTTGGAACCGATTGTGAAGGAAGCTATCGCGGTATAGGTTACTTCAATATTGAAGAAAGTTCTACCGGAAGAACTAATTAAAGAGTTTGATATAGGGAAGAAAGAGGAAAGCAGCAAAAGAACTGAAGTCACTGATAGTGACGATTCTGATTATGAAATGACAACTCGAGGTTGCAATTATAAGTCCTTTCGGGGGTGTGATCCGCCGAAGTATGATGGACGGAAAGATGTTGTTGCCACTTTCGAGTGGATAGAAAGGATGAATGGTATGATCAACATTAGTGAGTGCCGTGATGACCAAGCGGTCAAGTTTGCCGCTCACTCATTCACTAATGAGGTGTTAAGTTGGTGGAGGTCGATTAAGAGGATCAAATCTTCTGTTGAGATGAAAAATATGAAATAGGATGACATGAAAAAGCTGCTAATCACTAAGTTCTGCCCGCAAAACGAGATTGACAGAGTTGAGAGAGGATTTCTGGTGCCTTATGCTGGTAGTATGACTCATCGCCAGTACCCCTCTAAATACCTCGAGTTGGCTCAGTTGGTTCCACATCTGGTGGACACTGAGGAGAAGAGGATCAAGTATTACATCAAGGGATTGCCATAGAGGGTTCGTGTGCACGTTAAAGCAAATTCTCCTACAAGCTTTGAATATGTGGTATCACTTGCTGGGATAGTATATGATGACTTCGAATCTGCGGACCCATTGCCTACTGAGAAGAAAGTGACTAATGTCGTTAAACGGCCAGCTAAAGAGTGGGCGGGGCCAGAGAAGAAGAAGCTGAGGATTGAGGATGGGGTTGATTGTGCTAAGTGTGGCAGGAAGCACTCTGGCGAGTGCCGAGTTGGGTTGAATATTTGCTATAGGCGCGGAAAGACCGGACACTACTCACGAGAGTGTCCCGGGGCATAGTCTTGTTATAACTGCGGAATACCTGGCCACATGGCCAAGGACTGTCGCAAACCCAAAGCTACTGGCACCGAGAAAGGAAAAGAAGCCGAAAAGCCAAAGGCAAGGACCTTAGCGTATGCACTGACACAAAAGGAAGCTAGAGGTGATCTAGGTGTGGTGTCAGGTATGTTCATCCTTGATCATACGTTTGTCTCTGTACTGTTTGATTCGGGTGTCAGTAGGAGTTTTATATCTACCTCTATGTGTAGAAGAATGAAATGCAAAGTTACTAAGGTAGAACAGGCTTTCACTGTAGAGACTGTTGTGGGTAAGACTGCAAGAGTTATAGAACTAGTAGACAAATGCACGATAAAGATACATGGCCATAGATTCCCATTTAGGTTGTATGTTATGACCTTGGGAGGGTTTGATATAGTTTTAGGTATGGATTGGTTAGATGCCAACGAAGCCCGAATAGTATGTAGACGAAAGATAGTACAGCTCAAAGCTCCAGATAGTAGCGAGAATTTGGTTTACGGGGATCGCGGCGGTTCATTAACGAACGTCATAACGATGATAAAGGCAGAGAAGTACATTGGGAGCGGATGCGAGGCCTACCTGGCCTATGTGATATACAATGATGTAAAAGTGAAAGAGTTAAAAGACGTACCAGTTGTATGTAACTCTTCGGAAGTGTTTTCCCGAGGAATTTCCTGGGTTACCACCTGACCGGGAGACAGAATTCCATATAGACTTAGTGCCAGGTGCCTAACCCGTGGCTAAAGCACCGTACCGACTTGCGCCTCTGGAAATGAAAGAGCTAATGATACAGTTGGAAGAACTTTTGGATAAAGGTTTTATCAGACCGAGCATTTCTCCATGGGGTGCTCCGGTTCTGTTTGTAAAGAAGAAAGATGGTGCCATGTGAATGTGTATCGAGCACAGGGAGTTGAAAAAACATACAGTAAAGAACAAATATCTGCTACCAAGGATCGATGATCTGTTCGACCAACTACAAGGAGCCAGATGGTTCTCCAAGATCGATCTGTGGTCGAGATATCATCAGTTGAAGGTAAGGGAAGAGGACATACCTAAGACAGCGTTTCGCACGCGGTATGGGCATTACGAATTTCCCGTGGTGTCTTTCGGTTTGACCAATGCTCCATTAGCATTCATGAGTATGATGAACCAGGTGTGTAGAACGATGTTGGACATATCCGTGATAGTGTTTATAGACGACATACTCATTTATTCGAAGAGTGAAGGCGATCATGCTTGTCATCTTCGAGAGGTACAATAGACGCTACAGAAAGAAAAGTTGTATGCCAAGTTCTTCAAATGCGCGTTCTGGCTTAAGGAAGTCCAATTCTTAGGTCACGTTATCAACGCAGACGACATTATGGTTGACACGGCATTATGGTTGACCCGGCTAAGATAGAGGCAGTGCAGGAATGGGAAATCCTGAAGACGCCAACCGAGATTTGGAGTTTTCTGGGATTGGCAGGTTACTATCAAAGGTTCATTCAGGACTTCTCGAGAATAGCTTCACCACTGACAAAGTTGACACGCAAAGAGGTAAAGTATGGATAGGGTCAGGCCCAATCTAAAGCATTTGAAGAATTAAAGGAGAAATTGACCCAAGCCCCGGTGTTAGCACTACCCGACGGTAAGGAGGACTTGGTGGTATACTTAGATGCTTCAGGACAAGGGTTAGGGTGCGTATTAATGCAGAGGGGAAAGGGGATCGCGTATGCGTCACGACAGCTAAAGATTCACGAAGTTAACTACCCAACTCACGATTTAAAGCTCGCGGCAGCTGTTTTTGCGTTAAAGATTTGGAGACATTATCTCTACGGGGTGAAATAAACAATTTATTCGGATCACAAGAGATTGAAGTATTTCTTCGAGCAGAAAGACCTAAATATGAGGCAAATGCGGTGGTTGGAACTGCTAAAGGATTATGACTGCGAAATCCTATACCACCCGGGAAAGGCAAATATGGTCGCTGACGCCCTAAGCCGTAAGGAGACTCATTCTCCTATTAGGGTGAAAGCGTACCAGTTGGTAATAACACCAGATTTTATGATAGATCTAGAGAAAGAACAGACGGAAGTGTTAAAGGAAGAGAACATAAAGAAAGAAAGAAAGAAAGAAAGGATGGTCGGTTAACAAATCAAGTTAGAGATAAACATTCATGGAGTGAGGATCAGATATGGTCGTATGTGGGTACCGAAGGGTGGAGAGCTTAGGGCCAAAGTACTCAACAAGGCCCATAAGTCTCGATATACCATCCATCCGGGAACCACGAAAATGTACCAGGATTTGAAGAAAGAGTATTAGTGGCCTAACATGAAGAATGATGTGACCGGATACGTAAGCAAGTGTCTGACTTGCTCATAAGTTAAAGCAGAGCATCCGAAGCCATACGGGAAAATCCAGCCTCTCGAAATACCCGAATGGAAGTGGGAGCATATCACCATGGAATTTATTACAAAGTTACCCTGCACAACTAAAGGCCATGATACAATTTGGGTTATAGTGGATCGTCTGACAAAGAGAGCACACTTCTTACCGATCCGTGAAACTTATTCATCGGAGAAGCTGGCAGAAGTGTTTATCAATGAGATTGTGGCTCGACATGGCGTGCCATTATCGATTGTATCTGACCGGGACACACGATTTACATCGAGATTCTGAAAAAGAATTCATGAGTCGATGGGTACAAGATTGAACATCAGCACGGCTTATCACCCACAAACGGATGGTCAATCGAAAAGGACCATCCAGACGTTGGAGGATATGCTCCGAGCATGCATTGTAGACTTCGGTGGCAGCTGGGATAGTCACCTACCGTTGACAGAATTCTCCTACAATAACAACTACCACACCACTATTGGCATGCCGCCTTACGAGATGTTG
Source organism: Smallanthus sonchifolius (assembly GCA_023525975.1). Classification (NCBI taxonomy): domain Eukaryota; kingdom Viridiplantae; phylum Streptophyta; class Magnoliopsida; order Asterales; family Asteraceae; genus Smallanthus; species Smallanthus sonchifolius. The sequence goes on along the minus strand of CM042018.1, from coordinate 18,671,333 downwards.
TACGGTAGGAAATGTCGGACCCGGTCTATTGGGGTGAGATAGGACAGAAAGATCTGGGAAGCCTAGAGGTAATCATGGCAACCTCTTTGAAGTTTGATCATATTAAGGCGCGAATGAAAGCATCACATGATCGTCAGAAGTCTTATGCAGACAAGAGACGAAGACCCATAAAATTCAATGTCGAGGAATAGGTACTGTTAAAGGTATCCCCTGAAAAAGTATTATTTGTTTCAGGAAGAGGGGGAAGTTAAGTCCGAGGTTTGTCGGACCCTTCAAGATACTGGCACGGGTTGGTGAAGTTGCTTTTACCGGTTAGAATTACCTGATGAGTTGAGTGGAAAACACCCTACCTTCCACGTGTCACACTTACACAAGTGTCTAGCTGACAAATCAGTGTACGTGCCACTTGAAAACATCGAGGTAGATAATAGCCTCAATTACATCAAGGAACAGTTGCCAAATTAGACATAAAGGAGAAGCATTTGCGGAATAAAGTAATTCAGTTGGTTAAGGTAAAATGGAGGCATCGCAAGGGGTCGGAAGCTACTTGGGAAACCGAGGCGGAAATGAAGGAGTCGTACCCCCATCTGTTTGACTTATGACAGGTTTCGAGGATGAAACCTTTCGTAAGGGGTAGACTTGTAACATCCTGAAATAGCTACAAAATAATAAAGAGTATGGGATCAAAATAACGAAATTAAGCAAACAAAAACGGGATTGTTAAAAATATCAAACGACGTCTAAAAATTATGAAATTTTACAGGGAATTATTTTAAGTCGATCCGAATAAGTTTCCTTTAGAAAGTTTTTCCATTTGAGACTCGGATCATAGCCAAAATAGTCCAACAAGACAGAAGGTACTGAAAAAGGTTTCTGTCCCGTTTTGGCTACTACGGAGTAATACTTTTGAATTAGAAAACGATCCAATTATGGTTGGAAAGGAAATTAGACGAACTACGTCGTGGAAATTGAGTTTGCTCAGTTTAGATTAATTATGGTCAAGTTACGCTCAGTTAAATTCAGCACAGTTTCTGTCCAAAATCAATGGTTGCACTTAAGTGGTCCGTTTAGGGTTTTAAGATTACCGAACGCGCAAATAAAAATTAGACGAATGTTATTATGTTATTATAATACATAATATAATCAGATTAGGTTAGCCAAAATGTCCCGTGTCACCGGTCTAGCCATGATATTAACAGAAGCGTTTTGGAGAATCACAGAATGCAATCGGCATAGCCGACACGAGCAAGCGGATTCTATATTTTATTAGCGTGTGAGTTCATATAAGTGATAATATAGAATAAATAACATGTTTTAAGTTAGAAAGAACATACTAAAGCATCGGCAGAGCCACTTTTGCAATAGTTGTCTTGAGGATTCGCAGAATGTGACGGCATAGCCGCCATTGCAAACGGGATCCTTTGTTTGTTAGTTGGTGATGTTAGCTTGATTTATTAATTTGATTAAGATTATTAGAGGGTTTTTAGGGCTGAGGTTTCACATGATCAAGTGATCATGGATAGAAAATAGAAAAAGATTGAGGGGATGAAGAAAGAATAAAATAAAAAGACGGTATTCAATTTCGGAGGGTTACTTACTTGTTTGATCTTCAAACTCTTGGAATCCTCTAAGGGATTTTCGAAATCTTCAAGGTTGGGAAGGGATTTCACAACTTAGGAGGGGTTGGGAGTGTTTGAGGGAGAATTAGCAAAGAAAACAAGATCCTAAGCCTCCTATTTATACTAATGGTTGAAGGGGTGTAAATCTGGAATGTCTTGGAAAGCAATTTAGGGTTTTAGGGCCCTCAAATCTGTGAAATTTTCCTCAATGGGGCTGGGTTTTTTGTGATTTCTTGCTTGGGCTAGGTCCAAGAGTAGGTGGGTTGGGTCCTAGCTTGATCCGGTTGAGTGCGCGCATTCGAAAATTGCGATTTTAAGCATTTCTAAGCGAAATTGGCAAATGTTTTCAACATTAAAGTTGATTGTCATAACAAAAAGAGTATGTTTAGCTAAAAACATTTAAGTTAAAGTTACGTTATTCGCGTATAGTAGTTGGCGATCGGTGGGCAAGAAAACGGACTTTTTGATCGTTTTTCGAATTTCAGGATTTATTTAAGGAAAGTTTTGCAAACAAACTTTGTTTTAATTAAAGAAATGAATATTTTAAACATTTAAAACATAAATTACTGTCATGTTAAACGATTTGTCGGTCGTGGACGGTACGTAGTTAACGACGGTTTAAAAGGCGAACGATCGCACGAAAGTACTAACTAGTACTTTTAAGCATCAATTCACATTGAATGAGTTGTAAGAACATGTTTGAGATGTATGGGGGTGGTTCATGTGTATTTAATGTGTCATAGAGATCAATTAAGTCTACGTGCGATCCATGAATCAATCACAGATAAGTATAAGTCTTTGAAATCAAGCATAAACGTAATGTTTCACATGTGAACTAGTATTTTAACAACGTCTGAATAGGATTTCAAGTAAAATGAAATGTCATGCGGATTTTAATTGATAAGTCTAGAATGAGTACAAGTAGTGAAAATCAGAAGTGTCACAGTCTCCCCTAGTTAAAAGAATTTCGTCCCCGAAATTCAACTAGTAGAGGCTGTAGGGTCTAGAAAGAGATGAGGGTACTTATGTTTCATTTGGTCTTCATGTTCCCAGGTGAACTCAGGACCATGCTTGGCTTCCCAATGAACTTTCACGATAGGGATGCGGCTACGCTTGAGTTGCTTGACTTCACGGTCCATAAATTCAACGGGCTTTTCGACGAATTACATAGAGTTGTCGATACGAACATCATCCAGAGGAACTTGAAGTGTGTCATCAGCAAGGCACCTTTTAAGGTTTGATACATGAAAAACGTCATGAACGTTACAAAGTTCGGTTGGTAGCTTGAGTCTATAGGCTACTGGGCCAATCCTTTCAAGAATTTCGAATGGCCCAACGAACCTAGGGGCTAGCTTTCCCTTCTTCCCAAATCGGACAACACCTTTCCAGGGGGAAACCTTGAGTAAGACTCTATCACCGACTTGAAATTCAAGGGGCTTCCTACGGTTGTCAGCATAACTCTTTTGACGATCGCGAGAGGCCTTGAGTCTTTCTTGAATTTGAAGTATCTTGTCGGTGGTTTCTTGAATGAATTCGGGACCGGTGATTTGAGCGTCTCCGATCTCGGTCCAACACACCGGAGATCGACACTTCCTACCATATAGAGCCTCGAAAGGGGCGCACTTGATGCTCGTATGGTAACTATTGTTGTAAGAGAATTCGATGAGTGGCAAGTGTTGATCCCAACTTCCTCCAAAGTCAATCACACAAGAACGGAGCATGTCTTCCAAGGTCTGTATGGTCATTTCACTTTGACCATCAGTCTGGGGATGGTAAGCCGTGCTAAGGTTCAAACGAGTTCCCAAAGCTTTCTGTAAAGATTGCCAGAATCGGGAGGTAAAACGGCTATCTCGGTCGGAGATAATGGATAGAGGGACACCATGACGTGTCACGACCTCATTGATATAGAGTCTGGAAAGCTTCTCCATTTTGTAGTCCTCACGGATTGGGAGAAAATGAGCGGATTTGGTTAAGCGGTCAACAATGACCCAGATGGAGTCATGACCACTAGAGGTTCGCGGAAGCTTAGTGATGAAGTCCATGGAAATTTGCTCCCATTTCCATTGTGGGATTTCGGGTTGTTGGAGAAGACCAGATGGTTTCTGGTGCTCAGCTTTAACTTTAGAGCAAGTAAGACACTTTCCTACATAGAGGGCGATGTCTTTCTTCATTCCTGGCCACCAATAAAACTCTTTCAAGTCGTGATACATCTTATCAGCACCGGGATGAACAGAATAACGGGATTTATATGCTTCATCAAGGATAAGGGTTCGGATCTCACTTGAGTCGGGGATCCAAATTCGACCCATGAAGTAAAGGAGATCATCGGGTTTGGGTTCCAAGTGCTTTTCAACACCACAATCCAAATCCTTCTTCAACTCATCATTTGCAACAACTTGTTTTTGAGCTAGGAGGATCTTATCTTTGAGACTGGTTTGGACCAACATTCCCATGGCTCGCACACGGGTGGGTTTGATTCGGTCCTTACGGCTAAGGGCGTCAGCCACCACATTAGCTTTCCCCGGGTGGTAACGAATTTCGCAATCGTAGTCACTAAGTAATTCAACCCAACGTCGCTGCCTCATGTTGAGTTCTTTCTGGTTCAGAATATGTTGAAGGCTCTTGTGATCAGTAAAAACCACACATTTAGTGCCGTAGAGATAATGTCTCCAGATTTTCAAAGCAAAGACCACCTCACCCAACTCAAGGTCATGAGTGGTGTAGTTCTTTTCGTGAACCTTGAGTTGTCTGGATGCATAGGCTATGACCTTGTCTCGTTGCATCAACACGCAACCAAGACCTTGGTTTGAGGCATCACAGTATACAACGAAATCATCATTGCCATCGGGAAGACTTAGAATAGGGGAGTTGCACAATTTCTGCTTAAGAGTTTGGAACGCATCTTCTTGCTTTTGTTCCCAGACGAAAGGCTTATTTTTCTGAGTTAATGTAGTGAGAGGCAGGGCAATCTTCGAAAAGTTCGGGATGAATCTTCGATAATAACCCGCCAAACCCAGAAACGAACGGATCTCAGAGGGTGTGGATGGTGTACTCCAATTCTTGATAGCGGTGACTTTGGCTGGATCGACGTGTATACCCTGGTTGTTGATCACGTGACCCAAGAAATGAATTTCTCTAAGCCAGAATTCACACTTGGAGAATTTAGCATAAAGTTGTTCCTTCTTCAAGAGTTCCAAAATCAGCTTAAGGTGGGTTGTATGATCCTCTTTGGTTCGGGAGTAGATCAAGATGTCATCGAAGAAGACAATGAAAAATTGATCTAGGTAGGGTTTGCAGACACGGTTCATGAGGTCCATGAACACCGCAGGCGCATTGGTTAACCCAAAAGGCATAACCATGAACTCGTGGTGTCCATAACGAGTTCTAAAAGCAGTTTTGGGAATGTCATCTTCATGGACTCGGAGTTGATGATACCCAGATCGGAGGTCAATCTTCGAGAAACAAGTTGCTCCTTGCAGTTGATCGAAAAGGACATCGATCCTAGGTAGCGAGTAACGATTCTTGATGGTAAGCTTGTTTAGTTCGCGGTAGTCGATGCACATGCGGAAGGACCCATCCTTCTTCTTGACAAAGAGAACCGGAGCTCCCCAAGGTGAGAAGCTCGGTCTAATGAATCCCTTGTCCAACAGCTCTTGCAGTTGGCTAGATAGTTCTTGCATCTCAGAAGGGGCTAGGCGGTACGGAGATTTGGCAATGGGGTTAGCTCCCGGTAAAAGATCAATCCGAAATTCAACTTGTCGAGTTGGAGGGAGTCCATGCAAGTCATCAGGGAATACTTCCGGAAAATCTCGGATGATCGGTATATCTTGTAATTTCTTTTCTTCAGATTTCTCGACCACATGTGCCAAGAAAGCATAGTATCGCTTCCTTAAATATCTACGTGCCTTCATGCAGGAGATGAATTTCAAACCTTTGCAAGGTTTCTCTCCAAAGATTTTCAAGGTCTCACCGGATGGTAGAGGGATACGACTGAGTTTCTCCGAACAGTTGATTTCCGCATGATTGTGGGATAGCCAATCCATTCCCACGATGATATCAAAACTCCCAAGAGTGATGGGAATCAGGTCGATAGAGAATGTGTGATCGTTGAGAGTTAGAGCACAACCTCGGACAACGGAATGCACAACAGTTAGTTTGCCATCAGCTATTTCTATAGTATAAGAAGGTTCAAGAGCGGTACGACAAGTTTTAAGTAAAGGTTCAAATTCTAAGGAGACAAAGCTTTTATCCGCTCCGGTATCAAATAAGATAGAGGCATAACGATTATTGATGAGAAACGTACCAGTAACCACGGCATTGTCATTTCTGGCCTCGGTTGCTCCTATGGCAAAAGTGCGAGCACGTGCACCTCGGTTATTGTTGTTGAGCTTCGGGCATTGGTTTTTGTAGTGATCAGGAGCACCACATTCATAACAGGCCCTACCATTGATGATGGCAGGAGTGGCAGTTTGGGTAGTAGCAGCCTTTTCAGCTACGCGACAAGCGTTAGCAAAATGACCAAGCCTTCCACATTTAGTGCACGAACGACATTGAACAGTAGTAGGGTGATGGTATTGACACCTTGCACACAGTGGGTGAGGTCCACTATATGGCTTCCTGCCAGGTGCAGGTCTAGGTGCTACTTGGGCAACAGGAATAGCTGGGGTAACCATGGCAAAGCTTTTAGAGGTCTTTTGCTTCTTGTGGCGATACTCAGGCTTTTTCGCCACTTCCTCCTTAACTCTCTTGTCACCTTTCCTGAATAGAACTCCAGACTTAACTAGATAATCCGTTAAGGACGCAGATAAACGAATAGCAGCTTCAAGTGTTGTTGGGCTACTACCCATGACAGTACCCCGAATTTGAGGCGGAAGGCCTCCAATATAACGATCAATCATTCGGGTCAAGGGTGTAACCAGATGAGGGACTAGGATGCAGAGTTCATGAAAGCGTGTGGTGTACGCCTCACTCTCCCCACTATCCTGGGTAAGGTCCCACAGCTCAATCTCCAACTTCTTCATCTCATTGCTAGGACAGAACTCCTCGATCATAATTTCCTTGAGCTTATCCCAAGTCATAGCAAGAGCTCCTTCCCTACCCCGAATTTTCTTTTCAGCATTCCACCAAGTCAGTGCCCTCCTTTAGAAGGCACTTGAAGCATATTTTACCTTAAGTTCATCGGGGCAGTCACTCATCTCAAATGTGTTCTCCATGCCTTCAAACCATTGCAATAGCCCTGTCGCACCTTCACATCCAAGGTACTTGTGTGGGTTACAAGAGTTGAAGTGCTTGAAAGTACAAACACTCCCACTAGATCCTCCGGTGGAGTTGTTGATTTGAGTGACAATAGTGGGTAAGACCGCAGCAAGTTGTTGAGTGAGCAGGGTGGCTATGGCGGTGGTTTCGGCGGAGGCTTCACTGGTGTTAGCCACGGTGTTATCAGGATCATGACGAGGAGGCATTCTACGAAAAAGGAATCATAAGTCGGTAGTTAGGATAGACATTCAAGAATTAAAAGTGACAATATTTATAAATAAAATCACTCATTCATTAATATTAATGTCTTACAAGATAAATAAAACATATATTTAAAACATATATGTTGAATTACAAATGAAATATAAAGACAAAAGTGACTAGTCAAAATTCAAGATTCGGATGAATGATACTAGTGAGACGTGTTTTAGCCTATAAGTGAGCACTCACTCCAAGGGTCCCCAGGTAAGTGCGACTCGTAACGAACGTGCCTCACTTTCCTTTGACAAGACCCCCAGTGTACAGGCGCTCACCCTTCCAGATTACACGTGTCTCTAGTATCACTATCTAAGCCTTTGATTTTGATGAGAACATTATGGATTGGGCATTGCCCAAGAGTTGGATTCAGCTTCACAAGTCAGCTTTCTTTTCTTGAACGGGAGTTGGGCCTCAGAAGTGGTTCCAACATGGCTCTCTTGGTCTTCGGATTCCGAATCAATTGATATGTTGATTACTTCAGGCTTCGGTGCAGGCCGGCTTGTCGCATCGGAGATTAACTCGGGCTTGACATTATGTTTCGAGGGTAGCAGGCTTCCAGAGAAAGATGATCGTGGTGAGATTAGCCTACTCCAACTAATTGGGCTTTGGGACCCATCATCGGAAATAAGGCTTGAATTGCTAGAGATGTCAGCAGAGTACGACGACATACTAAAGATAAGAGAGTTAGTGGATTAGAATCACATAAGCATATAAGTTTCAAAAGGGAGCTTAGGTTATAGTCTAGGTCAAATGGTTGCCTAATTCTCTATAACCACGGCTCTGATACCAATCTGTCACACCCCAACCGTGCATCTTAACCACGGGTGCGACTTAATTGACAAAAGAACACAATGGAATAAAGACATTTACTATTAAAGTTTCATAATATTAAAAAATCCCAATTACATAAGTTTCGAATTAAACCAAACAGATAACATGTTCAAAAGACAAGCAACTTAAAATAAGATTCTTCAATTGATATTTAGGCAAATCCTATGTGATATTGACTTGACCTATCACGAGCTTAATCACCTGAAACATGTACAAAAAAACAAGTGTCAACTAAAAATAGTTGGTGAGAAATCACAGGTTTAATAAAAGTATAAGTTTGGCAAATGTGACAATTCATATTCCAAGATCATCATATAGCACGTAATAAAACAAACACATGATTAGCAAATCCAACCTAAAATGATGAGTAACGAATAAGTGGTACAACTCGCAAGTTGCACTGATAACGAATAAGATGTCCAACCAAAAGTTGTCCATAAAGTATATGCGGTTTCCATCCTATGGCCCATATCTGTACTACCGTTGGCTTGAAAGTTTCAAGTTAAGGATTTGCAAGTTTAACGTTTATCATGTTGTGTTCATTTACTCACATACATATATGATTCGCTTGTTTTAGAATTGTTTGAAAACGTGTTTTAATGCGTGCCAACGCGTACATGTTCCCCCAAAACGATTTGAATAAAGTGGGGCTATGAAGTCTCACCTTGAAAGCTAGACGGGATAAGAAACTTGAACGAATAGACGAGATGAATCACGGACCAGACCCTAAACAAATAAATAAACCAGTTTTAGGGTAGGTTCGATGGTTACGAGTGTTAGATAGGCGGTTCGGGTCATAAGATTAAGAATTAGTTGCAAAAATAGAGTTTTAGTTGATTTTCAGATTTGGACAGCAAAGTAGCTGAACAAAAAAGGGATTGTTAAAAATATCAAACGACGTCTAAAAATTATGAAATTTTACAGGAAATTATTTTAAGTCGTTCCGAAGAAGTTTCGTTTAGAAAGTTTTTCCATTTGAGACTCGGATCATAGCCAAAATAGTCCAACAAGACAGAAGGTACTGAAAAAGGTTTCTGTCCCGTTTTGGCTACTACGGAGTCATACTTTTGAATTAGAAAACGATCCAATTATGGTTAGAAAGGAAATTCGACGAACTACATCATGGAAATTGATTTTGCTCAGTTTAGATTAATTATGGTCAAGTTACGCTCAGTTAAATTCAGCACAGTTTCTGTCCAAAATCAATGGTTGCACTTAAGTGGTCCGTTTAGGGTTTTAAGATTACCGAACGCGCAAATAAAAATTAGACGAATGTTATTATGTTATTATAATACATAATATAATCAGATTAGGTTATCCAAAACGTCCCGTGTCACCGGTCTAGCCATGATATTCACAGAAGCGTTTTGGAGAATCACAGAATGCAATCGGCATAGCCGACACGAGCAAGCGGATTCTATATTTAATTAGCGTGTGAGTTCATATAAGTGATAATATAGAATAAATAACATGTTTTAAGTTAGCAAGAACATACTAAAGCATCGGCAGAGCCACTTTTGCAATAGTTGTCTTGAGGATTCGCAGAATGCGACGGCATAGCCTCCATTGCAAACGGGATCCTTTGTTTGTTAGTTGGTGATGTTAGCTTGATTTATTAATTTGATTAAGATTATTAGATGGTTTTTAGGGCTAAGGTTTCACATGATCAAGTGATCATGGATAGAAAATAGAAAAAGATTGAGGGGATGAAGAAAGAATAACTTACTTGTTTGATCTTCAAACTCTTGGAATCCTCTAAGGGATTTTCGAAATCTTCAAGGTTGGGAAGGGATTTCACAACTTAGGAGGGGTTGGGAGTGTTTGAGGGAGAATTAGCAAAGAAAACAAGATCCTAAGCCTCCTATTTATACTAATGGTTGAAGGGGTGTAAATATGGAATGTCTTGGAAAGCAATTTAGGGTTTTAGGGCCCTCAAATCTGTGAAATTTTCCTCAATGGGGCTGGGTTTTTTGTGATTTCTTGCTTGGGCTAGGTCCAAGAGTAGGTGGGTTGGGTCCTAGCTTGATCCGTTTGAGTGCGCGCATTCGAAAATTGCGATTTTAAGCATTTCTAAGCGAAATTGGCAAATGTTTTCAACATTAAAGTTGATTGTCATAACAAAAAGAGTATGTTTAGCTAAAAACATTTAAGTTAAAGTTACGTTATTCGCGTATAGTATTTGGCGATCGGTGGGCGAGAAAACGGACTTTTTGATCGTTTTCCGAATTTCAGGATTTATTTAAGGAAAGTTTTGCAAACAAACTTTGTTTTAATTAAAGAAATGAATATTTTAAACATTTAAAACATAAATTAATGTCATGTTAAATGATTTGTCGGTCGTGGACGGTACGTAGTTAACGACGGTTTAAAAGGCGAACGATCGCACAAAAGTACTAACTAGTACTTTTAAGCATCAATTCACATTGAATGGGTTGTAAGAACATGTTTGAGATGTATGGGGGTGGTTCATGTGTATTTAATGTATCATAGAGATCAATTAAGTCTACGTGCGATCCATGAATCAATCACAGATAAGTATAAGTCTTTGAAATCAAGCATAAACGTAATGTTTCACATGTGAACTAGTATTGTAACAACGTCTGAATAGGATTTCAAGTAAAATGAAATGTCATGCGGATTTTCATTGATAAGTCTAGAATGAGTACAAGTAGTGAAAATCAGAAGTGTCACATTGGAGAAGGAGAAATCAAGCGGAAACAGGTAACAAAACATTTGAAAATCGAGTTTAGGGTTTCAAAGTGGGTTTTCAATAAAAGATGGGATTTTTACATTAGCATTTCTCTATAAAGTGTATATGTAGCTTCATGGAAGCAAGATATAAGTTTTGGACGTAAAAAGATCGAATATTGAATCTAAAACGAAGAAATCACCCAAGAACATATGAATCGTCCGAAAACTCTATGAATGGTCCGAAAACTCTGAAACGTCCGAAAAGTATTTCGGACGGAACATTTCGATCGAAAATTATTTCGGACAAGACATTTCGATCAAAATGTATTTTGGATAGAAAGGGATCTCAGACAGGTGTTTTTGAACGAAAAGGCCATGTAATAGGAAATAGTTCTAACACAGAAGTTTTCGGTCAAAATAGTTTTCGATCGAAAAAGATTTCGACCAAAATAGATTTCGGTCGAACAAGATTTCGGACTGATAGTTTTCGAATGAAACATATAGGTTGTAACCTTGTTCCATTCGTGACCCTTGGTAGATTTGTTAGCATCCCACCTAGCTCGAAGTTTCCTTGCTAAGTGAGATAAACCCCATAGAAGTCAGGTGAGGTCTTATTGCCCTTTTTCCTAAACGGTTTTGAGCTAACATGCATAGTGTTAAAGAGATAGTTTTCAAAGTTAAAAAATATTTTATAAAAATTATACGTTTTTTTATAAAATGAAAGTTAAAGTGCTAAAGAGCATATTATTACCTTTTAAACAAGTTTTGAAAGATAATAAAGAGCTAAAGTAAAGAACGATAAAGGAGTTGTACTTCGGTACAGCTCGACAATGACATATACCATGTTATATGCTTATGTGTTGACGTGTGCTATTTGTCTATTTGAAAGTTATGTGATTATATTTCTATTTTGTGTAATGGTGTAATTGCATTGCATAGTAGTTGCATAGTAGAAAGTTCTACACGCATGCTAAAGTAGAAGTCTCACCCTGAGGTGTGAGCAATGCTAAAGGAGTCTTACACATCGGTGTAAGCAATGCTAAAGGAGTCTTACACTTCGGTGTAAGCGATAAAGTCCTACCCGTGGTGTGGGTATTGCTAAAGGAGTCTTGCACTGAAGTGCAAGGGAGAATGAAAGTCCCACCTTGAGGTGTGGGAATCGCTCAAGTAAAAGTCTTACCCTGAGGTGTAATCGAGAAAGGGATTTGGTTCTCGGACCATGATCCATATGTGATAGTTAAAGTGTGATAAAGTCACCTGTCCCGTACAAGTGAAATGATAGTTAGACAGTGTACAGGAAGACACCCTGACGGGTTTCCTCAAAGCTAAAGTTTTTCAGACCGTAACGTAACAGTTTTATAATTGTAACGTTGTAAAGTTTTAAAGTAAAGTTTAAGTGTTTTCAAAGATATAGAAAGTAAAGCTTATTTTATTTTTATAAAACTAAGCTACATAAAAGAAAGTTTTACAGTTTAAAGTAAAGGTAGAACTCACCAGCGTTAGCTGACTTTTAGTATGCATGACAGGTGGAATAGGTAAAGCGAAAGAAAAGTAAAAGAGACGTGAGGGCTGGATAGCATGGACTTCGGGCCGCTGCACTGAAAACTGACATTTCCTGTTTTCCGATAGTTTATGTTATAGACAATGAATTACATTATCGTCTGATGATTGTTTTAATTTAAAGACTTCTGCTGTAATAGATTCTGATTTCTGGTTTAAGAACTATGTTTGTTATGTTTTGTGCCAACTATGAGATGTAACCGGTCTAGGGCGTTTCATAAAATGACTTAATGTTGAGGTCAAATGATGGGGGGAAACATAGATGTGCAAAGTTGAGCTTTAACCCGCTAAGGGAAATGTATCTCGAGGATGGAGTGTGATATACTTCTGTTATTATTATTATATATATATATATATGGTGATTTATATTTGTGTAATCTTAGACACGAGATAAGAATTCTCACTTAGCTTCGGCTAATCCATTGTGGTGAAAATGTGTAGGTAAGACAAATCGGTTATTCATTAAAGTGGTCAAGACAAGTGAATTAATCAGAAAGTCATGGATTGCATAACGTATTGGGGGACCGACTCGAGGGAGTTGTTCCAGAGATACCGGAGGGAAAAAGGGTGGTTAAAAACCGTCGACATAAAAGATAAGTGAATTTATGAATTACTCACAATAGTCCGATTAAATAATGTATATATAAATATATATATATATATATATGTATATTTGTGGTCGTGGATATGATACCATAGAACTGCTTTAACTTATGAATGCGACTAATGATTTGGTGATGTCATATGACAGATTTATATGATGAAAGGCAAAGGTGATCAAGTCTTGGGAGCGAGTCAACAGAAATGAAATTTGACGCTGTCGAGTTCTTTATCCGCATTGTTATCCTAACTATGTAGTATTTTTATACGTTGGTGTTTGGAGTCTATCTTTTGTTGTTTTAACCGAATGATGGATGTCAATAGATATTTTGGGTCAAGTTCTTTTTAGTACATGTTTGTTTAAACAAGTTTTGTTTCGTAAGGGTAGTATATTTTACGAACGGGTCATGCCGAAATTTTTAAGAATGCTCATGCATATCACGTGCGTATGTTGTGTTATATTTTGGCGTTATAATAAAAGGAAGTAATGTTTACTTTTAATAAGTAAATTGTTTTTTTGAAAAATCCGGGCCTATTTTCCGCAAAGTATTAAATATTGTGTTTATGATTACAAGTTGGTATCAGAGCCTTAGGTTGAGGGATTTAAATATGAAGTGGTATTCAAACTCAACCTTAGTGCTCTTGATGGAGGGATTAACGTTGACTCGGGACTTGATCACGAAGCCAAAGACACGAGGTTAGCATACTACGAGTTGATCACCCGTAGGAAGACTACTCTTAAGTCACAAGGAAATGATGTGACCTCAGTAATTGGGGTAATTATGGGAGTCACATGGGTGTATTGTGACCCCAATGTTCAAGAGACAATATGACTTAAATCCCTTAAATGTTGTGTGATTGCAATGGGATTTATCTTTGATTTGATTAAGACATGTATAGGGAATTTTATACATACATTATAGATGACTTAAATCCCTTAAATGTTGTGTGTGTAATCCCCAGGAAATTCCGACCTTTATTTTAACTATTTCGGCAAATTGTAATTTCATTATTTTATGATTCGCATTATGAAAGTATCATATTTATTCATTATAATTCATGAGTGTGCATACATACTTATATGATTGTTATGAAATAAATATATATACCTTGTTATAATAACCAAATCTAAACTTACAAGCTTTGATTATGAATTGATATCATTTATGTGTCTACTTATAAATATATATGTAACTATATATATATACACATGATAATTAAACCATTTAAACAATTTATTATGAAAATATAATATTGTTAGTTAACATTACTAGTGTTTTAAATTATTAAAGATAAATAAAACAAATAAATATATAATTAAATTTATGATGAAATTCAGTCATATACAAAAAAATTATGAGCACTTAAGTTAGTATATGTTATGAAATTAAAAACTATTATTCATCTTTTACAATCTAGTCCTTATAACAAATTAAATTTCGTGAATAAGCCCCTGATCCTACCCTATAAATAGAGCCCTTATTCTCATGTATTATCCGCATATCAACGATCCTCTAGGGTTCTCTAGCTACTAAAGGTCGTTCTTCTCATCTTTTGGAAGATTCTAGCTTAAATCCTTACAAAAGAGAACATAAGTAAGTTATTCTTATGTTCTTGCTTGTTCATACTTTTCATTTCAAAAATCCCTCATAAATAGCTAGATCTATGATCCCTAACATGTTTATGTTATAATCATAGACCTATACAAGATCAAAAGCCATATTTTAATTAAACTTGTTCAAAACTTTTATTTAAAAGCTTGATTTGATCTTTCTTGTTCTTTTCAATTTTAAAAATCATGTTTTTACTAAAACCCCTTATTTTCAAATTAAATTATTTAATATTCAATTTCTATCTTTACTAAACTCATATTTCCACTTTAGCCCATATACTTTTCAAACACACCCTAAACTTGGTTTAGTATACAAATGGAATAAATTTCAAACCAGTATGTAGTTATCTGGCAAACATTAAAGTTCTGGCTAGGAAAGACGGGGTTCTGATCCGGCCAACTCTTTTCAGGGAACTTTTCCGTTAGAGGTACTACTCTAGAATGATAACCATTCTAGTGTAGAACAACCACTTTCAACTAATTATGATTATGATTATAAACCCATTTCTTTGCAAATATTTATACAAACTTTTATATAATTTTTAATTATATGAGAACAATTAAAACACAATTCTATACTTTTAATTAATAATTTATTTGGCTTAATTATTACTTAATTAGAACATCATTGTTATACTTTAAATTTTGGTTTAATTACCAATTAATTAAATCATTATTTGTTTTACATTTATTTTTCGTAAATCAAATGAAAGGTTTTATTCACTTATTTATGTAGTAAATTATTTAATTACTCAACTAATTATTACTCATTTATTTATTTACCCATTTATTAATTTATGCGATTGCAAATAAAAGAAAACTACTCGTTTACTTATTTGTGTATTTATTTACAAACAAAAGAAAACTAATTATTTATTCATACGTTTATATAATTATTACAAACAAACAAAATCCTTATTCGTACTTTCACTTATTACAATACAATTATTTATCAAATATTTATATAAAATATTATTTGTAACTCAAATGATTATTTTATTATTAAAATGAGGACACCCACATCAATCTCCTCGCACATTAGGATTCCCTATTTCTTTTGTACAAATCATTGATACATATATTCCATCAAACATAGGTTAACCTTGTAGTTAGCTAGAACATTTGTGCAACAAACAACATACTTGTGTGACATTCAAGCTACTCATTGCAAGGTGAGTTTACATAGCCCCATTTTCCTTTTTTATACTTTTGGGGTGAAACATGTTTACAATTACATTAAATACACAATTTAATACCTTTGTTCTTATGCTATGGTCTTTATGCTTTATGTCTTAAACAACTTGGTGACCATACATGTGTTCATATCTAGTACAATCATTAACTTGCGCAGCAGGCCTAAGGTAGTACCTAACATGATCATTTATAAGGGAAACCGATACATTACTTAACACGAACCTTGGCGGGTTAGTGTATACATTTTGGTACTTCACACAGTCCGGGGGACTGTGCATACATATTACATGGTTTGATTGTACACTTTGTAACCTTGTGTGTTTTCGCATTTATGCTTTAGACATGCTTTGAACATATTGAATTGTAAACTTTACTTAACTTTGTTTGGTGTCAAAACCTATGTTACTCACCAACTACTTATAGTTGACATTTACTCACATGTTTCAGTTGAGGACACTACATGATCACATAGGACTATGGACCTAGCCTTAATACAGATTGAATTTAACTTGTATTATGTTTGAATTCCTTTTTTTCCATTTCTACTTGTAACGGATATTTTAGTTATGTTGAAATAATATTCTCACTTATTAACAGATGATCATGTGCTTATGAACAACCGCGTCAGCCCCCGCGTATAATCCGCCGTCGGCCAGGGTGTGACAGTGTGTTTGCATTGGGATTTATCTTTGGTTTGATTAAGACATGTATAGGGAGTTTTATACATGCATTATAGATGACTTAAATCCCTTAAATGTTGTGTGTTTGCATTGGGATTTATCTTTGGTTTGATTAAGACATGTATAGGGAGTTTTATACATGCATTATACATGACTTAAATTCATTAATTGATGTGTGGTTGCATTTGGGATTTGTTTTGATTTGGGTAAGACATGTATTGATGTTGTACATGTAATAGGATGACTTAAATCCCTTAATTGTTGTTACAATTGTGAGAATTGGATGTTAACTTATGGGTGTTTACTTGAATTTTTTGTACTTCATGGGTGTTTACTTTAAGCCTTGTACTTCATGGGGGTTTCTAGAAGTCTTTGGACTTAATGGGAGATCTTGGAGTCTTGAACTCCATGTGTGTTTTGAACTTTAGAACTTCTAAATAAATAATGTGAGGGTTGAGATCTTATATCTCATGGATTACCATTTGTTTATGCTAATATGGGTGATTAAGGTTTTTAACCTTAAGGGGGGGTTTAGTAAATGCAATGAGATCACATAATCTCAAAGGATGTAATTAACTTTGGACCTTGAGTCTTGATGGGTGTATTGAGTCTAAAGTCCTAGAACTTCAATAATGAGGATATGAAATCTTGAACTTCAAGGAAACTATTTGTAAGTACCTAAATATTGGGAAATTCCTAATGGGGCGGTAACTACATATTGTGGATATGATTTATTATACGGATTCTCAACTTGACATAGAATTTGGGTGGGTATGTTTGGATGTTATAAACGAACTTTTTCAAAAATGTGACTAATTGATCTATACTTTTTGACTTGAAACATCACATGGTAACAACGAGGAATCATTAGTGCTAAGTGTTGACTCTTCCATGTCGCGAGTGAAATAGTAAACACGTAGACCTTATGTGATCTTGATGAAACCATGCTTATGTGGATAGTAATAAAGGATGAGTAGATGGCATTTGTATTCACCATGGGATCATTGAATCCTAATGGAGGTGATTGATATGGGGAGAGGACAAAAGCCTTAATTTGTCACTATGGTGTGATACATAAATTTCAATGTGTGGGGATGAAGGTAAAAAGTAACTGAACATATGCGTTGTTGTGGTAAAAACTTTGATAAATATATATACACATGGGTGCTAAAGAAATTTATGAAGCTAAAAGCTGAGACAAGTGAGGATTGCATGGGTGTTGTGCAACAAAAGATGAAATGAGCCTGGATGGATTTTCTGCATAATAATGCAGGTACGTGGTTTAATTATAAAATCCATATTGATGGTACTCCTATGGGGTTTGGGTGATAAAAAGAGTTAAAATAACTCCTCACATAAGTACGGGTGAGTAAATTAATCAGGATAGGTGAATCAAGAAATAGGGGTAATGACCTATCATAGAAGGTAATTCGGTTTCGGGGTTGAAACCATTTTAAGGGGGGTAGATTTGTAACATCCCGATTTCAATAAGACGAAAAAGATATTTTTAATAAATATCTAGCATCAAGGTGAAATTATTTTGATAAAGATAGTGTTAAGTAAATACTATAAAATAACATTTATAAAGATGTTAAATGTCGGGAATGGTATTTGATAATTTAATTATCAAAGTATTGACCTAACTTTAAATATCAAGTGTTATGAAACTTGAAAGTTAGGGGATCATTATTTAAAACATGAGAGTTTGGGGTGCTCCTATTATATTACATCTTTGAGGACTAAATCTGATCAAAAATCAAAACTTGTGGTAATAAAGGAAAACTAGCAAAATTAAAAGGTAATGTAAATAAAAAAAATGGAAATCGCGGGTGTAGGCAGGAGAATCAACGACAGGAAGAAAATGGAAGAGGAAGGGGCGATTTCTCCAAATAACCCCAAATTAAGAGGATTAAAGCATGATTCTATCATGCTCATGCGATTTCTAACCCTCTCGTAGGTGATTTTCCATGTTTTGATGATCAAATTCATGATTTAGGATTTTGTTGGTTCTTGATATAAGACTTTCGAATTTGAGGGCTTTGGTGTATGATTTTGTATAGAAAGAACACTAACTTGTATGCTAGAACTATTATTGTGGTCCTTGAATCAAGAGTTCAATTGCATGTCATGGATTAGGTGTTAATACCATGAGATTTCACTTTTTGGGGGATATATGGGTAGGGGAGAGATCAAGAGAAAACCACAAAATTAGGCGAAAACCGAGAAAACCACTAAAAGCAAATAAAATAATTTATAGATTTTTTTTTATTTCTAAGTGTATTAATATAATATTACACAATTCACCAAAAAATCATTTTACGTATTGTGTTTTACGTATACGTAACCACAAATTTTTTTGTTTTCTGTTTACGTATACGTAACACTATGTGTTACGTATACGTAAGCCGATACTTAAATGATTTTTTTGGTAAAAATGTGTAATATTACATTGATATTCTTATAAATAAATTAAAAAAATAATAAATAAATATTATTATATGATTGGTTAAAATTAGTTTTTTTTAGTGATTTCTTGGTTTTCGCCTAACTATGTGGTTTTCTCTCGAACCTTCCCCTATATGGGTAAACCATGTGTAGTTGCTAAGCAAATCTGAATAGAATTGCATATCTAATTAATGGTGATTTTTTTAAAAAAAAAAAAACTTAAAAGATTGTACTATTGGGGGATTATGAAGAAAGTAGTCATCTTTGATAATGAAAATGAAGTATGAGAGTTCATATGAACATGAAATTGGTGAGTTATAGTTTATGCCAACAAGGTGTTTGATTAAATGCCTAAACCAATAAATTTAGTAGAAAACTTGGATGATTTACATTGTTTACATAATTACCATAAATTTTTAAAAATCAAGTTTAAATTAGTGGGTATAAGCTTATGATAAATCTAGTTGGTGAATTGGATTGTTTTGTTTGATCAAAAGGCACATATGAGTTTTTTTTACAAAGAATGGGTTAATCGCTCAAACGGGTCATTTGGATGTTTGGATTTAACATGGTTTGGTTCAGAACTATAACCATTGCAATGTTGTTAATTGTTCGTTTAAAGTAAGGTGCCATATGTTGAAATAATAAAAATGACCAAGAACACATATTATGAGATAGGTGAATAATACTTGCGTATTTGGGGAAATGAATAGCCCCTTTTATGTGTTCTAATGGTTTGCAAGTTTGACTTGTTGTCAAAGTAGTAATGGCATGGTTTGGAAGACAACGAGTCAAACGGATGGAAAGAACAACAACACTTTTAAATTATTGTCTTTAAATTATACCGTGTAAATTATTGTTTTTAAATTATTGTCTTTAAATTCTTATGGTTAAGGTGGTTTAATACCGTGTAACTAGTTTTATACCGTGCAAATTATTGTCTTTAAATTCTTATGGTTAAGGTGGTTTAATACAAATTATTGAATATGGTATCACTTAACATTAACGTATTGTTTTGACCGTGTTTTAGGGGTTTAAATCTGTAAAGTATTAGTGCAAAATGATAATGGGTCGTATGACCCAAGTGCTGAAAATTCAGCTCATTTCCAAATTTTAACTGGTTTTGAAATATTCATAGTAAATTATCCGAATGTCTGTTCGGGGCGTATCATATATGGACGGAAAGTTCTATGAGTTTACTTTACTTAGAATTTTAGTTTGAAGTGAAATACACACTGTAAGTGGGGTGAAATACTGATTTGATACAACTGTGTAAATCTGTTTTGGAACAGAAATTTTATGGTATTTACAAAATGACTGGGATTAGCCAAGAATATTTTGGATGTGATTTTTATACGGTTAATGAGTTGAAATGAGAGATATCTTGATTTGGGGTGTGTATACTAAGCTTAGGAGACATAGATGTTGTGAACCGTATATGTGAAAATACACGTGTTTCACTGTGTGGTGCTTGTGAATGAATAACACTTTTGTTATTAATATGTTAGCGTTAATATTTGTCGAGATGTGGTGGGATTACATTAAAGTAATAATCGTGTATATGGTTGTGTGTATCACGAGATATGAACGGGGTGAAATGGGGATTTATTATTATGGTGTAATTAACCCATTAACGGTGTGTTTTGTAGTGTTCTTTTTATCCCCAGTTAACAGGGCTACTTGGAGGTAAAATGACCTAATGTTGAGGTCGAATGATGGGGGAAAACATAGATGTGCAAAGTTGAGCTTTAACCCGCTAAGGGAATTGCATCTCGAGGATGGAGAGTGATATACTTCGATTATTTATATATATATATATATATATATATATATGTTGATTTATATTTGTGTAATCTTAGACACGAGATAAGAATCCTCACTTAGCTTCGGCTAATCCATTGTGGTAAAAATATGTAGGTAAGACGAATCGGTTATTCATTAAAGTGGTCAAGACAAGTGAATTAAGCAGATAGTCATGGATTGCACAACATATTGGGAGACCGACTCGAGGAAGTTTTTCCGGAGATACAGGAGGGAAAAAGGGTGGTTGAAAACCGACGACATAATAGTCCGGTTAAATAAAGTACGTATAAATATATATGTATATTTGTGGTCGTGGATATGATACCATAGAAATGTTTTAACTTATGAATGCGACTAATGATTTGGTGATGTCATATGTCAGATTAATATGATGAAAGGCAAAGGTGATCAAGTCTTGGAAGCGAGTCAACGAAATGAAATTTGACGTTGTCGAGTTCTTTATCCGCATAGTTATCCTAACTATGTAGTATTTTTATACATTGGTGTTTGGAGTCCATCTTTTGTTGCTTTAACCGAATGATGGATGCCAATAGATATTTTGCGTCAAGTTCTATTTAGTACATGTTTGTTTAAACATGTTTTGTTTCGTAAGGGTAGTATATTTTACGAACGGGTCATGCCGAAATTTTTAAGAAAGCTCATGTGTATCACGTGCGTAAGTTGTGTTGTATTTTGGTGTTAAAATAAAAGGAAGTAATGTTTACTTTTAATAAGTAATTTTTTTTTGAAAAATCCTGGCCTATTTTCCGCAAAGTATTAAATATTGTATTTATGATTTTGGGGTGTCATAGATGGAACCCGGTTTGGGTATTCAGATTCCTAAAACGGGTCAAGGACGACCCGAATCACGTGTACGTGTAGATGGGGTGTGAGAAGTGAGGATGATGATCAGTTGAGACCCAGCGTTAGGGTTCATTTATTTACACTGTTGTTCAACGTACGATAAGACGTACTCTGATCTTGGATCGTGCGTTTGACAGGTTTGAGTTTCGAGTGTGAACGGGCGGGTTGCAGAGAAACCGGTGAGTTTCTAATCCCCTCTTTACTATTTTACTGTTTTGGGGCTATCGTACATACTCGTGTGTTTTATACTAATAAACGAATGTATACGAGTTATGATTAAACCTGAGGTGTTTTACGAGATAATTGTATATTAATGGAACTAAGGGTCTATGTGGTGTTCCTAGGTTGCGTGAACTAAGAGTTAGGTTGGTACGTTAGGTGGGTGTGTCGTACTATGAGTTATTCGGGGTGAGTCGGGATATGAGTTAAACATTTATGGGTATATGTAGGATGTGTTATCCTGATAATATGTGTGGGATGCATGCTTAGTTAACGAGTCGTGACAATGCTAGTATGTTTTTATGTGTTATGTGTTTGCATCGTTGTCCTTGTGGCACGGAAAACGGGATTATGGAGGACGAGGTCCTTCGGGAAGTCACCGAGAGTGACAATGTCCAGGGGGACAGTGATTAGCTTGGAGTGTGATGAAAGCCCTGACGAGGGTAACCATGACGAGAGTGCTTGTGACGAGGTATTGTTTGTGTGCATTTATATTTAATTTACCGCATGCAAGTGTTAATGGTAATTATTTGTGTTGTGATGTTATTACTTTGATGATAGGCAATGGGTTGACTGTGGTGTGGGAGTGAGGTCGTGTTTACGACTGTTGTGTCAGTTGATCTTGTGAGAGTCTTGGTTAAGGCTTGTTGGGTCGGTGTTTAGGGGTTGGTTGTGTTAACCGGACTTCGAGTTGATACGTGTGGTAGATTATGAGTTAGTAATGTAGTAAGCTCGAACATGTCGGTGAGACTTACTGGGTTTTGGGTATGGGATGAGTCTTGGGTGGTGGACCCTTATGGGAATGGGTCGATAAGGTGGGTTACATGTGTGTTAATAAATGACAAACCGTTTTATAAAGGACCGGGATGTCCTGAGTGGAAATAAATATTTATGGTGACGTGGATGTTTCTATTTAAAACAAACTGTTAGAACTCACTCAGCGTAGTTGTATTATATGTACGTTAGATTGTTTTGTAAGTGGGTCTCGTGGACGACGTATCTTGGCTTGCGAGCGGTGCTACTCGGGTCGGTGTGCAGGCATTCGTGTAAGGTTAAGTACTATAACGAGCTAAAATAGAATAAACTACGATTGATTAAGACTTCCGCTGAAAATAAGTGTGTTAATAAGCGTATACCCAGTGTTGAGACCCAACTGTTTGGTGCCCGGTTTGGGTCCTTACAAAACATCTAGTGCAAAATTAAAGTGCAAATCGATGAAGATGGGTGGAGAAAGACATCGCGCCGATGTGCCGTGGGGAGGGGATGGTAATTTACATTTTTGTACGAATTTTATTTGGTTTAATAGTAAAATTGGCGAGTTTGGTCCCCTTCATCGGAATTACAGGTCATACAGGTTCTCGTCTCCACCCCCTATTTGAATTTCAGATCTGAAAAATTTGTAACAGATCTAAACTAGCTTCAATGGAAGACATCGAAGGTGGAGATGGTGATGGGGCATCGAAGGTTGTCGATGTTGTTGAGGGGATGGTAATGGAGATGGGGTGTGGGTGGAATCTAGGGTTTTTTTGTATTTGTTTTAAAGTGGAGATGAGGGGATGGTGATGGTGGTTCTATGGTGGTGTGCAGATGAAGATGACAGCGATTGTGGTGGTGGTTCCATGGTTGTCGTCGGAAATGTGGTGGTGGTCCCGTGGTGGTAGCCGAAGATGTGGTGGTGGTTCCATGGCGGTGGGTCTAGATCTGAGAAGGGGTGAGGCTTTTACAAAATTAGGGTTTAAAATTTATTTTTGTGGGTAAAAAGACCAAAACGCCCTCACATGCAAGGCACTTGACTGGAGTTAACTAGAAAAATTAACGTCCGTTAGTGCAAAGGATGTAACGTGCAAAGTTTTTTAAACATAAATGACACATTTTGTAATTACCTTAGTTGAATGACGTATACTGAAATTTGGTCATTACTTAAAGGACGTAAAATGTAATTTGCTCTTCTATAAAATATTATATGTCGTACGATTGTCAAAGAGCTAACCCTTAAAGGTGAAAGGGGTGGGACTCGGGTTGGGACTCGGGTTGGGTCTCGGCTTCGATCGGGTAAACGGCAACTCCGCTGCAAGCAACTCAGGGCGGGGCTCGGGTTCTAATGACGGGTTCATGAAGCCGGGGAATGGAGAACAAAAATAGTCGTTGAGGAATTGACTGTTGGAAAAAAAAAATTAACACTATAAATTCCAACATTTTGCTACACAAAATTTATATAAAAAAATACTCTCTTCTACTACTCTAGTATTCTACTACACTAAAAGGGATCAAGGAAACAACCATCCTACAACGTAAACTAGACATCCACAAAATATGGTTGGCCTCGCAATTTTTAGGTTTTTATTTTTTAGTTATTTTAATTTTTAGGTTTTATTTTTTTAGTTAATTTTAATTTAAACTTTAATTTGTTTTATTTTTTTAGTTGATGAAATTGTGTTTTAAAAATATATTTAAAAAAAATTAAAGTAGTTTAGGGTTTCATCCATTATGTTTAAATAGTTTAGGATAAAAATAACATAAACGTTATCTTAAGATAAAAAAGTTAATATAGTTTAGAGTTCCACCCGTTCCACCTCCTTATTCTCTCTCTAAAAAATATGCCACTTTTTTTCTCTCTTTCTTAGGTAATTGTATCATTTTAAAAAGGCAATCAAAACAACAATGTGGTGGTGTTGTTTTCACATATTTTGAACTAAAGAATCTAAGCACTTTTTTTTTTTTTTTATAGGTAACTTTCATTTTTTATGTGGCAGTTACATCTTTAAATCGGAGACCCGTACCCCACAACCTGACCACTACGTTGTCTGAACCGGGCCCGTGCGGTCAGAACGAGAGGCATAGGCTATCACCGGGAAACCATGGAGCCTGCTGCCACTTGACAACAGTTGCGCTGCTACACGGGCCGAAACCCGCTAGCGAAACGCACTCCGGACTAAAACCCGGGGTGGTTCGGACTCGAACCTGCGTGGGCAAGTTGAGTCTTCATTGCCATAACCACTAGGCCAAAGCCCAGTATTGCCAACTAGAATTTGACACTACAAAAGTGATCATTTTTATAAAACGACATTTAAATTTTAATTTATTACTCAAATTACTTTATTCAAAGAGCCTAAAATGGGACCAAGATTACATTTTTGTATTTATAACGAGGATTTTGCATTTAATAGTTACGTTTTTTATATAATATATCTTTAATATTACTAACACTCCATTAAATGTTTTGCTTTTTTATGTATTACGTGTTTTAATGTGTCGCAACATGCGAGTTAATGCGTCGCAACACGAGTGGCTCTTGAAAATCTTTGATTTATTTAGTGGCTTATTTTTTTTTAAGTTTCGAAGCGGTTTGGCGTCCGTATTTTTTTTTAGCTTTTCTGAAGACTTTGTTTGCTTAACGTTTTAGCTTTTCTCTTTCTTTTAAAAAGTTCGAAGCCGTTTAGCGCTCATTGCTTAACGTGTCGCGGGGCGGGGTAGGCTATATGTTTTGTTACGAAAGTGGTGTGGGTTGTGTTAGTATGTATTTTGAAGTAAAAGATTGTTGTTAAAAAATCCATTTTTCTAAATCTTTAATTTTTAGGAAAACAAAACTAAAATGCATTTTTAATATCTATTTTCTGTGAATGTTGTTAAATTTTCTGATCTTTCTGCTGATTGCAAAATTAAAATTATGTTTGACAATGTATTAGTCTTACAAACTAGTAAAATTTGTCCTACGTGGCGGTTCGCTTTTAAATAAAATTTATATCGAAACGCAAATAAAAATGGTATATTCGGAATTTAAGAAAACATTATGTTGTGATATACCATAGATAAAAATAACCACATCGTAACAGTATATTCAGAATTGAAGAAAACATTACGTTGTTGTGAAAATAAGTGTGAAGGAGCGCAAAAACGAGTGTTACGTGTTTAGTGGCATTATATTATGTGTTGTAGTATAATTGCATTGTATAAAGCCCTGCAGGCAAACAAAGTAGAAGTGTCACCCCGAGGTGTAAGCAAGCAAAGTAGAAAGTCTCACCTTGAGGTGTGAGCACGCAAATGAGTTTTACCCTGAGGTGTAAGTGAGAAAGTCCCACCGTGAGATGTGGGCACAGCAAAGTAAAAGTCTTACCCTGAGGTGTAAGCGACAAAAGGAATTTTGTCCTCAGACATTGATCCATATATGATAGTTAAAGTATGTGATAGTCACTTGTCATGTGCAAGTGAAAAGTAAAGTTTGAAAGAGTAAAGGAGGATAACTTAACCAGTCTCCTCAAAAGTAAAGTTTGAAAGAGTAAAGGAGGATACCTTAACCGGTTTCCTCAAAGGTAAGGTTTGAAAGAGTAAAGGAGGATACCTTAATCGATTTCCTCAAAAGTAAAGTTTTAACGAAAGTTTTAATGAAAGAAAGAAACAAAACGATTTTATAAATTGTAACGTTGCAAAGTTTTTAAAGTAAAGGCAAAGGCAAAGTTGTTCTAAAGAAAAGAAAGAAAGCTTATGTTATTTTTATAAAACTAAGTTACCTAAAGGAAAGTTTAAAGTTTAAAGTAAAGATAGAACTCACCAGCGTTAGTTGACTTTTTAGTATGCTTGTCAGGTAGTAAAGGTAAAATGAAAGAATGAGTAAAGGAGCCGTGAGGGCCGGATAGCATGGACTGCCGGGTTGTTGCGCTGAAGACTGACATTCCCTTCCCGATAGTTTATGTTTGAACAATTTTTAATTAAAGTAAAACTTTATTCTATTTATGGAAGATTGAAGAAGACTTCCGCTATAATAGATTCTTATTACCGATTTAAGAGCTATATGGTTATGTTTTATGCTAACTATGAGATGTACCCGGTTTTGGAGCGTTTCAAGAGTTATACCTTCCAAGAAGTAAACAACAAACCAAACTCTAACACTACGTATCAACGAACCGAGTCGCAAGATCTGGTAACACGAAAACCCCGGGACAACTTAACTCCTTCGGTTTCCTCAAAGATTAATCCAACACACAAACTTGGTTCTAAATCGGTTCATGTTTCTCGGTCAACAACAATCCACGGCTCAGGAAGCGGTGGCGCACGACGGAACTCGCGACGGAGGCGGCTATGGTTGCGCATGGAACGGTCGGTGGCTTGTGAGAGAGAGAAAGTGTGTGTGTTTGTGTGTGTGTGATTAGGGATTTGCCTCCTTAGTTGTGTGTCGCCGGTATTCAACCCTTAATCCCCTAGTTTTAACATTTATAAATCTTGGGGAGAAAGGGTTTTTAATAATTAAACCATTTAATTAGTAAATAAATACTTTGACTAACTAAATTATATTATTAATCTTATTAATATTATATCTAGTTAAAAACACAGTTAATAATCATCAAACCATTTGATAATTATTAATCTTTAAATTAATTCTTAATTATCAACTATTGACAATTAATTAATTTAATACATTTTTAATTATTTGTAATCCAATTACAACCAATTAAACGTCTCTTTCTATGCCTCGCCAGCCATCGTGTTTAGATTATTTAACTCCTGTGACAATCTTATTGTTCGTTGCTTATAGTGCAACCCTTTGTGTCCTACCTTACTAGCACTACTGTCAGATGTCGTTACTTGAGCATACTGTTCCCAACATACTCTCACTTGCACAAGTCTTGATCATTTGTCAACACAGAAACTGGTGGACGTTTAGCTACATCTCACTGCCCCTATAAAGTATGACGCTTTAAAGCTGTCTACTATTCCCAATAGTCTAAGTACTGTTACTTAACTACTCGTAATAGTTATGGTTATCAGTCGATTATCCTTCTGTAATTGATATCCCATTGAACATGAGACATAGATCATGTGTTCATTCTCATATAGTGTTTTAACATTCCCTTTCTCGATCTCAATGCCACATCCTCAAAATCCACCTGTGGGGTTTTACCGCAAGGCGTGTGACAAACCAAGATCTCAGTCATTAGTCATATCAAACGACACTATATGAATTTAATAAAAACCATTAAACGTTCAGAGTAAATGCGGAAGCGTAAAGTAAAATATTTAATGCGCAAAGCAAACGCGCCCAAAACCAAGTTGATTAAAAATAAGTAAATAATTAAATGTTCGCAAAAATAAAGGACTCACATGCATGTCCTAATCGTGTACTTGTGCCTTAGCGACCTGAGAAAACATATTAAGAAAATGTGTCAACGCTAGGTTGGTGAATTCACAGGTTTCAGTTATAAATAATGTTAGCCAGATAATGTACATTCTAAATATATCAATAGGTAGCTAACCTATGTTCAAGTTACTAAAGCGCTCACAACCGAAGCTGACTGTTTGTGTTTGATGCCATCCACCATGTCTATCAACAGTGGTGATGTGTTAGGTCAATTTTACACCCGTTCAACCTCCATTCGAGTTAGCGCGACTAACGCGGGTGGGGTTTGTCAAACCCAGTATTACTACTCAAGATTACCTCACTAATTCCATATTAAACGGTTCGATGTGTAAGGACTTTCATGATAAAATGTTACGCTTAGTTTAACAGGTGATATATATAAGAATTACAAAAATCATATGTTTGTGTCATGTTTCCTCCCCCTAGTTTAAAATAGAAAAGGGGCCGTGAAACTCACCTAAGATGTGTAGAGTGTAGTAAATAGCACCACAACAAAGAATGCAACAAAACCACAATAGATTGCAAGTGAACTGCCTAGGAATGCCCTAGAATATGATTGCGATAGTTAGGAACATGTAGGGATATGTGACGACGTTACAGGAAGATGGGATTTACTAATGATTAACGAAAAGGAACCTTGACATCGGGATTAAGAAATCCCTAGTTTGGTATTTAGTAATAACGTGGTACGCGTGCAACATCACTAGATACGAGGTAAACAATATTAAATAGTACCGGGGCGTTTTCGTGAGGGAAATAAATTGTTTACAATGATAATATAAATAAATGTATTATTTTATAAATAAAATGATAGGTATATTAATTAGATAATTAATCCCTAGCATAGGAGTGTTTTCCGGTAATAGATTGAACTAATATAATATTATAATAATATGGGGATTGATTTTTGAATAAAATAATTGCTTAAAACTGCTCCAAAAAATACACATTGTGGGATTCGAACCTGGGTCTCACCCACAACAGCACAACACCTCAACCAGTCATGCCCGCTAGGGTATCACGTTATTGATCGGTTCTGTTTGGTTTTTATCATTTAAACCCATTTGGTTTTCCCCTTCACGAATCCGATCCAAAACCACCCATGAATCCCTCGTTTTTTATCGCGATTGAGTACAGAGACTTAGAGGTTTTATTCATCGATGGATTGCGTGTCTACAGGGTGGTTTAATTGCAAAAAAAAATCAAGTTTTAGTCGATTAATTCTTGTTCAAAACATTTGAACACTATGTTTTGAACACGTAATCAAATCGGATTAATTCGATGGAATTGGAAGTCGAATTCATAGGGCTTTCACTTATTGGGGAATTGTGAAACTACCCATGTAATTCATTTTGATTTTAACAGGGTCTAGGTGCTAGTTCGATTACCCGGTTTAAGCGATGAACCCTAGAATCGGTTCTAGTTCAATTCGATGTTGTAAGCCCCAATTATGTTAGGGCTTTTGTTCAAATGATGAAACCGAAACTGTAGGTGTGTTTGGTTACCTGAATTGGTGTCGAATTGATGGGGTTCGACTAGGCTACAGTCGTGACTCTGAATGCTTGGTCTCCGACGTCTCCGGCTTCTTCTCCGATCAAATTGGGGTGTGCAGAACGCTCAGAGGGGTGCGATTAGAGTGTGCATGGTGTTTGATTTCAAAATGGTGAACGAATTTGATCGAATTCGATGGTATTAGTTCTAGTTCTTCGGTTACGGTTTTAAATGAGATTAATGTGATTAATTCATGATTATTAGCGATGCTAAACGCTTAGAACCTGTTCAATGATGATCGATATCATCAATGCTACTCATTATAGTTTTGAATTCGAATAGGCTTGGAGTTACAGATTGAATTTGGGCAATGAACATCCGATTTTGACTTTAAAAAGTCAAAGAATTGGGTTTTTGGTATTGGCAGGATTAGCCCCTGTTGTTTTCTGTATGTAGGTTTGAGTTATGGCAGAATTAGTCCTTGTGGTTTGTAACGGAGTTAACCGAGTTTGTGAGTTTAGGTTAACGAGGTTAACCTGGAATTGTAGGGTGTCATATCATCCACTTGTTGAAAGAATTTTCGTCCCGAAAATTAAGTAACGTCGGTAGTCGCTTAAAAAAATTCTAGATGTCACATCATCCTTTAGTTGAAAGAAATTTCGTCCTGAAATTTAAATAGTACCTTATGTGTTTGATGTTGACTTCTTGAAAAGCTGAGGATACTTGCGCATCATCTGATCCTCGCACTCCCATATGATGTCCGATCCGCGTTTCGAGTTCCAACGAACTCTGACAATGGGGAATTTACTATGCTTGAGCGTCTTAACTTCTCTATCCATGATTTCGACCGATTCTTCAATGAAGCGTAATTGTTCGTTGATTTCTAACTCTTCGAGTGGAACCACAAGTGTCTCGTCTGATAGGCATTTCTTTAAGTTTGAGACGTGAAAGACGTTGTGTATGCCACTAAGTCCTTCAGGTAGGTGTAGTTGGTACGCTACTGGACCAATTCTCTTCACTATTTTGAACGGCCCAACATAACGAGGATTTAACTTGCCATGTTTCTCAAAACGGATTACACCTTTCCAAGGTGAAACTTTTAATAGAACCTTGTCGCCCACTTGAAATTCCAACGGTTTCCAACGCTTATCGGCATAACTCTTTTGACGGTCACGGGTTGCCGCCATACGATTCTGGATTTGCACTATTTTGTTTGAGGTTTCGTGCACTAGTTCAGGACCCGTAAGTTGGCTATCCCCAACTTCAGCCCAACAAATAGGTGATCGGCATTTCTGTCTGTACAATGCCTCGAACAGTGCTGCTTTGATGCTAGTATGATAGCTGTTATTGTAGGAGAACTCTACTAAAGACAGATGAGTCTCCTAACTGTTACCGAAATCAATCACACAAGCTAGTAACATGTCCTCTAGAGTTTGAATAGTACGTTCGGTCTGGCCATCTGTTTGAGGATGGTACGCTGTGCTCATATCTAGGCGCGTGCCTAGAGCTTTTTGTAAAGATTGCCAGAAACGTGACGTGAATCGAGCGTCTCGATCAGAAATGATTGACATTGGCACTCTGTGCCGAGAGACTACTTCTTTCAGATAAATACGAGTTAGCTTCTCCATCTTATCAGTCTCTTTGATTGCAAGAAAATGAGCGAATTTGGTTAAGCGATCTATGATCACCCAGATGGTGTCACATCCGCTAGGAGTTCGTGGTAGCTTAGTGATAAAGTCCATGGAGATCTGCTCTCATTTCCACATCGGGATTTCAGGTTGCTGGAGCAAACCAGATGGCTTTTGGTATTCGACTTTGACCTTTGAACAGGTCAGGCACTTGCTCACATAGGTGGCTATATCAGCTTTCATGTTCGGCCACCAATACAGAACCTTCAGGTCATGATACATTTTATCGGAACTAGGATAAATAGAATACCGAGATTTATGAGCTTCATCCATTACAAGTTCCCTTAAGTTCCCGTACACTAGGACCCATATTCGCTCTGCGAAGTAGCGAATACCATCCGATTTAACCTCAAGTTGCTTTTCCATGCCACGTGTGGACTCTAACGGTGGGTTTTCTTCTTTCAGGGCTTCGAGTTGAGCATTACGGATCTGATCAGGTAATCCGGTGTGAAAAGTGAGCTGTAACGCTCGAACTCGTCTGGGTTTGGTTTCTTTTCGGCTTAGGGCATCGGCTACCACATTAGCTTTGCCCGGATGATACTTGATAGCACAATCATAATCATTCAAGAGTTCGATCCAACGACGTTGTCGCATGTTTCTCTTTCTGTTCGAAGATATGCTGAAGACTCTTGTGATCGGTGTAAATGGTGCATTTCGTACCGTATAAGTAATGTCTCCAGATTTTCAGTGCGAATACCACGGCTCCCAACTCTAAGTCGTGTAGTTCTTCTCATGAATTTTCAATTGTAGGGAAGCGTATGCGATAACTTTCTCACGTTGCATTAACACACAACCGAGTCCCTGGATGGAAGCATCGCAATACACTACAAAGTCATCTGTTCCCTCTGCCAGAGATAGGATGTGTGCGCTACAGAGTTTCTGCTTCAGTAGCTGGAATACGGACTCTTGCGTGTCACCCTAGTTATATCCAGTACCTTTATGAGTTAGAGTGGTGAGAGGTTGAGCGATCTTTGAGAATCCCTCGATGAATCGACGGTAGTAGCTAGCCAATCCAAGAAATTATCGCACATCTGTTGTATTCGTTGGTGCTGCCCAATTCTTGATGGCTTCTACTTTAGCTCGATCGACATGTATTCCTTTCTCGTTGACCACATGTCCTAGAAATTGAACTTCACGAATCAAAAAATCGCATTTGGAAAATTTGGTATATAACTGCTCTTGCTTCAGCAGTTTAAGAATTAAACGTAGATGCTCCTCATGTTCTTCCTTGCTCTTAGAATAGATAAGGATGTCATCAATGAAAACGATGATGAACTGATCGAGGTAGGGTTTACACACTCAGTTCATGAGATTCATGAACACCGTGGGTGCATTGGTTAGTCCGAATGGCATGACCAAAAACTCGTAATGGTCGTACCGGGTTCTGAATGCAGTTTTAGAGATGTCTTCGTCTCGGACTCTCAGTTGATGATAACCTGATGTAAGATCGATCTTTGAATAGAAGCTTGACCCTTGAAGTTGGTCGAACAAATCGTCAATGCGGGGAAGTGGATAACGGTTCTTGACAGTTACTTTGTTCAACTCACGGTAATCAATACATATACGGAAAGTCCCATCTTTTTTTTTACGAACAAGACTATGGCTCCCCATGGAGATGAGCTAGGTTGGATGAAACCCTTATCCAACAACTCTTGCAGTTGTGTGGATAATTCTTGTAACTCACTAGGTGCAAGTCTATACGGTGCCCGAGCAATAGGCGCTGCTTCGGGTGTTTGGTCGATCTAAAATTCGACCTGATGATGGGGTGGAAGACCAGGCAAATCTTCGGGAAATACTTACGGAAAGTCATGAATGATCGGAATGTCATCAATCTTCTTCTCTTCGAAAGGATGTTCGGTGATGAGGGATAGAATAGCAGTATGACCTTTACGCAAACACTTCTGCGCTTTCATGAAGGATATGATGCCCATGACTGCACCACTCTTTTCACCTTGGACAGAAAGGGCTTCTCCACCAGGGAGATGAAGGCGAACAATTTTATCTCGACAGATGATTTTGGCTTGATTTTTGGATACCCAATCCATACCGACAATTATGTCAAAACTGCTAAGTGTAACCGACATGAGATCGATATGAAGTTTATGTCCAGCCAATCCTAGTTTACATACCTTAAGGATGTGGGTTGCTTCGATTATCTGACCATCCGCTATCTCTATGGTGTACTTGGTTTCTAATAGGGTTGGAGTTGTTTTTAACAGATTACTAAGATTTTTAGATATGAAGCTCCTATCATCACCAGTATCGAAAAGGACAAAAGCAAAACAACCGTTTAGAAGGAACTTACCGATAACCACGTTGTGATCATTTCTTACTTCCTCTAAACCAATCACGAAGGCTCGACCCTTCGCACCATTTCCATTGTTGTTACCATTTCTGTTGCCCTGGTTGTTGCCGTTATTATTTCCACCATTTTGTTTCAACTGAGGACACTCTTTCTTGAAGTGTCCTTCCTTTCCACATTCATAGCAACCCCTTGTAGATCCCTGTTGCTGAGACAGTTGCTTAGGTTGAAACTCACCCCTACAGTCTTTTGCAGTGTGGCCCATTTTACCACACCGTTAACAACGGTACTTATCACATGGTCCATTGTGGTGAAAACCACACTTGTTGCACTTAGGGTACTTTCCAGCGTAAGTACCCTGATTCTAACTTGAAGATGTATGCTGGTTAAAGGTTTTAGTAGGCTCAAACCTACGTTGTTGTTGTTACGGGGGTGGGTTAGACTGAAAAGTCTTGGAGTTGGTGTTGCTATCAAACTTACGCTTATTGTTGTCAGTGGCTTTGGTGACTGTGCCTCTCGGGGGTAGGGTACCCTGAGTTACAGCCTGGTCGGTCAGTCTGTGAGCTAGCCTGGTAGTTTGCTGAATAGTGGTGGGGTTAGAAGAAGTAACCATGCTTTGAATTTGAGGTACTAGGCCGTTGATGTACCTCTCGATCCTCTTGTGTGCTGGAGTTACCATTTGTGGACACATGACTGCTAAATCATGAGAGCGGGTAGTATAAATCTAAATTTCGGAACCCTCCATCTTTAATTTCCAAAATTCGCCCTCAAGTTTTTGAAATTCGTCACGAGGACAGTACTCCTACCTCAGCATAGTCTTGAATTCCTCCCAAGGTAAGGTGTTAGCCATGTCCAGACCTAACATCTGGACGTAAGAGGTCCACCAAGTAAGGGCGGGACCCTCGAGTGTAACGGAGGCATATTTGACCTGGTTTGCTTGGGGGCAGTTGCACATAGCAAATACCGATTCAACCTTCTCGATCCAACGGAGCAAACCAACTGCTCCTTCATCACCACTAAACGTGTGGGGCTTAAAGTCCATGAAGGTTTTGAAAGTACAGGCCTACGGGTTATTGTGCTGACCTGGATTGGAAATATAGATACTGTTTAAGAATACCAAATTTGAGAGAACAAAATTTTGAGTCCATTCGGTAAAGTCAATAGATGATAAATTTACCTCCAGCTGGGTTGGCTGCTAAGGCTTCAGCCACTCGTTCATTGATGAGCGCAGTAAGTTCGGCTGCGGTCATGTTGACATTACCACGACCACCATTATGTCCACCTCGTCCACGACCACGTCCAGACATGATCTTTACATTCACAAATACAATAATGAGAAAATATATCGCATATTATCATCATACAAGTACTAGTAAGCAAAAGGAGAACAAAACAACAACATCTAATATTTCAATCATAACTCTTGATTAAATAAATTGTAAGGGCTACAAAGTAATTTCAACCAAAACATCAAAATCGAGAAATATTTGTTGGATGGGGACAACCCTGCCCATCTAGGTTCAGAAAGAAAAGATAAATAAGGATAGGATATCATATGCCACTGCCAGCTGAAGAAATAACTGATCCGTCATCATCGTCCTTAGCTGGTTCTCCCTCGGACTCATCATCTTGTGCATCTCCTACTGCATTGGCAGCCTCAAACTACGCCTCCAACTCCTCAATCCTATTCTCAGCTGCCCCAAGGTCAAACTCTAATACATTCACTCGGGCCTGCAACTCCTGGAGTGCTGCCACCAAGTTGTCATGCACCTGGTCAGTCTGTCCTAGATCTTCTGTTAGTTTCTCAACCCTCTGGTCTGCTTGACTTCCGCGTTGCAACAAGTCGGTGATCTCGCCTGCAACATCGCGCATGTTCCGGATCTCCCAGTCCATCGTTGCTACAAAGGCAGCAAATGCATGCTCTAGTGGGTATGATAGGGGTCGTAGGGTGTGTGAAGAAGAAGGAGTGTCGGTAACGTGAGAGGGTGGGGTCTGCTCCTGACGAATCCAGCTCCTGATCATGTGTGTTATCCCTGACACGCACAGTGAAGGGCTTGTCGTACACCACGGTGTTGTCAATAGGGTTCAGCTGACGCCTCTTAGGTTCGGGTTAAGGTATAGTAGGAACATCAGGTTCCTGGTTATCTAGGAACGTAGGTGGAGTCGACATTCGTGTAATGCAAGGTGTAAGTGCCATGTTTGAGTGCCTGTGTCATATAACTAATGGATGTGTGTGGCTATAGTCTAGTATGCAATCCTAGTTCTCTATAATCAATGGCTATGATACCAATCTGTCACACCCTCAAAATCCACCTGCAGGGTATTACCGCGAGACGTGTGACAAACCAGGATCTCAGTCATTAGTCATATCAAACGAAACTATATGAATTTAATAAAAACCATTAAACGTTCAGAGTAAATGCGAAGCGTAAAGTAAAATATTTAATGCACAAAGCAAACGCGCCTAAAACAAAGTTGATTAAAAATAAGTAAATAATTTAAACGTTCGCAATAATAAAGGACTCCCATGCATGTCTTAATCGTGTACTTGTGCCTTAACGACCTGAGAAAACATGTTAAGAAAATGTGTCAACGCTAGGTTGGTGAATTCACAGGTTTCAGTTATAAATAATGTTGGCCAGATAATGTACATTCTAAATATATCAATAGGTAGCTAACCTATGTTCAAGTTACTAAAGCGCTCGCAACCGAAGCTGACTGTTTGTGTTTGATGCCTTCCACCATGTCTATCAACAGTGGTGATGTGTTAGGTCAATTTTACACCCGTTCAGCCTCCATTCGAGTTAGTGCGACTAACGCGGGTGGGGTTTGTCAAACCCAGTAGTACTACTCAAGATTACCTCACTAATTCCATATTAAATGGTTCGATGTGTAAGGACTTCATGATAGAATGTTACGCTTAGTTTAACAAGTGATATATATAAGAATTACAAAAATCATATGTTTGTGCCATGTTTTCTCCCCTAGTTTAAAATAGAAAAGGGGCAGTGAAACTTACCAGATATATGTAGAGTGTAGTAAATAGCACCACAACAAAGAATGCAACAAAACCATAATAGATTACAAGTGAACTGCCTACGAATGCCCTAGAATATGATTGCGATAGTTAGGAACATGTAGGGATATGTGACGACGATACAGGAAGATGGGATTTACTAATGATTAACGAAAAGGAACCTTGACATCGGGATTAAGAAATCCCTAGTTTGGTATTTAGTAATAACGTGGTACGTGTGCAACATCACTAGATACGAGGTAAACAATATTAAATAGTACTAGGGCGTTTTCGTGAGGGAAATAAATTGTTTACAATGATAATATAAATAAATGTATTATTTTATAAATAAAATGATAGGTATATTAATTAGAAAATTAATCCCGAGCATATGAGTGTTTTCCGATAATAGATTGAACTAATATAATATTATAATAATATGAGGATTGATTTTTGTATAAAATAATTGCTTAAAACTGCTCCAAAAAAAACACATTGTGGGATTTGAACCCGGGTCTCACCCACAACAGCACAACACCTCAACCAGTCCTGCCCGCTAGGGTATCGCAATATTGATCGGTTATGTTTGGTTTTTATCATTTAAACCCATTTGGTTTTCCCCTTCACGAATCTGATCCAAAACCACCCCTGAATCCCTCGTTTTTTATCGCGATTGAGTACAGAGACTTAGAGGTTTTATTCATCGATGGATTGCGTGTCTACAGGGTGGTTTAATTGCAAAAAAAAATCAAGTTTTAGTCGATTAATTCTTGTTCAAAACATTTGAACCCTATGTTTTGAACACGTAATCAAATCGGATTAATTCGATGGAATTGGAAGTCGAATTCATAGGGCTTTCACTTATTGGGGAATTGTGAAACTACCCATGTAATTCATTTTGATTTTAACAGGGTCTAGGTGCTAGTTCGATTACCCGGTTTAAGCGATGAACCCTAGAATTGGTTCTAGTTCAATTCGATGTTGTAAGCCCCAATTATGTTAGGGCTTTTGTTCTAAGGATGAAACTGAAACTGTTGGTGTGTTTGGTTACCTGAATTGGTGTCGAATTGATGGGGTTCGACTAGGCTACAGTCGCGACTCCGAATGTTTGGTCTCCGGCGTCTCCAGTTTCTTCTCCGGTTAAATTGGGGTGTGGAGAACGCTCAGAGGGGTGCGATTAGAGTGAGCAGAGTGTTTGATTTCAAAATGGTGAACGGATTTGATCGAATTCGATGGTATTAGTTCTAGTTCTTCGGTTACGGTTTTAAATGAGATTAATGTGATTAATTCGTGATTATTAGCGATGTTAAACGCTTAGAACTTGTTCAATGATGATCGTTATCATCAATGCTACTCATTATAGTTCTGAATTCGAATAGGCTTGGAGTTACAGATTGAATTTGGGCAATGAACATCCGATTTTGACTTTCAAAAGTCAACGAATCGGGTTTTTGGTATTGGCAGGATTAGCCCCTGTAGTTTTCTATATGTAGGTTTGAGTTATGGCAGAATTAGTCCTTGTGGTTTGTAACTGAGTTAACCGAGTTTGTGAGTTTAGGTTAACGAGGTTAACCTGGAATTGTCGGGTGTCACACTCAATTTCAAAGTGGTCTAATCAAAATCTCATGAGTTTGAGCATGGCCATGCATTTACACCAGTTTGAAAAATGAGGGCTGAGAGACGTCAACCACTTATCGAAGTAAGGGAACATATTCCTTCGACTACATACAACTCTCACTAAGTTTCAGATTAACTATAAACTATCATCCTTATTACTACCTGATCAATGAACAACATTAGATCATGTCAAAGAGCAATCTTACACATAATCAAGTTCTAATATACATCTTAGGTATGAGGATACGGGGGCTACACCATTTTCAAAACCTAATTACGACAATGATCCATGAAGTATTTTGAAGCGGATTACGTTCAATATTCATTCTGTAATGAAAATCTGTGAATTTGGTCGTCAACTCCTTGAACTTTCATCATATGAACAAAACACACAATTCACAGTGGTCTTAATTCAAACTATATTCCCATAGATTTGATTGACCGCAAGTGCCTTATAGTCCTTCTGCCGATCATGTTTCAGCATCTGCCAAATCTTTTCCTGAGCCCACTTTCTTTACTATTGCAAACCAATATCCGGAGTGGCATCAAGCCATGGCCAACGAATTTTCAGCTCTTCTAAAAATTGCACTTGGTCCTTAATGCCCCTACTACTAATGCTAATTACAAGTGGATGTACAGGTCAAAGAAAGACCAAAATTGAGCGGTCTTTCCATACAAGGCTCGCCTCATGGAAAAAGGGTTTCGCCAACAACCAGGGGTCGACTATCATGAAATTTTCAGTCCAGTTTAAAAATCTACTGCCATCATAGTAGTTAGTTCTCTTGTTGTTTCACAACAATGGCCAATTCGTCAACTTCATGTTCATAATGTTTCCATACATGGTGACCTTAAGGAGACGTCTATCTTCGGCAGCCACAAGGATTTGTTGATCCTAAACATCTGGATCATGTGTGCCTGCTTCATAACTCTTTATATGGCCTTAAACAGGCACCATGGGCATGGTTTCATCATCTGTCACAAGCCCTTCACAAACTCGGCTTTAAAGGGTCCAAAACTGATCCTTCCCTTTATACATACAAGTCTAGGGGCATAATTATGTACATTCTGGTTTATGTTGATGACATCATCGTCACCGGTAACATTACCCAAGATGTTAATGCACTCATCAAACAGCTCAGCCATGCCTTTGCTTTCAAAGATCTAGGCGATCTTGACTACTTTCTGGGCGTTGAAATTGTGCGACAAGCACATAATATTCTACTATCCCAAAGAAAGTATATTTGAGGTCCTTCAATGAGCTGGCCTTTCAGATTCAAAGCCAGTCTCTTCTTTGATGAGCACCTCACAAGTCTTATCTCAGGGAGACAATCCCCTATTTTCTGAACCAGTCAGGTATCGCTAGCTTGTTGGTGCACTCCACTATGTCATTCTCTCAAGGTCGGACATTGCCTTTGCCGTCAACAAAGTGTGCCAATACATGCACGCACCTTCTGACAATCACTGGTTTGCAG
Source organism: Smallanthus sonchifolius (assembly GCA_023525975.1). Lineage (NCBI taxonomy): Eukaryota > Viridiplantae > Streptophyta > Magnoliopsida > Asterales > Asteraceae > Smallanthus > Smallanthus sonchifolius. The sequence goes on along the minus strand of CM042018.1, from coordinate 18,631,982 downwards.
TTAAACGAATTCTCAGGTATCTAAAAGGCACAATCAATCATGGCTTACTAGTTCACCACAACTCTGGTTCCACACTCCAGGCCTTCAATGATGTTCATTGGGAAGGTCTCTCCACTGTTAAAGCCTTTTCTGATGCTGATTGGGATGGGTGCCTGGAAGACCGTCGGTCCACGAGGGGATTTCCTATCTACTTGGGCTCTAACCTTATATCGTGGACCGCACAAAAACAGAAAACAGTTTCTAGGTCATCTACTGAGTCAGAATACAAAGCTCTAACATATACAGTTGCAAATTAACTTGGCTAGAAGCTCTTATTCGAGAACTTGGGATAGACACAAAATCTACTCCCACTCTCTAGTGTGATAATCTCGGTGCAACCTACCTTGTAGCCAATCCAGTCTTTCATGCTCCTGCAAAGCATGTCGAAATTGATTTTCACTTTGTCCATGAAAAAGTGGCTCATGGAAAACTCAGTGTATAGTTTATATTGACAGACGATCAGATTGTAGACATCTTCACAAAGCCGTTGCCGACCCAAAGATTCATGTTCTTACGCCCCAAGCTACAGGTCGTTCCCTGCCCTTCGCTTGTGGAATATTAGATCATGTTGTAATTAATAATATTACAATGTAGTATTATGTAAATATGGTTATCGTATATAACATTCATTGTAACCCTAATCATTTACAATTATAAATACAATCACATTTACACACACTTACGGTGTTTAACTAGACACGACCATCCAAAATATAAATCAAGTTTAAGTGCTTAAACATAATTATCCTAAAATAATTGACATATTACATACATAACTATAAACGAACGAACATAAACTAATTTCCCGTCGAATAATTCACAAAATGTTCGCTGAACATTCAGTTTATTTACAAACCTAGCAATGTTCATATTGGTCTCACCCCAAGATAGATGAAAGGGAAACTTCCTTTTTACAATGGAGGATGTTTGTAAAAGTTTCGATAGAGCCCACATTTACCCCGATTTTGAAGAGCCATGTTTTTTCCAAGTTAACTTTTAAACCCCATCACAAATGAAAGCATCTCAATTCTAGCCAAGCTTAATAATTTCATGCTCACGAATTCTTTTGATGTAAAATAAAAGCAACTTTTAATGTTTGTATTATTAGATATATTATTGTATTCAATCAATGATGTAGGCGTTTGTACCCTTTCTTTGTGTCCATACTAGACATGTCACTTAATAATAATAAATGATAGGTAAGAAAAATAAAATTGGTTCTATCAATGTTTGCACTTTATTAGTCATGTTATCTTGTTTCTTACACTTTTAAATTAATAAATAAAAATTCTACGAAAACACGTGTCACTTTTTGATGTAGTAGGCTAAGAGGAGTATTCATTAATTTTCACACATCCATACCTCTCACGTTAGCGCCACATCATTTTTACACGGTATCCACATATGGGAGGCGTGGTGTTCCATTTTTCATCAACTTGAAAAATACACGTGTCTAAATATCATTAGTCTTGACCCCACCTCCTTCACGCCGGCCCTCCACGATCGTGGACCACGCCAAGGGGGCGTGGTGTTCCACGCTTTCACGGCTGCCACCTCACCTCCACGATGGGTTTCACGGGAGTACTCCCCACAACCTTATCGGTATGATTTTTCCTCCTATCTCATTTTAAATAATGATATTAAAACAATATATTTTTAAATATTTAATATAAATTTATTTATGGATACTTATTATTTAATTATAGATAGTTAATATATCATTAACCAAATAAATTTAGTATGAATTAATAGTTATCAATTACATAAAAAAATTAATACCCAGATGAAAAAAAATGTTTAAAAATTAACTTAACGATATTATAACTGTCACGTCAAAGTATATTTTTTTAAAGACATTTTTTGATAAGTATATGTGTTAACATATTATATTATATTTTATTCAACCCGTGTAATACATGGTTTTTAAAGACATAATATTTTTATTACCAAGTATATAACAGTATATTTATTCAACCCGTGTAATACACGAGATTCTAACCTAGTAATAATCTATTACTATACTATATAATAAATAAATGTTTTTTCATGCCACATGTCTCCTCCATATTCATTCTCATCATTTTTTTCCCGTCTCTCTTTTATTAAATACACTTCTATCTTTTAATAATAATATATTTTTAAAGAAAATACTAATTATACTAATAAAACATATTTATTTTAAATTATCTCTTATTATAAGAAACTTTAAAGACTAATTATGTAACTTTTATTTTCAATCAAATAGTAAATGAAAATCAAATTACATTAAATAGTAACTAACGTATTTTCGAAACCCAATTATATATTAATTTTTACATATTTTGAATTTTGTTTTCTATCCTTAGTATATGTAATACATTTTTACACATGTAAAATATATACATAAAGATTTAAGAATTTTATGTATTGATATTTTTCACCACGTGTGTATTACATGGGTTCTAAGCTAGTTATAAATAATCATATGCAGATTCTCAAATATAGAAAACAAAATGCAAATTTGCAAATCCTTCAATTACTTTTTTATAAGTTATAAAAAATAACAATTATATATCTATATAAAAGTAAAACTGATAGGAACGGTGCTCTAACCCTATTGGACCATCATGCCACGTGGTATTTGGTGATTGACGGGTTTTTTTGTTTGAATTGCAATTTTTTTCCTGCATATACATAGTTTGTTACACACTTGAAACCAAAAAGGGCTTTGATTGGGATGGTAGCGCGCTTCCCCTCCCCCTTGGTGACCCGGGTTCGAATCTGTCTCCCCCTCCTCGATTTTTTGCTTTTTCCTTTTTTCCTTTTCCTATTTATTTGCTGTTGTTTTTTAAAAAAAATTAATACTTTTATCCATTAATTAGTTTAACCGTTCTTAAGTTTTAATTTTTTGGTTTATTGATATCTTAGAGTTTTGGTACACCCGTTTTAATATTTGAGATCGTGACGAAATTCTCGACACAACGGGCTAAAAAGAAAACACTCTAGTTAATACTAGTTATAAAGAACAATAAACAAGGATAATAAACACAATGGATGGTATGTTTTGTTACGAGCTGTGAGTTGTCACTTATCTTATGTAACAAAAATATACGTGTATACAGATATTGTAATTATTAACTCTCTAAAAGGACATGAGGGTCCACCAATAGGAGCCTGTTAGTGGATACTATTAGTATTAAATTAATTTTTTTTTTCAAACGAAATTTTTGTTTGCATACGAAGGTTAAGCATGAAATTGGATGAGGTGGTCTAAGGCCATGGAGGTACGCATCTTTCCTTTTTTTTTTTAAATTAACACTTTATTTTATTTTTTTTGTTTTTTTATTATTTAACTGAAAACATATTTATCTGAAAAAATGATTATGTTATTTACTTTCGGGTTTTTTTTATGCTTGAACATATTTTTTACTTTTGGGTTTTTTTAATGGCAGAACGTTAGTTTTTTCGTTGGTTCAATAACATTGAAGGGGTCGTCAAAATGGAACGTTACAAACTTTAGCCTTCACGTCGCAACGCGCAGGTTTAAAAAGTTTTTTGTCAACGTTTGAAAATGGAGTTGTATTAAAAAATCGGGATTTTTTTGTATTGTAGGCTATAATGAGCCTGCGTTTGACGTAAGCTTTATCCCCGCAAACGAGCCAAACTAATAACGACCAAACTTCCGCCGCATAACGCAGGGAAAAAACTAGTTTTTATCTAAAATTACCTTTCAGATTAACATAATGCTAACTTTTTCAGTAGTATTTATTATTTGAGTTTTTATTTTATTTTTATATAACTTTATATTTTTCAATTATAATTATTATTACCAAACATTTCTAATATTTAGCCCCTGTCTTTTAACAACGGTTGATTTACTCAAAAATAACCATAACATTATAGGTTAATAACGATTGTTAAACTCACGACATGCTACATGTTTGGCCAATCAATTTGTAACGATGCGTCAATTTTCTTATTTTTTTATAATTTCCTACTACTACTATTATTATTATTATTATTATTATTATTATTATTATTATTATTATTAAATCGGATAAGAGAAGAGGAGAATAGAGGTTTTAGAGACACCCACCAGAATTAGTGAAAACCCTCACCTACAAACACTCTCAAGTCTCAACTAACAAAAATGATGTATGGACATTGCAGGCCGGAGGTGGTGATTGTCATAGCGATGGTGTATTTTATTTATTATTAGTTATAATATTGATGTAAAATGCTACTATTAATAAAAGGTCAAATCATCGGTCGTCTTTAACCTTTTTAAGGGCCTAAAGCGAATTATAAAATGTTGGTACTCTTCGTAAATAAAATTTTACATAGGATCCTAACACGTGAGAATACGATGACACCCATTTTTATAGGATTTCCAAATGACATGCAATCTATCATATTAGTGTTGGAGTAAGATTTAATTAAAAGAAAAACCTTTCAAAGTATACTGATTTTTGTTCTGCTTATTAAAACTTGAAAATTACACGAAGTTAAACTTTAAAATTTTGGGGACGTTTAAATATAGGAGCTCCAAGCCTCAACTTTTTTTTTTACTGTCGAGCCGCCCAGTATCAAACATACATATGTGACGTCATAAAGATAATTAACATGTTCAACCATGACTATTTTTACATGTTAACTAAAATTTGAATAAAATCATTACAAAAAAGTTTAGAGGTTAAACTAAAAGCTAGTGAAAGTTTGAGAATTCAACTACAGGTACAATTAATATAATATATCAAACAAACAAACATATAGAATAAAAATCTCATTCAAATAGTAGAATTCGGGAATGGTGGATTATGATAAACCTTACCTTTATCCCATAAGGTAGAAATGCTACACCCAGAGAGACCCCTGACTCGAACAATTAATATAATATAATTTATTTTAATCTCAAGAACATGCGAAATTGTTATTGCCATTTTATTTCTTTTCATGTTTTCCCTAAACTCGAATAATGCAACATCCCTTTCACATGAAAGAGTGACGCCTAACCTTTTTTGGCGACACACGATCCTATTTTTTAGCTCACTAGGTTTGTAGCGTTTAAGTTTACGAATTTTTGTTTAACGGTAAAAATTTTATTAATAAGAACCTGGCTAGTAAGAAATTAGACATGACGAGACAGAATTACAAACCGACCTAGAAAAACGACCCCCAAATGCAATTACAAGACTAGAAAAAAGAAACACACAAAAATTAATCACGCGAAACAAAACAAAAAAGAAGGTCGAAATGGAGCGGGACGATAAGAAACATCCACGATCCGAGCCAAAAAAATGACCTAAATGTCATCAACTTCAAACTGCCGCATGATCTGTCAATAGCAAAACTATTTTTGTCGATCCGAACTGTGGCTCGTCTCTGTAGAGCATCAGTTAAAAGAATACTATTTTTTTTGTATTCAATTTTTCTCCATATCTTTAAATCCACATGTTAGACTCACGTTTTATTAAGTATGGCCAACGTGATTATTTATCTAATTATTAAATTGATCAATTGATTTATTTATTTATTATTAACCTATGACTAGTAATTAGTTGATGGCCCTAATTATTTTTAATGGGTCATTAATAGGTTTCCCTTATGTGTACATATATATAAAGAGATAATTAGAGAGATTTGACTAATCAATATTCAATCACTACTAACATCAAATTCGTCCGTCTCTCTCTCTCTCATAACCGTGAGTTCTAACAAACTCACCTTAGTCATCCTAACCGTACACCCAATACGAGAACCCGATCCTTATCAGAGATCATGCCGTCTTCTCTCTCATCGGTTAGCTTATCAGATATGATTTACATTATTGTTTTCCATTATCATGTTCAAGAATTGACCAACATATGGTATCAGAGCGTATGTTTATTAATCAATCTTGTTTCATTCCCCAAACTGGAATTAAAACCGGAAGAACAATATTTTGATTAAACATAAAGAAAATCGTCCTTATCAGTTTCATGGTTTTCTGTTTTTGTTAAATTATCACGTTTTGATCTCATAAAATCGAAGTCCATTAAGATTTCAAAATATGTTAAAATAATGTTTTAAGATTTTCGATTACAGGCTTAAATCTGATAATATTGAAGAACAATTTTATCTAATATTCATGAAACTGATTTTTGTGTTCATCGTAAAATTCTATGAAATCCCCTTATTTTGGGATATGTTAAGATTTTGATTATGTTTCCTGAAATCATGTAAAACTATCTCCAAGTTTTCGCATTAAAATATTAACTTTTATTATTTTAAACTTTGCGAACTGATAAAACTTGGATATACTAAACACCTAAAAGATTTTCGAAATCAGAATATAATCAAAATCCATTAGTTTTCGCACATGCCTTATCAGGTGTAAAGTTCACGGGTCCTAGTTCACGGGTTTTAAGTTCACGGGTGTGGGTTTACGAGAACGAAATTTTCCGAGAACTCGGTTTTTCCCGAAAACATAACTATTCCCGAGAACCACAAAATTTTTCGAGAATCCAATGTTTTTCGAAAACTTAGTTTTTTTTCGAGAACTCAATCTTCTCGAGAACATACTTGAAGCCGTAAACCTAGCCATATATGCGAAATTGTTATGGCCATTTTATTTCTTTTCATGTTTTCCCCAAACTCAAATAATGCAACATCCCTTTCACATGAAAGAGTGATGCCTAACCTTTTTTGGTGACACACGATCCTATTTTTTAGCTCACTAGGTTTGTAGCGTTTAAGTTTATGATTTTTTTTTAACGGTAAAAATTTTATTAATAAGAACCTGGCTAGTAAGAAACTAGACAGGACGAGACAGAATTATAAACCGACCCATAAAAGCGACCCCCAAATGCAATTATAACACTAGAAAAAAGAAACCCACAAAAACTAATCACGCGAAACAGAACAAAAAAGAAGGTTGAAAGGGAGCGGGACGATAAGAAACGTCCATGAACCGAGCCAAAAACCCGTTGCACTAAACCACAAATGCAAAGCGACCTAACCGTCATCCTGCAACTTCAAACTGCCGCATGATCTGTCGATAGCATAACCATTTCTGTCGATCCTAACTGTAACTTGTCTCTGTAGAGCATCGGTTAAAAGAATACTATTTTTTCGTTTTCAATTGTTCTTTATATCTTTAAATCCATAGAGAAGAATTCGGTCCATTTACGCAACTGAATTAAACCAATATAGTATAGCCATGAAAAATTGGATTGTGTACCACCTTTAGGAATCATACCTGATGTAAAACCATTATCACATCCGGCGGTAACATTAAGACTACGACTACCGTCACACTTATCATAACCACACAAGTCACAAGTTCTTATGTATAGGAGATTGATGGAAAATAAAAAGTAAACCAAATGTTTAGAAGTAAACATTCTTTATGGGGTGTGACGCAACATGTTGAAAATCCGTCAATAGTGATACCTCATATGTTAATACTGTTTGTGAAAATATAGAAGTTTTTTTCTAAAAAAACATAAATGATGTTGTATATACATTGTGAACTAGAAAACCTTACCCGGTGTATATACCTTAGTCTAAGGTTGAGGGATATCCTTCCCTCCTATATCCGGAAGACTGAAACCATGTTGGCATCACATCAGATTTTTCATCATTTCTCAATCTATATCTAAAGAGGCGAAATCCATCTTTCTTCGTCCCTGAACCATTTTTAAATAAATAATAATAATAGTATAAGATTAATATAAAATAAATAAAAACTATTTAAAAAAATAATAGTGCGTATAAATGCGTTTCTTGGTTACGTAATCCCCAAATATTAATGGCTTTCAATATCCTCCGAAATGTCGACTCAAGCACGTGTCAAAGCCATTTACGAGCCCAAAAATACTTTATTTTGAATACAACTCGGTTTTTAAATAAGTTTATATCGGAATGTTGATAAAAAATAAAATAAAAAAAACTGTGTATTTAGATTTTTTTAAGTTAACGAGCACAAGTTATTAGAGAAAAATCAAATTAAATGTTAAATAAAATAATAATAAATTAATAATAGTATAATAATAAAAAAGTAATAATAAAAAATACGATTGCATTCATGAGCTTCAGGAGACAATCGGGACATTCATCCCAAACTGGGACCAAGTTATTCCTTCTCGATGAGGCGGGGCGGTGTTCCCACCGGTACCATGACACCCTACACTCTATCCCGAACCCACTCTGCCTACACTAGCATATATGTATATAGAGGTTTTTATTAAGATGGAAAGAGTTTGAAGGATTTTCAATCTTACACGAGCTAAAAACTAGCGAGGTAAAGATGCGACCAAATATGTGAGAACTTTTTTCGAAGACATTGTTTAGTTCTCTTTTTTGTGACACATGCAAAATTTCAGGATTCTAAAACCTAATTGTTGGGCTAAATCGACTAGGCCCAACAGAAATTCAAGCCCATTTGAGGCCAAATAAGGATCCAAGCCCGTTAGAGATCCAAATCTACACAATTCGAACATCACACTAACCCCTTTGTTTCGTCTAATGACTTGTTACGTGAATCTGAGAATTTAAGAAAAGATATAAGAATGTACGCTTTTCAGTAATTTTAAACGTTTAACGCGTCAGACATCGGTTTAATATCGAATACTAGGTGAGACGATTAAATAAGATAATAAACTATTAATATTAAGTATTAATATTCATTGGAAAGACCGTTCAGATAAATACACACATAGTACGTGTATGCGAACGTTAAATCATGTCAGGTGCTCGTATGATCAAAGTTAGCGGTACGGTCTTTACCAATACGTATTTTGATACAATAAAATTATAAGTTTTTGTTTTAATATTATTAGTGAAATAATAATAGTTATATCCGGAGTGCGGAACGTTTAATCGGACGAACACGTAAATACGCGGTACGGGCGCGTACCGGACTGGACGAGAGTCCAGAATTTTCGTAAATAAAATGTTTAAATAATATTAATTATTAATATTATACGAAGTAAACATTATTTAGCACAAATCTTACAAAGCGGGACGTTTTACGTTACGAGTCTTGACACGCGGGTTCTTAAACTTGAATATCAAATAACGTAGCGGAAAACTTTAATTTAAATATAACAGTAACATTGTCAAACATGTGGAAGCGTAAACATTGTCTAAAACATTCATTACATAACATAAACATAACGTAACGGGATGCCAGTCATCATATCAGCCGGGTAACTCTTCATCGCTTGCAAAGCATCACCGTCCCTCCGTACCTGTCCTTAACCTGAATGTGCATACTAAAAGTCAGCTACGCTGGTGAGTTCTAGCTTTACAAAAAACCTTAGCATAATCATTTTTGCCAAAAACATAACATACATTTATTTAACAAAAGCGTACGTAACATGCAATAACTTAACATCATCAAAACATCGTAACATAGCATCATAACATAAGTCAACATGAACCGAATCTGCGCCTTCTCGTAACCGCCAATTCCACATCATCGGTTGGCGGAGAAACCCTGAGGCACGCCACCACTAGGCCCATCAACACCGTACTGTCCTTCGGGTGAAGAAATCCTAGGGCCTGATACACCAAAGCCATTCAACACCAACCCGTACCTTAGACATTATTTCCCCGCAAGGAATATTACCTTCCATCGGGGATCCCGGAAATCCCATGGGTGACCGTCGTCACCCCATCATCAACCAGTTGTACAACCGTTAGCCAGCCATAAAGGCCCCCGTAAGGGTGAGACCATTACATACATACATACCCTAGCTCCCGTAGGAACTCGTGACGGATTCGTTCATTCGTGACTTTCATAAAATCTTTACCTCATCTTAGTTAAAGTATTCATACGTTTTATTAAACAAAACATCATCTCTTTCGTAAACCTTTCGTAAACTTCATTTGGCAAAACATTTCAGAAACATCATCTCGTAAACATCATTTCGTAAACATCATTTCGTAAACATCGTTTCGTAAACATCATTTCGTAAACCTCATTTTAAAAACATAATTTCGTAAGTATGCACACCAGCCCAAAAGAGTTATTAAAATGTTATAAGAGAGGGCTCTAGAACTCACCTGAGATAAACAGGGTCAAAGGTCTTTACAGGATCTTCTAACCTGTACGTTCACAACCTAATCTTAGCTTTACATACAACTCATTATATTTTTATCCTTTCATACCAGAGAACCTAGGGGTACACGGTTCCTTCCCGTAAACTTTGGGAGTTCACGGTTCGTTCCCATGATCTTGGGGGTTCATGGTTCAAGGGGAATTCTCGGGGTGTACCCGAGAACTAAGCTCGAGGATCTTCAGCCGTGAACTTCACCCCAAACCGCAAACTTCACCTAACCGTGAACTTCACCCAAACCGCAAACTTCACCCAAACCGCAAACTTCACCTAACCACAATCTTCACCCAAACCGCAAACTTCACCCCTAAGCCCTGGTTTTGCATGGACTCAGATCTGGATCGACGGATTCGTCAAGTTTGGAACTTTTTACGTTTAAAAGGTGTATTTTCCCCCCGTGATTCCAGATCTATAATCCTTTTCTCATTTAGTTTATAAAAACTCATCCTTTTTTACGAAAATACCCGAAAACCCAAAAAAGAATAAAAACTCATTTTTGGTTCGGGTCGTTACCTGTTTCGAGATTCTGAATTGGAGAACCTATTCACGAGCAGTAGAGGAACAAGATGCTAGATCCTAGGGTAGATCCGTCAACTTTCTCTCTCTACGGTTTTTCTCTCTAAAACTTACAAATGAGAGAAATGTTGGCGTGTTGGGCTATTTGAAGGGGAAACACCCCTCCAAGTTCGTCGGTACAGACTCGGCCCGGCCCATCGGGCTTTGTTCGTTCCGTTCCTCGCGTAGTATGAAACTCGTTTATTCTTTCCGTCTTGTTTTTTTGGGATGTTACAAGTCTACCCCCCTTACATTAGGTTTCGTCCTCGAAACCTGTCATAAGTCAAACAATTGAGAGTATGACTCCCTCATTTCTGTCTCCGTCTCCCAAGTGGCTTCAGATCCCTTTCTGTGTTTCCATTGTACCATAACCAATTGGATGACCTTATTCCGTAACCGTTTCTCCTTTCGATCTAAGATGGCCACGGGTTCTTCGATGTAGTTAAGGCTGTTATCGACCTCGATATCAGTTAGTGGAACATGAGCCGATTCATCCGCCAAACACTTTCGCAAGTGTGATACATGGAAGGTAGGATGAATCCCACTTAATTCGTCAGGCAATTCCAACCGATAAGCGACTTCACCAACCCGTGCCATTATTCTGAATGGTCCGACAAACCGCGGACTTAACTTTCCCCCTTCCTCAATCGTATGATCCCCTTTCAGGGCGACAATTTCAACATTACTTTGTCCCCAACATTAAACTCAATAGGCCTTCGTCGTTTATCTGCATAGGATTTCTGACGATCTTGGGCGGCCTTCATTCGTGCCTTAATCTGGTCAAACCTTTCTGACGTCTCTTTAACGACTTCGAGACTTCCCAATTCCTTCTGTCCAATCTCACCCCAACATATCGGGGTCCTGCACCTTCTCCCATACAACATTTCGTAAGGCGGCATGCCTATAGTTGTGTGATAACTATTGTTGTAGGAGAATTCAGCTAACGGAAGGTGACTATCCCAACTGCCACCGAAGTCTATAATACAAGCACGAAGCATGTCCTCCAACGTTTAAATGGTCCTTTCGGGCTGACCATCCGTTTGCGGGTGGTATGCCGTACTAATATTAAGTCTCGTGCCCATCGCTTCGTGAAATCTTTTCCAGAACCTCGATGTGAATCGTGTGTCCCGGTCAGATACAATCGTCAAAGGCATCCCATGCCGTGCTACTACTTCGTTAATAAATACTTCCGCTAACCTTTCCGATGAGAACGTCTCACGAATAGGTAGGAAATAAGCACTCTTCGTTAAACGGTCCACAATTACCCAAATGGTGTCATGACCTTTAGCTGTGCAAGGTAGCTTGGTTATGAAGTCCATAGTAATGTGTTCCCACTTCCATTCTGGTATATGGAGTGGTTGAATCTTCCCATACGGTTTCTGTTGTTCGGCCTTAACTTGTGAGAAAGTCAAGCACTTGCTTACGTATTTCGTCACTTCTTGTTTCATCCCAGGCCACCAGTATTCCTTCTTCAGATCTTGGTACATTTTGTTGGTACCGGGATGGATAGAGTAACGAGACTTATGAGCCTCATCCAAGATTTTGGTTCTAAGCTCGCCACCCATAGATATCCACACCCGTCCAAAACGCGTCCTAATACCAAGGGTGTTATATTCCAACCTGTCCTATTGGCCAACCATTCTTTCCTTCTTTATGTTTTCTTCTTTAAGGGCTTCATCTTGAGCCTCTTCAATTTCTCTCATCACATCCGGTGTTACCACCAACTGGCAAGCTTTCACCCTAATAGGAGCAGGCGCATCCTTTCGGCTTAGAGCGTCAGCCACCACGTTTTCCTTTCCAGGATGGTATATGATTTCACAGTTATAATCTTTCAAGAGTTCCAACCATCGTCTTTGCCTCATATTAAGCTCCCTTTGTTCGAAGAAGTACTTCAAACTTTTATGGTCGGAGTAAACAGTAAACTTCACCCCGTAAAGGTAGTGCCTCCAGATTTTCAATGCGAATACGACAGCAGCAAGTTCCAAATCATGAGTCGGATAATTGACTTCGTGAACTTTCAACTGTCGTGATGCATATGCGATCACTCTCCCGCGTTGCATCAGTACGCACCCCAATCCCTGACCCGAAGCGTCAGAGTATACCACCAGGTCTTCATTGCCCTCGGGAAGGGCCAAGACTTGAGCTTAGGTTAGCTTCTCATTCAATTCCCTAAAAGCCTCATCCTGGGTTGAACCCCATTCGTATTTTACCTCCTTCCGAGTCAACTTTGTCAACGACGAAGCTATTTTCGAGAAATCCTGGATGAATCTCCGATAGTAGCCTGCCAATCCCAAGAAATTGCGGATTTCAGTTGGCGTCTTAGGAATATTCCATTCCCTTACCGTCATTATCTTTACTGGGTCAACCATAATGCCATTCAGGTTAATGACGTGACCTAGGAATTTGACTTCCCTAAGCTAGAACGCGTATTTGGAGAACTTAGCATACAACTTTTCCTTCTTCAGAGCCTCCAACACCTCCTTCAAGTGACATGCGTGATCACCCTCATTCTTGGAGTAGATGAGGATATCATCGATGAACGCGATTACCGATCGGTCCAGCATCGGTCGACACACCCTATTCATCAAATCCATGAACGTTGCGGGGGCGTTCGTCAATCCAAAGGACATTACGCGGAACTCGAAATGTCCATAGCGCGTGCGAAATGCGGTTTTTGGTATGTCTTCTTCCATTAATTTCAATTGATGGTACCCGGATCGAAGGTCGATCTTTGAGAACCAACTGGCGCCCTGTAACTGATCGAACCGGTCGTCGGTCCTTGGTAGAGGGTACTTGTTCTTCACGGTACGTTTGTTCAACTCACGATAATCAATACACATTCTCATCGAACCATCCTTCTTCTTTACAAACAACAACGGGGCACCCCCAAGGTGAGATTCTTGATTGGATAAATCCTTTCTCAAGTAATTCGTCTAATTGTGCCATTAGTTCTTTCATCTCTACCGGTGCTAGTCGATATGGAGCCTTAGCCACGGGCTGGGCATCTGGTACTAAGTCGATTCGGAACTCAATCTCTCTATCAGGTGGTATCCCAGGCAAATCCTCTGGAAACACCTCCGGGTACACGCGTACCACGGGTACATCGTCAAGTTACTTCAATTCCTTACACTAGTCAATTACGTACACCAGATAAGCCTCGCATCCGCGCCTCAGTTAATTTGTTGCCTTAATCATCGAGATGACGTTAGGCATCGGGGCGTCGCGATCCCCGAATACTTCGACTTTGCTACCATCCGGAGCCTTGAGTCGAATTATCTTTCGTTTGCATATAATCTAAGCCTTGTTGCCAGTTAGCCAATCCATACCCAATACGACATCAAACCCTCCCAAAACCATATCAAACAACCTGACATGGAATCTATGGCCTTCTATTTTCATCGTGGAATTGTCAACTACTTCGGTTACCCTTGTGGTTCTACCCTCAGCGGTTTCTACACTAAAGGCCCTTTCTAGTTTACTGACCAAGTATTTTACCCGCTTACAGAAAGTATTAGATATAAAACTCTTACTGGCACCCGAATCAAATAACATAGATACAAAAGTGTTGTCGAGGATGAACATACCTGACGCCACATCGGGGTCCACCATGGCCTGTTCTTGCGTCAGTGCACACTCTTGAGTCTTCGCTCGGGGCCTTTCTTCCTTTTTCTCCGGGCCTTTCCCCTTTCCACCTTCCCCCATCCTTGGCTTAGTGCATTCACGGCTCATGTGTTCGTTTACCCCACAGTTATAACATTTGACACCTTGCGGGCATTCCCGGGAGTAGTGCCTAGTCTTACCACACTTAAAGCACATATTAGTTCCCATCCTACACTCCCCCTCGTGCCTTGCACCACATTTCCCATAAACCGCGATCTCCGTCACTCTAGCCTGTTTCTCTCGGGCTCCATACAGTCTCCCGCCAGATCGTTTGACCAGAAAACTTGGTTTCTTCTTCGGATCATCAATAGCAACAACATTCAGTGCTAGGTCATCGAACACCACGCCACTCAGTTCCACGACTGAATCATAGGTAGTAGGAGCGTTTGCCTTAACGTAGGTGTGGACCTTGTCCGTCAGTACCTGAATGTAGCATGCAATCTTTCTTTCCTCAGTCGTGACAAGATGTGGCGCCAGACATGCTAGTTCATTGAATCGGGTAGTGTACTGCCGGTGCGTCATGCTCCCGGCCTTCAAACCCATAAATTCTCTCTCTACCTTCTCAATCTCATTTCTCGGACAGAAGTTCTTGATTACCAGAGTTTTCAAGTCATTCCACATCATTGAGTCAACCACCTCGTCCCCTTTAACTTGACGTACACCTTCCCACCAGTGAGATGCTTCCTCCATCAAGGTGTTAGCAGCAAATTTCACAACCTGATTTGCTCGGCATTCGCTTAAACGAATAGCGGCTTCCATACGGATCACCTAGTCAAACGTAGCCACCGCGTCTTTCTTCCCAGTGAGAACCGACATATCACATGCCTTGAAGGACTTATAGTCGCAACCGCGAGCTGGCGGTGCGTTAACTGCCTCAATGAACGGGGTATCAGTTGCCGTGTTGGACCCGCCTGTATCATTAGCCTTCTTCAATGCTTCTGCCAGCAGATCTGGCAGGGTAGCCTTCATCAGCTCAGTAAACTCGCATGCCAGGACGGTTCGAAAGTGAAATGTTCTTCCACATGAGTCTGCTCAGACCCATGCATACTAACTTCCGGTTCAGTGGGAACACTTCCTTCTTCAATGTACTCCTGACGAGCAGGAGTCCAACCTTGACCACCGGTACGACCCCCACCACGCCTTCTGTTTCCTCGTCTCGCCATTTCGTTCTATAAGACAAGGAATTCAATGTCATCACGCTAGTTAACAAATAGAATTCAACAAGTATTGTAAGATGTTAATATACACTGGCCATGTGTAATTAACCATTACACTACCTTTTGACTTCTATTTTACCACCTTTATGATTCCATCAGAACACAAGTCCCTACAAAATATTTTCTAAGGCATACTACATACACATAATCTACTTTTCATACCTGATGTTGCGGCTCGAGTTACCCGTACTTGCATCCGCTTTCGGTCCCATTCACAGTTTAAGTTCAGACACTGGGAGTGTCCGAATTTCTCAAACTATTGCTCTGATACCAACTTGTAAGGCCCAAACCCGGGAGGCTTCACTTGTTGGATTTACTCATTCACAAACAGTTCTTAAACTTGAATATCAAATAACGCAGCGGAAAACTTTCATTTAAACATAACATTAACATTGTCAGACATGCGGAAGCGTAAACATTGTCTAAAACATTCATTACATAACATAAACATAACGTAACGGGATGCCAGTCAACATAACAAAAACATAACATACATTTATTAAACAAAAGCGTACGTAACATGAAATAACTTAACATCATCAAAACATCGTAACATAGCATCATAACATAAGTCAACATGAACTGAATCTGCGCCTTCTCGTAACCGTCAATTCCACATCATCGGTTGGCGGAGAAACCCTGAGGCACGCCACCACTAGGCCCATCAACACCGTACTGTCCTTCGGGTGAAGAAATCCTAGGGCCCGATACCCCAAAGCCATTCAACACCAACCCGTACCTTAGACACTATTTCCCCGCAAGGAATAGTACCTTCCATCGGGGATCCGGAAATCCCATGGGTGACCGCCGTCACCCCATCATCAACCAGTTGTACAACCGTTAGCCAGCCACAAAGGCCCCCCGTAAAGGTGAGGCCATTACATACATACATACCCTAGCTCCCGTAGGAACTTGTGGCAGATTCGTTCATTCATGACTTTCATAAAACCTTTACCTCATCTTAGTTAAAGCATTCGTACGTTTTATTAAACAAAATATCATCTCTTTCGTAAACCTTTCGTAAACTTCATTTGGCAAAACATTTCATAAACATCATCTCGTAAACATCATTTCGTAAACCTCATTTTAAAAACATCATTTCGTAAGTATGCACACCAGCCCAAAACAGTTATTAAAACGTTAAAAGAGGGCTCTAGAACTCACCTGAGATAAACAGGGTCAAAGGTCTTTAAAGGATCTTCTAACCTGTACATTCATAACCTAATCTTAGCTTTACATACAACTCATTATATTTTTATCCTTTCATACCAGAGAACCTAGGGGTACACGGTTCCTTCCCGTAAACTTTGGGAGTTCACGGTTCGTTCCCGTGATCTTGGGGGTTCATGGTTCAAGGGGAATTCTCGGGGTGTACCCGGGAACTAAGCTCGAGGATCCTCAGCCGTGAACTTCACCCAAAACCATGAACTTCACCCCAAACCGCAAACTTCACCTAACCGTGAATTTCACCCAAACCGCAAACTTCAACCAAACTGCAAACTTCACCTAACCGCAAACTTCACCTAACCGCAATCTTCACCCAAACCGCAAACTTCACCTAAACTACAAACTTCACCCAAACCGCAAACTTTACCCCTAAGCCCTGGTTTTGCATGGACTCAGATCTGGATCGACGGATTCGTCAAGTTTGGAACTTTTTACGTTCAAAAGGTGTATTTTCCCCCTGTGATTCCAGATCTATAATCTTTTTCTCATTTGGTTTATAAAAACTCACCCTTTTTGCGAAAATATCCGAAAACCCAAAAAAGAATAAAAACTCATATTTGGTTCGAGTCGTTACCTGTTCGAGATTCTGAATCGGAGAACCTACTCACGAGAAGTAGAGGAACACGATGCTAGATCCTCGGGTCGATTCGTCCACTCTCTCTCTCTATGGTTTCTCTCTCTAAAACTTGCAAACGAGAGAAATATTGGCGTGTTGGGCTATTTGAAGGGGAAACACCCCTCCAACTTCGTCGTCCAGACTCGGCCCGGCCCATCGGGCTTTGTTCGTTCCGTTCCTCGCGTAGTATGAAACTCGTTTATTCTTTCCGTCTTGTTTTTTTTGGGATGTTACATAAAAGGATCTCATTCTCTTCTACCTCATTTGCACACCACACACAAAATGCTCTTAAGGAGCTTTAGAGAGAAATAAATGAGACAGGGGCGGCTCCGGCAACCCTCTCCGGCCGACCACGGTGGAGCAACCACGAGACCGGGGTGAAGACAAGGCGGAAGGCAAAAACAGTGGGTTCAAACCTGCTAGCCGCAGCCAACACCATCCCCACTCACCGTTTCCCCTCATCCAGCCTCAAGCAAGACGATTCCTGGTGGTGAACAGGCGGTCCAGTCGCATCTGACGGTGGTGGTGGCTGATCCAAGCGAAGGAGCGCCGGTAATGACCCGTTTAAGGTTCTCAGGCGTTTGGCTCAGGAACTCAGACGAACCAAGGGGGGGCGGCCCGCTTTTCTGACCAGCCCCTCTTATCCGGCGAGTAATCAAACCTCTACGGCCAAGGAGACGGGCTGACGAGTAGTTTTAAGTCCAGATCTGCCTAGATCCGGTGATATACGCTTTTCCGACTACAAATCCGGCAACTCTCTGGCGAAATCGGTTTTCCGGCGAGAATTTGGTGGTCCCCGGTGAGTGTTTTCTCGTTTTTCTTGCTATTCAAGTTTAGATCTACACATTTTTAGCATTAAATGTCTTTTTGGAATGATTTCGGTGAACATAGGCGTTTTCTGGCGACACCGGCAGGCCACATTCGACCGAATCCGTGTCGTTTGTTGATCTAAGGTCCCGATCTACAAAGGTTTGAGGTTAGTCTTGAGTTAAGCGTAATATTTGGTGAACGGATTATTTTCCGTCTAGATCCGTATATTTACGTTATAGATTTAAAAGTTTTAGTGGCCGGGTTTCATTCCCGGGTGTTAAACGCACGTTTTTGGACAAGAAATAACGTCACGGGTCGCTGTCAAACTCGGTTAACGCTGGTTAAAGATGATCGAATACGTGAAACGTGAGATTTAGAACGCGTCGGTTGAGAGCGGAACACGGGGAAGGTAAAACGCACGCTAAACGTTTTACTTTTAATATTTCAAAGTTAAGCACGTGTACGGTTATATCTGTTGAGCCCTAAAAATAAATATTAACACGGCGTTAAATACCAACAAGTCGTATTAATGTGTGTTGGCAAGAGAGATCCGTTCAAACAAATTATATAAATTATTAGACATGTAATATAAACGTGAAAACGTAATAAGTAACACGCGGACTTTAATATGACTAATGATTGTTATTTTATATATATATATATAGATATATATATATATAGGGGAAGAATATAATGAAAATCCACTTGAGATGTGAAAACGTTGAAAACTCCCAAAAAAAACGTGTTTTTACATCTTTTTTCTGGAAATCCTTCTAACCACTTTTTATAAGATTTTCGTCAAAATAAAAAATAAAAAAACGTCGAGCCGTTTTTTTTAAATGGACAAAAATCCCTTTTTTGTGTAAAAATATCGTTTACATAAGTTTTTTTTAACGGCAATTTGGATCACTGACGGGCCACTGGCCCACCTGATCATCTTCGCCACCCTCAGGAGGAAACCCACCATAGATGAGAAAAAAACCTCATGGCCCAACCTAGACCCCTTTTTTGGTCACATGTGGGACTTGAACCCAAAATCTCCCCATTTTCTTTGATTGGTTCTTCCCAAATGAATGATCTATTTTATTTGAATGATGGGCCCAACAAACAATTAATTATAACAAATCAAAAAATCTCTAAAACAATCTAATAAAACTAAATAATAACTAAAATAAAGAAAAAGGTCTGATCTTCTATTCGAAACGTCTAGTGATCTTCAACCAATTATGAGCTTCAATATAATTACCAAGAGTAAGTGCTATAGCCTGTTTCCAATACTCAGCGGCTTGGTCGAACCAAGCCTCCGCAATTTCAGAATCCCCCTGGCGAATGGCATGTTCTCCCCGGTCGGAATAGGTGGGTTAATTCCTTCCCTTAGAACCGTACTTGAGAGTTTCCTACCTCATACGGCTCGCCAGTCAACTCTTTTTGTATCCCATTTGAATCTACCATATGAGCCACTCACGGTATTACCCAGCCGCCAGGAGAGTTTATAAACAAATACAGATCTTGGGTATCATCCTCGATACTGAGATATATCATAAGACCAATAAGTTGATTTGAGATCTCGCTATCAACCTCTTGACCTAAAAAAAGTAATCTTTCTCAATAAAGTCGGTTGATTAGGGTCAAATTGTATCCCTTCGGAACAGTACAGACGCCTTTTGACGCATACGGTTAAAAAAACTCAATGTGTAGATTCCAATACTTTTTCTTTTTTCATAGCAAGTTCCTTCTAACTTATAATAAAAGGATTTTCTTTTCTTTTTCACTAAATACGAGTTTGTCTTCTTTTCCTTATAACGTATAATATCAAAAAAGTCTTGGGTATACACCTTTGCCAGTAGGCTAAGCTAGTGGTTGTTCGTCTTACTTAAGTAACACCTGAAAAAATCAATATGTTACATATGTAAAACAACTGTGCATAATTTTTACAAAAAAACCTGACGGTGCTTTTTTGATTTTTTTTTTTAAGTTTTGAAATCATATATAAAAGTTTTTCCAAAAAAAAAAACCTGTAAAAGCACGTTTTTAGAGAGTTTTCAATGTTTTCATAACTTAGGTGGGTTTTCATCCTATATATTCCCTATATATATACGAAAAATAATTATTACTTTGGTCATATAAATATTTGTAAAATATTTGTAATATGTAAACTGTTGATGGTTATAATTTGGGTACAAAATGGACAACAATTGTATTTGGTATAAATTCATATCTTGAATATTATGAGTGGACGTTTTTGAACTTATACGAATAAAACTACAGCGCTATCGACTAATATTGGATTTGAAAATTAAAAGGGTTAATACAACTATATTTTTTCATAAATGTAAACATACCATGTAGACATACGTACTTATTTGTATATCTACAAATATACACATGGATACAAATATTCACATTGTATTTTAAATTAAACGATTACTATGTAACACGATACTTATCTTCGAAAATATACAATTGGATTCAAATGTAAGTGTATATTTATAAGTGTTTATATTTTCTATAAATCATTGATATCATACAATGCGACGCTTAATTGTAAACATATACACACAAATATATATAACTGTATATATGTATTAAAATCGACCAAAGGGACTTAAGTATACCTTACATGAACCCGAACATTTACTTAAAAGGAACGGGAACTGTATAAACATATTTTAGGGTTTTAGATATATAAGTATATTTATATATATACATTAATGCGCAAACATTATAAAACCCTGAGACAGTTTTAATAAAATATAGAGTTGCACACATTCTGTTAAAAGTCACACGAGGGGGCATTATGATGATTAATTATAAATGCATATGAATATGCATAACCGTATACTTGACAGACTAACACTTATAAATGTGACTAGTGAAACACAAACAATATTGAGTAATTAAGATCTAAGCGTCCACCATTATTAACATATACCAGATTAGTATCATAACGAAGGGAACTAACATGGCTCAACTGCACATGCGATAACTTAACCCTCATATCAGAAGTTCTTAATATATTTGTAATTAGGGTTATGATGGTGATTACCTGCGTACTGTTGGATTTCTCGCAACATTGGTACTTTTATGTCCATTAAACAGTCAAAAGTGAGTTCACTGCCCCCTTTTAACTTTTAAATGTTTTAAAAACATCGGGGGAGAAACATACTTACTTCACACGTTTGAAAACATGAAACATCATTGTTTAATACATTTGGGAACATCATTACTTGTTACATTTGAGAAAACATGAAACATATTTACTTGATACGTTTGGAAAACATGAAGCATACTTACAACTATTTTTATATGGTAACAAGAAAACAAGACCCGACCTTTATGTTAGTGAACACACGTAGAGCTCGTAAAGTCCCCTGTACCAACACATTTTAATAACCATTAGCTATGGACTTAGCCTGAGATTCTATGGATAGTACTAATCGGATTAACGTCCTCGGTCATGGTTAGTCGCGCTAACCGGCGATCCACATAGTCGAATGGCCGCATAGTGTCTAAGCACGTACTTGTGAGGAACGAGGGAAGGGCAAAACACCTGTTGTCATGGTTTGGTTATGCCTCATGTATGAAAATATTATTCGTATTCCTAGCTAGTTTACAGATTAGTCAACATTACTTGTTTTGTTTATCATATACACATGAAACCGCTACTTGTTTTGGTTGTCGTTATTATCTTTAACAATTTCATTAAAAAGGGCTTGACATGCGCATAAATTCATTAACATGATTTCATTGGGAAAACGATTCATTTTATGATTATGAAGTCATCACATGTTTTCATTGGGAAAACTACTCCTTTTATGACTATGAAGTCATCACATGTTTTTATTGGGAAAACTACTCCTTTTATAAATATGAAGTCATCACATGTTTTCAAGGAACACGCTTTCATATTACGCCCATATATACATTTTTAATGTTTTCTAGAAAAAAACGGTTCAAATTATGGCCATGAACACATTATCAATGTTTTTGAGGAAAACGGTTTCATATTATGGCCACTTATACATCATCACCGTTTTCAAGGAAAACTACTTTACTTTGCAACAATTATGTCATACCCCCAAATTTATTCACTTAATAAATAAATAAAGGTTGCTACGATTGGTAACTTTACACAACAGCGGAAGCTAAACTAAAGACTTCTAAAGTGTTGAACACCATTACAATTCTAACATGAAGTAGTACATTGACCTAAAACCATATAGATCAAAATCGTCTTTAGGTTTGACAATTATGCTATTCGGCTTCTAGGGTTTAATCCCAATAGCTAGTCTATTCCAACCGTGCCATAGCTATGTGTTACCTGAAAACATACTTGAAAATGTCAACATAATGTTGGTGAGTTCACAGGTTTGATTGTCATAATGAAAAGTAGTTTTCCTTGAAAACATTGTACGTGGCGATAATATGAAACCGTTTTCCTTGAAAACATTGATAACGTGTATGTGGCCATAATATGAAACTGTTTCCTTGAAAACATTGATAAAAACATTTGTACGTAAACGAATGGCGAAACCATTTGTATGTAAACGATTGGCAAAACCAATTTGCACGAAAACGATTGGCAAAACCAATTTGCACGAAAATGATTTGGTAGATCCATCTGCACAAAAATGATTCAATGTATATGATAAATAAAACCAAGAAATCATATCAAGTTTGACCCATCAAGTTGACCCATCGTAACTAGCTAGGTATACGAAGTTTATTTTACATGAGTGTTAACCAAACCATGACACATGTATTTTTGCCCCAAGCTCGTACCGCCCGAGCACACGGTTGAACACTATGCGGCCATTTAACCAAAACCGATCGAACCATGACCGGGGAGTGTCAATCCCAAATAGTACTATCTACAGAGTCCCAGGCTAAAACTATAGTTAATGGTTATAAAAATGTTCACGTAGGGAACTTTACGAGCTCTCAACGAATGCCTCATGTAAACATAAGTGGTCGGTCAAGATTTCTTGTATAAGGCAAATTTGTTTCATGTTTTCTCAAATGTACCAAGTAATGATGTTTCCAAATGTATCAAACAAATATGTTTAATGTTTTCTCAAATGTACCAAGTAATGATGTTTCAAAATGTATCAAACAAGGATGTTTCAAGTTTTCTAAAATATACCAAGTAATGATGTTTCCAAATGTATCAAACAAAGATGTTTCATGTTTTCAAACGTGTTAAGAAAGTATGTTTCTCCCCCGATGTTTCAAAAATATTTAAAAATAAAAAGGGGCAGTGAACTCACCTGATGAGCTTTCAATGTGTAAGTGCTAGCAAGGCCGATGTGTACTCAAGACTGTCCTAACCGTGACCTAAATAGTGACAGTTATCTTATGACTTTAAGATTTAGTGTCAACATACAAGTCGGTCATCTACAAAGTCCATCCAATATGTTAGACTCAAAAATGTAAGTGTCATGTTTAGAAAATGTGACCCGACGAACCGTTGGTGACTTGTCTTTGAGTTTCATGATAAGTATCGTGTTTAACCATGAAATATATGCAAGTTTGATGTTATATGTATAAATATAGGTCCATAAGTTGTTATACATATCTCGTGTTAGGGTTTGATAGGTATATTTCTTAAACCGTATTATCAAAGTAACCCTAGTTTGTCGGAATTTCCAAAATATTAGGTCGTCTGTGCGTTGTCTTTTTGATTAACCAAACGAACTTGTTTAGTCACAAGATTTTATACCAAGATACCTACATGTCTTAGGGTTACAGGGATGTATGAATCAACAGTTTATGACATGTTTAAGTATTTTTAAATATTTATTTGGACAGGAGAGGGCAGCAGTGTTTGTTCCTGGACTGTCTTGGGGATTCCTTTTAATTAACTGACCTAGACCAATTTTCATGACCCAAGACCCTACAAATTTTGTTCTATACTTAAAATACTAACTTTAGAAAGTTGAATCAACTTATTTGGACATGTTATGACCAAGTTATGACCCTCAAAAGCGACACAATAATTCTGCAGAAAAAGATAGCCTTGATACCTTTTCTCGTAGGACCATTTTGGGGCATCAAAACTCAACGAAATTTTATGAAACCACTTGGGTTGGATTACTGACTCTTTGTACTTAGTTTTAGATCTAAGACTCGTCCTTTGTGCTTTGCGTTTGGTTGAGATATGGCCCTCCAAAGTCGGACCAAAGAATCTGTGAGTTTACTGTTTTGGTTCTAAATCACTCAAAATCATCAACTATTCAAATTTTGTACTTGTTTGACTCTTGTTTACCAACTAGTTGATGTTTATTTAAGACATTACATAATCTAAAGTCCTTTTGTCCAGATTTGTCTATTCCAACCACTTGATCCATGAGTTTTAAGTCCAAGTTCCATCTTTTGTCCAAAATCAAGAAATTAGGGTTTTTTCATGTTAGATCTCAAGTTCTTCATATAGTTTGATGTTAGATCTACCATTTTAAGTTTATATAGTGTCACACCCCCAAAATCCACTAACGGAGTTTTACCGCTAGGTGTGTGACAAGCCAGAATCTCAGTCATTAGTTACGTCAAACGACACTATATGAGTTTAAACGAATCCATTAAATATTCAGAGTTAAATGCGGAAGCGATTTATGTCAAGTTGTTACTGTGCAAAACAAACGCGCCCAAGTTTAGTTTAATAAAAGTAAGTGAATTGTTTTAAATGATTGCATATGATTGAAATGACAGTATGACTCCATGCATTTCCTAAGTGTACAACCTATGCCTTAGCGACCTGAGAAAACATGTAAGAAAAAGTGTCAACACGAGTTTGGTGAGTTCACAGGTTTGTATGTAAATAAATTGTTTGAGTGTTTGCAGGATCCACATACGTAAGTCACACCGTTGCTAGCTAGACAATGTACAAGTTACTCTAAGCGTTCGCAACCGAAGCTGACTATTTGTGTTTGAATTCCTTCTGCCATTGCTAACAACAACAATGACAAGTGTTTAGGAAAATTTACACCCGTTCGACCTCTAATCGAGCTAGCGCGACTAGCCCGGGTGGGGTTTGTCAAACCCAGTAGTACTACGCAAATTTCCTCGCTATATACCTTATATTAACGGTTCGAGTGTGTAAGGACTTTGCATGTTATGATTGCGCTTAAGTAAATAAGCGGTAGTGAAATACTATGTGATCCATGTTTGTTTGTGTGCATGTTTCTCCCCAACGGAAAAACAAGTAAAAGGGGCCGTGAAACTCACCTAAGTTGTGTACGAGTAGCACCACACAAGGATGCAAAAAGGACCACAAGTATTGCCTGCGAACGGTCTACGTGTGCCCTAGAATTATAATTATAATAGTTAGGGACACATGGGATATTGTGACGATGACACGGAAGATTGAACGTCCTAAGACGCACTAATGATTAATGAGTAGACGAACTTGTCCACAAAATAAGGGATTTTCTTAATATAATAATTAAGATAGATTCGATTCGTATCGAAAGTCTCTAATTACGAATAATATCATTTAAATAAATATTTGTGTGTTTGTATCATTAAACAATGGTTTAGGAAAATAATATAATTTATTATATTATTTTTAAGTTTGAAGAATTTGCACGATGACTATTTATGTGACAAAAATAATAATTATATTATTTTTATTCAGGAAATTTAAGTGTGGGTAATAATATAAATAATTATATTATTTTTAAATGTGGAAAAAAAATAATTAATAACGAGTCATAATAATGGTTTAGGTGTTAATAAAATAATTATGCAATTATTATTATTTTAACACCTAAATTGAGATATAAATCCGTTCCCGAGCCTACGGGTGTTTTCCGGATTCAAAACGTATAAACATATTATTAAAATAATTTAGGGTTTGATTTCTTAAGGAAGGATTACTTGAAAAATGTCTAAAAAAAATATTGCAGACAACCAAGTTCGAACCCGGGTTAGTCCAAGGAAGGGTCAACGACTTAACCAACTAGAATGGGCGTCCAGTTGGTATAATAACCCAGTCTGTATCCCTTTTGTGGTTTGGTTCTGGTCCAAGTTAGTTCAACCCAAAATAAAAGAATCAAAACAGTTAGGATAGGGACGGGATTCGAACGCGTGACCACACCTACACAAACCAACACACTTACCACTCCGGCCCGCTAGGGTGTCGCATCCATAACCGGATTGATTTGTTTTTAACACACAGTTACCTGTTCTCCCCCCATCGATGCCGAAGCCAAGAACCAGTCCAAACCCATCGAGATCAATATCGATTGAACACAAAAGCATAGGGGTTTTGTAAATCGAGTATTGGCGAATCTGGGGTGAGATTTAATTGCAAAAACATCGAGTTTTAATTCGTTAATTCCTGATTTGAAAAACCAAAACCCTAGAATATGAACTCAATTTCAAATTGATCGAATCTGATAATGAAATAGGTTGAAATCATGGGGCATTTACATATTAGGACGTTGCGAAACTATTGGTGTAGTTTAATTGAATTTAAATCGAGTGTAGATAGGGATTCGATAAAACATAAAACATATGAACCCGAGGTATCTGATTGTGTTAAATTCGATAATGTAAGCCCGGATGTGTTAACGGGATTTGCTAACGGAGTTAACTCTAAAAGTCCGGATGTCACATATAGACTTTGTTTTTATATGTTACATGTTTATAAGTTTAGATTCCAAGTTCAAACAAGCTAGAACTTAAAGACTTGTTTTTAAAAGTCATATATGTATGATTTTTTACATGCATGCACAAAATCACCAACTAGACACATTCTTTACCAACTTTTTATATAAAATCATGTATGTAATGTATTTTAATTCTTGTTTAAGATCTTTTATAGGTTCATGAAGTTTGATCATGAGTTTTTAAAGAAATCTTGTGTTCAAAAGGTTTAGATCATGGATTTAGTTACTTTTAAGCATAAACTTTTGGATGGTGACTTTAACATGATGATTCTTGTATTTTTCTTGAAAGAATGAAGAAAGAAAGAGTATGAAAGGGTTTTTCACCTTTAGCAAGCAAGGAGAAGGTATAGAAGGTAGTTCCAAGCTTGAGTTATTTGCAAGAATCACCTTGAAACACTTGAATCTTCTTCAATCTTGGATGAATGTTTGAACAAAAGTAGAGAAGTGTGTGTGTGTTAGTGTGTGCCATCCAACGGAGAAAGAGAGAGAGAGAGAGAGTGGAGTGATTTTTAGGTTATCTTTGAGTGGTGAAGTGAAGGAAGTGAAAGGATGGGGAAACTTATAAGCAAAGGAAGTAAGGTGTGAAGCATAGAAGTCATGATGGAAGATTTTTGAGGGGGGGGGGCACAAGAAGATTTCGGGCAAAAGGTCAATGGGGGGTGGGGTTGGGGTAGTTAGGTGATTAGATGATCAATTAGTGTAGATATTTAGGTCATTAGGCGTATTAATCTCGATTAAGGTTCGAAAAGGTGATTTAACTCGGTTTTAGGTTCTTTAATGACATTTTAAATTATAGTTAACTAGTTTATGACTAGTTTAGTGAAAAACACTTAATTCATGTATTGCATGGGCTATAAACATGCTTTATCGCGCACAATTACGTTTATGGTTGTCGGTAGGCGATGAAACCTTCGATTTACGTCGTTACGACTCGTTTTATGAAATGTAGACTTTAAATATATATTTGAATGTATAAACATATATTTCATGTGTTATAGATCTTTGGACATTAATTCAGACATTTAGGTTAGTCACCAATGTTCGTATCAGTCGGGTTATACGTATACGTAAACCGTAATTCCTAAAATTACCAAAGTATGAAATGGATCAATGTATGGCTATTACTAGACTTTAGGACCTAATTCATGCAACTAAGTCAATTAGGAATATTGAAAATGTAAACACATTTATGTTGTGTACAAATATTGAACTGAAAATATCGGGTGTCACAAATTAAACATGTGAACTCACCAATATTGCGTCAAAGTTTATATATTTGGTCATGGTTTATATATTTGGTCATGGTGTCAGTTTCTATAGACGTACTATTGGATGAATGCAACGAACCTTTCGAAACATGTGTGAATGCATAGAGGAAAAAAAGGAAACGACTAACAGAAACAATTGTCAGAAAAGCTTGGACCCGATGAGAAATACCGAATACACACGCATTCGGGTTGGGTCGGTATGAGATTAATTTTAAAGTTTTTCATGGTTCAGATACGAGGATGATATATATTAGATGATCCCAGGCCCGATCACCTGACTTGTTTATCCACACCATAATATATAAATATTAACATATTTTATTATATATAAAAATATATTAAATAATTTTAATGTAAAATGTACATGTCGTTTTATTTGGCATCAATTCTTTAATAATTATTGTGAGATTTAGAACTTTAATCGCAGACTCGTTTGTCACATATTTGTATGCACATTTAAAAGACACCATTTGTGTCAAATTAAAGAGCTATAATAGATTAATGGGGGAATTACATATATCTTTCTAATAAAAACTTTATTAATTACATATATACCTAACTAGATGATGGAATCGATCAAAAGCGACGCTAGATGTTGGAATCGATCGAAAGCGGGAATTAAAAGGTTAGAGTTGAGATCGATGGAATAAGAATAGTCGTATTTCTTGTAAGGTTATAAGGGTAATTTTATAAAAAAGGGATATATGTAGTTTTGGGTTGGATATATATGTAATTAGGGTTGAAAATAGGGGATATATGTAATTCTAACTAGATTAACAGTATTTATTAAGCATACACTTAATTAGAGTTTTGAGAATTGCAAATAAAAATATGGGTGCAAAGAAAAGTAATGAAAACAACTCAATAGAAAAAAAAAATACTCGAGGCGTGAGAAAAAAATAATAAATTCTTCAAAATTTCTTAATCCTTTTTTTTCTTCTTGAAAAGCAAACGTTACTCCTACTCTACATTTACATCAATAATCCTAAACTACACCAATGCCTAGGTTTGAACCTGAGACCTCTCCTTAGACATATGCCTCTACCAAGTGGGCTAGCCTCACATTGGCTTCTTAATGCCTTTTTATTATTTTTAAAGATACATGTCATATTAAAAGCATTCATATCAGTTTTTTCATCTTCATATTTATAATTTAACTAAATATCATATTTTTTTAAATTTAACTTTAAATTTGTTTTAACATCCCACATCTCATTCTTATTCTCTATCTCTATCTCACTCACAAACACTTATTTTATTATTTTTTCTCTTTCCTACACACTCACAAAAATATAGAAATTTACGAAAATGAATCTTTATATTTAGAGAATCTCTATTTACTAAACTATAAAATTTAAAGATAGAAATGGAGATAGAGAACCTGATGCAAATTCAAAATATAATAAAACTCTAAATAATAAAAATGAAGATAGATATATAGATCCTGATGTGAACGCTCTAAGGTGACTTTGGCAGTTGGTGTGTTCAGGAGTGGAGGTACCATATGCGGGGTGGGGTCAAACGACCCTATTAATTTATAAAAATTACATAGAACATATACTACAAAAACTTTATAACATCAATATTTTTTGACGCGTGATAAAGATAAAAGATTAACATTTAGTTGGAGTGGTAAACACCATTTAACTTCAATCAAACGGCAAGGGTTCTAATCTTGTTTTTTTCGAACGACTAATGTTACTTATACTCTACTTTACACCAATAATTCTAAACTACTCTATTATCCAGGTTTGAACATGGGACCTCCCCTCTACGAGACATGTGCCTCTACCAAGTAGGCTCACATTTGCGATTCTAATCTTGTTAAGCCTATCTTTTTGTTGTTTTTATTCTTTTCTTTTTTTTTATCTTTCTTGAGTTTGGTACTCTAATGCACCATTCAAATATTAGAAAAAGGAGAACTACAAGTTGCACGAAATGAGAAAGGAGAATTTCCAAGTCTATTAGGAACAATGTAACTTTCCGTGAATGTTTATTAAGAACATTGTAGCTCTTCGTGTATGTTTTTCTTTATTAAAATCTATAGACTTTTTGCAATACTTACAATAATTGTGTGATTGATTTTTAATTTTATTGTTACTTATATTATTATTATTATATATTAACTTGTTAGTTTACTTACAATAATTGTGTGATTGATTTACAATAATTCTAAAAAGGTGATGGGCACGGAATTATGAGCCGGCTAAACTAGCCGTCTTTTTGCCTGAATGACCATAAATTAGTAGGCTGAAAAAGTGTGTCCATTTTGGTAACTTTGACCGGTCAAATGATCATTTTGGTAATTTTCCCTATTAATTAACTTAACTGTTAAAGACCATGCGATTGAACACTGACCAGGGGCAAACTGGTACTTTCACGGACGAACATGTACTTTTACTTAGGGCTGTTTGATAGCCTTTTAATGATTCCATTAAGAGGTTACCTCTGAATCAGTCAGGGGTAGGGGTGTTTGTTTCGGATTTTGCCATCCTATTAATGGTTCATCTAGTCTCTTAATGGTTCAGCTCAAAAACCATGCTAAACTATTTAGACATCTTAATGGTTCAGATTTTGCCAAACAGTCCGTTAGTATCGTCAAGCTGGTAATTACTAATAATGGTTTAAGTTTTCTTTTTCTTTCAATTTTGCCACAAAATTAAAATAATTAGAACATCAACTTTTAGTTTTGTAAATATTTTTATAACATAATATAAACTATTATTAATATTATATTTAATAATAATAATAATAATAAAAGTAATTATATAATATTAAGTAAAAATTAAATGAAACAAAATTTTTTAAACACTAGTTTGAAAACCATTTATTTGATTGTTTTTATAAAGAGTAAATTACATGTTTGATCCTATTATCGTCTTTGAGTCATGATTTTTACGAGCTCGTTTTTTTTTGTATTTTTTGTTCTTCAAGATCGTAACCATCCTTGAAAACTGTTATGAGAAAACCACATAGTTATGTAAAAACCGTAAAAACCACTAAGAAAACAATTTTCTAACCAATCATATAATAATAATAATTTTTATTTTATTTTCTTTATAAGGGTATTAATGTAATATTATATATTTTTACCAAAAAATCATTTTAAGTTTCGAGTTACGTATACGTAACACATAGTGTTACATATACATAAAAAAATTGCAGTTACGTATACGTAAAACACAATGCGTAAAATAATTTTTTGATAAAATATGTAATATTACATTAATACCCTTAGAAGTAAATTAAAAAAAAAAAATCTATAAATGATTTGATTAGCTCTTGATATTTTCACGGTTATCACATAACTATGTGATTTTCTCATTATCATTACATATAATATGTTAAATACGTTAAATGTAAATAGAAAATAAAATTATTAAAATATATTTAGTCGTAAAATAACGAGGTGGTAAAGAAGAAGAAAAAAAATAATATATTTATCAAAAACAAAATTCTTTTTGAAAGAATTTGTCAAAAACACAATTCTTTTCACTTAGATTTATTAATTTAAGGTTTGCGGTTTGATGGTTGTCATTATTTGACAAGTTGGTATGATAGCATTTTGACTTTTATTGATCAACCTGTGGTTGACTTTCTTTTGTTAAAGAATGGGCATACCCAAAGGCCTTTGCGCTTATGTTACGTGATACTT
This sequence comes from Smallanthus sonchifolius, assembly GCA_023525975.1. Classification (NCBI taxonomy): domain Eukaryota; kingdom Viridiplantae; phylum Streptophyta; class Magnoliopsida; order Asterales; family Asteraceae; genus Smallanthus; species Smallanthus sonchifolius. The sequence continues at coordinate 18,600,190 of CM042018.1, read as the reverse complement.
GTACGTCAAGTAAATGAATCCAAATGTTAGCTTATCCTTCGATGAAATGTTAAAAGATTTATAATAAAAAATAATGAGTAAAAACATAGATGTTTTTTGTTTATTATTATTATTATTATTATTATTATTATTATATATTAGTTAGATTAAAGGAAAATGGTTTTGAAAGGTGGCAAATCCATTCACATTTTAACAAGTAATTTTTTTTTTGTTTTCTACCATGTATAAAAAGATTGATCAACGGTCTATCAAGATTATAAAAAATTTGGTTGAAGTTAATATAATAGGTTGTTTTTGTTTTCTACCGTGTATCAAGATTATGGTACTTATTCTTTTGATAAGAAAACCTTATTTTATAAGAAAACTTATATCAACCATTGATCAACGGCTGTGGCCAATTGATGGTAAATATGTAATAAAATGCAATGTGGGGGGAGGGAGGGGAGAGAGGGGGGGTTGGTGGGTGTTGGGGGGGGGGGGAGAGAGAGAGGGCGGTTTTCTAATGATGGATGATCTTATGATTGTGGTAAACCATAAGCCGAATGGATAAATCGACTTCAGAACATTGATTTGAGCGATCATCGTGACCGTAGTCGGTAGGAATTTGGGGAAAGAAGATGAAGATAGATTGTTGGGGGGGGGGGAGGTTAGAAATGAAGGTTTTTATATTTTCAATGTATTTTTTTTAACTAAAAAGGATAAAAAGACCAAAATGTTCTTATATGCATTGTACATGTCTGGATTTAACAGAGAAATTTAATAGTCATCCAAGCAAATGATGAAATGTGTAACAAACCTTAAACATAAAGGATGATGCGTATAATTAACGAAGATTAAGGACAAAACATGTAATATAGTTAAAAGTCAACTAGCTTTTATACATTAAAGTTTCTAAATTTTTTAAAAATAACTTGTTAATTTTGAATTGGTTAAAAATATTAATTCATGAGTTATGTTTAAATTTACTAATAATAATATAATATTTGATCTTTTTAGATAATATGAATTAAAAAAAAACTGTGCTAAAAGTATAATTTAATTTTACGTATAAATAACATCTTACTTGATAAAAATAAAATTTATTAATATGGGGCTAGCCTATTTGGTAGGTAAATATTTTTTTAGAGGGGATGTCTCATGTTCAAACCTGAACAATTGAATAGTTTAGAATTATTGCTATAAAGTAAAGTGTTTTTTCTTTTGAAAAATAAATTTCTTTATTCCTGTGAGTGAGACATGAACTCATGACATTTTCAAATCTTGATATTTTTAAATGATTTTCATCTACCACTAGGCCACAAACCTCAACAATATAAAATAGAGTATAACTAACATTTTTGTTAAAAAATAATAAAAAGAATATAATTTAAGATAAAACTTTAATTAATTAATATATTTGCCATAATTTTGGTCATCCAATAACCTATCCCCCAATAGATTTTGAAACTGAGTGCTCCATGCCTCCTTTTTCTCCGGACGTGGCCCTCAAATTTATTCCAAATACATTTTATAAAACCGCTTCACGTCCGCTCCTCTCTCTCTCCTCTTCCGGACGCCAGAGACACATTTCAATCCAATTTAGCCGACCAAAGTCGCCGTCGTGGACTAACCGGCAACCACTTCAACCAGTCACCACCGTCTCTCACCTAAACCCATTAACCTATACCCCTTTTACCGACAGCACCGGTCCCCACCCGGCACTACCCTTTTTAAATCTCATTTCATTTGCATTTGCATTTGCATTTGCATTTGCATTTCATCTTCATTTCAGTTTCTGTACGTTACACACACTTAATCCCTCTCTCTCTCTCTCTCTCTCTCTCTCTCTCTCTCTCTAACCTTTCATTTTCTCTCTCTAGAATTCTTTCACCCACACTTTTCAGTTTTCTCTCTCTACCTTCGCTTTCGTTGTTCTATATATAATATATATATATATATATTATATGTATATGCGTGGATATATATATAATAGGTTGTATCGACATCTTATGTATCTATCCGGATCAATCGTTTTCGAGTAAAAATGGAGTTGGAGGAAGCGATTTGCTTCCAGTTTTCGTTGCTATTATCTTCGATCTAACTATTAAGTTTTTCGAATTTACACTCTCGTTTGAATCTGAGTGAAGATCTGTGTTTGCAGCTGGTTTGCTGAGCTCTTCACGAAGTTCTACCGGTAAGTTTTTGCGATTAGGTTTCGATTTATATCTGTTGGTGATGTATTGGCTGCGATGTAATCTGTTTGATTTTCTGAACTAGAAGGAGATCGTTTTGCTTGATTTGATGCGTTTTTTCACTTTATGTAAGTTTTTGTGTGGTTGACTTGAATCTAGCGGTTCTAGATGCGATTTATTCGGTATTGATTGGTTGTATGCACGTTTAGATAAGTGATTGGTATAAACATTCATAGATCGTTGGTTTTTGTTCCTGAAAATTTTTAGATAGTGATCTCTTTTCTATTGCTTTATCAGTTATGTAATTTTTTATGATATTCATATGTAGATCGATCTGTTTTATGTGAGGTTTAATGGAATAAACGCCCTGAGCAACACTTTCAGTCTGCTAAAATTGATTATTAGATGAAACTTTTGTAAAGATTTAGAAGTTTGAAGTAGTTTGATTTTAAAAATGTTACAATAGATCCCTTGAAAGATGTAGATACTAGATATTGCATGATTAACTGGTTGATATTCCTATTTAGTTTGGATTTGACACAGCTATCCCCTTTGTTAAAAATGAGGAAGAAATGATTTTAAGACCTGATTTTTTATTTTCACACAATCTTGAGTTTTTAACCTGTTATGTTACTTAAGAGTCACTAATTTTTGGCTTAATGATTGATGTCTTTAAGTATTTGTTCTTATTTGCCTCTGTTGACATACTTGTGGTTTAGTTGGTATTAGATGCTTAGATATTAGTTGTGTTGGATAATATAAAATGAATATTATGCTACCTGGATTTGTTCATACTTTGATTATATCTGTGGTTGTGTACTAACAGGTTATCCTTTTTCTGAATGTGTAGTGGTCCTGAAGAGAAGAAATCTGCTTTCTTCTTCCACCAGATTAACTACAGATAGAAGATCTAACAAAATGGTCATGAGTCCGCTAACTGTGGAGACTGATGATTCTTTTTCGAGTTTACTTGAATACGCAGCTAACAATGATTTTGAGGGGTTCAAACGGTCAATTGAGAAAGATCCTTCAGCAATTGATGAAGTTGGGCTTTGGTATGTGCGCAAGAAGGGTTCAAAACAGATAGTCCTCGAGCATCGGACTCCGTTAATGGTGGCTTCTACTTATGGAAGCATGAGTGTTTTGAAATTGATAATTTCACAACCTAAAGTAGATGTGAACTTTGCTTGTGGTCCGGATAAGTGCACCGCCCTTCATTGTGTGGCGTCTGGTGGTTCTCTTGATGCTGTTGAAGTGGTTAAGTTGCTTCTTTCTGTGGGTGCAGATCCCAACATTGAAGATGCTAATGGGCATCGGCCTGCTGATGTGATCATTGTACCTCCAAAGCTGTCTGGGGTTCGTTCTTCCCTTGAAGAACTTCTCATGAATAATATGAATAGTTCATCTGATGGATCAGTTAACGACTGCAAGCTGACTGTATCTGTGACCACATCAAGCTCATGGTCCCCGACCCTATCATCTTCACCTGATGACCGTTCACCCAGTTCTCCATCAGATTTGCTATCTTCTCCAATAATGTCAAAGTTTAATGACATTCCTGGGAACTCTTGTTCAGAGAAGAAAGAATACCCAATTGACCCATCTCTCCCTGACATAAAAAACAGCATATATTCTACTGATGAATTCCGTATGTTTTCATTCAAGGTTCGGCCTTGTTCAAGGGCTTATTCTCATGATTGGACCGAGTGCCCTTTTGTTCACCCTGGAGAGAACGCTCGCAGACGGGACCCACGAAAGTACCATTACAGCTGTGTGCCGTGCCCTGATTTTCGGAAAGGTGCGTGTAGAAGAGCAGATATGTGTGAGTATGCTCATGGTGTGTTTGAGTGTTGGCTACACCCGGCTCAGTACCGTACACGGTTGTGTAAAGATGGCACAAGTTGTGCTAGACGTGTTTGCTTTTTTGCTCATATTCCTGAGGAGCTCAGGCCACTTTATGTCTCAACAGGGTCTGCTGTCCGGTCTCCTAGGTCTTCTGCTGCTGGTCCTGGTGTTATGGACATGGCTGCAGCTATGAACCTTTTGCCTGGTTCACCCATGTCTCATGGGTTTAGTCAACAGATGTCACCATCAGGGAACGGTGGTCAACACTCTTCGGTTGCTTGGCCTCAGCCAAATGTCCCGACTCTTCATCTTCCAGGAAGTAATCTCCAATCGAGTCGGCTTAGATCTTCTCTTAGTGCTAGGGACATCCCACCAGAGGACTTGAGCTTGTTGCAGGATTTTGAATCTCAACAAATGCTAAACGACTTGGCCTGTTTTTCACAAACCCGACCCGGTTCACTCTCTTTGAACCGTTCGGCCCGGTCCAAAACACTCGCTCCTGCAAATCTTGAAGATCTGTTCACTGCTGAGCTTACTTCCTCTCCAAGATATTCCGACCCTGCAGCATCTCCTGGTGTCTTCTCACCATCACACAAATCAGCTGTTCTCAACCAGTTTCAACAGCAGCAGAGCATGCTTTCTCCTATCAACACAAATGTGTTCTCAACAAAAAACGTTGACCATACATTGTTGCAAGCTTCTTTTGGCGTGTCATCACCGGGAAGAATGTCCCCAAGAAGCATGGATCCAATATCCCCAATGAATGCTCGGCTTTCTGCTTTTGCACAGCGTGAAAAACATCATCAACAGCTACGCAGTCTGAGCTCCAGGGATCTTGGAGCAAATCTTGGTACAAACAGTCATTTTAATGTTGGATCACCTGTGAATAACAACACTTCATCTTCTTGGTCAAAATGGGGATCTCCAACTGGGAAAGTAGACTGGTCTGTTAACGCAGACGGGTTTGGGAAACTGAAAAGGTCGTCTTCTTTTGAGCTCCTCCACAACAACAATAATATTACTAACAGTACCGAGGAGCCTGACCTATCATGGGTGCAATCACTTGTGAAAGAATCACCACCTGAGATGATGAAAAACAAGTCGGCTGCACCGCCTTCTGGCAGTGTGGCTACACCATCCGGTGAGGGTCATTCACAAGTCGAATCAAGTGATCATTCAGTATTAGGTGCTTGGCTCGAGCAGATGCAACTTGATCAGCTTGTAGCTTAAGCAAAGAGATATGAATTCACATTCATTTTCACTTGCATGTTTTGACAAAAAAACAAAACTCACTTTCTAATTAAGTATATATTCTTTTGCGTTGGCGGCGTTGGTTCATGCAGTTTGGTGGTATAACAGTCAGGCGGTTGGCGGGTGGTTGGTTGGTTGGTTGGTTCAAGAGGGTGTTTTCTGGATGTTGAAAATTTATATTCTTTTGAAAGCTTGTTCTATAATGGCATGGCAGCAGGATGAAGAAAGGAAGCAAAGGCCTTAAGTTGGGTATTGTTTTTTCTTCAACTGTTTTCATAATTCTAGCATTTCTTTACAATTTTTATAATGTTGAATCAATTTTCAATTATCTTTAATATTTCATTTTGGCTAAACCAAAGTACTGATCTAGGGGGATGCAATTTGTACTGCTACATAATTTGCGACACTTTTGGTCACAAATTATCCCCCTTTATTATGTAAAACATATTATAGCTATTATTTTGTTTCTTCTATTCTTATGTTTCGGTTTATTAATGTGCATCGAATTTAAGTTATTTTTAATTTTATTTTTTATGAACCGTGTATGCTACTTGTAATTTTGGATTAATAACTAATTCTTAATGTCGACTTCAAATTCAATATTCTTGTTAATATTCCTTGACGTTATGAAATATGTATCATCTAGAAGTTATCAACATATGTTGGTCATTAGTGTGGTACTAGCCATCAAGGTTCTGCCTTGGTGGTCAGGGGTTTTTCCAAAAGGTTTCTCCTCTGTGGTGGTCATGGGTTCGAATCTTGTAAGTGCACTTCATAAAAACCAAGAACACCCTCAGCAGATTCGAATTCCTTTAGGGTTGTATGGGTAAACTGATGTACGAGCCTCCCCTAATAGGACGTGCCAACTGAGCTCACGTCGTTAAAAAAAAAATTAGTGTGGTACTGATTTGACTTCACATGTTATGATCATCCATTTGAACTGTTCATTTTTTTTATTCAGTCTTCAATTAAAGTTGAATTTTCTTCTCGAACACCAATGTCTAAATGATGACGACAATTTGATTGTTTTGATGCAAAGCTCTTAAAATGCCAATCCGTGCCAAAACTATAATTGAAAGTTGCCAAAACTATATAATTGAAAGTTGCCAAAACTATAATTGAAAGTTATCCAAAATGTTCTTAGAAAACTTATATACAAAAGTGTTAGCTTTAATATTATTTATTAAAAAATGTTCTTCAAAACTTGATTGTTTCTCTGTTCTAATCTTATTGAATAACTCTAATTTATTAAATAAATATTTGTCTTAATCTTTTTTTAATTAACCTTTTTTATGAATCTTGAAATAAAATTATAATTTTAATAAAACCTATTTTGGGGGCAAAAAACAATTTAAAAATCACTATTTAACGTGTTAATCTAATAATTTCAATTATACCCCTTAATGTATTTAATAAAAAAGAAAATTAAAATCACTAATTTATAAACGGTCATTTTTATAGTTTCTTGAGTAAATTTCGTTTTTGGCCCTTGTGGTTTGGCCTGTTTAATCCTTTTAGTCCAAGAAAGAATCTTTTAACATATCAGCCCCTGAGGTTGTATTTTTATAATAATTTCAGTCTATGAATCTAACCCTGTTAACTTTTCTGTTAAGTATAGGGGCATTTTAGTTATTTTATTTTTAAGTAAACTAGTTAATATTTTCAGTTCAATAAAACCTTTTTTAGGCTTTTTTATAAATCTTTTTTTCTACTTTTTTAAAAAAGTTTTTATTTTATTTTTTAAAATCATTTTTTTTGTTTTTTTGTTTTTCGTAAAAACGTCTTTTTTGAATCTTTTTAAAAACGTTTTTTCACTTTTCTAAAAAATATTTTTTTAACTTTTTTCATAAAAAACGTTTTTAAAAACATTTTTTAGTTTTTTTTATTAAAAAGTTTTTTACTTTTTTTGTAAAATGTTTTCTTTGATTTATGTTTTCTTTTTATATAAATAACACAATATTAATATTGATCAAAACTAATTATGTTAGCTAAATATATTTTTAATCCTCGTAACTTTTTTATTTTGAAAAATATATTTCCTCCACATGATATTTCTATTAAACTTTTATTTACTTTAATATATTAATTTTTATTTTAGTAAAACTATGATTTTTTATTGAATACGAGTTATAATTATGATGTACTTTCCTGTATAAAATCATAACTTATTCTTTGATAAATTTCAAGATTGAAATCAGAAACATAAGTTTCCAAATCATTTTCACTAAAATATTTGTTTATACTTTTTTGTAAAATCGTTTCGTTCATCAATACTCAGCATCTTAATTTTTTTATCCTTGGTAAAATGTATCAATAAGTTAACAGTGAATTGGTAATAGAAAATTTAAACTTAAAATATTTTTACGTGTTTCATAAATGTTTTTTTACAGGTTAACTTTGTATTTTTAAAATAGTTTTTTCCTTCAAAATAGGTTTTATTAAAAATATAGGTTTATTTTAAGATTCATAAAATAATAAGTTAGGTTAGATAGCCAATACCATAATTAAAAAAAGATTAAGACAAATAATTATTTAATAAAATAAAGTTATCCAATGAGATTAGAAGAGAGAAACAATAAAGTTTTCAAAAACACTGTTTTGATAAATATTTTTGAAGCAACACTCTTTTGGTAAATAAGTTTTTTATAAACACTATTTTAGAAAAAAACTTGACTTTGAATACCCCTCGTTAACTGTCCTAAACTTTCATTCATTATCTAGACTACTCATCAAAAACATATAACTCTCACACTAGATTCGACTAAATAGTCTTTATAAAGCTAACGATAAGACCAAGCGGCGCCCTCATAACAGCTCACCCGTGAGTGGACGTGGTGTGGCCATGCGTGGAAAACCGCGCCCAATCCACGGTAGTAACCTACGGGTGAGAGTGAGCTACTGGCATGAATCGTCTCACCGTATTTATTATTTTTCCAACAATATATACATTTTCAAACCATATTTAAACACTACAAAAAATTTTAAACCCACTTTTTTTCTCCTTAAAAAATCATTCGTATTTGAAATGGATTACTCGTCATCTTTATCGGGTGGGATAGCACCGTTATTCATCAACAAAATCGTTTCCACGATTGTCGAATTCATAGGCGATGATGTTGAAAGTTTGAACTCAAGAATGAAAACAAGAGCTGCTCTAAATAGAGACCGTGAAGCTGCCTACAGTCGTTTGCTTCATGACTACTTTGACAAGGGCGCCTTATACAGCGAGGAGACATTCAGATGACGGTTTTGATTGAGCTAACAATTATTCCGTCGGATTGCTAACGATATGGAACGTGAGATGCGTTATGTTTTGATTGCTGGAGCCTTTCTAACGACCGGAGAAGGAGAATCACACGAAAAACAGGTAACAAACTCTCCCAGATTCGAGTTTTAGTGGAAAGATGGGTTTTTAGGGTTTATGTGGGTTCTTCATAAAAAGTTAAGATTTTTACATGTAAAACGACTTACAAAGAGTAGATTTAGCTTCATGAAAGTTAGATAAGAGTTTTGGACGTAAAAAGATTGAAATTTGGATAAAAAACGACGATTTGACCAAGAACAGATGAATGGTCCGAAAACTCTGGCCCGTCCGAAAAAGATTTCAGATGAACAGAATACGTCGAGCGAAATAGTTTTCGGTCAAAAAAGATTTCGACCGAAATAGTTTCCGGTCAAAAAAGATTTCGACCGAAATAGTTTCAGAAGTAAATGTTTTCAAAGGAAATAGATTTCGGTCGAAAAAGATTTCGACCGAAATAGTTTTCAGACAGAATGTTTTCGAACGAAATTATTAAGGGAAGTGAGACTTTGCGAAAGATTAGTTTTCGAAATAGATTTCGGACAAAATGACTTGGTGTTAATATGTCTAGTTCGTGACTCTTAACAGATCCTTTAGCCTCCACCTATCCTGAAGTTTACGTGCTGAGCGTGTTAGGCTCTGTAAAGTGTAAGGCCCCCCAAACCCGGCACCCTACAGTTGGTTCTCATAACTGGTTATACTCTTTAAAAGTACTTTAACTTTCATTTAAATAAACAACAGAAGTCTTTCTCAAAATAATGTTATCTTTAAACTCGTTAACTTTCATAACGTTACTTGACGAATGCATGCACACCAACCCGAGTATCCCTGCTCCCAAGCCAAGATACCTCGTCTATCAGACAAACCTGCAAAACAATCTAATGTACATACAAAGTCATCTATGCTGAGTGAGTTCTAATAGTTTAATTTAAAAAAAGTCAACTCGTCTCATTTATTGTTTGTCTCCACTCAAGACCCTCTGGTCATCAGAAAACAGTAGAACCTCTATAAATTAATAATGTTGGGACCGGGATATTTTATTAATTTAGTGAGATATTATTATATCGATAAATTAATAAATTATTAATTTAAAAAGTAGGCCTATATTTGTGAGCAACTCTCAAATTAATGCATCGACATTCAAAATTACCATGTCCGTTCACTTTACATATTTGAATAAAACATAAACAAGGACCTTCAAAATTCCCATGTACGTACATTCACACATTAATGAACTTGTCAAGTTCAACTCTTCACAACTTTTTGTTGCAATACGAGAATACAGTGCCTCAACTCTTAAATGCAATGGGGAGATTTAAAGATGAACTCAATATAGATTTGAAGTTCATAAAAAAACAAGTGACTATAGATTCATTTTTTACTAGAAAATCCTAGAATTTTGGAATATTTTAGTAATTATTAATTTATAGTTTCGCTGGTACCAATATATTTACATTAGGATTTCAAAAAAATTATTATCTTATTATTTTATCGATTGGGGTCCAATTTTATACTGGTCCCAAGTTGGGACCGGACAAATTATTAATTTTATCGAGGTTATTAATTTATCGAGTATTAAATTATAGAGGTTTTACTGTAGATAACCCCTGTTATCTTATAATACACCGAAAGGATTCACCACCCCAGACTCTATTCGTAATTTTAGCTTAGTAAGTCTTTGTCATAAAATGAGCTTACTACTCTGATAACACACAATTTACCATATATATTAACCGTACGCTGGTTAACTTATCCAACCTCTAGACACCAACTTACCAGTCCTAACCAGGACTCTCATAAACCAACTGACTCAACAGTTGTACACAAGGTACTCATCCCGATACAACGGTCAATCCAACTCGACACACCAGATTAATTCCATCTATTTATCACATCAATATCACCCCGTACACAATTAATATAACTCATCACTTGCATGCAATTTAACACACATATATATGCACACAAACACATACCTCATCACTACACCCTCGTCAGGGTTATCCCCGTCGGGATACTCGTCATAAGCTCAGCTCTACCCTTGTTACAGGCCCCCGCCACTAAACATAGTGACACACTCGTCATCCACGATGACTACCCAGCCACCTACACAGTAGCTATATCATCTACCATACGGTGACCGACACCTCACCACATGATGACCGCCAGATCACACGTACAATGATGACCCCGAAGGACTCCGTCCTCCACACCACTGTTAGCCGTACACATGGACAACAATGCAAGCACGTAAAGCAACACATATATACACATGACACCACCTGGACATGTACTACGACTCACCACCCTTTCACGGATTATTTACGTGTGTAATCAAACACTTACTTTTGACGTGTCCTTTTAAGGTATAGACGCATTACCCAAGTCTTTCCGAATAAGTAATTATACGACACACAATCACCCTATGGACTTCTAGCCCATACATACTATGGATACCACATAGACTCATGCAAACATGATACTCGTCGTGTCATGAGGACAACGACACAATACACACAACAATGAACCACGTACGGGTTTCCATGCTAACTCTCCTTATATAACCATCACAGGTTTGACTAAATTCCTGACTCACCCCGACTAACTCATACGATGTCACACTCCGATCATCACAACTCTTGTTCACCCATCCTAAGGACCCATAACGACCCTTATCTTCATTATTGCATAACGATCTCATAAAACACTTCCAGTTTAAATCATAACTCGTAATACGTTCGTTTAATAAAATATGCGAGTATGTACGATAGCCCCCAAAAATTAAAATGTTTAAAAGAGGGGATTAGAAACTCACAGGTCATACCGAGTCCAAATCCTAGCTCTGCACTCTGATTACTTGCTCAAACCCCGTACCTGCAAAACGTACGATCCGAGGATCAGATTACGTCCCAAAACATACGTTGAATAACGTATGACAGTATAATAAAACCCTGAGACCCATCTGCTTGTCAATCCAACTCCATTAAACCCTAATTTCACGTCACTTTCGCACCGGATCGTTCGTGACCCATTTAGAACTCGTATATCCGAACTGGGTTCCCACGCACGCACGTACGTATACATGCATACACATGAAAAACCCTAATCCATGATAATACTCATACTCAAACCGATTACTTCCCATGCATGCACGTAAGGCATGTCATGCAAAAACCCCAATCGGGTAGAACCCTAACCGGCTCTTCCTGTCGTCCGCCTCTATCCGCGTACCTCCACACCACGCCCCACCATTGTCTTATTCATTGAACCAAACCCTAACAACCTCCTTTCCTGCCGTCAGGTATTGCTAACCGATTACCTTTGCCTCCTCGTCAAGCCACACCCTAGTCGAGCCCCCACCTGGCTAGCATGCCTGTCACTACCACCGTTGTTGGCCTCGCTTCATCATCATGCTCCACCAACTCCGATAGCCTTCACTCGAGTCCGTCGTATGCCGAATACACCATCTTCACCGTCCTCCACCGTGTGCCGTCATGGAGCGACACCCCAGCAGCCCCCTAGCTACAATCGTTCATCGACACATCCACCATAGCCGGCGTCCCTTCTGATCACCCTAACCCGAACTAGAACTCTCTTCGGGTTTCTTGCAAACACATGCATGTATTAAAGTATGAATGTAAATGGGAATTACCTCCGCGATGTTACGAAGTTCTTTGCGTGATACCCCGTCGAACCACCGCTGCCGACTCCCGTCTCTGGCTTTCTTCTCCTTCCCTCGCGTATCTTCCGTCACACACAAGCCCAAGCCGAATGGATTAGGGTTTGTGAAAAGATGGCTTTTAAACCCTTTGATATTTCGTTTTGGGTCCCTCCGAATACATTTAATGCGTTCCTATCTCGGACTCTTGATTTAACGGTTATCCGGGTCCTCTAACTTTGATATACCGAGCCCTACGTGAAATCTTTATAGTTCAAAGTCATTAAAAAGAGAATTCGGATCCATCTTTAACCCGATTCATTAATTAACGGATTTACGGGATGTTACATAAAGACAGGTGAGTTCAAGAATCCTTATTTTACTGTTTTAGGGTGGTGTGCATACTCAAGAATTAGACGTTTAAAATAAATGTAAATTATTACTCAAACATTTCGTAAGAAAGAAAGATACCGATTTATTTAACCGAACGTTTTGTAAGAAAGAAAGATAACGGTTTATTTAACCGAACGTTTTGTAAGAAAGAAAGATAGCGGTTTATTTAACCAAACGTTTTGTAAGAAAGAAAGATAACGGTTTAGTTAACTGAACATTTTTGTAAGAAAGAAAGATGACGGTTTATTTAACCGAACATTTTACAAGAAAGAAAGATAAGAGAAAGAAACTGGTTATTTAACTATATGTTTTATAAACAAAAAGAAAGAGAAAGTCAAATACATTGTCTAATATGTAAGAGTATGCTTATTCGAAGAAAGTCTTGAGGTAGTAGTATAGCCTTGATGGCTAGTACTATGTGAGGCCCCAAACCCGGGAGACCTCACTTATTGGATTTACTCATCAACACATAGCACTTTTAAACATAAGACATTCATTGACACAGCGGAAACGTTTTAAAATCTCAACATACGCAGCGAAAACATACATGTCTAAACATAACTAGCCAATTACAACTGAAACTTGTGTTAATCAACATAATCGAAAGAAACATAACATAAAACATAAACGGGATGCCAGACACTGATCTTCGGGTAACTCTTCTCTCTAAACCAAGCATCCACATCCATCAACTAACCTGCACTTAACTGATATGCATACTAAAAATCAGCAACGCTGAGTGAGTTCTAACGTTTACTTTAAATCAATTATACAAAAGATTTACTAAAACATATATATACTGCCCATATGGCTAAACTTTACATACTTTACTTTTCAAACAGTTTAAAACGTATAATAAACCGTCAATTACTCTTTACTGTACTGCCCTCATGGCTTACATCCATGAACCGACAAGTACCTGGTCAATGCCCCCATGGCTAACGTCCATGAACCGACAAGTACCTGGTCAATGCCCCCATGGCTAACGTCCATGAACCGACACTACCGCTTAACCGTCAATTCCTTGTCACTATTGTACCGCCCCCATGGCTAACGTCCATGAACCGACGAGTACCTGGTCAATGCCCCCATGGCTAACGTCCATGAACCAACAATACCGCTTAACCGTCAATTCCCTTTGTTACTACTGTACCGCCCCCATGGCTAACGTCCATGAACCGACGAGTACCTGGTCAATGCCCCCATGGCTAACGTCCATGAACCGACATTACCGCTAAGGGGAGGTTGCGTGGACCTCCCGAGCAACCGCCGTCACTCATCCCAGTTGTACAACCGTTAACGAACCCAAAGGTTCTTACTAATGGGTAGAACCCATGTCTGACATCTTGTACAACTAACATCTGTCCCAAGGACCTTTATAGCTGGTACATATTCCCGAAGGAAAACTGTTCACTTTACTGTTCATAAATCTTTCTGTAAATCTTGTTCATAACTTAACATATATCATGCCTTTGTTTATGTATATAAAAATATAGTAAACGCTTGCCAAATGATATATCTTTGCTTTTACTGAAATATATCTTAACACATATATCATGCCTTTGTTTATGTATATAAAAATATAGTAAACGCTTGCCAAATGATATATCTTTGCTTTTACTGAAACATAGCTTATCATAAAATACATCTTACTTTCTGAAACATAGCTTATCATAAAAATACATCTTACTTTCTGAAACATAGCTTATCATAAAATACATCTTACTTTCTGAAACATAGCTTATCATAAAATACATCTTACTTTCTGAAACATAGCTTATCATATATATCATGCCTTTGTTTATGTATATGAAAATATAGTAAACGCTTGCCAAATGATATATCTTACTTTACTGAAAACATACTAGCACATATATCATGCCTTTGTTTATGTATATGAAAATATAGTAAACGCTTGCCAAATGATATATCTTACTTTACTGAAAACATACTTTTGCCTCTTTTAAACTTTACACTAAACATAGCTTTTCACTTCAGTTTATAATATATAAAATATAATAAACGCTTTACACTAAGTATGTACACCACCCCTAAAGAAGGCAAAAAGGGGATTAGAACTCACCTGGTATCTAAGCTGCAACGGTCTACTGGATCTCACACAATCTGAACAATCATAACAATTTGACACTTATCAGACTTAACTCGACGCTAAACGGTTTAACCACTCTAACATACTGACTTTACTTAATCAGTCCTGATGCCTGCGCACTTAGCAAGTGCGCAGACACTGCTTCCTGCGCACTTAGCAAGTGCGTAGGTTCCTCTTCCTGCGCACTTAGCAAGTGCGCAGGCTCCTCTTCCTGCGCACTTAGCAAGTGCGCAGGACCTGCTCTGTGCGCACTTAGCAAGTGCGCATGACCTGTTTTTGGCGAAAAACCCTAACTTTCGCATTCGGGTCTGATCGCTTCAAGATCCCGAACCTGTTTGCATTCAAAACGTTCGTTTTCCATTAAGGAACTCAAATCTATGCTTATCCTTCAGTTTCATCCGATTAAACATAACCTTTTCACCAAAAACCCGAAAAACCCAAAAACGAACTAAAACTCAGATCTAGGAGAATCGGTTACCTGTAATCACTTCCTTTTTGTTGCTAAACACCCACGAGACTCTTGCTAACGATCCTTGAGGCTCTAATCCAAAAACCGGGACTTTCTCTCTCTAGACTCTCTCTCTCCTCTCTCTCTAGAATCCGGAAATGAGGATGGAAATGGGGCTTTTGGGTTGTTCTTGAGGCCTATAAGGGCCCAAAACCTTCCCCTTTCGGCCCATTCACCCCGGCCCAAGCCCGCTTCCTTTCTTTTTATTTAAGTTTTATTTCCTCGTGAATTCTCTCGTGCTCTAAAACTCGGGATGTTACATACTACCCGAAGCCTATGGTTATGTCATGGATTGAGACCATGACGTCACCATATGAAAAATCGGGACAGTGCTCGACGGGGAACTATAACGAGGATGTTGTACAACTGGTTAAGATGAGTAACGACGGTTACTCTAGCGGCGACGGTCGCTAAGTAAGAATGAAGAAGCCTGCTTGGGGGCACAAAAAGTGGGTATCGACCTTTGGACGTTGAGCCTTAGGGAACAATATCTGCGAACATAAGTTCCTTCGGGAACACAGAGGGACGACGTCGGCCTTTGGACGTTGAACCTTAGGGAACAACACCTGCCTCGGTCCTTTTGGGGACACAGAAGTAAGAACGAAGAAGCCCACTTGGGGGCATAGAACATATTGTAGACGTTAACGTATGGCTTTAAGAAAAGAGCACAAAATTAAATACGTATGTATTTAAAAGAAGAAAGAAAAATTTATCGTATTCTGTGTATAATATAATATGTATGTTTAAAGAACGTTTTAAAGAAAACCCTTGCTATAAAGTTAAAGAAAAAGAAACACTTAAACTCACCAGCGTTAGCTGACTATTTTAGTATACACATCAGGTAGCAAAGGAAAGAAAAAGATATGAAGCCACAAGGGCTTAGAAGAGGATGGCTGTTGCTGGCAAGACTAACATCCCCATTATCAAGTTTATGTTTAAGACAATTAAAGTTTTAATTATTTCAGAATTTTGTAAAGACTTCCGCTTTGATTTCTATGTTATTCAACGTTTAAGAGTTATGTTTATGCAATGTTTGCCAACTATGAGAGGTACCCGGTTTGGGTCCTTTCATTGGTAGCCTAGATTGTATACATTGGGAGTGGAGTAATTGCCTGAATGCCTAGTGCGATCAGTACATGGGGGTGATCATCCATGTCCAAGAACAATGCTCGAAGGGGTGACGACACATGATGTATGTATTTGGCATACGTTCTTTGGATTTCTGGTTCAAATAACGACATCAACTTAGTTGAAAAGTCGCCAATATTAAACAACTTCATAAATGGAGTAGCACTCTACTCTTCATTCCACATTAGTGGAACACAATATAAGTACGAATACTATCTCACTAATGGTATCTTGAGCATTTTGTTATTGTCAAATCATTTACGTGTCTTGAAGGTGAAAAATGATAAAGTTTAAAGCAGCGTAAGAAGCTGCAAGAAAGGATGTGGAACGGGTTTTCGGTGTCCTCAAGCAACGATGGAAAATAGGTAATTGCGGTAAGGGCATGGACGCTAAAAAGAATAAGAATTATCATATACGCATGCATCATCTTACATAACATGATATTAGAAGACAAAGACAGTGCGATTTGTGAGTACAATGAAAACGATCTTTAATCGTTCATCGGCTTGAAAGAAATTAGTGAGGCACAAAAGGAAACTAATAAAAGGCAAATCCGTAACCGTGAAATGCACAACAATATTCGCGCATATTTGGTGGAGCATATTGCCACACTTCCACCCAACAATCGATGCTATTTTTTTAATTATTTATTATTATACTTTTAATTATTAATGATTTTTTTAATTATTATCATGTATTTTTTTAATTTATTAATGAACATCGTTTTTATTATTAATTTTTTATGTAAGTTATAATTATTTTCTATTTTTTATTATATTAATTGTTTAAATATTATAATATTATTTGTATTTAAGAAATAATAAATACAATTTTTTTTGAACGGCAACACCTAGATGTTCTAAGATAATTGAGTTTCTCCGGGGCAACACCTAGAACATTTAGGGTAGCCCACTTCAGGAGGAACCTCCCAACTGGGTAAACCCCCTGACCTGGCCACATACTCATTTTTTACTGTGGTCAGGATTCGAACCTAAGACTTCTACTATGAAAAGTATTGGAGCTACCATTGCACCAAATGATCATAAGATAATAAATACAAATGATATGATAGTGGGTGTGAAGTGAATCTCATAATTGAGTGATGAATGATGTGATTAATAGTCAGCTCATTCGAGAGTCTAAGAGTAAACTTTTGTTTTGAGTTTGGGTTTAAATTGAAGTCTCTACATTAGTTGTTAAAGAAAAGACTTATCTGTAACAAATTATACTTACTTTTAATCTGAAGTTGCCACCGATAAATTCCCCCCTTAACTTTAGTCAAATGAAAAAATTCACCCTCCAATTTATAAAGTTTAACTTTGACCCATTCAAGTTTTTTAACTTTCGAGTTTACCCCCTTAGTATATATAATCTGATTTTTCCGTAATAACTTTCGTATTTTTTTGTTTAATTTTTTTTGTTGACGTCTAGTTGTAAGTTTTGTTAAAAATGAAGTCGTATTTAAAATAGAGTATTTTTTAGGTATCGTGGGTTATATCGCTTGACAACCGTGAAAAATGAGACCGACTGAAAAACATCGGTGCCATTATTTAACCGTTTTTTCCTATGTTTCGACCTCCACAACCGAGTCGCCGTAATTTCATAAGTTTCTTTTTGTGTATAGCCACGTTAATGTCACCGCCTCAACCGTTTAAATTCCGTCTCCCGTTACGGAGCGCGGAGCAAAATTTATAATCATATTTCTTTTTATGCTTAGCCACGTTAATATCACAACCTCAACCGTTTAAGGTCCAGTTTCCGTTGCGAAGCGCGGGGTACAATTTCTAGTTCTTAATTAATAAGAGTGCTTGACTTCATATTTATAAATAATATCTTTACGAAGTCTTGATAATATTTGAAAACTTTTGAATGTGCATTCTTATATTTATGTTTGGAAAGACAAAGTGCTTATTGTTTACTGTTTTTGGGAGAAAACTGTTTCTTTGATTGACTTAGTCACACATTTTAGGAGTCCTAAATTTTGTTTTATGTCCACTTGATTAGTATGACCCGGTTAGGGCTCGGTATTTTGTCTGTATTTGTTGTCTGTGTACCATAACTCGCCCGCATCGTTCAGGTGAGTTTTGCGGCCCCACTTTACTTACTGTTTACTGTTTTTGGGAGAAAACTGTTTCTTTATTTATTTTAGTCATATGTTATAGGATACATAAATACATGAGTTATTTTTTTAATGCCTTAAATTCCACAATTTTGGGCAATCAATTAGCTGAGCATAGCCGTTGGGAATTTTGGGTAGTACTACTTGGGTTGACACCCCCGCTATTGGTTTGGTCGCGCCAACCGGACTTGTAGGGTCACTTGGGCACAGAGTTAGTCAATTTTTAGTCGGTTGTTTGTATTAGACTTCCGTATGAGATAC
This sequence comes from Smallanthus sonchifolius, assembly GCA_023525975.1. Classification (NCBI taxonomy): domain Eukaryota; kingdom Viridiplantae; phylum Streptophyta; class Magnoliopsida; order Asterales; family Asteraceae; genus Smallanthus; species Smallanthus sonchifolius. The sequence goes on along the minus strand of CM042018.1, from coordinate 18,581,445 downwards.
TTTATTTTATCTTGTCGAGGCTTTGATTGCGGCTCATGGTAATATGCTGTCTAATACATGTGCACTAACTTTTGGATTTTTATAAATTTTTTATAGAGTCGCAAAACCTGCAAACTCACCACCTATTTATATAGTTGACCCGTTTTTGAAACATGCTTTCAGGTAAACAGAATTGAAGAAGAGGTTCATGGGCGCTCGCTTTTAAATTAGGAATTTGTTGTCTTTGTTTGAAACTTGTATTTTGGGTTTTTGGTTGCATGTTAGACACTCGGTTGTTGTTTGGATTTGGCTTGTTGTAAGACACATTTTAATTTTAGTATCTAGTAATGGCTCTTATCTAATTTGTAATGTACCCATTAGCATTCTTTTACGCCTAAGTGTTCGATGCACCGCTCTCATCTCACCTCCGTGTTTCCGCCTTCAACGATGTGTGACATAAGTCTTCATTAAAAATATATATAATTTACACACATTAATATATATATATATATATATATATATATATATATTTAGTGTGAACAGAAGCACCTTTCTTTTACTTTTTTTTAATTTCATATTATATATATATATATATATATATATATATATATATATATTAAAACAACCTTTCTTTTACTTTTTTTTAATTTCATATTATATATATATATATTTGAATGAAAATACCTAGATATTCTAGGATAATTGAGTTTCTCCGTGGCAACACCTAGAACATCCAGGACAGCCCACCCTAAGAGGAACCCCCTACCCAGCCACAGACCCCTTTTTGCGGTGGCCCGAATTCGAACCGACGACCTTCCACTTCGAGGTCACCGGGGTACCGCCAGGACAGAACCCCTTTGATTCATATTATATATATATATATATATATACACATATATTCTAACGGATTTGAAACAGAAATATGTTGCTGGCTTGGTGGTTCGCTAGTCACATGCTCGCTCGAGCCACATGGGTTCTTTTTATTTTCCCACGCTTACGTTGCCACTTGTTTTTCATTTTTTTGTTATTTTAATGTTTAATTTTAGGCACCTTTTAATTTTCTCTTATAACTTTTAAAATTTGATGTTTTATAAAATTTAGAATGTACCGTTACGAGTTAATTATTGTTATCTACTTTCGAAATAAATTTAATTTGAAATCTAGTTTTCGTGATAATTTACAAATAATCGAAGCACAAACGTACAAGCCGTCAAAACAACTTCAAGGTTTCGTTTTTTTGGTAGTTTTGTAACATTCGAAATTTTATTCACGTGTCAGGTGCGAGTTTTAACTCGAAAGAGATGGTGGGACGCGATGGGCCGGAGATGGGCCGCATGGCTCAAGGGTGGAGGAGGGCCTCCATGACCCTAGCTCTCCCCTTACCCACCTTATTACTCCATCTTCCCCATTTCTAGAGAGAGAAAGTGACGGCTTTGCTTCAAGATCAATCCATTATGCTTCTCCATCGTTTACTCGAAGCTTTGCTGAAGAAACGAGTTGATTTGAGGTAGAATCTCGTCTAAATCTCTGTTTAGGGTTTTTAGGGTTTAAGTGGGTAATATGAGTTTAACCCATAAAGATCGGATTTTTACATGTAAATAAGGGATTAAAGCTTAGATCTAGATTCATGGAAGCTAGATAAACGTTTTGGACATAAAACGTTGTGGTTTTGGATAAAAAACGGGCCTGGAACATGAAGATGTTCTTCAAGCGACACTAAGGGGCGACAATATTTCTTGGGGCGACATTAGTCAGGAAGACGAAGCGTAGTCCCCAAGAAATTCCAATTATTGACGACACTAGGTAGTGTCGCCATCCCATTTGCGACACTAACAATGTCGCCATGCTCCTGGACGACATTATTGGTAATGACACTACGTCTAGAACGAAAGTTCTTGCGACACTATTTTGATGACACTGACCCTAGCGACACTATCACCACGCGACACGGTCCGACGACACTAGTGTGTTATAGAAACTAGTTCCTGGCGACATTAACCGGCAACACTAGTTTAGGTGACACTGTTTCGTTTACGACCGCTAGAACAGATCGCCTAGTGCCATATTGAGCCATACACTAAAGGAGGATTAACTAAGAAAGTCAGGTGAGTTCTAGATGTTCCTTTTTTATGAAGTTTTACTATGTTTTCGGGACTGATCGCATACTTATGAATGTTTACGAAATGTGATTTGAAAGATGAATGTTTATGAAAGGAATTACGAAATGTTTTGCCTTAAAGGTTTACGAAAGGTTTTGAATGAAAAATGTTTAAATAAAACGTACAATGCTTTAACTAAAAGGTTTTACGAATGGATGAACGCTTTTAAAGTAAGTCAAATCTACCAACGCTTCCTTCGGGAATAAATGCAATGAATGAAACCGTGTTTAGGTTAGGAATCCAGACGAGACTGGGCGTCCTAGACACGAAGAGTTGATATACCTATACAGGAGCCTTTATGGCTAGCAAACGGTTGTACAACTGAAATGGACGACGAGATTAGCTATCCGACGGGATTAGTTAACCTATAAATGTCGTGTGGATGCACACGAGCTTTTATGTTACTATCACGGTGGGGCGTGATTCTGTCTAGGTTAGGATTCCAGATGAGACTGGGCATCCTGGACAGACACTGGCCCTCGATTAATCTCGAGTAATGCCTAAAGGAGTTGACGGTTACGAAAAGGCGCAGATTTGACGCAAATGATTTATGTTTAATGTTATCGCATGTTATGTACGGTTTATTTATGATTGATGAATGTTATGATTTTGGCAAAACGTTTATGATGTGTAACGCTTTATGTAAAATTATAACTCACCAGCGTAGCGGACTTTTAAGTATGCCTCCAGGTTAAGTGTAGAATGCTGCTTTTAGAGGGATGCAAAGCTTGTGCTGAGAGTTGACCTAAGCGATGACACTGGCATCCCGTTCAATTTATGTTATTTGAGCAATAGTTTGACAGATTTGGACATCCCCGATGTCTGAACTTAAACTGAGAATGGGACCAAGTGACGGATACCAGTACGGGTAACTCGAAGCCATGGGCATTAGTAACTAGTAGACCTTAGATTGCCTTATTTTGTAGGATAGGGATAAGTGTTGGGTATCAATGCCACTCATAAAAGGGAATATCTAGTATTCAACAAGTAGCGTAATGGTTAACTGCAAATGGCCAGTGTATATTAACATCTTACATGCTTATTGTATCCTAAATATTGCCTAGAATGATGACATAGATTTTCCTTTCGCATATATTTCAATTAATGATTATGGCCGGTAGACGTGGTGGGCCTAGAGGCTGTAGGAGAGGAGGAGGACGCAATGGGCGTCTTGAGGAATCCCCGAGTATGCATCAGGAGGGTGACAGAGCCCCGCCAGTTGAAAGGGATCCGTCAAGTGATGATCGCGAAGAGGATTTTACTTTTGAGCCTCAAGTCCAGGCGGCTTTGGCTCGGGAAATTAATGGGATACTGAAGTCCTCTTTGCCTACTATGCTAGTGAATTCTCTTAAGAAAGCTAATGAGGGGACGGTTGATAACTCTGGTTCTAGTCCAGCTATGGATGACAAGAGCGATGAAGAGTATGTTGGAGGACCCGGGTATGGCTGTTCCTACAAGGGGTTTCATGATTGTGATCACCGATACTAGATGGCAAGAAGGATGCCACTACCACCTTTACGTGGATCAAGCATATGGAGGCTTCCATCAACATGAGTGAGTGTCGCAAGGACCAAATGGTCAAGTTTGTTGCGCATTCGCTCAGAGAGGAAGCCCTTCATTGGTGGGAGTCGACGACTGAAGCTAAGGGTGATTAGGCTTTGAAGTTGATAAAGTGGGAGGAGACGAAGGAACTGGTTATTAGGAAGTTTTGTCCTCAAAGTGAGATTGATCAGATGGATTGGGAGTTCCTTAAACTGAAGGCGGGTGTCATGACCCACAGACAGTATACTTCCCGTTTCGATGAACTCTCAAGGCTGGTACCTCACATGATCACTCCGGAGGAGCGTAAGATCAAATGATATGTCAACGGACTGCCTCCAAGGGTCCGTACTCATGTCAAATCTCACCAACTAAACACTTACGACTCGGTTGTCGACCTGAGCCGAGTTGTTTGGGATGACCTTGACATAAATGATCAAGTAGTGGTTAAGCCAACGAAGAAGGTTGAGTGGTCTTGGGAGAGGTCAGGAGGGTTTGTGTCTAGGCATACGGATAAGAAGGTAAACAGTGAATCTGATGGATTGTGTGGAAAGTGCGGAAGGATGCATTTTGGGTTGTGCAAGTCGGGAACTAGCTTGTGTTTCCGGTGTGGGAAAGCTGGGCACTTGTCTTGAGAATGTCCGGGAACTGTTAAATGCTTTAACTGTGGAGAGATGGGGCATATGAGTGGAAGCTATTCGAAACCTAGGGCGGATGGGTCGGGAAAAGTGAAGGAGGCGGAGAAGCAGGAAGAGAGGCCTCAGGTGAACACTAGAGCTTATCAGCTCACCCATAAGGAAGCCAACGAGAATCCGGACGTTGTATCAGGTATGTTTCTGATTAACGACGTTTATGCTTCTGTTCTTTTTGATTCCGGGAAATTAGGAGTTTTGTGGCCTCTGCCTTTAGTCCCCGGCTCTGTAAAATGACCAAACTAGTTAAGGATGCTTTTGAAGTAGAAACTAACACTGGTAAAACACTAGGATAGTAGAAGCCATAAGTGACTGCTTTATTGAACTAGAACGTCATAGGTTCCCTACAAAGTTGTTTCTCATGACTTTAAGAGGGTTCGATGTGGTGTTGGGTATGGACTGGTTATCGGACTTCGAAGTGCGTATTGATTGTCGGAAGAAAATGATTCATCTCAAAGCGCCTGGCGATAGTCCAGTTACGGTATACGATGATAAAGTAAGTTATGTGCCAAAAGTCATCTCCATGATTAAGGCATCAAAGTTCATTCAGCGAGGGTGCGGATCGTATCTTGCGTATGTGATCGACACGAAGATGAAAGTGAAGGAAGTGGCTGATGTACCCGTGGTGTGTGACTTCCCTGACGTGTTTCCAGAAGACTTGATGGGAGTACCACCCGAACGAGAGATTGAATTCCAGATCGATATATTGCCTGGATCCAAGCCTGTCGCTGAGACACCTTACCGTTTAGCTCATTTGAGAGAAGTTTTGGAGACATTGAGAAAAAAGAAACTATACGCCAAGTTTTCCAAATGTGCATTCTGGTTGCGAGAAGTTCAGTTCCTTGGCCACGTAATCAATCCGATTGGGATCTTGGTCAATCCTGCAAAGATTGAAGCGGTTTTGGAATGGACTCCTCCTAAGACGCCGACTGAGGTACGCAGTTTCTTGGGATTGGCGGGTTATTATAAGAGTTTCATCCAGGACTTTTCCAAGATAGCCTCGCCTTTGACAAAGTTGACAAAGAAGGAAGAGAAGTTTGTTTGGGGTTCTACTTAGGTCAGTGCATTCGAGGGGTTGAAGAAGCGACTGACACAAGCTCCAGTTTTGGCCTTGCAGGAAGGAAATGAGGATTCAGTAGTTTACTATGACGCCTCGTATTAGGTTTTGGGCTGTGGACTAATGCAGCGAGGTAAGGAGATCGCATATGCCTCACGACAGCTAAATATTCACGAGTTTAACTACATGAATCGTGACTTGGAGCTAGCTGTCATGGTATTCGCGTTAAATATTTGGCGACATTATCTTTACGGTACCAAGTGCACCATATTTACTGATTATAAAATCTTGAAGTACTTATTCGAGCAAAAAGATCTGAACATGCGGCATCGGAGGTGGTTGGAGTTGATTAAAGATTATGACTGCGACATTACATATCACCCGGGTAAGGCTAATGTCGTTGCAGACGCATTAAGTCCAAAGGAGGACCATACTTCTATCCGAGTGGAGTCGTATAGTCTGATTATGACGTCAGATATCATGGGCATGATTAGTAAGGCCCAGGAAGAGGCGTTGAAGGAGGATTATGTAAAGAAAGAGAGAATGGTAGGTCAGCAGGAGGCTTTGGAAACGAATACCTTGGGTGTAAGGACCAGGTTTTGTCGGATTTGGGTGTCTAAGGGTGGCGAGCTTAGAGCTAAGATCCTAGAAGAAGCTCACACGTCTTGTTATTCCATCCACCCAGATACTACTAATATGTATCAGGATCTCAAGAAAGATTACCGGTGGCCGGGTATGAAGAACGATGTGACTTTGTACGTGAGTAAGTTCTTAACCTGCTCGCAAGTGAAAGCCTAGCACCAGAAACCTTATGGAAAGTTGCAGCCATTAGAGTTTCCTGAGTGGAAGTGGGAATGCATCACCATGGACTTCATAACTAAGCTACCGCGTACAACTAAAGGTTATGACACCATTTGGGTGATTGTGGAACGGTTGACAAAGAGCGCTCTTTTCTTGCCAATTCGGGAGATGTTCACTTCTGAACGACTGGCGGAATTGTTTATCAGCAATATTGTAGCTCTGCATGGCATGCCGGTGTCGGTCGTATCTGATCGGGACACACGGTTCACGTCAAGGTTCTGGAAGAAGTTTAATGAAGAGATGGGAACGAGGTTGAACATTAGCACAACATATCATCCTCAAACGGATGGTCAGTCCGAAAGAACCATTCAAACATTAGAGGATATGCTTCGTGCGTTTGTCGTTGACTTTAGTGGGAGTTGGGATCGTCACTTACCACTCGCGGAGTTCTCCTATAACAACAGTTATCATTCAAGCATCGGCATGCCACCTTTTGAGATGCTTTAGGGTAGGCGATGCAGGACGCCGATGTGTTGGGGCGAGATTGGTCAGAAAGAGTTGTGAAGTTTGGATGTGGAGAAGGAGACGTCAGTGAAGTTCGATCAGATTAAGGCTCGTCTAAAGGCTGCATAAGATATACAGAAATCCTATGCAGATAAGAGACGCATACCGATTGAATTCAGAGTGGGAGATAAGGTTTTATTGAAAGTGTCACCGTGGAAGGGTATTATCCGGTTTCGTAAGCGAGGAAAGCTAAGTCCTCGATATGTCGGACCTTTCCGGATCATAGCCCGAGTTCGAGAAGTAGTCTACAGGTTAGAGCTACCAGTAGAGCTCGACGGTATCCACCCGATATTTCACGGGTCGCATTTACGAAAATGTCTAGCAAATGAATCAGACTTTATACCGATTGAAGACACTGCGGTGGATGACCGATTGAACTATGTTGAGATACCTATAGCAATCAGTGATCGGAAGGAGAAGAAGTTGCGTAATAAAGTGATTCGTCAAGTGAAAGTTTAGTGGAAGCACCGTAAAGGCTCGGAAGCCACATGGGAATCTGAGGATGAGATGAAGCAGTTGTATCCTCAGTTACTTGACTTATGACAGGTTTCGAGGGCGAAACCTCTTGTAAGGAGGGTAGACTTATAACATCTGAAATTTTATTCACGTGTCGGGTGCGGGTTTTAACTCGAGAGAGATGGTGGGACTCGATGGGCCGGAGATGGGCCACGTGGCTCAATGGTGGAGGAGGGCCTCCATAACCCTAGCCCTCCCATTACCCACCTCATTACTCCATCTTCATCTTCCTCATTTCTAGAGAGAGAAAGTGACAATTTTGCTTCAAGATCGATCCATTCTGCTTCTCCATCGTTTACTCGAAGCTTTGCTGAAGAAACGAGTTGATTTGAGGTAGAATCTCGTCTGAATCTCTATTTTAGGGTTTTTGGGGTTTAAGTGGGTAATATGAGTTTAACCCATAAAGATCGGATTTTTACGTGTAAATAAGGGATTAAAGTTTAGATCTAGCTTCATGGAAGCTAGATAGACATTTTAGACTTAAAACGTTGTGGTTTTGGATAAAAAACGGGCCTAGAACATGTAGATGTTCTTCTTGTGACACTAAGGGGCGATAGTATTTCTTGGGGCAACACTAGTCGGGAAGACGAATCGTAGTCCCTAAGAAATGCCAATGATTGACGACACTAGTGTCGCCATCCCATTTGGCAACACTAACAATGTCGCCATGCACCTAGACGACAATATTGGTAATGACGACACTGACCCTGACGACACTATCACCAGGCGACACGGTTCGACGACACTAGTGTGTTATAGAAACTAGTTCCTGGCGACATTAACCGGCGACACTAGTTTAGGCGACATTGTAGGCGACACTAGCTAAAGTTAACACAATTCATTTATGACCACCCGAACAGATCGCCTAGCACCATATTGAGCCATACACTAAAAGAGGATTAACTAAGAAAGTAAGGTGAATTCTAGATGTCCCTTTTTTATGAAGTTTTAATATATTTTTGGGACTGATCGCATACTTATGAATGTTTAGGAAATGTGATTTTAAAGATGAATGTTTATGAAAGGAATTACGAAATGTTTTGCCTTAAAGGTTTACGAAAGGTTTTTAATGAAAAATGTTTAAATAAAACGTACAATGTTTTAATTAAAAGGTTTTACAAATGGATGAACGCTTTTAAAGTAAGTCGAATCTGCCAACGGTTCCTTCGGGAATAAATGCGATGATTGAAACCGTGTCTAGGTTAGGAATCCAGACGAGACTGGGCGTCCTAGACACAGATATTTTCTATACCTGTACAGGAGCCTTTGTGGCTAGCAAACGGTTGTATAATTGGAACGGACGATAGGATTAGTTAACCTGTAAATGTCATGTGGATGCACACGAGCTTTTATGTTACTATCACGGTGGGACGTGATTCTGTCTAGGTTAGGATTCCAGACGAGACTGGGCACCCTTGTAACGAACCAACTTTCGGGTTTCATCCTATAATATACTTATTATATTGTAGGGGGTGTATTTAAATAAAAGAAAGTTGACACTTAAAAGGTGGAATTAACAAATTTGGAGAGGAGGAATCATTTATGCAAATGCAGGGACTAATATTGTATTTGGCTCAAACTTGATTTTAGGTGGGGGACAAAAATGGCGACACACACACTCTTGGAAGAGTGTGTGAGTGTCGCAAGTTAGAGAGGAGAAAGGGGGGAGAGCTTTGAAGCTCAAATTCAGTCACTTACATGCTAGAATTGGAAGTTTTGATGTGCACAATCCTTCTTAATCTTCAAGTAAGTGTTTTTATCCATAAAAAATCCTCCATGAATCATGTTCTTGATGGGTTTGGGTAGTGAAACCCTAGATTGACATAAATTTGGGATGATGGTGTGTAAAATGTTGATTAGGATTGATAATCTAGCGTTTCTATAGCTAGAGAAGTAATCAATTCATGTTGAACTCACCAAATTGGGAGTTTTGAATATTAAAGTTCTTGGAACCCAAACTGGGGGGGGGGGGGGAGGGTTTGGAATTAGAGTGTTTAAATGGTGAATTGATTGTTGTTAAGTGTTTATTGTGTTGTATAAACACATTTTCAAGTTGAAAACCCAATTGAATTGGTGAAATATTAATTTGATGAAATTGTGAAAATTTGGGTGAAAACCTTAACGAGTCAAAATGAGTGAATGATTGTATAGGGAGGTTAAAACTTGCTTAATGTGTAATTAATCAAGTTTAGAATGGGCGTAATCCATAAGGTCTAGGGTGGATGTTAGACCTTAATTGGAAATGGTGAATTGGTGGATTGGAAGTTTGACTATAATGGGTCAAACAGGTCATTTGGGTTGAAAGGTGGTATTTGGGTGTTGGGAGTTTGATTAAGGTTATGTTAATCAAACTAAGTTAGTTTTGATCTTTAGATAATATAATGGTGTTTGACTTGTGTGGTATATAGTCAAAATATAATGGTTATGATAGAACTTGTATGTTTGACTCAATGTGGATATTTAGTCAAACTAAACCATTGATGTGTGGTAATGTGTGTAAAATCGGCTTAAGTAGTATTTAGCCAAACTATATCAACTAATGCCGTTAATTGGAATAAAAGACTCAATGTGGTCAAGAGTCAACTTGAATGTAGTATGTGGTAGAATTGGGTTAAATTAACTTAATGGGGGTTTAAGTCAAACCATTGTAGATAATGGTGAAATTGGTGTAATTTGACTTTAGTGGTATAAGGTCAAACTAATACGGTGAAATTGGTGTAATTTGACTTTAGTGGTATAAGGTTAAACTAATATGGTGAAATTGGTGTAATTTGACTTTAGTGGTATAAGGTCAAACTAATATGTTGAAATTGGTGTAATTAGACTATGTGGTAAATAGTCAAACTACTATGTAAATATGGTGAATTTGGTGTAATTTGACTTACGTGGTAAAAGTCAAACTTGTATGCATAATGTGGTTTAAATTGATGTAGTTGACTATGTGGTGTAAAGTCAACAAAATGTGATAATTTGGTAAAATGGTGTATAGAAGTGTTGAATACTTCAAAAGGGGGACTTGGAGTCAAATACTCCAAGTACGGGTAAGACGAGTTGTGATACTCGCACCGAGGGGTTGTAAACCCAATAAGAAGTGTGAAATACTTCAAAGGGTGGACTTGGAGTCAAATACTCCAAGTACGGATAAGACGAGTTGTGGTAATCGCACCGACGGGTCGTAAACCCAATAAGAAGTGTGGAATACTTCAAAGGGTGGACTTGGAGTCAAATACTCCAAGTACGGGGTAAGACGAGTTGTGATACTCGCACCGAGGGGTTGTAAACCCAATAAGAAGTGTGAAATACTTCAAAGTACGGATAAGACGAGTTGTGGTAATCGCACCGACGGCTCGTAAACCCAATAAGAAGTGTGGAATACTTCAAAAGGGGGACTTGGAGTCAAATACTCCAAGTACGGGTAAGACGAGTTGTGATACTCGCACCGAGGGGATGTAAACCCAATAAGAAGTGTGAAATACTTTAAAGGGTGGACTTGGAGTCAAATACTCCAAGTACGTATATGACGAGTTGTGGTTCTCGCGCCGAGGCGTTGTAAGCCAACTAAAAGGTAATAAATGGGTGGGAGTAAACATGTGTGTGTGTTGTTGTTATACATGTTATATTGATGTCGTTTTGGCACAAAGATGCAAACGGGTTGGAATGGAAAACGAGTAGTAGTGGTGCTCGTATTGGGGGTGGATAAACTAACAAATAAATGTTAGTTAATGTGGTAGTTATTGTGTGGTCGAAAAACAAGTAAATACAGGATAGATGCTTGTTATATAAAAAAAATGTAAAAATGGTGAGAATGGAAGGTGTTGTTAGGGATAATTTGTGGGATATTGGATTCTCAAAGTGGTTTTTGATGTTTTACAAATTAACAAGTTGTGGATAACTTGTGGGTGTTCACTTTTGATTAAACTACCATTGTGGAGAATTATGTAGTTAAATTATTCTTTGTAAAACTAAAACGTGTGATACGTTAAATGTTGTAATTGGGACCGCTTCCGTGTCGTATTTAAAAAGTTTAAATTGGTATGAGTTTTTAGGTGTTACAATCCTGGACAGTCACCGGGCCTCGATTAATCTCGAGTAATGCCTAAAGGAATTGACGGTTACGAAAAGGCGTAGATTTAACGCGAATGAGTTATGTTTAATGTTATCGCATGTTATGTACGGTTTTATTTATGATTGATGAATGTTATGATTTTGGTAAAATCTTTATGATGTGTAACACTTTATGTAAAATTAGAACTCACCAGCGTATCTGACTTTTAGTATGCCTTTATGTTAAGTGTAGAACACTGCTTTTGGCGGGATGCGAAGCTTGTGCTGAGAGTTGACCCAAGCGATGACACTGACATCCTGTTCAATTTATGTTATTTGAATTTAAATGTTAAAACAATGCTTCCACTATGTTTGAACAACTTGTAATTTGAATGATATTTCTGTTCCACTTATTCTATTTAAAGTTTAATTCACTATGTGTTTATAAGGTTTTTCTTAACATTCATTTTTACAACGACGTAATATTTTCGTGATTTCCGAATACACCGTCACGAGGCGCTCTTTTTTTTAATCTACGTTTCGATGTTTAGGAATGAGCCGCCGCAACGCGCGGTATATCCCACTAGTTTAATTTAAACAAATAAAGTTGTATAAGTTGAAAAAAATTCAAACTCATTTGTCCTTGCATCAATTTACAAATAAACTCTAAATAATTTTAGATGTTTCATTTTTTTCTTTTCTTTACCACATAAATTAGTATAATAAAAATTCACACCAACAATATATATTTTTTAATATCTAATAATGTTAAGTAACATCTTTATTCCTTATATATGAACTTACCATCAAAATCGATACAACTAAAATCGGTACTAAGAGAAAGATACAAAGGTAGTATAGAGACCCTACATATCCTATGAAGATGATCAATCATTCAATCCTGTAAGCAACAAGCACCTTTTACTTCCAAAGAAAGGACCATGGACCGGTTCCTGTTCCGATCCTGTAAATATAACACCAACTTATCAATAAATACATAAAAAGGTTTGATTTCTACTACGTATGTCAATCGACATCGTTAGTAAGATCAAATCTTAATTCATCAAAGTTACCTCCATATGCCTGCAATCGCTCGTAAGCCCATGAAAATGGATAGAGCGACCCATATTCCAACAAAACCCGCGGCTTTGTATAGAGCAAATAATGATCCAATGCTCCCAATTGCCACTAGGATCTAACAAAAAGAATTTTTTTAAACAAAAGTATATGTATACACACATACATACGTATATACTGAGGACCGTTCATTACAAAACAATTTTAAGATGAAAACCACGAGAACTGCACACTGTGTCTCTTTCTCTCTCCCACAACAGTTGGTGAGCAGTACGTAGAACTGCTTATGCGGTTTACACAATTATTTACTTAAAATTGATTTTACGCGCCCGGCATAGTAATAAAAAACGCAAAAGGCGCTTGCCTAGGTGCTCAGGCGAGGCGAGTTGCAACGTTACCGCCTTGCATCCATCAAGGCACTAAGGTGAGGATTTTGGCGAAATTCTGGCCAAACCTGGTTTGAAAATGGTATGTTTATACTGTACACCTTGCTTAAAATATCCTGTTTAAAAAAGCCCTCGCTTTTTAAGCGTTTTATGCGCCTTGAGCCTTTGACTACTATCCCATATGTATGTATGTTTATTGTAGACAAAAATGATGGTATTTTTGAACAAAAATGGTAACCATGGAGTATGCAGAATAAGCAAAATCGGATGCCCCAAAGTTAACTCCATCGAATATGAATGCTATTGAATTGATTGGTTGTGTTCCAGCAACAAACTGATTGTGAAAAAAAAAAAGAACAATGAGAAGGCATTATTAATGTTTTTTTTAAATGGATTTGGTTATAAAAATTGGACACATACCGGGAGGCCAATGGTGATAATGTGTTTAACATTTATGTCTTTTGTGAACACCCCAGAACCAAACTGCAACCCGAGTCCAATAAAAAGACCAAGTCCCACACCCATCACACATCCCATCTGCAAATTATAATAATTCATATTAACAAACCGAAAATAGTGAGGATGTATGAATTCCTTGGCACATAATAAATATGATAACAATTGACTGGAAACCAAGGTTTTCATAACCGGACCATCGAACCAGCCGCCTCACCGCTTCAGTAGATGGACGGGTCGGACCAGTTTCAAAAACCGGATGGCGTCATTGATAATTTAAAAATTAATATACACACATATAACTAATTTAAAACATAATATGAATCTGCTTTATCTTTTGGTGTGGATTTGCAATGTTAATAAAATATGAAGTCTGGAATAAAGAAATATGGAGTCTGAAGTAGTAAATTACCCGTAAATGAGACTTTTGAAGGAAAAAAATAAAAAAAGTTTGAAATCCGGTCCAGCCACCGTGACAGGCCGGTTCAACCGGTCTGACCAGAAACCGACCAGTTCAACTGGTCCGACTAGAAACTGCCGGTTCAAATAGATACAGTTAAAATAGGCTTAACCAGACCGGTTATGCACCGGTTCTGGTCCGACCAGCCAGTCTGGTCCGGTTCTGACAACATTGCTGGAAACGTACCAGTAATACTCGTGATGCAGTTGATGTTGCCTTCTCATAGTTCTTTTCAGCAAATGATGTAGCAATTATTGCCTACAAATTTCCATAGATGGAAATATTGTTTAGAATTTAGATTTTATAAAAAAAACACCAAATATTGGCAATTTTACCTGTCCAGAAACCGCCAGCCCATCAGCTAGAAGTGATGATGTCAGCCAGACTTGTAAGCAAATTTGGAAGGCAGCCATAGGTGTTGCACCTAACCTTGTAGCCAATGATGCAGCCAGAGTTACACAACTAGTTGCTGCTAATACCTTAAACAACAACAGAAAACCTGTCGAAATATCGCCATTACTTGATCATGCAGCACGCGTTTTTTAATACTTTCACAAGGATTACAGTTTATAAATAGTGTTAAACACCGCTTACCGTTTTTAAGAAACCGGCTGAACTGCAGAGCTTTGAGACTTGGAGGTAGTAGGTCAACTTGTTGCATTAACTTGACTAGCAAGATTACTGATATCAAGTACCTGCAAAAATACATAACATGTTTACTTAACTCACAAGTAACTCCATTCATATATTTCAAAATTGAAACTAGTCAAATATGGATCAATTACTGGGAAAGAACATGTGCAATGGCTGCACCACTAACTCCCAATTTGCAAACAAAGATAAGAATGGGATCCAAAATTATGTTTGCTACATCTCCTACAACTGCATTAGAACAAGAATGTGTTGGACTGATAAGCAGCAAAAACAATAATTAGACCACCAACTACAAAAAAAAGTTATATGAGAAGTACCAGTGGCATATAATGGCGTTTTAGTATCTTTGAAACCGCGAAAGACACCTTGCATTGCCAAAGATAGAAGAACTGCTGGAGCCCCAAGAGCGCGTAAAGTTAAATATTTATGTGCAGGTAATAGCATTTTAGAACCCTGTAATTATACAAAGAAAGATAATCCGTTAATAGGAAAAATTCACGCAATAGTAACCAAGTTTCTTAAATGTTCCATTAAAGTCGCTCAAAGTTTGTTTTTTTTTCTTTTTAAAGTAAGTCAACTTTCATTAGTTGTTCCATTCTTGTGAAATTGTTTATAAATATTAAATGTTTTTGAAATTAAATGGCCTAAATTTTTTTTTGAACGGCAACACCTAGATATTCTAGGATAATTGGGTTTCCCCGGGGCAACACCTAGAACATCCAGGGCAGCCCACCATAGAAGGAACCCCCCCAACTGGGTAAACCCCCTGACCTGGTCACAGACCATTTTTTTGCTGTTGCTAGGATTCGAACCCAAGACCTCTACTATGGGAAGTCTTGGGGCTACCATTGCACCAAATGGCGAACGGTAAATGGCCTATAGAACATATATTAATCTTTGTTCCTATTTAGTGGTTATTTTTTTTTCAAATTTAAGTTGAAGTAGAAGGTAATAGTGAAGAGGAAAAATCAACAAGTAATAACTAAGTTTCATAATTGTTCAGTTTAAGTCAAATTGAAAAAAATAATCACTAAATTGTAAGAAAGATTCATATATGTTCCATTTAGGTCACTTATTTTTAAAAACGTTTTAACATTTATAAAAAAGTTTCACAAGATTGCAACACCTTATAAAAGTTGAGTGACTTTATTAGAACATATGATATACTTGGTTACTTTGGGTGAATTTTTCACATCAATTAGTATTCTAAGCACAAAATAAGAACTACTTACAAAAATTGAATTGAAATACTTACAGATTTTATTCCCATCAGACTCAAAAGTGGCTCAGCTAGAAAGACAAGCAGTAATGTTTCAAGAAGACCAAGAACTGCACCAAACAGCAGTGCAGTTGATGCAGATGGGATGTTTCTCTTTTGTTTTTTTAACTTCAACTTATTTGGGGTGCTTTCAGTTATAGTCATATGCTTGCATGGGCTTGTTTTGAAACCTGATTTAAAAAAACACACACACAAAAAAGACGCGCGTAAGATCATGAATACAAGCTTAGTTCTGTGATCAAAAAACATACCCTCTTCTGGTGGCAACTCCTTTTTCTCGTCGGCTATTATCGAACCGTTTTCTAAGTTTTCAAATTTGACATCATCATCACCATTCATTAATTCTTTGGTCTCATCTTTATTCATGGAACCATTTTCCATGTTTCCATCTTTGGGTAGTTTACTGTTCAGTCTTTCTATAGTTTCTTCCTCAGCAACAAATGAAGTTGTAATACTAACAAGTGGGAAAATGGCTACTTTTGAAACTTGATTGAAAATAGCAATAGATACTCCTACCGCAGCAATTTCCACTGGGCCTATACAAAAGCAAAAATCATACTTTTTACAATTTGCAGAAATGTTACTTCATACTTTTTACAATTATATGTAACACTAGTTTTGTTTCTTTTGGTACCTATATGACCAATGAACGCGGTGTCAATTAAAGAAGCAACAGGATCTGCAGCAAATGCCATGGCTGCAGGTACAGCAATGGTAAGTATTTCCTTCCCAAGTGAATCCATCTTGAAGACAAGCCTACAAAAAAATAAAATAAAAAATTTGTGCCTCAAAGCATGATATCTCATTTTAGTGATAAAAGTTCATTCCAATGACTAGAAACATGGTTTTTAAAGTAGAAAACATATGTACCTAATGTCTTTAAAGAAAACGAACATCGGATGTTTCCATTTTCTCTCCATGGGAGCTACACTACCTTCTTCAGCCATAGTAGAAAGAAGGATACTCAACTACTTGAACAGGCAAGTGAAAAGCTTCAATTTTTATAAATATAAGAATTAAAGCCTGTAAAATGCATACATTAGAGTGTGTTAAGCATTTGTTCTACAATGCAGCCATATATATGTAGTAGAATGGATGAATAAATCATAGACGTGATTCTTAAGCCGACAAGCCACAAGAAGTTAAAGGGCTAAAAAGTTTCATGTAAATGACTCAGAAAGAAAAAATACAACATATGTCAAAAATGCTCAACTCACATATGGACTTACTAGAATTTAGAAGCCTCTATGAGAATATTAAAACTGAATTACAGGAATGACAGAAACAAGCCAAGGGGACACTGCTTAATGACAAACTTTACATCAATTTAAAGAGTTCTAAAAGCACATAATACCTCCCCTAGTTAAGTATAAAGTAAGTTATATATATAACTATGGTCTCCTGTTGGCTAGCGGTATCAAAACGAAACTTCCAATGATACTTCCTTCATGATCTCCACACCTAGTCCCTTTCGGTTTTTATAAGCGTCCAAGAGTGAAGAATGTGCACATATCGTTATGTAAAACTCATATAATTATAGTTTGTAACTTAAGTCATGTTCAAAATAAATTACAAACTCATAACTGCCTTAGTTACACTGACGATAGTGGAAACGATGAAGAACACATGGTTGATCATGGGTTGAACTAGAGGGGGTCTGGGTGGTCCGTTGACTCTTCGTTTAGTAAAACTTTCTATAAGAAGGGTATCCAACATGGTCACTTTCTTGTAGTTTGACCACCTCAAATTGTCGCCCTAGAGAAGTTGAAGTGAATGTAAAAGAAAATTTCTAGTGTGAGGCCATGAGTTGAAAGCCACCGTATATGGATATAGTTTATGAGTATTGTTTTTTTCCAATAGCCGTGAGAACCATTCACCCGAACACTTACGGGCCCCACCAATAACCTGCTATAACCAACATGACCAACAACCTTGAAGGCCATATTCCCAGTGCAAGTGCGAGCTGCCTTTAGAACCTTGGACTTTGCTAGAGGAAACATACGCTTACTACTGCACCACTCCCTTAAAGGTTAGTTTATAAGTAATGTTATATTATAGTAATTAACATTTTGCATATATAGTTTAATTAATCATCAAATGAACCACTTGTAAAAAGTTAAAACACAAGCATGGACAAGGAAGATTTGTAGCAGGATACACCATTAATCATATTATATTTCCAGGGCTAGGAGTGCCTGACATTGGTCTCACATGAGTCAATCTCTCTTAGCCTTTGAATGTGACCTATATTTACAACATATCAATTAAAATAGTGACTAATAAGTCATATAACTTCTTGATTAAATCAAGTATACCTCCCCCACTTAACATTCCAAAATATACTAATTAACTTGCAATTCATGGATTATGCGAAACTGTCAGAGATTGGCCTGCGTGAATATCGGACCCTAGTACTCAAAACTATAAACAATTGGTTAGATATTCTCCCCCAGATAACCCTCAATTCAAGTAATCCTTAACATGGATTTAAAAAACCCAATACGATCCATAAACAATGTAACTTGAAATGAAAGAAACAGAAACATCAGACTCAAACAAGCTTTGCATTGATTAATCACTAAAAACCATACGATGCCACATGTCCGATCGCTAGCATTCATGCCGTATAATTTACTTAAATCACTGTGCATCTGTAAGGAACTTTTTGTTGCTGAAAGTAATCGAATATATACCTGGTGCTTTGAATTTCCATCAAGTATAGTTCTTCCATGTTTCTGAGATCTTCAGACACGCCACCAGCCCCTGGTTCTTGCTGTCTCTTCCATGTCATTGTGAGAGAGAGATTGAAGGTGATGGAGGGGGATAACAGAAAGTGTGAAACGTGAACAAATGTATAAATATATATATATATATATATAGTGCTACACGTAATGGTTATAGTGCAAGTATATGCCTTGCAATGTTTAGCTCAAAATGGTATAAAATGATATAATTGGATTAATTACATATATTTACTTGTAAGTTATAACAAAGTCTATACATAAATATCTTATACCTACATTGTTTGAAGAACTTAATCTGCATCACTGCATGTAGTTTGAGTGAGAAGTTTTGTAGAATGTTTTTTCAAAATGGTATAGATTTTGATTTCAAAGTGGTAAATGGTTAGTCAACCAATAAAATGTGGAAAATGGTAGAACCGCATCTCCCACATACGGTTTCTTCATTGCAATTTCCTTCCAATCATAGGCTGTCAGGTTAGCTTTAGAATTCTCTGAAACCGTACTTCTCAAGTGTTGTTTCAGTGTAAGGACTTAACGGAGCTGACTAACCCAGTTAGTCCAAGTCAGTTAACACCGTTAGTTTGTCTTTTGAGGAAACCGTGATTCCCAAACACGGTTTCAGTTAAACCTGAAACTATTCCCCTCTTACACATGCAACCCTATGAAGTGTCAACTAGTGTTTTTTTGGATCAAGGTGAAACCATGTATACTAATCACGGTTTCAGTTGTAGTAATTTTTATGTTTTTTTTTCTTTGAAACAGACTTTCGGGTAAACTTATGATAAGTTTATCAAGTAGCCCATATGTATATAAACACAAACCATATTTACAACTAGTCTAATTATATAAATAGAAACCCAAAATACGAAATACAAACTACATTGGCATAAAAGTAAAACAGTTATATATACACGAAATACAAAAACAATGATAATATTTCAACGTGATCGGTTGGGGCATTTGTGGACCATGTGACCCGGTTGCTTAAATCCAGAGCACTTACGTTGTGTCTTTTCTTCTGGATAACTTGCATCCATCTCGTTACGCAACCTTCTTGCACTTCGCCTGCCTCGTAGGACGGTTATCCTCGATGAGTCCCCAATAAGAAACCAGCTTTGGACGTAAATATCTCACTCTTCGTAGAACCGATTAACGAAGTGTTAGGTTCGTTACGAAGAAATTATGTAATACTTTCATCACCAGTAAGTTTTACATTTTAATAAATTCACCAACTTAATTATGATGAATTTAGCCCCAAAGTTACTAGAAAATCAATTTTTTCAACTAGGTTTTTTTTACCTTCCAAGGTTAAAAGAAAAAAGAAAAAAATGGCATCAAAATGTCGATAACTGAAATCGTAATTCGTATACACGGTTTCTCCTTTGTTCCAAAACATGACTTGACATATGAATGAGTGTTGCAGAGATTCTTGGATTAAAACATGTGGGTTTGCAACTTTAACTGAAACCGTGTTTCAGAATCACGGTTCAATAAAGGACAAACTAACGAGGTTAAGTCATGGGGTTAGATGTGGGTTAATTGGGTTAGTGAGTTTTTAACTCTTTACACCGAAACCGCACTTGGCAAGTACAGTTTTAGGGAATTATGCAACACACCTGACAACCAATACCATTTTCCTAATTTTCCTTGTTGACTGGTCATTTGCCACTTTATTTTCAAAATATATACCATTTTGGAAAAAAAAATTCAAGTTTTGTAACATTTAAGTTGGATCTAAACCGAATAAAACAAGGGTAAATGATTTTTTTAGTAGGGTATCATGGTTTAAGCTTATATTTTGAAAAGTGTTTGATTTTTGGGTGTTTCGTAAATATCATTTACGGAAGTGGGTTGTTTCTTAAATGCCATTTACAGAAGTGCTTACGTGGCATGACCTGGTTAGCTTTCATTATTTGCCACATAAGCACTTCTGTAAATGACATTTATGGAACATCCCACTTCCGTAAATGACATTTACAGAACACCGATAAACCAAAACACTTTTCGAAACACACCTTAAACCATGATAGCACTATTTCAAAAAAAAATCAAGGGTAAATCTTTAGTGAAAATGTTATCGAGTCCGACTTACGTGCATTAGTCACACATGTCTAATAAAAACTCTTTCTCTAACAAAATATAAACAATTTTAACATGTTTGGTATATTGGTATTATACGAGATTACCTGATAAGTGATTGTACTGACATTATCACAAAGTTTCTTTCTCTAGAGCACAATATAATTCAAGAAAATTGTGAAGCTAACTAATTCAACGACATTGACAAAGAACCTATATTCAGCTTCAACGCTAGAATGAGACATAACATGTTGGAGTTCGAGGACCACCAACCCAATCAACATCGATACATGTAAGTAGCCAATCGACAAAGGAAGCGTTAAAACTGAGACTGGTACCAACGATATATCAAAGAACATGCATCATGGCATGCAAAACAAGCTTCACGAGGATTGTGCATGAAAATAAAACTTGTTAAACAACTTATGCAATATCAAGACACGTAAACTGTTGGTAATCAAAGAGCAAAAACAAGAACACAGTGGGGCAATTTTCTGGACTTTTTATAAACTTGAAACTAACGATTACAAATAGAGAAGAAACATAAACTTGCTCACGTTTTGCGTACCCTACTGCTGCCATATTTATTCAAAGAAAAACATAAAAACTTGCATGAAAATAGGAACTAAAATTGACACTTTCCCACGTACAGAGAGTGAAGCAGTAACCCACTTTCTTGGTCTTTCCCTTTTACTCGGTCCAAGATCTTCAATGCCCATTAGAGCTCTCATTACCCCAAACTTGATACCAGGCAATGCCTTAGTAAGGATGTCGGCCTTTTGTAGCTCCCCGCTCACATGTTGTACATGAATCTGCCCCCTCTCAATGCACTCCCGTATGAAGTGATATTTTGCGTCTATATGCTTGTTGCGTCCGTGGAACACGGGGTTTCTCATTAGTGCTATGGCCGACACATTATCAACTAGTAATTTTACCTGTTGAGGATTTTCTCCTGTTAAGTCACTTAACAAATTTCTCAGCCACAAAGCCTGACAAGCGGCTGAGGTAGCAACCTTGAATTCCGCTTCACAAGAGCTCAACGCCACAGTCCTTTGCTTTTGAGAAGCCCATGTAATTAAGTTGTTTGAATAATAAAACACCATACCTGTAGTTCCTCTTCGGTCTTCCACATCTAAGCCATGGCTACTATCACTATACCCTAACAGTTTACCATCACTTGCTTTTCGGTATTTCAATCTGAAACCAACCGTCCCTTTCACATACCGTAACACCTGCTTCAGTGCTTGAAAATGACATAGCTTTGGCTTCTCCATTAATCTGCTCAAAACTCCAGTTGAGTAACCCAAATCGGGCCTTGTATGAAGCAAATAACGAAGGCTACCAATGAGACAACGATACATAGTTGCATCCACACATTCACCAGGTCCATCTTTAGTTAACTGTAGCTTCGGATCCATCGACCACATCGATGGATTATAGTTCTCCAGTCCGGCTGTTTTTAGTATTTTCCGGGCATACCTAGATTGCTTCAATGTTATACCATCTGTACGTTAACTTCAATTCCAAGGTAGTAAGACAACAAACCCAAATCACTCACATCATACACCTTCATCATCCTTTCCTTGAACTTTTTAACCTCTAGTTCATTTGACCCCGTCACGATGAGATCATCCACGTACACACCTATAATAAGAAGTGAGTTCAGACACTTACTTTTGTACACAACTTGTTCCTAAGCACATCGAGTGAAACCAAAATCTTTGAGTAATTTGTCAAGACAAGTATTCCATGCCCTCGGAGCTTGTCTCAATCCGTATAGTGCCTTCTTGAGTCTATACACCTTGTCTTCCTTTCCTTCCACGATAAAACCTTCGGGCTGCGAAACGTATACTTCCTCGACTTGTTCCCCATTCAGAAATGCGGATTTGACATTGTAAGACTCGACCCGGGCATCCTACAGTTGGTTCTCATAACGGGTTATTCCCTTGAAAATACTCATTTTAGATATATTAAACTACAGCGGAAGTCTTTCTAAAAACATTAATTACTATTTAATGTTATTAAGTTACCTCACGAATGCTTGCACACCAATCCGAGTAGCACCGCTCCCAAGCCAAGATACGTCAACGCAACGCTTACCTGTAAAACAATATATCGTACACACAAAGTCAGCTACACTGAGTGAGTTCTAATAGTTTAATTTAATTAAAAGCCAACTCGTCACAAAAGTTATTTGAACTTTACTCAGGACCCACGGTCCTTATAAAATAAGTCCACAATTCATTAACAAATATGTAACCCCTGTTATCACACGATATCCCATAATAGTTCATTACCCAAGACTCATCCCATAATAATAATAATTTCGCAGTCTCATCGACATAGGTCGAACTTACTACACTAATAACTCATACTCAAGTACACGTATTAACTCGACACTTGGTTAACACAACAAATCCCTAGACATCAACTTACTCAGCCTTGACCAAGGCTCTTACAAATAAACTGACATAACAGTTGTAAGCACCACATCACAATCCTGACACAACGGTCAATCTAACTCTACTCACCACATTAATACTATCTCATGCACAATAAATATAACTCAACGCTTGTATGCAAATTAACGCAAATATATAAGCACACAAACACATACCTCATCACTGCACCCTCGTCAGGGCGTTCGACACACCCCGAGCTCATCACTGTCCTGTTGGACATCGTCACCTTTGGTGACCTCCCGAAGGACCTCGTCCTTCACAAATCCCGTTTGCCGTGTCAAAAAGATGACGATGCAAACACATCACCTGCCGTGCCACAAGTACAACGACATACAAACACACAACTCAATTATAAACATGTAATAGTACACTACACGTATATGATTTGTTAACTACACATGCACCTCACACATAGCATTAGATTAATACATATATCCTACACGTAGTCATAAGCGTTTAGCTTATATCCCGACTCACCCCGACTAGCCCTTAACACAATACCCTACTACTATAGCAACACACGTACAAATACTATGCCTCATTATCCAAGTAAATACCACGTACATGCATACCCTTGACACCTCCTAGTCATACTCGTACGACCTGTAAATACAATCCCGACTTACCCCTATTAGGTCACTATACGGTCCACGACCATTTACCCACCTTTAACCTACACATCTTAAGGACAATGCATAGTCCTTTAGCCCCATTTTTAAATACTTAAATTCGTAAATCGGGTTAGACCCCAAAGCTTGATACACAATTAATGTAATAAAACACATCTCGAAAGTATGTACGATAGCCCCAAAAACATTAAAAACATTTTAAAAGAGGGGATTAGGAACTCACTGGTTATACCGAGTCCGAATCCTAGCTCTGCACCACGCGTACTCGCTCGAACCCCGAACCTGTCAAACATGATCACACGATTAGGATATGTTTTAAACATACGTTGGATAACGGGTAACAATATAATAAGACCCCGAGTCCCATCCGTTTGTCAATCCAACTCCATGAAACCCTAATCCACATGTCTACTCGAACCGGGTTACCCTGGACCCTGTCAGAAACCTGCATGCATGCATATACATGTATCATGCAAAATCTTAGTCTCACGGATCATGCGTATGCTAGCTGAGACCCCCATGCAAGTCCAAACCACCATGCCAACCCTAAGCTCGTCAAACCCTTATCGGGTGTGATCCCGACTCCATCCGTTTCTCCGTTCTTTACCGTGAGTCACCACCACCGTGTGTCACCATCGGCTTCCGTCCTCCGCCGTCCACTACATTGGAGCACCGCCACCTTCACTGTCATCTCTCTTTCTCTCGGCCATCGGCCTCCTCGTCACCCCGCCAACACCATAGTGCCGCCACCCTAGCTCGACCCCATCTACCGTCGTTGTTCCGACTACTCCCGAATCGCCACCTCAACCGGTTGTCATCGGCTACTGCCGTGAACCACCATGGCCCATCGCCAAGCATTGCCACCCGCTTCACACCACTCCTCCTTATTCCGTCACCATAACCATCGGCCGTCCCGAAAACATAGTCTAAAGATCCATGCAAACCGAACACGTAGTAAGGAAAAGAATGAGAGCAGGGATTACCTTGTCGTGATACGGGTTCACATGGTTGAAACCCCACCTCGAGCTCCTCCGATCCCCGACGTCTTCTTCCCTCCCGGTTCTCCTCGCTGTCGTACGCACACCAGTCCCCCTAGGCCGATTATGGCCTAGGGTTTCCATTAAGTGGCTTTTAAACCTCCAAGAGTTTCATTCGGGTCCTTGCATTTCTGATTATGGCCTAGGGTCTTGAACCTTCTTTTAACTTCCAATTGTGTCATTCACGGTAGTTAAACGCACCCCGTATGAAAACCTTCACCCTTGCTCTTAGATAAAAAGGGTTCGGGTTGCTCACAAACCCGCACCATTGACATATGAATTTTTCAGGATGTTACAGACATCAAGATGATGCACAATCCACCCTTCTTTTGCTGCAATTTCCAATAGCAATTTGATAGTCTCTAACCTTGCCACCGGTGCGAAGACCTCGTTGAAATCGATTCCCTTTCTTTGAACGTAACCCTTCGCAATGAGTCTGGCTTTGTACTTAGTTACTCGGCCACCTGCATCCTTCTTCAATTTATAGACCCATTTAAGGCCTATTGCTTTGTGACTAACTAGTAAATCAACCAAAAACCATGCCTGGTTCCTTTCAATTGAATCCAATTCAGCCTTCATCGCCCAACATCGCCAATCATTATACTGGACTACTTCTTTGAATGTTGTGGGTTCATCATCTGCCAACAACAACTCTTGATCATAAAGGCTTCGTACCTCCTCATCATTCATCGCCGCCGTCTTTTGATAAGCTCCCAGAATCAATTTAAACCCCTCTTCCTAACATTGGATCGGCCCAAGCCAGCCAAAGCCATCAGTTTTAAATTTTTAAAACACAAAATAAGAACGGTGTTTCAAAAATATGTTTAAAGTTTGTAGGAACACCGTTCAACAAAAACAAATAAAACACCTTTATTTCTCAGTAATCGAATTACAATACAAAATTGGAAATAACAGAAACAGAAATTAAAGAAAACAAAGAAAATAATAAGAGATAAAATGTGCGGTGGCTGAGAATTTCTATTACACAGAGGTCCCTCAAAACAGACTTCGGGTCACCCAGTTGAACACGTCTGTCTCTCAGGGTACAACAGCCGGAGCAGTAGCACTGCCGGAGTTTACCAAGCACCTGAAATAATACGTGAAAGAAGAGTGATGAGGTCTAAGACAAGAGGAAAGTCTCTGTATGGTTTCTGAAACATGTGAACTCTAAGTTTCGTGTGTCTGAACACTGCACATTTGCCTTGTATTTATACACGAAAACAGCGACCTGAAAGCAGGGGCGGATTTACATAGCGGCGGGGGGTTCACCGCAACCCCCCGAGTTTCGAAATTCTAGTAGAAAGCTATATAGAAAAACTGGTGCGAACCCTTAAAAAAAATATAAGGTGAACCCCTATACAGAGATGAACAAGTGTAAGGGGGTAAGTGATCTTGCCAAAATGATGATGGAAATAAATAAACACATTGATAGTCAACGAAGACGATAACCAGCAGCATATGGTAGCAATTGCTCAACTCAGTTGAAGCTTATTTTAATATCCCGTATTTTCGAACCAAATGTTTTGTTAAACGGTCACGCGTATTATTAATTTAAAACTTAGATTCTTATTAAAACTAGTTTTCTTAAATAATAAATATTAATTTATTTGATATAGATTTAAGGAAAAAAATTATACTTATACACACACATATATATATATATATATGTGTGTGTGTGTTTATTTCATAAATAAAATCTTGTTAAAATTCTTAAAACTTTAGGAGTTTTTAATTATATAAATAAAGTGATTAATAAACTTATCGCAAAAATACTTAAACTTATGAATCTTAAAAATTGTGTTATAAATTTATAAAATAATAAAACTTATAAAGCTTATTTCATTTTTACAAAAATGAAACCACATTATTTAAACATAAAAGTCCAGGGACTCAACAGTCATTTTTGAAACCTAGTTTAAACAAAAAAATCGTATTTAGTACATGAAGAGTCGAAACCTTTAAACCTCAGGGACTGAAAGTGCCATGTCCCGAAAACTTCCAAGTCTGGAAATAGACTCGGGTTCGAGCCTTCCTAGTCCCGGTTTCCACCTTATTCCCCTCCGAAAATGCGAAAACAACCAAATGCAATGAACCTCGATCCCCCAGATGTGCATGCGACCCTAACCGAACACCATTCAATGCTTGAACATCGTCCCAGACACGCGTGAAGCCGGAATTTAACCCATCGACCCATCCGTAATCTTCCCACCTAATCAAGCGTTTAATGCATGAATTCGCTATAAAAGTCGACCCATACACCTAAACGATATCACACTCCAACTCAGTAAACTCTCAATTTCACCGATTAGAACCGGCACTACCCGAATCTTCCCTCGCGACCGCCGGCGACAAGACCAACCCGTTCTCCTTCATTCCGTCATCTTTTCAGGTAATTCGAAGTAGCATTAGTTTCGGTTTCATTCTAGAATCGATTGCCCTCTGTCAATTGCTAAAGACAGAGGGATCTACACGTCGTATTGGACGAGGTTCGTTTCTAGGGTTCATGTCAATTTGGGGGTAATCTGGGATGATATTCATGAAATTGAAAATCCGTGTTTTAACTTAACGAGCCCGTAGGCGGGATGGTCAGAGTGTGTGTGTATGCGGGTGAACTGGGCAGGGACCCGAGTTCGAACCCATTAAACCGAATTCCACCTATTTTATTTTTTATAACCATTTTCAAACAATGTTATACTTCGATAATTTTTTTATAAATTCTGTGACACTTTTGTGAACTTGAATATAAATTTTATGTGTATTTTTATATTCCGGAACTATCATTTACTCATTAAACTTAGCCTAAACTCATACTAATTAATTTTCAAAATAGTTTTTAAATACTTAAAAGCTATAAAAATATCCTTGAAACCTTACAAAACTCATGGTTTCAATAAAAATGATTTTTATTATTTTTCTGAGTTATCTTAAGTTTATTTAATTATTTTTGTAAACTTATAAGTTTTATAAGAACAAAAAAAAACATGAGAAATAAAAATACTTTATTTCCTACATACATATTAACTTTAAAGATTTATAATTTAAAGTATAAACTTTATAAAACGTTTCACTTAACATATTTGTTATAGTTCACATTATGTATTTAAAACTCAAAATCGCATTTTAACACCTTTACTTAATTACAAGTTAGATTGTAAAGACTTAATGCTAAAAAAAGGGATTGTTATTCTTGTGAATAATTATTTACCCTTAATAATTATGAATTCTTAAAATGGCTACTATAAAGCTTTAATAGTAATTATCCTTTAAATAATTATTTATCCTTAATAATTATTTAATTATTAATCTTTGGCAATTATGTATTCTTTAATAATCATTAATCTTTAATAATTATTTAACCCTTCCATTATCAATTGTTACAACTTTATATTGGGAAACTATCTTAGATTA
Source organism: Smallanthus sonchifolius (assembly GCA_023525975.1). Taxonomy (NCBI): domain Eukaryota; kingdom Viridiplantae; phylum Streptophyta; class Magnoliopsida; order Asterales; family Asteraceae; genus Smallanthus; species Smallanthus sonchifolius. The sequence goes on along the minus strand of CM042018.1, from coordinate 18,553,423 downwards.
TTGTAATTAATAAATATAAGGTTTTTCTAAATAATTATTTTAAGTAATAATTATTCTAAACTATTAAACTTGATGTCCAAATCTTTACATTACCAATTCAAAACCTTATTCAAAACTCTGATTTAAACTCTATAAACACAATCATTTTCGCCCACCATTTGGAACCCTAGTCGAATCTTGAAATCCTAGATTCCTTGCCTTAGTCTTGTAGAAACAAACTTAAGACTTTAGACTTATATCCTTAGGCTCATTGCGAGGATATTCTCCCTCGAAGTCTTGCAAATACTTATTCTTGTCGGATGCTCTTTATCAATCCAAGTGAGTATACTTAGCCCCTTTTTCCTTTCTATTCTTTTGGGGTGAAACATGTTCAAAATTTTAAACTTATACAATTCTTGTACAACTATGACTAGATGCTTATTCTTATGTTAAACTTGAGACTTGTATGCTTAGATTAAACTTAAAACTAGCATATTCATTAACTTTAATCAAACCTATGGTAACAATGATAGATCTATTGCATTTGACCAATCCACCTTGATTGATTGACCCCTTCGGGGGGGAGCTCTTGGTGATTGTTACTGAATTAAACTTTAAACTTGAGACTTATAAGGGTAACCTGCGGGTTATGCCTAAACTTGGTTGGAGGGTTGAAGTGCACAATGTTTAAGATACTTGTTTCTCATACTTACATTATAGAATGCATATATCATAGTGTATTGTAATTCTTTCCAAATACTTGTTAAACTGTGTCAAAACCTTTGTATCTCACCAACTATTTTGTAGTTGACAGATTCTTTCACATGTTTCAGGTTCTACATCATGAGACTTGTTTGTGATCACATAGGACGCTTTGGACCTAGACTACTTATTAAATAAATGTTGTATACTTGTTATTTCCTTTGTATTGAACCTTTGAATCTATTTATTAATGAAATATTGAAACTTTATTAGTCAACCTTGTGCTATTGAACAACCGCGTCCGCCCCGACGTATAATCCGCCGTCGGTTGGGGTGTGACAGATTGGTATCAGAGCCTTGGTTATAGGGAATTAGGTTATTAGACACATGACCTAGACTATAACTTAGGATACCCAAACATGAGTTATCTCATGTCCTTTACTAGGAATTCTCTCCTCATTCTATTCTTAAATCTTATACGTGAACGCTTGGAGATTCTACGATTCTACGATTCTACTTACCTACGTACTACAAGAGGCTACTACATCGAGGACACGTTCTTAGGCTTTAAGTCTAAGCCACCACTAAACTCTCGTCAAGAATATTTAAGTTCTAGATAATGTGTGAGAACTTGTGCGGACCGGAAGGGTGGATACCTGTATTCTGGGAAATTCTGTCAAGGAAAGCATTTCGTATAAATCCAAATCAACCGTTGGACCCGTATGCTTTCCTGGGAATTCTTGGGATGAGTATCCGCTTATAGGAATGCATGACTTCTCTAAACATTTGTGAGCTTGAATTTCTCTTGATATGTCAAAGTACTCACTTGGTGATATGCACTAAATGAGTACCACCTCAAATACTTTACACCTCATAAATTCATGATTTCAAGACTTTCCTCTATAACCTTTACTCTATGATTCTTATGTTCTGTCTTTTCAAGAATGGTCACATGACAGCATGCTTACTCGTCATGACCTGAAGGAGTTACCTTCAAGGAGAAATTCTTACGAGATTATACTTAAAAACTACATACATAAACTTATATTTATAGATGCTACCCAATAAACTTCATGATCGTTGTAATACAACCCTTAAAACTATGTATTACTCTACAAATTCTCCTATAAACTTCATTATTTTATGAACATAACACTTAAGGGGAAACCCTTGTGTTTCATCTTATTTTCATCTTATTTTCATCACTCAACCAAACTACTCTAGATAACTCACTCAAACTTTTGCTACACTTTTATACATCTCAAAGTGTTCATACATCCTTAAACTTCATGATCCTTGAACTAACAGCCCATTAAAACTATGTATTGCCCTACAAGTCCTTTTACAAACTTCATTATTTTATAAACTTGGCACATAAGGGGAAACCTTGTGTCTCATTTCATTTTTTCGTTACTCAAGCAAACTTCATTTTATAACTAACTCAAACTTTTGTTACACTTTTTTTTCATACTTCTTTAAAACTTACACATCACCGTCTCTTGTAAACAAAATTTTACGCCTTTTGAATCCAAAATACAAAGGAATTAGTAGCATAAGTGTTTTCCTTGTAAGAGAAGAAGTCTGCTATGGAATATACAAATTCCACGTTTAAAGACTCTAATGAACCTCGACATAGTACCATAAAACCAAACATCGGTGACAACAACCGAAAGAAGTTGTAGGCCCATGAGGATGTTCTGGCTAGGGAAATAGGGTACATAAGTGAGTCCTTGTGACCCACCCCTTCTTCCGGGAATTCTCTTCGTTAGCCCACCAACTTCAAGCCAAAAGCCATTTTTTTTATATTACTGTGATGACTCAGTATTTTGAATAAAAACCTTTTTAAACATATTAAATCAACTTACTTACACACCTTAATTTTTCCGTTTAAATTGTATTATGTAAGGGCTAGAAGTCCCAATTTTGAAACATTTAACGAAAGTTATTTTGAAATTTATCTTGCCATCACTTACTAGCTTGACTTTCCTTCTAGCACTATAAACTTAACACTTCTACCCAAACACTTTCGTCAAGAGTAGCTCACGTTAGTACTTGAGATAATTAACAACGTTGCATTAAACTATAAAAATCCTAAGTGACACACGCATACTTGAAGAATAAACTTTGAACAAACCTTCTAATTCGTAAGCACTCTCTTAAAACAACACGACTTACGAACCACTGCCGTAATCAACTATGATCCTTACCTCTTATATAGACTTCACACTTCTAAACTTGACCAACTTTTCGTTTGACAATCATACATACCTTTTTCATAAGTCTTACTTATACTATTTATCAATGTCCAACTCGTCATTTTTAAACATCTTAATTTCACTCTATATAAAAGAAAATTATACCTGCTGTTATGAAACGAGATAAAATTATTTATAAACACACTATCATAAACCTTATCGAAACTTTTCCCGTTACCCTATGCTTGGAGACTTTCCTCATTCAACTCTTGTCACGTAAAAGACATACTATAAATCACAACGGGGACTAAAAGCTTAAATACACGTTGCTAAAACATTAAACTTCGTATACACCACTATAAGGTCGAAGACTTTTGAGTCATGTAAAACTTGTACAAATACTCAATCCCGTATTCCTGAAACTAAACACCTTCTAAACCACCAAAGGAAGCATGTCCAATAAGGGATCATGTGAAGCTTAATACTGAAACTTGAAACTCAACTGACTTATCCTATTTTCAAACTTATACTTGGATTCTTAGTCTTGAAAACTTTGTGTGTCCATCTTAACCAAACCCTATAAGACTTGATAAATGTACATTCCATATATACGAGAAAACTTCACTCTTGATACTAGACACTAGCAGGAAGGAGGACATTACTCTCTTTAGCAGAGTACATCCCATGACTCCTATCTAAACCAAACATCGGGATCCACAAATCTTCTGGACAACTCGAATCTTCTGTGAGAAAGCGTATAACGGTTAATCCTGTTCCAACCGCTGTCCCATACCTCTCTTAAATACTAGAGTATTTAGATAACCGCTTTATACTCAAAACGTAATCGTATACTCCTACACACTGAAGCTAAACTAAGAGACTTTAAGCTATTCTATGTTTGACGTATTCTTGTTCAAACACAATTTAAACTATTCTATGTTTGACGTATTCTTGTTCAAACAAAATTTAAACTATTCTATGTTTGACGTATTCTTGTTTAAACACAATTTAAACTACTCTATGTTTGACGTATTCTTGTTCAAACACAATTTAAACTACTCTATGTTTGACGTATTCTTGTTCAAACACAATTTAAACTATTCTATGTTTGACGTATTCTTGTTCAAACACAATTTAAACTATTCTGTGTTTGACGTATTCTTGTTCAAACACAATTTAAACTACTCCATGTTTGACGTATGCTTGTTCAAACATGATGAACGTATAAGACTTTTAAACTACTCAAGGTTTGATGTACTCTTGATCAAACACGAGGGAAGTGTAAAGACTTTAAACTACTCCATGTTTGACGTATGCTTGTTCAAACATGATGAACGTATAAGACTTTTAAACTACTCAAGGTTTGATGTATTCTTGATCAAACACGAGGAAAATGTAAAGACTTTAAACTACTCGATGATTGAGGTATTCTTATTCAAACACGAGGAAACTTTGAAACTCTAAATCTTGTCACATTCTTTTTCCTTTAATCATTGAATGACGTTTCTCTCTAAGGGACTCATTAACCAATGATCACTCTTATGTGGAAACTTTAGTCGTGTGTTAGACAAGTTCTTGTACTCTTTCTTGATCCACACATAAACGGAAGGACCTATGCGAACTATACAACGATTTAAATGCTTGCGGGTGCACACGTAAGTATGAAAATCAACGTATGGGAAGACATAGTGAACTCTGTCATGTGCTACGATCTAAGACTTATCGTAAGAGGTAGCCGCGGGACTTAGGTACCGTAGCAATCCCTAGACGTATTAGCCTACAAACCCAAATCGTTAAACTATCATCGAATCCATCCCGAGTGATGCATCTCACTCTAAATCATGAATGAAAATTCATCAGTCATTCTCTCAAAATACATTTTTGAAAACAAATCCTCATATATTGCAATGAAACTATACGCCCCTTAGGGAAACTCTTGGTAACCATACGCTTTGAAAACTTAGAAATTCAAGCAAAATCTTATTCTTATAGATACTTTCCCTTCAGAACTCTAAACGTAACCCAGGATTACTTATTTTCCTCATTATCCTTGCGCATATCAATTCTTGAAAACAGTAAATTTCCCACTTTAATTTCGGGACGAAATTTCCTAAAGTAGGGGAGACTGTAATATCCCGTATTTTCGAACCAAATGTTTTGTTAAACGGTCGCGCGTATTATTAATTTAAAACTTAGATTCTTATTAAAACTAGTTTTCTTAAATAATAAATATTAATTTATTTGATATAGATTTAAGGAAAACAATTATACTTATACACACACACATATATATATATATATGTGTGTGTGTTTATTTCATAAATAAAATCTTGTTAAAATTCTTAAAACTTTAGGAGTTTTTAATTATATAAATAAAGTGATTAATAAACTTATCGCAAAAATACTTAAACTTATGAATCTTAAAAATTGTGTTATAAATTTATAAAATAATAAAACTTATAAAGCTTATTTCATTTTTACAAAAATGAAACCACATTATTTAAACATAAAAGTCCAGGGACTCAACAGTCATTTTTGAAACCTAGTTTAAACAAAAAAAATCGTATTTAGTACATGAAGAGTCGAAACCTTTAAACCTCAGGGACTGAAAGTGCCATGTCCCGAAAACTTCCAAGTCTGGAAACAGACTCGGGTTCGAGCCTTCCCAGTCCCGGTTTCCACCCTATTCCCCTCTGAAAACGCGAAAATGACCAAATGCAATGAACCTCGATCCCCCAGATGCGCATGCGACCCTAACCGAACACCATTCAATGCTTAAACATGTAACATCCCAAAAATAAAACGATAGTTATAATAATGGAATAAACGAACGAGGCATGACGGGTCGGGTCGGATGGGTCAGCGGGCTATAAATAGCCTATGCCACCCCTTTTCTCTCATTTGCAACTATTAGAGAGAGAACCGTAGAGAGAGAAAGTTGGCGGATCGACCCGAGACTTCAGCAAAGTGTTATTCCATAACTCGTGAGAAGAACCTCCGGATCAGAAACTCGATTCAGATCGGAAGTGACGTTGTTGGACCTTCGTTTAGGACAACCCATATTAGCGTATCAGGTGAGTTCTAGAGCCCTTTTTTAAATGTTTTGGGCTTGTGTGGATACTTACGAAATGATGTTTTAACGAAATGATGTTTTAACGAAACGATGTTTACGAAAGGAAAGGTTATGAAGTGTTTTTTGCCAAAAAGGTTTAAAGAAGTCATTACAAATCTAATCTGTCGAATGAATGGAATTGACGAATGAAGTCTGGGAATGTGATTCCCAGCCTTGTGGTAGATTATGGACAGCGAGCCATAGTTACCATAAGAACAACAGGGCAGTGTCTTGGTGGCCTGTCGATGGTTTTGATGTTGTACAACTGGTAAGGGAGTAACGACGGTTACTCGGGTGATGACGATCATCCTAAGTGAATAAGGTAAGGGAAATCAATGACGGCGATACGTAACGGTTGACCCCACGTAGTGAATGGTTGGGCAATGATGGCGATACGTAACGGTTGACCCCACGTAGTGAATGGTTGGGCAATGACGGCGATACGTAACGGTTGACCCCACGTAGTGAATGGTTGGGCAATGACGGCGATACGTAACGGTTGACCCCACGTAGTGTATGGTTGTGGCAATGACGACGATACGTAGCGGTTGCCCACAATACCAAAGGTTCCTTCGGGGACACTGTGACGCGTAAAGTAAGATACAGAATTAGATAACGATAATGTATGACTTAAATGAATGTTAAAAGTTTTAACGAACGATCCGTTCAACGGTGTTTATGATAATGATGATGATATGGGTACGAAACCTTTTTAAAGATGTTAGATTATTACATGCTTTTGTGAAAGGTTTTACTAAATGAATGAATGATATGTTTTTGGCAAATGTTGATGTTAAAGTCTTTATGAAATGCTAGAACTCACCAGCGTAGCTGACTTTTAAGTGTGCACATTCAGGTTAAGGAAGGTTATGAGGATGGACGGTGATGCTTGGCTAGCGAGAGGAGTTACCCGGCTGACTATGAAGACTGGCATCCCGTTATGTTTTAGTTATGATGTATTTATGTTTTAAACAATGTTTACGCTTCCGCATGTATGAACAATGATGACGTTATGTTTAAATGAAATTTTCCGCTGCGTTATTTGATATTCATGTTTAAGAACTGTTTGTGAATGAGTAAATCCAACAAGTGGGGCCTCCCGGGTTTGGGGCCTTACAAGTTGGTATCAGAGCAATAGTTTGAGAGATTCGGACACTCCCAGTGTCTGAACTTAAACTTTGAATGGGACCGAAAGCGGATGCCAGTACGGGTAACTCGAGCCAAAGCATCAGGTATGAAAAGTAGAGTATGTGTATGTAGTATGCCTTAGAAAGTGGTAGGTAAGGACTTGTGTTCTGATGGAATCACAAAGGTGGTCAAATAGAAATCTAAAGGTAGTGTAATGGTTAATTGCAGATGGCCAGTGTATATTAACATCTTACAGTACTTATTGAATTTTATTTGTTAACTAGCGTGATAACATTGGATTCCTTGTCTTTTAGAACAAAATGGAGGGTAGAATAGGCAGAAGGCGTGGTGGGGGTTGTACCGGATGACACGGTAGGATTTCTGCCCACCAAGTTTATAGTAAAGAGGCAAGTGTTCTTGCGGAACCGGAAGGTAGTGTGCATGAGACCGTACAAGTGTGATGCGAGATGTCTCTGTTGTGTTGACTTAGCGCGGAAGTGGTAAGAAATGTCGAGGAGAATACCGGGACAAAACCTCAACTTTGAAGAGATGCGAGTATTATGAAGTGTTATAAGAGGAACTAGAATGCTCGAGTAAGGTAAATTGGAAATTTCGTTTGGATCCGCGAAATTGTGAATTTACAGGTGCACGTGCATGATAGCGAATTTTGTGGTGTTGATTAATGCTTACGTATCAGAGTTGATCCAATTACTCAACCACGACTACGAGATGTTAGTCACCCGAGTAGCGATTTAAAGATATTGATGAACATCATTAGTAATAGTAACGATGTCAGAGATGGTATACCTTACAGAGGTGAAGGATGTCAACGAGTACGAGCCACGGACAAGATGAGGAGGAATGAAACTTCGGTTTACCTAAGTCAGACGAGCATACGTATCAAGGATGCCAAGGAGCTAGGGTGGACTACGCTTAGTACAAAAACGTTATGGTGAATAAGAATCGGTCTACGGTTGAAGTATGCATGAGCATGAAGGAAATAACCACACAAGTGTATGTCCAAAGAATATATGAGTGCATGAATGCATAAATGGCATCTTTCCATGTAGAAGACAATCCAAGACAACTAATAAGAGTATCTGCTAAAACGAGAATATAGATATACCAACAACAACAAGAGACGGGAACCACGATGTTAATTAGGGCGTGCAGACTAAACCAAATCAAACCAGATCTGACCCAAGGATTGTTTGTCTAGAATGAAAGTGAAGGACAAGTAAGACCAACGAATGTGACTTTAGAAGAAATGCATGCAGAAAAAGCTAATGGAAACGAGTAGCTAGAGAATATATATTGTCGGTCAAATGGGATGCCAATCCCTAAGACCATCCAGTGATATATAGGAAGGATGGTGTTCAATGAACTAACGATGTGAAACGTAAAACCTGACAAGTACGCTTGAAAGAAAGACTAGAAGGAGATTGTGTATGAAAATATGAATGAAAAGTTCGAGCGACTAGTGTTCCATCTGAATGAATACCTTCCCGACGAGTTGAGTGTGATAAGGGATACCTCAAATGTTTGGGGGATACCTGATACGGTTCCTACGGGAATGAAGCGATACGGTTCCTACGGGAACGAAGCGATACGGTTCCTACGGGAACGAAGCGATACGGTTCCTACGGGAACGAAGCGATACGGTTCCTTCTGGAATGAAGCGATATGGTTCCTTAGGGAACGAGACGATGTGGTTCCTTCGGGAATGAGATGGTACGGTACCTTCAGAAACTTGATAGTAGGAATCATTCGGGAACGGGATATTATGATTCATTCGAGAACGGCATGGTATGGTCCTTCAAGGACGAATGCACCATGGACAGCTTATGAGGTATACACAATGATCCAAATAGTCGAGAGACGATCAATAGTAACCGTCCAGATGGCAAGGTAGATAACCTTAACGAGGAGTTGAAATTATGGCCATGGAGTCTTCTGTGGACAACTCCGAGTTTGATAAGACATTTCACTTAGTATGACGATATGAGAACCCTAACAGTTAGATGTGAAAGACCAACTAGGGATGTACGATGCTGAAAAAGATAATGTCTATCAAGAACAAGAGAGGTATAGTCAAGACTACACAAGAATCTATCAACGGGAGAGTGATTGCATATGCGCCGCGGCAGTTGAAAGTTCACGAAGTCAACTATCCGACTCATGATTTGGAACTTGCTGCTGTCGTATTTGCGTTGAAAATATGGAGGCACTACCTTTACGGGGTGAAGTTTACTATTTACTCCGACCACAAAAGTTTGAATTACTTCTTCGAACAAAGGGAGCATAATATGAGGCAGAGACGATGGTTGGAAATCCTGAAGGATTATGACTGTGGGATCATGTACCATCCTGGAAAGGCAAACGTGGTGGCTGACGCTTTAAGCCGAAAGGATGTGCCTACTCCTATTAGAGTGAAAGCTTGCCAGTTGGTGGTAACGTCGGATGTGATGAGAGAAATCGAAAAGGCTCAAGATGAGGCACTTAAAGAAGAAAACATAAAGAAGGAAAGGATGGTTGGCCAACAGGACAAGTTGGAATATAACACCCTTGGTGTTAGGACACGTTTTGGACGGATATGGATACCTATGGGTGGCGAACTTAGGACCAAAATCTTGGATGAGGCTCATAAGTCTCGTTACTCTATCCATCCCGGTACCAATAAAATGTACCAAGATCTGAGAAAGGAATACTGGTGGCCTGGAATGAAACATGATGTGACGAAGTATGTAAGCAAGTGCTTGACTTGCTCGCAAGTAAAGGCCGAGCACCAGAAACCGTATGGAAAGATTCAACCACTTGATATACAGGAATGGAAGTGGGAACACATTACCATGGACTTCATAACTAAGCTACCTCACACAGCTAAAGGTCATGACACCATTTGGGTAATTGTGGACCGTTTAACGAAGAGTGCTCATTTCCTACCTATTCGCGAGACGTTCTCATCGGAAAGGTTAGCGGAAGTATTTATTAACGAAGTAGTAGCACGACATGGGATGCCTTTGACGATTGTATCTGACCGGGACACACGATTCGCATCGAGGTTCTGGAAAAGATTTCACGAGGCGATGGGTACGAGGCTTAATATCAGCACAGCATACCACCCATAAACGGATGGTCAGTCCGAAAGGACCTTTCAGACATTGGAAGATATGCTCCGTGCTTGTATTATCGACTTCGGTGGCAGTTGGGACAGCCATCTGCCGTTAGCCGAATTCTCCTACAACAATAGTCATCACACGACGATAGGCATGCCGCCTTATGAAATGTTGTATGGGAGAAGATGTAGGACCCCGGTTTGTTGGGGTGAGATTGGGCAGAAGGAGTTAGGAAGTCTGGAAGTCGTAAGAGAAACGTCGGAAAGGTTTGATCAAATCAAGGCACGAATGAAGGCCGCACAAGATCGTCAGAAATCCTATGCGGATAAAGGACGAAGGCCTATTGAGTTTGATATTGGTGACAGAGTAATGCTGAAAGTGTCACCATGGAAGGGAATCATACGATTCAGAAAGAGAGGAAAGTTAAGTCCGAGGTTTGTCAGACCGTTCAGGATAATGGCACGGGTTGGTGAAGTCGCTTATCGGTTAGAGTTGCCTGATGAGTTAAGTGGGATTCATCCTACCTTCCATGTATCACACTTGCGAAAGTGTTTGGCGGATGAATCGGCTCACGTACCACTTACTGACATCGAGGTCGACAACAACCTTAATTACATCGAAGAACCCGCGGCCATCCTTGATCGGAAGGAGAAGTGTTTACGTAATAAAGTTATCCAATTGGTTAAAGTCCAATGGAAGCATCGAAAGGGATCGGAAGCCACTTGGGAAACGGAGAAGGAAATGAGGGAGTCGTACCGTCATCTATTTGACTTATGATAAGGTTTCGGGGACGAAACCTATTGTAAGGGAAGTAGACTTGTAACATCCCAAAAATAAAACGACAGTTATAATAACGGAATAAACGAACGAGGCATGACGGGTCGGGTCGGATGGGTCAGCGGGCTATAAATAGCCTATGCCACCCCTTTTCTCTCATTTGCAACTTTTAGAGAGAGAAACTGTAGAGAGAGAAAGTTGGCGGATCGACCCGAGACTTCAGCAAAGTGTTACTCCATAACTCGTGAGAAGAACCTCCGGATCAGAAACTCGATTCAGATCGGAAGTGACGTTGTTGGACCTTCGTTTAGGACAACACATATTAGCGTATCAGGTGAGTTCTAGAGCCCTCTTTTAAATGTTTTGTTAAATGTTTTGGGCTGGTGTGCATACTTACGAAATGATGTTTTAACGAAATGATGTTTTAACGAAACGATGTTTACGAAAGGAAAGGTTATGAAGTGTTTTTGCCAAAAAGGTTTACGAATGTTTATGAACGGTCTAAATGAGGAAATGTATAATGAAAAGGGAAAGAGGTAAAGGTTTAAAGAAGTCATTACAAATCTAATCTGTCGAATGAATGGAATTGACGAATGAAGTCTGGGAATGTGATTCCCAGCCTTGTGGTAGATTATGGACAGCGAGCCATAGTTACCATAAGAACAACAAGGCAGTGTCTTGGTGGACTGTCGATGGTTTTGATGTTGTACAATTGGTAAGGGAGTAACGACGGTTACTCGGGTGATGACGATCATCCTAAGTGAATAAGGTAAGGGAAATCAATGACAACGATACGTAACGGTTGACCCCACGTAGTGAATGGTTGGGCAATGACGGCGATACGTAACGGTTGACCCCACGTAGTGAATGGTTTGGAAATGACGGCGATACGTAACGGTTGACCCCACGTAGTGAATGGTTGGGCAATGACGGCGATACGTAACGGTTGACCCCACGTAGTGAATGGTTGGGCAATGAAGGCGATACGTAACGGTTGACCCCACGTAGTGTATGGTTGTGGCAATGAAGGCGATACGCAGCGGTTGCCCACAACACCAAAGGTTCCTTCGGGGACACTGTGACGCGTAAAGTAAGATACAGAATTAGATAACGATAATGTATGACTTAAATGAATGTTAAAAGTTTTAACAAACGATCCGTTCAACGGTGTTTATGATAATGATGTTGATGATGATATGGGTACGAAACCTTTTTAAAGATGTTAGATTATTACATGCTTTTGTGAAAGGTTTTACTAAATGAATGAATGATATGTTTTTGGCAAATGTTGATGTTAAAGTCTTTATGAAATGCTAGAACTCACCAGCGTAGCTGACTTTTTAGTGTGCACATTCAGGTTAAGGCAGGTTATGAGGATGGACAGTGATGCTTGGCTAGCGAGAGGAGTTACCCGGCTGACTATGAAGACTGGCATCCCGTTATGTTTTAGTTATGATGTATTTATGTTTTAAACAATGTTTACGCTTCCGCATGTATGAACAATGATGACGTTATGTTTAAATGAAATTTTCCGCTGCGTTATTTGATATTCATGTTTAAGAACTGTTTGTGAATGAGTAAATCCAACAAGTGGGGCCTCCCGGGTTTGGGGCCTTACAGAACATCGTCCCAGACACACGTGAAGCCGGAATTTAACCCATCGACCCATCTGTAATCTTCCCATCTAATCAAGCGTTTAATGCACGAATTCGCTATAAAAGTCGACCCATACACCTAAACGATATCACACTCCAACTCAGTAAACTCTCAATTTCACCGATTAGAACCGGCACTACCCGAATCCTCCCTCGCGACCGCCGGCGACAAGTCCAACCCGTTCTCCTTCATTCCAACATATTTTCAGGTAATTCGAAGTAGCATTAGTTTTGATTTCATTCTAGAATCGATTGCCCTCTGTCAATTGCTAAAGACAGAGGGATCTACACGTCGTAATGGACGAGGTTCGTTTCTAGGGTTCATGTCAATTTGGGGGTAATCCGGGATGATATTCAAGAAATTTATAATCCATGTTTTAACTTAACGAGCCCGTAGGCGGGATGGTCAGAGTGTGTGTATGCGGGTGAACCGGGCAGGGACCCGAGTTCGAACCTATTAAACCGAATTCCACCTATTTTATTTTTTATAGCCATTTTCAAACAATGTTATACTTCGATAAATTTTTTATAAATTCTGTGACACTTTTGTGAACTTGAATATGAATTTTATGTATATTTTTATACTCCGGAACTATCATTTACTCATTAAACTTAGCCTAAACTCATAATAATTAATTTTCAAAAAAGTTTTTAAATACTTAAAAGCTATAAAAATATCCTTGAAACCTTACAAAACTCATGGTTTCAATAAAAATGATTTTTATTATTTTTCTGAGTTATCTTAAGTTTATTTAATTATTTTTGTAAACTTATAAGTTTTATAAGAACAAAAAAAAAAAACATGAGAAATAAAAATACTTTATTTCCTACATACATATAAACTTATAAACTTTAAAGATTTATAATTTAAAGTATAAACTTTATAAAACGTTTCACTTAACATATTTGTTATAGTTCACATTATGTATTTAAAACTCAAAATCGCATTTTAACACCTTTACTTAATTACAAGTTAGATTGTAAAGACTTAATGCTAAAAAAAGGGATTGTTATTCTTGTGAATAATTATTTACCCTTAATAATTATGAATTCTTAAAATGGCTACTATAAAGCTTTAATAGTAATTATCCTTTAAATAATTATTTATCCTTAATAATTATTTAATTATTAATCTTTGGTAATTATGTATTCTTTAATAATCATTAATCTTTAATAATTATTTAACCCTTCCATTATCAATTGTTACAACTTTATATTGGGAAACTATCTTAGATTATTGTAATTAATAAATATAAGGTTTTTCTAAATAATTATTTTAAGTAATAATTATTCTAAACTATTAAACTTGATGTCCAAATCTTTACATTACCAATTCAAAACCTTATTCAAAACTCTGATTTAAACTCTATAAACACAATCATTTTCGCCCACCATTTGGAACCCTAGTCGAATCTTGAAATCCTAGATTCCTTGCCTTAGTCTTGTAGAAACAAACTTAAGACTTTAGACTTATATCCTTAGGCTCATTGCGAGGATATTCTCCCTCGAAGTCTTGCAAATACTTATTCTTGTCGGATGCTCTTTATCAATCCAAGTGAGTATACTTAGCCCCTTTTTCCTTTTTATTCTTTTGGGGTGAAACATGTTCAAAATTTTAAACTTATACAATTCTTGTACAACTATGACTAGATGCTTATTCTTATGTTAAACTTGAGACTTGTATGCTTAGATTAAACTTAAAACTAGCATATTCATTAACTTTGATCAAACCTATGGTAACAATGATAGATCTATTGCATTTGACCAATCCACCTTGATTGATTGACCCCTTCGGGGGGGAGCCCTTGGTGATTGTTACTGAATTAAACTTTAAACTTGAGACTTATAAGGGTAACCTGCGGGTTATGCCTAAACTTGGTTGGAGGGTTGAAGTGCACAATGTTTAAGATACTTGTTTCTCATACTTACATTATAGAATGCATATATCATAGTGTATTGTAATTCTTTCCAAATACTTGTTAAACTGTGTCAAAACCTTTGTATCTCACTAACTATTTTGTAGTTGACAGATTCTTTCACATGTGATAAGCGACCAAAGTTTTATGCATTAAAAGGTGTAACATATTCTATTTATGTAAATTAACATGTGGAATACAAAAGTTTTGTGTAGCTATGCATGTGCAGGTGTTGAAAGCTTAAAGTATGATTTTGGAAGATATTAGGTGAGAGATGCAAGAGTCGGAAGAGACACGGAGAAAATGGGGCAGAAACTCAGGACCTGGCGTAAGCCTACGCCACCCGGCGTAAGCTTACGCCGCCCAGCGTAGGCCTATGCCTGAACATTTCTTTCACAGCAGTTTCTAGTGTGGCAGCGTAAGCTGACGCCAACCCAGCGTAGGCTTACGCTGGTTACGTTTTCTGGACGCGAATTTTCGGGAAACAACCGATTTTGGTGTTTAATTGGGGGTTTCTTCCCCAAATTCGAAATCACCACTTTTACAACAGTTCTTGGGCGATTTTGGGGGCGATTGGAGGCTAGAAAACACCATTTCAAGATCGATTTGGAAGATTGATACCGAATTATTGAAGAATCGAAGATGAATTCCACAACCATGAGCGGCTAATCCGCCGATAATCATTCCCGGGTGGATTGTTTGTAAGTTTTTAGGGTTTTATCATGTGCTAGCTTTGAGAAACAATTCTTGTAATCGTTTGGTTTGAAACACTTGAATCTTTGTGTTTAGTATGGTTATGAACTCACGGGAGTCGATAAATTCTTGCACCATTGACACCGTTAGATGATAATTGCTATGAACTTTGATTTGTGTTGAATCTATTGATTAATCTAATTCTATATTGCATACATTTGTCTCGATTTCATTCGTGAATATTGTTTTACACTATTTGCCGATGATGTATGAATGTTGATGTTCTTGGTTAGATTTGGTTAATTTGATTTGGATAACCATTCGATTGTTTGAACTCATATGTTGGTGTGATAATCCCTAATTACTTGTGAACTTGAAACCCGGGTGTGATTCCTTTTTAATTATTGTTTACAACTTAAACCGTTTATTTTCTACTTGATTACTCGTGATCGTTTTGCTAGTTGATAACCATTGCTTGTTGGATTTGTTAATTTCACCTCAATCATTGCTTGTGTTTGGTCAGAAAGACCCATTGCAACTTCATAAATCACATTGTTAATTGAAGTTAAGCACCGACCACAAACTCTTCGTGGTTCGACACCCTTCTTACCCTAACTAGTTTAAGGTGATTAGGACACTCTAATTCTTTATCTTTGACCGGTACCTTCGACACCGATCAACATGTTTCGGGTTCTACATCATGAGACTTGTTTATGATCACATAGGACGCTTTGGACCTAAACTACTTATTAAATAAATGTTGTATACTTGTTATTTCCTTTTTATTGAACCTTTAAATCTATTTATTAATGAAATATTGAAACTTTAATAGTCAACCTTGTGCTATTGAACAACCGCGTCTGCTCCGACGTATAATCCGTCGTCGGTTGGGATGTGACACTTATGTCGAGAGAGAAATAAAAGAGAAGTGAAAAGAAGACTCTAATTAAATAAAAAGAAATTGAGTAAAATGTATTTAGAGTTTGTAAGGCATATAGGTTGTAACCTCTTCAGTCAATTCATCAGTTAAAAGCACAACATTACTTTTCTGACAATTGAGTATAGACCCTTATAATATATGAATTTAAAGTGTTTTTATTTTCATGTATTTACTCATATATTATTTATAAGTATTATATAATAAACAATGTTATAATAGTTTCAAAATAAGTCTTTAAAAACTATAATTGTCGGTTAAGTCGTAGAGAGCAACTCTATTTTTTTATAAATACTATTTTATTTATATTATTAGGTTAGAAACCCCGTGTATTACACGGGTTGAATAAATGAATATTATATACTTACTAATAAAAATTTACATATTACATATTTATGACATATTATAAAGTTTTTTAATACAAATTTTAGAAAAGTTATATAGTTATTTTTTAAAAATGTTTTATAAAAAGAATGAAGGAAATATTCAATTTCTAAAAATGTTTTATGAACAAACTTATATTTTTAAATAAAAAATGTTTTATAAAAATAAGTATAGAAATCATTATTATTTAATGGGAGAGAGAAACGGGAAACAAAAAAAATATAAAAAAACAATTAAAGAAAATTTTGTATAATTAATAGGAGAGAGATGCGGAAAAAAACGATGAGGATGATAGGAGAGTGACAAGTGTCCCTCAAAAACTTTTATTTATTATATAGTATAGATGTGTTTTTTAATTTCTAATTACGATGTTTTTTTATTATTGTATCATATTTTTGATATGTGATGACCTTACCCGACTCGAACCACTGAACCGACCCGAAATTTTTATATCCGGCTCTATGAAATCGGAGCATCTAAAAACAGTGAACCTTTTGAAAAAAATTCATGTATCCACCACTGCCTGAAAAGTCTGAGTTAATACACAATTAACTCTGATTAATGGTGGAATTTGAACAGTCTTATAACTGATGGAAAACGAACAGACAAACTGTTCATTTGCAGCATACCAGGTGATCCGCGCAGCTGCGCTCGAAGACATACGCGGGCTGCCGTAGGGACGCGCGCCACGACACGAAACGCGGAGGCATCCGCCACCCGCCCTGGTACGCGGACATCCGGCAAGGCATGCAAACGCTAACCGGACACCCGACTATGCATGCCACGTGGACACCCGGATAGGCACGCCCCGCGAACAGTGCCTGTTGGGACCACAGCATGGCACGTCGCGCTTGTGATGGTACGCGGACCTACACACCACGCCACACGACACTGATAAAAAAATACTAGGGCAACTCTCAAGCGGCGATGTAAGCGTACGAAGTGCGCCATCAAAATGCCACATTACGTTCATCGCCCTCGTCTCGGTCTCAGTCCCGAGCACGTGCTCGGGCGCGGGTGTGTTGGGGTGCTTTGCACCCTCCTTACTGCCACTGGGTGTCATTCCTTATAAGGTAACATGGTTTTATAAGGGCTCCCCCTTATAAACCCATTCAAGTTTCATCATCTCACCAATATGGGACAAGTTCACACATCTCAAGTTTCAAACACACAATTGGAGCATTGATATCTCATTTATCTTAATTACGTTTTGGACACGGTTTAGTTCGTTGTGATTCTCTCACACACACGTACTAAATAATAATTATATTATTAATAAATACAAATAATTATTTTTGTCCAAAATTTCCAATAGTCTCTTCCTCATGGGGTGATGTTTCTCATAAAAGAATATTGGTCGATGGCGTTTCCCCAATAATCGACTTAACTAAGTTCGTTGAATTTCAAGTCGTCGCTAAAGCTCACTACTCAACCCCACACGATCGGTCACTCACTCAATAAGTTAGACGGTTCACTACTAACTCATTGTATTTAATTCTGAAAATGAAATTAAGTTGAATTAATTTTTATTATTAATTCGGATCGAGTAAAAACGAATTCGAATGTTAAAATTAAAAACGCATAACCGGTGCTTGACTTAGCTCCCGCATTTGCGCATGGTCTGGGGAGGGGTCGGATCACTTCACGATCTGATGTGCACAGCCTTACCCTACACTTTTTGCAGGGGGTTGTTTCCACGACTCGAACGCACCTAAAGGTTACAAAGTAGCAACCTTACCGGTTACTATAAGGCCCACCCTTCAAATTTCAAATCTGAATGTTAGAATTTGGATCAGTTTATTCAAATCCGAATTGAACTTCAAATTTCAAAATCGTATAACATGATTCGATTAATCCAAGGCACTCGAAATTCGATTAATGAACACCCCTAGTAAGGTGTTTCCACAAGTAGAAACATACTTATCAGCATCGATCCTCTTCAATACTTAACTCAACCGTTATGAAAAAGTTAGCAACATCAATCATTATTAACATTGACCTCAACTCAACCCTCACTAGGAACTTGTTATCATCACCAAACTCACTTTATGTAGGAACCAAACTTAGTAACTTTTGTAATGTTATGTGATGATCATGTTTCCCAATAAGTTAATTATGTGGTGATCATGAATCTCAACTAACCTCGAGAAACAAGTCGTTAATTCTGTCAAAATCACGAGTCTAAATTCAACCTCATGAGAAACAAGCCCTTACTTATATGAAGATCATGAATCTTAATTCACATTTATGAGAACCAACCCTTAATTATGTGAAGATCACGAGTCAAAATCATCTAATGAGGATCAAGTTCTCGTTCACCCTAAAATGAAAATCGAGCTTTTGATAATTGAACGGTCACGAATTTTTACCAAATTACTTGCATACCTTATCCGGCATATATCAACTATAAGTAGCTGAACACACTTATCCTTAAAATGAATGTTATGGCGTATACTCCATTTTAGAAACCTCTACGTATTCAACTTAGAATTAATTAAGCTTCGAAATATAATATTTTTAGCCCAATGATGCTTAAACACATCATGGTCAACTCAAATTGAAATAGTGTGATTCTTTGAGTATAATTAGCAATTAAGTGACCTAGCAGTAACCAACTTTATCATTTACATGACCAAAATCAACTACCGACGTATGTTGATCATGTTTAGACACCTAATAAATTTGAGTTCTCAACCTGACCTATTCGTTTCAAAATTAACCAAAATGAATTTGACAGCTTCTATATCAAGTTTAAGTGTGAAAGTATAATTGACCATTCAAAACTATTATTAGCTAATTTGGTCAATCGGTTCACCAATTGCCATTTTTATTCAGTTTTAGTCAAAATAATTATTTTTGCTGACATGTCATAATTTTTATAAATAAACCTTGAGTTTTCATCCAAATTGATTCCAACGGTTATAATCAATTTCTATCAACAATTTATGGTTATATCATAATCTTTCACCTAATTCCATTCCAGATTAAAATTTATCAAAAACACGGATACCCATATTTTTAATTAAGTTAGCTAATCAAATTAAAACTTATCATACTTTAATTATCATCCGAGTTTTTTTCTAATCTACTGGATATACATCAGTGGTGGACTCAGAAAATTTTTCATGAGAGTCGGGAATTTTTTAGGTCGGTTGACTAGTGATATATAACACTAAAAATTTACACCAATTTTTACACTTGGGCTCTAAACCCAAGCTGTGAAATGGAAATTTAAAGGGGTAGATGGTTACCAAACAACTACTCTTCACTATTGAGCACTTGTGAATGTTAGAAACAAGATTGGTTCACGGGTTGTTAGACACTAAGCAGTAAGCACCAATATCTCTTTGTTTCTTTCTTTTGCCCGAACTGACCCCTGGAAAATGATATGCATGAAGGGAACTAGGAATGCTATAATAACACAAATGGTCCTCCAAGTACCATCTATTTGGACTTTAGTCTCAAGAGTTTGAAATTTTTACCTTTGACTGCGAATATGACTATTGTTGACTATTTAATCCAACAATTTACAATATTGGAATTGAGTTTACACCATAAAGTTCAACCACATTTGGGAACATATTAATTAAAGATGTTTCTTACACCAAATTTGATACCATCACCAATTTAAGTAACATATAAGGTCACATCTTTATTATCAACAAGAAACAAAGGTGGCAAACTTGTTCCCTTATTATCAAAATTCTACAATCATCAACCATCTTCTACTTCCTAAGAAAAGACCATGGACCAGTTCCTGTTCCCATCCTGCAAATAAAATAGATTAACTATAAAAAGAGTTCGTTTTTATAAGTTTAATGTGCAATAATGTTACCTCCATACGCCTGCGATAGCGCGCAAGCCCATGAAAATCGACAGAGCGACCCATATTCCAATAAAACCAGCAACTTTGTACAGACCGAACAATGATCCGATGGACGCGAGAGACACTAGGATCTGACAAGTTTATTAATACATGCAAGTCTTTATAAGTTCGAAATGAATTCAGTAGATAAGGTTAGTATCATAGTTCTCCAACAAGAAGGAAAAAAAAAGTTTTCAACCATGGAGTATGCAGAATAAGCAAAGTCAGATGCCCCAAAGTTAACTCCATCGAATATGAATGCTATTGAATTGATCGTTTGCGTGCCAGCAACAAACTAAACAACAAATTCAAATGAAAATCTGATAATATTATGAATCGAAATGATATGTAATTGAATGGTATGTGGAGGTTATATACCGGGATGCCTATGGTTATGATGTGCTTAACGTTTATGTCTTTGGTGAAAACACTTGAACCAAATTGCAGACCAAGTCCTATAAGAAGTGTGACACCAAGTCCCATAACAAATCCCATCTGCAGATAGATTTTTATGGTCAAAAGTAGCTAGAATTATTGTACATAAACTTGAACAGTACCTGCAATACTCGGGTTGCGGCTGCTGTTGCCTTTTCGTAGTTCTTTTCAGCAAACGATGAAGCGATTATGGCCTGCGGAGTTTGAACGAGTGAGATGGTTAATGCATGAATGAGGCTATGTATCTACATATCTAAAATACAGCTACTACCAGGGGAGGGTTAAGATGACCCTCCCGGGCACCAGAAATTATCTATATTTTATATATAAAAGTTGAGTATTTTAAAACAAAACATGAGTTTGATCCCTTAATTGATGACCATTTGACTAAAAAGTTTCGGTTCTGTCATTGTCACACTGTGCTTTCAGCGATAAAAGAATAAAAACGAAGACGAAGATTGGATAACTCCCAATATTATTTCTCAAAGGAAATATAATTCAAAAACCTCTATTAAAACTCTCTCGATCATCTCATTTAAAACCCTAACCCGGTAACATCTATTTATAATGCTAATACAAACTTTGCTAACAAGAAACCTAATAACCCTAACTTGGTCACCAAGACATTACCAAATATAAGTAAACCTTAATTGCAACCCCATAAACCCATTAACACACTTAATGAATTCCACGGGCCCAAACTGGTCCAACACTATCACCTACTCCTGACGGGCCTAATAGCCGGAAATTACCAACAATCACCTCCTAATTTTAGACTCGAAACTAGGCGGGTCCTCATCACGAAGCAGTTTTCGTATCTCCTTGAACTTGTTCCTTTTGCAACGGTAGCAACTTCTGATCGCTAATCTTGGGTGGCAAGATTGATCTCGGGTGTTCTTAAACAGGCTCTGAATAAATCGCAGGTTGTTGATCGATTCAATCTTCGGTTCTTGA
Organism: Smallanthus sonchifolius; assembly: GCA_023525975.1. NCBI lineage: Eukaryota > Viridiplantae > Streptophyta > Magnoliopsida > Asterales > Asteraceae > Smallanthus > Smallanthus sonchifolius. The sequence goes on along the minus strand of CM042018.1, from coordinate 18,531,575 downwards.
AACCTAGAATCTTGAATGGCTTCTTGATCTTCGGTTGCTTGATCGACAAGTTTCTTGATTGAATTCTTGATCCGTATCTTGAACACGTCTTGATCGACTTCTTTGGTTTAACTTGAACGTGTTCTTCGACTTTTCCAATCACGACTTTGATCGGCCTTCCTTCCTTCTCGATCACGGCTTGATCGATAACCTTAGTTGTTCCCAAGATCACAACTTTGATCGATAGAACGAATTCTCCAATTCAACCTTTCGAGTTCGGTTTGGATAATTCCCAATATTATTACTTAGAGGAAATATAACTCAAAAATCTCTATTACAACCCTCTCATCTCATTTAAAACCCAAACCCGGTAGCATCTATTTATAATGCTAACACAAACTTTGCTAACAAGAAATCTAATAATCCTAACTTGGTCACCAAGACATTACCAAATATAATTAAACCCTAATTGCAACCCCATAAACCCATTAACACACTTGATGAATTCCATGAGCCCAAACTGGTCCAACGCTATCACCTACTCGTGACATGCCTAATAGCTGGAAATTACCAACAAATAGTAGCCGTCATTAATCTGTTGGTGATAGTTTGTCGGAAAAAATGACGTGGGTAAAGAATTTACAAGGTTTACACATATTTTTACTGAGGGATGTACCGATGATTGCCAACCATCGTAAATTCACCGATGGATTCGAGACTATCACCGACGGATCAATGAAGGATGTTCACCATCGGTAGCAACATAATTCCTACCGACCCACGTCAACCTTTGGTAGCAACCGAGTTCCTACGGATCATTGATGAATTTTATAAACTTTATTTTGGTTTTATTTTTATTTTCTGTATATCGTCATCCTTGGTGTAGTGTAGGGTTAATCTTGACGGGTCTTGGATATGGGTCATGAAGTTGGAGCTTTGTATGGATATGGATCAAACAGGTCAAGCAGTTGTTTTAATTTGACATGTTTATTTTATGCTCTTTATTAATATTGAGCGGTATATTAGTGGGTCAAAGTCAGTGCCGTGTTTACTAGTTTTTAGGAGTCAATTATGCACATGTTGTGCTATTTATTTGGGAGTCCAAGTCACAAGTTTAGTGTAAGTTCTTCGTTCTTAGTTTCATGATTAATCAAAGAGAAAGAGTTTTAGTGAGTTTTATTTGTATGTAACTGGGGCTTGAACCAACAGTTTCGTCAGTAATAGTCAATTTTGTAATAGCGATTAACACGTAAGGTGTTCACCTGTCCAGCAACGGCTAAACCATCCGAAAGAAGCGAAGAGGTCAACCACACTTGTAAGCAAATCTGAAATGCAGCCATGGTTGTTGCACCCAATCTTGTAGCCAACGAGGCAGCGAGTGTCACCGGGATGGTTGCAGCGACTACTCTAAACAACAGTAACGAACCTGGGAAGCACAAAAATATATCCATGGCTATATCAACTACAAAACAACTTAATCAAGTTTCCCAAGCGTACCACTTTTAAGAAACCGGCTGAACTGCAAAGATTTAGTACTCAGAGGTAATAGATTAACTTGTTGCATCAACTTCACTAACAGAATTAACTATATCAAATATCTGTGACACGATAAACGGTGTTTAGGCACATGATCAAGGTATAACACCATCTAATATGTAAATCGTATAGAGTGATTAATTACTGGGAAAGAACATGAGCGATGGCTGCACCGCTAACACCCAATTTGCAAGTGAATATAAGAATTGGATCTAAGATCACGTTCGCTACATCGCCTGCAACTGAAGTAGGACTCAAAACGAGTTGGAACATTAATCAGTAGAGATCGAGCACACGCAATCCACTATTAAAAAAAGAAATGTTACGGCTATACCTGTCGCGTATAAAGGCGTTTTAGTATCTTTGAACCCACGAAAGACGCCTTGCATCGCCAAAGAAACAAGAACTGCGGGAGCTCCAAGTGCTCGGAGTGTCAAATACTTGTGTGCAGGTTTTAGCATTGGAGAATCCTTGACAAAATTTGAACGTTTTAATAAAATGTGACATAAAAATGTTCATAATTCACATATATGTTGTAGTGAAGGGAGTTTACTTACGGATTTAACGCCTGTTAAATTTAAAAGTGGTTTGGCAAGAAGTGCAAGGAATAATGTTTCGAGGACACCAAGTGCTAGACCGAACAACAACGCGGTTGAAGCAGAAGGGATCTTTCTTTTCGTGATCTTGACATTTGGCGCATTTGCGACACGATCAATACTCGCCTCATGCGTGCATGAGGTAGTTTTAGAGTCTGATGAATAATAAAAGTGTTTTAGATCAACCTAATTCGACCCATATTACTTTTTTTGACCAGCCAGTTTGTCCATTTTGCCACCTCTAGCAAAACAGACCAACGGTGGGTCGATGGTCTACACTGTAAACAACTATAAACGCGTACCATCTAGTGTAGCGGGCTCTTTTTTCTCGCCCTTTTCTGTCAAACCATTTTTCGGGTTTTCAACCTGTACAATCTCTACCGTCTCTCCTCCCATACTGTCTTTATTAACATAACCGATCTTCATATCCTCAACCTCCATCGCCTTCACGTTTATCTTCTCTATCGTCTCCTCCTCAGCAACAAATGACGTTGTAATACTAACAAGCGGGAATATCGCAACCTTTGAAACCTGATTAAAAAGCGCGATAGATATTCCAACAGCCGCAATCTCCAATGGTCCTGTGTAGAACCGTAAACAACATTAGTTTGTGATGCTAGTTTAATTGTGTTAGCTAAGAAAACATACCTATATGGCCAATGTACATTGTGTCGATCAAAGACGCAACAGGGTCCGCGGCTAATGCCATGGTTACAGGTATAGCAATCGATAAGATTTCACGACCAAGTGTGTCCAACTTGAGTGCAACCCTATAAATGGACATGAGTTATAAAAAATAATGTAAGAACTTAAGTATCATGTTAAACCTATGCAAATTGTAAAAAGAACATAAGTACCTAGAATCTTTGAAGAAAACAAGGATCGGAAAGTTCCATTTGGCGAGTGTGGAAGTTGGAATACCATCAAGAGCCATAGTAGAAAGATAGATGTAGAAACCTTAATATATATATATATACTAGGTTAAATTCTCGTGTATTACACGGGCTGAATAAATATAATATTATATATTAAGTAATAAAAAATATATTTTTTGAAAGCTCGTGTTTTAAATGGGTTGAACAAACCCGTGGAATACAATATAATCTTAACACATATACTCGTCAAAATATGTTGAGAGATTTATTTATTAATATAATTAATATAATATATAGATTAGTATTTTTTAAAAATATATTATTATTAAAAATAGAAATGTATTTAATAAGAGAGAGAAGCGGGAAAAAGATGATGAAAATGAATGTGAAGATGACATGTGGCATAGAAAACCTTTATTTATTACTAGGTTACACACCCGTGTATTACACGAGGTTTGATTAATGAAATATTAAAAATTTATTAATACGTGAAAAAAACAAAGGAAATAATTGAGAAAATAAATATTAAACAATTGAAATATTTATAAAGTAAATATTAATAAATAACTGAGAAACAATATGTGAAAAAAACTTTAACCAGTTACTTATTTATTTGGTATAGCTTGGTCTCACAAAAAAATAAAGCGAGAAAATTTTCAAAGGCTTACAAGAATCTTGAGCTCACTGAATTGAAACACGTGACTAATTACTTATTTATTAGGTATAGTTTAGTGTGAAATATAACTAAAAATTTATATTACTCTCATTATAATATAACAATCTAAATATATTTATTTGCATAAAATTTAAACTTAGTGAGACTTTCAATCGATATGTCTTCTCATTTTATACTACTTTTATTTTATTTTAACCGTTTGACCCGTTAGAGAAAAAACATAACTCAAATCGTCCCGTTCATAAGAAAATAGTTCGAAGTTGCCACATATACAAAACATATATAAACATATACAAATAGCTAAAATAAGTAATGATGTAAATCGAAATAGGAAAAAAAGAAAATAATTACTTGAATACTTTTGACTATAATAATATGACCAAAAATACAGTGACATTTAACAAATCATAACAAATATTAAATATTTGAATATGTAAATATATGATTGAATGTTTTTTTTAATTGGATCGTAAATGGCTATAAAATCGTTTTCGGTTTGTAAAATTTATAAAAATATGATTGATGATAAACAAAATTTTGAATTCAAAATTCTGTAGGTAAAAATTCAAACGAAAATTGATCTAGTTGTCTAAAATAATAGAGTTTATTAAAATGTAAAAACAGTCTGATAATATAATAACTTTTCATAATACAAATTTATTTTTCAAAAAAGATAAATAACATCATTAACTATAACTATCCATGATTAATTTCATATTAAGCTTATTTAGTTAATATACAATAACTATCAATAATTAAAATTGTTATCTTTCTTAATATATATTATTTAATAGGAGAGAGAAACTAAAAAAATTAGTATTTAATAAGATAAATAAGTGGGAAAAACAAATGAAAAAGAACCTGGAAGTGACATGTGTCATCTCAAACCTTTATTTATTAGTATAGATAAGAAATTAATTAATACATTTGGAAAAAATTTATATAAAAAATAAGAATTTATATGTTGGGGTGCTTATCCAATTGGTTTTTGGTTTTCTCGGTTTCAGATTTTTTTTTTCAAGCAAATTGAATTTGCATTAAATTAATGAACAGAATTTGGATTATAAAAACTAAATAAATAATTAAAAATAAATGAAAAGCACAACATATCTATGAATCATTTTATTCTCATGAATTCATAAGGTTATTTATTGTAAATGATTACTAATGATTCTTAAATATTTCATGATTCTTATTTAAACCTGTTATATTATAATTACTTAAAGAAAATCAAAATATAAATTCGGTTTCATTTTTAAATCGAATTGAAAAACCGAAAAACAAATTTAAATTCGATTTGTAAAATTGAAATAGAATATTGTAGTGTTTAAATCTCAAAGGTATATTCCTTTTTGTTTGTATAGTAGGTTTGAACCTCAAAGGTATATTCCTTTTGTGATTTAAAACTAGTGTTTATTATTATTTTAACTTTTTTTTTCTTCTAGTCAATTTTTGGAGTTTGAGAACAGCATAGGACAAGTGTTCCCATGATTATTGTATGATCAATACAAGTGTCCCCAGAGTTATTATATTGTTAATATTTTATTCATAGAGAATGTAGATTGAAAATAATTTATTAAATAAAGGATAAACATTTTGCTTGTTAAATTTAAATAGTAAATAATTATTAAATATGATTTAAAAATTTGCACATTTTACTATAAAAATTAACAAGCAAATTATTTACTATTAAACATTTTCCTGAATATTATCAATGCCCTCTTCGTAACGCGCGGCTTTACGTGGCAGATTCGTTTTTCTTATAAAAAATTTCGAATATTATCAACGCTCTTGTTATAATTTACGGGTTTACGTACGTCTACTAGTTTTAAAAAAAATACTAAGAGATTACATAAGAAAGTGAAACATACGTATAAGATAGGTCTCTAGTCTTTTCCACTATCATAATCTTTTTTTGAGTTTAGTGAAAATTATAATATATTTTAATTACTCGTGTCTTTACTATTTCTTTAAAAAAATATATATTTTATGTCAAACTCAAATTGTTATTTACCTTTGACATCGCAAAATAAGGTCTTAGACATTGCTTTCTCTAATAAAAGAATTTAATTAATGATCACATTAACAAAATATAAGTATTTTATTATGTTTTTTAACCATGTCACTAGAATATTTAGAAGCATTTAAATAATCATGTTGGGAGACAGACATGAATTTTAGTTTCTTGAAATCTTTGAAACTCAACAAGTCCAATATTCACCATGTAATATGGTGTGTACTCATGGCCTAGTGACATCCTTCATAACAAAAATGTTATGAGTTCAAATCCTTACAGGTGTATATTCGTTTTACCAATATGATTGATATTGCAGGACTTCTTCGGATTTTTATATTTCTTTAACCCAATATGATTTTTCAACCAATATGATTGATATTGCAGGACTTCTTCGGATTTTTATATTTCTCTAGCCCAGTATGACTCGTGAAAAAAATACATACGACTTAATTTGAGTCAAAAACTATATCAGACACTTGAACCATCAAGAATTTAATTGGTTTGTGAAGTGTAGGTTTAACCTATTGTTGTAGTCTTTGTTATACACTTAACTATTACAGTCCAATAAAAATGTTATAGTGTAGTTGATCATATTAACATTTTGATTTATATTAGTTATTTTTTTGCCTACAAAACTAAAGTAATAAACAATTGTAGTTATAAAACATAAACATGCACACATGAAAGTTATTATAAAGACTAAAGAACTTACTTTTATCATCTCAAATTCAAAAATACGAAATATTTTAATATAGAATGAGGTAACATGCATTATATAGGAATAACACGTGTCGAGATGGGTACAAATATCATCCATCTGCCACCCGAACAATCAAATAGTTGAAACATGCATCCAAAAAATAGTTTGATATATATATATATATATATATTTCTAATGTTTTTTTACGTGATTTTTCTTTTTATCTATAAGCATGTTAATTATAATATATTACCAGGACCGTACCTAAGATTTCAGGTGTCATGTGCGAGTTTAAAAATAGGCCCCTAAAAATCTAAAATATAAAGTTGTATACATGAAACAAAAATTTAGTAATACGATGTAAATTGTAATATACATAGTTGATGAAAACCGTCTAGATACTTTATCTTTAGGACCCTTATCAATAGCGTGATCTCGTTTAGGACCTTATCAATTGTCGATTGGTATTATTTTATTTAGGTTTAAAAATGTTTAAATATTTTAATGGGTCAAATCTAATTTGAATAATTGGGCTATAACTAATTGCTTAGTTGGGTTTAAGTAATTTTGATGTGCTAAAGTGGTTTAATTGAGCTAAAACAAAAAAATGGTTTAGATGGAAGTGATTAAAATGTAATTGGTTTTTATAATTAATATATATTTCTTTAAAAAGAATTATATATTAAAAAAATTTTGGTCTCCCGGATAAACCGGGCCCGGTGCGGCTGCCTATGGAGCACCACACCAAGGTCGGCCCTGAATATTACTATATAACAAATATATTCCACGAACTATACTCGCATACTATGAGAAACTTAAATAAATTTTACATGATCATGATTTGTCCGGGCAATGAACATTGCAACAAGTCGCACATCTACCAACGATGACACCATGATAAGTTCTAAAACATTTTACGTGTCGAAACCATTTTCTTTCCTAAAATCTTTGTTGTGTGAAATCATGCCAAAAGGCATCTTTCCTTTCAAATCATCATAACAAAAATCGTCCTTATCCTAAATCCCTATAAATGTTTCTCTTTGATGTATCAAAGAAATTTATATATAGGGTGTACTAGCGGTACAACCACCACCCTTTTGATATTTCATGAATACTCCGTTACATGGCTTTAGAACTTAGACAATGTCTATAATCATACCTCTTGCCACATCATGGATACTAGCCTAAAGTATTTAAATCAATGGGCATATAGTGTTCATTTAAAATATTTCATAACATGCATATCATGCACAAACACATTTAAAACATTTAAAGGTGGGCATCATAGAACTCACTTCTAGCTCTTGTCTCTTTCCTTTTAAGCTTAGTTGGTGTACAATGGCTTGGCTTAAAGTCCTAAGCCATTATAACATTACCTATTTATACATTCCTAACTTAGTGTTAATAACCAAGTCATAGGAAACTAGTCAAAACCTTACCTTAGAACTATCCACGGCTTATTGCGGACGAAAAGCTGGGGCTTGGAACTCGAACTCAGAGCTTAAGTGCGTGTTTGGATAGTGTTTTGAGTGTGTGAGAATGTCTCTAAACGAGCTCATGGCCTTTCTATTTATAGGCTGAAAACGGACCCGTAGCGGACCGCTAAAGATATTGGTGACGATCCGCTAAGCTGCAAGGTCGGCTAACCTTTCCTTAGCGAGTACGTAGCGAACCGCTAAGTACTTGGATAATGGACCACTAAAATGTTTTGCAGCGTGACTGACCGCTAGGATCTGCATGAAAGTCCGTGATAGGGTTTTCACGTGTCAGATTTCATTTGTTAGTCAGCTGACGCGTGGCAGCTTATCATTGATGCCTTCGGCTACACATAGCGGACTGCTAGGTCAGACGGTGGCAATCCGCCAACGGCTGAATTTAAGAATTCTTCATTTTTAGTCCTTGAATTTTGGACTAGTTGCATTCTAACCCCTAGGGTTTTCCTTAATTACCATTTCACTCCCTCTAGAAGTCGTATGGTGATCGAAATTTGGGGTGTTATACTTTGTTCCAGGTACAAATGTTGACCCGCAAAGAAAAACTCGTTATTGGGTTGTGCCAGGGTTCACTGTTAGGGACGAACTCCTGAAAAACGAAATGGTTAGACTTTAGTAAAGCCAACGACTAATAAATAAATAGATGTTTTGCCTCGTTCAAATCTAGCAACCTTGTCTTGTGATGAGAATGAACGTCGAACACACCCTCCTTCTGATTCATATCTAACAACCCTGTCTCGTAAGAAGAATAATGCCAGACCCCTCCTAAAACAACAATATGGTAAGTATTTTATAAACAAAATAAAAAATAAGTAAATAGATGTTATTCCGGGTTGTTTCCCATGACTCGATAGAATATTCGCCAAAAACATAGTGGTCGTCCCAAAACGACATCTCTATACATGAGTATGTGGGTAAAAGTTGTGACGGTCTCGGTTTGAAACGATCGATCCATCAGAAATCTGGGGAATTTTATAGGAGCTTTGAGGGAACCTGTACGCCTCTTATAGGTCTATACGTGGCGTATAGGGTAAGATGTACCTTATGCAAGATCGTCAATCACATCACTATACGTCGCGTATAGTTCTATACGAGGCGTATAGGGTACGATGTACCCTCGGCAACACCCGTCAATCACATCACTATACGCCACGTATAGCGTTATACGTGGTGTATAGGGCGTGTGATTGACCGGTCTTGCAGAGTTGTCTGTCTTTAGAAATTGTGAAAGTTATACGTCTTGTATAGAGTTTTACGAGGCATATGAAGGGTGTCAAATTATGGATTTGGGTGTTTGGTTATTAGGACCCTAAATAAATTATATATAGTATATTATTTTTATACATATATATATATATATATTGCAAAATTAGGTTTTTAAGAACTTACTAGTTGAATTTCCCTGGGCATTGTGGTGGGGATCATGTATATACCATAACGCATAAAACAAAAAATAATGTTAAAAGTAGTATCACGCCTATTACATAATTGTTGTACAATCATAATGTAACACCTGCCACAAAAATGTCCAAGAAATGTCAAGGTTTGAACCTCTAGGACTTGTTGTATTTAAATTACAAAAGTTCAGGGTTTAAAATGAAAAATATTGGAATTTAGGCCTTAGCGGACCGCTAAGGTAGCCCTTAACGATCTACTATGGGCGGGTGATCTGTGGAGGACCGCCAAGGGAACCCCCACCCTGAAATGCTTCGGTGGCGGACCACCACCATATGGGTAACGGTCCGCAACTTAGTGACTAAGGAAACAATCCATGAACGACACGTGTCCAATGACTAATGGGCATGATTTCTGACGTGTGTGCTAATGGCAGACCGCCCAGCCAGGTGGTAACAGTCCTCCAACCGCAATTCATTGAGAATCTGCCACGTAGCCCTGTGACGGACCACTACATTCCTGGGTAACGGCCCGCTACCCGCAAATCCATGAACAGTCCAATCAGAAAGCGACATATAGGGCTGACGTCACCTTGGGCGGTGGCGGACCGCCACTCGCTTGTGTAGCGATCCGCTATGGGTCTAGTTTTCACCCTATAAATAGTTTCACGATTTCATTTGTTTTCTTCACTCACAAATCGTCCTTTACTCTTAGAAGTCGTTCTAGAAGCCCTCTAGCCCGATCCCAAAGACCCCGGCTCAATTCCCGCTCGTTCTAGTACCCGCATTAAGCAGAAACACTCTTAGAAGTTCAGAAACACTCAAGAAATCAAATTAGGAAGCTAGAATTGTAATTCCAAGCTTAGAGGCTCATTCCCGGTTATACTTTCTACTACATTATTAAGATGAATACTTTATCTCATGTACAAACCTTGTGTCAAACATTTACGTTTACGAAAATAGCCAAATAAAGGTTAAAGAAATAATGCATAATGTTCTGCTACGAACAAAGTATTCAGTCCATAGGTATATGTAAAACTTGCAAGGGATACACGGGTTACGAGTGAATGTCCCGGATCGTGGCTGGTACTTTCCTTATAACAATTTCGGAGGCAAAGACTTGGCCATTGTTATAAAACATGATACCAGTGTATACAGTGGTACGCATTGTTAGGAGAAAAGGGTCTGCTGAATGTGTGGATTAAACATATAAAGTTGTGATTATAAATTTAATAATTGTTTATGCCAAATGATTTTACTGTCAAGATAATCATATTCACCGGCGTTCGCACTGACGTTTCATTTTCAAAATGTTCTCAGATAATCAGTAAAATGTAAAGGGAATGGATTACAAGCAGACTTGATCTGGCCCTTGAATGAAAAATGAACAGGATAACATGCATGTTGGATTCTCAGACCTCGTGTATAGGAAATCCTAAAAAGATGAAAAAAGAAATAGGACTAGAGGACTGATCAACCTTTGATAGTACTATTTCTTGGTGGCTTATGAACTTGTCTATTGACAAGAGATGTATTTGATTTCAAACACTGTTTTAATCAGCTTGAAATGGGTATTTAAATCCCAATATTTATAAATATAAATACAAGGCCTTTGTTTTTCAACTGGGTCATGATATGTACAAAAAATCACCCTCAAGGTTGAGATTTATGATAAAACGATCCATGTAAAAAGACTTCCACTGTTTTATAAAAACTCGGAAATCAAAACAGGTACAAATCGAGCTCACATACGTCCGGGGGGTGCCTGAGACGGGATGTGACACATAAACATAAACATAAATTTGCAAGTTAAAAAACTACGTTGTTGTGAAGATGACGTTGAACTTTGGATAGTAGGAGACGTTATTTTTAATTTGTGCGGTCATCATCGAAACCTAGACGAAGGGAAGAACATGTTTTGTTGGTAAAAAGTTGTGTATTTGTTAGAAAGTTTTTTTAGACATGTGTTGAATATGTACTTATGAACCGAGTGAGGGTTGTAGATGTCGTTTTGTTACTGTGATGTAGGTTAATAAATAGGTTTTTAACATAGTTTGTTACAAAAGAATGAATTAAGAAATTAAGGAAATATCAAATCTTGAATATGCTACTTTTAAATAAAATTAATTTATTTCACGAAATAATTTTTATAATAAAATAGAGATAAAAGTCATTTTAAATACCACTTTGAACCTATGAAGTTTTTTTAACTGTGTAATTTTATTTGATTATACTGAAAATTTTAAGATATAACTTTTTTATATGTTTAAATTAATATTTATAGATTGTATTATATGGTCGGAAAAAACAAAAACTCAGGCCTCCATGCAATCACCCTCAGTTATAAATTTGTCTCAAGTGATGCTCGAAATTTCCTGGAAACAACTTCATTATCTTATTTTTATTTATTTTTTTAATGTTTCTTTTGTTAAAAAAAAAGATTATCATTCTACTTTTAAGGTCTCCATTTTTATAAAACTAGAAAATATGACCCGCGCGTTTCAGCGGGGTCGTACGGTGACATTAACGTGTTTAAGTAAATAATTAAAGCCCATGTGATGCAACGTGTTTGCGAACCTCGTTACACGTGTTGCGGCGACGACAATAACGTGAATAAGTACATAAAAGAAACGTATGAGGTTGCCACGACTCGGTTTTGGAAATCAAAAAATAGATAAGTTGCGACGCGAATAGAAGTTAACATTGAAACAAAAAATTCGTTAAAGAAAAAACAAAATATAAAAAAAAAACTAATAGAATATAAAAAAAAAAGTAAAAGAAAAAAGAAACGAATTTTGAGGAGTAAACTTGAGAGTTTAGAAATTTGAGGAGTAGAGTTGAGAATTTTGTCTAGTGGTAAACTTGAAACTTTATAAATTTGAGAGATATGTTTAAAATTTAGAAAATTGAGGGGTAGTATATGAAAATGAAGAAATTTTGAGGGTTATTATTAAACCAGTCGGTCACATTAACGTGATTAAGCATAAAAACGTATAAAATAAACGTTGCGATGTAAACAGTACTTAACATTGAAACGACAAACTCGTTAAAAAATATAGTAACAAAGACAATTATACAACAGTAGTGACGCTCTTTAGTCGGTTTCGGTCTCATTCTTCTAGTTACCAGCACGTTACCGCCAGTCGATATAACCAACGATACCTAAAAAATATATTTAATGATTTAAAAAAAAGGTTAATAAACGAAAGTTATTGAAGAAATTAAAATTTAGTTTAAAAAAAGTATTAACAAACGAAAATTATTGTAGAAAATAAAATTTAGTAAAAAAGATATTGGGGTTAAAGCATGTATTATATATAGTATAGGGGATTAAATGAAAATGTTAGGAAATTAAGGATTTAGTTGATGATTAAAAGAAAGTTAAAGGTTTAAAGGTGGTCGGTCGCATTTGCCACCGACGTTAGTAAATGAGTTCTTAGGTAATATTCTTTTTATATAAAATATTATATACTTCGTGTAAAAACAGTCATTACAAAACTTATTTTATGCTTTAAAAATCATTTATGCTTAAATTATTTCTTTGTGTTACATTATTTCATTTATTTATTTAAGATAATTAAGAGTTAATTGTATAAATGGCTCATGTGATTTGATTAAATTGTATGTTTGGCCCCCAAGTTTTATAAACTACAATTTTAGCCCAAACATTTGAGACATGTTGCGCCTTTAGCTTGTGATGTTAACACCAGCTAGTTTTTTAACAGACAATTAACCGATTTGTCATCCACATGACTTACGATTGCAAACTTAATCTTAAAAATGAGTAATATAAGAAAAAATTAGAAAAAAATCAACAAAATATAAGTGATTTTTATAGATTTTTCATGAATTTTTACTGATTTTTATGATTTTTTACGAATTGCAAACTGATTTTTACGAATTTCTACTGATTTTTACCATTTTTTAATTATTTTTATTGATTTTAACTCATTTTTGTAAGTCACGTGGATGGTACATGGACTAACTTTCCATTAAAAACTAACTGTATTAACATCAATAGCTAAAGGCGCAATCAGGTCTTAAAGGTTTGGGTTAAATTTGCAGTTTTTAAAACCTGGGGGTCAAACACGTAATTTGATCAAACCACATGAGTCATTTACCACATGGGTCATTTATGCAATTAACTCTTTATTTAAAGTTAGCAGCTTTTGAAATATCAAGTGATTTATATAGAAATGATTAGTTTTTAAATTGTTTTAAACTAAAAAACTTATGCTTTTTTAGGGAGTTAATGGTTAGATTTAAACTCTGAGAGTGTCCAATCCAATTATCGGTTTGGTTTATTGACAATCTTTTTTAACTTCGATTCGTCGGCATTAAAATTTTCAAACCTTAATAAACGGTTTAATTTACGGTTTATACCGAAAACCGAGCATGAACTAAGGTTGGGCTATATTTTAATGTTTTTTAATTATTTAATACTTGGTAAATGGGAATACAACACAATATCTTTAGGCCATTGTACGAGCCACTGCAAGGATTTTGCCCTATGCCTACGACATATATACCCACGATAAAATTCGTCAGCATAGGTCGACCTATCACGACGACAAGTCGTTGGTATAGGTGGTCCCAGATTTTGACTTGGGTCGAATCTGTCCCCATGACATGTCTTGGAGATAGGGTGATCGCGTTGTCAAGATCAATCAAAAACAATATTAAATCTAATCCCTTGCTACCTTAAACTATAGTATAGTGAAATATGGTATCGTATCCACATGGAATTGGTGGAGAGTTAATTAATTCTAGTTTAGAAAATTCTTAGAGTGAAAATCAAATAGAAACAAAAGCAACATCCTCCAAACTTCAGGTTCTAGGTTTCACATAAAACTCAGTTGTTCAATTAGACACCACATAGACATAGTGTTGGAAAATCAGTTAATCATAGCAATTGAAGACAGATTCTTTGTCAGAAAACCTATACAACTAGTTTTGTCATCAACCAGTATAATTCAATCACTCAATTTACTAGTACCAAGTTTACTCCCTTTAGTCATCCAACCCTGCTACTAGGTTTTGTCAGCAACTGAATAAGATTGTAAAGCAAGAAAACTCAAAGCACAGACATAAAATTGTCTAAATTAACCAATACATCAATCTGTCAAGTTATTGTTAGAAACTAACAGATCTAATCATATAAATAACTGAATCAAATACAAAAACCTATACGAACCATTTGCCTGAAGGAAGGCACACGCAGCTTAGCCGCGCATGCTTCTCAAACACACGAACATACCTTCAATTGATGATCTGGAATGATTCATGCCTATGAAAATTGTCGTAACCTACTCTGAAATCGTCTGAATGAAGGATCTTTGCTTATTAGAGTTGGAATTGCTTGAATATGAAAAGTTGGGCTTTTTGGCTGGTTTGCAGGCCCTTCGTGTACCACGAACTTCAGTGGCCCGTCCTTCGTGTGGCGCGAAGGACAAATTAGTCGGGCTGGTTTCTCAACTCTTCGCGTGTCGCGAAAGATCTCTCCCAGATCTTCGCGTACCGTGAAGACCATAAATTCCAAGAAATTGACTTTTTGACATTTTCAACCCCGTACTTTGATGCCTTCTCGATTATGTCTCGTTCTCCGCTCATTTAGAACCTTTAACCTGTCACAGACACAACTACAAAGTACAACGTAAAACCGACTCAAAGTACAAAGGTGAACGCTTAAAACTATACAAAACTGACTCTTAAACAGACCCTACATGACAACCCCACACTTAACCTTTTGCGTCCCGAAAAAGAATATTGCATGGAATCATAATCAGAGAACATGCTTCACACTTTCATTTTACACAGCCCAAATATATTAACGTGTTAATCGTAACAATCGGTATTTATATCTGATTAAACCCAACCACCGACTCATCAGGCCCCCATTTCTGTGATCTAATATATTATACATTACCAAGCAATCAGTCTATCTATTGGTCTCACACTCAGAAGCTATGAATCAGCCTAATCCCATCTCACGGTCATGTTTAAGCACAAGTTAAACCTAATAGATTTCCCACCACTATAAACACTAATTTAGAAGTTTTTAAAAATCAATATGAAATATGGATCGATGAGTGAATGATATGAGCTTTTATTAACGTTCTATGAATAAACCTCACCCAGTGGTGTTTCAATCAAGCTGGAACTCTACATGTAACACGTATGCTACAGTTTTTAGCACTGAAGTACATAAGATTCAGTTTAGAGGTGTTTCAACCAGGTCATCATCCCGGAGGGTAACCCATAAACCTAACTTAGTCATCTATGATCGATCACAAGAGTCTGCCCATGGGCGTTTCAACCAAGTTTGTAACCCGGAGGGTAACACGTAAGCAGATCTCAAGCTTTCAATTTAATTAATTAAGCTCACAAATGATGGGTTATGGAATGTGGGTGCCACCAACTTTCGGATTTATTTTCATAAAAAGAAAGCGATGTGCCAAAGATTACAAAAACTTATAAATTTTTGTTTATATAGGTACCTATCACCCTATATCGACAATTTCAACCTTACCATTACCCCTAAGATGAGAACCCACAATATATCCTGAATTAATTATTCATCTCACCTAGATACACTATCAGGATGTTTAAGCTCTTAAGTCGGATGGGCCTACCAAAACATTACAAATTAGACGCATTTTCTATTTTATTATTTCCATTCAATTCAACACGCAAAATTCCCGGTTATACTTACCATTTTCCATTTAGTTGCAAAATTCTAATCCAGGGACATTTTTAAAAAATTTTAAATTTTTATGGATTTTCATATTTTTATGACTCAAAATACAGACCTGGAATAAGGTCTCCCCTCCCCACATTTGAATTCTACATTGCCCTCAATGTAGGAATAGCGACACTAAAAATAAATAAACAAAAATAAAAGAAAACTTAGCTGGACCGATGATCGTATTGCATTTCATTCGCGATCGTGCTCCACAGATACTAATGTGCTGCCTTGTACAGACGAATCGTCAAACTCGGACTTTCATCACCCGAGTGGAGATTGAGTAGGGATAACTTAATCCAAACCTGCAAAGTTAAACTCGAAACAAACCCGCAAGCATCATATCGACTAAATAAAAAGACTCAATAAAAATAAAAAGAACCGACGGACTGACACGACTCAAAAAATACAAAAAATAAAAAATATGGAAAAATATCTCATGTACAAGTCTTCGCGTACCGTGAAAGACTGGGAGTAACTCTTCGTGTACCACGAAGAAAGGAATTTTGACCCGGCCCTTTGACTTCTATTCTTCGCGTGTCGCGAGAAATGGAGGATGGGTATTCGCGTACCGCAAAGACCTGGTGTTCACAGAAAGTTATTGCATTTTTATACATAGAAAATTTTCACACCAAAAATCGAAATTTGTTCAACTCCTCCAAAAACTCGCACACGCACCCAATTGCACCCACGTGCATGATAACCCATGTGACTTCCCCACACTTGGCCGGTTCACACACAAAAACACACAAAATGAAAATAAAAACCCAAACTCACTTTCATAGGAATCACGGATGCATTTAGTATATGAAACAAGCCTTTTAAACCCCTCGGTAGCCTGAGTGGACGAGTTGAGTCTCGTGAGGGTTTCTAGGGAGCACACCCACAACGTTCATTTAATCTAGACAAGAAAAAAAAAACTAACCTTAGGCTGCCTCCCAAGAGCGCTAAGTTTAACGTCTTCAGCCAGACATGGTGTACCTTACTTGCATTATGGTGGTCGGTTGGGGTGTTTACGGTCCTCCTTCCCCACACTTAAGTTCCGCTCATCATCAAATTTCCTCCATGCTTGCACAAACAATGCAAACAGCTCTTGCTCTGCATCCAAAACTTGCGGTTTCTTCCCTTTCCGGTTCCTTTTCCTGGCCCTTTTATTCCTTCCCTTCTCCTCAGCTGCCCTGTCAAAAACAACACCATCTATCTTTTTCGTGTGATTCACCTTTTCAGGTGATTCACACGTGTTAGCATTTAGGTAAGGTGAGTTTAAAAATATTTTAAGGCTCATTTTCTGAGCACCAAACCTCATTCTTACCGTTCCCTCAGCACAATTAATAGTTGCCTGAGTAGTGGCCAAGAACGGTCCACCCAAAATAACAGTTGGTTGCGTGTTCTTGACACAATCCAACACCAACAAATCCACCGGGTAGTAAAACTCTCCTACTTTCACAATCACATCATTTACAATCCCACAAGGATGTGTGGGAGTCTGATAAGCCAACACCAAAGTGGTGTGAACTCTCTGCAACGGACCAAAATCATGCTGATCGTACAGACTCCCTACTAAAATACTCACAAATGCTCCAAGATCCAGCAACGCTCTATCCAGTTTAAATTCGCCTACTTGTATTGAAATAATAGGTGTGTAACACCCAAAATTTTCAACTTGTTTTAACTTTCAACGCAGGCGGAAAATAGGACCCAATTAATACTCTTGATTAAACGACACGTGACAAAAGCAATGATACAACAAATGACACGTTTTGTTTATAAACAAACAATCGACAACTAAAAATAAAGACAAGTTTAAACCTCCAAATGTTAATTTAAAACGAGTCTAATAAACTCCAAAAGAGTTTATCTCCAACCTTAACCCACCATAAAACTAACGAGAATCCAATCTGACACGAAGCGTGACCCGACACTTCAACCAGAGCTTTATCTACAAGAAAACACCATAACACAACCATTAGTAATGATATACAACCCCCATGTGAGCCCCCCCAGACCCTTACGACAATAATAGACCAAAAACGGCATTTCAACATTTTGGGCGTAAATAGGGCCGTAAACAGGCCAATTTGGGCGTAAAATACTCCGTCCAAAATCAGCCACATTATTTTGCAAATTTTTAGCCTTTTCGACCCTCCCGACTCGATCCCAGTCTTCTTAAGCAACCAACAACATTTCATGAATGTTTTAAACACCTAACAACCCTACCATACTTCCTTGTGAGGTTCCAAAGACCCCAAAACACCACAAACGACTATGTGAAGTTCACGACCTTAATTAACTTCCGTGTGAGGTTCTTAGACTTCAAATACCACAAAAAGACTTGTGAAGTTCATGACCTCAAATAACTACCATGTGAGGTTCTTAGACTTCAAACTCCTCTATATGAGGTTCTAAAGACCTCAAACACCACAACTCAACCTTTTGAAGTTCATGACCTCAAATTCCTTTCGTGTGAGGTTCTTAGACTTCAAGCAACAACAACATTAGTGAAGTTCAAAGATTTCAAGCTACATTGACATAAGTGAAGTTCAAAGACTTCAAACGACAATGAAATAAGTGAGGTTCATGACCTCGATTCCACCAGATTGCATTTTACTTTGACTCTTACCACATATTAGTCAAATTACACCAAATCACCACATTTAACATATTAGTTTGACTCATACCACACTAATTCAAATTACACCAATATACTACGTTCCACAATTTAGTTTGACTCATACCACACTAAGTCAAGTTACACCAAAATACCACATTCCATAATTAATTTGACTATTTACCACATAAGTCAAATTACACCAATACTCCACATTCCACAATTTAGTTTGACTCTCTACCACACAAGTCAAATTACACCAAATAGACATATTTCATACACTAGTTTGACTCATTACCACTTAAGTCAAATTACACCAAATCAACATATTTCACACATTAGTTGACTCTTTACCACACTAAGTCAACTTACACCAAATAACCACACATAAATAGAATTAAACTACACAAATCTATTTACATGTTACTAACACAATATCTATTACTAAGTAAGTGCAAAGCACTTACCTTTAGCTAGAGACGATTCCACTAGGTCTTCAAAGCTAGCTCCTTTATACCTTGATCACCTATCAATCCAATTGCAATTAGCAATCCTATGATCTCAATCCACACACCAAATTGGGATTTAAGACACCCTTATGATCTATAGATCAACACCCCAACTTAATTTGGTTAACACAACCTTAACCAAACCTCCAACACCCAAAAACAACTTTTTAACTCATTTGACCCGTTTGACCCATTAAAGTCAAACTCCCAATCCACCAATTCACCATTCACCAATTGAGGTCTAACACCCACCCTAGAATTTATGGATTACAATCACTCTATACTTGATTAATTACACCTTAAACAAGTTTTAAACTTTCCAAGACAACATTCACCCATATTGACCCGTTTGGGTTCCACCCAATTTCACCTAATTTCTCCCTTTCCATCAAATTCAAAACTCACCAATTGAATTGGGTTTTCTATATGAAGTTGTGTTTATCTAACACCATAAGCACTTGTACATGCTCAATTAACCAATCAAACACCCCAAAATCAAAAACCCCCAAATTGGGTCTCAAGAACCCTAAATTTTGAATTCATCCAATTGGATGTTTAAATCATGTAAATCATGATTCTCCAACTTCATTAACACTAGATTAAAGCTTTTAGACAACATTCAATCCAAATCATACCACCAATTTGACCCATTAAGGGTTTTTACCAAAACTCACTAAAAACTCCATATGAACACAAAATTAGTGATTCAAAGATTAGATTGATGATTAGAAGGAGATGAACACTTAGAATCCAAGTAATTTTGCATGCAAATCCTTGATTTTGAGTTTTGAGTCCTCTTCCTCGTCCTCTTGATGAATGTCGCAAGAACACACACACATATGTGTGTGTTCTCGTAACCCACACCCAAAATAAGTCCATGGATTTGAAATTTACACATCTACCCCCTCATCTTATATGTATGACCCCTTTTTATTTAAAACCAAGATTTGATCAATTACAACTAAACCCTCCACCTTTATTTTGGTTTATTTACCCCCTTATAATATGTTTTTCACACATAATTTATTTAAACTAAAAAATGGTTCATTACAAATCATACCCCCTAACTTTGGGTTTCGTCGCCGAAACCCGCCACCAAATACTCAACTTAGGGTAACAATTCAACACTCTTCCTCTTCACTTTCTCAAAGTTAATTCGCCTTTTTTTGTGCTTTCAAGGGATAATACATGGTAAATCCCTCATTGCACAAGTAATTCGTTCTAGTGTCTAAGATAGTCACCTGTTCTTCTACTAGATTCAAAATGACAACCTCATTAACACCACAAGGAGCAACAACAACTTCTCCCACCAAATATATTCTTGCATGCTCCACACGAAATGTGTCATAGAGTCTATTTGATTCCCTCAGGTAACTCTAAACGATAAACCCTTACCCAACTGACATAAAATTTTAACAGTCCAACAAAACGGGGACTTAACCTACCAAGTTTTCAAACCCAACACCCCCCTTCCATGGGGAAATTTTGATAGCGCCAAGTTTCCCATTTGAATATTAACACAACTCCTCCCTATATTCGACTAGGGTTTTCTACCCACCTTGATTGGATTTTTCAATCACACTCAATAAACAAGATCTTTCGAGCTAAGTCTTGAATCATTCCATGATTCTTAGTCTCACGACATTCAATATCACCAAACCAAACGGTAATTAATCATCCGATTCCTCCAAATAGACAAGTGAAACCAACTTTTCAATCTAACTCAAAAGATACGGTCACGCCATGTCGTATCACGCCCTCCACTAAATCGACATTAGGTTTCCTACAAGAATAGGAATTTCATGCTCCCCGGTTAAAAGACCCGCCACTATCCAAAACGATACATGTTTCCACCATTTTCAGAAACTCTTGTAGTCAAACTACTACAAGTTTCCCTACCACGCATATGTATATTAAGCCATTGAGGCTTCCCACACAACCTCCCTTTAGCGTTTGGCCTTAGTCCACAAACATACGAGACATTTGTCAACATTCTCGACTATGTCTACATCCACCTCTTGCCACCAAAAGTTATACTCCATAATCAAGCATTAATGTCACCCCGTGTGTATAGATGACTTGAATCTATGAATCACCTCATAACAGTAGTCAATACGTTTGATAACTAAGGAATTCAAGTTCTATCACACCATTTCTCCCACCTCATAATTAGAAGTTTCATAACCTACACACCAACCCATCCATTGAGATTTACGGTCTCAAGTGTTTCATATTATTGGGATTCAACGATCCCATCACCTATATACAACACTCCTTTGAAGTTTGAGACTTCAATTCAACCACCTAATAATCACCTGCGTATACAATCACCCGTTCCTCATCAGGTTATTCTCCTTTAGTTGCTACAATCAAGATTACAACTGTCTAGGAGAATACGCGATAATCCTGCCTCATTGCATAAAGACATAACCGAGTCTAATGTGTGAGGCACCACAATAACCGACAAGCATATGGTTTCTCCAAGTAAGGACACGACGATTGCCTTACCCAAAATCCTCTTTCACAACTCTGAAATGCAGCTCCTTATCCGTGACCCAAACACTCAGTTTATCTCCAATGACTTAATTATAAGTCATCCATTGAGATTCAATTATCTCAATCACACAATCCCCCTTTTTGAAGTTCGAAGACTTCATTCTCAAACACCGTTAGTGAAGTTCTAGGACTTCAAATACCACTTATGAAGTTCTAAGACTTCAAACACCACTTGTGAAATTCTAAGACTTCAAACACAACTTGTGAAGTTCTAAGACTTCAAAAACCACTTGTGAAGTTCTAAGACTTCAAACACAACTTGTGAAGTTCTAAGACTTCAAACACCACTTACCCATTGTTTATCTTTAATAGGTCTACAGATAAGCCTTTATAAGTTTTCCACCTTATCCAAATGGATTTTCACCAAAGCCGAAACAGCACACCGCAATCTCATAGTATCCTCAATGGATTTCATAACCATTTATGGGATATTAACCTCCTCTACATTCATAGGTTGAATCTAGGACCTAAGTCACTTGTTCAACCCCGACAATTGATGCATAACGCATTTTTCCAATCTTCACTCTACAAAGAATAGTTACACCCCAAAAAGAGACACTCGGGTATATAAACTTTAATGAGCTTCTTCACGATTGGAACATCAAGTATTCCATTGCTCCGGCCGGTGTTAATGGCATAAGCCAGACATACACCAATTCATACGCCATGTGTTTCACCATCTCCAGATGAGAACAGATCGGCACGCCATCTCTTAATCATACACGACATTAGTATGATCACTAAGTAACCACAAAAGTTCCAATACAATCGTAGGACTCCACTCCATGTGATTGCTTCACCCGCAACCTACAACTATCAAATTATACACTCGTCAGCATTTAATCCACCAATAATGATCACCTCCAAATCCACTGATCTACACAGCTTCTCACCCGACAATAAAACCAAAGGACTTCCGTCTCGTCCTTGGTAATTAGAAATATCTGACTCGAAGGCTTCGAAATTTCTATTTTCTCCCCATTATCACCCTCATACTTTAGCTCGAGACATTCACTTCGAATGTGTCTCAATATATAACAACTGTAACACACACTATTAGGACTATAACACTATGGCATAGTGTGTCCCATCATTCTCTAATCGGGTTACTTTCCATACCTATGGCAGTAACAGGTATTGCCTCCTCAAAAGGTTTCTAGCTCGGCTAGAATACTTGGCTTTCTTGAAGCCACCTTTAACTCCTCCTTATAAACCACCTGTCTTTCGAGTTGATCTCCCTGCAACATAATAATCAATTCCACCAGAGTTGTTCACCATATAGGAAAATCCACTCTATATCATCAACCGATAGCATCGAGAAGCCGATCTATCGTCATTCTTCCGACACTCCTAGAGGCAAGACTACGCTTAGTTATACCACATGCCCTTAATCTTAATCAATCCACTGGTCTACCACACGTGAAGGAATTTTCCAGAAGTACAATCCACTACAGCTTGTGGATAGAAACATTTCAAGAACGCCTCTTGAATTCACCCAAACGCATTGTCTTCACGCCTTTAAGCCTTTATCCTTATGGAGAAATCTCAACCAATCCTCCACCATGTCCTAGAGTCGACTCACCGTGAATCGTACTCTATCCTCCAATCATAATGGATTGCTTCCAAAGCTAATACCATTATAGTGATGCATCATTCACTAACCAACGAATAAACTACCACCAATTAACTCCTTTGGTTCGCACGCCACGAACCCCTTGTGGAGTTTCTCCCTAATTAATTCACCAAAGTTGTTCCTCCCGCTCTTAGGCTTCATACGTTTCTTCCAAAGGCTCGCCTCGAAGATCCCTATATTCTTTGACGGAAGATTGACACAACTAGGTAGAAAGCTCTAGCCGTCCTCCACTAGAATGATGCTCTTTAACTCTCCCAACTAACTTCGAGATCCTCACCATCCCCGAGGTGATACACGCATTGACTCTTTCGTACATGAGTCTTTAAGAAAACTCCCATCTACTATTTCCGCCTACTAACATTCGTCTCCGTCAGTCATTCCCCGACTGTGTTAAAACGATCGACTCGTCATACGTGTATAAGCATAATTATAGGCATATATCTTAAGTTATACTCCTATATGCATATATGTATATCTACTTATATACAATATAAATACATACATATTCACTTTCAATTACTCCTTGGTGATGGTTATTATTACATAGCCACCATGAAGACACGTAGACATGTTACATTATTATTCATCCTGGCCAGACATGATTAGTAATATACTATGCCTAAGTATATTCATTATCCGTATGTGATAACTCCCAAGACAAGTTTCGGCACACATAAACACCTTGGACACCAAATGAATAAACAACAAATATCATTACTAACCTCCACCTTAGCTCCGTGTCTCGGTCATGCCTTCATTGTATTCTCATTACACCCACCTTATCAAAAGCAAATAAGTTTGAGTTCGGTGTCTTGCACACCCGAATCCCTCAAACCATTGATCTGATACCAAGTTGTAACACCCAAAATTTTCAACTTGTTTTAACTTTCAGCGGACGCGGAAAATAGGTCCCAATTAATACTCTTGATTAAACGACACGTGACAAAAGCAATGATACAACAAACGACACGTTTTGTTTATAAACAAACAATCGACAACGCAAAATAAAGACAACTTTAAACCTCCAAATGTTAATTTAAAACGAGTCTAATAAACTCCAAAGGAGTTTATCTTCAACCTTAACCCTCCATAAAACTAACGAGAATCCAACCCGACATGAAGCGTGACCAGAGACTTCAACTGGAGCTTTATCTACAAGAAAACACCATAAAACAACCATTAGTAATGATATACAACCCCCATGTGAGCCCCCAGGCCCTTACGGCAATAATAGGCCAAAAACGACATTTCAACATTTTGGGCGTAAATAGGGCCGTAAACAGGCCACTTTGGGCGTAAAATACTCTGAGGTGGCGTAAATTACTCCGGTCCAAAATCACTACCATGTGAGGTTCTTAGACTTCAAACTCCTCTATATGAGGTTCTAAACACCTCAAACGCCACAACTCAACCTTGTGAAGTTCATGACCTCAAATTCCTTTAGTGTGAGGTTCTTATACTTCAAGCAACAACAACATTAGTGAAGTTCAAAAACTTCAAGCTACATTGACATAAGTGAAGTTCAAAGACTTCAAACGACAACGACATAAGTGATGTTCATGACCTCGATTCCACCAAATTGCATTTTACTTTGACTCTTACGACATATTAGTCAAATTACACCAAATCACCACATTTAACATATTAGTTTGACTCATACCACACTAAGTCAAATTACACCAATATACTACGTTCCATAATTTAGTTTGACTCATACCACACTAAGTCAAGTTACACCAAAATACCACATTCCACAATTTAGTTTGACTATTTACCACATAAGTCAAATTACACCAATACTCCACATTCCACAATTTAGTTTGACTCTTTACCACATAAGTCAAATTACACCAAATCGACATATTTCATACATTAGTTTGACTCATTACCACTTAAGTCAAATTACACCAAATCGACATATTTCATAATTATGTTGATAGCTTTGATAGTCTAGACTACCACCGTGCTGATTGTACCTTTAGACGTTATGGTTCATTTGGTTGTGAGCATAATAATTTGGATAATTAGCAAGCCTCTCTTCATCTACATATTCCATTCGGCTCCTGTAATTTTCTTCAATCCTTGGGCAATCTTGAGTCCAGTGGCTAGTGATGCCACAACTCATACACGTCTCATAATAATCTTGACCATCATCATAGTCCCTGTCCATGGCAACCTGCACAAGTAACACACCCAAGTAATTATGAACAAAGAAATAAAACTAAATAAAAAAATAGAAAATATTTTTGGGCTATTGTTTTTATAAATAAATAAATAAATAAACTAAATTAAAAAAAAAACTAAGCGCACCGACTCCCCTGCAATTTTGATCGCGTTGTCAAGGTCAATAAAAAAACAATAATAAATCTAATCCCTAGCTACCTTAAACTATAGTATAGTGCAGTAAGTTATCGTATCCACGGGGAATTGGTGGAGAGTTAATTAATTCCTCTTAGAAAATTCATAGTTTGAAAATCAAATACAAACAAAAGCAACCTCCTCCAAACTTCAGGTTCTAGGTTTCACATAAAACTCAGTTGTTCAATTAGACACCACATAGACATAGTGTTGGAAAATCAGTTAATCACAGCAATTGAAGACGGATTCTTTGTCAGAAAACCTATACAACTAGTTTTGTCATCAACCAGTATAATTCAATCACCCAATTTACTAGTACCAAGTTTACCCCATTTAGTCACCCAACCCTGCTACTAGCTTTTGTCATCAACCGAACAAGATTGTAAAGCAAGAAAACTCAAAGCACACAGATAAAATTATATAAATCAAACAATACATCAATCTGTCAAATTATTGTTAGAAACTCACAGATCTAATCATATAAACAACTAAATCAAATACGAAAACCTATACGAACCATCCGCCCGGAGGAAGCCACACGCAGCTTAGCCGCGCATGCTTGTCAAACACACGAACATAGCTTCAATTGATGATCTGGAATGATCCATGCCTCTAAAAATCGCCCTAGCCTGCTCTGGAATCGTCTAAATGAAGGATCTTTGCGAATTAGGGTTGGAATTGCTTAAATATGAAAAGTTGGGCTTTTTGGCTATTTCGCAGGCCCTTCGCGTATCGCGAACTTCGGTGGCCCGTCCTTCGCGAGGCGCGAAGGACAAATTAGCCGGGCTGGTTTCTCAACTCTGCGCGTGTCGCGAAATATCTCTCCCACGCGAAGACCATAAATTCCAATAAATTGACTTTTTGACATTTTCACCCCTTGTACTTTGATGCCTTCTCGATTATGTCTCATTCTCCGCTCATTTAGCACCTTTAACCTGCCAAAGACACAACTACAAAGTACAACGTAAAACCGAATCAAAGTACAAATCTGAACACTTAAAAACAAAACTGACTTTTAAACACGGGATATTTGACCCTACATCATAGGGTTGGCGGGGTGGAGGGAATATTGGGTGCCCAAATGAAAACTTGTCCCCACGACATGTCGTGGGGATATATCTTATTGTTTTTATTTCTTTTCTTAATTTTGTTGATATTAGAGGGACAAATAATTAAAATTAAGTCTGACCTATCCCGAGGACATGTCGTGGGGACATGTGAAATTAAATTTGACTAGTCAAAATACCTATACCCACGACATGTCATGGGTATAGGCAAACCTATGCTGAAGTCTCCTTAACCTATCCCCACGACTTGTCATGAGGACAAATTTTTGCGTGACCTAACACAAACTCCAACCTTTCTGCTCTCTATTTCACCCAAAAAATAACCCAAAATTCTCTCTCGAATCCTTCCGACGAAATCGACTTTTTAATGCTACTTTGGAGTATTTTTCAACAAAATCTCGTTGTTTGAGGTGAGTTAACTATAGGTTTTCAATTTTCACCATTTCTAAGTTTGTTTCTATAAATTTTCTTAGGTTTTTGAAGGTTTTCACCAACTTCTTGAATTCGAAACCTTTTAAAGGTAATTATTAGCTTTGGTTTTTAATTTGTGATGAAATTATATTATATATATGTTTCATGTATGTATGATTAGTGTGTTTTTATGTATGATTAATATGTATGTATATATGATTAGTGTGTTTATATGTTTGAGTAGTATGTATGTATGTTTGAATAGTGTGTTTATATGTATGATTAATTGTTTATGTATGATTAATTGTGTACGTATATATGATTAGTGTGTTTATATGTTTGAGTAGTATGTATGTTTGATTAGTGTGTTTATATGTATGATTAATTGTGTACGTGTGTGTGCGTGTCTATATATATATATATATATATATATATATTTATTGGGTAAGGTTCAAATGCTATTTAATATTTATGTGATAACCACTCTCAAACATAGTGTTACGAATATGCAACAATTATCATTATGTTAATGTTACATATATGTAAACACTATGTGTCACGATATGTAACATTATTTGGTACGTATATGTAAAACTCATCATTTTCGTATTTACGTTCAAAATATTTATTCAAGATACTTTAATACTATTTTAACAATTAAAAGAAAAAATAATTTATAAATCATGTGATTGTTTTATAGTGGTTAGCATGGTTATCATATAAAAAGTTGGTTATTATTTGAACCCTACCCTATATATATAGGGGATGGATATTTTGATAACCCACTTGAGTTGTGAAAACATTTGAAAACTCTCCAAAAAACATGTTTTTGCATGTTTAAAAAAATTTGAAAATCATTCTAACCAACTTTTATAAGATTTTCGTCAAAAAAATTTTAAAAACGCCGAGCCAATTTTTATAAAAAAATGGACAAAAATCCACGTTTTTTGTGTACAAAAATCGTGTTACTTAAGTATCCAACATGTTACATATGTAACTAGGCATAATTTTGTTTAAAAAAATTCTATAAAAACTTTTGGTCGGCGCTTTTTTTATTTTTTTTTATAAAAAGTTTTGAAATTACATATAAAAACTTTTTCAAAAAAAAGAAGCCTAGTAAAAACCCATTTTTTAGAGAGTTTTCAATGTTTTCACAACTTGATGGGGTTTTCATCCTATACATTCCCTATATATATATATATATATATATATATATATATATACACTCACATTCTCCCAAAAATGGGTTTTTACACGGTTTTTTTTTTTTGGAAAAGTTTTTATATGTAATTTCAAAACTTTTTATAAAAAAAATAAAAAAAGCGCCGACCATATGTTTTTATAAAAAAAACTTAAAAATTCTGCCAAGTTGTTTTACATATGTAACATGTTGTGTTACTTAAGTAACACGATTTTTTTACACAAAAAACGGGGATTTTTGTCCATTTTTTTATAAAAATTGTCTCGGCGTTTTTTATTTTTATTTTTTTGACGAAAATCTTATAAAAGTTGGTTAGAATGATTTTTAATTTTTTTAAACATGTAAAAACACGTTTTTTAGAGAGTTTTCAAATGTTTTCACAACTCAAGTGGGTTTTCAAAATATCCATACCCTATATATATATAACTGTGTAATTGTGTATGTATATGTGTATATGTGTATGTATGTTTGTATATATATGTATATAATTGTGTAATTAAGTATGTATATGTATATATGTGTATGCACGTTTGTATGTATATGTAAATAATTGTGTAATTGTGTATGTATATATCTATATCAATACTATACAATAAATAAAAGTTTTTTCATGACACGTGTCGCCTCCATATTAATTCTCAACATTTTTTCCCGCATCTCTCTCTTATTAAATACACATCTATCTTTTAATAATAATAATAATATATTTTTAAAGAAAATACTAATTATACTAATAAAACACAATTATTTTAAATTATCTCTTATTATAAGAAACTTTGAAATCTAATTATGTAACTTTTGTTTTCAATCAAATAGTAATGAAAGTCAAATTACATTAAATAGTAATTAACGTGTTTTCAAAACTCAATTATATATTAACTTTTACATATTTTGAATTTTGTTTTTTATCCTTAGTATATGTAATACATTTTTACACATGTAAAATATATACATAAAGATTTAAAAAATTTATATATTGGGTGACGGTGGTAGCAGGTGGTGGTGGAGTGGGGAAGAAGAGGGGTATTTTGGTCATTTAACAAGAATTTACTGAAAAAACTTAAGGAAGTTAGTGAATTGGACTAAAAGCGTTAAGAAATATAATGTCAAAGACTCAGAGTGTTAGGGGTGTACTGAACCTGTTAAAACCATCAAACATGAGGAACGAAACTGCAGTTTACTCTGACCGTGGCGGCGGCGAGGATGATGATGTATATATCGGTAATTCTGTCGTAGTCATTTTTCCGCATGAAGTGGAAAAATGTCTGTTCAACATGTCTTTAAAATTGTCATTACGACCCGAATCCGTTTCAACCAACCACCATCCATTTTACCCAACCCAGCCCACTTGCCTTACCAATTCTAACCAAGAGTGGATTTCAAAACTTGTTATCTTTAATTTATCCTAAGAAATCCACAACCACTTAGACAAGTTTAGAAATTGACAGTCTCATCTTTCATCAAACCCAATATATAAAAAAGTGTTTGTCCCAACCCATGCCGTTAAATGGTTAAAACCTTTATGACACGGATCCGTTTCGACCATCATCCAACACGACCCGCTTGCTTTACTAGTTTTAACCAAGTGTATCCCTCTATCATCAAACTCATATATGAAAAACCCTTGTAATGCATGAAAAAGAAAGATGTTAAAACAAGTAACAAGTGTTTGAAACAAACATAAACATAAGGTGAAATCTCTCCTGTGACCAACAAACCAAGGAGGTGTACAGACTCTACACAAACATCTTATAATGTCCTGTAAACAACCACCATCTTTTACTTCCTAAGAAAAGACCATGGACCTGTTCCTGTTCCCATCCTGCAAACCAAAATATTAATTTATCAATAAACCATAAAAAGTTAATAAAAATAATAATAATAATAACAATATTCATTTTGTAAAAGGTACATCATGATGAAATCATGAAAACAATCAATATAATCAATATTCACTATTTAATTAGCAAAAATTAGGAGAAAGTTGATGTTAGTTTCGATACCTCCATATGCCTGCGATTGCACGTAAGGCCATGAAAATGGATAGAGCGACCCATATTCCGACAAAACCACCCTCTTTGTACAGAACAAATAATGACCCGATGCTCCCCATCGCCACAAGGATCTAACACGAAGATATTCACATAAAAAAGTTGATATAAATTTAATGCAGGCAAAAAGATGATACTATTTAGCGCGTATTTCTAACCATGGAGTACGCAGAATAAGCAAAATCAGATGCCCCAAAGTTAACTCCATCATATACAAATGCTATTGAATTGATTGGTTGAGTGCCAGCAACAAACTGATTGTAGGAAAATATAAGTAGTGATATATAACATCATAAACATAAAAATAATCAAAAAATGATTGCCTTTTAAGAAAGATGGATAAATACCGGTACACCAATGGTTATTATGTGTTTAACATTTGTGTCGTTTGTAAACACTCCGGAACCAAAATACAACCCGAGTCCAACAAGAAGAGCAAGTCCCAGGCCCATTACAAAACCCATCTGCAAATTACAACATTTCACAAGTTATTTTCAACTGAATTTGCTAATAATCATTTATGGCAGATAAAATGTGATAACCATACACACCTGAAGTACTCGAGCTGCTGCAGCTGTAGCCTTCTCATAGTTCTTTTCAGCAAACGATGAAGCAATTATCGCCTACAAAATTTCATAAATACAAATATTGATCAGCAACACTCATTTTAAAAGCAATGTATAGGTTCCAATATTCAAAACTTGCAATACACACACAGAGAACACAAATTATTACGAGAACAAAAATAAACCATTCATTTTTTCATCATAAGAAATTTAAAAATAAAAGAAAATTGTAAAATGTAATGGTTATTGTTTCTCTTCTCCTTAAATTAAAAAAAATAGTTAGATTTCCATTTATGTATAATTGTATATAACCTACACTTGTGTAGGTAAACGGTACAAAATTAAAATATATTGAACAATTAGTTTGATGGTTTTTATGTACATAACCTATGCAATTGTATGTAAGAAGCCCAAAATTTTTAAAAATATGAACCATTGATAAAAAAAATAAACGATTTAGATTTGTTGTTTTCGATTTCTTGTAATAATTTAGTGTTTTGTAATGATCCTCACCAGGGCCGGCCCCCACGGGGGGCAAAGTGGGCTACGGCTCCAGGCCCGTTAACCCCCGAGGCCCGAAGTTTTAAATTTATATATATATATATATGTTATTGTCGTATTGTGGTTTTTTTTATATATGATTTTTGACTTTATATTTTAGAGGCCCGAATTTTTTTTACATGTCCCTGGCCCAAAACATTTTGAGAATTCTCGGGACCGGGCCTGATCCTCACGCTATATATGTGTGTATATAAATATACAGGGTATAACTTAAACTATTACACAAAATAAACAGCCTCTACCTGTCCAGAAACTGCCAACCCATCAGCAAGAAGTGATGATGTCAGCCACACCTGCAAGCATATTTGGAATGCAGCCATAGGTTTTGCACCCAACCTTGAAGCCAATGATGCAGCCAATGTCACACATATAGTTGCTGCTATTACCTTAAACAACAACAGGAAACCTGTGGAGATATCACCAGAAAAAAAAATGTTGGACCCGAATTGATTATATTTTCATGGGGATAATAAATAGCGTTAAACCTCATATATATACCATTTTCAAGAAACCGACTGAACTGCAAAGCTTTAACACTTGGAGGTAGTAGGTCAACTTGTTGCATTAACTTGACTAGCAAGATTATTGATATCAAGTACCTAACATAATAAACAGATGTATTTTTACAATTAAATGAATGAAAACCAATATAATGAACAACTCTGATGAGTAATTACTGGGAAAGAACATGTGCAATGGCGGCACCGCTAACTCCCAAATTGCAGGTGAAGATAAGAATTGGATCCAAAATTATATTTGTCAAATCTCCTGCCACTGAAGTAGAGAAGAAAATATGTTGGAATATCACGCAAAAAAAAAACTAGGTCATAAACTATAATTAAAACCATATAAGTTAAAATACCAGTGGCATATAAAGGAGTTTTGGTATCTTTAAACCCGCGAAAAACACCTTGCATTGCCAAAGAGAGAAGTACTGCTGGAGCTCCGAGTGCGCGTAATGTTAAATATTTGTGTGCAGGTAACAGCATTGGAGAATCCTGTTTGATAAAGAAATTGCAGAATAAATAATCATGCATTGCTAAGCATAAATCATTACAAGAATGTAGATGCTTACCGATTTCACACCCATTAAACTCAAAAATGGTTTTGCTAGAAGTACAAGTAGTATTGTTTCAAGAATACCAAGCACTGCACCAAACAGCAATGCAGTTGATGCTGAAGGGATATTTCTCTTTTGTTTTTTGAGATTCGACTTATTTGAGACGATATCAGCAATAGGCCTATGCTTGCATGGGCTAGCTTTCAAACCTGATTAACAAGACCAACAAACCCAAAAAGAACATGAACACAAGTTGTTTTTTTAATGTAAAACAAGAATGTAAATTGACTTACCGTTTTCTGATGCCAAATTCGTTTTCTCATCATTTACTTTCGACCCGTTTTCCAGATTTTCAAGTTTGACATCATCTTGTGTCTTTTCGGTGTTCTGAACTTTGATTGCTTCACTGTTCATTCTTTCTATAGTTTCTTCCTCAGCAACAAAGGAGGTTGTAATACTAACAAGTGGGAATATGGCTACTTTTGAAACTTGATTGAAAATCGCGATAGATATTCCAACAGCAGCAATTTCCACTGGGCCTATACAGAAGCATATACCATTTATAATATTATAATTTGCAGACAATGATGTTAGTTAAAGAATACATACCTATACGGCCAATAAACGCAGTGTCAATTAAAGAAGCAATAGGATCAGCAGCTAATGCCATGGCTGCAGGTACAGCAATTAAAAGTATTTCTTTTCCAAGTGAGTCCATCTTGAGGACACGCCTACAAAACCGTTTCATATGACCATGAGAACGATAGTATTGATAATAACAATTCTTAAGTAGGGATTATGCATCATGTGAAGGAAGTACCCGGCATCTTTGAAGAAAACAAAGATAGGAAATTTCCACTTTCCCTCTGTTGGAACCACGACACCATCTTCCGCCATAGAAGAAAAATGAGCACACTAAAAAATTGTAAGTCGGTGAACAGCAGAAGAATCTTGAACCGCGATGTGTCGGATCCAGAAAATGTAGCTACAACCAGCATAATAAGATGTATGTGTAATCATATTAAGATTAGAACTAAAAAGACTTGTTACAAACCTCAAATAAGATTTAGATTAGAACTACATCAAGTAAAATGTAAACCAGGCAGGACACTAGTTGATGACAAAATATAGTTCAAAATAAAGAGTTATAATAGCAGTATAAACCTCCCCTAGATAAGCAATCAGAGAACCATGATATCCATGTTGACTAGCGGTCTCAGTTATGACATATATAAGTTAAGAATGATAACTTATGTACAACATTTCCCATGATGTTTCCTTCGACTTTCCACACCTAATCCATGTTCGTATTTCACTATGTTTCTAGATGTGCAGACAATGCACATGTCGTTATGTGAAAGTGAAAGAATATGATTTCATATCAATATGTCATCGAGTTGTAGAAACATTTGGATGTAAGGATCATTTGGTCTCGGGCCAGCAATGAACTGAATGACGTCTAATACTCTCTAAAACGTAGTCTTAACTTCTCTAGTCAAAGTGAAACTAGAAAAAATCTATGAGGTTAACTATATATACCATTCATCCATATTAATATAGTTAACCTTCAAGATGGTGATGTAGTGGTAAGCTAGCAGAGGTCTCAAGTTCGGATCCAGCTTTCACCGACCTTTTTCCTTTAACCCCCTTTGTAGGCCACCTACCCCGCGCAAACTAATTTACCAGATTCCATGGGTTAGCAGGGTATTGGTGGGGTCCCAATGAGTTTTCCAGTAACGGATTTCATCCTTGAATTGAACTTATGTGTACAATTATCCATATGACATAGTTGAATTATATAACTTGTCCTTTCATATCATCAAAAGGGTCACAAGTTCTTGATATCTAGAACAATGGTTTCCCCCAAACAAGACTTCCAATTCAGTGAAAACAGACACAGATTAGCATGCAAGAAATAGAATAATTCAAAAGATATCTCCCTAAGATAACACCCTCTCTCAAGTAAATCTCAATTTTAATTTAATTAGGCCATGAAAATGAAGTCAGATATGATCATAAACTAATCTACAAAATGAAAGGAACAGAAACATCATAGTCATAAATTAATCAAACTACAAATAACAATTCATAATCCCTATAAGTATTTCACCTTCCAAGGGGGGTTGATCAGCAGCATGCACACCTAACATGCCGAATTATAACAGAATCTGGTCCTAATTTGTGGATTCTAGCCTTCGTCCATGCTTCTGCGTTCCCTCTCATAACGCATTATTAAAGAGAGATTGAAGGCGATAGGGGCAAAATTATTGGACATAATTGGATGATAGAGTGATCAATTGTACGACGATGACATGTAGTGCACCTTTCCCCCAATTATTGGGGAAATCAAACTGAAATTGGCAACCACTGCCGATCGGAGTTCCGGCGAGTGAGTGTAGATTAGGGTTCAATTGGATCAAGAACAATCACTTTACTTTACCGTTATAGTTCTAAAGTTTTTTGTTTTTTTAAAGTAACTTATACAACTTTTATGAGTTGGTTTTAAGCGTATCCGGTATACTCTCCGTCAGAGTGAGAACATCACCCCTTTTTTACGTGCGTGAGAATTATCACGGTTGTGAGTATAACGGATACCCTAATACAATAGTTGAGAAACTTAGTTATTTTTGTGTGAAGTTGCTTCTATAAAATAATAATTAACTTTATTTTAACAAAATCATTAGTATTTTTTTCTAGCTATTAAAATTACTCAAGTTTCACTGTTATTTCAATATTGTAAAAAAAATTATGAATACTAAATCTTTTTAAAATTGAGTTAAGTGAAACATGTACGAAACTTAATTGTTATCTATGGATTTTTTTTTTCTTTTTTATAAATTGACTTAAATGAAAAAATTATGAAATTTAGTTATTACTTTATGAATTCTTTTGTTTATGATTTATTATACTCACTAAATACTTATCAAATAGTAAAAATTTGACAGGAAAGACTTTTATGAAGAAATTATTATTTAGAATTGCAAGGATAAAAGGAGGAATAAGAATCAACTTGTTAAGGTTATCTTATCTACTGTTCGAATGAAGCTTCATACGATGCGGTTTAAGAGATCCATTCAGACGGCTCGAGTTCTGCAAGAATGGATGCTACCACGTGGTCTATTGGTTGCAGATGATGAGTGTGGTTGATTGTTGGCTTTTTTGTTTTAGATTATGTTATCTAGTTTACTGGTGCTTTTGTTTAGAGTGTAGTTACCTTTTACACTTGTGTAACTCTGGTATGACCTGTCATACTTGAGAACTGAGGGATGCTCTGTCTCTCACTTGATTTTTTTGTTTGATTGTTATAATATTCACCGGGGTAACCCTTTACCCAAAATAAAAATTGCAAGGATAAATAAGAAAACTAGAAAATGTGTTTGTAGTTATTTATATGGTATAATTCAAATATTTGATATCTACAAGTTATCAGGTTGACGGGTTATAAAATTTGAGGTTGACGTGTTGAATAGATGAATCCGAACCATATTTATTCGTGTTAAAAACATCAAACTTAACACCGATACACTAAAAATTGGTGCCGTGTTTGTGTTATGTTTCACATTGACTTATTTAATGTTTATTGATGAAAATGAATAATACATGGTTACTTAGTAATAATTTAAACAAGTAATTGCTACAACTCAAATAAAGTTTTCTTTTCTAACTGTTTCTTTTTTTCTTTATCTCTCATTCTTAATTGCTAAAATATCAGGTTTATAGATTTAGCTCGAGATCAGAGAAACCAAATAAAAATAAATAGTATTTAGCAAAATTAGAAAACACCGTTAAATGTTCCACCTTTTCCATTCTTTTGTACACTGGTTTGCTGGTAATATCATGCCCATATATAATAAATTATCTTTTTCCATTTATATATGTTTCTTTAGTGAGTAAATGGCATATGACGTGTTAGCTTTATTGAAACAATGCAATCCTTACGTTCACGACTCACATGTTTTTTTTCTTTTTTTTTCTTTATAGAAGTTATTATATATGTTTTTGCTTAGTTCCAAATATCACTAAGGTTCGAACACGCTAACCTCATACTTTAGTAAAAGAAATATTATGAACAATGAAAGGAAGACGTGTCGTGTTTAGAAATTATAGTTAAAATCTCTATAAAACAGTTTTTCTTCTTCTGATACACATTCTATTTTCTTAAAGTTTTAAAACACTTGTTCTAAAATTCAAGATTTTGCGCAAAACTCATTGAAAAGACTAACAACGCGTCAGTATATCAAAACTTTGATTTTTGACTAGTTAACAGAGAAGGTTATTACTGGACTTTGATTATGAAAAGAAACGAAACTTTTCATCTTTAAGATAGTTTGAAAGGCTAACTATAAGAAAGTGATGGTCTTTGACACCGTAAAATTTTAAGAAAGTGATGGTGTTTGATACCGTAAATTCTTTTGGGTAGGAGTGTTAACAAATCTCATTCTAATCCAGCTAATGATTGTGAGTTAATCGGCTTTTGACTTGTCAAATGAGAGAGAAAGATAAAGAAAGAGATTCATGAATGCGTTAAAAGATCAGAACAGACAAAGGTAACCGTAGTATACAAACATATTCAAATTGTTTACGATGAGTATCAAAATCTAATGACTTACGATAAACAAAGTTATCAAATATGGAAACTTACCTATATAAATTGAGACTTGAGATCTCTCTTCCCCTTTTTGATAAGCAAATGATCTTTGATTTTGAGTCACCCAATACTCTCACCTTCTAATTGGCTTCTAAGTAGGAGTGCATTTCTTCAAGTCTCACTCTCTCCATCACCACTATATATATACCGTTAATTAATTTCTTTTTTTGAAAAGTGAAATTGTGTGAAATAATAATAAAAATGTATACCTTTATAAATAATGTAACATACCTTGAAAAGCAAAAAATAACATCTTTAGGAGCTTAAGTGTTGCTTTTCTTAGTAAAGAGAACACAAATATGATGTTACATTGATAATAGTATTGTTATAGTATTGTTACAATCAATAATAAAAAATAAAAGAATATTACTAAATGATATTATTAAAATTATATTACCATTATTAATATAAATATGAAATTACATAACTATTTTGTTTTTTTGTAACTAAACTTCGCATTAATATCGATACTTATTTCTTTACCCTCAATATTGATTTTAGTTATATTTCCCAACAATTTTTGTTCCCTTAAGGGATATTACAATGGTGTGGTATATATATTACACATGTTACAAGTTTAGTCTCTATACTGTAACCCTATTACACTTGTTTTAATAGTCGTAAAAAACCCTATGTATTTTGAAGCTTCATGATATATACGAAATTGATAATCTTTATACACTTGTTCTATTAGTCTTAAAAACCCTAATAGTCTTAAAAACCCTATGTATTACACTTCAACAAGGTGTTTGATTATCTTTGTACTTATTCAAACCATTCTTCAACACAATTCATCCCTAACTCAGGTAAAGCTAGCATTATGTTTAAAGTATTGACCTAAAAATGTAAATATGAAGAAAATTGGAACTTCTAAGTTTGGAGGTTGAGGTATTCGAAACTCATGTTGATAGTGGATCATGCATCAACCAAAATTTGTTAGTTATTTGGGTATATTAATGTGCTTCTTCTTTCATTTCCAATACCACATCATCTTGACCACGGACCAACGATTTAGACTTTCATTATGTATAACCCAAATACAAAAATGAGTTATCTTGTATGTGAGGTTTTTTTTAGAAGTACTCACACAATTGTGAATAGTAAACATCCTCATAATCATGTTGATATATACTTAAACACACATACATATATATATTATACACGCATATAATACATAAATATATATATATATATATAATAAATAAAGGTTTTTCCAATGCCGCGTGTCACCTCCATATTTATTCTTATCATTTTTTTTCGCCTCTCTCTTTTAATAAATACATCTATATCTCTTAATAATAATATATTTTTAAAGAAAATACTAATTATATTAACAAAACACATTTATTTTAAATTATCCCTTATTATAATAAACATTGAAATCTAATTATATAACTTTATTTTCAATCAAATAATAATTGAAAGTCAAATTATATTAAATAAGAATTAACGTATTTTCGAAACCCAATTATATATTAACTTATACATATTTTGAATTTTTTTTTCTATACTTAATTAGTATATTTAATACATTTTTATATTTATAAAATATATATACAAATAAAGAATTAAGAATTTTATGTACTGATGTTTTTCATTCCGTGTGTAGACACGGGTTTAAAGCTAGTAATAATAATAAATACAATTAATCTTACACTACTAATAACATACACATCTATCTATTCTAATAAATAAAAACAAAATTGGACACATGTCACTCTGTGATAAAACCTCACTTTTATTTTCCCGCCTCTCTCTTACTACACCTTTCTTTTATTAACTGTGCAACTATCTCTTCAATATTTCCCACATGAAACATGAAGCAGATAAGAAAATTAAAGGGGAAATTTGAATAATAAAATTAATCATAAAGATCAATTAACAATCATAACCACAAATATAGATATCATTTAAAATAGTTAAATTTTAAAAATTGTCAATTTCGTTTCTTTATTAAAATTTGTATTTTACATATATTTGGTAAACTAATTATATTTGCTAAAAATCTGTTTAAATTTGGTCAATTCTCTTCTCTGTTTAAATCTATTTAAATTTGGTCAATATACAACCCGTGTAATGCACTGGATTCTAACCTAGTGTGTGTGTATATATATATATATATAGAGAGAGAGAGAGAGAGAGAAAATATCTTAAAAAAAGGGTTTTATCATATAAATGTTGCAAGAATTTTGAACCATTCATCAACGAAATCAAGGGTTGTGAAAAGGGTTTAGAGGGGTAAAGATGGAACAACCAACCACTAGTGTTTTGGACCATTTTCAGGAAAGGTTACGTTATTCATTATACACGTTGCGTAATTATTTTATATAAGTTGCGTAATTATTATATATGTTGTCTTATTATTTGTGCGTAATTAGTTATATATAGTTGCGTAATTGTTTTATATTGTGCGTAATTATATAATTTTTGTGTGTGATTATAGAGCGGGCGGGTTTACCCTTCGCCCAAGGATACGTGGCTTCGTATGATAAAAACCCTTATTGCTAACTCATATATATATATATATACACACACACATAAGCGTGCGTTTCAAATGATAACCAATATTTATGTGATAACCGTGATACCACTCTAAAAAATAGTGTTACGTGTATGTAACAAATATTATTCTGTTAGTGTTACATATACGTAATACTATGTGTCACGTATATGTAACATTATTTGGTACGTATATGTAAGACTCCTCATTTTCGTATTTATGTTCAAAGAGTATTTAACAAATAAAAGAAAAAATAATTTATAGATTATGTGGTTGTTTGAGAGTGGTTATCACGGTTATCACATAAAAAACTGTTTATCATTTGAACTCTTCTCATATAATATGTGTATATATATATATACTATGTTAGATTCCTGTGTATTACATATGATGAATCATGAAAAAAATACAATAAATAAGTATCTTATATGTTAATAAATTATTATTAGATTTTAGAGTATCACAGTTAGCAGATAACTTAATTTTATTAGATTTTGTGAAAGAAAATGTCAATTTAAATCATATGCTTATTCCAGATTTAAAATAAAAAATTACAAGAAATATTTTGTTTTATTATGTTTATATTAATCAAATAATAAATAATGATACAATAAAAATTTATTATGAAATTGTTTTATAAAAAATAATTTAGTTGCCTAAAATAGTGGGCTAGAATGGTTTAGGCGAGAATTTATAAATAGAGGGGATATAGAATTATGCCATGTGTCTCGTATGATTTTTATATATTAAGTGGTATAAATAATAGATCATGTATTATATGTGTGTGTGACGTATAAAATTGTTTTAATATAAATAAAACACTTATATAGTAAAAATTCATATTATTCAAAAACCAAAAAATTAACATCTTTAAATCTTATGAATTAGTTAAATTTTATTATAAATAATATATTTAGAAAAGAAAGTTATTGGTCAACCAAAAGTTATCATATATTTAAGCTTTAAAATTTCAAATCATAAGAAATATGTAAACATATAAATGGTATTTAATCAATTTAGGAGTTTTTAAAAAATATATTAAAATAGATAATTGAAAAATCTTTGGCTAGAAAAACAAAGATTTAGAGGCTCTAAAATAATAAAATGTGTCACCTCAAAAACTTTATTTTTTATAATTGATCGATAGATTGTGAATTAAAAAAATATATTAAAATAGATAATTGAAAAATGTTTAGACAAGAAAACAAAGATTTAGAGGCTTTAAAATAATAACATGTGACACCTCAAAAACTTTATTTATTATAATTGATAGATAGATTGTGAATTTGTTGTAGATGGAGATGATTGTTAATTACTTTCAATATCATATTAACCAACATCTTTTCCTGAAAATTAATATACTTGATACCACTTCCTTGAGTAACAAACAAATTTCTCGTTTGTTATAAATTTTTAATGGCAAGTTACTCCTTTTTTTTCTTTTAACTTATATTAATCAAATAATAAATAATGATAGAATATAAATTTATTATGAAATTGTTTTATAAGAAATAATTTAGTTGCCTAAAATAATGGGCTAGAATGGTTCAGACGAGAATATATAAATAGAGGGGATCTAGAATTATTCCACGTGTCTCGTATGATTTTTATATATTAAGTAGTATAAATAATAGATAATATATTATATGTGTGTGGCGTATAAAACTGTTTTAACATAAATAAAACATTTATATAGTAAAAATTCATGATATTAAAAAAAATAAAAAAGATAACATCTTTAAATCTTATGAATTATAATGAATTAGTTAAATTTTATTATAAATAATATATTTAGAAAAAGTTATCATATATTTAAAGTTTAAAATTTAAAAGCATAAGAAATATAGAAACGTTTAAATTGTATTTAATCAATTTAGGAGTTTTAAAAAAATATATTAAAATAGATAATTGAAAAATATTTAGCCAGGAAAATAAAGATTTAGAGGCTCTAAAATAATAACATGTGACACATCAAAAACTTTATTTTTTATAATTGATAGATAGATTGTGAATTAAAAAAATATATTTAAATAGATAGTTGAAAAATGTTTACACAAGAAAACAAAGATTTAGAGGCTCTAAAATAATAACATGTGGCACGTCAAAAACTTTATCTATTATAATTGATAGACAGATTGTGAATTTGTTATAGATGGAGATGATTGTTAATTACTTTCAATATCATATTAACCAACATCTTTTCCTGAAAATTAATATACTTGATACCACTTCCTTGAGTAACAAACAAATTTCTCGTTTGTTATAAATTTTTTAATGGCAAGTTACTCTCTGTTTTTCTTTTAACTTAAATTTTTAAGAAAACTAAAAGAAGTATATACTTAATCAAAGTTGATTCTAGGCCACAAGTGTTGTGGCCTAATAAAGTAATTAAAGGCATGTGGAAATGCACAAAAAGACACACCTTTCCCTCTTCTCACGCTTTATGTGGTTTCGATTTCTATGGTCTCTCTTTATAAATCTATTTAAATTGTTTGTATGAAGAAATGTAATTTTTGTTTCGACATTTATATATTTATAAAAAACCTTTCTAATAAACATAAAATATTTCTAATTATGAAGCGCTAACTATAACAAATAAATAACTTTGGTGAATTTTAGATTTTTGTTTACCGCGTATCTCTTCTATTAAATAACAATCTCTCCTATAAAATAATGAAGATTTTAAACAATTAAGTATCTAAAATTTATTTTAATCTTTTATTAAAACTTATTAAATTATAAGAAGATTTATATTATATTTTATTTTAAAATATAATTTTATAATTCTTAAACATTCACTATTTGTTATTTATAATTTTTCAAATCTTAATTATTTTTTTATTTCACAAATAGCTGATAACATCCGACATACAAATTTTCATAAAAACTGATGGTTTACAACAAGTTATATTTATTCAATTCGTGTAATACATGAGTTTTTAACGTAGAATTCTAATTATAAAGTGCTAAATATAACAATTTTAAAACCTATAATTTTTAACTTGATGCATAGTATAATGAAAACATTCAACTACCATAAACACCTTCGCTAAAAGCAAACTTGAGAACAAGGTTTTAAAAACTGGACCGGCTGGTCGTTTGGCCGGAACCCGCTATCTCAACATTCGGTTCGCATGCTTTAGATCGCTAAAGGGTAACCTACCGGTTTCGTAAATTTCCTATCAAACCAACCGGTTTTAGTTTTCTGTTTTAACCAAAAAGGCAGATATATGTAGTAGGAGCCTAGTAAACCGAGAACACAGGATTTCATTCTTAGTTTTTTTTTTCGAATGTAAGAAGAAATCTAAAACTGTCTCCCTATTCCCATCGATTTTATTTGTTTTTATAAAAAAATCTTTATACGTTTTAAGTTTCTGTAATTATGCTTTAAAATGTTTCCCCATTCCCATATATATATTTGTTATATACGAATATAGGTGTGGTTAGGCTATGTATACTGGTTAGTGATTTGAACAAAAAAAGTACCGTCAACTCGTCAAGTAAATAGTGGGTGTGGTCGCACCCACACTGAGAGTGTAGTGGTCAGTGAGTGTGATTGTGGGAGCATAGAGAGTTGACCTTTTTTATTTCTAATTTATTTATTATTTTTTTTAAACAATTTATATTAGTTTTTTAAAACAACTACTTATCATCCAAAATGTTGATCCAAACACGTGTCAAAACCGCTCACGAGTCCAAAAATATTTTGTTTTGAAAACAACTCCGTTTTTGTTAAAATATATTTTGTAATGTTAAAAAATTGAAAAATAAAGAAGTCTGCATATTTAGTTTCTTTAAAAAAAATTAACGAACCCAAGGTATTTAAGAAAAAATCAAAATAATGCTAAAACTAAAAATGAGACAAAAAAAAATTAAGAAAATATTTAGGTGTGGCATCACTTAGTTATTGGCCACTCATTTTTTTGCTTTCACCCTCACGATCGTTGCTCTAGTCACTGAGGCAAGGGCGACAGTCCCTGTCACGACATACCGGTGCGGTGTGTCACGTCCCTCATGGTGTCATATCCTCCCATGCCCTTTTTCCCTCACGGTCCACTACACATAGCCTTACAATATCAGTGTTTACATTTGATATTTTTCTTTCTTTTTACAACACATTCTCATTTATTTATGACAACGCCCATTGTCCGATTTTTATATGACAGGTTGAACCTATTAAAGCAGATTAAAATGGAACGTTTTTTTTAACTTTTTTTCCCTTAAAAACTTAATTTAATAATGGGTTGTATTATACGTACCCAATTTTTCTCATTTTTACTAACTACTTTATCCTTATACAAAAAATAAACATATACAATATGCTTAATCTTGCATACCACTTGCGGGACTTGATGAGAGGAGTCATTATGCACTTCCATCCAATCATGTCATAATTGTTAAACCATATTGATATCGGTTCATTTAATTATATGTTCGGATATAAAAATTGAAAGAAAAGATTCATTTGATAAGAGTAACCTTTGTAAAGTATTTACTTATAATTGTGCGTATATTTTATTAAAACTGTTTACCTTAAAAAATGTTATGTATACACGACATTTAGGTGGCATTAATAAATTATTAAGTACTACAATTAACATGTTCGTGAATAGTGTTATCTTACATAAACGATACATACAATTGCTCTATGTAGAGATAGAGAGAGAAATTAGTTATAATAAACAATGTATACTTTTTATATAATTTCGTTTTTATTCGTTTGATACCAAATTTAACATATACATATTTATACCAACTTTAATTTTTACATTTATATATTTATACTAGGTTAGAATCT
The DNA here is from genome assembly GCA_023525975.1 of Smallanthus sonchifolius. Lineage (NCBI taxonomy): Eukaryota > Viridiplantae > Streptophyta > Magnoliopsida > Asterales > Asteraceae > Smallanthus > Smallanthus sonchifolius. Next base: position 18,487,040 of record CM042018.1, on the reverse strand, counting down.
CATGTATTACACGGGCTGAATAAATATAATATTATATAATTAGTAATAAAAAATTTATGTCTTTAAAACACCGTGTATTACACGTGTTGAATAAAATATAATGTAATATGTTAACAAATGCACTGATAAAATGTCTTTAAGAAATGTATTTTGATGTGACATTTATAAATTATGTTAAGTTAGTTTTTAAACCATTTTTTTAACTAGGTATTAATTTTTTTAACTGGGTATTAATTTTTTTTTATTTAATTGATAAATATCAATTTATATTACATTCACTCTATTAATGATATAATAACTAATATTAGTTACGATCTGAAACTAAAATAGTCACGATCGAAAACTATAATTTCATACAAATTAGTATGACGATTTATGTAATTTTTTTAATTACACAATAATGTTAAATAGAGAGATTAGGACATATATACACATAGGGCTGGAAAAACGTGTTTAGTCGAGTTAGATAGCTTAAATCCATTTAGACACGATTTTAATCATGTCATAATTGTGCAGACCCGTTTATGACCCATATCTATTTAACTCAAACACAAACCCGTTTAACTTCGTGTCGTGTCATGTAAACGAGTCGTGCAAAAAATTATCAGCCCTTTTGGAAACTGAAAGATTAGCGCTCGAAAGTGGAACTGAAAAATTAGTGCTGGAAAGTGGAAACTGAAAGCTTAGGTTATCTAATATTCTAACTTAATTTTATATATTTAATTATTTAAAAATATAAAATTATATAGTTTTGATAAATAGATTATAAGAATGTCGTGTTAACATGTTAACCATTTAACACGATTAATTAAATGGGTCTAATCGTCTCATAAATGGGTTAAACCCGTTTAAACATGGTTTTAATTGTGTCATAATCGTGTCAACCCGTTTATGACACATATCTGTTTAACTCAAACCTACTCAACTTCGCGTCGTGTCATGTCGTTTAAACGGGTCGTGTCAAAAATTACCGCCCTATAAACACACTCTTTTCTCTCTCCCTTACATCCTATATTATATTTTTATATGTTACAATCACCTTTTTATAAAGATTATTAGAAAAAAAAAGTAAAAACCATATATTATTTTTTCTGCTATCAAGGTTCTACCTTGGTGGTCAGGGGAGTTTTCTCTAAAGATTTCTCCTCTGTGAATGTCATGGGTTCGAATCTGGTAAGGTGCACTTCTTAAAAACTAGGAACACCCGCTGCAGATTTCGAATTCTTTGGTGGTAGTTTGGGTAGACTGATGTACGAGCCTTTCCTGGTGGGACGTGCCAGTTGAGCCCACACTGTTAAAAAAAATATATTATTTTTCAAATTAAAATATTAAGTTGGGTGCGCGTGCCAAACACAAGCAAATGCATTAATTTATAGAGTTGGTGGAACAAAGGCACAATTTGTGGCAACGCACTTATCGTATCTATTCATACAGACAAGTTGCAATAACTTTTCTTATCTTAACAAAATATTAGGGGATAAAATATAGTACGCATTACTATTTTATACCTCCGGCTTGTGCTTAAGACAAAATGACGAAGTAAAGTGGGCGTTAGCTAGGGCTGGCAATTTTTAACATGGAAATGTTAACACGACACGTAATTAACATGTCCCGTGTTTGACCTTAACATGTTTCGTGTCTTAAACATGCGACACGTTAGGGACATGTTAATTTTGTGTCTAAACATGTTAAAGACATGTTAACATGTTAACACCCGTTAGGGACATGTTGTTAACACCCGTTAGGGACATGTTAACACTAAACACTTAACAATTAGCATTCTTTTACTCAGCCTAAGCCCAAGCCCAAGCCCAAGCCCAAGCCCAAGCCCAAACACTTAGAGCCTTACGATTTGCATCAGGCATGCCGTATTTTTTACACTCCATCAAGCCGCAACTTGGAATTGTCTTTAATGGATGTTTTGATTTGACTTTTATGGGTTTTTTTTTAAAAAGATTTATGATTTATTATGATAATGGATGTTATGATTCGAATTTTTCAATTTTTATGAAGTTTTGGCATTTTTGTTCTTTCATTACATATATTATATTTATTCTCTATCTAAACAGTTCCCTTAACAGGTGACATGTTTCTAAACAAGTCGTGTTCCTGTTTGAAAAAAATGACACGATTAATTATCGTGTCGTGTTCGTGTTGAACACAACAAGTCATCGTGTCTTGTCTGACATGTTATGCCAGCCCTAGCGTTAGCCCAACGGTCAGCGCCTCCCCTTCTCACCCGCGAGACGCGTGCTTGAACCCCGGAACAACCCCCCCCCCCCCCCGATCGCTTCAGATGCTGACATAAACTTAAATTTTTCAAATTTTTTTAATATTTTTTTTTCTACTTTGTTGATTTATTTAATGGTCTAACCTTTTTTTTCTATTTAAAGTTTTGAAAACGTTAATTTCTTTCACGGTTTAAAGCGTCGCAACACGCGAGTTTTAATACTAGTTATATATAATTTACTCTTTTAATTATTTAAACATGTAAAAAAATAATTTATGAAACTTATAAATTTTAATAAAAGAATTAACTATTAAACCTAGAACAAATTGAAAATCAAGATTTTAATAAAAATATTTACGTATCAGAAAGATCATTGCACGTTACGGTTGATTGTTTTAAAATATTTATTTGTGTTGTACATCGTATTAAAAATAATCTTAAGATTATTGACGACTTAAATTTCATATAAAACGATATTAATAGTGAATCACAACACACTAGGATTTATATTATCAAATCGAATTATTAGGGATTTAAGTTTTAGTAGAGATATAGATCTTGTCACGTTGCTAGGTTGAATATGTGAACTCAAATATAACATAGTGTGTGTATATATATATATATATACATATACATATATATATATATATATATTCGTGGCAAAGACACCAACCCTAATTAAACACTTTTAAAACTTTCACTGTGTCCGTGTCAATCCGTTTTAATGTTCATTTACAAATATGATTTTAAATATCGATGGACTTAGTAAAAATTTAAACAACCAATAAATTTATCTCAAAAGATTTTTCTGTTTATTATTGATTTTTTTACCAACGTTTGTAATGATGACTTTTTTATTGTTCCTTACTACGCGATGAGGCGAGAAATGAACGTTCCCGTGAAAATAAGCGTTAAGAAAACCAAATTAAATCTAAGATTATAAAAAGTACAAATATTATATAGTTGACCTGCCTCTTAAGAAAAAGAAAGTAAAAAAAATTATGTTTAATCTGTCCCGATCCCGATTTAGAACAAGGTTTAATCGAAACATAGATATAAATACGCACGTCGCAACAGTATATTCGGAATTTAAGAAAACATAATCGTTACAACATAGAAGGACGGTTACAATAAATTGACAGGTAAACAGGCAACAAGTTGCACCGAAAATAAGTGTAAAATGCTAAAGCAAGCGTAGGTGTGGGAACCAGTGGTGTTTAAGTCTTGAACACGGGTCCTCCGTGCAAAGGAAGAAGGGTTTATCACTCGAGCAGCAACCCACTTGTAATGGATGGCCGCTCAAATGACTCAAAACCCTATAAGGTTTTGTACATGTGGCAAAAAATAATTTGCGATATTACTATTCATGAAAAAGTTCTTGTAATATATATAAGAGTAAACTACGGTTTTAGTTCCTGTGGATTGGTCCAATTCTCGCTTTTACTCCAATAGTTTTAATTTGGCTGTTTTAGTCACTGTGGTTTCATTTTGGTTTCAATTAACTCCAGACGCCTAACACCATTAAATTTTTCTGTTAAGTTTTATGTAAAAAGACAAAAATGCCCTTATAACCCACCGCCACTACCTTTCTTTTTCATAAAACCCTAAAATCCACATTAACCTCCGTTGTCACCACCTCCCTCCACCTCCACCTCCACCTCCACCTCTTCCCTAAATATCCGTCCACCACACCACCTTCGTTTTTCCGGCCAGGCCGGATTATGACCCAAAATCAAAACTTGATCCCAAAATCAGGTCGGATTGTGAACTACTGCTCTCAGACATAAAGGACGGAGGGATGAATGGTTCAGATACGGATTGTGAGGCAATGGGCGGCCACAATCAGGCTGGATTGTGACCCAAAATCAAAACTTGAGAACTCCAGATCTACCTTGGCAGATGTTCACCACATCTTTCCGGCGAAAAGATTTGGAGTGTGGTCGGAGAGATTGACTGCATAGAGATTCCCTTCTCCGGCCACCATCAACTAGACCATCTCCGGCCACCATCGTCGTTTTTCATCGTCGGGGATGGGGATTCCGGCCACCTTGGAAGCTTCAGATGGTGATGGTGACCGGCGGATTTCTATAGTCAGAGATGGGGATGTAGTCGCCGGTTTCTTTCGCCTGAAAGGGATGTGGTCTGGGTGTTGGTGTGTGTTAAGGGGTGTTACAAATTCAATATCATATACACACATATATATATATTCAAGATTTTTAATGACAAATGTATAAGGGGTATTTTTGTCAATTAATATGAAGTTAACGAAAAATTTTAACGTTGTTAGGCGTCTAGAGTTAATCGAAACCAAAATGAAATCACAGTGACTAAAAAAGCTAATTTAAAACTATTGGACTAAAAGCGAGAATTGGACCAAACCACAAGGACTAAAACCGTAGTTTACTCTATATATAATTTCTTATTCGTGATTAATAAATTTTGTTTTATATATTTAGCTCGCAATTAAAGTAAACAAATAAAAAGAATTCGAGAATGGGGAAGTGAGATTCGGTAGCAAGGAGTAATGAATAAAGTTGCTCGAAGTAAAGAGTTAGTTGAGGACTTCAAAATGAAAAATAAATTTCACTTCTGAAATAAATAGTCATAGTGAAAATTAAAAAATAAAGTATCAAACTTTAAATTTTAACACGTTTTAAATAAGTCTCTCTAAACTCTAACTAGCATTACTCTTTTAAAAAAATCTTTAAATTTAAGTAGGTTAATTAGCGTGTCATGTTTACGTCAACCCATTTACTAAAAGAGCCGTATTTGGGTTAACCCACTTAACAAACGGTTGTATTAACGAGTGCAAAGTCTAATTGTTTTCGTATCGTGTTTCGAGTTGCCTCAAGAGTTGGTGTCCTTAAGTTTTAGAGCGTTAAATTGTTAACATTCAAGTTAAACTTTATTTTTTAAGTCAGTTTGCAGCTAAACCATTTACTATTTCTTTTTTAAAAGATAGCTGAATTGTTATTTTTTAATTCACTCATACAATCAAAGCAAGATTGGATTTTAGGATCTTGTAATTAGGATGAAGATCCTATGCTAGCGACGATCTTATGGAGGATCTAAAATTTTTCACTGAATAAGATTATGAATGAGATCATAATATCATTTAATGTCTTTACTTTAAAATTTTCCATGAAAATATAATCTCGCGGACAGGGGAATGGAGGGCAGCTCCTCCATAAAATAAAATAAATTTAGTGTTATACACGCATTAAAATCACGACTGCCCTCATAAAATTTTGCAATAGCCCCCCGATCGTCTCATGAAAAAAATCTAGTGTTATATACGCGCGCGTTATATATCGTTTGTCAATCGACACAAAAAATTTCCGACCCATGAGTGTTTAGCTAATTTTATCATATTTTAAAGCATAAACATTTAAAAGTAAATGGCCACCATTAAGTTTCCTTTTAATATATTATAAGTGTTTACTTTATAATCTTGTACCTTTCTATGTGTGTAATGCAGTAGAGGTTTAGGTTTTATATCTATAAATAGTTTATCGTACATATATTGGCAAGATGCAGAAAGTGTAAACTTTTCGAATTGGTTCTTCCTGTAATATAGAAAAAAAAACAATTGTGCTTATAGTTTATATAAAATTAATATTTTTGCTTCTAACTTTTGTTACTAAAAGTGAAATTGTTAGGACTTATTTGTATTTTATGTAAACTTTATAATAACCTAATTCTGCATATTTAGAAATTAGAGTAAAAGTTTTAGGATGTAAAAGTTCAAGGTATACTAAATCTAGCTTAAAATTTATTCTACTCATAGGTATCAACTACTAGTTCCAAACATTGAATATGTGTTAAATTGTTTTTAACACCAAATTTTACTCCTAAAATCATCTAAATCTGCGTTTGGAGCATTTGAACTCACACTAATTTTATAAAAAAAAACACCAATACTACTAGACACAAGACCATAGGCTGAGTATGTGTTAATTTAATGCTTCAGTCTTTGTATTTAGTCATATCTTATATCTAGTATTAAGATTCGGTGATGCGGGCAGGGGCGGAGGATATAAAGGGCCAGAGGGGGCCCCGGCCCCCCCGATTTTTCGCTCAGAAGTGTTAATATATACGTATTCGGCCGATTTTTCGCTCAGTAGTGTTAATTTATATGTATTCGACCGAAAATTTTATAGTTCCGGCCCCCGTATATGAAAAAAAATTCCCGGCCCCCCCTGCGAAAATTTTCAAGCTCCGCCACCGGATGCGGGTCAACTATGGTTGACAGAACTTGGCTCGAAGGAAATAAAAGACGCAGTAGTTTCTTTCAAAATTCATCTCCCTTCTTCAACTCAAAACCAAAGTACTTATAATAGTTTTAAACCCATGAAATAGTAAACCAAAATAAAAAGGACGAAAATAAAGAACGAAACTTGTAAAAATAATAAAAGATCCAACTTCCAAATTTAGAGATAATTCTTGTTCTGCAAATCCATTCCTTCCCATGCACATCTTTAACCCATGCAATCATCTTTTGGGTCATCACCTGTGTCTGGTCCAGGCCCAACATCCACTGGGCCGCTGGTAGCTGCGTCTCCGGCATCATCCTCCCCGGCTTGAAAAGGACTCGACCTCAGAGTCAAACGGTCCATCGTCTTCGCCAACGTAAGGAGCCAAGTCAGGCACATTAAAGGTACCTGAAACGTTATAGTGACCCGGGAGTTCAATCTTATAAGCATTATCATTAATCCTCTTTAAAACCTTGAAGGGGCCATCGGCCCGGGGTTGTAGCTTCCTGAATCGTCCCCCCGGAAACCGTTCACGGCGTAAATGAATCCACACAAGATCACCTTCTTTATAAACAACCCTTTTCCGATGCTCATTAGCTCGACGCTGGTATTGTTCATTATGCTTAATGATCTGGTCGTGGACTTGCTGATGTAGCTCTTTTATTTGCAAGGAACGATCATCCCCCTCCCCACTGTAATAATCAGTCGCGGGTAAAGGCGCGAGGTCAAGTGGAGTAAACGGGTTGCGTCCATACAGGACTAAGAAAGGGCTTTTCCCCATGGACCTATGGTTTGAGCGGCTATAGGCGAACTCAGCCTGAGCGAGCACAATGTCCCACTGTTTTGGGTTGTCCCCGATGAGGCTTCGGAGAAGATTACCGAGGCTACGGTTTGTGACCTCTGTTTGACCATCCGTTTGTGGATGGTACGAACTACTAAATTGCAAACGAGAGCCCAAGCGCTTCCAAAGTGTTCGCCAAAAATGACTAACAAACTTAACGTTACAGTCCGAAGTGATCGACTTTGGAATGCCATGAAGTTTAACGATCTCTGCAAAGTATAGTCGAGCAATCTGGCTTGCATCATACGTCTTGGAACAGGGAACAAAGTGTGCCAACTTAGAAAAACGATCAACAACGACCATAATCGAATCCTTTTGTCGTTGCGTCCGTGGGAGTCCGACAACAAAATCAATACTCACATCCTCCCATGGAGCATCTGGAACAGGCAAGGGAGTATATAACCCGGCATTAGTGTTATGAGTTTTCGCGATATGACACGTCCGACATCGTTGGATGACACGAACAACATCCTTTTCCATTTTGGGCCAGTAGAACCTGTCACGAATCAAGAGGAGGGAATTGTCTCGTCCAAAGTGACCTGCTAAACCGTCTAAAATAATAGCATCATGGAGAGAACACTTAGGAACACATAAACGGTTTCCACGAAACCCGTCGTTTATTGAGAACTCCTTCAACGGGTGATCTTGACACCTGTACAAGTGACGAATGGTGTCAAACCCACTTACTTGAAGCCGCAATGAGGTCGTCAATGCATGGTGGCGGCTCAAGGCATCAGCTACGGTATTGGCGGATCCCGCCTTATGGCGGATAACAAAAGAGAATTCTTGTAAAAGCTCGACCCACTTGGCATGTCGAGGGTTGAGTTTGTGTTGGCCATTGATATAACGAAGAGCTTGGTGATCAGAATAGAGGATAAACTCGCCCGGTAGCAAATAATGACGCCAATACTCTAAACTCCTAATGATAGCATAAAATTCTCTGTCATAAGTACTATATTTCTGTGGGCCTCATTTAGTTTTTCACTAAAAAAACGCAATCGGTCGTGTCCCCTGACTTAACACTCCACCGATGCCAAACCCGGAAGCATCACATTCAACCTGGAAAGTTTCATTGAAGTTTGGTAATGCTAAAACCAGGGCTTGGGTGACCAGCTTCTTGAGTTCTTCAAAGGCTTGATTGTAAGCGACGGTCCACGTAAACTTACCACCTTTTAAACAAAACGATGATAAAAGGAAGCCAAACCATGAAAACTGCGGATCTCGTGTATAGTGGTGGGAGGTGGCCAATTGGTGATTGCCTCCACTTTTGTTTCGTCCATCCGTATTCCTTGACCCGATACTAAATACCCAAGAAACAGGACCTCCTCCGCTAAAAATTGGCACTTGTTACGGTTGGCATAGAGTCTTTGGCACCGCAAAATCGAGAAAACCTCTCGGAGATGGTGAAGGAGTTATTGACTGTCCCTGCTAAAAACTAAAATGTCATCAAAATAAACAACAACGAAGCGACCGATAAGTGGTTTAAAAATATGGTTCATGAGACGCATGAACGTGCTTGGAACATTCGATAGACCAAAAGGCATCACCATCCATTCATACAACCCATCCCTCGTTTTAAAGGCCGTCTTCCATTCATCACCAGGTCTCACCCGGATTTGGTGGTATCCACTTCGTAGGTCAATTTTTGAAAACACGGTCGCGCCATGCAACTGGTCAAGTAAGTCCTCAAGTCTAGGGATGGGGAACCTGTACTTAATTGTGATCTTATTAACCGCTCTACTATCGATACACATGTGGAAGGCACCCCCGTGTTTTGGTACGAGAAGGGCGGGGACCGCACACGGGCTCATACTCTCTCGTATAAGGCCCTTTTGTAATAATTCGGTTACTTGTCGGTGCAACTCTTCATAATCCTTCGGGTTCATACGGTAGGCGGGTTTGTTTGGGATGACGGCTCCGGGTATAAGGTCAATACAATGCTGGATTTCCCGCACAAGGGGTAACCCGGAGGGAATTTCATCAGGGAAAACGTCTTCAAACTCGCTAATCAGAGGCTGGGCAAGATCTGGAACTTTAGGGACATGCTTGTTTTCTTCTGTGACAATAAGAGCGAACATTACCATGGCGTCCGTGTATGTAGTATAATCTAAGAACTCCGATTTAGTGAGGACCAAGGCTTTGGTCGAGGTGTCCCGGTTATCGAGGGGTGCTAGAGTGATGTTCACACCATCCTTTTTAAAACTATAAGTGTTACGAAACCCATCGTGACGGGTCCGACGGTCATACTGCCACGGCCGCCCCAATAAAACATGGCAAGCATCCATAGGGATCACTTCACACCACACCTCATCCTTATAGTGATTACCAACAGAGAACTGCACTAAACAACGTTGATTTACCTTAACAATGTTACCTTTTTTAAGCCAAGTAAGTTGGTACGGCTCGGGTGGGTTTCCACATTAAGGCCTAGCTTCTCCACCATGCTTGTTGCTACCATGTTCTCGCAACTGCCCCCGTCGATAATAACACTACAAACTTTTCCTTTTGTAGTACAATTGGTCTGAAAAATGTTGTTGCAAAGCCACGTTGTGTCATCTACGGTCTTAGATACACGCTGTGAGATCAGCGCTTCACCTTTGTCGGGATAGATTAGCTCTGTTTCCATAATTTCATCTTCGTCTTCGTCATCCGTATCATACCTCGGTATCGGTTCATCCACAAAGGTAACTAATTGTGTATTGGGGCATTCTCGGGCAATATGGCCCAGACCTTGACATTTAAAACAGTGAGGGACACGTGAATTTGAAGAGGGTGCGGTGTTGCTACCGGCTGTGGCCTCGGTTTTAATTGGGCCAGCCCTGTTGGTGTTTGAGGGTGTTGATGGAAAACGGTTCGGGGCTTGGAAACGGCTCGACGTGGACTTGTTTCGTGATTTAAGTTGCTTCTCGATCTTGAGGGCTAGGCGACATACATCATTGAAATCACAAAACTGTTGAAGATGGACGATGTCGGCGATGTTGGGGCGTAACGCTCCCAAAAACCTAGCAATCACTTGTTCCTCTTCTTCCTCGGATGTACATCTCATTCTTAATCGGTCAAATTCCGTAATGAAATCTTCAACGGAGGAGCTTCGTTGGGATAGATTGTGGTATTCAAAGAAAGCATCTTGTCGGAAATTAACCGGGAGAAATTTGGCTTGTAATAGTTTTTTCATCTTCACCCACGTCTCAACTTTGATTTTCCTTCCCGTGCTCGTTTTTTTCGGATGTGGTCCCACCAAAGGGAGGCGTACTTCCGAAGCTTGAGAGCGACGAGTTTGACCCGGAGGTAATCTGGGATGTCCCGTAAATCAAAAACCCGTCCAACGGTGCTTACCCAATCAATAAAGTCGTCCGGTTGGGCTCGACCTTCGAATTCTGGAATTTCTACTTTCATTCCCAAGTTACTTAGGGGATCATCATGGTATGGTTCACGGTATCGTTGAGGTTGACGGCCAAAAGGATTCTCCTCCTCGTCGTCTCCTTCATCCCAGACGACGGAATCCTCTTCGGTTTCCTTGTTGCGCGTCTCCTGTTGTAATTCTAAGTCTCGGATCCTTTGTTGAAGCCGTTCGATCTCTACATCACGTGGGTCTCTCGAATTGCCATTGTTACCTCGACCGGCGCCTCTACGGGTGGCATAACGAGGGGGTCTTCCACGTCCGACCATTAGGTATCGTTGGGCTCTGATAGCAAATGATGCGGGTCAACTATGGTTGACAGAACTTGGCTCGAAGGAAATAAAAGACACAGTAGTTTCTTTCAAAATTCATCTCCCTTCTTCAACCAAAGTACTTATAATAGTTTTAAACCCATGAAATAGTAAACCAAAATAAAAAGGACGAAAATAAAGAACGAAACTTGTAAAAATAATAAAAGATCCAACTTCCAAATTTAGAGATAATTCTTGTCCTGCAAATCCATTCGTTCCCATGCACATCTTTAACCCATGCAATCATCTTTTGGGTCATCACCTGTGTCTGGTCCAGGCCCAACATCCACTGGGCTGCCGGTAGCTGCGTCTCTGGCATCATCCTCCCCGGCTTGAAAAGGACTCGACCTCAGAGTCAAACGGTCCATCGTCTTTGCCAACGTAAGGAGCCAAGTCAGCCACATTAAAGGTACCTGAAACGTTATAGTGACCCGGGAGTTCGATCTTATAAGCATTATCATTAATCCTCTTTAAGACTTCTAATTTAAATAACCTCCATAAACTAACTATTACTATTACTCCATTGACTTTAGATCTCCTCCATAACCACCCCTCGGATCAACCGTATGACCTCTAATGTCCTTCAAGTTTACCCGTCTACGAATTAGGTATTAGTAGTATTTTCAAACTCCCTCTCAATGCTAATTCTTTTCATTCCCAAACTTGAGCAAAACTCGAGCATCGTCACATTCGACAGTTCTTTAGTTAACACATCCGCCACTTGTGTATTCATATCGTTGTAGATCAACTCAACTTCACCATTCAGAAATTTCTTCCTAACAAAGTGATAGTGTACTTCAATATGATTTGTCCCTGCATGAAATGTCAGATTTTCACCAAACTGACTTTATAACCAACTTTCTGATTCAATTCACCCAGCAACCGAGCTAACCTTGTTTGCCACTGATGATGCTCGGTATTTGGCTTCGGTTGTCGATAGAGAAAACGTGGGTTGTCGTTTACTACACCATGACACTGCACTTTCTCCAATAAAGAATACATAACCGGTTGTGGACATTCTCTCATCCAAATCCTCTACATAGTCTGCATCACATAATCCTTTGAGTTCGACTTTTGACTCCCTCTTAAAATCTAGTCCTAGCTCGATCATGTGTTTCATATAACGTAACACCCATCGTGCTGCATACAAGTGTGGACACCTTGGCTCCTACATAAAATGACTCAACACTCCGACCTATAAGGCAATGTCATGTCTTGTTAATGTTTAACGAACCAACTTTCGGGTTTATCCTATAATATGTTTTTTTTATATTATTGGGGTGTTTATAAATAAAACAAAGTTGAGAGTTTGTTTTTATGATGGAAATACCTAGTTTTGAGTACAAGGAGTCATTTTGATAGATGGAGGGGCTGCTTTGTATTTAACACAAACTTAATTTGTGTTAAATGACATGATCAGGAAAAAACACACACTTGAGTGTGTGTGTTTGGATTTTTAGAAGGGAGAAAATAGGTAAGAGCTAAGATTGAAGATCAAGGTGTTTGCATGAAAAATATGGATGAATTGAGGTGTTCATCTTTTTCCAAACATCAAGTAAGTGCTCCTTCCATCTCTTGAACCTCCATTAATGGAGTTTTAGTGGGTTTTTGTTGTAAACGAAAATTATGGCTGAATTGATGATTGATTATGGTTAATAAACTTGTTTAAAGTTAAAAACTAGCTTGATTAAAGCTAAAGAGTGGCTAATGACATCCTTTTAACACATAATTCAAGAATAATAAAGTTTAGGTTCTTGAGGGTGATTTGGAGGTTTTATATTTGTGGATGTTTAATTGATGGAATGATAGTTGGTAAGTGTTTATGGGAGTAATAGACACTTTGTTTGACAAGAAACCTTAATCAATTTAATGATTTAGCAATTAAGGTTCTTGATAACCTAATTTGGGGGTTTTTTTAATTGGAGGTGTTTAAATGGTGAATTGAGTATGGATAACTGTTTATGGTATAATATAAACACATTTTCAAGTATAAAACTCAATTGAATTGGTGAACTTTGAATTGATGAAATTGGGTGAAATCCTTAAAGGGTCAAAATGGGTTGATTTTGATTAGAAAGGTTAAAAGCTTGTGTAAAGTTAAATAAACCAAGATTAGATGATAGTGAAGATCATAAGATCTTGGGTGGGAGTTAAACTTCAATTGATGAATGTGTTGAGGTAAATTAGATTACTAGAAGATGTGGAATGTTTAGGTGATCAAGGCGTTAAAGATGTTAGCTTTGAAGACAGAGTGGAATCTTTATTGGCAAAGGTAAGTGTTTTGCACTTGCTTAGTAGTATATAAGTAGTGGTTACATGTAAGTAGATGTATTGTTATTTCTATTTATATGTTGTATGTTGATTTTGACTCATGTGGTAAATGGTCAAAGTAAAGTATGAATGTGGTAGGATTGTTGTAGTTGACATAATGAGGAAATTAGTCAAACTAATGAATGCCACTTGGTAGAAGTGGTGTAGTTGAACTATGTGGGATATAGTCAAACTAAACGTGGTAAATTGGTGTAATTGACTAGTGTGGCATATAGTCAAACTAAAATATAGAATGTGATGATTTGCTGTAAATTAACTTAGTGTGATATAATTCAAACCATTTGTGGATAAATTATGAAATTGTTATAAAATGGAGTTAATGTGGTATAAGTCCAACCATTGTGGATAATGGTGAAATAGGTGTAATTAGACTATATGATTAATAGTCAAACTTGAATATGCAAATGTGGTAAATATGTGTAATTAGACTATGTGATTAATAGTCAAACTTGAATGTATTAGACTATGTTGTTACTAGTCAAACTTGATTGTGCATATGTGGTTAAATGGTGTAAATGACTCAATGTGGTCAAGAGTCAACTAAAATGTAGAATGTGGTAACATTAGACTAAAATTGACTTTATAAGGTAAAAATCAACCGTCGGTGGTAAAACAGTAAATTAATTGATTACATGAAGTGTGGATACTTCATGGAGGTGTTTATGTGAAATGTGGATACTTCACGGGTGGTAGTGAGGTCAAGTACTTCACGGGTGAAAGTGAATTCAAATAATTCACGGGTGACATGAAGTATGGATACTTCATGGGTCGGCATGGAGTCAAATACTCCATGTGAGAAAGTGAGTGGTGGTTCTTGCAATAGACATGTGGATATGTCAATTTGATGAATGGTAGAACATAAGTCGTGTATGGGTTGTTATATGCCTAATTAATGAATTGGTAAAATTGGAAGTTAAACACTCCAAGAGTGCAAAACAAGTTGTGGTTCTCATGTCGGGTGTGTCTAATAATTGATATTTTGACCTTGGGTGTTTAAAACATTCATAAAATGTTGTTGGTGGTTTAAAATGACTAGGAGTCGAGTCGGGAGGGTCAAAAATGCCAAAAACTGCAAATTGGGGTTTGCTGGTGTAGGGCTGGAGTCTGGGACGCCCACTGGGAAAGTGGGACGTCTGGGACGCCTGATGGGTTTTGCCATCGCCCAAGTGGGACGCCCGTTGGCTAAAGTTTTGAGTTTTCTTCCTAGGACACTTTGGAGTGTCTTGGGACTAATTGTATCATTACTAATGGTTATTTGTGATGTTTTGAATGTAGGGAAAGCTTCGGAATGATTTCGGGTCTCGCTAAAGTTGGATATCAGATTCTCAAAGTTGTTTTAGATGTCGTTTTGATTAAACTTCTCATGAGAGACTTTTACAAACATGTTGGGTTGTTTAACACTTGTGGATACGTGTGGCTAACTTCACTTATTTTGTGTATTTTAGAAGTCTAACTTATGTTTGTAAAACTTAAACGTGTGAATACGTTATATGTTTGAACTGGGACCTAAATTCCGTGTTATTTAAAAAGTTTAAACCAGTTTGAATTTTTGGGTGTTACAAATTGGTATCAGAGCAGTGGTTTGAAGGATTTGGTGTGCGAGACACCAAACTCAAACCTATAATGCTCTTGATGTGGTAAAGAAATGAGAATACAATGATGGAGTGACCGATACTTGGAGCTTAATGGCGAAAGGTTAGCAATGATTAAGGTTTTTGGTCGTTATAATTGGTGTCCTATGTGAACTAATTGTATCAAAAGTTATTAAGGGAATCGTTATATGGAGATAGTGAATGTAATTGAGCATATTACATTATCGATCATGCCTGGCCAATATGATTCATAATATAACATGTGTGAATACCTTCATGATAACGATATGATGATGATCACCGACGATGAGTAAGCGAAGGTGGTTATGTGTATATGTATATGTTATGTGTATGTGCATAGAAGAGTATACATGAGGAAATAAATATACATATAGGAGGATGTAGTACCTTTTAGAAGTACGACTAGAAGCCTATAAGTAGGTAGAGCACCTACAATCTTATTACTACACGGTCGGGGATGACTGGGGGAAAACATATCTTAATAGGCGGAATTGTAGATAGAAGTTGATTTGAAGACTCATGTATAAAAGAGTCTATGTGGATATCACCTTGAGGATGGGGATGAGCTTGGGATTAGTCGGGAGAAATGGAAACCAACATTCTAGTGGAGGATGGCTGAAGATTTCTGTGATGTTGTGCTAATCTTCCTTCAAGGAAGATAAGAGCTCATTGAGGCGGTACTTTGAAGAACCGCATGAAGCCTTAAGGGTTGGATGATCAAACGTAGTCGAATATGAGGGGGAAGAAAACCTTGTCTTCATAAGGAGTTCATGGTGGCGAGCTAGAGGAGTAATTGGGGGGAGTTTATTCGTTGATTAATCAACGATACATCACTATTATGGTATTGGCTTGAAGCAATCCATTGTGATGGGCGAATGGAGTACTACTTGAGTAGGGCCGACTCCGAAAAATGGTGGATAATAGACCGGGAGTTCTCCATTTGGAGAAAGGCTTAAAAGCGTGAAGATAGTGAAACGCGGTGAATTCAAGAGATGATCTTGAACTAGCTTAGTCCACAAGCCGTTGTGGATCTTACAACTGGGAGTTTCTTCATGTACGTTAGACTGGTGAGATAATCTAAGGATTATGGGCATGTCGTATGAATAAGTGTGGTCTTGCCCAAATCTTGGAGTCTTAGAAAGAATGAACATAGATCGACTTTCTCGATGTTATTGGTTGAGTTTTAGAGTGGTTTCTCCTTCATGGTGTATAACTCGGGTGGAGTTGATTATTGTTATTTGATGCAAGGAGATCAAACTCGGGAAGCTAGTGGAGTGCGAGGAGGAAATTGAGGTGGCTTCAAGAAAGCCAAATATTCTAGTCGAGCTAGAAATCCCTTTGGGGAGTCATTACTTGTTGTTGCCATGTGTGGGAAGATACATAGTGGAGTGATTGGACTTACTACGCCATAGTGATGTAGTCCTAATGATGTGTGCTACAGTTGTTACATCGAGACACATTCGAAGTGAATGTCCCGAGCTAAAGCACACGAATGAAAGGGGGAGAAAATAACAATTTTAAGGCTGTCGAGCCGAACATTTCTAACTAACAAAGACGGGATTGAAGTCTTTTGGTTTATTTTCGAACGAGGTTATATGTGAATCGGTGGATTCGGTGGGGATCAACATTGCGGATTTCTTAATGTTGGCAAATTTACGAGTTAATAATCAAAAGTTGTGGGTGAAACAGTCACATGGAATGGAGTCCTACGATTGTAGTGGAAATTGTGTGGTTACTTAGTAACCATATCAATGTCGTGTATGACTAAAGGGTGATGTGTCGACCTGTTCTCTCCTAAAGATGGTGAAACACGTGGCGCATGAATTGGTGTATGCCTGGCTCATGCCATTGACACCAACCGGGGCAATGGAATACTTGATGTTCCAGTTGTGAAGAAGTTCATGAGGGTTCTATACCCGAATGTCTCTTCTTGGGGTGTAAACATTCTCTCGAGGAAAAGAAGAATGGAAGGATGTATACGTACGTTAACTGTTGGGTTTGAACAAGTGACTAAAAGTCCTAGTTTCAACAAGTTAAAGTAGAGGAGGGCGATATCCCATGAATGGTATCATTTCCGTTTTGAATACTATGGGATTGCGGATGTAACTTTCTAGCTTATTAGAAGTTCTGCGGTTTCTGTGGACCAATGTGAAGGGTGTATAGGCCCATGAATGAAAATGTGGTGGTCATTTATTCGATTATAGTCATTTCTATAATCGAAGCGTGATCGTTACGCTCATTATCTTCGTGAGTTTCTTGAATTCCCTGAAAGGAGAGGACTTTCTCCGGAATGATTTGGTGTGCCATTTTAGCGTTTGTGGAAATCCATTATTGGATGAGGTGGTGAATTTTGAAGACATCTATGTTGACTCGAAAATGATTGAAGTACTCCATGCGAGAAAGCGAGTGGTAGTTCTCGCAATAGACATGTGGATATGTCAATTTGATGAATGGTAGAACATAAGTCGTGTATGGGTTGTTATATGCCTAATTAATGAATTGGTAAAATTGGAGGTTAAACACTCCAAGAGTGTAAAAAGAGTTGTGGTTCTCGTGTCAGGCGTGTCTAATAATTGATATTTTGACCTTGAGTGTTTAAAACATTCACAAAATGTTGTTGGTGGTTTAAAACGACTAGGGGTCGAGTCAGGAGGTTCAAAAATGCCAAAACTGCAAATTAGGGTTGGGTGGTGCAGGGCAGGAGTCTGGGACGCCTGATGGGTTTTGCCAGCTCCCAAGTGGGACGCCTGTTGGCTGAATTTTTGAGTTTTCTTCCTAGGACACTTGGGGGGTCTTGGGACTTTCTGTATCATTACTAATGGTTATTTGTGTTGTTTTTAATGTAGGGAAAGCTCCGTAATGATCTCGGGTCTCGCCAAAGTTGGACATCGGATTCTCAAAGTTGTTTTAGATGTCGTTTTGATTAAACTTCTCGTGGGAGAGTTTTACAAGCATGTTGGGTTTTTTAACACTTGTGGATAAGTGTGTCTAACTTGACTTCTTTTGTGTATTTTATAAGTCTAACTTATGTTTGTAAAACTTAAACGTGTGGATACGTTATATGTTTGAACTAGGACCTAAATTCCGTGATATTTTAAAAGTTTAAACCGGTTTGAATTTTTGGGTGTTACATAATGTTAGGTAGATAACGCTACCAAAAATCTGCCTGCACTCCATTGTATTTTAAAGCCTTTCACCTTCTTCTCGGTGGAACCGAGTGTTCACATTAGTTGGTGTTATTTCTGGCTTCGAATCTAAAAACTGAATGGCTGTAAGATCTCGATTGTGTACTTCTTTTAATGCAAGATCAACCCCTTGGTTCCATATTCTACTTCTAGCCCATGGAAATGGCCTAATCAGTGCCAATCATTTATTTTGAACCGTGTGCCAAGATTCAAACGAAGCTGGTCCGTTTCGTCTTTCCAATCCTCGGTAACTATCAAATCGTCCACATAAATTAAGACTACTGCCACTTTATTCCCGGCTTGTTTAACGAACAAACTAGCGTCAACCGTTGTACTAGAGTACCCACAATGATCGAGAAATTCCCCGATCTTTCCGTACCAAGCTCAGGGTGTTTGCTTGAGCCCGTACAACGTTTTCTTCAATTTACACACATAACCTAGTCGAGAATTTACATCATAACAAGTCAGATGTTCCATGTAGATTGTATGGTTAAGGTCATCATAGAGAAACACGTTAAGCACGTCCATTTGTTCGAGACTCCAACCCAGACTCACTGCTAAGGGTAAGAACACTCGAACAGTCGTCAGTTTAACAACGGGGTTAAATGTCTCGTCATAGTCAAGACCATATTCCTTTGATTAACCTATGCAACTAGTCAATCCTTGTAGCGATCATTCGACCCATCCGCCTTCTTCTTGAGCTTGTATGCCTACTTCATGAAACTAATTTTACACCTTTCGGTTTAGGAACCAATTCCCATGTTTCATTGTTCTTTAGTGCCTTGATTTCTTGGTTCATTGCTGATGTAGTGTAAGCACACATCTTTATTTCCTTTGTTTTAGTGTGTTTTATATAGTTTTCGTATTCGTCTTTAGTCGTTTTAGGTTGTATTTGAGTCTATGTTGTATTTTCAGGTGCTCGTATGAATATGAAGTTATATCACGAAAGAATCGAGCACGAGAGGAATGCCGGGTTCAAGAAGAAGAAAATCTAAAAAATTTAAGCCTCGCGGTGTGCGAGAGAGAAGGAGGAAGATCTCACGGTACGCGAGGAAACCAGGAATCCAGCCCGACTGTTTTGGCCTTCGCGGTACACGAAGGGTCGGATACATTGCCTCACGGTACGCGAGGGGCCTAAATTCCGTGAAAAAAACCTAGATTGAATATTTAATGTTTCAAACGGCCATTCTTTGGGGAAGTCGATTGATTGTCATCTAGAGAAGATCTTAGGGTGATTTTGGGGCTAGAGAAGGCGATTGAAGTGCAAAGTTTGAGGCTTTGGATCCCGGGTTCGTTAGTTTAACGTATTTGGTTCGCGAGTTTTGATCCTTTGTCTTTGATTGTTTTGTTGAAACCATGTTTCCGCTTTATTACTTCTGTTTGGATGTTTTAAGTATGATTCTATGCTAAACAATTGATACTTCCTAGGTTTTAGATGAATGATTGTTAAAGTTTAGAATTTTATCGGTTTGTGGATCGTGTGTTGGTTTTATGCTATGGTAACGGGTCTGATTTCAATGCTTTGATGAAAATTCATACTTAGTTTTGATTCTTTACTAATTGATTATTCCATACGCGTCTTTATGAATGTCTCTCGTGTATGGGTGCGTATTAGGTCGTTACTTGGTGTCTGTGACTAGTTTGTGGTTTGCTAGATATCAGTAACCATAGGAATAGTGATTAGTAATCTATTGAATTGAGTGTTATTCTTATCTAGATACCCAAAAGGTGATAGATAATCGGTTAGTCTTTGGTGTTAGAGTTTCTGAGTGTAAACTGTCTGAAAGGAAGTTTCCTTAGGGTTTCTAGCGTCGTTGTTAATTCGTATCAAACTGGTTGTCTTCAGATTACTTTGTGCGTCTTCGATGTATTGAGATAGCGAGACTGAAAGGTGAGCTGTCTATTGAGTACTTTAGTATAGTTGGTGAGACCGAGAGGTAATCCGACCAACTGGTGAGCTTAGTATCCTTTAGGTTGTCTTCTGGTCAAATCCTGAGAGTGATTAGGAATCCACTAGGTAGTATGAAGGTGTCATATCTTAGGATCCCAGTTCTAGCACATATCCCATATCCGATAGAAGTCCGAGTGTTACAATCAGGATTCATGACCTAGGTAGACTTCTTCTCATCTCTGATATTTCCCAAGTCTTTGTCTGATAGTTAGAGTCATTCATCTGTTTTCATTAGTTTATTTAGTAGTTATAGAAAACCCCCAAACCAGAATTCTTAGTTCTAGTAAGTGTCTAGTTTAGTTATTCAGTGTCTCTAGGGTTCGATAATCCAGTTTACCATTAAGCTGTGATACACTCGATAGGTTCACTTGCCTGTCGGTGCGGTTTAGTTTATAGGTATTCTAGAGTATTACTTAAGTGTCTAGATTAAGTTTTTATTATAGTTTCTATAGACCGTCTGGGCGACATCAAGGATGGGAGATTGCGTCTTAGTGAGTCTGTTTAGTTTATTCAGTGTCTCTAGGGTTCGATAATCCAGTTTACCATTAAGCTATGCTACACTCGATAGGTTCACTTGCCTGTCAGTGCGGTTTAGTTCATAGGTATTCTAGAGTATTACTTAGTTGTCTAGATTTGGTTTTTATTATAATTTTTATAGACCGTCCGGGCGACATCAAGTTTTTGGCACCGTTGCCGGGGACACTTGGCAATAGCAAAATTAGCCTTGATTAATTCTTTGTTTGGTTTTTGTTTGATTTTCTTTTTTTTGTTGAGTCTAAATTATGTGCTTGTCTTCTCTGCTATTTGTGTGTCTAATTTTAGGATCGATTCTTTCTGTGTGTCGAGTCTTCATTTTTTATTTGTTTTTGTGTCTTTCAGTGTATGCAGGGTACTCGTTCGCAAGGATCGCCCGAGTTTACAGCTTATTCAGAGCCTGAGCGAGAGCTTCACGAATACATCCGCGACCTTTATGAGCGGTTGAGAGTTTTGTGCGAGAAAAAGGTAAGTAACCCTAGCCCTATTCCTATTCCTAACATGGGCGACACTGACCCACCAGCGAGACGTACCGTACACTAGAGAGCCAGTGATGGTGTTACTGGGCCAGATCTCCGATCACGCGCCTAAATGTGCCAAACACTAATAATTGGCAAATCTCATCACACGCCATGAGTACAATCACTCACTCTACTTAGTTTCATGACTTCGAGGATGAGGATGCACTAGGACATCTGTCCCGCTTCGTGCGTATCTACGATACCTTTCATATCACTGGTGTATCTGGGGACGCAATCTACCTGCGTCTCTTTCCATTCTCGCTCTCTGGGCGTGCTGCCACTTGGCTTGATACATTCCCCAACGATTCCATCACCACATGGGAGGATCTGCAAGCCAAGTTTATGAAAAAGTACTATCAACCTTACAAGGACGCTCGCCTAAGGGACCAGATTCATTCATTCCGCATGGACCCTGACGAACCTTATCACATGGCCTGGGAGCGGTTCAATGCCCTATTGAGCCGATGTCCCCAGCATGGTCTTTCTGACTGGGCGATAGTGGAGAAGTTCTATAATGACCTTACGTTCGAGAAGAAGAAAATGTTCAATACTGCTGCGGGAGGCCATATCATGGATAAGAAATAGCCTGCTGAATGAGAAGAAATGTTTAAAAGCTCCGCTTTAGCCGAGCAGCAACAGCCACATTCTGTTAGGAATTCCATTCCTACTGCTAGGACACCAGCCTCTTCTGATAGAGGTGTTCATCAGCTCACCCCTGATGCTAGCGTGGCAGCTACACTTGCAGCCATGGCAAATGAAATTAAAGAGTTGAAGTTGAGCATACATAAATGTGAGGTGTGCAGAGGGGGCCCCGACACCCGTGACTGCCCTGTAAATCAGCAAGAGCAGGTGGAGAATGTGAGTAACCAGAATCGAGGTTTTAATAATGCCTTTGGTAATACCTTTAACTCGGGATGGAGGTCTGGTGGAGTGTATGCAAGAGCGAGTCCTGGAAGCACTATGGGGAACAAGAGGATAGAGGAGATGTTGGAAACTCATACCCAGATGCTTGCCCATCTAGTAGCGAGAGACAAGGAGACTCAGCAGATATTGGATGCACATGACACGTTATTGAAGAATCAGCAATCTGCATTCCAAGATCTGCAGCGCACGGTAGGAGACATCGTGAATAATCTCAAGGAGAAGCAGAGAGAATCATCTGCAGCCTAAAAGGGCTCTGAAGCATCTGTGATGGCCATGACGACTAGGAGGAGTCGACGAGTAGAAGAGAGGGAAGAGCCACCAGTGGAAGAAGAAGAAGAGCCGGTGGATGAAGAGATAGTGATGGAGAAACCTCCTGAGAAGGCTGAGAAGAAGATTGAGTGGGTGATGAAGACCCTCGAGATTGACCTTAGCCGTGTTCCCTACCCAGCGCGCTTGCTGCCTCATAAATACGCTAGGGAATACAGCAACTTCCTCAACATGTTCAACCAACATAAGGTCAATCTTTCGTTCATCGAGGTCCTCCAGCATATGCCTAAATATGCTAAGTTCTTGAAAGATCTTCTTTCTAATAAGAAGAAGCCGGAGGAGGTCTCGAAAGTCTCTCTAACTGAGAGATGCTCTACGGTGGTGCAGAACAAATTTCCAGAGAAACTGGCAGATCTGGGTCACTTCACGATCCCGTGTCTTCTAGGCGGTTTGCCTATGAACCACGCGTTGGATGCCCTGGGTGCTAGCATCAATCTGATGCCTTATTCTATATACGAGTAGCTAGACCGGAGAGATCCTAAGCCAACACGCATGAGCATATCCTTGGCTGACCGTTTAGTCAAGTATCCACGAGGAATAGTGGAGAACCTTTTAGTGAAAGTGGACAAATTCGTCTTCCCCGTGGATTTTGTTATTCTGGATATGGATGTGGATGACAGAGTCCCACTCATCCTCGGGCGCCCGTTTCTGCGCACCGCCAAGGCATTGATCGATGTCTTTGACGGGAAGCTCACACTTCGTGTGGGGGATGAGTCTGTTACTTTCGATGCTATGAAACCCGTGAAGGGGCGTGCTGAACAGAGCAATTCAATTTGCATGATTGATGCCTGCATAGGTAACCATAGGGAATCTGATCCAGGGGAGATAGATGTTGGTGAGCCTGAGCCTGATCCTGATGTGAGAAAATTGTCTGAGTGGGCATTGGATTTGGAGGAATTACTAAATGCACTGGATGAGGGTGTTGAGGATGAGCCCAGTGATCTACACGAGATGATGGCAGAACTGGAGGAGATGATATAGCAAACCCCAAGTGTGGGGAAGTTAGAGAGTGTGGAGGATCCTGAAGATCCTGGTGAGAGTGTCGAGGCCACACCGTTACTGATATCCCATTTTGAGCCTTTGACCTTTACTGTTATTCATGTTGAGGGGAGAGATACCGAGTCATCCCCAAAGTCTAGGCCGCCCCGTAAGAGACCCCGAGTGTTGAGTAACTCATTTGATTTAAGGATAGTGCAAACCCCAAGTGTGGGGATGTTTAGGGGTGATAGCTTGTTGGGATACTTGATGCATGTTATTTTCGGACCTAGTAGGTATAAATATTGGTGGACTGATTTGAGATATAATGTTAATAGATGTTCGGTGGTTGCTGATGGTTTGTTGCTGTGGAGAACTAGAATACCGCGTAGGATGAAGGCGGTGCCGGTTAGAATCAAGGAGAAGCCTCCTGATTAGGCTTGTTTGCCTCTCGGGCCAGTGCCCGGGTGTATAGTTTGCATAAATCTTGGTTTATTTTCATGTCATTTTTGTGCATTTCGGTGTGCGTGTTTTTGTTTGTGTCATGTTTTGCAAGGATTTGCATCTAATTCGGTGAGAAAAATCATCGAGAACGAAGTTCCGAGTACGTATGAACTTTAATTTATCAATGGAACAGGTTTTTAAGAAATTGGTAGAAAAAGTTTTGAGGGGTCAAAAATTTTCTAAGTTTAAAAACCCTCTTAACTTTCTGTGAACATGGTCCTCTTGCGGTACGCGAAGCTCAGGGGGGAGTTCCACACGGTACGCGACAGATAGAAAATGTGGCCGGGTTAAATCCCAACTCCTCGCGGAACGCGAGGAGTGGCCTATAGTTCCTCGCGGTACGTGAGGGGTTCCTGGTTCTTTCCCATTTTATTTGTTTCCCATACCCGTCACCTTCACCATTACACCACCACTCACTCATCATCACCTACCATTAGCCACCATTACCGTCCATTACCAAACCACCCTCACCATCCATCATAACCTCTATCACCACCACTCTTCATCCACCATACCCATCTACTACTAGCACCGCCGTGGGAAACCGAGGGGTCGTTCAAGTTGATTCACCTTTCTTTTGGCACTCATGTCTATGTGTTTGTCAACCATCGGGTACGTTTCCCCATTCTATCTTGAGTCTTGTTGAGTCAGTAGAGTCTTTTATTTTACTTTGCGTCTGTACTATGTGTCAGTTTAATCCTGTCGGGTTTGTTTGAGGTTTATCTTGCAGGTATTGATTGCTCCGCCCATACTTAATCTCCATTCGAGCGGGGTCGATGCTTATCTTATATTTGTGTAAAGACAACCCGACAGGGTGTTGTGCAGTCACGAATGAAATGTTATACGGTTGCACAAATGGAAGAGCGAAGCTGGACCATTCACTGCTACATTACCAGCTAAGTCTTCCCAGTTTATTTTTGTCATTTTCATTTTCTGTTGTTTCTTGGTTCACATCGGGGACAATGTTTGTTTCAAGTGTGGGGATGGGAGACTGCGTCTTAGTGAGTCTGGTTAGTTTATTTTCTTTCTTTTATAAAAATACAAAAAATTTGAAAAATTTGCAAAAATGTCCTTCGAATATAAAAGTTTTTGCATAATAAATGAAAAATGATAGTAGAACTGGAAACAACTGTTGAGTTTAAATGAATAAATAATTGAAAATGCCTCTGAATTGTGATGTTTTGGTAGATAGAACCGATTTGAAAGCTTAAATAGCCTGTGAGTGTTGATTAGGAAATTAATTTAATTAAATCAGGATATCTTGTGGGTACTCATCTTAGAGGGGTCGGTAAAACTGAAACTGTTAAACATAGAGTGATAGGTGCCACGTTAAGCTAAAATTTAGAGGTTTTTGAAATTTTTGGCACACCACTCTCTTTTTATGAGAATAAATCCGAGATTCAGTGGCGCCCGCAATCCGTAATTCCATTATTCATGAGCTTAATTAACTAGAATTTTAAATTTTGTTTATGTGTTACCCTCTGGGATAGTGACCTGGTTGAAACACCACTAAGCGACACTTAAGTGCTTCATTGATTAGAACTGTTGTCTATGTGTTACCATCCAGGATAGCGACTTGGTTGAAACGCCTCTAGACAAGGTTCCTGTGTTTAATTTAAAACTCATTCACATCCATCCATTCATTCATTAATCACCTTAATTTCTTAAACCTGTAAATTTTAGTTTATCGTGGTGGGAAATCTATACGGTTTAACCCGGGCATAGACATGACCTTGACATGGGATTAGGTAGAGCTGTAGCTTTTGAGTGTGAGTCCAATAGATTAAATGATAGCTTTATAATGAAATAAATAAAACACAATCGGGGGCTTGAAAGTTGGTGGTTGGGTTTAGTCGGATAGAAATACCGATTATTGCTTTTTAACACGTGAGTAGATTGAGCTAAAGAAAGAATAAGATGTTTAAGTTGTTTGCCGGTTATGATTCCATTGCAGACTATTTCGGGGACGAAAAAAGGTTAAGCGTGGGGATGTTTGATGTAGTGCAAAGCACACTTCTTTATTTCCTTTGTTTTAGTGTTTTTTATATAGTTTTCGTATTCGTCTTTAGTCGTTTTAGGTTGTATTTGAGTCTATGTTGTAATTTCAGGTGCTCGTATGAATATGAAGTTATATCAAGAAAGAATCGATCACAAGAGGAAAGCCGGGTTCAAGAAGAAGAAAATCTGAAAATTCTAAGCCTCGCGGTACGCGAGAGAGAAGGAGGAGGATCTCGCGGTACGCGAGGAAACCAGGAATCTAGCCCGACTGTTTTGGCCTTCGCGGTATGCGAAGGGCCTAATACGTTGCCTCGCGATACGCGAGGGGCCTAAATTCCGTGAAAAAAACCTAGATTGAATATTTAATGTTTTAAACGACAATTCTTTGGGGAAGTCGATTGATAGCCGTCTAGAGAAGATCTTAGGGCGATTTTGGGGCTAGAGAAGGCGATTGAAGTGCAAAGTTGGAGGCTTTGGATCCCGGTTTCGTTAGTTTAACGTATTCGGTTCACGAGTTTAGATCCTTTGTCTTTGATTGTTTTGTTGAAACCATGTTTCTGCTTTATTACTTCTATTTGGATGTTTTAAGTATGATTCTAGGTTAAATAATTGATACTGCCTAGGTTTTAAATGAATGATTGTTAAAGTTTAGATTTTTATCAGTTTGTGGATCGTGTGTTGGTTTTATCCTATTGTAACAGATCTGATTTCAATGGTTTGATGAATATGCATGCTTAGTTTTGATTCTTTACTAATTGATTATTCCATACGCGTATTTGTGAGTGTCTCTCATGTATGAGTGCGTATTAGGTTGCTTACTTCGTGTCTGTGACTAGTTTGTGGTTTGCTAGATATCACTAACCATAGGAATAATGATTAGTAATCTATTGAATTGAATGTTCTTCTTATCTAGATACCCGAAAGGTGATAGATAATCGGTTAGTCTTTGGTGTTAGAGTTTCTGAGTGTGAACTGTCTGAAAGGAAGTTTCCTTAGGGTTTCTAGCGTCGTTGTTAATTCGTATTAAACTGGTTGTCTTCAGATTACTTTGTGCGTCTTCGATGTATTGAGATAGCGAGACTGAAAGGTGAGCTGTCTATTGAGTACTTTAGTATAGTTGGTGAGACCGAGAGGTAATCCGACCAACTGGTGAGCTTAGTATCCTTTAGGTTGTCTTCTGGTCAAATCCTGAGAGTGATTAGGAATCCACTAGGTAGTATGAAGGTGTCATATCTTAGGATCCCAGTTCTAGCACATATCCCATATCCGATAGAAGTCCGAGTGTTACAATCAGGATTCATGACCTAGGTAGACTTCTTCTCATCTCCGATATTTCCCAAGTCTTTGTCTGATAGTTAGAGTCGTTCATCTGTTTTCATTAGTTTATTTAGTAGTTATAGAAAACCCCCAAACTAGTATTCTTAGTTCTAGTCAGTGTCTAGTTTAGTTATTCAGTGTCTCGAGGGTTCGATAATCCGGTTTACCATTAAGATGTGCTACACTAGACAGGTTCACTTGCCTGTCGGTGCGGTTTAGTTCATAGGTATTCTAGAGTATTACTTAGGTGTCTAGATTAGGTTTTTATTATAGTTTTTATAGACCGTCTGGGCGACATCAATTGCATTAACCCGTTCTAGATTCTCACTGGCTTCTTCATAGGTCTATGGATCGGTATTTAGTTCCTCAATTGAAACTGAATGAGCGTATTTGGGATTTTGTTTTCGATCTCTGTTTGGTCAACGAGGCTGTTTTGGTTTGACAAATGCTTCAGTTTGTTGTGGCTTAAATGGAGCTTCATTTTCTTGCTGATCATTTGGTACCTGTTCATCGTCTTTTCAAATATGTTGAACTTAATCCTCTAGGTTTTTGCTCGTCTTTCAAACCTTCATAGTCTTGTAACAACTCTCTGTTTATAGACGACCATGGTGAATTTTCGTCAAACACTACACGTCTAGACACGTAGCAACGCCCAGTATTAGGATCACAACATTTCCAACCTTTTCTTTCATGATCAACTAACCGACGAAGATACACCAGACCGCTTTCTTCTCGAGTTTTTGCCTTAGGTGACTTAGCACCAACGCATAGCATATGCATCCAAAAATTATGAAGTCTCTTATGTTTGGTCTAACCTTCAAGAGGAGCTCGTATGGTGTGACAAAGTCAAGTCCCTGTTGAGGCAGTCAATTGATGATGTAAGCAGCAGTTTTATTGACTCGGCCCAAAATCTCCCCGATACGTTCCTAGCAGGAGTCATACTTCCTGACACTTCAGCTATGTGTCATTTCTTGCAATCCGACACACCGTTTTGTTGTGCTGTGTTGGGACACGTCAATTGTCTCCCAATGTTGCATGATTTTATGAAATTATTAAACTGTCGTGAGGTACACTCCCCACCATTCTCATATCGTAGGGTTCTTATCTTCTGCCCGGTTACTCGTTCAGCTTCTTGTTTAAACTCCTTGAATTTCATTAGGGCCTCCGATTTTTCTTTCATAAACGATGCCCAAACGTAGCGGGAATAATCATCCATGAAAGTGATCATGTACTCCATGCCACTCATCGATTTCTGTTTCATCGGGCCAAACACGTCGGTATGAATGAGTTCAAGTGGTTGCCTCTTTTCCTGTTTGGACTTCTCAAAAGGTAATTGGCGTGCCTTTCCAAATTGACATCTTACACACACATATTTATTAGTAACTTCAATCACAAATAAACCAGTTACAATTCCTTTCTTGGACATTAAGTTTAGCTTATCGTATGCAACATCACCAAGCCTCGCATGCCATAAATCAGTTTTGCTAGTATTCCATGTCTTTTTCCTCCTGCATTGGAGTATAGGTACCGACTTGGTCTCGAACACCCTAATGTCATGTGGCCCAAACAAAACATACTTCCCTGTCTCGATTATTTGAGGAACCAAGATAAGGTTCTTCTTCATTCTAGGCAGATGGTAATCATTTTTAAGGGTAAGACTGTTACTACCTTTATTTCAGTTTGGAAACTCCACATTCCTGATACTTGATATTGTTGACTCGAGTTGTCGGTAATCACTACTACCTGACTTCCTTCACACTTCTTCGGGTTTGACAATTTGCTTTTATCACCGGTTAGGTGTAACATTTCTACTTTTCGCATACTTGTAAGGCTTACCATATTCATGAATCAATGAAGCTTGAAACCGTCATCATAACTCATGTTCACATCATACTTGAAACATACCTATTTCATGCACATTATACTTATTACATGGTCACATGTTGACTGCAACGCTTGGAATTGCCTTAAATTGCAACTTGGACCGTTAAACCGTTTAATAACTCGTTTACCGACACGAAAACTCACCCACTACTAACTTAAAGTAAATGTATCAACCATATGTTCCTAACATAGTTATTTAACTCATTCAATTTGTCAAATAATTCAAATTGATGCCCTAGTATGTTAGTTAGTACTTTGTGCGATCGTTCGACTTTTAAACCGTCGTTAGCTGCGTACCGTCCACACCCGTCAAATTCGTCTAACATGACATTAATTTATGTTTTAAATGTTTAACATATTCATTTCATTAATTAAAACAAAGTTTGTTTGCAAAACATTCCTTAAATAAATCCTAAAATTTGAAAAAACGATCAAAAACCACGAAACCGAACTGTTGGATCAACCATGGGTCAAAGGCCACCCATGACCAATGACCCATGGAAGAATTTTGTAGCCCACAAGGCCCCAAGGCCTAAAAATTTCGGCCACCCCCTTTTTGTACACCCCTAAAATCCTAAATTGCTTTCCAAGACTTTCCATGTTTACACCCCTTCACACATTAGTATAAATAGGAGGCTTAGGATCTTGTTTTCTTTGCTAATTCTCTCTCAAACACTCCTAAACCCTCATAAATTTTGAAATCCTTGCTCTCCCCTTGAAGATTTCAAAAATCCCTTAGAGGATTCCAAGAGTTTGAAGATCAAACAAATAAGTAACCCTCTGAAGTTCAATACCGTCTTTAATATATTCTTTCTTCATCCCCACAATCTTTTTATTTTTCTATCCATGATCACTTGATCATGTGAAACCTCAGCCCTAAAACCCTCTAATAATCTTAACTAAACCATGAAATCAAGCTAACATCACCAACTAACAAACAAAGGATCCCGTTTGCAATGGCGGCTATGCCGTCACATTCTGTGAATCCGCAAGACAACTATTGCAAAAGTGGCTCTGCCGATGCTTTAGTATATTCTTGATAACTTAAAACATGTTAATAATTATGTATTATCCCTTATATGAACTCACACGCTAATTTAAAATAGAATCCGCTTGCTCGTGTCGGCTCTGCCGATTGCATTATGTGATTCTCCAAAACGCTTATGAGAATATCATGGCTAGAACGATGACACGGGACATTTTGGATAACCTAATATGATTATATTATGTATATAATGATATAATAACATTCGTCTAATTTTTTATTTATGCGTTCGTTAACCGTAAAACCCTAAACGGTCCACTTAAATGCAACCGTTGATTGTGGATAGAAACTGTGCTGACTTTAACTAAGCATAACTTGATCATAATTAAATGAAACTGAGCAAACTCAAATTCCACGATGTAGTTTGTCGAATTTTCTTTCCAACCATAACTAGTTCTTTTTCTAATTCAAACGTATGACCCCGTAGTAGCCAAAACGGGACATAAACCTTTTTCAGTACCTTCTGTCTTGTTGGATTGTTTTGACTATGATCCGAGTCTCAAATGGAAAAACTTTCTAAACGAAACTTGTTCGGAATGACTTAAACTAATCACCTGTAAAATGTCATAATTTTTGGACGTCATTTGATATTTTTAACAAGCCCAGTTATGTTCAGCTACATTGCTGTCCAAATCAGTAAAACAACTAAAACTCTACTTTTGCAACTAATTCTTAAACTTATGACCTGAACCGCCTATCTAACACTCGTAACCATCGAAACTACCCTAGAAATAGTTTATTTATTAGGGCCTGGTCCGTGATTCACCTCGTCTATTCGTTCAAGTCTCTTATCTCGTCTAGCTTTTAAGGTGCGACTTCATAGCCCCACTTTATTCAAATCGTTTTGGGGGAAACATGTACGCGTTGGCACGCATTAAAACACGTTCATTTTCAAACAATTCTAAAATAAGTGAATCTTATATGTATGTGAATAAATGAACACAACATGATAAACGTTAAACTTGCAAATCCTTAACTTGAAGTTTTCAAGCCAACGGTAGTACAAATATGGGACATAGGATAGAAACGGGATATACTTTATGGACAAATTTTGGTTGGACATCTTATTCGTTATTAGTGCAACTTGCGAGTTGTACCACTTATTCGTTACTCATCATTTTAGATGGATTTGCTAATCATGTGTTTGCTTTATTTATGTGCTATATAATGATCTTGAATTGTGAATTGTTAATTTTGCCAAACTTATGATTTTATTAAACCTGTGATTTCTCACCAACTATTTTTAGTTGACACTTGTTTTTCGTACATGTTTCAGGTGATTAAGCTCATGATAGGTCAAACAAAGGATCACATAGGATTTGCCTACATATTAAATGAAGAAACTCTGTTATAAGTTGTTTTGTCTTTTGAACATGTTATTTGGTTGGTTTAAGTTGAGATTTATGTAATTAGATTTTAACTCTATGGAATTTAATAGCAATCTTCTTTATTGCCTTGTGTTCTTTTATTCAATTTCGTCGTACTCCCGTGTTTCCGCCTTGGCGTGGATGAGTATCTGTTTGGCACAAACATCACTAACCCAAGACTGTGGGTCGAGCTTCCCAATATAACGACACGATTTTCTTGATATTTTAGAAATATTGTGAGATTAGGAGATCTCCTTGGGAAGCAGTCAATAGTTCGCCTTAAACTAGTTGCAATCGGTATCGTTTTTCTTCGTGAACAAGGCTTCAAGGGTATCCCATGCTTTCTTGGGATAATCAAGTTCTTGGATGTGATCAAGAACGTCATCTTCAACAGTAGTCTTGATGATGAATATCGCACGACCCGCTTTCACCTGCCACTTCCCGATAGCACCGTTGATATCCTTCGTGGGTTGCCTGGTCTTTGTGTCGTTAGTCACCTGCCACAGATCTTGCCATTGGAGATAACATTTGATGTAGGTTGTCCATTGTTTGTGATTGATGTGGTTTAGTTTCCTCATTTCTCCAACAACTTATAGTTCTGCCATCGTTACGGGTACTTTATGTGTTCTAACAGTGTTCGTCTTCTTGGCCTATGATCACCGTTTTGAGCACCGTTTTGAGCACCGTTTCTGAAACAACTTCGTTCGGATTCACTTTACCTATGATCAATCTTCTTGCTTCGGTCTTCCTGGTTCTTCAAACACCAAAAACAGGTGGGAAGACTATAACTTGTAGTTTGATCCACGAAACGGGTGGAAAGACTATAACACACGAGCCTATGATCGTTTAGGCTCTGATACCAATTGTTAAACTTAGAGATCAAGAACACACCAAGAACACAAGATTTGATCAACAAATGATCGACTCTATTAATTTGAAAGAAGAAAATTACAATTAAAAACAAATAACGCTATCAAGCCTTATATAGGTAAACAACTTGGAAAACAAGAAAACTATAAATTAGGAAACATAATCATACTAGACTTCTAATTTAAATAACCTTCACAAATTAGTTATTACTATTAGTCCTTTAACTTTAGATCTCCTCCATAACCACCCCTTGAGATCAACCATACCACCACTAATGTGATGTTTACCCGTGTAGGAATTAGGTATTGCTAGTATTTTTCACACTTAATATCCAAACTTCATTACCGCGCTGATAAGTCAACGTTTGTGTGCCCAAAAATCTTGAACATATATGAATAGAATTATCCTGATGTAATAAACGATTATCAGAATAAATGAGTTGGTAAGCAAAGATATATAGTTGTTTCAATTAAAGAACTTTTTGAAACTCCTAACATGATACATTCTTAGAAATTCTTCATGATGATTAGTCGCGCTTAAGGATAAACACCTTCATCCTTGTAATTGTTCTATGATTGGGTCATCAAACTATTGTTTCAGTTAGAACTAAGTATAGAGACACACATATAAAGGAAAATTCAACGATACTACGATAAATGTTTATTATCTTTTACAATAAGCCATAGTTTTTCAAATTATATTGTTTTTGGTGGCACATTCGAACACCAACATCGATGAAGTACACACACCCCAAAGGGATCTTCCTTCGGACAACCCTTGCTGTAACCCTTGCATTCCTTGTTTGTATTACATTCCTTGTTAGGTTGAATTTGAGCGATCACTAGCGATCCTTCATCCGCAAAAACATATGATGTGTGTGAACCTACAACATATATTTCATCAACAATAATATAGGAATATGCAAAAATATAAAAAGGATCAATAGATAGAGAGAGTACTATAGACCGAAAACAATACCATGAATGCCATCTTCAATGAAGTTGGATTCATGTTTGAACACATTAAAGTGCAATAAGTTGTGGAGAAAGCGATTATTGTCGATTCGGATGAATATAACTGCTTATGCATGTACCCATATATAGTGTTTTTTTTTCACAATAGTAAGGCTCTAAAATTTTCAAATACTCATAAATACTATTTTAAATGAGAAATATGTTATATTATATTATCTTTTATTATATTATTGAGTACATTATAATATGATATCATGTCATATTTTGAAACGACATTTATATTATAATATATCATGTTATGTCATATTATGCTATGATATATTATATTATTGCAATATGATATCACAACATATTTTATTAGTATTATATTAGCATTATGATTACTTATTACATTACGTGACATGACATTGCATTAATTTTATTATAATTTTATATTAAATGTCTTATTTTGCATCATATTGAATTCTATTATATTACACATTCTACTTTACTATATTGTATTAATGTAATTAGTTGAATTGTATTGCATTTTAGTTTATAGTATCATAACATGTCACATCATATCTTATTGTATCATATAGTATCACGTTGTATCGTATTGTAATATGTTTTATAACATAGTTTACTACACTTTACTTTACAATAGTGTACGATATTGTATTATAGATAATGCATTGTATTATATTTCATATAGTATCATATTGTATCGAATGCTTATTTATTTGTTTTTTTTTCCGGTAATCAAAGGTATACTAAAATGTGGTGGAAAGTTGGTGATTTTGTTGTTATCGGGTAAATTTATTGTGATTAATATTCTTAACAAGTCCATAGGGATTTTAGTTCATTTATAATACGTGTTAGGAGATGCGGAGCGTAGAACTCGTATAAAATAATATGAAGTCTTAGATTGTATTTAATGAAACACGACTATGTGTGAAAAAAACTTACCTATATGTTGGTTAGCTTAGGCTAGGTACATCAACTCGCATTTGATAATAATAAGTCATCTCTTGCAAATTATGACATTGGTTAGATTAGTTTGAGACATATTACAAAGCCAAATAGACACTTTAGACAAATCACTAAGCCATATAGAAACTTAGAAGATGTAACGAAGGAATATTTGTGGATGGTTAGTACTGAAAAAAAAAAATCAAAGAGTCATGTTCCAAATTTGACCTAAAAAAGTTGACTCTTGTGTTGATGAAATAACCCAAAATCCATTCATATGACTTTATTATAATTACATGAGAATCCATAGTTCAAAACCAAAAACATAGCAAAAGTCTTAGTACAAAACATCAAAGCAAACAACTGTCTAAACATAACGGAAATAAAAATGTTCATTAAGCATCCTATTCACCGAATGCCAAAGCCGATCCAATGTGATTGGTCAAGCATTACCCTTTCCTTTAATAGTTGACACCTCAAACATTCCTAAAATACACATTCTGACAAGTTAGATCGCATTGGTGAGTTTTAAGCTACGCAATTCAAAACACACTTTTATATCTCATGCCATTACAAGTTTCCTATGGTTAAATGTGTACGTAAACCACCACACTTGTAATACCATAGTATTCCCTAGGCATGCTGATTAGTTCCAACTCACTTCTCAAAGGTCACACATGCACATGCAAACAAGTAATAGGCATGACCAACACAAAAATACTTTTATAACTGTTCAAAATCATGCATGTAATAGTTCAACAGTTAGCTATTACATACTATTACATCCAAAAATATTTTAACGAATATTCAACCCAAAACACATTTAAAAAGGGCACATAGAATTTGTAGATCCTGAGACAGATCTGTAAACACAGATCCGTGTTGAAATCCTTCAAACAGTCCGAATCAAGAGGCAGATCCCTTGGCTCGGTATCACTCTCGAATCATAAAAATGGGTAGACACGGGTGCGGGAATAACATACACGAATAACATATAAAACAGAAATAAGAACAGATAATTGGAGCATAAAATGTATGAATCTTTCATTGATATGAAAATGGAAGCTCCTCACACACTCAACAATTATTTTCACCATAGGGTGAGCTCCTCCTGGGGTGGTGATTCCCTCTACAGACACACACTACTCCTAATGATGTATTCTTCTATTTATAGGAGGTCCATGCCTTGTTTTCCAAGCCACTGTCAAACAGGTCTGGAAAACAAGTCATCGAAACTAGCTAGTTTCGATTGAACAATTGTTTAATCGAAACAAGTAGTTTCGATAACGTACAAAGTTTCGAAACTAATTTAAAGCATCAGTCTCAAATTTATACCCAACAGAATTCACCAGGATGCATTGCAAAGTTAACAATGTTAGTCTTCGTTCCTTGCTCGCCCACATACAATACAATTATAACAATAGTGTCTCACACTATATTATTTTTTGGACTTATATGCCCGAGTAACGAAATTCGACAATGTAACACCCTGAAAATTGCTAAGTAAATAAAAGGCTATGGTTGTAAATAAGATAAAGCCCAAGGACCTAAAGTAGCAAGATTGAAATAACAAGGATCAAAAATGAAAATTTTGGAAATCAGCCATGTAACGGACCATCATGGTTCGGTAACGGTCCGTTACGACCATGGCGAAGCGTCATGGTTGGTGACGGTTAGTGCCGCAAAAACCACCAGTGGTTTAGGGTTTCTAACACGTGTACGCTGACTCACGACTCTTGGTAGGCACCAAGAAAGGCGTGACAGACCGTCACGCCTAGTAAGAGTCCGTCACGGACCTAAATCTTGCCCTATAAATAGATGATCGACTTAAGGCCATTTCTCACACAATTTGCACCATAAAACACACATTTGCTCTCTGGAATTCCAAACCCAAGCCCGGTTCGCGTGTGAGAGTCCGATTTCTAGCGTTTCGACTCCAAATTGCCATAGATATTGCAGAGGTAAGGTTCCGACCTACTGTTAAGCTTTGGTTATACACCATTAAGCTAGAATTGTGTACTTAAATAATCTCATTACATATCTAGGAGCTCTGTCCGAGGTGTTTGCCATATTACTGATTTGATAAGCCGAAATACTACCGAGGTGAGTTCTTAAACTGTGATGCATTTAAAACAACCATGGCTCTGTTATACTCCATTTTTAAGCATGGTTGATTTATGAAAACATTTTGAGTATCTTGAAGCGATTGCACCGATTGTTTATATATAACGCATTCTAAGCGCTTATTGTGTTTCACATGACCCGTGGAACGGCATGTTGGACAGGACCCATGGAACGGTCTTTGGTTATATATATACCGAATGATTACTCATAGTTGTCTATGAGCGGGGGTGGAACCCCAGAACCGTGTTTGATACTTTGGCGGGTCATTTTAATAAACTATTTTAGTTTATGAATTAACCAGCTTTGTTCTGACCCATGTTTTATCAAATGTTTTTGAACGCATCACAGTTAGTCAATAGATGAGGCATTTCCAAGACTAGAATGAACCAATGAATGATCCAAAGGATGGGCATGCCTGGAACTATAAGTCCCAAATGACTTGTTCCTTGTTAGGAACGGATGATGAAACGACGTAACCTTTATGATAATATGATGTAAATAATATTTTAATATTTTAATAAAGGTTGATGACTTTAGTTTCCACTGTGTGCTTTGGTATCAATGTCACAGTAACCAGAGGGCGACCTTCTGACCGGTATGTAGTTATCTGACAAATGAAATGTTCTGTCTAAGGAAAGAGCGGTGTATAAATCCCTCCTGGACCCGTCGTTCTTTCCTGGGAACATATCTGTTGGAGGCACTACTCTGGAAAGATAACTGTCCTTGGTTACGGATGTGACAAGTTGGTATCAGAGCCTCAGTTTAAGGGATTTAGATATTACAGGAATAGTATCTAGACTTAAACTAGGACTCTGAGATTAGTCTGGAATGCCTCAGGATAAGTTAGGTATATGCATTCAGTACGACCTATAATGGGAAATACCTAGAAATCAGATAATTAAGGGCATTTTTGGCCAAATGTTATTAACTTATGAATTTCTGGATTATGACCGGTTATACGAATTATGATGTTATATACTTGAATGTAGGTACAAATGGCAGGACGTGGTAGAGGACAAGGAAGAGGTAGGGGTAGGATGCCTAACACTAGGTCCCATACCCGCGACACGACAAACACGAACACTGATCCAAATGAAAACGCCAATACGACTGCTGAACCTGAGCAACCTATAGAAGAAGTCATTATGACTGAAGCTCAATTCCAAGGAGCGGTGGCATCCGAGGTAACCCGAGTACTTCAAACAACTCTACCTGGAATCCTTGATGATGCTTTAAGAAGGAGGGAAAATCCCAATAGCCTGGGGAATGAGAATGAAAGAACGAGTGGTGTTATTCCCCAAACAGAAGATACTCTTCACACCACTCCAGTAGGAAATAACATAGGTACCACCCGAACCCATGAAACAGTCGGGATGACAAACCAGAGTATAGGGATTCATGGACAAGGATGCAATTACAAGAATTTTAGTGATTGTCACCTGAAACCCTTCAACGGAAAGAAGGATGCCGTTGCAGCCTTGCAGTGGATCACATCAATGGAAGCGGTGATAAAGATGAGTGAGTGTAGAGCGGATCAAGCTGTGAAATTTTCCGCACATTCCTTTAAGGAAGAAGCTCTTAACTGGTGGGAATCAATCAAACAAATGAAGGGAGAAGCTGTGACTGATAGGATGACATGGGGAGATCTCTAGACTTTGATTATGAAGAGGTACTTTCCATAAAATGCCGTGGACAAGATTGAATATGAATTTCTTCGGTTCGAAGCAGGAACCATGACTCATCAGGAGTATATGACCAAGTTTAATGAGATAGCCAAGTTGGTGCCACATCTGGTTACTTCATAGTCAAGAAGAGTTAAATGTTATATTCAGGGTTCACCTCCTAAGGTTCATCCCTTAGTGAAATCTATCGCACCCGAGACAATAGATTAGGCTATCGAAAAGAGTGCGGTGATGTTTGATAAAGTGGCAGCCAAAGAGCCACCAAAAGTTGATCACAAGAGGATGTCGGAGGAGGTTATTTACATGTTTAAACCGGGAAATAGTAAATTTCCCAGAAGAGAAGGGTTTAACTCTAACCCGGATAGGACCACCCAGGGAACGAACTGCCAGACTTGCCAGAAGTTTGGACACTCGGCAACCCAGTGACCGAATGTTAAGTGTTTTAACTGTGGAGAAATAGGGCACTATAGGACTTTTTTGTCCTAAACCACTTAAACCAAGAACGGGTGGTCAGAATATGGGAACAGGACGAGTGTTCGTCTTAGGAAGTGGAGATGAACAGAAAAATAAAGCTAAGGAAGTGGTAGGTACTTTCTTAGTTAATAATATTTACACCAAGATTTTATTTGATACAGGGGCGAATAGAAGTTTTGTTTCATGTGCATTCACCCCATATTTAGGCGTAAAACCGATTTCGCTTATTCATACCTATTTCATCGAAACGGCAAGTGGTAAACATATTAGGATAACCGAATCATACCTTGATTGTGTCATCAATTTTGGTGACGATAAGGTATTAGTTACACTAATGCCGATAAACTTGAACGAATATGAGGTTATCCTAGGGATGGATTGGTTAAACCAATACCAAGCCCAGATTGATTGTGAGCAGAAAACGGTCAAGATTAAGAAACCAGATGAAAGTTATTTAACGATTCAAGGTTATAGCGAGACAAATAAGATTGAAATTATTTCTATAGTGAAAGCTAAGAAAGAATTGATACTAGGAGACAGTATGTTTTTACTCTATGCTTTAAACACTAAACCCAAAGGAAAGATTATGGATATTCCCGTAGTCTGTGATCACCCGGATGTATTTCCGGAAGAATTACCCGGTCTTCCACCCGATTGTCAGATCAAGTTCTGAATAGAACTCATTCCTGGAGCTAAACCTGTTGCAAGAGCCCCTTATCGTCTAGCTCCTTCCGAATTAAAAGAACTCATGAATCAAATCCAAGAACTCTTAGATAAAGGATTCATTCGTCCGAGTGCTTCACCTTGGGGAGCACCAGTACTATTTGTTAAGAAGAAGGACGAAAGAATGAGGATGTGCATTTATTATCGGGAGTTAAACAAACTACCTATGAAGAACAAATATCCATTTCCTAGAATAGATGATCTGTTCGATTAGCTACAAGGAGCAAAATACTTTTCGAAGATCGAACTTAGATCATGATATCATCAGTTGAAGGTACAAGAAGAGGACGTACCTAAAACTGCTTTCAAGGCCCGATATGGTCGCTATGAATTCCTGGTCATGTCATTTGGTCTAACTAATGCTCCTGCAACATTTATGGACTTAATGAATCGAGTTTTTAAACATTTCCTTGATAAATTTGTCATCGTTTTCATCGATGATATTCTTATCTATTCCCAAAGCTAAGAACAACATGTTGAGCATCTTAGAATCATTCTGGAAACCCTGAGAAAAGAAAGACTATACACTAAGTTTTCCAAATGTGAATTTTGGAAACGAGAAGTACAATTTCTTGGGCACGTTGTGAACGAGCATGAAATACAAGTGGACCCAAGTAAGATCGAAGCTGTAATGAAGTAGGAAGCCCCAAAGACTCCAACAGAGATCATAAGTTTTCTTGGATTAGCCGGTTACTACAGAAGATTCATTCAAGACTTCTCCAAGATTGCAACACCTTTGACTGCATTGACTCAGAAAGCAGCCAAGTTTAAAATCAGTCATGCACCGATTTTAGCATCCAACATTCTCAAAGATAAAATCAGTCATGCACTAATTTTAGCACTGCCCGAAGGAAATGATGATTTTGTCATCTATTGCGATGCTTCCCGAACTGGTCTGGGTTGTGTGTTGATGCAACGAGACAAGTTTATTGCCTACGCATCATGACAACTTAAAGTTCATGAGAAGAACTATACCACGCATGATCTGGAACTTGGTGCCATAGTGTTTGCTCTAAAGATCTTAGACACTACCTGTATGGTACCAAATGTGTGATATATTCAGACCATAAAAGCCTCCAACATATTTTTAATCAGAAGAATTTAAATATGAGACATAGAAGGTGGATGGAACTCATTAATGACTACGATTGTGAAATCAAATACCTAAGTTTAAAAGCCCTAAGTTTTCGATTCCAAACAGTAAGCATATGAATCGAATTTAGAGTTTGAAATCGGGGATGATTTCTAGGACTTGAAATGGGGAAGAAGGGTCCTTGGAACCATCTTGTTAACACTAAATTGATTCTAATCCTTAGCAACTTAGCAGCCTAGAGCAACTGGTTGAAACACACTCTTCACTCAGCAAAGGTCGCGGTTTCTAGACCCCTCTGCTCCCTTTCTTTTGTTTACTTTCTTGTTTACTTCAATACTCTCACACTCTTTTATATTTTTAAAATTAACATATTATCACTAATAAACCAATTCTTGATATAGATGTTCAAGGGTTTATACTATTTCTTTTTCTTAAAATAAAAAGTATTCATATATATGTTTGCTCCCTTTCTTTTGTTTACTTTCTTGTTTACTTCAATACTCTCACACTCCTTTATATTTTTAAAATTAACATATTATCACTAATAAACCAATTCTTGATATAGATGTTCAAGAGTTTATACTATTTCTTTTTCTTAAAATAAAAAGTATTCATATATATGTTTAATTATTTTCTAAAAACATTTTGATAACAAGTAGTATACGAATTTAATTACTGTAAAGTATGTTTTACTTCACTACCACCTTATGACAAACGCTACGTATATTTTCATTAATCCTATTTCTTTATATATATCTTTCAATGATCGTATATACATATATTTTGCTTAAAGCTTTAAAACAACCCATTTTTAATAATACGATTTATTAGTGTTACTAATATCATAGAACTTTAATAATTGTTTTATACTTATCCTATTATTACTTTTACAAATAATATAGTATATGAAAAATTCCTTGTTAACTAATTAATACTAATAATTAGAATTTTCATAAATGGCAAACTCGCATACTTATTTAAAACGATATCCATATAAATATTATTATGTTAGAATATTCCATCATAATGACTATTTAACCAAATTGTCTTGATAAGTTATTTAATTTGCAATTAATATTTATTGTTGACACCTAAAACCCCCTTTTATAAATAAAATCTATAAAAACATCATTTATAAACTCTATTCGTGTTCTCGAACGCTCGACCATTCCAAAACCCTAAAATCCCAAATCATTCCGTTCTTTTTTCCTTTAATCATTTCTATGTATGACTATTTATTTAGGGCATCGTTAACCCTCATAATCTAGTTCAATTTTGAATTAACACATTTTGGGGTGAAACGTGATGTTCATTGAAAACTATTTTCATTTTACATTATACAATTTTACAATATGTTCATATGTGTGATTTGTGCTTTATGCTTGAATGCAATTGGTTAAGATTACATATACATGACATACTCGTGCAATCATTAACTCTATACAAGCCAACGATAACATTGATAGATCTATTATGTCTGACAAACCCACACAGGTAGGGTGATTGTTACCGACATTACATTAGGCTAACCCGCGTCTTATACCTCAGTCACAAGGTTTGATTGTACACCTAGTTTAACTATATATTCTCTATAAATGCCTTATTTACCATGTTTCATATGAATTGAATAAAACATTTGAAAACTACTTGAGATATCTAAACCTATGTACGCCCATCAACTATTTATAGTTGACCCTCTCATTTTAAACATGTTTCAGGTGGAAATGTTGAAGTACAAGTTTATCACTTAGGAGCTTATGGACATAGCGACAAATAAATTGGATTTATTGTTAGCTTTTGTTTGTCTGGACAATATGTATTTGTACATTTAAATTAGTTTAATAAAATTATGCAATTTAGTTTGATCATGAGCTTTAGAACAGTCTCCATGTCCCACTCCAACATGTTCCGCCGTTGGTTGGGGTGTGACAGTCACGCCATGTCGTATCACACTCTCCATTAGATCGACATTCTTCGATCGATTTATAGTAGGTTTCCTCCAAGAATAGGAATTGCATACACCCCGGTCAAAAGACTCACCATTACCCAAATCGATACATATTCCCACCATTTTCATATACTCTTGTAGTCAGATTACTACAAACTCGCATAGGTATATGAAGCCGTTGAGGCTTCCCACACGACCTTCCTTTAGCGTTTAGCCTTAGCCTACAAGCCAACGAGACATTTGTCAACATCCTCGACTATGTCTCCTTCCATCTCTGGCCACCAAAGTTATGCTCCATAATCAAGCATTAATGTCACCCCGAATGCATAGATTACTTGAATTTATGAATCACCTCATAACCGTAGTCAATACGTTTGATAACTAAGGAGTCCAAGTTGTATCACTCGTTTCTCCCACCTGAAAATTGGAAGTTTCATAACCTCCACATCAATTCATCTATTGAGATTTAAGATCTCAAGTGTTTCATACTGTTGGGATTTAAGGATCCCATCACCTACATACAACACTCTTTTGAAGCTCGAGGCTTCAATTCAACCACCTAATATTAACCTGCGTATACGGTCATCAATTCTCCCCTCAAGTCCTCTCCTTAAGTTGTTATAATCAAGCTCACAACTGTTTAGGAAAATACGTAATAATCTCGCCCCGTTGCATAAAGACATAACTGAGTCCAAATACATGAGGCACCAAAATAAATGACAATGCATATGGTCTTTCCAAGTAAGAACACAACGAACTCTTTACTCAAATCCTTTTTTCACAATTCTGAGAGGCAAATCCCTAACCACGAAATCCAGTAGTCAATACGTTTGACAACTAAGGAATCCAAGTTCTATCACCCGTTTCTCCCACCTCAAAATTGGAAGTTTCATAACCTCCACAACAATTCATCTATTGAGATTTAAGATCTCAAGTGTTTCATACTATTGGGACTTAAGGATCCCATCACCTACATACAACACTCCTTTGAAGCTCGAGGCTTCAATTCAACCACCTAATATTAACCTGCGTATACGGTTATCAATTCTCCCCTCAAGTCCTCTCCTTTAGTTGTTATAATCAAGCTCACAACTGTCTAGGAAAATATGCGATAATCTCACCTCGTTGCATAAAGGCATAATTGAGTCCAAATACATGAGGCACCAAAATAAATGAAAATGCATATGGTCTTTCCAAGTAAGGTCACAACGACCTCTTTACTCGAATCCTTTTTTCACAATATTGAGAGGCAAATCCCTAACCATGAAATCCAGTAGTCAATACGTTTGACAACTAAGGAATCCAAGTTCTATCACCCGTTTCTCCCACCTCAAAATTGGAAGTTTCATAACCTCCACAACAATTCATCTATTGAGATTTAAGATCTCAAGTGTTTCATACTGTTGGGATTTAAGGATCCCATCACCTACATACAACACTCCTTTGAAGCTCGAGGCTTCAATTCAACCACCTAATATTAACCTGCGTATACGGTCATCAATTCTCCCCTCAAGTCCTCTCCTTTAGTTGTTATAATCAAGCTCACAACTGTCTAGGAAAATATGCGATAATCTCGCCTTGTTGCATAAAGACATAACTGAGTCCAAATACATGAGGCACCAAAATAAATGACAATGCATATGATCTTTCCAAGTAAGGACACAATGACTTCTTTACTCAAATCCTTTTTTCACAATTCTGAGAGGCAAATCCCTAACCATGAAA
The DNA here is from genome assembly GCA_023525975.1 of Smallanthus sonchifolius. NCBI lineage: Eukaryota > Viridiplantae > Streptophyta > Magnoliopsida > Asterales > Asteraceae > Smallanthus > Smallanthus sonchifolius. The sequence continues at coordinate 18,442,965 of CM042018.1, read as the reverse complement.
TCCAGTAGTCAATACGTTTGACAACTAAGGAATCCAAGGTCTATCACCCGTTTCTCCCACCTCAAAATTGGAAGTTTCATAACCTCCACAACAATTCATCTATTGAGATTTAAGATCTCAAGTGTTTCATACTGTTGGGATTTAAGGATCCCATCACCTACATACAACACTCCTTTGAAGCTCGAAGCTTCAATTCAACCACCTAATATTAACCTGCGTATACGGTCATCAATTCTCCCCTCAAGTCCTCTCCTTTAGTTTTTATAATCAAGCTCACAACTGTCTAGGAAAATACGCGATAATCTCGCCTCGTTGCATAAAGACATAACTGAGTCCAAATACATGAGGCACCAAAATAAATGACAATGCATATGGTCTTTCTAAGTAAGGACACAACGACCTCTTTACTCAAATCCTTTTTTCACAATTCTGAGAGGAAAATCCCTAACCATGACCCAACTCCACCAGTGTTATCTCCAACGACTTAAACATAAATAATCCTTTAAGATTTAAGGATCTCAATTACACAACCCTTCTTTGAAGTTCAAAGACTTCATTTTCAAGTTACATTTTGCGAAGTTCTAAGACTTCAAACACCATTGTGAAATTCGAAGACTTCAAGCACTAGTTTTGAAGTTCGGAGACTTCAAGCACCATTTGTGAAGTTCAAAGACCTCAAACACCAAATGTGAAGTTCAAAGACTTCAATCACCATTTACCTCTCGACTATTTCAATCTTTGACGGATCAACACGGATGCCTTCAGAATCCACCATATTATCCAAAACTGGATTTCACCGAAGCCAAGATGGCACACCCAACTAATTTAATGAAGGACCTTTCCTTCTAAGAATTTTCAAGAAGCTCACGACAATATTGAGCGTAAACAACCTTGTTTCAAAGATAGAAATGACTATCGATGATTATACGACCACCCGTGAAGTTAACGCTCTATATACCCAACCCAAAAAGTCCACTAACCGCAGGACATTAGGTCACTTTATTCTACCTCTGAAAATTAGACTAAAGGACTTCAGCCCCGTCCTTGGTAGTTAAAAAATGTTCGGTTTGACAGCCATAAAATTTCTATTTTTCTCCCCCCTTTATCACCCTTGTGCTTTAGCTCGATACATTCACTTTGAATGTGTCCCGATTTATAACAACTGTAGCACATGTCATTAGGACTATAACACTATGGCATAGTGTGTCCCATCATTCTCCATTCGAGTTACTTTCCACACCTACAACAATAATAAATATTGCATCCATAAAAGTTTTCTAGCTCGGCTAGAATATTTGGCTTCCTTGGAGCCACCCCTAGTTTCCTCCTTACACTCCACTTGTCTCCCAAATTTGATCTCCCTGCAACACATAATAATCAACTCCACCAGAGTTGTACACCAAGTAGGAGAATCAACTCTATATCTCAAAGAGATAGTATCAAGAAGCCAATCTATCTCCATTCCTTCCTAAGCCACCTAAACAGAAAATGGGTGGTCAGAACAAAGGAACAAGACGAGTGTTCGTCTTAAGAAGAGGAGATGAACAAAAAAATAAGGAAGTGGCAGGTACTTTCTTAGTTAATAATATTTACACCAAGATTTTATTTGATACAGGGGCAAATAGAAGTTTTGTTTCATATGCATTCACCCCATATTTAGGCGTAAGACCGATTCCGCTTATTCATGCCTATGCCGTTGAAACGGCAAGTGGTGAATAGATTAGGATAACCGAAACATACCGTGATTATGTCATCAATTTTGGTGACGATAATATATTAGTTACACTAATGCCAATGAACTTGAACGAATATGAAGTTATCGTAGGGATGGATTGGTTAAACCAATACCAAGCCCAGATTGAGTGTGACCAAAAAACGGTCAAGATTAAGAAACCAGATGAAACTAGTTTGATGATTCAAGGTGATAGTAAGACCAATAAGATTGAAATTATTTCTATAGCAAAAGCTAATAAATAATTAATTAAAGGAGATGGTATATTCATACTCAATGCTTTAAACATTAAACCCGAATGACAGATTACGGATATTCCCGTAGTCTATGATCACCCAGATGTTTTTCCGGAAGAATTACCTAGTCTTCCACCTGATCGTCAGATCGAGTTCTGAATCGAACTCATTCCTAGATCTAAACCTGTTGCAAGATCCCCATATCGTCTTGCTCCTTCCGAATTAAAAGAACTCGTGAATCAAATTCAAGAACTCTTAGACAAAGGGTTCATTCGTCCAAGCACTTCACCTTAGGGAGCACCGGTACTATTCATAAAGAAGAAGGACGGAAGCATGAGAATGTGCATTGATTATCGGGAATTAAAGAAGCTGAGTATTAAGAATAGATATTTGTTTCCTAGAATAGATGACTTGTTTGATTAACTTCAAGGAGCCAAGTACTTTTCAAAGATCGATCTTAGATCAGGATATTATCAGTTGAAGTTATAAGAAGATGACGTACCTAAGACTGCTTTCAGGACCCGATACGGTCACTACGAATTCCTGGTCATGTCATTTGATCTAACAAATGCCCTACAACATTTATAGACCTAATGAACAGAGTTTGTAAACCATTCCTTGATAAATTTGTCATCGTTTTCATCGATGATATTCTTATATATTCCCAAAGTCTAGAAGAACATGCGGAGCATCTCAAAATCATTTTGGAAACCCTAAGAAAAGAAAGATTGTATACTAAGTTTTCCAAATGCGAATTTTGGAAACAAGAGGTGCAATTTCTAGGGCACGTCGTGAATGAGAAGGGAATACAAGTGGACCCAAGTAACTTTGAAGCGATTATGAAATGGGAAGCCCCAAAGACTCCGACAGAAATTAGAAGCTTTCTTGGATTAGCCGGTTATTACAGAAGATTTATTCAAGACTTCTCCAAGATTGTTATGCCTTTGACTGCTTTAACTCAGAAAGCAGCCAAGTTTGAATGGGGAACGAAACAAAAAAAAGCACTTAATATTCTAAAACATAAGCTCAGCCATGCACCAATCTTAGCACTAACCGAGGGAAAAGGTGATTTTGTAATTTATTTTGACGCTTCCCGAACTGGTCTGGGTTGTGTGTTGATGCAGCGAGACAAGGTTATTGCCTACACATCACGCCAACTTAAAGTTCATGAAAAAAACTATACCACGCATTACCTAGAACTTGGTGCCATAGTGTTTGCTCTAAAGATCTGGATACAATATCTGTATGGTACCAAATGTGTGATATATTCAGGCCATAAAAGCCTCCAGCATATTTTTAATTAGAAGGATTTAAATATGAGGCAAAGGAGGTGGATGGAACTTATCAACGATTACGACTGTGATATCAAATACCATCCCGGGAAGGCAAATGTAGTGGCAGATGCTTTAAGTTGGAAATAACGAAGCCAACCGATTAAAGTAAAAGCACTACGATTAAAATTGAAGTTAGACTTACTAGAACAAATCAAGGAAATCCAACCAAAAGCATTAGAATAAGGGAATATCAAGAAAGAACGTTTGGTTGGGAAACAAAAGTTGTTATCCAAAGGAAATAATGGAATCATGAGATTCGAGCAAGGAATCTGGATTCCTAAGCTTGGAGATATTCATGAAAACAAATTAGATGAAACACACAAATCAAAATATTCCATGCATCCCGGTGCAAACAAGATGTACAAGGATCTGAAGACATATTACTGGTTGCCAAACATGAAGAGATCAATAGCCCAGTACATAGACAAATGCTTGACTTGTCTTCAAGTTATGATTGAGCACCAGAAACCAGCAGGTCAGTTACAACAATTAGAATTACCTGTCTAGAAATGAGATCGTATTACAATGGATTTCATTACCAAACTACCCAGAACTCAGAAAGGACATAATGCAATATGCGTTGTGGTCGATATACTGACCAAGTCATCCCATTTCATACCCATCAATGAAACATACTCTATGGATAAGTTAGCCATAATTTATATCAATGAAATTGTGAGCCACCATGGCATACCACTGTCTATTATTTCTAATAGAGACAGTCAGTTCACATCTAGATTCTTGATAATTTTTCAGAAAGAACTGGGAACTCGACATACCATGAGTACCACATATCATTCACAAACAGATGGACAGAGTGAACGTATAATTCAAACTCTGGAAGATATGCTAAGAGCATGTGTTATAGATTTAGGAGGTAATTAGGATAATCACCTACCGTTAATCGAATTCTCATATAACAACAGTTATCATTCAAGTATTAAAGCTTCACCATTTAAAGCACTATATAGAAGGAAGTGCAGAACTCTCGTCTGTTGGACTGAAATAGGAGACAGTCAATTATCTGGACCTGAAGTTATACAAGAAACAACAGATAAGATAGTCCAAATTAAATAACGGTTGAAAGCAGCTCAGGATCGTCAGAAGAGTTATGCTGATAAAAGACGACGACCTTTAGAATTCCAAGTCGGAGATTATGTGATGTTAAAGGTTTCACCTTGGAAAGGTGTTTTAAGGTTCAGAAAATGAAGAAAGTTAGGACGAAGATATATCGGACCTTACAAAATCATTGAAAGAATCGGAGCAGTAGCCTACAAGTTAGAACTACCCGAAGCACTGTAAGAGATTCATAAAACATTTCAAATATCTTGCTTACGCAAGTGTTTAGCTTATCCAACTCAGGCTATTACCCTAGACGATGTACACGTAGATGGTAAACTTCATTTCACTGAACAACCGATCAAGATTTTAGGCAATCAAGAACGGAAATGGAGAAAGAAAGTTATACCAATGGTGTTCTTTCAATGGCAAGGTCGGATCGGAGCCGACAAGACTTGGGAATTAAAGGAACAGATGAAAGCCAAATATCCTCAACTATTCACATATTAATTTCGAGGACGAAATTTCTTAAAGAAGAGGAGATTTGTAACACCCCGAAAATCCCCTAAGGAAATAAAGGATTAAAATTGCCAATTTTCATAAGTTCAGGGGCTATAGTGAGAATATTCAAAATCCAAGGATCAAAAATGAAAACTTGGGAAAAATAGCCTGTAACGGACCGTCACCGGCCATAACGGTCCGTTACACGTCATGACGGACCGTCACCCGTCATGACGGTCCGTGCCACAAAACCCAGAAGTGGTTTAGGGTTTCTGACACGTGTACGCTGACTCACCACTCGTGACAGGCCGTCACGAACCATAACGGTCCATTACGTGGTCAGGAAGTGCGTAGCCGCCAAGCAAAGCCATGACGGACCGTCACGCCTAGTAACGGTCTGTCACGACCCCAAATCTTGCCCTATAAATAGATGGTCGATCCTAGACCTTTTCTCACACCATTCCACACTCAAAAACACACACAAACTTCTAGAGTTCCAATCCCGAGCCCCGGTTCACGTGCGAAAGTCCAGTTTCCAGCGTTTCGACTCCAAATTGTCGTAGATAGTGCTGAGGTTAGGTTCCGACCTACTGGTAAAGCTTTGATTATACACCATTAAGCTAGAATTGTGTACTTAAGTAATGCCATTACATATCTAGGAACTCTGTCCGAGGTGTTTACCATATTACTGATTTGATAAGCCGAAATACTGCCGAGGTCAGTTCCTAAACTTTGATGCATGAACCCAATCATGACCTTGTTCGGCATGATCAATTTATGAAAACATTTTTAGTATCTTGAAACGATTGCACCGATTGTTTATATATAATGTATTCTAAGCGCTTATTGTATTTCACTTGCCCGTGGAATGACATGTTGGACAGGACCCATGGAACGGTCTTTGGTTATATATAGACTGAATGATTATTCATAGTTGTCTATGAATTTGGGTGTTGAAGCCCATACATGTGTTCAAGATACTTTTCCGGGTCATTTTAATAAACTATTTTAGTTTATGAATTCACCAGCTTTATGCTGACCCATTTTTTATCAAATGTTTTTTTGAACGCATCACAGGTAGACAATAGATGAGACATTTCCAGGACTAGAATGAAATGATGAATGATCTAGATGATGGGCATACCTGGAACTATAAGTCCGGAATGATATGTTCCTTGTTAGGAACGATGATAAAATGTTATGTAACATTTTGATTTCACGAATGTAAAACAATGTTTTGATGAAATGACAGATGATGGTTTAGTTTCCGCTGTGTATTTTGATATTAACATCACAGTAACTAGAAGGCGACCTTCTGATCAGTATACAGCTATCTGACAAGCGGAATGTTCTGTCTAAGGAAAGAGCTGTGTATAAATCTCTTCTAGACCCGTCGTTCTTTCCTGGAAATATGTCTGTTGGAGGTACTACTCTAGTTAGATAACTGTTTTGTGTTATGGGTGTGACAAATTCCATGATTGAAAACCTACATATGACGTATATTTGGACATATGTCACCTCCACCTTTTCCCCAATGTTATCAAGTTATTCTCCCGTTACTCAATTCCCCAAAATTTGGTAATATGTTTTATCTCACTAAGCTATAGTTTATGCATATAACAGTGTCATAGATGGTCCAAATGAACTTCCTGAGGAGCTTGACTTAGTTACAAAAATAAATGTTGCTGTCAAGAAGAAAGATACAGTGATGCAGGTACTTAAGGATTTTTTTTCTAGGCTGTAGTTAGTGAAGGGTAATTATTAGGGTGGCAATTCCTAACACGGCTCGAACACAACACAAAACTATCATGTTTGGGGTTGTCATTTTTAACCCGTTTAATAAACAGGTTGATCTGTTTAGCCTGTTTGATTAAACATGTTGACCCATTAACCCGTTTGAAATTAAAATAAAAAATTAAAGGTATATATTTTATAAGGTCAACTTTCCAACCCGTTTACGATTCGTTTAAACTATTTATTACAAACCTTTCATGACCCATTTAACCTATTTACATCTCATTCCTGTACGGGTTAACCTTTAGCCATTTAAATCAAATAGGTCGACTCGTCAACCCATTTAAAATTAGAATAAAAAACTAAAGTATATATTGTGCAAGGTCAACTCATTAACCCATGTACCTGTTTATGATTTGTTTAAACTGTTTCCTGCAGCCCTGTGGCGGGACAAGCTTCTAGAACTACGCTTTCCAGAGAAATGAGTATTTCAGCCATATAACAAAGATCATATATTCTTGTATCTATAGATTAAATGGGCCCTAGAAAACGTTGTTTGTGTGGAAATGTATATGATTACGGGTCAGTCCTGTAAACTGATGGTGCTTATGAAATCAGTGATCCATAATGTGCTCTGAAATACTACTGAATGTAAAAGCAGTTTTTTGATTTATTATCAGTAAATTAATTTGCTTTGGGTGGAATTCTTTTTGTGTGGATGATGCGACTTTAGAATTTACTATTGAAGGAATAGGTTTGACTTTAGAAAGTCAAATTCATTACTTTAGAAGTCATTTGAAAGTTGATTGGTTTGACTTCAAAATCATATGCAAGGATTTGAAGTGGGCAATGCTTGCAAAGCATATACATACATGTCTAGGAGATCTTATTAAATTCATAGAAAACTAATTTGTTCAGTGGGATTGTTTGTAAAACTAGCAACTTCTATAAAGAGGGGATTTTGAATTTTTGGAGATAGAAAAAAATCTTAAATTTGTATCCTTTCTGTATAAACGTAACGAACAATTGCAAAAAAGAACCCAATAAAAATGAATACGTAATTTCAGTAATGAGAAGTACTTACAATTTTATAAAATTTGTTGTTTTTATTGTTCAATCCGTGTAATACACGGGTTTCTAACCTAGTATATATATATATATATTATAATTAATAGATTGTTGTATTTGGGGAAGTAGATTAAAATAAGATCAAAATAGGTAGGCGTTGGAGTCTAGTGATAAAAGTGAAGTCCCACAACCAACATGTTGTAGGTTCTAACTTTGTCCATTACAATAAAAAAACGTCGTTTAAAAAAAATAAAGATCAAAATAAATGTGTTGTCTGAATTTTGTTTTTTGAATTTTGAGTTTTTAAATAATCCTTATCCTAGATATTTGTGTGTATGTGTCAGGTTCCCTGGGAAGTGAAAAATAATGTGAAATGTACAAAGTGGGAATGTAATTACACACCATATGTGTATAATTACGAACAATTATATACATAATAACGCGACCTATTTACATAGTAACCTGTGGTTATGTATATAATTACGCACATTTATACACAAAGTACAACACACTTTTTTTTTTCTTAAAGTAACTATTTTTTAATATAACAATACCCTTCTCAAACAAACGAAAAATACTCGATTTTATGGTATATTTTTTTTAACTAATAGAGTATATAAAAGTGATAGGGCTTTAAATATTGAAGTGGTTAGCTAAATATAACAATACTGGTTTTTCCTTTTTGGTCTTTTCTTCCGGTTAATTATAAAATCGCCACCGTCTTTTTGCCATTGGCTTGTCTTAATAAGGGTCAGGATTCATTTCACACATTTTTCATCAAAAAGCAACTTTGAATAAGTAAGAAAATTTTAGAGAATAAACAACATTCATATGTAAATCACTACCAAAAAATTGAAAAATTTGCGACAACAGATTTCGTGAGAAATTTGTCGGAATTGTCCGTTAGCATCAAGTGTTCGACAAAAAGTGTTTGTTGAAAAACCCTCGTAGGAAATGTTTTTTTCCGACAAAGTCCCGACTAATTTTCCGACGAATTAGCGACACAAACCTTTCGTCGGTAATTTTCAACAATATTCCGACGATTATGAAACACACCACTTTTAAAATCACGAGGCTTTAACGCGCGGAAGACTTAAACCCAGAAATTTTTTTATTTTTTTTTTACCTCTCGCGTCCCGCGAGAAACATAGGCCACCTCCCTCGCGCCCCGCGAGGGAGCCTTTTTCACAGAAAGTTTCCAGCTTTTTCTGCAGGTTTCAAAACCTTGCCATTTTTCCAACTTTTACCAAAATGTTTGACACCAAACCTTCCCAACACATGGGTTTTTACCAAAAACAAACATATGACATTACATATTCACCAAAACATAAATCAAGTGTCAAACACACCACTTTACAAGGATTTTACATAAATCCTCAAAAACACAAAAATTGCATACGAGAATCCTTCACCCTTGAACATTGACATAGACCTACCTCGGAGCTTTCCCTGTATAACCACAATAATATTTCACCATAAGTAATGATATAAACATATCAAACAAGTATTTACAACTTGTTTTCACCCTTTTCACCTATTTAACCCATTTGACCCGTTTGCGTCTATTTGGTCAATTATGGTTCCATACATTAGCATTTCATTAACATATTACCATAGTAATGTGCTAGACTTAACAAACAAGTATTTACAACTTGTTTTCATCCCTTTCACCCATTTGACCCATTTGACCCGTTCACACCCAATTGGTCAACTAAGGTCCCTTACACTTGACTTATATACCACATAAGTCAATTACACCACATTCACCATTATTCCACAATGGTTTGACTTATATACCACATAAGTCCATATACGCCAATCTCACCATTATTCCACAATGGTTAGACTTATATTCCGCATAAGTCAATTTACACCGACTTCACCATTTTTCCACAATGGTTGACTTATATTCCATATAAGCCACTTTCCTCAAATTACCATATTTAGTTTGACTTTACACCACATAAGTCAATTACTATACTTTATCACATACCACATTTTAGCTTAACTATATACCACATAGTCATTTACACCAATTCAACATATTCTACATTTTAGTTTGACCATATACCACATAGTCAACTACATTATGCATACAAACTTGGCTTTTACCACACAAGTCAATTGTTTACACCATATAGGTTTATTAACTAAATTCATCCACATACCAATAAACACATATAAGATATTTGTATAACCAACATGAAATTCAAACATGATCAACACCACCACCTATCATTACTAAGTAAGTGCAAACTTTTGAGTTAGAAGATCCCGCAACACCTTCTAGCTTTGCAATTTGATCACCTAAACAAATTCACCTAGTTTAGTAATCTATCATACATCAAAATTCCACTACAATTGAGTTCACAACTCAATTCCACATTTCCAACCCAAATTGACCCGTTTGGGTTATCCTCATAACCAAACACCCTCTTTCACCACAAACTCACCCACTTGAGTTTCATTATCTTAATCTTAACACTAATTTTTCTTTAAAAAATTATTATTAAGTTAATTTGGTGTTTGTTCAAGTGTCTAACATCTTAAAAACACTTAATCTTCATTAATTCATCATTTTAGCATCATGATCCAAACACCCCCAATTTCCACCATATGAACCCTAACTTCTCATAACCAAAATCAAAGGGTTCTAGGATGTTAATCATCATTCTTTAACTTTAGTTTAGCTAGATTATCAATAATCTAACACCATTTCATCACATGCATACATAATTTCGGATTTCACCCAAAACCCACCAAGAACACATTCATGGTGAAATCAAGAGGAAGAGAATCACTTACTTGATGTTATGAAGGTGTTGTGTGAGCCAAAACCTTCACTAATCAAGCTTCAATTGCACGAAAATGGCTTCAACACACTTTTCTCTTTTTCCTCTCTTGCTCAAGAACGACTTCAATTGTGCAAATGAAGCCAATTTTGACTTCACCAAGTCAAATGGCAGATTTTTGGCCATTTTACACATTTAGTCCTTCAACTTCCATTTCATCCATTACATCCCATAGTTAGTTAAAACTAACAAAACCCTATTACAAACTTGAAACCCACTTGTTTCCTACTTATTTCTAAAATATTATTTTCACCATAATATTAATTAGAAATATTAATTTATTTAAAACGAAACCCGGATTTTGGTTCGTTACAAATCACCTCCCCTTATTTGGGTTTCGTCCCCGAAACCCGACTTCACATAAAAAAGTTCGGATAATATTTGAGCATTTCTTCCTCGGTTTCCCAAGTCATTTCCGCTCCCCTTCTATGTTTCCACCTCACCAAAACTTGGCTAATCTCTTTATTGCGCAAACGCTTCACTTTTCTATCCAAGATTGCCACCGGTTCCTCAACATAATTCAACTTTTCATCCAATTCGATATCGTCCAAAGGAACAAAAGTAGATTCATCCGCCAAACACTTCCGCAAATGAGACACATGAAATGTGTTATGAAGTCTACTTAGTCCCTCCGGTAGCTCCAAACGATAAGCTACCGTACCCACCTTTGCTATCACCTTAAACGGCCCGATGAAACGAGGACTTAACTTCCCCCGTTTCCTAAACCGTATCACCCCTTTCCAAGGAGAGACTTTCAAAAGCACAAAGTCCCCCACTTGAAATTCAATCGCCCGCTTCCTATTATCCGCATAAGACTTTTGGCGATCTTGAGCCGCCTTCAAGCGTACTATAATTTGGTCAATACTATCATTAATTTCCTTGACCACTTCGACACTACCAAGCTCTCGTTGACCAATCTCACCCCAACACACGGGTGTTCGACACTTTCTCCCATACAATGCCTCAAAAGGCGGCATACCAATACTAGAATGGTAACTATTGTTGTAAGAGAATTCCGCCAACGGTAAATGGTCGTCCCAACTACCTCCAAAATCCAAGGCACACACTGTTACACCCCAACCGACGGCGGAAACGTCGGGGCGTGAAGCGTGCAGACTGTTCATCGCTCATGGTTTACTAAAGTTTAAATAATTAATAATTTATTTCATTGCAATCAACCAAGTTCAACAAAACACAATCAATCCACAAAGCAAAATGTAAATTACATAGAATAAACTGATTTAATTAAATACTAAGTCCAACAATCCTATGTGTAGCATAACTTGAATCACTTCTAACGTCAGTACCTGAAACATGGTTAAAACGACGTCAACTAGAAAGTTGGTGAGAATACATAGGTTTTATTGTGTGATAGCAAAATACGTGTTGTGTGCATACAGTTCAATACTAACATGGCAATTAAGGCAATTATGGAGAGAAAACTATCATGTGACCTATACAATCAAACCTTTGTAACTTGCACTCAAAATTTGTGTTGTCAGTAACAGTCACCCAACCTGGGTGGGTTTGTCAGACTCAATAGATCTACCACTGTTTACTGTCGGCTGTTAGTTAATGATTGTACATGAAGAGCATAATAGTTGGTCTACACGTCTAGTACTCAAGCATAAAGCGCAAAATTTGTATACATGCATAGGATGGAACTGTATATGTGTATAATTGAAAACATGTAAATAGAACGCATGTTCCACCCCAAAAGTTGTAAATAGTTTGAAAAGGGGGTTATGTAAACTCACATGTTATGCAGAGTGTAGATCACACAAGCAAGTATGAAATGGCGGTGTGTTGTAGAGTGCTAGATTCGACCTAATGAACAATGTATATAATTATGTATTAATGACTTGCGTTTATTCGATATCGGAAGTGGATTTGTTTTAGGGTTTGTTATAAAATACACCGTTTTATTTAGAATGTTTATTAGATAGTAATGATATCTGTATTTATTTAATTGTAAGTTTAAATAAGTAATACTTGTTAAAGACAAAACGTATTGTTGTTTATAAAAATAATTATGTAGTATTTTATTGATTTTAATTTAAAAAAAGAGCAAATAATTGATTCGAATGATTTGTTAACGAAACTCGGTTCTGAATATTTTATAAAATAATACTCTTTATAACATTAGAATATAATATATTAAATTGGTTAAAATAAAGATTCTGTTAAGGGGGACACGACCGTGCTCGTGTTGGGCACGACCGCGCTCGGCTCGCACGCGACCGCGCTTGGTCGGTAGCGCGCCCGTGGTTGGTCAGAAGGCTTCAAAAGGGTCTGTCCGTAGAGCACGACCGTGCTCGTGTCCGGCACGACCGCGTCTAGGGTTGGTTTAGGTCAGGACTTTGTTTGCTCGGCAAACACGACCGGGCCATGACTCGGGCACGACTGTGCTTGGTCAGGCACGACCGCGCTCCATGATGAGCGTGACCGTGTCTGGTCTTTTTCAGACACAATTCGCTCGATTCTTGTATTAAAAGCCACTGGAATCAAAGGGTTTTCATTCATAAAGTGTTTTCGAACCTACTCCTACTATTTAATTGGGTTAAAAACACATCTTTCGTGTAGTTTGATTAAATCGTTTATTTTTCAAAACTAAATTTCAAAACTGATTAATCGTGTAATGTAGCAACGAATTAGGTTAGGGCTTTTGATCATAGTGAAGAGACGAACCAATTGGACTACTACTAACCTGTTTAGATTGGGCAACGAGTGATGTCGGCCTCGAGGAAGAAATCGTGGCTCTTGAGGATCGGCAGAGGAATAGCGGTGATGATCAGACGATTTTTGGGTTGAGATGGGTTTATGGAAGTCGTACGAAGTTATTATAATAGTTTAATTCGTTTGATTCTATCATAATTACACGATTCGATTAAGAATGGAAAGTCCAGGTAAAATTTCAAGGATTCGTTCGATTGGAAGTGTATTGGGCCGTGTCTAGGTCTTAATTTACCGAATATCGATTTCTGTATACACCGCGGTTTCTAAAACGCGTCTCAATTCTATTTTTGGACAAGATTTGAGTCGGTTTGACTTTTCAGAAGTCAAACTGTGTCGGAGGCTCGACCGTGCTTAATCTTAAGCACGACCGTGGTCGTGGTCTTAAGCGCGACCGTGCTTCTATCAAGCACGACCGTGCTTGCACCAATTTTAGGTAAATACAAGAATAGTCCTTGTAGTTTTCTAGTCTTGACGTTGTTGTGAGTTTTGATTAGTTTTGGTCCTCGGGGTTTGTAAGATAATGGAGGGTTATTTTAGTTATTATTGTAATGTCATAAATGTGTGTATGTTCTTACGTCTTCGTCATTGCACAGGAAATAATGAATGTTGTGACAAGTGGTGAATGTAGAATTGGAAGCGAAATCGTCTTTCATTGTACGACATTAAATAATAGGAAAAACATGGATGTTACAGTATCCCCATGTTGAGGGAATTTCGTCCCGAAATTGAATTAGTTCAAGCTACTGAAACTGCAAGGAGACGTGGGTTTGGATTTTTCAATGGGTTTTTGACAATTGGCCTAGGGAGTAATACGGATGGCCAGGTTTCAGTCTGAAAAAAAAATTTGTCGTCATGTCGGGCATAGAGGGTGGTAGTGGGTTTAGTCTTGAAAAGGGTTAAGGAGAAGACTATCAACGAATACCCTAGACTCTAAAGATAACATTGTATTACTTTAAATAGGAACGATAGGGATTTGGTAATTAGGGTTTGTTTGTGATGTGGTCTATTATGCCCGAGATTTGTTAGTGGATGAGGGGTTTCACAAATATTGGTCAATGTCAGAATATCATAAAAACTTCTCGTGATACGAACAACGCTACTACTTGCAATATGACAGGAACACTTATATATAGGAAGTACCAGCGGCGTATCCACCATGCCCTTGTCACATCACATTTGTCTTGTTGTCATATATCATGATAGGTTTTAGGTCATAACACACGACAAAATTTCACTATGCTTTCCCTGCGCTGATTTGTATAATTCCGTGTGCACCCGTAATTATTCAAATCATCGTATGGTCCGTATAGATCGTTTCGTTGTGTGCGGGTAAGGAGCACAATTTTTACTATGATCACGTTTATTGATTACACATAAAAGTCGCTACCAAGTAACTATGTCCCTAATCAGGTCAGTTTGCAACTAAAGACTAGTAAAGTAGTAACACTTAGAGTTTCTTAGTTTGCTCGTGTTTGAACAAGAATACGTCAAACCCCGAGTCGTTTCAATGTATTATGGTCTTCAACTTTGGCGTACAAAGTGCATGACCATGTCTTGTGTATGATGTAATCAATCTATTGCAAATATTGTAAGCAATTTTGTTTCGAGTATATAGTAAACACACAAGTCTCATGTATGATCTAGTGCCACGTAGTTTGTAATCAAATAGGTCTCGTAAATAAATTAGCGTCTTGTATTTTGTAAATCAATAAGCTCTAATGTGTAATGTAAACAACATAGTATCATGTGTATTGTAGGAAATGGACCTCATGTATAGTGTTAGCAACTTAGAATCATGTATTCTGTATAACGTACACCGTTTAATATCAAGTGCTTTGTAACAAAATGAGTTTCATGTATAGTGTGGTCAATCTAGAACTATGTATCAATGACGCAAATCTTATGCATCACGTATATTGCAAACAATTAAGTTTCGTGTATTATGTAATTTGTGTAGTATTGGATATATTGAGAATAATTGAGTTTTATGTACCATAAGATTGCATTGAATATATTGGGAACGTGAGCATTGAACTTCGCGTGCGATGTGTACTAACGGGTTTTGTATACGATCTAGTGTTGCGAAGAAGTGTGTTGTTGTCGTTCTTGTAAGACGTGGTAGTTAGGTTCTAGCCCCTTAAATATCGTTGAGGTTTGTGGGGATGTTTAACATCTACGCGGTACGGATCGTCTCTTGAAGCGGCAAGTGAAAAGTAACGAGGAGGTTCTGAAACACTCAGTGGGATGTGTTTACAAATAATTGATCTTTGTTTGAAAATAGGAAATTGTAAATTGTTCTTGGTTATAGATGTATAAAGTAATGAAACTATTGAGTTAAATAATCTAAATAAATAGACCATTTACAGGAAAAATCTTTAATTTAAAAAAAAATTTTAATTATTATGGAGGGAATATTTTAAGATGACTTATTGGCTAAACAAGTAGTCGTATATTAATTTAGCCAATGTTTAAAAATAATTACTGTAATGAGGAAAATCATGCTTGTTTATCAATTTGAAGTAATATTTCTATAAAATAGGTTGTATTAATTTCCCTTGTAAAGTGAAAATGTTTATGGGAAGTTTATGTTTCTGATATTCTTTTAAAAGTTCGATAAATGTTTAGTTCTGAAAACAACGAGGTTGTTTAAATCTAATATGATGATTTGATTATGAAGAAGATGAAATCGTATTGGATGAAGAAGGTGATACTTGAGGGATCTTAATGAAAATATGATGGATGAACAATGAATAATAACTTTAGAATTTTGAAAAATATAAAATTTATTAAATGCTGAAATGGTAAACATTATTCAAAACATAAGGAAAAGTTTTCAAGTTGAAAATTTAAAGGCAATAAATAGAAATTTCTGCTAACGCCTCTGGTAGTTTCCCACTAGAAGGAAGATAATCACCAAGACGAGCACCGCTATGGTCATTCGGGTAGTTAATCTGGCTTCGGCCCTAGCTGTTTCCGTGCGATTCTCAAGCATTTCTCTTTCGAGGATGGAAATTAACTCCTTTTGGTGCCCTAATTGATTCACTAGGCTATCCATTCTCTGTCCTTGCAAGTCATGTATTACTCCGTGCTCCATCCTTTGCCTCTCAAACTCGGAGGTCCTCACATATTGGTGAATGTCGTTGATTGGAATTCCCATAGCACTAGTGGGTGCCATGGTATGCCTTGTCCAAGGGTTAGGATGATATGGGTCGGGCATCAGATACGGGTCTCTTAATGGGGGTGATCCAGGTGTTCGAAGTCTCGGGCCGGTGTTCCTAGTCCAATCTGCACTTACATCAACTCTTGGTCTAGTAGCTGGAGGTGTTGGTGACCGATACACGGGTGTCCCAATGTCTTCTTCCCAATCAGACTCTGCTCCAGGACGGTAAACCGGGGAGGAAGGAGAGTAGGAGTCCATATCTAGCAGAGAAACAATGAAAAGGTTGTAAGTGATAGTGAAATATCGAGTGTTAAATGTAGGGGATCTCATAGGTTTAAAGTTTGACTAGTCATAACACCGAGTCTCCACAATAGTATTTTAGAAACACACTTGACCTATAAGCATGCATCCCTGAGGAGAATTTCCAGGAAGGAGGGGTGGGTCACTAAGACACAGTTAAGTGCCCTGTCTTTCCTTAGCCAGAATCCCTCATGGGCCTACATACTCTTCCAGCCATCATGTATTAATAGTACTATTGTTGGGCTCATGGTCATGATGAGAATTATTATGGACTGGGCCTTGTGGCCCGAATGTAAGGTTTACGCATTTCAGTGGACTTCTTCTTCTTGGAAGATAGAGGAGCTTCTTAGTTTATTATTGGTGGGCATTAGGCCCAATAGTTTAGATTTAGTTCACAAGGGTGGTGGCATTATATGTGTGAATTTAAGGGTGTATGAAAACTTTGGTGTGTGTGTTTGTGTTTAAAACTTAGGATAACACTTAATGAAACACATAGGTAGTATGTAGATAGTAATGAATGTAAGCACAAGGGTTATCAAGTAGCGTGACACATAAACTATCATGTATTGTAGCATGTATTGAAATTACTTAGGGTAACATGTAAAAATATCCAAACAAAACGGATATTCATAGTTTGGATTGTACTCAAATAGTGACATAATCACTTGAATACTATGACACATTAAGGTTAATTAAACTTATATAACTTTCAAGGAGACGTGCTTTAGCCTATAAGTAAACACTCATCCCGGGAATTCCCAGGAAAGCATACGGGTCCCTCGGTTGATTGGGATTTATACGAAATGCTTTCCTAGACAGAAAACCCGGAATACAGGTGTCACCCTTCCAGATTGCACGTGTCCTCTAATAATTAACAAAGTTTAAAACCTTAACGAAGAAATAATTAAATTTTATAGATTTAACTCCATGAAGATTCCACATGCTATGTTGAATATGATAAGGAAGTAGACAAGAAGGTTATGAGGTTTAGGGTAAGGGTAGGGATATTATTTTATCTAATTTATTATTTAGGTATAGTTTAGTAAGTTATGAATTCTAACAATTAAGGTACCATGATAAAATAAAATATAGTAAGCATGTATCACATAGCATGTAACACATAGTATGTAGCATATCATATATTCATAGAGTATGGTAAATAATGGGTGTCCTAAGGTTATAGTCTAGGTCAAGTGTCTAATAACCTAAATCCCTATAACCAAGGCTCTGATACCAATCTGTCACACCCCAACCGACGGCGGAAACGTCGGGGCGTGAAGCGTGCAGACTGTTCATCGCTTACTAAAGTTTAAATAATTAATAATTGTTTTCATTGCAATCAACCAAGTTCAACAAAACACAATCAATCCACAAAGCAAAATGTAAATTACATAGAATAAACTGATTTAATTAAATACTAAGTCCAATAATCCTATGTGTAGCATAACTTGAATCACTTCTAACGTCAGTACCTGAAACATGGTTAAAACGACGTCAACTAGAAAGTTGGTGAGAATACATAGGTTTTATTGTGTGATAGCAAAATACGTGTTGTGTGCATACAGTTCAATACTAACATGGCAATTAAGGCAATTATGGAGAGAAAACTATCATGTGACCTATACAATCAAACCTTTGTAACTTGCACTCAAAATTTGTGTTGTCAGTAACAGTCACCCTACCTGGGTGGGTTTGTCAGACTCAATAGATCTACCACTGTTTACTGTCGGCTGTTAGTTAACGATTGTACATGAAGAGCATAATAGTTGGTCTACACGTCTAGTACTCAAGCATAAAGCGCAAAATTTGTATACATGCATAGGATGGAACTGTATATGTGTATAATTGAAAACATGTAAATAGAACGCATGTTCCACCCCAAAAGTTGTAAATAGTTTGAAAAGGGGGTTATGTAAACTCACATGTTATGCAGAGTGTAGATCACACAAGCAAGTATGAAATGGCGGTGTGTTGTAGAGTGCTAGATTCGACCTAATGAACAATGTATATAATTATGTATTAATGACTTGCGTTTATTCGATATCGGAAGTGGATTTGTTTTAGGGTTTGTTATAAAATACACCGTTTTATTTAGAATGTTTATTAGATAGTAATGATATCTGTATTTATTTAATTGTAAGTTTAAATAAGTAATACTTGTTAAAGACAAAACGTATTGTTGTTTATAAAAATAATTATGTAGTATTTTATTGATTTTAATTTAAAGAAAGAGCAAATAATTGATTCGAATGATTTGTTAACGAAACTCGGTTCTGAATATTTTATAAAATAATACTCTTTATAACATTAGAATATAATATATTAAATTGGTTAAAATAAAGATTCTGTTAAGGGGGACACGACCGTGCTCGTGTTGGGCACGACCGCGCTTGGCTCGCACGCGACCGCGCTTGGTCGGTAGCGCGCCCGTGGTTGGTCAGAAGGCTTCAAAAGGGTCTGTCCGTAGAGCACGACCGTGCTCGTGTCCGGCACGACCGCGTCTAGGGTTGGTTTAGGTCAGGACTTTGTTTGCTCGGCAAACACGACCGGGCCATGACTCGGGCACGACTGTGCTTGGTCAGGCACGACCGCGCTCCATGATGAGCGTGACCGTGTCTGGTCTTTTTCAGACACAATTCGCTCGATTCTTGTATTAAAAGCCACTAGAATCAAAGGGTTTTCATTCATAAAGTGTTTTCGAACCTACTCCTACTATTTAATTGGGTTAAAAACACATCTTTCGTGTAGTTTGATTAATTCGTTTATTTTTCAAAACTAAATTTCAAAACTGATTAATCGTGTAATGTAGCAACGAATTAGGTTAGGGCTTTTGATCATAGTGAAGAGACGAACCAATTGGACTACTACTAACCTGTTTAGATTGGGCAACGAGTGATGTCGGCTTCGAGGAAGAAATCGTGGCTCTTGAGGATCGGCAGAGGAATAGCGGTGATGATCAGACGATTTTTGGGTTGAGATGGGTTTATGGAAGTCGTACGAAGTTATTATAATAGTTTAATTCGTTTGATTCTATCATAATTACACGATTCGATTAAGAATGGAAAGTCCAGGTAAAATTTCAAGGATTCGTTCGATTGGATGTGTATTGGGACGTGTCTAGGTCTTAATTTACCGAATATTGATTTATGTATACACCGCGGTTTCTAAAACGCGTCTCAATTCTATTTTTGGACAAGATTTGAGTCGGTTTGACTTTTCAGAAGTCAAACTGTGTCGGAGGCGCGACCGTGCTTAATCTTAAGCACGACCGTGGTCGTGGTCTTAAGCGCGACCGTGCTTCTATCAAGCACGACCGTGCTTGCACCAATTTTGGGTAAATACAAGAATAGTCCTTGTAGTTTTCTAGTCTTGACGTTGTTGTGAGTTTTGATCAGTTTTGGTCCTCGGGGTTTGTAAGATAATGGAGGGTTATTTTAGTTATTATTGTAATGTCATAAATGTGTGTATGTTCTTACGTCTTCGTCATTGCACAGGAAATAATGAATGTTGTGACAAGTGGTGAATGTAGAATTGGAAGCGAAATCGTCTTTCATTGTACGACATTAAATAATAGGAAAAACATGGATGTTACACACGCTCGCAACATATCCTCGAGCGTTTGAATCGTTCGCTCGCTTTGACCATCCGTTTGTGGATGATAAGCGGTGCTAAGATTTAATCTAGTCCCCATATCCTCATGGAATTTCTTCCAAAAACGAGAAGTAAATCTCGTATCACGATCCGATATAATCGACACCGGCACACCATGGCGTGACACAATTTCTTTCACATACATTTCCGCCAATCTATCCGAAGAATACGTTTCCTTTATAGGAAGGAAATGTGCACTCTTCGTCAACCGATCCACTACTACCCATATTGCATCATAACCCTTTCGGGTCTTTGGTAGTTTAGTAATCAAATCCATGGTTATATTTTCCCATTTCCAAAGCGGTATTTCAAGCGGTTGAAGCTTTCCATACGGCTTTTGGTGCTCCGCTTTTACTCTTAAGCACGTGAGACACCTCTTAAAATACTTAACAACATCACGCCTCATACCCGGCCACCAAAAATGACACCTCAAATCGTAAAACATCTTTGTGGCACCCGGATGGATAGAATATTTGGATTTATGCGCCTCATCCAAAATAGTTGTCAAAACACTTGACAACCTAGGAATCCAAATCCTATCAAAGCATGTCTTCAAGCCCATGCTATTTTCACCAAGCTTATCAACATAAGCAACCATCCGCTCTTTCTTCAAGTCACCACCAAGTGCTAACACTTGAGCCTCCCGGATTTCATCAATAAGAGATGATGAAATTGTCATCTTGAATGACTTCACCTTGATAGGTGAATGACTTGACTTTCTACTAAGCGCATCCGCCACTACATTCGCTTTACCCGGATGATAAAGTATCTCACAATCATAATCCTTAACCAATTCAAGCCACCGTCTTTGCCTCATATTGAGGTCCTTTTGGTCAAAGAAATATTTGAGACTTTTGTGATCCGTGTAGATTGTACACTTAGCACCATACAAATAATGCCTCCAAATCTTGAGCGCGAAAACCACGGCTGCAAGCTCTAAATCATGGGTTGGGTAATTCACCTCGTGAGTCTTTAATTGCCTAGATGCATAGGCAATCACTTTCCCCCTTTGCATCAAAACACACCCCAACCCTGAATGCGAGGCATCCGAATAAACAACAAAATCCTCGGTCCCATCCGGCAAGGATAAAACAGGCGCCTTAGTCAACTTTTCTTTCAAGAGTTGAAAGGCAGATTCTTGCTCGGGACTCCAAACAAACTTTGTCTCTTTACGAGTCAACTTCGTCATCGGCAAAGCAATCCGAGAGAAGTTTTCGATGAACCTCCGATAATAACCCGCTAACCCCAAGAAACTTCTAATCTCCGAAGGCGTCTTCGGTGATGACCATTCTTTAACTGCCACTATCTTGGATGGGTCGACTGTAATCCCTTTCCCATTAATCACATGACCCAAGAACTGGATCTCGCGCAACCAGAATGCACATTTGGAGAATTTAGCATAAAACTTTTCTCTTTGAAGTACTTCAAGAATCTCACGCAAATGACAAGCATGATCACCCTCGCTCCTCGAATAAATGAGAAGATCGTCAATAAGCATAATGACCGAACGGTCGAGGAACGGTCTACACACCGGGTTCATGAGATCCATGAAAACCGCGGGTGCATTGGTTAAACCGAATGGCATAACCGTAAATTCATAGTGACCGTAACGAGTGCGAAAAGCGGTTTTAGGAATGTCATCTTTTTTCACTTTCAGCTGATGGTACCCGGATTTCAAGTCAATCTTAGAGAACCACGACGCCCCTTGCAATTGATCAAAAAGGTCGTCAATCCGAGGTAATGGGTACCTATTCTTCACCGTCAACTTATTCAACTCTCGATAATCCATACACATCCTCATGCTCCCATCCTTCTTTTTAACGAAGAGAACGGGCGCACCCCAAGGTGAGACACTTGGGCGTATGAAACCTTTATCAAGCAACTCTTGCAATTGATCCATCAACTCTTTCATTTCTGGCGGTGCCAATCTATAAGGCGCTTTGGCTACCGGTTTAGCACCCGGCATCAAGTCGATCCCAAACTCAATCTCCCTATCAGGCGGAACCCCCGGTAACTCGTCAGGAAACACATCCACAAACTGATTCACGACCGGCACATCGGGAATCTCTTTTACCTTTCCATCCACATCCGTAACACATGCCATGAACGCCTTGCACCCACGCGCCATGTACTTGGTTGCCTTCACAAAAGAGCACAACCTCACCTTACCTTTCTTATCACCTTCTATGTAGATGGACTCTCCCGACGGGAAATCAAGTTGGATCGCTTTTGGTCCACATAAAATACTCGCCTTATTCTTTGACAACCAATCCATCCCCACAATAACATCAAAATCCCCCATAGCCATAGGAATCAAATCAATAAGAAATGTTTCACCCCCCGCTCTCAACTTGCAATTTCTAAAAATATCAAACACCAGGAAGCTCTTATCATTGGCCGCCTCGATTTCCAAAGGTTCATCTAACTTGCTACTTAGAAACGAAGAATGCTTAACAAATTTCAAAGACACAAACGAACGACTAGCCCCCGAATCAAAAAGAACTAGTGCAGGTAAAGAGTTAATCTTAAATGTACCTGTCACCACTTCCGAGTCATTCTTTGCTTCCTCCGCTGAGATGTGGAAAGCTCTACCCTTAGGTTTTGGCATCTCTATCTTCTTATCGCTTCTACCTTGCTTCAACTCGGGACAATCCACCCTATTGTGCCCGGGCTTGTAACAGTTATAGCACAACTGAATTTGGCTTGTACATTGATTAGCCATGTGTCCCGGCTTTCCACATTTATAGCAATTCAAGGATCCTTTCTTACAATCCCCGAAATGCTCTTTTACACAATTTTTGCACGCCCGAGAAGAGAACTTGTTGAACGGCTTCTTGCTAGGGCTCCCGCCCTTTATCTTTTTCACCACTTGTTCAACGATTTCACGCTTCCTCTTCTCGCCTCTAGCTTCTTGCCTCCTCAACTCCACCTCTCTTTCCCGACACCTATTTATCAAATCCACAAGTGTGGTAAAGGAGGATGGAGATATGCTATCTCTGAACTCCACTGTCAGCATGGCATAGAACCTGTCAATCTTCGCCTTTTCGGATGACACCACGTCCGGACAAAACTTGGCACGATCGAAGAAAGCTCCTGCCAACTCATCAATTGACTCAGTCGTTTGCCTCATGAGGAGGAACTCCTCAGTCATTCTATCAACCGCGGCTTGAGGGCAATGGTACTTCAGAAAAGCCGCCTTGAATTCTTCCCAAGACATGGAGGTCACCCCTCTTTCACCCCTCTCCTTTCGGAGATTTAGCAGCCACTCCTTAGCCCTAACAGTTAACAAAGGCACACTAAACATAACCCTATCCTCGGGTTTACACCTAGTCGTCTCAAAGTTTGACTCCATATCCACCACCCACCTGTGGCTCAGAATCGGGTCCACCTGCCCATTATACTCCTTGGGCTTGATCACCATAAACTCTTTCAGAGTACAACCTTGAGGTTCCTTTTCTTTCTCCTTCATGATCTCCTCAAGAGAGAGTTTAATAGTCCCCCTCATCTCTTCCAACAACATATTTGTGGCTTGCTCAAAGGCCTTGGCCACCTCCTCTTTTATCAACTCTTGGATCCGTGGATCCAACGGTTCCCGATTGCTCGATTCTTCTACCATCTCTTAGCTGAGAAAAGAACCAAGAACACCTTAACACCATTACACTATCAACATCTTAGGCATCCGCCACACGTTTACAATGTATTAAGTATATATATATCTACCTATATACATACATACATATATAATCACCTTCACTTAATCCCCGCAATGTTCATTGTCATATGGTTATCATAAAGGCTCTTGCACATCTCGTCTTATTAAACATATTGGCCAGACATGTTTAATAATACGTTATGCCCAAGCGTAATTATCACATTCATATAACAATTCACAAGACGAGTTTCGGCACACAAAACACTTTGTCATTCAATCAATCATATGCATTGACAACATATATGCAAAACCACTTTATCAAATCATTACTAACCTTTCATTCCGAAAGCTCCGAGTCTTAGTCAAGTCCTTCGTGGATTCTCGTATCAATTTCCCCCATATCAAGAGCATCCGGTTTGAGTTTAGTGCCTCGCGCACCAATTCCCTCAAACCATTGCTCTGATACCAAGTTGAAACACACCACTTTTAAAATCACGAGGCTTTAACGTGCGGAAGATTTAAACCCAGAATTTTTTTTTTTTTTTTTTTACCTCTCGCGTCCCGCGAGAAACATAGGCCACCTCCCTCGCGCCCCGCGAGGGAGCCTTTTTCACAGAAAGTTTCCAGCTTTTTCTGCAGGTTTCAAAACCTTGCCATTTTTTTAACTTTTACCAAAATGTTTGACACCAAACCTTCCCAACACATGGGTTTTTACCAAAAACAAACATATGACATTACATATTCACCAAAACATAAATCAAGTGTCAAACACACCACTTTACAAGGATTTTACATAAATCCTCAAAAACACAAAAATTGCATACGAGAATCCTTCACCCTTGAACATTGACATAGACCTACCTCGGAGCTTTCCCTGCATAACCACAATAATATTTCACCATTAGTAATGATATAAACATATCAAACTAGTATTTACAACTTGTTTTCACCCTTTTCACCTATTTAACCCATTTGACCCGTTTGCGTCTATTTGGTCAATTATGGTTCCATACATTAGCATTTCATTAACATATTACCATAGTAATGTGCTAGACTTAACAAACAAGTATTTACAACTTGTTTTCATCCCTCTCACCCATTTGACCCATTTGACCCGTTCACACCCAATTGGTCAACTAAGGTCCCTTACACTTGACTTATATACCACATAAGTCAATTACACCACATTCACCATTATTCCACAATGGTTTGACTTATATACCACATAAGTCCATATACGCCAATCTCACCATTATTCCACAATGGTTAGACTTATATTCCGCATAAGTCAATTTACACCGACTTCACCATTTTTCCACAATGGTTGACTTATATTCCATATAAGCCACTTTCCTCAAATTACCATATTTAGTTTGACTTTACACCACATAAGTCAATTACTATACTTTATCACATACCACATTTTAGCTTAACTATATACCACATAGTCATTTACACCAATTCAACATATTCTACATTTTAGTTTGACCATATACCACATAGTCAACTACATTATGCATACAAACTTGGCTTTTACCACACAAGTCAATTGTTTACACCATATAGGTTTATTAACTAAATTCATCCACATACCAATAAACACATATAAGATATTTGTATAACCAACATGAAATTCAAACATGATCAACACCACCACCTATCATTACTAAGTAAGTGCAAACTTTTGAGTTAGAAGATCCCGCAACACCTTCTAGCTTTGCAATTTGATCACCTAAACAAATTCACCTAGTTTAGTAATCTATCATACATCAAAATTCCACTACAATTGAGTTCACAACTCAATTCCACATTTCCAACCCAAATTGACCCGTTTGGGTTATCCTCATAACCAAACACCCTCTTTCACCACAAACTCACCCACTTGAGTTTCATTATCTTAATCTTAACACTAATTTTTCTTTAAAAAATTATTATTAAGTTAATTTGGTGTTTGTTCAAGTGTCTAACATCTTAAAAACACTTAATCTTCATTAATTCATCATTTTAGCATCATGATCCAAACACCCCCAATTTCCACCATATGAACCCTAACTTCTCATAACCAAAATCAAAGGGTTCTAGGATGTTAATCATCATTCTTTAACTTTAGTTTAGCTAGATTATCAATAATCTAACACCATTTCATCACATGCATACATAATTTCGGATTTCACCCAAAACCCACCAAGAACACATTCATGGTGAAATCAAGAGGAAGAGAATCACTTACTTGATGTTATGAAGGTGTTGTGTGAGCCAAAACCTTCACTAATCAAGCTTCAATTGCACGAAAATGGCTTCAACACACTTTTCTCTTTTTCCTCTCTTGCTCAAGAACGACTTCAATTGTGCAAATGAAGCCAATTTTGACTTCACCAAGTCAAATGGCAGATTTTTGGCCATTTTACACATTTAGTTCTTCAACTTCCATTTCATCCATTACATCCCATAGTTAGTTAAAACTAACAAAACCCTATTACAAACTTGAAACCCACTTGTTTCCTACTTATTTCTAAAATATTATTTTCACCATAATATTAATTAGAAATATTAATTTATTTAAAACGAAACCCGGATTTTGGTTCGTTACAGATTATATTAAATAAATAAGTTAACTTATTTAATAAATTTGCCGAAAAATTGTAGAAAATATTATGATTACTTTTTTGTTTTTGTTTTGTTAGAAAGTTGTCGCTAACTTGTGAAAAACTTCTTTTGTTGATAACTTGTCTGACACTTCTGTAGAAAATATGCATGTTTTCTAGTAGTGAAGCCAACATAAACCCTAGAACATTAGTAGCATATTAAGAGTTGGATCGTGTTCACATATCCAATTTGTCATAACCCGACCACATCGGTTTTCCGTGGGGCGCGACTGTCAACGATCATCGTCACTGATTACTTTGAACGACCACTAAATGGTTTAAAAAACATTCATTGCAAACCGTTCCAACGAACAAAATACTTTTATAGAGTTGAATGCGGAAGTAAAATGATTTTTTTTTCAAAATGAAATAGATGCAATGAAACTTGTTCCAAATCATGCTCCTAGAACGACATGAGACTCCATGAAAGTTGTGCAAGCCTAAATCTAATGCAATATCAACAACCTGAGAATGCTTAAACGGTCAACATAATGTTGGTGAGTACACAGGTTTGTATGTAATAGAAAAAACGTTGTAATGGACCACAAACTTCCTATGATTCGATTGTTGTACAGACAATACGAAAAAAATAGAATAAGCATTCACTGAAACCGAAGCTACCTGTAACTGGTGCTGTAACATGCATTTTGCCTCTAATATGCTTAGCACTGAAATGATTAGGTCAATGATGCACCCGTTCAACCTCTGGTCAAAGTTAGCGCAACTAACGGGGGTTGTTAAACCCAATAGTACTATTCATGATTAACTCGCTATGTAACATAATTAAGCGTTCGATTTTGGGAGGACTTTGTACGTAAACGCACCCGCTTATATATCAATGCGAAATCAAGTAAGTGTGAAACTGTGTACAGTGAAAATAGTATTTTGCATATATCAATGCGAAATCAAGTAAGTGTGAAACTATGTCAAGTGAAAATAGTATTTTGCATATATCAATGCGAAATCAAGTGTGAAATTGTGTCTAGTGAAAATAGTATTTTACATATATAAATGCGAAATCAAGTAAGTGTGAAATTGTGTCTAGTGGAAATAGTATTTTGCATGTAATCTCCCCTAAAAGGAAAATACGTAAAAATGGGGTCGTGAGACTCACCCGGTAATGTGGCGAGTGGAATGCGTAACATGAATATGAAAACTAGCAAATGTCTGAAAGAGTAATGACCTACTCGAGCCCTAGACACGTTAAGACTATAAGCCTTATGCAATATGAAAGTTGCGTTATGTAACTGTATACACCCAAACGACTCAATGTGAATCTTGTAATTGATGTTTCAAAGAGTTTACTAAGTTTGACCCGACGACCCGTTGGTGAAACATTAAAGAATTGGAAAGTATATTTATATTAAACAAATATAAGTAACGTTTGTAATATGTTACACACCTTAACCCTCCAACACCTAAGTACTCCATATTCACACGTATCCTAAGTATTGAATATACTCGGGATTGTGTACTTCAAGTGTTAGGGTTTCATGTGGAGTTAACCAAATCAAGTAATACTAGAAACCAAATGTTCTAAGTGGCTAATGGTAACATATTACACACCTTTGAACAATCAAAATCAATTTAGGGTTTGAAACCCGCTTGTTGAAATAGAAAAGTTTCCTTATTTAGAAAGTTAAGCTTTTTGACACTACAACACCAACCAAGAAACCAATACTAGAAAGACAAGTATTTCATATGACTAAGTGTTCCTAGAACACTGAAGCTCAACAATACCACTTCTAGCACAAAAGCCCGGCTTGAAATCAATAAAGTTACTAAATATAGAAATGTACAATAAGACAATAAATAATGAAACCATACTTGAAACTTATCTATTTGACATGTTTAAGTATTATTAGAACACTTAAACCCATCAATGTCATTGTGACAACCGACAATTTCAGGTTATTAATTGTTTCCGTCACTTTCATAATCACGTGCAATTTGGTGCATGACATACTTTATTTAGAGTAATTAAGTTCATTTGATACATAACAAAGTCCGATAAATTCATATCACACAGTGGCAATTCGGGGAATTACGGATCACACACGCGTCGTGTCTCACATGATTGTCGGTGAGGTCTAAGTTTACTAACTTAAAGTATGATTTAGAGTATAAAAATTAATACGTAACATCGCGATTTATTATTTCGTAACAAAAATAAAAGTTTGAGAATTTTTAGCAAACGTTTTGCCAAAAACGCAGTCAGGATTGCACTGCGTATTACACCGGTATCAACTAATCCATATACTTTTAATAAATAAATTACTTTTATCTATTTAAAACATTTTTATTTAATTAAAAATCAACAAAATCTCTTATTTAAGATCTAACGATGAGTTTTTTTTAAAATTACAAAAACCAATCCCACACTCCAACACACCATCATTCAACCACCCTACACCACCAATCCACCACCCCCACACTAATAATTATTTATTTATTATTTTTAGATTAAAACCTCATTTCTCACCTATAAATACCACCTTCCCTCAACACTTCCATTCTTTACAACCATTTCACCAAATCAAACAACAAACACTCTCCCCCTTGGGAATCTCGGCCCCCCACCCCTGCTTACACATCCCATTTTGCTAAAACTTCAAGTGTTCCAATCCCATCTTTGGTGTTTTGCAAGTTCAGGATTCAAGCTTTTTATCTTTTTGGCTCACACTAAGTAAGAAACTCATTTTACTAGCTTTTATTTATTGACTTTAAGTAGTATGTGCAAATCAAAAACACCCAACAAAAGCTTGCATTTCTTTTTATAAACACCAAAGTATGCAACATACATCTTGTCAAAGTTGGTATATGTGCTTTATATTTATGATTTATTGTGTTGATATGTCATGGATGATACATGCAAGGTGATGGATCATCATTTTGATCACATGCATTTGGATATATCGTATTTCTAATAATGGTAACTTTGTTGTTTTCAAAACCGGGTTTAGACATGGATCTTTTGTCATTTGGATTTACAAGAGTATTTTTATAAAAAAATATATGTATGTTTTTGGTTTGGACGATTACTTTTACTACATGCAAGTCGTTAGAACCGCTTTCTAAATAGGGAAACTTTGTTGAATAAAAAATCGGGTTCTAAGCTTTAAAATGGTTTTGATGATGAAAATGTCTTTATTTATACTTATACTCATGCGTCTATTTTATAACATTGGATGATATAAAACATTTGGTTTGTTTAAATGCATGCACCCTTAAAGGCTAAATAACTCGACTCAAGAAGTATTTGAATATGAGACTACTATTTTGCCATAAAAAATAGCATGCATGGGAATTTGCATATCGTATGAGTTATCGTTATATTTATTTTTGGAATAAATATATTTTATTTAGCCAAACGTCTCACCAACGTGTCGTCGAGTCAAACATGGTCAAACTTTTGAAAGTCAAACACATTACATAATGTGTCAAGTTGGGTGAATTGATCGCACAAACAAGCATCAATATCAAAGTCCCTACAATCATAAACCGTTAATTTGTGTAAGCGTGGTAATCGTGGATAGATCTATTTGGGTTGACAACCCCACCTCTTGGCTGAGAGCCAAGCGGGTGCATTATTAACTAGTCATTTCAATGTGTGTGATGCACCATTGTGTTCTGGGCCAAAATCATAACATGTCAGCTTTGGTATTGGAGTTCATGGTAATTCAATACAACTTATTGTTGGGTGACAATTATCATTACTCTGCTATGGTTTTCAAAACAAACGTTTTCAATTACTAACACCTGTGACCAACTTTATGTTGACCAATTTTAGCATGTCTTTCTCAGGTCTTTGATTGCATGGGAGTTGCATGGAGTCACATGGCATATAGGTTCATGCTAGGGTCGTATACATTAGAAGCTTTTGGTCACGAACGTCGTTTTCAAGCATTATAACTTACAAACTTGATTTTTGGATTTATGTAATCGTGTGAACTCCATTTATGTTTTAAACTTGGTTTAATATTTCAAATATTGGTCTTCAAACTCATATAGAGGTCGTTCGTTGTGATCAATGACCGTGGTATTCATGAACGTCGCACCCCACGGTTTCCGCTGTTGGTAGGGGTGACAGTCATGTATAGAGTAAGAACCCAGTTTTGAAAACTGATATGCCCTAAATTATACATGTTTTGCATACATAATAATCCCCAAATTATGGTACTAATTGATTAAAAGCCTTGCAATTGATACTTAAAGCGTTAATATTTCACAATTGCAGGTTATTCTATATCCCAAGATAAACAGAGCAAAAATCAGCTTAAAATATGAAGAAATCAAGATTTTGGAAGATCAAACCCGAGCATTGACCTCCAAGAAGTCAAACCAGGTCAACATAAATCAACAAGCAGCTAAAAGACAAGCCTAGAGAGTAGACAGGGCATTGCATGGTTGTGCAAGGCCATGCACGACCGTGCATTGCCACTCTTGCTCCCCAAGGCTCCGATACATTGTCCTTTGTAACCTGTTTGATTCCCGAGGTGTTTGCACGCCCGTGCAATCCAACGCACGACCGTGCATTGCTCATTTTGAGGCCTATAAATAGAGGTCTTGAGTTCTTGGTTTCACACACCTCAATACACCCATCCATACCTCAAGAACACACTAGAGAGAGCTTATTTCGTAGTTAGAGTAGAGAGTAAAGGGGTTCTTCCTCCTTGTTCCGCAATAGGGGAGCCTACGAAACTCAGTGTTATGATAGTTAGTATGGCCATTCGTGGCTAAACTCTTTGTATTGCTAGGGTGAAGATGATGTTTGGTGCATGTTAATGTTTGACGTATTAATCTAGTGGTATGTTTATGTCTTTTATTATTCTTCCTTAAAACCACTACTTGGTGGGCTTTTATTATTGTCTAAATCCGTCTTTATATTTGTGGGTGTTCTTGATTTTAAAGCGTAAGATCATAAAACCTTTTTAATCAAACTTCTTTTGAAACTTGTACGTCTTTATACAAGCAGAGATTGATAAGCCAAGGATTGGTCAACATTATTAAGGTCGTACGTCTTTATACGAACTTCTTATGCGACCAAGAATGGGAGAACTCATGTTGGGAACGGTACGTCTTTATACTTGGTCCCATTGTTACACCGCCTCCCGGTGAGCAAAATATAATCATCTATTTAATCTTAATACAAAGCATTTACAATCTATGTCTTAAACCAACCCGGAGATGACCATTCGAAGGGTTGAGGGTAACTGTTGTCCTTAACGGGAGGCACTACCATTTTAATTAAAAGATTTTAATTCGTGAATCAAATGTTATGAGGACGAGGCTCTAGCGGTGACCTGGGTCACAAATTTGTAGTAGTCATATCACTGGATTAGTCAACTTAACATTATCATGTACCAAGTTGATTCAAAGCCCAAAGCAATACGCTTCATGACCTGATCATTTCCAAGATATTTACTTTCCTGCTATTTACTATTCTGCTATTTACATTCCTGTTACACACATCACCTACGTTTTTACTTTTCTGTTATTTACTTTTATGTCATTTACTATTCTACTTCACAAGCACACAAAACACACTCACTAATTGATCCGGCTAAACGATAACAAAAGTTGACTACTGGAACTCGACCGTGTCTATTGGTTCGATACTTGGTTCTTACTTATGGTTTGTTTTGATTGTTCTTTACAGGAACTTTCATGGATGATAACTACGAGAGTTGTTATGGAGGATACTAAAACGACTATGAGTACCACTTTTCGGAGGTTTGGTGCGAGATATGTGGGGAACCCCACTACACTCAAGATTGTTATCATTATCAAGGGTATTCCACAGATTTCCACCAACCCTACTAGCAACCATATGAGGAAACCACACCACCTCAAGAAATTCAACACTCAGCCATAGATTCCAACTCATGGACCTAGGAAATCTATTTCATCATTTGGAAGAAATTAAGGTTCAACTCCTAAAGAGCTCTCCAACTGAACAACAAGTGTTTCGTCATTTGGAAGAAAATAAGGTTCAGATCCTAAAAAGCTATCCAAATAAACAACAAGATGATTCCTTCAAAGTCCAAGAATCGGAAGTTATAGTTCCAACATCTCTAGTAAGGTCGAGTGACTCTAAGGAGCAAGAACCTTCCATCTTCACAAGCATGGATCAGACGGAGGTGAGACCGGGTGATTCAGAAGAGATGGCTACTATAAATTTACAATCACTTCTTGACTTCTCCGAGAAGCTTGAAGCTAAACAATCAAAGGAGCTAGAAGAGCGAAGATCTAAAGAAGAACTGGTAGGAATCCTAAATATGGAAGCACAGGAGGATGTAATCACCAACAAACAATTGACAATGGTGGCACCTTTTCCTTGCAACAGTGATAGCCGGCATGTGACCAAGCATATCAGTGAATCATTCCATGAATCACATAAGCCACAGGATAGGGCATATCACTCTGAGGACCACTTCTCATGGAAGAAGCAACGTTCATCCAACAAAGATTACGTGAAAAAATTATCATATCGGGGTGACCGTCTCCTTCACTACATGGGTTTCTTGAAGTTTGGTACAGGAAATTTCAAATGGTGGTGGCGTGATTTAATTACACCATTTTCTTTATGTGCTCTTTTATAGAGCATTCTAAATTTGGCAGGTTTACAAAAATTTTCAAAATTTCAAATCGATCCATCCAAACTAAAATTAAAACTATAAATAGAGTTTGAAAATATATAAATCAATGATTCACCCGTTTTAGCACAAAAAAGTTGAAGGTATAAAAATTAGAAAATTGGGAAAAATCTTTGATTTGTAAAATTAGGCCACTTAATGGGGGAATTTTGCTCGGACCACTGCAACAAACCGCCTGCGGCTGTTTGCCACATGATCCGGCTCGTCGAAACCTTTCTGTCCCCTGATCGGGGGCCCTTTAACCCAAAATGTAGATCAAGTTATGACCGTTTCAAGTTTGGACACTTTTTAACCTATTTTTCTCTATCCAGGACCCTTAAATAAACATGGCGCTTCCGGGAGGCAACCTGATGATCATGAATAAATTGAGAAGTTGGTGCATACGGCGACCTCAGGTTTGGTTTTCCAAATTTAAGTTTATATTACTTCAGCCTCCATGTATGCCTTCTCGATACTAGGACCTTAGTAGCTTAACTACTACCTTTTATTTTCCTTGTCTGCTTTTATATTTTCCTTTATGTGTCAGGTAGAATAACATCACCAGATAGTCTCTCTACTTCTTTGAGGAATCACACTCCATCTCTACAACCTGAAGAATCAGAAACCACATCAAATTTTTTTGAAATTCGATGAAGTCTTTGAAGCAACATGTTGACAAGCAGCTGATAAGCGCAGCCTAACAGCGGCAATACGTTTTGGCCTTAGGTTATACACTGAATTGACCGGGGGAGTACCAGTTTCTTTTCCCTTAAAACTTCATGCATTTAAATTCCTACATAGCATTCCATTACATGCATTTTTACATTGAGGGCAATGCACAGTTTTAAGTGTGGGGTGGGGAATTAGAGATTCAGGACTATTTGTAACCTCAAAGCGGTAAAATTTTAACTCGTGACATTCTACCCATTTGACTAAAACATTACAAAACCCTACCTTTTGTAAAACCCGAAAAACTTTCAAAAATTTTAAACCCTAAAATCTAAACCTCTTTGAGTTCGCACCTAATTAAATAAAATGATTACATGGCAAGTATAAACAAATGGATATTATGCATAACAAATCACTATACCCTATTCCATCCATTTCCATGTGAGAATAATCTGAGCCTTTTTCATGAGCATTATTATCATTATTTTTCGCATGCTCTTTCTTTAGGTATATTGAGTGTTTTTCAATCGGATTTTATGTATAATTAGAACTTGTGTGACTGATACATATCAAGACCATGAACTAGTAGAAGTATAAAAGTGATTGAGCCACCTACGACTTTATTACCCCTATTTATTTTCCTTAAACCCAAAAATACCAAAAATATAATCCGCCTAGATAGCCCTCTGAGTCTTAGCCTTTTCTTTTCTACTACCCACATTTATCAACCAACCAGCTTTTCGTAAACACCAGTTATTGGCTAAATGTCTTCAAAGTGGGAAAATTATCTTATGTCGTTATTTCAAGTTCATTACCATTAAGGCAATTTGGAAAGAATCTGTTTCACTCACAGGAATTGGAATATACAAGAAGGTGGATGTATTAAGAAGAAACAGCCGAACTATCTACAAAGAATTTATGGAAATATTATTTCAAGGAAATTGAGGAAAAAGAGTTATTGAAGAATTTGTCTTGATACAAAAAGAAAAGAAAAAAATAGAAAAATAAGAAAAGAAAAAGAAAAGGCTGGATATGTATTCTTTTGATTTTAATTTGCTTTTCCGCCTTCATTTCGCAAAGCTTGAATTACCGCCCGAACTCCGAGAGAAAATTTTCAAAGCAACTAGTGATGTAAGAAAACGGTGGCGCAAGCAAGAACAACTGCCACCATTCTACGGCTTGTCAAAAAGTGCCGCCAAATGAAGAGCCAAAAGATACGACAAATGTGTGAAGTGTGGCCACTGGAGCCACGATGGAAAGTGTAGCAAGAATAAAACTCATTCCCAACATGAGTATACGTATCTGATCAAAGTAGGAGCTGTTAGGCTACATGCCGAAAGATCCGTACGGAAAGGCAGTAATGTGTACTACGTAGTGAGGAAAGAGTTGAGAATGATAAGAGATCTTGGTCTTGGAAATCTAACCATAAACGAGCCCTCATATTAGTTATACCCTAATGATCTGATTACTGTAGAGGGACCTGCTAGTATTTTCTATTTTAAGCCACGAAGCCGTAGCTGTGTGTTTCACGATAGCTGCAGCCGTTTTAAGTGTGGGGTATGACCATGCATGAGTTTGCTTGAGGACAAGCAAATTTTAGGTGTGGGGCATTATTATATGCCCTAAATTATACATATTTTGCATGCATAATAATCCCCATATTATGGTACTAATTGATTAAAAGCCTTGCAATTGATACTTAAAGCGTTAATATTTCACAATTGTAGGTTATTCGGTATCCCATGACAAACAGAGCAAAAACCAGCTTAAAAAATGAATAAATCAAGCTTTTGGAAGATCAAACCCGAGCATTGACCCCCAAGAAGTCAAACTAGGTCAACATAAGTCAACAAGCAGCTAAAAGACAAGCCTCGAGAGCATACAGGGCATTGCATGGTCGTGCAATGCCATGCACGGCCGTGCATTTCCAGTCTTGCTCCCCAAGGCTCCGGTACACTGTCCTTTGTACCTTGTTTGATTCCTGAGGTATTTGCACGTCCGTGCAATCCAATGCATGGCCGTGCATTGCTCATTTTGAGGCCTATAAATAGAGGGCTTGAGTTATTGGTTTCACACACCTCAATACACCCATCCATACCTCAAAAACACACCAGAGAGAGCTTATTTCGTAGTTAGAGTAGAGAGTATAGGGGCTCTTCCTCCTTGTTCCGCAATAGGGGAGCCTACGAAACTCAGCGTTATGCTAGTTAGTATGGTCATTCGTGGCTAAACTCTTTGTATTGCTAGGGTAAAGATGATGTTTGGTGCATGTTAATGTTTGACGTATAAATCTAGTGGTATGTTTATGTCTTTAAATATTCGTCCTTAAAACCACCACTTAGTGGGCTTTTATTATTTTCTAAATCCGTCTTTATATTTGTAAGTGTTCTTGATTTTAAAGCGTAAGATCGTAAAACCTTTTTAATCAAACTTCTTTTGAAACTTGTACGTTTTTATACAAGCAGAGATTGATAAGCCAAGGCTTGGTCAACATTATTAAGGTCGTACGTCTTTATACGAAATTCTTATGCGACCAAGAATTGGTGAAATCATGTTGGGAACGGTACGTCTTTATATTTGGTCCCATTGTTACACCGCCTTCCGGTGAGCAAAATATAATAATCTATTTAACCTTAATACAAAGCATTTACAATCAATTTCTTAAACCAACCCGGAGATGACCATTCGAAGGGTTAAGGGTAATTGTTGTCCTTAACTGGAGACACTACCACTTTATATTAAAACTTTTAATTCGTGAATCAAATGTAATGAGTACGAGGCTCTAGCGGTGACCCGGGTCACAAGTTTTTAGTAGTCATATCACTGGATTAGTCAACTTAACATTATCATATACCAAGCTGATTCGAAGCCCAAAGCAATACGCTTCATGACCTAATCATTTCCAAGATATTTACTTTCCTGCTATTTATTATTCTACTATTTACATTCCTGTTACACACATCACGCACGTTTTTTTACTTTTCTGTCATTTACTATTCTGGTTCACAAGCACACAAAACTCACTCACTAATTGATCTGGCTAAACGATAACAAAAGTTGAGTACCGGAACTCGACCGTGTCTATTGGTTCGATACTTGGTTCTTACCTAAACTATATTACGCTGCGATGGGTATACCGGCCTATTGTGTGTGTTTTTAATTTAATGTAATATCATTTTATAAATTTAAAACCTAATCTCGTAAAATCATAGTAAAAATATATTTTATTTTTATATATTAAAAACGACACATCAAAAACAACAAAGTTACTATTTATAGAAACGTACTTCAAAACACCTAACAATGAACAAGTACTTAAAACTCATCTTTTTCACTAATCTAAGTGTTACTAAAACATACCAAATCAACAAAGTCACTTATTGAACAAGAACACACATTTGTAACCAATAAAGTTTCCTAAAATAGAAATGTGCAATAAAACTCCATACAATCCAATTTTACCAACAATATGTACCAACCAGGATCTAGAAACCATTGTTTTGAAAAAGTATTAGGTTTTTTCTATGACAGACATCAAAATACATGTTCATTTGAGTGTAGTAGATTCATACCATCTACATCATGAAAAATGAAAGAAAAAGTAATGGAATAAGCTTACAAACCCGAAAATAGATGATGACGTGTAGAGTTTCTTGCTTGAAATATTTGTATTGCACTCGGAATCACCTTGAGAGCACTTGCATTGCAAGAATGAAAAATGGAAGTGTATGGTGGCTAAAGGGAGGTGGCGGCCGAGATTTTAGAGGGAGGAGAGGGAGAACATAAATTAGGGTTAGGGTTTGTAAGGGTGGAAGAGTGGGTGTTAAGGGGGTATTTATAGGGAAAGATGGAAGTATTGAACTTTTATAAAAAAAGGGTTTTATAAAAAGAAGGGAACTTTTTATAAAATAATATTTAGTATAAAAATACTCTAAATGAAAGATAATTATATAAAACACAAGAATATTGGAAAACCTCTTTCTATTTGCCGGTACATATCGCGTATACGCTGGACTGCGTCTAAAATGAGAGTTGCTCTAAACATTCTCGAAAATTAACTTGGGGATGAAATATTATATCACAGTATTACATATAGTTTATATACTCTAAATGTATGTTGAAGTATTTGATTCATAATTCACCAACGTTCATGCGACAGGACGCGTGTGTGATCCGGTAATTCTTCGAATTACCATTCCGTGGAAATGGATGGACTTTGCTATGTATGAAATGAACTTATTTACTCTATCATCAAGTGTGATGCATGTGAAACTATGCGTAATTGTAACATTTATGATTTTCGTGTACTTGTAACGCTTACCAT
The DNA here is from genome assembly GCA_023525975.1 of Smallanthus sonchifolius. NCBI lineage: Eukaryota > Viridiplantae > Streptophyta > Magnoliopsida > Asterales > Asteraceae > Smallanthus > Smallanthus sonchifolius. The sequence continues at coordinate 18,404,677 of CM042018.1, read as the reverse complement.
ATTCGAGAATCAATGAACCTTGAAACCCTCATCATAGCTCGTGTTCACATCAAACTTGAAACATACCTATTTCATGAACATTATACTTATTACAAGGTCACATGTTGACTGCAACGCCTGGAGTTGCCTTAAATTGTAACTTGGACTGTTGAACCATTTAAAAACTCGTTTGCTGACACAAAAACTCACCCACTACTAATTCAAATGCAATGTATCAACCATATGTGCCTAAAATAGTTATTTAACTCATTCAAGTTGTCACATAATTCAAATTGATACCCTAGTACGTTAGTTAGTGCCTATACGTATCCGTTCGACTTCTAATCCGCAGTTTGACTCCGTACAGTCCACAACCAACAAATACATCCTTTATGACAATAAATTATGTTTTAAAATGACTAACACATCCATTTCATTAAATAAAACAACTTTCATTTACAAAACTTTCCTTAAATAAACACCGAAATTCAAAAAGCGATCAAATTACGCGTATACAAACCGTTTGGATCATCCATGGGTCAAGACGACCCAAGACCCTTACCCACTTCACCATTTGCGAAACCCAAGCCCCAACCCAAATGAATATTTTGGCCTCCTTCCCCTTTTACACCCCTTGAAACCCTAAAACTTGTTTTCAAAGTTTTTCCATACTTAAACCCCTTAACCTACAACTATAAATACAAGGCTTAATTCCCTCATTCTCTTCACACTTTGCTACAACTTTTACTAGCCAAATCTCTGCCCTAATCCCCTAAAAAATTCGTGAGCCACCCTCCTCCATCCAAGAAGAAATCGCAACAACAAGGTAAGCTAGTTCGTCTTTCGTTCTTTCATCTTTGTCTCGACAGAATGCTTGTGTTGACTTTGAATGGCCATATTTTGGCCATTCTTTAACCAAAAATGTTGATTCTTGAGTCTAAAAGTACTTTTAAAGAGTCTTCTTTCCATAAAATCTAACCTCGTAATTTTTTGACAAGTTTAAGGCTTTCAAAAATATTTTTTAATAGGTAAAGGTCAATTCTGACTTTTTGACATAATATTTGTCATTACTTTCCAGGACCATATCTCTCAATATACAAATACAATGGTGTTCAATATTTTTGCAAATCAAATTTTATTGAATATTCTTTAAAACCATGTATAATTAACATCCTAACTCTTTGTAGTACTCCATAAAATGACAAATCAAGACAGAAAGGTCTATTCCGGACCTTTGATCTTGTGTCATGATTTTGGGATTTAAGTTTCCCAAATTAAAATATTTCTTAACAAAAGTTGTTTATTTTAACCTAAATTAAAGATCCGGAGAATCTTAGAATTTTTGAAAATTTTTTATTATTTTTAAAACTTGACTAAAGTTCAGCAACATAATCTGTCCAAATCTGGATGTTACAAAACTAACCCTAATCTTCTAACATTTGAGCATCCTTAATTCTTTGATTTTTTTTCTTAAAAACATTTATTCATAATCTAAGGTGTTGCATGCATTATAACCCTATCCAAGCCTACGATGTACGTATATGACAAATGAACGGTTCTGGCTAGGAAAGATGCGGTAATCTAAACGATTCCTTTGCGACCGACCCCTCTTTCCTAGGAATTTCTTCATTGGATGTACTACTCTAGGTGGATTATCATGTTCTATTATTCAACCACCTATCCTCCTTCTTCGTTCTCATTCAAACTTTCTCTTCGCATAACGATAATTCCTTAAACTTATTCAATTCTTAAATTTTATAGGGCACATTCACTAAGGTTGATACACCTGCCTCCTCTCTAATTATCAAGGTGAGATTCATAGCTCGTTTTCTTCTAATATTTTGGGGTGGCACATGTAAACATATCAAAAACACGTTTTCTATCAAATACAATTCAAACATAGCAAGACGTTCAACTAAACTTCTTATTAACAAGTTCACCATGATAGTCTTAATCTTTCGCAAACATTGAACTATTCGGGTTTTTGGCGTATTTTTGTTCAAACACGAGGAAACTATAAACTTTGAACTACCCAGGGTTTGATGTATTCTTGTTCAAACACGAGGAAGCTATAAACTTTGAACTACTCGGGGTTTGACGTATTCTTGTTCAAACACGAGGGAGCTATAAACTTTTTGACAACTCGGGGTTTGACGTATTCTTGTTCAAACACGAGGGAGCTATAAACTTTATGGGTAATCTTGAGGATTATGCCATCTATCTAGGACAGCCATGTGGTTGTGCCACATTGTTATTCTTTTGGCATTCTTTGATTGATTTTATTATCTACATACGTGCTTGCTTGATAATGTGTTTATTTGAATCTTGTAAATGAATTGTATAAAATCTTTTATTATGCTTTTATCTAAACCTATGTATCTCACCAACTATGTTTAGTTGACCCGTTTTATTACATGTTTCAGAAAATACCGCGTAAGGATAGACTTTGGATTTGCTCACATAGGATGGCCTAGTTATCAATTAAAGACTTATGATTTATTTTTAAGTTGTTTTGTTTGATCAAGATTGTTATCTTTGGTTATTTTGAGACATGTGTAATCAATTTAATATTTATGAAATCTTAATAGTAATTTTCTTTATTGCCTTGTGTTCTCTTATTCAATTTCATCGCACTACAGTGTTTCCGCCGCTGGCGGGGGTGTGACAGTAATCATGTAAATGTCGGGGACGGATAATAACCTGAAATTTCCAGTTGTCACATACTCCCCTTATAAAAAGAATTTCATCCCGAAATTCAGCTAGTGTCGTAAGTGGACGGTGCAGTTTCGAATAACCGCGAATACTTGTGCGTTAGCTAATCTTCCCATTCCCAATTAGAATTCTAGTCCGCGTTTGGAACTCTACCAGAACTTGATTATGGGAATGCGGCTTTGTTTCAATCTCTTAACCTTCCGGTCCATGATTTCGACCGGTTCCTCAACGAAATGAAGTGGATCGTCGATCGGAATCTCATCGAGTGGTATGACTAGCGTCTCCTCCGACAAGCACTTCTTCAGATTCAACACGTGAAACACTAAGTTCTTTCGACAGGTTCAGCCCGTAAGTTGCGGGACCAATCCTGTTTAGGATTTTGAACGGTCCAAGGTAGCGGTGGTTCAGCTTTCCACGTTTGCCAACATGAATTACTCCCTTCCATGAAGAGAACTTTAGTAACACTCTGTCTCCCATTGCAAATTCTAAGGGTTTGCGTCTCACGTCAGCGTAACTCTTCTGATGATTAAGCGCAGCTTTCATGGTCTCGTATCTGAACGATCTTCTTGGTTGTCTCATGAATGATTTCTAGACCGGTGAGTTGACTATCTCCCACCCCTGTCGAGCGAATCGGTGATCTGCACTTTCTTATATAAAGTGCTTCGAATGGTGCAGCCTTGATGCTAGGGTGGGATCTGTTGTTGTAGGAAGATTCGGCCAATGGTAGGTGTGTATCCCAACTATTCCCGAAATCGACCACACAAGCTCCAAGCATGTACTCGAGAGTCTGGATGGTCCTTTCACTGTGATCTTCCATTTGAGGATGATACGCGGTACTCATATCTAATCGTGTACCCAATGATTTCTAAAGCTATTGCAAGAATCGGGGAAAGGAATCGACTATACCTATCTGAGATGACGGAAATTGGCACTCTGTGCCTCGACACATCGGTTTCTTTGATTGGGAGGAAGTGTGCAAACTTTGTTAAGCAGTGGACAATTACCCAGATCTTGTCGTATCCGCTGGATGTTTTGGGCAACTTTGTAATAAAGTCCATTGAAACAAGCTCCCACTGACCCTATGGAATCTCTGGTCGTTGGAGTAACACTGACGGTTTCTAGTATTCCACTATAACCTTTAAAGAGGTTAAGCACTTGCTGACGTAGGTAGCAATGTCGGCTTTCATGTTGGGCCGCCAGTAATGTTCCTTGGGGTCGTGGTGCATCTTATCAGAGCCAGGGTGAATCAAGTTCCTGGACTTATGTGCTTCGTCCATCACTAGATCTTTTAGGTTCCCAAAGCCCGGTACTCAAATCCAATTCATGAAGTAATGAGTGTCATCAGATTTGCCCTCAAATTGCTTGTCCATACCTCGTAAGGACCCGTGTTTCAAATTCTCTTCCTAGAGTGCTTCGAGTTGAGCGTCACAGATTTGAGTGTGTAGATCCGTGTGAACTGTTAATTGTAAAGGTTGTACTCGACGTGGCTTGGGTTGTTCCTTCTGTATCAAGGTATCAGTAACAACTTTTGCCTTTCCAGGATGATAGCGAATCGCGCAGTCGTAGTCGTTAAGTAATTCAACCCATCTGCGTTCTGATCGAAAATTATGCTAAAGACTTTTATGATCGGTGAGGATTGTGTATTTCGTACCGTACGAGTAATATCTCTAGGTTTTGAGTGCGTAAAGCACAGCTCCCAATTCCCAATCATGGGTAGTGTAGTTCTTCTCATGCATTTTAAGTTCTCAGGAAGCGTATGAAATGGCTTCCTCCCTCTGCATCAACACGCATTCGAGTCCCTGCTGTAACGTATCGCAATAAACCATGAAGTCGTCCGTTCCTTCCGGAAGTGATAGGATCGGTGCAGTGCAGAGTTTCTGTTTAAGCAATTGGGATGCTGCTTCTGCCTTATCGGTCCAATCGTATTTCTTATCCTTGTGAGTCAAAGTGGTTAACGATTGGGATATCTTGGAGAAATTCATGATAAGTCGTCGATAGTAGCCTGCAAGACCCAAGAACTATCGCACCTCAGTTGGAGTCTTAGGTGCCTCCCAATCCTTAATTGTTTTGATCTTGGATGGATCAACATGTATACCTTTCTCGTTGACCACGTGCCCAAGGAATTGTACTTCTTGAATCTAGAAGTCGCACTTTGAGAATTTGCGTACAACTTCTCATCTCTTAGCAATTCCACGCGAGTATATCAGCATATCGCTAATGAATACAATTACAAACTCATCCAAATAGGGGTTGCACACTCGATTCATGAGTTCCTTGAATACGGCTGGTTCATCGGTTAACCCCAAATGGCATGACAATGAACTCCTAGTGACCGTAACAAGTTCGAAAAGCGGTCTTAGGAATGTCATCCACTTGGATTCTCAACTAATGGTATCCCGAACAAAGATCGATCTTCTAATAGTAGTTAGATCCTTGCAACTGGTCGAAGAGATTATCGATCCTTGGCAGTGGATACCGTTTTTAAATCGTTACTTTGTTTAATTCTCTTTAGTCTACGCACATACGGAAAATCCCGTCTTTCTTCTCGACGAACCATACCGGGGCTCCCTATGGCGAAAAACTCAGTCTTATGAATCCTTTGTCTACTACCCTGCAAATGATTTGACAACTCTTGTTTTTCTGGTGGCGCTAGTACGTAAGGTGACCGCGTTATCGGGGTAGCTCCTGGTGAAAGATCAATTTGGAACTTAACTTGCCTAGGTGGCGGAAGTCAGGGCAAATCTTTAGGAAATACTTCAGGGTAGTCCCGAACGATCGGTATATCTTAAATTTTTCTTCCTTCAGCTCGCTTCTCTGTTACGTGCGCTAAGATCGCATGATAGTTCTTTCGTAAATACTTCTGGGCCTTTATACAAGCGATGATTCTTAGTGCAGTACCGCCTTTCTCCTTGAATCGAAGGTGTCTCTCCGTTCGATAATGGAATGCAAACGCTCTTTTCATGACACACGATCTCTGCTCGGTTATTGGGTCCATAGCAATGACCACATTGAAATTCCCAAGTGCTACCGATAATAAGTCTACATCGAATGGGTGGTCTGCCAATCCCAAGACACACCCTTGGATCATATGCTTGGTCTCAATCAGTTTGCCATCGGCTAACTCTACTATGTACGTACAACCTAGCGTGGTAGGTGTAACTCCAAGTAGTGAACTAAATTCGTTATACACAAAGCTCTTCTCGGCACCCGTATCAAATAAAATTTAGACTTAACGATTGTTCACAAGAAACATGTATGTTCGGATTCTGTCGAGCTCCCCCAGTTCCTACAACGAACGCTCTGCCACATGCATTGTTATCACCAGGTCTTCTAGACTTTGCACACTCCGTACGGAGACGCTCAGGTTCACCATACTCGAAGCATCCATGGTTTGCTCCAGTGTTCGTGGTTTGATCAACAGTTCTGCAATTTGCGGGTGGCATGGCCAAAACGCTTGCATGTCCGAAACTTGGAGTCTTCACATGCACTCGTGTGGTGGAAACCACACTTGTTACATGTAGGTAAATTCCCAGTGTATGCACCTCAAGTTTCCTTATCTGGTTGGCCTGCGGTAAAGGCCTTAACTGTTTCCTGCCTCCTCGGGGCCGGTGGTGTAAAGGTTTTAACGAGAGTATCGTCCTATTTCCTTTTGTTATCAAATGGCCTCACAAGAGATCCCCTCTTGACTAGTACACCTTGATGAACTGCTTTGGATCTGAGGCGATAAGCCCCAAATGTACTTTTCGATCCTATTAGATTCTGGTGTGACCATATGTGGGCATAATCGGGCCAAGTCGTGGAATCTCATGGTGTATCCTTCAATATTCACACCTTCCATTAACAAGTTTCAGATTCCTTGTTCTAACTTTTGTAGTTCATTTCGGGGAACATTCTTCTTTCATCATTTCCTTAAACTCTTCTCGTATGATTGCATTAGCAACTTCTAGACTTAGAGTGTGGACATGTGAGTTTCACCATGTGAGAGCTTGCCCCTCGAATGTGTCGGCGGAGAATTTGACTCTGCAATCCATGGTACCATTGTTCATGCTGAGAACAGATTCCATCTTGTCAATCCATTTGGCAATACCCCAACTCCTTCATTGCCATGGAAGTTTCGGGGTCTATGCAAAGAGAGTCTTGTATGAACCGCCCTTTGGGAGGTTTTTCGTTTCATGCTAAGTTTTGATTCAAATACATAATTGAGAGAAGATGATGGATAAATCTATGTCATCAAATGTAGCTTGTTGTGCCAGCTGATATCCTTTGACTCGACCTATTCTCAGTATCTTACGTGATCGAAAATAGGAGTATAGGTCGTACAAGAAAGTTAACTCAAATTGTAGGATTCACCAGAGTTTTCATGCACTACAATTTATGATTACGTGTGCACCTGTAATAATACTTTGCATTGCATGGTCCCACTGATGTTTCCCCCATCCCGAGTTTCCAGATTAAAAGAGTTGTAATGTTCATTAGATTTTACCATCGAGTACGGAATGTTAACTGTGTCTAAGAACATAGTAAGATTTAGCCATTGTACTAAGGCTGACGGGTTTAGAGTCATACTGAATAGATTCGAAAAGAGGAATTTCAATTAGGTACTACCTTGAGTTGGGACATACGGTGTAGGTGGTGTTGCAGTCTGACGAGGCAGTGTGACCCTCTTCCTCGGGGTTTGAAAAAGTAGTGCTTCCCCTGAATGTGCAAGGTACGGGGATGGAATGGGGTGAGGTACTAACTCGAGGTCTCCTCCCAAGTCCTTGTGTCCACGAGAGCCTCAAGCTCCTAGCAGAATACAGTCTCAGGAACCTCTTTGGGCTCCTCCTTTTCATCCTCGTAGTTATCGGCCAAGTGCTCCCCTGAGTCCTCGCTCAGATTCTCATTTTCTTCAGTCACCAAAATGTTATCGTCACAGGATACGCGCCAGAGTAGTGGTGCGGACGGTGCTGAGAGTGACGATCCAGCTGATTATGGTGCCGACGGTGTGTTCTCGTACTTCTCATCAGAGTCGGGGATGATAATCAAGTGAGATGCGGAAGACATAGTAGTGACAATAACCCTATCTAAGTATTAGGTAATATGGGTCATGTGAATGTATATGGAATGTGAATGATAATGTAACATAAATGTTGTGAGACTACGGTTATAGTCTAGGCCCACTAATGCAACCTAGTTCGCTATAACCAATGTCTCTTATACAAATCTGTCACACCCCGACCACAACGGTTTTTCATGGGGTGCGACTGTCAAGGATCATCAACACTGTTTACTTTGAACGACCACTAAATGGTTTAAAAAAAACATTCATTGCAAACTGTTCCAAAGAACGAAATAGTTTTACAGAGTTGAATGCGGAAGTAAAATGATTTTTTTTTTCAAAATGAAATAATTGCAATGACACTTGTTCCAAATCATGCTCCTAAATGACATGAGACTGCATGAAAGTTGTGCAAGCCTAAATCCAATGCAATATCAACAATCTGAGAAAACATGCTTAAACGGTCAACATAATGTTAGTGAGTTCACAGGTTTGTATGTAACACAAAAAACGTTGTAATGGACCACAAACTTCCTATGATTTGATTGTTGTACATACAATACGACAAAAAAATATAATAAGCATTCACTGAAACCGAAGCTAACTGTAACTGATGCTTTAACATGCATTTTGCCTCTATCGTGCATATCACGAAAATGATTAGGTCAATGAAGTACTCGTTCGACCTCCGGTCAAAGTTAGCGCGACTAACCCGGGTGAGGGTTGTTAAACCCAATAGGACTATTATTTATTACCTCACTATGTAACATAATTAGCAGTTCGATTTTAGGAGGACTTTGTATGTAAAGGAACCCGCTTATATATCAATGCGAAATCAAGTAAGTGTGAAAGTGTGTCCGGTGAAAATAGTATTTTGCATATATCAATGCGAAATCAACTAAGTGTGAAACTGTGTCCAGTGAAAATAGTATTTTACATATATCAATGCGAAATCAAGTAAGTGTGAAACTGTGTCCAGTGAAAATAGTATTTTTCATATATCAATGCGAAATCAAGTAAGTGTGAAACTATGTCCAGTGGAAATAGTATTTTGCACGTAATCTCCCCTAAAAAGGAAAATAAGTGAAAGTGGAGCTGTGAGACTAACCTGGTAATGCGGCGAGTGGAATGCGTAACACGAATATGAAAACTAACAAATGACCGAAAGAGTAACCGACCTACTCGAGCCCTAGAAAGTTGGGTTATGTAACCGTATACACCAAACAACTCAATGTGAATCTTGTAATTGATGTTTCGAAAAGTTGACGAGGTTTGACCTGACGACCCATTGGTGACACATTAAAGAATTGGAAAGTATATTTATACCAAAATAAATATAAGTAATGTTTGTAATATGTTACACACATCAACCCTCCAACACCTAAGTACTCCGTATACACATGTATACTAAGTACTGAACATACTCGGGATTGTGTACTTCAAGTGTTAGGGTTTCATGTGGAGTGAACCAAATCAAGTAATACTAGAAACCAAATGTTCTAAGTGGTTAATGGTAACATATTAAACACCTTTGAACAATCAAAATCAATTTAGGGTTTGAAACCCGTTTGTTGAAATAGAAAAGTTTCCTTATTTAGAAAGTTAAGTTTTTTTACACTACAACACGACCAAGGAACCAATACTAGAAACTCAAGTATTTCATATGACTAAGTGTTCCTAGAACATTCAAGCTCAACAATACCACTTCTAGAACAAAAACCCGGTTTTGAAATCAATAAAGTTACTAAATATAGAAATGTACAATAAGATAATAAATAATGAAACCATACTTGAAACTCATGTATTTGACATATCTAAGCATTACTAGAACACTTAAACCCACCAATGTCATGTATAGAGTAAAAGCCCGGTTTTATAAACAACAAAGTTACTATTTATAGAAACGTACTTCAAAACACCAAACAATGAACAAGTACTCAAAACTCATCTTTTTCACTAATCTAAGTGTTACTAAAACATACCAAATCATCAAAGTCACTTATTGAACAAGAACACACATTTATAACCAATAAAGTTTCCTCAAATAGAAATGCGCAATAAAACACCATACAATCCAGTTTCTTCCAACAATATGTACGAACCAAGATCTAGAAACCATTGTTTTGCAAAAGTATTTGTTTGTTTCTATGAAAGACATCAAAATACATGATCATTTAGGTGTAGTAGATTCATACCATCTACTTGATGAAAAATGAAAAAAAGTAATGGAATAAGCTTACAAATCCGAAAATAGATGATGAAGTCTAGAGTTTCTTGCTTGAAATACTTGGATTGCACTTAGAATCGCCTTGAGAGCACTTGGATTGCAAGAATAAAAAATGGCAGTGGATGGTCGCTAAAGGGAGGTGGCGGCCAAGATTTTAGAGGGAGGAGAGGGAGAGCACAAATTAGGGTTAGGGTTTATAAGGGTAAAAGAGTGGGTGTTAAGGGGGTATTTATAGGGAAAGATGGAAGTATTGAACTTTTATAAAAAAGGGTTTTATAAAAAGAAGGGAACTTTTTATAAAATAATATTTAGTAAAAATAGTCTAAATGAAATATAATTATATAAAACACGCTAATATTGGAAACCCACCTTTTATTTGTCGGTACATATTGCGTATACGCTGAACTGCGTCTAAAATGAGAGATGCTCTAAAAATTCTCGAAAAATTAACTTATGCATGAAATATTATATCACAGTATAACATATAGTTTATATACTCTAAATGTATGTTGAAGTATTAGATTCATAATTCACCAACGTTCGTGCGACAGCACGCGTGTGTGATTCGGTAATTCTTTGAATTACCAATCCGTGGAAATAGATGGACTTTGCTATGTATGAAATGAACTTAATTACTCTATCATCAAGTGTGATGCATGTGAAACTATGCGTAATCATGTAAATGTCGGGAACGGATAATAACATTAAATTGCCGGTTGTCACACAAATGCTACGAGAAAAAGCAAAATATCATAACAAGAAACTTGATATGACTGATTAAAAATATTCTTTTAAAGACATATAACTTTTACACCGTTCTTTTATATATTATTCTTTCCACGAGAAGTTATAAATACAGGTTGGAATCATAACATATTACATAGATGATCATAAATTAGGGTTTTATGTTGTTTATCATATTTTGTATTGATGATTAAAACGCATTCGGCACGGTGATGATATTTAAGACGAATTAGCTTCCCAATGACATGAAATCTCGAACTAAGTTTCACATGAACGACCAAAGACAAACCCTTTCCGGAGTCTAGAACGTCTTGCATACTTCTCCCAGCACCATACATTGGCTTATTTGTCGTCCCCAAGTATAACAAGAAAGAAGTTGGCCCATTACTTGATGCATAGAGTGCTTGTTTTTCCTGCCAAACCAAAATTTATTTAGCCGATCACAGTTAACATTAGTTGTCAAAGAAGTGGCTTACCGTCGAGCTTGCAAAAGGGATATCATCGAACGACATAGTTAAAACCACGGGATGAATGTGAAGACCATAGAGTCTAGACTTGATGGTTATAAGTAGATTTATTGAACAGTTACAGGTGAGAAATTTGGTAGTAACACCTGTGTTATCTACTCCTTCCCCTAGCCGAAACTCGTTCATTCTGTCGATCTATAATCATAAATAAACAAAGTGATATAATATTTTCACTAGAAAAATATTACAATGTGAAGGGCCTATGATATAGTTTTCTAGAAAAAATAAAATATTTTCGTGAGAAATTAATATTATGTTTTGTGTTCTTTAAGTTAAGTTTTTTGTATACATGTAAATAAACAAAACAACTAAACATCATTTTTGTCTGGTGATCTTAGCTTCACTGTGTGAAGTTATATGAACTTGAATATCTATAAGAATGTACATGAATAAGAAAGTTATAAAATAAACCTCTAGTTTTTTAGAGAGGTACAAAACTTTTTTTTATAAACCAGCCGGGTTCCTAAACCGAACTGGTTTTTTTCATCATGGAGAAACCGGTTTGGCCCAAACCGGTTCAGGTTATAAACCGGTTTAGGAGGGAAAATGTTCGAACCTATCAAATCGATTGGTGTCGGGTTACAAACCGGTTTGGGACAAAAAAACCAGTTTTAACCAGTTTTTTTACTTGTTTTCAAACCGGTTCGGGTTATAAACCGATTTCAAAGAACGAGACTACGAACTGGTGCCAAACCTACGGGTTGGGTCGGGCCCAAACCAGTTTGACCCAAACCGGTTTTTTTGTTGGATCGATTTCGGGTCGGGAACCGGTTTGGCGGGCCCAAACCGTTTTTTTGTGCACCTCTATAGTTTTCTGTTCTTTTCTTTGATGTCTCATGTTCGTTTTGGATCATAAGAGGATGAAGTTAAATTGGCCAATTGGGCTAAGCTTATGCAATGCCCGTGGGCCGTGATGGGTTCTAACATATGGACTTGGATTAGTGTAATAAACCCAAAAAGAACTCACATATTGAGGTTGTAATTTCATCGTATCAATATCCTTATTTGAGGTAATATATATAGGACGGTTTTGGAACAAAATAAAATGTTCAATTTAATTTTACAGTATAATTTTACAATAAAATAATGTAAATATAAAAGTTATATGCGTTTAAAAAGTTGATGAAACTAGATAAAAAGTTAATAATGGTAGCTTTTCCTTTTTTTACCTGGTTAATTATAAAATCGTCACCGCCTATGTCTTAACCATTGATTTTCCTTAATCTAGGGTATAGACTATTGACTTTACAAACTCCTTGCACAAACTACACATTTTGTTTGTATATTTATCTTAGATAACTCTTAAAATACATCATGTTTATGTTATGTACTGGAACCGATATTTATATATGTGTAAATAAGTTTATGTCATATATTATAAACATATAAACACTTTTAGACTGACTCTAATTCTTTGATCTACACGTATACACAAAACTTCTTACGATAAAAAAGAAAATTGATAAAAGTAGGGAAATTAATTAATTAAAAAGATAAATAATTTAATTGTTTATAATCATACCATTTTCATTTATTTTTGATGATAAATGAATTGTTTAAATTAATTCTTTCGATTCTCAACTTATTTGTGATTATGTATTAAGCCATATCTAACCATTCAAAAAATAATTCTTCAATGGTATTATATTTTCATATGAAAATTATTAAAATATTCTTTAAATATTAGTTAACAATATAGTCGATTGATTTTTCGTTCAACCTGAATTAAGACTATGGAACCTGAAAGTCTTTATACTTAAAAAGAAGTGGAATTTTATATTAAAGTAAGAAATGAAAAGGCACCAAACTATAAAAATAACAAATACCAAAAAATTTACTTACAAAAGGTTATATTTTGAAGAAAATAAAAGTTAAACAAGTTTTTTTAAAACAAATTGATCTTAAAAGTAATTTTCTAAATTTAATAAATAACTATGACATAATTCTCCGGATTTTATGCAAATAATGTTTGGCATTCTTTCCTCTTCCTTTCTTTGCGACTATTGAAATATTTTTTTTAGGAATTTAACATTAAATAATCTAGTAAAATTTATTTAAATTAGATGTAGTTCATATTATTAAAAAAGTAAAGCTTATGATTAATATTCTTATTATAATAAATGAATAAATTTATAGATCACTTATTGATTTTTAATAAAATCTAGATTTTTTGTTTCCCGTCTCTCTTTTATTAAATAACTTTCTCTCTTATAAAATATTAATGATTTTAAATAATTAAATATTTAAATTTATTCTTATATTTTATTAAAACTTATTAAATAATAAGAATATTTCAATTATATCTTATTTTAAAATATAATTTTATAATTCTTAAATTTTCATTATTTGTTATTTATAATTCTTAAATTTTAATCATTTGTTATTTATAATTTTTAAATCTTCGTTATTTTCTTATGTCAGCAATGGCTCATAACATTTAACATACAAATTTTTATAGAAACTAATGATTTACAACAAGTTGAAATTATTCAACCCGTGTAATACATGAGTTTCTAACCTAGTATGATAATATATGTTTACTTGAAGAAAATATCTTTATACTAATAAATAAAAATCTTAAGGGGACACGTGTTACTTTCTTCTGCATTCTCAGCATGCATGCTTTTCCCGCCACTCTCCTATTAAATAATGATATTAAAAAAATATATTTTTTAAATTTAATATAAATGTATTTGTGGATACTTATTACTTGATTATGGATAGTATTATATCATTAACGAAATAGATTTAATATGAATTAACATTTATCAGTTACATAAAAAAGTTAATAACTATTTGAAAAAAAAATGTTTTAAAAATTAACTTAACAGAATTTTTAACTGTTACGTCAAATTACATTTTTTAAAAACATATTTTGATGAATTTATGTGTTAATAGATTACATTATATTTTATTCAATACGTGTAATACACGAGTTTTTAAAGACATAATTTTTTTATTACTAAGTATATAACATTATATTTATCCAAGTCGTGTGATACATGAGATTCTAAACTAGTTACTAATGTTTGAAAGAATAACCAAGCACATTTCTGGAGACTGGCACGCGTCCCGTATAATTAGTGCATGTTCACAAAGAGTATTTAAACTTCAAGAGTTTTAGGGCATGAGGTATACCCTCACGAGAGGGTTGGCGTGAGAGGCCTCACGGCGTGAAGGGCATGGGAACACCACCCCCCCTCTTGCGTGAAGGGGGCGTGAGGGAGTGCCCGTGAGGGCTTTCATGCGAGAAAGTGACCCAACTAGCCGTTGGGATCTAACCGTTGGAGCCTTGGGCTTGTTGACCATTTTTAAAAAAATATTAACTTTCTACATAAACCCAATCAAATATAAACTCATCATACCTCTATTTCACCAAATCAAATACAAACCTACTCAAAATGGCATCATCATCTTCATCTTCAAGTGACGAAGCGGCTCAAATGATGTTTCGTGCTTGGACATCCTCAGCGATTACGTGGTGGCAAAAAGCCGAATCATCACAACATTTAACATGAAATGCTCGTCTAAACCGAGAATGGTCGACTTCTAACGCCCGACTACTCCAATACTACTTAAACGAAAGGTGTATGTAATTGTCAAGTCGTTTACAGAACCCATAGGTCTTAAACGTAATACTTATAAAAAAGCTCACAAATTCACGAAAAGATATCGAATGAGCGTTCGGAATGTTGAAGTGTAAGTGGCGTATTATCCAACGCCCGGCTAGGTGTTGGTCTCAAAACAAAATTAGTAACATAATGTATGATTGTATTATTCTCTATAATATGATTTTAGAGGACACTGGCTTGACAATTTGTCACTATAACCCAAATGAATAGGAGCCTACGTACGAAGAAATCGACGAAGATAAAAAGCAAAGCAACCGTCTAGAAATACGAAGCCGAGAAGTTCATCACGCTCTGAAAGCGGACTTGATTGACCATATTTTCGAACGTTCGCAATATTAGTTTTTTATGTAATTTTTATTTATGTTATTTATTTATTTTTTTTATGTAACTTTTATTTATGTAATTTTATTAATAAAATTTTATTGAAAAATAAATAATTTATAATATATGCATTTAATGCTCACTTGGGTTAAGTATTTCCCTTGAAATGTGAGAGCCAAGTGAGAAAGCAACAAATATGACGTGGCGCATAGGTGACAGAAAAGGTACTCTTATTTCGAAGAGCAAAGTGAAAGTATAACTCATACTTTTAGAACAATTATAATTACAATGGCTCTTACCAAAACATTGTAGTTGTCAATTATATTGTTTTCATATAATTTTATGTAAGAACATAAATATACGTTTGATTTAAATTTATAATCCATTAATTAAAAGTAAAAAAAAATGCAAGGATGGGTCTTTTCTTTTAGAATTATACTCATGATGATGGTAGATGATCAAAAACTTTTCTTTAGTGGTTCACTGTAAACTTAAATATAATTGATAAATTTTGTTCATTTATGTGATTTCTATACTTTTGGATTGTGATATTTTTAAAGGTTATTAAAATATGAAATAATGTGAAGTAACTAATCAAATCCTGTAATGTGAAGTAATTTAAAGGTTATTTAAAAAATATATATATAATAACAAATATATATGAAATTCGAATTCAAATTTCGAATTAAAATCACAATTTATTGGACTCGAAATTCGAATCGGTTGCTAACTAGACTCGAAAACTCGAAACTCAATTCTCATAGTATTTTAGTTTCTAATATTGTTTTAAACTCCAAAAGAAGTTTGCCCACCCTATAGGCCTATAACTTAAAGGTTTATTCTCATATAGCATGCTGCAACTGCTTTTGTTTTTGATCTAGAGAGAGAGAGGGAGTACCTTAAGAGAGAGTGTGGGAGAAGGAGGCTTAGTAATGAGATAGAAGAACAACAATGCCACTCCAAAGCTGACCATCAATCTTAAACATATCTGAAACAATATCCAAACACACGAATCCGACCGCGAAAACGACACAAGATCCCACATCTTCTTCCCGAACCCGACACGTTTCTCTTCCTCTTCTTCCTCCTCACTCTCCCCACCATCTCCACCACCACCATGATGCACATTCCCTCCGCCACCACACTTTTCACCAAGTTTCACCGCCACCCCGCCACCTTCATGGCCGGGGCTTTCTACCGGACCATATGAGACGATCTTCTTGTCATGCAAGGAGTTATTGGTGGATCCACGAGAAGAGGAGTAGTGGGAGAGAGTGAGGCGGCGTTGGGTGGTTGGAGAGTGAAACGAGACGGTGGTGGTGGGACTTTGGACGAAGTATAGGGCGGTGTATGGGCAGGATCGAAACAATGCTTCTTCCTCCGATGATTCCATCATAGGGTTTGCAATATTCTAGACAGAGAATGGTGAAGTGAGGGGTTTTTTTGTGGTTTTTATAAATATGGCACAAAAGTGGGAAACTGGAAAAGGGTGTTGCTATATTTTTATTTTATCTTGGGAAAAAATATATATTTTTTTTAAATTATAACGTTTACCAAAAGTGCAACTTAGGGCTTTAATTAAAAGTTTAAAGAATATAAAGGTGTTCATCTTTTAAGTGATTAAGGGTACAAACAATAATAATTAGGCTATATTCTACAAACATTAATAGAACCTTGGGATTTTTTCAAACGGGTATAATAATCTAATGAAGTTTGGTTAGCAACTAACACCGACTAAAAGTGTTTGTAGCCTAGTGTTATTAAGGTGTGAAATAAAAGTATTCCTTTTTAAATGACTAAGACTTTTAGTCTTACAGTGAACATTGTTTATATTTAGAAGTAGGTTTAAATGATATCTGTCGTAGCCATTTTAAAAAAAAACCATGACACTATTTTAATTTCATTTTTAAATCAAGCTAATAAAACTTATATGTTGAAAAAAAATCAGGAAAAACTCTCTAAAAAAAATAAAAACTTTATTGGGAGAATTAAGTTATCACATAAACAACTACAAGTATTTACAAGAGAATATATACACATAGTATATATCAACGCTTAACGTATATAAAAACTTCCACATTGAGAATAAACATCTACATTCTATAAATATCAACCATATAAAAATTATTTGTTATATTAACAAAAAGATAATAATATAAGTATTAGGATATATACACAATATATTTGAAGATAAATCGTTTATGAGAGGTGTATTTACAGAGAAAAGAAAAAATTTCATGTCAAAATTAAAATTAGTTTTAAAGTGTGTTAAAAGTATGTTAATTAAACTTAAAAAAAATTACTGAGTCATTTTGGGGTGATAGAACCCCACTTATTACCCAAATCGGACTCTATAGAGGGTGTTTGGTTCGCTTAATTCGTTGGAATTGGCATTGGAATTAGAATTGGATTTGGGATTGAAAAGATTCTGTAACATCCCGAAAACAATAAACGGATAATGAAACGGGTTTCAAAGAAAATAAATAAGAATAAAATAAAGATCGCCGGCTTGATGGGCTCGAGAGTTTGGGCCGAAAATGGGAAGGGGAATGGGCTTAAAACCCTGGCCTTTCCTTCATTCCCTTCACTTGGCATTCAAACCTCCACCTCCAAAACCCTACAGAGCCAAACCGTAGAGAGAGAAAGTCTCGGTTTGGGATAAAGATCGATTCTCCACCTTTCTCCACTGTTCGGGTGAAGTTTAGCTGAAGGAGCACGTCATTTTGAGGTAAGAAACTCTTCTTTTTGTGAGTTTTTCTTCAAAATGGGTTTTATGGGGTTTTATCCATAAAGGACAGGTTTTTACGGGTTAAACGGGAAAAGGACCATAGATCTAGACTCACGAGGATAAACCACACGTTTTGAAAATGTAAAAAGGTAAGAAGCTTGGATGTAAGAAGTTTGGACGTAAGAAGCTTGAGCCGCCATCTCCATGCAGAAACTAGGGTTTCTACCGGAGAAAACGATCAGGCGAAACTAACCAGTCAAGCGAAACTACCACCCAGTTTCGCTGAGACAACAGAAAGCGAAACTGCCTAGTTTCGCCTGGTTCATAAGAAGTGAAACTGACCTAGGAAGCGAAACTGCATAGTTTCGCTTTGAACTCAGAAATCGAAATTGAGTTTCGCTTAGGATATTAGAAAATATAGATGAGATATTAACCATTGATTCAGATTAAGAGAGTGACACTTTGGACCAAGTTGGTAAGGCTTCAGATTTTGTGGATTAAGAGAAGCGAAGTACATTACAGCTTTCGGTTGTTGTTCATAAATTTTGTGGATTCAGCAACAATTACGAGACTACGGTTTGAATTTTACATGCACCCCTAGGTTTATAGACAACAATTCTACCATGTCCATAACCAATAACCCTATCAAGCATAATAAAACTAAGCACATTGAAATCAGATATCATTTTATTCGTGATAGTGTAGATAAAAGGTTGATTGAGCTTGTGAAGGTGCATACCGATGATAACTTTGCAGATATCTTCACCAAGGCATTTGATTGGACTCGCTTCGAGTTTTTGGTAAAAATGATCGGAATGATCAATCCCGAGAAAAATATTTTCGAAAACTATTTTCATGGAAGCTTTTATTTTTTTTATTTCTTTCATCTAGTTTAGATTTACCGCTTTATTACTTTCATGCATTTAGTTTTTACTGTAAAAAATTGTTATTTATAAAAATTCCAAACAAATTTGAAAAAGTTTAAAATCAATATCACTTGATGATCATACACACATGACCATAGAATGACTACTTGGTTTCTGTATTTATATTTGAAGTTGTGCTGATATGATTTGATCTAAACTTTTTAGTCTGCATAAACAGTAAATGATAGCTTCATAACTATTTAACATTGCATCTGTATAATCTTTTAATTTGAATATCTGCATGTAATTTGAATTGTCAGTAGGCTAGAAGCGTTTTTGGACCATTAGTATAGTGAAAGCATAATGATCTATGTTACAACTGTGATTTGAATCCATATTATGTCGGGTGTGTGAGTTAAAAGATCATTATCAGAAATAGAATATAT
Source organism: Smallanthus sonchifolius (assembly GCA_023525975.1). NCBI lineage: Eukaryota > Viridiplantae > Streptophyta > Magnoliopsida > Asterales > Asteraceae > Smallanthus > Smallanthus sonchifolius. The sequence continues at coordinate 18,385,457 of CM042018.1, read as the reverse complement.
GGCTTTACGAATTTCATGACACCAGTATCGGATTATGTCATTAGCACAATTCATTCGATTTGCTTCAGTGCCCATGTCCCTGAAAGCTTGCAATTTGAAGTTTAACCAAGATATGTACTTGACAACATCTGTCAAATATATACTAGCCCTTGGATCATTATCTTGATTCCACTAAATTCATACACATAACAGTTGGATCCTCGTACCCGAATCTTATGATTCCTCATATATAAGCCAAGACATCTGAATCATTCGATTCTGAATCATTTGATTCTGAATCATTCGATTCTGAATCATTCTGATTCCATATATCCTTCGGGATCTGCTTGTTTTTCCTGTGCTAATTGATGTAATTTCATCTTGGAGATTGATCTAATCTTGCTCCGTGTCATATATGTCTTGAAGATAGTGCAAATTTATATTTATGTTGCATATATGTGGGGCACACGTTGTTTTCATATAAATGGTACCTTAACTCATAAGAACATGGGAGAAAAACGCTTGTAGTTTCAAATTCTATAATACTGACAACTTGAATTAACATGTTGTGTATTGCAAATTCAGTTTGAATAAGTTAGAAAGTCGTGATCTGATCTTGTTTACTTTGAAGTTTATCGCGTATCATTTCATAATTACTGAATATGTGAAAAAGAAATTTATGATAATCCTGAGATCGTATCATAAAATGTTGCACAAGTTGCTTGATTTTTGAGATGTGTACTTTATCTGTACAGAATTCCATATGTCACCCTTAGATCTGCTAGGGATTTTATATCCAGAATATGTGTGTGATTCTTCAATATATTGATATGATCTTCTTACTCATGATGTTTGGCCAAAAATATGTGTGTTAGTACTTGAATTTCTGTTTTATACATATAAAAACCAAAAAGATTTTGTATTTCTTTATTTTGAAAAATCCAAAAAGATTTTAGGTGTGTTTTAGCATAAAGTTCGAAAATTCAAAAATATGTTCATTAATTTTGAAGTTCATTTTATTGAAAATCAAAAAATATTTTCTTTATTGCTTCCATGAAAATCTCTTTATTTTAATTATTCGGGATTGCAACATGTACAGGTTCAAAGTGGGAAGAAATATGCTCGGTTTGAAGGTTGGAATTTGTGGAAATTTCTAAAATTTCCTAAGTATGGAAATTTAAGCGAACTTAATATGTTCGCTTGGACTTGTTTGCATTGAAGCGAACTTGTCAAGTTCGCCTGATTCTTGCGAACTTAGTTGAGGGGTATATAAGGAACAGTCTCGCGAACTTAGGCATTTACCCTTGAAAATTTCCAGCGAACTTGATAGATGCGAACTTAAGTCGATTTGTAGCGAACATGTGAGCTTGGTAATTCTGTGTGGTCTAAGGATTTCTAATTGCTTGTAGTGTGTTCCATTTCTGTTTGCGATTCCTTAAAAGGTATTTACATGAATTTTAATCCATGGAATCGTTATGAACTGTTGTATCTGAGTTTTAGGGTTACGGATGTTTGTAATTTGATCTTGTTTGAGCTTGTGTGTGTGGTTAAACTGAAATTGATGTTACAAATGTCTTAGTCGGTACTTGTAGTACTTGTTTCATGCTACCATTTGTTCTTAGATCATCAAGTTTGGAATTTGTAATTTATGTCTGTTGAGTTTGAGTTTGAGTTTGAGTGAACTTGCTCAGGCGAACTTATCAAGTTCGCCTCTTGCAACTCTAAGCGAACTTGATAAGTTCGCCACAGTTATCAGTAGTGAAATTTTGACTTAGCAATTTTTTTGTTGAATTTTCTTTAACTTTGTTTTTAGTTTTGTTTTATTTTTTGTTTATTTGTTTGCAAAGTCTAAAATTTTCTCATGTGTAGATGGATCGTCGTGTTGAGTATAAACATTTGTATCCACCGCCAGAGGGGCAGGGTTTCATTATGTATCCAAGATTTCTACAGGTGATAAAAAATCATTTGATACCAAACCTACCTCCTGTGGGGTAACGTCTAACTTTGACTCATATGAGAAAGAGGATTTTCACTGACTGTAACAATGTGAAACAGCAGAATCCAGCATTGGTTCCTATTCCTACACCTTTATTTGGGCACTTAATCAATCCTGATTATGTTGCACCACCTAATGACAATTGGATTCATGTTGATGAAGCATTTGAGCAACCAGCACAAGCACAAGCAAAGGCTCAGGCACAAGTACAACCACCACCACCACAACCCCAAGAACCACAACAAGTTCAACCTCAAGAACCATAACAAGATCAACAGCAAATGCAACAACAAGAACCCGAGATACAACAAGTGATAGAATCTGAAGTTGAGGTTGAAGTAGATAATGTTGAGAATGAGCTTAATGTAGAGAATGTTGATGCTCATGTTCAGACTAAAAATTTACAAGCTGAAGAGACAAGTATAAGTTCAAGTTCTAGTTCTAGTGAAGGTGATGATGATGGTGATTCATAGGCTACTGAACAAGACTTCGGTCCTGATCATTATGTACAGTTAGCCAATGCACCAAGTAGTGAAATTCTCCTAGAGGATGTTTATCCTAAAAGAAAGAAGTCGTTAAGCAAGAAGAAGGTTAAGTTACCTAGACGAAAGTCAGCTCAAGGTCCTCCTCTCGGTGCTACTTTGGGTAAAAGAACATTGTGTGATGAATCTTCCAATTCTAAGTATCAACCTGATACTCCTACGTCAAGAAAGAAGATGGCTAAGGCCAGTGCTACAGTAGATGGTGATGTGGAGTTTGTGGATTCATAGATCATTACTCATGTGCCATTGCATACTACTACTCATCAAGGAACTAAGTCTATTCCTCCTGTTTTCAATGATCAAGTTGGTCCTTCGACTATATCCAAAGATGCAAAGATTGTAGCTTTAGAGTCCAAATTAACATGTTTAGAGGCTCAAGTGATAGGGCTTCAAAGTCAAGTTGATGTGCTACAAGCAATTGATTGTCAAATACAGCAAGAGATTAATGTTCAGAACAAGCAAATTGCAAAGATGCAAATTTGGGTCTCGCAATGGGGAGAAAGCTGCTGAAGATGCTTGTCACACAACGAAAATACATAGAGTTAATGATGAAGATGATGAACCCGATGCAGGTGACAAGGGTAAGCGTCAAACCGCTGATGTAAACCCAACATCTCTGACTCAGGGGGAGTCTAAATCTACACAAGCTATATAGTCAGGTGAAAAAGAGAAGACTATGGAGGCTACTGATATGATAGATAATTCATTTTATGACGATTCTGACATGGAATAAGCAGACAAGCTTGAATGTCTATCTGGTTTAGATGGTATGATTGAAGATGACGAGTCTAAAATTGAAGAAGGAGAAAGAGTATAGATTGAAATTGAAAACGATAGTGCTGCGATAACATATGAATGCTGTAATGGATTGAATGTGACGATGGATTTCATTCATGATAATGTGATTCCTGAAGATAACTCAGAAGGAATTACAGAATCATTGGATTCTGATCATGAAGTTACAAAGCGTATGCCTAATACTGCTGCTGATGATAAGCATGAAGTACCGGTGATGTATAAGGATACCGGAATGACAAAAGCAAAATGGTTAGAGTTGGTGAATAGCTGGAAGAAGGTTTTGCTAGTGTCTCCACTGGCACCAGTACCGAAAGCAAAATATGTGAATAAAGATAGTTGTGTGGGTAGAATTTTGAGTTGGTTATATGATGATGAATTTAAGTTATTTGTGATAAAGAGATCTGATGGCGTTCAGTACTTGAAGCTAAAATTAAAGTACTTTAATTCATTACCGAGATGTGAAGTTAACGGTCTTGAAACTAAGACGTTGATTAACAGATCGAGAAATGGAATTGCAGATTCTATAGCCAAACTCATCAGTACTGAAGTGAACTCAGGGAAATATGACAGACTGAAGCCTCAAAGGGGAAAAAGAGTTAAAGCGATAGATCCAGTTACTAAGAAGATAGTCTGGAGATACAAGTTTAAACCAGTGAAGGCAATTCAGAAGATTCCTTTGAAGAAAGTTCCATAAGATTTTATTGGTAATATGAAATGGTGGTTCTTGGATGTTGATTATGGTGAAGCAGTTATTGAAGATCAAGATGCAAAGGTTCTAGTTCGTTTCTATGATGTAATGAATCTTATTAATTTCTCAAAGAAAGATCAGCTGATGCTTAAGCGCAAAGAGATTATGTACTCAGGTGAATGGAGAGAGCAGGCGATGCAGTATAAAAGGGTTTTACACATATGTATCAATCAAGGAGTTTATGCAGGGAGCAAGCTACCCGAAAATTGGAAGAGTACTTGAAGACCAAATACCAAGCTATTGTTAAGGGGGAGTATGTTAGGACATAGTTTGTGACAAATAGCTTTGTAATAGTTTAGGTCTTTGTATTGTCTTTAAGTTTGCAATTTTTGTTATTGAAGTGTTAAGTTTTGTAATAAACGAACTTAACAAGTTCGCCTAAGTCTTGTGTGTGGCGAACTTGTTAAGTTCGCCTGTGGCAGTTTGTGTGCCTATATATAGTGTTTGCATGTTCTAGTTTAAAGAGCTTTTGACATTGATCAGTTCTGTAAATACTCAAGTTTGAGAGTAATAGAAGAGAAGATAATTTACATTCTGTGTTCATTGATATTGTGGTTGTCATTATTCTACAAACATGCATGCGTTGGATTCCGCACTTTGTGTGTGTGTAGAGTTGCTCGTCTAGACAGATCCGTAGAGACCCCGGTCGGACCTACATGTGTGCGTGACCCCCTCCCCCTAATAAAAATCCAATTTTTAATAATTACAAATTAGCCCCTGTAGTTTGAAAGTTGACTCCTTACTCTCAAACTTCAAGTATACTCATTTACACAAAGAACCCTTCACTTTTATTTTGGTTATTTACATCTTAATAATATGTTTACGCATATTATTATTTAAACCCGAAAATGGTTCGTTACAGGTGCACACATAGACAATTTCCTTTAACTTGAGCATTAATGACATAATATTGGTGGTCTTCTATCATCACTACAACTGCTTCCTTGAACTTGAAAGTTGATGACATGCTATCATCTTTACCTATTTTAACTTGTTTGTCATCATGAATTCATTTTGTATATATGGTTGGAGCTGGAAAAATACATTGTCTGTATTATGAATATCACATCACGGATCTGAAGAACATGAAAGGCTAATAAGTAATATTAGAGGTACCGGGTTTATCACTTTGACCTCTTGGTTAGTGAGATACATTTGAGCGAAAAACATGAAGTCAATTTCTTCGTTGCAAAATTGTTATGAGAATTATATAATGTAAGAACCTAAAGGGTGAATAGAATAATGAAAGCCTATAAGATATGTATTGTGTATTATTTATTGGATATTAAACAAAATATTGGTTGTGCTATAAGTAAAGGGGTCTTAGAGTCTTTATTGTAAACTAGGTTTATGGGTCAAAGTGCCATATTGTAAATATGTAGGGTTCAGGTTGTCAAAATACATTTAGGTTAATCGGTTGTTTATCCAAGTGTTGGTCGTTTGTGTAGGCACCGGTTCATAAAACATAAACAGGGCATCGATGTGATAAACATATTGGTAATCAACATTTAAGTTTATGTAAAATTCTTATTTAATTCATTTTTATCTCTGGTTATCCAATAATTGGTATCAGAGCGGTATTTGAAGATTTATTGGGACTGGTAATCGATCAAAGAAAGAAAACGATCGACTCATATTTATCAAAGAGACAAGTAATTGATTATCACCAGCGAAGCGGGATTGATCAAGATCAACATCGGAGAAGCATGTTTGATTGTCAACAGCAGAGCAGCGGGATTGAATGTCATTTGCCAAAAGGCGGTATTAACTATCATTAGCGAGGCAAGTTTGACTTTCAATAGTGATGCATGTTGGATCAGACCCAGGAGATCAAAGAAACCAAGATTGTTTTTCTTGAAATATTGCACAAGTATAATCAGTATAATTACTTTTATTTTCAATATAGAGGTACAAATGAAAGTAGAATCGATTAGTAATTGTGGTTAGAAAAAATTGTAAATATTGGAAAAAAGAAGACACGTTCGTGGCTAGAAAGATTCATCCCAGAACAAGAGCACACAAATTCTAACAACAAATGAAGGAGGGATAGTAAATGACTTTCCAGTGCCTGATTCTCAACTCTGCAAATTACACCATATAGCCTGTAAAGATTAGAACAATCTTTAAAGTCTATAGAATATGGGAGGCAGTGGAACCAACCAAAGGTACTGAAGTCGATCAAAAGAAGAACAACCAAGCAATTGCATTACTATACCAAGCAATTCTAGAAAACATGGTCTTGCAAATTGCCAACCTTACTTCAGCAAAAGATATTTGGGATGCACTAAAGGTTCGACATGTAGGATTTGATAGGGTTAAAGAAGCGCGGTTACAGACATTCGAGTCAGACTTTGAATCTCTAAAGATGGATGCTTATCAGTCACTCAATGTCTATGCGGGGAAAACTAGTGATATAGCATCACAAGCAAGGAGTCTTGGACATATATTGGATGACAAAAGACTGTTCAGAAACTACTTGGTTATGTATCTGAATAATTCATGCAGATAGTTGTTGTAATTGAACAGTTTGCTGATCTTAACACAATATTGTTCCAAGAAGCCATGGGAAGATTGAAAGCTTTCGAAGAACGCACTAAGAAGCAAAATAAGGAGGAAAACGTGTCTAGTAAATTGCTATTCACCAAAGCAGACGGAAAAGAGAAGGTTCAACACCATAAATGTGAGCATTACGGTTGTGGAACCTCAAATCGAGAGGACTTTGGACAGGGCCGAGGAAAAGGTCGATGGCCCGGTAAAGGTTAGGGTGATGGTCGAGTACAACGAGACAAGAGCCACGTAAGGTGTCATAAGTGTAACGAACTTGGACATTACAGGAATGAATGTCCAAATTGGGAAAAGAATGAGGAGGTGAAACTGACTTGGGATGGGGACGATGAACCAACACTACTGTGATAGCAAAGTGGATTTTAAAGAAAGTTGAAGACCTCACTTAAACTATATTTAGTTTAAGAAGAAGTATTGGAAATTAAACTAAATATAGGATGTGTTATTAGTATAGGAGTCTTAGAGTCTTTATTGTAAACTAGGTTTATGGATCAAAGTGTCATATTATAAATATGTAGGGTTCAAATTTTCAAAAAAACATTTAGGTTAACCGGTTGTTTATCCAAGTGTTGCGTCGTTTGTGTAGGCACCGGTTCATAGAACATAAATAGGGCATCGATGTGATAATAGATTGGTAATCAACATTCAAGTTTATGTAAAATTCTTATTCAATTTGTTTTTATCTCTGATTACCCACCATCATTGTTCAACTATTTATAAGAATATAATAAAGATAATTAAAAAGTAAACCTACTCAAGTTATATCTCCTAATTACCGTGAGCATTCTTATAATAAACCCTAACTAATTAATTATTCAAATGTTTATTGTAATAATCTTTATCATAAATAAGAGATATGCTTTGATAATGTTTCGTTTGTAATTAATCTTAATCAATAGTACACAATACATAGCAGGGTATCATTTGTCTTTATGGTACTTCAGGTTTTCTGTCTTCTTGTTTTCTCTCCATGCTATCCCTCTTCACGCCACCCATGTTTGGGGTCACCGGCCCTATTCCGCCCATATTCCCCCTTGCTAGTGACTTTCTTTCTCTGTTTCTCCAACTATTTGTTCCTTGAGGACGCTTGTACACATATATAGATTAGGTTTTATTTATTTTTACTAGTACAAAATCGATCTTTAGAAGCAGTGAAAATGGCCTCATCTTTTGAGGCGGTTTCCAAAACCGATCCTAAAAATCATAAAAACCGGTCCAAAAAAATTATTTAAAAGAAATATTGCCGGAATCTGGCCGAAACCCTAGTCGCTTCAAAAATAATTCTTTATTCAACCCTACCCCCTGCTTTTCATGGTGAAAGAGAGGATAAAAGTGAAAATCAGGACGAAGAGGAAGAGCAAAACGGCAACGTACATGGCAGTGGTGTGTGGTGGAGGAGTAACTAAACGAGAGGGTCGGTGGTGTGGATGAGAATGCAGCATGAGGCAAAATTAGAGCTATCGAACGACATGACGATGGAAGGTGCGAAGTTGGTGATGGTGAGGCCTACCGGAAATGCAATCGGGTGTGTCAGGTAAGGAGAAAGCTGATGAGGAAGAACGATGAGATGAAGGATTGTTGTTGCCGGATCTTAGGGGATGCGAAGGGGGCTGAACTGGCAGTGGTTGTGGGGGTTCAAGGAGGAGAGGAAGGGGCTCTAGTGGAGGGAGAGGGAGGGAGTCGTGGCGGTGGTGGTCGTGGGTAAAGGGAGGTGAAGGGGGGAGAGGGAAAGTGTGTGTTGGTGAGAAACGGGGGTAGTGATGGCTCTGATGAGAGAGATAGTGTGTGTGTGTTGGTGAAAAATGGGAAGTTTTGAGGGAGCGTGGAAATGGAAACCGGTCAACCTAAAAGTGAACATTTTCAAAATTTAAAACGCCTCAAAATATGAAAACCGCTCCAAAAGAGTGTTTTTTGAAACGGATTCCATTTTTTGAGGTGTTTTTCAATTTTGAAAATGTTTTTTAGGCATTTTTCAAAGAAATCGCTCCAAAAAAAGTTTTTTTTACCACCTCAAAAAATGGTTTATATACTAGTGTTTTCTCTTTTTGTTGTCGCGTTCCCACCACAGTCGCACCTCCTTTCACCATAGCTCCCTCGTACCTCTTGTTGCAGATACCATGGCTTTATATCGGTCGCCGCCGTTTGCCACCACAAAGTTGTCTTATTGTTTATATTTTTATGTGTTTTTTCGCTATTTTTTTAGATTGTATTCTTTTAGTGAATACCTTATTATTATATTCTTTACAATAATTCATTATTTTTGTTGTTTTAGAAAATCTTTTTAATAGATTAAGAGCATAAAATACTCAAGGGCAAATAAATATCACCACACAAACAAATTATATAGCGTTTGGGGTGAATGTTAACAAATTCACGTTATATTTTTACCAACTTCTTTTAGAAACTGGAGGACACATGCGTATAATGTCACAGATCACTAAATATAAGTCCTCTTTCTTATGTGGTACAGATCGTCAAACACACTTTTTTTTCTCTAATATGGTAAAAAAAAAACCTTCGGTTTCTAAAAGTAGACCCCTTTCAGGTTTTGTTGTCTTTAACTCGTGTTTTATAAAATTTCCTTTTGTTCTTCAAGAGATTTTATAAAAGTTATATAGTGATAAATTTACTTTGCAGCCTTAATATTTAAGAAGCACACAAACAAGTGGCTCGTGGTTTGGGTGTGAAGGCCGAAAATTTAGTTTGTTTATAAGCACATGAGTCCCACGTGATTCCCAACATAATCGAAGGAAATTTTGTTAGTCCCTTTTATAAAGTTCGTTACTTTATTATTGAGCTTAGTGATTTTATTCATATCATTTCAATTTTGTATTTGGAACTCACCTTTAATGATTTTTTTAATTAATTTTATTTACCATTTTAAATATGATGAAATATTCAAGTGAAACTATAAAGCCCTACCTAGCCAAAGCCATTGATTGCCCCGACTTGATTGTTTTCTTTAGCTTTAAGTATATATTGTTTTACACCGAAATGTTTTGCTTTTCAAGGCCAAAGAAATGATACCAAAAGCAAGCATGCTTTTATCATCAACTCTATATATATATATATATATATATATATATATATATATATATATATATATATATATATATATTATGTAAAATACATATTTAATTGATGCTTTTATTATTGACCCTATTCATTATATATATTTGATGTACAATTCTTATTATATTTGATTGATGCTTTTATTATTGACCATATATATATATATATATGGGGAATATATATATATATATAGGGGAAGGATCAAGAAAAAACCACAAAGTTAGGCGAAAACCACTAAAACAATGTGTAATACTATGGGTTACGTATACGTAACCACAATTTTTTTGAATTTTTTTGTTTTCTGTTTACGTATACGTAACACTATGGGTTACGTATACGTAAGCCAATATTTAAATGATTTTTTTGATAAAAACTTGTAATATTACATTTATACTCTTATAAAAAAATAAAAATAAAATAAAATAAAAAATAAATATAACTATATTATTGATTAAAATTAATTTTTTTAGTGGTTTTCTTGGTTTCCGCCTAAGTATTGGTTTTCTCTGGAACCCACCCCTATATATATATATATTAATAATAGAAATGAGATTCTTAGAACTATTAAGAAACTAGAAAAAAATTACTTTGTAACAACTAATCATCCTTATTCTAATAAATTACTAATTATTATGTCACGTTTCCTTTTTCTGTACATACAATTTTGGGTTTTCCCGCATCTCTTTTTTCCTTACAATCAATTCATTTGATTCATGAAATTAGTCCCCTCATTTTATCATTTAATTTTCGTTTTACTTATTTTTCTATTCAACCACATGAATTTAAAAATAGTATAGTTTTGTAAGAAAATTGATTATGTTCATATTCATTAGTTAACAACTTTGTTTGATTTAAATTATGTTTTTAAACTCACAATAATCACTTTGAAAATACAAATCTAAGCACTTGTGAAATAATTAATTTTAGCTATAAAATGTGATCTATTTCTTGAACCAGTCTTGAAACGTGAAACCTTTATATACCAGTAATGAGAAGTATATTAGTGTATTATCAATTGTATATTTTTATTGATTTAACTCTTGTAATAAATGCGTTTCTAACCTAGTTATTTAATAAATAATTAAGATCTTTCTTTTCTTATTTTAATTTTCACTTCGTGAATTGTGACATTTACTTCTTTTGTCCGCTACAAAATCAAATACTAAAAAGTAATTAATTTATTTTCTATTTATTGATGTTTTCACCGATAAGACCATCTATAACGAGGTTTGGACATATGGCCGATGTGAAATCCATGGGGAGGAACTTAACAGGGGTCAGATGGGGCTCAGGCTCCTTTAATTTTTTGTTTAAAAGTATTGATTCCGGCTCACTAGTTTTATTTCATATTAGTTATACTGTTTTGGCATCTCCTAATCCAGATCAAAAACGTAAATCTGTTCCACAAATCCACAACAAATTTAGTTTTTTCCCCACTATTTTGCTCAGAATTATTGATTTCGGCCCACTAGGTTTATTTCATATTAATTATAGTGTTTATGCCCCTCCTAATCTAGACCAAAAGCCCTAAATCTGTTCCACAAATCCACTAACAAATTTGGTTTTTTATGTGCAATATTTTCGGTCACCAATTTAATTGTTCAAGTTCTGCCACTGGAAACCCGTCCTGTAAGACACGATTTATTGTGTGGCTCTTATAATCATTTATCTTATTATTAAATGATCAAATATTTTATTTATTTATTTATTAACATATTGCTAGTAATTAGTTGATAGGCCTAATTACTCTTAATGGGCCATTAATGGGTTTCCCCTTGGGTGTACATATAAATAGAGAGATAATTAGGGGAAATTGACTAATGAATCATTCAATACTATCATCACTAAATTTGTCCCTCTCTGTGAACCGTGAGCTTACTTCTCACGCTAAGTCATCCTAACCGTACACCATAATCGGGAACCTGATCCAGATCAGATATCATGAAGTCTTCCCTCTCTGCGGTTAGCTTATCAGGTATTATTTATTATTATTATTTGTTTTCCATTATCATGTTTCAAGAACTGATCAACATGTGGTATCAGAGCATATGTTGCTTAATCAGTTCTTGTTTCATTCCCTAAACTGGAATTAAAATCGGAGAACAAAAGTCTTGTTAAAACCGTAATAAAAAAACGTTTTAATTCTTATTTTCCGGATCTGGTTTTAGTACCAGGTTTCAATATTATACGTTTTTTTGATCTCCTAAACTCGAGATCCTTAATGTTTTTCGAAATCTGTTAAAATTATGTTTCAAGATTTTGATTCCAAACTTTAATCTAATATTATTGAAGAACAGTTTATCTAATGTTCATAAACTGTTCTTCTTGTTCCTCACTATTTTCGATGAAATCCCCTTAATTTGGGATGAATAATGAATTTGATTGTGTTTTCCTAAAATCTTGTAACTTTATCTACAAGATTTTGAATTAACATATTATTTTATTATTTTAAATAAAGAAACTTGGATATACTAAACAACTTAAAAGATTTTCGAAATTTGAAATACAATCAAAATCCCTTAATTTTCGCACTGCCGATCACCTTCACGGTTTTAGACTCTCACGGTTATAATTCACGGGTAAGAATCACGGGTTTTGTTTACGGGTCTTAAGTTCACGGGTCTTAAATTTCACGGGTAACAGTCCACGATTCTGAGTTTACGGTTCATGTTTCATGGTTTACCGTTCACAGTTCAAGTTCACGGGTTTTACAGTTCACGGTTTACTTTCTGGAGCCGTGAACCTTATAGAAGCCGTGGACCTTTGATGAACCGTGAACCTTTTGTTAAACCGTGAACCTTAGTTGAACCGTGAACCTTTTGCTGAACTGTGAACCCTTATTGAACCGTGAATCCTTACCTGAGTCGTGAACCTTCACCTGAGCCATGAACCCTTATGGAACCGTGAACATAGCCTTAAATGTGCTTAAAAGGGGGCTTGCTATTAATGAATGCTTTAGTTTTAGTTTTGTTAAACCTTAAAATTAAATGCTTTCAAAACTTTAAAAACTTACTTGAATAACACCTAAAGCTTCACTTATGTCCAAATGTGATGTGATGCATGTGTAAACTTATTCAAGCTTAATTAAGTATAATAACTTAGTGCATGTCATGATATTAAAACATGATTAACTTAAATAACACCTAAAGTTTCACTTCTAACCAAAGGTGATGTGTCACGCTCGTAAAGTTATTTAAGTCTAATTAAGCACTAGTTCACCTGAAATACATGAATGTTTCTACTTCTGCCCAAAGGTGATGTGTTACATTTGTGTTTCGCGAACCTAATTATGTGCATTCTAAACAATGTTTCACTTCTGTCAAAAGGTGATGTGTTACATTCTTATTGCACATACTCACTATTAAATTGTTCCTAATACTAAACAAATGTCTCACTTCTGCCCAATGGTGATGTGTTACATTGTTTAAGTAGAACCTGATTAATCTATTAGTTTGCTGTTATAATAGATTTTATCACATCTTTATAATATAATTGTTTTTAAGTAGAACCTTATTTAATTTATTATTTTTGTCTGCCTTATATTATTACCCCATAGATCACTCTAAGTTCTTCTTTAGCTATTTGTACCTTATTTTCACTCTAGGTTCTAAGATGAGTTTTGCTTAATTAAGGGTTTCCATAAATATTTGCTCTTATTGAGTCTTGATTAGCCCTTAAGACATGACACTCCTACTGCTTTTTCTAATAAAAGTACTACAAAAGAAAAGTTGAGCATAAACATAGGATAAGTCAAACACAATTAGGCCTGTAAATGAACCGAACGAACACGAACATCGGTGTGTTCGTGTTCGTTTATTTAATTTTAACCGAACATGAACACGAACACATAACCGAACACATTTTTTTATTCATGTTTGTTCATTAAGAAAATGGAAATGTTCGTGTTCGTTCATTAAAAAGCTAAACGAACTAAACGAACACAAATGAACAAACATAAACAAACACAAACGAACATAAATGAACATTAATGAACACAAATGAATAAGTCTAATACTTAATAATTCATCCAAAACACATATGTAAATTAGTGGTTCAAATGTACATGATTCATCCAAAAACAAATGAATACAAATAAACGAACATAAGCGAACATTAATAAACGAACATAAATGAACATATATGAACGAACATTCACGAACATAAATGAACGAACACGACATGTGTTCATGTTCGTTCGTTTAATTAAATAAACATAAAAATTTGTTCATGTTCGTTCGTTTATTAAATGAACGAACATAAACGAACTTCCTGCCGGTTCATTTACAGGCCTAAACACAGTGTCTCTTATGGTAATCAAGAACTCCTTTCATTATTGCCATCAGGTGAGCTACTTCAGATTTTGTACTTCCTAAGACTAATGTATTCTTTGTGGAAATGGAAAAATCAAAATAATTTCTAAGACTCATGCAAACATTCTAATTCTAAATAAAAGGTTAAGTGGCATATGTGAACACATCATCATATACACTGACATGACCCATAAACTAAAGACTTATACATGGAAATCAGTGAAGTTTTTCAGTGCGTACATAATAATTTTTTTTCCACTAGTACGATTAGTTGCCTTAAAAATCAACTATAACACTCAGAAGTACCAAAGGAAAATGAGTGTATTGATAGCAACATACGTACAGGAAAAGGAAAACAAGTGTATTGATACCACTAAACCTAAAAAGAATAAGAAAAGTTACTATAGAGAGGATAGCTCTAAGGCCTAGAAACAAAATACAAGTACTACTTCCCGCTCTAAGTTCCTCAAGGAGGAGTCTCACTGCAAAACTATGTCATTATATTAGGCATAAGCAATGAGACCATCCATAAGCCAAAGGACTAGCTGGCTAAGATAAGGTAGTTACTAATTAATGATTTTTGAGTCCGCTAATATTAATATTCCTATCAACACATGATGCGTTGAGTCTAGTTCTATACGTTTCCTTACCAGAATTCAACTAATAATTAAGATGAGAAGTTAGTGGTGTATTTAAACGTTAAGGCTACACAGAATCATAAAATAATTGATCTTTGTATTAAGTTTTATGATACCTTACATATTCTGGAGAATACTCGGAATTTAGTATCAATAATAAAGCTACACTTTGACAGTTATGAGGTTTGCATGGCCAAAACAAGTCATCATTAACTTAAACTCTCATATTATTGGTTATCATTATCTGGATAGAAACTTTTATGACATAGAACTAGCTCATATAATAAACTTTCATAACTTTTGTTATCATGAAAATGAAAATTTAACAAAAGATAAATGAGACCTATGCACTTCATCCATTAAGACCAAATTTTATGAGAAATCATGATGAGGTTGATGCAAGATGAATTGTTACCAAATCTCATTCTCAATGACTTTAAATCATGTGTTAAAAGCCCTAAGGGAATAAATGAGGGTCCACCAGAAGTTATCTCAAATGGAATATTCGGACATAATTCATTTATCATTTAAAAGAATATTTACTTGTATGTAATCTGTTTCCTATGGCCCAAAGCTTTAAAGATATCAATTCATATATACTTAATGGAATTCCTTCTAAATTTTTCTATAAAATTTCTTATGAAATTTTGGACGATAAGGAAATCAAGTCTAAGATATATGAAAGGTTCCCACGTCACGCACATCATTGAAACTTGTCATGTGTAGTTTCTAGAGACCTCAAAGATCAGTGGGAGCACCAAGTGTCCTAATTATAGTTTGCGAAAGTTGCAAGAGGTAGGGGAGTGAAAAATTGGTCTTTCCTCAAACTACACCTCTTGTACACGACACTGCTCCATCACAACTTATCTCCTTAGAATTAATGCTACTCCTAACAAAGTCTCATAGATATTAATATGTGGGCAAACTTAGATTCCTCACCATAACTAAATTAGTAATCCTCAACAAGAGAAACTAACATAAACATCACTAAGTTGTTTATCTATTAGAATCTATTGGTCTTCAAATGTTAAATACAATGTTGACCCTAAGCATGTTGAATTACTTAAAATTTCTAAGGTCAGTGGGAGTACTAAAAGTCCTTATCATGACTTGCAAGGAGTACAAGAGGCGGGGGGAGAGACTCGTTAAATTTAACTCCGATTACACCTCTTGTACACCATAATGCATCAACTCCTACACACTTAGAAACTAATGTTGCTACTAATATACCTGAAAATGAAAGCACCTAACCAAGAGCTAATATATAAACTTGAAACTCCTAATAAACCCAATAATTAACTCAGGAGGGCATCTAGGTCCAAAAGGCCTACTAACGTTGATGATTATATATCCTACCTGACTGAATTTGAAATGGATGCTGGAAAGTTTACCGATCCTACTTCTTCTAATTAAGTCATTAGCGTCAATAAATCTTCTAAATGGAATAAAGCTATTATTAGCAAGCTTGACTCCATGAATTAGAATAACATTTTGGATTTGGTTGAATTACCTAAAGGGTGTTCATAACTAAACAAAATCCGAATGAAAACGCATGATTGATTGCTAAAGGTTATACTCAAGAAGGAATAAATTATCAAAGAATCTTCTTACCTGTTTTACAAAGATTTCTTTGAGGATCATTACTGTTCTAGTAGCTTACAAAAACTTAAAGCTACATTAGATGGACATTAAAACAACTTTCCCTAACATTGACCTACATGTTCATAAAATAACCTGAAAGTTCTAAACTGAAGGTTAAGAACACTTATTCTGTAAGTCAATGAAATCCACGTATGGGTTGATTGAAATCATAGTGCAACTCTCTTCATCAACAACTAAATGAATTTGTACACCTACCACAAGATGAGTTGGAGCAACTAATGTAAACTTGTCCTTATATAGATAACATTCTTTTGACAAGTACATGTTACATGAGTCAAAGCATCGATTACTCATATTTTGACATGATGGATCTCGGAGATACTTCTTACGTGATAGTAACTCCACATAAATATCATATCGAAGACTTATTGTGATAAGTCAGCTACCCTTGCTTCTCGAACAGTAACAGTTCGAGCGGAGCTGCATTAAATTTCGATACGAAATTATTGTTCGCTTGTGAACAAGTAGAGGAAACTAAATCTTTGTATCGAATACATTCATAATATGCTAATGGATCCAAATAACTAAAGGTCTACCACCCATAAGTCTTTTGTAAACGCTTATAATAAAGACGGGTTTTACTAATGACCATACATAATTGCATATCGTACTATAAATGATTAATTATTAAAATTTTCTCACTTATTTGAATTTGTTTGTCTCTAAATATGTTCATGCATGTCTAATGACATATAGACACTAATTATACAAATTAACGTTAAATGGCTTATTTATCAATTTGATCATAAAGTTTACTTAAGTTTTAAATTTGTGATATAGTATGATTAATGAGGGTCTTGAGTTGAATACTGATTCAATGACTGTAATTCTCTGCTATAGTTACAGTTTAGAACTAAAATGAGTATTAAATCTCTGCAGACTTATTAATGCTCATAATAAATGATTACTCAGCCAAGTGGGAGAATGTAAGACACGATTTATTGTGTGGCTCTTATAATCATTTATCTTTTTATTAAATGATCAAATGTTTTATTTATTTATTAACATATGGCTAGTAATTAGTTGATGGGCCTAATTACTCTTAATGGGTCATTAATGGGTTTCCACTTAGTACATATAAATAGAGAGATAATTAGAGGGAATTGACTAATGAATCATTCAATACCATCACCACTAAATTCATCCCTCTCTCTGTAACATCCCAAAATAAATGAGGATTTTAAATAACGGGTTGAACCGGGACGAACGGGATAAAAGGGCGAGGCGTAACGGGCCGGGCCGGTTGGGCCGGCAAACTTGAAGGAAGGGGGGGTTTCCTCCCTTTAAATAGCCAACACACACACCATTTCTCTCATTTGCAAGAATCTAGAGAGAGAAACCGTAGAGAGAGAAACCGTAGAGAGAGAAAGTTGGCGGATCGACCCGAGATTGAAGGAGCTTGTTGCTACTGAACTCGTGAGCAAAACCTCCGGATCAGAATCTCGAAATCAGGTAACACCCGAACCAAATCTGAGTTTTTGTTCGTTTTTGGGTTTTCGGGTATTTTTGTGAAAATGACGGGTTTTTATAAACCAAATGAGGAAAGGGTTATAAATCTGGAATCACGAAAGGAAAATACACGTTTTGAATACAAAAAGTCCGGATCTTGACAAGATCGGACCTGCATGCGAAAGTTAGGGTTTTTGGAGAAGATAGCTGAGTTCTGCAGGTATCGAAACTAGAAGTTTCGAGTGACCTGCAGTTGTCGAAACTAGAAGTTTCGAGTGACCTGCAGTTGTCGAAACTAGAAGTTTCGAGTGACCTGCAGTTGTCATCGAAACTAGAAGTTTCGAGTGACCTGCAGTTGTCGAAACTAGAAGTTTCGAGTGACCTGCAGTTGTCATCGAAACTAGAAGTTTCGAGTGACCTGCAGTTGTCGAAACTAGAAGTTTCGATGGGCCTGCACCTGTCGAAACTAAGTAGTTTCGATAGGTCTGCATCAGTAGGTGAAGTCAGTGTATTCACCTGTAACAGAACGAGTAAACCGTTAGAGTCGGGATTTAGGTCTGATGTGTATTTAATTAATCAATTCAGATCGGAAGTGACGTTGTTGGACCTTTGTTTAGGACAACCCAAGAGTAACTTATAAGGTGAGTTCTAGAAGCCCTTCTTTTAATGTTTTAATTAAATGTTTTGGGCTGGTGTGCATACATACGAAACGAGGTTTATGAAACGAGGTTTACGAAACGAGGTTTATGAACGATGCTTCCGAAAGGGGAAGACGAAACGAGTTAATGAGATGTTTACGAAACGAGGTTTACGAGATGAGGTTTATAAAATATTTTGCCAAACGAAGTTGTGAAAGGTTTACGAATGAAGTGTTATTTAATAAAACGTACGAATGCTTTAACTAAAATGAGGTAAAGGTTTTATGAAAGTCACGAATGAACGAATCTGCCACGAGTTCCTACGGGAGCTAAGGTATGTATGTGTAAATGGGCCTTACCCTTATGGGGGGCCTATGTGGCTGGCTAACGGTTGTACAACTGGTTGATGATGGGGTGGCGACGGTCACCCATGGGATTACCGGGATCCCGATGGAAGGTACTATTCCTTGCGGGGAAATAGTGCCTAGGTTATGTTCTGTCTACCTAGAGGTAACGAGCCTTAGGAGGCATATGTTGGTCTACCTAGAGGTAACGAGCCTTAGGAGACCTATGTTATGTTTAGTCTACCTAGAGGTAACGAGCCTTAGGAGACTATGTTTGGTCCACCTAGAGGTAACGAGCCTTAGGGGACCTGTGTGACGGATGACTTAGAGGTAACGAGCCTTAAGTTCATCCGCTGGTATGCGATGTATGGAATTGACGGTTACGAGAAGGCGCAGATTCGGTTCATATTGACTATTGTTACGATGTTATGTTACGATGTTTTGATGATGTTAAGTTATTGCATATTTTACGTACGCTTTTATTAAATAAAGTATGATGTTATGTTTTTGGCAAATATTTGATGTTAATGATTTATGTTAAAACTAGAACTCACCAGCGTAGCTGACCTTCTTAGTATGCACATTCAGGTTAAGGGCAGGTTATGATGATGGACGGTGATGCTTGGCTAGCGATGAAGAGTTACCCGGCTGACACGAAGACTGGCATCCCGTTATGTTTTGATTATGTTATGTAATGAATGTTGTAAACAAAGTTTTACGCTTCCGCATGTAGAACAGTTATGTTATGTAATGAACGAAATTTTCCGCTGCGTATTTTGATGTATGAGTTTAAGAACTGTTTGTAAAATGAGTAAATCCAACGCGTGGGGCCTCCCGGGTTTGGGGCCTCACAAGTTGGTATCAGAGCAATAGTTTGAGAGATTCAGACACTCCCAGTGTCTGAACTTAAACTTTGAATGGGACCGAAAGCGGATGCCAGTACGGGTAACTCGAGCCACAGCATCAGGTATGAAGGTAGTATATATATTACGTATATAGTATGCCTTAGAAGAGGTTAGATGAGGACTTGAGTTCTGATGAAATCACAAAGGTGGTCAAATGGAAATCGAAAAGTAGTGTAATGGTTAATTACAGATGGCCAGTGTATATTAACATCTTACAATGCTTATTGAATTTTATTTGTTAACTAGCGTGATGACATTGGATTTCTTGTCTTATAGAACGAAATGGCGAGGAGAGGAAACGGAAGGCGTGGTGGCCGTACCGGTGGTCGTACCGGCGGTCGAAATGGTGGGCGTGGCAGGATTCCTGCGCGCCAAGAACACAGTGAAGAAGGAAGTGTTCACACTGAACCGGCGGTTAGTGTGCATGAAGCCGAGCAGACACAGGTTGAAGAGCAACCTTTCACTTTTGAACCAGAAGTGAGAGCAGCTATAGCTCGAGAATTCACAGAATTGATGAAGAATTCTCTGCCAGGTCTGTTGGCTGAAGCGTTGAAGCAGGTCAATGGGGCGGGTGGGTCTAGCGCGGCAATTGGTGCTCAGAACAATGAGACCGACAATGCACCGCCTGCTCGCGGATGCGATTATAAGTCCTTTAAGGCATGTGACCCGCCAATTTTGACTGGGAAGAAGGACGCGGTGGCTACTTTTGACTGGGTAATTCGTATGGAGGCCGCCATTCGTTTGAGCGAATGCCGAGTAAATCAGGTTGTGAAATTTGCTGCTAACTCCCTGAGGGAGGAAGCATCTCACTGGTGGGAAGGTGTACGCCAGGCTAAAGGTAATGAGGTGGTTGATGCGATGATGTGGGACGACTTGAAAACTTTGGTGATCAAGAATTTCTGTCCAAGGAACGAGATCGAAAAGGTAGAAAGGGAATTTCTGGGCTTGAAGGCCGGGAGCATGACGCACCGGCAGTATACGACACGGTTCAATGAACTGGCACGTCTGGTGCCACACCTAGTCACTACTGAAGAAAGAAAGATCGCTTGTTATATTCAAGGGTTGCCGGACAAGGTCCGCACATATGTTAAGGCAAACGCCCCTACTACCTACGATTCGGTAGTAGAACTGAGCGGCGTGGTATTTGATGATCTGGCGCTGAATGTCGTTGCCATTGAAGAGCCTAAGAAGAAGCTGAGTTTTCCCGCTAAGCGATCGGGTGGGAAGTTGTTTGGGGCTCAGGACAAACGGGCCAGGGTAAATGAATTAGCAGTCTGTGGGAAGTGTGGGGGAAGGCATGCCGGTGAATGCCGGTTGGGATCGAATTTGTGCTACAAATGTGGCAAGACCGGGCACTACTCCCGAGAGTGCCCGAACGGTATCAAATGCTACAACTGTGGGGAGAATGGCCACATGAGCCGGGAATGCACTAAGCCCAGGATGGGCGAGACCGGGAAAGGGAAAGGCCCAGAGAAGAGGGAGGAAAGGCCCCGAGCGAAGACTCGAGCGTATGCACTAACGCAAGAACAGGCCAGGAATGACCCCGATGTGGCGTCAGGTACGTTCATCCTTGACAACACTCTTGTTTCGGTGTTATTTGATTCGGGTGCCGGTAAGAGTTTTATATCTTCATCTTTTTGTAAGAGAATGAAGTACGCTGTCAGTATACTAGAAAGGGCCTTTAGCGTAGAAACCGCTGAGGGTAGAACTGCGAGAGTGACCGAGGTAGTGGACAACTCTACGATAAAAATAGAAGGTCATAGGTTCCCTGTCAGATTGTTTGTTATGGTTTTGGGAGGGTTTGATGTCGTGCTGGGTATGGATTGGTTAACTGCCAACGAAGCACAAATCATATGTAAACGAAAGATAATCCGACTCAAGGCTCCGGATGGTAGCAAAGTCGAGGTTTTTGGAGATCGTGACGTCCCGATGCCAAACGTCATCTCGATGATTAAGGCAACAGATTACTTGAGGCGCGGATGCGAGGCTTATCTGGTATATGTAATTGACAAGTGTAAGGAGGTGAAGGAACTAGACGATGTACCCGTGGTACGCGAGTACCCGGAGGTGTTCCCAGAGGATTTGCCTGGGATACCACGCGATAGAGAAATTGAGTTCCGAATTGACTTAGTACCAAATGCCCAGCCCGTGGCTAAGGCTCCATATCGACTAGCACCAGTGGAAATGAAGGAACTTATGGTCCAACTAGACGAGTTACTTGAGAAAGGATTTATCCAACCGAGCATCTCGCCGTGGGGTGCTCCGGTGTTGTTTGTAAAGAAGAAAGATGGTTCGATGAGAATGTGTATTGATTATCGTGAGTTGAACAAACGAACGGTGAAGAACAAGTACCCTTTACCAAGGATCGATGACCTGTTCGACCAGTTGCAAGGCGCAAGTTGGTTTTCGAAAATCGACCTTCGGTCCGGGTACCATCAGTTGAAGGTAAGGGAAGAAGACATACCGAAAACTGCATTTCGCACGCGTTATGGACATTTCGAGTTCCGCGTAATGTCTTTCGGATTGACGAACGCCCCCGCAGCGTTCATGGATTTGATGAATAGGGTGTGTCGACCGATGCTGGATCGATCGGTAATAGTGTTCATCGATGACATCCTGATCTATTCCAAGAATGAGGGTGATCACGCGTGTCATTTGAAGGAAGTGTTGGAAGCTCTAAAGAAGGAGAAGTTGTATGCTAAGTTCTCCAAATGCGCGTTCTGGCTTAGGGAAGTCCAATTCCTAGGTCACGTCATTGGCCCGAACGGCATTATGGTTGACCCAGCAAAGATAGTAACGGTAAGTGAATGGGACATTCCTAAGACGCCAACTGAAATCCGTAGTTTCTTGGGATTGGCAGGCTACTATCGGAGATTCATCCAGGATTTCTCGAAAATAGCTTCGCCATTGACAAAGTTGACTCGGAAAGAAGTAAACTACGAATGGGGTTCGACCCAGGATGAGGCGTTTAAGGAATTGAAAGAGAAGCTAACGCAAGCTCCAGTGTTGGCCCTTCCCGAGGGCAGTGAAGACCTGGTGGTATACTCTGACGCGTCGGGTCAGGGATTAGGGTGTGTGTTGATGCAACGCGGCAGAGTAATTGCATATGCGTCACGGCAGTTGAAAGTTCACGAAGTCAACTATCCGACTCACGATTTGGAACTTGCTGCTGTCGTATTCGCATTAAAAATCTGGAGGCACTACCTGTACGGGGTAAAGTTTACTATTTACTCCGACCACAAAAGTTTGAAGTACTTCTTCGAACAAAAGGAGCTTAATATGAGACAGAGGCGATGGCTAGAACTTTTGAAAGATTATGACTGTGAAATCATATACCATCCTGGAAAGGCAAACGTGGTGGCCGACGCTCTAAGCCGAAAGGACATGCCAGCTCCTATTAGAGTGAAAGCTTGCCAGTTGGTGGTAACATCGGATGTGATGAGGGAAATCGAAAAGGCTCAAGATGAGGCGCTTAAAGAGGAAAACATAAAGAAGGAAAGGATGGTTGGCCAACAAGACAAGTTAGAATATAACACCCTTGGTGTTAGGACACGTTATGGTCGGGTATGGATACCTATGGGTGGCGAGCTTAGAACCAAAATCTTGGATGAGGCTCATAAGTCTCGTTACTCTATCCATCCCGGTACCAACAAAATGTACCAAGATCTGAAGAAGGAATACTGGTGGCCTGGGATGAAACACGAAGTGACGAAATACGTAAGCAAGTGCTTGACTTGCTCACAAGTGAAGGCCGAACACCAGAAACCGTATGGGAAAATTCAACCACTTGAGATACCGGAATGGAAGTGGGAACACATTACTATGGACTTCATAACCAAGCTACCTCGCACAGCTAAAGGTCATGACACCATTTGGGTAATTGTGGACCGTTTAACGAAGAGTGCTCATTTTCTACCTATTCGCGAGACGTTCTCGTCGGAAAGGTTAGCGGAAGTATTTATTAACGAAGTAGTGGCGCGGCATGGGATGCCTTTAACGATTGTATCCGACCGGGACACACGATTCACATCGAGGTTCTGGAAGAGGTTTCACGAGGCAATGGGCACGAGACTCAATATTAGTACGGCATACCACCCACAAACGGATGGTCAGTCCGAAAGGACCATTCAAACATTGGAGGATATGCTTCGTGCTTGTATTATCGACTTCGGTGGCAGTTGGGACAGTCATCTGCCGTTAGCCGAATTCTCCTACAACAACAGTCATCACACGACGATAGGCATGCCGCCTTATGAAATGTTGTATGGGAGGAGATGCAGGACCCCGGTTTGTTGGGGTGAGATTGGACAGAAGGAATTGGGAAGTCTTGAAGTTGTAAAAGAAACGTCGGAAAGGTTTGATCAGATCAAAGCACGAATGAAGGCCGCCCAAGATCGTCAGAAATCCTACGCGGATAGACGACGAAGGCCTATTGAATTTAATGTTGGGGACAGAGTAATGTTGAAAGTGTCGCCCTGGAAGGGAATCATACGATTCAGGAAGAGAGGAAAGTTAAGTCCGAGGTTCATCGGACCATTCAGGATTATGGCACGGGTTGGTGAAGTCGCTTATCGGTTGGAATTGCCTGATGAGTTAAGTGGGATTCATCCTACCTTCCATGTATCACACTTGCGAAAGTGTTTGGCGGATGAAACGGCTCACGTACCACTTACTGACATCGAGGTCGACAACAGCCTTAACTACATTGAAGAACCTGTGGCCATCTTAGACAGGAAGGAGAAGCGTTTACGTAATAAGGTTATTCGATTGGTTAAAGTCCAATGGAAGCACCGGAAGGGATCGGAAGCTACATGGGAAACGGAGACGGAAATGAAGGAGTCGTACCCTCAACTGTTTGACTTATGATAGGTTTCGGGGACGAAACCTATTGTAAGGGGGGTAGACTTGTAACATCCCAAAATAAATGAGGATTTTAAATAACGGGTTGAACCGGGACGAACGGGATAAAAGGGCGAGGCGTAACGGGCCGGGCCGGTTGGGCCGGCAAACTTGAAGGAAGGGGGGGTTTCCTCCCTTTAAATAGCCAACACACACACCATTTCTCTCATTTGCAAGAATCTAGAGAGAGAAACCGTAGAGAGAGAAACCGTAGAGAGAGAAAGTTGGCGGATCGACCCGAGATTGAAGGAGCTTGTTGCTACTGAACTCGTGAGCAAAACCTCCGGATCAGAATCTCGAAATCAGGTAACACCCGAACCAAATCTGAGTTTTTGTTCGTTTTTGGGTTTTCGGGTATTTTTGTGAAAATGACGGGTTTTTATAAACCAAATGAGGAAAGGGTTATAAATCTGGAATCACGAAAGGAAAATACACGTTTTGAATACAAAAAGTCCGGATCTTGACAAGATCGGACCTGCATGCGAAAGTTAGGGTTTTTGGAGAAGATAGCTGAGTTCTGCAGGTATCGAAACTAGAAGTTTCGAGTGACCTGCAGTTGTCGAAACTAGAAGTTTCGAGTGACCTGCAGTTGTCGAAACTAGAAGTTTCGAGTGACCTGCAGTTGTCATCGAAACTAGAAGTTTCGAGTGACCTGCAGTTGTCGAAACTAGAAGTTTCGAGTGACCTGCAGTTGTCATCGAAACTAGAAGTTTCGAGTGACCTGCAGTTGTCGAAACTAGAAGTTTCGATGGGCCTGCACCTGTCGAAACTAAGTAGTTTCGATAGGTCTGCATCAGTAGGTGAAGTCAGTGTATTCACCTGTAACAGAACGAGTAAACCGTTAGAGTCGGGATTTAGGTCTGATGTGTATTTAATTAATCAATTCAGATCGGAAGTGACGTTGTTGGACCTTTGTTTAGGACAACCCAAGAGTAACTTATAAGGTGAGTTCTAGAAGCCCTTCTTTTAATGTTTTAATTAAATGTTTTGGGCTGGTGTGCATACATACGAAACGAGGTTTATGAAACGAGGTTTACGAAACGAGGTTTATGAACGATGCTTCCGAAAGGGGAAGACGAAACGAGTTAATGAGATGTTTACGAAACGAGGTTTACGAGATGAGGTTTATAAAATATTTTGCCAAACGAAGTTGTGAAAGGTTTACGAATGAAGTGTTATTTAATAAAACGTACGAATGCTTTAACTAAAATGAGGTAAAGGTTTTATGAAAGTCACGAATGAACGAATCTGCCACGAGTTCCTACGGGAGCTAAGGTATGTATGTGTAAATGGGCCTTACCCTTATGGGGGGCCTATGTGGCTGGCTAACGGTTGTACAACTGGTTGATGATGGGGTGGCGACGGTCACCCATGGGATTACCGGGATCCCGATGGAAGGTACTATTCCTTGCGGGGAAATAGTGCCTAGGTTATGTTCTGTCTACCTAGAGGTAACGAGCCTTAGGAGGCATATGTTGGTCTACCTAGAGGTAACGAGCCTTAGGAGACCTATGTTATGTTTAGTCTACCTAGAGGTAACGAGCCTTAGGAGACTATGTTTGGTCCACCTAGAGGTAACGAGCCTTAGGGGACCTGTGTGACGGATGACTTAGAGGTAACGAGCCTTAAGTTCATCCGCTGGTATGCGATGTATGGAATTGACGGTTACGAGAAGGCGCAGATTCGGTTCATATTGACTATTGTTACGATGTTATGTTACGATGTTTTGATGATGTTAAGTTATTGCATATTTTACGTACGCTTTTATTAAATAAAGTATGATGTTATGTTTTTGGCAAATATTTGATGTTAATGATTTATGTTAAAACTAGAACTCACCAGCGTAGCTGACCTTCTTAGTATGCACATTCAGGTTAAGGGCAGGTTATGATGATGGACGGTGATGCTTGGCTAGCGATGAAGAGTTACCCGGCTGACACGAAGACTGGCATCCCGTTATGTTTTGATTATGTTATGTAATGAATGTTGTAAACAAAGTTTTACGCTTCCGCATGTAGAACAGTTATGTTATGTAATGAACGAAATTTTCCGCTGCGTATTTTGATGTATGAGTTTAAGAACTGTTTGTAAAATGAGTAAATCCAACGCGTGGGGCCTCCCGGGTTTGGGGCCTCACACTCTCTCTGAACCGTGAACTTACTTCTCACGCTAAGTCATCCTAACCGTACACCCTAAACGGGAACCCGATCCAGATCAGAGATCATGAAGTCTTCCCTCTCTGCGGATAGCTTATCAGGTATTATTTATTATTATTATTATTATTATTTGTTTTCCATTATCATGTTTCAAAAACTGATCAACACGTCCGTGATGCTATAAGCATAAAAGCTATAATAAAAAGAAAGCTATGTAATTACGGTACATGATTATCATCACGTTATACTAAATCTTCACTCTCAAAACTGTCTTTTATATATCTTTAGTCCTTTTTATTATAACAACTATTAAGTTGAAGTCACTAGCAATTCTCTTATTACATATAATATGATTACAAAACTGTTATGAAGAGTACTTATTGTTTTTTTTTTACTTTACAACTTATTTAGTTTGTTTTTAAATTGTTTCTCATTATCCTTATTATTATAAAACCTTATAAAATGAATAGTAACTTTTTTTAGATATAGCGGACGCCGTTACCATGAAGGTACCGTGAGAAATTCGACGACGACGACGCAACGCGAGGCGGGTAAAATTCCTAGTTCTCTTAAAAAGAAAAATAGTTTGGTCTTGCTTTTCTAGAAACAAAAAAATAAATAATAATTAGTTGATACTAAAACTATATTTTATTTCATTTCATTTTCATGGTATATATCATCTGAAAGAAAGACCATAAACAGCTCTTACTTAATTTGTATAAATCATTTCTTGATATCAGTCGCAATTAATAAGATTAAAACAACTTTCAGATGCTATGAACCTTGCAAAAAACCGAGAATGTATGAAGCTTAATATGTTAAATGTAAAAAAGTTGAAAACTTACAAACAGTTGTAAATTTGCCATCATGGTGATAAAGTGCAAATTAAAGACCTCGTCTTGCTAGTTCCCACAAATTATATTTTCTCTGTATAATGTAGTTGTTAAGGAAATGAGAGGGTAAGAAGACTCAACCATCTTTAAATGTTGTAATACGGATATGATCATATTTTAAATTCATTAAAAAGGACACCGAATTGGACGTAGCCCACCCATTCTGTTTGGTTTGATAACGACCTACCACTACAACGCAACACCAGTCATGCACTAGCCTTATGATAAGTTGATAATATTGGTTTGGTGTGTTGTTTCCATAGTGACGAAGTGCGACATGAGACCAATGATCATTACATATGGTCGATGAATTCAAGCCACCCCAATTCGAGTACAAAACAAGTCGTATACGCGACCCTTTTCTCTCTTTGGGGTCATGATGAGGTGTGCTCTTGCCTTTTGCTAAGTTGAAGACGTTGCACCATGCACATAACGACAAAAATAGTTGATATTATGATTAGATCACAATCATCGGTAAACAACCACAAATACATAATGATCTATCTTTCTTTATGTGTTTAAAGCTAGTTATGAATTAGTGATAGTAGTTGTCTAAAGTTCATCCCTTACATATCAAACGCTACATGAAGAAAAAGGAACAAACATGAGTCCAACTCGCATATGTATTGGCCTTTCTAAGTTAAATGTACGGTTTCTCGGTAATATGTGAGTGGTGTTTCATATAACATGATTTTGAGCACCAACTGATCGAATTTAAGCCTGCCACGGTACATATTTTTAGCACCAACCGATCAGATATTTACCACGAACTTTCTTGATTTTCTCAAAACTTATTAGGTTGAAATCTAGTTTTTTTTATCTTTTTTTTATTACACCCACCTTAAGCATGTTTACATCATATATGTTATTTTATAAGCAATCTATTGGTTTGCGGTTGAAATCCAAAACAAATCATAGAAGGGGAATATATATTCGATCTTGTTGTCGACCGACGATGTAGCAGTCCATTGTTCCACTACATTTCGATCTTGTAGTCGATTGGGTTTCGATCTTCTAGTCACATTGGTACGGCTGCTGTTGAAATCCAGAAGAAATCCTTGTAACATCCAGAAACCCCGAAATTTTTAATGGGTCGAAAGGAAGAAAGAAAGAAGGAAAAAAGAGATGATGGGCCTGAAGAGTGATGGACTTAGCCTATATAGGTTTCCATAAACCCTAGACCCTCAATGATTCGGCCCCCATTCCATCAAAAGAGCAAAATTTGTCTACAGAGAGAAAGAGAGATTCTAGAGAGAGAAAGTCCAAGAATCATCCCTTTGGTCTTCAAGTTGCTACCAATATTCTTCTCCATCATTGTAGAGCAAGAACCCACGAAGAACCACTGCATTTGAGGTATAAATCGAACCTAAAACCTCTGATTTTCAGTCTAAATGGGTTTTGGGGTAAAACTAGAGTTATGAATTCAAAGTATTGATTTTTACGTGTAATATGGGGCATAAAACCCAGATCTAGCTTCATTGGAGTTAAACAAACGATTTGTACGTAAAAAGTTGCAAACTTGGGTTGAAAACGGGCCTGTTTGATGATGATGTTCATCGGACGACACTAATAATGGGAAGTCACTAATCGGGGAAGACGACCATGAGTGGCGTCGTCCCCAATGTTTCTAATGATTGGGACACGTCTCATTACCCGGCGACACTAAGAGTGGGCGCCAAAGCCAAATGGCGACACTAGTATTGGCGACACTAATGTGGGCGACACTATAGGGACGACACTGAATCTCACGACACTAAGTCCAGAATGCAAGTTCTGGCGACACTGAAAGTGTGCCTGGTGACAATGCCTTGGCGACACCGATCATGTGCCTGCGACAGTGTCCTGACGACAATGATCAGTACCAGGCTAACTATTTAAGCGACACTAGCATAAATGATGGAATTATGTGTAGATCGGTTAGCACGTTAGCACTAAATAGACGTCCAACTCAGGCTATTTACAGACGATCAGGTGAGTCAAGAATCCATATTTACTTTTTTCTAGGGTGATAAGCATACGCACGAGAAATGTTTAAGAAATGATGAATGTATGAAATGAAAGGTTTATGAAACGAACTATTTATGAAATGAATGATCTTTGAAACAAGAACGCTTATGAAAAGAAAGGTTTACGAAATGACTGGTTTATAAATGAAAGAAAGTGTTTTTCTTATAATGAATGAAATGTTTTATGAAAATAAAAAGGGCAAATGTTTTAAAGAAGTCACTACATATCTAATCTGCTAAGGGAATGAATTGACGGATAAGAAGTCTCGGAGGTAGCGGTCTAGACTTAGTGGCCTGTCAATGGTTTTGATGTTGTACAACTGGGACTAGGGTAATGACGGTTACTCAGGGTTAACATGACCCATGGGTTAAATTATGATCCGACGATATTATGGACGGTGTGTCATAGTCGTCGATGGAAATTTTTGGTTTATGGACGTATGAGCCATAGGGGAAATGTAAGGGACAGGAATGATATTGTCGGCCTTCATGCAGTTAAGCCTTAAGGACAATATGAATGGAACTGACGGAATGTATTGTATTATCGGTCTTCATGCAGTTAAGCCTTAGGGACAATATAATACTAAATGACGGAATGAACGCTAACACATATGTAGATAATGAAATGTATGACTTAAATGAATGTTAAATGATGAATGAATGTTGAATGTTAATACCGTGTTTTCTTATAAATGATATAAAACCATTTGATTGAACGAATGATGAAACCATTTCCTAAAACGAATGAAAAACTTGAACTCACCAGTGTTAGCTGACTTTTAGTATGCATGACGTGGATGCATGCTTGGCTATTCCCTGAAGAATTACCCAGCAACGAAGTCCTGGCATTCATGGATTTTATTGAAAGATTGTATGTTATTAAACATTGTTTTAATTAGTTGCTTTCATTGTACAATGTAATGACAATTCTTCCGTTGTAATGAATGTGTTTTCTGTTTAAGAACTGTATGTGAATAAGTAAATCTAACACGTGAGGCCTTCCGGGTTTGGGGCCTTACAATAAATGGGATGAAAGTTGTGAGGGCCTTTTTGTTAATCTTCACCATTCCAATGAAATATTTAGAATTCCTTCACATTAGTGGAAGATTGTTAAATTCCAATAAATTGTGGAAACTATTGATTTATGATGGAATTCATTCCAATTCTAGTTATTATAAAATCCGAGAACCAAACGGAGCTTAATATATATCTACTTTAACGATCATGAATGTGATAAGTTTTAAAATTAGTAATAAACTTTGGAACTTTAAATACACAAGGATTAAATCTATAACTACTTTTTTTTAAATGACGATTTTCTTTACTCCTTTGGGACTTGAATCCTATCACAGCACCTCATTTATAGCACATATTATTACAACTCTCCAATTTCCATCATGCATTTACTTTATCATTTATATTCATTCATTGTGTGTATGTATGTATCACAATATATTTCTCTTTCTGTAAGTGTTGCCATGATTGAAATACAAGAATCAATATTCTCTATATGGCCTTGATTACTCGCACACGTTCAGTACGATAGTAAAAGCCTCCACCGTTCGAATCATTCTTTCGTTGGTTGTCCTAAACATTTGGAAGCTCCATCAACTTGACGTTAATAATTCCTTTTTACATGGCCATCTTAATGAATGTGTCTTCATGGAACAACCTCCGGGTTTCATTAATCCCACATTTCCTAACCATGTCTGCAAATTAAACAAAGCCTTATATGGGCTCAAACAAGCCACGCGTGCCTGGTTTCATCGGTTAAGCACGTTTCTAATCAACAATGGCTTTACTTGTAGCCAAGCCGACACCTCTTTGTTTATATTTAAAAGGGATACATGCATCATGTACTTATTAGTTTATGTAGATGATTTAATACTTATCGGTAACCAAGAACATATTCTCACAACATTCATTCAACGATAAAACAATGAGTTTGCTATCAAAGATCTCGGGGAGCTCAACTATTTTCTTGGCCTTGAAGTTACGTACCTCAACCATGGGCTTTTCCTGAACCAGTCCAAACATGCTAGAGAAATCCTTAAATGTGTTGATATGCTTCATGCCAAACCGGTCCACACTCCTCTACCTACCAATATCTCCTTTACTACCGAAGGGGAACACTACTCGGATCCCACTAAGTACAGATCCATTGTTGGAGCTCTACAATATTAACCATCACCCAACCGGACATCTCATATGCTGTCAAACAGGTTAGCCAATTCCTCCATGCATTGATCATTATCAAGAAGTAAAACGAATCATTCGATACGTCAAAGGAACCTTATCGTTTGGCCTCACATTCAGCAAACCCTCCAGAACTGTGCTCCTAGGCTACTCCGATGCTGATTGGGCTCAGTGTCTTGAGACCAGACGATCAACCTACGAGTATTCTATATTTTTTGGGGGAAACCTTGTATCATGGAGCGCTAAGAATCAACCTACGGTCTCACGCTCTAGTTGTGAATCTGAATATTGAGTAATGGCTAACACAACTGCTGAACTCATTTGGGTAACTCATCTACTTCGTGAACTACATGCTCTACCTCCGGACCTCCCCACCATTTTATGTGGTAATCAAAGTGCATTGTTCCTCACGCAGAATCCCATATCCCACAAGCGTGTTAACCGCATTGAACTTGACTATCACTTCATCAAAGAACTTGTGTCCTCGGGTAAACTGCACACTTCTTTTATTCCTACCAAGCTCCAAGTGGCGGACATATTTACCAAAAGTCTTCCTCGTCCTCAGTTTGAAGCCTTTCGGACAATGCTTCGTCTCGGACCACCACCGTCTCGCTTAAGGGGATATCACAGCATCTCATTTATAAAACCTATTATTACAACTCTCCACTTTCCATCATGCATTTACTTTATCATTTATATTCATTCATTGTGTGTATGTTTGTATCGCTATATATTTCTCCTTTATAAGTGTTGCCATGATTGAAATACAAGAATCAATATTCTCTATAAACCCAAGACCTCCAAACTTAGACGCTCTAAGAGGTTTTGTCGCTATCATCGGACCACCAACCCGGTGGTTAAATCTCTAACTACCTATAAATCGTATAGAAAATTTATATGATATAATTCTTTAGAATTTATATCAAAATAAGAAACTCTGTGCTTTGTCATGCTCTCAGCACAGGAATAAATGTATATTTTTTACCTCTTAAATTTTATTAAAACTATAAGATTATTCTGTTTTAAACTGTTTTTATGTAAAATTGTACACTTTTCATGATCATTGTAAACTAGTTTTTTTCACCCGTGCTTCGCAGCGGGGGTTATTTGAAAAAAGTTAACGAACGAAAGTTAATAAAGAAAAACGAAATTAATAGGAAATTAAACGGGTTATACCCGCGTTAGCCGGCGGGTGTGGGGCCGATCGTTAATAAAATTTAAGCGAAAACGTAGGCGCAAGGTAAAAATAATAGTAATAAAAAAGAAACTTAAAGGTAAATAATAAAAAAGAAAAAAAAGTTTGAGTCGTCAAAAACCATAAAAGCGAAGACCGAGACCGGTTCCGATAATACCGACACCGGCAATGATGTTGTCCGCTCATAATAGGTTCGGTTGGTCAAGGGACCACAATGGTAACGACACTCGCTAAATGTCGCAATACAAAAAGAAAGTCGATTTTTAATACAACTTCGTTTTAAAACAATTTATACCGTAACGTTGACAAAAAAAACTAAAAGCAGCCACGCACCTCTTTTTTTTTAAATAACGAACGAAAGTTATTAATGAAAAACAAAATTATTAGAATATTAAACGGGTTAAAAGCGTATTTTCTATACAGTACGAGGGTTAAAAATAAAAAAAAGCAAGAAAGTGGTGTCAAATTATAATTAGGATAGTTACTATTCTCGTTTTGTTTTAATCTATTAGGTAATATCTTGATACCGTTGGTCATTTGGTGCAATGGTAGCCCTAAGACTTCTCATAGTGGAGGTCTTGGGTTCGAATCCTGGCCATAGCAAAAAATGTAGTCATTTGCTAAATGTCGCTAAATGTCGCAATACAAAAAGAAAGTCGATTTTTAATATAACTTCGTTTTAAAACAATTTATACCGTAACGTTGACAAAAAAAAACTAAAAACAGCCACGCATCTCTTTTTTTTAAATAACGAACGGAAGTTATTAATGAAAAACGAAATTATTAGAATATTGAACGGGTTAAAAGCGTATTTTCTATACATTACGAGGGTTAAAAATGAAAAAAAAAAAAAGGCAAGAAAGAGGTGTCAAATTATAATTAGGATAGTTACTATTCTCGTTTTGTTTTAATCTATTAGGTAATATCTTGATACCGTTGGTCATTTGGTGCAATGGTAGCCCCAAGACTTCTCATAGTGGAGGTCTTGGGTTCAAATCATGGCCATAGCAAAAAATGGGTTTGTGGCCAGATCATGGGGTTTACTCAGTTAGGGGTTCCTCCTAGGGTGGGCTGCCCTAGATGTTCTAAGTGTTGCCCCGAAGAAACCCAATTATCCTAGAACATGTAAGTGTTGCCGTTAAAAAAAAGGTAATATCTTGATAAGGATAAATTTGGATCCATAAATTTATTTTATTTTGTTTTCACGTAAAGATATTTTAACATTTATTAAGTTAATAACAAGATAGACTTAATATGAAGATAAATTTAAGAAACCATATGGGTTTGTTTGTTATTGTGTTTCTTGGTTTGCACTAGATTGAGAGGCAAGTCTTCCATAGAGGGGTAATGATTGAAGGTGGTAGTGAGAGCACAAACAGAAACTTTGTAAAATGGCTATAACATTTGCTTTAATCACAAGCGTATACGGTTTTCCCATTTTTTAATAGTCGGTGTAGTAGAGACACCACAAGGGTGGCTAGCTTCTTTTAATACTTTAATTGATATTTAACAGATTTAATAACTAATATTTAAGTTTTTCATAAATTATTTTAAGAAAAAATATCTGTACGTGATAAAAAAAGTGTTATTTAATTATACATATGTATATATAAGTGAAGATTTCGCTAATAAGTGAATTTTCGTTAAAAAACATAAAAAACTGGGTCAAACGAACTCCGATTGAACTAATTCCAGCGGCGTTGTAACCAACTCGTCGAAATAAAGCGTAGAGCTAAACCCTAAAGCTAAACCATTAAAGCTAAACCTTAAAGCTAAACCCTAGTATTTATACTTAGGCATGTTTACAAGAGGAGGTGGAATCAGAGACGGAAGGCACGGCTAGGCTCATGTCCATAGGCGTTCCCTAGTATTTATACTTAGGCATGTTTGAGTAGTATGTTTTTTGTTTTGTTTGTTTGCAATTGCGTTTGTGTTTTTTTCTTTTTTGTGGTTCCCACTTCATGGTACAAAAGCCTAGGAAGGAGATGCACTTCGGTTGTATTCCTGCTATTTAGTTTTAATAAAATTTATCTGGACATTGCCCTTTCCCGAAAAAAAAAAGTTAATCCCAAAAACCTAACACCCCTCCCCCCCCCCAAAAAAATCTAAACCTACCCACCCCACTTCCCAAAAAACCTAAATCCCTCCACCCCACCCAACAAATACCTAAATCACCCCAATCCCCACCCCCACCCCCCCCGAAACCAAAATCCTCCCCCCCCCCCCCCCCAAAAAAATCCTCGACGAGCCAGTTTCAACGCTGCTGGAATGAGTTCAATCGGAGTTCGTTTGACCCGGTTTCGGTTAGAAAAGAAATCATTTCTTAGGTTTATTACCGAAAATTCACTTTTTATTCGAAACTCTCTCTCTCTCTCTCTCTATATATATATATATATAGGACGGTTTCACTATGAAGTGGTTTTTCGATAAGAAATCATAAGAAATGGGTCAAACGAACTCCGATTGAGCTTATTCCAACGGCATTGGAACCGTCTCATCGAATATAACATCCCGAAAATAGTAAATAAGTAAATAATAATACGATAGAGATTTAAACGTCATAAAACGAAATGAGAACGGATGGGCTTGAGCTCGGCTCCAACGGGTCGAGGGAAGCCCAGGTATAAAAGGGGCAAGGCAGCCCACTAGCTCATTTCATCTTCATTTTTCACCATCTTAGAGAGAGAAAGGGAGCTCGGGTCTAGAGAGAGAAAGTCGACGGATCGTCACCGGATTAGAGGAGCACGTTACAGCTGAGCTCGTGAGCAAAACCTCCGAATCAAAACTTCAATCCAGGTAATGATTCATCCATAATCTGAGTTTTTGTTCATTTTGAGGTTTCTCGAGTTTTAGCTAAATAGATGATGTTTTTACGGATGAAACTTGACAATAAGCTTAGAAATAGCATCTAGAATGAAAACCGCATGTTTTGATCAAAGAAAATTGTAAGATTGGCATGATCGGGTTTGCATGCAAGAACTTCGGATTTTGGTCCAGGAACCAGGTCCTGCGCACTTACCAAGTGCGCAGGAAGGAATTGCTGCGTACTTACCAAGTACGCAGGAGGAAGTCCCTGCGTACTTACCAAGTACGCAGGAGGAAGACTCCTGCGCACTTGCCAAGTGCGCAAGAGCAAGTCCCTGCGCACTTACTAAGTGCGCAGGCAGCAGACAGCAGGCAGCAGGTTGGTTAAGTAAAGTCAGTAAGTTTAGAATGATTAAACCATTAGAGTCGGGGTTGGGTCTAATGTGTATTTAACTACCTAATCCAGATCAGAAGTGACGCTGTTGGACCTTTGTTTAGGACAACCTAGAGTAGCTCATCAGGTGAGTTCTATGTGCCCCCCTTCTATGTTATGTGCAAATGTTTTCAAATGTTTTGGGGCTGAAATGTATACACTAAGTGAATAAAGGTTATGAATGTCAATGTGATCATACGTGGTATACAAGTATATATATACCTATACACGAAAAAGAATTTATGAATAAAGAATGAAAAGCATGATTATAAAGAATGAAATGAATGAATGACATAACATGTAAGAATGAAATCCTGCTTTATATCCACGTATATATTGCTTGCCAAGTACAGAAAATGTTATGGACGCTTCGATGATAACGGCTACTTCGGTAGACGGACGACCATGTGATTATTTTACAACCGGGACAAGTGCGTTCCTTCATCAGCTAGGACGTACGAATGCCATTAATGGACGGTCGAAGCAATTGGCATATTATAGTAGAACGGTTGTATAAATAATAGTCGCATGGGAAACGGATACCTTCGGGTAGACGGGCGAATTACGGCCTACGACGGTAGGATGGTTGTAAGTCATGACGGACGGACAAAGATTGCCGGACGGTTGTAAGAATAAAATGACGGACGTCACTAGTTGCCGGACGGTTGTAAGTATAGGCAGGCCATGACGATGGACCGCGGCGATTGTCTTTGTGACATTCGTAAGCAAATGACGGGTTGATCACCCTTATAGAGTATGACCCATGAAATTAAAGAAAGAAAGAAAAGAAAGAAAAGGGTGAATGCATATATATATATATATATGAAATCACAAAAATACATAAAAGAAAGATGAAAGAAAGGCAAAAGTTATGAATACGTATTTATATGAATGACTATACAGTAATGCATACTTATAAAGTAAAGAAAAGAATGTTTATATCAAATCGCATTAATCTAGAACTCACCAGCGTTAGCTGACTTTTAGTATACATTTCAGGTAAAGGAAGAAAAGGTCGTGCGATGGCGTGAAGGTTACCCAGCACAAGACTGACATCCCACTTTTGTTTGTTAAGACAATGTTGTGTTTTTAATTGTTAAGACTTCCGATGTTATGTAATGTAATTGAATGGTGAATGTTTTTAATTTAAGTTCAGTATTTATGGCTATGTTTATGAGTAAATCCAACAAGTGAGGTCACCCGGGAAAGGGGCCTTACAAGTTGGTATCAGAGCAATAATTTGAGAGATTCAGACGTCCCTAAATGTCTGGACTCAAACTGATTATGGGACCAACGCACGGATGTCAGTCTGGGTAACCAACGCCAACGCCAGCACGGTAGTAAGTAATAAAGTTAATGCTCTTGCATAAGAATAGATACCATAACTTAGAACAAATAGATGTTAATGCCATGACTGATTTGAAGAGTTTTGAACCCGAAAAGCAATGTAAATTAGTAATCACAAACCGGTCACTGTAATTAATAATTTACCTTGCTCGTACTGTTCCAAACTATGATCTGAAGAAATGACATTGATGTATTCCATTTATAACTATCAGGAAATTAAGGATTATGGCTGGTGGAGGAAGAACGGGACGCCGAGGCGGTCGCACTGGCCGAGTAGGTAGACCTCCATTGAAACAAAGACAGGAAGAGGAAGAAAGTGTGCACGCAGAACACACTGAGAGTGTGCACGAAACAGATGTGACACCAAATGGGAACAACAGTCCAGGGCCTATACAGTTGGAACCTGAAGTCAGGGATGCTATTGCCCGTGAAGTCGTGCTCACTTTGAAGAAGGTATTGCCCGATCTACTATCCGAGGCAATAAAGAAAAGTAAAGAGGAGGATGAACGAGACAATGAAGAGAAAGTATATGATAGTGATGGGGATGAAATAAAGATAGGATCGAGCAATCGTGGATGCACTTACAAATGATCAATTCCATATATATATATATATATATATAAATTTTGTCTCTTATTTAGTTTATAGTTTATTATTTTTTAATAAGTTTTCTAGTTTATTTATATATATATATATATATATATATATATATATATATAAATAAACTAGAAAACTTATTAAAAAATAATAAACTATAAACTAAATAAGAGACAAAATTAATAAAGTAAAAAAGAAGTCTTTTATATTAATTAATTAAACTAAATCTATACTATATAATAAATAAAGGTTTTAGTGCCAGTTGTCACCTCCAT
Source organism: Smallanthus sonchifolius (assembly GCA_023525975.1). NCBI lineage: Eukaryota > Viridiplantae > Streptophyta > Magnoliopsida > Asterales > Asteraceae > Smallanthus > Smallanthus sonchifolius. The sequence continues at coordinate 18,347,009 of CM042018.1, read as the reverse complement.
ATTTATTCTCATCATTTTTTTCCCGCCTCTCTCTCTTATTTAATGCACTTCTATATTTAAATAATAATATATATTTAAATAAAATATTAATTACACTAATAAAAATATTTATTTTAAATTATCCCTTCTTATAAGAAACTTTAAAATTTAATTATGCAACTTTTATTTCAATCAAATAGTAATTGAAAGTCAAATTACATTAAATAATAATTAATGTATTTTCGAAACCTAATTATATATTAATTTTTACATATTTTGAGTTTGTTTATATCCGTAGTATATGTAATATATTTTTACACATGTAAAATATATACATAAAGATTTAAAAATTTTAAATATTGATATTGTTCACCCCGTGTGTAGGCACGGGATCTAAACTAGTTAGATTTAATAAAAAGATAAAACGTGACCTAACTAAAAATATCATGAAAAAAGTTAGATTAATGAAAATATAAAAGCGTGACCGGACAAAAAATCTATATCTATACTATATAATAAATAAAGGTTTTTCAATGCCACATGTCACCTCCATATTCAATATCACCATTTTTTCCCCGCCCCTCTCTTTTTTTCTATTAATAATATTAAATACATCTCTATATTTTCATTAAATACACCCTATCTTATTAAATACACCTCTATATTTTTTTTTTAAAATACTAATCTTTGTATTAATAAATCTCCCGACATATTTTGACGAGTGTATGTGTTAACAGATTATATTGTATTTCATGGGTTATTCAACCCGTATAAAAACACGAGTTTTTAAAAAATAATTTTTTTATTACTTAATATATAATATTATAATTATATTTATTTAACCCGTGTAACACACGGGAATTTAACCTAGTATATTAATAAAGAAAGGGTTATATAAATTGTTAAAAGCATTTAAAGTTTGATAATCAAAATGATGAATTCAAGTATGAAGTAACATGTTAATACATGTAAACGTAGTTTTTAATCTTCTCGATAGAACTAGCTTAATTTTCATGAAAATATATACTAAAGCTGAAAACACTTCTTACGGCTTTAAAAACTTCTTTTTGATAAAAATAAGAGAAAAAAGTGGGAGAGGGAAAATGATTCTCTATATAATTCATTTATTTGATAATACATCATATATATATATATACACATAATATAAGATGAAACCCTAAAACTCATAAACATTGGGCTGTGTCATAAAATAGTCTGCATTTATAACACTACTTCTCAAACATTTTATAGTATACACTATCAACATTATACTACTCGATAATGTTGGCTCAGTTCTTCAAGAACGAAGTTAATTGTTACTGCAGGATCAGTTATGTTTCCTCATTAAAAACTTTACTAAGAAAACACAGTGGGAAAAAACTTGGTTAAGGAAAACAGAGTACAGCATATATAATACCCCCCTCAATTTAACATATAATATTTTCATCTGCGGAGTTCATTCTTCTATGACAATTGCTAGACTTGATCTTTGATGTAGTCTTCTTTGATTTGGGAGATGTAGATTGCATTATCTTCATGTAGTATAGCCGGGCTTCTTTTGATCAACTCTGGTCCATCATAATTTCTACTTTGTTGATTGCCATTAAATTGTTGTACCTTTGTATGCAAATTTAGATCAAGCTATGTGTAGTCTAATAAGTAACGTGCATCACCATAAACAATTTCTTGGGACTCCATATTTTTCTCGTAGAACAATCCCTTGTCGCGAGTCCCGCAAAGATATCAACTTATCTTTCAATACGCTTGATAATGTTGTTGATGAGTATGTGATTGGATAGGAGTTTTTATGCATAATTTCATGATATTAGTTGAATTGTATGTGGAATACATTTACTTTAAGTGTGTTTGTGTTTGTAGAAGATTGGAGCAAAAAATGCTTAGTGATGGCTAATTAGAGGGTGGAAGACGTGAGAAGAAGTGACAGGTACATAACATGAAGTTAGAATTTGAAAAAAAGACTAAAGAATCAAAAAGCCAAGGAGTGCATAAGCTACGCCCTCCTCGGCGTAGCTTATGTCGTATGAGCATAGTGCCTAGAGCGTAGCACAGAGGGAAGGGGTGTAGAGAAAACCAGGAGAACGTAGCTTACCAAGAGAAATTTTATGGACTTTGAGAATTTTTTACTTATATTCAATGCTAAACCCCTAAAAGCCCTATCAAACATTCTTGGGAGCTTAGTGAATAAACTTTGGACAAATTCTTGGCTTCGAAAGGTTCCAAATCAATATACCATGAAGAAGAATGCTAGGAATGAAGATCGAAGACATTATGATGACCATGAGCGGCTAAACCACTTGTGATCCTTGTCGGGTGGACGGTTAGTGTTAGTCGTCATGTTCAATTGGATATTATTTGTGTTTGGTGGCAAAACTTGGTAGATCTTTGATTCGTATTGTTTTGTGAGTTGGATTCCTATGATTAAACAAACCCGTTTACTTTGTTCAATTAAGAAACTTCTAGACTTTTGGTTTTATTATCATTAACAAGTAGCAATCTTTGAATCTCGTATTTGTGGTTTGGTAGTTGCGTAGATTATACTTAGATTGTGTCATTAGTCGGTTTCGTATCGTCAATCAATGCAGTCCAGTTCTTTAGTTTTGTAATTATTTATCTGTCGAGTCATTTAAGCATCCATGTCTATGTGGATTCCAATTTGATATTATCTGATTACATGTCGTGCTTTATAACCTGAAACCCGGGAACGGTCCTTTTTCTCTACTTGTTTAAAAACCAATTTACTCTCGTCTATTCTTGCAGTCGAGTTTACAATAAATCACTGTAAAAAGTCAATTTTATTTTTAATCATCTAGGTATTTAGTGTTTTCATAATTAACATTTACCACGAATTCCCTGTGGATTCGACAACCTTACTCATTATACTATAGTCTAAGGTAGATAAGAACAGAATTTTAAATGTATTTTTGATTAGCCATCGACACGCGAACAAAATGGCCGAATACGGCTTTTAGGGCATAGCATTGAATATAAGTAAAAAATCCTCAAAATCCCTAAAATTTCTCTTGAGAGCGTAAGCTACGCTCTCCTGATTTTCTCTTCGCCCCTTCCCTCTGTGCTACACTCTGTCTACGCTTATACACGTAAGCTACCGCGAGGAGGGTGTAGCTTACGCTCTCTTTGGCTCTTTGATTCTGTACTCTTTTTTCAATTTCTAACTTCATGCTCTGTATCTCTTACTTCTGCTCACGTCTTCCACCCTCTAATTAGCCATCATTAAGCATGTTTTGCTCCAATCTCGTGCAAACACAAACACATTCAAAGTAAACGTGTTCCACATATAATTCAACTAATATCATGAAATTATGCATAAAAACTCCTATCCAATCAAATACTCATCACATTCCCCCACTTGTCATTTGCTTGCCCCCAAACAAAGCTCTTTCGCAACACTACGACCATAGCTTGACAACAACGTTTAAGGACCCCTTACCAAGTGTTAGCTAAGGTCCAAAGTCATACCCGATTCACAAGACTTACCACGTTCAATAGGTTTATGTCCTAGCAAGCAAAAGTGTTATGTAATTTAAAAACTCAGATTACCTAACTAGGTCTATGATGCTTCAGGTTTTAGAATATACATGCAAATACTCCTTCTCACAAATAGTTTCTCCTCTCGGGTTAATATCTGGACTAGCAAAAGTTGTGCTAGTTACATCTGTGACACTCTCAAGACCAATAATGAAACCCTATTATCATAGGCTTGCAAACCAATCACATCTCCACCAACTAATACATAATCAAGCACAAATCATAAGGACTTTACACGGGTTGTAATATTTGGCTAGGGTTAAAGGTATGAAAAGGGATGTTTAAAGTGGCTAAGGTGAGTGGAATTCAACTAGGTCATAATCAACTGAAAACTATCAAACATATAACTTGGGTACAACTGACATATTAACCATGAAGTTCTTATTCTTTGATCACTAAACTGAAACATGTGATTTTGACCCAATTACATTCTTTTGTATTTTCTATTTTTCTCTCTTTATATATATATATATATATAGTGTGTGTATTTTTATTCTTTCTTTTCAGATAACATTTATCAAAATATAACTACAAAAATTCTTCTACAAATACTAACCTAATTGAATTCCAACTCATGAGTTTAAAAACAAAAGACTAAAGGGTTAATGTTGTAGGTTTAACCAAACAAAAGGACATAGGCTCAAAAGTGGCATCTAAGGGATATGGTATGGGTAAAGAAAAGAAAAGAAACGGTCTAAATCAAAGGGGTTAATCCTATGCCTTAATCATATCTGTGCATGTGCTAATTGTATTTAATTATATGTTATTAATCCTAGTTATGTGAGAAACAATTTACTTTAAAGCGTATAACGAGCCAAAGTGATAAATTTATTTAAAATACAAGCCCTCGAGTTAAAGATCAAACAGTTAAAGTCGACATGGAAGATAATATATATCAGAACAGTTAAAGTCGACAAGATAATATATGTCCGAAGATAATACTTTGATGAGTTATTAATGATGAAGATGACGTTGGAGAATTTCATCATCTAATTCCAAAATCCAAATATAAATGAAGTCTTTTGAAGATTAGTTAAAAGAGATTAGAATGGATGTTGATGGATCACTTGAAAGGAACAAATACGAAATTATGGGCTTAAATTAAATGTTATTGACTAATTAAAATAGTTGGGCTCAGATCAATTTTTAGGGACTTTACTCATCTGGACTAATTTGAATTATTTGGGCCATGGGATTAAAAGAAAAGAAGCCGTAGCCCACGCAAAGAGGGAATAAGGGTGAAGCAGGTCACGAGCAGGGCTGAGGGAAGAATTTTACCGCTATGCACGCGAATTGAGATGAGAACAAGTGAACGTTTTTATTTAAGTTTTAGAACAAAAATTGATGATTTTAGTTGGTTAATCTTTAATGAAGAATCGTTTAGTGATGGTATTTGATTTCATTATTATCATAATTGGATAATTTTCTGTGGACATCCTTGGGGTAGGATTATGTTAGTTGAGTGTATTCAACCGGTTCATACTTTACTTTGGATTAAATTTTGACTTAATCGTTTGGATAGTTAATATGTTTTGCTTATTTGGTTTGACTAAATGGTTTGGATTTGTAAGACTTGATTGCTTTTCATCGGTTACTTGGTTTTCAATCTTTACGTTGTTAAATCGTGAACCATTGAATTCAATCAAGTTTTAGTCTTTTGAACTAATAGTTAATTAGTTGGGAATTCAACTTTGTCATTCGGTTTTCTAATCGTAAAACAGCACAGTCAAGTCAAATAATATGGCTTTTAATTATTTGTTAACATTGAATAGTTTAATGAATTATGTCTATCTTATTTCAAATCAGTACTGACCACATCATCCTTTCATCTTCACAATCTGAAACCTGGGACTAATTGAGTTTATGTTGATTAATCAATTTCATAACAATTTTCATTCTTAATTAATTTAGGTAATTTAATTAGGTTTAGGTAGAGGTGTTTAAAAAACCGGTTTGGGCCCGGTGAACCGGTTTAAACCCGGCGTGATCCGGTTAACAAACCGACTCTAGCCAACCTGGTCTTAAACCCGGCCCAGTCCGTAGGTTTAAGTTAGGTTTGTGATTTTTTTAAACCCTCCGACTTCAAACCCGACCCGAGTCGGTTCCTCTACCCAAACCGACTTCCGACCCGACCAGAGTCGGTTCACCACACCCGAGTTGGTTTGAAATCAACTTCAATCTGTTCGTAACGGTAAAAAAAATAGCCGTTAGTTACCATTATTATAACCATTAATTGCATTTTTTGACCATTTTTTGAAATCAACTCTAAAAAACGCTCAATATTTTCAAACCCGTTAAAAAAAACGCTCTCAAAAAATTCAAAATGACTTATGAAAGTGCTCATTCTACCCCCAAATTCGGTTCCTCTACTAGCATCACGGTTGTGAAAGTTGTTCCCACAACTACGAACTGAAATATTTGGCAACATTCTGATTTGTGTGAGATATCAAGTGGCCCGATGAAAGCTCGTTGCAAGTTGTGTGGTCACTTTTTTGGCAAAGTTAACAACACGACTTTGAAAAACCACATAACCCGAAACTATTGTATGTTGAAGGCTTAAGCGGCGACGAGTGGTAAAACAACTATGTCAAACGGCAGTAATATTTTTATTTACAACGTTGACGCGGTTCGAGAAAGGATAACACATTTTGTGATTGAAGAGAGTTTGCCATTCAAGCAATTCGACAACGAGCGTTTGACTCGTGTTATTCAACACTCACGTAAGTTATGCTACCCTTAGAGGTGATTGTCTAAAAATGTGGAAAAAAAGCTAAAAATGAATTAATTTTAGGATTTGAAAGTTTAAATACCGGTGTGAACTTAACTTTGCGTTACCGTCCATTGGGTAAATCCCCAAACGTGGCAAATGATGAAGCGTACGATTGCGTTTGAATTGTTTGGATATCCCCACACCGGTGACAATTTATTTTATATTCTAGACAAGGTAACTAGAAATTTTAAATTAGAAAACAAACTATATTCAATGTCGTTTGATAACGCCTCGAATAATCGAGTAGCAGTAAACCAACTTATTTTAAATATAACCCGGCTTGCGAGGGTAATTTTTTCTATAGTGGATGTGTTGCACATATCATCAATTTGACCGTGCAAGATGGTTTTAGTCAAATTGAAAATATAAATGTTGTGTGATATTTTTAGTGTGAGTAAAAATGGATATGTAAGATATATACAATTTTGTAAATATTGCAATACCGAATGCTTACCTTTGAATTGGAATATACCTACAAGATGGAATTTCACGTGTAACATGTTTGAAAAAGGTATTACTCAAAAAGATAATTACATTTGAAAATTGTGAGGTTTGCGCTAGTGGGGTGGGGGCTGTTTCCCACTTATAGATATCTACCCAAATAGTCCTTCCACTTTTAAAAATTTATTAAAACCCTTATTTTATTTGTTTAGGATTTTTAGGATCTTACAAAAAGACATTCCTAAATCCTAATAGAAGATGAAGGTCCTTGTTAAGTATATATTTGAACTGATATTGAGACCCATAAGAACCCTCAGCCGCTTGTCTCTCACTATTGATCTTTGTTTGGCGAAGTCAGACACACCACAAGCACATATATCCACCATATCAAGCTCTCACTTGGTTAGTCATTCATTATACTACGTCCGACATTAGTGCCATTGCCATCGAACCGCTGCTATTTGTTTCTTTCTATGCGACCCTGGTATATGAAATCAACCTATCTTGTTTTGAATCATGTTTTTGTGAAGTTCTGTTTTCCATGTTATTGTTTGCATCTGTTCCCTACCGGTGTTCATAATTTCTGTTAAAGGGTTTTATTAATTAGTTAGATTACTTGAATAGTTTTCAAAATACTTGAATCCAAAGGTGTTACTTTCACTATGCTAAATTGTAGTGGGTTAGCTTTAGTCTGTCCAGTCTAGCATCGATACATGGAGTAGTAGTTCTAGTCTTGCTTTATGTCTGAGCTTACTCCCCTCTGTGTAGTAAAAGTTCGAAGACTAGGAACAATCAGAGACTAAACATGAATCATCAATTCCTTTTACCATTCGTTTTGATCCTCTAGGGTTTGTTTGGTATGAGGTAATGAAATGAACAAAGTAATGAAATGGACGAGTGAATGGAATGGACAATGAAAAGAAATGGACCATTACCATTCCCTTGTCATGTTTGGTTACCCTATGGAATAAAATAAATCATTAAATTGGGTCATGGTTCGAGTCATGGTTCGGGTCATGGGTCAGGGCATAGGTTGGGTCATGGGTCAGGTCACGACATGGTTGTTGGTTCAAGGCATGGTTTGATCCATAAGATGGGTCATGGTTCATGTCATGGGTCGGGTCATGGGTCGGGTCATGGGTCAAGTCACAGGTCGAGTCATGGGTCGGGTCATGGCCGGTCCATGGTTCAGGTCATGGGTCTGGTCACGGGATGGGTCATGGGTCGACTAGGAAGTGTTGTCGGGTTTGCACGTACATGGTATGTGCTTAGATAATGAGACATAGTAATTGTATATGTGTTGCTATATTAGCAGTGTTTTGTGTTATGAGTTAACTGGGGTGAGTCGGGATATAAGCTAAACACTTATGAATACGTGTACGATACATTATCCTAGTGCTATGTGTGGTGTGCATGTGCAGTCATGGGTCATGTGAATAGAGTATGATGTTATGTGTTTTATACATGTGTTGTTTGTATTGTGTCGTTGTCCTTGTGACACGACGGGAATTGTTATTGTGTCGTTGTCCTTATGACACGGAGGGTATTGTGTTTGCATCGTTGTCTTTATGACACGGCAAACGGGATGGTGAAGGACGAAGTCCTTCGGGAGGTCACCAAAGGTGACAATATCGAGCAGGTTAATGATGAGTATCCCGACGGGGATAACCCTAACGAGGGTCCAGAGATGAGGTATGTGTTTGTGTACATATATATGTGTTAAATTGCATACAAGTGTTGAGTTATATATATTGTGTATGAGATAATATTGATATGGTGAGTAGATGATATTAATGTGGCGTGTAGAGTTAGATTGACCGTTGTGTCGGAATGAGGACGTTGTGTTTACAACTGTTGTGCCAGTTAGCTTGTGAGACTCTTGGTTAGGACTGGTTAAGTCGGTGTCTAGTGGTTGGTTGAGATAACCAGTGTATGGTTAAAATATGTGGTAGATGGTGAGTTATCCGAGTAGTAGCTCGATCCATGTCGGAAAGACTTACTAAGTTAAAATGATGGGTTGAGTCTGGGGTGGTGAATCCTTTGTGATATTGAAAGATAACAGGGGTTATACCCGTGATGAAAATTTATAAAACTATTTACTAAAGACCAGAGGGTCTAGAGCGGAAATAAATATTAAACTTGACAAGTTGGTTTTTGTTTAAATTAAACTATTATAACTCACTCAGCGTAGCTGACCTTGTATGTGCGATAGATTGTGTTGCAGGTGAGCTTTGGGTTGACGTATCTTGGCTTGGGAGCGGTGCTACTTGGATTGGTGTGCAGGCATTCGTGAGGTAGGTTAATAACATCAATGACTTTAAAGAGCAATAATTAATTTAGAAAGACTTCCACTGTACGTTTGTTAAATAAACAAGTACTTTTAAAGAGTATAACCAGTTATGAGAACCAACTGTAGGGTGTCTGGTTTGGGGCCTTACATACAATCTTTCATGTTAAATATTGTCAATGTATCCTTGACATATTTTGATTGATTGATGAAAAATCCACTTGAAGTTTTTTGAACTTGCAGTCCTAGAAAAAAAATTCATATCCCCCATAGAGCTCATTTCAAACTTAGACTACATTAATTTTTCAAAATTATGACAAATATTTATTTTAGTAGACCCAAAAATAATATCATCCACATATATTTTCACTTACAATATATTACCTTTTACCCTTTTGAAGAAAAGAGTCTTATCTATGACCCCTCTAGAGAAATTGTTTGATAAAAGAAAATTTGAGAGGGTGTTATACCAGGCTCTAGGGCTTGGTGTAGCACATAAAGAGCTTTATCAAGTTTGAGAACATAATGGGGATGTTCATGGTCCTCAAAGCCAAGTGGTTAACGCACATAAATTTCATCATCTACCTTACCATACAGGAAAGCACTTTTCACATCCCTTTGGTACACTGTAAAGTTATTAGCAGCAGCAAAGGTAAGGAAAATTCTGATGGCTTCAAGTCTTTCTACTGGAGCAAACACTTCATCATAGTCAATTCCTTCCTCCTGAGTGTACCCTTGAGCAACCAATATTGCTTTGTTTCTCACCACGATTCCTCTTTCATCTTTCTTGTTCATGAATACCCATCTTGTTCTAATATCAGTTTTACCCTTAGGAAGTTCACACAAGTTCCAAACTTCTTGTCTTCTGAACTCAGAGAACTTGACATTAATATATTCTTTGTTCAAACTTGGAGAACTTGACATTAATATCAGCTTTATCTTTGTTCTTTTGTTGTACACCCTGTATGCTTTTGAAATAATGGAGTATCCAACAAAACATCCCTCATTTGTTTTTGGTTCAAACTTGGACAAATGGTCTCTAGTGTTGAAAATAGTGCATGGGCATCCAAATGCTTTAAGAAAACCATTGAATGTCTTTCTATTATTCTATATTTCGTATGAAGTCTTTTCTTGAGCTTTTACCACCAGAGTTTTGTTTTGAACATAAAAGAAAAAAAAGGTTAACGGGTCTCGAACCCGTGACCTAAGCAGAGAGGGGACACGGACCTAACCAAGTTATCTGGGATTAAAGCCTTGAAAGGGATGGTTTCGCATAATCCTTAAACACCTTAATCCCATGAGTGTTCTTCCCCAATACCCTATTGGAAACCTTAACCCCCAATTCCATATCAAATCGATCCCGATTCAAAGGGGGTTTTGCAATATGGATTAAGACGAATATAATAGAGTGATAATTACCTGTTCTTAGACTCGAATTCATGAAAAACAGGGAGCTTTTCTCCCTCACTGCCGATCGCGACTGGGGTGAGGAAAAGGACGGGTTTGAGCATCAATTCGGGTGGAGGTCGATTCGCAGATGATAAGGGGATGTTAGATGAGTGTCACGATCATGCTAGACCTGTTTATACGTTCCAATTTCGTCCAGATTACATCTATTAATTTGGTGTATGACATGCGACGGTTTCACGACGATTTGGGTTCCAATCCTTGAATTAGAGTAAATTGGGTCATTATGATTATTCGTAACCATTGTGGTAGTGTATATGCGTGATCATTGCAGGTTTAAACATCCGAATTTGGATCGATTAGGTCGAATTGGTCCTCTGTTGACTTCCTAGAAGTCAAACTTGGGTCTTGTTCTAAATCATGGGTCCATGGGTTGAAAGGGAAGGGTTCGAAATTTAGGATGGGGGTTCAAAGGTAAATAGAGGAGGTTCAACTCTCTTTTATTAGCTATTAGTTCATATTTGCTATTTAAAGGTTCATGAAGCTTAATTTATCATTTGTTTTACATATAAAGGAGAAATTATATTTGTTTACAAGATTTCCTTTATAAAGTTTATAAAAACTTAACATTGTTTGTTAAATTACAAATACTTTATAATGTGAAAAAATCTATATTTTCTCCTAAAGTCGTAGATTATAAATAGCTGGTCTAACATGATCAAATCTACATATATATTTATAAATGTGTATATATATATATATATATATATATATATATATATATATATATAAAGATGTGATTACATGGTTAATACTCATATGTTTTATTTAAATATATACCTATTATAATAAAACGTTTATTTATAAATACACATCCATATATATATATATATATATATATATATATATATATATATTTATAAAGGGTTGAGGTTACATGATTAGAATCCATGTGTTACATTTGGTTTAATAAATCTAACCAACCACATATATGTGGATATGAACACATGTTATATGTATATATATTTATTGTATAGCTAAAATATGAATTTGTTTGAATGAAATCTTGAATTTAAAACACTTGTAAATATGGTTCATGTGATATGATGTATTGCACTAGAATGGAATAAAAATGTTATTACTGTATAAGTAAATTAAAAAGAAATAAAAATAAAATAAGGCCGGAAAATCATAGATGTTACAGTATCCCCAATTTGAGAGAATTTCGTCCCGAAATTCAACTGTTGGAGGCTACTGAATAAGGAAAGAGATGTGAGTTTGGATTCTCAATGAGCTTTGATTGTTGGTCTGAGGAGTATAGTTGATTGCAAGGTTCAGGTCAAGTCCTCATGTCAGGCATGGATGGTGGTGGAGGATTTAGTTTGAGGGGAATTAAGGAGAATATTGCCCTAGAATGATTTTAGACTCAAATGATGGGATGTATCACCTGTAATGAGGGTGATGGGAATTTGAAGACCTAAACTTGTTTAGAATATAATCTAATATGTTCGAGTAATGTCACTGGATAAGGATTTCACAACTATTGGTCAACGTCAAAGTAATAGAAAACCCTACGTGATACGGACAACGCCACTTCTGACAAAATGACAGGGGTACTTATATATAGGATGTACCAGTGGTATATCCACTATGCCCTTATCATATCCCATTAGTTTCGTTACTGTATATCACCATAGGTTTTATGTCGTCACACACGACAGAATTTACTATGTTTTCCATGCGCTAACTTTTATAATTACGTGTGCACCCGTAATTACTCAAATTATCGTATGGTCCGTATAGATCATTCTATTGTGTGTGGGTAGGGGGGGACACCCAGAAACATTTTGTTTATAATTATTGTTTTCATGTATAAGTTGTTAATAAGTGACCGTGTCTCTAGATGGTAAAGTCAGTCAGGAAGTAAAGGCTAACAATGTGGCACAACCCCATACATGGGTGTCCTGAGTAGATGGCACATCTCTCCAGATTACCCATAAAGTTGGTAGCTCTCTCGTGTCTGAACAATAATACGTCAAACCCAGAGTAACTCAAAGTTTATAGCTTCCTCGTGTTTGAACAAGAATACGTCAAACCCCGAGTAGCTCAAAGTTTATAGCTTCCTCGTGTTTGAACTAGAATACATCAAACCCCGAGTAGCTCAAAGTTTATAGCTATCAACTTTCATGGATAAAGTGAATGATCATGCCTCATGTATATAGTGGACAATCAATAGCAAACAATGTAAACAATCTAGTTTCGTGTGTAATGTAAACACTCAGGTTTCATGTATAACGTAAATAATCTAGTATCATGCGTATTGCAAACAACCAAGTATCATGTATCGTGTGAACAACATAGTATCATGTATATTGCAAGTAATGTGATCAATCTAGTATCATGTATATTGCAAGTAATTAAGTTTTGTCTATAATGTGATAAATGTATGTGTGACAATCTGACTTTTCATGTTAACTCTGTTAACAATCCCATTAAATTTTCTGTTAAAAACTTAACCTCGTTAAATAAATCCAGTTAAATCTTAACTTATTTAACAAAATTAAACCCCAAGGACCAATTCTGTCATTTCCTGATCTCAAACTTCAAGGACTAATCCTGCCAAATCCCTAAACCCAATATGTTGACTATTGAAAGTCAAAATTGATGAAATTTTGTTCCTGTTGACTTTCTAAAAGTCAAACTCAAAATTGCCAAATCCTTAACGAAAATTAGTGCAAATTCGTAACCGAAAAGGATGATTATGACAATTACGTTCATTATTGCGGCGGTTAATCCCATCATTGATTCGAGTTTAATCCCAATTATGGGAGTTCTAGTTGTAACCGTCGACCATCATATTCTACACCTCAAATTCGTTAATCTCAATCAAAATTCTCACAAATCAATCGTCTGCGTAGCTAAATCGAACTTCTTTGAGCCTGTTTCATCACCCAATTTGACGGAAGACAAGCCGGAGAGGTCAGAGACCAAGATCGCCGAAGTCGGAAAACGTTTCAGTCAATCTCCATCAATCCAACAAGCATTCTGGTAAATATTTACATCAACAGCTTCATTTTAGCATCTAAATCATTAACCCTATGTTGATTGGATCGTATATCATCGAATCTATCATGATCCAAGTCTAGGGTTTATTCATAAAAACGGATTGGGGGTTTCGACCCTAAACCCAACCTCAATCAAATTAAAATACATCAATAGTTTCGAAATAATGCATTCATTGAAAACCTTCTATCAATTTCTCCTTTTAACATTGAATTATACCCGGTCCGTAATCTAGGGTTCGTTCTAAAACCGATTTGGGGTTTTCGATTCTAGACTCGATTATAATCCAATTAATTCACATGTTTAGCTTCGAAACCAGTCACTAATCGAAAGCCCTATGTTTATTTTATCAATTAACATCGAATTGATCACAAACCGTAACCTAGGGTTCAATCATACCTCAATTTGGGGGTTTCGATATTAAACACTGTTTCAATCAAATTAAACCACATGGTTGGATTCGCAAACCCCCGATTATCAAAAGCCCTATGAATCTAACCATTCTTAATATCGAATTCAGCAGATTTGATTCCATGTTCATAACTAGGGTTTTGAAATTTCCATGGGGTAATTGACGACTTTAAACCTAATAATTTTGCAATTAAACCTTAACACAAATTCGTATGAAACCAATGAACAAAACCCCGTTTTTATTTTGAATAATCGTGATTAAAATCAATGGATTTGGGATGTGATTTGGTCTGGATTCAGGTAAAGGGGAAGAACACCCCAGAGTGCTTGATTAAAACCAATTGGAACCGGATCCTAATGCGATGACCCTAGCGGGCGAGACTGGTTAAGTGTGTGTGCTTGTGTGGGAGAGACCCGGGTTCGAGTGTCTCCACACTGTTTTGTTTTTTAAACATTTTTCTTGTATTATTTTAATATAAAAACCAAACCCTATAATATTATAGTATTATACAAATGTGTTTTAGCTCGGGAAACAACCCGTAGGCTCGGGTTTGAATTTATTAACCCACGTTTATTATTATTTCCCCACTTTAAAAATAATATATTTACCATGACTTAGTATAAAATAATATGTTTATATTATTTCCAACCCGTGACTCGTATTAATAAATAATATATATATATATATATATATATATATATATTATTTCGTATCGTTTTATAACCTCGTATAACACTTGAAACTAAATAATAATATAATTAGTTATATTATTTACCCGCATTTATCACGTTCATAAAAATAATATATTTATTATTTTGTACCACGAGTGAGTAATTAGACTATCCTTTTGAACCTAAAAATAATATATTAAATTATATTATTTTCCTAATTTTTGTAAATGACAAAACGCTCGAATATATTTATTATTATTGTTGTCATTCGTCGCGTAACGTATATATAATCTAATTACTAATTAAAGAATTACTATTCCCGTGGACAAGTTCGTCTACTCTCGGTTACTAGAGCGTTTCTTTATGACGCTTCTCATTCCGTGTCGTTGTCACAATTCTCATTTTTATCCCTAATTTATGTGTTTATAATTCTAGGGCATTCGTAAGTCGTTTGAGACTTACACTCGTGGTTCCAACTTGTCCATTGTGTGATACTACCTACAACGCAACGCAGGTGAGTTTTCACGGATCCTTTTACTGTTTTAACTTGGGGGAGAAAACATGACTAAACGATTTTGGATTTTTAATTCGTATGATATCAATGTTAAATGCTAAGCGTAACACGCTATCACAGAAAGTCCTCAACTAATATCGGATCGTTAATATGGATCTTAGCGAGGTAATATTTAGTAGTACTACTGGGTTTGACAAATCTCACCCGCGTTAGTCGCGCTAACTCGATTAGATATCGAACGGGTGAAATGTTAGCCTACTCACACCGCCAGTGTTGATAGACCTGGCAGGAGGCAATAAACAAACAGTCAGCTTTGGTTGCGAGCGCTTGAGCTGAACATGAACATAGGTTAGCTACCTATAGATACGTACTGAATGAACACACACACATATATATATATATATATATATATATATATATATATATATATATATATATATATATATATATATATCATTTCTGTTTGCAAGTTTTCAATTTTAGTGAATATTTGCATCTACGTAACTGATAAGCATGTACATAGAAAATTCAAATCCACCGTTACACAATTTCCTATTTTACTTTAGAGTAAACTGTCATTTTCGTCCCTGTGGTTTGGTCAAAATTGCCACTTTCATCCAATAGTTTGTTTTTTTGTATCTGGGTCCTCATGGTTTTAAAATATTGCCATTTTCATCCTCGTGGTTTTAAAATATTGCCACTTTCATCCAGTCAGCTAACACCGTCCGTTTTTCTCAATTAAATGAGGGGTATTTTAGTCCTTTTACATATTTGTTTTATTTCTTCATCTTTTTTACTCTCACTTTTTAATCATAGAAACAAGCGACGGAGGTGTTCCAGTGGTGCTCGTCGGAAACTGGTCAGGAAAAGAGGAAGAAGGCCAGCAGGTGGATGATTAAATTAGAGGTTAAATTGGGGATGATTAAAAAGTGAGAGTAAAAAAGATGAAAAAATAAAACAAATAAGTAAAAGGACTGAAATACCTCTCATTTAACTGAGAAAAACGGACGGTGTTAGCTGACCGGATGAAAGTGACAATATTTTAAAACCACGAGGATGAAAATGGCAATATTTTAAAACCATGAGGACCCAGATACAAAAAAACAAACTATTGGATGAAAGTGGCAATTTTGACCAAACCACAGGGACGAAAATGACAGTTTACTCTTTACTTTATTTCTATTGTACACAATATTACAACTTTCGCATTTTCTCTTTATTTTCTTCATCACATTTCCTATTTATTTTCTTCATCACATTTCCTATTCACATTTCCGTCTATTTCAAAGACCATTTATCATAGTCGACGTATCCCAACAGTCTTCATACAGTTACAGATGCCTCTGGATCCAGGAATTTAGTTTACCTCGTCAAAATCTGTTCCCAATCACGTATATATACCCAACTCTATATGCCCTCAAATCTTGATGTTTATCTTTCCAATAAAAAATAGTAGAAAATTAATAAGGTATAATGTCTCTATCTCCAAATTCATATTTCCCTAAAATTAAGGATGTTTTTTTCTTTTCAAAAATCAAGATAAGGTAATGAGGGGATACTTGCAAACAAGCCCTCCAAATCCCATTCTCCCATTTTCAAGCTTTCTCCTGGCCAATGATTTTCAAAACCAACTACCTCCTCCACTTTAACTTTTCCATCAACATCCCTATTGAAGTGGTGGTTAAAATTGGTTGATTTCTTATCAACCATGTAATTAGTAGGATTAGCATTAATATCTCCATCCATGACCCCACTCCCAAGGTTAGTATTGTCATTTTCCATTCCCATCATGTATGGTACTTCAAGAATACCACAATCATCATATCCTCCCATACCAACATTAAACAAATTTGATGTACCATTTGTTTCATGATTGGTGTTATTTTGAAGGAGTGGTGGCAAAAGACCAAAGTGATCATGACCTCTCATAAGCATAGAATTATTATGCATGGATGATGATGATGTGGTCGTGGTTGATGTCAAAGATGACTCCATGCACATGGCCGTAAGGTCATGATCATGCATGGATATGAACATAGCAGCTTCCATGATATCTCTACTTGGATCTGAGGACCCTTTGTCAGTGCTATTGTTTGGTGAGTTTTTAGAGACATTGTTGTTAACTTTCAGTCTTTTCTTTATTGTCGAGTTCCAAAAGTTCTTTATCTCGTTATCTGTCCTTCCCGGAAGACGAGAGGCTATTTGAGACCACCTGAATTTTTGTAAATAACATGTAATACACCATTAATGATTATAAACCAATTTAAAATATATCTTATAAGCTCATTAGAAACATTAAGTTGGATAAAAAGAAGACCGTTATATTGTTCAATTTATTAGTGGTTAGATACTTTGATTAACTGCAATGATCATCATTGGGGTTGTGGCTGAGGAAATTTTTTTATGAACACCAAGGTTTAAGTAGGTTATTAGATGACTTAGCCTTCGAAATTATTTTTTGAAAATTTTCGAAGGCTTAGCCGTCTAATAGATGGCTATAACTGTTTATTTAGACGGCTAAATGCATTAGACGGCTAAAACTGTTTATTTAGATAGCTATAGCCGTCTATTAGACTGCTAAGCCTGCTACGTGTCACATGCTTATTGGCTCGTACTCTGACAAATGGAATGTTGTCACCAAAATTTTAGTCGGCTAACTTAGCGGTCTTTAGCCTTTTCGCAAGAACAATGTCCATGAAACAGTAGGCTAAATAAGGTTTTTAAGTATTTTCTTGATCAAATGTTTATTTTCGTATTTTTCCCTTGAAAACTTAGCTTCCCTCATAAATCTTGAGTTTTTAAATAAAATAAAATAAAACTAATGTCTTAGGGTTTTCTATTTTCTTAAGCAAAACATGGCCATTAATTTCTACAATTTTCAATAAAGGTTAGGAAAGTAAATGAAGGCGACTTGTCATGTCAATACTAAAACTAATTATTAAGTCATTTAATTTTTTTTAACGACAATTTAGATCACTGATGGGCCACTGACCATCCCGATCATCTCTACCTTCTTCATGAGGAAACCCGTCATAGGTGAGAAAACCCTCTGGCCGAACCTGGACCCCCTTTTTTGTCCCAAGTGAGACTTGAACTCAAGACCTACCTATTTTAGTGAAGTATTGGGTATACACCTTTGCCTCTAGACTAAGCTAGTGGTTATTTAATTAATATACACTTTTTTGTTGCATAAAGTTATAAAAATACATGAACTTTTATATTATTTCATTAAACTTTTATATAGATAATTGTTTATATACATTTACTTCTCATTCTTTAGATTCTTTATTTTTCTTAGTTTTATAAATAAATTTTGAACACCAATTGTATAAATATTACCTAAAAACCATGCATGATGCATGAACATACAAACAGAATGCCTAAACATAATAAACGAGAACATACAGCAAAATATTAGACTACGTACCTGGTCGCGCCCCACTCAGACCGACCATGTGCGCGCCACTCTTATTTATAGAAACTTGCTTTATGTCGTTTGACTAATGATCGACATAATGATACTGTAAAACCATGGATGAAGTCCAACTTTACGATTTTAAAGATATCTATGAATAAAATAATTTTATTATATGAATATATGTTTATTTTTAAAAGATATATATGTTTACCGAATTCTCAAACGGACGTTTAAAAGTAACAGGCTTCAAATGGCCATTTATATAAAGTGTGGGATTAGAATGTCAAAAGTGTGGGTATTTTTGTTGATTGAAAAGATTCGATTCTCAATTAAATTGAAAAAAACATACAAAACATGTATATATACAAGTTAATAAGAAAACAAAGCGAAATAACCGTTTAATTTCGCTCTAACAAACTAGCGAAACTAACTAGCAAATCTAACTTAACGAAACTAGGCTATGAGCGAAACTAATAAATAGTTTCGCTTATAAAAGCAATTTCGCTCTCAGAATGCAAACAATATTACATGCCAAATTATATTTAAAAAAAAACATAAGTTAAGAATCTCAATTTATTTTTCTTTTATGAAATACCATGAATTAATGTAATCAAAATTCCATTTTAATTACATTAAAATAACAATAAAAATAATAATAACAATAATTATAAACACTATGCCCTAATCTAGTTCTTGTAGAAAAAATGTCATATAATCAATTTTAATGGACTTGCAAAATTAAGAAGTATTTAAAATATATATGTAATTAAGTTTATCCTCCATTTTCGAATAAACTTTGAAGGTCCTGGGGATCACAAATTATCTTCTCGACACTAGAAAACCAAGAAAAATTAATCTAGGTTATCCCATAGCCATACACGAGACTCTTTCTTTAGCTACGTCATGAGTGCATGACTGTCACAAATACATTGATGTGAATACTTTCATACCAAAATATGATATGAAGTTCACATTGTAACCCATTTACGAAAAGGAAAAGAGATGATGTGACTAATTTACTGTGGGAACTGGGATATGTTCAGTAAAATTAATAACTGGGATGTGGTAACACAAATCTAAAAATAAATATTGGGGGCGAGCTAGACGCACCTGTTGCCAAGAATCGAATGTAGATGAATAATAAGCTGTTCTTCTTGAGGTGAAAACGCGCCACGCTTGAGATCAGGTCTCAAGTAATTGATCCAACGAAGGCGACAACTCTTTCCACACCGTTGCAAACCGGCATTCCGAGCGATATCCGTCCAACATCCTTGACCATTCCTCAACATGTAATTCATCAACTTCTCATCTTCCTCAGGTGACCACAATCCCTTTCTAAGCTTCACAATAGCACTACTATTCCTACCCACCTTTTCTACACCAATTTGTTCTGGCTTTCTCATTGCAAAGATAGTTTTTTTTCTTTGTTGGGAGACTAAGCATTGTTTGAGATCACATACTACATATATGCTATTCTAGAGAGAGAGAGATAGAGATGGGTGGTCGTCTTGTTTTTAACTCAAACTTGTCTTTTTCGATGCATTTTTCTTCACTCACAAGGTAATCATCATATGTGTATGAGAATTCATACAAAACATTTTGCTTCCACTTCACATAATGATCATCTCCATCTCTCTCTCTCTAGCTTTGGGCCTAAACAGGTCCCCCTCCAATCCGTTTTCTACTCTATCTATCAATTAGCAATGCCCCACAAACATCACTTTCATCATCACCATTGCCATTTCAAGAAGCCAACACCCCTCTCTCTCACACACACATAATGTATTGACACGGGTCAAAGAGAGAGAGAGAGAGAGAGTACAGAAGTACTCTTTGTGCAAAATTTGTAAAAACTTGTATGGGGAGTAGTTGGAGGTTACGTGAAAAGAAGACAGTAACATGTTAAAGCATGTCTACGTTTTGAGGTAAACCGCTTCCTAAGCAAAATAACTGTCGGCAGCTAATGTTTTTATCCCTTCACAATCATTTGTGTCATTGAAGATGAGTGATGCTAACCACACACTACATAAAATAACAACCAATCTTTAACTAGTCTTTATCTGTTCCCCGAAACCACTCTTTGCCTCTCTTTTGTTTCTTTATTAATTTATTAAGATTTTACATGAACATATATTTGATCTAACTTGATCCACTGGACTTAGTAGAGACAAAACATGATAATAGATAAAGATTACTAGTAGAAAATGATGGCGATAACTCTGAAAAGAAAAGGAGAGACTTCGAAAAACTAAAGAAAGAATAATTATCAAGAAGATCAAGTAATATATTGAAGTCTAGTTAAATTGTCCTATTTATATGAATTCATGTTTATCGGTTTGTTTATGTTTATTAGTTTGGGTTTGTTTGAGTTCGTATTAAGTTAGGATTGGTTTGTTTTCTCTGGTATAAATAGAGGTCATTGTAGTTTTAGTGTGCCGAGTTTTCGTTAATAAAAGTGTCAAATTTGTTGCTTCAAACTTCAATGTTATCTATTTTGTTTTCGGTTTGATCCAATTGGTTATTCCAACAAAAAAAAAACTTTCTA
Organism: Smallanthus sonchifolius; assembly: GCA_023525975.1. NCBI lineage: Eukaryota > Viridiplantae > Streptophyta > Magnoliopsida > Asterales > Asteraceae > Smallanthus > Smallanthus sonchifolius. The sequence continues at coordinate 18,325,935 of CM042018.1, read as the reverse complement.
CTTTAAACTCGACTCAATTAAAATTTCTTTGTTCATTATGATAATTAGTTATTGTTTAAAAATGCTTTTACCACAATGTCAAAATGGCTAGTTGTAAGCACTTGGGTTCCTATAGCACAATACAACTTTGTTTTCTGATTTCAACCCCCTTGAAGACCACTTGTCTTGGGCTTAGGCAATATCAATATGCGTTTTAACAAAGCGTTGGTTAATAAGGTATTGACAGAGTCCTTGAGTTTTCTGACAACATGTTATTATTAATTAAGAATAATAGGAGAAGTATCTGGGTAGGGACTATATATTCCATGGAGCCCTTAGCTCTTTATCCTCCCATAGTACAAGACTCGAAATAACTTATGACACATGTGCTAATAAGCCTCTCAAAAACAAGGGACCCCCCCAATGATCAGTGGTCCTATGGATACCATTCATCATCAGACTAGACCTTCGCACCTGTCAAAACTTATCTCAACATACAATTAATTTTTTAAACTTTAATTAATGATCTACCTAATCTTTTATTGTTATATGACCACCAGAAACATATATAGTCATTTTCAATATCCTGGTCTAATGGAAATGACTGAAACTGGCATTAGGATATTTATCCGTAAGAGGCATTGGGAATCGAAAGCTTGCATTCAAAGGATCCATCAAATTATCAAACCATTCATTCCATTTCATGTAATTTAAACATACTATTTGACAAGTTTAAGAAAATTGTTGAATATTTATGAAGCATCATATGATATATGCCTCTATATCAGACAACACAAGCTAGTAATCTTATGCGGGCTGCTGAGTTAATTTAGAACGTAAACTTCGCTGTACATTCCACATATTGTCCACCAAGACGTGTAGATAGGTCAGTGTTACCGGTTATCAACGTTTTTATGTAAATCAGAAAGAATAAGTGTGAAGTTGTTAAAATATGTGAATGATGTGACGGTTTTGTTTCGGAATATTGATGATTTTGAACTTACATATATATAACAATGAATGGATGATATCAATTACCATTTATGTCGTTTGGGTGCAAATTGATGGGCGGTGTGGAGGGGAGTCGGGGAAGGGGTGCTAGCATATAGGGTTGCCAAAAGCTCTAAGTTATATTTGTAGAACACAGGTTTTGAGATCCACATGATCGATTTTTTTTTTTTATGATTTCAAGAAACTTGTTTTAACATTATGATCGATCAATTACAAACAAAGTGATTCTTCAATTAGGATTCGTCCCTCAAACGTTTACAATGGATCGGTTCATATACACAGGGAGGGAAACGACGTGTTTCATCTGAACCGTCGCAACCCTTTACAAGTTTACTAAACTACATCTTGATCCCCTAGACTCCAAGATAATACAATTTCGACACCAAAGCTAACTATACATAAATTACATAATTGACCCGCTAACTTTAGTATCAAACTTGATTAACAATTAGGCTAACAATCACCCCCCAAATTGTTGATCCAATATTGAGTCTTTAATTCTTGATCTAGTCTCTTGTTCCATGGTCTTGAATTTGTTTAGGCAATTGGATGCTAGATGACCAAATTTCTAGCAAGTGAACAATGTACTCTTCTCCTTCTATTGAACCTTTGTTCATAAAAAACCCCGGTACATGCTTCACCTTCTTACCCATTCATGACGAACCGAAACTTTTACAAACCTGCAAGGCTTCCCGTGATTCCAATCTACACACTCCCTGGAATGGAACCAAAACTTCCCGCCTTCAAGTTTGAACCCATTGATCGGTTCACAACCTTTCAGACATCAAACATCTTCATTGCACCCAATTCGTTTCCAGACAAACACAGAGCAAAAAAAAATCCAAGAACTTGTTTTGTTTTCTCACCCTCTGTGGTTTCAGTTCTTTTAAAACAATAATCAGACAAAACACTTTGTGTCTGTCCTCTACGATAAAATAAGGTCCGCAAAGGGCACCCAATCTTTGATTTTGATATCTCAGATCAAAATCACATAAATAGTCGATATAACCAATAACCCTCTTAATTGTTGGTGATGAACACCACAAACTCCAATCGAAACCCACTTGATTCAGGATTTACTAAAAGAAAACAAAACCGTCACGGGGAGGGAAACGACGTGTTTCATCTTAACCGTCACAACCCTTTACAAGTTTACTAAACTACATCTTGATCCCCTAGACTCCTAGATAATACAATTTCGACACCAAACTAACTATACATAAATTACATAATTGACCCGCTAACTTTATTATCAAACTTAATTAACAATTAGGGCTAACAATATTCTAGTGGCTATCATCCTTTATTCTACTATTCAAATCCGACACATTAAGTGTTTTTTTTTCCTTTTTCTACTGACACCCCTTAAACTTTAACACCATTGTAGGCTACTATATTACTAGATAATTACCAAAGGACGATTTCATCGTGTGATTACTAACAAACATTGGTCAAATTACAAAAATAAAAACATACATTTAAAATCTTTATACCTGTGTCATTAATCCTTTGGTTTTTACCGACAGGTAAAAGAAATTTCTCCAAAAAAGAACAAAACAAATTTTATTTTGGGTCGTCGGTAATCCTTTGGTATTGACTGATAGATTATCTATCAGTCAATACCAAGGATAAGGATTTCAATTAAATAAGATTTTGTTCTAATCATTTAGCATTTGCAACAGATATTACGTAGGAGATGTTGAAGATAAGATCTCAAACGAAGTTTTTTTGTCAAGCTTTTAGAAGTGACGAGTCGAAAAGTTCACCGACGGACCATCCCGTAGATAATCCATCAAAAAATATTATTTTTCACACGCATTCTTTTTTAAATACATGACCGTTTACATGTTCCTTAAAAATACTTCCAAAACATATAGTTTGTTGGAATAACTGGAATTAAGTTAAATATAGCAAATGTTTGTTAAATATAGCATTTGAGCTAACGCAAATGGTAACTAGTTTAATGGAATAGGTGGTCTCGGAAATAAAATTAGCCATACATATACCGAATGAGCACGGTAAGATAGCTCAATGTGAATGCATCGTCCACCAGTAGTCATATATGCAATGACAAAGATATACAAGAATGTAGACGGTTTTGCAAATGGTAACTCGATCCCATGTTTTTAGGAACATGTAGTCATTTAATGTTGGAATGGATAGTGTCAGAATATATAGGTTTGTGAGTACCCTAAATTGGTTTCCAATTGTGTGCTTGAAACGTGTGAACTGGGAAACTTATGATGTAGATCATTGACATATTTTTTCAAGTCCTAGGAGTGATCCTGTTTGACAAATTTTTTGAGTGAAACGGGGCTAGAAAATATCGCATTGCCACTCGGTTCCAAGTATTCTGGATTACCTTATGGTAGATACGGGAATCAATGATACACATGTACTCCCAACCAGTGTCGGATCCAGGAATTTTTTTCAGGGGGTTCACTGTTTTTAGATACTCCAATTTCATAGGGTCGTACATAAAAAAATTTCAGTTCGGGTCGGGTAAGGTTCATTACACACACGTATCATCAGGGCCGTCCCTGAGATTTTGGATGACATGTGCTATTAGTAAAAATGGGGCCCTAAAATATAACAAAGTTAAGGACCAGAGACGCAATGTGTTAAAATATCAAACGTCGGGATCAAATGTGTTACATATGGACGAAACCTGATAAAATTACTTAACTAATATATGTAATTAATAAGGCTTGCACAACTTTTAAATTGATAAGACTTGCACAACTTCTGATTTCTAGTATTGGATTTCCAAAGTCTCCTTAAAGTATTTTAATATTTTATCAATTTAAAATCTATTTTAAAAAGTTGATTGAACCTTCTTTTCTAATTTAATACTGATAAATTTATTTACTCTCTATTTTAGTCATTTAGGATTGCACTTACCCATTCTCTCTTCAGCCGCTCTTACAGCCACCGCCTTCGTTTAATCTGTTGTTTCTTCTGCCGGCAACAAGGTGAAACATGTCTCTTCATCTTCTTCCCTTAAAATCTCATCTTGATTAGTTTTTAATTTTTTTTAAGAGGTTCACCCTATATTACCCCAGTTTTTCTTTATAGCTTTCTACTACAATTTCGAAACTCGGGGGTTTCCGATGAACCCCCTCGCCACTATGTAGATCCGTCCCTGCTCACAACGTGAGGATACCGAAACCAATGGTGCACATGGCATAACTTTCTCCGCTAAATCCGAACATAAATATTTCTTGACAGATTTAGATCAATAAAAATGTGATCTAGTACAAAAATAATTGCATTTTTCATAAGATCTAAAAATGAACATTTGTTGACATCATTGGTCTAATTCTCTCTAAAAATGTAATGTGACTTTTTGTAACCTAAAACAATCCACTAACAAATGACATTGGCTATTAATGGCTCATTAGTGAACTTACTATCATACATAGATCATTGAAATCTATATAAAAAAATTGACCCTAGGGCTATTTTGGCCCTTAATTATGACGTACGTATTACTCTTATGTTAACCGAATATATATTACTTCTTTATTTTATACTAATTTATGGATTATTTTTGTAAAAGGTGTGAAACATGGGCACTTGGAGATCCGAGTCCAACGCGAGAAAGGCTAATTGGGCGACCACCTATTATGGTGCGCCGTCCCGGCACACTGGGGTTGATCAGTAATGCATTTCATTGGCCCCGAATGGTGACTTATTTTTTAATTACTTGATCTTTCTTTTTTATTTTATTTAATAACTAATCAATTAATAGAGATGGCAATGAAACTTGAACCTAATGGGAATACCCGAAACTCGAAACATCCGGAACGGGTATATGGTCAAGTAATCGGGCATTGGACCGGGTATGAGATTATTTCTGAATTTTTTCAAGGATATGGGACGGGTATGGGATTTGATGTTGTACCCGTTTATGAGACCCGATAACATATAATTGTTTACCTGATTATGTGCCCGACACGATTTACTTTTTCTTTTCTTTTTTTAATTTATTTTAAGCATTATTTTTTTAATTTATTTTAAGCATTATTTTTTTTAATTTATTTTAAGCATTATTTTTTTTTGTTGATATACCTGTTCCCACTCCCCACGATTCTCACATCTCAAATTTACCAATTCCCTGTTTCCCCCCACGCCATGCCCTAATCCCCGAATCGTCACCTACCGAAGGCAATTTACTCTTAATTCTATGTGTTGTATATGTCGTTGGTGTCTTGGTTCTGTAGTCAATGAAAAGAAATTTAAGGTACATTTCTGAAGTCAATTAAACTTGAGAAGAGTTGACACATCAGCAGTGGCGGATCTAGGAAAAAAATCCAGGGGTATCTAAAATTTCGTTCAGGGGTATCTGGATACATAAAACGGTAAAAAAAATAAAAAATTCCCGCTGCGCGTCGAAAATTCCCACTACGCGTCGAAAGTTGAGGGGTATCGACAGGTACCCCTACCCTAGGCGTAGATCCGCCCCTGCACATCAGCATATGATTAGAGATTTTCTCATGTTCCTCCATAAAACAAGAGAATTATTTTTTGTATCCAACGGGTATTTTTTAATAAACTAATTGGTATGTCTCATACCCGACAGGTAATTATCCCGTAGATACCCATCGGGTTTTAGATCGGGCATGGGACAAACTTTTATAATTGGGTACGGGGTTTGGATTACCCAAACCCATCCATTGTCATCCCAACTCGTTAACATTTATTTTAGACCGAGATGTTGGGGTCCCCTACCCACTTCTGACAAACTTTATGACATGATGCACTATACAAACAACAGGCCTTATGAGGGCGAGTTGTCAGCATCATCCACTGCTCCTCCTTAATATATTTATCCGGAGGCGGCTAGACTGACGATAAGTTTTCTCTGTTATTTTACTTCTATCTTGTAAGATAGTGTGAGTTGCCACTTGGGAAGATGTTGGAATATTTGTTTAACACATATAATGAAAATATTATTTATGTTGTTATGATATCTAAATTACCATAAAGTAATCAAATTACTCTTGTCATGGTAAAAAGCTAGAGAGGTATGCTCAGCTATATGAAGATAATTATGCTAAGAACTAGACCTCCGCTAGACCTGTTGATGACCCACAATGAACAAAATGTTGGAGGTCGGAGGAAGGGTCACCTCTTTGACTTTGGGACCACTCACTAGGGTTGTTCATCATCCAGTTGAGCATTTCGCCTTGGGTGCTCCGGTATTGTTTGTAAAGAAGAAAGATGAGTCGATGCGAATGTGTATAGATTACCGAAAGCTGAACAAGAGAACGATAAAGAACAAGTACCCGCTAACGAAGATAGACGATCTTTTCGACCAATTACAAGGCGAAATCTGGTTCTCAAAGATCGATCTTAGGTCGGGATACCATCAACTGAAGGTGAGAAAGGAGGGTGTGCCGAAGACCGCATTTCGTACACGATATGGACACTACGAATTTCTCGTAATGTCATTCGGGTTGACAAATGCTCCCGCGGCCTTCATGGACTTAATGAACCGAGTATGTCGTCCGATGTTGGATCGATCAGTAATTGTATTCATCGACGACATCCTTATCTACTCTAAGAGCGAAGGCGATCACGTCTGTCACTTGAAAGAGGTATTGGAAACATTGAAGTAAGAAAAGTTGTACGCCAAGTTCACCAAATACGCGTTCTGGCTCAGGGAGGTTCAATTCGTAGGCCACGTCATTAATGCGAACGACATTATGGTTGATCCGGCTAAGATCTTGACAGTAAAAGAACGGGGTATCCCGAAGACATCGACTGAAATACGGAGTTTTATAGGATTGGCAGGCTACTACCGAAGGTTCATTCAAGACTTCAACAAGATAGCCTCGCCTTTAACAAAGCTGGTCCGCAAGGAGATCAGGTATGAATGGGGTTCGGCTCAAACTATAGCATTTGAAGAACTAAAGAAGAGATTGATCCAAGCGCCAGTAATGTTTCTACCCGAGGGTAATGAAGATCTGGTGGTATACTCTGACGCTTTGAGTCAAGGTTTGGGCTGAGTATTAATGTAACGGGGAAGAATGATCTCGTACGCATCGCGACAAGTGAAGGCTCACGAAGTCAACTACCCGACTCACGACCTTGAGCTCGCGGCAGTTGTCTTCGCACTTAAGATCTAGAGACATTACCTCTACGGGGTCAAATGTACCATTTACTCCGATCATAAGAGTCTGAAGTACTTCTTCGAACAAGAGGAACTAATATGAGATAGAGGCGGTGGTTGGAACTTTTGAAAGACTATGATTGTGAAATTTTATACCACCGGGGAAAGGAGACCGTGGTAGCTGACGCCCTAAGCCGAAAGGAGACTTCCACCCCTATTAGGGTGAAGGCATATCAATTATTCGTGACACCGGATCTCATGACTAAAATCGAACGTGCCTAGACCGAAGCTCTGAAAGAAGAAAATATTAAACGGGAAAGAATTATCGGTTAGCAAGAAAAGTTGGAAATGAACACATTGGGTGTGAGGACCCGACACGGCCGTATATCGGTGCCGAAGGGTGTTGAGCTTAGGGCTAAAGTACTTGACGAGGGCCATAAATCTCGCTATTCAATCCACCCGGATTCTACCAAAATGTACCAAGATTTGAACAAAGGGTATTAGTGGCCGAATATGAAGAATGATGTGATGAATTACGTAAGTAAGTGTCCGACTTGCTCACAGATCAAAGCTAAACACCAGAAGCTATACGGTAAGATCCAGCCTCTGGAGATACCTGAGTGGAAATGGGAACGTATCACCATGGACTTTCTCACCAAGCTACCCCGCACAGCTAAAGGTCATGATACCATTTGGTTGATAGTAGACCGTTTGACCAAGAGCGCACATTTCCTACTTATTCGTGAGACTTACTGTAACATTCTTCAAATTTTGGTCCCAAATTTATCACAAATGAAACCCTAGGGACTAAAATTATAATTACATAAAAGATCAATGATTAAAAAGTAAAAATATGGATTTTTAGACGGTAACGGTCCGTTACAGGATGAGCAAGTGGGTAATCAGTACGCGTGGAAACCCTATAATGGACTTTCACCCACCGTAATGGTCTGTCACATCGCAAAACCATCGAAGGCTAACATGTGTCTGATGACTAACGGTGGAGATATAAGGCGTGTACACTCATAACGGACCGTCATGCCCTGTAACGGTCTGTTACGCTACAAATCAACCGGTAGCTGACATGTATCATGCTGACTCACTAACCTTAAACTGGTGAAGGACCGTTACCAAGCATAACGGTCTGTTATGACCTGGTGGTTATGGACCGTCACCCACCATAACGGTCCGTCAAAGCCATCATTTTCACCTATAAATATATTTGAGGTTCCGTTCAATTACATCACATCCCAAAACCACAAATTCGAAAATCCTGATCTTGTAAGCCTCAGTCTTAGAACCATTATTCTCAAATATAGCTAATCCTCGTTTAATTACCGCACTAGCCATTTAAGCCAAAAATAGTCTGAGAAGCTAGAAAAACTTTCGTTCGAGGAACCCCGAGGATAGAGAAGCTAAGTGGAGACACTGCCCGAGTAGAGCTAGCACTTTAAGAAATCCCCTAAGCCAAGACTATGTAAAAGGTGAATACATGTACCTTTAAAATGGTTTCAAAATCATAAACCATTTTAATTATGGTTTGACTTGAATGAACTATGATGGTCCCCAAGATCTTGATTCCAGCGTCGTTTTTTATAGAAAAGAGTAGAGACGGGTGGTTGTGAGCCAAACACACAATCAAACAAGATAATAAAGACAGATAGAAGATGTAAAGCTAGAAATTTCATTGATTTTGTATAAAGAAACTACATAGCTCCACCCCGGGTAAGTTCCCCGGGGTGGTGGCTCACAGAAAGACCAACAATTCCAAATGACAACCTAATGCCTTATTTATAGCCCCTGAGCCTTTCTCCCCAAGCTAGCCGCCACTGCCCTTGAGAAACCCTAGTAAGTGTCGCCAAATGACCCAGGTGACACTTACCAGAATGTCGCCATGTTCCGGGGCGACACTCTGATTGTCCCCTGAAGTGTTGCTGAACACTAAATAACTCCGTTTTCGTCTGGATCGTTCAATTGATAATATCATTCTATTATATATACCCAACAATCTCCCCCTAGAATGATACTATCAATATCTTCTGACATTGTCTTACATCTTCATGAATCCAACGATAACCTGATGACTTTCATTGTCATTCTCCCCCGCAGATGTAGATCCTCCTATCTTGTAGGCAAAAGATAGGGCTTGAACTTCCAACTATTAATATCAAATAATCGGCTTTAACACGAAGGTGTTTAACTCTGCCAATGTGTCTTGATATGATCCAACGAATCTTCAGATCTAAATATCCAAAGATCAACTCTGTCACACGACTTCACGAATAACTGATAATTCAATACTTTTCACTATGATTCTCCCCCTCAAGTGTAGATCCTCCTAACTTCTAAGAAAATGATAAAGGTTTGAACTTCCACTTATTAGTACCAAAACTCTAAATCCATAACAGAACCTCAAATCTTGGACAGCTGAGAAGACTTTCGAACAACCCAGATCCGCCATTGCCAAAGAAACAAAATTTCTGAAAAACCCAAAAAACGATGTCTCCAAGTTTTTGGACAATAATCCTCCTTTTCTTTGCATTATTCACTCAAAAATTCATCCAAGAAAATTTTGCAAAAATACTCTTTTATCTTTAAAGTCTACCAGATGGACATGAAAAGCGCATTTTTGTATGGCTAAGTGCACGAGGAGGTGTATATCTTCCAGCCTTCGGGGTTTGGTGATCTAGAGTTCCGAGACCACGTCTACAAGTTGTATAAGGCTCTGTATGGACTTCACCAATCTCCTAGGGCATGGTATGAAACCCTGTCCAAACACCTTCTTCAGAACGGATTCGTCCGAGGCACTATAGATATGACGCTTTTCAGCAAGATTGTCGAAGAGAATGTGCTCATGGTTTAGGTTTACGTGGACGACATAATATTCAGGTCAATTAATAAGACTCTCTACAGAGAATTTGAGGTGGTGATGAAAACCAAGTTTGAGACGAGCTCTATGGGAGAAATGGCTTTCTTTCTCGAGCTCCGGGTTATCTAGTCTGAAGACGGTATTCTGATTCATCAGGCCTAATAGGTCAAAGATATCTTAGAGAAATTGAAGATGTTTGATTGTTCACCGTCTCACACACCGTTTGCAGCACAAAATCCCTTATCCACAGATCTCAAAGGCAAACCAATTAATCAACATCATTATCGATCTATGATCGGGTCGTTAATATATTTGACTGCCAGTCGTCCTGATATAATGTTCACAGTGTGCTATTGTGCTCGGTATCAATCAGACCCCAAGGAATCACATGAGGTTTTTGTCAAAAGGATCTTTCGTTATTTGCAAGGAGCATCGAAACTAGGGTTATGGTATCCTTAGAATGGTGATTTCGAGCTATGTGCATACTCTGACGGTGATTGCTTTGGTTGTAAGCTCGACAGAAAATCTGTTACCGGCAGCTGTCAATACTTGGGAAATCGACTTGTTTCCTAGCAGTGCAAGAAGTAGACCATTTTTTCCATTTCTACCGTAGAAGCCGAATACATTGTTGCATCAGGTTGTTGTTCCCAAGTCCTCTGGATTCAACACCAGTTATTGGATTATGGAATAAACTTCATGCATACTCTGATTTTCTGTGACAATCAAGCGGCTCTCGGTATTGTAAAGAATCGTGTGCAACATTCAAAGAATAAACACATTGAAATACGGATTCATGCTATTCGGGATGTCTTTGAAAAGGGATATGTTAAAGTGGTGTCAGTAACTACTAACGATCAAAAGGCGGATATTTTCACTAAGGCCTTTGATAAGTCAAAGTTTCTTTCCTTGGTCGAGCTGTGGGTTTGATATCCCTTAATTGATGCCTCTTTCTCTCTCTCTCTCTATCTTGTTTATATTGTATATATCTATGCATATCTGCTATCTATTTGTCTTGCCTTTATCTTTCCGTCTTTCTTTCAAAAACTCAAAATTATTTTTAGACCCTCTGCATGCTTATCTGTTCTTCATAGTCGTTTCTTTTATCCTTCTTTGAAAATTTCATTTTTAAGTATCTTGAGTCTTCCGTTGTGCTTGAAATTATTTGATTCACTCTGATATGGCTTATAAATAAAATTTTCGGGGGAGATATCGTTCTTTGAAAAAGAAAACCAAACCAAACCAAACCAAACGTACCCAGTATAATCCCACACATAGCTAACGCTATTAGTAGGGTCTGGGGAGGGTGTGATGAGGGCAAACCTTACCCCTATCCCAAGGGATAGAGAGGCTGCTCCCGTTTAGACCCCCGGCTCCATGGGAAAGAAAAAGATAAAAATATAAATAAAATTAATGAGTAATAAAGTAAAATAAATCTAACAGTAATCTAACAATTAGCAGTGTATGACTAGAGTATATTAGTCACAAGAAACACAACACACCTACAAGAAACAAGACATACGCAAAATCTTTGCTAAACAACTCTACTCTCCCACACAACGGGTCACTCAACCTAAAACCCTAATACGACGTCTCCATGAAATCCTATCATTGATCATGTCCTCTGAGAGGTGTAAATCTAGCAAATCAAGCCTAATCCTCTCATCCCACGTTAATTTCGGTCTCCCCCTGCTCCTTTTCCCCTCTACAACGAGAGTTTCCACCGTTCTCACTGGATCTGTGCTCTGTCTCCTCTTGACATGTCCAAACCATCTCAATCTTCCTTCTCTTATCTTATCTGAGATACATGTGACTCCCAATCTCTTCCGAACAACTTCATTTCTTATTCGGTCCTTTCTTGTGTGTCCACACATCCACCTCAACATCCTCATCTCAGCTACATCCATTTTTCGAGCTTGTGTCTTCTTGATGGCCCAACACTCGATTCCATATAGCATCGCTGGGCGAACTGCTACCCTATAAAATTTACCCTTTAATCCTATTGGGAACCTCTTGTCGCACAAAACACCTGAGGCCGCTCTCCATTTACACCAACCAGCCTGCACCCGATAGACTACATATTGTCGATGTCCCCGTTACTCTGGATGACAGATCCTAGATACTTGAACTTCAGTGTCTTAGGGACAACCCCACCTTCAATAGAAATCTGGGTCTCCTCGTCGACGTTTGCACCACTAAAGTTGCAGTGAAGGTACTCGGTTTTAGATCGGCTTATCTTCAAACCTTTATGCTCTAAGACTGTTCTCCATTCCTCTAGTCTGTTGTTCAATGTCTCTTTACTTTCTGCAATCAACACGATATCATCAGCAAAAAGCATGCACCATGGAATTGCATCTTGAATCGACTTTGACAACTCATCCAAAACTACTGCAAAGAGAAAGGGGCTTAATGCCGACCCCTGGTGAACTCCCACTTCCACCGGAAAAAAGTCTGTATCCCCCACGGGTGCTCGGACGCATGTCTTAGCCTCATGATACATATCCCTAATTGCCTCAATATATTTACTAGGGATCCCTCTTCCCTCCAGACTTTCCCAGATCAATCTTCTAGGCACACTATCATACGCCTTTTCAAGATCGATGAACACCATATGTAAATCATGTTTCTTCTCTCTGTACTTTTCCATTAATCTTCTTAAAATGTGTATCGCCTCCGTAGTGGACCGGCCTGGCATGAACCCAAATTGGTTTGCTGTAACCTGGGTTTGTCGTCTAATCCTTGTATCTATAACTCTTTCCCATAATTGCATTGTATGACATAGGAGCTTAATCCCCTTGTAGTTAGCACAACATTGAGCATCTCCTTTGTTTTTATATAGGGGTACTAAGACACTACGCCTCCACTGATCTGGCATCTTTGAAAAAGAAAAGCGGTGTGTAATTAGTCCAAGTTGTTATGAAAGAAAATCTTCACAAAATTGTTTATGATTGAAATAAAATAGTATGTTTGTGTTATCTGAACTTTTTACCTAACTGAGTGTGGGATCCACTATGATCATTCAAATATTACCAAAACATGATAATCATCACAAGTTTCTCTATTGAAATCAAGGATGCATGAGCTTAAGAGGACAGACATACCGGCAATCATCGTTGGGTTGTAACTATCGAGATGAAAATTGAAGTGTTGACTAACTTTGCAAGCCAGTATGATATCAATATAGGTGACACTGGTTTATATCTCAAAAGATTTGGAAGAACAAACAACACTTTTAGAGTGATTTCTTGGCCAAAAACAGTCGTATTTTACTACGTGTTCGTCCGGCGACACTCGCCTGGACGACACTCTATGAACACAGCTTCTTGAGATGACACTCCAATGAACGCAAGTTCAAACGGGTCAACGACACTTGCTAGCGACACTCAATGTGTTCGGCGACTGTTGGGCTAGCAACATTAATCAGTGTCGCCGGCACTCAGACCAACGACACATGTCCAGCGACACTCAGTTGTCCGGCGATAGTTTGTCCAAACGACACTTCTTGATCAAACGACACTCTGCAAGCATCTCTTTTGATTGTCGCTTGAACATTACCAGCGACACTTTCTAGCAACACTCCAGCGACACTTCATCAAAACTTAATCTCTTTGATTTTCGTTTTTGTAACTTGTTTCTAATGAGTTATATGTCTTGTGCAGATGGAGAACCTTATATTTGATCTAAGACACAATGTGGTAGCATATCTAGACGAGGAAACCCGAGGCTACCGTGTCCTAGTTTGCTGGATTAATTGATAAAGTATTCATTTTGCGGTTACTCATGGCCTACCGGTTATCAAGCAACAAATTCAGGAGTTCTGGTACTCAGCTAAATTCAAAGTCAATGTTAAACCTATTCATATCAAAGCTACTGTCATAGGAAGAGTTATTCGTATCTCTGAAGATACAGTTTGAAAAGTTCTGAGATTGGGTGAGCAGCCGGGTGACTCCCACAAGGTGGTTGACAATGTTGTCGAAGAAGGATTTAGAATGATCGGGTACAAAGGAGATCTAAGAAAGAAGGAACTGAAGAAGAGTTTGATGTCTAGAGAATGGAGGTTCTTAACTCACATCTTTGCAGTTTGCTTATGACATAGAAAAGGTGGATACGATGCCATCAACTATAAATGGGCAAATGCAATGCTAAGGCTGGGCAGTAAACAAAGCATCAATATTTCTCACATCATCTTCAGCCACATGTGTGGAAATGCTCAATCAAGCAGATGGTTGATGTACCCGAGATTTGTTCAGATGATGATCAATAATGAACTTACTGATCTACCGAAGGTTGGAGACTTGTTGATCTTTACCAAAATGAATAGCAGAATATATACTGATTATGATAGAGGGCATGCCAATTTTTATGGAAAAGTCACTCCTTTGTTTAAAAAGATGTATACTGCAGAAAGGTTCGAGTTGGTGAAGAAAGTGACTGAGAGAAGAAAGAAAGAGGAATTGAAGAAGAAAGAGATAGAGAAAGAAAAGGAAGTTGGAGAGAAATATAGAAAAAGCAAACACGACGCAGATCGACTAAACAGGGGTAAAGCCATATTAACCCCTGAACAGGAAGAGGAACAGAGAAAGGAAAGAAAAAGAGTTAGAGCTAAACCTACCGGTTGCAAAGCGCCAGGGGGCAGGAAGAAGAGAAGCTGGACGAAGAAGAGGAAGATGCCTTAGCTCAAGAAGCTCTAGAAGCTGGTAAACGGTCTCCTCCACCGTCCCAACTGAAGGAGCAACGAAAAAGAAAAAGACTATTTGACTTATCACAAACTGAATCAGTCCATGATGTGTGCCAAAGAGAGAGGAAAGATGACAAGAAAATGGATGTAAAAGAAGAGATCCTATGGCTGAAAAACCAAGTAAAGGCCTTTAAAGATAGAGAAGGAGACAGAGAAGATGAACTAGCAAAGATGAAGTTCCTCATATATGATCAAGAAAAGATGATAAAGAAGTTGAAAAGGGAAAACATTAAATCCTACAACACTATTAATGATCAAAACTGAGCCCTAATTAGAATCTTAAAGATCTTGATTCCAGCTTCGTTTTTTATAGAAAAGAGTAGAGACGGGTGGTTGTGAGCCAAATACACAATCAAACAAGATAATTAAGACATATAGAATATCCAAAGCTAGAAATTTAATTGATTTTATACAAAGAAACTACATATCTCCACCCCGGGTGAGCTCCCCGGGGGTGGTGGCTCATAGAAAGACTAACAATTACAAATGACAACCTAATGCCCTATTTATAGCCCCTGAGCCTTGCTCCTCAAGCCAGCCGTCACTGCCCTTCAGAAACCCTAGTAAGTGTCGCCAAATGACCCAGACGACACTTACCAGAATGCTGCCATGTTCCGGGGCGACACTCTGAGTGTCGCCTGAAGTGTCGCCGAACACTAAATAACTTCGTTTTCGTCTGGATCGTTCGATTGATAATATCATTCTATTATTTATACCCAACAAACTAATACAACCATTGGATGCATAATGGTGATTTACAATAGCATTCAGACCATAGGGCCACGTATAATTATGCACGTGTTACAGATGAAACGCTGTAACATGGCTAGGGCTATGGCTCGGTTGTTGGTCTTGTGTAAAACCTCAATTGCATGTTCATAAGGTAGGGACAAAATGTAAAACCACGAGTAATCCGAGAAAGTATCTGGTGTAGCCGGTGGTTATACCTTCGGGTGAAATAGATCGTTGAATGTGTAAAATTGACCTATCAAATATGGGCAAATTGTTCTATTTATTCAGTCTTGTCAGATTATAAAATACATATGTGTATTCCCTAGCTTGTGCTTATAAATGTTTTCAAAACTTTTTAAGGTAATCAAGGGTAAATATGATTGATTGATCAAAGACGTGTGGGCAGTCACCCTTGGCGACAAAAATGATGATGTCAGGAAAAAGGAACGTACACCTTGGACATCTGTTGATATGAATGGCTCTACAAACCCTTGATAATTGTAAAAACGTTTTGTATAAAAGCAGGGTGTTTCCCCTGTAAATTATGAAATAAAATGAAACAGGGTGTTTCCCTGTGTTTGAAAATATCTTGAGTTATGAAACACTCGACTTCTTTCGCTTTGTTTATAAAACTCTGATGTAATAAATAAGAAATAGGTACCAATTGTCGGTCGCACGAACATGAAGGTTAAAACCGGGGTGTGACAGGTTGGTATCAGAGCCATTTGTTTCAGCAAATTAGATACTAGAAATTGTATCTAAGCTTTAACCATTTAATATTACTGGTTGTAGCAAATAACATACTTGGTTTAGTATCTAAGCTTGGACCAGTAAAAAATACCTACTAAGTAAAAGTATGTAAATCTTTATAAACTTATTGATTAAGTAATGATTATACATAATGTCAAGAAATAATTATTTTACATACATATTCAGACAAAACCCTATTGGCACTGGGGAGTCTCCTATGATCAATCCTGATAACAATGAATCGATCAATAATGAACCCATCATGATTTTTGACGAAATCATACCATTCGATAGAAGAAAATCATAACCACCAAGAAGAATCCAGTTCTTCCTGGATGGCGGGAACCTCGGACTTTGAGAGTTGGCGGAAAGATACCCCTCCGCCAATAAGAAACCATGTAGGTACAAATGAAGTCGGACCCAGCAGGTCTACAAAACCACGGATGCGGGTTCGCATGCCAACAGAGCAAGTGCATACGTCGGCAACAGAAATGGAAGAAGTGTACCTAACCTGTACCAAGACGAATCCGAGGAAACCCTGTTTAGTCCTTCTGAATCTTTAGACCCTTATGTTTATCCAAATCCCGAGGAAAAATCTTAAGCTTACACAACCATGATGGATGACTACATAAGTAAATCTTTTCCAATAGCACCGGACGATCCCTACCGAAATGTATACAATGATATAATATTCGGTATCCGAGATCCTCTACCTCGATATAATTATCTCTCCGCTCACCTTGGAACACCTATCGATTTCCTTGATCGTGCGTTAAGAGAAACCAATGAAGTGAAAAAAGAACCAATAAAACTAAAAGAAAGGGTAAAGCGGTTGGAAAAGAAAGAAAAGAAGAAAGGAAAATAAATAATCTATGTATAATTTCAGTTTCCTTTCTGTATATTTTATACATAAATAAAAAGTATTTCCTTATTTTATGTAGATGACAGGAAAAGGAAAAGGGCGTGATTTCATTCAAAAATATGTTCCACCTGGTTATGAATTCCAACCAACAAACGAAACTGATTTTGAAACTAGAGAAAATGTTGTGAACACCAAGAGTACATATAGGAGTTTAGGAGAACTGAACCCTCTTGTTAATTCATATGTGCCTTCCATTAGTTTCCATTCAGCTCTAACGGCCACTAGCCGAAATCCTGTCCCTGGTAACAATCCATATTATAATCAGTCTTATCATGAGGGATTACCCAAAATCCCTTACGAAAATACTTCAACTCCGAAAGGAGAAGAAAGGGAATATTCCAATAGGCCATATGAATATTATTATTCGTACGAGCCTATTAATATTTCAATTTCTCAAGAAAACGAAGAAAATTCCAATATTGGACAAGTAAGGGCTCTAAGAAATTGACTGGCAGAACTGGAAAGAGAAAACCAGAGACTAATGAATGTGGATGCCCAGAATAGAGCCTTAAGAGAAGCATTAGAAAATGCCCTAGAAGATCTTAGAAATCAGAAATATATATAAATTCCCAGTTATCTTCTATATAATACCATGTACTTGTACAACAATAAATAAATAAGATAAGTTTTTTTGTAGCATGTCGAAACAAGGAAACAAAAGTGGACCGTCTCAAAATACCAGAGGCAGAAAAAAACAAGTAAATGAAACTCTGGAACAACAAAACCAAAAATCTAAGATTCAAAAGCTTATTACAGAAGAAATTAAGAACGCTATCCCCACAATAATAAAAGCTATTCAGGACAAGAAACTCGCAAATCAAAAACACGGCGAATCTAAAGATGAGCGGGATGATGTTCATAGTTCAAACGGGGAAAATTCCGAGGAAGGAAATAGTAAGAAGAGAAAGAGGAAAAGTGGATGCATGCATCTCAAGCCTACAAACCCTTTGAGTTTGCCGGCAGTGCAGGAGTCGTAGCAGCTTTACGATGGCTCTAGAAAACTGAATCGGTACTTGCCATCAGCAAATGTGTTGATGAATATATGGTATTATATGCTTTAAACTTATTCAAGGATGAAGCTCTGGAGTGGTGGAACCCCATAATTCAAGCTAAAGGCAGAATCAATGTCTATGCCCTTGAATGGGAACAATTCCGGGAACTTGTGATCCGAAAATTCTGTCCTATTAATGAGATGGAAAGAATTGAAACCAAGTTATTAAATCACCGTATGATCGGTGTCAATCACAAGGAGTATGTTTCAAAGCTATTTGCATATGCTCGCGTAGTTCCTCATCTGTCAACCCCTGAATCTAATTTAATTAACCATTACATTTGGGGTTTAGCCAATGAAATTAGAGACATGGTTAAGGCTACAATAACTAAAACCATTGATTCTGCCATAGAATTGGGCGGACTAATAACTGATGGCCTGATAAGAAAACAAGAAGAAAATAAGGCCAAGGAAGTAGTGAAAAGGGGTGAAGAAAATCGTAAAAGCAATAACTTTTGGAAGAAAAATAGTCAGCCTGCAAGGAAAGGGTTTACTCCTCCAATTTCTGAATACAAAATCTTTAAGAAGAAACATAGGGGAAGATGTTATTTTGATAAATCTCTGTATTACAATTTTTGCAAGATGGCAGGACACACGTTCGAAAACTGACAAAGAAAGAAGAACGTGACTTGTTTCAATTGTGGAGAACAAGGACACTTCAAGTCCTCCTGCCCAAAGACAAATCAGGCACGCACTAGTGGTGCAAGGGCTAATGAAGGAACAAAGAAAAATGTACGAGCCTTCGTACTAAACACCCATGACGCAGCACCCATCCTGGATGTAGTCACTGGTACGTTCCTTGTAAATAATATTTATCCTAGAGTACTATTTGACTCTGGTGCGAATTAAAGTTTTATAGATTATAAATTCTTTAATCTATTAAACGATCCCTTAGCAACCCTAGATAAAAATTATGAAGTAGAGACAGTTGATGGGAATCTAATAAAAATATATGAATCCTTAGATAGCTGTAATATCACAATAGCAGGACATACATTACCGACATGATTAATGCCAATGCAATTGGTTGGTTTTGATGTAGTCCTAGGTATGGATCGGTTAGCCAATAACCACGTCAGTATCCTTTGTGACAAAAAGGCCTTAGAATTATGTGTGCCATCCAGAGAACTTGTAACAATTCATGGCGACAAACAATCCAATTCAATTGGAATCATTTCAATGCTAAAAGCCACTAAATGTCTCAGAAAGGGATGTATTGCATACATGGCCTATGTAACCACTAGTACTAAAGAAAGGAAGATAGAAGAAGTACCAGTACTATCATAATATACTGACGTATTTCCCAGTGAACTGCCCGGAATACCATCGGAACGGGAAGTGGAGTTCAGAATTAACCTAATACCAGGTATGACACCGATTGCCAAATCTCATTACCGGTTAGCTCCAACGGAGATGACGAAATTGAAAACGCAGTTAGATGAGTTGCTTGAAAAGGGATTCACCAGGCCCAATTCATCTCCCTGGTGTGCTCCCATTCTTTTTGTTAAAAAGAAAGACGGCACAATGCATATGTGCATTGATTACCGAGAGCTAAACAAAGTACCAATCAAGAATCGTTATCCGCTTCCAAGAATCGATGATCTATTTGATCAACTTCAACTTGCATGGTACTTTTCCAAAATAGATCTTCGTTCCGGATATCACCAATTGAGGGTCGGAGAAGAAGATATCCCTAAACAGCCTTCTAAACTAGATATGGACATTATGAGTTCATAGTTATGCCGTTTGGACTTACTAATGCTCCAGCCGCGTTCATGGATATGATGAATCGTATATGTAAACCTTACTTAGATAAATTTGTTATCATATTCATTGACGATATACTTATTTATTCTAAATATAAGGAAGAACATGGGAATCATCTACGAATAATCTTAGAACTCCTAAGGAAAAAGAAATTATATGCCAAATTATCCAAATGCAAGTTCTGGCTTTGAGAAGTGCAATTTCTTGGTTATGTGGTAAATGAAGAAGGCATACAGGTGGACCCAACAAAGATTGAAACCATATCCAAATGGAAAATCCCAAAATCTCAGACTGAAATTCACAGTTTCCTATCTCTAGCCGGGTACTACAGATGATTTGTTCAGTATTTCTCTAAAATAGTCATCCCTTGACTTCGTTAACTCATAAATCTGTAAAGTACGAATAGGACCCAAACAAGAAGAAGCTTTCCAAATCTTAAAACAGAAATTGACAAACGCACCCATACTAGCTTTGCCAGATGGTAACGAAGACTTTGTTGTATATTGTGACGCCTCACGCCCCGGCCTAGGTTGTGTGTTGATGCAATAAAACAAAGTCATCTCTTTTACGTCTCATCAATTAAAGACCCACGAGAAAAATTATACAACCCATGACTTGGAGTTAGATGTAGGGATGAGATCGGTACCGTACTAGTACCGAATTTATGGAAAAGTGGGAACCGGTTTGGTACGGTCAGTACCGGTATTCGTTACAAAATGTTCATCTTTTTCGGTACCCGTACAGTACCAGTACCGGTACCGAAAGTACCGGTACCAAATTTATGGAAAAGTGGGTACTGATACCGTTACCGAATCTATCGGTACGGTATCGGTACCGGTACTCGTTACCAAATGCTCATCCCTAGTTAGATGCCATAATTTTCGCTTTGAAATTATGGAAACACTATCTTTATGGGGTAAAATTTATAGTTTATACTGACCACAAGAGTTTAAAGTACATCTTTGGTCAGAAAAAACTGAATATGATACAACGAAGATGGTTAGAAGTCTTAAGCAACTATGATTGTGAAATCTGCTACCATGAAGGTAAGGTAAGAGTTGTTGCAGATGCCTTAAGCAGAAAAGAAAGAGAGAAACCGGAAAGAGTTCATGCTTTAAGACTTGACCTTCGTATTGATCTCATGTGTCAATTAAGATATGCCCAACATTCAGGTCAAACAGAAAAAATTTAGAAAAACAAGGAATGAAAGGGAATGTTTGAACAACTTGTCAAAGAAGATGATGACATCTTATGCTTGAATAAAAGAATCTGGGTTCCGATCACCGGAGATCTTCGAGAAAGAACTCTCGAAGAGGAACGCAAGTCTAAATATACAATACACCCAGGAAGTGATAAGATGTATAAAAATCTGAAGGAAAACTACTGGTGGACTGGCATGAAGAAAGACATTGCTCTTTATGTTGCAAAGTGCCTCACTTGCACTCAAGTAAAGGCAGAACATCAGAAACCCTCTGGATTACTGCAACAATTAGAATTTCCAGTCTGGAAATGGGATATGAAACCATGGATTTCATTACCAAGCTTCCTCGAACCAATCAAGGAAACGATACCATCTGGATTATCATTGACAGATTAACTAAATCTGCTTATTTTCTACCAATGAAGGAAACCTTCAGCATGGATAAATTAGCTCACCTATATGTAGATGAGATTATATCCTTACATGGTGTGCCTTTATCCATTGTGTCAGATAGAGATAATCGTTTCACATCTCGAATCTGACAAAGTTTCCAAAAGGCTATGGGAACTCGTCTGAATTTAAGCACTACCTATCATCCTCAAAAAGATTGGCAGAGCAAAAGAACAATTTAGACATTAGAAGATATGCTTCAGGCATGTTTGATCAGCTTAGGCGGTAGCTGGGATGATCATCTACCCCTAATGGAATTTTCCTATAATAACAGTTATCACACAAGCATTTAGGAGGCACCATTCGAAGCCTTGTATGGAAGAAAGTGTCGAACCCCTGTATGATGGTACGAAATTGGAGAAAATCAATTGTCAGGTCCTGAACTGGTACAAGAAACAACTGACAAAGTGATTCAAATACAAGAATGATTAAAAGTGGCACGAGACATACAAAAGAGTAATGCTGACATAAGAAGAAAGACATTAGAATTTAACATCGGAGATAAGGTGTTATTAAAAGTATCACCTTGGAATGGCATTGTTTGATTCGGAAAGAAGGGAAAGCCTAGAACTCATTTTGTCGGACCCTTCAAAATTATAAAACGAATTGGAACAATTGCCTACCAATTGGAAATACCAGAAGAATTAAGTGGAATCCATAACGTATTCCACGTATCCAATCTCCGAAAATGTTTAGCAGATGAATCTCTCGTAATACCTCTACAAGATATAGAGGTAAACGAAAAACTAAAATTCGTAGAACAGCCGCTACAAATTAAGGACCGTCAGGTCAAGAAATTAAAGAAGAAATGGCTGACATTAGTCAAAGTTCGATCGAACTCCAAGCGTTGTCCAGAATACACTTGGGAATTGGAATTGGAAATAAAGAAAAAGTATCCATACCTATTCCAGTAATCATTAGGATGAGATTTTTATAAAGGTGGGGAGAATGTAACATTCTTAAAATTTTGGTCCCTAATTTATCACAAATGAAACCCTAGGGACTAAAAGTATAATTAAATAAAAGATCAAGGGTCTAAAAGTAAAAATATGAATTTTTGGACGGTAACGGACCGTCACCACCCATAACGGTCCGTTACGGGTTGAGCAAGGGGGTAATCAGTACGCGCCACGTGTCCGGTGACTAATGGGTAACTTCTGACGCATGGAAACCCTATGACGGCCCGTCACCCACTGTAACGATCCGTCATGCCGCAAAACCATCGGAGGCTGACAGTGTCTGAAGACTAACGGTGGAGATTTGATGCATGCACACTCATAACGGACCGTCACGCCCTGTAACGGTCCGTTATACCACAATTCAACCGGCAACTGACACGTATCAAGCTGAGTCGCTAACCCTCCCAGGCATAACGGTCTGTTATGACCTCGTGGTGACGGACCGTCACCCACCATAATGGTCCGTTACCGTCGTCATTTTCACCTATAAATAGATTTGAGGTTCCGTTCAATTGCATCACATCCCAAAACCACAAATTCAAAAATCCTGATCTTGTAAGCCTCTTTTAGTCTTAGAACCATTATTCTCAAATATAATGTCACACCCCCAATTTCAACTAATGGAGTTTTCCTGTTTGGGAAGTGACAAACCAGGATCTCAGTCATTAGTTACTTTGAACGACACTATATGAGACTAAAATGAAAATATATCATAAATGATCAAAGTAAGTGCGGAAGCGTAAAACGAAAGTAAATGCGCAAAACAAATGCTTGCCCATCCATTCCATAAATTGCAAGATATTATGTGGGATTTGGCCATACATGGCGAAACATTCCTTTACAGACCAAAATGGTCAAAACATTGCATGTCAATGCAATCACTGACGATGACATCCTTTTATCATCACTTATCTTGGTAAACCAAGACAAGTCTTAACATATTTCATATATTAAAATCATTATCCTTTTCTTTCAAAAACAAGGTGGTTATCCTCCCAGAGTAGTACCACCGACAGATATGTTCCTAGGAAAGAATGACGGGTCCAGGAGGGATTTATACACCACTCTTTCCTTAGACAGAACATTCCGTTTGCCAGATAACTATATACCGGTCGAAAGGTTACCTTTTATTTTACAATATAAAATATTACTTGCAAAATCATGGATACTGGCTCAAAGATTTAAATCCATGGCATACAGTATCTAAAACATTTATAACACGTGCATCATGCCCAAAGCATTAAAAAACATTTAAAAAGGACATCATAGAACTCACCTTTAACTTCCTGTTCGTTTAAATAGCCTTTTCGGGCTAATGTGAGCAGCACAACGACTTTTGGATCAGGTCCTAAGTTATTATAACATCTCTAGATCGTAAGTTCCTAGCTTAGTGAAAATAACCAAGTCATTAGGAACTAGTCGGAACCTTACCTCGGAACTATCTACTGCGTATTGGGGCAGAAAGACTGGAAATCGGGCTTCTCTACGCGAACCAGGGCTTCGGAATACTTCTCAGATCTTAAGTGTGTGTTTGGGATGGTGTTTTAGTGTGTGGGATGTTTTAAAATGGCTAGCCTTGATCATCTATTTATTGGGAAATTCTCAGCCCCGAAACGGATCGTTACCATTGATGACGGTCTGTCACCCAACTTCAAGCAGCCTCCGTAACAGACCGTTATTTCCTGTGACAATCTGTCCCGTGTATGCGTCACCTGCCACGCGTCAACTCTCGGATGAGTGGTCTAATTCGTGACTGTGACGGACCGTTACCCTTCGGACGGTCCGTCATAGGGTTTCCACGCGTCCCTTAGTCAGTTGACACGTGTCATCCCCTCAATGATTGTCGTGGTCAAGCCGTAACGGACCGTTATGCCGTGTGACGGTCTGTCACCATCCGTAACAGACCATTATCTCCCGTGACGGTCCGTCACAGGTTTAAAACTTCAAATTTTCAATTTCAGCCCCTTATACTTTAACATAATGTCATCTTAACCCCCTAGGGTTTCATTTAAAGGATCGTTTTAGTCCTTCTACTCATTTTTCTTAAAAATTGGGGTGTTACACTTTTACACAAGTAACAAAGGAGTCTTGCATTCATGCAAGCACAACGTTCCAAGCCTTCGGGACTTGGGACGGTTAAGACGCAATGATATCATTCGAGTGCTTGCCTACTCGATGATAAGAAAGAGAACGAAAGAATGAATGAAAAGGCTAGCATGAATGTTAATTAAATGTGAACGTTTTGAAAAGAAAGCTAGATAGAATATTTCTAAAAGATATACATGAAAGAATGGATTCCCAATTGGGGATCAGAATGTTTGAATGAAAGAAAACGTTTTTAAGGATAACCTTTTAGTGTTTATATATATATATATATATATATATATATATATATATAAGCTATTTAGAAAGAAAGTGATGAAGTGTTTAATCGCAAAAGTAAAATAGAACTCACTCAGTATATCTGACTTTTAGCATGCACCTAAGGTAAATGATGGAAAAAAAAGGAAATGGAGTTGCGAGGGCTGGGAATGCATGGACTTGCGGGCTAATCATCTGTGAAGACTGACATTCCTGATTTTCGAACGATGAACAAATTTATGTTTAATCTGTTTGGATAAATGTAAATGTTTAAAACTTCCGCTGTCATGTTTACTTGATTGTTAAATGATTCAAAGTTTAAGAACTGCATTTTCAATATTTTGTGCCAACTATGATAGGTACCCGGTTTGGGTCCTTTCACTTGTCTCATGTTATTTAACTAGCTTATGAAACCAACATATTACTAACACAACATTTTGATAGGTTGCTGAAATTGTTCATCACAGCCAATTTTACTGAGCTTATTTGCTGTAGGTATTTTTTTTTATATATATTAAATAATTTGAGACCATGTATAGATATTCAATTGAGGCGTATATTTTTCTTAGTTTTTATATTTTTTAAATTTTACAATATTTTATTATTTATAATTATTTTTTGCATATTTTATTTTCATCTTATAAATTTTAAAATATAATGTTTTACAAAATTCTGATTGTATTTTTACGACGTGCTTATTTTTATCTACATTTCTATATAAATTTCATTTAAAACCGAGCTTTCGTTATGATGTGCAAGTCATAGAAGCACGAACGTATAGTCCGTCGAGGTTGCTTAAATGTTTCGTTTTTTCTCTCTTACAGCCTTTAAAATATTATGTTTTCTAGAATTCGGAGTTTGTCGTTTCCACGTGTTTTTATAAGTATTTCCATGTTATTTTGCCGGGGGTGAGTACGAGTGTATAGGGCGTCGAAACCAAGTGTTATAAATTTTAACTCTTAAACAATACCGGCCGAACAACATCGGTGGTGGCATCGTTATTATTTGTTTTGGTGCATATTTTATTTTCATCTTATAACTGTTAAAAATAATGTTTTATAAAATTCTGATTGTGTTTTTACGACGTGCTTATTTTTATCTATGTTTCGATATAAATTTCATTTAAAACCGAGCTTTCGTTATGATGTACAAGTCATAGAAGCACGAACATATAGTCCGTCGAGGTTGCTTAAATGTTTCGTTTTTTCTCTCTTACAGCCTTTAAAATATTATGTTTTCTAGAATTCGGAGTTTGTCATTTCCACGTGTTTTTATAAGCATATTCATTTTATTTTGTCGGGGGTGAGTACGAGTGTATAGGGCGTCGAAACCAAGTGTTACAAATTTTAACACTTAAACAATATCGGCCGAACAACATCGGTGGTGGCGTCGTTGTTATTAGTTTTGGTTTTCTATCGATGTAAAACACTTGTCGGTATCATTTGGGCATGTAGGGAATGGTTCAAATGATAACCGGTTTTTTATTTGATAACCGTGATAATCACTCTCAAACAATCACATAATTTATAAATTATTTTTTCTTTAATTGTTAAAAGAGTATTTAAGTATCTTGAACATATATCTTGAACATTAATATGAAAATGAGGAATCTTACAATATGTGTACCACATAATGTTACATATATGTGACACATACACTAACAGAATGATAATTGTTACATATACGTAACATTATGTTTGAGAGTGGTTATCACGATTATCACATAAATATTGGTTATCATTTAAACCACACCCTGAGCATGTAAGGAATTTATTTTATAGGTTTTCTCTTTCGTTTGTCATAGCGAGTGAAGTTTACGTACCAGTACCGTAACAAATCGAACGGATACCATAGTGACAGTGACAGATGTCATATTATATGTTTATGTGTTATTTGTCTATGTGTTATGTGTTTCAATGGCATTATATTATGTCACATAATATAATTGCATAGTAGTCGCAAAGAAAAAATACCTACAGGCAAGCAAAGTAGAAGTCTCACCCCGAGGTGTGAGCAAGCAAAATAGAAGTTTCACCCTGAGGTGTGAGCAAGCAAAGTAGAAAGTCTCACCCTGAGGTGTGAGTAGGCAAAGGAGTCTTACACTTTGGTGTAAGCGAGAAAGTCCCACCATAAGGTGTGGGCACAACAAAGTAACAGTCTTACCCTGAGGTGTAAGAGAGAAAAGGGACCTTGTCCTCTGATTTTGATCCATATGTGATAGTTAAAGTATTTTATAGTCAGTTGTCCTGTACTAGTGAAAAGCAAATTTGAAATAGTAAAGGAGGACCCCTTAACCGGTTTCACCAAAAGTAAAGTTTTAAATGAAAGATAGAAACGGAACGATTGTATAAATTGTAACATTGTAAAGTATTAAAGTAAAGGCAAAGGCAAAGTTGTTTTAAAGTAAAGAAAGAAAGCTTATTTTATTTTTATAAAATGAGTTATTTAAAGAAAGTTTACAGTTTAAAGTAATTGTTATTAAAGATTTAAAGTAGAAGTTTGTAGTGGAATGTTTATGTACATATAGTTTTAGGAATGTGGAATGTTGTGAGGTTTCACGGGTTTGGACCTGTTTACATGTATAGACCCGTTTGGAGTTGGATGCGTATGGGATGGTTACGTGCGTATGGATGTGAATGGGATGGCTTGCGAGTTGCGACGATGTAGACCGAATGGTTGCTGCGTGTGTATGGATTATGGTTGTTGCGTGCATATGGATTAGGGCTTGAGAACAAGTAGGTAGTATGGTCCGCGAACAAGCCGATGGGAATGCGATTGATTGCTACCTTATCTATAATTTTAACTTTATTTCTCAAATCTTTTTAATTTTAGTAACAGTAATCTACAGCATAGGAATTATGAATAGAAAGATTGTATAAAATAAGCTTATAAGGGAACTATTCTGCGAAAGTAAGGGAGGAAAACGTACCGAAAACCGCGTTTCGCACACGCTATAGGCATTTCGAATTTCTCGTGATGTCCTTCGGATTAACCAACGCCCCTACAGCGTTTACGGATTTAATAAACAGGATGTGCCGACCAATGTTGGATCGATCGGTGATAATCTTCATTGATGACATTCTCATATATTCAAAGAACGAGGGTGATCACCACTGTCACCTAAGGGAAGTATTGGAGGTTTTGAAACAGGAGAAGTTGTATGGAAAATTTTCCAAATGCGTGTTCTGGCTTAAGGAAGTCCTATTCCTAGGTCATGTTATAAACTCGAACGACATTATGGTAGACCCTATAAAGATCGTAACAGTGAAAACACCGACAGAGATACGAAGTTTTCTAGGATTAGCAGGTTATTATCGGAGGTTCAATCGGGACTTCTCGAGGATAGCCTTGCCACTAACAAAGCTAACGCGTAAAGAGATAAATTTTAAATGGGGTCCAACCCAAAACAACGCGTTTGAAGAATTGAAGACAAGACTAACCTAACCTCCGGTCTTTACCTTGCCCGAGGGAAACTAAGACTTGGTAGTTTACTCTGACGCTTCAGGTCAAGGATTGGGTTGTGTACTGATGCAACGAGGAAAGGTAATCGCATACGCCTCACGACAGTTAAAGGTGCACGAATTTAACTACCCAACTCACTATCTAGAGTTGGCGGCAGTAGTTTTTGCATTAAAGATTTGGAGGCACTACTTGTATGGAGTTAAGTTTACAATTAACTCCAATCATAAAAGCCTGAAATATTTCTTCGAGAAAAAGGAGTTGAACATGAGACAAAGGAGGTGGTTAGAACTACTAAAAGATTATGATTGTGAAATATTATACCACCCAGGCAAGGCAAACGTGGTGGCAGACGCTTTAAGTCAAAGGGAAGAGTCGACACCTATCCGGATTAAAGCATGCCAGCTGATTATAACACCGAATCTGATGACTGAGATAGCAAAAGTACAAGGTGAGGCTCTGTTGGAAAGACACTTGAAAAGGGAAAGAATAGTAGGTCAACAAGCAAAGTTGGGGACTAATGCGTATGGAGTACGAACCCGATTTGACCGGATGTGGATACCCAAGATTGGTGATCTTAGAGCCAAAATCCTTGATGAGGCCCATAAGTCTTGCTACTCTATCCTCCCCACTTGAAGAAAGAATAATGGTGGCCGGGCATGAAGAATGACGTGACTGAATACGTAAACAAGTGTCTGACTTATTCACTAGTTAAGGCCGAGCACCAGAAACCATGTGGTAAAATGCAACCTTTTCCAAAACCATAATAGAAGTGGGAAGAGATCACAATGGATTTCATTACCAAGCTACCGCGGACAGCTAAAGGCAATGATACCATTTGGGTGATCGTCGACCGCTTAACGAAAAGTGCTCACTTCTTACCGATACGTGAGACTTTCTCGTCCGAAAAGTTGGTAGAATTATTCATCAACGAAATAGTAAGTAGGTATGGCATGCCTTTGGCGATTGTGTCTGATAGGGACACTCGATTCACATCATGATTCTAGAAGAGATTCAACGAAGCAATGGGTACCAGGCTAAACATCAGCACCGCTTACCACCCTCAGACCGATGGCCAATCTGAGAGAACTATTCAGACCTTGGAGGACATGCTCCAGGCCTGTATCTTAGACTTCGGTGGGAGCTGGGATAGCCATCTGCCGTTAGCAAAATTCTCATATAACAACAGCTACCACTCAACCATCGGCATGCCGCGCATTCGAGATGATGTATGAAAGGAGATGTAGAACTCCCGTTTGTTAGGGGAAATTGGACAGAATGACTTTGCGAGTCTCGAAGTGGTCAAAGCTACTTCCGAGAAGTTTGAACAGATCAAAGCTCGCATGAAGGCCGCTAAAGACAGACAGAAGTCCTACGCGGATAAAAGGTAAAGAGATTTAGAATTTCATATGGGAGACATGGTACTGCTGAAAGTGTCACCCTAGAAAGGGATCATCATATTCTGGGAAAAGGGCAAATTAAGTCCGAGGTTTGTCGGACCTTTCAAGATTTTAGCAAGAGTCGGTGAAGTAGCTTACCGACTAGACCTACCCAATGAAATTAGTGGAATCCACCCTACATTCCACGTGTCGCGTATACGCAAGTGCCTAGCTAAAGACACGGCTCACATACCATATGATGATATCGAAGTGCATAACAATTTGAACTACATTGAAGAACCAATAGCTATTCTTGACCGAGCAGATAAACGGTTACGTAACAAATCAATCCCACTAGTCAAGGTACAATGGAAACACAGGAAAGGGTCGAAAGCTACCTGGGAAAAAGAAGACGAGACGAAGGAGTTGTACCCGCGGCTTTTTAACTTATAAAAAGTTTCGAGACGAAACCTTTATAAGGAGGGTAGACTTGTAACATCCTAAAAACGCCAATAATGAATAAAGGGAAAACAAACAAGGACTAAACGTGTAATAAACGGAAGATGAACCAAAAAGGGGAAACGGGCTTGGACCTTGTGTAAGGTGCCCCAAGGGAGCCCACCTATTTAAAAGAGGAATCAGCCCATCCTCCTCATTTGCACCATTTCCTCAAAATCCTAGAGAGAGAGAACCTAGTAACAGAAAGTGTCGGTTTCATCTCAAAAGCTTAAGGATCGTCGGTCATCGTCTCTAGGACGTTTAGCAGCGAGAAGGAAGCAAATCCAGGTAATAACCTCGTCTAAATCTGAATTTTTGTTCCTATTTTGGGTTTTGGGGTTTAACATGGGTTTAAGCTAAAAAGGTTAAATTTTTACGCATGAAATGATGTTATAAGTATAAATGTAGCTTCACAAACGATAAACAAACAGTTTGGACGTCAAAAGTTCGAGTCTTGGACGATCTGAGATCAACATGCACATCTAGGGTTTCCTGGTGAGGAAACAGATCACGCAGGCGAACTTATCATGTTCGTCTATAACCGTTTGGGCGAACTTGATATGTGCGCTAAAGCATGTTCGCTTAATCCAAGGGGCGAACTTACCATATGTTCGCCTAAAGCCAAAGAGGCGAATCTACTATGTTCGCCTAGCCCAATGTAGCGAACTTAACCCTTGTTTCCTAAACTTAGATAGCGAACTTATCACATCTTCGCCTAAGATCTATATAGCGAACTTACCATGTTCGCTTAAGCCATAATGGGCGAACTTGTCTAAGTTCGCCAAACCCTAAGGATAGCAACGTCTAGTGTCGGTCAGGTCTGTTATCTTATCTTGTATGACTTGATTATACAGATTGTGTTTGACCTTAGTGACGCTCACCAACCAGTTGTTATACTTCAGGAACCCGCTCATCAGGTGAGTTCTATATGCTCCTTATGTGCTATGTGCAAATGTTTTACCAATATTTTGGGGCTAAAGTGTATACGTGTAAAGTGAATGAATGTTATGAATGATAATATGACCGTATGTTTTATATGAAAGAATGTGATGAGCTAAGAAATGACAAACAAATGTTTACAAAGAATGAAATCTTGCTTTATATTTATATATTGCATGTTATGAATTACTTAACATTAAACGAATGAAATCTTGCTTTAGTTTTATATATTGCATGTTATTAATGTACAACGTTAAGGACGGAAATACAGACTATTTCGGTAGGACGGTACGATGATGACTGCTACCATGGTAAACGGACGACCATACGACTATTAGGGGTGTGTAAAGTCGGTTATGGGTCGGTTTTGGCCTATTCCGTAACCATAACCGCTTGGTCGGTTATGCCCTCTTTCATAACCATAACCATAACCATAACCATAACTGCTTGGTTGGTTAACCGCTTTTCGGTTAACCGTAGATTATGGGTCGGTTTCGGTTAATTAACCATTTTCATTCCGTAATCACTAATAACATTTAATAAATATCGCACGTAAGAAAAAAACTACATGTAATGAATAATGTTTAAGCCCGTGCTTGATAAAAAGAGCTTATCAATTAATCAATGCTATAAGCCTTAACAACCCAACTCAATTCATTTCACAATATTTATGATTGATATTTTCAACTAACTGAAATAAAGAAAAGGAATACAATAAAAAAAAAAAAGAAGAAAGGAGAATGAAGCATAAATTCTTTGAGCTTGGGTTTTGGTCTGGTGGAAACAATCCGGACGAAAGAAATTTTGGTCACAGATTATATTAATATGATAAAATCATTCAGTTGCAAAGGAAAAAAAATGTGTGTATACCCTTTTAACTTTTAACTTTTCATTTAAATCTAAATAAAAAGATATTTCTATGTTGATCAGAAATTGAAAAGAATACATTTAGAAATAAGGTAGACCGTCTTCGGTTGATGAGTTAACTATGATAAAAAAAGAAACATTGCAAACAGACAATATTGTTTTATACATATGGTGTGTGTATTTTGTGTATATATCTTATGCATAGGGTTGTATATTTTGTGCATATATCTTGTGCATATATCTTATGCAAATGGTTGTATCGGTTCGGTTAACGTTCGTTTATGGGACACCATTAACCATAACCATAACCGATTGATCGGTTAATCAAAGAATCTTAACCATAATCGTCGGTTAATTTCGGTTATCGGTTAATTCGGTTTGGTGACGGTTCGGTTATCGGTTAATTTCGGTTAACAGTTAAGGTTTGCTCACCCCTAATGACTATTATGCAGCCGGTATATTAAAGTCTAGAAAGGTAGACTAAATACGGACTACTACGGTAGATAGAGGCCCTTAACCGAAGCACGGTTGCATATATAGTTCGTATGGGAAACGGATGCCTTAGGGCAAACGGGCGATAGGACGGACTACGACGGTATGACGGACGGCCAAAGGTTTGCCGGACGGAAATGAAGGACGGACTACTTCGGTAGAAACGGTATGAATGACGGACTACGACGATAGGACGGTACGTCTATCTTTGTGACTACGTAATCAATGACGGGCTGATCAGCCTTGTGTGTATGACCAATGAATGTTCAATGAAGGAAATGGTGTGTGTATATATATATATATATGTACTTACAAATGAATGATGTTATACCTAATTGCTTTAAACTAGAACTTTCCAGCATTAGCTGACTTTTAGTATGCACTTTAGGTAGCAAGAGGAAAGGACGAGCAAATGCGTGAAGGCTACGCGGCACAAGACTGACATCCTGTATACTTGATTTTATGTTAAGACGATGTTTTAAATGTTAAGACTTCCATTGTTTTTGTAACTAAATAAGTGTACACTTCCGCTATGTTCGAATATTTTATTTAATGATTAGTGAATGATAACTATGTTTATGAGTAAATCCAACAAGTGAGGCCTCCCGGGTTTGAGGTCTTACAGGTAGTAAAGGTAAAAGGAAAGAATGAGTAAAGGAGCCGCGAGGGCTGGATAACATGGACCGCCGGGCTGCATATCCGAAGACTGGCATTTCCTTGTCCGGCTGTTTATGTTGAACAATGTTTAGTTATTGCTTATGAATTTGAATGTTTGAGACAATACTTCCGTTGTAATAGATTTTGATTAACAGTTCAAGAGTTATGTCATTATGTTTTGTGCCAACTATAAGATGTACCCGATTTGGGACGTTTCACACAAATCATTTTGGTGTTCAAGAACTATTATCAAAATTATTTACTATTTTGGATTAAAATAATTTTTTAATAACCAATTTAAAATATGTTTTAATTGCAAACAACACAACGGATATATGTCTTGTATTTGTAAAATTGTACGATAGGTTTTGGTTCATTGTACATTCTGTATTTGTCTTATAGTGCAATTGAAGACTTTGTGATGTGGATGTTAAGCAAGAACCTAAATAAAATTATTAAATGGGTCGGAATAATTCATGCAGATTTAGTTATGCATTTCAAGGATCTTGCATGATGATTGAGACTAGCAATTTATAAATAGATAATCACTGTTGTTATAGATAAATAAATAAAAGAGAGATGAAGTAAGAAGCAAAACTGTCAAGTTACTCAATGGTTCCATAAAATAAAATAAAATAAAATAAAGAAAAAGAACAGCTGGAATGAAAGTGTCTGCATGCTTATGAAGCCATGCGAAGCAACATGGTACTTGGTCATAAAGACAAGAAAACAAAAAAAATTAAAAATAAAAATGAAAGAAAAATATATGATGTTCCAATTTATGTATTCAATCTGATATTCTATGTTATCATCTGACCTTAGATGCTTGCTAAGTGAGACCAACTACAGCGTTCCAAGATTCAAAAATGAGAGTCCAGGCTTAGGTATATCCAACTTCATTTTTATGTATTTGATTCTTCAATCTTTGCTATAATTTAATACAATTTATAAAATTCATATCCAGTTTTTTAAATTCAAGATCGTGAGATACTCAAATTGAATTTGTTTCGGATTTTAAAATTTGATGTTTGGTTTGTAAGAGAAAAATAAATAAAATATAATCAGTGTATTTGTACTGTGCGTCCTCATGCATAACGAGAGGGAGAAGAAGTGAAAAAAAAAGCCAGGTGAATGGGGTCGACAACCGGCGGAGAAATATAGAAAGAATAATGAAATAACCCTAAAGTTATAATACCATATAAAACGATGAAAAGTGTGTAAATTATTTTGTATTATTAATCAACTAGCTTAGAACCCGTGTACTACACACGAGGTGAAAAATATCAAGACATAAAATTCTTAAATCTTTACATATATATTTTACATGTGTAAAAATGTATTACATATAATAAGAATAGAAACAAAATTTAAAATATGTAAAACTTAATATATAATTGAGTTTCAAAACTACGTTAATTAGTATTTAATTTGATTTTCATTTACTATTTGATTAAAAATAAAAGTTAAATAATTTGATTTCAAAGTTTCTTATAATAAGGGAATATTTAAAATAAATGTATTTTATTAGTATAATTAGTATTTTCTTTAAAAATATATTATTATTACAAGATAGAGATGTATTTAATAAAAGAGAGAGGCGTGAAAAAATGATAAGAATAAATTTGAAGACGACATGTGCCATGAAGAAATCTTTATTTATAAGATAGTATACATATAGATTATTTATAGAAGTACGATAAATATAATTATAAAGGAAACCTACTCTAATGATAAGTATAAAGATAATTACAATAAATCTTATCTACATAACAAACTAGGTTAGGATCACGTGTATTACACGTGCTAAATAAATGTAATCTTATATACTTAGTAATAAAAAAAATTATGTTTTTAAAACCCCGTGTATTACACTAGTTGAATAAATTATGTGACAATTATAAATTATTTTTAAGTTCATTTTTAAAACATTTAGCTGGGTATTAACTTTTTTTATGTAACTGATAAATGTTAATTCACATTAAACTTTAGAAACCCGGTGTATTACTCGTGTTAAATAAATGCAATGCTATATATACTTACTAATAAAGATTTACATATTACATATTAATGAAAAACGTTTTATAAAAAAATTATAGAAGTCATTATTATTTAATAAGAGAGAGAAAAAATAATTAAAGAAATTGGTATAATTAATAGGAGAGAGAGCCGAGAAAAAAATGTTGAATATGAATATGAGAATGACATGTGGCACCCAAAAACATTTATTTATTAGTATGTATAGATATAGATATTAACTAATATATTTGTTAATCTAAACTTCAATTATATATATATATATGGAATGTATAGGATGAAAACCCCTACAAGTTGTGAAAACTTTTGAAAATTGTCAAAAAAACGGATTTTTACAAGGTTTTTTTTTTTAAAAGCTTTTATATGTAATTTCAAAAAAATTTATAAAAAAAATCAAAAAAGCGCCGACCAGATGTTTTTATAAATTTTTTTTTTAAATTCTGCCAGTTGTGTTACATATCGTAACATGTTGTAACACATACGTAACATGTTGTAACATATACGTAACACGATTTTTTACACAAAAACGGGGATTTTTGTCTATTTTAAAAAAAACCGTTTGGTGTTTTTTGTATTTTTTTTGACGAAAATCTTATAAAAGTTGTT
Organism: Smallanthus sonchifolius; assembly: GCA_023525975.1. Taxonomy (NCBI): domain Eukaryota; kingdom Viridiplantae; phylum Streptophyta; class Magnoliopsida; order Asterales; family Asteraceae; genus Smallanthus; species Smallanthus sonchifolius. Next base: position 18,290,102 of record CM042018.1, on the reverse strand, counting down.
TAGAATGATTTTCATTTTTTTTTAAATGTAAAATCACGTTTTTTGGGGAAGTTTTCAATGTTTTCACAACTTAAGTGGGTTTTCAAAATATTCCTTCTATATATATATATATATATATATATATATATATATATATATGTATACATCAAATAATAACCTACTGTTATTGTGTTAACCCAGTTAACTCCGCCAAAATCAATCCATATCAAATTTTTTTAAATAACATTATTACACGAATACAACATTACGTTCTTTTTTGTATTTTTATAAATTCGCAAATCTAGGGACGTTTTACACCTGATGTAAGTTTATATTGAATTGTTTTTAGACCCCGTTGGCCAGAATTTATTGAATTGTTTTTTGTTTGTATGAATAGGGTTACATTAACTATGCCCCTTCATTTAAGAAGCTCGCGCACCCTCCAAACTTTCCTACTTCATTCAATAGCCCCTTTTAGGGCTGAGTATTTCGGGTTTCCCGGGTCAATTAGGGTATCTCGATCCCGAGATTCTATAAAAGTATTACCCGAATACCGTCCCTACGTTGCACAACGATCGGAAAATAGGGTATTCTCGATACCGTAAATACTAGACTGAATCTGATTCTTATTGGTTGATAAAATGGTTGATGGTTCTTGGTGTGAGTGTTAATACTTTTTTTTCTATTTTGTTGGTGTGCTTGTGTGAAAATATGGGGTTTTTTTTCTCTTTTTTTAACAAAAAAAAATACAGTCAGTTAGTGATTTTATTTTAAAATAAAACTTAAAAATTTTTGAATTAAATATTCTTTACCTTTTCTTATTCAATTGTGCATGAGAGTTAAAACTTTACAAAGATATCATGTTTTGTTATGATCTTCTGTCATATTGCAGTAAAATATAATGAATTTTTGTTAATTTTTAAACATATCGGGTCGGTAATATTTTCTCGGTTTCGTAGGGAGTTACCCAATCCCAAATTTTTATGGAAACAGTGACCGAATCCCGAAATATGTTATGCAAATCGGCTCGATATCGAGATTTTTTCGGGTCGGTATTCGGTGATTTTCAGGTATTCCCGAACTGTGCTCACCCCTAGCCCCTTTTACCTAATTCAGTTGCAGAAGTAAAAGAAGTGAAGATAGATGGCATCTTCTTGAAAAGTAAAAACGAAGAAGATGACTCTTTTTATAATAAACCCAAAGGTCTACAGTCAAAAACTAATTTTAAGGCCCACTTTTTTATTTATTTAATAGTTTCTTATTTTTGGTTGATTTGACAAAGGTTGAAGAGAAAGTTGAGGGTGAAAACAAGTCCACACACCTCTGTCATTTCAATGGTCAAAACTAAATCTATACTAATAAATAAAGGTTTAAATAGACACTTGTCACTTTTTTGTGTTTACTTATATTAATTTTTTCGCCTCTCTTCTAATAAATACGCTTGTATCTTATTAAATAAAAATGATATTATAAATATATTATTAAAGAAAAATACTAATTATATTAAATAAGAATATATAATAGGAAATCAAAATATAACTAATTAAAGAAAAATATTAATTTGTTATATACACACATTTCCACTTGATATATCTCAAGACGATCATAATAGTCTGACAAGTTATGATGTATTTACAAATTTATAAGTTATATCGTTTTCAATATACAACTCGTGTAATACATGAGATTCTAACCTATTTATAATTTATCAAACTTTTTTAGTCATTATTTCTTTAACTTATGTATTTTATTATAATTTTTTTTATTTATAAACTTTACGATGGAATAAGCCCAAATTTATTTTTTTTAAACTCGTGTTTTACACGTGTTGAATAAACCGGTGGAATACAATATAATCTGTTAACACATACACTCGTCAAAATATGTCAGAAGATTTATTAATATAAAGATTAGTATTTTCTTTAAAAATATATTATTATTAAAAGATATAGATGTATTTAATAAGAGAGAGACGCGGGGAAAGAATGATGAACATGAATATGGAGGCGACACGTGCCATGAAAAACATTTATTTATTATATAGTATAGATATAGATATAGATTACTATACTATCTTTTATTTAATTTAGTTTATGCTATTGTATATAAATTTTTTTTAACTTTTTTTCTAAAAGTAATTAAAGAATATTCTTTTGTTGTATAAAGATGTTTTTAGACAGATAATAAAAAACTCTAAACATATATCAAGGTTTCATTAATTTTTTAACTACCAACCTTATTTTCACTAGTCTATAATTTTTTTTTTATTTTTGCATATTTGACCCGTCGTTTTGATTTTGTACCCCCTCACCAAAATTCCTGGATCCGCCACTGCAACTGGGGTTAAGAAGACGACCGGTTATGTGGCAGGGTTCGGCATGGAGCGGCAGACCGCAAGGGAAGTGGCGGCACTAGCAACACCGCTGCAACATCCAAGTTTCCTTGGACTAGTATGCGATCAACAGGTAGGTAGAACATTCTAGGAGTGTTCAATATTTGGTTTCAAACCGATTAAACCAATAACCGAATCGAAACCGAAACTGTTTAAAACCAAACCAAATTACATATTTGGTTTTCGGTTTGGTTCAAACCGAAAACCGAATATGTAATTTGGTTTTTGGTTTAGGTTTCAATATTTTGAATTCGGTTTGAACCGAAAACCCGAATTAGGTTATAGCACTATTTTAATCCATATTTTATAATTAACTCAATTCATTTATATCAATAACCAATACTCATATATGAATTATAAATCACTAGTAGGGAACCCGCATGATGTGCGGCCCCGACAAATTAATTTTGTGTAAATATTTGTTTAATTAAACGAATGTTTTTAATAAATTACACCTCATTTGCATAGATAAATGCAAGTTGCTTATAAAATATTTATATGATGTACCACCACGCGTAAGAGGTATCCCAGCCCCGTTCATCAACGGAGCCCCCTTCATCGATTCACCATCTTCTTCATCGATTCACACGAACGCTGCTACTTGGAAAACCTTCTAACTTCCAAAAGTGAGCGTCTAGCATGATTTTAGTTATAAACAACTGCACCAAATCATGTCCAACCTGCCTGAAGAGTTCTCCCGTTAGCTTCTTAACAAACAAACCATTGAGGGAAAGACGAAAGGAACGCACGTGCTAGACAAACATGCAACGCAGCCCAAACCTACCCGTTTAACCCGTTCGACCCTCTTCTTACCACGGTAGCAGGTAATGATACAGAAAGAATTACCTGAAACCAGATGCAAAGTTAGAAATCGGCATTTTATATTGTTCATTCTTTTTCAGTTTCATAGATAAGTAATTTGTGTAATATGATTACAAATACAATTATTATAACTAAAAGTACCACTTGAATACTTTATCTTGAGTGAAAGACACAGATTTTTAATTCCAAAGTCACCAAGAGTACTAATTTAGATACTTCAAAGTTTATGATGGAAAATGGTTAAAGTTATAGAGTTTAAGGTTTCGTAAGCATAAAGTCAAGAACTAGTTAATTTAAGAAAAAAAAACACATACAGGGATATACTTGATAAAGGCCACTGATAGTCAGTTTAAAATACATTTCTAAACACAAACCCAATACCACAATCAGTGTAGACTTTAAAAAAAAAAACCACAAAACATAAATATGATCAAACCTGTTTCCTATATACTTTACCTGTGAAATTTCTTCCTTCTTTGCCCAAAACTCCAATAACTAAGCTTTTTTCAGCTTAGACAACCCTTTGATGCCTCTAGATTTAGCCACTGCTCTTAGCTCAACCAACTTCATGCTACTTAGATCTTTATCTAATCTAAACTTCGAATAAAACGATTTAGGATGTTGGATGCATTAAAAAAGGGAGTTTGGGTAACTTTCGACCCGTTCGGCCCATTTGACACACCCACTTTTACCTAATTTTTATTTAACCCATTTGATCCCATTTCAGATTAAAAAAACAACTCGAATCGATCATTTCATGAGTATAAACGGTTTAAAAGAAATTGTAAAATGGATATATTGTTTTGATGTATACCTTGGCATTTGGAAGTAACATGAATTTGAATTGCAGCACCATAATCGGCTTTGGGCATATCAGTTGAGAAATTAGTCTGGTTTGGGGTGGATGACTTTGTAGGGGATGCAACCAAGTTATCAGTAAGTGCGTGCTCTAAGTTGTTATTTGAATATTTAATACACAATTTAACACCACACAAAAATAAATAAAAAAACAATAAAAAAAATTGCATAATTACAATAACTTCAAAACCTTTCATTCTTAGCACTTTCATTCTGCTCTGAGCTTTCTTCCTCTGCATCTGGTGGAACATTGGGAGCAGATCATCATTTGGGGCTGCATCAGTTATTAGTAGTAAGAATCATCAGGAAATGAAAGATAAATATAGAATATAAAATTATTAGTATTTAAGACTACCCCCAGAGACAAGTTCTTCATTGCTTCCATCAGATGGAAACACAAGATTTTGGTTTATCTGAGTTGGTGAAGGAACTACATTGCCGAGGGATAAACTCCTTTGAAACTGACGATTTTTTATGTCGGTTAACTACATATTCATTAATCGTCGATCTTGAAATTCAATTGCTGGCTGTAATTCTTGTAATTCCCGTTTACACTCAACGCAATCGAGTTCCCTTCGACAGAGCAAAATACCCCCTTTGACTTTTGAGTTCAATTTAAAAAAAAACTTCAACATTAACATAAGTTCTTTAAATTTTGAAAAACAAGATGGTAACTTCAAAAGCTACCCTCAACGCAATCGAGTTCCCTTCGACAGAACAAAATACCCCGTTGACTTTTGAGGTCAAACACATCACATTTTAACTTCAGCAATGATTCAACCTCAGGTCCTCTAAATTACAAAAACACAAGATTTTAATATTTTTAAGAACACAATTTGGTACTACAAATGAAGAAAAATTGATATTTTTAAGAACACGAGATTTTAATATTTTTAAATAATTGATGCATGACTAAACATATCAACAAAGACAAAACAAATTTTCCTGTGGGGTGCTAAAATAATGCTTCATCAAGCCTCTAATCTTAAAATATATAAAACAAATCACAATACCAAAAAAAAATTTAAAAAATCTTTAAACAAATAAACAGGAGCAAAGTAGCATACCCTAGGAAGTAAATCCGCAAATAAACTACAGAATCCAGTCCAACATGATCAATGAGCTCGAGTTCGGGCATTTTTAGTGCATCCGGCATCCAATTAAGGAAACTTAAATATGATCTATAATCCAAATTGACAAACTTGCCTACAAATGCACCAGATGTTGCAGGGCTTGATCTTAACCCCTTAAGATACCATTTTGGAAAATAAACTGTCATTAAAAGGTTGCAGCCTTAAAATAGCAAAAGCTATCAAAAAAATGAAAGTTGTGATAATATTTAAGGCTGCTGCAACCCCAATACCCCCTAGTGTAGCCACCTGCCTTCAGATCTTCATGTTTAACAACACCAAAATCATCAAATTATTGATTACAAGAATCAAATCAGTTCTGGGTGCATCAAGAAATTCATAATTGTTGATAAATTGTTCATAAATGAAAAGGGGAAACCCAAATCTTGAAACTTTGCTGCAAATCAAAGAACCAGCAGAGAAATAGCAATAATGGTGATGAATATTAATAAAAATCCTAACTTTTTCTTTCAAGATTTAAAAAACAATTCAATTCTTGGAAAATAATAAAGAATCCAAATGATAAACTCAAGGGGTCTCCTAATGTTGCCTGTTATAGACTTATTCAAACCAATTTCTACAAAAAAAATTATTAATTTAATGTAAAATAATAACAAATCAAGAAAAAACTTTACCCTTTAAGCAATGTTGCCTGTTATAGACTTATTCAAACCAATTTCTACAAAAAAAATTATTAATTTAATGTAAAATAATAACAAATCAAGAAAAAACTTTACCCTTTTAAGCAAAATCTCAGAATAGTCTTCAAGAACACTAAAATCATCAAATTATTGATGATAAATCAAATCAGTTCTGGGTATATAAAAAAATAATTTTTGATAAATTGTTCATATATGAAAAGGGGAAACCTAAATCTTGAAACTTTGCTGCAAATCAAAGACCCAGTAGAGAAATAGCAATAAAGGTGATGAATATTAATAAAAATGCCCAAAAGCAAAATCTCAGAACACTCTTCAAGAACACTAAAATCATCAGATTAGTGATTACAAGAATCAAATCAGTTCTGGGTGTATCAGGAAATCAATAATTCTTGATAAGTTCTTCACATATAATAAATAAAATAATTACTTAAATTAAAGATCTTTTTCTGGAAACCTAAATCTTGAAACTTTGCAGCAAATCAAAGAACCAGCAGAGAAATAGCAATAATGATGATAAAAATAATAAAGAATCCAAATAATAAACTCAAGGGGTCTCCTAATGTTGCCTCTTATAAACTGATTCAACCGAACTTCTACAAAAAGATTATTAATTTAATGTAAAATAACAACTAATCCAGAAAAAAACTTTACCCTTTTAAGCAAATCTTAGAAGAATAGTCTTCAAGAACAGTCCTGATTTTTTGTGAGCAAAGAAACCGCATATACACAAGCATAATATGCAAAGTAGATAACTAAATTGATTATTTGTGACAGTTGAGTTCGATGAGAAAAGATTTTTGGATGAACTGAAAGGGACGAAAAGGAAGGGGAAAGAAATAATGGATAGTAGATGAATGAGTATAATGCTTACGTTTTGTTCATCAATCTACAGAAATAAAAAGACAATTAAAAGGGACGAATGGACACGAATTGGCGGTAAATATATGAAATTGCGAAACTTATGATGTTGTAACAATGGTAGGGAAGGTCAATTGTTCTGCAATAACATCAACACAACAGATAAATAGTCCTTATGGCACGGCTGCGTTTGTGGTGCTCTTGCAGTATGCACCATCATCATTTTTACAGTCTATTTATTAGTCTAAAAACATCAAATAAACCATTACCTCAGCCCTGAGCTCATCCTCCAACACCTGTTATCCTGTTACACCATATCTCCCATCCTCACATTATGATAGATCCCCATCTTCATCTGAACAATACAACCACTCTATCAACACAAAATCAATAACAAAATGCACATCTCTTACAGCCACAACACATTTAGTTTCAGAAAAAAAATCAATAACTCAACAATGAAATCACAAACTGTAATATCATATTTCAGTTACATGAACAATTAGGTCAAACATTACACTAATTTAAAACAAAGATCCGATCAATTCCACTTCAAAAAACACCGATAATATGAAGTATAACGCTAACACGTGATCATTTACCTTCATGAGCTAGTAGAGAACACACACAATTGTTATCAAGCATGTTTCTGAACGCCGGAACGAAAACCAGAAGTCAAAAACAACAATATCTGTTCGATATTCTAACCTATCACTTGATTTCGAAACCTAACCTTATCCCCCAAAGAGAAATTCAGAAGATCAACCTGGTTCGAAGGGAAATCGGTTTCTGTTTCAACGGCTTCGTTTGTATCATTTGCACAGATTTACGTACCGTTTTCAAGGTTAACTGATAGCGGTTACGGAAGGTGAAAGTGCGTTCTCCGGAAACAGTTATGGAATGGTTTATTGCATCGTCGGTCGGTTGCTCCAGCAACGGTTACGGAAGGGGTGAATTGATTCCGGCGAGGGTTGATCACGTGAATTGATTCCAGCGTCTTAAAATCGATTGTAATCCGGCGTCTTACATTTTCATTGAAAAGACAATTCTATCCTCCTAATATTTTTTATAAAAGAATATAGATTATTTGATGAAGGTATGTTTTTGTTTAAACTTTTCTAAAATGTTGTATTGTTTAAACCGAATAAGTTATGGTTACCCAAAAGAAAAAAAAGTTATTTTTTGCTAATTCGGTTTGCTAGGTTCAAACCGAAAACCAAACCGAATTACAATGTGGTTTTAGGTTCGGATTAGGTTTCCTCAAATATGGTTCGGTTCGGATTGTGGTTTCAACCAAAAAAATCCCAACCCAAATAACCCAAACCGAGTAACCCTGAAAACATGCTAAATGGGTCAAATGGGTGGATTAATGTTGGTTAGAATATGATAAACCTCCAAGCTCCCTCTTGTACATAAATAAAGTAGAAAAAGTAAACAAAGGAGTGTATGTTGAATTACTATCATTGTGTTGTCAAATAGGGTAGCTTTCCTTTGTATCAATAGTAAACCCAAATGGGTTATGGAGTTTCTTATGTACATGTATTCCTAATCATGATCTTAATATATGAAAGGTGTGTGGTTTGAATGATTTATAACTTGTTTTGGAGTATGTTGAAGCAGGAACAAACCTAAGAGGGACTTGACACAGCAGACGTGTCAAGAAATACTTGAAATTGGGAACAAGTTGGGTAAATGGCCCATTTTGTGTAAGGATGGGCGTAAATTACGTGTAAGGCCTCAAACCTTGGAGGCCTCACTTGTTGGATTTACTCGTTCATAAACAGTTCTTAAACTTGAATATCAAACTAACGCAGCGAAAAATTTCATTCAAACATAACATTAATATTGTTAAACATGCGGAAGCGTAAACAGTGTCTAAAACATAAATACATCATAACTAAAACCTAACGGGATGCCAGTCTTCATGATAAGCCGGGTAACTCTTCATCCCTAGCTAAGCATCACCGTCCATCCTCATAACATGTCTTAACCTGAATGTGCATACTAAAAAGTCAGTTACAATTGTGAGTTCTAGCTTTTAACATAAAACATTAACTTCAAATATTTGTCAAAAAACATATCATTTAACTTCATTAATAAAAGTATACGAAAACATGCAATAACATAACATACACATAACATAACCCATAAGTCAACGAACATATCGAATCTGCACTTTCTCGTAACCGTCAATTCCAAACATCGCATACCGGTGAAGAAACCTAAAGATCACCACCACTAGGCCCTTCAACACCGTACTGTCCTTCGGGCGGAGAAACGTAGGGCCCGATACTTAGGCCATTCGACACAAAACTTCAAGCACGGCATCACAAGGATGACACGTACCAAACTTCAAGCACTGCACCCCGTAAGGTACAATACCAAACATCAAGCACGAATACCTCGCAAGGTAAAATCGTACCAACTTCAAGGATCACGGTAGTCCCCTTGGTGACCGTCATCACCCCAGTTGTACAACAGTTGGTCAGCCACAAAGGCCCCTAAAAGGTAAAGGCCCATAACATACATCTCATACCCATAACCTTCATTCCTTAAGGAATAATGGCAGATTCGTTCGTTTGTGACTTTCGTAAACATTCACTTCTTTTACTTCAAAACTTCAGTTAAAGCATTCGTAAGTTTTATTAAAAATCATTCATTCATAAACATTTCGTAAACTTCTTTTGGCAAAATATTTCATAAACACTTCTTTTATAACCTTTCCTTCCAAAACATCGTTCATAAACATTGTTTCATAAAACATCACATACATCATTCATAAACATCGTTTTATAGAACAGTCACATCGTTACGTATGCACACCAGCCCAAAAATATTATTTAAACATTTAAAAGGGGGCTTCTAGAACTCACCTGGTAAGCTAGTCTCAGTTGTCCTAATCAAAGGCCCAACAACGTCGTAGTTAAATACACATCAGACCTAATCCCGACTCTAACGGGTTAACCATACTGAATTAGGCGAACTTAAAATAGAACCAAGCGAACATGTCTAGCGAACTTACCAAGTTCGCTTATACTTACCCTTTAGCGAACTTACACAAGTTCGCATGTTATGGACATCCCGCGAACTTGATATGTTCGCTCGACTAATTTTGCCTAAACTCCCCTGTGGGGCTGTCTTCTTCCTCAAGAACCCTAGATCCATGCATGTGGATCTGATTTCGTCAAGACCTCAACTTTCTACGTTCAAAACATTCGTTTTTCATTCTAGATGCTAGATCTATATTTATTTTCAAGTTTCATACGTAAAAATGTCATCTTTTTATCTAAAACCCGAAAACCCCAAAACGAACAAAAACTCAGATCTAACGAGCTTCTGATTCGGAGGTTTTGCTCACGAGCTATGGAGTAACACGCTTCTTCAATCTCGGGTCGATCTGCCAACTTTCTCTCTCTACAGTTTCTCTCTCTAGAACTTGCAAATGAGAGAATGATGGTGACTTAGGCTATTTATAGGGGAAGACTCCCCTATCAACGCCACCTAAGTTCGCCAGGCCCCTCCCAGCCTGGCCCATCACGCTTCGTTCGTTTATTCCGTCCGTTCTCGCATTCTAACCCGTTATTATAACTGTCGTTTTATTTTTGGGATGTTACATTACGCCACCCTTGGCATAACTTACGATGGAAGGAAATTTTGTACGCCAGGGTTACTGTATACACCGCACATTTACACCAGGTTGGGGGTAAATTACACTGGAAGTTGAGATTTTGACTATTTTTGACATTTTGCTTTGTATTTGAGTGTAATTATTCTATATGGTTAGTAATGATTAAGAAGGTATTACGAGGGAATTACATGTGCACATTGTGATAGTTCTTATTATGGATAAGTGGTTATCCGGTAATAGTATAATTATGAATTAGTAGATGTACATAACTTAATCTCATGTTGCTATGTCTAGATATGATACAAGGAATCCTATGGAGAAAGATGCAATATGGAAGTTTTCTCACCAGGTGGATAAAGTTAACTGAAGATGTCTTGAAGACATACAAATATATGTGACAGTGTGATATCATTTCATGATATTATACATAAAGTAAGATTTGTATATGCATTAGAGGTCATAGCCATGAAGTGTGTTGTAGTAAACATACATCTTTGGATTTGTTTTGGAATATGGTACTATGTAAGTACCATTACAACAACAACCATACCTAGTAAAATCCCACCAATGGTAAAGCTATTGATAGGGTATCGAGAAGGTAAGATGTAGGCACACCATACCTCTATCTCAAAAGATAGAGAGGTTGCTTCGAGGGAGACCCCCAGCTCCAAAAACTAGGACCGGACCTATAGAGTAAATTCAAACCACAGAGTTCTTTAAGAATAAACAAACAACAGATAACAAAAAGGATAGCTTCCAATAACCGTAAATGAATGAGGATTGTAAGAGTTTGAATATATATATATATATATATATATATGGGGAGGTTCAAATAAAAAGTGAATTTTTGTAAAAAAACCTAAGAAATGATTTCTTTTTTAACCGAAATCGGGTCAAACGAACTCTGATTGAGCTCATTCCAATGGCATTGAAACCGACTCGTCGAGGATTTTGGGGGTGAGGGGTGGGGGGATTTAGGTTTTTGAGGGGTGGGGGTTGGGGGATTTAGGTTTTTTGGAGGGTGGGGTGTGTAAGTTTAGGTTTTTTTTTTAGGGGAAGGGGGGTGGGGGTCGGAGGATTTAGGTTTTTGGGGGGTGGGTGGTTAGGTTTTTGGGTTTAGCTTTTAGGATTTAGCTTTAGCTTTTATCTTTTAGGGTTTAGCTTTAAGGGTTTAGCTTTAGGGTTTAGGGTTTAGCTCTAGGCTTTATTTCGACGAGCCGGTTCCAACGCCGCTGAAATTAGTTCAATCGGGGTTCGTTTGACCCAGTTTATTAGTTTTTTTAGCGAAAATTCACTTATTAGCAGAACCTTCCCATATATATATATATATATATATATATATATATATATATATATATATATAAGAATAACATGCAACCTGTTAGATACATGCAACCAAGAAAAAAGACCACCACAAGTCAAGATCGAACTAATCTCCTAAGATAAACCCACTCAAGTCCTAGGCTAAAGGTACTAAAGCCCCACGGTAAAGGTACGGCAAATCTTTACCCCCCCCCCCCTCTTAATAGTCCATAACCTTAATCCTACGTCTCCAAGAAGTCATATTCTCAGTTTAGGTCTACTTCTACCCCTCCTCCCTTCTACAGTGATGGTTTCCACTGATCTAACCGGTGAAGTTATATGTCTCCCCTTCACATGCCCGGACCACTTTAATCTCCCTTCTTTTATCTTATCCAATATACTAGCCACCCCTAATCTATCCGAAAAACCTCATTTTGTTATCCTATCCAGCCTTGTGAGTCTACACATCCACCTCAACATTCGCATCTCTGCTACCTCCAGCCTACGCGCTTGTGTCTTCTTAATGGCCCAACAATCAGTTCCGTATAACATAGCCGGTCTAACTGTAACCCTATAAAATTTCCCCTTTAATTTAGCAGGGAACCTCCTACCGCACAATACGATTGATGACCGTCGTTTGGGTCATGCAAAAACATAACTAAACTAGATAGCTAAAGTAAGTAAGGTATTGTATCCACGAGGAACATGTAGTCACTGTAATAAGCTTTGTTCATTAATTTAACCTAAATTTAATAAAATTATCTAAATTAAACTAAGAATGAAAAAATGCTTTTTGATTGATTTTTGATTTAAAAGAACATAAACTTAATTAACTAAACAAATATGACAAGAAAGTAACCACCCCAGGATTTAGATTCAATAAGCAACATACGACCTAATTCCACCTAGTTGGAAATCACATAGGCATGGCCTTGTTTAAATTGTTCAACCCAGTTCAATTCTAAAAAACATAACACACAGCCAAATTATTCCCGATGCAAGAAAACCAAGAAACGATGACACGTTCGCAAAGGTTAAATAAAATCAAACTGTTAATAAATCGAACAGAAAATTGAATCCAAAGAACTTAACGGTTTCACAAAACTCAATCCAAACATAGTCAGAACTATAATTAAACGTTACCTATACGAACCGTTCACCCGAAGGTGATCATAGAAAATTAGCCAATCATAATACACAAAAAATCAAATATTGTCACTAAACGATTCTTCATTAAAAACCAATCAACTAAAAGTAATAAAATCTAACTTTGATTTGGGTGCTTAAATCACAACCAACTTAACTTTCATTCATGTTCTGCCGTGACCTCCAGCCGCCAAGAGGACTCAAAAACTGTGCCCTAAGGCACTCACTCAAATTGCCGTCAGATGCTTGCTTCCGTCCCCTTTTTATTTATTTTTTCCAAAGGCAAGATTTAAAAAAAAAAGAGGAACCCCCAACCAACAAATACAAAAGAGACAATCAATATAACATAATTACACAAGATTGAAGCTTAACCAATTTTTTCAAGAAATATTTTAAGGCTAGAACGGCTTTGTGAAATTCAGCCCAAGTTTTATTTAATTTGAAGCTCACCAAAACCTCTTGTAGTCCACTCATTCTTGTGGGTTATTCTTCAATTCATTATGAGCCCATAATAATTAAATGACTTTAAAGTTGAGTTCACTTGAATCGTTCCGATCAAGTCTAAGCAAATGAAAGTCCTTTAATTCCATTTTTTTTTCCTTTCTTTCTTCACGTGGACCTAAATTAATTTAACTTCATCTAATTAGCTCAATTTTGTTGTTTCGACTCGTTTTCTTGTTTTAACCTACAAAATATATAAACAAGTCAAAGTAAAGCGTTTCTCAAATAATTAGGGTTAAAAACATTTAATTAAATACAATTAGCACGTGTAAATCAGCCGCTCATCACATCCCCTACTTGCGATTTGCTTGCCCTCAAGCAAAGTTCTTTTGCAACACTACGACAATAGCTAAAAAAGCGTTCAAGCACCCCCTTACCTTGTGTTAGCTAAGGTTCAAAGTCATACCCGGTTCACAAGACTTACAACGTTCAATAAGTTTACATCATAGCAAGCAAAAGTGATATGCCATTAAAAACTCAGATTACCTGACCAGACCTACGATGCTTCAGGTTTCAAGCATACATGTATTTACACCTTCTCACAATGGGTCACTCTACTCGGGTTAATATCCCGACTAGCAAAGATGTACTAGTTATATATGTGACACTCTCAAAACCAATAATGAAACACTATTATCATAGGCTTGCAAACCAATCACATCTCCACCAACTAACACAAAATTAAACACAAATCATAAGGACTTTAAAAGGGTTGTAATGTTTGGCAAAGGTTCAAGGTATGGAAAAGATATTTAGGGGGTGTTTGGGATTACTTATTTAACCAACTTATAACTTATTAACTTCTTAGAAAAGGAGATAAGTAATAAGTTTGTTTGGTTTTTCTTACTTTTCATCCTCCTTTTAGTAGTTTTTGAGAAGTAAGAAATTGTGACTTATGACTTATGACTTATGACCTTTTTGAATAAGTCATAAGGAGTTTCAAATAAGTAATCCCAAACACCCCCTTAAAGTGGCTTGGTGAGTGGAATTCAACTAAATAGGTTACAGAAATCCAACAACTACTACCTATCTGATTTGGGTGAAACTGACCTAATATCCATGAAACACTTATTCTTTAATCACTAAACTAAAACCTGGGTGATTTTGACCGAGGGACATTGAACCACTCACCTCGACCCATATATTGTTGTGCCAACAAGTTGGAACCCATATATTTTTGTAGCAATAGTAACCCTATTCATACAAATAATAAACAATTCAATAAATTCTGGGCGACGGAGTCTAAAACCAAGGCGCAAAAGCGCACCACTTTTCATATGCGAAACGCAAGGTGCTTATATAATTTTTTTAATATACCCCATAGGTTTTTAGCATCCCTACCCAAAATTTAGCTATAAATCAGCTTTATATATGATTTAATACAAAAATTACCTACATGTACAACCTAAAAGGCTTGTTGTACAACATCGTGCGCTTTTCGAACATGAAGCACTCGCCTCACCTACACTTTTTGCGCTTTTCGTACGGCTCGAGCCTTATATACACAAAAGAGAATGGACTTGCGCCCTGAGGTCGCCTTGCGCCTAGGTGCACGTTTTAAAACCAAGGGTTTAACATGGTATAGAGCCAAGTTCCTCCTAAAACCCTAGTTGCAACCACAACAATCCAAAAACCTAGTCGTCACCGCTGTTCAAGCCAAGATCCACCACTGTCGCCGCTGGTGACAGCCGGATCTCACCAGAAAACATAAAAATATTCTTTTTTACTTTCCAAGCTATAGGTAGTTCATCGTCCTCCATAGTTTGCGGGGAAAATTAGATTAATTATATAGTTATCATATCTAGAATGCATCAAAATGTAACATTATTCTCTATGCATTGAGACCGGATCTAACCCTATTCTATACAATCATCAAACAATTCTATATACAATTTTCTTCCTGGTTTAACTCAGATGCACCAAAAACATGAGATTGCTGCAACATAATATGAACAAAAATGTGTTGAAAACAAACTTTGGAAGCAGATTTTGAGGGGGATTTCAATAATATTAGAGAAAGAAGAGGGCATCATAAGCTTAATTGGAATATTAGCAATGTTAACCACTCTTCTTCCCAATATACTCCCCATGTTGAAATTGGAAACCCTAAAAGTAACTATGTAACATCCCGGAAATCTAGCTGGTGATGGTTCAGGCTAGCGGGTGACCCAACTTCTTATGAAATAAGAAGATCTGTTAGGGTTGTCTTTCGTAGTGCGCTTAAATATCGAAAAGAGACGGTTAGTCGTTTATGGGGGGCGGTTGGTCGTTTAATGCTTAAATTGTGATCGAAACACGCATTAGAGGAAGCACGGGGACCCGGATGTAACATTCGAAGGTTTAAAAGTCACCTAAAAGGAAAACCCTAGGCCATTCGACCTAGGGGAGCTCGCGACGACATGGAAGAAGAGGAAGAGGGAGACGCCGGGAGAGGGAGGCCGGCAACGGTGGTTTTGTGGTGGCCTTGAGTGGGAGATTTCCTACGTGGCTAAGGTAATCCTCGTTCATGTTTTTTTACACGTTCTCGATTATGTTTTTGGCTTGGAAACCCGGCTAGGGTTTGAGGTTCTTGATCAAGGACGAAGACGGTAAGGGCTAAGGGTGTTAGCAAGTGACGGCAGTGGCTAGGTGTAGGTGTGTGGCGGTAACCGGCGACGACCGTGGTCACGGGGATGACCCGGTTGATGTTGTGGACGACGGCCGAAGGGGAGATAGAGAGGACGGTGGTCTAGGGTCATGCGACGGGGACGATGGTGGGGGCTGGTGTGACGACAGTCGGGGTGGCGCGCTGCGGCGACGTGAGGCGGAGGACGGCAGGAGTGTTGGCCGTATAGGGATTGGCACGATGAGGACGACGGAGATGGGGAGAACCAGTGGGAACGATTTGGGGTGCTTGGCCATGGTGATGGTGATGGTGGCTCGGCGGTGATGATAGGGATAGCATGATCACGTTGGTGGTGCATTGTGGTTATCGGTTCACAGTGCACGATTTCAGTTTGTGACGAGCCTCTTGCATCTATTTCTCCCCTGCTTTCACTGGTAACGATTTTTTCATTGCGTTTCATGATTTCAATTTGTTCGACTTTGTTTTATGATGCTTTGATCTGTTTGTCTCCCCGTTTGTTCGATTTTAGCCAACAATTACATTCATAGTCTGAAATTTTTAGCCATTTACTCTTTTGTGTTGCTGTTTGTAGCTTATTAGTTGTTTTGTTTTGTAGTTACTTTTAGGGTTTCCAATTTCAACATGGGGAGTAGATTGGGAAGAAGAGTGGTTAACTTTGCTAATATTCCAATTAAGCTTTTGATGCCCCCTTCTTTCTCCAATATTACTGAAATCGCCCTCAAAACCATCCCATCTGCTTCCAAGGTTTGTTTTCAGCACATTTTTGTTCGTATTCTGTTGCAGATTAGATCAATCTCATGTTTTTGGTGCATCTGAGTTAAACCAGGAAGAAAATTGTACATAGAATTGTTTATTGATTGTATAGAATAGGGTTAGATTCGGTCTCAATGCATAGAGAATAATGTTACATTTTGATGCATTCTAGATATGATAACTATATAATTAATCTAATTTTCCCCACAAACTAAGGAGGATGACGAACTACCTATAGCTTGGAAAGTATCCGGCTGTCACCAGCGGCGGCAGTGGTGGATCTTGGCTGGAACAGCGGTGACAACTAGGGTTTTGGATTGTTGTGGTGACGACTAGGCTTTTGTGTACACAAGGCTCAAGCTCTACGAAAAGCGCAAAAAATGTAGGTGAGGCGCGCGCCTCATGTACGAAAAGCGCAGGATGTTGTACAACAGGCCTTTTAGGTTGTACATGTAGGTAATTTACGTATTAAATCATATAGAAAGTTGATTTATAGCTAAATTTTGGGTAGGGATGCTAAAAACCTATGGGATATATAAAAAAAATTATATAAGCACCTTACGCTTCGCGTACGAAAAGTGGTGCGCTTTTGTACCTTGGTTTTAGACCCCGTCGCCCAGAATTTATTGAATTGTTTATTGTTTGTATGAATAGGGTTACATTAGGTCTCTACATAGAGAATAATGTTACACTCGGATGCCTTCTAGAGAATAATGTTACACTCGGATGCCTTCTAGATATCATTATTATATTACTAATCTAATAATCTGAATTTTGGTTTTAGATTGAAATCAAGAGGGTTTTGGAATCACTATATGGGTTTGAAGTGGATGAGGTTAGAACCCTTAACATGGACAGGAAGAAGAAGAAGAAAAGAGGGGGGCTTTTGATTGCAAAACCTGATTACAAAAAAGCATATGTTACTTTAAGGAACCCTCTTTCAATATCGCCGGATTTGTACCCAATTCGTGTGATTGAAGAGGAACGCAAGAACATGAGCAAACAGTACAAGTCCACCATTGTTGAAGGTGATGAAACTAAGAAGACTCATTGGCTTGATGGAAGTGGGGTTAAGAAGCCAACCGGTTATGGTGGCAGGGTTCGGCATGGAGCAGCAGACCGCCAGGGAAGTGGCGACACTAGCAACACCGCTGCAACATCCAAGTTTCCTTGGACTAGTATGCGATCATCACGCAGGTAGAACATTCGTCTTCAGACCACATTCTTCTTTTATCATTTTAATAAGTTATGGGATGCTCTGCTTTCTTGTTAGTGTAATCTCTACGATGTATCATGATGGATATATCGGAACTTAAGTGATTTTTTGAGGAAAAACAAGTTTTTTAAAGCTTTTTTTGAAATTATTGAATGTCCTGTTGATAAAGATATATCTGAATTTAATTATTGCATGATGATTGAGACTAGCAATTCATAAATAGATAATCACTATTCTTATAGATAAATAAATAAAAGAGAGATAAAGTAAGAAGAAAAACTGTCAAGTTACTCAATGGTTCCCATAAGTTAAATAAAATAACAGCTGGAATGAAAGTGTCTGCATATGCTTATGAAGCCATGCGAAGCAACATGGTACTTGGTCATAAAGACAAGAAAACAAATAAAAAAAAATGAAAGAAAAACATATGATGTTCCAATCTGAGGGAGAGGGAGGGGGGGGGGAGAGTAATTATTTTGTAGAGTAAATTGTCATTTTCGTCTTGTGATTTAATCACTTTTGCCAGTTTCATTTAAAAAAATTATTTTTTCTCCTGTATATCCTCGTGGTTTACAACATCCAATCAGTTAACTTCATCTATATATTTCTTTATTTTGTCAATCCCCTCATCCTCTTAAACCGTATTAACTCTAATTACCCTATTACGATCGCCCATGTGGCTATCATCTTCTTAATCCCAATCGCCCATGTGACCATCATCTTCTTTATTACGATCGTCTCTGTGGCTATCATCTTCTTGAATTACCACATGGACGATCGTAATTCAAGAAAATGATAGCCACAAGGACGGGGGAGAATAATTAAGTGTTTAAAATATTGATAAAATAAGTGTAAAATCACAAATATAGAAAATGTTTGGGTACATTTGACAAAACTAGCTCTAGCTAGAACTGTTATAGTTGAGTTGTAAGTTAAAACTTTTATTTGTAAGCATCATCTTCCTCTTCAAAACCATAATTGTTGCTAGTTGAAGTTTTTATGTGAGTTTGGTTTGGATGTTCTCGAAATTGGGCGTTATAAGATGTTCCTTACTATAGGAACTTCACACACTAGGGTTATGTATGTATTGTTTGATTTAGATAGATTTGAGAATTTTACGGTTTATAGTCAATTTGGGGTTTTTGCTTAATGATGGAATTAGATGATTCTAAACTACAAAAAGTAAGTAATCTAATCTTACAAGTTGTTTAATGAAAATGACCTGGGATATGATTAATTTCAGGTTATTGACATTATTACTATTGGGTTAATCAGTTTGTTCACGGGTCATTGATCAGCGGGTTAATGGGTTTCGGGTTAATGGAGTGTTGTTTTTAAATGGATGGGTCAGCAGTTTGCTTAGTTTATTTTGACATGTTTATTTTATGTTTTATTAGGGTCAAAGTAATGGGTCAGATCATGGGTAATTGTTACTTGTTTTTTTGGCATTTTTTTATTTTACGTACCTGCTAGTTTTAGCCTTTTAGGGTTGAATAGGCGCCGCTGTTATTCGGTTGTTTAACGCATATTTTTCAATCAAAAGTCGATCGTCAGTTTGATCAATTGTTGCGTACTTTTCTGTATGTTCAGTTTCATCGACCAGGGCCTAAACCAACATTTGGTATCAGACCGGGTTTGAAGATCGGAGGCAACCTCAGCCAGGTGGTGTCTCATCGGTGGAGGGAAGGCGTGAAAGAAGGGCACGAGTCAAGCTTCAGGGATGTTGATTGAGCAGTAGGTCTAATCATTCACTAGTTTGGGTCGCCACTAGGAGCCTAACAACAACAGAAGACGGAGACCGTAGATTAGAACATTGGCGGTTTGTGGCTATTAGCGGTGAACAAAGGAGAATGGCGGTTCGAACAACAACAAACAACAGTTGTAAATTTATGAAATGTCCACGTTGTAGGATAAAAATGTTATGTTCAAAGATTAAAGGGTGGTTCCGGACAAAGAATATTAGTGCCAATTCCTATAAATGTGAGACTGATTTTATAACTTATCATGGTTATCATGATCATGTAGGCTACATGTAGTTAAGTTAAGAAGGGACAAAGAATATTAGTGCCTTGAGACAGAAAATCGGTGTCGGGCCTTGAACATTGAAACATTTAGCCCCAAAGAAGCTCACACTTGCTCAAGCCATACGACGAAGACCGAACCAAGTTCAAAACATGGAGGTGAAATGAACTGAAGACCATCTTGCGCTTAGCTCACTTGGAAGGAGGATCGTGTTATGATCCAAGCAAATCAACATGCCACCAACATGCGGATAATACGAACAAAGTGCTTCTAGACGTAAAAGGTAACTTTAGGTGATACAATATTTTATCTCAAATGGCCTCGACCAGAGCCCAGAGGCGGCTCAACAATTTTGGGGCCAAGGCAGATGAAAAACCCAGGACTCTTTTTCAAATGTCATCGTTATAAACAGTAACGAGTCTAGAATTTTTTATGATTGGGGGGAAAACGAGTTCATTAAAATAGGATTGGATTATGTATATAAAAAAAACTATGGCTTATATTTTTTTTTGTTAAATTATGATTGGACTAGGATTGAAAATTTTTAAGTCTATAACAAAAAACCTAAATTCAAGTATGCATTTAAAATATATATTATAGCCCCAATAATTTATGGGTCCTACGGCCGAGCCTAAAAATTTCCTTCATAGAGCCAAGGAACCCTATTACTCCTTTTCAACTTTTTTTCATATTCTGATTCACTCATATTCCTGACCCAATAAACATCCCTGGCGCCGCGTCAAGGTCCTGAGGCATTTTTCGATAGCCTCACAGCACGCTTTTGAAACCGATAGTGACGGTAGGGGTCAACCACTAACATCTCTTCATGTGCCTAGCAAGTGAGGATAGGGAAACAACCATGGCTTACTCCTTACAAATGGCAACCACAGCCATGAAGTTCTCCCTTCCTCTATCTTAGACATAGAATGACTTGCTGCTAGGGCTTACTAATCCCCACTTAACACCTTTCTCTGTGTCTATCCATTTACAAACAATAATTAAACAAAAAAGATACTGTTATTTTATGGGATTCATTCTACCAAATACACACTTAAAAAAACTGTTTGTATCATATTTCATTTATGACCAAAAGTTACTATTTTAACCTTTTGTATCAGAAATACATTCAGCGAATTCGTGACGAACATTAAGTATTCAAACATGTCTGTCTGCCAAAAGCATATAAGAGATTCTCACTGGATTTTTATTTGCAAAACTAACAAACGCCATAATCTGGAAATGAAGCGGGTTGAACATTGACCCAAATCAAGGGAAAAAGAAAACAAGAAACAAAAGGCTTCCTTTCCGAGGGCAAGATGATAAATTCAGAGAGCGAAGAACAACAGACCTGTTTAGGCGTCAAAGTTGATGGGGTCCCGCAAGAACCTCTCCATTTGCTTTGCCCTGGTCTTTATAGACATGTCAAAAACCTTCTGACCGAATTCCACCACAAGCCCACCAAGAATGCTGGGATCAATCTGACATTAAAAATGAACAATTTAACTAAAGATCTTTACATGAAAACGTGTGATTTGACCATGGTTGGAAAAATCGCTAGGCGCTAGGCGGGCAGTGGGGTGGAGCCTAGGCCTAGGCGTGATTAATCAGAGCCTAGGCGGGATTAATCGGATTGGAATTTTTATATGTAACTTTCAGTTTTTTATATATATACACACATTTTTATATGTATTTTTTATAAAAATGTTCATTTTTAAATATTTATACACATATTTGGCTAGAATTTGAAGGGTTTGGCTGGAAAATCCAAGGTTTTGGCGGAAAATCCAAGGTTTTGGCGGAAAATCCAAGGTTTTCGCCAGAATTTGGCCGAAAATTCCAGGTTTTTGCCGGAATTTTCGCCGGAATCTGGCCGCCTAGGACCGATTCCGATTAATGGTCCGCCTAGCTCAAAATAACAAGTTAAATGGCCGCCTAGCGTGGCGCCGCCTAGGGCCGATTTTTACAACACTGGATTTGACGGTTAAAAGTCAAAACATATGAATGATGTGATATGTGGGATGTGTTTTGTTACCTTCTGTTCAAGCTTGACCTTCTTCCCTTTACCAAGAATCTCCTGTAAAGTGTCTTTCAGCTCTTTCTCCTCTTCAGCTGGAAGTGGCTGATGGAAATCAAATATTGTAAACATTTAACGTTGATCTTTAAAAACAACAGAAAGGTGGATAAAATCTCTTTCAGGGTATATTGATGTTTTGAATTTGAACATGGTAAGGAACTTACAATGACAGTAGTGACTATAGCTTTGATCTCTCCCCTATGTGCCATGGTGAGGTCTGAAAATCTCTTGGCGATAGTGTCGACATGTCTTAGCCTCCCGTTATCAGCCAAAACAACTGTTTGATGCAAAAAAAATGTTTTAGTGACCAACACCTTGTGAATGATTTGAATATTTGATAATAAAACTAAGGAAAATGTAAAACAGTTTTAGCTTTAAACTAGTAACTCTTTGCAAAATTACTCTATGATTCAAGATAGAAAGTGACAATCTTGGCTAAAATGAAAAGCTCTAGAAAACCAAAAGAAAAACTTGCATCTCTAGATCTCAAAAATGTCAGATGAACCAATAAAAAACTTCAACAAAAGAAAATGCATGGGTACCAAAATAAGATGTTACATGACATCCCACTTCCCATATATATCCTGACAATTTTTTCAGCTTCTCTTTCCAAGGTTCCTACTTAAGCTCCACATATTGAACTTGAACAGTATAATAGAAGGGTTAGTTTAACCTATTTACTTATAAATGGGTTAATTTTGGTAATATTTTTTTTTCTAACGAATCGAATGGGTTATGCTGAAAAAGAAACGGGTCAATTGGGTTGAAAGTTATCAGAATAAGAGAATAGAAAAACAAAAATGTGTTTGTTGGTCAGGCAGTCGCCCAACCAACTTAAGCATTAGTCATACTTTATAACTTAAAACTTCGCAATATTAGATGTTGTCATGATTATGATTCACAGAATAACCATCATACTGATCATACCTAAGAAATTCTTTGTTACTTCTGAAAATTTAGCTTGATCACAGATCTCAATGAGAGCTTTGACTCTAGTATCTGCTGGGACTGCCAAATCCTTCATGAACTGAGAAAAAGTAGGGGATTTCTCACTAGCAGCAACAAGATCAAGAAGCTCCGCTTCAACCTTATCTAATGCTTTGGCTTTTGCTGCTGCAATGAATAATGCAGATGCATAGTTTCCAGATCCCCCAAACATAGCCACAGGGACCTAATTTACAAGATAACAAGTAACAATAAGAATAGATAAAAAAAATATAGTAATACATTAAATAGTTTGTTGGACCTAAATTGTGTCACCTTAATCTTTGTTTCCTTTGCTGGAGAAGCAGAAGAAAAGTTCCTTGACTGCTGCAAAAAAATATGAACCCTACATTAGCAAACTCCAACAGACAATGTAATTCATTTCAATTAAATAGCATGGTATCAAAAGATAAGTATGAGCTCATGGGAACTAGCAAGTCAAACATAACAATTTCATGAAGCCAACTAAATCTCAAAAGTTTAGATCCTCTAGTTTCTAGAAACAAATCGCTGTTGCGTTTTCAGTTACTACATCAGAGCACATTTTAGAAAGATGGAAACATAAGAATACCATAAAGTCTTTATAAATGTAAAGGGGAGGCTACAAGATATAAAAATGATCAATTAAGAATACTTTCTTGAGATTCTAGAAAACAAAGGCTGTGGATAAGATTAAGGGTGTGTTTGGCCCGCAGCTTTTAGGAGTTTTAGATTTTTTCTAATATAAGCTCTCATTAAAAGAAAAGAGTTGTTTGGATAACAAATTTATAGCTTTGATGTAAAATAATAATAAGCTATTTTCAGTAGCTATCAAATCTAGCTAGAGCTTCTAACAAAGCAAAACTACCTTTTCACCCTTGATTAATTGTGTTAACAATTTGGCTTTTTTAAATCATTTACAATATTCAGGTATAGTTACATCTATTTTTTATAACATTTCTAGACAGCAGATAGCTACAGCTTGAAGCTAGTTTTACCAAACATACCCTAAGTGCATAAATCATTATAGTCCCCTAAAGACCTGAAACTAGAAGTTTCTTCAACAAAACTAAAGGTCAACATGTTGAGACCTCATTTCTATTCAGTTATCACATGACCCATAGCATTCAAGGTATGAGAGTATGCGACATAGCACATGACACACTGCCATATAAGCAGACTACAGAAAAAGGCAAACACCAAATTCACTTTAGTGCAGTGGCAATGTGGCATGGCACATTGTGTAAGTTTGTGATGTGAGTTTAGAAAATGATGATAAATTCTGTTCAAAGCCTCTTTAGCTTTCTAATTTATTCACTAATCAGAAATTAAAATCAACTAAATTAGTTAATTAGGTAAAAACATATTATTTGCTTTTTGAGTAACATAAAAACATATCCTTGCACCTAAATATAAAAAACAAGTACTTGCCTTATTTCAGTAAATCAATTGTTTCATAGATAATATCTTAATCACATCAATTCAGGCTTGTGCCAAACTATTATTACTTAACTCCAACATTGTAACAATGCTCTAAAACGTATTTATTTACATTTTGTTTAACTAAACCAGATAGATTGAGCCAAATAAAAACAGCAACAAGGTCTACAAACACGGCAGCACAACGCGTATTAGATAAAAAATAAATGCAATGGCAAAGGAAAGCGAAAGCTAAGTTCATGAAAACATAAATACTGCAAGTTCAACATGATAAGCTTTTTCATCAGTAATGCCTCTTGTGCAAAAAACTATTACATATTCATCTTATCATCTTCCTTTAGTTTTCACTTTTGTAAAATTAATAAAATTCAAATCAATATATTAATTCATTTCTATAGGATTCAGACAATATATAACCAAACCGAAACTAGCATCTTCATCCAATTTCCCCAAATCATATTCATCCATAAACTTAACCTAATCCTCATAACTAACCTAGAACAAAATAATCACATCTCAGAGCAAAATACAGCATAACACCATAATATTACAAACAAATCCAAAAGAAAACAACGATTACGGATCCTAATTTGCGTAAATTGAATTAGAACCTGTGGATCGGTGAAATTAGGGCAGAGCAAAGACCGTTCCACGATTGATCTCTGAGTAGAGAGAGAATCGGACATCAGAGACTTAGCAAAGCGAGGGACGCTTGATCTGAATCGTCCAGCCATCGCCATTACGAATCGAACAGAAATGAATCCAAACGCAGAGAAGAAGGAAGAGCGAGATGGAGGCTAGGAGGGTATTGAGGCTTTGTGTTTAGGCAAAAGGGGCGGACCTGTTGACATATTTACCCCTTTTTGTAAATCGGTCCCTAGTAAATTACAAAGTTGCATTTTTAATCCAGTGAATTTGGGAAGTGTTCATGTGGAATTGGCCCTTCAAGTTTAGTTAATCCTTATTTTAAGTTTTGGTTATTGATTTGAATTTATTCATTGTTAGTAAATATCTCTCCCCACGAGCATAATCAATCACATAACAAAGTGGAGACGTCGTGAACTGATCACACCGTCACGGATAGTGTCATGCCGCTGGTCGCCACAACGACACGCCTATGGTACCTCCATAGGTAGTTGACTCGGTATCCCTATCTCTTGTCTACGAATCTAGGGTTCTATGGCCGCACGAATGAACATATAATCCAACCTCCACCAGAGTATGTTCATCATGCGTAATGATCCTAATTTGAATGAAATAGAATAATGGCACACAAGCAATAACGTTTCACAAGTATATCACAAAAATGTTTTTTCTCAATAGTTTTCAAAATTAGTTTAACATCACACAATAGAATAGCTCAAGAGAAGGAAGCAGATCATATGAAAGAGTCATAGACCAGCGGATCAACTTTCACAAACAGCATAATTTTTAGCGAGTAAATAAAATAACGCAGAACATCTGTACCTGAATGAGTGTTTAAGCTCCTAATGTCTCCAAGGTCCACCGACGTGTTGAACGAAGTCTATAACGAGTAATTTTAACTATAAATTAGATTCATGTCCTTCTAGTCTTCCTCTAAAATCCCATATCCCACTAATTATTATTATTTATTTTATTTTATTTTCAATATTATCATTGTTATGTTATTATTATGAGTTTATTACTTTAGTACATGGAATTGATATAATATTTTAACAGCTAGAAAAACCCACTCAACTAAGACTCATTCAAATAAAATAAATAAAGTGACCCACTAAGTAATTAAATTATTAATAGATGGAATGACAGTAAATTGACAAAAAGTCCACTGCATGCGAATGTCTTCATATCCATTCAACTCTTGCATACCCCACGTACCTTGCCTTCCCTTGCATGGTTATTAGTCACATAAAAATTACCTGCTTAGGTTTGGCGATCCGTTTATAAGAGTTGTAGTTGCGGGGGGATGAGGCTTGAAACTCCAGGATCGTCGGTATGTTCGTTACTACAGATAAGGAAGAGGGGCAAAATTGGAGACGTATGTAAATTAGAGGGTGTTTGAAAGTGTGGTGGGAAAGTGCTTATTAACCTATTAGTTTTTCAAAAAGTCAATAAGTCAATAAGACATTTTCAAAAGCCAAAAAATCCTGGCTTTTGAAAATGATTTATTGACTTATTAGTCTTTCAAAAAGCTAATAAATCAATAAGTCATTTTCAAAAGCTATCCAAACACCCCCTTAGGTCAAAGAGAGGATTATGTTCCAGGAGATGATAACAATTTCATGATTATTTAGATATTGATTATTCATTTATTATTTTCTTTTCTATTTAATTAATCATTGCTATTTAATTATTTTAGAATTGCTTTTATTTAATTTTATGATTAGTATTTTTGGGCTATTTTAATACTACCCCCGTTAATTTAATTTCGCCCCCGAAATTCTAACCCGATTTTACTTCCTAAGAACATGTCGAAAGAAAGGATTTTTCCTAACAACCAAGTTTCTAAGTAGAGTAACCAAGATTCTATCTAAAGTGTCTACGTATCACTAGAATCAACTCATAGTATTAGACCAAAAATGACGGGTTATTATAAATCACATATGGGATTTGATAAAGCATAAGCATTACCAACAAGATAAATCATACATTATCCAAAACCTTTTTTCATGATATGGCACATGCATGATCTACGCTTGTTATTAGTGAAAATTGATCTGATTTCCTGTTTCATAACGATCAATGACTATAAGTTGCGATTCATTACCAAAAGCCTTTTTCAAAAACATTAGCAACCATTTGTAGGATTTAGCTGTCTCTGATCCTAAAACACAGCTCCAAGAGTGATGTTAGGGTGAAGGGGGTGGGTTACTCGGAGATGGCCGAGTAAGTGAGATAGTGCCCGGGTAAAAGGGGTACACCGCCCCCATCACCACGAGTTGAGGATCCGAGTAAATTGGCCGAGTGATTTTACCCGGGCCACTTTTTGGTGGGTAGGTGATTCCAACGGCTATAATGCCGTTAAACTTAAAAAAAATTATTTTTTTCAAACTCTATATATATCTCACTCTTCCCACTCTTTTCCACCTATATATTTTTATAAAACTCCAATTTTTTTAACAAAATCTCTTCATCCGATTGAAGTAGTAGACGATTGTGTAATTAATGAATTGCGGGATCAAGAGACACACTTTAGACTACGATATGATCTTGTTGAACATTTTGCTACACTACCGGAGTGGGCCAACAGCGATTCGGAAGACGATTATATTTAATTTCTCAGTTTTTTTTAATTTGTAACTTATTATTGTATTTTGTTATTTTTAGTTGTCTTTTGTATTTTTAATTAATAAAAAAGTATGTTTTTGTATTTAAATGTT
Source organism: Smallanthus sonchifolius (assembly GCA_023525975.1). Lineage (NCBI taxonomy): Eukaryota > Viridiplantae > Streptophyta > Magnoliopsida > Asterales > Asteraceae > Smallanthus > Smallanthus sonchifolius. Next base: position 18,262,368 of record CM042018.1, on the reverse strand, counting down.
TTTTTTTTAAGTTGGTGAGTAAATGATTAAGGTGTTTTCAATGAAATCTGAGTAAATGAATAGTTTTGAGGTGTCAGAATTCTATTGGACAGTTTTGATCGGTAAATGAGTGGATAAGGTGCCCCCTTCACCTTTAGTATGTTACGATGATGATTATCAATATTGGTGAATGGTACAAAAACCATTTTATATCTTACCACAAAAAAAACTCCAATAAATTCATTAAGGGAAATAATCACACGTTATTGTAAGAACAACATTAAAAACTGAAAACAGAAAATACCAAAGAAAAAAGACCTAGTTCTTTGTTTGAAAGTTGCATAAAATGAAATGATATCATCAAATATCTTAAAGTTTGTTTTGAATACTCATCAGCCCAAAACAATCCAGTTAGATGTCCACAATTTTTAATAGTATACTAAAAATTAAAAATCATGAAGAAATTATTTCTTATTCATAGCATAGTAACAACCATATATGTATCATGCTCCCAAATAAACAAGTTCAAAACCCTCTTAAAATTCTTGCAATCATCATAAGTTAGCACCAACAAGTTCAAATTCCTAATATATAGTCCTTTTAACATTAAAAGCTTAACATGCCCTATATTGTGTTTTGACATGTTACACAACAACTTCATTTTGTGTGTTTTGACATGTTACACAACAACTTCATTTTCTGCGTTTTGGCATGTTACACAACGACTTAATTTTGTGATATGTTAGCTTTCGTGATGTCGGAAGAAACCGAATATCATCTTGAGACACCTTGAGACACTAAACTGGGGTTATGTTCCTTAACGAACTTATATGCCTAGTATTTGTTACCATCAACTAACATCAAAGCAATATGTGCTTGACAATCCATTCTTTGGGAAGGTCTATTCATGTTTATTTTTTCATCTAATCAATAACTTCAAGAGTATCAAATGGTCTACATGGTTTGAGTCTCTCCTTTAAGCATATAATATATTTCAACTTGACAACATTATCAATAGCATATTGCGCTCATTTACGTGCACTAAAATCCCCTAACTTTTTGCATATGACTTGTGAAAATCAAATGCATGATCAATTGAAGGAAATATCATACCATCACATGGCGTGCATTAACTACCAACTTTTAATTTTAAAAAATTTCTTGTCGAAGTTAGCAGAAAGATGTTTGATACCAACTATTATATTGTCAATTGAATTGCCTACAAATCATGTTATAACATATATGAACTCTTATCTCAATAGAATTTATAATCGCATCCCAAAATAATTGTTTGCATGTAACATCCCAAAATCCGTAAATTTATAATTCGGATAAATGGACAACCCGGTTTTCAGTTAAAGGGTTTGGGTAGTGGGTTTTGGCGCGTATGGATCTATTTAATAAATCTGAAGGGTCTAAGCAGTTATTTAAAAAGAGGGTTTGAGATCGAAACGTGCGGGATGGAATTAGAGGGACCCGGATGAAACTTAGTGGTATAAAAACCACATTAGCGCAAACCCTAGACCATAATTGGCCTCTAGAGGTGTGCGACGGCTAAAGGGAGAGCCGCGAGAGAAAGTAAAGCCGGCGACGAGGGTGGTTAGGCGAAGGACCAAGGCGGTGACGGATGGTTTCCAATTGGGAGACTCCGAAACACGACGAGGTAATCTTCTTTTCCTCCTTGTATTAGGTTTTGGATGGTTTTTTTAATTAAGGTTGCTTAATTCCAGTGTTAAGGCCGCTAGAAGGCGACTTGGAGACGATTGGTGAAGAAATTGAGCGAGAACGGGAACCCCGGTGAGGAATCCGGCCACTGTTTCCGTCTCCGGTGGTGGAAGGCGGCGGGGATGGTAGGAGGTCCAAGGGCATGGCAACACGGTCACATGGATATATTATTTTTCCAATTCCGAGTTCGTTTGATAGGGGTTCGAGGAGCGCAAAGACAGACGCGCGAAATAGGCGAATCTGGCCACTGTTTCGCTTTCCGGCGACAGAAGCGGCGGATTCCGGCTACGACGACTGGTGAGTTTAAAAGGGTTCGGCGATACAGACTCGTGGACATATTGTTCGCCTAAAACAGAGTTCATTTGGGTCTGTTTTAAGCTACTCGAATATTGACGCACAAAACTGAACGTGCTGAAAGACGAATCTGCGTTCTGACAGCAGTGGTGGCGGCGGCAGCTGACGCTAATAATTTTCCGAGGTCCGGTGTGTCGAAATGAAAGCGTGGATAGGTGGATCGCGTGAAACAGAGTTCGTATGGTCGAGTTATAAACGAAACAGGTTTTGTATTCGCATTTGGTACAAGGTCTCTATACTAACGCGCCAAGGATGGCACGTACGCAAAGGTATGACCCTATAGAACTTTATATTCATTGTTGTAGATTATTTTGGGATATGAGAAAATTTTCGGGGACGACATTCGGGAACGTATTTCGGTAACGTTAATTTAGAGGTTTTTGTACGTGAATGAGCGTGTCGGTTGTACGGTTTGGGACGATTTAGACTGAGCTTGTAGCTTGTTGGTCCTGAGTAAGTGGGTTAGTGTTATAAAGGTCAGAGTGTTGATCTGGATAATTAATTTGACGACAGGTTCGCGTTGGGCTACCGTTTGCGGGTATGCGGCTTACGGAAGGAAAGCTTCGCAACCAGTGAGTTTCTAATCCCTTTTTTTTTTTTTTTACTATTTTACTGTTTTGGGGCTATCGTACATACTCGCGTGTTTTATTCTATTAATCAAACGTATTACGAGTTATGATTAAATTCTGAAGAGTTTTCACAAGATAAGTAGGTAATAATGAAACTAAGGATATATGTGGTGTCCTTAGGTTATGTGAACTAGGAGTTGGGATGATTGGTGTGTGTCGTACTATGAGTTATTCGGGATGAGGCGGAAATGAGTTTAGACGTTTTATGAGTATATTTAGGGTGTGTTATCATGGGAATGTGTGCGGGGTTCATGCTTAGTTAACGTGTCATGGTAAATGCTAGTATGATGTTATGTGTTATATGCTTGATGTTGTGTGTGTTTATGTCATTGTCCTTGTGACACGGCAGATGAGGATATGAAGGACGGGGTCCTTGGGGTAGTCACCAAGAGAGACAATGCCTTGGGGGCAGTGATGAGCTCGGAGTATGACGAAAACCCTGACGAGGGCGGTTGTGACGAGGTAATTGTTTGTGTGCATTTATGTTTAATTTAACTGCATGCAAGCGTTGATTGATATTTGTGGTGTTGTGATGTTATTGCTTCGGTGTAAGCATTTGATTAATTGTTATGTTGGAACGAGGTCGTATCTATGACTAATGTGTTGTAGCCCTTGTGAGAGCCATTGTTAGGGCTAGTCGAGTCTATGTCTAGGGTGTGGTTGATATAACCGGAATTCGTGTTGATACGCATGGTAAATTACAAGTTAGTAGAACGGTAAGTTCGGTCCATGTCGGAGAACTTACGGGGTTATGGGTATGGGTTGAGTCTAGGGTTGATGAACCCTTCTGGGATATTGTAGATAACGAGGGTTATCAATATGTCAGTAAACGACAAACCATCTTATAAAGGACAGTAATGTCCTGAGTTGAATTAAATATTATCGGTGACGTGAATGTTTGTATTTAAAATAAACTGTTAGAACTCACTTAGCGTAGCTGACTTTGTATGTATGTTATGTTTTTTTACAGGTGAGTTCCGTGGGCGACGTATCTTGGCTTGGGAGCGGTGCTACTCGGATCGGTGTATATGCATTCGTACGGTAAGGTTAAAAACGAATAACGATTTCTAATGATAATTACTATTTTAAGTAAGACTTCCGTTGTACATTTTTATAAAATGGTTAAGTGTTTTTATACGAATACCCTGTAATACGTTCTATAAAATTCACGAATCAATCGCAGATCCTTTATAACTGTGTCCCTTATTTTACTCATATCAATATTCATGTAATCGATTCCTAATTAAAATTTAACTAAAAGGACAATTCCACCCTTTCCGCCTAAATACAAAGGATACATGCCTCACTCTATGGTTCCTTCCTATGCTTAAGAGGGGACTTTTCCTTTGTATCTGAATCGCCCATACATACACGCACATACCTATATATATGCACGCGCGCGCACACACACACACACGTATATATACATATATAGGGAAATTTCAAATATACCCCTACAAACTAGAAAAAGAGCATATATACCCAACCAAAACTAAAAACTATCATATATATCCTTATAAACATTTAAAACATCATATATACCCATTTCATTAAAAACAATTTAAGAAATGACCATTTTACGTTTATTTTTCTAAAAGTTTAAAATTTCATATTCACCCATTTTTTACTTTAAAAAATTATATTTACCCATAAACAATAGTTTTATCAAAATATTATATTTAACTTTCTCGCTTTCTTTTATAATTTTACCAATTTTTCTTTTATAATATTTATTTATCATATATGGAGGAAGTCGTTTTCTTTTATAACAATGGAACTTGCAATCTACGATATCTTCTAAATAGGTTTGGAGAATGACAATGGTTACCGTCAAAAACAGGAGAACAGATGGTCTTTTATGTATGCCATAAAACTAAAAAAATTAGGTTATTAAAGGTCATATAATGGATAGGTTAGAATGGTTAAAAGGTAAAAGATCATTTAAATTGGTTATATATGATATTTTTAGTTTTGGTCTGGTGTATATGATATTTACCCATGTTTGTAGGGGTATATATGAAATACCCCTATATATATAGGTGAGGCTCACCAATATTTATAAGAAAACCAAGAAAACTAATCTAAATAATTGATCTAATAGATTAATGGTTGATATACTCAATAGCAATTAGGTAAATAAATGAAAATTAGAGGAGCTTAAATAATGAGATAAAGGGCAAATCGAGTAGATTAAAATTTTCAATTTTAGGAAACCTCTATGAAATCCCCTAAAAATCCTCCCCTCCCCCCCCCCCCCCTCTCCCTCCCTCCCTCCCTCTCTCTCTCTTCTATGTATTATAAAATTAAACTCCTGATGTACATAGTTTGTGAGCATATTTTTGAAATGAAAAGAGAAAAAAACTCAAGTTTACATATATGTAAACATGTATCAACAGAAAAAAATAGGAAAGAAGAACCGAGTTACATATACGTAGTTCATGCGAGTTACATAAATGAAATATCAATATAAACAAAAAAAAGAAATAAAAAGACAGAGAAAAAAAACTGAGATACATATATGTAATTGTATAATTTCAACTCAAATTACAGTAAGATATATATATATATATATATATATATATATATATGTAACTATAAAAAAAACAAATTACACAACACAAAACTAAAATCATATCATCATGGAACATATATATAACACTAAGTGTTTTGGTTATATATATACAACTCATAGTGCTACATATATGTAACATTATGAGTTGGATGTCTTGAATAAAAAAAAAGGAAGACACTTGTTCTTAAAATAATCGGTCTTCAATGGCAAGCTTCAAATCGGCTTCAATTGTCCACAAGGTTGCCGCACGTCATGTGCATACAACCATGGTTCTTTTCAATCGATAGCATACATTTTGGATAAGGCTTTGTGCAAGCAAGAATCCAGTATGTTGAGCTTCAGTGTTATTTTTCAGTACCCATTTAGCTATAGTTTCACAATCCAGAGGATGATGAACGTCCTCCATACATTTCCAACAAAAACCTTACTTGCAGAAACAAGAAATATCATAACTACTAGTCTCAAAATCATCATCAAATTCGACTAGCATAAACGCACCCTCGATCAGGGCACCATTTGGTCTTTATGTTTCTCTCGACATAAAGGCCATACCTTTTCTTTTCGTTTTCCATAGATAACACATTGATCATGTCCGAACCAACAGCAGCATCACATGATGGTTCAGGGCACCTTAGATTCAAATATCCACGATCATCACCGATAGCAGTGCAAACATAAGACTTCCAACACGTCTTACAAAAAGTATGGTCACATCCACATGTTGCAGTATCACGCTTCAAAACATATCCCACCATCAACGATTTTTTCATCTGTTTAGGGGAATTTAACAGTCGGATCAACGTCCAACAGACCAACACTCCTGTGAACTTTAGCGTCGTCCTGAAACCAAACTTCGTGACAACAGCTAACATCCCAATTATAGCGGAGCAACATCATGCACACGGAATCTCTCAGTATAATTAGGCTTCGTGACGAATGTGCCTAGGAGTTATACTTGGAGCTCTAGGTGTTCAAAAAGTATACCTTTGAAGGAATGAAGTATTTACGGGAGAAGACAACTATTTAAATTGTATTTATTTTTTATTTTTTTTGCTGGTTTTAGTAACATTTGTTGATCTCTAGTTTTGGTTCATCATCTGCTAGACTAGCATTTTGTTTAAGACTATTAGTTATTTATAATCTATTGATATTAATAGTTTATAAGGGTTAAACATGTTAAGTCGCTTGTGAGCTACTCGAATCGATTCACTAAGTGCTCGTGTCAAGTCGAGCTTAAACGAGCTCAAGCTCAAGGCTGAGCTTCATATACTAAGCTTAACTAGGCTCGTTAGCGTAAACGAGTAATATTTGTATAAATATAATAATTCACATAATTATAATTTATTATATATAGAAAACCAATTATATATGTATATAAACAAAGGGGACGGTTCCACTAAGAAGTGGTTTTTCGCTAATAAATACTAAGAAGTAGGTCAAGCGAACTCCGATTGAGCTCATTCCAGCGGCGTTGGAACCGTCTTATCGAACCCTAACCCGGGCCCAAAAACCTAAACCCCTCTTTACCCGCACCCCCAAAAACCTAAACCCCCCCTCTCCAACCCTACCCTGAAAAGCCTAAACCCACCACCCCCCAAAAAAAAAAAACAACCTAAACCCACCCCCATAAAAAAAAAAACCTAAACCATAAAATCTAAACCCTAAGGCTAAACCATAAGGCTAAAACCCTAAAATTCAAACGTAAAATTTAAACCTTAAAAGCTAAACCCTAAAAACTAAGATGGTAGAGTTCGACGAGACGGTTCCAACGCCGCAGAAATTAGCTCAATCGGAGTTCGTTTGATATCGTTTCTTAAGGTTTTTATCATTTCTTAGATTTCTTAGCGAAAAACTATTTCTTATTTGAACCTCCCCTATAAACAAAATAGTAAAATAATTATTAAATAATAAATGAGTCAAAAACAAGGGTGTTGCAAACGTCTTTGAAAAGAGTATATGGATCTTATAGAACTAGATTATCATTTAACTAGAGGTGATAAAATATATGGTCTATTTGTCACGGAGTTCTCTTTCTAACCTTTTTTCAATGTTTTGAAACCCGGACCGGACCGGCCGGTCGGACCGGGAACCGGTGGTCTGACCGGTCCGGTTACATGTGTTGAACCGTTTCTGCAGTGAACCGGTGGTCGGACCGGTTGAACCGGCGGTCGGACCGGAAACCGGGTGGTCGGACCGGTTGAACCGCTTGACTATTTTTTTTTTAATCTTTTTTAAGTCTCTTGGCTTCTTATTTCGTAGGTAATTGTTAGTTTAAAATTATTGGAATTGACTTGTTGGTGGTTTTTGAAAGGATTAAAAGCTATTTAGACTGATATATTTTTATAATATTTATGACGTCGTCCGGTTCTTAAATCCGGTCGGACCGGTCGGACCGGTCCGACCAGTGGACCGGTAAGGAGACCGATTCGACGTCCGGTCCGGTTCTAAAAACATTGCCTTTTTTGCACTACTTAGACGGTCGTTAAATTTAACATATTAACAATGCTTTGCAACAATTCAAGCGACTAAAACGGAACACAAGATTATTTGCTTTAAGAGAACTCTACAAACAGTTTTATAAGATAGTTTTGTACTTCTGTCGGATGATTTTATTATGGGAAAAATACCAAAAATGGATATTTTGCCGGCTAAATTAAAGCCGGCTAAATTAAAAAGCTTAGTCGGCAAAAACTAAAGGCTTAGCCGGCTTAGTACCGGCTAAATGTCCATTTTTATATTTTTTTAAAGAACTATGCCCATTTTGATATTTTTCCCTTTTATTTATACTAGTAAGCCTAGTGATCATAAGCCTAGAGTTCTCTATACAAAAATATAAGTACAAAGATGATAGTTATTATTACATATTTACGTGGCATGGATGGGAATACATTAACGGAGACCGTCATGTGTCACTTCAAATTTTTATTTTTTTATTTTTGTTTTCACCCTTCATACTCTTGGGATGTAGGTTTCAGGTCAGTCGGCCCTAGCCCTAAGCGGACCCAGTTTAGTTAACTTGTTGATTAAGGGTCCTAACCCTAATTTATGCCTATAAATTAATCTCTTGTACTTGTAATTTATTATCACTCAATAAAACGAAAACCCTAGTTGCCCCCCGTTGATGTAGGTCACATTGACCGAACCACGTAAATCTTGTCTCTCCTTTATTTTTCTTGTTTGTGTGTTGCGTGTTTGATCCTAACAACTGGTATCAGAGCTCGGGCTCTTGATCGATCAATCGCAACCACAGGTCAGTCCGCCGCAGCCAACGCCGCTACAGTAGCCGCCACCGCCGCTACAGTAGCCGCCGCTACAGTACTGTCGTCGCGTGAACAGTAACGTCGCTACATTGTTTCGGGCGCTACAGTGTTTTCCGACTGCTACAGTGTTTTCCGGCGCTACAGTGTTTTCGGCATAGTGGATGCGTTGGCCAACATGTATGAGAAACCATCAGCTGCTAACAAGGTGTTTCTAATCCGGGAATTGGTCAATACACGCATGAAAGAGGGAAGCTCTGTCAGTGATCAAATCAACCTCTTTAACTCTCATCTGAGACGTTTAGCGTCAGTTAAGTTCAAAATTGAGGATGAGTTGCAAGCCTGCTTACTCCTATCTTCATTACCTGACAGTTGGTCAGGAACTATTACTGCAGTCACTAGTTCAGTTAATTCTGACGCGTTAACTTTCAGCAAAGTTCGCGATTTGATTATGAATGAAGATTCTAGAAGGAGAAACATCGTAGAATCATCAAACTCCTTGTTAAGCACCTAATCAAGGGGAAGGAAGAATGAGAGAGGGAGGAACAGAGGCTGATCCAAGTCTAGAAAGAGAGGTCAGTCAAAACCAAGGGCCGGCATTGAATGTTGGAACTGTAAAGAAAAATGGCACTTTAGAAACCAATGCCCCAAACCACCAACTGTAAAGAAGCAAGTTAGCAATGTGGCAGCCGAAGAATCAGAAGAATCAGATAGAGAAACTCTCATTTTTTGTGTTGAGAGTTCTGTGGAATCCGGGATCATGGATTCAGGTGCATCGTTTCACGCTGTCTCATGCCTAGATATGGTCAGAAATCTACTAACAAGTAATCATGGTAAGGTTTGTTTAGCTGATGACCAGATACTTAATATTACAGGAATTGGTGACGTGGACTTAAAGACCTCCATGGGAACTACCTGGACATTGAAAAATGTTAGGGTGATTCCAAATCTGAGGAGGAAATTGTTCTCAGTTGGTCAGTTGGATGACCAAGGCTTAGATGTCCATTTTGGGGGTGGGCAATGAAAAGTGACCAAGAGTAACTTGGTAATTGCTAGAGGAAAGAAACGGGGTACGTTGTATATGGTCGAGATACCAGCAGATGGTGTTAATACAGTAACTAGTGGACCGAGTCCTTTGTAGGTCCCCGGGTGTCTCGGATCGTTACGTGTGGGTGTGTGACTAGTCGGACCGGGTGCGGAATGCCCGTGACTAGGTGGAGAATCAAGCAACAAAAAGTAAACCGACAACGAAATCACTTTCAAACTCCGTCTATTATAAACTTGAAGGTTACAGAGAGAATACTACTGAGTGCAAATGTGTGCGTACATAAATTCTGTCAACCTATTCTATTTATACTAGACCTGATCTCTGCGCACTTAACAAGTGCTCAGGGCAAATTGTTCATGCGTACTTAGCAAGTACGCAGAGTATTCTTGCGTACTTGCTAAGTACGCAGGAAGTAATTCCTGCACACATGCTAAGTGCGCAAAACACTTAGAGAAATTATACAACAATAACATGCATTAGAAATTACAACTCGATAACTAATACATACAGACACTAACATACAAAGACTAATACATACAAGACAAGTACAAAAGCTAAGACACAATCCAGAGTGTCTGTCACACAAAAGTGCTTCAACAAACTCCCCCTTGACAACAGCTCTGGATTGTCTTCGGTCTTTACTGCTCCCCAGCTTTAGCTTCCATCTTCTTCTTGTAGTCAAGGCAGAACTTGATCACCTTTTCGTATTTAGAAGCAAGGAACTTTGTCCACTCATCCGTGTACATGCAGTACTTGTTAGCTAGCGCCTCCAGATCTTTCATAGAGAAGTTTATGAAGCAGACTTCATCAAACACTCTGATCAGTTCCCTTGGCACTAAGCTTCCACTATCGGACCACACCTTTCCAATCACCACTGCCTCGCCCGATTTAGGAACTATGTACCAGTACCATATGTTACCGAGGATATCCTGAGATAACTTGCTCAGGGGAATCTTGGTTTCACACAGCACTGGCTTGTATACCAGTTTCTTTAAGCTTCTATTAGTCACAGGATGTCTAGCGTTCTTGTCCCTTACTCGCTTGGGCACTTAAGGCTTAAACATTTCGAATTTCCCAGATCTTACCTCTCGCTGTAGAACCTGCCACAAAACCATCGCTACTGCGTGATTTGAGTGACCCAGCAGCTCTCGGTTTACTAGGTTCACGAGGTCGTATCTTGGTAAGGAGTTGAAAGCTTCGCTGGTTGGTTTCAATTATTGAACCCCCCAGCTCGCTTGATTACAAACAACTTCTTATCCTCCTCGAACTTCACAGCTAAGATCATCCCTGTCGCTCCGTGTTTGTCTATGATTGAAGTCTTTTGCCAAACAGGAGCCGGATCCTTCGATGAACTTGCAGGCATATGTTTGTCTTTCTGTGCCTCTGGATCCACAGGTGTAGGGTCGGCAGGGGAGGCTTCAGTCGACGCCTCAACAGTACTAGCAGTCTCGACTGATCCTGTGTCAAGATGAGATTCAAAGGATGGAACTTTGAAGATCTCTCCATCTTCAAACTCATACTCTCCTTCCCCGTCGCCCTTGGGAACTTCGATCACCACATCATCATCTTCCTCATCCCAGTCATCACCAGAGTCAATCTCTCCCTCTTCCAGATTACAGAGAACCTCGATCTGTGCTTCTTTGGAATAGTTTGGCTCTAATAATAAGATCACATCAACTGACACGTCGTCAGATAGATCTTTCAGAACGTCAGCCACCGACTTTCCTTTATTGTCACCTGAAGCATCACCTCCACCTTCACTCTGAGTGGACTCCCCCTCAGCCATAGGCACGACAGAAATGGGAACAATCACCCAAGCCGACGATTGCTGCTCACTTCCGCTCGGTCCATCTTCAGGATCCTTGTCCTGATCATCACCCTTAGTCAGATCAAGTAAGTGACAAGCCTCATCACTGCTAGGCTTAGGTGGTTGCTTCTCCAACAGCTCCTTCAACTTCTCCCCCTAAGCAGCAAGCGTCTGGGCCATATCACAGACCAGTTTGACCATAGTGTCATGCTCTAACCGCTGCTTTTCATCAGCCACCCGTTGTTTCTTCAACACTGCTACTTCATCAATCAAAGAGTTGATATGGCCCTGTTGCTTGTCAGATTCTTCTCTTGATTTCTGTACCGTTTCAAGAAGACTCGCAACTTGAGTTTCTAGGGTAGTGATCCATGTATCATGAGGATCAGGTCCCCTGGAAGACGATGCTTCGGCTTGATGAGTTGGGAAAGTGAAGATTTCATCGAAATCAAATCCATGAGTAAAATCTAACTCATGAAATGGTTCACTGGTGTGTTGAAGAGTGGTTGTGGGGATTGAGGTAGGGATGGTGGTTGATTGAATGGTGGTAGGGGTGATGGTGACAGACTCGATTAGAATAGGAGTTGTCACCGTCATTTGGACAGATTACACAGGGAGGGACACTATCACAGGAACCTCCTCTGTGATAGCAGTGATAGCCACAATAGGTGTTACACGTGGCCTCCTCCGCTGTCGCCTGTAAAGCTGTTATGAAGGTGAGGTAGAAGTGGAATCAGTTCTCGCGGCCGTTACATGTGCTTGCCTCTGAGCACTGACTTCTACCTCACGAAGGATAGCTTGTTGCGGCCTATCCCTCCGTTGCTTATTTATACTTTCTCTTCTGCGTCTCTGTATAGCAGCGTCCGAATCAGAATCGGGCTCGTATTCACTGCTAGTCTCTTGTCGCTTTCTCTTGGAAGATGACTCGGGAAGGGTTACCTTCGTCGGTCTTCTTAGGTGTGCCTAGGACGGTTCATCATCAGACTCAGAGAAATCTGACTCGGTTGATTCAGAGTCGGAATCTTCAGCACCTCCAACTTCCTGTTCTTCATCTCCTTCTTCTTCAGACATTTCATCTTCAGATTCAACTTCCTCTTCTTCTTGTTGTTCATCACTGTGTTGACTGAGTTCTGGATCAGACTCGGCACTATACCATCTGAAGTCAGCAGGGGCCACATATGCTTCATTGATCAGGTAGCCAAAGAGTGGAGTATGCTCAGGGGTAGGTTCTACACTGCCTGGCGTTAAGAACTATGAGAAGACTCTCTTTGCCACCCGCTTCACCTGTAGTCTCTCCCCAATAGCAGGTAGATTTGGCAATGCATCATTGATCAATAGTTGCACAAATCTTGGGTAAAACATGAATCTAAATCTCTCTACCGTATTGATCTGATAAGTTAAGGCTTTGTAGATGTATCTTGAGAAGTTGAAACCCCTGTTGAGAGACAAACCAACCATGGCTGCTGCAAGATCATGTCCCATGGCATCCTTCCTCGCCTTCCTGGAAGAGATGCACATGATCATAACGTGGGCAAAGTACCTCCACTGATCTAGCACCCACATCTTCTTGTAAGATGAAAAATCCCGTACACCGACGTATCCCATACGCTGCCTCCAACACCCATCCATAAAGTAACCAGGATAGGCAGTTGGGTCGGTGGCGAGATCCCGGAACTGTATGACCCTTCGAATTGTGTCCTCTGAAAAAGCAATGTCATGACCCGCAATGGTAGCCCGAATGACGTTAGGGGTTACCGTGCAATCATGATCCGCTGTGTCCCAGAACTGCTCCAGATACGGTCTTGAAACTATCGGTTCAGCCGAGATAGCATAGCTGATCTTTGAATGGTTTAAGAACTCAACTATCTCCCTGTATTGAACTGCAGCACCCTTCCATTCCGGTTCAGTAAGTGCCAGTAGATTGAACTCACTGGTAAAAGCACGAGCCATCACTGCAAAAACACACAACGAACACAATAAGAACAAGAAGCATCATTGGAAATGAATCAAACATGATTTGATATAGCATGTCACACCCCCCGACCGACGGCGGAATCATCGGGGCGGGACATGTAGACTGTTCATGAGCTCAAGGTTGACTAAATTGTAATATGTTAAATCCATTTCCATTCAAACAAACATGAATCAAATTCAAAGTACATAATGAAATACAATTTGTTTTTGAATTAAGATTAACTAGGTCCAAAGCCTATGTGTAGCATGTCTTGATCAAACTCATATGAAAGCACCTGAAACATGAATAAAATAAGGTCAACAAAAAAGTTGGTGAGTATAACACAGGTTTGTATATAGGTAGCATATAATTTGTAAACCAAATCCTTTACATAACATGATAAATAAGGCGTTTATGGGGAGCAGCTATTGTGTAACCAAGTACAATCAAACCTTTGTAACTAGCATGCAAAAATTGTGTTGTCGGTTTCAATCACCGCGCACCTGGGTGGGTTTGTCAGACTCAATAGATCTATCATTGAAAACCGTCGGCTTGAAAAGTTAATGATTGCACATAATCGCATACAAAAGGTTAGCACACCTAGCCCTCGGGCCTAAAGCCCAAATTGCACACATGAATGTAAATAGGATTTGTACTTGTGTTGTTTGTGTAAATGTAAACATGTAATTTGAATAGTGATCATGTTTCACCCTAAAAATGTAAAAGAGTAAATGGGGCTATGTATACTCACTTGATTCGAAGGCGTAGCTAACACGAGATACTAGCTAGTAATGTGATCCTTGTAATGCACAACGTTAATCTAGTGTGGAATATATATTGAATTAATAGTGTACAATAGTCTATGTCTAAGTCTAGGGTGAAATTGGATGAGTGTATGAAGTTTGAGATTTGTACTTGGAAGGTGTTGTGTGAAATGAACGATTTGAAAATAAACCTTTTCAGAACATTTTGATTAAGGTTAGGGTTCGAATAACTAAATATATAAATTAAATAATTATTGTTTATTTAGTTATGAGAAATAATGTAAGTATTTAAATGTAATTAAGTATAAATAAATAATTGATTTTGTTTAAACATGAATTAAATAAATAATCATCATCTTATTTATTTATAAAAATTTGTAACTTAACCATTTAAAATACCATTTAAGTGAAAGATTTTACAATAAATATAAATTTAATTTTTATAAACTTTAAATAAATAATATTTATTCCAAGATTAAACATTTAATCTTTTTTTTAATAAAGAAAACACATTTTTATAAAGTCTGAAATATTACTGATTGAAAAATATAAAATTTATAATTCTGCCAAAAATCTGACTCACACACGACCGTGCCTCGGAAGGGCACGATCGTGCTCAAGCCACGGGCGCGACCGCGCTAGTCGGGGCGTGACCGGGTTGATCAACAGAGGGCATAAACTAGACAAATCAATAGGCACGACCGTGTCTTGGTCTGGCACGGTCGTGTCCAAGATTCTTAGACACAACAGAGATTAGCCCAAAGGGCATGATTAGGTCTGGACAAGAGGACACGACCGCGCTGCTACTCGGCACGACCGCGTTTCGTGAGGCACGGCCGCGCTAGACGATTAGCGCGACCGTGTCTCTTCCAAATCAGACATGAATTGGACAAATCTTGTATTTATAGCGTTGGAATTGTTAGGGCTTTTGATTACTGAGTTGTTACGATTCTATTCATATAAATTAATTGTATGGAAAACGTGGTTAAGACTGGTTTCGATTAAATCATTTTTATTAAAATAATAATTCTGATTCGGGATGATTTACATATTGAAAGCCCAAATTGATAAGGGGCTTTTGATAAAGAGACTGAATCGACTGAGGAAAAGGTTATAGTTACCCTGAAGCGTATCGAATTGATGGAGAACGGTAGAACGGAATTCCGACGACAGCAAGATTAACCTCCGGTGACTTCTGCTGCGATTCCGACTGCTTCGACGGCTTCGGTCGTTCCAGAGAGGGTTGAATATCGTATGGTGATGGATTGCTCGAGAGTATTCGGATCGATTTTGAGGATTCGAGGCTTGGGAGGAACTTGACGGTTTCTTGAGAGGAAAACGTAATTGGATTGATAAAGCTCGTAATGGACTGAGATATTTTCTTTGTCAGAGAAAATAAAACGTAATTGGTTTCGAATTTCAAACGATCGGGCGTTTTGAACTGCATTTACGTTTCGACTGTTACGCAAGCGCGACCGTGCCAAGATGGGCGCGACCGTGCTTAGGCACCGGGCACGATCGTTCGAGGACCAGTCGCGCGATCGTGCCGAGGCACTTGGCGCGACCGTGCCAAGACGAAGCACGACCGTGCTAATTAGGGTTTCTTGATATTTTGTTCAACTTAAATTTTTGATTTTCAGGTTCTATAAGTTTGAACTAAATAGTTACTTGTATAGAGATTAATTGCATATAACTGAGTAAAACTTGCGGATTTGTATTGAGTCATTGCATTTAATTTATGGCGAGAAAAAAATAGTAAGACAGTGCACGAGTATTTGGTTTAAAATGCGTTTCATTGAATTGAAATACGAATACTAAAAATCAGAAATGTTACATAGCAATTACACAATGAACTGAATTTCAGACTTAGAAATTTTTCACAAGTGTCCTTCCTGCGTACTTAGCAAGTACGCAGGGGTTAGTTCTTGAGTACTTAGCAAGTACGCGTGAATTACTTCTTGCGTACTTGTTAAGTGTGCAGGAACTTACACTTAGCCAAATTTCAATTTCCAAAATTCAACAGATGTGAGGCATTGCTGTGGATTAGGGTCACCACAAGGTCGAAATACATGATTAGGACCTATGGAACCACTATCAACAGCAATGAGTTGCTAAACTAGTCAATTTTGACCTAGCCTTGATCCGACGGTAGTCTACAGTCAAACAAGGGGTCAAAGACAAATCAAACCCTGATACAGACAAATTAGGAGTCAATAAGCTTCGATTAGAGACTAATAACAAGTTTTAGGTCTTAATTTTTATTTAGAACAACCAAAATCGGTCAAAGCTTCACTATCAAACCCTTCAACGAATCTGTCAATAATAGGAGATTTAACGGATGGAATGGACTGAGATTCTCCCTAAAGATTAGTAAGGTGAAGATGAAACAAAGACCGGGATGAAAAATCGATTAGGAACACACGAAAATCTTGAGTGAAAAAGAGCAGGAGGTATTCAACAGTGTGAAACGTTTGAAATGAGATGAAACCCAAGAAAAATTGTAACTGCTGTATATATACCCAACACAAACTGGTCGTGCGTACTTGTTAAGTACACAGGGTTTACATCATGCGCACTTAATAAGTATGCAGAGACCCTTGTGTGCTCAAACTTTCAACTCAAATTATGAAGATTTCAAGTCAAATAACGAACAAGATAAACACATTCAATCAAGAGGATTCAAAGTCAATTCAAGAAGGTTAAACACAAATATTTTTGCCTTTTCTGATTAAAATTGAACTGTACACAAACTTAGAATCTTTTTGATCTTTTCTAGATAGAAATATACAAGTATATACACACACACACACACTATTTTTGTTCAAAGACACGAGCAGAGGATCATATCAGGCTAAACTATAGCAAAAACGATACAAGATAAACGTAAAAGAATATGGGATCATGTCATGGATTATAATTTATTCAAACATAATAAGCACATAAACAAGTAATTCAAGTTGACAATATTATAAGATTTGAAACCATAAGCATCTTTGTATCACGTTCTTGTGTGTTAAGGTATTAATTTTAAGATATACAACATGTACCCCACTGATATGCTACAGAAATGTAAATAATACTATCTCAAGGCATCTAAGATTTTCCCAAAGATTTTCAAATCTCCAGAATGAAGTTACATCGTTTAGCATAAAAAAAATCAAGCAGAATCCATAAGGATTATCAAGAATCATAAGATTCGGAATCGAGTGATTCAAATGTCTTGATTTGATTGGATTTTCTTCTATGAATATCATATGATGATTCAGGTTAATAGATATGGAGTCTGAGGATTTAGGTAAGGTGATCTAACTTTTATCTGGATTTGATTTCAATGAATCAGGTATGATTCAAGGGTGAATACATGCTCAACGGTTGATGTAAAGACATGTCTTGATTCAATCTCTCATTGCATACTTGTGAGTATGGGTAGTGAGATGAACCGCAGTAATTGTGCTAAAGACATAACCCGAAACTGGTCTCTTAAGAAAATATTTGCTAAAATCTTACATCCTTTATCTGATAATGATCTTTTGTATTCTTTTACACACGCACACATGCATACATGGGTTCAAATCACAGTTGTAGTCTAGATTTAGTTTCCACACTACTAGTGATTCAAAGACGCCTACAGCTTACTGACAATTCAAATAACTTGTAAATAAGCAGATAAAAACGCAACAATTTAAACAATCAAGTAAGCATGATGCAATCATTTCCCATATTAGCAGTCTATGGCGTTTAGATTATTACTGATGTACTATCATTTCCTCTTTTCTCAAGATAACTTTGAAATTTTCTCCATTTTCTATTTTGTTTGGATTTTTGTAAAATATTTAAAAAGTAAAAGAACTATACAGAAAACTTAAAAGATATAAACTTTAACTTTCATGAATTGAATTGATTTAAGAAAAATAAGTTTTCACTCTGGATTGAACATTCCTATCAAGTTGACAAGATGTTCAAAGCAGGTTCGATCAAACGCCTTAGTGAAAAGGTCAGCAAACTTGTCATCTGTGTGAACCTTTACAAGTTCAATGAGATGCTTTTTAGCACAATCACGGATGAAATGATGGCGAATTTCAATATGTTTAGTTTTGGAATGTTTTACCGGGTTGTTCGTGATGGACATGGTGGCATTGTTGTCAATGAACAGTGGAGTTCTAGTGAAGTTTAACCCATAGTCTCTCAATTTCTGTTGAATCCACAATATCTGAGAACAACCGCTGGCTGCAGCAATGTATTCCGCTTCACATGTTGAGACAGAAACCGTTGACTGCTTCTTACACTTCCAAGAAACCAGTCTGTCTCCCAAGAATTGACATCCACCAAAAGTTGACTTTCTATCAAGGTTACAACCGCCATAGTCTGAATCGGTATAGGCTTTGAAGTCAAATGACTGTTGCTTTGAGTATCAAAGACCCAATCGGGGTTTCCCTTTCAAGTATCTAAAAATTCCTCTTGACAGATATCATATGAGACTCCTTCGGTTGTGACTGAAACCTTGAGCAAAAGCATACAACAAACATTATGTCGGGCCTTGAAGCTGTGAGATACATAAGAGATCCGATCATCCCATAGTACAATTTGCAATCCACATCCTTTCCATCTTTGTCTGGATGCAGACCATGATTGACGGGGATAGGTGTACCATAAGTACTGCTATCATTCATCTTGTATTTTGACAAGATGTCATGCACATACTTAGTTTGATGCAGATAAATTCCATTCTCTCTTTGACTGACTTGCAGACCCAGGAAGAATGACAATTCACTCATGTTACTCATCTCAAACTTGGACTTCATCACCTATTCGAATTCCCTACACATCTCTTCATTTGTAGACCCAAATATAATGTCGTCGACATACTGTAACATCCCGTCTTCAGAAGCAAATATAAAAAAATAAAAATAAAAATGAAATTGTAATTTAAAGTAAAGTTTGGGGTAGAAAACGTAAAAAAATAAATGAATTGAAAAGGAAGCTAGGGTTATATTAGTAGGCTTAAATAGGTGCAACCCACCTATTTTTCTCCTCCATATTTAGACCAAGAGAAAAGAGAAAAGAGAAGAAGGGAAGAAATCCCGTTTTTAGGGTACACAACTTTAAAGATCGGATGATCCTAGGAGATTTAACCGTCGGATCATTCTCAAAATTTTACTGGAGCTTCATAGAACGTAAAGGAAGACTTCCACCGTCGGGTTTTTGATTTGAATGACTGGAGGTCGGGTTTTGCTATCACAAACAGTACAGCGATTTTTAAGAGATTCCGGCGACTGTTTCGGTTTTCCGGCGACGTCGGAGGTGGGTTCCGATGGAGGCTTAGTGGGGATCTGGTAGATATCATCGAGACGGTTCCGTGGACGCTTGAATCATCTCAATCGGAGTTCGTTTGCTATAGTTTTGAGCTACTCATATGCTTGTCAGCAAAATCTTACAAAGGTAACAACTTTACATAAAGTTTACGCTTTTAGCAAAGAGTTGTATATGAGTTACGGATATATGATGATATCAAGTATTTTGAACGATTAAAGTTGGAAGCTTTACATATTTAAAGATCAGATCCCAATTTTGTTCTTGAGATAATAGTTTCTATTGAACAAAGTAGTTTCTATTGAACAAAGTAGTTTCTATTGAACAAAATAGTTTCTATTGAACAAAGTAGTTTCTATTGAACAAGTAGTTTCGATTGAACAAGTAGTTTCGATTGAACAAAGTAGTTTCGATTGAACAAGTAGTTTCTATTGAACAAAGTAGTTTCTATTGAACAAGTAGTTTCGATTGAACAAAGTAGTTTCGATTGAACAAGTAGTTTCGATTAAACAAGTAGTTTCGATTGAACAAGTAGTTTCGATTGAACAAAGTAGTTTCGATTGAACAAAGTAGTTTCTGTTGAACAAAGTAGTTTCTATTGAACAAAGTAGTTTCTATTGAACAAAGTAGTTTCTATTGAGCACATAGTTCGATATGAACCACGACCCGAAACTACTCTAGTTCGATATGAACCATGATCCGAAACTACTCTAGTTTCGATATGAACTATGACCCGAAACTACCATAGTTTCGATATAAACTACCTATCGAAACTACTGGGTTCGAGCTTAGCAATGTTTAGTGTCAACTAGGAACACTACCTTATGTGGATGACTTTATTATACAGATCGTGAGTGACATTAGTGACGCTCAGTAACCAGCTAAGTGTATTTCAGAAACTACTCATCAGGTGAGTTCTATGTGCCCCCTTCTACGTTATGTGCAAATTATTTTAAATGTTTTGGGGCTGAAGTGTATACACTAAATGATTAAATGTTATAAATGTCAATTTGATCATACGTATATATATAAATACTTATATATGAAAATGAATTATGAATAAAGAAAGAAGCGTATGATTTTAAAGAATAAATGAAAGAAGGACATAACGTAAAAGAATGAAATCTTGCTTTATATTACATATATATTGCATGTTATGAATGAATGTAAACGTTATAAACCCTTCTATGACAACGGCTACTTCGGTAGACGGACGACCACGTGACTATTTTGCAACCGGGACAAAAACGTTCCTTCGCAAGCTAGGACGTATGAAAAGGTATTAATGGACGGTTGAAGCAAATGCCTTAACTAAAGTAGAACGGTTGCATACATAATGGTCGCGTGGGAAACGGATGCCCTAGGGCAGACGGACAAAATGACGGACTACGACGGTAGGACGGTTTAAGAGCGGACGGACAAAGGTTGTCGGACGGATTAATGAATGACGGACGGTTTTCTAGAGCCGGACGGTAATGAAATGGGCTACGACGGTAGTTCTGACAGTGATGTCTTCGTGACATTCACGACAAGTATGACGGGTTGATCTCCCTTAAGATTATGGCCAATAAGTGTTCTCTCAAAAAAAAAAAGAAGTATGTATGTACATATGTATATACCCTCAATGAATGTTATGTGAGAACAGTAAAGTAAAGAATATTTAAAAGTATGAATATATATATATATATACATTATATTCATGATAAGGTAAATATTATGTATGATTGTCTTTAAACTAGAACTCACCAGCGTTAGCTGACTTTTAGTATACATTTCAGGTAACAAAGAAAAGGGTCGTGCGAAGGCGTGAAGGTTACCCGGCTAGAGACTGACATCCCGATTTATGTTTTTGTTAAACAATGATGTATGTGTTAAATGTTAAGACTTCCGCTGTAATGTACTCAAACGTGAATGTTTTTTGCTGTTAATTGAATATGTTAAATTTAAAGTTCAGTATTGATGACTTTGTTTATGAGTAAATCCAACAAGTGAGGCCTCCCGGGTTTGGGGCCTTACACATACACTTGTACAAGAAGAATATCACCAACTACTTTCCGAATGAAGAGGGTCGAGTCAATATATCCACGGTCGAAACCATTTGACAGTAGATGTTTTGATACTGTCACATTCCATGCCCGAGGTGCTTGATGAAGACCATAAAGTGCTTTGTCGAACTTATACACTTTATTGATATTATGCGGATCTTCAAAGCCGGGAGGTTGAGTGACATAAACCTCTTCATGAACTTTTCCATACAGGAAAGCACTCTTCACATCAAGTTGATAGACCTTGAAGCTGACATAGGAGGCATAAGCCAGAAACAGTCGAATGGCCTCAAGTCTAGCAACTGGGGCATATACTTCTGTGTAATCCAAGCCCTCTTGTTGATAAAAACCCTGAACAACCAACGTTGCTTTATTCTTCACTACAACATGACGATCATCCGTCTTACACTTGAACACCCATCTGGTTCCAATTGGTTGTACGCCTCTTGGCAAGTCAACCAAATCCCACACATGCAACTTTTGGAATTGAGACAGTTCTTCTTGCATCGCCTCAATCCAGCAGTTGTCAGAGAGATCCTCCTTCACATTCTTCGGCTCTAACTGGGACACGAATGCAGCATGCAAACATGTTTCCATGACACTAGTGTCAAGTATCTCAGAGTACAAACTAGTGTTCTCAGCAATGGTTCTATGACGAGTTTGAACACCGACATGAGGATCACCAATAATGTTGTCAATTGGATGATTCTTATGCACTCTCGTCTCTGGTACATTCGGTTCCAGAAGAAGAAGATTCAATGTTGATTGGATCAGCTGGAGCTTCATTTCCTACACGAGTGTTAGGATTAGCTTGAGCGTCATTTCCGTCAACATGAACACCTTCAATGTTATCACTATCATGAGTTCCAGATGCAGATGCAACATTGGAATCAGGAGTTACAATCGGTACAGTTGCACGGGTTGAGAAACTGGAGTCATCGCTGCCACCAAATAATTAATACACATTTACGGCATCATCGGCAGACAAATCAGGAAGGTTGAAAGATTTGAATAGCACATCATAATCAAAACCCCAAGCTGGACCAGTTGGTTCTAGTGGAATGCTGTGTTTACTACAATCCACTTCAAACCATTCCTCGACAGTACGAGTTCCTATATTGTACACTCTCTTGCAAGGCGAGTTGGCAACATATCCTAAGAAGATGCCTTCCACCGTTTTTGCATGAAACTTAGACTTTCGGTCTTTGTATTGTAGCAATAAGGAACAGGGACTACCAAAAGGAACTAGATAGTCAAGATTGGGAGGTCGATTGTTGATCAACTCATAGCAAGTCTTGTTGTGCCTCTTCACAACCAGAACTCTGTTCAAGACGTGACAAGCTGTATTAACTGCTTCTGCCCAGAAAGTGACAGGAAGCTTTGCATCTGACAGCATTGTCCTTGCAGTCTCAATCAAGGTTCTGTTCTTCTGTTCTGCAGCTCCATTCTGCTGAGGTGTGTACGGGGCACTAAATTTGTGACGGATCCCCTTCTTGAGACAGAAAAGTTTCACCAAATTATTCTTGAATTAAGTTCCGTTATCACTCCTTATTCTTCTAACCTTCAACTTGAAAAGAGATTCCAAGCCCAGGATCAGGTATTGAAGAATGTCAGCAGTTTCGTCCTTTGTACCTAAAAAATGCACCCAAGAAAAACGTGAGAAATCATCAGTTACAACTAGACAGTATGACTTACCTCCAATGCTCCTGATACTTATGGGGCCAAACAGATCCATATGTAATAACTCCAAAGGGGTATCGATGGAGTTTTGGAGCTTGGGCTTGTGAGACTTCCGTTGCTGTTTGCCCTTTTTACAAGGCATACAGTCATCTGTAACGGTAAATCTCAGCTTAGGAATACCGGTTACCAAACCGTTTCGGACAAGATTATTCATTTTTCGATAAGAAATGTGTCCGAGTTTCCTATGCCACAAGATAGAGTCAAGCTCTGTCGCTTTGGTAAGCAAACAAGTAGCAACAGATGAGGTGGTTGTAGCCACGCTCATATCAATATGATAAGTGTCGTTTGTCCTTGGTGCTCGCATGAGAATACAGTCTTCAGGAACCTCAAAACCAGGTTTGAGAATCATGCATTCAGTCTTGTCAAACATAACGGAGTACTCCTTGTCGAACATCTGGGAGACACTCAACAGGTTATGCTTCAGCTGCTCGCAGAAGTTGACGTTGTCGAAGCTCACACAACCATTTGAAACCACGCCTTGACACGTGATACTACCGCCTTTCTCTCCAGCAAAGGCCATATAGCTTCCTCTAAATGTTTTCACATCTTGAAGCAGGGCCATGTTACCTGTCATGTGACGGGAGCGTCCACTATCTACATACCAACGATTAGAGATAGTACCCTTCGGATGTCCCTGCACGAGTCACAAGAAATTAATTAGATTTGGAGACCCAAGCCATAGTGGTCTTGGGTCGTCCGTCTTTCTTAAAATAAACAACCTCAATTAATTCACATAAGTGACTGTCAAAAATGGATGAATCTTTAGAAGACTTAGGACTAGGAGATTGAGAACTTTTTGATTTCTTATTCCAGGACCTCTTCTTTTTCTTAACTGGAACAGTAGACTTAGATTCAACAGTAGCAGGTGAACTAATGGAAGCTTCACCTGATTGAATTCCAGCCAGCTGTTCCAGCTTTCTCAATCTCTTGTTCCTTCTTCTCCTCTGTGGTTTGGAGAGTTTTACCACAGGTTTCTCACCAGTAGGTGCACTACCAGATGTAGATGCACAGGGTTTAGCAGGTTGCTTTTCCCTTCTTGGAACAGTAGGTTTAGCATCAGAGGTGGTCTTTGGCTTCACCAACGGTTTCACTGGTGGTTTCACCTCATTCTTCTTTGGACTTTTAGGCTGTTTCACTGGTGGTGACTTGGGGATAACAGATGGTTGTGAAACAACTGGCCGTTTCCCTTGGTTCTTATTCGGGCAGTTCACAATGATGTGACCAACCAAACCATAGTGAAAACAGATTCTCTTTTCTTTGTAAGTCCTCCTGTAAGGCTCATTAGATGACTCAGCATGATGAGCAGGAGAAGTTGTTTGGTGAACAGTAGTTTGACCCGATGATGATTGGTTTTTAGGAATATAATATTTTTGCAAATTTTCTTGATAGCCAAGCCCAAAATGAGCTGAAAAGGCTTCCTTTTTAACTTGATTAATGTTTTTATATCCCCCATAAAGCATCTCTTTTAATTTTTCATTTGATTCAACAATATCGGGTTCAGTCAAAATACAATTATCACAATCAGTGATAATGTTTTTTTCTTAACTTTCTGTTCACCGAGCAACTCCTCAGAGACTACTCCTTTAGGGCAGGTGTTCTCAGACCCATCATCAGAGGCAGTAAGGAACTCTTCATCAGATGCAGAGTCAGCCTTACTTGAGAAATCATCCTTGTTAGAGGAATCATCTTGACTCGAGGACTCATCAAGGCAAGACAAATCAATGTCAATTAAGCCGTTGACAAATTTCCCGCTTACTGGTGGAGGAATAACATTAGTACCCAGCCCTAAGCCATTCACTTGTCTCACTACAGACTCGTAGTGTTCCACCACAAAACGAGAATTTTTCAACTTCTCAATATTACCTTTCAACTGCAAGATCTCATTTTACAGCTTGTTGATCTCATTGTTCCTTTTCTCTAACCCCTTGTACGCAACATCCAAATGAAACTGTTGATCGCTGATTTTAAGTGAATAGTCACGCTTTTCTTTCTTCAATGTTTCAATTGAATCTTTGTATCGTTTTTCGTTTTCTTTGTAGCTTAAAGCTGCAATACGAAGGGGTTCGACTTTGTCTTGAAGCTTAGAATTTTCAACCTTTAAGTTTAGACATTTGGAACAAGAAATGACAGCAAAAGAGTTAGAATCTACCTCGTTAGATGAACATGATGCCTCTCCAATAGCCATGAGGGCAACTGCAGTTGTAGACTCTTCTTGGTCAGCCACAGAAGCTTCCCGTTCCTCTGCTTCCATCATCTCCATAATATCAGCCATGAGACCAACCTGTGTTTGAGCAATAAGGGCATCCTCCAGATGAACACCCCAATCAAAGTTGTCGTCTTGTTGTGCTACCAAAGCATTGGACGTTCCACATTGACTTTGATTGCGGTTGTTGGAGTTGTTGTACCCTTGATTTTTTCCTTGGCTAGGGCTGGTGAACCCCGAGGCCGGTGATTTGTCCTTTTGACATTTTCTTGCAAAATGCCCAAAGTTATTGCATTTGTAGCACTTGGCCTTGGATTTATCAAATCCCACCTTGGAATTTGAATGTCCACCAATAAACTTCCTGCCAGTTCTATTCAGGAAGCGCTTCGCCCTTCTCAAGATCATGGCCATATTCCATTGAATATCCATGTCCTCCATATCATCCGGATCCACCTGATTGAAGTCTTCTTCTATGGTTTCAGGATCCGTGAGCTTACCGCCAATGAAGTTGTCATAGGCAAGCATGCATGATGAGAATAAATCCACATGATCTTTAGCTATCTTGGCTAATGCTGATTGGTTAGCTGAAGATGTGGGAGAAGGATTTCTTGAAGAATTCTGGTGATGAGATCCAGAACTAGAACCAAATCCAGATGCAGCATATCAAGCATGACCACCACAGACATTTGAGTTATCCTCTTCATGAGAGTTCCTTGAGAAAATGGCAATTCCAGAACCCGATGACTTGGCTGTGGAAGACGTCCCAAAATACATAGAAGGGTCTTGTATTTGAGGTCTCCCTAAGCTCTCTTTTCGTTTTAGGTTCATATCATGTGCTTGAACCTTTCCAATTGCTTCATCAATAGTCATCTCATAAAAATTTGAGTTCTCTCTCATCAAAGTGGTGTACATATCAAATTTTGGTGGTAGGGCATCTAGAAATTTTTCAACCAGCTCCTCATTTGGATAGATCAGGTCATAAGCTTTCAGCTCAGTTTGCAGATGATAGAATCTAGAGATAAGCTCATCTATAGATTCATTCTCCAGATATCTGAAGCACTCATACTGCTTCCTAAGAAGATCCCTCTTACTCTTCTTGATGTCGCTGTTTCCCTCGAATCTCTTCTACAAAGCCTTCCAGAGATCCTTGGAGTGATCATATCCTCTAAAGATGTGGAATAACTCCCTAGTCAAGGCCATAGTAATAGATCCGTGTGCCTTCTTCTCTCTGTCATAAACTTTCTTTTCTTCTTCATCAAGTTTGGAGATAGGCTTGGGAACTTCCTCATCAAGATATGTATATGTGGGATGCTTATAACCCTCTAGAATGGGTATCCAAAGTGAAGAATCGGTATATGAGATATAGTGCTCAAAGGGTGCTTTCCAAGCAGCTTTGGTGGTTTCTATGGGGTTCCAATCTCATTGTCATAATTAAGAAGGTTACCGAGGTTCTGAAGATTTGCCACGGTGAAACACTTAGTCAAATTTTAGAAAAATCAAAACAACTTGCGCACTTGAATCTGGCCTTGCACACTTAAAGACCTGGTCTTGCGTATTTAGAATTTGCTCTTGCGTACTTGACAAGTACGCAGAAGTAAATGATAAGTTCGCAGGAGATCAATTAAGTACGCAGCAAATATGGTCTTGCGTACTTGGTAAGTACGCAGCAAGACTGTACTTGTTGCCAAATATGGTAAGTACGCAGATCACTTTTTCACTAACTCTCACCAACTTTTTTCAGTCACTGGAATCTCACCGGAGACAGAAAAAATTGAAGATATGACCAAACAAAATGAGCCAAATGGTCAGAAACTCGTTTCTAACCAACCTTTGATGCTCAAAACACTCAAATACACAACAAAAGTCGGTTTTTGAGTGATTTTTGCTTCTAAAATAGTGCTCAAGAGCTAATCCTATTTTATCACAAAAATCAACAAAAACACCCACTTTTGCTTGCAAAATATCTGTAGGATGCGTAGAAGATGCTCCTAACACACTCACAACACTCGAAATCAAGAGCTATACTCTGATACCACTTGTAGGTCCCCGGGTGTCTCGGATCGTTACGTGTGGGTGTGTGACTAGTCGGACCGGGTGCGGAATGCCCGTGACTAGGTGGAGAATCAAGCAACACAAAGTAAACCGACAACAAAATCACTTTCAAACTCCGTCTATTATAAACTTGAAGGTTACAGAGAGAATACTACTTAGTGCAAATGTGTGCGTACATAAATTCTGTCAACCTATTCTATTTATACTAGACCTGATCTCTGCGCACTTAAC
This sequence comes from Smallanthus sonchifolius, assembly GCA_023525975.1. NCBI lineage: Eukaryota > Viridiplantae > Streptophyta > Magnoliopsida > Asterales > Asteraceae > Smallanthus > Smallanthus sonchifolius. The sequence goes on along the minus strand of CM042018.1, from coordinate 18,234,701 downwards.
AAGTGCGCAAGGCAAATTTTGCTAAGTACGCAGAGTATTCTTGCGTACTTGCTAAGTACACAGGAAGTAATTCCTGCGCACATGCTAAGTGCGCAAAACACTTAGAGAAATTATACAACAATAACATGCATTAGAAATTAAAACTCAATAACTAATACATACAGACACTAACATACAAAGACTAATACATACAAGACAAGTATAAAAGCTAACACATTATCCAGAGTGTCTGTCACACAAAAGTGCTTCAACATCCTTCTAGTTTATGGCATCAACGACTCGGTCACATGAGTGAGAAAGGGATGAAGATGCTTGTCGCCAAGGGAAAGCTTCTAGAGTTAAAACAGGTTGAGTCCGAGTTCTGTGAATCCTATGTTCTCGGGAAGAAAAAGAGCGTATCATTTGTGAAGACTGCCAAGACACTTAAAACTCAGAAGTTGGAGCTTATCCATTCAGATGTGTTCGGTCCAACACCAGTCTCATCCTTGGGAGGCTCGAGATATTATGTAACTTTCATAGATGACGCCACACGCAAGGTATGGGTGTATTTTCTTAAAAGTAAATTTGAAGTTTTTGATGTTTTTAAGAAATGGAAAACTACTGTTGAACTTGAAACTGATTTGAAGGTAAAATTCTTGAAGTCGGATAACGGAGGGGAATACATCAGCATAATTCACTGATTTCTGTGCTGAACATGGCATTCGGATGATAAAGACGGTTCCAGGTACTCCTCAACAAAATGGAGTCACGGAAAGAATAAACAGAACGTTGAACGAAAGAGCCAGAAGTATGAGATTGAATGCAGGGCTCCCAAAGATGTTCTGGGCTGATGCAATTAACACTCCAGCCTATCTTATCAACCGTGGGCTTTCAGTACCGTTGGGCTATAAAGTTCCTAAAGAAGAATGGAAGGGTACAACAGTCAAATATGAGCACTTGAAAGTTTTCGGGTACAACGCTTATGACCTAAATAAAGATGGTGACAAGTTGGATGCTAAAGCCAATAAATACACCTTCATTGGCTATGGGGCAGATCAAATGGGCTACAGGCTGTGGGATTTTGAAAGAAGGAAGGTAATCAGAAGTAAACATGCTACCTTCAACGAAGCAGAATTGTACAAAGACATAAAAGTTTCTAAGGTTCAGAAAGAGTATGTGGAGGTTGAGACAAAAAACCAGAAACCGGGCCCTGAACCGGTTCCCGAACCTAATGTTGACATGTTTCCTGATGGTGGTAATGATGAAGAGTCAGAAGGAGTTTCTGACAGTGGGAGTTCAGAGTCTAAAGATGAACAGTTACCACAACAGCCTGACTAGAATGCAAACTTGGTTAGGAGATCCACTAGGGCTACTAAACAGCCAGAACGGTACAGTCCTTCAGTGAATTATATTCTCTTGACAAAAAATGGTGAACCAGAAAGCTATTCTGAAGCAGTCAAGATGAAAGATTCGCTCCAATGGGAGCATGTGATGAAGGATGAGATGAGTTCTTTGAATAAGAACAAAACATGGGTTCTAGTCAAGCTTCCGCAAGACAAAAGAGCGCTACAGAATAAATGGGTTTTTTCGGGTCAAAGAAGAACATGATGGGTTGAAACGGTATAAAGCCCGTTTAGTAGTCAAGGGTTTTTAACAGAAGAAGGGAATTGATTATGATGAGATCTTCTCTCCAGTGGTGAAGATGACTACTATTAGACTTGTTCTCAGTCTAGTAGTTGCAGAGGGTTTGCATCTAGAGCAGCTAGATGTGAAAACAACATTTCTACATGGTGACCTACAAGAAGACATTTATATGGTATAGCCTGAGGGGTTTCGGGTTGTCGGGAAAGAGAATTGGGTCTGCAAACTGAAAAAGAGTTTATATGGTCTGAAACAGGCGCCTAGACAGTGGTACTTGAAGTTTGATAACTTCATGGAGAGGTCAGGGTTCAAGAGATGCCAAATGGATCATTGCTGCTATTTAAAGAAGTTTAGCAACTCTTATATCATACTGTTACTTTATGTTGATGATATGTTGATTGCAGGATCTGATATGAAAGAGATTAGCAAGTTGAAGAAACAGATGTCTCAAGAATTTTAGATGAAAGACTTGGGTGCAGCCAAACAGATTTTGGGAATGAGCATAACTAGAAACAAGAAGGATGGTTCTCTTACACTTTCTCGGGAAAAATACATAAGGAAAATGTTAGAGAGGTTCAAGATGAACAGTGAGAAGACCAAGCCTGAAAAATACTCCATTGGGAAGTCACTTTAAGCTTACCAAGGACCATTGTCCTAAAACTAAAGAAGAAAGAGTAGAGATTACCACTGTTCCTTATGCATCAGCAGTAGGAAGTCTTATGTATGCCATGGTCTGCACAAGACCAGATATAGCTCATGACGTTGGGGTCATCAGTAGGTTCATGTCTGGTCCAGGGAAAGAACATTGGGAAGGTGTCAAGTGGGTGCTCAGATACTTGAAGGGTACTCATAAGATGGGGTTGTGTTTTAAGGGGAAAGATGCTATACTCAGGGGTTACACTGATGCAGATCGGATGTTTTAGAGCACGACAGGGTATGTTTTCACAGTGGGAGGTACAGTAGTGAGTTGGATGTCCCGTCTTCAGAAGAGTGTTTCTTTATCAACTACAGAAGCCGAGTACATGGCTGTTGCTGAGGCCAGCAAAGAATTAATTTGGTTAAGAACATTTCTTGAAGAGTTAGGGAAACGACAGTCTGATTACTCATTGTACTGTGACAATGAGAGTGCTGTTAAACTTGCAAAGAATCCCGTCTATCACGGGAAAACTAAGCAAATATGGATGTGATACCATTTCGTGAGAGAATTGATCAACGAAGTCTGAAGAACATCCCAGGTGCTAAGAATCCAACAGACATGCTCACAAAATTTGTCGTGTTAGATAAGCTGAAGCTTTGCGTAGCTTCAGCTGGTCTCTAGGAATAATGTTGAGGAGACCGGGGTAACTAGGGAGAACTGAAGATCAAAGGGGTTTTCATTTGCAGAAGTACAAAGTGGAGTTGAACGTGTTTCGAAGCCTCCAAGTGGGAGATTGTTGGGATGTAGGCTTCGGGTCAACCGGCCCTAGCCCTAAGCGGGCCCAGTTTAGTTAACTTGTTGATTAAGGGTCCTAACCCTAATTTATGCCTATAAATTAATCTCTTGTACTTGTAATTTATTATCACTCAATAAAACGAAAACCCTAGTTGCCCTCCGTGGATGTAGGTCACATTGACCGAACCACGCAAATCTTGTCTCTCTTTTATTTTTCTTGTTTGTGTGTTGCGTGTTTGATCCTAACACATACTATGTATAATATATAATACAAATATAAGTTGTTAAGCCATTTAATTTTCAAATAGTTTCGTTTTTTTGTAACTTTTGTTTGTTAACTTTTTTTAAAAACGGAATACGCTGCTTTAGTTTTTTTTGTCAATATTCCGGTATAAATTTTATTGAAAACGGAGTTGTATTCAAAATCGAATATTTTTTTGTTATCGTAAATTATAACGAGTATACGTTTCGACGTAAGTTTTATTCCTGTAATGAACAAATTCCTACGACGTAGCGCGGGTGAAAAAACTATTTTCTTTGAACGGTGCTTTGTTTCTACAAAGAGAAACTGTAATATATTAAGTAGGTTCATGTAAAAATGATATTTTTTGAAGGATCCGATCTTACTTCATTTAACTCACTTTTATAGCTTGTTTTTTATTTTATTTAACTCATTTTGATAGTTTTTTTTATATCACAATTTATTTATATGTACATTTGTTAGATGAGTTATTCTAATAAATCACTAACTATTATGTCACGTGTTGTTTTTTTGAGTTATTCAAATAGTTTTTTTTTATTTCTAAAATTACTCATCTAATTTCAATTCAATCTTCATTTTCCTTTTTTTTCTATGCAACTAAATGAATTTAAAAATATTGTAAGAACTTTATAGTTTTGTAAGAAAACTAATTATTGTCCATATCTATTAGTTAACAACTTTGTTTGATTCTAAATTATGCTTCTAAACACACAATAATCACTTAGAAAACACGAATCCAAACACTTATGAATAATTAATTTTAAATGTGACATATTTCTTGAAGCAGTCTTGAAAAATAAAACCTTAATGTACCAGTAATGAGAAATATATAAGTGTATTTTTTTTAATAATTTAACCCGTATAATACACGGGTTTCTAAACTAGTTTTCATATAACAAACCTTGTCCAAATGTTTTAGTACATTTTACTAATAACTTGTGGCATGGTCAAAATAGACCGTTTGACCACCTCGAAACTATTCCTAAATAGAACTACATATATATATATAGGGATGCACCAGTAATCCAAAGAAGATCGAGATGAATCTTGTAGGCTACTTCCATAACATGTCCCCACAAATGAGGATGAAAAGTCTTTTTCGTTTTTCTAACATACTTTTATATTTATTGGATATTTAAAAATAAATTTTGGATAAATAAGTCTTTGTAAAAAGATGTTAACTGTTCAAATAATCAGATAAACAATATAAGTAAGATAAACAGATATTTACCTTCATAAATAATGAAGTAGAAGAGACAAAAATTAGGGTATACACGAATCGAGCTGCTCAAGATCGTCTCATTTTAAAATCGAATTGAGTTGAGCATAAACAAGCTCCTCATTTAATGAATAAGTTTGAGCCTAAGCTTCACATATATGATCCTTTTGTTTATATAATTTTTATTTATTGTATTATATACATATGTATATAATAATTATTACATATAAAACCAGTGTTGCAAAAATCACGATTAGTTGGCGATTAATCGGTAATCGCCCTTTTACATATGAATTTTGCCCTAATCGGACTAAAAATAGCTAATCGGAAAAATCGGGCCTAATCGGCTAAAAATCGGCAACTTCTTATTTTTCCGGCGAGATTCCGACAGGTTCCGGCGATTTTCAGTTTAGTTCTTGTAATTTCCAGCTTATTTAAAAAATGTGTGTGTATGTATATAATTTTGAAAATTACATACAAAAATATGTGTATATATATAAATATGAAAATTACATATAAAAATTCCAATCCGATTAATCCCGACTAATCCCTAGTCGGTACCCACCGCCTAACTAGCGCCTATCGATTTTTACAACATTGTATAAAACTATGATAGAAATGATTATGTTATATATATATTATAAAAAATATTAAATAACTTGAAAAACTACTTATGAGCCGAGACTGAGCTTTAAAAATAGAGTTGTAAACGAGCTGAGTCCAACTTGAGCCCTCTTTAAGTTAAAGAAGCCGAGCTCGTTTAGACCCGTAATTGAAAAAGTGGTTCTTTTAGTTCCTACTTGTTTACCGGTTCTCATTTGAACATCCGACTGAATAAATGGAATTGGTCCATTCCATTCCACTGAGACTTAGAAAAATAAAAATCAAAACTTGGAAAACTTCTGCAACCAATCTGAGTCATTCATATTCACCTTTATAAACCTAATGACAAGTCCTATAAAACATATAATGATTTAAGAACAAACAACTACCTCTATATAAGTAAAAGAAAATTCCAAAAAGAGGATTAGTGTTGATTTGATTCCTCCGCGAGTACTTCCACGTTGCATATCGGACATGTCTGAGAAAAAAAACAAGTTTTTATTCAAAGGAGGACGAGATGGTTTGTTTGGTTTGCACTCAGGAATCACTATGGGTATGAGATTGATAACATGGTGAAGTGAGAATGAGAATGGGTATGGATTTGTAAACCAATTTTTTAGTATGATTCCTATGGGTATCAAATCCATACCTCTAAAAAACATACCCATATCCGTTAACCAAACACCCCCATGGTTTAAATGAAGAGTGAATTTACCTTGTTGATGCCAAGCCATTTGGAGCCACACTCAGTATGATAAACATGCTTGCATGGCAAATTGATTTGCTTGTCCCCTCTCTTGTACCTCATTTGACAAATCACACACCTGCTACACAAATTGATTTTAATAATCAAATTAAAATGATTTAATGATGAAAAAAAAGAAACAAACAATGGCAATTATAATTATAACTTTAACCCGAATCTTACCTCTCTCCAGATTTTCTTATCGAAAAGAAGCCACCCGACTTGTATCTTGTAGTTGGAAGTGAATTAATAAGATCTTCAGAGAGACCCCGACTCTCGGTCCCAATAGCCTCGCCTAAATCAAGTAATTCCTGCACGGATTAATTACAGCGTATTTAATATCCTTTCTCGATTTATTTAATTAAAAAAAACGTTAGTTGAGAATGAAACATGAATACTTAATAGCAAACCTCGTATGTCATACTGTCTGGATCAATATCATCCTGCCAAACAACCTGCAATGCACAACAGATATTAGCCTTATGTTGTAATTGTATCACAGATAAAGCAGGTAAGGTCTGTCGATTAATTAAATTGAACTTCAGCTTGGATAATGATCCAAATTATAGACTTAAAGAATGCATAAAGGCCCATAAAAAGAAAAAATAATATAAAAAGCATAATACCTGAGAACTAGAAGCACTGTCATCATTTGGACTACCTGCAACATTGATAAAAGATGGCATAAGCATATCTGATCATCAACTAAAGCTGATATAGAGAATTAAATTAATTACATAAGATATGAGGAAAAACTAAATAAAACACTACATCAAACTCTAGTTTAACTATAATATATTAATATATATCTATATCTATTATCTATATATAGATATATAGAGAGAGAGAGAGGGAGGGGGGGTGCCATTCAATACAGAACCAATTTTAAGTAGAGAACTGCAATAACATAAAAACTTGTACCTATTGCTTTAGTTGTGGAGTAGCAGTTACATAACCGCCTTATGTATCACAATTAAAGCAAAGGTACAAGTGTTTATGTGGTCATCGCAGCTCTCTACTTAAAATTGGTTCTTGTATTGAACAACCCTATATATATAGACACACACACGATCCATATATAAAAATTATTGCATCATGTTAGCAGCTGAAATATAAAACAGGAACTGACATTCTTCTGGAATAACTTGCATGTTTGGAGCCGAATTCTCAGCAGACTGCACATCTACAGAAGCTGGTTCAGTGACATTCATCATTATGGGATATTCCCATGCACTTCGATTTAAATCCATTCTTGGTAAATAATTATGAACTTCGTATGGATCATAATAAAGTATACTTCCGTGAGCAGGTAATCCGTATTTGTATGAACTCATATTCATTAGCCAATATGCATTTTCCTGAACATAGTACAAGGAGACCATTGTATCAGTATCACATACAGAACCTTTTAATAAATATTTAAATAATAAATTTATAAATAGTGAAACAACCTGATCATGGACTGAACCCGAATGAGCATAATGTGTGGGTTGATGTGGAACCCCATCAAAGAAGTCCATGAAGTTATCAGTGACTGTATATGGGAATCCTGAGTTTATGTAATTGACCTCCAATTGTCGATTCCCATTCCCATCCATTGTAGAATTAGCTTTGACAGTGAAACCGCAAGAAAACTGCATGAATCAACCCTTTTAGCATACCATTTAACAACAAATGCACCGGTGTAGAAGTAAGAGACATAATATGCTATAAGCCTATATATCAAATATTTACATCATTAGCAACTTGCAACAATCCCTCCTTAAACTAATGCAAATTTTCTGTGAATTTATCAACACAAACCCCTTTACGACATGACCCCCTTCAATACACTTTCAAATTTATATTTTTATGTCCTACATGCAAGTTCTCGTCATACCCCTTTAGAAACATCATGAAAATATTCCATCTGATGTAAAAGTAAGCCCCACGTCACGTGCTGGTCTAGCCAAATTCATGTGCCAGTCCCTTAAATGGGGAACATATACTTCTTAATACAACAGAATAATGGGGTTTGTCAAACAGAATAAGTTGCAGTCCTAAAATTTCCAAAGATGAAACTTAAAAGTCAAAACCTTAATTAACTTGGCATTTGGAAATCAAATTAACAAACATATAGAAAAAAATGAAAACTTCAACTTGCTAAAACCTAACAAGCAAATCAAGTTGAATTTCATATTTACTAAAAACTAGCAAAGCTATAAATAGTTGCCTATCTTTCATCTTCTTCACCTTCAATTAAAGAAGAGAACTAAAAACTAACTCAACTACAAACAGACAAACAGTTGCCTATTTACATCTTTTTACATTGCACTAAACAAAAATTGTTCAAACAAAATTGTAATAAACTAATAATTAAAGAATCGGAAGCAACAACACGAGAGTAAATCTACATGATGTAAAGATAATACTTACACAGCTCTTGAACATAAACCCATACCAATTTAGGGTTACACAAATATGGAAAACCATAAGTCATAACCAAGGGTATGTATCACACTACCTCCATACTATGGCCAAGGTTAGGGCCTGGTGGAGAGGTAGGGGCAAAGTGGGGCTTTTCTTTCAAAGACGAGCGCCTAGGCTCGTTTTCCGGCTAAAAATCGCCGGAACTTGTATAAAACCCCTAATCATCCCTAATCAGGCCTGGAATCAACCTAAAAAAAGCCTGAACTAGCCCTAAACAAGCCTAAAACAAGATTAAACTAAAAATGGTATTCTATGCGCCTAACTTAAAAAAGCCCTGGCTTTTTTTGCGCCTTGCAACTAGGCTCGGCCTTTGCGCCTTGAGTGCGCCTATGCTCCATAGAAAACCTAAACTTCTTTTATGTTTTAAAAGATGGAACGAAAGAGAAATTGTCAAACAAACTAATCTGCAGCCATTAAATTTCTATCCTAAAGATGAAATGTAAAAATCAAAACCTAAGTTAGTTTGGCATTTGGAACCAATAAACAGAAAAGAAATGAAACTAACAAAAAGAGTCCCCTACTGTTCACCTTCTTCACCTACAATCAATAAAAACCTAAAACAACTGTTACATTACACAATTCAAACTGCTAGGGCAAAAATAAACACCAGCCGTTACTCTAATTTCAACAATTCAAACTGCTAGGGCTAAAACCTAACAAACAGTCCCCTATTGTTCATCTTCTCCACCTACAATTAACAAAAACCTAAAACAATTGTTACATTGCACAATTCAAACTGCTAGGTCAAAAATAAACACCAGCCGTTAGTCTAATTTCAACAATAAACCACTACATTTGCAGATTCTCATCTCGATTCCAGATTAGTAACCTAAACCATGAAATTCATACAGAAATCAACTAATCCAAGCCCGGTCCACCAGTTCGATCAAACAAAATCCGCAATCAACACCGAATTTCACGCATCAACAATCAAATCGATCACAAATTACACATACAGATATGAAAATTTATGCATACATATAGAGAGAGAGAGAGATATGACGGACATTGTAGCGGTGGTCGGACGGCCGGAGAAGAGGAAACGGACAAAATGAAAAAGGTGAAAGGGGAAAAGAAAACTCTTGGTTGATCTTCCACACAGTGTGTGTGTGTGTTTTGTTTTACTATCTGAAAAAATGTATAGATACAGTAGGCATATATAAAGGAAACTGTGACTGTCACTCTTATCTCATTCGTTCTGTCACAATCTCCTTTCTCTAACACTATTTTGGGAGTGGGGGTGGGGGTAGTGTGGTGTCTTGGGTTTTATGCGGACTTTTGATTCACGCAATCCACCCATAATCCGGATCACCATTTTTAAACACCTATAATCTCATATTGCATATTTGGCTATTTGTATAAGAGTTAATTAGACGGCCTATGGTATATTTAAATTTTTGAGCAAATTATAAATTACATTTTTTAAATATTACCTAAATTTCAGTATACGTCCTTTAACTAAAGAAATTACAGAAAACATTCTTTATATTTAAAAAACATTGCACGTTAAGTCATTTGGCCTAACGACCATTAAATTTTATCGCTAAGTCTGGTCACGTGTCATGCACATGAGGGTATTTTGGGGCTTTAATAGAAATAGTCCTTTTACGATAAAAAGACCAAAATACCCTCATGTGCTTTGTACATGACCTGATTTAACGGTAAAATTTAATGGTCGTTAGCCCAAATGACGTAACGTGCAATGTTTTTTAAACATAAAAGACGTTTTCTGTAATTTCCTTAGTTAAAGGACGTATCCTGAAATTTAGGTAATACTTAAAGGACGTAATTTGTAACTTGCTCTAAATTTTTTATTTAGTCCATAAGTTTGAAAAATTATACTTTCAGTCTCAAATTATGCATAAATGTAACATATGTGATCCCGAGAGTGGATGACAGTTAACTTTTATGTTAAATATTTTGAAAATGACCAAGATACCCCTAGAAAAAAAATAGGCTTTTAAAAGAAGTGACGGTGCCGCATGAGAACTAGGGGTATATATATATATATATATATATATTAATTTGATGGTTATTTAGTCATTTTCAAAACAATTAATTGAAAAGTTAACTGTCATCCACTCTATGGACCAAACATGTTACGTTTATACATAATTTGTGGCTGTTAGTGTGATTTTTCACACATAGGAAACAAATCTAAAATTTGGACATACCATAGCGACCATCCTTGTACTTAACTCTTTGCATAATATAATAATTTCATAAAGTTATTAAAGTGAATACATATATATATATATATATATATATATATATATAATTTTAACGAATATTAGAAGAAAAAAAGTTGGTTTTTATGTGATCATTATGGTTGTGTAGGCTTCCCTCTTTAGCATCTTTAGCCATGAGACAGGTAAGCGTACCAATATTATCTTGCATCTTATGTGGTGATCACAACGAGTCGACTGGGCATCTATTTATCTCCTGCTCTCTCGCCCAAACCGTGTGGGATCTAGTGCACAATGGTGCAACATTACGGCCTTATTCATTTTAGTATAAGAGACGTGGTTCAACTACTTCACTTCGTGAAAAGGATCTAAAAAGAAGAAAAAAGCGTTACAAGCGATAATGTTAACAACCTTATGGCGTTTATGGAAGGCGCGCAATGATATGAGATTCGAACAAAAACCGTCAATATCGGTAGGATCATAGAAGAAATCAAAGTCTTGAGTTTCCTTTGGGTAAAAAACCGTTTTAAGACAACCACTATGTCTTGGGAGCATTGGCGCTATTTCAACCCGAGGTGTTTGGAAGCTTAATATAATTTTCTAAAGGTATGTTAATTGTTGTTTATATTTGATATTTGTAACACTTGCTACAATGTGATCAAACTTGTATTTTGTTTGTTCATTGTAGAAGAAGAGCTACTTTTGAACTATGTGTTGAAACATTTATTTAAATACTTTTTGTTAAAAAATATGATATTATGCAAGTTATAAACGAGATATATAAAAAAATGTTATTATTATAACGTTTCAGTGGGACATAAAGCATATACTGGATCCAACAAATTCAATAATCAATTCTCTATTAGCCTAATGAGGTTGTGCATAATCACACAAATTACACTAAGTTATTTTTTCAAATTAATACTTAGTGGGGAATTATTGTTCTCAATCACTTAGGATATTTCACTTGTTACGGTTAGGGATTTCCACTTGAATTTCTACTCCTTAGACCACCCATAAATTCAGGGCCGGTCCCGAGAATCCTTGAAATGTTTTGAGCCCGGGGTGTGTAAAAAAAAATGGGCCCCTATAATATAAACTCAATAATCTTATATAAAAAAACCATAATACAATCCCTATTTTTTTAGTTTAAAAATATGCTTGGGCTTTTTAATTTTTATGTGAGTTTAATTACAACTTAAGTTTTTTTTAAATTCGGGCTATATGTGTAAGTAATTAACTAATGGGATTGGGTTTAAAACTAAAAGTATATAATTTTTTTGTAAATATATATATATATATACATAAAATACAAAAAAAAATAAAAACTTTAGGCCCGGGGGCCCCTGAGGAGACCGGGCCCTGGACGGTCCCCCCCCCCCCCCCCAAGGGCCGGTCATGCCCGTAATGGGCGTTAACTCGAAGCGTGAAACACCACCCCTATGAGGCGTGATTGGGGTGTTTAGGGGCACCGACGTGGTTTGAAAAACGGGCGTGGAGCAGGTGTCTCTCACATCCAACCAATAGAACGTTGCCACCTCACACACTTTATTTTTATTTATTTATTTAATCTCTAAGTGAAGCCATTACACGTTTTAGTGGTTCGGACGTTTTTCCAAGTGAAACCTATGTGACAATGATGTGACAAAACATTTTTCAGTTTTGAATGAAACCATTACACAATACACATAGCCTTATAGAAATTACAATCCGAGTCACTACCTCCGTGGTTTCTCTAATAAGAAACAAATTTAGCAAAAACACACAAGTTCTCCAATATAAATTATTGATATAAAATACACACACACACACACATATATATATATATATATATAGGGGTAAGTTCACTTGAAAACTCATTTTCATGAGAAAACCAAAAAACTCCTCATTAAAGGTGTTGCATATGTGTAGTACAACCAAAAGCCTAACCCCCATCCCACCCCAACCCCACCCAAAAACCTAAACCCACCCCACCCACCCCCCAAAAACCTAAACCTTCCACCCACCCCCCCTAAAAAAAACCTAACCTAAAAGCTAAACTAAACCCAAAAAACCACCCCCAAAAGCTAACTATGCTACACATATGTAGCAAAACGCTGGATTTTTTTTAATTTTTTTTTGAAAGAGGACGACGTGGGGAACAAGATCTCCGAAGCGGTTTTTTAGTTTTTGATTTATATTTTGAGTTATGATTTTTTTATTATTTTTTTTACCTTTAATAAATAGTTTTTTGTTTTTCTCATTAACAATGAGTTTTTTTATGATCCTTACTCTATATACCCTATACATATATATATATATATATATTAGCTACAAAAACACACATTTGAATATGTTTAACTTTAGCTAGCATGTTATGACTAACACATAATCAAAGGAAACTAATATGCTTAATTTCCCATGTTAGGCATAAACTTAATTAGCCATAAATTTATAATTTGCATAAGAAAGGGATATTGGCATGTTTAAGTCAAATCCTTTAATAAAGTTTCATGTAAAAACATAAAGGATGTAAGGTAGCTTACTTTTAATTTCTATGCAATTAGTTTTTTAACTTGATTAATAAGTCAATCAATTTACGATGAACAAAATAAGTAGATGAGGGCTAGAGAGGTATCACCACACAATCATGTTGTTCATATGAATGTTAACGAATTCACACCATATCTATTCGTCAGTCTTTCACCAAAAGTTTTTGTTCATTATCGCCTCTCTAAATCGACAAAGATCACAAGCTTACAAATCGCCTCTCTAAGATGGTAGAAATCACCAATACTTACCTTAATACAATGTTAATGAACAAAGAGCGAAGTGTAATATTTCTCTTTAGCTCTTTTCTTCTACTTCTAATCTCTTGAGAGCAAATATTGAAGTTTGTATAACAAATGATCACTCAAGAGCATAGAAATCTTTGTGTTTTTAGAACGAAAGATGTGAGTCTTAGTGTTGGAAAGAAGGTGGGTAAAATAGAAGTGAAATAATTTTTCAAAAGTTTAACGATCATACCATGCATTAGGGGTGTTCTTCAGGTTTTTTAATCGGGTTTCGGGTTTCTTTGTTATAAGAATCCTACCCGTTACCGACCCAAATAAGATTCATGTTAATCGGTTTCGGGTTATTCGGTTTCAGGTTATTATGTTGTTGGTTTATTCGGGTCGGGTTAATCGGTATTCCGGTTTCTAAGTACAAGTTGCAGTGCATACACTAAACACATATGTTAACTAAAAAACACCAAACAAATAAGCATAAAACGAAACCGTATCAACCAGTCATATAAACTAAAAAGAAAACGTAAAATCGTATCAACCAATAAACTTCTTAACAGTGCTCACTCTTCAAAATGTCATCTTCATGTCCGCTCGTCCGTTTCCAATCATATATTTAAAAAAAATTCAAATAAAATAAGCATTAAAAATGGTTAGATGTACATTGAGTATAAATAAATATTAATAATAAAAATACCTTTTTATTATTATTCGGGTTAATAACCCGATTAACCTTTTTTAACCCAATTACTACCTTCGGGTTCGGGTTTCATCTTAAACGGGTTCGGGTTGTTTGGGTTTCATCTTAATCACGTTCAGGTTGATTCGGTTGGGTTCGGTATTCGGGTTTCAGGTAAAAACGACACCCCTGCCATGCATCGACGGACTCATGTATGGAGCCCTTTTCTCTCAAATCTTTAGCCATAACAAAGAGTTAAAATGTGTTTTTTTAGCTTTTAATCAAGCCTGAAACATTGAGAAAAAAGGTCGTTGAAAAGTTTCCATTTGACCAAATCAAATGGACAAGGGCTGTCTTTCTTGTATTTAGAGTTCATAGTATTAATAAGAAATTTTGAATTCTAAACATTTGTGTCCTAATACGTTGAGCATTCAACATCGTTTATCAATCTCTGATCTCCACTATAAGTTATTATCTTCCACACTCGATACTCATCGTGAATCATTTTATTATGATCCGTTTTCATTTCATAAAATTTGAGAAGGAACAGTCGTCGGAGGCTTCAATATTCCGTGTATATTCATTCCTTTTGGTGCACGATGGATATATAAGTAGATTCTATAGAAAACTAGAGGGGTGTAAACATGGGCGGAACATTTAAGGGCCAGAGGGTAGGGGTGAGCAGTTAACGAGTATTACCCGGCAAACCCATTGGAACCGACCAGTGAGGAACCGTAAAAGCTAACTAGAGTACTGTAAACGGGTCTATGATTTAGCCTCAAAAGGGTAAGGGTCGGGTACGGGTCTAGAACCGAAGACAACCACGTATACCCGTTAAACCCACCAGCTTTTAAAAAGTAACAAATTTTCAAAATATTTAGTGCAGATCAATATGTAAATATGTGATATTTTTTTTTAATTTACCAAATTTAAAAGATATGAGAATCAAGAATAAATTTAAAGAACAAATTTAGAGATAATCTAATAATAAAGCCGAACTTCATTGCAAGCCAACTCCATTCGTAACCGGTTGGAAGTAACTGTTCTGTAAGTTTACGTGTGAGTTTGTATGCATAATTGTATGTATGTATATGTTATTTCAATGATGAGTTTGTACAAAACACACATGACGTAACATCGCCATCCCTTTTCCAATGATGAGTATGTATGTATGTATGTGGACTTTTTTTTTTTATTGGTAACTTTCATTTTTTAAGTGTCGGTTACATCTCTAAATCGGAGATCCTACCTCTCAACCTGACCACTACGTTGTCTGAACCGGGCCCGCGGGTTCAGAACGAGAGGCTAAGGCTATCACCGGGAAACCATGGAGCCTGCTGCCACTTGACAACAGTTGCGCCGCTACACGGGCCAAACCCGCTAGCGTAACGCACTCCGGACTAAAACCCGGGTTGGCTCGGACTCGAACCTGCGTAGGCAGGTTGTGGACTTTGGGAACATAATCTACATGACTGCTAGCTTTTAGTTTTTAAACTAGTTTAATGCACATGCAGAGAGAAAACATGACTGCTAGCTTTTAGTTTTTAATTTTACAAAATGGTGTAAAGTGGTTTGAAGTTAAACTAGCTTTACACACATGCTCGGAGAAAATATGTGCAAATTGGTTTAAAGTTACCTGATAAACATGTTTTTTTAAGTCAAACTAGCTTTTAGTTTTTAGAAGTCAAACATGCAGAGAGAAAACATTTACTATACGGGTCCATCTTCGTAAAACCCGTGAACACTTACCCGTTGAATCTTAACCGACCCTTTTAACTACTATACGGGTCACATGTATGTATTTGGTCATCAGAAGGGAACGGGTATGAGTACGGGTATACCCGTACGGGTCGGGTGTACCCGTTTGCACACTCTCAATTTTTTTGTTTATAAGTATTGATTTCGGTCTACTCGGTAAATAGGTTTCTTAAAATTTGATGAATTAAAAACTAATCTTGTATGGATTAACACTTGTTAGAACTCAATATAATCAATGACAATAGATGTAAAGAGTTCAGGGATAGAGATACAAAACCAAATTTATAGAGGTTCAAGTGAATGTTAACTAATCCACTTTACGTCCTATCCTCGATTCTCCAATCGAGAGTTGCTCCACTAAACGTTTCCCTAGAAATTAGGGATCAACGTTACACCAAACGTTTCACCAATTAAAGGTAGTGATTAACATGTACAAACGTCTCACTAAACTAAGGTAGTGATCATTTTCTTCGATTCACTATGTCAAGATAGTGAACTTTACACTCTTTAACCCAAACTAATCATGCACTATGTCAAGATAGTGATTGTTCCAACTAACTTACACAACAAGTGTAGTTAGTGCCCCTATACAAATATCTCACAATAAGTGGTAACACACTACCACAAAAATACAACACAAGAATACTTAGAAAGATGATGGAAGTTATAGCATGACTCTTCTTTTTGCTCTTGAAACGCCCCAAACCGAGTACATATCATAGTTAGCACAAAACATAATATCATAGCTCTTAAACTGATAATCAGAATCTATTACAGTGGAAGACTTTAATTTAAATATTCAAATCCAGTAACCCAAGTATTGTTTAAACATAAACTATCGGGAAAAAAGGAAATGTCAGCCTTCAGCACAGCAGCACGACATCCATGCTATCCGGCCCTCACGGCTCCTCTAATTTACTTTGGCTTTACCTTTGCTACCTGACATGCATACTAAAAAGTCAGCTAACGCCGGTGAGTTTTATCTTTACTTTAAACCGAAAACTTTCTTTTGGTAGCTTAGTTTTATTAAAATAAAATAAGCTTTTCTTTCTTTATCTTTAAAACACTTTACCTTTACTTTAAAACTTTACAACGTTACAGTTATAAAACCGTTTCGTTACTGTCCTTCATTAAAACTTTGCTTTGAGGAAACCCGTTAAGGTGTCCTCCTTTACTGTTTCAAACTATCGTTTCACTTGTACAGGACAAGTGACTATCACATACTGTAACTATCACATATGGATCATTGTCCGAGGACAAGATCCCTTTCTCGCTTACACCTTAGGGTAAGACTTTTACTTTAGCGGTGCCCACACTTCAGGGTGGGACTTTCTCGCTTACACCTTAGGGTAAGACTCCTTTAGCTGTGCTCACACCTCAGGGTGAGATTTCTTCTTTAGCTTGCTCACACCTCGGAGTGAGACTTCTACTTTAGCATGCATGCAGTACTTTCTACTATGCAACTACTATGCAATGCAATTACACTACTACACAAAATAGAATGCAATCACATAAACTATCGCATATACAAATAACACATATTAACACATAAGCATATAACATGGCATCTGTCACTGTCGAGCTATACCAAAGTATAACTCATTTAACTTTCTTTACTTTCTTTAAAACATTCATTTTAAAGGTAGTACTATTCTCTTTCTCTTTCTTTTTACAAAAAATATATAATTCTTATAAAAAGTACTTTAACTTTGAAAACTATCGCTCTGCAAGTATGCATGCCAGCCCAAAACCGTTAGGGAAAAAGGGCAATAAGAACTTACCTGGGCTAAGTAACAAGTATAACGGCCCTATGCACGATCGAATGTCTTTATGGACCTTTAACATGTACATACACATTATAAGGACTTAATATCACGTTCTAAGTATTCGTGATTCCTTAAACGAGAACTTATGAAAGTTCTCGCATCCTAACCCGAGAACTCCATGTTCTCGGTATAGGCTCCCCCGAGAACCTTACCCAGAACAACTACCGAGAACCTCATCCGAGAACTAGGGCCGAGAACTATACCCAGAACCCTAGTTTTGCATGGATGCTGATTTGGATAGTTTTAGACGTCAAGTTTGGAACTTTATACATCCAAAACGTTTGTTTATCATCTCTATCATTAAATCTATAGGCTTTATCCCAATACTTGCGTAAAAATGTAGTCTTTTTGCATTAAAGGTCCATTTGACCGAGAACCCTTAAAGCAACATAAACATAAGTTTCCAGATGTTGTTTTACCTTAGAATTCGTGTGGTATTCTTTGCTTACGATCCCTCTTCACTCCTGGATAGTTCAGATACACCAACGAGCTTGAAATCGACCATTCCTTGCCTCTCTCTCTTCAGCCGAGAACTCCCTCTTGATTCCTCTCAAGTTTTCAGTTAGCAAAAGTGAAAATGAGGTAAGTGGAGGTTGGCGGCTAGGGTTTATTAGGGGGAAGGTTTCCCTTTGTAGAAAATACCTATTAGTCCCTCCACTTAATCCCACATCTTGTTTAAAACTCCATCTTTTATATATTAACGTTTTAGGATGTTACAGCTCTTGATCCTTTAATCTTGACTCTTCACTTTAAGATGATGATTAATATGAATGAACTAGAGAGTATATATTAAATGTGTATTTGAAAATTTAGAGCAAAGGTGGTGAGTATGAAAGTTAGACAAGTGCATCTATTTATAAGCAAAAGGTAAAGACAAAGTGGTTACCAGTACTGCCAAGCCTACGGTCGACCGCCAATCGACCGCCGACATCCGGGTGCCATTTTGGTCTTAAATTTTGAACGTTGTAGCTTGTCCAATTTTAATGAATACTTAATAACACAAGTTGTTTAATTTCTATTTTATCAAAATAAGGATCTTAATCACAACTTAATTGGACCTTGATGTCCTAACATACACCTCTTGCCAAACAAAAACTTCTTATATTTCAAAAACAATCTTGAGTGCTCTTATGCCCAAACACATATCGTAAATATCGAAGGTAAAAGATAGAAAGAGAAGAGGTGAGGCGAACTAGTTTGTCTTAATTATATAATTCAAATACTCGTTTATAAAAGATAATTACTACCTAAATTAGTGAGAAGTCTTAGTAATCTCTACGAAATATCGAGCAAAGAAATTTTGGTGATCTCTGTCATTTTAAAGAGATGATTTGTAAATGACAATGTTTATCAATTTGGAGAGAACCTAGTGAAGAACAACTTTTAGTTGAAGATAAATAAGTTGTAAAATTAATTATTAATATCTACCTGAACCACTATACATCCTTGTCTTTATGTGTTGATTTATTCATTACTATAAGTTGTACAATGTATAAAGATTTTATAAGAAATATCATGTCAATAGTCAAAAGTTTACAAAAAGTATTCATAAACACAACACTAAGTGTAAATACCAGTTCATCAATTTATCAAGTCATAAAGATATGAAAATTGTAACACTTAGTGATGGTAAAATAGGAGATGTGAATTAAATGGGTAATTAGCAGTGACCTACAATTATGACATAGGTTTAAATCCTTATAAGTATAAGATTAGATATAAAAGGGCTTTGTTCTGGCGGTACCCCGGTGACTTCTAAATGAAAAGTCGTAGGTTCGAATCCGGGACACAACAAAAAAGGGGTTTGTGGGCAGCCCATGAGATTTACCTAGTTGGGGGTTCATCCTGGGTGAGCTGCTCTGGATGTTTTAGGTGTTGTCCTGGGAAACTCAATTATTCAAAAATATATAGCTATTGCCGTTAAAAAAAATAAGATTAGATTGTATTTAATTCTAAAATTGTTGTTAAAAAATAAATAAATGGGTAGTTAATTAAGAAATGGGTTGAACAAAAATAGGAAGGGTAGGAAAAAGCATGTGAGGGAAAGTAAAGGGGCGGATCCAAAGCCGGTAAAAAGCAGGAGCAGCCGCAGTTCCCCATAAACTTGTCTGCGCAATATTTGCCGTGTACCCTGTTAACATCCTTACTAAACAAATATACCTAAAAAAACATCTCTCCTAATTAATTTTTTTTTTGGTAACTAGAGTTGTAACTGGATCAGATTTAAATAATACTGACAAATAAATAAAAATAATAATAAATTAAAAATATATTTACTTAACATATATTAGTTGTTGAAAATTTAAAAAGAAAAAGATGGTTTAGTTTTGAAGTGTAAAAGACATAGCCGAACTAAAAAATAACTTTAAAAGATAAAAGTAAGAGCAAATTATAAATTACTTTTTGTAAGTATTATTCAAATTTCAGTATACGTTCATTAACTAAGGAAATTACAGTGTATTTCATTTATGTTTAAAAAACTTGCATATTTCATTTTTTGAACTAACGAGCGTTAATTGTTTTCTGTTAAGTGCGGTCACGTGCAATGCACATGAGAACAAATTGGTCTTTTCACTTTTCCAGAAACTATTTGTGTAATTAACTTAAATGCTTGGGCTTAATAGTTATTTCTTCATCTTTTAATTAAACAGATCTCACACCTCTCTATCAACTCTCTCTAACTTTCCCCCATCTAGCTGGCCACACCATCACCTGAACCCCCCGGCTACCATCAGCTCCGACCACTAGCTCCGGTCACCCCACAACCCCAACCCCTATTTCCGCTTAGGGGGACTGCTCTTATCATCACCGATTCCACCACCATTATCCTTTGCCGTCACCAGTTCAACACCAAAAACCAGATCCACGACAATCATTGGTTTCTAGTTCGATTAAGCCCTATGAAATCGATCAGAGAGGTACTCGGGTTTGGGTTGGTTTGTTGTTGACCGGAGAAGGTGCTGTAACTTTTTTTAAGTCAATAATGAATACATGATTTATATTGACATTTTATTTCACAAAATCTAATAAAACTAAGTTATCTGCTAACTGTGACACTCTAAAATCTAATAATAATTTGACTATGTATAAGATATTTACTTATTGTATTATTTTCATGATTCAGCCCGTGTAATACACTGGAATCTAACCTGGTTAGTTAATATAAAAAAATAACATAATTTTTCTTTTTTAATAAAAAAATCACTCAACATATTTTTAACATATAAACGTCTTTGTATACGTAAAAAAAACTCGAAAAAGTTCCCCAACCCAATTTTGTTATATTAAAATTCATTTTGCTAGTCTGTAATACATGGATAATGAAGTGCAAGAGTTTGACTAATTCGATGCTAAATATTTGAATTTCAACTTTAAAGTGGTAGCAATACTGAGACGAGGGCATCACAAATGGCGGTACACATTAGTCGAACAAAGTACCAAAGTATTTAACATTGAAACATTACTTCAAGAAATTGAAGACTGTTTTGAATGAATAAACAAGAAAAATAGAGGTGATGATGCGGAATTATGAATCAAAGATGAAGGAAAAAGTTGAACCGACAAGAGATGCCTCTGGTGAGATTTGTTCGAGATCTTTCATAGTGTTTTTTGTTTGTTGCTTGTTTACATCCCTACCTTTTCTAACACCAGAGATAACTAAGATCAAAAGCAGTTGTACTTTATATAAGCTTGGAGGTTTTCTTTGGTCTAACCAATTGAAACCATGTTCGATTCTTGTCAATTTCATGTGTTTTCGTAAAATCATAATCAATCATCAGTAAAATCCACTATTGTTAAAGCAGAGAAAATAAGGTTTTCATCAACTTTACAGGGGTGTTCAACCGATCTACATTTGAAAGAAAGTATACACATTTATTTGATGATGTATAAGAACTTCTCACGGAATCCCTACTAACTGTACAACAACAACAACCATACCGAGGTAGAATCCTTGCTAACTATAAACAATTGTAAATATTTAAAGGTAAATTTCATGGTATGATTTCTACCCAACAACATTTCCACTTCATCCGGTTCCCTACCCATACTAGGTTCGACTTTCTATATTGCTCAATAACAAACTTATGCACATGAAGCGGTGGATCATAACCACTCTGTTAAAGGTAATGCAGCATGAATGGTTCTAACAGGTGGTGTGTACATATAACTAGTAATTTTCAAGGATCAACACCGCATTTCTCTAGAGCCTTTCGGATCCCATGTGTAATTCTTGCACTCCCATAAATAATTTGTAAACAACTGAGTTTTGTACATTTATCCCATTTGGGCCACCCAATTCTTTGTTTAGGGTAATGCATCCTGAATGGTAGAGAAGGTGAAACCAGAAGAGGGAGAAGAACCTCTCACTTATGTGATAACTTTGGCAATATATATGGTCAAACAATATAAATTGCTTGTTTGTAACTTGTAAGAAGTCAAATTCTTTTTTATGGGTAAACTGAGGATTTAAGTGAAAATGTGGAACTAAAAATGAATGAGGCTGCTGCCATTTGTGACCAAAGTACCAAACATTACATACCCATGAAGCTTGAATCAAATCCATGCAGAAGGTCAGTAAAGGTAGAGAAGGTATAATGGCTCTCCATTAATATCCTTCCTGTTCATTCTCAACTTTACGATGGCTCTTATCTTTTAATGACAGTTGGAGGAAGTTTATGATACATAATGAAGTGCACGAGTTTGACTTTATTGTGTTCACACATCAAGGAAACATGGTGTTTGACTTAATGGTGTTCGACTGATATATCCTAATTTATACATGTTTTGCATGCATAATAATCCCCATATTATGGTACTAAGTGAATAAAAACCTTGTAATTGATACTTAAACCGCTTATATTTTATAATTGCAGGATAAACCCCATCCCGAGATAAAAAGAGCGAAAACGAGCCAAAATCATCAAGAAATCAAGCTTTCTCGAAAGATGGGAAGAAACACTCGAGCTTTGACCCCCAAGAAAGTCAAAATTGGTCAACAAAAATCAACAAACAGCAAAAGACAAAAGGATGAGGAAAAATAAGTATGCACGACCGTGCAAAGGTGTTCCTTGTGCCCCAAGATGCCCCGTACCCTGCCATGCGTACCTATGATTCCGTGGGCCTTTGCACGACTGTACAACCCAATGAATGGTCGTGCATTGCCCATTTTGGAGCCTATAAATAGATGGCTTGGGGTCTTCATTGAACACACCACATGTCAGAGAAAACACACTCTCTTAGAGTTCGTAGTTGTAGTCTAGAGTAGGTAGTGAGAGTAGAGAGGCTCTTCCGCTTTGTTCGCAACAGGGGAGCCTAGGAAACTCAGCATTATGCTTGTTCGTATGGTCATTCGTGGCTAAACCCTTTGTATTACTTGGGTGAAGATGAAGTTTGGTGTATGTTAATGTTTAACTTATTAGTCTAATGGTATGTTTATGTTCTTTAATTATTCACTCTTAAAACCATGTTATGATGGACTTTTTATTATTATCTAAATTTGTCTTTAAACTTGTGAGTGTTCTTGATTTTAAAGTGTAAGACCATAAAACCTTTTTAATCAAACTTCTCTTGAAACTTGTTTGTCTTTATACAAGCGGATTTTGATAAGCCAACACTTGGTTGATATTGATAGAATCGTACATCTTTATACGAGATTTGTCATGAAACCAAGAGTTGGTGAACTCATGTTGGGAACAATACGTCTTTATACATGGCCTCATTGTTGCATCGCATCCCGGTGAACAAAGTCTAATCATTTTTAAAAAAAATAAAGGTATTTAAGTTTGATGTCTTAAACCAACTCGGAGGTAGATCTTAAGCGGACAAATGTACGGATCTATTAAAGAGTTGAGGGTAATGATGTCCCTGATTGGGAGTCTTACTATTTTATTATTATGGAACATAATTCGTGAACCAAATATTGTGAGAATGAAGATCTAGCGGTGTACCGTTCACACATTTGTATTAGTCATATCATCGGATTAGTTAACATTATTATATACTAAGTGGATTCGAAGCCCAAAGCAATACTCATTGTGATGTGATTATTCTTGAGCTATTTACTTTCGTGTTATTTACTATTATGTTATTTACATTTCTGTTACAACTTTGCGCACATTTTGCATTTTTAGTTATTTACTTACTGTCATTTACTAATCCATCATTTACTTTTTTGCTTCACAAGCATACAAAACTCACTCACTAATTAAACCGGCTAAACGATAACAAACATTGAGTATTGGAACTTGACCTTATCCATTGGTTCGATACTTGGTTCTTACCTAAACTATATTATGTTGCGATAGGTACACTTACCTATTGTGTGTGTTTTTAAGTTTAAGTATTTATCATTTTATAAATTTAAAACCTGATCTCGTGAAACCCTTTTTAACAAATATTAAAAATATTTATTATATTTTATCAATTACTATATAAAAACACGCCATAAAGTTTTTGGCGCCGTTGTCGCCGACACAGTGATTTCAAGAAAAAATCGAGTTAACAGATTAGCCTTTTTATCCTTAACATTTATTTTTATGTTCGTGTTTGTTTTGATTGTTCTTTACAACAACTTTAATGGATTATAACTACTAGAGTTTTTATGGAGGATACCAACACGACTATAAGTACCACTATTATGAGGTTTAGTGTGAGATCTGTGGGGAAGCCCACTACACTTAAGATTGCTATCACTATTATTATGCCTCAGTTTTTACCTCTGGTATCCCGAATCCTCAGATAAGTATCAGTATCCCTGATCCTTACTATATTTCAGTATCCTGATTAACTGACCGTTATAACAATTAATATTATGTGTTTTTCTTTGATTAGCCTTGAACAGGTAATAAAGGCTTCATTAATGACTAAATTAAGGGCTGAAGAACCGTTCAAACAGTAAGGAAAACATGTAGAAGTTAAACTATAACGGTCAAGAATTAATGGAGACTTGTAACTTCCATGAAGACCTGATTTTCCGTCGGGATCCTTGCTTTTCAGTTATTTTATCTTTTGTATATATATTCAGCAGTATTGATCGATTAGAACACACAACACTTGCACTACTCATTTTTAACACCTTAGTCTCGATCATATTGCTATCTCATTGTACTTTTTACCGGTTTCAGTAAGATAAACAAGGCAGCCCGACTTTAGTCGGCTCCCGAGGTTTTATGCCGGAGATCCCCAATAGATCAAGGGCTTTCCTCGTATATCTCTGTGTCGATATCCTGATTAACATTACATTTCTTACATAATCTTACAATCACACTACCTCACATACAAAGTTTAGCTACTTGATTATCTTTGGTAATTTTTGGCTAAAACAGTTTGGCGCCAACCGTGGGGCAAGTGGTGCTTTTCATCTTAAAATCTTTGCTAAAATTTGTGTTCAATCGCTATCTTTCCAAACTAATACCGAAAATGTCGTCCCAATCCAAAATTGTTTCTGTTTCAACTCCATCTTCAAGCTCTGGGTTGAACAACCCTATTCCTCCTCCGTCATTCCAGAAAAAGAATGATACTTCTGCGGGTTTTTCGGGATCTGGGATACCTGCCGGTGGACCTGTGCTTGTTTCAAACAACGAGATCCTCAAGTTATTCTTAGAAGTGAAGCAACCGATGGAACAGCAGAAAAAGACTAACCTGATGCTGTTCAGAGAGCTTGAAAAGGTCAAAGAATCAAAGAAACCAGTGGAAGTGACAACCCCGCTGCAATCAAGGATCTTGGATTTCAATTATTCGGGATCCTCATAAATCCATAAAGGAGACTTTCTTCCCATGCAGACTGGATTCACTACAGTTGGCTCGACTTCGGCTATTAGAGTTACTACTAATCAGGATCTTGGATTTACTCCAGGATCATCATTCCGAAATCCCGATATCGGTAACACCTTTAATTAATTTTCAAACACTAATGAATTTGTGCAGGATACATGAATCACTCCGTCCATGGACAAGGAACTAAAGAAGTTAAGGGAGATGATCTCCAGTGTACCAGGTGTAGTCCAGCCTATACCGGAAATATCCTCTAGCAGTCACAGGATCTCGAGATTTGCTCCGCCGATATGTGATGCTGAGATCCCTAAGCGCTTTCAGACTCCTAACATGAAGTTGTATGATGGAACTACGGATCCCGAGGAGCACGCCACGCAATATAGAGAGAGAATGGAAATCAACCCCATTCCCTTGGACTTGAAAGAAGCTTGCTTATGCAAGGGCTTCGGCTCTACCTTAACAGGTTCAGCCTTCTAATGGCTACTTAATGTTCCACCTTATTCTATTACTTCGTTTCTCATTTAATCAATTTATTTAACAATCAATTCTCTTGCAGCAGAACGTTTGAAAGGTTAACAAGTGACTTATGCAGGATAACTCAGAATGCCGGAGAATCCCTCTGAGATTATGTCAGCAAGTTCGGCCAGGAATCCCTGGATATCCCGAATCTTGACGTAACCACTGCTGTCCAGGCATTCAAGATGGGGCTAAAGAAGGATTCTCAATTATACGAAGACCTTGTCACGAATCCTTGCAGGAACCTTGATGAAGTCAGAAACCGGGCACTAAGATTCATAAGACTCGAGGATGACAAAAAGATTTAGCAACAGATGGATAATCCAACCAGTTACAATTGACCCAACCGAAAGATTAAATCCGCTCCTTTCAAGTCGTACAGATCCAAGCCATATTCTAAGCCTGACAATCACAGGATCAACGATGTAAAAGATGATGAGGAAGAGGAAGAATATCCTAAGTTGTCCGAATATTGTTTTTCCCTTGATACAACTGGTTTTCTATTTGCTATGTAGGATCTTGGAGAAAAAGCCAGGTGGAGTCGCAAGTTTGAGAAGAACTCAGGAGGAAAGGACAAGTCCAAGTGGTGTGCATTCCATGAAGACTTTGTCCATGTAACTGAGGATTGTGTTGCTTTGTGGAAGGAGATAAACTATCTCCTGAGCAAGGGATATCTCAAAGAATTTCTAGGCAAAGGAAAGAACAAGACTAAGGATCATGACAGGATCCCGCAAAGAGCAAAATCCCTGCCGCCAGATGCCAAGGTAATAAGTTTTATATCTGGTGGATCTGATATTTGTGGTACTTCTTACTCTGCAGCAAAAAGAAATGCCAAGGAAGCAAAAACAGAGAATGGGGACAGACCCATCAGAACCTCCAGCTTAACTGAAGAAAAAGTGATCTGCTTCGACGAAGATGACAGAAATAACGTGTAGAATCCTCATCACGATGGCCTGGTGATCACACTATACATTGCAAACCACTTCCTCCACAGGATATTGATCGACGGAGGAAGCTTTGTAAACATTATCTAGCATGAAGTCCTGAAAATAATGGGGATCCCGGATTATGAGATCATCTCGAAATCCTCAGTATTGGTAAGATTCAATGGAGAGGTTAAAAACATAGTTGGAGAAATAAAGCTACCAATCTACATCGAGGGGGTAAACTCAATACAAAAATTTTGTGTCATTGATTCTTTATCTTGATATAACATTATTCTAGGAAGGCCTTGGATACACGACATGAAGGTAGTACCCTCAACATACCATCAGTGTGTCAAGATGCCAACCCATTGGGGGGTAGTGAAGATTAACAGTGATCAACAAGAGGCTAAGGACTGCTACACCTCTTCAATGAAGGCCTCCGCTAAAAACAGGCAAGCATAGCAATTAAAGAAACAAGCCCAAGATGTCTTAGAGACCAAAGAGCAAGATGTTAAAGAGGTATCCCTAAGTACGGAGGATCCTGACGTCAAGGTGCTTGTTGGAACCAATATCCCTAAGGATATTGAACAAAATCTTGTAGAGTTACTAAAAATCATAACCTCGACCTTCGCCTGGAAACATGAAGACATGACAGGTATCTCTAAAGATATTATTACACATAAATTGGGTATTGATAACAGTTTCAGTCCTTTAATCACACTGGGGGCAGAGCATTATTTTCAAGGATCCTAAGGACAGGATATTACTTGCCTACTGAAGGTTTGAGATACAACCTTCAAGAGGGTGCAAAGCAGCAATTTTTCATGTACCCAAGATTCTTGCAGGAGGTTTTTAACAATGAAATAAAAGAACTTTCAAAACCTGCAAAAATCTATCTTATGCTGGGTCATAAAAGCAACATTTTTCAAAGCATGAGAACTGTTTCCAAAAAGTTATCAGGGATCAATGTTCCATTGTTATCTACAATGGTGAACATACAAAGTACCCAGGGTGACAGTTCAGCAATCCCAGCTGATACTGATCCCACACCCTCCTCCTCACATCCTGAACAACCATATGCTTCCACTATTCGAACCCGTGTGCATACTACTAAGGATGCACAGGTACAAAAATCACTTACATCTGTTTTGGATGTTATCGTTCAACTGGAACAAAGGGCCCCAGTTGCAACAACATACAACTAGAAAAAGGAGCAAGAAGACTCCTTCTCTTCTTGTCTCAAAGGCCCAATCCCAACCTCAAAGCCCTTATTCAGAATCCCAACATTCTGATGAGAATATCAAAAGGGATAGCCAAAACATTAGATAGACCACCTTGGAAGTTTCTCTATTAGGATTAGGATCACATCCCGGATCCGTAGAACAACTCGCTGAGCCATACCTTTATTTCTCTTCTCTGAACTTAAGTGCAGAGGCTCCTTGTTAAGATGATATATCTTCTCCAACAACCACTGTCTCGGAGGTATTGATTGACTTGGCTGCTGGTGCACCTAACCCAAGTTCATCACCCAAGAAGGTTCACTCTGGTGGTACTGATAGAGTGAATGTGGAAAGGGCTGTCACTACTCCTGGTACATCAACTGCCCCGGAGGACAGTGACAACATAACTAAGACCCTAACCACGACAACTCACAGTGAGGATGTTTCCTTTGAAACACCTTTCACTGAGAGGAATCCCAGGTGCCAAGAAAACAAGGGTGATGGGGATGCAGAGGCTAGGCCTAAGGCCTCATCTAGCTCCAAGGATTCCACAACTGTGGATGAGGACAGACTGAAACTTCATAATATGGAATTGACGGCTAGGGTAGCTATGCTAGAGGCTGAAGTGTCCAAACTAAGGCACCAAGTCTCTATGCATGAAGCCCATCAATGCCCAACTGTGCCTACTCCCTCCCTTGTATCAGTAGGAACTCAAACAGATGAAGCCCTTTACACTGATGCAACCAAAAAGGGGGAGATAGTTGCAGTAGAAGATGATGCTGATAGCCTAGAAGAATGGATACAAGAGCAGGCCGCATTTCAAAGTTCATTATTCAAGCCTGCCTTTGTTCAAGTTCATGACTTGCCAGACTCAGTAGATGAAGAGGAAGAAATCACTAAGGACCGGAAGTTGGTTGTCAGAGCTGTTGATGAGGTGTTAAAGGATGAAAGTCAAAATGAAGACACACCTCCATCAGTCAGCATAGTTCCTGAAGCAGCAGCAATAATAAAACAAACCACTGCCCCCCAATTCACACTGTCTGCAAATAAGTTAGAATTTGACTCCATACTAGCTTGGGGGTATGATGGTTCAACTGAGAGATTCTGGATTGGGAAAGAGTTCAGCGGAGTAGAAGAGCTGAACTGGAATGCACTAAATCTAATCCAAGTGCTTGAACTGTACCTATCCAACTGCATCAACACCTCTACAGATCTCTCAGCAGAACTTGTAATCAGCAGAACTTGCAATAAGCAGGTTCCAAGACCTAATGGAGGAAAATCTGCCCTGGTTTGAAACACTATTAGAAGAAGCAAACAGGGTGGCCTATCCTAAAGACAGTGCAGAATCTTCAACAGCAGCAAAACAAAGACTGGCTCCTAGAAGACTTGACTTAATTAGGAGCAGCACTTTAACAGAAGAAGAAGTTGTCTGCTGGAGAAGATCTCTGTACAACAAAGTGGTCAGAGATGTGGAAGTGCTAGGATGGTCGAGCACTGGGTCTTCTGACTTCACATTCTTCCTGAGTAATGGATCATCTTTCTCAATCAACATCAATGAGATCCTACTCTTAAATTCAGATTTCTTGCACAAGGTCGTCGAGCTCAGAACACACATCTGCAACGTTAATTCCTCAGAGAGTCAAGCAATGATAAAAACCATCAAAGCTCAGCTTGAAAAGGAAGGTCTACTTGCAATGGATGCCTCTGACTCCGGCTCATACCTATCCTTCCTTTCCTCACCTACAAAAAGACTGAACGCAGAAGAAGAATCCAAAAGAAGAGAAGAGAAAAAGGTGAAGGAAGTGTGGAAAGAAGTGACAGGTCTTGAATGGGAAGAAGATGAAAAAAGTGTCCTTCCCTTGTCCATTCCCCAAACTGCCAATGAAGCTGAAGCTGAGATCCCAACAGCATCTCTTACATCTGCTGTTGAGGTCAATGAAGCTGAAGCAGAGGCATCCAGCAAAGACAAGGGGAAGGGACTTATGAAAAAAGAAGATGAAGAATGGATAGTGAAGGAAAAGAAGGAAAAGGAGGAAAGAAGAAGAAGAAGAGAAGAAGAGGAGATGGCTGAATTACGAAAAGCTCAAGACAGAAAGACAGCCATTCTCCTCAGAGAACAAGAGATCCAGCTGTATGCTAAGCAGCTGGATGATCTGAAAGTCAAGATTCCGGCAGCTTTCCAAATACAAGAAGATGAAGCTCTAGCTCTTCAGCTGCAGGAACAATTAAATAAAGAAGAAGAAGAAGAAGAAAGAGAGCATAAAAGAAAAGAAGAGGCTAAGTTTAGAATTACTGACTCTAAACTAGCCAAAGAGATGAGAGAGGAGTGGATAGAAGCTCTTGTTTCTCAAGGTGAGGATGCAGACTACCTTGAGAAGTTATCTAATAAAGAAATCTACAGAGCCTTCATGGGTCAGCAAGGTCTATTGGTAAATAAGAAAAGGGCTGAAGAAGAAGAAAAAGCCAAACAGAAATCCAAGAAGACCATTGCCTTCAACAAAAGATCCTATGAAGAAAGGAAGGTCATGATTGATTTCCTAAAGGCTAGAGGAGAAAGTGGAAAAAGGCTGGGTCCCATGAGTTTCATGAACCTGCAAGCCCTTTACTTTAAAGTCAAAAAGGAAGAGGAAGAAAGACTAGGGAAGAAAGGCTCAAAGAAGAGGGTAATCAATCAAGAAGAAGAAAGGAAACCAAAGAAACCCAAGCCTTCTCCCTAATCCACCACTTCCTCTATCCAACAACCTTCCTCTCTCCATCCTAGACCTCCATCCTTTCCACCCACAAAGTCCAAATCCTCCCACCCAGCTCCTACTCATCAACAACCTCCCAAGAAGAAAAGCAAACCTACTACCAAACCAGAAGATCCAAGAGAAATTGTCAACTGGTTCTATAGCACTCAAGATCAATGGTTTGAAGTCTTCAAGGGAAGAACAGAAGAAAGAAGATCAATCTATACAACTGTTGATGAGGTATTGCAGCTTCTAGATTCTGATCTAAGAAGAATGATGGAGCTGGGTGAAGCTAATGAGCCTAAGAATGAAGGTGGGAGACATTTGTTGCTGGTGATCAAACATCACTTCAACCCCAGCAAAGATGAAATTATTGATGCCAAACCTCTCCAATCTCACTCTCCATTCATCAGTTGGTCCTACAATGCTGAAAAGTATGAGTTCACATTGATAGATGTTAAAGGACAGAAGATGAGGTGTTCAAGCAAGGCCATCTTCAAAATGGCAAGTAAAGACATCAAGACTCTATCTGAGCTTCCTCTTAACAATCCCAGCAAGGACCAGAGAGGATATGAGGTTGCAAGAATAGTCAGCAACATGGAAAAGCTCAGCAGCAAAAGAAGTAATAGAGTTTTCATAGCATCAGTCTAGGGGGAGTTTGTAGAAATAAAGACCGATGGCTACAAAACTTTCTAAGTACAAATGTTGCTTACCTCAGAGTTTGTTGCTGACCAACAAGCTGCTGCGGATAAGCTTATCTGCAGCAGATACTTGTTCTTCTGCTGAAGAATAAATCTGCTGCGGATAAGCCTTATCTGCTGAAGACCAGAGTTGCTGCGGATAGGCTTCTCAGTAGCATCAACACTTAATGCTGCTGATAGGCAAATCATCAGCAGCTTTGGATGGTGGCATCTTGCTGCTGATCTCTAACTTTGCAGCTGATAGCCATTTCCACTGAAGATCAAACGTTGCAGCTGACTGGCTTCGATAAAGCAACCATTACCACTAACAACTTTCTGCTGCAACACTGACACACTCCACGCAGAAAGAATGTCACTGGTGCAGATTATAAAGAACTACAGCGTTCTTCTCCAAGCATGCAAGCAATGATGCCTAAGAAGACGTTTGAGTAAAGTTAACTTTTGTAGTGTTTATTGTCATTATATGTAAAATAGCTTCAATACAAGATCAACGGTTTGTGTTAGATCTGATCCTTAGAATCAAGGGTCTGTCTTGATTCTAAGTTACTATATGTAGAACCAAAGACTGATGGCTACTAAATTATTCTAAGTACAAATGTTGTTGATAGGCTTATCAGCAGCATTCAACATATGTTGCTGCTGATAGGCTTATCAGCAGCATTCAACACTTGTTGCTGCTGATAGGCTTATCAGCAGCGTTCAACACAAGTTGCTGCTGATAGGCTTATCAGCAGCATCATTCTCATTCTTGCTGCTGATAGCTGTGTTCCTTGAAGACAAATCGTTGCAGCTGACTATCCATGCCAAGCGTCACTGACAACTTTCTGCAAAAGCGACTGACACACTCAAAGCAGAAGGAACCTCAATGGTGCAACCAATGACGGATGACAATGCTTTTCTCCGAGCATGCAAACAATGATGAATAAAGAAAACGCTTCAATAAAGTTAGCTAGTTTAGACATCTTTGCTGCAGCATATGAGTCAAGATCAACTATCAAAGAAATGCTGAAAGAAGTCACAAGTCCTGAGTGCAAATCGGATGAAGCCAATGACGTTCCCTTGTTCACCTCTCAATTTGCCAATGAAGCTGAGGCTGAGATCCCAATAGCAGCACCATCATCTGCTGTTGTGGTCAGTGAAGCCGAAGCAGAGGCATCCAATACAAACAAGGGAAAGGGAATTATGACAGATGAAGATGAAGAGAGATTGCTAAAAGAGAAAAGAGAGGGGAAGAGAAGAGAAGAAGAAGAGAAGAAGAGGAGATGGCTGACATTAAAAAGGCTCAAGAAAGAAAAACAGCCATTCTCCTCAGAGAACAAACCATCCAGCTGTATGCTAGACAACTGGATGAATTGAAAAGAAAGATTCCTGTAGTTTACCAGATTGAAGAAGATGCAGCTCTTGATCTTCAACTGCAGGAACAATTTAACAGAGTAGAGGAAGAATTGGAGAAGAAGAAGAAAGAAGAAGCTAAGTTCAGAATAACCGATTCTGAAATAGCCAAAGAAATAAGGGAGGAGTGGGTAAAGGCTCTAGTTTCTCAAGGTGAGGATGCAGACTACCTTGAGAAACTATCAAATAAAGAAGTCTACAGAGCCTTCATGGGTCAGCAAGGTCAATTGGCAAAGAAGAAACAGGCCGAAGAAGAAGAAAAAGGCAAACAAAAGTCCAAAAAGACCATTGCCTTTAATAAACGGACCCATGAAGAAAGGAAGGTCATGATTGACTTCCTTAAGGCTAGAGGAGAGAGTGGAAATAGGCTAGGTCCCCATGAACTTCATGAACCTGCAAGCCCTCTACTTCAAAGTCAAGAAGGATGAGGAAGAAAGATTGGGAAAGAAGGGCTCCAAGAAAAGGGTACCTATTCAGGAAGAAGAAAAAACAAAAGCAAAGAAACCCAAGCCTTCTCCCTCACCTACCTCTTCCTCAGTCCAACAACCTTCCACTCTCCTCCCCAAACCTTCCACTCCTCCACCCAAAAAGTCCAAACCATTCCACCCAGCTCCCACTCATCAACAACCTCCCTTGAAGAAATCCAAACCCACACCTAAACCAGAAGACTCAAGAGACATAGTTGATTGGGTCTATAATCCACAGGATCAAAGGTTTGAGATATTCAGGGGGAGAACTGAAAGAAGAAGATCTATCTACAGATCTGTTGATGAAGTTCTGCAATTGCCAGATTTAGATCTTGACAGAATTTTGGAGCTGGGTGAAGCTCATGAGCCTGCAAATGAGGGTGGGAAACTTCTTGTGCTAGCCATCAAACACTACTTCAACCCTATCAAAGATGTGATCATTGACATCAAACCACTCAAGTCCCACTCTCCATTTGTAAGTTGGTCCTATAATGCTGATTTGGACGAGTTCACTTTAACTGATGTAAGGAAGCAGAAGATGAGATGTTCAAGCAAAACAATCTACAAAATGCCACATAAAGACATCAAGACTCTTTCTGCACTTCCACTGAACAATCCCAACAAGGATCCAAGAGGCTATGAGGTTGAAATGATAGTCAGCCACATGCAAAAGCTTCAACAGCAAAGTGATTAGAATAATTTTGGTTGCATCAGTCTAGGGGGAGTTTGTAGAACCAAAGACTGATGGCTACTAAATTATTCTAAGTACAAATGCTGTTGATAGGCTTATCAGCAACATTCAACACATGTTGCTGCTGATAGGCTTATCAGCAGCATTCAACACTTGTTGCTGCTGATAGGCTTATCAGCAGCGTTCAACACAAGTTGCTGCTGATAGGCTTATCAACAGCATCATTCTCATTCTTGCTGCTGATAGCTGTGTTCCTCGAAGACAAATTGTTGCAGCTGACTATCTATGCCAAGCGTCACTGACAACTTTCTGCAAAAGCGACTGACACACTCAAAGCAGAAGGAACCTCAATGGTGCAACCAATGACGGATGACAATGCTTTTCTCCGAGCATGCAAACAATGATGAATAAAGAAAACGCTTCAATAAAGTTAGCTAGTTTAGCTTTAACGTGTATTATTAGCTTTTGTAGAAAAGATCAACGGTCTGTGTTAGATCTGATCCTTAGAATCAAGGGTCTGTCTTGATTCTAAGTTAGTATAAATACTGTGTAAACACTTCATTGTAAGTGTGCTTCTTCACTGAGTTTTTCATTTGTAATCGTTTATTCACAAAGCTTAATACAACATTGTTCTTATTAGTATTCATTCTGTTTACTTGATTATACTTGTGTAGTTGTTATTGTTTTCGCCAATCTCAACTAAGAACAGAACCATCTTGTACTTTCACGATCCTACACTATATAAGCAGTACTGAGAGTCATTGTAAAGCAGTGCTTTTGCTTAAGAGCTTTCTCTGTAATCTTGTAAACTTTTAAGCTTAATACAAATTGCATTTATCAGTATTCTTCTTGTTTACTTTGCTTAGTTGTGATTGTTTCCGCAAATCTCAACTAGAATAGAACCACCTTGTATTCACCGATCCTACAATGAAGTTCAGTGTATAACAACTATTAGTTGTCCCCAGTGTTTAGTCGTTGAATACGTCGTGGACTTAGTAAGTACACCTCGGGATCCTCATTAGTCTTCAACTTGTTTAATGATCCCGAGTCATCATTTTTATGCTAAGTTTTTGAATTAACACATAAGTGTTATATATTTAAAATCGTGGGCCAAGACAGAAAACGTGTGCTAAGCCAATAACGTGGGCCAAGCCATAATAACATGGGCCCAACCAGAATAACGTGGGCTAAGCCAGACTTAAGTTAGCGTGAAAATGCTAAAAACCTTAGGAGTAACACGTCTGTTACTATCATAGCATTCAAGATATAGCCAACAGTGATGAAATTATCAGCCACTGTTACATGGACTGGTCGCACCATCTTGAACTATACTTGAATATCGTGCGCTCCTAGCGGGGTGTATTAACTCAATACTTAGAAAGGCGAAAGCCGTTTAAACCTTCGAGGTATTTCAGGATACCCAAACTTAGGAGAGATGGCCAATCTCTTTCTTTTGTCGGGATCCCTGGAGATACTTCCTGCAAAACAGGAAATCTTGGTGAAGGTGGGTGTTAGTCTGGCTAACACCCATCTGACGCTCAAGTCAGTACTTTGATCAAGGGTAACAAATATAAAAATAATTAT
Source organism: Smallanthus sonchifolius (assembly GCA_023525975.1). NCBI lineage: Eukaryota > Viridiplantae > Streptophyta > Magnoliopsida > Asterales > Asteraceae > Smallanthus > Smallanthus sonchifolius. The sequence continues at coordinate 18,199,138 of CM042018.1, read as the reverse complement.
GGAAAGAAGACGTACCATTTTTAGTTAGGATTTAAATTCTAACTTACATAAAGTAGGTTTTGAGATGGATGGCGTTCCAGGATCTTGGCAAGATATCTCCTTCCATAGTGGCTAACCAGTAGGCACCCTTGCCTGCTTCTGAGTCAATCAAGTATGGGCCTTCCCATTTCGGTGCAAGCTTTCCATCGCTGGGATTTGTAGTATTTTGGAAAGCCTTTTTTAATACAAGATCACCCACTTGGAATCTTCTAATCCTTATGTTTTTGTTGTATGACTTTGCTATCCTTTGCTGATAAGCTGCAATACGGACTTTGGCAAGATCCCTGAGCTCATCCACAGTGTCGAGATCCTGAGCGAGAGCTTCATTGTTAGTCTCTAGAGTTTGAAGATTGGTTATGGCAGTAAGGATAACCATCTCTGTAGGGATCATGGCTTCAGTACCAAACACCAATGAGAATGGAGTTTGACATGTTTCATTCTTTGTGGTTGTCCTATCTGCCCAAAGTGAAAATGGTAATTCTTCAGCCCATCTTCCTTTCTTTGCTCCTAATCTCTTCTTGAGGTTGTTGATGATGATCTTGTTACTGGACTCCGCCTGCCCATTGGGTTGAGGATGTACTGGGGTAGAAGTTATCATTTTGATTCCTCAACTGGTACATAATTCAGTTGTTCTCTTGCTAATGAACTGAGATCCGTTATCACATACTATCTCTGCCAGGATCCCAAATCTTGTAAGGATGTTGCGCTTGATGAATGAGATGACTTCTTTCTCTCTGATTTGGACAAATGCCTCAGCTTCACTCCATTTAGAGAAGTAATCTGTCATTGCTAGCATAAAGACCTTTCCTCCTGGTGTTTTGGGAAGTTTGCCGACTATATCCATTCCCCATTTCATGAATGGCCATGGAGAAATAATTGGATATAAAGGTTCTGCTGGTTGGTGAAGTATGTTGATGTGTCTTTGGCAAGCGTCACATTTATGGGAATAAGTCATAGCATCTTTCTTCATGGTAGGCCAGTAATTTCCTGTCCTTAGGATCATTGAAAGTATGCTCTGATACCAAAGATAAGATGTGCAAATTTGAATCATTGGCCAGTAACCATACCGTGAACAGTAGAGGTAAGTGCAGAGCTCACTTGATGCCATCCACTTCTCTTCTGAGATGTGCATTGTAGAAGAGTGTGGCATAGATACTTCCATGGGGTCCCATCAGTGCCTTCTCTATTGTGTACTCATTTTGATTTCCAGTGTACCCTATGGATACAAAGGTCCTCATGTAGACTTCTTTTGAGTACGAAATGGCGGGCCCCTCGTCTTGAAGCTTGAGGTGTTTACGGAGAGTGGCTTCAGAGATGGTGATGTCCTTGCCATCTACCTTGGCTTTAATTAGGGGTATCCCCTGTTCGGTAGAGTAGATGGCCGATTTCCAAAAATCCTCCATGTGAGGAATGTAAATGGGTGGGTTGACAATGAGTGCATGGTATAATTTTGATCGACAGAGAAAGTCGATCATGTCATCAAACCCGTTGGACTTCTTCCCTTTTATTGAGTATGCTGTGAGGTTGTGATATGGAGAGAACTTATCATCTGGATGGTTTATGTCTACCTCTGCCATTGTTTGGTTTGGAGGGAAAGAGGAAGATTTTGAAGGGTGGTTAGGAATGGAAGGCTTTGAATGTTGTGGGGGCTTGAGAGAAAGTGATGGGAGTTAGGGAAAATTTGAATGTGAAGGGGTGGTGAGGAAATTTGATTTGTTCTTATAACGGCAGAGGAGGGAAAAGCAAAATGACTTGTACAGTACAACCTTATTCACTTTTTACTTTTACAGCTGTAATACACTATAGCAGTCATGGTAAAGACTGAAAGTGATTTTTACAACGGGTAAAAGTTAATTTATACTTATTTTTACCCATCAGCAGCAAACTTGGTTGCTGTGGATGGTTAAGCCTATCCGCTGCAAGCTTGGATGCGGCGGATAGTTAAGTCTGTCAGCAGCAAACTCAATTTCTGCTGATGGATGCAATGATCCGTAGCAAGGGTGTTGCTGCTAAATGCCTTAAAGCTATCCGCAAGAAACTTGTTTCTGCTGATAACTTAAAGCGGTCAGTGGCAAAAACTTTGCTGCAGATTATTAAACCTGTCAGCAGCAAAAATGGATGCTGCTGACTTATAACTTTTATTTATAACATAAGACAAACACATTTACAAAAACAAATTTTTAGAGACATATTTTAATCAAAGTTCATCATACCAATAGATTCAACTAGATATCTAAATCTAGCTTCATCAAATGGTTTTGTAAACAAATCAACATATTGCTCATTTGTATGAACTTTGGTTAAGATAATTCTCTTTTTCTCAGCTTGATCTCTTATGAAATGATACCTGATGTCAATGTGCTTTGTCTTGGAGTGTTGCACCGGATTGTTTGTGATTGATATAGCACTCATGTTGTCAATGTGAATGAGAGTTGCCATGAAAGTCATCCCATAATCCAGCATTTGATTTTGTATCCAGATGATTTGTGCACAGCAACTTGAAGCTGCAATGTATTCTGCTTCTGCTGTAGAAGTTGAAACACATGTTTGCTTCTAGCACTGCCATGAAATCAGTCTCCCTCCCAGAAACTGACATCCCCCTGATGTGGACTTTTTATCCAAGTTGCATCCCCCATAATCACTGTCAGTGTATGCATATAGATTGAACTTGTCATTTTTAGAGTACCAAAGCCCAAGTCTTGGGGCTTCCTTTAGGTATCTAAGAATTCACTTCTCTTGACAGCTTAAAGATGTGAATTCTTTGGAGCTGCTTGGAATCTTGCATAGAGATATTACTGCAAACATGATATCTGGCCTTGAGGTAGTAAGATACATGAGAGACCCTATCATTTCACGGTACTGATGTTGATCAGTGTCTTGGCCATCTTTTTCTAGAGTCAGCTGATGGTGCACTTGCATAGGGGTTCTTGCAGCAGAGCAGTCAGCCATCTTGAACCTTTCCAGAATGCTCTTGACATATTTGAATTGGCTGATGAAGATTCCATTTGGGACTTGTTTGACTTGAAGACTCAGAAAGAAATTTAGCTCACCCATTGAACTCATTTCAAACTTTGAGTGCATCAGGATCTCGAAGTCTTTACACAGCTTCTTCCTTGTTGATCCAAAGATGGTATCATCTACGTAGATTTGAACCAGTAAGATTTCTCCCCCTTCATATTTGATAAACAAGGTCTGGTCAATAGCACCTCTTCTGAAGTTGTTGCTTAGTAGATATCCAGACAAAGTTTCATACCAGGCTCTTGGGGCTTGATGTAAGCCATATAGAGCTTTGTCTAGTTTGAACACTTGGTTAGGATGTGCAGGATCTACAAAGCCTGGAGGCTGTTTGACATATACTTCTTCACCAATCTTCCCACACAGAAAGGCACTCTTGACATCCATTTGATAGACCATGAAATTCTTGGATGCAGCATATGCCAGGAAGATTCTGATGGCCTCCAGCCTGGCAATAGGAGCAAAGACTTCATCATAGTCAATTCCCTCTTCCTGAGTGTAGCCTTGAGCTACAAGTCTGGCTTTGTTCTTGACTATAATTCCTCTCTCATCTTGCTTGTTCCTGAATACCCATCTTGTGCCAATGGCAGATTGACAAGGTGGAAGATCAACCAGTTTCCAGACATCCTGTCTCTTGAATTGCAGCAACTCTTCCTGCATTGCCTCAATCCAACTGCTATTTTTCAGAGCTTCATCTATCTTCTTGGGTTCCACCTGAGATAGAAAACATGAAAACAAACATATATTGGCCTTATGAGATTTGCTTCTTGTTAGAACTATTTGGTGAACTTGGCCAATAATATTTTCCAGAGGATGTTCCTTGTTGATCCTATATGCTGGTACCACCTCCAGCTGTATCCCTTTCTCAAGATTGCTTTGATTTTGATCAGGGATTTCTTCATTCATGGTGGAAGAGTCTTCAATATCAACAGCGACATTAGTGTTATAAGCAGTAGTATTTGCAGCATCTACAGCAGTTGCCGAAGAATCTTCATCCAAATTTTCATTTTTAGACAGGCTACTGCTGGTGACATTGGAGAGTCTTGTTTCGGCTTCACTTGCTTCAATGGCTTCTATAACAGATGGAGGATCAATGGATGGTCTTTTCAGACTGATAGAAGATTTAGGAAAATCCAGTCTGTAGTCAGTGGAGAAAGTGGAAGCAGGTGCTTGTGTAGAGGAAGACTCCATATTAGAGAAGATGAGAGGCTCAAATATTTGGGAGAAGGAGTCTATGTCAAAGAGCCAGTTTGGGCCTTTTCCCTGTTCACAGACAGTGTGTTCTCTACATTCCACATTGGCTGATTCTTCCACAATTCTTGTTCTTGAGTTGAATACTCTATAGGATTTGGATTGAGAGGAATAGCCCACAAAATATCCTTCATCAGATTTGGCACCAAACTTAGGAAGAACCCCATGTGTGATCAGAATTATGCATGGACACCCAAAAGGTTTTAGAAATCCAATGTAGGGAACTCTTTGGAACCATAGTTCATAAGGTGTCTTGTTGAGAGGCTTGACTATGAGAACTCTATTTTGCACATAGCAGGCTGTGCTTACTGCTTCTGCCCAGAATGTGAGAAGCAGTTTTGAGTCTGCCAACATAGATCTTGCTGACTCAATTAGAGTTCTGTTTCTCCTTTCAGCAACTCCATTTTGTTGAGGAGTTCTTGGAGCGTCTTTCTATTCCCTTGCTCTCACAAAAAAACAGTTCAAAGTGTGGTTCTTGAACTTCGTGCCATGATCACACCTTATGATCTTTACCTTCTGATTGCTTTGATTCTCTACCCTAAGAATGTAGGATTTGAGAATTTCAGCAGTTTTATCTTTAGTTCTCAAGAAGTATACCCATGAGAACCTGGTGTAGTCATCAGTTATCACTAGACAGTATGACTTCTTAACTATTGACATAACATTTGTAGGACCAAAGAGATCCATATGCAGCAGCTGTAGTGGAGTGTCATTTGTATTCAAAGTCTTGGGCTTGTGAGAACTCTTGTGTTGCTTCCCCTTCAAACAAGCAATGCAGTGATCTTCTAGCTGGAATTCTTTGTCAGGAATACCTTTGACAAGATTATCCTTCACCAATTTGTTGATGGTTTTGATGTTAACGTGGCTTAATCTCCTTTGCCAGAGAGCTGATTCATCAACTGAGGCTTTTGACAGAAAATAGGATAAACTGCCAAATGGAGTGACCTCATTCATGTTAAGCACATAAATATTTTCTTTTCTCTGAGCAGTTAATAAAATATTTTCTGGAGGAGGTTTGGATAAGCTAGGAAATAGTACAAAGCATTCTTTGTCTGTGAAGAGCATCCAATGCTTTTGATCACAGACATGTGAGACACTCATGAGATTGAAGTCCAATTCTTTGACATTATTTACTTTATCAATACTCATTCTTTCATTTGACACAGTCCCTTGTCCAGTAATAGATCCTCCTTTTGAGTCACTTCCAAAGGCAACATATCCTCCATTGAAATGTCTGAAGTTGGAGAGGATGGATCTGTTGCCTGTCATGTGCCTGGAACAACCACTGTCTACCACCCAGGTGTTATTCTTGTGACCTGGCTGTCCCTGCACATGAGAGAGAACTAGTTAGTGGGAGGAATCCAAGAGCTTGCATCCTTGAAGAAAAAGGGTTCTCGGAATATCAGATTCAGCATGTGTGCATTCAACATAGCCAATGATGATTCTTGGAGGGATAGAAGCTGGGATCTTGGCTTTCCATTGCTGAGGAGATGGTTTTTCAGTTCTATTTTCTCTGTCAGCAGCTGATGTTGCTTTGGCTGCTGATGGATTTGCTTTATCAGCAGCAGATTTTGCTGCTGATGACTTTAGCTTATCAGCAGCCAATTTTGTTGCTGCTGAGGACTTCGGCTTATCAGTAGTAGATTTTGTTGCTGCTGATGGTTTTGCTTGAGCAGCAGCAGACTTGGTTGCTGTTGAAAGCTTGTTCTTTGGTTTCTTGGGCTTGGCTTGATTACCAACATTTTTGCTGGCTGCTGATGGTTCAACAACCAATGTATTCTTATCCTTCTTTACCTTGTTGACTGAGGGATTCTTTGTAGAAGTTCTCATGCTGATGGGCTTTTGTTTTGGAGGGGCTTGATGAAGGATCTGGTTGAAGGGATTAAATTCATAATTTGTAGCAAAGTGGTCTGATTCACCACAGATGACGCATGATTGTTGAGGCTTTGGCAGCTGCTTCCTTGATGGGGAAAGAGAGTTTCTGAAATGAATTGCCTTGGCTTCAAAACTCCTTACCTTTCTGTTCTTGTTTGTCTTCTCAAAAGCATGTTGTTTAAGGTTTCTTTGCTGCTGAAGGTAGTAGAAGCAGGTTCTGGCAGTGTGGTTGTATTTGCCACAGACAAAGCATGATTTAGCCAGTTTATCCCTTGAAAGGTAAACATAGTCCTTTCTTTCGAACAAGTATTTGAAGTTCCAGAGGTGAGCTTTGTTGTGCTCAAAGGTGGCTTCTTCCAATGTCTTTTGAACATATGGAACTCTTTCTTCAGGCGCATGACATATGTCAAACACCTTTCTTTGAGGCTTTGAGTTGGTGGAGGTTGAAGACTGTCCCTTTTTAACAGTTAGCTTTCTTCCTTCTGGAGGATAACTGATTCTGATTTGTGTGGTTAGTTGAGATACTGGTAATGTTTTTGAAGGGATGAAAGGGCTTGGATTGTTGGCTTTAATAACTTCACGAGTAAGTGGTGATGAAGCTTTATTGGTTTCAGTGGAGTCTGAGCATGTTTACTCAGACTCGGATGAAGTAGTGCATTCTTGCACAGGGGTTTCTTGGATAACAGGGTCAAGCTCTTGGTTGGCCATGTCAAGGTTTGAAAGATTGTAACTTGGTTCATGAATGGCTACATAGTCAGCGGGTGGTGCAACGGCTTGGTACTATTCAACATGATACCCCAGACCAGTTTTTACCTTGTCATGAATTTGAGCATCCAAAAGTCTTTGCAGCTTTTTGGATGCAAATTCATATTTGTCAACATGAACTTTCTGTTCTGCCAATTCTGCTCTGGTAGCTTTTAATCTAGCCAGTAGATCATCAATCTGAGTTTCAAGATTGGTTTGTTCATGTTTTAGTAATGAAATCTCTTTCTTTAGGCAGTTAATTTTTTCTTTATAACTGTTTTTGACTTTTGTGAATTTAGATTTCATTTTATGAAACTCTTCATTTTGATCTATAAGGTTTTGATTATGCTTTCTGTAGCCTAACACCTTATCAATACAAGCTTGGGAACAGAGATGCTCATATACCTGTGGTGGTATCTCAGTTGTGTCTGCCATAAGAGCTTGGTTGTTAGCAGGCAGATCTTCATACTGGAAGCTCCAGTCAAAGTCAGAAGTTCCAACAGCTGCACAAGCTGCAGTTTGAGCTGGAGGAGTAGCTTGTTGTTGTTGTTGTTGTCTTGGTTGGGCTTGGTGAGCTTGTCTTGATTGAGGAGCTGCTGGGTTTGCCCTAGGTGCCTTGCATTCTCTAGCAAAATGACCCAGTTGGTTATAATTGTAACATCTTAATTTGCTTTTATCCAAGCCAACTCTGGTGTTGGAGTTGTTACTTGGAATGGGTCTTCCGGTTCTAGAGTAGAACCTTTTTGCTCTTATAGAGAGCATGGCATAAGAGTGTTGTATGTCCATTTCTTCTAAGTCATCTGGATGGAAGCATTCCAGATCCTCCTTGATAAAGGACATGTTGCTTGAGTTTTCAGACACAAAAGCAGCAGAGGTTGAGGTTTGAAGAGGAGCTTCTAGGAGAAATGGTGATGTGTTTGTTTGAGAGGTTGGAGTTTGGGGATGAGTGACGATGGGAGGATAATAGTTGCTTGAACTAGGACCTGAGTGGTCAGAGTGGAGGGCAGAAGAGGTGGTGGTGGATGTTAAGGCTGTTTGGTAGCTTGAGCTTCTTTCTTTTGCCTGAATCATCTCTAGCTCATAGGTTTTTAGCATTCCGAAGAGCTCAGTCATCTGGAGAGTCTTCAGATTCTCAGTTCTTCTGATGGACACTGTGTAGAGTGTCCAGCAACTCGGTAGAGACCTGATGAACTTCTTGAGAATATCTTCATTCTCCAGCTTCACCTTTGAGCACTGCAGCTCACCTACAAGATAGGTAAATCTGTTATATAAAACAGTTAGAGACTCACCTTCCTTCCAGATGAAGTTTTCATATTACTGCTTAAGAATGTCTCTTCTGTTTTCTTTAACTTCTTCTGAACCAGCAAACATCTTCTCAAGAGCCTCCCATAGCTCCTTTGCAGTTTTATAACCTCTGAAGTTATGGAAAACTTCATTTGGTAAGCACATCTGGATGGCTCCCAATGCTTTGAAATCTACCTCCATTTTGTTGATGTCTTAATCAGAGTACTTGGAGGATTCTTTGGGAACCAGTGTACCTCTAGAATCAGCTGAGGCCACCATGGGTATGTATGGTCCATTTTTAATGGATTTCCACATCCCATATTCTTGATAGCAGAAGAAGCTTTCCATTATGTTCTTCCACATATCATAGTCTTCTCCAGACACCAGTCTTGGTGGTCTGGAGATGCTTCCAATATCTTCAAATCCATTGTTTTGTGCCATTTTGTTTTGATTTGTGAATGAGAGACTTTAGCAAAGAGATAGTTTAGAATAGAACCGGAGAATGATTAAACAAGTGTGAGTTTGTTTAATATGTGAGCCAAAGCTCTGATACCACTTGTAGGATCGGTGAATACAAGATGGTTCTATTCTAGTTGAGATTGGCGGAAACAATCACAACTAAGCAAAGTAAACAAGAAGAATACTGATAAATGCAATTTGTATTAAGCTTAAAAGTTTACAAGATTACAGAGAAAGCTCTTAAGCAAAATCACTGCTTTACAATGACTCTCAGTACTGCTTATATAGTAACTTAGAATCAAGACAGACCCTTGATTCTAAGGATCAGATCTAACACAGACCGTTGATCTTGTATTGAAGTTATTCTACATATAATGACAATAAACACTACAAAAGTTAACTTTACTCAAACGTCTTCTTAGGCATCATTGCTTGCATGGTTGGAGAAGAGCGTTGTAGTTCTTTATTGTCTACACCGGTGACATTCTTTCTGCGTGGAGTGTGTCAATGTTGCAGCAGAAAGTTGTCAGTGGTAATGGTTACTTTATTGAAGCCAGTCAGCTGCAACGTTTGATCTTCAGTGGAAATGGCTATCAGCTTCAAAGTTGGAGATCAGCAGCAAGATGCAACCATCCAAAGCTGCTGATGATTTGCCTATCAGCAGCATCAAGTGTTGATGCTGCTGAGAAGCCTATCCGCAACAACTCTGGTCTTCAGCAGATAAGGCTTATCCGCAGCAGATTTATTCTTCAGCAGAAGAACAAGTATCCGCTGCAGATAAGCTTATCCGCATCAGCTTGTTGGTCAACAACAAACTCTGAGGTAAGCAGCATTTGTACTTAGAAAGTTTTGTAGCCATCAGTCTTTATTTCTACATTCATGTTGATTCAATATGTATATATATCCGACTTCGTACTCAACAAAGGTATGTGTTACTAATTTTGCAATTACAAGAAGATTTGAAAGCTGAATAACTAAGTCATGATACGTTTGTTACTCTTATTTAACACTATTTATCAAAACCAAATTGTATTTTCCTAAGTCTAAAATTTGATAAAAACCTGAGAATTTGTTATTAAAGATCCGGTATCCTGAAAATATGTCCGAACCTATTTTTCTAGGTTTTAATTACCTCAGAATCCTAATTTTGAAAAATATATCAAGGTAAACAAACAACAAATCATGGCAAATAGTCATAAACCATCTACTAACATTTAAAGTGCAGGAAAGTGTCCCGGGTTTCATCCAAAAGAGGAACCATCCACCCGGTCCACAAGTTGTTCATCCCATTCAGGGATCCCTAAAAGAAGAAAAAATAATTAAAGTCAATAAAACTCAGTAAACAAGTGAAGCAAATTCTTACTTGACGACATAGTGGCTTCGGAGTGCTCGGTTGCAAAACTAGCTTCACTAACAACAGACTCAAAGTGGAAAGATCTCTCACCAACAAGACACAAGGATCATCAAAACAGGTTACATATACATATATATATATTACCTACCAACATGCAGGGATCCAGACTACATCCTACCCTTCTTAACCCACTGGAGTGGCAAGAGATCCTCCATACCATAAGCATCACCAAAGAAAAGGACAAACCGGTGGACAGAAAGAAATCAGTAATTAATGAAGGAAAAGGGAAAATCTTTTTACCTAGATCTACGCACCCATCAAGTCACATCGGTCAAAACGTTTTGAATTTTGAACTTTTAAAGTTTTCTACAGCTGTCCGAATGACCTCCACAACTGTCAAAAACTTGGGGACAATTGTTATGCCTCAGTTTTTACCTCTGGTATCCCAGATCCTCAGATAAGTATTGGTATCCTCAGTCCTTACCATATTTCAGTATCCTGATTAACTGACCGTTATAACAATTAATATTACGTGTTTTTCTTTGATTAGCCTTGAACAGGTAATAAAGGCTTCATTAATGACTAAATTAAGGGCTGAACAACCCTTCAAACAGTAAGGAAAACACGTGAAAGTCAAACTATAACGGTCAAGAATTAATGGAGACTTGTAACTGCCATGAAGACCTGATTTTTCGTCGGGATCCTCGCTTTTCAGTTATTTTATCTTTTGTATATATATTTAGCACTATTGATCGATTAGAACACACAACACTTGCACTACTCATTTGTAACACATTAGTCTCGATCATATTGCTCTCTCATTATACTTTTTACCGATTTCAATAAGATAAACAAGGCAGCCCGACTTTAGTCGGCTCCCGGGGTTTTATGCCGGAGATCCCCAAAGGATCAAGGGCTTTCGTCGTATATCTCTTTGTCAATATCCTGATTAACATTACATTTCTTACATAATCTTACAAGCACACTACCTCACATACAAAGTTTGGCTACTTGATTTTCTTTGGTAATTTTTAGCTAAAACAACTATCAAGGGTATTCCACAGATTTTCACCAACCCTATTGGCAACCATATGAGGAAACCACACCGCCCTAAAAAATTCAATACTTAACTCTAGAATCTGACTCATGAACCCCAGGAAATATGTTTCTTCATTTGGAAGAAGTAAAGGTTTAGATCCTGAAACGCTATTGTAACGATACAGAGAAGATTAACATGGCCCATTGTAATACCCTAGGAAAATCCCACATCGGCCGTGGCCAAGAGAGATTCTTGGTTCATAAGGAACGTCCCGCCTCAAATACCAACAACGCGTTTTAGGGCTTAATGTAGTGGATGAGAGGAGACCTCCACAGTTAAGCGTGCTCGGGTAGGAGTAATCTAGGGATGGGTGACCCCGGGAAGTTTTCACCCGGGTAACCAAAAACAAATCCATGAGCTCTTAAGGGACAAAGCGGACAATATTGTTGGTATGAGGGGTCGGATGTTACAAATGGTATCAGAGCCACTCCTGTGCCATTCGGGATGTTGGGGCAAACCTCATCACGGATGGTGAGTCCCCGGGGGTGTCCATGAGGACACCTTAGGCAAATCCCTCATCCTTGATTGGGATTGTGGGGCAAACCTCATCGAGGACGATGAGTCCATAAGGGGGGTGATTGTAACGATATAGAGAAGATTAATATGGCCCAATGTAATACCCTAGGCAAATCCCACATCAGTCGTGGCCAGGAGAGATTCTTGGTGCATAAGAAATGCCCCGCCTCAAATACCAACAACGCATTTTAGGGCGTGTAGTGGATGAGAGGAGAACTCCACAGTTAAGCGTGCTTGGGTGGGAGTAATCCAGGGATGGGTGACTCCTGGGAAGTTTTCGCCCGGGCAACCAAAAACAAATCTGTGAGCTCTTAGGGGACAAAACGAACAATATTGTTGGTATGAGGGGCCGGATGTTACAACTATCCAACTAAACAACAGGATGATCCCTTCAAAGTCCAAGAATCGGAATTCATAGCTACCACATCTCTAGTAGGGTCAAGAAGTAAGAACCTTATAGCTGCACAAGCATGGATCTGTCGGAAGTGAGACCAGATGATTCTGATGAGAGGGTTACTGCAGCTTTACAATCACTTCTTGACTTTTCTGAGAGGCTGGAAGCTAAATAATCAAAGGTTTCAGAAGAACAAATCTCTAAAGAAAAATTGGTGGGAATCCTCAATATGGAATCACAAGAATGATGTATGGAACAGTCTGGAGTTCCTGTCACTTCAGAGACAACATCATATGAAGAACCAGACTTGAAGACCAACATCCAAGAGAAAAATATGTAGGAGAAAGTATTCACCAACAAACAAATAACAATGGTGTGACCTCTTCCTTGCAACAGTGATAACTGGCCTATGACCAAGCATATAAGTTAATCATCCCATGAATCACATATGCCACACGATAGGGCACATCACTCTGAGGACCACTTCTCATGGGGGAAGCAACGTTCATCCAACGAAAATTACGTGACAACCTTATCATACCGGGGTGACCGTCTCCTCCACTACATGGATTTCTTAAAGTTTGGTCCGGGAAAATTCAAGTGGTGGTGGCGTGATTTGATTACATTGTTTTCTTTAGGTGCCATTCTATAGGACATTCTAAATTTGACAAGTTTACAAAAATTTTCAAAATTTCAAATCAATCCATCCAAACTAAAACTAAAAGTAAAATTTCAAATTACATAAACCAATGATTCATCCGTTTTAGCATAAAAAAATTGACGGTGCCAAAAATAAAAAAATGAGGAAAATCTTTGATTTGTGAAATCGGGTCACTTAATAGTGGAATTCGGCTCGAACCATTGGGACAAACCACCTTTGGCTGTTTGCCACATGATCCGGCTCGTCGAAACCTTTCCGTCCACTGTACATGGGCCTTGTAACTCCAAACATAGCTCAAGTTATGACTGTTTCAAGTTTGAACTCTTTTTACTCTGTCTTCCCTTGTCGAGCTGGTCCAGGATGGACTCCACTATTTCCTGGATCAGCTTATCATCACATTGTACTCATGGTTATCAAATGAGTTTGATGAACCTCTCCATATTGCAAGCCACCCATTTGACATATTATTCCATCACTTACACTAAATTGGGAAATCATGAAGCACGCACGGGTTCGACCAATGACCCTTAAATAAACGTGGCGCTTCCGGAAGGCAACCCGATGATCATGAATAAATTGAGAAGTTGGTGCATACGGCAGAATACATGGACCTCGGGTTTGGTTTTCCCAAAGTTTAAGTTTCTCGTACTTCTGCCTCCAGGTATGCCTTCTCGATACTAGGACCCTAGTAGGTTAACTACTATCTTTTATTTTTCATTTCTGTTTTATGTTTTATTTTGTGTGTCAAGTAGCATATTATCACCAAGTATTCTCTCTATTTCTTTGAGGACTTTTCCTCCACATCTGCAAGCTTGGGCGCCGAAAAAGTACTTCAAGTCTTGGCAACAACCGTAAGCATGGGTCATAGGTCATACACCGAATTGACCGGAGGAGTACCAGTTTTTTTCCCCCTTAAAACTTCATGCATATCATTCAATTGCATGCATTTGTACTTTGAGGGCAATATACAATTTTAAGTGTGGGGTGGAAAATTGAGATTCATGAGAAACTTGTTTACTCAAAACAGTAAAACTAAACATGTGATTGTGTACCAATCTGACTAAAACCTTATTTTCACCAAAACTTATTTTCTTTAAAAATCCTAAAAATTTTAAAAAGTTTTAACAAACCTTAAAAAGAATTTATACCTCTTTGAGTTCGCGCTTTAATAAACTAAAATGAATAAATGGAAACATAGTAAGTAAAAACAAATGGATATTATGCATAACAAATCGCTAAACCCTATCCCATCAATTTTGCATGTGAGAATAATCTGATTATTTCACGAGCATTACTATCATATTTTCGCATGCTCTTTCGTTTGACATATTGAGTGTTTTCGTTCGAATTTTATGCATAGTTAGAACTTGTATGACTTATATATATTAAGACCATGAACTAGTAAATGAATGGAAATGATTGAGGCACCTAAAACTTTATTACCCTTATGTTTTGGGTAAAAAATTAACAAGACTAATTTTGTAACCAAACTTAGTATGTTAGGTAGTGTGCTTGATCAAAATACGAGAATATGAATGTAAATGTAAAGATTTGACACGATGATGTACGAGGAAAGCCCTTAATCCTTGAGGATCTGCGACATAAAACCTCGGGAAGTGACTAATCATCACTTGCCACCTGTGCTTGTATAAATCAGTAAAAAGAGTACAATGTGAGTAGTAAATGATCGAGAGCTAAGTGTTACAGTTGATTGCGAGAGTGTTGTGTGTCTTTCTAATCGATCCAACTGCTAATTAAATACAAAAAGAATAATAACAAACTATTCGAGAATCCCGAAGCTCATCCGGTCTTCTAATATGACCGTTGTCAGCCATTATGCGCATATTCAACACGTTCTTCTTAACCATTTGACCGATTCTTCAGGAGAGATTGACTCCACACGTTTTACCTGTGAATAAATTAAGATAGGGAACAAATAACCGTTAGTAATGTTAATACTCAGGATACCGAAGTCATCAGGGATCTTGGAATCCGGATCATACTATACTCGGGATCCTGCACATAAAAATTAACGCCTAACAATTGTCCCCAAAATATTTACGGATGTCTTCCATAATAAACGGCTGAAATATTTTTAAAATTCAAACCATTAACCCATGACTAAACCTGATACGACGGGGAGTGGTAAACGAGGTGTCAAAACGACGCCGTTTAGGGTAGTTAACAATCATACCTTATATTTACTCCATTTCTTTTATCTTTTTTACCATCTTCTTCCTTTTTTTCTCTGCATTTTCAGGTAATTTCTTCTCCCCAATCTTCAAACTTTTTGCTTTATCTCTTTAAAAAAGGGAAAGAAGATGACCAGGTCGGCTTCCTCTTTGGTTGATGATTCCGACGATGATTTCACAAATCAAAATCTACTTGATCATCCAGAATATGAGAAATGCACTTTCTCTGACCAAGAGATAGAACTTTTGAAAACCGGAAACATTTTCCCGAAAAATACCGTTTTTAGGGCTTTTGATCCCTAGGAAAAATCGGATTTTGCTTCCCAAACTTGAGTTTGCTTTCCAGCTTTTTTGTTTAACTTAGGTTTTTCATATCCTTTTCCACCTTTGACCACTGAGTTCTTCGATAGGACTGGTTTGAGCTATGATCAGACCATGCCAATGATTTGGAGAACCTTGTTTGTTCTTGAAAACCTGATTCAAAACCATAATCTTGATTTCAATGTCTCCGATTAGCCCATGTTTACAATCTCAGAAGCCATGGATCTTCTTGTTTTTTGTTTCAAATTAAAATTGGCTAGAGTCACTTGATCTTGAAAACCACACAAGATGACTCCAAGTGGAAGAACCAGTTCTTCTTCGTCAAGAGGGATTCTATCCCTAGTGGGGATAAATTACCCTTGAGGTGGATCAAAAAGGGCAGGATTTTGTTCGAAGGATTCCTAACATTTTGAAATCCAAGATATTAACCCTAATTTCTTATTTGCAGCGCTCAAATTTCAAGAGGTGGCCCCTCCTAGACCCGACACTGCCAAAAGAGTTGCCTCCTTCTTCAGCCTTGAGCCTATCGAGCGGATGTTTCGGTTCAGGATCCCTAGTTCAGAGGAAAATTTGGAGACCCAACTTCCAACTTTGATATGTCTGGTAAGAAAAGAGAAAATTTCATCTATATGTTAGATAAATGCATATATAGAAATCTAACCCATTATCCTGTAACAGGTGCTGCCGATCAAGCTCCCGATTTTCCCTTGATGATATTGACAGCATGGTCTCCAAGAACAATGCAATCAAGAAGGAGAAGGAACAGCCAACCACTGATGCTCTGAAGCATGATATCCCTACTCCACGCTCTAAAATCACCCTCGACAAGAAGAGAAAATCCTGTGACGCTGCCGACGTTGCCATCTATGAAGGGATGGACTATGTCGATGCCTACAAGAAGCTTCATGTCCTTCAACACTTAGTAAGTTATTTTCAGTATCCTAGATTCTGAACCTGTGTTAAATAAAATCTAACACATTTATTTATAACAGGGTCTAGAGTAGATGACCAGGTGTTATGAGTCAGCCGTGAAGGAAGCTAACAAAGTTAAGTAGATGGTCATCGATCTGCAAAATATAGTCGCTGCCAAGAACAAGAAAATGGAAGAGGAGGCCAAGGAACTCCGTCAGGTGAAAACGAAGTTGGAGCTTGTCCAAGCCAAGCATGCTCAAGATCTTGATGAGTCCTATGAATAGGCCAAGAAGTCAGTTGCAATTTCCATCTTCCAAGCTAGGATCAAGATGGCTAAGGAGGTTGGCGACAAAGACTTTGATCGGGCTTCTTGGGATGTTCAGTAATGGGAGAAGGTTATGGCTGAGCTCGGGGTTGAACCGGTATAAGAGGCTGAAGTGGGCAAGCAAGTTAACGAGGCTGAGGGTAGTGGAAAGGCTGATGAGAAGGTAGTTAGGCAGGACTATGAGGGTAATATAGACAAGGTCTGAGTCCTGCGTTTGTGATCTCGATGGTTGAACTCTTTAATTTTCGTGCATGGTTTGTTGAACAATTTACTCTTCTGTTTTGGGGATCCCGGATTATGGGACTTGATGTTTGAATAGTTTAAACTGCATATGACTGATGGTTCAGATGGTTGGGTCCTGGTTTAGTACGAAATCCGAACCTCCTTTTGACTTTTTCTCAGCTGATAAATAGTAGATATCCTTTGACTATATGCCATGGTTGTTATGTGTTTGGCATGTTTTGACATATTCTAGAAAATAAGGATCTTTAGGCAATTAAGCCTTATGATACTTGGAAAAACAGGTTTAGGTATATTTTTAGGATATTGGATCCTTAAATGACATTTATAAAAATCATCTTATGTTTTTATTAAACTTCGATTCAGAAAAACATACTTTTTTATTGATAAATAGTTCGGAAGAACATCAGTTAAAAACATACCATGACTTAGTCATCAAACTTTCCGGTCTACCCAAAATTGAAAATTAACAAGCAATTTTAAGTAAACCTTTATTAAGAATCAGACTGGGTAGATATACATACCAGATAACGATAGAGAGTCCAAACAAACTAAAAGTATGATAGCTTTTAGTTGTCCCCTGCGTATAGCTGTCGAACAAGTCATTTACTTAGTAATCGTACCTTAGGATTCTCAGGGATGTCCCCAATCCGCTTGAGTGTCTGAATCTTGAGTCAGCTTATTAATACTAAATACTTGGGACGAGCCAAAAAAATTAAGTTAACACATAAGTGTTAAATACTTGGGAATAGTCAATTCTTAAGTTAGCATGCGAATGCTAAAAACTTGGGACAAGCCAAAAACTTATGTTAACACGCAAGTGTTAAATACTTGGGACAAGCCCGACGAATAACACGTCTGTGTTATGCCATTGAATATATTCGTAAGGTCCAACATATAGCCAATAATGATGAAATTGTCAGCCACTGTTACATGGATTGGTCGCACCATCATCTTGCACTATACTTGGATATCGTGCGTTCAAGCGAAGTGTTTAAACTCAATTCGTAGAATGGTGAAAACCTTTAAAACTTTGAAGGGATTTGGAATATCTTAAACTTACAGAGATGGCTAGTCTCTAATGCTTTTGTGAGGATCCATGGGGATCCTTACTGCAAAACATTAAACCTTGGTGAAGGTTGGTGTTAGCCTGGCTAACACCCCTCCGACGCTCAATTCAGTACTTTGATAAAACAAAAGATAATAAAAATAAACAGCCTAGCGACTCTCAGAGAGTCGGCTGAAACCCGCCAAGTTTCTCAGGTTGTCGCTAGCGACTCTCAGACCCATTTTCATACGTGAACCTAAACATCTCGTGATCGCATTAATTGATTAACATCATTCTCAAACTAGACCCAACAATCTCTCCTTGAGAATGACGTTATCAATTATATCCAAAGATCTTCAATGTCTTCTCAACAGTTGATAATCCGTTGCGTCTTCCTTTCTCTCTCCTTTCACCTTCCCTCTCCCTCGAAATTTTTTTTATGATTTTGAGGGGGTCTATATCTAACATTGTCTCGTATCTTCATGAGTCCACCGATAACCCAAAGTCTTTTATTGTAGATCTCCCTCGAAAATGTAGCTCCCCTATATATTTCAGTTAAAGTCACGTATCTCTTCATTAGGATAATCTTGTAATAGGCTAGGATAAAGGTTCAATCTTCCAATAATAAACTCCAAGTAACTGGATTTATCACAAAAATCTTTGACTCAGTCAGACCGGGCTCATTATGATCATCACATAATCCATCAGTTTTCAATTTGGTTCTCGTTCATTGTGAAAACCTACCATTTAGGACTAAGATGAGAATTCAAACCTAATTGACTAATGTTAAATCACATAATCCCGATCATGTTAAACATGGATGAGCTCTCTCGTATAGCAACGCGATCTTCAACTATTTAGAAGACGATAAAATTCGTTCTTTGAATACTCTAATCAGCCTCCGATCTGATTTTGCCGAAAACACAAAAATTCCAAAAAATTGTTTCCAAGATTTTTTTTTGAAATTGTGTATCAGAGAAACTAAGAGAGTCGGTTCAAAGAGTCGGCTGGACCAAAGAGAGAGTCGGCTGGACCAAAGAGAGAGTCGGCTCGAGAGAGTCGACTGAACAAAGTGAGTAGCGACACTCACCTTGAGAAACTCACACAAAGAGTCGACCCGAGAGAGTCGGCCCTCACTCAAGTTAGTCGTAAACTTGTGTTTACTAGAGAATCGGTAGTAAAATCAGAGAGTCGGCCCGGACATTCGGCTAATCAACAGAGAGTCGACCCGGACAGTCGGCTATAACGAGCAACAGTCGGCCCAAGCAATAGAGTCGGCTCTGGACAGTCGGCTTAAGAACAGACTCAGACTCTTTTTCCTAAAAAAACACACAAAATCAAACTAGAAACGCTCAGATCTAAGCCAAAATGCAAACCAGATCAATCAAGCTTCTCAAAAACAAGTTTCTGGCCGAATTTTCATACCAATTTCTGAACTTGAAACAGATCTAATCCAGATTTGGATTAAATACAGATTTTTTGAAAAACCCTAATACCTCAAGTTTTGCACTAAAATCAAGAGCACTAAGGCTCTGATACCAATTGATAAGTCTCATTCGAGGGGGATCCAGTGCTATGATGATTCTAGTGATGATCTGATCAACAAATCAGCTATAGATCAGCTGTTATTGAAGAAATCAATAGAAATGCAAGAAAAAGAGCATAAAAAGAAGAACAAAAACCCACAAAACTTATTATGATTCGACTAAGATGATACAATAAGCTCCTGGAATGATTACAACGATCTACCACCGCCATCCACCACGGGTGAGCTCCCCCGTGGTGGTGGAACAAACACAAAACAAAAACGCTCTCTAGCTAGCTAAACAAATGAAAAATACAGAGAAAAATGGTGGAGAGGAAGGTCACTGAGCTATGAAAATGGTCAGGTATATATAAGGAACCTAAGAGAGTCGACGTGCAGATTGTCCACTCTCGCTGAGAGTCGGCCATAACCGACCTAGCGACTCTCAGAGAGTCGGCTGAAGCCAGCCTAGCGACTTTCAGAGTGTTGCTAGCGACTCTCAGACCCATTTTCATACGTGAACCTAAACATCTCGTGATCGCATTAATTGATTAACATCATTCTCAAACTAGACCCAACAAAGACATACCAGTCTTAGTTAGAATTTAAATTCTAACTTACATGAAATACACTTTGAGATGGATAGCATTCCAGGATCTTGGCAGGATCTCTCCTTCCATTATAGCTAACCAGTAGGCTCCCTTGCCTGCTTCTGAGTCTATCAAATATGGACCTTCCCACTTCGGTGCAAGCTTTCCTTCGTTGGGATTGATAGTAATTTGAAATGTTTTTCTCAATACTAGGTCACCTACTTGGAATCTTCTGATCCTTATATTCTTGTTGTATAATTTTGCTATCATTTGTTGATAAGCTACTATACGAACTTTATCGAGATCTCTGAGCTCATCCAAAGTATCAAGATCCTGTGCCAGGTCTTCACTGTTGGTTTCAGGATTTTGAAGGTTGGATCTTGCTGTAGGGATCACCATCTCAGTGGGGATCACTGCTTCAGTTCCGAATACTAACGAGAATGGAGTTTGACCCATTGCATTCTTTGCGGTTGTTCTGTCTTCCTAGAGAACGAAAGGTAATTCCTCTGCCCATCTTCCCTCATTAGCGTCCAAACTTTTCTTGAGGTTGTTCACGATGATCTTGTTGTTGGATTCCGCTTGTCCGTTGGCCTGAGGATGTACGGGGGTGGAAGTTATCATCTTTATCCCCCAACTAGCACAAAAATTCGTCGTTCTTTGTCCAGTGAAATGATATCCGTTATCACACACTATTTCCGCCAGGATCCCGAATCTTGTCAGGATATTACACTTTATAAACGAGACTACTTCCTTTTCCCTGACTTGAACAAAGGCTTCGGCTTCTATCCACTTGGGGAAGTAATCCGTCATTGCTAGCATGAACACTTTTCCTCCTGGTGCTTTGGGTAGCTTACCAACTATGTCCATCCCCTACTTCATGAACGACCATAGGGAAATGATAGGATACATAGGTCTAGCTGGTTGATGAGGCACATTGATGTGTCTTTGGTAAGCATCACACTTCTGAGCACACGTCACAACATCTTTTCTCATAGTTGGCTAGTAATATCCTGTCCTCGGGATCTTGGAACATAGTGCTCTGCCTCCGGTATGATTGTCGCAGTCTCATTCGTGTATATCTTTCAGTACTTCTTGTATCTCGGGATTCTCCAGAAATCTCAAGTATGGACCTGCAACAGATTTTCTATACAAAATATCGTGTATAATAATGAAGCGAGATACCTTCATACGAAAAGCTTTGTGCTTCTTTTCATTACTTGGGATCTCACCATCTTGCAAATATTTTTTAATAGGCAGAATCCAAGATCCTGATCTTTGTTAGGATCTTGGGTCTCAAAGTCTTCTGTATTTAACACTTCATTTCCCTTGCATTTTGTTATATTGGTTGCAGGGTTTATGATGTGTATAATTGGAATCTTCACATCTAGTGGTAGCTTAAGAGTTGATCCAAGATTTTCGGCGTCAGCCTCTGCATTATCTTCTCTGGGTACCTGTTTTATATTTAAAATCTCGAATTCTTTTGCCAAATTCTTGACTATTTCGAGATACTGGGCTAGTTTCTCGCCCTTAACTGCATATGAACCGTTAAAGTGGTTAGCGAGCAATAATGAATCTACATACACCTTGAGATACCTGATTTTCACATCTCTTGCTAGTTGTAATCCCGCTATCAGTGCTTCATATTCTGCTTCATTGTTTGTGACTTGGAATTCACAACTGATTGATTGAGGTATTATGTCCCCCTGTGGCGATTTCAGTATGATGCCTAGACCTGTTCCCCTTACATTGGATGCACCATCAGTGAATAATGTCCACTTATCCCTAGTTTCTTCCAACTGTTGGACTTCAAGATCCGCTTCATGATGAATATCATTACTGAAATCAGCCACAAAGTCTACAAGTGCCTGTGACTTCATTGCTGTCCTAGGCTCATACACTAGATCATAAGCATTGAGTTTAACGGACCATTTTTCCATCCTACCTAACATCTCTAGTCTTCTTAAAACACACTTAATCGGATAATTAGTTTTAACATGAATAGTATGTGTTTCAAAGTAGTGTCTAAGCTAGGTTGATGCCATTATTAAAGCTAAAATTAGTTTTTCCAAATGAGAATACCTGGTCTCCTCGGCTAATAAGCTTTTACCTACATAGTAAACGGGGTACTGCTGTCCCTCATGATCCTTTACTAACACAGCACTTACAGCGTTCCCGGATACTGCCAAGTATAGGGATAACGGTTTGCCATCCTCTGGCTTCATTAGTAGAGGTGTTGATGATAAGTACTCCTTCAATGCTTGAAGCGCTTGTTCATGCTTCTCTTCCTATTCGATGTTATAGAATTCCTTGCATCTTTCTAAGGATCTTGAAATGAATCGGTTGAGTGCCGCCACCCTTCCGGTTAATCTTTGGACATCCTTGGTATTTGCTGGGGATTTTAGATTGACGATTGCTTTGATTTGCTCTAGACTAGCTTCTATCCCTCTCTTGGTTACCATGTATCCTAAGAATTTTCCTGCCCCCACTCCAAAGTGGCATTTTGAAGGATTCAGCTTCATGTTATACTGGTCTAGGATATCGAACGCGTCTTTGAGATCCCTAAGATGATCCTCGGCTTTCTTTGACTTCACCACCATATCATCTATATAGACCTTCATGGTGTCCCCCCAGCTTGTCTTTGAACATCATGTTTACCAGTCTCTGATACGTGGCACCTGCATTTTTAAGACCAAATGGCATAGCTATATAACAGTAAATACCTGTCGGGGTCATGAACGCTGTATCTTTTTTATCCGATGGCTCCATTTGGATCTGCTGAAATCCCGAAGAAGCATCCAAAAAAGTTAGGATTTCATGGCCCACTGTAGCATCAACCATCGAGTCTATATGTGGCAATGGGAAGGGATCCTTAGGGGCACGCCTTGTTAAGGTCTGTGTAATCTACGTAAACTCTCCACTTCCCGCTCTTCTTCTGTACTACCACTACATTTTCCAACCATCTTGGGAATTTTACTTCCCTGATCATTACGGATTTGAGGAGTCTTTCCACCTCTTCTTGGATAATCGCGTTCCTTTCAGGAGCGAATTTCCTTTGCTTTTGATGTATCGGCCTGAAACTGTTATCAATTCCAAGTTTGTGAGTTATAATGTTTTTAGATATACCTGTCATATCTTCGTGCTTCCATGCGAAAGTTGACTTTCTGCACTTCAGGAAGTTCAAGAGATCTTTCTCAATATCCTCAGGGATATTGGTTCCTACAAGTACTTTAATATCCGAGTCATCAACGTACAAGGATACTTCCTTGACATCTTTCTCTTTAGCTTCTTGCTTCGTTAATTGCTATGCTTGTCTTGTCTTTGTAGAAGCTTTCATCGAGGATGTGTAGCAGTCTTTAGCTTCTTGTTCATCGCTATCGATCTTTACTACCCCCCCCCCCCAATGGGTCGACATTTTGACACACTTGTGGTATATCGACGGCACTGCTTTCATATCACGTATCCAGGGTCTCCCTAAGATAATATTATAGCAAGATAAAGAGTCAATGACACAAAATCTTTGTATAGAGTTTACCCCCTTGATGTAGACTGGTAGCTTTATTTCTCCAACCTTATTCTTAACTTCTCCACTAAATCCTACCAATACTGAGGATCTCGAAATAATTTCCGAATCAGGGATCCCCATCCTTTTCAGAACTTCGAGCTGTATAATGTTTACTTAACTTCCTCCGTCAATCAGGATCCTACGAATAAAGTGGTTGGCTATGTATAGAGTGATCACCAAACCGTCATGGTGAGGATCTTGCACGATATCTCTGTCTTCCTCATCAAAAGAGATCACCTTCTTCTCTGTCAAGGTTGACGTTCTGATAGGTCTCTCCCCTTTCTCCGTTTTAGCCTCCTTAGCATTTCTCTTCGTTGTAGAATAAGAGGTACCACAGATGTCAGAACCACCAGATATGAAACTTATTACCTGGGCATCCGACGGTGGGGATGTTGCTCTCTGCGGGATCCTTTCATGATCCTTGGCTTTCTCCTTTCTTCTGCCCAGGAATTCTTTGAGATGGACTTTACTCAAGAGGTAGCTTATCTCCTTCTGTAAAGTGACGCAGTCTTCAGCCATATGGCCGAAATCCTCATGGTATATGCACCATTTGGACTTATCTTTCCATCCCGAGCTCTTTTCGTTCTTCCGAGGCCACCCAGCCTTTTCACCGAGATCCTGCATAGCAACCATCAAACCTGTTGTATCAAGAGAAAAACTGTAATCAGATATCCTAAGATACTCTTCTTCATCTTCGTCATCCTCTACGGCATTGACTTTGTGATTGTAAGGCTTTGAGCAGGGCTTGGATATGTAAGGTTTGTAGGGCTTAGAGTCAGTTTTTCGGTTGGGTTGGTTGTAGCTAATTGGAGCATCCATTCTTTGTTGGATCTTCTTATCATCTTCGAGCCTTATGAACCTTAACGCTCGATTCCCGACTTCGTCCAGATTCCTACAAGGATTCATGACAAGCTTTTCCTAGAACGGGGAATCCTTCTTCAACCCCATTTTGAAAGCTTGGACTGCCGTAGCGATGTCAAGGTTCGGGATATCCAGGGATTCCCGGCCGAATTTGCTAACATAATCCCGAAGGGATTCTCCGGTATTTTGGTTTACCCTATACAAATCACTTGTTAATCTTTCAAAAGTTTAGCTGTAATAAAATTGGTTATTAAACAAATTAACTAAGTGAGCAAATGATTAAATAAGGAAGAATGTTTAGCAGCCATTTCAAGGCTGATCCCGTTAAAGTGGACCCGAAGCCCTTGCATAAGCAAGCTTCTTTTAAATATAAGGGAATGGGATTGATTTCCATTCTTTCCCTGTATTGGGCGACATGCTCTTCTGGATCCGTAGTTCCATCATATAACTTCATGTTGGGAGTTTGGAAGCGTTTCGGGATCTCTGCATCGCATATTGAAAGAACAAATATTGAGATCATATGACTAGTTGAGGATACTTCCGGTATTGGTTGGACCACACTCGGTACGCTGTAGATTATATCCTTTAGTTTCTTCAGTTCTTTGGCCATGACTGGATTGATCCCTGTATCCTGCACAAGTTCGTTAGCGTTTAAAAACTGATTGAAAGTGTTACCAATGTTAGGATCCTGCGATGATGATCCTGGGGTGATTCCAAGATCCCGGTTCGCAATGACTCTAACATTTGGAGTTGAGCCAACTGTTATAGTTCCGGTCTGCATAGGGATGAAGTCTTCCTGATGATTTCCTAAGGATCCTGTAGAGTCAAAGTTCAGGATCCTTGGTTGTAGTGGAGTTGTCGTCTCCATCGGTTTCTTCAAATCTTTTATCCTTTCAAGCTCCCTAAACAGCGTCTGGTTGGTCTTTTGTTGCTGTTCCATCTGCTTCTTTACTTCTGAGAACAAAGTAAGGATGTTTTTGTTTGAAACAAGCACAGGTCCTCCAACAGTTAATCCAGATCCCGAAAAACCAGCAGAAGCTGTTTTCTTAGGTAGATTATCATTCTTTTTCTGGAATGACGGAGGAGGAGGGAGAGGGTTGTTCAACCCAGAGCTTGAAGACGGTTAATAGCGTGCGTGCTATATGAAAATCTATAAATATATTTTTAGAATGGTTTCACAAGATCAGGTTTTAAGTTTATAAAATTATAATTACTTTAAACTTAAAAACACACACAATAGGCAAGTGTACCTATCGCAGCGCAATATAGTTTTCGTAAGAACCAAGTATCAAACCAATGAACACTGTCGAGTTCCAATACTCAACTTTCGTTATCGTTTAGCTGGATTAATTAGTGAGTGAGTTTTGTGTGCTTGTGAAACAGAAAAGTAAATGATAGAAAAGTAAATGACGGTAAAGTAAATAGCATAAAAGTAAAAACGTGTGTGATGTGTGTAACAGAAACATAACGAACAGAATAGTAAATAGCAGAAAAGTAAATATCTCAGAAATGATCAGGTCACGAAGAGTATTACTTTGGGCTTCGAATCCGCTTGATACGTGATAATGTTAAGTTGACTAATCCGGTGGTATGACTACTACAAACATGTGAACGGTACACCGCTAGAGCCTCATTCTCACAATATTTGATTCACGAATTATAATCTTTAATAATAAAATGGTAATGATACTCGTTAGGGACAACGTTACCCTCAACCCTTTGAGTGCTATCTCCAGGCTGGTTTAGGACATCGAACTTAAATTCTTAATTATTATTGTTAAATAGGTGATTTTACTTTGCTCTCTGGGAGGCGGTGTAACAATGGGATCATGTATAAAGACGTACCGTTCCCAACATGAGTTCACCAATTCTTGGTCGCATAATAAGTTTGTAAAAAGACGTACGACCTTACTAGTAATGATCAAGCCTTGGCTTATCAATCTCTGCTTGTATAAAGACGTACAAGTTTCAAAAGAAGTTTGATTAAAAAGGTTTTACGGTTTTACACTTTAAAATCAAGAACACTCACAAATATAAAGACATGTTTAGACAACAATAAAAAATCCCACCAAGTGGTGGTTTTAAGAGCGAATAATTAAAGACATAAACATACCACTAGATTAACACGTCAAACATTAACATGCACCAAACTTCATCTTCACCCTAGAAATACAAAGAGTTTAGCCACGAATGGCTATACTAACTAGCGTAACGCTGAGTTTCGTAGGCTCCCCTATTGTGGAACAAGGAGGAGGAGCCCCTCTACTCTCTACTACTACTCTAATACTGCTAGAAACGAACTATTTTCTCTATCTTTGGTTGTGTTGTGGTGTGTGAAACCAAGAACCCAAGCCCTCTATTTATATGCCTCAAAATGAGCAACGCACGACAATGCATTGGATTACACGGGCATGCAAACACCTCGGGAATCAAACATGGTACAGAGGATGGTGTACTAGGTCCTTGGGGAGCAAGTCAGTAGATGCACGGCCGTGCCTTGCCTTGCCTTGCCTTGCCTTACCTGCTCCATGTTTCTTCTTTTAGCTGCTTGTTGACTTGTTGTTGACCAATTTTGACTTCTTAGGGGTCAAAGCTCGGGAATGATCCTTCTAGAAGCTTGATTTCTTGGTGTTTTTGATAGGATTTAGCTTTGTTTATATTTTCAACACTGAATAATCTGCAATTACAAAATATAAACTTTTTAAGTATCAATTGCAAGGTTATTGTTCAATTAGTACCATAATATGAGGATTATTATGCATTCAAAACATGTATAAATGATGGCACATCAACGGAGTTGAAGAAGAAACTGACTTAGGTTGGGACGAAATTTTTGCAATAAGTTTGGAAAAGTAGTGATTGAATGCAAATTTTAACAAAGATTTCAATATAATAAGCACCACTTGCCCCACGGTGGGCGCCAAATTGTTTTGGGAAAAATTACCAAGATTAATTTTGTAACCAAACTTAGTATGTGAGGTAGTGTGCTTGATCCAAATACGAGAATATGAACGTAAACATAACGATTTGACTCGATGATGTATGAGGAAAGCCCTTAATCCTTGAGTATCTCCGGCATAAAACCTTGACAAGTGACTAATCGTCACTTGCCTCCTGTTATTGTATAAATCAGTAAAAAGAGTACAATGTGAGCAGTAAATGATCGAGAGCTAAGTGTTACAGTTGATTGCGAGAGTGTTGTGTGTGTTTCTAATCGATCCAACTGCTAATTAAATACAAGAAAAATAATAACAAACTATTCGAGAATCCTAGAGCTCATCTAGTTTTCTAATATGAGCGTTGTCAGCCATTATGCGCATATTCAACACGTTTTTCTTAACCATTTGACCGATTCTTCAGGAGAGATTGACTCCACACGTTTTACCTGCGAATAAATTAAGATGGGGAACAAATAACCGTTAGTAACGTTAATACTCAGGAGGGATCTTGGAATCCGGATCATACTATACTCGGGCTCCTTCACATACAAATTAACCCCTAACACCTTATACTATCCTTAATTTGTCGTTCATTTAGCCCAAACGTACAAAATATCCGCCTATATAGCTCTCTAAGCCTTAGCCTTTTTCTTTTCTGCTACCTATTGCCCATTTATCCCAAACTAGCTTTTCGTAAACACCGGTTATAACTGTCTTCAAGATGGAAAATCATTAGTTTATCATGTGTCATTGTTTCAAGTACGCAACCGTTAAGACAATTTCGGAAAGAATCTGACTCACTTAAGGAATTGGAATATACAACAAGAAAGTGGATGTATTAAGAAGAAATAGACGAACAATCTAGAAGGAAGACATTGAAAAATGTTTCAAGGAAATTGAGTAAATGGATTTAATGAAGAATCAGTCTTGATTCTAAAAAAAAAAAGAGAAGTTGGCCTCTTACCGATTAGGCCTTAAAGAGTTGGATATGCATTCTTTCGATTTTAATTTTCTTTCTTGTATTCATTTTCGTAAAGCCTGAATTACAACCTGAACTCCGAGAAAAAGTGTTTGAAGCAACATCCGATGTAAGAAAATAGTGGCAAAAGCAAGAACACTTACCACCATTCCGCGGGTTGGCTAAAAGCGCCGCCAAAAGATATGGCAAATGTGTAAAATGTGGCAACTTGAGCAACAATGGAAAGTGCAGCAAAAATCAAACTTATTCCCAACATGAGTATACGCATATGATCAAAATAGGTGCTGTTAGGTTACATATCGAAAGAACTATAAGGAAAGGCAGTAATGTGTATCACGTAGTGACAGAAGATTTGAATATGATAAGAAGTATCGGTCCTGGAAATCTGATCATAAACGAGGCCTCATATTAGTTATACCCTCATTATATGAGTACTGTAGAGGGAACCACTAGTATTTTTCAATCTTAAGCCAAGAAGCCTTAGCTGTGTGTCCTTCGTTAGCTGCAGCCCTATAAAACCTTTTTAAACCCCTAAAAACCCAAAAAGATTTTCATTTTCACCCTTTATTTTCTTTTTAGCCACATTACAACTCTTTTAAGCCCTCTTGATTCATGCATATTACTTAGTAAGTTGGTGGAGACTTGATTTGCATACAAGCTTATAACCATTGCATAATTCGATTCGAACTTGAGGGTTCTGCTTGACTTACATTATCCATATATATAACCCGAGATTCGAGTGAACATTGTGAGGAGTGAAAGAATATACATAATTAAAGTTCTAGTAGGCTTGTCATGGATTCCATCATCCTAAAAACAGAAAAACACAAAAATAAAAAAAACTACTCGTAAGTTGTCCCGAAGTCTCCAAATACTTGGAACTTCCTTTCCTTTCGTAAACTTATTAGTTATGGGTCTGATCATGCATGAGTTTGCTTGAGGACAAGCAAAGTCTATGTGTGGGGCATTATGATATGTCCTCATTTATACATTTTTTCATGCATAATAATCCCCATATTATGGTACTAATCGAATAAAAACCTTGCAATTGATACTTCAACCGCTTATATTTTATAATTGAGGGATAAACCTCATCCCAAGAGAAAAAGAGCGAAAACGAGCAAACTCATCAAGAAATCAAGCTTTCTCGGAAGATTGGAAGAAACACCCGAGCTTTGACCCCCAAGAAAGTCAAAGCTTTGATTCCCTGGGCCTTTGCACAACTGTCCAACCCAATGCACGACCGTGCATTGCCCATTTTGGAGCCTATAAATATATGGCTTGGGGTCTTCATTGAACACACCACATTTCAGAGAAAACACACTCTCTAAGAGTTCGTACTGTAGTTTAGAGTAGGTAGTAGAGAGTAGAAAGGCTCTTCCGCTTTGTTCGTAATAGAGAAGCCTACGAAACTCAACATTATGCTTGTTAGTATGGCCATTCGTGGCTAAACCCTTTGTATTATTTGTGTGAAGATGAAGTTTGGTGTATGTTAATGTTTAACTTATTAGTCTAAAGGTATGTTTATGTTCTTTAATTAGTAAATCTTAAAACCATGTTCATGATGGACTTTTTATTATTATCTAAATTAGTCTTTAAACTTGTGATGTCCGTGACTAGGAGTCTTACTATTTTATTATTAAGGAACATAATTCGTGAACCAAATGTTATGAGAATGAGACTCTAGCGGTGTACCGCTCACACATTTGTATTAGTCATACCATCGGATTAGTTAACATAACATTATCATATACCAAGTGGATTCAAAGCCCAAAGCAATACTCGTTGTGATGTGATTATTCTCGAGCTATTTATTACTTTCCTGTTATTTACATTTCTATTACACACTTCACGCACATTTTGCATTTTCTGTTATTTACTTTACCGTCGTTTACTTTTCTATCTAATACTTTTATGCTTCACAAGCACACAGAAACCACTCACTAATTAAACCGGCTAAATGATAACAAACGTTGAGTATTGGAACTCGACCGTGTCTATTGGTTCGATACTTGGTTCTTACCTAAACTATATTACGCTGCGATAGATACACTTGTCTATTGTGTGTTTTTAAGTTTAAGTATTTATCATTTTATAAACTTAAAACCTAATCTCGTGAAACCCTTTTTAACAAATAATAAAATATTTATTATATTTTATTAATTTCTATATAAAAACACGCCATCATCGACCTATCTACATGTGAAAGACAATGTCTAAATTTCATGCCTTCAAATAATTAAAAAAAAGATTTCATCAATTACTCAACAACAATACGTTAAACGGGTCGTATTGTGTCATACGACTTGTATAAAATTGGACCGTATTACTCTATACGACCCGTATAGAGCAATGAATGACCGGTGCCAGGTGCAATAACTTTTTTCGTTTGACTAAGGGGAATACGGGACGTATGGTACAATACAACCCGTATTTGTTTTGTGACAATATCAATTTCGTGTGTATCTGTGACACCCCTATATATAAGTGTGTGTGTATATTAAAATCGAAGGTTGGTCTAAACATTGTTTGTTTATTATTTTTATTTTAAGTTTTAATTTCATCTCTTATACTGTAAATAGTATACGTCTTTAACTCATTTAATTTTTATTTAACTTGATGTTTATATAATAGCTTGCGTTCGTTAATTTTCTAAAAAAATTGAATGTGTAGCTGTATTTAATTAATTTTTCCTCGACATTCCTGTATAAATTATGTTGAAAACGAAGCTTTATTCAAAATATAGTGTTTTTTGGGTATCGTAAACTATAGCTAGTGCCGGGTACCGTACCGGTACCGTGACGAACCAAATCGATACAGACCGAACAAAAACGATACCGGTATTGGTATTATCGGAATCGGTGCTTGTATTCGTTTTTATGATTTTCGATCTATGTAAAATACGTGTCGATGTCCTTTTGGTAATATCACAACTTTATTTTTAGTGTTTTCTCTTTTGGTTGCTATAAAAAGTTGAATACATAGTCGTGTTTTTTTTTTCTTGATAATCCGGTGTAATTTTTGTTGAAGACATATTTTTTGAGTAAATTACAAATTATGTCGTTTATCTTTATATCATATTGCAGGTTATGTCATTTGGGTTCAAAAATTACACTGAATGTCTTTTTTTGAAGCCTTTACACATATTTAGTCATTTCCACTAACCCCCATCCAATTAAGGTATTAAGTCTGGTCATGTATCACTCACGTGAGAGGCATTAGGGCCCGTTTGATTCATGGAATCCAATTGGAATTTGAAATTTTTTCATCCAAAAACATGTGTTGGTTGGCAAACAATGGAATTGGAATTGTAAAACATTCCACCATTCATTGGAATATAACAATCCTTCAACATCCTGATAGAATTTCAATTTTCCATTGGAATGTTGGACAATTACCGAAAATACCCTCTATTCATCCTCATCCTCTTATTCATTTTTATAAAAAATATGAAGATTTGAACAAAGAATCAAAATCTAAAAACAAAAACCAAAATTAAAAATTAACATAAGCATAAAATGAAGCTTTCAACAAATATCCAAAAACCATCGAAACATAAATGAAAACTAAAACCCAAAGCAAATTGATCCACGTTTCTTCTCAATTTCGAGTTCTGAAAAAAATAGTGAGAAACAATTTCGAGTTTCATTCCATGAAACAAAAATAGAAATGAACAATGTTGTGTCAGTTCATTCCAGAAATCGAGTTTTAACTTGATGAAATTGGAGATAAAGATGAACGATAAAGACGAATGAGATGACGAAGTAAATGTTCAAAATAAAAATGAAGAAGATCGAACAAAAAATCGAACAGGAGAACACCAAATCGAACTTAAAAATAGTTAGAAATCACCATTGCCAAACCTCAATAAAACCAACAGAAAAAATCGGTTATGGCTTTTATATTTCACTAAGGTAAGCCCTGTAGAAGATTTTATTGAAGACGATTATGGATTAGGATTGTTGGGTCTATTGAAGACGAAACCCTAGATGGAGGGTTGTTGAAGATGAAGAACAGCAGAGGGAGTCTCGGGAAAGGAGAATGAATAAAAAAGAGCAATTTGGTCCATGTATTTATTTAACATTCTAATTCCATCCTTCAACTTACAAACCAAAACAATGTAAACTTTTATGAGAATTAATTCCAGTTCCATCAAATTCATATTCCTTCAAACATTCCAATTCCTGCCTATAAAATTCTACAAACCAAACGACCCCTTAGTGTCTTTTTACCTTTTTATCTAATTTTTTACCTTTTCATTAAATAGAAAACAAAATATTTAAAAAATAAAAAAATATATACGAATATAAAAAATTGCTCTCGCCCACTCTCTCCCTCTCTCATCTTGAGCCCAACCGTCGGCCACCGGCCACCACTTGAACCCAAATACCGCAATTACAATAAGGGCCAAGGCTATGAGATCAAGAATCGGTGACTACAACATGATTTTGTGTTGTTGGGAGGTTGCGATGGAGATGGCGGTGAACTGAAATCAATAACGGGTCGGTGAATTCAAGCAAGCCGACCAAAGTTACCGTTCCATTCATCCACCACGACACTGATCTAGGTACCTAACCCACTGTTCGCTTTTGATTTGGGGTTTTAGATGGTCTGAATCAGGCTGAGCTTCAATATTTGGGTTCCAAATGGTGTGAGTTTGGGTAAGCTGAAAAAATGTTCTCAATCACCTAAAAGAAATTTGGTTTGGAGACCTCCACCGCTCCGGTCTCTTCTCCACTCTAGATCCAGCTAGTCAAATCGAACCAGAACAAGAACATGCATATCACCATGTCTTCATATTTCCGAGATAAAATAAGAATATGACTTCAAAATTCAGAGATAAGCTCACCTATTCGAAGACCCAATTTGTATTCAAAGAAGCTTCATCTATAGAGGACAAATTGCTTTGGCATTTTCCTCTGCAAATTCCATGTGGGTTTCATGGATTACTCGTACGACTTCATCAATTTCCACCAATTTTGTTAATGTTTTGAGATCAATTTTGTTGTTCTTGCAAAGGGGATGCACAGATTGTTGTTCACGACATTGATCTCGGTACCTAACCCACTGTTCGCTTTTGATTTGGTAGTTTTTTTTTAACGACAACAACTAGATGTTCTAGGATAATTAGGTTTCCCCGGGCAACACCTAGAATATCTAGGACAGCCCACCCCAGGAGGAACACCTAATTGGGTAAACCACTGACCTAGCCACAGACCCCTTTTTTTGCTGTTGTCAGGATTCGAACCCAAGACCTCCACTATGAGAAGTCTTTAGGCTACCATTCGAACCTCTTTTGATTTGGTAGGTGTAGAGAGACAGTGAGATATAGAAATGGATGATGGTATTGACCTAGTCAACCCTTTACGGATGAAGAAGAAGTGGGAAGGTGGGTCCCATTGATAACTAAAATATTTATAAAATCCGAAAGAAAACAAGGTTAAAAATACACTAATGCCCCTCACGTGAGGGGGCATACGACCAAATTTAATCGCTCAATTGGTTGGGGGTTAGTAAAAATTACTAAATGTGTGCAAATGTTTCAAAAAAGAAAGGACATCTAGTTTTATTTTTAAACTCAAAGGACATAACCTGTAATTTTTTATAAAGATAAAAGACATAATTTGTAATTTACTCTTTTTTAATATTTGTCTATGACCTTATGGTCTAGTGATATTAATGATTATCACTAATAAAAGTGATATGATTTTAAATTCTGAAGTATAGGTTTAGATAGTATTTATGAGTAAAAAAATTAGGGTTAAATGTAAAAGTATATTGAGCTTATGTATTAAATGAGGTTGGAGTATATTTGGACAATCAGCTACTTCCTTTTCAACCAAGTCTTCTGTTTGAATGGTAGGCTCATAAATTTCTAGATGAAAGATCATGAGTTCGAGTCTCGGTTGGAATAAAATGTTCCAAGTTGAGCCAATATATTTTCCCAGTTATGTGTTTCCTCATTGGTGGTGTGGGTCCGGAACACCACGCTTTTGTTCTTCGAACAGAAGGGTGATCCGGATGTCCGGGATTTGCTGTTCAAAAAAAAGAAAAAAGAAATTGTACTTCATTTTCAGAAGTAAATGCAAGGATTAATTAATGTGCTATTAATTTGAAGTATTTTGATTATAAATAGAATTATTAAATAATATATTACTAAGAACGAAATTAAATATTGTGAAACAAAATCAATCTTACTAATTTAATTGTTTCGATAATCACAACCCTTAAAATTATAATTAAGAGTTCGAGCCTTAAGAGACATGTGAAATGTTATAGTATTTTAACTATAAGATACACTACTATGAAATGCATCATCCTCAACTCTAAATGATACAAACGTTCTTTTTGGTAAAATATTAATTTTAACTACTTTTTCACCATAAGACAACATTAACTTGGCCTTTAAGTTTTAAATTTTTGTTTCACCAAGAGTTAATACTTTATATATAGCTAGGTTTTTAAACCCGCGCGTTGCGGCGGGAGTATTAAATTTGTAATGCTATGTTTTTACGACTCATGCATTGCTAGTGACTCAACGAAAAAATTAACGTTCAAACATTAGGAAAAAAACGAAAGTAAAAAACATTATTATTTTTTTAAGTTAAACATGTTAGCATGTAAATAATAAAAAACAACAGAAAAAAGGCAAAAACTAAAGAAAACGCGCATTCTTTTTGTAAAAAAAATTAACGAACAAAGGTTATAACAGAAGAACGAAATTAACTGAAAACGAAACGGATTGAAAGCGTATATTATATGTAGTATGGGTGGCTAAAATGATTGCCCCTCGCTATGTGGCGGGGGCACGGTCGTAATCGGTTCGGTTTGTTTGCGGGGCTAAAACTTACGCACGCTCCAGATAGCAAAAAAAAATACTCGAATTTAAATATAACTCCGTTTAAAAAAAAATTATCGAAACGTTGACAAAAAAAAAATAAGGCGAGCGATCCGTTTTTTAAAAACGTTAACGAACGAAAGTTATTGAAAAAAAAATTATTAGAAAATTAAATGAGTTAAAAATGTATATTATATAAAATAAGAGGGGTGAAACGGAACGTTGACAAAAAAAAATAAACAAAGGCGAGCGATTCGTTTTTAGAAAAAAGTTAAAGAACGAAAGTTATTAAAAAACAAAATAATTAGAAAATTAAATGAGTTAAAAATGTATATTATATAAAAGAAGAGGGGTGAAATTGAAATATAAAAAATGACACGTGGCACACACCTATTGGGAAGCTACTGTTCACTCGCGTTGCTGCGTTGCTTTTTAAATGGGGTTCTAGCTCGTGACGGTACCACAACGGTAACGGCACTTGCTATAGAAAACGATAAAAAAAACTTGATTTTAAATATAAATCCATTTTAAAAAAATTATATCGAAACGTTGACAAAAAAACTAAAAACAGCCGCGCACTCCGTATTTTGAAAAAAGTTAGCGAACGAAAGTTATTAAACGAAAACGAAATTAATAGAAAATGAAACGTACTAAAAGCGTATATTATATATAGTATAAGGATTAAAAATGAAATTATAGAAAAAAAAAAGACGTGGTAACATTTAAATGAAGAGGTTCCTGTTCATTGCCCTTGCCCTTTAAAGTTAGTTTCTAATTATTAGTTAACTCTTTTTGATATAACATCTAAAATATAATATTATCACTATGATAAGAAAATTAGTGTTTTTTTTTTTATTATTTAGTTTTGGCAAGTTGAATTTTATTATCCAAAGTTTCAAACTACGATCTATTTGTTGATAATAATCTATACTAACAGTTTGCCTTGTGACAGTCATAAATTTCACTTTTGTTGTAAATGGCATTCCAGTAGCATAATTATTATATATTTACACTCGGTTCTTACACGATTTCGTTTGTACGTTTCTCAATTTCATTCAAAATATCATTTTCAGGGAAAACATGTGTAAATTTATTATGATTATGCTAATGTGACTGTCCTTTATAATAAAAGTAAAATCTGAAACTATCACCAGTCAAATTATTATTATAGATTATTATCAACAATAAGTAATACTTTAAATTATTAAAATCCAATTTATTTTTCCTTTTCAGCCACATCATGACATAAGTGGGTATGATTATTTGAGTATCTTTTTTTTTTGAACGGCGACTTTCAATTTGAGTGGCAGTCGCATCTCCGACAAGTCGGAAACCCTGTCACCCCTCCAACCTGACCACTACGTTGTCTAAACCGGGCCCGCGGGTTCAGAGCGAGAGGCTAGGCATTCACCGGGAAACCATGGAGCCTGCTACCACTTGACAGCCGTTGCGCCGCTACACAGGCCAAGACCCGCTAGCGTAACGCACTTCGGACTAAAACCCGGGTTAGCTCGGGATCGAACCTGCGTGGGCAAGTTCGTCCTTCATCGCCTTTAACCACTGGACCAAGCCAGTGGTATTGATTATTTGAGTATCTATGAGGATAGCAGTTTTTTACTTTTTTATAGTCATCAACGAGATCAATAACCAGTACTCATTTATTTGTGTCTTTTCATTGACCACTAGTTTTTGTATGGTTTTAAATAATATTTTAAAGTTTGCATGTAGCAAACAATAATGTTAGGGCTCTGCTGGGGAAATCGCTGAGTTTTTTTTTTATACCTGACTTACCCGTCACGTATAGGTCTATACGTCACGGTTGTTACCAAAACCGTCACGTATCGGCCTAAACGTGAAGGTATGTCTCTCGTGAGTCCGGGAATAAAAATGACACTGATGATACGAGGTTGATACGAGGTTTTGCAGTTAGCAAAGGGAACCTAACAGTCACGTATAGGCCAATACGTGACGGTTGTGTACGATGTTGTTTTGACAGAAAGTTAACGTTGACAGTGTTGTCGGACACCTGACCTAACCGTCACCTTTGGACCTATCCGTGACGATTAGGTTGCATATTCAGCTTATATTAACACTACTCTCACCACTCACTCACACACTAAACCCAAAATCAAACACAGCTCTAATCACACTAAACCCACAATCCACAACTCTCACCACTCACTTTCATCACACTAAACCCACCATCATACACAAACCCGACACTGTCATTTTCACCATAATTAAAAAGAACATAAAGTATAGACGAAAGTGCGTGTTTGAGTTCTTGGTTGTGGTTATTTGTTGTTGGGACACCGCTGTTATTTTTTTGTTTCACGCTTGACACCGATGTCGAGTTCGGGAGATCCTTATCAGAAGTCGAAGCTTCCAGATTTGAATGAGGAGCCAACCTTCGAAGATCTGAATCAGGTTTAACAAGTCTTTATTTTATTAAGGGTTTTACTGGGACGGGTAAACTTAGGGGTGTGCAAGTCTTTATTTTACGTCGGGTATCTAACCGGCCATTATGTTTTCAGGAGTATTTCGTATTCGGGAGTCACCCTTCGGGGGTGGGGGGGAACCAACCCGTTGAATACATACGGTCAAGATTCGTCGCAACAACAACCATTACCGAATTCTAGTCAAGAGGCGTACATGTCACTATTTGGACCGACAGATTACGGTCAAGGGTCGTACCGGCCACAACCAGAACCGGAATACGGACATCTCTCCTATCGGTCACAACCAGAACCGGATTACGTACATCTCTCGTGCCGGTCACAAATAGAACCAGATTACGTACATCTGTCGTGCCGGTCACAACCAGAACCGGATTACGAACATTTCTCGTACCGGTCACAACCAGAACCTACACACGTGTCGGATAGTTTCCATAGGAATGACACAGATGACAATGGGTCTTCCGTTCATTTGAAAGGAAACGATGGGGATGCGGAGAATGCATTGGACGATGATCGCATACGCAAGGCGACAGTTTCATATAAAACAGACAAAGTATGACAACAACTCTTTCGTTCGTTTAAATTGTTTATTTATTTGTTTTATGTACTCCGTTTTAAGTCTGACCTTGTAACTATTTCAGTATTTTAATTCTCGTGAGGATTTGGTGGATTGGGCTAAGAAGAGAGGACGCGAGCATGGGTGCGTCATTGTGGTCAGTCGGTCAAGGAAAAAAGATGTGGAACTCGGATGCAATCGTGGTGGGGAACCTAAATGCAGGGGCACAGTCAGGCGTACTGGGAGCATAAAAAAATCATGTCCCTTTAAGCTCGTAGGGAGGTACATCGGAAAGAGTAATAGTTGGAGGTTGGACGTGACAGACGAGACACACAACCACGATCCTGTTGTATTTGAGGAGGGCCACGCGCAGCTTAGGAAGATGTCCGCCGGGGAAATTGATCTGGTTGAGAGGTTGCACCGGCAGCACATGCGTGCACGTCACATTCTTGCAGTCGTACAGGAAGAGTTTCCCAGTAGCAGATGTGTTGTTCAGGACATATACAACGCCACAACAAATATTAGGGCCGAAAGTAAAATAGGCCTGACACCAATGCGGGAACTTGAAAACTTACTTCAATCTGAAGAGTTCGTGTATCACACCCGGGAGAATCCCTCCACTATGTATGTAATATGCCTGTATGTATGTAATATGACTATATGTGTGTATGTACTATGACTATATGTATGCACGTATGTATGTATGTATATATGCATGTACGTATGTATGTATATATGCATGTATGTATGTATGTATGCATGCATGTATGTATGTATGTATGCATGCATGGATTGATGTATGTATGTATGTATCTATGGATGTATGTAGGTATGCATGCATGTATGGATGGATGTATGTATGCATGCATGTATGTACGTATGTAATATGACTATATGTATGTATATACGAACGTATTTGAAGACGATTTGTGATCAATATGTGTATGTAGGTGCACATAAACGTTAATAATACGCGACCCGTACACATCAAAAGGTGACGGGTAGGTCGAAAGGTGAGCTAAAATTCAAAAGGTGAGCACTGAACGGTGACGGTTAGGTCTAAATGTCACTTAAAAATCGCGGATATACATGACGGTTAGCCTGTAAACGGCACCTAATAATAATAATAAAAAATAATAATAATGGTGAAGGTTTGGCCCAAACGTGACATTTGCTAAATATCCTTCACCGTTAGGCCCAACCGTGACGGCACCTAATAATAATAATAATAATAATAAAAATAATAATAATGGTGAAGGTTTGGCCCAAACTGTAACATCCTGAAAATCTGTTAAATAGGGGTTCGAGTTAGTAAGTGATCTGAATACTTATTAAATAAGAAGATTGATATGGTTGGTCATTGAGGAGCTTCTTAACAACGGAAAAGAAGCAGAGAGTCGTTAAAAAGATATTTCTTGATTGAAACGTACGAGGCGGAAACTAGAAGGACCCGATTAGTCATTATTTAGCAAGTCAAGACCTTATTGCGTGTATTGGAACCCCGGGGACCCGTATAGAAATATCTATGGTTTAAATACATTAGTTTGGGAAACCCTAGGCCACATTTGGCCTAGGTTGCGTGAAACGGTAGTGGGAACAAGCCGAGAAGGAGAAAGAGGAGCCGGCAGAGAGAAGAAGACAACGTTACGGTGAAACGATCCGGCATGCGGGTTTGCGATTCACGTCAAGGTAAGACTCACT
The DNA here is from genome assembly GCA_023525975.1 of Smallanthus sonchifolius. NCBI lineage: Eukaryota > Viridiplantae > Streptophyta > Magnoliopsida > Asterales > Asteraceae > Smallanthus > Smallanthus sonchifolius. The sequence continues at coordinate 18,159,399 of CM042018.1, read as the reverse complement.
TAAGCATTGACTATTCTTGTTTGTTTCTCTGTCTAATATCTAGTGGGTATGAGGAGGGCAGTATGGGCGGTGACTACGACTGAGGTGATCACGCCGGCGGCGAGTTGCAGCAGGTGGCAGCGGGGGTTTGGTGGTGTCGCGTGGAGGTGTCGGCCAACAGGAAAGGACGAGGCAAGCCGGCTGGTGTGAAGGCCGGTCTTCGAGAAGAGAATAGGGAGAAGGAGGGTGGCGGAGGAGCAACTTGCAACGTGAAAGTGATGACTGAACTTGACGGTTTTGATCACATAAGTGGCGGTTGTGCCCGATGAACATGGTGGCTGCTGTGGCGGCGCACCGTGGTGGTGAGCGAAGGGATATGGAGACATGGACGAGTTCGGCGCGTAGCAGGGCTTGAATAGGTGTGGCTTGGAAGGGAGACAATGGAGGCAAACACGGTGGTGTACGGTGGGGAGAAGAAGGACGACGAGAGGGTTGTGGTGGCCGAAACCCGATTAAGGTTGCATGGTTGTTACGTGAGTAGCCATGGGGCAAGGGTTTTAGCATGACGTCGTTTGCATGCATGGGAAAAACCCGACTCGTGTACGCGCGTTTTGAAGGGATAAAAATTGCACGGTGACGTTTGGTGGATAGGGTATGCATTCCACATGATCGTGCATGCATGAGACAAGTCCGGACATTCTGATTCTAAACTGGTCATGGGCGATCCGGTTCGGGTAAGTATGTGAGACTAGGGTTTGGGTCGGACGAAGAGGATGAGCAGATAAGACTGAGTATCATGGTTATTTATTTGTACGTTGCTCAACGTATGTTTGGAACGTGTCTGATCAGGTGATCGTGCATTGACAGGTTCGGGTTTCGAGCGTGATCAAGCGAGTTGCAAAGCAAGGACTTGGACTTGGCATATCCGGTGAGTTTCTAATCCCCCTCTTTTAAATGTTTTTTAATATTTTGGGGCTATCGTACATACTTTCGAGACCAGTTTTATTACATTAAATGTGTATTGAACTTTGGGGTTTAAATCGATGAGTTTACGAATTTAACTATTTAAATACGAGACTAAGGGACTATGTGTTGCCCTTGAGAGGTGTAGGTTAAAGGTGGGAATATAGTCGTGGGTCGTATGGTGACCTAACAGGGGTGAGTCGGGATTGTAATTACGGGTCGTACGGGTATGACTAGGAAGTGTCACGGGGGGTGCATGTACGTAGTATGTGCTTCAATAATGAGATATAGTATTTGTATGTGTGTTGCTATATTAGCAGTGTATTGTGTTATGAGTTAGTCGAGGTGGGTCGGTATATAAGCTAAACGCTTATGATTATGTGTAGGATACTTTGTCCTAGTGCTATGTGTGAAGTGCAGGTGCAGTTAATGAATCATGTATATAGAGTATAATGTTATGTGATTATACATGTGTTGTGTGCATTGTGTCGTTGTCCTTGTGACACGGTGGGTATTGTGTTTGCATTGCTGTCATTATGATATGGCAAACGGAATTGTGGAGGACTATGTCCTTCAGGAGGTCACCAAAGGTGACGATGTCCAGCAGGACAGTGATGAGCTCGGGGTGTGTCGAACGCCCTGACGAGGGTGCAGTAATCAGGTATGTGTTTGTGTGCTTATATATTTGGGTTAAATTGCATACAAGTGTTGAGTTATATTTATTGTGCATGAGATAGTATTAATGCGGTGAGTAGAGTTAGAGTGACCGTTGCGTCAGGATTGTGATGTAGTGTTTATAACTGTTATGTCAGTTGATTTGTAAGAGCCTTGGTCAAGGCTGAGTAAGTTGACGTTTATGGATTTGTTGTGTTAACCAAGTGTCGAGTTAGTACGTGTACTTGAGCATGAGATATTAGTGTAGTAAGTTCGACCTATATCGATGAGACTGCGGGATTAGTATTATTATGGGATGAGTCTTGGGTAATGAGCTATTATGAGATGTTGGGTGATAACATTGGTTATCTATTGGTTAATGAATTGTTGACCTATTTTATAAGGATCGTGGGTCCTGAGTAAAGTTCAAATAACTTTTGAGACGCGTTGGCTTTTAATTAAACTAAACTATTAGAACTCACTCAGCGTAGCTGACTTTGTGTGTGCGATAAATTGTTTTGCAGGTAAGCGCTGCGTTGATGTATCTTGGCTTGGGAGCGGTGCTACTCGGGTTAGTGTGCAAGCATTCGTGAGGTAACTTAATGGCATTAAATCGTAATTAATATTTTTAGAAAGACTTTCGTTGTAGTTTAATATATCTAAGATGAGTATTTTCAAGGGAATAACCCGTTATAAGAACCAACTGTAGGGTGCCCGGTTTGGTGCCTTACACAAACGTGACATTTGCTAAATATCAGTCACCGCTAGGCCCAACCGTGATGGCACCTAATAATAATAATAATAATGGTGAAGGTCTGGCCCAAACGTGACATTTGCTAAATATCCGTCACCATTAGGCCCAACCGTGACGGTTGAAGATATTATTTGGGTGACAGACATCTCTGTCAAATGTGAATCCCGATAAAGGTAAAAGGTCACGTTTAGGTCCATACATGACCTTTTTAGGAATCCCAATAAAGGTTAAAGGTCACGTTTAGGTCCATACGTGACCTTTATGGGAATCCCAATAAAGGCATAGCGGTCACGTGTAGGTCCATACGTGACAGTTGCTTCGTATCTTTTACATATAGACCTCACAACCCAAAGAACCTGTCACCGCTTCCTCACACCACCACCGCAACCACCGTCCACCGCCACCACCTTCTTCCTCCACCACCTTCACCGCCTTTCTCACACACCACCTCAACCACCGTCTCTCTCTCACACACCACCGCAACCACCGGAGATGAGGACCGCCGGAGAAGACGACGCCGGAGAAGAAGACCGCCGGAGACGACTACCGCAACCAGGTAAGTAATTTTACGACCCTAATTTTATCGTTTTTAACCGATTAATACCTTAGATTTGTTAGATTGCCCTTAGATCTAGTGTAGGTTTATGCTGGTTTATGACGGGTTACGACGGTTTACGGTGGTTTACGGTGGCATATGTGTATATATGTGTGTTGTATATGTGTATGTATGTGTATGTATGTGTGTGTGTATATGTGTGGTATATGTGTATATATGTGTTGTATATGTGTATGTATGTGTGTGTATATTGGTGTTGTATATGTGTATGTATGTGTATATATGTGTTGTATATGTGCATGTATGTGTGTGTATGTGTGTGTATATGTGTGTATATGTTTATAATAATAATAATAATATAATCTTATAATAATAATAATAATATAATCTTTTAATAATAATAATAATATAATCTTATTATTATAATAATAATAATATAATTTTCTTATTATTATTATTATTATAATAATAATATAATCTTATAATAATAATAATAGTAATAATAATAGTAATAATAATATAATCTTATAATAATAATTTAATTAATTAAGCTTAAACCATAAACCTAAACCTTAAACCGTAAACCTAAACCTTAAACGGTAAACCTAAACCTAAACCTAAACCTTAAACAATAAACCCTAAACGTTAGTTTAACAAACATTTTAATTAATTATAAATACGGATTCATGCGCAGCAGGGATTTATTATAAGGATTGACGACTACCCGCACCTTCAGTTTGAGGCGGGTACTCCGACACACCGATGGTTTATGGCTCTTAGAGGGAGGAAGGTGGAGCCCAACACCGTTTTGTCACGGGAGTGGTTTGATGAGGTTGGCGAGCTAGTGAGGGTGACAGCCATTATTGGACAGGATAGCCCGTGGGATAGTCTATTTACTATGGGCTGGCCCGCACACCGAGAGCTTACCCTCGAGGTGTACTCTACATTTGTGTTCCGGTCGCATGAACCGGGATTGCCAGAGCTGGATGAGACTGATATTGCGGAGGGACGGGTGGACGCGGATGTTAGTTTCCGCATGTTTGGGGTTGTGCATCGTATGTCCCTTAGACGGTTTGCTGTTGTCAGCAACCTCTATACCGAGGAGGAGACTCGGGATCCGATCTACACCACGGCTATCTATATGGGGCAGATGACGCAAACCGGGTCCGGTGGCCTGCGATTAGTGACCATGCGTTTTGGGCCGATAGCAGGGTCTCTCACATACGAAACCCTCTATATCGTTACATGCACCGGCTGATCGCCACGTCCATCACTGGACGTGGCAAGGGCACCGATAGGGTCACCGCCATAGACCTCTTCTATCTTCGGTGTCTGCTCACACACACACACCCTGCCACTTCGCTCGTGGTCTGGCGGATTACTTTGCCGGTTACTATCACAGGCAGTCATGAGGGGCGTTGGTCGGCGGCAACATCATGTCGCAGATCGCAAGAAGCCTAGGATACGCTCATGTGATGGCAGAGCTACCTATGGCTACGGTTTCCCCGTGCGTGGCCAGCCGAGCCACGACGACCGGGATGAGGATCTCCCGGAGGTTCCCGGACGGGCAATGGCGTTTGGTGAGGAGATATAACGTGTTGGAGGCTTGGGTGCCCGAGCCGTTGGTGGACCCCGACGCACTGGCTGCGCACGAGGTCCAGATTGAGCACGTTGAGGAGCTGGCATGCGGGGGATGAGCCGGTTCAGCCGGCGGTCGAGCCGGTGCCGCCGCAGCATCCTCCGCGCGTGTACCATGCCGTGCGGTTACCTGCTGCCACACTGGATATGATTCGGGATACGCAGGCCCGGGTCACGTGCACCGAGGAGATGCTGCAGTGGCTCATCAACCACACGGTCGAGGAGTATCGAGCCTCCGGTAGGCCGTTGTTGTGACCACCACCCCGGCGTTTGGGCCACGACGGTGCTAGCATGTCCGGTGCGGGTGGGTCCGATGCGGAGGGTGATGATGAGATGGAGGGGTAGATATATTGTTTAGATAGAGTTGTACTTTTGTTTTATATGTATAAACTCATTGTATTTATCTATACAGTTTTATTTGGTTGTGTTTGTTTGGTTGTTTGTAATGGATGTATATGGTTTTGTTGTGTTTGTTTGGTTGTTTGTAATTGTTGTATATGATATTTATATATGTGATTTTATTTACGAGTAGTTTAACACGTGTTAAAAACTATAACTACCGATTTTTACAAACTCTTAACGTGATAAAAACTAAAAAACCAAAAGATAAGTCATTATTCACTTTTTATATCTCAAACCGATAATCGAGGTGACCGGATTTTAAAAACTATAACTACCGATTTTTACAAACTCTTAACGTGATAAAAACAAAAAACTAAATAAAAAAAAAAATAAGTCGTTATTCACTTTTACATCTCAAAACGATAATCGAGGTGACCGGATTTTAAAAACTATAACTACCGATTTTTACAAACTCTTAACGTGATAAAAAACAAAAAAACTAAATTAAAAAAAAATAAGTAAGGGGTGACGGATTGCCCTATATGTTACATATACACCACCATAAACTTAAAACCCAACTCAACCCTAAAAAAAATCCACCAACATATCCCGACATTCTCTGGCGCGCTGATTCCAAAGTCTGGTGGATAGGGTGACGGAGTGCCCTAAACGTAACATTTGGCTCCATAAACGTCACATTTAGCCCTATACGTGACGATTAGGGCAGGTGTAGTTCAAAAAGTAGATGGTGTCTCTAAAATTTCCCTAATGTTAACTTGTTTTATATATCTAACACACTAGCATGTGAAAGGTTGGGTGTAGTGGTAAAAAGATAGAACTTAGAGTGGTGATATCATCTTAATCAAAGATTGTGGGTTCAAGTCTTGACGGTGACAGATTTATCCTGAATTATCTAAGTATTATCTATTCTATACTAGATAATCTACGTGTTTGTTACATCTAAAAACTTTTTTTTTAGTTTTTTCGTTCCCGACTTTTCAAAATTTAGTCTTTTTCATCCAACTGACTAACTCCGTCTATATTTTAACGTTAAATCAAGTGTCGGTTTGAACTTCATAGGTTAAAATCTAAATAAATTACCCCTGATTTAACCAAAATTGCCCATGGTTTAACGTTAAAATGTAGACGGAGTTAGTCAGTTGTATGAAAATCGCTAGATTTTGAAAAGTAAAGAACGAAAAAGCTAAAAAAAAAGTTTTAGGATGAAACTGCTAAACCGCAAGAACGAAAATGACACTTTACTCTATTTATTTTCTATTTTGTTGTTACATAAATATCTTTGATTTTAAAGGTGTGCTTAATATATATCCTAGATGTCAAAACTACAAAAAAGAAACACACTCAGTTAAAACAAGGACATAAGAATCAAGCAGAAGCATTCCGAATTTGCGGCAGATGCATGATGCGATAGTGAATCGACCTCCAAGCCACTAGACAAAACTCATTCAAAGAAACATGGTCGATGCCAAGATTTATCACCAATCGACGGCGCCCAAAAGTTTTAAAGAAAAGTTCAAGACTTACAGTCGATCAACGGCTTGGCCGTAGGATTGTCTACGCCAAGCGAAATCATGATCAAAGATCATCAAACTCAAGAACTATGGCCGATTTCACGGTTCGACCATGGGTCATTTGCAAGAAGTCCAAGAAAAAGTATATAAGTGAAACAAAACAAATAATCCAAATCGATTTCAACGACGCTCACATATGCATTATCAAGAACTAAGATATGCCCATGAACGAAAATGTAGAAATGATTGGCCAAAATGAAAAAGCGCAAATAAAGTATAATTGAATTCTCTCGGTAAAGAGAAAGTTTTCAGCCCAATAGTCCATACAATTTAAGTTGTAAAACATGTTGTATATAAACGAGTTTTTTTTTGTGTGAAATCATAATATGAAAAATGATAGGGTGGTATAAGGAAAAATTTGCGTCACAAGGATTTTGGCAACAACATAGAAGTGATTATGAAGAGACACAGTCTCCAGTAGTGACATTCCAATATCTCAATAGTCTAGTAACATAAAGAGGGAATTTATCTGCGTTTTAAGGATGTTGTGGATTACTTGATATCAAGATATTACATGAAACTTCCTGAAAGATTTATACTGCTAAAATATGTAAAGTAAGTTCTCGAGAACAATATGATTGTTGTATACATAAGATATGCTAATAATTATACATATTTACCATGAACTTGTATTCCCAATTTTGATTATTCTACGGGCAAATTCACTTGATTTGATGCTTAATCAGTTTATAATTGAACTAGGTTAAATATTCAATAGTTAGTAATAAAATATTTATATAACATTGCCAATGTATACATTATGTAACCAAAAATGTACAAGGTGTCTTAATTTTTTTGAGAAATTACATCTACATCGTTGCAACATCTATTATATAGTATTATAGATATAGATATAGATATGCTAAATGATGAAGTTTATGTGGCAAAACTCTTGAAGAGTACATGCACATACATAATTGGTTAAGATGGAAAGAAGTTACACTTTGTAAATGTATGACGCATTTTAGATAATGTAGGGAATGTAACACAACGTAATTTTTGACATTACGGAATTTGTTTTGACTTCATTCACGGAAATAAGAAAAACTCCTAGGCATTACTATTATTTTTATTTTTTCACATAAAATTTTGATTAAATATTGAGTGAGAAATCAATTTTTCTTATTTAGTTTATTTCTCAATGTTAATTTTATTACTTATTTGGTTAACTAATTTAAAATGATTATTAAAGTTAAACAGACTTTGTTTTCTTTTTTGAACGACTAACGAATACTATAAGCCCGACCACCCGAGTAAAGCCATTGGCAAAAGGTCACACACGCCCGCGAACGCAGACAGCGCTGGTGACCCAGCTCGCCCACCATTCCAGGGGAAACCCACCACCCGAAGGCCCACTGTGGTAAAACCTCTGGCCCAACTGAGCATATTGCACCAAATGAGACTCGAACCCATGACCTCCACATTAGAAGGCCAAGGAGGTGCCTCCTCCCAAACCAGTGGACTTTGTTAGCATGCGATCAGAACACTCGTATAATTTCTTGTTTAATTCAACCAGACACATTTGCTGAGCCAATATAACTGATCTAGAAGTATTAGACTGAGAATACACGCTACACTATTTTTCCCTTAGATACGGTTTGTCCCATTAAGGTTTTCTTGATAAGTTCTAACATGACAATATCACCAAACGTATTAAAATAATATCATACTATTACGTTTGTATTAATGTTAAAGCCGGGGGAGGATCAAATAAGAAGTTGTTTTCGGCTAAGAACTCTAAGAAGTGACAAAAACATTAAGAAACGATATCAAACGAACTCGGATTGAGCTCATTCCAGCGGCGTTGGAACCGTATCGTCGAACTCTACCATCTTAGCTTTTAGGGTTTAGATCTTAGCGTTGAATTTTAGGATTTTAGCCTTAGGGTTTAGGTTTTTTTTTGGGGGTGGGGGTTTAGGTTTTTGGGGGTGGGTGGGGGTGGGTTTAGGTTTTTGGGGGGGGTGGGGTGGGGGGGGTTTAGGTTTTTGGGGGGTGGGGGTGGTGGTTTTAGGCTTTTCGGGGTGGGGTGGGGTTGGAGGGGGGTTTAGGTTTTTGGGGGTGCGGGTGGAGGGGGGTTTAGGTTTTTGGGTCCGGATTAGAGTTCGATGAGACGGTTCCAACGCCGCTCGAATGAGCTCAATCGGAGTTCGTTTGACCCACTTTTAGCGTTTCTTAGCGAAAAACCACTTCTTAGCGAAACCTTCCCCTGTTAAAGCCCTATAAATAGTGACATTTGTATTTGATGTTTATCTCAACAAAAAGAGTTCTCTCATTCTCTCGTTCCCTCAATGATCATATACCTATTATATTTGTTATTATGTTTACATAGGTTGAACGACTTATATTTTCATTTGATCTAGCGTTGGCTTGACACTTTGACTATTCTTATTGACTTTTACAACAGACTAGACGATTGGGTTGCGTAAGGATAGATGTTTGTGATGAAGAAAAGTCCAGGTTGAATTTCCTATAAATATTTTGAAAAGATTTCGACTTGTGAATCATTATCATTATAATTACAAACTAGTAGTTTTATCCGCCGCGTGTTGCGGCGGCTTCAAAACGTATCCTAACTCGAATTGCGTGTCACACGGTATAATAGGTTTGTGTCATCACGGTACCATAACGATAACGACACTCGCTATGTGCTACGATACCAAAAAATACTTGACTTTGAATACAAGTCCGTTTTAAAAAAAATTATATTGAAACGTCGACAAAAAAAAATAAAAAACACCCGTGCATTCCGTTTTTTAAAAAAAGTTAACGAACGAAAATTATTAAAGAAAAACAAAATTAATTCATAATTAAACGGGTAAAAAACTTAAATTATATATAGTATAAGATGAAAAACAAAAATTTCAGCAGACTGCCTACTTAACTATTCATCACCGACCTTTCCTTTTAAATGAATTGGTAATACATTCATTATCATTAATAAAATAAGCCACTAAAGGTGATTTTGCATATCTTGAACGAATAAAATTATTTAACTATCACAAAAATTAATAAATAAAATAGATATGTGTACATGCTTTATAGATTCATGACGTAATTGATTATATAAAATAAACATTACTTACAAAATAGGGCCACAAAGACGATTTCTTTTTGAAGAGGTCTAATGGGCCCATTTGGTTTTTTGCTTTGGCGTCTTTTATAAATTAAGCTAGCATATCGGTATTTCATATTTTCAAAAGTTTTTATTCTCTATCCAAATAAGAAAATTAAATATCCATTTTAATTAATTCAAATAAATTTTTCTTGGCTCCATTTTTTATAAAATTTATATCAAAATATAAAAAATAAACAAATAGCAAGGCTATATGTAATTTTTTTATAAAACATTTTATATTAAAAAGTTATTAAAGAAAAACAAAAATTAATATTAATTAATGTCATGTCACTTGATATAAATATTATAGAGTTTCGATACAAATAGTATGACGATTTCCTTTTATACACAAACATGATATGTGTAGTACTATGTTTCAATTCATTTCTTTATTCATATACTAGTATTAGAACCCGTGTAGTATTAGAACCCGTGTATTACACGAGTCTGAATAAACGATACAATGTGAAATGAATATGTTGAATATAATTTATAAATTTGTAAATATTTATTTATATATAATGTTAGATGTTTTATTTGTAATTTTTCCAACCCTACCTAAAATTAAAATAATTAGTCCGTCTTTATTTTTAACTCTGGAAAGTGTCATATACAGTTGCTCATGTGTGAAAGTCGATTGCCTAAAAAACAAACCAATCCTTGATAGTGACTGATTTTGGCTCATATTTATTATCATGACGAAACAATTAGAGAGTGGAAACTGTTTTCTTTGTCTCTTGAAAGGAATTCGTCTATCTGAAGGTGTCAAATTAATTATTGGAATAAATGTGCGAGAAAAATATTACCCGTATATTACACGGTTGAATAAATAAAATATTAAATAGTTAGTAATAAGCAAAAAAATAAAAGAAATAGTTGAGAAAGGAAATATTAAATAAAGTAAATATTAATAAATTAAATATTAAATATTAAGGCCTTAATCTTGATCCGCTAAAGATAAAACATAACCTAAATCGACTCGTTCAAAAGAAAATGGGTCAAAGTTACACATCTACAAAACATATATAAGCATATGCAAAAAAACTAAAATAAGCTATGATTTAAACTCATTTCAAAGAAAGCCTCAAGTGTCACTAAGGTGTATATATTCGTCGGCAAAGTATTTCCAACCTTCTTCAATTCCATGCAGATTTCGGATACTGTTAACTTGAGTCTAAAAAGTTAAATTAAAAATGGATTTTTATTAATTTAAGCAGTCGGTATAAAAGAATTTCTACTTATAATAAAAATGATCAACTGTTAGAGAGACAACCTGAATTAGAGCCCCGTATATTTTCATATATTGGGTTAATTTTGCTACATAATTATCAATATTATCAAGTTTTCAAATAAACATCTTTTGATTCAAGTGCCGCATAGAGAAACAAACCCAAATTGACACATTCTCACATAATGGGTCAAAATTGATCTCCAGTTTTCATATATGGAGAAGAGAATTTTCAATTTTACCTTTGTCACCCGTTAGTAATATAACATAACCCAAATTAACAAATTTTCACATAATGGGTGAAAAGTGACCGTATTACCTTTTTGACCGATTAGTAATAGAACATAATCAAAATTGACATATTTTCACATAATGATGACCTAATTGTCATATACGTTTAAAGAGAATTGAGTTCCATTTACTTGAAGTGATGATAGGGTCATGACTCACAAAATGTAAATGAAGAGTATGGTATATTGTAATGATGAGAGCGATTTGCCGGTTCAACAGAGAGTTTCGTGTGTTGATAACAACTGGTCTGAGTAGCAGCTTATAACGGAATTGATACCTAAATCAATGGGAGAAATCATAGAGAGGTTGTTATCAATAAAAAGGAAGCTAATTTAGAATGCAAGAGTAGAAGCTTTTTTTTTAAATAAAAATAAAAATTTTGATTTCTTTTTAATTGCCTATTTTATTTTGTTTTTTTAAAACTCCTAAATTGTTTCATTAATATTTATACGTTTTCATATTTGTTATGACTTCAAATTTTAAATCTTAAATTACGGAGAAAAGGTGTTGTATAAAATATGTCTCATTTTAATAGAATTAGAACAAAAAAATAATAATATTTTAAAACATTTTTTCTAAACATAATTTAATAAATCAATCAAAATGAGAATAAAAGTAAATAAATTACTTGAATACTTTCAACTATAATAGTATGACAAAAAACACCATGAGATTCAACAAAATTATAACAAATATTAGATCTTTGAATATGTAAATACTTGATTGAATTTTTTTTAATTGGATCCTACCTATCTATAAAAAAAATTTAGTTTGTAAAATTTATAAAAATATGATTGAAAATTTAATTGCTATAAACTAAATTTTGAATTCAAAAATCTATACACAAAAATTGAAATTAATTATTAATTTAGTTGACTAAAATAATAAAGTTTATTATTAATAGAAGAGAGAGGCGAGAAAACTAATTCTCTAAGGCCTTAGAAAGATAATATGTGTCTCCTAATTTACTTGTTTATTAGGTAGTATAGATTACTCAATTTGGGATACCTTTTATCTTTGGAAACAAGAAAAGAAATTGATTAAATTAGGCTTTTCATAAATCCTTCATCGTGTATACAATCTTCATAAATCCTTCATCATGTATACAATCTTCTAAATTAGGGGTGCGAAAAGTGAAACTGAAAAACAAAAAAAACCAAAATTTGAACCATATCTGTAACGGAAAAAATTGAACCGAATTGGGCATTCGGTTTTTGGTTCGGTTACTAACTGTATCCGAATTGCGAATTCGGTTTTCGGTTAGGTTATCAGATATACCCTTTTTTTGAATTCGGTTTATTCAGTTAGACATATCTCCAATATGGTTCAGTTTATTCGGTTTATTTGGGTATACTTTTTCTTGAAATCGGTTTATTTGGTTGAATTTGGTTCGGTTCAGTTAACAGATAATGGTTAAAAAGAATCAAAACCGAATAAACCGAACAAACGGTTAACCGAGCCGATAAACACCCCTATTCTAAACCATTATGATTAAACTTAAATGGAAGTGTCGGTGGCTTTTGCCACCGACTACTCCCACCACTTAACTTTGAGAAAATGACAAATTTGATCCTTAACTTTGTAAATTGGCACTTTAGCCCCTCAAGTTTCTAAAATTTCGCGTTTACCCCCTGTAGTATATATTATCTAACTTTCCTCTATAACTTTCGTTCGTTAATTAATTTTTTTCTTGACGTCCCAGTATATGTATTCAATGTATGATATTTTTTAGGTGTCGTGGGTTATATCGACTAACGGTAACGTGTTGGTACCGCAAAAAATGAGACCGACACAAATTGAAAAACATTGGTTTCATTATATAAATATCTTTTATCTATGTTTCGATCTCCATAATAGAGTCGTTGTTACTTCATACGTTTCTTCTATGTACTTAACCACGTTTTTTGTGTTTAGCCATGTTAATGACACCGTCTCAACCGTTTAAGGTCCGCCTCTCGCCGTCGCGGTGCGCGGGGCTAATTTTCTAGTTTTAATCAAAGAGAAAGTTACAATGATATTATACAATTATAATTTTTGTGATTATTATTCAGCAAAGAAATTATTCATAAAATTGAAAAATTAATTTTGTCACCCATCCAACTAACCCACACTTGTTTTGAATGGATAACTAACACCTTTGACACGTCTATTTTGTCATGAGTATTAATATATTATGATTATTAAGTGATTGCAACAACGACATACATTAATTCACTATGACTGCAATCTCCACGAGGCCTTGTTTGCAAGCAAGGAATCATTTGTTCAATTAGCTTTGAAAAAGACGATCACAAAAGATTGATTGTGAGGATCGCTTGTTGTATTTAATGTAAATTATATCCTTCATTTATTTATATTAATATAAAAATACTAAATTTTAGTTTTATAATTGTACATTTGTCAAGTATATTACAAAAACGATATACCACTTTTGATCCATTCATGAGTTTATGAATTGGAGTGTAAGCTTCATTCACGGGGTACCATGAGTAACTATTCCTTAAATAAAATAACTTTGCAACATGGAATTTTATATGTATTATTTCACTCTCATGGAGTAACCAACCACTCAAGGTTCGAACCCCATCATCTAGGGCTCTATGCATTATTAGAAAACTGACTATGACTTGAGCTCATCAGTATTTTCAAATGATCAGTAACGGATCATACAAAAATAAAAAGTGAAATCTATAAATATGTGTTGGTAATATTGACGGATTACCAACAGACGTCCTAAACTACAAGAAGAAGACTTTCATCAATGGATATTTTCCAATGGTAATTATCGAGGGATTACCTATATAGATAGAGTTCTGGATAATATTTCCATCCAGATCTTTCAGGCGTTGTCAGTGGGTATAATTTTCGACGGATAATCCGTCACCAATGCTAAAGATAAGATTTTAGATCAAATTTCCGCCCAAGCTTTCCAGACGTAATCGATGGGAATATGTTTCTGACAATTATTCCTTCGGAGATATTTACTATAAACCTCTTGGTTTTCAAATGCTTCCATTGTTTTTAGATGCATTCCATTGTTTTCAAATGCACGAGCCTACTGTCATGTATTATAATCGTGGTTTCAGAAGTTAAATATGAAAAATGTGATGTTAAATTTGCCATCTGGGCTTATACGATGTTAGTTAGTTTGATGGAAATAGTGGTCTCAGAATGAAAATTGTGTACGATAATGTATGCCCGCTTTTGCACATGGTCACTCTATTTCAACATATGTGGGAATATGAGGTCCATTGATATACGTTTCAATCTACCTATACACGAAATCCTTTGTCGGGAAATTACTTAAGTAAAATGGAACTACGTTGATACTTGATAAGTTAATAGTTTTTCACAACTCTTGGGCTGAGAGGTAGGCTTATTCCAAGAGACGATTTTCTATATGTGCAAGATTCTACTATGTGTACACATTTCTCTATTTTAGTTAAATAACATTGTACGTCTTTATCCGCAAGATCTGAAAATGTAATATAGTACAAAAGTATTATTTTTTATTTTATTTTTAATATCCAGAAATAACATGTAGTACAAAAATATAAGTATTTTATCTATAATATATGTCATTAACACCTAAATGACTTGTTATAACATAATGTGATAAACATATGCTAAAACAACACATCAATTCATTAACACATGACACGACCCATTAAGGCTTATTATTGGGCTTATCATTTAACGCATGTCACTAACACCTAAATAACTTGTTATGAACTAATTTGACTAGATATATAGGCTAAACCAACTCATTAACACATGACAAAACTCATTAAAGCCCATTAATAATGAATTAGTGGACTTATCATCTAACACGTGTCATTAACACTTGATGACTTGTTATGATTTAATGTGACTAAGTGTAGGCAAAACAACACCCATTACGACCCATTAGGGACTTAACGGGTGATCATGGGTCAAGGACCGGTCCTGACCATTTATGGTCAGATCGGTCTCGGTATTATCAGTTGTTTTGGGTAGGGTCGGACAGAAAGTAAAATCAGACACCAAAGTAAAACCATTCAAGGGTAACCACCAAACATATTTGATGATAAATATAGATCAAATCATATAAATATCAATAGTAAAATCATTCAATCTTCATACAAATTCAAACAAAACTTTAAAAAATCAAATGAAAAAAATGAAACGATGATTGAAAATGTGAATCTAATGTTAGAATTTTGAACTACTGGGCAGTGGAAGCCATATACATACATACATACATACATACATAAAACAATGAGTATAAATCAAACCATGTGAAAAACATACTTACGATGACAAAGTTTGAAGTCGCACCCAATGAGGAAGATTGAAATCGCGATGATTATGATTGTAGCCGGTTATTCCTCACAATAAAGAAGATTGTCGTCAAAGTCTGGATGAATTTGCACCCAAGTCCCAACTGCCTCACGAACACACACACAATATTATTATTTAGATTTAATTTAATCACTTCAATCTGTACTTTCTGGTATTATGCGGCCTGTAGGCTTTTGGACCGAACTGACCGAAACCGATTAATGGCTATTTAAGGGATTGAGGACGCACCATATACTAAGTTCTCCGGTCGGTCCGACTAGCTCCGTGTTGACCGATTCTGAGTAATGTTGACCGAGTTGAAGAAAATCGCCTCAACACCCTACCTAGCACCGAGTACTTGGCCGCCTAGACCGCTTTTAACAACATTGATTAACATATGACAAGGCCGACTAACGATCAATTAGTGGACTTATCATCTGACATGTCTTTAACACCTAAATAACTTTTTAGAACCTAATGTGACTAGGTTTAAGCTAAAACAACAAATTAATGCATGACAATACCCATTAACGCCCATTAGTGGACTTATCATCTAACGTTTGTCATTAACACTTAAAATAACTTGTAATGAGCTAATGTGACTAGGGGGTGTTTGGATGTGCTTTTGAAAATAACTTATTGGCTTTCTGAAAAGCTAATAAGTCAATAAGTCATTTCCAAAAGGCAGGATTTCTTGGCTTTTGAGAATGACTTATTGACTTATTGGCTTTTTGAAAAGCTAATAAGTCAATAAGCACTTTCCCACTACACTCCCAAACACCCTCTGGGTAAACATGCTAAAAAACTCAATAACACATGACAAGGCCCATTAAGACCCATTAAGTGAACTAGTGTGCTTATCATCTAACTTATGCCATTATTACCTAAATAACTTGATATGACCTAATGTGACTAGTTGTAGGCTAGCAACTCATTAACATATGAAAAGGCTCATCTAACGATGAATTGGTAGACTTATCATTAGGATTCATCCCAGATTTATAGGTGATTATTGAACGGTTACTGAGGGACTTCAGTTTTGTAATGTGTCGTTAGTAATCCTTCGCTAATTTAGGTCAATCTTTTTGAAGACTTGATTAAAGCAATCAGTGTCTGATTAAAGCAATGTAGAGTCTCGCAAAAGCGTAGCTGATACCATTGTTGGGATTTCCTGTATAGTTTTAGCTTTTCAAAAATTAGATCCAAACCAAAAACGTGTAAAGCCTCTTTCGCGTGAGACCTCACTTGTTGGATTTACTCATAAGCATAGTCATCATCAAAGTGTTGGACTTAATTGAAACATTCAAAAGTAGCGTAAGCATACATCATTCAATTACAAACAACGAAAATCTTAACATAACATAAACATTGTCTTAACATAAGACTCAATAAGTGGGATGTCAGTTGTGCCAGGTAGCCCTTACGCCTTTGCACGCCCCTTCTTCTTGTTACTTGAAGTGCATACTAAAAGTCAGCTAACGCTGGTGAGTTCTAGTTTAAAAGCAAGCAGACACTAACATTACCTTATGAGAATAAATTTATATATATATATATATGTATATATATTTGTACTTTTTTACTTTACTGCTGATGTATTGCAAAATACACCCATTTATCGTGTTCAGTTTGAGTGGTTTTGTTTAGTTTTCTTTTAGTTTTTAGTTAGAATATGTTACTGTTGATCCATTTGTGTTTACCAGGTCTCGAGTGATACTTGTTGCTGAAATGGGCAGAAAACGAGTCAAAAATATGCAAAACCGAGTACCGGAAGAAAGCGGGAGGTCAAGAGACAATTAAAAGCATGAAATTCGAGAAGAAACACCTTCTCGCCACCCGCGAGAAGGTCAGGAGTTGTCCCTCGCGGGCCGCGAGGGAGTTGTATCACAACACATAGTTTTTAACTCCTCGCCACCCGCGAGAAGGGAAGCCAATGGGCTCCGCGGGTGGCGAGGGCCTATTTTCCACAAAATGTTTCGACTTTCAGGTGGGTTGATGCTGGATTAGGGTATAAATACATCTCAATCATATACTTGTGCAACCCTAGCCGATTTTGAAGAATCTAGGACGAATTTTGTAGAGATTTTGGAGCAATTTCAACCAAGAAGGAGAAACGGTTGAAGGTTGGAATCCTAGGATCGATCAAGCTCGTGGTTTGGCTATCCGGGTTTATCAATTCTTTGTTTTCTTAATTTTTACCATGTTTTTCCACTTTGTTGAAATTGCGTCTTTGATTTGGATAATGATGAGTAGCTAAATTAGATAAACTACCTAGATTATGATGAATGGGATGCTAAAGTTGTGATTTTTATATTGGATGCTTGTTAATTTTGGATTTCATGATAAAGTAGCAAACTTGATTATTGATTCGTTGAATATGCATGCTTAGAATTATTCTAATTGTTATATATTGCTTCGTATGATCTTTGGTGAATGTTTTTTGCGTAATAGGGTCATGCTAGATCATTAACTTGCGTTGTGATTTGTTGGGTTAATTGGCCAAAATACCTTAGAAGCTATATTTGATAATTGAATAGGTCTAGGTGTTATACTAATCTTAATAGCCGAGATGTGCGAGATTATTGATAGGTCTAAATTGGTAAATTGCTAGGGTGGTCTTTGAGAGAAGTCTGTCGTAGTTGCCTTGCTAATATTTGTCTATCGAGTCGAATCAAGAACCCAAGTCATCCTAGGTTTACAACCCGAGAGGGAGTAGGTCATATTAGGGTACTTTACATAAACATTTAGATAAGCGATAGGAAGTCTAGATCAACTGGTGTTTTCAGCAGCCTTTAGAGTTCCTTAGGTGTCTTCCCGAAAAGGGCCAGGAGTCCTGTTCGGTGTCTCAAGAGGTTAGAAATTTATGATCCCGGTTCCTTATTAACTTGCATCTGTTAAAAGTATAGCTCGAAGCATCCCAGGATTCCAGTCTAGGTAGTTACCCATCGTCATCTGAAGTAAAACACAAAATCACCTTCGTGTCTTAGGTAATTTAGTTAATTGATAGTAATTTAATCGCTTTTCTTTTAGGATTTTAGACAACCCCCCCCCCAAAAAAAATATAAAAACAATTAGTCATGTCAGTCAGTCTGTTTAAGTGAGTCTAATTTACGTAATAAATAGAGTTTCGTGGGTTCGATTTCCGGACTTATTTAGCTGTACTAGAGTCGATCGGTTCACTTGCCGGTTAGTAGTTTAGTCGAGTTTTAGAGAGTCTAGAGTATAACTTAGTTTCTAGAATAGGTTAATTTACTTAATAATTTAATAGCTATACGTTTAGAACATCAACTGCTTTCATATATCATTCATAATGAGTACGTATATAAATACATACATGCTTATTTCTTGGTGCACATTCATTGGTCATACACTTATGGGTGATCAACCCGTCATTTGACTACGTATGTCACAAGGACAAACGTCCTCGAACTACCGTCGTAGCCCATTTACTTAACCGCCCGGCACTAGAAACCGTCCGTCTGCATTAACCGTCCGGCAAACCTTCGGCCGTCCGTCTTAATTGTCCTACCGCCGTAGACCGTTTGATTCACCCATCTGCCCTAAGGCATCCTTTTCCCATTCGAACTAATTATACAGCCATGCATCAATTTAGTGACTGACTCTACCGAAATAGCCTTAGTTTAGTCTACCTTTCTAGACTTTTAATTTTGGCTGCATAATAGTCGAGTGGTCGTCCGTCTACCGAAGTAGCGGTTATCATCGTTTCCGTCCATAACGTTTACATACATTCATAACATGCAATATATATATAAATATAAAGCAAGATTTCATTCATTTACGTTATGCCATTCATTCATTTCATTCTTGTATACATATTTTTCATTCTTTATTCATCATTCATTTTCATATATCACGTATGATCACATGGGTATTCATAACACTCATTCATTTATTGTATACACTTCAGCCCCAAAAACATTTAAAATGATTTGCACGTAACATACACGGGGGCACATACACCTGATTGAGCGATTCCTGAAGTATACTTAGCTGGTTACTGAGCGTCACTAAGGTCACACACAATCTGTATAATCAAGTCATACAAGATAAGATAATGAACCTAACGACACTAGACGTTTCTATACTTACGGTTAGGCGAACCTAGGTAAGTTCACCATTTTTGGCATATGCGAACATAGAAAGTTCGCTATAACTTGTGCTAAGCAAACTTAGTAAGTTCGCTATCTTTGAAATGTGATAAGTTCTCTGTCTTAGGCGAACTTAGGCAAGTTCGCTTCTTTGGAGTTTAGACGAACTTAAGTAAGTTCGCTACCCTTGCATATTGGGCGAAGATGGTCCAAAGAACATATCAAGTTCGCCACTAAGTGGTCCCAAGTTCGCCTGCGCGACCTTCTTCCCCACAGAAAACCCTAGATCTGGATCTCAGATTTCTATTCGTTCAAGATCCGAACATTTTACGTTCAAAATGTTCTAATTTCATCCATGAACTTAAATATGTGGTTTGTTTTGTATTTCATACGTAAAAACCATGTCTTTTCATGAACTTTACCCAAAACCTAAAAACTATAAAAGTTCCAGTTTGGGCCAGATGTTTACCCGAGTTGGGTCCGATTTTTGTTGCTTGCGCTCCTGTGATGATGAGAGACGATTCCTGTGATTTTGAGCCTTCACCTTTTGGTTTCTCTCTCTAAACCCGATCTTTCTCTCTCTAGCTTGCGCAAAAATGAGGGTGAAATGAGGGAGGGGGTTGTCTTGGCCTTTATATCATTGGGCTCCCCTCGGCCCGTTGAGGCCAAGCCCACGCCCGTTCTCTTTTCCTTTTCCTTTTTATTTAAAATCTTTGTTATAATCCCGGCCTCGTTTATATTTATTTATTTCATAAATTCAGGATGTTACAAAACGCAGTGGAAGTCTTAATCAAAATCATGACGGGAAACCGAAACAACGATCCATTTGCAAGAACGGTAGAAACCGGAGATGGAGAGAATATAATTAAAGACATAATTATATATACCTTAGATAATGTTGATGTTGATGGAAGACTTGATTAATGATATTCACAATGAGGCAACAACGAATGGTGCTAACCAATACACGATAAGCACCAAACTGCACGCAAAATGGAGCACTCGGGTATCCCCTACCCTTAGCTGAAAACCTCAAGGAAGAGGGAGAGGGGGGTGGCGGCAATAAGGAGTGGTGGAGGCTAGGGTTTTCAAGTGAATCTCTAGATTTAAATTTCTAGATTTATCCATGTATATAATCTTTTATAAATGGAATATTACTTGTCATATCCCATAACATATTGCACGGAATATGGCATATTCTATTTAGATATTTATGTGGACTTTGAGCCCAGTTTGTGATATCATCTTCTGCTTCTTTAGAAACGGTTCTAGCATATGATGCTGATGATTCAGAATCTTTATTAGATTCTTCTTTTGAGGCTTTATAGGCCAAAAATTCCTTATAAAGGATATTATCTGGTTGTGAAGAAGATCCAGATGATGAAGCGATGTTTTCAGCTATAAGCTTTTGGCTTCCAATTTGGGATATAACCCTTGGATTTTGATTACCTCTTCCTCTATAAGAGGATCTTCCTCTTCCTCTTCTTCCTTGTTCCTAAAGAATCATTTCTGAAAAAGTCATCCACATGATAATATTATCTTTTTCTGTTTTAAAGAATAAATTATTTCTTTGAAATAAAAAATTCTTATTTTAGTATTATGAATAACCCTATTCTTGGTTCTAGAAGTCAAATATGAGTAATTCTCATGGATTCTATTTAAATATTCTTCTTCTCGTATAAGTTGAATAGTACGGCCTTCAATTTCTTTTTGAATTTCAAGAATAGCCTTCTTTAATGGTCCTTTTGAATGAGCCATTAATTTAAGTATTATCTGGTAAGAAAATCAGGGAGACTATTGTCACTACCCTTTTTATAAATAATTTTAAAATCAAAAGGGGCTAAATGAGACTATCATCTAGCAAACATTTGTTTTGAAACATCATGTTTGAAGTCCTTAGCGAACATAAATTTAGCCGCTTGGCAATATGTTTTTATAATAAATTTTTGATTGTATAAACCATCTTGAAATTTTAAAACACATTTTACTATTGCTAGAATCTCTTTTGCAATAGTATCATAGTTCTTCTGGTTATTATTCCATTTTCCTGAATGGAATCGTACCATACTTTCTTGTTTGTTTACTGGTGAAATTTGTTTTAAGATTCCACCATAGCCTATATCAGAGGCATCTGTTTCAATAATCTTTTCCCAATCTGGGTTTGTTATCATTAAACAAGGGAGATTTTGAACCTTTTGCTTAATTCTTTGAATGGTTTTAGTATGGTTTTCAGACCACGGCTGAGGATTCTTTTTTAATCTGTCATATAATATGGCAGTATCCTCTGCTAAGTTTTTTGTAATAGGGAAGAATATAATTTAGACTTTCTAAAAATCTTTGAATTTGAGTTTTATCATAAATTTCATCTGGAAATTTGACCCAAATTCAATGCTTCTGTTAATAGGAATAATATTTCCTGTTTCAATATTATGACCCAAAAATCTTATTTTAGTTTGAAATAACATCATTTTTTGTCTGGAAATAACTAGACCGTTTTTTTATAATTATATTCTTGAATATGTCAAGATGTTTAAAATGAGTTTCAATATCTTTCGAAAATACAAGGATATCATCTATGTAGACTATTATGAAGTCACTAAAAGGAATAAAGATATCATTCATAATATTTTGGAATTCTGACGAGGCATTTTTCAACCCAAAAGGCATAACGTTCCATTCATAATGGCCCGTAGGTACTGTAAAAGCAGTTTTATACCTATCTTTTTCATTTATATGAATTTGCCAATATCCAGATTTTAAGTCAAATTTTAAAAATATTATGGCATTATACAATTTATCTAATAAATCTTTTTATTAGGTATAGGATACCTAATCCATTTTAAATTTTTATTAAGAGGTTTGTAGTTTATAACTAATCTAGGAATACCTATTTCTTTCTCAGAATGTTTATTAACATAAAAAGCTGTACAAGACCAAGGGGATTTTGATCTCCTGATTAAGTTCTTGTCAAGAAGAGATTTGATCTCTTGTTTGCATAATTCCATATATTCGGAATTCATCTGACAAGGTCTGGCCTTAGTAGTGATTTTACTATCATTAAAATCATCTTCATAGGGGAGTGAAACAATATGTTTCTTTCTATCCCAAAAAACATTTGGATGATCATTACAAATTTGTAACGTAAATTGATTATTAATTATTTTGATCTTATCCTGTAATTTTGGATTATTTATTCTGTCCTGAATATTTAAAGAAAATATTTCCTTTTGTAGGAAATCAAATTGATTTATTTTTGCTTATTAAAGAGATTCTTTTATATTATTCAAAGTCTTAGAAAAAGGATTTGTAAAAAATGTAAAATATATTTCTTTATTCTGGAAAAATCCAGTTATCCCTTTATTATCAATATTTTTTAAAGGAAATATTTTATTTAGAAAAGGGGTTCCAAGTATAACTTGACTAGTAAGGTTTTTAACTAGAATAAAACTAGTAGGAATACAGGTTTCATTGTGACAAATATGAGCCTGCGGTATTTTATATTCAATTTTTAATTTTTCTCCTCCCGCATAACTTAAATTATGGGAGGTTTTATGAAAGTATCTAGTTGGAATAATTCCTTCCTATATACAGTTTAGATCAGCACCACTATCAACTAGTGCTGTAACAGTTATGAAAAAACTATCTTCTATGAGAAGTTTTATTTTAATATTCCATTTTTGTGTAGTTATAATATCTACAATACTTTCTAAAAATCCTCCTCGACTATTATGAGAGATTTCTTTGGAGGTTTTATTCTGAGGAATCTCAAGCTTAAATTTTTTTTCTTCTAGGTTCCTATTATCCTTTTGAAGAATTTTGATATCAACTTTTAGGTTATCAATTTCAATTTTTAAATCTTGTATATTAACAGGTCTAGAAGTTTGATTTCTATGAGCTAGTTGTCTTTTTAATTCAACTAGAGAAAAATGTTTTAAATCCTGTTGAGAATTATTTGTGGAAGAAGCTTCCTCATTCCTTTGTTGATTTAGGTATTCAAAAATCAAATTTTCCACAAATAATCCTTAACATGATTTAAAACCTTTTTCTCTAGTTGAATTAAAAAGACAACTAGCTAATAGAAATCAAACTTCTATACCTGTCAATATACAGGATTTAAAAATTAAAATTGATAACCTAAAAGTTTATATCAAAATTCTTCAAAAGGATAATAGGAACCTAGAAGAAAAAATTTTTAAGCTTGAGATTCCTCAGAATAAAACCTCCGAAGAAATCCCTCATAATAGTCAAGGAGGATTTTTAGAAAGTATTGTAGATATTATAACTACACAAAAATGGAAAATTAAAATAAAACTTCTCATAGAAGATAGTTTTTTCATAACTGTTACAGCACTAGTTGATAGTGGTGCTGATCTAAACTGTATCTAGGAAGGAATTATTCCAACTAGATACTTTCATAAAACCTCCCATAATTTAAGTTCTGCGGGAGGAGAAAAATTAAAAATTGAATTTAAAATACCGCAGGCTCATATTTGTCACAATGAAACCTGTATTCCTACTAGTTTTATTCTAGTTAAAAACTTTACTAGTCAAGTTATACTTGGAACCCCTTTTCTAAATAAAATATTTCCTTTAAAAAATATTGATAATAAAGGGATAACTGGATTTTCTAGAATAAAGAAATATATTTTCCATTTATTACAAATCCTTTTTCTAGGACTTTGAATAATGTAAAAGAATATCTTTTACAAGCAAAAATAAATCAAATTGATTTCCTACAAAAAGAAATATTTTCTTTAAATATTCATGACAGAATAAATAATCCGAAATTACAGGATAAGATCAAAATAATTAATAATCAATTTACGTTACAAATTTGTAATGATCAATCAAATGTCTTTTGGGATAGAAAGAAACATATTGTTTCACTCCCCTATGAAGATGATTTTAATGATAGTAAAATCACTACTAAGGCCAGACCTTGTCAGATGAATTCCGAATATATGGAATTATGCCAACAAGAGATCAAATCTCTTCTTGACAAGAACTTAATCAGGAGATCAAAATCCCCTTGGTCTTGTACAGCTTTTTATGTTAATAAACATTCTGAGAAAGAAATAGGTATTCCTAGATTAGTTATAAACTACAAACCTCTTAATAAAATTTTAAAATGGATTAGGTATCCTATACCTAATAAAAAAGATTTATTAGATAAATTGTATAATGTCATAATATTTTCAAAATTTGACTTAAAATCTGGATACTGGCAAATTCAGATAAATGAAAAAGATAGGTATAAAACTGTTTTTACAGTACCTACGGGCCATTATGAATGGAATGTTATGCCTTTTGGGTTGAAAAATGCCTCGTCAGAATTCCAAAATATTATGAATGACATCTTTATTCCTTTTAGTGACTTCATAATAGTCTACATAGATGATATCCTTGTATTTTTCGAAAGATATTGAAACTCATTTTAAACATCTTGACATATTCAAGAATATAATTATAAAAAACGGTCTAGTTATTTCCAGACAAAAAATGATGTTATTTCAAACTAAAATAAGATTTTTGGGCACAATATTGAAACACGAAATATTATTCCTATTAACAGAAGCATTGAATTTGGGTCAAAATTTTCAGATGAAATTTATGATAAAACTCAACTTCAAAGATTTTTAGGAAGTCTAAATTATATTCTTCCCTATTACAAAAACTTAGCATAGGATACTGCCATATTATATGACAGATTAAAAAAGAATCCTCAGCTGTGGTCTGAAAACCACACTAAAACCATTCAAAGAATTAAGCAAAGGTTCAAAATCTCCCTTGCTTAATGATAACAAACCCAGATTGGGAAAAGATTATTGAAACAGATGCCTCTGATATAGGCTATGGTGGAATCTTAAAACAAATTTCACCAATAAACAAACAAGAAAGTCTGGTACGATTCCATTCAGGAAAATGGAATAATAGCCAGAAGAACTATGCTACTATTGCAAATGAGATTCTAGCAATAATAAAATGTGTTTTAAAATTTCAAGATGATTTATACAATCAAAAAATTTATTATAAAAACAGATTACCAAGCGGCTAAATTTATGTTCGCTAAGGACTTCAAACATGATGTTTCAAAACAAATGTTTGCTAGATGGCAGTCTCATTTAGCCCCTTTTGATTTTGAATTTATTTATAAAAAAGGTAGTGACAATAGTCTTCCTGATTTTTTTACCAGAGAATACTTAAATTAATGGCTCATTCAAAAGGACCATTAAAGAAGGCTCTTCTTGAAATTCAAGAAGAAATTGAAGGCCGTACTCTTCAACTTATACGAGAAGAAGAATATTTAAATAGAATCCATGAGAATTACTCATATTTGACTTCTAGAACCAAGAATAGGGTTATTCATAATACTAAAATAAGAATTTCTTATTTCAAAGAAATAATTTGTTCTTTAAAACAGAAAAAGATAATATTATCATGTGGATGAATTTTTCATAAATGATTCCTTGGGAACAAGGAAGAAGAGGAAGAGGAAGATCCTCTTATAGAGGAAGAGGTAATCAAAATCCAAGGGTTATATCCCAAATTGGAAGCCAAAAGCTTATAGCTGAAAACATCGCTTCATCATCTGGATCTTCTTCACAACCAGATAATATCCTTTATAAGGAATTTTTGGCCTATAAAGCCTCAAAAGAAGAATCTAATAAAGATTCTGAATCATCAGCATCATATGCTAGAACTGTTTCTAATGAAGCAGAAGATGATATCACAAACTGGGCTCAAAGTCCACATAAAGAAGTCATACTTCTTCTAGAAAATAAGGACATCAAATAGAAAGATAATCCATGGCTGTTAATAAACAGATACATGGACACAGGATTCTATCCTATGGAGGCTTATAAGCCCAGATATTTCTATAAGCAAATTCTTAAAAAAAAATTACGAAATAGAACACTATCATACTGGTCAACCTGATGTTTATAACTTCAGTAAAATAGTGGTGAAGCAGATTATATCTATAGAAACATGGGGAACTTCTCCATTATAGGAAAGGGAGCTTATACATCCCCAAACCAAAGCCCCAATTCGTTATAACTATTGAGACTATAAAAATGCCTTTTATAAAACATTTTTATATGAGAACCCGAAACAAAAGCATTCGTGGTTTATAAAAATATGTTCTCATGTTTACGGACAGGAAATTCCAGTCTGGTTTTATAAATGGTGGCAATCATTTGGCCCTTCAGTGAAAATTCTCCCAGATTTATTTAAGACCCTTTATACTCAATGGGTGAAAGTCTCTCCAGTTCTAATAGAGGCCCAGCAGGATGATAATTTTATCAAGAATATGCATGTTTCACATTTTTATATTGAATTTAGTATTCCATGGATATGAAAATGGTCTCCAGAGGTCGATTATGATGACCAAAATATTCTTTGCATTCAAAGAACCTTTTTCACAAAATTCTGGAAAAAGATGACCCTAAAAAACATCGATGGTGTCATAGAACGTTTCGATACTATCGAAAAGATAAAGAAGACTATTGCTGACTACACGAATCAGCAAAACAACAATCCTCATAAGGAAGCTCCTAGTCCCTTCAGACACATTGTCAGAAGAATCCAAACTCTCAAAGGTACTGATAATATCAGTAACAAAGAAATCATGGATTTTTATCTTTTAGAAATGAAGAAAGATATGATGAAGAATCTAAGAAAATAAGGAAGAAAAGAAGGAGCATCTCCTCAACAATGTCCACATCTTCCCAAATTGAAGAAGACGAAGACCCAATCCTTCAAGAAGGACAGGATACTGATCCTGTAGATGAAGATTATATCAACAACGTCCTTGCAGAATACAGGCAAGCATTCATCCCAGAAGAATCTTCAGGGAAGCTCAAAGGCAAAGGACCACAATAGGCCCCACGGCACGTTCTTACAAAAGCAGACTCTAATAATAGGTGGAGTAGAAGACAAAATTATGCATTCTGGCATAATAATGGCCAGACACTATTTATTTTTAGAAAAGCTAGCAAAATAATTGCTATATTACTGTTTTCTTGTTGACAAATTTGTCATGTAGGACCATGAAAGGACCATTGTATGTTTATCTTTTCCTTTTTCTCCGCCTATATAAGGGGACTCTTATGTATTGTAAAAATCATCCCCGGAGAACATCTCCAATACTCTCTCTCTCTCTCTTGTACACATCTCTTAAATAATATTGGAAGTTTGAAGTTAGAAGCTTGGTGAAACGCCCTAGAATTACTGGTAAAATTTTAATTTATTTTTTTTATTTCATGATTGCCTCCTTCAGGGGCTAAGTCTTATAAGTGTTGATATGTCATGATAACTTGAACAGGTTAAAAAAAAGTATAACATTGGAAATGTTTTCAAATAGAATTTAGACAGGTTAAGAACAGAGTAGAATTATAAGGTGGTGGTTGAATTCTTGGGGACCTTGTAGCCGCTAATGCCAGAATGGGAGCAAAGGCTTTTTATGGTCTGACCTTTACTAACCTCATTTTAAAATGATACCCTATAGTTGAAAAATATCCTATGGTCTAAAATTTTTAAATGTTTCTGATCTTATACTATAAATTATGATTTTTTTAAGATTTATTTTAAGTTTTGTAAAAGTTTTATTTTAAGTTTTGTAAAAGTTTTGTAAAGATCTTGTAATGGGAGAGTTCATGAGAAAACCATATAGTTAGGCAAAATCAAGAAAACTACTAAGAAAACCAATTTTAAACAATCATATAATAATAAATATTTTTTATTTATTTTATTTATGAGAATATCAATGTAATATTACACATTCTTATCAAAAAATAACATATTCTATTTAGATATATACGGAATATATATATATATTCATGAGAAAACCATATAGTTAGGCGAAAACAGAGAAAATCACTAAGAAAGACAATTTTAAACAATCATATAATAATAAATATTTTTTACTTATTTTATTTTATTTATGAGATTATCAATGTAATATTACACATTTTTACCAAAAAATCAATATAAGTATTGGCTTACATATACGTAAATCAAAAATAAAAAAATTGCAGTTACGTATACGTAAAACACAATACGTAAAATGATTTTTTGGTAAATTGTGTAATATTATATTAATGCACATAAAAATAAATAAAATAAATAAAAAATCTATTAATTATTTGATTGGCTCTTGGCAGTTTTCTCGGTTTTCGCCTAATTAAGTGGTTTTCTCATGATCCTTCCCATATATATATATTATATATATATATATATATATGTAGGGGATGGATATTTTGAAAACCCACATGAGTTCAGAAAACATTGAAAACTCTCTCAAAAAACATGTTTTTACATTTTTTTTAAATTGGAAATCCTTTTAAGCAACTTTTATAAAATTTTCATTAAAAAAAAATACAAAAAACGGCGAGCTGTTTTTTTAAATGGACAAAAATTCCCGTTTTTTGTGTAAAAACAAAAATTACATATGTAAAAACAAAAATTACATATATAAAACACTGGGCAGAATTTTTATAAAAAAAATCCATAAAAACAACTGATTGGCGCTTTTTTGATTTTTTTTTTATAAAATTTTTTCAAATTACATATAAAAGCTTTTAAAAAAAACCTTGTAAAAATCTATTTTTTGAAAGTTTTCAATGTTTTCACAACTTGGGAGAGTTTTTATCTTACATTCCCTATATATGTATGTATATATATATATATAATAACTTTGAATTTATATATATATATAATTCATTATTTATATTCCGCTAATATAAATAAGAGAAAATTATAAATTATATCATTTAACTATATATAAAATTACAGATATTTTACTTTGACTTTACTAATTACATTAGATGTCTTTTTTTTTAAACTTTTGCACATATTTCTCTTTTTCACTAACTGGAGTTAACTTTTTTCGTTAAATGAGGGAAATATAGCCTTTTTACTCTTTTAGGGACTATTTGTGTAATTAATTCAAAGATTTGAGTTCATATGTAAATTATCCCAACCATACCCCTCCCCCACCTTGTTCATTGGCGGCCTTCAAACCACCATTTACATCTCACTTGACATCATCATCTCTAAGCTCTCTTTAGTATACAGACGAAGAAATTAAAAGAAACAAAAGGTGGAAATCACATTTAACACAAATCAACATAGTTGGTGTGATTTAATCATTAACCCCAAAATCAAGAAAAAAGTATCGAATATAGGGCTTGAACAAATGAGCCTTCAAAATTTCTTCCTTCTTCACAATGATTTCTGCCATTACCTCCGATTATCATTACCTTCTAGTACCTCCGCTATTACCTCCGATTGCTATTTTTGCACCATTACTTCATATTATGATTTTTTTCAAACAGAAGATGTTAAGGGTCCCACCATTACCTTCCATTTGTGTAACATTCGAATATTTCAAGTAAACAGAGAACATAGTTTCTATTTTATAAAATAAAAAGGGGGAAAGTGGGAGGAGGGGCTAGTTGAAACTTCCATAAGAGGGAACTCACCCTATAAAAACTTAGACAACTCCATCCTTGTGTAAACTTACACGTTTCAGCAACAAATTTGCGAAAACTTTAGAGATAGAAAGAGAAGGCGTGAAAGAGAAAGAGAAAGAGAAAGAGAAAGAGAAAGATGAGCATGCAATAAAGAAGGGAGGATCGAGCCTCCATTCGACTCTTTTCTGGCCAAGGACCAACGAGGGAGGAGAGAAACGGGAACTACGCGAGAAAGAAGTAAGAATCGAACCCAAGATCTTGTGTCTTTAGCTTGAAATGGGGGAAGTGGGAGGAGGGGCTAGTTGAAACTTCCATAAGAGGGAACTCACCCTATAAAAACCTAGCCAACTCCATCCTTGCGCAAACTTACACATTTCAGCAACAAATTTACGAAAACTTTAGAGATAGAAAGAGAAGGTGTGAAATAGAAAGAAAAAGATGAGCAAGATTGAGGAATCATTTTTCGAAATTAATCGATGTGTGTTTTGATAGAAAAGCGAGTTTCTTATGATAATGTTTAAGGAAAAATATGTAAAGAAATATAAGAAGTAAAGAACAATTATGAAAAATACCTTAGTTATCATCACAATATCTCTGGTCGTCATGTTACAATTGACCAATCCAACCATGTTCTTCCCTAAGGCCTCCTACTACAGCGGTACTTTTATGGCTCCAGGACTCCAGGTTTTATAACAAAATTCAGAGGTAGGATAATGATAAAAGAAAAGTTTTATTTCATAACTGTTCTTCCAAAAGGAAGAACTTCTTGATATCTATTACAACATTTTCCCTTACGGGGAGACTACTCAGACATTACAAAGATAGATAGTAGAGATTATTGGGTGGATTCGATGATCCTTACAGACTCCAAACAACTGACTTATATAGACATACAATAAAGAGAAGAAAATTAAAAGGAAGACAGCTGTCTCTTTTTATTACGTAAGTGCTTACGTAAATTCCTTAATCAACATATCCGTGAGTGGGGTCTAGTTCACGTGAATCCTCAATTATTTCTTCAGTGGAGGAGGAATCTGGTTGAAACTTTATTTCTTGTCTGCACTCATCACAAACATGATTTTCTATCATGCCTGTCATCTTTTGGCATAATAATTTTTTAGTGGAGGGTCCCGCATCGACTTTATTGAAAATAATTCTTTGTTCTGTCCTTTCCAGAACTTGTTTTTCGTGGACGGGTAAAGGTGTTCCACTATAGCCGGTAATTATACAGTTTTGACTGTAATAATTTACTTTTTTGAAGCTTCCTACCGAAATCTTCTGGAGATCTTGGAGGATTTTTAGGTATCCATTGACTCTAATAGAGACCCAATTGCTGATGTCTTCATGTTCTTCTTTAACCTTTGAGGGAAGAACGTTTCTTGTTTTGGCTAAACCAATTTCTAAAAGATGTAGAGCAGGATAACTCTTTCCTTGATACCAGTCAGGCAGTGTAGAGGTGCATTTGATGTATATATTAGCATCTTTAGCAGCTGCTATCTTCTTTCTGAAGGTTTTAATGGCTTTTTTCATTACTTCGGGAAAAAGGTTAATTTCTTGCAAATTTGCAGAGGGATAAATATATTTAACTAATCCGGCAGAGAAGGCCGAAGAAATTAAAATGGGATCTGCTCCTGGACAGAAAACAAATAGACTTTTTGAATTTTTGTCCTCCGTATAAATAGATTTGACTTCGAAATCTTCTTGGCTGATGGCTCTGGCTTTAGACCAGATCATTCGGAACTCATTGAGTCCGATGAGATCATCTTCCTCTTCTTGCTCTTCTATTTTTCTTTCACTGAAAGTATTAGAAAAGATTACTGGCTGTTTTTTCTTTGGTTTTTCCATGGGCATAGGAAAAATGGTAACCTTGAGGGGTATTTCTTTCTTTCCGAACTGGGCGGAATATCTTGTGGCTTCTTGCTGGGCTTGCAGCAATGATCCAAATTTTTTGAATGGGACTGAAGAGTGTTGAACGTATTTGGATACGATGGCCCAATCTTCATAAATTCCTCTATGGTCTCCATCAAAGATTACGTAAAAACGTGCTCTGTGATTTTCTGGAGATGTAACTTTCTGAGCATAAGTTGGTCTCAGATTAATAGTTTTTGGCAAACTATCAGCCATGAACGGATTTGGTTTGTCTTTACCGGAGCCGTTTGCTTCCGGACTAGATGATGATTGAGGCTCATCACTGGCATCTTTCATGCTTTTTCCCAAAGCATCAGGGATCAACGGTCTTGATGTTTCTTTACCTTTAGCCGTTTGTAAAGGAATAGACTCTGTTTTTAGACTATTGTCTTCCTGTACAGAATTTACAGTTGTAGCATTTAGACTTTCGTCATATAATGCAATTTGCTGTTGAACAGCTCGTAATTCTATCAAAAGAATTTTTTCTTTCAGGCGTAAGACCTTAAGTTCTTCCATCTCCCCCTCTTTAAAAATTGTTTTGTTATTTTTGTAAGAAGTTGTGATTTTTTGAAGAAGAGTTATCTCCTATTTATAGGAAGAGATATCGGAAAAGATATCGTCATTGCTTTCGTTTTTTGGAAATCACGTGTCAGGCAGTCAGCTAACACATTTTTTGGTCCTTCAAGGTGTTCAATATCAAAAGAATATCTTGAAAACCACATTTGCCATCTAACAAGGCGTCCTTGTTTATTATCTCTAGAAATTTTTGTTTTAAGGAAATAAGTAAAGTTTTTACTATCTGTCCTGACTAGAAATTTTACAGGAGTGAGATAAATAGAAAATTTTGAGATAGTATTTTTTACAGCGAGTAATTCTTTTTCATTGCTGTGGTAATTTCGTTCGGCTGTTTTAAAGCTTCCCGAAGTATACTTACATATCTCTTCTCTTTCAGTTGTTTTAGCCTTTAAAATGCCTCCCTAAAAGTCGTTTGAGGCGTCAGTTTCTATTATGAGAAAATCCTCATTTTTTGGAAGATAAAGTTTTGGGAAACTTGTTAAGTTTTTTTTTATCTTTTTAATATAATCCGTATCGGACTGTTTCCATCCCCAAATGTAATCCTTTTTTAATTTTATTTGTAAAGGTTTTCTAAGCTCAGCGAGCTTTGGGATGTAACTTTCTGCATAGGTTAAAACACCTAAAAATCTTTGAAGATGTTTTTTGTCTTCAATTATGTCCGGAAATTTATGCAGATTTTCCAAAATATGCTTTTGTGGACAATGAGTTCCTTGGTCAATTTCAAGACCTAAAAAATTTATTTTTGTTTTAAAAAGATTGGCTTTCTTTTTTGACAAAATTATCCCATATTTTTCAATTGTTTTTAGAACTGATAAAACATGAAAATAGTGTTTGTTTTCGGAGTCTGAGAAAACTATAATATCATCTACATAGACGGTACAATAATTTTCTAATCCTCTTAAAGCATTTTGCATATGTCTTTGAAATATGCTTGGTGCTTGTTTTAAACCAAAAGGAACTACCTTCCATTGATAGTGACCGTCTGGACATGTGAACGCCGTTAGGAGTTGAGATTCTTCGTCTAACAGAACCTGCCAAAAACCACTTTTGCAATCGAAACTAGAAAAAATGGTTTTTCCTCTTAAGAGGGTTAGTAATTCTTGCATGCAAGGAAGATTATGACTATCTCCCTTGGTGGCCGTATTGATTGCCTTATAGTTTACAACCATACGTTTCTTTCCTCTTCTTTTTTCAGCCTCATTTTCAACTAAGAATGCTGGAGACATATGAGGAGATTTACTTTGAATAATTAACTTGAGATTAAGTAATTCTTTAATCTGTTTGTTAAATTCGTCTCTATCCTGTGGACTGTATTTCATGGGTTTTACCCTGATTACAGTTTTTGGATCTATTAATTTTATTGACGTCTTCATCCAATTTTTTTGATTTTTCTGGGTCAATAGGGTTTTCTGAGCAAACTTTTTCAAGTAAAGCCTCAATTTTTTGGTATTTCTGTATTTCAAGAAAATATTTTTCTCCTGGTGATATAACTTCTTGAGTTATATTGGTACCTGGGATTTGTTTCATCTTTGAATCTTTTTTCATTGATTCAAGAAATTCAGGTTTTCCATTTTGAAAAGCTTTTGTTACATTTTTAATCAAAATCATTTCTTGATTAAGATGGAAAGATATTCTATCTAGCCACTGGGTAAAAGGCCCAGATAGTAGGAATAGGAAATGGTTCTCCTGAAAAATAGACGATAAGGTTTCTACAAACTTTGTCTATCTTAATGGTTTCTTGATTTGCAATAGTTACTTTGATATCTTTGGGAGTATTTTCCCATAGATCTTCAGGAATAACATATTTGCTTGCAAGGCATAGACTTGCTCCTGTGTCTACATAACAGTGTAGAGTTATTGTTTTATATCCTTTTAGGAAAATTTTTCCTTTAATATAAATGGAATTTGGATTAGTTATATTTGAATAAGTTAATTCGTTTTCCTTTTGAATACTCTGACAAAAATATTTCTCGTCAGTTTTACTCATTTCGAACTATCTGTAGAGGATGAGTCATTTATTTCTAAGGAATATATCTTCATATATCCTTCAAAAACATTTTCTGAAGGAAAATATCCTTCACTTTCTGCTTCTAAAACCAGTTTTGTTTTTTCTAGATATTTTTGTTTGTTGGGACATTCGTTGGCATAATGTCCTTCTTCCAAGCATATCCAGCATCGGCACTTCTTTTTCCCCTGAGGACAGATTTTTGGTTTTTCCTTAGAAAAATATCTTCCTGGAGAGAATCTTTTCTTCTTGGTTTTCCAAAACCTTTTTCTTTTATATTTCTTCTTATATTTCCTTTTGAAATATTTTTTATCTTTGAGAAGATCACAACCAAAAGATAATTGTGGTTCTTCTGTAAGATTTTTACAACAGCTTTTATTAAATCTTTTTAGCTGTTTTTGTTTATTGGAGAGATCAAAGTAAACTGCAATTTCTTCTTTAACAATCCTTGTAGCAAATCCGAGGGAATGCATTGTTAGATTGTTCTTTTCTTTATTCCATCTTTCTTTGGCTTTTTCGCCAACGATAGGAATTTTCATTAAATAAACTTCAATCCAAGAGTGATATTCTCCTGTACTTAGTTTATATAAGTTTTGTTCAAAAAGACAGGTGAAATCGTCTAAAAGACATATATCACAAATCTGGGATTTGGTCAAAACTTGTCTTGCTTTTTCAAGTAGTTTTTGATTTTCTTGGTCTTTGTTTGTAAGAAAGTCAAGAACTAAGAACATCATATAAATGGCATTGATGATTTGATCGAACAGATCTTCACCATGCAAGTCTTCGTTCCAAGTTGTTCCTTTAATGAAATCTTGGATGATTCCTGCTGATTTATGTTCTATCAGTAGTAACAAAGCTTTGGCTTTGGAGAATTCTTCTGGATTGGACTGGATTATTAGGCTAATCTCAGTATTCCATTTGTCTATAACTTCTTTTCTTTTTTCAAGATCGAAGATACAGTCTATTTTTATGGTGTCAATAGCGGTTGAACTACCATTGTTAGAATTAGGTATTCCTTTATGATAAGGCATAGAGAATTCTGAATTCTTTTTCCTATAGGTTTTTCTGTAACTACTGCTTCCTGCATTAGTTTGGTGTACCCTATAAGTGGAAGTTTCTTCTTCTTCAGAGGAGTCTTCGTCTTCTTCTTCCTCAGTTTTAGGTTCTTGAATTGTAAAAACCTGATTTTTAATTGTAAAAACCTGATTTTTAATTTCTGAAAAATATTTGTCTTTAAGATCCTTATTTTCTAAATTTTTTTTCTCGCAGTCACTGTCACTAAGAGACATAAGTTGAACGAGTTCGTTGATGTCTTCAATTAGAAGAGTATCAAGTTGTTCGTCAAAGACTTTTTCTAATTTTTCGGCTATGGATACCATTTATCCACATGAAAGACTAGTTTTTATGTCTTTAAGTCTTTGTATCTCATTATTGAAATACTGTTTTTGTTTATGTAAATGAGATAATTCATTTAATTTTTCTTTTGAATGAATACTCCAATCACTATGGAGTTCTATTATTCTTTGGATGACATTATTTTGTAATAAATAGAAATATCCAATTTTTGTATTTATTTTCCTAAAAGGAGATCTCATCTGACTTTTATTAGTCATTTGAGTTTGATCCAAAAGGCCATTTGAGAGCATTTGGACTTTTTGAACTTTCTAAAGATGGATTTCCCACATTGAAGTTAGGAAATGAATATTTTTGGAATTTATTTTCTCTTTTATGAGTTTCTTGAATAATCAAGGGATTTGTATTTTCTAAAGGAGGTGTGTTTGCTTCCTTTATTTTTTCAGAAATCTCACTAATTATTTTTGCGGCAATCGCTTCAAGATTTTCACTAGTAGATAGACTTTCTACTTTATTAATTAATTCTTTAATTAATTCTTCAATTCTGACAAGAGAACTCATTTTGAAATTATTTTCTAATAACTTCTTTTAGGATTTCTCCGTATTTATCAATCCTATCTGACATGGATCGAATTAATTGTAATTCAGTGGGACTGGTCGAGTCCGAACTGGATTCTCCTATTTTTAGAGTGTTAAAAGAAAAACTCTGCCTAGGTCTATGATCTAGAATTTGTTTATTACGGGCTATATTAATGGCCCAGTTTTCCTGCACTTGTGAAGGTTCAGAGAACTTACTTTCTTCAATAGTGCTAATATCTGAGAATATATCTTCAATAGTAATATTCTCTTTTTCCTTATACTCAATCGAATGAGTACTATTTGTTAAAGCATACGAGGTTAAATAATTAATCGAAAATACTTTATTTCCTGGTTCCATTAAATCAGTTCTTTCGCACTGATGTATGAAACTTAACGTTTTATCGAAATCTTTCGAATTTAAATGTAAAGCAAATTTAGGGTATATGGTAAACATAAATTTGCCATATGCTAAATTTCCTTGTACTGCTCCAAGAAGAGCATCTTGTCTGTTGATAATTCTGTTATCAACTAAAGCCATTTTTATAGGAAAATTAATTCCGTCTCTGAATTGTGCTTTTAAGAGAATTTTTACTGCTCCTGTATGCACCATATTCATAGATTTTCTTAACTCCGGTTTAATAGCCAAAAGTCTTTTTGCTATTTCTCCTTTTGTTATTAGTGGTAAAAATACTTCTCCTGAAGTATCTTATATGTCTACTGAGAGTTCTTCAGTATTAAAACAATAGAATATTTTATTTTTTCTTGAAAAAGCTTTTGAGACTAAACTCTGCAAACTTGTGGGTTGATTAAAAACCTGTTTAGTTGAAACTTCCATAAGAGGGAACTCACCCTATAAAAACCTAGCCAACTCCATCCTTGCGCAAACTTACACATTTCAGCAACAAATTTGCGAAAACTTTAGAGATAGAAAGAGAAGGTGTGAAATAGAAAGAGAAAGATGAGCATGCAATAAAGAAGGGAGGATCAAGCCTCCATTCGACTCTTTTCTGGCCAAGGACCAACGAGGGAGGATAGAACCGGGAACTACGCGAGAAAGGCGTAAGAATCGAACCCAAGATTTTGTGTCTTTAGCTTGAAATAGGTTTTAGGGGAAAATGGGGTTTTTAACCAAAAAGATTCCGTTTTTACGTATAGAATCGCATAAAAACCACAGATGTGAACTTTTGGAAGCTAAATGGAGGGTTTGAACGTAAAAATTCCGGATCTTGATATTTATGAACGGCCGTCAAAGCATGCAAAACTAGGGTTTTGAGCGAAGAAGAACACGGTACGCGCAAAAGTATTCGGCTAGAGTACACTTGCGTGAACTCTGGGTATTTGCCTAGGTACACGCACACATACTTCATGCATGAACTTGAAGTAATCGCATGGATAATTCATGCGTGAACTAGGAGTACTCGCTTGAGACCCTAACGTGAATACTTAGGAAGTACTCGCATGGGTACTCCCTGCGTATTCTTATTAGTACTCGCAATAATACTTTAATGTGTGAACTTAGGGTAGTCTGTTATAATCTACAGTAGTAGTTTTATGGACCTTCGTTATTAATCCTTATGCAGATAGTATAGTAGCCTATCCAAACCGTTGAGAGAAGAACAACAAGTTAGGAGAGTTCTAGATCCCCCTTTTATGCCTGTTTTTTGGGTGATGTGCATATTGTGTAAAGTGTTTACTATAATTGTGTGTTAGTAAACGAACGTGAAGGAATGTTTTAAAGAATATTTTAAAGAAAGTTAAAAGCAAGGCAAATGAATGTTTTACGCAAGTAAAGATGTTTATGAAAGTTAATGAACGCTTTTAATAAAATGAAGAAGGTGAATGATATTTTATAAGTCATTACATTGTCTATATCTAGGAAAGGGAAGGGAAGGGTTCCTTTGGGGAGAGATGTTACTTTACGTTATGCTTGGCAACACCTTTAAAGGAGTCTTTGTGGCTAGCCAACGGTTGTATAACTGGTTCTTCGTGATAAGGAATGTCGATGGTCATTCATAGGGTGAACATCACCCTTAGTATGTTTGGTCTTCCTAGAGGTAACTAGTTTTAGGAGACCTAGTGTGCAGTCGCGGCCTAGAGGTAACGAGCCTTAGGTTACCCCACCAATATGTCCTACCTCCCTAGAGGTAATGAGCCTTAGGAGACCACGTGAGTAGTTGTACGCCTAGAGGTAACGAGCCTTACGATACACTATGAGCGGTTCATGGTCAACGAGACGTGAAGGACGGTAACGAATGGAATTGACGGTTATGGTAAAGTTCATATTAGATAAATAATGTATGAATTGAAAGTGAAAGTTTTGTGAAAGTTAAGCCTTAACCGTCTTTTGATATATGTATGTGTTAAGTCCTTCTTCCTTTATTAAATGCATGTTTTATGTTTATGTAAAGCTAGAACTCACTCAGCGTAGCTGACTTTTTCGTATGCACATAAGGTTAAGTGTAGGTGGAAGGATAGCTGGTGGACGCTTGGCTGACATAAACAAGTTACCCGGATAGTGAAAATATGGCATCCCGAGTGCTAAGTTTTTATTGAAAATACTTATGTAAGACAATGTTTGGATTGTTTTGGACAAATTGTATTTGTTTGAATGTTTACACTGCGTAATTCAAAGTTTAAAGTTTACAAATTATGTGTGAATGAGTAAATCCAACACGTGAGGCCTCCCAGGTTTGGGGGCCTTACAACTTGCAATTTGTCTATCACCTATTTCCTTTGCATCTGGTTTTCCTATAAATCCTATCTAAATGTAACAATAATTCCAACCATGATAAAAAACCACAACACCACTAGCATTAACAGCAGTTGCAACATCAACCCTCTCTAAAATCAACAAATAAGCCCTATCTCTAATCAACGATTTCAACAAACATGCAACATCATGTTGGATATAGGATGTCTGATCGTTGATTGAATCAACATTACTATCATGGTACGATCCAAAGAGTTAAACTTTGGGCAAGGAACAATTAATAATATTATAGTTTATGAAACGCGGAATTTTAATTCGGTGGATAAATTTTTAGAGGAATATTTAACGGTGAATTCGGTAATTAATTATTTAGAGAAATAACTAAAGTGTGAAAGTTTTATACTTTTAAAAGTTAAGCGTTATTTGGTTAATATTTTACTAATCATAAAGAAAGATTAAAGATCAGCGTCTTCTTAACAGTAAATCAGGGGCAAGATGGTAACTTCACACATGTTGTACACGATACTTTTCTCCATTCTGCCACCACATCCGTGTATCTTGATTTTTCCTCTTGCCCACATTGCCACTAATCACTTAATCAAATGCCTTACAAATTAATTGTAATTAGTAAATTCAAGAGATTAAAAGTAACTAACAGTTAATTGCTAGGGAATTAACATTTAATACCCTAGGGGTGCGGTCTGTAATTAGGGAGGTTATAAATATAACCTTAACTGAAACCCAAATGCTATTCCTCTGCCTCTACACTCAAACCTGTGCAAACAAGGGAGGTCCCCCTCCCCATCCGCGACCGGCCACCGTGCTCTACCGCCTGCTGTTGTCCGACCGCCAACCTCCGCCTCCCTCGTAGCCCCTGCCGTCACCGGCCGCCACCTTACCGCTGTCGTCGTTCCGCGTTAAACCGCGAGACTGTTTTTATTGTGGTGCGGGTTTTTTGTGTTTTGTCACCAACGAGATGCTCGTTGAACCAAAGTGTTGATCTTTCAGTTATTCGTCGAAGCTATAGTTATTTACCCGCTATGGTTGGTTTATTTTATTATTTATATGTGTGTAATCAGATTACTGGCGGGATCCCGGTTTAGAACCGTTAACTACAACCGCTTCAACCCATCAAATCTGATTTATTTATTTAATAAGATTAAATTAATTAGTTTTAAAAGTTAAAACTAGTACAAAGATTCCCAACACATCATACAAAACCCTACCACGCCACAATTCAACACCACCACTCCAACAACCCCCAAAACTGCCTACTCAACAACATCGACAACTAGTTTCCCGCCATCAAGCACTTCCTTGGGGTTCAATTGAAGCACGAGATTGGGGATTTTGATCTCCGGTCACTTGTATCTGCTGAGGAACAACGTTCGTTGAGGTTTTTAATTTTGACTAGCATTTGAGATGAACGAACAGTTCTTCTCGATGCAGGTTATGATAGAACCGATGGTGTGGTGGGGGTAGGATTTGGAAAGAAACGATAGAAGGTGGTGGTGGTGGGTGAAGAGAGGGTGGTGGGATGGGGTGTGTAGTGAAATTGAGTGGTAAAGTAGGGAGACCATTAGGGTTTATAGATTAATGTAACATCCCAGAAATACGGAAGCTAATGATTTGGGTTAACGGACAACCCGAAACCCTATTTAGCTTAGTGGCGGGTAGTGTTGGCAGAAAATGTATGTCTAACTATCGAATTAGACCCGTATGGTCATTATTGAGATGCGAAGTTTGGAAGAAACGAGGACCCGAATGTAACTATAGGATGTATATAATCAAATTATTATGAAACCCTAATCCATGTTTGGCTGGGTCTTGCGCGACGTCAGAAAGAAACCGAGAGAGAGGGTCGTCGGAGAAAGAGGAGGAGCACGGTGGTCCAGCGGCGATCGCATGGCGGATTCGAGAGGAAAGCTACATATCAAACCTAGGTAATCCTCGTTACCCCTCTCGTTTAACGTTTTCATTATGGTTCTAGTTAGAAACCTAATTAGGGTTTTGTTGGTGGGGCTTAGCCGTGGACGGCGGCTAAGATGAGAGAAGGAGTTATGTTAGCGGCCGGGGGCGATGGAGGTGTTGGTGTGGGACGTTGGTTCGGGTGTTCGGAGGTGGTGCGTGACAGGCCGGGGCCGAGAAGGAGATAAGCCGGAGAGGAAAGAGATAGAGAAAGGAGGGTGACGGTGAGGGTGGTAGTGGTGATACGATGCGAAAAGGCAACCCGGTTAGGGTTCTTATCAAGGGTAGAAAGGTGAAGGGAGAATGAGGGTGATACGAAATGGCGGAGCACGATGGTGGTGCACGGTGGGTGATGCTTGGTGAGGATTTACGGCGGTGTAGGTTCACGGTGTTGAACGGGGAAGGGCTTGGGATCGGGCTACACACAGATTAGGGTTTTGGTGAACTTAAGTTTGCATGTTGAGTTTCGGATGTTCATGGGGGTCTCGGCTCGGGTACGTGTGACCCTTGAGGCTAAGGTGTTGCATGCCGCATGAATATGCATGCATGCGGGTTCCTGACAGGCTCCAGGGTAACCCGGTTCGAGTAGGCACATGGACTAGGGTATTGCATGGTGAAGGGGTTGTGCGGATGAAACGAGTATCAGGAACATTTATGTTTTTGCGTAGTGACACATGTTTAGGATATACACTGATTATGTGATCATACGTTAACAGGTTCGGGTTCGTACGAGGAGACTTTACGGTACTTGTGAGGGACCTTTAAACCTGTGAGTTTCTAATCCCCTATTCCTTTATATGTTTTTATTAATTTTGGGGCTGTCGTACATACTTACACGAGGTGTTTTTTATATTAAACGAGTCGAGGTGTTTTGGGTTAAACCAAATATATTTATAGACTACAACATTTATCAACGATTCGAAGGGTTTACGGGGTGTCTAAATGGTTAGGTGAGCTAGATATAAGAGTTATTAATGTGTGTCGTGTTAAGGGTCAGTCGGGACTTAAGATAAACGCGTATGAATACGTGTAGGATGTGTTGTCCTAGGGATTATTACAGGGTGTAGGTGTAGTTAATGAGTCATGTAAATGTGTAGTATGATATTATGTGTTTATATCTATTGTTGTGTGTTTGTTTCATTATCGTTGTGGCACGGCAAGTATTGTGTTTGCATCGTTGTCTCTATGACACGGCAAACGGGGTTGTGAAGGACGAAGTCCTTCGGGAAGTCACCTAAGGTGACAATATTCAACTGGTTAACGATGAGCTCGGTGTGTGTTGTACGCCCTGACGAGGGTGCGGTGATGAGATATGTGTTTGTGTGCTTATATATATGTTAAATTGCATGC
The DNA here is from genome assembly GCA_023525975.1 of Smallanthus sonchifolius. Classification (NCBI taxonomy): domain Eukaryota; kingdom Viridiplantae; phylum Streptophyta; class Magnoliopsida; order Asterales; family Asteraceae; genus Smallanthus; species Smallanthus sonchifolius. The sequence continues at coordinate 18,116,940 of CM042018.1, read as the reverse complement.
AAGTATTGTATTGTATTTATTATGCATGCGATTATACTATTGTGATGTGTATGTGACATGAATGACACGAGTAGAGTTAGACTGGCCGTTGGATCGGGATTGTTATGTGGTGTTTACAACTGTAGTGTCAGTTGATTTGTGAAAAGTCGATGTCTAGGGGTTAGTTGTGTTAACCAGGTATCGAGTTAATACATGTGGCAGACCATGAGTTATTAGTGTAGAAGTTGATCCAGGTCGGTGAGACTACTGGATTGTTATTATGGGATAAGCCTTGGGTGGGGAACTGTTATGGGTTATCTATTTGTTAATAAATGGTAAAACTATCTTTATAAGGACCGAAGTGTCCCGGGTAAAGTTAGATAACTTTTATGCCGAGGCGGCTTTTATTTAAAATTAAACTATTAGAACTCACTCAGCGTAGCTGACTTTATGTGTACGTTAGATTGTTTTGCAGATGAGCGTTGTGGTTGATGTATCTTGGCTTGGGAGCGACTTTACTCGGATTAGTATGCAGGCATCCATGAGGTAAGTTTAATGATAATAATAATTAATGTTTTTAGAAAGACTTTCGCTATAGTTTGATATAACTAAAATGAGTATTTCGAAAAGGGAATAACCCGTCATGAGAACCAACTGTAGGATTGATGTAGTGCGAAGCACACATCTTTCCTAGTGTTTTAGTGCGTTTCTGATTAGTTTTGTGTTAGTTTTGATTCGTTTAAGTCTGTATTTGAGTCTATTGTATATTTTCAGGAGCTCGTGTGGAATAGGAAGCTATATCGTGAAGAAACCGAGCAAAAAGTGAAGCCCGAGAACTAAAAGTAAAAAGTGTGAAATTCAGGTCTCTCGCGGTACGCGAGAGAAGAAGAAGGAAGCCTCGCGATACGCGAGGGAAAGGAAAAGCGGCCGCGACTAATTTGTTTCTCGCGGTACGCGTGGAACCCAGCCTGATGTCTCGTGGTACGCGAGAGACCCATAAATCGTGAAAAAACCCTAAAATCAATTATAATAGAATTACAATGCCATAATGTCAAGGTTGGAGCAAGTCTTTTGGCGATTTTGAGGCTGGAGAAGACAATTGAAGTGGAAGTTTGAAGCTTTCGATTCCGGGTTTGTTAGTTTTAGCTTATTCGGTTTCCAAGTTTCGATCTTTGTCTTTGATTAGTTTGTTTTAGACCATGTTTGTATCAATTACTTCTGTGTTTCTGGTTTTAAGCATGATTCTAGGCTAAACGTTCTATACTGCATGGGTCTTTATGATGATTACTTGTTAAAGTTATGATTTTTACTGGTTTTGGATATTATATTGATGGTTAATGATTTTGTAAAGGATCTTGAGTTGATAAATGTGATGTATATGCATTCTTAGATCTGATTGGTGTTTGATTATGATTCCGTACGTTGATTGTGGATGTCTTCCAACTTGATTTGCGTATCTAGGTCATAGACTTTAGGGTTTGTGATTGTTTATATGGTTTGCTAGAAATAGTAGCCATGGGAGTTGTGGTTGAATGTTCTTTAGAACCGAGTGTGTATCCTGTCTCAATACCCAAGAAGTGAGAAATAGTCATTTAGTCTTCGTCATTTAGGAATCCGAGTGTCAGCTGTCTGAGAGGAAGTTGGTATTAGGTGTCTAGTGATTGTTGCTATTCCGAGTCATAGTTCTTATCTTGAGATTACCCCGTGCATTCTTTGAATGTAGTATGGACAGTGAGACTAAAAGGTGATCTGTCTTTCGGGTACTTTATCATTGTTGGAGAGACCAAAAGGTAATCCACTATCTGGTGAGTTATTACACCTTTAGGTTCCTTAGTTGGTGACACCCTGAGAGTGATTAGGGATCCACTTGGTGGTCTAGAGTTGTTTCCTTAGAAACCTAGATCCTTCATAGTTTCCAGAACCGGTAGAAGTTGTGCTTTGCAAGTAGGATTCCGACCTAGGTAGTATTCTTCCCATCATCTGATCTTACCATAGTTCTTTCCCTTGATAGTTTGAGTGGACATAGTTTGTTGCATTCTTAGTTAATCTTTAGTGTAGTCAACCCCCAATCATCAATATTTAGTCCGAGTCAGAGTCTAATATTAGTATTCATTGTCTCTAGGTTCGATAACTCGGTTTACCATTAAGTTGTGCTACACTCAATAGGTACACTTGCCTGTCAGTGTGGTTTAGTTGAAGGTACTCCTTTTATTACTTAGGAGTCTAGTTAGGTTTTTATTCATTAGTTTTATAGACCGTCTGGGCGACATCAAGGATGCCCCGGGTCGGGGTCTTACAATTATGGGTCTTAAGAAGGTGAACATATAGAAAGAAATAAGAAATACGATAGTGTGTGTTATCTTGAGAATTATGTGAAGAACCATTCAAAAACTCACTGGTTTTCCTTCTTGTTGGGTACATGAGTGAGAGAGATAGGAAGATGCGAGAGAGTGGAGAGAGGGTTTTATAATTTTTTATTTATTTTCTTATAAGTCTGAATTAAAAAAAAGGGTAAAAAGACAGTTATACCACTCACATGAGGGCACATGACCCGGCTTAACACCTCAATTGGATGGTGGTTAGTAGAAGGATGAAATGTGTGCAAATGTTTCAAAAATGGACATGAAGTATAATTATTGAAGCCAAAGGACAATATCTGTAATTTCATATACAGTTAAAGACATAATTTGTAATTTACTCTATAAATAATTCACTTTAACCCTTGTACTATTATTTATTTATTATTTCTCATATAATAAATAATAACAATAATAATATTAATTATTACCCGAATAATTAACGCCACAATTATTTTTCGCGTATAATGTGTCTAAACACATTAATAACAAATAGCGTTGCTCGTTTTGTGACTCTTTATGATCAATTTCATTAGTATTATTGTACTATGTTGACACTTGAATATACCGGATCCAACATTTGAAACTCCCATGATCATAAGAGGGGAATTTTACCTCTACAACATGTTCAATTGTCAATGGTTTTATATCGTTTTACACCATTATTGATGTATATAAGTTATATAGATACTTCCCCAATTAGATTGTATCCCTTAATCATAAACTTACATTAACTCTTTGAGATTCAATAATCTCAATTTATAACAACACTCACTGTAGTTCATAGATCACATTTACACCCCACCCGAATTAGTAACAGCTATTCCCACTTTAAGGTATTTGTCAAACTATGACCATAACTATAGTAACACAATAAGCACTATTCAAACCAATACAACTCCATACATACTCAGTATCATAAATTAACTCCTTTGATCACATTGTCCTGCCTAAACCTCTTGCGTACGATTACTATACTTATTGTGACACTGTCTACTTAATAAGCATAACATCTTAAGTATTCATGTATTGTACATGTAACAAATTGAATGCATAAAGTAGTAACAAAAAATCACATGACATAAGACTCATCACAACTTACTAGTTTCACTAAATGCATTTAGAGTCACTCACATTTGCTCATACGAGTGTTGTCGCCTTGTCACCTTTTTGACCCGTTGTCTTTCAAGCTATGTCAAACCTATCTTGTTCACAAGTCAATATTTCAAACAATTAGAACATATAATGTGGACATTCATTTCATCCAAAATATGAGTATCTATCTACTGCATTTCTTAATAGGTATTCTTTATCATACTTTACATCCACCATTGATCATTGGCTTATTTCCCACTCATTTGACTGGTTATCACCCAAATTTGTTTTACCACGTTCTATAGGTTATTTTCACCATTTTGATCCATGGTACATTGCTTTTTATATCATCAAACAATATATCAAACATAAAGGCTCCCACTCCCTATATTATGTACCTAAATCCTCGTTTTGACCCGTTTAACCTTTACTTACAAAAAAACATTCCTTTAGTTATGGAAAACGGTTCACGTGTGTATCTGTTCATCATATTATTCCCCCATTTCCATTTAAACATATTCATTGAGACATTGCTACAAACACCTTATGCGCACCAATTTTAGTTACGAATATGAGTTGTCTAATTACCCATTCCATCATCCACTTTTATCCCCTCAATAAATCAATTACGTATCATGAATGAGTTTACCATATATCTACACAACTACAACACCCAATTAGCAAGGATTATCAATTTAATCCATGACCCGTAGTAGAATCACCTCAAAACCCACTAATTACCCATCATGCACTACCATCCATACTTCAATACATAGAAGTAACAACTATTACATGAGATGCAATCACACCCATGATTCAAAAGTTACATTCAACCATTCTAGCACATCCAAGTAGGGTTTATACACCCAAAAATCAAGTATCAAAGCCATGAATTGCAGGTTCCAGTCCATCTAGTTTCATTTTTGTATATTTTGGGATGAAAATTCACGGGTGATACAATCTGTTGGATTCATATACCCGAGTAATGACGTTTGACAACACGACCATCAAAATAAGTCCAAAAGAGTTACACCACGAACAACAATATATTAACAGGTTGTTTAAAAACTGTATATCCAAGACTTCACTAAAATGGGGAGATTTTGGGTTCAGATCCCACCTGTGACAAAAAAAATGGGGTCCAGATTGCGCCAGTGGGTTTTCTCACCTATGATGGGTTTCCTCCTAAGGGTGGTGGAGATGATCGGGTGGGCCAGTGGCTTGTTAGTGATCTAAATTGCTGTTAAAAAAAACAAGTTGTTTAAAGAGTTAAACAAACCTTACACGAATTGATAACGTAGCCAGATGATTATTTATGAAATAATTATCTAAATTAATTATTTGGAATAACTAATGGCCTATTAATATTTATAATTTGGAATTTTAAATAATTAATTAACTAATTTTGTAGTTTGGAATTACAAAATAATAATTAATTGTATATATGAGTTATATATAATTAATTGTAAGTTAATTAAATGTGTTTATAATTACATAGATAATTATATAAATGTTATATAATTAATTAAACCAAAGTTATTGTGTAACACCCCAATAATCCGAGAGTTAATGGTTAGGGTTAGTGGACGACCCGGATCTTATTTAAACGTAGTATTGAGTAGGGTTAACCATATGAGGTGTATTTTAACCACGATAAGACAGTTAATTGTTAAAGAACTAAATTGTGATTGAAACGCACGAGGTGGAAGTAGAGGGACCCGAAGTGTAAAACGTGGGGATTTATATACCACTTAAATCGCAACCCTAGGTCATTCTTGACCTAGGTACACTTACGGCAAAGAGAGAGAAGGGAGAAGGGTGGCCGGCGACATTGGATTGGCGGTGGTCTCGAGCGGAGGAACTCCTTACGAAGGCCGAGGTAATATCTGTTTATATTATACATGTGATTGTTTGTGTGTATGGTAGAAAAACCCGACTAGGGTTTTGATTTGTTACTCGGCCGTGAGTGACGAAAGGGGAGGGGCTGAGATGGTGGTGGCAACCTGCGAGTACTATTAGAGGATCGGTTGTAGTGGTGATGATGGTCGGCTAAGTTGAAGCCGTAGGTGGCGACAGCGTGTGACGGAAACACCAGGGCGGTCGGCTACCATGAAGAAGGGAAGAGAGAGAAGGGTGACGAGCATAGCAGCACGACAAGAAGGGGGCTGCCCCAGCAGTGACTATGGTGGTGCTTGATGGCATCGACCGGCGGTGCATGGTGGTGTCCGGCTAGGGTAGTGCACGGCAAGGAAAGGCGAAGGACGGGGATGACGATGCTTAGGGCGGAGTTGGAACCCGACGATGACAGGGATGCCGTGGTGTAGCGTGAATGAGCTCGGGTGTAGCTAGAGTTTTGCATGGGGAGATCGGTTTTGCATGGTACGTGCATGTACGGGAACCCTGTTCGAGTATACATGTTCACGTAAATTAGAGTTTGTGCATGGCACAGATTGCATGCAAGCATGGGGCCCGAATTAATATGATGGGTTCTAAATAAACCAAGAGCGATGTGTTATGAGACGGTTATCATGAGTTGTCATCGACGAAGGATTGGCATGGCACGTATGTGTGCATGCACGGGAGTTGAGATCGGGTACGCGGGTTTAACCCGGCGAGTTTATGAAATTGAGTATTCAAATATGGGGCTAAGGGATTATGCGTTGCTCTTAGGTTGTGTAGGTTGATGGTGGGTATATGGTCGTGGGTCGTATAGGGACCTAATAGGGGCGAGTCAGGATTGTATTTATAGGTCGTACGGGTACAACTAAGAGGTGTCATAGGGTGTGCATGTACGTAGTACGTGCTTAGATAACGAGACATAGTAACTGTATGTGTGTTGCTATAGTAGCAGTGTATTGTGTTATGTGTTAGTCGGGGTGGGTTGGTATATGAGCTAAACGCTTATGAATACATGTAGGATACCTTATCCTAGTTCTATGTGTGAGGTGCAGGTGCAGCTAATGAGTCATGTACATAGAGTATAATGTTATGTGTTTTTACATGTGTTGTGTGTATTGTGTCGTTGTCCATGTGACACGGAGGGAATTATTATTGTGTCGTTGTCCTTGTGACACGGCGGGTATTGTGTTTGCATTGTTGTCATTTTGACTTGGCAAACAGGATTGTGGAGGACTAAGTCCTTCGGGATGTCGGGGTGTGTCGAACGCCCTGACGAGGGTGTAGTGATGAGGTATGTATTTGTGTGCTTATATATATGTTAAATTGCATGCAAGTGATGAGTTATATTAATTGTGTACGAGATGATATTGATGTGATAAATAGATGGAATCAATGTGGTGTGTCGAGTTAGATTGACCATTGTGTCAAGACGAGTACAACGTGTACAACTGTCGTGTCAGTTGGTTTATGAGAGTCCTAGTTAGGACTGGTAAGTTGGTGTCTAGAGGTTGGTTGAGTTAACCAGTAGACGGTTAATAGATATGGTAAATTGTGTGACATCAGAGTAATAAGCTCGTTCTATGTCGGCAAGACTTCATGAGTTAAAATGGTGGGTAGAGTCTGGGGTGGTGAATCCTTTGGGATATTATAAGATATTGGGGGTTATTTATATGATGAAAATCTATGCAATTATTTTCTAACGACCAGAGGGTCTTGGGTGGAGATAAACAATAAACGTGATGAGTTGGCTTTTGTTTAAATTAAAATATTGGAACTTACTCAGCGTAGCTGACTTTGAATGTATGTTAGATTGTTTTGTAGGTGAGTCTGCTAGTCGGGGTATCTTGGCTTGGAAGCGGGGCTACTCGGGTTGGTGCGCATGCATTCATCAGGTAACGTTATGAGAGTTAATGAGTTCAAAAGATAACATTTTTTTAGAAAAACTTCTGCTGTTTACTTAAATGAAAATTAAGTGTTTTTAATGAGTTTACCTAGTGATGAGAAGAAATTGTAGGGTGCCTGGTTCGGGGCCTAACAAGTTGGTATCAAAGCTGAGGTTTAAGAGAAAACTGGTGTTTTTGAACAAATAAAATACCTTAACTTAAACTGAAAATGGGACGAGGGTGAAACGAATGCCACCACGAGCAACCGCGAGCCAAGAGGTATGTCTTTCGAGTTGAGCAGTAGTTATTATTTACCATTTGTGTAGTGTTACACTAGGTAAAGTGATTTATAGTTCCATGTGGGATCATGTGGAGTGATATGTGTGGTAGTATGTAGAACTACGTGAAGTTGTGTAGTGTGATTAAATGAAACTATGATGTGAGTTGAGTAACATGGAGTAGCATTAATTGTAACTATGTGAGATACTTAGTGTGCCGATATGATTTAGTGATTTTGTTTGTAACCTTGGAAAATGGGTTTTGTTTTACAAGGAAAATAAACAGATAAGAAATGTAATTAGAAAGGTTATCTCGTTTAAGACGTTACTCTAGTTGTTATCCCTTGTTAATTAATGTTATATTTAAAGTAAGGTTGGTCATAGTTACTAGTACTAACCCTTTCGATAGGGGAGTTAGCATTTCGTAACGGAACAGTGGATACGGTCGGCCAACTGTTCCTTAATGAATATAACGGACCCTAAACGGGGTCTCAAGTGCGTCGGTATCTCACAATTCATTATTCGGACTAAGATTATCCAATGACTGACGTACGTCATGTCTTGTAACTTCCTTTGGAAAGTCGGAATGCGCAACTCCCTCCAGAGCTACTTTATGAATGCTCGGACCTAACAAATTATGTTCTTAAATAGTTGTCTTTACTTATAATATTATTTTAAATAAATAAGACTTTCATTCTCAATACCAAACCCCATGGCTCCCGCTAGAAGTCCTCTGCAAGTCGATACGAGAGAAGTAAAGAATTACTGACACAAACCGTCCGGTCTGTTTAGGGCTCAAACGGCCTGCTGTATACCCAAACCTCCAATCAACGCATAATATTAAATCTATTGTATATAAACCGTACAAACATCGAATAAGCTTCCCAAACAAGAAGTCTTGCTTAAGTAACTCACAAGATTTAAGATTATTAGATTGGTTTAAAAATCACTTATTCTTGTCTTTTTAAGATAAATCATAGTAAGGACTTTAAAAACATAACATACTAAAAATAATTTATTAACTAATTAAAGTTCAACCAACTCGAGTAACACAAGAGAACTAGCCATGAATGACCATACAAGTGACTCCACTAACCCTTAGATAATGTGTGGAAGTATTCCAACACCAAGGGAGAGCGGGTATAGAATGCCTCTTGTTTTACTCGAACGAGAAGAGTCGTTTCATATTACAAGACTTTAAAAAGGAAATAAACAAAGAAAAGCTAAACGGACCAAAACCGAGAGAGTTTCGGCTCTTAGTAGAGCACAGGCCTTCACACCTCTTGGTAATGGACACCTAAAACACTAGAATGAGCTTGCTATTTATAGGCAAAGATTTTGGCAATGCACGGCCGTGCATTGGATTGCACGGGCGTGCAAAGTACCCATTTCTTTCACGTGCGGAATCTGGTAGTACAGGAGGGTACAGGAGAGCATTTTAGGCCTTACACGGCCGTTCACGGTAATGCACGACCGTGCATTGCCCTATTTTGCTCCCTGTTGACTTTTGGACTTCCAGCTTTGACTTCTTGCGTCCGATTTCGTTCATTTGGCCCCCGAATGCTGATTTTACCTTGATTTTGAGTGTTTTCTTCGTGTTTTTGCAAATCCGGGTCAATTATTCTATCGAAACACAAATGAGTGGATTAGGCATCAATTATTATCATATTGTCTCTAATTATGATGATTTAGGGGATAATTATGCGTGCAAAACATGTATAATTTACGTCATATCAGTGGTGCTATGTGAGTTGTATCGGATGCATGTGCATCCAGGGTGTATGAAAGATAGTAAGCTAGTGTGAATATGATGGGGAAGGTTTAGAATCCGAGCAGTAATGTGGACAACCAAATTGCATTTGATCATCGTAAATTGGCAATCTATGATTACTCTCATATTCTGAATTTTACCCCCATAGTAATCACTTCAACATTCTATTTTGTGTAGGTACTGATGGTGAGGAAGTTTAGTACGAGATGGACCCGGGGAGGAGGTCTTGGCAGAAGATTGGCAGAGCGTCGGGCTAGACGTTTGGCTGCCGTTCACATGGTTATCCTTGGAGGGAGACGAGTCTTAGCACCTGTTCCACTGACGGTGGTTCCACCGGTGGCTGAAGATGAGCAGAAGCTACCCGCACAGGAGGTGATCTTGGCACTTCCGACGCCAAATGCCCCGAGTACTACCGGGGAAACTATGAGGGGCGGTGTGACAATCCGACTTTCTAAGCTAACTCCATTAGCAATCCCGTTAGATTCTTTGTTAAATCCTAACCCTGTTAACCCTATTAAAAACCTCAAGGGTTAATTCTGTCAATTCCCGAACTTAATTACATGAAATCACAGGGACTAATCTTGTAATTAATTCAAACGTAATTCTTTGACTTTCAAAAGTCAAAATCACGATCTCCCGTTGCCAAATTCAATCCAAAAATTGATAATCAACTCGAATTAGTAACTGATTCGATCCTTAATGCCATTAACGACCATCATCGATACCATGATCACAACTTTAATCCGATATCAAACCCAATTATTACACATTAAACTCGTAACCGTCGAAACTCCACTTCCACGATCAAATTCACATCGATTCGTTTATTTTCCTCATAATCGGAAATTTGCACACACCCTAAGAACTCTCCAGAAGCTGCCCCGTACTCCAATTTGACTGGAATCATCGTAGAAATCGTCGGAGGCTAAGATTGCCGAAGTCGGAGTACGTTTTAGTCGATCACCTTCAATCCGAACACCATTCTGGTAATTGAACACTTCCTTCGTTTCGTTTTTATATCTAGATCATAAGCCCTATACCAATTCAGACTTACACTATCGAATCTAACATAAACAGATTCTAGGGTTCATCATTTGAATGGATTTAGTCGAACCCTAACCTACGCTTAACCTCAATCGAATTAATTTACATTAACAGGTTCTAAATCCTCTACTTGTCAAAAACCCCATGATTTCAACAGCGTATAATATCAGTTTCGATCAAATCGATTTTGTGTTCATATTCTAGGGTTTCGATATTCAATCGGTAAATAAACGATTCAATACTTGTTGTTTTCGCAATTAATTCCACCCACGGATTCGCCAACCCTCGATAAACAAAACCCCTAAACTTGTTTTACCAATCGTGACCGAATCAGAGGGTTTTGGGACTGGTTCTTGGGCTCGGCTTCGAAAGGGGGGAGGAACACCGAGACTTTGGATGTTAAAACGAATAGATCCGGGTGTAGGTTGCGATGACCCTAGCGGGCGAGATGGTTTGTGTGTTAGGTTTTGTAGGCCAGGTCACGCGTTCGAATCCCATCCATGTCCCAACTGTTTTGATTCTTTAATTTTGGTCTGAACTAATTTGGGCCAGGACCAAACCACAAAAGGTTTACAACCTGGACTAGTGTACCAACTGGATGCCCAGTCTAGTTGGTTGAGTCGCTGACCTCCCCTAGATGAGACCCGGGTTCGAATCTAGTTGACCACATTTATCTTACATGTTTCTCAGGTCGCTTTGGCACAGGTTGCGCACCTAGGACATGCATGGAGTCCTACTGTCATATCATTCATTTCAAATACTTTAAACAGTTTATTTAATTACATTAATTGACGCTTGTTGCGTGTAATTATTTTTGACTTCATTTTAATGTTTACGCTTCCGCATTAACTCTGAACTTTTATGTTATGACATTTCAAGTCCCATATAGTGTCGTTTGATGTAACTAATGACTAAGATTCTGGTGTGTCACCTTCTAAACGGTAAAACTCTATTAGTGAAATTTGGGGGTGTGACAGATTGGTATCAGAGCCATTGGTTATAGAGAACTAGGATCGCATACTAGACTATAACTTCACGCATTAGTTACACGGCACAGACACTTATACCTGATACATATAGCACCTATACATACATTGCAGTACAGGCATGTTAATACCATCCGTATCACCCTCAGTTGGCAAGGGACACATCATTTGCATTGCATCATCATTCCCAGTGGCGACACTCGGGGGATCATCAGAACAGCATCCACTCCCGTCCGAGGGCAGCGAGACGGAGCCTTCGGAGGAGTCACTTACATCACCATCACCCGTTGGGTATGGTGGGCTTTCTCAGGTCTATGTTATGGATGACACGTTTACCGAGCCGTGGACTCGCGCTTTGATCGATATTCTGTTGAGAATAGATTGACCACAAGGCTGAGAACACCTTGCTCATTGCATACTCAACCTAAATTCTGACTCCGTTGGAACAGTAACACATTCATGAACTAGTTTCGCCCATTGAAGCATCATTTCATATACATGTTTATTTCATGTACATGTTCTCATCTACAATCCGCTGGATTAGACTCTCGTATTATGTTCCAACTCGAGTTAATACTCGGATCAAACCATTCTCGACTACTCATCCTGATATGAGTTCTAGTTGATCAACTTATGGTTGATGACTAAGCCTCTTGATAACTTATCAATCTGACAACACTCTGTACTCGGCAATACAAACTAAAGGACACTTTCGACACAGGACGGGGAGAAACTAGGGTGAGCATGTAAAACAAATTATCATTACGGGTGCACACGTAATAGTAATTTGAGGTGCATGTGAGTCCTGGTGAAACCTAGTGGTAAATCTATCGACTCCAACTATGTAAGTAGAAATTGAGGAGTTCTTTCTAAACTAACACGTTATTCCTTACGGCCCAACAACAGATTTCATTTGACCTTGTTACCTCGTCCTGTGACTAATCCTTGGTCTAATTTGATTTATACCCCAACATATCCAGTTATCCCAATGACGTTGGAAAGCGGGGATTTAATCCAACCAACCATCAGTTGAACACGAGTACTTAAACAGAAAACCATCCCTGGTATTACTGAAACTTATATCTCATAAAATATCCTTCCTATATGTGAACCTCTTTCCTTGACCTTTACATTTACCGACGCTTACCTTATAAGCATGGGTCTCACTAGAAGCCTCAGCATGACTTCACGAATTTCTTACTGGTGCGGTCGTACTCCAATTCTATTAGGAACTAAGTACACTATAGAAAGAGTGGATGGTCAAATAATCGAAGCAACTCACATTCTTAGAGGATGTAAGCTAAGATTGACTGGTCATAAGCTTGACCGACATAACTGTCGGAATGGATTGGTTATCTAAGAACCAAGCCGTGATTGTTTGTCGTGATTGTTCGCCTTCCTTTCCCGAGAGGAGAAACCTCTTTCTGTCTAAAGCAAAAAGGAGTGGTACAGTCATAGGCATCATATCCTTCATGAAGGCGCAGAAGTATCTACGTAAAGGTCATATTGCCATTTTGGCTCTCTTCTTCGAGCAACCATCTGAGGAGAAGAATATTTATTCTGATCATTCGTGATTATCTAGAAGTATTTCCTGAATATCTACCAGACCTTCCGCCACATCGTCAAGTTAAGTTTCAAATCGATCTAGCACCCGGAGCAGCGCCTATTGCTCGGGCACCCTACCGACTTGCACCCAGTGAATTACAAGAGCTATCCACTCAACTGCAAGAATTGTTGGATAAAGGTTTCATCCGACCTAGCTCATCACCATGGGGAGCTCCGGTCCTGTTGACGGGACTTTCTGTATGTGTATTGACTACCGTGAGCTGAATAAAGTCACAAACAAGAATCGTTATCCTTTGCCTCGTATAGGTGATCTTTTTGATCAACTCCAAGGATCAAGTTTTTATTCCAAGATAGATCTTAGGCCCGGTTACCATCAATTAAGAGTCCGAGATGAGGATATCTCTAAGACTGCTTTCAGGACAAGGTACGACCACTACGAGTTTATGGTCATGCATTTTGAATGAACCAACGCACCCGCAGTGTTTATGGACCTCATGAACTGCGTGTGTAAACCCTACCGTGATCAATTTGTCACCGTTTTCATTGATGACATCCTTATCTATTCCAAGAATAGGGATGAACAAGAGGAGCATCTGCATTTGATTCTAGAATTTCTAAAGCAAGAGCAATTGTATGCTAAATTCTCCAAAGTGCGAATTCTGGATTCGCGAAATGCAAATTCTAGGACATGTAGTCAACGAGAAAGGAACACATGTCGATCCAGCTAAAGTGGAAGCAATCAAGAATTGGGCAACACCTGCAACGCCAACGAAGGTGCGTCAATTTCTGGGATTAGTTGACTATTATTGTCGTGTCATTGAAGGATTTTCCAAGATTTCCCAACCCCTCACTGTTCTAACTCAAAAGGGTAAACCCTATAACTGGGGTGACACCCAGGAGGCAGTATTCCAACTTCTTAAACATAAACTCTTCAGTATACCTATCCTATCTCTGCCAGAGAGGACGGATGATTTTGTGGTATATTGCGATGCATCCATTCAGGGCCTTGGTTGTGTGTTAATGCAACGAGAAAGGGTGATCGCATACGCTTCATGTCAACTAAAGGTTCATGAGAAAAACTACACCACTCATGACCTAGAGTTGGGAGCCGTAGTTTTCACACTTAAGATGTGGAGACATTACTTGTACGGTACCAAATGCACCATCTACACCGATCACAAGAGTCTTCAGCACACCTTTGAGCAGAAAGAGCTGAACATGAGACAGCGTCGTTGGGTCGAGCTCTTGAATGATTATGACTGTACGATCCGGTATCATCCAGGTAAGAGTAATGTTGTAGCTGATGACCTAAGTCGAAAGGAAACCAAGCCCAAACGAATTCGAGCACTACAACTTACTATTCACCCCGGATTACCTGACAAAATCCACAGTGCTCAACTTGAAGCCCTGAAATAGGAAAACCTACCGCTGGAAGGTACACGCGGTATGGAAGCACAACTTGAGGTCAAATCTGACGGTATTCGCTACTTCGTCGGGCGAATATCGGTTCCAGTATTCGGAAACTTAAGGGGACTAGTCATGGACGAAGCTCATAAATCTCGTTACTCTATTCATCCATGTTCCGACAAGATGTACCATGATAAAGAACTGTATTGGTGGCCAAAAAGGAAGGCCGATATAGCCACCTACGTGAGCAAGTGTCTGACTTGCGCGAAGGCCAAAGTTGAATATCAAAAGCCTTCCGGTCTTCTCCAACAACCAGAAATTCCCATGTGGAAATGGGAACGAATGTCCATGGACTTTATCATGAAATTTCCACCGGATGTGATTCTATTCGGGTAATTGTTGATCGATTAACAAAGCCCGCTCAATTCTTAGCGATCAAAGAAACCGACAAAATAGATAATCTTACTCGTACTTACTTGAAAGAAGTAGTCTCTCGGCACGGGGTGCCAATCTCTATCATTTTGGATCGTGATGCACGATTCACCTCTCATTTCTAACAACCGTTACATAAACCTTTGAGCACGCGTCTAGATATGAGCACAACATACCATCCTCAAACTGATGACCAGACAAAACGTACTATCCAAACTCTGGAGGACATGCTACGAGCTTGTGTGATCGATTTCGAAAACACTTGGGAGTCTCACCTACCGTTGGCGGAGTTCTCCTACAACAACAGCTATCACACTAACATCAAGGCAGCTCCATTTGAAGCACTCTATGGACGGAAATGCCGTTCTCCTATTTGTTGGGCCGAGGTTGGGGATAGTCAACTTACAGGTCCGGAACTCGTACTTGAAACTTCTGAGAAAATAGTGCAAATTAGAAACCGTATGGCAGCAGCTCGTGACCGTCAAAAGAGCTATGCCGATAAACGTCGTAAACCGTTAGAATTTCAAGTAGGGGATATGGTCTTATTAAAAGTCGCACCTTGGAAGGGTATCATTTGTTTCGGGAAACGAGGCAAACTGAATCCTCATTATGTTGGACCTTTCAAGATAATGAAGAGAATCGGACCAGTAGCGTATCAACTGGACTTACCTGAAGGACTGAGTGGTGTACACAACGTCTTTCACGTCTCAAATTTGAAGAAATGTCTAGCAGACGAGTCTCTCATGGTTCCTCTCGAGGAACTACACATTGATGAACAGCTACGTTTCATCGAAGAACCCGTAGAAATTATGGATAGGGAAATCAAAACGTTAAAGCACAGTAAAATCCCTATTATTAGAGTCCGTTGGAACTCGAAACGCGGACCGGAATTCACTTGGGAGCGCGAGGATCAGATGATGCGCAAATATCCTAATCTGTTCAAGCACTCCGCGTCAAATCCTTAAAGTACTATTTAATTTTCGGGACGAAAATTCTTTCAACTATGGGATGATGTGACACCCCAGAAATTTTATTTATTTATTTATTCTAATTTTCGGGACGAAAATTCTTTCAACTAAGGGATGATGTGACAATCCGACTTTCTAAGCTAACTCCGTTAGCAATCCCGTTAGATTCTTTGTTAAATCCTAACCCTGTTAACCCTATTAAAAACCTCAAGGGTTAATTCTGTCAATTCCCGAACTTAATTACATGAAATCACAGGGACTAATCTTGTAATTAATTCAAACGTAATTCTTTGACTTTCAAAAGTCAAAATCACGATCTCCCGTTGCCAAATTCAATCCAAAAATTGATAATCAACTCGAATTAGTAACTGATTCGATCCTTAATGCCATTAACGACCATCATCGATACCTTGATCACAGCTTTAATCCGATATCAAACCCAATTATTACACATTAAACTCGTAACAGTCGAAACTCTACTTCCACGATCAAATTCACGTCGATTCGTTTATTTTCCTCACAATCGAACATTTGCACACACCCTAAGAACTCTCCAGAAGCTACCCCGTACTCCAATTTGACTGGAATCATCGTAGAAATCGTCGGAGGCAGGCGGGCTCAGTAGCTAATGACTAAGATTCTGGTGTGTCACCTTCCAAACGGTAAAACTCCGTTAGTGAAATTTGGGGGTGTGACAGGCGGGCTTAGTAGCTCCTTTTACCGGAGAGGAAGAAATGCATTTGAAGTCAGAAGTCAGCCCTCGAGACACAACGCAGAATCAGGAAATGGATGGTTGGAGGAATCTGATGAAGAGGAGCAAGTGGGGGATAACTTCAACTTGTTCAATGACTAGAGCAGTGGCGGTTACCACGAGAGGACTAGAGCATTTTGAGTAATGGCCGTTTGGCACTTTTGAGATGAAATATGTGTTCTTGGTTTTTCAATTGCTTGATTTTAACCTTGACAGTGAATCTTACCATGGGATGGTTTAAAACGTAGCTAATGATAGTTGCATGTGTGATAGCTTGCTATTGACGGTGCAGTGTTAATTATGTGTGATTATGTGATTACCTTTTGAACAACGTGAGTTCATACTAAATGTAATATGTGAAGTGATGCTAGAACTTGGCTGATTATACTGTATGAGTAGACCTGTGTAGACCCGAGTTTTGATTATTTGCGTGTGTCTACGGTCTTAAGATAGTGTCACGTATGTGTTATGTTTAGGCGATGTTTGAAGTGTAAGGGGTGTGTTGCACCTGGTGTAGTTGTTCAGGACAAAGTCCTGTGGGAAATCTTAAATATACATCTTTAGTATGTATAAATGTTTAGGACGAGGTCCTGTGGGAAATTGTAGTTACATACCTTATGTCTAGGTATACATGTTCAGGACCAGATCCTGTGGGGGAGTAAGATATATTATATCTTGTGTGTATGAATGTTTAGAGTGATGTTTTGTGTCTAGAATGAGTAGTGTGCCGTCTTGAAGTACGGGTACGACCGAGTAAAATCTGTATGAGTATATGATGACGTGTGGCAGGGGCTACCGTTGTAGTGAGAAAGAGGTAAGGTTCAGGAGTTTGTGTGTCGATAAATGATGAGGTCATATTGTATGCACGTAGATTTACTCAGATATAGCAGTTGTGTATGTGCACGTGATATGTGTTTAGAGTTTGGGGTTACTAGTATATGTGTAGAACATTGTGTGTTCTGTAGATATGTGTGTAGGTGTGTGTCCTTGTAGTACGTGCTTAGTCGTGCATAGGACAGGTGGTCAGTATTCTCAAGTATAGTATTTCTATCTTGACGATTTTCTCGACGTTGATACATCGAGGTGGTGCGAGGAGTTTTGATTTCTTCTAGGCGACCAGTGAGGTGCTCTTATGAGATGCCTACGCTTATATCTCGGGAATTCGGAGCACGGAGCCAATGGGTGGAGTTGTGAGAGTAGATCATGAAAGTGTTTATGTAGATGCTCGACTAGAAATGTTTATGATAAGATCAAGGTGATGACGTTGACAATTTCAACACAGAGTTAACGAGATGATGAAGGACCTTCATCGAACACGTTCCAGACGAAGGATTTAGCCTATGTGAGGAAAAAGAGGAGCAATGATGTTTTCCCTGAATGAGACAACGGATAGCTGAGGCTGGTGAGCAGAAGGACTTCATGTTCGTACATTATAAAGGAGGCATGGTCGATGATCGTATAGCAAAGTAGAGCAGCAGCAAGAAAAGTGAAACCCGGGAGGGGTAAGTGCAGGATTGCATGTAAGTGACTGAGAAGGAGATGCCTACGCTGACGAATGTAAGACTAGCTTAAAGTGGGCTCCTGTGGAGCATTCACGAAAAACAAGTGTTTGGATGTGAACCAAACACGACAAAGGTACGAAGCCTACTTGGGAGGATGATCGTCGGAATAACGAGGCCTTTAGGGTTATACAGGAGACGAAGGCAATTATGCCCATGAGTCATAATGAAGTGTGACTAGTGAGAGGACAACTGGCAGTGTTGTGCTACATAGTATTAGAGGTGGTACGTGAGACGTTCTTAAGAACAATTAGAGCGACAAGGTTTTGTCAAGGACAATGACAACGAGACCTTCGGGAAAGGATTGGTATTCAAGGCAATCACAGATGACAACCCCTAGCACCTGTCGGGATAACAAGAGTGGGAAATGAAGCCGGTTGGCTAATGACCAGAGAGGCGAGAGGCGAAGGAATGGGTAGGTGAAACCTACAAGTCACCAAGTGGAAAGCGAGCAACGGAGGAGATTTCTTTAAACGCCAAGGATGGCGGCCATGTGGAAAAGTAAGGATCAGGATTGTTCACATACGAAAGAGAACGATTAGCACCTAAGGGTTTTGGTGCACGAGTAAGAATGGTAAGGAATAATTGAGATAGTTTGTGCCGACGCAGGATTCGAGGACGAATCCTCTTTTAAGGGGGGTAGACTTGTAACACCCCAATAATCCGAGAGTTAATGGTTAGGGTTAGTGGACGACCCGGATCTTATTTAAACGTAGTATTGAGTAGGGTTAACCATATGAGGTGTGTTTTAACCACGATAAAGGAGACGATTAATCGTTAAAGAGCTAACTTGTGATTGAAACGCACGAGGTGGAAGTAGAGGGACCCGAAGTGTAAAACGTGGGGATTTATATACCACTTAAATCGCAACCCTAGGTCATTCTTGACCTAGGTACACTTACGGCAACGAGAGAGAAGGGAGAAGGGTGGCCGGCGACGTTGGATTGGCGGTGGTCTCGAGTGGAGGAACTCCTTACGAAGGCCGCGGTAATATCCGTTTATATTATACATCTTACTAAGTCCTTCAGGAGGTCACCAAAGGTGGCAAGTTCTAAGCAGGTTAACGATGAGTTCGAGGTGTGTCGAACGCCCTGACGAGGGTGCAGTGACGAGGTATGTATTTGTGTGCTTATATATGTGTTAAATTGCATGCAAGTGATGAGTTATATTAATTGTGTATGAGATGATATTGATGTGATAAATAGATGGAATTAATGTGGTTTGTCGAGTTAGATTTACCATTGTGTCAAGACGAATACATCGTGTACAACTGTCATGTCAGTTGGTTTATGAGAGTCCTAGTTAGGACTGGTAAGTCGGTGTCTAGATGTTGGATGAGTTAACCAGTAGACGGTTAATAGATATGGTAAATTGTGTGACATCAGAGTAATAAGCTCGTTCTATGTCGGCGAGACTTCCTGAGTTAAAATGGTGGGTAGAGTCTGGGGTGGTGAATCCTTTGGGATATTATAAGATAATGGGGGTTATTTATATGATGAAAATCTATGCAATTAATTTCTAACGGCCAGAGGGTCTTGGGTGGAGATAAACAATAAACGTGATGAGTTGGATTTTGTTTAAATTAAAATATTGGAACTCACTCAGCATAGCTGACTTTGTATGAACGTTAGATTATTTTGCAGGTGAGTCTGCTAGTCGGGGTATCTTGGCTTGGAAGCGGGACTATGCGCATGCATTCATCAGGTAACGTTATGAGAGTTAACGAGTTTAAAGATAACATTATTTTTAGAAAGACTTCCGTTGTTTAGTTAAATGAAAGTTAAGTGCTTTTAATGAGTTTAGCTAGTGATGAAAACCAACTGTAGGGTGCCTGGTTCGGGGCCTTACATATTGGTTGTTTGTGATTATATGATAGTCATAAGTATTGAAGATGTAATTAATCCATAACCCTACATGGGAATTAAGTTATTTGATTAGTATAAATACAAGGGCTAGGGATGGGGATTACGAGAGAAACAACTCATAAATTCAAAAGTTTCAAAATCCTAATCACCCTACACCCCAACATCGTCGTCGCCACCTTGCACCTCCGGCCGACGGCGCCGTCACCTTGCCCGTCTGCCGACTCCGCCGCCTCTGGACGCCTTCTGTCACAATGTGCCGTCGCCGCATTACCACCATCCGTCGGGATATGTTCACTGCGCTTACATGCGTCTTCGACCGCCCACGAGCCGTCGTGAGCCACCCCCAGTCGTTGTCCTCACGAGTTGTTGTCGGTTTTCATTGGCGGTGATGCCTTGTGAAATGAAGCAATCAAATAGAGATTTGATTTATGGCTCGGGTGCTTTGGAGTCGAACCGGATAGAGATCCGGGTTTTTATGGGTGATTAGACTCTCGGGTTTAGTTCGTGTAGCCGGACCTAGCGACCATATTGTTGTCACGTGGTGTTCCGAAATGGTTGTCGTCTCCTATTCGTGAAAGGTATAACCCTAAACCCCTTACGGTTGTGTTATTGAGTATTTGGTTTACATCTCGAATCCTGGTGGGCGATCTAGGTTTTTAGCTTATATCGATTCGTGTTTTATTTCCGATTCGTTTAATTTTTAAAAACCTATGCACGAAACCTAACATTAAGTACATGTCGTCGCTGCAACTATCGCCGGGAGCAATGTGGGAGTGGGGGTGGGGAGGCCATGACGACGAGGAAGTCAAATATTTTATTCCTTTAGTTGAATTCCTTCACAATTTGTAATGAAGTTGAATTCCTTTACGTGAAAGAACTTGTGAATGGATTCATTCTAATTTACTTGCCCTTAATTTGCATTGTCGGTGGCCAATAAAAAGCCACCGACCAAAATTTCATATACCTCCCTCACATTTCTACATTTTCAAATAATATCTTTTAATTTTCTAAATTTTCAAATATCCCCTTCAAGTTTATAAAGTTTCAAGTTTACCGTGGACAAAATTTTCAACTCTAACACTCGGATTTTTGAACTCTCAAGTTTATCCGTAAAATTTCATTTTTTTTTACTTTTATTTATATTCGTTTGTAAAAATTGCTTTTTTATATTTTTACTTTGTTTTTACTTTGTTACTAACTTTTTTAACGAATTTTTCGTTTCAATGTTAAATTCTATTCGCGCCGCAATTTATCTATTTTTCGATCCACATAACCAAGTTGCGGTAAGTTCATACATATCTATTATGCGCTTAGTCACGTTGTAACTTCATATGTTTCTTTTATTTACTTAGTCACGTTAATGTCACTGGCGCAACGCGCATAACGAAGTTCGCAAACCCACCACATTGTGCTGGCTTAATTTCTAGTTCCATTCATTTACTAAAAACATGTTTTTGTGAATGGATTCATTCTAATTTACTTACCCTTGATTTGCAATGTCGGTGGCCAATAAAAAGCCACCTACCAAAGTTTCATATACCTCCCTCACATTTCTACATTTTCAAATAATACCCCTCAAGTTTATAAAGTTTCAAGTTTACCTCTGAACAAAATTTTCAACTCTACCACTCAGATTTTTAAACTCTCAAGTTTATTTGACAAATTTCTTTTTTTTATTTTTTTTTATTTATACTCGTTTGTATAAATTACCTTTTTATATTTTTATTTTGTTTTTACTTTGTTACTAACTTCTTTAACAAATTAATCGTTTCAATGTTAACTTCTATTAGCGCCGGAATTTATCTATTTTTCGATCTACGTAACCGAGTCCCGGTAACTTCATACGTTTCTATTATGTACTTAGTCACGTTGTAACTTCATACGTTTTCTTTATGTACTTAGTCACATTAATGTCACCTATGTAACGCGCGTAACGAAGTTATTAGCAAACCCAGTGCATCACACGTACTTAATTTCTAGTTCCATTCATTTACTAACCAAAGATGTTATACTCCCATTTCAATAAATTTTGTAAACCAAAAAGGTTAAAAACATAATTCAGATTTCATAGAATTCTAGTAGACCAAACACAACTTTAATTAGAATAATTTTATTGTAATTACTTAGAACTTTGAGGGCATTTGAGTACATTTCACAACTTCTCTTATAGCCACAAAAATTGAACCAACAAGTTCCTTCCTTCCTTCCTCAACTCCATGATGGCGTCAGCATTCAGTGTTCCTCAACATCATCTCTTTTCATATTCTCAGACCACACAATTTAGATCATGCATCAATGGCAGATACCCACAAAGGTTACGAATCATGAATTTGAAGAAGAGGTGTTTGAGGTGCAACACACGGTATGAAGACAAAGATAACTCCCCAAATGCTTGTTCTTTCCATGGACATGCCAATGGTAAAATGAAAATTGAAATTATTCCCTTGTCATATTCATCCTTTGGATTTATTTATGATGTTCTTTATATATTTCAATTTTTGATCGAGCCTTTCTTTATGTAACTTTAGTTTTCAAGAATTACAAACAAATGAATAAGAATTAGGAATTGTTTTTTACTTTCAATGACAAGATGGAGATCCATTTATTGTCTCCATGAATCTTGTGACGTTATGCTAACATAGAAAGCTGAAAACAGCCATAACTATTGAACATTGATCCTTCTTGATATGTTAGATCTTGGTAGTTAAAGGCTCAAGGCACAAAGAGTGAGCATGTATTCTAGGCGCTTAAAAAGCGCACACCTGAAAAAAGCAAGATCATGATTATTCTAGCCCATTTTTAGGTGTTTTAGGCTGGTTTTGGTGCGCTTGATTTGTAACTTAACAATGTGGTTAATTTGTAGGTGATAAAGGGTTATTGGCATTGGCCCCGCCCCACCAAGGTATTGATGGTGAATGGAGTGATGGGTCGGGGGTAATCGTATACAAATGGAACGAAAAGACTGATAGACCAAATACCGGGAGGCCGAATTGGAAAAAAAGATGGAGTTGTTGCGCCGAGTATGGCGAAAATGCACCACCTTGTCGCAAAGGTTGGCATGTCTCCTATGATGATGGCTTTACTTTATTCTAGTTTGTTAAACATATTTAAGTATATGAAATTTTATAATTTGTTCTCTGATGTGTATACACTAGTGTGAAGACCCGTACGGTACGGTGCGGCGACGGCATTGAACAAAACATTAATAAGAATAAGTATGTCGATCCTCACGCATTGCGACTCGTCTCGCACGTTGCGATGTAAACATGAGTTAGTTATCGCGCGTTCATGTTATGTTAACATTTGCCAAATTCATGAAAGAAATTAAAATAAAGTAAAAAAACATTTACACGTTGCGAAATCAATCAAAGGCTTCGAAACTCTTTATAAAAAAAATCAAAAGCATTATGTAAACTCACGCACTGCAGTTAAAGCATCGATAATATTTAAGACCTTATATAAAAAACAACCACTTTATACTCGCACGTTGCAGTGCAGACGTAAACTCGTGACAAAAAACCAATGTTCAAACGTTAAGACATGCGCGTTGCGATGAAGCAGAAAGCCGTACGATGACACTAACGTGGGTATTGACATGTTACTAGTTTAACCCTCAACTAATAATATGTCATTTGTACCACGTTGTTTTTTTGGTTAATGAATTATGTATGTTAAAGTAGTAACTTTTACTATGAGGTAAATTATTGTAATAAACTAATGAATCAAAATTTGAAGTACTCTTAAAATTAAAATTAGAGTAAACTGCCATTTTCGTCCCTGTGGTTTGGTCAAAATTGCCACTTTCATCCAATAGTTTGTTTTTTTGTATCTGGGTCCTCGTGGTTTTAAAATATTGCCATTTTCATCCTCGTGGTTTTAAAATATTGCCACTTTCATCCAGTCAGCTAACACCGTCCGTTTTTCTCAATTAAATGAGGGGTATTTCAGTCCTTTTACATATTTGTTTTATTTCTTCATCTTTTTTACTCTCACTTTTTAATCATAGAAACAAGCGACGGAGGTGTTCCAGTGGTGCTCGTCGGAAACTGGTCAGGAAAAGAGGAAGAAGGCCAGCAGGTGGATGATTAAATTAGAGGTTAAATTGGGGATGATTAAAAAGTGAGAGTAAAAAAGATGAAAAAATAAAACAAATAAGTAAAAGGACTGAAATACCCCTCATTTAACTGAGAAAACAGACGGTGTTAGCTGACTGGATGAAAGTGGCAATATTTTAAAACCACGAGGATGAAAATGGCAATATTTTAAAACCATGAGGACCCAGATACAAAAAAACAAATTATTGGATGAAAGTGGCAATTTTGACCAAACCACAGGGACGAAAATGGCAGTTTACTCTTAAAATTATGAGTAAATTACGTTTTACATCCTTTAAGTATTTATCAATTTTTAGTTTACGTTTTCAAATTGAGGAAATGACAGAATTGGTCCTTTATGTTTAGAAAAGTTTGCACGTTTCATCATTTCCACTAACGCCCGTTAACTTCCGGCGTTAAATGCAGTCATGTGCCCCTCATATGAGGGTAAAATGATATTTTTCTCTCTTTTTTATTTATTAATTATCTCTTTAAAACATCTCTCTACACACACTCTCTCTACCAACCTAACCAACTTCGAGTCACTCCCCCAACTCCGACAGCCTCTCTCTAGTCACACTCTGACAACGGCAAAATCTATCTGGTCAGGTCATCTTTAAGCAACTCCATTTAAATGATCAAATTCATTAACTTCATAACAATTTACAAACCCAAGAACATACAACTAAATTAATCTCACGTTTAAAATAGGAATCACAATTACCTTTAAAAATCCAATTCAAACGAGAGTTATCAACATAACCATAATAAAGTTGAACAAAAGTATGAAATAGGTAGATTGACATGAATTGATAAAGTAACAATTTGCAAAGACGGTGACACTCACATAAACAATTATTTATCGAGTCACATCACTGTATTTTTAATAAAACCGTGAACTTTAATTCAAGTTACCCTTTAACCCCTAAAAGTTATAGTTTTACACCCTCAAGTTTAGCAATACTTATCATTTATATCATATACTTATCAATTTGTTTTCTTTGCCCATTATTTGACGTTTTATAAATTTTTAAATATACCGTTACGACGTGTTTATTTTTATCTACGTTTCGACGTGAATTTTTTTACGGTTTTGTTTTTCTTCGTTGCGATATACTTATTTTTATCGACGTTTCGATATGAATTTTTTTAACGGTTTCGTTTTTTTATATAAAGTTCCAAATATTTTCAACGTCGCCGCGGCAACACGTGAGTTTGCCACTGTTTCGTTTTTTCATATAACGTTTCGGATGTTGTTAACGTCCCTGCCGTTGCGTCGTGCCTATCATTACCAACGTTTAGACGTTAACTTTTTTAATGGTTTCGTTTTTTTATATAAGGTTTTGCATATTATCAACGATTTCGCTAAGTTTCGAAGATGTTATTGTTTTTTTACAGTTTATCGCGGCGCAGCTCGAGGATTTAATCCCCTACAGTTTATAAAATGTTTGCAAAATTTCATTTTCACCCCTTCGAGTTTCTAAAGTTTTGGGTTTTACCATGTACGTTTTTACTTAAAAAAACTAATTTCTTACGTTTTTATTTTTATGTACGTGTCAGTATAAATTCAAGTTCGTCTACGTTTTGACGTAAATTTTGTTGGAAAATGAGCCAGGTCAAATATAATACGTTTTCGTACTTATTTTTATGTAAGTTTCGAGTTGGTCTACGTTTCGACGTAAATTTACTTGGAAACGAGTCGGTCAAATATAATACATTTTCATTCGACGAGTACAGTCGATGTAAATTTAGTTCGGAAACGAGTCGGATCGATTGTAGTCTATACTTTATCACGTCGCGTTTAACGCAGCCGCAACGCGCGGCGGGTAAAAAAACTAGTTAAACATAAAATAGAATAAAATTAACACGTTCATATTTTATAATTAAACAAGTCAAAATAAAAAAAAGACAATAAAAAAAGTGTGCTAATGGACCCCGATACTTGCCATTCGGATTGCCGTGTTGTCTCTAGTATATTTGCATTCCCTAATTCTCAAGATTTTACCCAAAACTCACCATGAAGTAGGAAAAAACAAGCAAATTAATGATGATTTGATTTGTGTTGTAGTACATTAATGATTATGTGGGGAAAACTTCATAGAATAGTAATCAAGTTTTTTTATATGTTTCATTTTACTTATTAAAACTTTTTTTGTCTTATTTTAGTTATTCAAGTTTCCCAACTGTTTCATTTTAGTCATTCAAACTTTTTTTGTCTCATTTTAATCACTCAAGTTTCACATGTTGTTCCAATCTTGCGCAATTACGAGGTTAACATTTTGGATTTTGTTTTATAAATATGACGAAATGGTTGGTTTACTCATTTTGGATTTCATTTTCATCATATTCATAAAATGAAATAAAAAAAATAACTCGTAACATGGTAATTACGAAAGATTAGAACAACATGTGAAACTTGAGTGACTAAAATGAGACCAAAAAAAATTGAGTGACTAAAATTGAACATATGGTAAACTTGAGTGACTAAAATGAGACAAAAAGTTTGAGTGACTAAAATGGAACAGATGAGAAACTTGGTTACTATTATGTAAAGTTATCCCTTATTTAAAACAGGTAAAGTTTATAAGAGAAACCACATATGTTTATAAAATAAACCATAGTTTTTGTTAGGGGTGTTCACGGTCCGGTTTTTATGTCAAACCGTTAGTAACGGTTTTTTATCATTGAAAAATAAAACCGAACCGTTAAAAATTAAAACCAAACCGAACCGTTACTAACGGTTTGGTTTCGATTTAGTTTCACGGTTTGCGTTATGTCCCAGAAAAACTCTAAAATAAAGACTAATGATCAAATCATACCTCTAAGTGATCCTAAAGTTGTTGCAATAAGAAAGGATTAGTTGTTGAACCTTTTTAAGCTTTACATAATATGCAGAAAATAAAGACTAATGATCAAATCATACCTAGTGATCCTAAAGTTGTTGCATAAAGAAAGGATTAGTTGTTAGACAATGGTGTATAATGGTTTGATAATGTTCAAATTCCTATAAGTCAATATTATGGCATCTGTATAATTAAAACTGATGAGTGGTCCAACAAACAATAGTAAATTAAACAGGGTGAGGGGTTGGGCTAATGTACACAACACTTAGTCCAGAGTACTCACCTAAAGTTAGCCCAAAATTATTTTAATTAAGTACAACATAAATAATTAAATATACATAGTATAAAATGTAAAAAAATAAATATAATCAAAACATATGGTCCGGTCCGGTCCGGTCCGGTTTTATATAGCCGGTTTTTTTTGTATAAACCATAAACCAAACCATTCGTTACAGTTTTTAAATTTTGAAACCGACCGATCAAAAGTTATAAAAAACCAACCGTGAAACCAAATCGTTAACCGGTTTGGACGGTGTCATAGTTTGAAACCGAACCGTGAACACGGGTAATTCAAAGTTTGTAAACATTGTTTAACCAAGAAAAGATGTAGGTAAAATCTTTAGTGTTTATTTATCTTTATCCATCATAATCTCTCCTAGAAGGAGAGAACAATGTTGAAACTAGAGAACAATGTTAAAACAAGAGATCCTCTATTTAGACGAAGCATCTAACAAGTTTTTCTTTCTGCCCAAACAACTAACAAAAGTCATATTTAAAATCAAACAATGTTAACAAGGTCAAAGACAACTTTTTGTTATAAAATCAAACAATGTTGATAAGGAAAGACATCTTTTTTTGTTTGATTTTATATCATTATACTAAAGAAGATCTAAAGGTTGTGTGTGATTTTGAACACGGTGTAATTGACTACAATTTTTCAAAGACCAAACTGAACTATGGAGCATGACACGAACCCGGTTTGATGGTGTATGTGTTGATCAATTCTTTAACATGTAATGAAAAACAAGATTAATAAATAAACATGTACATGTTAATCTAGTAACAGTGGAGAGGGAAGTCGTCATGATCTTAATGATGGCTAGGTTCCCTATTTAGGATAGCAAGGGTAATTATGTCAATCGAATAATTATCAATTAATTCATATGGGTAAATAAATCAATGATCAATATAACTAAATAAATAATAATAAAGGCCACATAATTAAAGTGAGTCTTACATTCTCCCATTTGGTCGAGTGATCATTTATGATGAGTATTAGATAAGTTTTGCTAGATTTTTAACACTCATTTTAGTTTTAAACTGAAGCTGTAGCAAAGAAATACAGTCATTGAATTAACATTCAACTACCCACATTAATCATACTACAATATCAAATTTAAAACTTAAGTAAAATTAGGATCAAATTGACAATTAAGCCTTTAACGTTACTTTATATAAAAACTAGGTTAAAATCTCGTGTATTACATGGGTTGAATAAATATAATATTATATATTAAGTAATAAAAAATTTATTTTTTAAAAACTCATGTTTTATACGGGTTGAATAAACCCGTGAAATATAATATAATCTGTTAACACATGCACACGTCAAAATATGTCAGGAGATTTATTAATACAAAGATTAGTATTTTCTTAAAAAAAATATTATTATTAAAATATAGAGATCTATTTAATAAGAGAGAGAGGCTGAAAAAATGATAAGAATGAATTTGGAGGCGACACGTGTCATTAAAAAACCCTTATTTATTATATAGTATAGATTGTCTATATGTCTTTAGGCATGTAGAGACATATTCAGAGACAAACAAATTCAAATAAGTGAGAAAATTTCATTATTAAACGTAAGTAAGTATAATTATGCAACTAAATAAGGTCTTTAGAAAAAAGCCCATCTTCGAAACATGTTCTTCGAATACTTTAGGAGGGAGACCTTTAGTTATCGGATCCACAAGCATAACTTTAGTACTTATATACTCAATACAAAGATTATTTTCCTCAACTCGCTCACGAACGAACAAGTACTTTGTATCAAGATATAATCCAGCTCCAGTCGAACTGTTATTGTTTGAGAAACTAACTGCAACTGAGTTATCATAATATAGCTTCAATGGTCTAGAGACGGAATTAACTACTTTGAGTCCAGTGTAAGATTCTTTAGCAACGTGCCATGACAGGTCGCATTATAAACAACGATGTATTATGCCATCATAGTGGATGTTGTTGTCGTCAACTGTTGCTTTATGACTCTTCCATGAGATAGGTCCGCCGGCTAACATAATGATATACCCCGAAGTGGATTTCTTGTCATATTTACACTTAGCAAAGTCAGAATCAGAATAGCCAACCACTTCCAAATTATCACTTCTTCTATAGGTCATTTTATAGTCTTTCATCCCTTTCAGATATCGAAGCACTTTCTTAGCTGCTTTCCAATGATCAAGACTTGGATTTGTCTGATAACGGCCTAGCATTCTAGCAATATAAACGATAGTTGGACTGATGTCGCCCAGATGGTCTATAAAATCTAACAAATAAACCTAACCTAGACTCCTAAGTAATAAATGGAGTACCTATGAACTAAACCGCACTGACAGGCAAGTGTACCTATCGAGTGTAGCACAGCTTAATGGTAAACCGGATTATCGAACCCTAGAGACACTGAATAACTACATTAGACTCTGACTCGGACTAAAGATGATTTAATTTGGGGGTTTTCTACACTACTGATTAAACTAATAATGCAGAATACTAAAGATCGACTTCAACTATCAAACAAAGGAACTCTAGAAATATCAGGAATGGGAAGAATACCACCTAGATCGGAATCCTACTTGCAAAGCTAAACTTCTATCAGTTCTGGAAACTATGATGGATCTGGCTTTCTAAGGAGCTCTAGAATACCTAGTGGATCCCTAATCACTCTCAGGGTGTCACCAACTAAGAAACTCTAAAGAAGTACTACACTCACCAGATGATAATGTACCCAAAAGACATATCACCTTTCAGTCTCTCCAACAATGATAATGTACCCAAAAGACAGATCACTTTTCAGTCTCATTGTCCACAATACATCTAAGATGCACGGGGTAATCTCAGGATAATAACTATGACTCGGATTAGCAACAAATACTAGAACACCTAAGGGAAACTTCCTCTTAGACAGATTTCACTCAGAATCATAATACCGAAGACTAACCGATTATCTCTCACCTTTCAGGTATTGAGATAAGAAACACACTCAGATTTAATAACTCTCAACTACAGCTCCTATGGCTACTACGTCTAGCAGACCACACAAACAACCACAAACACACATTCTATGATCTAGATACGCAGTTCAAACTGAAAGACATTCACAAATAGCATACGGAATAGAAATCAAACATAAATCAGATCTAAACATGCAGAAACATTATAATCATTAACATGAGATTGCTACAAAATCATTAATCCATTCAAACGAATCCAAAAACCGATAAAAACTGAATCTTTAACAAGCAATCATCATATGACCTAGGCAGTATTAAAGTTTTAGCCTAGATTCATACTCAAAACATCAATTACAGAAGTAAATAAGTAAAACATAGGTTCAAACAAAGAAATCACAGATAAAGATTTGAACTTTGATACCGAATACGTAAATCTAACGAACCCGTAATCCAAAGCCTTAAACTTTAGCCTTCAATCGACTTCTCAAGCCCCAAAATCGCCCAAAGCTTCTTCTCTGGCAGCCAAAAATCGAACTCCCCCAAAGAATGGCATTAGAAAACCTAATATAATCGATTTGGGCTTTTTCACGGAATTTCAGTCTCTCGCGTACCATGAGAGAAACTAGCCAACCCCTCCCGTACCGCGAGGGACAAATTAGTCGAGCCCGGTTCTGGGATTCCTCGCGTTCCGCGAGACATGCACATTCCTCCCTCGCGGTACCGAGGGACTGATTTTCACCATTTTTGACTTTAAACTCCGGGCTTTCTTCTCGTGCTCGATTTCTTCATGATTTGAATTGTTATTCACACGAGCTCCTGTAAACACAACAAAGACTCAATAGGAAACAAAAACGACTCAAAACAAAGGTAAAACTAACTAAAACGCACGAAAACAATAGGAATAAAGATGTGTGCTTTGCACTATATCAAACATCCTCATACTTAACATTTTTTCGTCCTCGAAAAAGTCTGCAATGGAATCATAACTGGACATAGCTTAACAATCTCAATTTATTTCAATAAGCACAACATACTCATGCGTTAAAAAGCAATAATCGATATTTCTATCCGATTAAACCTAGCCACCAACTTTCAAGCCCCAGTTATGTTTCTAATTCATTTTACCAAGCATATCAATCTATCTATGTGACTCACACTTAAAAGCTACAACTCTACATAATCCCGTCTCATGGTTATGTCTAGGCATGGATTAAACCATATAGATTTCACCCACCACGTTAAACTAAAATTTACAAGTTTTTAGAAATCAAGATGAAATATGGAATGAATGAATGGATATGAGCATTATTAAGCAAATGAACTTTCGTCTAGAGGCGTTTCAACCAAGTCACTATCCCGGAAGGTAACATATAGACTACAGTTATAAACAATGAAGCATATAAGAATCAACCTAGTGGTGTTTCAATCAGGCTGGAACTCGACGTATGACACGTAGGCGAAACTTAGATTGCTAATCAAATAAGCTCAAGTAAATGGAATATGGATGAGGGCGCCACCGAAACTCGGATTTATTCTCATAAAAAGAGAGTGGTGTACCATGAAAATTTCAAAAACCTCTAAATTTTAACTTAACGTGGTACCTATCACCCTATGTTGACAGTTTCAGTATTACTGATTACCCTAAGATGAATACCCACAAGATATCATGATTTAAATCAATTAATTCTTAAACAACACAAACATGCTATTTAATCTCCACTAGCTGGCTGGATCTACAAAACATCACTAATTCAACGCGTTTTCAATTATTTATTTCTTTTAAAATTCAACAAGTAGATCTAGTTGTACTATCATTTTCCATTTATTATGCAAAACTTTTGATTTCAAAGGACATTTTTCAAAAAAAAATTGTATTTTTGTATTTTTATAAAAGAAAACAAACCTAGACAAACTAGACTCACTAGACGCAGTCTCATCCCCACACTTGAAATAAACATTGTCCCCAATATGAACTGAGACACACAGAAAATAAAAATACAAAAAATAAAAGGAATCGACTTAGCTGGTAATGAAGTAGTGAATGGTCCAGCTTTACTCTTCCTCTTATGCACCGTATAGCATTTCGGTCGAGGTTGCACAATTTACTGCTGGTTTGCCTTTACAAGATAAATAAGGTCAGATCGACCAATGGAGGCTGAGTAAGGACGGAGCGATCAATACCTGCACAGATAAGCTTACACAAACCCACAACATTAAACTGACACAAGTTACAGACTAAAAAAAAGACTCGACTGACTCACTAAGACTCATGATAGATAGCAGGGAAACATACTCGATAGGTGGCAAACACATAGACATGAATACCAAAGCAAGGTTAAACATCGGTCACGAACGGTTCTTATTTTTCCCATGGTCGGTGGTTGGTGGTTATGAACGATGATGAGTGGTGGTGGTGACGGATAGCGGATGTGGGAAACCATGGGAAAACAAGGAACAAAGGCTGAGTCAGGGATCCCCCGCGTACCGCGAGAGCCTAAGGGGCATTCCCCGCGTACCGCCAGGATGCACAATTAAAGTCGGCCATTATTTCTATCCTTCGCGTACCGCGAGGAACAAGGGCTGGTGCGTCACGTACCGCGAGGGAGGGGTATTCACAGAAAGATAATTCAATTTTTATACTTAGAAAAATTTTGACCCCTTAAAACTTCTTCACCCAAATCCTCTAAAAACCTGTTCCAACTATAAAAACCAAAGTAAAAATACTTGGAACTTAACGCGAATCCCTACAAAACACGACACAAACAAAACACACAAACCGAAAAACATAAAAAAGACATGGACTTTAAAGTTAGCAAATTTACAAACTATACATCCCGGGCACCTCCTTGACTCTAACCGGTACCGCCTTCATCCTGCGCGGTATACAGATTTTCCACATCCACTGAACCTCAGCAATCACCGAATATTCTTATAACTATCACTCAGATCCTTCTAGCAAAATTTAAATCTACTAGGTCCGAAAACAACCTTATGCATCTACCCGAGCAACTTATCACCCATACCCACACTTAGGTTCTTCACTATCCTCAATTCACAAACATCACTCAACTCTCGGAGTTTCTTACGGGGTGGCCTAGACTTAGGGGGTGACTCGGTCTCTCTCCCCTCAGCATGAAGAACAGTAATGACAGGTAGAGGTTCAGGAATAGGTACTTCTACCGATATGACCTCTACACTCTCAATCGGATCATCATGATCCTCTAAACTCTCCACCTTGGGTGTCTCACAGATTAACAACCCTACTTGTGCTAATATCTCACTCAAACTGCAATCATCACCTAAAAACGGAGACTCTACCAACTTCTTTTCAAACTCCGCAAGCTAATCCGGAGGATCCTCTATCATTCCTCCTCTATCACTATCACTCATCTCAGGTATAGACTCTCCGATCTCACTCTCTCCTATAGTACTATCCTTAGAACCTATCAATATCCCCACACATGGGAATTCTACAATCTCACTCTCAAACTCGTCCTCCACATGCTCATCATCAGTTGAGGGCTCGGTAATAATCTCCTGTTGAACCAGAGGTGGGACTGCGTCGTCCATTATAGTCTCTGGCTCCAGTACCATCCTAGCCTCGACCTCAGCAAAGCGAGCTCTCCAATCTATCTTCCTCACCTCTTCAAGCGACGGAATGTGACGAACAATGTTGTGAGAGACTTCCTCTACAGTAGGAATCAATGTATCATTAACAGTCTCCAATATTTCTTCCTCCTCATCAAGCGGGGATTCTCCGTCTGTATTCTCTCCCTGACCAGCATCTTGTGATTCATCCATGAATGATGTGAAGCTATCAACAAAACAAATCGACGTGTCCTGATCCTTGGAACCTCTCACCGACTGTGTGACATCACATCTAACGTGCGCGTCCCCTACACGAAGTGTGATCGTACCATCAAAGAAATCAATCAATGCCTTGGTGGTTCGCAAGAAAGGGTGTCCTAAGATGAATGGAACTCGATCATCCACCTCCATATCAAGAATCACGAAATCCGCGGGGAAAACGAATTTATTCACCTTCACCAACAAGTTCTCTACCACTCCACGCGGATACTTGACTAATCGATCAGCCAAAGATATGCTCATGCTCGTCGGCTTAGGCTCTCCTATGTCTAGTTGCTTATAGATCGAATAAGGCATCAAGTTGATGCTAGCACCCAGGTCAGCCAACGCGTGGTTCAAGGGCAAACCGCCAAGTAGACACGGGATCGTGAAGCGACCTGGATCTGCTAGTTTCTTTGGAAGTTTGTTCTGAACCACCGCATAACATCACTCACTTAGTGAGACTTTAGAGACCTCCTCTATCTTCTTCTTATTGGAAAGAAGATCTTTTAAGAACTTTCCATACTTAGGCATGTGTTGGAGGAACTCTATGAACGGGAGATTGACCTTAAGTTGTTTGAACATTTTAAGGAAGTTACCGTATTCCCTAGCATACTTATGTGGCAGCAAGTGCGCTGGGTAGGGAACACGGCTAAGGTCAATCTCGGGGGTAATAAAAGGAGTACCTTCAACTAAACCGCACTGACAGGCAAGTGTACCTATCGAGTGTAGCATAGCTTAACGGTAAACCGAAATATCGAACCCTGAGACACTGAATACTAATACTAGACTCTGACTCGGACTAAAGATTGGTTAATGGGGGGTTGACTACACTAAAGATTAACTAAGAATGCAGCAAACTAAGAACGAATCAAGCTATCAAGACAAAGAACTAAGGAAATATCAGAGATGGGAAGAATACCACCTAGGTCGGAATCCTACTTGCAAAGTACAACTTCTACCGGTTCCGGAAACTATGATGGATCTGGGTTTCTAAGGAAACAACTCTAGACGACCTAGTGGATACCTAATCACTCTCAGAGTGTCACCAACTAAGGAACCTAAAGATGTAATAAACTCACCAGATAGTGGATTACCTTTCAGTCTCTCCAACAATGATAAAGTACCGAAATAGACAGATAACCTTTCAGTCTCACTGTCCACCATACATTCGAAGAATGCACGGGGTAATCTCAAGATACGAATTATGACTTAGAATAGCAACAATCACTAGACACCTAATACCAACTTCCTCTCAGACAGCTGACACTCGGAATCCTAATGACGAATACTAAAGGACTATCTCTCACTTCTCGGGTATTGAGACAGGATACACACTCTGTTCTAATGAATACTCAATCACAACTTCTATGGATCACTATCTCTAGCAAACCACACAAACGACCACAAATCCCAAGATCTATGACCTAGATATGCAAATCAAGTTGGAAGACATCCACAATCAACGTACAGAATCGAAATCAAACACCAATCAAATCTAAGCATGCACATACATCATAATTAACATCATAAGATCCTTACAAAATCATTAACCATCAATATACTCCAAAACCAGTAAAAATCATAACTTTTTCAAACAAAACAACTAGAACAGAAGTATAAACACAAACCGCGGCCGTATCTAGCTTCCCTCGCGTACCGCGAAGATCTTCTCTTTGTCTCTCGCATACCGCGAGTACTCGAAATTTTAACTTTTTATCTTTTAACCTTTCGGCTTCATTCTCTTGCTCGGTTTCTTCACGATATAGCTTCCTATTCCACACAAGCTCCTGAAAATATACAAAAGACTCAAATACAGACTTAAACAACTCAAAACTAATCAAAAACGAATTAAAACACTAGGAATAAAGATATATGCTTCGTACTACATCAAATATCCCCACACTTAACCTTTTTTCGTCCTCGAAAAAGCTGCAATGGAAACATAACTCAGATCTAACTCAACATACATCAATTACCAATTAGCAAAACATACTCACACGTTAAAAAGCAATAATCAGTATTTCTGTCCGATTAAACCCAAGCACCAACTTTGAAGCCCCCGTTATGTGTTCTAATATTACATTACCAAACATATCAATCAATCTATGTGACTCACACTTAAAGTTACAACTCTACCTAATCCCGTCGCATGATCATGTTTAGGCACAGATCAAACCATATAGATTTACCATACCGCGTTAACCTAAAATTTACAGGCTTCAGAAATCAGATGAAATCATGAATGAATGGATGATAATGAGCATTAATAATCAAATTAAACTTCATCTAGAGGCGTTTCAACCAAGTCACTATCCCGAAAGGTAACATATAGATTAAGTCACAATCAATAAAGCACATAAGAATCACTTAGGGGTGTTTTCTCCAACTGGTCATATCGGAGGGTAACACATAAGCAAAACTCAGTATTCTAACAAACAGCTCATGAATTATGGAATTTATGGATGCGGGTGCCACCAAACTCGGATTTATTCTCATAAAAAGAGAACGGTGTGCCAAAAATTTTAAAAAACCTCTAAATTTTAACTTAACGTGGTACCTATCACCCTATGTTGACAGTTTCAGTATTACCGATACTCTAAGATGAGTACCCACAAGATATCAGGATTTTAAAATCAATTAATTCCCTAAACAACACAAACAAGATATTTAAGCTTTGCTAGCTAGCTGGGTCTACCAAAACATCACTAATCAAACACGTTTTCTATTATTTAAATCATTTAAACTCAACAAGCAGATACAGTTGTAATATCATTTTCCAAGTACAAGCAGATATTTCCAAGGACATTTTTCAAATTTTTTTTTTTGTATTTTCGAATTTTTATAAACAAGATAAACTATCTAAACTAGACACTCACATCCCCACACTTGAAAGACACATTGTCCTCAATGTGAAGCAAGACACTACTAAAAATAAGAATGCAAAAATAAAAACAGGAAGCGACTTAGCTAGTAATGTATATGCTCTTAAATGTATCCAGCTTCGTTCATCCTTGTGTGCACTGTATAGCATTTCAGTCGCGGTTGCACAGACTGCTGGGTTGCCTTTATAAAATTCATATAAGTGATGATCAACCCCGCCCGAATGGAGATTGAGTACGAGCGGGATGATAAGACCTGCAAAATACACCTCACAACAAGTCCGCAGCATTAAGCTGACTCAAATTAAAATAAAGACTCGACTGACTCAAACTGACTCACTACGACTCTAGATAGATAGCAGAGAAACGTACTCGATGGGTGGCAAACACATAGACATGAATGACACAGCAAAGTAGATCAACGGTCATGAACGGTTTTCAAATTTCCCATGGTAATGGTGGTCAGATGGTATGAATAATATGGTGATAATGGATGATGTGATAATGGATGGTGTGAATGATAGTGGTGGTTATGGATGATAATGATGATGATGGTAGTGAGAGTGGTGAACGGTGAATGAAACCATGGGAAAACAAGGAAGAAGGGCAAATCCAGCACTCCCCCGCCTACCGCGAGAGAAAGTGCAGCACTCCTCGCTTACAGCGAGGAGGCAATTTTTAAGCCGGCCCCAACCTTTGTCCTTCACGTACCGCGAGAGAAAGGACATAAGGGCCTCGCGTACCGCGGGAGCTTGC
Source organism: Smallanthus sonchifolius (assembly GCA_023525975.1). NCBI lineage: Eukaryota > Viridiplantae > Streptophyta > Magnoliopsida > Asterales > Asteraceae > Smallanthus > Smallanthus sonchifolius. The sequence continues at coordinate 18,079,449 of CM042018.1, read as the reverse complement.
TGGTAACAGAAAGTTAAGAGGGTTTTTTGTACTTAGAAAATTTTTGACCCCTCAAACTTTTTTTTTCATCCAAATTCCATAAAAACCTATTCCAAGCATAAAAACATATGTAAAAATACCTCAAACTTCATTCTCGACGATTTTCCTTACCGAATCAAGCGCGAATCCCTGCAAAACAGGACACAAACACCGAAAAACACATAAATTGATACGGACTCAAACCAAGTAATGCATACAAACTCTACATCCCAAGATTCAAACACACCTATCAGGAGGCTTCTCCTTGATCCTAACCGGTACCGCCTTCATTCTACGCAGTCTACCGATTCTCCAAAACCTCATCAAACTTATACTCCTCTCAAACTTCAAACTTCTACTATGTCTATCACTTCGATCCTTCCACCACAGCTTAAACCTACCAGGTCCAAAGATAACACGATTCAAGTATCCTAGCAAGTTGTCACCTCTAAACATCCCCACACTTGGGGTTTTCACTCTCTCTAGATCAATGATGTAGTGCAAAGCACACATATTTATTCCATTGTATTCGTGCATTTTTAGATAGCTTCGTATTAGTTTTGAGTCGTTTTAGTGTATATTTGAGTCTATGTTGTATTTTCAGGAGTTCGTGTGGAATATAAAGTCAAATCACGAAGAAACCAAGCACACGAGAACCCGGGATGAGAATGACAAAAGTCGGGAAAGAGTCCAACCTTAAAAGAGGCATATCTCGGGCTAAAAAATTAGTTACTAGGCCCATAATATATGGATTTGGGGTAGCTCGACGAGAAGAGTTTAAATTTCTGGTATTTTCTCGCGATACGCGAGGTTTGGAGGCCATTCCCTCGTGGTACGCGAGGGACTGGAAAACCTACGCGACTATTTTGTCTCTCACGGTACGCAAGAGACTTGCCAGAACCTCTCGCGGTACGCGAGAGACCCTAGATATGGGCATTTTTGCCTATTTTCATGATATAAAAGGTTGGGACTCATTCTAGGGTTTATCAATCGATTACCAGCCGTTTAGAGAGCAAAAATAGGCGATTTTGAGAAAGGAAGAAGCAACGGGAGCCAAAGTTCGGATCTTTATCAATCGGGTTGGTTAATTCTTGCTCGTAGGGTTTCGATATTTGTTTCTTGATTACTTTGGTTTGCATTGGATGATGTTTACTACCTTTGAGATTTGTTTTCTGAGTTTGAACATGTATCTTGGCTAGACTATAGTAGCTATCTAGGTTTTTGATGATTGTTTGATTGATTCGTGGATTTCCATCGGTTTATGTTAAATTGTGATGGATTGGTGATAAAGTAAAGAACTTGAATTCACTTAGTATGATGTTTTGCATGTTTAATTCTGATTTACAATTGATTTATGTTTCACATATGTCTTGTTGAATGTCTTTCAAATAATAGATGCATGTTATGTTACCTACTTTGTGTTTGTAACTAGTTTGTGGATAATTGATTTCGTCGTCCATAGAAACGCATATTGAGAGTGTCTTATGATTAAATGTTCTTCCTACTTCAATAGCTGAGAGGTGAGAAGTTGTCGGGTATTCCTTGGTGTTAGGGTTCTCAGGTAGATTGCTCTGAAAGGGGGGTTTCCTAGGGTTTCTTAGCATTATTGATATTCCGTGTCATACTGAGAGTTTCCAGATTACCCCGTATGTCTTAGGGCATATAGAGATATTGAGACTGAGAGGTAATATATCTTTAGGGTACTTTAACATTGTTGGAAATAGCTGAGAGGTGATCCGACCAACCGGTGAGTTTACACGTTCTTTAAGGTTTCCTAATAGGTCACACCTAGAGAATGATCTGGGATCCTTAGGTTATTTTAGGGTTTCGTATTCAAAGATCCCGGTTCCATCATAACTGTCATAGTCGAGAGAAGTTCATGTTTATCAAACAGGATTCATTACCTAGATAGTGCTTTATCCTTTATTGATTTCATCTGTTTCGCCTGTCTAAGAGTTGGTGTCGTTAGTTAGAGAATTCCTTAGTTAAATCTTTAGTGTAGTTAAACCCCCCCCCCCAAACCAAATCATTCTTTAGTCCGAGTCAGAGTCTAGTATAGTTATAGTAGTGTCTCTAGGGTTCGATATTCCAGTTTACCATTAAGTTGTGCTACACTCGATAGGTACACTTGCCTGTCAGTACGGTTTAGTCGAAGGTACTCCATTTATTACTTAGGAGTCTAGGTTAGGTTTTATTAGTTTTATATTGACCGTCTAGGCGACATCAATCAACAAACTCATTCAACCCTCGAAGTTTCTTACGGGGCGGCCTAGATTTAAGGGATGACTCGGCTTCTATTCCCTCAGCATGCACACAAGTAAAGGTCAAAGGCTCAATATGTGATATCGCTAACGGTGTGGCCTCTAACCTCTCGCCCGGATCTTCAGGATCCTCTACACTCTCAACCACGGGTGTCTCACAGATTAATGACCCGACTTGTGCTAATATCTCACTCAAACTGCAATCATCATCGTCGGCACCTAAAACGGGGATCCTATCAATTTCCTTTCAAATTCAGCAAGCCAATCCAGCGGGTCCTCTATCACTCCTTCTTCATCCCTATCAACAGCATCCTCTATTGGATTAGCATCCCGATGTTCGCCCATGAAGGCATCAATCATGCACATGGAGTGGCTATGCTCGCCAACATCCTTCACGGGTTTCATAGCATCGAAGGTGATCATCTCATCCCCCACACGAAGTGTGAGCTTCCCGTCGAAGACATTGATTAATGCCTTGGTGGTACGTAGGAACGGGCGTCCTAGGATGAGTGGGAATTTTTCATCCGCCTCCATATCTAGAATAACGAAATCCACGGGGAATACAAAATTTCCTACTTTCACTAACAGATTCTCCATAATTTCCCGTGGATACTTGACTGAACGGTCACCCAAGGATATGCTCATGCGCGTAGGCTGCGGTTCGCCTAGGTCTAGCTGCTTATAGATAGAATATGGCATCAGATTGACGCTAGCACCCAGGTCAGCCAACGCGTGGCTTAGAGGCAAACCGCCAAGCAGACACGGGATCGTGAAACAACCCGAATCCGCCATCTTCTCCGGCAGTTTGTTCTGAATCACTGCAGAACATTGCTCACTAAGTGAGATTTCAGATATCCCCTCAAGCTTCTTCTTGTTGGAAAGAGGTTCTTTTAAGAACTTGCCATACTTTGGCATATGCTGGAGGACTCTATGAATAGAAGATTGACCTTGAGTTGTTTAAACATATAAAGGAAGTGACCGAATTCCCTAGCGTGTTTATGTGGCAACAAGCGAGTTGGATAGGGAACACGACTCAAGTCAATCTCGGGGGACTTCATCTCCTCCCCCTTCTTCTTCTCCTCTGCCTTCTCGGCAGGCTTCTCCAACTCTAGCTCCTCGTCCACCGGCTCTTTTCCTTCTACTACCAGTGGGCTCTCCTTCTCTTCTGCCCTTCTACTCCTAGTCGACACAACATTCAACTCGGGCTCCTCTAACATCCTAGCATCGATCTAAGAAAATAGAGCTCTCCAATCTACCTTCTTCACCTCTTCTATCGAAGGAATGCCATAGTTAGCATCGTGGGAGGCTTCCTCTTCTACTCTCTCCTCATATCTATGACTCATGACTGATACGGCCGTCACTGAAGCATTAGGGCCTGAAGATGGACCTTCCTTTCTGTCCCTCAAGCTCTTCGAGATGTCTCCTACCGTGCGTTGCAAATCCTGGAATGGCGACTGCTGATTCTTCAATAAAGTGTCATGGGCATCCAGTCTTTGCTTAGCGTCCCTGTCATGCTGAACTAAGTGGGCAAGCATCTGTGTCTAATTCTCTATCATCTCCTCAATCTTCTTTGTGTTGACACTGCTTCCCGAACTCACCCCTACTTCAGCTCCTCCATACTGATGCTGGCGACTATTAAACCCAGGCGGTTTATTTCCAGATTTCCATCCCAATCTATAAGTATTGTTGTAATTGTTGTACCCTCGGTTTTGGTTTTGGTTTTGGTCGCCAGTAAAATTCACCTGCTCATGATGATTGACGGGGAAATCTCTGGTGTCGTAGCCTCCCCTGCACACCTCACACCTTTGAGCACTGAGCTTCAGCTCCTTGATCTCGTTCGCCATAGCTGCAAGTGCAGCAGCCACGCTAGTATCAGGAGTGACCTGATGCACACCTCTAGGAAAAGAGACGGGTGCTCAAGCACTAGGAATGGAAGTCCTAGTAGATAGTCGTTGTTGCTCAGCGAGAGCGAAGCTCTAGAACATCTCCTCGTATTCAGCAGGCTCCAGTTTATCCATGATATGGCCTCACGCAGCTGAGTTAAACATTTGCTGCTTCTCGAAAGTGAGGCCATTATAGAACTTCTCCACAATCGCCCAGTCAAAAAGACCATGATGGGGACATCGGATCAATAGCGTGTTGAACCGCTCCCAGGCCATGTGATCAGGCTCGTCAGGGTCCATCCGAAAGGAGTGGATTTGATCCCTAAGGCGAGCGGCCCTGGAAGGTGGATAGTATTTCTTGAAGAATTTGGCTTTAAGATCCTCCCATGTGGTAATAGAGTTGTTAGGAGGGTGTCAAGCCAAGTAGGTGCGCGCCCAGAGAGCGAGAATGGGAAAAGACGCAAGTAGATAGCGTCCTTGGACACACCTGTGATATTGAAAGTGTCACATATGCGCGTGAAGCGCGACAGGTTTCCGGGTGCGTCCTCATCCTCAAGGCCATGAAATTGAGTGGCATGAGTGATCGTGCTCATGACATGTGATGGGATCCGTCATGTATTGGTGTTCGGAATAGCGGGGCGTGTGATCGAAGATCTTGGCCCGGTGACCCCGTCACTGGCCCTCTGGTGCACGGTACGTCTCGCTGGGTCAGCGTCGCCCATGATAGGAAATGGAATTGGGCTAGTAGAACGTACCTGGGATTTACAAATCTCTTTCAAACGCTATCGGAAGTCGCGAGTGCATTCGTGTAGCTCTCGTTCGGGCTCTTGAAAAGCTGAAAAAAAAACCAAAAATCAAACAAAGAACGAGTGTGGTGCATAAACTGACACAAGAACAAAAAGAAATAAACAAAGACTCAAAACAGAAAGACTCGATCCTATGTTAGACACTCAGATAGGACACACAAGTAGCACAGAAGACAAACACACATAAGACTCAAAAGACAAAAAAACCAAAAATCAAACAAAGAACTAATCAAAGCTAATATTGCTATTGCCAAGTGTCCCCGGCAACGGCTCCAAAAACTTGATGTCGCCCAGATGGTCTATAAAACTAATGAATAAAAACCTAACTAGACTCCTAAGTAATAACAGGAGTACCTTCAACTAAACCGCACTGACAAGCAAGTGTACCTATCGAGTGTAGCATAGCTTAATGGTAAACCGAAATATCGAACCCTAGAGACACGGAATACTAATACTAGACTCTGACTCGAACTAAAGATTTATTAATGGGGGGTTGACTACACTAAAGATTAACTAAGAATGCAGCAAACTAAGAACGAATCAAGCTATCAAGACAAAGAACTAAGGAAATATCAGAGATGGGAAGAATACCACCTGGGTCGGAATCCTACTTGCAAAGTACAAGTTCTACCGGCTCCGAAAACTATGATGGATCTGGGTTTCTAAGGAAACAACTCTAGATGACCTAGTGGATACCTAATCACTCTCTGAGGGTGTCACCAAATAAGGAACCGAAAGATGTAATAAACTCACCAGATAGTGGATTACCTTTCAGTCTCTCCAACAATGATAAAGTACCAAAATAGACAGATAACCTTTCAGTCTCACTGTCCACCATACATTCGAAGAATGCACGGGGTAATCTCAAGATACGAATTATGACTTAGAATAGCAACAATCACTAGACACCTAATACCAACTTCCTCTCAGACAGCTGACACTCGGATTCCTAATGACGAATACTAAAGGACTATCTCTCACTTCTCAGGTATTGAGACAGGATACACACTCAGTTCTAATGAATACTCAATCACAACTCCTATGGATCACTATCTCTAGCAAACCACACAAATGACCACAAATCCCAAGATATATGACCTAGATATGCAAATCAAGTTGGAAGACATCCACAATCAACGTACGAAATCGAAATCAAACACCAATCAAATCTAAGCATGCACATACATCATAATTAACATCATAAGATCCTTACAAAATCATTAACCATCAATATACTCCAAAACCAGTAAAAATCGTAACTTTAGCAAGCAATTTTCATAAGACCCAGGCAGTATCAATGTTTTAGCCTAGGATCATGCTCAAAACAACTAGAACAGAAGTATAAACACAAAACATGGTTTCAAACAAAGCAAAAAAAGATAAAAATCGAATCTTGAAACCGAAAACGTTAAATCTAACAAACCCGGGATCAAAGTCTTCAACTTTCTCCTCCAATTGACTTCTTACTCCTCAAAATCGCCTCTGGTCTCTCTCTAAATGGCTAATAATTGAACTCCTTGAATAATGCCAGTACAATTCTATTAAAACTCGAATTAGGGCTTTTTGCGCAAATTAGGGCCTCTCGCGTACCGTGAGACATCAGGTTGGGTTCCTCGCGTACCGCGAGGAACAAATTAGTCGCGGCCGTATCTGGCTTCCCTCGCGTACCACGAGGATCTTCTCTTTGTCTCTCGCGTACCGCGAGGACTCAAAATTTCAACTTTTTCTCTTTTAATCTTCCGACTTCATTCTCTTGCTCGGTTTCTTCACGATATAGCTTCCTATTCCACACGACATAAAACTAATAAAAAACGAATAAAAACGCTAGGAATAAAGATGTGTGCTTCGCACTACAACAATAGGACAAAGACACACAATTAAGACTCACAAATAAAAGAAAGAAACAAACAAAAAATCACACAAATAACTAGTCAAAGCTAATGTTTCTATTGCCAAGTGTCCCCGACAACAGTGCCAAAAACTTAATGTCGCCTAGACGGTCTATAAAAACTAACAAATAAACATAACCTAGACTCCTAAGTAATAAATGGAGTACCTATGAACTAAACCGCACTGACAGACAAGTGTACCTACCGAGTGTAGCACAGCTTAATGGTAAACCGGATTATCGAACCCTAGAGACACTGAATAACTACACTAGACTCTGACTCGGAGTAAAGATAATTTGATTGGGGGGGTTTTCTACACTACTGATTAAACTAATACAGAATACTAAAGATCGACTTCAACTATTAGACAAAGGAACTCAGGAAATATCAGGAATGGGAAGAATAGCACATAGGTCGGAATCCTACTTGCAAAGCTCAACTTCTATCAGTTCTGGAAACTATGATGGATCTGGGTTTCTAAGGATAACAGCTCTAGAATACCTAGTGGATCCCTAATCACTCTCAGGATGTCACCAACTAAGAAACTCTAAAAAAGTACTAAACTCACGAGATAGTCGGATTACCTTTTAGTCTCTCTAACAATGATAATGTACCTAAAAGACAGATCACCTTTCAGTCTCACTGTCCACAATACATTTAAGATGCACGGGGTAATCTCAGGATAATAACTATGACTCGGATTAGCAACAAATACTAGAACACCTAAGGGAAACTTCCTCTCAGACAGATTTCACTCAGAATCCTAATACCGAAGACTAATCGATTATCTCTCACCTTTCGGGTATTGAAATAAGAAACACATACAGATCTAATAACTCTCAACTACAACTCCTATGGCTACTACATCTAGCAGACCACACAAACAACCACAAACACATAGTCTATGATCTAGATACGCAGTTCAAACTGAAAGACATTCACAAATAGCATACGGAATTGAAATCAAACATAAATCGGATCTAAACATGTAGAAACATCATAATCATTAACATGAGATTGCTACAACATCATTACTCCATTCAAACGAAACCAAAAACCGATAAAAACTGAATCTTTAACAAGCAATCATCATATGACCTAGGCAGTATTAAATTTTTAGCCTAGATTCATACTCAAAACATCCATTACAGAAGTAAATAAGCAAAACATAGGTTCAAACAAAGAAATCACAAATAAAGATTCGAACTTTGACACCGAATACGTAAATCTAACGAACCCGAAATCCAAAGCCTTCAACTTTAGCCTTCAATCGACTTCTCAAGCCCCAAAATCGCCGAAAGCTTCTTCTCTGTCGGCCAAAAATCGAACTCCCCCAAAGAATGGCATTAGAAAACCTAATATAATCGATTTGGGCTTTGTCACAGAATTTTTGTCTCTCGCGTACCGCGAGAGAAACTATCCAATCCCTCGCATACCGCGAGGGACAAATTAGTTAGGCCCGGGTTTTGGGATTCCTCGCGTACCGCGAGACATGCACATTCCTCCCTCGCGTACCGTGAGGGACTGATTTTCACCATTTTTGACTTTAAACTCCGGGCTTTCTTCTCATGCTCGATTTCTTCATGATTTGACTTGCTATTCACACGAGCTTCTGTAAACACAACAAAGACTCAATAGGAAACAAAAACGACTCAAAACAAAGGTAAAACTAACTAAAACGTACGAAAACAATAGGAATAAAGATGTGTGCTTTGCACTACGTCATGGACGAGTATAGAATTGAGCATACATAAGGCTTCCAACTACTGATGCATAAGGTATCATTCTCATTTGCTCATTTTCAACCTCTGTTTTGGGACATTGGAATGAACCGAAAACATCTCTTTTAACTACTGGAGCTAGAGAAGGAGAGCAGTGCTGCATGTTATAACGTGTGAGGAAACGCTCAATGTAAACCTTTTAAGATAATCCTAAGATCCCATTGACTTTATCTCGGTGTATTTCGATTCCAATAACACAAGAAGCCTCTTTGAGATCCTTCATGTCGAAATTACGCGAGAGTAAACGCTTTGAATCATGCAACATACCTAAACTATTACTTGCCAATAGAATGTCATATACGTAAAGGACAAGTATAGTAAAGTTGTTCTCACTCATCTTGAGGTAGGTGCATTGATCCACTTGATTCTTAATGAAATCTTATTTTGTTTTGTTTTGTTTTCTGTTTTGTTTGTTTTGTGTGCAGGTTTTCATTCTGAGCTCTGGGAGGTTGTTGATTATGAGGATTGCATGTTCGAGGTCGCTTAATATCATGGAGAAGAGTTTGCTACATCCGTAGAGGAGTCCCGTTCTATCCTTTTACTTTTTATGCATTTGCACCATTTTTGCTTTACTTTGTTCTCAACTTTACATTGAGGGCAATGTTTAGTTTAAGTGTGGGGATGCGAACATGATGGATTTGAATATTTTAGATTCTTGCCCCTTTCTTTAGACACATTAGGGACAATGTATGTTTCAAGTGTGAGGATGTTAGCATGAGAAAATGAAAAAAAAAATTGAAAATTTTGAAAAAATACATAAAGAGTTGTTTTTGCGAGTCCTGAGGTAACATATTTTTTAAGTCTAATGCACACAAAAGACCGGTTTTTATTCAATGTAAATCGAAAGCTAAAGGCGGATCAGGTGCAGGTTTGCGTTTCCTTAGCACGACATTCTTTAAGTATCGGGATTAAGTAGGCCCAACAGAGTCAGTTTTCAGTAATAAAATTGTTTCGGATGCCTAGGATAGTGTAGCAAGCTGGATAATGATAATTCTGCATGGTTTGTATCGGTAACCCGATTCCATCCGTTTCAGTGAGATTTTGAGCCTTTTTAGTTTCTTATATATTCACTGTTTCGTTTGTTGTGTGTTTACCTACGTGTTATATTTTGTTAGAACTTGGACATTTTGATGCATTTTGAGACCTAAGGCTGAGATGACACACATAAATGATAGAGACATTAGGATTAACCCATTTGTTTAGCCTTTTTCATTTGTTTTCCCTTACCCGGACATTATCCCTTAGTGAACCAAGTTTGAGCCTTTATCTCTTTCGTTTGATTAACTCACATATTACACCTTGAGACTTTTAGCCTTTTTATTTTTAACTCGTGTTATTAATCCGGTTCGAGTTAGTTGTGTTAGTATGTGTGTGTTTCAACAATATAGCTTATGTGAAAAAAAGTAGTTGAATTGTGTTTGAAAAAAAAGTATATAAAAATAAAAAGAGAAAAATGATGAGAAAAGACAAAAAAAAAATAGATAGTCAAAAGAATAAGCGTGAGGATCAAAGATCCTCAAATTTTTAGTTGTGTTTGTTTATTCATGCTTGGCTTGACTAGCCCCGGATTAGTTTCACCTTAGCCACTTTTATACCCTTTATCCGTACCTAAACCCTAGCCTTACATTACAACCCTTTTAAAGTCTTTTTTTTATCTGTGTATTTGTCTTATGCATTTGGGTGGAGATTTGATTGATGTTCAAGCTTATGACTAATGCCTCACTGTTAGGTTAGAGAGTTTAGATTAGGTACTGGCACATCCTTTGCTAGTTACAAATATAACACTGGGTAAAGAGAAACATTGTGAGGGGTATGAGCCGTGTATGATTATAATCTTGAAAGTAGGTGAAACTTGAATAGGTATGCCCATTTCAAAAATTAATATCATCTTGACTTGTTGGGTCGTAAATATATTGAACGTGTAAATCTTGAGGAGTTAACTGTGTCTTTGAATTTCGTGGCCTGTGTTTGATCTTGCTAGATGTGATCATATTTGTTTATTTACATAGTTGGATGTGTTGCATAGGGCTTTGCTTAGGGACAAGCAAACTTCAAGTGTGAGAATGTTTGATGTGGTGCAAAATACATATGTTTATAATGCGTATTTTACCACATTTAAATAGGTTTTGATTGTGAATTCATTGGATTATGATACTTATGTCTATATATGATGGAATTGTAGGTATTGTACAAGAAACGAGAAGAATAAGCGAGTAAACGAGTTGCGGGAATGAAGGAATAAACGGAATCGACAGGAAAAAAAAGTCCGAACTTCAGATGGGCATATCTCGGACTAGAAAATGAGTTACCGGGCTCATAATATTTGAATATTGGGTGTCTCGGAAATTCCTACAGCCCAAAGTGGATAAAATCCCGAAAATCCACCCATGTCGGACCGACATCCCCACCCATAGCGGTCATACATCTCCTCTACGGGCAGATTACGCAAATTAGGTTATAAAAACGTTTTTTACAGCCATTTTAGGGGACTTTGATTAGAGGCAGCCTAGGGACGATAGAAGACAATAAGGAGAAATAGGAATTGGTATTTGGAGCTTCCTAGAAGCCTCGGAGTGAAGATTGAAGTTTGTTTTCGGTTCGGGAACATTCGGTTTGCATATTTCTTTCTATTTTTGGAACTATTGTTGATTATGTTTCTTTATGATTCATACTTAATGATGTTTTGGAGTTGTATGAGTAGCTAAACTTGTTAGCTACCTAGGTTTGATGATTGTTTTCGTGTTTTGACGCTTTTTCGGGTTTTTATCGTATGATTTGCTGTGTTAATCTTAGAATCTCTATCTCTCCTGATTATGAATGGATATGAATACTGATTTGATGTGATTGATATTGCCATGACCATGTTTGAATGATGTTTGGTTGATTTTGTGTCTTCTAGATTTATTCTTGCATGCTAGGACGATTACTTTGTGTTTTGTCTGATTAGATAACTGACTAGAGATAGTGGTTAGTGTCTTGGCTTTGGTTTGAGTATTATTTTAGTATCCTACCTAGTCTTGAGACCGAGAGGTGATAGATTAGCCTAGAACCTCCTACCCGTTGTGTGTTAAGTCGAGCCTGCGCTAGAGCGAGATTTACCTTTCATTCGTGGATTAGTGTTCTTAGGGTTTGCTTGGGGTCTAGTTAGAGATTGTACTTTGCTCTTGGGTTGTGGATCACAACCTTTAAAAGCATTGTGAAGGTGAGACCGAGAGGTGATCCTCTATTAGACATTTTGACATCACCCGTCCTGTTCTTTACACGAGTTTAGTGTTTTCTTACGAAGTCGGTGACATGCCTAGTCGACCCTAGATTCGTACCTTTAGAGACGGTCATACGTGTAAATTCCCTTTGTCATTGCATGTTAGTAGGATTCTTACCTATGTAGTTGCTTTCTATCTGATCTTATCCTTACATCCAGCCTCCGTGTTATTAGTTGTTTGCTAGAGTTCAGAGTTGTCTTGTGTTTCATTTTTCGTAGTTTGAATCATTTATATATATTCATAGGTTAGGACTCGATAGAGGTTTAGTATTGAGAGCCTCCATAGGTATCCACGGATTGATATCTGGTCTTGCCTACGCTTATTACATACCAATCGATACACTTGCTGTTTGTGTGTTTTAGGATTGGTAATTCCTTTTTAAAACCGTTGTGTGAATTTGATTTAATTTTATATATACTTTACACACATCACGTCCATCTAATTTAGCTCAAGATTAAAGTGAGCTACTAGGGTCATCACAATCCTTAAAGAATCATTTCGAGAAACAGGATAAAAGGTCTCTTGATAGTCGATTCCTTCCTTATGAGTGAAGCCCTTTCAACTAATCTCGCTTTACAACGTTCAATGTTTCCATTCAGATCTAGTTTAGTTTTGAAGACCCATTTACATCATACGGGTTTAACGCCGTTGGGTAATTCAACTAAGTCCCAAACATCATTTTTCTTCATGGAGTTAAGCTCGTCAATCATAGCTTTATTCCATTCAGAAGACTGATAACTGCTAATGGATTCACGATAAGAGGTAGGATTGATCAGTGGGTGTTTGTTTGGTGTTTATAATGATTAATTATATGTTTTTATGTGTGGTTTAGCATGGAACAAGTTTACTTTACGTGTGGTTATGATTTATAGGTGATTGGATGCTAACTGCTAAGTATGTGTTTTGGAAGCTTGTGGAAGGAAGTAGAAGGACTAGATGTGAAAGGCTGATGAGGGAGTTCTAGAGGCTAAAACTTCACATAAGCATATCCCGAGCTACAAAATGAGTTACGAGATCCATAATATATGGATTTGGGGTGCCTCGACGATCCGGGTATGAAACAGTTGGTTTGGCCGTACAATACGGTGGAGTACCACCGTACGATACAGTGGTGGTCGTACATATGGGCGTATGAAGCGGTTTAATCAGAAAGATTTGGCCGTACAGCTTCGGGGCCACCGTACAATACCGCGGGGGTCGGTTAGAGGCCGGATTTCAAGAATTTTGACCCCATTTAAACCCAAACCTTTTGGGTTTCGAATCTCATTGATTCTTAGCCGTTTTTGGATGAAAAAAAAGAGTTTTTGGAGCAACTTTTGAAGGATTTTCACTTTGGTTTTATGTTTTTGATGTCTAAACTAATTTTTAGCGTTATTGTTAGGGCTGGCAATTCCTACCTATTTAAAACACGATTAAACCTGTTTAAGAAAAAGTACACTATGTGACTCCATCATTTCTCCTTCTTGGTACATAAAAGATACAACTGTCTTATAGACATTAGATATAAAGAAGTTAAACGAGTCGTATTCATATTTGATACTTGTGTTATCCGCGTCGCCTATGACCTGTTTAGACACGAATTACCTGTTTTGCCAGCCCTAGTTATTGTGATGACTATGAGCGGCTAAGCTACATTGTGATCCCTCCGGGTGAATGATTCTTACATGCAATCGTTTGGTTTTAGTTTCTTGTCTAGTGTTGGATTGGATTTTGTGAACCCGTTAAGTTCTTTGAATTCAATTGTCTGTTTGATTTTTGAACAATTTAATGTTATTTAATTCTTGCACTTGTGTCATCGTTTCTTGGTTTTCTTGCAGGGGGAATAATTTGGCTGTGTGTTTAGGTTTTATACTATTGAGTTGGGTCGAACAATTTCAACAAGGTCATGTCTATGTGATCTCCTATCTAGCGTGAATTAAAACTAAACCGTTATTTTGCTGAATCAGAAACCCGGAGTGGTCACTCCTTTTCCAATTGTTTTCAAAACTCATTACTTGTGTTTGCTTTTGAAAGTGTTTTCTCGATCGCTCCAAATAAAAAGTTTCAATTTTTACTTCTAATTGCTTAAATACATCGTAATTTACAAATAGCGTTTTTCACGAATTTCCTATGGATTCGACAACCCTACCTCCTATATTGCAGTCTAAAGTACCTAAGAAGTGGTTTTTACTTTAATTTTTTATTAGCCTTAGACACGTGATCAAGGATTGGTAAACTTCCCGACATCCATTTCAGCTTCAGTCAGGTAGGTTACATAATCATCAAAGTTAGTAGGCCTTTTGGACCTAGACGACCTCCTGAGTAAATTATCAGGTTCAACATTGTCTTGATGTCGGTCATTTGATGTGCCTTCATTCTCAGGCATAAACGGAGTAGCATTAAGTTCTGAGTGTGGAGGAGGTGGTGCAGTGACGTGCGGTGCAACGTCATGTACAAGAGGAGTAATCGGAGGTAAAGTAAGTGACGAATCTCTCCCCCCCTCCCCATGCTTCTTGTACTTCTTGCAAATCATGATAAGGATTTTCACTGCTCCCATTGACCTTAAAATCCTCAAGGAATTCAGCACGCTTGGTTTCTACAATACGAGTGACGTGAGAAGGACAGTAGAATCTATAACCCTTTGAATGATCGGGATAACCGATAAAGTAGCAAGTGACGGTTTTCATGTCAAGTTTCTTTAAGAAAGGATTATAGAGTTTAGCTTGAGCGAGACAACCCCACACTTTCATATATCTTAGACTCGGTTTCCTTCCTGTCCATAGTTCATAAAGAGTTTTAGGGACAGATTTCGACGGAACTCTATTGAGTATATGAACGACTGCTTTTAAGGCCTCGGTCCAGAGGAATGAGGGTAAACCTGAGTTGGCTAACATACTGTGTACCATGTCCATTAGGGTCCTGTTTCTTCTCTCAGCAACACCATTCTGTTGAGTAGTATCTAGCTTCCATGAAGCTATATCTAAGCTTTAACCCCCTTTTAACACGTAAATATCCGATCGTTATGTTAAAAACCCATAAAAACCCTAAAACCCATTTTCAAACAGAAACTCAGATCTGGATGGGTTTTGTTACCTGTTTGAACTCGATTCTTTGATCCTTAGCTTCCGTTGATGATGAAGATTGATCCTAGAGCTCCCCAACTCGAATCCCGACTCTCCCTCTCTCTAAACTCTCTCAAGCTTTCTCTCTCTAGAATGGTTGTAATGAAGATGGTGGAAGAATGAGGTGGGGGAGGGGAAGAACTAGGGTTTTAGAGGCCCTCCTCCACTCTTAAGCCCACGCGACCCATCTCCGACCCACGACCCCGCCCATCATGTCCCGCCACTTCTCTTAAAATAAAACCCACATCCGAACATGAATAAAATTCCAGAAGTTACAACAATGTTTTTTAAACTCAAATAACTTTTTATACAACATTATTTTTAAAAACAAAGTACACCTTATAATCAAACATTTTGTTATCTTTAATTTGAGTATAATATTGCTATATTTTTTTAAAAGAAATGACATAAAAGAAAAGACGTAATCCACTTAACGAAATCTGTGCTGGTTGTTAACTAGTACAATTATATAATATAACAACATAGTTGTAAATATTAAACCAACACAAATTATGGTCATAAACTGTGTTGTTTTCTGTGCGCATAGATGACGCAAATACCCTTTGACCATGAATCAATATCGTATATGTGGCGCACTCTCCTTGCTTCCTATGCTTTTTAGACAAAAACCACTTTATAGTGGAACCTTCCTCTCTTTCTCTTTCTCTCTCTACATATATATATATATATATATATATATATAAAAAAAGTTACATAAATAGCCCCTCATAATTTATATTACAATTATTTTAAGTAAATTGTAAAAACAACCATAAATATTAAGTTATCTTAATGATTTGCACAAATAGTCCCTCATATTTAAAATGATTGAATTACCTTTCTAATTAACTGAAAAAACTAACAAAGTTAGTCAAATGGACCAAAACCGTTACAAAATGCAAATCACAAAGGTTTATACGTTAAAAGATTCATTTTTGGATTGAAAGGGATAAACAAGCCAAAAACGAAATTTACTTTAGGAAAAAAACAAGGCAAACCATTATGTAGCACCCCGTGAAAATATGTGAACCACTCGTGACCATTCACGAGCAAAAACAAGCCATTGCCTAAAACTATCCGTATGCATATTGCGGCGACAAATCTATATCTTGACATCTACGATGGGTTGTCATGTTCGTGCTACGATCCTAAATGACAAATTTTTATATGAACATATTTTATACATTATTCAGTACATCACCAATTACTACTTATACTTCATATTACATAATAATTATAAACACACGTGATCGTATACCAAGTAATTTTTTGATGCAAACATCATGCAACTTCCATACACATAAACATTTATAAAGATATAAGAATAAAAATTGCTTCAAGGTGTCAAATTTATGTCGAAACCAACATGACTTAACATCCATCATTTATAAATTCTTATAAAAATACATTTATAATTCAAACATTCTTTATTTTTCCATTTTTATAGATTTTAAAGTCAAATGGAGTTAAACCTATACATTGACACATAGTCAAAGGTTAGTTTTGTAATTTTGTCATAATTAAATCATTCCCAAAGGTTGCCTTTGAGGGGAGGTTAAAGGTTTGGATGTCGAAATCCTGAATCGAAAACAACTTATCATCTTCGTTTAACCCTAAATAAATACATCCGCCGATGAAGATTGCGGCAAGGTGAAATCTTTCCGATCATGTCTCTGCCGGGAAATCGAACCAGGTAAATTCCGATTCCGAATCCTCATTTCCTGCAGCTATTTTCCGTCTGACAAATTGACGAATTGCATCGTTTTTAACGACTCCGTTCATCCGTCGTTCGCACGAGCTCCTTTGCTTGCTATGCTTGATTAGATTATCATTGGTTATTCAGTTGAATTTGTGTTTCCAATTTCTCTGTTATCATGATGATTAGCAACAATTTGGAACTTGATGTTCGGTGTTCTTCTTTAGTAAATTTGGTATGTAAACCCTAGATTTCAAAATATCATTGACGGACATGTTATCATTTGAAGAATTTGTTTCTATGCATCTAGTAAATTGTAATTGCTAGGTTAAATAATTAATTTCTAGGTTAAATAATCATGCTTGACTTGTAATTGCCAGGTTAAATAATTTCTATCCTTTTTGTTATAAATAATTGAAGTAATTTGACCTTTTTTTTATTTCCAGGGTGCTCTGCAAGTTCTTTGCTCATGGTGCATGCCTGAAAGGGGAGCATTGTGAGTTCTCGCATGACTGGAAGGATCCGGCTAATAATGTACGGTTTCTTTTACTAGTTTACCGTCAAACCGTATGTTAAACTATGTCATAAACTCATAACAGACCTGGATGTTCATCACTTTGTTGTAACAGGTGTGCACTTTTTATCAGAAAGGAGCTTGTGCGTATGGTAGTCGATGCAGATATGATCATGTTAAGGTTTCTCAAAGGCAAGCTTCTGCGTCTTCATCCGCGTATCCTTATCAATATGCTGTTTCAGAATCTGTGTCTGCAACTGTAGTGCCAGGTGTCACTGGGGAGCTTTCTGCTCCAAGTAGACCTTATGTATCTGCTGCACAATCTGCGTGGGTTGAAGGTTCTGGAGAGAACGATTTGTTAAATGATATTGGGCAGTCAAGGAGTACTAATCCATCTGATATTGTGATGTGTTCATTTGCTGCTGCTGGTAATTGTCCTCGCGGAGAAAGTTGCCCTCATGTTCATGGTGATTTGTGTCCTACATGCAGAAAACAATGCTTGCATCCTTTTAGGCCCGATGAAAGAGAAGAACATAAAAGAAGTTGTAAGAAGAAACATAAGCATCTTGAGGCAATGAAGCATAGTCAAGAAATAGAATGCAGTGTTTGCCTTGAACGTGTACTTTTGAAACCAACAACAGCTGAGAGGAAATTTGGGTTATTATCGGAATGTGATCATCCGTTTTGTATATCATGTATTAGGAATTGGCGAAGTAGCTCCCCAACTTCTGGAATGGATGTGAATTCGGCTTTAAGATCCTGCCCAATATGTAGGAAGCTTTCATACTTTGTTATTCCTAGTGTTATTTGGTATGCGACAAAAGAGGAAAAACAGGAAATTGTGGATAGCTACAAAACAAAACTGAGGTATAGTTTTCTAACTATCATTATATATCTACTTCAAAATCATTTTGGGTAAGACTTTTTCTTGATTATTATTTTGCTACCTTCCATGTATATAGAGTTAAGGAGATTATACTTACAAAACCACAAACCTAATATTTTTACTTGGAGATTAGTAGATTACATATCGGCCATTGCTTTCATCTATTGCTTTTTTGTTTTTCTATGGTTACTGAGTTTATACTACTTGTGAATAACATTTGTTTTTTAGAAATAGATTTATAGAGTACATCACATACTTTCGATTAACCAGTGCAGTTGGAAGCCTAGGTTTTATGGCTCAAACTTTTTGGTTTTGAGGTTCTTTTGGTGTCATATAGAGTTATTTTTGGCTATATAGTCAACGGCCCACGAGGCGCGCTCGAAGGCACGCAACACGACCAATTTGATGAAGTGCAGGTGAGGCGTTCACCTTGACTAGGCACAAGGCATTGAACTAGGCAATTTCTTTTTCTTTCTTCTTTCTTCCCAACAGCTACTTCTTTCTTCTCTTCTTTCTTTTGAGCGGCCGATTCTTCCTTTTCAGCGCCCGATTCTCTCAACACAGATGCGTGGCGCCTACTTTTTTTTAGTTTTGGGCTTTCTTTCTTTTACTTAGTTGTTGACTCTTTTTCTTTTATATGGGCTTTCCTTTTATTATTCCGGACTTCTTTTTTTATTTGTTGGGTATAATTAATATAATATACAATGATTTTAAATGCTTTTTAATTTTCTATAGCTAGTATACAACTAGTTATACTAGATTTTTTTAATCTGATGGTTAAAAGGTTCTTGATATTCATTGAATGATTTCAATTGCTAATTACATTAGAATTCTAATTATATTTGGGAGTAATATTAATTTTATATACCTATATATGTATATTTTTGTTTTATTATTCTTTCGCTTTTCTTGTGTTGGGTGTATGCTTTTTTACTCCTAGGCAACAAATGAGTTCTTTGCGCCTTTGACTACCTAGATTCTTGGACATGCGTGTTCAAATGCAGTTTTGGGGTTTGAATTTAACGCGGGACGGAATTGCAACACGACGTGTTTTACACGAGGTGAAAACGAGCAAAGATAAAAAGAGAAAAATAATTTTAAGGTTTAGTAGTCGAAGGCGCTAGGCGCACTCAAGGTGCGAAGGGTGAGCCTGTCAATAGTTGTTTTGTCTTCATGACTCTTCACCATGCTAACATCTTTCTTCACCTCTGATATTGTGGCGTCAACCGCTATATATGTGGCACATCATCATCATTTTAAGATTCGTCGTTTTGACCTCATTTATTGCTTTGACTTCGTGAGTCTCCACCATGCTAATATCTTTCATCACCTCCAACATTATGGCTTCAATCTCTATATCTTAACTGAGATTCATCGGTTTCTACATCAAAGTTATCATCACAAGGTACATACTCTTCATCAAGTGATAAGTAGTTATAATGATTGATTTCATCTTGACAAAAGCTTGATAGCTATGACTAGAGTTGCGAATACCTCCGTTAGGGGGATGCCGAGTAAACATCATAGTGACCACCCTCATCATGTTTCTGCCACCTACAATCACGACACATAGTTCTTCAAGGATCGTGTTGAGTTTGTCTACTTAGCATACATACCCTCAAACGCACTCATCAATCCTAGGATCTACACCATAAGAACGAGGATGTTGATTCACTTCAATGTACTGTGACATCAGGATACGCTCTCTTATACCATCCAAGATAGAATTGCGTCTCGTTGAGTATGGTCCAAGGCCGAAGCAAAAAAAAAAGATTAAAAGAGAATTTATTCTTCAAGAAAAATCGATATATTATTGAATGAGCTTTCAAGGGTACAATAGGTTGCTTTTATAGGAGATTCTAACCATTTGTCATCAACCGACAACTAAGAAATTAAATACAACACTTGATAGATTAGATGTGTCAACCAATCAACATCACTAATTGGTGACAACTTACAATTTGCTTATTAAATGAAAATCTAGAAAATCTTCAAAGTCAAGTTGATATTGATTGCTGTTTTTAACGCATCTTCTACGCTCCTACCATTCCGTTTATCAGTTCGTTAATCGGATTAATTGTTACTCATCATTCTCTCTCACTTGAAAAGAACATGCCCTCGAGTTCTTGGAGTATAAAGCTTTAGTTGATGTGTTGTTTAATTTCCCCACTTCCACAAATCTTATCTCTCTACCGTCACCTTCTGGTTTCACGTTTTCATTCATTTAAATGTTGTTTGTCTCTCAATAGCTTTTATCATGTTAACAAGATTGATGCCATTAGCTTCTTTGTCATTGTTCTTTTCAGCAATGCTTGCCTTGTTTTTATGACTCATCATCATGCTAACATCTTTCTTCACCTCCAATATTATGGCGCCAACCTCTATACCTTCTTAGGAGTCATGAGTCTCAACCATGCTAACATCTTTCTTCACCTTCAACATCATGACTTCAATCACTATATCTTGTTGTGGCACATCATCATCATTTTGAGATTCATCGGTTTCTACCTTGGGGTTATCAATCACAACATACATATTCCTTATTAAATGAGAAGTCATCATAATGGATTGACTTCTTCATGTCAACAAGAGGTCGATAGCTACAACCAGTGCTACCGGTGCCTCTTTTACAGGGCTGCTGAATAACACCTTAGTAACTACCCTCGTGATTTTTGTTGACTTTTTTACAAACCTACAATCACGACACGTAGTTCTTCAAGGATGGCGTTGAGTTTGTTAGTCTTAGCATAGAAACCCTCAAACGCACGCATAAACTATCAACCCAAGAACTAGGAGGTTGATTTACTCCAACACAATGTCATTAGGATACTAACGAGCTTTGATACCACCTGATGACGAAATTACAACATGTTGCTATATGCTAGGTTGAAGCGAAGAAAGATAAAGAGCAGTGTTGTAAAAATCGCTAGGCGCTAGTCAGGCGGTGGGTACCGACTAGTGATTAATCGGGATTAATTGGGATTATTCGGATTGGAATTTTTATATGCAATTTTCATATTTATATATATATACACACACATTTTTATATGTAATTTTCAAAATTATATATATATACACACATTTTTTAAAGAAGCTGGAATTTACAAGAACTAAACTGAAAATCGTCGGAACCTTGGTTTTAAATTGCGCGATGTGCTCCGATGCGTTTGGTCACAAAATCCAATGCGCTATCGTGATGCGCTCTTTATTAAAAAAATACTAAAATATTAATTATACATAAAAAGTTGTAAAATATATTATGTAATCATATTATCAAACAAAAACATCAATGTAATACTCTAACTATCAAACAAAAAACATATTATGTTATCATATCATCAAACAGAAAACATCAATGAAACAGAAAACACATATTATCAAACTTAAAACACATATTATTAAACATAAAACAACAGGTCTAATACTCTAATTCAAACAGAAACCCATTTTCAAAAGACCCTAATAGAAAAATACAAAATTTTCCATATTGCACGCAATATAGCGCATCTTGCGATGACCGCATTATGCGAAATCGGCGCATTATTAGCGCATCATGTAAACGCATCGCATCAGATGTCGCGATGCGCTATGAATGGCGCAACGGGCGCATCACGCATTATGCGCGCAATTTAAAACCAAGGCCGGAACCTGCCGGAATCTCACCAGAACCCTACCGGAATCTCGCCGGAAAAACGGGAAGTGACCGATTTTTGGCCGACTAGGTCCGATTAGGCCCGCCTAGGCCCGATTAGCGATTTTTAGTCCGATTAGGGCAAAATTCCTATGTAAAAGGGCGATTACCGATTAATCGCAGACTAATCGGGATTTTTGCAACACTGATAAAGAGAGAAAAATACTCTTCAAGAAGGTGAACCTGGTGCTTGACTTAGCTCTCGCATTTGCGTAGGGTTTGGGGAGGAGGGCCGGATCGCTTCACGATCTGATGTATGTAGCAACAACCTTACCAGTTGCTCCAAAGCCTGCCCTTAGAAAAATACTCTTTAGGAGAAAATTGATATATTATTGAATGAGTTTTCAAGGTTTCAATAGATTTCTTTTAGAGGAGATTCTAGCCATTTGTCATCAATTGACAACTAAGAAATAAAATATGACACGAAATTAAATGTGACAACCAATCAACATCATGAATTGGTGACACCTCAAGGTTTGCTTGTTAAATGAAGATCAAGAAGTTTTTTCGAAATCAAGTTGGAGAATCATAGCCGTTTGTCACCGATCCATGTATGAATCCGTTAATTGGGTTATTTGGCCCTCATCAGAACTAGACATTTTATGTACTCTCATATTTGTGCCGGTTCTGATAGTAATAAAATGAATAGCCAGTAGTGAACACAATGCCTGAGGTTGGAATAACAATTGTGACCATCAAACTTAATATCGACATACAAAACTCATTAAATAATGTGATTGAACCTTCATTGCAAGAAATACTTGCATTAATTCATTTGAAACCAACTTGCAATGCCTTCACAAGCTTTTGTAGTTCAATGATGCATGGTTGTATTACTACATCTTCCTCGTTACATTGTTTTATGAACTATTTTGTTCGATACGTGCTTTATGGTTTTTGAATCACTCAACACTTAATAGTAACTCTTTTTGCAGGTCTATTGACTGCAGGCACTTTGACTTTGGAAATGGGACGTGCCCATTTGGAACCAGTTGTTTTTACAAGGTAATTGGAAGCATTAAATGTTGTATAGTTATTCTGGAGCATATAGTAAAGAGGTTTTGGGCGTCTTTCTTAACAGCATGCATACCGTGATGGCCGCTTAGAAGAAGTTGTTTTGCGCCATCTTGGGGCTGAAGATGGACAGACTGTCGTTGCTAAAGATATTAGGTTCTACAAATTCTATTTTACACAATTTAGTTTACAAGTGGCATGCATTTCTTCTTTTCTGTTTCAACCTTACATATATTTTCATTTTAATAATGTCTACAGGCTGTCTGACTTCCTCAACCGCATGCGCATAAGGTGAACCATACTGCTTAACTTCAGGTTAGCTTATGTGCACTTAAATCGATGTATTTTCCTTATATTTAGAGGTAACTATTTCAACCCATTTCCTTCTAAAAAGGCGGATTGAAGTTATGTCTTCTCAGCCTTTCAGGGGTGTAAACGAGCCGAGCCGAGCTCGAGTTTGCTTAATCTCAAGCTCAGGTTGTTTAACTTAAGAGAGCTCGAGCTCGGCTTGTTTAGAGCTCTATTTCTAAAGCTCGAGTTCGGCTCGTGAGCAGCTTGGCTTGTGCTCAGGTCGTTTATTGTTTATTAATTGTTTTTTTATAATTATAGTTTTTATAGATAACATAGTATATATATTATTTAATTATTTTTAGCATAATCTTATATATAATAATAATTATTATGTAAAATATGTTCATAATATATTAAATAAAAGTTACATAAACAAAAAGTTGGTTTAGGCTCGCGAGCTTAGTTAAGCTTGATATGTGAAGCTCGAGCTCATTTAAGCTCGGCTAGATTCGAGTTTTTAGCGAGCCCATCTCTAGGAGCTTACGAGCGTCTTCTCTAACAGGTCAAACGATTCAAAGATGTATATTCAGTGCTTAATGAAATCATTTTCTTCAAACTATTAGATCACTGATGGCATTATATAGTATTCTTTTTGTTATCATGTTTTTGAGTCGCTAATTATTTGTAAAAGATTTAAAAATTTTGGACAAAATGTTTCAGGGTTAACCAACTGTTTTGACCCGTTACCCGTATTGAACATCTTCCCCATTCTGGCACCTCTAACTATACATATTTTGGGGGTCTGAAATATATTGTGTGCAGGATATTTGGTGTAGCTAGGTATGCCCCATCATAAAACACTTTCCTCTTTAGATGTTAGTGTGGCTCTACAGATATTCTCAAGGTATCAAATGGTAGTTTCCATTCTTTTTTCTCGATTATCGTCTTTAAAGCCATTAATTTAATAGCCAGAACTTGTGTGTGTTTTATTGATCATATCAGATGGTTGTAGAGCCGAATACGGGGCATGCTTAAAAATGGCATCTAAGAATAACTTGCACCTTATATTTTTTTTGTGGATAAAGAAAGTGTATGTTGATTGAGTTGAAACAATCTCAGTGATAAACAGATAAGTTAAAAAACTTGTATGAAACATAAAGTGAAGGGAAACGTAAAGGGTCAAAAGTTGACCTTGTGTTCCTGGGCGCCCTGCCCATTTTGTATGTTTTGGGGACTGTACATGGTTTTGATTTTGATTATGGCTCGGTTTGTTTTTGTTTTTTAAGGTTATGTTAATAATGATGTTGTCTCCATAAGATTGGGATGGTAAATTTAGATCATATCAAAGATTTTAAGAACCTATAGTCGAGATTTGGATCATAGACAAGAAGCTATATTTGTATTATATCATATGCAAAATTGGCATGTTATCTTAAACCTAATCTTAACAAGCATGATTCAACATTTCCAAAAGAAAAACTGGTCTCCTTTATAGATTATCATGTTTACGAAGCTCAACTTAGAAAAGTTGGAGGTGATCAAGCTCATTTGATGATTATCAAATAAGAACTTGATCTTGTTGGGCGAGTTCTTATTCTTGATGGGTGGTTCAACATGACGACGATGGGGAGCCGGAAACATCTTTTAAAAGAAAACAGAATAAGATGAATGAATATTTTGCTTAGCTCATTGGCTAAGGTTTTTAATCTTTTATCATCACTTGATGAGAGATCATAATGACAATGGAACAGTTGGACCGAGTGTAGTAAAGTATAAGATAAATGACCCGTCAAAAATTGGATTGATATGCTTGGGATTCAAGAAGGTTTCCACATTGTTAAAGACTATGACTTGGAAACAAAAATACATAGATATGTAGAGCCTCCTACAATAGCCGTGCAACATTATGTGTAGTATTAAGAAACATAATATACGACCATTTAAGGTTTGGGCAAACGCCATACAAAAACCAACAATTTTTTGCACATATAAAACTGACATAATTTGTTTTTCTTACAAAAGTCACTTAACAAATTTTTTCATATAAAAAACCAACATACTTTCTCGTTTTGCTCATAAAAATCTCTCGACAACTATTTATTCTACCAAATGAATCAGCGGAAGGCTGACAAAGGAAATTGACCGACAAAATTTTCTACAAAGAGATAATTTGTAATCAAATTAAATCAATTTTGTAAAAATATCTATAAAATCTATGAAAACAAATAGACAATCAAATCGTTTTACAATTGAATCGCTTGCTTTGCTCTTGGTTCTGTCGTTCGATTACCTTTGTCTTGCTTTTGCTGATTCATCTGCTAGGGTAAATAGCTGTCGAGTGATTTTTGTGAGAAAACAAAAAGGTATGTTGGTTTTTTATGGGTAAAAAATTGTTGAGTGACTTGTGAGAAAAAAAAAGAGAGTATGTTGATTTTTTATGTGAAAAATTGTTGAGGGATTTTTGTGAGAAAAACAAAATATTGTTAGTTTTTTTATGGTATTTGCCCTTAAAATCTCTCACGTAGAGATGATATTTTTGATAAATATTGGGAATTTTATATCATTAAAATAAACGATTATGTAAATTTATAATCAGTCATGCTACCTTGTATGGAAAATAGAGAACTTGAAAGATTGAAACACACAACTAGGCCTATGCATGTCTTGTGTGGAAAATAAAGAATTTGTAAGATTGAAAGACACAACTAGGCCCTACTTGTATGCATTACGCATAGGGTGTTTACGGTTCGATTTTGACGATTTTTAAATGAAACCATAAGTCAAACCGTTGGTAAACAGTTTTTTATTATAAAAAATCGAAACCGAACCATTAAAATTTTAAACTGAACCAAACCAAACCAAACCGTTATTATCGGTTTAGTTTCACGATTTAGGTTTTATATAAAATGTGTAACATATATAACAAAAAAGTTGTAGTTTGCAACATATATAATTACAGGTAATATTGAATGCTTTGTGTATTTCATGAAATTGAAGAAGTTTGATAAAATAGTTCAATGCTGTAAACAATACTGTTATGTGATTATTTGATAAGATAATTTGATTATGCCCAAACAAAGATAAACTAGTATAAATCCCATTTGTTACACTTTTAAGTCTTTATTTTAACTAATTGAGTTATTTAGCTCAGTAACTAATTAAGCTCAAAATAATAAATAATATATCTAATATGAGATATCATTCATGTTATACTTTGCTTGTTCATATTCGTTGATAACATTTTACCATTCTTTATTATAAAACCTGAATTCATAAACTTTAGAACTGTATTGTATGCGATAAGACTTTGTAGTTTTATTTCATTATCACATGATTGTTCCTTATATAACATTATGCATGCATGATTATGTGTATGTATTATTGTTTTATCCTTTGATACCAAGTTATAACTACATACACTACTAGAAAAAAGTACGAAATACTTGCGACATAATATGATGGTGATTTTAGTGTCATCAACCTAGTTAGTGTATTTGGGTTTACTTGCTGACCAAATGAGAAGTTATACTGAAACATCAAACAAGTTGGTAAGTGTGGAGTGCACACTTGTTTGATGATCTTATGACTTATGGTGCTTAATACCTTGTGGTGCTTAATACCTTGTGGTGTCAAGGGTGCAAAGCCCACTGAACAACAAGGGTCCGGGCCAGCACCCCTGGTTAGCAGGGTCCTAGGGGCAGCAACACCTAGTGGGGTCCAAGGGGCAACGCCTCTGGATGGTCTTTCGGACCAGATTGGTCAAGCTGACTAGTTTACTCTTCCAGACTAAAAATTGCTCTTCTTGAGTAAACATGCTCTCCTGAGTGAGTTTTGCCTCTCTAGAGTAGATTGGCTCTCCCGAGTAGATTGTCTCTCCTGAGTACATTGCCTCTTTTGAGTAGAATGCCTTAGCAGTTATGGTTGACGGTTGTGACGGTTTTAAGCCAATAACCGTTATAACGTTCCAATGTAACTGTTTATCCCTTATATAAATGTGAATTTGGTCATTATAATTATATTAAATACGAAATTCTCTAACAGACTTTCATATATTGGTTCTTGAATCTCTGATTCTTATTCGATTGAATTCTGTGTATACCAAGGAAATAATTCAATCTGAAAGTGAACGATCACGATTGTCAGAGAATCCAAGTCACATCATATACACGAACCAGAACTCCTACACAATACGACAGCATAGCGATGAAACTAAAAACCCAAGCCATTGTCGCAAATGTGTAGTAAACTGTGATGTATTTCCGACAAAACTAGTAATAATCTTAATAATTATAATCAAAATACCCTTTTAACTAAATCATCGTAATTAATTTTTTTTTGTCACAAATGCGTCTCAATTTGTGACATATTACCGACAAAAAGAGTAATAATCTTAATATTATAGATAAAAATTCAATATATTTATAATAATGGATATTGTTTTCATCGTAAACGTGTCGCAATTTGCGACACAAAGAGTAATAAGCTTAAGGGAAAAGTCCCCAAAGTGTCCTTATTACCTTTCTTAGAGTGAAATGTCATTTTCGTCACTGTGGTTTAGCCATTTTAGGCACTTTCATCAAAAAACTTTTTTTTAGCTTTTTCGTCTCTGACTTTTCAAAATCTAGTCATTTTCATCCACCTATCTAACTCCGTTTACTTTTTAACGTTAAATTATGAGCAATTTGGTCTTTTCAACTGACTTCTACTCTCTATGGCATTAAAAAAGAATTTTTGTAAAAAACCAAATTGCCTCTGATTTAACGTTAAAATGTAGACGGAGTTAGTCAGGTGGATGAAAATGGCTAGATTTTGAAAAGTCATGGACAAAAAAGCTTTCCGTTGACTGATTTTTTTCAAGAATATCCCCTTTAACACCGTTGTTCGACAGTGTTTGAAAAAACTCCGACGACATTGGTTTTTGAAAAATCCAACGGTGTTTGAAAAAAATCCGACGGCATTTGGAAAAAAATCCGACGGTGTAATACCGTCGTCCGACGGTGTTTGGAAAAACAAATCCGATGGTGTTATACCGTCGTCCGACGGTGTTTGAAAAAAATAATTTTATCTCAACAATTTTGTAAAAAAGAAAATAAAATAAAATCTATTTTGAAAAAAAAATAGTGATTTTATATAAATACAATAAGATCCTACCTCAGCAATTTTTGTAAAAAAGAAGTTACCGACGGATCCGTCTGTGTTTATAAACATACCGGCGATTTGGATACGTGGCGGGCTATGGTTGGCTAAGAACATCGTCGGACAACCATGTTATACGGTCGGTTCTGATAGGTATATGATGGGACATTTTTGGAATGGAATAGTAGGGACAGATTAGAGGACAAGAAAATTAATAAGGACATTTTGAGTATTTTAGAGATGAAAAAACATGTACAAAATGGGTTATTCTACCTATTTCCAGCCATTGTAAATTTACTTGTATATTATCTAACCTATTTAAAAGGCAATGGGTTAGCACATTTTCATTGGCCAATTTTTTTTATTTGTTTCATTTATTAACCACACTTCTCGATTCCCAACATTTAAATCAAATGTTTATAACCTATTTAGTCTATTAGGATTGATTGCTCAAGATCTTTACTAATTTGTACAAAGATTTCACTTTAGGTTTATTTCAAGAACCCAACACTTTTTACACAACATGTATAGTCTGATGTATATAACCATTTTGGCCTATTTCCAGGCCATATTTATTTCTGGTGTTCAAAACAAAAGTGTAGACGACTCGTTTAGCTTTCCAACAAAAAGAACACGTCAAACAAAAAATTCTATGATTTTTGCAAAACTATCCTGAATCTATCAAAAAGTTACGAATTTTAGGTTTAATGTTCTTCCTAATTCAACCCAACCCTTTAGGGTATGGAGTATACTCATGTGATTATGAGTGGTGTAAGCAAAAAGTGCACGTCACGTGGCCACCACCTCACCCACCCAGATTTCTACACCACTCTCACATTGGAGGGATTTACTTGTGTAAGTGTAAGTGTAAGTAGTGTGAGCATTAATTATTTTTAATTTTTAGTCATACAAATTTTATTCATTCAAAATTAAACAAAAATTAAATATTAATATTATATTAAATATACCGAAATACATAACTTAACTTTAAATTAATCATAATTAACATTATATTTTTCCTTCAAATTTCTTTTTTGGTTCTCCAAAAATTTACGCACAGGTCCATGTAGATGATCAATGTTGAAGGCGAAAATTTTGTAGTTTTCTCTCTCCTTTTTTTCTCTTTATGTCGATCTTCTCCTTCTGATACAAGTTAAATTATCTCATTTCATATACCATTTGTTGACCGATCTCATCGTGAGCGGTAAGGGAACCCGAGCCGGAAGCTTTCTGTTTTTCTTTTTTCTTTTCGATCGGCCGTGGTATTTCTTCCACGTCTTCCGGTGTATCAGGGTATAGATCATAGAAAGTTCTTCCGTCGGATGCGACCGGACTATCCAACATCTCTACTGAGGATTGTTTCTTTGACGATCCACCCCTTGGAGTTGTTCCGCCACTTGGATCCGACAACGCTTGCCATTTGGGCAAACGCCTCAAAATTTCCCAAATCGCCATTGGAGGCGTGCCGCCATGACCGTCTTGGTAGCGAGTTGTTGCGATCTGGAAAACGTCGGCATCGCTACAACCGCTTCGCTGGCTCCTCTAAGCACCTTGATAAATTCCGTGGAACTTTGCGACCTTTTTGTTTATATCCTGATATTTAAAGCTAAGTTGGTCGAGAGTACGGTACTCGGGTTAGTCCATTAAGTTATAAAATTTTCTACTTATACAGGACCATAGGGCATTGTTTGATTGAGCGTTACCTACAAATTTTAAACAATTAGTCTAATAAAGTTTAAATAATTAACTAATAAATTAAAAGTAAATACCGATCATGGGATCCTCCGACTCGTCAGCAAACGTCTTTGCCAAGTTCAACTCCTAGGTCGACACCCACTTCCTTGTGGTCCGTCCGGATGGCCCCACTTTTGTTATTTTCTTCTTGTGGGACCTTTGTCTTGGTCTTGGTTACTTATCCTCAACAAATTCGGTCATTATTTGTGTTTCGGGAACAACGTTGGGGTCGGGGTTGTTTGGGTGAGACATACCAAACAACATTGGGTGATATGGTACGTATCCTTGTTTTTGAACGGGTTGGCTGACCGGGTTTGATTGTTGAGGGAGTTGGTTTAATGGGTTTGGTTGTTACGGGAATTGATTGAACGTGTTTTGTTGTTGAGCAAAGCGCACCTAATTGAACGGGTTGTTTGAATCGTTGGGATTCATTTTGAAATTTTTGAGATAAGAAATTGTATAACAAAGAACGTGAGAAGAGGTAGTGTAGATTTGTGTGTAAAAAAATTAGGTAAAAATGTGATATTTATAGTGTAATTTTGAAAAAAAAAGTTATTCAAAAAAGGTATAATTATACACATCCCCCTATTTTCAACCCTAATTACATATATACCCAAACCAAAACTTAAATTACATATATCCCCATCTTTTATAAAATTAGTCTTTTAACCTTACAAGAAATACGACTATTCTTATTCCATTGATCCCAACCCTAACCTTCTGATTCCCGCTTCCGAGCGATTCCAACATCCAGCACCGTTTCTGATCGATTCCATCATACAATTGGGTATATTTGTAATTATGAAGAGGATATACGTAAATAAAATTTTGAGCTAGGTATATATGTAATTAACGAAGTTTTTAGGGGGATATACGTAATTGCCCGTATTTTTATAAAATTAATGAAGTTCAACGGCTCTCTCAACGATCAAATGAGGCCAATTGTGCCATGAGTGGGCTCATGCCAAAATCTCACGTTCCTTCAAGCCACCGAGTGGGCGGTGTGCCACGTCGTTGATAGGGTTTTTCACGGGGGTATACCCCTCGCCCTTATGCGCAACCGCTTTTCATGGCTCAAACCCAAATTAAACATTTCTATAATGTTAGAAACATCAAACTTATATTTATGAACCAAGAGAAAACATTATTTCAATTCAAAAACCCATTAAGCACATACATGACTACATACTTACTCAAAAACCCCAATTTATTCAATAACCATAAATCCCATTTTATCAAATCATGTTTAACAATCAAATTGATGATTCCATCCCTTTATAAACATAAGATGTTAAGTTCCTAAGTTAGAAAACATCATATATGGCCCAATTTCATGGAACCAAAACAACACTAGATAAGAAAGCTTCAAAGTTCAATAATGGAGAAATGAGGAAGATGATACTTATAATGAGTCTTTAGGATTACAAGAACTAAATCTTGATGTCTCTTTGGGTTTAAATCCTTTTTATGGCTTCAATTCTTGATCATGGAAACCCTTTTTCCTCTTTTCCCTCTCTCCATCGTCGAACATACACACCAAAACATCTGGACATTTTTTTTGACTTAAAACCAATGTTTTTAAACTCGAACCTTGTGAGACCGGTCCATTTTATGCCGTTAAACCGCTTCGATATGAACCAGCCGGTTTTATAAGAACCGGTTTAGTCTATTTAACACGGATTTAAGAGGAAGGATAACATGTTGCTTTCTTTTATAGGGAGACTGAAGGCCTAAGAGTATGAAGTATACTCTCACTTGACTCTTCCAAGTGAGAGTACTTTTTCTGCCACCTAGGCGCCACATCAGATTGGTGGCACTTTCACTTGGCTCTCACTTGGCAAGGGGTATACCCAACTCAAGTGAGCATTAAATGTATATATTATAAAATATTCATTTTTAAATAAAATATTCATTTTTAAGATAAATAAAAGTTACATAAAATAAAAAAACATAAATAACATAAATAAAAAATTACATAATAAAATAACAAAAATAAAAATTACATAAAAACTAATGTTGCGAACGTTCGAAAATATGCTTATATATACTAGTATATAATGATTTGGTATATGATTATGTTTATTTATATAGTAGTATTTTTTTTTAATAGTTCAAACCCCCCTTCCAACGGTCAAAAGCTCCCAACGGATACATTCCAACATTCAAAATGGAGCCTTTCTTCCGTGAAATCCTTCACGCGTGCACACTCACGCCCCCTTCACGCCACTGGGGGTGGTGTGCTATCCCTTGTCACGCCGTGAGGGGCCTCACGCCAGGGTGTGCGTGAGGATATACCCCTCACCCTAAGAGTTTAGTTAAAATTTAGATGTGGGACACTACAATTTGAAAGCAATTAAAATTTGATTACAGAATATTAAAACAGATTATCAATAACAAGATTCGAACTTGGGACTTGCATCATGAGCTCTTACCGGTTCTACCACCAGACTACTTGTGTTATGCTTATGTTAGGATACATTAAAAGGTATGGATGGATGGTTATATTAAAAGAAAAAAAAGTACAGTTCATAATTATTCCCCTTTATATTATTATTATTATTATATTGAAAGACAAATTATTATTGATAAAAAATAAGAGAGAAAATAGGAGAGGGAAACTGATTTTCATTCATTCATTTGATATTTCATCTATACAATATATTATATAGAGATGTAATAGGAAAACCCTAAAGCCCATACATATTGGGTTGGGCCTAAAATAGTCTAATATTATAACACTCCCCCTCAGATATTTTATATTATACACTATCAACATTATACTACTAGATAATGTTGTCTCGATTCTTCAGGACCGATACTAACTGATACTGCATGATCAGTTATGCTGCCTCATTAAAACCTTACTAAGAAAACCTAGTGGGACAAAACTTAGCTAAGGAAAAAGAGTACAGCGTGCATAATAGTCTCCCTCAGTTTCACATATATCTTCTGGTCTTTGGAGTGCAATTTTATGTGGTAACTGATTGACTTGATATTTGTTGTAATCTTGATTGATTTGAGCGATGCATGCTGCATGGTCTTCATATAGTGTAGTCGGGCTTCTTTTGATCAACTTTTGTCCGTGATGATATCTACTTTGTTGATTGCTATGAAACTGTTGTACCTCCAAATGCAGATTTAGATCAAGCTACGTGTAGCTTAATAAGTAACCTTCATCACCATAAACAATTGTTTGGGACTCCATACTTTTCTCGTAGAACAATCCTTTGTCTCGAGTCTCGCAAAGATATCAACTTATCTTTTAATACGCTTGATAATTATGCCTCGTTAAAAACCGTGCTAGGAAAACCCAGTGGGACAAAACCATAGCTAAGGGAAAAAGAGTGCAGAGCCTATAATGTATAATTAACAGCATACTTCCGGATGATGTTAAATCGGTATTTCGGGACCCATAAGATAAACTGATGCTACTGGATCAGTTACGTCGCCTCGTTAAAAACCTTACTAAGAAAACCCAATGGGACAAAAACTTAGTGAAATGAAAAAAAGTGCAACGTGTTGAATTAGAAAATCGTATTTCACTAGCACATATATTGAAACATAATATCATGTCTGAGATGCATTAGTGCACCGACTGCGCTTAAGTACGGTACTTCTAGACCAAGTACTTCTTCACCCTCTTCTTCGGGGAAGTAATGATTATGTTTAGCAACCAAACAATTATGGGTGTTCGTTGCGGATAAACTTTGTCCATATTAGAATATGCTAACATCTTCCGGATGTAGTTTGATTGATGGATAAATATATACTCGAACATTAGTTTGATGAATAATTTAGTCGTATCAAGATCTTACATGGCTTATTTTGTCAAACTTATACCCCATCGTTTTCAAAATATATACTGAGCCGATTGTACCATATACGACAAGTTTTCTTGAGACTATATAAAAATCTCTTGAGATTTATAACACATATCTCGGGGTACAAATTATAATGCTTCATGCATTTCTAACCCTTTAGGGATTTTCATTTACTTGTCATTTTCAAGTTTTCCATACAAGTATTCGATTACAACATCCATAAGTTTTCTGAAGTCCTTCTGAGATTTCGAGGCCGATTAAACATCTAAAGGTTATCGCATCCACTACAGGGAAAAACGTTTCCTCATAATCAACTTCTACGGTTTGAGGAAAAACCTTAATGTTACAAGTCGTGCCTACATCGCATTCTTTTTATTTAAAGACACCCATTTATAACCTACTGGTTTGACGTCTATGGGTGTTCGGACTACAGGTCTGAAAACGGTTTTTGCTTGTCAAGCGAATTAAAATCAGCCTTTTAGGCGTCTTGCCATTGTAGGCAGTCATCTCTATGTATGTACTCTTACAGAGTTTTATGTACGTAATCTTTTTCATCGATTACATCTATTGCTATAGCATATGCAAATATTCAAACACGTGTTTCATTTTGGTTCCATTTTGTACTGCGTTTACATAATTTAATTGAGATCTCATATTTGTTTGGTACATGAGTTTCTTCTGGAACTCCATTTTCCTCTTCTGGGGCATCATAATTTTCTTCTGGAATCATATTAGTCTCTTCTAGGACATTTACCTCTTCTGGGGTTTTATCGCTTCTTTCTACGATTTCGTTAATCTCTTCTAGGATTTTATCTATAACCACTTCTAGGGTTTTGTGTATAACCACTTCTAGGGTTAGACCAAATGTCTTATTTTGCTCCTTTCATTCTCGTGGGTTTTATGTCTGGAACCGATTTATTTCCCATGTTTCTTGTGTATGATAATCTTTCTATGATTACTTCAGTTTGAACAAGTGAAGTTTATGCTGGTATATGTGACTTTGTCACTCTGTTTGTGTGTGTGGATATGCATCAGATAGTTCATTTGCAAGTCTTTGCAAAAACATGACATATTAGACTTCAGACTCATATTAACCACTTCGGGGGTGATGATGATGCATTCGATGTTTTTGTTTTCATGTATTACCAGTCTTTCCTTTCTTTATCTAATCTCCCCCTAAGACCGGAAATAATGTCTTACTTAGACAATATATTATGTTGTAAACATGTCCCATTTTGGTACATCATGATTGCGGTATTGGTACATAGATCGCACTACAAAATTTTTTTATTGTTGAGACAAACTTAGTTCTCTTTCGGAGAACATTTGTAAAGGGAGTATTTATGATCAGAAGTTGGTTTTGAACTGATTAGTGCAACGGTATACCCTCATGTAGAAGATGGTAATTTACATCTTACCAATAACTGTCTAGCTATTGACTGTAATAATGTTATTAGTAATTTAGCTAAAACTTATGTTTGAACATAATCAGCCGGATGTTCAATATTTATCCATATAGACATACAATAAGCGAGAAAATACTACATATAAGGTAGCTAAAAGGCTCACACGTGACCATATAGAGATCTTTATCTTAAGATCTAAAATACTAAAAAATGGTCCAGATGGAGATTAACATGCCCGCATACGTCCTCTTGAATTCTTCCCAAATATAAGAGGGATTCTTTTTAGGAGTTTGTTTTCGGAAAGCTTAAAGATTGATTTGCTGAGAGAATTCACTGCAGATGATAAGTCTTTTGGTAGCAAAAAAATTTAAATTTTTGAGAGGGTGCTTATTAGCACTTTTGATCATTTACCTCATCACGATGCTACCTCGATGACATATTTGGTCACCATGTATGACAAAAGTATCTTTAGGTGGTAACTTCTAGTTACTCACCATATTTGATTTGTACTTAATATATTTTATAGAATATATTCAAAATGGTAAAACCTTTAAATTTCTAGTATGGTCTTCTGGCCATATTTATAATTTGGAAACATTCATATAGTTTCGGTCATGGTTACACTGTAATAACCATTTACTGAATATCTTTGAAACTAAGTAAGGTTCTTCATGATTTATTAGAATAAATGTATTATTTATAACAGTTTTGGTACAAGTAGGTAATGTGATACATGCTCTTCTAGAGTATTCAATAAAGTTACAAACTCTTGAAATAGTACCAACAAGTATCTCTGTTGTAGACAACTAATAAGAGTATTTTATGTTTTAGAATAGTGCTAGTTGTGTCGTTGTATGCCACACATCTATCACCAATGGTTACAACAACTCTACTAGAGTATTATGAACCCGGTAAGTAAGATAACCTTGCTCTTATGAAGCATTCGATATGTTACAAAAACTATTATTTTAGGTTTTCATCGGTGATGGCAAAAACAACAGTATCCAAATGAAGGGTTGATAACGGGGCTACAAGGGTGCCTCGATGAGTTTGTTTCAACTTCTTTCCCCTTGTATTTCAGTGATTTAGAGCTCAACAAGATGGCAACATGTTTGGCCATTCAATATTTGTAGCGCATGTTTTCTCGCCCTTGTAAGATTTCTCCCTCGATGTCTACCTCATGATATGTTGGTTTGAACCACTTATGTTAGGTTTTTAGATCATGAACCTCTCGCCTCCGCTGGTTGTTTCGTCCATGTCCACAACCTCTGCTGGGCCCGCAAACTCTTTTTCTCCTCCGTCCACATTGAGTGGTAGTCGAATTCGCTTCAGGGAATGGGCTAACACCGGTTGGTCGAGTTTAGAAGACATGACATGTGCTATGAGTATTTCATGGAAATACATACTCGATATTGTTGTGTTAGGAGCATGTTATAAGTGTGAGATGTGGAGAACATCGTATTGAACATGTCTTTCCACATAGATTCAATTTGGAGGTAATGCAAAAAAGATTAGAGTTGTACGCGCTAAACGTCATAAGATTTTACAATTACGGGTGGAGACAATTCAAAGCAAGCTTTTAGGAGGGACCAACTCCTGGTGGTTTAGCATGCCTTTGAGCTTCCTCCGCACGTTGAGAAAATCCTTGATTGTGAGGTATCCCCTTTGATGACGAAAGTTCTTAAGAATCACGAAGTAAAGATTGCCTTATAATTTGTAAGGAGTTAAAGCTTATCCTTTATGTGTCTAACCTCATCTTAAGGCTTCAAAAAGAGGAAAATAATGACTTCAAAACTACGATCCACCATCTATCCATTTATTTAACTAGTTTAGAGCAGCTTGTTCAAACTACAGTTTAGCTATATCGTTGTCTAGTATCAAAATAATAAGTGACATCATGACTTGCAATTTAAGAGGAACCCCTAAATTTAGTTTCACTAATATATATATTTCACTTAGTAATCACTTGTATGTAACCAAATATATATATATATATAATATACCATTATAGAGCTTAGTTTATAGAACCCAATTAACAAAATTAAAATATATAACTAATTTATTTGACATTATCAGTTAGTTAATATAATTAACTCAAAAATACTAAACAACGGGCTTTCTAAATCACTAGGTTCAAATAAAATTATATAATGATCTCAAATAGTTGTTTAAAATCATTCTCTCTTGTGTTCCTTCAAAATGATTGTGGGCTAAAAACGTGGCTGGTATTTTTTTTCTTAACCTAAAAAAAAGTTAAAAGGCTGGTGCATATCTTCCCTAATTTTTAGGTCACCACCATCCCACCAAATAACCAAACTAATATCCAGGTTTTACGAAACCAAATTCGAGATAGATGACATATCTTCCTAACTCTTAGGTCATACATGAGAGTAATATGCATATACAACAACAAGATCATAATGGTTACCTGGAGTCGATTCGTCAGAACGGTCAAAGCTATCGACACTCACAACATTGCGTCCAGCAGCATGTGGCGGCTTTCGGCTGTGGTGTATTATACGAAAGAAGAGACAGCGATTCGATGTTATTACTTGTTGTTTCAGCCTCATCAATGGAGAAATCAAACCGGAACAATCATCGAAATAGTTTTGAATCCGCGCGGAACGTTTCTAGATAATGAGTTTCCGGATGGATCTAGAATCCACCCTCGTACAGAGAGACAGACTACCAAAAGTTTCAAGCTTCATGTCTCTTCCTTCCTGGAGCTGATTTCGTTGGCAGAAGGTGGATCGAGAATGGGCACTCGACAGCCGCCATACACAACAACTATCAACCGCGTTGCGTTGTTCAAGCTGACCTAACGATTTAACGAGCGTAATATGTGTAAGATCCGGCGATCAAGTACCAAATCAAAATTCCTGAACCTGAGGCTGAACAATAAAAAATAATGACATTTGGTGGTGCTTAGTAGCGGGGTGTGGCTGGATTCTATTGCAAAAAAATGGTGATGGGTTGTGGGAAATAAGGACGGTGGTGAATCCTGTGAGCGATCTAAGGTTGAAAAGGAAGCAATGAATATGATGGCGATTGGTTGTTTCTCTATTTGATTTGAAATCAAAGAACAAAGAAAAAAATAGGAGATAAAGGGTTTTGAATAGAGCACGGGTTTTGATTTGAAATCAAAGAACAAATAAAAGATAAAAGGGTTTTGATCAGAGCATTTTCGTGCTGATAACGTGATAAAAAATAAGAGAGAAAATAGGAGAGGGAAACTAATTTTCATTCATTCATCTAATATTTCATCTATACAATACATTATATAGAGATGTAATAGGAAAATCCTAAAGCCCATACATATTGGGTTGGGCCTAAAATAGTCTGATATTATAACAATTATTATTTTATTATTATTTTTTATATCGAACAACAAACTGAATTGAACAGTAATATTTTTTTTATTATTTTTTTTATTTTTGTCCAGTTTTTTTTCACCCTCATACTTTATATAATATACGTTTTTAACCCGTTTCATTTTCTAATGATTTCGTTTTTTTGTAATAACTTTCGCTTATTTACTTTTTTTTAAAAACGGACTGTGCGGCTGTCTTTAGTTTTTTTTTTGCCGGTATTGGTATTATCGGAGCCGGTATTAATATTAGTTTTTTTAAACGGAGTTAAATATAGTTTTTATTTTGTATCGTAGGCTATAGCGGAAGCCAGGTTATGATCGAATAACACCGTTGCCGTTATTGGAAATATGAGAGCCGGTATTGGTATTGGCTTTAATGCTTTCGACTAACATCATTGCTGGTTTTGGTATTATTGGAACGAGTATCGGTATGCGTTTCTACGGTTTTTGACGATCTGCATTACGCAAGAAAAAACGACCAAACTCCCGCCGCGAAGCG
Source organism: Smallanthus sonchifolius (assembly GCA_023525975.1). Lineage (NCBI taxonomy): Eukaryota > Viridiplantae > Streptophyta > Magnoliopsida > Asterales > Asteraceae > Smallanthus > Smallanthus sonchifolius. The sequence goes on along the minus strand of CM042018.1, from coordinate 18,040,389 downwards.
CGGGGCATAAAAAACTAGTTATATATATATATATATATATTAAAAGGTAAAGTTTTGTTACGAAGGAAAACTACTATTCATTTCCTACAACTTGAACTACATGAAGTACAAGCTACTCAAACACTTTTTGCTTTTTTCTTATAAGAGGTGAAAATGGGTGGGTATGCAAATCTAAATATCTCTATCTAATACTTTAGAATAATACTTTTATTTTTAATGTCATAAATATAAGTAAAGTTTGATCCATTAAAATTAATAGTTTAAAATTGTTAAAAACTGGTATTTTTTTAATTTTTTTTATAATGTAATTTAGTATACTGGATTAGACAAAATAACATATAAAAACTTCTGTTTTTATTTTGATTTTAGGCTCTAGGTGTTTGAAGTAGAAAAACTTATCTGATTTTAGTTTGAGTAAAGTACACGGATGGTCCATGTGGTTTACAAAAAATTTGGATTTGGTCTCTAGTTTTTCAAAAGTACATGAATGGTCCTGTGGTTTGCACTTTGTAACGCATTTAGTCTCCGACCAACAAATCTAAAAGTTTTAGAAGGTCCAAGTTAGAGACTAACTGCGTTACAAAGTGCAAATCACAGGGACCATACATGTACCTTTGTCAAAGTTTGGGGACTAAATGCGTTACAAAGTGTAAACCCCATGGACCATCCGTGTACTTTTGAAAAGCTAGGGGCCAAATCCAAATTTTTGGTAAACCACAGGGACCATCCGTGTACTTTACTCTCTTAGTTTTGAAAAATGTGATGATTTTCGTTGTTTAATGCACATACACGTCATGTTTCAGCTGCAACGCGCCGGGCACAGATACTAGTTATTATTAAAAGGTAAATAAAACTCAAACTAGAATTGTATTAATAAAGTTCGTAATTAATATTAAAAGGTAAATAAATTTTACGAACTCATCCGATTCTTAAATTCGATCCGACCAGTCCGACCAGTAAACTTATAAAGTGTCTGGTTCGCTATTCGTTTCGCTTCTGAAAACATTGCTCAAGACTCCTCCCTTCTTAGTTGACCAAGTCAACAAAAATTTGAAAAGTCCACCTTAATCCTTCAACTTTGATTTTTTTATAAGAAGGGCATTAAACTTATTATTTTCATATTTCATCCAAAAGTTTAATATTTTATAACAAGATGAATCCACTATAATCTACCTTGTAAATGATTAAGGATTTTAATAATTTTTGTTTATATATAAAAGTAGGGATGTTACAAATCTCCCCTTTAAATAGGTTTCATCCTCAAAACCTAGCTAATGAAAATAATAACATTACTTAACATTCTTTTCCTCTATTTCAAATGCCACTTTCACCAGGTTTCATCTTTAGTCATTACATATATGCTATATCTCATACACCAATTCTTATATAACATATAAAATGTCACTCCACCTTTTAAATCATCAAGATTTCATGATTTAATTGTTTAGATTAAATAATTAAATGTGTTAAAAAGACACATTCGATCTATCCCCGTTTATACCACCCATACTTATTAATAATCTCAACAAATCCTTTTATTTACATGCCTTTATATATTGTATGTGTGCATAGTCTTACCAATAAACAAGTGTACATCGTATTAGATTTCTATCTCAATTTGTATAGGTGTGAAGGGCATTACATTCTTAATTCTGGACACTACTACATTCATGGGTGGCTCAAGTGTGTTGTCAACCCAAGCTAGGGCTTAGGACCCCCACTTGAAAAGGGACCCAGTTTCTTAAAAAAATGATTTTTATATATGTGTTTTTGGGCTGACTGAAAGTGTTACCAATTAACCATTAAGCTTCTCGTGTAAATTGGAGCATTACTAGGTATTTTGATTAAATCTAATCATAATCTAAGTTAATAAAACTGTTGATAAATCTGTGATAACAATATAATTTGTGACAGATTGTTGATAATTGGAGTTACTAGTTAGTTAAGTTGTTATAATCTATGATAAATTTGTGATTGTTGATTGTTCCTCTCTCAATGCTTATGAAATTGACATATTTTGTAATAAATTAATCTACCTTTTCATGTCAAATCTTAATCGAAAGAATAAATCCAGTTATTTTAAATGAAAAATAAAACAGAAATAAGACGTCAATATAGACACAAAAGGGAGGAGAGTTTACAACATGACTTTGGAAAAAAAGGGCTCAAGTTTTTAGTTCGTTTGAGGCCCCCAAATTGGTTGAGCCGCTCCTCACTACAATCAGTTACATCCAATTACATTACACAACTTGCATTTAAAGTTTCTTCCACATAAGGTATCAACAATTTAAGTAACAAAACACGTACCTTATTGCTCCATAAGGATACCCACTTCATATTACGAATTAATGTATCTCCTTGTTTTCTACCATCAATTTACACATATCAGTAACACCTTGCGCCTTCATCTATTCACACATCTTATATAAGTAGTGGGGAACCCACGCGTTGCGGTGGAGTGCAAATTATTGATCGTTCATAAAGATCCTAGATGTCAAGATAAGGAGGTTGACATGCATAAGTATCCTTTATGGCTGAGTGAAGATACTACATGCATAGTTTTTGACCATCATATACCTATAATATCGTGTCCCTAGCTTCCATTCTTTCACAGCCGCAACATGTAAGAGTCCCATCGTGTTCAGGGGCGGGGCGAGGCTTGTGTAGCCGAAAAGTATGGGCGCGAAACTCAACTCAACCACCTTATCTGCATACAATTATATAATGTTCCACTTTTCTACTTCTCATTCAGTTTCATATCTAATCATGTAAAACAAGCTTGGTCAAACAAATGGCAATCAAAATCAAGAAACCGTTGGAAAAAATAAGTGTATAAATAAAGTATACGTAAAAGAATAAATGACCTATGCTAGTTGGATTCAACCGGTGATAGTTGTGAAGTCGATTATCTTTCAATATCCCAATCTCCATCAGTCCTCTTTAGAGTTTGTCAACCTACACAACACACGATGATGGTAACAACAATAAATAAGACAACATTTTAGAGAACAGAAACGAAGCAAACTAAATAATTCATACCGAGTAGTTACGTACACGTTGGATGGTTGTACGGGGTTTGCAAAGTTCAATACATTCTTTGTTGGTCTCTAAATTCAGATCATATAGTTCTTTCTGAAATAAAAGCATAATGCTTCCATTCTTTTGCTGCTTCTTCCTCTATGCCACCCAGTTCACCTATAAATTCTTCGATTCATTCGAAAAAAAATCAAATATGTCATTCATTGATTTAATATATCATTATCTGAATATCACATTCCCAAATCAAAGACTTACTTCAAGCAGGTCATGCTTATAAAAAGTACATAAAGTGCTTCCTAGGCGTATTTATACTCCTATCTCTACAAAATTAAAAAAATTAGAGTTTAGAACAGATTGATGAATGAATTACACAAAAAAATATGTTGATTTGATGTTTACCTTTCCGGTTTCGGTATGATATACTACTTTCACAGTATGATATACTACTAACTAAAGCACCTGGGGTTTGGCTTTAGTCTTTCCAGCTTTGGAAACAGAAGCCACCATCTTCCTAAACCGAACTTCTTGTCCAGAAAGTATAATTACAAAGTAATCTTATTGTTTTGATAATAGAATTATAAGATTTAAAATGCCCCGCGACCCGCGCGTTGCAACGGCGATTTGTTTTTAATTTAGCGATTTGTATAAGATTGGATTTCAGTTACTTGATCCATGTACAAGACCAAGAGATGTAATATTTTTAACACTTCTATAAGATTCGTTTGTAGGCTTAAGTATCTTTAAAGCACAACAATCATCTCCCTGAAATAACATTATTAATCATCAAACAGAAGAAAATCTAATAAAATTTGCCAAAATCATTTACCAAACATAAGAAAATCCAAAACCCTATAGCTGCAAATATGAGAAGCGATGCCAAGTAGTTAAGGCATAGCATATAATACATAAATTATTTATAAATTATTGATATGTATAAAGTTTACAGTTGTAACTAACAGAAGTCACATTCAAGAATTCAGTTTGAGAGCAATTCTAACCTGTCAAAGCATAAACACCTAAGAACCAACACTGGTCTACTCAGTAATAATTCAAATAAAATACAACAAACACTGAACATCCATACAAATTAAGTAGTCTCCTGCTTTTGCCTCGCTAACTCTTGCCGAACGACTCCCGCCTTCTGCAAGATTAAAAAAATATGAAATAATACCAAGTCAATGATAGTAAAAACATCTAATAAAATCAGTAAAATGGAAAACAGTGGAACATTATGTGACACCATTTAAGGTTACAGCTTGATGTATATATATTAGTTAGTAGTGTTGGAAGTTTTTAACTTAGTGTTGTAAGGTAATGAGTGAAAAATATGAGTCGATTTAGGATATTTCTTGTCACTAACGGGTCAAATGGTTAAAAGAAATAGAAAACAAGAGAGATCTAAAGGTCTAAAGATTTATATGTTAGATGTCGAAAAAAATCTTTGATACGGTTTTGCTAGTTTAAAATTTTGATCTTTATTGTGACAATAAAGCTTTTATACACATATTAAAAGGATTTGATGTAAGAACTTGAAAATGAGAAAGTGTGTTTGTAGGTCAAATAAAACATGCCTGATTGTTTCAACCCATGTTATGGAAGCACCGTTTGACCCATCACCCAACGTCTTTGAACAACCTGATTAGCCACCTCAACTTCTTGCCATCCAATAAAGGGATTATAATAATAATGATACTAAATTATAAATGATAGGTTCTTGTAGAGAAATGAAAAAGAAAGGATTAATGCTAACCTTAATCTTTGCCACATAACCTTTTTCCCTCCTTTACAAATCTGTAAATCACTTCTCTCAAGCACCCAAATATATGGCTTCCAATCTATAAACTCATTTACTTTATTGTCCACCTTCTAATTAGTTTTTGTATAGGCTCCTAAATCAAACAATTCATAAGGTATATGACGTTTTCCTTATACATAATGACTAATATCCTTCTCCATATAACAACATAATTTTTCTCACAAACATGTTAGGGTTGGCTTAAATGACAAACAATAACCTAGTTAATTACGGTTCTTGTTTCAAGCACAGATTATTTGTGGCTTTATTGAGTCAAATTGGTGATTTGTGGTTAATATTTACATGAACCAGAAGAACGGAATTATAACTAAAAATACCTTCAATTTCTCCGGATCATCGGCAAAACCTCCACAGCGGTGGCTGCCGTTAAATGCCATCCCTTCTTCCACTGCGTGCGCATCGGAAAGCAATTCACTCGTCTGGTGCATCTAACGGAACGACCGTCGATCTCTCTCTCTCTTTGTCACAACTCCCTTTCAATAGATGACATTTAATCGTCATGGAGGATGAAAAGCCGACCAGTTGAATCACCGTGAGCGTGATGGAGAAGAACAACGACGAAGGTAATCGAATGGTCATTTGAAAGGGGGTATATCAGGGGGTTTAGGGTTAAATGGTGCCGGCGTCTTAAAACCGGGAAGAGTCAGCGTTTAAGTGTATGATATGATCATTAACATTAACATTAAGCACATGAGAGAGGTAAAAAGACATATTTACCCACTAAATATCTTTTATCTAACATTTAAGTGTATGGATGATATGGTAATTAGTAGGGTTTAATTATGGAGAGGGGTTAGAAGGTAATTGTATACTTATATGGCATTATCAATGTGTACAATATGCAACAAAAAATGTAAAAGGTGTCTTAATTTTTTTAATAAATTACATCTAAATCCTTCTAATCCCTATTATAAAGTAGTATAGATATCATTGCAATCATTGGTTAATTATACCATGTAATCTCAATTGGGAAATTAGTTACAAAGATTGCATATACTTCTTACCTCTAAACACATCTTTTCATCAATTTGTTTAATAAAGATTTCAACTTCCCATATGTTCTCGTTTTGGATTTCCACTTCCAACATTTATGAATTTAACACATTTTCGTTGTTTAAAAGATGGTATAAGCTTACCTTGAATGCTTCCTATTTCTCCTCTTTGTTTCCACTAGTTGACCTTTAGTTGACTTCTCCAGTCAAACTAACCATGAACATAAAATTGAAATATCTTGCATATTTTAATCATGTTTACATTCTTCTTTTAGGCTTTCATGTGCTTAAATAGCTATGGCTAGAAATGGTAAGAAATAGAGAGAATAACCCATTTTGTGCAAGTTTTGGCTTAGATTACACATATATTGGCATAGATTATGCTGATACTGGCGTAGCTTACACATGGGCGGCCCAAAGGGGGGGCAGGGAGGGCGACCGTCCCGGGACGGTCTTCTCAGGGGCCCGAAGTTTTTAATTTTTTATATATATTTTATATATATATTATAAAAAATTCTCTATATTTAAAGTTTTAAACTCAATCTCATTAACATTAGTCCATTACTTATAAAAGGTCCAACTTGTAATATATAAAAAATTCTTACTTACATATTATAGGGCCAGCTTTTTTTAGATGTCCCGGGCCAATACGTTTTGAGGATTTTCGGGACCGGCCCTGAGCTTACGCTGATTAGGGGTTAATAGCCTACGCTCGTGTTAATGTGCAAACTTCTGTTGTAAATGATAGGATGAACAATATCAAATAACAATATCTTTTGGTTTAAACATATGTGGATGGGGTTAGGAAGATAAACGAATATATAACATCTAAGGTTGCAGTATTAAGTTGTGATGTAAGAACTTGGGATTAAATAAAATCATATTTTATATGTTTCAAATGGGACTTACTTTCACTTTACAAAATAAAAAAATAATAAATAAATATTTCCTTGATTTAGGGTGTTCCATAACATGTCTTCTTATATGTACATAGGCCATTAGTTTATTTTGGAGAAATATATATGTAAAAAGTTACACAAATATATATAATCAATTTATTCCCTTATAAATTAAATATCAAAACATCATCATGAATCACGCATTAAATCAACATATATATCGTGCATGCGTTTACGTATCCGCTAACATAGATTGAAGGATCATGAATCCATTCAATGCTTAATGAACGCTATCGCAGATACAATCATAGATCCACACAAAAACAGTCTAGATACGGGCACTGAATAACTAGACCCGGTGTCCATTCCAGTCGGAGCAATCTGTGCTGACACGGTAGCAGAGAAAGTTACCATCGCGACCACGACAATAGTAAAGATCGCCATTGAAACAACTAGAAATATAAGAAATGGAGAATATAGGATGATGAGGGAATGGTGATATATATATATAAAAGTGGTGAGGGGGTTGGTGCGTGCATGTCAATGGATAGTGGAATGTCTTGTCTAATCTTTTCGTGACTTCTAAGTTAAATTATTAGATGAGCCAATTTATTACGTTTTCTTTTATATAACACAATAGTAATGATTAAATAATAAATATAAAAATGAAAGAGAACTTTATAAAATCCGATAATAGTTAGTAGTTAAGGAGAATAAATCAGTCCATTCTTGACTTGATAACCTTATATCCGATCTTAAACATTTGTCACGAAGATGGCATCGATGCCTTCATTGTTCTCGGTTAACCCCTCACAATTGATGATGGACGATTAGATTTATTTGGAACAACTTCGATGATGATGATGATGATGTGATGTTAAAACATGTTGAGTCTAGAATCCTTTGAACTAATGTTATAAACTTTAGTATTTTTTTTTTGTTACCATCTTTTACGTACCCCGCAAATTCGGACATTCTAATGTAAACTTTGAAGCACATACCTTCAAGATCTATAACCAACACAAATCCTTTCAAAGGTCCGTAATACTTCATTTGCCATCCTCCATTGTGGAGTTAAGGAGAGAAGTAAAGGAAAATAGAGCACAACTTGCACATTTGACTCATCTAACACCACATGCTCCTTGTCACACCCCGCCAAGGCGGAAACACGAGAGCGTGGCGAAATTGAATCATTACATATAATCAAAAGAAATTTCTATTACTAATCGAATAGTTGATTACATTTATTATAAAAGTCAGACAAGACAAGTAGAAACAAATAAGTCTTCTGTTGTGAATATCTAGCTAAGTCTACTAAGACATAGTCCTTGATCCTGATATGAGTTTATCAACATCCTAGTCAGCTTCACCTAAAAATGTAACACCCAAAATTTCGACCAATTTTAAAACTTTTAAACGAAGCAGAAGCTGGGTTCTAAAACGACATTCAACATAAAATTGACATTAATGTTAACAAATAATAAGTTTAGACATCTCTCGCGTCTAATTAACAACCGACCTTGACTTAAAACACCCTCAACGAGATTAGAGATTTAGCAAACAAACACCTGACTTGAGTATGAGAATCCAAATCCACGCGAAGCGAGACCCGAGACTACACCGGGAGCTTTACCTACAAGGGAAACACCACATAAACCATTAGTAATGATACTACCATGTCCGAAGACCGCCCATGGGTATTACCAAAGAATACCCAAGAAAAATGTACAAGAAAGCATAAAAGTTATAGAACATCGTTCTGAAACCCTGGCTTGGTCTCGGCTCCTTTAAAACCGAGTGTTCGAGCCGATCTTTTGAACAGCCATACGCCTCATCAGCCATACTTATAAAATTTGAGCGAGAACCTTTTACTACGTTGATTATTCTTTTCCCCGACTGATTTCTTTATTGGTGGTGTAATTCCCACACCCCAAGTCTGTTGGTAGAGGGCGGCTATAGTATTCAAAAACTGGTTTGTAAGTTTCTAAGTTTTTATCCGGGAAGGTTCATTCACATTGTGGCGTTGCTAGAACAAGTTGTGAATATAAAAGATATGAACTTTAATGAAGTTATGGGTCGTTTAAAAGCTTATGAAGAACGTAAAAAGGGCTACGAGGCCGATGGTAATAACCAAGATAAACTCCTTTCCATAGGCGTGGTGCGGGTTATAAACCAAGGGCGGTGACGAATCCTCCACGTGCCGTGGACGAGGTGGTTCTAACCGAGGAAGAGGATGTTGTAAAGAACAACGCTACACGGGTTCGGGTTCGAACCAACAACCGTAAGATACGACTCAAAACAAAGCCGATTTTAACGAATGCACTTGGAAGAATCAAGGTTCAAGAGATGCGGGAACTACTCGGGGTTGAAGACCTACCTAATAAAAGTGGTTAACCTACTCATAACCGAAACCGAGGCGAAAACCGATTAATCGAAACTGACCGGTTAAGAGACTCTAATAACCAAAAATTTCGATTTTTGTTTCAGATTAGGCCCAAAATCAAACCGAACCACCCAGTGCACAATCCTACTTGTATGGCTGCAACAAAGCTTCGAATTGGATCTTTCGTCAAAGCTGCGAACCGGGTTTTAGTCCACGAGTGATGATGCGTTTCATCCTAGACTCACCGATTTTGGCTTGATCGTCTAGTTCTCCAATACCACGACATAGTGTTTTTTACTTTATGAAAGTATTGTGGTATTGTGAGGTCCTTCTGGATTACCGACATCAATTTGTTTTCTAAGAGTCTCAATTTAGCATCGTTCATCTTAGAAAACAAAGCGGCTAGGGCGTCTCATGCTTCCTTCAAGGATCCAAGATCACGAATATGCTAGGTCTTAAAAACAAGCATTGCCTTCTCAACTTTTACCTTCCACTTGTGTATAGTATCAATCCTTGGTTGTTGCATTGTATCTGATCCGTTAACAACTTCCCACAAATCCTGGCCTTGTAGATACGAACTCATAGAGGTCGACCACGTGTTGTAGTTTTGGTTGTTAAGCTTCTTGACTCCTCCCACATCTTGAAGATCAGCCATGGTCACTTGTTGAACCCCATGATCTAATAAAACAACACACACAACAGCAGATAATCCTAGTCCACCAGTAAACCGAAACCTATTTGCAGGTTGTTACACTTTCAGCTTGCACAACCTGTGCGACACTTTTTATTAATAAGAAACATATACATACAACCCCTAAACATTTATTTATACTAATTCTAAAACATGCTACTTAAGCTTCCTATCTTGACTCAAATTAGGAGATAAACTAAATAAATCACATGGAAATAAACTATTTAAATCTGCTCCTTGACTTTAGGATTTGTATTCATATTCACATCCTGTGGATCAAAGTGTTGTACATTAAAGATTACTAAAATTTGAAATTCTAGTTATATAATAGTAGGAGTTTAAGAACTAAAAAAATATATAAGTTTAAAAGGTTTATTAAAATGTTTTGTGAACTAAAAATGTTTTGTAAAAAGGAATTTTTTTCTCTTTTTTTTAAGAAAAAAGGTTATAAAAGACTAAGAGTAAACTTCGTTTTTGCTCCCTGTGGTTTGACCATTTTAACCCTTTTGCTCCGGTAGTTTGAAAATGGCCATTTTACTCCTTATGGTTACAGTTTTTACTCTAATATGCTCCCCGCCCCTAACTTCATCCATAATTCCGGTTAAATGTTACTCATGTGAGGGGCATAGACAAGACAGAAATGGCCCTCATGTGAGGGGCACGTGGGTAACATTTAACCGGAATTATGGATGGAATTAGGGGCAGGGAGCATATTAGAGTAAATACTGTAACCCCAGTGAGCAAAATGACCATTTTCAAACTATTGGAGCAAAAATGTTAAAATGGTCAAACCACAGGGAGCAAAAACGAAGTTTACCCAAAGACTAAATATGTCATTTATCCTTATTTACATTTTAATCCTTCAAGTCTTTTATAAATTCACAAATCAAACAAATTTAGTGGAATTCGAATTCAAATTCATTTTGCCAACCATGACTAAAAACCAAAAGCTATCTTATGGCTGACTTTCCTAGCCTATTTGACATTTGGTTTAGTGAAATGCCAAAAAAAACTTTCACCAAGCCTGTTGCCTTTGACCTGAGGTTCTAATCTTGATTTTCTATGAAGTTGAAAATAGAATCATAGAATATTTCCATGCCATTTAATCTCAAATTGCTTGATTGCATTTCACACTTGTGTAGGTACCAATGGACTGAGGTTAACACCACAAAACCGGTGCAAGAAACAAGCTAGTTATTTTTTAAAGACTAACATTGAATGTTGTGACGTCGTACCCCCCGTCACATGGGAGAGCCTCGTCCAACTCCGGACAATATGTTGTCTTAACCGGGCCCATTTGGCGTCAGAGTTGGAGAGCTTTCAAGGAAAAACCCCACCCAATACGGCCCCTTCCGGGCTTGAGAGAGAGCCGAGACTCGAACCCTGGATCGACGTGGGTAAAACCCTGGCGCATCAGCCTAAGAGCTAGGCCTCATTTGCGATGCCGCGGAAATTAATGGTGGTGGCAGGGATCGAACCCGGGTCCCTTGGGACTTCGGGCCTTATCTCAACCACTACACCACAACCTCTTTGGCAGAAACAAGCTAGGTGAGCGCTACTATTCATAGTGTATCAAGTGTAAACTATTTATGATTATAGTTAGGGCATCAAAGTCTTAAATAAATGTACAAAAGGTAGAAGCTTGTTGTACCAAGTCTTCTCATAAGCAACATCACCCGCTTTCTTGTGGGCTTCATATCAATTGCCTATTGTCTTTGATATTTTTAAAGCAATTAAAACACACAAAGGTTTTTTTTTCTTTCTTCACACTGATGCTAGTTGTAAGAAGAAAAGGGATTTCATAGCCTAGTTAAAGTCCATAAGGGCCCTAACAATGTAGAGGGGGTATATGTCCTGCCATGAAGCTGATATCTAGGAACCAAAGGTAAGTCACAAACTGTTATAATTTACAAATGTACCTTGTTTCATGAAGATTTTATGGACTCTAGTTCCAAGTGGTGTCCATGTCTTTTGAGTTAAAGAAAAAAAAAATTTGAAAATGATGGATATAATGTTGAAGAAACTAGAAAGCATAGTCTCAACCAGTTTCTAAACCACATTTCAGACCACAGATCAAAAGGCCATCAGAAGGGATTGCATTTAGAAACCATTAAACTATGACAAAGATGGAGAAGGGTCATGATTGGATAAGCCAATTAGTTTACGGTAGTACGGGCAAGTGTAGAAGAAACTAAAAGTGTTTATGGTATTGAATTCTGAATGAATTTTATTGATACCAAACATCCCTATAAATAGAGGAATTACATATAACAACCCTAGCTCTATTTTAAGAAGAGATCTATACAATCATGTAAAATACAAATCTATATTATATAATAAATAAAAGTTTTTTCATGCCACGTGTCGCCTCAATATTCGTTCTTATCATTTTTTCCCGCATCTCTCTCTTATTAAATACACATGTATCTTTTAATAATAATAATAATAAAAATAATAATAATAATAATAATAATATATTTTTAAAGACATTATTAACTATACTAATAAAACATATTTATTTTAAATTATCTCTTATTATAAGAAAATTTGAAATCTAATTATGTAACTTTTATTTTCAATCAAATAGTAGATAAAAGTCCAATTACATTAAATAGTAATTAACGTATTTTTGAAACCCAGTTATATATTAATTTTTACATATTTTGAATTTTGTTTTCTATCATTATTATATGTAATGCATTTTTACACTTGTAAAATATATATACATAAAGATTTAAGAATTTTATGTATTGATATTTTTCACCCCGTGTGTAGTACACGGGTTCTAAGCTAGTATATATTAAATACTGAATAATATATATATATATCGGCTAAGACTCCCCCTCAGTTTGAGCAGACGGTGGACAGACGCTCAAGCTGGATCGAAAAGACTGAAACAACTGTCTTGAGATTCCTTTAGTGAAGATGTCCGCGTACTGCATAGAAGCCGGATTATGTAAAACCCGGATATGACCAATGCGAACCTTTTCCCAAACAAAATGAATATCAATCTCAATGTGCTTGGTACGTTGATGTTGAACCAGATTATTGGAGAGATAAACGGCTGAACTCGTTGGAGAGGAACATGAAGCTCAAGTGGCAGGTTGCGGGTCTAAGTGGCTTCGACAACTGCATTAGCAACACCCCGATATTCGGCCTCGTAGCTAGAGCGAGAGATCGTGGGTTGCCGTTTGGATGACCACGAAATAAGGTTATCGCCTAGAAACACGCAATAACCATTAGTGGATCTGCGAGAGTCCAGACAACCGCCCCAATCGGTTTCAGAATAAGTCACTAAGGAGTGGGTAGGCGAGCGAATGAGCTGAAGTCCATAATCCGGCGTTCCCTGAAGATATCGAATGATCCGTTTCATGAACGCAAATTGTGCCTCACGTGGTTCATGCATAAACAAGCAAATATGCTGAACCGCATAAGATATATCGAGCATTGTAAAAGTGAGGTATTGAAGCGCCCCGACCAAGCTCCGGTAAAGAGAGGGATCGGCGAATAAAGGGCCATCCGTGGCGCTGAGCTTGGAAAAAGTGTGACAACCCTGAATTAGGGTCAATATTATTGAATAATTAACTCATCATAAATGGGCCCGACCCATTAACGACCCAATTATAGGCCCAACATACTAACTTGTTACGTAACATTACTTGTTACAACAAACGCGCACCAAAACATTATATTTATTTACTCGAAAATAAACGCGCGTGCGGTTAAGTTGTGTTGGGTTTAAATGATTCGTTAACAAGAAATAAAAATTAACGAGACAATAAGTAATAATGGGTCATAATAACGTGTATTGGTTGAGTGAATTACGTACAAACTTAACGCATAAATTTTAGACATGAACGCATCATCGGTAATATAGAACTTTAGTGTGACCAATGATTAATACGCACATATAAAATAATTTGTAATTATTTACATTATGGTTGTAGTAAAAAAACCGTCATGAACGGATGTAGATACGATTTGGGATGAATTGAACAATAAATATATTCTATAAAAACTCGTATTTTGAATGATACATTTAGACATTTCGAAACATATACGAATCAAACAATAACTTTACCGTCTAAAACAAGGGTTTGACAAGTAACAACAATCCGTTCAAATATAATTTTTGTATATACACACATATATATGTAAATGTACTCTTATAAACGTATATTATTTTAAATCTTCACATATTATACGAAATCAAACAAATATTTTGTAAAACTATATATATACATATGCTAGGTTAGAATCCCGTGTATTACACGTGTTAAATAAATATAATGTTATATACTTAGTAAAAAAAATTATGTCTTTAAAAACTCGTGTATTACACGGATTGAATAAAATATTACGTGACAGTTATAAATTATGTTAAGTTAATTTTTAAGACATTTTTTTAGCTGAGTATAATTTTTTTTATGTAACTGATAAATGTTAATTCATATTAAACTTTAGAAACCCGATTTATTACACGGGTTGAATAAATGCAATGTTATATATAGTTAGTAATAAAGATTTACATATTACATATTTATGAAAAATGTTGTATAAAAATTATAGAAATCATTATTATTTAATAGGAGAGAGAGGCGGGAAACAAAAAATTATAAAAAAAATTAAAGAAATTTATATAGTTAATAGGAGAGAGATGCGAGAAAAAAAAGTTGAGGATGCATGAGAGAGTGACAAGTGTACCATTAAAACTTTTATTTATTATATAGTATAGATTCAAGATCAATACATATGGACACCCTCATTATACAAATCGGGTTACTTGTTAAATGTGATATTCAATTTTGAATGTAAATAAATATATGATTTTAGGTAGTTCCATGGGGATGTGGATGGAGTGTTTATGGTATTGAATTTTGAATGAATTTTATTGATACCAAGAATCCTTATATATGAGAATATAACAACCCAAGCTCTACTTTAGGAAGAGATATATACAATCATGTAAAATATAAATAATATATACCAAATAATCTATACTATATAATAAACTAGCTTAGAACCCGTGTACTACATACGGGGTAAAAAATATCAATACATAAAATTCTTAAATCTTTATGTATATATTTTACAAGTATAAAAATGTATTACATATACTGAGGATATAAAATAAACATCAAAATATGCAGTGTTGTAAAAATCGCGCCTAGGCGAATCGCTAGGCGCTCCATTAAGGAGGAAATTTGACCTAGTCCGTCCAAAAATCGCTAGGCGGTCCAAATCGGGTCTAGGCGGGCCTAGGCGGCCAGATTCCGGCGAAAATTCAGGCAAAAACCTGAAATTTTCGGCCAAAACCTTGGTTTTCCGGCAAAACCTTGGATTTTTCAGCCAAACCCTGGATTTTTCAGCCAAACCCTTCAAATTCTAGCCAAATATGTGTATAAATATTTAAAAATGAACATTTTTATAAAAATTACATATAAAAATGTGTGTATATATATAAAAAACTAAAAATTACATATAAAAAATCCAATCCGATTAATCCCGTCTAGGCCTAGGCCCCACCCCACCGCCAGGCGCCGCCTAGCGATTTTTACAACACTGAAAATATGTAAAAATTAATATATAATTGAGTTTCGAAAATACGTTAATTACTATTTAATATAATTTGACTTTCATTTACTATTTGATTGAAAATAAAAATTACATATTTAGATTTCAAAGTTTCTTATAATAAGGGATAGTTTAAAATAAATGTGTTTTTTTAGTATAATTAGTTTTTTCTTCAAAATATATTATTATTAAAAGATAGAGGTGTATTTAATAAGAGAGAGGCGGGAAAAAATGATGAGAATGAATATGGAGGCGACACGTGGCATAAAAAACCTTTATTTATTATATATTATAGAAAATAAAGGTCTTTTCATGTCACGTGTCACCTCCATATTCATTCTCATCATCTTTTTCCCTTCTCTCTCTCTCTTATTAAATACACTTGCATCTTTTAATAACATATTTTTTAAGAGAATAGTAATTATACTAATAAAACACATTTATTTTAAAGTATCTCTTATTATAAGAAACTTTGAAATCTAATTATGTAACTTTTATTTTTAATTAAATAGTAATTAAAGTCAAGTTACATTAAATAGTAATTAACGTATTTTTATGAATATATACATAAAGATTTAAGAATTTTGTGAATTGATATTTTTCACCCCGTGTGTAGACAGTGACACGGGTTCTAAGCTAGTGAATAATATATATTTGCTAAGAGAAACTAGAAAGAACATTCAACAACCTAGAACGCAATGCTTCATGCCTACTTATACAAACTAAAGCACACAACATTAACATTTAAATACATGGTACATGACAACTATTAGCTCGGGTTCCTACATAGAATCTAGAATTTTATGTCACAGTAAATTTGGAGCTAAATTCCCAAACTCTATGCAATGTTGATTGAAGTTTTATATGTAACAAGGCTTAGGTTCTAACTATTTCCTTCAAAATTTGTGGTTTAGACTAGAGTGTATTGATATTTGTTAAGTCACGTAACATGTGACCTTTTACTACCTCTGCATTTTAATACACACAAACTCTGTCTCATTTAAGTGTTGGTGCATTAGCACTGGCACGATTGTCTGGATTGGTTTCGTAGCTACTAAACATGTCTAAATACAATACCAAATTCCCTAATAACATTGGCTAAACATAATTCTTCCTTAAACAAAATGATTAAACAACTCACATACCAGTGTCCAAACGTCTAAGCCCCAAACAAGCAACTAAGTTTTCATGGCCTGGATTCTAAAAGGCTAATCCGGCTTTCAAGCGCCCAGATTTTTCTTTTTGCAGCGTCCTGAGTAGGAATTATTTTGGTCAGCAACTTTCTAATAGCAATCCAATATAAATAGAGCATGCAAGGAATTAAGAACAAGGGATTAGATATTGTACCAATTTTTCCTCTAGTATCTGCTGCTTTTCCATCATTGCCTTCCCTTTTTTAACCATCTTCACATAATAGCATTCCAGTAATTAGAATAGACAAAAATCTTGGAACATTTGGGAGTCTGTATGCGGGTTTGCCATTGGAAACCTTGGCAAACCTCGTCGTCTGCCGATGCCGCCCCTACCAAGATATTTATCTATTCTAATTATTGGAATGCTGTTATGTGAAGATGGTTAAAAAAGGTAAGGCGAAGATGGAAAAGCAGCAGGTACTAGAGGAAGAATTGGTACAATATCTAATTCCTTGCATGCTCTATTTATATTGGATTGCTATTAGAAAGTTGCTGACCAAAATGATTCCTACTCAGGACGCTGGAAAACGAAAAATCCGGGAGCTTGAAGGCCGGATTAGCCTTTTAGAATCCAGACCATGAAAACTTGGCTGCTCGTTTGGGGCTTAGACGTTTGGACGTTGGCATGTGAGTTGTTTAAGGAAGGTTTATGTTTAGCCAATGTTATTAGGGAATTTGGTACTGTATCTAGACATGTTTAGCAGCTAGGAAACCAATCTAGACAATCGTGCTACTGTATCTAGACATGTTATTAAGACGTTGATGCCCTAACTATAATCATAAATAGTTGACCCTTGATACACTATGAATAGCAGCGCTCACCTGGCTTGTTTCTTGCACCGGTTTTGTGGTGTTAACCTCAGTCCATTGGTACCTACACATGTGTGAAATGCAATCAGGCAATTTGTGATTAAATGGCATGGAAATATTCTATGATTTTATTTTCAATTGATAGGGTTAAACTAGAGAAAGAATAACTTGGAGAAGAAGAAGAATTCAAATGCTCAAAACTTGTCATTAATCATACGTAATAACCAACATAAATAGAATTGCAAGTTACACTAGGCACCCTCAACTAATAATAAAAGACGACAAATATCAAACCAAAAATAAAGAAAATAATCGTAACAATACTCCCCACTTAAAAACATTCTTGACCTCAAGAATCACAAATTAACGGAAAAAAAATTGCAACATCCCTAGACACTTTGGGTCGACCCGTTCCACGGTGGACGCCATTCAGTTCGTCCAATGGCATTCGGGGTTGTGTCGGTGAGACGACACGGTGGATGCCATTCGCGTCTCTCGGTTGCATCATCTATCGATGTCATTTCTTTCTTTGCGGGCACCGGTTTCACTGATTTCTTCAACAAGTTCGGAACCACTGATGGTGCGGGTTTTGGCACTGGTATGGGTGCGATTGCTGGTGCCTGTTTTGGGTGCGGGTTTGGGGTTGTTTTAGGTGTAGGCGGAGCAGACTGGGGATCGGTTTTCTTGGCTAGATTTGGTGTAGACGACACGGGTAGTGTGGATGACGCGGCTGAAGCTTGTTTCTGCTTCGATCCGGTTGGATCCAATCCTAATGCCGCCATTATCTGTTCCTGTTGTTTCATCGCTTGATCCTGTTGTTTCATGATGGCGGCTAGGGTTGCCCGGAGGTCAGAAATCACCTTGTCATGATCCTTGAGAGCCTTGTCTTCATCTTGATTACGGGTGTTCGTCATGGTAGCGGTAGCGAATCCGATTAGGATCGCCTGGAGAAAGCTCTGATACCCTTGATAGGGTTAAACTAGAGAAAGAATAACTTGGAGAAGAAGAAGAATTCAAATGCTCAAAACTTGTCATTAATCATACGTAATAACCAACATAAATAGAATTGCACGTTACTCTAGGCACCCTCAACTAATAATAAAAGACGACAAATATCAAACCAAAAATAAAGAAAATAATCGTAACATCAACTTCATAGAGAATCAAGATTAGAACCTCAGGTCAAAGGCAACAGGCTTGGTGAAAGTGTTTTGGCACTTCACTAAACCAAATGTCAAATAGGCTGGGAAAGTCAGCCACAAGATAGCTTTTGGTTTTTAGTCATGGTTGGCAAAATGAATTTGAATTCGAATTCCAATAAATTTGTTTGATTTGTGAATTTATAAAAGACTTGAAGGATTAAAATGTAAATAATGATAAATGACATATTTAGTCTTTTATAACCCTTTTTCTTAAAAAAAGAAAAAAACTTTTCCTTTTTACAAAACATTTTTAGTTCCAAAAACATTTTAATAAACCTTTTGAACTTATATTTTTTCAGTTCTTAAACTCCTATTATATTACTAGAATTTCAAATTTTAGTAATCTTAATGTACAACACTTTGATGCACAGGATGTGAATCGGAATACAAATCCTAAAGTCAAGGAGCAGATTTAAATAGTTTATTTCCATGTGATTTATTTAGTTTATCTCCTAATTTGTATTTGAGTCAAGATAGGAAGCTAAGTAGCATGTTTTAGACTTAGTATAAATAAATGACTAGGGGTTGTATGTATATGTAATGTATTCTTGGTTATTAGTTTCTTATTAATAAAAAGTGTCGCACAGGTTGTGCAAGCTGAAAGTGTAACAACCTGCAAATAGGTTCCTGTTTACCTGGTGGACTAGGATTATTTGCTGTTGTGTGTGTTGTTTTATTAGATCAAGGGGTTCAACAAGTGACCAAACCACCAAGCAACACCGTCTCTCTCTACCGTAATCAGGCCAAGTTACTGCTCTGGGTGGTGGTGGGGTGGTGGTGGTGGTGGTGGTGTTGGAGATGATAAGCAGAACACGTGGTCGACCTCTATGAGTTCGTATCTACAAGGTCAGGTTTATTTATGGCTTCAATAACGTCCCTGCCGTCACAACTTTTTTAAAAAAAATCGCATATATATATATATTAAAACTTTGGTATTTAACGACATAAGTAATTGAATAAATATAGTTATATAAATATTAAATACATACAACATATTTAAGTTTTCATTTATATTAAATTTGGTTTTTACTATATTACATCTTTTCCGTTTCAGGCACTTCAGGCCCCGTCGCAACGCGTGGGCATTCCTACTATACGTATGTATGTATGTATGAGTGTGTGTTTGTGTTTTGTTTTGTTTCTAGGAATTGGGGTTGCCTCAATACATTTTAAGCTTCAGTTTTTTATTGTGTAATGCTTTTGGCTTATGGATCTATGATCTTTTCTAGAAAGTTTATGCTCTTTGCAACAGGAGATTGCTTTGCTCAGTCAACTTTCACACCCAAACATTGTTCAATACGATGGAAGTGAACTGGTACCATTCCTCTTTTGGCTTATCTTCTATTTGCCCACAACAAAAAAAAATTAAAATTTAACTTTGTGATTATTTGGTTCAAATCGTGATCAATGTAGTTTAGTTATTTCAGCTGCAGGGAAAAGTGATTATAGTTTAAAGTTTAGACTATATAAAGGAAGGTAGAATTTGAAATATTTTGGAAGTCGAAAAAACTAAACATCTACGGAGGTTTGGATTTGCGTGTTTTGAGTGATTATTGTGAACATGAAGAATTAGAATTGATATTAGAAAATTAGAATCAGAATTAGTTTTGCCAAAGAGTTATAACTGATTATAGCGACTTGAAGTCCCAATAATCACTTGCACACATCTGAACACCAACTTAATTACTTGGTCTGAATAAAGGTGACAATTCAGATCCTTTTCTCTACATAGGAGTCGATATGGGTTGTGTTTTTTCCTAAATGGGTCAAATGGGTTAAGCTAAAAAGATTTAACTAAAAACGAAACGGGTCAAATAGTTAAAGGAGTTCAAACGGTATTCAAATACATAATACCTCCTAAATCACTTGTTTTTTAAACGACATCAGATTTTTGTTGTAATAGTTTATGACACATTAATTATTTTCAAACTAAAAAATATTTTAACAGAAAATAATATCTTTTGAGCCATTATCCAAACCACCCACTTCCCCTATCGCTAGGTTTGAAATTGCAAAGCATTTGAAGAGTGAAGAATGGGGTGGAGGGAGTGATAAAAAAAGACATCTGTTGTCATCAGATAACAAATTGTACTTCAATGCTTTCTTTCAAAGGAAGTCCATACTGTTGTCATCAGATAACAAATTATACAAGTTTGAGCTTTGCAACTTGTACCAGATAAAGATAATTACTTGATTAAAGTTAGATATAGTTATATAATTGGCATTCGACTAATCAGTTTTCTTACATCAACTCTTTCCCTACTTAAATCCATTGGTGGCAAAATAGGCGGGTTATTGGCATTCGTCATGTTATGAAATGTGAGTATGATATTGTTTCATGATATTGGTGTTTGTGGGTTACTCCTTAATTGGATCAAACTTTGTTTAATATTTGCAATTAGAACACTTACATACATACATACATACATAGTTATAGAGGATCCAATTAGAATACTGTCATGGAAAGTCTGTTTTTGCACATGATTCTTTTATGAATTATGATACGTAAATTAAGCCAATTAGATTAAATAATTATTATTTTTATACATATAGTTGTAAAAGTGATTGTATTGTTTGAATGCCTATAATATATGTTTTATAACAAATTACAAACTTAACAAATTCTAGAATCTAACGCATGGCATAAAATGGGTTATTAAAGCCAACAGTGAGGATGATGTCATCCCAATGCTGCTTAAGATGCCACACAGATGTTTGACCTAGGAGAGTGCTCGTGTTATGTAGATAAAAGACTCAGATGTCCAGATTTACATGTTTAAATACAATAATGCTCATGGTCATCCCTGTGGTTCCATCGTCCTAAGGGGGTGTTTGAGATTGAGTTTGAAAATGACTTATTGGCTTTTTCAAAAAGCCAATAAGTCAAAAAAGTGTTTGGCATGGATAAAAGTCCTTTTTATTTTGGCTTTTTGATAAGTATTAAAAAGTTGTTTTACAAAAGTCACAAATCCTGGCTTTTTAAAACTTCTTATGACTTTTTGAACATAAAGTTACCAATCTATCCACTCTTTATCCTACAATAAATATTTCTCAGTCTCTCATCTGCTCGCAACTCTCCTGCGCTCTCTCTTCGACGGCTGCAACACGTTCTATTTGCCGGTGCAAATCGCCGTCGCCGGTTACATCATCGGAAGTAACTCGATTTGCCATATATAGATAATCGATTTTTGTATTTTTTTTACATTACAGACGTCGCATCGATTTGTGAAATTGTTTTTGACTTATTGGTTTGCATTATAGTTGTTGATATTTGCCACACCTGATAATCGTTTTTTGCATTATACATTGCTGATAAAAGAATGTCCCTTTTGGTCATTTTATAAAAATAAGTTAAGTCAAACACTTTTTAAAAAACAACTGACTTTTCCCACTACAAATGCTAATCCAAACACTTTTTTTAAAAACTCCTTTTGAAAAAGTCATAAGCCAATAAACAGTTTTGACAAAAAAACACTTTTAGAGTTAAATAAGCAATCCCAAACACCCTCTAATTACGTCTCGCTACCGCCTACCCGGCGATGCCATCGCCGTTGATTCCATCGTCCCCTTCTCACTACCGGTCGTCGATCACGTCTCGCTACCCAAGCAATCCATCGTCGATTACGTCTTAGTACCCGATAACCCTATCCGGTGATTCCGTCTTCTCTAGTCGAAACCATCATTCTTCCCATCCCCTAGCTAGGAGATTCCACTATAGTTACATCCATTTCATTAGAGGTGAGTGTGGATACACAATGTGAGAGAGGTAATGGATGCTTCTTTTTTCGAACATGAACTTCATCCAACTTGAAATTGAACTATTATAGCCAGATTATTGGTCAACGCTACCCCTGAGCCACCTTGTATTGCATCCGAGGGTGGTGTTCAAGTTCTAGAACAACTTGAACTTCGATTTCAGTATTGAACGAGGCATGGATAGGATTGAGTAGGGGTAGATTGTATGCTATTGATGCCTAATTAGATAGTTTTTATGGGTTTTTGTTGATCAATTTTACCCCGTACATGTAATGATCAATTTTACCCGATTGTTGGAATGAATTCTGTGTATCTTTGTTCTGTGTATAATGTGAAGTTCATTATGTAGATTGTTGAGTTGGTTCTTGAGTTACATCACAATGGGTCAGTGGTGGGTCAGTATCAGTGTAGTTGAAATAAGGTTTCTTATGTGTAGTTGAGTTAGGGGCGGATTTACCTTAGCCCGGTACGCCTCAACTTTCGACGCGTAGTGGATTTTTTTTTTACCATTTTTATGTTTCCCGATACCCCTGAACGAAATTTTTGATACCCCTGAATTTTTTTCCTAGATCCGCCACCAAGTTGAGTAGTGGTCTTAGCTTTCTCATTTGGTTAGTGGTTGTTGCATTCAAAACACTACTTTTGTATGATGAGTTGGATGACCTTGTCTCTTTAACTTACCGAAGAGGATAAGACTTTTGACACCAAAAGGCAATGTTGGAACGTGAAAAACTGTTGTATTCCTGATAACTATAGGGGCTAGAGTATAACTTTTGTAATAGTTAGGTTTTCGGTCAAGAGTCGCTCTTGAGAGTCGCTATGTCGGTTGCCGGCCAACTGTTGACAGTCAACAATCTGAATGGCGACTCTTGCTATCTTCTTTATAAATAACAATCCAAAAACCTAGCTAATTAGCTCTTTGATTACACTTCGTTATTATAGTCATTTAGAGAGCCCGTAGGAGGTTTTGATTGTTATCTTTGTAATCCAGGTGCTGATTTGTAATCGTTTCATTGTGGATCTAATAGAATTGTGTAGTTTATGTTCTTGTTTGTGTTGCTCTTCATTTTATGTTTCTCATTATCATCAACAATCAGCTTCTCTATAGCTGATTTGTTGGTTGTTTCCTGACTAGAATTATACTAGTTGAGTTGGCAGCAACACCAAAACATATATAGTTGTTTCAGCTGCAAGTATAGAGATCTGAAGGTGATGTGGTCTTTGATTTCGCTTGGCATTGGTGAATGTAAGGTGATATGGTCTTTGATTTCGACTTACAGGGTGGGGAAGCGAAAAACAAGACGACCAGTGGTGGTTGTAGGCGACTGGTGGTGGTGGTCGGTGACTCACTGTGGGAGAAGTTTGAAGTAGGCAAGGAAACCATGGCAGAATCTTGACACCCATATTTTAATCGATCTACTATGGGAGAAGAAGGGAGTAGTGGTGGTCAGCGACTCACTTTGGAGGGGAATTTAGTTTTTATACGTCTAGGGATGCAAAGTGCAAGTATATATACATGCATCAGCATAACCATTTAGTTGGGACTCCGTATTATTCTCGTAAAACAATCTGATGTCTCGAGTCCTCCAAAAATATCAACTTATTCTTTGATACGCTTTGTGATACTGCCTCGTTAAAAACCTTGCTAGGAAAACCCATTGGGACAAAACCATAGCTAAGGGAAAAGACTACAACACGTATTAGACATACTTAACGACATACTTCAGGATGATGATAAATCGGCACTTCGGGACCTCTAAGATAAACTGATGCTACTGGATCAGTTACGTCACCTTGTTAAAAACCTTACTAAGAAAACACAATGGGATAAAAACTTAGTGAAAGGGAAAAAGAGTGCAACGTGTTAGATTAAAACTATATTTCGCTAGCACATATACTTAAACATAATATGATGTCTTGTGATATACACGAGATGCATTAGTGCAGCGATCGCGCTTAAGTATGGTACTTCTGGACCAAGTCTTTCTTCACCCACTTCTTGGGGACGTAAAGATATTTGTGTATGTTTAGTGACCATACAATTATGGGTGTGCTTAACGGATAAACTTTGTCCATAGTAGAATATGTCAACATCTTCTGGATGTAGTTTGATTTATGGGCAAGTATACAATCACATATATATACTCGAACATAAGGTCGAGGAATAATTTTATCATGTCAAAACTTATACCCTCTTTTACAAAATATATACCGAGTTGATTTACCACATACGACCAGTTCTCTTGAGACCATATAGAGATCGCTTTGAGATTTATAGCACATATCTCGGGGTAATGATTTGAATGCTTTTGGCATTTTTAATCCTTCTAGGATTTTCATATAGATGTCATTTTCTAATGTCCCATATAATTACTCGGTGGCGACATATTTAAGGGGTAACTTTATAGAATAGTAATCAAGTTTTAAATGTGTTCCAATTAGATCACCCAATACGCATTTTACACGGTACACACCCTCGGGTATACTATGGTGAAAAGTGTTCCAATTAGGTCACTGACCATAGTATACCCGAGGGTATGTACCGTGTAAAATGCATATTAAGTGACCTAATTGGAACACCTTTGAAACTTGGTTACTATTCTACAAAGTTACCCCATATATAAACGTTTGTAATCTGAGGGCAAATTAGTCTTTTCAATATTTTTTAATAGAAAACAAACTGCTGTTTGCCATAAGGACGCATGTTGTTTTAGGGACGCAAAGTGCATTGCAGTGGGACGCAATTTGCACTTTACTTTTAACAATATAACTCATTAGAATGATTATGTTATAAATTTGGTTACTTTTTCTATTGTCATTGATAATATCACCATTCTTTCGTTGATTAATGGATCCAAGAATAACATATTGTTGCTTTAACTTTTTGTTACTTTCTCTTGGCTACAAGGGTGAACCCTTACTGCAGGGGTTACCATAACCACTCTTTGTTTTCTTGAATTTGAACCCCCAACCTGATATGGGAGACATATACTACTGTTCAACAAAATGTGTCCCCTTTTTGCATGATAATGCCCATTTAGGTTATGGTAATCCAATATACTGCACAATCCAATATAGTTCTTTATTTTCTTTAACTAGGTTCGATTCTTATGGGAGCAGCCTCATGTCTATGGACTTGGAGAATTTATGTTGCATTCATCATCCATATGTAGAAAAAGCATGGTGATTTCAATCATCTGTTTGTAGTTTACAAAGAAATAGAGTGACATGTGCAATTTGGGTTGGTTACAAATCGAATTTTGTCGTAATTTTAAGTAGATTATCTTAGTGACTTTGGAGAATTATATGGTTTTTAAAATGAACCAAGAAATCAAAAAGTACAACGTACAATGTACAACTTTCTCAAGCCCATGAGCACGCTCCTTCGTTTTCAGAATTTAGCAAGATCTCATATTTGGACAACACCAAAGATGCCCTCTGGTTTACAAATGTTCACTTTTTGCTCATATTGTACCATTAGAATCTCACACACAAGAACCCTTCTTATTGGGGTCGGGTTTGCTTGCATAAACACAACCCAAGTCGACCCATTCGTAAGTAATTGGGTCAAAATTACCCCCTCTAAATTAATACCCATGTGATGTACTTGGTATATATAGACTAGTTATATCTTTTTCCATGTGAACTCAGATGACAATCCCATTTATTATTCCCTATCTTGGTTAAGCGTCTGGATGACAAAACATGTTAACAAGCAGCCGGATTTTCAGTTGCTAATTGTAAATATTGCTACACAACTGTCAGGGTATGCAAAGAAAAATGCCTCATTCACCATTGTTGGTGCAATATCTACTCTAAATAAACACTTAACATGTGCCTACAAAGACCATCTGAATCTCCAAGCACAAGAGAGGGCTCTGATAGCTTATATATTGATCTTCAAAGTGGTTTAGAAGTTGGATAGCCAGTCGGGTTGACCCGTAAACATTTTTTGTCCCGGTATATAAATGATCAGCATGTTAAATATGATTGTGAAAACTATATAAACAATTGCTAATCTAATTTTTAAAGTGATTTAAGATGTTCTATGCATTTAATTATAAACCTATTCGACCCAATCCTTTTTTAACCAGTTTTCTAAACTTGAATCAACCATTTGACCCATGAGGGATAGAAATATAACGTGAATCAACCCATTTTTCTTGAGTTATATAAATAAATGTTGTATTAAATATGATAACAAGAACTATATTATTACGTTAGTAATCTAACCTTTTATGTAAACATTTAATGACACTTTGGGTCACTTTGACTGATTTAGCCCGTTCTATCTTAAACCAAGTTTCTAAGGTTTACCCATTTGTCCATCAGAGATAAAAATAACCCAAATCAACTCATTACTAAGTAAATGGATTAAAATTGCAACGTCTAGCCAACAACGTTGATTATATTGCAAGATTCTTCTCTTGTATTAACCCTTCAGGTACCATGTTTTCTCTATTAATGGTGCTGATCCCGTCTTTAAGTCAAACTTGGTCAATCCAAGATTTAATACCTTCACAAGACGGCTTTCAATCGAATATATAACATATTGTAGCAAATGGAAGTAATAAAAGCATACATGAAGAGACAATGGAGAAAGAAAATGACACTACAAGGAAATGACCCTGTGCCGGCGTCGCATCTTTGACCTATTGGGACGAGGCAATACCGACGACGGTATAGGCTATACAGACGACAAGTCGTCGCTATAGGGTCAAAAAAAATCGTCGGGATAGGGTGATACTGTTGTAATGTGATGACATTGAAAACCATGTGAAGCACATTATGACTACAAAATCTTTATGTTGTGGTAGCAATGACACTGGACCTTGTATAGTCAAAAACATGATTATGTTTTACCTTTTTTACTTGACATGGATGGTAACTTTTTCCTACCAAAAAGTTATATTTTCTGCTTATAGTTTTTACTTAACAGGTATTGGTTTGAAAAGAAAGAAGCAATAAGATGGAGAGGTTGTACAAGATTGCAAACAACTGGTACCGGTTTATTCGCAGTCAACAAAAGTCAATGGTTAGCGGTTGATATTGTTCATTCTACTGAAGACATCATCATGGCGGAGGTTTTTAAAGATAAGATGATGAATGATAGGTTGCAAAAGCCCACACGCTTTAAGAAGTAGACCACGTTCGTGTTTCAGTAGTACAACAGTTAATGTTTTTCATTGTTTTGTGGTTCCGTTTAGTCAATCATGTCATCACTGTTGGGTATTTTGCCAGTGGTGATCAGTTATATTAGTTATCAAAAACGGTTGATAAGTAATTATAGATTAATAATAACTATTTAGTAATTATTAAAACGCAGCGGAACGAAACCGATCCAACACAAAATAAAACCCGACAGGATCTGGGTTACGAAACATACGAACACGGAATAATATTTAAATCTAACTACCAATGAGATAGATATACCTCGGTTAATGATTAACCGGTTGAGACACCGAGGTACAACGAACCGATGCTAGATCACGAACACATGCGAGCAACTGGGGCGGCGGCCGGCAGGAGCCCTTGTATCTGCGCAGCAGTCCGGAACAGGGCTAGACGGCGACAGACGGTGGCTAGATAGCTACCGGAATCGGGACAAAAGGAAGATCCGATTTTCCTTTTGGTTTGGCGGCTGGATTTTCCTTTTGGTTTGGCTTCTTTCGAAATTGCCAAAAAAAACAAGAAAAACAATTTCTTGTTTCCTTCTTGATTGGAGTTAATCGAGAGAAAGAAAAACAGTTTTTCTTCCTACTGCGGCTGAGTCCCAAAATTAGGCTTTTTTCAAACAATTATTAGGTTATAATTATATATAATAATTATAAACCCTACTAAATGTTTCCGGGCCCAAAGTCCAATACAAGATACAAAAGCCTGAACCCGTTTTAATGTTTTAATGAAAGATTAAAACAATATATATAATTATTATTTATAAACCAATATAAATAATAATTCCCGTCTAACGAATATATATAAAATATATCGTCTTGCTAACAGTTCGTAATTACCAGTTAAGTGGGTTAAGTGGATTTAATGTTCGTTGCCCTAGGTGTAACTCTTACGGGTCATAACTCAGTTAGTAGCGTTAAATAATCGGTACCGGACATGTATATTTCCAACAATCTCCCACTTGGATGGTCTTCGATTAAGTTCCTTAACGCAGACAGCCAGAGGTGCTCTAGCTGCACATGGTTGCCCCTAACAAGGTATGACACTTTAAAGTCATTAACCAAAACATCTTGCTATTGCAAGACAATAAACTTATGGTAATAATTGTCATTTATCCTTTCTGTAAAAGACATCAATTGAATCAATGAGACATGGATTAGATTCATTCTCATATAGCGTTCAATCTTTATTGTTCTCGTTCAAGATTCATAGTGGTCCAATCAAACACACAGTCAGTTTGGGTAAGGCCTTACACTTCACCGGTTTGAATCACGAGGGCGCCACGATGTCTAACTGTTACATATCATGTAAGAGTACAGAATCCCTTATCGACTACATACAACTCCCACTGAACTTCATATCTGTTCCTAACCAATGCCTTTATGACTGGCAGTTACGCGACAGCGGTTGACAGTGATTAAAGAACAGTCCTTGGTAAACGAAAGTTCTAGTATGCATCTCAAGTCTGAGGATACTAAATGAGTATACCAAATGAGTATACCAATATCAAAACATCTTATGATTAAAATCCATGAAGATGATTTGAAGCGAGTTACATCCAACGTCATCCAAGATGAGGTCTGTGAAATTGGAAGTCAACTACTTGAGTCCAAGTTCAGAATAGTCTTAATTCAGAGTCGTTCCCACGATTCTGATCGACTACGGATGATTAAGAATACAAGATTCATGGATTAAACGTATTAAAATCGAACACAGTTATAAGAACTCACAATTGCATTTAAATCAGTAAACCAAAAAGAATTCAAAAGTACAACTGTTTAATTGTTCACACATTCAAAATACTAAATCAAAACATATCACTAGCAAATCTAAGACCAATAGCATCTCTGTGAAGATCATGCTTGTCCTGAGTCATGGGCTTAGTAAACGGGTCCGCTAGGTTTTGATCTGTGTATACTTTGCTTATCACGATGTCACCACGTTTCATAATTTCCCGTATATAGTGGAACTTTATGAGAATGTGATTGGCTTTGTGATGAGATCTGGGCTCTTTGGATTGAACTATAGCACCTGTGTTATCACAAAGTATCTCGATTGGTTGGCGAATACTCGGAACCACATCGAGGTCAGTAATGAATTTCTTCATCCAAGCAGCTTCCTTAGCAGCATCTGATGCAGCTTTATACTCAGATTCGGTGGTTGAATCCGCCACCACACTCTGCTTGGAGCTCTTCCAGGAGATAGCTCCTCCGTTTAGAGTGAATATGAATTCTGATTATGAGCGAGAGTCATCTCGGTCAGTTTGGAAGCTGATGTCAGTGTAACATCTTACAGTGAGCTCTTCTTCCACTCCTCCAAATATTAAGAACATGTCTTTAGTCCTTCTCAAGTACTTCAGGATGTTCTTGACTGCAGTCCAATGGGCAATGCCAGGACTTTGCTGAAAACGACTGGTCATGATTAAAGCATACGAGACGCCAGGCCTGGTACATAACATAGCATACATGATAGAACCAATCGCCGAAGCATATGGAATTGCTTCTATACGCTTGGTTTCAATGTCCGTTGAAGGAGATTGCGATTTGTTCAGCACGGTGCCTTTAGTCATAGGAACACCTCCTTTCTTGGAGTTTTCCATATGAAAGCGTGCCATGACTTTGTCTATGTATGTGCCTTGACTAAGCCCTAGAAGCCGCTTAGATCTATCCCTGTAGATCTTGATTCGTAGAATGTAGGCTGCTTCTCCAAGATCTTTCATTGCAAAACAAGTTCCCAACCAGTGTTTAACATCGTTAAGCATAGGGATGTTGTTTCCAATGATAAGTATATCATCCACATACAAGATGAGGAATGATATAGTGCTCCCACTAGCCTTTCTGTAAACACAAGGCTCATCTTCATTTTTGACAAAACCAAACTCTTTGATCTTTTGGTCAAAACGAAGATTCCAGCTTCGAGATGCTTGTTTGAGTCCATAAATAGACTTATTTAGTTTACATACCCTATTAGGATATTTTGGATCAACAAAACCATCAGGTTGTACCATGTAGACATCTTCAGAGAGATGCCCATTAAGGAAAGCGGTTTTGACATCCATTTGCCATATCTCGTAGTCATAGTACGCGGCTATGGCAAACAATATCCTGATCGATTTGATCATAGCAACGGGCGAGAAGGTTTCATCATAGTCAATGCCTTGAGTCTGAGTAAAACCTTTCGCAACTAGCCGTGCTTTATAGGTGTGTATATTTCCATGCATGTCGGTTTTTCTCTTGAAAATCCATTTGCTCCCTACTGCCCGAGATTCGGGGGGTAGCTCAACCAAGTCCCAAACTTGATTATCACGCATAGATTGCATCTCGGCGTTCATGGCTTCTAGCCATTTTGCAGATTCTGGATCTGAAATAGCAGATTTGTAGTTAGTAGGTTCGTCATTAGACTCGGCTACTAATAGGACCTCGGTACTATCAAGATGCCATAGGTATCTGTCAGGTTCTTTGCGAGTCCTTACACTTCTGCGAACGCTTGTGTTTATGTCTGATTCACTAGCAACAACTTCTTGTTGTTCAGACGCTCCGACTTCATCAGCGGTTGTTTGTGGTTCTCGAATTTCTTCAAGATCCACTATATTATCTCTAGTTCCTCGTTCAAAAATTTCTTTCTCGAGGAAGTGTGCCTTCCTTTTGATGGAAATAACATTTGCATCAGGATGGTAGAAATAATATCCGCTTCTGTTATAGTATCCAACGAAAATGACCTTTTCGCCTCTAGGATCGAGCTTGTCATCAGAATCGCTGGTGACATATGCATCACATCCCCATACTCTAAGGTAAGACAGATTGGGTTTAGACCCATGCCATATCACATATGGAGTCTTGTTTACCTTCTTAGTCGATGCCAGATTGACAATGCGGACGGCGGTCATAAGAGCATAACTCCAGAAGGAGTGAGGCAAGTTTGTTCTACACATCATCGATCGAACCATATTAAGTAGGGTTTGATTTCTCCTCTCGCTCACGCCATTAAGTTGGGGTGTGCCAGGTGGAGTAGGTTGTGAAACTATTCCACGCTCCTTGAGATGATTTATGAACTATGTGCTGAGATATTCACCACCTCGATCTGATCGAAGTGTCTTTATCGTTTTACCGAGTTGGTTTTCCACTTCGTTTTGAAACTCTTTGAACTTTTCAAAAGTTTCATGCTTGTGTTTCATAAGATAGACATAAGCATATCGACTATAATCGTCGATGAATGAAACGAAGTATCTTTCATGATTTCTAGACATGGTTCTGAAAGGGCCACATACATCAGTGTGTATGAGTCCTAGCAGATCCTTGGCTCGTTCACCAACGCCGGTGAAGGATCCTTTAGTGAGTTTGCCAGCTAAGCAAGACTTGCAGTCTTCAAAGGATTCTTGTCCGGTGGATTCAAGGATCCCTTCGGATTAGAGCCTTTTCATGCGGACCTTGCTTATGTGACCAAGTCTACAATGCCATAGAAATGTATCATTAATGCTAGATTTGATACGTTTAGAAAGATTGTATATGTTATTATTAGTTTGAACATAAACTTATAAATTCCATTTCGAGGTTTAGCCTCAAAATAGAAAATATCATTTAAGTAAGTAGAAATATTAATTCCATTAAAAAAGTACTTAAAACCTTGTTCAAACAATAAGGAAACTGAAATAATGTTTCTGGTTAAACCAGGTGCAAACAAACAGTTATTTAAGATAACTACAAGGCCAGAAGGACATGAAAGGTGAAATGTTCCAGTTGCAAGAACTGGTACTCTCTTCCCATCACCAACGATGAGTTCCATGTCGCCTTGTTTCAGCTTCTTCCACTTTTCAGGCTCGTGCAATACATTAACGATGTGATAAGCACATCCGGTATCAAATACCCATGTGTCGCTAGAGATAGTGAAAAGTTCAATAACATAGATAGAAATACCAGAAGAGATGCCTTCTTCATTTGCTCTCTTCGATCTCAGCTTAGCTAGATATTCAGGGCAGTTACGTTTCTAGTGCCCCATATTGTTGCATTCAAAACACTGACGCTCCTTGGGAAGGGGTGCTTTTGCAACTTGCTTGTTTTTGTTGGTGGCATTCTTGGCAGCAACAATAACTTGCTTCTTACCTTTGCTGTTATAACCCCTTTTCTTGGTTTTGGGCTTGTTAACACCAGCAGATTTGACCATCAACTCTTGATTAGTCTCACTTGATATTCTCATCTCGGCCGTTTCCTGCATGCCGTGCAGTTCGGGCATAGTCTTCTCCCATATGTTCATATTTAAGTTCATTACGAAGTTGTCATAAGAACTAGGGAGAGAGTTCAAGATGAGGTTGGTGTCATTCGGTTTTTCATTCTCAAGCAAAGACTTGAGAGAGAAGGAGGAGTGAGATTCCTTTTCAGTAGACATCTGTTAAATAAGCAAATTAAATGTTAATTAATATTTTGAATGTAATAAATTATTATATTAATGGTGGCTTTGTTAATAGGCCTAATTTTTACCGTCAGTGTCGTGGCGGTGGGATTCGCCGTTGATTTATTTGTTTGGTGGCATAGGCCTAATTTTGTTCTCATAATGGTGGCTTTGTTAATGTTGGCATGTGCTCCATGGAGCTTCCATTCAGAGGGAGCATCCCGGCGACATTCAGAGGAAGCATCCAAGAAAATTTAGTGGCTAGGTCTTCGGCGACATTCAGAGGGAGCATCCAAGAAAAGTCACAGATTGATGGTAGAAATTGGGGAGATATCAAATTGAGTGGTGTAAGTATTGTTTTTAATTTAATTTTGGGTGGTGTTTTTACGCTTTTTATTGAGTGGTGTTGGTGGTGGTGGTGATCATTGACAGGGCCGGTCCCGATAATTCTCAAAACGTTTTAGGCCAGAGACATGTAAAAAAAATCCGGGGCTCTAAAATAAAAAGTCAATAATAATATATATAAAAAATCCAAAACACATATATATATATATATATAATTTTTTTTTAAAATTTCGGGCCTCAAGGGTTGTTGGGCCTGGAGCGGTAGCCCACTCTGCCCCCCTATGGGCCGGCCCAGATCGTTGATGTTGCAAAGTTGATAGAAACATCATCTTGAATCTCCATGGCAGCAAACCCATTCAGTGAATTAAACAAATCCATATAAGCTTTTCGATTCGATTCTTCATCAGCACCATCCATTGAGTCAAAGGTATAATGCGTGTATTTGAACGATTGCGCACATAATCTAGAACGCTAGAAGAAATCTGTGGCAAAAAGGTTGCAACTTCTGATCCAGAGGTTTCATTAATTTCAATTGTGTAGCAGTTTGATCTGATTTATGAATGTGGTTGTTCTCAGAAATCTGCAAGCCCGATTTTCTAGCGTCGTGGCGGTGGTGGTGGTGGTGAGGAGGGGGTAAAATATATAACGTATTTTAATCATTTGAGTCCCTGAAGGGTATTTTAGTATTTTTATAAAAAATTTAACATAAACTCTAACAGATTTAGTCATCTAGACTCAAACAGAAGCAAAAATGAAACGTCAGGGTTAAAAGAGACGAATTTAAAAATAAATGTCTCAAATAGTTAAATCGGTCAAACATCAAATAGTAATTTACTCTAAATTAGATTAATAAAAGCATAAAAGCTCTTGCCCTCTTTTATCATCTTCCCAAACACACCATTTATGCTCTCTGCCTACCCAAACCCTAAACTCTCAGCCTTCACTGCCTCCGGTCAGTCCACCACTACCGATTAGACACTGGCAATCTTTTAAGACCTGTAGCTCCACCAGCGACCAAACTTAAAATATTTGTTATTAAATCTGATGCATTTGCAAATTTTCCCCCAAATTTTTATTTTTATTTTCCATCATATAATCAATACATCATCAGTTTCACAGGCATAATTTTGCTAAATATATTTCGAAAATCAAAACTGAAAACACCTTCCTTTGCATCACGGTA
Source organism: Smallanthus sonchifolius (assembly GCA_023525975.1). NCBI lineage: Eukaryota > Viridiplantae > Streptophyta > Magnoliopsida > Asterales > Asteraceae > Smallanthus > Smallanthus sonchifolius. Next base: position 18,005,946 of record CM042018.1, on the reverse strand, counting down.
ATTAATCACAAATTTTCGAGTTCCTTCCTGATCGACAACCCGCGCAATGGCAGATTTTCGGCGGCCGGTGCCGATAAGCGTCTGGGCAGCGAAGCCACCTGGGAGTCTGGATTTGACGTACTTATCGAGATTCGAAGTGTCCAAATCGGCGGTGAGAGGCTCAGCGACGACTGTGGCGACGACGCCAGAAGTTACGAGATCTGTGACTCCTCAACAGAAGCTTCAAAACCCAATTAAATGGTGGTGATGGTTCAAAGGTGTCGGAAAACGAAGATGCTGCCTGAAAGGATTCGTCTGCTACCTCGGGACTTCAGGGTTTTCGTCTGGTTTTCGCCGGAAAGAATTCGTCTGGTTCAAGGGTGTCGGAAAACGAATTAACTGGTTCTGGTTCTGGAATTTACGGTTTTCTTGATTCGTCTGCTTCTGGGAGGAGAGGATTCGTCTGCTACCTAAGGATTCACCGGCTATAGATGGCGGAGTGTGGGTGTGGAGGTGGAGGTGGAGGTGGAGGTGGAGGTGGACGTGGAGGTGAAGGTGGATGTGAAGGTGGTGGCCGGAGGTGGTGGTGAAGGTGGTGGCCGGAGGTAGGGGTGTTATTCGGGTAATTTAATCGGGTTTCGGGTAGATCGGTTCGGGTTAATCGGTTTTTCCGTGTGTGTAAATTTATCCGATAACCGATCCGAATAACATTCGGGTAGATCAGGTTCGGGTTAATCGGTTTTCGGTTTAATCGGGTCGGGTTTCGGGTAGGGACACATGGTTAAAAAAAAAATGAATCAAGTTTAAAAACATAAAATAAACGTGTATGTGAAACAAAAATAAGTACATCTCCAAGAGATTAAAGCTTAAAATAGAAGTATTCGTGTTTATGTGGTGGATTTTTTAAACTCATAGTTTAGAAGCGGATTTTGGTGGTGTTGGTGGTGATGGTGAGAAAAGAAATGGTAGAATATATAAATGTTCGGTTTATTCGGGTTAATCGATTCGGGTTAATCGGGTTTTTGATGCTTGAAAGTCTAACCGAAACCCGACCCGAATAACAATCGGTTTAAACGGTTTTCGGGTTAATCGGTTACGAGTTATTCGGGTACGGGTTTAATCGTTTCGGGTGAAGTTGGTTCGGGTTGGGTTAATCGGGTACGGGTAAAATCAACGGGCCTAGCCGGAGGTGAAGGAGGCGAATAGGTGATATATAGTCCCCTCATGGACAGATACAGAGATATAAAAGGAGAAAGAAGTTAGGTTTTCTAAGAAAGGGAGAGAAATATTTATATATTTGTTTTTTTTTTATTAATAGGGGTATTATGATCATTTTATATAAACTTAACAAAAAAATGAATGGAGTTGTTGAACGGACTGTAATTAATATAAAACTGAAACTATTGAACTAAAAAAAGCCTAATTTAAACTTTTGGACTAAAATAATTATTTAAGTCAAATCACATGGACTAAAACCGTATTTAACTTAACAATTTACTAAGTTAGCGTCAACAATTTAAAAAGTAACAAATGGAATGTAGATTAAAATCCAACAACCTAGAGCAGGGTTTTTGAAAACTTAGGAGTTGATCGCAGTCAAGGAAAACAAAAAAACATAAAAGCTACGCAAAATCGATAGCATACTGAGAGGAGAACGACAGATTAAGTTCAATGTTACCTTAATCGTGAAGAGAAATTAAAGAAGAGTAGAAGAACAGAGATGTGTAGTCGTCATCTTCCATAAGCCAGCCTTAATTGTTAACCTGCAGGGTTTGAACAAAGTTGTGGGTCGAATATGCATATATGTAATAGTTATAATTTTAGAATCAAAATGTAATTAGCAGTAGGTTAAGGGGTCATTATGTCTGGTTTGTAAAGTTGAAACTAAATTGTACGTATGTATGTGTCGCTTCACCAAGCTACGTGTCGGTTTGTCTATATAGGCGGCAATGAACCTAGAAGAGTAACGATTTGATCAATAAAATACTCTGTTCCCACAATTTATTGTCAGTTTCGATTTCTACTTTGAATCTCATGTCATTCTGGGCAATAAATTGGTATCAGATAATTGGTATCATAGCGCAAGGCTCAATTCGATTCTAGATTTCAATCCATATTTGATCGGATTCTAATCAATTCCCAGTATTCAATCCGTGTTTGATCGGATTCTATCAATAACCGTACTACATCCTTGTTCAATTTAGGAAAACCCAAACCCTAACAGCCTACAAATCGCAAACCCATACAATTCTGATTTGTGGAAATCGTTGACCAAGTGTACCGAGTTGTCTACATCGCTGTTCAAAAGGAAAACAGATTCAAATTTGTTCACGGGACGCATTTTCAAGACTCGAGAAACTCATTGACAAATTGGATATTGTGTTTATTGATCGCAAAGGTAGAATCACAAGTTGAAGCATCATTAAAGGCATAGAAGATTCATGAATACAAGTGACGACCAAGTGTACTGTGTTGTTTACAAAAACCGATCTAAAGTCTCATTTGCAATTCGAAAATAAACAGGAAGTAATTGGAGGCCAAACAAATTGAAGATTCAAGACATTATAAAAGAGGCAATCCAAGACTAGGGGTGAGCACTTCACAGTTGGACCGAAAAAACCGAATAACCGAACCATTTGAATCGGAACCGAACCGTGAAATTTCAAACAAGTCTGGTCCACGGTTCCTGATATTTCGCATATACGGTTCTCGGGTCGGTTCGGTTCTAACCCGTGGTCCACAACTCTTGTAACCAATTCTTCCCATAAAGTTATCAAACTTCAAGTACCATTGTCTGGGCGCTTATTTTAGACCATACAAACTCTTCTTCAGTTTACACACCAAGTTTTCTTTACCTTTAACCCGAAAACCTTCTGGTTGTGTCATGTAAATGTCTTCATCTAGGTCACCATGTAGAAAGGCTGTCTTGACATCTAGCTACTCTAGATGCATATTCTCTGCTGCAACAATACTTAGGACCAACCTGATTGTAGTCATCTTCGCAACTAGAGAGATGATCTCATTATAATGTTAACTGCATTGGCCCAGAATGTCTTGGGAATCCCGACATTCAACCTCATGCTTCTAGCCCTCTCATTCAAGGTTCTATTCATCCTTTCGGATACACTATTTTGCTCGGGTGTACCTAGAACCATATTGATCATTCTTTTCCCAAGCATGGTACAATAGTCAACAAACTGCTTACTTATGTATTCACCACCATTATCCGACTTCAAGCACTTTACCTTCAAATCAGTTTCATTTTCAACAACACTTTTCCATTTCTTAAAAGCATCAAATACATCATATTTGTTTTTTTAAGAAAATAAACCCATACCTTGTGTGTTGAATCATCGATGAAGGTTACATAGTAGTTTGAGTCTCCTAGAGATGAGACTGGTGTCGGTCCATATACGTCTAAATGGACAAGCTCCAACTTTTGAGCTTTAGGTGTCTTCCCAGTCTTCACAAAAGTAACCTGCTTTTGCTTTCCTTAGACACAAGGTTCGCATAATTCAGTTTCCATTTTCTTCAAGTCTAGAAACTTCCCTTTCTAAGCCAACATCTTCAAACCTTTGTCACTCATGTGTCCTAACCGTTGGTTCCACAAACTAGATGGACTTAGACCAGGTGTCACAACATTGACACCATCAACAGGTATCTATACCATGTATAGAGTACCTTTCTTCTTTCGTTTGGCAATCACCAAGTTGCCTTTGGTCACTTTCCATTGTCCACCCCCAAAGTGAACATCAAGCCCTTCATCATCCAATTTATCAACTGAAATCAACTTCCTCCTCAAGTTAGGAATAACCCTGACATCTTTCAATGTCCATGTGGTTCCCATGGAGGTGTTCAAGTTCACATATCCAATACCCGTGATGTCAAGCACTTGATCATCTGTGAAACGAACCTTGCCAAGGTAACCTGTTCTCATATTCTTAACTATTTCTGGGAATGAGACGACATGGAAAGAAGCACCTGAATCCATAATCCAGGATTCCACTGAATTCTCAACACAACAATAAGAGTGTCACCTGATTCTCTAGAGGATACACTGTTTACTTCTTTCTTTACAACCGGTGGCTATGGACATTGACTTCTAAAATGATCATTTTCTTTGAAATTCCAACATTCAATGTCTTTTCTGTTCTTTGATTGTCCCCTTTTTCTAGACTTTGACCTACCTCAATTATGTCCTCTTTTGTTCCTTCTTCCTCTACTTTCTGTATGCAATAGAGAACTAGATGTTTCCCAGTACTTCTCCTTCTAATGTCTTCATTCAAAATCAAGTCACGAATACTATCAAAGGTTAGCTTAGTAGTACCGGATGCACTACTAACTGCAGTGACTGTACCTAACCAAGTGTCGGGTAAGGATGATAAAAGGAGGAGAGCTTGTACTTCATCTTCAAACTTTATTTCAATGAGGCTAAACGAGAGATAATCGAGTAGAACTCGTTTATGTGAGTGGCAACCGACATGCCTTCCTTCATCTTGTTGTTAACCAGTTGTCTAATGAGGAACACTTTGTTGGAAGAGGACGGTTTCTCGTAAATATTGGACGTTAAAACCGCGTTCAAATGGATATTAAAACCACGTTCCTGAATAGAGATTTGCAGGAAGATGTGTTCATGAAACAACCAAAAGGTTTTGAGCCTAAAGGCAATGAACACATGGTATGCAAATAGAATAAGTCAATTTATGGGTTGAAGCAAGCGTGTTGACAATGGTATATCAAATTTGACGAAGTAATGAAAAGACGTAACTTCACTAAAAACTAGGTAGATCAATGCATTTATATTAAGATGAGCGGGAGTAAATTCATCATACTTGTGTTATATGTCGATGACATCTTATTAGCAAGTAATAACTTAGACATGTTGCATGAATCCAAAATATTTTTATCTGCAATTTTGAGATGAAAGATCTCGGTGAAGCCTATTACGTAATTGGCATAGAAATACACCGAAATCGAAGCACTGGGAAATTAGGACTATCCCAAAAGGCATACATTGAGCGGATACTTAAAAGATTTAATATGCAACATTGCTCCCCATATGTTGCCCATGTAGTTAAGGGTGATAGTTTTGGGTCTTATCAATGCCCTAAGTCAGACTGTTGCAGGAGGTTTGAATGAAGAATAGAAAATGTCTGAAAATATGGTTAAGACGTCGTGGTCGTGGCATGCTTTGTTGCCCAGGATCAGATCAATCCAAACAAATGATAAACAATGAAACTTGATTGTATTCACAATGATCATAACGTGTTAGTACCTACTCGATTGGGTTTATAAAGCCCTAGTTGTGGAACGACGCGATGTTTTGATCAGGCATTTGTATCCTGCCAATTAGAATATAATGATGTACAATTTAACACTTCTACTTACATAAATACTAAATAATACACTAAATATACTTTGACATATTTAACCTTAAACTTCACATGTGAGGGATTAATGTCTAATAGCTATCACCTATCAATGATTGAATATTATGACCATAAAAAACCAACTAGAAAGTACCAAAAAATACGCTATGAGTGAGACGTTTCTAGGTAACTAAATAAACCACTTAAACTTTTCACATTTCCACAAAACCAAAAAATGTGTCGATATAGAAAAAACTAAATAAATGAATGGATCATATTCACTCGTTAATCATTATTTTTTAAAAGCGAAAGAACCCGATATATGTATAACACTATACCAAGACTTCTCTAAAATAGCTTAGCCTAGTGGCAAAAGTGTATACCAAGACTTCTCTAAAATAGAGAGGTCTTGGGTTCAAGTCCCACTTGTAACAAAAAAAAGGAGAGTCCAAGTTAGGTCAGGGGGTTTTCTCACCTATAGTGGGTTTCCTCCTAATGGGGTGGAGATGATCGGGTGGGCCAGTGACCCGTCAGTGATCGAAATTGCCGTTCAAAAAAAGTATAACACTATACCAGTACCCCTCCATCACCCGGTGACATTAATGTATATTGTCTAGGGTTCTTGTTTTTGTTATTGAAGGATCGTACACTCCCACTCCAGTATACCAATTAATGAAGACTTGTAAAAAGTTTTGCTAGGAACTTTTTTTTTGGGATTTGCCACTTCAGTTACACAACACCCTCTTAGAATTTGTGATCTCGTATATATCAAACAATCAAGAACACAAGTAATCTACAAAGAAAGCATGAGCGATCATCAAAGATCTCAAATACCAAAGGGCATCAAAGATCTCTAATAAACTAAGTAGAGGCTATCGCCTCTTAGACAGGAGGTCCTGGGTTCTTACCCAGGCATAGGTGTAATATTTGGTGTAATATATGGGGTGTAGTATTTGTCGTTCAAAAAAAAAACGAATTCTCTCAAATACCAAAGGGCTTGTAATATAGCAGTATTGTGGTGTGTAGTAAATGTCTCTTTAAGTTGTTGATGGTTTAACCGTTCTAAAAAAAACTAATTATCTCGAATACAAAGAAGAATAACACAGAATCACATCGATATGATATAATTTTATTGGAACACATTCAACTAGTTTTATATCCGCCCGGTGGCCAGGTACTTTAACGACATAATGTGATTTTCCGTTGCATTCTAAGCAAAAATCATTTTTGCTTAAAAAAAAGTACAATTCGTCTAGTGATTTTCTCATGTGATCATAATGAATACTTGCAAACATACGCACTTTATAGGAATGCAACATTCTATTACATACAACCTTCTGGTAATAACAACTTTTGATGTATTATTGTTTTTTGAAATAATTTTATAATAATAATAATACATTTACAGTAAACTAAGTTTAACTAAAGTAGTAAGACAAACCAACAAAAATATTACAGTAAACTAAGTTTTACTAAATTGTCATGTCGCAGATATAAAACACAGTAAAATTTGATTTCATATTCTCTATCATTGCTGTCACGCTCTCTCGACGAACGAACGATTAGGGTTTCATCACGAATAGCCCTCTTTGCTTGTTGCTTCATCGTATTTTGCCTGCATTGTTGCAATCATCCCGTCGGTTAGTTTCTTCGCATCAACGATTCTAGTGTTTCCAGATCCTTCGCTATCATCTCGATCGGTCTCTCATTGACGGCGTTTAGGTTTCATCATCGTCTTGAATGAACGATTAACATTTTTCCATCGGTAAGTCTTGTAATATTTTTTACAAAGAAAGCATGAATTCTTGTTACACCTGGCTAAGAGTTATCAGTTACAGTATGATACATATTATTTGAAGGTTCGGGCAAAGGATAATGAACTTGTACATATGCCTAGGCAATATGCATTCGAAATGGAAGGTGTAGCTCTTCATTTTGGTTGCCACGTGTCAAAAGAGAGTTTGTTGGTGCTCTGTAAAATGCCAAGGGCATCAGTGAAATATGGACTCGGATTAAGAACGTTATACTTTTATATTCTATGGCTCGTTTCGAGTTACAAGCTTCAACTCTCACATGAGAATATTTGGCAAACTCAGCTACACTGCTCACATGGCGTTGATGCAAAATTTCTTGTTATTCAAGTTAGTCTGATTGAGCTACCATGTACTTGAGATTTATTCTCATGTGGGTTTTGGGTAAAGGAATATAAACATCATTTGAAAACATAAGGAAAGTATTTATGTTATTTTTCTGTTTACCAAGAACGCCGGGCTTTGAAGTTTTCAGTGCTCTGTAAAATGCCAATGGCATATGTGAAATCTGGACTCGGATTAAGAAGGTTATACTTTTATGTTCTATGGCTCGTTTCGAGTTACAAGCTTCAACTCTCACATGAGAATATTTGGCAAACTCAGCTACACTGCTCACATGGCGTTGATGCAAAATTTCTTGTTATTTAGGTTAGTCTGATTGAGCTACTATGTACTTGAGATTTATCCTGATGTGGGTTTTGGGTAAAGGAATATAAACATCATTTGAAAACATAAGGAAATTATTTATGTTATTTTTCTGTTTACCAAAAACGCCGGTCTTTGAAGTTTTCTTACAGATTATATGAAGGTAGTGATTTTTAGTTAGTCAGATTATATACATATATGACAGCTAGTAAATAGATGTAGATTCAACCAAAGAAAGCCATTTGTCACGGAGTGATTATTTCAGCTCTCGTGCGGCACTTAGATTGATCTAAGTTAAGCCTTTGATGCTCAATAATAGTGACCAAAGTTGATGTGTAGCGGAAACGTTAAAAAGAGAATGCAAAGATTGCGAGTTTACAAAGAAACGCTTGTATTACTTGATGAAGTTTACAAGTATGGATGTGAAGTTGCTAGGTGATCTCCAACTGAGCCCCTCATATCCTATTTATACATGTTTGAGGCTGTTCTAGATGTTTCTTAATCTAGACCATTCTATTCATAAATTATACAAGCTAAGTTCTAGAGAATTCTAACAAAATATCCAGCAATTATATGTTCCTTTTATGGTTGATCTAAGCTGATCTAGAACCAACTCTTGGTAGGATTTTAGGGCTGATCTAGAGGGTTCTTGGCAGCCCCTTTGACTCACGTTTTCTAGGCTCTTCCATGTGTTTGAAGGCTGATCTAGGACCTTCTATGCAGCCCCTATGAGACCAGAATTTTATAGTCGTTTCTGGAGAGTTCCAGCAACCTTTGATGTCTCTTGAATGCCGTAGAAGCTTCCGGAAACATGAAGTAGCGAGCTGAAAATTAGGCGGGTCGTGACACATAGCTTTGTGAGAGAAACATATAGACGCCATTGCTACCCTTCAAAGTGTTTACATACAGAACCATCAGTTGTATCCTTTAGAGTTTAGTCCCCATTTTCATGTTTCATATCATATGAATGGGACTATTTTCATAATCAATGGGATAAATGCATGTCTAAACGCAGTGTTCATTTTGTTTTCTGCTTTTTTTTTAAACTAAAGCAAATCATCTTTTTTTTTTGCAGCTATATGGTGCTCCTCGAATTTATCAGAAAGTTGAAGACAACCCTTTGAACTTTTATAAGGAACTTCCTCAGTGGGTTAGGGCAACAAACTTACATCCCAGGACCGTCCTTGATGCTAATTTCTTTGCGTTGCTGGATCCTAAAAACCATGACATTAAATCAATTGAATATGTTATGGAGAAACTTTAATATTGTTGTTACGATCCGGTTAGGTTCATAAGAGAAGAACATGAAAAAAAGACAAGTTAAGGTTGCATTGGACACTGGTCATGTATTAATCGTGTGTAGAAGGCTAATAAAAAACGATATTAAAAACTACTCCTTAGCTAATTAGACTATAGTACAGTGAGTAGGGTATCGTATCCACAGGGAGGTGGAGAGTTTATTTAATTCTAGTTTAGCAAATTTTTTATTTAAAAATCCAATTAAAACAAAAGCAACTTCCTCTAACTTCAGGTTCTAGATTTCACATAAAACTCAGTTGTTCAATTAGACACCACATATGAATAGTGTTAGAAAATCAGTTAATCACAGCAATTGGAGACAGATTCTTTGTCCGAAAACCTGTACGACTAGTTTTGTCATCAACCAGTACTATTCAATCACCCAATTTACTAATGTCAAGCTAACCCCCTTTAGTCACCCAACCCGCTTTAGGTTTTGTCATCAACCGAACAAGATTGTAAAGAAAGAAAACTCAAAACACAACCATAAAGTGTTTAAATTAACCAATGCATCAATCCGTTTTGTTATTGTCAGAAACTAAACAGATCTAATACATAAACAAACCAAGTTAAATATAAAATCTATACGAACCATCCGTCGGAGGAAGCAACAAGAGATTAGCCAATCATGATAACGTTTTCATCTGCTTGCGTTAAAATCCTAGCCGCCAAAGACCAAGAGAGGCCTCGTGATGCGTGACCTAGCACTCCTCCCTCTGCCGTATGCGATTCCTTATCTTTTTAAATCCTTCACCGAATTTTAACAACCCATCCCGTTAATTCAATGGCCAAAATCTTCATATGCGTTGTTTCTTCATCATGGGCTCATCTGATCCAATTTAATTCCATGGCCCAAAATAGATTAAGAGTCCACCAATTTTAGTTCCATGATATTAGAGATGCACAAATCGGGTTTTTTTAACCGGATCCGGATCGGATAAGTCAAACGTGGTCAATGACCGGATCCGGTGGAACCGGTTCCGGATCGGATCCGGTTTTGGGTATCAGATTTGGAACCTATTTGGAACCGGATCCGACTAAATATCCGATTTTATCCGATTGGATCCGGATTTTTTCCGGATTTTTTGTGTCCGATTTTGTCCGGTTCCATTTTGTCCGATTTTTATCCGGTCCGCATAAATCCTTGGAATCGGTTCTGGATCCGACAGATCATAAAAAATCTGGTCCGATTCTTTTTTATCCGGTTAGGGTCGGATCCGGTTTCGGATTATCTTTCGGATCGGATCCGGATCCGGATCCGGTTTGTTTGTGCACCTCTACATGATATCAATAGCTCACCAAATCCTTTATCAAATGATTCCTCATATTTACAATTGGTTCCTGTAATGCATAGCAAAAAAACGTATAAATTCTCTTTTTCCATTCTTTATTTTTCTATTCAAAATAACTATTTTATTTTATTTAACCAAGGCTCACAGTATATATATATATATATATATATATATATATATATATATATATATATATATATATATATATATATATATAAAGGTTTTTTCATGCCACGTGTCGCCTCCACATTCATTCTCATCATTTTTTTCCTGCCTCTCTCTCCTATTAAATACATATCTATATTTTAATCTTTTAATAATATTATATTTCTAAAGAAAATAATAATTATACTAATGAAACACATTTATTTTAAATTATCCCTTATTATAAGAAACTTTGAAATATAATTATGTAATTTTTCATTTCAATCAAATAGTAAATGAATGTCAAATTAAATTAAATAGTAATCAACGTATTTTCGAAACCCAATTATATATTAATTTTTATATATTTTGAATCTTATTTTCTATCCTTAGTATATGTAATATATTTTTACACCTGTAAAATATATTAAGTATTTTATATTTTAATATTTTTCATCCCGTGTGTAGACACGGGTTCTAAGCTAGTATGTAATATATAAATCTTTATTACTAAGTATATAACATTGCATTTATTCAACCTGTGTAATACACAGGGTTTTAAGCTAGTGTATATATATATATATATATAAATAACAAATTGGTTCCTTTACACTTTAGCTCACAATATGTAAAACATGATCCAAATAAAATATTTTATACTAATAATAATGCATTTATGACATAATTAATATCTAATAACGTGTACCTAAAATGCACTCATCATGTATACGTGAGGAGAGTTCAAATTACACCGTCAAAAGTGTACTTTTGTGGGCCAGAAGTCAATGTGTGCAATCGGGTTCTATGCTCAACATGTCAATAATCTTCTCTGTTTATCCCCAAAAGCAGGTCGAAATGGGGAAGGCAGAACCGGAATTTATAAGAGAATTTTGTCAGTTCTGTTGTATTTGAACTGTATAACGACAGAAAGCATACGAAATTACTGACCTTTAATCTTCAATAGGAAATAAAACATGAACTTTGAATAAACCCTAGATCATTTCTTGAATCGTTTAATCACTATCAGATAAACCATTTGAGGGTTGCCCCAATGTTTATCAGATTAGACAAGGAACATATCTTGAAGGAATTCGGATTCGATTGTTTCTGTTATTGTTGTTCTCTATTCCCTTTTTGTTTCTTGCGATCCCTTTTCCAACACCAACTGATCGTTTTATTTAATCAAATGGGCTTTTCAAATGGCTAAGTAATAGCCCATTTAACCTTTAATTAAAAGTCCATTTAAACATTTAAATAGCAGCCCAATACTTTTAATATAACGCACATTTAAATAAAATCAAATAACATTTTGATTAGATCGAGTCCGTAACTCGTTTAATCTCTAACGTTATATACATCGATCTACAAGTTAATCCAATATACTAAAATGTATATATTGATAACACTAAAATTACCAACAAGTTCTTAAGGTGAAAGGGGTCATTACCTCATTACTCATTTACTCACAAAAATTGTCCAATAGAATTTTGGCATCTCAAAACTACTCATTTAATCAGATTTCATTGAAAACACCATACTCATTTACTCACCAACTTAAAAAAAAACATTTAAATAAAAAAAGTCAATTTCATTAAATTAAAATTAACATAATACAATTAAAAATAAAAATCCTACAAATAAAAATTAAAAAAACTAGAAAATTAACAAAAATAAAATAAAAGTATAACACTATACCAGTACCCCTCCCGGTGACATTAATGTATATTGTCTAGGGTTCTTGTTTTTGTTATTGAAGGATCGTACACTCCCACTCCAGTATACCAATTAATGAAGACTTGTAAAAAGTTTTGCTAGGAACTTTTTTTTGGGATTTGCCACTTCAGTTACACAACACCCTCTTAGAATTTGTGATCTCGTATATATCAAACAATCAAGAACACATGTAATCTACAAAGAAAGCATGAGCGACCATCAAAGATCTCAAATACCAAAGGGCATCAAAGATCTCTAATAAACTAAGTAGAGGCTATCGCCTCTTAGAAAGGAGGTCCTGGGTTCTTACCCAGGCATAGGTGTAATATTTGGTGTAATATATGGGGTGTAGTATTTGTCGTTCCAAAAAAAAACCGAATTCTCTCAAATACCAAAGGGTTTGTAATATGGCAGTATTGTGGTGTGTAGTAAATGTCTCTTTAAGTTGTTGAGGGCTTTACCGTTCTAAAAAAACTAATTATCTTGAATACAAAGAAGAATAACACATAATCACATCGATATGATATAATTTTATTGGAACACATTCAACTAGTTTTATATCCGCCCGGTGGCCAGGTACTTTAACGACATAATGTGATTTTCAGTTGCATTCTAAGCAAAAATCATTTTTGTTTAAAACAAAAGTACAATTCGTCTATTGATTTTCTCATGTGATCACAATGAATACTTGCAAACATACGCACTTTATAGGAATGCAACATTCTATTACATACAACCTTCAGGTAATAACAACTTCTGATGTATTATTGTTTTTTGAAATAATTTTATAATAATAATACATTTACAGTAAACTAAGTTTAACTAAAGTAATAAGACAAACCAACAAAACTATTACAGTAAACTAAGTTTAACTAAATTGTCATGTGGCAGATATAAAACACAGTAAAATTTGATTTCATATTCTCTATCATCGCTGTCACGCTCTCTCGACGAACGAACGAATAGGGTTTCATCACGATTAGCCCTCTTTGCTTGTTGCTTCATCGTTTTTTGCCTGCATTGTTGCAATCATCTCGCCAGTTAGTTTCTTCGCATCAACGATTCTAGTGTTTCCATATCCTTCGCTATCATCTCGATCGGTCTCTCATTGACGGCGTTTAGGGTTTCATCATCGTCTTGAATGAACGATTAACATTTTTCCATCGGTAAGTCTTATAATATTTTTTTACAAAGAAAGCATGACTTCTTGTTACACCTGGTTAAGAGTAATCAGTTACAGTATGATACATATTATTTGAAGGTTCGGGCAAAGGATAATGAACTTGTACATATAGATAGGCAATATGCATTCGAAATGGAAGGTGTAACTCTTCATTTTGGTTGCCACGTGTCAAAAGAGAGTTTGTCAGTGCTCTGTAAAATGCCAAGGGCATCAGTGAAATATGGACTCGGATTAAGAACGTTATACTTTTATATTCTATGGCTCGTTTCGAGTTACAAACTTCAACTCTCACATGAGAATATTTGGCAAACTCAGCTACACTGTTCAAATGGCGTTGATGCAAAATTTCTTGTTATTCAGGTTAGTATGATTGACCTACCATGTACTTCAGATTTATCCTCAAGTGGGTTTTGGGTAAAGGAATATAAACATCATTTGAAAACATAAGGAAAGTATTTATGTTATTTTTCTGTTTACCAAGAACGCCGGTCTTTGAAGTTTTCAGTGCTTTGTAAAATGCCAAGGGCATCAGTGAAATCTGGACTCGGATTAAGAACGTTATACTTTTATGTTCTATGGCTCGTTTCGAGTTACAAGCTTCAACTCTCACATGAGAATATTTGGCAAACTCAACTACACTGTTCACATGGTGTTGATGCAAAATTTCTTGTTATTCAGGTTAGTCTGATTGAGCTACTATGTACTTGAGATTTATCCTGATGTGGGTTTTGGGTAAAGGAATATAAACATCATTTGAAAACATAAGGAAATTATTTATGTTATTTTTCTGTTTACCAAAAACGCCCGTCTTTGAAGTTTTCTTAAAGATTATATGAAGGTAGTGATTTTTAGTTAGTCAGATTATATACATATATGACAGCTAGTAAATAGATGTAGATTCAGCCAAAGAAAGCCATTTGTCACGGAGTGATTATTTCAGCTCTCGTGCGGCACTTAGATTGACCTAAGTTAAGCCTTTGATGCTCGATAATAGTGACCAAAGTTGATGTGTAGCGGAAACGTTGAAAAGAAAATGCAAAGATTGCGGGTTTACAAAGAAACGCTTGTATTACTTGATGAAGTTTACAAGTATGGATGTGAAGTTGCTAGGTGATCCCCAACTGAGCCCCTCATATCCTATTTATACAAGTTTGGGGCTGTTCTAGATGTTTCTTAATCTAAACCATTCTATTCATAAATTATACAAGCTAAGTTGTAGAGAATTCCAACAAAATATCCAGCAATTATATGTTCCTTTTATGGTTGATCTAGGCTGATCTAGAACCATCTATTGGTATGATTTTAGGGCTGATCTAGAGGGTTCTTGGCAGCCCCTTTGACCCACGTTTTCTAGGCTCTTCTATGTGTTTGAAGGCTGATCTAGGACCTTCTATGCAGCCCCTATGAGACCAGAATTTTATAGTCGTTTCTGGAGAGTTCCAGCAACCTTTGATGTCTCTTGAATGCCGTAGAATCTTCCGGAAACATGAAGCAGCGAGCTGAAAATTAGGCGTGTCGTGACACATTGCTTTGTGAGAGAAACATAAAGACGCCATTGCTACCCTTCAAAGTGTTTACATACAGAACCATCAGTTGTATCCTTTAGAGTTTAGTCTACTATCTCATTGGACTCATGTATACGTGAGGAGAGTTCAAATTACATTGTCAAAGTGTACTTTTGTGGGCCAGAAGTCAATGTGTCCATTCGGGTTCTATGCTCAACATGTCAATAATCTTCTCCGTTT
Organism: Smallanthus sonchifolius; assembly: GCA_023525975.1. NCBI lineage: Eukaryota > Viridiplantae > Streptophyta > Magnoliopsida > Asterales > Asteraceae > Smallanthus > Smallanthus sonchifolius. The sequence continues at coordinate 17,990,766 of CM042018.1, read as the reverse complement.
ATCCCCAAAAGCAGGTCGAAATGGGGAAGGCTGAACCAAAATTTTTAAGAGAATTTTGTCAGTTCTGTTGTATTTGAACTGTATAACGACAGAAAGCATACGAAATTACTGACCTTTAATCTCCAATCGGAAATATAACATGAACTTTGAACGAACCTTGGATCATTTCTTGAATCGTTTAATCACTATCAGATAAACCATTGATGGTTGCCCCAATGTTTATCGGATTAGACGAGGAACATATCTTGAAGGAATTAGGATTCGATTGTTTCTGTTATTGTTGTTCTCTATTCCCTTTTTGTTTCTTGCGATCCCTTTTCCAACACCAACTGATCGTTTTATTTAATCAAATGGGCTTTCCAAATGGCTAAGTAATAGCCCATTTAACCTTTTAATTAAAAGTCCATTTAAACATTTAAATGAGCAGCCCAATACTTTTAATATAAAGCCCATTTAAATAAAATCAAATAACATTTGGATTAAATCGAGTCTGTACTCCCGTGTTACCTAACTCGTTTAATCTCTAACGTTATTTACATCGATTTACAAGTTAATCAAATATACTAAAATGTATATTTTGATAACACTAAAATTACCAACAAGTTCTTAGGAATGGGAGAGTAATTGGCGATAAGAATTTTGAATTTCTTGCTTTTTCATCAAGCCAGTTACGGGACAATTTAAAATCAAGAAACTCATGAAGAGAATCAAAAAGTGTGCTGACTATGATCCTCTAGCACAGGAGTTCAACGGTTGTACAGTGTTATGTGTATGCTACCCTTTTGAATTACCACGAGGTACTTTTTGTTACGGTTACCTATTACTGCTCCTTTAGTAAAGTGAGGGTTTTTTAGATCAACTTACATTGCACTTATCATAGAATCATTCATTCTTATGATAGATACTATATACAAGATGTATCGGGTCATTCTTTTTTCTTATCTTCTACGATAAGAAAACGCTCTTAGTCACTTCGGTAGAACGCAGGTCTCCAAAGCCCGATGCCATAGGTTCAAATCCTACTGAGCGTGAGCATGATTCGGGATCTTCTTTGATAAAATTTGACTAAGACACTAACCGGAACGACAATCTTAATTTGACCTCCTCGATATTAAAGAAAGGAGGTCAATCAAAAAAAGAGATGATAATTAATCAAAGGTCCAACTAATCGCCAAGCTTGTATCGTAAATATGTAGTTACAAATAATCCAGCAAAAGTAATAAGAAATAGACCTAACACGATTCCAAATAGAAAAACTATATTAAAAAGTAAAGGGGGTTATTTGTGAATAACGAACTATCAGTTGGCTTATTAATCCAGTTGTACTTAAACCAGACTTGACTTAGGTCCCGCATTTACACAGGAGCGGTGAGGGGTCAGATCACTATCTAATGTGCGTCGTAGCCTTAACTATAAGTCGATGAATTATAATTGAGGGATCAATGATTTGAGATAACTCTTCTTCTCTATGGTTTTTCTCGTTCATAACACTTTTGGACTCGGTCTAATCTGTGTACATATTCCCATGTTTGGTTTGGTTTCTTAGTGGATTGTGTTGGGCTTTATCGTAAATATATATTGTCATTGTTGGTTGCTAATTGAATCTGATGTAATTTTGGACTTGGTTTAATCAATATTACCACTGTTTGAACTATGTTATAATTTTGTATTTTGACATAACAACTAAACAATCATACATAATGACATCATTAAATATCATACTCGTTATTTTAGAAGTATACTATCCACCTTTGTGAATTTTAGATGTGTTATCTTCTTTTTGAACAAAAAGATCCAACATTTAATTAAAAAAATGCACTATTCAGCATCATCTTTAGAGGGGCGTTCTCATCCTAACTGATGTCTAGCTTGAGTTAGGAGGTGCAGAGTGCATACTCAATCAAGACTATTCTAATTCCTAGAATCATAGAACCTCTAAGCTAGTTAGGCGTGAATCCCCTAAACCATGGGGGTTCCAAGGGAACGGTGCCTTGGGCGGGTCCAAGGGCGACAACCAAAGAAGGGTGGCATGACTGTCATCACCAATGAAAAGAATGAACTAATTCCTACTAGGACTGTGACCGGATGGAGAGTCTGCATTAACTATCGCAGACTGAATGATGACACCAAAAATGATCATTTCCCACTGCAGCATTAATGTTTCCTTGATGGCTTCTCGGCATATTTCCAGATTCCTATTACACCAGAGGATTATTCCTTAGACGACCTTTACATGCTCATATGGCACCTTTGTGTACCGACGCATGCCGTTTGGGTTATGTATCGCTCCAGCCACATTGAGCGATGTATGGTGGCTATCTTTCATGATATGATCGAGGATTCCATGGAGGTGTTTGTGGATGACTTTTATGTTTTCGGGAGTTCCTTCGATCAGTGTTTGAAAACCTAGAGAGGATGATGACCAGGTGTGAGGAAACTAATTTAGTATTGAATTGGGAGAAGTGCCATTTTATGGTACGAGAGGGTATAGTCTTAGGACACAAGATCTCCTAGGTAGGATTAGAGGCAGATAGAGCAAAATTGAAACAAATTCTAAGCTACCTCCACCTACTTCAGTGAAATCTATCAGGAGCTTCTTGGTTTACACCGGTTTCTACCGGCGCTTCATTCACGACTTCTCTAAGACCGCCCGACCCATGACGCGGCTCCTGGAAAAGGATGTACCATTTGTTTTCTCCAATGAGTGTTTGAGGGCATTCGAGTTACTTAAAGAAAAATTAGTTAACGCCCCGATCATTGTTGCCCCCGATTGGACAATGCCATTCGAGCTGATGTGTCAGGGCAACGACTTCGTAGTGGGGGCAGTCTAAGGACAGAGGAAGGAGAAACTGTAACATTCGTAAATTTTTCGTGCCAAATATAATAAAAATATAAGTAAAAGGACCATAAGTGTAATTATATCAAAGAAAAAGGACTAAAAATGAAAAATTCTGAAATTTCATTGGCTCGGACCACTACCATATACATAACGGTCTGCTACGTGGTCCCAACGGCATTAATGAGAGAATGACAGAATCCGAGCTAAACGATCTAAGCAGAGACGCTGCCCAATAGGACTCCCACTCTAGAAGCTTGTTAAGCCGAGACTCTGTCAAGGTGAATACTTGTATTTTTATAAAATGATTTCAAAATTGAAAACTGTTTTGATTATGATCTGACTTGAATGAACTAATACAACCATCGGTCGCATAATGTGATTTACTATATAGCAGTCAACCCAAAGAGTCACGTATGCATACACGTGTTACAGATGAGACGTTGTAACAGGGCTAGGGGTTGAACCCTTGGTTGTTTTGAAAGACCTATCGCTTGAGGCGAAAGGCAGAATATTGAATACACGTAAAACTATATCCAAGGTCCCTGGTGTGGCTGGTGGTTAGAAAGTTGACTGTGTAAATTGACCAGAAACTATGGGTAAATTGTTCTATTTATTCACGCTTGTCAGATTATGATTTCAAATATACTTGTATTCACCAGTTTATACTGATAAAATATTTTCAAACGTTTTACACGTAACCAATGATGATTTTATGATTTACTAGCCATGAGATGATCAGATTACGATGTCATGAAAAAGGGAATGTCTACCCTAGACGTCAGTTGAAAGAAGTGGCTCATGTAAAACCTTGGTTTTGTAATTAAACGTCTGTGAACAATATCAGGGTTTATCCCTGTTATAAATGAAATGAAACGGGAGATTCCCTGTCTTTTGAAAAGATCCTGAGTTATTAAATATTCCACTGTGTTTATGAAACTCTGATAATATAAAATAATAAGACAGTTACCAATCATTGGTCGCACGCCCGGTTAGGCTAATTCCAGGGTGTGACAGGTTGGTATCAGAGCCATTTGTTTTAGCATATTAAATACTAGAGAATAGTATCTAAGCTGTAACTTGATTTTATATTATTTGGTTTTAGCTACTAAGATACTAGGGTAAGGTATCTAAGCTTAAACCAAGATAGACTGCCAGCTAAGAAAAGTAGGTAGATCCTTATAATGATTAAGTGATAAACATACAGATGTCAGGAGATAACTATTATAATTACATCTTAGGACAAACCGGAGAAGAACAATATCACCCAACAGGATCAAGAGAAGAGTCTATAGTTATCTCAGACAGTGAGGAAATAATAGTCTTCTCTGACGATTCACCTATGCCATAAGCAAACTCTGAGAACCTTAATGGTTCAACTTCTTCCTGGATGATGGGAACATTAGACTTTGATAAATGGGGTACATGGACTCCGCCTCCGGCACATCATATTGGATCTAATGAGGCAGGACCTAGTAGAACTTCCAACCTTAGGATACGTGTACGAACTCTTACGGAGCATCTGCACGTATCAGCTGAGGAAATGCAGGAAGTATACCAAGAGGTACCAGAGGAGGAACCTGAAATGGAGACATGGGATCCATATCTCTATCCAATTGGAGAAGAACATCCTTATATTCTACCTTCAATGCTGGAAGAGTATATCAATGAACCAACCGATGGACTCGATGATCCATACCGTAATGTATATAATGATATACTTTTTGGTATTCGTGAACCTACACCTCCATATAATTATCCTCGTCCTCATCTTGGAACACCAATAGAATTCCTTGACCGTGCCTTGAGAGAGACAGATGAAGTAAAGAAAGAAGCAAGGCAGCTTAAAGGAAGAGTTCGTCAATTAGAAAAAGAAAAATAAAAGAAAGGATAAAAAGAAATAATAAATGTCACTATAAACAAAGGGTAACTTTCTGACCAGTATGTAGATATCTTACAAACTTGATGTTCTGTCTAAGGAAATAGTGGTGTATAAATCTCTTTTGGTCCCGTCATCCTTTCCTAGGAACATTTAATTTGGAGGTACTACTCTGGAACGATAACCACCCTAGTTTATGTGACAAGCAATAGCAAAGATAATGTAACTCGTTCTTTTCTATATGTAATATATAATATAAATAAAAATATTTTATTTTTGTCTAGATGACTGGCAAAGGGAAAGGTCCTCATTACGTTCAAAAATACGCTCCTCCTAGATATGAATTTCAACCAACAAATGAAACTGATCTAGAACCTGGATCAAGTTCAAGAAATACCGGAAGTACATATCAAAGTTTAGGAGAACTAACACCTTCTTCTCAACCATATGTACCTTCCATCAGTTTTCATTCCGCTCTAACGACTGCAAGCCGGAATCCTGATTATGGAGAAAATCCATATTATAATCCGTACTATTATCAGGGACTACCTGAAATCTCTTATGAAAATAATCTCGTTCCTGAAGGAGAAGAAAGAGAAGATTCAAATAGGCCTTATGAATATTATGAGCCTACAAATATACAAATCTCAAGAGAATGAGGAAAATCCTAATGATGATCATATAAGAGCCCTTCAGGAACGAGTAGCAGAATTGGAAAGAGAAAATCATAGATTAGCATCTGTAGACGCCCAGAATAGAGCGTTAATACAAATGCTAGAAAATGCCCGTAACCAGGGTTATATGTAATTTTCTATTTATGTAATACGTATTCGGAATATTAATAAATTCCTTCTTATGAATAGAATGTCGAAAAAAGGTCCTTCTCAAAATACCAGAGGCAAAAATAAGTGAATTCCAAATGAAATCTCTGAACAAATACAATAGAAACTCGAAATGAAAAAGCTTATTGTTGAAGGAATTGAGGAAACTCTTCCAAAAATCCTGAAAGCTATGAAAGAAGAGAAAGCGAAAAATAAACTTGCTGAATCAAAAATCAATCGAGAAGAAAATTATAGTTCAAACGGAGATAATTCTGATTCTGATGATGAAGAAACTAGCAAGAAAAGGAATAGAAAGAAAGGATGCACGTTCCGTGCATTCAAAGCATGTGAACCACTGGAATATGCCGGGAGTGAAGGTGCTATAGCAGCTCTGAGGTGGCTGGAGAAAGCTGAATTTGTTATCTCTATTAGCAAATGTGCTGATGAAGATATGGTACTATATGCATCAAATATGTTCAAGGATGAAGCATTGGAATGGTGGAACTCCATCATTCAAGCCATGGTCCGACATAGAGCCTATGCCATGGAATGGGAAGAATTTAAAGAGATGGTGATTCAAAGATTCTGTCCCATCAATGAAAGAGAAAGGATTGAAACTAAATTTCTGAATCTTCATATGGAAGGAACTAAACATCAGGAATACGTCTCCAAGATGTTTGAATATGCTCGTTTAGCTCCACATCTCTCAACCCTTGAATCCAATCTAATCAAAATATACATATGGGGTTTGGCTGAAGAGATCAGAGATATGGTCAAGGCTACTATGCCTCAGACTATTGCTTCTTCCGTGCAGCTAGGAGGAATCCTAACTGACGGTATGATAAGAAAACAAGAGGAAGGAAAAGCAAGGGAGTTAGCCTAGAAGGCTACTGAAAACCAGAAAAATAATTCTCCTTAGAAAAAATAGGAATCAACCTACAAAAGGAAGATTCGATTCTTCCATCACTGAATGCAAAATTTGCAAGAAGAGACACACTGGAGAGTGTTTCTTAAAGAAAATTTATTGCCACTTCTGCAAGCAGACCGGACATGTGTTTGAAAACTGCCCGAAGAAAAAGAACGTCTCTTGTTTTAATTGTGGAAAAACTGGCCATTTTAAATCATCCTGTCCAAAGCTTATTCAATCAGGATCTAGTGGAGCAAAGACCAATGAGGGAAACAAGAAAAATGTATGAGCTTTCGTACTAAATACTCGTGATGCTGCAACTGTTTCAGATGCAGCCACTGGTACATTCCTCGTTGGCAATGTTTATGCTAGAGTATTATTTGACTCTGGTGCAAATTTGAGTTTCATAGATTATAAGTTTTGTAATCTATTAAACAAACATTTAGTTCCATTAGATAAGATTTATGAGGTAGAGACGGCTGAAGGAAATTTAGTCAAAATTTCTGAATCCCTAGAGAATTGTACTATCACAATATCTGGACACATCATACATGTACAATTAATGCCTATGACATTAGCAGGATTTGATGTTGTCTTAGGAATGGATTGGTTAACCAGTAATCAAGCCCATATCCTTTGTGATAAGAAAGCCATAGAAATCCATATTCCTTCTGAAAAATCAATCACAGTATATTGTGATAAACAAAATCGACCTCTGGGAATCATTTCAATGTAGAAAGCAACCAAGTGTCTTCAAAAAGGATGCATTGCATATTTGGTTCAGATTTCTACCAGTACAAAGGAAAAGAAGATTGAAGATGTACCGGTAGTAGCTGAATATGCAGATGTATTTCTAAATGAATTACCAGGTATACCACCAGAAAGAGAAGTAGAATTTAAGATCAATCTTGTACCTGGAATAGCTCCTATTGCTAAAGCTCCATACCGTTTAGCTCCTACCGAAATGAAAGAATTGAAGAATCAATAGGATGAATTGCTGGAAAAAGGATTCATTCGCCCAAGTTCATCTCCTTGGGGTGCTCCAATTTTTTCCGTTAAAAAGAAAGACGGTACAATGCGGATGTGCATTGACTACCGGGAGCTAAATAAAGTAACAATCAAGAATCGTTATCCACTTCCTTGAATTGACGATCTATTTGATCAATTACAAGGCGCGTGCCATTTTTCTAAAATAGATCTTTGATCGAGATATCATCAACTGAAAGTCCAAGAGGAAGATATTCCTAAAACTTCTTTTCGAACCAGATATGGACATTATGAGTTCACGGTTATGCCGTTTGGACTTACTAATGCTCCTGCTGCATTTATGGATATGATGAATCGTATCTGTAAACCCTATCTAGATAAATTTGTTATCATTTTCATTGACGATATACTTATCTATTCTAGAAATGTGGAAGATCATGGAAATCATCTCAGAACAATACTTGAACTCCTGAGAAAAGAGAAATTGTATGCTAAATTCTTTAAATGTGAATTTTGGCTAAGAGAAGTACAATTTCTAGGTCATATTGTGAATGCAGAAGGTATTCATGTAGATCCATCCAAAATTGAAGCTATATCCAAATGGGAAATTCCAAAATCTCCAACCGAAGTCCGTAGTCTCCTGGATCTGGCAGGATACTAAAGACGATCTATTCAGTATTTCTCAAAGATTGTAGTTCCTCTGACTATTTTAACTCGTAAAAATGTAAAGTATGAATGGGGAACAAAGCAAGAGGAAGCTTTTCAAACTCTAAAATAGAAACTAACTCATGCTCCTATATTGGCTTTGCCAGATGGAAATGAAGACTTTGTAGTCCATTGTGATGAATCACACAACGGTCTAGGTTCTGTGTTGATGTAAAGAAACAAAGTAATTACCTATGCATCTCGTCAGTTAAAGACTCATGAAAATAATTATACAACTCATGATTTAGAGTTAGGTGCCATAATTTTCGCCTTAAAATTATGGAGACACTATCTCTATGAAGTTGGATTCACAGTTTATACTGACTACAAGAGTTTGAAGTATATCTTTGGTCAGAAAGAACTAAACATGAGACAAAGAAGATGGCTAGAGATATTAAGTGACTATGATTGTGAAATATGTTACCACGAAGGTAAGACAAATGTTGTTGCAGATGCCTTAAGTAGAAAAGAAAGAGGGAAACCTAAACGGGTTCGTGCTCTCAGACTTGAACTTCGTGTAGATCTCGTATCTTAAATAAAAGATGCTCAATATTCTGTTCAGACAGAAGAAGGAATGAAGAGTATGATTGAACAATTAGTGAAAGGAGACGATGAAATACTCTGTATGAATAAAAGAATCTGGGTTCCAATCACTGGAAATCTTCGAGAAAGAATACTCGAAGAAGCACATAAATCCAAATATATGATGCACTTAGGAAGTGATAAGATGTACAAAAATCTGAAGGATAATTACTGGTGTATTGGGATGAAGAAGGATATTGCTATATATGTTGCAAAATGTTTACTTGCGCTCAAGTAAAGGCATAACACCATAAACCTTCTTGTTTATTGCAACAGTTAGAAATGCCAGTTTGGAAATGAGAAATGATAAAAATGGATTTTATCACCAAACTTCCCCGCATCAGTCGAGGAAATGATACTATCTGGGTTGGGCTATCATTGACAGATTGACTAAATCTGCTTATTTCCTTCCGATGAAAGAAACCTTCAGTATGGATAGATTGACTCATCTTTATGTAAATGAGATTGTATCATTACATGGAGTACCATTATCCATAGTGTCAGATAGAGATAGTCATTTTACATCTCGATTCTGGCAGAGTTTCCAAAAAGCCATGGGAACTCGTCTGAACTTAAGCACTGCTTATCATCCACAAACAGATGGGCAGAGCAAGAGAATAATTCAGACTTTAGAAGATATGCTTCGAGCCTGTGTGATAGACCTAGGTGGTAGTTGGGATGATCACCTACCCCTAATGGAATTTTTATACAATAATAGTTATCACACAAGTATTCAGGTATCACCATTTGAAGCCTTATATGGAAGGAAGTGCAGAACGCCTGTATGCTGGGCTGAAATTGGAGAAAATCAATTGTCAGGTCCTTAACTTATTCAAGAGACAACTGAAAAAGTAGCTCAAATACAAGAACGATTGAAAGCAGCAAGAGAAAGACATAAAAGCTACGCTGATTAAAGAAGAAAGCCACTAGAATTTGATATAAGAGACAAGGTGTTATTGAAAGTATCACCTTGGAAAGGTGTTGTTCGATTCAGAAAGAAGGGTAAACTAGGTCCTCGATTTGTTGGACCCTTCAAAATCATAAAACAAGTTGGACGAGTGGATTATCAGTTAGAATTACCAGAAGAAATGAGTGGTATACAAGTTGTATTTCACATATAAAGTCTTCGCAAATGTCTAGCTAATGAATCTTTAATAATGCCTCTACAAGACATAGAGGTGAACGAGAAATTAAGATTTATGGAACAACCTCTACAAATAGAGGACCGTCAAGTTAAAATGTTGAAAAAGAAAAGATTGAAACTTCTCAAAGTCAAGTGGGATTCTAGACGCGGTCCTGAATACACTTGGGAGCTAGAATAAGAAATGAAGAAGAAATATCCACACATGTTTCAATGAATCTCGAGGACGAGATTATTCAAAAGGTGAGGAGAATGTAACATTCCTAATATTTTCATGCCAAATATAACAAAAATATAAGTTAAAGGACCATAAGTGTAATTATATCAAAGAACAAGGACTAAAAATGAAAAATTCTAAAATTTCATTGGTAGTGGACCGCTACCATATACATAACGGTCCGCTACGTGGTCCCAAAGGCATTAATGAGAGAATGACACGTGTCCTGATGAGACATCTAGGCTTTTGACGCGTGTCACAGGTAGCGGACCGCTACCGTATTCATGTCGGTCCGCTATGGCTACCTTAGTTGGGTGGTGGACCGGTCCCTGTAGCTTAACGGTCTGCCAGCCACAAAACACGCCGCAACTCCTGAGCCTGACACGTATCATGCTGACTGTTTAGGGTTTAAGCGGTAGCGAACCGCTATCCGCTACCGTAACGGTCCGCTACGGAACCCAAATTAGCCTATAAATAGATTTCAATGGCCGTTCAAATTCAAAACATCAAAACTCGAAATCTAGAGCAAAATTTACTGATTCCTCTCTCCCAAAATCATTCCCGCTCATACGTTTAAGTTACCGAGGTGCCAGTTTGTGTTAGAGAAACCCGAGGAGCTAGGAAACGCCCATTCGGAGAATCCGAGCTAAACGATCTAAGCAGAGACGCTACCCAATAAGACTCCCACTCTAGAAGCTTGTTAAGCCGAGACTATGTCAAGGTGAATACTTGTATTTTATAAAATTTCAAAACTGAAAACTGTTTTGATTATGATCTGACTTGAATGAACTAATACAACCATTGGTCGCATAAGGTGATTTACTATCTAGCAGTCAGCCCATAGAGTCACGTATGCATACACGTGTTATAGATGAGACGTTGTAACAGGGCTAGGGGTTGAACCCTTGGTTGTTTTGAAAGACCTATCGCTTGAGGCGAAAGGCAGAATATTGAATAGACGTAAAACTATATCCAAGGTCCCTGGTGTGGCTGGTGGTTAGAAAGTTGACTGTGTAAATTGACCAGAAACTATTGGAAAATTGTTCTATTTATTAACGCTTATCAGATTATGATTTCAAATATACTTGTATTCACAAGTTTATACTGATAAAATATTTTCAAACGTTTTACAGGTAACCAACGATAATTTTATGATTTACTAGCCATGAGATGATCAGATTATGATGTCATGAAAAAGGGAATGTCTTACCTAGACATCAGTTGAAAGAAATGACTCATTTAAAACCTTGGTTTTGTAATTAAACGTTTATGAACAATATCAGGGTTTATCCCTCTTATAAATGAAATGAAACGGGAGATTCCCCGTCTTTTGAAAAGATCCTGAGTTATTAAATATTCCGCTGTGTTTATGAAACTCTGATAATATAAAATAATAAGACAGGTACCGATCGTTGGTCGCACGCCCGGGTAGGCTATATCCGGGGTGTGACAGAAACACTTCCACCCGATCTACTACACGAGCAAGACTCTAAATGATGCTCAGGAGCACTACACCACCACAGTGAAGGAATTATTAGCCGTGGTGTTTGCTTTTGATAAGTTCTGATCCTACCTCGTTCTTTCCAAAATTTTCGTTTACACTGACCATGCTGCGGTCAAATACATCTTTAGCAAGCACGATGCTAAGCCACGTCTTATTCGATGGATCTCGTGCTTCAAGAATTCGATATAGAAATTAAGGACAAAAAAGGGGCCGATAATGTAGAGGTCGATCACTTATCTAGGTTAGAGAGTTCTGAGAGCTATAAGGGGAGAGGGGTACTAATAAATGATAGTTTCCCCTTAGAGAGTATGGAGGCTATCACTATGAAGGAGGACGAATGTCCTTGGTTGTCATACTTTGCGAACTACCTTGTCGACGGGACTTTGATTAAGGGAATGACTTATCAACAAACAAAAAAAGTTCTTTGCCGACGTCAAGCATTATATTTGGGAAGATCCGCACTTGTTCAGGATAGGAGCGGATCAGGTGATTCGGCGTTATGTTAAGGAGTGAGAGTTTGACAGTATACTTCGTCTCTGCCACGAGGGGCCGACCGGAGGCCATAATGGTGCAGATGAGTTTGATCCAAGGTTTTATCGGCTGACTATTTTCAAGGATACACATGAGTTTGTCAAACGATGCGATGCGTGTCAGCGATCCAGTAACATCTCTTTGAGGAACGAAATGTCCCATAATCCTATTCAGACTGTTGAGGTTTTTGATTTTGGGGCATAGACTTCAATACTTCATGGGCCCGTTCCCGACTTCTTATGGGAACAAATACATACTCGTGGCAGTTGACTATGTCACCAAGTGGGTGGAGGCTAAGGCTCTGCCCACTAATGATGCTATAGTTGTGGTAAGGTTCTTAAGGAGGTTATTTGCTAGGTTTGGTGTTCCTAAGGCATTGATCAGTGATAGAGGGACCCACTTCTGCAATACACAGATGGAGAAGACCTTGCAACGCTATGGGGTAACCCATCGGCTTGCAACGACATATCATCCGTAGACCCGTGGGCAGGTCGAAGTTAGTAATAGGGGGATAAAGAGAATCTTAGAAAAGACAGTAGGAGTAAACAGGAAATACCGGTCGGATAAACTGGATGATGTGTTAGGGGCTTTCCGCATGGCGTATAGGACATATATCGGCTCCATGCCGTTTAGGTTGATTTATGGTAGAACATGCCATCTGCCGATGGAATTAGAGCATCGTGCGTATTGGGCCCTCTGCATAAGGCGGGGAAAAACCGAATGTACGAACTCCATAAGTTAGAAGAACTATGGGATCATGCCTATACTCACTCATATAACTATTTAAGACAAAGGAGTTACACGATCGCCACTTGAAAGGTAACAAAGAGTTTAAGTGTGAGGACCGTGTCTTGCTGTTTAATTCTAGGCTGAGATTGTTTCCTAGAAAGCTGAAGTCCCGATGGTCGGGCCCGTTCGTAGAAAAGGAAGTGTTTCCGTATGGGACAATCGAGATTGAGATAGAGGACGACAGAGCATTTAAAGTGAATGGCCACAGATTGAAGCATTATCTTAGCGGGCCAGTTGTAGAGCGTAAGCAGGAGGTGATGTACCTCAACCCACCACAAGACTAAGCATGGGGATGAGTTAGGCTGAGGACTTGGCAATAAACCAAGCGTTCTAGGAGGCAGCCCGAGTTGTACAGTAGATTATTATTTTGTATTTAGTTATTTGGTTTCCGTTATTGTGTTTATTTACATGTTTAACCGTTTAGCGAAGTAACGCGGGTGGAATGGGATTTGACAAAAGGCCAATACGTACTTTAGGTATGTTTATTTACACTTTAGTCTTAAAATTGCATGGTCAGTGGTTGAGACAGCAAACATTATTAAAAAGGTGAAAAAACTTGAGTTTTGAGGTGATAACAGACCGTCACCAAAAGTTGACACGGTCTGCCATAATGACCGACAAAGAAACAGATATTAAATTGGGACACGGACCGTCACAATCATGTGACACGATCCGTCACAATCATGTGACACGATCCGTTACCGCCTCAAACTTTCATAAAAATATATAAGTATATAGGGGGGTTCGTCACACCTTTTTACCCCCCCCCCCACCCCCATGTTCTCTATCCGTCAAAACACAACCACCGGCTATCAAACCTACGGGCGACCAACCTACACCGTCACCCACCACAGGGAGTTACCACCTCACCATCCAATTACCACCCAACCACTCTCGACCACCTACCACCACCGTCACCATCAGCACCTATCACAGTTGCCACCGCACCACCGGACCAACCACCTTATCATCTCCATCAAACCAGGTACACCGGAAACCCCCCCTGATTTCCTTTTACATAATAGTTTTGATTGATTTATTTTGTTTTAGAATAGGTTTAGTGTAAAATTGAGCAATTGATTTATGACTGGGGCACAATAACGAGTCGGGACACGAGTCGAGCCCGTACTCAATCTCCATTCGGGCTCTACTCGTGTTTTTGGACCAAAAAGGGTAACACATACCGTCACAGGGATGGTGACGATCCATCACTAGTAATCTGGCAGAAATTGAAATTCAAATTGGGACACGGATCGTCACGAGGCGTGGTGACGGTCCGTCATCTGATCCAGTCAATGCCCCAGTCAACAACATGACTTTGAAAGAAGACACGGACCGTGTCCCTCTTTGGACATGGCCCGCCATGGCCAGAAATTCAAATTTTCAAAAGTTTCAATTTTAAATTTTATTTATTTGTTTATTTTATTTTAAAAACCAAAAAAATAACGGTACAGTCGAGAGGACTTCCAACGATATTATGTCTCATGTGACACGCGCATTCAAGTACTACTCATGTCCAATTAAAAGTATTTGAGTACAAGTTTTTCCCCCAAAACAGAAAATAAGTAAGATGGGACCGTGGGACTCACCTGAAGCATAAGTGAAACGAAGTATGCAAGTAACGAAAAGAATCCGAGTGAAGACGACCTAACCGCCCTAAAATGTTAAGACCATAAGGTCTATGCAAGTGCCTATGATTGGTTATGTGATCCGATCACCCGATTGACTCAATTCAAAGACAAGGTTTGACTTTCGAAAAGGTTTGACTAAAGTTGACACGACGACTTGTTGGTGACTCGTTTCCGGTTTAAGAAATGTTATTTGTTTTTAAACAAGTATGTATGAATGTCTAGGATGTGGTTTCGTTTCCATGTTCTCTAGTGCTCGCTTGAGATTCGATTCCCCAAAAGTATACTTTTTAGAACTCGGTTCGAGTCGTAACTCGATTCGTAAAAATATAATATTTTGCAAAAATATATACTTTTATAAGCTATTCGTAACCAAGTAAAATTATCCCTTTCGTTATACATATATCTAGATTAAAGTTTCCCAAGTTTTCAAATAATATGTTGTAGGACGTTTTTACAAAACTATTTTATCAATAAATATATATATATATATATATATATATATATATATATATATATATATATATATATTTTACCAAAACAATATTTACATAGTTTTTCTCAAACTATTTTCCCTACAACTATTCATTTAAAAACAAGACTTATAATAGTATGTCCATATAGTTTATAAACTGTTGTCCAAAATCTTTTCAACAAATTTACATCACAAAACTCATTTGCCCAACTATGGATAGTACTATCCATGTAACCAAACAATACCCATTTCGAGCTACTAGTAAACCATGAATCCATGTACATCCTTAATACAAAAAGTTGAGTATTGAGAGTCGTCCGTGTCTATTAGTTTGATACTTGTTCTTGCATAAACTATATTATGCTTGATATGTACACTTGCATATTGTGTGTATTTAGTGGAAGTAATTATCATTTTAAATTTAAAACCTGATCTCATGTTAACATAAAAATCTATCATTAAAATAACCCACTTAACACAACATATCAATCAGCCTGCGGGTTTCGAGACTTCAATTACCCGTATCATGTTTCCCTCTTAAAGAAATCTTTATATGAACTAAAGCAAGCTCGTTGAGCCTGGTACCAGCGGTTTGCCGATTATGCTTATTCCATTGGTTTTCACCACAGTGGTCATGGGTGAACCTTCAAACCATTACTTTTCGTTTCAATCTCCCGTTAAAATGCTGGAATGAGCTATTTTATTATAAGTATGCTTTAAATAGCAAACGGTTACAAGCAACAAAAACAAACCGATATAACAAACTTCAGTTAACTTTAGAGTTATTCATCCTAAAGAACTCCAGCAACAGAAAATAAACAACTTGCTCCGACATTCAGAAGTTTTGAATTACTCTTTTAACAGCACGCCTAAATCCCATGTAACTTATTCGATCACCAGTGAATTCTGCATTGCTACACGCCATATCATTGCAATGCATGATCGAGTGTCCCCTTAGTTCATAAAGATTGTCTTTTTACGATTTGTTTTACAAGAATCAAGGTAACTTTGCTTACCAAAGATGGGGATATATGTTGATCGAATCAAGTCTACGAGTAGGGGGACTTTTACGGTAACAATTACTGAAATTGGCAAGCAAGCGAATCCACATATTGGTGCCAACATCCGTGGTCTTTGATCACAAAAGACAAGGAACAGGATTGCACCAAAGGCTACAATCATGGCAGTAGTAGAGAGAAATAATGTTAAAAGACCAAGAATCAACCTTCTTGGTAAACTGAGCCGAAAATCTTTCTCGGAAAAACGTGCAGTGAGGATTGATAAGAACAGTAATAGTGAGGTAGCCGCTGTAAATAGTGAGAACGCATTGAATATTGCAAAGACAGTGAAGGCGGTTTCTTTTTTGAACAAGGGGATGCCGGAGTTTTGATTGCTTCCACCAGGTACAGTAATTGCTGCTGCGAATACAACTGTGACAATTAATGCAGCAGTGATACTACATGATTCTGATGTCGTTTTCATCCAATATTCTCCTTGCTTCAACAAATCTGAGTGTTCCCTGGTGAACACCATTGCTGGTGTCTCCTTATCGACATTCATGTGCGTAAGTTCTGTAGGTGTCATGAGCTTCTCCACTTCCTGTAGATTTGAACGGAGTTATATTTGATGGCCGAGAATCACACAGAAAAAAAAAAACACAGGAGAAGAATTTGGTTTTGATCAAAAACCAATGATCGATACCTTCTGATTCATTAATCATAAGACTCGACTCCCAGATTACATTCATCGACCATTTAAATAACTAATAAATCTAAACCTAAATAAACTCTAATTTCTATTTAATAGATAAAACAAATCAAACAAAATCTATCCCTAATCAAACCATCTCTATGGACTCGATTTAAAAACCAATCTAATAAAGATTTACTACTTAATTGTACTATGACAACATTAATTTAACAATATTTTAAGGAAAACCATGAGAATGGCCATGTGCGTAGATAAATTAACAAAGGAAAATTTATTAAAATGAACATTTTGTCCAACTTTTTAACTAAAATAACCTTTGTAAAAATAGACATATTAGTCAAGAGATGACACATAAACACTTAAGGCGAAGATAATAAAGAACGGGCAAAATTTTAGCTATCAGAAAGAATTTGAAAAGTACAGTAAGGTCCACGCAAAAACAATCAAAATAATACACGTGTAAAGCGTGGACTAAATTTAGTTAGCGAACTAAAATTTGGCCGGCCTACTTTTTTAGACGTCATCTAAAAAGGTGCAAGCTAAATTTTAGCCTTAGCCGTCTTAGTTTTTTTGTAAAAACCAATAAAAAAAGACCACATGTAAAGCGCGGCTAGAGTTTAGCCGCCCTTAGCCGGATTTTTGTCTATTATGGTAAACTAAAAGTCAATGTTTAGTTTGCTTAAAAAGTTGGTCAAAATGTTCATTTATGTAATTTTCGCATTAACAAAGTGGCCTTGACTTTTAAAACTTAATAAAAAAATTAAACTTGTTTGTAGAATGAAGATTAATATAAGAACATTATTTGTATTTAAAAAAAACAGTAAAATAAATATGGCAGTGGAGGTTTGACGTAGCAGATTCAAACACGTATCCTGTGATTGGTGAAACTTAGTTTCTATTTAAAAAGTCAAACTGATATTTTGGTATTTTTGAAAGTTGAAGCCATTTTGTTAATTTAACCGGTGAACAACCGTTGGTAATTTGGTGTAATGGTAGCCCCAAGACTTTCCATAGTGGAGCTCTTGTGTTCAAATCTTGGCCACAGCAAAAAAGGGGTCTGTGGCCAGGTCACGGGGTTTACTCAGTTTGGGGGTTTCTCCTGGGACGCAATTAGAGAGCAAAGTGAACAACATGATGACTGATATCTTATTTGTGACATACCTCACGCCAAATAAGCTCACGTTGTAGTTGCAGTGCTGCACCAGGAGTACGACCGAGTACAGATGAAGGTGCCAATCTTCCAGCCAAGTGTACAAGATTATTCTCAGAATAATCCTCCATTGTTCGATAAGACTCCGTGCGCTCAATTATGTGATGGAGAAGGTTGTATACTTTCTCTGAACGGTTTATTATGGCTAACTGAATAATGCTATGCCCTTTTTCATTTGTCCAGTTGATTGCATGAGGATGCATATATAGAATCTCATCAACAACCTCATAAGCATCTAAGGATGCAGCTTCAAAAGGTGCGTCCATGGAATCTCCTTCGACGTTACGAGTGCCGAATAGGTCCGTTTCAGCACATATCAAGCTCAAAATGTCCTTTGCTACGTCATAATCTTTTTTCTTCTTCTCTATATTCTTGATTGTCGGCACTACAATTTAGAAAATTAGGTACAAAACAATGATTGAACCGTTAGTAGAAATTCATACAAGTTTCATCTTCAAATGTTTAATCTCTTACAGGTAACTGCCAAAACCTTCCACAGAAGAAAATACAACATAGAGAAGGTTAAATGAAGCACCACAATGAGGAGAGAAATCAACTTATATATTGGATAAAGCACCGTGGCTATTGGGACTGGACAAGAAATAACCAAAATTTATTAGGTACAAATCGAACTAGCATAGTGTATATATAACTGATCGCTCACCAACTAATATCATGGAAAAATTCCCCAACCAGGTGTTATTACAGATTCTCACTATCCGCGAGATGTCATCTTCACATTTATCCCAAAAATTATAGTGAAATAGCAATGAACCGAATGTTTTCTGTCGGACATTGTGGAAAGCTGCAAGAAAGACATAGTTGCATCAGTACATCACTTCAGTGGAATAAATGTGACTAAGTTTATAGAAACGTTTTTGAAGAAAAGTGAAATACATGGATAAATAAAAGATTCCATGTAGCCAAGATCCGTTGGGAAGCTTATAGTTATATCGAAAAGTATCCTATGATCATTCCTTGCAGCTTCGGGATATTTCTTGAGCAATGCCAATGCTGAATCTGCATAAATTGATATGAGAAAGTGTTAGTATATTTTAAATTATTTCAACGTCTAATCACACGACATAATAACTAGGAGTGGTGATTTTTACCGAACTAACATTAGATTAATCAGGTTTCGTTTTGAGTTGTTATATCTAATCCATTTAATAAACAAACATGTTGGGGTTGAAATGTTTAACTCATTTAGTTAAAACATGTCGATCCATCAACCCATTTATAATTTCAGCAAAAAAAGTTTAAAAAAAACAACTTATTGACCGGTCATGTTCGGATTCATCAATTCAACCCAACATGATTACCACCCCTAGTAATAACTACTCACCATATTGTTTTAAGATAATAGCAGAATAGAAAGATCTAGTAGCATTAGTATCTTCAAGAGAACTTGAATTAAAAAATAGTATGGATTTCAACAAATATGCAAACGCATCGGGCTTCCTATAATAGGTATGACAAATATCCAGTGGTGAGTCCTGGTTACAGTCTGGAATTGTCAACAGTTCTTGCCTCGTCTGAACCAAGAGTTGGGCTGCGTATTTGTTACCAACCATCACTGCAATGTGTAACGCTGTTCGATCCTTATAATTTTTGGTTCCGATCTCATGCTTTCCGTCTTTTAAAAACTCGAGCAGTTTTTCAACGAAATAGTTGTGGCCCTTTTCAACCGCTAAGTGAAGGATTGTGTTGCCATTTGAAGTGATGGGCTCTGTGGCTGCATCTTGATGGATTCTCAATATGGATTTTGCTTTCCACCAACACCCTTCAACAGCAGCTTTGTACAATCTCTCTCGTCGTCTGTTATTGCTGTCTGCGTTTTCTGTTTCTGGAGGGTCTCTTAACAGCTCTACTTTGAACTTAAATTCTATATCTCCATCTGTTGAAGCATTTCATTTCAATATTTCAGAGAGGAAATAAATTCAAAAGTCAAATAAAAATTCGAGTCGCTGTTTACTTGAAGGGACTCATTTCTACCTTCTGTATTTCTAACTCTTTCTGGTGAGGAAAAACTATTTTCTAGTTTCTTCCATATAATTCGTGCCGAAGAGGAGACTACGGAATCTATCACTTCTTCCTCGAACAGTATTTCGTTCATAGAACCCAAAATCCAACCTCTGACAAGTTCCATATATTGCCCAATCATGCGGACACCCTTATCCTCCGGAAAAGGATGTGATTTATCAATGAAGTGAAGCAACGCGTGACTCTTTATCAGGCAAAGCATCTGAGCCTTCCAGATCTTATAGTTTCTGTGGCCAGAAAGCTTCACTAAAACAAAGTTGGAAACATTAACATTTGATGCCTGAATATATTTCAAGTCTTCTGTTCCTGCATCACCTGCATTTTATTTCAGTATAACAGAAAGGATACAAATTCCACTCCCATTTCTACTTTCGGAAATCGAATAGGTGGTGGTTAGTGGAGTACGTACAGCTTATTGTTGGTCCAAACATGGATTCTAGCATCATCCATAGAACTGGTGTCGAAAATAAGAATCCTGATATCGGGTCTGTTCCGGCTAGATCCACTGTTCCCTCCATAGAATTAAATATCCAAAGTCGCACAATTTTGTCATAATCTTTAATTCTGTGGACACCCTTATCCTCTGGAAAAGGATATTCATGATCAATGATATGAAGCAACCCATGACTCTTTATGAGGCAACGGATCTGAGCCTTCCAGATCTTATAGTTGCTACGACCGGAAAGCATCGGTGAAACAAAATTGGAGACTTTAATTTTGGATGCCTGACCATATTTCAACTGTTCTGTTTCTGGATCACCTGCATTTCATATCAATATTTCAGAAAGGATACAAGTTCAAAAGTAAAATAAAAACGAATCAATTGAAGCAGATTACTCCACTCTGCCAAAACTCGAGTTCATGTTCACTCGCATTTCTACTTCAATAAGTGGTTGTTAATGAAGTACGTACCTCGTGTTATTGGAGGATTAAAGGAGGATTCTAGTTCCATCCATACCTCTCGTGCCGATTCGAACTTCACGAAATCCTTTAGCATATTTTGGTTTAGAGAACCAAAAATCCAACCCTTGACAAGGCTGTCATACTTTTTAGTCAAAGGAACTTGTGCGTGAATGATGTGAAGCAACTCCTGACTCTCTATGAGGCAGAGCATCTGAGCCTTCCAGATATCATAGTTGCTGCAGCCGTAAAGCTTCACTGAAACAAAGTTGGAGACGTTAACATTCGATGCCAGCATATATTTCAAGTCTTGTGTTTGTGCAGAAACATCAAGTGCATTCCATGAACCAGCCATCTCTATTGGCTTATTCACAACTATGCGAAACTTACAACTCCTTTTCAATCTCTCGAAAAAAATATAATTCAAGATTATTCACATTTCACACTTTCACAATAATATATATATATATATATATATATATATATATATATATATATGTATAGAGGTGAGTTCATTAGAAAACTCATTTTCATGAAAAAACAAAAAAACTTCTCATTAAAGGTGCTGCATATGTGTAGTAAGCCTAAAAACCTAACCCTCACCCAAAAACCTAAGCCCCCCACCTCCACCCAAAAACCTAAACCCACCCCACCCCACCCATCCCTCAAAAACCTAAACCCCCCACCCACCCCCCAAAAACCTAAACCCAAAAGCTAGCCCTACTACACATATGTAGTAGGACGCTGATTTTTATTTTTATTTTTGAAAGAGGACGACGTGGGAAACAAGGTCTATGAAGCAGTTTTTTATTTATATTTTGAGTTGTGATTTTTTTTTTTACCTTTAATAAATAGTTTTTTGGTTTTCTTATGAACAAAGAGTTTTCTTATGATATTTCCCCTAAAAAAATTAAAAAAAAAATTATAGAGGAAAGATCATAATAAAACTCTTTTTCATAAGAAAACTAAAAAAAAATATTTATTAAAGGTAAAAAAAATAATAAAAAAATCATATCTCAAAATATAAATAAAAAACTAAAAAACCGCTTCGGAGACCTTGTTCCCCACGTCGTTCTCTTTCCAAAAAAAATCTACTTTTACTACATATGTGTAGCATAGTTAGCTTTTGGGGTGGTTTTTTAGGTTTAATTTAGCTTTTAGGTTAGGTTTTTGGGGGTGGGGGTTTAGGTTTTTGGGGAGTGGGTGGGGTGGGTTTAGGTTTTTGGGTGGGGATGAGGTGGGGGGTTTAGGCTTTTGGGTGGGGTTAGGCTTTTGGGTGTACTACACATATGTAGCACCTTTAATAATTAGTTTTTTAGTTTTTTTATAAAAATAAGTTTTATAGTGAACTCACCCCTATATATATATATATATATATATATATATATATATAAGCAGATTACCCTCCCAGGATCCGACGATTTAGGAAGCCTTTAGATGGATGCAATATTAAAAACTGAGAGTTGGTGATGTGGAATAAAAAAAGGAAGACCTATCAAGGTAACGTATGCAATAATGCACTTTGTTTATAATATAATTGTTGAAAAATTCAATTCTTAAAAACTGTTTGGATTTTTTTAACCACAATTATTACTTCTACTCTACTTTCATACCAACAATTCTAAACTAGTTTTATACTCGTCCGATGGCCGTGGCCGTTTGACATATTTTGTTTAACATATTCATTTTTTTTAATAAAAAAGGTCGAAATACACATTTTATTTTTACAAATATCTTATACAAAAGGTTTTTTTTACTTTGCGTGTATAAGAAATAATTTTTTGTATAGATAGTATTAAACTCCTTAATAACATTTTAAGGTTGCATACTTCATAAAAAGAATATTTAATGTTTTTACCAAAACTGTAAGGGGGTGTTTGGTACAGAGAATGGAATTGTAGAGAAATGGAATAGAGAAATGGAATTGCAGAGAAAGGGAATTGGTCTGGAGAATGAGAATTGACTGTTCTGTTTGGTAGTACAGAGATTTCAGTAGAGAAATATAGCTGAGAATCATTTCTCTTGTTTGGTACATAGGAAATAAACAGAGAATTATATCAACTTTATCATTAGCACAAGTCTTTTTTTCATAACAAATATTTATTAAAAAATAAAAAAACATATAAAAAGATGCATAAATTCCAACCAAAATATGCATTGATAAAACCAATTCACATACAAAACATAGTTTTTAAGCAAAAAACATCAACCATAGTTACTAGTAAAAGTACTTCAACCATGCTGAAACCAAAAAAGGTACTTCAACAACCACGGTGAAACAAAAAAAATTACTTCAACCATACACAACTATCCCATTGAACCATCGGTATACAACTCGACCATCTCAATTTTCTCTTCTATTGTCAACGCAAGAAAAGAACGTCCTAGATCCACATCTTTACCAATCAAATGAGCTGCTTTGAACCGTTTTTTCGTAGTGATACCTGGTAAAGCTTTCAACTCATCACTAACCTTTTCATAGATTTCACGAGCCTCCATACCTTCTTTGCTAAGTTGTTCACCCACCATCTCCCCAAATCGAAGCAAAACTTCCTTGATATCTTTGCAAGACTCTTGATATATCTCATCTGCATCCGTGCTTCTACCTCTTTTGCGCTTGCTTGTTACACTTCCTGTTTGTCCTTCAGATCTATCAACATTTGGAACGACTTCATCAACAAAATCAAAGTCTTCAATATCAACAGGTGAGCTTTTTTGCGTCTCTTGAACAACATCTTCTTCTCCAAGGTCAACTGCTTTACTACCAGTAGCTCTATCCTTACCGAATATGGTACACAATTTGTCATAGAAAGGAAATGCCTTGTCACGAAAATTCACAGCACCTTTGTGAGACTACAAGACAATTACAAATAAATTAGACTAAAATTTTAAAATCTAAAAAATATATTTTTTAGAATATACCTTCACGTATTCATTCCAAACACTATCATCGGCAATAATACAACATTTTTGTTCATCCCAACCAAACCCACTTGTATGCACCATATCATATACAATGCTAAAGTGTGTCTTCCATGTCTTCATCCTAGACTTTATATGTGGTTCTGCTTTGAGGCCAGAGTTAGGAAGACTTACATCTAGCAATTGTTGAACACCATTTAAATAACCTGGTTTGAATCCATTGTCAGCACCAGCATACTTTCCGGATGCATGTATCTCCATTAATGCATCAATTAGCTTTGCATCTTCATCATTTGTCCAGGTATGCTTGCTCCGAGTAACTCCTCTCACTATATTTGAATCTGCCATGTCTACGTACAAATGCATAATTATACAATTAAAAATCATAATTCATGTAACTACAAATACAAATATAACAAGAAACATTAATAAGAAACAAATAAAGTGCATAAATAAACATTAATAAGAAACATCCTTGGTTCTACAAATAAAAAATACATAATTGTCAAACATAATTAAGAAACATTGTTGGCACGCTGCGCACGCATCGCAGTCCAACTATTAAACATTTCATTAGCAAGAAGGTCTCTACGATCGGTCCATTCTTGTGAGGGCTCGATCATAGAAATAACATTGTCATGGTCATTTGCAGGTTGTGTGTGATTTACTGGGATTTCGTTATCAAGAGGGTCTTCACTCATTGTTGTTCGTATGAAATTGTGCAATAAACAACATGCAATGACTCAATCATGGTAACTCATTAAATATTTTGTACGTAAAGTCATTGACTCAATCGACTGACGCAAATGATAAGTACACAACATCCACCAACGAATCGTAACATAAATGACATAAAATGCACCTATGGCAACTATTCTTTGTCTGGAAGGTGATCTTGCCATCTACACATAAAAATATAAGAAAATTCAAGAAAAGCAAATAACTCCAAAATATAATCCAAATATTAGCAACAAAGTGATTGAACATCCAAGATTACATCAATATATATGTTATTTTGGATGAAATTGAACATCCAAGTTTCCATGTGAGTTACAAGTCAATGTTATACAAGATGGCCTTCTTTTGAAAAAATTCAATTCTTTGCAACAAAGTTGAAGCTAATTTTTGGCCTCAAAATCGCATACAGACCCTGTTTAAACTCACTTGATTTCACCTCCACACAGTCACATATTGCCTACAGTTCCCATTCTTCATGAAAAAACACACCAAAAAGGAATCTCTCTATCACTGGCATGCATACAATTTACTCGTTTATGCCAAACCTAGTGCAAGTACAACATGGAATCATATAAAATCCAATGCATACCTTTTGTTATTTCTAGTACTTATTGCAAGTAATTAATCTGATTACAAACTCATACCAACAATTTAGCTAAATACTGATCACTTTAAAGTTTAACCTAACATATCCAACACTATCTCTGAAAATTAAATAAAAGCAAACAAATCAATCAAACTTCTTAATTTGCATAAAACAGCTAAAATCAACGACCTAATCAACCAGAAGCAGAGAAAACACATTCGCAAACAGTAAACAGGTAGGTATCATAACATTGTTAACCTAACGAATCTGAATGCCGATTAATTCGATTTCTAAGCCCTAAATCAGACGAACAGATGACAGGATCTTAAATAAACATCAAATCGATCAACATAGGGCAAAATTAGGGTTTGTAGATGGAAGTTTGAGGATTTTGGTTTACCTGAACAATGTATTGACGAACGCCGGAGAAGAGAGGTGACTGCAGATTGAAATCGCCGGAGAAGAGAGGTGACAGCAGGGAGAGGCGTGAGAGAAATCAGACGAACAGATGACAGGATCTTAAATAAACATCAAATCGATCAACATAGGGCAAAATTAGGGTTTGTAGATGGAAGTTTGAGGATTTTGGTTTACCTGAACAATGTATTGACGAACGCCGGAGAAGAGAGGTGACTGCGGATTGAAATCGCCGGAGAAGAGAGGTGACAGCAGGGAGAGGCGTGAGAGAATTGGTCTGGAGAAATGAAACCCTAGAAATCCAATTCTCTGCTTTTTTTAGAGAAACAAAATCAGAGAAATGGAAATGGTTTATTTCCATTTCTCACCTCTTTCTTTCATAAACAAACAAGAGAATTCTTTCCAATTCCATTTCTCACCCCTCAATTCCCTCTACCAAACACCCCCTAACATGACATTTACCAATCTTTGCACACAAACTTACACAGAACACATAAAACGCAAACGTAACATAAAGAAAGTTCAAATGTAATTTTAATAGTTTTTTGTGTTTTAATTTTCTAATCGCTTCGGCTTTGACGTACGCTTCTTGACCTAGACTGACTCTGATTCAACACATATAAAATATATTAATAATATTTATGTAATTATGTAATAATGAGCTTCAACACATATAAAATATATTAATATTTATGTAATTATGTAATAATGAAATGAGTTTCTTTTGCATTCTATTTCCAAACATGAAATGACAGCACAGAGTGACTTCGAGCAACCAAAAGTTTCATTTTTATATTGTTTTTTTCTTGGAATAGAATATTCTTTTTTATTTGATGAAGTTTTGTTAGATTAATTGTTCGGTTACTTTAGAATAAGAATACATTAATTTTATTTATTATTATTTATTTAATTTACCGTGATCTATGTTTTAAATAATTTGTATAAAATCTTATTGAGACATTAAATAGTTTCTCACTAAAGTTATATTTCTTTTTAAATCTAAATAAATCTTTTACATTTGTCAAATTGATTCTAGTATACGTTTACAAAACTTTATACAATGATATATCTATCTATTTAGAAAACGATCTAATTTTTATTTAATATAACTGAAGTATAATACCATCTAAAATAATATAAGTATGTCTCTATTTCAATGTAATTTAACCGGCTTTTAATTTGGGCATGGATTATTTACAAAGGTATAATATTTTTTTATTTATAATTTATGTCTAGATCTAATTTAAATATAATATTTTTTATTTATAATTTATGTATGGATCGTTTTTGAGAACGACAATTTGATTTAGATAAAATAAAACGTAAATTGAAGAAAAATAAAAATTAATTTCCCTAGATAAATATTAAATTTTTTTTGAAGAAAAAGATAATTATTAAATATCTCAACTGTTTCTTAGAGCTATTTCTTTTTTTGACAGTTGTTTCTTGAAACTATTTCTTTTTTTGACAGCTTAACTTTGAAACAATCAATTCAAGAAATATTAAAATTCTCACTCTCTACTCTCTCTCTCATCCCTCTAGACTCACACTCTCTACAATTATCCATCGGGGATCAAGATTTTCTGTAATTGAAAACGATTACACTAAAGGATTCAAAATTCGTCGTCTGCTAACTCTCGTTCTCCCTGGTTTGTTCCCCTAGTTCGTTTCTCTTTCGGCGACTGAAACCGCTTCTGGCCGCCACCCTTACCGTCATTCGCCGTCATCGTACCAGATCTACATGAACAAACTTAGATCTCAGATCGCTTGAAACTCTAGATCCGGCTCCTTGGTTGCCGCTTCTGCCGGTTGTTCTTCGTGTCTTGGTTAACGGAGATGTGAGTTGTATTTTTCCGATCTATTTTTTGTGATCTGCTATTTTATTTTTCTTATTTGCGATGTATTCTTTTGTTCTTCATCATTATATAGGGCAGGCAGCAGATAAAATGGATTGAGTAGCGGAGAACGTGTGGTAGTTAGAAAGTCGGAGAAACATGGAATTGTAGGACGATCTGTGTGCTTTATTACGATCAGGATGAGCTTAGTGAGGGGAGGGAGACCAGAACGTGGTTGATCCGTAGTTTTAAAATCTCAATCCGTGTGAATGCCTTAGTTTGACACAGATTTTCCAAATGAAAACCGTTTTGCAACCGTTTACTTTAACACGGTCAGGATTTATCCTCAGTTGATCGAAGGGCTCATGCTATTAGGGGAAGAAACCGCTCTAAAACGGTTTGAGTTAAGACGGACAAGATTAATCCTGGCTTGATCGAATGGTTCACGGGATTTATTGGAGCAGTTACAACATTCGACGTCAATAATATAGAGTAATTACTACATTGCGCAGGTTTGAACATGGGACCTCTCCTCTAAGAAGCATTTACCTCTATCAAGTGGGCTAACCCCAACACTGACAATTGTTAGTTTGGTTGCTAAGGGTATTTTGGTGATACTTAAGGACCGGATATTAATGTCTGGAGTTGAAAGGAGCTTTATTTTCTGCATGGGCCGAATTTATCAATGTTGGAGGCAACAGTTGTATACAGATTACGCGAACACATATTTTGTGGAAGGACAACCCACAACGGCCTTTTCAATTTATTGACCGGAATAAAACTTACAGGCTCGTTTTTAAATAAACATGCAGACCTCTAATCTATTTATACTAAGAGCATTCCCAGCAAGTTCCTTATCCTTATAATTATACTAAAAATCACTACATTTTCTCTCTACTTTTCAATTAAATAATATTTTTTTATACCTTTATCATTACCTTTTCTTTCTCCTCCACTTACAACCACTTTAAAAAAAAATATTAAAAAATTTATACAGCTGAACAGTATTTTCACAAATATACAGATGAACAGTAACATTTTCTCTCTCCTACACTAACAACCACTTTAAGCCACTCCGTAAAATACACAGAACCCACTAAAAAACATATACAGAACCTGCTGTGAATGCTCTTAACACAACTTTGTTTCCTACTCTAACTTTGACTCCTAAACTTAAGGACGACACAAACTTGCTGCATACGAAAAATTAAAACAAAACAACTGACCCACCGACTCAACCCAAGTCGATTAGAACAGCCCAACGAAGAATTAAACTAATATTCACCACCACTAATCATTGTTGCTTGTTCCTCCAAGATCCATTAATCCGAGTAACGTTCTCATCTCTTCAAATTTTACTCTCGGTAATGCTTTTGTTAACGGGTCAGCCCGTTGAAGTTCCCCACTAACATGTTCTACATCCACCTCTCCATTTTCAAATGTAAGGCCCTGAATCCAGAATCCTCATTTGTTGGATTTACTTATAAATATATAGTTCTCAAACTAAAAATTTCAACTAAATAAGCGAAAGTCATGCTAACACAAACATACATGTCTGAAATACAAATACTTTGTCTAAAATTTCAAACGTAAATAACTATAACTACTTCAGGAATGCCAGTCTTCAGGAATGGGTAACTCATCAGCTCGAGCCAGCATCAGCCGTCCTACCTGTCACCTACAAACAACCTGATGTGTATACTAAAAGTCATCTTTGCTGAGTGAGTTCTAGTTTTATAAATAACATACATTTTAATAAAAGAGAAGGATTTCAACTACTAAAAACGGTCAGCCGGTTAAGGCCATTGTCACTACTACCAATCAAATACATTATGTTGTCTGATTTATAACTACCCTGTCTGGCACTACTACTAACTAACTATGTTAGGGTCAGCCGTTACGTATCGCCGTCACTACCCCAATACAAAGTTTTGCATGTATGGCAAGCGTTACGTGTCGCCGTCCTTGCCACACCACTACTACACACTGGACCAACCGTTACGTATCACCGTCACTGTCCTAGGCACCAATTATACAATCGTTTGGATGAAGACCCCGTATTGGGTAATTGCCATGCCCTTAACAGATTCAACGATTTGTGGCGTTCCCGTAGGAACTTGTTTGTCCCCGAAGGAACCCTGCCTTGCTCTTTCCCCGATACAGACAATGTATTGATTTTATAAAAACTATCACCTTCTTACTTTTATCAAAATCATCTTTCTTTAACTGTCTGCCACTTTCATAAAACATGGTTTAACTGTGAAAACATGTTTATAACTTTACTACCAAATTTACCATAAAACATTTATAGCAAATTACTATAAGTATGCACACCAGCCCCAAAACGTTATAAAACATATAAAAGAGGGCTTCTAGAACTCACATGATCGTCTTTAACTACTTCGGGTTAGGTTGTCTAATGCCTAGACAGGGTCACACAAATATGCATAAACGTTAACACACGAATACTATCAAAACTAGCTACTTGTCACTAATTTTGTCGCTAAGCCTGTTGTCGACCATCATCGATCAAAGCTATAACGACAACCCGTACGACAAGGCCTGTCGTCGGTATGACAGCATCCTTGTCATTACACCTGATGCCTAATTTTCGTTAGGTCTTGCCCGCAATCATGTCGTTCATGACAAGGCCCTTGTCGTTCACGACAACCTCCCTACCGTCATGAAAACGAGGATCGTCCCTATGACAACCTTGTTGTCGCTAACGACAGGTGCCTAACTTTTGTTAGGACTTGCGGCTATACCAAAACCATTGTCGTTACGACAAGGTGGTTGTCGTTCGTTGATAACTGGCTGTCACCGTCGTCGCTAGTCACAATGCCTAACTTTCGTTAGGACTTTCTAATTTTCGCTAATCACAATGCCTAACTTTCGTTAGGACTTGTCCAACCATCTCCCGGCAATCTCATCTAGCAACACCAAACCAAGCCATGTCGAGGACTCTAAGCGTTAGAAACATATTTATTTATGTTTAACTAAAATCGGGCAGAGTCCCGTTTGTACTTAGCTTAAATCCGAGTCTATTTCCATATCAAATTATCATCAATAATCCATAAAACCACATTTTGACTTCTAATATAAAAACTACGCTTAAACGCGTGTCTATATACAATAATTATATATATAATATAATTATAACTATATACGTATTACTAACCGTTACCCGTTCTCAAATGACGTCCTCGACACCCAACCAAATCCTGTGACATTAACCGAAACTATATCTAAGGGTTAACGGGTCATACCTTAGCGTGTAATCCGTACACGAACTCCTGAACACGACGTGGACCCGAACCTTGTTTCATTTGTAAGTCGATCATGCGGACACATTTTCGAGTGACTCTAAAACCCACGAACTCGTCTCGTGTAGCCGGTTGCTACAAAACAGACCCCATCCCCTTCCGCCACCACTGCTGCCCCGCTACCGCCACGACAGTGGCCGGATTTCTTGCTGGAGTTTTGTTCCGGTCTCGTTCGACATGAATCTTGAACGGAAAACCCTATGAAACAACATTATGGTTGTAAAGAGGTGCTAGACTTTTGCGGGAAATCTAAAAATGGTAATAACCCTTACCGTACCCGTCGCCACTTTGACAGCAACATAGCCACCACAGCTTACAGACCCTCACCCTTCCGTCAAAACCAGCCTCGCCGAAGTCAACCAGACCACCGGCTGTACACCCCACCAACCGTACATCTCCACCCGTACACCACCACTACCGTGACTAGCTCAAAAACGATCATCACAGTCTCTTCGTGAACCACCGTCACAACTCACCCTTCCGCCGAAGAGGCCTTTGACAGCCTCCATAGCCTCCGAACACCACCACCCTGTTGCCTTCACACCTTGCCCACCGGCCACTACCGCAACCGGTTCTCTCTCTCACTCCCTCTTTCTCTCGCCGTCTGTTTGGTTGCCGGAGGAAGTCAGGTCGTCGGAGGAAGCACTCACCGGCGTGCTTTCTAGATAAATGGGAAAGGGGCTGCCTCTTTTCTTTTTTTGCTTTGTTTGGTACGATGAAACCCTTTTAGGGTTTTAAGGATGGAATTTAACTTTGCCGTTTTGGCAACTAGGGTCCCTCTAGTATCCATAGGTTTCATTCTTGACCCAAAACTCATGCAATGGTTTTAAATCAAGTTTCTAAAGATTGACACTTTAGGTACTTAGGGTTTAGTAAACTAGAAATGGGTTGTTTATTCATAATCCGGTGCTTGAACGAGTTAACACGCGTTTCGTGTTCGTACTCGGGAATTCTCGTTAAACACAAAATATAAACCATGGATCCCGGGTCATCATTTATTTAAGAATACGTAGCATCATTCTCAAGTAAATCCCACTTAAATATTAACTCGTGTTAATATTTATTCTTGTATCTGAAATTCGGGATGTTACAAGTCTACCCCCGTTATAAGAGGTTTCGTCCTCGAAACCTGCTACAAGTCGATCTGTCGAGGGTACAACTCCTTCATAACACTTTAACGTAGATGTTCACTCCTCCATGCATCGTCATCAAAGATGATCCATCTCAAAACACCTTATCGACGGAATTAATAAGTGTTTTCTTTCATTCGGAGCATAAGTACTCGTTGCCAAGCGTCACTTTACATCGCTAGGCTTTATACCATCACCAGGAATGGATACCTGTCACAACCATCTCCCTTTTCTCTATGACTCGGCTGAGCAAGCTTAGAGTCATTCTCAGAAAACTCCAATGTCGTCAATTTATCTTCCCATCAAAATACACTACCTTGTTCTCTATGTAACTGCTACTAATCATCTCTCAGACCTCTTAGTCAATTGCGTGTACCTCATACGTTATCCTTAGTTCCAAAAGAAACAATACGTATTCCATCTGCCATCGAAACATACGAACACTAGGTACACGACCTTTGCATTTGTATATTTCTAACCATTCGAATCTATAAAGGCATGACATACATAACTAGCGTGTTGGATTCGGCTGTCGCGTATTACCGTCATTGACACAACGCTAACATTGGGATCAACCGTTTCGTATCACCGTCGTTGTCCCAATCACACTAACTGCCACTCAAAAGCATAACAAACTCATGAGTTTCTTTCTCTTCGAATCATAACTTAAATCGTCAAATCGGTAACGTTACCATGACCTGCCACTGTACTGCCCCCATGAAAATTGCTTGATTGAATAATTACAAGGAGCCAATGAATAAATACAGAGAGCTACAAATCAATAAGGAGCAATCATAGGGATTGACTAGTCCATAACCTACACCTACTATAAATACAATATACCAAATATACAAGCTTAAAATATGGAGGAAATAATTGAGCGAATAATTCAAATGATTTGAATTTGAATTATTCTATTATTTTGTGGTAGTATCTTTAATATGAAGTCTATATACTTCAAACATACACATATGAGGTCTATATACCCCACTTACCCCCCCCCCCCCTTATGATGTCAACATGATATACATATCAATTAAGTTATCTAACAGCATTAAATGCATACACGTGCACTATAATACACTACCATACATTACTAAGTAAGTGCAGAAGCACTTACCTTTGCCAACAGTCGATGAGGATCCTGGTTGATCTTTTACTCTTTCAACCCAAGCACCTACATCAACAGGTCACCTCATTTAGTAATCACACCCGGTTACTTAATCTCATACTGAGATTATACACACGCTACTGATCTTACAGTCAACATATTGTTCCACACAGATCAGATCAGTCTCTAAACCGAAACAACCCCAACCACGTACAAGGCTACGTGCGCAGGACCTTTCACCTGTGTAGGTACAGGTATGCACCAAGCTAGGTGCGCACCACCCCAATTGATGAGCAGCTATACGTGCGCACACCACCCTACCAGCGTACCTCTGAATCCAAGTCCTAAAATCCCAAAACTTGTAATTCAGCCAAATTGAGTTTCGGTTTAGCTTAGCCTCGAGTCAATGAAACCCGACAACTGATTAATAACCCCCAATTCCATCAGTTGACCAAAATCACCATTTATCTCATAAACACCAAGAATTCTAAGAATCTTTCAATTTGGTTAAATTGATATGTAATTCAGCAAACAACAACATCTAACACCATAGACTAAGCTATAACAATCAAGTGATCAATTTCAACAACCAATTTGACCCTTCCCGGTCAACAATGGTGATAATCAGGAAAGTAAAACACTTACTTGCTGATAGATGATGGTTGTAGGCTCGATTCTCACTTCTGATTGTACATGCACATCAATTGATCAACCTTGATTCACCAGCCTTGTTTCTCCTTGGTCTCAGCTCATACGCGACCCACACCACAACAGACTGAGTTCTGGCCAAAAAGCCCACTTATATACTTAACCAACTTTGATCAAATGGCAGAATCAGCCCCTCAAGCTTATAACTTGACTCATTGCAACCAAAAGTCAAAACTCTTATAACTTTCAACATAACCCCAAAACCAACAAACCCAACCACCGTTAACACACCCGTTAACATATAAAAACTGGTTCGTTACATGAACATGAAGTTATAATATACCAACTCTACAAATTTTAAATAAGTGGAATTATTATTATTAGTAATACCTTAAAAGGCATATTGAACATCAAATAAGCTTAGAGTACAAGTGTGTTGCATCACTATTTTTTAATTTTTTTAATTCATCTAAACTTCCGGCCCAATGGGCCTCAATTTTTATTTCCTTTTTTGACTTTTTTGATATATGCATGATTAAATGTGATTTATATCATTTTATTTTAATCAATCAGTTTAAACTTAAATTACATTTATGTGTTCGTGTGATATAAAATTTTGATTTTGTCGTTGTGACGTTGCTATTTTTATTTACATGTTAGTGTGAATTTTCGTATCATCATTTTTAAACCGGTCGATTGTTTTAAACGTTTTTTTAAACCGTTCAGTCTCATCTCCAAATACAACAATGTGACGTACTATTTTTTATTTTTTATTTTTACGGTTTTACGTTTTTGCCGCCACGTGGTGTTTCGTCTTTTTTTACAAAGTTTCGAATGTTATCAACAACGTCCAGGTTTCGTTTTTCTTATATAAAGTTACGTATGTTATCAACGTCTCATTCAACGCGCGAGTTCGCGTCCACATTTCAACGTCAGTTTTTTTCACGGCTTTACGCCCCCCGCCGCAACGCGGGGGTCTTAATACTAGTTTTACATATATACAAACTCTATTGATTACGTCACAACTAATTTAAATCAAGTTTTATTAATACTAAACGAGATTTTTTACGCATCCCGTGTTGCACCGGCACTACAATAAATCAAGGCAGTTTCCACGAGTCAGTTTCGACGACACGTGTCGTCGAGATAGAGTAGCCAGTTACGACAACATGTTATCGGCGATGTTCACAGTCAACTTTTTGACCTTTTCACCTTTTCTCGACGACATGTCGTCGACGATGGTTAAGCAGGAATTGGTGAAAACTTTTGGCGTTCACCCTATTGTGGTCTCGACGACATGTCGTCGTAACTGCTAATTATAATTTTTTTTCTTTTTTTTTGCCCCGTAGAATAATAATAATTTTTTATTTAAGAAAATAACCTATTCTCGACGACATGTCGTCGAGATAGGTGTTTAATAAAATATTATTTTTATTTAATAATTAAATTGATTAAATTAATTAAAAAATGAACCAATCTCGACGACATGTCATCGAGACTGTTCAGAGCTGGACTTATCTTCAGCAGATTCGCAAAATACCCTCATTTCACCCATTTTCTCTCATAACTCTTCCTCTCGGCTCTCACACTCATTTCCGCCCATTCCACTCATTTGGCCACCGTGTTCCACCTCCTCCACCACCATTAATCATCTTGTTGAAGTGGTAAGACCCTATTTTGATTTTTTAGTAATTTTCAATTATTATTGAAATTTTTTTAGTACAAATCATGTGTAGGTGAGATTTTGGTGGAGTGAACGGATTGGAAGCTAATTAAAGGCTTTCCTGACGACATCTCGTCGTTTCAAGAACGATTTTGGAGGTAATATGTATATATTTGTGTGAAATTTAGTGTCTTTGGGTTTTACCCCAATTTTTGTATTTTGTATGTAGTTTTGTTAAATTGTTGTTGTAATTGTTATTTATTTGGGTTTTGCCCCAATTTTTATGATATATATGTATTTTTGTGAAATTGGTGTTTTAGTTGTTATTTATTTGAAAAATATAGATAAATATATAAATGTATGTATTATATGTGAAATGGATGGTTAATTTGTATAGATGTATGTATTATTTGTGAATTTGTAGATTTGTATAGATGTATGTATTATGTGTGAAATTGTAGGTTTGTATAGATGCATGCATTATTTGTGAAATTGGTGAATTGTAAGTTTGTATAGATCATAGATGTATGTATTATTTATGAAATTGGGGGTATTATGTATTTATTTTTTGTGAAATTGGTGGTTTGTATTAATATAGATGAATGTATAGATGAAATAGTGGTGTTATGTATGTATTATTTGTATGAAATGTATGTTGTTATTTATTTATGTATGTATAGATGAAATTGGCGGTGTTATGTATGTATGTATTAATATAGATGTATGTATGTATATATGTTAGTAATTCGAAAACGAACCGTTTCACTTGTTTTAACCCGAATATTTGTATTTATTATTTATTTGAGAATTTGTATGAATGTAGATGAATATATATGTATGATTTGTATGAATGTAGATGAATGCATGTATGTATATATGTTAGTAATTCATGTAACAGTTGCCCCGAAAAAAGTACGGGGCCGTGGTAGAAACCTCGATATGCTTGAGGCTTACCGGCTGAATGGCAACAAGCCACTACCACTGGAACTTGATCCATCAGCCGATACATACAAGTTTGTTAGTGCGCACGGACGATGGTTTGTCCGAAAAATCTCAGGTGCTCTTGAGAAAATCCCAGCATACTATCCTAGTTGGGATAAAGTTCCTAGGGATGATCAAAACATCGTATTTCGCAATCTTCATGTGAGTATAAAATGTAATTTTTTAATTTATTTTTTACATTTCATAACTATTAAATGTTTCCTAATTACCTCTTTTTTTTGCAGAATTACTTTGATCTTGAAAGCTGGAGTAACACACCGCAATGGCAAGGAATATCTGTGGGCATCCATGATGATTGTGCCTGTAGATATCGTAACCGTAAATCAAGTTTAAGGAAACATTTTGTAGTGGTTGGTGGTTACGAGGATGTGAAAGAAGCAAAGACTCATCCTCATGAGTCCATCAGTTCGAGCAATTGGAAATCCCTCATCGACGACTTGTTCCTAAATCCCGGGTATATAGCACGCTCGATTCAAAATTCTCCAAATCGAGCTAAACAACCATATGTCAATACTAGTGGGAGCAAGTCATTTGCTCAACGACGATACGAGGAGGTAACAAAAAATGTTAATATTATCTAAAAATGTATTTATAAGTTAGTCAAATATTAGTAATATTATTTTTGTTGTTTATAGGTGCAACAAAGTGGAAGCGCCAACCTAATTGATGGTTGGAAACGTATGCACACTTCTCACGGAACATGGGTCAATGATCGGACACAAAACGATTGGGTAAGTATATATATTTTGTTATTATGTTACGAATCAAAATGACACGTACCCATTCTAAATGAGTCAAAATTACTCGTTTAACGCAAGTCCACTAATACATTTATATTATTGCGTTTTGATACCTTTATTGTAGGGCTATTGTAGTTTGAGAAATTATTTGCGTATTATGTTTGTATATTGTATTTGTAGTTTGAAAAATCCACTAGAATATTAATTATATTGGTTATTGTTGGTATTATTATAGGTTTTTATTGAGTTTTGATGAATTATTATGTTTATTGAGTATTGTTAAACTCAATATTTTTAAACCCGGACCGGACTGACCAGTCGGACTCGGACCCGGTGGCTTACGCGGTCCAGTTCAGTGTGCTGAAACGAACCTGTAAAGATCCGGCCGGTCGGACTGGGAACCGGGTCGAACCGCTTTAGACCAATTGGACCGGGTTAGTGGACTTCAAGATGTCTGGTTCTTTTATAGATGAGGAAGAGGCCGATGAATTCATCTTCCAGGCGATGTGAGACAGTTTCAAATGTTGAAAGTAAAGAAGAACTAGAAAGGAGAATAGGGAAAATAAAAATCAAATGGGTTTGCTCCAAGATTCGAACTTGGAACCTCCAGATTGGAAAGACCCAGCAAAAACCATCTATAACAAATCATCTTTGATATACTTCTTTATTTCAGTGTATATATAAATTATGTATTCATAAAACTCAACTCAAAACACTAAACAAATTTACTTGTACATAATCCATGGACACACTTAGTTTATCTATCAAATATAAACTAATATTTTTAAAGTTTTACAAGAGTTAGCATTACAAATATATAATGAGGAATCTTATTATGGATGCTTTTAAAGTTCTTTATATTTGATTCTTAACTGTTTTTTAAACTTTCCTAAACATTAAGATTTTTTTGCTTATATTTTCTATATTCTATATTTTTTATTTTTTATTATTTATAACATCATCCGGTTCTTAAATCCGGTCCGACCGATCCGACCGGTCCGACCAGTGAACCAGTAAGACGACCGGTTCGATGTCCGGTCCGATTATGAAAACATTGGTTAAACTGAGTGGTTATCAATTTTACAGTAGTTATGCTGCCAGATTTTTTAAAATTTTTTGATATATGTTTATTTTTTGTTTATTACAAAATTCAATTCAAGATGAGTTGACCCGGATGCAACAAGCCGGCGAAGAGGTTGATGAGGAAGAGGTACTACGACGCGCTCTTGGTGAGAGACGCGGTTGGAGCCGAGAGGTTGGAAGAAAAGTAAGAAGCATACCCGCTAATGTTTCGTCTTTGTTCGACTCTCAATTCAACGAATTGAAAGAACAAATCCGGCAACTAAATGAGACCGTCAAACAGATGCAAGGGGACGGCAGCCGATCCGGCAACCAAGATGATGACGATGAAGATGATTAAACTATGTTGTAACATTTTATTTGAACGATTTGTAATAACTTACACATTTTGTTTATTTTTGTTGAATGTTTTATGTAATATTTTGGTGAAATATTTTAATATATATAACAGGTTTGACAGGTTCTGAATGTTTGTTTCGTATAAAAATCTGGAAAATTTTTAAAATTTATAAATTTTTTTATATAATCTATACCAATCTCGACGACATGTCGTCGAGATTGATTTAATTTAATTAAAAAATAAAGATAAAATAAAAAACCCTTTTTCGACGACAATTTAAGCTTTCTTGACGAGCCTTTGCCGACGGAATCTATCTGGACGACATGTCGTCGAGAAAGGCTATCTCGACGACATGTCATCGACAAAGGTAGTGGAATCTGCCTAAAATTCTAGTACTGCGGCGTCCTACGCGGCGTGATAAAATATAGTAGATAATCGACCCGACTCGTTTCTGAAGCCGTACACGACATCATAAAGTATATGTGACAACTGGTAATTTACAGATATTTATCCGTACCAGTATTAGACTAAATTACATGAGACATTGCATATTAGACTTAATTATATTTAATTAGGTCTTACCTTGTCTAGCAAAGTTCGTCCGTCACACGACACGTGTTGGTAATTTTAGGAGTTACCGGGTCACACAGACTAAATAA
The DNA here is from genome assembly GCA_023525975.1 of Smallanthus sonchifolius. Taxonomy (NCBI): domain Eukaryota; kingdom Viridiplantae; phylum Streptophyta; class Magnoliopsida; order Asterales; family Asteraceae; genus Smallanthus; species Smallanthus sonchifolius. The sequence goes on along the minus strand of CM042018.1, from coordinate 17,951,707 downwards.
GACACTTGTTCGCGTGGAGATATTTGGATCAAAATTTATTTGGGAACCGACAAAAGACTTATAAGCACGTGCAATAATATAAAAACCATTTAAAACTAAATAACTTCGGGTTGTAACGTTGAGACGAGACAAATATTTATTAGCCTCAAAAACTTATATTAAGCTATTAACGAGGCGCAACTACTTAGACATAAACGCTATTTTATATACCTGACAATTTTTAATTATAACTCGACAGTTTAAAATTTATATTTAAAACCGGGTACCTCACGAGTATTATATCGGGCTTGAACTAACAGGTAACACACCACTCACCACCCACCATACCCTACCATACCCCCACCCCTACCCCTCCCTCCCGGCTTGTAGGTCCAGATTTCAGTCGAAAATCACTCAAAAGATCGATTACACACAGGCGGAATCTGTGTGTATGGTGGTGAAACAGAGGAGAGAACACGGAAATGGTGAAGATAACAGCTAACCACACATAGAATCAACACACATAAGATGTGAAAATGTAAGAACAAAGCATTAAACAAATGCAAATTGTATTGATTCTTCAAGAACAGTGAAAGAGAGAATTTCAGGGTTACAGCCGCTATCAACACCCTAAACATTCTCAAACTAGACTATTTATAGTAAGTTGACAGGCATCGAAACTATGCTTACCGAAACTAGTAGTTTCGGGTGAGCATTTACAAGTGAAAGAACAAGCCTGTCGAAACTCCCTATCTATCGAAACTACTAGTTTCGATTGAACAAACCTCAATCAAAACTAAGTAGCTTTGATGGCCCAGACTTAGAATAAAAACAGGAAATTACATCAAATGAAATTACAAGTAAAAAAACTAAACTAACATTGTTCAAAATACATTGATGACATCAGCTTATAAAAATACAAGACTCTACAATCTCCCCCTAAGCTGCTGCATCAATGTCTTCAACTCTCTCTAAGCAGTTGGCTCTTGATTTGATTTCTGGAAGTGAGGTTTTGCATTAATAGTCACCACCCTTTGATAAGCTTTGGCATTAGCCTCATCATCTTCATGAAAGAGCTTGATGGGGTTGTTGAATAACACTTCAAGATCCTCAGGTTGAAATTTTAATAGCTCCATGGGCTCAAATATATGAATGTCTTCCTTGCTTTCACACTCGATCACAGCACTTCTAATGGTTAAGTTGTAAAACCATTTTCTGAAATTTTGAAGCTGGACTAGTACTGATAGTGGCAGTATGATGGATTTGACAGTCTCTTCCGGCTTGTACTGAAGGCTTACCCAGGGCTTTTGTGTTCTGGGATGAATCCTAGTTTTGGATATAATTCTTTTTTAAAGAGTGGTCTTCATTGACCTGAAGTCATTGAGGGCTTGTTGTTGCAGGAACTGCTCAAAGTTACTGGCCTCGTTGACTTTACTAGGATTCTGAAGGGGTAATTTGGCTAGAGCCCTCAAATCATATCTTGGAAGGGAGTTGAACTCATGAGAAGTTTTGAAATGTTCTACTCCTCCTTTGCATCTCCTCACAATATATAAACCCCTCTCATTATCATACTTCCATCCCACAGGGGGTCTTTTCAGCTCCTGGTATTCAGCGAACCACTCATAGTACTTAGGAGACTCCTCTACAGGCAACTTCCTCATCCAAGGCCTGTTAGGGTAGGGATATTCAGGATTTGGTTTAGGAGCTTGGATTGGTTCAATTGGGGTGGATTCAGTGGGTGTTGGCTCAGTGTTTGGTGTTTTCTCATTGGGAATTACATGCTTCACTAGATTAACTTGCACATCAGATTCTTCTTTGTCATCATCAGATAGTGCTTGAATCTCATCTCCTTCCTCTGTGAAGTATCTCACATTTTCCTCATGCAGATCTTCTATAGCCATAATCTCTGGATAATCATCATTAAAGCCATAATTGTCAATCTCATCCAGAAGAGTATTCAACTCATGATCTGACCCAATTTCCTCTTCATAAAAAATTACCACTTCAATATCTGACTCTTTTCCCTTTCCTCTTTCTCTGGCGGCTCTCCTTTCACTAATCGAGGGAAGATCAAACTCAGTTTCTTCAATCTTGACTTCCACAGTTTCCTTTGTCTTGGCAACGGGGCTAGTGAAGATAATCAATGCAGATTTAGGGTTAGAGACAAGGGCAGGTGAAGAAGGTCCACCAGCTGAAATGGTCTCCCCCTGAACTGTGGAAGGGGTTTCTTGCTGAGAAGATTTAACCAATGAAGCCTTGAGTTGCTCAACTATGTCAGATAGAGTCTTAAAATCTTATTGTTGTTGAGAGATTAACTTTTGTTGAGTTTCAAGTTGAGTCTGCTGAACATCTAGTTGGGTATGCAAACCTCCAACTTCCAGCTTATGATCTTTAACTTCTTCCTTGCACTCACTCAGTTCGGTTTTTAACCCTTCTATAACTCCATCTTGTTTTGTCACTTTCTCCTGTAGCTTTTTCACTTCCAAGCTTAAGGTCTTGACTCTTGATACAGAAGGTGATGCTTCTTGGGCAGGTGAGGCAGGTGGAGTGGGTTGAGGAGTGGATTTGTGGAGTGGTGGAAACATGCATAGGTGAATGAATGGGAGTTGGGTGTTCAGGAACATCAAACGGGGAATCAAAAGATGTAGATATGGGTTCTAGCCCAGTCTTTATTCTTTTAGCTCTAGGCACCTCTTGTTCATAATCTGATTCAGAGTCAGCCAGTCTTTTAGATGATGATGCATGAATGTCTATCTGCTCCTCAGATTCAGATTCATAATCTAACTGATCATATTTTGTACCATAAATTCCTTCGTCCAGAGTTCCACTTGACTTAGCTTCTCCTTCTTCAGCACCTTGCACAATAGCTTCAACATTCTCAACAATCACAGGAGGAAATTGCACTTGCTACTCTATATTTTCTAATTTTGGGTCAAGGAAATGGGCCTCCTGGTTGTTCAAACACTTGATCAACATTCTGTTCAACGTTTACTTTAGCCTCTTGGTTTTCCTGATTGCCTTGTTCTTGCTCAATATCTTCTTCTTCCTATTCAGATGATGATGATTCAACTGGTAGTTGTGGATCCATATCAGGAACTCCCTCTTCCTCTTCACCAATAATGTGACCAAACAGAGGAATATTGGCAATCACTCTGTTGGTTCTTTTGCTTGTACTTTTCACATAACTTAGGGTTTTGGCTGTCATATGATCAAAAACGAACACATGACCATCTTGTTGCAGGTTTGGATGAAGATGATTGATAATGATCTGGAGAAACCTTGGATAGACCAAAAATTTATCTCTAGCACCCCCGGTTAGATTTTCTTTCATTTGTTTAAAGACTAGACCTGAGAAATTATAGTCCCTTCCTTTGATCAGCCCTAGCATTGCAGAAGCCACCATGGCATTTGCTGAGTCAAATCTACCTTTCAGTGGATGGAGATGTGCACAATATACCTCCAGAGAGGTGGAAGGGAATTATTGATGATTTTCCCACTCTTGAACTCATCAGGGTGACCTAGTCTTCTAAAACATTCCTTAACATAGAAACTTGGAAATTCCACCGGTGCTTCATGATTGTCAGCAAATAATTACACCTGTCTTATTGTAGCCTCTGAAAATAACACCTCCTAATCATGAACAGTAGCTTGAATGTGTTCCACATTGTCAATGATTACAGTTTCTGCAGTGTTCCAGAACTGCCTTATGGTTGATTCGAAGACTGGTACATTGTGACTAATGGCAAAGCTTATGTTGGAGTTTGCAAGGAAATTCAGGACTTGAACGAAATCTGCACTCTTTGGATCATTGGCATCTAAAAATGCACATATATTATGTCTTTTGACAAACAGAAGATCCATATCTACAAAGAACATGTAGGTCCTGAACAGATCCGAAAACACAAATCTGTGGAGAAATCTTCAAACAGTCCGGATCGAGAGGCGGAATCTCTGGATCCGGTATCACTCTCGAATCATAAATGGTAGAGACGGGTGCGGGAATCACAAACACGAACAGAAACATATGAAAATGAAAAGAACAGGTAATTGAAAGCATAAAACGTATGATTCTTTGATTGAAATGAAAATTAAAAGGTTCGATCATACACTAACAATTATCTCACCCCAGGGTGAGCTCCCCCTGGGGTGGTGATTCCCTCTACAGACACACACTCACTCCTAGGGCATAATCTGCTATATATAGGAGGCCAAGCACATGCGCCTTGTTTTCCAAGCCACCGCCCAATGGGCCTGAAAAACAGGTATCAAAACTACCTAGTTTCGATTGAACAAATGTTCAACCGAAACTAGTAGTTTCGATTGAACAAATGTTCAACCGAAACTAGTAGTTTCGATTGAACAAAAGTTCAACCGAAACTAGTAGTTTCGATTGAACAAAAGTTCAACCGAAACTAGTAGTTTCGATACTATAATTTCGATTGACAGCATCAGTCTCAAAATTATACCCAACAATCTCCCCCTAGACTGATGCTATCAATTCTTGTCCGACTATGTCTTTCGTCTTCATAGATTGACTGATAATCCAATGCCTTTCGTTGTGATTCTCCCCCTCAAGTGTAGACCCTCCTATCTTTTAGGCAAATGATAAAGGTTTGAATCCCAAGTATTTAGCAGTAAATAACCATCTTTCTACAAGGATTCTTGACATTCTCGAACACTTGATCAACTTTTGCCTTCTCTCCCCCTAAAAAAAGGTCAATTTCAAGCAAAAGCTCACTTTGTCTTACATCTTCATAACTCTGCTGATAATTTGAAGTCTTTCGTGGTAATTCTCCCCCTGAAGTGTAGACCCTCCTATTTCTAGGCAAAAGATAAGGGATCGAATCACCATGTAATCAACAACTAATGATCTGGTTTGTCACAAGTATGCTTGACTTTGTTACCCGCTGCCCAAACTTGAACTTTGATCAAAGGAATTACGGCTGAATCAGGCAGAACATCGTGTATATTGCCGAAGAAACGAAATTTTTGAAAACCCGAAAAAGGCTGTCTTCAAGTTTTCTTCCAAAACTCCCCTCCTTCTATGCAATATCCTGTTAAAAAATTTATCCAAGAAAATTTCCAAAAAACTTTTTTTTTTTTTTTTTTTTTTTTTGGAAAGTACTTGGACAGTTCTGCCTGTAGTTTCGATAGGCTCTACTTCAGTCGAAACAAGGCTAGTTTCGATAGAGACAGTATCAAAACAAGAAGTTTCGATAGAGAGATTCTTCAATCGAAACTAGTAGTTTCGATAGGAGATTCTTCAATCGAAACTAGTAGTTTCGATACCCTCTAGTTTTGATAGCCTAGTTTCGACAGCCTAGTTTCGATGTCTTCTACTTCTGATTTAGGGCAACACCAGTAGTTTCGATAGAAAATGTTCAGCCGCCACATATTTTCGATTGGCCATCTTCAACCTTCAGCTACTTCGATACCCCCAATCCAGGTCTGAAAAATGCTTCAAAAGCCTTACATCTTCAGATTTTGAAAGTGGAAATGTAGAACAGCAGTCACGAACCTGCTACACATCGATTTCTTCATGTTTAACGTCTCAGTGGCGGGTTTTTCTCTGTTTTTCGAGCAGATTCGAGAGCAATAAGAGCCACCATGGCTCTGATACCACTTGTAGGTCCTGAACAGATCCGAAAACACAAATCTGTGGAGAAATCTTCAAACAGTCCGGATCGAGAGGCGGAATCTCTGGATCCGGTATCACTCTCGAATCATAAATGGTAGAGACGGGTGCGGGAATCACAAACACGAACAGAAACATATGAAAATGAAAAGAACAGGTAATTGAAAGCATAAAACGTATGATTCTTTGATTGAAATGAAAATTAAAAGGTTCGATCATACACTAACAATTATCTCACCCCAGGGTGAGCTCCCCCTGGGGTGGTGATTCCCTCTACAGACACACACTCACTCCTAGGGCATAATCTGCTATATATAGGAGGCCAAGCACATGCGCCTTGTTTTCCAAGCCACCGCCCAATGGGCCTGAAAAACAGGTATCAAAACTACCTAGTTTCGATTGAACAAATGTTCAACCGAAACTAGTAGTTTCGATTGAACAAAAGTTCAACCGAAACTAGTAGTTTCGATACTATAATTTCGATTGACAGCATCAGTCTCAAAATTATACCCAACAGAACAAACCAAAACAAAATTTTTTTTTTTAATTTTGACACTTAGAAAAATTTTAGAAAAAAAACCCTTATCGAAACTACTAGTTTCGGGTGAATAAAGTCAATCGAAACTACAAGTTTCAGGCAAATTTAGGCATCGAAACAACTAGTTTCGATTGAAAAACCTGTTCAAAATTTTTAGACCCTTTTAAAGAAAAACACCCTTTAATCGAAACTACTAGTTTCGATGCCTGAATTCTAAACAGATTAAGGGGACTCAAAACATACAGAAAATGACCTAAACTCATATACAGACACATCGACTATCATCAAACAAGCTAAACAGATAAAAAGATAGGTTAAGAAGGGCCTGTAAGTGTCGAAACTCCATCTTACCGAGATTTGTAGAAAAATCTACAAGAATATGCAATACACAAATGAGATACCAACCATGGCAAGATTATTAACAAGATTTGAACACAAAACGACCAAGATTTTGAAGATTTAGTCATAAAACTCTCAGAATTGAAACCCTAAGCCTGACATTTTGTAAAATCTCACACATATGAACAGAAATCAGTACGTGATGATGAAGACGACGTGGGAATCGGATATGAAATACTGATTAAGCAAACTTAGACAACTCAGATTCAAGCTTTTGTGTGTGAAAACGAAGGTGAGAAGGATTTCTGTGAGTGCGAGTGAGAATGAGCATGAGAAGGAGTCGGATTATGAAGGCATTTAATTTGAGCTTGACAAAAGACCAAAATGCCCTGTCAAAACTTCAAGTTTCGATAGGGCAAAGTAGTTTCGAGTGGGAGAAAGTTTCGGACGGTTTGAGTAGTTTCGGTGGGAATGTTGTTTCGGGTGACATGAGATACTTGATAAGAAAGAAAGGAAAACTCTCATATGTATACAATTTAAACAAACTAATAAGGAAGATTAAGAAATTTATTATGAAAAATAAAAGTAAAAACAATAAAAGATATGAACACTTAGCCTTGGAAAAGATCCAACGTGAGATCATGTCTGGTCAAAACCCTTGAAACGCTTCATTTTGCACTCAGCTACTGTGAATCCCTGAAGATAGCCGATATTTGTGCAGGATAAACCCGAACATTTTCTTGTACAATGATTTCATGTGATTAAGCGGTACCATTTGAGAACGAAACACGGTGTACCCCATATTTTGAAATAAAATGGTTTTGAAAGCCTATCAATCCTCAAGAAATACCCGCATTCATCTTATCGTCTCTTACATGTTAACCAGGGTACTATCTTGGTAAGTCAAAATCACTGCCAAAAGTAAAATAAGATCCAACTGGATATCAGAAATTGTAAAATGAAAAATATCCAATTGGATATTAAAAAGGTACGAACATTCTAGGTCTTTGCGTAAGCAAAACAGAAGAAGCCGTAAAATTATCCAAGCGGATAGGAAAAGGTTGAACAGCCGAGATCTTTGCGTAAGCAAAATAGACGGGGCCAAATCATACAAGTGGATGGGAAAAAGATGAACTCCCGAGATCTTTGCATAAGCAAAACAGACGAGGTCATCGGCGGTAACTTTCGTTACTTTGACGGTCACCTGGCGCATGAATCAGTTTTCTTAGCTTAAAATGGGTTAGATGTTTCAAAAACGGGTTCAAACACACGTGTACGATTGAGAATTAGATTTTCACACTACTAAAGAGTTATAACCATATGTCGGGCCTACCGGCTATACCTCAGTAAGCACCATCGCTTATGGTCCATTTCATGTTCAAGAAGTGTGATCAGACTCTATCATTTCTCACAAGTTCGGATCCGATTTTCCTGAAACAAAACTTGATACTTACAGTGAGTATGAAGATAAGAGTTTTTCTAAAGCAAATAAAAAACAAAGCACATATTTTCTTTTTTTCTAACTATACAAAGCAAATCTTTTCTTATTGACTTCAAATTCCAATTTCTCCCCCAAAAGTTTTGCTTTCAAAAACAAATAAAGAAACAACTATACATAAAGATAAAATCTTTTTAAAAATCTTCCCGATTAACAAGTTTAAACAGAAAAGACAATATGCACAAAGGTTATTGAAAGTTAATCATGCCGAGCATCTCCACCAATTTCTCAAATCTGGCAGAATCAAAGGCTTTTGTAAAGAATATCGACAGTTTGCTTGTCGGTTTTGACTTCAACGATTTTGATATGTTTTTTTTTACACAGTCACGGATGAAGTGATGTTTGATCTCAATGTGTTTGGTTTTTGAATGTTGAACGGGATTTTCACTGATATGGGGAACGGCGGTGTTGTCACACGGGATGGGGGTTTCATGGAAGGTGATCCCGTAATCAAGCATTTGATGGTGGATCCACCTTACTTGGGAACAACAAAGGGCTGCGGCAATGTATTCGGCTTCGGCTGTGGATTGGGAAACGGTGGTCTGTTTCTTACATTGCAATGACACAAGGCGGTTGCCAAGGAACTGACAACCCCCAGAAGTGGATTTTCGGTCTAAGTTGCATCCCCCGTAGTCTGAATCTGAATAAGCCAAAAGATCAAACAAGTTATTTTTGGGATACCAAAGCCAAGTTTTGGCTTGTACTTCAAATATCTTAAAATACGTTTGACAACAATTAAATGAAAGAGCTTAGGATTAGCCTGAAAGCGTGCACACAAGCATACTGCGAACATGATGTCTGATCTGCTAGCAGTGAGATACATGAGAGATCCTATCATCGAGCGATAGAGGTGCTGATCAAAGCTTTCACCATCCAAATCAGGAGACAGACAATGTTGAACCTCCACGGGAGACTTGTAAGGAGAAGAGACCGTCATTCATTGCTTCGGTGGCACTACAAGTTCGGACTCCTACATTGAGTGAACCAATGATGTTGTCTGTAGGATGATCTTTGTGAACCCGTAGCTGCGGAATAATATCCTCTTCAAGGTTGTCTTCCAAATTTGTGATGTTGTTGTGAGGAAAAACAGGTTCTTCCATAAAAGGATCTTCAGTAGAAGATTGTGGAGCAACATCCACTATTGGAGGAGTTTCTTCCTCAACAGGTTCACTTGTTGTCACAGAGTCCGAAGAGTCCTGAGTGGATTCAACATTAGCAGTTTCAGGAGGAACATCTATATGTTGACTTGACGAAGAAGAGCTTGAGGCAGTAGAGGTACCTAGGATATTCACAGACATAAGAAGATTAGCGGAGATAGATAAGTTAGTGAAATCAGGAAGATTAAATGATTTAAACAAAGAATCGACATCAAAAAAGCCAATCAGGACCGTCCCCAGCGTCCGTATGATTGCTTTCGTGCCAGTTGATATCAATGGACTCCAACACAATCCTTTGTCTCTTGTTGTAAACACGAAAAGCTCTTTGATTTGAAGAATAGCCCACAAAGTAACACTCATCAGCTTTGGCTTCGAACTTGTTCAGCTGATCTGAAGTATTCAGCATTGTGCATACACACCCAAATTTTCTGAAGAAGTCAATAAAAGGCTTGCGCTTGTACATAATCTCATACGGAGTCTCATTGTAGATTTTGGTGATAAGAACTCGGTTTTGCACAAAACATGCGGTATTGACTGCCTCAGCCCAAAATGTGACAGGAAGCTTTGAATCAACGATCATAGTCCTTGCTGCTTCTATCAACGTACGATTTCTTCATTCAGCTACACCATTTTGTTGTGGAGTACGAGGTTCACTGAACTGCCGAGAGATACCCTTACCTTCACAGAAAGAATCTAGAATGGCATTCTTGAACTCTGTGCCATGATCACTGCGGATAGTCTTCACACTTAGATGAACATATTCTCGATTTGTAGCAGATGAATCTTCAGAGTCTCTGGCGTCTCATCTTTCTTTTCCAGGAAGAATACCCAAGTAAACCGAGAGAATTCATCGGTTACCACCAAGCAGTAGGATTTCCTTCCATGAATCATGATACTCACAGGACCGAAGAGATCCATGTGAAGTAATTGAAGGGGAGAGTAAATGGAATTAGTGGTTTTGGGTTTGTGAGAAGATTTGTTGCTTGCCCTTGGAACAAGAGAGACAATGTTCCACGGGTGAGAAGTCTTTTAAAGGTAAACCGGTGACAATGTTTCCTCAAACAAGGCGGTTCATAGTCTTGAAATTCACGTGCCCTAATCTTTTGTGCCAAAGAAAGGACTCATCTTCTAAAATGATTCAATTCCTGATGGGTTATTCATATCCAGACTGTATGTATTGAATCTTCGAGAGGCACGCATGAGGATTAGGTCTTTGGGAATAACCACTCCAGGCTTCAGAATCAAACATTCTCTGGAGTTGAAGAGGGCACAAAAGTCTTTATCATAAATCTGGGACACACTCATCAGATTATACTTCAGCTGTGGGACAAAGTTGGCATTCTCTAAGCTATTTACACTGTTGGACATAGTTCCTTGTCCTTCAATCTTTCCTCCTCTTGGATTTCCTGCAAAGGTGACAAAATCTCCGTCTATTGGATGATAATTTTGCAATAAAAAAAATGACCAGTCATATGTCTTGAGCAACCACTGTCGACATGCCAGATATTGTCTCCAATCCTCCTCGATTGACCCTACACAAAATGAATCATTTAGACATTGGTACCCAAGCCATTGCTAACTTGGAACTTCTTAGTTTTGCAGGATGCTTCTCTAAAATTATAGTCAGAATCCTCCTTTAATGTATTATCAAAAAGATCATTATTCTTAATTTTCCAAATCCTTTTCGACCAATTTTTAGCATTTTTAATCCTTTTACGTCGCAGATTTCTACTATGTTGAGATTTAGAGAAAATATTTGAAGCACATTCAACTGAATTTTGAATAACAGATGGTACGCTTTCTTCTTTAAAATGATATGTAAACAATTTACATGTCTTGAAAACATGACTGGATTCCCACAACTAAAATAAACTTGATCACATGTCGGCTTAGCCTGATAATTGTCATCACAAGATGATGAAGATGATTGTGATGTTGAGGCATCAGAACTAGAGGCAACTCGTTCTTCAACAATTCTTTCTTGAAGACTTTGATCTTTCTTTAATCTGAAAAATTCCAGATTGCGCATTGTTTCTTATGGAATGTCAGTCACAACAACTCCTGCACTTTTAAAATTTGCAATACAACTCATAGCATTAACAGATTTAGGAACGAAAGGTAAAACATTCTTAAACTTAGAAATATCATTTCTCAAACTATCATGCTCAAAAGGCTTAGGACCAAAATACAAATTTTCAACATGTTCACAAATATCTGGTTTTGACATGGACATATTATTACATTCATCCGACTCAAGTTCTTTTAAAACATTTCCTTCACTAGAACTCTCATCACAATCATCTTCGGAACCTACATAATCTGATTCTGCACATGAAGCAAAACTGTTAGAATCTGAAGTTTTAATATAATCATCAGCTGATAACTTGCAAACAAAGGGTGTGGGAACATGAGGAGCTGGCATATCGGCGAATCTAACAGACTTGGAATACGGTGGTGGGTGTGAGTTATACCCAATGCCTTCTGTGACTTTTTTATGAATTTGGTTATCAATGATCCCGAATAAAATTTTCTAATCCATACCCATGTGTTCAACTTGAAAATTTGCCTTTTCAACCTTTTGAAGTCTTTCAGTTAAAATTTGATTATTATTCTTTTGTGTAGTAAGTTGTACAATCAAAGATCGGTTTTCTCCAGAAATGTCATGAATTTTCTTTAAGTATAATTTCTCATTTTTAGCCACAGAATCATTCATCACCTTTATGTGATCTCGTTCATCGACCAATGCCTTGTTGATGAATCTATATTTCTGAATTTCATTTAAACAAGATTTAGCATTGCAAAGCTTAGACATTACCTCAGCTGGTACGACGTTGAGATCCTCAGCTGGTACGGTGGTGAGATCCTCAGCTGGTTCAATCATGACACATTTCTCCTTTCCTTCAATGTCTGCCATCAGTGCCTTGTCAGCTGCTTCCCCTTCTTGATCTCCCCAATGATAGTGTCCATCAGCTTGACAGACCAGAGCTGTTGAGCTGGAAGGTGTAGTGGATTTGGGAGAGATGGCAGCTTGCTTTTCAGATGAGTTCTTTTTCTCATGCTGCTCCTTTGATGATGGCTCATTGCAAAATGACCCAACTGGTCATAGTTGTAGCATCTCACCTTTTTGATGTCAAACCTTAGAGTCTTTCCTTGCTTGAATCTAACCATCCAAGTCCTGTTGATGAATCTCTTGGCCCTCAGAGTCAGCATAGCCATGCACCAATCAATATTCATCTTCTCCAAATCATCCAGGTTGATCTGCTCCAAGTCATCAGGTTGAAAGCTGACCGGTGTCAGGTTTCCATAAATCAGGGCATCATAGCACGACATGAAGGCAGTCATGATAGGCAGATACTCATCGGGGATCATAGTGGTTGGCTTCTGAGAGGTGGATGAAGTAGTAGGATGAACTCTAGAAATCGAAGGTGGGACATCAGTTTGAAAATATGCCATTGTAGTTTTGTTGGAGGAAGTGGAGGAACCTTGACCAACAAGAAGAGTTGTGTTTCCAGACTGATTAGTTGGAGTGACTGCACCCTTCTTTATCTCCAACTCATAAGACTCCAGAATGCTGTAGAGTTCTTGCTGTGACAAGTCACTTAGCTTTTCAGTTTTCTTGATCATAATTCGGTACATATTCCATTCCTTGGGCAGTGAATCAAGCAGCTTCTTGTTTAACTCAACAGTGGGATACTCAGTTCCCAAAACCTTTAACTTAGAGACAATGCTTGAGAATCGGTTAATCAACTCAGACATGGGTTCTCCAGGGACACTACTAAACATCTCATATTGCTTCTTGATCAAATCCCTCTTGCTTTCTCTAACCTCAGCACTTCCCTCATACCTTGTACATAAAGCAACCCGAAGATCTTTAGCAGTAGTATACTCAGCAAATATGTTAAACACATCCATAGGAAGAGCCATAGCAATAGATCCATAAGCCTTGTTATCTTTGGCAATTAAGGCAATATCCTTTTCATCATATTCAGACACAAGCTTGGGACGCTGAACATCTGCAGTGGTAGTAACTAGCTTGTATGGACCATGGGTGATTGACTGCAAAAGAGTGTGGTCATGGAACTGAAAGAAAGTTATCATTTTCTTGGTCCAATCATCAAAGTCTCTAGTGGACACCAAGACAGGTGGTTTGTTTCCCCTAGCATATTCATTGTTGCTTGAAGATGCCATAACTCAGAAAATAAACCCAAACAGTAGCTAGTTTCGGGTGAGAAAAACTGATCGAAACAACTAGTTTTGATTGAGAAAAGCTGATCGAAACTACTAGTTTCGATAGCCAAAAAGATCCCGAAACTCCTAGTTTCGATTGAGAAGGTGCTGCCCGAAACTCTAAGTTTCGTTAGATAAAGACTTGACGGAAAATCCCAAAGATAACCAACAGAAACTATAAGTTTCGATTGAAACTATAGTTTCGGGTGTACAAATCTGCACAGGTTAGTTTCGATAAGAAAAAGACAAAAGCAGTAGTTTCGATGGTACCTTCTTCAGACAGAAAGTACAGACAAGAAATTTCGATGAAAAACTAAATCAGAGAATGTCCCCCGGTAGTTTTGATGTCGTCTTCCCCAAGTTTCAGAAAACCTCCATTGAAGAACAACTTCAATAATCAAAGTAATGATAAAACAAATGTGATCCAACCAAAATCTTCCCGCAACACTACTGATCACGAAAATAACCTTTAATCCCGAAAACATGAACAGAGACGACCGAAAATCGATGAAACAGTGCTTCCAAAACTCAGATGCAGAAAAACTTCAATAATATACCGAAAAACACCTAAAATCGATCACAATAACCTGAATACACTCAGAAATAAAAAGTTCTGATACCAATTGTAGGTCCAGATTTCAGTCGAAAATCACTCAAAAGATCGATTACACATACACACAGGCGGAATCTATGTGTATGGTGGTGAAACAGAGGAGAGAAACATAAATGGTGAAGATAACAGCTAACCACACATAGAATCAACACAAATAAGATGAGAAAATATAAGAACAAAGCATTAAACAAATGCAGATTGTATTGATTCTTCAAGAACAGTGAAAGAGAGAATTTCAGGGTTACAGCCGCTATCCACACCCTAAACATTCTCAAACTAGGCTATTTATAGTAAGTTGACAGGCATCGAAACTATGCTCACCGAAACTAGTAGTTTCGGTTGAGCATTTACAAGTGAAAGAACAAGCATGTCGAAACTCCCTATCTATCGAAACTACTAGTTTCGATTGAACAAACCTCAATCGAAACTAAGTAGTTTCGATGGCCCAGACTTAGAATAAAAACAGGAAATCACATCAAATGAAATTACAAGTAAATAAACTAAACTAACATTGTTCAAAATACATTGATGACATCAACTTATAAAAATACAAGACTCTACACGGCTCTCCCTACCCAACCGAATACACACATACATTCTAAAAATTGAACATTTTAGTCCACATAATATGAGCCCTTTCCCCATGCATGAGGACACATGCATTGATCGGTGTCGAAGTACCAGTCAAAGATAAGATTAAGAAGTCCTAATTACCTTATCTAGTAGGGCAAGAAGGGTGTCAAACCACGCGGAAGTTATGGTCTGTGTTATGATTAATTGACTAACGGTTATGAAGCTTGCTAGATTCTTGATTTTAAAAGAGTTGTGGACACATAGTCCAAGTTATGAATTCAAGCAATGATTATGATTATTGATTATTCTTGTAACAAATGATGAAACTTGCAATATCGGTTTGTGATAATAATTAACAAAGATGACCAATCCGGGCTTCAAGTTATGCAACAAAACATTTATTTAGATTCAAATTGCATAAGGCATTACATAGACGTAATGTGTGAACTTGTAAGAAGGGTAATCACAAAACAAGTAATCCGACCGTGTTGACCTCACGATCCTAAACAACCAAAAAGGAACACGTGCTAGGATGAGTTCTAGTAAAACCAATTCGTATAATATGAGACTCGGCAAATGATTTCTAAAAGACGGCTATGTAATAACCTAACAATGGACAATCACCAGTAAGTTCAAAAAAAAATGAATACTCTCTACAAACACAAATCCGCATACAAATCTAGATATCAAACAATATTCATTGAAATCAAATAGAGATTCGTACCACAATCATAAATCCAAGATAAACATAATGTCAACATAAACCCTAGACCCTGATCAATCAAATAAAAGTTTAGCCACACATGATAATAATATTCTTACACAAAATAATGATCATGGATCGATCAATCTTCGAATCGGTGATTAAAATCTTCAACAATGATGTTATTGAACCTTCAAAAGTCTCCTTGGTAGCCTAAAATCATCCCCTGGGAAGAATAATATGAATGGCCCTCAAACCCTAAATTAATTATGGTCAAATCCCAAAAATTTCGCACACAAAACGGCTCCAGTTCTACAATGATTAACATACCAGTCACACTCAGACAAACAAGTATGCTACAAAGATGGAGTGCATAAGTGGCTCAAAATCTCTCAAAAAAACAGGGAAAAGGTTACCAATGTGAATCATATCGACTATAAGCCTTCAAGCTTATCTGACACACTTAAGCATACCATGCAATCATTTTAGAAACAACTAACCAAGCAACTCTATCATGCAACTCTAAGGATCAATATATAAATGCATTTAGCAACCAACCACTGTCAATTAGTCCACATGGATACTTTGGTAAGCATGCTTTCATTAGTGAAGATCAATGATAGGCTATGAATTAAACCTTCCAACACATCACACTTAATATATTCAATCATGGTGACGTTCTAACTAGCATGCAAATCCTATCATTTTCCATACACAGTCTAACTCAAGGACGATCAGATTATCTCCTACTCATGCTATACCACAACATTCAACCAAAAACACAACACTCCCATCACAAGCAAACTCAATCCACCAACACACAAAATCAACAAAACTCTCAATTAACCATAATAAGGGAATTGAGTCACCTGATTTAGCTCTCCTATGGATCAATACGATCCGCTCCATGGCTTCTTCAAAGCCTTAATTGCACCTGAAATATTCAAAAACTCGTGTAGAAGCGTACTTCTCACGTCATCTTAGTCATGATTTTTATTTTTAATTTTAATTTTTTTTTTATTTTTTAAACTCAAACCATGGTGACAAATATTTCCCCTTCCCCAACTTGGAACATTGCATTGCCCTCAATGCACTTCGATATTGCCAAAAGATTAAACTTTGTCATTTTTGTTTCAATTTTTTTTTTATCAAAATCACAAATTTTACTACCACCCGATAGGCTCGGGTGGACAAGTGAAAGGGAGCTTTCACCCGTGAGGGTTTTGTAGGGAACACACCCATAACATTCATTTACCTAAACAAACTGAACAAAACAAAAACACAGAAAATAAACAGTGTCGGGTTGCCTCTCGGTTAGCGCTAAGTTTTAAGGTCTTCAGCCAGACCAAACCTGATGTAGTTCTTATGGTGGTTGGAAAGTGAATTCCCTTCCCACGGTCTCCTTACCGGCTCAGTGGTTATCATTCACATCCAGCTTAAACTTCCTCATATGGTCAACAACAAATAACTCTTCATCCTCTCTCATTCTCACAAACTCATCAGTCTCATATGACTGCTTGACACACCTGGGAGGCTGCTTTAATCCAGTTGGTAATTGCGATGGCTTCGTGTCCGACTTGGTATAACTACTTAAACTTTCCACCTGTTGTTTCCATGATGGCTTTTCTACTTGCACTCCCGCTTCCCCACACTTAGGGATTGCTGCATCTACCGCCTCATTCATCTCCTTTAACTTAAACTTTTCAAAAACAAAATCTTTCTCTTTTGTGCCACCTTCATCGACTTTGGACCTAGGAGGACACTTATTAGTAGCACCTGCTTTAGAACGTTTGACTTTATTAAAATAAGTAAAAGTATTAGAAAGAATGTTTAGGTTAAACTCATCGTTTCCAAAGGTCATGCTAACTATGTTGTCTCTGCAATTAATCTGTGCATTGGCAGTTGCCAAGAATGGTCTTCCAATGATGACCCTCGTTTGCTCCTTCTTCACAGTCGGTACATAATCAAGCACCAGAAAAACTTTGGGGTAATAGAACTCCCCGACCTTCACAGCAACTCCTCTAAGCATCCCCCGAGAACGTTTTCGTGTCAAATAGGCTAACACCACGGTGGTGTAAACTTGTTGTAGAGGACCAAAGTTAGACTGGTCGTACAGGCTTCCCGGTAATATGCTGAAACATGATCCATAATCCAACAAAGCTTGATCAATCTTCAATCCCCCGACTTTAAGTGGGATAAGGGGTTCTCCTAACTCACATTCGTCCTCCGAATCACTCTCTTCATCATCTTGGTGGGTACTCACCTCGCTAACGTAGGCATTCTTTGAACTGGAACCTTGATGATGGATTCTAGGTAGTATCACTTAGCAACTTCCTTTATTCTTTCTTGATTTGGGCCACCTCCTCGGCCAATTGACCCATTTGCCTTTCCAATGCAGCAACAGACTTATCCCTCACCTCATCTTTTTTCTCTAATTCTTTCATCATATTCATGATGGCATCCAACCTTGAAGTTACCAAATCATCTCCCCCCGAATTTCCACCTTGTTTGTAGGAGTTCTATTGATAGCCACCCCACCTTGATTGTAACCACCTTGTTGGCGATTTTGATAGGAGTTGTTGTTTTGATTAGCTCCTTGGAAATTAGGATTCATTTGGTGTCGAAGTACCAGTCAAAGATAAGATTAAGAAGTCCTAATTACCTTAGCTAGTAGGGCAAGAAGGGTGTCGAACCACGAGGAAGTTATGGTCGGTGTTATGATTAATTGACTAACGATTATGAAGCTTGCTAGATTCTTGATTTTAAAAGAGTTGTGGACACATAGTCTAAGTTATGAATTCAAGCAAAGATTATGATTATTGATTATTCTCGTAACAAATGATGAAACTTGCAATAACGGTTTGTGATAATAATTAACAAAGATGACCAATCTGGGCTTCAAGTTATGCAACAAAACATTTATTCATATTCAAATTGCACAAGGCATTACATAGACATAATGTGTGAACTTGTAAGAAGGGTAATCACAAAACAAGTAATCTGACCGTGTTGACCTCACGATCCTAAACAACCGAAAAGGAACACATGCTAGGATGAGTTTTAGTAAAAAACCAATTCGTATAATATGAGACTCGACAAATGATTGCTAAAAGACGGCTATGTAACAACCTAACAATGGAAAATCACAAGTAAGTTGAACAAAAACGAATACTCTCTTCAAACACAAATCCGCATACACAATCTAGATATCAAATAATATTCATTGAAATCAAATAGAGATTCGTACCACAATCATAAATCCAAGATAAACATAATGTCAACATAAACCCTAGACCCAGATCAATCAAAGAAAAGTTTAGCCACACATGATAATAATGTTCTTACACAAAATAATGATCATGGATCGATCAATCTTCGAATCGGTGATTAAAATCTTCAACAATGATGTTATTGAACCTTCAAAAGTCTCCTTAGTCGCCCAAAATCGTCCCCTGGGAAGAATAATACGAATGGCCCTCAAACCCTAAATTATATATGGTCAAATCCCAAAAATTTCGCACACAAAATGGCTCCAGCGTACCCTACGCTGGCTAGGCGTACTGTATTCTGGACTCTGGAGGCCTGATTATGATTTTCCAGCATATTTGCAGCGTACAACAACGACCAATGCGCGTAGGCTACGTCTGGGGCGTACAGTACCCTGGAGGCAGCATAGGGTACTCCCAAGCACAATTTCTGACTAACTTTTGCTTTACGATCCCGGCTGGTAAGGCGTGTAAATCCCGACTTTTATGAAGCATTCCCGCAACTACCTGAAAAACACTAACACACCCATCATAGCTGCGAAGACACAATAATCAACGTAATTGGGATGTTTTATCATTAACAAGCATGAAAACATGAAAGTTTACCAACCCATCATGCATAACTAGCCACCCTTGTGTTTGGTGAAAGAATTACTATGATGGGATCCAAGCCATGTCTCCCCCAACACAACTAAAACCCTCGGGTAATATGTCTTTTTGTCTCTTGAACAAGGGCGAAGCTTAGTGAGACACCCCCCCCCGATTTTTCGCTCAGAAGTGTTAATTTATACGTATTCGATCGAAAATTTTATAGGTATTAAGTTCCGGCCCCCCTGATAGGAAAAAAAAATCCCGCCCTCCATTCGTTTTTTTTCAAGCTTCGCCACTGCTCTTGAAGTTGGCTATATAAGCCACCACCGAAGCACTCCACTAAACACCACAAATCACACACAAACCTTCTATGTTCCTTGACTCTCGATCTCCCCAACACACATCTACAATATATTCTTCAAAAAGAAAGTCAACCTTATTCCTTTGCTTCAAAAACACACGGCAACATTGTTTTTCTTTTTTTGCTTAGTTGCTCTCGGCCCCCGACACCAATCCACAATTTACCATTCAAAAGATAAACCTTATTTCTTTTTTGTTCTTCTGTCCACGGCTCAAACAAAACAAAGTTTTTGTTTTGTTTTCTTGCTCCATTTCAAGTTTAAGGGTTCAAGTGACAACGAGTATTCGTGCTAGTGTTCGGGTCTCAAATCATCTCCACAACCTTCTCCTTGCTTGTGTACGTGAGCCTTTTTCCTACATATTAATTTCGTATTCTTATAAAATTTACGTTGTAGCAACACCCAAGAGACCATAGCTTTGTCACGAAAATTATTAGACTAACATATTATAAGTTCGTTTTGTCATAAGACTCAAGAAAAAAAAATGACTAACTTATAATATGGGCTTGAAATAAATCATTAGTTGGGTAACATATGTGATAACTTAATATTTTTATAAAGTTTTCCGTTGAATATATAAATCGTATGTGTTCAAGTATAAGTGTGTGTATATCTATATCTATACTACTATATAATATATATTGGATGGACCTTATGGTAATTTACTTTAATTTTTAAGACACATAATACAATTTTTTTTATGTAATACAGTTAAAGTTATTAATGCATTAAACGTGTTGAATTACCATTTAAACCCCCTCTACGATTAAACCTCATATAGTATTTAATTCCATGTCTTAAATTCACTCAATTAAATGTTTTCTTCTCCATGCTTCATTTCCTTCTCCATGCTCATTTCCCTCTTCATCTTACCATTCATCACCGCTTGCAACGTAAAAGCTTGGACAGGTGAACAGATGGCAGAGTTGTCTGCGATGTCTGCATTGATGCTTCCGTCGGTCCTGAAGATCATGTCTTAGAAGATCTGTGTCGTTCTCTCTCCGGCGAAGTGACCAACCACACAACGGTGGTGGAACGCTTGAAGATCGACTGTGACGGCGGCGGTTAGGGTTCCGGCCGTGAAACCGACTTTCTGGCTACAAGATCCAACGACAATCGTTTTGGTTTGACGAATCAGGTAAAACCCTATACCTACATTCGATTTTATCAGTAAATCAATACCTATTAAGACCCGATCCTTAACTTTGTGTTATTTCGAACCTAATGGGACTTGTTTTGGAGGTTTTAGGGTTTTAATTTATTAACTAAAGTCTCCTTCTGTGAAGTGTTTGTGTAATTAAGAAATCAGGGGAAGTAATTAGTAATTTAGTATCATTCAGCTTTTGTGAAGGTGTATACTCTGTTGATTTGATTCCCAAAATTTTGACTTGGAATATGGTGGCACTTTCTGGTGGCCACACTCTTGGTTGATACAGGTACGTGAACTTCCTTCGTTTGTTTCTTTTTGGTGTTAAGTTTGTGATGATTTATACGGCTTTTGTTTTTTTTTCCAAATTGTGGTTAACACACTATTGAATTTTTCAAACGCTAGATGGATGCTGGAGCAGCATCATCTGAACCAGGAGGAGGAGGATGGAATACTGGAGGCCAGTATACTGAAAGGTTATAGGGTTGCTTATGTGTATTTGGTTTGGTTTTTAAGTTGTTATATACGATTATATGTTGATACATTATACATCTCATGACTAAATAATACAATCTTTTGTGAACACATTTGACAGATGTTGCTAACTTCCTTTTGAAGCTGTTAATAAACCGACCCACCCGCATAACTTTATAACTTGGTTTTTATTTCTTTTTTTGATCACTTGATTAATTTGTATATGAAGGCGTTCTTGGGCACCTTTTCCTGCAAATCCCTTTAACTCTGGGGATAATGATGCTATTAAAGGTATTGTTGATATTACTCATATGCATGAATCTCTGGTGCTCTTTTTTTTTCTTTTGGCATGTTGCACTTTCTAAAATTCTTTTTATTTTGTGGCTAGAAGATGCTGGAGGTTCTGCATGGGAGACTAAAACTACATAGGACAATACACCATATCAAAGAAGGTTGCGCGATCTCGATGTATGTCACTGCATTCAAATTTTTAAGCAGATCCCATCAAGATAAAAGTTATTAACTTCCTTCACTTGAAGTTAGCCTGGTAAGTCACATTTTTTTGAGGAGTTCTTGATATGACTTTGTTAGAAGTTAAGGCCTAAACTTTTAGCTTTAATGGTGAAAATACTTTCCTGATTGTATTGAAACATGTTTTCTCTTCCTGGCCGTTTAGTTCTACCACACGGTACACTCTGGTGAACTGCACATGCAGCCCAGGGTGTCATCTAATTTGCAATTACTTTGTTATTTCAGAAAGAGGCAGAGGTGTATGAAGGGAAAAGCAAAGCATCTGCTGATTCAAGGTTCAGTTTTTTTTTATTTTGTCTTCCTACCACTCACTACTTCATATTTTATAGTTGTGGTTTTGATTTCATTTGTAAGGGTTGATTATATCTACATACTTAGATGAAGTTGATTAATTATTAGTATTTCTTCTGTTCCCCAATTTTTCGCCCAAGATATGAGAATCAACTTAAACATGAAACTAACATGTAAAATCATGTATTGGATATATTTTATAAGAATGGATGATTATGTTTTTGATAATTTTATCCATTTGAATACTTTTTTCTAAGTTGACCCGCATCGCGCTTGATCAATTATGGATATGAAATTTGTCTCAAATTTTAGCCATTTGGAAAACCGTACCATAATGTAGCTTTTTAACTCGCAAATATATGTTTGTAACTTATACGGTATTCCCGTCGCATCGCGTGGGTTCCCTACTATCTTTTTGCTGTTGCTTGGAGCTCCTTGGTACACCCTTATGCTCAATTATCAATCAAATTATCCTAACTTAACTTGAGAGTATAAGTTCACAAAAATTCTCTTCAATTTTTTTGGTCTACAGGTTTGTCTGAATCAGGTTCTTTAACTTGCATCAATGTTGCAGATTATGTCTGTTTTTGCAGAACCAAGCATTATATCAGGTCTTATTTATTTTCTTTCTGCTCTAGGGCTTGCGCAAAACTCGGTACAAATGTGATCAACTTTTGACAAAGACCAATTTAATTTTTGACAAAGACCAATTTAATTTTTGACAAAGACCTGTGTGCGTGTGTATGTGAGAGAGAGAGAGAGGGGGAGAGAGATAAGGAACTGTATGATTGCTAAGTTACCATGTTGTTACAAATTTCATAGTAGATTTGATCTATTATGATACATGTAGCTAGAATTATGAATTTATATAGTGTATCATTCTAAATAAGCATTAGCATAGCGTAGTACAAATTTCAAGATGTGCATTACATGTTACAAGGTTTTTAAAAAAAATTTGAACACATATTTCTAATAGCTTCTTTCGAAGTATGTCTTTTTTTGGGTAGGACACCAGCTCTGATCAAGACCAGCATTTACCAAAATTGAAGCCTAAACTTGTAAGTCATTTCTATTATTTCTTTCAATGCTTTTCAATTTCATTATGTACGTGTGCCTTTTCATGTATACTGATATAGATACTCAATTTTGTATTATCTTATGTTTAATATCTAGACCGAACTAATATAAAATATTAATAAACACCGGTCGAAGATAATAAACACTTAATTAGTGACCACCACAGCTACACTGAACAAATACTAATAATATCTATGTGTTTTGGTTGATGAATTTATATTTGCAAGGACCATTCGAAACTCAAGTGAGGTTTAAGCAAAATATTTCATTGAAATGTACATTTCAAGGTATGAAACGTGTCTTTGTTTTCATTTGAGTTTATAGGTAGTAGAGCTTACGGACTCTTGGGTATGAAACTCAAGTGAGGTTTTTAACCAAAACATTTCATCCAAATGTTCATTTGTTTTCATTTGAGTTTAATCTGGATTTTTTGGATTAGATTTATTAATTTATAAAATTTAAATGTATCATCAGATTTTTTATTGAAAATTATATATCTATATATATAAACATACATAATTGGCATTGTATATCCTATGACTGTGTAATGCAGGTATTATGATTTTCTTTTGGTTAATTTCTGTTAAGCATTCCACTGATGGTGCAGACCAAAATAAATGCTCTGCTGAAAACTTAAAATTAGCAACCAAAGAGCATGAAGACTCAGTATTAGAAGAGGCTTGAATTATAGAGGTTGGTTCTTTATTTTCATATACTTCAAACCTAAATACATTTGCTTATAGTTGTATTATAAGCAGCTATGATAGAAAAACCCAAGAAGATAGCTGAATTTTCTGTTACAAACTTACATCTGGATAACCATGAAAAATCACATTGAGGATAGCTGAATTTTGTGGGTCAATCAACCTAGACCCGACTCAACCCGACCAATACTATCTATTTATCTTAATATCTGGTTTTTAGGCTGGATTTGGTTACCAGATGCTGCTGATACGTGGAATGAGGCCAGGTGGCGGTCATATATCAAAAAGAATTTTTGTACCAGTTGTCCAACAAAGGCAACACTTAGGTGGAAGACGTGGAACTGGTCCCGCATAACAAAATCAGCAACCTTTTTTAATGATGCCTAAGCAGGTATGTGATTAGATCTGAATGCTACTCTATTCAAGAGTAATTAAAATACAAATGGATTGTATTACTATTAAATTAAGTAAATATAAATTGTTCTGATAATTTGGTGATTAATTGATGTTCAGATGGTTCCAAGAGGATGTATGTACCATTATCCAGGTAGGAACGTGGCTGATGCAAATATGGAGGGTGTTGGATGTGGAATGCTTCTTGTACCTTATGACATGGTGGGTGTTGGTGGCATGCTTCCAGGAGATGTTGTTGCTGCTATACAACAGACAATGGTTATTACTTCATTGGTTTTCTGGATTCATTTATAGAGAGGAAGGGAGAGAGATAGAGAGAGAGCGGTTGCTGCTATCAGTTTTGGTATTGTTTTCTGGATTCATTTATAAATATATTATTTCAACATACCTCTTACAGTTAGTTATATGACGGCGGATGGATTGATTTGGAAATCTCTGAGGCTGAACAACTGTTTATATAAAATGTTCTTCGTTTAGATTCAAGTGCTGGACTAGGGCTCTTTCTTGAGGCTGAAAAACTGGTGTCTGAATCTTTTGAGAAGCAACATTTACAAACTTGCATTGCTAGAGCCCGTTGTCGGTTTAATGAAACAGATAATCCGCCTGAGCAATCTACATAAAACAGGAGATATCAACGTCTATGACTCTATTCTTTTATTCTCATGAAGCCATATGTAGTTGAACATAACGGTGGTAAAATGGGTAGATAGGGTAACGGTCTAACGGGTCAAGATGTGTGATCTTTTTATCACGGATCAGGTTATGCTGACCTACACACTTGTTTTTATCGTTTTCAAAATTTAAGAAATATCTTTTATCATTTTTAAAATCAAAGAAATATTATATTGTTGTTAAGTAACTATGTTGCCTGCAACTTGGTTTACACTCGGTTTGCATTTTGCTTACTCATAGATTTGCTTATTTTCCTGTTTTCACTTTGCAGGTCACACTGTGAAGGCAGGAGGCTTCACATTTTCTCAGGTTTGATTTTATGTACTCCGTATTTATGCAGTATATTTACATTCAGATTAATATATGAGAAGGAAAAAAAAGGTTGATTAAGGAAATATTAACCATTTCCATGGGAATTTTGGTCTTATTGTCGATACTTCTTTTGCTTAGCTATAATCAAAGGGTGAAATTTGGTCATGTTCAAATTGTTGCTGCATTTGTCCATTTCCACTTACAAATATATGAAGCACCATTACATGGTAATATATGCTCTGCATCTTAGCACTTGAAATCAGCATGTAGTAATGCCTTATTGGACTTTTATCTAGGCTATGTTTGTGTTTCTTTTCTGTCATAACCTAATAATCCACCTGTCGAGTTTTCAAATAATAGTTTCTATGATGTTGTAGACAAATCTGCAAGTGGGTCAGCCAAAGAACAAGAGATTTGCATAGACCATTGTAGGATCGTGAAATTACAAGATGGTTCTATTCTTAGTTGAGATTGGCGGAAACAATATCAACTACACAATTACAATCGAGTAAACAGAAAGAATACTGATAAGAACACTGTTGTATTAAGCTTTGTGAATAAACGATTACAAATGAAAACTCAGTGAAGAAGCACAAAAAAAAAACACTATGAATGCACACTTTGTTTGAAGTGTTTACAAGATATATATAGTAACTTAGAATCAAGACAGACCCTTGATTCTAAGGATCAGATCTAACACAAGCCGTTGATCTTGTTTATTAATCTAAATTACACGTAAAGGCTAATCTAGTTAACTTTACTGAAACGTCTTCTTAGGCATCATTGTTTGCATTCTTGGAGAAGAGCGTCATTGTCCTTTATTGGTTGCACCAGTGAGGTTCCTTCTGCTTGGAGTTTGGCAGTTGCTTTTGCAGAAAGGTGTCAGAGGCGCTTCGCATGGATAGTCAGCTACAACGTTTGGTCTTCAGAGAATAAAGCTATCAGCAGCAGAGATGAGGACCAACAGCAAGATTGATCTATCCACAGCTGCTGAGGATATGCCTATCAGCAGCAACATGTGTTGAATGCTGCTGATAAGCTTATCCGCAGCTACTTTGGTCTTCAGCAGCAGACAAAGTATCAGTAACTGTTTTGGTCAGCAGCAATCTTGTGTTGTCCGCAGCAGTTGTACTTAGAACAATTTTGTTGCAATCAGTCTTTGGTTCTACAAACTCCCCGTAGACTGATGCTACCAAAATTCTTCTAGTCTCTCTGTTGCTGAAGCTTTTTCATGTGGTCGACTATCCTTGCTACTTCATACCCTCGAGGATCCTTGCTGGGGTTGTCAAGAGGAAGTTCAGACAGAGTCTTGATGTCCTTACTTGGCATTTTGAAGATTGCCTTGCTTGAACATCTCATCTGGTGACCCTTGACATTTGTGATGGTGAACTCATTCTTCTCAGCATTGTAGGACCATCGTGCAAATGGATAGTAGGATTGTAGAGGTCTAACATCTAAGACTGCATCTTTGCTGGGGTTGAAGTGATGTTTGATCACCAGCGCAAGATGTTTCTCGCCATCATTTGCAGATATGATTTCTTCACCCAGCTCCATGATTCTCTTGAGATCTGAATCTGGAAGTTGTAGAACCTTATCAACAGACTTGTAAATCGATCTTCTTCGTTCAGTTCTCCCCCTGAATACTTCAAACCACTGATCTTGGGTACTGTAAAACCATTGGACTATTTCTCTGGAGTCTTCAGGTTTGGATATGGGTTTGGATTTCTTCAGGAGTGGCTGTTGATGAGAAGGAGCTGGGTGAGATGTTTTGAACTTTTTGGGTTGAGGAGAGGAAGGCTTGGGGATGTTTGTGGATGGTGTTTGGAAAGTGGAAGTAGTTTCTGGTGCAGAGGTTCTTTGTTTCTTGACTGGTCTCTTTCCCAGTTTTTCTTCCTCTTCCTTTTTCACTTTTATATACAGGGCTTGTAGGTTCATGAAGGACATGGGACCTAACATTTTTCCATTTTCTCCCCTTACCTTAAGGAAGTCAATCATCACCTTCCTTTCTTCATGGGTCCTTTGGTTAAGGGCAATGGCTTTCTTTGACTTTTGTCGAGCTTTCTCTTTCTCTTCATCTTTCTTCTTCTTTGCCAATTCCCACTGCTGACCCATGAAAGCTCTGTAGATCTCTTTGTTTGAAAGTTTTTCAAGGTAGTCTGCATCCTCACTTTGAGAGATCAGAGCTTCAGTCCACTTCTCCCTTAATTCTTTTGCTAATTTAGAATCAGTGATTCTAAACTTAGCATCTTCCTTCCTCTTCTTTTCATTCTCCTCTTCTACTTCCTTTGCAAACTGTTCCTGCAGCTGTCTGGCAAGTTGTTCATCTTCCTCAACTTGAGACCCTGCATGGATTTTAACTTTCATCTCAACCAGCTGTTTGGCATACATCTGGATTGTCTGTTGTCTTAGGAGTATGGCTGCCTTTCTTTCTTGATGCCTTTGTTTATGAGCCATCTCTTCAGCCATCTCTTCTTCTTCTCTTTTCCTTCTTCTTTCTTCTTTCTCCTTCTTTTCTTTTCGCAACCTCTCTTCATCCTCTTCTGTCATAATGCCCTTCCCTTTATTAACATTGGATGCCTCTGCTCTGGCTTCACTGATCTCAGAAACAGCTGATTGTTGTGCTGTTGGGATCTTTGCCTCGGCTTCATTGGCAAGTTGAGAAATTGACAAGGGACGGTCACTGTCTTCATCAAGTTGGTACTCAGGACCTTCTATTTCTCTCAGTTGATCCCTAAGTGAAGATATTTAATTATTTAAAATTATTATTATTATTTAATAGGAAAGTTGGGTATGAAATAAGAATTTAAATTTTATCAAAAATAAATACGTAACAAATAAAGTTATTTATTTAATATAAAAATCTAAGAAATTTTCTTAATTTCTTTTTATGAAAGTTTTTACATATATAAACGTTTAATTGGAGATTTGGTCCAAGATCCAAACAATTTGACCAGATTAGACGGAGGTGTACAAATCGGGTTTTTTAACGAAACCGGTTCGGGTTTAAAACCGGGTCGGGTTGGGCAAAACCCGCTTGGACCGGGTCGACGTACGAACCGGTTCGGGTCACGAACCGGGTTCAAGGATCATCGAACCCAACCCTACCAAACCGGATCGGACCGGGTTGAAACCGGGTTGGCTACTAAACCGGTTCGGGTCCAAAACCGGTTTACCCGGATGCTAAGCATTTTAAAAAAAATTCGGGGTAAACCGGTTTTGGACCCGAACCGGTTTAGTAGCCAACCCGGTTTCAACCCGGTCCGATCCGGTTTGGTAGGGTTGGGTTCGATGATCCTTGAACCCGGTTCGTGACCCGAACCGGTTCGTACGTCGACCCGGTCCAAGCGGGTTTTGCCCAACCCGACCCGGTTTTAAACCCGAACCGGTTTCGTTAAAAAACCCGATTTGTACACCTCCGTCTAATCTGGTCAAATTGTTTGGATCTTGGACCAAATCTCCAATTAAACGTTTATATATGTAAAAACTTTCATAAAAAGAAATTAAGAAAATTTCTTAGATTTTTATATTAAATAAATAACTTTATTTGTTACGTATTTATTTTTGATAAAATTTAAATTCTTATTTCATACCCAACTTTCCTATTAAATAATAATAATAATTTTAAATAATTAAATATCTTCACTTAGGGATCAACTGAGAGAAATAGAAGGTCCTGAGTACCAACTTGATGAAGACAGTGACCGTCCCTTGTCAATTTCTCAACTTGCCAATGAAGCCGAGGCAGAGATCCCAACAGCACAACAATCAGCTGTTTCTGAGATCAGTGAAGCCAGAGCAGAGGCATCCAATGTTAATAAAGGGAAGGGCATTATGACAGAAGAGGATGAAGAGAGGTTGCGAAAAGAAAAGAAGGAGAAAGAAGGAAAAGAGAAGAAGAAGAAGAGATGGCTGAAGAGATGGCTCATAAACAAAGGCATCAAGAAAGAAAGGCAGCCATACTTCTAAGACAACAGACAATCCAGCTGTATGCCAAACAGCTGGTTGAGATGAAAGTTAAAATCCATGCAGGGTCTCAAGTTGAGGAAGATGAACAACTTGCCAGACAGCTGCAGGAACAGTTTGCAAAGGAAGTAGAAGAGGATAATGAAAAGAAGAGGAAGGAAGATGCTAAGTTTAGAATCACTGATTCTAAATTAGCAAAAGAATTAAGGGAGAAGTGGACTGAAGCTCTGATCTCTCAAAGTGAGGATGCAGACTACCTTGAAAAACTTTCAAACAAAGAGATCTACAGAGCTTTCATGGGTCAGCAGGGGGAATTGGCAAAGAAGAAGAAAGATGAAGAGAAAGAGAAAGCTCGACAAAAGTCAAAGAAAGCCATTGCCCTTAACCAAAGGACCCATGAAGAAAGGAAGGTAATGATTGACTTCCTTAAGGTAAGGGGAGAAAGTGGAAAAAGGTTAGGTCCCATGTCCTTCATGAACCTACAAGCCCTGTATATAAAAGTGAAAAAGGAAGAGGAAGAAAGACTGGGAAAGAGACCAGTCAAGAAACAAAGAACCTCTGCACCAGAAACTACTTCCACTTTCCAAACACCATCCACAAACATCCCCAAGCCTTCCTCTCCTCAACCCAAAAAGTTCAAAACATCTCACCCAGCTCCTTCTCATCAACAGCCACTCCTGAAGAAATCCAAACCCATATCCAAACCTGAAGACTCCAGAGAAATAGTCCAATGGTTTTACAGTACCCAAGATCAGTGGTTTGAAGTATTCAGGGGGAGAACTGAACGAAGAAGATCGATTTACAAGTCTGTTGATAAGGTTCTACAACTTCCAGATTCAGATCTCAAGAGAATCATGGAGCTGGGTGAAGAAATCATACCTGCAAATGATGGCGGGAAACATCTTGCGCTGGTGATCAAACATCACTTCAACCCCAGCAAAGATGCAGTCTTAGATGTTAGACCTCTACAATCCTACTATCCATTTGCACGATGGTCCTACAATGCTGAGAAGAATGAGTTCACCATCACAAATGTCAAGGGTCACCAGATGAGATGTTCAAGCAAGGCAATCTTCAAAATGCCAAGTAAGGACATCAAGACTCTGTCTGAACTTCCTCTTGACAACCCCAGCAAGGATCCTCGAGGGTATGAAGTAGCAAGGATAGTCGACCACATGAAAAAGCTTCAGCAACAGAGGGACTAGAAGAATTTTGGTAGCATCAGTCTACGGGGAGTTTGTAGAACCAAAGACTGATTGCAACAAAATTGTTCTAAGTACAACTGCTGCGGACAACACAAGATTGCTGCTGACCAAAACAGTTACTGATACTTTGTCTGCTGCTGAAGACCAAAGTAGCTGCGGATAAGCTTATCAGCAGCATTCAACACATGTTGCTGCTGATAGGCATATCCTCAGCAGCTGTGGATAGATCAATCTTGCTGTTGGTCCTCATCTTTGCTGCTGATAGCTTTATTCTCTGAAGACCAAACGTTGTAGCTGACTATCCATGCGAAGCGCCTCTGACACCTTTCTGCAAAAGCAACTGCCAAACTCAAAGCAGAAGGAACCTCACTGGTGCAACCAATAAAGGACAATGACACTCTTCTCCAAGCATGCAAACAATGATGCCTAAGAAGACGTTTCAGTAAAGTTAACTAGATTAGCCTTTACGTGTAATTTAGATTAATAAACAAGATCAACGGCTTGTGTTAGATCTGATCCTTAGAATCAAGGGTCTGTCTTGATTCTAAGTTACTATATATATCTTGTAAACACTTCAAACAAAGTGTGCCTTCATAGTGCTTTTTGTTAGTGTCTTGATAGAGTTTTACTTGTAATCTCAGAAATCTAATACAACAGTGCATTTATCAGTATTCTTGCTGTTTACTTGTTTACTTTGTTGGTTGCTATTGTTTCCGCCAATATCAACTAGAATAGAATCACCTTGTAATCTTACGATCCTACAAGTGGTATCAGAGCTTTGGCTCAGATTAAACAAACTAACACTTGTTTAATCACTTCTGGTTCTATTCTAAACTCTCTCTCCTTCAAAAAGTCACCAAGAACAAAAATGGCACAAAGCAACGGGTTTGAAGACATCCTGAAGCAGCAGTATGAAAACTTCGTCTGGAAGGAAGGTGAGTCTCTAACTGTTTCATACAACAGATTTACTTATCTTGTAGGGGAGCTGCAGTGCTCAAAGGTGAAGCTAGAGAATGAAGATATTCTCAAAAAGTTCATCAGGTCCTCCTGGTCATTTGATGGACCAACAGTAGTGACAGCCTCCCATCATCACCCATTCTGGAGAGTTCGACTGGAGCGTTCAATATGAAGAACTGCCCGTCAACAATCAAGCTCTAATGGCAGACACTACAGAGATACCACCTCAGGTATTTGAACATCTTTGCTCTCAAGCCTGTATTGATAAAGTTTTGGGTTATAGAAAGCACAACCAAAACCTCATAGATCAAAATGAAGAGTTTCATCAGATGAAATCTGAGTTCAAAAAGGTTGAAAATACCTATAAAGAAAAGGTTAACTGCCTTAAGAAAGAGATTTCATCGCTAAAACACGAACAAACTAATCTTGAAACTCAGATTGATGATCTACTGGTCAGATTAAAAGCTACCAGAGCAGAATTGGCAGAACAAAAGGTTCATGTCGACAAATATGAATTTGCATCCAAAAAGCTGGAAAGACTTTTGGATGCTTAAATTCATGATAAGGTAAAAACTGGTGTGGGGTATCATGTTGAACAATATCAAGCCGTTGCACCTCTTGCTGACTACGTGACCATTCATGAACCAAGCTTCAATCTGGCAAATCTTGATATGGCCAACAGAAATCTTGATCCTTCTAAGGATGAACCATTGGTACAAGAATGCACCACCTCATCAGAGTCTGATTCAACTTACTCAGACTCCACTAAAACAAGTGAAGCTTCATCTCCTCCTGCCCCTCAAGTCACTCTGACTGAAGATGAAGTCCATTCAGCACAAGTACCAGCCATTTCAGTACCAGTTCCTACACCATTCAAACAAATCAAAATTAGCTATCCTCCAGAAGGTAGGAAGCTAAATACTGAAAAGGGCCAGTCCTCATCTTCAGTCCAGCCAAGAAAGGTGTTTGACACATGTCATGCGCCTGGAGAAAGGGTTCCATATGTTCAAAAAACATTGGAAGAAGCTACTTTTGAGCACAACAAAGCTCACCCTTGGAATTTCAAAGACCTTTTCAAAAGAAAGAATTATGTGCACCTTTCAAAGGATAAACTGGCAAAATCATGTTTTGTCTGTGGGAAATATAACCACACTGTCAGCACCTGCTTCTACTACCTTCAGCAGCAAAGAAACCTCAAGCAACATGCTTTTGAGAAGACAAAGAAGAACAAACAGGTAAGAAGTTTTGAAGCTAAGACAACTCAATTCAGAAAATCTCTTTCTCCACCAAGGGAGCAGTTGTCAAAACCTCAACAATCTTGGATCATCTGTGGAGAATCAGACCACTTTGCTGTAAACTGTAAGTTTAACCCTTTCAACCAGATTCTTCATCAAGCCCCTCAAAGACTAATGGTAAAGAAGGATCAACATACATCGGTTGTTAGTCCAGTTAAGCCCAAGAAAACGAAGCAGAAGCTTTCAGCAGCAACCAAATCTGCTGCTGATAAGCTAACAAAGTCCGCAGCAAAAGTGTCCACTGCTGACAAGGCAAGGCCTTCAGCAGCAAAGTCTGGAGCTGCTCAAGTAAAACTATCAGAAGCAACAAAATCTGCTTCTGATCAGTCAAAGCCCTCATATGCAGCTTCCACTGCTAAAAAGGCAAAGAGAGCTGGAAAATCACCAACTCAACAATGGAAGGAAAAGAAACCACCAAGCATCATCATCGGTTCAGTTGAATGCGTCTATCCTTTGTTGTAAAAATCAAAGAGGGAGATGGTCCCAATAAAAGAGGCACATCAATGCCCAACCTTTCTTACTCCCTTCTTTGTATCAGTGGGCACCCAAACTGATGCACATTTATCCACTGATGCAACCAAAAAGGGGGAGATGGTCCCAATGGAGAAAGACTTAGACAGCTTTGACGACTGCAGGCTGTATTTCAAAGTACAAGATGACTGTTTTCGAAGCTTTTTCCTTTGGTTGAAAGGATAGTCAGAAATGTGCAAAAGCTTCAGCAACAAAGACAATAAGAGAATTTTGGTAGCATCAGTCTAGGGGGAGTTTGTAGAATCAAAGACTGATGGCTACAAAATTCTCTAAGTACAAATACTGCTGATCTCAGAGTTTGCTGCTGACCAACAATCTGCTGCGGACAAGCTTATCTGCTGCGGATACTTGTTCTCCTGCTGAAGAACAAATCTGCTGCGGATAGCCTTATCTGCTGAAGACCAAAGTTGATGCGGATAAGCTTCTCAGCAGCATCAAAATTTGATGCTGCTGACAGGCAAATCATCAGCAGCTCTGGATGGTTACATCTTGCTGCTGATCAACATTTTTGCTGCTGACAGCCTTGTGCCTTGAAGACAAATCGTTGCAGCTGACTATCCATACCAAGCGTCACTGACAACTTTCTGCAAAAGCAACTGACACACTCAAAGCAGAAGGAACCTCAATGGTGCAACCAATGACGGACGACAACGCTCTTCTCCAGACATGCAAGCAATAATGCATAAAGAAGACGTTTCAATAAAGTTAACTAGATATAGACAAAGCGTGTAATAGTTAGCTATTTTCATCAGATCAACGGTCTGTGTTCGATCTGATCCTTAGAATCAAGGGTCTGTCTTGATTCTAAGTTAGTATAAATACTGTGTAAACACTTCATTGTAAGTGTGCTTTTGTGCTTTTGAATTAGAGTTTTCATTTGTAATCGTTTATTCACTAAGCTTAATACAACAGTGATCTTACTAGTATTCTTTCTGTCTGTTCGATTACATTTGTGTAGTTGTTATTGTTTCCGCCAATTTCAACTAAGAATACAACCATCTTGTAATTTCACGATCCTACAACCATCCTCTCCAAAATCTTCAATTGCATATGCAAGTGCTCTTGAAAGTGTAGAAGGATTGGAAGAAGAAGCGTACGTGGCTGAAAAAGCTAATCTAGATAGAAATGATGTAAGCTTTTGGTTCACTATTAGATCCATGTGTGTCTTTTGTTTGAGAACCAAACATTTTTTTTAAATCTACTTGCCATTTATTTTTTCTAAATCAGGAGTGCACCAGCTTGTAGAGATTATCAAAGTAACGTAGATAGCCGTAGAAAAACCCGTCGCAACGTGCAGGGTTATTCTGCTAGGCCATCGTTTTGATTACTTTGTAGACCTTCATTTTGTTGAGATGCTAAACACATTTGGTCCTAAAGGAATGGGAGTGTTCAAAGACTTCGTTTGCGAGGATCACGGAATACTCCCACAACCAAAATTCATGTAGGCTACAAATGATATAAACTCATAACCTACCACACTTTTAGAGCTAAACATCTACATTTATATCCACATGTACTGCCTCAATAGAACCATAAAGGATGACACCACAATAACAAGTGCAGTCTTTAACGACGCGGTCAATGACATATTAAACATTAGTTGTTGTGACATGGTAATAGTAGAAACTCAAAAACGGTTCGACCCGAGCTTTGCAACATCAAACGATGCCAAGTATTTTAGTTCATGGATCATCTCACAAAAAAACAAACAAAGGAGGCCTTGGGCGCCGCACGGAGCCATGAATTGATAAACGAACAGAAACCGGGTACAGTGCTGTAAATTGTCGACTCCGTCGTAACGTGCGGGTTCCCCACTAGTATATATATATATATATATATAGAGAGAGAGAGAGAGAGAGAGAAGTTCATTTCAGAACATTTAAATATTGCGAGAACAAAGGAACAAACCTAAATCGTTTATTTTTTTTATCTATGGTAAAAAAATTGAAAATTTATACTTCTTACATACAAATATGTATTTTTATGTACATAAAAAACAATTAAACTATTTTTTTCATATGTTTTATATATTTAAAAGTTTCCTACACATGTGTAGGTAAAAAAAATCTACACATGTGTAGGTAAAAAAAACCTACACATGTGTAGGTAAAAAAACCTACACATGTGTAGGTATGTATATAAACGAAGTTTTTTCGTATTTTTTTGTTTGAATTTCATGAAAAGCAAATAAACATTACATTTATATAATTTTCTTATATTTTAAAACTTTTTAAGATTGAAAAGGTGAATGATTCATTTTGTTCTCGCAATATTTAGTGTTCTGAATTGAACCCTCCCCTATATGTATGTGTATATATATATATATATAGGGGCATGTTCTTTTGAGAACCAACTATATGTTGAGAACCGAAAGAACCGCACAAAACGTGTACATATCGCTTTAGTGAAAAAAGTAAAATTCAACAACAATGTTTTATTTATCTCTTCCCACTCTTAGTTTGAGTTTATCTCCTCTCTCCTGAATTTTTTTAAGAAAAGTATAAAAATATGCATATATGCATTTAAAAAAACGACTATAAATTCGAGGTCTTTTAAAACCAAACCTTAAACATATTGAAATGTAAATGAATTCTAGTCAATTTATATTATAAATAAAGGAAGAGTTAATGCGGTTCTCACGATTCTTAACATATTGTTGGTTCTCAAAAGAACATACCCCTATATATATATATATATATGGATCCGCTACAAAGTTTAAAAACTGTAAAAAGTTTTTTAAA
Organism: Smallanthus sonchifolius; assembly: GCA_023525975.1. Taxonomy (NCBI): domain Eukaryota; kingdom Viridiplantae; phylum Streptophyta; class Magnoliopsida; order Asterales; family Asteraceae; genus Smallanthus; species Smallanthus sonchifolius. The sequence continues at coordinate 17,915,915 of CM042018.1, read as the reverse complement.
ACGCTTATAACCGGCTCATACGAACTCCGGTTTTACTCATTTCGGCGGCGTTGGAACCGTCTCATCAAACTCTACGATCTTAGCTTGTAGGGTTTAGTTTTTGCCTTAGGGTTTAGCTTTTAGGATTTAGGCTTTTGGGGGGTGGGGGTTTTAGGATTTTGGGGGTGGTGATGGCGGTGTTTTTAGACAACTTTTTCGGTTTTTTTGTTAGGATTTAGGTTTTTGGGGGTAGGGGGTTTTAGGTTTTTCGGGGTGGGGTGTGGTGAGGGTTAGGTTTTTTTGGGGGGGGGGGGAGGGAGTGGGGGGGGGGGGGGTTGGCTTTTGGGAGGTGGTTGTGGGGTTTTTAAATGACTTTTTACACCTTTATGACTTTGTAGAATAACCCTCTCCTATACACACACATTTATGTATATTTGTTGGGAGACGAAACTCTATATTTTATTAAATATATATATATTTAACATACGCGTCAAGAAGTAACTCGAGTTTAAACGAAACAATATAATATGACTTGAGACTTATGAAGACATAACGAGCCTAAGGGTTCAAGGCCACCTTTTGATAGAAACGTATTAATATTTACAATAAATATAAATATACGTTTTGAGTAGATAAGTCATATCACCAACGGTCGTCGAGTCAGACTTTTATAAAACATAACGAGGCTTCGTGTCAAGACTTATTGGGTGTTGGTTATATGACCAACTTGCATATTAGAATCATGCTTAGACCTTAATGTGCTTTAAATATTTAGGGCACGAGTAGGTCCGGATCACTATTCAGACTTTGCTACGTACATTATTCACTTTACTCGCTCAGGTGAGTCTTCATGGCCTCACTTTTACTTGTTTTAAACTGATTTTAAATCAACGGGGGAGAAACTTGCTCAACTTGAAACTGGACACAAGTAACTACAATGTTACATGAGTAAACTCGTTTATCGCTTAAAGTCCCCTCTTATTCTGTAACCGTTAGTTATGATACAAACGTGGATATTAAAGTCCCCTCTTATTCTGTAACCGTTAGTTATGATACAAACGTCGATATTGTGAATAGATCTATTTGGGTTGACACCCCCACCTGTGGTTAGTCGCTCTAACCTTGATTGGAGGTCAAAGCGGGTGCATAATTTTCATCAACTATGCAATGTTTAGCGTTAAGAACATTAGGTTAGGGGCACAACTAAACGTCGAGTTTCGGTTATGGGAGCTCATGGTAATAATAAAAGACTTATATTATTGTTTTAATTAATAATAGTAAAACAGACATTGTTCGGGTGAACAATACACAACTTGAAGTCTTGTGGCCCAATGAAAACTATTCATCTAAACCTGTGAACTCACCAATTTTATGTTGACTTTTTAAGCTTGTTTTCTCATGTAACTAGAATAATGGAACATAGACATGCATGCATGTAGAAAACCTTTTGGAGTTTTTCTGTTATAACCTAGGGATATCTAGGTCATAGCAGACAAACTTGTTGTATGAAAAACCGTACACTTTGGATTTTAAGTACGATACTTTTGGCATGTAATGTCATGGAAACAATTTGTGTTTTTCTTGTAATAACTTAAACCCTTTGATTATGAATGTATTTAGAAGTCGTTCGATGTAATCAAAGACTATGAACACTATGAATTGTTACGCCCCGTGTTTCCGCCCTAGGTGGGGTGTGACAGATTGGTATCAGAGTCATGTGAGTCAGAGGCCAACTTGTTAATTTATTTGCAAAATATTGTATTTGACCACACTTTAGAAAGAAAAAAAAATCCACTTGCGAAACTCGTTACGCATGTTGCAGCGGTCACAATACCGTGGCTAAGTACATCAAAGAAAACGTATATGAAGTTGCGACGACCCAGTTCCGGAGACCGAAAAAAGATAAATTGCGGCGCGAACAAATCCAGACAAAACTAAAATAAAATGGATCATACAATTTACAGATTTTTAAGTAATCGATAGTAGAATCCAGAAAGATTTGAAGGTTAAATATCTTAAAGAAAACGATCTACCAATCTAGATGTAATCAAACAAAACCAAATAATAATTCAACAAATCAACGCCAGTTCTGGAGATCGAAAAAAGATAAATTGCGGCGCGAATAGGACTTAACATTGAGATGACAAATTCGTTAAAGAAGCTAGTAAGAAAGTAAAAACAAAAAAAAAATAGGAAAACAAAATTAAAAAAAAAATAAAGTAAAAGAAAAAAGAAACGAAATTTAAGGGGTAAACTTGAGAGTTTAGAAATTTAAGGCGTAGAGTTGAGAATTTTGTTAAGGAGTAAACTTGAAAGTTCATAAACTTGAGGGGTATATTTGAAAATTTAAAAATATGAGGGTTATATTTAAAAAAAATGTGAGAGTTGAGGGGTGATTAGGTAACATTGGTAAGTGGCTTAGGATTGGCCACGACCATACCAATTGTGCTAGAGTAAATTTTAAGTGTTTATATTATTATTTTAAAATAATAATAGGAACCCTGTACTTATAATATTATTTTAGCAATTGTTTTTAAAATTCAGAATATACCGTTGCGTCTTGATTATTTTCACATTTATTTCGGTTCGATTTTAAAATTCGAATTCTGATGACTGACTGATTCTTAAATGGACCGGCGTTTGTATTAAACAAATCACAATTGGCACTTCCTATCGGCCTTCCTTCCTTGATCGATTAATTGAAGCACCGCTTTTGGTAATTCAAGAACATAAATTCTTGTTCAATTTGAACGCCCTATTCTTGATCGGCTCTTCTTTAAGATGCTTCCCCTTTTTGATCGATTGATAAATAATACCGTTCTGATGCCACTGCTGATAATCAAAGAATGAAATTGAAATAACAAGATGAACGATTCAAACACAAACTAGAATTTTGATTAACAATTTGTTCCAACGATCATCCCTTGTGTTTAAAGGATACAATTCGGTTCCAAGCAAAACAATGAGTTCATTCGCAAACAATAGTTATACCTAATGACTAATTTACAATATAACCCGTACTGATTACAATATGACACTTTAACTCAAAACATAGTTTACAATAATAAGACCCTAAACTTAACATTTTAATTTAACCATCAATAGTAAATATTTTATGTTACATTATCACCATTTATAGGATACAAATGGGTAACTACAATGGAAATAATATTCACAAGTATTCATAACATACTATACAATAATATTTTATTTATCTTTTATTTAATAGGATCTTCCTTCCTGAACTTAAAACACATAGATATGATCTCAATCTCTTAAACTTTTTTTTGACCCACATCCTCATTATCATTAAAGTTCCTTTAGACCACCATGGAAAAGAGAAGTGAATGTAGACATTTTGTCCACAGAAAGAACCACCCCTATCTCAAGTCCACCATCCAAATCCCTACCTCCATTTAGAGATATCACATTAACCCTACCATGCTCATCCCCTGATAGCTTCTCAATCTTTTCAGCTTTCCCCCAACCAAAATCTATCCCATAAAAATCTACTTTTGGTGAACCAATAACCCTAACATTCAACTCATCCCATTCACAAATCCACCTCTCAGCACCTTCAAGAAAATCCCTTACAAGCCTATCGATTTCTACATCGAACGATTTCGTCGCGCAAACAAGACCATCTTCATCCAATAGATCACTCTCCAATGCCCTAACTCTCCCAAAAACTATGCAACAACCAAAGTAACTTAAGGGTACGTCATACTTTAATCTACTAATCCCAGATGCATTATACCCTAAATAGAGAGGACAAGCCTTAATTGCATCATGGGATTCTTCAACTTTAAGTAAACATATCCATGCATAAGCAACTCCGGTCTCGTAGAGTGATAGATTTATCGGTGGATCCTCGTTTACAATCTTGCATCTTTCGACAATGTGATGTTTGATCTTGCTAATGTCTGATGAACTCAAAAAGAAAGTCGATTGAACGATGTTACGATCGGTTTCTTCTCGGGGATCTTTTGGAGGATTCGATCGGTTCCACCATTGTTTGAGTAAAGTTGTTTTAAGCGAGTTAGGGTCCAGAATTACACTCCGGTCGAACCAAGGTGTAGACTTGAACTCAAAGAAAGAGTCTTTATTCAATAAAGATTTGCAAAATGAAGCCCAACACTTCATGAACTCATAAAGTGTTCGTTCATCAGCTGCTGCATGCTGGGATGTGAGTCCTATGGAGACGCCCGAATCGCTGAAACGGGTAATTTGGACAGCAAGAAGAGGTAGTGTAAGAGGTGTGTGAGTGTCACGGGACATGGTCGGGGATAGGAGTTCTGGTAGAAGTGAGGAAAGATTAGTCATACTTCGTGGGTGGTTGCCGGAAAGATGGTGGATATTGGTGGTCGATTCGGCAACCGTGAAGGAGACGGAGTCGCCTTCGGTGTAAACTATTCGGGGCTCCGCCGGAGGTAGTGGAATTGATAGGTTTCCGGCGAGTGGATAGAAGTGTTGGAGGGCGAGAGAGAGTGATTGTTTGAGGATGGTGGTGGTGAATTCGGGCGGCGGCATTCGGTAGAAGAAAAGGGTTCGGTTTGGTGAGTAAGATAGCCATGGAATGTCGAAGTAAGTTAGGGGAAGTGATATCGGAGGTATGACGGAATCCGGCGGCGCCGGAGATACATAGCAGTGGTCAAGAACATTTACATGGAAGGGCAGTGCCATTGGTGGGGGTGGTTTTCTCTTATCGTCATATACATTATATGCATATGTATGTATCGCATGTATGTTTATTCGAATCCAAATGGCATATGGTTAGGAAAATCTTGACCTTTAATCAATTTCATCAATAGATATTTCACTTGTTTTTATATGCCAATTATCTTAAATATGTGTGGTTTCTAAATTCAAGTTTGTAGACAATGATTATTTTACTTTATTTGAAATAGGTATTGTTAAATATTTTTTACTAGGTTTTAAAATTATAAACAAACAAAGAAGGTTGAAAAACAATACTAGAGGAACATATACACATGTATATTATATGACCATGAATGTCATCACAAAATCAAGAAAATTGAAGTTATACACGTGAAAATACATATAATATTAAATTAATTAGGTTATACACTACTAAATGTATGTTTCAATCCTTATTTTAATAAATGATTTCAAATAATGTCACGTGTTATCAGCATATTTTTTCTCACCAAAATTTTCTAATTTTTCATATTTTAAGTAAGTTTCAATTTTAAAATCTAATTATATTAATGTTTTTTAGAAAAAATAATATAAAATTTAAATTATAATTATTACTTAATTAAGGAAACAATGAATTTTATTTATTGTTTTAGTTTTTATATATATAGATATACGTGTGTGTGTATTAAAAGTTAAGGATGGATTTAAACAATTGATAGTTGATAAAGACGATAAAATTATAAACAAAATAACAAATACCATGTATAAATAATTATTTAGAAATTTGTGAATTGTACTTTTATTTTTTATTGATGTACGTAATAAAAATACTTCATTTATGTAAATTTTTATACACATTCTAAATTATATAATTTCTATTTTATATATTATTTTAAATTTTTATATACATTATTATACTTTTATTTTTTTATTAAACGATCTCATTTAATACATGGTCTTCTCATTCACACAAACATGAGTTTGATATCTCTTCGCCTTGTAATTCTACCCACCACATAAAGAATATCCCCGTGTGTTTTGTCCTATTACAACGTACGTGGATATTTAGTTAAATGAATCCAAAGAATTCTTTAAAACTGAATTTACAAGTAAATTATAACTACCAGAAAACTGAACTATCATCGACGGATACTTATTGACGATTGACGAATAATTCCATTGGAAATATAATGTGTATTCGTCGAAACCCATTTTTAAAATTTTTTTTTCTTCTTTTTTCGGTGATGTATATGGTGATCCGTTGGTAATTTCCAACGGTTTGACTGCCGTCGGTAATCCGCCGTTAAATTACCACCAACAGTTTCGACACATAGTCTTTTCCTGATGATATTCCCCTTCGTTTATTCGGTAACGGATTCCAATGGCCATTCGGTCGGAAAATGGGCGGTTTCCAAAAATGCACATGTCCCGATAACCTGGCTTTTTAGGAAAGATTCCTATGTTTTGTCTAAAAGGCACTACTAGAAAAAAAAACACGTTTCCGACGCAAAATTGTGTCCCAAATGCGTCGGAAACACCATAATTCCGATAAATTTGTGACAAAAATCTCCTGTCAGAAAAACCCTTAGTCAGAAATAATCTGCGACAAAAAATGCCACAATTGCGACAAACAGGTTGTGTCGTAATTTCCCACGTAATTTATAAATATAACTATTAGAATAATTATTATGGTTATAATTATTAACATAATTATCTAATTTTTTTTTCTAATTTGATTTAAATGAAAATGTTTTGTTGCAAATGTGCCTAAAATTTCCGACAGATTTTCGACGGATTTTATTTTTATATTTTTATTTCAGTTAATATTTAATTTTTATTTATTTATACATATAATTAAACAATTAGCTTTGTCGCAAATGTGTCGGAAATTTCCGAAGCAAATAATAAAAATATATAAAAAAATACAGAAAAATACAGATTTTATTTAAATATACTGAAAATTAAATAAATAGTTTTGGCGGGAAAAGGAGGTGATGATCATGACTATGATGCCAGAGTTGAAGGTTTAGGTGGCAGGAGTGGCAGCCAAAGTGGTGGCAGGTGCTGCTGGAGAGGAGGTACATTGCTCCGGCCGAGAATAGGACGGCAACTGTGTTGCCACCATTAGTGGTGATGGTATGTCCGTATCTTGTGGTAGTCTGTGTTTCAAGTCAGTGTTGGTGTATCCCTGTAATAACTTGATGCATTTAGCTGTCTCAAAAGAACAGAATTGTTGACTTTTTGGTCAAATGGGTCTAACTTATTAACCAAATATCTAAAAATCTAAATATGAGTGTGAAGATTATAAATGTTATAGTTGGTATTTAAATGTGAGAAATATAATGTCATACTCTTATAGTCTTATTCCCACAACATTTGGAATTATTAGAATGACTAAAAAATGTCAAAACACAGAAATTGCATCAATAGTCAAATCCTTACCAGTATTGAATTATTTGAAGCATTTGCAGCTGGATGGACCTACTTCATGACTTGAATGTGTGCTTCTGCCAACGCTTCTAATAAGGTATGATCCAAAGAGTTACACCATGAGCAACGATCACGAAATGTTTAACTGGTTAGACATTCTTGACATGAAATGACAATGAGGTTGAAATTATTTATGAAATAATTAAAAGAAGTTATTATTGATTTATTTAGAATCACGATCAAACACATTATCATTCTACATCAAAATTCATCTTAACCTAGATGACACAATGAAATTTAGCTACTCATAGTGTTTAGTAAGAAAACAAACAGATTCAAGAACATAATTAGAGATGAACAAGAATAATAGAATCGAATGTAAGGCTCCAGTCTTCACGTCTTCTCCCTGAGAACGATCTTGACTCCGAAATCTTCAACCTTGGCCTTCCTCCTCTAATTTAAACCTCCTAACAATGGGTTAGGCTCCGATTAGGGCTTCTACATACGGCCCGTATACAACCATACAGCCGCACGGTCTTCAAACACGACTACAACTTCGGAACTTGGGCAATCGTACGTCCTGTACAAAATGGTACGATCGTGTCTGCTGCAATTTTCCTTATTTTCTTCCAAGTCCTCAATCTTTGATATCCATCGGTTTGTTCTCCATGTTTCTTCATATTTACCAAGTAGACATGTGAATTCACTAATAATGCACTTTACAACAAAAAAGAATAATTCACAGTGAAATCATTTATAATTTAGGATTAATTTAACAATAAAAAGATGTGTAATTTATAGCACATCAAACATCCCCCACTTGAACTTTTCTTGTCCTCAAGCAAACTCCCGAACTACACTCCAACAACTCCTCAGGCTTTGCATGCTCAATAAACAAGTCTCAACTAATTAGAGATCCAAAGGCATAAACGATTTTCAAAGATTTCAACTATTTTTGTTACAGAAACCAGCCAACTTTATGAAACTCTAGGTTTTATAAAGCAAGGTAATACTCACTTGGTGAACATGTCTATAGGATTCAGTTTATCCATGAATTTACATGATGCACACGTGAGAGCGTATTCAAATGGCTTAATCAAGAACATGGTTTCAATCAAATGTCTAAATCAAATGATTTATTTGGCAAGCTTAAAGCTTACGAATTTCTATTCAAACATAATCAACCAACTTCCCAAAAGAAAAGGCTAATCAAAAGGCTAAATCCTAATGCCTCACTTATTTTATACAACTAATTAGTTTATGTTCTCGAAATGTATACACTAGACAAGTTCTAAAATGAAGGAATCATGTGGCTCCCACATGAAATAAACCTATCTATGAAAGTAAAGTGGTGATTAGGGTAAAAAAAAACTCTCATGTAAACAGAAGAGAAAATGGGAAAAATGTTTAATCTTCCTCTCTTCAAACTGACACATTTGGAATATACCTTTACCAATTTTGAAAAAGAGTTGATGGATCTTTTTATTTAAGCGAATCCAAGAATATAATTATGCACTGGGATCTAAAATTTATGCTAAAGAATGCTATCTATATCAAATGCCTAATGAGAGTGCTTCATGTATTGTAAAGTCATAGGAAAAACTTACAAAAGTTATAAAAAAAAAACTTGAATTTTTTTTTTCAGTGTATAACTAAAACACAATTTCCCATCCCCACACTTAAACCTTACATTGTCCAAAATATACTAGAAAACAATGCAAAACAAAAATGTGACTAGCATAGAAAATTGAGGGGAGATAGAAAATGGGTTTAGAGGTACTCCCTTCCATGTGTATATACAGTCTCTTTTCATTAGGAAGACCTCGGATAATAGCACACCATCAAACGCATTTGAATAGACAGAGATACTCATCATTAAAAACGGAATTTGAAAACATAGAGGTGACACCATCATAGTTCAGACAGAAATCAAACAAATAGTTCAAACAACAATCAGACAAAACAACTAAGCAGATAAAATCCTAATCCCTCTAGTCCTCAATCCATCCATGCGAACTATTAATGTCTCGAATTGGTCCATTCTAGGAGCAAACATCGGTTATAGAGTAACAAGGTTATGTGACTGAGGTGGCCGGTTGATGCTGATTGGATGTTGGATTTCCTGACAGCATATCCACCTTTCTCTTCAATACCTGGATTCATTGTTAAGCTTCAACTAACTGGCTCTTCCAGCTCCAACTTTTCCTCGGCTAGACCATCACTTAGCTGGCTACCAAATAGCTGCTGGTAGTGTTCCTGAATCTTTGGCGCATAGGCTTTCCTCACCATGTTCCACTCACAATTTTGTTCAAGGTGGGCGGATCGGGTCCTCCTGGCTCCTCCCCTGGACTTAATGATACTTTTCTTGGTTGACATTCTCTAAGATCATGAATCAGAATTTAAGCTTAGTCGAAAAAATAGACGTACGGTCATACATGATCATACGGCTCGTACGCAGACGATGGGATACTTATAGTCAATGTTTTCAGAATCGGACCGGATCGGGCGGTCGAACCGGGAACCGGATACATAACCGGTCCAGTTGTGCCGGTTATGTGTAGTTGAACCACTTTTATTTGAACCGACTGGTTACAGGTCGGACCTGCGAACCGGAGCGGGTGGTCGGACTGAATTTCAAACTTTATTTATTATTTATATTGTTTTTTTGTATTTTTTTCTTCAAAATCTTATTTTTTTTATTAATTTAGTATTTCAAGTTGGATATTTTAATTTATTTATTTTAACCTTTATATGTCATTAAAATTGTAAATTATTCAAAAAACGTTTTTATATTTTGTATCCATATAAATAGTTTTAATTTTTATATTATTTATGATATAATCTGATTCTTAAATCCGGTCCAACCGGTCTGACCGATCTGACCAATGGACCTCTAAAACGGCCCGTATGGGACTAACGGTCCGTGGACACTTGAATCGATTACTATTCCAGCACCCTATAACTGTACTGACCGTACAAAAGCATACAGCCGTATGATCTATAGATCGAAGAAATTGCAGAAAATGGATTATTTTTTATCTTTCCTCTTTGTTCGGACAGATGATACGTAATTTCGGACATGTGAATGGAAAAAAAAACAAGAAAACTAAAAACACGGGTTGCCTCCCGGATGCGATAAGTTTATTATCGAGTCTTCAGCCAGACTCACACCACAAGTTTTATTATTGAGGGTGTTTCTCCCCCACCGACCTGGGTGTTGGGTGGGTTAGTTTTTATCTTCCTTCCATTTGCTTTAATTAGAGTTATTTTTATTTCTCATGCAGGTTGGGTGTTACTTTCATGGATTTTTATTACAAGGATTTAATGGTTGTAAGCCTATCGAATTTAATGGTGAAATGGATCCATGGATCAGCCAAAGATGGATCATGGAAATGGAAGGTGTGTTCGAAACAAGTCATTGTGACTCGTCAGATGAGGTGATATTTGCTGCAAACAAATTGTGAGAACCCCGCACGAAAGACGGGTGGCATATCCTTAAGCAAGAGAAAGGCAAGGAGGGTATTAAGAATATATCATGGGACGATTTTAAAGTGCTATTCTTGAAGCAATTTTGTCCTCAACCTTCTAGTGACCGGATTACAAATGAGATCCTTCATTTGAGACATACGAACGAATGAATTGACAAATTACGGGAACATCCTTCGATAAGACAAGTGAATACACTCACCGGAAGCGCTTTTGTGGTTTTTAAGTAATGTACGTCGTAATGTGGTGGTTAGATTCATGTGTTGCCCCCATGGTAAGAAAGTGAAATTTGAGAAGAAAGTTTAGCCACAAGTCATCAAAGAGACTCGTCCTGATTCAGACTGCCCAACAAAAGCACTAAGTTAGGCATAGATCCCACCCTTTTATATCAGTCGTGCTCTTATCTTCTAATAAGTTAAAACACCACTCAGATGAGTAGTTGGTCCGTACATTATGAACCAACTACGGGCAATGATGGACGACCATAGACTCATGTGATATGGTGTTTGGTATCTTAATATGAAATTTGTTACCCAAGTCATATTGAATTTTATCTAACATTTAAACATATAATTATTTTTCTTAACTAAATCTACAAATTAACCAAGAGATGAATATCCAAATAGTACAATCTCTTAGAATATATATGTATACATTCTATTTTAAAAGTTTAATTTTTATGTAACAATAGTGTTTGACATGTTGGCATTAATTATTGATCAAGTTTGGATACAAAGTTAACGGGTCAGAATTGCGAATAGTTTAAAGTATAGTTTTAGTATTTTATGTAATATTTGTAAGTCAAGGGGCCCGATATGTATTTGTTAAAGTTAGAAATTGTATAATGTACGTATGGTTGGGACGCTTGATGAAGCGTCGCGTCGTGTCGTTTGTATCAGTATATATGGTCAATTAGATTGTTGTAAACATGCAAATCAATCCTTAAAAAAAAGTTTGTTTGGTTTTTGTTCATGATTTGTTGTTTCTTGATTGAATGGATTTGAATCATGATTCCTGGGATCTTTAGTGGTATCAGAGTCAAGGCTCAAAGAAGATCAAGATCATGTTTAAATTCGTCAATCAAGGAGTTCGTATGATTCTGATAATTGGCGTAGGCTGTTGAAATTGAAAAGAAACCAAAACGTTGCTTGTAACGTGCCGTATTCGGGTTTAATCTGAAGCAAAATCATTGGCCACAATTTTTGTTTGCCTATCAGAAACACAAAACATGTTTTTTGTGTTGTCTGTTTTTTGGTTTCAAGAGGAAACATGTCACACCCCCAATTTCAACTAACGGAGTTTTACCGTTTGGGAAGTGACGAACCAAGATCTCAGACATTAGTTACTTTGAACGACTCTACATGGGACTCAAAATGAAAATATCATACTAATCAAAGTTTCAATGCGGAAGCGTAAAGAAAGTAAATGCGCAAAAACACGCGCCCAAAAACCAAAGTCCAAAACGTCCATCCAAACCAAGTACAATGAAATAATCCAAACAAATATAAATAAGTCATAATCAAAGTAGTTGAATCCCATGCATGCCCTAATGTGCACATGTGTCTTATCTTAGCGACCTGAGAAAACATGTAAGAAAATATGCCAACACGAGGTTGGTGAGTTCACAGATTTCAATATATGTAAATAAGCGTTTACCAGATTTATGTTCATTCAGTACGTATCTATAGGTAGCTAACCTATGTTCATGTTCAGCTCAAGCGCTCGCAACCGAAGCTGACTGTTTGTTTATTTGCCTTCGGCCAGGTCTATCAACACTGGCGGTGTGAGTAGGCTAACATTTCACCCGTTCGATCTCTAATCGAGTTAGCGCGACTAACGCGGGTGGGATTTGTCAAACCCAGTAGTACTACTAAATATTACCTCGCTAAGATCCATATTAACGGTCCGATATATAAGATGAGGACTTTCTGTGATAGCGTGTTACACTTAGCTTTAACATTGATATCATACGAATTACAAAATCCTAAAATCGTTTAATCATGTTTTCTCCCCTAAGTTAAAACGGTAAAAAAAAGGGCCGTGAAACTCACCTGCGTTGCGTTGTAGGTAGTATCACACAAAGGATAAGTTGGAACCACGTGTGTAAGTCTCAAACGACTTACAAATGCCCTAAAATTATAAACACATAAATTAGGGACAAAAATGGGAATTATTGGGATACGTGACGACGACACGGAATGTTGAACGTCTTAAAAGAAACGCTCTAAAGATCAACGAGTAGACGAACGTGTCCACAAAAATACAGATTTCTAGGTTAAATAATTTAGAACGATTACGATATGCGACGAAAGACATAATTTACAATAATTAATAACTATATTCAATCGCATTCGTCATTAAGTATTAATTTAGAGAAATAATATTATTATATTATTTTTAAACTCGCATAGTTAATACGATAACTATTTATGCGGCAAAAATAATAATATATTATTTTTATTCGAGAATATAATTACAGGTAAACAATATGAATATCTATAACTTTGCAACGTTACAAAAAATGTTTATAATACGGAGGAAATAATATATAAAATATATTATTTTTAATTTGTGTCACGATACAAAAATAATATGAATATATTATTTTATAAATAGATTTTAATAATAAATACTTTTTGCAAGGCCAAACCAGGGTCCACGGGTGGTTTCCGGGCTCGAAACTTTTTTATATATTAATATAATGATACGGGGTTTGATTTTATATTAAAATAATAGTGAAAAATATGGTTTAAAAATAAAACAGTGGGGAGGGATTCGAACCGGGGTCCCTCCCCTATACGCACAACACTTTAACCATCTCAGCTTCTTTGTGAATCGCATTAGAACCCGGTTCCATATGTTTTTATCATACAAGTCAAATGGGTTCTCCCCCTCCCCCTATCGCCACCCGATCCAAACTCCACCCCAAAACCAATGAATTCGACCGCGAATCATCAAGGGATCAGAGGGCTTTTGTTTTTCTGTATATTTGTGGGTATGAGGGTAAGTTTAATTTGAAAATCATCAAGTTCACAAATGTTTAATTTCTGTTTTAAAAGTCGGAAACCTAGGTTCTTAGCATGGATTCGATTTAAGCAATTCAGATGATAAAACCCGATGGAATCATAGGGCTTTTGACAAACAAAGGGTTGCGTGTCAATCCCTGTGGTTTAATTAGATTGAAAATTAGTTTAAGATCAAAACCCCTAAATAGACTTAAGAACAAACCCTAGATACGGGTTCTTACACAACTCGATGTTATGAGATCGAATTAGCATAGGGTTATCCATAAATAAAGTGTTGCGATACTAATGAAGTGATTTAATTTGATTGAAATCGAGTGTAGGTGGGTGTTTGATTAAACCTAAAAGTTATGAACCCTAGAATTTGGTTCAAGATCAATTCGGTGTTGTAAGCCGAAATAAAGATAGGGCTTTTGATCTAGACTCTGCAACGAAGGTAATGGTGTAATAAATTACCTGAATGTGATTCGGATTGATGGCAATCGGCTAGGATGGCCTCCGACGTCGCGTGGTTTAGTCTCCGGCGAGTCTGGCTCTTCCTCCGGTGAGATTGGATGTTGCAGAGACTTCAATGGAACTCGTTTGAGGTGTGCAGAGTGATAGTACGCAAGATTGATACAAGAACTTGTCGAATTCGATGGATACTTGTTATTGGTCGACGGTTTCGATATAATTTCTCATAATTGAGATTAATTCGTGCAATGATGATGTTTAATTCAGTAATTATGGTCGTTTATGACATTATTCAAGCGATAACAGTTTCAAATTCAACATAATCGGTTTGCAAATTTGAATTTGGGTGGATTGTCACGAGTTTGACCTTCAAAAGTCAACTAATTTGACTTTGGTCAAATTACAGATTCAGTCCCTGAGGTTTCTTGTATTTGAGTTTGGAAAATTGGCAGAAAAGACCCTTGTGGTTTGAATTTTGGGTTAGAACTTGGTTAATTGACTTTCTAAGGTCAATAGGAATATGATTATGTGTATTTTGACCTCAAAGTCAATAGGATTAGGGTTTGGACTAATGACACAACTAGTCCCTAAAGTTTTAATTTAGAAAATGACAGAAACAGTCCCTGTAGTTTGAGGTTTGTTAAATAAGTTAGGATTTAACTGGAATTGGTTAACGGGGTTAACCTGGAAAAGTCCGAATTGTCATATCATCCCCTAGTTGAAAGAATTTTCGTCCCGAAAATTAAAATAGTACCTTAAGAATTTGACGCGGAGTGCTTGAACAGATTAGGATATTTGCGTATCATTTGATCCTCGCGCTCCCACGTGGATTCCGGTCCGCGTTTCGTGTTCCAATGAACTCTGACAATAGGGATTTTACTGTGCTTTAACGTTTTGACTTCCCTATCCATAATTTCCACGGGTTCTTCTATGAAACGCAACTGTTCATCAATGTGTAGTTCCTTAAGAGGAACTGCGAGTGATTCGTCTGCTAGACATTTCTTCAAATTTGAGATGTGAAAGACTCCGTGTACACCACTAAGTCCTTCCGGCAGGTCCAGTTGATACGCTACTGGGCCAATTCTCTTTACTATCTTGAAAGGTCCAACATAACGAGGATTCAGTTTGCCTCGTTTCCCGAAACGAATGACACCCTTCCAAGTTGAGACTTTGAGTAAGACCATGTCACCTATTTGAAACTCTAAGGGTTTACGACGCTTGTCGGCATAGCTCTTTTGATGATCACGAGCTGCCGTCATACGGTTTCTAATTTGAACGATCTTTTCAAAAGTTTCGAATACAAGTTCAGGACCTGTAAGTTGGTTATCCCCAACCTCGGTCCAACAAATAGGAGAACGGCATTTCCGTCCATAAAGTGCTTCAAATGGAGCTGCCTTGATGCTAGTGTGATAACTGTTGTTATAGGAGAACTCCAACAACGGTAGGTGAGACTCCCAAGTGTTACCGAAATCAATCACACAAGCTCGTAGCATGTCCTCCAGCGTTTGAATAGTACGTTCTGTTTGGCCATCTGTTTGAGGATGGTATGCTGTGCTCATATCTAGATGCGTGCCTAAAGCTTTATGTAACGACTGCCAGAAACGAGAAGTGAATCGTGCATCACGATCCGAAATAATAGAGATTGGCACCCCGTGCCGAGAGACTATTTCTTTCAAGTAAGTACGAGTAAGCTTATCCATTTTGTTGGTTTCTTTGATTGCTAAGAAGTGAGCGGACTTTGTTAATCGATCAACAATTACCCAAATAGTATCACATCCGGTAGAAGTTCGTGGTAATTTGGTGATGAAGTCCATGGATATTTGTTCCCATTTTCACATGGGAATTTCTGGTTGTTGGAGAAGACCGAATGGTTTTTGATATTCAACTTTGACCTTCGCGCAAGTCAGACACTTACTAACATAGGTGGCTATATCGGCCTTCATCTTCGGCTACCAATATAGAACCTTTAGATCATGGTACATTTTGTCGGAACCTGGATTTATCGAGTAACGAGATTTATGAGCCTCATCCATATAACTAGTTCCCTTAGGTTTCTGAATACTGGAACCCATATTCGCTCGGCGAAGTAGCGAATACCGTCAGATTTGACCTCAAGTTGTGCTTCCATACCGCGTGTACCTTCCAGTGGTAGGTTTTCTTCTTTTAGGGCTTCGAGTTGAGCACTACGGATTTTGTCAGGTAATCCGGGGTGAATAGTAAGCTGTAATGCTCGAACTCGTTTGGGTTTCGTTTGCTTTCGACTTAGGGCATCGGCTACAACATTATCTTTACCCGGGTGGTACCGGATCGCACAGTCATAATCGTTTAAGAGTTCGACCCAACGACGCTGTCGCATGTTCAACTCTTTCTGCTCGAAGATATGCTGAAGACTCTTATGATCGGTATAGATGGTGCATTTGGTACCGTACAAGTAAAGTCTACATATCTTAAGTGCGAAGACTACATCTCCCAACTCTAAGTCATGAGTGGTGTAGTTTCTCTCGTGGACCTTTAGTTGACGTGAAGCGTATGCGATCACCTTTTCCCGTTGCATTAAGACACAACCCAGACCCTGAATAGATGCATCACAATACACCACAAAATCATCGGTTCCTTCCGGAAGAGCTAGAATAGGTGCATTGCAAAGTTTCTGTTTAAGATGTTGGAATGCTGACTCTTGGTTATCGCCCCAGTTATAGGCTTTACCCTTTTGAGTTAAGGCAGTGAGAGGTTGTGAAAATTTTGAAATCCTTCGATGAATCGATGGTAATATCCAGCCAATCCCAGAAATTGTCGCACCTCAGTCGGAGTCGTCAGTGTTGCCCAATTCTTGATGGCTTCTATCTTTGATGGGTTAACATGTATTCCTTTCTCGTTAACCACATGACCTAGAAACTGAACTTCCCAGATCCAGAATTCACACTTGGAAAACTTAGCATACAGTTGCTCTCGCTTAAGGAATTCCAAAATTAGGCGTAGATGTTCCTCATGTTCTTTCTTGTTCTTGGAATAGATGAGGATGTCGTCGATGAACACGATCATGAATTGGTCAAGATATGGTTAAACACATGGTTCATGAGGTCCATGAATACCGCATGTGCGTTGGTTAATCCGAAAGGCATGACCATAAACTCGTAATAGTCGTACCTTGTCCTGAATGCAGTCTTAGAGATATCCTCTTCTCAGACTCTTAACTGATGGTAGCCGGACCTAAGATCTATTTTGGAATAGAAACTTGATCCTTGGAGTTGATCAAAGAGGTCATCTATGCGAGGCAAAGGGTAGCGATTCTTGATTGTGACTTTATTCAGCTCCCGGTAGTCAATACACATACGGAAAGTTCCGTCCTTCTTCTTGACAAATAGTACCGGAGCTCCCAACGGCGATGAACTAGGTCAGATGAAACCTTTATCCAACAAATCTTGCAATTGAGTGGACAACTCTTGTAGATCACTAGGTTCCAGTCTGTAAGGTGCCCTAGCAATCGGTGCTGCTCCGGGTGCTAGATCAATTTGGAATTCAACTTGACGGTGCGGTGGCAGACCAGGCAGATCCTCGGAAAATACTTCCAAGAATTCACTTCTCTTCTGATGGCTGCTCAGCAACGAGAGCCAAAATAGCCGTATGCCCCTTTCGAAGGCATTTTTGTGCTTTCATAAAAGATATGATGCCCATGACTGCACCAACTCTTTCTCCTTGAACGAAAAGGGTTTCTCCACTCGGGAGAGGAATACGAACAACTTTCTCATGACAGATAATTTCAGCTTGGTTTTTAGATAGCCAATCCATGCCGACAATTACATCAAAACTACCAAGTGTGACCGGCATAAGGTCGATATCAAATATATGTCTAGCTAGTTCAAGCTTACATCCCTTAAGAATGTGAGTTGCTTCGATTGTTTGGCCATCAGCTATCTCTATTATATACTTAGCTCCTAACAGAGTTGGAGTTCCTTTTATCATATCACTAAGTTTCTTAGATATAAAACTTCTATCAGCACCAGTGTCAAAAAGGACAGAAGCAAAGTAATTATTTAAGAGAAAGTTACCGGTGACCATATTATGATCGTAACGGGCTTCTCCGGATCCTAGCACGAAGGCTCGTCCCTTCGCACAATTTCCTCCACCATTGCCATTGTTATTCTGGTTAGGGTTGCGGTTTCCATTACCCCCTTTATTTAATTGAGGACAATTCTTCCGAATATGTACTTCCTTTCGGAGACTTCCCCGCGTAACCACCCTGGTTTTAACCTGAAGAGGTCGAATGGTTGAAGTTCTTAGTAGGCTCAAACCTACGCTGCTGCTGCTGTCGTTGATTAAACTGGGGTTGGTTGGGCTAGGGTCCTTTGGAGTGAGAGTTGGAGTGGGTGTGGGTGTTGGAATGGTGATCAAACTTGCGTTTGTGATTGTCGGTGGGTTTAGAGACCGAACCTCTCGGAGGTAGAGTCCCTTGAGTCACCGCCTGATCGGTTAACTTATGGGCAAGTCGGATAGTTTGTTGGATGGTGGCAGGATTGGATGAAGTAACCATGCTTTGTATTTGAGGCACTAGACCTCCAATGTAAAGCTCAATTCTCTTGTAATCAGGGGTCACCATATGCGGGCACATAGTAGCAAGTTCATGTGAACATGTGGTGTAGAGTTCAATTTCAGAACCCTCCATCTTTAGGTTTCAAAACTCTCCCTCTAACTTCTGGATTTCATCGCGAGGACAGTGTTACTCCTTCATCATTGATTTAAATTCCTCCCACGGGAGTCCATTTGCCATGGCCAGACCCAACACTTGGACCTGGGTGTTCCACCATGTGAGAGCCGGGCCCTCTAAAGTTCCGGCGGCAAACTTTACCTGATTAGCCACGGGACAGTTGCACATGGCAATCACTGATTCTACCTTCTCAAACCAACGAAGTAGTCCAACGGCTCCTTCAGCTCCACTAAAGGCGTGGGGCTTACAATCCATGAATGCCTTGAAAGTGCAGGCTGGTTGTTGATTCTGCTGGTTTTGCTGGCCTGGATTTAGGAACAAAATAGGATTGGGATTATAGGGTTTAGGAAGATGTTTTTAGAAGATGGATTGACATTATTAGTCAATAGCTAAGGCATTTACCTGCAGCATTTTGTGCTGCTAGAGCCTCCGCCACACTATCGTTTATTACTGCCGCTAGCTCTGCTGCCGTCATGTTAATGGTACCTCGACCACCGTCACGACCTCCGCGTCCTCTCCCTGACATGATTCTTCACAATCACAAATGAAAAACAATGAGAAATATATCGCATATTAAACATTATTCAGGTACGAGTAAGAAGATACAACATCTAATATTTTGGAAATTAAATAAATTGTAAGGCTACAAAATAAATAACTCAAACATTAAACTTCTCATGCTTTTATTGAATGGGAACAACCTTACCCAAATAGGTTTGAAAAAAGAAATAACATAAGCAAAAACATGAATGAAAAGGAAGATAGAATAGGAAGATCATCAAGCATCTTCGTCATCGGAAGAAACATACGATTGTGCATCGTCTATCTACACCGATTCCTCCTCCAAGGGCACTTCCTCAAAGGGATCCTCCTCAAAGGGCTCCTCCTCGCCATCAGAAAGTGGAATCTCCTCAGGAAATAGAGCGGCTTGCAGTTGGGCTTCCAAGTGAGTCACCCTCTCTTGAAGACCTTCAGCAGTGTGGTTTGCTACATGTAGCTGAGCTTCCAGAGCAGCCACTCTCTCCAGAACTCCTTCCATGTCATTGTCCGAGGTGTCCACCCTTGTCTCCAAATGTGTCACACGATCCACCAGAAGGTTATGGACCTGGTCAGTTACTGCTAGTTCAGCAGTCAAAAGTTCTATCCCTACCTTATTCTCCTCTATTTGAGATTCTCCTCTATTTGAGGCTCTCTCTCCAGAATATCCGGTATTTCATTAGTAGCATCTTTCACAATGCTCAACTCTCTAGACATATAAAACACAAAGGCTGCAAAAGCTTGTTCCATAGTACATGGCAAGCTAGGCAAGGTAGATGATGATAAAGTAGAACCGAAGTAAGGTGATGAGACATTTCCCATTTCGATCCATCTTTGGATCATTTGTGGGTATGCGTTCCAATTGCGAGCAGGATTCATTGCTTGTGCGCTGCTCGTTTCCCCCTGGTAAACTGAATAGTCACTGGAACTAGTCCAACGCCTTTTGGGCTCCGGGGATGATAGGATAGGTGCCTTATGTCCTAGTGCCTTAGGTGATGGAGGTGGGGTTGACGACATATTCCTGTAAAAATATATATAAGTGCCAAACATCCAAATGACATGTAACTAATGTGTGAGGCTATAGTCTAGTATGCAATCCTAGTTCTCTATAACCAATGGCTCTGATACCAATCTGTCACACCCCCAATTTCAACTAACGGAGTTTTACCGTTTGGGAAGTGACAAACCAAGATCTCAGACATTAGTTACTTTGAACGACTCTACATGGGACTCAAAATGAAAATATCATACTAATCAAAGTTTCAATGCGGAAGCGTAAAGAAAGTAATTGCGCAAAACACATGCGCCCAAAAACCAAAGTCCAAAAGTCTAAAACGTCCATCCAAACCAAGTACAATAAAATAATCAAAACAAATATAAATAAGTCATAATCAAAGTAGTTTAATCTCATGCATGCCCTAATGTGCACCTGTGTCTTATATTAGCGACCTGAGAAAACATGTAAGAAAATATGTCAACACGAGGTTGGTGAGTTCACATATTTCAATATATGTAAATAAGCGTTTACCAGATTTATGTTCATTCAGTACGTATCTATAGGTAGCTAAACTATGTTCATGTTCAGCTCAAGCGCTCGCAACCGAAGCTGACTGTTTGTTTATTTGCCTCCTGCCAGGTCTATCAACACTGGCGGTGTGAGTAGGCTAACATTTCACCGGTTCGATCTCTAATCGAGTTAGAGCGACTAACGCGGGTGGGATTTTTCAAACCCAGTAGTACTACTAAATATTACCTCGCTAAGATCCATATTAACGGTCCGATATATAAGATGAGGACTTTCTGTGATAGCGTGTTACGCTTAGCTTTAACATTGATATCATACGAATTACAAAATCCCAAAATCGTTTAAACATGTTTTCTCCCCCAAGTTAAAACAGTAAAAAAGGGGCCGTGAAACTCACCTGCGTTGCGTTGTAGGTAGTATCACACAAAGGATAAGTTGGAACCACGTGTGTAAGTCTCAAAAGACTTACGAATGCCCTAAAATTATAAACACATAAATTAGGGACAAAAATGGGAATTATTGGGATACGTGACGACGACACGGAATGTTGAACGTTTTAAAAGAAACGCTCTAAAGATCAACGAGTAGACGAACATGTCCACAAAAATACAGATTTCTAGGTTAAATAATTTAGAACGATTACGATATGCGACGAAAGACATAATTTACAATAATTAATAACTATATTCAATCGCATTCGTCATTAAGTATTAATTTAGAAAAATAATATTATTATATTATTTTTAAACTCGCATAGTTAATACGATAACTATTTATGTGGCAAAAATAATAATATATTATTTTTATTCGAGAATATAATTACAGGTAAACAATATGAATATGTATAACTTTGCAACGTTACAAAAATGTTTATAATACGGAGGAAATAATATATAAAATATATTATTTTTAATTTGTGTCACGATACAAAAATAATATGAATATATTATTTTATAAATAGATTTTAATAATAAATACGGTTTGCAAGGCCAAACCAGGGTCCACGGGTGGTTTCCGGGCTCGAAACTTTTTTATATATTAATATAATGATACGGGGTTTGATTTTATATTAAAATAATAGTGGAAAATATGGTTTAAAAATAAAAGTTATGAACCCTAGAATTTGGTTCAAGATCAATTCGGTGTTGTAAGCCGAAATAAAGATAGGGCTTTTGATCTAGACTCTGCAACGAAGGTAATGGTGTAATAAATTACCTGAATGTGATTCGGATTGATGGCGATCGGCTAGGATGGCCTCCGACATCGCGTGGTTTAGTCTCCGGCGAGTCTAGCTCTTCCTCCGGTGAGATTGGATGTTGCAGAGACTTCAATGGAACTCGTTTGAGGTGTGCAGAGATAGTACGCGGGATTGATACAAGAACTTGTCGAATTCGATGGATACTTGTTATTGGTCGACGGTTTCGATATAATTACTCATAATTGAGATTAATTCATGCAATGATGATGTTTAATTCAGTAGTTATGGTCGTTTATGACATTATTCAAGCGATAACAGTTTCAAATTCAACATAATCGGTTTGCAAATTTGAATTTGGGTGGATTGTCACGAGTTTGACCTTCAAAAGTCAACTAAATTGACTTTGATCAAATTACAGATTCAGTCCCTGAGGTTTCTTGTATTTGAGTTTGGAAAATTGGCAGAAAAGACCCTTGTGGTTTGAATTTTGGGTTAGAACTTGGTTAATTGACTTTCTAAGGTCAATAGGAATATGATTATGTGTATTTTGACCTCAAAGTCAATAGGATTAGGGTTTGGACTAATGACACAACTAGTCCCTAAAGTTTTAATTTAGAAAATGACAGAAACAGTCCCTGTAGTTTGAGGTTTGTTAAATAAGTTAGGATTTAACTGGAATTGGTTAACGAGGTTAACCTGAAAAAGTCCGAATTGTCATGAAACAGAAACAAATTCAGTCACAAATTCAAGAGAGTATGGGGTTGTTCGTTGTAATGAAACAGAAACAAACCGAGTTTGGTGTATGTTTGCCGATGAAATCAGAAACCAAAGGATTGTTCGTTTTTTAATGTTTTGTTATCTGATTAGGTTGGAAGGTTACGAGTATGTTAGGATTTTTGTTGAAGGCGACGTTAATTACCAGAGAAGAGTGATGATGTTTTTTTTTTGAGGATGGCATCACAAAGATCTATCATAAGAGACAGGATTCTGGAAACTCGCCAAAGGAAAATCGCCTAAGGACTAGAAAAATTGAAGATTGATGATGTTTCAAGTCAGAAGGGGAAGAATAATAATTCTAAAAAGATTTGTTGCCAGACTAATTCAGAAAGCAAGAAGGTTTTGAATCGGTTCAGGGATTGTAAATGGTGGTTCAAACGACGCACTTTAGCGGTTCTTTTGTGATAATGGCATGCATCCAGGGAGGATCACCGGTTGCTTTATTAGGACCGAATAGGGGTTGTTTCTTGGTCAGACAATCAAGATATTGGAGAAGACGAATCAAACTTGGATCAATAATTAGAGGGTAATGGTTGGCCTTAATTATTGATCAAGTTTGGATACAAAGTTAACGAGTCAAAATTGCAAATAGTTTAAAGTATAGTTTTAGTATTTTATGTGATATTTGTAAGTCAAAGGGCATGGTATGTATTTGTTAAAGTTAGAAACTATATAATGTATGTAGGGTTGGAACGCTTGTTGAAACGTCACGTCGTTTGTATCGGTATATATGGCCAATCAGATTGTTGTAAACATGCAGATCAATCCTTCTATAAAACTCATTTGGTTCTTGTTCTTGATTTGTTGTTTCTTGATTGAATGGATTTGAATCATGATCCATGGGATCTATACGACATCAATCACTCACTTGCAGGGACGTCTCCGAGATTTCGGGTGCCCCAGACGAGTACTACAAAATGGGCCCTTAAATATAAATTTTTTTCCAAAAGATCGATGATAATTGTAATAACAATAAACAAAAAAACATTATTGTAGCAATAAAAAAATACAAAACAAAGTTAAACAATAAACAGAACAAAGTTAAACGAATCGAGAGACTCTCCTAGCATTTTTCGAAGCAAAGTTGTTAATCAATTCTTCACGATTGATATTATCTAATATATCGTTCTCGATAGCTATCATTACCAATCCATTAAGTCTTTCTTGAGACATTGTCGATCGTAAGTACGACTTCAACAACTTCAATTTTGAGAAGCTTCTTTACGCAGATGCCACTGTTACTGGAATAGTCAACAAGATTCGATATGCAATTAATGCATTAGAAAAAAAAAATAGATTTTCTTTAAGTATTTTAAAACATCAGTAGGTTTGAGAATATCATTAGGTAATATAGTGTCAAACGACTTTAACTCCATATAAAGCTCAACGCCATTAATATCTGATTATCCTTCATACTTCAGTGTATCCTCAAGAAGAATACAACACGACTTAAGCTCTTTGTCTTCAACATACATCAAGTTATCAGAAAACAAAAAAACCAAATAGTTTTTCATATTCTTTGTATTTTTCAGACGTTTGATCAACAGTATATAAAAAGTAGTTAACTTTAAAATTATACTCAGCTGAAAATAAAACTTCCTGGTCACTTGAATTCTCATCAAATTGTTTTTTTTTCTACGAAGCGGACGCCTATGAGGGAATATCGTGTCAATACCCATTCCAATGACAATTTTCTTAGCTTGATCTATCGAATCAAAGAACCCGGTTTCTCTAATTTTCTTGAAGAATTCAATCAAAATGTGCACTTCTTTAATAGCATCATCAAGAAGCATATCACCCGATTGTAACTTTTTGCTCACTGTATTCACCATGTCTAGTATTCGATACAAAATAACAATTGATACCAATAATTCAAAATCACCAATTTCATACTTGACTAGTGCTTTCGCTTCACTTTGAATTTTAGGATCATTATCTTTTTCTGCAACTTCAAGTAAAGCTTCTCTCACAAGTGCAATTATCCTCAAAAGAACTTGTTTCCAATAATCTCTTTCTTTCTTAAATTGTTCGTACGCTATCTTATCAATTGTTTCGTTACATTTCAATCTTTAACGCATTTCAAACCAAGTTGCCATATTCTTGAGATGTTCAAAGCTAGCTTCATGTTCTTGAAGTATTATGTATACATTTTGCCAATTCGAAAAGCCGCCACTATCCAAATGACCTTTTGGATGTCTTTTTCTAAATAGTTTACAACAAAAACAAAAGACTCTATCAAGCTCTTTCGAAAATACTAGCCATTCTCTATCACACTTCTCCTTATTTGATAGAGTTCTAGTATATAAAGATGGAAGAAACCTTCTAGATAAGTTATTCTAAGGACCCTTCTCAATAGTATTATCTCGTTTAGGACATTTCTCAACCAAAATTTTAATCATGTCACGATTAAGACTATCCCAATTTCTTGGATCAAATATATAAACATGATTAACATTAGCGCTATCAACATTAGCATCTTCAACATTAGCACCATCAACATTAGCATTTTCAACATTATCATTATCAATATTAGTATCATCACGATTAGCATCATCATCAATAGTATCATCCATTTTAGCATCATCATCATTAGTATCATCAATTTTAGGATCTTCAACATTTTGACTATGAGAAGAACTGTCTTGAGATTTTCTTTGGAAAAGGTTAAACCTTTCTAGAGACCTAGAGACTTTGTTAATTCTTTATGTGTTTTTCTCTTCTTCCGTTTTTGACTACCGGGTAGTTGTTTAGGAGGCATAATTTCTGAAAATAAATACAAAGTTACTATCTTACTAGACTAACAAATAGCAATCTAATTATCAATTATTATCTAATCTAAATACATAATCAAAATATTACAAATTTATAATACCTACATGGCCACATAGCAATTACTGATTAGTAAATAGCATTATCAACATACTCAAGAAAGTTCTTCTAACATTTAAATTGAAAGGAATAAAAAAAATTAAAAGCTCGCATACTGTACAAGATGGCTATAGAGAGTTCAGAGTACTAAAATCCAAAATCAAAATCTACTGTACAAGATGCTTAAAGACTCAATTAAAATTGTCATACACAATGCCTTACGTCCAATCCCCTCTTCCTCAAAAACCGTGCCTAGACACTTTCAATTCTCAATTGTCGTAAGTCACTCTGTTCGATTTCTTTTCTTTGTTCCACACCAAAACAGTCGCCACACCCCAAAAACCAATTTAAATAATTCTCGTGTGCCTTTTTTCTTTATTCAATTTTTGCGTGGGCCTTCAACCTAAATGTATTTATGAGTTTTTATTTATGAGCCTCTTAACAAAAATTTTCATCTACTTATTTTGATTCTAATTTAAATATATATATATATATATTTATATATATACACATAATTTATTTTTAAATTTGAGCCCCCGCAAAAACAGACTCTAAACGACCACCGATGTCAGGTTAGGCTTCGAGACACTCCTGCTCACTTGTTCTATATGTGCATTAATCATTTTTATGACACAAGTGACGTTACTCTAAACACTATGTGATACAAACCTTTCATTGAAAAGATCATTTTTATTAGGGTGAATCTATTAAGACACGGAATATTGCTAATTGGACATGCCGCCGCCCTATACGCACTCGTATAGGCCAATACGAGGCGTATAGGGTTCAGTCTCTGCCAACAGAATGCCACGTCGCATTCCCGGTCTGGCGGCTGGGTCCAATACGGGCCGTATTGATCTATACGCAGCGTATGGGCCACGGGTTTTAATTTTGCTTCAAAAGTTGGCAGAAGTCGATTTAAAAACCTCTATACGTGGCGTATTGCCCTATACGCCACGTATAGGGTATTTTATTAATTTAAGTTTGTTGTTTTTTTTAATTTAATTTATATAACTTTGTTAATATAAGTTTGTTATATTTTTTAATTTAAATTATATAACTTTGTTAACATTTATTACATTTTTGCATTTATAATTTATCATTACAAGCAAACAAAAAATTAAACATTACAACCAAAGAAATAAGTAAAAGACTATATACATTACATCACAAAATTAAATATATACATCAAAATGTTTTTACATACATAACCGAAGAAACAAACTAAATACAAATAAAAACAACTAAGCCTGACCCGCCCCGCCGTCATCCTGAACGGGGTCGTCTGGATAATGACGTGGCAGTGGTAGTGGTGGTAGCTCGATGCCGGCGGCTCGTGATAGATCCACGAGGCTACCAACCGCCCACATCATAAGGTCCTCCATGCGGTCGCTCTGACGAGCCTGTCGCCGTGACTCGGCAACAAGTCGCCGTGAGTCGGCAGCAAGGGTCTCAAGCAATGCCTGGGTGGCCCTGTCCAGCCTAACAGACCGACGCGCGTGTCGGGGATGCTGTGGCGGATGGTCGTGGATGGGCTCCACGTGCGGCTGATGCGGCGCCGGCAACGGCACACCTAGTGGCGGGTCAGGCATCTGCGGGCCCCCCTGTCCAGGCATCGGCGGCAACGGCACCGGGACCCAAACCTGGTCCTGGACGGCCCCTACAAACCGTAGGCCGAGCCCCGGGAAACGGTGCGTGATGCGCATGCCGCTAGCCGTGCGGCGGTCTAATCTGACAGGGGGAATGGGCGGTAACAACTCAGGCTCATGCGCATGCCATGGTGTAATACTACGCATGACCTGAGTGATAAAAGCGCCGCCATACAAAAGCCCGCGCCTCTGCCGCATATAGGCAGACGCGAAATAACTAGCGAGGCATGTGGATAGGGCGCACCCCGTGCCTGTAAGCAGGCAGTAGAGAAAGAAGAGGTCTCTATCGGTGCACCACTCACGGCTTTTCTGACGCGGTGCGATCGACGTCGAGATAAGCCGGTGCAAATATCTATAGAGGGGGTCTCTAATCCCCGAAACCCTCGCCTTGGTACCTAACCAAGGGCTATCGG
This sequence comes from Smallanthus sonchifolius, assembly GCA_023525975.1. NCBI lineage: Eukaryota > Viridiplantae > Streptophyta > Magnoliopsida > Asterales > Asteraceae > Smallanthus > Smallanthus sonchifolius. Next base: position 17,888,213 of record CM042018.1, on the reverse strand, counting down.
AAATCAAACCCCAAAAAACAAGGAGTACCTCCTTGTCCACCTCCGTCACCGCCGCGGTGTAAACCTTCAAAATCGTCTCGGGCTCAAAGTACAAGCCCGTCGCGACGGCCCACTGACGGAGGGTCAGACGGTACTGGTGGCCAAAAATACGGAAGGAGACCTGATCCGGCTCCTCTGCCGGCGCCTCCTCGGGAACGGGCGCTAGCCCCTCCTCTGAGTAGATGAACGTCGAAAGAAACTCGACGACCACCTCTCGGTAGGTCTCGGTGAATGATAGATCAAAAAGCCGATCCCATGGCGTGTCCTCGCCTATGATGGCCTTGGCCCGCTCCGCCTCCTGGACCTCCTGGAGAAGCTCCCAGTCCACCGCCGTCCCTGGCCCCAAACGCACCTCCCGTAGCTTTTGGCACCGGCCATACCAATCCGAGTTTGCCGGAAAATCCAAATAGGGGTAGTGCGCAAGATCCTGTAACTCGTCCATCTGAACATCGTCGTCGTGATCCGCCATATCTGAAAATAATAATATATTTAAAATAATAATAAATTGTTTATTTAATATAAATAAATGATTTAAAATAATAATAAATTGTTTTTATTATTTAAATAAATTATTTAAAATAATAAATAAATTGTTTATTTAATATAAATAAATGATTTAAAATAATTTTTTTAAAAACCTATACGCCACGTATAGCTTTATACGCAGGCCAACCAAGCCATACGCAGGCCAGTTACCGGACAAAACGAGCCATACGCGGCCAACCAAGCCATACGCAGGCCAGTTACCGGGTAACTTAAACCATACGCAGCGTATAGCCCCATACGTTGCGTATTGTTTCATCTTCTTCCTCTGATGAACTATACGCCACGTATAATTCTATACGCTGCGTATAGTTCATCGAATTCAACTTATAAATCTCTATTTCTACGCAATTTTAATGACTAATAATCAAAATTAAACCTATATTATATATCACGAGTCTAGAATACGTACCTTTACGAGTAAAAGAGGAAATTTTTGACCCGACAATCTCAATCTAGCGTCTCCTCGTATGTGTGTGTGTGTTAAAAATGGGGGGCGTTTGGTGCTGTACGCTGGCTCTTCTGAGTATACCGGTTTTTTGTTGGACCAGTAAGGTTTCGCATAAAAAATTTAAAGCTCTCGACTCGGTTCGTGGTATGTTGACCAAAATTGAGTTTTCTGTTGGACCAGGCCGATACAAACTTTTCTTTATATGGGTCCAACCAATTTTTTGTCACATAGTCAATAACTCCTACAAAAATAATTTAAAACCTAATAAATATTTAATATTGTAAATAAATTAAACCATAATAATTATTTAATATTCAAAACTTACTTCCTCGTTTGGCTGCATACAGTCGTTCGTAAAGCCGGTTGAAGTTGTACTGGTATACTTCTGGCGTAGGAGACTCACACAATACCGACCAAGAATACTTGAAATTTTCCCAATCTTCGTCTGTAAACGATGCCTTGCAATGTTTTGAGATATTCTCGTGTATGTGCCACCGGCATAGGTTCTTGGAACTTTCCGGGAATATTTTGTCACACGCGTTCATAAGAGCTTTGTCCCTGTCTGTTACTATCACGCGCGGCTCCATACACTTTTGCAACATACCTTTGATTTGCAATAGCAACCAGACGAAGTTTTCCTCCCGTTCTTTAGATATAAATGCATGAGCGACGCAGAACGACTGGTGTGTGGAGGTCACACCGACCACTTGGACAAATGGAAGTCTATACATGTTTGTTTTGTACGTTGCGTCGATCATCAAAACATGCGGGAACGCACGCCACATCTCGTAGGATTTCGGATGAACAAAGAATATCTCCTCCACGACATTTGTGACGGGATCCTCCCGGGTATAGTAGACGTAATGTTTAGAAGAAAGCAGGTGCTCCAGAACCTGCATTGGAGTTTCACCGACTCTCGTTTCGTTTTTTATCTTTTGTATTGCATTATAAATGTCCTTTTTAATGCAACTACTATCGGGGTTTTGCTCCCTTATGGTTGCCAGAATGTTTCGTGGCATCATGTTTTGCGAATACAATTTCGCCACCAAAAGTTGTTCCGACTCAGACAGTCTCCTGGCAAACGAGTGCGCCTCAAGATGTTGACTAGGATCGTGGTTATGACTGTCATCCTTCACCGTTAATTTCCAATCACCAGTATTTACTTGGTACTCTCCTTTCAATTTAAAAGGACAACCTGTTTTCTTGCTACCGACACGTCGAACCGTGGCAGTAGATTTACGTTCGCCGTGACGGTCACACACAAGCCACACCTTGATAACCGGCTCCGACGGGTCGTCGCCTTTTCTCCTCGATCGTCGGGTGACAATGACGTAACCATTCTCACGTCCTCTGCGGACAGCCCAATCCACCAACTGATCACGAGTCTGAAAATTCTACAACAACGGTACGGTAAAAGTTAAGAAACAACAAACTAAATGTATGCATATATATAGGAATGTTATACCTGGTCAGTTTTATACGTCACGAAGCTGTCGGTTTGTTGTGTCGGGTAAGAGTCTTCACCGTACACGAAGTCGTCCGTGGGTTGTGTAAGGTAAGAGTGTTCACCGTATACGAACTCGGGATTGCTTAGTGGCTCGTTCAAATCGGGAAGCCTTACCCGTTGATTAGAATAAACGTCGGACGAGACCTCCTCCCGGTTCACATCTTGAAATCCAGAACTTTGTGGGTTGTTTTCCAGCGACTCGTTAGAATATACCTGAAAACCGTAGTTACCATCCCACCACCAAGACATTGCTATAACTTTTTGAAAACCGTAAATTGTTTGAAAATTTTTGAACGATACGTTCAAATGAGAATTGTGCATGGTAAAATACACAAAATTTGGCCCCTATACGCATCGTATAGCTCTATACGATGCGTATAGACTCCTGGTCAAACCGACAACATCGTATAGGTCAATACGGTGCGGTTTAGGGTACGAGGTGACTTCTGCAACTAGTCATCCATCACATCTCTATACGCCACGTATAGACCTATACGTGGCGTATAGCGATGTGATGGATGACTAGTTGCAGAAGTCACCTCGTACCCTAAACCGCACCGTATTGACCTATACGATGCGTATAGGGGTTGGAATGTCTAGGAGTACGATGTTGTCGGGTTTGGGAAATTGTGAAGGCTATACGCATCGTATTGCCCTATACGATGCGTATAAAGCCCGGTCCAGATAGCAATTCCCGTGTCCCATTAGTAGTCCCCTTTTATTAACAATAGGGCTCGAAATTCATCATTCACTAGTACTATATATGTACATCAATTAATTGTACGATACAAGTGACATACTCTATGAATTACCTTAATTATTTCATCTACTAAAATCTTGTCCCACATCATCATTTAAAATCTTGTCCCACATCATCATTGTGCAAGTTCCATTAAACCGCCATTGAAGACAGAAGTGAATGCACTCATTTCCTTCCCGGAAAGAACCACCCCAACCTCAATTCCACCTTTCAAATCCCTACTTCCGCTCAAAGAAACTACATTACCCTTACCATGGTCATGATCACTTGCTATCTTCTCAACCTTTTGAACTTTACCCCACCCAAAATCCAACCCATATGAATCAACTTTTGGTGATCCAAGAAACCTAATATTCAATTCCTCCCAGTCACTGATCCACCTATCACCACCTCCTAAAACATCCATATCAAGCCTCTTGATCTCTTTTCCCAATGATTTTGCAGCGAAAACAATGCCATCATCACCCAACAAGGCACTCTTCATTTCCCTACATCTCCCAAAAGCTATGCAATTCCCAAAGTAACTTGAGGGTATTTCAAACCCTAATCGAGTAATCCCACCAGCATTAAACCCTAAATAGAGAGGACCATCCTTCGAATCGCGGGTTACTTGAACTTTGAGTAAACAAATCCATATATAAGAACACGCACTCACGTAGGGTGACAGATGTAAGGGTGGATCTTCGTTTATCGTCTTGCATTTTGCGAGAATGTGTTGTTTGATCATGTTAGTGTCCGATGGAGTCACACGAAAAGTCGATTGAACGATGTTATGATCGGTTTCTTGAATAGAATCTTCGGGGGAGTTCAATCGGTTCCACCATTGTTTCAAGAATGTTGTTTTAAGCGAATTAGGGTCTCGAATTACCGTTCGATCGAACCAAGGTGTAGAGTTGAATGCAAAGAAAGAATCTTTCTTCAACAAAGATTTGCAAACTGAAGCCCAATGCTTCATGAAGTGATCAAGCGTCCGTTCATCAGCGGCTGCTTGTTGTGCCGTGACTCCAATCGAGAGCCCCGAATCGGTAAAAAGTGTTATCTGGATGGCGAGAAGAGGGTAAACCTGAACCACGTGGGTGTCACGTGACATGCATGTAAGTGGTAGTTTAGGTAGAAGTGAGTAAAGATTGTTGATGCTACGTGGATGGTCACCGGAAAGATGGTTCATGTTGGTGTTTGACTCGGCAACGGTGAGTGAGATGGAGTCGCCTTTGGTGTAAACAATGTAGGGATCCGCCGGGGGTGGTGGAGATGAGAGGTTTCCGGCGAGAGGGTGGAAGTGGTGGAGGGTGTAGGAGAGTGATTGTCTGAGGAGGGTGATTACGGTGGTTTTGGGTGGTGGTTTTGGGAAGAAAAGTAGGGTTTGATTTGAAGGGTAGAGTAGCCATGGAATGTCTAAGAAGGTTAGGGGAAGTGAGATGGCAGGTATAATGGAATCTGGTGGCGGAGATACATGGCATCGTTCAATAATACTCACATGGAAGGGCTCCGCCATTGAGGAAGGTGGGCGTTGAATCTCTGTGTTTGGGAGCATTTATAGAAGCATCTATTATCATTGGTGTAAACTTAGTATTGAAATGGCATCTCAGAGCATTCAAAGGAGCTTCAGTGTATGTTTGAAAGTGGAGAGTCTTTTAAAGTGATTGTGAATGAAGTAAAGAGAAAATATTACTGTTTATTTTTTGTGAAAACACTGTTTATTTTTATTAATTTTTTAATATTTTTTTAAAATGGTTGTGAATGAAAGAAGAAGAAAAAGTAATAATAAAGATATAAAAAATTATTATTTAATTAAAACACAGAAAGAAAATATAGTGATGTTTAATGTAATACAAAATGCTCTAACCATTAAAGGTGATCACAACGACCTTATTTAATAGTATTAGTAAAATATTATTTAATTACGTAATTTGTTATTTCAAATAAAAAAATTACTAAAAATAAATGGTTAATAAAACAAATAATTTAGATATTCAAAAATATAAATATGGAAAGTGACCCCAAATGAAAAATGTAAGGATAATTATAAAGAGAAACAAACAAAAGGTTAGAAGTTTGTATATAACTACGCGAACACGCGTTTCGTGGCGATGCAGTAGATCGCGGTAATGGTTATAAAACGGGAGCGTTAAGGTTTGTAACGTTTAGGTAAAAATATGTACAAATAACAAAAATATAACGTTAATAAAAACTTGGGAAAAAACCAATTAAGAACATCAAAAAGAAAAAAATAAATAAAACTAATTTTTTTTAAAACGTTAATAGAACAGGAAAATTTGTAATGTAAAAATAAGAGATAGATAAAGTGTTATATCGCATAGTAAAAAAGATAAAAAAATAAACATATAAACAAATATATAAAAAATGAAAACAGAAAAATGTGGGAAAAAGGCAACTAAAAAAGAAAAAGAAACTAAAAAACCGGAAAAAAGGAAATTAAAACAGAAACAGAAATAAAAAAAACGGAAAAAATGTGCAGGGGGAGAGGATGCTGGGTCTTGAACCCGGGTTAAGACCTACGTAAGGGAGCGCCCTTACCCGCTGCACTGCGGCAACATCTGATTTATTGTGCGTGGTAAAACATGTTAATAAGAAAGGAAATGCCGGTCAAGGAAAAAAACCAAAAAACAACCAACCATCGCTTAACAAGTGGCGCACAGTGACGGACCTAGAAATTTTTTTCATGGGGTCGGAAATTATCACAAGGACTCAAACTATTCATACAAACAAGTAAGTCAGACGTTATCTCGTTAAAACGGTTCCCAAACTCTTGGATTTACATATCTAGAACCGCGTTGAAGCAATTATACTCATAATAGTGGCTATATGTGATGTTTGTTTTTTATCTTGGCTTCTTTGGGTTAATGTATTCATCATTCATGTTTATCACTTGAAGTTTATATTTTTCACAAAAAAAGTTAACTATCCTTAATGAAGTCATTACTATACTCTAACCATCTCGGATAAACATCATACCAACTTTCACCAAAACGTCTTAAGTCATTACCGACCTTTCTTTGTGGGAATACTATACCTCTTGGTTAACATGGTCCTCTAAGTAAGTATGCCCTCCTAATTTCATCTCATTGATTAGGGTGAAATAATGAAATTGGTTTCCGATCTGCTGGATCCGAAGGAAAAGCATCCACGTCAATATATTCTGAAGTTTTAGAAGATGATTTTTCAACTTTTCTTTTAAAGAATCGTTCCATTATATGACTCATATTTCCTATAAATCAAATGAAATCACTAAACCAAACCAATAAACCATCAAAGTGGCAAATTAACATACCTATTACCTAAGTCTAAAACAAATAAATATATAGAATATTTTTAATTAAACTAAAGTCAAAAGAAAGTTCCAATTGCAATTTCCAATTTTCAAATACCTGTGCATATGACTGTGGGTTTTGGCCTTTGTGCTGTGTGTCTTCCTCACTGCGCGTGGATGCCAAACAGCCAACCTTCGTCTTCTTCAAACAAAAATCAGTAAATCTTCAAATCTTCAATCGACCTCTTCACCTGCGTCGCTTCAAGCATTCAATCGATTGCCTTTTTTTTCTTTCAATTACTAAAGAATATTTGAGTATTAGAATTAGGGTGGGTTAAGACTTGAATTTTGGAATTGGATTGGGATTGAGTTTGGGTTGGGATTGAGTGTGAGCTAATGGGCTTAAAAGTTAAAACTTCAATTTGAAATTTAAGATTAGGATTGGGTTTAAAAAACATTGGATCAGTTTCGAAAGTTCATGGGGGCGTTTGCAAAATTTTACGGGGGGCGATCGAGATTTTATCGCGTATATAACACTAAAACTTTTTTTTTATGGAGGGCGGCTACCCCCCATCCCAACATGCTAGGTACGCCCCTGGTGGCGCAACTGCTAAAAAGTACCAATAAAATGCTAGTACTATTCAGAGCTTAGTAAAATGTATGTGTATATAATAATTCATGTTCCAATGTGCGTTCATGGATACACGATACTAGCTTAGATTCTAGTTAAGGTAGTATTTATAGCATGTAATTTGTACATTAATATGCCATAAGATCAATAAAACTTAATTTGCCTAGTGTTTCTTCACACTACCCGTTAGGTTAGTGGTAGATTAGACGTTGACATTAAACATTCAGAACGAAGACATTCAAATGTCCCCGTATACAAGGATCTCTGTGGTAATTTTATCTCTAACTCCGACATGGGACTTAATGGAACTTATTTTGAATCTTCGAGATTAATACTTATCTTCGGGATATACTAGTATCGTATGTATACTATGATCTACGTGGTAATTTTATCGCCAACTTAATCATGACTTCATGGAACATATTTTGAATCTTCAAGATTAATACTTATGTTAATACATTTTGTATTAAGCTTGATTATGTGATGTTTAAGGGTGGTGGGAGTGGTACCCTCCAACCCAAAGTACCCTCCCAAATTATACCAATTAGAAGATGCCACATCACTTAGCCAAACTATCATTTTAAAGTACCATTCATGGTGGGAGTGCTATCCTTCAAGTATCATCCAACCCTCCTTTAATTTAGCCGTTCAACGGCTAGTTTATCCTTCAAATTCCAAACTTTCATCGGGTTAATATACCCGCATCCCTACCCGCCATCTACCCTCCATCCCTACCGGCTACCCTTGCGGCGGTGTACCCTCCTACCCTCCTTCTACCCGCCATCTACCCGTGCTCCACTCCCACCACCAGTATCGATTTTACTAAACTTCAAATTATGTAATATGTGGAAAATGAATATTTTATTATATCAAACTTGTTAAATTTTGACACATGTAATTCATGCACTAATGTGTTTTAGTTTTTTTTTAACAGTAAACACCTAGATATTTTAGGATAATTGAGTTTCTCCGGGACAACACCTATAACATCCAGGGTAGCCCACCCCAGTATGTCTTGGGGCTACCATTGCTCCGAATGACCAACGGTATGTGTTTTAGTTAGTACACAATACTTAGATTCCATTTAAATTAGTAATTACACTAAGTAATTTGTACATTAACATGCCACAAGGTTAATTGAACATGACTTGTCTAGTGTTTGTCCACACTGCATTTAGGTTAGTGGTAGACACTGCAAGAATTTTACTTTGACACGTCAGGTTGTGCCGAAGACATGTCGTCGTAAAAAACCTCATCAGCATAGCTCCGACGCTAAAGGCTACATAGTCGTCGGTAAAAAGTTGTCGGGATAGGTTGGGTTTGTACTGACGACATGTCGTCGTAAAAAACCAAACACTAATTTCTTTTTTCTTATTACAAATAAATGGAAAATAAAATAAAATCCTTTATTGCCGACAACATGTCGTCGGCAATAATTTAATAATAAATAAATAAATAATATTAAAATAAAATTGAATGTACTTTTCCCGACGACATGTCATCGAGAAAAGGCCCAATTTTTTTTTAATTTCCAGATTTTCTCACAAAATTTATATTAAAATATTTGTTATAATTAAACTGGAAATTTGATACCGAATCATAAAAACCTGCAAAATATAATTACAAACCATCACAAATACGTGTCCTAAAAACAACCCGTCAAGTTAATTTTCATAACAAACTTTTCAATTATCTTCATCTTCATGCTTCTCCACACCCGACGACCTGCGTTGGTTAGATTTGCTAGCATCCATATGCTTCTGTATATGTCTCACCATTTCATTCAATTGGCGGATTTGTTCTTGCATTTCGTTCAATTGGGAGGTGGATAGACACGAGACATCGGTGGGTAGATTTCTCACTTTTCTCCCAACCCCCAAACTCCAACCACGTCTCTCACCAAGGGCCCTACGTAGAACCTCTTGCGCATCAATCTCTTGCCCATCACCCGCTTCCTGTTGCATCTGGGTCAACTCATTTTGAATTCTAATTTGTAATAAATAATACAATAAACATATATTAATTTCTTTTTTAAAATCCGACAGCATAACAGATGTAAAATGAATAACCAACATGTCCAACAATACGCAATAAACAAAATAATTTCCCAAGTTACAATAAACCTACAATAATAGAAAAAAATGCAATAATATCTATCTTTTAGTGGATTTGCGTCAAACGGGTCAAATGGTTCGTGTTCTTATTACTAACATATAAACAAATACAACATACAAGCCTAATACGCAATAAACAAATAATTTTCCAAATTACAATAAACCTACAATAATAGCAACAAAACGCAATAATATCCATCTTTTAGTGGATTTGAGTCAAACGGGTCAAATGATGCGTGTTTGTATTACTAACATATATATACATACATTGAAAGGCCCTAAATCGGGTACATATCATAATTGGCACAAAACATAATAACATAGCTCTTAAACTGTTAATCAGAATCTACAACAGTGGAAGTCTTTGAATTAAACATTCGTAATCCAATAACAATTAAACTTTATCAACTTTAACATTCATTGCTCAACGTAAACTGTCGGGAAAGGAAGTGTCAGTCTTCAGTGCAGCAGCCCGGCAGTCCATTCTATCAAGCCCTCACGGCTCCTTTAACTGTTTACTTTGTTTTACCTTTACTACCTGACATGCATACTAAAAAGTCAGCTAACGTTGGTGAGTTCTATCTTTACTTTAAACTTTTTTTAGGTAGCTTAGTTTTATAACAATAAAATAAGCTTTCTTTCTCTGTCTTTAAAACAACTTTACTTTCACTTTAAAACTTTACAACATTACAATTTATAAAATCGTCTTGTTACTTTCTTTTGTTAAAACTTTACTTTTGAGGGAACTAGTTAAGGTGTCCTCATCTACTCTTTCAAACTTTACTTTTCACTCATACAGGACAAGTAACTATCACATACTTTAACTATCACGTATAGATCGTTGTCCGAAGATAAGATCCATTTCTCGCTTACACCTCATGGTAAGACTTTTACTTTAGTTGTGCCCACACCTCAGGGTGGGACTTTCTCGCTTACACCTCATGGTAAGACTCCTTTAGCTGTGCTCACACCTTAAGGTAAGGCTTCTACTTTAGCTTGCTCATACATCGGGGTTAGACTTCTACTTTAACATGCCTGTGGGATTTTCTACTATGCAACTACTATGCAATTATACTACAACACATGATATAATGCAATCACATTAACTTCACGTAGACAAATAGCATATAATAACACATAAGCATATAACATGGCATCTGTCACTGTCACTGTCACTGTCACTGTCGAGCTATACCAAAGTACAGCTCCTTTACCGTTCTTTAACTTTCATTCTTTACTTTCTTTAAAATATTTATTTAAAAGATAGTACTATACTCTTTACCTTCTTTCTCTTTCTTTTTATAAAAATATCACTTTTACAAAAACTATACTTTGCTTTTCAAAACTATCTGTTTGTATGCATGCCAGCCCAAAACCATAGGAAAAAAGGCAATAAGAACTCACTTGTTAAACTACCTTGTGAATACTAGAACCGGTCCAGTAACCGTCAATCTCTATCTGAATTGATAATAATACATCATTAATCCTAGATGTCCATAAGTCTAAGCGAAACAAACAATTTCGCTTTCTTTGTCCAAGCGAAACTATATTAGTTTCGCCTTTACTAGTCTTAGCGAAACTACACTTTAAGCGAAGTTATTATTCTGAGTGAAACTGTTCTTTTAAGCGAGTATCCTTTTAAGAGATACGTACTGTTACTCAAACAATACTATTACACAAGCGACACTAACCAGTTTCGCCTGGTCGTCTTCTTCAGCAAAAACCCTAAGTTTCTGCATGAAGATGGTGGCCAGATCCTTTTACGTCCAAGACCCGAACTTTTTATGTTAGAAATGTGTGTTTCTATCCCGTGAGTCTAGAGACAAGGTTTGTTTTCTATTCCATGCATAAAAACCCGACCTTTTTATAAAAAAAAACCATCTGAAACCTTCATAATAAAAAAACTCAAAAGTCTGAGCTCGAAAACCAGATCCGTATCTTCACCCGACGATGATGAACGGCTTTTGATGCTCGGTTTCTCTTTCTCGTGACTTTCTCTCTCCAGCCCGATCGCCTCTCTCTAGTTTCACTAGAAAAAATAGGAAGGAATGAGGGTGAAACGCCCCATTCCGGGTACATCTCATAGTAGGCACAAAACATAACGAACATAGTTCTTAAACTTGCTCACATCTCGGGGTGAGACTTCTACTTTGCTTGCATGCAGGAACTTTTACTTTTCCACTACTATGCAACTACTATGCATTTATACTACGTCACATAACATAACGTAATCGAAACACATAACACATAGAAAAATAACACATATTAACACATAAGCATATAATATGGCATCTATCACTGTCACTGTCAAGCTACACCGAAGTGCAGCTTCTTTACCCTCTTTACTTGAACTCTTTACTTTCTTTAAAAATGTATTTCAAAAATAGTACTATGCTCTTTAACTCTTTTCCTTTTCTTTTTTATAAAAATAACATTTTATAAAAACTATAACTTTCACTTTGACTTTATAAAACTTATATTTTTATAAAAACTATACTTGCCTTTCAAATCTTTCTACCAGTATGCATGCCAGCCCAAAACCATTAGGGAAAAAGGGCAATAAGAACTCACCTGTCAAGCTATTATGTAATACTAGAACTGATCCAGTAACCGTCACTCTCTATCTGTAAAATCAATTCAAGCGGGTTAAGCTAACAGACCTAATCGACACTAGGCGTTCTCTATTTTTAATCTGGAGAACTTATAGTCAAGTTCGCCACTTTGACACTAGCGAACTTGTCATGTTCGCCTTCTTCGATATAGTGAACTTATGAAGCGAACTTATACCAAGCGAACTTACGCCAAGTTCGCCCTATCAAACTTAGACGAATTTGGTCCAGCGAACCTATCAAGTTCGGCATGTTAGCATCAGGCGAACATAGCACGTTCGCCTGTTTCGGGTTGTCTTCTTCCCCAAAACCCTAATGTTGCATTTTTATGGCAGCTATTCATAACAGTGATCAAGCTTTGAACTTTTTACGTTAGAAAAGTTTCATTTACACCCATGAGGCTAGATCTATGATTAGCTTTGCAAAACACATGTAAAAACCCAACCTTTTAGTGAAAACGAACCCGAAACCCGTTGCCCACAAAAACTCAGATTCGGAGAATGTAATTTACCTGTTTGAGCTCGCAAACAAGGTCAGTAGCTTCCCCAGATGAAGATGAACGAACCTTGAGCTTCTAAAATCCGATTCCTGACTTTCTCTCACTAAGCTCTCTCTCTCTCTTTCTCTCACTAAGCTCTCTCTCTCTTTCTCTCTCTAGAAATCTTGCAAATGGATGGAATGAGGGGCAAAAGGGGTGGCGGCTAGGGTTTAGCCTTCCCTGTCACACCCCGGGTTTAGCCCACCCGGGCGTGCGACCTACGATTGGTACCGGTTTCTATATTTTATCTCATCAGAGATTTATGAACACAGCGGAATATTTTTATAACTTGGGATCTTTTCAAAAGACGGGGAATCTCCCGTTTCATTTTATTATAATAGGGATAAACCCTGATATTGTACACAAACGTTTAATTTACAAAACCAAGGTTTTATATGAGCCATTTCTTTCAACTGATGTCTAGGGTGGACGTTTCCTTTTTCATGACATCATTTTCTTTATCATCACATGGCTAATCAAAATCAATTCATCCTTGGTTACCTGTAAAAACGTTTGAAAATATTTTATCTGTATAAATTGATGAATACAATTATATCTCAAATCATAATCTAACAAGCGTGAATAGATAGAACAATTTGCCATAGTTTCTGGTCAATTTACACAGTCAACGGACTAACCACCAGCCACACCAGGGACCTTGGATATATTTTTAAGTCTATCTGCCTTACGCCTTAAGCAATGGGCTTTACAACAATCAAGGGTTCAACCCCTTGCCCTGTTACTTTGTTTCATCTGTAACACGTGTATATATACGTGACTCTATGGGCTGACTGCTATATAGTAAATCACCTTATGCAATGAATGGTTGTATTAATTCATTTAAGTCAAAGTATAATCAAAACCATTTTCAATTTTGAAATCATTTTATAAAAATACAAGTATTCACCTTTTCAAAGTCTCGGCTTAGTAGACTTCTAGAGTGAGTGTTCTAATGGGCAGCGTCTCTGCATAGATCGTCTAGCTTAGATTCTCTAAATGAGCGTTTCCTAGCTTCTCGTCTTTCTCCTAAGCGAACCGGTACTTCGGAGACTTAAACGTATGAGTGGGAATGGATTTGGGAGAGTGGTATTAATGTTTTCAGCTTTGGATTTCGTATTTGGATGTGAGAATTTGTGAAAACCCGGCCTTTCTATTTATAGGGTAAAATTGCGGCTGTGACGGACCGTTATGGTTGTTGACGGTCCGTCACCGCTTGGGTCGTAACGGACCGTTATCTCTCGTGACTGTCCGTCACCAAGCTAGGGTTGGTGAGTCACCGGACACGTGTCAGCGTCTGGTTGAATTGCAGCGTGACGGACCGTTACGGAGCCGTGACAGTCCGTCATAGGGTTTTCACGCGTCAGAATCAATCTGCTAGTCAGCGGACACGTGGCACGTCACCATTGTCTTCGTGCCCATACCGTAACAGAGTTACCGTCCATTTTTCATGTTTTTCACTTTTGGTCCTTGTATTTTCATATAATTACATTTCAAGCCCCTGTACTTTATATTTTTATTATTTTGAACACGAAAAATTTTCAAATGTTACATTCTCCCCATTGTTTGAAAAATCTCGTCCTTGAGATTTACTAGAACAGGTGTGGATATTTCTTCATCATTTCTGATTCTAGTTCCCAAATGTATTCAGGACCACGTCTAGAATTCCACTTGACTTTGATTATTCCACTTGACTTTGACCAGTTTCAATCTTTCTTTTTCAACTTTTTAGTCTGACGATCTTTTATTTGTAGAGGTTGCTCTACAAATCTGAGTTGTTCATTTACCTCTATATCTTGAAGAGGCATTATCAAAGATTCATCAGCTAAACATTTACGAAGAGTATATACATGGAATACGTCATGTATTCCATTCATTTCTTCTGGTAATTCCAACTGATAAGCCACTGGTCCAATTCGTTTAATAACGTTGAAGGGTCCAACAAATCGAGGACTTAATTTACCCTTCTTTCCGAATCAAACTATTCCTTTCCAAGGTGATACTTTCAATAACACCTTATCTCCAATTTCAAATTCTAGTGGCTTTCTTCTCTTATCAGCGTAGCTCTTTTGTCTATCCCTTGCTGCTTTTAATTGTTCTTGTATTTGAGCTACTTTGTCAGTTGTTTCCTAAACAAGTTCAGGTCCTTACAATTGGGTTTCTCCTATATCTGCCCAGCATACAGGTGTTCGACATTTTCTACCATATAAGGCTTCAAAAGGTGCCGCCTGAATGCTTGTGTGATAACTATTGTTGTATGAAAATTCCATTAGGTGTAGGTGATCATCCCAACTACCACCTAAATCTATCACACAGGCTCGGAGCATATCTTCTAATGTCTGAATTGTTCTCTCGCTTTGCCCATCTGTCTGTGGATGATAGGCAATGCTTAAGTTCAGACGAGTTCCCATTGCTTTTTGGAAACTTTTCCAGAATCGAGATGTGAATCGACTATTTTTATCTGACACTATGGATAATGGCACTCCATGTAAAGATACAATCTCATTTACATATAGACGAGCCAATCTATCCATACTAAAGGTTTCTTTCATTGGGAGAAAATGAGCAAATTTAGTCAATCTGTCAATGATAACCCAGATAGTATCATGTCCCCGACTGGTTCGAGGAAGTTTAGTAATAAAATCCATTGTTATCATCTCCCACTTCCAAACTGTTATTTCTAATTGTTGCAATAAACCAGAAGGTTTCTGATGTTATGCCTTTACTTGAACGCAAGTAAGACATTTTGTAACATATATGGCAATATCTTTCTTCATGTCAATCCACCGGTAATTATCCTTCAGACTTTTATACATCTTATCACTTCCTGGGTGCATCATATATTTTAATTTATGTGCTTCTTCGAGTATTCTTTCCCGAAGATTTCCGGTGATCAGAACACAGATTCTTTTATTAAGTATTTCATCGTCTCCTTTAGCTAATTATGTAATCATGCTTTCCATTCCTACTTGTTCCAAGTCTTCTTCTATTTGAACAGAATGTTGAGCATCTTTTATTTGAGACATGAGATCTACATGAAGTTCAAGTCTGAGAGCACGAACCCGTTTAGGTTTCTTTCTTTCTTTTCTACTTAAGGCATTTGCAACAACATTTGCCTTACCTTCTTGGTAACAGATTTCACAATCATAGTCACTTAAGATCTCTAACCATCTTCTTTGTCTCATGTTTAGTTCTTTCTGACCAAAGATATATTTCAAACTTTTATAGTCAGTATAGAATGTAAATCTAACTCCATAGAGATAGTGTCTCCATAATTTCAGGGCAAAAATTATGGCACCTAACTCTAGATCATGAGTTGTGTAATTCTTTTCATGAGTCTTTAACTGACGAGATGCATAGGCAATAACTTTGTTCTTTTGCATCAACACACAACCTAGACCGTTGTAAGAAGCATCACAATAGATTACAAAGTCTTCATTGCCATCTGGCAAAGCCAGTATTGGTGCATGAGTTAGTTTCTCTTTCAGAGTTTGGAAAGCTTCTTCTTGCTTTGTTCTCCATTCATACTTTATATTCTTACGAGTTAAATTAGTTAGAGGAACTGCAATCTTGGAGAAATCCTGAATAAATCGTCTGTAGTATCCTGCAAGACCCAAGAAAATACGGACTTCTGTCAGAGATTTAGGAATTTCCCATTTGGATACATCTTCAATTTTAGATAGGTCTATTTGAATACCTTCTGCATTCACTATATGACCTAGAAATTGTACTTCTCTAAGCCAAAATTCACATTTAGAGAATTTATCATACAATTTCTCTTTTCTCAGAAGTTCGAGTATTATTCTGAGATGATTTCCATGATCTTCCGCATTTCTAGAATAAATAAGTATATCGTCAATGAAGACAATAACAAATTTATCTAGATAGGGTTTACAGATACGATTCATCATATCCATAAATGCGGCAGGAGCATTGGTAGGTCCGAACGGCATAACCGTGAACTCATAATGTCCATACCTGGTTCGGAAAGCGGTTTTAGGAATATATTCTTCTTGAACTTTCAGTTGGTGATACCCTGATCGAAGATATATCTTTGAAAAATGGCAAGCGCCTTGTAATTGATCAAATAGATCATCAATTCTAGGAAGTGGACAACGATTCTTAATCATTACTTTGTTTAGCTCCCAGTAATCAATGCACATCCGCATTGTACCGTCTTTCTTTTTAACGAAGAGAATTGGAGCACCCCAAGGAGATGAACTTGGGCGAATGAATTTTTTTTCAAGCAATTCATCCAATTGATTTTTCAATTCTGTCATTTCAGTTGGGGCTAATTGGTATGGAGCTTTGGCAATAGGAGCAGTTCTTGGTACAAGATTGATTTTGAATTCTACTTCTCTTTTTGGTGGTATACCAGGTAATTCATCTGGAAATACATCTGCATAATCAGCTACTACCGGTACATCTTAAATCTTTTTTTCCTTTGTACTAGTAGAAATCCGAACCAAGTATGCAATGCATCCCTTATGAAGGCATTTACTTGCTTTCAGCATTGAGATGATTCCCAGAGGTCGGTTTTGTTTGTCGCCATAGATTGTTAAAGATTTTCTAGAAGGAATCTGGATTTCTATGGTCTTTTATCACAAAAGTTATGGGCTTTGTTACTGGCTAACCAATCCATTCCTAAGACAACATCAAATCCTGCTAATGTCATAGGCATTAATCGTACAGGTAAGATGTGTCCTGATATTATGATAGCACAACCATCTAGGAATTCAAAAATTTTGACAAGATTTTCTTCGGCCGTCTCTACTTCATAAATTTTATCTAATGGAACTAAAGGCTTGTTTAATAGATTACATAATTTATAATCTATAAAACTTAAATTTGCACCAAAGTCAGATAATACTCTAGCATAAATATTGTCAATGGGGAATATACCAGTGACTGCATCTGGAACATCGAGTATAAAGTACGAAAGCTCGTACATTCTTTCTATTTCCTTCATTGGCCTTTGCCCCACTAGATCCTGCTTGATTAAGTTTTGGGCAGATTGTTTTAAAATGGCAAGTCTCTCCACAACTGAAACAAGAGATATTTTTCTTCTTCGGACAATTTTCAAATACATGCCCAGTCTGCCTATAGAAATGACAGTAAATTTTCTTGAAGAAGCATTCTCTAGTATGCCTCTTCTTGTAGATTTTACATTCAGGGATAGAAAAATAAAATCCTCTTTTGACAGGCTGATTTCTTCTTTTCCAAAGAGAATTACTTTTCTTGTTCTCCGTAGCCCTCTTGGTCACTTCCCTTCTTCTTGTTTCCTTATCATACCGTCAGTTAGGATTCCTCCTAGTTGTACGGCAGATGCAATGGTCTGAGGCATATGGAGTCAAAGGGATCTTTGCTTGCCTGAAGGTAGTTGTGCTCTTATTCTTTCCAATTCTACCTACAGGTGGCAATTTCAACTAATTTGATAATGAATGGGTAGATTTGGGTTATGCTATATCTGAAACGGGTCAAATCTAAAAAGTTGGCTAAAGGCGAACATGTCAAATGGGATGAAGATTGGTTAAAGTTCTTTTATAACAAGAGATATTATTTATTTATTTAACAGTTGAAGATGCTCCATGGTATTTTATTTTGTTTTACTTCTTGGCCTCATCATAAAATATCTAAATCAATTTTCTTTCTTCTGGTATTATTATTTTGTTCAACTCATGGGTCAGAAGGCCTCTCATCTTGCACTGGAATGCACTTTGCAGTCGCATACTCACATCCCAACATGGTGCACATTCGTTCCTGTCATAAACTAAATTTAGTTGCATATTTATTGCATTTATTAACTTTCTATGTCTTCTTTTTTAGGTTAGGTGAAGAAGTTTTTGCTTCAAAACTAACCATCTAGACATAACAAAACAAATATTGATTATTGAAATTGAACTTTCAGATTGAATGACTCAGATACTTGATTTAACATCCTAGAAAAATGTAGCATAATATTTTGCAAATATTGATTCTTGAAATTGAACTTTCAGATTGAAATAGAAAAGCTTCTTGATGTACTTGTAGAAACATAAATTAGCAAGAGACTAACCGTCTATGGGCCTAATATTATTTATTTGTGTATGTCATCATGGTTTTTAAGAAATCAGTATCTATGCAATATATTAATAGAAAGAAGGGACATACAAGGGGAAAAAATTTACTGTCATCTGTCACTTTTTGGTCTATCAAGCTCGGGGTTCTCTTCCTTCAAAATTCGATTGCGACTATGACTATGTATGTTTTCAGCTGAAACCCATCAATTTTCATATTTTATGTTCAACATTAAATGTTCATCAGATAACCATGAGACGATACCTATTTTATGGCTACTATAACTAATTTAAAAGATTCATTAAACAAGTGGTGATGTGATGCTGCTCCAATAACTGTATTTTTTTGTTTTTCTTAAGTTAGTGGTTGAAAGATGTGTTGGTTCGGTAATCGGTCAAAACAAATCGGTTGCAGGAAGTCATATTTTAGCATGGGTTGAGACGGTCGGGTTAGGTTAACTCACAAACAATTTTTTGTCCATCTTTATTACTTTCTTTTAAAGAACTAATGTATTAAATTTGATTAAAAAACCATTAATACAATTGATCCGCGAGTTCAGTATTTTAAAGAGTTGAATATGGATTCAACACGTGTTTACACGGGTTTCTAACCTAGTTGTATATGTAAAGCAAACCATTAGGCATGAATAAGATGAAGCTTTCTTCTCTTTTCTCTTTATTTCTAACATATATCATGTTCTAAAACCTTACACATCTCATTTCTCATCTCTATTTCTATATTCTTATATATATATATATATATATATATACAAATTTATAAGAATTTGAGTCATATTTTATAAATATCAATACGTCATTGTGTCGTGTTTATTTTTATCTACGTTTTGACATAAAATTTATCATAATTTGAGTCATTCTATAAATATTTTTATAAACCAAAAATGACTTAGTTTTATAAAATTTATACCAAAAAACAACAAGTGTATATTTGAATTTTTATAAAACAATATATACATCTATAAAATAATATTTTAAAATAAAAAACTAAATAAATAATAAAAAAAAATTAGTGATGAACAGTAGAGCCCTAAATTTAGGGGCTTACTTTAGTAAACTTTAAAATAATTTGGGGGATAAAGAATATAGATAGGGAGCCTGATTTAGAGAGAAAATTTTTTTTTTGACATTTGCCTTAAATTCTGGAGATAGATAGTGATTTGTTCTCGTAATGTGAATGCTCTTACTTTAACTTGTTACTCTAGCTATTAAGCCCACTAAGTGATTATATGATATCATCAAGTCTTTTGGTTGAATGGTAGCCTCATGACTTTTCAAATGAGAGGTCATGGGTTCAAGTCTCGCTTGAGACAAAATGTTTAGTTTAAGCCAGGGTTTCCTAGTTATGGGTTTCCTCTTCGGTGGCAGCCTCATAACTTTCCAATTGAGAGGTCATGGGTTCGAGTCTCGCTTGAGACAAAATGTTCAGTTTGAGCCAGGGGTTTTCCCAGTTGTGGGTTTCCTCTTGGGTGGTTTGGGACCGGGTCTCCACGCTTTTGTTCTTCGGGCAGAAAGGTGACCCGTTTACCAGGGTGATCCCGGGTGTCCGGACCTTTGTTGTTAAAAAAATAGTGATTATTTGATTTAAAAAATAATAAATATCATATTAGGGTTTTAGAACTTTTTTTTTGAACGGCCCCCCGTCACATGGGAGAGCATCGTTCAACTCCGGCCAATATATTGTCTTAACCGGGCCCACTTGGCATCAGAGTTGGAGAGCATCCAAGGAAAAATCTCACTCAATACGGCCCCTTCCGGGCTTGAGGGAGAGCCGAGGCTCGAACCCTGGATCAGTGTGGGTAAAACCTTGTTGCATCAGCCTAAGAACTATGACTCATTTGCATGCCTCAGAAATTAATGATGGTGACAGGGATTAAACCCGGGTCCCTTGGGACTTCAGGCCTCAGCTCAACCAGTACATCACAACCTCTTTGACTAATCTAGAACAATGATTTAGATGGAGAAAAGGTTTAAAAACTCTTTCGAGTGAAGACGATTGGCTTTGCATGCCTCAGAAATAAATATCATATTAGGGTTTTATAACTAATCTAGAACAATGATTTAGATGGAGAAAAGGTTTAAAAACTCTTTGGAGTGAAGACGATAGGCTTTAGGCCGTCTTTTTCGTTGGACCGAAAAGCAAACTGGCCACACAGGCTAGACTTGTGGGCTAGACCCGTGGCTGCTGGGACCCTCATCTGTCCAAGTATAAAACGAAATTTATTAAATCCCAGAAATTTCAGTACAGCCCCTGGACTTCTAGAATTGTTTATTTCTAGTTGAAATGTAATGTGTATGGAGATGTCATCATCAAGGGCTTGTGAATCTCATAATGGATAATGACATAAATTTAAGAGTATGATTAGATGAATGTGTTTGTTTGTTGTTCTAAAAAATAGAGATGCTTTCAAATGAATTAACATTAAGCAAATTAAAATATAAGACTTTTTCCATAAAAAAAATTTTAACATTAAGTAAAAAAAGATATAATAAGGCCAATAAACAGTGGTGTGAGATATTTAGCTATGATTAAAAATCACTTCAATGCACATCTTAAGACTTTTTAAAACATTGGTTAATTTTACAATTTCCTAGTTTTTGACTATTTGGTCAAGTTTATAGTCAAAATCACTATATTTAAAAATTAGTGTAATTAGACATATTTTCACTAGGGTTTTCATGTAAAGAAAAGTGATAGATGATAATCATTGGTAAACAATAATCAAATCAATAGCACCATTTTGTACAAAACAAGCCCATTTTATGTTAAAATGATCAATTTCCATGTAATATTTTTCGACAAGTAAGAACCAATATACACTTGAGGATTGTTGCAACATAGATCCGCCAAGATAGATGTTCAGATCATCAAAACAGCTAAAGAGATGGAACAACCACACTTCATCTACCGCGTCTCGACCCAGATCTGCAAAATCATGAAGAACTCGTTACAAGGGGCCAGTGACCGAGGTCTTTGGACCACCATCTTATGCCTAAGTCAATATTCGATTTCATCATTGATGTGCTTATGTATGAAGTAACAGAGAATATATGCAGGAATGGAAAAGAAGATCCTTACCATGGAGGTTAAGTATCTCTTATATTAGAAGCATATGGGTTAGGGTTTCCGTGGAGCTTTACGTGCTAGGCTCAAAACTGTTGGGCCAGGCCCGATAATGATCAAAATCAAACACCCATAGGATGTTAAGAACATCTATTATAGTAAGTCTACACTAATGAATCAAACTCACGGCATCAGAACCAATTTTTAGGGTTTGAGTAATAAAACCAACTCAAAAACATGAACCAAATTGAGAAATCACTTACTATGTGTTGAATGATCACTAAGATGGGGCATAAATGTCCAGTAATCATTGTTTGAAAAATCTATCCCTCTCTAACTTGGTCTCTCTATATGCATACTCTCTAGAAAGCGATGGACTTCAAAATTAACACAAGTCAACAATGTTTTGAAAACCGGACCGGCCGGTCGGACCAGGAACCGGGACCTCCACCGGTCCGGTTACATGCTCTGAGACCGTTTGCTGGTTGAACCGGGCGGTTCAAGCGGTTCAGAGGTCGAACCGTGAACCGGTGGTCGAACCGGGTAGTTTAATTTTTTTTTTTTTTAAATTTTACTATTTTTTTATTTTTTTTATCCTATAGTCCTCCTACTTACTTCTATTTACAATTTTAACTCAATTTGGCTCTTTCCTTTTAACTTATACGCTACCACAGTTCCTCCAAAACCCTAATCAAAATTAAAATTGAAGATTCAAAAGAATTAAAATTCATACAGACCTACAACCCTCGTCCTTGACTCAAAATTGTTTAAATGGTTGTATATGTAGTATTTGGAATTTTTATATTTTTCTATATATTTTTATGAATATTTATATTATTTATTGCGTTATCCGGTTCTTGAATCCGGTCCGACCAGTGAACCTCTAAGACATCCGGTTCGGTTATGAAAACATTGCAAGTGAACTATTCAACTTCGGAGAAACTTTACATGAATGTCATATTGGGTTCTCAACTTTGTTGTCTTAATTTATTAAACGCCAAACATGAAACGTGGGCTTGATCAATTTTGACCTCACAGTCTTTTTATTGACTTTTTGGTCATCAAACAACTTAAATTTTATACAAAACACAAACATAATAAAATAAGATTTCCATCCTTGAAAAAAAATAATGACAACCCTAAATATATATTACAAAAAAATTAAGAGATAGTTACCACTAAGAGCAGCTCGGATCCAAAGCGAGAATCCAGATGGCCAATCTGGCATTTGGTTTCAAACATCCCTATTGTTGCGGCGCTCACTTGTACGCTTTTAGAATTCTAAACGCGTGCAAACGGGTAGGTCGGCCACTCTCACACACCCATATTTAATTATTGTTTTGTGTATTTATACTTTTTTTTAATATTAGATATTACATGATATTAGAGAAAAACTATATTATAGTTAAATAAAAATTAAAAAATAAAAAATAATAAAACTTAACTGTTTCTTAGAGATGCTACCACTTAGTAACTGATAACCCATTTCTACAATACTTTTCAAAACCGAACTCAAACATGCATTTCAAAACTACCTATTTCTAAAAAAAATCCTTTTATTTAATAGGTATCACAACATAAATGCAAACAAATACACCAATTGTCATAACATGCATGTTTAAATGACATCCAATTTATATTTAAACCATTAGATCCTTCAAAACTCTTGAAGCATATTGTCTACTTTCTTCACAAAAAGCTAACGAGTTTGATTTTGATTGTTCTGGTGGAAACTTCAAGCCACTCATCATAGATTACTCACTCAAGCAGACTTAACTGCTACTCATCATCAATGGTGGACCCACAAAATTTTTGCATGGTTGTCGGGATATTTCAGTGTTCGAATGTTTATTAAAAGGGATTTTTGTCAAGTCGGGTCATTGAATTTTTTACTGGATTGAGTTGGGCCATCGAACATTTTTCACCGGATTAAATTAGGTCACCGGAATATTTTGAGTTGAAATTTTTTTGCCGGGTTGAAATCCGTTCATTTAAGTGTCCGTGTTCTTTTATTTGTTCGGTTAAAGTTAAACGAATGAACACGCACAAGCCTCGTTTGTGTTCGTTCGGTTCGTTTACAGGCATAGAGGAGGGTTTTACAAAAGCCGGTTAATTGTTTAGAAATGAAGAGAAGGCTTAGTGTGAATGGTTATTAGGTTAAATGGTTAGTGACCTAACTTAATTGTTTAAAAAGATTAATGGTTAGATCCAGTTAACTAAATAATTTATAATAAGTTTTATTTGTTCAATTAGTTTATAACAATTATTAATAAGGTTTTTTTTTCAATTTTAAAGCTTTAGATTTTTTTTTATTTGATATACCTGATGGAGGCCGACGGCGACCGACCTAGGGTTTCGACTTTCGTCGGGTTCAGAAGGATTCCGGCATCAAGACCAATGGAATACAGTCGACTATAGGAAAAGATCTTCTTGAGAACTCAGTAACAATAGTAGGAACGACGTGCATGGCCGATTTAGGGTTTCACAAAATCCAAATTTCAAGAACTTGCAGGACCTCTCGGTGTCATTCTATGTAAGCAATTTCAATCCTTCATTGACAGCTAAGGAGCAATTTTTGAAATTCAGTGTTAGCTTCGAAGGTAGGGCTGGCAATTTTTGACACGGACCTGTTAATACAACATGACACGACACGTAATTAACATGTCTCGTGTTTGACCTTAACAGGTTTCGTGTCTTAAACAGGTCGACACGTTAAGACACGGTTAAATTCGTGTCTAAACAGGTTAAAGACATGTTAACCTGTTAAGACCCGTTAGTGACATGTTAACACTTAACATCCTGTTTGCATCTAGGCCCAGCCCAAGCCCAACATTCCAATTTCCAACCCATCGGCATCTTTACCTACGCATGTCTTCTGAGTGTCTGACTCTTGACCTAATATTTGAAACTTCAGACTCCATCGACTCCTCACCCCTCTCAGTCTCCATCGTCCTCACAATCACACCTCTCCATTTTCCTCACACCTCTTCGGTCTCCATCGCCGCTCGTCGTCTCCATTCAAGTAATGTGCTCGTCATCTTCCTTACGCCGCTCAAGTATTGCGTTCGTCCACTCAGAAGTACTACATATTAACTGTTTGAATTGATTAACTGCTCGAATTGATTAGGTTTAGTATTGCTACAATAAACTTCTTGATGTGTATTACTTGTGTGTATGGCTTCTGATTCTCCATTCTATTAATTGATTAGCTGCTCGTCATCTCCATCTCCATCTCCATTTTTATGAAGTTTTTGCATTTTTTTCTTTCATTACATATGTGATATTTATTCTCTCTTTAAACAGGTTTCTAACCAGGTCCCTTAACATGTGACCTGTTTCTAAACAGGCCATGTTCGTGTTTAGAAAAAATGACATGATTAATTATCGTGTCGTGTTCGTGTCTAACACAATAGGTTATCGTGTCTTATCGTGTCGTGTCTGATATGTTATGTCAGGCCTATTCGAAGGAGAAGGATGGCTGGCTTGGGTATTGGGTCTTTGGTTAGTTTTAATAGTGCCCTATTACAAAAATGGAGGTGGAGATTTGTTAATGATCCGACGACCATATGGGTGAAAATTATTACTTCTATGTATGGGTCATATGCGGGGATCTTGCCTGTCCCTAAAGGAAACAGTGTGTGGCAAAGAATGCTGAAAGAGTTTCGTAAACAAAATGATTTGGGTATTGTTCCTCTAAACTCGATACATAGGCAGATTGGGTGTGGTAACAAGACAAGTTTTTTGGCACCAGAAGTTCCGGAGATTATTTGTCTTAGAAGTGGAAAAAGATTGCTTAGTGGTAAACAGAGTGGCTCCAGAGACGTGGGCATGGCGTAGAGATATTCGAGGAGGGGTCGAAATCTCCCAGTTTCTAGAATTGCGTAACCTATTAGATGGGATTTCCCTTTTGTCATATAGAGATTGGTAGGTTTAGTCGATGCCGGGGATGTCAGATTTTTCAGTTAAAGGGGTTCGAAAACATATAGACGATTACATGCTTCCTAGTGGATCGAGAAAAACAGTGTGGTTTTCCTACTTGTCTCGTAAAATAAATATTTGTGGTTGGAGGGTTTTGGGAAATCGGCTTCCCACTAGGGTGAACTTGGATGCTAAGGGCATTGATGTTCCGTCTATTTTATGCCTCTTATGTGATGATGGGACGGATTATGTTCCTCGTGTTTTTGGTGAGTGTGGATCGATTAAAAAGATATGGGAGTTGATTGAAGGGTGGCTTGATTTGCAATTACCAGTTTTGAGATTTTCTCTGGACTTAATGGATTGGTTGGATCAATTATCTCTTATCATGGCAAAGAAAGAAATAGTGTGGATGATTTTCTATGTTACTTGGTGAGCTATTTGAAAGTTTCGAAACGATATGGTATTTATGAAGACTCGGCCAAAAAATGTGTCGCTATTTGATAATGTTTTTTATTCATACTATTGGTATTCGGGTAGGAAGAATAAGTGCAAACGAACTTGGATACAATGGTTACAAAATCCCCTTTTACTTGTGTAATTCTTTGTTTTGCCGTCTAGCGTCTTGCTAGTCGGTTTTAATAAAACTGTCGTTCCCAAAAAAAATTATGGGGGTTGGTGTCAAAATTTCATAAGGATACTTTTACTCAAGCACACTTATCTGTAAAGTTCTCTTCTAATGCACAACCAATAAATCAAAAATACATTGATGATATTTGAGGCGAAACATT
This sequence comes from Smallanthus sonchifolius, assembly GCA_023525975.1. Classification (NCBI taxonomy): domain Eukaryota; kingdom Viridiplantae; phylum Streptophyta; class Magnoliopsida; order Asterales; family Asteraceae; genus Smallanthus; species Smallanthus sonchifolius. The sequence continues at coordinate 17,861,909 of CM042018.1, read as the reverse complement.
TTTTATCTTTCCTGTGTACATAGTAGAATGACATAGGATTCATGTGTTACATATGATAAGATCAAAAATGTCTTAAATCAGCTTCAAAGTAATATATACTATCAACGCAGAAAATCCTTTGAATTACAGTTGTGATATTTTTATATATAGTGTGTGTGAATTTTTATCTTCTTCAAGAATGTTCGACCATATATGGCGTTTAAACCTTTTGGATCAGCTAATAAAGCAAGTTTTATGGGCTCTTTCGGTTCTACCATCGTCAAATCTATCAAGGGTTCTCTTTACTTCATGCAACCGCGCTCTAAACTCTTTCATCCATGCCTTAAATCGACCCTTTAGCTTTCGAAGCTCATGTTTGTGACCTTTTCTTGAGTTCAGCATATTGTCCACGTGGAACCCGGAATCATTTTCTTGAAGCTCAAGTATCTGTCTTATCGTAAGATTAGTTTCCCCATAATCGTCTTGGCGTCGATTAGGGTTTTGAGGAAAAGGAGTGACTTCATTCGGCTTCGTTTCTCGAGCTGATTCTAAGTTCATCTGGAGAAAAAATGTCTTTTGTAAAACGTTGTTGTATATGAAAGATATTAACACTAGTAGAAAATTATCTTCAAAGACGGAAATATCACTTACAGGCCATTCTATCAGTGATCATGATGGATCATCAACAGTTAGTCAAATTTCAAAAATGAAAAACAAAAACATTAAGTATATGTCGCTATCCGTCAGTAATGAACAACTGATTTCCGACGGGTAAGAGAAATTCTCACAAAAAAAATAATAAATAATTTTTTTTATACTGGTCGGTAATCATCGATGGATTAGTGATGAATATGAAAGATAAGGATTTCTGATAAGGCTTTTCAGTCTTTACCCATGGACCTTCATCGTTGGATTACCGACAGACCCTACCTTCATCGATGGTTCGCCTATGGTTTTGTCAGACTTTAATGGTCATCTAATTTGTAGTGTAAAGGTGAGGATAAAATGCAATGAGATGAGATGAGATGAACATACTTGAATAGAAGTGAACTCATCTTGCCATAATTTCTCCTTTGAATTCATCTTATCATCGTGTAACTCCCATTTCCTATGAATTTGTTGAATTTGGATCTCCAAGTTAGAGTTTTCCCGTTTCTTGTGTCGCAAGGCAGCCTCGCTCCTCAAAACTTGTCTTTCAAGGTTGCGAATGTAGGATGTTGACACTGTGACATGTTCCTAAATAATGATAAATCATTGAGTTACCTCGGTCTTTCAAGCTTTACATATCGTAGAACGCTTTTCAAATACGAGAAGTACCAATTTTTCTTTGTTCTCTTCGTGTAAATCCTCGGCTTCTTTGGTATTTTCGATGGCAAGCTGGTGTCTTCGACTTAACCAAGCTCGAACCACTAACAATGAAACAAAGTTTAAGAGCTTGTTGGGTTCGTTCCAAAAGGGCGATGTGGGCACACAAGGTTTCAATATGGTCTCACCTGACTGCAAGTAAATGATCATTGTCTCCTGATTCCTCAACGGTTTCCACACGAACTCCTGATTGATGTGGGTTCGTGTGAGCCTTTCAGTCGAAATTTGGAACTCTTTTCTCGCTTTTTCACCACGAATAACTACAAAAGATATGCACAATTACTTTCTTGAATTTCTCGAATTAGATATATATACAACTAAAAAAGCATTTTTATCTGAATTTTTTTCTGAACCGGTGAACAGGTAGAACGTCCGTTTGATGACCCATGTGACGTCAATACAATTGACAAATATTATCTTTCTATATATGATAAATAATTTGTAGTTATGCTTTTAGGGAGAGAATTGATTGACATGTCTAATGAAAAAAATCTAATACAACTAACTAAGTTAATGACAAACAAATTTAGAAAATGCAAATATATTTTGTGTCAATAGATAACTAGACCTATAGCTATACTTATGAACTAGGTATATCAATTGTGTACTTTTTATTAAAATGCAATAAATGTCATTAATGTTCTGCCTTCGTGGTCAGGGTTTTTATCAAAGGGTTTTCACTCTGTGAAGGTTATGGCTTCAAATCTTGTAAGGTTCACTTCATAAAAACTAGAAACACCATCTGCAGATTTCGAATTCCTTGAAAGTTGTTTGGGTAGACTGATATACGAGTCCTCTCGTGAGACGTACCAGTTGAGCTCACGCCGTTAAAAAAATTAAAATGCAATAAATAATTATCTAAAATTAAGAAAAAGAAACATAAAGAATGAATTACATGATTGAAGTGTAATAATCGCTTCCTTAAGCTTGTGATAATGAGAGCGTGCTTGGTATCCACGGAAACATTTTTGGATTCCGATTATGCCCTTCTCTTCATCTTCCTCTCCACCAACTTTCATTAGATTCTGCATATAATCATTGTAATATTCTATAACACGTATATTTTTAAAGAATTAAAACATTATAAACCAAATATTTAAAATGTTATCAAATGAAAAAATAAGAAAATTTGTTAATCAAAGTCAATTTCAATCATTTTTTTTCCAACAATACTACAAGTTCATTTTATATGAAAAAAAGTTACACTTACAATCTAATTATAAACTTTTACGTTATTGTTATTATAATCATCGTAATCGTAATATGGCACATTAACATAAGGCAGTCAATACTGGTTTCATGTTCACGCCCGCCACGTTAGGGGCGGACTTACATACACGGGAGGGGGTTCACAGGAACCCCCCGAGTTTCAAAATTTTTATAGAACGTTAGGTAAAAAAACTGGGGTGAACCCCTTAAAAAATTATGGGGTGAACCCCCTTACAAAGTTTAACAAGTGGTGTAGTGGTTTAGACTTTGCATTATAACCTGTAGTTTTTTGTTTCGAATCCCTTCACTAACATTTTTTAAAACCTTTTTTTTACCTGATTGGCTTATTTCGTATGGGCTTGTGCCCTTGACTCAACGTTTGGGCCTTGTCCCTTCGTATAAGCCTTATTGGGCACTTGGGCTGGTAAATGGTAATAACTAATAACAAGTTTCAGCAGTTAGGAATTAGGGAAAGGAAAGAAGCAGAGGTCGCGGCTCCAGCCTCCACAGCCTTTCAAGTTTCAGCCTCCAACTCCAACTCCGCCTTCCGCCACTGCTGCTCCCCTGCCGTCACCGGCCCACCTCCCGCCAGTCTCTCCACCATATGTTAGTTGACTTTTTATTCACTTTTGTTTATTTGTTTGAAAAAGATAATCTAGGGTTAATTTAAATGTTAATTTAGATGTTAATTTGAATGTTAATATAGATTTTAGATGTTAATTTGAATTTTAGATGTTGATTTAAGTTTTAGATGTTAATTTGAATTTTAGATGTTACTTCGAGGTCCAATATGAAAACAATTGTCAAAACATGGCTATAGAATAAAAAATACAGAGAATCAGCAAAACATCAAGTTCAATAAAAGAATATTTACATACTATGATTTAGTTAACATGCATTTTGTGTCAAACTATTAACCATTTGACCTGCTATATCTGGATTATAAATGTGGATAATTCACAACAGTGAAGAGTCTTTAAATGATCCTAAACATACAATATGCCTAGCAAACCAGTTCAATATTTGATACCCAACAAAGCATCATTCAATATACTATGCTACATATAGAAATATGATTCACTTAATTGATTTTGTAGGGAAAAAAAATCAAATGAGATCACAGACTTATAATCTAATTTATGAGATATTAAACCCATAAAATAGAATGATCATAAGAACAACTTTAGAAAAACATAATTAAAAAGAAATTCTACAAGCTGTTTTTGGTTATTGGATTCCAATTCTTAAAACTGAAATTAAAAGGTTCTGAGATGATCATCAAAAGTATGATAACATTAGTCCCTAAAACCTAAACTCATTAAGCACATAAAATTAACAAAATATGCAGCAATAACTCCAATAATCCAAACAAAAAAAAGATTAAAACTACGAATAGATCAAATCAAAGAAATTACATATGCAATTCAATAATACCCACTAAATTGGGGGAAAAGATCAAAACAAAAAATAATAATAAATTACTAACATTTTTTTATTATGTTATCGTATTTTTGTTATGTGATGAACTTTACCCGACCCGAACCATCGAACCGACCCGAAATTTTTATGTCCGCCCTATAAAATTGGAGTATCTAAAAACAGTGAACCCCTTGAAAAAAATTCATTAATCCGCCACTGCGTCACGTCACCGCCACATCAACATGGGGCAATCACTAAAGTGCGTAGTGGTTTCACAATCCACACGCAAATATATACACATATATATACATAACACACACATGAGAGAGAGCCCTTTGCCCATGAAACCCCTCACCCCATGCACGCCCCAGGGGGGCGGTGTTCCACGCTCGTGAAAGAGCCAGGTGGCTCACACCCTGGCTTTCACGCTTCGATTACAGATAGTCTAAATATCCTAAAATGAATGACTTATTGTATGTCACCTTATTAAAAGCAATGCCACCTTCGACGAATTCGAATACATTTCTCTTGCTCCGGCTATCTACAAACTCTTCCTTCGTCTTGCCACCAAGTTCTTGCATGTGAAATGACAAAACTGCCCTTCTAGCTCGGCTGGTCGATATCCGAGCCTTGGAAACGGGACGTTGAGGCAAGATTGGCATCTTTCCATGATCGACATGACTTTCTTGGCTTTGAAGTTCATGAAGCATGAGTTCAAGGGTGCTTAAAGAAGCCATTTTTGAAGATCATAGAAGTTTTGTGGTGAGAATTGAAATACATGTATATGAGTTGGATATTAGAAGGAGATGATGGATTGGGGACATTAAAAATTTAAAACTTGGCTCAAATTATGTTTCATGGGATTTGGACTTTATTGAGAGTTGGTACAAGTGTTAATGCAAGAGCCTTTTGTGGCTTTTTAAGCAACTCTTCGAAGGATAATGCTCTCATTAGTTTTGTGAATATAAATACTTTGTCTTTTGCTTTTATGTCATTCTTTGTTCTCTTGTTTAAGGACATCCACCCATTTTTAATACATACATATATAATATTCCCTTTATTTATTGTGATGGGTATATAGATTTTTTTTAATTGGTGTTTAACAATTGTATTCAACTGAAATAAATAAATAAATAACCCGACCAATCAATCCATGCCACGTGACACTACGGACAAAAGCTACCAATCCTGAATAACAACGGTTCACCTCTTGCTAAAATGTAGTTAGTTACAATTGTATTTGTTTGATAAATTTGGAAGTTCATGTACTTGTATGCTTCAAAAATTGACATAGAACAACTGTTTGTTTAAAATACATATTTTTTTCTTTCTTAAAATAAATATTTATTTTAAAAAAAATATTTATTCACTACCCATAAAATTTATATTTGATTAGTTTAACTATAATTTTATAAAATGGAATGGTAATTATTTAATTATCATTTATTTCAAGACGGATGAAGTTGTATACATACTACAAATATAGTATTTTTTTTTAACTTTGTTTTAACGTAGTTTTTTTTTATTTAATTTGTTTTTGTTAAATGCATAGGAGTAGTTTGTTGGCAACAATAAAAAATCTGAAAAGGAAAAAGAAGGGAGATGAGGATTAAAGATGAAGGATGGTCATTGGTTGGGTGTGGATGAATGATGGTATTTAGAGGTTTATACCAAAAGTACAAGTAGGTTTTGGAGACAAAATCATAGGGATCTAAAACTAGGCTCAAATACCAACTACATAATATATTGCATTAATAATATTAAATTTATAATTTTTTGACATCAAAATTTTTTAAATTTACTAAAATGATTAGAGATTTATTAAGAGGTTTAAATTAATTTAATGAGCAAATACCATAAAAAAATCTAACATAATTTTTGTTTTTTTCTCATAAAAGTTTCTTAACAATTATTTGCACGTAAAAAAACTAACATACTTTATGTTTTTTTTTCACAAAAGTCGCTCAATAAATTTTTGCACAAACAAAACTGATATAATTTCTGGTTTTTCTCACAAAAATCACTCGACAACTATTTGTTCTAACAAATGAGTGCCGAAGCAAGTCAAAGGAAATCGATCGACAAATTCATTCTATAAAAAGATAATTTGTAATCAAATTAAATTCATTTTGTAAAAAACCGTTAAAAACTTTGAAAACACATAAGCAATCAAATTAGTTTGCAATCGAATCGCTTGCTTTGCTCTTGCTTATGTCGGTTGATATTTAACTTTAAGTTTCAAGATATATAATCTGATTTTTCCTTAATAATTTTCGTTTGTTTGTCTAATTTTTTTTTTGACGTCCCGGTACAAATTTTGTTAAAAACGGAGTCGTATTCAAAATAGAGTATTTTTAGGTATCGACGGTGACGTGCTGCTACCATGAATAATGAGACCGACACCGACTGAAAAACATCGGTACCGTTATATAACTGTCTTTTATCTGTGTTTCGATCTCCACAACCGAGTCACCGTAACTTCATATGTTTCTTTTATGTATTTAACCACGTTTCCTTGTGTGTTTAGCCACGCTAATGTCGCCACCTCAACCGTTTAAGGTCTGTCTCTCGTTGTGTAGTGCGGGGCAAAGTTTATTTAACCACGTTTCTTTTTGCTGCTTAGTCACGTTAATATCACTGACTCTATCATTTAAGGTTCGCCTCCCACCACATAACGTAATTTTACATTTCTAGTTACCAACAAAGACAAGAGGAAGGTGGATATAATCATGAACAATATGTATGTTGTGTTTCCATTATTTAATACTCTCTTCCTTATCATTATTGTTTAGTAGACTTAGAATTGCAACTATAAAGTAAGAATAAATAACTTTTTTAATATAATAAACTTTAGAATTAATTATCTAAATGATACGGTGTTAATTATGAAAACCGTTTCTCCTTAGATGGTCCATAATCTCAATGTTTGATAGATGTTTTGGTTTTTCGTCCAAATAAAATGAATGAAAATAACATTTGCCATCAGGCTTCTGGTCTGGTGGTCCGAGTGTTTTCCTGTAAAAAGGTTTCCTTCTGTGAAGGTCATGAGTTCAAATCCTTACGAGGTTAATTTTGCTAGTACCATCCACAGGTCTAGGTGTTAGCCGTTCAAAAAAAATAACTTTTACACCTTTTTTGTATTTTTGATTTTTTATAAAAACTGATGCAAGTCGTTTATGGTTTTTAATTTAGGTTGATTTACAGACTTAAGCGCAAGAGATGGTGACAGGACAACAATGAAGATATTGTAGACTTGTGGTTTTAATTTGTCGGTTTTGATGGTCTAATCAAAGTGTTTGGGTGTGTGAGAATTAAATCGAACATGAAGCGATGTAGGTGTTCAAAACTAAATAAATTAAAGAGAAACCACTGGCTTTAGTCCAGTGGTTGTGGCAATGAAGATTCAACCTGCCCACGCAGGTTCGAATCCGAGCCGAGCCGGGTTTTAGTCCGGAGTGCGTTACGCTAGCGGGGTTTGGCCTGTGTAGCGGCGCAACTGTTGTCAAGTGGCAGCAGGCTCCATGGTTTCCCCGTGAAAGTCTAAGCCTCTCGTTCTAAACCCGCGGGCCCGGTTCAGACAACGTAGTGTTCAGGCTGAGGGGTAAACGGGTCTCCGATTCGGAGATGCGACTGCCACTTAAAAATGAAGGTCGCCTTTCAAAAAAAAAAAAAAAAATTAAAGAGAGAAGAATATTTTAGTCATTTTATTTTAGACGAAATACTAAAATAAAAGTGAAAATTATAAGTAAATAAAAACGAGTTTACCAGAGTCGCTAACCGGCCTGCGACGCCCATGCACAAGAACAATGCAGGAGCCAATCAACTCACGGATCCAAATCAAACCAATGGCATGGAATTCCCCGATCATCGCCATGTGCTGGCCACCCTAAAGTGTTACTTGTGAGAATCGAAGCTATGAGACGTTCTACCGCTAGGCCACTTTGGAAGTGGTTAATCAGAAGTAAATAGTTTTTAAAATAGAGGATTTTCAAAATGGTTATCATACCATATGAACGATTTATTTAATTTACTTTAATTTTTATTAATAAGAAACAGAATTGAGTTACATGTTTATTTCGGAGCTAAAGAGGTAAAAAAGAATTGGCACAAACTAAAAGTGTATTTGATATCTTTATTGCTACAAATAAGTTAATTTTAGTAATTTTTAGCTTCAAGACTCCTCAACTTTGCATTTACTACAAAGTAAGAGACGTCCAAATCTTTGTTGGTGGTGGGATAAGTATCATTTTTGCTTTGTGATTGTTTGTTTATACTTTATAGTTACTATATAAATTGTATTTTTTTGGTTTATAGCGAGTATTTCAAAATGTCTTTAAAATATAAAATACTAGGTTAAAACCCATGTATTTAGAGGTGAACAAAAAAACCGGAACCGGAACCGCCCAAGGAACTGGAACCGGTTCTACCCCAAAACCGGTTCTTCCGGAACCAACCCTACCCGTAGGATCTGGATAGGTTCCACTATTTTTAGTCAAAATCGGTACTAAAAATACCCGAAACCGGTTCTACCCAAAATCGGTTCTAAAATATGCCCAACCTTCAAACAATTAACCAATTTATTTGAGATTACCAATCAAAAGATGCCCAATCATCACAAATACATCAAGCTTTTGAAAATGCGACTTCAAGTAATAGTCGTAGTAGAAATTTAAAGGTTTGTTTGTTTAATACTTTGAGAAGTGACAATGCTAAACGAGCTCGTGGTAACACCCCAACTAGCGAGCTCGAGAGATATACTACAACGAATTTTCTTGCAAGCGTCACTTTCTAAGAAGAATTTAAAAACTTTGACATTTTGGCTTGGTCGAAAGGAAATGAATCTCAATTTCCGATCCTAGCCGCTATGGCCCGTGATCTACTAACCGTCCAAGTTTCTACGGTAGCTTCGGAATCAACTTTTTCTTTTAGTGGCATGGTTATTTCTTTGAGAAGAACAAGGCTTACCCTCGAATCGGTAGAAATGTGCATATGCTTGAAAGACTATTTGGATGTGGCGGAGGGATACAAGATTCATCTTCACTTGAAGATGAAAACACCGTTGAAGCGGAGATACACGAGGATGAGATCGACATGGGAATGTCAAGCCAACTAGAAGAAGATTAATAAATCACCAAATCAAGTCACAAAGATGATCAAAAAACGAAGTCACGAAAAGAAAAACGAAGACAATCTAGTTTTTTTTATATAATTTATCTATGTTTTATGAGTTTATGTTTTAAACATTTATCTATTTTATAATATTTTAAGTTTTTAATGTTATTGGACTTTTTAAGTTAGTTATTTATATGTTTAATTAATGTATTTATATGTTTAACTAAGTTTTTCGAATAGCCGGAAATAGGTTCTTGAAATACCCGCCTTGAATTACCGGAACCAGTTCTTGAATACCCGGAACCGGCACATAGGGTCCAGTTTTTCAACCAAGAACCGGACCTGGAACAGAACCAGTAAAAACCGGAACCGGTTCTTGAAAATACCCGATTTGTGCACTTCTACATGTATTACATGGGTTGAATAAAGACAACTTGTTGTAAACCAACAGTTTTCATAAAGATTTGTATGTTTGATGTTATTAGTGAAATAATTATTTTTAAAAAATATTTTATAAAAAGAATGAAAGAAATGTTCAATTTATAAAAAAACATATTTTTTAAATAAAAAACGTTTTATAAAAACAATTATAGAATTTATTATTATTTAATAGGAAAGAGAGACGGAAAACAAAAAAAATTAAAGAAATTTGTATAATTAATAAGAGAATGAGGCGGGAGAAAAAATGTTAAGGATGAATATAAGAGTGACAAGTGTCCCACTAAAACTTTTATTTATTATAGACTAGGTTAGAATCTCGTGTATTACACGGGTTGTATATTGAAAACGATATAACTTATAAATTTAAATTTATAAATACGTCATAACTTGTCAGACTATTATGATCGTCTGGAGATATATCAAATGGAAATGTGTGTATATAACAAATTAATATTTTTCTTTAATTAATTATGTTTTGATTTTATATTATATATTCTTATTTAATATAACTAATATTTTTCTTTAACAATATATTTATAATATCATTATTATTTAATAAGATACAGACGTATTTATTAGGAGAGAGAGGCGAGAAAACCAATATAAGGAGTCACGAGAAAGTGATAAGTGTTCAAATTAAACCTTTATTTATTAGTATAGATATGTAAACCTCATATTTAACTTAAAAAGCTAATTTATTAAACAATGTATAACTGTTGATAGGGATATTTGAAATCTACAATCTAAAAGAAAATCATAAAATTTACTTTAGAACTAAATCAAATATACAAATTAGAGTAAATTGCATACATCGCACCCATGATTTGTCAAAATTTCACCATTCGTCCCTAGAGTTTCAAAATTATAGATTTTGTCCAAAAGTTTGAAAAAAGTAACACCTTTAGTCCATGATATGACTGGCCAACTGGCTGTTAAAAAACTCTGTTAAGTGAGTGTAAAATTACCTTTTTATCCTTACAATTAAAAAAATGAAAAATAAAAAAGAAATATTAAAATATAATGGGACCCACCCCTTACCCTTTTTTCTATTAGAAAGCATAATAAATTATTAAAATATAACAACCCCTTCTTCGTTGAGTCGTTTCCACTTACCGGAAGTTAAGTCTGACGATGATTCCGATGTACGACAGGCACTCCCGACCACCTACCCCTCTTCTCCGGTCAATCTCCGATGCACCCCCACCTTCCATGAATGAACTACCCCCCCCCCCCCCCCCCGATTGTTGTTTTAAACCACTCATTTGTTGCTGCGAAAACAAAGCATGGGTAATGGAGGTGGAGGTTGACGAGATCTAGTAAATTGTCGGCAACACCACGAATTTTCAATCCCCTCTTTCCATCTCAAGAGAATCGTCTATAGCTATGAAAAGAGGTGGAGAAGACCAGAGGTGAGATAGGAGTGTAGGTGGTCAGATATTGTTGTCGGACTCATCGTCGAAACCGTCGCCGTGCTCATCGTGAAAACGAGGAAGAAGGGGTGGGTCAAGCATGGGACTAAAAGGTCTTACTTTTTTTCCAAACTCTTTAGACCTAATCCGTAATTTTAGAACTCTAGGAACAAAAAGTGAAATTTTGACAAACTATTACAATGCGTATGTTTTTTCTTGAACGGCGAACATTGAATGTTGTGACGTCGCACCTTCCCGTCACATGGGAGAGCCTCGTCCAACTCCGGCCAATATGTTGTCTTAACCGGGCCCACTTGGCGTCAGAGTTGGAGAGCATCCAAGGAAAAATCCCACCCAATACAGCCCCTTCCGGGCTTGAGGGAGAGCCGATTCTCGAACCCTGGATCGACATGGCTAAAACCCTGGTGCATCAGCCTAAGAACTAGGCCTCATTTGCATGTCTAAAAAATTAATGATGGTAGTAGGGATTGAACCCGGATCCCTTGGGCCTTCAGGCCTCACCTCAACCTCTTTGGCGAAACAATGCGTATGTTACTCTAGAAATTATATTTAACTGAATAAATTAAAAGAAAAATCTTGCGTATAAAGCAAGCAAACACAAGATTTTTTTGCTAATCAAAATCTTGCACACATGGGAATTTAAGCTTCATAGAATTTTCCTATAAGTTCCACAAGTTTACCAAATTCAAAACAAACAGATCCTAACACAGAATATTCTTAGTAATACCATAAAATAGCACCAAGAACAAGTTTTTTACAACAAATTTGTAAACAATTCCAGAGCAAGATAGCTAAAAATACAAAATTTTGATGAAATTCAAGCCTGAAAATATAACTAGTTACCTTGACGCATGCGCTTAATTCGTTCAAGCGCGCCAAGGCGGCTTCCACCATCTCCATTTTCAGTTTCTTTTTCTTGTGCTTCTTCTTCATCCCTTTTTCTAATAAGCCCTCCAAACACAGCTTCTGGTACATCTTTCTGTGAAATTTCAACTTTGCCATCATCATCATCATCTTCTTCATCACTTCCACTTCCTTCAGGAAGTTCAATCTCTTCCTTGTTTTGGATAATTCCAGAATCCTTTTCTGACAACTGTACGCCACCATGCACGAATCTAGCAGCGGTGGTGTCACTGGCGGCAATATTGTTTATGGTGGCAGGTACTACCTTCCTTTCTAAAGCAGCCATTTCATCTTCTTCAGCATTCTTTGATTCATCCATGGCGGTTTCATCAGCATTAGCCTTCTGCATTATATACTCTGGTAGCATCACATGTGTCTGCAATAACCAGTTAAAACACATCACTACTATTTCTTAAAACTAACAAAAAGAAAAACAAACAAAAATAGGGTTTCCATCACTCATCTTCAAACGTATACGCCCGTTTAAATGTGTTATAGCGTGTAGCGTGCAGCGTGCTTATACGCCCGTATACGCATTTCTTTAAAAAAAATCACAAATTAACCAAATCAAATAAAGGGGGTCCATTTGTACAGCATACCTGGCTATGTCTTGCAGAAACACTTCTCCTAATACGAAGCATATCTCTAAAAGTATCCTCATTACCATGCTGTACTTCAAATTCATGCCACTTATTCCAAAAATCACCATCAGACCACCGTGGGTCCACCAACCAAGATGCATAAATGTATATTTTCCGTGCACGGTCGATTTCTCCCAAACTCTTTTCCAACTCAGCATACTTAATACACATCTTCATTGCATCCTTTTCCGGAAGCCCGTCAGACACAATCGCTTGCTCATAAATCTCCCTAGTTTTAGGGACGCCAAATATTTCAGCTGCACGGGCTATGTAAATTTCAAACATGCTAAGTTTTTCATTTGGTGGGACCGCTTTTGTTGCTTGATCATAAACCCTCATGGCTCGTTTAGCTAACCCGTAATCCTCTTCCAGTTTAGCATATTGTAGATACAACGGTTTTACAACTTCAGCAGGGGCCTGTTTGTTCAACAACCATAACAAAATAAACAATGTAAACAATTAACTGATATTGTGAACAAAAACTTTAAAGGGAAAGTAAACAAACCATTTCAACAGCATGCTCAAATAGCTCTCGAGATCTTTCAAGTTTGGATTTCCCGTATCTTTTGACAAATTTTGAGAGATAAGTAACCCAAATGTCTTTCACGTGTGGATATTTGAATATTTTCACACCTCTTTCATAGACCTTGAAAGCATCCTCAAAGTACTTATTATCCTGGACAATATTCAAGTATTATTTAGCAGGGGTAACTAATAAACAAATTATGCAAATTCAAGACAATAAGAGTGAACTCTGAATACCTCTAACAGCATTGCATAATTTATAATAATTTGTGGTGTGGCAATACGAAGATCCAATATTCTCTCATATACAGCACGGGTAGATTCCAAAGTGCCTAAACTTTCCTCTAAATCAACATAAAATGTCCAGAGTCTTAGAGATTTGTGCAACTTTATTTGTACTGGTTCATTGCCATCAGCAGCCACTGGAGTACAACGTTTTAACAGAAAAACAAACAAGCAAAAAAAAACAGTGTAAGTTGTAATTCTAGAGTCAACGTGTCAATTATCAAAAAAAAAAGAAACAAAAAGGAGAATTTCATACATACCTAACTTACTTTATAATATATACCCAAATCAAAATCAAAATATCATATATACCCTTCTTTACTAACTAAAATATCATATTTACCCATTTTAATTTAATTAAATAAAAGCCATTTAAAAAATGACCATTTTACCCTTTTTTTCTCAGCTTTACTATTTTATATTTACCCATTTGCTTGTTTTAAGCCATTTTTAGAGACTTCTGATTTGTTTTGTTTTTTCTAATGTGTTCTTTTGTAATGAATTGCTTCTATTGATTGACCAAGCATCAACCATGACCAATAAACGACTTCAGATCTCTCATTGCATTAAGTTATTGAAAGTTGTGTACCATCATCCTATGAAAGATAAGCTTTTATTCCATTTCCTTTAGTGAAGACTCCAAAATTTTGTGTTCTTTCTCCAGCATTTCAACACGTTCATCTGTTCTTTTAACTTCATTTGCTGTACTGTTTTTTAAGAGGATTTCAAGATTCCACGTTACGTTTTATCTGGGTTGTTTTAAATATCATATAAATTAATGTAATGAACACCACATAATCTACACCAGTTTTATGAAATTCCGTGGTGCAAAAGCATAAATTTTTTAACTTATAATCTTAAACGCTAAAGAGTTGAGTTATACAGAGACATTTGAGTTTGGCAAATGTTTTTTTTGTAACCTGATGAATGTTTTTAAACTTGTTTTACCTGATTGTATTAATTTGCAGAAAAATGAATTTGATTGTTGTTTCTTCAATTTTTGTTTGGCTGTAAACATGTTGGGAATGATTTTGTTCAGCAGTATTATCATATACTGCACCAGATGAATCTGGGCTAGCTTATTGTTTCAAAAAAACAACAGTAATATTGGAACACAATAAAACCTAACAAAAAATGGGCGGAACAGAGAACGCTGAGAGAAGAAACGTCTATTGTTGTATATTAAAACCTAATAAAAAACGATAGTATATTGAAACCTAATAAAAGGGTTAAAAAATATATTGAAAAGGGTAAAATTGTCCTAAATTAAAAAAATCATTAAATAAGGATGTATATGATATTTATATTTTAAGTTTGGTTTGGGTATATATGATATTTAGTAAGTTTATAAGGGTATATATGAAATTCTCCAAAAAAGAAAGTAGCTTAGGTTACCTCTGCGTTTCACCTCAGCAGATGGTTCAGCTGTAGCACGCCTCATTAACTCCAATGCACCCCTAAAATTTTTGTGTCTAAGTTCCATTTCAGCCCATTCACACCATACACTAGCAAGGTTATCAACAGCTTTATAGTTCACTTGCACAGCTTTATCAAATATCACTCTTGCATTAGCAATGTCGTTATGAGTTTCATACAACTTAGCAAATGCAACCCATAATGTATGAGGTTTTCCAACAGCTTTCATTGGATCAATTGTTCTTACAGCCTCGGTGTATGTTAATATCTGCTTTGTTGGATTGCCTTCAAAGATCTTCACTCGCCTATGCCATTGTTCAACATTATGAGGATTCTGGCGAAGAAGAACACTATTAGCTAGCTCTGGTCTTCTATCCATAAGATGCTCCAATCTTGCTATCCTTAAATCAACATCCTTTTCATCACATAACCAAAACCTCTTAAGTTTGTGTTCTAAGTTTGCCACATTAAGACGATCATCTTCTTCATCTTCATCAATGTTGTTCTCTTCCTCTTCCTCTTCCTCTTCATCCTCATCCATCCCCTCCATTTTCAAAGCAAGAACACTTTCTTCAAACTGCGAGTACGCATCAAAAATCACACTAAAATCTCTAACCGTGACAACAGTTGTCATCCCTTCTTCGAAAACATCTCTTGCTTTCTCCAATAACTTTCTTCTGATATAATAATCCGCTAACGAAGTCCATAAACGACCCACTTCATCCGTAAACTTCCTAATACCACCTCTGATAATAGCATCCACATTCAACCCTGAAATCTCAGTAGCATGTTGAGTAAGCAAATCACAAAGCTCCAACCATAATCTATGTTTTGTCTTCCCCTTAATCGAATAAAACCTATCATCGTTTAAAACACCCGCCAATCTCTCAGCAGCCTCCTGCCACAGCTCCGAATTCAACAAAAACTCAATAAGATCCTCAATATGACCAGGGTCATATTTCAAATACCTTCGATAAACCCTAAGTGACGTCTCAATCGGAACACCTCTTTGGCTCACAAAAACCAAATAAGGTTCCCAAATCCTATCATGCTGCGTAACAGGCAACGCGCAGAGCGCCCTATCAAACGTCCTACGTGTTCGAGTAACTACCTTCTGTTCAGTCAAACTAGTCAAGTACATGATCCAAATCCGCGGCATTTTATGCATAGTAACTAAAGCTCTTTCAAATGTATTGTTTAGCGTTTGGTACTGCGTGTGCGAAATCGGTAAATTACGTACCAATTCAAGGCGCTCACGGAGGTAAGCAAGCCATAACTTGTAGCTTCCGGGGAGAGCTTTGAGAGCTCGTTCATAGATCACCGCTCGCTTCTTGAAAGGTGATTCGGTTCGTGCAATTAAGTATCGCCACCATAGCTTTAGACTGAAAGGATTTCTGAGCAGTTCTTCCTCGTAGAGGAGATCATCCTGGCTTGGATACAACTCGCTTGGAATCGACATTGACGAAATTATTATGTACTGGTGATTGAAAATCAAAATCTGAATCGACTCTTCAAATATGGATATTTCAAAACCCTAGAAACTTAAACGAAAGGAGATCTCTCCACTGTGCGATGTGAAAACCCTAAAATATGGAAAATAATATCGGTTTGGCAAAATTGGGGAAAATAAATAAAAGGAAAGTATACATATGTATATATATATATATATATATATATATAGCAGAATACCTTCTTAGTTCTCCGGTTCTGAGTTCCGATTATGAAGAATGAAGAAATCGGTCCTTGTGTTCGATTTAGGGTTTAGAATCGAGCTTCAGTAGTTCCGATTATGCGAGCTTCATCTTCTTAGTTCTCCGGTTCTCCTGTTCGATTTAGGGTTTAGAACTTACAAATCGCCAAATCACCAAACGGAGTGTGACTCTGTTTGTTTGATTGAAATGGAATGATTGCAATTAATTGGGCTTAATTTGAATTTGGCGGTGGGAGTGGGCTAGGGGTTATTGGGTGGGCTACTCACTACTTAAAATAAACCGATTCGAATAAAAAGATTCGAATTCGGGTTTATTCGATTAAACCGAATAAAAGATAAAAATAAAAATTACAAAGAAGAGGATCTGGTTAAGAATCAATGAAGGGTGAATACTTGAATCAGACTTTAGTATTCGAGCAATCAAGGGCAACGAAGTCACGGAAGTCGAATAAATCGGTTGAAGCACTCGATTTCATATTTCAGATTTCAGGCAGTGAGCACTCGATGAAGTATGAATCGATGAAGTCGTGATACTTGATAGCTATGTTTGATGAAGTCATGAGACGTGAGTGGCCTAATTAAGAATCGATGAAGTCGTCGGTCATATATCCTTGATACTTAATAGCGGCTAGGTTAACTAGATAAGTATCGATGAACTGAAAGTTCAAAACTTTGTATTTTGAAGTCTTAGGTTAAGTGGTTAAGGAATAAGGATTGATGAATGGCAAGCCCATAAAAATATTTAGAAAACATGTTGAAGGCTTAAAGCACATACACTAATAAAAGAATAACATAAAAAAATTTTATGTATACAGTGAATTCTTGGGTTATTCGCATCGAATTCGGTTCGAGATATTAAATTTGAAATCGATTCTAATTCGAATAAGGATTCGAGTCGAATAAACCGAAATTCGAATTCCAATTTGTTATTCAAATACAGTTCGATTCAAATAATGAACACCCCTAAACCAAATAAGAATTAAGTTCGGGTTTTCTCGGTTTTGGTGCGGTTCGGTTTAGTCGGTTTCAAACCGAATAAGAAACACTTATTCCTTAGCAAAGGTCTCAGCTTCGAATCTAGCTGACACTGGTTTTTATGCCTTTAACCCCCTTAAAAATCATATGTCCAGTGTAAGCTATGTTTACCTGCTTTCGATGGTTATCATAGTATTAGCGGGGTCTCTAGTCTAATGACTTTTTACATTTAAGCACACTCCATCGCCATATTCTTCATTAACAAATATTGATATTTCTAGAGATCTTTTTCTTGGCTCTAGTTTTGCGATAGTATTCTTCGCAAAACATGTGAGTCGGGTCAGGCGAAGTAACGGATCAAAATGTATCGTTTTAAAAAATAGTCATTTTGGTTCCGGTCATAACTAATTTTGACAAATATGAGTATAGGTAAAAGACGGATCGTTTTAAAAATGATTAATTTAGTTTGAGCCAAAACGTGTTTTAAAAAATTGTCATGTTAACGGATAGTCGAGGTTCGGCTTTGAAAAATGTATAAGAACATAAACAAATTGATTGAGAACTTAGAGCTTTAATGGTTTAACAGAAAAGGTATGTATTATTCCCAGGTAACAACCAAGTGAATTATTATGATTCAAATTAGGGTTACTAAACAAATAGAAGATATAAAAAAACCGAATGAGCTACAAACTAGAAACTAGACGAACAAACAGCTAATGAAACGCCACCGCTATTGTCAAACACGCGCCACCCGAACTCGTGGGTTTTATATAACGTGCAACTCGTATTATCCGCAGTCAGACTCTAACCCATACAACCTTGAAACGTAAACAACAGCGACGAAAATTAGAAACAATCAATAATCGGCCGAAGAGCAAATGATTTTATAAGCAAATCTTGAAAGAATTGAGAGGTTAAAAGGGTTTTAAAATCACGTATAACAGTTTCTTTGCCAATCTTGATATGGGATACCGTTCACAGTTTTATAAATAAATTACAATAAAGTTAGAAAACAAATACAACTTGAAAGGAAATTACCATATGGGTTACAATTGAAATAAAGCAATGCGAAGGACGAGAAGAACACAAGAATTTGAGGCTCGTGTTGTACACGGTTCTCTTAAAACATATCGCGCATCTCATCTAAAAACGCGTTTGTCTCCTAGGGTATAACGGCAAAAAGCACTTAGTACTACTGAAGCAGACCACTGAGCCTAAAACTCACCATCAAATGTATGCAAGAATGTTTTGCTGGAAAATGTGTGTTTGAGTGCTCTTGATATCAAGTCTCCCAATTTTTTGGTTCTTGATCTCTAGCATCTCTTCACTAAGGTAACAACTTTCTTTAGTAGTTGAAGCAACATGAAACATCTCACCATTAAACTCAGGCGTTAAACTGTATTAAACATCTTTAATACGAGTGAACTGATTTAATGTTTCTGTTTCCACTGAGATATTAAACGTATTTAACACCTTGATTAAACAAGTTGATGTTTCAACTTTTTTGGTGTTGTGAGAGAACCGATATATTAAACACATTTACCACCTCTTGTTGCTCAAGCAGTTGGAACTGAGAGAGCAGTGGCAACCAGGAGTAGTCACAACTGCTCGGTAGCAACCCATGCGACCATAAGTTGCAATCTAGACCCGCTCAATAGCACCAACTAATGGTGACATCATCAATGGGAACCGTGACTTCAGCAATAAAAACTTCCTACTGCTGAGTAGCAACTCGCGACCCGTTTGCCAAGTGCGGCATCAAAAGCCATATTACACTCAAGCCATGTATGCGTGCGTGGACGAGTGCAAGTTAGGGTGCTTCGCACCTTTTTGTTCCCCCACTTTTGTCTCATTATAAGGAAACAGTATCCTAAGAAGGCTCCCACTTATTTTACCATTCCAAAGTTTCACCCTCCTCCGATATGGGACCTTGTCCAAACACACAACTTCGAGTATCGATATATCATTCATGTTAGCTTCATTTTGGACACAATTTTGTTCATTGCGAAGCTCTCACATAGTATAACGCAAACCCATAAAATAATACATATATTAATCGTAATTACATATAATTATTTGTGTCTAAAGTTAGTGAAAATCATATTTCCACCAAGTGAAAAACTCGTTTTTTACTATTATTCCAGCATAGGTATATTATAATAGATAATTGCCAGAAGACTCAATGTCGATCGATTTAGGGCACAATCCATTTAATCGGTGAACCTCAAATCACCTTTACTACTACCCTTTTGGTTTACATACAAGAAGAAAAACAACAAATAATTCGAGTTATAGCCTCATGAAAGCAACCATGTAATAAAAACTCAAGAACATAATATAGGAAGAATCTGAAATCTAATAGAGGTAGGGTGAGTTCGAACTTTGTGATCGTGGTGAATGGGTAGAGGGAGATCTTTTTCTTTATGCCTAGTCTGACCCGTCTCCTTTTTTCATGACCCAGTCTGACCCGCTTTCCTTTTTCTCATTTTTAGTTATACTTATTTACATTCCTTATAAATAATACTTAAACCATAAATACCCAAAAACTTACATATAAATCCAAACCAACCCAAATTTAAGTGTTGGGAGAAATATTGTAAAGCATATCCAATAGTCTTGTATTTATCTTGAAGTTTGTTGTTATAAATCAAAATCCTTATCTTTGATCCAGATATGAAAAATATTTGTTAATGTTAGATATAATCCCGCTCATCCTTTATATACAAGTCCAAGGTCTATTATGTAAATAAGTATTAGTTATTAGTTTAGAGTCCTTATGTAATTCATGATAGGTAAAGGGTCTCTATGTAACATTTGTATTTAGAATGGATGTATACGTATGTGTGAATCGGTTCTATGAACCGATGCGTCGATTGAAGAAAGGCCCATTTAGGCGACGATCGTGAAGAACAAACAGTCACCAAATTGATTACCAAAATCTCTGTTCTTCTACTCATTATGTTGTTAATTCGATTTCTAATCAAGAACACACACCAATCCTGGGTAATAATGTAACATCCTAAAAATAATGTAACATCCTAAAAATAAAACGACAGTTAAAATGACGAAATAAACGAATGAGGCATGTCGGGTCGGGCCGGATGGGCTGGAAGGGGAGCCTCCCCTATAAATAGCTTAGACCTCCACCATTTCTCTCATTTGCAAGTTCTAGAGAGAGAAACCGTAGAGAGAGAAAGTTGGCGGATCGACCCGAGATTTCAGCAAAGTGTTGCTCCATAGCTCGTGAGAAGAACCTCCGGATCAGAAACTCGATTCAGGTAACAATCGGGCCTAAATCTGAGTTTTTGTTCGTTTTTGGGCTTTTCGGGTTTTGGGTGAAAAGGTAACATTTTCACGGATAAAACTGAAAGATAAACAAAGATTTGAGTTCCTTAATGGAAAACAAACGTTTTGAATGCAAACAGGTTCGGGATCTTGACGTGATCAGACCTGAATGCGAAAGTTAGGGTTTTGCGAAGAAACAGATCGTGCGTACTTATCAAGTACGCACGGAGCAGGTCCTGCATACTTATCAAGTACGCAGGAAGAGAGCACTGCGTACTTATCAAGTACGCAGGAAGAGGATCCTGCGTACTTATCAAGTACGCAGGAAGCAGGGTTTGCGCACTTGCTAAGTACGCAGGCATCATGTTGTTTAAGTAAAGTTAGTATGTTTAGAATGGTTAAACCGTTAGAGTCAGGATTGGGTTTGATGTGTATTTAACTATCAAATTCAGTTCAGAAGTGACGTAGTGGGACCTTTGTTTAGGGCAACCCGGACTAGCTTATCAGGTGAGTTCTAGAAGCCCTCTTTTAAATGTTTTATATAATGTTTTCGGGCTGGTGTGCATACATATGAAATGATGTTTTTACGAAACGATGTTTATGAAACTATGTTTACGAAATGAAATTATTTGGAATGAACGGTTTATGGAAAGAAAGTTTTATGAATGGAATGTTTACGAACGAAATGTTTATAAAGAAATGGTTTAAACTAAAGGTAAAGGGTTTCAAAAATGAATGAAAGGTTTTATGAAAAGAAAAGAAAAAGGGCAAAGGTTTTAAAGAAGTCATTACAAATCTAATCTGTCGAATGAATGGAATTGACGAATGAAGTCTGGGAATGTAATTCCCAGCCTTGTGGTAGATTATGGACAGCGAGCCATAGTTGCCATAAGAGCAACAGGGGCAGTGTCTTGGTGGCCTGTCAATGGTTTTGATGTTGTACAACTGGTAGGGAGTAACGACGGTTACTCAGGGGTTAATGTGACCCTATGTAAGGTTAAATTATGATCAGACGGTGTTATGGCCGTGAGCCATAGCCGTCGATGGAGGTTGTCGGTCTATGGACATGAGAGCCATAGGGGCAACTGAATGGGTATTGTCGGTCCTCGTGCAGTTAGCCTTGGGGGCAATACAAAAGGGAATTGACGGAATGTTGTGGCAATGACGGCGATACGTAACGGTTGTCCACGACATGCAAGGTTCCTTCGGGGACACAGAGACGCTTAAAGAAAGATACAGATTGTAGATAGTAATGTATGACTTAAATGAATGTTAAATGTTTTAAACAAATGATCTGTTCAATGTGTTTATGATGAGGAAAAATGTTTGAAGGTTTTCAATGAAGAACAAAAGGCCCTGTTTTCTTATAAGTGATGTTAAACCCTAATGAATGTTTTGAATGATGAACCATTTCTTAATTTGAACGAAAACTAGAACTCACCAGCGTAACTGACTTTTTAGTATGCACATTCAGGTTAAGGCAGGTATGGATGATGGACGGTGATGCTTGGCAAGCGAGAAGAGTTACCCGGTTGATCATGAAGACTGGCATCCCGTTATGATTAGTTTATGTTATGTTCATGTATTATACTATGTTACGCTTCCGCATGTTGAACAATGTAATGGTTATGTTTAATGAAGTATTTTCCGCTGCGTTAGTTTGATATTCAAGTTTAAGAACTGTTTGTAAATGAGTAAATCCAACAAGTGAGGCCTCCCGGGTTTTCGGCCTTACAAATAATTGGTATCAGAGCAAGGCTTTGATTCTTGTTCTTGTACACACCCCTCGTCCCTGAAACCCTACACAAAGAACAACCAAAATAGAAATTAGATTTGTTGTCCCATTCAATTCTGATTACGAAATTGAAATCAAAATCACCCTTTGATTTCTGTTCTACGATTGATAAAGAAGAAACCCCTGTTCGTCCTTTTTAGAACCATCGCTCAAAACCACAGTAAAAAAATGATTTTTTTGTTGTTTGTTTGGAGCCCTAAATCGAATAACATCATCAAAGGAAGGAAATTTTGATCTTGTTGGATATTTTTGCACAAAGATTACAAGAGGACTCATCAAGAGGATCAAATTTGGAGATTGATTCAAGATTTGTTTGCACCTTATTCGACCGAGAGGATTAGGAGCATCAAGTCAGAATCACGTTTGCCTGATTACAAGAATTTTCAGGTTTGCAAGTTCTAATTGAAATCTGGAATTTTGTTCTCATAGAATTTCTAGAAGCCTTAAAAGATTAGACTCCTAGAAAGAACATAGATTGATTTATTGTTAAGAATTCAAGGGAAACTTCATATTATCTAGAAACCCAAGAATCTGTTTTTAAGAATTCATGTCGGGTACACCGCTTGAAAACACAGGTGTAATGATACAGTATAAGATTGCGACCCTGTCCAATTTCCAATGCCCAATACTTAAATCTACAAATTATACCGTATGGGATGTACGTATCAAAACCATCCTTGAGGCAAACGGTCTTTGGGAAATGATTGAACCGACTGAAACGACGCAACTGGATGTCAAGAAGGATAAAACTGCAACGACATACTCATTTCAGTCATTACCAAAAGATCTTGTTTTGCAAAACTGCAAAAAAAAAATGGGACACATTGAAGAATAGACACATCGGTGTGTATCGAGTACGAAAGGCACGTTTACAGACACTCAATTCAAAATATGAGATGCTACGAATGAAGGAAGAAGATACGCCCGATTCGTTCACCGGAAAACTAAACGGTATTGTTTCTAGATCAAACGGCTTAGGATCAACATTTGATGAATCAACTCTGGTACGGAATGTTACTAAATTCTATGACGGATAAATTCATTCAAATAGTTGCATCCATAGAACAATACTCATATTTAGACACAATGACTCTACATGAAGCAATCGAAAGGTTGAAGACTTTCGAAGAAAGAGTCAAATTGAAGAAAGGACGTCTAGCAGAAAACCAAGACAAATTATTATTCACGCGTCATGATAATAATTCTGGTCGTGGTCAATACAAGGGAAGATGAGGACAAAGAAAGTTTCATCCACACGCCTAAGGCCGTGGAAGATTTGCTCCATTAGGAAGAGACGAAAGTGCCACACAACAAATGTCCAAGAACAACAACTTCAACAAAGGAAAGAAGTTTGTGAGAGACTTAAGCAAACTAAAATGTTTTAACTGTAGTAAACTCGGACATTTTGCAACAAACTGCCCACAAAAGGATCATGCGGAGGATCAGGCCAACCTTGTGCAAGAAGATGAAGAACCGACCCTTCTGATGGCAGTTTCAGGAGACTACAACAATCATCGGGAAATCTACTTAAACAAAACAAGTTTGGAACCCAGCAAGTACATTTCTACCGATGAAAGTTGTGGATCTAGACAACGGAGCAAGCAATCATATGAATGGCACCCGAACTCACTTCACAGATATTGATGAGAGAATTACAGGAAATGTTCGGTTTGGAGACGGGACATATGTGGAAATAAAACGCAAAGGTTCAATACTTTTGGAGTGTAAAAACAAGGAACAACGAGTTATTTCCCAAGTTTATTACATTCCAAATCTAAGAAGTAATATTCTAAGCCTCGGACAGTTAACGGAGAATGGATGTAAGGCCATCATGGAACACGATCTGCTACGACTTTATGATTTAAATCAGAAGCTTCTCATAAAGGTCACGCGCTCGAAAAATCGATTTTACAGTGTCAACCTGAAGACCGGTACACCCATCTACCTACTAGCAAACATGGAAGATGAAGCATGGATGTGGCATGCTCGATTAGGTCATCTAAACTTTGAGGCAACTAAGAATATGACTCGAAAGAACCTAGTTCATGGAATTCTCTGGATTAATCATGCAACCCAAGTCTGTGATGCATGTTTATTAAGGAAACATAGCAGATCTACATTTCCGAATCAGGCTAAGTTCAAATCAACAAAACCATTGGATTTAGTCTACTAAGATCTCTGTGGTCCTATTTCACCACCAACACCCTAAGGAAAAAGCTACATATTCCTTCTAGTAGACGACTGTACTAGATACATGTGGACATATTTCCTGAATTTGAAAGATCAAGCATTTAAGATATTCAAGGAATTCAAGTTGATGGTTGAGACATAAATAGGAACTAAGCTGGAGATGTTAAGGACAGATAGAGGTGGAGAATTCACATCTAAGGAATTCACACACTTCTGCAAAGAAAATGGCATATCAATAAAACTTACTGCACCATACTCACCACAACAAAATGGAGTAGTAGAATGAAGGAACAAGACTATTATGTCTACTACTAGAAGTATGTTAAAGGCAACAAAGATGTATCAGAACTTATAGGGAGAAGCAGTTAGACACGCCATATATGTCCTAAACAGAGTACTGATGCTGTCGTGTGATAAGTGTAAATATTATATAATAATATTTAGAGATATTGGTTTCACGGGATCATGTTTTAAATTTATAAAATGATAATTACTTTAACTTGAAACACACACAATAAGCAAGTGTACCTATCACAGCGTAATATAGTTTAGGTAAGAACCAAGTATCGAACCAATGGACACGGTCGAGTTCCAATACTCAACTTTTATTATCGTTTAGCCGGTTTTAATTAGTGAGTGAGTTTTGTGTGCTTGTGAAGCAGAAAAGTAAATGACAGAAAAGTAAATGACGGTAAAGTAAATAACAAAAAAGTAAAAACGTGTGTGATGTGTGTAACAGAAATGTAAATAGCAGAATAGTAAATAGTAGGAAAGTAAATATCTCAAAAATGATCAGGTCACGAAAAGTATTTCTTTGGGCTTCGAATCCGCTTGGTATATGATAATGTTAAGTTGACTAATCCTGTGGCATGACTAATACAAACAGATGACCCGGGACACCGCTAGAGCCTCATTCTCACAATATTTGATTCACGAATTATAATCTTTAATAATAAAATGGTAATGATTCCCAACAGGGACAACGTTACCCTCAACCCTTTGAATGCTATCTCCAGGTTGGTTTAGTACATCGAACTTAAATGCTTAATTATTATTATTAAAAAGGTGATTAGACTTTGCTCACCGGGAGGCGGCGCAACAATGGGACCATGTATAAAGACGTACCGTTCCCAACATGAGTTCACCAATTCTTGGTCTCATAACAAGTTCGTATAAAGACATACAACCTTATTAATATTAACCAAGTCTTGGCTTATCAAAATCCACTTGTATAAAGACGTACAAGCATTAAGAGAAGTTTGATTAAAAAGGTTTTACAGTCTTACACTTTAAAATCAAGAACACACACAAGTGTAAAGACGGATTTAGATAATAATAAAAAGTCCACCTGGAAGATGGTTTTAAGAGCGAATAATTAAAGACATAAACATACCACTGGATTAATACGTCAAACATTAACATACACCAAACTTCATCTTCACCCTAGCAATACAAAGAGTTTAGCCATGAATGGCCATACTAACTAGGGTAACGCTGAGTTTCATAGGCTCCCCTATTGCGGAACAAGGAGGAGGAGCCTCTTTACTCTCTACTCTAACTACGAATTTCTCTCTCTCTCTGGATAGTGGATTTGCTGTTCTTGAGGTGTGTGGAATGAAGAACCTAAGCCTCCTATTTATACGCCTCAGAATGAGCAATGCACAACTGTGCATTGGATTGCACGGGCGTTCAAACACCTAGGGAATCACAGGGTACGAGTGGCAGTGTACTGGGAACCGTGGGGAGCAAGCAGGCAAATGCACGCCCGTGCATTGGGATGCATGGCTGTGCATCCCCTGCCTGCTGCCCACTTTTGTCTTTTAGCTGCTGGTTGACTCTTGTTGACTAAATTTGACTTCTTGGAGGTCAAAGCTCGGGAATGAACCTTCTAGAAGCTTGATTTCTTGGTGTTTTTGATAGATTTTTTCTTGATTTATATTTTCAACACCGAATAACCTGCAATTACAAAATATAAGCATTTTAAGTATCAACTGCAAGGTTATTATTCAATTATTACCATAATATGGGGATTATTATGTATGCAAGTACCAACCAAAGCATTAAAGGATAATACACCATACGAAGCACTTAAAGGTAAGAAGCTAGACCTGAAACATCTTAGGGTTTTTGGCTGCATTGCCTATGCTAAAGTGTTGCTGCCTCATCTAAAGAAGTTACACGATAGAAGCACTCAAATGGTATACTTAGGAACTGAAAAAGGATCTAAAGCATACAGACTATTTGATCCTAACACAAAACGAATTTGTGTCAGTCATGACGTAAAGTTCATAGAGAAAGAATCATTGAATTGGAAAGATTACTAGAAACAATTCAGTCACCTATCAACTCACCAAATTCACCATTCACACCACCAACATACACCTATGAACCCAATTCAGCAAAACACTTGGAAGATCTACCATCTTCAGATGACTCTGAAAGACCGTATGATCATACACTATTACATGGTTTTCGAGCACTAACAAATATAACCCAACGAGTTCCAGAAGTAGAAACAAATGAGTTACCACTAGCAGAAGAAGAACCAAGGAATTATAAAGAAGCATCAGAAGACGAAAAGTGGATAGAAGCTATGAAGGC
Source organism: Smallanthus sonchifolius (assembly GCA_023525975.1). Lineage (NCBI taxonomy): Eukaryota > Viridiplantae > Streptophyta > Magnoliopsida > Asterales > Asteraceae > Smallanthus > Smallanthus sonchifolius. Next base: position 17,834,627 of record CM042018.1, on the reverse strand, counting down.
TGAGCTAGAATCAATTAATAAGAATAACACCTGGAAGTTGACAAATTTGCCAAATAATCACAAAGCAATTGGACTTAAATGGGTATTTAAGACTAAACGGGATGCAAGTGGAAACATCATAAAGCACAAAGCTCGCTTAGTAGCAAAAGGATATGTACAACAAAACGGAATTGACTTTGACGAAGTCTTTGCCCCTGTTGTAACGAACCAAAATCCGGGTTTCGTTATAAATAATTAAATATTCTAATAAATATTATGGTGAAAATAATTTTTTAGAAATAAGTTGAAACAAGTGGGTTTCAAGTTAGTAATGGGGTTATATTAGTTTTTAACTAATTATGGAATGAAATAGGTGAAATGGAAGTTGAGGGGCTAAAAGTGTAAAATGGAAAAACCTGCCATATTTGACTAGTGAAAGTCAAAATTGAGACTTCATTTGTGTTTTGGTCGTTCTTGTGCAAGAGAGAAAAAGGAGAAAAGAGGAGTTGGAGCTAAATCGTACAATTTAGCTTGAATTCGTGAAGGTTTTGTCTTACACAACACCTTCCTAACATCAAGTACGTATAGTCTTCCATTGATTTCACTTTTGAATGTGTTAGTTGGTGGGTTTTGTAGAAATCCGGAAATTTTGAATGCATGTTGATAATTAGTGTTAGATTTTTTATAATCTAGCTAAACTAAAGGTAAAGAATGATGATTAATATCCTAGAACCCTTTGATTTTGATTATGAGGAGTTAGGGTTCATATGGAGAAATTTGGGGGTGTTTGGATTACGATGATAGATTGTTGAATTAATAATGATTAAGTGTTTGTATGATGTTAACAAACACAAATTAACCTAATAATAATTATTGAATGAAAAATTAGTGTTAATGTAAGGATAATGAAACTCAAGTAGGTGAGTTTGGGGTGAAAGAGGGTGTTTGGATATGAGTATAACTCAAAAGGGTCAGTTTGGGTTGGAAATGAGAAATTGGGTTGTGAACCCAATTAAAATGTGATTTTGATGTATGTTAGATTACTAAACTAGATGAATGTGTTTAGGTAATCAAATTGCAAAACGTGAAGTGGAATCGGGACCTTCAAATCCATAAGGTAAGTGCCTTTGCACTTAATTAGTAAATGATGATAAATGGTGTTATATGCAATGTTGTATGCATAATGTGTTATGTAGTATGAATGTGTATAAAAGTGCATGAATAAGTGAAAGAATGTAGTTATAGTATTAATACTATAATGGATATTTGGATATGGATTTATGGTATAAGTACCATAATGGATATGTGGATATGAAGTTATGATCTAAGAATCATAATGGAAATGTGGTGATAAAGTTATGGCCTATGTGTCCTAATGGAAATGGAAATGTGATAAGCATGAATATGAAACGAAAAGGGTGAAACTTGTAGGTGAATATGCAAGTGATAAGTTGCCTAATGACAAATTGGGTGGAAACGGGTCAAATGGGTGAATGGGTGAAACAAGTAGAATTTTACTTGTTTGTTATGTTTTATCTTCATTACTAGTGGTGATATGTTATGTGGTTATGTAGGAAAAGCTATGATGTAGTCCAAGTCAAGTCCAAGGCGTTGGCGGATTCTCGTATTTGTAAATGGTTGATTTTGGGATGCGTACTGAAATCCTCGAAAGGGGTGTGATTTTGGGACAAGAAATGATGTTTTGGTGATATTGTGGTGTATGTATACTTTTGGTCAAAATCCCAGGTGTTTGAGAATTTTTGGTGTCATGTTGAAATGGAAAAGTTGGAAAAATGGCTAAGTGTTGAAATCTGCAGGTCCAGGAAACTCACTGGAAATTTGGCGCCTCGCCGTACGCGAAGAACCAGGGAAGGTTCTCTCGCTATACGCGAGGGACCTGTTTCCCGACTTGGTTTTCTGAGGCTCCCCCGCGGTACGCGAGGGGATGGGGCCTGGCGTCTCGCGGTACGCGAGGAAGTAAAAAAAAACTTTGAGATAAATGGTTCCGCGCGTTTTTAAATGTTTATTATAACCGGTGTTCTATGAGTTTACGGTTATGCCATTTGGTTTAACCAACGCGCCCGCGGTTTTCATGGATCTTATGAACCGGGTGTGTAGGTCATTCCTCGACCGTTCTGTTATTGTGTTTATTGACGATCTTCTCATTTATTCAAGGTGCGAATGTGATCATGCTTGTCATTTACGTGAGATTCTTGAAGTTCTTTAAAGAGAAAAGCTTTATGCAAAATTTTCCAAGTGTGCATTTTGGCTGCACAAAATCCAATTCTTGGGTCATGTGATAAATGAGAAAGGGATTACTGTCGACCCATCCAAGATAGTGGCGGTTAAATATTGGTCATCGCTGAAAACGCCTTCGGAGATTAGAAGTTTCTTGGGGTTGGCGGGTTATTATCGGCGGTTTATTGAAAACTTCTCTCGGTTTGCTTTGCCGATGACGAAGTTGACGCGAAAGGAGACTAAATTTGTATGGGGTTCCGAGCAAGAATCTGCCTTTCAATTCTTGAAGGAAAAGTTGACTAAGGCGCCTGTTTTATCCTTGCTGGACGGGACTGAAGATTTTGTGGTGTATTCGGATGCCTCGCATTCGGGATTGGGTTGTGTTTTGATGCAACGGGGGAAAGTGATTGCTTACGCGTCTAGGAAATTGAAGACTCACGAGGTGAATTACCCTACCCATGATTTAGAACTTGCGGCCATGCTTTTTGCGCTCAAGATTTGGAGGCATTATTTGTACGGGGCTAAGTGTATGATGTACACGGATCACAAAAATCTCAAGTACTTCTTTGACCAAAAAGATCTCAACATGAGGCAAAGGCGGTGTCTTGAATTGGTCAAGGACTATGATTGTGAGATACTTTATCATCCGGGTAAAGCGAATGTGGTGGTGGACGCCCTTAGTCGAAAGACGAGTCATGCACCTTTTAAGGTGAAGTCATTCAAGAAGACAATTTCATCATCTCTTATTGATGAAATTCGGGAGGCTCAAGTGTTAGCACTTGGTGGGGATTTGAAGAAGGAACGAATGGTTGCTTATGTTGACAAGCTTGGGGAAAATATCACGGGTTTAAAGACATGCTTTGATAGAATTTGGATTCCTAGGTTGTCAAGTGTTTTGACAACTATTTTAGATGAGGCGCATAAATCCAAGTATTATATCCATCCGGGGGCCACAAAGATGTTTTATGACTTGAGGTGTCATTTTTGGTGGCCGGATATGAGGCGTGATATTGTAAGTATGTGGAAAGATGTCTCACATGCTTAAGGGTAAAAGCGGAGCACCAAAAGTCATATGGAAAGCTTCAACCGCTTTAAATACCGCTTTATAAATGGGAGAACATAACCATGGATTTGATCACTAAACTACCAAAGACTCGAAAGGGGTATGATGCGATATGGGTAGTAGTGGATCGGTTGACAAAGAGTGCACATTTCCTTCATATAAAGGAAACGTATTCATCGGATAGATTGGCGGAAATCTATGTGAAGGAAATTGTGTCACGTCATGGTGTGTCGGTGTCGATTGTATCGGATCGTGATACGAGGTTTACTTCTCGTTTTTGGAAGAAATTCCATGAGGATATGGGGACTAGATTGAATCTTAGCACCGCTTATCATCCACAAACGGATGGTCAAAGCGAGCGAACGATTCAAACGCTTGAGGATATGTTACAAGCGTGTGCTTTGGATTTTGGGGGTAATTGGGACGACCATTTACCGTTGGCGGAATTTACTTACAACAATAGCTACCATTCTAGTAATGGTATGCCGCCTTTTGAGGCGTTGTATGGGAGGAAATGTCGAACACTCGTGTGTTGGGGTGAAATTGATCAACGGGAACTTGGTAGTAAAGAGGTGGTCAAAGAAACTAATAGTAGTATTGACCAAATAAGGGCACGCTTGAAGGCGGCTCAAGATCGCCAAAAGTCCTATGCGGATAATAGAAAGTGGGTGATTGAGTTTCAAGTGTGGGACTTTGTGCTTTTAAAAGTCTCTCCTTGGAAAGGGGTGATACGGTTTAGGAAACGGGGGAAGTTAAGTCCACGTTTCATCGGACCGTTTAAGGTGATAGCAAGGGTGGGTGCGGTGGCTTATCGTTTGGAGCTACCGGAAGGACTAAGTAGACTTCATAACACGTTTCATGTGTCTCATTTGAGAAAATGTTTGGCGGATGAATCTACTTTTGTTCCATTGGATGATATTGAATTGCATGAAAAGTTGAGTTATGTTGAGGAACCGGTGGCAATCTTGGATAGAAAGGTGAAGCGTTTACGCAATAAAGAGATTTACCAAGTTTTGGTGAGTTGGAAACATAATAAATGACTTGGGAAACCGAGGAAGAAATAGTCAAATATTATCCGAACCTTTTTATGTGAAGTCGGTAACGAACCAAAATCCGGGCTTCGCTATAAATAATTAAATATTCTAATAAATATTATGGTGAAAATAATATTTTAGAAATAAGTTGAAACAAGTGGGTTTCAAGTTAGTAATGGGGTTATATTAGTTTTTAACTAATTATGGAATGAAATGGGTGAAATGGAAGTTGAGGGGCTAAAAGTGTAAAATGAAAAAATCTGTCATATTTGACTAGTGAAAGTCAAAATTGAGACTTCATTTGTGTTTTGGTCGTTCTTGTGCAAGAGAGAAAAAGGAGAAAAGAGGAGTTGGAGCTAAATCGTGCAATTTAGCTTGAATTCGTGAAGGTTTTGGCTCACACAACACCTTCCTGACATCAAGTAAGTGTAGTCTTCCATTAATTTCACTTGTGAATGTGTTAGTTGGTGGGTTTTGTAGAAATTCAAAAATTTTGAATGCATGTTGATAATTAGTGTTAGATTATTGATAATCTAGTTAAACTAAAGGTAAAGAATTGTGATTAACATCCTAGAACCCTTTGATTTTGATTATGAGGAGTTATATGGAGAAATTTGGGGGTGTTTGGATTATGATGATAGAATGTTGAATTAATGATGATTAAGTGTTTGTATGATGTTAGACACTTGAATAAACACCAAATTAACCTAAGAATAATTATTGAATGAAAAATTAGTGTTAATGTAACGATTATGAAACTCAAGTATGTGAGTTTGGGGTGAAAGAGGGTGTTTGGATATGAGTATAACTCAAACGGGTCAGTTTGGGTTGGAAATGAGAAATTGGGTTGTGAACCCAATTAAAATGTGATTTTGATGTATGTTAGATTACTAAACTAGATGAATGTGTTTAGGTAATCAAATTGCAAAACGTGAAGTGGAATCGGGACCTTCAAATCCACAAGGTAAGTGCTTTTGCACTTAATTAGAAAATGATGATAAATGGTGTTATATGCAGTATTGTATGCATAATGTGTTAAGTTGCATAATGTGTTATGTAGTATGAACGTGTATAAAAGTTCATGAATAAGTGAAAGAATGTAGTTATAGTATTAATACTATAATGGATATATGGATATGTGGATATGGTCAAAGTACCATAATGGATATGTGGATATGAAGTTATGATCTAAGAATCATAATGAAAATGTGGTGATAAATTTATAGCCTATGTGTCCTAATGGAAATGGAAATGTGATAAGCATGAATATGAAACGAAAAGGGTGAAACTTGTAGGGGAATATGCAAGTGATAGGTTGCCTAATGACAAATTGGGTGGAAACGGGTCAAATGGGTGAATGGGTGAAACAAGTAGAATTTTACTTGTTTGTTATGTTTTATCTTCATTACTAATGGTGATATGTTATGTGGTTATGTAGGAAAAGCTCTGATGTAGTCCAAGTCAAGTCTAAGGCGTTGGCGGATTCTCGTATGTGTAAATGGTTGATTTTGGGATGCGTACTGAAATCCTCGAAAGGGGTGTGATTTTGGGACAAGAATTGATGTTTTGGTGATATTGTGGTGTATGTATACTTTTGGTCAAAATCCCAGGTGTTTGAGAATTTTTGGTGTCATGTTGAAATGGAAAAGTTGGAAAAATGGCTAAGTGTTGAAATCTGCAGGTCCAGGAAACTCACTGGAAATTTGGCGCCTCGCGGTACGCGAAGAACCGGGGAAGGTTCTCTCGCGGTACGCGAGGGACCTGTTTTCCGGATTGATTTTCTGAGGCTCCCTCACGGTACGCGAGGGGATGGGGCCTGGTCTCTCGTGGTACGCGAGGAAGTAAAAAATAAACTTTGGGATAAATGCTTCTGTGCGTTTTTAAATGTTTATTATAACCGGTGTTTTAAAAGTTGGGTGTTACACCTGTAGCACGAATAGAGACAGTTCGACTAATCTTAGCCCTAGCAGCATGCAATAATTGGGAAGTACATCATCTGGATGTAAAATCTGCATTTCTGCATGGCCAACTCACGAAAGAAGTCTATGTCTCACAACTCGAGGATTTGTAAAACCAAAAAACAAAGGCAAAGTTTACAAACTCTCAAAGGCATTATATGGATTAAGACAAGCACCACGTGCTAGGAATGTAAAGTTAGATCACACATTGAAGTCTCTTGGATTCAACAAATGTAAATTAGAGCAAGCATTATATAAAAAGATAAGTCAAGCATCTACTTTATTGATTGGAGTCTACGTTGATGGTCTAATAGTCACCGGAACTTAAAAGAAGGAGATAAATAAGTTCACATCTCAAATGGAAGAAAAGTTTGAAATGAGTGATTTAGGATTATTAGCTTATTATCTCCGTATAGAAGTCACCCAAACAACAGAATAAATATTAATCAAGTAAAGTGGATATGTTAACAAAATCATCAAGGATGCTGGACTGGAAGGATGCAATGAAACAAAGATACCAATGGATCTAGGAACAAAATTAACCAAAACTGAATGAGGAGAAACAGTTGAAGTAACAAACTACAAAAGTCTGATTAGATGTCTTAGATATATACTGCATACAAGACCAGACTTAAGTTACTTAGTTGGATTACTTAGCCGTTTCATGCAAGAACCAAAGGAACATCATTTGAAAGCCATTCGACAAGTACTGCGTTATATCAAAGGAACTAAAGATTTTGGCATAACTTCAGAAAAATGGAGATTGCAAAATTACAGGTTACAGTGATAGCAGTTAGGGGTGTTCAAAACAGGATATCCGAATTTCGGATATCCGAAAATTACGGATAGTGGATTTTACTATCCGAATCCGTATCCGAAATTCGGATATCCGAAATTTCGGATACGGATTAGGATAGTAAATCGGATATCAAAATTCCCAAAAAAAAAAAGTCCAAGCACATTTCTGATTTGATATAAACCATGTTACCAATGCTTAAGGTTGGTATTTAGAGCTTGCAAATCTTTATATTTCAGATGAACACTTGTTTTTAACTGTTTCTTTAGTAACAAAAATTTGAAACTAAAATGACAAAATTTTGAAATTAAAACAAAGCATATTACAGATTGGTTTTTAAAAATGCCCTGGATGCAAAAGATCAACATAGAAGATATAAGCTAATCCAAAGATGGTTATTGCTAGATGTGGGAAGCAAGACACAAATTAAGACATACTTGTTGCAGAGGCTCGCATCTCATCTTGGAAAAACACTAGAACACGGCGGCAGTCAGTGGCGGTCGGAATCGCCAAGCCAGAATGCAGGGCGGCAGGAAGAATACGACTCGACGGAATGCATGGAGGCAGGTGGAACTCTGAATTCGTGAAGTCACAGGGGGCGTTGGCAGAGGGTAACGAGTCACAGCGGTGTTGGAATTGGGAGCGTGGGAGGAGACGAGAGTTGGGTGGCCTGGAAGAAATTATGGATTTAGGGTTATAAAGTCTTACATGAATATATATATTTAAACATAATAAATAATTAAAAAATAAAATATTTTGGATTCAGATATCCGAAATATCCTAAACTTTCCAATATTAGTATCTGAATCCGAAAATTTGGATATCCAACATTTGGATATCCGAATTTTTGTATAATTTGGATTCGGATAATTTGGGTTCGGTTTCGGATTTGGATGTTTTTGAACACCCCTAATAGTAGTTATGGAGTTAACACAGAAGAAAGAAAAGGCACTACTAGGATAGTATTCTACTTTCGAAACTCGCCTATCAGTTGGTGCACACAAAAACAACCTACAGTAGCACTATCATCGTGTGAATCTGAATTCATGGCTGCAACAGCTGCAGCATGTCAAGCACTATGGTTAAAAAGACTACTCGGTGCAATAACCGGTTGGAAAGAAGAGAAAATAACAATAATGGTTGACAATAAATCAGCCATCGCTTTAATGAAGAACCCCGTATTTCATGGCAGAAGCAAGCACATTGATACTCGCTACCACTTCATAAGGGAATGCATTGAAGAAGATCATATTGCTGTGGAATTCATAAGTGGAGAACTTCAGAAAGCAGACATACTTACCAAGGCGTTACCAAGAATCAAATTCATTACCATGAGAGAACTACTTGGTGTTAAAGACCTACTACAAGACGATCGAGATTAAAGGGGAGATTGTTGGATATAATCCCACTCATCCTTTATATACAAGTCCAAGGTCTATGTTGGAACTAATTTTAGGCCATCGCATATAAAACAGTCTGAAGTCGGAGGAATTCTTTGAAGTTAAAAGATTTCGACCGAAATATTTTTCGATCATTTCGGACGAAGTTTTTATTTGTCTTCTTAGTATAAATACTTGTGTAGTTTAACTGTTGTAAGGGGGGACTTCATTTGATATATCAATATACTTGGGAGAGTTACACCTTTAACTATGTGTTTCTGATTCTACCTCGTTTCTTGATTGTAATTCCTGTTATTCATAGCAGATTCAATACACCGATACAAGAATCAAGAAACGAGGTAGAATCAGAAACACATAGTTAAAGGTATAACTCTCCCAAGTATATTGATATATCAAATGAAGTCCCCCCGTACAACAGTCAAACTACACAAGTATTTATACAAATAAGAAAAATAAATACTTCGTCCGAAATACATTTTGGTCGAAATGTATTTCATCTGAAAACGATTTCGATCAAAAAAGATTTCGGTCGAAATCTTTTAACTTCAAAGAATTCCTTCGACTTCAGACTGTTTTATATGCGATGGCCTACAATTAGTTCCAACAATCTCCCCCTAGGCCATTGCATATCAAAACATGGGAATTCTGCAAAGCTCCCCCATACACTTTGCATCATCAAAGTTAGATCTTTGACTCGAAGCTTTAACTCTCCAAACTTGTCTTGGTTTAGCTTTGACCTGCCAATCTCGTTTTGGTTTTGACGTCCAAAACATCTTCAACCAATTAAAAACTTTAACAACCTTTTCTTGAACCTTTCTCTGAGGTTGAGAAACGACCTTCTGTTTGGAACACTTGTGTTTCTAGATGCAACAATCTCTTGACAAATGACCCTGCTTTCCACAGCCGAAACATTTCTTCAAAGTAGGACATGTTCTTTGATAAGGCCCCTTTCGATATGTTGACTTGTCTTTAGACTTTTGTTCTACAACTTTTGACGTTTCTACTCCCTCTTTAACAAACATGAGCGGAGCAAATTTATTTGAAACGAATGGATGGCATTAACATTGAGTGGACTTTCTTTCATGAACCCTAAGCCACTCTTATTGTCAAAATAATCCACACATTCTTGACTTTCTTCAGATTTGTCACTGACACAATCACCATCAGAAGCAAGATCATTTGGAATCTTTAATTCAACTTTCTTTGCTTTGGAATTTCTCTTTGGCTCTAACGAAAGATAAACATTTGACACAAACGGCTCTGGAATGTATGGTTGAGGCATATGTGAATAAAATCCATTTGTAGTAAATGGAGGAGGAACACTTTTGTATCCAATCTTGCTATTCACTTTATCATTAACTTGAGCCTCAATGTTTTCACCAGTGCTTTTATATTCAAGCCCAGACTTTACTTTGTCATGTATTTGAGCTTCAATGATCCCATTAGCCACTTTTCCTGAAATGTTTATTTTATCAACTTTAATTGTTGTATTTTCTACCTTTTCCATTTTCTCGGTCAGCAATTTCTTTTCTTTTTCTCTATCAGCAATTAACAGTTGAATTTCATAATTCTTTCTCTTTAACTGAAACTTCACGTGAGAATTTTCTTTGACACGGTCATCAATTTTTCTTTTATACTCTTTCTCACGATCTTTTATAATCTTGTTTGTAGTATGTGCATGATTCAATACATCCATTAGAAGTTGATTTCGTTTCTTGTAATCAACAATTTTCTCAAAACACTCCACAGAACACATGTTTTCGTTGAGTAGTTCAGAATAAACATTAAGTTCCTCTGATTCTTTCATTACTTCAGCAACCAAGTTGGATTCTATACGTTTACAATTTCCTTGAAAATCATAACCATATCCACTTTTGATCATTATTCTGTTGTGATCCGCTTTGAGCGCATACATCTGTAGCTTTGCACATAAATCCTCTAATGAATTAAACTTTAATCCTTTATTTCTGATGTTATGTTTATAAATCTCCCATTCCTGTGGTTGAGCATTGAGAAAATTATCCATGACTTCTGATTTTTCGTATTCAATATCAACCTCCTTTAGATCATTTATCAATTCCACATATCTATGATATTGGTTAGTCAAAGATTCTCCTTTAGCACGTGCGAACACTTGATATCTTTTCTTTAATATGTCTTGTCTTGCTTGTCTTTTCTTATCTTCTTTATTCACACATAATGATTTAGCAAGATCTGGATGAACATACCTCAATCCATTTACAAAGACCTTATGCACACACCCTTCTTCAGCCATTAAGAATTCCCTCCTTTTTTTTAACTACCTCATTTTTTATAATCAGCTCCAAACATAGCCTCAAACATCCTCCAAAAATTTCGATCAAGAAATATTTTTTTTTACTCAGGCGTACTTTTCGATCGAGAACTTTTTCGGACAAGACTTTTCGGTCGAAAAGTCATATTTCGATCAAGAGAATTCGGACAAAAATTTTCGGTCCACACTTGAGATTTCGATCGAAAACACTTTTCGATCGAAAAGAGATTTAAACTCCTTCAATCAGAGATTTCGGACGATTCAACTTAAACTAGTAAAATCTCGACCTGCAACTCCCGAACGTCAAATTAAGCCCCGAAAATCATCCCAAACTCCATCTCCACTGTTGTACATGCTAAATACTCAAAAATGACACTAAAAACGATCTAATTTGATGACTTTTGAATCTTGAAAAGTTAAAAACTTTAACAACTTTGAAACTTGCTTGAATCTCCCAAAACCGAGCACCGAAAGCTCTGATACCACTTGTAATTCCTGTTATTCGTAGCAGATTCAATACACCGATACAAGAATCAAGTAACGAGGTAGAATCAGAAACACATAGTTAAAGGTGTAACTCTCCCAAGTATATTGATATATCAAATGAAGTCCCCCCTTACAACAGTCAAACTACACAAGTATTTATACTAAGAAGACAAATAAAGACTTCGTCCAAAATACATTTCGGTCGAAATGTATTTCATCTGAAAACGATTTCGATTGAAAAAGATTTCGGTCAAAATCTTTTAACTTCAAAGAATTCCTCCGACTTCATACTGTTTTATGTGTGATGGCCTACAATTAGTTCCAACAGTCTATTATGTAAATAAGTATTAGTTATTAGTTTAGAGTCCTTATGTAATTCATGATAGGTAAAGGGTCGCTATGTAACATTTGTATTTAGAATGGATGTATACGTATGTGTGAATTGGTTCTATGAACCGATGCGTCGATTGAAGAAAGGCCCATATACGGAGACGATCGTGAAGAACAAACAGTTACCAAATTGATTATCAAAATCTCTGTTCTTCTACTCATTCTCTTGTTAATTCGATTTCTAATCAAGAACACACCAATTCTGGGGAATAGTTACATTCTTGGACAAAACTTTTCTTTTTTTATCTTCGTGTTGTGGTTATCCAAATCTTTCATCTGTATTTATGTTCATGATCTTCTTATCAAAATAATACTTTAATGTGCAACTAGAACTTTTGTTAGATTTCACAACCACTGAGTACACCTGGCAATCTTGATTCAAAGTAGAGAAAATGGGTTAGTTTAGATAAAAAAAAATTGTATTTTTGGTTGAATTGGGCAACACCATAACACAAAACAGGTTGAAATGGGTAACACCTGTTGATCAGTTATTGTGACTAAGTAATGAAAAACAATAATATAATACATACCTGCTAAGTTCACCGTTGATAGGGAAGACATCATGATCTCTGATCTGGATCGGGTTCCTGTTTAGGGTGTACGATTATGATGGCTAAGGTGAGTTCAATGGAACTCATGGTTATAAGGAGAGAGAGGGACGATTTCTGTTAGTGGTGATAGAGTTATCGATTCATTAGTTTATTCCCTCTAATTAACTCTCTATTTATATGTACACCCAAGGGGAAACCCATTAATGGCCCATTTAGAGTAATTAGGTCCATCAACTAATTACTAGTCATAGGTTATTAAATAAATAAATAATTATATTTGATCATTTAATAATTAGATAAATGATTATAAGAGCCACATATTAAATCGTGTCTTACATTCTCCCACTTGGCTGAGTAATCATTTATTATGAGCATTAGTAAGTCTACAAAGATTTAATACTCATTTTAGTTCTAAACTGTAATTATAGCAGAGAAATACAGTCATTGAATCAGTATTCAACTCAAGACCCCCATTAATCATACTATAGCACAATATTAAAACTTAGGTAAACTTTATGATCAAGTTTATAAATAAGCCCTTTAACGTTGATTTGTATAATTAGTGTCTATATGTCCTTAGGCATGCATAACATATCCATAGACAAACAAATTCAAATAACTGAGGAAACTTCATTAATAAACGTAAGTAAGTACATTATGCTACTAAATAAGGTCTTTAGAAAAGCCCATCTTCGAAACATGTTCTTCAAAAACTTTAGGTGTGAGACCTTTAGTCATCGGATCCGCAAGCATAACTTTAGTACTTATATACTCAATACAAAGATTATTTTCCTCAACTCGCTCACGTACGAACAAGTACTTTGTATCAAGATATAATCCAACTCCAGTCGAACTGTTACTGTTTGAGAAACTAACGGCAGCTGAGTTATCACAATAAAGCTTCAATGGTCTAGAAATGGAATTAACTATTTTGAGTCCAGTGATAAGATTCTTTAGCAACATTCCATGACAGGTCACGTTATACACAGCTATGTATCCTGCCATCATAGTGGATTTTGTTGTCAACTGTTGCTTATGACTCTTCCATTAGATAGGTCCGCCGACTAACATAAAGATGTACCCCGAAGTGGATTTCTTGTCATATTTGCACTTAGCAAAGTCATAATCAGAATAACCAACCACTTCTAAATTATCACTTCTTCTATAAGTCAGTTTATAGTCTTTCGTCCCTTGTAGATATCGAAGTACTTTCTTACCTGCTTTCCGGTGATCAAGGCCAGGATTAGTCTGATAACGGCCTAGCATTCCAGCAATATATGCGATATCCGGACGAGTACAGACTTGAGCATATATAAGACTCCCAACTACTGATGCATAAGGTATCATTCTCATTTGCTCCTTCTCAACCTCTGTTTTCGGAAGTTGGAAAGAACCAAAAACATCTCCCTTAACTACTTGAGCTATATAAGGAGATCAGTGTTACATATTGTAACGTGTGAGGACCCGTTCAATGTAGGCTTTCTAAGATAATCCCAAAATGACCTTAGATCTATCTCGATGTATTTCGATGCCTATAACGTAAGAAGCCTGATGTGTTAGTATTAACACATCTTTTTGGCACAAAACTTCGCTCATTTAATAATCAATTCTTGGTTATATTCAATGTTTAGACACTTATTTGCTTCATTTCCTGTTTTGTAGGTTTTTGTGAAGCTTGGTGAATAAACAAGAAGATTCCAGGATAAACAAGTGAAGTTTTAGGGTTTCTGTGATGGAGGCACGGTCGTGCCCCTATTTGGCACGGTCGTGCCAAGCTCCCAAACCCTAGGCACGGTCGCGCCCACATCTGGCACGACCGCGCCAAGCCAAAATCCAAGGCACAACCGTGCCTTGGCCACCCACGGTCGCGTGTCATCTCGTGAGACTGAACAGCTGTACGTTCTCGATTAGTGGTACCCAATGGAAGCTACGGATTGGTCAAACCTCTGTCACACGGTCGTGCCAAGACCTAGACACGACCGCGTCTATGTACTAGGCACGGTCGTGCCCTCTCTCCTGGCACGGTCGTGCCTCCCCTTTTCTATTTAAACAGAACTTAATTCTCATTCAGACATTGAGCAAACCAGGGGAAAAACCTACTGTTCCAGCTCGAGTTTTCTTTGTTCCAGCCATATTTCAAGATTCTTGGAGAGGATACAACATCAAGAGGATCACCATACATCAACAACAACATCTAGGCTTGGAGGAGTGGTTTGATTCTTGTTTTCATATCATGTTTCTCACTATTTTTCCCTGCTTATTTGCAATTTTGATGCTCATGATGAGCTAAAACTCTTGTTCACTTTGGTTTAGATGAAGTTTAGATACCTTTGACAACATTCATGGATTATTGGCAATTATTGTGTTAATGTTATGACAACCGTATGATTATTCTTTGATGAAATTATGTATTCAAGCATTTTGAGTTGTTTACAAGACTTGTATTTGTGTATGTCATATTATGTTGGAAAACTTGTGATTTACGCTTATATTCATGGATTGGTGTATGTATTTATGCTAGTTTATGGCATTTGACTAGGAATGGTGAATGAAGTCTTGTTTATGAATCATTATATTTGTATGTATAACCTTATGCTTATGTTTGGAAAGACAAAGTATTTGTTATGATGTGTCATATTTAGTATTAGGTTTATCTAGGAATTGTTGACACATCCTCCTAATTTATATAACCTTTATGTGAACATTGTATGTTGAAGAAATGCATATTGTTGTCTAAATTAATCAACTTGAGGTGGATAGTGTGTTGTTCATATTATCTTTCCAACTAGTTGTTGCATTAGTGTACCTTAATCGGAAGCTAGTTCCATATTTATAAACATTGACATGATTATTAAACATGTGAGCCTTATTGTATGACTTTAGGTGGTTGGTTTGTGTAATTCATGCTAGCTTTCCGAATAGTCATTTGATTAGATATCTTTGACGAGAATTTAGTCAATTTATGTATCGTGTATTTGCCATGTTTCTACGAGTGTATTGAATGTATTCTAAATGGACTCGACACCGAAGTGATATTTTCTCCTTGATTGTTTGATTTGTGATTTTAGTTTAGTTTTATATTCTTACATATTAGTTTAATTAAAAATCACCTTAAACATCTTTTACCCATACTTGAATGAATTTTAGTCCCGGTTTATTATCGCATTCCACCGTGTCCACGGATTGATATCCGGTTCTTACCTTTACTATATTGTTATCCGACGGGTACACTACCCGGTGTGTGTGATTAGTATTTGGTGAAAACCCTTTTTAAAACTAATTGTGTAAAATACTTATAAAAATATATATATAGTTTACACGCATCAAGTTTTTGGCGCCGTTGCCGGGGACACGGTTTTGCGAGAACGATTGGAATTAATTTTTAGTCATTTAGTATATATATTTTTGTGAATATCGTGTTTCCTTGTTGTTATTTTGCAATTTTGTGTGTATAGATATTTTTACATTTTTACTTGTTGTTTTTAGCTTCATTTGTATATATATACATCTTGGTTTTTATTCCACTTTATTTATTTTTATTTTTTATTTTTCTTTTCATTTTTTTATTTTATTTTATTTTTGTTTTTGTCTAACTTGTGTTTTCTGTGTCCTAGGTTCGCGTATTTAAATCTAACTTGTCGTGCAGATCGTGTATGTTCTCAACTCCCATCGAGTAGGTTCCTGAGCCGTCTTCCGAGCCGGAGCGTGATCTTCATCGGAGATTGCGAGCCCGTTCCCGATTTGTGGCCCGGTTACTCGAGTTTGACAAGGTTGTTGTTGACGAGGTTGTTGTTGACGAGGTTGTTGTTGACGAGGTAGAGGAGATGGCGAACAAGGATGCGGGTCGGACGCTTTTGGATTTTAGCAAACCAACACTTGAGGGTTTGGAGTCGAGCATCAATAGGCCGACGGTTGGAGCACATCAGTTCGAGATCAAATCCAGCATTATACAGATGGTGCAGAACATGTGTCAGTTCGATGGCAAGGATCACGAGGATCCTAATACTCATTTGGCCGGTTTCTTAGAGATTTGCGCCACTTTCAAAATTCGTGACGCTACCGACGATGCTATTCGGCTCCGGTTGTTCCTGTTTTCCTTACGGGATCTAGCCAAGGCTTGGTTACTGTCACTTCCCCCTAGGTCCATTAGTACTTGGGACCAGATGGCTGCTAAATTCTTAGAAAAGTACTTCCCTCCGGAGAAAACATCAAAGTTGAGGGCTAGGATTCTTTCTTTCCAGCAGGACGACGGGGAGACGATCTATGAGGCGTGGGAGAGATTCAAGGAACTGATGAGGAAGGTTCCCCACCATGGATTATTGAAGTGGCAGCAGTGTGAGACCTTCTACAATGGTCTAGAGATGACTGGGAAGCAGCTGATTGACGCATACGCGGGTGGAGACATTGGAACGAAGACACCCCAGGAGGCGTATAACTTGCTAGAGAAGGTGGCATCGAAGAGCTACACTCAGCATACTTCCCGAGAAAGAACCCAGAGGCAGGGTGTCCATCACGTGGATGGAATTACCTCTTTAGCTGCCCAGGTGGAAGCACTTTCCACCAAGATTGATCAGATGCATGTCCACAAGGCCCAGTCCTTGTGTGAGTTTTGTGGTGGGGCGCATCCCACGAGTGCTTGTCAGGTTGGGGATCAGGAGGCCCACGAGCAGGTTGATTTCATGTCCAACCAGAATCGCCCCCAGAATAATCCCTACAGCAACACATATAATCCGTGGTGGAGGAATCACCCGAATTTCAGTTGGAAGTCTGGCAACAATAGCCAGCAACCACCCGGATTCACTCAGTGCCCCCCATTCTAGCATCAGTCCCACCAGTCTCTGGGACAGAGTTCCCAGTTTTGACCTCAGCAGGGCCAGTTTCAAGGCCAAGGTTCTAGCAGCGGTCCACCACCTGAAGGTAAATCCAGTTTAGAGGACATGATTGCACGGCTACTTGCCAACTCAGAGAGTCAGAATCAGTTGGCAGAGAAGCAGAACCGGTACATGGAGGAGCGTTTCCACACGCATGAGACTGAGTTGAGGAATCAGAAAGCTTCGATCCAGACCATAGAGAACCAGGTCGGGCAGATCGCGAAGCTTCTTTCTGAGAGACCGCCAGGTGGCCTGCCTAGTAACACTGAGCCCAATCCCAAGGCTCATGTGAAGGCCATCACTTTGAGGAGTGGTAGAGACACAGGACCGGATCCACAGGTTCCTGTGCATGAGTCATCTGAGGAGGAGATTGTGATTGAGATTCCTGATGAGACACCGCCGAGGGGTAAACCGACGAGCACATCGCGCCCTCGCGAGCCTGTGAGTGATTACACTCCCGCCGTTCCATACCCAGGCAGATTGAAGAAGCAGAAGATGGAGGAGCAGTATGGTAAGTTTCTAGAGTTGTTTAAGCAGTTGCATATCAACTTGCCATTTATGGAGGCTCTAGTTCAGATGCCTAAGTATGCGAGATTCTTGAAGGATATCCTCACGAATAAGAGGAAATTAGAGGAGTTGTCTCATGTGACGCTAAATGAGGAGTGTTCGGCGGTGATTCAGAACAATCTACCGGAGAAGAGACGAGATCCGGGAAGTTTTACCATCCCTTGCTTGATAGGTAGCTTGTCGGTTAGCAACGCCTTAGCTGACCTTGGTGCTAGCATTAACCTCATGCCATATGCGGTCTTTGCTAATCTTGAGTTGGGAGAACCTACACCGACACGCATGAGTATCCAGCTGGCCGATCGCTCGGTCAAGTATCCGCGAGGGATAGTGGAGAATATGTTGGTTAAGGTTGATCATTTTGTGTTTCCTGTAGACTTTGTGATTCTGGACATGGATGAGGACAAGAATGTCCCTATTATCCTAGGTCGACCGTTCCTGGCCACTGCCAAGGCCCTGATTGATGTGTATTCGGGGAGGCTTACATTGAGGGTGGATGAAGAGGGAGTGACCTTTGATGTAGGGAGATCCATGCAGCATACCCAAAATCAGGATGATTCACTTTACTTTGTTGAGGCTATTTATTCTTGTGTGAGTGATCATCTCTAGGACACAGCTGAGGAGGAGTCCCTAGACACCCAGATTGTAGGAGGGGAGACATTTGATCCAGTTGGTGAGGATCAGTTTGATGAGCAGTTGCATAGCCAGGAGAGCTATGAGTTTCCCCAGTGTTCAGCGGTTTTTGCGATGGTTGATAGAGAGTCTGAGCCGATTGAGCGGCCTTCTATTGAGGACCCACCACCTGTTGAGCTTAAGGAGCTCCCGAGCCATTTGGAGTATGCCTTTTCAGATGGTGAGTCTCGATTACCTGTCATTATCGCCTCTGATCCGACGAGTGATGAGAAGGAGAGGCTACTGGAGGTGCTGAAGCAGCACAAGCAGGATATTTCATGGAGGGTTATGGACATTAAGGGAATTAATCCCTCTTTCTGTACCCATAAGATCCTTATGGAGGATGACTACAAGCCCACTGTGCAGCACCAGAGGAGGTTGAACCCGAACATGCAGGAGGTAGTGAAGAAGGAGGTGATTAAGTTACTGGATGCCGGTTTGATTTATCCCATCTCCGATTCACCTTGGGTTAGCCCGGTTCAGGTTGTCCCTAAGAAGGGAGGCATGACTGTCATCACCAACGAGAGGAATGAGCTAATTCCTACTCGTACAGTCACCGGTTGGAGAGTTTGCATCGATTACCGCAAACTCAATGATGCTACTCGGAAAGACCATTTTCCCCTCCCGTTCATTGATCAGATGTTGGAGAGATTAGCGGGAAAGATGTTCTATTGTTTCCTGGATGGCTTCTCTGGCTACTTCCAGATCCCGATTGCTCCTGAGGACAGGAGAAAACGACATTCACATGTCCCTATGGCACATTTGCTTATCGGCGAATGCCCTTTGGATTGTGTAATGCTTCGGCCACTTTCCAGCGTTGCATGGTGGCCATTTTCCATGATATGATTGAGGATTCCATGGAGGTTTTCATGGATGACTTTTCTGTGTTTGGGAGTTCCTTTGATCATTACCTCGAGAATCTGGAGAGGATGTTGGTGCAAAGAGGCCAATCTGGTGTTGAACTGGGAGAAATGCCACTTCATGGTGAAGGAGGGCATTGTGCTTGGGCACAAGGTTTCACATGCGGGGATTGAGGTTGATAGAGCTAAGATTGACACCATATCTAAGCTGCCCCCGCCGACTTCTGTGAAATCTATTCGGAGCTTCCTTGGTCACGCGGGCTTTTATAGGCGTTTTATCAAAGATTTTTCTAAGATTGCCCGACCGATGACCCAGCTTCTTGAGAAGGAAGCCCAGTTCGTATTCTCCGACGAATGCCTCAATGCATTCGATTTGTTGAAGGAGAAGTTGGTGAATGCCCCTATCATGGTGGCTCCTGATTGGAAGCTGCCATTTGAGATCATGTGTGACGCGAGTGACTTCGCTGTTAGGGCGGTCTTAGGACAGAGGAGAGAGAAGCAGTTTCACCCGATTTATTATGCGAGCAAGACGCTCAATGACGCATAGGAGCATTACACCACGACAGAGAAGGAGCTCCTAGCCGTTGTCTTCGCTTTCGATAAATTCCGGTCTTATCTCGTCCTATCAAAGACCATTGTATTCACCGATCATGCAGCCCTTCGGCACCTGTTCAGTAAACAGGATGCCAAACCCCGGCTAATCCGGTGGGTTTTGCTGCTTCAGGAGTTCGACATTGAGATCCGCGATAAGAAGGGCGCGGAGAATGTCGCAGCGACCACTTATCCCATCTTGAGTGCTCAGCTTCATCTGAACTTGTGGGGTCATCCATAAATGACAATTTTCCCCACGAGTTTCTCATGCACATACAGACACAGGATGAAGAGTGTCCATGGTTTGCTGATTTTGCAAACTTTCTTGCTAGTGGGATTGCGATTAAGGGCTTAAGGCATCAGCAGAAGCGAAAGTTCTTTGCGGATGTGAAGCACTATCTTTGGAAGGATCCCTATTTGTTTCGAGTCGGGGCTGATCAGATCGTGCGCAGGTGTGTATTTGGAAATGAGGCACGTCAGGTGCTTAGACACTGCCACGAGGGCCCGACAGGTGGACATCATGGAGCTACCTTGACCGCGAAGAAGGTCTTTGACGCCGGTTTCTTCTGGCCTACCATCTTCCGGGACGCTCATGAGATGATCCGAGCTTGTGACACTTGCCAGAGGGCGAGCAACATTTCGTCGAGGAATGAGATGCCCCAGAACAGCATCCAGATTTGTGAGAATTTTGATGTCTAGGGTATTGACTTTATGGGACCTTTCACGGCTTCTCGTGGCAACCGGTATATCCTAGTCGCTGTTGACTATGTTTCTAAGTGGGCCGAGGCTCAAGCCTTGCCTACTAATGATGCTGGGGTGGTTGTTCAATTTCTAAAGAAGCTGTTCTCTCGCTTTGGTGCCCCCAAAGCCCTTATTAGTGACCGTGGGACCCACTTCTGCAACTCCCAGTTGGAGAAGGCTTTATCACGATATGGTGTGAACCATAGATTCTCCACAGCCTACCACCCACATACCAGTGGACAGGTAGAGGTCACGAACCGGGGCATAAAGCGGATTCTTGAGAAGACGGTAGGTCAAAACCGTAAGGATTGGTCGGACAGGTTAGATGATGCACTTTGGGCCTTCCGGACTGCCTATAAGACGCCTATTGGTACCACACGATTTAGGTTGATCTATGGGAAGGCGTGCCATCTTACGATGGAGTTGGAGCATAAGGCGTATTGGGCGTTGAAGGCGGTGAATCTTGACTTGGTGAGCGCGGGAGAGAACCGGTTCACTCAGATTCATGAGCTTGATGAGTTGAGGAATCAAGCCTATGCAAACTCCACGATCTACAAGGAGCGCACTAAGAGTTTACATGACCGATGCTTGAAGGACAAGAAGAAATTCCGAGTGGGTGGTCGTGTGTTGCTTTACAACTCTAGGTTGCGATTGTTTCCCAGGAAGTTGAAGTCCCGATGGACGGGTCCCTACACGGTTAAGGAGGTGTTTCCTTATGGGACCATCGAGATTGAGCACAAAGATGGGAGGATCTTCAAGGTCAACGGTCATCGTCTTAAACCATACATTGACGGACCGGTTGACCCGGCATTGGAGGTAGTTGACCTCCACCCCAAGGACAAATGAATTCGGGGACTTGAGTCTAGCTAACGACTCGTTAATAAACTTAGCATGTTCCGGTATCATCTTTGGTAACAATTTTTAGATCTTGTTTCTATGTTTATTTTCTTATTTTTATTTTCTTTATTTTTTAGGATTTTACCATTTATTTTTGAGTTTAGGTGATCGAAACGTGTTTTGGATCAAGCGGACCTTGGTTAGTGATTGAGATGTCTCAGGTATGTTTTCTGAATTTTTAGACATTTTAGTTTGGAAGAATCGCAGTCGGGTTGAGTTCAAGCAGCAATAAACTCAGGTTTTTCTGTCTGTTGGGTTAGAGACACGGTCGTGCCTAAGAACTTGGCGCGGTCGTGCCTCTAACCCTAGGCGCGGTCGTGCCTAAGAGGTTGGGGCAGTTCAAATTGGTTTCAAAGCAGAGACTTTTCATTTTTCATTTCCACCCACCGAACCCCCCCCCCCCCCCACGTGCGATTCTCCCTAACTTCCGCCGTGTTACTTCCTTCTCCGCAATCTAAGGTACGTGTCCGACCCCTCTTTTATTTTGCGTTTGTACTTAGCCCTAGGATTCTAATCTAGAAATCGAAATTTTTGCTAGTTTAGGTTTTGAAATTTTTGTCCGTTTATTTATGATATGTAGTTGGTTTGGGTAACACATGTCCCCTGGGATTCTAGGCCACGAAACCCTCTTATAAAACGTGATTAAACTGGAAAAATTTGAATTCTGGAAACCCTAAAATGGGTTGAGCACGGCCGCGCTCCAGACCAGGCGCGGTCGTGCTCGGATTTTCAATCTCAGGTGGACTTGGTTTGGTCAGGCGCGGCCGTGCCTCTGTCGAGCGCGGTCGTGCCTCTTGAATTTGGCCTTAGCGCGGTCGTGCCACGCACCTGGCGCGGTCGTGTTGACGAGAATTTGTGCCCGTGGTCGGCCACAGCGCGACCGTGGACTTGGATTTTGGCCTTGGCGCGGTCGTGCCCCTTCCCAGGCGCGACCGTGCCCCTTCATTATCAGGTCAGAAACTTCATAACTTCAGTTTAGCATCTTCATAACTGTTTTGATTTTAATTTTGTTATCGTGCAGATGGCAGGCAACAGGGACCACCCGTACCTTGAGTTTGACTTGAACGAGCATGAGTATGAGGCTCGTCTGGATGTTTTGTGGCCACGCAAAGGCCGGATTTTAGCCGCTCGTCGTTTAGAGCCTGCCGCCATAGACGCCATCGGTCAGCGGGATCGATGGAACGACCTCGTCACCGCCCCGTGGCGCCGCTTGTTTAGACTTCACGCAATTCAGTATGTCGAGCTTGTGATGGAGTTTTTCTCCACTTATGAGTTCGATTATCCTTGCGCAGACTTAGAGCAGCCGGAGACGATTAGGTTTAGGCTAGGAGGGAAGTGGTGAGTGATGTCAGTTGCTAGGTTCGGGAGATTATTGGGCCTGTATACGAGGCAGGAACTTCATACTGAGATATTCACCGGTGGTATCACCGAGTTCCCGACAGAGGAGGACAAGGATCAGTTCTGGCATGAGTTTGGATTTGGGATGTACGATCCGAGTTTGACCAAGGCTTCAAGCCTTCGAGATCCCTTGCACCGTGTTCTTCATCGTTGTATTGTCTATTCGATTTCTGGGAGAGGTCAGGGGGAGACAGTAGTGAACCTTAGGGAGCTGTTTTACCTATTTTGCCTTGTACGCCCGCGCACCTGCAATCTTGCGCATTCCATAGCGGGGTACTTAGTGAACAGCTCCGGGCGCGATGTTACCAGCGCCATTTGTGGAGGTCACTTCGTGACCAAGCTGGCGAGGCATTTTCAGCTTCTTACCGACGACTTGATAGGGACCTAACCCATGTGGCAGAGACCGTCGTGATGAGCGTGCAGACACTGCGAAACATGCACGTAGCTCGTCGCGGCGCAGGAGGGATCAGGTTGGTAGATAGATGGGGACGGACGTGGGATCCAGACCGTCCGGGTCCCGATCCAGATCTTGTGCAGGTAGAGGCCGAGGCCGTCGCCGCCGCCCATCAGGCACACGCTGCTCAGCAGGAGCAGGAGCAGGGGCACGAGCATCAGCAGCCCGACCAGCCGCCTCCGTCGCCACCACCGCCTGCGGTTGTCATTCCACATGACCTGTTCATGCGTTACTGGACATGGCAGTATGAGGTCCAGTGCGCTGCTGCTGCTGGCGGGGCGCCATACGTGGTTCCCCTTCCGTTCTTTATGCAGCCCGAGCAGCAGCCCGAGCAGCCACCACCATCACCACCACCAGCAGGAGGCGAGGGAGGCGGGGCCACCGGCATCGACCTTGAGGGCGTGCAGTGGGAGTAGTCCCTCCCATTGCATTTTGGTATCATTTTTATGAGTTGTACTTTCTTGGATGTTGTATAAACTCTTGTATCACGCTTCGGCGTTTTATGTTGTTCTTTTGTTGTACTTTTATTTCCATGTATTGTTATATATATTTGTCTTTACATTTCTGTTGATATTTTAGCTTGATGTTACTGATCTGTGTTTGATGTTGTTAGTCTTGATTAGATCTTGGAATTGTGGAACTTCGTGGAACGTCATTTTTGTGGGTAGGCTTTTTGCGTGTGCCATGATCGACACGAGGGAAGTTTCAGTTCTCCCTTCACACTTCATTGCATTGCATTCCATTTTGCTTTGCATATTTTTGTATACATTGAGGGCAATGTATATTTCTAAGTGTGGGGTTGGGTGTTTATTCTTTGCTTTACATTATTTTTGTTCTACATTGAGGGCAATGTAGAATTCTAAGTGTAGGGTGGGAATTTATTCACGCGATGTTTGTCCTTTTGAGCATTTTATCACTTCAATTTTTTGCAAAATCTTCCTTCATAATTTTTATTGACACTAAATCAGTTTTATAAAATTAAAAAACACAAAAATATAATAAAAGTTAACTATTTAGCATTCACAATTTTTAGTAAATAATAGAGGTTTGATTTTTCGAAAGCAATTGAGATAGAAATTTCATCGAGTCAAACCCATTTTTTTGTGATAACCATGAGTTTTAGTGGGCTAAACGAATGAATTGCATGTAACCTTTTACCTACACCCATTCCTTTCCTTTTCTGTGAGTTTATTTTTGAGCCTTGATAGCTTTAGACATTGTTTGCTCTCGTTTTTTTTTTTGCGGATTTGAGTGTGCCGAATGTTTCATGCTTATTAGAACTTGCTTTTAGTATACATTTCGAAATCATGAACATAAATATTGCATAGAAATGATTGAGGCATTAGGATAAACCCTCCTTTGTGAGCCTTTTATTTTTATTTTCCCTCACCCGAACACATCCACTAGTTAGCCACGTTGAGCCTATCATGTCGTTTCCTTTGATTACCCACATTACACCACATTCAAACCTTTATTAGCCTTTTTCATTTATTTTTCGACCGTGTTAGAAATCCGGTCGGCTAATGTTAATTTTATAGCTTTTATTTTGTTGTAATCTTCAAATTCTTGAGAAGTTTTTAGCTAAGGAAAGATGCATATTGACTTAGTTCCCTTCAAAAGAAAGAAAAAAAAATCACCACAACTAGGTGAATTATAGCCGATTAGAGCAATTTTGTGAGCAAAGATGGAAATAATTCGGTTGTTAGCTCTTATCTATACGGAAGCATTAGCTAGTTTATTTTTCTTATTAGATGTTATTTTAGTTTTTGAGTTAGCATAGCCGCCGGGTTTTTAGCCATTTAGCCACTTTTAAATTCCACTTCCTTACCCTTAGCCATTGCCAAGTTACAACCTGTTTAAAGCCCTCTTGATTTATGCTTTGTTTCATGTTAGTTGGAAGAGATTTGATCATTTAGCAAGCTTATGATTTATGCATGATTCATTGTCTTGGCATTTGAGTGTTCTATACATACTCCATTACTTGTATGATCATATATATTCCCGAGCGTGTGTGAACATTGTGAGAAGCATAAAGTTGCATGCTAATGATTTCATAGGCATATTCATTTGCTCATTCGGTTATCACGTCATTGGGCTCATTGGGTTTCATTTAGTTAATTTTGCATTTCTTGAAAATCCTTTCAAACCTTTATAAGTTTATTAATGCTTATGGTTTTCCCGATTTGATCCATAGTGTCATTGTAAGTTTTGTTTCATTTTGATTTCTTACTTGAGGACAAGCAATGTTCAAGTGTGGGGTTGTTTGATGTGTTAATATTTACACATCTTTTTGGCACAAAACTTCGCTCATTTAATGATCAATTCTTGGTTATATTCAATGTTTAGACACTTATTTGCTTCATTTCCTGTTTTGTAGGTTTTTGTGAAGCTTGGTGAATAAACAAGAAGATTCCAGGATAAACAAGTGAAGTTTTAGGGTTTCTGTGATGGAGGCACGGTCGTGCCCCTATTTGGCATGGTCGTGCCAAGCTCCCAAACCCTAGGCACGGTCGCGCCTACATCTGGCACGACCGCGCCAATCCAAAATCCAAGGCACAACCGTGCCTTGGCCGCCCACGGTCGCGTGTCATCTCGTGAGTCTGAACAGCCGTACGTTCTCGATCAGTGGTACCCAATGGAAGCTACGGATCGGTCAAACCTCTGTCACACGGTCGTGCCAAGACCTAGACACGACCGCGTCTATGTACTAGGCACGGTCGTGCCCTCTCTCCTGGCACAGTCGTGCCTCCCCTTTTCTATTTAAACAGAACTTAATTCTCATTCAGACATTGAGCAAACCAAGGGAAAAACCTAATGTTCCGGCTCGAGTTTTCTTTGTTCCAGCCATATTTCAAGATTCTTGGAGAGGATACAACATCAAAAGGATCACCATACATCAACAACAACATCTAGGCTTGGAGGAGTGGTTTGATTCTTGTTTTCATATCATGTTTCTCACTATTTTTCCCTGCTTATTTGTAATTTTGATGCTCATGATGAGCTAAAACTCTTGTTCACTTTGGTTTAGATGAAGTTTAGATACCTTTGACAACATTCATGGATTATTGGCAATTATTGTGTTAATGTTATGACAACCGTATGATTATTCTTTGATGAAATTATGTATTCAAGTATTTTGAGTTGTTTACAAGACTTGTATTTGTGTATGTCATAATATGTTGGAAAACTTGTGATTTACGCTTATATTCATGGATTGGTGTATGTATGTATGCTAGTTTATGGCATTTGACTAGGAATGGTGAATGAAGTCTTGTTTATGAATCATTATATTTGTATGTATAATCTTATGCTTATGTTTGGAAAGACAAAGTATTTGTTATGATGTGTCATATTTAGTATTATGTTTATCTAGGAATTATTGACACATCCTCCTAATTTATATAACCTTTATATGAACATTGTATGTTGAAGAAATGCATATTGTTGTCTAAATTAATCAACTTGAGGTGGATAGTGTGTTGTTCATATTATCTTTCCAACTAGTTGTTGGATTAGTGTACCTTAATCGGAAGCTAGTTCCATCTTTATAAACATTGACATGATTATTAAACACGTGAGCCTCATTGTATGACTTTAGGTGGTTGGTTTGTGTAATTCATGCTAGCTTTCCGAATAGTCATTTGATTAGATATCTTTGACGAGAATTTAGTCAATTTATGTATCGTGTATTTGCCATGTTTCTATGAGTGTATTGAATGTATTCTAAATGGATTCGACACCGAAGTGATATTTTCTCCTTGATTGTTTGATTTTTGATTTTAGTTTAGTTTTATATTCTTACATATTAATTTAATTAAAAATCAACTTAAACATCTTTTACCCATACTTGATTGAACTTTAGTCCCGGATTATTATCGCATTCCACCGTGTCCACGGATTGATATCCGGTTCTTACCTTTACTATATTGCTATCCGACGGATACACTGTCCGGTGTGTGTGATTAGTATTTGGTGAAAACCCTTTTTAAAACTAATTGTGTAAAATACTTATAAAAATATATATATAGTTTACACGCATCAAAGCCTCTCCGAGATCCTTCATGTCGAAATTATGCGAGAGTAAACGCTTCGACTCATGCAACATGTCTAAACTATTACTTGCCAATAGAATATCATCTACGTAAAGGACAAGTATAGTAAATTTGCTCCCACTCATCTTGAGGTAGGTGCATTGATCCACTTGATTCTTAATGAAACCTTGTTTCTTCATGACTTCATCAAACTTTAGGTACCATTGACGTGATGCCTGCTTCAACCCATGTATGGATTTCTTTAACTTACAGACTAGATGTTCTTGACCTTCAGGCTGTTTCATGAACACGTCTTAATTCAAGTCGCCGTTGAGGAAAGCAGTTTTGACGTCCATCTGATGCAGCTCTAAGTCAAAGTGAGCTACTAGGGCCATCACGATCCTTAATGAATCCTTTCGAGAAACGGGAGAAAAGGTCTCTTGATAGTCGATTCCTTCTTTCTGAGTGAAACCCTTTGCAGCCAATCTCGCTTTATAGCGTTCAATGTTTCCATTCGGATCTAGTTTAGTTTTGAAGACCCATTTACATCCTACGGGTTTAGCACCGTTGGGTAATTCAACTAAATCCCAAACATCATTTTTCTTCATGGAGTCAAGCTCGTCAAGCATAGCTTTGTTCCATTCAGAAGACTGATCGCTGCTAATGGCTTCATGATAAGAAGTAGGATCTGTAAACTTTTCGGCATCCATCTCAGCTTCAGTCAGGTAGGTAACAAAATCATCAAAGTTAGTAGTCCTTTTGGACCTAGACGACCTCCTGAGTTGATTATCGGGTTCGGCACTATCTTCATGTCGGTCGTTTGATGTGCCTTCATTCTCTGGTACAAAAGAAGTAGCATTAGGATCTGATTGAGGAGAAGGTGGTGCAGTGACGTGCGGTGCAGCGTGGTGTACAAGAGGAGTAATCGAAGGTAAAATAAGGAACGAATCTCCCCCCCCCCCCCCCCCCCGCGTCTTGTACTTCTTTTAAATCTGGATAAGGATTTTCACTTCTCCCACTGACCTTAAAATCCTCAAGGAATTTGGCATGCTTGGTTTCTACAATACGAGTGACGTGAGAAGGACAGTAGAATCTATAACCCTTTGATTGATCGGGATAACCGATGAAGTAACAAGTGACAGTTTTCATGTCAAGTTTATTTAAGAAAGGATTATAGAGTTTAGCTTCGACAGCCCCATACTTTCATATATCTTAGACTCGGTTTCCTTCCTGTCCAGAGTTTATAAGGAGTTTTAGGGACAGACTTTGAAGGAACTCTATTGAGTATATGAACAATTGCTTTTAAGGCTTCGGTCCAGAGGAATGAGGGTAAACTTGAGTTGGCTAACATACTGCGTACCATGTACATTAGGGTCCTGTTTCTTCTTTCAGCAGCACCGTTCTTCTGAGGAGTACCGGGCATTGTGTACTGGTTCACGATCCCCTAGCCCTTACAAAACTCATAAAATGGACCAGGAGCCTGACCCACATCAGTATGTCTGCCATAATATTCACCTCCTCTATCTGATCTCACAACTTTTATTTGAAGATCAGGTTATTTTTCAACTTCAGTTTTATAATCTTTAAAAGTTGCAAGTGATTCAGATTTTTCTTTAATATAATACAAGTACATATAACGAGAATAATCATCGATAAAAGTGATAAATGAAGTATGTCCTGTTATACCAGCAACGGGGTAAGAGCCACTAATATCAGTGTGAATGAGTTCTAATAAATTAGAGCTCCTAGTGGCACCTTTCTTATTTGCTGATGTCATTTTCCTTTAAGGCATTTGACACATGTTCCAAAGTCATTGAAATTGAGAGATGGTAACACTTCATCCTTCACGAGTCGAGATAAGCGATCTCGTGAAATGTGGCCTAAGCGTTGATGCCACAACATGGATGAAGCTTCTAAGTCTCGCTTTCGTTTAGTCTTTGTTGAGTTTTCATTGATATTATATGATAACAAAGACTTGGAAAATTCATCATCTAGTTCTAATCTATAGAGACCATCATCCAAATAACCACGTCCAAACACTTAAGAATTTAACATAATAGAAAGTTTGTCATGACCATGAGAACAAACAAAACCGTCAATGTCTAACTTTGGTCCTGATACTAGATTCCGAGTAATCTCAGGAATATATAAGGTATCATTAAGTTTAATACATAAACCAGTTTTCATTATTAATTCTAAGGTTCCCACAGCTTTGACAACTAGTTCTTCTCCATTCCCCATCTTAAGTGTTCTTTGGTTTCTTTCCAGCTTCTGGATTGTAAGGAATCCCTGTAAGGAGTTGGTTACATGAACCATAGAACCAGAATCAAACCACCATGTATTAGTTGGAACATTTAAATTATAGGACTCAAGTATCATAAAAAGATGATTACCTCTTTTGCTCAGCCGCTCCTTAAAGTCTGGGTAGTCTTTCTGCCTATGTCCAGCCTTGCGGCAGAACTTGCAGTGAGACTTCCCTTTGAAGTTCTTAGAGCTGGAAGCACCATTTGCATCTTGTTTCTGGACCTTAGAAGATTCCTTCTTACGAAAATTTCCCTTCCTTTTCTTTGAATCAGCGGACATGAGATAAGCAACATCAAGTTTCTCTAGCTTCAGACGCTCTTCTTCTTACGCACATTGCAATCAACTCACACATCGTCCATTTGTCTTTCTGTGTGTTATAGTTGATCTTGAAAGATTCAAAAGACTTAGGAAGAGAGGTCATGATAAAATGCACTAGAAAACCGTCATTAATTTCCATGTCTAATCCCTTGAGCTTACGGGACATGTCATTCATCATCATAATGTGCTCACGAATACTGCTGATCCCGCCATACTTTGTAGTCACCAGCTTCAGAATAAGAGTGCTAGCATGCGTCTTAGAAGTTCCCTTGAATTGATCCTCCACAGAAACTAGATAAGTCTTGGCATCTTTAGAATCGGGTAAAGCTCCTCTGATGATCAGACTGATGGAGTTCTTCATTAGGATAAGAGTCATGCGGTTACACCTTGTCCATTTCTCATGCTTTATAATGTCCCGAGGAGTGCTTTTGTCAGTAACATCAGCAGGTGCAGGCTTGTCAAGTGCGTGATCGAATTC
Source organism: Smallanthus sonchifolius (assembly GCA_023525975.1). Taxonomy (NCBI): domain Eukaryota; kingdom Viridiplantae; phylum Streptophyta; class Magnoliopsida; order Asterales; family Asteraceae; genus Smallanthus; species Smallanthus sonchifolius. Next base: position 17,804,260 of record CM042018.1, on the reverse strand, counting down.
CATCATGCCGAGTGACAGCATCAGTGAATCTTTCCAGCAGAGAAGTTCGTGCCATTCAAAGTTTTGATTCCCAAGTTAGGGGTTGCAGTGGATTTTATACGAGAAAAATAAGATACTAATTGCTAAAGAAGAACTTAGAGTGTCTATGGGTTAACTTAAACTAAGACATGCGGAAATAAGGACCATTATATTAATGAAGCTGTGATAAATATCTATTATAATCACCAAAATAATAGATTAATTAGGTTCTACTTAAACAATGTAACACATCACTTTTGGGCAGAAGTGAAACATTTGTTTAGTACGCACATAATTAGCTTCGCGAAAACTAAATGTGACACAACACCTTTGGGCAGAAGTAGAAACATTTAGTTATAATAGGCAAAGTAGTGCTTAATTAGACTTAAATAACTTTACAAGTGTGACACATCACCTTTAGGTAGAAGTGAAACTTTAGGTGTTATTTAAGTTAATCATGTTTTTTCTAAGTTAATGTCATGACAAGCACTAAGGTATAATGCTTAATTAATCTTGAATAAGTTTACACATGCATCACATCACCTTTGGGCAGAAGTGAAGCTATTAGGTGTTATTCAAGTAAGTTTTAAAGGTTTTGAAAACATTTAATTTTTAAGGTTTAACAAAACTAAAACTAAAGCATTCATTAATAGCAAACCCCCTGTTAGCGCAGATCGAACTCCGTGATGAGTTCGCTGGGGGTGCGGGGGGAAAATTTTAGGCACAGAAGTAATGCTAGGTTCACGTTTCCATTAGGGTTCACGGTTCAGATAGGGGTTCTCGGTTATGGTAGGGTTCACGGCTCACTAAGGTTCACAGCTCGCTAAGGTTCACGGGTCGCTAAGGTTCACGGCTTAGGAAAGGTTCACGGCTAAGGAAAGGTTCACGGTTCAGTAAAGGGTCCACGGCTCCTGTAAGGTTCACGGCACCAATTCATAAACCGTGAACTGTAAAACCCGTGAACTGTTAAACCGTGAACTGTAAACCCGTGAACTGTTAAACCATGAAACATTAAACTGTGAAGTTTAATACATAAAGTTATAATACCCGTAAACACAACCGTGAGAGTCCAAAACCGTGAATGTTAAGATCTGCTAAGGCAGTGCTAAATTTAAGGGATTTTGATTGTATTTTCAAATTTCGAAAATTTTTTAAATTGTTAAGTATATCCAAGTTTCTTTATTTAAAATAATAAATATTATTTTAATTCGAAATCTTGGAGATAAAGTTATAATATTTTTAGGAAAAAAACACAATCAAAATCTTAATGTATCCCAAATTAAGGGGATTTCATCAAAAATAATGATGAACACGAAGAACAGTTTATGAACATCAGATAAACTGTTCTTCAATAATATCATATTTAGGACTGGAATCGAAATCATGAAACACTTATTTTAACAGATTTCAAAAACTGAATAGATCTGGAAATTTATGAGATCAAAACATGATATTATTTGTAAAACAGAAAACCGTGAAGTTAAATAAAAACGATTTTCTTTATGGTTTTTAACAGAACTTTGTTCTCCCATTCTAATTCCAGTTTAGGGAAAGAAACAAGAACTGATTTATCAACATCTGCTCTGATACCACATGTCGATCAGTTCTTGTGACTAAGTAATGGAAAACAATAATATAATACATACCTTCTAAGTTCACCGTTGATAGGGAAGACATCATGATCTCTGATCTGAATCGGGTTCCCGTTTAGGGTGTACGATTAGGATGGCTAAGGTGAGTTCAATGGAACTCACGGTTATGAGGAGAGAGAGGGACGATTTCTGTTAGTGGTGATAGAGTTATCGATTCATTAGTCTATTCCCTCTAATTAACTCTCTATTTATATGTACACCCAAGGGGAAACCCATTAATGACCCATTTAGAGTAATTAGGCCCATCAACTAATTACTAGTCATAGGTTATTAAATAAATAATTATATTTGATCATTTAATAATTAGATAAATGATTATAAGAGCCACATATTAAATCGTGTCTTACAACACCTTAAAGCAATTTGGGTCTAGATGGGTCTCCTAAAAACTATGTAAATTTAGAATGGGTTCAAACGGGTACCAGATTTTGGTACTTTTCTTTTCTAAGACATCTTATTTCAACGCAAGCCACTCTTTGGTTACAACCCATTCTAATACGGGAACACCGTCGCAAGGGCGACGGGTTGGGTAGACGGGTTCGCGAAGCCGTCGATTAAGTCGTGGTTTGTTGATTGAAAAGACGGGTATAGGGGAACACCGTCGCAACCCATTTGGGTAGTTTATGGTAAAAATGACGTGACATGACATGACGTGTTTTGATTGTTTAATCCTTAGGGTACTTAGAAGTTAAAGGGGTTCCACCCCCTCCACCTTAACACATCAAGATACTATTGGATTAAATATGCTTTGTTTGTTATTATAATCCATACAATTTGAAACTGCGTGAACAATGACATACAAATTCTTATGCTAAGCTTGTTTACTGTTGTATAAATTGCAGAAAATGAACTGAACTTTTGGATACTCTGAAAGGCGTGAGATCACTTTCAGATCAAATCTATTTGGTGGTTCACCCAAATGTTTGATCGGATACAAATCAAAGAGTTTTTAAGAACACAAGTATAGAGAATTTCTATTGAATATGAACCAGAGATCGATCAATTTTCCACAGGAGCGTATATACGGTTTTGGGTTTAGAAACTGCCCTAGGCAGTTCTCGAATTTGATATTTGTCACTTTTGCCCCCTCTAGATTTCACATGTGAAATTCCGAAAATTCATTTTTTAATAAATTTTTAATGAAGCAATATTAGTGGAATTATTGCCGCCCCTTGGACCCCGCTACCGGTGGCGCTGCCCCCAGACCCCTTTAATTAGGGGTTTCGCTCCTAATATCATAATAAACTCAAATAAGCATACACTCCACATCTCCTAACTTATTTGATATTTATAAAGATATGTATTCATGAAAGAACTTAATAAGTTAATCAAATTACATAAAAAATATTAGAGATCTACTCTACTTGAATAGTGTCTTACAAGCATGTAAAGCATTGAAGGTACAATTGTAAAAAGCATATATATTTTAGAAAATCAAATTGGGTCAGCTATTGCGGCAGTTTTTGTTGGATACTGATTTCTCATTGTTGCAAATTTCTGATTGGTTCGCATTTGTTGACAAATTAATTGATTGGCTGAAAAATAACTTACAACAATTTATTGCTGTTAAGAAGTAAAAGATATCCAAGTTTGGAAGAAAAGTCAAAGGAAGTTTAATTCAACTTGGGTTTTGAGGCTAGCGGTATTCGATTAGTTACCACTAATGCGTTTAACGACTTCAACGCACGTCAACAACGGTGTTTGGAGGGTTTTTTCCTACTATTTACTGTCGCTTTTACAACAAGATACGTTATAGGGTTTTACGTCGGAGCGACAGTCATAGCAACGTTTTTTATCTGTGTTTTGATATTTGGGATTGTGTTTGTGTTTTAATATTCGAGATCGTGGCAGAATTCCCGACTAGTTTTAGATAAAAGATAAACTTAAAAAGAAAGAGTGCGAAGAAACAAAAATAAACCAACTTTTTTTACTCTTTTTAATGTTATTAAAACAGTAAGTAAACAATTCTCAATATAATATATAAACGACTTTCAGTCAATAAAATTCACCAAATACCAAAAAACATGAAGAAACAACATAAGCATTACCCTTTTTCATATTTTCTTCCATAATCTTTTTTCTTTTCTTTCTTTTTGGTGATTTCTTCCTCCGGAAAGATGTCCATCTTATTACATCAACTCAAAATACTCTTCATATACTTATATTAGCCAATTGGACCCAAAAAGAATACCACAAAAAACCCACACCCCGGATCCAGAACCGTGCGAATGATCAAAGTTTCAGGCGGCATTGTTGGACCTGGCGGCCTCAGTACGGACATAAGTGAGACTGCGAGTGAGGGTGGTGGGAGACGGGATGGCGGTAGGACTCGAGATGTTATCAGATGTTGAGATTTGAGCATCACGTTTCCACTGGAAGCTTCGTGCTCCACCTTTTATAGGGAGGCGGGACCTGTATACACTCGGGATGCCACCTCTCGGGAAAGGAACTCTACCGAATCTAGATGCAGCAAATGCAGAACCCCGGGCCCCACGGGGCCATGTCGTGCCTGGTGAAGCAACTTCTTGTTGACCAGAGCTTTTCTTTACAACCTGCAATACACAAAAACTCAATCTCATTAAAAGTTAAACAGTCAACGTAATAATAATGTAACTATGATTATTGTTTTAAGGATAACTGCTTACAGTTGACCAAAATAAATTAGCATCTTGCTACTATAAATTACACATGTATCAATTTCTCAAGCAGCTGATATTATAATTTATGTACAAAAAACAAGCTTCCTACATAGGACCAAGAAGAAATAATATGTGAAACTCACGGTACTAGCGTTGTGTTCCCGAGTTTGATAATTTAATAAATGAAAGAAAAGGAGGGAAATGGAATTAAAGATAGAAAAGAAAGGGAGGGGAAGGGAAACATTAAACGTAAGTTGGTCTTGTTCCAGAGTTCAAAGGAAAGGAAAATAAAGATTTTACATTTATATTTGATTACTTTATCTCAAAATCCGTCCATTTTGGGAGGAAAGTTAGGAGGGAAGTTATTAAAAATGTTCCTTTCTTTTCTTTCAACTTCCTTCCGTTAAAAAACTCATGAACACAAATCTTTACCAGTTTCTTTCCACTTCATTTCACTTCTCTTTAGAAAGGACTCGGAAACACAGCGTAGGCATGGTTGTAAAATCGCTAGGCGCTAGTCGGACGGTGGGGTACCGACTGGCGATTAATCGGGATTAATCAGATTGGAACTTTTATATGTAATTTTCAGTTTTATGTAAATATAAACACATTTTTATATGTAGTTTTCAAATTTATATATATACACACACATTTTTATATGTAATTTTTAAAATTATATACAATTTTTCAAAAATCGCCGGAATTTACAAAAACTCGCCGGAACACCGTTTTTTTGACCGGATTTTGTTGACAAGGCCCGGTTTGGCCCGACTAGGACCGGCTTGGACCGACTACCGATTAATTGCCCGATTTGATCAAATATCCAAGGTTGACTAGCAATTAGCGATTAATCACGATTTTTACAACAGAGCGGAGGGGTTGAAATAGTGTTAGGTTGGCAGTTTGAATTCATGAACCTGAACACGGGCCATATATATTTATTTCTATAAAAGATATCAACCAATCTCGGACACATAAAATAACGCAACCCAAACACAACCCGTCTAACACGCTTATCTAAACGAATTAAACAGGTTGACGAGTTGTAAACAGGTTGGCGTGTTGAAAATGGGTTACGGGTTAACCTTATAAAATGTATTTTTTTACTTCTTATTCTAATTTGAAATGGGTTGACGGATTGAAATTGAACAGGTCAATCAGGTCAACCCGGAAAGCAACCAGTTTACTTTTTTTTTCAACATTTAAACATGTCAACCAAACACGAAATTTTATCAAACGGGTTAACATGACAACCCAAAACCTGAATATTTTCATGGCATGTTCTTAGTTGTAAAAAGAACGCATGAGGCGCCTAGACGTGAAACAGCCTCAGGGGCCATCTGCTGCGCTTCTACCAACTGCAGACGAAGTAAAGACAGGACTCAGGAGCCATGTGACTCGGTGCGCATCAATCAGAGGCTCAAGCACGAACCGGTGCGCTTCTGTGTCATTTGACTTTCTAGGCCTAATTGACTAATTCTGTGAATAAAAATCTCAAATATTGGGCTAACTTTTTATTTGTTTTATGGGCCAATGTAATAAGGAAAACCTAATCGGTTGCTAGTCACACAACGGTTACATCTCAATTGACTGCTTAGAGCAAATTGAACTCCTTCCTTTTCATTTGTTCTTTCACCGCTCTGCTTAGTACTTACTGCTTAGTTCTTGATTTCTTTCAGTTGATTCCTGATTTCTTGCTTAGTTCTTTTTCAAATAGACTGATGAGTTTTTTTTTCTTTTCAAATAGACTGCTGACTTTGCTTTTACTGCTTAGTTGTTTTTTCATAAATATCTAGCTTAGTGGCTTACTGCCTAGTTTCAGAATTCTTTATTTCTTTTACCCTCTTGGTTAATTAGTGCTAGGTTTCTGAATCAGTTGCTCTTTTTGTTAATTAGTGAAGTGTCTGCTTGATGACGAGTTACTGATGATTGATGAGTTACTCTCTTATTAAAGACGACTTCTACTATATCCTTAGACTATTGGAAACACTTGAGCACAGTTTGTTGATTTTTGATTTGTTTCCACTTTATATTAGAACCCGAATTAGGTATACTTGTTTCGTTTGTTTTGTGCTACTTATGGTATCATATATATATATATATATATATAGGGTGAGGTTCAAATGATAACCAATATTTATGTGATAACCATGAAAACCACTCTCAAACATAGTGTTACGTATATGTAACAATTATCATTATGTTAGTATTACATATACGTAAACACTATATGTCACGTATATGTTACATTATTTGGTACGTATATGTAAGACTCATCATTTCCGTATTTATGTTCAAGATACTTAAATACACTTTTAACAATTAAAAGAAAAAATAAATTATAAATTATGGGAGTGGTTATCACAGTTATCACATAAAAACTTGGTTATCATTTGAACCCTTCCCTATATAATATATATAAATATAGGGGTGGGTTCCAAAGAAAAACAATAGTTAGGCGAAAACCGAGAAAACCACTAAAAAAACCAATTTTAACCAATAATATAATAATATTTATTTTTATTTTATTTTTATTTTTTTATAAGAGTATCAATGTAATATTAAATTTTTTTACCAAAAAATCATTTAAATATTGGCTTACGTATACGTAACCCATAGTGTTACGTATACGTAAACAGAAAACAAAAAAATTCAAAAAAATTGCGGTTACGTATACGTAACCCATAGTATTACACATTGTTTTAGTGGTTTTCTCGGTTTTCGCCTAACTTTGTGGTTTTCTCTTGATCCCTCCCCTATATATATATATATATATATATATGAACCCTTCCCTATATATATATGTGCTAGTGTTTTAGATGTTAAATGTAAATTAATGTGTTTTTTGTATGAAATGTGGTTTATAAAAAAAAATATAAACTTTTTACAAAAGAAGTGCCCTTCACCTATCGCCTCAGCTCCAGTGACCCTATCGCCTCGGTGTGCTTCACACCTTTTAATCTCAAGGTCGTGTTACAAGCACATCAGGAATTGCCACCCCTACCCCACACACACACTCAGAGATCATTCTGTACCTTAAGAATTGCCATCCCTACCCCAGACACAGAGAGAGATCATTCTGTACCTTAAGAATACGCGACAGAAAGGATGTACCATCCAAAGATAAAGCTTTTTCTGCAGCCTCCTTTCTCATAAACTCCACATAAGCTGATCTGCATAAGGAGCCAGGTTTAAAACAGAAATAAAGCAGACCAAAAAAAAAGCCAAACCTATATAGGAGTTGTTACATATTAAAAGAAAAAGAAATCTTTAGGTACATATGCAATAACAACAGAAACTCAATAGAAAACAGGGAAATATATGGGATATTGGCAATGTCATATGTTAAGGTACAGATAACTATCAGTTCCTTATCATGGCAAAGTAATATGTCAAAACATTTACCCTAAAATTACTTTTCAAAACCAAAAGAGAAAAAAGAACAATGACAAACCCTTTTGGCTGCCCGCTTGCTGGTTCAGTTAATATAACCACTTTCAATACATCCCCAAACTTGTTAAAGTGCCGAGAAAGACCATCCTTAGTAGCAGCAAAATGGACCTGTATAAATAGACAGTTTTAAATTAATAAAAAATCACATGGATACAGCCAATAACTTTATACAAAAATATCATCATTACATTGCTAACAAAAATGGTGCATGAATCCACGTCTTCGGTAGATCTACCAGCGGGATCGACACCTGCAGGATGAAAATATATAATTACTACACTAAAATTTAGTTCATTTAAAACAATTAAACTCTGCTTAGATTATATTACGTTTATATTTCAGGGAACAATATATAAAAATATATGCAGAAAAGAAACCCAATTACCAGAGCTGATATCACTCACCAGCTGATGGCAGGGTCTTCTGGTGGACCTCCCTTTGAGCATGTATAACAGGTACCCCCTGATTACATATAGAAATGTGATCAACAAGCTTAGTCATAACTTTATAATGACATTGAACTATGGTGAATACGATCTTACATTTCCATTGCTAACCGTTACAGGCTTGCCATCCTGAATAAGTTTCTGACTGTCCAAATGTGAAACCACCCTTGGTTTATTTACATTGGAATAAATATTTACCATCTTATGAGAGGAATTAGCTACAGCAACAGGAATATTCTGATCTCTGTATGGTTTATCGGAAATCCCATCCACAACATTTGCAGCATTGTAGTGTAACATCCTAGAATCATTATTGCCCACACCTCCATCATGTTCTATCATAGAAACATCTCCAACATATTGCCCAGAATAAGTTGGAACATCAGCCTTGTGTTTTCCATCTTCTGTGAATCGGTCTATTGTATCTGATGTATCTGTACTACCACGGCCAAGGCGGTCAAACACGTTTACTAAGGGTTTGACTTTTATAACATCTTGAGCAGCATCTGCTACAGCTTTAATGGCAACCGCCATAGCTTTAGGCACTCTGGCAACTGAACGGATTTTTGGAAGGCGGTCTTCAAGAGGCGAGTCATGGGTAGGTGTAGAAACTGCAGACCGTAAACGTTTATTTGATCGCTCAGAAGTCAAACCAGTTGACCGAGGAGTACCAACCGCGTCTCGAACCGCAAATTGCAGTAGCCTTCGCGAGGCGCCGCCTAGGGCTAATTTAGAAACTGTTTCTCTCTGAAAGTAAACAACTTATCATGTGCTGAGATATATGATATATATATATATATATGTGTTGATATATTAACGTATAATACAATAAGTGAGAGGGAGATAAAGAGTTCAGACCTTGACTTGTGAACTTTCATCAGCGTGATTTGTTTGACCACCACGCCCTCTTTTTCTCTGAATAGGTAGTTGAGGTGAAGGTGAACGGTACAGATGGTTTTTATCATCTGAATGGACGTTGGCAATGACAGCACTGCGAAGTGGAGGTGGCTCAGCTGGATCTCTTAAAACCCCTTTCCAATCTTTGATTCTTCGACTCTTGGATGATTTATCAGATTTTATCACCTCTGATTCAGACAGTGGTTTCTGTTTAGACACTTGCTCATCAGTAAGACGGGATTCTTTTGATTGTGCATATAAATTTAGGTTTGATCGCAAATGATCCCACAGCCTGCACAAAGATGGGTGATATCAAAAAACCTAGAAACACAAGATTTTCGCAGAGGCGGCAAAATAGACAGGTTGAGTAACGAGTCAAAATGGATTTTCATAAAAAGACATTCCCCTTCTGGGTAAAAATGAATTGGCCAGGTTCGGGTTGACCTAAAATGATTTTGTCTATTAAACTTGTATCTTTCATATACAATTAACGTGTCAAATATGATCACAAAAACTAATCATATTATTTCAATAATAATGAAATTTTTTTAAATAATAATGATTAAAAATTAATATTCAATTAAAATACATTTTCGAATGCTCTCAGCCTGTTTCCCTTTCGACTAAATTTTTAATATTATTTTTCCCCTTGAGATAAAACATAACCCAAAATAGACCATTTTAAGTAAATAAATCAAAACTACCACCGCTAGCTTTTAGTAAAAGAAAATCCAATACAAATGTATTACCAAGACACAAAAGAGTCACTATCATCACCCAAAAAGACGTTCAACTCATTCCTTGCTTCTTCTTTGCGCCGACCATTTTTAAGCAAGACGATCACATATTCCTACAGAACCAAAATATTTGATTAAGTAAAGCAACAGCTCAGATATTTGATTACTTCTCTAAACAGAACATGATTCTAAATGCCTCATAGGTAAAAGTTCTACAAAGGGTACCCAATTATTCAAATTACTGAGAACTACTTTTCATGAACATCTATAATCATCTTTATCGACACCTAATAGGCTTAATCCCTAGAGACTGTCCTGGCTAAACATAGGCCAGATGTGATGGTATTATGGTAAGACGCAGAGAGCCACAAATTTTCTGACCAACCTAGCTTTCCATCATTTCATCAAAACAAATTATAAACCTTCTATAATCGGTTTCAGAATAAAAAGATACCCTTAAACAAACAGAAATACCTCATAATAGAAATACTTATTCTAATGAATAGTGCAATCTTCATGACATTTTTAAGATAATTATATATCCACACATTAGAAAATCATATGATTCACAATTCCAGAATATGACAAGACACAAGCATGACTTCACATGTGTGGTGCAATAATATTTGGTAATAATGAGTTAATGTTCTCAGCAACAATACAATGGACATAAAGACATAATGAAAAAAACTTCAGGTACTCATTTTCTATTTATATTTACTATTTTAGTAGGTGGAGGAGCCAGGGGGTCTCAGCCGGAGCAGCCTCTCTATCCCTTGGGATAGAGGTAAGGTTTGCTCCCATCACACATACCCTCCCCAGACCCTACCAATAGCTTGCTATGAGTAGGATTATACTAGGTACGTTTGTTTGTTTACTTTAGTGGGCTGAGGATACAAGAGCACCTCGTAAGGCTCAAACGATTTAATTTTTTTTGTGAGAAGCAACAGTTCGAACAACTTTATTCGAAAGTTCAAATAAATCATAGGCTCATAGCATCATGACGAACAGACATGCTGACATAAGATTTATGAAAGTAAAGGTGGTTAAAAGTCATCGCATGCTTTGTTAGAAAATAAAAATCGAACTCGCTAACTAATTTCAAACAAATTTCTAGTTGGCGTCAATACAAACACCAACACAATACATGCTGTTCACCTTTGATCTATTCATGCTAGTATGTAACACACGTATACCCAAAAGCAAATCTATATCTATTATCACTCTACCAGCACCAACACAATCATATAAATAAAAATATATGTGAACTTATATCATTAAAACACATAATCTCCTTAACAGATCAATTCTACCAATTTCAGTGTATTATCATTTATCACCATTATACGAAACCTACCACAAGAGTGTCATCTGTGTAGTCCCCCATAAACTCCTTCAGCTTTTCCTTCACTTGATCCCGCAACCTCTCGGCTCCATCTCCAGAAAAAATAATCTTAAAAGTCAAATCCTCAGCATTGTCCATCAACCCCTTTCCGTTCCCAAAAAACACAATTCTCAAATCCAATCCTCTCAGTTGTCAATACTAATCAACTTCTACAAACTGAAAACAATTCAACAGTGTCCGTCAACAACAGAACTCCATAGCTACATAACATCGATAAAAGTGCGACAATACAAATTAATCATCAATGTGTACCGGCAACCATCTCAAAATCAGCATAACTAGCAGAAATCACGAAAATAAACATCCTAATTTCATCAACTGGAAAAGAATAAAAGTGATTCTATTGAGGTTGAACGACTAAAGGCCCGATTTTCATGGAATGATACGACGAAACCCTAGTTTTTCATATCGTAAGTGTAACGAACAATCATGTATACACGTTGTGTGTTTTGTGTGTGAAAACGGTGATTGTGACCGGAGAGATTACGAACCTCCGACGAAGAAACGACGGCACAGGGTCAGGTTGCCTTCTCGCCGTCTCTCTCTCTCTCTCTCTCTCTCTCTCTCAACTCAGGCTGCTTATTACTTTCAATACTGGGCTTGGCCTTTGGATCTGGTGGCGTCTGTGCGGGCCGGCCAATATATACCATCCATTTTTATTATGGGTTATTTTCATTGTTTTATATATTTAACTATGTTAAAACCCTGTATTACACGGGTTGAATAAATGCAATGTTAGTAATAAAAATTTACATATTACATATTTATGTAATATTACATAGTTTTTTAATACAAAATCTAGAAACGTTATATAGTTATTTTTTAATAATGTTTTATAAAAAAAATTGAAAGAAATGTTTAATTTATAAAAATGTTTTATAAAAAACCTATTTTTTTCAAATAAAACGTTTTATAAAAATAAATATATAGAAGTCATTTTTATTTAATAAAAGAGAGGTGGGAAACAAAAAATTATAAAAGCAATTAAAGAAATTTCTATAATTAATAGGAGAGAGGGGCGAGAAAAAAATGTTGAGGATGCATAGAAGAGTGATATGTGTCCCATCAAAACTTTTATTTACTAGATAGTATAGATTTATGAAAAACGTTTTTTAAAAATAATTATATAAATCATTATTTTTTAATAAGAGAGTGGCGGTAAACAAAAAATTATAAAAACAATTAAAAAATTGTATAATTAATAGGAGAGAGAGGCGAGAAAAAAAGTTGAGGCTGCATGAGAGAGTGACAAGTGTCCCATCAAAACCTTTATTTATTATATAGTATAGATATAGATGATTAAAATTAGAGCAATGTTTGAGTATGAACAGGGATGGCAATGAAACCAGAACCCGATGGAAAAACCCGAAACTTGAAACATTTGGGACAGTTATGGGGTCGGGTGATCGGGTATGGGACCGGGTTTGGGATTACTTTTGAAATTTTTCGCGGGTTTAGGACGGGTATGGGATATGTGATATATCCGTTTACCCGCCCCGAATACCCGATAATATATACTCGTTTACCCGATTATAAACCCGACATACCTTTCTTTATTTTTTTATTGACTTTAAGTATATGTAACGTATTTATTTTAAGTATATATAATGTATTTATTTTAAATGTATATCCTCGACATGATTTTCTTTCTTTCTTTTTTATTTTAATTACAATTTTTATTTATACTCGACGGGTTTTTGGTCGAGTATATCCAACGGGTATTTTTTACAAAGTAACGGGTTTACCCGAAATCCGCGGACATACCCGAAACCCGACGGGTAACAAACCCGGCGGGTAATTACCCGATAGAAACCCGACGGGTTTTGGGCCGGGTATGTGACAAGCTTTTATAATCGGGTATGGGGTTTGGGATTACCTAAACCCGTCACAAACCTGACCCATTACCATCCCTAAGTATGAATATATAAAATCAGCTTGTGTTTACGTATATGGACAAATATCGTAAAAAACTAACATTCTTTATATTTTTCTTTTTCATAAAATGCTCTCAACATTTTTTTAAACATTAAAATTACTACTCCCTTCACATTTTAAATTTGAAAATGACAAACGAAATGAGGTGGACATTTAAATAGATTAAATAATTTTACTGGCAAAATAGCCTATTAGCTCGCAAACACGTGTCATCGTAAGTTTTATCCCTTTTGAGCGTATTAAGCACTATTTACGTGTGTGTATATACATTGTTCAACATAGAACTACTAAAGGCCAGATTATAACTAACACATTGATTCACACCAGCTTCAAAGTATCAAGTTTGTATACAAAAACTATTACAATTTAAGTACATACATCCCAGATTTGAAATTGTTTAGAGGGACTCACCTTAAGCAAAGTTTACAAGCACATACACGTGTAGCCAGCACTTGCTTACAACCGGAATAACAAATTATCATATTAAGGTTCCCAGAACGAGTCTTATCGCGTCTCAGTAAGCTATAACTAACCCTAGTGACCAAAACCGAGTCTCGATGTTTTAATGTCCAACAATACAACTTATGAAATTATGCCCAAACAGGCACAGTCGTGCAAAGGCAGGCACGCCTGTGCAACAGCTCAATCCATTGGGTTCTCGGGAACAACATATCTCAAAATTATCGGCATGCATAGTCGTGCCTCTCAATCGATCAGAACCTAGAACCCATAAAACATGTTAACATTCAAATCCATCCTTAATCGTTTTCTTTACCAAAACAGAGTTTATAACTTATGTCCAACCACATATAACATGGTTTTTAATACCTTAAAACATCCGATTAAGTTTCATGCTATCAAAATCATAATTAAACCCAATTTCATAAAAAAAAACTCATACGTAGATGAACTTAATCATGATCAATACTTTGATTTAAACTATAGACACTTACCAAAACTAAATAGAAAATAAAACAATGGTTCCACATGTCTCAATTTTGTAAATAACATATAAGAGCATTCAGATCAACTCCCTCATTTCTACCCTCATCTCTAAATTATAAAGGAAACATAAAAAATCATGTAATTTTACGCTCACATTAGCTCCTCTATCCTCATCTCCATCATCTATATTTTTAGATGAAACTATAACCACCCTTTATATTTAGGGGGTCATCATTCACCTCATCTCCATCCTCTATACATTATTTTATACTTATTCAAGTGTGTGTGAGTGGAAAAAAGAGAAAAAAATAATAATAAATAAATAAATAAATATTATTTAATTGAAATAAGGGATAGATGCAAGGAGTCTGATGTGAAAGCTTTTTGAAATGTGAAATATAAATTTAAAAAATAAAAATATTTATTTAAATTATAGGGATAAGGTCATCTGGTATACTAATCACAATCACGGCGTGGTCCTATGTGGACCCAAAAATCACGACGTGATTTTTAACCAACACCGCCCCTCGCCAAATTTATCACGGCGTCTTCATTTCTCGTGATTTTTTTCACGGGAGAAATCCATTCATTTCAAACTAAATAATACTGTTGAACGGTATTATTTTCGACCGTTTGACTTTTTAAATAAATAATAATTAATAAAATTTATTTTTACTCACTATAAATACTTAATCTTACTTCATAATATTTACACTCATTTCTAATTTTCTACTCTTCTACTCACTAATCTTTTACACTCATTTCTAATCTTTCACCCAACCCAAACTTTCAACCCAACCCTAACTTTCAACCAAACCCTAACTTCCAACCCAACCCTAACTTTTAAATGTTTAACTACCAATCCTCAATATCCCAACCGAGTACACCACTTGACTTTGTACCGGAAACTCAAAAAATGTCACAAGAAATTGTGGCCGATACTCAAACTGTCTCCCAAAAAAAAGGAAAAAAGAAGATGTCACAAGAGACATCAAGCAAACCGAATACCAAAAAGAAGTGGGGCAATGACGAACCACTACAGTTGGTTAAGGTGTTTATAGACGTCTCGGAGGATCCAATAATCGGTAAAAAATAATTATTTTTTTTTATTTTTTTAATTTTAATTATTTTTATTTGTGTTTATTAATTTTAATTATATTTTTTTGAAGGCAACGCCCAAAACAAAAGGGCGTTATGGACTCGCGTTTGTAAAAAATTTGAAACTTTCATGAACGTATCGCCCGGTTACCGAACTTTAGACCAATTGAGTTCAAAATGGACTCATATAAATGGGAAAGTCGTAAAGTTCAACGGGATCTACCAAGAATGTTTACGGGACCGAAGAAGCGGTGAGAGCGATACTAATATTTTGGGGAGAGCAACCGCCCGGTTTCAAGACCAGAGTCTGCCTCTGTTAATCCATTGGCGGGCTTTGAATCTTCATCGGAATTTGACCGGCGAGGAACAGCGACGTAGTTCTCCGGGTACGATACATCATGAACACACGCAACACCAGAGTCTGCCTCTGTTAATCCATTGTCGTTGTTATTGGGGGAAAGAAGAAACCCTAGGGGAGGTGGTAATAAACTCTCGACCCTTTTAAGATTACATTTTTAATTTATTTTATTATTAATGTAATTTTTTTTATTATTAATGAATATTATGTTTTATTTTATTTAAATATTATGTTTTATTTTATTTAAATATTATATTTAATTTTATTTAAATAAAAATTCAAAAATAAACATTAAATTATCACACCACCACAATCACATGGGTATACCCCTTGCCATGTGATTATGGTGTGATTTTTCCAGAATCTGACGTGGGGCCACGTGACGTGCACTTTATTATCACATCACACCATAATCACATGGGTATACCCCTTCCCCTAAGCTTAAAAGCTAATAGGCTATTTTGCCTGTAAAATAATATTTTTTTTTGCAGTTTGACTCTTAACGTCAAACAATCTTTTAAATTGTGACTTTAACATTGATAAAGAACTTTTGAATTCATTTCAAAAATTGAAGAAAAATATTATAAACAAATGAAAATTTCATTTAAAAGAAATTAGTTGAATGGCATAGGATTCCCTTTACCACCTCTAAATTTGCAGACTTAAAAAAATTAATATCAAGATGCTTATCATATTTTCTATTTATCATTGAACAACTAGGGTTACCGGTTTCAAAATTTCATATATTTTGCATTGCTTTATGCCTTTATCTGAGTTCCATATGAATAACTGCATCAATAAACCAACATGCGAAATTAAAACTAAAATGTTTTGCCGACCATTCTCGCCTAACCCGAACCTTTTGCCATCTCTAGGGGATTTATTAATTCATATCGTACTTTGATGTTATCGGTTACATTAATTTTCTTGAATTTTAACATAAGCTATCAATTGAGACGAGAGAATACATGAAGAACAACTTCACAAAATGTACACTTGTCAAGTCAAATATTATTATTGATTTATGATTTATGTTAAGCAACTTGATGAGCATAGATAGAGCCTCATAATAGGTACACAAGGTTGAGTTGCAGAACCTGATCCATTTACCTCATCTCGATTAATATTATTGAGAGATTTTCTATTCAAATGTTTTAACACCAGGCCCTAAAGCTTACATGCTAATTTTCTATTCGTTCGTTTAATAAAACGAACAAAAAAATTAGTTCGTGTTCGTTCGTTTATTAAATGAACGAACATTAACGAACTTTCCGTCGAACAGTTCATGAACATTTGGTTCGTTTACATGCCTACTAATATTAGAGCATTCACATCAGTATTGGTATATAATATTATATCCTTAAATTATAAAGGAAAAAATAAGATTTAAGTTAAAAGGGTCTTAGAGCATTCCCAACCCGTTCTTTATATTTCATATCCTTATCCTTATAATTACACTAAAAAACATTACTTTTTCTATCTTTTATCTCTACTTTTCTCTCTTTTTATCATATAATTATACTAAAAACCACTACTTTTATCCTTATATTTACAAAAATGTATATTTTTTCTCTCTTTTTCACTCACAACCACTTTAAAACACTCCATAAAATATACAAAACTCACTCACATAATTATAAGGAACGGGCTGTGAATGCTCTTAGAGTGTTCCCATCATCCTTATCCTTATAATTACACTAAAAATCACTTCATTTTATCTCTCATTTTCAGTTAAATAATACTTTTTTATACCTTTATCATTATCTTTTCTCTATTTTCCACTCACAATTACTTTCAAAAAATATTAAAAAATTTATACAGTTGAACAGTGTTTTCACAAATACACAAAAATTTATACATTTTATCTCTACTACACTCACAGCCAATTTAAATTATCACTTAAAATACAAGGAACACACTCACAAACATATACAGAAGCTACTGTGAATGCTCTTAGAGCTCCTTATCTTTATCCTTATAATTACACTAAAAATCACTACATTTTCTCTCTCCTTTTCAAAATAATACTTTTTATACATTTATCATTACCTTTTCTCTCTACTCCTATCACAACCACTTTCAAAAAATATTAAAAAAAATTATACATGTGAACAGTGTTTTCACAAATATACAGATGAACAATAACATTTTATCTCTCATTTATTCACAACCACTTTAAATCACTCTTTAAAATATACAGAACCCACTCACAAACATATACAGAACTTGTTGTGAATGCTCTTACATCAGTTTCTTTAAACCTTATCTTTATCTTTAAAATTATAAGGAAATAAACACTAGAATCTTAAATATACCAATCCTTTTAAACTATAAGAATAAGGAATGAAATGTGAGAGGTTTTAAAAAATGAATAATTTTTTTATGTAATGATGGTTTTTAGTTAAATTATAAAGATAAAGAACCTGATGTGATCATGATTGATATATATACCATATGCTTAAATTATAAGGAAAAAAAGATTTAAGTTAAAAGGGTTTTTACATCAGGTTCTTTAAACATTATCTTTATCCTTAAAATTATAAGGAAGTGAACACTATAATCTTAAATATACCAATTTCTTAGCCATTTCTTTAAAATTATAAGGATAAGGAATGAGATGTAAGAGGTTTTTAACAATTGAACAATTTTTTTATGAAATAATGATTTTTAGTTAAATTATAAAGATAAGGATAAATAATCTGATGTGAATGATCTAAAACCCCAAACATTAAACTTGGTATGGTAAATTTTTGGGTATCGATAAAAAAAATTTAAGTGTGTACAAATGGCAATCATACACAAAAGTATATATATAACTTAATTATTCATAATTTACAAATTTATTTTCTTTTCTTTTATTTAAGCCCACACAAAGATGTCGGGTTTTCGGGTGTTACATGTGCATCTTGCTTTTGGGTCTACTGGAGTTCTCATTTAAACTTTGGCTTGTGCTTTTAACCTAATCCGGAGCATATATAGGTGCAGGCATTCTTATCTAAGATCCAGACCGGTGCTCTTGACATAATCCGGAGCATTGGTGCGGGTTTGTGGAGTTATACTCCTTCACCTTTGAACGAATTGACAGAAGGAAACTGAATCATCGTCTTTTCTTGAGTGAGGAGCCGACTGAAACGATAGATTGTATTTTTTTTTATTTACTTACAAAATAAATGAATATTAGGTTTAACTCATTTTGGTAAATATTTTTCAGATCACCTATTTTGATAAATATAATTTTTTTTTCTTAAACACCTTTAAAAAGAAAAGAACTCACTTAAACATACATAGATATCATGAAATACAACTACCATAGTAAGATGCAAGGAGCGGACCATTCCTTCTAATCTTGTTTGTTTCACAATCGGAGCGGTTCTCCTACGAGTGCTAAATATATTTAGTTGTATGTAAATAACAATTAACAAATATTCTTTTAATATACATTTACGTTTATTCTAATATAATATTCACACAAATTTTAACATAACGGTTAAAATTTCAAATAATATAATCAAGATGTGAAGTGATTTGATCTTAACAAAACCAACTATGATCCAATTAATAAATCATCAACTAGATTCTATTGATGTAGTGAAAGGATTACAACCGAAGAAATCATAAACAATAAGGGAAGGGGATGGGAAGATCAGAAATTACAGATTAGGAGATGAGAGAAGAAGATAGCACACACATATATCATATTCGTTGCCCTATTTATTATCCCCCGCTTCGTTATATCCTATGGTGTTCCCTAATTGCTTTTAATTGGTTGGGCTGCATTAACTAGGTTGGGTGGGCTTAGGCCCAGTTCATAACAAGATGTCAACATGGTAATCATAATTGTTGGATATTTGTAACTTTAATAATTATATAGAGATAAAAAGAGACCATAATAATAGGTTGTTTGACACTTTTGATGAACATATTGAAGCTTGAAACATGTAATTGATCTTAATCGTTTCAATCAATCACCGGTTATGTTACTAGATATAACATGTTGTTGTCCCTTTGAAAAGGAAGAATTTTGTGTCTCGCCACTTGGGTTGTAGCCCAGTGCCTCTTAAGAGAAGACCTAGGTTCAAACCTGGGTAAAGTGTAGTTTAGGAGTGGTGTAGAAAGGTGTGTGTTGGTGTTAAAAAAAGAATTTTGAGAGTGTGTGTGTGTGTGTCTCTCTCTCTCTCTCTATATATATATATATGTGTGTGTTCAAACCGAGTTTTAAGTATCATATATATCCTTAGAAACTTCTTAAATATCATATCTACCAAAATCTAAATATCTTATATATTTGTCTTTACAAATTTAAATTACCTCACTTAGACATGTGAAAGTCATGTATAGAGTATATTACTTAGACATAACTTACACATGTGTATGTAATAGTTAAATTAAACGAATTAGGTGTGTTCTTTTTGTTTTCGCAGTAATTTAGGGTTCTGTAATAAACTCTTCCTATATATATACTGGGTTATAGACCCATGTATTACACAGTGTTATATAATAGAAAACTGAATTTTCAATAACGTGTAAAAGAAATTTACAACTATATGTATAATAAAAATTACATAATTCTATAAATGTGGTTTTTTTTAAATAAATGCACATTTTTTCTTACATAGAACAACACGAAATGAAAGTGCAATCCCAAATATCAAAACGCATACACCAATACCTTAAAACATCTCAAATGAAAGCAATATATATGCCATCTTTCACACGTATGCATAAATGCCAACTTAAAACATCTCAAATGAAACTAAATCGTTAAAAAAAACAATATTTGAAATTACACTAGACAAATAACAATTGTAAATACATAAAAATCTGACAAAAATTAGAACTTGAATTAAACTGTACATTACCAATCTCCAATGTGATGATGAGAAGAATCGAATTACAACACCCAAATCCACGGGGTTGTGTACTAAAAAAAATCAACTAAAAGTAAGTCAGCAAAAAATGAAATAAAGAAATTTCACATTCACAAACTCACAACACTTGCCTGCACATTTCAGTTCCTTCGGTTCCTGATTAAGATAGTGAAACCAATTCCGTATTTGCATAATTGCAAAAATAAAACCGGCTTACATCAAAAATACTTTAATTTCTACAACCAGCATTTTTAAAATATAAAAAATCCTTATTTTAATAAATGATTCCAAATAATGTCACGTGTCATCACCATATTTTTTCTTACCAAAATCTTCTAATTATTTCTATTTTAAGTAAGTTTGAATATTAAAATTTAATTATGTTATTGTTTTCATTTTTCAAAAAGGATAATATAAAATTTGAATTTAATTATTACTTAATTAAGAAAGCAAAAAACTTTATTTCTTGTTTTACACATTATTTTAATTTTTTTTATATATTATTATAGTTTCATTTTTCTATTAAACAACCCCATGTAACACATGGGTATATAAACTAGTAGATAAATAAACTCCTACTGTGAGACGCCAACATTATGTATAGCAAGCTTCTGTAAAACATCAATTTCAATCATGGCAGCTTCACGATACTTGTTTATTGACCGAACGATTTTAATTGCTACACGCTCTTTCTTTTCATTATCAAAACGCTCGAAAACTTGCCCGAAAGTACCTACAATTGATTTCATCAACAAAACATCTGCGAAAAAAGTAGTTATAAATCAAGATGGAAAATAAAACAAATAGAAGATAGCTAACCTTCACCTATTTTGCTCAATATCCTATCTGCAATTAAGAAACAAAACATCAATAACACATGTTCTATACATAAACTAAATTAGAGGACCAAAAACCATAAACCTACATATACTATTAGAACATGAAAAAACATAAGGGTTAATGATTGTTGTCCCAAATTGGATCAAGAATTGATAAACACACACTAAAATCTAGAAACAAATTTCTCGATTGAATGTAAATGTGCGTAACAATTGATACAGACTTGTCCGTTCCTCTTTATAGCCCTAAAAGGAACAGACGTGACTTTTCCTAAACATCGTACACATTCATACGATCACTTTTGTACTTTTAAACTTGACACTTACAACCCTTGACTTATTTATTAGATATCAACACAAATCAACTCATTTATAAAACAAAACACAAATCAACTCATTTATAAAACAGTCAAACCGGTCAACTTTAATAGATATGAATGTAGCATGCACAAATCAAAGTAGGAATGACGAACAAACCTCAATCAATGTCAGCCTTTTTTTTCTCGAAACCTTCACATGTTCAACCCTTCTGCTTTTTTAAATTTCAATATCATGTAAAAATACTTACAGAACATCAAAAACTAACTTTTATACTACCATTTATCAAATTAAATTTCATTTAGAGTCAACTCCATTTCAAGTATATTACACATTTTAACTCATGTCATGAAGTTTATTTATGAGAATAAATTCCATCCTTTTTCACGAGACATCACCCTCTCAAAATACCCACCCTTTAAGGAAAAAAGTTCCTAGAATTGGTCATGATCTTATCAGCATGTATAACTACAGTTACAACTTAGGGTGTAAGGGGCACTATCCTAACATTTTGAAGTATCCTAAGAAAATACCCAGTGAGCGAGTAACACCTCATTTCTACCCAAATACAACCCAAGCACCCTAATGGGTGGGAGCACTACCCTAAATACCCTAAGCCTTTTTTTAACACAACAACTAGATCTTGTAATTGTGCACGGGTACTAATACCCGATGAGATGAAGCCAAACCCCTACCCGTAGAACCCGATCACCTACCCGAATGACCCCCCCAGTACCCTTACAAATTAAAATAAATAAACTCGAATTCAAGCAAATTTGCGCATTTTTAACTTCTGTCATGAAATCTGGTCAAACGAAAACCTAAGAAAATTGCAGTGGCAAAAGTAGAGAGGTGTCAAGTTCACTAATTTAAATAAAGTTCACTAATAGAAACAACATATTGACCAATATCATAATAATACTAATTTGAACAACATAAACCCCAATAACGAATTGTAGACTATTACCTGTTCTATGAGAAATAATCAAATTAATGCATCAACAACACGTAACTCCACTCACTAGGTGCCTCACCATCCACAACTTAGGTGTCTATTTTTAACCTTTTTTTATCGTTAATTCTGTGATTTAAAGTGGTCTACTCTTTACTAAACTTTTATTGCCCTTTTGTTTTAAGGTAGAATTACATATATCTTCATATTTTCAACTCTAATTACACATATATTCAACCCAAACCTTAAATTACATATATCCCCCTATTTTATAAATTAACCTTTTAACATTACAAGAAATATATGACTATTCTTATTCCATCGATCACAATTCTAACCTTCTGATTCCCGCTTCTGATCGATTCTAACATCCAACGTCGCTTCTGATCGATTCCATCATCCAATTGGGTATATATGTAGTTAATAAAGGGGATATACGTAAATAAATCTTTGAGTATGTAACTAGGTTAAAAACTCGGTGTATTACACGGGTTGAATAAATGTAATGTTATATATTTAGTAATAAAGATTTACATATAACAGATTTATGACATATTACATAGTTTTTTAATACAAATTCTAGAAACGTTATATAGTTATTTTTTAAAAATATTTCATAAAAAGAATGAAAGAAATGTTCAATTTATAAAAATGTTTTATGCACAAACTATTTTTTAAAATAAAAAACGTTTTATAAAAAAAGTTATAGAAATCATTATCATTTAACAGGAGAGAGAAGCGGAAAATAAAAAATTATAAAAACAATTAAAAAGATTTGTATAATTAATAGGAGAGAGAGACGGAAAAAAAGGTTAAGAATGTGACAAGTGTCTTACTTAAACCTTTATTTATTATATATAGTATAGTTTAATGAAGTTTTTAGGGGATATATGTAATTTTCCCTTGTTTTAAAGGTTAAAAATAAAGTACTAAATGTTTTTTGGTTTCATCCAAATTAACTCTTATAAATAATTTATTTCATTTTAAAATAATTTCATAATTTAAATCCATAAATAGAAATCTATTTAGAAAAAAAGATTATTGGATTTTAATAATTCCGCCTTTTACCAATTGATCAATAATAATTCCAACTGAGAATATTCTTACCACCGTTCCTACTTTAAAACTATTTTCTTACATTGGACCCCGGTTAAAAAAACTTAACGTCGTTAGATTTTATATAACGTGGACATATGCAAACCGCCGGAAAGTGGAGCCAACCCTAGCAACCGCCTTCGTCGGAGGGGTGGTCTGCAAACCCTAGTCTGACACCGTCTTCACCGTTAAACACCACCGTTGTCTCCGTTTGGACTTGCCAAAAAAAATGAGACCTGTTAAACACCACCAGAGCCAATGTCAAAACCCACCACGAGACAACTGCTAGCTTGACTCGACTTTACAGCGGTTTGCAGATGTCCACGTCAGATAAAATCTAACGGCGTTAAGTTTTTATAACAAGAAAATAGTTTGAAAGTAGGGACTGGTGGTAAGAAAATTCTCAGTTGAGATTATTATTAACCAATTGGTAAAATGTAGGATTATTAAAATCCAATTTCCTTAGAAAAATAATCTCATGGACCTTTTATTAATAATGAATATATTCATCATAAAATAAAGTTTTCTTCAACCAAACATTTCAAAATACATATTTACTTTCGAAAGTAAATTAACTATTTAAATAAACTAGTTTTTACCCCCTGCTTCGCGGCGGGTTGGTTTGACTCGTTTGCGTGAACAAAACTTACATCGAATCCCAGACTCGTTATAGCGTACGATACCAAAAAAACACTCGAATTTGAATTAAACTCAGTATTCAATAAAATTTAAACCAGAATGTTGATAAAAAAATTTTAAGAAAATGGCGCATTCCGTTATTTAAAAAAACTTAACGAATGATAGTTATCATAGAAAACGGCGTCGGGCCCATTGTTAATAAAATTTAAACAAAAACGTAGGCGCAACGGTAAAAATATTGTTAACAGAAAGGAAACATAAAACTAAATAATAAAAAGGGGAAAACGAATTAAAAAAAATACCATTTCAGGTCGTCAAAAACCATAAGGCGAATACCGATACGGGTTCTGATAATACCAATATCGACAATGACTTTGTTCGCCCATAATAGGTTCGGCTCGTAACGGTACCACAACGGTAACGACACTCGCTATAGGCAATGAAAAAACTTGATTTTGAATACAACTCCGTTTTAAAAAAAATTATATCGAAACGTTGACAAAAAAAACTACAAACAGCTGCGCACTCCGTATTTTGAAAAAAGTTAACGAACAAAAGTTATTAAAGAAAAACGAAATTAATAAAAAATGAAACGAGTTAAAAACGTATATTATATATATTATAAAGGTTAAAAATAAAAATATAACAAAAAAATATTTTACTTGCCACGTGACATTCCCTATTAAGAAGTTAGTGTTCACCCTCGCTCTTCTTTAAACAAGGTTTCTAATTCTAATAATTTTAAACACCCTATAAAACCAAAGAGTTTCATTTACCTATAAACAATGATGATAAATACTAATATTGGTCATGCTAATTAAAATCATGTTAAAATTATTTTTTATAATTAAACCAAGCATGTTACATACATGCCTAAACATAATTTTAGTTATTTTAATTTTAATATTTAATATATGACTTAAAAAGTAATACTATTTTTCTTTTTAATTTTACCGCGTGTTCTTATTTTCGTTGTTAGCAAATGTATCATTTTCTTAAGGGAAAACTTCATAGAAATATAACCAAGTTTTCAAATTATTCCAATTAAATCATTCAAACTTTTATTGTCTCGATTTAGTCACTCAACTTTCAGGTAACCTGCTAATCAGATACTTTTTACCTGTTTAACAGGTTTCCATGTTGATGTGGTATTTAACATGCTGACGTGACATTTATTTTTCGTTTTCTTATTTAAAATCTTTCCATGTTGATGTGGTATTTAACTCACATGATGTTTTAAAAATATATATATTAATTCCACGCTAACATATTAAAAAAACAAAATATAAATGCCACGTCAGCATGTTAAATACCACGTCAGAATGGAAACCTGTTAAACAGGTAAAAAGTATCTGATTAGCAGGTTACCTGAAAGTTGAGTGACTAAATCAGGACAAAAAAAGTTTGAGTGACTTAATTGAAACAGTTTGAAAAGTTGGTTACATTTTTATGAAGTTCCCCCTTTTCTTAATTTATCTAGTAAAAGAAGGAAAAATAGTAAAAACCAAGTTAAAATAAATTTTTTTAGTTTTACGAAAATAAGAAAAACTTTAAAGAATAGTAATCGATATTCTAACGTGTTTTGTAATTAAGTTACTCAAATTTTGTTTGTCCCAATTAAGTTACTCAAGTTTCAAATAATGTACTAATCATATTTTTTTACCTATTTAACAAGTGAGTTAGATTATGGTAAAAAGGGTCTTAAAAATAAGAAGGGTAAGAAGAATTCTAGACTTGACATGTGTCATTTTATTATTTTTGAATGGAGGGCATATTGGTCATTGTGTCAAATATGTCAGGTTTGGTCATTGTGTCAAATATTTTTCATCATTGTGTTATATGTATTTATCATTGTGTTTTACGTTTTAGATAATTTCGTGTTATTTTTGTCACTGTTTTTTATGTATTATATATAACATAGTGATGAAAAATATTTGACACAATGACCTTACATTAGACACAATGACCTGAAATTACACAATTACCTGACATATTTGACACAATGACCAATATGATCAGACCTGACATTAGACACAATTACGAGCAAATTACACAATGAGCTGTAAAATGTAATTTTTTTCGTTTTTGTATATAACGATACTATACTCATTTTAAAGATAAAAACGCTCGTTTTCGTCATTGTGTTTTACGTTTTAGATAATTTCGTGTTATTTTTGTCATTGTTTTTTTTTTGTATTATATATAACACAGTGATTAAAAATATTTAATACAATAAATTGACATTAGACACAATGACTTGGTATTAGAAAAATATATGACATTAGACACAATGATGAAAATTATTTGACACAATAACTTGACATTAGACACAATGACGACCAAATTACATAATGAGCTGGAAAACGTAATTTTTTTTGTTTATGTACATATAATGACACTGTACTCGTTTTAAATATAAAAAATGTTCGTTTTTTTGGTGTCAAATATTAGATTTGGTCATTGTGTCAAATATTTTTTTATCATTGTGTTATATGTATTAATCATTGTGTTTTACGTTTTTAGATATCTTCATGTTATTTTTGTCGGTGCTTTTTATGTATTATATATAACAAAATGATGGAAATATTTGACACAATGACCTGACATTAGAAAAAATATTTGACATTAAACACAATGATGAAAAATATTTGACACAATGACTTGACATTAGACACAATGACCTGATATTAGACACAATGACGAACAAATTACATAATAACGAGCAAATCACACAATGAGCTGGAAAACATAATTTTTTTTTTCCGTTTTTGTATATAACGACAATATACTCGTTTTAAATATAAAAAACGCTCGTTTTTATGGTGTCAAATGTTAGGTTTGGTCATTGTGTCAAATATTTTTTATCATTGTGTTATATGTATTAATCATTGTGTTTTACGTTTTCAGATATCTTCATGTTATTTTTGTCACTATTATATATAACAAAGTGATGAAAATATTTGACACAATGACTTAACATTAGAAAAAATATTTGACATTAAACATAACGATGAAAAATATTTGACAAAAGACTTAACATTAGACACAATGACCTGACATTAGACACAATGACGAGTAAATTACACAATGAAGAGCAAATTACACAATGAACTTGAAAACGTAATTTTTTTTTCGTTTTTGTATATAACGACACTATACTCGTTTTAAAGATAAAAAAACGCTCATTTTTATGGTGTAATTTAAAAAAAAATAATGTCGTATGTAAAAGTTATGAACGTTTAAAAAAAGGGGGAGAACTTGATAAAAAGTCAACAAAAATGGCTATGACTAAAAGCCCATTCAAACAACATTTTCTTCTACAATTTGATCTCAACTATTAAATCTTTTTTAATTTGATCTAATGACTTTAAATCCTTTTCACCCTTTTTAGTTTAAAAACCCTTTTTATTTGAACCTAACCTTATATATGTATATATATTTAGTAAGTTTTAAGAGATATATATGATACTAGGTTAGATTCCCGTGTATTAACGGGCTGAATAAATACAATTTTATATACTTAGTAATAAATATTTACATATTAGGTATAGCTTTGAACCCGTGTAATACACATGTGGTGAAAAATATTAATACATAAAGTTCTTAAATCATTATGTATGTATTTTACATGTGTACAAATGTATTACATATACCAAATATAGAAAACAAAATTCAAAAAATGTAAAAATTAATATATAATTGGGTTTCAAAAATACATTATTTAGTATTTAATGTAATTTGACTTTCATTTTTACTACTTGATTTAAAATAAAAGTTACATAATTAAATTTTAAAGTTTCTTATTATAAGAGATAATTTAAAATAAATATGTTTTATTAGTCTAATTAGTATTTTATTTAAAAATATATTATTATTAAAACATATAGGTGTATTTAATAAGAGAGAGACGGAAAAAAATTGATGAGAATGAATATGAAGACGACACGTAGCATAAAAAACATTTATTTATTATATAGTATAGATTTAAATTTCCTTCCGAGCTCACTGCTTGATGTTTATCTCTTTAAATTGGCGATAAGTTAAAGTATCATCAATGCTGGCTTAAAGTTAGCCGTTGTGACTGATATTTGAACTTAAACCGATTTGAAAATCCACAAGTTAGCGTTTTTGTGTTTTGAGGGAATAGAAAATTTTTTTAGTGACTAAATCAACACATCTAATACCTCTTTGTGGTTTGTTGGCTTTCGAGTTATATTTGAAAGCTTCCACGTCACATGTTCGAGGTTTGGTATGCAATTTCACAATACCTATTTATACTGAGATATCGGTGCAAAATGTAAAAAAAAAAATCAGGTATAAAGGTATACCAAAAAGTTCTAATGGCTATAACTGGGTACGGGTACAAACCGGTTCTGCCAAAAAATTGCACACCGATGTATAACCGGCGGCCGGGTCCGGTTGTAACCGGTATGGTCAAACCGGGTATTGAGCGGGTACGTTCCGGGTTTAAAACCGGGTACGGGTTTTTTTTCCCATCTCTAGTTTCTGGTATGAACTTCCGGAGGTTAAAAACCTCTGTGGTGTTATGATGTAAATGTGTGACTTCAGAGTGTTCTATAAATTATACATTAAAGTTTTAGTTCTCCTAATCTTTGTTTATAGATTTTCTAATAAATAGATTAATGTTATAATAATATAGTTTATCTAAACATATGTATCAGTTACTGTTCATAAAGAATTTGGAAAAAAGGTATTTCGAGTCAACCAAACCCGTTCTGTTCTGACACGTACCAAAAAGTACATGTCTTGACCCGTTACCCGACCCGTCTATATTTTGTAGGACCGTTGGACAATGGAGAAAAACGAGACAGGAGGCCAAACCGCCCCGGAAGAACCTACCCTTTGCATCAACAACTGTGGATTGTTTGTGTAACAGGTCAAGCAAACCGTACCAAGATATTGTCCACTTTGCCCCCGATGGGTTGCCAATCTAGTAACTCACGGTTTTGTTTTCACCCAACGAGTTGCTCGCCCAGTCAAAACGTATTAACATATATATATATATATATATATATATATATATATATATATATCCGTAAATAGGATATTTAGGATATTATTTGTATTTTGAATTGATTTGATTTTGATTATGCAAATATGATATGTAATAAGAATAGGTCATTGTAATCCTTAATATGCTCGTGAGATTAATGAGAATAGCGATCAATTGGGTTCCTACTTTCTTATTATAGGTCGGGTGAACACACGGCCTACATCTTATTATATGTGGATGACATTTTGTTGGTTGCATCATCAGCCACACTCCGTCACTATTTTATGAACCTTCTGGCCAAAGAATTTGCCATGAAGGATTTGGGCCCACTGTCTTATTTTCTTGGCATAGCCGTGACCCGCCAACGGAATTCTTGTTCTCTCTCAACAACAGTATGCAACCGAGGTATTGAATAGAGCCGGTCTCTCCTCGTCTAATCCCGCCATAACGCTAGTGGACACCAAAAACAAAATGAGCACTTCCGATGGGACTTTACTCGATGACGCCACCTCATATCGGCGTCTTGCTGGTGCGCTACAGTATTTAACGTTTACACGACCGGATATCTCATATGCCGTGCAACAAGTTTGTATGCACATGCATGCTCCGCGGTTCACTCACAAGAATGCACTCAAACGCATCCTACGGTATATAAAAGGCACTATCTCGTATGGGTTGACTCTTACTAAATCCGGGACGACTTCTTTATTGGCCTATACAGATGCCGACTGGGCCGGATGCCCGGATACCAGACGCTCTACATCTGGTTATTGCATATACTTGGGTGATAATTTGCTATCTTGGTCTTCCAAACGTCAACCCACATTGTCTAGATCTAGTGCAGAGGCAGAGTATCGAGGGGTTGCTAATGTCGTTTTTGAAACCTGTTGGCTACGCAACCTATTGTTGGAACTTCACAATCCATTGTCACGGGCTACTCTCGTCTATTGTGACAACGTAAGTGCTGTTTATTTGACAACCAACCCGGTTCAACATCAACGCACTAAACACATTGAGCTAGACATCCACTTTGTCCGTGAAAAGGTTGCTCAAGGCCAAATTCGTGTCCGACATGTGCCTTCACGTTTTCAGATTGCCGACATTTTTACAAAAGGATTACCACGAGTTCTATTTGATGATTTTCGGTCCAGTCTCAACATCCGAGAACCACCTGTTTCGACTGCGGGGTATATTAGCATGCATATATATATATATGTATATATATATATATATATATGTATATATATATATATATATATGCGTAAATAGGATATTTAGGATATTATTTGTATTTTGAATTGATTTGATTTTGATTATGCAAATCTGATATGTAATTAGAATAGGTCATTGTAATCCTTTATATGCTCGTGAGATTAATGAGAATAGCGATCAATTGGGTTCCTACTTTCAAAACGCGTCTTGATAAAGAAGGTATCCACCCCCTTATAAGGAAGGCTTCGTTCTCCCCCTCAACCGATGTGGGATATTACAATCCACCCCCCTTACGGAGCCCAGCGTCCTCGCTGACACACCAGTGCGGCAACCTGGCTCTAATACCATCTGTAACAGCTCAAGCAAACCGTACCAAGATATTGTCCGCTTTGCCCCTGATGGGTTGCCCATCCAGGAACTCACGGTTTTGTTTTCACCCAACGAGTTGCTCCCCGAGGCAAAACGCGTCTTGATAGAGAAGACATCCACCCCCTTATAAGGAAGGCTTCGTTCTCCCCCTCAACCGATGTGGGATATTACAGTTTGGCACTCTAGCCACCATGAACATGTGTTCAAAGTGTCACAAAGACATGGAATTTGCTATATCTGTAATCAACATTTTTAACGGAACACTACCCGATTCACCGGAGTCAGAGGTGGCTCTATTGACCAAACCATCTTCTGCACCAGCCGAGAGCAGTGACAAGCCCAATCCGGGTCAGGATCAGGGTCAGGGCCCCCCTAGATGCACCATGTGCTAGAAACAAGTCGGATTAACTGGTTTCAACTGTCGATGTGGGAATGTTTTTTGTTATGTTCATCGTTACTCCGACAAACACAACTGCAAATTTGACTATGCGACTGCAAAAGACGCGATAGCCAAAGCTAACCCTGTGGTGAAGGCTGAAAAGCTTGACAAGATATGAAGCACATTCAAGAAATGGCTTTATTTGGTTATGGTGTGTGATGAAATGATATTTTTAGGATACCTAACAACTTTAGTTCATCTTGTTTTTATCATTTGAGTTTATGTCAAAGTGGTTGTTTTATGCTTTGATTTGTTGGACACTTCTTGTACTGTGGTTTTTTGATCGTTGCGGTTAATGTTGCAACATTAACAAGGTTTTAAGGCGAGGTAATCTATGTAGAGAACATCCGAACCGATCCGGATCTGAAACCGGTTTGAGTGAAACCGGTTGAGTTCGGTTCCAATCCGCCGGCTGGAAACCGGTTTTGGGTGAACCGGTACGTTGAATCCGGTTTTGAAACTGAACCAATCCGGTATGGTTTTTCTCTAGAAACCGGTTTTAAAACTGATCGGGTATGGTTTTCCTTTAGAAACTGGTTCTAAAACCCATCCGGTTATGACATTTGTTGATTCGATTCGAACCGGTTTTGGAATCGGTTAAGTTTGGCCCAGAAACCGGTTTGTGCACCCTTAAATCTATGTTCCACTAGAATTCATGATTTTTTTGGAAATTTGTACTCTATGGGGACCAATAAATCGTGTCATACTTTTTGACTTTTTGGTCTTAGAGATTATGTTACTTTTAAGTAAATCAAAATCTTAGTTGTAAAGTGTATTCAAAGTTGATTAAATAGTTCTATTTTTTATGTATTTTATTATTTGTTTATGTATGTAGTAAAAAATGCATTGGTCAATCTTATAGATGTTTCTTGCTTCCTAGCAGTATTTCTAATGTTTATAAATGCTCTACTGGTTTATTAGTTAGTATTTTATATGCATGAACTTTTTGGCAGTTTAGTGTAGAGGTGCACAAACCGGGTTGGGCCCAAGAACCGGAACCGGTTCCAAACCGGTTCTTTTTTGACCGGGTACAAATCCGACCGGGTAGGAACCGGAACCGGAACCGGTTTATGGGTTGAAGAACCCTACCCTGTGGAACTGGGTAGGTAGGGTCGGGTCCGGTTCGGGTCCGGAACCGGCTCCAATATATATATATATATATATATATATATATATATATATTAATAATTAAAATAACATTAAATAACATAAAATGCTATTTTTATTTATTTTTAATGTGGAACCGGGTAGGGTAGGAACCGGTTCTAGTCGGGTCCGGGTAGGAAGCGGTCGAGCAAAGGAAACCCCAAACCGGGTAGGAACCAGCGGGTATGATCAGGTAGGAACCGGTTCTTGGAAACACCGGGTAGGAACCGGAACCGGTTCGGGTCGGGTAGGCCGGTTCCTGTTCCGGAACCGGTTTTTTTGTGCACCTCTAGTTTAGTGTCACGAGCCAAATGCTTGAAGATCGCCATGTTATGTTTGTACTTGAATGTTTGGGTTTGCTGGCTAGTCTGGACTTCATCAGGCACGACCTCAGTAGGATAAGGTGTACATGCCAAGATGTGCTTGCACATTGAACGCATCATTGGTCGCGAACTGTTGCCGCTCGCCTGATGAGTCTAAGGCAGGAATAAACCTGTAGACTCTGATCATAAACGGGATGAATTGGCTGGCCCTATGGCAAACCAGGGCGACACACGGGGCCTTGAAAGATGACCCAATGACATTAGTCTACAAAATGAAATTTCTTTCAAAAGTTAAAATTAACAAACTAGGATGAACTGATATGCACGTATCTGACGTATGTGAGTTATAATAACACAAATGAAAACTTTTTCTTCTCTTAGATATATCTAATAAGATTTTAATCTAGGAGTAACAGTGGCTTTCCTCACACGTGCAAGCATATTTACAGTTTCATGATCTGAATCCGACTTTCCTCTACATCGAATTATAATTTTCTAAACCTATTATCCTGTGAATGAACTTTTAAATCGAACAAATTCTTGAATCGAACTATGACTTTTCTCTAGATTGACTTTCCTTCACAACTAGCTTTTTGTGAACGAATTCTTAAATCAAATTATATATTTTGATCAAGCAAAATTGATTCCGATTGCAACAAGTCAACAACACTCTATTCAGTTTTGTTCTTGAAACAAACATTATATGTGATTATTGTGAACGAACTCTATGACTAAAATGGTTATTTGGAATGACGCCATGTTATTCTGAATGTGTTATAAAACACACACGTTTAGTACGCGTATTTTACCACATTTTGATATGATTTTATTGCAAATTCATTGGAATACGATACTTATTAGTTTAATGATGGATTTGCAGAACCAGGAAAGAAACGGAAGCATTTGAGGAAACCGGGACCAAAACGGAGAGTTGGAGAAAAGATGGAAAAAAATGAAGAATTCTGAGTTTAGAGCCTGTAGTGGGCCGCTAAGGAAGTGGTAGCGGTCCGCTAACCAAAGCCATCATTATTTAATGACGTGGCATTCTCCCCCGCGTGTCAGAAACCCTTAGCTGATCGCTAAGGCATTGGTAGTGGTCCGCTACCGACTTGCCGAGCCAGAAACTCTAATTTTGGGTTTCCTATATATTTGGATGGCTTTTTCACGTGTGAGACGACTCTTGGCGGCTGGAAACTACTGGAGACGATTGAGGATGAAGTTTTGAGCCTTTGGGAAGCATTGGAGTAGAGTTTGAAGGTTGCTTTCGGTTTGGAAGCATTCGGTTTGCATTTGCTTTATATTTCCAGAACATTTGATCATCATGTTTATGTTTGTTTACTGTATTGAGACATATTCTAGTATGATTATTGGCTAAACAATTAGATCCCCTAGGTTGGATGATAACTTTCATGTTTTGACTTGATTTTCGGTTTTGTAATCATATGAGTCGTGATAATCTTAGAACTTGATTTTTTTTTTCTTCTGGATGTTTATGATTATGTATGCTATTTATGCTTGATTACAACTGCCATGCTCGTGTATGCTTGATTTTGGTTGATTTTGTGTCTTCTAAGTTTGGTATTGCATGCAAGGGTCGATTACTTTGTGTCTTTGATCTTGGACAATTGTTTAAAAATAACCGTTTGCAGTCTTGGCTGTATTTTGATAGTACTTTTAATGTGCCATCTTGTCTAAAGCCTAGGGGTCATAGATATTGCTTAGAACCCCCTACCATTGCTTGATTGGTCTTGATTGTGTGAGAGAGGGTTTGCCTTTCATTCGTGGTGTTAGTGTTTTAGGGTATTCATTCTGTTTGGATTTGAGTTGTCCTTTACCCTGGGATTGCAGACCACGGTCTTTAACAACATTGTGAATGGAGAGCCTAGCGGTATCCCTCATTTGACATTTTATCACACCTGTCTCGTTCTTCACACATGCTTTTGGTTTTCTTAGGGAGTAGCAACATACCTAGTCAGCCTTGGATACATACCTTTAGAGACAGTCATATGGTTCATACCATTAGAATCATTGCATGTTGGTTGGATTCCTTCCTAGGTGGTTACTTTAGTTATCTGATATCCATCACATTCCCAGTTCGCGTCCTTAGTTGTTTTCCTAATTGTTGTGTGCTTGTGAGTCTTAAGAGTCGGTCTATGTCTTGCTTTTGTTTTCATGTGTTTAGGTTGTTAGTAAAATCCACTCTGATTAATTAGGTTGGGACCCGCTAGAGGTTTATTATCGGGAGCCGTCATTTGTTTCCACGGTTCGATATCCGGTCTTGCCTTTGCTATAATACACGTGATAGGTGCACTTGCCTTTCATGCGTGGTTTTTTTTTTGTAATTCCATCTTTATAAAACCG
This sequence comes from Smallanthus sonchifolius, assembly GCA_023525975.1. Classification (NCBI taxonomy): domain Eukaryota; kingdom Viridiplantae; phylum Streptophyta; class Magnoliopsida; order Asterales; family Asteraceae; genus Smallanthus; species Smallanthus sonchifolius. Next base: position 17,769,102 of record CM042018.1, on the reverse strand, counting down.
TTTGTGCGAGTCCATCATATATATATACACACACACACACACGCACACACATATATATATATATATTCACACACCATAAATCGCAGATGAGCTGAAGTGTATTCACTACTGAATACATTATTGTTTCTAATAGTTTCACAAATAATGTATTCACCTGTGAGTACACGTAAACACTCGTGAATACATTATTCACTAATGAAGTGAATACACTAAAGTATCATCAATTTTAAAAAAAGTAGTGTATTCACAAGTTAATACACTAAAGTTTACTTAAACTTCAAATATAGTGTATCCACTAGTGAATACACTAAAGTATTATCAATATTCAGTAGTGTATTCAAAAGTTAATACATTAAAGTATGCTTAAAATACATATAGTGTATTAACCGGTGAATACACTAAAGTGTCATAATTACAATATTGCATGTGTATGTACTTAAATTGATCTCTGCATGTGTGTCTATATAATAGACATAGAGCGAAAATCTCTATTACTCAACTGAATTCCATCATTACAATATTGAAGAATAAATAGACATAAAATAACAAACTTGACCTAAATTAGGTAACGAATAAATCGATTTCAGCTACAACCACCGCTTCAGCTTTTGTTGCACCGTACTACCCAACTCCCTTGAGTTGGGTAGGGGCATGGCAGTGGTGCGGCCCAGTACTGTGGAGTCCAATAAGATGGTTGAATAGGATATGGTTCACAGGCCATTGTGGACGCTGCTGAGTTTGTGGGACATGAGCATAGGGTGAGCGACCCTAGGACTGTTGGGCCGATATGTGAGACCCGTGACCACTGTTATTGGGCCGACGGTTGAACTATAAAGACACGCGGCTGCTGTTGTTGTCGCGTCGCTGATTGGTGGGCAGTGGAGCAGGTGGAGATTCTCGAGCACTTTGTCGGTGCTGTTCTAGTTGTAACATACTGTAGGCCGTCTCCTACGTAGGAAGACTTTGGTTGATGAATGATGCTACCATGTCATATTTAGACGGTAGGACATGAACCAATTAAAGAATTAGATGTTATTCATTTACTGGACTGTCAGTGCCATTCAATTAGTCAGAGAGCTCTTTAAGCTTTTGACGGTAGGCTTCGAGAGATGGCATGGCACGGAGAGTGAGGTTTGTGAACTCGTGTTCTAGGGTGGCTGCCCTAGAACCTTTGTTATTCAAAAAAATCTGTTTGATTATGATCCATGCTTCAAGTGCGGTCAACTCCGATTTGTAACACCTAAAATTTTTAACCAAATTTCACTTCCAAAATACACGGAATTTAGGTCCCATAAAACGCCCTTGACAAACGAAACATGTTAATTACGACAAAACGACAACGACATGGTTTTCTTTAAAAAAACAATCGGCCGACAGCTCAAAATAACAACAAGTTTTAACATCCAAGAGATAGTTCAAAACAAGTTAGGTGACTCCTGACAATGAGTCATAGGAAGAAAACTAAAAAATTCAGCCAACTGGTGTCTGCCCGGCGTCAGACAGCCCAGACCGGCGTCCTAGACCTGCACCAGCACACTCAATTTGCAGTTTTGGCATTTTCGACCCTCCCGACTCGACCCATAGTCGTTTTAAACCACCAAAAACATTTTGTGAATGTTTTAAACACCTTACATCCTTACCATACTTCTTTGTGAGGTTCTAAATACCTCAAGGCACCACAAACGACTATGTGAAGTTCATGACCTCAATTAACTTCCGTGTGAGGTTCTTAGACTTCAAATACCACAAAACGACTTGTGGAGTTCATGACCTCAAATAACCACCTTGTGAGGTTCTTAGACTTCAAACTCCTATATATGATATCATTTTAACTCCCCAGTGAGGTTTAAAGACCTCAAATCACCACGACCATAGTGAAGTTCAAGACTTCAAGCAACAACAACACAAATTAAGTTCATGATCTCAAATACCACGTGTGAGGTTCTTTAGACTTCAATTACTAACCTTAAACATATAAACAAACGTACACACACAATACCAAACCATTTTTATAAACCATCCGTTATTTATCGACACGTGTGATTCAAAGATCCCAATTCCACCATTTTTATTTGTGAAGTTCAAAGACTTCAATTACCCCTAAATCACCACAAACCCTTACAATCAACATAGACATACAATTAGCACCATTAAACTCATAAGTAATTCAATGACTACAATTATCATACAACATTGTGAGGTTCATAGACCTCAAGCTCCTTAAGTACCCACCCTTAGCATACTTTCGCCATAAGCAAATTCACCAAAACAACTTACACACAAATGCAAATATGATAATCAATAAAATCTACAAGTATATCAAATATGTGCCTTCACTACCACCTATCATTACTAAGTAAGTGCAAAGCACTTACCTTTAGCTATATACGATTCCACTTGGTCTTCAATAACTCCTTTAACGTCTTAATCACCTAGCAATCAACTTGCATTTAGAAATCTTATAATCTCAATTTATTCACCAAATTGAGATTCAAGACACACCTATGATCTAAATATCAACACCCTAACTTAGTTTGGTTATCACAACCTTAACCAAACCTCCAACACCTAATTCAACCTTTCAACCCATTTTGACCCGTTAAGGAATCACCCAAGTTCACCCAACACTTTAATTTATAAATCACCATAAAAATTAGGGATTTATGGGTAGTTATGTGTCTATTAACTCCCTAGACACTTATCCAAAATCAATTTATCATTTAAACATCACTAGGATGAAAACCCCCAATTCACCCTCAAGAACCCTAATTTTATAAATCCAAAATTAGGTAATTAAAGGATGTTATCTACCGTCCTTTATCATCAATCAAGCTAGGTTACAACTTTTATCAAGTTATTAACCATCAAAGACACCCAAAACAGCCCCTAGCTTGATTTTCCCCAAAAACTCCAAGAACACCTACAATGGTGGATTCAAGAGAAGAAATTTTGCTTATTTGATAATATGAAGGAGATTAGCACACAAAAACCTTCAATTCAAGTATGAAACCACCAGATTTTTGATCTTGTTCTCCCCACTTTTCCTTCTCTTGCTCATGAACCCACACACACACAATTGTGTGATTTTCGTGACCCCCACCCCACTAAAAATCTGTAGTTTTAAAATTACCTCCTTCCTCCCAAACTTGATAAAAACCTAATTTTGCAACACACCTCCAACTTTCATCAATTTTTTTATTTACATCCTTATAATATGTTTAACATATTATACTATAAACCCGAAGGTGGGTTCGTTACACGATTCAAGGACGCGAACTAATAATTCATTCGAAATTCTTTCGTAGATCAATTGTAAGACTATCGCATCAATATCTATCCAAGAGTCATATGTTGAGTTATCTTTGGATGGAGGTTTTGTGCCATAAATGTGGGCAAGAACTTTGTACCCACGAATGTAAAGCTGGAACAGTTTGACTGATGAAGAGTATGACACCTGTAACATCCCGATAATCCGCCTAACTAACAAAGCGGGTTAATGAGGGAACATAATCTATTTCAATCAACTTCGACTATAACGGTCTCACGTGGAGTTCGGTTAATCGAACTAAGGGATCCGGTTAGCCGTTTTGCAAAGGTTCAAGATGGAAACGCACCGAATTAAATTAGGAGGACCCGAAACGAAACGTTAGAGGTTTAAATACCCTCTTTGCGCAAACCCTAGGCCATTCAGCCTAGGCTTGCGATGAACGACTGTAGCGAGAGAAGGATAGGAATAGGGAGGAGCACCGCGCCAGTTCCAGGCGACGTACGACGGCGAAGGTTAGAGGAACTTTCGTACGCGTAAGCTAACATTCGTTCTTTCCCTTTTTCCTTTATTAGTCCGATTACGATTAAGCATGGAGGTCCTGAGTAGGATTTGGTCGTGCGTTTGGTGATCGGGAGAGACGACGAAGTGGGTAACGACGACATCCGGTTAGGGCAGGGACAAGAGGGGTGTGACGCGGAGCCGAAAATGGCTTGGACGAGTCGTGGAAACTCGGTAACAGCGCGTAGCTGGCTATGCTAGTGTTGGTGGCGTGTGATGGTAGTAACTGGAGTGGAGTGGTGGTTAGTGGCAAAGAAGGAGGGAGAGAGAAGGGTGGCGGGAGGAGATGGAGGTGACTGCGAGGGATAGCTGGAAACGACAAGGGGCAGCGGTGGCACCTGGTGGTCGGCGACGGCAACGATTCACGACAGCGGACGGCGGGGTGATCGCGGTAGTGTTGTCCCAACGTAAAAAGGGAGAACCCGACTAGGGTTTCTCATGGCTAGAAAGGTGGCGAGAGAACGAGGGTGGTACGAGGCAACAGATCATGGTGGTAACACCCGACCGGTGACGCATGGCGGAGATAGTACGGTGATGGTGATTCACTGCGACGAAGGGGGAAGGTGAAAGAGTCGGGTCACACCCGATTAGGGTTTGTGCATGGCGTGCATGCATGCATGCTTGCATGGGAACCCGACTCAGGTGTGCACGTGATCATGGAACTAGGGTTTGCATGACACCTGTACGTGCCTGCATGCAAGCAGGGACTCGGGTACGCAAGTCCTGTTAAGGACGAGAGGACTATATCATGCATAAACCCGTGAGACTATGGTTTTGTATGGATGAACGGGTGAGCGGATGGGGCAGATGTCGAGACTATTTTTATTTAAATGTAATCTACGTCTGTTTAGGATGTGCTCTGACTTTGTGGTCATACGTTGACATGTCCGGGCTCGTACAAGGAGACCATTGCAGTACTAGAGCCAGATCTTCATACTAGTGAGTTTCTAATCCCCTATTCTTTTAAATGTTTTTAATGCTTTTGGGGTTATCGTACATGCATGTGAAATGGGTCTAAATTATTAAACGAGTTAAGAGTTTTGGGTCTAACCAGAGATGTGTTATGAACTAAATCCTTTGTTAAAGATTTGGAGGATCAACATAGTGTCGGTGTAATTATGGGTGATTAGGGTTAGGAGAGTTATTGAGGTGTGCGTCATGTTAATGGTTAGTCGGGGTGAGTCGAGAATTATGTTAAACACTTATGATTACGTGTAGGATATATTGTCTTAGTGCTATGTGTGGGGTGCCGGTGTAGTTAATGAATCGTGTGAATGAAGTGTGACGGGTATTGTGTTTGCACCGTGTGAATGCTTTGTGTTTATATTTGCGTTGTGTGTTTTGTGTCGTTGTCCTTGTGGCGCAACGGGTATTGTGTTTGCACCGTGGTCTTTATGGTATGACAAACGGGATTGTGAAGGACGAAGTCCTTCGAGAAGTCACCCAAGGTGACAATATTCAACAGGTTAATGATGAGGGTAACCTGACGAGAGTGCAATAATGAGGTATGTGATTGCATGCGTAAATATATATATATATATATATGTGTGTGTGTGTGTGTGTGTGTTAAATTAGATGCAAGTGTTGAGTTGTATTTATTATGCGTGAAATGATATGATTGTGGTGTGTAGATGATATTAATGTGGCAAGTAGGGTTAGATTGATCGTTGGGTCGAAATTATGATGTGGTGTTTATAACTGTCGTGTCAGTTACTTTGTGAGAGCCTTGGTCAAGGCTGGGTAAGTCGGTGTCTAGGGATTTATCGGGTTAACAGGGTTTCTGAGTTAATACGGGTAACTAGTGTAGAAATATTGAATTGAGTTGGTGAGATTTATGGGGTCATATTTGTGGGGCGAGCCATGGGTGGTGAACTTTTGGGATATTACAAGATAATAGAGGTTATCTACATGATGTTAATTAATAAAACTATTTTACTTGGACCGGAGGGTCCTGAGTAAGTCTGAATACTAATTATGACGAGTTGTTCTTCAATTAAATTAAACTATTATAACTCACTCAGCGTAGCTGATTTTGTGTATGGTGTTGCAGGTGAGCTTTGGGGCCGGCGTATCTTGGCTTGGGAGCGGTGCTACTCGGATTGGTGTGCAGGCATTCGTGTGGTAAACTTATGACGATATCGTTGTAAAATAATAATTAAAGATTTAGAAAGATTTCCGTTGTAGTTTGATTAATAATATATGAATTTTATAAAAGAATAACCCGTTATGAGAACCAACTGTAGGATGCCCGGATCGGAGTCTTACAACACCTTTGTCCCGTCTAGTGTATGAACCATTTTGAATGTTTGTTATAATGCAGACATGATGAAGGGTGCTTGGTTTGGCGTTAGCAGCATCCTTTTTAGACTTATCTCCCATAGCGACGAGAAGAGTTGATTCGATCAAGAGTTGATTAAATAGTTAATAATAAAGATTTAGGGAATGAGAAAAATAAGCGAAAAAAAGAATCTCGAGCTCACAAAACTGTGACACGTGTCGCAACCAATTACGTGTATATCCTTATTCTAATAAATCATTAACTATTATGCCACGTGTCATTTTTCTGTGCACCCAATTTTGGGTTTTCCCACCTGTCTCTCCTCCTTACAATCATTTACTTTGATTCCTAAAATTACTCACCTAATTTAATCAATTAATTTCCATTTAATCTTCGTTTTTCTTCTTTTTTATGCACCCACATGAATTTAAAAATAGTGTAGGAACTTTATAGTTTTGTAAGAAAATTGATTATTGTCCATTGTTTGATTCTAAATTATGTTTCTAAACTCACAATAATCAATTTGAAAACACGAATCCAAACACTTATGAATAATTAATTTTAGCTACAAAATGTGACATGTTTCTTGAATTGGTCTTGAAACGTGAAACCTTAATGTACTAGTAATGAGAAGTAAATAAGTGTATTATCAATTGTATTCTTGAATTGGTCTTGAAACGTGAATCCTTTTAATATATATATATAGGGGAGGGTTCCAGAGAAAACCACAAGTTAGGCGAAAACCGAGAAAACCACTAAAAAAATCAATTTTAACCAATCATATAATAATATTTATTTTTTATTTTATTTTATTTTTATTTATTTATAATAGTATCAATATAATATTAAACATTTTTACACATAGTGTTACGTATACGTAAACAAAAAACAAAAAAATTGCAGTTACGTATACATAAATCAAAAAAATTTCTTTTGGATACGTATACGTAAATAAAAAAATTGCCTGAAATGAAGTGGTTTTCTCGGTTTTTGCCTAACTTTATGGTTTTCTCTTGATCCTTCCCCTATATATATATATATATATATATATATATTAAAAGGTAAGTAATAGATTATCAAGAATAGATCAAGGTTATGCAACAAAAAGAATATGGTTAAAGGTAATGACTTGTTGAGTTCTTTAATAATGAACTTTTAGCTTTTGATTAAACTTGATAAAAAGAGAGTATATTGTGGAATTTGGCAATCATTGGCCTATCAACTATCACTAACCGCAATGATTTGTTCCATTATTTGTCTTTAAAGGAAGTTAATGACCACATATGTTTAAGATATTTTATTACCATGCCACTTCTATTCATGAAAGTAGATTATAGAAAACAAATATGGGTTTTAGATACAAAATAAAAAGATATTGAAATAAATTCTTTTCATTCATCTCCTTATTCTCTACCATCAATAATCCCAATTGCCACCACATACCATTGCCTTTAGTGCCATTGTTGAATTCATCTAGTGATCAAGGCTCTTCGAAAATTTATTTAACCAATACTAGTGTGTTGATAAAACCTTTTTAGGCCATGAAAATCAAGTCGTCGCCACTACTTCTATGATGCGCCTTCACGGCTTCACCCAATGAAGACCTATGACGTACTCTTTACCGTTAAATCTACTTTTGACCGTTCTTGTAGTGACTGAACTAGAAATTTTTTTCATAGGCATCAGAAATTTTTATGGTCGATTGACTAGTGATATATAACACGTATATAACACTAAATTTTTTTCAGGGGGGCGATCGGATGGCTATTGCAAAATTTTGTGAGGGGCGATTGAGATTTAAAGCGTATATAACACAATTTTTTTTCATGGAGGGTCGTGTTCCCCCATAACTAATGAATAGGTCCGCCTATGCGTTCTTGTCCATATTGCCTTACGGTTTCACCATGATCGTAACACCATCGTAATCATCTCATAAAATTCTACTTGATGCAACACAATTCGACGATCAACCGGCTGGGGAGGGGCGTGTTTGATTTTTTATTCAATACACACCTTTAAGATAAATAAAATCGATTCAGAATAAGGAACAAGGAAAGCGCCAGCCCTGTGGCTTGGCTACCAGTTACATGCGTTAAAGACATGAGTTTCCAAACATTTTTTCGTAAATAGTGTGAACAATATGAAGTTTTTAGAACTCAAATATATAAATTTTATATAAAATCAAATTTTCGTTATTACCGGTGTACGGGTCGTCCAAATACCGTTTTAAGTAAATTATTATTATTATTTTTGTTTATTAAAAAAAACGAGCCGGGTCAAATATGATATATTTTAATCTTTTTTTTAATACGCTTTCATGTTTACGCTCATTTTTACGACGTAACTTTGTATTGATTTTCGGATATACCGTTGCAACGTGAGAATCGAACCATTGCAATGCGCGGGTAAAATTACTAGTTTTGTTTAGAGCAAATTACAAATTACGTCCTTTAAGTATTACCCAAATTTCAGTATACGTCCTTTAACTAAGGAAATTACAAATTACGTCCTTTATGTTTAAAATAAACTTGCACGTTTTATCATTTGTACTACTTCTGTTAAGTCAGGTCAAATGTGTCATTTCACATTTCCAGGGACTATATGTGTAACTAACTTAATGATTTGGACTAATCTTCTCTTTTACACCAAATCATATTTTATATCTCTCCACTCCCCTCTCTCTACCTACCTCTTTTCTCTCTCTCTCTCACTAAAACCCCTGTTAACACCACCACCACCGCCAGCCCTCCAACAACCACCATATCCAGTCAAATCTCCCCTGACTTCCGATCCAATTCCGTTTTCTTTCCCCTCAAAACATTCAATTCTACATAAAGTTTACAAATAATTTCATCCTGCAATTTCTTCTTCTTCAATTTCACATCCTGCAATGCTAAATTCACATTGTTCAAATCCCCATTATCTGACCTAACTTCCTATCTCCTTGTTAACTTTTGCTTCTTTTCACTTTCAATACCTCACTTATCACAGGCGCAGCCAGTGGCGGATCCATGATATTTGGTCAGTGGGTGCACAAAATTAAGTTAATTCTTAAGCTAATAATAAGAGTTCTCTCATCCCACATTGCATGGTTTTTCTTTTCAAGCTAATAAAAAGAGTTCTCTCATCCCACATCGTCTTTTGAAAGATTCCAACCTTCTTCTTCCTACCCTTATAAAAGATGAGTTTCCCAAAGACTTCCATCCCACATCGTTTGTTTGAAGAATCTAAACTTATTCCCATCCTTATAAAAAGGTGCCTGTTAGTTTTTACAAGGGTGCCTACATGAAAAAGGATACTCTTAATTTTTTTCAATATGAAATTCATTTTTATACTAGTTGTTTTGATCTCAGCGGGTGCCTTTCCACCCTTACTAAATCCTGACGTTGATCTATGGAATTAAGGCCGGCGGTGTTAGGCATCTTTAAGGGAGCAAAGAGTTTATTGACATGTGAGGAGTTAACCGCGAAAGGTGTTTGAAACCTCTGGCGGATCCCCTTTCGATTCGAGGGTTTATTGACATGTGAGGAGTAATTCCCAATTTAAATTAGGGTTTCATTATTTCCAGTTTGGCGAGTTCCCCTTTAGATTTGAGCAGATTCCGTCAATTGTTACGGTTAGTCTCCTTATAATTCGATTTCACTTTGATTGAGGTCTGATTCTTTGTGTGATCGGTGGAAATTGCATCGTCTTCTGCAATCAGTAACTTTCCACCATTGTTCCATTGTTCTGGTGACTGTGATTATAAGGAATTGAATAAGACGGTGAGGGTGGGTGGGGGTGGGTTAAATGGAGAGGGATGAAGAAGTCGACATGGTGGGGTTTTGGTGACCGGAGCTGGTGGTGGCCGGGGGGTTCCAGGTGGTGGTGTTAGTCTGTTAGAGAGAGATACGAGAGAGTTGAGAGAGAGAGAGAGACGGGTTAGTCCCTAGAAGTCTTTAAATTATACAAATAGTCCCTTAAAATCTTTATGTTAATAATACAAATAGTACCTAGAAAGGTGAAAAGACCAATTTGCCCTCATGTGCATGGCACGTGACCACACTTAACAGAAAAAATTAACGTCCGTTAGTCCAAATGATGAAACGTGTAAGTTTTTTAAATATACAGGACGTAATTTTTAATATCCTTAGTTAAAGGAGGTATACTGAAATTTGGGTAATACTTAAAGGACGTAATTTGCTCTTTTGTTTATTACTTGAAAAGTTTGTTGGTCTAGGTTTGAATGAATGTTGTTCCAGTGACTGTGATTATAAAGAATTGAAGAAGACGATAAGGGGGGGGGGGTGGGTGGGTGGGTTAAATGGAGAGGGATGACGAAGTCGAGAGGGTGGGGTTGTGGTGACCGGAGCTGGTGGTGGCCGGAGCTGGTGGTTGCCGGGGGGTTTCAGGTGGTGGTGTTAGTCTGTTAGAGAAAGATACGAGAGAGTTGAGAGAGAGAGAAGGGTTAGTCCCTAGAAGTCTTTAAATTACACAAATAGTCCTTTGAAATCTTTATTTTAATAGCACAAATAGTCCATGGAAAGGTGAAAAGATCAATTTGCCCTCATGTGCATGGCGCGTGACCATAATTAACGGAAAAAATTAACGCCCGTTAGTTCAAAGGATGAAACGTGGAAGTTTTTTTTAAACATAAATGACGTAATTTGTAATTTTCTTAGTTAAATGACGTATACAGAATTTTGAGTAATACTTAAAAGACGTAATTTGTAATTTGCTATTTTGTTTATTACTAGAAAAGTTTGTTGGTCTAGGTTTGAATGAATGAGTAGAGTTTCTAAAAAAAAGGAGGTTTGAATATAGATTGAAGCATACATTCAAATGTTTATATTGTTGTCGATCGTTAATAAAGTATTACAGTTTGTCTTGTCAAATAAACAAATAATTGAAATAAAAAGAGATCAAAGAACACACTTCAACAAGCAACCTAGAACAAACTAAGATTACATGTGTGACCACAAACTTGGAATCGCTTTATTTAGGGTGAAAGGGGTGGGTTACCCGGGCCAAGCCGAGTAAGAGAGAGGCTGGCTGGGTAAATGGGCTACACCGCCCCCAACACTTCGAGTAGCTTGTCCGAGTAGTTTTACATGGGTGAACTTACTCTCTCTCCACTCTCTCTACCACACACTATTTTTATTTAAATGTTTTCTTTTTTGAGTAAATAAGTAAGGTGTTTCCAATGAAATCTGAATAATGAGTATTTTTGAGGTGTCAGAATTCTATTGGGCAATTTTTGTGAGTAAATGAGTAAATGACTCCCTTCACCCTTATGTGAGAAATATATGCGACTAAACATGTAAATGAGTAACTCTGTGATGGATATAACACTAGAAATTACAAGAACATGTAAAACAAAATAAATAATTCATTTTTTTTAAAATCTTTAAGATAAAAAATGATAAAAATACAATGTTTTTTTCATCTCTATTGAAATTAAAAAAAAAGAACACATATTGTTTTTATATATCCCCTACATATGTGTAAGTTATATGTTATATTAGTTACATATAACTTATAGATGTGTGGGTAAATAGTTAAAAGCTCAAAAAATATGAAAATATTAGTTTGGTAGTTTTTTTATGTAAATAAATATACACATTTATATGTAACAAGTGTAAAATTTAAAATATATGAACCATTGATAATAAAAATTAAATGTTATGTAAGAGCATTCACATCACCTCCATCATCTCTACCCTCATATTTAAATTATAAAAGAAACATGAAAAATCATGTAATTTTACGCTCACATCAGCTCCCCCATCCACATCTCAATCCTCTATATTTTTAGAGGAAACTATAATCAATATTTATATTTAGGGGGTTATCATACATTATTTTATACTTTTTGTAAGTGTGTGTGGGTGGAAGAAAAAGAAATAATAATAATAAATAAATAAAAAAGTATTACTTAATTGAAATAAAGGATAGATATGAGTAGTCTGATATGAAATCTTTTTAAAAAGTGAGATATAAATTTAATAAATGATAATTTTTAATTAAATTGTAGGGATGAGGATGAGGGACCTGATGTGAATGCTCTAATAACCTCACCCTATATGTGATATGTGTGTGTAGAGAGCATAGATGTTATCTTATTTTGATTTAGTCATCATTCGATTGATTGACTGAGTGATTAATGCCTATTAATCTGAAAATGATTATTATAATTGATTCGTAACCCTAAATGATTAAGCGTGACAATATTCAAGATCTTCTATTTGAAATTCATCTTTCTTTAATTTAAATCATTTAGACGTTTGTGAAATATTTTAGGGATACGCAAACCATAATCCTTTTGTAACGATAAGCTTTATGACTATATCATTCAATCTTCTCTTTGAATTGAGTTAAATTCTAGCAAATTTTGTTTGTTGGATTAGAAGATTTGTTTGGTTGGTCAACTTCTAGAAGGCCAACTTTAGATTTGTCTATGTTAGGCTTGTTAGCTGAACCTATGAGTTGACTAAGTCAAACTCAAACTGTTATGAGCTAATTTAGGGGCGGTTTGATAGACTATTAATTATTTCATTAAAAGGCTACATCTGAATCGGTCAGAGGTAGAAGGTGTTTGTTTCAGATTTTGCAAGCCTCTTTAATGGTTCAGCTTAAAAACAATGTTGAACCATTAAGAACTCTTAAAAAACCAAACAACCCATTAGTGAAAAATACGCGTGCTTACTAACTCATGGTCAACTTTTAAAGACTACATATTTTACTAAACATTTATGCTGATCAATCTTTTAGTGATTTAGTAAAGTTGTCTAAGCTAACCAACCAATGGTTTACTTTTATAAACTCTAGTGTTTCACTAAGTATTTATGTTGATCAATATTTTAGATGACTTAGTGTGTTGTCTTAGGTAACCAACCCTTGACCAACTTCTATAGTCGCACACGTTTTACTAAGTGCATATGCTAACTAACATGGAATCATAATGAGTACGTGGTAATATCTAAGTATGATTAGTTAAAATTTAAGTTCCTAGAATACACAATCAGCTTGTAGAGAGCGTGATGACTGTTTTAGGCTGATTAGGTGACTCAGTGTGACCTTGAATTAGGTCTGTTTTTCACTACCTTCTTCAAGTGGAATGAAGAGGTTATGTGGAGTAGAGGTTTGCAAAGTCGGTTATGGGCCAGTTTTACCCCTCCATCGCCACCGAAACCGATCATTCAGTTAATGTAAAATCCATTCCATAACCGTTAACCGATGGTAGGTTAACCTTGACCTGGTTAACCGACGGTTATGATTCGGTTTCGGTTAAATTCGGTTAATCAAGTTCCAAGGGTTTTCAGCTTAGTTTTAGCTCGGTTTTTCACATAATCAAGGCTTTTCAGCTTGTTATAGATGTATATATGCTAAAAAAAGTTTACCAAATCACGTATATAATGTATACTAGCTTACAACCCGTGTAATACACACGGGCTGAAAAATATCAATACAAAAAATTCTTAAATTTTTATGTATATATTTTACAGGTGTAAAAATGTATTACATATACTAAGGATAGAAAACAAAATTCAAAATATGTAAAAATTAATATATAATTGGCTTTCGAAAATATGTTAATTACTATTTAATGTAATTTGACTTCCATTTACTATTTGATTGAAAATAAAAGTTATATAATTAGATTTCAAAGTTTCTTATAATAAGGGATAATTTAAAATAAATGTGTTTTATTAGTATAATTAGTATTTTCTTTAAAAATATATTATTAATAAAAGATAGATGTATATTTAGTTAGATATAGAGATGGGAAAAAAATGATAAAAATAAATATGGAGGTGACACGCGGCATGAAAAATCTTTATTTATTATATAATATAGATATAGATTTGTATGAAAATTGAAGATGGAATACAAGATCGGTTCAAACCCTTAATCATAACCATAACCGATTTATCGGTTAATCACAAAACCTTAATGTAACATTCTTGATTTTTTCTGTAATTGTTTTAGTGCAATAAACAATATTTCAATTCAATTCTAGTGCAACACTTTCTGCAAACATTATAGTACAAGATTTCATTAAATACAACCTTTAAGTTTTCACATATACACACATATACATTTTAAGTTAAACTAATCCAAAGGATTATGTATTTTACAATTCATTCTATATATATAAACATATACTGTTACATATGATATGTAGGTAAATGAAAGTTAATTTTATAAAATATTTATGCTAAAAACATTTCACCACTTGTCTAATTATGAAATTTATAAAGTTTTAAACAAAAATCAATTTATAAATAGGTATATATAAATATTTACAATTTAAATAAACTAGTTTGAACCCTCTAGACACTTGGACCCTTAATTTGAACCCTCACCTTTGAATTTGGACCTCCTTTAATCTCAATTTTGACCCATTTCATCAAACTTTGACCTATTTTGACCCTAAAAGTCAAATAGTCCCATTTTCCTTGCAATTCAAGGCCGCAATCGACCAAATCAGTTCTTATGGACTATCCATGTTTGCTTAATCGTGTAACGACCACACCCAGGCCCAATTAACGTTTCAATTCAATTAAATTCGCTGCTAAATTTCAAATTCGAACAGTTTGACTACTCAGAGTCAAACCAAGCCCAAATCATTTCCAAATCAAGAGATTTAACGTGTTTAAGAACCCGCAAATCACGCCAAAACAATCCTCTTATGCATCCAGACCTATAACGCGACCCAATTCATCCAAGATCAATCAAATTACTGATTTGTTCTGACAGCTGTCCCGCTGTCCGACCCAATCGATTTGAGCCATTAAGACGAAATTAATCAAATTATTTCACCCTCACACTTTCGCATATCACACTACAAACTCTCTGAACCTTCAATCGATTCGCATAACACCTTTGTACCTCGATCGAGCACCAAGAACACTCGACTCTAAGTTCTAGCCAACTGAACTCGTTCCTTCACCAATTCAGGTAAGATTTAGGCCATTCGATTCGTTTTTGAATGTATATCAATAGCCCTTTATCAATTCGTATCAACAGATTGTATCGGGCTCAAATTCAATTGGTGTTCGTGAACTTGTTCATGCGATTTGGGTTTGGGGATTTTACCTTGATTCTTTTAGGGCTCTTATAATTTTAGGTTTCCTTTTATATCAGTGAAACCATCTAGCTCAGCCGGTTAAGTCACTGCACCGCTGGACTAGATGGCGTGGGTTCGAAACCCACAAGCCATGGCCTTTTTGCGCGTGTTAAACCCAAACCCTCTCCATTATCAGATTAAATCTATTGCAAGCCGGTTTAGTAGCGTGGGCTAGTCCCCTGGTCTGGTGGTAATGCTCGCTGCCTTCACAGAACCCACCCGGGTTCGAGCCGGGTGGCGTCCTTTTTTTAAATCATTTTTTTACAACGTATTTAATTTATAAAAATTATTTTACAAAATCCTATGCCATCTAGAACAGATTAGTACAATAATTATCAAATTTTAAATAAAAACAATTATTTTTACAATTTGAATTGTTTTAAAACATTATCTCCCATATAAAAAAATCATTTAAAAGTATTTTAAATTAAATTATTTAAAATTGCTAAACAAAGCATTTAAAATTTCTAACTTTGTAGAATTTTGTTAAGATTTTATAAAGTTCCTTACCGTTTTATAAAACAAATTTTATAAATCATTTTCTTTTTATTTATTTATTTTAGAGTTTAAATCCTATTTAAACAAATGTAATTTTTCCCTAAATATATATAATTATATATTTATATTTTCCATATTTCTTAAAAGAACATACTACCTTATTAATAAATAAATGAATAAAAAGAATTTATTTATTATTTATCTATTTTAAATTAAACCCTAAACCAAATGTTATTTTATTAAATTCATATGTACTTTGAATTTATATTTTATTAAAACTTTTATTCCATTACAAACACCAATTCACACATTCATTACTTGAGATGACACAAACACTTTTGTATAAATCCACACACATCAAAACCCGTTGAACCCTAGATCTTGCTTTATACTTTGTGCATATTATTAATTCAAGTTCATACATTGCACTCTAGGTTGACTTTGTGATTTGCAAAAAAATCACTTTTGCTACCTATTGCTCGTGTTATCTACACCCTTAATACAAGTGAGTTTTACATAGCCCCTTTGTACTTTTGCACATTTTGGGGTGAAACATGATTACTCTTAGAAAACTACTTTGCATTTACAATATACAATTATTCAATATGATTATATGTGTTATTTGTGCTTTATGTTTGAATGCTATCAGTTAAGACTACATATACATGACATACTCGTGCAATCATTAACTTTTTACAAGCTAACGGTTAACATTAATAGATCTATTGTGTCTGATAAACCCACCCAGGTAGGGTGATTGTTACCGACATTACATCAGGATAACATTTGTTGTTATGCCCTACATTAGGATAACATCGAGTGTTATGCCCTTCAGTCACAAGGTTTGATTGTGCACTAGCTTAACTATAGATTCTCTATAAATGCCATATATACCATGTATCATATGAATTGTATAAAACATTTGAAATCTATATGTGGTGTCAAAACCTATGTATGCTCACCAACTATTTTTAGTTGACCTCGTTATCATCATGTTTCAGGTACGAATAATTGAGTATGATCAAGTTGCTTCACTTAAGTTTGTGGACCTAGTATTTGAATTTAATGAATTTGTTTAGGTATTTTCCAATTCTTGTAATGTTGGATTTGACTATTTGAATTATGAAATGAAATTTGTTGTTTAAATATTTCAACTTTAGTAAACCATGAGATTATGAACAGTCTCCATGTCCCACTCCAACATGTTCCGCTGTTGGTTGGTGTCACACCCTCAAAATCCACCTGCGGGGCTTTACCGCGAGGCGCGTGACAAACCAGGATCTCAGTCATTAGTTACACGGAACGACTCTATATGAATTTAAATAAAATACTAATGCTGCTCATAGTCACGAGACAACAAAAGTTTAAGTTTGAAAACGTTGCGGAAGCGTAGATAAAATCCAAATGCAAGAATAGTCAAATGCGTAAAACACCGCGCCCAAACCAAAGTAAATAATAGTAATAAATAAATTCAGTGTTTGAAATATGATGGGACTCCATTCATGTCCTATGCTTGTGCTCAATACCTTAGCGACCTGAGAAAAACATGCTAAAAGTGTCAACACAATGGTTGGTGAGTTCATAGAGTTTGCAAGTAAATAAAAGTTCGATGTTTGCTAGATAATGTAATTAATGTATACCGATAGATAGCTAGTCTATGTCATGCTACTACAAGTGTTCAAAACCGAAGCTGACTGTTTGTGTTTGTTTGCCTTCCGCCATGTCTACCGAACAATCGCAAATGTCTAGGCTAATCTTACACCCGTTCGACCTCCGGTCAACTTAGCGCGACTAACTCGGGTGGGGCTTGTCAAAACCCAGTAGTACTACTCAAAATCACCTTGCTATGTTCCGATACTAACGGTTCGAGAATGTAAGGACTTATTGGTATGTTTGCACTTTAGTAAGTAAGCCATAATACAATAATACAAAACCCAAAATGTTTGCATGCATGCTTTCTCCCCCAAAAAGGAGAGTAAGTAAAGATAGGGGCCATGAAACTCACCTGAGTGTGAATGTAAGTGAAAGCTAAGTAAAATAGCTGAACCTCTAGCTGCCACCTATAAGTCATAGTCTATAAGTGCGTGTTCGTGCAAGTTGATATGAACCCTTAGTATCCAAACGATACCATTGTTTAAGTGTTTAGAAAAGGTTTGCAAGTTTGACTCAAGTTTGACCCGACGACCCGTTGGTGACACGTTGTATGAAATTATGTTTGTTCAGTATAACAATACTACATTATACACACATGATCATGATGTAGCACTTAGCAACAAATCCTATTTGTTATATCAAGATAACAAGTTTTCATAATTAACAGGCTTCTATAAATAGAAAGTTTCCATAACTAGTAAGCATGTTCAAGATTCATGTTTCTAGGAATTATCATTATTAATATGTTTGTATGATTACTATAACATGCTCAAAATCATCACATCACATACCAATTGTATAGAACTTAACATGTGACTTACAATTCAAGACAAAGTTTCTATCTTTAGTAACATATGAGAGATATGCATGATTTCAAACATCCAACACATTGCAACATTTTATTATGTCCTAACTAACAATTACCAATCATTAAACCATGTCATACATATATAATTAGCAAGCTATGAACACTTTAGACAATTAAAGTTTCCTCTTTTAGTAAGTTTGCAAAACCGAGCTAGGTATTAGAAATCTAGTTTCACAATTCACTTATACATGGATCAAGTAGCATAAAAACATCATCATATCATTCAACACATGTCTAGTATGCAAGATAGAATTCCTAAAAAGTTTCCATTATAAGTAAGTTATGATTTCTAGGCTTGTTTAACGAGATTCAAAGCATCAAATCTATTGCATACCATCTATCTAACATGATTATAATTATAACAAGCATCAAACATCTCTAACATGCACTTCTACACCATCACATAATCAAAAAAGTTTAATCTTTTCACAAGTTATACATCATATGAAGCTAGGGTTTTCCAAATAATCATAAAAACATCAAATATATGAAAAACAATGATAAAGTTAACAACTTTATCATAAAAATTCATGTTTGGATGAACTAGGGTTTCAATCTAAAATTTAGGAATAAAAAAGTAACGGAATTGAACGAAACGACTTACGTATGATTGTTAGAAACGCTTAGAGGAGTCCAAATACGTGTTCAATTGCAAGATCGGAGATTGAATGGAGGGTGTTTGTGGTTGCTTCTTGGTTCGGCGTAAGTAAAGGGGTGGGAGGGGGTTTGGTCGACGATGGGAGAGAGAGAGAAAAGAGAGATTTATGGTTTAAATTTTATAAAATCTTATCTATACAAAATTGCATGGGTTTTTAAAAGATAAAGATAATCCATGGGCTCAAATTAAATGGGTTTTTATTTCACTTAATTAATCCACTAGCTAAAAATTGTTTTTAAATAATTATTTTTATAAAAGTTCCATATTCTATAAAAATAACCAGTAAAATAAAAATCTGATAATTCTACGCGGTATCACGAAAGTTCACATAATTTACAGATAAATCACTAAACATATAAATTCACATAATTTATATTAAAATAATTGTTCGCAGTTGTTTTCATTAGTTCACCAACGTTCCGGGTTCGACTCGTGTGTGATCCGGTAATTCTAGAAGTTATCGCTACGTGAGTGTTTGTGCGAAACTGACACATCTAACTAATCCTAATTAAATGTAATGCATGAGTGAATGTTTGAGATAACTGAGTTTGAATAAATAATTGTTTGAAATAACGATGTTTGTGTTAACGGAGTTAACCTGAAAATGCCGGATGTCACATTTGGGGTGTGACACTTAACCATAATTGTCGGTTATATCAATTTTCGGTTAACTTCAATGCGGTTATGATTTGATTATTGGTTAATGGTCGGTTATGGATAATGTAGCTTTCCAAATCCTCACGGTTCTCAAATTCATGAAAGGAAGCTTCTGTTTGATTCTTGATAGCCCTTTGTAAGTGTTTCCTACAAAACAAAACATTGTTAGTCTCATCACGGGAGACCCCGGGGGTGTCTCTGTAACTAGCCTTCAGCGCACCAATGTTGTAAAACTCGGTCTACTCGGCCGAGCACTCGGTACTTGGGTGGGTTACTAGGCGATTTTATACAACTCGGCCAAGACTAGTCGGAATCGGTTAAAATCAGATCTAGTCGAAGCTACTCGCCAACTCGGTGATCTCGGTCAACGGGTCGAGTTTGACTTAAAAAAGAAAATAAAATAAAACCTAAAAACCAAATATTAACCTCTGCCGCTCAAAGTAATGAAGCGATTGTTTGTTCTATTAGCATTTTGTGTACTAGTAAATCTGTCCATTTTAATTGATTGGATAAGAAGATTTGAGAGTGTTGAAATTAGGAATTTTAATTGATGGTAGTAACTTATCTCATAAGAAATTGCTAGCATTGTATTACTGTGTTTAACAATTAATATTTATAACTAGGTTATATTTATATGGCCATATCAGTATGTCCTCTCATCCAATTGAAGTTGGATCTCTAATATTAAATTGTTCAATAGTTGAAAATTTGATGGCATATGCTTTTGGTTATTTAGTTGATGTGGTTGTGAGAATTTAACTACAAAATTGGCAAAAAAAAAGTGTTAACATACATCAAAATATGATAAATTTTTTTTCTTTTAAAACAAACAATTAATTGTAGAAAGAAACAAAAAAAAAATTCTTTCTGAAATAGAGAGTTAATTCCTCAAAATATGATAATTTCTTTTCTTTATGAAACAGACATTTTACTAGTATCCTCTGTCATGTTATGCATAAGAAATTGCTGCTCTAAGTTATCTCACTCTTTTCTTTAAATATTGTATATCAAGTTCAAACTTTAGTCTTAAATGTTTGAGAGATGGTTATTTTTCTCCAACTAGATATGAGATGGGATGGGAGACACATACCTAAAGAAAGAAGTTGAAATTGAAAGAACAAAAAATTTGTTGACACCATACAAAGACGAATGGAAATCTGAGTCCGGAGTACCTTCGGAGATGGTTAGTGAAGCCATGGGTGACGATGAATCTTTAGAAAACCGAAGAAGTTGTAGATTGAGAGAACTTGACGAGGAAGAATTTGTGTCCGAGAATGAAGAGGAATTGAATGATAAGGTTGAATATGAATCGGATGGGGTTAACATCAATGAACAATACAGAGATACCTTGGAAGAGGAGAATTAAATGATTACTATGTATATAATATTAAAGAATGAATATCAATTTTTGAAATACTTTAGTATTTGAATATGTATCATTTTGATTTATATTGATATTCACGTATTTTGTTATAAATATTAGTAAACTTATTATATTTGACATATATATATAATTTTTCAAAAATTAATTTCTTTATAATTTACCATGTGCAAGTACTTCCCGCCTACGCCGAGTACTCGCAACTCCCTAGTCGACCGACTTGGCATCGCCTAGCGGCTTCTGCAACATTGGGCGTGATAGTAAGTATCCTTTTATCGGAAGGACCTTAGATTGGTCGGCATAATGAATGTATAAGTGAGAAGTAGTTGGGAAGAATTGAATGCATGTCTCTTTGAAGGATATGTCTTCTTATACTTGAGTTCTCCTTGGTGCATTTAATTGTAACACATCGAAAATCCCCTAAGAAAATGAAGGATTAAAGTTGTCAATTTTCATAAGTCCAAGGGACTGTCACCAGTCATAACGGTGACAGTCACCAGTCATAACGGTCCGTTACGCCTCATGACGGACCGTCACCCGTCATGACGGTCTGTGCCGCAAAAACCACCGACTAGGGCTTTTGACACGTGTCCGGTGACTCACGACTCGTGACGGACCGTCACGTCTAGTAACGGTCCGTTACGTGGTCAGGAAGTGCGTAGCCGCCAAGCAAAGGCGTGACGGACCGTCACGCCTAGTAACGGTCCGTTATGGACTCAAACATTGCCCTATAAATAGATGGTCGAGCTCAGACCATTTCACATAACTTACACACTCAATTACACACACAAACTCTCTGGAACTTCGATCCCTAGCCCCGGTTCGTGTACGAGAGTTCGGTTTCCAGCGTTTCGACTCCAAATTACCATAGATAGTGCTGAGGTAAGGTTCCGACTTCCTGTTAAGCTTTGGTTATACACCATTAAACTAGAATTGTATACTTAAGTAATGTCATTACCTATCTAGGAGCTCTGTCTGAGGTGTTTGTCATATTACTGATTCATTAAGCCGAAATACTGTCCAGATGAGTTCCTAAACTGTGATACATGAACCCAATCATGACCTTGTCTGGCATGATTGATTTATGAAACATTTTGAGTATCTTGAAACGATTGCACCGATTGTTTATATGTAACGTATTCTAAGCGCTTATTGTATTTCACTTGCCCGTGGAACGACATATTGGACAGGACCCGTGGAACGGTCTTTGGTTATATATATACTGAATGATTGTTCATAGTTGTCTATGAATTTGGGTGTTGAATCCCATGAATGAGTTCAAGATACTTTGGTGGGTCATTTTAATAAACTATTTTAGTTTATGAATTCACCAGCTTTGTGCTGACCCATGTTTTATCAAATGTTTTTGAACGCATCACAGGTAGTCATTAGACAGGACATTCCAGGACTAGAATGAAATGATGAACGATCCAGATGATGGGCATCCCAGGAACTATAAGTCCCAATTGATATGTTCCTCGTTAGGAACAAATGATGTAACTTTTGTTGACATGATGTAAAAGTTGATGGTTTTAGTTTCCGCTGTGTGTTTTGATATCAACGTCAGCTTAACTAGAAGGCGACCTTCTGACCGGTATGTAGTTATCTGACAAACGAAATGTTCTTTCTAGGAAAGGACGGTGTATAAATCTCTCCTAGACCCCTCGTTCTTTCTTGGGAACATCTCTGTTGGAGGTACTACTCTGGTTAGATGATTGTCCTGTGTTACGGGCATGACAAGTTGGTATCAAAGCCTCAGTTTAAGGGATTTAGATGCTACAGGAATAGTATCTAGACTTAAACTAGGACTCTGAGATTAGTCTGGAATGCCTCAGGATAAGTTAGGTGAATACATTCAGTACGACCTATAACGGGAAATGCCTAGAAATCAGATAATTAAAGGCATTTTTGGCCAAGTGTTATTCATTTCTGTATTATGACCGGTTATACGAATTTTGATGTAGGACGTGGTAGAGGACAAGGCAGAGGTAGGGGTAGGATGCCCAACACTAGGTCTCGTACTCGTAACACGACAAACACAAACACTGATCCAAACGAGAATGTCAATACAAATACTGAACCCGAACAACCTGTGGAAGAAGTTATTATGACGGAAACCCAATTTCAAGGGGTGGTGGCATCTGAGGTCACCCGAGTTCTTCAAACAACTCTACCTGGAATCCTTGATGATGCTCTTAGGAGAAGGGAGAATCATAACAGCTTGGGAAACCATAATGAAGGAACAAGTGGTGCTGTTCCAAGAACAGAAGACACCCTTCATACTACTCCGGTAGGAAACAATATAGGAACCACCCGAACTCACGAAACAGTTGGAATGACGAACCAGAGCACCGGAATTCATGGCCACGGATGTAACTACAAGAATTTCAGCGACTGCCATCCCAAACCATTCAATTTAAAGAAGGATTCCATTGCATCTTTGCAGTGGATCACATCTGTGGAAGCTGTGATAAAGATGAGTGAATGCAGATCAGACCAAGTTGTGAAGTTTGTTGCCCATTTATTTGAAGAAGAAGCTCTTGACCGGTGGGAGTCAGTCAAACAGACAAAGGGAGAAGCTGTAACTTATAGAATGACTTGGGAGGATCTCAAGTATTTGATTGTGAAGAGATACTGTCCACAAAATGTTGTGGATAAGATTGAAGCTGAATTTTTACGATTCGAAGTTGGAACCATGACTCATCAGGAGTACACAACCAAGTTTAATGAAATGGCCAAATTAGTGCCACATTTAGTTACTCCTGAGTCAAGGAGAGTTAAATGCTATATTCAAGGTTTACCACCTAAGGTTCGTACCTTAGTGAAATCTATCGCACCCGAGACGATAGACTTAGCTGTTGAGAAAAGTGCGGTGATGTTTGATGAGGTGGCAGCTCAGGAGCCACCAAAAATTGTCACAAGAGAAAGCCCGATGAGGTTGTTTATAAGTTCAAACCGGGAAATAGTAAGTTTCCCATAAGAGAAGGATTTAATCCCAACCTGATAGAGCCAATCAGGGAATGAAATGCCAGACTTGTCAGAAGTTTGGCCATTTTGCAACCGAGTGCCTGAACGTTAAATGCTTTAACTGTGGAGAGATAGGTCACTATAGGACTTCTTGTCCTAAACCACCTAAACAGATAATAGGTAGTCAGAATAAAGGAACAGGACGAGTGTTCGTTTTAGGAAGTGGAGATGAACAGAAAAATAAAGCTAAGGAGGTGACAGGTACTTTCTAAGTTAATAATATTTACGCCAAGATTCTATTTGATACAGGGGCGAATAGAAGTTTTGTATCATATGCATTCACTCCATATTTAGGCGT
This sequence comes from Smallanthus sonchifolius, assembly GCA_023525975.1. NCBI lineage: Eukaryota > Viridiplantae > Streptophyta > Magnoliopsida > Asterales > Asteraceae > Smallanthus > Smallanthus sonchifolius. The sequence goes on along the minus strand of CM042018.1, from coordinate 17,744,849 downwards.
AAGATCGATTCCACTTATTCATGCCTATGTCGTTGAAACGACAAGTGGCGAACGGATTAGGATAATCGAAACATACCCTGATTGTGTCATCAATTTTGGTGACGATAAGGTATTAGTTACACTAATTCCAATAAACATGAATGAATATGAGGTTATCCTAGGGATGGATTGGTTAAACCAATACCAGACCCAAATTAATTATGACTAGAAAACGGTCAAGATTAAGAAACCAGATGAAACTAGTTTAATGATTCAGGGCGATAACAAGACTAATAAGATTGAAATTATTTCTATAGCGAAAGCTAGGAAAGAATTGATTATGTGTAACAATATATTCTTACTCCATGCCATAAACACTAAACCCGAAGGACAGATTACGGATATTCACGTAGTCTGTGATCACCAGAATGTCTTTCCGGAAGAATTACCCGGTCTTCCACCTGATCGTCGGATCGAATTCCGAATCGAACTCATTCCTGGAGCTAAACCTGTTGTAAGATCCCCATATCATCTGGCTCCTTCCGAATGAAAATAACTCATGAAACAAATTCAAGAACTCTTAGACAAAGGGTTCATTCGTCTGAGCACTTCGCCTTGGGGAGCACCGGTACTATTTGTTAAGAAGAAGGACGGAAGCATGAGAATGTGCATTGATTATCAGGAATTAAATAAACTGACTGTAAAGAACATATATCCATTGGCTAGAATAGATGATCTATTCGATCAACTACAAGAAGCCAAGTATTTCTCAAAGATCGATCTTAGATCAGGATATCATCAGTTAAAGGTACAAGAAGAATGTGTACCTAAGACTGCTTTCAGGACCAGATATGGTCACTATGAATTCCTGGTCATGTCATTCGGTCTAACGAATGCTCCCGCAACATTTATAGACATGATGAACCGGGTTTGTAAACCATTCCTTGATAAATTTGTCATCATTTTCATCGATGATATTCTTATCTATTCCCGAAGTCAAGGAGAACATGCAGAGCATCTTAGAATCATTCTAGAAACCCTATGAAAAGAAAGATTGTACGCTAAGTTTTCCAAATGCGAATTTTGGAAACGAGAAGTATAATTTCTTGGGCACGTTGTGAACGAGCGTGGAATACAAGTGGACCCAAGTAAACTTGAAGCAGTTATGAAATGGGAATCCCCAAAGACTCCAACAGAAATCAGAAGCTTTATTGGATTAGCCGGTTACTACAAAAGATTCATTTAGGACTTCTCCAAGATTGCTATGCCTTTGACTGCTTTAACTTAGAAAGCAGCAAAGTTTGAATGGGGCATGAAACAAGAAGAAGCATTCAGTACTCCCAAAGATAAGCTCAATCATGCACCAATCTTAGCACTACCCGAAGGAGATGATGATTTTCTCATTTACTGTGACGCTTCCCAAACTGGTCTGGGTTGTGTACTGATGCAGCGAGACAAGGTTATTGCCTACGCATCATGCCAACTTAAAATTCATGAAAAGAACTATACCACACATGATTTAGAACTTGGTGCCATAGTGTTTGCTCTAAAGATCTGGAGACATTATCTGTATGGTACCAAATGTGTGATATATTCAGACCATAAAAGCCTCCAACATATTTTTAGTCAGAAGGATTTAAATATGAGACAAAGGAGGTGGATGGAACTTATCAACGATTATGACTGTGAAATCAAATACCATCCCAGGAAGGCAAATGTAGTAGCAAATGCTTTAAGTCGGAAAGAACAAAGCCAACCGGTTAAAGCACTACGATTAGATCTGAAGCTAGATTTACTAGAACAAATCAAGGAAATCCAACCAAGAGCTTTAGAAGAAGGGAACATCAAGAAAGAAAGTATGGTTGGGAAACAGAAGTTGCTATCCAAAGGAAATGATGGAATCATGAGATTCGATCAAAGAATCTGGATTCCAAAGCTTGGAAATATTCAAGAGAAAGTATTAGATGAAGCACACAAGTAAAGATATTCCATGCATCCCGGTGCAAACAAGATGTATAAAGATCTGAAAACACATTACTGGTGGCCAAACATGAATGGATCGATAGCCCAGTATATAGATAAATGCTTGACTAATCTTCAAGTTAAGATTGAGCATCAGAAACCAGCAGGGAAGTTACAGCAAATAGAATTACCTGTCTGGAAATGGGATCGTATTACAATGGACTTCGTGACTAAACTACCCAGAACATAGAAAGGGCATAATGCCATATGGGTCATGGTCGATAGACTGACCAAGTCAGCCCATTTCATACCTATCAATGAAACATACTCAATGGATAAGTTAGCCAGGATCTATATCAATGAAATTGTGAGCCAACATGGCATACCAATGTCTATTATTTCTGATAGAGACAGTCGGTTCACATCTAGATTCTAGACGAGTTTTCAGAAAGAATTGGGAACTCGACTTACCATGAGTACTGCATATCATCCTCAAACCTATGGACAAAGTGAACGTACAATTCAAACTCTGAAAGATATGCTGAGAGCCTGTGTTATAGATTTCGCAGGTAATTGGGATAATCACCTACCGTTAATTGAATTCTCCTATAATAACATTTACCATTCAAGTATCAAAGATGCACCATTTGAAACACTGTATGGAAAGAAGTGCAGAACTCCTATCTGTTGGACTGAAATAAGAGACAGTCAATTGTTTGGACCCGAAGTTATACAGGAAACAACAGATAAAATAGTCCAGATTAAACAACGGTTGAAAGCTGCTCAGGATCGTCAAAAGAGTTATGATGACAGATGACGACGACTATTAGAATTCCAAGTTGGAGATTTTGTTATGTTAAAAGTCTTGCCTTGGAAAGGTATTGTAAGTTTCAGGAAACAAAGAAAGTTAGGACCAAGGTATATCGGACCTTACAAGATTATCGAAAGGGTTGGAGCAGTAGCTTACAAGTTAGATCTACCTGAAGCCTTACAAGGGATTCATAATACATTTCACGTATCTTGCTTACGTAAGTGTTTAGCTGATCCAACTCAGGCTATTACACTAGATGATGTACACGTAGATGACAAGCTTCAATTCACAGAACAACCGATCAATATTTTAGACACCCAGGAACAGAAATTGAGAAACAAAATTATACCAATGGTGTTAGTTCAATGGCAAGGTCGGATCGGAGCCGACAAGACTTGGGAATTAGAGGTACAAATGAAAGCCAAATATCCTCATCTATTCACACCTTAATTTCGAGGACGAAATTTCTTAAAGGAGGGGAAATTTGTAACACCCCGAAAATCCCCTAAGAAAATGAAGGATTATGTAACACCCAAAATAAAAAGAAAAGAAAATTCAAAATTTCACTCCCTCGCGGTACGCGAGGGAGATTTTGTCAAAACCTCGCGGTACGCGAGGGGGCTGCTTATGCGCCAGAAAATCACCTTCTCGCGGTACGCGAGAAGATTCCCAACCAAGCCTCGCGGTACGCGAGGGAATAGTACACGCGTCAGGGCCAGAAAACACGTGTCATTCACCCTTGCCACCAGCCGACACGTGTCATGCTGACTCAGCACTGTTCGTGACACCTCATCCTCTCGCGGTACGCGAGGGATTTCCTTGGCCGGCCTCGCGGTACGCGAGAGACTGGAAAATCAGCCTATAAAAGGCCTTCAACGGGATTGAAATTCTGTACAGTTTCCAAACATTCCTTATACACAAACCCGATCTCTCAAAACTCTACGACGTCCCGAAGCGCTGTTCAAGAATCCTACGACACCCAACTCAAGCCGTAGTTCTGTCCAAATCCCGCAAAGTAGGTATCGTTAAAACTATTCATATATATATAACCGCAATTATATATATATATTATCTCATATATATTCTCGTTAATCGTGTCTTCCCTAGGAAGAAACGTGTCGAGGTTCTGCTCAAATTCAAGCCTACAACCCTACCAGCCATCAAAATCAAGGTGAACACATTCAACGCTTTTCAAACGATAAAACCATTTTATTTACGAAAACGGCATGAAACAAATTAAATGCTTTAATCATAAGGGTAATCTACGTGATAGCATTCAGGCCATAAGCATACGTAGATTTGATCAAATGGTATACATGTGACGGGTGAAAGTCCGGTCCGTGGCTGGGTACAGATCATGAAAGGGGGTATCATAAGACTGAGGATATGGTTCCTTAGCAGATTATACGAGGGACGAGTTCCTGAGTATCATGTAAGACTAAGAACAAGGTTCTTAGCATCACGACCCTGGGAATAGGCTATCAGTCTGAGACATAGAGCTCAGCCAGTTGACCCCATGGCAGTTAACCCAGTGTATGTAGGTGGTATATATTTCAGGTGAAAAAGACTGCTGAATGTGTAGATTTACCATACAGAAACGTGCTTAAAGGCTTTAATTTGGTTTATGTTAGAAATCATTTTCGTGTCAGTTAAATGTGATTCACCGGCTTTATGCTGATGTTCATTTTCAAAACGTTTTTCACAGGTAGTGAAAGAAATCATTAAATTCAGGGTGGTGCAGTAAAGACAAGATCTTTAGGCATATTTAAATCCCTGTGGCAGACTAATACAAGACCAAATGTTGGAACGGACGTAGATCCTAGACATTTTAAATGGCTTGTATTATGTAAATTAATTCAGCAGATGTACATTATATAATAGACTTTTGAATGTCTATTATCATGAAATGAAAAGGGACGTGGATCCCAAGTTTTGACAAAAAGTACAGAATTAACCCTTGAGGTTATTTACATGACATTTCATTACAAAAAGGGCATCAAGTAAAAACAAAGACTTCCGCTGTCCAAATATATGGGACCTCATTCAGATACCAGCATTGTCTCGCGACGCCCGGGCAGGGGTAGCCCGGGGTTGTGACAGGTTGGTATCAGAGCCGCATTCAAGGGTTTTAGCAAAATTAGATACTTGTATGATAGTATCTTAGCTTTAACCAATAGTTGTGCCTACTAAACGAACGGTAGGAAGATGCCTTTAACATAACCAATGAATTTCAGGATGTCAGATCCATACTATTATCCTTATAATTACCCAAATTACTTCCCTGGAGAATCATCTAATCAAGTAGTACCAAGCTATGATGATTATATCCACTATCTACCGACCCCGGAGAATTGGAACAGAATGGTCGCAGAACAAGTGGAGCAGACTCAAGCAAGGCTTGAACCTCTGAGGGAAGAATCAGAGTATTCAGTGGAAATGGAAGATTCAAGAGAATCTTTACGTCCTGTTATGACATCTATGCCACTACCTCAATCGTTAGACATAGTATACCCTACCGGAACAATTCAAGAACATCCACCCAGTCCAAGTGAAGAAACTCCACATTCGATTTCTGAATCCGACAAGGCTGCCGTTTGTGAAGGCAGTGGTGGAAAGTATTTCTTTGATCCTATTCCAGAACATCCCGTTTTCAAGGAACCTTTCTTCTATGTAGATCCCTCCGATGGACGTCAGTATGCAACCGACGGAAAAGTCGTGTGGTCTGTTAACTCAGCATATCACGATCTTAGAATGGGACACAGGGAACCACCTCCTTGTTATGGATACCATGATGAACTGCCAAAATCAATTGATGAACACCTCGATCGTGCTCTTAGAGAGGCTGACGATCTACGTGCTGAACTGTACTTCACCAGACAAGTCGTAGTTAAAAACGAACAAACTATATTTGACTACGAACTAGCCCAGGAAGACAGGAAGTACGCAGAACAATGGGTGGCAGATCAGTTGATCCAGAAGGGTGCTATGACCGAGACCCTGGGAAGATTCTATCAAGATTTGGGAGATGTGCTTCTCGATTAAAGTTAATGATAGTATTTGTATAATTAGCTAACTTTAAGTGATATAGATGCATATCTATATTTCTGTATTTGTAACAAATAGATGAAGTTTAAGCGATAATAAACTTCAAATTTTGACCCAAATTCTTGTCTTGTATTCTTAGATGTCTCAACAAAACAATGACAATAGCGGTCCAGCTACCTACATTACCAAGGAAAAAGGAAAAGAAGTTAATAATAATCCTGAAATAACTACTCCACAATCAGAATTGCAACAACTGGTCAAACAAAGCATTAAAGAAATGCTTCCTGCCATAATAAAGGAAGTACAAGAAAACATCAAAACTCCAAGCCAAGTAACTCTTCCTTCAAAAAGAATGGAAAACCCTTCGAAAACCCACACAGAGCAAGTAGCAAGCTCTCGTAAACCTCAAACCTCAAAAAGGTCCAGAACATCAAGCAATAAGTATTCTGGATCTGAAGAATCCTTAAATCTAAGCAGTGAAGACTCTGAAGAAGAAGAGAAAGAAACAAAAAGGTATAGACACAAAGGGTGTTCTTATAAAACCTTTCAGGACTGTAAACCTTATGAATTTAAGGGCACCGAAGGCGGTATTGCTACTCTTCACTGGCTAGAGAAGATGGAGTCAGTAATAGCAATTAGCAAGTGTGCTAAGAAAGATCAAGTACTGTATGCTTCAAACTCCTTCAAAAATGAAGCGTTGGAATGGTGGAATTCAATCATTTCTGCCAAAGGGAGGAGAAAGACCAATGCCATGGATTGGAAAGAATTTCGGGCAAAAGTGAAAAAGAAATTTTGCCCCAAGACTGAAAAAGAGCAAGCTGAAAGAAAATTTCTGGAGCACCGAATGGTGGGTACCAATGATCGAGAGTATACTACCAAATTCTTTGAATATGCTCGATTGGCACCTCACCTGGCTAAACCCGAGTCGGTTCTCATAACTCGATATATTTACGGTTTAGTTCCAGAGATCCGTGATTTGGTGAAGGTTGTCTCACCAAAAACCATTGAGTCCACCGTAGAATTGACCGGTACCATGACGGCTGGACTAATCAGAAATATAGAGGAAAAGAAGAAAGTCGAATCCTCTATAAAATCAAAACCCGAGGCCAAAAGATTTAGCAAGAACTTTGGGCAAAAGGGGTTACCATTTAACAATCCATCATGCAAAACGTGCGGACGCAGGCATAGTGGAAAGTGTGTTTTTGAAACTCCATTCTGTAATCATTGCAAGGTCTCAGGTCACACTACTGAGAATTGCTTCAAGAGAAAGGGAATGATTACTTGTTTCAATTGTGGAGAGCCAGGGCATATCAGCACTAATTGCCCTAAGTTTGCAAGGACCGGAAGAGCTGGAGGATCAGGAGCCAAGATCACTCCAGAAAACAAAAAGACCGTACGAGCTTTTGTCATGAATGCTAACCAAGCTGAGAGAACGCCGGACGTAATTACCGGTACGTTTCTTCTTAATAATGTTTATGCTAAGGTCTTATTTGACTCAGGTGCGAACCGGAGTTTTATAGATTATAATTTCTGTAATCTATTAAACGAACCATTAAGTCCCTTAGCTGAAACATATGAAGTAGAAACAGCGAACGGTGATTTGATAAAAATATCCCAATCACTGAACAATTGTTACATTACATTGGCTGGTTTCACTATCCCAGTACAATTGTTACCAATGTCAATAACTGGCTTTGACATTGTTTTGGGGATGGATTGGTTATCCAATAACCAAGCCGAAATCCTTTGTAATCAACAAGTTGTAAAACTCATTTCACCAACAAACAAAACTCTAACTATCCAAGGTGATAAACCCACAAAACCTATCCAGATAATCTCCATACTTAAAGCAACCAAGTGCTTAAGAAAAGGATATCTGGCATGTCTGGTATCAATTACTGCCTTGGAAAAGGAGAAGAAGATAGAATCAGTATATGTAGTATCTGAATTTCCAGACGTTTTTCCTGAAGAACTGCCTGGATTACCACCAGAACGAGAGGTAGAATTTCGAATCAACCTTGTACCTGGTGCAACTCCAATTGCCAAATCCCCGTACAGACTGGCACCCACAGAAATGGCAGAACTCAAGAAACAATTGGATGAACTTCTTGAGAAAGGTTTTATACAACCAAGTTCTTCACCCTGGGGAGCTCCAATTCTCTTTGTTAAGAAGAAAGACGGATCAATGCGCATGTGTATTGATTATCGGGAACTGAATAAAGTTACCATTAAAAACCGATACCCACTCCCAAGGATTGACGATTTATTCGATCAACTCCAAGGAGCTTGTCATTTTTCAAAGATCGATCTTCGTTCAGGTTATCATCAGTTGAAAGTGCATGATAACGATATCTCGAAAACTGCATTTCGAACACGGTATGGACATTTCGAGTTCACGGTTATGCCATTTGGACTTACAAATGCTCCTGCCGCATTCATGGACATGATGAATCGTGTCTGCAAACCTTACTTGGATAAGTTCGTCATAGTTTTTATTGATGACATACTTATTTATTCCAAAACCCAAGTTGAACACGAAACTCATCTTCGAACCATACTTGAACTTCTTCGAAAAGAGAAATTATATGCTAAGTTTTCCAAATGCGGATTTTGGTTAACAGAAGTACAATTTCTTGGTCATGTCATCAACGTGAACGGAATTCAAGTAGATCCTTCCAAAATCGAAGCTATATCCAAATGGGAAATTCCCAAGTCACCCACCGAAATTCGTAGTTTTCTGGGATTAGCGGGATATTACCGCCGGTTCATTCAAAATTTTTCTCGTATAGCAATTCCACTCACATTCCTAACTCGGAAATCTGTAAAATACGAATGGGGACCCAAACAATCTGAATCTTTTGAAACTTTGAAACAAAAACTAACAAACGCACCTATTCTATCTTTACCAGATGGTATTGAAGACTTCGTAGTTTACTGTGACGCCTCACATACTGGTTTAGGTTGCGTATTAATGCAACGCAAGAAAGTCATTGCTTATGCATCTCTTCAGTTGAAAATTCATGAGAAAAACTACTCAACCCACGATCTAGAGTTGGGCGCTATAATCTTTGCTTTAAAGTTATGGCGACACTATCTCTATGGGGTTAAGTTCACAATCTACACTGATCATAAAAGTCTCAAGTACATATTTAGCCAAAAGGAGTTAAATATGAGACAAAGAAGATGGATGGAAATCCTGAATGATTATGATTGTGAAATTTGTTATCATGAAGGAAAGGCAAATGTAGTAGCAGATGCCTTGAGCCGAAAAGAAAATGTCAAGCCAAAGAGAGTACATTCTCTCAGACTTGAACTACAAATTGATCTTGTAAGTCAGTTAAAAGAGGCACAAGAGTTAGCTTTGAAGGAAGGTAACTTTGAAAAAGAAGGAATGAAAGGAATGCTTGATTTACTGATCAAAGGTAAAGATAATATCCTTCGCATGAATAAACGTATTTGGGTACCAGTTACAGGTGATCTTCGAGAGCGAATCCTCGAAGAAGCACACAAGTCCAAATACACCATGCACCCAGGAAGTGATAAAATGTACAAAAACCTCAAAGAAAGTTATTGGTGGATTGGTATGAAAAAGAACATTGCTATCTACGTAGCAAAATGTTTGACTTGTTCCAAAGTCAAAGCTGAACACCAAAAGCCAGCTGGATTATTGCAACAGTTAGAATTACCAGTTTGGAAATGGGAATTGATAACTATGGACTTTATTACCAAACTTCCTCGAACCACTCGTGGAAATAATGCAATCTGGGTTATCATTGACCGTTTAACCAAATCAGCTCACTTTCTATCTATCAAGGACACCATGAGTATGGACAAAATGGCGCAAATTTACGTTAATGAAATTGTAACGTTACATGGTGTGCCTCTATCCATAGTGTCAGATAGAGATAGTCGCTTCACATCTCGATTCTGGCAAAGTTTTCAAACAGCTCTAGGAACTCGATTGAACCTTAGTACTGCTTACCATCCACAAACTGATGGGCAGAGCGAAAGAACCATACAAACCCTAGAAGATATGCTCCGAGCCTGTGTGATAGACTTTGGAGGTAATTGGGATGATCATTTACCTCTAATGGAATTCTCATACAACAATAGTTATCACACAAGTATTCAGGCCGCACCATTTGAAGCATTATACGGACGAAAATGTCGAACGCCTGTATGTTGGTCAGATATCGGAGAAAATCAGTTATCAGGACCAGAGATAGTCCAAGAAACCACTGATAAAGTATTACAAATACGTGAACGTTTAAAAGCGGCTCGAGATCGACAGAAAAGTTATGCAGATAAACGAAGAAAGCCGTTAGAATTCCAAATCGGTGACAAGGTGTTATTAAAAGTTTCACCTTGGAAAGGTGTTATTCGTTTCGGAAAGAAAGGAAAGTTAAGTCCACGATTTGTTGGACCTTTCAAAATCATTAAACAAATCGGACCTGTTGCCTATCAGCTTGAACTACCAGTAGAGATGGGTGGAGTACACGATGTATTCCATGTATCAAACCTACGTAAGTGTTTAGCTGATGAATCCTTGCTTATGCCTTTACAAGATGTGGAAGTAAATGAAAAGCTCAAATTCATCGAACGCCCGTTACGAATTGAAGACCGACAAATCAAAAAGCTTAAACGAAAGCAATTGGCGTTAGTCAAAATAAGATGGGATTCCAGACGTGGCCCAGAATATACTTGGGAACTTGAGTCAGAAATGCGCAAAAAGTATCCACATCTCTTTCAATGAATCTCGAGGACGAGATTATTCTAAAGGAGGGGAGGATGTAACACCCAAAATAAAAAGAAAAGAAAATTCAAAATTTCACTCCCTCGCGGTACGCGAGGGAGATTTTGTCAAAACCTCGCGGTACGCGAGGGGGCTGCTTATGCGCCAGAAAATCACCTTCTCGCGGTACGCGAGAAGATTCCCAACCAAGCCTCGCGGTACGCGAGGGAATAGTACACGCGTCAGGGCCAGAAAACACGTGTCATTCACCCTTGCCACCAGCCGACACGTGTCATGCTGACTCAGCACTGTTCGTGACACCTCATCCTCTCGCGGTACGCGAGGGATTTCCTTGGCCGGCCTCGCGGTACGCGAGAGACTGGAAAATCAGCCTATAAAAGGCCTTCAACGGGATTGAAATTCTGTACAGTTTCCAAACATTCCTTATACACAAACCCGATCTCTCAAAACTCTACGACGTCCCGAAGCGCTGTTCAAGAATCCTACGACACCCAACTCAAGCCGTAGTTCTGTCCAAATCCCGCAAAGTAGGTATCGTTAAAACTATTCATATATATATAACCGCAATTATATATATATATTATCTCATATATATTCTCGTTAATCGTGTCTTCCCTAGGAAGAAACGTGTCGAGGTTCTGCTCAAATTCAAGCCTACAACCCTACCAGCCATCAAAATCAAGGTGAACACATTCAACGCTTTTCAAACGATAAAACCATTTTATTTACGAAAACGGCATGAAACAAATTAAATGCTTTAATCATAAGGGTAATCTACGTGATAGCATTCAGGCCATAAGCATACGTAGATTTGATCAAATGGTATACATGTGACGGGTGAAAGTCCGGTCCGTGGCTGGGTACAGATCATGAAAGGGGGTATCATAAGACTGAGGATATGGTTCCTTAGCAGATTATACGAGGGACGAGTTCCTGAGTATCATGTAAGACTAAGAACAAGGTTCTTAGCATCACGACCCTGGGAATAGGCTATCAGTCTGAGACATAGAGCTCAGCCAGTTGACCCCATGGCAGTTAACCCAGTGTATGTAGGTGGTATATATTTCAGGTGAAAAAGACTGCTGAATGTGTAGATTTACCATACAGAAACGTGCTTAAAGGCTTTAATTTGGTTTATGTTAGAAATCATTTTCGTGTCAGTTAAATGTGATTCACCGGCTTTATGCTGATGTTCATTTTCAAAACGTTTTTCACAGGTAGTGAAAGAAATCATTAAATTCAGGGTGGTGCAGTAAAGACAAGATCTTTAGGCATATTTAAATCCCTGTGGCAGACTAATACAAGACCAAATGTTGGAACGGACGTAGATCCTAGACATTTTAAATGGCTTGTATTATGTAAATTAATTCAGCAGATGTACATTATATAATAGACTTTTGAATGTCTATTATCATGAAATGAAAAGGGACGTGGATCCCAAGTTTTGACAAAAAGTACAGAATTAACCCTTGAGGTTATTTACATGACATTTCATTACAAAAAGGGCATCAAGTAAAAACAAAGACTTCCGCTGTCCAAATATATGGGACCTCATTCAGATACCAGCATTGTCTCGCGACGCCCGGGCAGGGGTAGCCCGGGGTTGTGACAGATTAAAGTTATCAATTTTCATAAGTCTATGGGCTATAATGGGAACATACAAAATCCAAGGATTAAAAATGAAAATGTGGGAAAAATAGTCTGTAACGGACAGTCACCGGCCATAATGGTCTATTACGCCTCATGACGGACCGTCACCCGTCATGACGGTCCGTGCCGCAAAAGAACCCCTCACTCTTTCTCCGGACCATAAGCCCTTGGGTGGTTGGTAAGGTTGTCGACTCTGAACCCCAAATCCAGTAAGAAGCGAACAGCCGTCCCCTGAGGTATCAAAAATTCCTCCACCAATGGTTTAGGGTTTCTGACATTTTTCCGGTGACTCACGACTTGTGACGGACCATCACGCCTGGTAACGGTCCGTTACGTGGTCAGGAAGTGCGTAGCCGCCAAGAAAAGGCGTGACGGACCATCATGCCTGGTAACGGTCCGTCACGGACTCAAACATTGCCCTATAAATAGATGGTCGAGTTCAGACCATTTCACATAACTTACACACACACACACTCTCTCTGGAACTTTGATCCCGAGCCCCGGTTCGCGTACGAGAGTTCGGTTTCCAGCGTTTCGACTCCAAATTACCATAGATAGTGCTGAGGTAAGGTTCCGACTTCCTATTAATCTTTGGTTATACACCATTAAACTAGAATTGTATACTTAAGTAATGTCATTACCTATCTAGGAGCTCTGTCCGAGGTGTTTGTTATATTACTGATTCATTAAGTCGAAATATTGTCCAGGTGAGTTCTTAAACTGTGATGCATGAACCCAATCATTACCTTGTCCTGCATGATTGATTTATGAAACATTTTGAGTATCTTGAAACGGCTGCACCGATTGTTTATATATATAACGTATTCTAAGCGCTTATTGTATTTCACTTTCCCGTGGAATGGCATGTTGGACAGGACTCGTGGAACGGTCTTTGGTTATATATATTCTGAATGATTGTTCATAGTTGTCTATGAATTTGGGTGTTGAAGCCCATGAATGTGTTCAAGATACTTTGGCGGGTCATTTTAATAAACTATTTTAGTTTATGAATTCACCGGCTTTGTGCTGACCCATGTTTTATCAAATGTTTTTGAACGCATCACAGGTAGTCATTAGACAGGGTATTCTAGGACTAGATGATGAAAGGAGGAACGATCTAGATAATGGGCATACCAGGAACTATAAGTCCCGAATGACTTGTTCCTTGTTAGGAACAGATGATGTAACTTTTATGAGAACATGATGTAAACACTATTTTAACGTTTATATAAAAGTTGATGGTTTTAGTTTCCGCTGTGTGTTTTGATATCAACGTCACCGTAACTAGAAGGCGACCTTCTGACCGGTATGTTGTTATCTAACAAACGGAATGTTCTGTCTAGTAAAGGACGGTGTATAAATCTCTCCTAGACCCGTCGTTCTTTCCTGGGAACATCTCTGTTGGAGGTACTACTCTGGTTAGATGAATGTCCTGTGTTACGGGCGTGACATTAATGCAAGGTATCATGGCATTTCCGGATCTCCGGGTTGAAGATGGATGGAATCCAATCACTAAAGCGGATATAGTTGTTATTTTCTTCATCTCCATTAGTAAATGAGCACTCAGTAGACTGTTGTGATAACCCCATGAAATCATTGCCTCTTACTCTAGAAGACATTGACTGGCTTCGTTTCATTGAGGGGTGCTTAGACATCATGACTGAACTGGTAAGGTCCTGGATGTCTTATCGTTGGTTCACGTATGAACTATGCCTAGCAAGGTCATGGATGTCTGCTTGTTGCTTTTCCTTTCTTAGATACCCACGAGTATGTGTTTGCACTTTAGGCACTTTGTTATCTGTTTTGCCTTGATTTATCACCGATTTAATCCTGGACATCAGAGATATTTTTACCGGCTTTCGTTGTACCAATAAATGTTTAGTCACAACATCCATTCTTTTTGGAGATCGATTTTTATATTATCATCTATAAAACAAGGTGAATAATCAAGCTTCGTCCAGAAGACATATACGACATCCGATGGAACTTTTGACCCTGGATTTAAATAGTCAACTTTGTAAACGTTTAAATCAAGAAAAATAATCACTAAATAAAATCAGTTTATCACCTGTTAGAACATAGTTGTTCAGCTGACATGCACATGGCAAGTCGCATCTCGTGAAAAGATGACAGTCACAAGATGAATTAGACGTTAGCAGCTGCTCATCCTTCCGATCTCATCAAATAATAGATCTAGAGCGGCAATGGAAACATTGCCTCGTAACAAATCAAGCACTAGTAGATTGTGTTGACCCATTACCATGATCTTGCTTCTTGTGAAGGTTTCATATATAGCTATTTCCCGGGACTCTACTATTTGGTCGATAAACGACACAAATCTATCTAGAGTGTTGTTACATGATTTAAGGTTACCCTTTAATACCAAATGTTGCCCCTCAACTCGGTTGGTCATGTGCTGGCTAAAGTTACGATACGTGTCAATCCATGTCGACACGAACTTTTTCTTTATATGGATCTAGCCATTTTTTATTCATGTACAAAAGAACTCTTGAAAAAAAATATATAAAATGATCAAATAATACATAACTAAAGACAAAAAAAATAAAGAATATGATCACCAGGAAAATTACTTTGATGATTGGGAATCAGTTTTCGATAAAGGTGGCCGTAATATTACTGGTAAATTTGTGGCGTGGCAGAGTTGATCAATACAAACCACAAATGTTTAAGTTATCCCCATTCTTTATTCGAAAAGCTGGCCTTGCAGTGTTTGCTAATATTTTCTGAAATACGCCACCTGCATAGTAGTCGGACATCGTTAGGAAACTCTTGTTCGCACGCGTTCACAAGAGCAAGGTATATGTCCTTTAGTATGACACGGGGCTCCATACACTACTACTCCAGTGTATCTTTTAGCTGCCTTAACACCCACCTGAAGTTGTCATCACGCTTTAGATTGATAAACGCACGAGAAGCAGAAAATGACTTAAGAGTTGATGTCACACCCACCATATGAACAAATAGCATTTTGTATAGGCTAGTGTTGTACGTCGTGCCTATCATCAACACATATGGGAACGCACGCCACAGATTGTAGGATTTGGGATGGATAAAGAAAACCCCCAAAACGGTATTAGTGGGTTCATCTACGCAAGGGATGTAATATAACCGCGTTGTTTCAGTATGGAGAAAAGAACTTGAATCGGATTTCCCGGACTGTGCTTCACTTGTTTAACTTATTGTGCACATAATATACAGTTCTAAGGCCGGCCACATTGTCAGGGTTCTGTTTCCTCAGTGTTGACAGTATAATGTGTGGCTCTATGTTTTGTTCTGTCATCTGCTTCACCATACAAACCTCCTTTTCAGACATCGTCATTACAAATTCATGCCCCTCCAGATGTTCAGTAGGTTCATGGTTATGTATATCGTTCTTCACCTCTAATATCCAGCCACCATGATTTATTTGGTACATTCCTTTTAGTTCAAATGGATAGTCTGATTTTTTGGTGCCAATCTTTCTTACGGTGGGTGCTCTATTGTATTTTCCATCATGATCACATTTAAGCCATACATTCGCGAACTCACCGTGGCCGATTTTCCTAGATCGTTTGGTGATAATAACACAACCATTTTCACGTCCTCTCCTAGAAGCTCAATCCACCAACGCATCACGAGACTCGAACACCTGAAACAACGGTATGTTTCGGGTAATACTATATAAAGGTATATAAAGCTAGCTAACAACAAATAAAGCAAACACCTCACGAGGCCGGTCCTAAACCCTTCCCATTGCCGTCACTATATAAAGCTAACAACAAATAACAAAAACATATGTTGTACCTGATTGGTGTCATATAACCCCCTCTCCCCACCTGATTCACCGTCGTCATCACTCTCGTTATTGTTAGGAGATTCTTCATTGCCATCACCACCGTTATAGTTAGGAGGGGACTGACCGCCGTTATAGTTAGGAGGAGACTGACCGCTGTTATCACCCCCGTAATAGTTAGAAGCTTCAGTGTCATAATAGTTAGAAGCTTCACTGAATAGATAGTTTTTGTCCCACAACGACATCTCAAACGATTTTTCTTAATAGATTATCGAAATGAATAGAGAAAATTGAACATTGAAATGAATTAACATATAACAGTTTATATAGTAATTTTGACAGAATTTTATGTTATGTCAAATAATTGGTACGCGTAATGAGGAATAATACGTCGTGTAAAATAATTAGAAAAACAAAAATTTATCCAATAACTCAACACCAGTACGGGTCGTATGATACTATACGACCCGTATTTAACAACGTCAAGGGGGTCGTATCCAACGTTACGACCCGTATAACATGCGTCTGTATTGTACAATACAACCCGTATGTGGACATGAATGACTTATATTAGATGTGTCGTCTTTTGTTGTCTAACTTAGGGGAATACAGACCGTATGATACAATACGACATGTATTAGGTTTGTACAAATAACAATTTCAGGTGTATTTATATCAACTCCTCAAAATCAAAGTAATAGTGATGGAGATATAGCCCGAAATATTATTAGGGGCCGTTTGATTCGTAGAATGTTTTTTAAAAGAATTGAAATTAAAATTGGAATTTGAATGAAATATTTAAAAATTCATATCGTGTTTGGTTGGTAAAAATATGAACGGAATTGGATTGTTTAAAAAATTAAAATGACAAATGAGCCCTCAATAACCCCTCTTTTCAACTGTACTTGAACCATATCCCTCCCAACCTGAATTTTTTTCTTAAATGGTGTTATATAGCGATAGTAGTTGCACAATAGGTGTTGGATTTGAAAATTTAACACAAATGGTGTTTCCATATATTCGTGGTTGGCAAGTATGGAAACACCATTTGTGTTAAATTTTCAAATCCAACACCTATTGTGCAACTACTATCGCTATATAACACCATTTAAGAAAAAAATTCCTCCCAACCTCGTCAACATCTCCACCAAATTAACCAGCCTCCGCCCATATTCATCTTTCGGTTTTCAATTAAAAGAGGAACATAGAGGTTGATAAAAGCATAAACAATCGGTACGAAGTAGAAATCATTGTTCGATTCAGGTTCTTTTTGCCCTAATTTCATCGTCGCTTGTCATCTTCGTCTTTTTTACATATGGTTCAGTCATGTAAGCAAAAACCATTGCAGCTTCTGGTTTGGTTTCTTCTTCAAATCAAGGATTTTTGGTTCGGTTTCTACATCTAATAGAGGATTTCTGCTTCTAATCATGATTTGTTCTGCGTTCAATTTCTACTTCCCATTAAGGATTTCTGAAAATCGAAGCTTTCGTTCGTTTGAATAAAAAACGATTCAAGACACATGGTTTGTTCCTTTGTTGTTGGAGATGGGTTGAAACATTTTTTTTACAGTTTTGCGATGGAGATGAGATATATTCAAGATGGATTGAAACAAATTGTTAGAGTTTTGCGATGCCTACCACGTGTGTTATTTGGATATTAAAGTGTGATATTAATTTTGGATTTTGATTTATGTTTCTGTTTCTATGGTTACCACATACACGTGTTGGGTTACGTTCCGATGAGTTTCATAGGAAAGCTGTTTCTCGTTGCCGATATTGTGTCGGTCAGACACGATGGCTCTTTCTTTTTTCTTGCTAGCTGGACTCCTTTATCTTCACATCTATTTCCCATTTTACCCCTACAAATTACTCTATTTATTTCTAACATTAAATTTAATAAAATAAAATAACCCACATCCAGTGTTGTAAAAATCGCTAGGCGCTAGTCGGGCGGTGGGGTAGGGCCTAGGCCTAGGCGGGATTAATCGGATTGGAATTTTTATATGTAATTTTCAATTTTTTATATATATACATACATTTTTATATGTAATTTTTATAAAAATGTTCATTTTTAAACCACACCAAAGGTTTCGCCGGAATTTGGCCGGAAATTTCAGGTTTTCGCCGGAATTTGGCCGGAAATTTTAGGTTTTCGCCGGAATGTGTCGCCGGAATCTGGCCGCCTAGGCCCGCCTAGGACCGCCTAGGCTCGCCTAGCGACTAATTGACCGACTAGGCCAAAATTAGGCCTTAACGAGCCGCCTAACGATTTTTAGGCGCCTAGGCGCGATTTTTACAACCCTGCCCACAACCATACACCTATTACAACATATAAAACGACATCGGAGGTGGTTTCTCCATCAACATGAAAGTTAAAAGATGCACAAGCACGAAATGACTTTGGATTCCTATTCATATATAAATGAGTGGAGAAGGTTTACATCCAAATTAATATCCATGAAAAAGTCAAACTAATTAAAAAGATTTAGTTATCTATTTATTTTCTATAAATTGATTGTGATCGTTACTTTATTATTTACTAGGTTAAAATCTCGTGTATTACATGAGTTGAATAAATATAATATTATATACTAAGTAATAAAAATTTATTTTTTAAAAACTCGTGTTTTACACAGGTTGAATAAACCCGTGGATTACAATATAATCTGCTAACACATACACTCGTCAAAATATGTCAAGAGATTTATTAATATAAATATTAGTATTTTCTTTAAAAATATATTTTATTATTAAAAGATAGAGGTGTATTTTAATAAAAGAGAGATGCGGAAAAAAAATAATGAGAATGAATGTGGAGGCGACACATGACATGGAAAACCTTTATTTATTATATAGTATAGATTTTTATTAATAATGATAGTGATTATCACTTATAAATCTTAAACCATTTTTCATTTTATACCTTCTTTAGTATAATCTATATCTATACTACTATATAAAACATATTGAAACGACATGCTTGTAATTTACCAAAACTTTTAAGACACTTAACACAAATTGTTGTGCATAAGATACACCTTACCAATGCATAAAATGTGTTCAATTACTGTAACATTTCTGCTTTTCACGTACTTGTAACGCTTACCATATTCATGAATCAATGAAGCTTGAAACCCTCATCATAACTCGTGTTCATATCATACTTGAAACATACATATTTCATGCACATTATACTTATTACATGGTCACATATTGATTGCAACGCTTGGAATTGTCTTAAATTGCAACTTGGACCGTTAAACCGTTTAATAACTCATTTACCGACACGAAAACTCACCCACTGCTAACTCAAAGGCAATGTATCAACCATATGTGCCTAACATATTTATTTAACTCATTCAAGTTTTCACATAATTCAAATTGATGCCTTAGTACGTTAGTTAGTACTTTCGTACGATCGTTCGTCTTTTAAACCGCCGTTAGCTACGTACCGTCCACACCCAACAAATTCGTCTAACATGACATTAATTTATGTTTTAAATGTTTAACATATTTATTTCATTAATTAAAACAAAGTTTGTTTGCAAAACTTTCCTTAAATAAATCCTGAAATTCGAAAAAAACGATCAAAAACCGTGAAATCGAACCGTTGGATCAACCATGGGTCAAAGGCCACCCATGATCCATGGAAGAATTTTGCAGCCCACAAGGCCCCAAGGCCTAAAAATTTTGGCCACCCCCTTTTTGTACACCCATAAAACCCTAAATTCCTTTCCAAGACATTCTATTTTTACACCCTTTCACCCATTAGTATAAATAGAAGGCTTAAGAACTTGTTTTCTTTGCTAATTCTCTCTCAAACACTCCCAAACCGTTATAATTTTTGAAATCCCTGCCTCCCCTTTTGAAGATTTCGAAAATCCCTAGAGGATTCCAAGAGTTGAAGATCAAACAAGTAAGTAACCCTCCGAAGTTTAATACCGTCTTTTAATTCATTATTTCTTCATCCCCTCAATCTTTTTCTATTTTCTATCCATGATCACTTGATCATGTGAAACCTCAGCCCTAAAAACCCTCTAATAATCTTTACTAAACCAAGAAATTAAGCTAACATCACCAACAATCAAACAAAGGATCCCGTTTGCAATGAGGCTATGCCGTCACATTCTGTGAATCCTCAAGACAACTATTGCAAAAGTGGCTCTGCCGATGCTTTAATATGTTCTTGATAACTTAAAACATGTTAATAATTATGTATTATCACTTATATGAACTCACACGCTATATTAATATAGAATCCGCTTGCTCGTGTCGGCTTTGTCGATTGCATTCTGTGATTCTCCAAAACGCTTTTGTGAATATCATGGCTAGACCGGTGACACGGGACGTTTTGGCTAACCTAATCTGATTATATTATGTATTATAATAAAATAATAACATTCGTCTAATTTTTATTTACGCGTTTGGTAACCTTAAAACCCTAAACGGTCCACTTAAGTGTAACCGTTAATTTTGGGAAGAAATAGTGCTGACTTTAACTAAGCATAACTTGATCATAATTAATCGAAACTAAGCAAAATCAAATTCCACGACGTATTTCGTTGAATTTTCTTTCCAACCCTAATTGGCTCGTTTTTTAATTCAAACGTACGACTCCGTAGTAGCCAAAACGGGACAGAAACCTTTTTCAGTACCTTTTGTCTTGTTTGGTTGTTTTGGCTATGATCCGAGTCTTAAATGGAAAAACTTTCTACACGAAACTTGTTCGGAACGACTAAAACTAATCACCTGTAAAATTTCATAATTTTTTGAGGTTGTTTGATATTTTTTAACAAGCCCATTTCTGTTCAGCTACTTTGCTGTCCAAATCAGTAAAGCAACTAAAACTCTACTTTTGCAATTAATTCTTAACCTTATGACCCGAACTGTCTATCTAACACTCGTAACCATCAAACCTACTCTAAAACTAGTTTATTCATTTGTTTAGGGTGTGGTCCATGATTCACCTCGTCTATTTGCTCAAGTCTCTTATCGCTGCTAGTTATCAAGGTGAGACTTCATAGCCCCACTTTATTCAAATCGTTTTAGGGGAAACATGTACGCGTTGGCACGCATTAAAACACGTTTTCAAACAATTCTAAAACAAGCGAATCATATATGTATGTGAGTAAATTAACACAACATGATAAATGTTAAACTTGCAAATCATTAACTTGAAGTTTTCAAGCCAACGGTAGTACATATATGGGCCATAGGATGGAAACCGCATATACTTTATGGAAAACTTTTGGTTGGACATCTTATTCGTTATTAGTGCAACTTGCGAGTTGTACCACTTATTCGTTATTCATCATTTTAGGTTGGATTTGCTAATCATGTGTTTGTTTTATTTATGTGCTATATGATGATCTTGAATTATGAATTGTTACTTTTGCCAAACTTTTTGAGTTTATTAAACCTGTGATTTCTCACCAACTATTTCTTAATTGACACTTGTTTTTCGTACATGTTTCAGGTGATTAAGCTCATAATAGGTCAAGCAAAGGATCACATAAGATTTGTCTAGATATTAAATGAAGAAATTCTGTTATAAGTTGTTTCCATGAGATTCAAAAGAATATCTAAGTGCAGATAGTATCTGTTAATCAGAGCATCTTGATGATAATTTTGATGAAAGTTTATACTCTCCTGGTTTTCTAAATGGACTTAAATTATCAGGTTTGTCAAACCATAAATTAGTTCTAAATGTCGGTGTTGTAATTATGCTACTAAGGAATATTAAGAAAAAATGGTTTATGTAATATATGGAACAAGACTTCAGGTCAAATCACTAGGTAATTACGTTATAGAAGCGGTGATTATATCTGGAAGCAACATTGGTCATCGCAATCTTAGCCCTATAATTAGGTTAACACATTCAGACAAAATAATTTCATTTAAATTTCAAAGAAGAAAATATACAATTGTTGTATGCTTTGCAATGACCATGAATAAAAGTCTAGGACAATCACTTTTCAAAGGTCGGTGTTTATTTGAAAGATCCAGTGTTTATTCATGCTCAGCTGTATGTTGCATTATCAATAGTTAAAATTAGAGATGGACTCAAACTATTAATCTTTGATAAACATTGAAAAGTTACCAATACCACGTCAAATGTTGTATATACAATGAAGTATTTTCAAATTTGTAACTCATCATTATAAGATTTCATTTGACGTGTAATGTAATGTATTGTAAAAAGTACACCACTTATGAAATGTATTTTAATGTATTTTTTGATGTTTTAATTACTCTTATCCATATAATCTTAACATTTAACAAAATGAAAAAGTTACCAATACAATATCAAATTTATATAAAAAAAATATGTTCAAATATTTATCAATATAATATTAACGTTTCACCTTATAACAAATGGGTTTAAACCGAGTGAATGATAAAATGTTATTTTAAAAGAGTTCTATGTGTCGGGCGAGTAATATACACGTCAGACGTACTAATCCTTCTCCTAACCCACCCCACATTTGGGAACTTGTGAAAAGTCTAAAGGGCACAACGGTAATTTACAAACCACCATTTGCATGATGATAACACGTCTCTTTGCGACAGCCATTAGCCCTTCCCCCTTCCCTTAATAAACCTCCCCCTTCCCAACCATTTTTCTCGCCAACTGTAAATTCAATCAATTCTCGCCTGAAAGTTTTCATTTCTCCGGCACCGTCGATCAGGATTAGCTCATCACCGGCGATCAAACTGCTTCGTGTTCAAATTAAAGAAGTTTTCGTTAAACGATGGCTCACAGGACAGAGAAAGAAGAAACAGAATTCAAGGCTGTACCGGAAACCTTGACTCTATGCGTTAACAACTGCGGCGTCGTCGGAAATCCGGCGACGAATAATATGTGTCAAAAGTGCTTCAACGCAACCACAACGTCTAGTTCAACCGCGTCGACGCAACGCACTCGCGGTAGATCTGGCGCTGTGAGGTCTCCGACGAGGTCAACGTCTCGGGATGAAACGGTCGATCTGGTTGTAGATCGGACGGTTGTGATGATAGATGAAGTGAAGGAGAAAACGACGGCAAAAGTTGTTAATCGGTGCTCCGGTTGCCGGAAGAGAGTCGGTTTTACCGGATTCCTGTGCCGTTGCGGCGATCTGTTCTGCGGTGAGCACCGGTACTCCGACCGCCATGACTGCACCTACGATTACAAAACCGCTGGCCGTGAGGCTATTGCGAAGGAAAATCCGGTGGTAAAAGCTGCGAAAATTGTTAGGATTTGAATTTTTATAAATATCTTCCACGTGTTTTACCGAATTTGAATTTTCCGATCGAAAAACTTGAAGATCGACGCTCGATCTCTTGTTATTATCATCATCATCATCTAATGTGCAAATTCATGAATCTAATCATTCTCTTGGAGATGAAAGAGATTGATGAAGCTGTGATTCAATTGTTCTGGTTTATTCAGTAGATTCAATAGTTAGGTTTCATCGTTTTCGTTTGATGTTTAAAATTATTTAGTGTAATATAATCAATGAAAGAACTCTTCTATAATTGTATGCAGATTTGTTATTAATTATTTGTTCATGAAGAGGGAAGCTATTGGCTAGATTTGTTGTTAGGTTGCACCGAACCTGAGCCCATCGAACCGGTTAGCACACAGGCTCGTAGGTCCTAGCCTGTTCCGGTTTATCTTCAGCACACCGGTTCGTAGCCTGTCATTGTTCTTGTTGGGGACTGGTGGGACCAAAAGTTTTCTGTCCTGTATTTTGTCATCTTTCAAACAATTTATGATTTAACAGGTTAAAAACGAAAATTTTAATATTATAACTAAAGAATGTTACCGTTCGTCATTTGGTGCAATGGTAGCTCCAATACTTTCCATAGTGAAGGTTTTGGTTTCGAATCCTGGCAACAGTAAAAAAGGGATCTGTGGTCAGGTCAGGGGGTTTACCCAGTTGGAGGGGTTCCTCCTGTGATGGGCTGCCCTAGATGTTCTAGGTGTTGACTCGGGGAAACCCAATTATCCTAAAATATCTAAACGCTACCGTTCAAAAAAAAAAACCAAAGAAATTTAATAAAGGGAACAAATATATAAAAAATTATAAACTATAAAACGAGCTGGTTGGATAAAGGGTCAAAAATAGTTTTAGTTTGACGTTGTAAGCTCTTCTTCGAGGTATGCTCACCGTATTGTAATGAAATGAAGAAGTAATGTTGGCACGGGTCTATACTTATCGAGTTATCGTGTTGGACTAGGCCGAGTTGACCCCTTAACTCTTTTTTATGCCGAAGGACAATGACAAGGAAACAAATAGACGTGACAAAATGAGCGGAGTACGGTCGTATTTTGTTGATTTACATCCTAAAAGTATGATATAAGGGGGGTGTGAGTGGTACCCTCCCAACCAAAGTACCCTCCCAAATTACACCAATCACAAGATGCTATTAGCCAAAGTACCCTCTTAGGTGGGAGTGGTACCCTCCAAGTACCCTCCAACCCTCTTATTTAAAAAAAATAAAACAAATAAAATTAATAAACTAAAACTTTAATTAATTAATTAAAAATACATAATAAATTAAAAGACAATAAATAAAAATACATAACAACAAATAAAAATTCATCTACTCTTCGTCTTCGTCCAAATCCGGGTGTTTCTCGCAATATGTTCCACGAGATCAAATCGAAGACTAATATGTGTAGCTACATCGTGCAACTCCGAAAGGACGTTATAGTCAAAAACTGGTTCGACTGTAGGATCCCTTTTAACACACCGAAAGCTCTCTCGTCATCTTTTCTTGCCGACTCTTGCACCTTCTTGAATGCCTTTTATTTAGGGATTGTTGCATATGGAAACGATTTAACAAACGTAGACCAAGTAGGGTATATCCCATCCGTAAGATAGTATCCACGTTTGTATAGTCGTCCATTAACTACAAATGGACACTTAGGTACGGTTCCAAGCTCCTCGTTGGTAAAAAGTGACGATTGTTGGAGAACATTTATGTCGTTGTTAGAGCCGGATGAACCACAAAACGCATGCCAAAACCATAAATCATTTGAAGCTACCGCTTCTAACATGATCGTCGGGTATTGGTGATCGTCTCTCATATATTGTCCGCGCAAACTTGTCGGACAATTTCGCCAAACAAAATGTGTACAATCGATGCTACCGACCATACCCAGAATACCATGTTTTACTTCATGCGCGTTGTACAAAAGTGTAATGTCGTGGCTTGTCGGTCTGCGTAAGAACTCTTTGCCGTATATTTGAATTATGGCATTACAAAAATACTCTAGACATTCACTTGAGGTTCTCCTAGCCATACTTAAATAGTCGTCGAATTCGTCGGGATGATTACCGGTTCCGAGTTGTTTAATCGCCGATGTGCATTTTTGTAGCGTCGTGAAATTCTTCTTCTTCCTAGCGTCTTCACCCTCTTGAAAATATTCAAACCTAGCCTCTACGTTGCCAACTATTTTTTAAAAATAACCTTTTCGACATCCGAAATCTATCTCGAAACGTCGCTTCCCCGTGTGTTGGGTTTTCGTCGAAATAATCTCTTTTTAGAATCTCTAGTGCGTGTTCACGATCACGCTATACATACGCCCTTGATGATGTAGCTGTGTCTTCCTCTTCGGCTTGGGCGACAATATCACATACGAATTGCATACTATCACCGCCGAACACGAAGTCGAGCGATTCGTCCGATGATTCGGGTGGGTAGTATAACATACGATTCATATTTTGGTTGAGTGAATACGATAGTAATGGTTTATATTTAGAAAGAATGTATTGAGAAAGAATATATTTTGGTTGAGTGGGTAGTATAAAATGATTGGATATGTATTTATAGAGGTAATTTTTTTTAAACGGCTATATTTTACAAAAGTTTAACGGGTTCAATACCCATTTCTAGCGGGTATATGTAGCCGCTGAAAGTACCCGCCTTCGACTACCCGCCGAACCCGCTTTGCATGCGGCGGTGTTCCACCCAACCCGCCCACTTCTCGCTTGGTACCCGCCTTCCACTCGCACCCCTAACATTTTATTGAAAACAAATATAAATTAAAATATTTGGGAAATTGATATTTTATATTTGTGTAACTCTAGCAAGTACGTGAAGGACGAATTGACAGATAATTGATGTGTACCGATCGGTTTTTTCAAGAAAATAGAGAGAACCCAGATAGAAATTTAGAGGGAGATTCAAGACTAATTCATTTCATTCATTGATAATTTTATACCCAAATCAAATAGCCTTTTATAGGCTTACAAATAAAAGAGAAATAAACTTAAACTAGATGACTAACCCACTTGTTAGAAATAACTAAAAGAACATTAACCCACTACTTAGAAATAACTAGCAAATGCATGCGGAAATAAAGGAAAATAAAAGAAATAAAATTGAAACAATAAGAATGCAAGTTGGGTTTCCCACGTATGCTTAGCATGGTCACTAGCATGGACATGCATGACATGGTGGAGTATGCAATTTGGAGGCACGTATCTATACATACTAATAAATAAAGGTTTTAGGTGTCACATGTCACTCCCTCATGCCTCCTTATATTGGTTTTCCCGCCTCTCTCTCTTAATAAATGCATCACTATCTTATTAAATAATAATTATATTATAAATATATTATTAAAGAAGAATAATAATTATATTAAATAAGAATATATAATAAGAATTCAAAATATAACTAATTAAAGAAAAATACTAATTTGTTATATACACACACATTTTCACTTGATATATCTCGAGACTATCATAATATTCTAAGTTTTATCTTTTTTTAATATACAATCTCGTGTAATACACG
The DNA here is from genome assembly GCA_023525975.1 of Smallanthus sonchifolius. Lineage (NCBI taxonomy): Eukaryota > Viridiplantae > Streptophyta > Magnoliopsida > Asterales > Asteraceae > Smallanthus > Smallanthus sonchifolius. Next base: position 17,718,069 of record CM042018.1, on the reverse strand, counting down.
GGATTCTAACCTAGTCAATAATATATTATGATAATGCAAAATGGGTGGAATTAATGAGTCTTGTGTCAAAGTTGAGGGACCAAATATGCTAATTATGAAGATAGAAGTATGGAAATATTAAAGTGGTGAGGGGATTGACTTTGGTTAGAGATGGAAAGAAAGAGCGCACACAGAAAAATTCTCCTTCTCATGATTCTATAGAGGAAAGAGAGGGAGCTTAATTTTTTTATTTTGTTTTATTTTTCTGTTTTAGAAATTAAGCATTGTTTGAAAATTATTAGGGTGGAGGGGTAAACCCTTTCTACCAACCAATCATGTAGTGTCACCTCATATTTACCGAATGAACACTAAAATATTCGAATAGGTTGCGGCGGCGTTCTGAATGAACCTCTTAACCAACCAACCATGTAGTAACACCTTATACGTGGCTGAAGGTACACAACAACTTCATCCACGGGTTCATGAACCCGAGCCATTTGCGGAGGTATTCTAGTGTTACCCGCTCAAGCCAATCCATAAACCCGTGACCACCCCTTCCACCCTTAGAGGTGATTCGGCTTGTTGAAGCATCACCGAGATACCGAAAATTCATTTTCGACATGATTAACTGAAAATCCGTGGACTCAATCATGGATCAAATGGAATTCTGGACAAAATGTAGACGTCGGATACCGAGATACCTTAAATCAGGTAGACATTTTGTCTTTTGGCGGTCGTTTGATTCTGGTAAAGTCGGTACTAGGAAGTTTACCCTATACTTCTTCTTCTTCACATTCAAGGCCCCAAAAAAGACCATCTAAACCTTTAGAGTCCCTTTACGCAGTAGTATATTGGATCTAAGTAGTATATTGGATAACTACTACTTCTTGTTGGATGAAGACTCGAAGGTGTGGGAAGGAGATGAATCTAGGGTGTTCTTAGTATGTTCCCGCTCAATCGTTCCAGGTAACCTCCACGGCAAACATCCTTTGGTTCAAAAGGGTACCCATAAAAGTCATTTGTTTGCATGGAGACTACTGCAAAACTGCATTCCATTATCTCCAATTGTTGAAAGAGTTATCACCATTCAATCGCCTATGTGTTTGTTATGCTTGTTGGAAATACAAGATGTTGATCATGTGTTTTTTAACTGCGTATATGCAAAAGAGGTTTGGAGAAGGATTTCTTGATGGATAAGTAAAGATCTCCTAATGAAACCATTATATTGGTTGAAAGTACTCATACTGTGTTTCGAGATTGGAGAAAAAACTCAGGCTCACGATCATCTACACCACATTATGGGTCCTATGGAAGTAGTGGCGGAGTTTGAAGAAAAACGCAGGGGGGGATTTTTTTTTCCTATCAGGGGGCCAGAACTATAAAATTTTCGGCCGAATATGTATAAATTAACACTACTGAGCGAAAAATCGTCCAAATACATATATATTAACACTTCTGAGTGAAAAATCGTCCAAATACATATATATTAACACTTCTGAGCGAAAAATCGTCCGAATACGTATATATTAACACTTGCCTACTCGAGCAGAAACTTATCCAATTGCCATTCTCAATTGGTTGGAACTTTCTAATATGAAGAGTGCAAAAATGGAGATTGTGGAAGCTATTATTTTGACGTCTTGGTGGATTTTATGGAGGTACAGGCTGTTTTTTGAATCGTTAAACAAAGAAAAGTGACAGGCTTTGATGATATTATTCTTCACTCGTTTTGTTGGTGTGCCAATAGGAAACGGAAGTTAAACGTTAAGTGGGTGGATTGGTTAAACAACCCCCTTTTGTTTTTGTAATTTTTTAGCTTTCTGGCTAGCTCCTTGTTAGTCGGGAGTCTCGTTTAATAAAATTGCCGATGTTCTAAAAAAATTAATAATTGTTTACTACAAGTTCATACCTACTAACATGATTAGGATTATCATTACTCGTCTACTCTTTGGTCATTCTGGTTTACACAGTAAAAGCTCCTTATTCAAAGATGACGGTTCAGTATAATCTGCATATGTTTGTATTATTTAAACTTGTTTAACAATTTATTATTTAAGTTCAATGTTGCTAACATGATTAGCAACATTGAACTAGGGGACTAAGACAATATGGCAAAAATATGACCGAAACTAACCATACGTTTCATTTATGCACCAAAGCTCTGTCTGTTAGAACTCTTGTTACGTACCTCGTTTATTATAAATTATTTGATAGTTCATAAATTCAAATGCTACTCACAAAAATTAGTGGCAACAAAGAGCCAAAGCCCCATAAATAAAGACTAGGGTATGAATGCTTAATTTTATTACTATTACACACCCTTATGTGGATTATCATTGGCTACATCATTTATTTAATCATTTGGTATAGGTGTTGAAAAATTCACGTTTCATCATTCGATATATACCACTATTACAGAAATAGGTATTTGTTACGGTCAAATCCGTAGGAATCATCCATTTTGCTACGGATTTGATCTGTAACTACAAGTCTTGTCGCTAATTTAGTTTGCTCTGGATTTTGGTATGAAACATTTTTTGTGACGGTTTTAGCTACAAAATGAGACGTCGTCATTTTAGCTATAGATTTTGCTACGAAAATGCTCATTACAGATTTTGCTATTGATTTTTAGCTACGGAATTTTGCTACAAATTGTTAGCTATGGATTTTTAGCTACAAAGTTTGCTACGAATTTTTAGCTATAGAGTTTGCTACGGATTTTAACTATGGTTTGGCTACGAAAATTTGCTATGTTTTTGCTACCAATTCTACTATGGAATTTAGCTACGGATCTTCCTACGAAATTTGTTTTATTTTTGCTATTAATATAGCTACGGATTTTGGAAGGTTTTTGCTATAGATTTTGTAAGGTTTTTGCTACACATTTAGCTACGAAATTTGTCAAGAATTTTTCAAAATTTTTCGTTTTTTAAATTATTTTCCAATTTTTTATTTGTAAACATTATATTCAAATCTCGACAAATATAAAAAATCACACCAAAGATAAATATTCAAAGCAAATAGAATAAAATATCAACTTCCAAATATAACACAATATAAATTCAAACTATCCAAAAGCAATACAATAATATTCGAACTATAATGTTTACCAACATAAACCATATCTTAACTTGGCGCAAAAGTATTGTGACAAAGATTGTAACATCTCATTCTTTTCAACGTATAACCTCGCATTTTCTTCAATTTTCTACATCGTAACTTGCTTCTCTACTTTATCTCCTTCGATCGAACTCTGGTATTTGTTCCTTCAACCGTTGCACCTATAAGTAATAGATTAGCATAAAACCTTAACAACACATTAATAAAATATATTAATACCACTTTTAACAAATTACAAGCAAATATGACTCAATATAAGCTATTACATCAAAAAATGAACCATTTATACCCGTTGTGATACATTCCTAGCAATATATATATATATATATATATATATATATATATATATTAAATTCAATTAATTTAAATAAACCATTAATACTTTTTAGAGTAAATTACAAATTATGTCCTTTAAGTGTATATCAAATTGCAGAGATTGTCCTTCGGCATCAATAATTACACTGAATGCCATTTTTTTTTTGAAATCTTTACACACATTTTGTCCTTTCCACTAAATAGAGTTAACTTTTTATGTTAAGTTCAGTCATATACAAAGCACATGAGGGTAATATGATCTTTTTACCCCTAAAGGTCTATTTATGTAATTTAGTTAAACAAAATAAAGATTTTTTTTACCTTTTACCTCAGCTCTCTCTCACCCTCCCCACTCTCTGTATTATCTGATGAAGATCTGTGTCCATTAACTCAGAAACAATATATACATCATTAAAATTTTACTTAAGGCCATTGAAATCAAATTCAGAGTAAGAGCGTTCGCAGTAACACCCCTATCTCCATCCTCATAATTACACTAAAATCACTATCTTTTCTCTCTCATTTTCAATTAAATAATACTTTTTTATTACTTTATCATTACCTTTTCTCTCTCCCTCACTCACAAAAAATTATGCTGGTGAACAGTGTTTCCCCCAAATATACAGAAAATTTATATTTTTTCCCTCTCCTCCACTCACTACCACTTTAAACCACTCTCTAAAATATAGAGAACTCACTCACATAAATATAGGGAACCTACTGTGAATGCTCTCAGAAGTTTTGGTAATGTTACAAAAGAAACTTATCTTGATGAAAGAACAGGTTCATTAAAATTATTTATTTTATATATAATATGTAAGTACATAATAAGATATGTGTTTATTCAATACTAGGTTAAATTCTCGTGTATTACACGGGCTGAATAAATATAATATTCTATATTAAGTAATAAAAATATATTTTTTGAAAGCTCGTGTTTTAAATGGGTTGAACAAACCCGTGGAATACAATATAATCTTAACACATATACTCGTCAAAATATGTTGAAAGGTTTATTTATTAATATAATTAATATAATATATAGATTAGTATTTTTTAAAATATATTAATATTAAAAATAGAAATGTATTTAATAAGAGAGAGAGACGGGAAAAAGACGATGAAAATGAATGTGAATATGATATGTGACATAGAAAACCTTTATTTATTATATAGTATAGATTAGTGTTTAATGTGTTTGCAGAACAACAATGAAACCATCAAACCAATCCCACAAGAAATTCCGACCAAGTCCACCACCACCTAAAACCTACCATCAAAAAAAATATGAAAAGGAAATGCATGTTTTTTAAGGTTGATTTTGATAAAGCATTTGATTATACAACAAAATATTCATTGATTCAGTGGCGGATAGGATGGCAAACCACCTAAAATGTGACGCGGCTTCGTTTCCATTTACATATCTAGGATTGCCAACCGGAGCTGATATGACGCCATCAAAAAATTGGACGTCAGTTGTGGGTCGCTTCAAAATGTAAGTTAAGTTTGTGGTTCGTCAAAAATCTATCATTTAGAGGCCGTCTAATTCTAGTGAAATAACAAATACTTTGTATGTGTGATTTTTTCTAATACTTAACCAAGTTTATAAAGACAATAAAATCATACCAATTTTGATATTTTAATTTGTCTGTTTGACTTATACAAACATGTTAATGCAAATGTGATATATTTTGTCATTATAAATTTTATATTTAATATCTAGTTTTTGTATCAAGGGTTGATTGAAGTTGGTGTTTCAAAAAATATATTACACAATGGGGTTTTGGTTAATTACACAACTAGTCTCTGCAGTTTTAGTTTAATATTTGACAGGATTAGGCCCTGGAGTTAGAGATAAGTCAATCAGATTAAGATTTAACTTGGTTTAGTTAACGGAGTTAATCTGTAAAGTTCGGAGTGTCACAGACATAAGTGGTCCTTACCCCACCGCTGGAATAACTTGACATACTTCATTTATCGATGATTATTCTCGTTATACGTGCTTGTATCTTATTAAAGAAAAATCTGAATCACTTGCAACTTTTAAATATTATAAAACCGAAGTTGAAAAACAACTTGATAATCAAATAAAAGTTGTGAGATCAGATAAAAGTTAAAAAAATTACTGGATCCGTCACTGGCCGGCACCCTCCGTCTCTTTCCGTTGTATCTCTGTTCCGTTCTTTATGTTGTACCTTTCTTTCTCAAGATATTTGTGTGTACGTGGTCCAATAACAGAGGATGACTGTTCCTAACAGGTTACCTTTTAAATAGGTTTATTATTATATAATATATAATGTTATAAGAGTTTTGCTACTCTATATTAATATAAAGGGGAAAGGATAAAAAAACAAATTGGAAAAGTCCATTTCATGTCAATAATAACAATCAAAGAGCTAGCCATATGTAATAACACATCAAAACTAATGCAAAAAATTTACCTATCATCGTCGTCTTCTCAGACAAAGGAAAATCCAACCATGTTTCTGGTTGAACGCAATGCTTATTCTCAAAATCGGACAAACGACCCTCATCTTTGCCGGTGCGACAGTTTCGTGATCTATTCAATTTTGGTGTGGCACAACACAAAGCAGTCGGGGGCGGCTATTGGTTGTGGTGTGCTTCTGCAGAAAAATGCAGTGGCAACGACGGATGTAATCACCGGAATTCAGAGAAGGGGAAGAAAGAGAGCAATTGCGAGTGTGCGTACGTTGTTCCGAGTATGATCCATAAGTGAATATTGGATATTGAGGTTGATCGGCGCGTTTTTGATAAGCAAAGATGATCGAGTTAACCGATCGAATTATCATAGAATGAACCCTAGATTATGGATTACGTTACACACACACAGAGAGAGTGTGTGGGTTAGGTCTCAAATACCAATTCTACCCCTCTCTTCCTTTATTAAGTTATGTATAAGAAATTAAGTAATATGTACATGTATCAATATGTATAGCGGTTTTCATGTACTTTTTTTGGTTTTTAATCCTTATTATAATAAATGAATAATTTTATTTGTCACTTGTCGAATTCTAATAAAGTCTAGATTTTTGTTTCCCGTCTCTTTCCTATTAAATAACACTCGTTCCTATTAAATAATAATGATTTTAAATAACTAAATATTCAAAATTTATTTTAATATTTTATTAAACTTACTAAATCATAAAAAGATTTCAATTATATATTACTAAACATTAATGAGCACCAATTCAATAACAAAGGGCTTGAAACATTACCGCAAATCACTACCACCAGTTGTAATATCTTCATGAAATCAACCTTTGTAAATGCAAGTTATTAAATCAAATAAAAGAAGAATATGTTAGAATATGAATGTTAGAAATTAATCAACATTTTCCATTTACTAATTTTTTTTTAATGTATACAAATCAAAATGAATTTACATGTAACACAACAAAAAACACATAAATATGAGGTTAGACAAGGCTACAAATATGCACATTTCTAGTGATTGGTACGTGACCTTTGCCTTCTCAAACCTTCATTTAAAGAAATAAAATACATGTTAGAAAAACAAAATAAAAAATAAAATACTTTTAAAACAAGTAAGAGTGTGGAACTTCTACCTTATCTTTCTTGGTCATGCTACTTTGATTTAACCCTACAACTTGAGCTAGGTATGAATAATAGTATTAATTATTACCCGTGTCTAAACACATCTATAACAAGTGTCGTTGCTCTCTGTGTGACTCTTTAAGATCAACTTCATTAGCAATATCGTATTATGTTGACACTTTGGCAAACCAGATACAACAATCACCCACTTGCACAAATTTTGAACATATATACCAATGCAAACAGTGTTGGGCGTCTAGCAACACCGCGCTTCCCTAGTGAAGCTGGATACTTTTATAAGTCATCCATCATTACTAACCGGTCAGTATACTTGATAGCGTGTTTTAGTAGTAATAAATATATTCTATTTAGAGCTACACAAGATCAGGTTTTAAATTTATAAATTAAAATGATAATTACTTCAACTAAACACATACACAATAGGCAAGTGTACCTATCGTAGCGTAGTATAGTATGGGTAAGAACCAAGCATCGAACCATGGACACGGATCCCGTACTCAACCCTCGCTATTGTCTGACTAGGATAATAAGTTGGAAAATGGGTTTTGTTTTAAAAGGAAAATAAAAAGATAAGAAATGTAATTAGAAGTATTATCCCGTTTAAGGTGTTACTCTAGCTGTTATCTCTTGTTAATTAATGTTATATTTAAACTAAGGTTGGTCATAGTTACTAGTACTAACCCTTTCGATAGGGGAGTTAGCATTTCGTAACGGAACAGTGGATACGGTCGGCCAACTGTTTCTTAATGAATCTCCGGACACTGAACGGGGTCTCAAGTCCGCCGGTTATCTCGTGATTCATTATTCGGACTAAGATTATCCAATGACTGACGTACGTCATGTCTTGTAACTTCTTCCGGTAAGTCGGAATGCACGACTTCCTCCAAAAGTAATTTATGAACGCTCGGACCTAACAAACTACGTTCTTAAATAGTTGTCTTTACTTATAATATTATTTTAAATAAATAATACTTTCATTCTCAAGATCAAACCCCGTGGCTCCCATTAGAAGTCCTTTGCAAGCTGACACGAGAGAAGTAAAGAAATACTGACACAAACCGCCCGGTCTAGTTAGGGCTCAAACGGCATGCCGAATACCCAAACCTCCAATAAACCTATAATATTAAATCTATACTACCCGGCCGTTGCTAGCACCAAGATTTGTATATAAACTGTACAAATTTGAATAAGCTTCCCAAACAAGAAGTCTTGCTTAAGTAACTTACAAGATTTAAGATTATTAGATTGGTTTAAAAATCACTTATTCTTGTCTTTTTAAGATAACTTATAGTAAAGACTTTAAAAACATAACATACTGAAAATACTTCATTAATTAATTAAAGTTCAACCAACTCGAGCAATACAAGAGGACTAGTCATGAATGACCATAAAAGTGACTTCACTAACCCTTAGATAATGTGTGGAAATATTCCAACATTAAGGGAGAATAGGTATAGGTTGCCTTGTGATTACTCGAACGAAAAGAAACATTCATATTACAAGACTTTAAAAAGGAAAATAAACAAGAAAGCTAAAACGGACTAAAACCGAGAGAGTTCCGGCTCTTAGCAGAGCACTTAGGACTTCCCTACTCTTGATCTTGGACCCTAAAACACTAGAATGAGCTTTCTATTTATAGGCTAAGATTTTGGCAATGCACTACCATGCATTAGATTGCACGGGCGTGCAAAGTACCCTTTTATTTCACGTGCGGAATCTTACAGCTTTAGGGAGTACAGGGAGGCATATTGGGGTTTGCACGACCGTTCAAGGCAATGCACGGTCGTGCATTGCCCTAATCTGCTCCCATATGACTTTTTGACTTCCAGCTTTAACCTTCTGCGTCCGGTTTCGTTCAATTGACTTCCGAATGCTTATTTCTCCTTTAATTTTGAGTGATTTCTTCATGTTTTTGCATATCCAAGTCAATTATCCTATTGGAACACAAATGGATGGATTAAGTATCAATTATTACCATATTATCTCTAATCGTGATGAATTTGGAGATAATTATGCGTGCAAAACATGTATAATTTACGTCAAATCAATACTCTTACTCTTACTGTTGTAATGAACTACAACTCTGTTGTAAAGACCATTTTGCCCTCATGATCAGGGCACATGATTGTATTTAACGACATATGTTAACGCCCGTTAGTGCAAATGATGTAACGTGCAAGATTTTTTAAACATAAAGGACGTAATTTGTTATTTTCTTAGTTAAAGGACGTATACTGAAATTTTGGTAATACTTACAGGACGTAAAATGTAATTTGCTCTTTTATTTATATTTGTATATTATAAATTATGAACTTATCTTTTGAGATTTATATCATCCTTAAGTTCACATATTTTAGATACATCAAACACTTTTATGGTGATGCTGATGAAATTTATCATATTTTAATTTGTAGTTGTTATAAGTATAAAATTATATAAAAATTAGAATGGTAAGAAAAAGAAATGTATTTGTAAACCCCAACGGGTATTTTTTAACAAACTAACAGGTATACCTGATATCCGACGAGTAATTACCTGATAAATATCTGAGAGGTATTCGACTGGGTAGGAGACACGGTTTGTAAATAAGTATGAGATTCTCATCCCTATTCTTAAGAGTTCATTTCAAAGAATGACTAATATAAATGATGGGGGAGGTTCAAATAAGAAGTGAATTTTCGCTAAGAAACAATTTCTTTTTTAACCGAAACCGAGTCACACGAACTCCGATTGAGCTCATTCCAGCGGCGTTGAAACCGGCTCGTCAAGGTGTTTGGGGGGTGGGGGGTTTAGGTTTTTGGAGGATGGGGTGGGGTTTAGGTTTTTGGGGGATGGGGGTTGGGGGGATTTAGGTTATTGGGGGGTGGGGGTGGGGGATTTAGGTTTTTTGAGGGGTGGGGTGGGTAGGTTTAGGTTTTTGGGGGTGGGGGTAGGGTGTTTAGCTTTTAAGGTTTAGTTTTAAGGGTTTAGCTCTAGGCTTTATTTCGACGAGCCGGTTCCAACGCCGCTGGAATTAATTCAATCGGAGTTCGTTTGACTCAGTTTCTTAGGTTTTTTAGCGAAAATTCATTTTTAGCGCAACTTTCCCCTATAAATGATTTAATTTTTTAATATGGTTTGTCCCTGCGAACGACAAAAGAACTAATAAAATACTTCTATATAATAAATGAATTGTCAATTCAGATTTGTGTGAAAATATTTATCGTAGAAAAAAAAATTTGTATAACCTTTTTTGAAAACAGAGTTATATTCATAATCGAGTTTTTTTTTATATCGTCGCCTATAACGAGTGCCGTAACCGTTAGATACTGTGACGTGACGAACCGAACCTATTATTACGTTTTCATTTAGATTTTATTACCGATCGGGTCGACACCTGTCGCGGGGCACAGGCTTAACCAGCTAGTTAAAAATAAAAGGATAGATTAACTAATCAATAAATACTTTTTTTAACGGCGTGTGCTCAGCTGACACGTCCCGCCAGGGGAGACTCGTACATCAGTCTACCCAAACAACCACCAAGGAATTCAAAATCTACAGAGGGTGTTACTAGTTTTTATAAAGTGCACGTGCATCTTACCAGATTCGAACCCATAACCTTTACAGAATGAAAATCCTTTAGGAAAACTCCCCTTACCACCAAGACAGAACCTTAATAACAATCAATAAATACTTAATCTTGTAAAAGAAAAACACATGATTACAATAATAATTACTCGTATTATGAGATGTTGATTATCAAGTCCCAAAATCCACACAACATAAATAAAAGTAGATCCCATTACATCAAAAGGGAAATTATCACCTACATCCCGACGTATATTAACACTTCTTCACATTCCAATATTTCTTTCTTTTTCATTTATTTAAAAAAAAGAAAATTATAAAAGTAATGCGCGCGCACATAGTGCACCGTCACGTGACAGTAAGTAACGGGAACATTAAACGACGTCGTGGCACTAGCAAACGTGCAGTAACGGCGAGCCACAGAGGCAGTCATTGTTGGTAAACGACGACGCTTCAAGGTGATCGAACGGAAATCCCGTCGGAATCAAACCACAGAGGTGGTTGTTACTGAGATCCAAATGTCCGATATACTTCGCCGACGATAACGATTTCGGTATCGCACCTTTCAATTTGTTGAACGATAAATCGAGCACGGAGAAATACGTCCTCGGAGTGAAAACGTCCGCCAAGTAACCGTCGAGAGAGTTCCGGCTTAGATTCACAATGTTTAAACCGGAGTTGCTTAGCAGACTTACCGGAAGTTCGCCGGTGATTTGATTGCTGTCTAAGTTGAGCGTAGACAACACTGGCATTGAACCGAATTGAGCCGGAATCGAACCGGAGATCTTGTTCATCGACAGATCTAAGTCGGCGAGCCGGTAAATACCGGCGATTGAGCTCGGAATAGATCCGGTGATCTGGTTCCTGTTTAGTAGAGCTCTGCTCATCATCGATAGCTTTCCGAGATCAGCCGGGAGCACGCCGGTGATCTGGTTATTACTCAGATCTAAGTGCATTAAACGGCCGAGATTCACAATCGACGCCGGGAACTCACCGGTGATTTTGTTGTCGGCGACGTTTAGAACGGTAAGCTTTGATAACTTTCCGATGTCGGTCGGGATCTCGCCAGAGATCTGGTTTCCGACAAGGTCTAGGATACGGAGGTGAGGGAGGGAGGTGAGACACGACGGAATTTCGCCGGAAATCGCCTTCCAGTCGGCGACTACAAGTGTAGTAAGCCGGTCCAGTGAACAGAGTGAAGGGGAAAGTGAACCGGTCATGTACCCGGACCGGCCGGTTTTTTCTAAAATTTTATCTTCTGACTCGCCACGTAGGATGATATCGTTGACCCGACTGTCAGTCGGGTCGCAGCTGATTCCGTACCAGTTAGTGCAGCAGTCGGTACCAGTCCAGGTGTTAAATATGCCCAAATACGGTTCACTTAAGGCCGACTTGAATGCTAACAACGCGTCCCGGTCCGACGGCGGGCATGAGTTGGCGACGGCGGCGACGAGGACGGCCACGGCCAGATATACGACGGTTACTTTCATTTTTTCTAGGGTGAGGTTTAGTTAAGTTGTAGAGTGATATATACATAGAGTGAAGGATAATGCCCCTGGAGGTTTGATTAATTACGAAAAGGGGACTATGGGACAGTTGATTTGTCATTTATTGTCATGGGGGTGTCAGAACCACGTTCAGTTGGCAACTATTCTAACAAACGTCTTTGTGTTCTTAGCTGGAGTGAACTCATCAAATGAACTTGATTATTTCATTTTATAATTTACTTATCATAGAAAAATAAAATAAATAAATTGGATTTTAAGAATTCAATGTATGACAAATTCTTTGATTATAATCTATACTCGTAATTTGACTAATAACATTTTTAACTTTTATTTGTGTTGTTAATGGTAATTTCACTCAAATAATTATATAGATTTACACTTGATTTTGTTTATAAGTAAGGTATGTGTTGTTTCTGGATTATTATATAATGATTTTGAAACTTTCCGTATATAGAAAAGAAATAGAAAGAGATAGACTAGAAATGACGTATGTTAGTTTAACGACGCCAAAAGGACATTAAATGAATGAAAGTGAGATATAGATGGAATATAATAAAATAGAGCCACTTTGAGGTTCCTTGTGAAATGAGGCATGGAGATGAGCCATTACGAAGAAGTTTAAGGAGTTATGAAGTAAGGTTCGAGCTCATATTAGTCATGGATTGAGAATGGGAATGGAACTTCATGAGATCGAATCTCCCGTTGGAAATGAATTGTAAATCTATATGATTATACGAGTGAGACTGTACTTGGTCACAAAAACTAAAGTTATAAGTGTTATTAGTCAAATTGTAAGTATTAATTATCATAGGTAGTGGATAAATAGTTTGAATTACTAAAATTAATTTGTTAATAAATAAAGGTATTAAATTAAATTAAATTAAAATAATGAAATCATATCAAATTATATTGTTTTTCGATTGAAAAACTTTTAGACAGATTTTGAAAGAAGTCTTTTGAGTCACGTGGATGGTCCTCCTCGATAACATGGTCTTTCGGGTTAGTTGCCCAAAAGAAGGATCACACGATATGGATATTGAATATGAAAAAGGAGTTAATATTTTATGCCAATTTATATATATATATATATATGGGAAGGATCAAGAGAAAACCACAAAGTTAGGCGAAAACCAAGAAAACCACTAAAACAATGTGTAATACTATGGGTTACGTATACGTAACCACAATTTTTTTGAATTTTTTTGTTTTCTGTTTACGTATACGTAACACTATGGGTTACGTATACGTAAGCCAATATTTAAATGATTTTTTGGTAAAAACTTGTAATATTACATTTATACTCTTATAAAAAAATAAAAATAAAATAAAATAAAAAATAAATATAACTATATTATTGATTAAAATTGATTTTTTTAGTGGTTTTCTCGGTTTTCGCCTAACTATTGGTTTTCTCTGGAACCCACCCCTATATATATATATATATATTGAATAAGATCAATTTTTTAAACTTATTGGCAAATTGTTGGAATTATATGAAAATGAAACAAATATTTGCCATCCCTCGGCATTAAAAGAAAATAGGTACAAATGTTTAGTTTAATTGGCATGACAGTTTGCAGAAATATAAATCTTTAAATGAATATAAATAGTATTTAAAATTATAAGTATGTTTGGTGGTTATATAATTAACTTGTGGCTAGTAACTAGTAATTAGTAGTTTAGTGTGATAAAAACTCACTCGTAATTAATGTTGAGTTCATCTGACTGGAGCTAGTTGGCTTGTATAAACATTCAAGTTGAGTTTGAGCTAAAAGTAACTCGGTCATTAGCTCAATCGAATAATGTGTGTTCTTATTTATTTAGTTTTTGTGTATCGGTGGTTTTATAATAAGTTATTTGAAACTTTTGTTAACTTGTTAATTTAAAACTTTTATATAAAAAAAATATATAAAGTAACAAAATTAGTAAAATTTAAGAAAGAAAAAATAAGTTAACTTAACGAACCATGAGGTAATCTGAGTTAAATATGAGCTCTAACTTAAGCTTAGATTGAAGATTATGAGCCATGTCAGCTCAGTTTGCTAGCTCGACTCAACTTGATTATTGAAAATCTTAAAGTTTATTAAAAATAAAAGACTATTTATTCGGTTTATCAGTTTAAATGATTGAATGCGGATGATGTGTATATAAAATAAGGATAGAATTTAGCCTAGTGGCAAAGATTTATATTCAACACTTTACTAAAAATTGGGAGGTCTTGGATTCAAGTCCTACTTAAGACAAAAAAAAGGATCCAGGTTAAGCTAGGGCGTTTTCTCCCGATAAAGGTGAAAATGATCGGTTGAGTTAGTGATCCAAAAATTAAAAAAAATAAGAATTGTAACGTGGCAAAAAGGCAAAAGGGATTCATTGGGAAAGAGAAAGATATTTGAATGGGTCAAAGTAAGCTCTACGGTACATAGATTTCACATATATAAAAAACTTGGTAATTTGGTATTGAATAGAAAAGCTTGTCTAAAAAAAAAGCTGTCAAAGTATTTAATAAGCTCGAAAGGGGCGTATTGGGTAAGATTTTTTCTTGGTTGCTTTACGACTCTGACGTCAAGTGTACGCGGTTAAGAAAACATATTGGCCGGAGTTGGACGAGGCTCTCCCATGTGACGGGAGGGTGCGACGTCACAACATTCAATGTTCGCCGTTCAAAAGAAAAAAAAACACGTCCCTAAAAATTAAAAAAATTCAAGGTAAATATAAGAGCATTCACAGCCGGATCCTTATATTTCTTATCCTTATAATTACACTAAAAATCACTACTTTATTTACCTTTTTTCTCTTTTCTTATCCTTATCCTTAAATTACACTAAAAACAACTACCTTTTTCCTTATATTTACAAAAAAATTATATCTTTTCTCTCTCCTCCACTTACAACTACTTTAAACCACTCCATAAAATATACAAAACCCACTCACACAATTATACCAAACCGGCTGTGAATGCTCTAAGATAAAGGAACTAAATCATGTGTTTAAATAGATTAAATTTACTTTTATGTCTCATAATTAAATCTGTTTAGCTAATTAACTGAAACTGATATGAACAAGAAAATAGAATAAAGTAAAATATGTCATGAAGATCACATGAATCAATGTTACCTAAAAGGCAATTTAATATGTTAAGGTAACGTGACTCTTGTCATTTTTTTTCTTATTAAAATGGTAAGTTAACCGTTAAAGAAATAAAGAGTGAAAATGTGTGATTTTTGTTTTAAAAGAGGCAATTATAATGGGGCACGAAATTTTATTATCCGGATACGTCGTCAAAGGCTATACGCCTCGTATATGTTAATACGGGGCGTATAACCCCTAACCTTAAAAAACAGACCTGCAGGTGTTAGTTCTTGTCTGTCGGCTGAGCTATACGCCCTCATATAGGCCTATACGACCCCTATACGACCCATATAAGCCTATACGCCATCTATTTTTTTCAAACTTGAGCAAAATTTTGATTTGTATATGACGAGTATAGCTCTATACGCAGAAGCCTATACGACCCCTATACGACCCATATAGGTCTATACGCCACCTATTTTTTTCAAACTTGAGGAAATTTTGATTTGTATATGGTGAGTATAGCCTTATACGCAGAAGCCTATACGCCCCCATATAGGCCTATACGGCCCCTATACGTCACCTATGAGATTTTGATGCATGTTAATGTTTAACGTATTAATCTAGTGGTATTTTTATTTTATTTAATTATTCGCTTTTAAAACCACCTCTTGGTGGGCTTAACTATACGAGACGATACGATACGATACGATATTGTACTAAGCTATACTAAGCTATATTATATTAAGCTATACTATACTAAGCTATACTATCGTATACTAAGCTATATTATACTAAGCTATACTATACTATACTATACTAAGCTATATTAAGCTATACTATACTAAACTAAGTCATACTATACTATGTTATACTATGCTATACTAAGCTATACTAAGTTATACTAAGCTATACTGTACTATACTAAGTTATACTATACTAAACTAAGCTATACTACACTATATTAAGTTATGCTAAGCTATATTAAGCTATACTATACTATACTAAGCTATACTATGCTATACTATACTAAACTAAGCTATACTATACTATGCTATACTATCCTAGACTAAGCTATACTATACCAGGGGCGGATCTACCCTAGGGCCAGGGGTAGCCCGCGCTACCGCTCAACTTTTTACGCGCAGTGTAATTTTTTTTACGGTTTTATGTATTCGGTTATAAATTACGTTACCCCTCAATTTTTTTTTACGTTACCACTTAAATTTTTTTAAAAGCTCAACACTTAATAAAAGTTCCAAAAATTTATAAAAAACCTAATACGTTACCCCAAATCCTCACATTTTATTAAATGTTTTAAGGTATTGGGTTTTAATAAAACATTTGGGCTGAGTCTCAATTTTCAAACCCAACTTACCCAAGCGGCCGGCCAAGAAAAAAGATAGAGAGAGCGGGACTGTGAAAGCTAGAGTACCACTCGACCAGCCGCTCGACCTAAGCTGAGACCACCGCCCCGCGCAGCCTCCGCCAAACCCCAGTCCTCCGCCTCTGCAGTCCGCCCCTCCACGGCTCTGCTGTCCGCCTCGCCAGTCGCATGTTACCATGAAAAAAATTTGTTTACATGAAAGTACGGTAAAAAAATTGATTCATTTACATTAAAGTACGGTAAAAAAAATTATTTACATGAAATTACCGTCAAAATTTTTTTGTTTCATTTACATGAAAGTACGGTAAAAAAAATTTGTTACCCCTGAACTTTTGTTCTAGATCCGCCACTGTACTATACTATACTATGTTATACTAAGCTAAACTATACTAAGCTATACTATGCTAAGCTACACTATCTTATACTAAGCTATACTAAGGTATACTATACTATACTAAGTTATATTATCCTATAATAAGCTATACTAAGTTTTACTAAGCTATAATAAACTATACTATACTATACTATGATATACTAAGCTATACTATACTATAGTATCGTATCGTATCCTTAACCTATTAGGAAACAAAAAGCCAAATAGTTCTTCATATTGTTGGTATCGTTCGAATCTTGTTTCAAGAGAAGCAATCGACTGCGTATAGATAACGTAGGCTGTATACTCTGCGTATAGCCATTTTGTCTGCCTATAGAGTTATACTCCACATTGCTCTATACATAACAAGACGTGTTTGAAAAAAAATCTCATACGTGGCGTATAGGACTATATGAGGTGTATAGGCTTCTACGTATAGGGCTATACTCGCTATATACAAATCACAATTTGATCAAGTTTGAAAAAAATATGTGGCGTATAGACCTATATGGGTCGTATAGGCCTATATAGGGCGTATAGGGCTATACTCGCCATATATAAATCAAAATTTGTTCAAGTTTGAAAAAAAGAGGTGGCGTATAAGCCTATATGGGTCGTATAGCACTATATGAGTCGTATAGCTCAGCCGTCAGATAAGAACTGACACCTTCATGTCTATTTTCTAAGATTGGGGGCTATACGCCCCGTATTAACCTATACGAGACGTATAGCCAGAAAATTCTGCATCTAAATAGAAAAATCTTTATGCCAATAGTAGGCCCTTTAAAAATGGGGAGGACAAACTACACATGGTCACCCACTCACCAAAGGACACATTTAAGTTGTAGGGAAAACTCATTAAAAGAACCATAACAAGACACGTGGACCAATTGCAAAAAAGTTATTCCGCCCGTCTAATCGGAAATGTATTTATTTTTTATAAATAATTAAATGGATTCATTTGATTATGTGTAAAAAGTAAATGCATATAAAGTATCTGTAATATAAAATAATACATGCGGTATTTATAATAACCAGTGGTATATTATTCGTGCGTTGTGTTGGGGTGTTAAAATTTATAACGTTCAGTTTTAATGATTTATACACTGGTGTTAACCCTTTGAAAAGTCCAAACGCTGATAAAAATAAGTACGTCGAAACTGAAATCCAGAATTTTATAAACCATATATTTTAAGGTTGTAAAAAGAAAAAAAATATAAAAAACGAAACCTTGGAGCAGTTTCGACGGTTTGTACACTCGTGCTTTGATGACTTGTACATTATCATGAAAACTCGGTTTTGAATGAAATTTACATCGAAACGTACATCAAAATAAATACGTCGCAATGGTATACTCGAAATTTTATAAAAAATCATATTTTAAAAGTTATATGAGAAAAGCAAATTATGTCCAAAATTAATTATAAACATTTATACTTTTCATACATTTTACACATTATTTTATCAAACTTTAAACAATTTAAAAGTTGTCAAGGTATTATTTAAGTAGAAAATCAAAAAACATGTTTAAAATTTTAAATATAAAAGGTTAGTTTAATAACTTTTCATCTAACTTGTTAAAAAACTTTTATGTTTGCTTTTCTATAATATTATCAAATAAATAAATTAAAACCTAGAGAAAAACGTTTTTCATTGATGGAGTTTCTAGAAGATAATTATTAAAGATAAAGATTTCGAAGGCAATGAGACATAATAAAGTTAAAAAGTCTAGAAGATATTTTTTTTAATAGCAATACCTTATTTAAGGTCTCTAATAATAATTTACACCAATCAATCACACGTGAGTCTTAAATATTTGATTTTAAGAGGAGCTTCACCACTTAACTCTAAATGACTTTGCCATTGGATCCAACCGACACCCCAGTCTAGAAGATACTACATAAACAAATAAAATAAAAAGGGTAAACAGACATACATATAGAGAGAGAAAGGGTAAAAATACAAAGGACCGAAAGATTCGGTACAAAACACATTTAGCATTAAAAGGGTGTAGGAATCAACGAGACGACAGCACGTATACATGAGTGAAAATCAATGGAAGGACAAAAGAGAGAATTGTCACTCTCATTTCACCTTTTTCATTAAATAGTAGTTGCATCCATTTTTTTAAACTCTAATAACTTTTATATACACATTATTATTTTTTCTAAAACAAAATTATAGCATAAAATTGAGAATTTTATCCTCTATAATATGAGTATATAGTATTGCATATTTTTTTAATGAATTAAAAAAAACGTATAAAAATGGCACTGCATTGATAACAACAAATGTACATGCGATAATAACACAGAAAAAACATATCATAGTTAAAACGAGATAACAACACATTGTAACAATACTCTTTCTGTGTTGTTATCTCATTTTACAATTTGTTGATATGTTTTTTTTTTCTGTATTGTTATCGCATGTACATATGTTATTATTAGTGCAATGCCATTTTTACAATATGTTTCAATCTTCTGATCTATGATTAGTCATATGGAATCATGTTGTTATCAGCGCAATGCCATTTTTACTGTTTTATTATCACATATACATATGTCGTTATCAGCTCCCTTTTCCTTCACCCCCACCCCTCTTACATTAATTGTCATAAAATTCATTGATAATTGGTTTTTCACCCTTCTCCAGTCACTAGTTGACGAACCGGAGATCAATGAATTGATCAGTCATATGGAATCCCAAGCATTAATGGTGTTGCTGATCTCCAGTTCTTTCGACTCTAGAGTATCGCTAACCTATAAATCATTCTCCGTCTCTTGATCCTCCCTCCTTTGTGACATTGCGGAGAAGCATTCAAGGCAAATCGATGTAGAGAGAGCCTCCCATAACCTCCTTATTTGATCGTAAGTAGCATCATCACGTAGATGGATCGGCACTCCATGAATTCACATACCTATTTCGAACTGAAAATCCTGCTAGTCCCATATCCTTAGATCAGAAAATAAATTTGACCATGATTTTTTGCTTCCGGTTAGGTACTCCCTGGCCTCTATGTTATTTTTGAAAATGAGCAGCAATTTCAACTCGCCGATGTATGCCAGTTCAAAGTTGAGAAGACCCTAATGCATCAAACCACCTTCCCTAGAACTTGCACCTTGATCCATAGTTCTTTGGACATGCATCTATCAGGAATGTTTGTGATGAATGTGTTTACTATATATTTATCTGAGTGCGCTATTCTTCATCATTTGCCATCCTTACTTTCTTCTCGTCGATCATTCTCATCGACGACTCTCCAGCAAGCTCCCTCTCATTAGAAAACTTTGTTGATATAAAACTTTAATTATTCATGATTGCATACCAGGATGAATTAGGATGTAATCCAACATGAGATTTGGCTACTAATCATGATTCTAGAATGAAGTAAAAATAGTGAAGCTTCTCAACTAAAACTCGGATTTGCGACATTAATAAGATTAACATGTGCGTTTATGAGATATTTGAAATATCGTAAGTAGTTAGTCATATGGAGATGTAATTGGTAAGAATATATTTATCCAAATAGCTTAATCACATAGGTCATGTCAGTTATGGGTATATAATTCGGTGAAACGTGGATCTTAGTCTAATAAGTCTTTTTCTTCAATTAGAATTATTGATTTATTGTTCATACAAATCAATATACTTTGTTGGATTTTCTTTTACATATATTTGTAGACGGCTGATAAAAACACACCAACCTTATCCTTAAGTCAATGTCCGAAGTAGAGCTGGGAGTAGATGTTGTTTCTATCCCAAGTTTTCGAAGTAGAGCTTCGAGCCACGTTAATTCTGCAACTGTATAAGCCAGAGCTTTGTTTTTTGACTTAGTGGATGACCTGGAAACAGTTTTCTGTATTCATGTGGTCCAAGAAATAAGGTTAGAACCCAAGCAGATAGCAAATTCCCCCATGGGCCGGTGATCATCCGGGCACCCAGCCCAATCGGCATCCGAAAATGCTTGAATAGTGAAGATTCCTTGCCGGCCAGTAAACATCAGTGAAGGCCTAGAGAGTGGAACCAGAATTATGATGAATGAGCAGACCATGATTGATGGTGCCTTATAGATATCGGAGAATTCGCTTGACCATAAGCTAATGATTGTCAGAAGGGGCATGCATATACTGACACACTTTATCGACTGCAAAGGCAAAATCCGGCCTGGAGAGAGTAACATATTGGAGGGTACCAACAAGTTGTCGATACCTGACTGGTTCTGGAAATAGAAGGTTTTACCTAATAGATAAAACTTGTGAGGTGCTCACTAGAGAAAAGACTGCCTTATAATCTAAAAGACCAGCTCATTGAAGGACTTCGAAAATATATTTTCATTGAGACAGTAGAATATTCCGGCCTTGACAACACCCAGAAAGTAGTCAAGATCACCTAGGTCTTTCAATGTAAAGGCATTGATAAGTTGTTTGATGAGTTTATCAACAGTTGTGATGTTGTTACCAGTGATGATGATGTCATCAATATAAACCAGAGTGTACAAGATTGTGTGCTTAGATTTATAGATGAATAAAGAGGGATCGATTTTGGATCCTGTAAAGCCGAAGTTGTGAAGAGTTTGGGAGAAGCGATGAAACCATGCCCGAGGAGTTTCTCTAAGCCCATATAAAAACTTGTGAAGTAAACAAACGTGATTTGGAGGTTTGGGATCAACAGTGCCCGGTGGTTGTTGGAGATATACTATTTCTGTAAGGTCTCCATGTAACAAGGCGTTGTGAACATCCAACTGTCGTAGAGGCCATTGTTTTGTGATAACAAGAGATAAGACCACTCGAATAGTGGTGGACTTAACCACCGGACTAAAAGTCCAATTAAAGTCAACCCTCGGCAGTTGACGAAAACCTTTAGCTACAAGACGAGCTTTGTAATGAGTAAAAATGCCATTCTGGTCCGTCTTTAACCTATAAGCTCATTTACAATCAATAACATTAATGTTAGGGACATGAGGAACTAGCGAGCAAGTGACGGTTTTGACAAGTGCTGAAAATTCATCAGCCATGGCTTACACCACTCTAGTTGTTTATTGGCAATGGTAAATGAAGTGGGTTCAACAGGGGAGGTGGAAGAGACTGTAGCATGATTAGCAGACAGAATGTAGGGAATACAAGGCTTCAAATTAGGAGGACGAGTACGGGTCGAAGGAGGGTTGAAGGAGGAGGTTATGTGGATGTGGAATTAGAGGAGGTGGACGAATGATTTGAATTGTCTTGAGAAAAAATGTGAGGCATGTGTAGAGTATAGGCATGGGCAAGAGAATTACATAATTCACAAGTTATGGTGCCTTAAATATGAGAGAAAGATGCCTCAGAAATTGTTGAGATAATAATCATGCGCACATATGCATCATTCCATATCCATGTGAGATAGCTAGGGTTGACTGTCAGGGCTGCAGCTGTATCAGATCTTGTTGCCAAGGTTCTATATGGACGGGGAATTAAACCATCAATATAGCCAAATAGGTTGTTGGTATTCAAGAATGGCTCAATCATTATCTTCCAATAACCATAGTTTTTGGGAGATAAAATGAAAGCAACCTAATGTGAGTTATGAGAAGCTTTCTTAGTTGATGTAAATGTTGTAATAGTGGCCATTGAGGTTAACCTTAAACAAAACTATAAACTTTTGTAGGAGACTTTCGTACAAAACTATTGAAGTTTCATGGTAATCTAGAACTTGCACACGAAACTTGTAAAATTGCGTGCGAAACTTGTGTGAATCCAATATACGAAAGTTGTAGTAACTTTCGTACAAGATTGTGACTTCCATGTAACCGGTATACGAAACTTGTAAGGGAACTTTCACGTGAAGTGGAAAGTTTCATATAAAATTGTAACTTTCGTATAACTTGTTAACAAAACTTTTAAACAAAGATTAGGGTTTACTAGAAAGAAGCTCTCGAGGCAGTTGTGAGCGGCGACAAGCATAAGATAGCAACGGTGATTGCTAGATTGCAATTGTAGTGGCAATAAGAATCCGAAAGAAAAATGATGACAACGACAGTGTTTGCGGTGGTTTTTACTGGTTTGTAATCAACGATGAACAACGGGAGTGTTTGTGGCGATTGTGGTCGGAATAGAAGCAGTGGCTAGAATAGAGCACGATTGTTAGGCAGTGTCACAATGGCAATTCGATCAATTGAGTTTTTTAAAAATTTTCTGCCGGAGGGTCGTAATAAAAATTTTCTTTTTTATGTTTTGCTAGTGTAAGTAAGTTATTTTTCTTACCAATCAATTGAGCTTTTTAATTAAAGTAATTCTTATAAAAAACTTTTTAAAGATATATTTCTATGATTAAAAAAATTGTTTTCTAGTTACAAATATTTTGAAAAAAAATATGATTTAACTATATGTTTTTAGAAAATGGGATATGGTGATAAACCATAAATCAAACGGAATGATAAAGAAATGAATTATCAGATACCAAAAAATATATAACAAAATAAGAAACTAAAGAAATAAATTATCAGATACCAAAAAATATAAAATAAACTAAGAAACTATAATTCCTACACAAATCTATACTATATAATAAACTAGTTTAGATCCCGTGTCTACACACGGGTTGAAAAATATTAATATATAAATTTTTTAAATCTTTATATATATATATTTACAGGTGTAAAAATATATTACATATAATTAAGGATAGAAACAAACTCAAAATATGTAAAATATAATATATATTTGGGTTCGAAAATACGTTAATTACAATTTAATGTAATTTGACTTTCATTACAATTTTATTGAAATAAAAGTAAAATAATTAAATTTCAAAGTTTCTTATAATAAAAGATAATTAAACATAAATGTGTTTTATTTGTATAATTAATATTTGCTTTAAATATATATACTATTATTAAAAGATACAAGTGCATTAAATAAGAGAGAGAGGCGGGAAAAAATGGTGAGAATGAATGTGGAGGCGACACGTGTCACTAAAAACCTTTATTTATTATATAGCATAGATAAAGGTTTTTCTATGCCACGTGTCACCTCTATATTCATTCTCATCATTTTTTTTCCGCCACTCTCTCTTATTAAATACATATCTTTCTTTTAATAATTATATTTTTTAAAGAAAATACTAATCTATACTCCCTAATAAATAAATGTTTTTGTAAAATGGTTTTCCCACCTAAAGTTTAATTATAATTTAAGATTTTAAACTTCTCATAAATAATAAATGTTTAACAAATATAATTGCTAAAATTATTTAATATCATTTTACTAAAACTAAAAAACCGTTTGATTTGAAAATTTTAAACTTTGTATTATTTAAATTATAACAAAATCAATAAATTAACTCTCGCAAATTTACTATAATTAGAGAATTAAATTGACAATTTTTTTAAAAAAATTAACAACTTATCTTTGTTAAGCAAATAACAATTAATCAAAATCAACTTTCTAGAATCTAAAAAAATTACCTTATGTAATTTGGTTTTGTGAATGTAATTGTAATTTTATTTTTTTTCACTATGTAAAGTAATTTTTATTTAGACACTTATGAATAATATATGTTTTTTTCATTAACCGTATAATACACGGGAACTAACCTAGTTATACTAATAAAACACATTTAATTTAAGTTATCCCTTATTATAAGAAACTTTGAAATCTAATTATGTAACTTTTATTTTCAATCAAATAGTAAATGAAAGTCAAATTATATTAAATAGTAATTAACTTATTTTCGAAACCCAATTATATATTAATTTTTACATATTTTGAATTTTTTTTTCTATCCTTATTATACGTAATACATTTTTACACATGTAAAATATATATAAAGATTTAAGAATTTTATGTTTTGATATTTTTCACCCCGTGTATAGACACGGGGTTCCAAACTAGTATTAAAAATAAACAAATAAACTTATAAATAATATAAAAGTTACTTGAAGGATTACATTGTAAATTGTAGGCACTAAAATAATATTAGATAATAGAGTAAATTACTATTTTGGCCCCTATGGCATAGCTCTTTTAACTCTTTTGGCTCAAAAAGGAATTTTGTAACAAATAAACCCCTGATTTTTAATGTCTTTAACTGTTTTGGCCCCCAGGGCTCCCCGTTAAGAGGCATCACGTGCCCCTCGTCAATTTATTCATGCCTCAAGTCTGGAAAAAAAATCCCGGTCCAGCCTTAACCACCTCCTAAACCCTTCGATCATGCAAATTCTGAATACGTAAAAACCCTCTCGATCCTACACCTTAAATCAAATAATGAATTTAGGGTTGTGTAGTTCATGGTTTAGACCCTCTTATGTTCGTCGCCTCTTCTATTCGTTGCCTCTTCTGTTCGTCGCCTCTACTGACCAACAAGATTACCCGTTTCACGGTTATCATCGAAAGGTATGTACATGTTCTTCATCTTCTTCAATGTGTATGTAATTTGAGTGTATTTATGTATCTATATATGTGTGTGTGTGTTTATGTTCTTCATCTTCTTTATTATATGTGTGTGTTTATGTGTCTGTATATACATATATATGTGTGTTTATGTTCTTCATCTTCTTCATTATATGTGTGTATTTTTTGTATTTATGCATATATTTTAAGGATGCATTAACTTGTATGTATGTATGTATGTATGTATGCATTAATTTGCATCATGTTTATGCACGATTTGATCTGCAAATAAATAACAGTGTTTGTATATTAGTATATATAGTAGATTACCATGGTTTCTGATTACATATATATACTGGATTTTGCATACACATAATTTACTCTAGTATATGTTATGTGTATGCATGTATGTAAACAAATATATGCGTGTTTACCTGTGTTATGCATTAATATGCATTTGTTTATGTGTCTATGTATATATATATATATATATATATTGTATGCATTAGTTTGCAGCTCAAACGTAACAAATTTTGAAGCCAAATCTGGTACGGTTACAGTTCGGTTCTTGACGGGTCTGAACCATTACATCTAACGAGTACTATACGGTTACGGTTTGGTCTAGTCCAGTTCTTGACGGGTCTGAACCATTGCACAGCCCTAACTGAAACTTGAAGCTATCACAAATCGATCATCAACAATGGTGCTTACGCTGTGGTGGATTCGTGATAAAAGTGTAGAATTTGATTTGGTCCAAGTATATGGTGAGTTTTGAACTCAAAGCCTTTCTGAAAAATTAACTTTCAATTGTTGTTTTCAAAGATTTTTGACACTAAATTTTTAATTTTTATGGATGGTTTCATCTCAGGGAATAACGTTAATATTTTCTCGCTAAAGATCAACCATGGTGGAGTGTTCATTAAAAACCCAGTTACAAGATATGTTGATGGGAAGGTAGATTATGTAGATATGATAGATTCAGATGCATTTTCTGTTATTGAGCTTAATGCTATGATCTAGGAGATAGGATATCAAAAGGAAAATATAATGTTCTATCATTCTTAATTCATGAAATGGACTTGAATTTTGGCTTAAGGCCACTTGGAAGTGATCAAGATACCCTTTCGTTGCTGCAATATGTGCCTAGGTTTAAAGTTATTGAATTGTTTACTGAGCAATGGTCATCAAGATTGGGCATTGGGTATCATTTGAAATCTCCTATTAAGAACTCACATGTTGTAATTGAGGAGTTAGTTAAGCCTCAGCCATCTAAACAACTAGCCTTGGAGTGGAAAGATGATCAAGATCCTATTCAGGTTGATCAAGAACCTGTTGACATTAACCAGGAGGGTGGTGAGGTTAATGAAGATTGGGTTGATCATGAAGTTAATGAAAATGAACTTGATGAAGATGAAGCTGTGGATGAAGTTGATAGGATGGAGGATAATGATAACTTGGTTGAGGATGTCACTGTTGATATGGATTCATTCAAAGCTAATATTGAGGATGACCTTGATGATCATCATCATGAGGACGATGGTAATGAGTATGAGGATGATCTATGGTGTGATCTTGATGATTTTGAAAGTGGTAGTGAAGATGAGGATGGAAATTTATTGAATGTAGCTGTGAGGAAGTACAGAAAGAGAAAGAAAAAGAAAAAGTCTACAAATCTCGAGGCAGTTCCCTTTTTTGTTGGTCAAAGTTTTACCAACAAAGATGCTATTAAAATCTGGTAAAAAGCCACACTGTGCAATGTAGAAGACAATTACATATGCTGAGAAATGAAAATTATAGGTTTAGGGTTGTGTGCTTGGGGATTAATCCGGTGCTTGTTTCAGGAGGGGCAAATAGTAACAAAGATGAAATCGAAAGAGTAAAATGTCTGGAATCGAGAAAAGTTGGTGGGACCCAAAATGTAGGTGAGTCTTCACAAGTGGGTGGGAGCACTTCTTGTACTAAACTGTTAACCCAAAATAGGTCTGCACAAAACTTTAATGGATCTGCACAAACTTTTTTTGTTTTTATGCAACCCCTTTGTAATACACGAGTTTTAATCTACTTTACCTTTTCAATGAGAAAATTGGGGGATGCACGTATAATGAAACATATGCTTGTAGTAATTATCTAATTAAGTGAAATAACTTCTCCTAATTTAAATTTATGCCAATATTGTCAAATCCATGTTTTTTTCTCTAAACCCGTTAGTCAACTGGGTAGGGAACTTTTGGCCAACCAAACCTAAAGGCCAACACCTGAACGAGTCAGGATCAATCTCAGGTAGTGGAATCTTATGATGACTACTACTAATCTTTGAAATTTTTTGTGTTTTTATGTCAATTTTATTGCAGTTTTATGACTAAATTTTACTGTTTTTACTGCAGTTTTATGTAGTTTTTATGCAGTTTTTACTGTTTTTTACGGTCGTTTTATGCTGTTTAATTTACTGCAGTTTTTATAGATTTTTACTGCACTTTTATGCAGTTTAAATTGACCCAAATTTACTGCAGTTTTTACTACAGTTTTATGCAACAAGTTTAGTTTATGAATTGACATTGAGGTTTTTACTACAAAACGGTTAAAGGTTTAAATGTCAGGGGTATATTCGTTAAAAATTTCCTTTTGGGGTCAAAAGAGTTAAAAGAGCTATACCTTAGGGGCCAAAATAGTAATTTACTCTAGATAATAAAATATAAGTTTTTGTCAAGTGGGCTACCGAGTTCAAATGGGCCATATTAACCTAAAACCAATGTTTTCAGAACCGGACCATACATCGAACCGGTCTCCTTACCGGTCCACTGGTCGGACCTGATTTAAGAACCGGACGACGTCATAAATATTATAAAAATACATCAATCCAAACAACAATTAATCCTTTCAAAAACCACCAACAAGTCAATTCCAATAATTTTAAACTAACAATTAGTTACGAAATACGAGTCCAAGAGACTTAAAAAGGATAAAAAAAATATAAAAAAAATTGTCAACCGGTTCGTCCGGTCCGACTACCCGGTTCCCGGTCCGACCACCGGTTCACTGCAGGTCCGTTTCAGCATATGTAACCGGACCGGCTAGAAGAGACTAAAACTAACTTTTTAAATCTTTCTAGCCATCGTCGTCTTCATCTTCCTTCTTCACTCAAACCTGCAACTTTAATCACCGCTGGCAGGAGAAATTCACTGTTTATTCTTCTTTTCATTTCAACTACTCAACGAGAGACAACTTAAGAGGGTCCAACTACACCAAATCTTCTCTCTTAAATACCTAGTATAACAAAAATTTTGGTCGGCCGGACTCCGCCGGAGGGTCACCGGACCCCCCGGACCCTCCGGACCCTCCTGTGGTTCCGCCCCTATGTGTAAATGTACTTGTATTGATAAATTGTGATCAGAATAGGGTTACGATGAGGGTTATATATGATAACCATATTTATATAATATTACATCCTAATATTACTAATTACAACATGATCTAATATTCGATAAACCGGTTTCCTTATCGATGGACTACAAATAGTTGTTGTCAAATTCAAAATGGGCAATATGAAGAGGACCACCCGTCAAAGACAAGCCTTCTGATTGATGCAATACATTGTACCAGATGCGTTTTATGTAGAGTTAACAATCTTTATCTCATAATCATTAAATGCTTTAAACCATGCTTTAGCCGGAATCTTTGATCTTGTAAGAATATTTATTTGATGTTCTAAATAATTTAACGTGCTTGAGGTCTGAGGAAATATATATCTTGAAATGAATATAAATAATTAGTAAATTATAAGTATGTTTGGTGGTTATTTTCATAAATTATGATAAAATGTAACTATACTGCATTTGCATAAATTTATCTTACTTGTATGTTGCACTAGTTGGCTCGTATAAACATCTAAGCCGAGTTCAAGTCGAAGTTGCTTGTTCGAACAGATTTTCATCCTTTATTTTTCGCGCATATTGATAATTTGATACTATATTGGTTGAAACGTATATAATATAAGTTTTTTTTAACCAGTTATTTGAGACTTTTATTGAAAAGGACATAACCATGAGTTGGTTCAAGTTGTATGAGATCTCAACTTTCAGTTTGAATTGAAGATTACGAACCAAACCAACTCAGCTTGTGTTGTTATAAGCCCTTGGCTGAATTTGTGCTTGTTTGACTTAACCCAACTGGTTTATTAAACAACCTTAACATTAATTAAAAAAAAGACTAATTATTCGGTTAAATTAGCGAACGTGGATAACTTGCATATGAAATATGGAGCAATGTGGTAAAAGGGATGTATGAGAAAGTGAAAGATATTTGATTCGGTCAAAAGTAAGTAACATGATGGTTGATACTTGATAACATGTGGTACATAGATTTGATTTCACATATATTAAAACTATATGTTAAAAGTTTTTATGACTATATAGTATTAACTTAAAAACTAAAGGTTTTCTATCTTAGGGTTAGGATCACTTGAGAACTCATAAATACATGAGAACTCGCGAGAACTCGTCAAAAAACCAATTAAAAATATTTGTTTTGTTTTCACTACATTTATTATTAAAATATAACATAAAAAATGATTTATCTCTCCAATTAATTCATCTCTTCTCTCTAAATTATTTTTTAAAAAATTTATACATATGTGTAAATGGTAAACACTTACACATGTGTAAGTGGTAAACTTACACGTGTGTAGATTTTTTTTAATATATGAATACATGTCAATTTACATATATAAATTCATTTTTTATGTTGTATTATAATAATAAAGGTAGTAAAAACAAAAAAAAAATGGTTTTGATTGATTTTTTGATAAGTTCTCAAAATATTTAGGAGTTCTCAAATGATCCATTAGTATCAATTTGTGTACATAATGGTGTCCCTCCTCAAGCGGTTAAGGGTCCAACCTCATGATGGATAAAAGTAGATTTAGGAGTAGAATTATGGGTGTGTTAGTTATTCGTTCTAAACAAATATTTACTTAAAAGAAATGATTGAGAAAATTAATTGAGTGGTAAATATAAGGTAAAACAAATAACTCATATGCTTAAATAGATTAAAGAGTAAATTACGTTTTACACGTCTTTTAGGTATTTATCAAATTTCACTTTACGCACTTTAACTAAGGAAATTACATAATATGTCTTTTATGTTGAAAAGCATGCACATTTCACCATATTGATTTTGGACTAACGTCCGTCAATTTCAGACGTTAAGTGTGGTCATATGCTGCCCATGTGAGAGCAAAAATGTCTCCCCTATCTTCCCCCATGTTTTAATATCCAGACTTAAGATCCCCCCCTTCCTCACCGTCTTCTCAAAATCAAAATCATGGATCATCATTCCCGGTTCATTTTCAAGCAAAATTCAAATTCAACAATGTTTCTTTGTTGGTGTGGAAAAGAAGCTTCTTAACATCATTGATGCATCGCAACCTAGGTCGTCGTTTTATGCATGTCCTACAAGGTACATCCACAATTAGTCTCATCTAAGCACCAATTTCTTGGCCTAACTTATGTTTGTTTCCAGGATTAGGGATCTAAATGTCGATTCATTGGATGGTTTGATCCTGAAATGTGTCAAAAATCGATGGACATCATTCGTGGTCTGATTAAAGCAAAGAACAATTTTAAGGAAAAGGTCCAATCAAGTCAAGTTGAATTAAGGAAATTGAAGAAAATAGGTTTCCTAATCTTTGTAATTTCTATTAAGAGTAACTAATTCCAAATGTTGTAATCTTTAGTTTTTATGATGCGGTTGTATTAATCCCAACAATTGTAACAATGTTTGGTTAAAATGTACCAATTTTTTTTATTAGCGCACAATAATTAGCATTTTAGTTAGCATTTTAACATAAAACATAATGAAACATTTTGCTACAACCACCATTACACAAAATAAACCATTTTGATTAAACAACATGGTATAAATAGAATGTTTCAAACCATTTTGGTACTAGGTTGCATACATAAACCATTTTGATACATAAATAACATGCATAAAAAGAGTTAAACCAACATTGTCATTGCATAAACACAATACTAATCCATAAATACCAAAATTTGTGCTCAGTACATGGGAACACCTTTAAAATGGCAGGAAGAATACCTTGTTTGAGTGTACACAAGCAAGTTAGATAAGACAAATACCTATAAATTTTGAATGTAAGGTTTAAGTAAATAAGCACATACCTTTTGCATGTCACTGATGAATGTAAAGTTTAAGTTTCTTTCAACTCCAAATCTTCACCTAAGAGTTCAAGAAACCAAGTCTAGGAGCTAAGATTCTCTATCTCTACCATTGCATAACAAAGAGGACATGTCTCATTGTTGGGGTTAAGGCCAACTACACTCAGTATCTGCCCTGGAAAAGGGACCTTTCATGAATGCCCTATCTAAACCCAACAGTTCCCTCCTTATTGCTTTAAATATATGTTTTAAAGCACCCAAGCACACATACATTCTTTTGAATTTTCTGGTTAACTCACTTGGATCTCTTACTGGTTCAACCTCTATCCTCATAGTTGTAATCCCCTTGAACCTGTTTTTTAGCTTTAACCTTGGTCCGATATGCTTTCATTTTTGAAACTCCAAGTTCATATTGCCTTTAAAACTGTTCTTGAACTGTTTTTGACAGATATTTCTGGATTTTCTTCAATTTGATCTAACATTTGTTGGGATAAAGAAGGTGTGCAAGCATTAGTGGTTCTTGTTTGAATGCATTTATGTTATGTAATTAGGGTTTTCACTATCTAAGATTTAGATCCATTTTCCTTAGAAAGTAACAGGATCCAAGGGCATTGATACTGATGAGGATTTATCTTTTTACTCCTCCAACCAACATTTTTTTCGCCCCTTACCTTGTCCTTTATTTACTACTACACCCTTATCTTTGCCTTTATTCACTTCTGCCCCCTTACTTTTGCCTTTTTTTACTTCTACCCCATTACCTTTGCCCTAATTGACTTCTACCCCCTACCTTTTTGTTGACTGCCAGACCCAACCATATGTTGACTGTCAATATGGGCTCCATCTCCATTAATTTCAAAAGTTGGTAAAGACCCATGACACACTGCCCTAACCCTACTTTTATCATCATTCACAATTCTAATGAGCCTTCTACTTTCAATAGAATATGCCTTTATCAATTTCTTCTCTTCTTCTTTAGTTCCAAATATTTGACCTATGTAGAAATTTGCATTGTTTTCATTTAACCTTCTCAAACACTTTAATGTGTGTCTTCTAATGCTTGTAACATTCTCATCAGAATCTGACCCACTTTCAAAGACCTCATTGTCCAACACCTCTTCTTCAACATCTCCCTGATCACTATTGTTAGTTTCCTCCACATCTGAATCAAAATTCAACCTATACTCCCTTATACTTACTTCAA
Organism: Smallanthus sonchifolius; assembly: GCA_023525975.1. Lineage (NCBI taxonomy): Eukaryota > Viridiplantae > Streptophyta > Magnoliopsida > Asterales > Asteraceae > Smallanthus > Smallanthus sonchifolius. The sequence continues at coordinate 17,685,405 of CM042018.1, read as the reverse complement.
CATCAGCCACACTATTATCATTATCAACCATATAACCACTGTAATCCTCATCACTACCTTCTACAACTAGTTCACTATCATCCTCACCACTACCTTCTATAATTTGCTCATATGAACCTAAGTAGGCTATTTACAAATTGTGCATCAACAACTAGCTCAAGTGCATTCTCATTATGACAAGAAACTTCATCATTCTCATCAAGATTATTATTATCTTAGCATTCTACAATACCATCTACAATTTGTGCATATTCCATTTGATCATGTAAATTCCCATTAAGGTTATTATAATCTAAGTCGGTAACATCGTGGTCTACACTATTCTTATCTTCAACTTACTCTCTGCCATTTGTTTGTCTGAATCGTTACCTAGGCCTTGAAGATCAACATCTAAATCACTTCCTGGTACTAAGAAATGGAAAAACGTTGGCACATCCACTGAATAATCTAACTTTTTCATAGTCCTAAACATGTCGTGTATACAGAACTTGTCAATATCAATCATGTCCACATAATTAACATTACCTCCAACGTATGAACTCGAGATGTAGTAAAATTTCCACCATGATTTATCTTCATGGAAAAAAGACTAGAATAGTACGATGCAAAATGTTTCAAAATTTTGAAATGAAATGAATGTTAAATTACTAAGTCAAAATGAAAAATTTTCATACAGAAAAGAGAATAATTATGCAAGCTTACAGTATAAGTATCGACATCAGATTGATCAAGCGTTTCTTGTAGAAAGAAAAAGGTTTGTCAGCCATGGTTAGTGTGGGTGTTCTGCAATGTTACAAGATTAAGGGTTTTGAGAAGGCGATAGGGGATTTTAAGTCTGGATATTAAAACAATAGGGGGAATAAAAAGGTGGGAAAAGACATTTTTGCCCTCATGGGGCCAACAAGTGACACACTTACCATTTGAAATTGACAGATGTTAGTCCAAAGGATGAAACGCGTAAGTTTTTTTAAATATAAAAGACATTCTGTAATTTGCTTAGTTAAATGACGTAAAGTGAAATTTGGTAAATAATTAAAAGACGTAAAATGTAACTTATTCTAGATTAAATTAACTTTTAGGTCTCTTAATTAAAAAAGGCTTATAGCCCAATAATATCCAGGTGTGTATATAGTGGTGTCCCTCTTCAAGAGGTTGGGGGTTTCAAGTCTCGTGGTGTAGGTGTGTGTTTTTGTCATTCTAAAATAATTAAATCTCTTAATATTTTTAATTATCTAAAATACTAAAAATAACATGAATAAGAAATAAAATAAAATAATCTCATGAAGATCATATGTATCAATATACCTAAAAGGCAACTTAATATTTTACACTAAAGTGACTCTTTTTTTTTTCTTTTTCTAAAGGAGATTATTAAAATGGTAAAGTTAAAGAGTGAAAATGTGTAATTTGTTTAGAAAAATGGGGACGACAAACTACACATGGTCACTCAAGGACATATTGAAGTTGTAGGGCATACTGGCTAAACGAACCAAAACAAGGCACGTGGACCAATCATATATAGTAAAATGATATTCTGCCCGTCTAAATGGAATTGCCATCAGGCTTTTGGTCTGGTGGTCTGGGGGTTTGCCATAAGGCTTTCCTACTGTGAATGTCCCAGGTTCAATCCTCACAAGGTGCACTTCACAATTTCAGGAACACCCTCTGTGACAGGACTTGAACTCTGCGCTAGGTGAGGTTAGCGACATCCTAACCAACATGCCGTTATATAAAAAAAATCTAAACGGAATTGCATTTATTTTTTAAAATAATTAGTTGGTGTTGTTTGATTATGGGTAAAAAGTTAGATCATAATAATATAATACATGCAAATCTTTCTAATTATAAATTATAAAAAGTGCTGCTATATATAATTAAAAATAAAATGTATGTTTTTATTATATATAGTGTTTTATAAAAATAGTTTGAAATTTGATTTTATAAAAATAGATTCGGTTCGGCCTAGTGAATCATGATTCCAGAATGAATCAGACAATAGTGGCGAATTTGCTTACCTAAGTAGCTTAATTACTTGGGTCATACCAATTATGGATACATAACCGGGTGAAACATCGATCATAGTCTAATAAATTAGATTTTTTTTAATTAGAGCTATCACTACTAGAAAAAAAAAACTTTTATCGACATACAAAACACAATTTAAAAAAAAGGAGAAATAGTCGGTAATCCGTTGGAGATTATCGACGGTGCACCAGTTTTCCATGTGCATGTGATTCATAATATGACTCCTTAGTCCTTACGATCATTATGATACGTATGAAAAAATATGACATATTAGGCCAAACATGGTAAAACATAGTGAACGCTTCATGGTTAAATGTATTCTATGTAGGTCAATTAGGGTCAACAATGGTTAAACATAGACGTCCACTAAGATTCTTTATGGCCCGTTATGACTTATCATGACCCATTGCGACTCCTTACGACCCACTATAACATGTATAATGTAATATGACACATTTAGTCAAACATTGTCAAACACAGACAATGTTGGTCAATCATGGTTAAACATAGCCATTAGTCATTGTAGGTTAATTGGGGCAACAATGGTTAAACATGAACATATATGACTCCTTTTGGACCGTTAATGACTTATAATGACCCATTGTGACTCCTTATAACCCATTATGACATGTATGGCGGAATACGACACATTAGTGTTTGATGCAAATATGCAAGGACGGCTTAGTTTCACCAGGCCTAAACTGAACTCTTAAATTGAGATATTTTTTTGTAAAAAAAAAGAGTTGCAAAATATTTGTAAAAATCAACACAAGCCACAAATGAGAAGTTTTACAATTTACACAGCTTGGGCTCGTTAAGCAAACCAGCTTTACATGAGGCTCGAACTCGGGTTCGTTTCGAGCTTTTACCGATCCAGTCCCTAGCAGCATACGAGCAGCTCGGCTTAGAGGTGTACAAACCGGCTTTTTTCGGTTCCAAACCAGTTCCGGTTTGGGTCAACAAAAATCAAAACCGGTTCGGTTCGGTTTCAAACCGGATTTTGGAGATGGAAGTGATCGATTCGGTTCGGTTCCGGTTACAAACCGGGTTTTGACCAGTTCGGTTCGGGTTATACCGGTTTCAAACCAATTTGAGCATGGCAATTCACAAACCTATTGCAAAACGGCAATTCGGGTTCAACCCTAACCGGTTCGGTTAGGGTCGGTTTTCCTGTTTCTGTTTAGAAACCCGTTTATGTGTACACCTTTAGCTTGGCTTGTTTACACCCTAGTCACATGGTTTATGATGAGACTGCTGAAATGATGTTAATCAAGCAGGCAGGAGTTAGATCTTTTGTAGAAGAGACATTTTGGCTCACACTTTTCCTAGGTGTTTTCTCAAACACAAACATCGTACTCATGAATAATCTAAAATCTTCAATTTCATAAATTTAAGCAAAAACATCTTCGGTAAAAGATAACTGTCCAGTATCATTACAGGGTCCTGTATCAGATTGCAACTGCTCATAGTTCAATTGTCTTGAAGCTTCATACAAACCAATGCCAACACTAACAGATAAGTTCAGACATCTTACATAAGTTTCAACCATTGGAATTTTAAGCGTCCCACCACCAAGCGGCTCGGTTTTGCAGTCATGCAAAGCCTCGGGTGGTAGCCCAGTGGTCTCTGACCCGAACACGAGCCAGTCCCCTCTCTTGTATGAAAACTCCTGCATGCATCAAACACAATTTTTTAGTTTTCTTTTTAATTTTATATAATTAACGTAAAAATAGGTAAAGAGCCGCGATAACTTACAGAATGTATGTTTGTCCCTCTTTTGGTAAATGCCAGCAGCCTTTTCTCACCATTCTGTTCATCACATATAACTTAAATTCATTAAATAACAAGTTATAGAAGATATTTAAACCAAAAGCTTGAAGATTTAACTACCTGTTGTTTGAAATAGTCACGAAAATCAGCCCACGAGCTGTGCACTTTAACAACTACATATCTGATGTGATGATCAAAGGGAAAACTAAAAGTGTACACATTCTATATTCTAAATTCAGTGTGATGAGTTCAATTATTGGGTATATATTATAATAATGAGGATACGGCCAGTAATCGAGTCCTGCTCGCTTTAGCTTTGTATCATCAATCTCAAATCCTAGTGGCTGAAGGAGAAGAAAACTATGATTCAATGGTGTAAAATGTAAATAAGATGATAAAAAAATATTTTCCTGACAACAACGATGATATCAGATGCAATAAATTTATTAAAATGAAAAGTTAACGTGTAAGTAAAACTTAGAACAAGAGATGATGCAGGGGCTACCTCAACCAGGTGCAACCCAACACCTGATGCTGCACAACTTCTAGCAATGCACCCAGTATTTCCAGGAATCTGCAAAGGATCATAGAAATCTTTATAAGCAGCTAGAACCATAGTTGTCGAAGGAGCACAAGGCGCTCATCTAGGTGCCCAGGCGAGGCACAACCATACCGCCTTGTGTCCATCAAGGCACTTCGGTGAGGTTTCCGGCCAAAACTGGTCTGAAACATCTAGAACTGGTTTGAAACATCTAAAAATGGCCTGGAACATGTCTACACTAGCCTAAACAAGCCAAAATCATGTCTAAAACCCCTAAAATGGCATGTTTTATATTGCACGTCTTGCTTAAAAAAGCCCTCACTTTTTAAGCTCCTTTCGCCTAGACCCTAGGCTCACCCTTTGCACCTTGAGTTGCCCTTGATTACTATGGCAACCATAGTAGTCAAAGGCTCAAGGCGCAAAGGTTGAGCATGTCGCCTAAGCGCTTAAAAAGCTGAGAATTTTTTTAAGCAAAGTGCACAACATAAACATGTCATTTTTAGGGGTTTACATTTTTAGGTTGGTTCCACGCCATTTTTAGATGTTTCATACCAGTTTTAGCTGTTTCACACCTGTTCAGACCATTTTTTCACAGAAGTTGGCCGGAATTGCGCCTGGGTGAGCGCCTTTGACTACTATGGCTGGAACAATGCCTATGCCTATAAATTTGGAGATATAAATTGTATGTGACATACGTTTAAATGAATCCTGTATAATAACTTGATCATTTGATATTCAAGAATGAAATGAAATGCATAGATTTCAAAACAAAGGTGAAAGGTAACTTTTTTTTAAAAGAATGTAGCAACAGAAAACTTCCTAACCTTAGTATGTTAGGTACTAACCTAACTACGGTCCAAAAATCAAAATAATACTCCTCCACATTCTCATATTTAAGACAAAGTGTCATTAGCCATATGTTTCAATCAGGACTGAGGGACTTGCAAACTTATACTCAGTGTTGTAAAAATCACGCCTAGGCGCCGATTAGTCGCTAGGCGGCTCATTAACGACTAATTTTGGCCTAGTCGGTCCAAAAATAGCTAGGCGGTCCAAATCGCGCCTAGGCGGCCAGATTCCGGCGAACATTCCGGCGAAAACCTGAAATTTCCGGCGAAAACCTGAAATTTCCGGCAAAATTCCGGCGAAAACCTTTGGTGTGGTTTAAAAATGAACATATTTATAAAAATTACATATAAAAATGTGTGTATATATATAAAAAACTGAAAATTACATATAAAAATTCCAATCCAATTAATCCCGCCTAGGCCCTACCTCACCGCCCGAGTAGCGCCTAGCGATTTTTACAACCATGCTTATACTAAATGAAGTCTACCAAACAGATTAGGGTTTGTAGGCACAAATGCACAATCAGCAACATCTCAATTACATCTATGGTTTGAAATTTATCAACAATTGATTATTATCATTACTGTTCCATATGAAACTGAAGAAATACATAAACATAGAATTAATTTTACCTGAGGAGAAACCAAAACGACTTGAAGAAGTTTACCGTCGGACACCTTGCTTCCGGCCACACCAATCCCGTTGACCGAGCAGTCCGTAGTTGAATTTTCAGCTGCAAAATACACATAATGTCACTTTTAACTCATCAATTTTATGCTTATTATTCAAATAGAGAGAGAGTATACAGAGGGAACAAAGGGGGGAGGAGAGAGATGAGTTATGAGAAAGATTGGAGATGAATTTATTCTTGACGTGAAGCAACAAAGAGGTGCGAAGACGGAACGGAGCTGCTACTGAACGCCGGAAGTTAATCGGCGACGTCATCAAATCTAGGGTTTTAAGGCATCCCGTTGTCACCATTGCTAAAAGCTCAGTGTCTAATCTGTTATGCGCAGTGTGTGTTATTCAAGAGTAGATGACTGATCTATTGTTGTTTGCCAACTTTGGTCCCTCGATTACCGTTATTTTTTTTTCTTGGTCCTTATCAAAACCACCTGCTAACCGAATCGAAACCGAATTAATCGAAAAATCCGTACCGAAAAACTGACCCATACTAATAACTGATGGTTTGGTTTTGTATATTTGAAAACTGAAAAAAACCGAACTCAACCATACATATTACATTAAAATTTTTATAATATATTGTATGCATGTATATTTTATAATATATATTATATTATTTTGTGTGTTCGTATCTTTCTAGTACTATATATGTAAAATTTTAAGTGTAATGCATATTTGTGTTATGTATTATAAATTATAATTTTTACTTTTGAATGTTAACTAATTTATAAGAAATTAATTAGGTATAGCCAAAAAAATTTAGGTCTAAATGTGTAATAATTAATTAGTCAATAATTAGTTTAGACTTAAAATTTGAAACCTAAATTCATTATTTTTAGTTATATTTTTGCCCAAAAATTTAAATCCCAAGTGGCAAAACTGAAAGAAGGGACGTCCGATGCGGCATCCTTCTGTGACCATGCTGACTGCATATGCTCTAACCCAATTCGATACTTTTGAGCGACATGAAGAAAGAAGAGAGGATTGTGAACCACATCATTAATATATTTCCTAAAATATCGATTTATTATAAAATAGCTTCTAACCCAAGTGATACGTCGTTGATCTGATTATTTCTCAATCTTTTGTCTCGTTTTGTTGCCTCACTTTTTTTTTAAAACCATTATCCTTATTATTAGACTAAACAATAACAACAGTTGGTTTCGTAGTTGGTTTTACCTAAACTATATTACGCTGCAATAGGTGCACTTGTGTATTGTGTGTAGTTAGTTAAAGTATTATTAGTTTTATAAATATTAAAAACTGATAACTTGTGTTAAAGTATAAACTCCTAAGTATAGGGGGATGTTCAAATAAGAAGTGAATTTTCGCTAAGAAACCTAAGAAATGATTTCTTTTTTAATCGAAACCGGGTCAAACGAACTCCGATTGAGTTCATTCTAGCGGCGTTGAAACCGGCTCATCAAAGTTTTTGGGGGTGGGGGATTTAGGTTTTTGGGGGGTGGGGGTTGGGGGGATTTAGGTTTTTGAGGGGTGGGGGATTTAGGTTTTTTGGGGGGTGGGGGTGGGGGGATTTAGGTTTTTTGGGGGGTGGGGTGGGTAGGTTTAGTTTTCTGAGGGGCGGGGGTTGGAGGATTTAGGTTTTTGGGGGATGGGGGTGAGGTGGTTAGGTTTTTGGGTTTAGCTTTTAGGGTTTAGCATTAGCGTTTAACTTTTAAGGTTTAGCTTTAAGGGTTTAGCTTTAGGGTTTAGGGTTTAGCTCTAGGCTTTATTTCGACGAGCCGGTTCCAACGCCGCTGAAATTAGTTCAATCGGAGTTCGTTTGACCCAGTTTCTTAGGTTTTTTAGCGAAAATTCACTTTTTAGCGAAAACACTTCCCCTAAATATATTGTATTTCTAACCTAACACAACACACATCAATGGTAAAGGGAGCATATTCTTCTGGTAGATTATACAAGTTTAGGTGTTACTCGTAGTCCCTTTGATACATATTCAGGGGCTGATTTATGTGCATGTGAGACTCAACAAGGCCATTATTACCACTAACATTCAAAAAGGGAAAAATACGGAAATTAACATTTGACAAGAAAAGTTATAAAAAATGGAACCCAAATTTAGCCTTCTAATTCATGGACATTACTCTTATTAGCCGGCTCATATTTCCGTGCCAAATTCCTTTTTACAGTGTACGAACCAACCGGATTGCGACACGTGACCACCTAAGCCGGCTAATAGCTTGCTATAGCTGTCTGACGCTTTTTTAAGGCTTAGCCGGCAAACTTAAAAGGCTTAGCCGACAAACTAAAACGACTTAGCCTACAAAAGTAAATGCTTATCCAGCAAAAACCATGGTCTTAAAAAATAATATTTTAAGGTTTAGTCGGCAAACTTAGAAGGTGTCACAAAAGTGGGCACTCTCGACACACATGTAAAATCCCTCTTCGTTCACATATGTCATCGAAATCGAAATCAAAAAGAGAAGAATCCTCTAATCGTTCTGAGCCTACATATGAGTCAACAAGTTTGCTTTTAATTTTGCCGACTAAACCTTAAAATATTGTTTTTTAAGACCATGGTTTTTGCTGAATAAACATTTACTTTTGTCGGCTAAGCCTTTTAAGTTTGCCGGCTAAGCCTTAAAAAAGCGCCAGACGGCTATAGCAAGCTATTAGCCGGCTTAGCCTCCGCTTTTTTAAGGCTTAGCCGACCACGTGTCGCAATCCGGTAGGTTCGTACACTGTAAAAATGAATTTGGCATAGAAATATGAGCCGGCTAAGCTTAGCCGCCTTAGCCGGCTAATGAGAGTAATGTCCATGAATTAGGAGGCTAAATTTGGATGTCCATTTTTGATAACTTTTCTGGTCAAATGTCCATTTTCGTATTTTTCCCTTCAAAAAATTCATTTTTTTAAATTTAATTACCCCTTTAGATTTCTCTTATTTTTAGAACGCCCCTTTAAATTTTTTAATAGCCCATTACTCAGATTAGTTACTAGAAAAGTTATATATTTAGTTTTTTTTCCCTATCTAATTCACAATTATGGCCTAAAATGAATTCTTTTTGATATCTGGATACAAGACAACAAGGCTGAATGTATTTTATGTTACCTTCAACGTGTCTTTGACTTATGAAGTTAGAGCCTTTGACACTCTCGTACTTACATGTAATTAAAACATTTGCTATTGTGCTTTTACCTACTGAGAGTTCAAATTTATAACCATTTTAATTTGTATTTTTTTTTTGCGATAATTCTGAAAGAGGAAAAATAGAATTCGAATAAATAGAGATAATTATAAAGGATGATTTATCTCCTAAGTAATAGGTTTTATTTAAAATTTGAATTTATGTTTATCGTTTTTGTTTTCTTAATTGGTTTATTTGGGTTTAGGGTTAGAGTTGGACTGGTTTAATGTCTATTACAAATAGAGGTCTATGTAAATTATTTTTATCGAGTTCATAATATATAGAAAAAATTCAGAGGTTGGGTTAATCTTAAATCATTGTGTTCGGTATTTTTGGCTGCTCAATATCGATCGTATTCCAAAAATTGGTACCAGAGCTATTCGATCAGGGCCTATCAAGCTGAAAAATATCGAAGTAGCCGAAGATCAAGATTTGAAAAATTAGATCAATTAATTTAAGCAGGCACACAAGCTAGTCATTAAATTAAGCAGGCAAGTAGGTGAATTTAAAAATAAAGAACTGATTAATCAAACCACGTAACTTATAAGAACTAGTTGGGGTCAACTAGGGCTTTTCATCTTTGTTCATAATCTGATCACAAAGTACCACAACAGAACTTGATGGGATGTGAAGAAACGAACGAGGTCTTCTTAAGAGGGGTGCGTTCTCAAGACGTGCATACAAGTCAAGTTTTTCTTTTAAAATATTAACTGACGATTTATTAAGGGAGAACAATGGTAGGCAAAGAGAAAAAAAATGAGATGATGCAAAATTTGTTCGATGATCAATCGGAAGAATAGGAGGCTGACTCGAAGAACAAATCAAATCGACAACCCGATTATGCTTCCGATGAAGGGCACATTCGGGTGAAGACTGAAGGTGGAGACGTGGTAGAAGGTCAAGGGGAAGCAGAGGTTGATAGTGAAACTATCGATGAAATATATGAGATGGATCAAGAAAACAAAGAGTGAAAGTGAAAGAGAGCAAAGCTTTTATTTTCTCTTACTTCTAAAACAACTGATCAAAATCGTATCGAAGTTTTCGAGACTGATTTATGTAATAAAATGATGATATTTTTCTTACAAATTAATTCATGAAGTAACTTTACAAAAGTTTCAAGACATGCGAACGTCGAAGGTTATAATTACAAGCTAATAAGTCAATTGATAAAAGAAAAATAAGTCATGTACGCTAGTGAATTTACAAACAAATTATATTGTAACCCCTCTATTAAAAAGTTATAGTTCTGTCACTGGTCACAACTCTACAAAGTATATGACATCTCTGCAGGAACGTATTTGTTCCGCAAGACTATCACAATTTTGGCCACATACCGCATGATTTTTGGAATGATGTGTATGCACTAATTGTTTGGAAACATGTCAACATTTTAAACCATCAAATGGGTAGATATTTAAAATACATAATCAAATAGTCAAATATATATTTTGGTAAATTCTTTGGTAACAATAGCCATTTACATAATTTTCCCTTATCATTATCAATTACTATAATTCTTTATTTGGCATGAAGGGGAATAGTATCCCCTTTATTAACTGCTTGACACTTGTACAGAAAGCCAGTAAGAGACTGCCATATGGACAACACTATTTCTATTTTTTTTTGTTTCAGGTCAACTTTTGTTTGGATTAAAGGGTTTCAAATATGAAATGACACGATAGAGTGCTGGTTGGACTGGTTTCACGCGCTTGCACACTTGGAAGCCACTTGACGCGGCTTCGGTTCCGAGAGATGGTTTTTTTCAGCTCAAGTATTGTTTGATATGTGGTTTTAAAAACAGAATTAGAACACTAAAGTGGGCTGGTTTGAGGCGCTAACATAGTTTCGTTTACACGCGCGCCGATGTTTTTCAGGGGAGTGCATCATGCAATCAAAAAAATTGCTCTTATTGAGAAATCGATGTCTTACTCCATAACTTTGAGGGAAGAAGAGAACAATAGCCTGACAAGGGTTTTGTCCGATTTAGATGCCCAGTTAGGTGCCAAACAGACCTCATCATTGATTTGATATATTGATAAGGTGAATACCCAGTCACGTGAAAAATAAAATAAATTTTTTGTTTTTTTTGCTTGATTTTACAATTTTCTTAATATTTTTTAGCTATTCTACACATTTAACTAGGAAAAAACAGGGGTTTACTAAATTTGAAATAAAAAAATAGAAAGTCATCAACGGAAACGAAAAGAGAGGGATTTGAACCCTCGGTAGGAATAACTCGTACAACGGATTTGGCATGAGAGGGAATAGTACCCCCTCCATTAACTGCTTCACACTTGTATAGAAAGCAAGTAAAAGAATGCCATGTGGACAACACTATTTTTATTTTTTTTTATTTCAGGTCAACTTTTGTTTGGATTAAAGGGTTTCGAATATGAAATGACACGATAGAATGCTGGTTGGACTGGTTTCACGCGCTTGAAAGCCACTTGACGCGGGGTTCGAGTTCTGGGAGATGGTTTTTTTTCCAGCTCAAGTATTGTTTTGATATGTGGGTTTAAAAACGGAATTGAGACACTAAAGTGGGTTGGTTTGAGTGGTTTTAGGCGCTAACATAGTTGTAATCGGGGTGTCGCGACTTTGAATCCTGGGAGACACGTTTATTTCTTTTTTTAATCTAACACTTTTTGTTTTTGTATTATTTAACTGAGAACATGTTTATTAGAAAAAATAGTTATGTTTTTTACTTTTATGTTCTTTTAATGGTTTAACACTTTAACGTTAGTTTTTTCATCGGGTCTACAACATTGGAGGGGTCGCCAAAACGTTAGTTTAATCTCCCCACTGCAACACGCGGTTTTAAAAAGCTTTTTTTGTCAACGTTTGATAACGTAGTTGTATTCAAGTTCAATTTTTTTTTGTATCATAAATTATAGTGAGTTTGCATTTCGACATAAGTTTATCCCCGCAAACGAAACGAACAAATAAAGACCAAACTCCCGCCGCGTAGCGTGGGGAAAAAACTAGTTATTATTATTAGATATGTGTTCAACGCACGTTATCCTACTAAATAATTTATGTGTCCAAGAGGAAGACAAGTGTACTCAATTCACAATGTAGTATGAGTGTGATGAAATTGGAAATTTAGACGATATTCTCACAAAGTCAGTCAACTATTCCTTTTCTTCATCTGCAAATTGCCATCTCCACTTTTCCTTGAAATCAAAACACCAAAGAAAGAAACAATCTTCCCTTTCTCCAATGGCTGCTGCTGAAATCTTTCTCACCCCATTCATCACTGTTCTTTTTGACAAACTGGCCTCTGCTGATTTGATCAGCCTGGCTCGATCTTCTGGAATCTATTCTCAGATCAACAGATGGAAGAAAACCTTGTCCCAGATCCAATCTGTGCTTGCTGATGCAGGCCAGAAACAGATAAGTGAGAGGGCTGTTCATCTGTGGCTGCATGATCTCCAGGATTTGGCTTACAACATAGATGATGTACTCGATGATTTAGCCACTGAAGCTATGCGTCGCAAGTTGAATCAAGTATCAGAAACAAGTAAGGTATTAAAGATCATTCCAACGTGTTGTACTGATTTCACTCCTCATAACATCATGTATGGTCGTAAAATGAATTCGAAGTTAGATGAGATTACTACGAAATTGCATAATCTTGCTGAGCAGAAAAATATTTTGGGTTTGAATGATAGTGTTGAACGTGCAATTAGAAAAACTAGAAGACCAGAGGAAACTTCACTGGTTGATGAGTCCAAAATTGTGGGTCGTGATGCGGATAAACAGGCATTGGTTAAGATGTTGGGAGAAGAAACATGTAAGCAAAATGTCAGTATCTTAGCCATTGTTGGTATTGGTGGGATAGGCAAAACAACTCTTGTCCAAGTTTTGTACAACGAAAAGAAAGTGAAGGATCACTTTGAACTCATGGCATGGGTTTGTGTATCCGATGAGTTCGATGTCTTTAATATTAGCAACGCTATTTATCAAGTTGTAGACGGGGACAACCGAAGTTTTGCTAGTCTAAATCTTTTACATGAGGCGCTTAAAGAAAAACTTTCAAAGAAAAGGTTTCTATTTGTTCTGGATGACGTGTGGAACGAAAACTACAAGGAATGGCAACTCCTACAACGCCCTTTTGTTGAAGGGGCAAGTGGAAGTAAAATTATTGTAACGACCCGGAAGACCTTAGTTGCATCAATGATGGACCCGGTTCATGTTTGCACTTTAGATGTTTTATCAAATGAAGAAGCTCTATCTTTGTTTGCTCAAAATGCACTTGGTGAACAAAATTTTGACAAACACCCATCGCTTAAATTGCATGGTGAAGGTATCATGAAGAAATGTGATGGATTGCCTTTGGCTTTAATAATGCTTGGAAGAGTGTTGAGAACAAAAACGAATGATGAAGATTGGGAGGAGTTGTTGAACAACGCGATATGGAAACAAACAGAAAATGAGATTCTTCCGTCTCTAAGACTAAGCTATTATGATCTCCCTCCACATTTGAAACAAATGTTCGCATATTACTCCTTGTTTTGCAAGGACTGTGTATTTGACAAAGATGAACTCATTTTACTATGGATGGCGGAAGGGTTTTTGTACGAGTTAAAGGGTAATAAGTCAATGGAGCGTTTGGGCGGTGAGTATTTTGAAGAGTTGATGTCAAGGTCTTTTTTCCAGCATTCAACTAATGAGAAAACACGATATAAGATGCACAACCTTGTAAATGACTTGGCTACAAGTGTTGCAGAAGAAATTTTCTTTCGGTTGGATGATAAGATGGAAGTGTGTGATAGGAATGAAGCTTTGGAGAAATCCCGATACGTTTCACTTATTCATGAAGGATATGGACTTTACAGAAAGTTCATGGAATTCCAAAGAGCTAGACGTATGCGAACTTTCTTATTAATGCCTGGAGTTTGTGCAAATAGTTTATCATACCTATTTTTATCGACCAAGGCGGTAGTTGATTTACTTTCCCGGTTACAATTCTTGAGGGTGATAAGCTTAACAAATTGTTCGATAAGAGAGATACCACAATCCATCGGTAGTCTCAAGCATATACGATACCTCAATTTATCTGGAACTTACATCACATGTTTACCTGAACAAGTTAGTGACCTTTATAATCTCCAAAGCTTGTTACTTTGTGGTTGTTTTATGCTATCTAACATGCCAAAAAGTTTTGTGAAACTAATAAACCTGCGACATTTGGACATCAATGATACTCCTTTGTTGAACACGATACCAGAGGGGATTGGTAAGTTAACAAGTCTACAAACTCTTTCCAAAGTCGTTATTGAGGGAGCAAATGGGTTCAAAATAACCGAGCTCAAGGGCCTTGTGCATCTTCGAGGTCGACTTTCCATGCTAGGACTATACAAAGTAACAAATGCAATGCATGCAGGGGAAGCCAACTTATGGCAAAAGAAGGGTCTTGATGATTTGGAAATGGAATGGAGTGACATTTGTGATCATTCTCGAAATGAATTAACTGAATATGAAGTACTTGAAGCACTAAGACCACATAATAGATTGAGTTATCTAAAGATATGTTTCTACAGAGGAACCAAGTTCCCCAATTGGGTTGGCGATCCCACATTTGCTCGGTTAACACAACTCACATTACAAGGTTGTAGAAGTTGTAGATATCTACCAACACTTGGACATCTAAGTTCACTTCAAAAGTTATTTGTCAAAAGCATGAACGAGGTGAAGACTCTAGGTTACGAGTTCCTTGTCCCTTGTCCCTGCTAATTCTTATGATGATGATGCATTTCCGTCACTTGAAGTTTTGGAGTTTGATGATATACAGGGTTGGGAAATATGGTCAACTAACTGTGGTGACAGTAATAGTGTTGTTGGATCATTTCCTTGTCTTCGTGAAATTTCTATCACGAACTGTCCAAAACTAGCCATAGTTTCAATTGGATTAATACCTTCACTTCAACTTTTAAACATACAAGGATGTTATGAAGAGGTGTTTAGTAGCATGGTTTGTTTGTCCTCATCAATTCTTAGGTTGACTATTGGCTATATTAATGGACTTACAAGACTACATGGAGATGTTTTACGACACCTTGGCAGAATTGAACATATATGCATTAGATGGTGTAATGAATTGACATACTTATGGGAGTCAGAAAAACAAGCATGTAACATTCTTGAGAGGTTGCAAATTTTAAGAATAGAATCTTGTGAAAATCTAGTATCATTGGGAAATAAAGACGTTAACTTGGAATCGATTAGAGAAGTTAATCTTCGTAGCTGTCAGAGACTCGAGAGTTACAATTGTCCAAAAAGTATTGAGAAGTTGGTGATTTTCAATTGTCCTTCTATTACTTCCTTGACCTTCCCAACTGTGGGTGCACTCCCATCCTCTATGAAGATTCTTGACATTTGCGGTTGTGATAATCTAGAGGAGAGTTGGCTTCACCATAACTTCTTATCAACACTTTTCATTTGTGGATTACCGAATTTGAGGTCATTCGCCAAAGGATGCTTAGTTAATCTCACCAATTTGACTATTTCGAATTGTGACATTCTAGAATCCATTCACGAGGAAGCCTTTGGTTATCTTCCCCTTCTTCGCATTAGATCTCTTCGTATCATTGATTGCAAGAATCTAAACTCATTTCCATATGATCAATTGCAAAGTGTAACATCTTTAGAAAAGCTATCCATAAAAGATTGTCCAAGGTTGGACTCCTCCTTTGCTTGTGGTTTGTGGCCTTCTAATTTAACTTCACTAAGAATAGGAGGCTTAAAGAATCCCATGTCAAAGTGGGGGCTTCAAAATTTCCCAACATCACTTGTTAGACTATACTTACATGGAGAAAACTCAGGAGTTGTTTCATTTACTTCTTCCAGTATATTTTTAATTTTTCCACCATCTTTAACTTTTCTACAAATCCATGGTTTTATGGATTTAGAATCAGTTTCACAGGGCCTAAAACACCTCACTCGCCTTAAACAACTTCATTTTGCGTCATGCCCAAAGCTTAGAGATCTGCCTGAGACGCTTCTCCCATTCTTGTCATGTTTGAGTGTGAAGTTTTGCTGGAAGTTGCAAAAAAGGTGTAGTAGAACAGGGAACTACTGGTCCATCATCTCCCAAATCCCTTTCCTTGATGTATGATTTGTAAGGGTATCCCTGCTTTCAGGTTTTTATGGAAACATCTCTCTCTCTCTCTCTATATATATATATATGTGTGTGTGTGAATTTGTATGTATATGTTATGCATATAAGCAACGTAGAATTCAAGAATGAATCGACGGAGATCAATGCACAACGATCACACGTGATTTTTATAAGTTGGATATGTCTGGACTACTACAAATGTCTCAACCCAATTTACTTTCAAAATACTAAGTGGATAATACAAATCTTAGAACATTTCTGCATGACCCATTCACATAACGAACAATCCCCACGAAACTAAACCTGTTTAATAATCAAGACTTTTACAAAACAAACATGGCCCATAAACACATTGACACACATGTATTTAGCTAAAACAACATTAAAGTTATACACCAAAACACAACAATTAAGCCCCCTTGACCCATTAGGAAAAACCATATATTTAATGAACAATTCTTTCGTTGACCCGCTCCTAAGACTTGATCACTTTTACCTTCACCACACAAATATGTCATACAACATCACCCTATCATTAGCCACAACTATGAATTCATATATTTCTATGCTAACATATCAATAACTAGATATATCTAGGGGTGTTCAAAGTCGGATATCCGAAAATTTTGGATAGTGGATTTCACTATCCGAATCCGAATCCGTATCCGAAATTTCGGATGCAGATTCGGATATTTAAACGGATATCCGAAAATTTCAACCTGCTTGTTTCATACATAAATTCAAGTTCATACCTCATATGCATTCAACAGACACAAAGCATTCTCCAGTATATACACAAATCCATCTTTAGTATAATACAAAATCAAGCATATTAGTGGTTGGCAGTAAACTTTAAATAGACACAAAATTAAGCGCAAAATCATAACTTGGAACGAAGTTGGCAGCCTTGGAAGTTTCGAAGTGGAAGAAATCTCAGTAAGTCCGTCGATTAGGGTTCGATTGAAGATGGCGCGTGGCGAAATAGAAGTCCGGCGAACGGCGATGGAAGGATTGAAGATGAAAACTAGAAGCAGAAATGGAGATGGCGATGGAATTAGGGTTCGATTGAAGATGAAAACTGAAACTATGGAAGTGGCGATTAAGGATTTGGGTTTTGAATGAGGAAAGGGGCGAAGTTGGAACCTTGGAATGAGGAGACAACTTATATTTTATTTCAGAATATAAATAATAATTTTAATAAATTAAAAAATTTCGGATATTTCGGGTTTTTTGATCGGATATTCGAATTCGTATTTTTTTGAACATCCCTAGATATATTATTTAACTGGAATGTTTATGAACAACCCAAGGTTCACATTATCTTTCGTGTTGTCGGTTCAAGCCACCTCAATCATTGACCTTCATGACTTGACAACAGTGCGCATATGTCACCCTCGTACCATCTACATGTTGACTCCACAAAAGTTAGCTATATCTAAGTGAGGACATGTAACAATATATTCATGTCAAACAAAGAGAAATTCTTAATATTTATGATGCCCACAAAACAACACCGAGCCACAGCCTCACCATCTCAAGTCAACCATCTCATAGTTTTCCCCAACTTTAAGCCAATAGTTTTCACCCATCTCCCTTGGCTATCTCCCTTGGCTATCCCTACTGTATGGGAGGGTTAGGTTTTTAAGAATATATAATGATAGTATAATTACAAAAGTGTCATTAATGATGAGTTTTTTTTGTTATATATATATATATATATATATATATATATATATATATATATATATATATATATGGGAGGATTATACTAAAAAGAATTTTTTTTCTAAAAAGCCTAAAAATGAGATTTTAGACATGGTGTTATTTCATTTTAGGTATGTTGTTTTTGTTTTATTTATGTGAACATATTTAAAAGTTGAAGAACATCATGCCTAAAATTTAAAACATCATGCCCTTTTTAAGTTTTTTAGGAAAAAAATCATTTTTAGTATAACTCAACTATATCTATACTATATAATAAATAAAGGTTTTTCATGCCACGTGTCGCTTTCATATTCATTCTTATCATTTTTTTCTCGCTTCTCTCTCTTATTAAATACACTTCTATTTTTAATAATAATATATTTTTAAAAAAATAATAATATACCAAAAACACATTTATTTTAAATTATCTCTTATTATAAGAAATTTTAAAATCTAACTATGTAACTTTTATTTTCAATTAAATATCAATGAAAGTCAAATTATATTAAATAGTAATTAACATATTTTTGAAACCTAATTATATATTAGTTTTTATATATTTTGAATTTTGTTTTCTATCCTTGATATATTTAATATATTTTTACATATTTAAAATATAACATAAAGATTTAAGAATTTTAGGTATCGATATTTTTCACCCCGTGTGTAGTACACGGGGTATAATCTAGTATATATATATATATATATATAGAGGGAGAAACTCATGAGAAAACTTCTTATTGGGGAGGAAACCAAGAAACTCCTCATTAATGGCATTTTCGTAATTAATGACACATTTTTTGTAAGACAAAAAAAACCCTAAAAAAAGTATAAAATATATAAAAAATAATAATAAAACAAAAAACTAAAAACACAAAATGTTTCTCTCGTTTCATAAAAAAAAACTCAAAAAAAATAGTTGGTTTAGCTTTAGGGTTTAGTTTTTTGGGTTTGGTTTAGCTTTTAGGCTAGGTTTTTGAAAGTATGGTGTTTTAGGTTTTTGAGGGTGTGTGAGGGGTTTAGGTTTGGGGGGGGGGGTGGGGTGGTGGGTTTAGGACGGTGGGGTGGGGGTGTGTGAGGGGGGTTTAGGGTTTTAGGGGGTGGGGATGGGCGGTTTAGGTTTTTGGGGTGTATGGGAGGGTTAGGTTTTTGAGAATATATAATGATAGTATAATTACAAAGTGCCATTAATGAGGAGTTTTTTGGTTCTTTCATTAAAATGAGTTTTCTAATGAACCGAACCCTATATATATATATATATATATATATATTTATACACACATATATTTAGACCTTTGACATGTCATCGGTGATGGAAGGAAATATGTATAAAATAAACCGAGTCTTACATATATATTTAATCATAACGTCTACTTTTGTTTGGGTTAGTGACTATTGTTACGAGAATTAATCATGGATCATCATTTTAAATATGTACACAAGAGTATGAAATGTTGATCTATAATTTCATGGTCTTTAGATTTATTCAGAAATACAAGAATAAAAATATTACCGCATATATTTATGTTAGGTCTTTTGCAAGTGTTAGTTAGCCATTGTTTCTAGATTTGATCATGGATCATCGCTCTAGATCTATACACAATTGTACAAAGTGACAATCTACAAATCCATGGCTTGGTAAAGCATAAAGAAATACAAGAAAAACAAGAGTTACCACATATAATTATGTTAGGTCTTTTAAGTTAGAATTTAGCCATTGTTTCTAGATTTGATCGTGGCTCTGATCACCCTAGATCTATACACAAGTGTACGGGGTGAGCATCTACAAATCCATGGCTCCTTAAAGTGTAAAGAAACATAAAAACATCAAGAGTTATCACATATAATTATGTTAGGTCTTTTTAAGTTAGAATGTTAGTAGTTAGTCGGATGTTCTTGGCTTTTACTAAAAGTTTGCTGATGTGTCGTTTTTAATATATAAAAATATAATATATTTTTACTATGGTTTTACGATATTAGGTTTTAAATTTATAAAATGATAATTACTTTAACTTAAAAACACACACAATAGGCAAGTGTATCTATCGCAGCGTAATATAGTTTAGGTAAGAATCAAGTATCGAACCAATGGACACGGTCGAGTTCCAGTACTCAACTTTTGTTATCGTTTAGCCGGATCAATTAGTGAGTGGGTTTTGTGTGCTTGTGAAGCAGAATAGTAAATGACAGAAAAGTAAATAATGACAAAGTAAATAACAGAAAAGTAAAAACGTGCGTGATGTATGTAACAGGAATGTAAATAGCAGAATAGTAAACAACAAGAAAGTAAATATCTCGGAAATGATCAGATCACAAAGAGTATTGCTTTAGGCTTCGAATCAGCTTGGTACGTGATAATGTTAAGTTGACTAATCCAGTTATATGACTACTACAAACTTGTGACCCGGGTCACCGCTAGAGCCTCGTCCTCATGACATTTGATTCACGAATTAAAATCCTTAAATTAAAATGGTAGTGCCTCCCGTTAAGGACAACAGTTACCCTCAACCCTTCGAATGGTCATCTCCAGGTTGGTTTAAAACATCGAACGTAAATGCTTTGTATTAAGGTTAAATAGGTGATTATATTTTGCTCACCAGGAGGCGGTGTAACAATGAGACCAAGTATAAAGACGTACCGTTCCCAACATGAGTTCACCAGTTCTTGGTGGCATAATAAGTTCGTATAAAGACGTACGACCTTAATAATATTGACCAAGACTTGGCTTATCAATCTCTGATTGTATAAAGACGTACAAGTTTCAAAAGAAGTTTGATTAAAAAGGTTTTACGATCTTACACTTTAAAATCAAGAACACTTATAAATATAATGACGGATTTAGACAATAACAAAAGCCCACCAAATGGTGGTTTTAAGGACGAATAATTAAAGACATAAACATACCACTAGATCAATACGTCAAACATTAACATGCACCAAACATCATCTTCACCCTAGCAATACAAGAAGCTTAGCTACTAATGACCATGCTAACTAGCGTAACGCTGAGTTTCGTAGGCTCCCCTATTGTGGAACAAGGAGGAAGAGCCCCTCTATTCATTACTACTACTCTAATACTGTTAGAAACAAACTATTCTCTCTATCTTTGGTTGTGTTGTGGTGTATTGAGGTGTGTGGAATGAAGAACCCAAGCCATCTATTTATAAGCCTCAAAATTGGATTGCACGGGCGTGCAAACACCTCGGGAATCAAACAGGGTACACGGGACAGTGTACTAGACCCTTGGAGAGCAAGTTGGGCATTGCACGGTCGTGCAATGGGATGCACGGCCGTGCATCCCCTTCTTGCCTCTTGTTTTGTCTTTTAGCTGCTTGTGTTGACTTCCTTTGACCTGGTTTGACTTCTTGGGGGTCAATGCTCGGGTTTGGTCTTCCAAAAGCTTGATTTCTTCATGTTTTAAGCTGGTTTTTGCTTTGTTTATCTTGGGACACCGAATAACCTGTAATTATGAAATATTAACGCATTAAGTATCAATTGCAAGACTTTTGTTTGATTAGTACCATAATATGAGGATTATTATGCATGCAAAATATGTATAATTTAGGGCATATCATTTGCCATTGTTACTTGATCTAATCATGGACCACAACTTTAAAGTTAGATACAAGTGTATAGAGTGGTGATCTATAGATCCATGGTCATAAGATTTGAGAATCAAAGGTTCATCCATGTAAGTCAAAGTAAAATCGCCAAAAGAAACTGATAACTTTAAGAACAACAAAACCGAAACATGAAGTTCAAAACACAAAAAAATTATGGATTATTGTGAAAGATAAGCTGATGTGTGTGTGTAAACCATAGAAAATGACTTAGAATCATTAAAAGTAGAAAAACTTTCATACCTAAAAGTTGGAAAAGAAGAACACTTGAAGATTGCTGTGGTGCTTGGGAATGTTTACTGTTTTGGAGAGGGGAGAGGGGAGGGAGCCGAGATTTTGAGGGCAAGAATGTGAAGAGGAGATTGTGATTTTTGGTCTTGCATATGCTTGGTATTTATCGGGAAAAAGAAAAGAAGCATGTATCATGCATTTAATGAAGTATGGAGGTAAAAGGCATGCTTGTCTCCTTGTAAGAAAAAGTAGGATAAAGGTGTATGGGAGGGTGTTAAGGGCCGAAATTTATGGGGTGTAGGGTGGGGGTTGGGTAGTTTAGGTAGTTAGGTGAAAGGTGGTAAAAAGGTGGTATAAAGGTGTCTTTTGCATGCATGGTTTTATATAAATCAAGTTTTTATAAACTTATGTATATAAACGAACATGTATGTAGGTAAGAATATAAATTGTAGGTATGTATGTATAAAGATTGATTATCAAAATAAAGTAGCTAAGTACAAAAGGTGGTAAAAGTAATGATATAACATGTCTTTAGTTGCATGCCTGCATGGACTTATATATCTCTTGTATCTTGTATAGACTTTGTAGAGTTAATTCACTTTGACTAGTTTATAAATATAGCACTAGTTTGAATTAACTTTTATCTAATTTATGTTTAAATCTAAGTTTTTAGTAGAATAAGTCATGTAAAATAGAATGATGACTCTTATCACACATATATGACTTAGTTAATATGTATGAATATAAAGATGGTCTAGTTTGTCTTCAACAAGTAATTTCTTGACTATAAAGTGTAGTAAGCCTAAATACTGTGTAATACACTGTATAACATGTATTTGGTTTGAATAAGTATACTCCCGTCGAAGGAAGATGAAAATAAGAGAAAAGGGGAAAAGAATTGAGCCGGCTAAACGTACCTTGCCAGGGTGGAGCACACCAGAAGCCTCCGCCGAAGTTCTTCAACTCATCAACCCTGAAAAAATTACTTCATCAGCTGGAAAATAAAGACCAAAGCCGAGAACAGAGATCAAAATTGATGGAATTGAGTTTAGAATTAACTCACTTAAATTCCTTTTTATCTTTACATGTTTATAGACTAAGTGACTAACTGCTAATGTGTATCGCATTACTATTATTAAATTGTAAATTGTAAGTCTTAATGAAATAAAGTCGATCATTGGTGCATCCAGAAAAGTCTTAATTTGTAATTTTACAAATAGACTGCTTTTATGACTCAAATCCCAGGCCTTAAGGTGACCAAATTTGAAAATTGAAAAAAATGACTAACTAATGCAAGAGATCATATACCATGGAGCATTCAATGAATTGAGATATTGTGTTGCCTGTCAAAACAATAAAACAAATATAAGATCTCAAATCTATAAGCATATATAAATTGTCATAACTTCAAAAGAATTTGATGTTTAGAACAATAATTTACACTGCAATGAAAGTGAGATCTTACATTCTGTAAGAATGGATCATCTTCATCAAGCTCACTAATGTTAATCACAAATCCAACATAATATGCATACATCACCTTCTCTATTTTCATCATAACATAAGTTAGATTCAAAATGTAATAAGAGAGGGTAAATTTTGTTGGAAAAGTTTCGTGAAAATAAAATATAAATTATATTAACTTGAATTTCTTTAGTTGAAACACCAACTATGTCTAATTCAAATCCATTCAAAATGTCTTTAAAAGTTGGATGTTTTAATCAAAAGTCTTAAAGGTTTTAAGATGTTTAAACTCATGAGTTTATGGAGCATGAGGTGTTTCAACTCATGAGTTTATGGAGAATGTGGTGTTTTAACTTCTTTTTCAAGTATAAATACCAAGGTGTTCTTTGGTTGAAAAATGCACCAAACAACATAATCTTTCTAGTGTTTTCTCCTTCTTTCTCTCTAGAGAATTCCAACAATTCTTTGATCAACTTCATCCATTTTCTTTAAGATACAATTCGGGTGCTAGAGCCCTCCCCGACAGTACATACTGCTTAGGCCGTTGTACCCTAGGAAACAAAACAGGGAGAGACCCGTAATTTGTTTTAAGGGCCCTGTGTTAAACACGATCCTCGGCCACAACATTCTTCTTCTACCCCATTCTTCGTTTTACCTAATTTTTTAGTGTAATTTCGTATTGTAATTTACCGCTTTCCTAAATAGGATTTTGTTTCGTTTATTGTAAACAATATATAAAGTGTTTTTATTTCTTTTATACGTGAACGGTTCCTACAATCTTAAAACAATTTCTTTTTAAACACCGTTCGTGTTTCAAAACCATTTTGTGTGACTCAAAACTAGTTTTGTTTCCACGCGGTTTGTGTTTTAAAAACATATTTTTTTCTTCGTTTCTATTCAAATGAGTACTTTGAATGAAACGGAATTTCGGGTACAATTATTTGAAATATATTATATATTTTTTTGCACCTCATTTCTGGAATACTCGCCGTTGGTCCTTTCAAAGTTGGACTTAGAAAGCCTACGGTTGGTTATTTTCTAGAATTGGGGATAATCTAAACCTTATTATAAGGATCTTGCATTCTTGAAATGGTTACAAATAAATTTCTATTTGAAAAATTTTCGTTACAATTTTTCAAATAAAATTTGGGAAATCATGTATGTAATACAAACGAGTCGGATTAATTATTGGAGAATAATATAGAATCAGAAAACGAATGTTTTGATTCAACACTTTTGAGTTCATGGGTTTTGGTCATGTTTCGTTAAATCGAACCATATATAAAAAATTATAAGTGTTTCAAAATGCGTTTTGAATTATTTGAATTTTCTAATGAGCGTGTTAGAAAAGGTATTTTTCGTAAGATTTTTTTACATATTTCCCCCTATTAAATTTCTCCTAATTAACTTAAAATTACTCAATTGCCCCTCACAAATATTTAGGAAGGGGATACATGTAAATAATACTTTAATTGGTTAATTAAGGGTAAAATGATAATAAAATAAGTTATTTTAAATGAATTGGATAAATATGTAATATATAGGTTTTAGGAAGGAGAAATTTGTAATAAAGTTTTAGGATTGGGTAAATATGTAATAAAAGAACTTAGGAAGGGGATATATGTTTCGTAAAACCTATAAAATAAAATGTTTGTCAACGTTTTATCTTTTCTATTTCTAATGAGCGTGCTAGAAACGATTTAATCTATAAAACCGGAATTTTTTGAACGTTTGCTAAACGTTGACATTCTAATGGGCGTATTAGAATCGGTTAGGTTTATTTAACGATTTTAATCGTTTTATTTTCTAACTAGCGTGTTAGAAACAATTTAAAGGCTTCAAAACGTTTTGTTTAAACGTTTAATTTTCTAACGAGCGTGTTAGAAGCGGTTTATTGTATAAACCAAAGGGTCTTTTAAAAAAATGGTTTTATCAAATCGGTTAATATTCTAACGAGCAAGTTAGAAGTTGCAGAAATATTATAACGAGCGTGTTACATAATACTTTTTTAACCTAAAGGAGTTAAAGCGGTTTTTAACAACTTGGTGTTGTTGTGAACAAACAAGCTAATAAAGAAATGTAGTTTTAAAATTACCATTGTGTCCTTTTAGCAATATTCAGTGTACAATAAGTACACTCACAGACTACGTCATCACAGCATCTGAGAGTTGTACACAATGCTTAAGAGATGTTGAATTTGGCTTTTGTAAGTACTTTAATTAACTGTTAAAATGTAACTATGTGCATGTAGTTTACTCTATAAACACCTTGTTGTTGAATAGATTAGTAACTATTCAAGGTGGGAGTACCACTGAGGGAGAACCTCAAATGAGTGATGTTGTGATTCATGGATTTCTTGTGCGGGGGAGCCTAATTGCTACTTGAAGACATTGTGGGAACGATTTCGGAGATGTACGAAATCATGCGGACATTTGGTGTTCGTGGATAGTTCTTACTGTTTGACGCATATGTTCCTGTTATGACAAACGATTCAACGTTAAGAACTATCTCCTTGCTGAGAAAAGCATGACACTTATTGATGGTCGTTAGACATCAATAGGGAAATGTAGAACTGAGGTTATCTATATTAAGTACCCTAGTTTTGAGAGTTACTTTATATGTTCCCAAACATCTCAAAAGGGTATAATATCTTCTAGTAAGCCTACTAGAGATGGATATTCAATCTCACTATGAGATGAGTTTGGGATTTTATTCCTAAGAAAACCTTTCTCATTCAATGCTATCGGAGCATTGTGGGGGAGTTGTGTTGATTCGGTCTCTTAGATGGGTCTAGAGATATTATTAACATATTGGATAATAGTAGTATTCAAGATAAGAACACTATGAGATTTGATGTCTACAAATCATACATATACTTGTTGAACTATTGCATTTTATTGATTTGCTTTTAAATGTTGTTTGGGTTCAATATCTTCGGATAACCCATACATAGAAATAAATCAAATGTTTATAGTATAACGGATAGTGCAAGAAGAGATTTACACAAAGACAATTTACGAGTTGTCACCATGACTAAATGTCAAGTATGAGCCATCACACACCATGTGATGAGTGTATTAACATGGATACAAGATATGTTGAGAGTATCAACATTGTGAAGATTCACATTTGTGAATTATAACATATGAAAGAAATATATGTTATTATTGTAAATGACTTTAATAAATCATGCGAGATTTATTATAGGAGACTTACAATAACGATGGATTTGTAGTTGCGTCTACCACCATCAATGTTGTTTGAACTATACGGAGGATTTATTCTTCATTTTGGTAGAGTATCCCAATATATGGTTTCAAGGAAACAACAATGGAAATGTATACAGCACTTTAGACAAATGTGATTGCCTTGTTTATGTGTCAATCTAATTGACTATATTTCAAACTTTAGTGATTTTATACTGGTAGCATTCATCGTGTTGAATGTGTTCACCAAAGTAACTCATTTTTGAAGTTCTTATGAGTAAATGGTGAAACTTTTGGAGAACGAAGGCACATATCCTAATTTGACTGAAGAAGTTAAGTATGTTTGAGTAACATACTTTAACTTTTGAGACTTTCCTAAATACCGAGGTGTTGGGATGATGAATAAAGTCTTATTAATTTGTCTAAACCAAGTAATGAATGTTGACAAGAGATAGTGCGGTATCTCTTGAGGCTGTGAAGAATCAGATGATGCATTTTCTGTTCACATGCTAAAGTATTGTAGTCTAAAGCATGCTAGACCAGTACTTGTTAATTTAGATGCTCTGTGGAGATTAAATTAACTTGAAACATTCATAATATGTGTACACACAAGAAGGAATTTATGTATGGACAAAGCCATAAGTATAACTTCATTAAGTCAAAACGGGATAACTTATAAAAGACGATTAACTAGATCATGAGGAGAACTCATACACTAGTAAGTGTAGGAAGTTCACACTAAGGCATATGTTTCCTAAACTTGATCAAAGTGCAAGCAATGTTGGGGGGGGGGGAGGGGGGGGGGGGAGGAGCCATTTAATAAACAACCCATTAGGTTCTGTTGAAATGGTATTTGAGAATGCATTCATAAACCCCGTCTTAGTGATTGGATAAGTTTATCCAATAAGACTTAAATGTGGTGTAACTTGCATTTGATAAGAATGTGGAATGTTTGGCAATAAGAATTTTGGTAACCCATTTAAAGATTGCAAACATGTGACTAAGTGGAGTACACAAGGTCATAAGGAGTCTATCTAGAATGTTAGACTTGGATGCCAATTGGTAACATTCAGAATCTTGGTAGATTTATGATATAGCTTACCAAAGACATGAAGGAAATGTGTTACGCCTTGAAGAGCGTTTTTTGTAATTCTAAAGACTAAAAATAGATCCAGGTAGAGTTCATGGGTTATAGTCTTAGGAATTAATAAAGGGCAAGAATGACTTGTGAGTCAAGAACACGTTAAAACAACTTATCTCAATTGCAAATTATTGTTGTTGACTTTACAAAGTCAAAGATAATGTCTATGGATCCAACAACCCGAGGGTTGATGAGAGATCAAGTTGTCGAATGAGACTAAAGCCCATGGAAAAAGATACATGGAGGTAACCTAACATAGTTGACTGGAGATCCCAAGATCTAGGTTCAATAGGACAACTAATCTATATATCTAAGGGTGGTCACTGTGAGGCAAGCTGATATATATATATATATATATATATGTGTTTATATAAAGCTAATATATTTGGTAATATATCCCCTAAACTATAAGGGTGTTTAAATACGTCCTAGTCCATTCCTGTGACAAACAGTGACAATGTTGTGAGGCTAAGCAAGAAAATGTTAATGATTTGTGAAAATCAAGATAACCTATTGCTTTTAATGATTCGTGTGGGAATCACCTATGTGAGAGAGAAGTAGGGTCGCTTTGAACGGATTTTGGGGCAAAAATCCTAGAGCTTTCGCAGAACCAGGCTAGTGTTCCAGGACCATAATAGGACACGACAGTGAGGGGTTGGCTAGAACAGGGTGAGTGTTGTGTGAAGTGTATTATCGTCTACATAAATGGGGGTATGTTCAATGACATCGTGTCTACACACCGCTAGGAGACTAAGTATGCTTCACAAAGGAAGGTTTAAAGGGTAACACCTACTTATCCTGCAAAGAAACATGTATGGATGGATCGATCTCAATGTGAAAATAAATGAGTTTTTTTTTCACATGTGGAGGATTGTTGAAAAATATGTGGAAATGAACGAGTTTTGTTTTCTCATATGGGGGATTATTGGAAAAGTTTTGTGAAAATAAAATATAAATTATATTAACTTGAATTTCTTTAGTTGAAACACCAACTATGTCTAATTCAAATCCATTCAAAATGTCTTTAAAAGTCGGATGTTTTAGTTAAAAGTCTTAAAGGTTTTAAGATGTTTCAACTCTTAAGTTTATGGAGCATGAGGTGTTTCAACTCATGAGTTTATGGAAAATGGAGTGTTTCAACTTCTTTTTCAAGTATAAATACAAAGGTGTTCCTTGGTTGAAAATACACCAAACAACACAATCTCTCTAGTGTTTTCTCATTTTTTTCTCTCTCTAAAGAATTCCAACAATTCTTTGATCAACTTCATCCATTTTCTTTAAGGTACAATCCGGGTGCTAGAGCCCTCCCCGACAGTACATACTCCTTAGGCCATTGTACCATGGGAAACAAAACGGGGAGAGACCCGAAATTTATTTTAAGGGCCCTGTGTTAAACACGATCCCCGGCCACAACATTCTTCTTCTACCCCATTCTACGTTTTGTCTAATTTTTAGTATATTTTCGTATTGCAATTTACTGCTTTCCTAAATAGGATTTTGTTTCGTTTATTGTAATCAATATATAAAGTGTTTTTATTTCTTTTATACGCAAACAGTTCCTACAAATTTCTATAGATTTAATATTATAAATTGAAAGAGAGACAAATCCCAAATCATAAACTAAACCCTAAAATAAAACCCATTTAAATTCATATAAAATCCACACTAAATTTCAATAAAAGATACTCATTTAAGAAGACGGGTTTGATGTTTGAGAGTTCTAAATCCACCTCAAACAAAAATGAAGTAAACCTCATTAGATTTACACTGAATTCCAGTGCGATAAGTGGGTGTTTGAGGCTCACCCAAATATAGAGCAACACGGAACTGAGCGAGGCAGTGTAATTGAGCAACGTCAATAACTCCGATGGTCGCTCAACCTTCTTTGATTTGCTCACCCTTCTCTGATTAGATCTCAAAACCAATACCTAATCCAGCACATGCGTCGCCACCATCTCTTTGCCAAAATTGATCAAATACGGACCTGGACTCTTTCCACAAAAATCAGAACTTGGTTCATCCGGCTAAGATCGCGGGATCCTTCTTTTTCTTAGAGAAAAGAGAGAGAGAGACGAGAGAAATATGAGAGAGACAAACTGAAGTGATGTATAGGAAGACACGCGGGAGAGCTACACGTGGTGGCTAACGTGTAAGAATATTAGCAACTTGTATCATTTACATAACAGACTAGTACGGTGACACTTTAGCCACCAATTACCATTTTTAAAGTATTATATAAGGATTTTTTCAAAATATATTGAAGTAAAAGGTTAACACTTATACCGATGAATCAAGTATGACGTATAGTTGTGTGTCAAAGTATTACGTATAGCTTTGAAGTTTGGAAAAATTGATCCGTGGTCAGGGGCAGATTTACATAGTGTCGAGCGGAACCCTCGAGTTTCGAAATTATAGTAGAAAACTATATAGAAAAACTGGGGTGAACCTCTTAAAAAATATAGGGTGAACCCTTATACAGAGATGAAGAAGAGAAACTGAAGCAAAAATGACCAGAATGTTTTGGTCTTAAAAAGCTTCGGTGAGAATAACGATAGGAACGACTATGCAGGTTGTGCAGGCTTTGTTGATGATAAGAATGGAGAAGAAGAAATGAAAAACCTAATAAGTTCCTAACTTTAATATTTGATAAAATAGGCCTTTTAAAAGTCACGTGAGAGCCCATTTTTTTTCTTTTGATTGAAATGGAGAAAAAGTCCAATATAATTGTTTCTTCTTTTATTTAGTTTATTGTTTATTGATTTTCAATAAGCTTTTTGGTTTTTATTTATATATAAAATTGAAGAACACTTTTTAATAGGTAGAAATATTTTATACGAAAGATATTTTGATAAAAAAATTAAAATATTATTATTATTAAGTTTAAAATGCCAATCAAAGTAATGTTAAAAAAAGTCTATAACGTTTGCGTGTTTGTAGTACGTGGATTATTAAAAGAAGTAATCAACGTACATAGTGAATGCAAAAATAAGATTTTGAGATGTGAATTTGAAGTGGAATGATGAGTTGATAAAGGTAGAATGATACGTGTGGGAACCTGAATGAGGTAAGTGATCTTGTCAAAATGATGATGGAAACAAATTAATAAACACATTGATTTATATTATTTATATTATGTATTTTTTAATTTTTAATGACGATATTTTTTTATTATTGTATCGTATTTTTGTTATGTGATGAATCTTACCCGACCCGAACCATCGAACCGAAATTTTTTATCTCCGATCCTATAAAATTAAAATATCTAAAACAATGAACCCCTTGAAAAAAAACCTTGATCCGGAAGTGTCTGTGGTCGCGATCAATTGGAAAACGGTATATCACTATTTACTATTAACTATTACCATTATGAAGGGGAAACTCCGGCGCCGCCATACTTGAAACCACCCATCTTATACCTACCACTTGATCCACGTCGGATTCTAACACTTATCACTAGGTTCTTTGTATTATCTCTTGTAATTTCCTCCAATACCTAGGGGCATTGTTGGAAATCCGTCCATTTTCACTAGAATCTCATACTTCATATAAAGTTTCAATCTTCCCATTTGCTCTCACCATCGATCTCAACTCTTTCCAACTACGATATTCATAGAAAATTTTCAACTAAATCATCCACTTAAGATTGAATGAATGTAAGCTGATGATGTATGGTGATTCGAGATTATCGGATGTGATTGCGACGGATATGAACTCTTTATTGCATTCGGATGGTGAGTTTTCGAAGATGAAGGAGTTAGTTTCTTCAGATTCCTATTCCATCTACAATCATCATGAGCATAATCACAATCACAATCTCGGTCGGAATCAGAACCACATTCAGAATGATCGTAACCTATCTAACCGACAAAATGAAAGCTCGTTAATGCGTTATCGCTCAGCCCCGAGCTCGTTCTATGCAAATATCCTTGAAGAAAGCGAGTTCGAGGAGTTTCTTGCGCCTCCTGTGGGCACATCCTCGAACCACGAGTTCTTCTCAGAGCATCAGCAACAACAACAACAGCAGCAACAGCAACGCCAAAAACAACAACAACAACAACAATTTCAGTCGGATTCTTGTGAGTTTAAACGGTATGGATCATCATCATCAGCATCTATGAAGCTAGAACCCAAAGATTCGGGGATTCATCGTTCACAGCAAATGCCACATTTGCGACCGGGTAACATGAACGGTGTTTACAATCATCCTAATCTTGAGAGTTCATCAACATTTAGATCTATGAATTCAACAAGCTCAAATCTCATCAGACAAAGTAGCTCTCCAGCTGGATTTCTGTCCACCTTGAATTCCGAAAGTGGTAACTTTTTAATTCGATTATTAAAATCTTGTTTATTTCCACTTGCAACCCTTCAAACACACTCCACAACATTCAATATCAAGTGCTGATCCATAAACGTTAACAGATTTGTCGTTATCATAATCAAAATTAATATTTAATTACTTAAGTTGATTATGGTTTTCTTTGTTATCTTTGTATATTTCAACTTGCATGCCATTCTTAAATAATTAGTTATACTCCCTCCAATGAAATCGATGCTTTTAAAAACAAATTACTGTTTAGATCCACATTTTTTCGATCAAAGTTTTAACTTTTAGTTAAACGGCAGTATCAAAGCTATTAATTATATATAAATAAAGTAGTTATTGACCTTAAAATAAAAGAAAATTGGAGATAAACATGTAGTTGACTTTGTTAGCTATAGGTCGCTTGGCTTTTGGATACTAGAAAGATCATTAAGAAGTCAACGTAAAAAATATAACTTTTTATTATTTATATAAAAATTGTTGTCCAAGTGTTAACATCTTGTGTTTATTGTATAACTGTGCTTTGTAACATTATCTTTTAGAGGTATATGATTCGAATTTGTATGTTTTGAACAACATATTCGTCAACTTTATACACCTCATTTTAATATTTAGTTTTAAACTCTCTAATTTAAGTAGATTTGGATCGAGAAAAGATTCCAATATTCCCGTGCTTTTGGAGTGGGAACACTAACACATGCTTCTGGCATAAAATTAAGTAATTGTTTCTTTTGTATTTTTAACATAAATCTTATCCAGTTTTAAGTATGTCTTAGGTCTATTGTGCAATTAATGACAATTTTAAATAGATAATGTGGCAAAGGGAATATGTTGATGTCATACAATTAAGCTTATATGTCAGACCTTTCAAAACTAGGTAATTTTGGTTAATTTACATCAAAACTATGTCATTTTTGTTAAATTCATACAAACTACTTATCCTAATTTTACAATCTACGTCAAAACTTTCGTTCATATAATGTTATTCATATCACGTCTCTTTCTTGTATGATAGTGAACACAACTTTTCAGTTCATGAAACATGATAAAAGGAATGCGGAGTGTAAAATTAGAAGAACTAGTTTGTACTTATTTAACTAAGTAGCGTAGTTTTGATGTAAATTATTTAAAACGACGTAATTCTAATAGATTGCAGATATAGGCTTACGTGTGTGACAACGTCATGCTCATTTTTCTCATATATGTGTATATAGGGGAAGGTTCCACTACAAAGTCTATTTTGCTTAAAAAGGCTAAAAATGATTTGAAAAATGACACGAGACAACTCTAACGAACTCCGAATTAACTCATTCTAGCGGAGTTGGAATCGTCTCGTCGAGCCCAAAACCTTAAAGCTAAGCCCTACACCCTAAAGCTAAACCCTAAAGCTAACCCTAATTAAACCATAAAACTAACCCCAAACCCTAAAGCTAAACCCAACCCTAAAGCTAACCCTAATTAAACCATAAAACTAAACCCTAAAGCTATATCCTAAACACTAAAACCTAAAGCTACACCCTAAATCCTAAAGCTAACCCTAATTAAACCCTAAAACTAAACCCTAAAGCTAAACCCTAAACATTAAACCCTAAAGCTAAACCTTAAAGCTAAACTTTAAAGCTAAACCCGAAAAGCTAAACTCAACCTGTAAAAGCTAAATGCTAAAAGATAATTTCTAAACTCTAAACCCTAAAGCTAAACTCTAAAGCTAAATCCGAAAAGCTAAACTCAACCTGCATAGTTAATGTCTTGCAGGATGTTTTGAAGCTTCTTTTATGTGGTAATATGTTGTAATATGATTCATAACATGATTGAGAAGAATACTTTCAATTTTGACAGCAGGTTTTGCAGGCATGACAGAAGTGGATAAAACCACTTCCTCAAGTAGATTGAATAATAACATCAGTTTCTCACCAGGACCATCTTCTTCATCAATGTTCTTACCTCAAATTCCTGAAAACCGGAATCAAATAAATAATTCGACATTCAAGAGCTTGAAAAGGACTAGAGATGGTGATACAATAACGTTGGACAAACAGGTTTCTGATCTTGATTCTAACACTGCCACTCTAAAATTACATACTATTGCATGCATATTGAGTTATATTCTTTGATTCTTTTAGGATGGATTATCGGGACATTATACTCCTAGTTTGGTCCACCATTTGAGCTTGCCAAAAATTTCTTCTGAATTGGCAGTTGCTGAAAAATTCTTTCGATTTGATCAAGACTTGGTTCCTACCAACAGTCGTGCAAAAAGAGGATGCGCTACACACCCACGAAGCATCGCAGAGAGGGTAAGAAACACTTAAATTTGTTTCATATGTTTACAGACAAAACATAATATATAACCGAATTGAAGTGACACTACTAGAAAACATGTATATTTACAAAAGTTTTCGACAAGTCACCAACAAAATAAATTTTCCACAAGTTAGCGACAACTTTTCGACAAAACAAAAAAGTAACCATAAGATTTCCTACAATTTTACGACAAATTTATTAAATAAGTTAACTTATTTATTTAATATAATCGTCGGAATATTGTCGGAAACTACAGACGAAAGGCTTTTGTCGCTAATTCGTCGGAAAATTAGTCAGGACTTTGTCGGAAAAAACATTTCCTACGGAGTTTTTTTCCTACAAACACTTTTTGTCGGAAACTTGTGCTAACGGCCAATTCCGACAAATTTCCCACAAAATCTGTTTTCGCAATTTTTTTAGTTTTTTTGGTAGTGTGAAAAGACTTAATGGCGAGGTGTATGCGCAATTTGCAGGTGAGACGAACCCGAATAAGTGAGAGAATGAAGAAGCTACAAGACCTCTTCCCTAACATGGACAAGGTAAATGTTTGGACCTTAACAGTATAGTTTATTTAGTTACCATTAATTATGCATAAATTTTGCCTTAAACATAATGTGGGAGATCTCAATTTTTTCCATTTCACCATTTGCAGCAAACAAGCACAGCAGACATGTTAGATATGGCTGTTCAGCACATTAAAGATCTCCAGAAAGATGTGCAGGTAAACCGATAAAATCATCGTTATGAATTTCAAAAAATGAAGGCCACAATTTTTTAACTTTGAAAAAGGATAATGGTTGAGTTATAGTTTATTATTCGAGTCATGAAAATATAATTTATTTTATAATAATGGTATTTTTGAAAAAAAAAAGTGGCAAATGGTTGCATTGACCCAAAAAAGTGGTAAATGGTAAAACCATGATTATCAATCACGGTTTCAGTTCGTTTGCAAATACCCAATGATTGGGTGTCAGAAACTTGCCAGAAGTACAGTGAAATCGTGATTCCCAATCACGGTTTCAGTGTTACTATTTTAACTGAAACCGTGATTCGTAAAAACGGTTTCAGTTACTTTATTGCAAAACCATTAACTTTATTGCAGACACGTCTCTCGATAATACCATTTTGAACTGAAACCGTGATTGGGAATCACGGTTTTACCATTTACCACTTTTTTGGGTCAATGCACAACCATTTGTCACTTTTTTTTCCACAAATATACCATTTTGACGAAAAATTCCATGAAAATAGGGTGCTTAGGTTCCAAGTTTGTTTATGATTATCAGTTGGGTTTGTTTGAGTTTGTATTAGGTTTCGATTGGTTTGTTTTCTCTAGTATATATAGGGGTTACGTAATTGGTTTTAATTGACGAGTTTTAATAAAAAGATCATAAAGAGTCGTGACTAGGAGTTAGTCACAAAAATCCTGGTTCATTTTCTGCTTTGATATTAATTAAGTCCAACAAAAAGATTCATCTTTTCAAATGACATCCCTCAATACCGATCATATTATTATATTCTCATGAACATTCTTTTGTTATGGGTGCAGAAGCTCAAAGATGCTAGATCAAGGTGCATGTGTTCAAGTAAACAATAACCGAAGTTCGATCATACAACTTGCTTTCTGATAAGTCTTACAATTGAAAAAGACGAAGACAGTACATCAAGCAATAGCCAAGCAAATCGTCCGTACATGTACCCACTAGTTTGATTAACGTGTAGTTTAGGTTTATCAGATCTCAAACATTGTCACTACTAGAAAATATACCTTTAGTGACTCGCAATACGTGTCATAAAAGGGGGTAGATGACATGCCGGAGCTCGTCATGTACCTCTAGCTGGATCAATGTGATAATCATTCTAAACTCATCATGTTAGGTTTGAATTTTGTTACCGTTGAAAATTTTCAGGTGTAGCGTGTGCACGTGTGTTTATTGATAACTCATTTAAAGTAATTTTGAAGCTAAGAAACTTTTGAACCACGTTAATTATTAACATATATAAAAAATGAGGATATAATACTTGTTACAACTAACAAACAATTCTTGAATATACAAACAGTTACCAACTTGTTTGATCATGTAATATTTCAAGGTAAAGAATATGCATGGCTGAAGAATCAAATTTGTACTTATGTGTCATGCATATTTTCATTATTTTAATTTAATTTAATTTTTTGTATATATACATTTCAATTCTTTGATTATAATAATTTATGTAAAAACAATCATAAATGAATATTAACAATACATAAAATATCGTATATAAATATTAAGTACATTTTAAACCAAAAGGTTATTGGTCCAATATCAATGTGTTTCCTAATGTCCCTGACTAGCTATATGGTTATCGGTCCCACTCATATTTAAAAATAAAAGAAAGAACAATTATATTACTTAAAAATGGAGGTGATCATGAATAGTATAATCGCCACACACCATTTGTCATGTGTGTTTTCACTTTCTTTTTCTTTTTTTACTCTACGTTTCAATATTGATTTTATTGAAAAATGAGCCGCCGCAACGCGCGGTCATAACTTGCTAGTTTGCTTTATGACTCCTAAATGAAAACAATACATTGGAAGAGTTACAGTTGAACCACTGTTGAGAAAATTGCCTAGTGGTGGGACGGTCGATCCATGGTCGGACCGTCGCATCGACCGTAGTCTTCTGCTTTGCTTCAGTTCTTGTTTGCACTCTTGTGTGCATTTTGAATTTAACCTTGTATGGTCTATGTATGGTCTGACCGTGCCATTAGCTGTTGTCTTGCTTTTTGTAACTTTTGAGTAGATCTTTTATGAATGATCCATGTTGGATCCACCAATCAACCATGAGGGTGGCTTCTATGCACATTT
Organism: Smallanthus sonchifolius; assembly: GCA_023525975.1. Classification (NCBI taxonomy): domain Eukaryota; kingdom Viridiplantae; phylum Streptophyta; class Magnoliopsida; order Asterales; family Asteraceae; genus Smallanthus; species Smallanthus sonchifolius. Next base: position 17,648,422 of record CM042018.1, on the reverse strand, counting down.
TGTGAGATTTTTTTGTCATTTTCATCCGACTTTTTGCTTACGACATAATGGGGATGAGTTATGGATATACGATCATTTATAAGTAACATCTGATATCGCATATTCTTATTTTTGTCATCATAAAAATGATGTATTTATAATTTTGAGTGTGTATGCACTAATAAAACGTGTGCTTTCCTCCACAAGTATCACATTAAGTAATGAAGAAGATCCAAGAAGAAGCAAGTCTTCTCAACCCACTTTTGTATGTCAATAACTAGTATGTAGAATGGCAAGAAATTTCTTCGCAATTACCACTAGAATGCAAGCAAGTGTAATGAGATGACACCCTTTGAACCAAGACAAACCCCAATCAATCTTTAAGTGTTTGTAATAGTGATCTCTCTCTTTACCCACTCAAAAACTCAAATTAAGATCATTAACTTCCTTATAGAAAGTTTTAACAAACAATGTTCCCAGAAGATAAATTTACCGCGCACTGTCCTTTCCCAAAGAAAAAAATAATAAGATAGGCATATGTATAAAAGATGTAAATCTAATAAACAATGAGTATATGTCGGTTGTTAAGATTGGGGCGAACTTAAGTGGTTCGCTTATTTTTTGTTTCATTGAATTCGCCTGCAACTAGTCTGTTAGGATAGATTAAGTTCGCCTCTTACCTTCGCTTCAGTTAGTTTGTTAGGATATTTCAATTTTCTATTTAAACTCAGTTTGTAATCATTTTATTCTTTGAATGAGAATCGCATATTAAAAATTAACATGGTATCAGAGCAACGGCTCGATCTTCATCAGTCATCTTCATTGTTCTGCATCAATCTTCATCCATCATCTTCATCATTCCGCATTAATCTCCATGATTCTCATTCCATTTAATTGCAGAAAATGATTTTATAAATCTAATCCATGGCTTTGTAATTATCTTATCAATTTCATTCATCTTTTTCATCAATTGTTCTTTGCAATTGATTTCATTCGATTCACTTGGATTGAATTTCACCTCAATTATTCCTAATCGGTGTGAATTTTCAACTCATTCCTTCTTATTCGGTTAGAATTCCATCTCATTCATTCCTATGTTTGATTTCACTTCACTGATTTGTTTCTATTTCATCACTGTGTTTCTAAATCATCATTCAGATTCACTTCGTTACATCTTCATCCACAAGTGTTACGGCTAATTTCAATTTGTTCATAGTTCATCATCCAATTGTTTTACAACAACTCATCATCTTACTGCATTCGAGTCCGAATCATCATGCTCAAGTTGGAGCTTTGTGGCTTTTCATCTGGAAGTTTTTGGTTGTTATTGGGGCTCACGTTATCATGCTCTTTGGCTCAAGTTGGAGCTCACGTTATCATGCTCTTCTACTATTACCATCAAGTTATCATTCATTATGTTCAATTGCTATTCCAGTTTTTGGCTCCTCATGATCAAGTTTTCAAGTTCTCAAGTTGGAGCTGGAATCACCAACAACTTGCAGGGGTGTTGGTTGTTAAGATTGGGGCGAACTTAAGAAGTTCGCTTGTTTAGTTTGCTTATTTTTGTTTCATTGAATTCGCCTGCAACTAGTCTGTTAGGATAGATTAAGTTCGCCTCTTACCTTCGCTTCAGTTAGTTTATTAGGATATTTCAATCTTCTATTTAAACTCAGTTTGTAATCATTTTATTCTTTGAATGAGAATCGCATATTGAAAATTAACACTTTATAAGCCTTGCCTTAGAGACTTCCACCAAATATACTTTAGTTCAAAATATAACTTTGGCTCAAAACATCCTGGTTAAACAAGCAACAAGGCATGGGAGAGAGACATGACTTAAAACGTCGACCGAAAGGTGCTCCAAAGCAAGGATAAGAAAACCAATATTTACTCCAAAAGTATTCTTATGTCCTTTTCATGTTATCATACATTTTATGTTGTCCTCGTGGTTTTATCTAACTAGAATCCATTTGTTAAAACCATAAACACATAATAAAAACCATGAAGTTACTTGCATAATATATGTTACCATGTAAAATACATATTAACTATGTAATGGTTTAATTTAATGATATTATTTCATTAATTAATAATAGTAGACTTAGCATCAACGGCTGTATACATTTAAACTGAATTAAACGCGTTGGTAAAATTAATTAGTGTGTGACCTATTAAGATTATATATCAATGGTAAACGTTGTCATATGTTTTGTCTTGAGCATATATAAAGAAGAGACTAAGACCATGTTACGTGCATAATGTTGATTATTCTATGTTAATGGACAACATCGTGAGCAGATCGATTATCAATTCAATCAATTGAATAATGAAACAAAAATCAAATTAATAAAACTTACTTGTGGGAATCGCTACTTTAGATGATGAAGATGATGCCATGTTGATTCCCGTTATGATACATTGAATCTGATGGATGATTATAGAAGATCCTTTATGGTGTTCTAGAGAGAATTCTGATCAATATCTGATAATGATAACTGATATGAGTTCGTGTAGATCTTCCCTATTTATAGGTATCTAAGGGAAATCATAATTGCCCCTTAACTATTTATTATTTACAATTATTCCCATCAATTAATTATCAGGGACTAGTTATGTCATATTGGTGAAGTTTAACAAATGATCCGTAAGGCCATACTAACGAGTTATTTCCAACATTCTTCCACTTGCCCGAGTGATAAATTGTGATGAGCATTCATTAAGTTTGGCCAAGTTAAACACTCATCAAGTTTCATATTGAAATTATAGTAGAGAGTTACAGTCATTCGAATTGTAATCAATTCGAGACCCCCAACAGCCATACTAAAGTCTCAATATAAAACACTTGTGATGAGCATACTAAAGGTCACAATAGTCCCAATATCAATTGTGATGAGCATTCATTGAGGTTGTTGTCAACTGTTGTTTATGACTTCTCCATAAGATTGGTCCGTCTGCTAACGTAAAGATGTACCCCGGAGTTGATTTCTTATTATCTTTGCATTTAGCAAAGTCAAAATGAGAATATCCAATCACTTTCAAGTTATCACTTCTTCTATTGTTAATTTATAGTCTTTCGTTCCTTGTAGATATCACAACACTTTCTTTGCTGCTTTCCAATTATCTAGGCCAGGGTTAGATTGATATCGGCCTAGCATTCTAGCAATTTAAGCAATATTCGGACGAGTAAAGACTTGAGCAAACATCAAGCTTCCCACTACTGAATCATAAGGTATCAATCTCATTTGATCCTTTTCAATCTCTATTTTCGTACATTGGAAAGAACCGAAAATGTCTCCTTTAACTACTTGAGCTACTGATGGAGAGCAATGTTGCATGTTATAACGTGTAAGAAGACGATCAATATAAGCCTTCTGAGATAGCCCTAATGTCCCATTGGCTCGATCTCGGTGGATTTCGATGCCTATTACATAAGAAGCTTCTCAGAGATCCTTCATGTCAAAATTTCGCGAGAGTAATCTCTTTGACTCATGCAACAAATCTAAATTATGACTTGCAAAAAGAGTGTCATCTACGTAAAGGACAAGTATAGCAAAATTGATCCCACTCATTTTGAGGTAGGTGCATTGATCCACTTGATTCTTGATGAAACCTTGTTTTTTCATGACTTCATCAAATTTGAAGTACCACTGATGTGATGCTTGTTTTAACCCGTATATGGATTTCTTTAACTTACAGACTAAATGTTCCTTAGGCTTTAGGTTTGAAACCTTCAGGTTGATTCATAAACACTTCCTCATGTAAATCACCATTAAGGAAAGCGGTTTTAACGTCCATATGATGTAGCTCTAAATCAAAATGAGCTACTAAGGCTATAACAATCCTCAGGGAATCCTTTCGTGAAACAAGTGAGAAAGTTTCCTGATAGTCAATTTCCTCCTTTTAAGTATAGGCTTTAGCAACCAATCGAGCTTTATAGCGTTCAATGTTTCCATTAGGATCTAATTTGGTTTTGAAAACTCATTTACATCCTACGGGTTTTGCACCCTTGGGTAATTCAACCAAATCCCAAACACCATTCTTATTCATGGAATCAAACTCACAATCATAGCTTTATTCCACTCGGAAGATTGATCACTATTAATGGCTTCATTATAAGATATTGAATTGTTACACTTTCCTATATCCAGATCAACTTCATTAAGGTAGGTTACATAATCATAAAAATTAGTAGGCCTTCTAGACCGTGATGACCTCCTTAGTTGATTTTCGGGTTTAAGGACTTGCTTTTGTGTGTTTGCTGTGCCTTCATTTACAGGGATGTTTGGAGCAACATGATGTTCTGAGGAAACATGAGATAATGGCGCAGTGTCATGTAATTGTGTAGTGTCGTGTACAAGAGATGTAATAGGAGGTAAGTATAAAGAGCCTATCCCCCCCTCCTCTTGCACTTCTTGAATGTCAAAGTCTTGACGTTCACTTCTCCCACTGGTCTTAGAATCCTCTACAAACCCAGCAAGACGAGTTTCTACTATGCGAGTAGTATGAGTAGAGTAATAGAATCTATATCCCTTTGAATGTTCGGGATATCCTATAAAGTAACGACTGACAGTCTCCTGTCAAGTTTTCTTTGTGAAGGATTATAAAGCTTAGCTTCGGCAGTACAGCCCCATACTTTTATATACCTTAAGCTAGGTTTACTTCCTGTCTAAATATCTAAAGGAGTTTTAGGGACAGACTTAGAAGGAACCCTATTCAATATATGAACAACTGTCTTTAATGCCTCTGCCCATAAAAAAATCAGGCAAGTTTGTGTTTGCTAACATACTTCTTACCATATCCGTAAGGGCCCGATTTCTTCTCTCAGAAGCACCATTCTGCTAAGGAGTACCCGACATGATAAATTTGTTCACAATCCCGTGTTCTTTACAAAAAAATCAAATAAAGGACCGGGAGCTTGACCAATTTCGGTATGTCTACCATAATACTCACCACCTCTATCTGATCTCACTACTTTTATCTTACGGTCGAGTTGATTTTCAACTTTAGCCTTAAAAGTCTTAAACATGTCAAGTGATTCAGATTCATCCTTAATTAAGAACAAGTACATGTAACACGAATGAGCATCTATGAAAGTGATAAATGATTTATGTCCTGATATTCCAAGGAAATAAGGTCCACTAATGTCAGTGTGTATAAGTTCCAACAAACTAGAACTCCTAGTGGCGCCCTTTTTAGATCCCTTTAGCCATTTTAACTTTAAGGCATTTAACACACTTTTCAAAATCAGTGAAATCGAGATCAGATAATACTCCATCCTTTAAGAGTCTTAACATTCGATCTCGTGAGATGTGGCCTAAATGTTGATGCCACAACATGGATAATGTTTCCGAATCTTGTTTTCATTTACTAATATTTTCATTCACATTATATGATAATAACGATTTTGAAAATTGATCATGTAGTTCTAACTTATACAGATCTCCATCCAGATAACCACAACCAATGACATGAGAGTTTACAGTAATAGTGACTTTGTCATGTCCATGCAAAACCTCATAACCGTCATGATCCAACTTTGGTACAGGTACTAAATTCCGATTTATTCTCGGTACATACAAAGTATCATAAAATTTAATACAATGACCGGTTTTCATAATTAATTGCATGGTTCCTACGGCTTCAACGTTAAGTTCATCACCATCTCTCATCTTAATTGTCCTTCAGATTCTTTCCAGTTTCTGGATTGTAAGGAATCCTTGTGTATGGTTGGTAACATAAACCATAGAACCAGATTCAACCCACCATGTGTTAATTGGAACGTTAATATTAAAGGACTCAAGTATCATGAATAGATGGTTACCTTTCTAAGCCAACCACTCCTTGAATTTGAGGCAATCTCGTTACTTGTGCCCTTTTTATGGCAAAATTTACAACGCGTTGATCCCAAGGAGGCTTTTGAGCTGGAGGCTCCACTTGTACCTGCCTTCTGGACTTTATAGCTTTCCCCTTTATCAAAGTTTCCCTTCCTCTTTAATGGGTTGGTGGTGGTGACGTGAACAACATCAGGTTTTTCTAGCTTCAGATGTTCTTCTTGCACGCACATTGCAATCAACTCACTCATTAACGACTTGTCTTTCTGAGTGTTATAATTGATCTTGAAAGCATCAAAGCATGCCGGAAGAGAAGTCATGATAAAATGAACTAGAAACCATCGTTGATTTTCATGTCTCAGCCCTTCATTTTATGAGCTATGTCCCTCATCAACGTTATATGTTCGCGTACACCACTAACCCCATCATACTTTGAGTTGAGCAACTTGAAAATTAAAGTACTCACGTGGGCTTTAGAAGATCCTTTGAATTGTTCCTTTAGTGAGTTCAGATAAGTTTTGGCATTTTCTGAATCAGGTATTGCTCCCTTGATTGCAATTGAGATGGAATTCTTGATTATCATCATAGACATGCGGATAGACCTTTCCCATTTGCCATACTCTTGTTTCTGCTCTGCTGTGCTTTCTACAGTAAGAGTACCGGGAGCATCATGCCTCAGGGCATAATCAAAATCCATCATGTGAAGAGTAAGTTTGACTGCATCTCTTTAGGAGGCGAAGTTTGCCTCAGTCAGAATATCAATTATGAAGTTAAGGCTTATAGTGGATATTAGATTGACATAAGTGGAAAAAGAACGTTTAGAAGAGTAGAAGTTAGTTGTAATATGGGGTAATGAGAATAAAGTAGACAAAATTAATATATTGAAGATGCAGTCTATTATAACACCAAAATAATAGACTAAAGTATGGTTCTACTTGAACGTTAGCTTCGTGTTGGCTATGCCCAAAGTCCAAATGTTATGAACATACATAAGGTATAAAAATACGACACATAAATATAACACATCACCTTTGAGCAGAAGTGTAATATCTATGTATATTAGCCTACATTTCATCATGTGTATTATCAAACAAGTAGCCGTTGGGTTTATTGTATGACAATGCGCACAATTATATAAAATGGTAACGTTAAACTTCAATGTCAAATCAAATGATGTACTGTTGGGTCAATCATTCAATCTTTCATTGAAGTTACCATTATGTATTTCTATGTCGTGATTTTGATTTAAGACATATATAACGACGTTGATCATATTAGAATGCAAGTGTATTATATAATCATGATGGCATACAATGAGAATACAGAAGCATTGATCGAATTCATGGATTGCAGTTATCAATTTGTCATTAATTCATTAATTGCAATCGTTGATCTCAGACGTTTATTCATGAGAATTGTGAAATCCATTAATTCATGAATTCATGATAATCAAAATTCGTAATTGATTGCAAAATTATCAGTTATAAATTAATCAATTAATCTTCGCACTAAACAAAAATTTGAATTTCAATTTGAAATGCATTAATGAATTGGATAAGGATTGTAGCAAAACAATAATTAATTTCTAAAACCCATTCATGAGTTTGGATAAGAATTACAGTATACTTGCGTTGAGGAATAGAAAATTAAATATCCACAACCACTAGCTTAGCCTAGTGGCAAAGGTGTATACCAGCACTTTACTGAAATAGGGAGGTCTTGAGTTCAAGTCCCACTTGTGACAAAAAAAATGAGGTCCAGGTTAGGCCAGGGGGTTCCTCACCTATGGAGGGTTCCACTCCCATCTTATGCCTGAAATACATAAATTTTTCCTTTGATACTGCCTTAGTTAAGAAGTCAACAAGTTGCTCATTCGTATTGCAATATTCAAAAACAACCTTGCCTTGGCTCACCATCTCTCTAACAAAGTGGTACTTCAACTCTATGTGTTTTGATCTGCTATGCATCACCGGGTTGTTGGATAGATTGATAGACGACTGATTATCACAGAAAATTGTTTTTGCTTTGTCAACTTTGATTCCAAGATCTTCAAGTATTCTTTGTACCCAAATAGCTTGACATGTAGCACCCATAGCTGATATATATTCAGCTTCAGTGCTAGATAATGCAACCATATTTTGTTTTTTTGAGCACCAAGAAATTGCACCGCTTCCAAGAGAAAACACTCTTCCTATCGTCAATACATGCTGCCCAGTCGCTGTCTGTATAACCCACGAGTTCCAAGTGTCCTCCTCTTTTGAACCATAACCCAAACTGAGTTGTAGAAGCAACATACCTAAAAACTTTCTTTGCTGCACCAGCGTGAATCCTTGAGGGAGACTGCATGAATCGAGATAGGACACTCACAGAGAACGCCAAATCTGGTCTTGAGTGTGTCAAGTAGATAAGCCCACCAATAAGACTTCTATAACATGTTTCATCAACCTTGCATTCACCATCATCACTTTGAAACTTATCATATGGACTTATGGGAAGATCTTCATTCTTGCATCCCTTAAGACCGAACTTATTGACCAAATGAGTAGCATACTTAGCTTGACATCCCAGTCTTCGTTTGGATAACCTCCGGCCCAAGAAAGTATCGAAGCAAACCCATATCAGTCATGTCGAATACTTTTTCCATCTCATGCTTGAATTCTGTAATAAGAAAAGAACTAGAACTTGTACAAATTATATCATCTACATATAAACACACGTAGATAATATCTCTTGTATGTGATGACTTAACATAAAGTGTGGGCTCATTTAAACTTCGATGATAACCAAGGCTTGTGAAATACCCCTCAATCTTATAGTACCAGGCTCGAGGGGCCTGCTTCAACCCATACAGTGCTTTACTAAGTTTGTACACCTTTGATTCAATCACATACCCTTCAGGTTGCTCAACATATATCTCCTCCGATAATTCTCCATTCAGAAACGCCGATTTTACATCCAACTGGTGTATAAACCAACCTTTTTGAGCAGCTACAGCGAATACCAATCGAATGATTTCAAACCTGGCTACCGGTGCAAAAGTTTCTTCGAAGTCGATTCCGTATTTTTGAGAGTAACCCTGGGCCACAAGTCTGGCCTTGTAGCGAAGAATCTGACCTTCAGGACCAAGTTTTGTCTTAAATAGCCATTTAAGACCTACAACATTCTTTCCAACCAGGTAGGGACACCAATTCCCACGTTTTGTTCTTTTCTATAGCAGCCACTTCATCATCCATGGCTCGTTGCCATTCTTTTCTCTTGACAGCCTCCTCATAAGTTGACGGATCAACAATGTTCAAAGCAAACTGACAACTGGTGTATTCTGCAGCATCTTTCAACTCTTGGGTGTTTGCATACAAGTCATCCATACTACGTACCTTTAATGGAGCAGAAGAAGGGGGACTATTATAAGTACCTTGGTCAAAAACTGACGGAGACATAGGAGAGGTTGGAGTTGGAGTTGTTGAATGTAAGTCATCATTACTTGTAGATGCATTTGTTGGACCACTGGAACTTGTACCTTCCTCACCGGGGGCCCCACTAGACAAAGACTCTTCATTTAAATTGACATGTGATGTACTGCCCTCATCTTGACTTGCAGGAAAAGGGTCAATGTATAGTCTGACATAGGCTTGTTGGTCACCTTTATAGCTTCCTTTCCAATCCCACTTATCATCTTCAAGAATAGTACAATCACGTTCACGCCTTGTTTCAAATTTCTTAGTGTTTGGATTATATAGCGATAACCAAAGCTTTGGGCAGAATACCCAATGAACACCATCCTCGATTATCTAGTTTCCTTCTACCCTGAGCATAAACATGACTGTACGCAATGCAACCAAAAATACATCTGATTTGTTGAAACATTCACTCTCATTTTCTACCAAGGCTTTAAAGATTTTAAATTTCTCAAATGCATCTGATTTGTTGGCAAGAAAGTACACCCAACACATCCGTGTAAGGTCATCTATGAATAACATATAGTATACACTAAGCAGTGGCGGACCCAGAAATTTTTTTCATCAGTGTCGGAGAATTTTTGGGGTCGATTGTCAATAACTAAATATTAGTTTTTTTCGGCTCGAGTCGAATCGGGTCGGGTCACACATTAATTAGGTAAGTCCTAATTTCGTCTCGTTGATCAGGGTGATAAGATGAAATTGGTGGACGTTCGGTTGGATCCCATGGAATATTATCCAAATATATGAAAGTGGAAGTCTTAGAAGATGATGACCCAACTTTTCTTTTAAGAAACCTTTCAATATTCATAATCCTAAAATTGGAAAATTAAACCCAAATAAACAAACAAGTTTCACATTTTGACTAATCACTAATCAAATACACACATAAAATATAAATTCAATTAACCTATAAATTAAAGTAAAACACATAAATTAAACTAAAACACAAATAGAGAGTGGAAAGGGGGTTGGGACTAAATCACTAACTTGCTTGAGTGCTTCCAAGTTAAATTTCTTTCAATAATTTTCAGTTGTTGACTTCAATCGTCAACCTGTTACCTCATGTTTCCAATTTCCAATTTCAATATATTATATTAGATTAAAACACAATTTCAACTTTCATCTTTCAATATATTAAAGTATTAAACTAAAACACAAATAGATAGAATTAAAGTATTAAACTAAAACACAAATAGATAGAATTAAAGTATTAAACTAAAACACAAAGTATTAAACCTGCTTCAATTTTCACTTTGAAATTCTTTCAAACTTCAAATCTTCGATCGTCGGCACTCCTGTCGCTTGGTTGCCTTGAGATAAATATGTAATGCCGCAATTTTTTTTTAACACTTAATTAGGTTTAAAAAGTTTAAATGAGTATTAGGTTTATTTATGGGTCTATGTGTAATGTGTTATTTGGGCCTATTTTGTTTAAAAGTTTTTGGGTTAAAGTTAAACTATTAAATGTTTGGTTTAAAAGGTTAATAATTAATGGGTTAATTGTTATAAGATTAAATGTTTGGTTTAATTGTTTTTTTTAAATCTATTTTCCGAAAAATATTTCTTTCGGTGGATTTCAAAATTTTATGGGGGTCGGTGTCAAAATTTTATGGGGGTCGGTCGAAAATATACCATATATATAACAAAAAAAATATTTTTTTAACGGTGTCGGCCGACCCGCCCGGACCTTAATAGGTCCGCCAATGACACTAAGTCCAATACTTTGAACATGCATGGGGCCGCAAAGATCAACATGAACAAGTGCTAACTTCTTTTTGGCTCTCCGTGAATGTGAATCAAATGAGAGTCTTGTTTGGTTGCCAACAATACACCCTTCACATACGTCTGATCCTTTGCAACCCGATGACCATATGCTTGTCATGCAATGTTTTTAAGCTATTGAAATTTAAGTGAGCATACCTTCTGTGCCATAAAGACGAAGTAGAGGTCTGGATGGGAGTGCACACCTCGGTTCTTGTAGCATCAAACAGGAACATGTTATTATTCGAGACCATGATCTTCATTAGTTCAGTACCTTTGCTTCTTATAACACACTTTCCGTCTTCAAACAGTAGGGAATAGCCTTTCTTCATTAATTGACCCACACTAAGAAGGTTGTACTCCAATGATGGTGTACATCACCAAGAAGTTTGTAAAACTGTCAGCACTTGTATAAATTCGAACCATTCCTTTACCTTCAACAACCAATTTCTTTTTGTTTCCCAATTTAACTTCAACAACCAATTTCTTTAGAACCAGTAATATGATTCGAACATCCTGAAAAGAAACCAAAGGCTGTTTGTAGTACTTACAATTGGATTAGTCATGAGTGCAAACAAATCTTCATGTTGACTCGTAAAATTCATAAATAAGTGCTGCACTTATTCACCTTCTTGTGTTGGTGCTTCAGTTATGACACTGGCATGTTGGTCTTCCTGATTATACCAGCAATCTCTGGCTAGATGCCCATATTTTTTACACACATGGCACTGCGGTACCCGGATTCTATCAAAGCCTCTTCCTCTTCCACGGCCTCTAAAGGATCCTCGTCCCCGTCTTCTTGTATTGCTTGCATTTGGCCGATTGTCTTCTTGAATTACTTGTAGGGCATGATCTTCCATTTTTTCACTTTTCTCCATAGATCTGATGTTCATCCTTTCTTCCTGGGACTGTAAGGAGCCCATTAACTTGACAGAGGAGAGTTGAGATAAATCAAATGAAACCACTATGGATGGGACTACATAATCAAATTTTGAGGTGAGACTTCGTTAGATTTTCTCAACTATAACTTGATCTGTGACTTCTTCTCCATAGGATCGTTTTTGACTCACAATTGCCATTACTCGTGAAAAATACTCACCCACTGCCTCTCCTTCACGCATACTAAGATTTTCGAAATCTCTCCTTAGTCAAGGGCCGGCCCATTGGGCCTGCGGGCAACACGACCGTAGTGGGCCCAACATCTCGTGTGACTTGAGGATTGTTTTCATTCTGATACTCCAGTGACCATACCCTTCGCCTTTAAACACCGGAATCGGAGTTGGAGCAGTTGGTAAAGTACTAGTTTGATCACCCATGAGGGACAACACTGGTACACAATTGAAGGATTGATCACTCTAGCTCTGATACCACTGTTGGTATAGAACTATAGTTTGGGTTTATCACGAATAGCAAAAATAGAAGATAAGCTCTCAAGAGAACTTTTATTGCTTTCTGAATGAATCAATAAAGCTGCATACATGGGTCTTTAAATAGTGAAACAAGCTAAGGTAAACAACCCACTAAAGCAAAAGAACCGGACTAGCTAGGACCTATTCAATAGGCTTTATTCAAATTCAAAAGGACTAACAGAAATAATGCAAATAACCCATGTGCTAAAAGACTTCTTCATACTTGTTCTCACGTGCCACATGCATGGGAGGTTTGAGTCACATCTTCAACACTCACCACATGTTGTGGCTGCATATCACAGGATCCACCACCGGCGTCGCCGACTCGAAACAACCAGCAAAGGGGCGGCCGACAGCCCAATCACCGATTCAATTACAGCCACCCCACCTCAGCCAGGTCGCCCTAATCGCAGCCTGCATCAGCAGTCCTCCTCTTCTTATGGGCCACGGCCCAATTCCTAGCCGACGCCGCCTCCATCATATTGGGCTCCTTGGTGGGCAGCCCAACCACCTTTCCCATACCTGGCCCAACCGGGCTAGGCTGTACCGTGGGCCAATACCGTCCGCCCACCTTGTCCCAACACACCTGTTTCCGATCCGCTACAGGCCCACCTCACGGATGTCAATCCGTTGGAGCCCACGGATCTTGGAGACGCTTTTTAAGCAATTCCTATAGACCTGGGAGATAAGCAATGGTACATGGACTCTGATGCTACCTCTCATATCACTGCCGACCCCAGTAAGCTTCACATTCCCTGTGTTAATTTTATGAAAATCTGTGTATGTTGGGAATGATAATCGAGTGCCAGTTCACGGTTTGTGTCACACTACCCTTAGGGCTGGCAATTTTGGACACAGACCTGTTAACACGACACGACACGTAATTAACATGTCTCATGTTTGATCTTAACAGGTTTCGTGTCTTAAACAGGTCGACACGTTAGGGACATGTTAAATTCGTGTCTAAACAGGTTAAAGACATGTTAACCTGTTATGACCGGTTAAAGACATGTTAACATTTAACAATTATTTAGTATTTACCCAGCCCAAGCCCAAGCCCGGTCTTCTTCTCGAGACAACCTGCGTATGTTTTACCCAAGCCCAAGGACATGTGTTAGTTGATACCTGCGTAACTGCGTTACTATGTTTTAGTTTAGGCATCAAGCCATCAAGCAATCCAGCCGGCAGCCGCATACCACTGATACCAGTCTTCTTCTCGGCCTCGGCCTCGTCAGTCACTCAGTCTTCTTCTCAAAAGGGCTCATCAAGCATTCAAGCAATCCTTTCTAGCATTCAAGAATCTGTCAAGAAAGGGCTATTACTTTTTCCTGCACTCACGTAAGTCGAATCCGTTTTATTTTGAAACCCTAACTCAGTTTTATCGGCTTTTCTGATTCTTCGATCCTTCTGCAACTTAGGGTTTTCTGATTCTTCGATCCGATCAAGAATCACCATTTTCCCCCAATCAATATGAACTCTAAGGTACGTTGTTAGCATCGATTCACTACAAATTTACATTTCGAATCTTGTATGTTAGATGTGTATTTCAATTAATAGTTGTGAACATGTGGAATTGAATGGTTGTGTTTGTAGTATGATTAATAGCGTGCAAATACTTGATAGTAACTGTTCTGTTATTCACTTAGTAAAGATATCGTTGAGGCTCTAATATGCATAAAAGATTGGTTATTTGTAGATTGTAGTAATGTCTTTTTCAAAATTTCCTTTGATTTTTATAAGTTTTTTACTTAGTATTTTATTAATAGTACATATTTGTTTGCAGGTTTTAATGAAGTTAATTTAAATGAGCTCACGAAAGATATAATGTTAATTGACATTAGTCGTGAATCGGATACTTTAAACTCAGTGAACAAATGTACCAACTCCAAATACTACATGTAGAATGAGTAGTTTAGATGTTGAAAATTCATTTATTGGATTAAGAATGAGAACTTTAGATGGTTACTTTAAATGAAATACCGATATGTAATAATTATTTGTGTGTTGGTTCGAGCAATTGTGTGCATGTTTGAAATTGAAGATAGAAGAAGAAAGCCCCGTCGAAACTTGGAATTGTCTTTAATGGATGCTTTGATTTGACTTTTATGGGTTTTTGTTTTAAAAGTATTGGATTAGTTATGATAATGGATGTTATGATTCAAATTTTTATATTTTTATGAAGTTTTGGTGTTTTTTCTTTCATTACATATGTTAATTTATTCTCTATCTAAACATGTCCCTTAACAGGTGACCTGTTTCTTAACAGGTTATGTTCATGTTTGGAAAAAGTGACACGAATAATTATCGTGTCATGTTCGTGTTTAACACAACAGATCATCGTGTCTTATCGTGTCTTGTCTTATCGTATCGTGTCTGACATGTTATGCCAGCCCTAACTAACCTAGCCACTACTCCTAAAACCCCTCACCTTAAAAGTATTCTTTACACCTCAGATATTTGTAAAAACTTAATTTATATCCGCAAATTCACCACAGATAACTCTGTTTCTATAGCCTTTGACCCATTTGGTTTTTCTGTGAAGGATTTCAAGAATAGGAAGCTCTTGAGCCATCACAATAGCACCGGTCCTCTCTACACATTCAACACCCGAGCCCCCGCTCATGCTTCCACATGTATTGAATATTCTGATTTTTGGCATGATAGATTAGGCCATCCTAACACTAATGTCATGAATTTTTCTTAACTCTCGTAAATTTATCTCATGTAATAAACTTCGTTGTTCGTGCTTTTGTAATTCACACCATTTATCCAAACATAAACACTTACCTTTTGTTATTTCCAATTCTATTACTTTATACATGTTTGACATTATAAACTATGACTTCTGGACTTCCATTGTACTAAGCAAAACATGATACAAGTACTATATGGTTCTACTTAACGATCACACTCAATATACTTGGGTGTTTTCTCTTAAATTTAAATCTGAAACTTTTTTTAAATTCTCACAGTTTTACACTTACATCAAAACCCAATTTCATAATCCTATCAAATCATTCCAATGTGGCATGGGCGGTGAATTTGACAACACCACTTTTAAAAAATTTTCTCCCAACCGCAGCCTCCAATTTGTTTTTATATGTTCTCACACCTCACAGCAAAACGGCAAGGCCGCATGCATGATTCATCGTCGTAACGACATCATGTTATCACTCCTCGTCCACGCTTCCTTACCACCCTCCTTTTGGGTCGAAGCCTTACACAGTTACACACCGTTGTATACCTTCACAACATCTTACCCACCAAACTACTCCACTTCCACTTCCACACCCCACCTCCGCCCTCTTCCTAAAACATCCAACGTATGATCATCTTTGCGTTTTCGATTGCGTATGTTATCCTAACCATAATGCTACCCGACCACATAAGTTATTCCCCTCGCTCCTCCCGGTGCGTCTTTCTTAGATATCCGACCAACTATCGTGACTACCGATGTCTTGACCCGGCAAATCATCTCGAGGCACGCCACCTTTGATGAATCCATTTTTCCTTTTGCCAACCCTTCTCAAACACCTAGTCACTCTTACACCTTCCTAGATCCCGACACATCCCCCCTCTTTTGAAAACAATTCAAACACCGCCCCCACCATCTCTACACCCTCCCCTACTCCTTCACCACCCTCCCCCACCCTGTTGGCCAGCCCCTCCCCTCTCCCATCACCATCGTCGTAACCCCCCTCCACATCATCCCTTTCATCACCTCCTCAAACCCCACCCCAACCGCCTCCCCCCCATTCCCGACCCATCCCATGGTCACTAGGTTCAAAAATGGGATCTATAAACCAAAGGTACCCCTTAGCCTTCACATAACCACCACTTCCTCCAATATCCCTTATCTCGACATCCCACAAACAGGCCCTAACCGACCCGAACTTGCACTCGACTATGACTGACGAGTACTGGGCTTTAATTGCGTGGGAACTTGTGCCTAGACCCCGGGATGCTCATGTTATTCATGCATTTTGTTATTCTACCACAAATATCATACCAACGACACATTACAATGATACGCGGCTTGTTTGGTTGTTAATGGTAAATCTCAACAGGTGGGTATTGACTGTGACGAGACATTTAGCCTAGTGGTTAAACCGACACCATACGTACAATTTTTAGTCTTTCCACATCCCATTCTTGGCCTATTCACCAATTAGACGTGAAAAACACCTTCTTACATAGGGATCTAAACGAAATAGTCTACATGTCCTAACCACCAGGTTTTGTAGACACCTCTAAGCCTACACATGTTGCCGACTTCAAAAGTCGCTTTATGGGTTTAAACAGGCTCCACGCGCATGGTACCATAGGTTTTCCACATATATCTAGAAAAGTGGGTTCAAGACGACTACCAGTGACACTTCGTTGTTCGCCTACAAACAAGGTGATAATATGGATTGTTTATTATTGTATGTCCATGATATTATCTTAACCGCTTCTAACAGCAAACTCCTGCAGACTTTTATTTACACACTTTCCGGGGAATTTGCAATGTCTGATCTTGGGCCGCTTCATCAGTTTATCGGTATACTGGTGACACACAACAAAGGTGGTCTCTTTCTATCATAGGTATCCTACGAGGTAGACATTTTAGAGTTAGCCAACATGCAAGCTTGTAAACATGTGCTACCCCCGCATATAGTAACTCTAAACTGAGTGCAATCGTCTAACAACCCAAAATTTTAAAGAAAATAAAAGTCCAGGGGCTAAAGTGTAATTAACCCAAAGTTATGGGACTAAAAATGAAAAATTCTGAAATCAGGACGGTTCCGCTACCAGGCTCCGGACGGTTCGCTACATGGTGGATAAGGCAATGATGAGAGAATGACGCGTGTCTGACGCGTTTCTGATGACTCAGCCCTATGGTGGGCCGCTAGAAGGTCCATAACTGTCCGCGCACGTCGCAATTTGGATAGCGGACCATTATCCTACCTCTTGACGGTCCGCTACGGATGGCGAGTTCAGCCTATAAATAGGCGTGTTGAGCCGTTCATTCTCACACAAACAAACACTCACACCACCACACACACAAGCACGCTTATCGAGGAAGAACTAGCACGGCGGGTACAAGCGCAACAGTTACAAGTGCGGTATGTTAAAGTTACAAGCGAGTTTCGGAGAGGCGTTTAAGCAATAAACCAAGTGTAGAAAAGACCCAAAGGTTAATGTAAATACACTGGACTCCTAGTTAAATAATACGTGTTTATGTGATTATGTGGTATGTGTAAGACTAAAGTACGGGGAAGAGGTGAATTAGTTGGAACCCTAATCCCGAATAATGGAGTAATCACGAAGTAACAAAGGGGTGGTGGGAATGCTGCGGAGGACCCTATATATAAACCTCTTTGATATTTCGGGGTGAAACCATTATAAAGGTTTGGGGTAGGGACTAATAGCATGGCATAAATACATGCTAAAAATATATGGAATGGGAGCCTTGATCCGAAGTAAAGGAATATCCAAGAGACATTAAAAGGCTGGTGAGAATGCTTCAGAGAACCCTATATATAAACATCTTTAATATATCAGGGAGAAGCCTTTATAAGAGATTAGGACAAGAGTGAATTGCAAAGCATGATAAGAAATCATGTTATACGTGATAAATGTATGGAAGTAAATATTCTTGCATTTATTGCTACTACACTGTTTATTTTAGTTCCTACTGCTTTTCTACTTATAATTTACGTAAAAACAGTCAGTCAAAATCGTTTATTGTTGGGACGACAATAAAGTTTCTACTTTACTTGCTCTCTTTACCAACAAGGTTCTACCTACTCACATCCAACAAGGTTCTACCTACTCACATGTTGATTAACAAGCCCTACGTACGTGCATGCTTAGTGATCATGGTTATACATTCGAGGGGCCTATTCACTTTTGTGTTGTTTGAAGTTCTCCATAAATACTCATCTCCTTCACACATATGTGTAATCACAATAAAGCACGAGTTAGTCAATTAGTCGGAAAGTTGTTCTTACTAGTAATATTCTTTAGAGTTTAAACATGTTTCCGACCTATAATAGAACTAGTAATCTTTCTATATTCAAGATTATTAGGTTGTGGATTGAACTTTGGAGTAAGTACTCTTATCCTTAGTTTAATTTTATAGCAATGTTAAGCAACCTAACTTTGATACTTAAATTGCAAGGCATTAAATCCTAAATAAATGTTTTTTTAATAACAAATTGTTTACTCCTAAATACCACCTAAACCTACATTTATAGGATTTGAACGGTTCATTTATGAATACACTTATACTCCCAGAGCATTAGTCACTTCATAGTTAAAAAGGTAAACAATTTTTATTGGTTATAATAATTTAATTTTTTATCAGTTTGTAAAGAAAAATTTTTAAACAATTCATTTATGAATTATATTATCATGTATTACTTTACTTGCAGTTCAAAAAAAATATATTTATCATTCTAATTTACCAATGTTTTTACTCCACATATATTTTTCTATCATTTTTATAAAAACATATATACTAGAAAAAATTTTATATCACGATGCCTTTAAAGACATTTTGAAAATAATATAAACAATATATTAATTTTGTATAACATCTGTTAAATACAAATAAAAAAATATATTAAAAGAGACTAAGAAAAAAGTTGAGTTATTACTGTAAAAAGTTGTTGGTAAAAGGTAATTGATGTATAACAACAAATGTAAAAACACAATTATAACCCTGAGTCAAATATTTCTGTTTCCGCCACCGAAAGCAATCACCAATGTCTTTAAACAATAATGCCAAGGCTTCTAAATAAATGTATTAAACATGCATATGAGATTATAACACTCTTTAACACACTAATGATCTTCAAATTTACCATCGAATGCACTTACATTAATGAGAATCAAAGCACAAATATCAATTATTTTAAAATATTTTGACCTAAAATAAATAGTAATCCTCATTATCGCCAACAAAATCTTCATGGATACCAAAAAGCGTTAAATTAGTTAACAAAGACGTTAAAATTTCAAATAGCTCATGTCTAAAACCATCAAGGTTTTCTTCTATGTAATAAGAAAAACAGACAATTTGAACATAACTCGTGTATTTGTTGGTTAAAATTTACATAATTAATTGTTTACTAATACTATGAAAAATTAAATTAGTATAAAAATGTTTAGATTAGTGTTAAAATTTAAAACGGTTTGGTAATTGAGTAGTTTACACAAAAATTATTATTTTATATATATATATATATATATAGGGGAAGGTTCCGCTAAAAAGTGATTTTTTGCTAAGAAACGCTAAGAAGTGGGTCAAACGAACTCCGATTGAGCTCATTCAAGCAGCGTTGTAACCGTCTCATCGAACTCTAATCCGGACCCAAAAACCTAAACCCCCCTCCACCCGCACCCCCAAAAACCTAAACCCCCCTCCAACCCCACCCCGAAAAGCCTAAAACCACCACCCCCACCCCCCAAAAACCTAAAACCCCCCCCACCCCACCCCCTCAAAAACCTAAACCCACCCCACCCACCCCCAAAAACCTAAACCCCCACCCCCCAAAAAAAACCTAAACTCTAAAATTTAAACCCTAAAAGCTAAACCCTAAGGCTAAAATCCTAAAATTCAACGCTAAGATCTAAATCCTAAAAGCTAAGATGGTAGAGTTCGACGATACGGTTCCAACGCCACTGAAATGAGCTCAATCCGAGTTCGTTTGATATCGTTTCTTAATGTTTTTACGACTTCTTAGATTTCTTAGCCGAAAACAACTTATTATTTATATATATATATATCTTTAATAATCCCAAACACCCCTAAATTGAAGGGCAGTTGAAACAAGGTAGTCTTCAAAACCCGTGTTACCTTGCTAAATTTGAAACCCTATAATTCGTCTACTAGTTTGAATTTTGGTATGTTTGATGAGAGATGGCGAATTATCATGGGGATTTCAGTCAGAAGATTGACTACGTGTTCAAGATCGTACTGATTGGGGATTCTGCTGTGGGGAAGTCTCAGTTGCTGGCTAGGTTTTCCAGGAATGAGTTCAGTTTGGATTCGAAAGCAACGATTGGTGTTGAGTTCCAGACGAAGACGATGGTCATCGATCACAAGAACGTCAAGGCTCAGATTTGGGATACTGCAGGTCAAGAAAGGTGTTATTCTTATCCCTGATCTTCAATCTTGAGATTTGATAGTTGAATTTCGCAATAAGAAGCTTTGAATCTATTAATTAAGGGGTGGATTATTGATTTGGGGGTGTTTGCAAAAACTGATTATAGTTCCAATTTTATGGATATTGAGGAATGAGAATAATGAGATTTGGAGAAACACTTGATTATGTTTACTTTTGGTTGCAATAGTCTCTTTGAAAACACACATCCAAACACCCCCGTAAGTGGCTGAAATAGTTATATACTAAAATGAAGAAACTTATGATGTATGCATATGCATATAGGTGTGAATTTCCGACACGGCACGAACCTAACACGGTATATGTGGGTTTGGATTTAGTCTTAACGGATTTCAGTCGAACCTGTGAACACGATTTGTTGAATGGGTCATGTTCGTGTCAACCTGACGGGTTCGTGGGTTGACCATTTAACCTATTTATTTTTATATCTATTTTTTAAAATGTGTTTTATGTAGTAAATTAAAATATTTAGGTACTTTTTATGCTAAAATTTTAAGGATCAAATACAAATTGACATAGTTTAACCTTAGTGCTTAAAAAAATAAAAATATATTTATATATTTGTAGTTTTAAAGTAATAATATGCAAAAAAAATTTAATAATTTTTTTTTCAAGTTAAACGTTTTTTGTGTCAACCTGCGAATGCACATGTCCTATTTAGGTTCATGTTTTTGACATGATTTTTGGGTTCGTGTTGTGTTCGGGCTCGTGCAAAATTTTCTGGTTCGACCAACCAACCCGTGAACACTACCCGTTTAGCATGCCTAATATGCTATGAACTCTGCAACATAGATCGCTTGCAATCGTGTGGCTTGTGGTGGTGGAGATTAGTGGGTCAGTGGGTAACAGGAACTTTTAACTGCAAGAAAGCAATGACATTAGATACCCCTATTAGTAAAATATTTGGCTGGCCTAAGGATCATAGGACCCGACCCCCGGACCCCTCTTTAGTTCCGCCCATAGTTGACTATATGGTTCACTATGTGGTGACTAGTGCTTCAATACTAAGAGTAACTTGAAAACAAATATCTATTTGCACGCATGGTTTAAAAAACGGTCGAGGCGAGGCGGTAGGAAAACGAGTATGAGGCGACGCCTCATAGGGTAGTTTTGTACGTACGCCTGTAAGGGCTGAGGCGTTCAAAAAAATGTGAAAGGCATACGCCTCGAGGCGCGCCTCTTGCTGTTTTAGACTTTCGATGATGAAATTAGTTAGGAAAGTTCTATATTTATAAGATATATAATTTTTATATGTTGTTTAGACTTTCTGTGATGAAATTAGTAAGGAAAGTTCTATATTTATAAGATATATAATTTTTATATTTATTTTTTAATTCCGCCTCGGGCTTACGCCTCGGTTCGCCTCGAGGCTTACACCTCGTGAGGCGAAGGGAAAACGCCTCGAGGTGCGATTCCGTTCTTTTAAACTTTGTTTGCACGCGATATTACATATTAGAAGTACATTTGCAAAATATATACTAAAAGTTTATCTTTGCTGCATGTTCAATCATTACAGATACCGGGCTGTGACAAGTGCCTACTACAGAGGAGCGGTGGGAGCAATGTTGGTGTATGACATAACCAAACGACAATCATTTGATCACATTGCCAGGTGGCTAGAGGAACTACGCGGTCATGCTGATAATAACATTGTCATTATGCTCATAGGAAACAAATCCGACTTGGATTCTACACGCGAGGTTTCCACCGAAGATGCAAAAGAGTTTGCAGAAAGAGAAGGCTTGTTTTTCATGGAAACATCTGCACTTGAAGCCACAAATGTAGAACCTGCATTTTTAACCATTCTTACAGAGATTTATCGAACAGTCAGTAAAAAGTCTCTTATCGCTAATGAGGAATCTGAGGGGAATTCTTCCCTTCTTAAGGGGACTGATATTGTTGTTCCGGGTCAAGAAGTTGTGTCCGGAAGAAGCAAGGTCGGTTGTTGCTCGTCTTCGTGAGTCACGCGTATGTCGCAAAGGTTTGATTTTTGGTTCTTTTGTATGAAATTTTATAATTGAATTTGAATTACTTTCTCTGCTTCTTTGCCAATAGAAATGTATGCAACTGTATTACAATTCATATGAATTCCAAATTATAACAATACTCAAATGTGCATCTAACTCAAACCCAGAAGTGGCTTGACCACCCTCTTGGGGCGGTCAGACTGATGGGTTCTTGCGGTTTGAGTTCTAGGCCACCGTCTCCTAGCAAAGGATGACCAACACAGGGTAGGATCCCTGGCACTAAGACTGGACACCAAATTTATAGTATGCTAGTCCAAATTGTTATGAAATGTTTTGGGTTTTTACGGAGTTTGCTTTAAAAATTTTAATATGTTAAGTAAATAAAAGAATGCACCCTTATTAGAAAATAATATATTTGGAGATGATGTTTATTTTTGGTTCTTAAAAATAGTAAAATTTATTTTTGTTTTTGTAGATGGTTATAGAAAAGAGAATCATAAACTAGTTATTTGTTGGCGATGCTGCTCTATAGTCATGTTAGAAAAAAATCACGATTATAGATAGGTGACATGTGACACATATGTCGTGTAACATTTTGTATCCACGTATTGCATGAAATTTATGATTGAATTTCTTTTGTACGTAAAAGACCTCTCGCATGTCACTTTTCATCACGTATCATTAATAAAACGCATGTTTTACTTATGAAGTTCAAGTCATGTCATGTATGGCACATAGTTTTCACGTATCTACTTACTATTTAATGCATAAAGCTTGAAATTGATTTTCATAGCATATTTAAACACGTAGTACTCACACAAAGATGTTTTTATGGTGGTGTTTTTTCCTATCTACGATGGTGATCCAAAGTGTTGTTATCGTGATTCGTCGTTACGTGAAGTTATCAACGTATTGAAAGGAGAAATCACGATAACATGTTGGTCATGACATCTAATAAAAGAATGGTGTGTATGAGCACTTTAGTGCTTTATTTTATAATTAATTACACAGACCGTTCATGTGGTTTGGCCAAACTATGGTTTTGGTCTCAAACTTTAGGAAATTAATGTTTTTATCCGAACAGTTTGTCAAATGTAACACATTTGGTCTTTAGAGTGGATGTGTATTAATTTTTTATCAATTTTTTTTTAAAATGACAAAAATACCCTTAGGTAAAAAAAAAAAAAAAGCCAAAAAACAAAAATATCACTTGCATCCGCTTGCAAATAAAAATACAAATAAAATATATTTATAAAGTAAAATATGGAACCCACCGGGCGCTAACCCACCACTTCATCTTCTTCATGAGACCACCGCCTCTCCACCACCACATTCTTCATCAACCATTTTGTGTAAAAAAATATTAACTAGTCGAAGTTCGAAGCCAACCATCGCAATCACAGGCTACCCTTCTCAAGTCTTTACTCCACCATTCTCAAACTCCATCTCTCCCTGTTAAACTCCATCAACTTCGATTTTCCGGTGAGAAAGCAACATATCTGTGGTGGAGTACGACATATTTCAGTCGAGGGGCTTGGTGGTGACGATTTTCAAATGCTGGTTATAGGATGAGATCGGATTTTAGGTTAAGAAGATGGTGAGTTCAGGCCACGAGGTTGGGTTACAGCGGACCATCGAAGTGGCTGTGGTGGTATTATAGCTCCAAAATAAAAGGGGGTGGAAGTCTCACCAGAAAAACAGAGATGGTTGTTGGGGGTTAGTGGTTGGTGGTCGGAATCTGAGAAAAAGGAGGGAGGGAGAACCGCCATGCGATCTGGCCAAACCATCATGCGAGTTTTCAGATCTATTAATACCATCGTCAGAATTCTTTCCAAAATTGTCATCGGGAAAACTAGGAAGACAAAGGGTCAGGTTTGGGAAGTACATGGATGGTTGGTGTTCGAAATAGATGCTCAAAACACAACATATTACAATGGGCTATTAATATTAGATGGTATGAGGTCATTAACTAAGGAACATTATCCAACAATCGTTTAACGTATTTAAACGGTAAACCGCGTCAAGACTAGTTATATATATATAATTATTATTTGGAGTAATAAAAAAAATATTTATATGTATATATATAAATAATAATTATTTAATTATATATCAATGATGTATTAATAAATAATTATTTATTAGTTTTACAATTAATCTTGTAATTATGCATTAATCTAGTTAGTTTAGCAACTAACCTTGATTATTATATAAATGAGTTTTAATTAAGTAAATAACTAGGTAATTGGCATCTAGTTATAAATCAACTAAAAGAATCATAGTGCAACAAGATAGACACTTGCATGCACAACTTACAAGCTATCTACTTTTGAATATTTAGGGAAAGGGAGACAAGGTTCTTTTCTTTCTCCTATTAGCCGATTTTTTCCATGGATGGCAATCATTGGATTGCCAAACTAAGAGTCTTGTTGGCTAGATCCATGCATCTCATTTTTTTCATGCACCGGAAGAGGATGATCGAAGCAAACTTCTTATGACAAGTGCAAGTAGTCAGAAAGTTGAAGATACAGAAAGTTGGCACTATGGTAAGATTCGAGGTGGTAGAAATCAAGGTTCTGGCAGAGGAAGAGGACGTGGAAGAGGTCGAGGAAACAGAGACAAAAGTGATATGAGGTGTTTTGAATGTGGTGAATTTGATCACTTAGCGTACGAGTGCACCAAGTGGAAAGATAAGGGAAATGATTAGGAGAAAGAAGCTCATCTTGCTCGAGGAGATGTGAAAGAGATACTAATGTGAAGAATGGTATGTCTTTGATAAGATTAGGAGGTGATTGTTGGATTAATCTTGTCATGGTACAAAATATGGAGGGGTTTGGTTAGTAATTTGGAGACCAATTATTTTGAATAAATTAGAGTATGACTAGGAGTCTTTTTATTTAATTTAGTAGAGAGAATTCCAATGCTTATTTGGTTTATCTAATTGGTATTTATTTTTTAATGTTTATCTGGTTGAGTTTTTGAGTCACGTACGAATTAAGAGAGATTGGGCGGTGGAGATGATGAGTTAAAGAAAATTAGCAGGGAGGAATTGGAGCAATATTGAGAAGCTGGATTGAGAACTCTTGGAATGAGAAATTGTAATTAACAACTTTGTGTTTGACTGAATTTATGGTTATTAGTTTGATTTTTTATATTTATGGAATGAGAAATAAGATTATTTATGTTATTGTAGTTATGGTGTAAATGAGATAGTAATGCATAATAACAGCAATTGTATTTTAGTGTAAACAAGGTTCCATTTGTTATAACTAATGATGTGTTTTTTTTACTAAAAACATAATAATGGTTGCATTTGAGTATATAAAAGGTTGCATTTTTGTAAATAAAAATATAACAAAAGTTGTATTTAAGTATTGAAAAAGTTTCATTTGAACATAAAAAAAGTTGCATCTGCATGTGATTGCATCGTAAAAAGGTTGCATTAGGATAATAACCTAACGCAACCCTTAGTAAAAGGTTGCTTTAGGCATATACAACATTTTCAAGGCTTAATGTAACATTTTTTGCCGAGTATGCATTAGCTTCATTTTGTTGTAGTGGTATTATTTATATGTGTAATTTGTTACAAATTTTAATTATTCATTAAGTCAATAACATAAAGTTGTTTATGATTATAAGATACCTGGGTTTCAATATGTGATTATCCAAGTATTTTGACAGTGAGATAGTTACGAGGCTATGTCAAACTTTTTTACGTAGTTGCTTCCTTCTAAAAGTCACATTGTTACAGGATACTTTTCTACATACACTACTAGAAAACATGGGCTTCACCGATGGACGATTCCATCGGAAATCCGTCGGTGATAGTCACCAACGACGAGATTCCGTCGGTGAAGCTCCTTCGGAAGGTCATGGTTAAGACTTTTTCCGATGGAATTCCGTCGGATATTACCAACGGATCACCGACGAATTACCAACGGATTACCGGCGTCTTTTCTCCGGCCACAGTTTCACTATTTTTGATGGATAACCGACGGTAATTTTACTGACGGATCACTGATGGTGGACGGATTATCGGCAGACCTTTGAAAGTTTAGTGACGGAAGGACCGTCTGTAATTATCTTTCTTAATAAAAAAATAAAATATAAAATTGTTTTATAAATATCATTATTTTGTGGAATATAAATAAACAAATAAAATGTTAATCAAAACAATTATTTATAATAAAATTAAATACAATCATTTCTTTTTTACAAAATATAAAAGATAAATTATATAGGAGAATCGGGAGAATCTGAACGAGGCTGACGCGATATGTACCTTGGCTAGTTCAGCTTCAAATAACTTTATTGTGTCCTCGAGTGATGAAATCTAATTCCGACATTCTTGAAGCTCGGCACTCTACACAAGTTAAACAAATTAGTTGTAAGGCCATACTGGGCGTCTTACAGTTGGGTCTCATCAACGAGTATCTCATTTAAAACACTTAGTTTTCATTCAAAATATACAGCGGAAGTTTTTCTTAAAATAATAATTATGTTTTAAGTTTATTAGCGTTCATAACTTTACCTTACGAATGCGTTCGCACCAATCCGAGTAGCGTTCATAATATACATACAAAGTCAGCTACGCTGAGTGAGTTCTAATAGTTGATTTAACAGAAATCATCTTGTCACAAAATCATTAACACCAGCTCAGGACGTTCCAGTCTCTTATAAAAATGGTTTATCAATTATTGACATATTGGTAACCCACTTGCCGACCCATTCCCTTAAGGATTTACCACCAAAGACTCATTCCACAAGTATAACCTAGTAAGTCTCACCGATTTGGATCGAGCTTACCCCACTACTAACTCTCACTAACCCCATACCTCGACCCGATGTCCAATTTACATACCCGACAAACCCTACACACAATCAGACAAACCTCCACCAAGAATCTTACACAGTAACTGACTCAACAGTTATAACACAACATTGTCTCGACATAACGATCAATCTACTAATCATTACCAAAGTAATATCATTTCACAAGGAATATCGACTAACACTCGCATGTAATTAATACACACATAAATGCTCATAGCAATTAACTTCGAAGGATTTACCGGTCTCGTCACAAATACCCTCGTCAGGGTTTTCCCCATCGGGATACTCATCATGAGCTCAGCTCTACCCTTGTTACAGGGCCCCGCCACTAGACATAGTGACACACTCGTCATATGCGATGACTACCCAGCCACCCATACAGTGACTATATCATCTACCATACAGTGACTGACACCTCACCTACATGATAGCTGCCAGATCACACGTACAATGATGACCCCGAAGGACCCCGTCCTCCACATCACTCTTGACCGTATACACGGACAACAATGCAAGCACACAAAGCAACGCATATAACCACACGACACTACCTGGACATGTACTACGACTCACCACCCTTTCATGGATCACTTACGTGTGTAATCAAACACTTACTTTAGACGTACCCTCATAACTTTTGGACACATTACCTAACTCTTTCTGAATAAGTAATTATATAACACACAAACACCATACCGACTTCTAACCCATACATACTAAGGACACCACACAGACCCCTAGCCTCGTTATTAGACATTTAGCTCATAAAACTCTTCGAGTTAAACCCAAAACTCTTAACACGTTTAATATCATAAACATCTCTTGTAAGTATGTACGATAGCCCCAAAATTAGTAAAACGTTTAAAAAGTAGGGGATTAGAAACTCACTGGTTGCGAAGCCTTCCTCCCGTAAGCCGCATACCCGCAAACTTATAGTGCAACGCGAACTTGTTGTCAAATGAATTATCCAGATCAACTCTCCTACCTTAATAACACTATCCCATCTACTCAAGACCAGCGAGCTACAAGCTCGGTCTAAATCGTCCCAACGCGCTCGTTCGCGTATAAAAACCCCTAAATTAACGTTACCGAAAAACGTTCCCGAATGTCGTCCCCGATAATTTTCTCATATCCCAAAATAGTCCCCAACAATGAATATAAAGTTCTATGGGGTCATACCTTTGCGTACAAGCCGTTCTAAGCGGTTTTGTACGAAACTGCTAAGCACCACGCGAGAAGAAAACTTGTTTTGCTTATATTTCGATCATACGAGCTCCGTTTCGCACGATCCACCTATCCTCGCGTTCGTCTCGACACACCTAACCTCAGTAAATTATTGGTGTTGGCCTCCGCCGCCACCGCTTCCTCCAGAACGCAGATTCGTCTTTCAGCACGTTTGTTTTTGCGCTCCAATATTCGAGTAGCTTAAAACCGACGCAAATGAACTCCGTTTCAGGCGAATAATATGTCCACGCGACCGTACCGCCGAACCCTTTCCAACTCACCATTCTCCGTCACCGGAATCCGCCGCCTCCGTCTCCGGAAAGCGAAACAGTGGCTGGATTCGCTTATTTTACGCGTCTATCTTCGCGCTGCTCGAACCCCTATCAAACGAACTCGGAATTGGGCAAATAATATATCCACGCGACCGCGTCGCCAAGCTCTTCAGCCCCCTACCATCTCCATCGCCTGCCGCCGCCGGCTCCGCCGTCGGAGATGCAAACAGTGGCTGGAATTCCCGTTCTCGCTTGATTCCTCTCGAAGCCTCAACCCTTGCAAAAACCCTAGAATTATAAACGCTTTATATCGTTGATTGATGATCGAATAACAGAGGATTATGGATATGAAAATACGTC
Organism: Smallanthus sonchifolius; assembly: GCA_023525975.1. NCBI lineage: Eukaryota > Viridiplantae > Streptophyta > Magnoliopsida > Asterales > Asteraceae > Smallanthus > Smallanthus sonchifolius. The sequence goes on along the minus strand of CM042018.1, from coordinate 17,619,157 downwards.
AATCCGGACGTGAAACGTGACGAATGGCTCTTCCCTCCTTCCTTGTTCTTGGCAGCCGCAACAGACACAAATGGGGCTCCCCCCCTTTGCGTAACACCCAAAAGGGTGTTCCCCTCGAACCAGGCTTGGCCCCCCACGCCTCGTAGTCTCCCGGGATTGGACTGTTCGTCATATTTATATAAAACCCGCTAAATATTTACATTTAAACTTGTATGTACAAAACCCTGTCTTTTACGTCTTCGGATATATCTCAATAAATTCCCGTTGAACTTCCGTCCACTATATACAATATATGGATATACACTAATCCCGTTAACTACTGGATAACCCTTTGTTTTATTCACGCATATACAATTCTTTGTTACTCCCGGCTCGGTCTCTATAATACTTTGCATTTATTAACATAAAATACAAAATCGCTTTTATCCAAAAAAACCGGGATGTTACATTAGTTAGTATATATTTATAAATACAATGGGTGTCGTTTTTACAAAACGATGTCATTTTTACAAGAACCCGAATAAGATAACCTGAACCGACATATGGTATTTGGTTTGGTAAATTGTTTTAGAAAAGGTTAATCGAGTTAACCCGACCCGAATAACCCAAAACCTGATTAAGAAACCAAAACAACACCCTTAATAAGTACAACAAATTATTATTAAGTAGTATATATTTATTACACATGCCTATGTTGTCGAGGGATGGATGTACGATCTCGCGGTGCTGGGCGACTCAGCCTCACCCGTAAGGAAAGAATGGGGATTGGTGGTGGTCTACGACCCTTTCCTCCAGCCTCCAACACTCTGCTCACACGTTGACTTCATCAACTTGTGTCATCCCCGAAGACGACCCAACTCACCAAGCCTTTCTTCTTGTAGTTTTTTTTATAGTTTCATGCGGTTTAATGAAACCAAATAAAAGTGTTAGTTTATAAAAATTAAAAAGAATTAATCATATATAAAATTGATTTTTATTAGAAAAACTTACAAAAAATTCACACGCTTTATCATAAGGCCACTACAGCTCAGTCGTCAACAGATCCTTCCTGATGTGGGTCTTTAGTAACACAACGGCCGACGGGGGTCTCACTCCCGTCTCTGCTCGCTACAATGATTAGTTACCAACAAACAAAAATCAAGTTGAGTCAGAGGTAAAAATAATTATATACCATTCTCATCCTATGTTGTGAGAATGAAGAATGAGATCCCCCCCCCCTCCCCCGTGTGTGGGGAACTTGTTTCCCCATGCTTCTTGTTGAGATTTCTCTGGGCGGACCTCACCCTCTTTTTTCACATTTCGTTGTTCCACTCCTTCCACATAAAAAAATTAAAGTAACGACTATAATTATATAGATGTATTAAAATAGATTTAAACTACTACGTACCTCGACGATCATCGTGTTCCAATCACGAGCCATAATCCATCTCAGATGGTATGCACAGATGATCTCGAAGTTTAGCTCTGGATGCTTAAACGCTCGTCCATCTTTCTCTCGTGCCGCGACTGACAGGGTTTTTTATAAGTGTATATATATATATATAGGGAAGAGATATTTTGAAAACTCAATTGAGTTGTGAAAACTTCCCAAAAAACGTGATTTTACATGTTTTTTTAAAAAAAAATTGGAAATCATTCTAAGCATCTTTTATAAGATTTTCGTAAAAAAATACAAAAAACGTCGAACGGTTTTTTTTTTTAAAATGGACAAAAATCCCCGTTTTTTGTGTAAAACAATCGTGTTACGATATGTAACACAACTGGACAGAATTTAAAAAAAAAATTAAAAACATCTGTTCGGCGCTTTTTTGATTTTTTTTATAAAAAGTTTTGAAATTACATATAAAAGCTTTTCCAAAAAAAAAAAAAAACCTTGTAAAAATCCGATTTGTGGACATTTTTCAAAAGTTTTCACAACTTGGAGGGGTTTTCATCCTATACATATATTTATATATATATATATATAGAGGAGGGATCAAGAGAAAACCACAAAGTTAGGCGAAAACCAAGAAAACCAGTATCAGCCAATCAGAAAATCTAGATTTTATTTATTTCTTTTTTATTTAAAAGGGCATGTATGTAAATTTACATTGATTTATTTATGATATTTATTGTTTTAGTAAAATAAACATCTGTTAGTTTAGGAAACTGATTGTAGTTTCCGATACAACCCTCAAATGCTTCTTACACCTTCATCATCGACGCAAGGGTAGGGAAGGAGCAAAACCCTAATTCTCCATCTTGTATCAAGATCGGTCGAGTCCACATAGATTTTGAAGTTTTCTTCGCTTGCGATCAAGAGGGATAGCCTCCATTTGTCCATTCACGAAAAGAGCAGGGTTGATATCTTCTTCTAGTCGCTCGGGTCTGAACCAAGGTAAGAATCCGATTATGAATGGATAGATATTCGATGGAAATGGGTTTAATCTAGTTTTTTTAACTTATTTTTGTAGCAAGATTCAATCGTGTATACCATTCGTTCGATGAAATGTCAATGTAATTTTTTAGTTATGTATACTTCTTATTTGTTTTTTTTTGTTGCAGTTGAGTGCAAAGAATTTGGATCTAAATGATTGCAAGGTAGTTTTCCTCCTTCGGTTGATTATATTCCATTGCAATTGAGAGTATGATATTAGTTTAGGAAACTGAAATGTCAAGGTGATTTCCTTTAGACTTTTGATTTAGTTTTCCTCCTTTTGTTGCAGTTGAGTGCAAAAAATTTTATGTGTGAAACAGTGAGGGTTAGATCTTTTGAATTTTGGATGCTTATTAGTTTGTTTTAGTGAAAATTGAGAGTATGACAAAGGAATCTTATTGAATATATTTTGTTTATAAAACCTTGGATGCTAGGGTCTGAACCAATATTCTTTGTTTAAAACAGGTCCTAACCCGTCGAATACTTAGGTGAGAATATCATCTTGTTCACGGGAATAGGTGTAGTAATGTTCTTACGTTGGTTGGACGTGGACGCAATCCGTTGCACGTCACCCGCTTAGGTTCATCCGGCTAAAAGGTGGTGTTGCTTCTGTTTTGTAGTGCTGGAAATGGGAGCCATTTTGTAACGAGCAAAGAGGTGAGGTGCAGCCCACGGACCAGACGATTCTTGAAGGCAGTTTGTATGAGCTACGTATACGTAACTCGTATGAGCTACGTATACGTCACTCGTATGAGCTACGTATACGTCACTCATATAAGCTACGTACACGTAACTCGTTTGAGATGGAAATTACCCTTGATTCTCTCCATGTTATTTTGTTAGTTTGACTAATTGATTTTTTCTTCTCTACAAAGACACCAGCAATAGAGAATCATATGTGACTAATTGATTTTGGCCAATTTCTCCACGGTATCTCTTGTGTTCGATCGGATTAATGTTGGTGTATGGCTTTTCTTCCTTTTTAAAGATTACGGTTGTTACCCTAAGGATTTGGGCTTTTCTTCCTTTTTTGAAGAGCACGATTTGGGTTTAGATTTCTGAAGATGGCAATCAAACTCCGGTGTTACTTCCAGTTGAAACGATCTAGGCGATGCAAGGATTGGAGACGGTGGCTACGGCAACACCGAAGGAGAAAAATTGTCTAGATTATGTGTAAACTAATGTTCTGTTTGTATTTTAGGTGTTTAGAGTAAAAAAATTATGAATCATATGTTTAATGTTATAATCAAATGTTATATGTAACCAATCAAATTATTTGTAAAATTTAGACACCATTACTGATTACGTAACCACTAATACATTATAACCAAAAGTAGAATTTATAATATGTGTTCATCCTTGACTATGTATACGTAACCATTGGTATATGTAAAACATACATGTATTGATTCGGGATTACAAAATGCTTGCGAATTCGGACTTTTGATCAACAAGAATCTCTTCTCCTCTGAGTATCCTCAATGATTCCTCTTTTTGTAAGGATTGATTTTGAAACCAATGTTTTGTGGATTTGAAGGTTTATTAGAAATGGTAAAGGAAAGGGTTTAAGAAAGAGAAAGGAGTAAATTAAGGGATTTTGATTTTGAATTAAAAGAATTCCATTTTTAATAGTGTATGAAATACCATCTTTACCCTTAAAGCATTAAAATCTTGTTAATTAATTGCCTAAATTACAAGCAAACCCCTAAATAACAATGACCATTGATCACTATTAATCAACGACTAAGATTGGTTTTTTCAGTTTTTTCTTAACTACCGGTTTTCTCTGGAACCCACCCCTATATATATATATATATGTATGTATATTTGTATTAATAAATAAGATTTTCATGAGATCGGGTTTTAAATTTATAAAATGAAAAATACTCAAATTTAAAACACATACAATAGGCAAGTGTACCTATCGCAGTGTAATATAGTTTAGGTAAGAACCAAGTATCGAACCAATGGACACGGTCGAGTTCCAATACTCAACGATTGTTATCGTTTAGCCGGTTTAATTAGTTAGTGGGTTTTGTGTGCTTGTGAAGCAGAAAAGTAAATGACAGTAAAGTAAATAATATAAAATGTAAAATATGCGTGAAGTGTGTAACAGAAATGTAAATAACAGAATAGTAAATAGCAGAAATGTAAATAGCTCTAGAATAATCAGATCAAAACGAGTATTGCTTTGGGTTTTGAATCTACTTGGTATGTGATAATGTTAGGTTAACTAATCCGATGGTATGACTAATACAAATGTGTGAACGGTACACCGCTAGAGCCTCGTTCTCACAACATTTGGTTCACGAATTATGTTCCTTAATAATAAAATAGTAAGACTCCCAGTCATGGACATCATTACCCTTAACTCTTTAATTGATCTGTATATTCGTATGCGTAAGATCTACCTCCGAGATGGTTTAAGACATCAAACTTAAACACCTTTATTTTTATTAAAAAAGTTATTAGACTTTTTTCATCGGGATGCGGTGCAACAATGGGACCATGAATAAAGACGTACCGGTCCCAACGTGAGTTCACCAAATCTTGGTTTCATAACAAGCTCGTATAAAGACGTACGAGTTTCAAGAGAAGTTTGATTAAAAAGATTTTACGGTCTTACACTTTAAAATCAAGAACACTCACAAGTGTAAATACTAATTTAGATAATAATAAAAAGTCTATCGTGAAGATGGTTTTAAAAGTGGATAATTAAAGAGCATAAATATACCATTAGACTAATAAGTTAAACATTAACATACACCAAACTTTATCTGGATTAAGGTGTGTGGAATGAAGAACCCTATTGCGAACAAAGCGGAAGTGCCTCTCTACTCTCTACTCTAAACTACTGCTACGAAATGTAGGAGTATGATATTTCTATGGATTAAGGTGTGTGTAATGAAGAACCAATGCCATCTATTTATAGGCCCCAAAATGGGCAATGCACGGCCGTGCATTGGTTTGCACGGGCGTGCAAACACCCAGGGAATCAAAAGGTTCACATGGTAGGGTACGAGAGTCCTTGGGGAGCAAGGAAGGCCTTTGCACGGCCGTGCAATAGGATGCACAACCGTGCAATGCCCTTGTTCCTCTTCCTTTTGTCTTTTGTAGATTGTTGACTGGTGTTGACCTTGGTTGACTTCTTGGGGGGTTAAAGTTTGGGTGTGCTCCTTCCTAAAGCTTGATTTCTTGATGTTTTAGGCTGTTTTCGCTCTGTTTCTCTTGGGACACCGTTTAACCTGCAATTATAAAATATAAACGATTTAAGCATCAATTGAAAGACTTTTATTCAATTAGTACCATAATATGGGGGATTATTATGCATGCGAAACATGTATAATTTAGGACATGGCATGCTTGTTCAATATGCACTTGTAATACAAACGGTTAAATGTACTTACCGAAACATGTTCAAACAAGACCCACCGATGATCCGTCATCCTTCTAGTAACACCACAGGCCATGGAAAGAACCCTTCAATATAGTTATTGTCATGCGAGACGCTTGTATATTATCAAAATTTTCAAATAAGTCGAATATGAGATAAAAATAAATAATAAAACTATACAAAGTAAATAACATATAAATAGTGAGTTTCATACCCGCCATCGGCGGCTATGGAAATCTCTGTACTACCACCTCGGTTGATGGGAGGCGACGGTTGAACATTATCCCCACATTCAAATGACCGCGGCTGTGAACCCTTATGACTGATATCATCATTACCAACCCTAGCCCATCAGTGAAAGCATCAACTTCGATGTGTATATCATCTAATTCTAAATGTTGGACGGGGTTGTTGTTTCTACCCCCTCCCCAGCCACCTCGACCTCCAAAGGTTGCTTTAGGCAAATACAACCTTTTTAAGGACTTGTAATCTGGATTAAGGTATGATATTTCTCTAGATTAAGGTGCGTGGAATGAAGAACCTAAGCCATCTCATTATAGGCCCCAAAATGGGCAATGCACGATCGTGCATTGATTTACACGGGCGTGCAAACACCCAGGGAATCAAAAGGTACACATGGTAGGGTACGAGATTCCTTGGGGAGCAAGGAAGGCCTTTGCACGGCCGTGCACTGGGATGCACAACCGTGCAATGCCCTTGTTCCTGTTCCTTTTGTCTTTTGTTGATTGTTGACCTTGGTTGACTTCTTGGGGGGTCAAAGTTCGGGTGTGCTCCTTCCTAAGACTTGATTTCTTGATGTTTTTAGATTGTTTTCGCTCTGTTTCTCTTGGGACACCGTTTAACCTTCAATTATAAAATATAAACGATTTAAGCATCAATTGTAAGACTTTTATTTAATTAGTACCATAATATGGGGGATTATTATGCATGCGAAACATGTATAATTTAGGACATATCATGCTTGTTCAATATGTACTTGTAATACAAACGGTTAAATGTACTTACCGAAACATGTTCAAACAAGACCCACCGATGATCCGTCATCCTTCTAGTAACACCACAGGCCATGGAAAGATCCCTTTAATATAGTTGTTGTCATGCGAGACGCTTGTATATTATAAAAATTTTCAAATAAGACGAATATGAGATAGAAATAAATAATAAAACTATACAAAGTAAATAAAATATAAATAGTGAGTTCCGTACCCGCCATCGGCGGCTATGGTAATCTCTGTACTACCACCTCGGTTGATGGTAGGCGGCGGTTGAACATTATCCCCACGTGCAAATGACTGCGGTTGTGAACCCTTATGACCGATATCATCATTACCAACCCTAGCCCATCAGCGAAAACATCAACTCCGATGTGTATATCATCTAAGTCTAAATGTTGGACGGGGTTGTTGTTGCTACCCCCTCCCCACCCACCTCGACCTCCAAAGTCGTGTACGCAGCCTTGAGATGATATACTACGCCCTCGAGATGATGTGATATCGCTTGAGCTACCCGGATGCGTGACATCTACACAAATTATAAATATACACACACTCATTATATATGTACATTTTTTGCACACATAATATATATATATATATCCATTGTATACTAATCAAACTTCTTGGTTTCACACTAAGAAACAAGTACTAGCTACCACATTATACATAAATTAGAAATTTGATTAGTTCAAAGATAGTAAGTGATGAAATTTTCCTTCTAACACCCCTCCTAATTGGTTGCACAAAAAAACTCTTTCAAATAACATGTTAATCTGTATCGATTCAGGTTCCACAAATTTACAAGTTTGAATCTTCATTCATCACTCAAATACCATGAACATATATACAAGTACCATTCAAATATTATGAATACAAATACAAAGAACATGAACACACCATTCAAATACCATGAGCACATATACAAATGAGTATTTGTAACTAGTTAAGAGACTTAAAGTAGCACCCATAACTCAAAAGTCGAAATGTATTCCTATAATAACTCAATAACGTCCATAACTCAAATAATAAGTGAAAATGCAATAGTGTATGTAAATGCAAATTAGGAAAACATTAGGAACCAATATTCACGAAACACAAACTCAAACACATTCATTACAAATAATTTCCATCGGTAAGAACATCCATGAAAAACCATGAAATCGAACACTTCCCAACTAGAAAACTTATGAATGAACAACCATGAAATCGGTTTTTATTTAGCCCTAAAAAATCGATGAACAACCATTCAAACCAATTTCCAAAAACGGAAAGCAATGGAGAAGAAGTACGTGTGGTGGAGAGAGAGTGGTGGTAGTTCGGTAGAGCAGCGGCAGTGATATTTTTTACTATGAATCAGGGTAACTTTAAAGAAAGACACAAAGGGGGAAATGAAAAATGACGGATTTTTTAATTGATTTTGACCTAAATTTACCAACGGATTTCTAGTCCGTCGGTAACGCAGTCGGACATGGTTATATAATATTTGATTGAAAATAAAACTCAATGGGCCTAAGGCCGAATTGAAAGCTAGTGTGTTACATTCAGAGCAGGCGCGGGTTCAAATCCCGACCAACCCTAAAAACTGGTTTAGTACATTATTATTATTATTGTTATTATTCTTAATGTTAATGTTAATGTTACTGTTACTGTTACTGTTACTGATACTGTCAATGTTACTATTAGTATAACTATTACTATTACTATTACTATTATTATTACTACTACATCTACTACTAGTCCGTTCGTAAATCTGTAGTAAACTTCCGACGGATGGTACTAGTCCGTCGGTAATTACTGACACATTATACAAGTTCGTCGGTAATTACCAACATATATCAGAAACTTCTACCCACCCGGTATGTTAATGGGCCAAACGGATTTCAGAAACTTCTACCCCACCTGATACGTTAACCGGCATTGTAATGGGTTTCTGGGTTAGTTAGATTCAAATGTTTATGATAGAAAAGCAATTGACGGCGAGTACCAATGGATTCCCAACACAATACAATAACATACCCTTTATCAAAACATTAGCGGACCTTTCAATTAATGTTTTACTGGGTTGGTTAGAACACATGTGTATCATATCAAACAATTACATTATGTTTTGCAGATTTTTCAAACAAATTACATTATATTTCCAAATGTTACATTCCTTTATCTCTACATGTGCGTGCCTATGACTTTTCATGCGCATCTAGGCAGTGGTTTGCCATCATCTTCTATTTTGTACCCCAGAAACCCGATAACTAGACATGGGCAATGACAGATCCAGGTCCTGCCTTGGACTTGTCGTGGGCACTCAGGCAACGTTTCCCGTCTTCTACTTTTTTGTGCCCGAGCATCCCGATGACTAGACACGGGCACCAAACGCACATAATAAACTACATTTATATTTAAGCCCACGGGTTCCGATGGCTAGACGCAGGCAACACATACAAATAAAAAACCTTTATATGTGTGCACACGACAGATATGTGCCTCACTCTACATTCTGAGAGCACCAATTCTAGCCCAATTTGACATCCCATTAGCAGAATAAACACACATATTAAATATTTAAATTACGAGACCATCAATTCCAACATACACGCTAACAACGATATGTCATATTTATAACTCTTCTTACAGACCATGTCCAAACAACGACGTGCTCAAATGACGGATTAAAAATTGCATTTGCCGTATGTAACTCTCAAGACCACCAATTCCAACTAGCTATTATGTGTGGTGCATAAACATTCTGTGTGAAAATATGTGGAGTACTCGAATTATAGAAATGAAAACTGAAATATGTGTTTAAAGAAACAAGGCCGGGTTTGTGTGCTATATATCCCGTCTCTTAATGCATTCGGACGGAATTTCTGTGGGAAACCTTTACGAGGCAAAGTAGGAATCATATCTAAAAAGCCTAGTGGTGGGGAAGTGTGTTTTTTTTTCTTTGAAGATTTTAAATTTCTAACGGGCTACTGTCGAAAACCACATCTTAGACAAATGAGCCGAAATCTTTCTGAAAAAGACTCTCGCCGGGGAACTATTGATCTAATATGACATGTGAATTACCGACAGACCGCCTATCCTTCTGTATACTGATGGATTACCAACGGTTTAGCCAAAATCCAAAAAAAGTAATTGAAAATATAAAATTAGACGGAATCTGTTGGTGATCTATATATAAATTTTTGACGGATTTGTCCGTCGGTAATTTTTGGTCATTGAAGACCATGTTTTCTAGTACTGATAGTCGCACCGTTCCGGTTTTAGTAAATTCTCAAATATTTTCCATAATGAATCACACAACTATGTGATTTATTTTTAAATAGTTGTATCATGTATCACACAACTTTGTTAACTTTTTTCATGCATCCGTGACTTATCTAGTTTCAGAAAAAGTTTTTAAATGATTTAAAATGATGGCTTCGATCAGGGGCGAAGGTTACAAGGGGCCAGGGAGGGCCCCGGCCCTTGCCGTTTTTTCCGTTAGTAGTATTAATTTTTCCGTTTTCGTCCGAAATTTTTTTTACGTATAGAGCCGGTCCCTGCTTATTTTGTTCGCTAAAGAATTCTTGGCCCCTGCTTAAATTTTTCCCTAAGAATTCTTGCTATGTTGAGATTGTTTCGATAAGTTACGGGTGGGAAATGAAAAAATTCGATAAAAAAATAGATTGTTCATTTTAAAAATAAAAGTGTAAGTTTAGGGGGAGAAATGAAAAATTCAAAATTATTTTTATCCTAACCTCCCTAAAACAAAACCATCGATCGATGCTCCCTGCTGCCCCAAATCAGTTTCGTTCACCACCACTGCTGCTCCCTGCCCCAAATCGCTGCCGTCGCCTCCATTCACCGCCGCCGCTCGCCGTCCACCACCAGTCGCCGGCGCCATGCTTGCTGCTTCGCTTACATCACAGGTACTATACTAGGCTAGCTAGCCCTAGTTTGATTAAGATGTTTTCTGTCACTCGTGTTGTTCTCATGGGAATAATTGAAGATTTATCTCATACTACTCCATCACAACGTTCAGATGCTGATGCAGGTTGGAGTAAGTTGCAATCATTTGAGTTTGTCTTTGTTCTTCACTTGATGAAGGAAGTAATGGGAAAAACTGATACACTTTCTCAAGCATTATAAAGGAAAACCCAAAATATTCTTAATGCCATGGACTTAGTTTCATCAACAAAGGTTAGTCTAAATGATTTTAGAAACAATGGATGGGATTCTTTGCTTGAACAAGTTACTTATTTTTGTGACAAGCATCAAATAGAAATTTCGGATTTCAATGATTTATATACTTCTACTCGGTATCGCCCTCGTAAAAAAGATCTTCATGTTACATTTGGACATTATTACCGAGTAGATTTGTTTACATCCACATTGGACAAACAGATAGATGAGTTGAATAGTAGATTCAATGAACAAGTGATGGAGTTGTTATCTCTTAGTTCTAGTTTAGTTTCAAAAGAGATTAATGTTGATCAGATTTGTCTTCTAGTTGAGAAGTATTATCATGAGGATTTTACAGAGCAGGAGAGGAATCAATTACCATATCAGTTAGAAGATTTTAATATTGAGATGAAAATGAATACCAAGCTAACTGGTATATCAAATATTTCTGATTTATGCAAAAGTCTGGTGAAAACTCAGAAACGTGAAAATTATTATTTGGTTGATAGAGTGGTTCGACTTATCTTGACACTTCCAGTTTCTACTGCAACAACAGAAAGAGTATTTTCAGCAATGAAAATATTCAAAAATCGGCTTCGCAATAAGATGGCAGACAAAATATTCAAAAATCGGCTTCGCAATAAGATGGCAGACGAGTATCTCGCGAATAGCTTGGTGATTTACATAGAAAAAAATATTGCTAATAAGTTTGATTCGGAATCCATAATCGATGAATTCAAAAATATAAAAGGTCGTCGGGCTGAGTTGTAATTTTCTTCCAAGTACTTACCATTTTTCTCTCGCATTATAATAGATTATTTTATATTTAAAGTTATTTATTATTGATTTGTTTGGCCCGACCCGAACATATAACCCGAAACATAGCGATAGGAAAAAAAATTTGGTCTTCTTACTTTTGGCCCCCGCTTCTTAGTTTTTCAAGCTCCGCCACTGGCTTCGATCGTTGTAAACATTGTATATACACTTGCTGTCCGCTAATAGTTGATGTTTATCTTTCTTTTAGGAAACTAAATTTGAAGGAAAAGTTCATGTTTAACATGTCGAAAGCTCGAGTTTGTTTGACCTTAGTTCTTTAAGTAATTATTGTGTAGGTTCTACGGGCTTACTTAATTTTGTAAATTTAAATTTGATACTCCAACCCATAACAAAATTGTTATTTTTTGTAATAACCATGTTTGTTTATTTAGTAGTAAATTAACAACTTTTATCAAAATCCTATGAATTCCACAACCATAATACATATTTTCTATACTAGTGTTATTCCCGCGCGCGTTGCGGCGCACTAAACCGTCAAAATTAACGTTCTGAAAACTTTATACAATCAAATAAATTAACATCGACGTTTTCAATTCCAGGGTTTACACATGTTACTGTAGTTTCAATATTGGCGAACTGCAAAGATCTTGTGAGGGTTAACTTTTTAAATCATGTTTATATATAAATTGTTTAGGAAAAAGGGAAGTAAAGTTTCTTTGTTAAAAACATTATTATGTAAAATTATATTTCTATTTGTTAGAACATACATAATCAGATTAGTGAATTTTTCTATGTAATATCTTTATTTGTATTATAATCTAAACTCGTTTTCTGTTAGTTTATCAATCATGTCATGATATATTGTATAGTACTTATGTTAATTTTGTTATTCGTAGCACCGATGTGGTCTATCTATGCATTACAGATCTCAATTAAATAATAACACCCCAAATAAGAAAATACGAGTCATAAACATAGAAACTTAAATTGATTATTAACTGCTATTCGAAATTATAGGGTTCAGTTTTTATTTAAGTGTTGCAGTTGATACGTGCACGTTATCACCGAAAAATGCAGTTTCTCACTAAATTTAGGTTATCTCAATATCATTTTTACTGGTTAAAACATTTAAATACATTCAATGCATTAATGTTTATTAAATTTTTTTTACCTCAGATGGTCAATTTGAATGCATCGAATTTTTTCACCTATGTAGATGCACTTTAAAGACAATTTATGCATTGTTTGTATTATATGTTTAAGGGTCTATTGTTTTTTATTTATTTCCATTTTTAATGGGTAGCTACTAAATCTGGGCCGAGTATAACATTCAGTAACTGTTCGTCTCTGTTCTGATCCTTCATTCAGTTTTTACCTAACTACATTGGGGTTAATTGTGAGTTTTTAAAATTTGACAAATTAACCAATTAATATGTCATTCTTATTTATTTTCCAAAGTGTTTAAATATGTGATATCAAGGGAACTGTTTTAAAATGACAATCCATCATTAATTATTAATTTTATGAGATGGATTGTTTATTAAATAAATATAACTTTATGTACGGACTTTTACAAAAAAAATTGTTAGTGGTGGGTGCTGATTATACGGAGACTTAAAAACAGAGAATACAGTTGCTTTGCTATGTGTGTATTTGAAAAACGGTCAAAGTAGTCGGATCTTATATCATTGAACTTAAGATTTTTATTTCAGCGGCGTTTGTCGGATTTTAGAATTTTTCGGGATTGTCGTGAAGATACCATCAGTTAATATAGAGGAAACAAAAACGGAGGTGTTGATATGTAATCACGTAACATGTTAATTTTTTTGAAATAAACTATAGCAATAGCATACTCAAATTAAAGAGAATAAAATGCTCGTTTTTATGGTGTAACTTTTTATAAAAAATATTACGGTATAAAAAAGTTATGGCCGTTTAAAAATCACAGAGGGTAGTTATTTTAAAAGTGTAATTATTGTTTAAATAACCAAAAGTTGAGGGGGTAAAAATATAAGTATTATTTAAAAAGACATATTTACCCCTAGAAAGTAGTTACCAAATGCATCAATGGCTGTACCTTTAGCAATTATATTTGTACTACTTAAAATTTAAGATGCTCTTGTTTGGTGTATTAATATAGTATAGATAAGGATATGGAAAGTGAATGCTACATACTGATAGATGTCTTTTAAAGCTTTGAAGAACTATCAACAGTTGTAGCACTACTTAGAAGAAAGCCAAAAATATGAACATGTCTTTTTGAATTTTATCTATCTATGTACCTACCATTGGCCGTTTAATGCAATGGTAGCCTCAAGACTTCCCATAGTGAAGGTCTTGGGTTTGAATCATGTCTACAACAAAAAAGGGATCTGTGGCCAGGTCAGAAGGTTTACCCAGTTGGGGGGTCCTCTTGTGGTGGGCTGCCTAGAATGTTCTAGGTGTTGCCCGGGGGAAACCCAATTATCCTATAATATCTAGGTGTTGTCGTTCAAAAAAAAATCTACCTCTGTACCTAGCTTTCATGCCTTCTACAAAAACCGTAGGTTTCTTAATTTCATATGATCACCTGAATAACTTTTTGAATCGTGTTCGTCAATACATGAAATCTTCAATCATATAAGACAAAAAATGTTTCTGAAGAACGGTATGTGATTTTCTGAGAAAAACGAAGTTGTAATATACAAACCAATTGAATCCCTTTATATAACGCACACATAAACTTAACATTGCTAATCTTTTGCTGTTATTACATGGCTTCTTTGAAATTAAGGATTACCATTGCCCCGATTGACCTTTTTGAGGGCATTCATAATAATGATCATGTTTCATTTTCCTTAGGTTTATTATTTTCTTTATCACACATATGTGCGTATCTTTGATATTTTTTTTTTGTAGCATACACGTGTCTGGTTATTATATCATGCACATATGCATACTTTATATATTTTTTATTGTTTAAACTTTCATGCATACATCCGTATGTGGCTTTGTTCGTACACAACTAATAGACCAACAAAAGGGATCTTATTAAGTGCGAAATATTCATGACGTACTAAAAGGGAACCACATACACATAAAATCTTTAAGACACAAACATATAACAAATTAAGATCACACCACACCTGCAACCAAACAAACATAAATCATCTTCAATCCATTGCATTTCTAAGCCCCCTCCTTTCCTTTGAGCTTAATCACAGACAGTTCTTTTTCGAAGTAATCTCCGGCATACATGGCAGGAAAATTGACCGCAAGAGGTGAGTTCGCAAAATGTCCCAAAGGCTTAAGCAAAGCATCGGATGCTACATTGGAAAATAGCTAAAAATAGCAAGACATTAAACCAGCCATGAGTCTCTTAATGACATGATTTTATAAAACATGTTTGAATAGATTTGTGCACTTACAGTTGAGGATACCCTCCAAAGGCTTCGGTTTTCCTTTTTCGCTGCCTCGATTGCATCGAGGGTGCTTTTAGTTACCACGACTTCATGCATACCGGCCTTACAGTCACCGGCAGTCATCCATTCTAACTAAAAACCCAAACAAAAGATTATGTTAGTACACAATATACAGTGGAGGGTTCAATACAGAACCACAGGGGAGGGATGAAATGAAAACCAGCTTCCCTGTGTAAAAACAATAAACCAAATTCTGAGAACACATTTATTTTAAAGTTAATTCCCAAAATGAACATTTTACTAATCTTTTTTCATAAAACAAACGTTAAATTTTCAACTTCCACAAAATAAAATGTCAAAACCACCGAATTATTCACTAAATCCAGCGAAATCGCCGACTTACGTGTGTTCATCTACACGTGTATTTGTTTTCCCTTTTCGACAGATCATTTTGAAATTAGAACGAAAACGCCGGATTATTTTGAACTTAGAACGAAACCGCCGGAATATTTTTAAGATTAGAACGAAATGCCGTATTTTTTAAAAATTAGAACGAAACGCCGGATTAGTTTAAAATTAGAACGAAAACGCCGAATTATTCTAAAATTAGAACGAAAACGGCGGATTATTTTAAAATTAGAACGAAAACGCCAGATTACTTTAAAATTAGAAAGATAAAAATACACATGCAAGTTTTTTGTGAACACACGTAAGTCAGTGATTTCGTCGGATTTAGTGAATAATCTGACGATTTTAACATGTTTATTTTGTGGAAGTTGAAAATTAAATGTTTGTTTTGGGGAAAAAGATAAGTAAAATGTTTGTTTTGGGAATTTTTCCCTTTATTTTAATTAACGGATGAGATTACATGTTAACTTTCAGGGTAATAGGCTTAAAAGAAATGTGTGACCGAATTTGGTTTATTATTGGTTTTTTTGAGTTTTCGTTTGATCTCTCCCCTAAAACCATAAATAATTTGACGTCTTTTGTTACCTGTTTTCCTGCCTGAATAAGTAGACACTCGTCCGGGACATTCACTTCGATTTTCTCCCCGTTCCTTAACCAAATACTTAGACCGGGGAACTTACTTTTGTAGTGAATCGTTAGGAAGTTGATGTCGTAATGATATCCGGCAAACACGGTTCCCTCTTCGCCGTGACGTCCAAGGTCACTTCCTGTTGGTGCAAGAAGATGTGGACCCTGTGATTCAAATGTAAACTCAAACAAAGAATTTATCATATAAACTAAAGTACAAGAAGATGGAGTCACCAGCTTCATTAGATTAGTGAATGAATCCTTTGGTAGGTCAAATCCAATTGCAGCCATTTCAGCAACAGCCTCCACAGTGGATATCAATTTAAAGCCCCATGAATCCATGATCGGTTTCCAGTCCGGGAAGCCTTCAGGCAAGACGGGCTCAGAGTTTAATTCCTACATGAGAAATGCACATAAAAGAACAATTAGTGATCCAGCATGCAAACTGATGCGTTCGAATAGAGATCAAGAATGCGTAACCTGGAACCGAGTTTTGGAGGGTCGAGGGCCGACCCTCCACATGTATCGGGACTTAAGATCCGGACCAGTTGGAATCGCAGGCTGGCGATCTTTAGGCAGTGCTCTCAGCTTCTTTTGCATTTCAAGATCAACCAAGCTACGTGGAATCTCTACTCCTCCTGGTGTCGAACCAACCTGCTCCATAAATTAAAAAAATACCAAATTTTCATAGAAACTAACCTATTTTATGTAAAATATATCATAAAACATACTAAAAATTATAATTAGATGTTAAATCTAAAAAGTTAAAAGTTGTCTTAATTGCCTCCGTTTGCATGGTCTTTATACATGTTTCATTTATTGATATGACTAGTACGTATAAACGTGTTATAATATAAAGTTTAAAGTATATATCTATTTCTATAAATATGTTTTTTTGGATGCAATTAATTAATATTTGATTTTATGTATAATTCCTTCAATATAATCCGATTAACTACTTATCATGTTATGTTTTTTTTACAATTATTTATTAGCATAAGTTTCTTATAATTTGATTTCATTTTTTTTAATCACTACATATAATATTAATTAATATATATTATTTCACTTGGTCAGAATAATAAAAAAAAGGTAAGCTCTCAAGATTTGTTTTCCGATGAATATTTAGTAAAGGTTGGTATGTATCATCAAATCATATGTCAAGACCTTAAAGTTTTTATCTTTTTAGGAAAAAAGATAAAAAATTAAATTAGTCTTGTTTTGGGTAGGAATATGATCCAGCCATTTAAGATCCGGATCACATGGAAACATTCGGAAACTAAATTATTCACGTCCATATTACCGACGGATTCTCATCGCTAACCATTTTCACCGACAGATTTCCGACGAAACTGTCCGTCGGTGATACTCATTTTAGTGTAAGTCGAGTAATCATATAGTTTTCATGAATTTATCGTTTTTGTTCAATTAAACCCATCACTTTCATCACTTTTTCTCTAGTTAATCACGAAATCTAAGAAACCTTAATCAATCCATTTCATTCACCTGCACAAAGAAGTTTATCTCTGTGTTATTTCTGCTTTCGCTCTGCGTCAGATACAATATATACGGTTTAAATTAAAAAACGGAAACGGAAGTTACCTGGTAATGCTGGTGAGGACGCTCATGGACACGCTTAACTTCTTCAGGCTGCTCGAAATACTTCTCCATCATGTCGATAAACCGATCATTATCTTCAGTCGAGCATCGTGGATCTCTGACCAGCAGAGCTCCAGTTTCCCTCAAGATCCGGCTGACCTCCGAGCACACTGCTTTCAGTTCAGGACGCAGGAGTTGGTCGCAGCTGAATTTGCCGGACGGTGCATCCACATACGGCGTCAGATCGATCACCGGTATCTCCATTTCCCTAAAGAAAGTTATTCTAGATAGAACTGAAGAAGAAGAAGAAGAAGAAGAAGAAGAAGAAGAAGAAGAAGTGATGGATATTGAACGCTATGAGCATGCATTTATAAAGATTTGAAATGGTGTGTGTTTGGGCACGTGAAAATTTGTATTCCTGGTTGTTAGGGATTCCATTTTTGATAGAGATAGACCACACATTTCAGGTCATGATGATAGTATACGTACTGAAATTAAATACCAATTAGTGAGAGAACCGTACGTAGATGAGTTGAATATACGATACAATGTTCATGGTGATGATAGTGCAATACTGTGCCAGAAAACAGGAGACACGTGGGTTGATGAACATGGAGGCCGGCACTTTAGGTTAAATCTATGGAGGGTTCCAGATGAAAGAGACACACAGACAGACACTTACAAAAGTATCGAATGGAAGGATAACATGTGTTCGCATCAGGATGGTTTATTTTCTTCTTTATCTTGATTTTGTAAGGTGAAGTTAACTAAGTTCTAAGAAATTATAAATAAGTAAACAATAGTTATAACAAAATAATATTGTCCCATAAGTCTAAATCTTTGAATTGAAACAATCTTTTGAGTTGTAATATTGTAATCTAGCCGAGGGAAGGGGTCGTGGTGTAGGAACCGTTCGTATAAATTAAAATAAAGGGAAAATCCTTAAAATATCCTTATTACTTTTCTTGTCCCCCAATTTGTTCCGGTGGCTTATTTTTTTCGAGAATGTCCCCTTCAACACCGCCGGACGACGGTGTTTGAAAAAAAATCTGACGGCATTTGGAATTTGAAAAAAAAATCCGACGGTGTTATATCGTCGTCCGACGGTGTTTGGAAAAAAAAAATAAACTCAACGATTTTCTAAAAAATAAAATAAAATCTTTTTTGAAAAAAATTAATGATTTTATATAATACAAACCACAACAATTTTGTAAAAAAAATTACCGTCGGATCCGCCGGTGTTTATAAACATACCGGCGTTTTGTACATGTGGCGGGTTGTGATTGGCTGAAAACAGCGTCGGATGACCATGTTATACCGTCGGTTCCGACGGTATATGATGGGACATTTTCGGAAGGGATTAGTCAAATGGACAGATTGAGGGACAAGAAAAAGTAATAAGGACATTTTGGGGATTTTTCCTAAAATAAAAACACTTTTATAAATTCGATTACAATACAGAAAGGGAAATAAAGCAGTAAATTACAAATGAACATACAACTGAAAAATTAGAAATTACAAGAATGGAGATGAAGCAGAAATAGTAAAAATGGATGAGGATTCGTATTCAATACGGGTTCCTTAAATCAAATTTTGAGTCTCCCAAGAGAACTCGTTTGTTTCCCAAGGTACAACAGCTGAAGCAGTATATGTACTACCGGGGAGAACACAAGCACCCGAAAGAATACCTTAAGAAGAAGGAGAAGGATCAAGAACTTGCTTCTGAAAATACTTAGTTGCGTGTTTGTTGTGAATTCATATGAATTCTCATGTGTCAAGAACTAAGAACACCTTAGTATTTATAGGAAAAAACCAATAGTAACATCCTGATCAGGAATTAAAATGATACTAAATTGCTTTGAACGTTTTCAACGCAGTCTATTATGTTTAATTCCCAAGATCGTAACAGCTGATTTAATCAGTTTCAATTTTCTTTGTAAACAGCGAGCTGGTCATCCGGACCTGGAAGTTGGTCATCTGGAGTAGCTCAAGTCATCCGGACCAGATTACCCATCCGGAGTAAACTGGAGTAGTCTGGCCATCCGGACTAGAGTTTCATCCGGGGTAGTCTGATCATCCGGACCAAATTAAACTCATCGACTAGAAAGCCGATGTCGTCATTCAGACCAAGACACCAAGTCGAACCCATGCATATCTGACCTCGCACCAACCTTCAAAAATACTAAGGCGACACTTAAGCGTACGATTTGCAAAGTGCATCAGCAAAACGCCACATTACGCTCAACGCCCATGCTACGTGTACGCTTGTGCGAGTTAGGGTGATTCGCACCCTATAGGGTCCCCACTAGTGTTCACATGTGTTTGCCTTAAAAGAAAGAATATCCTTATGAAGCTCCACTAATATACCACTCAAAGTTCGGTCCTCCTACCTATGTGGAAAAAGTTTCCCACTTTTTTCTTCCAATTTTAGTAGCTTTACACAACTCTAAACACACAACTTTGAACATTAATATCTCATTCATATTTGCTCTATTTTCGACGTGGGTTGGTTTGTTGCGAAGCCCTCACAACATAGAACACAACCCCAGAAAGAAATATGAAAAAATACGTTATTTGCGTATATTTATTTATGCCCGAAGTTGGCAAAAAAACATTTTTACAACTTGGTGAAAAAACACAATTTTCACAATTAAATGAGATTGATAGAGCCATCATAGGACTTGTGAAGTTTGGTGACGGGTCGAAAGTTAGAATCAGATGTAAAGGTTCGATAGTGTTTGATTGCAAGAATGGCGATCAACGTGTGGTCCATGACATGTAATACATACCGGATCTGTGGAGTAATATTCTCAGCCTAGGGCAACTCACTGAAGTTGGATGTAAAGTGTGGATGGCCAATGATCACTTATGGCTATATGAAGATGATGGTCGGTTATTGATGAAAGTACCAAGAAGTAAGAACTGCCACTACAAGATAGCGCTAACAGTCGGCAAACTGGTATGTCTTCTAAACTCTATCGGTGACCAAGCGTGGCTTTAGCATGCTAGGCTTAGACACCTAAATTTTAAATCTATGCACTCATGGAGAATACAAAGATGGTAGAAGGATTGCCCAAAGTACCACATGCAATACGTGTTTGCGATTCATGTTTGGCCGGTAAACATAGTTGAACACCTTTCCCCAAACAGGCAAATTATAGAGCCAACAAATAGTTCAAACTAGTCCACACAGATCTTTGTGGGCCGGTTACACCATCAACTTTGGCTAGAAATCGATATTTTATCTTGTTTGTTGATGATTATTCGACGTACACGTGGGTATATACTATTAAAGTTAAATCTGATGCTCCTAACATGTTTAAAAAGTTTAAGCAGGAGGCTGAATTAGAGATCACATTGAAGATTAAGGCCTTCAGGAGCGACCGTGGTGGAGAGTTCCTAGATCAATTGTTTACGAGCTATTGTGATGAAACAGGAATAAAGCAACACTTCACGGCGCCTTACACACCACAACAGAATGGCGTGGTTGAGAGGCGAAATTGTACCGTACTAAATGCCACACGAAGTATGCTAAAGGCGATGGATATTCCTCAGAAATTATGGGGAGAATGTGTACGACATACGGTTTACATACAAAACCGAACAACAACCGAAGCTTTGAAGAAGGTGACGCTATACGAAGCTCTAATGGGTTTCAAACCAAATCTATCACATCTTCAAGTCTTTGGGTTTTGTGCTCACATGAAAATTCCACCGATCAATATGAGAAAACTATATGACAAAAGCAAGATGCTTGTGTACATTGAAAGTGAACCGGGATCGAAGGCACATCGTCTCTATCATCCCGGTCATAACCGGATATATTTTAGTCGTGATGTCATGTTCGAAGAAGATAGATCTTCTGGGTGGACTACCTACACAAAGACGATGAAGATCGGTGACGGGCCTGAGTAGGTTGAATTTCAAGTTAATATGGTTGATCAAATCCTAGTACAAACACCTACTATCGTGACTGAAACATAACCGAATCCACCACAAAGTCTACTTGATCGCCAAGACAATGAAGCAGGGAATGAAAAAGGCCCTTCACAAAGTCAGGCCTATGTGAACGAAGAACCTGTTCCAATTGAGACTGATCCAAACGAAGTACAGTCCCCTTTGCGGTGGTCTACACATCAGTCACACCCACCAAAGTATTTTGATGATTATGTTTTGTTGTAGGAACATGAAATCCACAGTTAGAAGATGAACCGACTCACTATATGAAGCTAAATGCAATGAAAACCGGGAGAAAGCAATGTGTTTTGAGCTCGAATCAATCGAGCAAAATAAAACGTGGGCATTAACAAACTTACCGGAAGGGCATAAAGCTATAGGACTCAAGTGGGTATATAAAGTTAAAAGAGGTGCACAAGGTGACGTGATTAAGTACAAGGCAAGATTGGCGGCGAAAGGGTACGTACAATGGTTTGGCATCAATTTTAGTGAAGTATTTGCTCCTCTTGGCATTATCTACTAAACGAGGTTAGAAAGCTTACCACCTTGACGTGAAGTCTGCATTTTTAAACGAAGATCTAAAGGAAACCGTTTATGTGAAACAATGTAACACCCAAAATTTCAACCCTTATTGACCCGTTAAGGAATCACCCAACATTAAACATCATAATTCATCCATTATGATTGCGGTTTAAACTTGGTTTAGTGTTCATAGACACACCACAACATCATACTCCTTCCAAACATCATTCAAAACCCTTAATTTAGAAAACCCCCAATTTAGGTTCTCAAGAACCCTAAATTTCAATTTATAAAATTGGATGAGATTTCTTTCATAAAAATGTGTCTATCAACTTCCTAGACACTTACCCAACCTCAATTTATCATTTAAATATCAATCAAATGAAAACCCCTAAATCATCCTCAAGAACCATAATTCTTTAATCATCAAATTGGGTGTTTAGATGATATTATCTACCTTCCATCACCTCCAATCAAGTTAGACAACTAATTATTTCAAGTTTCTAACCATTTTAACTACCCAATTCATCCCAAATTCGGATTTCATCCGAAACCCACCAAGAACATCTCAAATGGTGGATCAAAAAGGTGGAAGATCACTTACTTGTTGTCATGGAGGAGTTGTGCACATCAAACTCTCCAAATCAAGCATGTAAACACCTGAATTCTTGATCTCCAACCTTATCCTCTTTCTCTCTTCTTTGCAAAACACAAGAACACACACATATGTGTGTATTTTGCGACCCCCTCCCCCTTTTGGCCAGATTTGGCAATTTTTTAAAACAGCCCCTGAACATCCAAAATTGGCTCCTTTCACCCAAACTAGTTAAATCCCCACTTTTGCAACCAACCTCCAACTTTCAATTTTATTTATTACACTCCTATAATATTATTTAAAACGTAATATTTTGTTTTTGATTTTGGTTCGTTACAAACTGCCATAAGGTTTTGAGATACCTGGAAAAAAGAACATGGTGTGCAAATTAAGCAAACTCATGTACGGTTTTCGCCTAGCCCCCAGGCTTGGAATGAGAAGCTCGATGAAGTGTTAAAGGGGCTTGACTACAACTGATGCCCAGGAGAACAAGCAGTATACAAAAGAATGTAAAAAGACGGTTTGATTGTGGTAGGGGTTTACGTTGATGATCTCATAATAACGGGATCAAGTCTCTTGGAAATCGACAAGTTTAAGAAACAAATGATGACCAGGGTTGACATGCAAGA
Source organism: Smallanthus sonchifolius (assembly GCA_023525975.1). NCBI lineage: Eukaryota > Viridiplantae > Streptophyta > Magnoliopsida > Asterales > Asteraceae > Smallanthus > Smallanthus sonchifolius. The sequence continues at coordinate 17,595,655 of CM042018.1, read as the reverse complement.
CCTAGGGCTCCTCTCGTATTACTTGGGGATTGAGGTGACTCAACATGAAGATGGCATAACCCTAAGAAGAACAGGTTATGCAAAGAAACTCTTGAAAAATGTTGGTTTAATGGAGTGTAATCCAAGTCGCTACCCAATGGAGCCAAAACTAAATGTAACTAAAGATGAGGTCGGAAAGTCAGTGGATGCAACATAATTCAGAAGTTTAATCAGGAGTCTTAGATACCTTGTACATACTCGACCGGGCCTTAGTTACTCGGTCGGGGTTACTAGCCGATTTATGCATGAACCGAAAGAAAGCCACATGAAATTATTGAAACATATACTTAGTTATGTGAAAGGGACTTTGAACTACAATTTGAAGTACAATCGAGGTGGAAACAAGAACCAATCAAGGTGGAAACATATACATAACTGTGTATAACACGACCTGTCATGGAATGTTGCTAAAGAATCTTATCACTGGACTCAAAATAGTTAATTCCATTTCTAGACTATTGATGCTTTATTGTGATAACTCAGATGCCGTTAGTTTCTCGAACATTAACAGTTCGACTGGAGCTGGATTATATCTTGATACAAAGTACTTGTTCGTACGTGAGCGAGTTGAAAAAAATAATCTTTGTATTGAGTATATAAGTACTAAAATTATGCTTGCGGATCCGATGACTAAATATCTCTCACCTAAAGTTTTCGAAGAACATGTTTCGAAAATGGGCTTTTCTAAAAACCTTATTTAATGGCATAATTGTACTTACTTACGTTTATTAATGAAATTTCCTCGGTTATTGAATTTGTTTGTCTCTAAATATGTTATGCATGCCTAATGACATACAGACACTAAGTATACAAATCAACGTTAAAGGGCTTACTTGTAAATTTGATCCTAAAGTTTACTTAAGTTTTAAATTTGTGCTATAGTATGATTAATGGGGGTCTTGAGTTGAGTACTGATTCAATGACTGTATTTCTCTGCTATAGTTACAGTTTAGAACTAAAATGAGTATTAAATCTCTGTAGACTTACTAATGCTCATAATAAATGATTACTCAGCCAAGTGGGAGAATGTAAGACACGATTTAATATGTGGCTCTTATAATCATTTATCTAATTATTAAATGATCAAATATAATTATTTGTTTATTTAATAACCTATGGCTAGTAATTAGTTGATGGGCCTAATTACTCTTATTGGGCCATTAGTGGGTTTCCCCTTAGGTGTACATATAAATAGAGAGTTAATTAGAGAGAATTGACTAATGAATCTATTCTATCACCACTAACTAAATCGTCCCTCTCTTTCTTCAAAAACGTGAGCTCTCACGATCTCACCTAATACCATCATAATCGTACACCCTAAATAGGAACCCGATCCAGATCAGAGATCATGATGTCTTCCCTATCAATGGTGAACTTAACAGGTATGTTTTAGTTTATTGTTTTCCATTATTTAGTCACCAGAACTGATCAACATTTTATTATTATGATTAATTTTAAAGTTATTTTATTTTTTCCGTATAACTTTTACACTATGATATTTTATAAAATTTCTAATATATCGTTGCGCCATGCTTATTTTTATATACGTTTCGATGCAAATTTCATTCGAAACGGAGTTGCACGTAATAATGTACAAGTCATCAAAGCACAAAAGTACGAGTCGTCAAAACTGTTTCAAGGTTTCTATTTTTTCATAGATTTTTTGTTTGTTTTCCTCTTACAACTTTTAAAATATGATGTTTTATAGAATTTTGAGTTTGACGTTGCGGCGTGCATATTTTTATCTACGTCTCGGCGTGACTTTTCATTAATGTCATTTTTTAAGCCGACCGGTTGTTTTAAACGTTTTTTTTAAACCGTTCGATTTTTTAAACCGTTCAACGCTCATCTCCAAATATACCGATGCGGCATGCTTTTTTTTTTTCACGGTTCGTGGTGTTTCGTCTTTTTCATATAAAGTTTCAAATGTTATCAACGTGACAACTTCCAGGTTTCGTTTTTCTTATAAAAGTTGCGTATGTTATAAACGTCTCCTTCAACGCATGAGTTCACGGCAACGTCTCGACGTTAGTTTTTTTTTCACGGCTTTACGCACCCTGCCGCAACGCCGGGTCTTGAAAAAGTGATATGATCGATGTTGGAAAGGAGAGAGAGTGTATTAAATGAGGAAAGAGAGAGGATTAAAAGTTTAAAAATAAGAAATAAATAGATTATGTCAACTCATGTTGGGTTTCTAGAGTTTTCACAACTCAATAATGATTCCACCCAATATATACCCTATATATATATATATGTGTGTGTGTGTGTGTGTGTGAAAGGAGGGAATGGATGGCTATTTAAGGTTGGGTCATGCGTATGTAAAAAGTAAAAAGTAAAAAGTAAAAAGAAAAAGATATCTGAAATGAGGTAATGGATGGACTAGGTGGGGTTGCAAATATACAGTTTTATAAATACTAGAGTGAACCGCAGTTTTCGTCCCTGGGGTTTGAACAAAACATCAGGTTTTGTCCACCTTTAACACATTTGATCCCCGACGTTTGATGTTTTAACACTTTGCGTCCCTAATCCTTAATTTCGTTAACTTTTATGTTAGTTTTTTGTGTGAAATTACTAATATACCCCTCCCCCTTCTTCTTCTTCTTCTTCTTCAAACATCATACCACCCACCAAAATCAGTAATTTCACACAAAAAACTAACAGAAAAGTTAATGGGGTTATGGACCAGGGACACAAAGTGTTAAAACATCAAACGTCAGGGGATCAAATGTGTTACAGGTGGACGAAACCTGATGTTTTGGTCAAAACTCAAGGACGAAAACTGCAGTTTACTCTAAATACTATTTTTTGATGGAGTGAAAGTAAAAGGTCGGTATAGCAACTAAAGAAACTTCAACAATCAATACATAATTAGAAATTCTCATAGTAATAAATTAATAATTTTATCTGTCACGTGTTAATTTCTAATTAATTCTAGATTTTTCTTTCCGCATGTCTCTCCTATTAGATAATAATAATTTTAAATAATTAAATATTTAAAATTATTCTAATATTATATTAAAACTTAATAAATCATAAGAAGATTTCAATTATATCTTATCTTAAAATATAATTTTTAAATATTCATTATTTGTTATTTATAATTCTTAAATCTTCATTATTACTTATTTCACCTTTGGCTGATGACATCTAACATATAAATCTTTATAGAAACTGCTGGTGAACAACAAGTTGTATTTATTCAACCGTGTAATATATGTGTTTCTAACATAGTTTTCTAATATAGAACATGTAGATTTTGATGATCATTTGAAAGAACTTATCGGCATTAGGAGAGTTGCTTGAATTTGCTTTGGTTACGAATTTTTAAACTCTTTTATTATTTCTACGTATATATGTCTTTCGATGAACCTGTTTATTCGACGTTTTAGTTTAGCTTGTATTATGGATTACCTTGTGTGCTTTAAACGACATTAGCTTTGTTATTCATTTGATATTTGTGTTTGATTTGCGTCCTTATATGTTTTGACTTGATCGTTTAGTCTTGTCAAACATGTGATAGTTAAGCATTCATCAAAATCATTATCGCATATTCACTATCAAATTTGAATGTGATTTGTAAGAGTATTTATTTGATATGGCAGGGTTTACTTTAAAAAGGAAACGATAAACGTATACAACGATTTTAAAACATTTTCAAAAACTTCCCATCAAAACTAATATTTAATTGTGCATGTATGCACCTATATCACCATCAATAGCATGTCTTGTGGTTTCCATGAATAAGTTATGTGTGCTCTTGAATGATCAACCAAGTAAAACCCTAAAATCTATGTTTTCAAACATAAACCCTAAAAGCCATATTGATCATAATATTAAATATTTAAATACATTATATATGAACAAACCCGAATTCTTCAAAACAATAACATAAATTAAGTATATGCATCCTAAAAGATTTAAACACAAACTAGTTAGTTAAACATTCAAAATATTTTACAAGAAAAACAATTATCTCAACATATCTTCTCTCGCTAAACAAATAATCTAAATCAACATCAGATTCGTTCTGATCTCGAATCTGATCTTTGTCTTCACCATATTTTCATCCTTCATATGCGGATGATGAACATGAAGAGGACCATGGTCGAGGAGGAGATGATGAACATGAAAAGGATCGTCTAGCGAAAGCAATATCAGATATGTTTTATCCTAAGTCCTAACCACTTATCAAAGAACGTATACGTCTTAAGAAATGTCGATCAGTTTTTAAATTGTAGTACCTAAAATGTTTGTGTGTTTCTTATTTATGAAAATAAATAAATAAATAAAATAAAATAAAAAATTGAGCCAAATTTTTAAGATTTTTATCATATGTGATGTGTGTTTATTCGGTTGTTGGCTAAACTTTTAAGCGTGAGCCCAATAAATATCATTTCTTCATTTTGTGTCCAATATTTTTGAAACATGTTCATTACAAAAGAGACAAAATTTAGAAGTTAAAATAGAAAATTTAACACTAAAATACCACAACAATCTAACACGAAATTCGTGAATTTGGGTTTACTCTTAATGGGGTTCGGAACAGTTTCATGTTCGGTTCAATCTAGCGGGTTCACGGGGTTGACCTATTTAACCTGTTTTTTTAATGTTTTTAAATTGTGTTGTATGTCATGGTTAGGTATTTTATACCAAAATTTAGAAGTTAAAAGAGAAATTGATATTATGCTTTATAATTTAAACATAATTGTTTTATACACCTTGGTATTTTTTTTTTTAGTTAACAATTTATAAATTTAGAGTATTAAGATGCAAAATAAAAAAAAAATCAGGTTAAATGGGTTGTGTTCGTGTCAACTTACGAATATTTGTGTCGTGATCGGGTTTGGTTTTGTGTCATATTCGGGTTCGTGTCTGATGTTCAGGTTCGTGCCGGGTTGGACCAGCCAAACCCGCAAACACAATCCGTTTAGCACTGTTAAGCTTATAAAGTTAACCATTTTCTGCCGGTTAACTAACTTAACAAATTAATTACACATGAATCAATTTGACCCAATGGCTTTTCATCTTTTACAGTTTTGACCCAGTGACACTGAAGCTTCTGGAATATTTGGCTTTTATGTGAATTAGCCATACAACTGGTTGTATAAATTTATTTATTTATACTATACCTTAAAAAGCATATAGCAAAGCTATACAAGTACTTTATGCACATGGTTTTTTTTTTTTTTTTGTAATTGAATATTTTATTATTATAATAAATTTAAAGTTTCCGTATAACTTTTAAACTATGATATTTTATAAAATTTCGAGTATATCATTGCGACATGCTTATTTTTATATACGTTTAGATGCAAATTTCATTCGAAACGGAGTTGCACGTAATAATGTAGAAGTCGCCAAATCACAAACGTACGAGTCGTCAAAACTGATTCAAGGTTTCTATTTTTTCATAGATTTTTTGTTTGTTTTCCTGTTACAACTTTTAAAATATGATGTTTTATAAAATTTCGAGTTTGACGTTGTTACGTGCCAATTTTTATCTACGTCTCGGCGTGACTTTTCATAACGTCATTTTTAAGCCGACCGGTTGTTTTAAACGTTTTTTTAAACCATTCGTTTTTTTAAACCGTTCAACACTCATCTCCAAATATACCGATGCAGCGTGCTTTTTTTTTCTAAAGTTTCATGTTCCCGCCACAACGTGGTGTTTCGTCTTTTTTATATAAAGTTTCAAATGTTATCAACGTGACAACGTCCAAGTTTCGTTTTTCTTATAAAAGTTACGTATATTATAAACGTCTCCTTCAACGCATGAGTTCGAGGCAACATCTCGATGTTGGTTTCTTTTTTCACGGCTTTACGCCCTCGCTCCAACGCCGGGTCTTAATACTAGTTACAACACATATGCACGAGACCAAGATATTTGATCTTGATCTTGATCTTGATCTTATATTGATCTCAAGCAAGATCTCAATCCTGACAAGTGTATAAAATTATGCGGAGTATTGATATAATCATTGAGTCAACCGGGTGCCTTTAGTTATAACCAAACAATAACACTAACAATCTTTCGTATTTGTATTCATCCGCTAAGGAAATGAAGTTGTCCGTGTTTGTTTATGCTTGTCCGTTAATCTGCTAAACGGACACAAACACACACACACACATGAAATGAGAAGTGTGTTCATTCATGCTCTTTCATTTAACTAAATGAGTAAAAAAAAATGTTGTTACTGTTCGTTTGATTATTAAATAAACGAACATACACAAACTTTCTATCAAATGGTTCATTGAAAGTAATATTTATATGATCTGATATCCCTAAAGATTTTTACTTATATAATCCTGTGTAAATACCTGTATCTAAGAACACAAGATTGCTAGAGTGTTGGAATAACTGGTTGTTATAACTAAAACAGTTGCATTGAAATATTTTAATACAAATGGAGTAGCAGAAACAGATCAAATTTTAAATTTAAATAACAAAAACTAAAACTAGTACTGGTATAGTTAGCCCTTCAATTAGATGCATAACAATTGATTTATTCAAGGACACAAACCACAATTTATTCTGTTCAATTCCTGTATACGCGAACCGACATCTCTCTACGTCCGATCTTCCTCTTTCATCAGTTCACCTGCACACAACAATTGGTTATAAGTAAATGTGGTAATTTCAGTTAAAATCTAGATCGAAAGTGATCCAAAGTGTGTATATAGGTTACAACCTCTTACATCTCTTTATTTAATATAGTTTCTAATCATATCTACAACACTGATATTTATAAATTTCTACGAAAAAGGAACAAAAAGTTTTTTTTTGGTTAACAGTGAGATCCCGGACGAGACCCCCCAATACCCTGCTAACCACCGGGATCAGACTAATTGGTGAACTTCAAAAGGTTATGGCAGGAAACCAAGGGAAGCGGGATTCGAACCTGAGACCTCTACTAAAGAGGAATCAGGTGCTTATCACTGCACCACCCCTTGATTGCTTGAAGTTAGTAGCATGTATTGAAAATCACTCGTTTTGACCCAAAACCATTTCAACCTGACCCGCCAGTTATGAGAGAAATAGGAATGGGAATAAAAAATTACATGGTCCGAAATTGACATTGCATTTTTCAGGAAGTTGCATGGCCATGCTACGGTCAACACCAGAGATGGGTGGGCCGTTGACCAGCACACACAAACAGGGTTGACCCAAGACCCTGATAGCTGTACAACAAGAATCATTTGGAGGAATTGGGCTAAAAGGTACAACTGATGCCCTACACGGTATCAGTTGGACCAATGCTGAGAAGAATGTGCTCCCACAGGGAAATCCCATGCTTCCCTGCACCATCACTCCCAACACCACAACCATAACTACCATCATTCTAGTTTCTTTCTTTTCCATTGTTTAAATCTAAAAATAACTAGTTAATTGTTTGCAAAAATTGTTTGTGCACATTTATAGATGGAAGCCATGTGTATCACACATGATACATGTCATTCCTAAGCCTCACCATACCTCAGCATTGTTAGCCTGCTTAAAAAAACAGTTGCTAAACTCAAATGTCATGATTTTATGTACGAGATTTTTTTTCATTGAAATAAACATATTAATTTATTAATTTAGTTTCAATTTCTTAACTTTGTTTTCAACACGTACCTTTCCTTTAAGATTAATGACCGCAAGCTCTTTTTCTACAAATTCTCCAGCACGAATGGGTGGATAATTGTCAGCAAGAGGCGATTGTGCAAAATGGCCTAGAGGTTTCAGCACCGCATCCGATGCTATATGGGAAAATAACTAGCAAAACAAAGAAAAAAGTTTATATAAAGCTATAACCTAAAACCAGATTTCATTATAATATGTTGATATATAATAGTGAGTTAAAAAAAGATTAATGTCCTCACCGTTGAGGATACTCTCCAAAGGCTTCGGTTTTCTTGTGATGCTGCTTTGATTGCATCAAGTGTTCTGTTATTTACCACAACTTCATGCATACCAGCTATACACTCCCCAGAAGTCAACCATTCTATCTGCAAAACGAAACAATCCCCTAGATGAAACTCAGAATTTATATACATTTCATAACCAAAAAACAAAAAATTAATGAACATCTGGCATTATAGTTTAGATTGAGAGTCGGTGCTTTACCTTGTGGTGATAAAGTTTAACTAACATAATCAATAAAAAACTGGAGTCGATTTTTGAATGAAAGTGACTTTTGACAGAAAAAAATAAATTAATTAGAAGTTCTTTTTTTGGACTAATTATCCATTAGAAGATTTAGCTTGTATGACTCGCTATTGGTTTGACAATAAGATTTCAGCATCTTGAATAGAAATCAGAAATATTTTTTACCTGTTTTCCGGTCTGAATAAGTAGACACCCGACTGGAACTTTCACTTCTACTTTCTTCCCGTTCCTTAACCAAATACTTAGACCCGGGAACCTACTTCTGCCATGAATTGTTAAGAAGTTAAGGTCGTAATGATATCCTGCAAAAACAGTGCCTTCTTTGCCATGACGTTTAAGGTCACTCCCGGTTGGGGCAAGAAGATGTGGGCCCTGCAATTCAGAATTTGTAGTTTAATTTGCCTAGAGTTTGAAGTTTCAAAGTTAATTAATCCTTGACCATATGGGTTTTGCAGATTGAAATAATTTATAAACTTCACACACAATTAGAGATTTTTATTTCTGGTTCTTACCACAGGCTTGGTTTTAAAATGCGCGAAGCGCTCTGAGGTGTTTTGATCCCAAAATCTGTTCCTCGAGGCGATCAATATTATAAAGATACTAATATTTATATATAATGATTAACTTGTTTAAACACTAATCTCTGGTCTGATTTGTTCAATCGATGGTCTAATTTGTTCAAATACTCTGACCCATTGCTCAATCGATGGTCAGATTTGTTCAGTCAGATTTGAGAAACTAAGACCCATTGCAATCGATGGTCTAATTTGTTCAAATACATCAACCGCACAAGGCGCATGATGCATCATGGAATCGCAACGCATCCACTGCAATGATGTGTTTCCATCATACCAACATGCGCATCGCACATCAAGAATAAAAGAAAGACACTTACTTGCTTCATTAGACTAGTAAATGCATCATTTGGCAGACCAAATCCAATAGCTGCCATTTCAGCAACAGCCTCTATAGCAGATACCATTTTTGACCCCCATGAATCCATAGTCTCCTTCCATTCAGGGAAACCTTCAGGTATAACCGGCTCAGAGTTCAACTCCTAAATAACACAATTCAAACCAACATCTGTAATCAAATAAACTAATAATTTGGTTAAAACCAGGGAGAACTATACAAAACCTGAAACTGCGTAGTTGCTGGCCGAGGACCAACTCGCCACATGTACCGCCATTTAGGATCCGGCCCGGTTGGAGTCAACGGCTGACATTCTTCCGGCAACGATTTCAACTTCTTCTGCATTTCCTCATCAACCAAACTACGCGGAACTTCAACTCCTTCAGGTGTCACACCAACCTACAATTTCATCAAAATCACTTTTTAGGTCTAAAAAAAAACGCCTAAATCTATTCATCATCCAAAACCAAAATGAGCTCAATTGCAATTCAATTTGGACATAATGTAATTCAATTTCACAAATTACACGCTTTAATTTCCGTTAAACCCCCGATATTTACACTTTAATCGGATTCATCGATCAATTTGATAAACCCTAAGTGCAATTAAACCCCACACCAAAAACACACACAATCAGGCAAATTAGGTTAACTGTAACAAAAATAGACCTGATAATGGAGGTTAGGGCATTCTTGCAGACGCTTAAATTCATCAGGCTGTTCGAAATACCTCTCCATCATATCAATAAACCGATCGTTATCTTGCGCAGAACAACGGGGATCTTTTACGAGCAATGCTCCGGTTTCTCTTAGGGTTCGGCTAACCTCCGAGCAGACCGTGTTCAGTTGGGGGTTTAATGCCTCGTCGCCGCAATGATTGCTAGCCAAGTAGGGTTCCAGATCGATCACCGGGAGCTCCATTGGCGTGATGGATCGCTGATGTTAGGTTTGGTTTTTTTAGAGAAAAGGGAAAGTGGTGAGATCCAGAAAGATGTTTATGTGCAATTTTGGATGATGGCGGGAGAATTTATTTTTACGCCAGCTCTTGCGTCCGGCCCACTTCATCTACTGGCTTTGACTTTTCAAGTCTTTCCGGTGAAGGGAATAACTTGAGTTTTTTTTTTAATTACTAAAATACTCGAACTTGGACGAAGAAATTTTCAAAATATAAATTGAAATTTAGCCTTTGGTTTTATAGTCATCTTTTTCTAGCCTAATCAGAGCACATCACGTCAGTTAAGTCGGCTAAGGCTTAGCTTGCGCTTTACGGCGCTGAAAGATATGAGGGACCCACCTTCTAATCACTCAAAGAGCGACACGTGTCACTCGTAGGCTAAATTTTGCCTACCAGTCCACCTCGTTGGGTTACTCGCACTTTACTTTAGCCTAGAGATGTGCGTTGATAGGCTAAATTTAGCAACAGAGTGATCTCTCTGAGGGATCAGAAGCTGTGTCCCGTTGTACTTTTCACGTCTTTCAGCGCCCAAAAATGCAGGCTCTGCCTTATCCGACTTGGCTGACGTGACGCACTCTAGTTAACTAGAAAGGGGATGACTATGAAACCGTAAGATAAATTTCAATGTCTATTTTAGAAAAAACTTTAGTCATAGTTGGCTATTTTGGTAATTTCCTTGTTTTTTACTACCCTTTGTTTTCATGATTTTTTTTTAACTTTACACATCAATATAGATCAGAAAAAAAGAATTATTTTTAGGTAGGAGTGATATTCAATATTAACAAACCTATAGATAGGAATTGTGCGGCTAATACAATAAACATAGGATCAGGAAGTAAGAGAAAGAAAATAGTAACAATTGGAGGTTTTGATAACCATAATTAACTTTGGCTATGACAAGTGGGTTCGGATTTTTCCTTGAATGCTCTCCAGCTCTGACGTCAAGTGGGTCTGGTTAAGACAACATATTGACCGGAGTTGAACGAGGCTCTCCCATGTGACGGGGGTGCAACATCACAACATTCGATGTTCGCCGTTCAAAAAAAAACTTTGGCTATGACAAAAGTACTACTCTTTTTATACGCTTTGAATTGTTGTTTGTTTAAAAGGTTTTTTTAATTGAAAAAGAGTTATTGATTTTTAAAAGAGTAAACTGTCATTTTCGTTTATTTGGTTTGGTCACTTTTATTCAAAAGGTTTATTTTACTCTTGCATATTCTCGTACTTTTCAAAACTTGTCATTTTCATCCGATTGGTTAACCTTATATATTTTTTAATGTTAAATAAAGGGTATTTTGTCTTGTTATATATTTGTTTATTTTATTCATTTTAAACCTTAATTATTCCCCTCATTTAATGTTAAAAAAAGACACTAATACCCCTCATTTAACATTAAAAATGGACGTGGTTAATCAGTTGGATGAAAATGATATGTTTTGGAAAGCACGATGATACGCAAGAGAAAAATAAACCTTTTGAATGACAAAAGTAACTAAACCATAGGGATGAAAATAACAGTTTACTCATTTTAAAAATGTAGAAAAAAGGATGATGATGGGTTAATTTTGTGAAGAGATTCAAAATCTTAATTTGATTTGTAAATATTTTTGTTTATCAAAAACATTCAAAATCTTGAACAAATTTTGTGAACATTCATTTCAAAATATTCCATTTAAGCTTATAAAACTTTGTTTTATATTCAATTTATTTTTATAAAAAAATTGTTTACCACTTTTATAAAAATGGGCTTAAAACTTTTATAAGAATTTGTTGAGGTTGTTACAACTTACATTTTTGTTTGATTAAACCAATGTTGTATTTTCAATGCTAATAAGAAGTCTAAACAATAAGTCGCCTAATGTTCAAAGCTTGTTCTTCAAATGTGAGAGTTGCATCTTTCGTCTTCAACAACTTAAACATGTATTACTTGAGTCATCAACTTGAATGTTCAATGTATATGTGTAGCTTCTATTTTGAATAAGTTGAAGCTCTACGCTCGATATAACATCTAAACGAATACAAACACTTTCAACTCTGATTAACAGAGGATCAAAGTTTGAGTCTCACATTTGATACCTCAAAGGGTGTTGGGGGCGTAGCTCGGGTACTCCATACGGGTACCTCGGGTATAAGGGGTACACCTACCACTTAGGGTACTTTGAGTTGGATTTAGGTAAAAATAAGGTGGTTATCACTCATTGGTTGAAGCCATTAGGGTATTTTGATTACTTAGGCGGGTATTTTGATTACTTAGGCTTGTGCCCCTAAGTTGAAAAGGTCTAGGTCGACTATTTCTAGTGAGCTTTAAATACTTTTACATGTTCGTTAATTTCTAAGTATACACACATAAATGTATATTAAATACACTTAGTTTAACAATTATTACAATCTATCATTATTAACCAGCCAGGGTTTATAGCCTAACGATAATAAGATGCATAAGAAAGTTGTCCCTCTTAAACGGCCTAACTAAGCAAAAGATATAGATTTATGAGTAGAATTAGAGGATACGTGAGTTAGTCGTTAAAAAAAATATAAAAAGAAAATCTGTCATTTTTGATTTAATAATAATAACTATTATTTTAATTTTAACTAAAAGTAGGAGCATGCAAAATTTTCTTTCGAAAAACTAATACATATAGAAAACCTGATCATAACTAAAATTGCATTTTGGTGGAAAAAAAAGGCCTAATTTGAGTATTTGCGTGATATAAGTATCCCAAGATATTATATTTATATATATATCAAAAGTGAAATTTTCATGATAAAACAAAAGTGAAGATTGTTGATAAGTAAAATGGTAATGAATTAGAGGTGTTTTCCAAAAGTAAGGAGCTCCCTACTTTTGAAGTTTAACTTATCATCTCATATTTTACACCTTCTTTTGGAAACAACCTTTTAACTTATAAACTTTTTAGAAAAGTTAATAAGTTAATAAGAAGGTTCCAAAAGTAATCCAAACACCTTTCGATTCGTGGCTTGTGTGGTTAGCACGTTAGATGCGAGCCTCAAGGTCACGAGTTCGAGCCCCAAGGGTATCGGTGGTGGAAGTGTAAAGTTGTACAAGGTATTATAAAATACCATTTTTGGAAGAAAAAAAAAAGATTAATACCACTATAAACATCTAAAATACCATTTTTGGAAAAAACGATTAATATCACTCTATATAATTTTTAGAAAAAGATTAATCTATACCTAATAAATAAGTAGTTGGCTACGTCACGTGTCACAATTCTTTGAGCTCAATATTTTTTCTGCTTATTTTTTCTCAATCTATTAACGGTAAACTATTAATTTAGGTAAACTCGCGCGTTGGAGCGGTCTTTGGGCCATAATGTTAGCTTTTACTCACGCGTGTTGCGGCGTGTTAAACCACAAAAGAAACTAATGTCCTCGAATTCTTATAAAATAAAGCCAAAATATTTAGGTAAACTCACCCATAAATTAAAACATAAGGAAAAAAATAACATGAAAAACGCAAAAAAAAACATTAAAACCCTTAAAACCGGCCAAGGGGTGAGGCTGCGGGTTTCAAACCCGAATGGCCTGCTTAGGCGTAAAGCATAGCTACCACTGGCCAAACCCAGCCTTTGGTTTCCATTTCCTATAACAACCTTTTAAACCAAACCTTAACCTGATAAATTTATACAGTAAATTACACTCCCAATATACCTTTTAATATTTATTTAACAACTATCATTTTAACTAAAAACAGAGCCTATACATTTTCCTTCCAAAAAAAAAGGTCACAACAAAAGAAAATCTGACCAACAAAATTTCATTTTGGAGGCCAAATTTGAGTATTTGCTTTTTACAAATATCAAGTATATTATATTATATTATATTATATTATATTATATTATATTATATTATATTATATAACAAAGGTGAAAATTTGCAACAAAAGTGAAGATTATTGTGAAGTAAAATGGTAATGATTTAACATCACCTACCGATCCGTGGCTTGTGTGGTTAGCACCTTAGATGCTAGTCCCCATCGTCACGTGTTCGAGGGTGGTGGTGGTGATAAAGGTGGTGGAATTAAGGTATTCTAAAATACCTATTTTGGAAAAAAGATTAAGGTATTCATATATCCAGTTGAAAATTACGACCTTTTTGTTTATAGTCCATTTAGAACTTAATTGGTCATTTGTGTGGTAATCGGTGTCGACGTCCATCAAGATATAATCTTTTTTGGCAACACGCTCCCATAACGCGATCTTGCTTTGAGCGTTCCCTAAAGTAAATAATAAAACTATTAATTTTGGAAACAATAAAACTATTAATTTTGTAAATAAAAATGTCACACCCCGGCAAGGCGGGAGTACGGGATGTAACCGGTATATCGCATTGAACACAAGTACAAGAGAAACTAAAAGGAAAATTGTGCATTACATTGAACCATACTACATGTTTCTAACGAAAGTATAAATACAAGAAAAATCTCTAAAACAGTACAAAGTGTCTAAATGTCTGACTACAACCAAAGTGCATAATCAAAACTAAAAACAGTAGTTCTAATCTAAAAGCGAGCCCCTGTAAAAATCTCTTCTTCAATTCTGTTTACTTGAAAGCATGTTTCGAAAACGGGTCAACTATATAAATAGTTAGTGAGTTCAAAGGTTTTGCGACACTATAACAAGTTTCTGATAAAAATCCAAAGTGATCAAAAATCCTTTAATCGAGTACACAAGTATTAGACAACATATTACCATGAGCCGCAATCAAAGTCTCGACGAAATAAAAATAAAGTAGCCCATACGAAAATCTAATGCAAACGACCGCCTAAAAATTGGCTAACTTTGCGCCCAACTGACCATACAAGTCTGGTTGGCGCGACGAAACCATGAGCGGGGGTGTCAACCCAAGTAGTACTACCCAAAACTCTCAACGGCTACGCTCAGCTAATTGATTGCCCAAAATTGGGGACTTTAAGGCATTAAAAAAATAACTCATGTAAAAATGTATCATATAAAATGTGACTAAAAATAAATAAAGAAACATTTTTCCTCAAAAAACAGTAAATAGTAAGTAAAGTGGGGCCGCGAAAACTCACCTGGACAATACGGGCGAGTGATGCGACACAGTCGACAAAAACCGATAATATCCGAGTCCTAACAGGGTCCTACTAGTCAAGTGGACACAAATAATGCATTTAGGACTCCTAAAGGTTGTGACCAAGTCAACAAAACAAAAAGTGGTTATGTAATTGGTTGCATACCCAAACCCATGCATATACGTACGAACTGTTATAAATTGTAAAACCGGATTTTATATAAATTCGTGACCTTAAAACCTTAAGCTTTAGATTTTAATAAAAAAAACATCAGTAGTTTTAAATTCATATATAATAAAATCTCAAGTCACAGTTTCATTTGATCAAAAACGCGGTTACGAGCGTAAAGTCCGGTTTACAGTTTGAAAACATAATCCGTCTGAAATTAGAGTTTTAGTGTGATATTAGCAACCAATTTAAAAGTTTAAACTTATGTTTTTAATGTGATTATACTTCTGTCCAAAATCCCTTAAAACTTTTTATAAAAACAATTTTATACAAAAATTTTCAAAAATAGTAACTTTTATAACGTTTTAATAGACCAAAATTCTAAAAACATACTTAGATATAAAGTTGCTGCTTGAAACTTTCACCAATTGATCATATACATAAATAAGAATTTCTGACCAATTTTAATAATTTTTCAATATCCATATTATTTATTATGAATATAATATTGTTAAAACTTAACAAATTCGGGAAAAATAGTTAGCCATGTCCAAATTGTTACCAAATTAGTTTTAAGTCCATATGAGATTCTATTAAAAGTTTCAAATCCTAATGTTATCCAGAAGTATATGATCCCAAATTCAATCGTTAAAACTTCATAAATACCAAACACCTATTTAGACAACTCCAATTTTCACAAATTTTGGGCAGATGTCATGTTTTATCATATACTAATTACTCACCAAATTCCAGATTTTTATAATACTCAGAGGTATTTTTTCTAATTTTTATGTATTAAACTTGTAGAAATTTTAATAAATAATCTATAAAGAGTTTAGTTACCAAAATTTTCAGATCTCACTTTTTATTTACATACTACTGTTTAAAAATAAATTTGGGTGTTAGATCACATTTTTAGAAAAATCCATCAAAACAATTGTTGTATAAAAATAAATATATTAGTTCCATTATTTGTTGCACGTGAACCGGGTTGGGTTTATAACCTAATAAGCAATCAAAATACCAGATATCTCAGTACTAAATATTTTCAAGTTCAAATCCCAACCAATGACTTATGAAACTATTCAACATAAAATCAAAGCTGAACGGGTAAGTTATACCTTTCGTATAAATTGTTCACGTACGCAAAACCTCCCGTATTTCACATGAAATACGTACCAAAAACACCATTAGGATCTTTTTTATCTCCCGAATATTTCCACATGTTCAAAATTGACATGCAATGCCGTTTGGATGGCCATGCAACCCGATCAATTTCCCGTGCTTCGATTCTAGAAACTGTTACAACCAGTTCGTACTAAAATATATAGTTCCCATCATCTGATCGGAATTTCCTTCGGTGAAAACATTCATATATGTGTTAAAACACTACTGTCCAAACATCGTCATGATCCAACGGTCGGATATCCTGTGATCGACGATTCTTTGAGACCCAGTTTTTCAAATCCGAAAATCCGATTAGTTGCATTCGAAGGTATAAACAGCATACCTAGAGAGCTTTGATTAAAAATTCCTCCGGTAGGGTTTTGCGTCTATGTGTTAAAAACATTCTGGGCAAAATTCATGAATTTCTAACGGTCGTATTTCCGGGGATCGTCCGATCTTTAAAACTACGCATGAATAAAACTTTCTGGACAGATTTTAAAAGCTCTTTTTAACAAACTTAAGCAAGGATTTAGGGAAATTTGAGCTTACCATTGCGTTCGAAGCATCTAGAAATGGTTCCGGGTGAAAAACCGCATCTTCGGCCACCGCCGGACCACCGCGGACCGCCGTCGGCCGCCACCGGACCACCGCCGAACCACCACACCACACCACCACCTGAATTCTCTTCCCTCTCTCTCTAACTTTTCTCTCTAAAAGTTTCAAATGAAAGCTTTAGTGGGGTGACCCACTATATATATAGTATGGTGGTGTTGTACCGCGTGTTGTGATGACGGTATCTCGCTGAACCGAATCCGATAAAAATAACGGCGTTATTTTACCCAAAAATAACTTGTTATAATTTATTATTTTCCCTCGAGTCCTTGCGTCTCGTAAATATATATCCTTTCGGATTTGAATTAAAATTTTACGAAACCGCTCGACTCGGGTGTTAACACGTAGAGAACCAAACTTGATCTCGAGACATTACTTGTACGGTACCAAATGCAGAGTCTTCATCATATCTTTGAACATAAAGGGTTGAACACGCGACAACGTCGTTCAATCGAACTCTTGAACGACTATGATTGTGCTATCAAGTATCACCCGGGCAAGGCTAACGTAGTAGCCGATGCCCTAAGCCCGAAAGAAACTAAACCCAGATGAGTCCGAGCATTACAGCTCACTATCCAACCTGGACTACCTGATCAGATCCGTAGTGGTCAACTCGAAGCCCTAAAGGAGGAAATCCTACCATTGTAATGCACGCGTGGTACGGAGAAACAACTTGAGGTTAAATTGGACGGTATTCACTATTTCGCAGAGCGAATATGGGTTCCAAAGTACGGGAACACAAGGGAACTTATAATTGATGAATCTCACAAATCTAGCTATTCTATTCAACCGGGTTTCGATAAGATGTACCATGACCTAAAGGTTTTTTATTGGTGACCGAACATGAAAACTGATATAGCCATCTATGTTAGCAAGTGTCTGACCTACTCAAAGGTCAAAATCGAGTACCAAAGACCTTCTGGTTTGTTCCAACAACCAGAAATTCCTATGTGAAAATGGGCACAAATCTCTATGGACTTCATAACCAAATTACCCCGAACTCCTAGCAGATGCGACACCATCTGGGTGATCGTCGATCGTCTGACTAAATCCGCTCACTCTCTGGCAATTAAAGAAACTGACAAAATGGAAAAACTTACTCGTATTTATTTAAAGGAAGTAGTCTCTCGGCATAGAGTGCCAATGTCTATTATTTCGGATCGAGGCGCTCAATTCACCTAACGTTTCTGACAATCGTTACAAAAAACTCTAGGCACTTGCCTGGATATGAGCACAGCATACCATCCTCAAACAGATGGACAAACGGAACATACCATCCAAACCTTAGAGGATATGCTACGAGCTTGTGTGATCGATTTTGGTAACACTTGGGAGTCTCACTTGCCTTTAGTGGAGTTCTCCTACAATAACAGTTACCACACTAGTATCAAGGCAGCACCATTCGAGGCACTATACGGACGTAAATGCCGATCACCTATCTGTTGGGCTGAAGTTGGAGATAGCTAACTTACAGGTCCTAAACTTGTATTTGAAACTTCCAAAAAGATCGTTCAAAATTGAAACCGTATGGCGGCAGCTCGTGATCGTCAAAAAAGCTATAACGATAAGCGTCGTAAACCGTTAGAATTTCAGGTAGGCGATATGGTCCTATTGGAAGTCTCACCTTGGAAAGGTGTAATCCGCTTCGGGAAACGAGGCAAACTTAACCCTCGTTATGTTGGACCATTCAAGATAGTGAAGAGAATTGGCCTAGTAGCGTACCAACTGGACCTACCTGAAGGACTGAGTGGTGTACACAATGTCTTTCATGTCTCAAACTTGAAGAAATGTCTAGCAGACGAGACACTTGCGATTCCTCTTGAGGAACTACACATCGATGAACAATTGCGTTTAATGGAAGAACCGGTAGAAATCATGGATAGGAAAGTCAAAACGCTCAAACGCAGTAAAATCCCTATTGTCAGAGTTCGTTGGAACTCGAAACGCGGACCGAAATTCATATGGGAGCGCGAGGATCAGATGATGCGCAAGTACCCTCATCTGTTCAAGCAATTCACGTCAAACTCTTGAAGTACTATTTTAATTTTCGGGACGAAAATTCTTTCTACTAGGGGATGATGTGACAACTAGAAAAAAAAATTTATTTTAGTTTTCGGGACGAAAATTCTTTCAACTAGGGGAGGATATGACAATCCGGACTTTTTAGTCTAACTTCGTTAACTACTTCAGTTAAATGTTAACTTAGTTAACCTATCTCTAACTCCAGGGACTAATCTTGTCAAATATTAATCTAAAACTAGAAGGACTAGTTATGTAACTAGCCCAAAACACAATTCTGTTGACTTTTGAGGTCAAAATTCAGATTTTATATTCCTGTTGGCTTTTAAAGTCAAACAGTCAAGTTCTTAACTCATCTTAAACCTTAGGGACTATTTCTGTCAACCTACCAAACTCGAACACATCTAAACTGCATGGACTAATTCTGTAATTGATTCAATTTCAATTCTGTTTGACTTTTGAAAGTCAAACTGTTGTTCTTGAGCTTGAATTCGCGAAATTCGTTTTATTGTAACTGCCATTCACGATCATTATCATTAAACGACACCATTAAGGATTTCAAACATCATTATTGATCGAATTAATACCAATTATGCCCATTAAATCCATAACCTGCGACTCCATCATCGACCATTATCATATTGGTTTGATTCTTCTGTTACTCTCACAAATTGAATCCCTGCGTACACTAGATGAACCTCTCAGAAGCAATTCCACCCATCAATTCAATCGGAGGTAGCACCAGACTTGCCGGCGATCAACCGGTTACTGTCGACACCTGTTCTACTTGTACACCATCGATTCGAATCTTAATCTGGTAACTTTTTTCGTCTTTAGCTTCGTTACAGTACCTAAATCAAAAGCCCTATCAAAATCAGGCCTTACATTACTGAATTAACCATGAACGAAATCTAGGGTTCTTAACATTTCTGGATTGATCGAACCCTACCCCCGACTCTATTTAAATCAAATTAAAACATACTAGTAGATTCGCAATCATTCATTTAATGATAGCCCCATGCTGATTAAATCAAACAACATCGAATTTTTCAAGATCCGTAATCTAGGGTTTGTTCATAATTTTATTTGGGGGTTTTGATCTTAAACGTAATCTCAATACAATTAAACTACAGGGGTGGTTTCGTAATCTTTCACTTGTTAAAAGCCCCATGTTTTCAACAGATTCCAACATGGGAATTCATCTAATTGATTCTGAGTTCATACCTAGGGTTTCGGCGATTGAATCTGTAAATTAACGAACCAAAACTTGTTTTTTTTCAAATTAAACCCGACCCCAATCTCAAAATACTCCAACAAACAAAACCCCTATGACTTTGTACCCTTTCATAATCGAATTCTATGTTAATTGGACTGGCATGGGGGAGGAACTTAGGGTAGTTGAGGATTAAAACTCATTTGGTCAGGCCCTTGTATGCGATGACCCTAGCGGGCGGGGTGGTTAGGTTGTTGGACTCATGCGCAGGAGACCCGGGTTCGAGTCCGGTCTACTATATTCTTTTTTTTTTGGGAGGGGGGCTTTTCACTAAATTCATTTTTTTATAAAATCTTTCCCTATGATATTATAATGTTATATATATATATTTTGACACCAGAAAACACTCGTAGGCTTAGGTTTGGTTTGTAACCCTTTTTCATTAAAGTACCCACTTTTAAAATAAAAAATTTATATTATTTTCAAACCACAACTCCAAATAAAATAATATATTTATATTATTTTTAACCCTGTAACCTTAATTAAAAATAATATATTTTTTTATTATTTTTACTACGTTTATAAACTTCATAAAACGTTTCAAACTTGTAAATGATATAATTATCTATATTATTTACCCTCGGTTTTATACTCGAATAAAAATAATATATTTATTATTTTTCCACACAAATGATTATGTTAATCCTACGAACTTAAAATAATATATATTATTTTCCTAGGCCATTTTTAAATGGTGCAACTACACGAATATTTTATTAGAGGCATTCGACACGGAACGTAGTCACCCTAATTATTTAATTAAGAAGTCCTTATTCCCGTGGCCACGTTCGTCTATTCGTTGGTCTTACGTATATTTTAAGACATCCAAACCTTCTGTGTCGTCGTCAAAAAAATCTCATATGTCCCTAACTTATGTGTTTATAATTCTAGGGCATACGTAAGCCGTGCAGGCTAACACTTGATGTTCCAAATCTCATACTTGTGTGATACTACCTACTACGCCACGCAGGTGAGTTTCACGGCCCCTTTTTACTCTTTTTCCTGTTGGGGGAGAAACATGTACACAAACCATCATACTTTTACTTGTTTTCCCGTGGGGGCGAAACATATACGCAAACAAACATTATTTTACAAGTTTTTCCCGTTGGGGGAGAAAACATGACGCAAACTATTTTGATTATGGTACGTCATATGATATCATTGTTGGGGCTAAGCGTATTGCAACTATCATTGAAAGTCCTCACACTCACATCGTACTGTTAATATGGAACTTAGCGTGGTAATGTTTAGTAGTACTACTGGTGCTTGACAAGCCCCACCCGCGTTAGTCGCGCTAACTCGATTGGAGGTCGAACGGGTGAAATATTAGCCTTCTCACATTAGTCAGAGTTGATAGACCTGGCTGGAGGAAAACAAACAAACGCATGTCAGCTTCGGTTACGAACGCTTTAGCAAGACATGAACATAGGCTAGCTACCTATAGATATGTATATTGAATGTACATAATCTGGCAAACACTCTCTTATTGCTAACTTGAAACATGTGAACTCACCAACCTCATGTTGACACTTTTCGTACATGTTTTCTCAGGTCGTTAAGGCACAGGTTGTACAACTAGGACATGCATGGAGTCCTACTATCATTTCAATCATAGGAAAACATTTAAAACAATTTACTTACCTTTATTAAACTAAACTTTGGCGCGTTGTTTTGCGCATTTACCTTCTTGTTTAAACGCTTCTGCATTAACTCTGAACTTTTATGTTATGACATTTTAAGTCCCATATAGTGTCGTTTGATGTAACTAATCACTAAGATCCTGGTTTGTCACATGCCAAACGGTAAAACTCCGTTAGTGGAATTTGGGGGTGTGAAAGATGATTGAGATCCTGGTTTGTCACACGCCAAACGGTAAAACTCCGTTAGTGGAATTTGGGGGTGTGACAATTATTACCATCCTTATCACATAACAAAATAGTGATCAACAGTTGTGTCAAAATAGAGCTTCCAATGGCGCTTATTTAATGCTAGTGTGATAACTGTTAGTGTAAGGAAATCGGACCAAAGGTAAAAGAGTATCCAAATTACCACCAAATTCTATCACACAAGCCCTCATCATATCCTCCAATGTATGAATAATTCGATCACTTAGACCATCAGTTTGAGGATAGTAAGCGGTGCTCATATCTATGCGCGTTCTCAAAGCTTTCTGTAGTGTCTGCCAGAAATGGGATGTAAAACGACTATCCCTATCTGATATAAAGGAAACGGGCACTCTATGCCTTGCTATAATTATACAGTCGAGCTAGCTTTACTATCTAGAAGTCCTCTCGGATAAGTAGAAAACATGAAGAGTTCGTTAGTTGGTTAACAATGTCCCAAAATGAATCATAGCCGCCCAATGTTCTAGGCAGGCCTAGTAACAAAATCTATTGAAATTTGTTCCCACATTCCTTTGTGGAATCCCAGATTGTTGTATCTACTTATTATTAGTAATAGTAATTACTCATAAAGGTCAGTACATTGTTGCGTCATAAGGCGACGCCACATGGTTGGTGTGTATACAACATAGCCATAAAATTAGATACAATGGAATTTTGAAAATCAACATATTCAAAAAGACTAGATTCACACTTCTTGTACTAGAATTGAAGAGTGATGTTTAGTTATTAGAGAATGAATTAATAACGAGTAATCTAAGCTTAAATCTTTACAAAGCAAGTATATAATGAGTACCAATATGATGGTACCAAACTTAAGTCGCGAAACCGAAGATTAACAAACAAAGGAGATTATACTAGGATTCTGTCGAGATAAATTTGTTAAGAGTCAAATTTACTCAATCCTATCAAGTGTTATAGGAAATGAGTCATCATCATAAAATAGATGTCAACGATGACCCGGTGCTATGTAACCTCACTACAAAGCATTAGGATTCGATACTAACTCGCGTGTTAGTCTCGATATAATATAACTATGTTTGGTGATTTTCAAATAAAGGGTCATATACCTATTGCCGAAAGTTAGCAATGGCTTATATGATAATCAAGTCACCAAAAGATCTAGATTGAGAAAGTGAATACAGATCCAGAATAATCTAATCAAGTAGATTAGTTAAAAGACTAGGTGCCAGTTCAATAGCTGGACATTGAATTGACAACCACCGGAAGTCGAATTTGGTTAACGGTCAGAAATGGAATTCTGAAATTTTAAGGAGTCCATATAAAAAAGATGGTCTACTCCTCATATCGAGTCAGCAAAATTTGATAGGATAACATTAGACTTCTACATATTTCTTGATGTGTATTGAAATGATTCGGAAGTAATCCAAGTAATCCACTATTCATCTAGATGAAGAAATAAACAGTCATGTTATGGAAATAATCTCATAAAAATAGTGTCCCATGAAAATGGTTATGAGCTTGCTAACCCACAAAAAGGGTAGACTTTGATGTAATATCATTGTTAATTTAGCCTGGGTTTGATTCTCATAAAGTAGACGTAAGAAAATAGGAGACGATCGCGTAAAACTTCAGGAATTTGCCAAATGTGAGGACGTCATGCTCATAGGTCTCTTAAAGATAATGCAATCCCAAGCGGATCTTCAAGAGAGCATTGTCAACTATGATTCGTCCCTTGTTCCTCTTCCTGGTAGCGTGCACCTTTAATCGGTTAAGAATCGTAGAACACATAAATAAATTCAAAATTGCTCTACTATGGGTTTAGGACAAATCTCTCAAATGATAAGGTTTTAAAATTTCAACTTTGGTCCTCGTTTTCCCATTAAAGTCGGTGAAAATGGACCATAAGGTTTCAGAGTTTGTCCTTAGATCTCACGTTGAAAAGGGTCGAATTGATTATCTACCAATAACTGGTAGTATAGTATGCCTGCAACTTCCTTGGCTTTCGAACATTACCACTATGACTTACCATTTCACATTTTACCCATATTGGTCATAGCCTTAAAGTACTTTGCACAAGGGGTTAAGCCAAAAAGTTGATGGAATGAGTGTTTGAATGTCATAGATTCATATTCCTTTAGGGCACGTGTTAAGAAGTCGTTTCTAAACAGTAGTTGCTCTAAGGCTTTCTAATTATAGGAGACTGAGAATAAGGAATGTGTATACGTCTCTGCCTAGTTGGAAATCAGAAAGTCAATCAACAAAATGACATTTGAGGGAGAGCAAGTACAAAAAGGATATGAGACTATCCTATTCGGGTCTATAGGGATAGTGTACGCAGAGTAACAAACATGGATAATCACCATAAATAAACTTTGAATGAAGACTAATAAATTTTTCGGTACATAAAAAAAAATAATTCCAACATAAAGTTTCATTTTCTCCATAAAAATGGTTTTCAAAAATGGCATTAATTTCATATAAGGATGATGCTCACCAAATCAAGCATGAAGAATCATGGTTAATCTAAGTCCAACTTAGAATTGAAGTTTAAGTTTGCCAAAAATATTCTAAGTGTTGGAATCTACTAATGAAGAACAAATCTAATCAGGATGAACAAATTCTAATCTTGATGAACAAATTCTAGTCAAGATGAACTAATTTAGTCAGGATGAACAAATTTAGTCAGGATGAACAAATTCTAGTCAGGATAAACAAATCTAGTCATGATGAACAAATCTAGTCAGGATGAACAAATTAGTTAGGATGAACAAATTCTAGTCAGGATGAAAAAATCTAGTTAGGATGAAAAAATCTAGTCATGATGAACAAATTCTAGTCAGGATAAACAAATTATTCAGGATGAACAAATCTAGTCAGGATCAACAAATTCTAGTCAGGGTGAACAAATTTACCCCGTGTCTCGATTGTGTTCCAGATGCACGAAATAACTACTCCTTGCCTGAATAACTACTCGTGAGTAAAGTGGGTTTCTTGCTCAAATCCAATCCTACAAAGATGGTCTATAAGGGGAGTCAGAAATGTTGAGGTCGGGTTCACGCTAGACCGACGATCAGTCATATACGTAGATGGACAAATAACAAAATTGAAACGAGAAAATCTTTAGCTGGACCTCTAAGGTGAAGCATTACTTTGCAAATAGTTTCCACATTTGATCCAAATACCGAGGTTAAATCATCTGAGAATAGATCTCTTCAGTGTCTTGGTCTAAATTGTTGTGCAAAATAAATCTTGATAAGAGTTTTGGATCCATTACGATTCAAAGATAAAAGAGACGATATAAATTCTCATGTCACCTGATGTAGCCCATCGCATCATTCGATGTCTTCGGATCAACCCTAAGGTTACGATAGTTTCGATCAATATTCAAATGATTGGGAATCGGGGCTAGAAATACAGATTAATCATGAACATTAACTCGGATAGTAAGACTCACTAGAGTTCTCATGCACTGCAGATTATGATTACGTGTGCACCCGTAATGATAATTTACTTTGCATGGTCCCTATAGTGTTTCCTTTATCCCAAGCTCTCAGCTAAAAAAAGGAATTGAAATGTTCATTGGATCACGTCATCGTGTTGCACTTTCGCGTAAAAGTGTGGATGTTCTATCTGATCACTTTTAATTATTTGTACCAATACTCATGGATCTGTAGACTAAGGTTGTTGTTGGATGGAGGTAATGATAGAGGGGCACAACTAGTGTCCTTTAATAAAAGAAAATGTGTGCGGTGGAAGTTAGGCAGTAATAATAGGGCAGAGATCCCCAAATCAGAGTCGAGCAAGTCATGCTACACATTTGTACATATACGTGGATCCAATGATCCAACAAAAAAAAAGTCAATGGGTCACCTGACCCGTAGAGTTCTCTCCCGATTAGTCATGCTTCTCCACCTCGGGTTCCCTTTAGATCGAGCAATTATGTCTGCCATATCTCATGGAAAAAGTCCTAGCCGTCCAATCCAGCATATCACGAAAGCAAGTATATAACGCACCAAGTGAAAACAATAAATGTCAAATAAGAAAGTCGACTCCACAGCTGAAGTAGATGCAGGTGTAGTGCAGGTACAGGTACAACTCTAGGTAACTCCAAGACTGGTCAGTGGTGATTACTACCGTCATCACCCAAGTTCAACTCGTAACTCGATCTTCCAGGCTTAATGTGCCGAATCTCCGTCATCCTCGGCTCGTAATCAGATTTGTGATATTCTGCGGGGTCCTCCTTAATGGTAATCAAGACCGAAAGTAGCGGATATGGACTACCACAAACAAAACCAAAATCATCAAAAAAGTATGCGTACTGTTGTGACGACGACATGATTATGACGAAGCAACTGTAGTAGATAAGCAAAAGGTAGTATGCAATGCACCCATAATTCCTAAGGTTCAATGCAATAAACTTAGAGTTATAGTCTAGGTCTAGTCTCGAGTAAACCTAATTCTCTATAACCAATGCTCTGATACCAAATCTGTCACACCCCGCCAAGGCGGAAGTACGGGATGGAACCGGTATATCGCATTGAACACAAGTACAAGAGAAACTAAAAGAAAAATTGTGCATTAAATTGAACCATACTACATGATTCTAACGAAAGTACAAATACAAGAAAAATCTCTAAAGCAGTACAAAATGTCTAAATGCCTGACTACAACCAAAGTGCATAATCAAAACTAAAAACAATACTTCTAATCCAAAAGCGAGCCCCTGTAAAAATCCCTTCTTCAATTCTGTTTACCTGAAAGCATGTTTCGAAAACGGGTCAACTATATAAATAGTTGGTGAGTTCACAGGTTTTGCGAATCTATAACAAGTTTATGATAAAAATCCAAAGTGATCAAAAATCCATTGATCGAGTACACATGTATTAGACAACATATTACCATGAGCCGCAATCAAAGCCTCGACGAAATAAAAATAAAGTACCCCATACGAAAGTCTAATGCAAACGACCGCCTAAAAATGGATAACTTTGCGCCCAAGTGTCCCTACAAGTCTGGTTGGAGCGACCAAACCATGAGCGGGGTTGTCAACCCAAGTAGTACTACCCAAAATTCCCAACGGCTACGCTCAGCTAATTAATTACCCAAAATTGAAGACTTTAAGGCATTAAAAAAAATAACTCATGTATCAATATATCATATAACATGTGACTAAAATTAAATAAAGAAATAGCTTTCCCCCAAAAACAGTAAACAGTAAGTAAAGTGGGGCCGCGAAAACTCACCTGGACAATGCGGGCGAGTGATGCGACACAGTCGACAAAAACCGATAAAATCCGAGTCCTAACAGGGTCCTACTAGTCAAGTGGACACAAATAATGCATTTAGGACTCCTAAAGGTTGTGTCCAAGTCAAAAAAACAAAAAGTGGTTATGTAATCAGTTGCATACCCAAACCCGTGCATACACGTACGAACTTTAGAAATTGTAAAACCGGATTTTAAATAAATTCGTGACCTTAAAACCTTAAGTTTTAGATTTTAATAAAGAACATCAGTAGTTTTAAATTCATATATAATAAAATCTCAAGTCACGGTTTCGTTTGATCAAAAACGCGGTTACGCGCGTAAAGTCCGGTTTACGGTTTGAAAATCCGATCTGTCCGAAATTAGGGTTTTAGTGTGATATTAGCACCCAATTTAAAAGTTCAAATTTATGTTTTTAATGTGATCATACTTCTGTCCAAAATCCCCTAAAACTTTTTATAACAACAATTTTATACAAAAATTTTCAAAAATAGTAACTTTTATAACGTTTTAATGGACCAAAATTTTAAAACCATACATAGACATAAATTTACTGCTTTAAACTTTCACCAAATGATCATATACATAAATAAGAATTTCTGCCCAATTTTCATAGTTTTTAAATATCCATATTATTTATTATGAATATAATATTATTAAATTTAACAAATTCGAGAAAAATAGTTAAACTTGTCCAAACTTCACTAAATTGTTACTAAATTAGTTTTAGGTCCATATGAGATTCTATTAAAAGTTTCAAGTCCTAATGTTATCCAGAAGTATATGATCCCAAAATCAATCGTTAAAATTTCATAAATACCAAACACCTACTTAGACAACTCCAATTTTCACAAATTGTCTACATAAGTCATGTTTTATCATATACTAATTACTGATCAAATTCTAGATTTTTCCAATACCCAGAGGTATTTTTCCCAATTTTCATGTATTAAACTTGAAAGAATTTTAATAAATAATCTATAAAGAGTTTAGTTACCAATATTTTCAGATCTCACTTTTTATATAAATAATACTGTTTAAAAATAAATTTGGGTGTTAGATCATATTTTTAGAAAAATCCATCAAAACAGTTATTGTATAAAAATAAATATATTAGTTCCATTATTTGTTTTACGTGAACCGGGGTTGGTTTTATAACCTAATAACCACTCAAAATACCAAATATCTCAATACTAAATATTTTCGAGTTCAAACCCCAACCAATGCCTTATGAAACTATTCAACATAAAATCAAAGCTGAACGGGTAAGTTTATATCTTTCGTATAAATTGTTCGCGTACGCAAAACCTCCCGTATTTCACATGAAATACGTACCAAAAACACCATTAGGATCTTTTTTATCTCCATAATATTTCCACATGTTCAAAATTGACATGCAATGCCATTTGGATGGCCATGCAACCCGATCAATTTCCCGTGTTTCGATACTAGAAATTGTTGCAATCTGTTCGTACTAAAAAATATAGTTCCCAACATATGATCGGATTTCCTTCAGTGAAAAAATTCATATATGCGTTAAAAAACTACCGTCCAAAAATCGTCACGATCCAACGGTCGGATCTCCTGTGATCGACGATTCTTTGAGACCCAGATTTTCAAATCCGAAAATCCGATTAGTCACATTCGAAGGTATAAAAAGCATACCTAGAAAGCTCTGATCAAAAATTACTCTGGTAGGGTTTTGCGTCTATATGTTGACAACATTCTGTCCACAATTCATGCATTTCTAACTGTCGGATTTTCGGGGATCGTCCGATCTTTAAAACTGCGCATAAAACTTTCTGGACAGATTTTAAAAGCTCTTTTTAACAAACTTAAGCATAGATTTTGGGAAATTTGAGCTTATCATTGCGTTCGAAGCATCGAGAAATGGTTCCGGGTGAAAAACCGCATCTCCGGCCACCATCGGACCACCGCGGACCGCCGTCGGCCGCCACCGGACCACCACACCACCACCTGAATTCTCTGCCCTCTCTCTCTAACTTTTCTCTCTAAAATTTGCAAATGAGAGCTTTAGTGGGGTGACCCACTATATATATATATAGTATGATGGTGTTGTACCCCATGTTGTGATGACGGTATCCCGCTGAACTGAATCCGATAAAAATAACGGCGTTATTTTACCCAAAAATAACTTGTTATAATTTATTATTTTCCCTCGAGTCCTTGCGTCTCGTAAATATATATCATTTCGGATTTGAAATAAAATTTTACGAAACCGCTCGACTCAGGTGTTAACACGTAGAGAACCGAACTTGATCAAATTTTTGACATTATAACATCCAAATAAATCTTGATATTATTTATCGTTCTCCAACAAGTTCCTTTCGCTTAAAAGTATATTTCAACATAATAATACTATTATTATTATTATTATACGAACTCGTCGAACACAGGTGTTGACCGTAAAAGTCGGGGTTGTCACAAAAAAAACTATTAAATTTTACCGATGATGGGATCCTCGGAGACGTCGACAAACGCCCTAGCTAACTTCAACTCCTCCTCCGTATCCCACTTCTGTGTGGCCCGTGTAGATGTCGATTCTTTAACTTGCTTCTTCTTTTAGCTTTTCTTTTTGGTAGGGACGGGTTGCGTTTCGGTGACGTTTTCTTCGTCGGGTGGTGCTTGAGTTTCAGGAACAACGTCCGAGTCGGATAAATTTAACAATTGGTCTTGTGGTTGTGGAACATAACTCGGTGAATCGAATGGGTTTTGGTTGAACGGAAGTAGTTGATTTTGTGGATGGATTTGGAACGCGTTTTGTTGATTGACGTATTGTTGAAACCACCATATCGCGTCGTTTGGATTTGTAGTTATTTTATATAAAAATGAGAGAGTATAGATTGTTTTGATATTGGTGTGTATAAAAAATTTGGTTAATGGGTTATTTATAGGGTAAAAAAATAAATAAAAGATTTTTTTTTTATTTGGAACGGTCATATTTTTTAAGTTTCTTTACCGTTCAACAGTCAAAAGAGAGACCTCACCCGCGTGAAGCCACTCACGGAAAGCCCCTCAACCCCCCCCCCCCCCTTCACGCTGGTCACAACGTGAAGGCCCCCACGACACCCTCACCGTGAGGGTATACCGCATACCCTTATACCTTATACCCTTATAAATGCCTTGCATTTATATAAAAGATAATGACATGTATCATATAAAGTTAATTGTTTCTATATATGAACTAAACTAATCATGTCGAATGTGTATATTCGAGTTAGTGATTATCTCTTAAAGAGAGATATAAATGCGATGTAGTTGGTCCATGTGTTTTATTAAAAGAACAATATGAGGTTTACAAGTATTATACTATATGTTGATGATATCAATCTATCTCTTAAGAGATCGAAAATTTGTATGATGATAATTTTATCCATCAATCAAGTTACATCGAGAAGATGTTGAAACATTTAACATGGACAAAGTTTATCATTTAAGTGCGTTAAAAGTTTAGTTAGTCTTGCAGATGCATGTTATGTAACACAACACAATAGTGGATCTTGTGATATTCATTTACAAGAGGAGACATCGAAAGTCTTACATTGCCTAGCAGAAATAAGTAAACGAAAATTTCAATCGACAATTTGGCATGTTTATCTATAAAACCATCGATTACAAAGTTGTGAGCAACTTTCACAGAAGATCAATACACATCACTTAAAGGATACAAATTAAAATGAAGAGGGAGGGTATTATACACGTTATACTCTTTTTGTGAGCAACTTTCACAGAAGATCAATACACATCACTTAAAGGATACAAATTAAAATGAAGAGGGAGGGTATTATACACGTTATACTCTTTTCCTTTCACTAAGTTTTGTCAAATTATGTTTTTTTAGTAAGGTTTTTAACGAGTCAACATAATTGATCCAATAGCATCAATTTATCTTACGAGTAATGAAGTATCAATTTAACATCATCCTGAAATACGTTGTTAATTGTGTATAGTACGTGTTGCACTCTTTGTCCCTTAGCTGTGGTTTTATCCCACTGGATTTTCCTGACAAAGTTTTTAACGAAACAACATCTCCAAGCATATGAAGTTAATAACCCAAAGGGAATGTTATAAATATAGATATGATTATGTTATAATCATATATTATTGTGGTTATCAACGACTAATATAGATTAGCTTGTTCCCTAAGTTTTCCTCCCTTATATATACCCATTGTCTTACACACTTGATCAATGAATATCACATATCTTTCTTTCTACATCTCTCTTATATTGTTTTGCTATTAGGCTACTTTTACAACACTAGAAGATAACATTTCTTACTTTTTCTAAATAAAAACATGTATTATACTGTTTTTAAAATATAAAAGTAAGAGTATGTAAAATACAATCATTGTTTTATCAACCATCATATCTTTATCTTATGCTTTTGTCATATACAGGGCCAGCTCAGAGGGAGGGCGAGGAGGGCGACGGTCCCGGGCCCGATATCTCCTATGGCCCGAAGTTTTTAAATTTTTTTATATATTATATATATGTGTGTTTTTTTAAATCTATATATATAAGTCTAATTGTTTATAAATCTGAACCCAAAATCAAGAAATAAAAAAAAATCTACATATATAAGCTCAATTTAAAAAAAAATCTATACATATAAGCTCGTATTATGTTTTTTTTATATATGATTATTGAGTTTATATTGTAGGGCCCGCTTTTTTTACATGTCTCGGCCCAAAACGTTTTGAGGATTTTCGGGACCGGCCCTAATCATATACGTTCATATTTCTAGAATAATATAATCCATGCAACGAAATAATAAGATAACAAAACTAAATATCAAAAATAAATAGAAAAGGAATAAAATAACTAGAAACTCCATTTTAAGGTTGTTTTTAATGATACAAGTTATCCTTAAACCAAGCGTGTGGAGTTGTATAAGTTATTCCCCAAGGGTCTCAAACTGCTCTTATTTAAGCAATGTAAAAATATAATGGTTGTTTCGTCAACTATCATATCATATGCTTATATTATCCTTTTATCATATACGTCCATATTTCTAGGATAATATAACCCATCAACGAAATAATATCATGTTAGAACTAGAAAATAAATAGAAAAGAGTAAATTACTCGGATGGTCACTATAATTTGTTAAAGTTTCATCTTTCGTCCCTAACTCGGATATCGGTACAAAAAAACCTATGGACATCCTTCACATGGACGGAAAGCGTGACGATCTCGCAAACAATTGGGGCCATATCCTTAATTTTTTAAAGTTATGGACGAAAGGTGAAATTCTGACAAATTACAAGGACTGTCCGAGTAATTTACTCAACGGAAAAAAGATCAAATAACTAGAAACGCCATTTTTTTTAACGGCCAACGAATACTATATGCCCGGTCACCCGGGTAAACCCAATGACGAAGGCCACCCACGCCCGCAAACGCAGACAGCGCTGGTGACCCGGCCCGCCCACCATTCCAAAGAAAACCCACCACCTGAAGGCTCACTGTGGTAAAATCCCTGGCCCACCTGATAATATTTTGCATCAAGTGAGACTCGAACCCATGACCTCCACATTGGAAGGTCATGGGGTGTCTCCTGCTAAACCAGTTGATCTAGGACTCATTAGTATTAGAAATGTCATTTTAAAGTTGTTTTTTGAATGATACAAGTTATCCTTAAACCAAGCGTGTGGAAGTTGTTTAATTTATTCCTCAAGGGTGCCAAAGTGCTCCTAATTTGGTACCGAGTACCGGTACCCACTTTTACATAAATTTGGTACCGGTATTTTCGGTACCGGTGCCGGTACGGTACCGATACCTATAGAGATGAACATTTTGTAACAAATACCGGTACCATACCGAACCAAAAAAATCGGTACCGGTACCCACTTTTTCACAAATTCGGTAACGGTACCGGTACCCACTTTTCAAAAAAAAAAAGTTGTTCATATACATTTCTTTAATATGAGTCCTATTAAAGCAATGTATATGAACAACTTTTTTTATTTTTTATTTTTTAAAGGATTTTTTACATATTTCCTCCTCTTAAGCTTCTTAATAACATATATACCCAACCATAAAAATCAATTACATATTTACCCAATCCTTACACAATTACCTATTACCCTTGTATGTTTTAATACCTAAGAAGCAAATACGTAAGAAACCAAACGACGCAGGAGGGAAGGAGGCTCTGTTCCATCGACGACGACGCACTGAGGAAGCTCTGTTCTGTTCCATCAACGCACACAGGAAGCTCTGTTCCATCGACGACGACGCATGCAGTCCACCATCAGGGTTTCAATCGGACGCAGGAAGGTTTCAAGAACCATCAGGGTTTCAATCGACGCATAAGGCACGCAAAAACTCTGTTATCAAGGTTTCAAGAACCATCAGGGTTTCAATTGGATCATTAAGGGTAAAATAGTAATTTAATAAATTATTTTAAATGAATTGGATAAATATGTAATATATAGGTTTTAGGAAGGAGAAATATGTAATTAAAATTTAGGGTTGTGTAAATATGTAATAAGTAAACTTAGGAAGGAGATATATGTAAATGACCCTTTTTTAAAATAGGGTGAATTCAAATTATAATAAATAAATAATTAAATAACAAATAAGTTATTTTTCAACATTTGAACATGTAATGAATAAGAAAACAAATGTAATTAATGATGTGAAAAAGAAATATGTGACGAAACCTCAAACATCAACTTAATACGATCTTGCAGTTGTAATATAATTTCATTATCTTTAAATATTTAATAATCCAAGTCTCTCATATGAATAATAACATAACATCCAATTTTTTTTTATATGTAAGATCACTACATCCAAGGACACGAAGTATCCGTTTAAGAGGTAACGTTCTTGCTCGTGTTATATGACTTATTCTTTAAAAAATGAGTTGATTACGGTGGAGAAAAAAGTTTAGAGGTTTACTTCGATTTACATAAATTATACAACGGATCAATTTTAGTCTAATCAAACTATATAATAGGTCAAAATAGGTCACTATTTTAAAACTTACTAGTCGCCTCTCCCACAACCACAACCACCACCACCACCACCACCAATGTGTGTCGTCATCACCTACTAGTCGTCATCGCCCCGCCACTGCCATCGCCTCTCTCATAGCCACCGTGTGCACCGTCATCGCCTCCGTCACCATCATCACCGCTACCGCACCCATCACCGCCGCCCTCTCCCACAACCTCCTTTGTGTCTGCCCCGCCGTCACCACCACCACCCCTAATTTGCAACTACCTGTCATAAACGCAAAGATAGCGGATGCATCAGTTTTCACACTTTTTTTTCTAAGATGAGCCATTTCGATGCGAGCCTATTTTGATCCGTACTCGTTTAGACTCAAACCAAATTAATATTTTTTAAAACCAAAACCCGTTTTGACCTGAAGTTTAACCCGAACCTATTTCGACCAGTTATCCGACCCGCAAATTTTATCAGGCTTAGTTGGCGTACACTTCTCTAATACTATTCATATATGTAAAAATAAAAATATTTCTTTTAAAGGTTTAGATTATTTGTAAACTTATAATAAAAGATGTTAGTCTCTTAGCTTATTTACACACCCTCATGTTAAAGCCCTATCGAATTTTATTTGTGTATTTCCTTTTTCCTTTCTTGTCTTTTTATTATTTTGTTTTGATTATATACAATAATAGTTAAGAAATAATTACACGATTTGTGAGACTGATAAGACAGATTACAGTTTTAATCCTCAGTTTTTGAAATTACACCTTTAGTCCTAACTTCTCACTCAATGGTAACAGTTCCGACCCCTTACAATATAAAAACTTTTATCACAATTTTGATTGCTCATTAAACATTTGATTGCAATATAAAAAGTTTAATTGTAAACAAGAAACGTTTAATGTAGTTTAATGGCTAATCGTTTTGTGTTGCTATACAACCGAGAAGCACGACGAATAACGTAGACAAAAACAAAGAAAATCACATCCAACGTTCATGCTCGGTTCCACCAAATCACTGCTTCGAATGTTGTATCATCTAAATTGTTCAAGTGAACTATGTCAAAACACGCGTCTAAATCAAAGTCTTCTCTGTTTGCTTACTTCTTGATTATTTCAGTTAAGTAGGTTTATTTTTGTATTATAATTTGTTAATTATTAACCATAAATGAAATCAGTAAATGATTTGGTGAAGGACAGTTTAAGTCCCTTCAAAAGTTGTAAATGCCAAAAAGGTCCTCAAAACATTAATGGTAGATAAAAACACTGTTCACCCCGAAAACTTTGTGAAGTTTTACATGCACCAAAATTACAATTGTAAACACTAGATGCCTCATACTATAGTTTTATGGCCAAAATTATTAAAAAAAGAATGAACTTCTCTAAAATCCTTTTAAAATCCCAACATCATCGATCGGGCGCGCACCAAACCAATCAACTCATACTCCCAACTCGCTAAACACATTAGAAAATCTAAACCCGAAATTACTTCGGGTTCTGCTTTTGCTTCTGGTTCTGTTTCTTGGGGTCCAAGGCACCTAACCCTGCACCTAACCCAACTGGGGCTTGACCTTGTTGTTCTGATTTGGTTGGCTCCTCGGGGTTTTGGGCTCCATTGGTGTCTTCGCTGGCGGCATTTTCTGGTGTCATGCCGGAGTTTATTATGTTGAGAAGTTGGGTGAGTGGCGGTAGAGCCTGAACAGGAACACCGTGTGGTCGGATTAATAGACCCCTGGCGGCAGCTTTTTTCCTTGCCTCCGCTACAGCACGAGCAGATCTCTCATCAACTCCTCTACCACCTCGAGCAAAGTTTTCACCACCAACCGTGCTACTGCCACCACTACCTGAAGCTCCACCGCCAGATGCCGCCTGGAATGCTTGTATCAAATCAGGATGAGCCTGCACAAACAAGGCGGTTAGTTTAGTAAAATAATATTCACAATAGTAACCAAGTTTCATCTGTTCCATTAAAGTCACTCAAAGTTTCTCTCTAAAGTCATTCAAACTTTTATAACACGTTCCAATCTTGTAAAACTTTTATATAAATTTTAAAAGATTTTAAAATTAAATAACGTAAATAGAACATATAGGAATCTTTGTTACTATTTAGTGATTATTTTACTCAATTTGACTTAAACTAAACAATTATGAAACTTGCTTGTTATTTAGTGATTGTTTTCTTCACTTTAAAGTTAAACTAGAAAAAAATAATTACTAAATAGAACAAAAATTCATATATGTTCCATTTAGGTAACTTTAATTTTAAAAAGCTTTAATATTTATAAAAAAAAAACTCAGAAGATTGGAACCCCTGATAAAAGTTGTCAATTTAGAGACGAAAAAAACTGAGTGAATTTAGGGGAATACTTGGTTACTATCGAGTGAATTTTTCCCTAACAGTTTTCTAAAAGTTCATTGCAAATTGATTGATCTGAATTCACATACCTTTAAAAGATCAATTGCTGCTTGAGCAGACACCGCGTTTACAGCTTGTCCTTTCTGCTTTTGTGCATTCATCTATTGTCATATTATCACAAATTAAATTTGAAAACATTACATTAAAAAAATGTTACAAAAAGTGCTAAAAAACAAAATTTTACCTGCGCTTCCCGCATTTTAAAAGTTTTCATCCAATTTTCTGAGTCCCGAGTCCTCGAGTCATCCTCTCCAAGCTGCTTCACAAGTATATCATATGTCTTCTTTTCATGCTGTTAAACAACAAATCATCAGCCATTAATATTATAGCAATTATATAACATTTTCATAAACTTCTAAAAATAATTAAAAACTCGTGCCTGATGAGAGAGCTTGTAAGCACCGACACAATTAAATGCAATAGCAAGCGCATGGTAGCAGACCGCTGTTTGAATATGTTCTTCACCCAAAAGCCTCTCATTCTTTTTTAACGCTTCTTGTAAATAACGAAGAGCTGTGTTCATTTTTCCAATATCTTGATACATCATTGCAACATTAATATACGTTGCAGCAACATCGGGATGATCTGGGCCAGAGGATAAGCTTAATAGGAGCAAGGCACGGGACATGTGTCTTAATGCAAGCTCTGATTGGTTGAGCCCGTGATAAAATAGGGCCATGTTTCCATAGCTGTGAAAGATTGTAAAGTAAAATTGTAGTCACATGACAAGCACATGTTCTTGTAATAAGAGTGACGGATTTAAGGTTAACCGTACCTGTGAGCTGTGTCGGGGTGGTCGAGACCAAGGCACCGTTCGTTTATAATAAGTTCTTTGTGTTGTTGCATTATGGCCGCAGCCATGTCCCCAGCATGATAAAGAACCATGGCAAGGTAACTATTAAAAAAAAGAGTAAACCTTTAGTTATAAGGTAAATGATTCTCTCATAAAATATCAACATGGACCGGTTCAGTAATGGTCAAACGGGGTTGGGTCAAATAGGTGAATTTAGCACGGGTCGAATTGCATTGACCCATAAGCACTTTTTTTGTCCAAAAGATTTTAAACATTGAGTCATTAATATGTGAAATATGATTACTAAAATTATAATTTAACAAAAAATTTCTAAATTTTACAGACAAAGCGGTTTAGGAGGTTATATGCTAACGTTATTTGAATTTTACTTTACCCATTTGACCCGTTACCAAATTAACCAATTCATTAGTAAATGGGTTGAAATTGCCACCTTTACTGAAACTCTATCAAGATTTCATATTATCAACTTTTGAAGTATAGAATCATACCGGCAGCAGTTAGCAACCTCACGATGCATAGGACCTGTGACCTGTATAATTTTTATAATTAAATAAAGATAAGATATAAAAGAAATTAAAACTAATAATCCAACTGGGCATACAGTTAGACGAAAAAGATCAGAACATATACCTGCTGAAGTATTGTAAATGCTTCCGTAAATAAAGTGTACGCTTCATTAAGCATTCCCTGCAAGTTTGTGACAGCAGATATACAACGAAAAATCACATTCATATAATCTAAACCATATATGCATCATATCATAATATTTTTAGTAATTTATTTAAGCACAAATAAAGATAATTAACTCCAATCTTGGTTTTAAAAAGCGAGAAGCGCACCGAGGCGACGAGGTCTAAATCCGAGGCTCAAATTATGTATATACACATTAAATGATATTAAACATCTAAATTCCCAATAATGTTAAACACATTACTTGATTTAAACATCTAAAACATCCAAAAGAGGGTATAACCCAACCATTAGTCCACCAAACAAACCTAAAACAAGATTAGTCTTGCCCACAAGCGCAGAAAAGCTAAAATATTAATTAAACATCTAAAATTACTAGTTACTACCACCTGCAAAAGTCCAAAACAGAAACAAAACATACAAAAAAAAAGCTCTTAAGCGCAGAAAAGCGACTCAGAGTGCAGAAGCGCGCGCTTCTTGTACCTAGGCGCGCCTTATGTAACCTAAAGCCCAAGACCCTAAGCCTTATGTCGCCGCGAGCCTGAGGCGCGCTTTTTTAAACCAAGACTCCAATATTATGATAATGAACTTTACAAACCTCTGCCAGCTGAACCTTCCCGGTTTCCACCAGCTCCTTTGCGTCTTGACATACGGGTATCGAATGCTTTACTACAGGTTGAAGATTCAATATATCCGATGTTTGGAAAGGCGTTCCTGCACTAAGATCATATTTTTTGGCAGCTATAGCTACCCCCACCTATAAAAAACAATTTAACAAATTAATTCACTTGAATAATAATAATAATAGCGCATGAAGACTATAGTAATTACCTTCAGGCAAAGGTTACGGATAACTGAAATCTTTTTCACAACTGACCCTGCGTCCTCTGGCAATTCAAACTACAAACGGAGGGTTTAGGTCAAAAAAAGAAATAATGTGAAAAAGGATTAAAGGATTAATATTTTAAAAAAAAATAAGTTTATGTTACCTGGTATTTAACTTTTGCAAATTCAAGGATGTTGGACCACAAACTTTCAGAACTGAGATTCATGCAAGATGCTTTCTTTTTATTAGCAACGCCACCGACCTTAGACCTTGAGTGCCCCTTCGTCGATTTTCCCGCCAAAAGATCCTGTTTTTTACAAGTTCCATGAATTAGTATTAAATTTTTTCAACTAATTTAGATCATAATCTTGAACATTTTATTGATTTTGGGTCCCGTTTAGGTTAGAACAACAGGAATGGGGTCCACAAAGCGGAGAATGAGGTAGAACATAACTCATTAGACCACTAAACAAGGTGTTATTTCAAAACTGAATTTCCAAAAAGCTAGAAAAGAATAATTATTGACCTTTTTCTGATTTTTGGACTGTGTATTATTATTACCAACACCTTTTCCAGAAGCTGTTTGGTAATCTCCAAATAGACAATTAAAGAAATGAGCAATCGCGTGTCCAATATCATGATCCGATGTATCTCTCAAGACATCCTGTATAAAAAAAAAAGAAATACAGCATTCAAAGACCAATAAATAGATGCAAAAGAAATTTAATAAATATAAAGATCATCAGAATGACCTTGAGGATGTGTTTTGCACATCTAACTATTATCTCATTAGAGCAAAGATCCCATAAATGAGGCAAGTGCTTCGTACCATCCGCTACCTGAGAATATTCCAAAAAACCATCAGAAAACCGGTGATTTTTCATCAAAGCATAATAATCATAATAAGAATAATAACAACAACAATAACAGTAATAATGATAATGATAATAATAAAAATAACAACAATAACAATAATAATGATGATGATAATAATAATAACAATGATAACAATAATAATAGTAATAACAATGATAATGATAATGATAATAATAATAACAATGATAATAAAAATAATAAAAATAATAATGATTTTAAAGTTTGTTAAATTGTCTTACTTTGCCAATATAACGAACGTTAATTCCATGGGCATGTAGGGCTTCAGTGAGTGTTTGCCCATCCATTGGTGAAACTTCAAGTGTGCAAAGATCTTGTATAAATTTTGGAAGCACGGTGTCTTTCAGATACAAACTCACCTTCCGTACACTTTCTTCATCAGCAGCAATCTCCTGTTAAAAATTTAAAAAACGAGTCGGATTGGGTTAAAAAGATACGAGGTTGTATGCATTAAACCACACTCTGTGCTTTACATTCAACCCATTAGAGATAAAACATAACTCAAATATAAATCACCGGCAGAAACAATTACCTCGGGATTCCCAGCCAATTTGAATTCAGTGAATACATTAGGGTTAAACCGTATATCCTCGGACTTATCTGCCACATCAGCAGCCTTAGAACCAGACTCTTCAACGACCGTCTTATCTTCTGACTCGTCCTTTATACAAATTATTGCAAAAATATTTAGGAGTAGCATCGACTTAATTCAAGGGTCACGGGCCTTTTAAACGATTAAAATACTTCTATAACTAAAATGTTGCGGGTTTGAAATGTGCTTTACCGGTTTAGTATCAGATGGTTCGGGTATTTTGGCAGGCTCAGCTTGATCTACTTGTTCAACATTATCATCCTTAGAAGAGTCTAGAGATTTAGGTGTTTCCTCTGGCTCGCATTTAGATTTTGAATTCTTTGCTGCTTCAGCCTTCTCACATAGACCACATATTAGTCACATATATGCCAAAAATATTTAAAGCAATTTCTATAAAATATAAAAATTATTACCTGGCAATAGGCAGTAATCAATTCAGGTCTCAAAATGCAAAACTTGGAATTCGGTCCTGTGTAATTTGCATCACGAGGAGTGACTCGCATCAGGTCCAAGAGATAGTGTCTGTACATAACAATTTTATATCAAAAATATATTCAGTCAGCATAAAATTTCAAAAAATTTAGAAAAGAAAAAACTATTCTGGGTTAGTTAACAGGAATCACCTATCATCACTTCCAACAATGCCCTTGCATTCAACAGGTGCGGCTATTTGGAAAACATTTCCTGATCCATCAAGAACTGTGTGTTCTTTAACACGCAGGCGCTTTGAAGCTTCCAATACCTAATGAGAGATTTGATTTAGACAAAGGTTATAAATATACATAAATAAAACTGAAATCTATTATTACTAGAAAACTTTAAGCCGCTTCAATGCAGATAGACATAAGAAAATTTTATCAACCAAATTACTTATATTAAAGGGAAAAAGTCACCCAATAGTAATTAAGTTTCCTAAGTGTTAAGTTTCCTAAGTGTTCCAATAAAGTCACTCAAAGTTTTTGTCTCTCTAAAGTCACTCAACTTTCATTAAGTGTTCCAATCTTGTGAAATATTTTAAAAAAATATTAAAAAAATAAAATTAAGTGCCTAAATGAAACATATATGAATCTTTGTCACTTAATTTTACAAAATTTTAATATTTATAAAACAATTTCACAAGATTGGAATACCTTATGACAGTGTTGTAAAAATCGCGCCTAGGCGCCGATTAATCGCTAGGCAGTCGGGTAACGAGTAATTTTGACCTAGTCGGTCCAAAAATCGCTAGACGGTCGAAATCGGGCCTAGGCGGCCAGATTCCGGCGAAAACCTGAAATATCCAGCCAAATTCCGGCGAAAACCTTTGGTGTGGTTTAAAAATGAACATTTTTATAAAAATTACATATAAAAATGTGTGTATATATATAAAAAACTGAAAATTACATATAAAAATTCCAATCCGATTAATCCCGCCTAGGCCCCGATTAATCCTGCCTAGGCCTAGGCCCTACCCCACCGCCCGACTAGCGCCTAGCGATTTTTACAACACTTATGAAAGTTGAGTGACTTTACAGAGACAAAAAAAGTGTGACTTTAGTGTGAAGGGGAAAAAATCACTAAATACAACCAAGTTTCATATTTGTTTAATTTAAGTCAAATTGGAAAAAATAATCACTAAATAGTAACAAAGATTCATATATGTTCCATTTGGGTCACTTAACTTTACAAAATTTTAATATTTATAAAACAATTTCGCAAGACTAGAACACCTTATGAAAGTTGAGTGACTATAAAGAGACAAAAAGACTTAGTGGAACATATGGGAAACTTGGTTACTATTGGGCGAATTTTTCCCTGTATTAAAAAAATAAAGACGATGAAAAGACAA
This sequence comes from Smallanthus sonchifolius, assembly GCA_023525975.1. Taxonomy (NCBI): domain Eukaryota; kingdom Viridiplantae; phylum Streptophyta; class Magnoliopsida; order Asterales; family Asteraceae; genus Smallanthus; species Smallanthus sonchifolius. The sequence goes on along the minus strand of CM042018.1, from coordinate 17,553,140 downwards.
AAACAAGAAAATGAATATACACACACACATATATATACAATATAATATATACACATATATAATTATAACTGACCTTGGAATGAAAATCTTGATTCCAGCAAATCTTCTTGCCATTGTCAACAGACCCGTATAGAAGTGAATCTGATTTATCACCTTGTAAAATTCCCGGTAGAACACTCTGTTGGAAAAGATAGAGCCACAAAAAATTAAAAAAGATTAAAAAAAAACTTACAACTAAGAAACAAGTAAATAAAGATCTCAAAACACGATTCATATAAATTAAGTGAAAACAAAGAAAAAATGCAAACCTGTGCAACCACTCTATGACCTCTATAGTCAACAATGGCCATAGCAAGATTATATAATCCAGGAACATCGGCTTCTTGGTAAGCTTTTGTGCCTTTCAGATCGTTGTTGGAAGATGCATATGTGGCTTGTTCGCTCTCTGCCAGCTGTACCTCTGAAGGTGCATCAGAAACCGATTCCGCCACACCATTGAGGTTATGGTTCTCCGTAATTGCAGCACTAGATTTCTCCATATTGACCTTGGATGATTTGGTCAACGTTTTCTCAGAGGAATTTACGTTTGTATCTGATAACTGCTTTCTGGATAACTGCTCGAGATCCGCATCAACAGCAAAACTGAAGAATATGTTGTTGTGAACATACCTACAACCAGATACAAAAGTGATACCGTTTAATAAAACATTAGCGGTTATGATATATTTATATTAAATCAGATAATCAGCTTTAAATATTTAAAAATAATTGAATTTGCATCCTACTTACATGTGAAAGCATTCCGGATCAGTTGGATTAATTGGCGGGATGCATCTGCTAATGACTCCAATAGCACCATTTATTGCAGCATCAACAAAATCAGAAGACACCTTATATAGAGCTCTATCTCTCAAGATCCTAAATACAAGCACAACAAACTCTGAATAAGAAACGATACTACTCCAAACCCAAAAAGTACTGCAAGTATACACTACCTAAAATAAAATTTTGAAATTAACTTAGAAGGGAACGGGTCAAAAAGTCGTCCAAAGTGTTCTTAAAGCATGTTACTGAATTTATGTAACTTTTTGTGATCTTAGGCACACTAATCATTTATAAAGATTCAAACTTTTAGACAAAATGTGTCTAGAGTCAACCTGAACTGTTTCACCTTTTTGCCCAACACTAGCGGTGTAAACGAGCTGAGCCACTTGTGAACTACATGAGATCGGCTTGCTAAAAGCTTGAACCAAGCCGGGATTAAACAAGCTCGAGCCCATGCTTTGTATATCAAGCTTGACTAGGCTAGCGAGCCTGATCCTATTATTTATATTACTTTATAAATATTTCAAATATATTACATAATAATTATTAGAGTAAATTACAGATATTGTCCTTTATGTTTATACCATTTTTCAGATTGCGTCCTTTAGCAAAAAAATTATCACGTATCATCCTTTATGTTTAATTTTTTTGCAGCTTACGTCCTTTGGCCTAACGGGCGTTAATTTTTTCAGTTAACTCAAGTCATGTGCCACTCACGTGAGGCCAAAATGGTCTTTCCATTTTTAAAGGACTATTTGTGTAAATAAGTTATTTTAATTAAAAATTTAATATATATAAACCTAAATTGTCATCTCCTTCCTCACACACCTGCAAAAAGCATACCCCCCCCCCAACACCACCACCTGCAACTGCCACCACCCTCCACCACCAGCCGACCAAACATCACCACCACCACCAGCCGACCACCACACAACCGAAAGGGGAAGAAAGGGGAAGATTTCACCGCTTCCACCACGCCCTCCTCATTCGAAACTGTTAAGCAGAAGCTTAGTAATGATTTCTCCGTTGAAAATGGCTCATCTGATACCCTAGTCCAACCGTCGTTGAACCGGCGAGGGTTTCTCTCGAGTTTGACGCTTCGAAGACGACGACGGTGGGGGAGTCGATGCGTTGTTGTTGCTAAGACTCGAGGCTTTCCTCTTCAGCCCTCCGCCTCTTCTCCGTGAAGATTGTGCCTCCGACGAAGACGGTGGCGCCGATTCAGCGGCGGCGGTGAATTGTGCTTTTCTTCCATTTTAGGGCTTGTTTGGGAATGAAGACTCAACAATTGGAAGGGCTTGTTTTATGGCGGTTGTGATGCTAGGGCGATGGTGGTGCTCAAATCGGAGGAGGGGGTTGTGCGGTGGTCGGCTGGTGGTGGTGGTGCTCAGATCGGAGGAGGGGGGTACCAGATTTGAGAGAAAGCGAGTTGAGAGAGAGAATGAGAGAGAGAAAGAAAGAGATGATAGAGTTAACTGAAAAGACCAAAACACCCTTATGTGCAAAGCACATGACTTGAGTTAACTGAAAAAATTAACGCCCGTTAGGCCAAAGGACGTAAGCTGCAAAAAAATTAAACATAAAGGATGATACGTGATAATTTTTTTGCTAAAGGACGCAATCTGAAAAATGGTATAAAGGACAATATCTGTAAATTTATGATAAAAATTATTGGACTGTATTATCAGATTAGGGTTTATAAGTATGAGCCCACGGGCTCAGTTAGGTTTCTAGGGTTCTTTGTGATCTCTATATATTGTAACCTAACCATTCAATAATAGGAATCGAATATTTCATTATCTTACATGGTATCAGAGCCACCTAGGCTCTCTACCACCTCCGCTGCGCCACACACATACATACAAACCCTAGCCGTCACAACTTGATACAATCCCTAGACAGGACGGCGGGCCGCCGCTGCCATTGCCGCCGTCCTGTCCATTCCCTTCTTTGCTTCGTTGGTTTATTTTTTATTTTTAATAAAGTTTCTTGATTTCTGCCGCTTCTCTATTTTAATGGCCACATACAATTGCTCATGGCTTGATGTCCATCAATTGCTTATTCAGAAGCTTTTTGGATCTAGTTCTATGCTGAGTTAATTAAAATATTTCTGTTGTACGGCTGAGTTTTTTTTTTTCGGCAATCCAAATGGTTTGTTTTTTTTTTTTTTTTTTTTTTTGACAGCTCTTTCAGATTGGGTTTGTTATGGTTGACAAGTGTTATCTTGTTATCATGGGGCAGTTATTTATCTGTGTTTTTGACTGGCGATTATTTTCACATAGGTTGGGTTACATTTTTACTTATTCATCATGGTTCTCTTGGTTCGTTACTGAATTACAGCTCCTAAATTGCAACTGCCACTTCTTTTTCTTCTCTTTTTTTATCGTAGTTTTAGCCGCACCAAGGACCACGGTCCACGGCCACCGATCTCAAACTACGGTTTGATTAGATTTTTTTTCTTTTTAGATCTATGGATCTCATCTCGTGATCTTCTACGGATCCAAGAGACCGCCGCTTGACCACGGTCACCGGCCTTGCTTTCTTTTTCTTTTTTAGATCTATGTATCTCCTCTCTTGATCTATGGATCCAAGAGATCGCCGCCTGCTAGCCTCGACACACCGCCACACGACTACGGTCGCCAGTTGTCGACTTACCTATAGCCGATCATCTCTTGATCGAGTTTATCATTCCGGGAACCAAGAACCAATGAACTACAACCGCATAATCCCAACAAAATTGGTAATATTTGTGTAAAATTCAGCCCCACATCCACATGCTTTTGAAGGCCAGTAGTACGGTCCATTGCTATGCAATTTTTTGGAAGATTATGGATGACAGAATCTGTCAAACAAAGATGGATGGTCATATCAAGCAAATTATGGATTTGTTGGCAGAAGTTTGGATTTCCAAGTTGAAGCTTGTTTCTCTTATTTATTTATTATTTTTTTTTTATGTTTTTTGTTTTTCAGTCTGAGCTTCTGGTTTCCTTCCGCTCTGACTGCGGGGGAGTATTGGACTGTATTATCAGATTAGGGTTTATAAGTATGAGCCCACGGGCTCAGTTAGGTTTCTAGGGTTCTTTGTGATCTCTATATATTGTAACCTAACCATTCAATAATAGGAATCGAATATTTCATTATCTTACAAAAATAATTAATAATATAAATATATGTTCTATATAAAAATCATAAATTTATTTATAAAAATTATAGATGTATATATTTAAAATAGTTAAATAGTTAATAAACAATAAGTGAGGAGAGCTTGAGTTTGAAAAACTACTCACGAGCGGAGCTCGAGCTTTAAAATAGAGCTCTAAACGAGCCAAGCTCGAACTTAGGTGAGCTCGTACTCAGCTCAGCTTGTTCACACCCCTACCAAACACACACACATACATATTGCTACATCTAGAAGTAACAGTACTATACACCTTTCTTGAGGGCTTGCATGGGGAAACTCCCTACAAGACTGTAGTTCCTCATTCCAGTCTCTTTGCATACCGATTAATTCACTCCCAAAAGATAGAGTAAGTGAATTTTCAGCTCTTGCTGCATCGCGTTTATGATCTAAATAATGCAATTAAAAAGAATTGACAACAATAGCAAGAAAAACAACTAAAATGTATTGTAAGATACAAATAAATTACCAGGAACAGGATGTAATCCAAGCCACGAATTTGGAGGCAATAATGACTGGATGTTTTCAAACGGATGAGCAGAAGCCTTGCGTTCCAACATTTCACGGAAAGCTAAAGAAAATAAAATCAAAACAAAGATAAAGAAACAGAAAAAATTTAAGTCATTCTGAATTTTGATATGAAAACATAAGATAAATTATAAATACAACATTTATATTCACCTTTCTTAAATTTGGAGCTGATCTTTTGCAAGAGCCCGATAAGGGTAGTTGCTTCAGAAGCAGCCTTAGTCGGTTTCGGGTCAAGGGTATTTCCGGAACTTGAGTTAACATAAAACGTGGTTGTGGTTCCAGTTATACAATATTTGCTCCCTTCCAGTGTCACCACATCCAGATAAATTAGGTCCCCAACAAGCCTGAATATTAAAAAAAACAAGAAATAATGTATAATTAAAAACAAATCATTAAAAAAAGATATTAAAAGACAAGGTAACAAACAAACCTTCTGTAGCTTGGAGGAGGGTTAAATGATGAAAAGACAATACTCTCTACACATTTGATTTCTTTGGAAGGAGATGACAACAAATTTGAAAGTGAACCAGAAACATCCTCCATGAACCCTAAATTCTCAAGCTCCAAAACCTCAGTTTTAGTGGGCTGATCTGTTTTGATGTTTTAAATTAATCAGTCACTGAACAGCTTAAAAAGCAAAAGAATAAAAGGCGTTTTTCTGAGAAATAAACCTCCTGAATTTGCAGATGCATTCTGCCCTATTTCATGTTGCAATGCAAGTGACGTTGATAATGAGGAGTGCAGTGTTGATAGAGAAAGCAATTCTCGGGTACGGTGGACGTGGGCCCTGATAGATCTATCATCATAAAGTGCTGCAATATTTTCATTTTAAGTCAGAAAAAACAAAAAAAAAACAAAATCGACTTATTTCACTCAAATGTAAAAGGGTGTAATATACCTGAAATCATCTCTAAGGAACAGTCTCCAGAAGTTATGTCAGCAACCTCAGAAATTTCATGGTAATCTTCTAAATGATGAGCGGACCCGTCCTTAGTGTGCAGTAATAAGTCATAACAAGTAAAAAAGCACGTTTCGGGAGCATCAAGAAGGAATTGTCTCACATCCATAACAGAATCACTGGGACTTAACTGCAAATTTAATGAATTTTAATCAAACAAAGAATGCAAATCATACTAAAGAATTTAAAACAAATCACAGTTAAAGATAGCGTACTTGCAGCTCTAGCTTTTCGCCAAATTGTGTTTTGACAGGAACAGGGAAAAGATGAATGTCACCTGCGCAAACAAAAACACAAAATCAATCTAAGGGAAGTAAAATCAAGATATTCAAATGTTACAAAAGATTCTTTAACTTAAACCAAATATATCAGTAAGCAAAACCAACTTGGGAAATCTTAATGGAATAAAAAAAAACCATAGTGGAGCAAAAACATCTCGAGGACCAGATTTTAAAGATGCACAAAAAAAGAAAAAAAAACACCTTTAACAAGACATGAAAATAAAGTTATTGACTTTTCCACGAATAAGCAGCGTGTGTTTGTTCATTATCATTTTTACAAGTCGTTTTTGTTCATTATCATTTTTACAAGTCTTTCTATTCGTATGTAGACTTTTAATGTGTCGATTAATGAAGCGTCACGCACGTGGACATGTATGATACACGCGCATTCGAGCACGTATGCATACATGAGTTTAGTTCTCTCAAATTGTGGGTAACAAAATATGTCATTAATATTATTATCCTTTGTGCAAAGTTATCCATAGACACTAAAATTTCCCCCTATGTTCATAATGTGGAATAAAAGTTTAAATTTCTAACAACAAAGTTTCAAATAAATAATTTCCATATTACAAATATACCAAATTACCAACAACTTCAGTTAAAGAAACTTCACCTTGCTTAACCTGATTCTCCGAACTCGCATTTTCAGACTCAACCTCCGGCTTTGCAGCTTGAACCTCAACCGAAGGCGGGACGCCATTAGCATCCACCTTCTGGTCTCCAACGGGATTCGATTCATCTTTAGGATGACCATTGGCTGAGACCACCGGTGCCACTGCAGCAGGAACAGCATTTGCGTTGTGTGCTGCCTTCTTATTCCGCCCCCTGCTCGATTTCCCAGCCATATCTACTTCCCAATCACCTAAACCACCAAACAAATATCATCATTCTATCAAATCAAAGATTTGTAACAGACATAACCACAAACAGTTACAAGAATCAAGATTGAAAATTGAAAATTGTTCCAACAATCCATAATTGGTCCAAACAATGAGTAAAGCAGAGAACTTGCTAAACAAAACAAACAACAAGACCCAGAAATTCAATAAAACAATTCCAAAATTGACATATACAATTGCCATATAAACAGATATGATTCAGCCACCAAACCCCATGAAATTTTAAGCAAATAAATGTTGATACGTCTGTAAGAATCAAAATAAAGATAGATTAAAGAGAAAACCCACCTGTATCTGAATATGGGCGATTGAAATCGGAGGGAATTAAGGGTTTAAGAGCAGTGAAGAGGGTATGGAGGAGGCTGTGGCGGCCGAGCGTGTGGGTTCTCACAGAGAGAGAAAGAAAGGGGTTATTAGCGTCTCAAATGTGTGGGTTTTATTTACATTTTCAATGGGTCAATTTAACTTGAATTGTTGTTAACTTTTAGGTCATTACAAATCCAATTTAGTTTTTCAAAAATGGTACACTACTTTTTTATTTTTAAAATATTTTAGTTTAGAACTTTGTTTTTTTTATATATTTTTTCCCATTTTTGATGAATTATGTAATATAATTATGTGGTTTATGTACATTATCTTGAATTACACCTATTCTTTTTCATTTTAAGATGTTAAACCGGTTAAATGTTTTTTTAAGGTAAAGTTATGTAGTGTTTTTAAAAACGGAATTGTTTAATTATCAATAATTTTTTTTGACCTATAAAGTCTGGGGCATCTCTATTGTTTTAAGAAAAAATCATTCGCTTTATTTTAGGCGCCTCAAATTATTTAGAGATTAGGGTTTGTTCATGATGAGACTTGTTTATATACCCTTGAAAATTAGAACCACCATTCATTGATTTATAAATTTGTATTTATATTCAAGATGTTATACAATGAAGTTAATAAGATTCCAATACGATGAGTTTGTTTGCGGTTATATTTATGTTAAATCAAGTAATGAATAAATGGTTAAATCAAGGTATTATATAATAAAATTACTTTACTGTAAAAATGCCTTTACTTTCGTTTTATGTCTCAAAAAAGTTGAGCCAACCTCCACAAAAAATAAATGTTTGAATTGATGAGCTTTATTCTTCATATTCTAGTTTTGAAGATATTTTTATCATTTGAATTATTTTGTTATTTGATGAAACATTTTTTTTTAATGTATTATTTCTTTGTGTTTTTTTTGTAAAAGATGAACTCTATTAATATAATAGATATTTATCACAGCTTCATTAATATATAATGATCCTTATTTCTGTCTGCCTTAGTTTAAGTTACCCATAGATACTATAAGTTCTTTTTTAGTAATTAGTATCTTATTTTTTTCTCGTATAAAATCCACTGCAGACCCTAACTTGGGAATCGAAAATTTGACTGGTGCGAACTTTTCCTCTTGAAAAGATTCACTTATGCTGTCTCTCGGCTTGACGGAATTTGATCACGCACTCGACAAGCCTGCACCTGCTGATCTTACTGACAAAAGCACTCCTCAGGACATTATAAAGCATGAGAAATGGACGAGGTGTAACCCCATGGCTCTTGTCCTAATGAAGAACTCCATCGGTCCGATCATCAGAGGAGCTATACCTGATTCTAAATATGCCAAGACTTATCTAGCTTCTGTGGATGATCAATTCAAGGGAACTTCTAAGGCGCATGCTAGCACTCTAATTCTGAAGCTGGTGACTACAAAATATGACGGGATCAGCGGTATTCGTGAGCACATCATGATGATGAATGACATGTCCCGTAAGCTTAAGGGATTAGACATGGAAATCAGTGATGGTTTCCTAGTGCACTTTATCATAACCTCTCTTCCTAAGTTTTTTGAAGCTTTCAAATTCAAAAAGCAACTATAACACACAGAAAGATAAGTGGACGATGAGTGAGTTGATAGCAATGTGCGTCCAAGAAGAAGAGCGTCTAAAGCTAGAGAAACCAAATGTTGCTTACTTCATGTCCGCTGATTCAAAGAAGAGGAAGGGCAATTTCCGTAAGAAGGAATCTTCTAAGGTCCAGAAACAAGATGCGAGTGGTGCTTCCAGCTCTAAGAACTTCAAAGGGAAGTCTCACTGCAAGTTCTGTCGCAAGGCTGGACATAGGCAGAAAGATTGCCCAGACTTTAAGGAGTGGCTGAGCAAGCACGTTAATAATCTTTACATGATACTTGAGTCCTATAATTTAAATGTTCCAACTAATACATGGTGGTTTGATTCTGGTTCTATGGTTCATGTAACCAACTCCTTACATGGATTCCTTACACTCCAGAAGCTGGAAAGAAACTGAAGAACACTTAAAATGGGGAATGGAGAAGAACTAGTTGTCAAAGTTGTGGGAACCTTAGAATTAATAATGAAAACTGGTTTATGTATAAACTTTATGATACCTTATATATTCCTGAGATTACTCGAAATCTAGTATCAGGACCAAAGTTAGACATTGACGGTTTTGTTTGTTTTCATGGTTATGGCAAACTTTCTATTATGTTAAATTCTCAAGTGTTTGGATGTGGTTGTCTGGATGATGGCCTCTATATATTAGAACTAGATGATGAATTTTCTAAGTCTTTGTTATCATATAATATCAATGAAAACTCAACAAAGACTAAACGAAAGCGACACTTAGAAGCTTCATCCATGTTGTGGCATCAACGTTTAGGCCACATTTCACGAGAACGCTTATCTCGTCTCGTGAAGGATGAAGTGTTACCATCTCTCGATTTCAATGATTTTGGAACATGTGTCAAATGCCTTAAATGTAAAATGACATCAGCAAATAAGAAAGGTGTCATTAGGAGCTCTAACTTATTAGAACTCATTCACACTGATATTAGTGGCCCTTACCCCGTTGCTGGTATAACGAGACATACTTCATTTATCACTTTTATCGATGATTACTCTCGTGATATGTACTTGTATCTTATTAAAGAAAAATCTGAATCACTTACGACTTTTAAAGATTATAAAACTGAAGTTGAAAAACAACTTGATATTCAAATAAAAATTATGAGATCAGATAGAGGAGGTGAATATTATGACAGACATACTGATGTGGGTCAGGCTCCTGATCCATTTTATGAGTTTTGTAAGGGCCAGGGGATCGTGAACGAGTACACCATGCCTGGTACTCCTCAGCAGAACGGTATTACTAAGAGAAGAAACAGGACCCTAATGAACATGGTACGCAGTATGTTAGCCAACTCAAGTTTACCCTCATTCCTCTGGACCGAGGCCTTAAAAGCAGCTGTTCATATACTCAATAGAGTTCCTTCAAAGTCTTTCTCTAAAACTCCTTATGAACTCTGGACAGGAAGGAAACCGAGTCTAACATATATGAAATTATGGGGTTGTCTTGCCAAAGCTAAACTCTATAATCCTTTCTAAAAGAAACTTGACATGAAAACTGTCACTTGTTACTTCATCGGTTATCCCGATCACTCAAAAGGGTTATAGATTCTACTGTCCTTCTCACGTCACTCGTATTGTAGACACCAAGCATGCCAAATTTCTTGAGAATTTTAAGGTCGGTGGGAGTAGTGAAAATCCTTATCCAGATTTAGAAGAAGTACCAGACGCCGATTACTCCTCTTGTACATGACGCTGCACCGCACGTCACTGCACCACCTCCTCCTCACTCATATCTTAATGCTACTCCTTTTATACCAGAGAATGAAGGCACATCAGACGACTGACATGAAGACAATGCCGAACCCGATAATCAACTCAGGAGGTCGTCTAGGTCCAAAAGGTGTACTAACTTTGATGATTATGTTACCTACCTGACTAAAGCTGAAATGGATGCCGGAAAGTTTACCAATCCTACTTCTTATCATGAAGCCATTAGCAGTGATCAGTCTTCTAAATGGAACAAAGCTATGATTGACGAGCTTGACTCCATGAAGAAAAATGATGTTTGAGATTTAGTTGAATTACCCAACGGTGCTAAACCCGTAGGATGTAAATGGGTCTTCAAAACTAAACTAGATCCGAATGGAAACATTGAACGCTATAAAGCGAGATTGGTTGCAAAGGGTTTCACTTATAAAGAAGGAATCGACTATCAAGAGACCTTTTCTCCTGTTTCTCGAAAGGATTCATTAAGGATCGTGATGGCCATAGTAGCTCACTTCGACTTAGAGCTACATCAGATGGACGTCAAAACCGCTTTCCTCAACGGCGACTTAAATGAAGACGTATTCATGAAACAGCCTGAAGGTCAAGAACATCTAGTCTATAAGTTGAAGAAATCCATATACGAGTTGAAGCAGGCATCACGTCAATGGTACCTAAAGTTTGATGAAGTCATGAAGAAACAAGGTTTCCTTAAGAATCAAGTGGATCAATGCATCTACCTCAAGATGAGTGGGAGCAACTTTACTATACTTGTCCTTTACGTAGATGATATTCTATTAGCAAGTAATAGTTTAGACATGTTGCATGAGTCGAAGCGTTTACTCTTGCATAACTTCGACATGAAGGATCTCGGAGAGGCTTCTTATGTTATAGGCATCAAAATACACCAAGATAGATCTAAGGGCATTTTGGGATTATCTCAGAAAGCCTACATTGAATGGGTCCTCACACGTTACAATATGCAACATTTCTCTCCTTCTGTAGCTCCAGTAGTTAAGGGAGATGTTTTTGGTTCTTTCCAATGTCCGAAAACAGAGGTTGAGAAGGAGCAAATGAAAATGATACCTTATGCATCAGTAGTTGGGAGCCTCATGTATGCTCAAGTCTGTACTCGTCCGGATATCGCTTATATTGTTGGAATGCTAGGCCGTTATCAGACTAATCCTAGCCTTGATCACTGGAAAGCAGCTAAGAAAGTACTTCGATATCTGCAAGGGACGAAAGACTATAAACTGACTTATAGAAGAAGTGATAATTTAGAAGTGGTTGGTTATTCTGATTCTGACTTTGCTAAGTGCAAAGATGACAAGAAATCCACTTCAGGGTATATCTTTATGTTAGCCGACGGACCTATCTCATGGAAGAGTCATAAGCAACAGTTGACCACAACATCCACTATGATGGCAGAATACATTGCGGTGTACAACGCAACCTGTCATGGAATGTTGCTAAAGAATCTGATCACTTGACTCAAAATAGTTAATTCCATTTCTAGATCATTGAAGCTTTATTGTGACAACTCTGCTGTCATTAGTTTCTCGAACAGTAACAATTCGACCGGAGCTAGATTATATCTTGATACAAAGTACTTATTCGTACGTGAGCGAGTTGAGGAAAATAATCTTTGTATTGAGTATATAAGTAACAAGAATATGCTTGCGGATCCGATGACTAAAGGTCTCCCACCTAAAGTTTTCTAAGAACATGTTTCGAAGATGGGCTTTTTTAAAGACCTTATTTAGTAGCATAATTGTACTTACTTACGTTTAATAATAAAATTTCCTCACTTATTTGAATTTGTTTGTCTCTAAATACGTTTATGCATGCCTAAAGACGTATAGACAGTAACTATACAAATCAACGTTAAAGGGCTTATTTGTCAATTTGATTATAAATTTACTTAAGCCTTAATTGGGATTGTAGTATGATTAATGGGGGTCTTGAATTGGATACTGATTCAATGATTGTATTTCTCTGCTACAGTTTTGGTTTAAAACTAAAATGAGTATTAAATCTGCAGACTTACTAATGCTCATAGTAAATGATTACTCAGCCAAGTGGGAGAATGTAAGACACGATTTAATATGTGACTCTTATAATCATTTATCTAATTATTAAATGATCAAATATAATTATTTATATATTAATTAACCTATGGCTAGTAATTAGTTGATGGGTCTAATTACTCTTAATGGGACATTAATGAGTTTTCCCTTCGATTTAATATGTGACCTCACGAAGTAAGGCTGAGTTTTCCCTTGGGTCTAATTACTCTTACTATCACCGCAGTGGTCAATTTGTGGTTAGGAGGGAGATGCCTATCGAGTTTATCAGGTTTTGTTGTGTCTGCTCCTCTTACACCGCTCTTAAAACCCGACAACGGGATCCGACCTATTGCAGTGGGTACTATATGGAGGCGGTTGGTGTCCAAGGTTGCTATGAAGGGTGTCGGTAAAGAGATGGCCAAGTACCTTAATGATTATCAGTTTGGGGTTGGTGTGTCCGGTGGCGCCGAGGCCATATTACATAGCGTCAACCGGGTATTGAATGAACGTCACACGGATGGGTCTCTGGCCATGCTTACAGTAGATTTTTCTAATGCTTTTAATCTGGTGGATAGATCAGCCTTACTTCGTGAGGTCCGGATGAGGTGCCCGTCTATTTCTTTGTGGGTAGAATTCCTATATGGGCAACCAGCTAGATTGTATCTTAGAGACGAGTACATTTGGTCCACCACCGGGGTTCAAAAAGGAGACCCATTGGGACCACTTCTTTTCGCTCTTGTTTTGCACCCCCTTGTGCATCAAATTAGAGACAATTGCAAGCTTCTTCTTCATGCTTGGTATCTTGATGATGGGACTGTCATTGGAAATTCAGAAGAGGTGGCTAGAGTGTTAGACATTATTAAGGTGGTGGGTCCTACCTTGGGTCTTGAACTGAATATTAAGAAAACTGAGTTATTTTGGCCTTCATGTGATGGTAGCAAGTTTGATGATGGTTTATTCCCTGTGGACATTGGGAGGCCGTTATCCGGGGTAAAACTTCTTAGGGGGGGGGGGGGGCCGTCAGCAGAGATGCAAATTTTATTAGTGGGTTAGCTAAGAAGAGAGCTACTAACGCTGTTAATTTGATGCGTCTTCTTCCAAAACTTTGTGACCCGCAGAGTGAGCTACTCTTGCTTCGATCTTGTATGGGTATTGCCAAACTTTTCTTTGGCTTGAGGACGTGCCAACCCGTACACATGGAGGAGGCAGCGCTGTTCTTTGACGAAGGATTGCGTGGGGCGATTGAGGACATAGTTGTTTGTGGAGGTCATTTCTTTGGAGACTTCCAATGGCGACTTGCTTCCCTACCTATTAGGTTTGGGGGTTTGCGGTTGTATTCCACTGTAGAGGCTTCATCTTATGCCTTTGTAGCCTCGAGGGCCCAATCTTGGGCGTTACAGGACCACATCTTACGAGACAGCGGCATATGTGGTATGGATTCTGATTATGATTGTGCTTTGGCTTGTCTTCGTGATACGATTTCAAGCTTTGACTTCAGCGGTTTCACTAATAAGGACACCCCCCCCCCTAAAGCACAACATGCATTGGCGAGTGCCCTTTTTAGTAAAATCGTCCGTGAAATGGAAGTCCAGTTTGAAATGACCGTTAGACAAAGAGCTGTTTTTGAGTGTCTACGAGCACCACATGCTCAAGATTACCTTCTCGCGATCCCTATAGATGGGCTAGGCCAACATATGTCGCCGGTGGAGTATCGTACTATCCTTAAGTATCGCCTCATGATTCCACTATACCCGGTTGACGAGTTATGCCCTGTTTGCCGTAAGGTGTGTTTAGACTCCTATGGGGAGCATGCGGTTCATTGTAGAGAGCTCTCGGGGTTCAAGTACCGACACGACTTGGTTAGGGATGTTCTTTTTGACATATTTAGGCGTGCCGGGGTTTCTACTAAGAAAGAGGCACCAGTGAATTTCTTGACGGACCCATTAGAAGGAAGATCAACACTTAGACCCGCTGACATTTTGGTCTTTGGGTGGATAGGTGGGAAACATGCGTGTGTAGATCTAACAGGGGTCTCCCCTCTGGTGGGCTTGGGAGTTAGTGCTTTCACGGTGAGTCAGGCTGCTCTAAAAGCTGCTTCGAGCAAAGTGACCAAACACGAGAAAGCGTGTCTTGACAACCAACACGTGTTTATACCATTTGCTTTTGACACTTTTGGTTTCCTTGCACCAGAGGCCGTGGAGTTACTTAACCGAGTACAGCGGGTCATGCATAGTAATGTTATGACCCCAAGATCTGTAGATGTAGTTTTTAAAAGACTTGGTTTTGCTATTCAAAAAGGGTTGGCGGCGCAGCTTGTTGCCCGTTTGCCTTCTATCTCTATGTAATTTCCCTTTGGGAGTTGTGTTTTGACTAGAAATAAAATATCAATACAGCCTAATCAACCTCATTTTTATGAAAAAAAAATAGAGAGTTAATTAGAGGATATAGACTAATCGATAATCTATCACCACTCAAGAATCATCCCTCTCTCTCAACTCATAACCGTGAGTTCTAAAGAACTCACCTAAGCCATCATAACAGTACACCCTAAACGGGAACCCGATCCAGATCAGAGATCATGATGTCTTCCTTATCATCGGTGAACTTAGCAAGTATGTATTATATTATTGTTTTTCAATATATAGTTACAAGAACTGATCAACATATTTTGTATAAAAATTTATAAATGTAGCCTTGATGTCTTGTACATGTAATGGTAAGATAATGTTTGAATAAGTTATCCCTTCAAAGACTAACATTTGTTGCTTGATAAATAGCAATAATCTTAAATAATTTTTATAAATTTGCAATGTTTTTTTTAATTCATACTACAATCATATATAAATTCATTGTTATCATATATGAAACAAAACAGAAATCAGTTAATTATATATCAATTTAAATCATTACATATATGGTCATAGTAATATGCAAACCTTGATTGAAGATCATGACATAACAGAATCCAACTTTAATTTATTCGATGAAACACGTCTCACGCATTTAACGAACATTTTTGTAAATGCCAATGGTTTAAGTAACGCAAGTTTAAACAACAACAAAAATACATACCCGTTTGTGAAAACGAGTGATTCGATTTGGTATTAGTTCGCACGCGGTCTTAACTAATGTAATAAAACAATTAGAGTAATAACTGTTATTGCGCGTTAAAGATAAACCGTTAAGAACAAGCGGATACATGCCATTTCATAAAGCGAGTATCAATCTCGTTATTATCAGGTAAGGTGACTCGGTTTGATATCAGTTTGGTCAAATATTATTGGTATCCACCTGGGTCTCATCTAATGTAACAGAACAGTCATAATAACCTTTTTTTCACATTTAAGGATATGATAATAAGAATAAGTGGATATTTTATGTGTTGTCGTAATAAGACATAAGTGTATAACACATGACATTTGAATTTGAATAACCATGACAAAAATACAAAATGCGCATTGTAACTTTGTAAGTAATAGCATAAAAAGCCTACAAGCGATTTATATATAAACTAGGTTACAGACCCGTGTATTACACGTGGTTGTATAATAGAAAACTAAAATTTCAATCATGTGTAAAGAAATTTACAATAATGTGTATAATAGAAATTACATAATTTTATAATATGTAAAAAAATTAACATAAATTCAGAATTCATAAGTCACATAAAAAGCCTACAAGCGATTTATATATAAATTGTCAAAAGGATTAAAAAAACTAAGATTATAGTAGTCAGTGAATATATTTTATTAATTAGTTGTTTATAACATTTTGTAATTTATTATACATTTCAATATAAGTCGAGTCCTACTGATATAACGGTTTCATGTCACTAGGGGCATCATCGACGTTATCACGTTTAGTGGCAGACGTGTATTGTTGACCACAACATGTCAATTTGACGTGTGTAGTGTATATATGTTGTGAAATTTTCGACATTATGTAAGGGGATGTTTGATTCATTAACAGCTCTGAAAGGTTCAGCATGGTTTCTGTGCTGAACCATTAAGAGACTGGATGAACTATTAAGAGACTGGCAAAATCTGAAACAAACACCCCCTACCTCTGACCGATTCAGATGTAGCCTTTTAATGAAATTATTAAGAGGCTATCAAACCGCCCCTAAGTGTTACAATTATTTTGATATAGTCAAATAAATCATAAATAATTAGTCCAACCAAATTCCAAAAGCATGCCTAGTGTGACACATCAAACAACACCTCAAGAACTTTTCTCAAACAATGCATTCATCCCACAAACATTATTTATCATTTCCATATCATCATCAAAATTTAGATTTATTTTCATTAATCAAATTATTACATAGTTAAATCTTATTGATAAATCTTAATATTACATGGAAAATAAAAATAATTTTTTAAAGAAAAGAATAAACAAATAATTGAATTGATAAAGCCTTTGAATCTGTGTTTCCACTCTCAACCCCCCACCCCACTTTCCTTCAATGATAAACTGAGAGCAAAATGGAGAAGTCCAACTCTCTAAAAAGTTCCAAAATGAAGAAGATCATCTGAAAGTAACAAGTAAGGGGGGTCATGCCTCGACCGTGACTTTGTTCGTCCTCACATACACGTTTGCCAAAAACAACAACGGACAGACACACGCAATGTGGGGTTCGTGGGTTGGTTGGTCGTTGGATGTTAGCTCGGCGTTTGTGGGGCCAAAAAACGCATCATTACTAGTGCTCTTAGTTGACATCAATTAAGATAACAATTTTTGAAATACATGTGAAAAGTATGAAACTCTACTACTAATTCTCGACAAAGGGGTAAAGGCAAATCCTCACCTCAAAGGCAAAAACCATTTCTGAACCATGGAAGAGTTAAAGTTTTGAATCGTTAATCACTTGCTTTTACATTTAATTTTTTTGTTAGTTACATGAGAATTCATGTCACCTACTTACCTTTTAATTGTTATAGATTCAAAGATTATTATGTGTGTTAACGTGGTGGTTTGGTTATACGAATTATTGTTGTTAACGTGTGATGTTTCAACATGATTACTGTGTGGTTTGGGTGTGAGATTTGATTTATGATATTAAGCCATTAATGAGTTTATTAAATTGTGTTATTGTATGTTAAGTAATATGTGAATAATGATTATGATATGCATGGTGTTCTATTAGTGTGTGTGTGTGTGTATGATAAGTGTGTGTATTGAGTTGTGTGTTTGATGATTAGAGTAACCTAGGTAGAATTGGTGTTGTAAGGAAGTTATGTGAATAGGTATACTAGTGAGTTGGTGTGAATGGACTTGTATAACTGACTTTACATGAATTTGTTTTGTGTAAAGAAATCTATGTAAGGAAGTTCATATAAATGAACGAGTATACTTATATTGACATGGATGAACTTATGTAACCATATCTATGTAAGTTAGATGCCAAGAGTGAGTACGTTGTGTGTGATTAATAAATGGGTTAATCATTGGTTTTTAAACTAAGTGTGTGTAAAAGTATTTTAAAGGCTTTTAACTAATGTCGAGTCAGGGGTTGGATGTCGTGGTATGAACTGGGGTGAACGTGTTGACTATGTGTGAGTGCGTGAAGTCCACGACGGTGGCAGAATAGTTTGGGTCTCACGTTGATAGTGTCTGGCCCAACTAAGTCTAATACCCGTGTGTAGCTAACATTTATTTTTTGAAGTGGTAAGTGTGAGTTATTCAAAAGTGGTGAAATTGGTAAGTTGGTTATGTGATGTGAGTGAGCTAAGTGTGGTGTTTGGTGTGTTATTGTGGGATGTGCATTGGGGTGTGATTATCTAAACTTGACATTTAATAAATGTGTTTTTAAAAGATTATATGTGGTTTGATAATAAAGTGTTTTTTTAAATGTGGTGTGATAATTAAGTGTGTTTTAGTACGTATTTCAGTGTGAGTTTAGGTGAGCTATGTCAGGGCATCTTTGGGCTATTTGACGAGGACAATTGATATCCTAGACTAGTGTAGAATGTGTTTTGGATGTTTAATATGTAACTATGTTTTGAAAGTCTTATGTTGTGTTTTACTGTGTTGTGCGTAAATCCTACAATCACGTCGCACCAGGGTTTTTGGGGTGCTACATTAAACAATTCTTCAACTCCCCACGTGCCTATGAAGTAAAGGTATGGTACTTGTTGATTCAAAGAGGGGAGAAAAGGTCTAATCCTTTGAATGAGATAAGATAACCAAGACAACTTTGAAAAAGCCACGATTTTAAAGTGAGTTATTGAGATCGTTTTAAAGGGAGAAAATGAGGAGAAACACATCTTTCAATAACTTCCAAACACTAACTAATCTTTTAAGTTCTTGGGTATTTACATTACTATTTTCTTATAAAGTTTAGTGACAAAATAAAGAAGTCTTATTATCTACTTGCTATTGACATTGATGGTTAAATACTAATATCTTCATTGTTTTGTGTGGGTACTTTTGGAGGAAAGTTTTTGGTTTCGTTCATCATCTACATCAAAGATCTACCACTTTCCTTTTAAAAGTTGTATTTCTAAACATCCTATGATGAGTTTCATAAGTTTTTCTTACTTACATATGGATCGTTGATGGGTTGTTTAAAAAAAAAATAGTTGCATGTTTGTGCTTCGGTTGCCTAAAGATTTTATAAAATAGACATGCGGAACCCAACAAGATTATGCAGGATGTGTTTTAAACAGGAAGACAACTACACGTGGTTGTGAATCTTATGTGGCAGGCTTGTTTCATGACAAAGTGAAAAAAGAAAACAATATTATCAACCTCAAATGTTGAGGTTGAGTACGTTACCACTGGAAGTTGTTATGCCTAAGTCCTATGGATACATAACCAATTAAGAGATTATGGACCTGACCTCCCGGAGAACCCTATCATGGTTGATAGTACAAGTGCAATCTCAATCATAAATAATATTGTTCAACATTCCAAAACCAAGGATATTAATACCAGGCATCACTTTCTAAGTGATGTTGGTGAACACGGTAAGACGGATAAAAAGACTTACGTTACATAAAAGACCGATGTTACCAAACTATCAAAGAACAAGGTAGTTGCTACTGAAGAGGTGATCCTACCAAATGGGAGTTTGCTATCGAAGCTGATGAATGCTAACAACAATAATTCATACCTACAAAGAAGATAATAAAGATGAGGATGAAGATTAGAGTTATCTTTATTATATAACTATCTTCGTAGTATAGTGTTCGATGTAATTATCTATTTAGATATTATAGGGATAATTAATTATATGTATATAACATAGGAAATTGTAAACAACAATTGATAAACTTGACCAGTAGAGCTTATATATATTAGTTTGTGTTCTTATTGTTCTTGATTGTATTTGTGATTAATTGTGTTTTGATACTTCCTCTTCCTTAGACAATCACCCAAATAAACTAAAGAGCAAGTATAAGATTGAGAATGTTTCCATAGTAACTATGGATAGTGTATCGTCAAATAACGTTGGAATGCCATTTTTTGAAAATAGGTGATATGTCGTGTTAGTAGTATATTTTTTATTAAGATTTGTAACACGATTATCAGGTTTTAATATTTATAAAATGATTATTACTTCTACCAACTACGCACAATAGGAAAACGGACCTATCGCAACATAGTATAGTTTAGGTAAGAACCAA
Source organism: Smallanthus sonchifolius (assembly GCA_023525975.1). Taxonomy (NCBI): domain Eukaryota; kingdom Viridiplantae; phylum Streptophyta; class Magnoliopsida; order Asterales; family Asteraceae; genus Smallanthus; species Smallanthus sonchifolius. The sequence goes on along the minus strand of CM042018.1, from coordinate 17,533,112 downwards.
GTATCAAACCTAAGGGACACGTTAGCTTTTAATATTCAATCGTTATTATTGTTTACTCTAATAAAAAGTATAGTTTTGGTTGAGGCAACGAATCGAGAAAGAGGAGTGGTTGAGAGATAATCAGATTAAATGCATATCACTTGGGTTTTAGAATTCACTTGGTGGTGATCTAATGTTGTAATTAATTAATGATGTGGTTAATTTATTAGGAACAACTCATTGGGCGGGTTTACTGATCTAACAACCGTTGGAGATCTAACAACCGTTGGAGTGCTAACGGGCTCCCGTAAATGTTAGTCTCCCCCACTAGTTGTTATTCGGACTAAGATTATCCTGTTGACTTGGCTCTCGTCAGTGTTACCAAGCCGTATGATTCTTTGGAAAGTTGGAATGCGTAACCACGTCCAGGTCATGTAATGAATGGATGAAATCAACTGATTATGTTCTTAGAAAAAATTGGAAGGGCTACAAACCTCGACCACACAGTTTTGTGAGGTTACTTTCGTTATGAACACCACAATTCTAGAGTTAAAGTAACCTTAATTATAAAATACTTAAAATAAATATTTCCTTCTACTCAAGCTTGAACACCACAGTTCCAGCTAAGAGTCCAATGCGAACCAACACGAAAGAAGAAAGGAAATACCATCATAAATGAAAGATCGAGTTAAGACTCGAAAGCTTTGTTGAATACCCAAACCCCCGACGAATTCAAAGTATTAAATCTATATTAATCGGGGCCTTGGTAGCACCAAGATTTGTATAAAGACGTACAAGCTTGAATGGATGTTTAAACAAGATGTTTTACTTAAGCCATTCACAAGATTTAAGGAGATTAAATATTCGTGTCTTTCTAAAACAATTTATAATTAAGATTCTTAAGAAGTATAAACACAACGTTTTATTAATTAAAACATACGATTACACCAAGCTTCATCATTTACCCAAGTGATACAAGAAGACTAGCCAAGAATGACCATATATATGAATACACAAACACTTGGTGATATAAATATCATGGAATGATCCAAGAATTCAAACCAAATCCAAAAGTGTTACGATTATGGTATGCTTCTTAATCTTAAGTGATATGACTAACTCTCTCTCTCTCTACTCTACTCTTTTCTGTGGGAGAAACCTTATGAGACTCTGCCCAAGTTGCTTATTGAAATGAAGAGGCAAGGCCTCTATTTATAGGCACAAATTTGAAGGGAAGCACGACCATGCTTAGGGAGGCACGGTCGTGCTCCGTACTTCCCTGCGAATCTCTTGTACTTTAAGCAGGTTTTGACATGCATACTTGACCAGGAGCACATGCATGCTTATGGGAGTATAGGCGTGCTTGTGCCTTGTTGACTGGCTTATAGATGCTTCATAATTCTTCCGACTTGATTCTAAGTGGAGCACGGCCATGCTTGTGTAAGCACGAGCGTGCTGGACTTCTGATTTTCACAGATTGTTGACTTTTCTTTGACTTTTCACTCATTTATGCACGAAAGGCCAAATAATCTGTAAAAATCAAATAAAAAGCAATTAAGCATGTATTTTGGTATAATTGCTCTAAAATCAATCAAATATGAGGATGATTGTGCATGTAAACATGTATAATTTGATGCATATTACACATCCCCACACTTGAACTTTTTCTTGACCTCAAGCAAACTCATGCATAGACCTATGGCTTAATAAGATAGATTTTTCTTAGTGTTTAAGTTTCCTAGAGCATAAGTGACTATCAAGAATGTCAACACTCAAGTGATAAACCAATGAGTCCGTTATTATATTTTTGTGATTTTAAATATGAAGATATTCGATAAAAAGGTGGAAGCATGCTTACTAGAACTAGGATTATGCATAATTTCACTTATCTCACAATGTTCCCTCAACGCTTGACTATAAGGTGTATAGATAGTATGAGTTTGGGCGGAACACTCGGTGTCAAACTAAAGCAGGCAAAATCATATAAGCTTGTATGCAAATCAAATCTCCACCAAGTATCATAAATGATGTATGAATCAAGAGGATTTTTCAAGGGTTGTAACTTGGCTTAGGTAAAGGGTAGGAATTATTTTGGGATAGTGGCTAAGTGTTAAAAGACCGACTTGGCTTTATTGGATTATGACTTAAAGGTAAAGGAAAGCTAATAAAGAACCCTCTACAAAACGCATATTATAAGGGTATATCTAATCTGATGACTCTTTTAATGTCAGATTGTCAAGACCAAATCTCTTTTTTAAAAACATAACTTCCTCCTTAACTTTATGATATATATTACTGTCTTTCCTTATGGATCATTCGGATTTTAGCCTAATATCACCCAATCTTATCAGTTCTGTATACTCATATTGGGAGTAGGTTTGGTTCTTGCTATATTTTCCTTCATGAGACCAAATTCCACAATTTAAGCATTTGTCATATCTTTTTGCCCTTCTTTTTATAGTGTTCTTTGAAGGTCCACGGAATGGTGTCTTTTGCTCTTTTTATCTCCATTTTTTCCTTCTCTCGTTGGCTAAGAGAAAAACTATTTCTCGGATCTCTTGGGGAAGACTACGCTTAGCAAAATAAAGACACAAAAGTAATTTGAAATCGAAAGAATGCATCCAGCTCTTTTAGGTCTCACCGGTAAAAGACTAAGCTTCTATTTTCTTTTATCTTTTTTTTAACATAAACACAGTTACAGATTCGGAACGGATAAATAACCTTGAGCCAATGCCAATTTTGACCAAAACCGGGTTTTAATAAAAAGGGTGGAAAGGTTAATTTTGGTTTAAGATGTGGGTAACAAATGAAAATTGGAGAAGGCTCAACAAGGCTGACTAAGGGATAATGTGTGGGTAGTGAAAACGGTAAATTTTTTTTAAAGAAAAGGGTTTTATCCTAAATGTCTCAATCATTTCCATACTAACACTTAGATCATGATCCTGAATTGTTTTAGCCACACAAGTTCTAATATGTAAACAACAGTTGACATTTACACATAACTTCCAAATGAAAAAAGCATGCGAAAATATAATGCATGAAATGCTCAGAAAGGCCCAAATTACTCACTAAAAACAGATGGAATGGGTAAAGCGTGAAATTTTGCATAGTTTTTGTTTCTTTCTACTTGCTACTCCTTGAATATCTCATTTGTTATTTTAAAATAGACTCAAAGGTTTTCACAATCATGTGACTCTAGAATACAATATGACAAAAGGTATTAAAACTATATGTTTAAGGTTTTTATTTAAAACGAAAGATAACATATTTTTTAGAAGGTTTTTATATTTTTATAATTTTTTATGTCAAAATGGGTTAAATTATGAGTTGTGATAACATATAAGGCAAGCAAAGTGTATTAATCATGTCTCATCCCCACACTTAAATTGTACATTGCCCTTAGTGTACTAATGCAATATTAATAAGAGAAAAGAGACAGATACTCCCCGTGTGGAAATTTTTTGGAAGTGGTTTATGTCCGTGATGAGGAATTTTTCAGCTGGAGAGAGAGACACTCGACTGCACTAGATACATAATTAGTAAAATAAAACATAATATTCTAAGATGAAGAGGCATACATGTGGTAGAAATAGTGACTAGGGTCGGGTAACCAAACATGATTTGTTTACTGTCGTATGCATCAACTCCTCAATTATTTACTCATCGGGTTGCCTCCCGGAAGTGCCATTGTTTATTTACGGGTCCCTGACCAGAACCGTTCTTGTTGGTCAATCTTCTTCCATTGAATAAAGTGTAATCACATCTACCTCGTGATTCACTTGCCCTTCAATATAGTGTTTGAGTCGGTGACCGTTAACTTTAAAGGTATTACCGTCTGATTGCTCGACCTCAATGGTCTCATTAGAAAATGCTTATCTAACTATATAGGGCCCTGAACGTCTATATCTTAGCTTTCTTGGGAATAATTTCAGTCTTGAGTTTAAAAGTAGTACTTTTTCTTCTGACTGGAATTCTTCTTTGTTCTTCAGGTGTTTTTCATGAAGTTGCTTTATGCGATCTTTATAAATCGATGAGTTGGCATATGCCTGATTTCTTAATTCTTCCTATTCATGTATCTGCAATAAGCGAGGTTCTCCAACTTGGTTTAAATCTAGGTTGACAGATTTTAATGCACAATATACTTTGTGTTCTATTTCGACAAAGAGATGGCATGTGTTACCGTAAACCATCCTATACGGTGTGGTACCAATAGGTGTTTTAAAAGCGGTACTGAGTGCCCATAGAACAACATCGATGTTTTTTAGACCAATTTTTTCAATTAGGTCCAACAGCCTTTTCGAGTACTCGTTTGATGGCTATATTGGTCACCTCGTCTTAGCCATTAGTTTGGGGTGATAAAAAGTTGAGAATTTATGAATGCACCTGTATCGTCAAAGTACCTTTTCTAACTAGGAGTTGCAGAAATGGGTTCCTCGGTCGCTTATGTGTTGCGTTAGTAGTATATTTTATTATGATTTGTAACATAGTTATCATGTTTTAATATTTATAAAATGATTAATACTTTTACTAACTACACACAACTGGCAAACGGACCTATCACAACATAGTATAGTTTAAGTAAGAACCAAGTATCGAACACAAGGGACACAATAACTTTTAATACTCAATTGTTATTATTGTTTAGTCTAATAAAAAGTATGGTTTTGGTTGAGGCAACGAATCGAGACAGAGGAGTGGTTGAAAGATAATCAGATCAAATGCATATCACTTGGGTTTTAGAATTCACTTAGTGGTAATCTAATGTTGTAATTAATTAATGATGTGTTTAATTTATTAGGAACAACTCCTTGGGCGGGTTTACTGTTCTAACAACCGTTGGAGTGCTAACGGGCTCCCGCAAACATTAGTCTCCCCCTCTAGTTGTTATTCAGACTAAGATTATTTTGTTAACTTGGCTCCCGTCAGGGTTACCAAGCCGTATGACTCTTTAGAAAGTTGGAATGCGCAACTACCGCCAAGCCACGCTTTGAATGGACGAAATCAACTGATTATGTTCTTAGAAAAAGTTGGAAGAGCTACAAACCTCGACCACACAGTTTTGTGATGTTACTTTCGTTATGACCACCACATATCCGGAGTTAAAGTAATCTTAATTATAAAATATTTTAAATAAATATTTCCTCCTTCTCAAGCTTAAACACCACAGCTCCAGCTAAGAGTTTAATGCGAGCCAACAAAAAAGAAGAAATAACTAGAATATGCATGATTTATACGATATATATTCGGTTGTAAAGATCATATGACTAAACGGTACAAGTGGAAACAAAGAACCAACTCTTTGATTTGTATGAATATGTGCTTGAATGTAACAACTCTGATTTATCTATATTTTTATAGTATCGTCTTTAAAAAGTGTAACAAAGGCATCAACTAAGATTTATCAAAACCGGAAGCTTCATAAAAAAGTTAAGAATGTGATAAGGAAATTAATTATGAGATGTCTGATGTGTGTAAAAGTATATATTTTAATAGGTTAGTTTTTCACACAAATTAAGTTTTAAATTTATAAAACGATTGCTATTTCAATCAAACTACACACAATAGACAAGTGTACTTATTGTATTGTAGTATTGTATCGGTTAGAACCGAGTATCTATGGATACTGTAGCTTCCAATAATCAACTTTTACTATTGTTTGATTAGAATAAAAGTAAATTGATGGTAAATAAAACTAAATAACATGTAAATAATGAAAATCACGAGGTAAACTATCAGTCACAAAAGACACCACTTAAGCGTCGAATCCGCTTGGTGAATTAATGATAAGAATAAATGAACAAATGGTGTAGTAATAAAAGATGCAAAAGTAGAAATGGCTCCCGTCAAGGCTACTAAATCATATCATATTTTGAAAACCACCTCAAATCATGCAATGAAGATCAAATGACAATTTTATGCTTATGTAATAAAATAGAAAAAAACCCACGAAGGCTATCAAATTCCACAACTTGTTAGAAAGCTATCATAATAAGACATGTTAACCACCTCAAAGTCGGAATGTATACATCAAAACTAAGACATTCTTCAAAGGTGAAACCTTAACCCCAAGCTAGATGATCAAGGTTGACGTCAATGAATCCTTTAGTAGGTATAGTCAATTGGGTCAAGGAAACATAGTCAAGACAAAGTTTTTCCAAACAATTATGAAATATAAGAATACTTTACCAAATACCATAAAGCTTGAACCTTGTCTACCATTCCTAACATGACACCAAAGATTTTTTATAAAGACGTACAAAAGCTAGGAATAAATGTTTAAACAAAGGTTTTCCGACATGAATGTTTAGAATATGCACAAGTTCAAAAATTTATACAAAGATGAATCAAGCACTCATATTCAATGAAGAATTACCATGGCCAAGAATGAACATAAACACAAAAGACACCAAATTCCATAAATAATTATCAAAATACACCAAGGTTCATCTAATCTCAAGTGATACAAGAAGACTAGCCACCAAGAGCCATAAGAATATTAGCACAAACACATGGATATAAAGAAACATGGTAGATTATAAGAACTCAAACCAAACACTAAGTGGAAAGTATTGTAAATTGCTTCTTGATCCTTGAAGATGAATGATTAGCCTTCTATAGTGATGGACACACTTTGGAACACATAAAATGATAGTAGAAAGGTAGAAAATGGCCTCCAAAAGTGCACACCACGGAATGTTGCAAGAGCTGCTATTTATAGGCAGTAACTGGGTAGGTAGGGGTGTGCTTCATGTTAGCACGGTTGTGCCACGATTCGACCAACTACTATAATTGTGCAAAGACTTCAATTTTTCTCAGACTTTGTTAGCAAGCACATGCGTCAACGGAGCACGACCGTGATGATGAACCTGGTGTGCTTCCTGGCAACACGGGCGTGCTTCCTAGGTTGGCGATCAAGATCTTCGGAGTCTTAGGTCTGCATAGGTGTGCTTTGCCAAGCATGATTGTGCCTTGGCTTCCATTTGCAATTCTTTATTATTTCTTCAATCATTTTCCATTGTTTATCCAAGGGAAGCCAAATACTCCTGTAAATTCACAAACAAACTAATTAAGCAACTAAGCAAGTGAATTTGCACTAAAAGCCATTAAATATAGGGGTTAACATGCATGATAAGTATGTATAAAAGATGTAACATCAATGCAAATATATTATAAAAATGGCATAAGCAAGATCTACATTGACTAGCCAAAATTTGTTCTGGATTATCATCTGTTGTGCGAATATTGACGTCTCATTTTTCAGGGTATTGGTGTGATTGAGCAAGTGAGTTGAAATGGCAAGAGGTAAGGGACGTGGCAGTGCTTCAGTCGGGAGAAACTTTGTTTCTCGACATGTGTCCAAGCAGAAGTGAGAGGGTAAACATGTTAAGCAAGCGATCAAGGAGGGAGTAGTAGCTTAGGTTGCGAAGGCGGTTCAAGCTGTACTACTAGGATTGGTAGCCGAGCTGAAGAATGTGGGTGAAACAGCAAAACGACATGGTTTGACGCTGGACAAGTTTGATGACTTGAAAGATATTGACAGTTGAAGTGAGAAGACAGTGCACAATGAAGGAAGCCCCAAGCCATCGAAGGAAAAGAAAGTGACATCAGAAGGTGGTGCGAAGAAGGGTTGTTCTTACAAGACCTTCAAGGTATGTCAAACCCCAGACTTTGATAGGGAAAAGGATGTGATAGCCACACTAAACTGGGTAAGAGAGATGGAATTTGTGATTCTGATAAGCAATTGCGCTTACCTTCAAAAAGTGAAGTGTGCGATGCATTCCTTCAAGTTTGAAGCATTTTTCTGGCAGGACATAATTATGCAGACCAGAAGCAAGCAAGAGATTAAGAGAATGACTTTGAAAGAATTAGCGGATCTAGTGACAGAGAAGTTCTATCCAAAGCTGGAGCATGAGAGACTTGAGGAAAAGTTTCTGAAACTGGAAATGAATAACATGACTCATCATGAATATATGACTAAGTTGAATAAGAGGGCGCGTTTGGTTCCACACCATGTGCATATGGAGAAAAAATGAACGAGTCAGTACATTTGGAGACTACCGTCTCGAATGATAGGGTGGGTGAGGGTTGTTTATCCAACAACCTTGGTGAGGGTTGTTTAGCCAACAACCTTTCAGGAGATAGTGAATGTGGGTACTTAGATAGAGACCGAGCTCTTGAGATAGGGAAGTTGCTCCCAAATGTAACACCCTAATTTCTAATAAAATACGAGTTGAAGGACTAAAATGGTCATTGGATGAAACCCTAGGGGTTAAAATGACCTTTTATTAAAGTAGAAGAGTTAGAATACTTTGGACTTAAAGTCCAGGGACTGAAAATGAAAAATTATGAAATCTGGATGGACGTCGGACCGACATCATCCTTCCCATCGGTCCGAAGTGAGCCAAGGGTAAGATATCAGACCAATCGGACTGACATCAGTTGGATAACGGTCCGATAGCCGCAATTGCGCCGCAATTTCTGGTACTGACACGTGTCCTATGACTCAGCCCTAAATTCTTACACGTGTTCTGATAGCGGACCGACATCCATGCACATAGCGGTCCGCTATGTGCTCACCAAGCCAATAAGCCGCCTCAGTTGGATGTCGAACCGACATCGCCAGGGATAACGGTCCGACATGGACCATAACTCAACCTATAAATAGATGGCTTCAGCCATTCAATTGAAAACACAAAACCATCACCACCACTTCACACACACACGCATACCAAGGAAATCGGCCTGACGGTTACAAGCGTGGTGGTTACGAGTGTGGTATGTTGCGAGTGCGGTTCGAGTTCGGGGAAACGTTTAAAGCAAGGAACGAACTTAGGAACTACCTGAGGATAAAGTAAGTACACTAGACCCGTACCCTAGGCACTATTATGTGAATAATGTGATTAAACGTTATGTGTTATGTGCTATAAATATAACGAGGGTATGGGGTAATGACGGATTAGTCTAAACACTTAACGGGAATAATGAAGTAGTCACGACGTATCCAAGGGGTGGTGGATACGCCGCTGGTACTTCCTATATATAAACCACTTCGTACTTCATGGTGAAACCATTATAAATGTTTACTAGTATAGACTAATAAGATAATAACGAAATATAGTAAACGTACGGGAGAACATCCAACGGGTATGTAGTTATCTGACAAATAGAATGTTCTGTCTAAGGAAAGAGTGGTGTATAAATCTTTTCTAGACCCGTCACTCTTTCCTGGGAACATCTCTGTTGGAGGTACTACTCTAGAAGGATAATCACCCCAGTTTACAATATATGATGAAAGTATACCATGCATAATGAATATGAATACGTGAAATGCATGATAAATACGTGAATGCATGCTGATACGTGCAAACATGAATGAGTATGATGGGACGAGTCTAAACCCTAAAATGGAATAACGGAGTACTCACAAAATTTTAAAGGGGTGGTGGATACGCCGCTGGTACTTCCTATATATATAAACCCTTTTAATACATCGTGGAGAAACCGTTGCAAAGTTTTAAGGTGAAATGAAATCAAATGCTTGATACATCTAGGAGGCTATGAGTCTAAGATACTCAAGGTCCCAAATAAAATGAGATACCCGGCCAGTAAGGTGGATCTCAATAAATAATAAATAATAAATAATAAAGAAGAGAACTAAAGAGAACTCCAGGCCTACGGGGCTTAAGGAGAAAAAGATTCCAAGCCTACGAGGTTTAAGGAGAAAAAGATTCCAAGCCTACGGGGACGAGGAATGAATAAGTATTCGTGACAAATGCGAGGGGTCTATACTGACGAGTATAAGAACCTTGCCAATACTCGGACCGGAGGTACGGCCTAAGATGGTTGCAAGGGGGTTAGCATACCTATAAAATATACAAATACTGTGATCGGAGGTACGTCCGAAGATAAGGGGGTTAGCACACCTATAAAATATACAAATATTGTGATCGAAGGTACGTCCGAAGATGGTCACAGGGGCATCGAGAGCCCGAGAAAACGTGAACAATAATAAGAACCTAAAGGGTTCATAATGAAATGAAAAGATACAGTGTACTTACTTAGCGAAAGCTAATTCAAAAATGTTTTCTAAACACTGCAGGAAAAAAGCATGTGGAATGAGGCTTCCTGAGGACGGCGCAATCGGAGTTAGAGATCCCTATGTAATAAGATATTGTACATGTAACCAATATTTATAAATGAAAAATATACCTTAGCCAATTAATGGAAAGGTTTTGACAAACTGGGACCGTTTTCCGCAATAAATTACTCTGATAAAAGAATAAGATAAGTAGGGTGTTTCAGTTTGGTATCAGAGCACGGTTTGAGGGATTTAAGTATCAAAAGTGGATGCTTAAACTCAAACCATAAGTGCTCATGATATAAATAGGGATTCAATCCGAGGCCGTCGAAGGAAGCACGTATGTTTAAATTCCAGTGCTTAAACAGAGATGTGTGAGTATATATGGGCTGAATTTTGTATGAGATAAGCTCCATGTGATAGTTGGGAGTATCATGATAAGTAACATACATTGCCTTATGCCTGGCCAGTATAGGAGCTAATGTATGGGACCATTATGATATCGCAAACATCATATGATAAATTATTTCAGCAGATAGTAAGTCGGGAATGTGATTATGCATGAATAAATATGCATATGTGTAAAATGCATAGATGGGGCCTTATGTGAAACCCTAGAATACTTAAATAGGGTTAAACTAATAAAAGGCTTGTATTATAAAACCCTAAACAATGATTAGGGTAAACGAATGAGAGATTAAAGCGACATAATGTTTCAGCAAATGGATGAACATCAAAACGACGAAGTACGTGACGAGGGAAGCCACAGGAGAGCTGATTCTCCACTTCATGATGAGAATGAAGTCGAACAACTCCCGGAGAATATCCGGAGACAAATTGCAATAGAAATAGGAAAGGCATTCGATGCAAACTTTCCAATCTTACAAGCAGATCTATAGAACTCCTTAGAAAGCTGGTTTGAAAGCTACAAGGATGTTACTCATAATGGAAAAGGAGGAAATCCAAAAATTGATAGGAAGACAACTCGTTGTACTTATAAGGATTTCATGACATGTAAGCCATTAGAGTTTAAGGGAGCGGTTAATCCCTTAGAAAGTCAAAGGTGGATCGCCTCAATAGAAAGGGCATTCGATACATGCCACTGTGAAAAAGAAGATGAAGTCACCTTCGCCACCAATCAGCTAAAAGAACGAGCTGATGATTGGTGGGGAGTAGTGCAGAGAGAAAAAAGGTAGAGAGAGAATCAAAGAGATGAGGTGGGAAGAGTTCAAAGATCTCTTCTTAAAACACTATTGTCCTCGAGCGACAATTGAAAGAATAACTGAGGAGTTTTTTCAACTCTGTCAAACAACAGAGACGGTGGATGAGATCACAGGGATCTTCTTCGACAATGCTAGGTTATGTCCGGCTTTGTTGATAACCCCGGAGATGTGGATGACGAGATACCATCTCATTTTAAAAACAGAGATTAGAGAGTTTATCCATCCATCCAAGTGCGCGAACTTGGAGGAGATGATTGATTGGGCTCGAGAACGCGAGACTGAGCTCAAGAGACAAGTTGAAAGAAACTGGAAGAGGAAAGGAGGGAGTTATCCTTTTCCTATGCCTCTTAAAATGTTTAAGTTCAATAAACTGGGAGGCGGTTCCTCCCTAAATAAAAGTATTCAAAATTGCAAGAATTGTGGAAGAAGGCACCCGGGAGAGTGCCGATTCAAGTTTACAACTTGTCACAAATGTGGAAAGGCAGGACACACTGCATTGCAGTGTATGAGTGGCACCCGTTTGTGCTACAATTGTTATAAGCCAGGACACTTTAGCAGGGAATGTCCTGAGCTGAAATTTCAAACAAAGAAGACCGGAGAAGGGTCAAGAGTAGCCGAAAATGAAGTGAAGAGGATCGAGGCTCCGAAACCAAGAGGTAGGGCTTTTCAGATTACCGCTGAGGAAGCAAAAAATGTTCCTAACGTTGTATCAGGTACATTTCTCTTGAATTCCCTACCTGCTTGTGTTTTATTCGATACAGGTGCTAGTCGATCATTTATTTCTTTAAAGTATGCAAACGCTAGAAACTTTAATAGAAGTAAGTTGGCTAAGGCATTAGAAGTCGAAATCGCTAGTGATCGCAACTGCGTAGTGACGAAAATATGTCGGGATTGCCGATTACTGATAGAGGAAGAAGAATATCTCATCGATTTAATTCCAATGTCGATGCAAGGATCCGACGTGATCATTGGAATAGACTGGTTATCTTCACATGCTGCAACAATTATATGCAATCAGGAGATTGTACGATTCATGAAGCTTACAGGAAGACAAAACCAGATCACACTATGTACGATGGCCAAGATAAGTAGCTATGTGAGACAAGGTCACCAAGCCTTCTTAGCCTACTTAGATGATATAAAGATGAAAGGGAAAGAACTGGATCAAGTTCCAGTAGTAAAAGAATTCCCAGAAGTATTCCCAACCGATCTTCCGGGTGCTCCACCGGAGAGGGAGAGATCGAATTCAAAATCGATTTAATTCCTGAAGCAAAGCCGGTAGCTAAAGACCCCTACCATTTAGCACCAACAGAAATGAAGGAGTTGATGTCACAACTGCAAGAGTTGTTAGACAAGGGATTTATACGCCCTAGTGTATCCCCTTGGGGTGCACCAATTCTGTTTGTGAAGAAGAAAGATGGTAGTATAAGGATGTGTATAGACTACCGCGAATTGAACAAGTTGACTATCAAGAATAGGTATCATTTACCTAGAATTGATTATCAGTTAGATCAATTGCAAGGATCAAGTTGGTTTTCCAAGATTAACTTAAGATCCGGTTATCATCAAGTTAAGGTACGAGAAGAAGATGTACCTAAAACGGCATTCAGAACTCGTTATGGACACTATGAATTTGTAGTGAGGCCGTTTGTAGTGACGAATGCTCCGGCAGTTTTCATGGACCTCATGAATAGAGTATGCCGGCCAATGTTAGACAAATTCATTATTGTCTTCATTGATGACATCCTGATTTATTCAAAGAATGAAGAAGAGCATGCACAACACCTTCGTGAAGTACTTAGTACTTTACGGAACGAGAAACTGTACGCCAAATTCTCAAAATGTGCATTTTGGTTAAGGGAAGTTCAATTTTTGGGTCATGTTGTAAACGCAGAAGGTATCTCAGTAGACCCATCAAAGGTAGAGGCCGTAATGAAATAGTCTCCACCTAAGAATCCATCGGAAGTTAGAAGTTTCTTGGGATTAGCTGGCTATTATAGAAGGTTCATCCATGACTTTTCTAAGATAGCCACCCCATTAACTAAGCTAACTCAAAATACGAATGGAATGCGGCACAAGAGAAGGCATTCGAGATATTGAAAGAAAGATTGACACAAGCTCCGGTTCTGGCATTGCCAGAAGGAGTAGAAGACTTTGTGGTGTATTCTGATGCCTAGAAACTTGGGTTAGGATGTGTTCTGATGCAAAGAGGAAAAGTGATAGCCTATGCCTCTCGACAGCTAAAGACACATGAAGCAAACTATCCAACCCATGATCTGTAATTAGTTGCGGTAGTGTTCGCAATAAAGATGTGGAGGCATTACCTGTATGGAATGAAGTGTATGATTTACACTGACCACAAAAGTCTTAAGTATTTCTTTGATCGGAAGGACTTAAACATGAGACAACGACGATGGTTAGAACTGGTCAAGGATTATGACTGTGAGATATTATATCATCCCGGAAAGGCTAACGTGGTAGCTGATGCTCTAAGCCGCAAGGAAGAGCATCATCCTATTCAGGTGAAAGCATAAAAGTTAGTGATAACTCCTGATTTTATAAGCCAGCTTCGAGACGCACAAATCGAAGCATTAAAAGGTGAAAATATTAAGAAAGAAAGAATGGCTGGTCAAGAGAAGTTTCTAGAAGAGAATGAATATAAAGTCAAGACTCGATTTGGTCGTATGTGGATACCACGATCAGGTGAGTTAAGAATTAAGGTTATCAATGAAGCTCATAAATCACGATATTATATTCATCCGGGTACTACAAAAATGTACCAAGATATGCGCAAGGATTATTGGTGGCCCGGAATGAAGTTTGATATCATGAAATATGTAGTTAAATGCTTAACTTGTTTACAAGTTAAAGCAGAACATCAGAATCCATACGGAAGGTTACAACCATTAGAAATCCCAGAATGGAAGTGGGAACATCTCACTATGGACTTTATAACCAAGCTACCAAAGACAGCTAGAAGTTATGATACCATTTGAGTGGTCGTAGATCGGTTAACTAAGAGTGCTCATTTCTTAGCAATACGTGAAATATACTCTTTAGAAAAGTTAGCCGATTTGTTCATCAAAGTGATTGTTTCCAGACATGGAGTGCCAGTCTCGATTGTTTCTGATCAAGATACTCGTTTCACTTCACGGTTTTGGAAAAAGTTCCACGAAGAGATGGGAACTAGACTTCTAATCAACACGGCATATCACCCTCAAACGGATGGTCAAAGTGAGAGGAAGATACAAACTCTTGAAGATATGTTGCGTGCTTGTATAATTGATTACGGTGGAAGTTGGGATAGCCATCTTCCATTAGCAGAATTCTCATATAATAACAGCTACCATTTCAGTATTGGTATGCACCATATGAAATGTTATATGGTAGAAAATGTAGGACTCCTGTATGTTGGGGAGAAATTGGGCAAAAAGAGTTGGGCAGCAAAGAAATAGTTCAAGCCACGTTCGAAAAGCTTGACTTAATCAAGGCACGTTTGAAAGATGCACAAGATAGACAAAAGTCATACGCAGAAAAGAGACGTAGACCAATAGAATTCTAAGAAGGATATTATGTTCTTTTGAAGGTATCTCCTTGGAAAGGTCTAATCCAATTCAAGAAATGTGGAAAGTTAAGTCCACGATTCATTGGTCCTTTCAAAATCATCAAGCGAATCGGAAAGGTAGCCTATCAGTTAGAGCTACCTGAAGAATTGAATAAGATACATAATACGTTCCATGTATCTTATTTAAAAAAATGTTTGGCGGATGAAGCTGCACATGTTCCTCTGCAAGAAATAGAAGTAGACAATAAACTAACTTACGTTGAAGAACCTATCAAGATTCTAGATACGAAAGAAAAGCAGCTACGTGACAAAATGATCAAACAAGTGTTAGTGCAATGGAGGCACAGAAAAGGATCAGAGATGACTTGGGAAGCTGAGGATGAAATGAGAAAGAGTTATCCTCAACTCTTTAAGAATTAACAGTTTCGAGGACGAAACCTAATTTAAGGGGGGGAGTTGTAACACCCCAATTTCTGAGAAAATACGAGTTGAAGGACTAAAATGGTCATTGGATGAAACCCTAGGAGTTAAAATGACCTTTTATTAAAGTAGAAGAGTTAGAATACGTTGGACTTAAAGTCCAGGGACTGAAATTTAAAAATTCTGAAATCTGGATGGACGTCGGACCGACATCATCCTTCCCATCGGTCCGAAGTGAGCCAAGGGTCAGATATCGGACCGACATCAGTTGGATAACGGTCCGATAGCCGCTATTGCGCCTTAGTTTCTGGTACTGACACGTGTCCTATGACCCAGCCCTAAATTCTTACACGTGTTCTGATAGCGGACCGACATCCATGCACATAGCGATCCGCTACGTGCTCACCAAGCCAATAATCCGCCTCACTTGGATGTCGGACCGACATCGCTCAGCCTATAAATAGATGGCTTCAGACAAAACCATCACCACCGCTTCACACACACACGCATACCAAGGAAATCGGACTGACGGTTACGAGTGCGGTACGTTGCGAGTGCGGTTGGAGTTCAGGGAAACGTTTAAAGCAAGGAACGAACTTAGGAACTACCTGAGGATAAAGTAAGTACACTAGACCCGTACCCTAGGCACTATTATGTGAATAATGTGATTAAACGTTATGTGTTATGTGCTATAAGTATAACGAGGGTACGGGGTAATGACGGATTAGTCTAAACACTAAACGGGAATAATGGAGTAGTCACGACGTATCCAAGGGGTGGTGGATACGCCGCTGGTACTTCCTATATAAACCTCTTGGTACTTCGTGGTGAAACCATTATGCATGTTTACTGGTATAGACTAATAAGATGATAATGAAATATAGTAAACGTACGGGAGAACATCCAACCGGTATGTAGTTATCTGACAAACGGAATGTTCTGTCTAAGAAAAGAGTGGTGTATAAATCTCTTCTAGACCCGTCACTCTTTCATGGGAACATCTCTATTGGAGGTACTACTCTGGAAGGATAATCACCCAAGTTTACAATATATGATGAAAGTATACCATTCATAATGAATATGAATACGTGAAATGCATGATGAATACGTGAATGCATGATGACACGTGCTAACATGAATGAGTATGATGGGACGAGTCTAAACCCTAAAATGGAATAATGGAGTACTCACAAAATGTTAAAGGGGTGGTGGATACGCAGCTGGTACTTCCTATATATAAACCCTTTTAATACATCGTGGAGAAACCGTTACAAAGTTTTAAGGTGAGGACTGGTTAGGAAGTAAATCAAGCATATACATGAAATGAAATGAAATGCTTGATATATCTAGGAGGCTATGAGTCTAAGATACTCAAGGTCCCAAATAAAATGAGGTACCCAGCCAGTAAGGTGGATCTTAATAAATAATAAAGAAGAGAACTAAAGAGAACTCCAGGCCTATGGGGCTTAAGGAGAAAAAGATTCCAAGCCTACGGGGCTGAGGAATGAATAAGTCTTCGTGACAAATGCGAGGGGTCTATACTGACGAGTATAAGAACCTTGCCAATACTCGGACCGGAGGTACGACCTAAGATGGTTGCGAGGGGGTTAGCACACCCATAAAATATACAAATACTGTGATCGGAGGTACGTCCGAAGATGATCACAGGGGCACCGAGAGCCCGAGAAAACGTGAACAATAATAAGAACCTAAAGGGTTCATAATGAAATGAAAAGATGCAGTGTACTTACTTAGCGAAAGCTAATTCAAAAACGTTTTCTAAACACTGCAGGAAAGAAGCACGTGGAATGAGGCTTACTGAGGACGGCACAATCGGAGTTAGAGATCCCTATGTAACAAGATATTGTACATGTAACCAATATTTATAAATGAAAAATATACCTTAGCCATTTAATGGCAAGGTTTTGACAAACTGTGACCGTTTTTCGTAATAAATTACTCTGATAAAAGAATAAGATAAGTAGGGTGTTTCACCAGAGCTCTAAGCATAAGTGGGAGGGTACGAATAGTGAGAGTAAGGAGCAGGACACTAGGTCCAAGAAGAAAGAGAAAGAGAAGAGCGGGTGTAAGAAATGTGTGACATCCGGCAATTTCAGGTTAACTCCGTTAACACAAACATCGTTATCTCAAACATGTATTTATACAAACTCAGTTATCTCGAACATTCACTCATGCATTACATTTAATTAGGAATTAGTTAGATGTGTCAGTTTCGCACAAACACTCACAAAACGGTAATCTGGAGAATTACCGAGTCGCACGAGTCGATCCCCGAACGTTGGTGATAATTAAAATAATATTTAGAACAATTAATAATTTATAATTAATATAAATTATGTGCTTTTACGTGTTTTTTTGATTTTATGCGTAAATTGTAGACTTTCGTGAAATCGCTTACGTTTATGCGGAATGTTGCGAATTTTACTACTTTAGTGATTTTTATAAATAA
This sequence comes from Smallanthus sonchifolius, assembly GCA_023525975.1. Taxonomy (NCBI): domain Eukaryota; kingdom Viridiplantae; phylum Streptophyta; class Magnoliopsida; order Asterales; family Asteraceae; genus Smallanthus; species Smallanthus sonchifolius. The sequence goes on along the minus strand of CM042018.1, from coordinate 17,515,377 downwards.
GTTTTTATAAAAATATTTATTAAAAACAATTTTATTTAGTGGATTAATTAAATGAATTGTAAAACCCATTTAAATTAGTCCATAGGCTATCTAAACCCAATTTTAAACCCATGCATGCATATTTAAAGAATTTATAAAAAAAAATAAACCCTATCCCTCTTTTTTCCTCTCTAGCCGTTGACCCCAAACCCCCCTCCCCTTCCCTTTGTGCCAAGAACAAGAACAACCCCAAACACCCTCTCTTTGATCTTCAATCTTGCAATTGGAAGTGTTCTTGGTCTAGTCTAAGCGTTCCTAACAATCCTACGTAAGTTATCTCATCCGATTTCGTTACTTTATGATTTCAAAAATTATGATTGAAACCCTTGTTCATCCAAACATGAGTTTTTACAATAAAGTTGGTGACTTTAATATTGTTTTGATGTTACTACATCTAGTTGATGATTTTATTGTTATTTGTGAAACCCTAGTTCATATTGTTCATAACTTGCTTAAAAAGGAAACTTTTGTGAATTCTATATTGCATGCTAGATGTGTTTGATGCTTATTATGGTTATAATCATGCTAGTTAAGTTGTATGCAATAGAATTGGTGCATTGAATCGTGTTAACAAAGCTAGAAATAGTAGACCTTCCTAAAGATGAAACTTTGTTGAAAGGTATTTGTTGAATGTGAGTTTCTTTACGTGCATGATGTTATAGGATGATACTAGCATGTTATTGTGAATGTATTGAAGCAAGTTAAAGCGTTGTTTTGTAGAAACCATGTGGTTTGATCATAACTTACTAAAGGAGGAAACTTTTTAGATTTTGGAACTTGCATTCTAGAATTGAATTATATGATGTGATGAGATTTATGTGTTACTTGATGCATGTATAAATGACTTGTGAAATCAGATTTTGAATACCTAACTCGGTTTTGTGAACTTTCCAAATAAGGAAACTTTATTTTTTAAAAGTGGTCATATATTGTTATTTAGACATGTGTAGTATGATTTGATGATAGAGCTATGTTAGTTAGGACATAATAACATGTTGTAATGTGTTTGATGTTCGAAATCATACATGTCTCTCATAGGTTACTAAAGATGGAAACTTACCAATTATGGAAATTGTGCTTACTTGCTAGAACAACTAGGATTTGTTGCTAAGTGCCACATCATGATCATCTGTGTATAATATAGTAGTATTATACTAAACAAACATAATTTCATACAATGTGTCACCAACGGGTCGTCGGGTCAAACTTGAGTTAAACTTGTAAATCTTTTCTAAACACTTAAACAATAGTATTGTTTGGATACTAAGGGTTCATGTCAACCTACACGAACACACACTTACAGACCTATGATTTTAGGTGGCAGTTAGAGGTCCAACTTTTTTTACTTAGCTTTCATCTACACGCATACTAAGGTGAGTTTCACGGCCCCTCTCTTTTACTTACTTTCCTTTTTTGGGGAGAGAGCATGCTCGCAAATATTTTTGATCTTGTAGTATTGTATTATCGCTTGCTTACTAAAGTGCAAACATACCACATAAGTCGTTACATTCTCGAACCGTTAGTATTGAAACATAGCGAGGTAATCTTGAGTAGTACTACTGGGTTTTGACAAGGCCCACCCGAGTTAGTCGTGCTAACTTGACTGGAGGTCGAACGGGTGTAATATTGACCTAGACATTTGCCATTGTTTCGGTAGACATGGCGGAAGGCAAACAAACACAAATAGTAAGCTTCGGTTTCGAAACACTTGCAGTAGCATGACATAGACTGGCTATCTATCGGTATACATTAATTACATTATCTAGCAAACATCGAACTCTTATTTACTTACAACTCTGTGAACTCACCAACCATTGTGTTGACACTTTTAGCATGTCTTTCTCAGGTCGCTAAGGTACACTCATGATTAGGATGCATGGCGGTGCATGGTTTTCATAAACAATTTTAAAACATATTTACTCGTCTTATTTACTTTGGTTTGGGCGCGGTGTTTTGTGCATTTGATTATACTTGCATTTGGATTTTATTTACGCTTTCGCAACATTTTTCAAACTTAATGATTGTTGTCTCGTGACTATGAGCAGCAACGGTATTTTATTTAAATTCATATAGAGTCGTTCCGTGTAACTAGTGACTGAGATCCTGGTATATCACGTGCCTCGTGGTAAAACCCCGAGGTGGATTTTGAGGGTGTGACAAAATTCAATAGAAAGCACTAGGGAAAGTGCAAGGTTGGAACAAAAGATTGACGAGGTGCCTATTGTTGCAAAGTACCCAGAGGTGTTTCTAGGTAACTTGCCTGGTATGCCACCAAATAGGTAAGCGGAGTTCAAGATTGACTTGGCTCTAGGAACTACATTGATTACGATAGTGCCTTACCGATTAGCTCCGACATATATGCAAGAGCTTTTGGATAAAGGCTTTATTCAAGCAAGTTTTGTTAATATAGAATGTCTTAGTTGTTTGATGTTCCAAATGTGTTGTTAGCCTAGAGTGTATAATTCCTAATGAGGTGAATTCTTTAAAATGAGTGAGAACCTTATGGGACTTGATGACATCCAAGTAACGAGTTTGAAGTAAATGAAGAAGATTGAGAATTTGACATGAGAAGTAAATCTAAGATATCCTTTCACACAAGAGATGCGAAGTGAATGGTCAACGAATTATTTTGGTGTCAACATCAATAATGATAATAAAACAATAGAGTTTAGATGTATTATTGACCCAAGGAATGGCTAATAGGGGTGTTAGGTATGACCAAGGTTGGTATATGAGTATTAAAGATGTTTTAGCTAAGATTTGACTTAAGAGTTAACCTCGAGGTTTGTGATTGATCATAAGCTTCAAATTTGGATGAAAAAAAACCTTCTGGTCATTTGGCAGTTGATTGGGCAATCACCCGCAAAACGGACATAATGTCTGGTTTTTGGTATTTTTAGTTGTTTCTCACGTGAAATTTAATGATAATCACTAAAACTCAATTCCACAGTACTCTTATCTCATATGTAAAGCTAAAATGAGTGCTTAAACATGTCCATGACTTAAAAATGTTTCAGTTATTTAAAGTCTAAATGGACACCTTTCGTTTTTAAGTCAAAGTGAGACATGTATATGATAATGTAATATTTATTTTCATCAATACACCATGTTAATGTTTCATGTGAATGTTAATCCTCATGTAATGTGTTTTAGCTTACTAATTTAACATTTTCTTATTACTTTCATTTTATCAAGCTATGCAAATACTACACATATACACTACTTGTATGAAGTTGCATTTCTCAAGTGTGTGATGTTCTAGCAAATATTCAAGTATAACTTATTCAAAGCTTGCAAAATATATTCACAAATAAGCCACACAATTTCACAGGTACATAACATCATCAAATTTTAATAATCAAGGTTTGTTAAGTGGACTTATCATAGTTTTGTAGTGAAGAACAATGAAGAACACTTGCATAAAACACGAAATCTTTGATTATAATAGCCCAAATGATTACAAAATATGCTCCTTACTTTGCTAAACAAAAACCCTAATCTCAGAGATGAAAACACGCTCTATAAGGTGTAAATTCATAAGTCTCCCCTAATTACAAAAAAATGTGGTTCTATATAAAGGCAACATCAAGTGTCCCTAGATAACCCATGCGACACTTACAAGAAAGTCACCATGCTCCCGGGCGAAACTCAGAGTGTCGCCTGAAGTGTCGCCTGTCTTCAAAACTTTGTTGAAATTGTAGAATCAGTCCATGAGCTTTACCAACAGGCATACAATGGTCTTAATAGACCCAATAATCTCTCCCGAGACCGTTGCATACCATCTTCATCAAGTCTTGGAAGGCTTTTCTTTCTCAATCTCTTTCATTGCTTCTACACGCATGGCCAATGCTCGAGATACGACCCTCATAAACAACAGGGCTTTTTCTTGGGTTGCATTGCCAGCTCCATGATTTATTAAATTAGCATAAAGAGCTTGAAGGTTAGAAGTGAAGAACATGAACATATCCATGGGATCTAGAACACGGATATCTGGTTGGTCTTTGGTGCAAATAACGGCTTCACTAGTTTAATTGTCGTAATGCCATTTTTCAAAGTTAGTGAGCATTACCGGGAGCTCCGAAGCAATTTTTACTTTATGAACCACTTTAGCTGGCTTGACATGGATGCTGAATTTTTCCTTGTCACTAATTGGTCTATAGTTTTCTTTTGATCTCCTCCTGATGGTTTTAGCTGGTTTGATTGTGGTAAACCCTTCCTCACATTGTTGGCGAATGAGACTCTGAACTGAGCTAGCCTTCGAGTGGTTGTAAGGATTAATGATGTCAATCTTTGCAAGTGTACGAATATCCCACCTTGGCAAAGATTGGAGATCATGTGAAGTGTCAAAATACTGAATATCACTTCCATGACGCTTATCTTTAACCGACTCGTACTTCCAGCTAATGATTTAGCTAGTATCTTCAGTTTTCTTGATCTTGATATTTTGTACTAGTTGTTCAGGTGCCGGTTCGATGGGTCTGAACCATTTGCTTCTATCAAGAGAAAAATAGGCCTTTATCTTCTTCCCATCAGGCGTTTTATATTCAATTTTATCGTCACTGCCATCTTTAACATACTATGTCGACGGTTTATCATTGTCATCATCATACTCATATTCTTCATTCTTAGACTCAGCCAACCTAGAACCACCTTCCCCATTACTACCATCACCATTACCAGGACCATCACCTCCATCTTTCTCCTTGTCCTCCTCCTCTTCTTCATTATCCTTCTCCTCTTCTTTCTCCTCATTCTTTTTTTTCTTCTTCCTCGTCATCTTCGTCTGTTACATCTCCTAGAAGATCTTCCTAGTGCTCAACATTCTTAATTTCTGCCAAAATCTTTAACATCTTCAGCTTGGCATGGTTTTGTTCTTTAACTTTCTTGACCATTAGTAAATTATCCTTCTTAAGAGTCAAGATCTCCTCTTGTTGTTCGCAGATGATGAGCTTTATCTTCTCAATGTCATTTTCCCTATCCTCTTCTCTAGCCATCGGAGACCGAATTTGACTTTTCCCCCATAAAACTTCTTCTTCCAGATCAATTGCTTTATCGTCCAGCCTCTTCCTCTTTGGTGGTAGGTCAGGGACAGATTATGTTTCCAGGTCACCAAATAAGCGTCTTCTTTTATTCTGAGATTGGGACCCTTCAGGCCGTGAAGGTGGAGGAGACCTATCATGAGCCTTCAGGGCTGCATGGGCCAACGCATCTTCTTCGGTTACCAGCAATGGATCGGTGTAGGGAACCTAGTTCTATCCATTTCTCTCACCATCGGTTCTACCAATATCCTTTCTCTTTTCTCCCTCATCTCCGGTAACCTTCTCTTTACCCTTCCTCTTCTTTTCCTCCTCTTCTTTTCTCCTTCTCTCCTCTTCCTTTCTCTTTCTCTCTTCTTCTTTTTCTCGATTAGCCACCACTATCTTTATCACATTCAATCTTTCAGCAGTGTACATCCTTTCAAATAGTGGAGTGACTTTGCTAGAGAAGCTGGCATGGTCTTTGTTACAATTTGTGTAGATATGACTGTTCATCCTAGAAAAGGTAAGTAGATTGCCCTTGTTTGGAAGATTTGGCAATTTTTCATTAAGCATCATCTGCACAAATCTTGGGTGCATAATTCATCGATTGGTCTGTGCATTCCCACACATGTGGCTGAAGATGATGTGGGAGATATTGACCGGTCATCCCTTGCAAAGTCTTAATATGGCGTTTGCCCATTCAGAGTTGATGGCATTGTATCCTCACTTTCGGCGAGAGAGGTATACATCAAATATGTAGGTAATGAACCTCCACTCTAGAGACAATTGACTTTTCTTTATCTCCTTCTTTCTGAAATCTCACTCATATCCCATCTGTCTAAATCCTTCTTCTACCATTATGTCATCAGCTTGATAAGGATCGTCTTCACGATCACCCAATTGTAGGACAGCTCGGACAATGCTTTCTTAGATTCGGATGACTTGGCCATTAATGGTTGCCTTTACATAGCACGGAGATATATTGACTCTAAAGACCGCAGCATACCAGAATTGACGAATCTGGTCTTCATATACTGGTAGGTCATAAGATATGGCATGCTTAATACGAGATCTCCTTAGCCATCTGACTCGTCTCTATATCCTCTAGTTTCTTCGTCGAGCAAAGCTACTACGTTGTGCCTTGAATCAAATATGAGTTGATCCATTTAACTTCACGGATAAGAACAAACATTAGAAATAGCGTCAAAGAAAGAAAGAAAGAAAGAAAAAAAATTAATATTAAAATTAAGTGTCGTCGGAATGTCGCTGGGTAAGTGTCGCCAGTAACAACCAAATTGTAAGTCCATTGAGTATGGAGTTCCATTGATTATAGTCATTGTACAAGTAAAACGCCTTCATCCTGTTCTCCCAATTCAGGAAGTCTTCAGGCCCCTGAAGCTTAGGATGGCGAGTAGTGGTTCCTGATTTAACCTCAAAAGGTAACGCCATTGCACAAACAAATCAGAGAGTTAGACAAAAATACCAAAAAAAATTTAAATGTCGCCAATAATGAGTGTCGCCTGGAAACAAGCAAGTGTCGATGGATGAAAACACAGTTGCTAAGGCAAGTGTCGCCTGAACAACCATCAGTGTCGCCAGAGGAAAGTCGCCTGAACAGACAAAGTCGCCAACTTGCGTTGGCTCAAGGAAAGTCGTTGAAGAACAAAGTCGCCAAAAATCCAACCGTCGCCAAAAGTTTCACCAAACAGAGAATAAAAAACAACACAGAAGATCAACAAGGCAAACAATGAGAACAAGTTTCGCCACTTGAATGTCGCCTGATAATCAGTGTCGCCTGGTGAACCTGCAACTATCCCCTTCTCCAAGTTTCTTCCTAAAAACACTCAAATCAGCTCATAAATCTAATGAAATGGAAGTCTAAACCAACAGAAAGCTTTCTCCACAAAATATTGACAAAAACAAGTCAACAAATACTCGAATCCATGCACAAATAGTCCAGTTTTGAAGAAAAAACTATAACAACCCCAAAAAACTATAAAAAAAAAACTCAAGAAATCAAGAGCACAAAGGTTCTGATACCAAATTAAAGGTCAGTTTTGGATAGATCTAGATGCTAATGACATTTAAATAAGCTCAGATCCACAAATCACCAATAGATGTGATGATTTGAAGATCAAAAGATAAGAAACAGTGAAGAACACTTGCATAAAACACCAAATCTTTGATTATAATAGCCCAAATGATTACAAAATATGCTCCTGGCTTTTCTAAACAAAAACCCTAATCTCAGAGATAAAAACACGCACTATAAGGTGTAAATTCAGAAGTCTCCCCTAATTACACAAAATGAGGTTCTATATATAGGCAACATCAAGTGTCGCCAGATGACCCATGCGACACTTACAAGAAATTCGCCATACTCCCGGGCGACACTTGAAGTGTTGTTGGTCTTCAAAACTTTGTTGAAATTGCAGAATCAGTCCCTGGGCTTTACAAACAGGTATACAACGGTCTTAATAGACCCAACAATCACCCCCAGACCGTTACATTGAAGTTAAATATGATTTTTTATACATGATATTAATCTTGGAAAATATAATGTTTTTAATATGTTTGTGTTTGAACATGGATCTCTTTTAACAAGATATATTATGAACCAATTCTACTTGCATGTTGACTCCCTTCAAAGATGGAAGTATAGCACACTTAATAAAAAGTTAACATGTTAATTCTTATAAAAATTTAGTAACGAGACCCTAATATTTATAACACACTTGCATATAATAATTATAATCTTTGGTTTTGGTTTTGGTTATTTAAATTGATTATTTAAAAACCACATAATCATGATATCAAAAATCATTTATTTTTTGTTGTTGTAAAGATAAGCTTATAATTTCAAATTTTCAAAATTAAAAAAAAACTGAAAAGTAATCGGTCTCATTATCTATAAAAATAAATAAATATATCATCTTTATCACTCTTTATTCATCTAAACATTTAAAAAAACGTATATCTGATTCAAAAAAACAATACAACAATTACTAAATTAAAGGAAAAAAAGGATATAATGTAATTTCTTTAATTTAGATTAGCATCAATTATAATTTAATCGTAAAATATATCGTATCATGAACCAACAGTGTTTAATTCAAAATCAAATATCGCTGACTTTGATCCTATATAAACAAGTCTCATGGAAACCTGGAATGACAACTCGAGAAAATGATGGAGGCAAAGCTGTTTTTCTGTTTCGTGGTGGTGCTACATTTGTTCGCGGTGGCACCTTTCTGTTATGCTGGTAGAAGTAGGCTTCCTGTTAAATCCATCAAGGTAAGGACAAGCACCATACCACCGGACCACTAGGTCCTGAGTTTTAATGCTAGCTAATTGATCATCGTAATTTTTTGTACAGAGTCCTGACGGTGACATAATTGATTGTGTTCATATCTCTCGTCAACCAGCTTTTAATCATCCAGCTCTCAAAAATCATACCATTAAGGTTGGCTTCTTTTTCTCTTTATGTGTTTTATATGTATTTTGATTTAATGATTTAATGAGTAATGATTTCTGGTTAATTAATTTTTAATGATAGATGAGGCCAAGCTTTTATCCCATCAAAGTGTCATCTATGATGAATGCTTCAAAAGTTAGGCAGGAACCACTTGTTCAATAGTGGCATTCAAATGGAAAATGCCCAAAAGGCACAGTTCCCATCATAAGAACAAAGAAAGACGATCCACTGAGAGCCAACTCTGTGAAGAAGAGTTCTTTTGTTGCACAACCAAGCTCTGTTGATTATGTGCACCTTGGCCATGAGCTAAGGCCGATTGATACGTTATACTCAACTTGTTTTCAACTTGTTTTCGTGATTCACCATGTTTTGATAACATTATGTTAATTCGAGTTTTTCTAGTATGCAAGTGCCATACACTCGAGGGCAGTTTTATGGAGCAAAAGCGACATTGAATGTTTGGAACCCGAAGGTTCAAGAAGGCGATGAATTTAGTTTGGCTCAACTATGGATATTAGGCGGTTCTGATTCAGATATGAATACCATTGAAGCTGGTTGGCAAGTAGGTTGCTCCTTAATTTAATTTCTTGTATCAAATAAGTGGCTACAAGGCGCCATCCATGGATAAGACTCCTTTTGTCGTATCTGGAATCCTGAGGTTCGGGTCCTCATGGAGACCCGCCCCATATGATTATGGCGTCATCCACTGATGGGCATTGATTGGTCCACAGGCCCTTCTTTTAGTCCCTGACGCCATGAAACTAGGGTTACCCGTCAATAAGAAAACCTCGTAATCAACTTTTCGATTCTAACAAAGAACCGCAATATTTGAAACAGGCAGCTCCAAATGTATATCGAGACAGCCAAACCAGGCTTTTCATCTACTGGACTATAAGTTTATGTACATTTGTAGTAGAAGTAACTTATATAATTTTGAAAAGCATTTTCTGATTTTATTATATTGTATGCATAGAGTACTTCATATGATCATGATGGTTGTTATAATCATGACTGCCCCGGGTTTATGCAAACCAACAATGAGATTGCCCTTGGGGGTACCATATCTCCTACTTCACAAGTTGATGGTTCTCAATATGATATCACAATACTTATATGGAAGGTATATATATATATCAATACATTGCATAAACACTAATCTATTACTAGGGTTGTTCAAAAACTCGCGGCTCGGCTCGAAAAAAGCTCGGTTGAAAAAGAGTCGAGCCAACTTGGTTTGTGAACGAGCTGAGCCCAAGCCAGGTAGGCTCGGTTCGTGGCTCGCTCGCTTAGCTTATTTAAAATAAAAAATATTAGTAATAATAAATAACATATAAAAGAGTTAGGGAAAAAAAACAAAAATAATACATATAATATTTTGAATCTTAGTCGTTGTTTCTCAATCTTTAAAAAAATTAAAAGAATAATATTTTTTTTCTGTTTACAACCTTTTTACTATTTTATTAGTTCTAATAATGTTTCTTTTTGTTTTCATACATATATCAAACTGTCTAAAAAATACAAAATAAAAAAATCAAATTTTTTTTATTACCGAGCTGGCTCGAGCTTTTCACTGGAGCTCAACTTTTCAGCTGGTTAAAATTATCAAGCCGAGTCGAGCCGGCTTGTTAACTTCGAACCCATCCTGACTCGGCTCGTTTACAACCCTATTTGCTACTGATATTTTGTATATTATTTTTTGTAGGACCCAAAGGAAGGAGACTGGTGGATGCAACTTGGTGATGGAGAGGTGATAGGATACTGGCCAGCCTCAGTGTTTACACATTTAAGTGAGAGTGCATCAATGATATATTGGGGTGGGGAGATAATAAACAACAACACGCACGGGCATCATACAAGTACCCAAATGGGCAGCGGTCATTTCCCAGAAGAAGGGTTTAGGAAAGCTAGTTATGTAAAAAATATTCAAACGGTTGATGAAACCGTTACTTTAAGGACTCCTGAAGATCTCACCACCTACATTTCGGGAAGGAGTTGTTATGATGTTAAAAAGGGCATCAATGATGATTGGGGCAGCTACTTTTTCTACGGTGGACCTGGTCGAAACCACAAGTGCCCGTGAACCTGACCTCGATCGATCTAATGTTGATTACCATTTTTTTTAGGTTTTTTATGTTTATTTGAAGGTGTTAAGTTTATATTTTATGTTTGAGTTCTTTGTTTATAGACATTTCAATGGCATCTTTGTAGTTTAATGAATTATTTCTATTACTTAAAGGTCTCGTAACTACAAACGGCTGGTGTTTATAACGTTATTACGCTAACATAATATTACACGAATTTGTGGTTCGGAAACTGCGATCGGAATTGATGATCGAAGAACACGTTAGAGAGTTGTTTTGTTGGGAGAAACCCGTTGCTAGGGTTTTGTAAAACCATAGGAACAACGAAATTAATGGTTTATAATACATTCATATCGTTAAATTGATTTACTTAATATTCAAATTCAAAAAAATTCACGATAATTGAGCATAATAAATGATTCTTTTAAATGTGTATAAGAGTTACAATATTAACAAAACTGAGTTTTATTATGGATATAGATATTCAAATTTGTATATGTCAAATTATACACTTAAAGATTATAAAATGATAATACTATTTATTATGAAAAAACGTATATATGGCCTCATGCAAAGTGTAAAAAAAGTTGGAAAGTATTCGAAAAAAAATTCTTTGGGGAGGCTGTGAGGAGAAAAAGAGAATCCATTAGGTAGCATGGGAGCGGGTAACAAAACCTAAGAAGTACTCCGGAAAGTTTGGGTATATGTTCTCTAAAAATATAAATTCGGCGCTACTTACAAAATGGTGTATGGCGGAAAATAATTGCGTCTTTACATACTAACAATTCATCTTGGTTTGTTATACCTATGCAGAAATCTCTTACATGTATATGGCACAACATCGCTAGATTCGAAAGCAAACTTGTCATTGTTGGCCAAAAGGTACAAAGTTTAATCAAGGGCAAACTTGGAATTGGTGAAGCAATTGGTTACTAGACTGACCCATGGATCATTGACGTCTCACTCAAGACAGCATTCCCACTACTTTTTTCTCTAGAAAGAAACAAGAAATGTAGGATTTCAAAGCATTACACAATTGGAAACATGATAACTACTTGGCAATGGAGTTGGAAACGTGAACCACAATCAACTGCTGAGATCATCGAATGGCAAAATTTCATTTGGCTCCTTAGCCAAGTCCAACCAACAGAAGAGAAAGACAGATGACTTTGGTTGGGTGACAAGTTAAATGAATTATCGACCAAATCGGTGAAGGAACTAACTTCAGCCGAGGAAAATGCAAGTTTGTCAACCTCTCTACATTGGTGCAAATGGATCCCTATCAAGTACAATATCTTCATATGGCGGGCAGAGATGGATAGGCTCCCAACCTTAGTAGAACTAAGCAAAAGAAATGCCCCAGTTCTATCCCAAGACTGTCCTCTCTGTGGTGAGATTCTGGAAACCTCGGATCATTTATTCTCTTCATGCTTGATCGCCACAGTGATTTGGCAACACGTAAGTACTTGGTGTAATTGCCAACAAATATTTGCTTTCTCTACAAAGGACTTAATCAAGATTCACAAGACGATCTCACTGGATTAATCAAAAAAAGGAAGTTCTTCATAGCATAATAATAATCCCATGTTTAAGCATTTGAAAAACGAGAAACGAGGTCATCTTCTCAAACAAAACGGTCAACATCGAAAGAATTTTAGAAGAAATAAAGTCTCTTTGATTTCTATGGATCAAAAACAGATCAAAGCATAAATCTATCACTTAATAATGGTATACCTTTAATATCATATAATTAGTATCCCTCACGGGTGTTTTGTAATTGATGAGTGCCATTTTGTTAATAAAATTTACATTTTGAAAAAAAAATATTTAAAAATTAATTATTGTTTTAATTTGTATTCGTTAATTAAAATATTTATGATGATGTAATTATTAAAAAAAGCTCATTATATATTGTAATTTATTTAAGAAAAAAGCATAAAAAGGTAGGCAATAGACAATATGATCAATTATGCATAAAATAAATATGTTTATTAAATAATTCACATGCCACGTTTTTGTTAAACTTTATCAATATGTTAAATATCTGTAGTTTGACAAATACGTCGTAGTCATATGTGTTCTTTCGAAATCTTATCTCACGTTTAATTTGTTAATTTTTATAGCCTTGAATCCTTGATATACATATTTGTTTGATTTAATGAGTTAGTATGTTGTTGCTACAACGAGAATCAGTCTGAGAATGGGTACGGACGTCTCCTGGATCCGTTAGGGCCTAACGGCATTTTTTTTTTGGCCAACGGCCGAGGCACTTAAATCCTCAGGATCGGCCCTATCACCATCTATGCATGTTGTGTATGTGTATTGTGTGTCTGTGTATCAATCAGTTATCTGTGATACTATATGTACATGATTGTATTTATTATGTGTACGTGATTGTATTTATTTATGTATTACTATAATACTATATATAATGTTTCAACCGGATGGATCCACATAACATATCAAGTGACGACAATACGAATGAAATCAAACCGATAAACGAAAAGTGACATAAAAGAGAAGAAAACTCACATCCGGTTGTTGGAAGCATTTAACGGAATTCTTTGACGAGGAGGATTTAAGAAAAGAAAGATGTAACTACTGTCAAGCGGAGTTGCGTGTGACATCTTCATAAAACAGCACATCCTCGTTTAATAAGAATATTCTAATGTGTAAGCAGAATCCCGATTTTAATCCTCAAAGAATGGGTAATGACATTTACTCACGATAATACCTCATCAAATGATGTTGATGTTAGAGAATTAAGAACTCGGTTACTAAATTTAATCCATAATGACAAGTATCTACACGTTAGATGTCTTGCCCATATTATGAACCTAATTGTGCAAGATGGGTTGAAAGCACTAAGTAAAACTATCGAGTGTATATGTAACATGGTTAAATATGTAAGACAATCACCGACTAGGCTTGCTACATTTAAAATGTGTGCTAGTCTCAGTAAGGTAGAGTAGAAAGCTTTTTTTATCACCGGATGTTTGCACTAGATGGAATAACACCTATGAAATGTTAGAACGTGCTATTATATTTGAAAAGGCCTTTGATGCATGTGCTTTAAAACAACCGAATTTTCAGAGTTAGTTGAAAATCCTCATCATGCTCATTGGAAGGATGCTAGAAAAGTGGCTAATTTACTAGAACTTTTCAAACGGAAAACCATTGATATTTCTTATTCAACATATGTTCGCACATGAATTATATGCTGAGGTTATTGATATTGCTAATGCCTTTGGGTATCCGGTATACCCCCCGTGAGAGGGGCGTGAAGGGGGTGAGGGGCGTGGAACACCGCCCCCTTCTTGCCCCCCCTTCTTGCCGTGAAGGGGGCGTGAGAGTTCTCACGGGAGAAAGCTTGAGCCAAGAAAGATGTCATTTGATTGGCTGGGGGCGTGAGTGGTGTGAGGATGGTGAGAACACCACCACCCACCCCCCACCCCTCTTGTGTGAAAGGGCGTGAGAATTCTCACATGAGTGAATATACCGGATGCCCTTAGATGGAATATATGTATTTTGAAAATCACTCTCTCTTGACTTAAGGACAATGATTTTAATAATGAAAAATAAGTTCAAAAAATATTTTGAAGATGAAGATTAGATAATTGTTTTGTTTTATTTTGCGGATATATTAGATCCGCCAATGAAGCTTCAAATGTTACAATATAGGTGTAAAAGAGCTTGTGATTTGAAAAAAAACAAAACAACATAGATATGACATGTAACATCGGGCCTCTCATACTACCATTATTGTCCGTTTTGCCCATAGATTTATTTTTTGTTACCCGGGTGGGGACGTAATGCCCCGATTTCCTGCAAAATCAATTACTTCAGACCTTAATGCACAAGAAAGGATCTTGGAGGGCCTAAATGAAAGATCTCATTCCTTTTACACCCTTACAAACTCTATCATCGACATATAGCCGATTGTGGGTGTTCGGCACCTCCCCACAGACGCGTAAGGAGAAGAGAACAAGGGAAGCTCTCGATTATGTATGAATCGTGATACAAGATTTGCTTCATGTTTGGTTTTGATCATGTTAGTGATACGATTTCACAATTGCATTAGGGTTTCACAAGAAGCAATCTTTGAACGATTATTGTGTAATTCAAGGTTCAGGATGTGTTTTGGTTCGATTTTAGGCATACGAAAGAGTTTGGGTTGAAACGAGAAGAAAATCCGGCCAAAACAGTGAATTCAGGCAATTGTTCGGTTTTTCGGCAGCGCTGGTGGTGCTCGATGAGACGGACTCTTTGCCGCTTGAATTACCTCAGTCGAACTTCATTTGGGTTAGTTTCGAGCTATTCGTATATACGCACGCAGAAAGGTACACTCGCGCACTATTATATTTTAATTCCCTATTATCGGATGATTGGTCAAGATCATGATTATGCATAGATGATGAACATATTGTGGTGGTTCGGTACTAGGACCCGAAGAGTTGGATGTAAAAACAACGCTTGATAGGAAATATCAAGTCCGTTTTTTATGAATGGCTAAGTAGGAGTTCCATAGCAAACCAGGTGAGTTCTAGATGCCCTCTTTTATAGTTTTGCAGTGTTTTGGGCTTATACGCATGCTTACCTGAAAGCTTTATGAGCGTGTTTATGATTATAGGCATTGGTGGATGGTTTGTTAACTGTTTTGATAAAGTAATGCCTCTAGAATGGTTATACTCGCTGTTTATGAAAGGAACGATTTATGAAAACGGTTGCGAATTGGTGGATGTTAAAACGTATCTCAAAGTTTACATGTAGGCATGAAAAGTATGGTTTTTTTGATGAAAAGTTTATTCTTTAATGCAAAGTTCATTTGAAAGGTTAAAATGTCATGCCTACACCTTCCACGTGTATGGTTTAAAGGATTATACAAAGTTTTTAATGTCAGTTAGTTCTTGACGCCCTCTTTTAAACGTTTTAAAATTTTAGGGCTAATGTACGTGTCTAGCAAACCTACTTGCATGATGATAAACAATGATATGAAATATATATATATATATATATATATATATACACACACACACGTGTATTAATTATGATTTTAAGTATGATGTTCATGTATGATCCTATGTATGAAGTATGTACTATGTATATTGGGTGAGTTATGATGTTAAATATCATGCACATAACGGGTTAACTTAATAGAATCTTACTGTAGGTATATGTCAACCTATGGTTTGATAGTTTGAGGAAGTCATATTTATGATATTAGGTAGATGTTAACCTAATGTCATATTGGGAAGATGTCAACCCGGTGTAGGCAAGGAGTCCCCTAACAGTACCATGACTTAGTGTTTGGTTTGTCCTTGGGGCAATTATGGACTATTACGACCTTGTGCACCGACTATATTATTTGCTATGTTAATTTAATGAGATGTTTTCCCAAAAAGCTTAGCTGACTTTTTGCATGTATATTAGATTGATTTCAGGTTTGATGGTGAACAATGATCTCTTAGCAAGACTATGGAGCTACCCGCACTTTAGAGACTGGCATTCCTATTCAAGACCTTATTTATCAAACTAGACTTAGTTTAATGATTGTTTTCCAAAATGGTTTTGGACTGTATGACTTTTTTCGCTGCATTGGTTTTATTTTCTCTATGAAATTACAGTACTAAACTATGTATGCTTTTGAATTACCAATTGTGAGGCATTTCGAGTTTAGGGTCTTACAAGTTGGTATCATAGCCATTATTTAAGAGATTTGGGCATCCGTTAATGCCTAGACTTGAACTATGAATGAGACCAAAGCCAGGAATGCCAGTACGGGTATCTGCAAGACAAGAGGTAAAGTTCTAACCTATTAAGTCATGTGGTGTTACTCCTTTATAGAATCCCTTAGTTATCTAGTTTAGCATGTTAGACACTAACGTGACTCATAACAGGGGATATTTAGAGCATGTAAGGTAAAGTAACACTAATTTCATTATTTCCACTTGGCCACTATAATTAGTAGTTACATTACTTGTCACATTCTGAACTATTACCTAGAATGACAATGTTGGTGTTCCATGTTTCATAGCTACTACATTGTGTCTTGTAGCAAATAAAATGACTAGGGGGATAGAGGATGCCAGTTAGATAGGAAGTTGTTATTGGTAAACCAACCAAAGTACCAAAAGCTATAAAAGATAGATTTCTAGATCTACTATTCCTTATGATCTAGGGAGGATTTGATGTTGTGTTGGGCATGGTCTGGTTGTTCGTTCACGAAGCTAACATTATATGCAAGAGAAAGGTGATATACTTTGAAGCACCTGATGGTAGTCCAGTCACGATTCATGGTGATAAAGTAAGTACGGTACCAAAGGTCATCTCTATAATCAAGGCAAGAAAATTATGAAACGATGGTGCAGAGCTTACCTGGCTCTATTCATTGATGTTAAAGCTGAAATGAAAGAACTCATGACCCAACTGAAAGACCTCCTCGGTGAAGGTGTTATTAGGTCGAGCATTTCGCCTTGGAATGCTCTGGTGTTCTTTGTAAAAAAAAAAGGATGGTAGTATACGTATGTGCATTGACTACCGGGAGCTGAATAGAATAGGTACCTGTTATCGAGGATCGACGACCTGTTTGATAGGTTGTAAGAAGCAAGCTGGTTTTCAAGAATTGATCTTAGATCGGGTTATCATCATCTGAAAGTGAAAGAGCAAGATATTCCAAAGATTGTATTCCGTACACGTTAGGGACGTTATGAGTTTCTCGTAATGTCATTTGGTCTAACCAACACCCTGCAACGTTTATGGACCTAATGAATCAGGTATGTTGACTGATTCTTAATCGATTGGAGGTCGTGTTTATAGATGACATCCTGATCTATTCAAAGGATGAAGGGGATCACGCTTGTCACCTTAGAGAGGTACCAAAAATATTGAGAAAAGAGAAATTGTATGCAAAATTTTCTAAAAGTGACTTTTAGCTTAGGGAAGTTTTAGTTCCCTGGCCATATTGTTAAACCAAAAGGAATTATGATAGATCCCACCAAAGTTGAAGCTGTAATGCAAGAGGATTCCCTAAAGACACCATCTAAGATTCGAGGTTTCCTGGCGTAGCAGGATACTATCGTTGGTTTACGCATGACTTCTCAGAGATAGTCATGCCATTGACTAAGTTAACAAAGAAAGAAGTGGAGTTAGAATGGGGTACTGATCGAGAGGAAGCTTTTCAGGAATTGAATAATAAATTGACTTAAGCTCTAGTGTTAGCTTAGCAAGATGGAAATGAAGACCTAGTTGTATACTCAAACGCTTCTTATAAGGAGTTGGGATGCGTTCTTATGTAACGGGGTAAATTGATAGCTTGTGTTTCACGATAGTTGAAACCTCATGAAGCTAACTATCCCACCCATGATTTAGAGCTGACTGCTGTAATTTTTTGCATTAAAGATATGGAAGTAGTATCTGTACGGAATTAATTGCACTATCCATACGGATCGCAAGAGCTTAAAGTATTTCTTTGAACAGAAAGATTTGAATATTAGACATAGATGATGGTTGGAGTTGATTAAAGATTACAATTGTAAAATTTTATATTCCCTTGGTAAGGCTAACTTTGTAGCCGATGCATTGAGTCGGAAAGAGAGACAAAAGCCTATCCGGGTAAAGTCGTATGAGCTGATAGTAACCCCATATATCTTGAAACAGATTAGCGAAGCACAAGTTGAAGCACTAAAGACAGATGAGATTAAGAAAGGATGGTAGAGCAGATCGAGAATTTGGTGGATAACACTTTCGGTGTTAAAAACCAGACATGATCGTGAATAGATTCTTTGATATGGTGAATTCAGGACAAAGATTTTGGATGAATCTCATGAGTCGAGTTACTCCATTCATCTGGGTGTCGCAAAGTTGTATCCAGGCCTGAAGAAAGAATATTGGTGGCCAAAAATAAAAATATGATGTGACTCAATATGTGAACAAATGTTTGATAGCTGAGCATCAGAAACATTATGGTAAGATCCAACCTTAGATATACCTGAGTGGAAGTGGGAACACATCACTATAGACTTCATAACTAAGCTACCCCGTACAGCTAAGAGTTATGACACTATCTAGGTGATTGTGAAGCGTTTGACTAAGAGTGCTCACCTTTTTTCAATACGAGAGGCTTACACGTCTGAAAGATTAGCAAAACAAAGGCAGCAAAGTAAGTTCACAAGCGACTTGAAGATCAAGAAAAAAGTTTCTTTTCTATAATCACGCTAGATAACAAAGGGTTAGATTTTATTGTGTTATGTATAACATGTGAAATAACGAAATTCTACTGTCTTAATATCTGGTAAGATTTTATTAAACAAGTTTCCTTTAATTAATTTTTTATTTAAGTTAGTGTGACACGTCTGAAACAAATGGTGTTACAAATTATATATAACATATAACATTTGTATCTAGGCGAAATCCTTTATTCCAAATTTATTTCGTATTTATGTTTATTAACGTTGAATCAATTATAAACTTTGAACCAATTATGTAAACAGAAAAAGAGAGAGTAAAATAGTTTCTAACTAGATGGTTATACCCGCGCTCCGCGGCGGGTGTCGTGTTCATTGTTACTAAAATTTAAATAAAGACGTAGACGTAATGATAAAAATAATGGTAATAAAAAAGAAACATAAAACTAAATAACAAAAAGAAAAAAAAAAAAAAATTTACCGGTTCGGATCGTTGAAAACCATAAAATCGAATACCGATATGGGTTCCGATAATATCAATACCAACAATGATGTTGTTCGCTCATAATATGTTCGAATTAGCATGTTACCACAACGGTAACGGCACTCGCTATACACAACGATACGAAAAAACTCCATTTTGAATACAACTCCGTTTTTAAAAAAAATTATATCGGAACATTAACAAAAAAAAAAAAAAACAGCCGCGCACTCTGTATTCTGAAAAAAAATTAACGAACGAAAGTTATTAAAGGAAAACGAAATTAATAGAAAATGAAACGGACTAAAAGCGTACATTATATATAGTATAAGGGTTGAAATTGGAAAAAAAACATTTAAATAAAGACGTAGACGTAATGATAAAAATAATGGTAATAAAAAATAAACATAAAACTAAATAATAAAAAGGAAAAAAAATAAAATAAAATTTTACCGGTTCGGATCGTCGAAAACCATAGAATCGAATACCGATATGGATTCCGATAATATCAATAACAACAATGATGTTGTTCGCTCATAATATGTTCGAATCGGCACGGTACCACAACGGTAACGGCACTCGCTATACACAACGATACGAAAAAACTCCATTTTGAATACAACTCCGTTTTTAAAAAAAATTATATCGGAACATTGACAAAAAAAAAACAGCCGCGCACTCTGTATTCTGAAAAAAAATTAACGAACGAAAGTTATTAAAGGAAAACGAAATTAATAGAAAATGAAACGGACTAAAAGCGTCTATTATATATAGTATAAGGGTTGAAAAACATGCATTGCTTTCTTGTACTATGTGTTGTTATGCTTGTACATTTATGAATAATGGTTTTTTTGTGAGTAAACCCAATTTAGTAATTAATACAGAGTTAATTATTCAGTGGTTCTTGTTTAAACTCGACGAAAACAATGATAGGAAAAAACTTTCAGTGGTTCTTGTTTCTTGTACTATGTGCCGGTATTTGAAGTTTATTTGCATTGAGCGAGTGGCGGTCCACACAAACACTTATTGTGTAAGAACGAAGAGTTATCGAAGCCTTGAGATCGATACTTTAGTTTCCATGGTGAAGGAATCGCGCCACATAATCGATTGTAATTAACGTTAAGACTTTGTAACATGTAAGCTTCCAATATTTGAGATGGTATTTCCCCATATATCTTATTATGCGATACATCCAACGTTACCAACGTGTCAACCATGAAACTCACACGTGACAGATCAAACGCGAAGTTGTTTCGTGAGATGTCTATCTCGGTTGTATCCTTTGATGACCCAAACAACATCGATGCATCTCCGTACAAGTTGTTTCTCGATACATCAATCCGATAGATTTTCATGTTGCCAAGGGATGTAGGGATGTTACCGGAGAGCATGTTATGAGATAAACTCAAACCTTGCAAAGCTGGAGACGCGAGTTGACCGAATGACTCAGGGATTGACCCTGTGAGTTGGTTTCGACTAAGATCTAGCCCGATCATGTTCGGGAGTGTGGCTAGTGAGGATGGGATTGGGCCCGATAGGTTATTAAACGAAAGATCAAGAATCATGACACTTTGGAGCTCTGAAAGAAACGAGGGCACGTGGCCCGATACATTGGTCCAACTTATATCAAAAAAAGTAACATGTTTGAGTCTTGTAATGCCTCTTGTGATCTGACCAACAAGAAATGGCATCTTGTGAAGGCGAAGGGTTTTGAGATATGTCAAATCCCCGATTGATTCGGGAATTGGGCCCGCGAGGTTAGAGTTAGTGATGGAAAAGTCTATGATACGGTTTGTGGTCTCGTCACAATCGAATATGTCACAACAATCGCGATCGGGAGTCCACATTGGCAAGAGTTCACGCCCGTTCGAGAAGCTGTTTTTGAATTTTAGAATGGCGGCTTTGTCGTCGGGGTGACAACGCTCCGCCACAACAACCACCGGAGACAAAAGAAAGAAAAGAAGTAGCAATGACATATCTAGATACTATGATATGAAGAGGGAAGGGATTGTGGATTTGAAATTGAGCGTCAAGCTCTTTTATATGTGGATTTTGAGCATATGGATGAGTTGTAAGGCAAGTCAAAGTCAAAATTGGTGAACTACAAATTTTGACTTTTCTTTGTTATTTTAATTTGCTTAAACCAAAATATAGATTGATGGCAAATATGTATAAAAATGATACCCCTATGTAACATATTCAAAATATTTGGAGGGATTTTTCATTTATGTAATTATGTTGTACTTTTTTTTATAATTCAACTAGGTTAGAAACTCGGGTCTTACATAAGTCGTATAAAAGAAAATTATTAAACAGTTATTAACGAAAGATTTAAAAATAACAAAAATAATAATAATAAAGAATTAGAAATTAATAACTGAAAATATTAAATAGTTAATGATGAAGAAAAAATAAAAGAGAATATGACCTTGGTATTTAGTGATACAGTTTTTAATCATAAAAATTTAAGAATTAACAAAATTGTGACACGTAACAAAAACAGTTTACATATTTAATATATATAGATTTTACCAAACAGTACTTATTAATTAAACATTGATTAGAGTATGAACTTGGTGTTCAATGATAAAAATTTTAATCATCAAACATTTAAAGGAAATAATCTAGATTCAAAATTGTTAGTTTTACAAAATATATTTGTATAATGTAAGTTTATTTATTATAAAATTTCTTATCATAAAGTTAATGTTAGAGATAAAATGGTCAAACATCGAGATTCAATGCATTTGTAGCCACAGTGAGTGTAGTTTAATTGGCTGGCATGCATTATCAAGTGGCAGACGCTATCTCCACGACTGCACTAGCACTCCGATTTCACCTTTTAGTTTTTATATTTAAAATCGAATTAACGCAGTCCCAATCGTCCCGTTTTTAACGTGTTTTCCACAGATGCCACATTAAAAAGACGTTTTTGTGTGTGCATCCATGCACACGGACAGGTACGAACAGGCTAAGGCCAACACCCGTGGCTCTGCTCTGCTGGGCCACGCCCCTCACGAAGAACAAGGGGGTTTCACGCCGCTCACGGCGACGTGGAAGCAACCCCTTCTCCTCTCACGCCCCATTACACCCGCCACCCGGTCTTAAAAGCTTTTCACTGAAGGTCAGTTAGTCATTATGTTGAGGTTGGATTAGACATTTGGAAAATTCCATTGTCCTTGAAACATATATAAAAAAAGAAATGCAGAGTCATTCTTTAGCACAAACCAACAATGCATCACACTAGATCTATCATAACATGAGAAATGATTAAGAAAACAAGAATAATTCTTACTAATAGTACGCATTTCCATTAAAACACAAGCTCATGAGGCTTCATGCCTGCCTTGAGTGAGAATCTGGCACCCAAATAGCTTTTCAGGTCCGGAACAGCCTCGATGGATGCAATCAATGCTGCATCTACATTTTTCTGGTCATCTTTCTTGTCCTGTGGGAGTGTGTTCTTTTCCTATAATGCACATTAATAAAAGAAATCAGCTTAAGTATGTAACAACAGTATATAAAAAATGAAAATGTACTAGAATTTGATGTATCGATCACCTCTTTCTCGGCTTCAAAAAACTCGCCCTCTCCTTTCTTCTTCTTCTCAACCTTCTTTCCGAAGTACTTGTCATCAAACTTCTCAACATTTACCCCTGAAATGTCGACCTTTGTTGATGTGGCAATAACGTATGACTGATTCACCCTCCTCAAAGGAACACCGTTGATCTTAAACGGGCCTAAAAATGAAAAATGTATCATTGGAAACAAAAAAAACTTGATAAAAACAGACGCATGGAAAATAATTATGCAACTAATAAAACTTGTTTAACCATTTGTCTAAACGAGTCAGATGGCTTGACGGGTTGTAATAAATGAATTCAAAGGGTCATTAACGGGTTAGAGGGTTAACCTTGTCAAATATATGTTTAACCATTTGTATAAACGAGTCAAATGACTCCCAAAGATTTAACAGAAGCAAACTATAACCATAAACAACAGCAATTGCAGATATCTTATAAAAATATAAGTAATCCATATCAAGAAAAGGAATAAAAACAAATAGTTTCCAATCAAACTGTGGAAAAACAATTTACCAGTAACCAGCAACAAGCCAGAAGTAAGTTGCTTCAAAAAAACAACCCTCTTTCCCTTGAATCTCCCAGCCAAGATAATCAGCACAGTTCCTGGAGTAATGCTAGCCCTAAACATGTACAAATAATCAAATAAATAAAAAATCAACACCCAAAAGATACATAAACTCACATCTTAATCAATTAATCATAATTAACAAATCATTTATATACCTAAGCTTTGTTGGTCTGGCTTTGCGCTTATTGACAAGGGGTTTCTTCACATCATCAGCCGGATAGAACTTTGGGGGCTTCTCAGCTGGTGCAGCAGCAGCAGCAGCTTTCTTCTCATGCTTAGGGAAAGCACCACCATTCTTAGCCTTGATGGCCCAAAGCCCCCTCTTGTGGTACATTTTGGAGCGTGAGTATTTGCCCACACCTCTGATCAAATCAGGATTCCTGCACACATGTGGCTTTCTGTCCTTTGGCGCCATTGATTCTACAATGAAAATATACAAAATTTGGTCATTCAAACCTAAATGTTACCAAAACTGTTTAGAAAATGCAAATTCCATAGAAATCATAATGTTCTAGACAGTATTAAAACCCTAGGAAACAAATTCAATTGGTTGCGAACTCAATTACGAAATTATCGTAACACTAACTAATAACTTACAGAATCTGGATAAATGCACATTGATTCTACAGTGAAAATGCACAGAAATTGATCATTCAACCCTAAATGTTACCAGACTGATTTCAGAAAATGCGAATTTCATTGGAATCGGCATGTATTAAAACCGTAGGAATCGAATTCAATTGTTGCGAACTCGATTACAAAATTATCTTAACTCTATGGAATAACTTACAGAATCTGGATAAACGCGCATTGACTCTACAGTGAAAATGCACAGAAATTGATCATTCAAACTAAAATGTTACCAGAACTGCTTCAGAAAATGAAAATTTCATTGAAATCGGAATTCAATTGGTTGCTGACTCGATTACAAAATTATCATAACTCTATCGAATAACTTACAGAGTCTGGTTAAACGCACATTGATTGTACATTGAAAATGCACAGAAATTGATCATTCAAACCAAAATTGTTTCAGAAAATGCAAATTTCATTGAAATCGGATTGTTCTAGACACTATCAAAACCCTAGAAATCGAATTCAACTGGTTGAAAACTCGATTACAAAATTATTGCAACTCTATCGAGATAAGTTGCAGAATCTGGATAAATGTGAAGAGTGTGATTGATTGTGTAAGGAATTCATGTAACAGGAAGTAAGTAGAGATGATATTCAACATGTTGAAAGTTGTAATTGATTCGTGTAAGATAAAACGATGGTTACCAGTGGTTGTGTAGCTCCGGTGAAGCGCGGCGGGTTCGAACGGCAGTGGGAAATGGAGGAAACCCTAATAGGTGATGATATATGATTCTTTATGGGCCTAACAGATGGGCTGGACTTGCAATGGCCTTTTATTATTCATAGAACTACTATGATCAAAATCATGGGAAAACGACCCGGCTCAACATTGGCTCAATGTTATGTTTTAAAATAAAAGAAAATGGAATCAAAATGATAGGAATCAACCCTTTTTTACGGGCCCGTTAAATGTACACCGTTTCTAGTTAATCGTACATCTCTGACAACCTATACGAGTCGTATAACCCTATACGGGTTATACCACCCCCACACGAGACACAATATAGTCATATTGTGATATACAAGACACAATACATGTCGTATTGTGTTATACGAGACATAATACAGGTCGTATTGTGTTATACGAGACACAATACGAGATGTATGATACACACAATATCGGTATACGAGACACAACACGGGTCTTTTTTATGTCCGATTCTGACTTATGTGAAATGCCCAAAAATTATCGGCTTTGACTTTAGGGTTATACGACTCGTATGATGTTGTTATATGACTCGTATGATGTGGCTATATGACCCGTATGGAAGCTATAGATTCGTATGTTATGAGAGGGTGGTGTACTACGCCTAACAACTCCCAAGGATATTACCCTACTCGAGGAACTTTAGTTTTTCTTTTCTATAAAAAGCACCTAGGATTTGAAATACAAAATTAAAAAATAAGCGAGAAAAATAATCTTAAACTTATAGAATTGTAACACGTATCGCAAGCAGTTAATTATTTATTAGGTATAGATGAATGTAATGTGATGTGACACCAAAATTATCATACCTTAGAGCATCCGGTATGGTAAAGGCAAAAGTGGCGTGATCCTAGGTGGCCACCAAGATCACGCCGTGATTTTGGTGGAACACCGCCCCCTTGATTCAAAAGTCACGGCGTGCACTTTGAGCGTGATATTTCTCACGCGAGCAATCCATCCAAACTAGCCGTTCAACGGTAATATCCATCTAAAAAACTAGCCGTTTGAATTAATAATAATATTAATAATTTTTATTTTTACTCACTATAAATACTCAATTTTACTCCATAATATTTACACTCATTTTCTATCCAAAGTTACTAATCTTCTATACTCATTTCTAATATCCCCAACAAAAAAATGAGTAACGATCTGAACCAGAAGCAACACTCGCGGCTCGTGATAACGCGTTTGTGGCCAACCCAAACTTCCAACCCAACCCAAACTTCCTACCAAACCCGAACTTTCAAATGTTTAACTACCAACCCCAAAAAAAGGAAAATTTTAAAAAATACAAAACCAAAATTATTGTTACCGATTATTGGATCCTCCGAGACGTCTATAAACGCCTTAACCAAGAATAGTGGCTCGTCTTTTTCCCACTTTTTTTTTGTATTCGGCCGGCTAGAAGTCTCTTGCGAAACCTTCTTCGGGCTCGGGATCGGTTTCAAGACACGACAAAATCGGCGAGAAAATGGTCGAACAAATGACAAGATTTAACAACGCCCAAGACGAGAGGATGGATTGGAAACGAACAAAACAAGAGATCGAAATTCTTGGTATCGATCTTGAGTCACTCACAACCGCCCAACGTTTTTTGATTGAAAAAAACAAAGGAGATCAAAGAACGTCATGGTATCCCGTAGGTTTTGGTTATGTTTTTTTTTAATTAATGTAATTTTTATTTTTATTAATGAATATTATTTTATTATGTTTTATTTTATTTAAATAAAAATTAAAAAAAAAACATTAAATTATCACACCACCACAATCACATGAGTATATCCCTTGCCATGTGATTATGGTGTGATTTTTCAGAATCTGACGTGGCGCCACGTGACGTGCACTTTATTATCATATGACACCATAATCACATGGGTATACCCCTTCCCCTTATTTTATGTTTACAAACACTGGTTTTAGATAGCATTATTCAAAAAATCATATTTCTAAATTTGGAAAAGTCAAATTCGTTGACTTTCAGTTTTGAACTTAGTTCGAGCATAAAAATTATCTCCTTAGAAAGTCTAACCAATATCACACACTACACTTTCTTGTTTCTTATTTCCACAATCAAAACAACCCCTTTGAAATCCCTTGTGTATAACTTTTACAAACTTTGGCCACTTAAACTTTTGGCCATTCATTTTTTTCAAGTTCTTGCATAAATTCCAAGTTATATAACTTTTTTATTTTTTTATAAAATCTCAACAATGGCATAATAACAATAATAATAATATAAAATTTGTTATTTTATAATAATATACTTCGAATATTTCATTACTTTACAATAGAATGTTACAATTATCTCCCCAACTACATTGTATTTCATAATTCATACTCAAAATCAATTACTGTGAAACAAATCTAAAACCCTTTCATTTCCTTCCAACTCCTAATTAGTGTCTCGTATTTATTTGTATGATCTCATTGCAACTTCACTAACCAATTTTTTCTCAACCTTTTCATATTTGGACATGGTATTGTTATTGGTTCTTCAACATAGTTAATTGTTCATCAATCTCGATACCGCTAGAGACACATATGGTGCCTCGTCAACTAATGGGAAGCATCGTAAGTGTTATATGTTTGACACGTTTCTTCATACAATTCCAAGTGATTTACCAATTGCCCAGTAAACCTTGAGCTCAATTTCCCCCTCTTTTGAAACCAAATCAACCCTTTATTCGGGAGACATTTAGTGTCACACTTCCCCTACATCAGATTTTCTATTATTTATATGTGACTTGTGTCAATGTTAAGTCATCTTTGATCTTTCGTGATTTTGGTTAATCTTATCGGTGATCTTTTGGTACTCTGGAGTTAATATTGCTTGACTTTACACCCCCAACAACACTCGAATATCATGTTGCCCAACTTCAACCTTGGAAAATGGGATTCGGATACATTTTCCCACGTAACATCTACGCATGTTGACATTTGTCTACTCGAATAATAACTATGGTTGTATGTAGGGGTGTTCACAGTCCGTTTTTTACGGTTTTTAAGTCAAACTGTGAGCCAAACCGTTATTAATGGTTTTTTATCACCGAAAACCGAAACCGAACCGTTGAAAATTAAAACTAATGAGTTAACTATACCTTGGTTTCCAGGTTGGTTTCACGGTTTATGATTCGGTAATAAACGAATTTAAAATAAAACCTAATGAGTTATCTATACCTCTAATTGCTCCTTACATAACTATGCCGATAATAATCTATCAAATATATGTATGCATAGACATGTTTGTGTATGTATGTATGATTACAGACTAGAAAACGAGATCAAATTTCAAAATTAATCTGGTTGGTTTTGAAAGTTTTGACGTCTCTTAACATTTACTTAGGTATAGAATTAAGAAATTAAATAGGAGGTTGAAGACTTGTTATTAAGCAAATATAAATTAGAGTAAGGCCTAGTATACCTCAATTGAGTTAGAGTTGACCCCAACTTTAATTTTAATAAGTCTAATATAAAAACTGAATATATCTAATAAGAAATACTAAAAAAAATATAATATAATTAAACCTTACGGTCCGGCCCGGTTTTATACGGACGGTTTTCGCCATAAACCGCAAACCAACCCGTTTACTACGGTTTAAATTTTTGAAACCAGCCGACCGAAAGTTAAAAAAAAGCCGACCATAAAACCAAACCGATGACCAGTTTGAACGCGTTCATGGTTTTAAACCGAACCGTGAACACCCCTAGTTGTATGAGAATTATACCCAATGTAGATAAGTATCCTAGCACCATGAAAGTCATATACGTGTTCCATATCTTCCAATGTTTCATTCACTTTGACCATGTTATTTAGGGGTGATAGGCCATTATATCCGATCAAACTCTCAAATTGACAAGAAATGAAAACTTTTTTTATTAATATGCCCAAAATCACATATTTCATGTGGCCTCAAAACATGAAAAGTGAAGACCCGGTATAAAATTCTCAACGTGATCAAACATCTTGTAAATAATGCTTTCATAAAATTCACTTTCAGTTACCGCTTGTAAATGAAATCTTTTATAAATATTTTGAAGCAAGTCATAAATCACATTTATAACACATGTTGAGATTATCTAAACATTCTATAAGAATTGAGTTTTAAAATTAGGGGTGTTACACATTTTTAATCCTTTGATCCTACTTTCTTATCACATAGAAACATAGATCATACCCACTCATGTCAACTTTACAACCTTGTAACATATACATATCAATAACTTCAAATCTTAAAATAGATAAATTCAAAGTTTGATAACGTATTTAGGTATTTCCATTAATAAAATATATATATTTTAGAATATAAACGGAAACTAACCAAAATAGATTCCAAATCATATAATAATTTATAAACCTAAATATCCGGTGATCACAACAAACCATCGGTTCTAGCCGGTAATCTCCTGAAGAAGTTCATAGGCACGGACGGAACCGAGTCCGTAAACTAGGATGCCTCATCACGAACGACCCGACCGCGAGCATAACCCATTTAACCGGAACCACATAGAGCACAACGGCCAACACAAAGCAAACCCCCAAAAACATAGCCGTGGCTCGCGGGTCACGCCACGTAATCAGATTCTGAACCCTTTCCCCTTGAGTTGCCAAGTCACCAAGCATGGTTTGCATCCTGGACCCCACACTCCTCAGCCTATCATACCTCATTTTTAACACGTCACCATGTTTAGAACTAGGAAAACTATCAAACTCTTCATCAAGTTCATCACCGTTAGATCTATCACCGTAGGATAACTTGATGTCCATGTGAGGCGGGTGTCGCGATCGCGATCGGTACTTCCACACCCCGATCACGATCACGTAAACCAACACGAAAATCAAGATCATTTGCGGGTTGTACACGAAGATGAAGAATAAAACGTGCATGAGAACCGAGAGAACCGGGCTAGTCCACATGCAAATGTCGTCGAGCCACTTGTAAACCAAAAACACACACGAAAGAACGTCGACTAGCCGGCAGTAGTTAGCCTTGCTCTTTTCCACACTCCACATGCTCGAACCCACATCGAGCATGTACTCCACCACCTCCTTTCTCAAAGGGGGCTCGGCCCTGTTCAACCGTACGGCCATGATTTGAGTCGCTTGGTGGCGTAAACTGTCTTGTTGGAACGCGCTTAACGGGTGAATGTAATGCATGTTTGGTAACAGCGGTTGGGTGTACATGCGCATCAGGTTCAGCAACTAGACCCACGTAAACCGGACCGCGAGCTGGGGTGTAACACGATTAACGGGTACGAATGAGTGTATATCCGATCCGTTTCAAGTGTTGATAACCGGATCCTTACTTTCAAGTGTTGATAACCGGATCCTTACTTTCCCGATTCGCGTATCTTTGGTAACAGCGGTTGGGTGTACATGCGCATCAGGTTCAGCAACTAGACCCACGTAAACCGGACCGCGAGCTGGGGTGTAACACGATTAACGGGTACGAATGAGTGTATATCCGATCCGTTTCAAGTGTTGATAACCGGATCCTTACTTTCAAGTGTTGATAACCGGATCCTTACTTTCCCGATTTCGCGTATCTTTAGCCCTGCCACCGTTATCCTGTAGATGATTGTTATCGAACACGACGATTGTGATCACCGTGCACGGGTCGAAAACTTCCCATGTGTACTGCTCGTTCCATTTCGGGTTTAACGAGTCGATCACAGTCCGTGTACAGATCCATTTCTGCCCGTACTTCGCTACGCAATACGCGTCAACCGCCCCACGTCCGTTTCGCGTTTTCATCGACGTTAACCCGTTAGCATTCAAAATTCCCAACTCGAGCACGCCAATGCTCGGGGACCCGAGTAGCCTATGAGTCGCCCGGAGGTCGCTACTGTACTGAGTCAACTCGTCCAGAACATGATACCCGCCGTCTAAGCACACGCGTATATGAATCTTGCTTTTCAACTGCACCACATTCACCTCCCCGTTTTCACCTCACGTATGTTTTTCAAGATTATACCATTTGCTACTCACGACTCGCGTATCCAACCGTTTCTCCACGGTCTGCAACGGGATCAAACACTTCCCGACCACATCTTCTCGGCTCACGACCTTCTCTTCCACGGTCAAAACCAACTGTTCATCAAACGGCTCGGCTACCACAAACATCAAATCTTCATTCCACATCGGTTTAGCCAAAACCCTAGTCTTCACAACCATGTTCATAACCGTGCCTTTCACCAGAACCTCAGTCTGCCTATTACTATTACTATTACTATTATTATGCAACTCCTGAGCCTCAATCACATGAACCCGAACATACCAAAGCCGAGGCGACAAATACACTTTCGACCTTATATTCGCGATCCCATCCCCATTAACCGATAGCGAATCCAAATGCACAGAATCCGGGAACGATTCATCCGCTTGCGTCCCCATCCAAACCGCCACCATCAACTCCCCTTCACTCCCATTCTCCAACCTATACCATTGAGCCGCCAACGGGCTATCCGGCGGAACCCTAACCGGCAGCTCAATTATATCAAACGAAACACCACCGATTAAACCGTCTTCTTCCCCTTCCCCATTATCCTTATCCTTCACAGTTAACTCGAGTGTTAACGACTGAATCCGATCCTTCGGGAACGCGAATACGTGGTTCCACTCCGGATCGGGATTCTTTTCGAAATGTTTAGTGCAAGCAACAAAGTTACCGAGCTTAATTTCGACGTAGGGATCAGGTAAACTGTTGTGATTACCTCTTCCTGGTGGCAAACTTCTAGCCTTCACCATTCGAATATACAAGTAATGCATTTGCTCCACAAGATCAAAAGCTGTTCCAAATCTTTCATTCCCGGGAACCCTTCCTCCACCTAAACTCGGCCTCGTTTCCCTCAAATTGAAATCATCAATTTGGTGACTAATCTGATTCCGGTTCTGGTTCTGATTCTGGTTTTGGTTTGGTCTGGCCATTGTTGGAGTGATTGAGATGAAATGTGGAAGAATTGGGGATTTGATGAAACCCTAGGAAATTGGAACGAGTTGACGTGAAATTTATATATCCGGAGCCGTTACAGAGGCGGTTGTGGGGTTTCCTATAATCTGGGGACGAAGGTGAAAATTAAAATTATGAAATAATAACCGTTGTGGGAATGATTTGGGATAGGGGAGATAAGGGAAGAGTGTAAATAGTTACCAATGGAGGATTGATTCATGCGTTAGATGAACAAAAGGGGAAAACAGAGTTTTTAATGATTAAATCGTATTGCATTAATAAAGATGAAATGAGAAATGTGGGTTGTTTTGTGCAAAGCTTGTTGCAGTGGTGAATGGTGGTTTCTTCAAAATGTGGAAATAGGAGTTGATGAAGAGGACGGGATTAGAAATTTTGCAGTTGCAGGAGGAGAGAAGAATAAGTATGAGGAAGATATGGAAATAGAAAAGTTTTCACAAAATTACAATTGGTTGTTCATGACTTTTAATTTATTTTTTTAATGAGTAACCACATGAATACCCGTGTTTCGCGGTGAGTGTCAGGTCGTCTAATGTGTTTATAGTAGGTTCGGTTCGTCATAATTCCACAACGGTAACGACACTCAATATATGATACGATACCAAAAACACTCGATTTTGGGTAAAACTCCGTTTTCAAATAAATTTATATCGGAACGTTGACAAAATAAAAACAGTCGCGCAATCCGTTCTTTGAAAAAAGTTAACGAACGAAAGTTAATAAAAAAACGAAATTAATATATGTTTTTAACCCGTTTACTTTTCTAATAATTTTGTTTTTCTATAATAACTTTCGTTTGTTAACTTTTTAAAAAAATGGAGTGCGCGGTTGTCTTTAGTTTTTTTTTGTCAACGTTCTGATATACTTTCTTTTAAACGATGTTGTATTTAAAATCGAGTATTTTTTTGGGATCACATCCTATAGCGAATGTCATTACCGTTGTGATACCGTGACCAGTATTTGTATTATCGGAACCGATATCATAATTCGTTTTTATGGTTTTCGACGAGCCGAATCGATAACGACCAAACTTCTGCCCAAGACACAAGGGAAAACCGAAAAAACTTCCGTCACGAAGCGTCTGATGAAAAAAACTAGTTATGTAATAATTTTTACATATTATACACATCAAAGAATTGATGAATATTTATTGATCTTGACTGTTAACTGTTTATTCAGTATATAAAAGTTCCAAAACTATGTTGTGAAACACACTTATGTCGATATTTGACGTCATATAAGTTGAAAGTTATTTGAGTTATTTTGTTTGATGGCAAACAAACTAATTTGAAAAAATATTGATAAACCTTTTAATTTTATTTAATAAAAAATATGAATATTTTAAAACCTAGTAACAAATTTCCTTATTTTATTGGAACATTAAGTATTTCTGTATTTGTATCTAAAGATTTCTCAAACTTATGTTCTAGTAATTTATACTATATAATAAATAAAGATTTTTTCATGCCACGTGTCGTCTCCATATTCATTCTCATCAATTTTTTCTCGTCTCTCTCTTATTAAATACACATATATCTTTTAATAATAATAATATATTTTTAAAGAAAATACTAATTATACTAATAAAACACATTTATTTTAAATTATCTCTTATTATAAGAAACTTTGAATCTAATTATGTAACTTTTATTTTTAATTAAATAGTAATGAAAGTCAAATTACGTTAAATAGGAATTAACGTATTTTCGAAACCCAATTATTTATTAATTTTTACATATTTTGAATTTTGTTTTCTATCCTTAGTATGTGTAATATTTTTTTACACCTGTAAAATATATACATAAATATTTAAGAATTTTATATATTGATATTTTTCACCCCGTGTGTAGACACGGTTCTAAGCTATGTTGTATATAAAGAAGTATTCGACAATTTATGAAATATTGTTATAACTTTTCATTATGGATTATTGTAGTAACAATATGTAATTTAAATTATTAAAAATTGTTACAGTTTTGTTAATTTTATCGTCTTTGTTATTCAGCCCGTGTAGTATACGGGTTTATAACCTAGTATACATTAAAAAGCATTCAATCCTATAAATGATTGCCGGTTTTTAATTTTTATTGAACCAATTATGTATATTCAAACTAATTCATATTCCGATTAATTCATGTCAAATTTGGTAGAATAAAAAGGTTGGGAGATCATAATATCAATGTTTGACGATTATACTAAAAAGATCAAAGTGATGAAAAGTATTAAAAACACCGACACGTGACACTTGTATTGTACTCGTAAGAGGGGTAAATGCGTTAAATAAAAATCTTAAAAATATGACAGTAAAAGCACACGAGACTGACGTACCATTGTCTGAGTTAGGCGTACCATACACTAGTGAGCGTTATAGTTAGATGACCGGTATAAATGGTTTATGATCGTTGTACGCACTAGTGTTTCAACATTTTCAAATAAAAGTGTTATATTTGAATGAAAGAATAAAAAATCTCGATTTATTATATACTAGAATTAATCCCGCGCGTTGCGACGGTTTTTTTTTCTCCCTAAGTACTATGTCATGGTCGATCGGTTTTGACTAATTGATTCATACAAATTTAAAGACCCGCGCGTTACGGCGGTGTTGAACCGTGAAAAAAATTAGCGTCGAAACGTTAATAAAAATAAGTTCGTCGATTCTCCACGCATTATGACAGAGGCGTAGATAATTAACTTCTAAAGAACCCTTTAAACATAGATAAAAAAAAACTCATCCTAAAAATACGTAAAAAGTAACTTTAAAACCCAGTAAAATAATGTAATTTTTTTTACAAAGAACAAAAAAATATATATATAGAGGAAAAAAATCAAAAAACACAAAAATTAAAAAGAATTGGTTTTCCCCTTATTCGAAGCCAGGGTCTGGGCTTCACCCCACACACTCTTTACCACCAAGCCAAGAGTCAAACTTGGTTAAATAACCAAACCCATTAATATATATAAAAAAACGAAAAGTTAAAAAATCCCAAAAAAAAGAGAAATGCGCATCACAAACTTGTAACCAAAACTCAAAAGATAGTACCAAATCTACATTAATTTTGTGAGTGTTTCAATATTTGCCTTTTAATATATATAATTTTTTTGATAATGAAATGTATAAAAATTATTTATGTTAAAAAATGATACGGCTAGTAAAAGTCTAACAATGATGATTATTCAATTTTTGGTTCTCCCAACCAGAGGTGTAAACGAGTCAAGTACCTGATAAATAACTCGAGATCAGCTTGTTAAAATCTTGAATCGAGCTAATCTTAGACAAGCTCGAGCATATATTGGAGTTCATTTAATATATATATAAGCTCGAGCACGATCTTCACATCTCGAGCTTGTAAAACCACAACGGTGGTCGGGGGCGGGGGTGGCAGCGGTAGTCGGCGGGTGGCGACGGTGGCATCTATTAGCTAAAAAAAGTAAAAAAAAAAACCCTTTTAAAAACCGATACAAGAAAACGTTTTTTTATTGTTTTTTTCAAATCTATATTTATATATAACTTTATATATTAAAAACATTTTTTATAAAAACCCCAAAAAACACATCTACGTTTTTTTTTAAATTGGTTTTTTTATTCAACTAAAGGAAAAAATAAATAAAAAATGGTAGGAGGTTTTGTATTGATTAGAAACTAAAAGAGTGAGATGGAATTAGGTGGAAACTTCAAAGATAAAAATGGATAAAAGAAGGTATGTATCAAATTTTTCGTGATAACAGTCAATCTCCGTCCCATAATTTCACATGATTTACAAAGTAGAAACTTATGATTGACATGAAAAACAAACAATGAAGAGCCAAAGCTTCCGAGAGTAATAAGAATTTAAAATAGCACTTAGTACCTAATTGTTTTATCTAACATATGTTTCTCTTCATTAATAATATCATATGTGTTTGTTAGGTTATTTGTAGTGGAACCTTAGTTCGAGGGGGCGTGAGTGATGTGACAAGGGCGTGGGGCGTGGAACACCGCTCCTGGGCGTAGGAATGGGTGTTACCCCTGGTGACTGGTGGCTTGTCACATGGGCTTTATCCACGTTTGAGACGTGGACCACTAAGTGGTTGTTTGGTAGCCTCTTAATGATTCCACTAAAAGACTTACCTCTGAATCAGTGAGAGATAAAAGTGTTTGTTTCGTTAAAAGCCCACCTTTGAATGGTTCATTTTACCTTTTAATGATTCAATACTTAATGGTTCGGATTTTGCCAAACAAGTCCTAATACAACTACCTATTATGTATTTTATTTTACAACTAGTTATTATCTTAGTCCTCGAGGGGACAATTTGGTACTTAAATGGTGTACCTTAGGCTGAGGGTTATACCTTCACGAAAATTGAGTGTGGAAACTGCCACGTAGACGTCACATCATTTCCACATTAGGGCGTGATGTTCCACTTACCAAGAAAATACCACGCGTGTATTCCTCATTGTTTCACACCACACCCTTGGTCCCACCTCCCTCACCCCCACTATTTCCACACTCGTGGAAAACTCCATGAAAAACACCCACGATAGGGGCGCGGTGTTTCACAGGCCACGCTCGCGAACTCAACCTCCACGAGCTTTTTCCACAATGTATACTCCTCAACCTTAGAACCAAAAGGTTGGGGTACAAATTTTGGATAGCATAAATTATGGTATATTTATTCTATAAAATTTAGGAATTGTTGTTAAAAAAATATATATTTTATTTTAGAAAATATCATATCCAATTTTGATTTTATATATATATTTTTTTTAAATACATCGAAAGCCCTCCAGCCCACATCGTGGATTTCGTTTTTCCCTAAAATGGCGCCATTTCCTTCCCGCCCCCCGTAATTCGCCCCCTAATTCTAACCCTAATTCACCACCCCATTTCTCACCAAGATCATCTACTCACAAAACCCATTTGTGTCTGTAAGTTCATCCACAAAATTGAAGGTCGAAAATGTTCTACTCGCACAATCTGCTCGCAAAAAAAGGTCCGTTGGGCACAGTGTGGGTGGCCGCACATCTTCAAAGCAAACTCAAGAAATCCAACTATATCAGCGTCAACATCCCCTCCACTGTTGGTTCGTTCTTTCATCTCAACCAAATCTTTCTTTAATTTCTGTTTTTTTCTTGGCATTTTTGTTTTTCAGTAATTTAAATTCGGTCATTGTTTGTGTGTTTCATTTAGGTTTAATATTTTTTAAACTATTTTGATGGCAAGATCACATTGATTTACTATTTTGATGTTGAAAGTTGCAATCTTACACGTTTGCTCACTGTCATGATTGAATTTTGTCTCAGATACCTTTTTTATGCCATCAAACTCAATGTTTTTATAACCGAACCGGACAGTTGGACTGGATTCAAGAACTAAATGACTTCATATATATTATAAAAATTTAAATACTATTATATATTTAATTTAAAACAAAATATGAAGATATCTTATATTTTGTATAAGATATTAAAATCTGGTTTGACCGGTTCGATTGAAAAATGGTTTAAATAGGCTAAGTGGACCGGTTAGGCACCTGGTTCACGGTTGCACTATTTGGGAGTTCTAATTATGTCTTGAAAATAACCATACCCTTGCACACTTTTTGTAGATGATCAATACAATCTAATTATGCTGAACTAGAAAAATTGAATCAGTTTGGAGTTAACATTAGTATTTGGTATCTGGTTAGGATTTTCAAATTCTAAAACTGCTATAGGTTCTGGTTTCTGGCTGTGATTGGTTAAAGAATCTCCAATTAATCAGCATTTCAAAAAAAGGTGTCTACTTATTGTGTACTTGCTTCTATAGATGCGTGTGTGTGTTGTGAGGTTCATTACAGAACACTAAATTATTGCTAGAACAAAAAGAACAAACCTAAATCGTTTAACTTTTTGATGAATGGTTCATATTTTTTAAAATTTTATACTTCTTACATACACGTGTGTAAATTTATATGTTTTTTAAAATTATAACTAATTTCTTCATATGTTTTTAAAATTATAACCCTTTACCTACACATGTGTAGGTTATATAAATAAATGAAATTTGTTCATACATATACTTTTTAAAATTTAAGGAGAGACTTACAAACATTGTTTTTCTATCTTTTTATTTTATTTTAGTAACTTTTAAGATTGAAAAAGTAAACGAATAATTTTGATTTGCATGTTCTTGCAATGTTTAGTGTTCTACATAGATCTCTCTCTCTCCCTATATATATGTGTGTGTGTGTTTCATTATCTTTCTTAATCTTAGTTGAACAAGGTGTTTGTTCTTGTTTTCAAGATTTCATGACAAAATCTTTGACATTATACTGATGCATGAATTGAACTTCTGTAGAGCAAATAATGAACCCACAAGTCCCAATTGCCTTAAGAATGTCGGGTCATCTTCTTCTTGGTGTTGTCAGAATTTATTCAAAGAAAGTCGAATATCTTCAGCACGACTGTAACGTTTTACGTATAGACATAAGCAAGGCTTATGCATATGCTGACATTAATCTTCCCGAAGATGCAAATCAAGCAAAATATGAATCCATTACTTTGCCTGACAACTTTGCCCTTGATTTGATGGATATCGACGACCACAACCTAAATGGGTATGCCTATTTTGCCCTTTTCTACTCAAACTTAGATCCATTTCATTTTTATGATCTAAATCATTGATTAATGAATGGGTTTTGATACATAGGACCCCGGATAGACATCTTAGGCTCAATGAAGATATTTCATTTACATGTAAGGTGTTATAATAGTAAGTTTGATATTTATTATTGAAGTTATGTTTTCTAAAGTTTAACAACATATTTTCAGATCATAGCCCGGCCAGTTTTTCAAAAAACAGATGTGAAACTCCTGCAGGATATATTATGATTTCTGTTGGCGAGGTACGTGTGGTATTTGTATTTTGTTTTGGTTGAAAATCGAGTAATTTAGGTGTTTTTTTGTAATGAAAGTTTAATTTTAGAATTTGCTATTCTTTATAGGAAATACTTCAAACTCCATCTATCTCAAGAGATAATCTTGGGTCAGGATCAATGCACGTGGAAGAAAAGTATGCTTCTGTTGTATAATACTCTTCAACATTGTTTTTCTATGTTTTTTTGTTAGCGCACTTTTTTAATGATCAAATTCAACACTTCTTGCATTAAAGTTTGGTTTGTTGACTATGTGGACTATCATTTGTTGGAAATCAACCATTTTTCTTGAATCAATTTAATAAAAAGTCATTACATTGGGAGAGAATGAGTGAAAAGAAGTGCCTGTGCCAACTTTTGCATTTACTTTTTAATATGCTATTTTTAAACATATGATTCTAAAGGTAGTTAATTGAATTTATTTTTTTTTGCAATTGGAAATTTAGTGAAATTGCTTTTTATAGAGCCTGTAAAGATTGGAAATCACTTATCGGACTGTCATACTTTGGATTTCCATTGCAAAAAATCACTTTTCTTGTTAAAATCCCAAAAAGATTATAATTTCAAAAGTAGCTAGAGAAAATTTTATCACTTTTGGAAAGCTAGTATTTTTCTTGTATGGTGGTTTGTTTGCAACGAGTCAAGTGAGATGTTTTGAAATGTTTAAACTCTTTTGTGTATTTTTTGATAGTCAAACATGCATGAACTGTTTTAGAATAATTATGACTTTTAATTAATCTTTTGGAAATAATAATTTAACCATGTTTTAATGCAGTTCTCATCCTCATACTCCACCCTCAACCATCCATGATGTTCAAGATCCTGATCCTAATCATCATTTAGGATCTAATGACATCTTCATTAGTGAGGATAATGTATCTCCACTAGAAACTCTCCGTATTAACAATTCCAGTTTGCACAAGAGTCCTCGAATTTCACTAGCTCTTCCAGACATGGTGGAACCAGACCCAGAATTAGTGAAGGAGATTTCAGAATTAAATAATATCGATTTATCAAATTTAAATGATATCCCGGATAATGTTGGACCCTCATCGCCACCTAAGCAAATTTCACCACAGGAATCCCTCCATTCTGAACATGCACATGATCCTGTCCAAGATAACTCAGCACCACAAGTCTCGTTTGGTGAGTAGTTTTTTATGAACGTATGAATACTAAAAGGGGCAAAATGGGCTGGTTGGGTCGGTTGGTCAAAACATGTAACTTTTGTTATTTTATCGTAATTATCTAGTATTATAGTGCGTCAAATATGATTACACGAGATATATTATTTCAATACCAGTATAGTTCTTTTGAATAAATTGAGCTAGGAGGTTTTATGCTTTAAAAATACACATTGGGTGACTTTGACCCGTTTGATATATGTTCTCTTTTTAAGCTGCCCAAATGTAATATTTTATAAACAAATGGGTAGAAATTGCCACTTTTAATAAATACGACTATTGTTGGAATGGCATGAGATATTGTGGTTCATATGGTGTGCAGGGCTAGCACCATCACCACCAAGGGCAAGACGGAGAAGGATAAAATATGATCAAGCTACAGTCTTGACTAACGAGTATGGTTTTATTAGTTGATATTTGATAATATTATGTTACTATTTATGTTCTTTTTGTGCTGTTTTTTGATGAGGTGTTTTTTGGTTAATATAGGTTCATGAAAAACTCTATAGATGATGCTAGCGGTTTGAATCGGAAAAGAAAAGGAGTATCTTCTTTTTTGGATGTTTATAGATTAAACAATGCCCATAAGAAGCAAAAAGTCCTTTTTGACCCTGCAATTACCGGTTAGTGTTTCTTGCAAATATTTTCTTTTGTTATACTTTGATTGTTGAAGTCAATTCAAACCAACATAAATTTTCACCAGTGACATGAGTTCTTTTTAGTTTTTATAGAATGCATTATAAAGTAACATATGTTTGATGTTGACTTCTTAGTTACTACCATATTGACTTTGAATTCAAGACGATTTTGAGTTGACTTTTGAAGTCAATATGCAGGGTTGTGTGATAATCTTTCTCAAATGTTTGAGGATGACAATGTATCTTCAAAAGCTCATCTGATTAACATTGAACAAGCTAATCCCGATGCTATGGAAATTGGACGTGACTTTGCTGACCCCATTGACAACATGATACCAATAAGTTCTCCAGTCAGTATACCATTCTCTTCCCCACATACAGTGGACGAAAACACCCCTGCTATCGGTACTGATTTCGGGTGGAAATCATATCAGGCTCAGACAACTGTAGGGACTGATGTGGGGCCTACGCCTGACCCCGCATCATCTATTGCATCTTTTAACTCTGATATGGAAACACCATTTCCTCAAAGTCAGCATGGGTTTGATAACAGTGGTGGGCTATATGATATCGCTGAGGTGGATGATGCCGAAGTATGTTTCTTGTTTTTTTTTTGTTTCAGTTATCATTAAATTGTTGTTTTTATGTTGTATATCAGAACTCACTATTGCATTCCTATTTCAGGAGCTGGCCTTTATGGAAGATGATGACGCGACACCGAGTATGCTCACCTTTGACTTCTGATAGTCAATTAAGTTTTTTTTTAAATTAAAATTTAGAAGATATTTTACTTTCTGCAGAAGGATCTTGTTAATGTGTTTATTAAGCATTTGGAGACTAAAAATCTAAAGAAATCCATGTTAAATTCAAATACAAAAAGAACCATATTTGAATATCTATAGTCAAAATTAACATTTCTTTTATACTTTTGATATTGTCATTTTTACATTTAAAAAAAATTCTTGAAAAAGTAAATTTTTTGTCTGTTCAAGTTCAACAACATATGCTTGTTTTTTTTTGCCTGAATATAATTAAAAAAACATACCAAATTTGCATCCTAAAAGTGTCATGTTAACTACAATTGTAAAAGTTCACATGTACCATATCTCACCCATGAATATACAGGTTTGAGGGGTACACCAGAAACAGGCTCATTGTTACCAAGAACTAGGTAATGTTGTTGAACATTTGTGGTTTTAATGTTTTATTCAATTTAGTGGCTTGAACTTTAATATATATTTGATGACGTGGCGCAGATGCGTGGCAAAATTGATAAAAGAAAAGTCAGCGGCCACGCCCTCCACATCAAAAAATCTTGGATCTGTTAGTATGAAGAGCATTCTAGAAGGAAAAACTAGAAAAATATGTTCTAGAATGTTCTTTGAGACACTGGTAAGTTTCTATATGCATTATGTTCTTTTATGAGCTTGTGTGTTAACCTTTGACTTTTAAAGTCCAAATGACCATTTTCTTCCTTTGTGTTGACTTTTAAAGTCAACCTTCTTATTTTTTTTGCAATCCCTTTATTTATTTTTTATTTTAAAACCTAAAATGTTGGTGTTAAATCCTTTACTATCCTTTTAACTCCCTTGATGTGGTATGCATTTGACTTCTGAAGTCAAAGAATCCGCATATTTCCATGGTTTCATCTAATCATCCTTTTTTTTCAAAGTTAGTAACCAATACTTGTTATTTTACAATATTCTTAAAAATCTCAAATTTTTCATGCAAATTTTTTTAAAACATTTATTTTACATGTGTATGATTTAGGTCTTGAAGAGCTGTGACCTTATTGATGTAAAGCAAAATGAACCATATGGTGATATCAATTTGAAGGTGACTCAAAAGCTTTCAAAGCTTGATTTTTCGAAGTAGAAATGCTCCAAGGCTGTCAATCAAATATAAATATTCGGTAAGATAATCGTGTTTTAACCTCATCTTTAAAACATTCTTTTTATGGTTTCTTTTAATTTGCAAAAAAATCAAGATTTTGTTTGGTTTTGTTGTTGCAGTTGGTATAAACTCGGCGTGTTCATCATCTTTGTAAATGGTTAGGATCTCTGATTATTGTCTTTAACAGATTGCTCAATCTGCTGTTCTATTCTATTTCGGCTCATCTTTTTGGGAATTTTGAGAATCAGGTTAAATTATTTTATTTGATGTTTGGTTTTTAAGTTGCTAAACAACTGATCTTTAACTTGAATTGTAAATAAGATGAATGATTACTTACCAAAGGCTTTTTTTGTTGGATGAGTGCTTTGTTTCATATCAACAATATTCATGTGTGGTCTTGAAAAACCCATCAAAGGTCAGGGGGTGTTATTGCTCATTTCATAAACTATAAGGTGGATATTGGGCTATATTTCATTTAAGAAAAAACACAAAGACCAATCATATTATGAAAATTCAAGAAAAAAATAAATGCAGATTGTGCTTTTGAATCTATGTGGATTTATTTTGTTTTGTGGCTTGTATTTGATGGTGGTGGAGGTGGTGGCACAATATATAAAAGAAAAGTCAATAGCTAGTCAGCTGTATATGTCGAATGATTACTTGAGATCGGCTTATTAAAAGTTGAAATCAAAGGAGGGAGTTTTAGCCTTAATTAGAGCAACTACCGAGCTTGACAAGAAGTCTAAATGAGAATATAACTTGTATAAATGTAATAGTTTTTATTTTATAAAATAAATACATAAGAAATATTATTATTATATATAATTATGATAAAACTATTTAAACAATATATATTTTGTTAATTATATAAAGTTACGATTCTAAATACATATAAATAGTTGTATATGTATATAAATAAAATATTTAATATTTAATAAATAATAAACAAGCCAAGCTTAAGTTTATAAAATTATTAACAAGCCAAGCTCGGATTTAAGTGAG
This sequence comes from Smallanthus sonchifolius, assembly GCA_023525975.1. Lineage (NCBI taxonomy): Eukaryota > Viridiplantae > Streptophyta > Magnoliopsida > Asterales > Asteraceae > Smallanthus > Smallanthus sonchifolius. Next base: position 17,472,027 of record CM042018.1, on the reverse strand, counting down.
CTCGGGCTCCTTCGTTGAATGACATGATGATTATATGCTTAGTTGAAATTTTTATGTTTAGTTGAAATTTTGTAAAAATATATGTTTAGTTGAAATTTTGTCACAAGGATGACACAACAATCATATTAATAACATGATCATTTCATATATGTATCTTATCAAAACTCGAAAAATATATCTTATCAAAACTCGAAAAATGTCATATTTACAGGAAAAAAATCATAATATTTAATATACCTATTTTCATATTTTAACATAAATACCTAAACATTTATTACAAGTGTTCGAATTCTGTAGAGAAGCATAAAAGTATGATGAAAATATTATAAATTGTATTTAATAAAATAAGTAAATATGAAACTTCGAAGTTTTTTGAATATGTATATGTGATTTTAAAATTTTTATTTAGGTAAAATGATACTATTACAAGTTTTTATAAGTATATATATATATGAAGGATGAAAAGCATCCAAACTGAGATGATATAGACTGATAGAACAAAAAAAGTTGGATGCTTTGATTAAAAAAATAGAAAACAAGGATAGCTTACCCAATTCGAGAATCGTAGCTCTCTAGAATTGCAATGATAAACCAAATTCAAAATCTGGACCTCTACAACAAAGCTAGTGACCCTTATATCTAGATAACGAAGCAGTTAATAAATTGATTAAAACTTCCCACTAAGCAAGACATGGTTGAACTGGCGCAACATCAGGGAGAATGTGGGTCAGAACCCGGGTGCCTAGTTCTGGTCAAACCCGACCCTAACGGGGGTTTGTATCGTAGGCTCATAACCTATAAGGTAAATATATGTAAATCACATAATGTATAAGGTGCATATAGGCATATCTCATAAGATACATAAATGTATTATGTCATAAATTATAATGTACATAAATGTATATGTCAAAAGTTATAAGGTACGTAGATGTATTATGTCATAAATTATAAGGAACATAAATGTACATCTCAAAAACTATAAGGTACATAAATGTATATGTCATAAACTATAAGGTCCATATGCTACCATCTTCCATCTTATCTTCCCCTATATATTATATACATAATAAACACAAAGGTAGAATGATATCACAATTTTCAGGAAACAAAGATGCCATTGAAGACGGTGGACGCGACCTTATCGACCTTCAACGCCGTTTTCGAGAAATTCAAATCTGAAGCGCCCAACAACAAAAGCAACCTTATCTTGTTCTTGGCTGATAATGAACCTTCCACTAATCGCAGCTGGTGCCCTGGTAACTTAAATTATTATTCTTCAACTCTGTTTTGATGGATTGTGCAAATTGTTAACCGATCATGCCTCCTTGATCTGTGATTTCTCTTTTGTTCTTTGATTCATGATTGCAAGTATGCAATTCCAACTTTCGTACTTGTTGATTTGAAACCTAGGGTTTTTGTTTAACTTGATTGCTGTAATTTAATGTAGTTGTAAGTTTAATTTTCCCCTAAATAAACCGAATTAACTTTTTTTTTGTCTGTTTGACATGAAATGCCAAACTCAGAGTGTGTCTTGGAGTGTGGTGGGAAAGTCTTTTTCAAAAAGCCGATAAGTCAAAAAAATTAACACTTTTTTTTTTGAAAAAACCAAGTCAATAAGCCTTTCTCAAAAGACAAGAAATCCTGGCTTTTGGAAATGAATAAGTGTCAATAAGTCATTTTCAAAAGCACATCCAAACACCCCCTTAATTGATGATCAAAATGGTGAAATTTTGTTGAAATTTAAAGTGCCAGGAGACTGATTTGACCCTAATTTCCCTGAATTTTAATGCATTACCCTAATTTCACTAGCTAAAACTTGTTTTAGGGAAACAAAAATAAAATCAAATAAGCGTAAATTTACTGACCACGATTCACTCGTTTTTATAATTAAGTGAAATCAAATCAAACCATGAAAATTTGGGGAAAATCTTGAAATTCAAACTCCTAGAGCTCCGGAAGAAGATATTTGGACCCGAGAGTCGGGCAGGTTGCCTATAGGCGTCCGACCCATTGAGACGTTTTCGTCCATATTTTATGGGCCCACAAAGGGAAAGTTATGCATGTTGAGTTGGGTCATTTTCTACCCCAATTGCTTTTATCTGGTTGGTTCAAATATGGGCCCGCTAATTCTTGTATCAGCTCTGTATCAATTGTTCTTCTATTTTCTGTTAGAATTAAGATCTATTGAAATGGTTGTAGCGCTGCAACTATGACCTACATTTCTCAAGTAATTCAAAAAAGAATTCTATTTTAGCTCTAGTGAGTTGAATCCTATTGAGTTTAGGTACAAAAACGATTTGGAGACATAAAATGACTTAACTATGAGCTTGAAAGAAGTCGACTCAAGTTGCTATCAAGCTTATATAAATGGGCAAACCCGGTGCACGAAGCTCTCGCATGCAAAGGGTCGGGGGCTGTCAGGCCAACTTGGGCCTGATGTACGCATCCTTATCCTGCATTGCTGCAAGTGGTTGTTTCCATGACTGAAGCTTATATACGTGTTAATATTTTTGGATAAAGTCAAAATCAAACTTGATTTACTCATTTACCAAACACAGCCCAGATTTAGAATATAATTTGTTGCAATGACAAAGAATTTGCTGTTTCATTGACTTTTATCTTTCTTTTTCACAGACTGTGTGCGAGCTGAACCTGTTATTTACAAAAAACTTGAATCATCAGGTGATGACGTGGCACTCCTGAGGGCTTATGTTGGGGACAGACCCACGTGGAGGAACCCGCAGCACCCATGGAGGGTGGACTCGACGTTCAAGCTCAAAGGAGTCCCGACTTTAATCCTATGGGAGAACGGCGAGGTCAAAGGTCGTCTTGAAGACCATGAAGCACACATTGAAAAAAAGATCGATTCACTTATTGCCACCAAGTGAACATCTTTATGGGCATCATGGCTGCACAATAAGGTTTTGGTTACTGCATCTGCTATATGATGTTTAGACTTGATGACCATAGAATAATTGAGGTTATGACATCAATGTATGTCTTTAGTTTAATACTATGCAAGATCATGTTACAATTAATAGTTTGACTTTATTTTATGAAAGACAGAATAAACTAACCGAATTCGGATTCAGTTTGGTTTTCAGTTTTCGACCAGATAAACCGAATACCTTTTTTTTTAATTTATTTTTACCATTATTTGTTATTGGAATGGGTCGGGTTAAAATTGTCGTTGGATGAGATTAAATGACAAAACATATATAACCATTAATTGATACTCTACTTATTCTGTTCGAATAGAATTCAAATATCTGAAATCGGAAACTGAAAATTTAATTTAGTTTCAACCAAAAACCGAAATATGTAATTTGATTTAGTTTTAAATGGTTTTGATTCATTTCGGTTTTAACCGAATAATGAACACCCTTAATATCGGTATATATGTATTCATCATATTTAGAAATAAACTAGTACACATATATGTGAGTTCTTGTACAATTGATTTTTTTGCAAACGAAGGGTGTGGGGGATAACATGGTTAAAGCCTGAGGATGGAGCTCGATTATCGAAAGGTTCCATAAGAGATTATCAAAGTGGAAAGCTTCCATGCTTTCTTTTGGAGGTCGATCATTATTGATCTATTCGGTTCTTGAAGCTTTAGGGACGTATTATTGTCTCTTTTTGTGATGCATTCTTAGGTGTTGAAATCCTTAGAAAGAAATCGAGTTAGATTCTTTTGGGTAGTGCAAGGGGAAGAGAGAAAGATACAGAATTTTTTGGCAAAATGGTGTAAATGTTGGAGAGTAAATGGTTTCTGGTATTTGCATGGAAGTATTTTAGATTTAGGGGAGTCTGTTGGTTGAGATAGCGGGCTATGACAAAAGGACAAGCGGGTCCGTTAATGTGGCAAGCGGATTAGTAATCCGCTAGTGGAGAAAGCAGATTCAAGCTGATAATCTGCCGGAGACTGTGTCGGTAATGAGGTGGCAGCCAGAATAGTGAATCCGCTTGTCACACAAGCGGACCCTATTGTACTTTGTTAGAATCCGCTTGTTGACATAACGGACTACCCATTTACCAAATTGGTTACATGCAAACCCCAGGAACCATTTCATTTTCTACAACTACACCATTTAATCAAAAAACTCGAAAGATACATTGGATTAGATGGAACTCAGTTTTAACTTCCAAGGAGACAAAGGATGTTTTGTGAATCAAAGGCTTCGTAGCAGGGACAATATTGGAATAAGGACATGATCAAGCAACGGAAGCAGATTCGGGTGATTAAACAGGGCCGAGATACGAATCTCCTCTTTCACGAACTACAACTTTCATTATTCTGAATACAAACCTTTATGGCATAAGTTCCATCATCTACATAAATCAATTCCATCGCAATCTGACAACTAAATCACCAAATCAGAAGAAACAAGATGCCCTCCTGGAGCTAATTTCAACAAGTTCAACAACGTTTGGTCAAATCATGAAACGGACCAAATCCTGGTAGTTTCATAGTTGGTTCAAAACATGAATTGCATAGTTCTTAAACAGGAAATCAGAATTTATTACAACGGAAGTCTTTAATATAACTAAATTCACAAGGAATTAAAACTTTTAAACATATATCAAACGATCATGAATGTCGGTCTTCAGCGAACGAATAGCCCTTCAACCATGCTATCCAAGCTCTCACAGCTTCTCTGAAATAGCCATCTCTAACCTGATGTGCATACTAAAAGTCAATTATACTGCGTGAGTTATATCTTTACTTTATTAATTGTAAACTATGAATATCATATAATCTAGTTTAATTATTAGTACATAAAATAAGCTTTATTTTTGTTACGTTTTAACAATCATTCTCTGTATTTTAAACTCTGTAATATCACAATTTAGGAAATCTTTTCATCTACTATTATTTGTTAAAACTCTGTTTTAGAGAAACCAGTTACGGTGTCCCACTCTGTGTCTGTCATTCTTTCTATCTATGTAATATTAACAAGTGAACTAGCACTTGTATGAACTATCATAAACATAACTAAACCATCGTCGAAGGACAAGGTTCCTTTGTTTTTTGCACAAGACAACTCCTATGTTGCTTGCACAAGACAAGTCTCCTATGTTACTTAATATGAAAACAAGACTCTTCTGTGTCTCGTATAAAACGAGACTACTCTGTGCTTGCAAGACTTCTACTTTATACCTGTAACAAGATTCCTCTGCACTTTCTATACTATAACATACTATGCATTTACTCTGTCTAACAGATAAATATGCACATTATCACATAAATGCAAACATATTGACACACATTGTCACATAAGTATATAACATGGCATCTATCACTATTATCCAGTACCTAAGTACTGCTATCACTGTCATTTTTACTCTTTCTATGTCTGTCATTACTTTCTTTAAAACATTTATTTTAAAGACCACATTTGTTTGCTGTCTTTGTTTCTTTTTTACTTCTATAAAAATATAACTCTGTCTTTCTAAATATTTCATTTAGTTCATGTTCACTGTTAAGTATGCATATCAGTCCAAAAACATATGAAAAAGCACAACAGAAACTCACATGTGAAAAACTGACTATTAGGGACAAGTCCTGATTGAACTGTGGGCTCTATCAACTATACCAAATCTGTATAAATTCATTATGTGAAACAGTGGGTTAACGTTCGTGCAAAACACCTATTGAAAGTGTGGATTTACAAGTATTCGAACTAGGTATTCGCCGGGATACTATGCAAGTATTCGCAATAGAGTACCCGTCTTAATACTTGAAGTATGCACACTAGAGTATTTGCTTGGATACCCTGAGTACTCGCAGTAGGGTATTCATTTGAATACTCTGAGTATTCACAGTAGAGTATTCGCTTGAATACCCTGAGTACTCGCAGTAGGGTATTCGCTTAAATACTCTGAGTACTCGCAGTAGAGTATTCGCTTGAATACTCTGAGTACTCGCAGTAGGGTATTCGCTTGAATACTCTACGTGTTCTTTCCAGTATACACTTGAATACGTATTCTCACAAAGTATTCGTGCGAATACTCTGTTCATATTTTTCGTAAGAAACCCTAATCTTGCATGGACGACGTCTAATTCGAAAATGCATCGAGGTTCTAACTTTAATCGACTAACCCTCGTGATACTAAATCTATGGTTTTTTATTCATTTCATTACGTAAAAATCCGACCTTTATGGATTAAACTCCATTTTTACCCTAAAAACTCATTTCCAAACAAAATAGGAGATTTGGACCATTTCTTACTGTGACATGCTCTGAATCTTCGTGCTCTATCTCTTGTAAATGATTAGGAACGAGATCAAAAAAAGATTGAAGGCTTGAGTGATGATATTCCCCACCTTCTCTCTCTAGTTCACGCAAGAAAAGGTGAAAATGAGGAGGGTGGCGGCTAGGTAAAGGGGAGTCTCCTCTTTCACATTTTTATCTTTTAGTCCCTTGATCTTTATTTCATTCAACTCCAAACATAAAATAAACTGTCGGGATTTTAGGATGTTACAAATCAAAAGTCACATAAGCCTTAATCCGACAATTAAAGAACGATGGAGCAACTACAATTAGCTGAATGATTTGCGGCTTGACCATAATGTAACAGAAACGAGTACAATGGTGTGTGATGGAGCTGCAAATCAGAACTTCACAAGAGCATGATTGCAGATAAGTTGATTTTGGTACCCTGGTCGCTCAGAAACGGGCAGACAACAACACTTCGATAATGGCGGCACTGATGTCGAGCAGAGGGGCAAAACAAAAAATTGAGAGCGAGGCAGAATGGTTTCATGAGGGGTAACGAACAATCGAATACGTGGTGGTGCGAATGGGTAGTTATGGCTTGAGTGTCCAACGAAGGTAGAACGAGTTGATGGGATTATGTGTTGGATTCTGAAAGAAAAAAAAGGGACGATGAAGATTAACGTTTTTGATAGAAAGATGGAAAGCAAACTCTAAAACTTTCAGTGGACCAAAATGCCCTTCCCCTTCTTTTTTCTAGTGTGCCACATGTTAACTCACATATTTCCCTAGCCTATTTACGCAAAATCATGTTTTTATTTGATCCTGCCTCATAGTATCAATGTGTGTACTAAAAGTTTTCCTAGTTGAGGTATTTAGTCCTATGGTTGATATTGGTGTAAATTTAAGAGTATGTTTAGAGGGTTTGTGTGAGTTAGTCGTTCTAAGAAAAAAAATTGTTAGAAATATATTGAACCATTCAAAGTAAAGCAAATTTGGTTCACGATTTAAGACCCGATTTTAACGGTTCGGCTTGAGTTTGTAATTTGAAACCGGCCGTGTAAATCGAACATATCATTTACTTTTATCATTTATTTTGAAATATGCAGTCATATGTATCAAGTTTAGTTTAGTCTGATACGACACACAACTAACACAAAATTCACGGGTTTTAGTTTAGTCCAAATGGGTTTTAGTCAAGTTTTGGGTTTAATATGCAAATAAGTTAAACGGGTAGTTTTCATGTCAATCCCGGATTGTTCACGAGTTGATTTGTTTAATTTTATATTTTATTTAGTAAAGGCTATTTACATAAAAAGTGAAAAAGAGTAATCAAAATTTAGCATCATATATTATAGTTTAAAAACATTATTCTATACACATTTGTTTTTTTTTTAATTTGTAATCTAAGAGTATTAATATGCAATTAAATACACCAAATTTTTTTCAAGGATAAACATATTGTGTTCGGGGTGATGTGTTTCAGTTCAATTAGCAACCTGCAAACACAAACTCTTTATCATCATTTTTTTAACAACAAATTTTTATTTTATTTTATTTTATTTGTTGTCTTGGGCAATGTTTGAATCCATAACCTCTTTGTTGTGTGACTCCCTCTTATCATTAGACCCTAACCCCCACCCCCATAATCGACAAATTTGCCACTTATTGTTCAGAAAATAATTCATTTCGTCTTAATGAGGTAAAACACAGATTAATTGAAAAGTTTTTATTCATAGGTCACGACATCACGTAACTAGGGGTGTTCAATATTTGGTTTCAAACCGAATTAATCGATAACTGAATCAAAACCGAAACCGTTTAAAGCCAAACCGAATTACATATTTGGTTTTCGGTTTGGTTCAAACCGAATATGTAATTTGGTTTTTGGTTTGATTTAGGTTTCAAGATTTTGAATTCGGTTTGAACCGAAAAACCCGAATTTGGTTACACCACTATTTTAATCCATATTGTATAGGTAACACAATTCATTTATATCAATAACCAATACACATATATGGATTATAAATCATTATTTGATGAAGGTATGTTTTTGTTTAGATTTTTGTAAAATGTTGTGTTGTTTAAACCGAATAAGTTATGGATACCTAAAAGAAAAAAAAAAGTTTTTTTTTGGCTAATTCGGTTCGTTAGGTTCAAACCAAAAACCAAACCGAATTATAATGTGGTTTTAGGTTTGGGTTAGGTTTCCTCAAATATGGTTCGGTTCGGATTGTGGTTTTAACAAAAAAAAATTCAACCCGTAAAAACCACAACCCGACCCGATGAACACTCTTACACGTAACAGCCTATTAAGCCCAATGAAGACATTTGCAGGTAGGGTAAGTTTGATATTTATTTTTAGAACACCGGTCTCTAAAGTTTGGCATATTACTATTCTAGCAGGATGTTGAACCAAGCAGACAGTTTGCTGAATATTTTTTTACCCTAAATACTATATATAATTTACACTTTTTACCCGTTTAATTATGTATTAACTTCATTTTCTATAATTACTTTCGTTCGTTAACTTTTTTAAAAAACGAATTGCACCGTTGTTTTTTTATCAACGTTCTGATATAATTTTTTTTAAAACGGAGTTGTATTCAAAATCGATTTTTTTGTATCGTAGCCTATAGCGATTGTCGTTACCGTTATGGTACCGTGACGACCCGAACCTATTATGAACGAACACTATCGGTATTCGCTTTTGATGGCCCGAACCGATAACGACCAAACTCCTGCCGCAGGGCTTTGGCGAAAAACGACCAGACTTTCGCGCCAAGGCGCAAGTGTTCGTTTATACAAGATTATTCAAATCTTTTTTCGTTGTACGTGGATACGTCCCGTCACGAAGCGCTGGGGAACCATTTAGTTCTCAAATCATAGTCCAACCACTTTTCCAGGTTTATATATATATATATATATATATATATATATATACAATTTAAAATAAAAAATAAATTAGTTTACATTTAGTGTGCATTTGTAATTTTAATAAAATATGAAGAGTTAAATAGATAAAATATGAAGTTTGAATTAGTAAACTGGATAAGTAAATGAGATTTTGAAGGGAAAAAGTAAAAAAAAAAATTGAAATCATATTCTACCGTGAAGTTCTATTCACCGGTTCAACCAATCCATCCGGTTCAAAGAGGCTTAACCTATGTACCTAGTTCCCGTTCTGAACAGACGGTCCGGTCTTGAAAACATTGATTTTGAGTCATTTGTAGTTTGCATCATAATTCATTGCAAATGGACCATCTTTTATGGTAAATGTAAAAAAAAAAAAACAGTATTATTGAGAGGCTGAGTAAACAAGAGGTGGAACTTAGTAAAATTGAATTTCAATAAACGAATCAAAGAACATGAATATGGTTTGTTCGTGTTCGCTGTTTAACTTTTGTTAGGTTTGAAATTGTATAGATTTGAATATTTAATAGGGTGATAGCTTTCCTAATTATTAGGTTGCAATAGTTAGGGTTTAAAGTCTATAGAGACCACTCTCCATCATGGAAAATGGGTGCATGAGGTGAAACCCTAAAAGCCGTCATGTAGCAACCTCTACATTTGGATTAGTTCCAAGGAGTTGATGGTTGTACATCACTAGGAATCTTGTTCTTAGATCAGTTTATCATTCATTGTAAATATGTGATGACACAAGAATAAAGAATGATTTCAGTTTTATTCTTTTGAGCTTTTCTATTCTTATTTGTTCATTACACTTACAAAAAACCCGTCTCTACAAGTTCAAGAACGAGTTCATGGTTCAAACACACGATTCAATCCACGTCAGTTTTATCAACTTTAATCGAACAAATGAACAAACAAGAACACTTAAATGAACTTATTTTCTTGTTTGTATGTGTTCCTTAACAACATGATTGTGTCCGTGTTCGTTTATGTTTGTTCGTTAATATTCTAAACAAAAGGTTCACGAACATAAAACGACCACAAACGAGGATAAGCAAATATAATCATCCTTATGTCCAATATTTTACGAACATACACAAACAACAATTAAATGTAAACGTAAAGATTTAAATTAAGTCTAAAATATTATCATCCTTATATCCAATATTTCAGAAGTAAACAAATATAGTAAATTAATTTTGGGCTTAAAGATTTTAAAATATGAAAAGTAAATTAATTTTAAATTAATGCAATTAATTTTAAATTAATGCTAGTCATAAATAAATTTGAATGAATAGTCATAAATAAATTTGAATGAATATTCATGAACGTAAATGAAAGAATGTTCATTCGTTTAATTAAATGAACAATAAATATGTTAATTTATTAAACAAACGACCATAAACTAACTTTTTGTCAAAAGGTCCACTGAACGTTCTGTTTATCTCCAAGCCTAGTCAAGAGCCATAAAATGGAACTTTTATATCATCTTGTCAATGTGGACTGGCCGGTAGGACAGGGAACCAGACACATAACCTGTTCGGTTGTATATAGTTAAACCGCTTTCATTTTAACCGGTCGGTTACCGTTAGACCGGATTTCATACAAAAAAATTGTTTTTTTCCCTCAAAAACTCATTTTCTGGTTAATTTAGTATTCCAAGTTGCATATTTTATTTATTTAAGCATTCATATATCATTAAAATCGGAAATTCACATAAAAACAAAAATGTTTTGTATTTTGTATACATAGTTAGAATTTTTATATTATTTATGACGTCATCAGGTCCGACCGATTCGACTAATGGACTTTTAACACGGCCGGTACGCTATCCGGTCCGGTTCTGAAAACATTTCATCTTACTTTGGGATGTATTGCAAACTCTGGTCTGAAAAGTTTTTGTTTGACCTTTGGGAGTCAAACGTGGATAAACTCTTAGAATGGTAATGACCATTGATTAATCATGTGGATATAATAATTCAACCATGTTCTTAATGCAGTCCTCATCCTCATTGCCCACCACAAACTTTTGACATAGTGGAATCAGATATAGAGTTGGAGAATATATTCTCAAAAGAGGAGATGGAGTTGACTTTTAAAGTCAACAACAATGTACATCTGTAACCAGTGTATAAATGAATCAACAGAATAAAATATGTTTGCTCGTGTAGATGATGTAATCATTGTATAACTGTAACCTTTTATGTACATTTTACATACACTCATGTATTGAAAAAGAATAAATCAATCAAACAAGACCAAAACAGGCCCGACCCGGCGACCCGGACCATTTCAGGTTGCTGGTTCATAAAACCCGTTGAACCAATGAATCATTGCGCATGCATTCAGGTATCGGATACTTGGTAACATCGCGTCCTGATTTGTTAGTTCTGATGACGGGCTGCCCCATGGAATCGCGGTGCAAATCAAAGATAATCTTGTTGAATTCTGCTTCAGGGAGTGAAGAGTTCAAGAAATATGACAACATTTGTCGTTTATTGGGCGTAATCGTCTTTTTATGACCTGCGTACGCTCTGTGTCCTTGGATCGCATGACCCATGTTTCCACCATGAGAGGGCATGAACACATCACTGTTTTCAGACACAATGTAATCAAGGGCAGCCATTATTGAAGCTTTTTTTGCGAATGGCTCTAGCTCTCCAGGTAAAGCAAGGTCTTCTTTGTTGTAGAAATTCGGGTATTCTTTCATTAAGGGTAGCAATACTTCTTTACCGCCTAACGGGTCTCCTCCCGCCCAAAAGATCCTTGCGGTTTTTGGAGCTCCGAGAGCTTTTAAAAGGCTAAACATAAATCAAAGTATATATTAGAACTCATAATCATTTTCAAAACTCATATAACAATGAAAATTGAAAACCTTAGTTTGGGTTAACCCAATGAGGATTTGAGGTTAGCCCATTAGGCAGTATTAGGGTTAGCCATTGTCACTACATATACCGATGAACTCGAGTACATTAGTATATATAGAAACAATGGCTAACCCTAATACTGTCTAATGGGCTAACCCTAATGGGCTTAACCCTAAACTACATACATACTTATTGAAAGAAACTTACCGTGTGACTTCCAATGCGTTTAAAGGACAAAGACCAGCGAGTTTTCGGTCATGATAAGTCATGTTGGACCTTGAAGTTAAGAGTTCTGGGCGAAGCTTTCTTTCGTTATAAATTATTTGATCATATTTTGAGCTCAAGCCCGGAAGACATCCAGTTCTAACCCAAACATCTTTCTCCATCCTAAGATGAAGTGCAAGATAAGGCCCTTTGCTTCTCATTCTTTCTGTAAGCTTGTTTCCTAGCTCAAAGATTGGTGGGGCAAACCTCAAGGCGTGAAACGCAACCTAAAATAGTTCAAAAATTTTAGCTTTTTTGTCGACATTGAAATCACTAAAAGTTTAATCAACAAGTTGAAATCCCTTCTTTTCTCCCCTTAAATGAGACTCGGAAACAGAGCGTTAGGGCTTTTTTAAGCAAGACGCACAATATAAACATACCGTTTTTCATGGTTTTAGACATGTTTTAGGCTATCTTAGACATGTTTCAACCCATTTTTGAATGTTCCAGACCATTTTTGAATGTTCCAGACCATTTTTAAATGTTTATGCTGGAATCCTCGCCTAAGCGAGCGCCTTTGACTACTATGAAATTATGAATTAATGATCCATTGTACCTTGCATCGAAGCTTTTGGAGGTCAGAAGGGAGATCCTTAGAGAGCCTCGAATCTAGACCTCGCAGGAGTAGAACACATTCTCTCCTCATCTGCATCAACAAACAAACAACACCCAAATTTAAAAAACCATTAGTTATCGTCGATTCGTCAAGAAAAACAAGAAATTCTGCTAGTAAACTAAACGGCTATATGCAACAAAAATGACGCTTTTTTGTTCAATTCAAACTTAGGAATCATCCCTTCCACAAATTATAGAATCTTGACCAAGTAAGCAACATAAGGTTGATTAGTAACATGATCTATGCTACACTGATTTGTAATATGAAACTTTGCATACCCTTCTAAGATACCGCGAGCGAATCCATTGCGGCGAAACATGAAGTGGAGTGTGCTTCTCCTCCACTGGTCTAGACATCAAATGGTTTGATGGCAATGATGAAACCACTCTAACATCATCAGCTAAAGTCCTCTTAAAGTGCTCAGCATCAAATATATCCGAAAACTCACTGCACCCACAAATCAAATCCCAATCAACACACACATCAATAACAAATACACAAACAAAAAAACCAAAAAACTTAATAAATTTAAGGCTCAAAATGTCCAAAAATGCCCCCAACCTTCATTGAGGACTTTCATCAAACACCTAGCCTGCAATAAAACCATTACCTTTCATCTCCCCAAATAACATTCACTTGCAAAATCGGCACCACAAGAGTAGCCCCAAGGATCCTAGCAATCACAACCGCATCCACAATCTGATTCCGCTGCTGATTCATCCCACCAGAAACCACCACCACCAAATACTTCGTCCGATCTTTCAAAATCTCAACACTTGATTTCCTATACTCCTCACTAAAATCCAAACAAGGCCGGTACCCTAGCCCATCCGGTTGCTCCCAGAAATCACTCTTTTGAGTCTTTTCCTGATCACCCTTTTCATCAATTTTGACCACAGAAGTCAAACTGGTCAAACCCTCATCCTTTTTAGCAATACTCCCACACGGGTATGCTGAAAAGGGGTCAAATTTGTACACTTTTAACATGAACAAAAAGCCGCATATAAACAGCAATAGAAACCAAACCCTAGGGTTCCTGAACATCTTTAGTTTGGATAAATTATTAATCTTGGAAACAGCTGCGGCTTTTTTGGGGGTATCGGAGAGGGATTGGAGAGAGGTGATGATCTCGGAGGGTACGGAGATGTAATAGTGATGGTGCTTGTTGTTAACACTCTTTGAAATCGCCATTGAAGAATCAGGATTGAAGGGTTGGTAGAGAGAGAGGGAGGGGGTTTTTAGAGAAGTGGACGGCCGGGGGAGGAAGAAGAAGACCGGAGAATCCGCGTATGGGTGAGGGGAAGGAGAGAAGAAATGTATGTCTTTTTGATAAAAAAAATTTTGGGGGTTGTGTATATATAGGTGTAAAGGGTGTGTGGGGACTTTATTTTGAAAACTAACCCCACCATGTTTTAATCATTTAGTGGAAAATTAAAAAAATATTATTTTGGGGCTTTTTTGGATGATTTGTATAAAACATTAGTATAATGTTTTTTTTTTGTATTGGTGATTTTTTTTATATTTAAGTTGTAACTAGTGGGATATTACTACGTATTGCGGTGGGTCGGTTTGAACATGGAAACGTAGATAAAAAATGTATAGAGATAATATATTCAGAATTCACAGAAAAAGAAATACAAAATGAACTTTAAAATGTAGTTTAACAAAGAGATAAATCCGTGTAAAACCATCGTCTACTCAGAGGGCTTAGATCTATCTAGATTTGGGGTGGCCTAAGCATGTTGTCGTTTTCTTGGTTGTGCATCTTTATGATATTACATGTACTATCTTCACTCTCTCACTACTCACACTTTTTCACCTTTTTCTGACTTTATTAATACTATTTTTAGCAGCTGACTTATTATTTATTGTGTAGATGCAATGTGGGGAACGCTATGTTACTATTATTTTTCTCGGGTCCTAACAAGGTTTCACTTTGTTATGTAGATGCAATAATAGTATATACATAATATCACATACAAACTAACTGCTCGTGTTGGTGTATCACAGAGGAGGAGGTGAGGATAGCACTTAAAAAGATGGGGAGGACTAAGGCGGTTGGCCTAGACAACATACCCATTGAGGTGTGGAAGTATCTGGGAGAGGAAAGAATCCAATGGTTAACCACTTTGTTCAACTGTATCTTCAAGAACGGTAAGATGCCATATCAGTGGAGGAGTAGTGTACTACTCCCTTTTTATAAGAACAAAGGAGACACACAGTGTTGTGGGAACTATAGAGGAATTAAGCTGCTAAGTCATACGATGAAATTATGGGAAAGAGTTATTGATACTAGAATTAGACCGGAAACTCAGGTTACAGCGAACCAATTTGGTTTTATGCCAGGACGGTCCACTACAGAGGCGATACACGTCCTAAGGAGATTGCCATAAAAGTATAGGGAGAAGAAACAAGATTTGCATATGGTGTTTGTTGACCTGGAAAAGGCGTACGACAATGTGCCACGTTGATTGATTTGGGATAGTCTTAAGGGAAGAGGGGTCCACGAAAAATATATTGGCATAATTCAGGATATGTATGCTAAGACTGAGACAAAAGTTCGTGCACCTGTGGGGGATGCCAACTTCTTCCCTGTCTCCATCAAGGGTCTGCATTGAGCCTGTTTCTCTTTGAAGTAGTCTTGGACGAGTTGTCAAAGTCGATCCAAGAGGCGGTCCCATGGTGCATGCTCTTTGCTGACGATATTGTGCTAGCCGCGGAAAGTAAACATAGGTTGAATGGGAGGCTAGAGGAGTGGATAGCAGCCTTATAGAACAAGGGTTTAAGGATTAGTCGCGCCATGACGGAGTACCTTTTATGTAATTTCAGTGGCGCAAGCAAAGTTGAGGACATCCAGATCACCATCGAAGGTCAGGTGGTCCAACGAGTAACCAAGTTTAAGTATTTAGGATCGTTTGTACAGGCTGATGGGGATTTGGACAGGTGACGTAGCTCACCGCATACAAGCAGGCTGGTATCGGTGGAGAGCAGCCACAAGCGTATTGTGCGACAGAAGGTTCCCAACTAAACTGAAGGGTAAGTTCTATAAAGTGGCAGTTAGACCAGCTTTGTTATACGGAACAGAATGTTAGGTCATCAAAAAAACATAGGCGCGTAAGATGGAGGTAGCGGAGATGAGGATGTTGAGATGGATGTGTGAAAACACAAGGTTGGATCGAGTACGAAATGAGCTTTTTAGGGAAAGATTAAGAGTGGTTAGTATATCGGATAAGATAAGGGGGGGAGAATGAGATGGTTTGGGCATGTGAAGAGGAGATATATGACGCCGCCGGTTAGATCAGTGGAAACTTTCACATTGAATGTAGGAGTGGTAGAAGCAGACCCAAACTGACTTGGGATGAGCAGATTAGACATGATTTGTTAGACTTGCATCTCTCTGAGGACATGGTCGAGGATAGGACTTCGTGGAGGGGTAGGATTAATGTTAAGGGCTTTTAAGGGGAGGGTAACATATGGGTCTTAACTTTATCATAGGGTCTTAGATCCATCTAGATTTGGGGTGGCCTAAGCATGTTATCGTTTTCTTGGTTGTGCATCTTTTTGACTCACATTTTTCATCTTTTCCTTACTTTATTAATACTATTTTTATCAGCTGACTTATTATTTGTGGTGTAGATGCAATGTGGGGAACACTATGGTGCTATTATATTTTTCAGGCCCTGACAAGGTTTTTGGAGCTAGGGGTCTCCCTGGAAGTAGCCTCTCAATTATATACGATAGAGGTATGACTTGCCTACATTCCACCCTCCCCAGACCCTACCAATAGCTTTGCTATGGGTGGGATTTTTGCTAGGTATGGTTGTTGTATATATATATATATATATATATATATATATATATATATATATATATACATATATTGTCACACCCCCAATTTCAACTAACGGAGTTTTACCGTTTGGAAGGTGACACACCAGGATCTCAGTCATTAGTTACATCAAACGACACTATATGGGACTTGAAATGTCAAAACATAAAAGTTCAGAGTTAATGCGTAAGCGGAAACGTTAATATGAAATCAAAAGTAATTACACGCAATAGATGTCCATATATGTAAATAAGTAAACTGTTTCAAATGTTTGAAATGGATGATATGACAGTAGGACTCCATGCATGCCCTATGTGTGCAACCCGTGCCTTAGCGACCTGAGAAACATGTAAGAAAAAGTGTCAACACGAGGTTGGTGAGTTCACAGGTTTCAAGTTTACAATAAGAGTGTGTTTGCCAGATTATGTACATTCAATATGCATATCTATAGGTAGCTAACCTATGTTTATGTCTTACTAAAGCGCTCGCAACCGAAGCTGACTGTGTTTGTATGCCTCCTGCCAGGTCTATCAACTCTGGCACATGTGAATAGGCTAACATTTCACCCGTTCGATATCCAATCGAGTTAGCGCGACTAACGCGGGTGGGGCTTGTCAAACCCAGTAGTACTACTAAACATTACCTCGCTAAGATCCATATTAACGGTCCGATATAAGATGAGGACTTTCTGTGATAGTGTGTTACGCTTAGTCTCAACAGTGATATCATATAAAGTACCATAATCAAATAGTTGCGTCATGTTTTCTCCCCTGGCGGGAAAAACAATATTTGCTTGCGTACCTGTTTCTCCCCCACGGGGAAAACAAGTAAAAGTATGATAGTTGGTGTTTCATGTTTGTTTCTTCCTCAATAGGAAAACAAGTAAAATACGTTTGTGTGTAAGCATGTTTCTCCCCCAATAGTAAAACAGGTAAAAATGGGCCGTGAAACTCACCTGAGTTGCGTAGGAAGATTCACACAAGAATGAGATTGAAACCACAAGTGTTAGCCTGCAACGGCTTACGTGTGCCCTAGAATTATACACATAACAATTAGGGATACAATGGGATTTGTGACGACGAAACGGAAGATTGAATGTCCGAAAAGAAACGCTCTAATGATCAAGTAGTAGACGAACGTGTCCACGGGAATAAAGGTTCCTTAATATACTTACTGAGATAAATATGTTTTGCGTCGAACGTTTCTAATTACGAATAATATTAATTAATAAACATATTCGTACGTTTGTGCCTTTTAAAATGATTAGGAAAATAATATAATTATATATATTATTTTTAAGTTCGTAGTATTAATGAAGTAATCATTTGTGTGTCAAAAATAATAAATATATTATTTTTAATCGAGGGTAAATAACGTGGGTAAATAATATAATCATGGTTACATTATTTAAGGATTTGAAACATTTCATAGGGTTTATAAATGTGGCAAAAATAATATACATACATTATTTATTTGGAGTCGTGGTTTGAAAATAATATACATATATTATTTTAAAAGGTGGGGAAAATAATATGAAAAATGGGTTATAAAATCAAACCCGAGTCTACGGATGTTTTACGAGTTCAAAACACTTTAATATATTATTATAATAATATAGGAATTAGTTTTTATAAGAAAAAATCCATTAAAAAGTCCCTAAAATAAAATTGCAGGAGACCGGTTTCGAACCCGGGTCTCCTGCGTATAAGCAATCTGACTTAAAGATGGGATTGAAATGATTTTATCAAGCAGCAATCCCGTGTTCATCCCCCCTCTATCGAGCCGAACAAGAACCAGTTCAATTCTACATAAATCGGTCGCGATTTAGAATCAATGCATATGGGTTTTGTTAATCAGATGTTTGTTAGTCTGTGGGTGTAATTAATCGTAAAATCATTGGGTTTAAAGTCGATTATTCGTTGTTCGAAAGTCCGAAACCCTAGATGTTAAACATGGGATCGGATTGTAATATTTCTATAATATTCTGGATTGGATTCATAGGGCTTTCAAAGAGTATGAAATTTCGAAACTACTCATATCATTTAATTTGATTGAAACTGAGTTAAGGCTATCGTTCGATTAAACCGAATTGGTTATGAACCCTAGAATTGGTTCGTGATAATTTCGATGATATAAGCCCCAATTATGTTAGGGCTTTTGATCTAGAGGTTGAAACGAATCAGAGGATGTGTTTGGTTACCTTAATGGATACCGAATTGATATGGGTCGGCTAAAACGTGTTCCGACTTCGATGAGTTAGCCTCCGGCGACTCTAGTTCTTTTTCCGGCCGAACTGATGTGTGCTACAGGTTCAATGGTGCTCGATTTAGGTGTGCAGGGTGTTTGTACATGAATTGGTAATCGAAATTTGTCGAATTCAGTTGATTTAGCATGAAGTTCGACGGTTGCGGGGTTTAATTCCCATTATTGAGTTTAATTAGACAATGATAGTGTTTTTAATCGGTAGTTAAGGCCGTGGATGTCATAATTTATGCGAATTCAGTTTCAATTTTTGCATAGAAACGATCGTGGACTTGATTTGGATTTGAATATGCTAGTTTGACTTTAGAAAGTCAAACATAAATCGAATTAAGGTTAATTACAGAATTAGTCCCCTCTGGTTTCCTATTTCTAAGTTTGGAAAATGACAGAAATAGTCCCTAAGGTATGAATTGAGTTAGGACTTGGTTAGTTGACTTTCAGAAGTCAACAGGAACTTAAATTTTGACTTTAACTTTACAAAATCAATTAAAATTGAGTTTGGCTAATCACACCATTAGGGTTTGAAGAAACGACTGAAATAGTCCTTGAAGTTTGAGATATGATTAGATAGGTTAACTATAACTGGATTTTTATTGAGTTTAATTGGAAAAGTCCGGATTGTCACATATATATATATATATATGATATCATATAATAGTATATCGTATCTTTAATAGTATATACATAATATCATATCACAATTTGATAATGAAATAATTGTAAATTTGTAATGACTCTAACTTGTTTTTGGAAGATTTAACTTTATTTTTTATGAGGTAAGTTGTTAATGTGAAAAAAAAATAAGATTTCAAGATGACAATATATTTGATTTAAAACAAAGAAAAAATAGAGCCTAAGTACACCATTTTATTCTTTTTATGTGAATTTATTTGATATATTTGTATGTTTTCTTATGTGAGATTATTGTTACAAGTCAATGATTATACTGAAAAATTGGTTGATTAAGTAATTTTTATTTGTTAAATTGAGTTGATTGTACTTATATTATACTAGAGGTGTGCCTGCGTGATACGACAGAGAACACAACACTAACACAGACACTGGTAAAACGCATAATTACGTATTATTATTACTTTTTTAAATTAAAAAAAATTACAGCAATACCATACTCAAATTAAAGAGAATAAAATGCTAGATTTTATTATTTAATTTTTTTAAAATATTAACATATGAAAAAGTTATGACCGTTTAAAAATCGTGGGGAGAGGAGGTGGTTTAAAAGTCAACCATATATTTTAAATGGTTGTACATTGTGATTTAAATCTTGTATTTAATTATTTAAAAGTCAACCATATATTTTAAAATTTTGATAAAATTACTTGTCTATTTTTTCAATATGTATTATAATATAGTATAGATAATGAATCCAATATGTTACTATAACTTAGAAAAGGTTCGAATGACTGAATGAGTGATCACTTCCCATCGTTATTGTCTGTCATCACCAGCTATCGGTCGTTCAAACAAAAACCATCACCTCCACAACCACTACCGACGTGCGACACAGCTTCTACCCCCGGTCGCCAATAGCTGTCATAAAAACAAATATAGCAAATTTACTCATTTTGATAATTTTTTTCTCTAAAATGGTTCGTCCCAACTAGAGCCCATTTGTTATCGGATATGGTTTTGACTCGACCTAAAATGATACTATTTAGGAGTAAAAATTTTGTCGTTAAAAAAAAACTATATGTAATATATATTTAGATTGAGGATGAATTAGTGGTATGGTGTTTGCCTCCCACAAAAATGGTATGGGTTTAAATCCTTGTTAGTGCAAGGTTACGTGGTATTTTATGAGTGAAAAAATTGTTGTTAAAAAAAATCGGTGTGATGAGATTTGATTGAAGGGTGGCTTGAAATGAAGTTACCAGTTTTGAGATTTCCATTGGATCTAATTAGGGCTGTAAACGAACCGAACGTTCAGCGAACAGTTCGTGAACCGTTCGGCGGGAAGTTCGTTTATGTTCGTTCGTTTAGTAAATGAACGAACATGAACAAGAAATTTCGTTCGTTTAGTTAAATGAACGAACATGAACAGAGGTCTCGTTCGTTCGATTGTGTTCGTGAACGTTCGGTAATGTGTTCGTGAACGTTCGTTTATTTACGTTCGTTTGTGTTCGTTTACGTTCGTTTATTTATGTTCGTTCATGTTCGTTTGTTTATTTTATTTCATAACATAATTTTTTTTATATTTCTATTTTATTTTATATAAATATTTTACATTATATTATTCTTTAGTTTTAATTTTGGGAATTTAGAACTTTCAAACTTTTGTTTTGCGATTATTATGGTTATGAATTATGATTATTATGCTAGTATTTTGGGATGATTATATCTAACTTTCAAGTACTTATCTTTTGGTTGGTTAAATGTTTGGTAAACTTGATTTAATTATTGGATAGCTGAATGTTTATGGTTAATTGCTATTTTTTTTATTTTCACATTAATAGTTGTTCGTTTGTGTTCGTTTGTGTTCGTTTATGTTCGTTTGCGTTCGTTTGTGTTTGTTAAGAAGCTTAACGAACGAACACGAACAAATGCATTTCCTTATTGAACGAACACGAACATAAAAATTCGTTCGGTTACATGTTCACGAACCGTCCGTTTGTCCGGTAAATCCTTAACGAACGAACACGAACATGATCATGTCCAGTTCGGTTCGGTCCGTTTACACCCCTAGATCTAATGGATCGGTTGGACAATTCGACTCTTACAGTGGCGAAGAAAGAGATAGTGGAGGCGATTTTCTATGTCACATGCTGGGTTATTTGGAAGCTTCAAAACGATACAGTTTTTTTTAATAGTCGCTCAAAATTTGTGATGTTATTTGATGTTCTCTATTTTTCATTTTATTGGTATTCAAGTAGAAAGAATAAATGCAATCGGACTTAAATAGATTGGTTACAAAACCTTCTTTTATTCAATACTAGTTTAGATCCCGTGTATACACGGGGTGAAAAACATCAATAAATAAGATTTTTAAATCTATTCAAGTGTAAAAATGTATCATATTATAAGGATAGAAAATAAAACTCAAAATATGTAAAAAGTAATATATAATTGGATTTCGAAAATACATTAAGTACTATTTAATGTAATTTGATTTGCATTTATTATTTAATTGAAAATAAAAGTTACATAATTAGATTTGAAAGTTTCATAAATGATAATTTAAAATAAATGTGTTTTATTAGTATAATTAGTAATTTCTTTAAATATATATTTTTGTATAAAGATGGAAGTGCATTTAATAAGAGAGAGAGCCGAGAAAAAAATGATAAAAATAAATGTGGAGGCAACATGTGGCATGAAAAAACCTTTATTTATTATATAGTATAGATTCATATAAATTTTTGTCTTGTCGACTAGTGACTTGCCAGTCGATTTTTATAAAATCTGCCATAAAAAAATAAATTGGGTGTGATATAGATGTAGGTAAAAGTATTAAAAGAATAAAAGCATCTTCACATTGTCGAATTGTTTTATTATAATATTTTAGACGTGATCTCATTGGTCTTCACACATCGATGACGGCACTTGCATTTATAAGGGTGGACGGAGTCGAGGTGCGGGCTTCACACAGGTAGCCCGGGTTCCACGGGTAACACCGTCGCATGAGTCACGAGTTCCACGCGGGTTTAGGGGCATGGTTATTAAAGCCCGTTTAAACCCGTTGACGAGGATGTAGCCGTTGGTGAGGATGTAGCCGTTGGGGGGAGGGGCGGGGGGTTGGGGTATTTAAATAAAAAAAAACATTTGTTCACCTGTATATATGCCTTTATACAATTAGTTTTTTACATATTCTCTCACAAATAAATCTTAAAATGTTTAAGCGCTATGTACATCCCGAAATCCTCTAATAGTTCGTCCCGGAATCCGCTATTTACATCCCGGAATCCTGTTTAAGCGCGGATCCGCCTACCAATCCAGTTGTTTCTGATAATATCATAATGGAATTGCGGAACGAAACCACACATTTTCATTTGAAGTTTGATCTTACGACACATGTTGCCACAAACTTGGACATCCATCTTACGGACGACGAAGACGAGTGGTATTTTTTATTAATTGTACTTTTTATTATTATTTTTTTATTGATTGTATTTTTTTTATTAATTGTATTTTAATTTTATGTTTATTTAATGAGGTGTGATTTTTTTTAATGAAATATTGTTTTAATAAAAAAAAATTCAAGAGCTTATTGGTTCCACACCCTTCTCTTAGGGTTGGAGAGGGTTCAAGAGGGTAAAAATGACATTACACATTTTAATTGAGTAAAATGAGAAGGTTCCATTGGTTCCATGGTTACCACTCCCTACACCTTAACTTAATTTTGACATTTTGCTTATTACTATATTTTGATTCTTTACCTGGTAGAAAATCAAATTGATGTAAATTTAACTAATGGATAAAAAATATTTTTTAAAAGTAGAATTGGCATTTTATTATTGATTTCATTTATTAATGGCTTACAAGAATAAGATTATAAAAGTTTACGTACGTTTTGAAGGGTAAAGAGAACATACATCTACCTTAAATTTCTTGTGAATTTTAACAAAGTAAAGTTTTTTTTAACCTTTTCTATCACAAATTTTTTAATATATTTTATTCTTTTTATTTATACTATTAAACCAGAATTTTATTCTCTTTAAGTCATAATATATTATTTTTTAAAAATAATGTTTTTATATTTTTTAATGTTCTGATTACAACAGAACTTATAACTCATTACAATAATGCGTCAACTTATCAGGTTTGATTGATGCCGTAGGTTTTGATACACATGTATAACGAGCGGCTAACCCATTACAACGACGTGTCTACTTTCCAGATTTGCTTCATTGTGGTAACAATTTTGATACATGTGTATATTATATCATGTCTAACTCATTACAACGGTGCATCCACTTTTGAGGTTTGATTCGCTCTTATAGTGAGATTTAATGTACATGTATATAACGGTATGCCCACTTTCTAAGTCTGGTTCACATTTATAATAAGTTTTCACACATATGTATATGACGTTATGTCTTACCTACTATAAAGACACATCCCTCTTCACTGTTGACCCGAACTTGACATCATGTGAAAAACGAAACAAAAACGCACATAAATAATCAAGTTTGGGTTGTGTCTAACTTGTTTAATTAAACAAGTCGTATTCGAACTAATTTGTTTAATCTGATTAATTAAACGAATCATGTTTTGAGTTGTCTAAAATCAAACATGTTAATCCATTAAACCATTTAAATTAAAATAAAATAATAAAAAAATGTATTTTATAAGTTCAAGTCGTCAACCTTTGTTACCACCCGTTTAACCAGTTCACAGTCCGTCAAACATGTTTTACCCGGTTTACATAAATGGGTTACACAATCGGTTTACATATATTTTGATGTACTTATTACAATAGTGCTTATAACCCTTTACAATAATGTGTCAACTTATCATGTTTGATTGATGTGGTAAGTTTTGATACACATGTATAATGCGCGACTAACCCATTACAATGACGTGTCCACTTTCCGGGGTTGCTTCATTGTTGTAACGAGTTTTGACATGTTAATCCGTTAAACCATTTAAATTAAAATAAAATAATAAAAAATATATTTTATAAGATCAAGTCGCCAACTTTTGTTAGCACCCGATTAACCAATTTACAATCCGTCAACATGTTTTACCCGGTTTACATAAACGGGTTACACAGTCGGTTTAACAATCTTAACTCTTAAGTGTGTATGAGTTAGAATTATTGTCTTTAACACTAATAAAATGTATGACATGTGTTCACTTATTTTTACCCGTCAACTCGAATCCAACAACCCTCCAACCTGAACTCATTAACCCACCAATTTGAATCCACTAACTGCTCAATCTAACATGATTAGTACCCCTAAATTAACTAATATTTATGTGAGTTGCTTATCTAATAATTTAAATAAATACTACAATAAACTCTATGATCTAAAGAAGTTAAAATCAAATTATTTAACACGTAAATATTATATTGTAGAAGGGCGAAAATGGAAATTAAAAAATATCTTTTGGTCAAACATCATCCACCGAAACGTGTAGACTGTGGAGAGATTAAAAGTGTATTATTTAGGGAGGTAGGAGTGGTACCCTTCCACTTTAAAGTATTATTTCAAACCCATCAATCATAAGATGTCATCTTATTTTGATAAACTACCCTTTCAAACTGCCCTCTTAGGTGAGAGTGGTACCCTTCAACCCTCTTATTTAAAAAAAAAACACAAATCAAATTAATAAAATAAAATTTTAATTAATTAATTAAAATTAAAAATACATAATAAATTAAAAGACAATAAATAAAAAAAAGACAATTAATAAAAACAACTTAAAAAAAACACCTAAAAAATTAAAAATCACAGGGCCAATCATACTTTGTGGCTATTTCTCGTTTTCGTTTTAGGATTATTTTCAACATCGTTTCGGTTATATGGTCGTGCGGTTCCGAAAATAATTTAAATTCCCGGTCCATACGTTCAGACCTGACAGACTCTCGTTGCTCATCCACCAAAGCCCGTATGTCGTCGTCTTTTCCCTTTCATGAATCAAGGAATTTATTTATCATATCCTCCAGAATATTCACAAAGCGTGTAACTTGTTCGACCAAACTTCCTTTGTTTGACGGCGACTCGGACGACTTCTTTGGTTTCCGTGTTGGTCTAGATGGTGTCGCGTCTTCGTTTAGGTCGGGTGCCAAAGTAGTGAAATGTTCGTCGTTTGAACCCGTGTACTTGCCGGAGTCCGACGACTTTCTTTTATGATCGGATTGAGTATCAAACTCCTCACCCATCAATGGTTGACGGGTCCATTTGTCATGAACCCGTACAATCTCCTAACATTTGACTTCGCTAAAAGCTTTTTTTTGTAGTCACTTAACATTTTCTTCATTACATCCAAATCGTTGGCCTCACTAGCACGTAGACGATCCTACAAAGTAATACATAAATAGTGTATTAATTTTAAAAAATATTAACAATAAATAAAGGTACAAAAAAAAAAATACATACCGCTTGAATCTAACATCCGTTGAAGTGACACATGGTTGTATTCAAAGAAGTCCACTTTGAATTTAGTTGGTGTCTACTTCGGGTGCTTACTCCAACTTGATTATTGTAATGCTTAAGTATCCGCTCCAAAAAATTATCTCGCTTTTGTTGGTTTACGGAACGGTCGGTTGTCGTATCGAGGTTCAAAAGGTTCAAAACTTTGTTGATCTTGTAGGGAATATATGTATTGACCCGGTGCAATTTGCATAGGTATGACCGGTATTTAAGGATACGGAAAAACTGGGTATGGAGTATACAGTTGTTGGGGAATTTCTTGGCACGTTGGTTGTTGGCTAGAACCGTCTCTTGGTTTGGACACTTTTTTGCGGCTAGAACCGGGTCTCGGTTTAGAAACATTTTTGGAATCCATTGTATTTTTATATAAATAATAGAGGAGATATAATGTATTTTTTTTGTGGATTGAGAATGTTTGATTTATATATTAAAGTTTTTTTATAATTTAAACGGCATTATAGCCGTTGAACTGCTAAATCACAAAGGCTTCATCTTCGATTTGAACAGGTTAATATACCCGCTGAGTGGTACCCGCGAAAGCCGCTTAGGTTGCGGCGGTGTACCTGCGAACCCGCCACTTACCCGCCTTCGAACCAGCTACCACTCCCACCTCCCTAATGTTTAAATGTTTATCTTTTAATTCTTATGAGTGGGGTGTTGACCAAGAAAAGGGACAAGACTATTTATAAGTTTACGTCTCAAATATTATTTTTTAGATTTTATAAGAATAAATTAATTTTAATATTCATTTTGTACATAAAGTATATTAGAAAATATTCATATAAGAAGCCATAGCCAAACGACCCATGAACGTGCTACGAGGGACGAACTCTTTTTGTATTTTAGACTTTTAACAATAATTTCAAAATCAATAATATGAGGGTTTTTCTTCTCGACTTAGAGAAATGCATTGTCTCAATGCAACCTTTTAAACCAAAACTAAAATTATGTTAAAAATGAGTGGTTTGAAAAAAAATAAATAAAGAAAATAAGAGAAATAATAATGAAAAATACAAAAAACACACTTTAGCATGAATCACGGTGCAACAAGCCTTTTTAAACCATGCAAAGAGATTTGGGTGGATAATTAAGCCACCACTAAATTTTATCTCTTCAACTTGTTTTTTATTATGGTAAGGCTAACCGGTGTACACCCTTCCTTACTTCCTATCACTTTGTGTACACTCTTTCCCCTCTACTCCCCTCCACTTCATTAAGTAAATACTCCATTCTATGCTTTTCTCCAAAAAAATCAAATAAACCTTCACAAAAATCACCAACACCGGAGTGGGTTTCTCCACGCGACACTCCACTATAGCAGCAAGGAGAAAGGGAGGGGTGATGTTTGCCGCTGCCCAGCACAGCCACACATCGATGAATCGGGTTCCACACCGGTTAGCCTAAGAGTGGCCATTTACCTACCGAGTTTCCACCATATGAGATGGAACTCTTAAGTGTGTGATGTAGTGCAAAGCACACAACTTTATTCCATTGTTTTAGTGCGTCTTTAATTAGTTTTGTGTTTATTTTGACTCGTTTTGATGTACATTTGAGTCTATGTTGTATTTTCAGGAGCTCGTAAGGATTACTAGTGAATATGTGAAGAAACCGAGCAAGAAAGAGAACCCGGAAGCTCAAAAGTGAAAAAAATGAAGAAATTCAAGTCTTCGCGGTACGCGAAAAACTAGGAGACCAAATCTCGCGGTACGCGAAGAACTTCAGAATCAGCCGCGACTATTTTGGCCCTCGCGGTACGCGAGGGGCTTGCCAGATTCTTTCGCGGTACGCGAGGGAAGGAAAATTCGGCAAAACCCTAAAAATCGATTTAAAATAGAATTTGATTCCCATTCTTGGAAGAGTTCGATTCTCAGCCGTTCTAGACCAGATAAGGGGCGATTTTGGGGTAGAGGAGATCAATTGAAGAGGAAAGTCGAAGACTTTGCATCCGGGTTCGTTAGATTTAACATTTTCGATCTCAAGATTTGATTTTTATCTTTGTTTGCTTTGTTTGAAACCATGATGATGTCTTATACTTCTGTTTTGATGTGTTTGAACATGATTATAGGCTAAAACTTGATACTATCTGGGTCTTATGATGAATACTTGTTAAAGTTTCAGTTTTTATTCGGTTTTTGGATTCAATTAATGGATTTATGATTTTGTAAAAGATCTTGAGTTGATTATTGTGATGTTTTTGCATGTTTAGATCTGATCTTGTGTTTGATTTCAATTCCTTGCGTTGATTGTGGTTGTCTGCCAATTTGATTAGTGTATCTTGGTCATAGATCTTAGGGTTTGTGATTAGGGTTGTTTGCTAGACGTAGTAGCCATAGGAGTTGTCTTTGATTACTGATTAGAGTTGAGTGTGTATCCTAGTTCAATACCCGAGAGGTGAGAATTAGTCGTTTAGTATTCGTCATTAGGAATCCGAGTGTCAGCTTTCTGAGAGAAAGCCGGTATTAGGTGTCTAGTGATTGTTGCTATTCGTGTCATAGTTGTTATCTTGAGATTATCCCATGCATTCTTTGAGTGTATTCGTGGACAGTGAGACTGAGAGGTAATCTGTCTATTAGGGTACTTTATCATAGTTGGAAATACATGAGAAGTGATCCAACATCTGGTGAGTTATTACATCTGTAGGTTCCTTAGTTGGTGACACCCTGAGAGTGATTAGGGATCCACTAGGCTGTCTAGAGTTGTTTCATTAGAAACCCAGATGCATTATAGTTTCAATAACTGATAGAAGTTGTCTTTGCAAGTAGGAATCCGACCTAGGTGATATTCTTTCCATCTTATGATTTCACCTTTAGTTCTTGTTCTTGATAGTTGAGTCGACCTTACTTTGCTGCATTCCTTCGTTTAATATTTAGTGTAGTAAACCCCCTAAACCAAATCAATCTTTAGTCTGAGTCAGAGTCTAGTATAGTTATCATAGTGTCTCTAGGGTTCGATATTCCGGTTTACCATTAAGCCGTGCTACACCCGATAGGTACACTTGCCTGTCAGTGCGGTTTAGTTAAAGGTACTCCTCTTATTACTTAGGAGTATAGGTTAGGTTTTGTTATTATTTTAATAGACCGTCTGGGCGACATCAGTGTGTGAGGGAAAAGGTGTAAAATTGTAATCGTATTAGTTGTAATTATATTATGTTTATACAAGAGAAGGGGTTAAATACTAACCCCGTATTTACAAAAGACTACCTCTAACAATACCCTTATTACAATTATGTCTAATATTCCCCCGCAAACTAAGACCGGGAAACGACCTGTAGCTTGGAGCGTAGCTGTGTAAATCTGTGTGTAGGTAGTGGTTTTGTAAAGATGTCCACAATTTGATATTCTGTGGATATAAACTGAACTTGTAGCTTTCCTCGAACAAAGTGAAAACCAACTTCATCGTGCTTTGTTCTTGCATGAAAGACAGGGTTAGCAGAGAGATATGTTGCACTAAGGTTATCACACCAGAGAGTAGAAGCAGAGACAGTGTTTATCCCAAGTTCTTTTAGTAAGGCTTGTAACCAGGTTAATTCAGCCGCGATGTCAGCAAGAGCTTTGTATTATGATTTAGATACTGTCTTTTGTCTTCGAGCGATCCAGGGAATGAGGCTGGAACCCATGTATATGGCGAATTCCCCCCGTGGATCGACGGTCATCCGATCAACCATCCCAGTCAGCATATTAGAATGCAGTAAGAGGAGAATTGCCCTGCTAATGAGCATCAGTAAAGGCTTGAAACTGAGAATTAGAGTTATGACGAATGAGTAAACCATGTTCAATGGTGCCTTTTAGGTAGCGAAGAATGCGCTTTGCACCAGACCAATGATTCTCCGTTGAAGCATGCATATACTGACAAACTTTGTTTACTACAAAGGCAATATATGGGCGAGATAAAGCAGCATATTGGAGAGCCCGAACAAGTTGTCGGTATTTGATTGGGTTTGAAATTGAGGGGGCTGTCCTAGGGGGATAAGTGATGGGAAGTGCTCATTGGAGATGAGTCAGGTTTGCTTTCAGCAAAACTAGTGCGTTGTAGAAGATCAAAGATGTACTTTTTGTGAAATTAGAATATTTTTGCACTGAGGAACCAATTCAAGCGCTAAAAATAGTCAAGGGGACCAAGATCTTTGATAGCGAAAGCTTTGCTTAGCAGTTGAATAACTTGAGTAATTTTGTTGGTATTGTTTTCAGTGAAAATGATGCCATCTACATAAACGAGGATGTAGATAAGAGTTTGTCCTTGTTTGTAAGTGAAGATGGAAGGATCAGTTTTTGATCCACGAAATCCCAAAGTGAGAAGAGCTTGTAAGAGGTGGTGAAACGAAGCACGTGGAGCTTGTTTTAGCCCATAAAGCGACTTGTGTAGTAAACAAACATGATCAGGATTGTTGGAGTCAATGAAGCCCCGCGGTTGCTTGAATTATAATAAATGCATTTTATGCACCTTTTACACTTTGCACGTAATAATATAGATTAATGAAACCGTGGTTGAATAGTGTTAGTTCCACTTAATTTTTGTTTTGTTGTTATTTTTATTTTCACCCCTTATATTATATACAATATACGCTTTTTACCCGTTTAGTTTTCTAATAATTTATTTTTCTTTAATAACTTTTGTTTGTTAACTTTAAAAAACAGGAGCGGGCGGTTGTTTATAGTTTTTTTGCCGACGTCCCGATAATTGTTTTTGAAAACGGAGTTATATTCAGAATAACTTTTTTTGTATTGTGGCCTATAGCAACTGTCGTAACCGTTGTATTACTGTGACGAACTAAACCTATTATTATGTTTGTATTTATATTTTATTAACAATCGACTCGACTTCCGTCACGGAGCGACAAGTTTAACCAGCTAGTTTCAATAATATGAGAGCATTTTGAAAAAAATTATCATGCAACATTTCTATCAGATTTGATAAATATATTATGGATGATAATAAAATTCATGAAACACTTTAATAATAATAAAATAAGAAAACACAAAAACCAAAAAAGAATAAATAACTAAAAATACAAAGTTCTATTTGTTGCTTTCTTCATAGAATTACCGATTACGCGATGATCCTCTTAGATGCCAGCTGGTGACGGCGGCTACTGGTCACGCTGGTTCTTGAATCCTACGTGGAAACAGTGACCTTTTATCGTCATATTGCCATGCTGGAGCAGAAGTCTAAGCCAATGGAAAGTTATTTGAAATATTTTATATTTCTATAATTTTAATATTTGATCTTCGTTTACATATTGGACTGTATCCAGTGGCGGAGGTACTAACGTGGGTTCGGGTCGACCGAATCCAGTCTTTTTTATAGGTTATGTACTTATATAGAATGTATAACTACCGATTTTTGAATAATCTTAGTCTTTTTTTACAGGTTATGTAGAACGTATAACTACCGATTTTCAAACAACCTCAGTCTTTTTTACGCTTGACCCCATTGATTTTATGAAAAAGAAATTTGATCCTATTTTTTTAAATTGAGTATGCTAAAAATATATAAATCTATTTTAATATGAGTTGGTTTAATATAACTACTCATTTAATAAACATAAAAATGTATACCCTTTTAGAGAGGCTCATATATCCATAACTCATTTACCAAATTACTCAATTTCTTGTTTCCCCCGGTTCCCAATTTGTTTAACATAAAAAAACATCAGACCATACGTGATACGACTTGCGAACTTGACGTTGGCGACTGGACGGGAGTCTAGAGAAAGTAGAACACATAAGAATCAATCCCCTTTTCATTCGACTTGACGACTTCTATCCAAGTCCGACATGAGTCAAGGTTAGTTTTTCTTGTTCTTCAAAATTAGATATATTTATGTGAAATTTGGGTGTAGACTTGATTAAAATTATTGATTTTCCTTTATTATAGTATTGTCTTTTTATTAGGTGACTCGTTGTAAAGTCAAACACAAAAGGTTAATGTGCACGGGTTCACTATCTCCGGAACAGTCCAAGGCATATTCCGGAAGAATAAATATACTCTGGAGGTAAAACTTGTTATGCAAAATGTTAAGTTCTACTACGGATGAATAAGTCTACTCGGAGAGACAACTACTCCAGAGGGGAGACTAAGTCCGGATAGACACTTTACTCCAGACCAAAGAAGAACATGAAGATCAGAGTGCTAAGTCAAGCACTCTGGAGAGTAGAACGCATACTCTCCAGACCAGATTGTATACTCTCCGGACCACATTATGCTTCTTAAACAAGCGGGTACTCCGAAAGGCAACTACCAAGTTTTGAGTTAGTTGAGTTACTTATGCCAACTTTGCATCTAGATGAGTCTAGTATGTTAGGTAGTTACGGTCATTTGTATCTAGCCTATAAATAGCCTGTAATAGTTCAGATGTTATGTACTTGTAACTGTCAAGTTTTCTTTGTAACGAACTTTGATATCAATACAATTGGCCGTTTGATTTACTTCTTATGTTCATCAATTCTTGATTCTTGTTAATTGTTTGATCTTAGATTGTTGATTCCGTCTTCAATCTAAGCACAATTTTGTGTTCTTGTACGTATCGATCCTGACACTCGACCTGACCCAACCCGAAAAATATGACGTTGGGTTGTTAGAAATCCGAGCAACGAAAAATATTGACCTCATAGGAAAAAAAAAACTTTGCCTCCGCCACTGACCGCATCGTTCTTTGCTTTCAATGTTTAATTTTATTTTACAAAAAATGATGTGTCTAGCCCTTTCAATAAGCAAGCATGTTCGGCTAGCCCTTTCAATAAGCACGCATGTTCTGAAATAGTCTCTCCTAATATTCCTAAAGGAAAATGGATCAAATAAGCTCCTCCTCCTTTTTTGTATTTTGAAGTTGAACACATATGGTTCTTTAAGGGGCAACAGGTGGTGGCATTATTAGGGACTATAAGGGCTCCGCTTTGATTGCTTTTTCTACTTTTTATGGTCCAGGTACCAACACATTTGCAGAAGCCAGAGCTCCCCTTTTTGGTTTGATGCTTTGTTATAGATTAGGCTACTCCAAAGTAACGGTGGAGAGTGAAAAAAAATCATTTTTGATAGCATATGTGAAGGTGTAGTCCCTTATATGATCATATCTTTCAAAACTTTCTTACTTCCTTCCATGTCCATCTCTCATATCTATAAGGAAGGGAATCAAAGTGAGGACACTTTAGCTACCCATGGCCACTTCCATTAGGAACATTTTGAAATACCATGAAAATAATCAGTTCGTTTTTTATATGTCTAGCCCTTTCAATAAGCACGCATGTTCGGCTAATTTGGTTGAACATCGGTTATCTGCCGGTCTTGGACGTGGGTCGATTCAATCCCATTTAGTAAATAAACCAAATTATATTTTGAATCAAATAAAAAATCAACAAACATATTAATTTATGAAGGTGAATGAGAGGCAATTAATATGTTTTTGTAATAGGTTGTAACAAAAGTTTGCTGATATATAATATATAATTTATAAAAAAAATAAAAAATAAAGGTTGGTTTTAATGATGGTTCAATCATTTGGGTTAATTTGGTGCATATATTACCATAACCAAACCATGAAAATTGGTTATAGAATAACCATACGAAACATAGGTTTCTCTATTGGTACAATTATTTTGGTACCTTTTTTGTGAAGTTCGGTTATTCGATTTTTTTTCTCACCCCTACTACAAACACTCCATATCATTCGTCACTATAAAGAAATAACTGAATCAATTAAGAAACCAATGGTTCAGTATTGTTATTTTTATAACGCTTTTTATGCTCCTGCTATGCTTATATGTGTATAAATAATCAAATTGACCAAACAAACATTGAATCTAACCTTTTTTATATTTTATTTTTCTAACATAAAAAAATAAAAATAATAAAGTCTTTTATCTTGCATTTACACTTAAGAGTATTCATATTAACATTACTCATTCTAACATATATTAGGTGTTTATGAAAACAACTATTCCCTTAACACTCATTTATCAAAGTCGTGGCCAGTAACATTTTTACTTTTTTTTTCATATTCACCCCTTGATATTTCACATTTCTAAATAATACCTCTTTATCTTTCTAAAAATTCAAATATATATCTAAAACAAATTTAATTTGTTGTTGTGTTTAATATTTTTTTTTCATATTCACCCCTTGATATTGCCCATCCAGGAACTCACGGTTTTGTTTTCACTCAACGAGTTGCTCGCCCAGGCAAAACGCGTCTTGATATAGAAGGTATCCACCCCATTATAAGGAAGGCTTCGTTCTCCCCCTCAACCGATGTGGGATATTACAATCCACCCCCCTTACGGAGCCCAGCGTCCTCGCTGGCACGCCAGTCCGGCCCCTGGCTCTGATACCATCTGTAACAGCTCAAGCAAACCATACCAAGATATTGTCCGCTTTGCCCCCGATGTGTTGTCCATCTAGGAACTAACAGTTTTGTTTTCACCCAACGAGTTGCTCGCCCAGGCAAAACGCGTCTTGATAGAGAAGCTATCCACCCCCTTATAAGAAAGGATTCGTTCTCCCCCTCAACCGACGTGGGATATTACAGTTACTGTTCGAGAAGTAAGAGTAGCTGACTTATCACAATAAGTCTTCAATATGATATTTAAGTGGAGTTACTAAATTATGAGTCCACTGATAAATTTTTCAACAATATTTAGTGACAATTATGTTGTGATCAGCAACATATTATGTCATTGAAACTTAGGTTGTTGTTAACAGTTCCTTATGAATCCTCTATGAGATAGGTATGTCTGCTGACATAAGGATATATACCCCGAAATTGACATTTTGTTACATTTGAATACAACAAAGTTAGAATAAGAGTAGTCAACCGTTTTAAGTTCTCACTTCTTTTTTAAATTATAGTCTCTCGTTAGTTAAAGATATTTCAATATTTCATCAGATGCTTCACAATAATCTAGACTAATCTAGTGTTCAGCAATGTGAGCAATATCTAAACGAGTAAAGACTTTAACCTTCATAAGATTTCTAATTAATGAAGCATAAGGAAATAATTTTCATTTATCCTATTAGCTTCTAAAGGAGAACAATTTAAATATTACACGTGTAAGAATCTGCTTAGTTAAAAGCTTATGGGACGAAACTAATGTCCCATTGGATCTATCTCGGTGTATTTTGATACTCATCACATAACAGGTATCTCCGAGATCCATCATGTGAAAATATGAGTAATCAAATCTTTGACTCATGTAACATATACTTATCAAAAGAATGTCATCTATATAAGGACAAGTTTAAATTAATTGCTCCCACTTATCTTGAGGTAGGTGTACAAATTCACTTAGTTGTTGATGAAGAGAGTTGCACTATGATTTCAATCAACCCATACGTGGATTTCATTGACTTATAGAATAATTGTTCTTAACCTTCAGCTTAGTACTTTCAGGTTATTTTATGAACATGTAGGTCAATGCT
The DNA here is from genome assembly GCA_023525975.1 of Smallanthus sonchifolius. Taxonomy (NCBI): domain Eukaryota; kingdom Viridiplantae; phylum Streptophyta; class Magnoliopsida; order Asterales; family Asteraceae; genus Smallanthus; species Smallanthus sonchifolius. The sequence goes on along the minus strand of CM042018.1, from coordinate 17,436,532 downwards.
AGGGAAAGTTGTTTTAATGTCCATCTAATGTAGCTTTAAGTTATTGTAAGCTACTAGAACATTAATGATCCTCAAAGAAATCTTTGTAAAACAGGTAAGGCGATTCTTTGATAATTTATTCCTTCTTGAGTATAACCTTTAGCAATCAATCGTGCGTTTCCGTTCGGATTTTGTTTAGTTATGAACACCCTTTAGGTAATTCAACCAAATCCCAAATGTTATTCTAATTCATGGAGTCAAGCTTGCTAATAATGGCTTTATTCCATTTAGAAGATTGATTGATGCTAATGACTTAATTAGAAGAAGTAGGATCGGTAAACTTTCCAGCATCCATTTCAAATTCAGTCAGGTAGGATACATAATTATCAAAGTTAGTAGGCCTTTTGGACCTAGATGACATCCTTAGTTGATTATTGGGTTTATTATGAGTTTCAAGTTTATATATTAGCTCTTGGTTAGGTGCTTTCATTTTCAGGTATATTAGGAGCAACATTAGTTTCTAAGTGTGTAGGAGTTGATGCATTATGGTGTACAAGATGTGTAATCGGAGTTAAATTTAACGAGTCTCCCCCCCCCCCCCGCCTCTTGTACTCCTTTCAAGTCATGATAAGAACTTTTACTACTCTCATTGACCTTAGAAACTTTAATTAATTCAACATGCTTAGGGTCAACATTGTTGTGACATCCGTGATTTTTATATGAAATCTTTTATTGCATTTAGTGCCTTAATAACTTTGTGACATATCGAATTATCTCAAACATATCATAACATCACGCTATAACAATTTAGAGCATTGAGTGTTTGTTAACTTTTAAATTTTACATATACTTGTTAGCTTCTTTTCAATGAAAGGCCATAAACTTTTAAGTTGTAAAAATGAGGTTTTGTTTATAAAAGAAAAATATCATTAATAAGTTAGACATGATGCTTATAAGTTTTAAGATTTTATAAATTCTATAAAAAAAAAAGAAGAGGTATATATATATATATAAATTTATTTCCTTGGATTAAAAGTGTTATAAAATTTTGTATTTGAAAGTGGTTTTGGGAAAGTTAAAGACCAAAAGACTATTTAAGCATATTACAGGGACTAAAAGTGTAAAAAAATATGATGAAGTTTCAGCTCCCCCCCCCCCCCCGTTTTTCCGGCACCATTTTCCGGCCGTCCATCGTTTTTCCGACGACAACATTTAAAACCCCAAATCGCTATCAAATCGAACCGGTTTCATATCTCCGTTCAAACCGTGATTCCCGGGATTTCAGTTACACATTTACAAGCTGTAAAATTCTTTCATTTAGAGTTAATCTCTATCCCAAAAGTCACGGGATTTCCTAAATGATGAAAACGCGTGTTCAAACCTTTAAATATCAATGAATTCGTTCGTTTCAGAATCATCACACTCGCTAATCCTCTCCCCTACTTGAAATCGTTCAGCCGTGCGCCATATAACCACCGCCCCCACCGGAATCCCGACCCTAGCCGCTGGGGATCGATTCGTGCACCATTTTCAGGTTTGTGACCACCTTCATACTCGTTTTTACATTCTAATGCTAAGCCCTAATGTTGTAATACCCATTTGTGAGTAATGAGATTCGAATTGGAGGATTAGGGTTTGTTTGGGGAAGATGATACCTGGAACCTTCGGGTTAAAACTAATTTATTCTTGTTTCTGAACAAACTCAGCAACCTAGAGCAACCGGTTAAGGCTCTAAGCCTCTCTAGTACTTGTCACAGGTTCAAGACCTGCTTCACCATTTTTTTCTCTCTCTTTTCTCTGCTTTTGTCACTCTTGTAAGGACCCTCACACACACACACACACATATATATATATTTATGCATGCATTCTTATAAAGATAAAAGGGTTAAATCAATTATTTATAATTATAACAAAACACTTATAAATAATTTTGATATCTATACTTGATTTTATGATTATAATTCTTTTAAATAAAAAGCATATTCATAAAAATTATTATTTAAAAATAATAATAATAAACATTTTAATTATCACAAATGTATAACAAATAGTATTTCATGTACACATTATTTCGATATCACTATATATTTTCAAGAGTGTGACAAACTTAAAGGGTATTTTCATAAACCTTTTTTTTTTAATTAAAACATTAGAAACAACATATTAGTAATAATGTGATTTTATTTACAAATTTTGATGATTTTATTTATCTCATTTATAATATTAGTAGTACTAAATAAATAATCCTACGATTTAGACTCTCCTAAATAATAAAATTACAATTCGCTTAACTAATCTATTTATTTTAAATTATATCATATTATTCCATCATAATAACCATTTTTAACCTAGCTGTCTTAATGAGCTATTAACTATATTAAATTTGCAAATTGTACTTATTATTGGCACCTAAAATTCTTTTTTATAAATAAGATTTATAAAGCATTGTTTCATTTATATATTATCACTTTAGTTATCGTTAAAGAGCGAATCATTAATATTCTTTCGTCCGTCCACCCATTCCAATCCTATTGCCCCAAATCGTTTCATTTCTATTTCTTTTAATATTAATTATTGATCCATTATACTTGGCAAACATAGGTTAATCTTGTGATTAGCTAGAACACTTGTGCAACAAGAACTTATTTGTGTGACTTTCAAGCTACTTATTGCAAGGTGAGTATACATAGCCCCTTTTACTCTTTTACATTTTTGGGGTGAAACATGAACACTACTCAAACTACTGTTTACATTTACACGAACAACACAAGTACAAATCCTATTTACATTCATGTGTGCAATTTGAGCTTTATGCCCGAGTGCTAGTTGTGCTAACTTTTGTATGCGATTATGTGCAATCATTAACTATTCAAGCCGACGGTTTTCAATGATAGATCTATTGAGTCTGACAAACCCACCTGGTTGAGGTGATTGATACCGACAACACAATTTGCATGCTAGTTACAAAGGTTTGATTGTACTTGGTTACACAATAGCTGCTCCCCATAAATGTCTTATTTTATCATGATTGTAAGGATTTGTTTATTCACATCTATATACTATCTATGTACAAACCTGTGTATGCTCACCAACTTTTTAGTTGACCTTATTTTATTCATGTTTCAGGTACAAAAGTGAATTGAACAAGCTTGCTACACTTAGGTTGTGGACCTAGATAATTAAAACAAATGAATATGTTATGTATTTCAAATATTCTTATACTGTTGTATTTGGAATTATGAATGGGAAATGTAACGTTATAATATATTAAACTTTAGTCAACCATGTGCTCATGAACAGTCTACATGTCCCGCCCCGACGTTTCCGCCGTCGGTTGGGGTGTGACAATTGTATCTAACATTTGAAGACCAATAGATTCTAATAGAGAAACAACTCAGTGATGTTTATGTTAGTTTCTCTTGTTGAGGTTTACTAATTTAGTTATGGTGAGGAATCTAAGTTTGCCCATATATTAGTATCTATGAGACTTCGTTAGAAGTAGCATTAGATTCTAAGAAGACAAGTTGTGATGGAGCAGTATCGTGTACAAGAGGTGTAGTTTGAGGTAAGAACAAGTTGTTACTCCCCCACCTCTTGCAACTTTTGTAAGCTATAATTAGAACACTTGGTGCTCCCACTGATCTTTGAGGTCTCTAGGAACTACATATGACAAGTTTCAATTATGCGCGTGACGTGGGAACCTTTCATATATTTTAGACTTGATTTCCTTATCGTCCAAAATTTCATAAGAAATTTTATAGACAAATTTAGAAGGAATTCTATTAAGTATATATGAATTGATATCTTTAAAGCTTTGGGCTGTAGGAAACAGATTAGATACAAGTAAATATTCTTCTAAATGATAAATGAATTATGTCTAAATATTCCATTTGGGATAACTTATGGTGGACCCTCATTTATTCCCTTAGGGCTTTTAACACATGATTTAAAGTCACTGAGAATGAGATTTGGTAACAATTCATCATGCATTGGCATGTTCATGATTTCTCATAAAATTTGGTCTTAATGGATGAAGTGTATAGGTCTCATTTATCTTTTGTTAAATTTTCATTTTCATGATAACAAAAGTTGTGAAAGTTTATTGTATCAGCTAGTTCTATGTCATAAAGGTTTCTATCCAGATAATGATATCCAATAATGAGAGAGTTTAAGTTAATGATGACTTTGTTTTGGCCATGCAAACCTCATAACTATCAAAGTGTAGCTATATTATTGATACTAAATTCCGAGTATTCTCCAGAATATGTAAGGTATCATAAAACCTAATACAAATACAATTATATAATGGTTCTATGTAGCCTTAACATTTAAATCCACCACTAACTTCTCATCTTATTAGTTAAATTCCGGTAAGGAAACATATAGAACTAGACTCAACGTATCATGTGTTGATTGGAATATTAATATTAGCAGACTCAAAAAATCATTAATTAGTGACTACTTTATCTTAGCAAGCTAGTCCCTTGGTTTATGGATTGTCTCATTGCTTATACCTAATATAATGACATAGTTTTACAGTGAGACTCCTCCTTGAGGAACGTAGAGCTGGAAATAGTACTTGTATTTTGTTTCTAGACCTTAGAGCTATCCTCTGTATAGTAACTTTTCTTCATCTTTTTAGGTTTAGTGGTAGTGAGGTGAATAACATCCAGTTTTTCAGTTTTAGGCTTTCCTTTTCCTGTACGTATGTTGCTATCAATACACTCATTTTCCTTTGGTACTTCTGAGTGTTATAGTTGATTTTTAAGGAAACTAATCGTACTAGTGGAAAAAAAATATTATGTACGCACTGAAAAACTTCACTGATTTCCATGTTTAAGCCCTTAGTTTATGGGTTATGTCAATGTATATGATGATGTGTTCACAGATGCCACTTAACCTTTTATTTAGAATTAGAATGTTTGCATGCGTCTTAGAAATTATTTTGATTCTTCCATTTCCACAAAGAATACATTAGTCTTAGGAAATTTAGAATCTGAAGTAGCTCCCCTGATAGCAATCATAAAAGGAGTTCTTATTACCATAAGAGACATTGTGTTTGACTTATCCTATTTTTTATGCTTTACTTTTCTTTTGTAGTACTTCTGTCAGAAAGAGCAATAGGAGTGTCATGTCTTAAGGGATAATCAAGACTCAATAAGAGCAAATATTTATGGAAACCCTTAATTAAGCAAAACTCATCTTAGAACCTAGAGTGAAAATAAGGAACAAATAGCTAAAGAAGAACTTAGAGTGATCTATAGGGTAATAATCTAAGGCAGACAGAAATAATAAATTAAATAAGGTTCTACTTAAGAACAATTATATTATGAAGATGTGATAAAATCTATTATAACATCAAATTAATAGATTAATTAGGTTCTACTTAAACAATGTAACATATCACCTTTGGACAGAAGTAAGACATTTGTTTAGTATTAGGAACAATTTAATAGTGAGTATGTGCAGTAAGAATGTAACACATCATATTTGGACAGAAGTGAAACATTTGTTTAGAATGCACATAATTAGGTTCACGAAACACAAATGTAACACATCACCTTTGGGCAGAAGCGAAACTTTAGGTGTTATTTAAGTTAATCATGTTTTAATATCATAACATGCACTAAGTTATAATGCTTAATTAAGCTTAATTAAGCTTGAATAAGTTTACACATGCATCACATCACTTTTGGGCAGAAGTAAAGCTTTACGTGTTATTCAAGTAGGTTTTTAAAGTTTTGAAAACATTTAATTTTAAGGTTTAACAAAACTAAAACTAAAGCATTCATTAATAGCAAACCTCCCTGTTAGCGCACATATAAGGCTAGGTTCACGGCTCAGTAAAGGTTCACGACTCAGTAAGGGTTCACGGCTCAGGTAAGGTTCACGGCTTGGGTAAGGGTTCACGACTCAGGTAAGGTTCACAGTTCATGTAAGGGTTCACGGCTCAGTTAAGGGTTCACGGCTCAGGTAAGGTTCACGACTCCATAAACATAACCCGTGAACTTAAGACCCGTGAAGTTAAACCGTGAAACATAAACCGTAAACTCAGAATCGTGAACTATACCCGTGAAGTAGAATACCCGTGAACTAGAATACCCGTAAACATAAAATACCTATGAACTGATAAAAACGTGAAGCAAAAACCGTGAAGGTGATCCTTATGAGGCAGTGCGAAAATTAAGGGATTTGATTGTGTTTTAAATTTCGAAAATCATCTAAGTTGTTAAGTATATCCAAGTTTCTTTATTTAAAATTATAAAATAATATTTTAATTCGAAATCTTGGAGATAAAGTTACAAGATTTTAGAAAAAACACAATCAACATCCTAATTTATCCCAAAATAAGGGGATTTTCATCGAAACAAATGATGAACACGAAAAACAGTTTATGAATATCAGATAAATTGTTCTTCAGTAATATCAGATAAAAACCTGGAATCGAAATCTTGAAACATAATTCTTTAACAGATTTCAAAAATATTTAAGGATCTCGGATTTTAGGAGATCAAAACCATGATATTTTTACAAAAACAGAAAACCGTGAACATTAAAGAAAACGATTTTTCCAACGGTTTTAACAAAACTTTTGTTCTTCGATTTTAATTCCAGTTTAGGGAATGAAACAAGAACTAATTAAGAAGCATACTCTCTGATGCCACATGTTGATCAGTTCTTGAAACATGATAATGGAAAACAAATAATAATAATAATAAATCATACCTGATAAGCTAACCGCAGAGAGGGAAGACTTCATGATCTATGATCTGGATCGGGTTCCGATTTAAGGTGTACGGTTAGGATGACTTAGCGTGAGAAGTAACTCACGGTTCAGAGAGAAAGGGACGAATTTAGTGGTGATAATATTGAATGATTCATTAGTCAATTTCCTCTAATTATCTCTCTATTTATATGTACACCCATTGGGAAACCCATTAATGACCCATTAAAAGTAAATAGGCTCATCAACTAATTACTAGCCATAGGTTAATAAATAAATAAATAAAACATTTGATCATTTAATAATAAGATAAATGATTATAAGAGGCACACAATAAATCGTGTATTACAGAAAATACATCATATTACTAGACTACTAGATAATGGATTACAGAAAATGTAAAGGTTTTCAACCAGAATTTGGACGATCAACTAGAGGGGTAAGTTTTGAGACGTCATGAAATTAATCCATGTCTAACACGATTGATAAACATGTTGTAATTTGGATTGACATGTTTAACTCGTTTAAAAAGATCAAAAACATTAGCCCGCTTTAAAAATAAAAATATATACATTTTATAAGGTTAACCCGTCAACCGTTTACAATCCATTTAACACATTTATTACAACTCATTTGACTTGTTTAGATAAATGGTTCACGTACGGATTATGTTTGGGTTTATACGATTTTAAGTGTGTTCGGACTAAAGTTGATGTCTTTGACACGAATAAATATATGAGTTATGTTCGAGTTCATCAACTTAACCCGACATGATTAGCACCCCTACCGCTAACCACTTGATAAACTATAGTACAAAGCTACGGACAAAGTCCGGAAGACCAAACATTTAAATGTATTCTGACACTGCATGGGTGGTAGTGTGTTTGTACCCTAAAAGGCACCGGTCTTTGAAGTTATCTAAACGGAGCATACCTTGGGCGGAATGCCACCCAACAAATTATGGTAAGTAGTGAGGTGCTTTTCAGTTTTCATCACTACACTGCACATATTAAATAAGGAGCAATGTCGTGACGGTGGTGAAGTCTTTTACCCTATAAATACTCCCCTCGATGATGAAGGAGTTTATTTCATTCTCTTTTACATTTACATTGTACTACTTTATTTTAGAGTTTGGTCACGGGGACTAACCCTCATGGCAAGCCTAACAACGCGTTTATTAGTATTAGTCGAATTCCAGAATAGGCATTGCATTAGATTTTTTGTTACAACATTTGACGCCATATGTTGGGCGGCCAAACACAAACTGCAATATATTACAGCTAATATTGCCGAAAACATTCAACCTACCCATTCCAATGCTCCAAAAACCTTGGTGAATGACACCATTAGGGACAATGGGACATGGTAACATCCACTAGACATGTTGTAGGAATTTAGACATCGTCTCCTACCATTATTTCACCTAGTTTTGTTTGACAAAACTATATTTACACTTAATGGCGGAAAGTACATAACGGGTGGACAAATGAGAGGAGTTCAAGTGCAACTGTCATTACACTTGTTTCTCGGCCAACGTTTCCAGCCTTATTCGGGCTAGGAGTGATACAACTATTGATAGTATCAATATTCGATAGACATTCTGTTGTACTCCGCAATCATATCATCCTATCATGAGTTTCCTTATACTTAGAATATGTCAAATGCATCCCCCACCCATTTTAGTGCTAGGATTTCCCGTTAGGTTTTACAGATAAATCATAGCGGAAGCCTTGATTAAATAATCAAAACGAGAAACCTGATACAATGATCCATTTTCAAAACAGAAAAAACCCGATTCACAACCATAACATGTTTAGAAAAACTTACCTGAACTAGTTCGTGAGAATTAACACTGAAAGGTTGACACAATGTGATAACGTAACAGGATTACTAGTCTAATCGAATAAATCCAAAATCAATACGATCTCAATCGTGTAAATTCTTGATCTTGTCCCTTAATTGTGATCTGACTCAAAACCTAAATGAACTGGAAAACTGGCCAGTTGTGTTCGACGATCAGCGTCAAAAAGGAGACGGCGACAACGAAGATAGGAGAGGCGACGTCGATGGAGTGTGGTTATTTAGGGTTTTGATTAGTATCAACTAAAAATACCAACTACTTCACCTTTTAATTCACCCCTTGATCCCTATTTATAATCTCCTAAACCCTAATTAGCAAATCTTGAGCTCGAAGTTATTTATTATATCTTAGCCCATTATACTTAATGAACAAGGCCAATAAATTAATTAAGTTAATGATTAATTTATACATATACATATATACTATACGTATATACATACACATTATTATTTTGACTATTAAATAATAATGATAATTATTTATATAATTTCAATTATGTAAATAATTAATAAACCATTTTAATTAAACAAATAAACAATTATCCTCAAATAATGTTTAATTTAAATTTTTTTATAATAATTATTATTATCTTAATAATAACCAATTATTATTATTTAAGGATTATAACTCTCAAATTGGATTCACTATGAATGCTTAAACTTATTCAAAGGTATCAATGGCTTACACTATTCGTTGTGTGACCTAAATAGTCAACTTCACTAGCAGTATTGATTTATGTCGATACTTGGGCATACTATATCCAATAGTCTCCTATTTGCTAGTGATAGACGTCTAGTCAGATCAAATGTAACTTTAACATGTTCATATTAGCCAAATACCAATATAGATTAAAAAAAACAACGCTCTAGCTTTACTCATGCCTTACAACGTGCACCTCTCGTCTAACTTGAGGTATGAACATTAGTAGTTTTGGGTACACTAGATCTTGATCTATGTGTATACAGTATACTTTGCTAATAGTGTTGTCTCAATATATGTTGATTGGTCAGCATCTTCTTGAGATTTATAATGGACTCATTCATTCAAACATCTCTTATGTATGTACCCAAGGCGAATCTTAATGTGGGCCAGAGGGGACCCAGGCCCCTCTCTCATACTTTTTTGTTTAGAAGTATTGATTTCGGTACACTAGGTTTATTTCATATTAGTTATAGTGCCTGACCCTCTCATAATCCAGATGAAAAGCTCAAATCTGTTCCACAAATCCACTAAAAAAATTTGTTTTCCCCTACATTTTTGTTCAGAAGTATTGATTTCGGCCCACTATGTTTATTTCATATTAGTTATAGTGTTTGAGCCCCTCATAATCTAGATGAAAAGCTCAAATCTGTTCCACAAATCCACTAAAAAAAATTTGTTTTCCTTACTTTTTTGTTCAGAAGTATTGATTTCGGCCCACTAGGTTTATTTCATATTAGTTATAGTGTTTGGGCCCCTCATAATCTAGATGAAAAACTCAATTCTGTTGCACAAATCCACTAAATTTTTTTTGTTTTCTCCACTTTTTTGCTTAGATGTATTGATTTCGGCCCACTAGGTTTATTTCATATTAGTTATAGTGTTTGGGCCTCTCCTAATCCAGACCATAGCCCAAATCTTTTCCACAAATCCACTAAAAAATTTGGTTTTTTTATTTGTAATATTTTCGGCCCACTCAATTTAATTGTTCAAGTTCCGCCACTCTGTATACACCCAATAATTTGTGATTAACTTTCATCTATAGACTAGATAAATCACGTGGAATTTGACTTGGAATTGTGGAAAATGACCAAAGCTTAAGTGACAAACATCTTTCTTTACACTAAAGGAAGATGACTTTTCTTTATCTTTTTTTTTCCCGGTTTGACTGTCACTGCCTCATTTGTTCAAGTCCTTTTCTTTTCTTTGACTTATTTTTTTGATTCGAAAAGCTTTCATTTACGTAAGATTCCATCCAGATTTTAATCTTATTTCTATACAAACCTTGTTTTACAAAAATCTTAGTTATTTTATAGAAACTTGAATTAATTTGTTTTTATAAAAAATATTCATGAGTGAATAGTTCTTGATTTTGCTTCAATCACTTCTTCATTTTGTACTAGTTGCATTGTTGAAGCAAACTTGCGTGTATATAAAATATATGATCTTATTTTTTTATCATCATCAAAATAAGCAATTATATATTGGGCATGCATGCACCAAAATTTACGTATGTTGATAAGCTACTTCCATCATGTGTTAACGGATCAATTTTGTACAAAACTATGTAATTTTCGAAAGATTGGTTTTGTAAACCTAGGATGAAAAACAACTTTTTTGATATAGTTTAAGGAAGTCTCCCTCAAATGTTGAACAAGTTGGGAATGCCAGCAGATTTGAAATTCTTTAAAAGTATACCTTATAATCAAACTTGAAATAGTGTTTCAATTTATGTTCTTATTACAAAATCTGTCTAAGATCTTAGGGTGATACAATAACTCACCACTAAGAGCATTTACAACATGTGCTCTATCTTCATCAATATTATTCAAAGATTTATTCTATTTTGTACTTTTATCAGGATCTCTATCTCCATTTTCATCATCTTTAAATTTTAGAGTTTAGCAAATAAAGATTCTCTAAATATAGAGATCAATTTTCATCGATCTTTATATTTTTTTGTGAGTGTCTGGGAAAAAGAAAAAAATAATAAAATAAGTGTTTGTGAGTGAGATGAAGATAGAGAGATAGAGAATGAGACGTGGAATGTTAAATCAAATTTAAAAATAAAGTTGAAAAACGATAATATTTAGTTAAGTTATAGAAATTAAAATAAAGATAATACTATGAACGTTCTATGTGAATATTCTAAAGCTTAAACGTGTGTGCTAGAAATGAGATAAACTCTCATCCCCAACCTTCAATACTTTGTAAAATTAAAAAAAATATATTAATCCCACACTAGCACATTAAAAAAAAGAAAATAAAAAATAAATGTCACGTCAGTATGTTAAATGCATTATTAGCATGGAAACCTGTTAAACATGTAAAAAGTATTTGATCAGGAGGTTACATGAAAATTGAGTGATTAAATTGGGACAAAAAAGTTTGAGTAAAGTGTCATTTTCGTCCCTGTGGTTTGGTCATTTTAGCCACTTTCATCCAAAAAGTTTTTTTTAGCTTTTTCATTCCTGACTTTTCAAAATCTATCCATTTTCATCCAATTAACTAACTCCGTTAAAATATTACCGTTAAATCAGGGGCATTTTCGCCTTTTCGAAATTCCTTTTATCAAACTTACTCCCACCCTCTTTAGTCATCACCGACCTTCATGATATTCATTCTCTTCCACCGCTGGCCAAAATTGATTTCCAGATGGCGAAGACCAAAAGTCAAAATCGATTGCAAATACCGAAGCTTTCTTCTTCATCTAGCATGATTTGAAGGGTGGTTGCGGATCTCAATTTGAAGGGGGGGGGTTATTTGACCTAGGCGTTCAAGATGAAGTGCAGGGTGCGATGAAGACGAGTACTGCAAATTGGAAAATCGAAGTCGATGCTACGAAGGACGAAAGACACGATTTTAATGAAACATGGCAGCCGGTGGTGGTGTTAACTGTGCACGGCGATGAAAGACACGATTTTAAGGAAATCAAACAGAACCACACAAATCAAAAAATCAAACAGGTGTGCTTCAACTTTTCGTTTAATGAAATCAAATAGAACCACAAACCTTTGATCGAAGCCACACAATTGGTAATTTTGGGATTCTTTTTGGGGGTGTTGTGGTTCCTCAATTGGGTCATCGAGGGTTATGGTCGCCGGAAACGGAGAAGAAGGGGGGAGAGGGTTGGGGTTGATAAAAAAAGAATTTTGAAAAGACGAAAATACCCTTGATTTAACGGTAATATTTTAACGGGGTTAATCAATTGGATGAAAATGGATAGATTTTGAAAACTCAAGAACGAAAAAGCTAAAAAAAATCTTTTTAGATGAAAGTGTCTAAAATGACCAAAACATAGGGACGAAAATGACACTTTACTCAAAAAGTTTAAATAACTTTTCCATTCATAACAATATAATATAATAACACCAAATATTTTATTACAATAAAATAGGTTTGCTACAAATTTTTACCTAACTAATTATAAGCAAGTTACGATTCCTGAAGCAGTTAAATAGTTCTATCATGACTAGTGTTTTATAAAGAGTGCAAAGAATTTTCTTTAGAAAGTGTTGAAAAAAAAATCAATAAGATGAGAGTAAAACTAAGAATTTCTAAACTCGATTAGAAAATTGGATAATATTTTTTTCTCTAACCACATTCCTCTTATAAGAATCTCACTTTCCTCGTATGCTATGTATAGTGGTTCGCTAGAGGGGCGTGACAAGAGCCACCTCCGGCAGTCATGGCGTGACACACCGCGCCGCTCGATGGCGTGAGAAGGGGCGTCGGCCGTTCACTGTGAGCACAACCACGACGTGAGGGAAATCAAAAGTGTTCCATGGACCAATCAGTGCTTAACACCTCACCATCTCTATTTCTTATTATTTTAATTTAATATTTAGTTTTAAATTTAATTTGATTTTTGTTTAAATAACTCGTTCCGGGTAATTATTAAAAAAAATATATACGGGCTTCCTTATATTTTTTTTCCTAAACATATCAGTATAAATTTTAATGAACCCGGGGTTGTTTTAAATATATATATATATATATATATATATATATATGTATATTTTGGTTTCGTACGTGGTTTTGACACATGTTTGGAACTTTGGATCGACATTTCAGATCATAAGTAATTGTTTTAAAAATTAATATCAGTAGTTTAAAAAAATAATAAAATGAATCAAAAAAATTTAAAAAGGGTGGTCACACTCACTAACCACTACACACTTTAGTGAGTGTGACCAAAGTCACTCCTTATGAGGGGTGAGCAAACCATAACCGTTAACCGATCCGCCATCGAACCAAATTAACCGTTAACCGAAATTAACAGACGGTTATGGTTAAGGTTCTTTAATTAACCGATCAAGAGGTTATGGTTATGGTTAAAGGTGTCCATAACCGAACGTTAACCGAACCGATACAGCCCTATGCATAACATATATCCACAAAATATAAATGATTTCTCCCATTCACTATGGTGATGGTTAAGGGTGCACAAAATATATATTCACAAATATATACATAAATTTTTCTATCCATTTTCAAAGAAATTTGTAGATAACTAATGCATTAATTATGAACTTATGACTAGAAAAAAAATAATATTACTAACATAATCTCATGTCTTTTACTAAAAAATATGATTCGTGATTACGGAATGAAAGTGGTTAATTAACCGAAACCGACCCATAACCTACGGTTAACCGAAAAGCGGTTAACCGACCAAATGGTTATGGTTATGGAAAAAGGGTTTAACCGGCATAACGGTTATGGTTATGGTTATGAAAGAGGTCAAAACTGACCATAACTGACTTTGCACACCCCTACCTTATGTGACACTGTTTTTTTGCTCACACTCGTTAACCACTGTAGATAAGATAGCCTAAACTAGCAAGTAAAAGGTTGCTTAATTTGAGGAACTCTAAAAGGAAATCACCTTCCGAGACAATCTAGATATTTCCTTGGAGCTATATGATCATTAAAATTAAAGAAACAAAAGTTCTTTGACAAACAAAGGGACCATTGTGAATTTGTGATCACACACGTTACCTAAATTTAACTTTTAATAACACTAAAGAGGTGATGCATAGTATGCACGTCATTTCCTCCACGAGAGGTATCATGTTCAAGTCCTGTCATAACCTTTTGAAGACCACATATCTCGCGTAAAACAACTTGAATGATCCTATTAGTTATCAGAGTATTGACGGGTCTTGTAAATTTTTCAGTAACAGATTCTCATGGTAAAAATAATTACTTTTTAACATAAATCAAAATTACTAAGTAGTTTATAAAACCAGTTAAAGTCGGAAATTAAAATTCATAATTTCATATTTTTTTTTAAATAAACAAAATGCAAGCAAGTATATACAAAAGTTGTATCAAATAAAATTGTTATATTAAATAAAACTTATTAACCTAGGGTCGAATTTCTATGAATGTCATTATGGGGTATTTAACGTAACTATGAAGTTAATGACACGACTAATAACTTTAGTCCACAAACATCTTTATCAAAGTTAGGTAATACCCAATAAAACTAACTCTATAATGTGATCTTTATTATTTTATAATTTAAAAATAAATAGTTATAATATATATAATTATAAAATTAATTACACGGATGATCTTTGTGGTTTACACGGATTTCACTTATGGCCCGTAGAAATGGGAAATTACAGGTTTGGTCCAATAGTTTGTACGAATGTAACATAATTAGCCCCTGAGTTGGATGTCAGTTAACTCTTCTGTTAAAATTTTCAAAAATAACCAAAATACCCCTTAAATAAAAAATAAATAAATAAAATCCCCACTTGTCTTCTCCGTCACAGCTACCACCACCGCCACTGCTACTGCTATAGTTGAGGCCGCTTCAACTGCATTATAGTAGTAGCAGTGGTTACCTAGTTTCTTGCAATTAGATGGCCCTGTTAGCACCTTGGAAAATCAAGTCTCCTCTGACCGTTCATATCAACAAAATGAAAATATACAAACTAACCTTGATTGTTTAGCCGATAATCATGAATCTCCATCTCCAACAGCCCCTGCTGGCCGACCAGAGAAACTGATGACGCAAGATTCCCCGCCGGCAAACCCCGATGCCGGTAATCCAACGGCCGTACTGAATTCGGAAAAGGTAACGACGGCCTCGGAGAATCAACCTGTTTTCAATACGAACTATGAAGCTAGGGACGATTCGTTTTGCCAAGAAAGAGCTCCAACGACAGGAATCGATACTGGTAATCTAACGGCTCCTTTGACCTCGGATAAGGAGATGACGGTGGTGGTAGTTGTGTCGGAGAAGACAAGTGGGGATTTTATTTATTTATTTTTTATTGAAGGGGTATTTTGATCATTTTTGAAAATTTTAACAGAAGAGTTAACTGGCATCCAACTCAGGGGCCAAATGTGTTACATTCATGCAAACTATTGGACCAAACCTGTAATTTCCCATTTCTAAGGGTCATAAGTGAAATCTGTGTAAACCACAGACGCCATCCGTGTAATTAATTCTAATTATAAAATCTAAAGTCCGCTAAAAGAGAAAAAAACTGTTCATTTGGAACATATTGGGCAAGAGAGAAAAAAACTGCTCACTTGGAACAGGTTGTGCAGCGCAGTGTAAAACTCTTATCCGGATGGTTTTGAGATTTCATTTTTAAATATAAAATCACTAGGTTAGAATCGGTGTATCAGACATGTTGAATTACACAGATTGAATAAATGTAATATTATATATAGTAATAAAAAATTTATATATTTGAAAACCGGTGTATTTAAACATGTTGAATAAAATATAATATAATCTGTTAACACAATCACTCGTCAAAATATGCAATTAAAATTTGTATTTTGACGTGACAGTTATAAATTCTTTTAAGTTAAATTTTAAAACATTTTTTCCAATTAGGTATTATTTTTTTTATGTAATTGATAAATATTAATTAATATTAAATTCATTTGATTAATGATATATTAACTTTAACTATCTATAATAAATAACAAATATCCATAACTAGATTTATATTAAATATTAATATAATTATTTAATATGAGAGAGGCGAGAAAAGAATGTTGAGGATGCACCAAAATATGACATGTGTCTCTTAAGATTTTTATTTATTAGTATACTAGGTTAGAATCCCGTGTATTACACGGGTTGAATAAATATAATGTTATATACTTAGTAACTAAAAGTTTATGTTTTTAAAACTTGTGTAATACACGAGTTGAATAAATCCGTGTATTACACGGAATGAATAAAATATAATGTAATCTATTAACTTTTATACACTTGTCAAAATGAAACAATGTAAATATATGATTAAAAAAATTTATTTGAATCCTAGCTGGTTATAAAATTGTTTTCAGTTTGTAGAGTTTATAAAAATATGATTGAACAAACTAACTGATGATAAACACAATTTTAAATTTAAAAATGTGTAGATAAAAATTAAAACAAATAATTAATTTAGTTGCCTAAAATAGTGGAGTTGATTATTAATAGGAGAGAGAAGCGGGAAAATGAGAATGAGGAGGTCTAGAATTGTGACAAGTGTCCTATTTTATTTGTTTATTATGTAGTATAGATAGATATAGATATGTGCTCTTGAAGGTAAATCAAACATGGTGTTAGCCCCTTTGGTTTGCGTGCACAAAAAAATGACACGTGTCTCATAATTACCGTTTAAATAAATTCAAACATATAAAAAGTAAACAAACGTAAATTTCAAGATGAAAATCAAAATTTTAATAAATTTAAATAACTAGTATGATTGTGGATTTTGAAATGTGTAAAAGAATAAATAGCTAAGGCCGGGGGTATACCAGCGTGGACAAGGCCGTGGGTCTGAGCTGGATGACGTGGGTCTGTGGAACACCGCGCCCTCTATGCGTGGACCGCGGCCGTGGCTGGGTTCCGTGTAAGTCTCCACGCTCGTGGAATGGGGAGTGCAACGACATTATAGCCGTTTGAGGTGGGCCAACGATCATTATAGCCGTTTGAAGAGTCACTTTGAATAGAGACCGTGAAGCCACTCACGATCATTTTGTTTAGTTATTAATCTACTTAATTAGTAAAAAAAATAATCATTAAATTTAATTAATAAAAAATATGATATGACAATGTGAAAATATGAAAACATTTCACTCAAATGTGGAGAATTGTGGAATCTGATGAGATGTAAAAGGGAGTTGGAATTTGAATGAATCCTTCAAAATTTGAAAGTATGAAGGGATATGGAGTTGTTGAGTATACATCTTACGGGTCGTTTGGTTCACAGAATATTTTATAAAAGAACTAAAAATTAATTGGAATTTGAATGGAATCTTTTAAAATTTGATAAGATGTTTGGTTAATAGAGTTATTATTGGAATTGGAATGTTGAAAATATGAAAAGACAAACTTACCCTTAATAACAAAAGGGAGTAGACCGAGATCCATAATCATCCTGCTAAATTGAAGCGCTGACCTTAGCGGCCTCCGTCTCCTAAAGAAAACCGACACCTTCGTTAAAACGTCGTGCAAAATTGTAGCTTCAACTACCAAACCTAATCTGTTATTTCGATTTGTATTACCAGGTCCAGTTGTGTTTTCCTATTTGTGGAACTCGATTTCCATCAGTCTTCATGAAAGCTTCATCGAAGATTTCTAGAACTCTCAATGTCAGTTCGAAGCTTCATCAAGGATTTTTGTTTCTGTTTCATAGAACTCAAAATTTATGAAAGTATTTTTTGTTTTACGTGTAAGAATTCTGATGGAAGCTTCACCTATATGTTTCTGTTTCATATATTTTGACAATGGAACTGATTTGTGGTTTACGATTTTTGGAACTTGATTTGATTTTAATTTATGTTTAGATGAAATTCCAAGATGATGATCATATTTTTGGATATAAATTTTGAGGATGTTTTGATAATCTTTGAACATTCCATTGGAATATTCACAATTCCATTATACATTGGGAAGGAAATTGAATTCTATTGATTAAGGAAAAAATTTTCAATTCCAATTCTAATTCCCTGTTTTACTAACCAATGTTTTTAGAACTGGACCGGACAACGAACCGGACGTCTCAGAGGTTCACTGGTCGGACCGGATTCAAGAACCGGATGACGCAATAAATAATATAAATATTCATAAAATTATATAGAAAAATATAAAAATTCCAAATACTACATATACAATCATTTAAACAATTTTGAGTCAAGGACGAGGGTTGTAGGTCTGTAGGAATTTTAATTCTTTTGAATCTTCAATTTTAATTTTGATAAGAGTTTTGAAGGACCTGTGGCAGCGTATAAGTTAAAAGAAAAGAGCCAAATTGAGTTAAAAGTGTAAATAGAAGTATGTAGGAGGACTATAGGATAAAAAAGATAAAAAATAGTAAAAAAAAATTAAACTACCCGGTTCGACCACCGGTTCGCGGTTCGACAGTTGAATCGCTTGAACCGCCCGGTTCAACCAGCAAACGGTCTCAGATCATGTAACCGGACCGATGAAGGTCACGGTTCCCGGTCCGACCGGCCGGTCTGGTCCGGTCCGGTTTTAAAAACATTGTTAGTAACCAAACATTGATGAAATGTTTCCAATTCCAATTATAATTTCAGTGAAATCTATAAACCAAATGGAACCTTAGTCTAAGTGGGCCTCATGCTTATATCTTTCATCCTCAATATATTCACATCCATCATTCATAATTCAAGTTTTCAACCACCCACCATGAATGGGTATAAAATGTATAATTACCATTGAAGAGTAGGTAAAGAAACTTGAACTCGTTTAAAAAGAAAGACTACATTTTTTTAGATGAAAATTATTATATTTTCTAACTAGAAAAAATCGTTACATCTAACCCTTTAAAAAATTCTAAATATGATAGGTGTTATCAAATTATAGAAAATTAAAATTGACAGTTTAGATTAAAATAAAATAACTAACTAGACGTGTGAATTACTACAATCTTCGATTCACACATTTAGATTAAAATAATAACTAAATAATCAAAAACTTAGAAATTTAAAAAAAAATTTCAGCGTCCGTCACTCATCGCCGGTTTAATTGATCCGACAAACTGAAATCATCCGATTTTCAAAGTGATGATAATACTTGAAAAACTGATTACAACCATAATGACATCCCCTTGAATGGGTCCTACGTCATCATCTCACTTATCCCTTCATATCCACTGGTTATGATTAATTGTGAGTAGTCCAACAAAGTAAAGAAAAAACCACTTACAATTACGTGGCAACCATTTGTGGTCCGAGGAAACTTGTGCCATACGGCATCTGCCGAGGATTGCTTATTCAATAGTTTTGATCGTAAGCTAAGGGAAGTGGTTCCATATTTCCACACCCTTTCACGTCAGTGTCATATCAAATTTTACAGTCTTTTCTCATTATTCACGTTAGATGGAAATGGTTCTATATTTCTACACTGTCACGTCATTTTTTTTTCTAATTTAATTTAATATTAATTTATTTTAATAATTTAAAAAGTAATTAATAATAAAAAAAGAAAATAACATCTATACTATCTAATAAATAAAGGTTTTTTAATGACACGTGTCGCCTCCATCTTCATTCTCATCATTTTTTCTCCGTTTCTCTCTCTTATTAAATATACTTGTATCTTTTAATAATAATATTATTTTATATAAAGAGTAAACTTCGTTTTTGGCCCCTGTGGTTTGGCCTGTTTAACCCTTTTAGTCCAAAAAAAATCTTTTAACATATCAGCCCCTGAGGTTGTATTTTTGTAACCATTTTAGTCCATGATATTAATTCTGTTAACTTTTCTGTTAAGTATAGGGGCATTTTAATTATTTTATTTTTAAGTAAACTAGTTAATATTTTCAGTTCAATAAAAACTTTTTTAAGCTTTTTCATAAAACTTTATTTCTACTTTTTTTAAAAACTTTTTTTTATTTTTTAAAATCATTTTTTTGTATTTTTTTTTCCGTAAAAACGTCTTTTTTGAATCTTTTTAAAAACGTTTTTTCACTTTTCTAAAAAACATTTTTTAACTTTTTTCATAAAAAACGTTTTTAAAATTTTTTTTTAGTTTTCACGCCACCCACGCCGCCACCTCACCTTCCACGGAGCTTTCACGCACCCACTCCCCTGGGTCTAAACACTTTCCCTTTCTAGTTAAAGTTGGACTTTCACAAACTCTTAATTACTTTTGTAACAAGTCTTCTAAAAAGTACTTAGCAATAATCAATGAGATTAAGAGAGTGTGAGCTAAATGTATAGAAATCATTATGTGTTTTTTGATGACTCATGGAGTTCACATAAACATAATAGTCTAAAACTTTGATTTTTTAAAGTTTTTTCATTTTTATTATTTTTAATGGTTTTAAAATCCATTTTCTAACTACAAATTTATCATTTTTACAAGTGTGTAATTGTTTTACTTTAATACATTCAAAGTTCTATTGCGAAACATCATGTTTATGTGTTTTTACAAAATGGATTTAATTTGATTACAGGTTATCTCTTTATAGAATGAATTTGTCGATCGATTTTCTTTGCCTTGCTTCTACCGATTCATTTGCTAGAGTAAATAGTCGTCGAGTGTTTTTTTTTAAAAGAATCAGAAAGTATGTTGGTTTTCTATGTGGAGAAATTTGTTGAGTGACTTTTGTGAGAAAAAAGAGAGATAGTTGTTGGTTTTTTAAATACAAAAAATTATTGAGAGACTTTTATAATATGTTAGTTTTTTTTAGTATTTGCCCTTAAAATAAAGATCTTCGAGTTGCAAAAGTTGCATAGTATATTGGAA
Organism: Smallanthus sonchifolius; assembly: GCA_023525975.1. Classification (NCBI taxonomy): domain Eukaryota; kingdom Viridiplantae; phylum Streptophyta; class Magnoliopsida; order Asterales; family Asteraceae; genus Smallanthus; species Smallanthus sonchifolius. The sequence goes on along the minus strand of CM042018.1, from coordinate 17,415,532 downwards.
TTAAAGAAACAACATATCAGATCCACAAGTATGCCTAAACCCTAACATTTCGAAACATATAAAGTGTCATTTTCGTCCCTATGATTTGGCCATTTTAGCCACTTTCATCCAAAAAGATTTTTTTAGCTTTTTCGTCCCTGATCTTTCAAAATCTATCCATTTTCATCAAATTGACTAACCTCGTTAAATTATTACCATTAAACTAGGGGCATTTTTGTCTTTTCAAAATTCCTTTTTTATTCTCTTTCTTTAATTCCTTCTTCCCTCCCCATCCCTTTTCAACCTTTACAAAATGAACGAAGGAAAATTAGATTTTCAAAATCTCAGTGACACTCAATCGAACGAACTTAGATCATAGAAATGGATGAGGGCATGGATTATGGAACGTGGAATGTTCGAAGACCTAAATCGCACTTCAATCCATTCAAATCTTATTGTAGGTTCTCATAAACCCATTTTTACACTCTGTTTACTGAAAAATCGTTGATTTTTAACTCTTTTATACACACTTCATTCAGGAAACGATGATAGCTTGTTTACAATTGAATTACACCATGGGGGGGAGTTCACTGAGTTTCCAGATATAAGATACTTGTTTGGCATGGTTGACAAGGTTAAGTCTGATTCCTTTTCTGTAATTATAGTAAGTGATATTGTAATTTCACTCGGTTATTGTCAAGAAGATGGGATGAAATACCATTTTAGGGTTCCAGGTGATGATTTGGATCTTGGTCTTAGACCCTTAGCAACTGATACAGATGTGTTGAATATGAAAAAAATATGTTCAAAAGCATAGGGTTATTGAGGTTTATGTTGAACATTTGAGTCCAGTATTTACTCGATTTGTAAAGGGAAATGTTTCAAGGAAATGTAAAGTGAAATGTAATAACGATGAGGAACAAGTAAGTGATCAAGTTGGTAATAAAGAGGGTATTGATCATGAAGGTGATAAAGAGGGTATTGATCATGAAGGTGATAAAGAGGGTATTGATCATGAAGGTGATAAAGAGGGTAGTGATCATGAAGGTGATAAAGAGGGTAGAGGTGATAAAGATGATGAGTCTAATTCTGACTACATAGTAGATGAAAACTTGGTTGAAGATGTTAATGTGGATATGAATGAATTTAGGTCAGCTGTGGACTTTGACATTAGTGATGAGGGTGAAGAGAATGATAATGAGGAAGAAGAACAATTGGTAGAGGTTGATCTAGATGATTTTGATAGTCCTGGTGATTCTGATAATGACACAAACCTAAGGAAAGCTATACAGAATATAAGGAATAAGAAGAAAAAGTCAAAGCAAGATATGGATTGTCCATTCTATGTTGGTCAATGTTTTGGAGATAGGGAGGAAATTAAGTCTTTGGTAACAAAGCATGCCATATATAGTAGAAGGCAATTGTTTATAACTAGAAATGATCTAGAGAGGTTTAGGGTGGTGTGTATGGGAGTAAATCCAAGTGTTGTTAGGTGTGAGGCTAATAATGATGTTACAATACCGGAAAAGGGTAAAACAAGGGAAGTGAAGGGCAAATCAGTCAACAGAAAGCAGGCTAAGGGTAATTCTATCAACAAAAATCAGTCAACAGAAATCAGTCAATAGTTGTGGTACATAAGATGATTACAAAGTGTCAAGGACCATTAACACCTGCAACTACAAAGATGCTTGATCAAATAAAGACTTATGCCTCTCATTACACTGTCATTTGGTATGTTTAGGTTTGATCAATTTTTGTTTTGATTAACTGCTTGGATTCTAAATGTTTGCTTACACTTAATGTGTGTTTTAAAATTAGGACTGGAACTGGCAAGTATAAGGTAATTGGTCCTACCGGAGAGCAATGTGCCGTTTTTATGGACAAAAGGAGTTGCTCTTATAGAAAATGGGACTTGATAGGGATGCCATGCAAGCATGCAGTTGCATGTATTTGGAACATGGCCATGCATGGAAGTGATCAGGGTATCCCAGAAAAATGGGTTGATGAAGCTTATTGGCTGGACACATAGAAAAAGGTCTATGCACATACATTAGAACCAATCAATAGCAAGGACTTGTGGACACCATCTAAATGCCCAACTACATTAATTCCTCCTAAACATCACAAACAAATGGGTCGGCCAAAGAAAAAGAGAAAAAAGTCTGCTGATGAAGTCAGTTAATTAACCCAGACCATGTCTAGCAGTGGGAAAATGCCAAGAAAGGGTAACAATGATACATGTGATAAGTGCAAGCAAAAAGGACACAACCAGAGGACCTGCAAGGGGAACAGGGCTGGAACACAATGACAATTTGGTTGTAATGTTATTTTGGTTGTAATGTTATTTTGGTTTGTAATGCTATTTTGGTTGTAATGCTTTTTTGATTGCAAGAACTGTCTAGGTTGGAATTTAGGTATGGAATTTGACTTTTTGGTTGTAATGGTTGTAAAACATTTAGGTATGGAACTTATGCAGCTTTATTTTTAAATTTGAATCTTCTGGTTGTAATGGCATATGCATGTTTGATCAAATTGACATTTGGGTATGGCATTTAACTTATGCAGCTTTATTTTTTAATTTGACTCTTGGGTAGTCAAGTTTTACTTTTGGCTAGACAAGGTTTATGGTCGAATTTCAAATGGTACCAAAAAAACATCACTGTTATTTCAGTTGGTACCCAAAAATCATCACTTCCAAACAACAAAATGGTTATCTGGACACTGCCATTTCAATACCCCATTTATACACAATATGATCCTGCCATTTCAAAATTCAAATTCGAAGTGTCAAACTTGACAAAAATCACTGCCATTTCGAATGTCAAAGTGAAACATAAACATAAAGACCTTCTCATCATCTAAATGAGGTCATTACATTACATAATCTAGGATCTAAACAAAATCTAGACATCTTTAGTCAATTTACAATACAGTACCATATGAAAATCAAAACCCAAGTTATACACAATATGAACTTAAGTCTTCTGTTCTCAACTGCCAATTATCTTGCCAACAATTCATGCCTTCTATTTTCCACTACCAGTGCTCTTGCAAGTTCCTCGTGTCTGTTAATTGATCTCAAAAGGCCAGGTATGACTTCTACAGCTCTTTGACACATTAGATAATCAGCCCAACCAACAAACCCACAACTCCTTCCCTGTCATTAATTAATATTGAATTATGTCAAAAATCAAGAATTATGGAGCAATAGAAACGACTATTGCAACATTAGAAAGCTTTTACCCGTCGATTGCAGCAATAGAAACGACGACCCAGGTTTGCATTTGTCCACGAAGTGCGAGTGACAGTTGACGCACCACATGAGCATAGAACCATGGTTGATTTCGGAGGGTCTGTTATCGAAGGGTTGTTGGCTATTCAGGGAGGAAGACGACCCAACCCTAGAAGTTTTCTGGCCACTATGATTTTGAAAACCTAATTTTCCTTCGTTCGTTTTGTAAAGGTTGAAAAGGGATGGGGAGGGAAGAAGGAATTAAAGAAAGAGAATAAAAAATGAATTTTGAAAAGACGAAAATGCCCCTGGTTTAACGGTAATAATTTAACGGGGTTAGTCAATTGGATGAAAATGGATAGATTTTGAAAGGTCAAGGACGAAAAAGCTAAAAAAAACTTTTTGAATGAAAGTGGCTAAAATGGCCAAACCACATGGACGAAAATGACACTTTACTCAAAATTTTAAGATATGAACATCTAAATTAATTTAGATTTGTTTTTAGTTGACTTGTATTGGTTTTGGGGTCTTTTTTTCATAAAGTTTCCTCAAAGTGTAAACTTTGATGATAAGCTGCTTATCCTCGTAGTGGCGAAGCTTGAAGAAAAACGCATATAAAATTTTCGGCCGAATACATATAAATTAACACTACTGAGCGAAAAGTCGTCCGAATACGTATAATATAACACTACTGAGCGAAAAATCGGGAGGGAGGGCCCCCTCCGGGCCCTCACTAAGCTTCGCTGATGCATCCTCGTGTAAACTCTCATCAATGGGATGAGATTTTTAATTTATGAGATGTTGGAACTTTTTGAAAAGACATTTTACAAAATCATACTTTAGTATGGTTCAAGAAGATTGGAGTTATATAAAATGCAAGATTAGTGCTTCTTTTCAAATATAGTATCATAAGAAGATCAAGTTGTTGAAAACTTGTCAAAGTGTATTATTCTTGCAAGTGAGAAAACCAAATACCAACAGTAGTCTTAATCCACACCTTCCATTGATTATATGCTAGATATGTCATACTAGCTAGCTAAATTGTAAATTGTGCAATGTATGTGATTTCACAACTAGTAGTCTTGACTCACGTCCATAATTTTATAATGTGGAGTTGGTATGTTATTGCTATGAAACTTATTACAAAACGAAGATAACACAAGTTTTACAACTCCGTCAACTACTGAAAGATTTGGCAATCTCCTAAAAGGTTTTCAACCGAAACTCGTTGAAAGCAATGTTTTCAGAACCGGACCGGTTGAACCGGGTTTCAGGGGCGGATGAACGATTTTGGAGGCCTAAAGCGGAGTCTAAATTGGTGGCTTCTCTCCATATTTAAACTTATATGTTTTAGGTGTGTTTAGATTAAGTAGAATTCAATGGCATAAAACACTTTGTGTTTAGTGCACCAATATAATCTCCGAGCTTTCTTTTTCTACTCTTTCAGTTGCAAATGGATTTATATATGAATTTAGTTCCAACTTCCAACAAAAAAACAAAACGCTAGCATGATTAGATGACATATAAATAATTCAGATGGCAATCACATGTTCTTGGTGTGCCGAAGAAAAAGATGAGTGTAGACGGAGAAGAATATGAGCCATGGTGGTGACGTTGTGTTCCCGAGTTTCGTATATGCTCTTATCCCAAATCAACTTTGTATTTAGAATCAACTCATGTGTTGGTGATAAATTTCAATTTTGTCGTCGACGGTTCTTGGTTGTTAGGGGGGATGGAGTGGAGATGATTTTGCTTGTTGACGAAATGCACACACTTGTGTGTGTAGAGTTTTGATTTTATGGAAACACACCCGTTGATTTTCAGTTTTTAAAAGAAGTTTGCAGTCCAGAAATCAATTAACCCAGATTCATATATAAAGCGAACAATCCTTTGGTCGGAACAATGATTCATTCTCCGGCGGAATCAATCCTCTGTTTTGGAAACCGGTTGTCTCCTTTGGACATTTCCAGATCTCAGATGTGAGATACAAGAGAGAGAGAGAGAAAATTTGGTTTTAAATTTTTTTTAATTTTTAACTTTTTATATTTAAGTAATTATAAAATAGGGGGAAATAAAAGGGGAATAGAAAAGACTATTTTATCCTCACATGAGAAGCACATGGCTTTATTTAACGCTAGAAGTTAACGCCTGTTAGTGGAAATGATGAAACGTGTAAGTTTTTTTAAACATAAAAGACAAAATCTGTAATTTTATTTATTTAAGGACGTAAACTGAAATTTGGTAAATAGTTAAATGACGGAAAATGTAATTTACTCTTTTTTAAAAGTATGTTTTTAAGTTTTAGTAAGAGTATGTTTCCTTATTAGTGTTTTCTTGTTAGCCAAGTTTGGAGTCTATATAAGTATGTTTAGGTTTATTATTTTTCATGTAATTCCTTTATCAAGATCAATAAAAGGTGTGTTCTTTTTAAAACCTCTTCGTGACCAGTTTCTTGTGTTAGCAATCGAAGCCTTGTTCGATACAAGGTGGGTTACGAGTGTAAGTCAGAAACAAATCTTCTTGGCCTTGGTTCACTTGTGAAATCACATCAAATTTAACAAGTGGTATCAAAGCAGGTGAAGTTCAACTAACTGGGAGGTTTCGAAGACCACTTGAAGACTAGTTTGTTGACAGATCGAAGACCATGAACCAACGATGGCTGACATGCAGTTGATTGGTGGGATCAAAAGGTTGAACCAACAAAACTACAACATCTTGTCCACATGTATGATGTCTTATCTCCAAGGGCAGGATATGTGGGAAGTTGTGAACGAATGTGAAACTCAAGTTCCAAGAAATGACACCGGTGTAGCGATTGGCAAGTGGAAGATCAAGGTCGACATGGCTATGTTTTTGTTAAAGACAACAATAGAAGAGGAGATGTTGGAACACATTAGGGATGTCGATACCCCTAAACAGGCCTTGGACATACTTGCAAAACTCTTCTTTAAGAAGAATGACACTTAGTTACAACTTCTTGAAAACGAGTTGCTATCCGTAGCCCAGAAAGACATGAAAATCCCCCAATACTTCCACAAAGTGAAGACATTGAGTAGAGAGATTGCTATTTTGGACGAGCAATCTAAAATTGGGGATGGAACGATGAAGAGGATTATTATACATGGCTTACGACCAGAATTTCACACGTTTGTCGTTGCGATTCAGGGCTGGCCAACACAGCCAACTATTTTAAAGTTTGAAAATCTGTTGGCAGGGCAAGAGGCTCTTGCCAAACACATGGCTGAAACCTCGATCTCGATTACTCCTAAAATTGAATTAGAGGCTCTATATGTTGGAAAAGTCAAGTCTCGATATAACTCAAACAATAACCCTATGAGCAGTGATGAATGCTTCATGGCAGCCATCATGGATGGGTGCATTCCTCTTTACAACTCCGATGTAAATCGAGAGAGCACCACAAAGACATGTTGTGTATATGACAAGATGTATGCTGAAACAATCAAGGAATTGAAAGAGGAAGAGAAGAAGATAGAGTTGATATCGGTTCAAGAAAGTAGACCACCATGGACACATCAGGTGGAGAGCCTACCAGATCATATTAACACAAAGATGAGACCATCATTGGAAGCACCACCTAAAGTGGAGTTGAAGGAGTTGCCTAAGCACTTCAAGTATGTATTGTTGGGGACAATAACACCATCTCGGTGATTATTGCATCAAACCTAACCGAGGAGCAGGAGAAGGCATTGTTGAAGGTTTTGGTCACCCACAATGTAGCTATTGGTTGGACCATTGCAGATCAAAAAGGGACCAGCCCATCCATTTGATCCTTTTCCTATATATATGTGTGTATAGGTTGGTTAAAGTACAAAGGGTTAAAATCGTGCAAAGTGTAGGAAGCCACCAAAATGTAACACATGTACTTTAGGCAAGGGGTATAAGCTTCCATACGTAATCACGTACCGAGTGTACGTAATCACATACCGGAAAACATAATCACGTATCAAGGGTATACATAATCACGTAACATTATAAATGCTCAGAAAATAAGGCATATTACGTAACTACGTAATGATACATAATCACACAATGGTACGTAATCATCACGTACATGTTTAAAAAATGGTTTTTTTTAACTATAGCAAGACTATATTCTAATCAAAGATAATAAAAATTTCTATTTTATGGCATATATATTTTTTAAATAATAAAGTATAAAAAAGTTAATTGATTTTTTTTTAAAAATGTTGGACTAGGTTTACCCATAAAAAAAGCAACAATTGTGGGTATTCATTGTTTTACCCTCCTTTTTTATGTAATTTGTTTTTAAGATCTTGGACCACTCAATCTCAACCACTGAATTAGTTGATCAATGGTTTAAAATCTTTTCTATCCTTCGCACGCAATATCTCTTTTGTGTTAGAACCAACCCCTTTGTGATTACCTAATTACGTACCATTACATAATATGTCTTTTTAGAACAATTATAATGTTGTGTGATTATGTATACACTTGATACATGATTACAGTACCCGGTGCGTGATTACGTACGGACACTTATGCCCATCGCTTAAACTACACGTGTCACATTTTTGTGACTTTCTACACTTTGTACGGTTTTAACCCTTTATATGTTAACCACTCTATCTATCTATCTCTCTCTCTCTATCTATCTATCTATATATATATATATAACATTGCTAACACAATTATTGGGGAATTATAGAGCAGAAGTAAATGCAAAATAATGTAGAATACCGGCTGTTAGAAGGTGGTTTGAGAATAAAGTCAATCATTTCCCACTATTCATGTTATATTATAGACTAGCTTTAACCCCCTGTGTTACAAGGGGTGAAACGTTAAGATTATATTGATAAATATTTTAACATCTCTTTTTATACAATTTTGATATCGTATCGGTAACGTTTCCATTTTGTTAAATATTCAGATTATATGGATGAGATTAATCAAAACATCAAAATAAAAAAATACATGAAAATACATTTCATAAATGATGTACTTTTTACAATACATTAAACTACATGTCAAATGAAACCTTACAATGATGATTTACACTTTGAAAATACTTCTTTGTATACAACATTTGACGTGGTATTTGTAACTTTTCTATGTTTAACACTCACTAAATGCAACAAAGAATAGAGTTTCTTTTCCTCAATAACTGAAACCACAAAATATCCAAAACCGTTCGGAAAAAAAAGGTCACAAACGGTGCGAACCTGATCGAAACCAGTAGGGAGTAAAAGAAATCGAATATAATCAAATTGGTCAACGATTTCGTTGCATACGTTGTTTCTCCATTTTATTAGCTTCTTGAAACTCTATCAACCTTTTTGTAGAAACTTTAACCTTAATGTTGTAACATATTTACAAATATTTAACTTGTAATTAAATTTACGTATCAAAACTAATTTTTTTTAAATCTCGCATTTTATACGGAAAATCTCGCTAAACTTTTAATATTTAATCTCTTATTTAAAATAAAATAAAAAATACAAAGAAATTAAAATTTCAACAATATATCGTATTTTAAATTCAAAATTTTAAACTCCAAAATTTAAAAATCGCACTCCTTAATATATCGACACAATTTAAATTTAAAATTTCAAAACTAAATATGAAAAAAATAAAACTAATAAATTAGAATTGAAACCAAATATAGATTTTGAAAAAAAAAATCTCGTTATTTAAAAAAAATAAAGTTTAAATCATAATACAGTTTTAAAAATAAATATATATAAATTTCTTAACTACCAACGTCGGTGGCAAATGCCATCGACGTCTTTAAACCTTCAACTTTGTTATAATTACCATCTAAACCCTTAACTTTATAAAATTTTTATTTGACCCCTGTATTATATCTAATATATGCTTTTAACTCCATTAATTTTTTATTAAATTTTATTTTCTCCAATAACTTTCGTTCGTTAACTTTATTTTTTTTTAAATTGTTAAATATATATATTTTTAGGTATCGTTTGTTATATCGGTTGTCGGTAACATGCTGGTACCTAGAAGAATGAGATCAACACCGAATAAAGAACATCGGTACCGTTGTATATTTGTCTTTGTTACTAAATGTTTTAACGAGTTTGTCGTTTCAATGTTAAGTCATGTTTACGCCGCAACGTTAATTTTATACGTTTCTTTTGTGCTTAATCACGTTAATATGACGCCTGCTTTAATAATGACCCTCCAACTTTCTCCATTTTCATATACTACCCTTCAACTTTCTAAATTTTAAACATATGCCTACAGTTTCAACAGTTTCAAGTTTACCTCTGTACAAAATTCTTAATTCTACTTCTCAAATTTCTAAACTCTCAAGTTTACACTCAAATTTCGTTTATTTTTTCTTTTACTTTTTGTTATATTGTTTGTAAAAGTTAGTTTTTTCTATTTTTAATTTGTTTTTTCTTTAATGAATTTGTCGTTTCAATGTTAACTTTTATTCGTGCCGCAATTTATCTATTTTTCGATCTCCAGAACCGAGTCCTGACAACTTCATGTGTTTTTTTATGTACTTTGTCACGTTATTGTTTTCGCCGCGACACACGTAACGAGGTTCGCAAACCCGTCGCATCGCGTGGGCTTTAATTATGTACTTAAACACGTTAATGTCACCGTACAGCCCCGCCGCAACGCACGGGTCATATTTTCTAGTTTTAATTAAAATTTCAAAATCAAAATAAAAAAAAATATTTATAATTATCAAACTTAATTAAAAAACTTCTAATTAAATATTAGTAAACTTTATTCTAACACATTTATTTAAAATACAAAAGTATTATTTTCACATTTTATATGTAAAATTAAAAAAATCTTGATTTTTAGTAATAAAATTTAAAAAACTCGCCTTTTTAATAATAAAACTTTAAAAACTCTTTTTTTTAAATCTCCTATTTTTTAATTCTTAATTTTTTTTAAAATATTCACTTTCGATAATAATTTTAAAAAAAAATTGAGTCAATGGTAAGAATAATGGATTGATTTGGTAAAATGTTTATTTATGTAATTTTCCAAAAAAATTGAGCTAAATATGGAAAAAAATTGAATAGTGGATGTAAATATGGTTTTGGGGGAAAAAACCTCTGAGGTGGAATGTGGTGATGACATGTGTCCTTTTATTTAGTCTTTTATTATAATAGAGATACTTGTTTCTCTTTATGGAATGTATTTGTATTTTTTTAGGGTCAAGGGTACATGTTAAAATAATTTAATATTCTCATAAATACTTGTTGATATTAGTATAACTATTAGAGTAAATTACCGTTTGCGTCCCTGTGTTTTACACGATTTAACACCATGTGTCCCTGACACGAATTTTTAACGCTTTGAGTACCTGTGGTATACAATCTGTAACACTATGAGCCCATGGACGTAACTTCGTTAAAAAATTCCGTTAAGTTTAGTTTCGACAGGGGTAAGATGTTAATTTACTTTTTTTTATAACCCTAATTCTCACTCTGAGCCCCTGTGCCTATTTTAACTCACGCCCCCTATCTAAACTCGCCGTCCTCTCTTCGAAACTCGCCATCCTCCCTCTTCCAAGCCGTCCCCGACCTCTTCTTAGACAATGCCTCTTCGAGTGGATGCCATCATCGACAACCAGGCTATCACAGGTACAATTTTTGACCAATTTTATGTTTGATCGTTTTTGTGTTAATAATCGGACATTCGATCGGTCCAATTTTTGGCCAATTTTTTGTGTTTGAAGCCGGAATGTGGGTGCACGCGACCCCTACTCACCTTCGGGTGCGGGTAAGGGTCGTGTTGGAGTTCCTTTTTAACTGGGACTACAACTTTCCGGTAGAATATGCCGGGACAGGTAGTTTCGGGGACTTCAAATTAGTAGTTTCGGTTTATATTTTTTGGTGTTTTTTGTGAATGTATTTTTGTATTGATTTTTTGGTGATAATGAAATCAGTAGTTTCGTGTGATATGTATTACACGGAGTATCGTTTATATTGTATCGTTTATTTTTGCATGATAATGAAATCAGTAGTTTCGTGTGATATGTATTACACGGAATATCGTTTATATTGTATCATTTATTTTTTTGTGATAATGAAATCAGTAGTTTCGTGTGATATGTATTACACGGAATATCGTTTATATTGTATCGTTTATTTTTGCGTGATAATGAAATCAGTAGTTTCGTGTGATATGTATTACACGGAATATCGTTTATATTGTATCGTTTATTTTTGCGTGAACTTAGTAGTTGCGGTTGAACTTAGAAGTTTTGGGTGAATATCAGACAGGGACGCAAACGGATATTACATGTTTCCAGGGACGCAGACTGTTATACAGTAAAAGGGTACAATGGATATTTCACCTGAATTTAAATGGAATTTTTTAACTAAGTTAGATCCAGGGACTCAAAGTGTTACAGATTGTATAGCACAGGTACTCAAAGCATTAAAAATTCGTGTTAGAGACGTATTGTGTTAAATTGTGTAAAACACATAAACGCAAACGGTATTTTACTCTTAACTATTATTTTGTTTACACTATCACTTTTGGCGTCTTTTGCTATTGAGATGGAAAATCATTTTATGGTAATATTTGTGTGCATTACATTATTATAAAATTGCTATACAGTTTGTGCATCTTTTGTTTACATATATAGTTTTTTTATGTTAACCAAGGATATAAGTTATCTTTAAGCTGTGATATATCACTAGTTTGATATGTTATTAAAGAAAAATTAACTTCATTTAATTTGTATGCAGTGGTAGTTTTATTTATAATAAAGTAACTGTTAAACCATAAATAGCAAACTAGACCAAATCACTCTTTAGAGATGATCATGATAGAATTACTAAGTCGCTTGATTTGATTTTCCTTGAAAGACTTTTTGTACTTCTAATTTCGGTTTTGAATTTTCAAACTAAAGATGTGCAATAAGTTGTTTTTAGTTGACAAAGAACTTACGGTTTAGAGTTATAAAAGTAAACTTCGTTTTTGCTCTATGTGGTTTGGTAAAAATAACGATTTTGTTTCATTTGTTTCAATTTGATTTTTTTCTTCCCTATGGTAACCTAATTGTCGCAGTCAGCTCCCCGACACTAACGCCATCCAACATTTCTGTTAAATTTTCATTAAATGACTAAAATGCCCCTGATAATAAAAAATATATAATTTAAATAGAATAATAAAAAAGAAAACAAAAAACCAAAAAAATACATAAATTCATAAAACCCTATCTGTCTTCTTCATAAAACCCTATGTGGCAATGTCTTCTTCATAAAACCCTAAATTCCACATTAACCTCCATTGTCAGTTTGTCACCACCCGCCTCCACCTCCATTGCTACTACCACCCACAAAAATCCGGCCACCCTCCATCGCTAACACCGCTGATCTGATAAAACTAACAGTGTTAGTGGGTTTGACTTAATTGATACAAATTACATACCACATGTAGTAAAAAGGTGATTTTGAAACCTTTGGTGGCAATGTGTTATTTGGACTAAACCACAGGAAGGAAAAACCAAATTCACTCTACGGTTTATATAAGTCAGAGCTTTTATATAGTACAAACCAACGCCATCTAAGATTAGTTAAATATATATATATATAGGGGAAGGTTCCACTAAGAAGTGGTTTTTCGCTAAGAAACGCTAAGAAACGGGTCATACGAACTCCGATTCGTTCCAGCGGCGTTGGAACCGTCTCATCGAACCCTAACCCACCCCCAAAACCTAAACCCCTCCACCCGTACCCCCAAAAACCTAAACCCCCCTCCAACCTAACCTGAAAAGCCTAAAACCCCTACCCCACCCCCCAAAAACCTAAACCCCTCACCCCAAAAAAAAAACCTAAACCCACCCCACCCCTAAAAAACCCTAAAATCTAAAAGCTAAAACCCTAAAATCTAAACCTTAAAAGCTAAACCCTAAAAGCTAAACCCTAAAATGGTAGAGTTCGACGAGACGGTTCCAACGCAGCTGAAATGTGCTCAATCGGAGTTCGTTTGATATCGTTTCTTAAGGTTTTTGTCATTTATTAGGTTTATTAGCGAAAAACCACTTCTTATTTGAACCTCCCCATATATATATATATATATATATATATATATATATATATATATATATATATATATATATGTCACACCCCGACCGATGGCGGAATCATCGGGGCGGGACATGTAGACTGTTCATAAGCACAAGGTTGACTAAATTGAATCATATTAATTATCAAATTTCATTGTAACATTCATGGCAAAACAATCCAAGAAAAACAACATAATTGAAATACATAAGTTCTTTATTTAATTTAACTAAGTTCAAGCCTATGTGTAGCACATCTTGATCAAACTCACACATTAGTACCTGAAACATGAATAAAATAAAGTCAACTAAAAAGTTGGTGAGTATAACACATGTTTGTATATAGATAGCATATAGTTTGTAAAACAAATCCTTACATAACATGATATATAAGACATTATGGGGAGCAGCTATTGTGTAACCAAGTACAATCAAATCTTTGTAACTAGCATGCAAAATTGTGTTGTCGGTATCAATCACCCTACCTGGGTGGGTTTGTCAGACTCAATAGATCTATCATTGAAAACCATCGGCTTGAATAGTTAATGATTGCACATAAGTGTTCACAAAACTTAGCACACATAGCACTCGGGCATAAAGCTCAAATTGCACACATGAATGTAAATAGGATTTGTACTTGTGTTGTTTGTGTAAATGTAAACAGTAGTTTGAGTAGTGTTCATGTTTCACCCCAAAAAAAATATAAAAAAGTAAAGGGGGCTATGTATACTCACTTGGTTCAAGGTGTAGCTAAACACGGGAGACTAGATTGTAATTTGATCCTTGCAACTCACCACGTTAACCTAATGTATAATGTATATTTTAATTATTAGAGGGTAAAATAGTCTATGTCTAAGTCTAGGATTGAATCGGTTGTATGTGACAAGTGTTGGAGTGGTAAGTATTAGTGGTTCGTACTTGAATGAAATGTTTCATAAAATGAGGAATTTAAATAAATAGTTTTAAACTAATTAAACTAAGTTTTGAGTTTGAATAACTAGATAAATTAAATAATTATTATTTAATAATTTAGTTATAAAATTAGTCGTGTGATTTATCTTATTTAAATAAATAATTTATTTATTTATAAAGATATGTAAAAATGATATTTATTTATAAAGGTGCGTAAAAGTATATTTATTTTTGTATGTTATAATAAATAAATTTTATTTATTTATTCACTCTTTGGAAAATAAGTATTTTGATTTTTTTGTAAATAAAGTTAATATTTTATAACTTTTATAAAATTAATTGTTTTTTTTATTTATTTAGAAATTAATTTAAATGTTTAAAGTTTTGATTTAAAGGTTTAATATGCATTTTAATACTTTAATTCGGATTAAATCGGAATTTATATTGAAATTTAATGATTCTGCTTTTATTTTGTTATAAATGTTTCAAGGTTTATAAAAATATTTTTTATAAAATTTTTGGAATTTTAAAAATGGTGTTTAAAAATATAAACAGGCCACCCGGTTCGAACCCGGGTGGATCCCGTGTGGGTATTGCATGTATACCGCTGGACCAGGGAAGCTATTCGCATAAAAGACCCACTCGGATATCTGATAACCCGTAACGGAGAGGTGTCAGGGTCTGGTATTCAGTGTTCGCGAAAAAGGGCTGGCCTGGTGGGTTTCGAACCCACGCCACCTGGTTCGGCGGCGCAGTGACTTGCCGGCCGAACCAGGTGGTTTCGCTGTAATATAAGAATACTAAAAATTTAAAAACATAACTTCGGATTGAAATCCAAATTAGACGAGCTCCAAGAACCCTAGAATTCAAATTGGTTCGATTCTGTATTGTTTGCATAAATTGATATAGGGCTATTGACCAGGGTTCGATTACGATCCTAATGACATAAGACTTACACGTTGAGATTGGGCAACAAGTGCTGACGGCTACGCGGTTGGTTCTGACTGTTCTTCGTGATCGAGAGGGCTCCAGAGGTGAAATGCAGGTTCGACAGAGGTTGGGAGAGTTTGAGAGGAGGAATACGCGTACGGGTGAGTGGTTTAATTCGTTCAATTTTATTCGAATTAACTAATTCGATTTCGATTTTGACCGAAACGTTTTGCGGTGTGATTTCGCGTTAATCTGATTAATTGAGGATGAATCGAGTCGTGTTAAGTGTTGTATACATGAGAGACTGGTCTGCGCGTGGATTGTGGAATTCATTACGCGTCAATTACACCAATTGATCGGATAATAATACAGGTTTGACTAAACTTAGTCAAATTCTTTTGAATTTGAAATGGCCGCGTATTTGGTCAGTTTGGCTTGATGTTTGGGCCGAGACTTGGTCGATTTTTTTGTATGGGTGAACATGTGAAGTCCAAATCGACCGGAATTCTTCGAGTAGCAGCCTTCGATTAACCGAATTTGGGCTGGTTGACTTTTGAAAGTCAAATAAGTCAAGAAAGTCAAAATTGAGTGTAGGATTCTAATTTAGGGTTCAAAAATTGTTTAAGGTTCGAACAACCGTGAAATTCTTTGTTAATTAAATAAATGTACCTATGTGTGCATGTATTTGATTTAAATTTATAGAATGTATACGTATACCGGGTTTTAATAAGTATGCTCGTGACAGGATTTGCGGATTTGATTTGAGACTCAACATTGGGTACAAATAGATTAAACTCATGCACTAGATTTTTAAATTTAAACGAGTTACATTGAATTGCAAAAGCTAGAAAAAAATCAGAAATGTTACAATATATATATATATATATATATATATATATATATATATATATATATATATATATATATATAGGGGATGGTTCCCCTAAAAAGTGCAATTTGGCTAAGAAGCCTAATAAGCAATCTCATCCATTCAATTAGATGATCAAGTGTAGAGATTTAAATGTAGGAAAAATAAGGGGTGGAGGAGCATTCTTGAAAAACCCATAATTGTTGACTTTTTTCAAATTCCCCCACTATTTTTAAACGTACATAATTTTTTCATACGACCTTATTTTTAAAAAAAATTACACCATAAAATCGAGTGTTTTTTTATGTTTAATTCGAGTATAGTATTGCTATATATTTAAAAAAAAAAAATCGACACTTAATGAAATTGTGCTAATTTACATAAATGTGTTGGTTTCTGGTAAAACAGCACAATTAACTGTGCTGCATTGTAAATTAGCACAATTAACTATCCTGCTTTATCATAAAACAACACCAAACAAAACAATTAATTGTGTTGTTACCAAAACAACACGGTTAATTGTGTAACTTGCTCTTTTTAGCTAACCAAACACAAACAAAACCAACACAACAAAACTAGTATATCAAACCAACACAAAACAACATTTTGATGCATAAGCTTTTTGTTGCCTACCACTGAACCGTTTTGTTGTTGTATGGATGCTTTAAATTTTTATTTTTAAAGAATACTACCAAATTAGTCACATAATAATTGACTAAAAGTAGCACAAATTAAAGAAGCCAGCACATTTACGTAAATTGTGCTTTTTACTAGAAACCAGCAAAATTTTAATGTGCTAAATTGTGCTGTTTTACCAGAAACCAGCACATTTACGTAAAGTAGCACAATTTCATTAAGTGTCGATTTTGTTTTTACAAAAAATATAGCAATACTATACTCAAATTAAAGATAAAAAAAATGCTCGATTTTATGGTGTAATTTAAAAAAAAATAATGTCATATGAATAAGTTATGAACGTTCAAAAAAAGTGAAGGAAGTTGAAAAAAGTCAACAAAAGTGGCTATTACTTAAATACCCTTCCACCACTTATTTTTTCTACACTTAAATCTCTATAATTGATTATCCAATTGAATGGATGAGATTGCTTCTTAGTCAAATTACACTTTTTATTTGAATTTCCCCTCATATATATATATATATATATATTATATTTTTGTAGTATTTGATACTTGTTTTTATATGTTATTTACCTATTTGATATTATAGTAACACTGATTCAATATAAAGTTTAAAAAATAACATCAATATATAATATTCTTAAATACGCCAATTGGACAAAACCACATATGCTAAATAAACCCACTCATCCTAAATTTATTTTGTAATTGTATCATAATTTTGAGTTTAATTTTAGTTATGAACTTGTTCGTTTTTGTATACAAACATGATTAATTGTAATTATGCACTTTCCTCATATTATTAACAGTTTAAGAATTAAATAACTTAGAATTAGAAAGTCATAAATTTTCCAATAGAAAAAGAAGATTGAGGTGTATACCTACTTTGATTATTTTGCCGGCTAACAACCTATTCGCGTTCCTACTTGCCTACTACTTTCCCATGATACTTAAACCACTAATTACTTAAATAATTAAATTTTAATACTCTTTTTCTTGATTCTATTAACATGAAAATTTTAGGTTTTAAATAATACAAATAATTATGTATAACAAAATTTTAAAATACAAGCATCATATCCGTTTACCACCCGCAATTAGTTGTTTATGAAGCCACGGACAGCTTACGTGGCGTCAAAGGACAAATTTCCCACGGACCACCCGTTGCACATCCTCATATGCAAGATGTTTTTTATTTTGTTGTCCCTGGCAAA
Organism: Smallanthus sonchifolius; assembly: GCA_023525975.1. NCBI lineage: Eukaryota > Viridiplantae > Streptophyta > Magnoliopsida > Asterales > Asteraceae > Smallanthus > Smallanthus sonchifolius. The sequence continues at coordinate 17,397,723 of CM042018.1, read as the reverse complement.
GGACGGCTACGTACAGGTTGAGGGTGGGTTGGGTTTATTTTGTTTTTTATTTTCCCGTTGCACATCCTCATATGCAAGATGTTTTTTATTTTGTTGTCCCTGGCAAAGGACGGCTACGTACAGGTTGAGGGTGGGTTGGGTTTATTATTTTATATTTTTTTATTTTTTACTTATTTATTTATTTTTTTAAATTCATGTGAATTTATAGAAATAATTATATATATTTTTTATATTTTGAAAAAAAGTACTTTTTAAACTTGTTATACTTTGTAAAATTAATTGATTAATGTTTTTAAGAACATATAAATATTTATATATTTTTTAAACTTTTATATCCTATAAGTCTTCTTTAAATTTTAATAAAAGTTCCAACAAACAACTTAAAGTCTAATGTGTTATTAATTAGATTAGTTGAAAAGATATCCATGTTTTTAATCACGTATAAATTTATATATTTATAAAGTCTAATATGTTATTAATTAAATTAGTTGATGCATCATTGGACATAGTATATAAGTACGAATGACTTCAAATTTAGAAGACAAATTATGCACTCAACTTATGATAAATAAATTATGTATATGTTGGAATTTAGGTGAAGATTCTTATAAGGTTGGCATTTTGCTTTTCTTTAGCCATTTGTAGGCCGAATAGAAATCACTATCCACAAAAATAATAAAGAATTGAGAATATAAAATTAAAAGTCATGGAGAACTCTATATCCACCTCTTATTTATGTAAAATGTTATTAAAAACTATATAACACAATGTTATTGGTAGTTTTTCATATTTTATTACTTTGACTCTTAGAGAAATTATATTTTGGGGCGACTTACTTTTTCTTTTAAAAGCCTAACTCATACTCTAAAACAAAGTCTTTGATAGTAAATGTGGTTACAGCGGCCTAACATACTTGGTAGAGACACATGTTTTTTAGAAAAGTTGTCCCAAGTTTAAACCTAAGCAATGTAGTAGTTTATAATTATTTGCCGTTCAAAAATAACGTAATTGTGTTACATACTACTTTAGCTGGTTTCATGACTTTTTTAAACCAAACCATAATTCGCGACTTTTAAAGTTTTTAATACAAATCAAAACATTAGTATGTAAATTAAACTAGAGTGCTCGTCTTATTGTTTGGTAAATATGGGTTGGGTGCAACCAACAGTCATGAACTTTTTTACTTAGAGTATATATAATTGAAACCTATACGATATTTGAGACTTTTTGACACCGACATGAAAAAAAAAATTTGTGACCATTGACACGCAAAAAGGTAGTTTAAAATTTTTTAGTTCGTGGATTGAGCATTTGATAGTTAAAGTTTTAGATTGATTATTGGAAACTTGAATGTTTAGATTAATTATTAGATTTTTTAATAGGACGGATATTCGTGTTGGGTTGTCTAATGCTCATAATTCATGGATGGATCTCCTCAAGTAGTTCAACGATTGCGTGATCTAAATTCTTTGTGACTGACAAACATCACTTAGCTTTGTTATTTATATTAGAATTCTTATAATTGATTTGCTTATTGGTATAATTCTTACGTTAGAGTTCTTAGTTGAATAATATGTTGAATCCCGTAACCTTCAAGTGTTACTTTGTTAGTTTACTAGTTTAGATCTCGTGTTTACACACGGGTTGAAAAACATTAATATATAAATTTTTGACTAAACTACAGAAAACAACCTTTAAGTATATACTAAATTACACCCGCAGACCTTTATGTTCACTAATTACGCTAGACACCCTTTATCTAAATGCTTTGTATCAAATTATAACATTTAGACTAACAGAGGTTAGATTTTTCAGTTAGTTTTGTTTGTTTGTTTCTATCCATTTTCGTTTCCAGATCCACATACATTCGATAGAAACTTTGATTAATGTTTTTGCAGATAATTTGACTTAAAATCAAGAAGATAAGATTGAAGACAGTAGTATTGATTAGCATTATTCATGTTTAAAATTAGTTGCAATCACACAAAACGTGATTACGGTAAATTTTTTTATGAAAAAACGTGATTACGTAAAAACGTGATTACGTAAAAAAAAGCACGCATGAAGTGTGATTATTTTAAAAAATTGACATTTATGCCCTTTTTTATCTGGACGACGCATTATTTTTTCAAAGTAATTACGTTTATGCCACCGCGTTATCCCCAACCTTAGATCATGCTAATCGGACTGTTAGAGGCCCTTCTTACGATTTAGGCTCTTTGTACGATAACCGTATATACATATATATATATATATATATATTAATTTGTTAATCTATAATGTATGATAAATAAAGGTTTTGATGGGACAATTGTCACTCACACATTCATTCTCAACATTTTTTTCCCGCCTCTCTTTCCTATTAATTATACAAGTTTTTTAATTTTTTTTGTAACTTTTGTCTCCCGCCTCTCTCTCTTATTAATTATTCAAAATTTTTAATTTTTTTATAGTTTTTGTTTCCTATTAAATAATAATGATTTTTAAAATTACTTTTATAAAACGTTTTTTATTTTAAAAAAAATAGGTTTATTCATAAAACATTTTTATACTTTGAAAATTTCTTCATTCTTTTCTATAAAACATTTAAAAAAAATATCTATATAACATTTTTAGAATTAACAAATTTACATAGAAACTGATGTTTTATAACAAGTTGTATTTATTCAACCCATGTAATACATGGGTTTTAACCTAGCATAAGAATCAAGGGTAAATTAGTCATTTACATGCCATTTAACTGAAAAATCTAACGTCGGTTAGTCTAAAGGTTATAACTTGATACAAATCATATAGATAAAGGGTGTCCAATATAATTAATGAAGATTAAGGTCTGCGGATGTAATTTGATATATACCTAAAGGTTGTTTTATATAATTTAGTCTAAATTTTTTAAATCTTTATGTATATATTTGATAGTTATAAAAATATATTACATATACTAAGAATAGAAACAAACTCAAAATATGTAAAAATTAATATATAATTGGGTTTCAAAAATACGTTAATTACTATTTAATGTAATTTAATTTTTATTTATTATTTGATTGAAATAGAAATTACATAATTAAATTTTAAAATTTCTTATAATAACGAATAATTTAAAATAAATGTGTTTTATTAGTATAATTAGTATTTTATTTAAATATATATTATTATTAAAAGAAGTGCATTAAATAAGAGAGAGAAGCGAAAAAAATATGATGAGACTGAATATAGAGGTGACATGTGGCACTAAAAAACCTTTATTTATTATATAGTATAGATTACGTAGTTGTTAAGTATTAACTTGTTAGTTGTTAACTTTAAGAACATGAAAAAATTGAACAAAATGAAGTTATGAACCAAATAAAAAAACTCTATGAAGTTACAAATCAAATAAAAAAACCTTAGGTTTACACTCAAAACCCCTAAATATTTCTGTGACTAGCTCAATCCAGTGAAAATTGTTTGATGATCTGACTCAATCTATTAAAAAAAGTTCAATGACTCGGCCCAACATTAATCTCTGTTGATAGATATACAAATGCCAAAAAAAATTTGACATCCGTTGGGGAAACAATGGTTTAATTTGAAACTTATATATTCACTTTTGATATTGATAAAAAATAATTAACATGTTTTACTATTTGCCGATAAATATTGTTTATATGTCTCATACAAGTCCTTAGACACTCAAATCATTAAACAAATGAGAATATCAAGATCAAGTCATTAAACACATGAAGACATCAAGCACAATGTAGATAACCGACACGCAATACGTGCAAATCAAGATGGCAACGGACAACATGGATATGATATGGAATGAGAAAGATTAAAATGATCAAAAAGGTTTTCTAAAATAATAATAATATTTATAAAAATATAACTTTTATAACCAAAATTCATTTCCCTAAAATATTTTATAAGATTTGACAAACTTTTATAAAATGAAAATCTTTTTAAATAAATATCAAGCATCAAATTTGAAAGATATGTTGGTAGAATCTTCTTTAAAGGGTAAAATCCTAAAATTAATCCTTCTTGAAAACACTAACCTACTTTAAATGGATTAAAGCCAAATGCAACTTTGGTAAGCATCCTTGTTACTTATGAAAATACAAATGGAAATCTTACTAAAGAATTATAAGGTCAAAATACACTTTTAGTAAAGTAAAAGTGAATGTTTTATAAATGAAAATTACTTTGGAGTATGAAATTGGACAATTTGCAACATACTAAATTTTAGTCAAAAAATATGAATGCGAGTGTCGCAATCGATTAGGCGGTCGACCGCCACTATGGCAGCCTCTGCCTTTTACTGGCCATATTATTCCCTATAAATATACCAAACCTTGTCCAACCTTTACACTCACTTTCTTGCTTAATAACACTTTCAAATATGTTTCAAATAGATCTTTCTCTTATTACTTTCATATTATATAATCATTTTGAGAAAATCAAAGATCAAGAGCAAAAGAAGAGTGGTGAACTTCAACTACTATCATACTTTCATTGTACTTGGTGATAACAACCATAGTTTAGTAAGACATTTGTAAGGGTATCACTACCTTCAAATTAGTGAGACTTAGAAGTTAATCACTTCCTTTAGAATAGTGAGACGTTTATTTATAAGGGTATCACTACCTTCATGTTAGTGAGACGTAGAAGGTTATCACTTCCTTGGAATTGTGAGACGGTTAACATTCACTTGAACATCTATAAATTGGTATTGTCTTTCTGTCTGGATCAATAATACGGCTTATCCTAGTGAGTTTTATGGACCCACTGGACCAGAAGCTTCTCAAGCTCAAGCATTTACTTTTCTAGTTAGAGACCAACGTCTTGGAGCTAACATGGGATCCGCTCAAGGGCCTACCGATTTAGGTAAATATTTAATGCGTTCTCGGTCGGGAAAAGTCATTTTTGGAGGAGAAACTATGCGTTTTTGGGATTTGCGTGCTCCTTGGTTAGAACCTCTAAGGGGTCCAAATGGGTTGGACTTGAGTCGACGTTTTTGATTCAGATATCATTATAGACAACACTAACAAGGATAAATTCACAACTTTATTTACTTACTTGTTTATTTGCATCTTAAATAGAACAGGTGTTCTTCCATACTTAATCAATTATAACAAGAAATTTGTAAAGAAATATATTCACCCCTCTAGTTTTCTACAACACCAATGAAAAAAATTTACGAGTCCGTCACTGATTCCATGATACCTTTTATATGTTAATTGAAAATTGATTCGGTGACGGTTAGACTAAATCTTGTATCGAGTTAGAATGGTTGGTTTTCCTCTATCAATGTCACATTAAAGTAAAATTAGTTTGATTTACTATGTAAAAATATAATCTATCATAAAGATTTGAGAATTAAAAAGATAAAATAGAATTGACTTCGTACTAACTTATTTATAAGTTGTGCTAAGTTTATATTTTTTAAATTAATTTCCTGTGTTATAGAATCTTAAGAAGACCTCAACCAATGACTTTAATTGTCTCAGAATTGATAACCCATGTTATACACAAGTTGTTAGTAGACTTCTTAATTATTTTGACTCTAGATTTAATATTGTTGTGTAACCCATTTTTTACTTTTTTGTTATATGAAATAATTTATAATATTAAACTTTATTTTGAACATTTAAAGCCTTCTTAATTATTTTGACCCTAGAAATGTTTATTATAGGTCGAAAACATCTCGTGTCGAAACAATTAAATTAAATTCAGAGTAAAACCGGTTATTTTAAGAGACTCCTAAAATTTACCCAAGCCTATGATATATTATTTAAATTTTTTAGAATTTTCTTTAAACCTATATGATTTATAATAGGTGGATTGAGGTATAAAAACTTTTTGGAAAGACTTGGCCGCTATTTGCCTTTTCAATGTTGGAGGTTTGGGCTAAAACGCTTCTTTCTTTCCCTGATTCAGTTCCCACTATTGGGCTTGGGCTAAATATATGGTTTTTATTTCTTCTTCCTTTTGTTGGTTTATAACTTGTAGAGGTGCGCTAACCCTGTTCGAATTTTGGTCAACAAAATTGAAATCGGGTTTTGACTGAACCCGGGTCGGGTTTAAACCGGTTCTTAAGGGGGGGGAGGGTTTGACCGTTTGAAAACCGGGTTGAACCAGTTCTTGAGGCGGGTTTAACCGGTTAGGTTCGGGTTAAAACCGGTTTTGTATATGAAAGGCTAGAACCGGTTTTGAACCTACGGGTTGAATAGGGTTGGAACCGGTTTGGGTGACTATCGGGTTGAACCCGAACCGGTTTGGGGTTGGGAACCCGGGTTGGATGTGCAGCTCTACTTAAAAGTAAATTCTAAGGCATGTTAGCTTTGGTAAGGGATGAGAGAAAAACAGTAATTCATGAGTATTAGTTCGTAGGATCAACTTAAGCCTCCTAAAACGACGAGTCGGGTTAGAGGTGCATATTTAAACTGGTTTCGGAATCGGAACCGATTTGTAATCCGTCGAGTCATGCAACATCCCAAACATTTGTTGGTGATTTTAGTGTCATCAAACAATTTAGTGTATCTGAGTTTATTTGGTGACCAAATGAGAAGTCATATTGAAACATCAAACAAGTTGGTAAGTGTGGAATGCACACTTGTTTGATGATCTTATGACTTCTGGTGCTAAAGACCTTGTTGTGTCAAGGGACGAAGCCCACTGAACAACGGGGGTCCGGGGGCAACGCCCCTAGTTAGAAGGGTCCTAGGGGTGGCAGCCCCTAGTGGGTCCAACGGGAAACGCTCCTGACTGGGTTTAAGCTGGAAAATTGAATTTCGAAGTGAAAACTGCAGAAGGATGGTCTTTTGGACCAGATAGGTCATGCTGACCAGTTTACTCTTCCGGAGTAAAATTGCTCTTCCTGAGTAAACTTGCTCTCCTAGGTAAGTTTGCTCACCAGATTAGTTTTGCCTCTCCTGAGTAGATTGCTCTCCTAAGTAGAATGACTTAGCAGTTATGGTTGACGGTTACGCCAGTTTCAGCCAATAACTGTTATAACGTTCTAATGTAACTGTTTACCTCTTATATAAATGCGAATTTGGTCATTGTATGATATACGAAATCTTTAACAGACTTTCACATATTTTGTTCTGGAATCTCTGATTCTTATCCGATTGAATTCAGTGTATACCACCGAAATAATTCAATCTGAAAGTAAACTATCACGATTTTCAGAAAATCCAAGTCACATCATATACACGAACCGAGAATTCTTACAACATTTTATCAGCAACATAGGTCTGTGTCAAAACGATCTTTTTTTAAAGAGTGTTCATTGTGTTCAAATCAAAACAGGTTTTGAACAAAATGAACTCGGATTAAAATGAGAGGTTTTAGAAAAAAATAAATAAAGTGTGTGTATGTGTGTGCGCACGCATTATACTTAATATGTTGATAGATAAAAGAGAACTTACATGAGGAAACAATTACTAGGGACGTAATTTCTAATACGATACGACAAGAACGCAATTAGAAAACAAAATAATCAGATATTTGGTTAACTAATATAACCTATTTTTATGGTAGAATTACATATATCCTCCTATTTTCAACTCTAATCTATACTATATAATAAATAAAGGTTTTTACATGGCACGTGTCGCCTCCACATTTATTCTCATCAATTTTTTTCCGTCTCTCTCTCTTATTAAATACACATCTATCTTTTAATAATAATATATTTTTTAAAGAAAATACTAATTATACTAATAAAACACATTTATTTTAAGTTATCTCTTATTATAAGAAACTTTAAAATCAAATTATGTAACTTTTATTTTCAATCATATAGTAATGAAAGTCATAAAGATTTAATAATTTTATATATTGATAGTTTTCACCCCGTGTGTATTACACAGAAATCTAACCTAGTTACATATATACCCAACTTAAAACTTAAATTACATATACCCCCCCTTTTTATAAAATTAGCCTTTTAACCTTACAAGAATTAAGACCATTCTTATTCGATCGATCCCAACCTTAACCTTCTGATTCCCGCTTTCGATCGATTCCAACATCCAGCGTCGTTTCTGATCGATTCCATCATCCAGTTGAGTATATATGTAATTGATGAAGGGGATATACATAATAAAATTTTGAACTGGATATATATGTAATTAATGATGTTTTTAGGGGGATATATATAATTATAGCGTGATTCGTTTAATAAAACGATTTAAAGATTTATAAAATATCTCTCTTTTAGACTTTAGAGTAATTATATAAAAAATGTAACATTTAATTTGGATACCTTGATTCTTAATTTCATTCTTAAAATATACTGAAGGTGAAATTAATTTTCAACAATTTTATTCAATACTCCTAGGTACATATTTTCAATTTCCCATCCTCCAACTATGTTCCTCAAGCATCCAGATAAATACATAAAGTCATGTTTGTTAATTCAAAATGAGAGAGAAGCAATGTTTTGTAACCCGGACCGGACCGGCCGGTCGGACCGGTCGGACCAGGAACCGGTGGTCTGACCGGTCCGGTTACATGTGTTAAACCGTTTCTGCAGCGAACTGGTGGTCGGACCGGTTGAACCGGCGGTCGGACCGGAAACCGGGTGGTCGGACCGGTTGAACCGCATGACTATTTTTTATTTTATTTTTTTTTTAATCTTTTTTAAGTCTCTTGGCTTCTTATTTCGTAGGTAATTGTTAGTTTAAAATTATTGGAATTGACTTGTTGGTGGTTTTTGAAAGGATTAAAAGCTATTTAGACTGATATATTTTTATAATATTTATGACGTCGTCCGGTTCTTAAATCCGGTCCAACCGGTCGGACCGGTCCAACCAGTGGACCGGTAAGGAGACCGGTTCGACGTCCGGTCCGGTTCTGAAAACATTGGAGAGAAGGGTAAAAAATGAAAAGATGTCGGTTATAAAAGATTTTCATCTGAATTAGAGTCAGTGGTTGTTTAAATTATTTATCAAGTCACTATGTATTACTCATATTCGCAAATAAACATGAAATGTCTATATAAATCGTTTGCCACTAGTGGTTCACTACTTGTATGTTATAACTAGTCAACTCCCAAGAATTATGGTTACATGTATCAAATGTAAGACACAACTTTTGATGATTGCTTATAATTATACATGTTACAGTAATTAAAAGAAATTTTGTTCTCGCTTGTATATACATGGATGGAAGAAAAATATATGCTTCGACTCTATTCATATCTTGAAACCTAATTTAGGACTTCATAAATTTACAAACTACATCCCATGCACCCTGATTATTCTTTGTAAATTTGGAGATGACAGAAACACTGCCACGATTTTAAGTTGTGCTCAGGTTAAAGTCGACACCTTTGACGTAAATAAATATGTTGTTCGTGTTCAAGTACACCGATTTGACCCACTAATCAGATATCATTGACACCCTAATTTTGACTAATATATATCTTCACACGGCTATTAAAAAGGATTACATCAAAGATCACAAATATTAAACTATTGGTTTGATGTTTCAAGTATAAGTCTGTATTTAAATTTTCTATTAGTTGTTTTGATCATATATTTAAACAATTTGATGCACCCGAAAACACAATCAAATGACACACACAAGAACACACAGAAATGACCAAATGCTTCGAATCGAAAGCTTCATAACCGAACGCTTTGATCTGAAATTCAATTAAGAAAACAATATCAAAATCAGTATCCTCAAAAACTAAACCCTAACTCCCATCTTATAGATGAGATTTGCAGTAATTTAGAAATAGAAATCACACCAAATAAAATTCAAAATTCAAACCAAAAGTAAAAGATTAGCATAAAATCTTCAAACATCTCTACCATCCTCTTTGCCGCCACCTCCGATCCACGAGCCTTCCTTTGGGTTGGCCCCTTCACATCTGTTGTCGGACCAGCTAGACAGATCCTCCATGAGCCTGCTAACGTTAAGGAAGTACCACGAGCCTAAACCCGATGTTCCTGCATCACCCTCTCCCCCTAAGAAACCTTCCTCATAAAAGACACCACGACTCACCAATACAATCATCAAAGCCCAACTACGACATCCTCTAACCCATTCCACCTCAATCATGTGACAACACAACATAGCAAAAAAAACTATAAAGGACACCTGGGATGACAGGGCCTAGAATTCCGAACCTTCTTACAAATGCGGCCCACCATATATTCTTTACCAACCTGGACTAATAAGTCCAAATCCCAAGAACCCCCAATTCATAACGGTCTAACTTTGTGTCATGCACACCTCAAAGACACCACCATATAAACACGGGCCATTGGGTCCAATACCCTTAACATAGCGACCCACTTATAAAAGAAATAACCCATCTTTCAGAAAAACCTACAAGATCAAGTCGGAGTCCTAACACCACTTCCACTTTCAGCGCAAATTCACTAGTTTTCCCCTTCAGCTCGAACCCCTGGTGATCTAACATCACCCTGTCAAAAGCCAGTGGTAAACGAGACCCTCATACCAGATATAACACGGTTAAACTTACTTGCGTTCCTAACCAACACTGATAATCAATGGTAAATAAATCTATGGGGACAAGAGTAGATAGTATGAACGTAAAAGTGTTTGCATTCCCCTGTCTGTCCCTTGTAACCACACCTTGATGCCACCATTGTCGTCCGGCTCAACCCACACAGGTAACGAGTAACGTAGGATAAAACGTATCAGTAAACATGATAGTACCGAATTTGCTAGGGTGGGGGTTACCTTGTATACGCACCGTGTTAACCTTTCATAGGCTTAAGGCTAACTAACTCTTTTTCTCTTCCTAACTGTCCCAAAGGCAGCAACGTAATGCTCAACCCATCCTTACGAAAATTATAGGTGTTCTTGTACCCGTCATGCACGACTTTCCTATCGAATTGCCATGGTCGACCCAGCAAGAGATGACATGCTTCCATCAGGAAAACTTTGCACCACAGCTCGTCACTGTAACTAGACATAATAGAGAAACTAATCAAGCACCGGTCATCGACCCGGACCGTGTTTCCCAATCGCAACCATGCAAGATGATAAGGATCTGGATGGTCCTCTTGTTACAACCCGAGTCGTTAAACCATCTCTCATGATACAACATTTTCACAACTACCCCGGTCTATGATCACAGTGCAAACCCTACCTTTTAATGTGCACTTGGTCCTGAAAATGTTGTGGCGTCTCCACGACTCGCCGTTAGCTTTGGTTGTGGTTAATGCCGTAAAGGTCCTTTGGATGATGAGAGCCTCATCGTGATCAAGCCCAACAACCTCGACGTCGCCAACTAATTCTTATTCACCGTCGTATTTCCCATAATCATCGTACACACGGGAAGCCTCATCAACCATGACCGCTATCTGTTTGTTGGGATAGTCCCATGATACATGCCCCAATCCATTACACTTGTAGCAACGGATAGCCCATCTAGTGGAAGGGCCAACGGTAGGAGTTATTGCTTTAGGTGCTTCACCTACTTTCAGGACGGAGGGTACTATGGTAGTCGCGGGAGTCGGTGCCTCAACCGTGGCTCTAGTTCCTGCCACCTTCACCTTACCCTTTTGTTGTTTTCCACTATCAAGGCTAATCTGAACACATCGATGTACGTCCAATACTGTTGCAGTTGCACGACATCCGATATCTCAGGTTTGAGAGACCCATAAACCTCGCGATCACATGTTCCTCTTCCTCGTCTACCACACAACGCATCTGTAGCCTGTCAAAGAGGTAATGAATTCTTCTACTTACAAGGTACCCTGCGACGTTTAATGATAATCCAGGAAGGCCTCCTACCGGTGGTTAGTAAGCAGGAACTTCCTGCTCATAATCTTTTTCATCTTAGCCCACGAACTCACCTTCGGCTTACCTACCCTCTGTATCTACCTCTTGACGCTTTCCCACCACAGGGAAGCATACTTCTTTAGTTTGACAACCACAATCTTGACCTTCAACCGGTCAGGGGTATCTTTGAGGTCAAAGATCCGTTTCACTGTGCTGATCTAATCAATGAAGCTATCCACATGAACACTAACTCCTATATCTCAACCTTGAGACCTACATCCCGTAGTGGGTCAGAATATCACGGGGCTCGACCCCTTTGACGGAAAACCCTGAACGGGTATCATCCCCTGTCTCCGATTCGTTTCCTCCCAACGTGTCCATCTCTGTCTCTCCCATCTGATTCTAGTTTAGCTCTAACTCCCTAATACTTTCCCGCAACTGAGCGATCTCCACATCCCGAGGATCTGACGCATCCCAAGCGTTTCCTCGTTCAATGTTTCTACGCAAAGGAGGGGGTCCTCTTCCATGAGATATTTGATTACCGTAGCTCTGATACCACTTGATGCACGCGGAAGCACAATCAAATGTCACATGCAAGAACACACGGGAATAACCAAATGCTTCGAATCGAAAGCTTCGTAACCGAACACTTTGCTCGGAAATTTCAACTAAGAAAACAATATCAAAATCAGTCTCCTCAAAACCAAACCCTGATCCCATCTTAAAGATGAGATTAAAAGTAATTTAGGAAAAGAAATCACACCAAATAAAATTCAAACCAAAAATAAAATATAAGCATAAAATCTTCATACATCTCTACCATCCTCTTTGCCGCCACCTCCGATCCACGAGCCTTCCTTTGGGTTGGCCCCTTCTCATCTACTATCGACCCAGCTAGACAGATCCTTTACAAGCCCGCTAACGTTATGGAAGTACGATGAGCCCGAACCCAATGCTCCTACATCACAATTTCATTGAAATTCTTGAAGATGATCTCTTAGTTTGGATGATTTGATGAAGATATATTTTGATAATAAACTTCTTCCATTATTTCATGGGATCATTGTTACCTTTAATTCCTTGTTGTCATGACCCCTCTAAAATTCTGATCACTATGTTGCATTTACGACATTTTAAAGGTTGACCGTTAAAGATCAAGGAGCCAAGGAAAAGCCTTGAAGTATCCAAGAAAATCTAGATCAACCAAGGCATTGGAGAAGTCTAGGTTTGTGCTTAGAATGATCTAGAATTATCATGTAAATATGATAGATCTTTTATAGATTTTTATAGACTATAAACATTCTGGATTTGTCTAGCAAAGGAGGATGGCAACTATAAATAATAAAGCTTCCTTTACTTATGAGTCTTGTTTTCCGCTACAAACATCACTTAGAATTACACATAGCAAGATGGTTGAGTCGGGTAACGGGTCAAGACGGGTTTAGTTCAGGATGAGTTCGATCTAGAACGGGTCGCTTTAGAAAAATGTCAGTTTTTTTCGGGTCAGAATGAGTTTTGACAAAATATCATATGGGTCGAAACGGGTTAACTTAGAAAAAGTATGAAATGATTAAAATTATTAAAAATACAATTATAAATTCTTATAAAGTCTATCGTAAATGATATAATTCTTGCTATTATTACAACTTCATTAAAATATTTAGGAAACTTGTTATAGATTTTGTGGGTTTAGCTTGCCACAATCACCTGTGGATCATGAAATTTTCAACTTATAACCTAGATTCTTTTTATATGAAAATTGAATAGTAAAAGGTGAGCCCAAGAATAAATTTAGACCTTTTTACAAAGTAAGTTGCAGTAAATGGTATGAACATCATGAAAATAACCATCTGCGTAATTGCATTAACATATAGATACTTCTAAGTAGGGGTGTTCAAAAGTATCCGTATTCAAAACCGAACCCGAACTATCTGAAATACCGAATCCGAATTATCCGAAAATTCGGATTCGGATAGTATTTTTCAAAAAGTTCGGATATTCAGATATCCGAATATCCGATTTTCTTTAAAAGATATATTTCCTAGAAAGTGTTTTGAATACAATATATATATATATATATATATATATATATATATATATATATATATATATATATATATATAAAGTATATGGTTTTTATGTTATATGTTTAGTTTTCTTATTTTTTTTTTAAAATAAAAAGTATTCGCGTCTTAACTTCAAAAATTATATTTTTTTGGCCAAATTTATATATCGTTTTTCCTAGAAAGTTTTATAAATACAATATATATAAACTATATGGCTTTTTATGTTATGTGTTTAGCCTTCTTATTTTTTTTAACAACTAAATTGTATTCGCATCGTAATTTTGTAAATTACTCAAAAATTGGTTTTTAATGTTTTTGTAATTATTTAATTTTTTTTGAACGGCAACACCCTAGATATTCTAGGATAATTGGGTTTCCCCGGGGCAACACCTAGAACATCGAGGGAAGCCAACCACAGAAGGAACCCACCAACTAGGTAAATCCACTAACCTGGCCACAGACCCCCTTTTTTGCTGTTGTCAGGATTCGAACTCAAGACCTCCACTATGGGAAGTATTGGGGCTACTATTGCACTAAATGGCCAACAATTATTTCATAAAATGATGTTTATTTAGTACATTTTATATATTTTGATTTTAATTTTAAAAATATATTTAAGTTAAAAAAAACAGTTATCCGTTTCACCATCCGTATCCGAAATTTCGGATATCCGAATTTCGGATTCGGATAGTGAAATCCACTATCTGAAATTCTCGGATATCCGAAATTCTCGGATATCCTAAATTCTCGAATATCCGAAATTTGGATATCCAAAATTTGGATATCCGACTTTGAACACCCCTAAGAGTAACTTGAGAATTTGAAATCATAATTACTTCCCAAATTGTTAAACAAAATCATATGAAAATCTTAATCTTGTAATTGAACCCCCACTAGTTCTAGCAACTCTACTTGAAAGAAACTATATCATTTATTTGAGCTTATCACAAGAACAAAAATCATTTACAATGCTTGGAACTTAAACAAAAATTAGAAATTGGAAAATCAAAATCTAACATTAATACAGTTACATGAACATCCCTTTGGAAGATAACATTCAAGATTCAGAAAAAAAAATCAAAAGATCAATAAACCTTTGAATTTTGAAGTCCTTAAAACCTAAACAATCGAACATCAAAATTATCAAAATACGACACGAAAATCACAACTTCAATCTTGATTCCCTATACAATAGAACATCAAAATTATCAAAATATGAACAATAAACCCAAATTCAAAATGAAAGAACTTTCTCAATTGATTCCGTCAGTCATCCTTGCGTTTGAGTCTTGGCCTTCAAATCTGAATTGCGAGTCTTTTTTAGGCTTCAAAGGTTTCGATTTGAGGGTCAATGGACACTTTTGAATGTCAAGAATTTGTGAATCACCATGGATTTCAGGATTTGTGAGTGTCGACAGGGTTGAGAAGGATAAAACCCATCCTGACCTTATCTGTATTAAGATACAACTCATCCTGACCGTTTCTTTTTTTTTTTCCTTACTTTTAAAATTGCCCATTCTGACCCCTTAGGAATACTACTTAACCTATGTTAACCCATCATGTTATAATAATCACCCATAATGACCCAGAAATAGATGTATGGGTTTATTTTGCTAGGCATACTTAGAATCGTTGCAAACATTGGGTAAATGTAGATCTTAGAACGAGTCTAAGAGCCGCACGGATTGTTGAAAGAATTACTCCTTGACAATTGGTATCAGGGAGACAAATATAAGAGATTGATTATAGAATTGAAAAGCTATATTGATATGAAGAATATTACACGGCTTATATAAGCCAATTACAACAGAAGGCTTCAATGGAAAGGAGATCATCTAGGCTATAGTTACGGTGGTCAACAATAACCACAATCCTATCTAAAAATACACTTGAATTTAAATGGAAACAGCTAATTCACATTATTATTATTATTATTATTAACATTATTATTATCTTTAATATGCCCCCGCAAGATGGAGGATCCGTCGGATACTCCAATCTTGGATCTTAGTCGTTGAAATGGTCCTCGGCCTAGAGGTTTTGTAAGTACATCAGCGAGTTGATCTTCAGAGTGAATGTGTTGAACTCTTAATGAGCCATTTGCTATTTTCTCACGAACAAAGTGATAATCTAGAGCCACGTGTTTCATACGCGAATGGTAGACCGGATTTGCACACAAATAAGTAGCCCCTGCATTGTCACAAAATAGTGTAGGAGATTTGGTCATAGATAAACCAAGTTCCAACAGTAAGTTCTGAACCCATGAAAGTTCAGCAGCACCATTTGCTAATGCCTTATACTCAGCTTCGGTAGAAGAACGGGAGACGATTTTTGACGCGCCGAGCGCCATGAGAGGATATTTGAACCAAGATAGATAATATAGGCAGTTGTGGAACGCCCCCCATCAGCGATGCCACCCCAATCCGAATCCGTGAAGGCTTGAAGATCGAGGGGAGAACCACGATTAAGAAACAACCCGTGATGAATGGTGCCTTTTAGGTACCGAAGAACACGTTTCAACGCTTGCCAATGAAGTTCAGTTGGTGCATGCATGGATTGGGATAACTTGTTGACAGTGAAGGAAACGTCGGGTCTAGTAAAAGCGAGGTACTGAAGAGAGCCTACAAGTTGACGATACTGTGTAGGATCAATTTTTGACGAACCGTCAATTAGAGACAGCGTCTCGGTGGAGCTAAGAGGTGTAGCAACAGGTTTAGCGCCATCCATTTTAAATTTGGTGAGTAAATTTTTTACATGTGCATGTTGAGATAAAAATAGGCCATTGACTGTGGAGATGACCTCTATCCCAAGGAAGTGGTGCAACATGTCAAGATCTTTAATTGAGAATTTTTCGGATAATGCTCGAATAACCTGTTGTACAAAAGGATTGCTGTTGCCGGTGAGGACGATATCATCAACATAAACCAAAAAATAGGAAACAATGCCCCCCTATTATAGATAAACAAGGATGGATCGGCCAAGGACTTTTGAAAACCAAGTTCTAAAAGAAATTTTGCAAGTTCAAAGTACCATGCACGGGGTGCTTGTTTGAGCCCGTAGAATGATTTCCGAAGGCGACAAAGATGATTAGGTAGATCCGGATTAACATATCCCGGTGGTTGGGACATATAGACGTCTTCATGCAGTGTGCCATGCAAGAAGGCATTATTAACATTTAGTTGCCGAATTGACCAATTTTGAGACAAGGTAATAGCAAGAACCGTACGTATGGTTACGGGTTTGGTGACTGGACTAAATGTTTCAAAATAATCTTTGCCGTGTTCTTGTAGAAACCCCTTCACGACTAGAAGAGCTTTGTATTTTTCAATGGATCCATCCGGGCAACATTTGATACGAAACACCCACTTACATCCAATCGGTTTATGTTGGGACGGAGGAACAAGTTCCACGTGGTGTTTTTAAGAAGAGCATTGAATTCACTATCCATTGCTTTACGCCACTCGAGATCTTTCATGGCTTGAGTGTGAGTGGTTGGTTCAACAGTAGGTGGAATCGGATGGAGGGTAGCTTGGTTAACATACTTGGAGTTGAAGTATTTGGAATTGGGCTTGCGTGTACGTGGAGGAAGATGTGAGGGTGAGGTGTTTGAAAAAGATATCTGAGGTGTTTGAGGGATGGAGTTGGAAGTGGTAGTGGGGGGATTTTGAGTGGTGGTCGCTGAATTGGAGTTGAGGGAGTGGGCCGAGAATGGAGATGGTGGGTTTTGGGCCGAAGGGTGTACAGGTGAGGGTGTAGAATTTGGGTTTTGGGCCAAAAATTGCACAGGCGTTGGGGGGGGGGGGGGAATCGGATTGGGCTGAGTTTGGATGTTGATTGGGTGTGTGCGTTTGGGCTGATTGGCCCAATAGGAGTTGAAGGAGGTGGCGGCTGGGTAGAGGTAATGGGATTGGTTGGTTGTTGCATGGAAGAAATAATTGGAGTTGGATTTGGAATGTGTGGGTGGGTCGTTGAAGTGTGTGGGTCCAAGGAGATTCCTAAAAATTTATCCACGGTGGGAACAGTAGATGTGAATCTGATTGTGAATGGAATGGAAATTGAGTTTCCACAAATTCCACATGCCGTGAGTGATATAGACGTCGATTTGTAGGATCATAGTATTTGTAGGCGGATTTAGAGGATGAGTAGCCCAAAAAAAGGCATCTTTCCGAGCGTGGGTGAAGTTTGGATTTAGCGTACGGGTGAAGCCACAGATAACACAAGCATCCAAATGGTTTGAGTTTGGTGTAAGTTGGACTTCTTTGGTAGAGAAGGGAATATGGGCTTTTTAAGTCAAGAACCGGAGTGGGTAAGCGGTTTATTAGGTAAACGGCGGTTTGAAACGCATGTGTCCAAAAATTGAGTGGAAGACGGGCATAGTGGAGAAGTGATAAACCGGTCTCCACAATATGGCGATGACCCCGTTCAGCAACATTGTTGTGTTCCAGGGTATGCGGTGGGGTGGTGAAGTGAGAAATACCTTGAGATTGAAGATAGGTGGTGAGACCAATGTATTCGCCACCATTGTCGGTAAAGAGTGAAATTAGAGGTGTTTGAAAAAAATTTTCTACTAGCAATTTGAATTGTGGAAACAAGATGGAGACGTCGAATTTATGTTTCATTGGGTATAGCCAAATGTATTTAGTGTGAAAATCAACAAAAATTACATAATGGGTGAAACCATCAATTGATTTTTCTACCGGTCCCCAAACGTCAGAATATATTAGTTGTAAGGGTTTTGTAGTAGTAAATGAGTTCGTGCCAAAGGAATCCTTATGACTTTTATTGATAGAACACGAATTACAATGGAAATTGAGAAGATTAAAAGGTAAACCTAAGCATTTGGCTATTTTCTTGAAAATCCGAGTAGAAGGTGTCCACCAATCAAGAGGTGATGTGGTTGAAACCGCATTTATTTGAGGTGATGTGGGAAGATTTGCATAGTAGACATCAAGGTAATTCTCGCCCCGCATTAGACGTGCCCCCGTCCGAAGATCCTTGACAAAGAAATGAGTGGGAAAAAATTCCACCGAAACATGGTTAGTCTTACATAATTTGGCAACGGATATGAGTTTATTTTTGAAATGAGGAACACAAAATATCTTTTAATGAAAGTGAACCATTAGACGTGTGAAGGTGTGTTTGACCGACATGAGTGATAGATAGAGTATTACCATTGCCAAGGACAATTTCATCGGATATGGAGTGGAGAGACGCACGATCGGGATCGGGATCGACATGATGAGAGGCCCCGGTGTCGAACATGTAAGAGGAGGTAGTGACATTAGCAATTGGTGTAGCCTTGTTTTGGGCCATGAAACCTCCGGTGGTGACTTGATTTTCATGAAGAAATCGGGCAAGTTTCCTACGGTCTTTGGCTTCGTGACCTCCAAAATTACAAAATTGACAACAGATGGTGTTACGGTTGTAACGATTACCGCCATTAGAGTTAGAGCCGGTGGACCACTGATTGCGAGACAGTTTGTTGTTGAAGTTTCCATAATTGTTACGATGTTCGGGCACGGATCTGATACTGGACCTTGCTTGTCGTTGAGTGTAGTTAGCCGTGGCTGATTGCTGGAGATGGAACGGCTGTGTGGCTGAGCTCCCTTTCATAGTCAACTAGTTTTTCAAATAATTCTGGAAAAGTGATTGTTGATTCAAGTAGGCGAAGAGAGGTTGCAATGTTTTTGAAATCATCACCTAACTGGCAAAGAATGTGAACCATGAGATCTTCATCCTTCACCGGGTTTTGAACTAAGGCTAGTTCGTCAGCGATCAACTTCATATCACGTAGGTACTCAGTGACGGTACGGTTTCCTTTCGGGTTGGATGCGAGTTTGGATTTCAGGGAGATAAACCTGGACCGAGATGAATTTGCATAACTCGTTACGAGCCGTTCCCAAGCCTGTCAGGAGGTTTCGGCAGAGGCAATCATGGGTTGTATTGCGGATGAGCAGCTGCCAAGAATAGCCGCCAGAATAACCTGATCTTGTCGATACCATGAGTAGAATTCAGGATTCGTTTTGGTGCCTTCTGCATCCAGAAATTCCACCGGAGCAGGTTTTTTTCCGGTAATGAAGTGGACAAGGTCCATTCCGATTAGAGTCGAATGGACCTGTTTACGCCATACGGAAAAATTGTCGTTGGTTAGGGTGATGTTGAAATTGGTAGAGGCGTTGAGTAGAACAACAGGGGTCGGCGCCATGAATATGATCGGAGGTAGATGGTGATCGCAAAAAAAAATACAAGATCAAAAACTCGTTTGAGTACAGCACTCTTGATACCATATAAGAGATTGATTATTGAATTGAAAAGCTATATTGATATGAAGAATATTACATGGCTTATATAAGCCGATTACAACAGAAGGCTTCAATGGAAAGGAGATCATCTAGGCTATAGTTACGGTAGTCTACAATAACCACAATCCTATCTAAAAATACACTTGAATTTAAATGGAAACAGCTAATTCACATTATTATTAACATTATTATTATCTTTAATAGCAAATTCATTTGGATGGTGATCGAATCATGCAAGAATGTTGCACATGGGGAAGTGAATCGTGGTCGAGATGTGTCTCAACAAGGAGCTAAGAAAGGTCCAGTCGCATTCAAGGACAAGTCTCGGGAACAAAATATAGGAAAAGTATATTTGATATATTTCAATGATTCAAACTGAGTGATACAAGGTTAATATATAGACAATACACAGAAAGGAAATGAGCTAATTCTATGGTCCTAGCTAAAATAAAGGATCACCATCATTGCAATTATATACATTCTAAATATACATATGGTTGAGAATAGGTAGTCAATATTCTTTATGAGTCGGTTATGATTTGGTAATATTCCTTATACGCCCCCGCAAGATGGAGGATCCGTCAGATACTCCGATCTTGGATCGATTTCGAAGAAAAGGTGCGCGGGCCAACGGTTTGGTGAGCATGTCCGCAAGTTGATCTTGTGAGCTGATGTGAAGGACCCGTAATTTGCCAGCGGAGACTTGTTCCCGAACAAAATGATAGTCAAGAGCAACATGTTTCATTCGGGAATGATACACGGGATTGGCACAAAGGTATGTTGCTCCCGTATTGTCGCAAAACAATGTCTGTGTTTGAGTTGTAGTGAGACCCAGTTCATGAAGTAAGTTCTTTGTCCATATGAGTTCAGCGGAAGCATTAGCTAAGGCCTTGTATTTCGCTTCCGTAGAGGAGCGGGAAACTGATTTTTGGCGAGTGGACTTCCATGAAATTATGTTTGTACCAAGATAAAGAATGTATGCAGTAGTTGACCTACCAACGTCATTTACACCCCCCCAGTCAGAGTCGGAAAAGGCCGAGAGAGTAAGAGCGGAATTGCAATTGAGGAAGAGGCCATGATGGATGGTACCTTTAAGATATCGAAGAACTCGTTTAAGAGCTTGCCAGTGCGTTTGGCGCGGACTGTGCATGAATTGAGACAGCTTGTTAATGGCATATGAAATGTCCGGTCGAGTGAATGCGAGATATTGAAGTGACCCCACAAGTTTCCGGAATGGAGTGGAGTCCACCGAAGGAGATGAGTCGATGTGCGATAAGGGTTCAGTGGCGCTAAGATGTGTCATGACATCCTTTGCACCATCCATGTGAAACTGTTGTAGAATATCTTGAATATAACGATGTTGCGACAAGAAAAGACCCGTAGGTGTAGGAATAACCTCAACACCCAGAAATTGATGAAGCATGCCAAGATCCTTGAGGGAGAATTTTTGGCTTAAAGACTGAATGAAGTGATCGAGAAAATGTGAATCATTTCCCGTAAGGACTATGTCATCCACATAGACCATGAAATAACAAGTGACTGTTTGATGTTGGTATATAAAAAGAGAGGCATCGGCTAAAGATTTACGAAATCCAAAGCGAAGAAGAAATTGAGTGAGCTCAATGTACCAAGCGCGTGGAGCTTGTTTTAAGCCGTATAGAGACTTTTTTAGCTTGCAAATATGATGTGGATATTGAGAATCTATGTAACCCGGTGGCTGAGTCATGAAAACCTCCTCATGAAGAGTTCCATGAAGGAAGGCATTGTTAACATCTGGTTGTCGCAATGACCAATTTTTGGATAGTGCAATGGAGAGAATGGTGCGAATGGTGATGGGTTTAGTGACGGGACTGAACGTATCAAAGTAGTCCTTCCCGTATTCTTGGAGAAAGCCTTTTGCCACAAGACGAGCTTTGTATTTTGCAATGGAACCGTCGGAATTACGTTTGATCCGGAAAACCCATTTACAACCAATGGGTTTATGGGAGGTCGCGGGTACAAGCTCCCATGTTTGATTTTGAATGAGTGCGTTGAATTCATCATTCATTGCATTGCGCTATCGCGGGTCTTTAGAAGCTTGAATATGAGTGGTGGGTTCAAGGGTGGGTGGGAGCGGATGAAGAGTGGTGGTGTTTACGGTATTAGCGTTATAGTATTTAGGATTAGGTTTACGGTCTCGTTGAGGGCGCGTAGAGGGTGGTGGTGGAGGTGGTGGTGGTGGTGGGGGTGGAGATGGAGAGGAAATGGTGGTATCGGGTGTGGCAGTTTGAGAGGGAGCTGGTGTGATATTGGTTGGAAGGGTGATCATGGGTGAGATGGTGTCTGGTGAGGAAGCAGATGGTGAGGAAGGAGTGGGAGTAGAGGGGTTTAAGGATTCTGTGGTGGAGGGAATAATATTATTGTGAGTAGGCAGTGGATTGGAGGTGGGTTTGGTTGCATGGGATGTGGAGCGTGTGCATGATTAGGCGAAGGTGATGCTATTGGGTTGGGCATAGTATTAGATTTTAGTTTTCTTTTGCTAGTTGGTATAAATTTTTCGGGTGTAGGAAGGGAATTTATGTGGGTGCCATGTGTGGTGAATGGAAAAATATGGTCAATGAATTCAACATGACAAGAGTGATAGAGATGGTGTGAGGCGGGATCATAGCATTTATAAGCCGACTTAGAGGAGGAGTAACCGAGAAAAATGCACTTGATGGAGCGCGGATGGAGCTTGGATGAGGCATACGGTCGCAACCACAGGAAACATAGACAACCAAATGGTTTTAGTTTTGTGTAGGTTGGTTGAATTTTGTATAGTCGTTCAAAAGGCGATTTGAAATTTAGAATTTTTGTGGGTAGTCGGTTGATAAGATAAACTGCTATTTGAAAAGCATGAGACCAAAAGTTAAGTGGCAAGTTTGCATGGTGGAGTAAGGATAATCCGGTTTCAACAATATGTCGGTGGCGTCTTTCGGCGACACCATTTTGTTCCGGTGTGTGTGGGGGAGTGGTAAAGTGGGAAATCCCATGCTTTTGAAGATGGGGAATCAAGCCAATGTATTCGCCTCCATTGTCGGAAAAGAGGGACACAAGCGGCGTTTTAAAGAATTTTTCAACTAGCGATTTGAATTGTGGAAATAAAATTGCAACATCCGATTTTCGCTTAATAGGGTAAAGCCATGTGTATTTAGAGTAAAAGTCGACAAAGATGACATAGTATGTATAGCCATCATTTGAAGTTTGAACCAGACCCCAAACATCCGAGTAAATAAGCTCGAGTGGTTTTGAGACCTTAAATGAATTTTCTCCAAATGGTTTTTTATGACTTTTATTTAACGAACAAGCATCACAATGAAAAGAAGCATTTGACATTTTATTATAACCAAGTCCTAAATTATTGAGCAAAAGTTTTAGAACATTGATGGAGGGATGCCCAAACTTGTGGTGCCAAGAGAGAAGCGATCCGAATGTCTTGATGCTTGAGTTGAGTTGATGAATGGGTTGTTGTGGAAACGATGAAGCATAATAGACGTCATTAATGTTCACTCCCCGCATGAGTCGCGCCCCCGTGCGAAGTTCCTTAACAAAAAAATAAAAAGGAAAAAATTCAACAGAAACATTATTAGTTTTGCAAAGTTTAGCGACCGAAACGAGATGATTACGTAAATGAGGGACAAGCAAAACATTGTTTAAAGATAATGTGCGAGTGGAGGTGGGAATGGAAGTATGGCCTGTGTGAGAGATAAAGAGAGTTTAACCATTCCCGAGCACGATCTCATCGGGCCCGCCATATTCTGAGAGGTGGTGTAAACAGGACCGGTCAGGTGTGACATGATGAGACGCTCCGGTATCAAACATGAAAGGTGATGTGGGTAGCGAGGAGCTTGACACCGAAGAGTTCACCGTCGGGTTGTTATGTGGCCCCACCGAGTTCACAGCAACATTGTTTTCTTGTAAAAACCGTTGGAGCTTCCGGCAGTCTTTTGTTTCATGACTTGAAATCTGGCAAAAAATGCAATAAGAATTGTTTCGGTTAGTACGAGCATATTGTGAAGTGCCACTGTTTGGATTTGGAGCATGATTATTGCGTGGGCCATAGGAGTTGGGCCTATTATAGGACCGGTTTCCATAGTTGGGCCGAGAGTAGGAACGTGGGGTTTGTTTTTGGGTATTGTTAACCGTGGTAACAAGCGGTGTGTGATGGGATTCTTGAAGAGATCTTTCATGATCTACTAGCTTTTCATAGAAATCAGAGAAAGTCATGGGTGTATCACGAATTTTTAGAGCAGCAGTAATGGGTTTGTAATCATCGCCTAAATGGGTGAGGATATGAACAATGAGATCATCATCATCAATTGGCTTCTGGGCTAGGGCTAGTTCATCAGCAATTGCTTTCATCTCATTGAGATATTCAATAATAGGTTTGGTTCCTTTGGTGTGGGTAGCAAGTTTTGAGCGAAGCGAGATGAGCCGGGATCGCGAGACGCTAGCGTAGCTCTCGGTTAAACGTGTGAAAAGCTAGTGGGATGTTTCAGCAGAGGAGACGATTGGTTGAATCGTATCCGAACAACTTCCAAGAAGTGCTCCGAGGAGGTTTTGGTCTTGTCGAAACCAAAGACGGTAGGCGGGATTCGGTTTTCCTTCAAGTGTTTTTGGTGGTGGTTCAGTTCGGCGGTCCACGAACTGCTCGAGTTCGAGACTCATGAGAGTGGATAAAACTTGTTTGCGCCATGAGATAAAGTTGGTGGCTGTTAGTTTGATGGAAATGTGAGTGTGGGTAGAGAGCTCAACAATGGTGGAAGAAGTTGACATGATGAGCAGTGGTTTTTGAACCGAAAAAAAATAGTGGGAATAGTTTTGGATCGAAAAAAAAACTCAGATGAGTGTGATGGCTCTGATTACCATATAGGAAATGTATATTTGATATATTTCAATGATTCAAACTGAGTGATACAAGGTTAATATATAGACAATACACAGAAAGAAAATGAGCTAATTCTATGGTCCTAGCTAAAATAAAGGATCACCATCATTGCAATTATATACATTCTAAATATACATATGGCTGAGAATAGATAGTCAATATTCTTTATGAGTCGGTTATGATTTGGTAATATTCCTTACACAAAAGAGTTGAAGATGCTTAGATGTCAATCATCATGTAATGAACTCAACTCAAATATTCACATTAACAATTTGGTGAGTTGAGAACTATTTTCGTGAAATGAGAAATGCAAGTAATGCGCATGATTGTCCTACAAAACCTCTGTTTATCCTACGAGACTCATAATCGTCATATTGAACCTCTGTTTGTCCTATGTGGCCGCTGTTTGTCCTATGGGACCCCTGTTTGTCCTATGGGACCATCTTTATCCTACGTGGCCCCTAATTGTCCTACACACATAAAATAGGATATGTGTGATTTGAAATTGACTTTTGTGTATTTGTTAATTGTTAATTGTTATACGACTTGGGTTTGAAAATTGTAAACATGTGAAAATTTTATATTGAAAAAAGATTATGAAAACTTACGCCTTTTTATTAAAATAAAAGAACCCATTTTATTACCCATTATCACTCACCGGGCGATACGATCAGATATACTTTGTTCTATTTTTCATGTACGTTGGGTTACTTATCAAGGCTATCAGGGATGCCGGATGAGAAGTGGAAGATTGCTAAGAGTTTGAAAATACCTTTGTACCACTAAATGTAATAAAGTAAATTTTGGTTATTTTTTTTAGATGTATTGTAATAATTTAAGAATTTATGGAATGGTGTACAAATAACATGTTAGTCATATCCGAATTGGGGGTGTTACTCAAGTATCATATTCAAATCAAAACATATATAAAAATGATCTTTATCATATTCAAATACTAGTTTAGATCCCGTGTATATACACAGGTGAAAAATATCAATAAATAAAATTTTTAAATTTTTATGTGTATATTTTACCCGTGTAAAAATGTATCATATTCTAAAGATATAAAACAAAACTCAAAATATGAAAAACTAATATATAATTGAGTTTTGAAAATAAATTAAATACTATTTAATGTAATTTGTTTTTCATTTATTATTTGATTGAAAATAAAAGTTAAATAATTAGATTTTTAAAGTTTCATAAGGGATAATTTAAAATAAATATGTATTATTAGTATATAATTAATATTTTTTTTAAATATATATTGTTGTTAAAAATAGGAGGTGTTTTTAACAAGAGAGAGAGGCGGGAAAAAAATAATGAGAATGAATGTGGAGGTGACACGTGGCATAGAAAAACCTTTATTTATTATATAGTATAGATACTACATAACAACAGGTGTCTAACAAATTTATCATAATTTAAATAATGGAATGTTTATACGAATCACATTCGAAGCTGATAGGAATCATGCAACAATGATTTCAAGACAACTATAATTACTGGATGGTGGAAAAATGAAGAAATCTAACTAAAAGACAAGTGCAAACATGAAATGAAACGAGTCAGCCTATGAACTCATGGCCTAGCGGCATCTAGTGTTTATTTCCATTAAAATAGTGCGGGTTTTGGGTAATAAATGGATTTTAAAAGTAGAATTTAAGAGGTGTAATGAGTCAAACAAACATATTAAATAATCATGTACCATAAGCATGCTATTAAAAATCAAAGCACAAAAAGGAAAGTCAAATATTTGCACTAACATGGATTCTCACTGGGTTCAGATTCAGGGCGGATCTATGAAATAAAACCCAATGAAGGTTTCGATTAAGCCGTCGATACAAATAGTGAGGATGGACACAGAAAATCAGAGATTCGATCCACCATTCTTGTAGCTAATCGAAGCAGCTACATAGGGGAATCGAGGCGGCGAGGGGGGGGGGGTTTCAAGGGCGGCCGCATATACACATGTGGGCTGCAGATATTCTTTCCATGCCGGTTTGGATGAAAGTCGTCACCATGTCTCTGTGGCGAACCTATTGAGCATATTGGATATCGTAATTGATCAGCTTGGTTTGTAGTTGAGGGGGGGGAGGGGGGGGGGGGGGTCTTTATTGGGTTTCACTTATTCTCTGTTTGGGTGAGGTTTTGAGCTTTGTTAGCATCTATTGTTTATGCTTTTATGTTGTATGCCTTTGTTTTCCTTTTGTATTTGTATGTTGTATCTCTGTCCAAATGTTAAAACAAAGTCATAAAGGAATCAAATTTTTAGTTATGAGATTTGGGTGTAGGTAGAGGTGGGCAAAAAAACCAGATTCGGATCTAATCCGGTGGATTATTCGGAATCAGATATACATGTAACCGGTTTTTTGGGGACCGGACCGGATTTTTTGAGATCCGTCGGATCCGGGACCGGTTCCAATAATTTTGATCGACCGGATAAAAAGCTTATAAAAATCGGACAAAAAAAACCAGTTCCCACCGGACAAAAAAAACCGGGTTCCGACTGTTGGGATGAAAAAAACAGCTATATAGCCGTTAATATGGCCCTTTTTTGTTTTGTTTTTGAGACTTGAAACTTAGTATAAATAGGTATGGGTTAGTTCACAACAATCTTCTAGCTTTCAAAACAC
The DNA here is from genome assembly GCA_023525975.1 of Smallanthus sonchifolius. Taxonomy (NCBI): domain Eukaryota; kingdom Viridiplantae; phylum Streptophyta; class Magnoliopsida; order Asterales; family Asteraceae; genus Smallanthus; species Smallanthus sonchifolius. The sequence goes on along the minus strand of CM042018.1, from coordinate 17,370,059 downwards.
AAAATGCTCTCAAAACGCAAAAAAAAACGCTCACTTTTTACGCTCTCATGGCTTCCATTTTCGCAAGCACTCAAAATTCCGTTGGTGGTTCTACTAGCGACACCACGGTGGTGAGAGTACTTCCTTGATCTCGAAACCAAGAGATATGGACTCATTTCGATTTATGCGAAATGTCGAACGGTTCGCAAAAGTCTCGTTGCAAACGTTGTGGTAAAATTTTGGGTGCTGCGGGAAATAGCACTTTGAAAAACACATATTGGAAGTCAGCAAAACACAGCCAAGATGAAGATCATACTCAAATTGGAAGGGATGGAGGAGTTTAGCAATACAATGTCTAGAGGGTTCGTGAGAGAATGACACATTTCGTCATTCAAGAAGGATTCTCGTTTGATCACTTTGATAACCCGCGCTTAACGAGGATGATCCAAGACACGCTTCAATCGAGTTACACAAACGTAAGTCGTTCTACTTTAAGACGAGATTGTTTAAAAATATGGAAAAGAGCTAAAAACAATTAATTTTAAGTTTTGAAAATTTAAAGCACTAGCATTAACTTAACCACGAACGTTTGGTCCGCTCCACATGGTTTACCCGAATCATACCTTTGTGTTACCGCACATTGGATTCAACCCAATTCGTGGCAAATGATGAAGCGTACGACTGCGTTTGATTATCTTGGGTATCCACATGCCAGTGAAAACTTATTTTATATTTTAGACTCGGTAATTCAAACTTATAAATTCAACAAAAAATATTTTCAATATCTTTTGATAACGCTTCAAATAACACAAACACGGTGGAAAAATTAAAAATAAAATATGAACCGGCTTGTAATAGTGTTTTTTTTTCATAGTCGATGTGTTGCAAACATCATTAACTTGGTTGTGCAAGACGGTCTAAACGTCCAAGAAATAAGAGACGCGAAAGAAAGATTTAAAGTAATGTTATGGGAGGTTTTTAGCACAAGCAAAAAAGATATATAAACTATAGAAACTTGTGCCAACAAACAGATTCCATCTTTTTAGGTCCGACTTGGGATGTACCTACTAGGTGGAACTCGACATGGAAAATGTTTGAATCGGCCTTATGGCAAAGAGTTACTTTAAAATATTTCCATAATGAACTTGTCCAAAAGGGTCGTTGTTCACAAAAATTTGATAATACAAGTTGGGATATGATCAAGAAACTAACTAACTTGCTTGAGGTTTTTAAAAATGCAACTACATGTTTATCAGGAGTTTATTATCCGACGTATTCGCTAATAATTCAACAATTATATTTAATATGTAATAAATTAAAAGAGTTTGAATATCACGACCCTATTTTTGCAACAATGGTAACACCTGTGAAAGCTAAATTAAAAAAAAATTGAAAATGCCGGCCGTTGTTACATATTCGGCTGCCTTAAACCCAACGATTAATATAACCGGTGTTGAAACCTTAATTTGATCAATATCAGACGATTTAAATATGTACGAGGAAGACCCTTATTTTGAATCAAATGCAATAAAGGATTGTAACTTGACTTTTCAAAATATGTTTGATTATTATTTATGCAAATATGGTGGTAATGGTAATACATTAAACATACGTGAATCAATGGATTCGGGTTCAAGTTCTAGTAGTTCAAAGAACCCGATGATAAATTTATTTAACACTTTAAGAAACGAAAATACTAAACGAGCTCGTGGAAGCACACCAAGTAGTAAGCTTGGGAGATATCAAGCAACCGACTTTATTTCAACTCTAAGATCCGAAGAGTTTGAAAACTTTGATATTTTGAGTTGGTGGCAAGGAAGGGAATCCCAATATCCCGTTCTAGCTGCAATGATCCATGACCTACTAACCGTCCAAGCTTTCATGGTAGCTTCGGAATCCGCTTTTTCTCTAAGTGGCAGGGTTTGTCTATTCGAAGAACGAGGCTTACACCGGAATCTATGGAGATGTGTATTTGCTTGAAGGGTCATTTAACGTGTACAAGATGTTGCAAAACTAGAAGGCGAGCTTGACATTAAACAAGAAATACACGAGTTCAAAGTAGATTAAGGGGCGACGAATTCACTTTCTGACGAAGAACAAGATTCTGGTTACTTTATCTAACTTTAAATGGGTCATGATGATGAGAATTTTGGCCCACCGATTCAGACGAGAGAGTTGTGTGGTGGTCTCGAGAAAAAAAAATGAGGTGTCGTTGGAGTTTAGGTTGAAGATGGGCATGGCTGTGGTGGTGGGTTTTAGTTGAAGAAGAAAGAGAGAGTATACAAGAGAGTGTGTAAATTTTTTTAAAAGTAAATTATATATTTTGTCTTTTACAAGGTAAAATGACTATATGACCCGAAAAGTGACTATATTACCCAATTTAACAAAAAAAAAATTTTAACACCACTTAATAAAAAGGACTAAATGTGTATAAAGATTTTTAAAAAATAAATGACATAATCTGTAATTTTTTACTATTATGTGTAATTTAATATACTTTAAAGAGTAAATTACCTTTTGTGTCCCTATGGTTTATATGATTTAACACAATGCGTCCCTAACACACGAATTTTTAACGCTTTGAGTACCTGTGGTATACAATCTGTAATACTCTGAGCCCCTGTGCCTAACTTTGTTAAATTCTTTCCGTTAAGTTTAGTTTCGACATGTTGCGGATAGTTAAGTTTTGTTGCTGGTCTAGTTTCGGTAGGGGTATCTGCGGATAGCCTTAACTAGATCAGAAGCAAAAATTAGTAGTTTCGGGTGAACGTAGTAGTTTCGAGTGAATATCAGTAATCATGTTACCCCCTATTGAAACTAAACTTAACGTAATTTTTTAACGAAGTTAGGCCCAGAGGCTCAAAGTGTTACAAATTGTATACCACGTGTAATCAAATCGTTAAAAATTCATGTCAGGGACGCATTGTGTTAAATCGTGTAAACCACAAGGACGCAAACAGTAATTTACTCTAGTTTAAATTATTAAAATCTAATTTATTAATTAAAAAAGAAAAAAAAATAATAAGAAACAAATAGATACAGTTGTAAATGGACCTATATCTTTGAAATCCCGGACCCATCATCTGGCCCTAATCGCGCCTTCAAAAACCCGACGTAAAACGGTCCTTAACCAGATCGAGTTCGTGATATCAGATCTTCTGCTCACAGACCAGCAAAGATTAACCAAGAACTCTCTCGTCGTCTATTTCTTTCAATACAAGGTAATGTGATTTCGTTTATAACCCGTTCATGTTCAGATCTGTAGATTTATGTAAGATCAAGCTTCAAAAATGAATGCAAATTGAGTTATATAGAAGTTAAGTTTCAAGATCACCACCGATGCACTCAAAGCCTTTAATTTTCATCTTCATAATTACCGTTTAGTTTTTTCTTATCAATATTGATTTAAACAATTTGGTTTAGGAACAGTACAAATTGCAACTTTTTAGGGCTTGAACTAAATAACACCACCACCACCACCACCACCTGCTGTCCAGACGTGTTATACGGTGTTTTTTTAGTCCGTATAAGGTTTACGGGCCAAATGAGAGAAGGTTACACGGGCGTATAGAGTGTCTGACTAACACATAAGCGACTAACGTGATGGCGAACACCACAGGCTATACGGGCCGTATAACCCTTTTTCGCTATCTATACGGCCCGTATAGGTGGTGGGGCCAGCTTGGTTTTAAATTGCGCGCATAATGCGTAATGCGCTGATGCGGTGTAAAGAGCGCATAGTTGCACTTGTTGCGATGCGATTACATGATGAGCTCATGTTGCGACGATGCGGTCGCAATATGCGTCTAATGTGTTGCAATATGTAAAATTGGGTCGAATCTTTAATATAAATGGGTGGGTTAGCTAAAAGTACAAAAATGCAATTCTATCTTCTTATTGTATGAGTTCTTTTTTGTTTAAGTATGTTTTTACAACTTTTATGTATAATTAATATTTTAGTATTTTTTTTAATAAAGAGCGCATCGCATACGTGATGCACCCGCATCGGATTTTTGAACCAAACGCATCGGAGCGCATCGCGCAATTTAAAACCAAGGGGGCGAGGTCCCTTTATTAGTTTGTATGAAATCTAGCCATTGATGGATGAATAGCCTAAGTGCATCCCCATTGCAATTTAGTTTTATCTGATGTTACTGCAGGCAGGCAGGCATAGTTTTGAGTTGATGGTCTATAACCTGATAGATTACAGAAACCGACACCTGAAACGCGGCCCAAACTAACATGCGTAAAGGTGATAACAAGAGTGTCATGAATAAACGCAGCCCTCGAAAGGAAGAGCTTTTAGAAGCTGAGGTTAAAAGATTAAGAGAAGAGCTCAAGGCTGCTAATTTGGAGAAAAGTGAAATAAGTTCTGAGTACGAAAAGTTAATTACCATTTGCAGATCACAAAGGCAACAATTACATGGGATTAAACAAGCTCTTGCTTCTACTACACCACCAAATACTCAACCACAGGTGATATTTCTCTCCAGTTGTCGCATTTTTGACCCGTTTATGTTTCATCTCTAACGGGTCAGATCGGAAAAATATAACATAAAAAGGGAATGGGGTGAACAGTGTCCACTTTTTTTACTTCTTTTGATGGGCATTAACTGTAACAGGGATTGTTTGATAAGAGTTCTTCAAGCCCAGATCAAAACTCATGGCAGGCCTTTCCTGAAGATCTCAAGACGCCTACCTTACTGACCGGTGATAACTCTAAACCTTTTAGAACAATGAACAGCCACCAGTCTCAGCGATTTGGTGGATTGAAGAACGACGAAAGAAACTTGACCTCTCAACCTCCTGGATGGGCTGCCTTCTAGTTTGTCCTCCATCACCGAAGGTGTTAGAGTCAAGATTATCATAATAACTGCATTTTGGTGTTGCATTTTGAGTTCTGATACATATGGTTGATGTAGATTTCAACTTTTTAGGCAATAATCAATCTTCTTGAGCATGCCAATGTGATTGTTGGTCTAATTCACTTGATTTGAGTGGATATTAAGAACAAAATTTCTACAAATACTTTTACATGTTACATGTGGTAAAAAGGCATTGTAGTCAGTGTTGTAAAAATCGGTGATTAATCGCTAATTGGAGGTCCACCGTTGCAATTTCACCTAATTGGTCAAAGGTCAAAATCTTTGAAGTATTTGAAAAATTATACTTATTAATCCAATCCGATTAATAAGTTTGAAAAATTATAGTTTTACATGTTACACGTGGTAAAAAGACATTGTAGTCACGATGGAAGAACAAAATTTAACCAAGCTCCAAATGTGATTCGAACATACTCATATTTTGACCAACTTGATAGAGACAAGTGGGCTAGAAAAGGGCCAATTTAAACAGGCATAACTTTCTCTTTGTTTGCACTTACAGGGTCCCTAAGTAATAGACCAAAACATTTCAGCTAGCCGGACTCTTTGGTCCCAATTTCTTCATCTGGAGCTCCGATTTCAAATTTAAAGGGTTTGTCCCAATATTAGCAACTTTGAATTATCCCGTTTTGATTGTAAAAATGCGTGAATTGTGGATTTATTTATTCACATGTTTATTTAGTCGTTTAATTTCATTTCTAGGCTATTTTTTTTTATTTCCGAGATTTTCCTATAAAAGAGAGTTTGATGTATTTGTTTTTTCATTCGATAATACATCAATTTTCACATCAAGAGTATTGTTGCTGGAAATTGATATCAATCCCTCATAAAGAAAAAGATTGTGAAGTAACAATATAAGACCAACTCACATGAATTGAAGTTCTTCCTAAGATTCATATCTTCAAGGTATCAACGAATGGAACCCCGCCATCACTGATTTTCGTGTGTTCATAGAAGCTTTGTGTATATTCATCATATGTAAACGATTTGTATAGGGCCATAGAGTCTGAATTTACCATTGTTCAACTGGCTTAATTTCAAACACTCTCACATAGTCACAATAAGTACTACTCCACATTACTCAACTCACAACATTATTTCACTTAATCACACCACACAACTCCACAATAGTGCTACACTACACAATTAACACTCTAACAATTAATGTATAACTCAAAAGACGTACCTCTTGGCTCGCGGTTACTGGTGGTGGCATTCGTTTCACCTTCGTCCCATTTTCAATTTAATTTAACATATTTTATTGTTATAAAAACACCGATTTTCTCTTAAACCTTGGCTCTGATACCAACTTGTAAGACCCCGACCCGGGCATCCTACAGTTGGTTCTCATAACGGGTTATTCTCTTTAAAATGTATAAGTTATCATTCAAACTACAGCGGAAGTCTTTCTAAACACGTTAATTATTATGCCATTACATTTACCTCACGAATGCCTGCACACCAATCCGAATAGCACCGCTCCTAAGCCAAGATACGTCGACCCCAAAGCTTACCTGCACATAATCTAACGTACACACAAAGTCAACTACGCTAAGTGAGTTCTAATAGTTTAGTTTAAACGAAAGCCAACTTATCACATTTAATTTTTTATCTCTACTCAAGACCCTCCGGTCTTTAGTAAAATAGTTTTAACGTTTATTATCAAATAGATATCCTCGTTATCTAATGTCCCCGTTCAGTTCACCACCCAAGACTCATCACATGATTATAACCCCATAAATCTCACCAACACAATCAACTCTTTCTACACTAGTTACTTGTAATCTACTACCTGTATTTAACTCGAGAACGTGGTTAACACGATAAATCCCTCGACTAAGGCTCTCACAAATTAACTGACACGACAGTTGTAGACACCACATCACAATCCCGAGCCCACGGTCAATCTAACCCTACTCGCCTCATTAATATCATCTACAAACAACAATAATATCATTTCACGCATAATAAATACAACTCAACACTTGCATGCAATTTAACACATATTTACGCACGCAATTACATACCTCATTACTGCACCCTCGTCAGGGTGTACAACACACCCCGAGCTCATCGTTAACTTGTTGAATATTGTCACCTTAGGTGACTTCCCAAAGGACTTCGTCCTTCACAATTCCGTTTGCCGTGTCATAGAGACAACGATGCAAACACAATCTTCGTTGTGCCATAACGACAACGACACAAACACACAACACAAATATAAACACATAATACCACACTACACGTTTACATGACTCATTAACTACCTGCACCCCGCACCTAACACTAGAATAACATGTCATACCTGTATTCATAACCGTTTAGCTTATATCCCGACTCACCCCGACTAACCATTAACACGACACACATTAATAACTCTTATCTCTAGCTCACCTAATCATTTGACACCCCGTAGACACTTAGACTCGTTAATGAATATTGTAGTTCATAAACATGTCTGGCTTAACCCAAAACATCTCAACCCATATAATATAACGAACACCTCTTGTCTGTATGTACGATATCCCCAAAAACAGTAAAAACGTTTAAAAGAACAGGGGATTAGAAACTCACCGGTTATACTGATTCTCAGTCCTTGCTCTGCAAACTCGTCCATCCACGCTCGAATCCCAAACCTGACAAACACGTGATCACATGATCAGAACACGTTCTAAACATATATCGACCAACGCAAAACAATAAATAACCCAGACATTCATCATATCAGCTCGTCGTTCCTTCTTCATAAAACCCTAGTCTCACGAGCACTCTTACCAGATCGTTCTTGATCCGATGAGAAACCGTGTACCCGGACCGGGCCCCATGCATTCACGCAACCCATGTCAAAGAAAACTAAAATCCAACAAGATGCGTATACTCGAACCGGGTTCACGTGCGTGCACGCACACGCATCATGCGAGCCGAATCCTCCCATGCCAACCCTAGGTCCACCCGAGCTCGTCCACGTACCACCATGGGCACCACTACTCTGGTCATGCACCACCACCATGGCCAAAGTCTCGTCGATGTCCACGTCGGCTTCCATCTTTGTCATCGTCCTCATCGGCCACCGCTAACAGCCGTCATGCACTACCAACATGTCCCCGTCTTCCTCCTTGTTGCGCCGCCGTGGAACACCGCCGCTGCCAGCACCCGCCTTCGGGTCTGTCGCCGTCCTCCGTCGTTGGCCACCTCTCTCTCTGGCATTAACACCCCCGAGCCAAACTCCTGCCGTCTTCTTCTACACCCGAGACACCCCGCTTCAGTTGGCCATTCCCGTTCGCCGCCACCGTCGCATGCTACTGCCACCATAACCGGTCACTTCCTATGATCCCTCCCTTGCCGTCGATCACAGCCGAAAACCCAACCCTAAACGGGTTCCAAACCCAAAAACATAAGCGCAAACACGTAGAAATTTAAGAACGAGAATTACCTTAGCCAACCATGAAGGTCCCGTTCGAATCCGTCTTCTCCGGCTACCCCCGTTGTTCAACGTCTCTTCCTTCTCCTCCCCTGTTTCTGTCACGCACACCTAGGCCAAATGGCCTAGGGTTTGCGCCTAAAGTGGTTTAAATACCATCCGTTAGTTACGCGTCGGGTCCTTCCAAATTCGTTAAACGCGTTTCCAACTCAATTTGGGACATTTTTAATTCTGTTTAATTTAAAATTTTGATTTTATAAAATTTGGGACTAATTTAACTCGGGCAATTTTACTTTTTGATTAATTTTTATTTTTATAAAATTAGGGGCCAATTTAAATAGACCGTAAGAACAGTTACTGATTTATGAAAAAATTAAATTGATTTAATTTTAGTTTTTAAGGGTGAAGGGGGTGGAATCCCTTCAACCCCTAAGTATCTTAAAAATTAATCAATCAACATACGCCACGTTAAAGTATCCTAAACACAAGGGTGATGAACCCCTAATGATGTAGTGCGAAGCACACATCTTTATTCCTAGTGTTTTGTGCGTTTTTACTTAGTTTTGTGTTCGTTTTGAGTCGTTTAAGTCTGTATTTGAGTCTATTGTATGTTTACAGGTGCTCATGTGGATTAGGAAGCTATACATGAAGATATCGAGCAAGAGAATGGAGCCGAAAGATTTAAAGAGAAAATGTTGAAATATTGATGACTCGCGGTACGCGAGAGAAGAAGACAGAAGCCTCGCGGTACGCGAGGTTCTCAGAAATCGGCCGTGACTATTTTGGCCCTCGCGGTACGCGAGGGGCTTGCTAGATTTTCTCGCGGTACGCAAGAGATAGGATTTCCGAGAAAAAACCCTAGTTTGATATTTAATAGATTTTGAGTCCCATTATTCAGAGAGTTCATTCTAGCCATCCAGAGAGAGTTCTTTGGCGATTTTGGAGCTTAGGAGGTCGATTGAAGAGAAAAGCTTGAGTCTTTGCTTCCGGGTTCGTTAGTAATAGCGTTCTAGATTGCAAGATTTGATTTTTATCTTTGTTTGCTTTGTTTGAAACCATGATGATTGCTTATACTTCTGATTTAGTTGTTTTGAGTATGAATCTAGGCTAAACTTTGATATTGCCTGGGTTATGATGAATACTGTGTTAAAGTTATGACTTTTATTCGGTTTTGGATTCTAATTGATGGGTTTATGATTTTGTAAAAGATCTTGAGTTGATTACCATGATATATATGCATGCTTTAATCTGGTTTTGTGTTGATTAATGTTCCTCATGTTGTCTTGTTGAATGTCTTTCATTAATAGATGCATGTTTAGGTTGTTTGCGTATTGCTTGTGACCTGAGTGGTTTGCTAAACGTAGTAATCCAAAGTAGTGTTGGTTAATCCTTGATTAGACTGAGTGTGTGTCCTAGTGCAATACCCGTGAGGTGAGAATTAGTCGTTTAGTCTTCGTCATTAGGAATCCGAGTGTCAGTTTTCTGAGAGGAAGTTGGTATTAGGTGTCTAGTGATTGTTGCAAGTTCGAATCATAGTTGTTAACCTGAGATTACCCCGTGCATTCTTCGAATGTATGGTGGAAAGTGAGACTGAAAGGTGATCTGTCTATTAGGGTACTTTATCATAGTTGGAGAGACTGAAAGGTAATCCACTATCTGGTGAGTTTATTACACCTTTAGGTTCCTTAGTTGGTGACACCCTGAGAGTGGTTAGGGATCCACTAGGTTGTCTAGAGTTGTTTTCTTAGAAACCCAGATCCATCATAGTTTCCAGAACCGGTAAAAGTTGTTCTTTGCAAGTATGATTCCGACCTAGGTAGTATTCTTCCCATCTTCTGATTTCACCTTAGTTCTTGTTCTTGATAGTTGAGTCGACCTTTGTTTATTGCATTCATTAGTTTAATTCAGTAGTGTAGTCAACCCCCCAATCATCAATCTTTAGTCCGAGTCAGAGTCTAGTATTAGTATTTAGTGTCTCTAGGGTTCGATAATCCGGTTTACCATTAAGTTGTGCTACACTCGATAGATACACTTGCCTGTTAGTGCGGTCTAGTTCATAGGTTTTTCATTTATTACTTAGAAGTCTAGGTTAGGTTTAGTTAATTTTTATATAGACCGTCTGAACGACATCACCTAACTACCCTAGCATTTAAAAAAAATTAAAAATACAATTTCATTATAAAAATTATATAAGTTTAAAATAAAATAAAATTAAGAATTATAAAATAAATAATAATAATAATAATGATAACTTACAATTAAAAGAAGTGTGTTGTCAAATTCAATCCCTACAATCCAATATAATAATAAAATAAATAGATAAATAAATAATAATAATAATAATAATAATAATAATATATACATATATTAAATTGACTAAAAGTTCTTATCTTCTTCTAGAATCCAATATAATAATAAAATAAATAATAATTATGAAATTAACGGTTCTTATCTTCTTCATTATTTTACTCCCTACAATCCAATATAATAATAAAATATATAAATAAATTATAATAATATATATGAAATTGACTAAAAGTTCTTATCTTCTTCGTTATCTGTAACACCCGAATATTTAAAACATAAATATTTATATCTTGTGGAAAATATGCCCATATTTTTTTTTTGTACAAGAACTCATTTCACCCAAATTAACACCTTATATTAATTTACAACAACATTAACCCAATAATCTATACTATATAATAAATAAAGGTTTTTCATGCTACATGTCACCTTTATATTCACTTTCACCATTTTTTTTCGCCCCTCTTTCTTATTAAATACATCTCTATATTTTCCATAATAATATATTCTTAAACAAATTATTAATTTATAACTATATTACATAATAAACAAGTAAAGTAGGAGGACACTTGTCAAATTTCTAGGCCTTCTCATTTTCATTTTTCCGTCTCTCTCTCCTATTAATAACCAACTTCACTATTTTAGGCAATTAAATTAATTATTTGTTTTAATTTTTATCTACACATTTTTGAATTTAAAATTGTGTTTATCATCAATTAATTTTTTCAGTCATATTTTAAAAATTCTATAAATAGAAAACAATTTTACAGCCGGCTAGAATTCAAATAAAAAACTTTTAATTATATATTTACATATTTACATTGTTCCATTTTAACGAGTGTATGTGTTAATAGATTACATTATATTTTATCCAACCCGTGTAATACACGGGTTTATTCAACCCGTGTATTACACGAGTTTTAAAAACATAAACTTTTTAAACCCGTGTATTACACGAGTTTTAAAAACATAAACTTTTTATTACTAATAATATAAAATTAAATTTATTCAACTCGTGTAATACACGGGATTCTAACCTAGTAATACTTATAAAACGCATCCGAGTTTTCTCATAAAAATTCGACATGACCCGTTCGTAAAATAATAAACTACCCTTACGAACCATTAACCTGATTAGACACCAAATAAAACCAACCAAGTGACTAAAACATCCACGGACACATCGACAAATAATAAATAAACCTGAAGTTTAAACTGCATGACACCAATATAAAAACACAATGTAAATGAAAGACTTGACAAAATGACAATGCAAAATAATATGTCACTCCAACTCCAAATTTCCATCCCATTGACCAGATCCCTCGACTTGATCACCAACGTTTTTCACCATCGAAAACTGTCACATGACATCACCCAACGGTTAGTCAACTCACAATTCAAGTATTTCTATAGTATTATCTCCTTAACGTCATATACATGCATACATAATTATGTGTTTATCACCCAACTCAATTAATTGGAAACGACTTATTTATTCACTTATCTTTTAAGTCGGGTTAAGCTACCTCTTTGACCTTCCCGTTACTCCAGGATAAACGCCTTCAGTTAATCCCCCAAAGGTATGTAATCCAAGCCGATCCGCTTAATCCACATATCTTCACCACTTCCGTGTATAAACGTCTCTTCATACCTGCACATTTCCAGCACCATAACTAATTAGCCGAAGCTAAGTGAGGACTCACATTCCACATATAATTTATACAAATACGATTCAAATATATAAACTCGAAGCGTGTCAAGCTTCACCCCCGTGGCACAACACCCACAACGGTTTAAAAGTCCGATGTATACTTCTTTGTTCTTTTATTCTCCCGACCCCAAAGTCGGGTCGTTTCACCTTTGATATCCATGTTAATACGAATTTAAAACACTACAAACACCATTAGTAGGTTAATTCGCTTTGTAAGAATTAAACAACATAATAGACCAACATTCATTGTGTTTCACACCACAACCAGTCCCGTTAACAACTTGTTATTACCCCCGTCACTCACCCTTATTAAGTTTGTAACATTAACCCGCCTTTGGTTTGTAAATCCACTTAAACACCACATACGGTAAAAGTATATTTAAATCGGGCTACAAACTTGTGACACCGTAATTACAACAAACCTCACAAATTAACCAAAATCTCACCATTTAGTTTATTCTAAATCAAGATATACCTCATCCCTAACTCATCTAAAGAGTTTTAAACACCTTAAGGTTTACCACTATAGAGAATAAAGAATTGATGTGAAAAGTTATTTACATTCCTTCATTCACATGCCTTATATTGGCCAATTACATTATTGGAAACAGAGAAATTACCAGAGTAAACATTGGATCTAATTCTAACAATATTGACTTTACAATTTGAATATATTTTGAATTTATATTTATATAAAATTCCCTCCTATGATGTTGATGTTGACCGGTTGACCGTAGTGTCTCTAATACGCCCCCGCAAGATGGAGGATCCATCGGATACACCAATCTTGGAACGATTACGAAGAAAAGATGCCCGAGGTAGAGGTTTGGTTAACATGTCTGCCAGCTGATCCTGTGAACTAACATGAAGAACTTTTAGATGTCCAGTTGAGACTTGTTCGCGAACAAAGTGGTAGTCTAAGGCGACATGTTTCATACGGGAATGATAAACCGGATTTGCACAAAGATATGTAGCACCTGTGTTGTCACAATATAGGGTTGATGGATGTAAAATAGGGATGCCAAGTTCCTGTAACAAATTTTTAACCCATATCAGTTCCGCCGAAGCGTTAGCAATGGCCTTGTATTCGGCCTCGGTTGAGGAACGGGAAACAGACTTTTGCCTTGTGGACTTCCAAGATATAACATTTGTGCCAAGATACAATAAATAGGCCGTAGTAGATCTTCCAGCGTCATGAACACCACCCCAATCCGAATCTGAGAAGGCCGAGAGTGTGAGAGAGGAATGATGATTGAGGAAGAGACCATGATGAATAGTACCTTTGAGATATCTAAGCACACGTTTGAGAGCTTGCTAATGGGCTTGACGTGGAGCATGCATGAATTGCGATAGTTTGTTGATTGCGAATGAGATATCGGGCCGAGTGAAGGTAAGATATTGAAGAGAGCCAACAAGGCGACGATACGGTGTTGCATCAGTCGATGGTGAAGGATCATTGAGAGATAACGGTTCCGAGGTGCTAAGAGGTGTATGGACATCCTTAGCACCTTCCATGCGAAATTGGTTGAGAACTTCTTGGATGTGTCGATGCTGAGAAAGAAAGAGACCGGTTGATGTAGGAATGACCTCAACACCGAGAAAATGATGAAGTGTTCCAAGATCCTTGATCGAGAATTTGTTGCTTAAAGCCGTGATGAATTTGTCAAGGAATTTGGTGTCGTTACCGGTAAGAACTATATCATCAACATAGACCATGAAGTAACACGTTATCTCACGGTGTTGATAAATAAAAAGTGAGGCATCCGCTAAAGACTTTTTGAATCCAAAATGAAGAAGAAAGGTAGTAAGCTCAAGATACCAAGCACGGGGAGCTTGTTTTAGGCCGTATAACGATTTTTTTAGCTTACAAACATGATTCGGGAATTGAGGGTTAACATAGCCTGGGGGTTGAATCATGAAGACATCTTCGTGAAGGGTTCCATGGAGGAATGCATTGTTAACATCAAGTTGCCGGAGCGGCCAATTTTTAGACAAGGCAATTGAGAGAATGGTGCGGATTGTGACGGGTTTAGCAACGGGACTAAAGGTGTCAAAGTAGTCCGTCCCGTATTGTTGAAGAAAACCTTTAGCCACAAGACGTGCCTTATATTTATCAATAGATCCATCGGGTTTTCGTTTAGTACGAAACACCCATTTGCAACCGATAGGTGTGTGAGAAGTAGGCGGTATAAGTTCCCATGTGTGGTTCTGGATAAGAGCATTAAATTCTAAGTCCATGGCATGACGCCATTTCGGGTCCTTTAAGGCTTGGTTATGGGTTGATGGTTCAAGAGTGGGTGGAAGAGGATGAAGTGTAGTGATGTTGACAAAATTATTGTTGAAGTATTTGGAGTTGGGTTTGCGTATTTGCGGTTGTGGTGATGGGTTAGAATTAGGAATGGATGGTAAATCAGTAGTAGAGGATGGTGATGTAGGTGGAGTAGTTAAATTGGAATCAGTGAAGAGGGTTTGCGGTTGAGTAGATGTGAGAGACAATGGGGAATGGGTAGAGGATGCGGAAGTGGGTGCATGTGTGGGCAAGGGTGCATCAGTGGGTGGGGGTTACAGAATTGGGTGAGGGTGGGGTAGTTAGGATTGGTGGAGATATATTATGAGGCATAGGTTGAGTGGGATTTTGCATGGGAATGAATGCATGAGATGTGGGTAAGTGTGTAGGTGCACGGGAGTGTAGTTTTGTACGTACACTTTGTTTGGAAGCTTGTCGATGAATAAATTCAAGGGCTGTGGGAATTGAAGATATGGTGGAGGTATCACTATTGTATGGAAAAATATGCTCCACAAAATCCACATGCCTAGAATGATATAGGCGGTGAGAAACCGGGTCGTAACATTTATATGCGGATTTCGAGACGGAGTACCCGAGAAAGATACATTTTAAGGAACGCGGATGAAGCTTAGATGAAGCATATGGACGCAACCACGGGAAACAAAGACAACCGAAAGGTTTCAGTTTAAGGTAACCCGGTGTAGTTTTGTATAATTTATCATAAGGAGATTGAAGACCAAGAATAGGAGTGGGGAGACGATTAATAAGATAAACCGCCGTTTGGAATGCGTGGGACCAAAAAGAAAGGGGTAGTTGAGCATGGTGAAGAAGCGATAAACCCGTTTCGACAATGTGTCGATGGCGCCGTTCGGCCACACCGTTTTGTTCCGGGGTGTGTGGAGGTGTAGTAAAGTGAGATATTCCATTCTTTTGTAGATATGGAAGTAGGCCAATGAATTCGCCTCTATTATCAGTGAATAACGAGATCAGAGGAGTGCGAAAAAAGTTTTCAACCAAGATTTTAAATTGTGGAAACAAAATAGATACATCCGATTTTCGTTTAATTGGATAAAACCAAGTATATTTAGAATAATAATCAACAAAAATGATGTAATAGTTATAACCATCATTTGAGGTTTGAGCCGGGCCCCAAACATCCGAATATACGAGTTCTAACGGTTTGTTTACTTTAAACGAATTTGCACCAAAAGGCATTTGATGACTTTTATTGATAGAACAAGCATCACAATGAAAAGAAATATTTGACATTTTATTTGAATCAAGTCCTAAATTTTTAAGAAGAATTTTTAGAACTTTGATTGATGGATGTCCAAGCTTGTGATGCCAAGATAGAAGTGACCGGGTTGATGTAGTTGTGGAGTTGACTTGTGGAAGTTGACGAAGGGAATGAATGGCCGCATAGTAGATGTCGTTAACGTTCACTCCTCGCATGAGATGCGCCCCCGTGCGAAGATCCTTAACCACAAAATGAAAAGGAAAAAATTCAACAGAAACTTTGTTAGTTTTGCACAGTTTAGCAATAGAGACAAGATTATTACGCAATTGAGGAACAAAAATGACATTATTTAGATTTAATGGTCGAGACGAGGTGGGTAATGTGGAGTGACCAGTGTGAGTTATAGAAAGACCTTTACCATTCCCTAGCACAATTTCATCAGGCCCGCCATATTCGGATAGGGTGTGCACCGTCGAGCGTTCTGAAGCAACATGGTCAGAAGCACCACTATCAAACATCCATGGTTGTGCCGAGGAGGTGTTAACCATGGGAGGGGTCGGTGAAGTCAGGGATAAAGTAATGTTATTTTCTTTGAGAAAACGAGATAACTTCCTGCATTCCTTAGTATCATGACCCGGTATAGTGCAATGTTGACAAAAAGAACGATTTCGATTACCACGCGGGGAATAATTATTCCCACTTTGCTGTCCTTGAAAACGACCAGATCTTGGTCCTTGGTGTGGGAACCAGTTTGGGCCACGGGAGTCTTGATGGAATCTAGGACTGAACCGAGATGAATGCTTTTGTGTGTTGTTTACAGTAGCTATTAGCTGGGTTGTTTGAGTGTCTTTGAGGGACCGCTCATGATCTACCAGTTTGTCAAGGAGATCCGGGAAGGTAATCGGTGTCTCTCTAGTCTTCAATGCAGCAGAGATGGAAGCAAAATCATCACCAAGTTGTCCCAAAATGTGAACCGTGAGATCATCATCATGAACGGGGCTTTGGGCTAGTGCGAGATCATCAGCAATAGTCTTCATTTCATGAAGAAATTCAGCCACAGGGCGTGAACCTTTGGGGTTGTTAGCTAGGCGTGACTTCAAGGAGATGATGCGAGATCGAGATTGACTCGCGAAACTTGCCGACAAGCGTTCAAAAGCTTGGCATGATGTATCAGCGGATGAAACAATGTGTTGGATTGTGTCGGAACAACTTCCGAGTAGGGCACCAAGGAGGATCTGATCTTGACGGAGCCATAGGGTGTAAGCCGGATTTGTGTTGGTAGAGTTGGCTGGAAGTTTTTTTCGGTGGTACAGACGGGGTACCGGTAACATAGTTGTCGAGACCAAGGCCAATGAGAGTGGCCATGACCTGTTTTCGCCAGTGGGGAAAATTGTTTGGGGTGAGTTTGATGGGGAAATGTGTATGAGTAGTAACTTCAACAATGGAGTTTGTCATGGTAAAACAGAATGTGTTAGATCAGAAAAAAAAAATTTGCTCAGAGGAGCTTTTAGGCTCTAGATACCATATAGAGAATAAAGAATTGATGTGAAAAGTTATTTACATTCCTTCATTCACATGCCTTATATTGGCCAATTACATTATTGGAAACAGAGAAATTACCGGAGTAAACATTGGATCTAATTCTAACAATATTGACTTTACAATTTGAATATATTTTGAATTTATATTTATATAAAATTCCCTCCTATGATGTTGATGTTGACCGGTTGACCGTAGTGTCTCTTATAACCACCATATAAAGGACACCCCTAACGAGTTTCTCGGTTAATCCCCAACAATTTTATAAATATTATAAAATTCCTGTTTCAAAACAGCCTTACGTGGCTGTAAAAATTCAACGTTTACACCCACTTACAATAGGTATTTCGCCTCAACTAAAAATTATGAGTAAAGTAGACACATAGAGCTTTCCGTCGATGTATAATAAACCTCGAACGGACATCCGGTTAATTTACTATGAATATTTCAAGACCGGTTAAATTATGGATATATGCTGAATTTTCAGCACTTGGGTCATTCGACCCATTACCAATTCGCACTATTTCTTTATGAGTTTAAACCCCCACAACGCCGTCAAAACAATACGTTATTGTTAAGTTAAACCATATTTAATAATTTATATTAAACCATCTAAATCATAAGAATCCCAAGTCATTATTATGATTATTCTAATCAAACTCAAATTCGAGTCACTCACCTTCGCCCGTAGGATTGTTGTTGCTTTATCACCCGTTTGACCCGTTGCCGTCCAAGCTTTGTTACGCCTATCTTGACAACAAATCAAACTTTCAAACCATTAGAACACATAACGGGGTTATTCATCCCCCTCATACAAAAGTATTTCATCCATCCAATACATGTGTTCTAACCCACCATTGTTTAACATACAAATAATAAGCGGGACCCGTCATCCCCCATTAGACCCGTTATCACCTGTTATTTTTCAACCACAACCATGGGTCAAAGTCATCAATTCAACATACACCATTTAATAACAAGTAATGGTCTTTTTATTATAAACCAAACTATGTTAATCCCACATATCCATCTGACCCATTAAAGTGATTAACTAAAAATAATATTCACATATGTATTTTATGTTAACCTTAGTCACCATTAGCTTCACTAAAGTTTCTATGGTTACCAAACACTCCATAATTATCAAGAAATCATTTGAATCAAGTAAATATTATAAAATCTCTCAATTAACACTATTTATTTGGTTTATGCATTTCATCAAACACATTATGGGCATAAACTACAACTCACCATTTTCATATCCATATGAACTCCAATACCCATTTTTCATCATCAAAGATGTTTACTTCATAACCCCACAATAATACCATCTTTTAAGTTTTTTTTTTCTATAAAATCACAATTATTAAGATTATGTAATTCTATTCAGATTTGTTCAACAACTACACATGGTTTACCCATACATCCCCCAAAACACATGAAATCTCATGGTATTAACACTAATTCATGACATGCAATTGAATCTAAAACTCAATAACTTTTATCAACAATTTTAACACATTAATTAGGGTTTCTTAATTAAAAATCAAGCATTAGAAACCACCAATTTCATGGGTTTAGAATCCACAACCCAAGCACCCTAATCATTGAATTCTACTATCAAGTCATAGAAATTTACTCACCATGGCCTTAGAAATCAAGAAAAGATGATATAATTGAGGTTTAATCTTCCAGTTTTGAGATTACATGGTTGAAATCGACCCACCCCTTCTTCACCTTGTTGAAGTCGACACCTTCTCTGCCTCAATCACGATCCCTCCCTTTTTTTTTTGTTTAATCCTTTTAATTAAAATCCCACAATTACACCCCTTTTCTTATTACATCTCTCCCATTTTTACCAACAATTATGATTTTTTCAAGGTTACTCCCCATAGATACATATCTATAAATATATTGGATAAAATTTCATTACATTTCACCCCGACATGACTTAAATCCTCTTTTATAAATTATCTCATAGTATCTTATAAAATACTATTTCACCGATATTAATGTTACTTTAAGGATTAAATAGTTATAGAAAAATATATTTTAATTACACAGAAATCTGTATGTTACATTATTTCACCTGCAACCAAACTTCTTCATAGAAGTCAAAATTTGACTGTTCTCCTTCACCTCCATATTCTTTCTTCTTCCAAATAGGCACAATCACAACAACCAAAAAGCTACCCGTCTTCACATTTCTCATGGCTTCACGAAACCGTGAAATGTACCCGATGGCATCGAACCCGTGAAGCCTAGTAGCGACGGTGCTAGAATCAGTGAAATCAAATTTCACGCCCTCTCCAAACATACACAACTACATGTATAGTTTATGAATCGCCTCTTTAACCAATCGAAATCCGGTGTTTCTCTTTGATGAACAGGTGGACCTGTTCACCGGCACGACATTTAAAGGAAATCCGACAGTCGTGTGTTGGTTAGAGGACGTAGTGAAAGATGATAAGTGGTTCTAATCTGTTGCGACTGAGTTCCAATTGTTGATCACGGTGTTCGGGGAATTTTGATCTGAAAAGAAAATGAATTATCGTGGGTTTGGTGGCCACCGCTGAAGACGTGTTCTTATAAGGTATGACTCACTTTTTACCTGCATTATTGTTTTTTTGCTCCCTTTTGGATCGATCGTTTGTGGGTTTTCAGATTTTTTTAGTAATTTGTTGCTTCTTGTGTTCATTCTGCTTCCAATTTGGAAATCTTGGTGTTGTTAAATCAGATTTTGTGTAGAAGCTTAGGTGAGACATAAGCAATTACCACCGAGATGAAATTTTGCACACCAACTGTTCGATTTAATGTTTAAAAGGGTTTTGGTTTGTGGAAATAACTTTGTTAATTTCATTTCACGTTAATTAACCTTTTTAATTTTTTTTCTTTGTAGGTGAGGGTTGATCATATATCTATTGCTTTGTCAAGGGCTCACAAATCACTAATAGTTGACACCATACAGTCCCTTCCATAGCATCAACAGGTAAAAGAAAGTACTCACTTAAGTTGATTAATTATTTATGATTTTGAGATTTCTTACTCATCAAGTAAAGTGCTCACTTAAGTTGATTAATTATTTAAGGTTGATTATGTGAAAATATTGGTTAACTCTGATTTGTACATTATCAGAGATGAGATCACAAGGCTGAAGGCACAACATCCCAACATGTCTCATCAGCAAGTCTTTGGTACAGCTGCCAAAAATGTATGTTTTTCTCTCCAAATACAAGTGTATCTTTAAGGAAACAAACCGTTCATAACACACACATGAGATATATACATACCATGAACTCAATATTATATGAACTTAGTCATTTCTGTTTCAGGTGATCTAGGGAAATCGGCATGCGTTAATTGGTAGAGCAATTGATGGTCAAGATATGGAAAGGTGTTCTTGAGTTTTTGAAAAATGACCCGGTAAACATTTCACCGAATAATATTCTTAACACAAACAAGAATGCATTATGACTAGGTTACACTTAGTTAAATTCTCCAGATTGTAGATTCTGCATATGATTGCAAAAGGGAGGTGATCGGGCCAGTTTCTTTAGATACAAAGCGGAAATAGGTAACAAAAGCCCCTAGAACTTTTTATGGGGATAATGATAATGGCATAACACAAATGTCAAGAATTTAAATGGTGTTTGTTACTTCCTGCACCATTGGTCATGGTGTGAGTTGTGACTTGTATGTAACTAGCTTGTGATGACATCTGAAATGATTTTAAGTTAATTTGGAGATCATTGGGTGAATTTGCTACCTTGAAGTGGGGTGTGACTAAGTTTAAGGTTCAAGTTCAGTGTTTTCCTCTTTTAGATCTGAAAAAATTTTAGAGCTAATTGTTTTTTATGAGGGGTGATTAAATAAATTGAAGACTAAAACTGTGATAGTTGGAAGCAGGACAAAGAGCTGGTAATTGACTGAAACTTTAGTGCATGTTTGTCTTTCTTAAGGTACTGGTTTATATGATTTTTAGGAGTTCATTGTTGGAGAAAAATAAGTAAGCTAGATTGTGAGCGGTAAGCATAGACAGAACTGTGAATCTATTAAACATAACAGGTTGGTGCTTGTCCTAATCATCTACCAAGTAAACATTATGCCAAATTTGAGGATTTTCATTTTCTTAATTTCTTTCTTTTTTGTATCTGGAGTTGGCCATAAAAGCTCTTAAACATAAAATAGATTAGTGAAGTTTCAACCAATTCAATACCTAATTCTAGAACAATCAAGTACCAGCAGTAATTTTATGATATTTACATTAACTTATGTCTAATTCATTAAGTGCGGTACAAGATGAACCCATGAATTCTACTGATCTGGCCCGAGTTTTGGAAAGAGCCCATTCAAACACTAAAGCCAAAGGTTCTTCAACTGCTTTCATTGTTGCACTCATTCATCAGATAATCGTATATGCCATTTTTTTAATTAAAAGTATTCTTAAAGTAATGCAAAAAATAATTTTGAAATTTATTTTGCAGGGTCTTAGTGCTATTAATTTGGGTGACAGTGGGTTCATGGTGGTTAGAAAATGGGTGTACTGTATTGCAAAGATCAACCCTGTTGCCCTTCTTGACTACAGATTAGTAAGCCTTTTGTTCGTTATTTGCATTATGCTAATACACCCTATAGGTGAAGAATTAGGCCTCATCAAAAGTTAGGTGATACATAAAGGCCCGATTCTTTAAATCATATAAGAAATGTTCGATGCTTTAAATCATATAATTTGTTTGTTGAACTTCTAATTAGATATATGTGACTTTCACGTTCAAATAGTTACCTTCAGCTGCAATATACATATTCTTATAAATTTCTGTAATTAGATACATTTAAGAAAAATTTCATGATTTATATGATTCGATTACACATTCCAGATACTACAAATTAACCTAATTATGGGTTTTCATGTAACTAGGCAAATCTACATGTGAACTATCACTATGAAACAGGGTCAAAGATGACTAATATTTAGAATAACTTCAAAGATTTTTCATCAGTAATACTTGTACTTGGTTCATAAGTAGTTAAAACTGATTTGGGAACTGTGTTACGCAGAAATGCATTGGGAAAGAAACATGTGCGCTGATCGTAGCAAACAACAACTTCGGTCAAGACTCGTGTCCAAACAAACTGAAGCGGTTGACAGCTGAATTGGTTTGTGCTCCAAATTCAAGAGGTTGAGTTCAAGCAAAGTAAACATGAAAGGAAATACTACTAATCAACAAATTTGTGAATTAGTTTAGTTTATTTATTTAAAAATAGAAGGTAATGTAGGTTGTAATCAATGTAATTTGTAATCTATTTTCTGTTCACAGATAAATAGTAAATGAAGCTTAGAATAAAAGGTTTTTGATTCTCTTCACGAGGAAAAACGGGAAATTATGATTCATATTTAATTGAAGTTTAGAAATTAACTGCATAGATTACAGATTATATTGAATTGCATTCTAATAAAAAAATTATGACAGAAGTGTATAAATTATTGTGTACATTTCAATTCTCCTGAGAATGAACCCAATAAAGTTGAAAACACAAAGTGTTCATAAAAAGCATGTAGAAGGGAAACCAATTCCTCCAGGCTCCAGTGCATTTTCATGCCTATGAAAGTGGTCAGCAAATACTTGACATTTTGAAGCCCTCTGCAATTGTTGTTTACCATCCTGACACTGCTGTTGTACGGGAAATAGAAACATATAAAGCTGAAAATCTCTCAAAAAGGGTTAAAGTATATTTCTATTTTATGAAGATTCTACAGAAGTGCAAAAGTTTAATGGGGCATTTGAATCCCTGATCAGGCAGAAATCCATGATGATGTTACCAGTTGATCAGGTTTAGTTGCTCTCCCTATATATTTAGTATCATAGTAGTCTTCTTTTTTATTCTTAACAATATGTTAATTGCAATATGTCAAAAATATCAGCATGTGGCCCATGGTCTCACTGATCACAAGTTAAATGTTTTTATGGTTTTGTATTTAAAATGTTTGTTATGGAGATGTATTCTAAGATAATTTCTACTTGCAGATGCAGTGATCCCGTTACTTGCTTCATATTAGTGTGCATGTTCGCTCTACAACACTATGGTACGCATCGAGTCGGTTTCTTTTTTGCTCCAGCCGTATTATTATGGATGATATGCATAAGTCCCTTGGCTTATACAATAAATCCATTGGAATCCGCATGTTTATCAAGCTCTTTCACCATATTACATGTTAGAGTTCTTCAAGAAGACCAAAAAACAAGGATGGATGTCCTTTGAGGAATTTTACTGTACATAACAGGTAAAAAGTTTAAGTCTTTTTAAGCCAAAGTATCAAATTCACCGTCTTCATTACAATATGGTCAAATTCACTTACCTTCAACTTTAAAATTAAAAAAAAAACTTTAATTTCTGAAATTCTTTTAATGTCCAAGTACAAGTTCCTAGCAAGTACTAAAGTTAGAAAAGGTTAACTTTTATGGTTTAACTTTTTAAGGGTCAAATTAGAAATTAATGTAGGATTAAAGTTGACATAAAAAGTCAAAGCAGTTTAATTTTCTAACAAGTACTTAAGCTAGAAAAAATTAATTTTCATGGTTTAACTTTTTAGGGTCAAATTAGGAAATAATTTTCATGACTATTTAGTGCAATTTTGAATTTCCCATTTTGCCCATGCAGATTGCATTCACATCTCGAGTCAAGTTGGTTCATTTACCTGATAGTATGTTATTGTTTACTTATGTATTTTTTAAATTAATCTTTATGTTCAAGGAGGTATATAACATAACTAATATTATACATTTTATGTTTTTTCAGTGAATATTTTGAAGTTTACGGATTTCACTTCAATCGTGTACGAACCAAACATGCCGGAGACCACTGATATTAAAATGATGGGTCGATCTTATATTCTATATTCGTGTTAAATTTGGATTTTTATATATATGCACTTTTACTTCATTTGACAACTTTATAGAATTGTAACATAACTGCATTACCTCCTTAGCGGGGAGCTTTGTGCTTTACTTTACCATATTATTACCTTAAAGTACTTGATCACCTGACGAGTATAAAACTATTAAGTAATTGAGTTGTGATTGCATAAGACACCTTGCCTGATTTTACTTACAATTCAAAGAAAGACAACTATTATATATTAAAAAAATATGTCAAAGCGCCCCGGCCACCAGCCGGGTATAAAACTGGTTACTTTAGTTTTACAATAGTTGTGCTATACCTACCCCTATTTTTCTCATTTTTATTTGTCGTATCCTTTCCTTTAAACTTTAAAGTTCTCATCTCATACCATCTCACCCTTTAAGTTTCTAATTACTACAAAATCTTCACATTTTTATTTATTTATTTTAGTTGAATAAAAAACCAATTCTTTAAAAAATGTAGAACGTCTTTTTAGTTTTTTTTTATAAAAATCGTCTTTTTAGATTTTTTTTATAAAAACTTTTTTTAAGAACTTTTTTAAAATATGCTTTTAATATATAAAGTTATATATATATTATATGAAGTTTTGTAAAAACAATTAAAAAAACATTTCTTTGGTATCGTTTTTTAAAAGAGTTATTTTTTTACTTTTTCTTAAACTAATAGATGCCACCACCCGTCGCCACCGGTCGCCGCCGTACTGTGCTGGAAAATTTACGTTAATGTCATTTTTCCTCTTCTTTCTACCTTTCAACTACTTTAACAACGATAATTAAAATGTTAAAAGAGTAAAAAGCTACTACGATAGTTTAGAAATATTTGGGTTTAATGTTTTATAATAAGTTTTTATTTTTATTAAAAAAATGGTTTTTTTTTTTACTTTCTAAAAAACATTATAAATTTTTTCACAGAAAGTTTTTTTTCATAAATAATATAATGATTAAAATAAAATTTATAATATTATTAAAAATAATAATAAATAATAGTACTAATAATATAGTAATAAAATAGTATTACATATAAATATTATAATCTTATTTAAAATGCAAACGTCAGGAGCAGGAACAAAATTATTTTTTTATCTTGTAAAATTATAGTGGTGGGTGCCCTTCATTGTGATGATTGATGAAGACGCTCTCCTGTTTGATGTTTTATTTTTTAAAAGAGTAAATTATCGTTTACGTCCCTATGGTTTACACGATTTAACACAATACGTCCCTAACATGAATTTTTAATGCTTTGAGTACCTGTGGTATACAATCTGTAACACTCTGAGTCCCTGGACCTAACTTCGTTAAAAAATTCCGTTTAAATTTAGGTGAAATATCCGTTGTACCCTTTTACTGTATAACAGTCTGCGTCCCTAAAAACATGTAATATTTGTTTGCGTCCATGACTCGTTGTTAAATTAAAACCCCCAATAACGGATTCAATTTTCCTTTCGTTTTCACAATGCCCACTTGAAGCTTTGTCTTCTTCCACCATCTTTTTTCCATATAATACCCTCATTACTCATACCTAGCGGTGAAGTAAACACCAAAATTTTATATATTATACACTAGGTTAAAATCACGTGTATTATACAGTTAAATAAATATAATTTTATATATTTAGTAATAAAAAAATTTATGTATTTAAAAACCCGTGTATTACACGGGTTGAATAAAATATTACGTGACAGTTATAAATTATGTTAAGTTAATTTTTAAAACATTTTTTTAGCTAGGTATTAATTTTTTTTATTTAACCGATAAATGTTAATTCATATTAAACTTTAGAAACTCGATGTATTACACAAGTTGAAAAAATGCAATGTTATATATAGTTAGTAATAAAGATTTACATATTACATATTTATGAAAATGTTTTATAAAAAAATTATAGAAATCATTATTATTTAATAGGAGAGAGACGGGAAACAAAAAAATATAAAAATAATTAAACAAATTTATATAATTAATAGGAGAGAGAGGCAGGAAAAAAAAGTTGATGCATGAAAAAGTGACAAGTGTCTTATCAAAACATTTATTTATCATACAGTATAGATATAGATACATATTCTCTTAATATAACTCACAATTTGTCATGGATTCCTTCCTCTTCAACACCATCAATACCCTCGCCGGCGCCGGTTCCTCAACCACGCTGATTATGACTATTGCAATACCCTCGCCGGCGCCGGCGCCGGTTCAGGTTGCGGTTCTTCTCCCGATCTCGCTCTTCCCTATGGAGGATGTTGAAAGCTTGAGGTTCCTCGTCAATGGCGGAAACAGAGGAGACGGATATTGTTTGCGAGCATGGGGACAAATTGGGCTATGGTTTTCCAATTTTGACTTTTTTATTAACTCAAAATAGTCTTTAATGTGTATGTTTATGGACGGAAACATGTTAGTATGGTTAATTTCAATGATGATGATGATATCATAGTAGTTTCGATGATGATGATGATGATATGATAGTAGTTTCGATGATGATGATTACATGTCAGTATCAGTTTTGGTTATGTTACACAATTCTCATGTGAAGTTTCGGGAATTAAAAATGTTTCGGGAATGTTTGGGATTGATGATTCCTAGAAATTGGATATGCAGAATAGGACCAGAGAATGTTTGGGATTGATGATTCAATGACCAATCACCTGTTCTTACAGTTCTTGAGATTGTACTAATTGAGAATTTAAGAGAACTTGAAAACGCCGGCGGCGGTTGCAGCGGGCCTGGTGATGGTGGTCAGCGCTCGATGCGAGCGGCGGGAGAGCTTGAGGAGGTGGCGCGTCGCCATGGTTGGTTTGTGTGGTGTTCTGTGATTCCAATCTGAAGATGATGTAAACAGATGAATAAAAAGACCAAAATAAGGCTAAAAGTTCTCCTTTTTATGCTCTGTGATAAAAAGCATAAACTCTCTCTCATGGCCGGCGGGCGTGTTTCCGGAAACCTTTAAAATAGAGAGTCTGATTGAATTAGGGACTCAGATAGAGACGTAAACAGATATTACATGTTTCTAGGGACGTAAACTGTTATACAGTAAAAGGGTATAACGAACATTTCACTTAAATTTAAATGGAATTTTTTAATGAAGTTAGGTCTATGGACTCAGATTGTTACAGATTGTATACCACATGTACTCAAAGCGTTAAAAAATCGTGTCACACAATCGTGTAAATCATAAAAAAAAAATCGAAAAATGTTTTATGTTATATAATTCTTTTGCTTCAATAAAACACACAAGTGTAGTTTTCTGTGGTGGTTAAAGCGCTTTTGCTTCCTTATCTTTTACCCGTGTTCGAAACGATTTAATTTTTTTTTTCTCTTTTTTTCAATTCAGTTAATTGTTTTTCTTTATTCTTCATAAATATCCATAATTTATAGTTAAAAAATTACCCAACTTGTAAAACATACTGAAATAATATCATTAATTAATAAGTATATTTTAGCCTAAAATTTTCAAAAATAAATGCAGTAGATGGTTTTTCAGTTTGCACAGACGTGTTTTTTAAATAATGTTGAACATATGTTTTTAGGCGATCACTCGAACACGAAACCCTTGACTAAAGATTTTGGTTTTTTATATAAAGTTTCGTTCATGTTCATTTATTTCACGGTTTAACGAGCCGACGTTAATTTTTTTTTCCGGTTAACGCACCGGAACGCGTGGTTTTTAAAAAAAGAAGCACTCCACTATTGGTGCGAGCTGTAAAGAGTCTTGATCTCAACTGAAGTTGGGGCGTAATATTCATCCATAACGTGTAACTGTTTTGCTTTTCTTTTTAATTTTTTTTTATTTTTAACGTGTCGTAACGTGCTTAGGCCGCAACGTGCCGAGAAAAACTACTAGTTTACATAATAAGTAAGATAAAGTAGCTACACATTCATCTTAGCATCTTTGGCTTAAAAATGAAAGGTTATTTCTTTTACGCTATTATTTTCTTCATCTTAGCATCTTTGGCTTAAAAATGAAAGATTATTTCTTTTACACTATTATCTTTTTCATCTTATAATCTTTGGCTTAAAAATGAAAGGTAATTTCTTTTACACTATTATTTTCTTCATCTTAGCATTCTTAGTTTAAAAATGAAAGGTTATTTCTTTTACGCTATTATTTTCTTCATCTTAGCATCTTTGGCTTAAAAATGAAAAGTTATTTCTTTTACGCTATTATTTTCTTCATCTTAGCATCTTTGGCTTAAAAATGAAAGATTATTTCTTTTACATTATTATTTTTTTCATCTTAGCATCTTTAGCTTAAAAATGAAAGGTTATTTCTTTTACGCTATTATTTTCATCATCTTAGCATCTTTGGCTTATAAATGAAAGGTTATTTCTTTTACGCTATTATTTTCATCATCTTAGCATCTTTGGCTTAAAAATGAAAGGTTATTTCTTTTACGCTATTATTTTTATCATCTTATCATCTTTGGCTTAAAAATGAAAGGTTATTTCTTTTAAACTATTATTTTTTTCATCTTAGCGTCTTTGGCTTAAAAATGAAAGGTTATTTCTTTTACGCTATTATTTTCTTCATCTTAGCATCTTTGGCTTAAAAATGAAAGGTTATTTCTTTTACGCTATTATTTTCTTCATCTTAGCATCTTTGGCTTAAAAATGAAAGGTTATTTCTTTTACACTATTATTTTTTTCATCTTAGCATCTTTGGCTTAAAAATGAAAGGTTATTTCTTTTAACCTATTATTTTCTTCATCTTAGCATCTTTGGGTTACAAATGAAAGGTTATTTCTTTTACGCTATTATTTTCTTCATCTTAGCATCTTTGGCTTAAAAATGAAAGGTTATTTCTTTTACGTTATTATTTTCTTCATCTTAGCATCTTTGGCTTAAAAATGAAAGGTTATTTCTTTTACACTATTATTTTCTTCATCTTATCTTTGGCTTAAAAATGAAAGGTTATTTTTTTTACGCTATTATTTTCTTCATCTTAGCATCTTTGCCTTAAAAATGAAAGGTTATTTCTTTTACGTTATTATTTTCTTCATCTTAGCATCTTTGGCTTAAAAATGAAAGGTTATTTCTTTTACGCTATTATTTTCTTCATCTTAGCATCTTTGGCATAAAAATGAAAGGTTATTTCTTTTACACTATTATTTTTTTCATCTTAGCATCTTTGGCTTAAAAATGAAAGGTTATTTCTTTTACGCTATTATTTTCTTCATCATAGCATCTTTGGCTTAAAAATGAAAGGTTATTTCTTTTACGCTATTATTTTCTTCATCTTAGCATCTTTGGCTTAAAAATGAATGGTTATTTTCTTTTACGCTATTATTTTCTTCATCTTAGCATCTTTGGCTTAAAAATGAATGGTTATTTTCTTTTACGCTATTATTTTTTTCATCTTAGCATCTTTGGCTTAAAAATGAAAGGTTATTTCTTTTACGCTATTATTTTTTTTATCTTAGCATCATTGGCTTAAAAATGAAAGGTTATTTCTTTTACCCTATTATTTTTTTTCATCTTAGCATCTTTGGCTTAAAAATGAAAGGTTATTTTTTTACGCTATTATTTTCTTCATCTTAGCATCTTTGGCTTAAAAATGAAATGTTATTTCTTTTACACTATTATTTTTTTCATCTTAGCATCTTTGGCTTAAAAATGAAAGGTTATTTCTTTTACGCTATTATTTTCTTCATCATAACATCTTTGGCTTAAAAATGAAAGGTTATTTCTTTTAAGTTATTATTTTTTTCATCTTAGCATCTTTGGCACAAAGATAGAAAGCTTATTTCTTTTACACTATTATTTTGAAGGTAATTTTGTTTGCCTAACCAATAAAAATTTAATTAATCTATAAATTGATAGTATTCAATTACAGACGAAGAAACACAAGAATTCGTTTAAATAAAATTTTTTTTTTTCTGTGAGGGGTTAGGTGGAGATCTGTGAGGGGTTAGGTGGAGGATTAGAAAAATAAAATAAAAACAACTGGACACTAGACCTACATGTCGTTAAGAGTAAATGATATATATATATATATATATATATATATATAAGTGGCAATCTGTATCTAGGCAGCATAACACACTATTAAAGAAACAATGATGAGATTTTTTGTTTTTCTTCTCATTGCTCACTCATGTCTCGCCTATCCTAAATCAATTATCAAAACACTTCCTGGATATTCTGGAGATCTTCCTTTCAAATTTGAAACTGGGTAAGCATCATCTTAATTTCCAGGTGTTTGTAGTTTATTCTACACCTTATAGTGTAGTATGCTTAAATTTCTATACACATGTTATGTAAAATTGGTTCAAGTGATATTTACGTGTATGAGAGCATTCCCATCAGCTTCCTTATACTAAAAATCACTATATTTTCTCTATCCTTTTCAATAAAATAATACTTTTATACATTTATCATTATCTTTTCTCTCTCTTTCACTCACAGCTACTTTCAAAAAATATTAATAAACTAATAGAGGTGAACAGTGTTTTCATAAATATACAGATGAACGGTAACATGTTCTCTCTCCTCCACTCATAACCACTTTAAACCACTCCCTAAAATATACAGAACTCACTTACAAATATATACAGAACCTACTCTCTGAGTGAGTATAAGTATGCAAGTGTGTTCTTACGTTTAAATGTTGAAATATATTGGATGGAAGTTACATTGGAATAGGGGAGAAGGAAGACATCCAGTTGTTTTACTATTTTGTGGAGTCAACAAGAAACCCAAAAGAAGACCCAATTATATTTCATTTGGCTGGCGGTCCAGGGGCTTCTGCCTTGGTTCCCCTCTTCTATGAAATAGGTATGTTTTTTAATAAGTTTTTTCTTTTTATAGTTAAATACATATGTTTTTTACTAAAAATAACTATTTTAGTTTAAATTTTTTTTGTTTTTTTAATTCATTAGTTTAATGGACTACTAGTTTAGATCCCGTGTCTACACACGGGGTGAAATATATCAATACATAAAAATTTTAAATCTTTATATATATATTTTACATGTGTAAAAAAATATTACATATAGTAAAGATAGAAAACAAATTCAAAATATGTAAAAATTAATAAATAATTGGGTTTTAAAAATAGGTTAATTACTATTTTTTAATATAATTTGACTTTTATTTACTATTTGATTGAAAATAAAATTTATATAATTAAATTTTAAAGTTTCTTATGATAAAAGATAATTTAAAATAAATGTGTTTTATTAGTATAATTAGTATTTTTTTCTTTAAATATATATTAAAATATTAAAAGATAGAAGTGCATTAAATAGGAGAGAGAGGTGAGAAAAAAATGATGAGAATGAATATGGAGGCGACATGTGACATGCAAAAACTTTTATTTATTATATAGTATAGATTAGATCCGTTTACATTTTTGTGATTAGACTAAAATGCCCATCTTATTAAAAAACAATTTAAATATGAAAAAATATCTATATAAAAATTAAAAAACCAAACTATCATTTTCGCTCTCTTTCCCCACTTTCTCACACTCTCTCGCTCCTCTTTCTCTCTCTAAAGAAAACAGTGCTCCATCTTCATCTTTACCGGCGGCAACTTGCTCCAGTTACCTGTTTCCTGTTCGTAAACCGTGAGAGAGTAAGCCGGTGCAGCCGAATACTTCCATAGCCCGTGCTTCCAGTTCGAATCAACCGGCAACCAGTGGCGGACCTATGTTAAGGGAATGGGGGGCAGCCGCCCTCTATGAATTTTTTTTAGTGTTATATATGCGTTAAAATCAAAGTCGCCCCCCGATCGCCCCATGAAAAAAATTTAGTGTTGTATACACTTTATACACGCGTTATATACCGCTAGTCAACCGATCTAAAAAATTTCCAACTCGAAAAAATTTTCTGTGTCCGCCACTGCCGGCGACTGCACATGACGGCGATGCGAAGGCTCGGTCCCGCGGACTTGCGGTGGTTAATACATAGAAGAGGGGTCGGTGATGGAGGGAGGTGGTGGTGGTTGTAGGGGGAGGATGTCAGTGATGGAGGGTGGTGGCAGAATATAAAATACACCAACTATGTATTTATTTTTGTTTATATTTTCCGACTATATTTACGTTAATGTCATTTTTCCTCTTCTTTCTATCTTTCAACTACTTTAACTAAGGTATTTTAAGGGTTAAAAGTCTAAAAAGCTAAAACAATAGTTTAGAAATATTTGGGTTTAATGTTTTATAATAAGTTTTTATTTTTATTAAAAAAATGGTTTTTATTTACTTCCTAAAAAACATTATAAAATTTTTTACAGAGTTTTTTTTCATAAACATTTCTTATAATATTTTTTTTAGAAAGTGTTTTTAAACCTTTTCTTTTAAAATATAATTTTTTTCTAGGGGGCGGAATTGACAAATTTTAATTTGATTTTTCAAGGAGGGGTATGACAAGTAAGGGGACGGTGTCGGGTAATATTGTCAGTTGATGTACATTGGTCAATGATATGATATACATTAGTTTTTAACACTTGTATTAGTTAAGTTAATGAAGCAATTTTTGTGGCTAATACATTGCTTTCTTTGATGTAGGCCCACTTAACTTCATTCCGGATACTCTCACATTCACAGTGAACCCAAACGGATGGACACAGGTTGAATTAATAACTTATTTGGAATTATTATTATTATTTCAATTAATTATATGTTTAAATGGTTTATTGTTTTGTAGATGGCTAATATCATATGTGTGGATATACCTGCTGGTGCCGGCTTTTCCTACTCCGAGAGCGACGAAGGGTGGATTAGCAGTGATACTAATCTAGTTAACCAAGCTACCGAATTCGTCAAAAAGGTTATCTAAATTTGATACGAACCTGAAAATCTGGCGAACCGTTTAAAGCTAAATGTGTTGATGGATTCGAAAGCCTTATAGATATTTGTTGTGACAGTTATATATATAATTATCTAATGAACAGTTTATGGGGGATCATCCGGAGTTTTCGAGGAATCCAGTATATATGTCAGGAATTTCTTATTGTGGTATTATAGTTCCAAAAGTTACTCTGCAACTATATGAAGGTAATTCTCGTAATTGATATTTTTCTTCTTTTCTTAATTCATTTGATGGTGGATATTTTATCATTAATTTATAGATATTGAGCATGGAGATCAACCAGCATTTAACATTCAAGTAAAAGCATTTCCTAATTGTTTTATGCACAATAATAGGATAATCTAATGTTATGAATCCTTAAATTAATTATTTATTAATCACTCAATGTAGGGCTACATTCTTAACAGTCCCCTCACCAATAAGTTCATGGATTTCAATTCAAGAATTGAATATGCTCATCGTGTGGCACTTATATCAGATGATATTTACCAGGTGATGTTACTACTTTAGTAATATAAAACGCGTGAATTTAGATTACTGAGTCCTAATTCGATTTGCAGTCAGCCGTAGACAATTGCCATGGTAATTATATAGACACTGCTTCCGCCAACTTAGTATGCTTAAATAGTCTTCAAAGATTTCAAGAGGTGAGAATTATCAACACAAACATATGAACTTGATTTCCTGAATATAATATAATGCTAGAAATTTCATCTTGCAGTGCACAAGCCTTATTAATTTAGATAACATTTTGGAGCCGTTTTGCGATGAACTTGATCCCACGCAAGATTGTGGAGTAATCTCTCTCTCTTAATAAGATTGGCATGAAGCTTTACCTAGTTAATTTGTATCTGTTTTTGTGTTTGCAAATCTAATGAAGCTAAATCATTCATTTTAGGATGATTTTGGGAGTGCCATAACTACATGGGCCAACAGCGAAGTTGTACAACAAGCTCTCAACGTTCGTCAAGTACGTACGTCATAAATTTTTATTTTATTGCAGAATTGGAACTATATATCATTATATCTCATTCCATTTTATGTTTTTCTAGGGAAAGGTCGAAAAAGTGGAGTTGCGCAACGAGACATTGCGTTACAGTCAAGGAAAGAATGACACGGCTTTTTATTCTTATGACATCTTTAGTAGTTTTCCCTATCATAAGAAACTTTCTGGTAAAAATTGCCGAGCTTTGATTATAAGGTAAAACCTTCCCCCTCCCAAACTCCAACACCGTTAGTTAGTTAGTTAGTTAGTTATAAAACGTAATGTTTTTATTGATTGACAGTGGGGATCATGATATGACATTTCCATATGTTGGCGTTCAACAATGGATATCTGCCCTCAATCTCCAAGTTGAAGCTCCATGGGAACCGTACTACGTTGATGGTCAAGTCGGAGGGTGAGAGCTCCATTCGGCATATTTACTTTAATTTTTGCTCTTTTATAATTTAAAATGTTCAATTTCCTTTTGCAGATATGAAACGAAATATGCACAAAACGGTTATTCATTGACATATGCTACGGTTAAGGTTAGAAACCATCACCATTTTTCACTTTCTTAGTTTGAAACTAAAAAAAAAGCTTGTTTTGATTTAATTGGCGGTTTACAGGGTGCAGGACATATATGTCCACATGACAAGCCTAAAGAAACTATGGCACTCACCAAAACTTGGTTTTCTTCACAAACTTATTCAGCAGATTCTTAAGATGTTGTATTTGTTGTACGGACAAAGTCCGAAGAGAAACGTTGTTGAATAAGATTTTATTAAACTAATGTTTGGATTAAGTAGCTTTGTGATCAAATATTTCATAGATGGCAAATAATGACAATTCAAAAAGGTAGAATTACATATATCTCCCTATTTTCAACCCTAATTACATATATACCCAACCCAAAACTTAAATTATATATATCTCCCTCTTTTATAAAATTAGCCTTTTAATCTTACAAGAAATATGACTATTCTTATTTCATCGATCCCAACCCTAACCTTCTGATTCACGCTTCCGATCGATTCCAACATGTAGCGTCGCTTCTGATCGATTCCATCATCCAGTTGGGTATATATGTAATTAATGAAAGAGATATACGTAAATAAAATTTTGAGCTGTGTAGATATGTAATTAATAAAGTTTTTAGGACCGTTCAAAAAAGCATAAATGCATTATACTTCTATTAAGAGTAGAAAACATTTCACTTAATATAAAAAGCGGTTCTTAACATGTAGGGTTCAGAAAACCTTCCACATTCCCCTCCCCATGAGACGATATAACCCTCATTTTGTTTTACCCTTTGCTGCCCCTTACATTTTCTCCTTCTCTTTTGCCCATCACTTCTCGTCGATTGTCAATTTTTCCGATCAAGATTAACTTAACCTAGGAAAGTTCATTTTGGGTGTTTGATTATGCTTGGTTTGAATTATTAGGATAGTTAATTTAATATATATGAGTAACTAGCTTAGAACCCGTGCTTGGTTTGAAATTGATAATGCAATTTAGTTTTGCTTAAACGGGTTAGGTCTTTTGATTGAAATAATTTTATGTGTCTTTTAGTCTCACATTATTTTTTATTTTTTGGATCATACTTTATGCATTCAATAGAAATTCACCCCACTTGTATCCAATGCATAATTTTATGTTCTTGAATTCTATCATCTGTTATGTTTGCTAATTGACATGTGCGGTTGAAACGCGAGTTCTTGGATCGCAACATACATGATGCAAGGCAATTTTGATATGCAGGAGCAAACCCACTTTAAATTTGTTTTATATACATATGTATATATAGAGAGTGTTTTATAGTTTTTTAGCTTCTAGATAACAGTAGTTATTAAAATTCTGCAAATACGCAATGATAAGGCTCGAAGATAGTTAAACAACATGCCAAACAAAACCCTTATTCCATTCTCACAGAAGTTCCCTAATGCTGATCCGTTGGCACTTCGATTACTTGAAAGATTAAATGCATTTGATCCTGCAGATCGAATATCTGCTGAAGAGATAAGCATTAGTAAAACTTTATGCTTTTCTTGTACCTAACTTGATGAAAGTTTCAAGTTATCATTAGTGTTTATTGATGTTGCGAAATATTTTATATTTGCTTCCTTCATTAATAATTGTTAGTTTTGATGGTTTTGATTCAGGATGATAATTTATTTGGGAGCAATCCACAAATCTAATGAAGCAATCAGGTGAATAATTGCCAAATATTTTTAACAAAAACTATGATCTTACTGTGAAATTTGATGGTTTGTTGGACTACTATCAGATTGGTTGGAAACTGTATCACAAAGCTGCAAATGGAGTTCCATGGTGTCCAAAGTTTGCCCAAAAACAAGACGGTTTCTGTGAAGTAAGCGAGAAGGAAAGTAGCATGACCGGCTTGGTGTTCAGGTTAAACTATTATTTGGAGTTTTAAAACTGACAATAAAATTATATTAATGATACTTTGCCAAGATAGGAACTAATAGTGTTAATCTTTTATTCTTAACATGACCGACTTGATGTTCAGGTTAAACTATCACGTAGTGTATGAGAAGAATGACGCTGATGACATCATCTCTTTAGCATCAATCATGGATCCTAGAACTGCTAACATGTATGAGCCATCATATTGGACAATCCTTTGTTGTCGCAATGGTAAACATAAAGTTAATGAAATGTTTATGCAATATGATCAGAAGTAGATGCTTAAAAGTTTTTTTTTTTTTTCGGGTCTCAGGCTATTTAACAAGCAAATGAAAGATTCATGAGAGATGCCTCAAATGAAAGGATTTATATCAGTAAACCTTGAAAGGCAACATGTTTTTGAATTATATACTCGCTCATAACATTATTTTGAATCATCTTGAAAGGTTGTGTAAACCTTCATCCTTTGTCCAATTTGTTTTTATTATTTAACATTTTCATTTTACGGGTCCTATTTATATTATTGAGAAGAAATGAAGATAGCATGGTGAGACTAATTTATTTCACTTCAAAGATATTGGAATAAATGGAGCATTTAATCTGTGTTTCCGTAAGGCATTCTTGCAATTCAAGACAAGCAAAGCAGAATTTAAGTCTGTTGTTGATTATAAGTCTAACATTTGCAATCATTGGTTTGAAATACAAATTATTTGGAATCAAAATTTATTTTGTGAAGCCTATTCATCGTGTATCAAACTCCTGTACATATTCTTTTTGAAAAAAATTCCATGAAAATCGGAGGACTTCTTGTCTTTGTGAAGTTTCTAACCTAAAACTACATATTTACCAATTTTTCGTAGTTAGAAATAAATCAATGGTACTGATTTATTGAATTAAATATCAATTTGTAATTTCTTGGGACAAAAGAAATATACACCATATAGCAGTATCAAGTGATAATGAGATATGGTTTACTTTTAGGCCACCTATAGTAGATTTCAAGAACGGAAATTATTTAGATTTCAAGAAAATTTTGATTGGTTCTTCATAAAGAAAAAAAGGGGATGAAAATTCTTGGTGATTATTTTCTAAACAAAACCCTTGAAATTTTTTTTTTTTGTAAAACTATAAAAAAAATTAATCGATTTCAGTCATGCATTATGGTTGTGCATTTTATTTCTTCTTCCCCTTCTTAATTCTATCTATATTAATGTGATATAAAGTTTCTTTTTTTTTGTTTTTCCCTCTTTTTGTTATTGTGGTGCAACTTATGGATTCAATAGTTGAACCCTTCTAATATAAAATGCTGCAAGATTCCTTTCTAAAAGGTATTTATTTAGTTGAAAATTTAAAAATAACTTTGGGCTCTTAAACAGGTGATTTAAGTCATGTTTTTCTTATTTCAGGCATAAGATTTTACAGGAGTTAATGGAAGAATTAGGCATACCAAGGTAAGTAGAATGCCGGGTCCAGTCTCTAGGGGTGTTCATTATTTAGATCGGATAAAAAATTCTAAATTCGAACCCAATCTAAATCGAATTCGGTATCTGGGTTGACCTGCTTAAATCGAATTGCGGAGCGCGAGGAACCTGCTAGGAATTAAAAGTTAAGTCAAAACATAGAATAATTGCATTTTCCTGATGTTATAGGCAAGAAAAGCTCTAAGGATGAGAAATAATCGAAATACTTGTGAAGAGAAATGATCGAAAGAGGTGTGAAGATATTAATTAATATAATCTTTATGTTTCATCCGGTGTAACACACGGGATTGCCAAATCATAGTTTAGTTTTGAAGGTAGGTGTGTGCGAGTAATGCTCCTGCGAAATATTGAGCAGAAAAATGGTTTGTGTAATGGAACGAGATTACAAGTCATATCTTTTGCTAATCGTGTTATTTAGGCGGATATCATTTCTAGAAGTAATATAGGAACTCGCACATTTATTCCAAGAATTAATTTGACACATTCAGACAGACGAATTCCTTTCAAGCTAAAAAGAAAGTTTTCACTCTCTGTTTGTTTCATCATGACAATAAATAATAGCCAGTGTCATTCACTATCAAGGGTTGACTTATTGTTGAGGCAACTGGTTTTCACTTATAGTCAATTGTATGTTTGCACTTTCATTAGTTAAAAGCAGAGACGGGTTAAAACTTTTACTCTTAGATAAAGATGTAAAAAATTCAAACAAAATATCCAACGTTGTATACAAAGAAATATTTACTAAATTATGAATTGTATACGTCATTTTTTTTCATTTCAAATTGTATGTTATTTTTTCACATTGCATATTTTATTTAGCCCCGTGTAATACACGGGTTCTAACACTAGTTTAATATATATGAGTAACTAGCTTAGAACCCGTGTCTATACACGAGATGAAAAATATCAATACATAAAATTCTTAATTTTTTATGTATATATTTTATATGTGTAAAAATGTATTACATATACTAAGGATAGAAAACAAAATTCAAAATATGTAAAAATCAATATATAATTGGGTTTCGAAAATACGTTAATTATTATTTAATGTAATTTGACTTTCATTTACTATTTGATTGAAAATAAAAGTTAAATAATTAGATTTCAAAGTTTTTTATAATAAAAGATAATTTAAAATAAAAGTGTATTATTAGTATAATTAATATTTTCTTTAAAATATATTATTATTAAAAGATAGAGTTGTATTAATAAGAGAGAGAAGCGGGAAAAAAAATGATGAGAATGAATACGGAGACGACACGTGACATGAAAAAACCTTCATTTATTAGAGCACTAGGTTAGGATCCCGTGTATTACATGGGCTAAATAAATGTAATCTTATATACTTAGTGATAAAAAAATTTATGTATTACACGAGTTGAATAAAATTTTACGTGACAATTATAAATTATTTTTAAGTTAATTTATAAAACATTTAGCTGAGTATTAAATTTTTTTATGTAACTGATAAATGTTAATTCACATTAAACTTTAGAAACCCGGTGTATTACCCGTGTTAAATAAACGCAATGTTATATATACTTACTAATAAATATTTACATATTACATATTCATGAAAAATGTTTTATAAAAAAATTATAGAACTCATTATTATTTAACAGGAGAGAAAAAATAACTAAAGAAATTTGTATAATTAATATGAGAGAGAGGCGGGAAAAAAAACTTGAAAATGCATAAAAGAGTGACAAATGACACATCAAAACCTTTATTTATTTATATAGTATAGATGGGGTATACCCATATGATATTGGTGTGATGTGATAATAAAGTACACGCCACGTGGCGCCACGTCACTATCTTCATTATCACACCACCCATCACTTGGCAAGGGGTATACCCTTGTGATTGTGGTGTTGTGATAATTAAATGTTATTTTTTTTTAATTTTCATTTAAATAAAATAAAACATAATAAATAATATTCATTAATAATAAAAAAATTACATTATTAATAATAAAAAATTACATTACTAAAATAAAAATTACATTAATAATAAAAAAATTACTAATTATTTGAATTTTCGTAAACATACTCAATCAAGTCCGCCTTTAGTGCGTTATGAATTTCTCGACTGCGTATTTCTTGTCGGTTTACTCGCTTTTGATCTTCATCGATTTCTTCGTACGTAGCATCCTCATCATTTGGGTTATATTGACAAATTGTCGCTACTTGATCCTCTAAAATCATATTATGCAAAATCACACAAGCATACATAATGTTCCGGATTTTGATTTGAGACCAAGATCGAGCAGGCCGTTCGATTATATGCCACTTACTCTTCAATAGACCGAACACTCGTTCAATATCTTTTCTTGCTGCCTCATGAGCATTTTTATAATTATTACGTTTAATACCTTCCGGACACGTAAGAGACTTGACAATTGTTGCATATTCCATCGGCTAGATAATACCCACGCTTGTAATGCGATCCTCTAAGTTCAAACGATGAGTCGGGTGAGGTTCCGTTGATCATATCGTCAAATATAGGCGATTGATTAAGAACATTAATTGTAATATCCGAGACTTTCCGAACTATCTTCGTCTAAAGCTCTCGCACATATCATTAAATTTAAAAACCGGTCTCATATTTCTTTCAAACAATAAATATTAATTTTAATTTCTTTTTAAAAACCTATATATATATAGTTACAAGTTGTAATTATATAAACCTATCACTTAAATATATAACCAGTTTTATTTTTTTTTTCTTCTACATATATATATATATATATTAGATCTTATAAAAAGAAAGCTCATTTGTTTTATGGTTGGAAATCAAGGGACCGAAACTGTCAATCCTGAAAACTAGTTTAAAACTAGAATTAGCATTTCATTAAAAGCTGTACAGGGACCTGTCTTGCCAAAGACTCAAACTTCCCAAAACCATTTCAGTCTCGGGTTCGAAACCCGCAGCAACCGATTTTCACCTCCTCCCACTCGAAATCGCGATCCCGGCTAGATTCATCGAACCTCGAACATCCCTTCGCGCATGCGACCCGAACCCGAGGTGACTTAACTCTCAATTCCAACGGTAATCACGCGTGAAGCCGGATTCGATCCGCTTTAACCCATCCGAAATCCTCCCAACCAACTCGGCATTTATTGATGAAATCGTGTATAAAAACGGGTACCAACAGGTAGACGACACCACCCTCAAACACTCTCAACCCTCAATTCGCCCTAATCGGGTCGGCATTGCCGGATTTGAATTCGCGACCGTCGGCGACAAGACCCAACTGGTTCTCCCTCATCTCGACACCTTATCAGGTAATTCTTGAGGCCAAACCTTCGTAATTATGTGTAGAACAAAATCCCTCTGTCGGATTACAACGACAGATGGATAATCAATGCCTATTTGACGGGTTTTTGATCTAGGGTTCATGAGGGAATCAGGTTCGAGTTGAGTCCTTGTTTATAAATTTTCTGTTCCGAGTTTTAACTTAACGAACCCGTAGTCGGGATGGTTAAGTGTGGGTGTATGCTGTGACCCGGAAGCGGCGCGGGTTCGACCCGGCCGACCTCCATTTTCGATTTAGTATTTTTTTTTGGGCCTTTTTCTTAACCTTATGAATCCCAACAAATTTTATATAAATCTGTTAAATTCTTATAAATTTAATTACGAATTTTAATTATACTTCTTCTGGAATATCTTTAAAAACTTAATTAAATTTATAAAGAAATTAATTCTTTAAGATTTGTTTTAAATAAATAAAAAACTATAAAAAAAAATACTTTTAAGACCCTATAAGACTTATGATGAGGTATAAAACTTGAAACTTTGATTTAAAACTTTAATTATTTTCTGTTTAAAACTTTAAACCTTAAACAAACGAATTATATAAATTTTATAAACAAAATTTATAAAATTTGCACATTACTTAGTAAACATAAATTTATAAACCTTGCAATTTATTTAAGACTAAATCA
Organism: Smallanthus sonchifolius; assembly: GCA_023525975.1. NCBI lineage: Eukaryota > Viridiplantae > Streptophyta > Magnoliopsida > Asterales > Asteraceae > Smallanthus > Smallanthus sonchifolius. The sequence continues at coordinate 17,328,131 of CM042018.1, read as the reverse complement.
AGGCTTATTTAGTTATTCAAGACAAGGAAATAATTACGCATTATTTGGAAATTTGTATAAACCTATATAAACTGATACATTTTATTTAAACGTTAAACTAGTAATTTTAAAACGTAAACTTTATGAGAGGTTCTATTTAAACACTTTATACACACATAAATACTTATTATTTATTTAAACTTATAAACATTATTTACTTACATTTTGATTCGTAAAGAAAATACTTAATACTTAATTTCCTTGATAAATCTTAAATGTTTTCATAGGAATTAGTCTAAATAAGGTTTCTTAGATAAATGTTCATTCTTAAAGATTATTTATAAATACTTATTTAGTATCATCACAACAATCATCGGTAAGCTTTAATAATTATCCACACTTTTTGTTATAAATCTTTAATAATACTTATCATTTGAATAATTATTTATCCATAAATATATATTTAATTATTAAACTTTGATAAATATTTAATCTTTAGACAATTATCGTTAATCTTTAAGGAGTATTTAATCCTTCAATCATCTATTGTTACAACCCTAAAACTTAGAAACTATCTTGATTATTATCATCTAACATACGTAAATTATACTTGTAAAACTTTTTGGAATTAATTATTTTAATTATTCTAAACTATAAACTCGTTAAACAGTTATACAAGGCCTTGCGTCATCTATTCAGAATCTTTATTTTTGATCTAAATTAATCCCGTCTCCCATTTGGAACCCTAGTCAAATCTTGAAATCCTAGATCTCTTGTCTTAAACTTTTACTTAAATCTTTAGACTTGCATACTTAGGCTTATCGTGAGGATATTTTCCCTCAAAGTCTTGCAAATACTTATACGTGTCGGATACTCTTCATCAATCTATGTGAGTATACTTAGCCCCTTTTTCCTTTCTATACTTTTGGGGTGAAACATGTTCAAAACTTTAAACTTATACAATTCTTGTACAACTATGACTAGATGATTATTCTTATGTTAAACTTGAGACTTGTATGCTTAGATTAAACTTAAAACTAGCACATTCATTAACTTTGATCAAGCCTATGGTAACAATGATAGATCTATTGTATTTGACCAATCCACCTTGATTGATTGACCCCTTCGGGGGGGAGCCCTTGGTGATTGTTACTGAATTAAACTTTAAACTTGAGACTTATAAGGGTAACCTGCGGGTTATGCCTAAACTTGGTTGGAGGGTTGAAGTGCACAATGTTTAAGATACTTGTTTCTCATACTTACATTATAGAATGCATATATCATAGTGAATTGTAATTCTTTTCAAATCCTTGTTAAACTGTGTCAAAACCTTTGTATCTCCCCAACTATTTTGTAGTTGACAGATTTTTTCACATGTTTCAGGTTCTACATCATGAGGCTTATTTGTGATCATATAGGATGCTTTGGACCTAGACTACTTATAAATTAAACGTTGTATTTCTTGTTATGTTCCTTGTATTGAATCTTAAATTATTATTTAATGAAATATCGAAACTTTAATAGTCAACCTTGTGCTATTGAACAACCGCGTCCGCCCCGACGTATAATCCGCCGTCGGTTGGGGTGTGACATTAATGTCATTGTTCGCACCGGCAACGTCAAAGAATGCATGCCAAAACCATAGATCATTTGATGCCACGATTTCAAGCATAATACTTGGTCGAGGATGATTCACCCGAGACCTTTTCGTTTCAACTCGTGTCAACTCGAACCATCAAAAATAAATTGGTAGCCTTCAGATTTCAATCCGAAACACTTAAACAAAATTCGAACCACCTAAAATCTCATTCGAAAAATAACCTGTAACCTCAAAAATTAAACCCGTAACGAATTCGAAGTAACTCTAAACCCTTTCGTCTTAATCCATGCACACTTCCAAATTATATCCGAACCACACCGAAATACTTTCGAGTCACTCAAAACAAGTCCGTATCACAAACGAAAATAATCGTCCAAATAGCCTAAAAATTAAGGGGAATTCTAATGGGACACGGAATATTACTAATTGCACACGCCGCAACCCTATACGCCCTCGTATAGGCCAATACGAGGCGTATAGGGTTTAGTCTCCTGACATAAAATGTCTGGCGGATGGGACTCATACGTGGCGTATTACACTATACGCAGCATATGGGTTACGGGTTATATTTTTGCTTCAAAACTTGGCAGATTTTGAGGTTTAATAAGCCTATACGTGGCATATTGGGCTATACGCCACTTATAGGTTTTTTTTTAATTTATGTTATATTTATCTTTTTTTAATTTATATAAATTTGTTAATATGAGTTTGTTATTTTTTTTAATTTATATATTTTTTATGTTATTTTTTAATTTATATATGATGTGCTCTAAATTATACATATATTTCACATCATTTGTATCCCATTTATTGTCAATTTCTCGATACATTGATTGAATTTGTCGCTCACTTAGCTTCTATTTGAATCTCAAGGAACTCTTGGCTTAAAGGATCAATCAAGCAAATAAGCGAAAAAAATGAAGAAATTGGACAACTCAGGAGATCAAGCACGGGCCGTGCCCCACCAGGCACGCCCCCGTGCCCCATCATGCAGAAAAGATAGAAGCCTTTCAGCCAAGCACGGGTCGTGCCCCACCAGGCACACCCCCGTGGTCAACTTAGAATTGTACCAGTGTACTTTTGTCCCCCGACCAGGTGTAACACGGGGTCGTGCCCCACCAAGCACGCCCACGTGCCTAGTACATGTTTAGTACGTTCACGACAGAAAACAAAACGGTTACGTTGTGGTCCCGGCACGAGGCCGTGCCTCACTAGGCACGGGACGTGCCTCCTTGCTCAGACATTATAAATAGAGCTCTTTGGCTCATTTTTGAAAGAGGGACCTCTTGGAGAAAATTCCACTCACTCAAACACTCGGGAACCAGAATTGGGAGATCATTTGGAGGCTTAGGAAGGTCCATTCCATCATCAAATTCCACTTAGAAGATCACTACACCACTCCTCTTGGAAACTTTGGTTATATCTTTGATCCTATTATGATTTGCATGTATTCCAATTGTGTTGTTGTTGTTTGCAAACTCACTATGAGCTAAACATCTTTTCAATCATCTTAGTTTGATTAAGCTTAATTAATTATGTTGAACTTATGACTATGGCTAAAATATTATGTTAATGTAATCATAATCTTGTGTTAATTTCTTGATGGAGTTGCATGTCTAAATGTTTCTGAATCAACTAAAGGTTTATAAATGAGAAATTATATTGTGTTGGAAAAGCTATAAGACTACCATTTATTTATAACTTTACTATCTTTTGGTATGATGTTATACCTAAGAATTAGGAATGAATCTTTGAAACCTTTATTGTGAAATAAATATTAAGACATGCAAACACGTTAATCGTGTTTGGAAAAACTAAGAGAAATGTTGTGATTCTTCTTGAACAAGGGTTATGTTAATTGAAGTATTGATAACTCAAGCTTAAGATTTATATGACTTTGGTTTAGAATTTCATAAGTTCAGAAATTACATTTTTTATCTAATTAAACTAATCTTAAGTGGGCAACATGTAATTTACTCATATATGTCTTTCTTAATGATTATGAGATTAAAAACCTTGACAGGATTCTAATTCAATTGCTTCAGAGAACATTAACATAATTACAAACTTTGACCATATAATTTGTTTCGACATAATTAAATAAGCGGATTCTAAACTAAGATGATTGTCTCACCAAAACATTTATCAGTTTTAATCTTTGCAATATTCTAAAAAATTAACTATTATTTCAGAAAAGAGGTTACAAAAAGAAATCAGAACGCTAAATATTTTCCCTAATCAATCAAACAAAAGTTTGGGTCAAGACGTTAAACTGTGTCCATGGATTGACATCTGGTTCTTATCAATACTATATTTCCGCCCGACAGATACACTTGCCTTCTTGTGTGTGGTTAGTTTAGGTGAAAACCAATTTTAAAACCGACCTTTGTGTGAAAAATTCTTATCAAAATATATATATACTTTACGGACATCAAGTTTTTGGCGCCGTTGTCGGGGACACGGTTTCAACAAGAAAATCCAAAATTTTAATTCGTAAATATTAGTGAACATATTTTCAATTTTCTTTCTTAGTTCTTTTTCTTTTTGTAAAAATATCCCAATTAACTATTTTAGGTAATGAATGTCCACCACACATGAACCTGATATCGTCACACCATTTTCGAAACCCGAACGACATTTCCTTCATCGATTACGAGAACGGACACGAGCAGTTGCTGAGGCGATAGCAAAAGAAGCAGTGGAGGATACACAGCTAGAAGATAACATGGCGGAAGCAGAAGAAAGGAACATGACGTACTATGCCAAGCCATCCCTTGACGGTTACGAGTCTAGTGTCACCCAACCAGCAGTTACAGCAAACAATTTCGAAATAAAATCAAGCATCATTCACTTGGTGGAAACCTCTGCTTAGTTTAACAGTCTACCTGACGAGGATCCTACGCTCATATCGCTCGCTTCTTACGAATATGTGTGACTTTTAAAATCCATAACTGTTCAGACGACGCTGTTAGACTTAGGCTCTTTCCATTTTCACTATGTGGTCGTGCCATGGAATGGTTACATGCACTTCCACCTAGCACTGTAGGTCCTGAGAAGAAATGTAGACACAGATCTGCGAAGAAATTCTTCAAACAGTCCGGATCGAGAGGCGGAATCTCTGGATCCGGTATCACTCTCGAATCAAAAAATGGTAGAGACGGGTGCGGGAATCACATACACGAACAAAAACATATGAACATGAAAAGAACAGATAATTGAAAGCATAAAACGTATGATTCTTTGATTGAAATGAAAATAAACGCTCGATCATACACTAACAATTAGTCTCACCCCAGGGTGAGCTCCCCCTGGGGTGATGATTCCCTCTACAGACACACTCTCACTCCTAGGACATAATCTGCTACATATAGGAGGCCAAGCACATGCGCCTTGTTTTCCAAGCCACCGCCCAATGGGCCTGAAAAACAGGTATCGAAACTACCTAGTTTCGATTGAACAAAAGTTCAACCGAAACTAGTAGTTTCGATACTGTAATTTCGATTGACAGCATCAGTCTCAAAATTATACCCAACAAGCACCATCACAACCTATGTCGAAATGGCTGAGAAATTCCTTTTTAAATTCTTTCCACCCGATAAAACTATCAAGTTAAGATCGAGTATCACCGGTTTCCGTCAAGATGATGATGAATCACTACACGCGGCTTGGGAAAGGTACAAAAGCCTTTTAAGAAGATGCCCACATCACGGGCTAGATCTATGGTTGCAATGTTAGACGTTCTACGATGCTATTTCGGGAGCACACAAGCAAGCCATTGACCAGTGTGCCGCAGGAGACTTCGGAGGAGCAACCCCAACTGAGGCATTCCAAGAATTGGAAAAGGCCGGCACTAAGAGCTTTGCTTACAATCCTCTGAGAGCCAGACCCACCCAAAAAGGCATACACCACGTTGACTCTGACACCTTGGTTGCAGCACAATTAGAAGCACTTACCAAAAAAATTGTGCAAATGCAAACTGTACTCAAGAAAGCAGAGCTTCGTTGCGACACATGCGGAAAACAACACAAAACCAGTGAATGTTAACAAGCAATAGTAGTAGAAGAGGTTGACTATGTAGGAGGGCAGGACAAATCTTATAGAAACAATTATAATCAAACTAGAGAAACTACTCAAACTTCAGAAATGGGGGTAATAATCAACAACCCCCAGGATTTAATAGAAGACCAGCCTTCCAGCAGTAGAACGCACCTTTTCCACCAAAACAGCCATACCAAGGCCCAAGCAACAGCAATAAACCAACCAGAGAACCTAGCATTAAAAGTCTATTACAACAACTCCTGGCTAGTACACAAACATCCAACAAATTGGTTGAGCATCAGAACCAGAGAAACGAAGATCGTTTCCAAAAGCATGAAGTAGAAATGCGAAGTCAAAAAGCATCCATGCAGACCATTGAGAATCAAGTAGGACAAATGGCACAACTTCTCTCAGAACGGCAGCAAGGGAGCCTTCCCAGCAACACTGTAACCAATCCTAATGCACATGTGAAAGCTATTACGCTTAGGAGTGGTAAGACCACTGAAGATGGACCAGCTCCGGTTCCAAAACCAGACGTAGTAGAAAAAGAATCTCCAATCGGAATACGTGAGATTACAACTCCAGCTGTTGAGAAACGAAACAAGGAGCCAGTTCGAGCATATGTCATGCCGCTTCCATATCTAGGACGCCTGAAAAAGGAGAAGCTGGAGAAAGAATATGGGAAATTCTTGGGACTTTTCAAGCAATTGCATGTGAATCTTCCTTTTATCGAAGCTCTTGCTCAAATTCCAAATTATGCAAAGTTTCTCAAAGGGGTTCTGAAAAACAAAAGGAATCTCGAGGAATTGTCACATGTAATACTCAATGAAGAATGCTCAGCTGTCTTACAAAACAAACTTCCAACAAAAATGACTGACCTAGGAAGTTTCACCATCCCTTGTCTGATAGGAGGTCTCTCAGTCAGCAATGCCCTGGCCGACCTAGGAGCAAGCATTAACCTCATGCCATACGCAGTTTTCAAGAAACTGAAATTAGGGGAACCTAAACCAACCCGTATGAGCATCCAGTTGGCTGATCGTTCAGTAAAATACACTCGAGGCATAGTAGAAAACATGTTAGTCAAAATTGACAAGTTCGTTTTTCCTGTCGATTTTGTAATCCTGGACATGGATGAGGACAAAAACGTTCCCCTCATTTTGGGACAACCCTTTTTTGCTACAGCCAAAGCCTTCATAGACGTGTGCACATGAAAACTCACCTTGAGAGTAAACAATGAGGAAATCACCTTCGATATTGGGCAATCCATGAAACATCCTCAGCATCATGATGACTCCCTTTATTTCATTGATGTTTGTGATTCCATAGTCAGTTGTCATCTTCGCGAAAGTAGAGAACAAGAAGCATGCAACACACAGTTAATTGAGGAAACCCTTCTTGATAACAGTTGCGTGGAGGAAGAAGTTCTGAACATAGAAAGTCAAGAGAGTTCTAGCTCTCCACCAGCATATTAGGTTATTGATCGAAACTCAGAACCCAAGGCCAAACCCTCTGTCGAGGAACCACCTGTTCTGGATCTAAAAGAACTTCCATCACATCTCGAATACGCCTTCTTGTAAGAAAAATCTTAGCTTCCGGTAATTATCTCGGCAAGTTTAACATGTAACGAGAAGGCTAAACTACTTAAGGTTCTCAAGGCACATAAAAAAGCCATAGCATGGAAAATTATGGATATCAAAGGAATCAACCCATCCTTTTGCACCCATAAGATTTGAATGGAAGATGATTTTAAGCAGTCGTCCAACACCAGAGACGGTTAAATCTTAGCATACAAGAAGTTGTGAAGAAAGAATTCATAAAGCTGCTAGATGCCGAACTAATTTTCCCCATTTCTGACTCACCATGGATCAGTCCTATGCAAGTCGTTCCAAAGAAAGGAGGAATGACAGTTGTGGCAAATAAAAAAAATGAGCTCATTCCTACTCGTACTATGACCGGATGGAGGGTTTGTATCGATTACCGAAAGTTAAATGATGCCTCCAGGAAGGACCATTTTCCACTTCCGTTCATAGATCAAATGTTAGAGAGACTTTCCGGAAGAATGTACTATTGTTTCCTGGATGGTTTCTCTGGTTACTTTCAAATCCCCATCACTCCTGAGGATCAATAAAAGACAACCTTCACATGTCCTTATGGAACATTCACTTACCGACACATACCCTTTGGTTTATGCAATGCACCAGCAACATTTCAACGGTACATGGTATCAATCTTTCATGACATGATCGAAGACTCGATGGAAGTATTCATGGATGATTTTTCAATCTTCGGTAACTCTTTTGAGCACTGTTTATGTAATCTGGAGAAAATATTAGTCAGATGCGAAGATGCCAACCTTGTTCTCAATTGGGAGAAATGTCATTTTATGGTAACAGAAGGCATAGTGCTAGGGCAAAAAATCTCACAAGCAAGACTGGAGGTTGATAGGTCTAAAATAGACACTATCTCAAAACTTCCACCTCCGACTTCCGTAAAATCAATTAGGAGTTTTCTAGGACACGCCGGTTTCTACCGACGATTCATCAAGGACTTTTCAAAAATAGCTCGTCCTATGACTCAACTCCTAGAAAAAGATGACGCCTTCGTATTCTCTGATGAATGCTTCAAAGCATTCGAACTTCTCAAGGAAAATCCTGTCAATGCCCCCATCATGGCAGCCCCCGATTGGACTTTACCATTTGAATTGATGTGTGATGCAAGCAATTTTGCAGTAGGAGCTGTTTTAGGACAGCGAAAGGAAAAACATTTCCACCCAATCTACTATGCAAGCAAAACATTGAACGATGCTCAAGAAAACAACACCACCACCGAGAAAGAACTCTTAGCAGTAGTTTTTGCATTCGATAAATTTCATTCATACCTCGTTCTTTCTAAAACCACCGTTTACACGGATCATTCAGCACTTCATTACTTGTTCAATAAACAACATGCAAAACCCAGATTAATTCGATGGATACTTTTGTTGCAAGAATTCGATATCGAAATCTGCGATAAGAGGGGAGCAGAGAACGTTGCAGCAGACCATATCTCACGTCTTGAATGTCCAACCTCAGCAGAAAACATGAAGGTGGATATCAATGATAACTTCCACATGAATTCCTGATGAGCATAAATACGGTTGTTGAAGAGCACCGTTGGTTCGCTGACCTTGCAAACTATCTTGTGAGTGGGGTTATCTTGAAAGGATTGTCATATCAGCAAAAGAAGAAATTCCTTGCAGATGTTAGGCATTATTTTTGGGAAGACCCATACCTGTTCAAGATCGGAGCCGGTCAACTCGTCCGAAGATGTGTATTCGGAGAAGAATCACAACAAATCTTAAAGCATTGCCATGAAGGCCCAATTGGTGGACATCATGGAGTTACCTTGACCGCAAAGAAGGTATTTGACTCCGGATTCTTCTGGCCTACAATCTTCAAGGATGCTCAAACCATGGTACAATCATGTGACGCTTTCTAGAGGGCAAGTAACATCTCCTCAAGAAATGAGATGCCCTAAAGACCTATCCAGGTCTGTGAGATCTTTGACGTCTGGGGAATTGATTTTATGGGACCATTTCCCATGTCCTTTGGGAACCGATACATCCTCGTAGCAGTCTATTATGTTTCAAAATGGGTAGAGGCTCAGGCACTACCCACTAACGATGCCAGGAAAGTAGTCAAATTCCTTAAAAGACTGTTTTCATGATTCGGTGCACCAAAAGCTCTCATTAGTGATAGGGACGCATTTCTGTAACGCACAGTTAGAAAAAAGCTTTATCGCGTTACGGCGTTCATCACCGGTTTGCTACGCCATACCACCCACAAACAAGCGGTCAAGTGGAAGTAACAAATCGAGGTATCAAAAGATTTCTAAAGAAGACCGTCGGTCATAATCGAAAGGATTGGTCCGAAAGACTCAACGATGCATTGTGGGCATTTCATACGGCCTACAAAACCCCCATCGGGACCACTCCATTCAAGTTGGTCTATGGGAAGGCATGTCATCTTCCTGTGGAGCTGGAACATAAGGCTTACTAGGCATTAAAAACCGCTAACCTTGACCTGGCACAGGCCGGGCAAATCAGGTTCGTTCAAATCAACGAGCTCGAGGAACTATGCTGTCAAGTTTATGAAAACTCTAGACTCTACAAAGACAAAACAAAGAGGTTGCACAACTCTCGTCTAAAAGAACACAAACAATTCCGAGCAGGAGATCGTGTCTTGCTTTATAATTCCCACCTTCGTTTATTTCCTGGGAAATTAAAATCTCGATGGTCCGGACCATACACCGTGAAAGAAGCTTTCCCGTACGGAGCAGTTGAAGTCGAACATGAAGACGGGAGAAGTTTTAAGGTCAACAGTAATCATTTGAAACTTTATATTCAAGAACAATAAAAAACAATCTCGGAGGTCATCAACCTCCACCCCAAAAGCAACTAACAAAGGGGAGGTTATAGCCAAAGACCCTTAATTAAACATTGGCATCTTGTAAATAGCTTTAAGTTTAACTTTTGTTCAAATTTGAGTCTGGAAGATAAAGCACGCCCCCGTGCTTGGGCAGGCACACCCCCGTGTCTGACCAAAAATCTTGGCCACGATCTCCGCTGAGTCCGTACTTGCTACAGTTCTGTTACCTGCGTATCAATATGTCATCACGGGCCGTGCCCCACCAGGCACGCCCCCGTGCCTCACCATCTGATCTCTCTATAAATTCAAATGCTTTGCCTTTGGTTCAATCACAACTAAAATGAAGGTACCTTCCAGAGAGAGTACGTCTGAATGGAACCCGGTGAGGAGGCCAAGGACCGAGACTGGTGAGCCATCAACCGCGGAAGTAATCCTCAAGCTGAAAGAACTAATCAAAGAGTTGACTAACATGAATGTGCTTGCTGAGATGCGCTTGCTACAGCTTTGTGGGCAAGTGGAACAAATAAAGGAGGAGTTACTCTCACTCAACCATCAACTTGCGGATCTCTGCAACCTCACCTCCCAATACCCGATGCCCATGCTCCCGCATGAGATGTTCAGAGGATTTATGTAAACATCTAAGTGTAGGGAAGGTGTATGTTAGAGTCTCGTTTTGTCCCGTGAGGCTCTCGGCTTGTATTGTTAAATTCTAATCAATGGAACTTCCGTGTGTTATGATTTTCATCTACTTTAGTTTTGAATGATCCAAATGATAATAAAATGTGTTGGTGTAATTAAAATAAAAAAAATTTAATAAATTAATTTTTTTTTGCATTGGAACACGGGGCCGTGCCTGACAGTCTGATCAGCTTTTTCTTTTTAAAAAAAAACCACAAAATCTTAACTTCATTCAAACCTATCTTCTCCAACCGAATCCTCTCAGTTCCAGCCACCAAACACCCCAAATCCACCATTTTCATCAAGATTTCTCTAAATCTTTCCATCAAGGTATGTTTAGATCATTCCATTGTATATATTTTGAGTTTTAATTTCAATTTCGGGGTGATTCTTGTCTTAAACCGGATTTTACCCCTCTTTGAGTCTTTTTCTTTTGAATCCTTAGTTTATAGGTTGTTGATTCTTAGTTTTAGTTGTTGTTTTACAAATTTCGGGTTTGATTTGGGTTTCTCACCCGGATTGACCCATTTGTTTTATTTTTGTCTTCACTCTTGGTTAACGCTGTCGTTTGGCAAAAAAGTTCCTTAACACCCAAAATAGAAAATCAAGGGTTTGCGTAGACGGACACGTGCACGGGTTCGAATCCCCGATTCTGCCCTCTTCAGTGCAGCACGGGCCGTGCCCCACCAGGCACGCCCCCGTGTTCGACCTCCATCAGACCTGTTGTGTTCTTGTTTACAATCGCCAGCTCTGACACTCAAGCACGGGTCGTGCCCCACACGCCCCGTGCCCCACCTTCTGATCAGGTTCGGTTTGGTTTCATGTTGTTTAATTCGTTTAGACTGATTTGCTAATTAATATCTCAGGAACATGGAACACCCGTTCCTTGTGTTCAATAACCAAAATGAGGCTTGGTGTCGAGAAAGGTTGCGCACACTCCGTCGATGGGTTGAATAATCACATCTTCGAGTTTGCTATAACACCTTGGACACCGTCGGGCAAAGGGGACGCTTTCTCAATCTTGTCACCCTTCCATGGCGACGTGTGTTTGAAAATGATCGAGATTCAATAAGAGAACTCACAATGGAATTTTTGGCAACTTTCAACTTCCAGCAAACCAATCTGGACTATTGAGATGAAAATGCTGTATCTTTTCGGTTGGGAGGAACTTGGCATAGCACCTCGATTGCACTATTTGGGATTGCTCTAGGAATCTACACTTAGGAAGAAATTTATGAACCCACCTTTTCAGCATCAAATCACAGCTTTCCCGACGAGGAAGACACGCATCATCCCAATTATGGAAGTACTAGGACAGCCTTCTGGAACGAAGTCGGTACTGGGGGATACAATGCTAGCCGAGCCAAAAGCAGTAAACTCAAAGATCCTCTGCTTCGTTACATTCACTGTTTGCTCAGTCACTCGGCCACCCAGCGCGGTCAAAGCGAAGGGGTGGTCAATCTCAAGGACTTATATGTCCTCTACTGTTTAGTGAGGCGTGAGCCTTGCAACATTGCATACCTTTTCTGCCGTCTTTTCGCAACTAACTCCACAGCCGGGGTAAGTACCCCAATGTTTGGCGGCGGCTGGATTGTGCAACTCTACGAGTATAATGATGAACCAACTCATGGCACCGAAGGACAATCTTCGGGATTGTTAGATATATCCATTTGTGCCAACATGGGCATGATTACCTAATTGCCCGATGGGAGAGCACGTTTTCAGGATTCTAGAGGACAGATTTGGGATCCCGAGGACCCAGAGCGAGCTATCATGGACCTTGACATTCATCACTCTCCCCACCATCAGCACTCTCTCCATTATCAACATCACCATGACACCGGAACATCATCTTCCCACGCTACTGGATTTCCATCCATGATGGACCTCTATGAATCCATCCAGACAGCCAGCACTTATGCCCGCGGATCTTTCGAAATTTGTGAATCCACTTCTGGGCGAGTTGACAATCTATCTGATCGGGTTGATTTGATTAGGGAAGATATCCCCTACATGAGGCAATGGATGAACAGGAACTGGGGCGAGGAAAACCTCGACCCATGAGGGATAGTTGGTAAAGATCCTGTTGGTGCAGTATTTTTGTCACAGTGAAATCTGTGTTCTTCGTCTATGTTTTTCTTTTAATTTGTGTGTTTAAGTACTATCCGGCACTCGCTGATCCGTGCCATTTTAAACTATCTACCTTTGTTTGTTTGTAGGATGTTAATTTTCTGAATTTCAAATTTAGTACTAATAATTTTGTGTGACCACAATGGATTCATGCTTTTTAGGCCGCTGTGAGTACCGATCACAAGCTTTGGATACACCATCTTTCAGGGGAGTCCTTCTGTCCCTTTACATCTTTTATGCTTTACAATTGTTTAAAAACCATGTATATTGAGGACAATGTAAGCTTCAAGTGTAAGGAGGAGGGTTTCACCATGTTTAGTACTTAAACTTTGATCACATAAGTCTTAAAAAGAACTCCATTTGACACCAATACACTTCAAATTTTCTGTAAACTGCAAGGAAGAAATGCATTTTTCAAACACAAGTTTTACACAAACCGAGTAAAATGACACAAATCATTCTAAGACATGGCAAGTTAAACTCAAATAATAGACATCCATAGATTTTGCACTTTTACCCAAATTCATCCGTTTCCGTGAGCATATTTTCAAGCCTTTACAGCTTTCATTCACAACAATTATGCTTTTATTTTTATTGGATTATTGAGGGTATCGTATGTTTTGTGCAAATTAAAACTTGTTTTGGGCATACGGGGCAAAACCACAAAAGAAGATTATTGCATGAAAATGATCTAGGCATTAGGACACCCACCTTTTTACCTAAACATCCATTAACAACCAAAAACACCTAGCTAGCCCCATAAAAGCCATTTCAACCTATCCTCACCAACAACCCTACACCTTTGTTGCTAGGGACTCGACTTTCAAAAAAAGATGCATCTTTTTTATTTCAGTTTACTTTCATGTCTTCATTTCGCAAAACCGGGACTTCCCCCAGAACCTTTTTGTTCTTATGTTTGAATCAAGAAAGGGTTGGAGAAAAATGGAAAAAAAATCCACCTTTTTGTGAAATTTCAAAGAGTGCCATGAAAAGAAGGGCAAAAAGATACGAAAGATGCCTTAAATGTGGAAATTGGTCACATGATGGAAAATGTAGTAAAAACCAAACAACCTCACAGCACGAGTATACAGAGTTGATCAGGTTGGGTGCTATTAGGCTACAAGCTGAACGAACCCTTAGGAAGGATAGCTATGTGTACCTCAAAGTCAAAGAAGAAGTAAAGTTTCTAAAGATGAGATTCGGTCTTGACAATCTGACCTTAAACGAGTCCTCGAGTTAAGAAATACCCCTTCTAACCCGAGCATTGTGGAGGGAATTCTAGTTTTAGATTTACTTTAACCTTTCGTTTTAGTCAAATAAGCCAAAGTCAAGCCCTAAGTACCAAACCGCCTTCCAAAAATCTCCCTTAGCCAACCCACTACCCAAAAGACCTTTTGATTCATGCAAAAGTTTCCTATAAATTGGTGGAGTTTCGATCTCTTAACAAGCATATAACTTAACACATAACGGGGTTATTCATCCCCCTCATACAAAAGTATTTCATCCATCCAATACATGTGTTCTAACCCACCATTGTTTAACATACAAATAATAAGCGGGACCCGTCATCCCCCATTAGACCCGTTATCACCTGTTATTTTTCAACCACAACCATGGGTCAAAGTCATCAATTCAACATACACCATTTAATAACAAGTAATGGTCTTTTTATTATAAACCAAACTATGTTAATCCCACATATCCATCTGACCCATTAAAGTGATTAACTAAAAATAATATTCACATATGTATTTTATGTTAACCTTAGTCACCATTAGCTTCACTAAAGTTTCTATGGTTACCAAACACTCCATAATTATCAAGAAATCATTTGAATCAAGTAAATATTATAAAATCTCTCAATTAACACTATTTATTTGGTTTATGCATTTCATCAAACACATTATGGGCATAAACTACAACTCACCATTTTCATATCCATATGAACTCCAATACCCATTTTTCATCATCAAAGATGTTTACTTCATAACCCCACAATAATACCATCTTTTAAGGGTTTTTTTTCTATAAAATCACAATTATTAAGATTATGCAATTCTATTCAGATTTGCTCAACAACTACACATGGTTTACCCATACATCCCCCAAAACACATGAAATCTCATGGTATTAACACTAATTCATGACATGCAATTGAATCTAAAACTCAATAACTTTTATCAACAATTTTAACACATTAATTAGGGTTTCTTAATTAAAAATCAAGCATTAGAAACCACCAATTTCATGGGTTTAGAATCCACAACCCAAGCACCCTAATCATTGAATTCTACTATCAAGTCATAGAAATTTACTCACGATGGCCTTAGAAATCAAGAAAAGATGATATAATTGAGGTTTAATCTTCCAGTTTTGAGATTACATGGTTGAAATCGACCCACCCCTTCTTCACCTTGTTGAAGTCGACACCTTCTTTGCCTCAATCACGATCCCTCCCTTTTTTTTGTTTAATCCTTTTAATTAAAATCCCACAATTACACCCCTTTTCTTATTACATCTCTCCCATTTTTACCAACAATTATGATTTTGTCAAGGTTACTCCCATAGATACATATCTATAAATATATTAGATAAAATTTCATTACATTTCACCCCGACATGACTTAAATCCTCTTTTATAAATTATCTCACAGTATCTTATAAAATACTATTTCACCGATATTAATGTTACTTTAAGGATTAAATAGTTATAGAAAAATATATTTTAATTACACAGAAATCTGTATGTTACATTATTTCGGGGGTGTTTGGGATTACTTATTAAAATCTACTTATGACTTTTTGGAAAAGTCATAATTTTCTACTTCTCACAAACAACTTTTCATCTCCTTTAATTTTGACTTTTTCATCAATTATCCAAACAAACTTTTAACTTATTACCTTTTTAAAAAAGGTAATAAGTTAATAAGTTGTTTCAAAAGTAAATCCAAACACCCCCACCTGCAACCAAACTTCTTCATAGAAGTCAAAATTTGACTGTTCTCCTTCACCTCCATATTCTTTCTTCTTCCAAATAGGCACAATCACAACAACCAAAAAGCTACCCGTCTTCACATTTCTCATGGCTTCACGAAACCGTGAAATGTACCCGATGGCATCGAACCCGTGAAGCCTAGTAGCGACGGTGCTAGAATCAGTGAAATCAAATTTCACGCCCTCTCCAAACATACACAACTACATGTATAGTTTATGAATCGCCTCTTTAACCAATCGAAATCCGGTGTTTCTCTTTGATGAACAGGTGGACCTGTTCACCGGCACGACATTTAAAGGAAATCCGACAGTTGTGTGTTGGTTAGAGGACGTAGTGAAAGATGATAAGTGGTTCTAATCTGTTGCGACTGAGTTCCAATTGTTGATCACGGTGTTCGGGGAATTTTGATCTGAAAAGAAAATGAATTATCGTGGGTTTGGTGGCCACCGCTGAACACGTGTTCTTATAAGGTATGACTCACTTTTTACCTGCATTATTGTTTTTTTGCTCCCTTTTGGATCGATCGTTTGTGGGTTTTCAGATTTTTTTAGTAATTTGTTGCTTCTTGTGTTCATTCTGCTTCCAATTTGGAAATCTTGGTGTTGTTAAATCAGATTTTGTGTAGAAGCTTAGGTGAGACATAAGCAATTACCACCGAGATGAAATTTTGCACACCAACTGTTCGATTTAATGTTTAAAAGGGTTTTGGTTTGTGGAAATAACTTTGTTAATTTCATTTCACGTTAATTAACCTTTTTAATTTTTTTTCTTTGTAGGTGAGGGTTGATCATATATCTATTGCTTTGTCAAGGGCTCACAAATCACTAATAGTTGACACCATACAGTCCCTTCCATAGCATCAACAGGTAAAAGAAAGTACCCACTTAAGTTGATTAATTATTTATGATTTTGAGATTTCTTACTCATCAAGTAAAGTGCTCACTTAAGTTGATTAATTATTTAAGGTTGATTATGTGAAAATATTGGTTAACTCTGATTTGTACATTATTAGAGATGAGATCACAAGGCTGAAGGCACAACATCCCAACATGTCTCATCAACAAGTCTTTGGTAGAGCCGCCAAAAATGTATGTTTTTCTCTCCAAATACAAGTGTATCTTTAAGGAAACAAACCGTTCATAACACACACATGAGATATATACATACCATGAACTCAATATTATATGAACTTAGTCATTTCTGTTTCAGGTGATCTAGGGAAATCGGCATGCGTTAATTGGTAGAGCAATTGATGATCAAGATATGGAAAGGTGTTCTTGAGTTTTTGAAAAATGACCCGGTAAACATTTCACCGAATAATATTCTTAACACAAACAAGAATGCATTATGACTAGGTTACACTTAGTTAAATTCTCCAGTTTGTAGATTCTGCATATGATTGCAAAAGGGAGGTGATCGGGCCGGTTTCTTTAGATACAAAGCGGAAATAGGTAACAATAGCCCCTAGAACTTTTTATGGGGATAATGATAATGGCATAACACAAATGTCAAGAATTTAAACGGAGTTTGTAACTTCCTGCACCATTGGTCATGGTGTGAGTTGTGACTTGTATGTAACTTGTAAGGCCCCTTTCTCGGGTAACCTAACTTGTTGGATTTACTAATAAACATAGTCATAAATACTAAACTTAAATTTAAAACATTCAGAAGTAGCGGAAGCAAACATCATTCAAATTACATGACATAACAGCGGAAGTCTTAACAATTAAATACATAACATTGTCTTAATATAAATAAATGTGGGATGTCAGTCTTGTGCCGGGTAACCTTCACGCCATCGCACGTCCCTTTCTTCCTTTACCTGAAATGTATACTAAAAGTCAGCTAACGCTGGTGAGTTCTAGTTTAAGGACAATCATACATAATACTTATCTTATCATGAATATTTTATATATATGTGTACATAACATACGTAATATTCGTGCTTTTACATATTCTTTACTTTACTGTTCTCACATAACATTCATTTTATGTATATACATATGTACATACATACATACTTTGGGGGGGGAGAACAGTTATTGGCCATAATCTTAAGGGAGATCAACCCATCACACTTGTCGCGAATGTCACAAAGACATCGCAGTGAGAACTACCGTCGTAGCCCATTTCATTAACCGTCCGGCTCTAGAAAACCGTCCGTTCTTTCATTAAATCCGTCCGGCAACCTTTGTCCGTCCGCTCTTAAACTGTCCTACCGTCATAGTCCATTCTTTTTTCCGTCTGCCCTAGGGCATCCGTTTCCCACACGACCATAATGTATGCAACCGTTCTACTTTAGTTAAGGCAATTGCTTCGACCGTCCATTAGTGCCTTAATATACGTCCTAGCTTGCGAAGGAACGTTTTTGTCCCGGTTGCAAAATAGTCACATGGTCGTCCGTCTACCGAAGTAGCCGTTGTCATAGAAGAGTTCATAACGTTTACATACATTCATAACATGCAATATATATACAATATAAAGCAAGATTTCATTCATTTACGTTATGTCCTTCTTTCATTCATTCTTTATAATCATACGCTTCTTTCTTTATTCATAATTCATTTTCATATATAAGTACATATATATACATATTTGTATACCACGTATGATCACATTGACATTTATAGCATCTATTCATTTAGTGTATACATTTCAGCCCCAAAACATTTAAAATGATTTGCACATAACATAGAAGGGGGCACATAGAACTCACCTGAAAAGCTAGTCTTGGTTGTCCTAAACAAAGGTCCAACAACGTTACGTACAATCTGAATTAGGTAGTTTAAATACACATCAGACCCAACCTCGACTCTAACGGTTTAATCATTCTAAACATACTGACTTTACTTACTGGTCTGCTGTCTGCGCACTTAGTAAGTGCGCAGGGCCTTGCTCATGCGTACTTGATAAGTACGCATGATCTTTCCCCTGCGTACTTGGTAAGTATGCATGATTTTTCTCCTGCGTACTTGGTAAGTACGCAGGACGTCCCTATTGCGTACTTGATAAGTACGCAGCACATGTTTCCTGGACAAGTCCGTAATTTTTGCATGTTAATCCGATCATGCTAATCTTATAATTTTCTTTGATCAAAAGGTGTGGTTTTCACTCTAGATGCTAGTTCTAAGCTTATTTTCAAGTTTCATCCATAAAAACGTCTCCTATTTAGCTAAAACCCGAGAAACCCCAAAACAAACAAAAAATCAAATTATGGTCGAATCGTTACCTGGATTGGACTTATGATTCGGAGGTTTTACTCACGAGCTCAGCGGTAACGTGCTCCTTCAATCTCGTGTCGATCCGTTAACTTTCTCTCTCTAGACCCGAGCTCCCCTTTCTCTCTCTAGAATAATGAAATGAAGATGAAATGGTGAAGTGGGCTGTTACCAATATTCTTTCTTCACTGTAATGTTGATAGACACGGTGTCTAGTGGCCCTTGATCCTTCATCATATAGTGTTTCAGCTGGGACAAGACTTGCTCTTCTGGCTTGTGATATTCTTAATTCTGCTTCTGGATCTAGTTGGCTTTCAACAGTTCTTCTGAATCCTCCTGTTGGCACCCATCTTTGCACATTATTTCGTATTCTTTGGAATCGTCTGTAGTCTCTGATCTGGTCTTCCTGGTTAGCCACTGTCTCTGTTCTTGGTCTTTCACCAAAAACCATTCCTTCTCTTCGAATGCTCATTTCCCCTTTTGTTTATCCTGTTCTTCTTTCAGGATTTTGTAGGGATCCTTGAAAACGTAAAATGGCCCTTTTGGTTTATGTAACTTTTCTCCTCCAATTGAGAGCTTTTCTAACTTCTTGTTGAGTTCTTCAAGAAGTTGTTCGTTTTCTACTGTTGGTGCCTTTCCTCGTTGGATTTCTCGCCTTAATTCTTTGACGTCGCCTTGCCCCTTATATACCTGGGCTTTCATCGACCTGTTTCATCGGCCCGTTGGAGCCGAGCCCAAGCCCATCCGTTTTTCTTTTGTTTTATGACGATTAAGCCTCTATTGCGTTATTGTTTACTAAATTACTATTTTTGGAATGTTACAAGTCTACCCTCCTTAAAGAGGTTTCGTCCTCGAAACTATTTATACGTTAAACAATTTAGGGTATAGTCCCTTCATCTCGTCTTATTTTTGGGATGTTACAAGTCTACCCTTTTCTGTGCTTCTATTGTATTTTGACTAAAGGAATCGACTTATTGCGTAGTCGTTTCTCAGCTCGGTCAATAATGGCTATTGGTTCCTCTACATAATTTAGTCTGTCATCCACTTCGATCTCGTCGTAAGGTATGTGAGCTGTGTCGTCAGCTAGACACTTGCGTAAGTGTGACACGTGGAACGTAGCGTGTATTCCACTAAGCTCAATAGGTAGGTCGAGTCTGTAAGCAACTTGACCCACTTTCGCTAAAATCCTGAAAGGTCCGATAAACCTTGGACTTAGTTTGCCACGTCTTCTGAATCGGATGATTCCTTTCCATGGTGATACCTTTAACAGTACCATGTCCCCCACTTGAAACTCTAAATCCCTTCTTCTCTTATCCGCGTATGATTTCTGTCTGTCTTTTGCAGCTTTCATTCGAGCCTTGATTTGATCAAATTTCTCGGAAGTAGTTTTGACCACTTCGAGACTTGCAAAATCCTTTTGTCCATTTTCCCCCCAACAAACCGGGGTTCTACATTTCCTCCCATACAACATTTCAAATGGCGGCATGCCAATAGTCGAGTGATAGATGTTGTTATATGAATATTCTGCCAATGGTAGATGGCTGTCCCAGCTCCCACCGAAGTCAATAATACAGGCCCGGAGCATGTCCTCCAAGGTCTGAATGGTCCTTTAAGATTGACCATTGGTTTGAGGGTGGTAAGCGGTGCTTATGTTTAGTCTAGTGCCCATCGCTTCATTGAATTTCTTCCAAAACCTTGATGTGAATCTAGTATCCCCGTCGGACACAATTGACAGCGGCATGCCATGTCTACTCACAACTTCCTTGATAAATATTTCTTCTAGTCTTTCTGACGAAGAAGTCTCACGTATTAGCAAGAAGTTAGCACTTTTAGTCAAGCGGACGACGATCACCCAAATGGTATCATTGCCTTTAGCTGTCCGTGGTAGCTTGGTAATGAAGTCCATCGTGATCTCTTCCCACTTCCATTTCGGTATTGGTAAATGTTGCATTTTACCGCATGGTTTCTGGTGCTCGGCCTTAACTAGAGAACAAGTTAGGCACTTGCTCACGTACTCTGTCATATCATTCTTCATGCCAGGCCACCAGTACTCCTTCTTCAAGTCTTGATACATTTTGTTTGTCCCGGGGTGGATAGAATAGCGAGGCTTATGGGCCTCATCGAGTATTTTGGCTCTAAGCTCGCCAATCTTAGGTATCCACATTCGGCCAAACCTAGTTCGTACACCGTATGCATTTGCATCCAAATTCCCTTGTTTTCCTACTATTCTTTCCCGTTTTATATTTCCTTCTAATAGTGCTTCGTCTTGTGCCCTTGATATTTCACTCATCAAATCTGGTGTTATAATTAGCTGACACGCTTTGATTCGGATAGGTGCCGATTCTTCCTTTCTACTTAAAGCGTCAGCCACCACGTTTGCCTTGCCTGGATGGTACAATATCTCACAGTCATAGTCTTTCAGTAACTCTAACCACCTCCTTTGCCTCATGTTTAATTCCTTTTGCCCGAAAAAGTACTTCAGGCTTTTGTGATCCGAGTAGATGGTGCACTTGACTCCATACAGATAGTGCCTCCATATTTTCAACGCGAAAACTACTGCTGCTAACTCTAGATCGTGTGTTGGGTAGTTAGCTTCGTGAATCTTTAGTTGCCGCGAGGCGTAAGCAATTACCTTTCCTCGTTGCATAAGTACGCACCCCAAACCCTGCCCCGAAGCGTCAGAATAGACTACCAAGTCTTCATTTCCCTCAGGTAGAGTCAAGACTGGAGCTTGGGTTAATCGTGCCTTAAGTTCTTCAAACGCGTTGTTTTGGGTTTGACCCCATTCATACTTCACTTCCTTCCGTGTCAACTTAGTTAGTGGCAAGGCTATTCTTGAAAAATCTTGAATGAACCTTCGATAGTAGCCTGCCAATCCCAGAAAACTTCGTATCTCTGTTGGTGTCTTTGGGACGTTCCATTCCTTACTGTCTCGATCTTTGCAGGATCCACCATGATTCCGTTTGGGTTTATTACATGACCTAGGAATTGGACTTCCTGTAACATCCCAAATAATGACAAGACAAATAGAAAAGGGAAATAAAGTGGGCTTGGCCAAAATTTCGGCCCATGGGCCGAAAAGAAAAGGGGGAAACCCATTACAAAACAGCAGCTTCAACCCAAACCCCTCTCATTTCATCTTCCTGCGCAAGAATACTAGAGAGAGAGAGAGAGAGCGATCGGCTTGTGAAGAAAACCGCAAGGAGAAGACTCAAGGGCTCGGGAATCATCTGACTCCACCATTTCAACGCATAGCAACAGAAATCGGGCCTGTTGAGGTAAGCATCGCCTCTGATTATGAGTCTTTGCATGTCTCGGGTTTAAATCAAATAAAGATACGATTTTTGCATACGAAACTTGAAACAAATCACGTATTTGAACTCAGGAACGATAAAGGAAGGTGTTTAACGTAAAATGCTCAAGGTTTAATCGATTGGAAATAAGTTGGCTGGAGCAAGGTTCTGGTCAGGGAAGATGCAGACCCATGACTCGAAACTATAGTTTCGATACATACAGACCCGTCGAAACTACTCTAGTTTCGATAGTCATGTTTGACTCGAAACTATCTAGTTTCGATAGCAGCCAATGACTCGAAACTACCATAGTTTCGATAGGAACTCAGGACTCGAAACTACCTAGTTTCGAGTGTCACCTTGAACCTAAACTAAGATTTTTCATAAGTTAATGACTCGAAACTACCATAGTTTCGATAGGATCTCATGACTCGAAACTACCTAGTTTCGATAGAAGGATTATGACTCGAAACTACCTAGTTTCGAGTGTAAGACCATAGCTCGAAACTACCATAGTTTCGATGCGACCCACCTCCCGAAACTACTGAGTTCAAGCATAGTAATGTCTAGTGTCATCTAGGAGCACCATCTTAAGTGTATGACTTTATTATACAGATCGTGAGTGACATTAGTGAAGCCCAGTAGCCAGCTTAGTGTATTACAGAAACTACTCATCAGGTGAGTTCTATGTGCCCCTTCTATGTTATGTGCAAATGTTTTCAAATGTTTTGGGGGCTGAGATGTATACACTAAATGAATAAATGTTATGAATGCCAATGTGATCATATGTGATACTTATATATATATGAATGTTAATATGATCATACGTAAAATAATGATGAACAAGAATGAAACGAATGTATACAAAGAATGAATGAACGAACGACATAACGAAAAAGAAGAAAATCTTGCTTTATATTTTATATATTGCTTGTTACGAATGCATGTAAATGTATGGACGCTTCGATGATAACGGCTACTTCGGTAGACGGACGACCTCGTGACTATTTTGCAATCGGGACAAACACGTTCCTTCATTAGCTAGGACGTGTGAAAGGCACTAATGGACGGTCGAAGCAATTGCCTTATCAATGATAAGTAGAACGGTTGCATATAATAGTTCACGTGGGAAACGGATGCCTTAGGGCAGACGGGCGAATATGACGGACTACGACGGTAGTACGGTTAAGACGGACGGCCGAAGGTTTGCCGGACGGTATAGCATAACAGATGGCCGAAGGTTTGCCGGATGTTGTGGAGGACGGACTACGACGGTAGGACGGGCGTATTGTCTTCGTGACTTACGCATAAATGAATGTTGGCTGATCACTCTTATGAGTATGACCAATAAATGTTAATGAAAGTAAAGGTGAATGCATATTTATGTGCTCACATACGAATGATAAAAGAAAGCAAAGAATATGTAAATGTGTATTTATATTTTTATATTTATACGTAAGTATTTATAAATGAATAATGTTCATACCTAAATGTTTTTAACTAGAACTCACCAGCGTTAGCTGACTTTTAGTATACATTTCAGGTAAAAAGAAGAAAGGTCGTGCATTGGAGTGAAGGCTATCCCGATCAAGGGCTGACATCCCATCCACTTTAATTTTTGTTAGAGCAATGTGTTATGTTTAAATGATTAAGACTTCCGCTGTTATGGCTATGTAATCGAATGATGTAAGCTCACGCTACGTTTAGAAAGTATTCAATGTAATTATTCAGTATCTATGGCTATGTTTATGAGTAAATCCAACGAGTGAGGTCACCCGGTAAAAGGGGCCTTACACTTCCCTAAGCCAGAACGCGCATTTGGAGAATTTTGCGTACAACTTTTCCTACTTTAGCACCTCTAAAACCTCCCTTAGGTGACAGTGGTGATCACCCTCGCTTTTCGAATATACCAGTATGTTGTCTATAAAAACTATCACTGATCGATCCAACATGGGTCGCCATACTCTATTCATCAAATCCATGAACGCTGCTGGTGCGTTGGTCAATCCGAAGGACATCACGCGAAACTCATAATGCCCATAACGCGTGCGAAACGCGGTCTTTGGTACGTCTTCTTCTCTTACTTTCAACTTATGGTAACCCGACCTAAGATCGATCTTTGAGAACCAACTCGCACCTTGCAGTTGATCAAAAAGGTCGTCTATTCTAGGCAGTGGGTATTTGTTCTTCACTGTCCTTTTGTTCAACTCGCGGTAGTCAATGCACATGCGCATGCTGCCGTCCTTCTTCTTTACAAATAGTACCGGAGCGCCCCACGGTGAGATGCTCGGTCTAATAAATCCCTTTTCTGTTAATTCCTTTAGTTGAGACATCAATTCTTTCATTTCTGACGGAGCCAATCGGTAGGGGGCTTTGGCAACGGGCTCAGCTCCTGGCAATAAGTCAATCTGAATATCTATTTCCCGATCGGGTGGTAACCTAGGTAGATCCTCAGGGAATACTTCCGGAAAGTTGCACACCACGGGTACATTCTTGAGTTCATTCATTTTCATTCTATCATCAATAACATATGCCAAATAAGCTTCGCAACCGCGCCTCATGTAACTTTCGGCCTTGATCATCGAGATGATGTTCGGCATCGTGCAATTCCAATCCCCATAAACCGTAATTGGGTTGCCGCTTGGAGCTTTGAGGTGTATCCTCTTACGTTTACATATGATTTGAGCTTCGTTGGCAGCTAGTCAATCCATACCCAATACTATATCGAATCCTCCTAAGGTAAGAATGAATAATCTAGAAGGGAACTTATGACCCTCTATTTCTATGATGCAATCCTCTGTTACTTGAAATACTGCCGAATTTTTACCAATGGCAGTTTGTACGCTAAAGGCCTTTACTATGGTGTTGATAGTGCATCATAGTATACGACTAAATGCATTGGATATAAAACTTTTACTAGCACCAGAGTCAAATAAAATAGCAGCATGTTCGTTATTAACTAGGAACGTACCTGACACAACATCAGGGTTTCCCCTTGCTTCCTCCTCAGTCAGGGCGTAGGCTCGTGTCCTTGCCTGCGGTTGTTCCTTTTCAGCTTCCTTTTCCTTTCCAGAACCGGATTGTCTGGTTTTCCTGCAATCCCTAGTCTGGTGTCCATATCTTCCACAACTTTGGCACTTGACGCCCTTCAGACAATCTCGGGAGTAGTGCCCCGGCCTCCCGCACTTATAACACATGGTGGTGTCGATTCGACACTCGCCAAGATGTTGCTTTCCACATTTCTTGCATGTTTCATATTCATCCAACCTTGGCTTCTTAATTTCATTTGTTACATTCCCTTTTCCGGTGCCTCTAGACGGGTTTTCCCACTTTCTCTTTTGTGTCTCAGGTGCCGGTCCTCATTGGCATAATCGTCGTAGACGATTTCAGACAGGTTGACTACCGACTCGAAGGTCGATGGTAGATTAGCTTTTACATGAACACGGACCCTTTGAGGTAGGCCCTTTACATAGTACTTAATCATTCGTTCTTCTGTCTCCACTAGGTGGGTACCAGTTGGGCTAGCTCATTGAATCTTGAGGTATACTGACGATGAGTCTTGTTGTCAGCCTTGAAGTTTAGGAACTCGTTCTCCACACGATCAATCTCGTTTTGTGGGCAGAACTTTTGGATTATCAGCTTCTTCAGATCTTCCCATGCCATTCTGGCAAGAGCGTTTGGCGACTTTGTCCTCTGAATGTTCCTTGTAACATTTCCGATTTTTAGTATCCATATTTCAACTCAATGTATCGCATTTCAAACCAAATTCTCATGCACTGTCTTATTATATTCTTCGCCATAAATTAAATACAATGATTCAATACAAATACTCAAGTTTTACTCGGTTATATACTGTGACACCCAGTATTTCAGGTCAATATCCATATTACATAAATGCACATTCATAACATATATTTCCTGAAGTTTTATTTTGACTAAGTAAAGTCAAGGAATCTAACAAAGGAAATTATATCAAAATAGTAATTTTTAAGAATTACTAGGAAAATAAGCAGTGATAACCCGCAAAGTACGGTCGTTGGTGATTAACAAGAACTTGACAGTAAAAGTCTAGTGAGACGTTTTAATAAATAAATATATTAAAGCGGGTATAAATTCCAGGTATTATACCACATCTAAATCAATCACATCGTCATCATGATTGCTTTGCTTACACAACATTCAAGTGTCATAATCATCATGATTATGACCAAAGATGCAAGCAACATAAAGATCACATCATCATCATGATTGCTTTGCTTACACAACACTCAAGCGTCATAATCATCACGATTATGACCAAAGATGCAAGCAACATAAAGATCACATCACCATCATTATATCCTTGCTTATACTCCACTCCAACATCAATTAGTAATGATGATGACTTATGAAAACTACTCTCAAACCCCGTTTCATCTAATAATTATATATGTATGTATATATATATACATCTAGGTATATAGATATAAAGTTTTAATCACTAAAAGTTCCTACACCGAGTATTATATCACGGTATCACCTACCGAGTGTATTCTAACTAGAACCGATCTAACTAACGATTGAGAGATAACTAGTGATTGGACAACACCCAACCCCCCACCCCTTAACCCTCTCTCGGCCGAAATAAGGTGGGGTCACCCACCTTGCCTACTCCATCTTTTCCCCATGTGTGTTGTCATGTCAAACCATACCCTTTCAAGTTGATTACAAGCAAGGTGTCAAATCCATCTCATCTACCATGACTTGTGATGATTAGAAGAAGTCTAACACTCAATCCCACCCCTTTTTATCTATATATATACGACATATACACATGCACACACAATTTCACTCTTTCAAAAATCAAGAGCAATCCTCTAAAAAGTTTAGCTAGAGCCTTGAAGTTTCAAGGTGTTTCAAGGGTGATTTCAAGAGTTCGAGCTTCCTACACCATTCCGTCCTTCTCCTTGCTTGCTTTAAGTGAGTATTCACAACCC
Source organism: Smallanthus sonchifolius (assembly GCA_023525975.1). NCBI lineage: Eukaryota > Viridiplantae > Streptophyta > Magnoliopsida > Asterales > Asteraceae > Smallanthus > Smallanthus sonchifolius. The sequence goes on along the minus strand of CM042018.1, from coordinate 17,300,818 downwards.
CTTTTTACTCTTTTACACTTTTGGGGTGGAACATGAACTCTATACTCATTACACATTACACATTTACATTTACGCAAACAACACAAGTGCAAAAATCCTATTTACATACATGTGTGCAAAAATTTGAGCTTTGTGCCCGAGTGCTAGGTGTGCTAACCTCTTGTATGCTATTATGTGCAATCATTAACTTTTCAAGCCGACGGTTTTCAATGATGGATCTATTGAGTCTGACAAACCCACCCAGGATACGCGGTGATTGAAACCGACAACACACTTTGATTTGCATGCTAGTTACAAGGTTTGATTGTACATTTGGTTACACAATAGCTGCTCCCCATAAACGCCTTATTTATCATGTCATGTAAAGGATTTGTTTTCAACTATATGCTATCTACATACAACTGTGTTATACTCACCAACTTGTTAGTTGACTTTATTTTATTCATGTTTCAGGCCCCAATATGTGAGATTGATTCAAGACGTGTTCAACATAGGATTTGGATATAGCAATTTAAATCAAGAACTTTATGAATTGTTTTATGTTTCTTGTTTGAATTTGGTTTGTACTTGGATTATTTGTAATGGAAATTTAACTTTAATATATTTCAATTTAGTCAACCATGTGCTATGAACAGTCTTACATGTCCCGCCCCGATGATTCCGCCATCGGTCGGGGTGTGACAGATTGGTATCAGAGCCTTGGTTATAGGGATTTAGGTTATTAGACATCTTGACCTAGACTATAACTTTAGGACACCCACTTATACTATGCTTCATGATTTTGTGCTATGTGTTACATGCTATGTGCTACATGCTTACCATGAAAAATTGTTGTTATATTTGATACCTTACTTATTAGAAATTTATGACTTATTTGGATCTTCTTAAATAATGATTTAACAAATAATCTCCTTTCCTATATCCTAAAACCTCATAATATTTCTATCTTCTTTTCTATCTTTATCCTTTCTAAGCATGTGGAAAATTCTTGAAGCAAAAAAAAAAATCTTTAAAAATTTTTATTTTCTTCGTTAAGGTTTTTAAACTTGTTAAATTATTTGAGGACACGTGCAATCTGGAAGGGTGACACCTGTATTTTGGGTTTTCTGTCTAGGAAAGCATTTCACATAAATCCCAATCAACCGAGGGACCCGTATGCTTTCCTGGGAATTCCCGAGATGAGTGTTTCCTAATAGTTATAAAGGGAATACATCAATGACACTCCTTCATATCATAGTTTAGAACAGTACGAGCAAGGTAAATTTTTAATTACAGTGACCGGTTTATGATTACTAATTTACATTGCTTTTCGGGTTCAAAACTCTTCAAATCGGTTGTGACATTGACATCTATTTGTTCTAAGTTAAGGTATCAATTCTTATCCAAGTGTATTAACTCTAGTACTTACTTACCGTGCTGGCGTTGGCTACCCATACTGACATCCGTGCGTTGGTCCCATAATCAGTTTGAGTTCAGACATTTAGGGATGTCTGAATCTCTCAAATTATTGCTCTGATACCAACTTGTAAGGCCCCTTTCTCGGGTAACCTCACTTGTTGGATTTACTCATAAACATAGTCATAAATACTAAACTTAAATTTAAAACATTCAGAAGTAGCGGAAGCAAACATCATTCAAATTACATGACATAACAGCGGAAGTCTTAACAATTAAATACATAACGTTGTCTTAATATAAATAAATGTGGGATGTCAGTCTTGTGCCGGGTAACCTTCACGCCATCGCACGTCCCTTTCTTCCTTTACCTGAAATGTATACTAAAAGTCAGCTAACGCTGGTGAGTTCTAGTTTAAGGACAATCATACATAATACTTATCTTATCATGAATATTTTATATATATGTGTACATAACATACGTAATATTCGTGCTTTTACATATTCTTTACTTTACTGTTCTCACATAACATTCATTTTATGTATATACATATGTACATACATACATACTTTGGGGGGGAGAACAGTTATTGGCCATAATCTTAAGGGAGATCAACCCATCACACTTGTCGCGAATGTCACAAAGACATCGCAGTGAGAACTACCGTCGTAGCCCATTTCATTAACCGTCTGGCTCTAGAAAACCGTCCGTTCTTTCATTAAATCCGTCCGGCAACCTTTGTCCGTCCGCTCTTAAACCGTCCTACCGTCGTAGTCCGTTCTTTTTTCCGTCTGCCCTAGGGCATCCGTTTCCCACGCGACCATTATGTATGCAACCGTTCTACTTTAGTTAAGGCAATTGCTTCGACCGTCCATTAGTGCCTTAATATACGTCCTAGCTTGCGAAGGAACGTTTTTGTCCCGGTTGCAAAATAGTCACATGGTCGTCCGTCTACCGAAGTAGCCGGTGTCATAAAAGGGTTCATAACGTTTACATACATTCATAACATGCAATATATATACAATATAAAGCAAGATTTCATTCATTTACGTTATGTCCTTTCATTCATTCTTTATAATCATACGCTTCTTTCTTTATTCATAATTCATTTTCATATATAAGTATATATATATACATATTTGTATACCACGTATGATCACATTGACATTTATAGCATCTATTCATTTAGTGTATACATTTCAGCCCCAAAACATTTAAAATGATTTGCACATAACAAAGAAGGGGGCACATAGAACTCACCTGAAAAGCTAGCCTTGGTTGTCCTAAACAAAGGTCCAACAACGTTACGTACAATCTGAATTAAGTAGTTTAAATACACATCAGACCCAACCCCGACTCTAACGGTTTAATCATTCTATACATACTGACTTTACTTACTGGTCTGTTGCGCAGGGCCTTGCTCATGCGTACTTGATAAGTACGCATGATCTTTCCCCTGCGTACTTGGTAAGTACGCATGATCTTTCTCCTGCGTACTTGGTAAGTACGCAGGACGTCCCTACTGCGTACTTGATAAGTACGCAGCACCTGTTTCCTGGACAAGTCCGCAATTTTTGCATGTTAATCTGATCATGCTAATCTTACAATTTTCTTTGATCAAAAGGTGTGGTTTTCACTCTAGATGCTAGTTCTAAGCTTATTTTCAAGTTTCATCCATAAAAAACGTCTCCTATTTAGCTAAAACCCGAGAAACCCCAAAACAAACAAAAACTCAAATTATGGTCGAATCGTTACCTGGATTGGACTTATGATTCGGAGGTTTTACTCACGAGCTCAGCGGTAACGTGCTCCTTCAATCTCGTGTCGATCCGTTGACTCTCTCTCTAGACCTGAGCTCCCCTTTCTCTATCTAGAATGATGAAATGAAGATGAAATGGTGAAGTGGGCTGCCTTGCCCCTTATATACCTGGGCTTTCATCGGCCCGTTGGAGTCGAGCCCAAGCCCATCCGTTTTTCTTTTGTTTTATGACGATTAAGCCTCTATAGCGTTATTGTTTACTAAACTACTACTTTTGGGATGCTACATAACTAGCTTGTGATGACATCTGAAATGATTTTAAGTTAATTTGGAGATCATTGGGTGAATTTGCTACCTTGAAGTGGGGTGTGACTAAGTTTAAGGTTCAAGTTTAGTGTTTTCCTCTTTTAGATCTGAAAAAAATTTAGAGTTAATTGTTTTTTATGAGGGGTTATTAAATAAATTGAAGACTAAAACTGTGATAGTTGGAAGCAGGACAAAGAGCTGGTAATTGACTGAAACTTTAGTGCATGTTTGTCTTTCTTAAGGTACTGGTTTATATGATTTTTAGGAGTTCATTGTTGGAGAAAAATAAGTAAGCTAGACAGAACTTTGAATCTATTAAACATAACAGGTTGGTGCTTGTCCTAATCATCTACCAAGTAAACATTATGCCAAATTTGAGGATTTTCATTTTCTTAATTTCTTTCTTTTTTGTATCTTGAGTTGGCCATAAAAACTCTTAAACATAAAATAGATCAATGAAGTTTCAACCAATTCAATACCTAATTCTAGAACAATCAAGTACCATAATAACCCTGTATGGTGCAGTAATTTTATGATATTTACATTAACTTATGTCTAATTCATTAAGTGCGGTACAAGATGAACCCATGAATTCTACTGATCTGGCCCGAGTTTTGGAAAGAGCCCATTCAAACACTAAAGCCAAAGGTTCTTCAACTGCTTTCATTATTGCACTCACTCATCAGGTAATCGTATATGCCATTTTTTAATTAAAAGTATTCTTAAAGTAATGCAAAAAATAATTTTGAATTTTATTTTGCAGGGTCTTAGTGCTATGTGGGTTCATGGTGGTTAGAAAATGGGTGTACCGTATTGCAAAGATCAACCCTCTTGCCCTTCTTGACTACAGATTAGTAAGCCTTTTGTTCGTTATGTGTATTATGCTAATACACCCTATAGGTGAAGAATTAGGCCTCATCAAAAGTTAGGTGATACAGAAAGGCCCGATTCTTTAAATCATATAAGAAATGTTCGATGCTTTAAATCATATAATTTGTTTGTTGAACTTCTAATTAGATATATGTGACTTTCACGTTCAAATAGTTACCTTTCAGCAGCAATATACATATTCTTAAAAATTTCTGTACTTAGATACAGTTAAGAAAAATTTCATGATTTATATGATTTGATTACACATTCCAGATACTACAAATTAACCTAATTATGGGTTTTCATGTAACTAGGCAAATCTATATGTGAACTATCACTATGAAACAGGGTCAAAGATGACCAATATTTAGAATAACTTCAAAGATTTTTCATCAGTAATACTTGTACTTGGTTCATAAGTAGTTAGGTAGTTGTAACTGATTTGGGAACTGTGTTACGCAGAAATGCATTGGGAAAGAAACATGTGCGTTGACCGTAATAAACAACAACTTCGGTCAAGACCCGTGTCCAAACAAACTGAAGCGGTTGACAGCTGAATTGGTTTGTGCTCCAAATTCAAGAGGTTGAGTGCAAGCAAAGTAAACATGAAAGGAAATACTACTAATCAACAAATTTGTGAATTAGTTTAGTTTATTTATTTAAAAATAGAAGGTAATGTAGGTTGTAATCTGTAATCTATTTTCTGTTCATAGGTAAATAGTAAATGAAGCTTAGAATAAAAGGTTTTTGATTCTCTTCACGAGGAAAAATGGGAAATTATGATTCATATTTAATTGAAGTTTAGAAATTAACTGCATAGATTACAGATTATATTGAATTGCATTCTAATAAAAAAATTATGACAGAAGTGTATAAATTATTGTGTACATTTCAATTCTCCTGAGAATGAACCCAATAAAGTTGAAAACACAAAGTGTTCATAAAAAGCATGTAGAAGGGAAACCAATTCCTCCAGGCTCCAGTGCATTTTCATGCCTATGAAAGTGGTCAGCAAATACTTGACATTTTGAAGCCCTCTGCAATTGTTGTTTACCATCCTGACACTGCTGTTGTACGGGAAATAGAAACATATAAAGCTGAAAATCTCTCAAAAAGGGTTAAAGTATATTTCTATTTTATGAAGATTCTACAGAAGTGCAAAAGTTTAATGGGGCATTTGAATCCCTGATCAGGCAGAAATCCATGATGATGTTACCAGTTGATCAGGTTTAGTTGCTCTCCCTATATATTTAGTATCATAGTAGTCTTCTTTTTTATTCTTAACAATATGTTAATTGCAATATGTCAAAAATATCATCATGTGGCCCATGGTCTCACTGATCACAAGTTAAATGTTTTTATGGTTTTGTATTTAAAATGTTTGTTATGGAGATGTATTCTAAGATAATTTCTACTTGCAGATGCAGTGATCCCGTTACTTGCTTCATATTAGTGTGCATGTTCGCTCTACAACACTATGGTACGCATCGAATCGGTTTCTTTTTTGCTCCAGCCGTATTATTATGGATGATATGCATAAGTCCCTTGGCTTATACAATAAATCCATTGGAATCCGCATGTTTATCAAGCTCTTTCACCATATTACATGTTAGAGTTCTTCAAGAATACCAAAAAACAAGGATGGATGTCCTTTGAGGAATTTTACTGTACATAACAGGTAAAAAGTTTAAGTCTTTTTAAGCCAAAGTATCAAATTCACCGTCTTCATTACAATATGGTCAAATTCACTTACCTTCGACTTTAAAATTAAAAAAAAACTTTAATTTCTGAAATTCTTTTAATGTCCAAGTACAAGTTCCTAGCAAGTACTAAAGTTAGAAAAGGTTAACTTTTATGGTTTAACTTTTTAAGGGTCAAATTAGAAATTAATGTAGGATTAAAGTTGACATAAAAAGTCAAAGCAGTTTAATTTCCTAACAAGTACTTAAGCTAGAAAAAATTAATTTTCATGGTTTAACTTTTTAGGGTCAAATTAGGAAATAATTTTCATGACTATTTAGTGCAATTTTGAATTTCCCATTTTGCCTATGCAGATTGCATTCACATCTCGGGTCAAGTTGGTTCATTTACCTGATAGTATGTTATTGTTTACTTATGTATTTTTTAAATTAATCTTTATGTTCAAGGCGGTATATAACATAACTAATATTATACATTTTATGTTTTTTCAGTGAATATTTTGAAGTTTACGGATTTCACTTCAATCGTGTACGAACCAAACATGCCGGAGGCCACTGATATTAAAATGATGGGTCGATCTTATAGTCTATATTCGTGTTAAATTTGGATTTTTATATATATGCTCTTTTACTTCATTTGACAACTTTATAGAATTGTAACATAACTGCATTACCTTCTTAACGGGGAGCTTTGTGCTTTACTTTACCATATTATTACTTTAAAGTACTTGATCACCTGACGAGTATAAAACTATTAAGTAATTGAGTTGTGATTGCATAAGACACCTTGACTGATTTTACTTACAATTCAAAGAAAGACAACTATTATATATTAAAAAAATATGTCAAAGCGCCCCGGCCACCAGCCGGGTATAAAACTGGTTACTTTAGTTTTACAATAGTTGTGCTATACCTACCCCTATTTTTCTCATTTTTATTTTTCGTATCCTTTCCTTTAAACTTTAAAGTTCTCATCTCATACCATCTCACCCTTTAAGTTTCTAATTACTACAAAATCTTCACATTTTTATTTATTTATTTTAGTTGAATAAAAAACCAATTCTTTAAAAAATGTAGAACGTCTTTTTAGTTTTTTTTTATAAAAATCGTCTTTTTAGCTTTTTTTTATAAAAACTTTTTTTAAGAAATTTTTTAAAATATGCTTTTAATATATAAAGTTATATATATATATATATATATATATATTATATCTTATATGAAGTTTTGTAAAAACAATTAAAAAAACATTTCTTTGGTATCGTTTTTTAAAAGAGTTATTTTTTTACTTTTTCTTAAACTAATAGATGCCACCACCCGTCGCCACCGGTCGCCGCCGTACTGTGCTGGAAAATTTACGTTAATGTCATTTTTCCTCTTCTTTCTACCTTTCAACTACTTTAACAACGATAATTTAAATGTTAAAAGAGTAAAAAGCTACTATGATAGTTTAGAAATATTTGGGTTTAATGTTTTATAATAAGTTTTTATTTTTATTAAAAAAATGGTTTTTTTTTACTTTCTAAAAAACATTATAAATTTTTTCACAGAAAGTTTTTTTTCATAAATAATATAACGATTAAAATAAAATTTATAATATTATTAAAAATAATAATAAATAATAGTACTAATAATATAGTAATAAAATAGTATTACATATAAATATTATAATCTTATTTAAAATGCAAACGTCAGGAGCAGGAACAAAATTATTTTTTTATCTTGTAAAATTATAGTGGTGGGTGCCCTTCATTGTGATGATTGATGAAGACGCTCTCCTGTTTGATGTTTTATTTTTTAAAAGAGTAAATTATCGTTTACGTCCTTATGGTTTACACGATTTAACACAATACGTCCCTAACATGAATTTTTAATGCTTTGAGTATCTGTGGTATACAATCTGTAACACTCTGAGTCCCTGGACCTAACTTCGTTAAAAAATTCTGTTTAAATTTAGGTGAAATATCCGTTGTACCCTTTTACTGTATAACAGTCTGCGTCCCTGAAAACATGTAATATTTGTTTGCGTCAATGACTCCCTGTTAAATTAAAACCCCCAATAACGGATTCAATTTTCCTTTCGTTTTCACAATGCCCACTTGAAGCTTTGTCTTCTTCCACCATCTTTTTTCCATATAATACCCTCATTACTCATACCTAGCGGTGAAGTAAACACCAAAATTTTATATATTATACACTAGGTTAAAATCCCGTGTATTACACAGTTAAATAAATATAATTTTATATATTTAATAATAAAAAAATTTATGTATTTAAAAACCCGTGTACACGGGTTGAATAAAATATTACGTGACAGTTATAAATTATTTTAAGTTAATTTTTAAAACATTTTTTTAGCGAGGTATTAATTTTTTTTATTTAACCGATAAATGTTAATTCATATTAAACTTTAGAAACTCGATGTATTACACAAGTTGAAAAAATGCAATGTTATATATAGTTAGTAATAAAGATTTACATATTACATATTTATGAAAATGTTTTATAAAAAAATTTTAGAAATCATTATTATTTAATAGGAGAGAGATGGGAAACAAAAAAATATAAAAATAATTAAACAAATTTATATAATTAATAGGAGAGAGAGGCAGGAAAAAAAAGTTGATAATGCATGAAAGAGTGACAAGTGTCCTATCAAAACATTTATTTATCATACAGTATAGATATAGATACATATTCTCTTAATATAACTCACAATTTGTCATGGATTCCTTCCTCTTCAACACCATCAATACCCTCGCCGGCGCCGGTTCCTCAACCACGCTGATTATGACTATTGCAATACCCTCGCTGGCGCCGGCGCCGGTTCAGGTTCCGGTTCTTCTCCCGATCTCGCTCTTCCCTATGGAGGATGTTGAAAGCTTGAGGTTCCTCGTCAATGGCGGAAACAGAGGAGACGGATATTGTTTGCGAGCATGGGGACAAATTGGGCTATGGTTTTCCAATTTTGACTTTTTTATTAACTCAAAATAGTCTTTAATGTGTATGTTTATGGACGGAAACATGTTAGTATGGTTAATTTCAATGATGATGATGATATCATAGTAGTTTCGATGATGATGATGATGATATGATAGTAGTTTCGATGATGATGATTACATGTCAGTATCAGTTTTGGTTATGTTACACAATTCTCATGTGAAGTTTCGGGAATTAAAAATGTTTCGGGAATGTTTGGGATTGATGATTCCTAGAAATTGGATATGCAGAATAGGACCAGAGAATGTTTGGGATTGATGATTCAATGACCAATCACCTGTTCTTACAGTTCTTGAGATTGTACTAATTGAGAATTTAAGAGAACTTGAAAACGCCGGCGGCGGTTGCAGCGGGCCTGGTGATGGTGGTCAGCGCTCGATGCGAGCGGCGGGAGAGCTTGAGGAGGTGGCGCGTCGCCATGGTTGGTTTGTGTGGTGTTCTGTGATTCCAATCTGAAGATGATGTAAACAGATGAATAAAAAGACCAAAATAAGGCTAAAAGTTCTCCTTTTTATGCTCTGTGATAAAAAGCATAAACTCTCTCTCATGGCCGGCGGGCGTGTTTCCGGAAACCTTTAAAATAGAGAGTCTGATTGAATTAGGGACTCAGATAGAGACGTAAACAGATATTACATGTTTCTAGGGACGTAAACTGTTATACAGTAAAAGGGTACAACGAACATTTCACTTAAATTTAAATGGAATTTTTTAATGAAGTTAGGTCTATGGACTCAGATTGTTACAGATTGTATACCACATGTACTCAAAGCGTTAAAAAATCGTGTCACACAATCGTGTAAATCATAAAAAAAAATCGAAAAATGTTTTATGTTATATAATTCTTTTGCTTCAATAAAACACACAAGTGTAGTTTTCTGTGGTGGTTAAAGCGCTTTTGCTTCCTTATCTTTTACCCGTGTTCGAAACGATTTAATTTTTTTTTTCTCTTTTTTTCAATTCAGTTAATTGTTTTTCTTTATTCTTCATAAATATCCATAATTTATAGTTAAAAAATTACCCAACTTGTAAAACATACTGAAATAATATCATTAATTAATAAGTATATTTTAGCCTAAAATTTTCAAAAATAAATGCAGTAGATGGTTTTTCAGTTTGCACAGACGTGTTTTTTAAATAATGTTGAACATATGTTTTTAGGCGATCACTCGAACACGAAACCCTTGACTAAAGATTTTGGTTTTTTATATAAAGTTTCGTTCATGTTCATTTATTTCACGGTTTAACGAGCCGACGTTAATTTTTTTTTTCCGGTTAACGCACTATTGGTGCGAGCTGTAAAGAGTCTTGATCTCAACTGAAGTTGGGGCGTAATATTCATCCATAACGTGTAACTGTTTTGCTTTTCTTTTTAATTTTTTCTGATTTTTAAGGTGTCGTAACGTGCTTAGGCCGCAACGTGCCGAGAAAAACTACTAGTTTACATAATAAGTAAGATAAAGTAGCTACACATTCATCTTAGCATCTTTGGCTTAAAAATGAAAGGTTATTTCTTTTACGCTATTATTTTCTTCATCTTAGCATCTTTGGCTTAAAAATGAAAGATTATTTCTTTTACACTATTATCTTTTTCAACTTATAATCTTTGGCTTAAAAATGAAAGGTAATTTCTTTTACACTATTATTTTCTTCATCTTAGCATTCTTAGCTTAAAAATGAAAGGTTATTTCTTTTACGCTATTATTTTCTTCATCTTAGCATCTTTGGCTTAAAAATGAAAAGTTATTTCTTTTACGCTATTATTTTCTTCATCTTAGCATCTTTGGCTTAAAAATGAAAGATTATTTCTTTTACATTATTATTTTTTTCATCTTAGCATCTTTAGCTTAAAAATGAAAGGTTATTTCTTTTACGCTATTATTTTCATCATCTTAGCATCTTTGGCTTATAAATGAAAGGTTATTTATTTTACGCTATTATTTTCATCATCTTAGCATCTTTGGCTTAAAAATGAAAGGTTATTTCTTTTACGCTATTATTTTTATCATCTTATCATCTTTGGCTTAAAAATGAAAGGTTATTTCTTTTAAACTATTATTTTTTTCATCTTAGCATCTTTGACTTAAAAATGAAAGGTTATTTCTTTTACGCTATTATTTTCTTCATCTTAGCATCTTTGGCTTAAAAATGAAAGGTTATTTCTTTTACACTATTATTTTTTTCATCTTAGCATCTTTGGCTTAAAAATGAAAGGTTATTTCTTTTAACCTATTATTTTCTTCATCTTAGCATCTTTGGGTTACAAATGAAAGGTTATTTCTTTTACGTTATTATTTTCTTCATCTTAGCATCTTTGCCTTAAAAATGAAAGGTTATTTCTTTTACGTTATTATTTTCTTCATCTTAGCATCTTTGGCTTAAAAATGAAAGGTTATTTCTTTTACGCTATTATTTTCTTCATCTTAGCATCTTTGGCATAAAAATGAAAGGTTATTTCTTTTACACTATTATTTTTTTCATCTTAGCATCTTTGGCTTAAAAATGAAAGGTTATTTCTTTTACGCTATTATTTTCTTCATCATAGCATCTTTGGCTTAAAAATGAAAGGTTATTTCTTTTACGCTATTATTTTCTTCATCTTAGCATCTTTGGCTTAAAAATGAATGGTTATTTTCTTTTACGCTATTATTTTTTTCATCTTAGCATCTTTGGCTTAAAAATGAAAGGTTATTTCTTTTACGCTATTATTTTCTTCATCTTAGCATCATTGGCTTAAAAATGAAAGGTTATTTCTTTTACCCTATTATTTTTTTCATCTTAGCATCTTTGGCTTAAAAATGAAAGGTTATTTTTTTACGCTATTATTTTCTTCATCTTAGCATCTTTGGCTTAAAAATGAAATATTATTTCTTTTACACTATTATTTTTTTCATCTTAGCATCTTTGGCTTAAAAATGAAAGATTATTATTTTTACGCTATTATTTTCTTCATCATAGCATCTTTAGATTAAAAATGAAAGCTTATTTCTTTTAAGCTATTATTTTTTTCATCTTAGCATCTTTGACACAAGATAGAAAGCTTATTTCTTTTACACTATTATTTTGAAGGTAATTTTGTTTGCCTAACCAATAAAATTTTAATTAATCTATAAATTGATAGTATTCAATTACAGACGAAGAAAACAAAAATTCGTTTAAATAATTTTTTTTTCTGGAGATCTGTGAGGGGTTAGGTGGAGATCTGTGAGGGTTAGGTGGAGGATTAGAAAAATAAAATAAAAACAACTGGACACTGGACCTTCATGTCGTTAAGAGTAAATGATATATATATATATATATATATATATATAAATAAGTGGCAATCTGTATCTAGGCAGCATAACACACTATTAAAGAAACAATGATGAGATTTTTTGTTTTTCTTCTCATTGCTCACTCATGTCTCGCCTATCCTAAATCAATTATCAAAACACTTCCTGGATATTCTGGAGATCTTCCTTTCAAATTCGAAACTGGGTAAGCATCATCTTAATTTCCAAGTGTTTGTAGTTTATTCTACACCTTATAGTGTAGTATGCTTAAATTTCTATACACATGTTATGTAAAATTGGTTCAAGGGATATTTACGTGTATGAGAGCATTCTTATCAGTTTCCTTATACTAAAAATCACTATATTTTCTCTATCCTTTTCAATTAAATAATACTTTTATACCTTTATCATTATCTTTTCTCTCTCTTTCGCTCACAACTACTTTAAAAAAATATTAATAAATTAATAGAGGTAACAGTGTTTTCATAAATATACAGATGAACAGTAGCATGTTCTCTCTCCTCCACTCATAACCACTTTAAACCACTCCTTAAAATATACAGCACTCACTTACAAACATATACCGAACCTGCTGTCTGAGTGAGTATAAGTTTGCAAGTGTGTTCTTACGTTTAAATGTTGAAATATATTGGATGGAAGTTACATTGGAATAGGGGAGAAGGAAGACATCCAGTTGTTTTACTATTTTGTGGAGTCAACAAGAAACCCAAAAGAAGACCCAATTATATTTCATTTGGCTGGCGGTCCGGGGGCTTCTGCCTTGGTTCCCCTCTTCTATGAAATAGGTATGTTTTTCAATAAGTTTTTTCTTTTTATAGTTAAATACATATGTTTTTGACTAAAAATAACTATTTTAGTTTAAATTTTTTTTGGCTTTTTTAATTTATTAGTTTCATGGACTATTAGATCCGTTTACATTTTTGTGATTAGACTAAAAATCTTGTTAAAAAACAATTTAAATATGAAAAAAATATCTATATAAAAATTAAAAAAATTTAGTGTTGTATACACGCGTTATATACCGCTAGTCAACTGATCCCAAAAATTTCCAACTCCCATGAATAAATTTTCTGTGTCCGCCACTGCCGGCGACTGCACATGACGGCGATGCGAGGGCTCAGTCCCGTGGACTTGCGGTGGTTAATACATAGAAGAGGGGTCGGTGATGGAGGGAGGTGGTGGTGGTTGTAGGGGGGAGGAATGTCGGTGATGGAGGGTGGTGGCAGAATATAAAATACACCAACTATGTATTTATTTTTGTTTATATTTTCCGACTATATTTACGTTAATGTCATTTTTCCTCTTCTTTCTATCTTTCAACTACTTTAACCAAGGTATTTTAAGGATTAAAAGTCTAAAAAGCTAATACAATAGTTTAGAAATATTTGGGTTTAATGTTTTATAATAAGTTTTTATTTTTATTAAAAAAATGGTTTTTATTTACTTTCTAAAAAACATTATAAAATTTTTTACAAAGTTTATTTCATAAACATTTCTTTTAATTTCTTATAATACTTTTTTTAGAAAGTGTTTTTAAACCTTTTCTTTTAAAATATAATTTTTTTTCTAGGGGGCGGAATTGACAAGTTTTAATTTGATTTTTCAAGGAGGGGTATGACAAGTAAGGGGAGGGGGTACGAATAGCCTAACCCTTTACGGGTGTCGGGTAATATTGTCAGTTGATGTACATTGGTCGATGATATGTTATACATTAGTTTTTAACACTTGTATTAGTTAAGTTAATGAAGCAATTTTTGTGGCTAATACATTGCTTTCTTTGATGTAGGTCCACTTAACTTCATTCCGGATAATCTCACATTCACAGTGAACCCAAACGGATGGACACAGGTTGAATTAATAACTTATTTGGAATTATTATTATTATTTCAATTAATTATATGTTTAAATGGTTTGTTGTTTTGTAGATGGCTAATATCATATGTGTGGATATACCTGCTGGTGCCGGCTTTTCCTACTCCGAGAGCGACGAAGGGTGGATTAGCAGTGATACTAATCTAGTTAACCAAGCTACCGAATTCGTCAAAAAGGTTATCTAAATTTGATACGAACCTGAAAATCTGGCGAACCGTTTAAAGCTAAATGTGTTGATGGATTCGAAAGCCTTATAGATATTTGTTGTGACAGTTATATATATAATTATCTAATGAACAGTTTATGGGGGATCATCCGGAGTTTTCGAGGAATCCAGTATATATGTCAGGAATTTCTTATTGTGGTATTATAGTTCCAAAAGTTACTCTGCAACTATATGAAGGTAATTCTCGTAATTGATATTTTTCTTCTTTTCTTAATTCATTTGATGGTGGATATTTTATCATTAATTTATAGATATTGAGCGTGGAGATCAACCAGCATTCAACATTCAAGTAAAATCATTTCCTAATTGTTTTATGCACAATAATAGGATAATCTAATGTTATGAATCCTTAAATTAATTATTTATTAATCACTCAATGTAGGGCTACATTCTTAACAGTCCCCTCACCAATAAGTTCATGGATTTCAATTCAAGAATTGAATATGCTCATCGTGTGGCACTTATATCAGATGATATTTACCAGGTGATGTTACTACTTTAGTAATATAAAACGCGTTAATTTAGATTACTGAGTCCTAATTCGATTTGCAGTCAGCCGTAGACAATTGCCATGGTAATTATATAGACACTGCTTCCGCCAACTTAGTATGCTTAAATAGTCTTCAAAGATTTCAAGAGGTGAGAATTATCAACACAAACATATGAACTTGATTTCCTGAATATAATATAATGCTAGAAATTTCATCTTGCAGTGCACAAGCCTTATTAATTTAGATAACATTTTGGAGCCGTTTTGCGATGAACTTGATCCCACGCAAGATTGTGGAGTAATCTCTCTCTCTTAATAAGATTGGCATGAAGCTTTACCTACTTAATTTGTATCTGTTTTTGTGTTTGCAAATCTAATGAAGCTAAATCATTCATTTTAGGATGATTTTGGGAGTGCCATAACTACATGGGCCAACAGCGAAGTTGTACAACAAGCTCTCAACGTTCGTCAAGTACGTACGTCATAAATTTTTATTTTATTGCAGAATTGGAACTATATATCATTATATCTCATTCCATTTTATGTTTTTCTAGGGAAAGGTCGAAAAAGTGGAGTTGCGCAACGAGACATTGCGTTACAGTCAAGGAAAGAATGACACGGCTTTTTATTCTTATGACATCTTTAGTAGTTTTCCCTATCATAAGAAACTTTCTGGTAAAAATTGCCGAGCTTTGATTATAAGGTAAAGCCTTCCCCCTCCCAAACTCCAACACAGTTAGTTAGTTAGTTAGTTATAAAACGTAATGTTTTTATTGATTGACAGTGGGGATCATGATATGACATTTCCATATGTTGGCGTTCAACAATGGATATCTGCCCTCAATCTCCAAGTTGAAGCTCCATGGGAACCGTACTACGTTGATGGTCAAGTCGGAGGGTGAGAGCTCCATTCGGCATATTTACTTTAATTTTTGCTCTTTTATAATTTAAAATGTTCAATTTCCTTTTGCAGATATGAAACGAAATATGCACAAAACGGTTATTCATTGACATATGCTACGGTTAAGGTTAGAAACCATCACCATTTTTCACTTTCTTAGTTTGAAACTAAAAAAAAAGCTTGTTTTGATTTAATTGGCGGTTTACAGGGTGCAGGACATATATGTCCACATGACAAGCCTAAAGAAACTATGGCACTCACCAAAACTTGGTTTTCTTCACAAACTTATTCAGCAGATTCTTAAGATGTTGTATTTGTTGTACGGACAAAGTCCGAAGAGAAACGTTGTTGAATAAGATTTTATTAAACTAATGTTTGGATTAAGTAACTTTTTGATCAAATATTTCATAGATGGCAAATAATGACAATTCAAAAAGGTAGAATTACATATATCTCCCTATTTTCAACCCTAATTACATATATACCCAACTCAAAACTTAAATTATATATATCTCCCTCTTTTATAAAATTAGCCTTTTAATCTTACAAGAAATATGACTATTCTTATTTCATCGATCCCAACCCTAACCTTCTGATTCACGCTTCCGATCGATTCCAACATGTAGCGTCGCTTCTGATCGATTCCATCATCCAGTTGGGTATATATGTAATTAATGAAAGAGATATACGTAAATAAAATTTTGAGCTGTGTATATATGTAATTAATGAAGTTTTTAGGACCGTTCAAAAAAGCATAAATGCATTATACTTCTATTAAAAGTAGAAAACATTTCACTTAATATAAAAAGCGGTTCTTAACATGTAGGGTTCAGAAAACCTTCCACATTCCCCTCCCCATGAGACGATATAACCCTCATTTTGTTTTACCCTTTGCTGCCCCTTACATTTTCTCCTTCTCTTTTGCCCATCACTTATTGTCAATTTTTCCGATCAAGATTAACTTAACCTAGGAAAGTTCATTTTGGGTGTTTGATTATGCTTGGTTTGAATTATTAGGATAGTTAATTTAATATATATGAGTAACTAGCTTAGAACCCGTGCTTGGTTTGAAATTGATAATGCAATTTAGTTTTGCTTAAACGGGTTAGGTCTTTTGATTGAAATAATTTTATGTGTCTTTTAGTCTCACATTATTTTTTATTTTTTGGATCATACTTTATGCATTCAATAGAAATTCACCCCACTTGTATCCAATGCATAATTTTATGTTCTTGAATTCTATCATCTGTTATGTTTGCTAATTGACATGTGCGGTTGAAACGCGAGTTCTTGGATCGCAACATACATGATGCAAGGCAATTTTGATATGCAGGAGCAAACCCACTTTAAATTTGTTTTATATACATATGTATATATAGAGAGTGTTTTATAGTTTTTTAGCTTCTAGATAACAGTAGTTATTAAAATTCTGCAAATACGCAATGATAAGGCTCGAAGATAGTTAAACAACATGCCAAACAAAACCCTTATTCCATTCTCACAGAAGTTCCCTAATGCTGATCCGTTGGCACTTCGATTACTTGAAAGATTAAATGCATTTGATCCTGCAGATCGAATATCTGCTGAAGAGATAAGCATTAGTAAAACTTTATGCTTTTCTTGTACCTAACTTGATGAAAGTTTCAAGTTATCATTAGTGTTTATTGATGTTGCGAAATATTTTATATTTGCTTCCTTCATTAATAATTGTTAGTTTTGATGGTTTTGATTCAGGATGATAATTTATTTGGGAGCAATCCACAAATCTAATGAAGCAATCAGGTGAATAATTGCCAAATATTTTTAACAAAAACTATGATCTTACTGTGAAATTTGATGGTTTGTTGGACTACTATCAGATTGGTTGGAAACTGTATCACAAAGCTGCAAATGGAGTTCCATGGTGTCCAAAGTTTGCCCAAAAACAAGACGGTTTCTGTGAAGTAAGCGAGAAGGAAAGTAGCATGACCGGCTTGGTGTTCAGGTTAAACTATTATTTGGAGTTTTAAAACTGACAATAAAATTATATTAATGATACTTTGCCAAGATAGGAACTAATAGTGTTAATCTTTTATTCTTAACATGACCGACTTGATGTTCAGGTTAAACTATCACGTAGTGTATGAGAAGAATGACGCTGATGACATCATCTCTTTAGCATCAATCATGGATCCTAGAACTGCTAACATGTATGAGCCATCATATTGGACAATCCTTTGTTGTCGCAATGGTAAACATAAAGTTAATGAAATGTTTATGCAATATGATCAGAAGTAGATGCTTAAAAGTTTTTTTTTTTTTTCGGGTCTCAGGCTATTTAACAAGCAAATGAAAGATTCATGAGAGATGCCTCAAATGAAAGGATTTATATCAGTAAACCTTGAAAGGCAACATGTTTTTGAATTATATACTCGCTCATAACATTATTTTGAATCATCTTGAAAGGTTGTGTAAACCTTCATCCTTTGTCCAATTTGTTTTTATTATTTAACATTTTCATTTTACGGGTCCTATTTATATTATTGAGAAGAAATGAAGATAGCATGGTGAGACTAATTTATTTCACTTCAAAGATATTGGAATAAATGGAGCATTTAATCTGTGTTTCCGTAAGGCATTCTTGCAATTCAAGACAAGCAAAGCAGAATTTAAGTCTGTTGTTGATTATAAGTCTAACATTTGCAATCATTGGTTTGAAATACAAATTATTTGGAATCAAAATTTATTTTGTGAAGCCTATTCATCGTGTATCAAACTCCTGTACATATTCTTTTTGAAAAAAATTCCATGAAAATCGGAGGACTTCTTGTCTTTGTGAAGTTTCTAACCTAAAACTACATATTTACCAATTTTTCGTAGTTAGAAATAAATCAATGGTACTGATTTATTGAATTAAATATCAATTTGTAATTTCTTGGGACAAAAGAAATATACACCATATAGCAGTATCAAGTGATAATGAGATATGGTTTACTTTTAGGCCACCTATAGTAGATTTCAAGAACGGAAATTATTTAGATTTCAAGAAAATTTTGATTGGTTCTTCATAAAGAAAAAAAGGGGATGAAAATTCTTGGTGATTATTTTCTAAACAAAACCCTTGAAATTTTTTTTTTTTGTAAAACTATAAAAAAAATTAATCGATTTCAGTCATGCATTATGGTTGTGCATTTTATTTCTTCTTCCCCTTCTTAATTCTATCTATATTAATGTGATATAAAGTTTCTTTTTTTTTGTTTTTCCCTCTTTTTGTTATTGTGGTGCAACTTATGGATTCAATAGTTGAACCCTTCTAATATAAAATGCTGCAAGATTCCTTTCTAAAAGGTATTTATTTAGTTGAAAATTTAAAAATAACTTTGGGCTCTTAAACAGGTGATTTAAGTCATGTTTTTCTTATTTCAGGCATAAGATTTTACAGGAGTTAATGGAAGAATTAGGCATACCAAGGTAAGTAGAATGTCGGGTCCAGTCTCTAGGGGTGTTCATTATTTAGATCGGATAAAAAATTCTAAATTCGAACCCAATCTAAATCGATTTCGGTATTTGGGTTGACCTGCTTAAATCGAATTGCGGAGCGCGGGGAACCTGCTAGGAATTAAAAGTTAAGTCAAAACATAGAATAATTGCATTTTCCTAATGTTATAGGCAAGAAAAGCTCTAAGGATGAGAAATAATCGATATACTTGTGAAGAGAAATGATCGAAAGAGGTGTCAAGATATTAATTAATATAATATTTATGTTTCATCCAGTGTAACACACGGGATTGCCAAATCATAGTTTAGTTTTGAAGGTAGGGGTGTGTGAGTAATGCTCATGCGAAATATTGAGCAGAAAAATGGTTTATGTAATGGAACGAGATTACAAGTCATATCTTTTGCTAATCGTGTTATTTAGGCGGATATCATTTCTGGAAGTAATATAGGAACTCGCACATTTATTCCAAGAATTAATTTGACACCTTCAGACAGACAAATTCCTTTCAAGCTAAAAAGAAAGTTTTCACTCTCTGTTTGTTTCATCATGACAATTAATAATAGCCAGTGTCATTCACTATCAAGGGTTGACTTATTGTTGAGGCAACTGGTTTTCACTTATAGTCAATTGTATGTTTGCACTTCAAGAGTTAAAAACAGAGACGGGTTAAAACTTTTACTTTTAGATAAAGATGTAAAAAATTCAAACAAAATATCCAACGTTGTATACAAAGAAATATTTACTAAATTATGAATTGTATACGTCATTTTTTTTCATTTCAAATTGTATGTTATTTTTTCACATTGCATATTTTATTTAGCCCCGTGTAATACACGGGTTCTAACACTTGTTTAATATATATGAGTAACTAGCTTAGAACCCGTGTCTATACACGAGATGAAAAATATCAATACATAAAATTCTTAATTTTTATGTATATATTTTACAGGTGTAAAAATGTATTACATATACTAAGGATAGAAAATAAAATTCAAAATATGTAAAAATTAATATATAATTGGGTTTCGAAAATACGTTAATTATTATTTAATGTAATTTGACTTTCATTTACTATTTGATTGAAAATAAAAGTTAAATAATTAGATTTCAAAGATTTTTATAATAAAAGATAATTTAAAATAAAAGTGTATTATTAGTATAATTAATATTTTCTTTAAAATATATTATTATTAAAAGATAGAGTTGTATTTAATAAGAGAGAGAAGCGGAAAAAAAATGATGAGAATGAATACGGAGACGACACGTGACATGAAAAAACCTTCATTTATTAGAGCACTAGGTTAGGATCCCGTGTATTACACGGGCTAAATAAATGTAATCTTATATACTTAGTGATAAAAAAATTTATGTATTACACGAGTTGAATAAAATTTTACGTGACAATTATAAATTATTTTTAAGTTAATTTATAAAACATTTAGCTGAGTATTAACTTTTTTTTATATAACTGATAAATGTTAATTCACATTAAACTTTAGAAACCCGGTGTATTACCCGTGTTAAATAAACGCAATGTTATATATACTTACTAATAAATATTTACATATTACATATTCATGAAAAACGTTTTATAAAAAAATTATAGAACTCATTATTATTTAATAGGATAGAAAAAATAACTAAATAAATTTGTATAATTAATATGAGAGAGAGGCGGGAAAAAAAACTTAAGAATGCATAAGAGAATGACAAATGACACATCAAAACCTTTATTTATTTATATAGTATAGATGGGGTATACCCATGTGATATTGGTGTGATGTGATAATAAAGTGCACGCCACGTCACTATCTTCATTATCACACCACCCATCACTTGGCAAGGGGTATACCCGTGTGATTGTGGTGGTGTGATAATTAAATATTTTTTTTTTAATTTTCATTTAAATAAAATAAAACATAATAAATAATATTCATTAATAATAAAAAAATTACATTAATAATTAAAAAAATTTACATTAATAATAATAAAAAATTACATTACTAAAATAAAAATTACATTAATAATAAAAAAAATTACTAATTATTTGAATTTTCGTAAACATACTCAATCAAGTCCGCCTTTAGTGCGTTATGAATTTCTCGACTGCGTATTTCTTGTCGGTTTACTCGCTTTTGATCTTCATCGATTTCTTCGTACGTAACATCCTCCTCATTTGGGTTGTATTGACAAATTGTCGCTACTTGATCCTCTAAAATCATATTATGCAAAATCACACAAGCATACATAATGTTTTGGATTTTGATTTGAGACCAAGATCGAGCCGGCCGTTCGATTATATGCCACTTATTCTTCAATAGACCGAACACTCGTTCAATATCTTTTCTTGCCGTCTCATGAGCATTTTTATAATTATTACGTTTAATACCTTCCGGACACGTAAGAGACTTGACAATTGTTGCATATTCCATCGGCTAGATAATACCCACGCTTGTAATGCGATCCTCTAAGTTCAAACGATGAGTCGGGTGAGGTTCCGTTGATCATATCGTCAAATATAGGCGATTGATTAAGAACATTAATGTCATTGTTCGCACCGGCAACGTCAAAGAATGCATGCCAAAACCATAGATCATTTGATGTCACGACTTCAAGCATAATACTTGGTCGAGAATGATTCACCCGAGACCTTTTCGTTTCAACTCGTGTCAACTCGAACCATCAAAAATAAATTGGTAGCCTTCGGATTCCAATCCGAAACACTTAAACAAAATTCAAACCACCTAAAATCTCATTCGAAAAATAACCTGTAACCTCAAAAATTAAACCCGTAACGAATTCGAAGCAACTCTAAACCCTTTCGTCTTAATCCATGCACACTTCCAAATTATATCCGAACCACACCGAAATACTTTCGAGTCACTCAAAACAAGTTCGTATCCAAAACGAAAATAATCGTCCAAATAGCCTAAAAATTAAGGGGAATTCTAATGGGACACGGAATATTACTAATTGCACACGCCGCAACCCTATACGCCCTCGTATAGGCCAATACGAGGCGTATAGGGTTTAGTCTCCTGACATAAAATGCCACTTGTCATTCCCTGTCTGGCGGCTGGGACTCATAAGTGGCGTATTGCACTATACGCAGCATATGGGTTACGGGTTATATTTTTGCTTCAAAACTTGGCAGATTTTGAGGTTTAATAAGCCTATACGTGGCGTATTGGGCTATACGCCACGTATAGGTTTTTTTTTTAATTTATGTTATATTTATCTTTTTTTTAATTTATATAAATTTGTTAATATAAGTTTGTTATTTTTTTTAATTTATATATTTTTTATGTTATTTTTTAATTTATATATGATGTGCTCTAAACTATACATATATTTCACATCATTTGTATCCCATTTATTGTTAATTTCTCGATACATTGATTGAATTTGGCGCTCATTTAGCTTCTATTTGAATCTCAAGGAACTCTTGGCTTAAAAGGATCAATCAAGCAAATAAGCGAAAAAAATGAAGAAATTGGACAATTCAGGAGATCAAGCACGGGTCGTGCCCCACCAGGCAATCCCCCGTGCCCCATCATGCAGAAAAGATAGAAGCCTTTCAGCCAAGCACGGGCCGTGCCCCACCAGGCACACCCACATGGTCAACTTAGAATTGTACCAGTGTACTTTTGTCCCCCGACCAGGTGTAACACGGGGCCGTGCCCCACCAAGCACGCCCCCGTGCCTAGTACATGTTTAGTACGTTCACGACAGAAAACAAAACGGTTACGCTGTGGTCCCAGCACGGGACGTGCCTCCTTGCTCAGACAGTATTAATAGAGCTCTTTGGCTCATTTTTGAAAGAGGGACCTCTTGGAGAAAATTCCACTCACTCAAACACTCGGGAACCAGAATTGGGAGACCATTTGGAGGCTTAGGAAGGTCCATTCCATCATCAAATTCCACTTAGAAGATCACTACACCACTCCTCTTGGAAACTTTGGTTATATCTTTGATCCTATTATGATTTGCATGTATTCCAATTGTGTTGTTGTTGTTTGCAAACTCACTATGAGCTAAACATCTTTTCAATCATCTTAGTTTGATTAAGCTTAATTAATTATGTTGAACTTATAACTATGGCTAAAATATTATGTTAATGTAATGATAATCTTGTGTTAATTTCTTGATGGAGTTGCATGTCTAAATGTTTCTGAATCAACTAAAGGTTTATAAATGAGAAATTATATTGTGTTGGAAAACATATAAGACTACCATTTATTTATAACTTTACTATCTTTTCGTATGATGTTATACCTAAGAATTAGGAATGAATCTTTGAAACCTTTATTGTGAAATAAATATTAAGACATGCAAACACGTTAATCGTGTTTGGAAAAACTAAGAGAAATGTTGTGATTCTTCTTGAACAAGAGTTATGTTAATTGAAGTATTGATAACTCAAGCTTAAGATTTATATGACTTTGGTTTAGAATTTCATAAGTTAATAAATTACACCTTTTTATCTAATTAAACTAATCTTAAGTGGGCAACATGTAATTTACTCATAGATGTCTTTCTTAATGATTATGGGATTAAAAACCTTGACAGGATTCTAATTCAATTGCTTCAGAGAACATTAACATAATTACAAACTTTGGCCATATAATTTGTTTCGACATAATTAAATAAGCGGAATCTAAACTAAGATAATTGTCTCACCAAAACATTTATCAATTTTAATCTTTGCAATTTTCTCAAAAATTAACTATTATTTCATAAAAGAGGTTACAAAAAGAAATCAGAACGCAAAATATTTTCTCTAATCAATCAAACAAAAGTTTGGGTCAAGACGTTAAACTGTGTCCATTGATTGACATCCGGTTCTTATCAATACTATATTTTCGCCCGACAAGTACACTTGCCTTCTTGTGTGTGGTTTAGTTTAGGTGAAAACCAATTTTAAAACCGACCTTTGTGTGAAAAATTCTTATCAAAATATATATATACTTCACGGACATCAAGTTTTTGGCGCCGTTGTCGGGGACACGGTTTCAACAAGAAAATCCAAATTTTTAATTCGTAAATACTAGTGAACATATTTTCAATTTTCTTTCTTAGTTCTTTTTCTTTTTGTAAAAATATCCCAATTAACTATTTTAGGTAATGAATGTCCACCACACCTGAACCTGATATCGTCACACCATTTTCGAAACCCGAACGACATTTCCTTCATCGATTACGAGAACGGACACGAGCAGTAGCTGAGGCGATAGCAGAAGAAGCAGTGGAGCGGAAGCAGAAGAAAGGAACATGACGTACTATGCCAAGCCATCCCTTGACGGTTACGAGTCTAGTGTCACCCAACCAGCAGTTACAGCAAACAATTTCGAAATAAAATCAAGCATCATTCACTTGGTGGAAACCTTTGCTTAGTTTAACGGTCTACCAGACGAGGATCCTACGCTCATATCGCTCGCTTCTTACGAATATGTGTGACTTTTAAAATCCATAACTGTTCAGACGACGCTGTTAGACTTAGGCTCTTTCCATTTTCGCTCCGTGGTTGTGCCATGGAATGGTTACATGCACTTCCACCTAGCACCATCACAACCTAGGTCGAAATGGCTGAGAAATTCCTATTGAAATTCTTTCCACCCGATAAAACTACCAAGTTAAGATCGAGTATCACCGGTTTCCGTCAAGATGATGATGAATCACTACACGCGGCTTGGGAAAGGTACAAAAGCCTTTTAAGAAGATGACCACATCACGGGCTAGATCTATGGTTGCAATGTTAGATGTTCTACGATGCTATTTCGGGAGCACACAAGCAAGACATTGACCAGTGTGCCGCAGGAGACTTCGGAGGAGCAACCCCAACTGAGGCATTCCAAGCATTGGAAAAGGCCGCCACTAAGAGCTTTGCTTACAATCCTCTGAGAGCCAGACCCACCCAAAAAGGCATACACCACGTTGACTCTGACACCTTGGTTGCATCACAATTAGAAGCACTTACCAAAAAATATGAGCAAATGCAAACTGAACTCAAGAAAGCACAGCTTCGTTGCGACACATGCGGAAAATAGCACAAAACCAGTGAATGTCAACAAGCAATGGTAGTAGAAGAGGTTGACTATGTAGGAGGGCAGGACAACTCTTATGGAAACAATTATAATCAAACTAGAGAAACAACTCAAACTTCAGAAATGGGGGTAATAATCAACAACCCCCATGATTTAATAGAAGACCATCCTTCCAGCTGTAGAACGCACCTTTTCCACCAAAACAGCCATACCAAGGCCCAAGCAACAACAATCAACCAACCAGAGAACCTAGCATTAAAAGTCTATTACAACAACTCCTGGCTAGTACACAAACATCCAACAAATTGGTTGAGCAGCAGAACCAGAGAAACGAAGATCGTTTCCAAAAGCATGAAGTAGAAATGCAAAGTCAAAAAGCATCCATGCAGACCATTGAGAATCAAGTAGGACAAATGGCACAACTTCTCTCAGAACGGCATCAAGGGAGCTTCCCAGCAACACTGTAACCAATCCTAATGCACATGTGAAAGCTATTACGCTTAGGAGTGGTAAGACCACTGAAGATGGACCAGCTCCGGTTCCAAAACCAGACGTAGTAGAAAAAGAATCTCCAATCGGAATACGTGAGATTACAACTCCAGCTGTTGAGAAACGAAACAAGGAGCCAGTTCGAGAATATGTCTTGCCGCTTCCATATCTAGGACGCCTGAAAAAGGAGAAGCTAGAGAAAGAATATGGGAAATTCTTGGGACTTTTCAAGCAATTGCATGTGAATCTTCCTTTTATCGAAGCTCTTGCTCAAATGCCAAATTATGCAAAGTTTCTCAAAGGGGTTCTGACAAACAAAAGGAAACTCGAGGAATTGTCACATGTAATACTCAATGAAGAATGCTCAGCTGTCTTACAAAACAAACTTCCAACAAAAATGACTGACCTAAGAAGTTTCACCATCCCTTGTCTGATAGGAGATCTCTCAGTCAGCAATGCCCTGGCCGACCTAGGAGCAATCATTAACCTCATGCCATACGCAGTTTTCAAGAAACTGAAATTGGGGGAACCTAAACCAACCCGTATGAGCATCCAGTTGTCTGATCGTTCAGTAAAATACCCTCGAGGCATAGTAGAAAACATGTTAGTCAAAATTGACAAGTTCGTTTTTCCTGTCGATTTTGTAATCCTTGACATGGATGAGGACAAAAACGTTCCCCTCATTTTGGGACAACCCTTTTTGGCTACAGCCAAAGCCCTCATAGACGTGTGCACAGGAAAACTCACCTTGAGAGTAAACAATGAGGAAATCACCTTCAATATTGGGCAATCCATGAAAAATCCTCAGCATCATGATGACTCCCTTTATTTCATTGATGTTTGTGATTCCATAGTCAGTTGTCATCTTCGCGAAAGTAGAGAACAAGAAGCATGCAACACACAGTTAATTGAGGAAACCCTTCTTGATAACAGTTGTGTGGAGGAAGAAGTTCTGAACATAGAAAGTCAAGAGAGTTCTAGCTCTCCACCAGCATCTGAGGTTATTGACCGAGACTCAGAACCCAAGGCCAAACCCTCTGTCGAGGAACCACCTGTTCTGGATCTAAAAGAACTTCCATCACATCTCAAATACACCTTCTTGTAAGAAAAATCTCAGCTTCCGGTAATTATCTCGGCTAGTTTAACATGTAACGAGAAGGCTAAACTACTTAAGGTTCTCAAGGTACATAAAAAAGCCATAGCATGGAAAATTATGGATATCAAAGGAATCAACCCATCCTTTTGCACCCATAAGATTTTAATGGAAGATGATTTTAAGCGAGTCGTCCAACACCAGAGACGGTTAAATCTTAGCATACAAGAAGTTGTGAAGAAAGAAGTCATAAAGCTGCTAGATGCCGAACTAATTTACCCCATTTCTGACTCACCATGGATCAGTCCTGTGCAAGTCGTTCCAAAGAAAGAGGAATGACAGTTGTGGCAAATAAAAAAAATGAGCTCATTCCTACTCGTACTATGACCGGATGGAGGGTTTGTATCGATTACCGAAAGTTAAATGATGCCTCCAGGAAGGACCATTTTCCACTTTCGTTCATAGATCAAATGTTAGAGAGACTTTCCGGAAGAATGTACTATTATTTCATGGATGGTTTCTCTGGTTACTTTCAAATCCCCATCACTCCTGAGGATCAATAAAAGACAACCTTCACATGTCCTTATGGAACATTCACTTACCGACGCATACCCTTTGGTTTATGCAATGCACCAGCAACATTTCAACGGTGCATGGTATCAATCTTTCATGACATGATCGAAGACTCGATGGAAGTATTCATGGATGATTTTTCAATCTTCGGTAACTCTTTTGAGCACTGTTTATGTAATCTGGAGAAAATCTTAGTCAGATGCGAAGATGCCAACCTTGTTCTCAATTGGGAGAAATGTCATTTTATGGTAACAGAAGGCATAGTGCTAGGGCAAAAAATCTCACAAGCAAGACCGGAGGTTGATAGATCTAAAATAGACACTATCTCAAAACTTCCACCTCCGACTTCCGTAAAATCAATTAGGATTTTTCTAGGACACGTCGGTTTCTACCGACGATTCATCAAGGACTTTTCAAAAATAGCTCGTCCTATGACTCAACTCCTAGAAAAAATGCCGCCTTCGTATTATCTGATGAATGCTTCAAAGCATTCGAACTTCTCAAGGAAAATCCTGTCAATGCCCCCATCATGGCAGCCCCCGATTGGACTTTACCATTTGAATTGATGTGTGATGCGAGCAATTTTGCAGTAGGAGCTGTTTTAGGACAGCGAAAGGAAAAACATTTCCACCCAATCTACTATGCAAGCAAAACATTGAACGATGCTCAAGAAAACAACACCACCACCAAGAAAGAACTCTTAGCAGTAGTTTTTGCATTCGATAAATTTCATTCATACCTCGTTCTTTCTAAAACCACCGTTTACACGGATCATTCAGCACTTCATTACTTGTTCAATAAACAAGATGCAAAACCCAGATTAATTCGATGGATACTTTTGTTGCAAGAATTCGATATCGAAATCTGCGATAAGAGGGGAGCAGAGAACGTTGCAGCAGACCATATCACACGTCTTGAATGTCCAACCTCAGCAGAAAACATAAAGGTGGATATCAATGATAACTTCCACATGAATTCCTGATGAGCATAGATACGGTTGTTGAAGAGCACCCTTGGTTCGCTGACCTTTCAAACTATCTTGTGAGTGGGGTTATCTTGAAAGGATTGTCATATCAGCAAAAGAAGAAATTCCTAGCAAATGTTAGGCATTATTTTTGGGAAGACCCATACCTGTTCAGGATCAGAGCCGGTCAACTCGTCCGAAGATGTGTATTCGGAGAAGAATCACAACAAATCCTAAAGCATTGCCATGAAGGCCCAACTGGTGGACATCATGGAGTTACCTTGACCGCAAAGAAGGTATTTGACTCTGGATTCTTCTGGCCTACAATCTTCAAGGATGCTCAAACCATGGTACAATCATTTGACGCTTGCTAGAGGGCAAGTAACATCTCCTCAAGAAATGAGATGCCCCAAAGACCTATCCAGGTCTGTGAGATCTTTGACGTCTGGGGAATTGATTTTATGGGACCATTTCCCATGTCCTTTAGGAACCGATACATCCTCGTAGCAGTCTATTATGTTTCAAAATGGGTAGAGGCTCAGGCACTACCCACTAACGATGCCAGGACAATAGTCAAATTCCTTAAAAGACTGTTTTCACGATTCGGTGCACCAAAATCTCTCATTAGAGATATGGGAACGCATTTCTGTAACGCACAGTTAGAAAAAGCTTTATCGCGTTACGGCGTTCATCACCGGTTTGCTACGCCATACCACCCACAAACAAGCGGTCAAGTGGAAGTAACAAATCGAGGTATCAAAAGAGTTCTAAAGAAGACCGTCGGTCATAATCGAAAGGATTGGTCCGAAAGACTCAACGATGCATTGTGGGCATTTCATACGGCCTAAAAAACCCCCATCGGGACCACTCCATTCAAGTTGGTCTATGGGAAGGCATGTCATCTTCCCGTGGAGCTGGAACATAAGGCTTACTAGGCATTAAAAACCGCTAACCTTGACCTGGCACAGCAAAACAGGTTCGTTCAAATCAACGAGAGGAACTACGCTGTCAAGCTTATGAAAACTCCAGACTCTACAAAGACAAAACAAAGAGGTTGCACAACTCTCGTCTAAAAGAACATAAACAATTCCGAGCAGGAGATCGTGTCTTGCTTTATAATTCCCACCTTCGTTTATTTCCTGGGAAATTAAAATCTCGATGGTCCGGACCATACACCGTGAAAGAAGCTTTCCCGTACGGAGCAGTTGAAGTCGAACATGATGACGGGAGAAGTTTTAAGGTCAACAGTAATCGTTTGAAACTTTATATTCAAGAACAATCGAAAACAATCTCGGAGGTCATCAACCTCCACCCCAAAAGCAACTAACAAAGGGGGGGTTATAGCCAAAGACCCTTAATTAAACATTGGCATCTTGTAAATAGCTTTAAGTTTAACTTTTTTTCAAATTTGAGTCTGGAAGATAAAGCACGCCCCCGTGCTTGGGCAGGCACACCCCCGTGTCTGACCAAAAATCTTGGCCACGATCCCCGCTGAGTCCGTACTTGCTACAGTTCTGTTACCTGCGTATCAATATGTCATCACGGGCCGTGCCCCACCAGGCACGCCCCCGTGCCCCACCAGGCACGCCCCCGTGCCTCACCATCTGATCTCTCTATAAATTCAAATGCTTTGCCTTTGGTTCAATCACAACTAAAATGAAGGTACCTTCCAGAGAGAGTACGTCTGAATGGA
The DNA here is from genome assembly GCA_023525975.1 of Smallanthus sonchifolius. Taxonomy (NCBI): domain Eukaryota; kingdom Viridiplantae; phylum Streptophyta; class Magnoliopsida; order Asterales; family Asteraceae; genus Smallanthus; species Smallanthus sonchifolius. The sequence continues at coordinate 17,270,677 of CM042018.1, read as the reverse complement.
ACCCGGTGAGGAGACCAAGGACCGAGACTGGTGAGCCATCAACTGTGGAAGTAATCCTCAAGCTGAAAGAACTAATCAAAAAGTTGACTAACATGAATGTGCTTGCTGAGATGCGCTTGCTACAGCTTTGTGGGCAAGTGGAACAAATAAAGGAGGAGTTACTCTCACTCAACCATCAACTTGCGGATCTCTGCAACCTCACCACCCAATACCCGATGCCCATGCTCCCGCATGAGATGTTCAGAGGATTTATGTAAACATCTAAGTGTAGGGAAGGTGTATGTTAGAGTCTCGTTTTGTCCCGTGAGGCTCTCGGCTTGTATTGTTAAATTCTAATCAATGGAACTTTCGTGTGTTATGATTTTCATCTACTTTAGTTTTGAATGATCCAACCAAATCTTGATGATAATAAAATGTGTTGGTGTAATTAAAATAAAAAAAATTAATAAATTAAATTTTTTTTGCACTGGAACATGGGGCCGTGCCTGACAGTCTGATCAGCTTTTTCTTTTTTTTTTAAAAAAAAACCACAAAATCTTAACTTCATTCAAACCTATCTTCTCCAACCGAATCCTCTCAGTTCCAGCCACCAAACACCCCAAATCCACCATTTTCATCAAGATTTCTCTAAATCTTTCCATCAAGGTATGTTTAGATCATTCCATTGTATATATTTTGAGTTTTTATTTCAATTTCGGGGTGATTCTTGTCTCAAACCGGATTTTACCCCTCTTTGAGTCTTTTTCTTTTGAATCCTTAGTTTATAGGTTGTTGATTCTTAGTTTTAGTTGTTGTTTTACAAATTTCGGGTTTGATTTGGGTTTCTCACCCGGATTGACCCATTTGTTTTATTTTTGTCTTCACTCTTGGTTAATGCTGTCGTTTGGCAAAAAAGTTCCTTAACACCCAAAACAAAAAATCAAGGGTTTGTGTAGACGGACACGTGCACGGGTTCGAATCCCTGATTCTGCCCTCTTCAGTGCAGCACGGGCCGTGCCCCACCAGGCACGCCCCCGTGTTTGACCTCCATCAGACCTGTTGTGTTCTTGTTTACAATCGCCAGCTTTGACACTCAAGCACGGGTCGTGCCCCACCAGGCACGCCCCCGTGCCCTACCTTCTGATCAGATTCGGTTTGGTTTCATGTTGTTTAATTCGTTTAGACTGATTTGCTAATTAATATCTCAGGAACATGGAACACCCGTTCCTTGTGTTCAATAACCAAAATGAGGCTTGGTGTCAAGAAAGGTTGCGTACACTCCGCCGACGGGACGAATAATCGCATCTTCGAGTTTGCTATGACACCTTGGACACCGTCGGGCAAAAGGGACGCTTTCTCAATCTTGTCACCCTTCCATGGCGACGTGTGTTTGAAAATGATCGAGATTCCATAAGAGAACTCACAATGGAATTTTTGGCAACTTTCAACTTCCAGCAAACCAATCTGGACTATTGAGATGAAAATGCTATATCTTTTCGGTTGAGAGGAACTTGGCATAGCACCTCAATTGAACTATTTGGGATTGCTCTAGGAATCTACACTTAGGAAAAAAATTATGAACCCACCTTTTCAGCATCAAATCACAGCTTTCCCGACGAGAAAGACACGCATCATCCCAATTATGGAAGTACTAGGACAGCCTTCTGGAACGAAGTCGGTACTGGGGGATACAATGCTAGCCGAGCCAAAAGCAGTAAACTCAAAGATCCTCTGCTTCGTTACATTCACTGTTTGCTCAGTCACTCGGCCACCCAGCGCGGTCAAAGCGAAGGGGTGGTCAATATCAATGACTTATATGTCCTCTACTGTTTAGTGAGGCGTGAGCCTTGCAACATTGCATACCTTTTCTGCCGTCTTTTCGTAACTAACTCCACAACCGGGGTAAGTACCCCAATGTTTGGCGGCGGCTGGATTGTGCAACTCTACGAGTATAATGATGAACCAACTCATGGCACCGAAGGACAATCTTCAGGATTGTTAGATATATACATGTGTGCCAACATGGGCATGATTCCCTACTTGCCCGATGGGAGATCACGTTTTCAGGATTCTAGAGGACAGATTTGGGATCCCGAGGACCCAGCGCGAGCTATCATGGACCTTGACATTCATCACTCTCCCCAACATCAGCACTCTCCCCATTATCAGCATCACCATGACACCGAAACATCATCTTCCCACGCCACTGGATTTCCATCCATGATGGACCTCTATGAATCCATCCAGACAGCCAGCAGTTATGCCCGCAGATCTTTCAAAATTTGTGAATCCACTTCTGGGCGAGTTGACAATCTATCTGACCGGGTTGATTTGATTGGGGAAGATATCCCCTACATGAGGCACAGGATGAACAGGAACTGGGGTGAGGAAAATCTCGACCCATGAGGGATAGTTGGTAAAGATCCTGTTGGTGCAGTATTTTTGTCACAGTGAAATCTGTGTTCTTCGGCTATGTTTTTCTTTTATTTTGTGTGTTTAAGTACTATCTGGCACTCGCTGACCCGTGCCATTTTAAACTATCTACCTTTGTTTGTTTGTAGGATGTTAATTTTCTGAATTTCAAATTTAGTACTAATAATTTTGTGTGACCACAATGGATTCATGCTTTTTAGGCCACTGTGAGTACCGATCACAAGCTTTGGATACACCATCTTTCAGGGGAGTCCTTCTGTCCCTTTACATCTTTTATGCTTTACAATTGTTTAAAAACCATGTATATTGAGGACAATGTAAGCTTCAAGTGTAGGGAGGAGGGTTTCACCATGTTTAGTACTTGAACTTTGATCACATAAGTCTTAAAAAGAACTCCATTTGGCACCAATACACTTCAAATTTTCTGTAAACTGCAAGGAAGAAATGCATTTTTCAAACACAAGTTTTACACAAACCGAGTAAAATGACACAAATCATTCTAAGACATGGCAGGTTAAACTCAAATAATAGACATCCATAGATTTTGCACTTTTACCCAAATTCATCTGTTTCCATGAGCATACTTTCAAGCCTTTACAGCTTTCATTCACAACAATTATGCTTTTATTTTTATCGGATTATTGAGGGTATTGTATGTTTTGTGCAAATTAGAACTTGTTTTGGGCATACGAGGCAAAACCACAAAAGAAGATTATTGCATGAAAATGATCTAGGCATTAGGACACCCACCTTTTTACCCAAAAATCCATTAACAACCAAAAACACCTAGCTAGCCCCATCAAAGTCATTTCAACCTATCCTCACCAACAACCCTACACCTTTGTTGCTAGGGACTCGACTTTCAAAAAAAGATGCATCTTTTTTATTTCAATTTACTTTCATGTCTTCATTTCGCAAAATCGGGACTTCCCCCAGAACCTTTTTGTTCTTATGTTTGAATCAAGAAAGGGTTGGAGAAAAATGGAAAAAAAATCCACCTTTTTGTGAAATTTCAAAGAGTGCCATGAAAAGAAGGGCAAAAAGATACGAAAGTTGCCTTAAATGTGGAAATTGGTCACATGATGGAAAATGTAGTAAAAACCGAACAACCTCACAGCACGAGTATACAGAGTTGATCAGGTTGGGTGCTATTAGGCTACAAGCTGAACGAACCCTTAGGAAGGATAGCTATGTGTACCTCAAAGTCAAAGAAGAAGTAAAGTTTCTAAAGATGAGATTCGGTCTTGACAATCTGATCTTAAACGAATCCTCGAGTTAAGAAATACCCCCTTCTAACCCGAGCATTGTGGAGGGAATTCTAGTTTTAGATTTACTTTAACCTTTCTTTTTAGTCAAATAAGCCAAAGTTAAGCCCTAAGTACCAAACCACCTTCCAAAAATCTCCCTTAGCCAACCCACAACCCAACAGACCTTTTGATTCATGCAAAAGTTTCCTATAAATTGGTGGAGTTTCGATCTCTTAACAAGCATATAACTTAACACTTCTCATATTGATAATGGAGTGTTCTATACATACACCATTACATGTATGACTACAAATATTTAGCCGAGTGTGTGTGAACATTGTGAGTAGTGCTAAAGTCTTGCTTGTCTATAACTTCATAAAACAAACCATTGCCTTAAGGATATCACTTCATAAGATCATTTTTTGCTCGATTGACACTTGTTTGCTTGTGTTCCTTCTTTAAAGAAGGAAAATCATTTCTTGCTTAAGGTTTGTTCGAATTTGCTTTAATAATTGCCATTTGGAATAAAATATTCAAAGTATTGCTTGAGGACAAACAAAGTTCAAGTGTAGGGAGGTTTGATGAGCTCTAAATTATACATATATTTCACATCATTTGTATCCCATTTATTATCAATTTCTCTATACATTGATTGAATTTATCGATCATTTAGCTTCTATTTGAATCTCGGGGAACTCTTGGCTTAAAAGGATCAATCAAGCAAATAAGCAGAAAAAATGAAGAAATTGGACAACTCAGGAGATCAAGCACGGGCCGTGCCCCACCAGGCATGCCCCCGTGCCCCATCATGTAGAAAAGAAAGAAGCCTTTCAGCCAAGCACGGGCCGTGCCCCACCAGGCACACCTCCGTGGTCAACTTAGAATTGTACCAGTGTACTTTTGTCCCCCGACCAGGTGTAACACGAGGCCGTGCCCCACCAAGCACGCCCCGTGCCCAGTACATGTTCAGTACTTTCGCGACAGAAAACAAAACGGTTATGCTATGGTCCCAGCATGGGGCCCTGCCTCACTAGGCACGGGACGTGCCTCCTTGCTCGGACATTATAAATAGAGCTCTATGGCTCATTTTTGAAAGAGTGACCTCTTGGAGAAAATTCCACTCACTCAAACACTCGGGAACCAGAATTGGGAGACCATTTGGAGGCTTAGGAAAGTCCATTCCATCATCAAATTCCACTTAGAAGATCACTACAACACTCCACTTGGAAACTTTGGTTATATCTTTGATCCTATTATGATTTGCATGTATTCCAATTGTGTTGTTGTTGTTTGCAAACTCACTATGAGCTAAACATCTTTTCAATCATCTTAGTTTGATGAAGCTTAATTAATTATGTTGAACTTATGACTATGGCTAAAATATTATGTTAATGTAATGATAATCTTGTGTTAATTTCTTGATGGAGTTGCATGTCTAAATGTTTATAAATCAACTAAAGGATTATAAATGAGAAATTATATTGTGTTGGAAAACCTATAAGACTACCATTTATTTATAACTTTACTATCTTTTGGTATGATGTTATAGCTAAGAATTAGGAATGAATCTTTGAAACCTTTATTGTGAAATAAATATTAAGACATGCAAACACGTTAATCGTGTTTGGAAAAACTAAGAGAAATGTTGTGATTCTTCTTGAACAATAGTTATGTTAATTGAAGTATTGATAACTCAAGCTTAAGATTTATATGACTTTGGTTTAGAATTTCATAAGTTAAGAAATTACACCTTTTTATCTAATTAAAGTAATCTTAAGTGGGCAAAATGTAATTTACTCATAGATGTCTTTCTTAATGATTATGGGATTAAAAACCTTGACAACATTCTAATTCAACTGCTTCAGAGAACATTAACATAATTACAAATTTTGGCTATATAATTTGTTTCAACATAATTAAATAAGCGGATTCTAAACTAAGATTATTGTCTCACCAAAACATTTATCACTTTTAATCTTTGCAATTTTCTCAAAATTAATTATTATTTCAGAAAAGAGATTACAAAAAGAAATCAGAACACTAAATATTTTCCCTATTCAATCAAACAAAAGTTTGGGTCAAGACGTTAAACTGTGTCCATGGATTGACTTCCGGTTCTTATCAATACTATATTGCCGCCCGACAGGTACACTTGTCTTCGTGTGTGTGGTTTAGTTTAGGTGAAAACCAATTTTAAAACCGACCTTTGTGTGAAAAATTCTTATCAAAATATATATATACTTCACGCACATCAATATAATTTTTATCTTTTTTAAACATTTATTATATTTTTATATTTATAATTTATCATTACAACCAAACAAACAAATTAAACATTACAAGTAAACAAATAACCAAAACATTATATACATTACATCAAAAAAATTGAATATATACATCCAAATGTTTTTACATACATAACAGAAGAAACAACTAAATACAAATAAAAACAACTAAGCCTGACCCGCCCCGCCCTTATCCTAACCCGCCCCGCCCTCATCATGACCGGAGTCGCCCGGATACTGACGTGGCGGTGGTAGTGGTGGTGGCTCGATGCCGGCCGCTCGTGACAGATCCACAAGGCGACCAACCGCCCACATCATCAGGTGCTCCATCCGGTCGCTATGACGAGCATGTCGCCGTGAGTCGGCAACAAGTCAATCAAGCAATGCCTGGGTGGCTCTTTCCAGCCTAACAGACCGACGTACGTGTCGGGGATGCTGTGGTGGCTGGTTGTGAATGGGCTCGACGTGCAGCGGGTCCCCCATCCCCCTGTAGCGGGTCAGGCATAGGCGGGTCCCCCTGTCCCGGCATCTGCGGCAACGGCACCTGGACCCAATCCTGGTCCGGTACGGACCCTACGAACCGAAGGCCGAGCCCCGGGAATCGATGCGTGATGCGCATGCTGCTCGTCGTGCGGCGGTCTAATCGGACAGGGGAATGGGCGCTAACATCTGATGCTCGTGATCATGCCACGGGGTAAGAACACGCATCACTTGAGTGACGAAAGTGCCGCCATACAAAAGCCGGCGCTTTTGCATGTGATAGGCAGATGCAAAGTAAAGCGCCAGGCATGTGGCTAGGGCGCACCGCCTACCAGTAAGCAAGCAGAAGAGAAAGAACAAGTCTCTCTATGTGCACCACTCACGGCTTCTCAGACGCGGTGCAATCGACGTCGAGATAAGTCAATGTAAATATCTGTAGTGGGGGTCTCTAATCCCCGAGACCCTCCCCTTGGTATTCAACCAAAGGCTATCAGAAATCAGACCCCAAAAAACATGGAGGTCCTGAACGCCCACCTCCTTCACCGCATGGGTGTAAAGTGGCAGGATCGTCTCGGGCTCAAAATACAAGCCCGTCACGACGGCCCACTGACGGAGAGTCAGACGGTAAACCTGACCAAAAATCCTGAAGGAGACCTGCTGCGGCTCCTCTGCCTGCTCCTCCCTGGGAAGAGGCTTCAACCCCTCCTCTGAGTAGATGAACGTCGAAAGAAACTCAACGACCACCTCTCTGTATATCTCAGTGAATGCCAGATCAAACAAACGATCCCATGGCTTGTCCTCGCCTATGATGTCTCCGAACTCCTCGAGAAGATCCCCATCCACCTCCATCCCCGGGCCCATAGTCACCTCCCATAGCTTCTTGCACCGGCCAAACGCGTCCGAGTCGGGCGGGAAATCCAGATAAGGGTAGTGCGCCCGATCATCTAAATCCAGAAAAATCTCTGTCTAACTTGAAGTGGATGAAATGAGCATTGTTGACATGAACGAATGAACGATACGATTTGATGTTGAGCGTGAACGTTAGGACCAAACCATAATGGGAAAAATGTTTGACTACCGGCGATGCTTAAAACTTGAACAATCATGCCAAAAATTTGAGCAATTAGGAGTCCTGTGTATAGCATCGACAGTCAACGACTAACAGGTGCGCCTTTCACCTCCTGCCAATCTATCGTGTGACGTAGCTTATCATACTATTGAAAAGCGACTCTGTCGAAAACACTTCTCCACCAATATTCTTTACTGTCCATCTCTTGTAGAAGTTATTGTCGAATAAAAAGCCACTTTTTTTCATCGAACACTAAGCCCACAACTACCGATCGAAACCCACAGCTACCGTCGGGCATTACATCCTGTATATGTGAAATGTAGGGATGAAACAAAGATGGAATGGAATCCTTAAAACAATTTATAATGTTAACTGCACCATCCCCCATTATCAATGGAAACCCGTTATCATCTTGTGGTTGTTTTCCTTTACCAGTCATTGAATGACGGTGTTGCATGATGGGTTTATTCGACTTTACGACCGAACTCGCTGGTCGAGAGTCCTGTGACGGGTTATACGAGCTATGTCTCGAAGGGTCACATATGCTTTGTTGGGATTCTGTGAACGAGCTGTTTCTCGTGACATCATGTTTCCTATGTTGTTGCTTTTTCAAAGTTGGACGACCACGAGTATTTTCTTGTACCACAGGCACATTCTTGTTAGTTTTGTTTGGAAAGACCACCCCTGCGATTCTCGATAACAGACTTTTTTTGACCTGATCGGGTTGTGACATAATTTTGTTTCTCACAAGACTAAGTACTTTATCCACGTCTACATTTTCATCCTCGACAAACGATGGTTTTAAATCAAGCTTCCTCCAGAAGACGTCCACTGCATCTAGCGGGATTCTGCCACCTGTATTAAAACGAGATAGTCAGAACAGTTTGCAATTAGAAAAAAACAAGATAAATCTTAAAAGGTTGTATTTATGACCTGTAACTTCGATCTTTGCCAGACGACAAGCACACGGCAACCCACAACTACTGAAAAGCTTGCAACCACAAGATGCATTTTGTTTCCGTATAGTTGATAACTTATACCACTCGTTTTCTAACAAATCTAGAGCTTTATGTGAAACTTTACCATGTAGGTTATCAAAAAATTCAATAGCTTCATGGTTGTCCATTTTCCTTATCAGACTTGTTCCAAACCCATATTGTAATTGTACATACTGATCTGTTATAATTTCATCAATAAATCCAACAAGTCTATCATGCGACCTGTTAGCATTTCTAAGATAGCTCTTTAGGAGCGAATGCTAGCTCTCGACTCGGTTCGTTGTACGCTGACCAAAATTGAGGTTTCTGTTGGACCAGGCTGATACAAACTTTTCTTTATATGGGTCTAACCAATTTTTGGTCACATAGTCTATAACTCCTGAAAAAATAATTTAAACCCTAATAAATATTTAAAATTTAAAACAATATGTAAGAGGTAAATTAATACAAACTTACTTCCTCGTCTGGCTGCATACAGTCGTTCGTAAAGTCGGTTGAAGTTGTACTGGTATACATCTGGCGTGGGAGACTCACACAATACCGACCATGAATACTTGAAATTTTCCAGTCTTCGTATGTAAACGATGCCTTGCAATGTTTTGAGCTATTCTCGTGTATGTGCCACCTGCATAGGTACTTGGAAGTGTCTGGGAATATTTTACCGCAGGCATTCATATCACACGCGGCTTCATACACTTTTGCAACATACCTTTGATTTTCAATAGCACCCATACGAATTTTTCCTCCCGTTCTTTAGATATAAATGCATGAGCGACGCAAAACGACTGGTGTGTGCCAACTTGGACAAATGGAAGTCTATACATGTTTGTTTTGTGCGTCGCGTCGATCATCAACACGTGCGGGAACGCACGCCACATCTCGTACGATTTTGGATGAACAGAGAATACCTCCTCCACGACATTTGTTAGCGGGATCCTCCCGAGTATGGTAGACGTACTCTTTAGAAGAAAGCAGGTGCTCCAGAACCTGCATTGGAGTTTCACCGACTCTCGTTTCGTTCTTTATCTTTTGTATCACATTATAAATGTCATTTTTAATACACATACTCTCTAGGTTTTGTTCCTTTATGGTTGCCAAAATGTTACATGGCAACATGTTTTACGAAAGCTTCGCCACCAAAAGTTGTTCCGACTGAGACAGTTTTCTAGCAAACGAGTGCGCCTCAAGATGTTGACTAGGATCGTGGTTATGACTGCCATCCTTCACCGTTAACTTCCAATCACCAGTATTTTCGTCGTAGACTCCTTCCAATCTAAAGTGACAACCTATTTTCTTGCTACCGTCACGTCTAATCATGGTCGTAGACGTACGTTCGTCGTGACGGTCACACACAAGCCACACCTTGATAACCGGTGCTGACGGGTCGTCACCTTTTCTCCTCGATCGTCGGGTGACAATGACATAACCATTATCACGTCCTCTGCGGACAGTTTTATACGAGACTGAAAATTCTACAATAATGGTACGGTTAAAGTTAATAAACAACAAACTATATGTATGTATATATATGTAGTAATGTTATACCTGGTCAGTTTTATACGACACAGTTGAATTGGTTTGTTCCTCGTCTTCAGACTCGTTAGCCGGTTGTGTCGGGTAAGATAGTTCACCCGCGTATACGAAGTCGTCGGTGTGTTGGGTCGGGTAAGATAGTTCACCCGCGTATACGAAGTCGTCGGTGTGTTGTGTCGGCTAAGAGACTTCACCGTATACGAAGTCGTCCGTGGGTTGTGTAAGGTAAGATGAATACAAACTCGGGATTGCTTAGTGGCTCGTTCAAATCAGGAAGCCTTACCCGGTGATTAGAATAAACGTCGGATGAGACCTCCTCCTGGTTCACACCCTTAACGCCAGAACTTTGCGGGTTGTTTTCCAGTGACTCGTTAGAATATACCTGAAAATCGTAGTTACCATCCCACCACCAAGACATTGCTAAACTTTTGAGTGATACGTTTAAATGAGAAATGTGCATCGTTAAATACAAAAAATTTTGGCACTTATACGCATCGTATAGTATAGAATACTATACGCATCGTATAGTGCAATACGATCCAGTTTAGGGTACGAGGTACCTTCTGCAACCGGTCAACAATCACGTCACTATACGTCGCGTATAGCCCTATACGCGGCGTATAGTGATGTGATGGTTGACCGGTTGCAGAAGCTACCTCGTACCTTAAATATCATCGTATTGCACTATACGATGCGTATAAGGGTTGGAATGACCAGGTGTACGATGTTTTCGTGCGTTGAAAATTATGAAGGGCAATACGAATCGTATTAGCCTATACAAGCACGTATAAACCCGGTCTTGTTAATAATTCTCGTATCTTGTTAGTAGTCCCAAAATTAATGGATTTCAAACTTAAAATAAATGGACCTAGAAAAGTTGCTGTTGACTTTGTCCTTTTCATATCCAAATCATGATTTTAAAATCCCACTTTCCTGAAAATGACCTGTCCAAAACGTGAGTAGTTCAAATGGTGTCGCCCACTATCATTACCTAATAGATTAAAGAACTTTCGTGAATAGTGAGAGTTTTATTATTTTTTATTTTATTTTTTTTACATTCATACTGTATATAAAATACACTTTTAACCCGTTCAATGTTCTAATAATTTTGTTTTTCTTTAATAACTTTTTGTTCGTTAATTTTTTTCAGAAAACGGAGTGCGCAACTGTTTTAGTTTTTTTGTCAACGTTCCAATATATATATTTTTGAAAACGGAGTTATATTAAAAATCGAGTTTTTTTTATTGTGGCCTATAGCGAGTGTCGTTACCATTATGGTCTTATGACAAACCGAACCTATTATCAGCGGAAAACGTCATTGTTGGTCACGGTATTATCGGAACCGGTCTCGGTTTTCGCTTTTATGGTTTTCAATGACCCGAACTTTTTTCCTTTTTTATTATTTACCTTTAGGTTTCTTTTTTATTACCATTATTTTTGTCCTTGCGCCTACGTTTTCGCTAAAATTTTATTAACGATTGGGCCGATACCCGCCGCGGAGCGCGGGTATAACCCGTTTTATTGTATATTAATTTCGGTTTTCTTTATTAACTTTTGTTCCTTAACTTTTTTTCAAAAAATGGAGTGCGCGGCTATTTTTATTTTTTCTGTCAAAAGTACCGATTTAAATTTATTTGAAAACGGAGTTATATTCAAAATAGAGTTTTTTTTTTCCGTATCGTAGCCTATATCAAGTGTCGTAACCGTTGTAATACTGTGACGAATCGAACCTATTATGAACGTGTTAGACAATCTGACACCCGTCATAAAGCGCGGGTATTTCAACTAGTTTATTTTAAAAAACAAATCATCCGGACTTGAAAAATAATAAAACGGATCTCAAATGTGCATTATCATTTTTTGACTTTTTCATCTTCTTGTCTGAATTTTGCAAATAACATCAGCAACCAAAAATCGTGTTTACAGCTTTCCTATGAGTTTTCTTATATCAATCTCTATATTTACATTAAAAATTATTATATTTTTTTATATTTTTAATTAAATAATATTTTTTTATATCTTTATCATTATTTTTTCTCTCTCTTTCACTCACAACCATTTTTAAAAAATATTAAAAAATTAATATAGGTAAACAGTGTTTTCACAAATATACAGATAAACAGTAACATTTTATCTTTTCTTCACTCACAACCACTTTAAATCACTCCCTAAAATATACAGAATACACTCACAAACATATGCAGAACTTGTTGTGAATGCTCCTCTACTTTTGCACACACACTACAAACAGCGAGAGTCGCCGGAGGAAGATCTGAAGCTTGCTAAGCACACCAAGAACACACATTGTGTGAGAGAAACACCTCAAAAAGCAATTTTTCTTTCAAAATTCTTTTAGAAATTTGTTGTATATGATATTTCTTGTATTTTGTTACTGATTATTGAAAAATGTGATGATTTGATAAAGAATTGAAATCAAATCTGCTTTCTCTCTCTAGAAAAACCCACCTGATGAACTTTCTCTCTCTAGAAAAACCCACCTGATGAACTTTCTCTCTCTAAAAACTGCTTCTCTCTCTAGAAATTCTTCAAGCTTCAACCAAATCAAATACAAAACATGAGCACCATGGCTCTGATACCAAATTGTAGGATCAAATGGACTGATTTGGTGAAGAATCAAGATGAATAAAGATGAACACACAAAGATTTAACAATAAACTCCCATCGATTGATTTACAAATGATAAATACAATAAAACCTCAAATCTTTCTACAAGTGTGCTCAACCTAAAACACTGATCATCCTTTTTCTATTTATAGCTTAATGACAATTAGACTAATTACATTTAAATCCGTAGAGAATAACACAAATATTAAATTTATTCTTGAACAAAAATAATAAATATATTTTGCAAGAACAAAATATATTTATATAACCGGAACACCTTTGATGATCACGACTTGAGCTCCATTCGTCAATCCGTCGTCCGAACTTTTCGTGTTAACTTTGACTTTGACTTTTTAACTTGATAACATTAGACTATCAATTTAGACCTAACAGTTGTACTCTTTTTATTAAGATCTTGTGGAAGAATAATTCTGATCATGAGGATACATGGTAAATGGAAGATGTGATTCGTTTCCAATATCCAAGTTTGATTACGTTTTAGGGTTCCGTATTTCAGTTGTTTGAACTTATTACTCTTTCTGAACTATGTAGTGTCTGTTTTCTATTTAAGTATCAGATATATCTGTATTCAGTTATCAGCTATGTAATTTCAGTATTAGATAGTTATCAGTTTTAAGTTATCCGATTCCTGTAATTAGTGGTTATCATCAGTTAGTCATTTCTATTTTTATTTTCCATTACTTAGATGTTTAGATGTTAGTTCTCCGATACTCCGAATATGGTGTTCTAATTACATGATATATCATAAATTTCATAGGTTAATGAGTTTGAAGTTCCATAAGCTGAACTAAGAAGTTTGAGTTATGTTCCGTTAACTATTGTCTCAAAAGTTTCTGTTTTTTTATTTTAATCGATCGTTAGCAATTTCGAGGGCGAAATTTTATTTAAGGTAGAGTTGTAATAACCGTAAATTTTAAAACCATATATAAACAAAATAAATAATAATGATGACAATATCACAAATGTTGGATAGTTTTAATTTGATTATTAGAGTTTTAATATCTTGGTTTCATGAATAATGATAATAAATTTTGTAACTAGTATTACAAGATTTTTTTTTTGAAACTTTTAAACGTATGAAAAAGGATACAAGTATCATGGATTACCTTGGATGATATAGCAAGTTAAATTAATTAAAAATAAAATTGATTAATAAAGCTGTATTATTTATTGAAGATTTAAGATTTATAAACATGTTTAAACAGAAACATGTAGGTATAGTTTAAAGAAAATAATAATAACTAAAGGAGAATAAGTTAATTGGTAAATGAATAAGTATGAGGTAGGGGTGTTCAAAAGTATCCGTATCTGAAACCGAACCCGAAATATCCGAAATTCCGGATCCGAATTATCCAAAAATTCAGATATCCGAAATTTCGGATTCGGATAGCATTTTTCAAAAATTTCGGATATTCGGATATCCGAAAATAATTTTTTTTAAGATATCTTTCCTACAAAGTGTTATGAATACAATATATATAAATTATATGGTTTTTATGTTATGTGTTTAGCTCTCTTATTTAAAAATAAAAAATAAAACGTATTCGCGTCGTAATTTCGAAAATTATATTTTTTTGCCAAATTTATATATTATTTCCTAGAAAGTGTTATAAATACAATATATATGAAGTATATGGTTTTTTATGTTATGTGTTTAGCCTTCTTATTTTTTTTAAAAAGTAAAACGTATTCGCGTCGTAATTTCGTAAATTACTCAAAAATTGGTTTTTTAATTGTTTCATAAAGATGATGTTTATTTGGTATATTTTATATATTTAGATTTTAATTTAAAAAAATATTTAAGTTAGAAAAAAAAAACCAGATATCCGTTTCACTATCCAAATCCGAAATTTCGGATACGGATAGTGAAACGGATATCCGAAATTTTCAGATAGACTTTGAACACCCCTATTTGTATCTCTGTCCAAATCAATAAGTAATCAAATTTTTTAGTTATGAGATTTGGGTGTAGGTAATCAAATTTCTGATTTTGGTTAATTTATCTAGCTCTAAATGGGTAATGATGATGGGAATTTTAGCCCATCGATTCAGGCGAGAGAGAGGGTGACAGTGCGATGGTGTCGGAAAAAACGAGGCGTCGTTGGAGTTTATGTCGAAGATGGGCATGGTTGTGGTGGTGGGTTTTAGTTGAAGAAGAAAAAGAGGGAGAGTATACCAAGAGAGTGTAAAAAAATTTTAAAAGTAAATTACAATTTTTTGTCATTTACGGTGTAAAATGACTAACAGAAAAAGAAAGGACAATTGTGTGCATAAGTTTAAAAAAAAGACATACAATTTAATTTTTAAAGTCAAATGACATAACCTGCAATTTTGACTATAGTTAAAGGACATAATATGTAATTTACTCTAATTTAAATTATTAAAATCTAATTTATCAATTCAAAAACAAAAAAAAAGATAAATTGGTTTTTAATAATCTAAACTATGACTTATTGACTGATAATAATCCAAACTAACAGTCTGGCTAGTGATAATCCCAACTTTCATATTTGTTGTCAATGACAGTCCCAGTAGCATAATAATCATATATTCTCACTCGATTTCACTTCCTTAACCAGATCGAGTTGGTGATGTGATTTCAGATCTTCCGCTCACAAACCAACAAAGATCAATCAACAATTCTCTCGTCATCTATTTCTTTCAATACAAGGTAATGTGATTTCGTTTATAGTCCCTTCATGCAAAAAGTTTAAATGGATCTTCAAAAATGAATGCAACTTGATTTATACAGAAATTAATTAAGTTTCTTATCAATATTGATTTAAATAATTTGGTTTAGTTGGTTTCCTGACAAGATTATTACTTTTTAGGGCTTCAACTAAACTAACACCACCACCACCTGCTGTCTAGCCACCACTGACATGTTTTACGTACTAGGGTTTTCCTGTTATATGGGCCAAACGAGAGAAGGTTACACAGGCCGTATAGTATCTGATTGACACATAAGCGACAGGCTATACACTTTTTCGCCACCTGTATAGGTGGTGGGGCCATGGGAGTGGTGTATCTATACTTATTAGTTTGTATGAACTGTAGCCATTGATGGATGAATAGCCTAAGTGCATCCCCATTGCAATTTAGTTTTATCTGATGTTACTGCAGGCAGGCATAGTTTTGAGTTGATGGTCTATAGCCTGATAGTTTACAGAAACCGACACCTGAAACGCGACACCAAACTAACATGCATAAAGGTGAGAACAAGAGCGTCATGAATAAACGCAGCACTCGAAAGGAAGAGCTTTTAGAGGCCGAGGTTAAAAGATTAAGAGAAGAGCTGAAATGAGTTCCGAGTACGAAAAGTTAACTACCATTTGCAGATCACAAAGGCAACAATTACATGGGATTAAACAAGCTCTTGCTTCTACTACAACACCAAATACTCAACCGCGGGTGACATTTCTCTCTTCAGTTTTGGCATTTTTGACCCGTTTATGTTTCATCTCTAACGGGTCAGATAGGAAAAATATAACATAAAAAGGGAATGGGGTGAACAATGTTTACTTTTTTTACTTCTTTTGATGGGCATTAACTGTAACAGGGATTGTTTAATAAGACTTCTTCAAGCCCAGATCAAAACTCATGGCAGGCCTTTCCTGAAGATCTTAACAATGAACAGCCACCAGTGTCAGCGATTTGGTGGATTAAAGAACGATGAAAGAAACTTGACTTCTCAACCTCCTGGATGGGCTGCCTTCTAGTTTAATCTGCATCACTGAAGGTATTAGATTCAAGTTTATTATAATAACTGCATTTTGAGTTCTGATACATATGGTTGATGTAGATTTCAACTTTTTAGGCAATAATCAATCTTCTTGAGCATACTAATGTGATTGTTGGTCTAATTCACTTGATGATGTGAGTGGAAATTAAGAACAAAATTTCTACAAATAGTTTTACATGTTACATGTGGTAAAAAGACATTGTAGTCACAATGGAAGAACAAAATTTCACCGAGCTCCAAATGTGATACGAACATACTCATATTTTGACCAACTCGATAAAGACAAGTGGGTTACGAAAGGGCCAATTTAAATAGGCATAACTTTCTCTTTGTTTACAATTACAGGGTCCATAAGTAATATACCGAAACATTTCAGCTATCCGGATCAGTGTTGTAAAACTCGGCCTAGGCGGCCGAGTACTCGGTAGAGTGCCGAAGCGCTTTTCTTCAACTCGGTCAACATTACTCGGAATCGGTCAAACTCGGTCCCACTCGGTCAAACTCGGGCCAACTCGGATTTTCGTTGTTTTTCACCGATTCTTGTTGGATTTTCACTGTTTTTCACGGATATACATTGGAAGACGAAAATTAAATGATTACTATGTCTATAATATTAAAGAATGAATATCAATTTTTGAAATACTTTAGTATTTGAACATGTATCATTTTGATTTATATTGATATTCACGTATTTTGTTATAAATATTAGTAAACTTATGATATTTGACATAATTTATAATTTCCCGAAAATTAATTTCTTTGTAATTAACCATGTCCGAGTACTCGCAACTCCCCAGTCGACCGACCTGGCGGCGCCTAGCGATTTCTCCAACCATGATCCGGACTCTCTGGTCCCAATTTCTTCATCTGGAACTCCAAATTCAAATTTAAAGGGTTTTTCCCAATATTAGCAACTTTGAATTATCCCGTTTTGATTGTAAAAACACGTGGATCGTGGATTGCATTAATTCACATGTTTATTTAGTCGTTTAATTTCATTTCTAGGCTATTTTTTTTATTCTAAGATTTTCCTATAAAAGAGAGTTTGATGTATTTGTTTTCTCATTCGATAATACATCAATTTTGGCATCAAGAGTATTCTCTTATTTTCTGCTTTTCAGATTGTGCATTGTAGAAACATAGTTTTCACAGGATTATGCATAATCTAAATTGTTGTTGCTGGAAATTGATATCAACCACTCAAAAAAATGAGAAAATCCTCAAAATGTCCTTATTACTTTTCTTGTCCCTCAGTTTGTCTCGTTGACTTATTTTTCCGAGAATGTCTCCTTCAACACCGTCGGAATACGGTGTTTGAAAAAAAAAATCCGACGGCAATTGGTATTTGAAAAATCCGACGACATTTTGTATTTGAAAAATCCGACGGTATTTGGAATTTGAAAACTCTTCCGACGGTGTTATACCGTCGTCCGACGGTGTTTGGAAAAAATCCGACGGGTGTTTGGAAAAAAAATCCGACTGTGTTTGAAAAAAAAAATTACCTCAACGATTTTCTAAAAAATAAAATAAAATATTTTTTTGAAAAAATTTAATGATTTTACATAAATACAATGAGATCCTGCCTCAACAATTTTGTAAAAAAATAAATTACCGTCGAATCCGCTGGTGTTTATAAAATACTAGCGTTTTGTACACATGACGGGATGTGATTGGCTGAGAAGAACTTCGGATGACCATGTTATACCGTCGGTTCCGATGGTATATGAGGGGACATTTTTTGAAGGGATTAGTCAAAGGGACAGATTGAGCGACAAGAAAAGTAATAAGGACAGTTTGGGGGTTTTCCCAAAAAAGATTGTGAAGTCAAAGCCTAACTAATGAAAGTAAGAGTTGAGTTTACCTCCATTATGATGCCAATGTTTACAACGATACCACCGATTATAGGTTCAACAAACACCCATTGATCGTTTTTTCAGGACTTGCAATCCTGTGATTTCACCACAATCAGTCAAGAGTGTAATTCTCGGTATATCAGCATGAGATGATATCCCAATAACCCTTTCGGGCTCGGGACAAGGCGGGTAGCAATTCATCCTCACGTCATAGCTTCCTCCATCAAAAGCTTTAGATAGCTTTTTTGCATCAAGCCTTAACGCCATCGCTATGAACCCAATTATGGAAACCGCGATCTTCTTCATATCATGTGAATATGTATCTAATGCTTCCCTAATTCACATAAACTCAACAACTGTCCAAAGAGACGTGAAATATGACCGACTAGACTTAAAATCTAATCGTGTTACCGGAAATTGTGAGGCTGCTGTTTGGGCCAAAATTCGAGTTTTCGTGTGTGAGTGGGAATGGCCTTGAGGAAGATCATGTCACACCATTCCAACTTTTGATCTTCAGAGATCACAAAGGCTTGACCGTAACCTTCTAGACTTCCAGGTTTTTGCGCATAGAGCGTTTTCTCCTCAGGCGATAGATTGAAGAACTCTTGAGTTTTTCTGTGCATACTTTTAACAGATTCATCATAATCTTCATGACCTATTAACTACAAGTGATAGATTATCAGATCATAGTTCAATTTTTTAAAGATTCATCAGAAAACTTCATGACCTATTAACTACAAATAAGAGATTATCAGATCATAGTTCCAATTTTTACAAATTCATCGAAACTTCATGACCTATTAACAGCAATCAATAGATTATCATATCATAGTTTAAATTTTTTACAGGTTCATCAAAACTTCATGACCTATTGCAAGTAATAGATTATCATATCATAGTTCAAATTTTTACAGATTCATCGAAAATTCATGACATGTTAACTGCAAGTAATAGATTATCATACCATAGTTCAATTTTTTACAGATTCATCGAAAATTCATAACCTTTTAACTGCAAGTAATAGATTATCATATCATAGCTCAATTTTTTTTACACATTCATCTAAACTTCATGACCTATTAATCGATAATAGATCGAAATTGACTAGAGATTTCAACAAAATATGCGATCGATGTATTGCGTGTTAGAGATTAATCCTTATTCCATGCAAATTGGGATTTGAATTTCAAATGTGGCGGCTAGAGTCAATTAGTATTAGTTTAGGAGTCAATTTCAATTCCCTGTTTTCAGAGTCATATGTTAGTGTAAATAGATGATAGGTTTATTCATTCACTCATTCATTTTTCAAGCTTCCAATTAATAAGAGAAGTGTCAAGGGTGTCCCCCTAAATATCGTGTGTGAAGTATCGCTCAATTATTGGTATCGATTGTTTCCCAACAATTGGTATCAAAGAGCGAGGTTGGCTACGTTAGGTTTCAACATAAATGAGAGGTGAGGTGTTTAACCATCCTCAAGAAGGATGACACAGTGGTTGTATCCATACAGGCATGTGGACTAAAACCGTTGATTCAAGAACTATCGCAGGGGCCCGTGGTACAAATCCGATCAACATAAATGGCTGACGCACTTGTTAACATGCCCGAAGTTAACAAGTACGAACTATAACACCTGGACCATGATGATGGAAGCAATCCTTGATGTCCAAGGATTATGGAAGGCAGTTGACCCAGTTACCGGAGATGCTGCTGATGAGAGGAAGAACAAGGTCGCTAGAGCCATGATTTACCAAGCACTTCCGGAAAACATTCTGACGCAGGTGGCCAGAACCCGGAGTGCAAGGGAGATCTGGGAAACCCTCCGAGTAAGGTTTCTAGGGGCAGATCGGGTGCAACAAGCCCGGGTACAAACCTTGAAACGAGAGTTTGATACTCTAAGGATGAAGGATAACGAAACCGTTGAAGACATTGCGGGCAAGTTATTAGAGTTTGTCACAAAGTTTAATAGTATGGGGGAGAACTTAGACGACCCGGTGACGGTGAAGAAGCTCCTTGATGCTATGTCACCATGGTTCATAGCCATAGTGGCCACAATAGAACAAGTGGCCGATCTAAATTCTCTAACCTTTGAAGACTACATCGCCCTTCTCAAAGCGTTTGAAGAAAGGATTAAAATTACAAGTCTTTAATCAATAAACAAATTTCACAGCCATGTTCCTTTCTTCAAACGATCTTCGATGTGGGTACTAATTTGATGTTTAATAAGCTTAAAGCTTACAAGTCTTTAATCAAGAAAAATCAAAACTACTCAAAACAGCACCAAAACCTAATTTATACTAGCCAAAGAGATAAACTAAGAAATAAATCAACACAAGATAATTGTAAATATTTTAAACAAATAAAGAGATAAAGCAAATCAAATAAATATTCTTCTTGCTTCTTATCTCTAATCTTTAATCCGTAACCAACCGGCCCAGATTATTTCCCCCACGAGCCCAAGGCTTCTCCCATGAGCCCAAACACGTGAACATATTAATACCCGGATCAAATGACCCACGAAACACTAAGGCCACGAAAAAGTTGTTTACTTCGTTATAAGAGGGACATATATGTTCATTTATTTTAAATATGTTTTTAAATGTTTTATAAAAATTTGTTTGCCCGCTATTACTAATATACATTTACCAAACTTTTATGAACAGTAAATTTAATGTGTGTATATATATATATATATATATATATATTTATTTATTTATTTGTTTATTACTTAAATAAGTTAATAAACTACATTACAAACAAAAATTATATCAGCTTAATTGATAAGGCTTGTAACCCTTAGACAAGAGGTTGGGGGTTCGACCCCACCCCATACATTCTCAACTTTCTTTCTTTTTTTCCGTGTATTTACCACTTTATGACTTCTTATTTTTTCCTCCATTTACCAAAGTTTTTGAACATTAAATTTAATATTTTTTTTAATTTGTTTTATTACTTAATTAAGTTAAGGATGTGTGTTGTGGTTGCACCAAAGGTGCGGTGAAGGGTAGCTCGCTGCATGTTGCCGTTGTAGGGGCGTTGTTGCAACACCCGTAGTTGGACCACCTCACCCTCAACCTACCGCTACCGCAACATGCTTGAATCGTTGTTTCAGACGACAAGTTGCGGCGATAATCCATCGCAGTTTTGCTTTGTGCGGCGACTGATGTAGGGGGATGGTGTTGTCGCATGTCGTCGCCGCTCCACGTCTTCATCTAGGGCTGGCAATTTCTGACCTGTTTAAGACACGATCAAACCCGTTTAATAAAAAGTGCACTTTGTAATTTTATACATTTTCAAAAATAAGTAAAATTATGAGGTTATGCTCAATTTCTCATTCTTGGTACATAAAAGATACAACTGTCTTATAGACATGAGATATAAAGTAGTTAAACGAGCCGTATTCATGTTTGATACTTGTGTTATCCGCGTCACCTCTCACCTATTTAGACATGAATTGACCTGTTTTGTCAGCCCTATAACTTCACCTTCATCACACCTTCGACATAACTAAGTTGTAAATAAACAAGATGTTAGGGGTTCGACCCCCACCCTATACATTCTCTACCTACTTTTTTCAAAACTAAGTTACACACTCAATCGTTTTGCTTCTTTTAACAGCTCCAGTTAAGTCCCGCATATCAACAACTTCTCACATCAGCTCCCCACTGTTACAGAACTTATTGTAAACTCCAATATCTCCGGTAAGTCGGACTCTCCTAGAGTCTCCAGAAGGGTTATATTGAGCTTAACCTAGTAAAACAGGAACACCGTTAGTCTCGTCACAGTGAGGACCCCGAGGGGTGTCGCTGTGACCAACCTCCGGTGTGAGAGTAAGTATAGGGTTTGAATGAGAAAATGCGAATATGGAGTAAGCGTGAGGAATGAATGAGAACAAGAACATTACCTTGGGTTTGACGGGGTATTTATACCTGGTGAATATTTGTCTTTAGCCTGGAACGTATCTTTGTCTTATTGGTCTGGATATGTAATGCCTGAGCCATTGTTTAAGATTGTTAGTAACGGTTTTTGTATTTTCGAGTCTCCTCTTATTTATTGGTTCGTACTCTGATATGTGGATTCTTGTCTCTTTTTTACCGTTAGCTTTTTGTCTTTTTCTTCTGAACACGTCCGGGTTTCGCCCATTTGCCGGGTCTTCGACTAAAGCCCGGCTTTTGGGTTTATAGGCCCGGATTTAGGTTACTATATCTTTACAAGCGTTTGTCCGGACTTAGGTTCTGGGATATGTCCGGTCTTCTTTCCGAACCATATCCCAACACTTATTAACCTTTAAAGTATGTAATTCCTTTTCATTTCTTCTTTCCTTTCTTTTTTGTCTTGATTTGTAAATTAATTTTTTTGTTTTCTTTTTAATGCATCTTTTTTTTCTTATTTATTTATATATTGTTTAAATAAGTATTGAGTTTTGATTTGTAAACTGAATCACACGAGAATTCTAAGTTTAAACCCTTCAATCAAAAACTTTGTTTTTAATATTTTAAAATCGAAATCCAAAATTGTTCGATTTAAAATGAGTCGTTTTAAAATAAATATTAATTTCGCTTTTTACAAAAATTATACATATATAAATAGACATACACATATATACATACAAATATATTAGCTAGGGTTGTATAAATAGATGTCGTATCAATATGTCTCTGTTATTTTTCCAACCCAGTAAACTTTATCTTTTAGTTACAGAAGACATCTTTTTTATAATAAAGTATAATACTGTTTTAAATAAACGTTTGTACTTCACGCAGGAAAACACCCTAGTTAACCATTAAAAACTAATATTTTTATTTTAATTATTATATTATAATCACCAAAACAATTATTAAATATAAGTTATATTTCTCATGTTACTTTATTCTTTTTACAAATATACCAAGTAATAAACCCGGAAAAGTAGCGGGTCCGGATCTCAAATTTAACGAAATCTAAATCCAAGTTTTTCAGTTCCGCTGAACCTCTCTTTCAGTTCCCCTTTTGCAAACCCTAGGGGTTTTTGCTCTCCCTCTTCGTCTCTGTACTCTCATCTGCACCAAAATTCCCCCTTCTCTTACAAATTCATACTCTCGAGACGCTAATCACTTCATCAATTTGCGTATTCTCTCTTCCGAGAAGTATTTACGGTAAGATCTGACAGAAAAATGGATTTTGGAGGACGTAAGAGAGGCCGGCAAGACGGTGGTTGGAACGGAGCTCCGAAGAGACCTAGAGACGGTTAGTATTCTATTCTCATCACCTTGTTAATTCCGTCGCGATTTGTTCATGTTTTCGTATGTTGAGATCTGTTCGTGTTTGTTGATCATGACCGTTAATTTTTCGTCTAAGATCTAATTCCATAGCAATTTATGATTTCTGTGAGTGAAATGCTCCGTTTGTCAGTATTTTAGGGTTTTTTTAGATAATTAGGGTTCTTATCTAGATAATTATGAATTAGAAATTGAACTTTTGAATTCAATTAGTTATATTACAATTGTTAATGTATGGTTGTCGAGTGTAATAATTTGGGGATAAATAATATATGATGTGAATTTTGGATGTTAAAAGCAATCAAATACATAACTGAAACAAAATAATTAATTTTCTGCAACAGAAGTGGAGTCCTTTACATCTGGTGTAGGAAGCAAATCAAAGCCGTGCACGAAGTTTTTCAGGTTATAATCTTAACTTATACAAGATAAATACCATATAATTGTCTAAATTAAAGTTCTAAAGTAGTAATGTAAATCTTGAGACATATTATAAACCATGTTGGTTGCAGCTTAAATACAAAGGATTAAATGTATACAGGTATTTTGTAATGGTTCTAATTGTTTGACCAGACCACGGTTCGGAGTTAAAAGATTACATATAATTGAAAAGACGCCGTCTGGTAATGTAATTTTCTTTACGTTCAAACCTTTAAATACACTCATCTGGTAACTCTGGATGTTATACCATGTAAAATAAGTTATGTGGTTTATGAAGTGGAGCAGCATTTTATGATAAGTTATATATTGTTTTAGAACGGCGATACGCACTTTCTAATTCTACACCACCTAAACACCCACAATGGGGTTTGAATTCTCACCACTTGGTTGAGGAGAATTTACTAATGCCCATTGGACCAAATGCATATTAATCCACCCATAATCTTCTCTTGAGGTAAATGTGTTATTAAGTTATTTTGCTTGGTATCATTAGAAAGGTGAATAGATTTTACGTTAAGGTGAGTTTTATTCTTGTATTATTGGTTAATGAGTTTGGTTATATGTTTATTTAGTTGAAATGTAGAATTTCATGGCTCAGTTTTACCATTCATCTAAAATGGTTTGATTTGGCCTGTATGTGATCTTCAACGGGCCAAATGTTAAAAATTAAAAAACTTGGCTAATGGGCGTCAATAAAGTGAAAAGTTTTCTGACGTTTTCAAGTGTTTACAACCTCTTAAGTTGCTTTAATAAAAAAAATTATTTCAATATTACAGTTTTTGTTAACATGTATATGATATATTAATTTTTTTTTAAATTCAAAAGTTATTGGAGAAAATAATGGGTTAACCCAACCCAGACTGCCCCATTTTGACCCATTATCCAACAGACCCGGCCCGTCCATTCTACCACCTAATATCTAGAATCTAGATGTTACCACACTCTTGGTAAATAATTTTGTTCTGATTCTATTTATACACGCTTTTACCTTTTTTTCTGGTTTCTCATGATTGTTGTTTTGGGTGACGCAGCACTTCTGGTTGTCCATTTGGTGAAGGATGCCACTTTCTACACTATGTCCCTGGCGGATACAGTGCGGTGAAACAGTTGACAAATGCCAGTGGGCCCATTGGAAGAAAAGCTCCTATGCAACAACCACCACCCTTCGCCGCTGATGGTCCGCCTACTCCACTCAAAAGCAAGCTTTGCAAGAAAATCAACACTCCAGAAGGATGCAAGTTTGGAGACAAATGTCGTTTTGCTCACAGTGAGTTGGAGCTCAGTAGTAAATCGTCATTCCCAGCTTATGAAGACCCTCGTGGTCAACCAGGTCCCATCAACTATGGTGGTGGATTCCAAGGGCGGATGGAACCCGCCCCACCTGGTCTAGCAGCTGCAGCCAACTTTGGTCAATCTGCGACTGCCAAGATCAGTATAGATGGGGCTCTAGCAGGGCCCATTATAGGGAAGGGTGGTGTGAATTCTAAGCAGATAAGCCGCCTCACTGGTGTCAAACTAGCCATAAGAGATCATGAGACGGACCAGAACCAAAAGAATGTCGAGCTTGAAGGAACTTTTGATCAGATCAAACAGGCGAGTGCAATGGTGCATGAGTTAATCATGAATCTTGGTTCTAGTGGTGGTGCAAATGGTCTGCCGCCAAGGACATCTGGTGGTTTGCAGCAGCAGCAGGGTGGTTTTGCAAATAAAATAAAGACAAAGATATGTGAGAACTTTGCAAAAGGGCAGTGTACCTTTGGGGATAAATGTCATTTTGCACATGGACAGAATGAGCTTCGTAGGTAGGTAGGCAACATAACTTCTGATTTGGTGTTGTCATTTGGCCCAAATAATTTGTCATAATATATTGTTGTAGGATGCAGTTTGTGGGCTGTGGTTAAACAGGTATATTTTTTTAAAACTTCTTTGTATTCATCAAGTATTGGTAAACTGTTTATTTTTTTTTGGGTTGTTACCATTAAGCATTTAAATTGACCGCTGTCAAATTACTATTTATTACCCGTTTGACTCACATAATTTGTTAAAATTGAAATCCAAATTTAAAGAATACCATGTTAAAAACCGCCCTGTTACTGCCAAATAAACCACACTAAAGCCATTGGGTATGTATGGTAAGCCGCAGGTGCCATGTCACCTAGCGCGGTTTGATGTGGGAGGGAAGGGGAAATGCTGCTGCGTGAGGAAGTCACCGCTCGGTGATGAGGACAATGAAGAACACCGAGGGTTGCGGGACCATTACGCCCCACCTGCTCTGCTGCGAGACCTTCGGCAACCCCTCTCATAAGTCATAACTTTACCACTGTCGTCACCAGTCACCAGCACCACCGTCACATTCCAAATTTCTTAATTTTACCACCGTCGTCACCAGCACTACCGTCACATTCCAAATTTCTTAATAAATTAAACATGATCATTTTATCAACCACATACATCATAAATTTTAAAACTTTCTACAAATTTCAGTTCATTAAAACAAAATTCCGTTGAAACCGAAGGCTAATGATATCCGATTTTAAAGTGCAGGTTATAATAATCCGTGTAAACAACTATTTTTCGGAGGTCATTACCCAATTCCTGTTTCCATCCCTCTCGAAAACACGTGCCAACTTTGAGGGAAAAACTTGTCTCCAATTTGGATGTTGGATTAAGAAGTCCCATACCCTAAAACATGGGACTCATGTTAGTATTTACTACCTATGATTCTAAATCTGAATTAGATGTGTCATGTGTACCTTTTCCGATTTTCAACAAAATCCGGGCCCTCAGCGGACGGTGACGTCGAACAACTTAAAAGAATTTCCAGATCAGATCGATGTCTCATCAACGAGGCATGCCGTGCTAGCCCCCAGCTCCTGTTAATAACACACAATTACTATTATTACTACTATCAGGGGCGTAGAGCTACTCGTGTAGGCTCAATCCCAAGCTTCACATATTGAGTTCGTGTAGGCTCGCAATCTTAAACGAGCCTTTTATTTATATAATTTTTATTTAATGTATAAAATATGTACATATATAATAATAACTATTATATATAAAATTATGATAAAAATAATTAAATCTTATATATTTATATATTGTTATATAAAAATAATTATAAAAATGTATAAATAAAATAATTAATAAATAATAAACGAGCCAAGCCCGAGCTTGAAAAACTACTCACAAGCCGAGAGTAGAGCTCTAAACGAGGCGAGCTCAAGCATAGGCAAGCTCGGGCTTGGCTTGTTTACACCCCTAATTTACTATCCTGTAATGTTAAACAAATAACTTATATCCTTTAAAATATTCTAGTTATAACTTTACCAAGAAAATGGTGTGATGACAAATCGGTCGGTTTGAGTTTCATATGTGTCTAGCAACCCGCCAGTCCGTCTAGGGTCATCAAATGAGGCACTTAACCGGATCTTCCTGATGATGTCATCAGGACCTCTAGTAGTTTCATCATAACTGGCTGGAATAACTGAACCGCTAGATGTCTCCACCTGAACAGTTAAGACTTGTTAGAAGATAAATAACCTGACAGTCTAATCGTCTATACAACTAAACAACTCTAGACACTACTTGAAGTTGTTGAAGGAATATTACTAACCGCGAGCCCGTGGAAGATTGGATATGCATTTCCCCTAGCGTCCTGTCTTGTGTTATGTTTAAGCACTTGAAAAATTTTAATTTCAAACTTGAATATGCTCTCTGCTAATTTTTCTACTATTTTCTTACACAGTGGGAAAGAAAAACCTTCCACAGGGTTTCCCTGCTCAAATAAAAAAGAGTAGGTGAGCAAAACAAGCAAGTCGGGTAACGGTCAAAATTGGTAATTATTAAGTACATGCTACATCGAGTCGGGTTGGGTTGGGTTAATCTGCATCAATAATCAAATGTCAAATGATTACCAATTCTTCATTACTAAAACATTAATCTAACTTCACTAAATAATATGATTTGGGTAATTGTAAACACTATGAAAGCACTTTAATATGCTTATATGGAAATCTTTGACCATTGTTTTATCTATTTGACCCGTCATAAATAAAATCAACCCGAAGTGGCCCGTTATTATATGATGGGTTGAAATTGCCACCTGTGAGCCATATCCTATATTTAGAAAAGTTTTTAATATAAAATATGCTTCAACACGTACATCAAAACAGAAAATGAGTGAGAACAAACACCACATGATTAAATTCAAAGGCAAAGTAGAGATTGTTGAACCATACTTGTGGAGCAGATTCCTCAAATGCACCAACTAGATGAACCTGCATCAAATGCAGGTTTAACAAGATATGAAATAGTAAGCAAGTTTATACCATTAAATAATATAATCTATAAAAAAAATATAAAACCTTATTGAAGTTACAAGGAATCAAGGATACAGAACAGTACATCCAAAATAATATCATCATCATCAGAATCTGAAACTAATGACATCATCTGGAAGAGACCAATATCAACAACGTCCGGAGAATCCAAATGACCAACACACGTCCTACAGTCACGTTAACCACGATTCAAGAATTTAGAATAAAATAATTACTCAAAACTAATTAAGATACTAACAGCGATTCTTACATGCCACTTTTGCAATTTCTAATTACCATGCCAACACATGTTGTTGCTTCATCAGTGCCAACTATCTTCATAAAGAGGAGATGGAAAAAATTAATTACATTTATGAAAAAAGATTATTCACCATAAATATTATTTTGAGAAGACAATACCTCTACAAGAGCAGGGTCTACAGTAGCATATTCTCTTTGAAATACATACACACATTTAGCTTGAACAGATTCTTCAGAGTGTGATAACTTCCTTTCTGGTATAGCACAGAATGAGTGTGAGGCAGATACCAAATCAGGGTGCTCCAGCAAAGCAATTACCATGTCATGCCCCTAATTGTTAACACTATGTTAGTAAAGAAAATACATATTTTATATAAAGAAGTAAAAATAAACTTGCAAGAAAAGAAGTTATAAATATACTCCAAGTTTCATGAGAATTCATCATCTCAAATTTTGATGTCAAAACAGCAACATTCTAAATCCAAACTTCCAAAGCTGAACTATATATATATAGCTGTTTTAGGTTGATTCCAGGCTTGTTTAGGGCTACTGTAGGCTGTTTAGACCTGATTCAGATGTTTTTTTGGCCGGAACATGGCCTGAAAATGCGCCTATTCAGGCGAGGCGCAGATGCTGCGCTTCTGCGCCTAGTGCGCTTTTGACAACATAGCTATGTACCATATTATACACATAATCAATATACAAATACTCTTCATAGTCTAAGTTGGTATGAGAGCCAAGTTCCTTCAAAACCTAGCTGCCACGCATCTCACTTCTAAACCCTAAGCCTTATCAGGCACCACACACCGCTCACAATAGCCCTACCTACCCTCCGAAATCCAAGATGCGGTAATATATTAAACTAGTTATATAATTATCATGTATCTATGGTGTGATATTCAGGGGCGCAGCTTAGTTATCCCCCCCCTGGATTTTTCGCTCAATAGTGTTAATTTATACGTATTCGGCCGATTTTTTGCTCAGTAGTGTTAATTTATACGTATTCGGCCGAAAATTTTATAGTTCCGCCCCCCCTCCCCCCGATAGGAAAAAAAAAATCCTGCCCAAGCGTTTTTCTTCAAACTTCGCCACTGGTGATATTATTCACTATACACACAATCAACATACAATTACTCTTCCTAGCTAATGCTGTATATACATTAAAACTAAACATTGCAGCAGGTATCATAAATATTCAATTAAAACATGTATCACTATCAGATCATCAAAACAGAAACTATCAAATTTCAATCGGTTAAAATCCTAACTGCTACCGTCTGCCGCGTTTATCTCGATCAAAACACAAATTAGAGCGGTTGATTTCAACATTAAACAATCAATTTGTGCATATAAGAAAAGGAGAATGCGGATCGCAAAAGGTAACTCAACTGAAGATGAATCTGACGGAAATCGAACGCCGTTGACGTAGATCATGACCGGAACAAGAGAATCGCTTGT
Organism: Smallanthus sonchifolius; assembly: GCA_023525975.1. Lineage (NCBI taxonomy): Eukaryota > Viridiplantae > Streptophyta > Magnoliopsida > Asterales > Asteraceae > Smallanthus > Smallanthus sonchifolius. Next base: position 17,240,678 of record CM042018.1, on the reverse strand, counting down.
GTAGAAAATGATCTTCTGTGATCAGCTTGACCTTCAACCATCCATGTAATTATGGTCACCGGCTTTAAGCCCTGGGTTTCAAAGTCTCGCTGTTGTCATTGTCACCGGTTAATTATGGTAATGTTTGTTTATACGCTAAATATTGAATCTTTGTGATTATTTAAGTTTTATAAATTTAGAGTATAATTTAATTTTTTTTTAACTTTTAATATATAAAATACACTAGGTTAGAAACTTATCTATTACACGGGTTGAATAAATTCAATTTGTTATATACCAGCAGTTTCTATAAAGATTTGTATATTTAATGTCATAAGTCATGAGTGAAATAAAAAATAACAAATAATGAAGATTTAAAAATTATAAAATTATATTTTAAGATAAGATATAATTAAAATTTTCTTATGATTTAGTAAGTTTTAATAAAATATTAGAACAAATTTTAGATAATTATTTATTTAAAATCATTATTGTTTAATAGGAAAGATAGATATATAACATGAGGGAGAGTCGGAAAACAAAATTTTCGACTTTATCAGAAATTGACACGTGACAAATAAAGTTATTTATTTATTATAATAAGGATATGATGCATTTAAATTTTTATAAAATATTAGAATATGAATTAAAAGTAAAATTATATTGTAAATTTTAGGATGTAAATAGAATCACCCCTTAGAGTATTCACATCAACATACTCATCTCTGTCTTTATAATTTAACTAAATATTATATTTTTTTAAATTTATCTTTAAGTTTATTTTAACGCCCCACATTTCATACTATATCTTTATCTCATTCACAAACACTTATTTTATTATTTTTTTATTTTTCCTAAACACTCATAAAAAAAATAAAGATTGATGAAAATGATTCTCTATATTTATAGAATCTTTATTAAACTCTATAATTAATTTAAAGATGGAGATATAGTTCCCGATGAATGTGAAAAATAGAAGAAATATCTAAATAATAGAGATAGAGATAAAGAACAAGTTGTGAATGCTCTTAGAGCATTCACAACATCTCCAAAGGTGTCTCTATAATTTAACTAAATATCACAATTGTTTTAAATTTGATTTAACCTCTCACGTCTTATTTTCTATCTCTATCTCACTCTTAAGCATTTATTTTATTATTTTTTCTCTCCTAAACACTTACAAAAAATATAGAGATTGATGAAAATTGATCTCTATATTTAAATAATCTCTATTTACTAAACTCTAAAATTTAAAGATGAAGATAGAGATCTTGATTGAGGGGTAAAATATAAGAAATCTCTGAATAATATAGATGAAAATAAAGATAAAGATATAGACCCTGTTTTAATGCTCTTACTTTATAGTGTAATTTCATTACAAGCACATCATGTTTAGGAGTAAACGAGTCGAGCCAAGGCTCGACTCGACTCATTTACAAACCGAGTCGGGCAGACTCGTCTCGTTTATCTTAATTAGCTGAAATGTTGAGCTTGAGCTCGGCTTGTAAAAAGCTCGAGTCAGCTCGTTTATTTTTAAATTTTGTATTTTATACACATTAATATATATATATATATATATGTAAATAAAAATATATTTTTAACATACACGTAAATAAAAATATATATTATAATTTATATACATTGAAATTTGGATTATTATATATAATTATATATATATATATGTATATATATAAAAATTAAAATTTTGGCTTTGAAATTTGGATTAATAATCGTGTCATTTTTTTCCAAACATAAACACGAACCTGTTAAGTAACAGGTTAACACGATAAGACCAGTTTAGAAACTTGTTTAAGGACACGATAAATAATACATATGTAGTGAAACAAAAATTGTCAAAACGAGCATAAAAGTCTTAATTAATACATAATCCATAACATATTTGAAACAAAAATCCACAAAAGTCTAAAAGCAAATATAATATATTATTATTTTTTAATTAAAAAATATAAACAGGTTAACATGTGTTTAACCTGTTAAGACATGGTTTTTATTGTGCCTTAATCAGGTCGACCTGTTTAAGACAAGAAAACTATTAAGGGCAAACACAAAACCTGTTAACTTCGTGTCGTGTTAACATGTCCGTGTCAGAAATTGTCACCTCTATATGAAAGTCGTTCAAAGTTTATTTGTTTCTTTAAAGTCACTTAATTTTCATTAGATGTTCTAATTTTTATAATTGTGATTTTTTTTTCAAAATTAAATTAGATAAATGAAACATATATGAATCCTAGTTACTAATTAATTATTATTATTTTTGGCCATTGGGGTTGGAAAATTCTCTAGGTACACCAAGTTTTAAGAAGGTTATGGGTTCAAGTCCCACTCTTGTAGGAATAAAATTTTTTTCCTTTTAAAAAAAGTAGTTATTATTTTTTTTAATGAATTTAAAATAAGAGGTAAGAGTAAAGAAAAAAATAAACTAAATAAAAACAAGTTTTATAATTGTTCAATTTAAGTTAAATGAGTGACTTTATTGGAACATTTGGTTACTATTCTGCAAAGTTACCCCTAATTCAAACGGGTCAACACAAGCGAGCCAACAAACAAGCTTACCTTGGTTCAGGCTCGACTCATTTACAAAGCAAGCCAAGTCGGCTTGTCTAGTTTACAAATGAGCCGATTTCGAGCAAGCACATTTCGAGCATTTTTCGAGGGAGCTTTGAGTCACGAGCTTTTTGAACAACCATAATCACGTTTTAAAAGATAGAAAATACCATTTAGCTCTTTTCTAAAAGTTAAAATAACAACTCCAATCTCTAATTATACCGAACAAGAAATCAATTATCATTTTTCTTGAGAAAAATATCAGCATTGGTGGATTACGTATCCGTCATGAACATGAAAGATATTGAATTATATAAAATGCATAGTTGTTAGTTGAACGATTTACAGTGCTAAACATAAATAAATGTTAATTGTAGATGGTTGAGTACAATTATACATTTAAAAAAAAGTTAATTATGTTATTAATGTATAACTAAATAGTTATAAAACTAGTTGCAGAATAAAAAATAAGTAATTGCATTATAAAAAGTTACGTGAGTGAAAATGATAAATAGCTCAAACTATTTAGCAAACAAAGGATTTAATACCTCACAAAGATGGTGTTTGAACTTTGAGTATGATGCTAGGATGACATGTTCTTTAATGGGGATAAAAGAGATGAGTTTCATTACAAAAAACATGTGTTGGGTCACTTATACTTGCTATTTTATTTATTGTGTTTGTTAAGAAATATTATTTGTAAACTCATAAGTATTTCGGTTAATTATTGAAGAATAAATATACTTCAGAAGACAAAAGTGTTGTCTCTTTAGAAGGACACCTCGCAACTAACTCAAAAGCAGTGGGTAAGTGATGTAGTGCAAAGCATACATCTTATTTCCTATTGTTTTCGTGTGTTGTGTGTTTTAGTTAGTTTACATTTGTTTTGAGTCATTTTTGTTTCATATTGAGTCTTTGTAATGCTTTCAAGAGCTCGTGTGGATTACAAGTCAAATCTCGAAGAAACCGAGCAAGAGAAGAAAGTCCGGAGAACAAAAGAAGAAAAGTTAGATTTTTAGTCCCTCGCGGTACGCGAAGGGAAAGCTTCAGTATCTCGCGGTACGTGAGGAATCTCATAACCGGGCCCGACTACTTTGTCCTTCGCGATACGCGAAGGACCACCATTACTATCTCGCGGTACGCGAGAGATGTAATTTTTAAGAAAAAACCCTAATTTGATATTTAATAGAATTTGATAGCCATAATGAAGGGAGTTTAATCTTTTGGCCGTCAGAGAGGTTCTAGAGGAGATTTTGAGGCTTTAGAGGTCGATTTGAAGAGCAAAGTTGGAGACTTTGGATCCCGGGTTCGTTAGTTTTGCGTATTCGGTTTTCAAGATTAAATCTTTATCTTTGATTTCTGTGATTGAAACCATGTTTATGTTTATTACTTCTGTTTTGGATGTTTTGATCATGTGTGTTGGCTAAACCATTGATATTGCCTAGGTTTGTGATGATTGCTTAGTAAAGTTTGGATTTTTATTCGGATTTTGGATTCGTATGTTGGATTAATGATTTTGTAACGATCTTGGTTTAATAATTATGATGAATATGCATGTTTAGATTTGTAACATCCGGCCTCTAATACCAACAATATTATCCGCTTTGCCCGCTAAGAGTCACAAATTTGTTTTTGTTTGCCCGGGTGAAAACTTCCCAGGGGGTCACCCATCCCTGGATTACTCCCAGCCGAGCACGTTTAACTGTGGAGTTCTCCTCTCATCCACTAACATTAAGCCCCAAAACACGTTGTGGTATTTGAGGCGAGGCATTCCTTATGAACCCATCATCTCTCCCGTCGACAGAACAGAACAGAACGATATGGGATTTTCCTAAGGTGTTACAAACACCCCCCGGGACTCATCGTCCTCGATAAGGTTTGCCCCACTATCGTAAACAGAACAGAACGGGAGTGGCTTTGATGTCATTTGTAACATCCGGCCTCTCATACCAACAATATTGTCCGCTTTGCCCGCTAGGAGCTCACGGATTTGTTTTTGGTTGCCCGGGTGAAAACTTCCCAGGGGTCACTGATGTGTTGCAAAACACACCTCATTTTTCCTTGTATTTCATAGCGTTTTCGTATGCTTTTAGAGTCGTTTTGAGGCATTTATAGCTTGCACTTAATAATATTGTATATGGTAGGTGTTGGTGACTAATTGGAGCTTAAACGATCAAGAACTATGAGGAAACGAGCACACGAGAACCCGGGATGAGAATGACAAAAGTCGGGAAATAGTCCAACCTTAAAAGAGGCATATATCGGGCTAGAAAATTAGTTACGGGACCCATAATCTATGGATTTGGGTAGCTCGACAAGAGGAATACAAAATTTCAGTAATCTCTCGCGGTACGCGAGAGATGGAGGCCATTCCCTCGCGGTACGCGAGAGACCAGAAATCCTGCGCGACTACTTTGTCTCTCGCGGTACGCGAGAGACTTGCCAGAACCTCCCGCGGTACGCTAGAGACCCTAGATACGGGCTTTTTAGCCTATTTTCATGGTATAAAAGGTTGGGATTGATCCTAGGGTTTAATAATCGATTTTTGGCCGTCAGAGCAAGTCTAGAAGGCGATTTTTTGGGCTGGAGAAGACAATTGAAGTGCAAGTTTGAAGCTTTCGATTCCGGGTTTGTTAGTTTTAGCTTTTTCGGTTTCCAAGTTTCGATCTTTGTTTTTGATTAGTTTGTTTTAGACCATGTTTGGATCAATTATTTCTGTATTTCTGTGTTTCTGGTTTTGAGCATGATTCTAGGCTAAACGTTCTATACTGCCTAGGTCATTGATGAATATTTGTTAAAATTCGGATCTTTTATCGGTTTTGGATTTTATTGATGGTTTGATTTTTGGTTTATTTTATTTTCTTTTTCTTTTGAGTCTTATGTGTTTGCTTATCTTCTATGCTATCTGAGTGTCTAACATAAGATCGAGTCCTTCTGTTTTCGAGTCTTTATTTGTTTTCTTTTGTTCTGGTGTCAGTTTATGCACAATACTCGTTCGCATGGATCACCATTTTATTCAGCTTTTCAAGAGCCCGAACGAGAGATTCACGAGCGCACCCACGACTTTCGGGAGCGATTAAAGGAGCTGTGTAAATCCCAGGTACGTTCTACTAGCCCAATTCCAATTCCTATCATGGGCGACGCTGACCCACCAGCGAGACGTACCGTACACCAGAGGGCCATTGACGGGGTCACTGGGGCGAGATCTTAGATCACACGCCCCGCTATTCCGAACAACAATACATGGCAGATCCCGTCACATGTCATGAGCACGATCACTCATTCCACTCAATTTCATGGCCTTGAGGATGAGGATGCACCCGGACACCTGTCCCGCTTTGCGCGCATATGTGATACCTTTAATTTCACGGGTGTGTCTAAGGACGCTATCTATTTGCGTCTCTTCTCATTCTCGCTCTCTGTGCGTGCATCTACTTGGCTTGACACCCTCCTTGACAACTCTATTACCGCTTGGGAGGATCTTCAAGCCAAATTCTTCAAGAAGTACTATCCACCTTCCAGGGCCGCTCGCCTTCAGGATCAAATCCATTCGTTTCGGATGGATCCTGACGAGCCTTATCACATGGCCTGGGAGAGGTTCAACACGTTGTTGAGCCGATGTCCCCATCATGGTCTTTCCGACTGGGCGATAATGGAGAAGTTCTACAATGGTCTCACCTTCGAGAAGCAGCAAATGTTCAATACAGCTACGGGAGGCCATATCATGGACAAACTCGAGCCAGCCGAGTGTGAGGAGATGTTCGAGAGATTTACTCTGGCGGAACATTAGCAGCCATCTACTAGGACTTCCATTCCTAGTGCTAGAGCACCCGCCTCTTCTCCTAGAGGTGTGCATCAGGTCACTCCTGATACTAGCGTGGTTGCTGCACTCGCGGCTATGGCGAACGAGATCAAAGAGCTGAAGCTCAGTGCTCAGCGGTATGAGGTGTGAAGGGGAGGCCACGAGACCAGAGATTGCCCCATCAATCATTAGGAGCAGGTGAGTTTTGCTGGCAACCAGAACCAGAACCGAGGGCACAACAATTACAACAATACTTATGGATCGAGATGGAGATCTGGAAAAACCCACCTGGGTTTAATGGTCGCCAGAATCAGTATGGAGGAGCTGAAGCAGGGACGAGTTCGGGAAGCAGTGTCAGCACAAGGAACATAGAGGAGATGATAGAGAATCAGACACAGATGCTTGCCCACTTAGTCCAGCAGGATAGGGACGCTAAGCAAAGACTGGAAGCCCACAACACTTTATTGAAGAATCAGCAGTCGAAATTTCAGGACTTGCAATGCACGGTATGAGACATCGCGAAAAGCTTGAGGGACAGATAGGGGGTCCATCTTCAGGCCCTAATGTTTCAGTGATGGCCGTGTCGGTCATGAGTCATAGGGAGGAGGAGAGAGTAGAGAAGGAAGTCTCACACGACGCAGACTATGGCATCCTTTAGCCTGAAGATGTGAAGAAGATAGATTGAAGAGCTCGATTTGCTGAGATCGATGCTAGGATGTTAGAGGAGGCCGAGTCAGCTAAGGTGATGGGACTAGGAACCTCGGTGAATGTTGTGTCGACGAGGAGCAGGAGAGTAGAAGAGGTAGAGGAGCCACCGGTAGAAGAGGAAGAGCCGGTGGACGAGGAGTTAGAGATGGAGAAGCCTGCCGAGAAGGCAGAGGAGAAGAAGAAGGGGGTGGATATGAATACCCCCAAGATTGACTTGAGTCGTGTTCCCTACCTAGTGCGCTTGCTGCCACATAAACACGCTAGGGAATACGGTAACTTCCTTGATATGTTCAAACAACTCAAGGTTAATCTCCCATTCATAGAGGTCCTACACCACATGCCTAAGTATGGCAAGTTCCTCAAATATCTTCTTTCCAACAAGGAGAAGCTAGAGGGGATCTCTAAAGTCTCACTTAGTGAGCAATGTTTGGTAGTGGTTCAGAACAAATTGCCAGAGAAACTGGTGGATTCGGGTCGTTTCACGATCTCGTGTCTACTTGGCGGTTTGCCACTAAACCATGCGTTGGCTGACCTGGGTGCTAGCATCAATCTGATGCCATATTCTATCTATAAGCAGCTAGACCTAGGTGAACCGCAGCCAACGCGCATGATCATTTCCTTGGCTGACCGCTCAGTCAAGTATCCAAGGGGAATTGTGGAGAATATGTTAGTAAAAGTAGGTAAATTTGTCTTCCCAGTGGATTTCGTCATTCTTGATATGGAGGTGGATGATAGAGTCCCACTCATCTTAGGGCGCCATTCTTGCGCACCGCCAAGGTATTGGTCGATGTCTTTGACTGAAAACTCACACTTCGTGTGGGGGATGAGTCGATCACATTCGATGCTACAAAGTCCGTGAAGGTTGTTTGTGAGCATAGCCACTCCGTGTGCATGGTTGATACCTTCATGGACGAACAACGGGACTCTAATCCAGTAGAGGATGCTGTTGATAGGGATGTTAGAGGAATGATAGAGGATCCGCCGGATTGGCTTGAGGAATTTGAGAAGAAACTAGTAGGGTCTCCGTTTTTAGGTGTTGATAGTGATGATTGCGGTTTAAGTGAGATACTAGCACAGGTTGGGTTGATAATATGTGACGCATCCACAGTGGAAAGCGTAGAGGATCATGAAGATCAGGGTGAGAGGTTAGAGGCCACACCTTTAATGATATCACACATTGAGCCTTTGACCTTTACTGTTGTTCGTGCTGAGGGGAGAGAGACCGAGTCATCCCCTAAATCTAGGCCGCCCCGTAAGAAACTCCGAGAGTTGAGTGAGTCTTGTGATATGGGGAGATTGAAAACCCCAAGTGTAGGGATGTTTAGGGGTGACAGTTTGCTGAAGTACTTGAACCAGGTGATTTTTGGACCTGGTAGATTTAAGTTGTGGTGGAAATACTGGATTGATGCATATGATGTACATTTAAAGCTTGATAGGAGTATGAGTTTGATGAGGTTGTGGAGAGCCGGTAAACTGCGCATGATGAAGGCGGTTCCGGTTAGGATCAAGGAGAAGCCTCCTGATAGGTTTGTTTGAATCTCGGGCAAGTGCTCGGGATGTAGAGTTTGTATGCACTACTTGGTTTGAGTCCGTGTCATTTTCTGTGTTTTTCGATATGTGTGCTTTGTTTATGTCGTGTCTTGCCGTGATTCGCGCTTGATTCGGTGAGGAAAATCATCGGGAATGAAGTTACAGGTATTTTTACATATGTTTTTATGCTTGGAATAGGTTTTTATGGAATTTAGGTGAAAAAAGTTTGAGGGGTCAAAAAGATTTTCTAAGTATAAAAACCCTAAAAACTTTCTGTCACCAGAGGGTTCTCACGGTACGCGAGGGTGTGTTTGAGGTTTCTCGCGGTACGCGATAGACAAAAGACCATGCCAGCTTAAATGCCATTTCCTCGCAGTATGCGAGGAGTGGCCGCCTGTTCTTCGTGGTACGCGGGGCCTTCCTGGATTTGCTCTTCTTCCTTGTTTTCCCATGGTAACTCTCACCTGCATCTACCACTCTCACCACTATAATCACCACCATCCACCACCCACCACTACCACCATAACAACCATCATTCATCACCACCATGCTCACCATCATTGACCTTCCATCTATACCACCTCTATCATCACACATCTATCCGTCATCCATTCATACCACTACCATGGGGAACTAAGAAATCATTTCGATCCGTTGATCTACTTTGCTGTGGCGTTCATGTCTATGTGTTTGCCACCCATTGAGTACGTTTCTCTGCTGTCTATCTTGAGTCAATTTGAGTCAATTGAGTCTTTATTTTAATTTGAGTCAGTTTAATGTTGCGGGTTTGTTATGAGATTTATTTTGCAGGTTTTATCATCACACCCGTACTCAATCTCCATTCGGGCGGGGTCGATCATCACTTATATGAAGTTTGTAAAGGCAACCCGACAGTCTGTGCAATCACGACCGAAATGCTATACGGTGCACACAAGGATAAACGAAGCTGGATTTTTAATTCGAGAGCATATACATTACCAGATAAGTCGCTTCCTGTTTTATTTTTGCATTTTTCTTTTTAGTTGTGTCTTGCTTCACATTGAGGACAATGTGTCTTTTAAGTGTGGGGATGTGAATATCTAGTTTAGTACCTTGTCTTGTTTAAAAAAAAAAGTCAAAAATACAAAAAAAAAAAATTTTGAAAAATGTCCTTGGAAATAACTGCTTATATTTGGAAAATGATAGTACAACCGGATCTGTTTGTGAGTTTAAATGATGTAAATAATTGAAAACATGTCTAATTAGTGATGTTTTGGTAGACACAGCTAGCTAGTAAAGCTTAAATATACTGTTTGTGTTGTTTAGGAATTAATTGAATTTTAAAATCATGATATCTTGTGGGTATTTTTCTTAAAGTATCGGTAATATTAAAACTGTCAACATAGGGTGATAGGTACCACGTTAAGTTAAAATTTAGAGGTTTTTGAAATTTTTGGCACACCATTATCTTTTTATGAGAACAAATCCGAGTTTGGTGGGCATCCATAATTCCATAATTCATGAGCTTATTTGTTAGAATACTGAGTTTTGCTTATGTGTTACCCTCCGGGATGGCCACTTGGAGAAAACACCCCTAAGTGATACTTATGTGCTTTATTGATTATAACTTAGTCTATATGTTACCTTCTGGGATAGTGACTTGGTTGAAACGCCTTTAGATGAAGTTTAATTTGATTATTAATGCTCATTATCATCCATTCAGTCATGATTTCATCTGATTTCTGAAACCTGTAAATTTTAGTTTAACGTGGTAGGGTAAATCTATATGGTTTGATCTGTGACTAAACATGACCGTGAGACGGGATTAGGTAGAGCTGTAACTGTTAAGTGTGAGTCACATAGATTGATTGATATGCTTGGTAATGTAATATTAGAACACGTAACGGGGGCTTGAAAGTTGGTGCTTGGGTTTAATCAGACAGAAATACCGATTATTGCTTTTTAACGCGCGAGTATGTTTTGCTAATGGGTAATTGATGTTTGTTCGATCTGAGTTATGATTCCATTGCAGCTTTTTCGAGGACGAAAAAAGGTTTAGTGTGGAGATATTTGATGTGTTGCAAAACACACCTCGTTTTCCCTTGTATTTCGTAGCGTTTTCGTATGCTTTTAGAGTCGTTTTGAGTCATTTATAGCTTGTAATTAATAATATTGTATATGGTAGGTGTTGGTGACTAATTAGAGCTTAAACGATCAAGAACTGTGAGGAAACGAGCACACGAGAACCCGGGATGAGAATGGCAGTCACCTATCCCTGGATTACTCCCAGCATACTGTTTTGCAATTGATTATCGTTCCGTATGCTATTTGTGAATGTCTTTCAGTTTGAATAGCGTATCTAGATCATATGACTCTGTGTTTGTGATCGTTTGTAAGGTTTGCTAGACGTAGTATTCCATAGGAATTGTGATTGAGAGTTAATTATATCTGAGTGTTCATCTTATCTCGATACCCGAAAAGTTAGAGATAATCGGTTAGTCTTCGTATTAGGATTCTGAGTGTGAATTGTCTGAGAGGAGGTTCCCTTAGGTTTCTAGTGTTTGTTGCTTACCCGGGTCATAGTTGTTAATATGAGATTACCCCGTGCATCCTTGATGTATTGTGGACATTAAGACTGAGAGGTGATATGTCTTTTGGGTACATTGTCATTGTTGGAGAGACTGAAAGGTAATCCAGCTATCTGGTGAGTTCATTGCATCTTTAGAGTTTCTTAGTTGGTGACACCCTGAGAGTGATTAGGGATCCACTAGGTTGTCTAGAGTTGTCATCCTTAGATACCCAGATCCATCATTGTTTCCATAACCGGTAGAAGTCTGTGCTTTGCAAGTAGGATTCCGACCTCGATGGTATTCTTCCCATTCTTGCTATTTCCCGAGTTCCTGTTCTGATAGTTAGAGTCGTTCTTTAGTATTTTGCATTATTAGTTTAATCAGTAGTGTAGAAAACCCCACAAATCAATCATCTTTAGTCCGAGTCAGAGTCTAGTTAGCTATAGTAGTGTCTCTAGGGTTCGATAATCCAGTTTACCATTAAGTTGTGCTACACTCGATAGGTACACTTGCCTGTTAGTGCGGTTTAGTTCATAGGTACTCCATTTATTACTCAGGAGTCTAGGTAGGTTTTCATTGTTAGTTTTTATAGACCGTCTGGACGACATCAGTAAGCTTCTTAACTTCCCAGGACGTAGTCTTCTCTAGCTGGAGTACGAAGGACTTGAGCTTTACCGACCTCAACTGACGTGACTTAAAATGGCCCAACATTCTAGAAGGCTCTGACACAAAATCTATGCAACTAGGCTGGTTGCATCAGGGAATATCAAGAAAATAAGAATTGTCAGATCAAACATTAGACATATGAGCTGAACCACTTCACGAAAGAAACCAATCATATTTGTTGCTATCCTCGACTTGACCAAGATGGTTCGCCTATTTAAGTCAAAGCCATTCGACTTCAGCCAACCAAATGTGTGGACAACCCGTCCATTGAGTACTCTAGGTATATGTTATAGTTATATTGAATTGTTTTGTATTGTAACGTCATTTGATATTCAATATAAAATGTATATTATATCTATATATATTCTTCGTTCATGAGTGTGAAAGTTTTGATATCTCCTTCACACAAAACATTCATCATTTGTTGAGATCAGGGCCGGCCCACAGGGGCAGAGTGGGCTATGGCTCCAGGCCTGATAACCCCCGAGGCTCAAAGTTTTAAATTTTTTTTATATATATGTGTGTTTTTAAAAAATTAAAAGGCTCAACTCCTTAACTAAAATCTAAATACACTAACCCAACTATGAAATACCCCTTATCCACTCTAGGCCCAATAGTTTAAAGTTTAAATCAATTAAAAAAAAGGGTTTCTAGGTCTTGACAGCAGACGTCCGGAAGCGCCAAACGAGAATCGAAATTCGGAAGGGTTTGGAGACCAACATTCCAACTGATTTTGATCGAAGAAGCCTTTGTGGCTACCTTTGTTCCAGCAGACGATCGGAACTCGCCAACTCGGAAGTGCCAAAAGCCTTTGTTGACTGCCTTTGTTCAAAGAAGCCAACAGGCAACGCTGCAAGCCTGCAACAGGTAACATCCATAATCCATTCATCCAAGATTCCAACTGATTTTGTTTCTACACAATTAATACTTGATAGTTGGAATGTTTTTGATACGTTGATTGTTTGATTGAGACATTGAGTGACTATGATTTTGATTTTGATTTTAATTTTGAATTTTGATTACAGGGTTGGAAAATTGAAAGTTTATTTAATTAGTTAAACTGTTAGTTGTTCAGATTTCAGAAATATGCCTCCTAAATACAAATACCTATCCGGTTGTGAAAAACTAAAAAGGTAAAAAGGAAGAAAATAGAGGAAGATAAAAGAAAATCTTAAGAAGGAGCTTTACTTAAGTTCTTTAAAAAACAACTTCAAAAGTTCCAATGTTGAGGAAGATGATGTTAATGCTAATGAGGATAAAGATGATGTTAATGCTAATGAGGATAAAGATGATGTTTGCTTTCAATTGGTGGTCGATCGACATTGGTTTCTTCATTTTTGGGTTTCTTGACGATCTACTTTATGTCATTGTTCCTCGTTCCTACTTCCGTGAATAAAACTTTAGAATCTAGACGGGCTCGTTTTTCTGGGGAGGAGACCTAGACTCTTCCAAAATGCATTGGGTTAACTGGAAATTGATTCTTGCTTCTAAGGAAAAAGGTGGGTTAGGTATTGGTTCTTTGGAGGCTCTTAACCTAGCCCTCCTTCAGATATGGAGATGGAGGTTTGTTACTTTCCCGGATAGTTTATGGGTTAAAGTTATCAAGTCCATATATGGCTCCAACGTGGGTATTCTTAGTCCGATCCGCCCGGTTATATGGAATTTTGTTTGGTATCGTATTGCAAAATCTTTCTCTAATCTGCATGAAAAAGGTAATATTCCCTATCAAGCGCTCAGAAGGAAAGTAGGCTCGAGTGAAGCTACCTTATTCTGGAAAGATCAATGGATTGGTGGAGCTCCCCTTCAATCCCGTTTCCTTCGATTATTTAGACTCGATTCTAATCAAGATTGCCTAATAGCGGATAGATTTTATACAGGCTCTTTTAGCGGTTCTTGGAGACGCGTTGTTCGTGGGGGGGGGGGGAGGAAAGCGCTCAACTTGCCTCTCTTCTTTCCCTCATCTCTTCTCTTGAACTCACTTCTTCTCCAGATTCATGGCGTTGGGCTATCAAGGATTCATATGAGGTTTTTTTTCAGTTAGGATGTTCGTCTCACTATTGATTCTTGTATTCTTTCGATTGCTCATAGAAGTACCTTGTGGATTCGAGTTCTCCCTAGAAAGGTCAATATTCACGCATGGAGTGTCTTGCTTAATAGGATCCCTACTAGACTCAATCTTGATCGAAAAGGCCTCGACGTTCCCTCCACTCTATGTCCGGTATGTGATTTGGCTTTAGAAGACACTAATCATATTCTTGCTTAGTGCTCGGTTGCTGCAAACATTTGGATTTTGGTTTGGCCCTGGAGCCTATCGCGTTCGAGCCCTCTTCCTTGATCGATTTCGTGAATTCTTCATCCTTAAGCTCCAAGAAAAAGGAGGTTGCCAATGGTCTTGTTATGATTACATGGTGGACTATTTGGAGATTCAGAAACAATTAAGTTTTCAGGCCTTATGCTTACAGAAAAAATTTCATTTTTGATGGCATTCAATCCTTTTCTTATTTATGGTTTTCTAATAGGTTTAGTAGTTGGAACATTTCTTGGGTCGATTGGCTTAACAATCCCCTAGTTTCTATGTAATTCTTTTTTGGCCTCTTCTAGCTTCTTGCTAGAGGAGCTCTTTTTATAATATCTGCTGTTAAAAAAAATGTAGATGAAGATGATGTGAATGCTAATGTGGATGAAGTTGTTGAAGTCATACTTAAGATCAACAATGTCTCAAGAAATACTTAACGGATTAGCGACGATATCTATTGAAAATGATATATTAGAGAGTATGGATTATAAAGACTTGATTGAGAGCTTTGTTACCAAAAACGCTAGGACAGCTTCACGATTCGCATAAGTAATTTTAGATCATTTTGGGACAATACTTTTCTTTTATTTATTGTTAAAACAGTTATTGTCGTATTTTGGATTTTTTTTATATATGATTATTGACTTTATATTTTAGAGGCCCGGATTTTTTTTACATGTCCCTAGCCTAAAACTTTTTGAGAATTCTCGGGACCGGGCCTGGTTGAGATCAATTATGGTCGAACCCAAACCCCTTGGACCAACAGTGTTATCAATTTAATTTAATGCAAAAAAAATATTTTAAACAATAATTTGATCAAGAACAATAAATCCATAAATAGCAAAACTTTATCGATCAGTAATAGTTAATCGCTTTACAATGTCCTCTGATGTGTACCTATAGCTAATTATCCTTGTATAAATAATTATCAGGATAAATATAAAATAATAAACAAACTTTTCTTCTTTGTCTTTATTTGATATTCTCCTTATTATTGATTTATCTTTTGAAATGAATAGTAATTTTTTAAAGGTTATAACGGACGACGTTACCATTGAGGTACCGTGAGGAATTCGACGCCGTCGCAACGCGAGGCGGGTAAAATTCCTAGTTAACTGAACCGGTTTTTTTTAAACATGGTCAAAACCGGTTCGGTGGGGTTGAGAATCACAACCTATCAAACCAGTTAGGGTTTTTCTGGACCGGTTAACCGAACACGGGTTAAAAAACCCGTTTTTTATAAATAATTAAAAAGGTAAAAAGATAAAAGTAAAAAAAATACTAAATATATAAAATAATTCTCCTTATTATTGATTTACCTTTTGAAATGAATATTAATTTTTTTTAAAGGCTATAGTGGACGCCATTACCATTGAGGTACCGTGAGGAATTTGACGCCGCCGCAACGCGAGACGGGTAAAATTCCTAGTTAGTATAACTTATAACCGTAACACATTCGTTATTTTCTAAAAATAATGGATTTCAAAAAGTTTCTTTTTAACAACGAAAGTCCTAGTTATTTATTTAGAAATACATAAAACATTTAAATATTTTACAAAGTTGAGTGTTACTTGTCATTCATTGCAATCGAATCATAATCTAGTAATAAAATCCAATATATCATACAAATAATTTAAGTTCGTCAAGTATTGCCATCATTTCTCTACGCGTTGCTCACCAACGTCTTGCTTAATCATCCTAACTAACCTGCAAGTACACATCGTTTATCAACTATAAAAGTTGAGTAAGGTAAATGGTTATAATCATAAAACAAGTTAACCCCTTATAATAAATGTAACACCCCGCCTGTGATAGGGTTGACGTGTCACATAATACAATAATAAAAGGTAATATTAAATCCAAGATTAAATAAGTCAAAGCTAATATTCTTACATAAGTTTAAAACTCAATGTTAAATGCCTCACAATAAATGCTAATGTCTTATTTATTTTCTCTTCACTTCCTAGTTTGCCACTTGATCATCTTCACATATTCCCATGATTCCCCTGCATACCTATCGCGAAAACAATGCAGCTGAGTAAGTGAACAGATAAAAGGTAGCTCACATAAATACAATAATGAATACAACTACTATGATACATATATGTACACATGTATATAAATATAATACAATATTTTAACACATGAACGAAATAATGAATTTGTACAGTTACGGATTTTAAATTTCATATCACATATTAACAGATTTCTAGATTTTAAGGGAACATATATATACTCACCAAAAACCAAATGCACAAAAATATCTTAGGATCGATCCATACGCTTCCTAACACATAACAGACGTGGCCAAGTGCTACTCTAAGCACATAGATATAACATATATAATATAGACTTCGTGGTCTAATCATACCATAACGGATGGTGCCAAGTCATCCGTACCGCAATGAAAAGTCTATGGAACCCCATAGAAAGTGTTGCTCGGGTATCAGAACTCGGATTAACAAATTAGATAATATGGTGAAAACAATTTGGGGTAAAATAAACTACATAGTCAAGTAACCAAATTAATGTTCATGCAATAATAAAGTTAACACAATCAAATTGGAAAGTAACCTAATTTCTAACAAGCAACTAGTTAAACAACTGTGATCATGTATAATCATACAAAAACGTAACGAACAAGAAGACTAAATCCTAACAAGGGCAAGTATTGAATTTCATGAAACGGAATAGTCAAGTCAGATATAAGATGTAAGCGGATATAAAATTCTATCTGTGGCAATTAATCATAACAGGCATATTGATAAAAACGAGTGTCGCAAAATTCTTAAAAGTAAAAACAGAAATTGCAGTGCGACCCAATACATATAATATAATGAATCAGATTATTCGTAACTTAATAGCGAATGATAAATATGTCGATCTTGAAAGAAATGCTCTTTAACATCTTTTTCGTAAATTGTGTAAACCTAAAGGTTATGTATTCAAGATTAGTACCGTGTATTGATTTGCGTAATGGTTTACGTGTTGTCGGAGTGAGGTTATGGTTTGCCCTATTTTAGTGTGGTAAGTTCCATTGACACTAAGTAGAATTATTTACGTGTTTTCAAAAAAATCATCTAACTAGTTAATTCCCAATGAGTATTCATCTTTTGAAGTCAAACATCTTATTATTTGAAATTAACGCCATTAGTTGCTTTCATCACTATTTATAAGTTTTAGAGATAACTAAATAGTCCAAACATTGAATATCTTTCAACACAATTTGTATTATTGAAAGGGTTTCCAACAAATTAACTATAAAGTTGACATATTAATTAAAAGAAAAGAACTAAGTATTTATAAAGTAAATTTATAGATTTTTCTTTTTTTTTGAAAAGCGAATTTCTTTTTGGTCACTAATGGGACTTGAACTCGTGACCTCCAAACCCCTTAGGTATTCCTAGAGGCTTTGCCTCTACCATTGGATCACAAATTTATAGATGAAATTAAGAAATACCTCTTCTTAAATAACGTTACTCTTAGAGGGGCTGAAATGACATTTATGAAACTTTCAGATTCTTTTAGATCATACTGAATATGTAAATGGGCAAAGTAAAAAATCTCTAAATAATGAGAACCAAAGTCGTCTCCTTCACAAATCACAATCTGTAGAATCATTTACAGTGACTAAACCACCATTGTTATTGTTTTCAAGTTGTTATCAACTTCAATTAATACGTTTCCATTTAGATTCAACCGAGTTTGCTAGAGATGGATTCAGTTTATTGAATAATTTTTCATACTCTTGAATGATTCCATAAATCCAATACTAGCTTGAAGATTATTAAACAAGAGAAGGTCAAGAATAGATCAAGAGAATTTGTAACATTCGGTTCTAGGGGTCATTATTTTTAATTAATAGTGAGGTGTGATTCGCATGTGAACCATGTGATATGTGAAAGTGTGTATATGTGTGTGTCGTGTATATGTATATATAAACATGTGTGTGTGCGCGAGATTATATATAAGTATTATATACAATTTTGTGTGTGTTAATTAATTAAAGGGATTAAGTGTAGATAATGCCAAGTGTGAGAAAAGAGATAACTTCCAATTCAAATTTTGAATTGGTTTGACTTAGTTTCCAACCCAACCTCCCTATTATTCGAATCCTCTCCACTCTCCTCTCATTTGATCTCCTCAGCTCCAAGCAACCGAGAGAGAGGGGGAGAGGAAAGGTGGTGGAAGCCAATTAGGGTTTCGGTGTGTGTGATACTATGATCTAAGGGTTGAGGAAGACGACAAAGCTTTCTCGATCAGCAGCTAGGTGGTGGCCGGAAGCGGTAGTTACGCGGTGACCGATGACAGTGAGTGGTTTTGGGGTCTTTAATCCTAAATGAGTGTGTGGAAATATAGCTAAGAGTGTAACACTTGAGGTGAATTCTATATGTTCTATTTTAGTGTGTTTAATGTTTTTGGATGATTCATGTACTGTGTGCATGTTAACCAGTTTTAACGGATAAAATGTGTTTTAAACTATTTTAATCGGTAACGTGTTTGTTGAGGGAATTCGGGGCTGAATTCAATTGTGAGTGTGGTCAGGGTTTAGTTTGAGTTAATTGATCTTGGTATGTGAGTTAAAGTTAACCAATATTTGTGATTATGTGGTAGTTTAGTTAAGTGGGCAGTGTGAGTTATTGTGCGTGTTATTGTAGCTTAACCAGTCTGTGGTTAAGGGTGTGGGGTTGGTTAATGATATGTAACCAATGTAAGAGTTATTAAGTGAGTTAAAGCATGATAATTAATCTAGTGAGTGATGATTAATATATGCATGAAAACGTGTGTGCGCAGTTTGTGTTCAGTGAGTTGTGCAAGTAAGGGTTTAGAATGACTTAAGTAGTGTTGGCATTGTAAGTGAGGTGTGTGTATAAAGTTACGTAAATAACTTTACATGAATATGCTTTATGTAAATGAGTTTATATAATGAAGTCTACACAACGAGCTTATAGAACCATAGTTATGCAAGTTAGTTGCCAAGTGTCGCACCGCAAGAGCGGGGCGAGACGAATCAATTGGATTTACACAGTGCATAGCCGTTTTACATACATTACCTACAACTATGTATTACAAAGTATTCTTTATGCCAAATACTTGTCTTGCCAAATAGTCATCCGATGCCTTCCTAGTTCAATAACATCCTAAAATCCCAACTTTTATATTTACGATTGGAATAAAAAGAAATAGAGCAAGGATGGGCTAGTTAGTAAATAATAAAGGGGTGGGTGGGGGGGGGGGGGGTCTTTTTCCCTTAACCTAGCAGCCACCCTTCCCCTCCCTCTTATTCCTATATTTCATTTTTGCGAGAACTAGATATATAGAGAGAGAGAGCTACGACTAGAGAGAGAAAGCTTGAGAGACGATTCTTCAAACCTTCATTTGCTTCATCCTTGTTGAAGATCGATCAATAAGTAAGAAACATGAGGAATCTAAGCCTTTCACAGTATGAAATCAGCACTTATCCCTCGTTTTAAGGTTTCTATTTTTTTTTGTTAAAATGTGGGTTTAATCCATAAAGCGATATTTGATTTAAGTGTTTTTATGATCAATATAGGATAATTAAAAGTTGCTAACATTGGGGAGATGATCAACTTTATTCGAGAATTCTAAATAGGGTTAAACGGGTTGTTCATATCAACCTACTAAATCCATGTCATGTTGTGGTTCATATGTCTCACGTGACTCTTGGTTTTATGTTGTATTTGATTTCATGTCGGGTTCGACCGCGAACTCGGTCGTTTGACTTTATTGCTTCTATTTTAACGTTGAAGTCCGAGAGAGATACTAGTTACATCTTTTTTCTCTATTGCTTTTTGGCATTTCTCAACATCCGTCAAAACGGAGAGTAACACTTGGAAAACCAAACCACAATCGATTAAACCTAAGAACTATACAAGATCTTACAAGATACAATGAAAACAGGTCTGGTACAACTAACGAACAATAAAATTGATCTGAACTATACAATCACACCTAAGAACAGATTATCAACACAATAATCTGTGAAAACTCTAATCGAGACAAACTCATATCAACAAGATAAGGTACGTCATAACGATGAAACCCTAAGAATTCAAAGAGACAAAAGATCTTAGATCGTAGATCAATAGACATGAGAGAGATGTGAAAGTAAAGTTAGCAGCTCCCTCTCTCTCTCTTCTCGTTTATATAATATCCGGCAACCAGTGGAGCTCAAAGATCCACGTGCCATCAAGATATAAAACGGGTACAAGCAGGTAAGCGGGTACAACAGCTTCGAGCAACAGACCAACAACCCAATATCCGAATGTTCAAGCCCAGGTCCAAAGACCAGTTCATATTATTATAATATAGATTAAAAGGAAGTGCGGTTGAACAATGCCACGTCGATACAAAATGTGGCATGTCAAGTTTTTTTTCTTTTTACTTTTTCATTTTCACACTTTATCCTATATATAATATACGCTTTTATTCTGTTTCATTTTCTATTAATTTTGTTTTCATTTAATAACTTGCACTCATTAATTTTTTTTCAAATAACAGAGTACGCGACTGTTTTAGTTTTTTTGTCATCGTTCCGATATAATTTTTTTTGAAAATGGAGTTATATTCAAAATCGAGTTTTCTTTGTATCGTTGCCTATACTGAGTGTCGTTACCACTGTGGTACTATAACAAGCCGAACCTATTATTAACGAACAACATCATTGCCGGTCTCGGTATTCGCTTTTATGGTTTTCGATGACCCGAACCAGTAATTTTTTTAATTTTGTTTTTTCCTTTTTTATTATTTAGTTTTATGTTTATTTTATTAACATTATTTTTACCGTTACGCCTACTTTTTCATTTAAATTTTATTACCAATTGACTCGACAACCGCCGCGGAGCGCGTAACCAACTAGTTTACATGAAACAATAAAAATTAATCAAAGATGTTAGAACTTTAAACAAGATATTGAATATAAATTAGATTGGTATAGAAGTGAAAATGAGAAGAGTTAACACCTAAATTAAGAATTAAAAACACATTTATAACTTTTTAATTAAATTGTGTTATAATGGTTTTTTTGTCGTTTTGCGAATATTCATTTTCGTGTATGAAGTGGGAGTTGTTTTGCCTTAGGCGCAATCTGAAAACGATAACTGATAACAACCGACAGTTTGTTACAACAGATTCGTGGGGCCTCCCTCCATAACACTACAATACTGCATATTACACCTTACATTCTGCTCACATATATAGAGCTCTAAAAGCTAGTTTAAAAATGGGGTTTTCAGTGAAAATGCTTTCGTACTCTCTATTGGTGGGCAACGGTTTCATGTTGAAATTTCGTGTGAAAACTGTCACCGGTAAACTTCTCCTACCGGTGAAGACGATGGATAGAATTGGAATTGTTTCATCTAAGCTGCCAGATTCTGACAGTGTAGGGGATGGAAAGGAGCCAAAGATGGATCAGATTCATATATTCACCGATAGGGTTTTCAAGCCGGAGAAATTAAACAGGATTCGACTTTCTTCAGTAACTGACAACCCGACGCCGGATTCTGACAGTAAAAGTGATAAAAAGCTGGCGCCGGATGTAATTGTCAGAATTGAGTAAATGGAGACTCATGATTTTTTTCAATTTGGTTATGCTTGTAATTGTCCACCTCTATATTGAGCAGTGTTTTTAGAACCGGACTGGACCGTCCGGTCGGAGCGGGAAGCGGACATAGAACAGGTCTTGTTGTGTGTAATTTAACCGCTTTCATTACACCCCGTCCGGTTCACTGGTCTGACTGGTAACCAGCCGGTTCAAATGAAAGGGGTTCAATTACCCACAGCCGGACCAGTTCTATGTCTGATTCCCGGTCCGACCGGCCAGTTTGTCCGGTTATCAAAACAGTGCTCTATATAGATGTGGACCATTGCAAGTTTTTAGAACTAAATTCAAAAAAGCCATGAATATCCATTTACTCAATTCCACAATGCTCAACAGAACCCCTGTCACCTCTCTCCTGAAGCCAAAGGTGGCGATCAACCCACCACTGAGCCTCCATGTCAGAGTGAGGTATACATCTATGCTTTTCCCCATCGAGCGAGAATCACACCGATGTTCCACCCCAGCTTCTTATCACTTTTACTGTCAGAATCCGGCGCCGGCTTGTCGGTTAGTGAAACAATTCGAATCCTGTTTAATTTCTCCGGCTTGAGAACCCTATTGGTGAATGTACGAATCCGATCCATATTTGGATCCTTTCCATCCCCTACACTGTCAGAATCCGACAGCTTAGCTGAAACAATTCCAATTCTATCCATCGTCTTCACCGGCAGGAGAAGTTTACAGATGACGGTTTTCACACGAAATTTCAACATGAAACCTTTGCCCACCAATGGAGAGTTCGAAAGCATTTTCACAAAAAAACCCATTTTTTAAACTAGCTTTTAGAGCTTGATATATGTGAGCAGAATGTAAGGTGTAATATGTATTATTGTAGAGTTATGGAGGGAGGCACCACGATTCTGTTGTAACAAACTGTAGGCTGTTATCGGTTACCGTTTTTAGATTGCGCATTGAGGCAAAACAACTCCCACTTCATGCACGAAAATGAATATTCACAAAACGACAAAAAAACTATTATAACACAATTTAAATAAAAAGTTATAGATGTGTTTTTAGTTCTTAATTTAGATGTTTAAAAAATGTGTTAACTCTTCTCATTTTGACCTTATTAAAAATGAAAGCATAATATGTAAGGATGGTGAAATACTAGCCAAAGGCCTTAGAAGAAATGACCAATACACTTTCAAACTAGGACACAATCCAATAATAGAAGCTTGCTTAACACCAATAAATGATAAACTTTGTTCTACGACATTGAAAACTAAAGCATGCTTATATGCATTTGATACAACAACTAAATAAAGAACTATTTAGAAACTTACCTAAACAAAAGCTTAAAATACACCTTTGTGATGCATGTAAAAGAGGAAAACTAGTTCATTCTTCTCATAAACTAAATTATGCTACATCTACATCAAGATGCTTAGAATTACTTCATATTAACTTATTTGGACCATTTAGTGTGCAAAATTTTGGAGGAAATCTTTATACATTTGTAATCATTGATGATTATGATAGATATACATGGACACTGTTTTTGAAAATTAAAAATGAAGCTTTTGATAAATTTAAAATGCTAGGAGTATGTTTAATTTTTTTTTTAAGTTAATCGTTTTAAAAAAAATAATTATTTTGAATAATTTTTTTTTATAAATAAAAAAAAGAAAAATATGAAGAGGACACAAGTTACAAATATCAAATATTTTTCAAACCAAGAAGCCGCTAAACTCATTCTCAAGAACCCCTTCAATTCCATCTTTCCAACACCAAATCCATATTCCTAACACACAATCATCAAATCTTTGAGTCAAAATCATTTCAAATCTTGAAACCCTCTTGCAATGACGTCTCCTCCCCCACCAAATCCCTCCACCACCACCACCGGCGCCGCCACCGCCACCGCCGATTTCTTAAAATCGGTGGCACGACAGAAACCCCGAAAACACCTACACCCAGCAATCTACCAAACCTTCTACAACCCCCAACCCACCCCCACCCCCACACCCCCTTTCCCACCGCCCCCACAACGGCAACCCTCCAATTCAAGACCCCACCATCAACAACCAACGGCGGGGGGAGTTCTTTACCCTGTTGCTTCCTCCGGAAGGGGGTTTCTTCAAAACCCTAATTCCGATAGCTTCCCACCTCGTCCGGTCTCCGGGTACCCTTATGGTGTGCACCGGCCATATGGGTTATCGAATTCGGATCTTTCTGGTCAATTGGTCAACCCCTCGTCCGCACATTTGCAGCAAACTCTTATGGGTGTTTCTGTTTCTGCAAACCCAAAGGTTTAATTCAATTGAATTCTTCTTTTTTCTGCATTTTGTTTGAAACCTACAATATATTGAGGCTTTGCTACCCACTTCTTGAAGAAATGAAAATTGAATAAAGAACTAGTGTTTTTTATTTTTATTTATTTATTTATTCTTTTAAGGTTCATGCCTTCATGGTGTTTCTGCATTTTGTTAGAAGTTGCATTGTTTTGTTCACTAACTTGCTTCAATAGAATTAGTGCTATTTGAATATGTTCATTAATTTCTGTAGTGAGTTTGTAGAGTTTCCTTCTTGCTTTATCTTGATAATAATGATATGATATTATTGCTCTTGCCATAACCATAGATTGAACTATAGATGACTGGATCTTGAGGCTTTTTTTCCATTTTAAAAGGTTCATGGTGTTTGCTTCATCTTAAAAAGTATGTTGGAATTAAGGAAGAGGAGTGGGGGTTGGATGTGCATTTTAGAGTGGCTTTTGCCGTAGTTTTCAATAGCGACCATAGCGCTCGCTATAGCGCGCTATGTAGCGAAGCGGCCTATGGTCGCTATATGGTGAATAGCGAGTGAATAGCGAATATTCCCTTTTTTATGTTTTTAAACAGTTTTTTACTTGATTAATATAAAAAGGGTTGCTAATAACCCTAATATATGAAGATTTAGATGATTATTGATTATAATTGCTATATATCCTACAATAGATGAATATAAAATATTTTTAAAACTTTCTACTAGTGTATCGCTAAACGTGAAATAGCGCCCGCTATTTACCTCTATTCGCTATTGACAACTATGGTTTTTGCCACATGAAGAATCATATAGCCAGTTGGATATAGTTGGATAATTTTCCATTTATCTCAGTAATCAGACTTCTCTTTACCTGTCTTGGGTTTAAAAAGCGCGCTTAGGCTCAGGTCCCTTCTCTTTTGTGTAGGCTAGGCGCGATCTGTACAAAAGGCACAATTGTGGCGCTAAAAGCGCACGAACTTGCGCCTCATGTACATGGCGAATTTTTTGTGCATCATGATGTTGTACGATATGTTTTTGGGTTGCACATGTAGGTAATTTCTATATTAAATCATGTATAAAGTTTATTTATAGCTAAAATTTGGGTAGGGGATGCTAAAAACCTATGAGATATGTACAAAAGTTTATACAAGCACAGTGTGCCTTCCGTACGAAAAGCGGTGCGCTTTGAGCCTATGCAGTCAATATCGGCGATATATCGGTCCTATGCAAAAATATCGGTGCAAAATATCGGAAAAAATATCGGTCCCGATATTATCGGTGATATTTACCGAGATATCGCCGAGATTTTGATTCCATAATATTGGTTGTCTCACCGAGTTTCTCGGTTTACTAATCTTGGCCCTTTTTAACATTTTTATGCCCCAGCCCATCCCCTTTTAAAAATGTTGGCCCAATGGCTTGTACCCATAGCCAAAACCATCAAAGGATGATTTCATTGGTTGATGTGGACTCGGAGGATGATTTCATTGCTTACGATTAGATCATGTTTCTAATATAAAATATTGACACTTTTTAGGTTTGACTTTTGATTTGACTATTAATATTATATATGTTTTAGTGTTTTACGTTATATATATGTGTGTATATATATATATAAGTTTATGCATGATATAAAAATTACCGATATCCCACCGCGAGAACCGATATCTCAAATACCGGTCCTTGACCGATAACTGATATTGATGCAGGGGATCTAGAACGGTCAAACGGGTCTAATCCGTGACTGAACCCGACCCGAGTTGGATCCGCGTCTGATGCGGCTGAAGATCGAATGATTATTTATTTGAAGATTATTTAATTAGTATTTTGAATTTTCTAGTTTATCTTGTTTGACTTTTAATTTGGGTTTGTTTCTATCGGGTTGTTAGCTATTTTCTTGGATCTGGAGATTTTATATTGTGGGTTTTTTCAATGAAGTTTTTGGTTAATTTTTTTCAAAGAAATTGTGCTTTGATTCTTCCTGTGAACTCTCGATCCAACTTGTGTGCTCAGATTAATTGCATCAGTTGGTATCAGAGCCCAGCTGAGAATTCAATGGCAGGACGTGGAGGCTTTAGACGGAATCCTCGTAGAGACGCCGCCCGAGGCAACACGGATGAAGGCAGAGATCCACGGGATATCGCAGAGATTGTGAGGTTACAACAACGGGTCAGGGACCTTGAGTTGCAACATGAGGATCACTACTAAGGAACCGACACTGACTCATACATCCGGGATTATGAGGAAGGCGCCGGTAACCTTTTTGGTCGACAGGGTCGACGCCGAGAGACTTATGAACCCGATCCACTCCGTGGCATGGGAGTCAAGGTCGAAATCCCAGAGTTTGATGGTCGGGCACAACCTGATGAATTCATTGTTTGGCTTAGTACGGTAGAACGTATCTTCGATCTTAAAGACATCCTCGACACGTACAAGGTAAAAATCGTCGCTATTAATTACGTAAATCTGCTTCCTTGTGGTGGGATCACATAAAGAAGAAAAGGGTTCAAGAGGGGAGGTCGAAAATCAGAACATGGGACAAAATGAAGAAGCTGTTACGTGAAAGGTTTTTACCCGTCAATTATCGACAAGACGCGTTTTTAGAATATCATAACTTATCCCAACGGACCTCCACCGTTGAGGACTTGATTGCTGATTTTGACAGGTTAGGAATGCGTTGTGGGGCAGAAGAAGAGGACGAACAGGTAATTGCTCGTTTTCTGGGCGCGTTACGTTCGGATATCTTGGACGTAGTTCAGCTCCAACCCTACTAGAGTTTTAATGACGTTTGTCGTTTAGCCCTAAAAGTGGAGAACCAACTGAAGAGGAGACAACCCCCGAAGATCGGCTTAATCAAAGCCGAGAATTCGCGTGTACCAGCCACCTTTTTACCCGGGAATCATCTCAGCCCAATCAAAGCTGAGCCCTCGGGAGGAACAACTGGATCGACTCCAACATCATCTTGCCTCACTCGATGCTTTAAGTGTCACGGGTTGGGTCATTTTGCTCGGGACTGCCCGAACAAGCATCTTGTCACCTTCATGGAGGAAGCACTCCTTGTTGTCAATAGCGACCGAGCGAAGCGTAGCGATTAGGCATCGTTACAAGGGGTGTAGCGATAAATAGCGAAATAGCGGCCTTTTTTTAAAAAAAAAAAAAAAAAAAAAATTTATCTTGATAAATATAAAAGGGAGCCCATTAGGGTTCTTTTTTTTATCCCAATTGAAAAAAGAACGCGATGATGATGATGATGATGATGAGCCGGAATATGAAGATTTAGATGATTTGTTCTAAGTATTTTGGCTATGTTACTTTATCGCTACAAAATGAAATAGCGGTCGCTATTTATCGCTATTCGCTACATAGCATATAGGTCACTTGTCGCTAGTCGCTATTAACAACTATGGAAACACTGCTAAAATACGACACCGACCCCGGTGATGAACTTGAAAATGGGGACGACGTTGTTTACCCCCGACAAAGGGGAAACACTGGTTATTCAACGCGCCCTTGTTGCAGCCCCAACCTCACCTGTTGACGACACCCTATGGCTTCGCAATAACATTTTTCGTACCCGGTGCACATCAAAAGGCAAAGTCTGCGATATTATCATAGATGGGGGAAGCTGTGAGAACCTTGGTTTTAAATTGCGCGGTGCGCTCCGATGCTTTTGGTCCCAAAATCCGATGCGCGATGCTTTTTGCGCGATGCGAGCGCATCGCGCATCACGTATGCGATGCGCTCTTTATTAAAAAAATACTAAAATATTATTTATACATAACAAGTTGTAAAAACATACTTAACAAAAAAGAAGTCATACAATAAGAAGATAGAATTGCATTTTTTTTTGTCATAATTTTTTTTTGTCCAAATGACTAAATGAGGCATGCTAAAATACTTCCAAAGCACAAAAAAACATACTAAGTATTTCCAAAAGCACAAAATGCATACTAAAATACTCTAATGATCCCAACTACCTCCTCTAACCAATATTTATCATATCATCATAATTCCCAAACGCGGGTTCATCTCCCTCATCATCGACCACTTCAATATCTTCTTCAATCTCATCATCTTCATCATAAAGAGCATGCTTTTTTCCTTTATCACTTCTTGATGGCCCGGATCCATCATCTCTTGCTACATTTGATGCTCTAGTTACACGAATCGGCTCATTTGCCCCCGAAGCTCTACTTACGTCATCCCATGTCAAATCTTCCCCAATAAATACTAGATCATCATCATCTTGAACATCATCCTCTTCCATCCTACCCATCAACCACTCATTGCTTTCATCAATGTCTTCCAACAAGATTGGATCGGCGGTTCCCTCAGTTCTATGTCGACGTTCCAAAGCACGATTGAATTTCACATACACCACGTTATTCAATTTTTCTTGAGCCAATCGGTTTCTCTTCTTGGTGTGAAGGTGTTGGAAAACGCCCCAATTTCTTTCACAACCTGTAGCACTACAAGTGAGGCTAAGAACTCGTATAGCAAATCTTCGTAAATTAGGAGCCGAAGATCCAAATAGTGCCCACCACTCCTCTAAAAGATAACAAAACTAAGAAATGAGCATTTAATGCATATATACTATATAGTAATATTTTAGGAAAAATATATGTTTGTAATTACCTGGAGCTTTGGTCTTCCTTTGGTTGATAGCCAAAGGATTACCAAAAATCCCTTCGGCATTTTGATATCGAGTAAGTTCCGCGGTGATTTTTTGTTTTTGTTCTCCTCCTCCATGAGACAACCTTTCAATACATTGAAATAGACCACCCATAACTTCTTCACTCTCCATAATAGTTTGTGCATCATCATAGAAGATAGACGGGTTTAAGTAGTGTCCTGCGGCATGTAATGGTTGGTGAAGTTGACAATCCCATCTCTTATTTATGATCTCAAAAGCCTTTTCATAGAATGATTCGTTCTCCTTAAAACTATTTTTAATAGTTGTTTTAGCACTTTCCATAGCCGCGTAGATGTAACCCATGGCCGACTTTCTTTCACCGTCAACTAATCTAAGGACACTAACAAGAGGACCCGTTAACTTGAGAGTATACCCAATATCCCTCCAAAAGGTATCTTGTAAAAAGATACTTTCAACTTTTTTGCCTTTTGGATCCTTTGACCACTTGCAATCTCTCCATTCTTGAGAAATGATCATATTTCTCAAATTATTTTTTTGCTTGTAAAATTGGAGAAGTGTGATAAAGGATGTGGCAAATCTTGTGATTGCGGGTCTATGCAAGTTCCTTTCATTTGTGAACTTCCTCATCAAGTTCACAAGGCCAACAAAGTTGTATATGTATCCATTTATGAACATTGCATTCTTTAAGCAATTCTTCACCCTCGGGATTTGTTTCCCAATATCCTCCAACATAAGATCTATGCAATGCGCCGCACATGGAGTCCAATAAAGATGCTTCCTCTTCCTTTCTAGCATTTGACCCGCTAGTTTGTAATTAGATGCATTATCCGTTACAATTTGGATCACGTTCTCCTCCCCAACTTCCTCCACCATTGCATCAAGAACCCTACACAATAAAGATGCATCCTTGGTCACGGTGGAAACATCAAGAGATTTTATAAACACCGAACCCCTTGGTGAGTTGACCAAAAAGTTAATAATGTCCTTTTGGACCACCGAATCTCGCCATCCATCGGATAGAATTGAACACCCATGGCTTGCCCACTCTTTCTTGTGCTCATCAACTTGGTTGTCAACATCTTTGACTTCCTTAAGAAGTAAAGGGACGCCCAACTCATACATGCTCGGTGGTTTCATCCCAGGACCAAATTGCCCAATGGATTCAATCACTACTTTGAAGCTATTGTAGGTGGCCACATTGAAAGGTATGCCGACATCATAAAACCATCTTGCCATATCTCTACAAGCTTTATCTCGTAGCTCCTTGTTACAAAGTTCATTAATTGTTTGTTGTCTCCCACTTCCACCACTTGCATCCTTCTTAAGTTGATTGTAGAACATATTCATGATACCTTTTACCTTAGGTTTTTTGCGTTGAGGCACGCTACCACCCTCTACTTCTACATAATGATCATCACCAAGATCATAATCATCAAGGTCAATCATGGAAGAGTTCATAATATTTCCAACCTTTGACATTTCTTTTTTCTGCATGTATGTTCTCATCTCCTCCTTTACAGATGGTGGGCATTTTGTGTAATCCGCTACATCCTTAAAACCTCCAACAAGGTGTTGCTTCAATCTAGAAACTCCTCCTTTGCACACTTTCCCACAGAAATTACAAGCAATATTATTACGCACATTGGGGTCTTGCGTTCCATATTTTCTAGACGGGTCAGTGAATGATATGGGGGCCTTTGAACCTGAAGCCATTGTGTTTCTGAAACAGCAAACAGCAGGTATGTATCAATATATTTTGTACTTGCATAACGAAAACAGCAAACAATGGGTATGAGGTATTTTGTTTGAGGAAACAGAAACAGCAAACAGTAAACAAATAAGTTGTAATTTGCGAAAAGCTGAAGCCGGTGAAGCAAAATTCTAGAGCAAAAAAAAACTAAAAAAACGTGGGTTTGTTACCTGGGGAAGTTGCTGATGTTGATTATTTGCGAAGAGATGAAGCCGGTGATTCGGTGAAGAAGCCTGATGAGATTTTTGGTGGAGTAAGAGGTGAAAAGAAGAAAAGAAAATGTTGAAGAAGCCTGCTGATGTTGATTCTTCGAGAGGTGAAAGCTACTTTTTGGAAGACAAGAAAGAAATACAAGTTCCTAGGTGTATTAGGTAACTTTTGAATAAAGTTACTTTTTGCCCATGGGTGTGGCCGACCTATTTCTCGAGGCCCAGGCCCACTTTCGGTTTATACACAGACCCAAAATCAAAAACACAAAAAATCTGCCAAAAAAACCCAAAAAATCTTGTTGCGTGCATCAGAGCGCTACATGCGAACACCACATAATGCGAGCAACGGCGCAATATACGCGCATCATGTAATCGCTACGCATCAGGTGCCGCGATGCGCCAAATTCAGCGCTACGACGCAAAACGCATTATGCGCGCAATTTAAAACCAAGGTGAGAACATGGTAGCAATGAGTATGGTGGAGAAATTGGGCCTGCAAGTGGAACCCCATCCTGATCCATACCAACTAACTTGGTTGAAGAAAGGGAATGTTGTTTCGTGAACATGGTTGGAAAAATCGCTAGGCGCTAGTCGGGCGGTGAGGTGGGGCCTAGGCCTAGGCGGGATTAATCGGATTGGAATTTTTATATGTAATTTTTAGTTTTTTATATATATACACATTTTTATAAGTAATTTTTATAAAAATGTTCATTTTTAAATATTTATACACATATTTGGCTAGAATTGAAGGGGTTGGCTAGAAAATCCAAGGCTTTCGCCTGAATTTGGCCTAAAATTTTAGGTTTTTGCCGGAATTTTCGCCGGAATCTGGCCGCCTAGGCCCGCCTAGGACCGCATAGGACCGCCTAGGCCCGATTCCGATTAATGGTCCGCCTAGCTCAAAATTACAAGTTAAATGGCCGCCTAGCGCCTAGGCCCGGTTTTTACAACACTGCTCGTGAAGTTCTCGATTGGCGACCGCCTAGCGCCTAGGCCCGATTTTTACAACACTGCTCGTGAAGTTCTCGATTGGCGAGCGGTATTCGGATGAAGTTTGGTGTGAGGTTATTCCAATGGACGCTTGCCATGTGTTGTTGGGACGCCCTTGGCAGCATGATTGACAGACGAAGCATGATGGGTTCAAAAACACTTATTCGTTTAAAAAGGACGGTATCACTGTTATACTTGCTCCTTTAGATACTCGTGCAACAACGACCCAACCTGTCATTCTCGCAAAGTCAGCATTTGTGGATTTTACACTCCACACGTCACCACCATTCATGTATTCACCGGTAGTTGTCGAACAAAACCCTCTTTCCTATAAGCCACCAGTCGAAGTACAACCCATCCTTGAAGAATTCCTAGAGGTTTTCCCAGAAGATATCCTCGTCGGATTGCCACTTATGAGAGACGTACAACATTGCATCGACTTTGTTCCGGGGGCGGTAATCCCGAACAAACCGGCCTATCGTATGAATCCTAAAGAATTCGCCGAGTTACACTGACAAGTCAACGAGCTTCTTGATAAAGGGCTTTTCCGGGAAAGCATGAGCCCTTGTGCCGTTCAGCCTTACTTGTACGAAAACCTGGGGGCGCCTACCGGATGTGTATTGACAGCCGGGCCGTCAACAAGATCACGGTAAAATATCGGTTCCCTATACCACGCTTTGAGGATTTATTAGACTAGTTACACGGGTCCTCAGTTTTCTCAAAGATCGATTTACGTAGTGGCTATCACCAGATCAGGATGCGACCAGGAGATGAATGGAAAACCGCATTTAAAACACGTGATGGGCTTTACGAGTGGATGGTGATGCCTTTCGGCCTTTCAAATGCACCAAGCACGTTCTTGCGGTTGATGAACCAGGTTTTTAAGCCCCTCATTGGCCAACGTGTCGTCATTTATTTCGATGACATACTCGTATTTAGTCAAGATATGCAACAACACCTTCACCTTCAACAGGTCTTCACTATTCTTCGTGATCAGAAGTTGTATGCGAACCGGTCAAAATGTCACTTTTTGTCCTCCGAAGTACTTTTCTTGGGTTTTCTTATCTCCACGCAAGGAATCCGCATGGATGAATCGAAGATTGAGGCGATCACGTCATGGCCTACCCCTACATCAGTCCATGAAGTACGTAGTTTTCATGGTCTAGCTTCATTTTACCGACGTTTTATTCGGAACTTTAGTTCCATCGTCGCACCCACGACGGACTGTCTCAAGGGTAACAACTTTGTTTGGACAGCAGAGGCCACTCACGCTTTTGAGGAGCTAAAGCGTCGTGTCACCCAAGCCTCCCCAATTTTGGAGTAGCTTTCCAGGTCGAGTGTGACGCTTCCGGTTTTGAAATCGGCGGTGTCCTAAGTCAAGAAAATCGACCCATTACTTTTTTTAGCGAGAAACCGAGTGACGCGAAACAAAAGTACAACACCTACGATAAGGAGTTTTATGCCATTATTCGTAGTCTCGAGTACTGGCGCCACTATTTATTACCCGGAGAATTTGTGTTATATTCGGATCATCAAGCGTTATGGTATATCAATGGCCAACATAAACTCAATCCTCGTCATGCGAAGTGGGTTGAGCATTTACAGGATTTTTCTTTCGTAATCAAGCATAAAGCCGGGACCAGTAATACCGTCGCAGATGCACTGAGCCGCCGTCGATCCCTCCTCACATCACTACAGATTCAGGTGGAAGGTTTTGAGGTTTTTCGGAGCCTCTACCCCGATGACGCGGACTTTTCTGAAGTATGGCGGGCCTGTCAGGGAGCGCCTAGTAAGGGTTACAACCTACACGAGGGTTTTTTATTCGGGGGAAACCGTTTATGTGTTCCACAATGTTCGCTACGGGACGCTATAATTCTCGAAAGCCACCAAGGAGGGTTAGCGGGACATTTTGGGAGAGACAAAACACTAAAGCTGGTCTAGGAGAGGTTTTTGTGGCCTAAGATGAGTGGTGATGTTAACCGTATCGTCGAC
The DNA here is from genome assembly GCA_023525975.1 of Smallanthus sonchifolius. Lineage (NCBI taxonomy): Eukaryota > Viridiplantae > Streptophyta > Magnoliopsida > Asterales > Asteraceae > Smallanthus > Smallanthus sonchifolius. The sequence goes on along the minus strand of CM042018.1, from coordinate 17,207,123 downwards.
CGTTGTCGCATTTGCCATATTGCCAAAACTCACCATTCTAATGCCGGTCTTTATACTCCACTTCCAGTTCCGGACGACCCGTGGGAAGATGTTAGCCTTGACTTCGTTGTTGGTCTCCCACGAACACAACGACAAAAAGACTCGATTATGGTGGTCGTCGATCGGTTTTCGAAAATGGCACATTTTGCTACGTGTGCTAAGACGTACGATGCTAGCCAAGACGCTCGCCTGTATTTTGCTGAAATTGTTAAGCTACATGAGGTACCTAAGTCCTTAACCTCTGATAGGGATGTCAAATTTGTGGGTCATTTTTAGAGAACACTGTGGAAAAGGTTGGGTTCTCACCTTCACTTCAGCAGCGCCCATCACCCGCAGAGTGACAGACAAACTGAAGTCACAAACCGCAGCCTTGGAAATCTCCTGCGTAGTCTCGTTGGTAACAACCCCCGTCAATGGGATATCATCCTTCCCCAAGCTGAGTTTGCATATAACAGGTCGTCCCACCGTTCTACGGGTATGAGTCCTTTCTTGGTTGTCTATGGCAGGAACCCGTTCACACCACTAGATTTGACTCTATTACCAGCAACTGAGTATTTTAGTGCTGATGGCGAAGAGAGGTCTGCCCAATCTAAGCATATTCACAAACAGATGCGGGAGCAAATCGAGAACAACATTGTCTATCAACGACGTGCCAATTTGCGCAGGAAATGGGTGGTGTTCCAAGAGGGGGATCTCGTTTGGATTCACTTGAGCAAAGATTGTTTTCCAGGGGGACGTTTTGGGAAGCTCCAGGCCTCCAGCCGCGTGCTGATGGTCCTTTTCGGGTTCTGAAACGCATCAATGATAATGCCTATAAAATTGATTTACCGGGTCACTACAATGTTTCTGCTACCTTTAATGTGGTTGACCTCACACCCTTTCTGCCTGAAGATGATGATCCGTTTGACTCGAGGACGAGTCCGTTTGACTCGAGGACGAGTCCGTTTGAAGAGGGGGAGAATGATGCAAGGGATCCAGAACAGTCAAACGGGTCTGATCCGTGACTGAACCCGACCTGAGTTGGATCCGCGTCTGATGCGGCTGAAGATCGAATGATTATTTATTTGAAGATTATTTAATTAGTATTTTGAATTTTCTAGTTTATCTTGTTTGACTTTTAATTTGGGTTTGTTTCTATCGGGTTGTTAGCTATTTTCTTGGATCTGGAGATTTTATATTGTGGGTTTTTTCAATGAAGTTTTTGGTTAATTTTTTTCAAAGAAATTGTGCTTTGATTCTGCCTGTGAACTCTCGATCCAACTTGTGTGCTCAGATTAATTGCATTAGATATTTTTCCGCATTAACTGCATAGCTTTGAGCCTCTGTTTTAGACCCTATCATCTTAGTGCGCTTCTCGCTTTTTAAAACCAAGGTACATGTTTCTCCTAATCTGATTATTTTGACCCTCAATAATCAGAGATTGAACTTAAATTTATTGTAGTGACTTTAAGTCCCAAAAACAAGATGAAGTATAAATATTAAGGTACTTTTATAGGGAACATATCTATGCAAATTCTAAATGTAGCAAAATATTTCGTGTAATGAATTGAGTCATAGATATTTAGAAAGTTGTTCAATGCCCTTGCAAAAAAATAAAAAAAGAGAATAAATTCTCTTGAAACAATGCTCATACAACAATCTATTTCTAATGGGTCACATGTCTGTGCATGATGCTCAAATTAGCTCTGGATTGTTAAACTCTATATTTACTTAATAAATTTTTTGTTTTCATTTTCATTTGAAGAATGTTCCACCTATATTGAGGGCAGTGCTTAGGCAGAATGAGAGTATTGTAACCTAAGTTTATTTCATAATTTTCTCAAGTTTTTCTGCCATGGTTGGAAGTGGCTGAACAGCCATTTTTGTTGATTTAAATCAAATCAAGGAACAATAGATCCAAATGATCCACCAAAGGTAAAGTTGAAAAATGGATTTAAAAGAACTTGTGATTTTGAAGCATAGAAATGTTTCTAGTTGTTCTAACTAAGAAGATGTTGGTATTACATATTCTTTTAATTTTGTTTTTAGGATAATCTTATATCACTCCCATGAGGATTAATTCATGATTACATGATGAATATATATATATATATATATATATATATATATATATATATATATATATATATATATGATTACATGATGAAAAATGGATTTAAAAGAACTTGTGTTTTTGAAGCATAGAAAAGTTATATTTATATTTATATTAGGAGACAGTTGATTTGTTCTTTGCCCCTTAAAATTGTATAACATAAGAAACTCTTATTAGTTAATTTATAATTGCTACAGAGATCAAATTTGCAACGCAAACATGCTACTACTTGTGATCATAGTTGTCAAGGCGCAAAGGCCGAGCCCGGAGCCTAGTCGCTAGGCGCAAAAAAAGAGAGGGCTTTTTTAAGTTAGGCGCATAGTATAAGAATACCATTTTTAGGGGTTTTAAACTTGTTTAGGGCTAGTTCAGGCTTTTTTAGGTTGATTCCGGGCCTGATTAGGGGTTTTATACAAGTTCCGGCTAATTTTAGCAAGTTCTGGCGACTTTTTAGCCGGAATCTGGCCGGAAAACTCACCTAGGCGCTCGCTTGAGCTTGCCTTTGAAAGAAAAGCCCCAAGCCCCCAATTTGCGCCTACCTCTCCACCAGGCCCTAACCTTGCTCCTGGCTGCGCTTCTGCGCCTAGGCGCACCACGGCACCAGGCACGCGCCTTTGACAACATAGCTTGTGATTGATCATAAGACTCATAACTATGATTTGTTTTTCTTTTTTACCTTTCTTATTTTATCTGTGTGTTTGATGAAAATAATTATTTAAAATTGATTTGAAATCAGATTTTTCTAACAATTTTCTGTATAGCTCAACTACTTTCTCCATTCCTAGTTGTGCTACTACTAGTAGTTTTAAAATTAATTTGAATTTATTTGATTATTCAGAAAATTTTTTTTTAACTGCATCAAAAGGTATAACTTATCTTCTTTTGTTCTCATATATTTTGCTAATATATATTTATTCATATTTCTGTTGATATATAACATTAGTTTTTTTTGTTAGATTAGTGACATGATTTATGATATTATTTTTGTAGGTTGTCGGCCAATCATCTGTTGCTGCTGATAATAGCTTGAAAAATACAAGGTAATTTCATGCTATCTGCATGTTAAATCTTATTTATATTGTGTTCATAGTTTCTGTACCTCATTTTATATTCAGGTGATGGTAATGTTTTATATATTTATGGTTTTGTAGGGATAAGAATGGAGATGATATTTTCGCCCTTATTAGAGATAGAAAGGTAAAATTACTCTCTTCTTTTTATGTTTTCTTGATCAGTGTTGCAAAAATCCCGATTAGCCAGCGATTAATCGTTAATAGGCATTTTACCTAGAAATTTTGCCCTAATCGAACTAAAAATCGCTAATCGGTCAAATCTGGTCAAAATCGGCCCTAGGCGGCCCTAATCGGCCAAAAATCAGCCACTTCCCTTTTTCCGGCGAGATTCCGGTAGGGTTCCGGCGACTTTTAGGCGACTTTCCGACGAGATTCTTGTAAATTCCGGCTATTTATAAAAATGTGTGTATATATATAATTTTGAAAATTACATATAAAAATGTGTGTATATATATATAAATATGAAAATTACATATAAAAATTCAAATCCGATTAATCCCTAGTCGGTACCCACCGGCTGACTAGCGCCTAGCGATTTTTACAACATTGTTCTTGATTATATTATTTGTTTCCGTCTAATAAACATACTTCTAGTTTGCATATTTCTTCATACGGGTAACAGGTTATCTCTTGCTTTTGGCATATATGCAAAGGAAAACAACTTTTCATAGTGGTCTAACAATGCCTAAATTGACATCTTCATGATAATTTTCTTCACTTGAATATATACAAAAATATAAATTGAAAAATTACAATAAATCGTTCACCCAACTTAAAGATCACCTTATATCTAGAGGGGCTTATAATACATAACCAATTTTTAGTAGAGAAGCGCTTGTACATAATACATGACAGAAATAGTGGGAGAGAAAGCGGTTATGCGGTTACATAACCGCCTTATGTATCATAGTTAAAGCAATAGGTGTACGTGCTTATGCGGTTCTCGCAGTTCTCTACTTCAAATTGGTTATGTATTGAACGGTTCTCTATGTCTGAATAGACTAAATCGCTACAAAAAGACTGTCCATGCTTGCCTATCGAATCTTATGACGATTTATCTTTATTATAATGTTGTTATAAATCGACTCAAATGCTATTTTACTGATGCTGTTTCTTTTTTTTGTAGGTTCAAGTTTCTGAGGGTACTTCTCTTTATGCCCAATGCCGCTCATGGTTAAAAAATGGGCTTATTTTGGAAAAACCGGTATGCGTGCATCTTCTCACTTCTGTTAGCATACAATGCATATCATATCAGTAAATTAAAGCCATGAAAACGAAAACAGGCTAATCAAATTATTATTTGTGATGGCTTAATATGCACAATTATTGACCACTTTAGCAAGTCGATAATGTTCTTTATAACAATCGGATTATTGTTTTTGCCACTTTTACCACTTCAGTTACAATTTATGCATTTTTTCCTATGCCTGCCCTGTTAATAATACTTTTTCAAGCATATATGACATCATACTACTTTGTTTACTAGCATGTATTATGAATATTTTGTAGCATTGGTTTTAGTTTGCAAGATCTTTTAATTTAATCATTAATAGGGTAGTTTAATTTTTAAATATTTGATATGTATTCAAACATTTCTGTTAACCTTTGTGTAATCAAAAGTTCCGTTTTTTGGGATTGAGTGAGTGGTAACTCTGATCTCTAATTCATGTCATATATAAAGTTAATTTTTTAATTTTTCTTGTTCTGATATGTTTATTGATTCTTTTTCTTTTTTTCTTATTTCTTATTTCTCTTTTTTGGTTTATTGAGCTTCTTTGATTGTATATAGAGCTTAATTAGTTAGTTGTAACATTGACCTTATTTGGTTGTACAGAAAGAAAAAATCTCATAAATAGGGCAATTCATGTTTTTTATATTATTGAATTATGTGTAATTCCTTTTATTATCTTATTTTTTGGTATTCAAGTATATCAATAAGGTAAATATTATCTACAATTAGTTTATAAATATTATATAATACCTGGCGCCTAGCCTAGTGTACATGAAGCTCTAGCCTCGGTTTTTGGGACCTAAACGCCTCAGAGCGCCTCACACTTTTTAAAACCAAGCCATCCAAAAAGTCGATAACTCAGTTACCAAATACATGCCATCAGCTAATATCATCTCCAGAATCAATCAATGACTAATATTTGATACATTTATCTTTTACATGCATGCTTCAGTGATATACAAACCAGAAACTGTATATGCATGTGTTGTGCTTGTTCATCATGTGTAATATAAAATTAATATTTAACCTGATGCCATGCCATCATTGATAGCCACAAGTGGATCGCGAGAAGTCTCTTCCAAAGCCACTGCCCGCATCCATGGTAGAACCAAGAAACGAGGATGACATGGAAACAGAGGAGGTATGTACATATGTACACTTGTATCTTGTTTTTCAATGTCACTGAGAAATGACCATTTTGCCCTTATTTGGTTTTCAGAAAACCGAAAATGTCGAACACTTGTCTGCCAAGGAGTTGCTGCAGGAGCATGTTAAGCATGCCAAAAGGGTTCGAGCAAGGTATATATACTCGCTTTCTTACTTAATTCGTTTGTAAACCAGTGTTGCAAAAATCAGGATTAATCGCCAATTAATTGCTAATCGGAGAGTCACCTTGGAATTTTCATGTAATCGGTCCACTAATCGCTAGGCGGTCCAAATCAGTCCAAATCGGCCCAAAGTTTTTTTTTTAATTTATCACTTATTCTTTAATAAAATTACAAGTTTTATTCTCAAAGTTACAGTTTTATCTTTTAACAAAGTTGACCAAGACTTTTACATGTGTGTGCATCAAGATGTATATATAGGTTTTTAGGTTGTACATATATATTTTTTATTTATTAAAACATATATAAAGCTTATTTATAGCTAATGTTTTGGTAAATAATTCTAAAAGCATAAAATTCCAATCCGATTAATCCCTATTAATCACTAGTCGATACCCCACCGCCCGACTAGCGCCAAACGATTTTACAACACTGTTGTAAACCAAGCTTTGTCAAAGTGTGCAATTCAATTGACTCTCAAAAAGTCAAACTTTAAACATGTATTATGATATTTGTTGTTTATTTGCAGATTAAGAAATCAAAGGCTGCAAAGAATCGAAAGGTACAAAGACCGTCTCGCCCTACTACTGCCCCCGGTTGTGGACCCACAGCCAAAAACCGACCCGGGTTCTTGAAAACGAGCAGTATGGACATGTCATTGGATTTTATGATCATTACTAGGATGTTGTTGAATTTGTCTTTGGTTTGTTTACCAAAGGGTGGATGTTGTACATGATGTAGTGCTATAGTTGATGGATCTAGGATCAAACCTAACAAAAAGAACCCAACATCTATGATATATGACATGTTATTTTTTTTAACAAAACGATTATAATTGGTTTGATTATTAAATTTGGATAAAATATAATATTGGAACAAAAATGAATCAATAGATGAAATATAAAAATATTATTATTGTATATTTGTACATAAAATGATTAAAATGATAGAAGTATATTATTTAAAATTGTTAATAACTAAGTATGTTTAATATTATAAACTAAGATCAAAAGAAAACTCCCATGAATAGTGCCACATCCACAAATATTTTGCCACGTAAAGTTTTTTTTTAAATATTTTTATTTTCAACCGTTATACTAGTTTTATTTTCTATTAATTTTGTTTTCCTTTAATAATTTTTGTTTGTTAACTTTTTTCAAAATATATGTTTTTAGTTTTTTTCGTCAACGTTCCAATATATACTTTTTTAAAATGGAGTTGTATTCAAAATTGAGTTTTTTTATATCGTTGCCTATAGCGAGTGGCGTTACCGTTGTGGTACCGTTATGAGCCTAACCTATTATGAGCGAACAACATCATTGTCGGTATTGGTATTATCGGAACCCGTATTTGTATTCACTTTTTTGGTTTTCGACGACCCGAACTGGTAATTTTTTTTATTTTTTATTATTTAGTTTTATGATTATCTTTTATTAACATTATTTTTACCGCTATGCCTACGTTTTCATTTAAGATTTATTAATGATGAGCTCGACACCCGCCACAAAGCGCGGGTATAACCATCTGGTTAATATTATACATATACCTTATATAAAATAGGCTATACAATTGTATAAAGAAATGTAATGCCAGGTCAGTTTTTAAATAATATTACATTAATTTGTGGATAACTTTTTAGTTGGATCACTTTTTAAACATCCATATGTTAATTTGTGCGGTTTGTTCATCCATAATATTAAATTAATTTTATAATTCTTAAATATTTATTATTTATTATTTATAATTCTTAAATTTTCATTATTTGTTATTTGTAATTTTTAAATCTTTATTATTTCTTACTTTTCTGATGGCTAAAAATCCAATATACAAATATTTATAGAAACTTGCTGGTTTACAATTTGAATTTATTAAATCCGTATAATATATGAGTTTCAAACCTAGTTACTTACAAATAACAATTTTACAAATCTATCATTTCTCCATCGATTTTAACTGATATTCAGATTTAAAGTTTTATATAAAATCAATAACTTAAAAAAAAAGATTGGTAATCATGATTGCATCCCCACCAATTTATATTCTCAAATATTAAAAGTCCCTTTTGTCTTCTATTTACTTTTACAAATTTGAAGGGATGCTATATCCATCTACTTTATGAAAAAGAATCATTTGATATGCACAAAATTTCAACTTTCACAAGTCACAAATCATTACCAAATGCATGAACATCATTTGGGGATCTTTTTGGAATTTTTAGGTTTTTACTTTTTATCCTTTCTTTCAAGTTGGATTATGCATAAAATTATAGTGTGAACCAACTTTTAGCATGCCCTTAACTTTATGGATAATCAAAAGTTGCCCCAATTGAAGTTTTTATGTTTTACAAACCAAGGCAATCAACTTGATCAATTTGAGAAACCCAATTTGTATAAATGGGTTAAATATGTATGCTTCAATCTAGGTTTTTAAAGAGGTTAAATTGTATAAATGGACGATCCCCTAAAAAGGAGATTTTGCCTAAGTAGCTTAAAAATGATTTAAAAAAATTAAGTATCCGGCTCTAACGAACTCCGATTAAACTCATTACAGCGGCGTTGGAACATGCTCGTCGAACCCTAAACACAAATCCCTAAACCCTTAACCCTAAAGCTAAATCCTAAGGCTAAAACCTAAAAACTAAACCCTAAAAGCTAAACCTTAAAAGCTAAACCCACAAACCTAAACCCTAAAGCTAAATCTTAAAGCTAAAACCTAAAAAACTAAACTCTAAATGCTAAACCCTAAAAGCTAAGATAGCAAAGCTCGACGAGCTGGTTCCAATGCCGCTAGAATGAGTTCAATCGGAGTTCGTATGAGACGGATATTGAGTTTTTAAAAATCCTTTTTAGACTACTTAGGCAAAACCCATTTTTTATTTGATCCTCCCTCCAAATGATACTATAGTAGCAGTTTCTCATGACTACTTGGGGTTCTTTAAATAAGATATCCATGTTTATTTTTCCCCCCTTAGTGAAGATGTTTTTTACTTAGGTTAACTAGTCATATAGATATGGACATGACAATATTCACTAACATCTGCAATGGGAGGGCAAAGGACGTCTGTGGGCTGAGGCGGCTCCATCGCGGTAGAGAGAGGCGAAGGACGACATGAATTTCCAAGGTAAAAGTATGTGGCTACGAACGGCCACATATGGTAAAAGGGAGAATGTCAGAAAGTTGACTTCACAATACCTTTTGTAAACATTTCTTTTGTAATAACTGCTCTGAATATGTTTTTAGGAAAAAGAAATTTGATTTCACAACTCCATTTTTTCACACCAGAAGTAGCATAGGTATTAGATCATATTGTAATTAGTAATATTAGAAGGTAGCTTTATGTAAATATGGTTGCTATATATAACCTCTCTTGTAAACCTACACATTTACACACACTTAAGGTGTTTAACTTGGTATCAGAGCCTCTTTGGCTCTACCATCGTCGCCACCACCGATTGTAGCATACAAGGCTGTCGTTGTTCAACCGGAGCATACAAAGCTACCAGTGTGATCTGTTATCTGATGTTGCATTGATTTTCTGCCTCATTGCAATCTTCCCACTTGTTTCCCACCTTTTTATGCTTTTCTTGTTTCTGCTGCTGCTTATCGTTGCATCTTCTTCTCTGCATCCTCTTCTCTACAACTACAGCCGCCACTGCAGGTCAGAACCCTAATTTTTATTACAAGTTTCGATCGGAAGTTTAAGGTTTCGATTGAAAGTTTACAAGTTTCGACTGAAAGTTTACAAGTTTTGACTGAAACTTTTCCCATGAAAGTTACAACTTTCGACTGAGAGTTTTAATCAAAATTTCTCAAGTTTTCGATCGAAAGTTCAAGGTTTCGATTGAAAGTTTACAAGTTTCAACTGAAACATTTCCGACGAAAGTTTCAACTTTCAACTGAAAGTTTCGATAGAAAGTTCACAAGTTTCACTCGAAAGATTACAAGTTTCGCCGGAAAGTCACAAAACTTTCGCTCGAAAGTACCTACAATGGCCACTGTTACTACATTTACCCCAACTAATAAAGCTTCCCACAACTCACACAAGTTTGCGTTCACTCTCTCTAACAAACTATGGCTACTGCAGAACAATGCTTGAGCCATTTTAAATCACCAACAATGTAAGGCCCCAAACCGGGCACCCCACAGTTGGTTCTCATCACCGGGTATCCTCTTTAAAAATGCTCATTTTATTACAAAAACAATCAGCGAAAGTCTTAATTAAAATAGTCGTATCCTTTTAACTCATTATCGATCTTAATCTTACCTTACGAATGCATACACACCAATTCGAGTAGCACCGCTCCCATGCCAAGATATCTCTCCCGTAAATGCACCTGCAAAATAATATAACGTACATACAAAGTCAACTACGCTAAGTGAGTTCTAACAGTTTATTTTAAACAGAAATGTTTCCATCACAAATATAATTTAATACAACTCAGGACATTCCCATCCTTGATAAAACGGTTTATCATTTATTAACATACCGGTAACCCCTATTACCCACCTTCTTCCTATAAGGGTCCAACAACCCGAGACTCAACCCACAACCATAACCCAGTAAGTCTTACCGACTTGGATCGAACGTTCTATGCTGCTAACCCTAGTCTGTCACACGTATCAACATGAAATCTGGTTAACTCAACCAACCCCTAGACATAGACCTAACAAGCCCTAACCGAGACTCTCACAAGGTCCACTAACACACCAGTCGTAAAACACGACATCGTTCTAACACAACAATCAATCTAATGCTTAACACCGAAGCAATAACATCATAACATAATGAATATATTAGCACTTGCATGCAGTTAAATCAAACATAAATGCACACAACAATTACCTTCGAAGGATTTTTTTACCTACCTCGTCACAATCGCCCGAGAACCCCTTTTCAGGTTTCAATATTGCCCTCACAGGGCCCCGTCACATAACACAGTATGACACCTGCCAAAATTCTGATCTCAATTTTTTCCCGGAACTCCTAGAAAAATAAATTAAGAATTTTGACATTTAAGGGGTGGTTAACGGTCCGCTACAGAGTAAAAGAATCTGGCCGCCTAAGGGGTGGCGGAGCGCCAACTGCTTGGCTAACGGTCCGCTACGGATAAACCATGGCTGGCGGACCACCGGCACCAACGCTAACGCCTAACGGTCTTCTACGTAGGTCCCTAGCGACCCTCTGCAGTTGACACGTGTCTTGACACGTGTAGGGCATGCGTCAGCATGCGTGACGCGTGGACGGGTTGCAGACCGCCATGACTTTCCCACACGGTCCGCTACAGACGCGTGTTACATCTGCCCTGCATGGCAGCCACGTGGCGTGCATGCGGGCAAGGGTAGGCGGTAGCGGACCGCCAGAGAACTTCCTCTACCCTTGAGCCATTCCCGAGCCATCCAGCCGTCTCGACTCCCAAGCCACTCTTCCCAGTTCGACTGACTTTTGTTTATTAACCAGTCTCAAGCATTTAAGAAACAAAGGAGCCCGAGGAAGGAATAGAGGCGTTAGTTGAAGTACTAAAGCCTTAAGAGTTGATCCTAGGAGCCGAGTAGCTCTAAGTTGTTATCCATCAACCAATCGACTTCCAAACTAAGGTGAATACTTGTCTTTATCAAAGATACACGTTCTCAAGGTGAGAATGAGCTTTTCAAAACAATTTATAAGACATGATTGTGCAATAGGCACCTTCATTCAAAATGATTAAACGATTTACGAAAAGGGCAAAAATGATAATTAAATATTTACTCATAATAGTCCCAGAATTAGGGGTTATGTTCAACCCTTGTGGACATGATAAATCCCAGAATTAGGGGTTCTACCCCTGGGGATATGATTACCCAAGAAGTGTACGTAAATTTTGATCAAATATTTATACTCGCTCCAGATCCAGTAGGGCTGGGCGGGGTTGGCTTGTATGTCGGGTGATTGCGTAAAACGCAGGAGTGCCAATTTGGCCGCGTAACCTCCGTGTACTTGTCCAATGTATACAAATGGATAAATCAGAAGAAAGTGATATGATCACTAGAATCCACCTATGAAATGTTTAACTGTTTAATTAAACTATTTTTGCCATGTTTATGAAAATAATTTGAGGTCATAAAGTATTCACCAGCATGTAGCTGACGTCATTTTCAAATGTTTTCAGGAAAGGAATGAAATGAACTCATCGTACCGGGACCGGCTACGGCCTGAGTCCCGATGACAGTTTTGTTGCACAGCTGGGTCAGGCCACACATCTAGACCCGTTGCAACCCGAAAATATGTTATTACAGGTCGTGCATTGCATAGAAAGAACCTGAAGAGTAAACAAGGTTAAGGTGACCGAAGGACTACGTTTTTCTTAGGCAGATTACCTCTTTGTAAACCTACTGACTTTGCGTCAGAGTTTTGATTTGAAATCAAATGTACAAACGATCGGGTTTTCATACCCAGTTATTTAAATAAAGATAATCTTATGTCTACACGACGAGATTTCGATATTTACAAAACCAACCCCTGAGGTTGAGTTGAAACGATCCATTTTCAAACGTTATTCCGCTGCACAAAAACAAACTCTGAAATCAAAGCAGGTACCAAAGGTGCCAACGGATGTCGCAGCCCGGTAACGTCCCGGGGGTGCCGGGGGCGGGGTGTGACACACAGTGACACACTCGTCATCTATGATGACTACCCAGCCACCCACATGGTGACAACACCTGAAGGACCAAATCCTTCCTATCACCATTGACCGTATACACGGACAACAATTGTAACATTTCTGCTTTTCGCGTACTTGTAACGCTTACCATATTCGTGAATCAATGAAGTTTGAAACCCTCATCATAACTAGTGTTCACATCATACTTGAAACATACCTATTTCATTCACATTATACTTATTACATGGTCACATTTTGAATGCAACGCTTAGAATTGCCTTAAATTGCAACTTGGACCGTTAAATCGTTTAATAACTCGTTTACCGACACGAAAACTCACCCACTACCAACTCAAAGGCAATTTATCAACCATATGTGCCTAACATAGTTATTTAACTCATTCAAGTTGTCACATAATTCAAATTGATGCCCTAGTATGTTAGTTAGTACTTTCGTGCGATCGTTCGCCTTTTAAACCGCCGTTAGCTGCGTACGGTCCACACCCGACAAATTCGTCTAACATGACATTAATTTATGTTTTAAATGTTTAACATATTCATTTCATTAATTAAAACAAAGTTTGTTTGCAAAACTTTCCTTAAATAAGTCCTGAAATTCAAAAAAACGATCAAAAACCGCGAAACCGAACTGTTGGATCAACCATGATTCACCTCGTCTATTTGTTCAAGGATCTCATCTCTTCTAGCTATCAAGGTGAGATTTCATAGCCCCACTTTATTCTAATCGTTTTGAGGGAAACATGTACGCGTTGGCACGCATTAAAACACGTTCGTTTTCAAACAATTCTAAAACAAGTGAATCTTATATGTATGTGAATAAATGAACACAACATGATAAATGTTAAACTTGCAAATCCTTAACTTGAAACTTTCAAGCCAACGGTAGTACAGATATGGGCCATAGGATGGAAATCGCTTATACTTTATGGACAACTGATGGTTGAACATCTTATTCGTTATCAGTGCAACTTGCAAGTTGTATCACTTATTCGTTATTCATCATTTTAGGTTGGATTTGCTAATCATGTGTTTGTTTTATTTTACGTACTATATGATGTTCTTGAATTGTGAATTGTTACTTTTGCCAAACTTACGATTTTATTAAACCTGTGATTTCTCACCAACTATTTTTAGTTGACACTTGTTTTTCGTACATGTTTCAGGTGATTAAGCTCATGATAGGTCAAGCAAAGGATCACATAGGATTTGCCTAGATATTAAATGAAGAAACTCTGTTATAAGTTGTTTTGTCTTTTGAACATGTTATTTGGTTGGTTTAAGTTGAGATTTATGTAATGAGATTTTAACTCTATGGAATTTAATAGTAATCATCTTTATTGCCTTGTGTTCTTTTATTCAATTTCGTCACACTCCCGTGTTTCCGCCTTGGCGGGGTGTGACAACAATGCAAACGTACAATTCAACAAGTTAAATACCATTACACTACATAGACATGTATTACCACCCACTACCCTTACACGGATCACCTACATGTGTAACCAAACACATCCTCTAGACGTATCATAACGTCTAGACCTAATCCCCGACTCACTCCCACAGTCAACACATGACATATTAGTGTCATACCGACACCTAACCCACCCCAACTCCTAATTCACACAACCTAGGGACACCACATAGATCCCCTTAGTTTCATTAATACATAATTATTTCGTAAAACACTTCGGGTTTAATCATAACTCGTAATACATTCGTTTAATATAATAAAACAAGCGAGTATGTACAATAGCCCCAAAACAGTAAAAAGGGGATTAGAAACTCATTGGTTATGCTGAGCCTCGGTCCTTGCTCTGTAACTCGTTCGAAACCCAAACCCATCAAACGCGTGATCACATGATAAGAATACTTCCTACCGTACGTTAAACAATAGTGTGAATAAATAAACCCCAACGCTGGGTCTCAAGTGCTCGCCACCCCCACTTCTCATAACCCATCTACAAGGACACGTGATTCGGGTCGTACTTGACCCCCTTAGGGATCCGTATACCCAGACCTAGGTTTCCATTCATGCACGTGCGTGACCATGCAAGACCTAATCTTACGAGAATACGAACTGGTTTCCTTACATGCATGCATGCCATGCAAATGTAAAACCCTAACCACGAAATGCCAAATCCTTAGCCCCGCGATACGTATGTACTCGAGCCATTCTCCTCCCGTGCATGCACACGTGTAAACACGTTCATGCAAACCCTAGCTTTCCATTATCATCAACATCCAGGTTCACCACCGTGAACACTAACAGCCGTCGGCCTCCACTATTCCTACCGATGATGTCAGTCTAATGGTCTATAAAAACTAAACAAAAACTAACTTAGACACTCTATTTAAACTCTAGAAATACTCTAAACTAGACCACAATGACAGGCAAGTGTACCTATCAATTGTAATACAACCTAATGGAAGTCCCGATATCGAACCCACGAGACATAGACACTAACAAAAACTAGACTCCGACAATTAATGAAAAGATATTTGGTTTGGGGGGAATTCTACGAACTAAGATTAAACTAATCAAAAGCAAACTAAGAACTAGTGACAACTAACTATCAATCAGAAGATCAGGTGAAATCAAGAATGTAGAAAGTACTACCCAGGTAAGAATCCTATTTGTAAACCTCGGATTTCTCTCGGCTATGGTAACTTTGATGGAATTAGGGTTCTAAAGTATGACACCCTTAGACAACCTAGTGGATCACTGATCAATCTCCTGGTGTGACCAGAAGGAAACTCTAAAGAATGTATAACGCTCACCAGCTAGTTGGATCACCTTTCAGTCTCTCCAATGACATTAAAGTACCCTAAAGATAGATCACCTTTCAGTCTCACTATCCCAATACATTCAAAGAATGCAAGGGGTAATCTCAGAACACTCGACAAGACACGGACTAGCAAGGATACTAAGAAACCTAGGGTAAACCTCCTTTCAGAGTCTTTACACCTAGACACCTAACACCAAAGACTAACCGACTATCTCTCACCTTTCAGTTATCGAGATAGGTAGAATACTTAGCTTTAATAAACTCTCGATCAACGCTCCTATGGATTACTTAGCTTTAGAAAAACTATAAATTAATCACAAACACACAGTAAGTGACCTAAATATGCAACTATAACTGAAAGACATTCAACTAGAAGCATACGGAACAATGATCAGTCATAAATCAGAACTAGATACGCATACACAAAAATCCAAACTTTAGCAAATATTCATCAAAACCTAGGTAGTATCTAAGTGTTTAGCCAAGAAACATGATCAAACAAATCAAATCAGTAGCTAAACTCAAGAACATAGTATCAATTGAACTAATTAAACACAAAATCATCAATAGCAAAAACCGAACAATTAATGTCTAACCAATACAATCTCTAAAGCTCCAAACTTTGGCTTCCCAATCCTTCTCTGCTCCCAAAAACGCCTAAAATCTCCCTTCTGACGGCTAAAAGTTGAACCCCTCACATTATGGCATTAGAATCTTTAAATAACTCGAATTTAGGGTTTTGCCGAATTTTAAGATGTTTGCGTATCGCGAACCAAGGAAGGGCATTTTTCGCGTGTTGCGAAAGCCAAATTAGTCGGGCCCAAATTTCCGGTTCCTCGCGTGTCGCGAACATCTAGGCCACTATCTTCACGTGGCGCGAAGACCAGATTTTCATGATTTATTCTTCTTTTCAATCCCTTTCCTCGTGTGCTCGATTTCTCTAGGATTTAACCTTGATTTCTGCTTCTTCTTCACACGAGTACCTGTAAACACAACCCAGACTCAGTACGAACCAAAAATGAACAAAAACTAATACAAAACTAACTAAAACGCACACAAAATAGTAGGATAAATGCATGTGTTTTGTAACACATCAGCCGACCACAGCCGTGGTCACCCTCTCCGGCCACCATGCTGTTGTCCCCGTCGTCGTCATTATCGACTTCCATCATCACCATCGTTCACTGATTGCGACTTCCACTATCTCTGGCAACAACCGCCATCACCCGCAGCCGCCGTAGCCGTCCACCACGGCTTCTGTCTTGAACACCACCAGCTCCTGCCGGCCTCCTTCGGGCCCCTCGCTGTTCCGGCCAGCCGGATCACACCCCTCCACAGCCGCCGGGTCAGCCGCCATCACGGCATTCGCCCCCACCCGACCACCGTGACTAAAGTCGTCCCCACTAATTCCTCATCCCAACTGAGTCGTCACCGGACCATCGTGCTCGTCTTCTTCTTCAATTACCATAAACTAAACCAAAACCTTAATCGGGTCTCATGCACAACCGTAAACGAAAGGAAAAGGAAAAGGGTTAGAATGATGGTTACCTTACGAAGTTCGAAAGTCGTTGGCGCAGTCCCGTCGTCGAACCGCCGTTGCCCACTTTCGTCTGGCCACCTCCTCTTTCTCGCGGCTCCTTTGGTTGCCGTCGAACTTCCCTAGACCGATTATGGTCTAGGGTTTGCACTAATGTGGTATTTAAACCACTAGGATTTACATCCGGGTCCCTGTGTTTCCATCTTGTGCATTTCGACCTCAAACCATTCATTTTAAATGATAAAACAACTCTTTTCTGGCGTTAGAACGCACCTCAAATGGCAACATTACAAATCCCTTTATTAATAAAGAGTCGGGTCACTCATTACCCCGAACCGTTAGTTTATGAAATTTTTGGGATGTTACAAGTCTACCCCCTTAAAAGAGGATTCGTCCTCAAATCCTGCGTCGGCTCATACCAACACCACTCGCCCTTCTAATCTAACTGGTGCCTCCAAAGTCCTTTGGTTCCAATTATTCACTTTCATATACGCCACCGTTGCCATTACTTTTTCCAATACGGTCACCATCCTTGGTGCTCAAAGAAGTCTTCTCCATTGCTCGCTTTCAACTTTGGGACTTGTAGGTTTCACCTGTTCATCCCTTCACTACCCGTCCTTGTCAACTATTACTTAAACAGCACAACATCGTCAATTATCTGCTTGCTTATCACGTCTTCCTAATTTGCTCATTGGCACCCTTGCCGTCATTCCTTGTATAGTCTTGATAATCCCGTCACTCCGACAGTCATCTCCCTAAGTAAGGTTTCTCGCCCTTCAGAATAGGATCATTCATCATTCTTCTCGTCTCATACTCTAATCGCCATGCTGCGATGATTTCTCAAAGCTCAGGTAACACTGCCTTACTCATAAATGTACTACCTCTGTCCTTCTCAGATGATCTCCAGGAGCCTGTGCAAATCTACTCCGATTTCTACAAAATTTCTCCACCAAGTAGATTTACTTCATTTCCTTACATTCATCGCGTCTTATAGGTAAGCATTGCGTCACTTATCACTAGTGTTACGATCCCCGTCTTTCGATGATCTCCAAAAGTTCGTGCACCTCGATCATGTCCATTCTGAAAATCAAACATTGTGTCCTCCGATGCTCCACAAGAGCTTGCCCTTAACTTAGTCGTATGTGTATCGGAATAGGCATCCCTTTTCCGGGAACTCATGTGCGAATCCTGCACTTGTCCCTCCTTTATTTCACTTTCCTCGTCGTTGTTTTATCATTAACATGCGATCACCGACCGCGTCTCCTTTGTCGTATTTGAACATGAAGTCCATCTTAGCATAAGCCTCACCTATTCGTCGCCTCGTTATGAAAGAACATCACCGCTCTTCTGTCACCACACGTCAACCAAATCCTTCATACGAAATGCATCCTCGAAGGCTATCACGTCACGTCGTCACTCTGCGCTGAAGTCTCGAGCATCGTAATTCTGATCACACCATAAATATTTACCAATCAAGTGTTCATGCAAACTCTTTCTACATCATACTCCCAAATTTCCGTCCATTGGCTTTGCGCCCCGAAATTCCGAGATATAAGTTTAGGCATCTCATAAGAGCACCTCGCCGATCATCTGGAAAAGCGTCAAATCACCTCGCACCTCCTCGATATATCAAGCGTTGAGAAAAAAATCAAGAAAGAAGTACTCTACCGGAGAATACACTACACATCCTACTCTCGACCATTAGTGTATCAAAAGGACATTTAATCGTCATAACATAAAACACACTAGGTCCTACATACCTATATAGGTATATAGTAATCAAAATTTTCGACTCACCCACTACACCTTTCTAAATTGTTAAACCTGAGTAATTTCATACCCACATGACATAACTACTGTCATTCGTAGTTATACACAAAACCTCTGACCCCTAACAATGTCATCACATACTCATACCGATTCTACACAATTGTGCCCTACCCAGGCCATACCAATGGTTCAGAAGACTCCCTACTCGGTCTAGACACAAGACATCGTCACGCTGTTTATAACACAATTGTCTCACATTAGACATCATCATAAGCACTCATACATACATAAAATGTGAAGCTATCACCCTACACATGTCAACACTCATACATACAAAAGATGTATGAAAATTTCTTCACTTAGGACCCCATCCTGAACATTCACACAAAGTGCAATACACCCATTGCACTCCAAACATCACCTAAACATTAGCACATAGGTGACTGATATGCCTAAATTATACATGTTTTGCATGGATAATAATCCCCATAGTATGGTACTAATTGAACAAAAGCCTTGCAATTGACACTTAAAACATTTATATTTTACAATTGCATGTTAAACGATGTCCTGAGATAAACAAAGCAAAAACCACCCAAAAACATCAAGAAATTAAGCTTTTAGAAGGATCATTCCCGAGCTTTGACCCCCAAGAAGTCAACCAAGGTCAACAATAGTCAAACAAGCAGCAAAAAGACACAACTGGGAAGCAGGGAGGGATGCACGACCGTACATCCCAATGCACGGGCGTGCATTGCCCTTCCTTGCTCCCCAAGGACTGTAGTACCCTGCCAATTGTACCCTTTGATTCCCAAGGTGTTTGCATGCCCGTGCAAACCAATGTACGACCGTGCATTTCTCATTTTGAGGCCTATATATAGATGGCCTGGGTTCTTCATTCCACACACCTTACCACACCTCAATATAGATAGAATTACTTCGTTTCAGTAGTCTAAGAGAGTAGAGAGTCTCTTCCACTTTGTTCGCAATAGGGGAGCCTATGAAACTCAACATTATGCTAGTTCGTATGGCCATTCGTGGCTAAACCCTTTGTATTGCTTGGGTGAAGATGAAGTATGTTAATGTTTAACTTATTAATCTAATGGTATGTTTATGTTCTTTAGTCATTCGTTCTTAAAACCATCTTCATGATGGACTTTTTATTATTACTTGATTTAGTCTTTACACTTGTGAATGTTCTTGATTTTAAAGTGGAAGACCGTAAAACTTTTTTAGTCAAACTTCTCTTGAAACTTGTACATCTTTATACAAGCTGATTTTGATAAGCCAAAGCTTGATTAATATTAATAAGATCATACGTATTTATACGAGCTTGGTATGAAACTAAGAGTTGGTGAACTCACGTTGGAAATGGTACGTCTTTATACATGGTCCCATTGTTGCACCGCCTCCAGGTGAACAAAGTCTAATCACTCTTTTAATAACAATAAAAAGTGTTTAAGTTTGATGTCTCAAACCAACTCGGCGATATAATCAAAGAGTTAAGGGTAACGATGTCCCTAGCTGGGAGTCCTACCATTTTATTCTAAAGAACATAATTCATGAACTAAATGTTGTGAGAATGAGGCTGTAGCGGTGTACCGTTCGCACATTTGTATTAGTTATACCATCGGATTAGTTAACATAACATTATCATATACCAAGCGGATTCAAAGCCCAAAGCAATACTCGTTGTGATCTAATTATTCTCGAGCTACTTACTTTCCTGTTATTTACTATTATGCTATTTACATTTCTGTTACACACTTCACACACATTTTAATTTCTGTCATTTACTTTACCGTCATTTACTTTTATGAAAAAATTTTCTTATTCACAAGAACACAAAACCCACTCACTAATTAAATCGGCTAAACGATAACAAACGTTGAGTATTGGAACTCGACCATGTCCATTGGTTCGATACTTGGTTCTTACCTAAACTATATTACGTTGCGATAGGTACACTTGCCTATTTTGTGTGTTTTAAGTTTGAGTATTTATCATTTTATAAATTTAAAACCTGATCTCGTGAAACCATCTCAACTTTTATATATATTTATATTAAAATACCACGCAATCAGTGACACTACCTTCAGACCGTAGACACATGAAAAATTCAAATTTATATCTTTACAAGTCTACTCAGACAATCTAACCCACCATGCCCTAGCATGACAGAAAAGATTACATTTAATGCAAACTCATGTCATTCAAAATGTAATCACATAATCACACATTACCGCACAAAATCAATCACTACAACCAAAATAGTACTCTATCACCAACCAAATTATCATTAATCATGTTCAAATCATCACGCGGTAAAACTCCAAATCAATGTCACAATCGAATAATCTAAAACTAACATAAGAATCTCGTAACATAATCGTCTAAAAAATCACAACGTCAAATCACTCTAACCCTATCGTGGCAACTATCGTAGCAACTAATCATCGAACATGTCGAAGTTGTCTCCCACCTTCTCTTCCTCATTAGACTCCTCTAGCCATCCGTTCCCAGGTCTTGAATCTTGTCTCGGAGGTTAATGTCTGAGTGCGAATGCATTCCTCCCCCTCCAGCCACTTCTCCTATAGAAAGATCCACAGACTCTGCCTCTCATAGCTGTTTCGAAAGTACCGGGGCATTAGGTGCCGGTAATTCCAAAATCACGTCCTGTCCTAGGAGCTCTCGCTCATCCACTACCACTGGTGGTATTACCGTCAAGGGTACATGCGCTAAGACCCGCACCCCTCTAATGGTTACCGTGCTAACAGCAGCCGTTGTCACACCCCGCCTTAGGCACCCCCTGGACGTGTGTGAGCTCGATTGGTACCTGTTTTGATTTCAGAGTTGATTTATAAAATACAGCGGAAGTCTTTTCACATGGATCATTTCATCAAAAATCTGAACCTTGAGGGTTGCTTTTGTGAATATCAAGACTCAGTTGGAAAACAAAAGTCTTGTATTTATATTCATAAACACAGGGATTTAAATACCCTTTTTCATGTTGATTACAAAACGTGTTTGAAATCAAATACATCTCTTGTCTCTTATGGACAAGTTTCAAGCCACTGGAAATAGTACTATTCATGGTTGATCAATCCTTTGGTCCTATATCCTTTTTCTTATTTTCTTCAGGATTATCTATGCATGAGGCTTGAGAATCCTGAAGAAAACTTTGGTCCCAAAGCAGTATCCCAAAGCACTGGAAACAGTCTACATAATCTATGATCTATAAAACTTTGGTTTGCACCAGAGTCAAACAAAACTCGAGCGTAAATATCATTGACAAGAAATGTACCCGTAATGACATCAGGCATACTTGCTACTTCATGAGTATGGAGAACGAATGCTCGCGCATTCTTCTTTACTCCATCTGTAGGTTTTGGACCCGTTCCATCAGGTTTTTTAGCTTGGGAATATTGATTTTGATGTGGACGGCTTCACTACACTCAAAGCAAGTGATTTGCTTCTTCCTGAAACAATTCTCTGTTTTGTGACCGGACATCTTGCAAAAGTTGCAGAAAAGTCCCGTACGACATTGTCCTAAGTGCCTTTTTCTACACTTGGGACATTCCGGAATGGAAGAGTTGTTTCGGGGAGTAAAATTGGATTTCTTTGATCCACTTGGGCCTTGCCCAGATTCCTTTTTCTTCTTTCCCTCCTCCTTGTTTCTAATCAAACTGCTGGTTACGGATGCTCCTAGATCCATAACATCATCAAGATTTTCACAATTTACGACTTTGACCATGTCGCGAATTTCTCCAATCAAACCCCAAATATAACGCTTTATCAGGTTTGATTCAGGGGTAGCAAGATGTGGAACTATTCTAGCATATTCAAGGAGTTTGGTGGAATACTCCTGATGATTTGTTCCTATCATCTTAAGACTCAAGAATTTTTCTTCTATCTGTTCCCTCTCATTCTGGGGAACATATTTCTTTTCTACTCAGGTTCTGAAAGCATTCCAGCCCATTGCATAGGCTGCTTCTCTTCCTTTGGCAGCAACAATATTGTTCCACCATTCTAATGCTTGGTCCTTGAATAAATTCGAGGCATAAAGAACCTTGTCTTTTTCAGCACATTTGCTGATAGCCAGTACGAATTCAGTCTTTTCTATCCATCTCAATGTGGCAATTCCTCCTTCTCTTCCAGAGAAGTTATATGGCTTGCAGTTCAGAAAAATTTTGTATGTACAACCAACCACTTTCCTTTTCTTTTCTATATGACCATAGTTATTACCCATACTCTCATTTTCAGAAGAGTCATGGTAATATTCTTCTTTCCTAGTCTTCTCGGTCTTATGAGTTGCGAAACCTTCAAGTTTCAGAGTAACTGGCTGGGACTGAGTGATAGTTCGGGTATGCTGGGTTTGAGAATTGACAGATTTTTGATTTGATGGCTGTGCCGATAGTGTTATGGGTTAAATTTCGAGCAGGATCCTGAATGATGCATGATCAGGAATCCAAGATCCTGATAACTTCGGTATCCTGAATATTAATGCTACTAATGTCTATTTGTCCTCTATTTCTTTTATATGCGCAGGTAAAACGTGTTGACTCGTTTTGTCCTTGAAAAATCGGACGAGAAGTCAAAGAGAACGTGTAAAACTTGCAAGAGAAGCTCAATAACGGTCATATTTGAAGACCGAGTAAAGCTCCGGATCCTCGGAAAGTTAGTTAGGAACATTTTTTGTATTTAATCAGCGGCTTGATCGATTAGCAACACACACAAACACTTAGCATTATCAAATACTTGCAAATAAGCTATGTAACACCTAGATCTCGATCATTTGCTGCTCACACTTGTAATCTTTTTACCATTTATTCAAGAAACGAGGCAGGTGTCGATTGTCACCTCCCGAGATTTTATGCCAGAGATCCTTAAAGATCAAGAGCTTTCCTCGTAAACAACCGTGTCATTCTTTACGTTTTTGTATTGTTTCACATTGATTTTACAAGCACACTACCTCACTTACGAAATTTGGTTTCAAAATTAGTTTACATAAGTTTTACCCGAAACAATTTGGCGCCCACCGTGGGGCAAGTGGTGCTTTTCATCTCTAAATCTTTGCTAAAATTTGTGTTCAATCACTATCTTTCGAAGCTATTTTCAAAAATGTCATCCCAAGCCAAAAATATTTCTGTTTCTGCTCTGACTTCGAGCTCTGGGTTGGTCAACCCTATTCATCCTCCTCCATTTAAAAAAAAGCGTTAATTAGCTGAAGAAAACTACTCCTGCGGGTTTTCGGGATCTGGAATACCTGCTGGTGGACCTGTGATTGTATCAAACAATGATATCCTCGATCTGTTCTCGGAGATGAAACAACAAATGGAACAACAGAGGAAGACTAACCAAGCGCTATTTCGGGAGATTGAGAAGATTAAGGAATCAAAGAAACTAGTGGAAGTGACGACCCCGCTGCAACCAAGGATTTTGGATTTTAATTATTCAGGATCCCCAGGAATCTATAAGGGAGACTTTCTTCCCATGCAACAGTTGGCCCTACCCCGACTGTTAGAGTTACGACAAATCAGGATCTTGGAGTTACTCCGGGATCATCATTTCGAAATCCTCAGAATGGTAACACATTTAATCAATTTTCGAATACTAACGAATTTGTGCAGGAGACAGGAATCACTCCGTCCATGGCCAAGGAGTTAAAGAAGTTGAGAGAAATGATCTCCAGTATACCAGATGTGGTCCAACCTATACCGGAGATGTCCTCTACTAGTCATAGGATCTCCATATTCGCTCCACCGTTATGTGATGCTAAGATCCCCAAGCGCTTCCAGACTCCTAACATGAAGTTGTACGATGGAACTACAGATCCTAAGGAGCACGTCGCGCAGTACAGGGAACAGATGGAGATAAACCCCATTCCTTTGGACCTAAAGGAAGCCTTCTTATGCAAAGGCTTCGGCTCTACCTTAACAGGATCAGCCCTGAAATGGCTACTTAACGTTAAACCTTATTCTATTACTTCGTTTGCTCACTTAATCAATTTGTTTAATAATCAGTTCTCTTGCAGTAGGACCTTTGAAAGGTTAACAAGTGACTTATACAGGATAACTCAGAACAGCAGAGAATCCCTTTGGGATTATGTCAGCAAGTTCGATGGGGAATCCCTGGATATCCCGAACCTTGACGTTGCCACTGCAGTCCAGGCCTTCAAGATGGGACTGCAGAAGTATTCTCAATTTTACAAAGACCTTGTTATGAATCCTTGCAGGAACCTTGATGAAGTCAGGAACCGAGCATTAAGGTTTATTAGGCAGGAAGATGATAAAAAGATCCAGCAAAGGGTGAATGCTCCGACAAGCTACACTCAACCTATCCGAAAAGATGAACCTGCACCTTTCAAGTCGTACAGATCCAAGCCGTATTCTAAGCCGAACAATCATGGGGTCAACACTGTAGAAGATAACAAGGACGAGGAAGAATATCCTAAGTTGTCTGAATAATGTTTTTCTCTTGATACAACTGGTTTGCTATTTGCTGATCTTAGAGAAAAAGCCAGGTGGCCTCGCAAATTTGAGAAGAAGTCAAGAGGAAGAGATAAGTACAAGTGGTGTGCATTCCACAAAGACTTTGGCCATATAACTGAGGATTGTATTGTTTTGCGGAAGGAGATAAGTTATCTCCTGAGCAAGGGATATCTCAAAGAGTTTCTAGGCAAAGGAAAGAACAAGACTAAGGATCACGACACGATCCCGCAAAGAGCAAAGTCCCCGCCGCTGGATGCCATGGTAATAGGTTTTATATCTGGTGGATCTGATATTTATGGCACTTCTTACTCTGCAGCAAAAAGGAATGCCAAGGAAGCGAAGACAGAACAAGGGGAC
This sequence comes from Smallanthus sonchifolius, assembly GCA_023525975.1. NCBI lineage: Eukaryota > Viridiplantae > Streptophyta > Magnoliopsida > Asterales > Asteraceae > Smallanthus > Smallanthus sonchifolius. The sequence continues at coordinate 17,181,767 of CM042018.1, read as the reverse complement.
AGGCCTATCAGAACCTCCAGATTAACTGAAGAAAAGGTGATCTCTTTCAATGTAGACGACAGAAACGATGTACAGGATCCTCATCACGATGGTCTAGTAATCACTCTATACATTGCAAACCACTTCATCCGGAAGATACTGATTGACGGAGGGAGCTCGGTGAACATAATTCATCATGGTAGTATTAAGCAAATTATGAAATTATTTCAAAATGGGGATCCCGGATTCTGAAATTATTTCAAAATCCTCAGTTCTGGTAGGATTCAGCGGAGAAGTCAAAAGCACAGTCGGAGAGATAAAACTACCGATATACATTGAAGGGGTAAATTCTATTAAAAATTTTTGTGTAATAGATTCTTTGTCTTGCTATAATATCATTTTAAGAAGGCCATGGATACACGATATGAAGGCGGTACCCTCAACATACCATCAGTGTGTCAAATTGCCAAACCCTTGGGGAGTAGTGAAGATTAACAGTGATCAGCAAGAGGCTAAGGATTGCTACACTTCTTCGATGAAAGCCTCCGTCAAAACCAGGCAAGCATAGCAATTAAAAAAGCAGGCCAGGGATGTTCTAGAACCTAAAGAATAGGATGTTAAAGAGGTATCCCTGGATGTTGAAAATCCAGATGTAAAGATCCTTATAGGGAGCAATATCCCTAAATATATTGAAAAAGATATCATGAACTTCCTGAAGGGCAGAAAAGCAACCTTCGCATGGAAGTACGAGGACATGACAGGTATATCCCAAAATATCATAACCCATAGACTTGGAATTGACAAAAGTTTTAGGCCAATACATCAAAAGCGAAGAAAGTTTGCTCCTGAAAGAAACAAGATCATCCAAGAAGAGGTGGAAAGACTTCTCAAGTCTGGAATGATAAGGGAATCCAAATTGGCTAGCCAATGTGGTGGTGGTCCAGAAGAAAAACAGGAAGTGGAGAGTTTGTGTAGACTACACGGACCTCAACAAGGCATGTCCTAAAGATCCCTTCCCATTACCGCACATAGACTCAATGGTGGACGCTACAGCTGGCCACGAGATCCTGACTTTTATAGATACCTCTTCGGGATTTCAACATATCCAAATGGAACCATCGGATCAGGAAGACACCGCGTTCATGACTCCTACACATATCTATTGTTATATTGCTGTGCCTTTTGGTTTGAAGAATGCATGTGCTACATATCAAAGGCTCATGAACATGATGTTCAAAGACAAGATTGGAGACACTATGGAGGTCTACATAGACGACATGGTGGTAAAATCAAAGAGAGCTGAGGATCATCTCAGGGACCTTAGAGAAGCATTTGATATCCTGGACCAATACAACATGAAGTTGAGATCTTCCAAATGCCACTTCGGAATGGGGGCAGGAAAGTTCCTGGGCTACATGGTAACCAAGCGAGGGATAGAAGCCAGTCCAGAACAAATCAAAGCGATCATCAATCTGAAATCCCCAACAAACACCAAGGATGTATAGAGACTAACCGGCAGGGTAGCAGCACTCAACAGGTTCATATCGAGATCCTTAGAAAGGTGCAAAGAGTTCTACGACATCCTGAGGAAGAACAAAAGATTCGAATGGGAAGAGAAGCATGAACGAGCACTCCAATCACTGAAAGAATACTTGTCATCGGCTCCTCTATTAATGAAACTAGAAGACGGTGAACCATTATCCCTATACTTGGCAGTATCCCAAAGCACCGTAAGTGCTGTACTAGACAGGGATCACGAGGGGCAACAACATCCAGTATACTATGTAAGTAAAAGTTTGCTACCAACGGAAACCAGGTACTCTCATTTAGAAAAGTTAATTTTAGCTTTAATAATGGCATCAACTAAAATTAGACATTATTTTGGAACTCATGCTATTCATGTTAAAACTAATTATCCTATTAAGTGTGTCTTAAGAAAACCAGAGATGTAAGGAAGGATGGCGAAATGGTCAGTCAAACTCAGCGCCTATGACCTAATATATGAACCTAGAACAACAATAAAGTCTCAGGCAATGGCGGACTTTGTGGCTGATTTCAGCAGTGATATCCAACACGAAGCAGATCTTGAAGTCCAACAACTAGAAGAGTCGAAGGACGAATGGACCTTATTCACTGATGGTGCATCAAATGTAAGAGGAACAGGTCTGGGAATCATACTAAAATCTCCACAAGGGGACATATTACCCCAATCCATAAGCTGTGAGTTCCAGGCTACGAATAATGAAGCAGGATATGAGGCGTTGATAGCAGGATTGCAATTAGCCAGGGATATCAAGATCAGGTATCATCAGGTATATGTAGACTCATTGTTAATTGCTAATCATTTCAATTGTTCATATGCAGTAAAAGGTGAGAAACTAGCCAAATATCTCACAATAGTTAAGCAATTATCCATGGAATTCGAAACTTTTAACATTACACAGGTGCCTAGAGAAGATAACACTGAGGATGATGCCTTAGCAAACCTCGCTTCAGCTCTTACAATAACAGAAGGTACCAAAATACCTATCATACACATTTTGAGCCCAACAATCAAGAAGGTAAATGAAGTATCCAACACTGAAGAAGAAGCAGACATTCGGGATCTTGAACCTATTCTAGGATCCTGGATTTCACCTATTAATAAATACTTGTAGGATGGTGAAATCCCAAGTGATGAAAAGAACCACAAGGCTCTTCGCATGAGGATGTCTCGTTTTATAATTTTTGAGAATGTTTTGTTTAGAAATTCAATTGCAGGTCCATATTTAAGATGCTAGCAATGACGAATTACTTCTCTAAATGGATCGAAGCTGAGGCATTTGTCCAAGTCAGAGAGAAAGAAGTCATCTCCTTCATCAAGCGCAATATCCTGACAAGATTTTATAGGTCCCTCGGGTGTCTCGGATCGTCACATGCAAGTGTGTTCCTAGTCGAACAGGGTGCGGAATACCCGTTACTAGGTGGAGTATCAATCAACACAAAGTAAACCGACAACAAAGACACAAAATACTTTCAAACTTCGTCTATTGATAATCACAGCCGGTTACAGAGAGAATGAGTGCGTACATACCTTCTGTCAGTAACAGCTATATATACTAGACCTGTTGCCTGCGCACTTAGCAAGTGCGCAGGGTTTAACTCATGCGTACTTAGCAAGTACGCAACCTTTGTTCTTGCGTACTTGCTAAGTACGCAGGATATACATCCTGCGCACTTACTAAGTGCGCACAACACTTAACATAAACAGACAAGACTAAGTACATACATATGTGATTACAACTCGATAATCAATACAAACAGATACTTAAATACAAGTACAAATACAAAAAGACAAGTACATAAGCTAAGACAACATCCAGAGTGTCTGTCATACAAACATGCTTCAACAAAGTCCCCCTTGACAACAACTCTGGATTGTCTTCGGTCTTCAAACTCCACCAGCTTTAGCTTCCATCTTCAGCTTGTAGTCAAGGCAGAACTTGACCAACTTGTTGTATCTTGATGCTTGAAGCTTTGTCCACTCGTCCGTGTGGATGTAGAATTTGTCATTTAGAACCGTCATATCTTTCACAGAGAAATTAATGAAAGTGATTTCATCAAAGACTCTGATCAGTTCCTTTGGCACCAAACTTCCACTTTCAGACCTAATCTTTCCCATTACCACTGCCTCGCCCGTCTTTGGGTCCACGTACCGGTACCACATGTTACCAAGGATATCCTGAGATAACTTGCTCAGGGGAATCCTGGTTTCACATAGCACTGGGTTATAGACCAGTTTCTTTAGGCTTCTGTTAGTCACGGGATGTCTGAAGTTCTTGTCCCGGACTCTCTTGGGCATCTGAGGCTTAAACATCTCAAAGTTCCCCGATCTTCCCTCTTTCTGTAGTGTTCTACACAAACCCATTGCTGATGCATGACTAGTGTCACACAGCAGCTCACGGTTTGCGAGGTTCACCAGATCGTACTTTGGCATGGAGCTGAACGCTTCACTGGTAGGTTTCAAGTATTGAAACCCACCAGCCCGTTTAATAGGGAACAACTTCTTGTCGCCATCGAACTTGACAGACAAGATCATACCTGTAGCTCTATGTTTTTCTATGATGGATGTCTTCGGACAGACAGGAGCTTGATCCTTTGTAAACCAACCAGGCGGATATTTACTTTTCCACGCCTCTGGATCAACAGGTTTAGGAACGGTGGGAGAAGCTTTAGTCGAAGCCTCAGTAGTACTTTCGGGCTCGACTGAACCTGTGTTAAAATCAGCTTCATCAAAGGCTGGAGCTTCAAATATCTCTCCATCCTCAAGCTCGTAAACTCCTTCACTATCCCCTTTGGGAAACTCTACCATAACATCCTCATCTTCTACATCCCATTCATCATCAGACTCGATCTCTCCTTCCTCCAGATTGCTGAGGGCATCGATCTGAGCTTCTTTGGAATAGTCTGGCTTAATCAGTAGAATGGCCTCATCAGATAGGTCGTATAGCACTTCATCCGCAGACGATCACCTCTACTTCCAGAAGCATCTCCGCCTTCATGTTGAGTGGACTCCCCCTCAGCCATAGGCACGGCAGAATAAGGAACAACCGCCCATGCTAACGATTGCCTTCATGTTGAGTGGACTCCCCCTCAGCCATAAGCATGACAGAATAAGGAACAATCGCCCATGCTAACGATTGCTGCTCACTTCCACCGGCACCGACTTCAGGATCCTTATCCTGGTCGTCACCCTTAGACAGATCATCTAGGTGACAAGCCTCATTACTACCTGGCTTTGTCGGTTTATCCTTCTCCTTCAGCAACTCCTTAATCTTCTCCCCCCTGAGCAGCAAGAGTTTTGGTCATATCACAGACCAATTTGACCATCATATCGTGCTCTTTACGCTGCAACTCATCAACCGCCCTTTCCTTTTTCGAAGACGCTTCTTCATCAACCAAAGAGTTAATCTGACCTTGTTGCTTGTCAGACTCCTCCCTTAATTTCTGTACTGTCTCTAGTAAACCAGCAACTTGAGACTCCAGGGTAGCAATCCTTGCATCCCGTGGATCTGGATCCCTAGATGTAGAGGCTCCGACTGTATGAGTGGGAAAAGTGAAGATGTCATCAAAGTCTAACCCATGGGTGAAATCACCATATGAAAAGGGTTCACTGATTGGTTGAAGGGTGGTAGTTGCAATATTGGTTGGGATTGAAGTTGGTATGGTAGATGTTGCAATGGTGGTTGGGGTGATAGTGACCGACTCAGTGAGGATTAGAGTCGTCATCGTCACCTAGACAGGTTGTAGTGGGAGGGATACTATCACAGGAACCTCCTTTGTGACAATAGCAGCAGTTACTTGACTTGTGACACGTGATCGCCTCCCTGTCCTTTGATATAGTTGCGTGAAAGTTGACGTAGAGGTTGAAGCAGTGCTCACGGTCTTAGTGACTTGTCGCCATGCAACACTAACTTCTACTTCTCTAGGGATACCCGCAGATGGCCTATCCCCCCGACGTTTGTTAATACTTTCTCGTCTCTGTCTTTGTATAGCAGCATCTGAATCAGATTCGGCTTCATACTCACTGCTTGTACTTTCTTGTCTCTTTCTTTTAGAAGACGACTCGGGAAGGGTCACCGCTGTCGTTCTTCTCGGGTGTGATTGGTCTGGTGCATCATCAGAATCAGATGAATCAGATTCTGTTTCTTCGAAGTCAGATTCTTCAGCACCAACACTTCCTTCTTCTTCTTCGTCTCCTTCATTCTTAGATTCATCATCAACTTCAACTTCCTCCTCTTCCTGTTGTTCATCACTGTGTTCACTGAGTTCTGGCTCCGACTCGGGACTATAACATCTGAAATTCTCTTGGGCCACATATGCTTCGTTGATTAAGTGTCCGAAGAGAGGAGTATGCACAGGGGTAGGTTCTACACCGCCTGGCTTTAAGAATTGAGCAAATACTCTCTTATCCACTTGCTTCACTTGTAATCTTTCCCTAATTTCCGGTAGATTTGGCAACGCATCATTGATTAGCAGCTGGATAAATCTTGGATATAACATTAATCTAAACTTCTCCGCCATATAGATCTGGTCAGTTATGGCCTTGTATACGTACTTAGAGAAATTATAGCCCTTGTTGAGAGATAAACCCACCATTGCAGCCGCTAAGTGATGACCCATGGCATCCTTGCCTGCTTTCCTTGAAGAGATGCACATGATCATGATGTGGGCAAAGTAGCGCCATTGACCAAGTACCCACATCTTCTTGTACGAAGCATAATCCGTTGCACTGACGTATCCCATTCTCTGCCTCCAACAACCATCGGCAACGTAATCAGGATAGGTAATTGGGTCAGTTGCAAGATCCCAGAACTGTAACACCCTCCTGATGGTGTCTTCGAATATGGCTATCTGTTGATCTGCTACAGTAGCCCTAATGATGTTCGGGGTTACTGTACAGTCATGATCTGCTGTTGCCCAAAATTGATCCATGTATGGTCTTGATACGATAGGATCTGCAGAGATAGCATAGCTGATCTTTGAGCGGTTCAGGAAATCAACTATCTACCTGTATTCAAGTGCAGCACCCTTCCACTCGGGTTGTGTCAGAGCCAGAAGATTGAATTCGCTGGTAAAAGCACGAGCCATCACTGCAAAAACATATAATGAACACAATTAGAACAAGAATGATTACTAGAAATGTACAAACATGACACGGTATATCACATTCACAAGGAAGAAGTTTCCAGACTTAGAAAATATTTGCAATTTGCCTTCCTGCGTACTTAACAAGTACGCAGGGTTTATACCTTGTGTACTTAGTAAGTACGCAAGAGTTATATCTTGCGTACTTACTAAGTGCGCAAGGTCTAACACTTGAGCAAAAAACAGACTTTTCCAAATCAAAGAATGGTCGAATTTGATGTTGTTCAAGGTCACCACAACGTCAAAAAATGCATTTAGAACTCATGGGACCAAGTCCAACATCAAAATCGGGCTAAACCAAGTCAATTTTGACTTAAACCGGACCTGACCTCAATAGACGGTCAAAGCAAGGTCAAATCCCAAATCGAGCAAATTAAAGGACGAATTAAAGGTCATAGAAGTTTGATTATATATTTTAAACATATTTAGGTGTTAATTTAGGTCAAGCAACACTCAGATTTGTCAAAAATCAAGAACCAAAACCCTAAACTCGAAGAACATTCAACCGGTCCAGTAACAGTAGATCTTGTGGATGAAAATGGCTAAGATTCTCACCGAATGGTTGTTAAGTGAAGGTGAAACAATGACCGGGACGAAAAAGCCGTTTGGAATCACACAAATTTTTGAGGAAATACGGATTGGAGGGAATAGCACAGTGGGTTATTTGAAATGAAATCAAGTCTGAAAAATTTTCTAAGTCCACTATATATACCCACACATTCGGGTTTGCGTACTTAACAAGTGCGCAAGACTTAACTCTTGCGTACTTGGCAAGTACGCATGACTTAAGTCTTGCGTACTTACAAGTACGCAAGGTTTAATTCATACGTAATAAGCACATAAACAAGTAATTCAAGTTGGCAATATTATAAGATTTGAAACCATAAGCATCTTAGTATCATGTTCTTGTGTGTTAAGGTAATAGTTATTAATATACAACGTGTGCCCCACAGTTATGCTATGAACTTACTTTGCACTTATGTCAAGGCATCTAAGATTTTCCCAATGATTTTCTAAATTTCCAGAATGAGGCTACATCAATTAGCACAGGAAAAATCAAACAGAATCCATAAGGATTATCAGGAATCATAAGATTCAGAATCGAGTGACTCATTTGTCTTGGTTTCATGTGATTTCTTCAGTGAATATCGGTATGATGATTCAGGATAATGAATATGGTGTTTGAGGATTTAGGTAAGGGGATCCAACTTTTATCTGGATTTGAATTCAATGAATCAGGAGTGATTCAAGGGTAACGGTTGATGTAAAGACATGCCTTGATTCAATCTCTCATTGCATACTTGTGAGTATGGGCAGTGAGATGAACCACATTAATTGTGCTAACAATCTATCCCAAAACTGGTCTTAGAAGAAAATAATTTCCAAAATCTAACATCCTGTGTCCGATAGTGATCTTTTGCATTCTTTTACGCACACACACTAGCAAATATGGGTTCAAATCACAGTTGTAGTATTGATTTAATTTCCACCCTACTAATAATTCAAAGATGCTTACAGCCTACTGACAATTCAAATTACTTGTAAATAAGCAGATTAAAAACATAACAATTTAAACAATCAAGTAAGCATGACGCAATAATTTCCCATATGTGCAGTCTAGGACGTTTAGATCATTTCTAATGTACTATCATTTCCTCTTTTCTCAAGAGAACTTTGAAATTTTCTAGTTTTCTATTTTGTTTAGATTTTTGTAAAATATTTGAAAATTAAAAGAACTATACAGAAAACTTAAAAGGAATAAAATTTTACTTTCATGAATTGAATTGATTTAAGAAAAAACAAGTTTTCACTCCGGATTGAGCATTCCTATGATGTTGACAAGATATTCAAAACGTGTTCGATCAAACGCCTTAGTGAAAAGGTCAGCAAAGTTGTCATCCGTGTGAACCTTTACAAGTTCAATGAGATGCTTTTCAGCACAATCACGGATGAAATGGTGACGAATTTCAATATGTTTAGTTTTGGAATGTTTCACAAGGTTTTTTGTGATGGACATGGTGGCATTGTTGTCAATGAACAGTGGAGTTCCATTGAAGTTTAAGCCGTAGTCTCTCAATTGCTGCTGAATCCATAATATCTGAGAACAACCACTCGCTACAGCAATGTACTCTGCTTCACATGTTGAGACAGAAACCGTTGACTGCTTCTTACACTGCCAGGAAACCAGCCTGTCTCCCAAGAATTGACATCCACCTGAAGTTGATTTTCTATCAAGGTTATAACCGCCATAATATGAACCAGTATAGGCTTTGAGGTCAAATGACTGCTGCTTTGAGTACCAAAGACCCAATCGGGGTTTCCATTTCAAGTATCTGAATATCCTCTTGACAGCTATCATATGAGACTCCTTTGGTTGTGACTGAAACCTTGAGCACAAACATACAGCAAACATTATGTCGGGCCTTGAAGCTGTGAGATACATGAGAGAACCGATCATCCCACGGTACAATTTATAATCCACATCCTTTCCATCTTTGTCTGGATGCAAACCGTGATTGACAGGGATAGGTGTGCCATAAGTACTGCTATCATTCATATTGTATTTTGACAAGATGTCCAGCACATACTTAGTTTGATGTAGATAGATGCCATCCTCTCTTTGACTGACTTGCAGACCTAGGAAGAACTACAATTCACCCATGTTGCTCATCTCAAACTTGGACTTCATCACCTGTTCGAATTCCCTACACATCTCTTCATTTGTAGACCCAAAGATAATGTCGTTGACATACACTTGTACGAGTAGAATATCACCTCCTGCTTTTCGAATGAAGAGGGTCGGGTCAATATGTCCATGGTCGAAACCATTTGACAGTAGATGTTTTGAAAACGTCTCATACCATACCCGAGGTGCTTGATGAAGACCATAAAGTGCTTTGTCGAGCTTATACACTTTATTGATATTATGCGGATCTTCAAAGCCGGGAGGTTGAGTGACATAGACCGGAAAGCACTCTTCACATCAAGTTGATAAACCTTGAAGCCGACATAGGAGGCATAAGCCAGAAACAGTCGAATGGCCTCAAGTCTAGCAACCGGGGCATATACTTCAGTGTAATCCAAGCCCTCTTGTTGATAAAATCCTTGAACAACCAACCTTGATTTATTATTCACTACGACATGACGATCATCCATTTTGCACTTGAACACCCATCTGGTTCCAATTGGTTCTACGCCTCTTGGCAGGTCAACTAAATCCCACACATACAACTTTTGGAATTGGGACAGTTCATCTTGCATCACCTCAATCCATCAGTTGTCAGCGAGAGCCTCCTTCACATTCTTCGGCTCCAATTCGGACATGAATGCAGCATGCAAACATGTTTCCATGATACCAATGTCAAGTATCTCAGTGTACAAACTGGTGTTCTCAGCAGTTGTTCTATTACGAGTCTGAACATCAGCATGAGGATCACCAATGATGTTGTCAATTGGATGATTCTTATGCACTCTCGTCTTTGGTACGTGCAGTTCCTGGAGATTTATGTCTAGATTCGTGATCAATTCCCCCATATCCAGTGTTCCAGAAGAAGATGATTCAATGTTGATTGGATCAGCCGGAGCTTCATTTCCTACACGTGTGTTAGGATCAGCTGGAGCGTCATTTCCATCAACATGAACAACTTCAACGTCTTCACTATCATGAGTTCCAGATGCAGATGCAACATTGGAATCGGGAGTTACAATAGGTACAATGGCACAGGTTGAGAAGTTGGAGTCATCGCTACCATTAAAGAAATCGTACACATTTGCGGCATCATCGGCAGATAGATCAGGAAGGTTGAAAGACTTGAATAGCGCATCATAATCGAAACCACAAGCTGGACCAGTTGGTTCTGGTGGAATGCTGTGTTTACTGCAATCCACTTCGAACCATTCCTCGATAGTACGAGTTCCTATATTGTACACTCTCTTGCATGGTGAATTGGCAACATATCGTAAGAAGATGCCTTCCACTGCTTTTGCATGAAATTTAGATTTTCGATCTTTGTATTGTAGCAATAAGGAACAAGGACTACCAAAAGGAACTAGGTAGTCAAGGCTGGGAGGTCGATTGTTGATCAACTCATAACAGGTCTTGTTGTGCCTTTTCACAACCAGAACTCTGTTCAAAATGTGACAAGCTGTATTTACTGCTTCTGCCTAGAAAGTTACAGGAAGCTTTGCATCTAACAGCATTGTCCTTGCAGTCTGATCAAGGTTCTGTTCTTTCTTTCTGCAACTCCGTTATGCTAAGGTGTGTACGAGGCACTAAATTCGTGATGGATCCCTTTCTTGAGACAGAAAAGCTTCATCAAATTATTCTTGAATTCAGTTCTGTTATTACTCCTTATTCTTCTAACCTTCAACTTGCAAAGAGATTCCAAGCTCAAGATCAGGTATTGAAGAATGTCAGCAGCCTCGTCCTTTGTACCTAAAAAATGCACCCAAGAAAAACGTGAGAAGTCATCAGTTACAACTAGACAGTATGACTTACCTCCAATACTCCTGATACTTATGGGGCCAAACAGATCCATATGTAATAGCTCCAAAGGGGTATCGATGGAGTTTTGGAGCTTGGGCTTGTGAGACTTCCGTTACTGTTTACCCCTTTTACAAGGCATACAATCATCTGCAATGGCAAATCTCAGCTTAGGAACACCGGTTACCAAACCGTTTCGGACAAGATGATTCATTTTTCGATAAAAGATGTGTCCGAGTTTCCTATGCCACAAGGTTGAGTCAAGCTCTGTCGCTTTGGTAAGCAAACAAGTAGCAACTGATGTGGTGGTTGTTTCCACGCTCATATCGATCTGATAGGTATCATTCGTTCTTAGCGCACACATCAAAATCCAGTCCTTAGGAACCTCAAACCCAGGTTTGAGAATTAAGCATTCAAATTTGTCAAACATGACTGAGTACTCCTTATCACACATCTGAGAAACACTCAACAGGTTAATTCTTTAGCTGCTCGCAGTAGTTGACATTGTCGAAGCTAACACAACCATTTGAAACCACGCCTTGAGAAGTAATACTGCCGCCCTTCTCGCCTGCAAAGGCCACATAGCCACCTCTGAATGATTTTACATCTTGAAGCAGTACCATGTTGCCTGTCATGTGCCGGGAGCATCCACTATCTACATACCAACGATTAGAGATAGTTCCCTTCGGATTTCCATGCACGAGTCACAAAAAATTAATTAGTTTTGGAGACCTAAGCCATGGTGGTCTTGGGTCGTCCGTCTTTCTCAAAATAAACTACTTCAATTAATTCACAGTCGTGACTGCCAAAAATGGGTGAATCTTTAGAAGACTTGGGACCAGGAGATTGAGAACTTTTAGATTTCTTGTTCCAGGACCTTTTCTTTTGTTTTACTAGAACAGTCGGCTTGCATTCAGAAGCACCATGTGAACTAGTAGAAGCTTCACCTGATTGAATTCCAGCCAGTTGTTCTAGCTTCCTCAATCTCTTGTTCCTTCTTATCCTCTATGGCTTAGAAAGCTTAACCTTAGGTTTGTCACCGGTTGGTGCACTACCAGAGGTAGACACACATGGTTTAGTAGGTTGCTTTTCCCTTTTTGAAACAGATGGCTTAGCCTCAGATGTGATCATTGGCTTCACCATAGGTTTCACTGGTGGTTTCACCACATTTGATATGGGATTCTTGGGTTGCTTCACTGGTGGTGACTTAGAGATAACATCCGGTTGTGAAACAATTGGCCGTTTCCCTTGGTTCTTAGCAGGGAAGTTGACAAGGATGTGACCAACCATACCACAGTGAAAGCAAGCACGCTTTTCCTTATAAATCCTCCTGTAGGGCTCATTTGATTTGACGTTTGATGACTCAGCATGATAAATAGGAGAAGTTGTTTGGTAAACAGTAGTTTGACGTGATGGAGATTGGTTTTTGGGAATATAATACTTTTTCATATTTTCTTGGTAGCCAAGCCCGTAATGAGCTGAAAAAGCTTCCTTTTTAACTTGATTGATGTTTTTATATCCCCCATAAAGCATCGTTTTTAATTTTTCATTTGATTTAATGATATATGGTTTAATCAAAATACAATTATCACGATCAGTGACAATGTTTTTCTTTACTTTATGTTCACCAAGCAACTCCTTGGAGACTACACCTTCAGGGAAGGTGTTCTCAGACCCATCATCAGAAGCAGTGAAAAACTCTTCATCAGATGCAGAGTCAGCCTTACTTGAGGAATCATCCTTGTTAGAGGAATCATCCTGACTTGAGGACTCATCAAGGCAAGATAAATCAATGTCAATTAATCCGTTGAAAAATTTCCCGCTTACTGGTGGAGGAATGACATTAGTACCCAACCCTAATCCATTCACTTGTCTTACTACAGAATCGTAGTGTTCCACCACAAAGCGAGAATTTTTAAACTTCTCAATTTTACCATTTAACTGCAAGACCTCATTCTGCAGCTTGGTAATTTCATTATTTCTCTTTTCTAACCCCTTGTACGCAACATCCAAATGAAACTGTTGTTCGCTGATTTTAAGTGAAAAATCACGTTTTTATTTCTTTAAAGTTTCAATTGAATCTTTGTAACGTTTTTCATTTTCTTTGTAACTTAAAGCTGCAATACGAAGGGGTTTGACTTTGTCCTGAAGCTTAGAATTTTCTTCTTTCAAGCCAAGACATTTGGAACATGAAATGATAGCAAAAGAATTAGAGTCTACCTCAGTTGATGAACTTGATGCCTCCCCAATAGCCATGAGGGCAAATGCAGTTGTAGACTCCTCTTGGTCAGCTACAGACGCTTCACGTTCTTCTGCTTCCATCATCTCTACTATCTCAGCCATTAGACCAACTTGTGTTTGATCAATAAGGGCATCCTTTAAATGAACACCCCAATCAAAGCTTTCGTCTTGTTGAGCTACCAAAGCATTGGACGTTCCACCTTGACCTTGATTGCGGTTGTTAGAATTGTTGTACCCTTGATTATTTCCTTGGTTGTTTCCCTGGCTTGGTCTAGTGAATCTTGAGGCAGGTGCTTTATCCTTCTAACATTCACGAGTAAAGTGTCCAAAGTTCTAACACTTGTAGCACTTGGCCTTGGATTTATCAAAACCCACATTGGCATTTGAATGCCCACCAATAAACTTCCTGCTAGTTCTATTCAAGAAACGTTTGGCCATTCCCAAGATCATGGCCATATTCCATTGAATATCCATGTCCTCCATGTCATCTGGATCCACCTGATTAAAATCTTCTTCAATTGTTTCAGGATCTGTAAGCTTGCCACCAATGAAGTTCTCATAGGCAAACATACACGATGAAAACAATGCTACATGATCTTCAGCTATCTTGCCTATTGCAGTCTGGTTAGCTGAAGATGTGGAGGTAGGATTTCTTGAGGAATGTTGGTGGAGAGAACCAGAACCAGATGCTGTATAGCGAGCATGACCACCACAAAATTTTGAATTATCCTCCTCGTGAGAGTTCCCTGAGAAAAGGGAAATTCCAGAACCTGATGACTTGGCTGTGGAAGACGTCCCAAAATACATAGAAGGGTCTTGTATTTGAGGTCTCTCTAAGCTCTCTTTTCGTTTTAGGTTCATATCATGTGCTTTAAGCTTACCGATTACTTCTTCAATCGCCATCTTATAGAACTTGGGGTTCTCTCTCAGTAGAGTGGTATACATCTCAAACTTTGGTGGTAACTCATCCAAAAAATTTTCAACTAATTCCTCATCAGGATACTTCAGCTCAAAAGCTTTTAACTCAATATACAGATGATAGAATCTAGATATAAGTTCATCTGTAGATTCATTCTCCAGGTATCTGAAGCACTCATACTGCTTTCTCAAGTGATCTCTTTTGCTCTTCTTGATGTCACTGTCCCCTCAAATCTTTTCTGCAATGCCTTCCAGAGATCTTTCGAATTATCATATCCTCTGAAGCTGTGAAAGAGTTCTCTAGTTAGGGCCATTGTGATAGATCCATGTGCCTTCTTTTCTCTATCATAAACTTTCTTTTCTTCTTCATCTAGCTTAGATATAGGATTGGGAACAATTTCATCAAGATATGTATAAGTAGGATGCTTATAACCCTCAAGTATAGGTATCCACAATGAGGAATCATTGTATGAGATATAATGCTTAAAGCGTGCTTTCCAATTCGAATAATCATTAACATTAAGTAGCTTTGGCGGTTTTTACGGAGTACCTATCTCAGAAAGTCAATACAACTTGCGCACTTAAGAATGACCTTGCGCACTTAAGAAACTGTTCTTGCGTACTTGTCAAGTACGCACATGATATTTCCTCTTGCGTACTTAGTAAGTACGCAAGAGTAAATGTTAAGTACGCACGAGGCAAAGTTAAGTACGCACAAGAATGGTCTTGCGTACTTGTCAAGTACGCACGAAGACTGTCCTTTTAGCCAAAAAGGGTAAGTACGGAGGTCACTTTTTCACCCGCTCTCACCAACTTTTTCCGATCGCCGCAAATACCTCAGATATTCAAATTTTGAAGATATGAACACATTGATCAAGCCAAAAGGTTAGAAACTTGTTTCTAACAAACCCTTGATGATCAAAACACTCAAACAAACAAGAAAACGGTCGGATTTTGAAGGATTTTTGCTTTTAAAATAGCGCTCAAGAGCTACCTCTATTTTATCACAAAAATCACCAAAATCAGTCACTTTTCCTTGTAGAAAGGCTATAGATTGTGTCGAAAATGCTCCTAGCACACTCACAACACTCGAAATGAAGAGCAAATGCTTTGATACCACTTTTAGGTCCCTCGGGTGTCTCGAATCGTCACATGCAAGTGTGTTCCTAGTCAAAACGGGGTGCGGAATGCCCGTGACTAGGTGGAGTATCAATCAACGCAAAGTAAACCCACAACAAAGACACACGATACTTTCAAACTTCGTCTATTGATAATCACAGCCGGTTATAGAGAGAATGAGTTCGTACATACATTCTGTCACTAATAGCTATATATACTAGACCTGTTGCCTGCGCACTTAGCAAGTGCTCAGGGTTTAACTCATGCGTACTTAGCAAGTACGCAGACTTTGTTCTTGCGTACTTGCTAAGTACGCAGGATATAGATCCTGCGCACTTACTAAGTGCGCACAACACTTAACATAAACAGACAAGACTAAGTACATACATACGTGATTACAACTCTATAATCCATACAAACAGATACTTAAATACAAGTACAAATACAAAAAGACAAGTACATCAGCTAAGACAGCATCCGAAGTGTCTGTCACACAAACATGCTTCAACAGATTTGGGATCCTGGCGGAAATAATTTGTGATAATGGATCTTAGTTCATTGGCAAAAGGACGACTCACTTCTGTGCCAGCTGGGGAATCAAAATGATAACTTCTACACTAGTACATCCTTAAGACAATGGACAAGCAGAATCTAGTAACAAGATCATCGTTAACAACCTCAAGAAGAGATTGAGAGCAAAGAAACGAAGATGGGCTGAAGAGCTACCGTTTGTACTTTGGGCAGATAGGACAATCATGAAGAATGCGATAGGACAGACTCCATTCTCCTTGGTATTTGGAACTGAAGCAATGATCCTGACAGAGATGGTTATCCCTACTGCCAGAACCAACTTTCAATCTTCAGAGACCAACAACGAAGCTCTCGCCCAGGATCTCGACACTGTGGATGAGCTCAGGGATCTTGCCAAAGTTCGCATTGCAGCTTATCAACAAAGGATAGTAAAATCTTATAACAAAAATATAAGGATTAGAAGATTCCAAGTGGGTGATCTTGTATTAAGAAAGGCGTTTCAAAATACTACCAATCCCAGTGATGGAAAGCTTGCACCAAAGTGGGAAGGCCCATACTTAATTGACTCTGAAGCAGGAAAGGGTGCCTATTGGTTCGCTACTATGGAAGGGGATATCCTGCCAAGATCCTGGAACGCTATCCATCTCAAAACCTACTTTATGTAAGTTTAAAACTTATGTTCTGACTGAAACTGGTACGTCTTCTATCCTTGACTATCCTTATATTTATTACCCTTGATCGAAGTACTGACTTGAGCGTCAGAGGGGTGTTAGCCAGGCTAACACCCACATTCACCAAGATTTCCTGTGTTGCAGGAAGTATCTCCAAGGATCCTGACAGAAGAAAGAGATTGTCCATCTCTTCTAAGTTAAGGTATCTTGCATACCTTCTAAGGTTTAAAGGTTTTCACCTTTCTAAGTATTGAGTTTAAACACTCCGCCTGTAGTGCACGATAGTCAAGTATACTTCAAGGTGGTGCGACCAGTCCATGTAACAGTGGCTGATAATTTCATCACTGTTGGCTATATCTTGAATGCTACGATAGTAACAGACGTGTTACTCCTAAGGTTTTTAGCATTTTCATGCTAACTTAAGTCTGGCTTGGCCCACGTTATTCTGGCTTGGCCCACGATTTTAAATTGTCACAGATATTTAACACTCATGTGTTAACTCAAGAACTTAGAATCAATATGTTGACTCTGGATCATTAAACGGGTTAAAGACTAATGAGGATCCCGAAGTGTACTTACTAAGCTTATGACGTATTTAAAGACTATGCACTGGGGACAACCAACAGTTGTTATATTTCGAACTCAACATCATAATCTGGTATGTGTGTTTGCCTGACTTAGTTCTCGACAAAGGTAGGTGTTACTTGTTAATTTTCAATTTATAGAAAATTTTGAGATTCACAGCACTGAGTCATGATATGTTTACAACTGATATTTTATATACCATTTATCAAGATCAAACTGTATTTTTGCAAGTCAGAGTTTGATAAAAACCTAAGGTGTTATTTAAAATATCGATGAGGATCCGGTATCGTGAAAAAATATTCTTTCTAAACTTATTCTTTCTGAGGTTTAATCACCTAAAAAATCCTAATTTTCTACAAACAATCAAACAACATTCATGACAAATAGTCATAAACCATCAACTAACATTTGAAGTGCAGGAAAATGTCCCGGGTTTCATCCAAAAAAGGAACCATCCACCCAGGACACAAGTTGTCAAATTGTTCATCCCATTCAGGGATCCCCTAAAAGCAAGAAAATTAAATTGTTTAACAGACCAACAAGATCAAAGTTGAAAACCACAAATACTAAGGCTCGGGTCTAGGCATTATTACCCTCATCGCCCTGATCAACTTGCTTTCTAGTAGCAACAAGTCCATGCTCCTCTTCTACCTTCACTGAACCCACAATCTCATCTGCTAGTTTGTCTACTTCATCGTCCTGCACCGGATCACCGCCTAGCTCCACCATGATCTTTTTCCACCCTTGGACATCCCAAGATGATCACTCAAATTCCTTGTCTTCAGCCTCCTTAGCCATCTTGATCCTGGCTTGAAATATAGACATTGCGGCTGAGTTCTTAGCTTGCTCGTAGGATTCTTCAAGATCATGGGAATACTTGGCATTAGCATCCTCTAGCTCCGTTTTCACCCGACTCAGCACCTTTCCTTCCTCTGCCATCTTGTTGTCCTTAGCAGCTGCTATCTTTTGTAGATCACTAACCATCTGTTTAGCTTCCTTTGCAAGTGATTCATAGCATCTGGTCATTTTCTCTAGGCCCTACAAGGAATATGTTAGAATTTCCTGAGTATGGATTTAGGATCCGGGATATTGAAGACATCTTACCAAGTGGCCGAGGACATGGAGCTTCTTGTAGGCTTCAACATAATTCATCCCCTCATAGACAACAACATCAGCGGCCTCACAAGGTTTCCTATTTTTACCTACGGAGATCTTGGGGCGTGGAGTCGGAATCTCAGGCTTAGAAGCCTTAGGGATCGGCTGTTCTTTCTCGACCACCTTACTTCTGGACACCATGCTATCAATATCATCAAGGGCGAATCAAGAACTTGATTTGCGGACACCTATAACAAAATGATGGGTTAAATTTTTGAGCCTTTGATTAACTAACGTTCGAATAAATCTTTCTATATCTGGTACGACTTATAGTTTAGGGATAATCCAGAGGCATATACATGCTAGTAGGAGACATTATTCTTACCTGAAGACAAGCTAAGCTCGGAATACTGAATGTTGAAGCTGGCTTCACTAATGGTGGACTCGACACAAAAGGATCTCTCCCCCACATGTATTTCCAATAAGGCCTCAATTCTTTTATCTGTGTCACTCCTTGCAAGAACTAATTCAGCGAACTTTGGAGCTGTACAAGGATAAAGCAAAATCATCAGCAACAGGTGAAATATAATATAAATTACATGGATCCTAACTACTTCCTACCCTTCTTAACCCATTCAAGTGGCAAAAGATTCCCATCTGGAATTGAATCTCTCCTGACGAAGAAGAATTTCCCCTTCCAGTCGGTGTCATTCTGGGTAGCTTTTGGGATTAGGTGGCTTCGCCCGGATATAAGCTGAAGGACGAAACGAGAAGAACCGTGGGTTCTTAAGTTATAGGCATAAGCTAGCTCAGGGACACCAATGGTTAAAGAATGAGAACGGTTCAACCTATCCAGAGTTGCCAAAAATCTCCAAACCATAGGCATCGTTTGGGAATAACACAGGCTGGTAAGCTTGAAGAACTCGGTGATGAGTGGAGGAAAAGGATACGAGAGACCGAGAGTAAAAGGATACGTAAGAAAGCAGACCCAAGTTTTAGAAATCATGGCGGCTTTCATCCTAGAATCAAAAGACCTAAAAATGGCTTTTTTGGGAAAAAACGCAGCTTGATTTCAAAAGTTTTCTATCCTGATCAGTGAAAGAGCAGAGTTCAAGAGCAGAATGGTTAAGGATTCCTTGATCCGAGAAATCATCAATCGTTTCAGCAACGATAGAAGCAGCCGATCTGGTCATTTTCTTACCCATGATAACAAAACCAGAAAGACAAGAAAAGAAGATCTGATTTTACCTGAAATCCCATAGAGAGAGGTAGAGGATGAAGTCTGGGATTAATAAAAAATAAAAGTAATTATAGAGGAGTAATAACGATTGCTTCTAACGACGCCGTTTCTGCCCTCAATTCTCGCGCCACGTCCTATCGTGCAGCCGTTTATCTTTCAGAATTCGAATTTTGAAAATTTAACAGCTGTGATTTCGGTGTGCACCTGTCAAATTTTGGGGACAATTGTTATGGGTTAAATTTTGAGCAGGATCCTGAATGATGCATGGCCAGGAATCTAAGATCCTGGTAACTTCGGTATCCTGAATATTAATGATACTAACGGCTATTTTTCCTCTATTTCTTTTATATGCGCAGGTAAAACGTGTTGACTCGTTTTGTCCCTGAAGAATCGGACGAGAAGTCAAAGAGAACGTGTAAAATTTGCGAGAGAAGCTCAATAACGGTCATATTTGAAGACCGAGTAAAGCTCCGGGATCCTCGGAAAGTTAGTTAGGATCATTTTTTGTATTTAATCAGCGGCTTGATCGATTAGCAACACACACAAACACTTAGCATTATCAAATACTCGCAAATAAGCTCTGTAACACCTAGATCTCGATCATTTGCTGCTCACACTTGTAATCTTATTTCCATTTATTCAAGAAACGAGGCAGGTGTCGATTATCACCTCCCGAGGTTTTATGTCCGAGATCCTTAAAGATCAAGGGCTTTCCTCGTAAACAATTGTGTCATTCTTTACGTTTTTGTATTGTTTCACATTGATTTTACAAGCACACTACCTCACTTACAAAATTTAGTTACAAAATTAGTTTACATAATTTTTACACGAAACAGATAGTTTATCGGCTTGCCTTTTCTCCATTTCAGTAAAGATCATAGGAAGGGAATCCTTGATTCCTTCTGCAATCATCTTTTGGAGTTCCTTTCGAGATTCAGTAGCAGTATTTTCAACTGCCGTCTGTTTCTTCTTTCCCCTGGTGTGATATGAAGGTCCGGTATTTTTTGACATACTATATAGAAATGAGATTTGAATTAAAACAAAACCTTTTTATTGATAAGAATATATTACAGGAGATGATACATATAGAAATTATTGTTTCTAGAAATTTCTAAAATTCTTTTCTTTAAGAGCTTTTATTAGCAAAGCATTCCGAGTTTCAACTTCAGCTTTCTCTCTTTCCAATTCAGCTATTATGTTCAGCAACATTCGTTCCCTTTCACTTCCCGATGCATTCTCATTTATATAGGGAGAAGAGATGTGAATCCTCTCATAGTATGGAATGTAAGGTATATTAGAGTCAGCACGTTCTTCCTTTTTAGGATTATTCTCATAAGGTATATCGGCATACCCCTCATGAAAATTTTGGGAAGATAATGGGGTGATATTATAACTTCCAGCGGTAGGAGCAGAATGAAAACTTATAGAAGGATTATAGGGAACACTAGGGTTTCCTATTTCTCCGAGGATTATAAAAGTTGAACTTTCAGTTTCCTCATTATTTTCTATAGTTGTTTCATTGATTTTTCATTCATGATAACTAGCTGGAGCAAATTTATGAATAAAGCTAGGACCCTTGCCTTTTTCAACCATTCTGAAAAATAATCAAAACAATATTTTATTATTATTATTATAGAAATATATTACAAAATACAACAAAAAATGATTTTAATCTTTCATAAGCACTTTTCCAAGAGTCATCAAGTCCTCTCCATATTCGTATACTTGTTGCCCATAAAATTTGGCTCTTGCTTTGTCCCTTATCTTCTTTCTTGTTACTTCGTCTGTTTGGCGCAACGAACGGTCTAAACATTCAATAGGTGAAGAGGGCATACTTTCTGCATAACCATATTTAGGAGGGGGCTTATGGAGTCCCATCATAATATCATTATAAGCATTTTTGTATTCTGGGGGAGCTTGGAAATACTCTTTGAAAGGGCCATCATATGGAGGTTCAGGAAACATATAGGGGTCATATAAAACAGGAGTTTCAGAATTATAAGATTGATAGTCGGAACTATTTGAAATAGGATTATTGAAAGGATAGTCTTCCGGGTTTTCAGAAGCAGGTTCATATTGGTGGGATTCCTCAGATGGATCCTCTTCTGTTGAATTATTCTGCTGGATATAACTTGATTCAGCTTCATTGTTTCCTTACAGTTGTTGGTTATTTGTATTCCAGTTGCTGAAGTTAGAACCAGCCTCCATCCATTGACTAGAAGAGTTATAAGATTGAGGGTAGTATTCGGGAGAGTTGTTATTAGGGAGAATGGCAAACGGATCGTCGTTATAATAAGGCGAAGAGATAGGGTTCATTCGAGATCCTAAATGATGATACTCAGGTGATTCTTGTTTAATTGGACGATTGGGGTCATAATAAACAGGTACAGAATTATCTCCAGACATCTGCAATCTTAAAATATTAGTACTTATCTTATTTTCGTCAAGACTTAGATAATAAAGCCAGTATCTTTATCTTAACTAAAGCTCTACAAGGATGGTTATCTTTCCAGAGTAGTACCTCCAATAGATATGTTCCCAGGTAAGAGCGACGTGTATAGGAGAGATTTATACACCGCTCTTTTTCTAGATAGAACACTTCCGTTTGTCAGATAAGTACATACTAGTCAGAAGGTTACCTTGTTTTCTTATCTTAATTTTTAACTAATAGACAAACTTATGGTTAAAGCCTAGATACCAGATCCAAGTATCTAATTTGCTAAAACCTGTGGCTCTGATACCAACCTTGTCACACCCCGCCCCAGGCACCCCCTTGACGTGTGCGAGCCCGATTGGTATCACATTTGAACTTTGATTTCAAAGTTTTTATAAATACATCGGAAGTCTTTTTCAAAAGGATCGTTTAAACATTCTTTCAACCTCAAGGGTTGTATTTGTAAATATCAAAACTTAGTTGGAAGACAAAAGTTTTATATTTACTTTATAAACATAGTGATTTAAATACCCTTTTTATTTTGATTACAAAATAGAGTTTGAAATCAAATACATCTACAGCCACCGGAAATAGTAGTATCTAGGGTTGATCAATCCCCTGTTCCTATCTCCTTTTTCTTTTCTTTAGGATTTTCTATACACGAGGCCTGAGAATTCAACTTGCAAGTTTATCCTTTTCATAGGTCAGATCTGATGTCTGCCTCTCATATTTTCTTTGGGTCAGATCTATTGTCTGCCCATACCCCATTCTTATTTCAGTTTATTCATTTCCTGAAAACATTTTGAAAATAAAATGTCAGCGCGAACGCTGGTGAATACAATTATCTTGACATTAAAATCATTTGGCACAAACAAGTATTAATTTCATAATCACAACTTTATGTTCAATCCACACATTCAGCAGACCCGTTCTGTTCAATCGCACCACAGTATACACTGGCGTCATGTCTTATAACAATGGACATGTTTGCCTCCGAAGTTGTTATAAGACAAGCAGTAGCCGCAATCCGGGAATTTCACCCAAGACCCGTGTATCCTTTGCAAGTTTTACGCATACCTATGTCCTGAATGTGTTCGTAGAAGAACGTTGAGCATTATTCCCTTAACCTCTATTTGGCCATTTTCGTAAATAAAATGTTTGACACAAGTTTTCAGAGAGATAAAGTATTCACCTTGGTTTATAGGAATGAGCCTCTAAGATTATAAACCTAGCCTTCTAACTTGATCTCTCTAGCGTATTGGCACTTCTTCGAGAATTTCTTCTTAAACTGGGCACTACAACGAGCGGGAATCGAACCTGGATCGTCGGGAGTCGCCTACGGATGCTCTAGAACAGAACTTGGAAGTTGAATTCATTTGAGGGATGAGAAAATGGCTTGAACTTGAGCAACTATTTATAGGGCAAAATCTGAGCCCGTGACGGACCGTTACGGGTGGTGATGGTCCGTCACCAGATTAGGGTTCACGAGTCATCAGACACGTGTCACCGTCTGGTCAAATTGTGACGTGACGGACCGTTACCAGGCGTGACGGTCCGTTATAGGGTTTCCACACGTCAGAATTCATCCCTAAGTCACCGGAAACATGGCGCGTCATCAGGGTTTGCATGCCTAGCCCGTAACGGACCGTTACCTTCCTTGACGCTCCGTTACCGTTGAGTTTTCATGTTTTTCACTTTTTGAACCTTGATCTATAGGTTATTTACACTTATAGTCCTTGTGGTTTGTACCTTAGCCAAATATTAGACATTTTTGTGGCAGGTGTTACACAGCCGCAAACCGGGACTTTCACCCGAGATCCGTATATCCCTTGCAAGTTTTACGTATACCTATGGTCCGAATGCTTTGTTCGTAGAAGAACGTAATGTATTATTCCCTTAACCTTTATTTGGCCATTTTCGTAAACGTAAATGTTTGACACAAGTTTTTAAAGAGACAAAAGTATTCACCTTGATAATAGGAATGAGCCTCTAAGTTGGAAATTATAGAGCTAGCCTCCTAACTTGGTTTATCTAGCGTTTCAGCACCTCTACGAGCGTTTTCTTCTTAGAATGAGCACTACAACGAGCGGGAATCGGACCGGGATTGTCGAGAATGGCCTAGGGATGCTTTGGTACGATTTTTAGAAGTAAAGATGAGTTTTGGTGTGAGAAAATCGAATGAACTCGACCATCTATTTATAGGGCCAAATCCAGATCCCCAGCGGATTGTTTGCGAGGGCGCATCGGTCCGCTGTCGCTTCCTGATTGGACCGAATCTCATTTTGCGGCTGGCGGACCGTTATGGAGGACGTAGCGATCCACTATTTGGACACGCGTCAGAATCTAGAGTTGAGTCACATGACACGTGTCAGTACTAGAAATTGCGGCGTAATTGTGGCTAGTCGGACCGTTATCTAGACGGTAGCGGTCCGCTATCCGACCCTTTACTCATAGCGGACCGTTGGGGAATATGATAGTGGTCCGTTATCTACTCAGAAATCAAATTTTTTATTTTTGATCCTAGACTTTGGTACTTTAGATAAATAAGTCCTTATGGGTTCTAACCTAAGCATTTCTTGGATATTTTTGTGGCAGGTGTTACATCCTCCCCACCTTGTTTTAATCTCGTCCTCGAGATTACTTGAACAAGTGAGGATATTTATTTTTAATTTCGGACTCCAGTTCCCGCGTGTACTCAGGTGCACGTCTGGAGTTCCATTTTACTTTTACAATCATCAATTTCTTTATTTTCAATTTCTTTTCCTGTCTGTCCTCGATTTGCAAAGGTTTTTCCATAAATTTCAACTTTTCATTTACCTCTACGTCTTGTAGGGGCATCACCAGAGTTTCATATGCCAAACACTTGCGTAGATTTGACACATGGAATACATCATGTACTCCATTCATTTCTTCTAGTAATTCGAGTTGATAGGCCACAAGCCCAACTCTTTTCAAGATTTTTAATGTTTCTATAAATCTAGGACTTAATTTTCCTTTCTTTTCAAGGTTCGGTTTTTGTAGGGCAATCTTTTGAGATTCCTTGATACGAGTAATAAGATCGATTTGAAGATCGAGTCTTAAAGCTCGAATTCATTTAGGCTTCTCGTTTTCTTTTCTGCTTAAGGCGTCAACTAGAACATTAGCTTTGCCTTCATGATAACAGATTTCACAATCGTAATCATTCAGGACTTCCATCCAACGCCTTTGCCTCATATTCAGTTCTTTCCGACTGAATATATATTTTAGGCTTTTATGATTGGTAAATATAGTGAATTTGACTCCATAAAGATAGCACCTCCATAATTTCAGTGCGAAAATTATGGCGCCCAATTCTAAATCGTGAGTCGTATAATTCTTCTCGTGAGTTTTTAATTAATGGGAAGCATAAGCAATAACTTTGCTCCCTTGCATTAACACACAACCGAAGCCGGTTTGTGAAGCATCACAGTAAACTGTAAAGCCTTCATTTCCATCTGGTAAAGCCAGTATGGGTGCTTGTGTCAGTTTCTATTTCAGAGTTTCAAAGGCTTTAGATTGCTTGGTCCCCATTCATACTTAACTGACTTGCGATTCAGAGAAGTAAATGGAACAAAAATTCGAGAGAAATCTTGGATAAATCTCCGATAGTAACCAGCTAAACCGAGAAAACTTCGGACTTCAGTTGGTGACTTTGGGATTTCCCATTTGGATAACGCTTCAATTTTAGCAGGATCAACTTGGATGCCATCATCATTAATGACATGTCCATGAAATTGAACTTCTGACAGCCAGAATTCACATTTTTAAAACTTAGCATATAGCTTTTCATTTCGTAAGAGTTCAAGCAAGATTTTCAGCTGACTTGCATGTTCTTCCTTACTTTTGGAGTAGATAAGGATATCGTCAATGAATATGATAACGAATTTATCCAAGTAAGGTTTGCAAACTCGATTTATCATGTCCATGAAAGCAGCTGGTGCATTAGTGAGTCCAAACGGCATTACCGTAAACTCATAATGACCTTATCGAGTTTTGAAAGTTGTTTTAGGAATATCAAATAGAACATCAATTCTGGGAAGCGGATAACGGTTTTTAATTGTGACTTTATTCAGTTCACGATAATCAATACACATGCGCATTGAACCGTCTTTCTTTTTAACGAATAAGACCTGAGCTCCCCAAGGTGATGAGCTTGGTCTAATTAATCCTTTTTCGAGCAATTCATCCAACTGTTTCTTTAATTCTGCCATTTCCGTTGGAGCTAATCTATACGGAGCTTTGGCAATCGGTGCCGTACTGGGTACGAGATTAATTCTGAACTCCACTTCTCTTTCGGGTGGAATTCCAGGCAATTTGTCGGGAAAAACATCAGGGAATTCAGTCACAACCGGCACATCTTCAATCTTCTTTTTGGTTTCGGTGGTTATGGCTACAAGGTATGCTAAGCATCCTTTGCGTAGATATTTCATGGCTTTCAACATGGAAATTATTCCAACAGAGTTGGATAATTTATCACCATTTATAGTCAGGATATTGCCTTTCGGTGAATTAAGTTCTATGGCTTTCTTATCACACATGATACGGGCTTGGTTAGAAGCTAACCAATCCATTCCTAGAACAATGTCAAAACCTGCCAAAGTCATTGGCAACAGTTGTGCAGTAATAACATGTCCTGACAGTGTGATATTACAGTCATTTAGGATTTCTGAGATTTGGACTAGGTCTCCGGTGGCAGTTTCTACCACATATTCCTTGTCTAATTTTGCTAGAGTTTTAATCAACAGTCTACAGAATCTATGATCTATAAAACTTTGGTTTGCACCATAGTCAAATAAAACTCGAGCATACATATCATTGGCAAGAAATGTACCCGTAATGACGTCAGGCATAACTGCTGCTTCATAAGTATTGAGAACGATTACTCGTGCATTCTTCTTTACTCCTTCAGCAGGCTTAGGACCTGTCCCTTTAGGTTTATTCAGTTTTGGACAAAAGCTTTGGATGTGGCCATCCTCACCACATTCGTAGCATGTGATAGGTTTCTTTTTATAAAAATCCTCCATTTTGTGTCCAGACATCTTACAGAAATTGCAATAAAGTTCAAATTTACATTTTCCCAAGTGCCTTCTCTTGCACTTAGGACATTCAGAAATGGAAGAATTGTTATTTCGGGAGTTGAAGCCTGATCCTGACTTCTTAGAGCTACTCGGGCCTTGCCCAGGTATTTCCTTTTTCTTCCTCCCATCTTCTTGATTCCTGATTAGACTATCAGTCAAGGAGGCTCCCAGATCCATAGCATCGTCAAGAGTTTCGCATTTAGTAACCTTAACCATGTCACGGATTTCTCAGATCAAACCCCATATATATCTTTTTATCAGATTAGATTATGGGGCAGCAAGATGAGGAACTATTCCAGCATACTCGAGGAGTTTAGTCGAATACTCCTGATGATTTGTTCCAACCATCCTCAGACTAAGAAATTTTCCTTCGATCTGTTCCCTTTCATTCTAGGGAACATATTTCTTCTCCACCCTTGCCTTGCAGGCACTCCAACCCTTGGCATTGGTTGTCTAACTTCCTTTGGCGGCAATGATGTTATTCCACCATTCTAAAGCTTGATCTTTAAATAGATTGGAAACATAAAGAACTTTATCTTCCTTAGCACACTTGCTTATAGCAAGCATATATTCAGTCTTCTCGATCCACCTTAAAGTGGATATTCCTCCTTCTCTTCAAGAAAAGTTGTATGGCTTGCAGTCTTGAAACATCTTGTACGTACAGCCAACAATCTTCCTCTTCTTTTCTAGATGACCATAATTATTTCCCATTCCTTCTTCTTCTAAGGAATTATGTTAGAATTCTTCTCTCTTTGTTTTCTTGGTTTGATGGGTAGCAGAACCCTCAGGTTTGGGAGTAGCGGGTTTGGACTGAGTGATAGTTCGGGTATGTTGAGTTAAGGGTTGAGAATTTAGGGATTTTGGAACTGATAACTGAGCAGATAATTATCGGCCTACCTCTTTTCCATTTCAGTAAAGATCATTGGAAGAGAGTTCTTGATTCCTTCCGTGATTAGTTTCTGAAGTTCATTACGGGAAGCAGTAGTTTCAGCAGCGTTTTCAACCACCGCTTGTTTCTTTTTACCCCTTGTTATGGGATGGTCCGGTTTGTTTAGACATACTATAAGAAAAATAAGATTGGAATAAAAAACAGAACTTTTTATTGATGAAATATATACAAGAGGAAATATATATATAGAAATCATTGTTCCTAATAAATTCTAAAATTCTTTTCTTCAAGAGATTGAACTAACAAAGCATTCACTTCGTCTTTTTCTCGTTCTAGCTCAGCTATTCGGTTCAACAATATTTGTTCCCTTTCACTTCCTGATGCATTCTCAATTATATAAGGAGCAGGGAGAGGAACAGTCTCATAGTAAGGAACGTAGAGTTTATTAGAATCAGCTCGTTCTTCTTCTTCTTCTTCTTCAGGAACACATTTATTCTCATAAGGCATTTCAGCGAATCCTTCATGAAAATTATATCAGTATATTGAAGTGATATTGTAGCTTCCAGCAGTAGGAGCGGAATGAAAACTTATAGAAGGATTATTGGGAATATTAGGTTCCCTATTTCTCCGAGGCTTCTGAAAGTTGAACTCTTAGTTTTCTCATTATTTTCTATAGTTGTTTCGTTTGTTTTATGTTCGAAATAACTAGCTGGTGCAAATTTATGAAGAAAGCTAGGACCTTTGCCTTTTCCAACCATATCCATTCAAAACAAAACTAAACGATGTTTATTATATTGAAAATATATTACAACAAAATATAATTACAACATAAGATTTTTAATCCTTCATTAGCTCTTTCCCAAGGATCATCAGGTTTTCTCCATATTCGTACACCTGTTGTCCGTAAAATTGTGTCCTTGGCTTGTCCATAATTTTCTCTCGTGTTACTTTGTCCGTTTGTCGCAACGAACGATCTAGACACTTAATAGGAGAAAAAGGCATACTATGCTCATAACCGAATTTCGATGGGGGTTCACGGAGTCCCACCATGATATCATTATAAGCATTTTGATACTCAGGAGGATCTTGGAAATAAGTTTCAAAGGGACCATGATAAACTGGTTCAGGAAACATATAAGGATCGTACAAAACTAGAGATTCAGAGTTAACAGGATTATATTCTTCTTCAGAAGGATCTTCTTCTGCAGATACGTTCTGATGAATTTCGCTAGACTCAGCCTCATCATTTTCCTGTAGCAATGGGGGCATTGGTATTCCAGTTGCTAAAATCGGATCCAGCTTCCATCCATTGGTTCGAGGTATCATAAGATTGGGGATGATATTCGGGAGTACTATTATCCGGAATGAGAGCAAATGGATCGTTGTTGTAATAGGGTGAAGAAATGGGATTCATTTGTGAACCCAAGGGATGGTATTCATGAGATTCTTGCTTAATTGGTCGGTTAGGATCATAATAAGTAGGAATAGAGTTAATTTCAGACATCCTGCAACTTAAAGTATTAGTATCTTATCCTATTCTTTTTGGTCAAGACTTAGATACTAAGGCCAATATCCTTATATTAACTAAAGTTCTACAAGGATGGTTATCTTCCCAGAGCATTATCTCCAACAGAGATGTTTTCAAGAAAGAATGACGAGTCTAGGAGAGATTTATACACCACTATTTCATTAGACAGAACATTTCGTTTGTCAGATAACTACATACCGGCCAGAAGGTTACCTTGTTTCCTTATCTTAACTTGAGGCATGTTTCAAACTTACGGTTAAAGCTTAGCTACTAGATCCAAGTATCTACTTCGCTAAACATGTGGCTCTGATACCAACCTGTCACACCCCGCCTCAGGCACCCCCCTGGACGTGTGTGAATTGGTACCTGTTTTGATTTCAGATTTTATTTACAAAATACAGCGGAAGTCTTTTCACATGGATCATTTCATCATAAATCTCAACCTCGAGGGTTGCTTTTGAAAATATCAACACTCAGTGAGAAAACAAAAGTCTTGTATTTATATTTGATGTCGTCCAGACGGTCTATAAAATAAAATACTAAACCTAACCTAGACTCCTAAGTAATAAAAGGAATACCTTCGAACTAAACCGCACTGACAGGCAAGTGTACCTATCGAGTGTAGCACACCTTAATAGTAAACCGAGTTATCGAACCCTAGAGACACTACAAATAACAAAACTAGACTCTGAATCAGACTAAAGATGATTTATGGGGGGGTTTACTACACTAAGGACTATAACTAATAATGCAATAAACTAAGGTCGACTCAACCTATTAGGACAAGAGCTAAGGAAGATATCAGAATGGGAAGAATACTACCTAGGTCGGAATCCTACTTGCAAAGTACAACTTCTACCGATTATGGAAACAATAATGGATCTGGGTTTCTAAGGATGACAACTAAAGATTACCTAGTGGATCCCTAATCACTCTCAGGGTGTCACCAACTAAGCTACCTAAAGTGTACTAACGCACCAGATGGTTGGATCACCTCTCGGGTATTTCCAACTATGTTAATATACCCGAAAGACAGATTACCTCTCAGTCTTACTGTCCACAATACATTCAAGGAATGCACGGGGTAATCTCAAGATAAGAAGTATGACATGAACTAGCAACAATCACTAAACACCTAATACCAACGTCCTCTCAGACTGTCAACACTCGGATTCCTAATGACGAAGACTAGACAACTAATTCTCACCTCTCGGGTATTGAACTAGGAAGAATACTTAACTCTAATCAGTAATCAATGACAACTCCTATGGCTACTACGTCTAGCAAACCACCATAATCACAAACCCTAAGATCTACAACCAGGATACACTGTTTGAACCGGTAGACAACCACAATCAACGCACGGAATTGAAATCAAACATTAGATTAGATCTAAGCATGCATATTCATCATAAATATTAACTCAAGATTCTTTACAAAATAATAAAAGCATCATACAAATCCAAAACCGATAAAAGATTAAGACTTTAACAAATATTCATCGTTAGACCTAGGTAATATTAATGTTTTAGCCTAGGATCATACTCAAACACATCAAAACAGAAGTAATCAAGCAAAACATAGGTTCAAACACATAATTTAAACACAAATATTCAAACTTGAAAACCTAGAACGCTATTACAACGAACCCGGAATCCAAAAGCTTTGATCTTGCACTTGAATTGACCTTCTTACTCCCAAAATTGCCCTAGAATGCTCCTTAAACGGCTGGAAATCAATTATAAAACTAATGGGAGAGACCTAATCTATTAAATCCTTAAATTAGGTTAAAAAAAACGTATCCGGGGTCTCACGCGTACCGCAAGGCCCAGAGGACAAATCCCTCGCGTACCTCCAGAGCCAAAATAGTTGCGTAGGAATTCTGGTCTCCCGCGTACTATCAATTAAACTCACAAATAGATCTAGTTGTATTATCATTTTCCATTTATTAGCAAAACTTTTGATTTCAAAGGACATTTTTTTAAATCTTTTAATTTTTTTTTGTATTTTTGAATTTTTATAAAGACACAAACTAAAACTAAACAAACTAAACACTCACAACCCCACACTTGAAAGACACATTGTCCTCAATGTGAAGCAAAACACAACTAAAAATAAAAATGCATAAATAAAAATAGGAAGCGACTTAGCTGGTAATGAGATGCTCAAAAATGAATCCAACTTCGTTCTTCCTCGTGTGCACCATATAGAATTTTGGTCGCGGTTGCACATCTCTGCCGGGCTGCTAATAAAATATCAGGATCACTCCGTCCGAATGGAGATTGAGTACGGACAGAATGATGTACACCTGCAAAATAGAACTCAAACATACCTGCAGTATCAAACTGACTCAAATTAAAATAAAAGACTCAAGTTAAAAGTAACGACTCACTAAGACTCTGGATAGAAGCAAGGAAATGTACTCGATGCGTGGCAAACATATAGACATGAATGCCACGGCAAAATGAAAACATCGGATCGAAATGGTTTCAAGTTTCTCATGGTTGTGGTGGATGGTGAATGATAGGATATATGATAGTGGATGAATGGTGGCGAGTGGTGATCGGGGAAACCATGGGAAAACAAGGCAAGAGGGCAACTCCTGGGCTGCCCCGCGGACCGCGAAGAAGCAAGCCATGTCCCTCGCGTAACGCGAGGGACTAAAATACAGCCGGCTCAAGACTTTTGTCTCTCGCATACCACGAGAGACTTGGGTCCTCCCTTCGCGTACCGCGAGGAGAGCTTGTTCACAGAAAGTTAAGAAAAAATTTAAATTTTATACTTAGAATATTTTAGACCCCTCAAAATCTTTCTTCACCAAAATTCCTCAAAAACCCATTCCAAGCATAAAAACATATGTAAACATACCTGGAACTTCGTTCCTGATGATTTCCTTTACCGAATCAAGCGCGAATTCCTGCAAAAACTGACACAAACAAACACAAAATACCGAAAAACACAAAAATTAACATGGACTCAAACCAAGTAATGCACACAAACTCTACATCCCGGGCACTTGCCCAAGACTCAAACAAACCTATCAAGAGGCTTCTCCTTGATCCTAACCGGTACCGCCCTCATCCTTCGTGGTCTACCGATCCTCCACAACCTCATCAAGCTCCTACTTCTATCAAAATCTAAATGTATATCATATGCACCAATCCAGTCTTTCCATCACAACTTAAATCTACCAGGTCCAAAGATCACCTGGTTCAAGTACTTCAGCAAGCTGTCACCTCTAAACATCCCCATACTTGGGGTTTTCACTCTCTCTAGATTAACAAACTCACTCAACTCTCGGAGTTTCTTACGGGGCGGCCTAGATTTAGGGGATGACCCGACTTCTATCCCCTCATCATAGACACAAGTATAGGTTAAAGGCTCAGTATGTGATATCACTAAATGTGTGGCCTCTAACCTCTCGCCCGGATCCTCGTGATCCTCAACTCTCTCCACTACGGGTGGGTTACAAACTATCTTCCCCACTTGTGCTAATATCTCGCTTAAGCTGAAATCATCATCGCTAGCATCTAAGAATAAGGACTCTACTAATTTCTTTTAAAACTCCTCCAACCAATCCGGAGGCTCCTCAATCTTTCCTTCTTCATCTCTTTCAACATCATCCTCTCCTGGATTAGAGTCCCGATGTGCGTCCACGAAGACATCAAGCATGCACACAGAGTGGCTATGCTCGCCAACATCCTTCACGGACTGTGTAGCATCGAATGTAATAGACTCATCCCCCACACGAAGTGTGAGTTTCCCATCGAAGACATCAATCATTGCCTTAGTGGTACGTAGGAACGGGCGTCCTAGGATGAGTGGGACTCTATCATCCACTTCCATATCCAGAACCACAAAATCCACGGGGAATACAAACTTGCATACTTTAACCAGAAGATTCTCCACAATTCCCTGTGAATACTTGACTGAACGGTCAACCAAGGCTATACTCATGCGCGTAGGCTGCTGTTCACCCAAGTCTAGCTGCTTATAGACAGAATATGGCATCAGGTTGATGCTAGCACCTAGGTCAGCTAACGTGTGGTGTAAGGGAAGACTTCCTAGGAGACATGGGATCATGAAACGACCCGAATCTCCCAGTTCTCTGGCAGCTTGTTTTGCACCACTGTAGAGCATTGCTCACTAAGTGAGACTTTAGAGCCATCCTCTAGTTTCTTCCTGTTGGAAAGAAGATCTTTGAAGAACTTGCCATATTTTGGCATGTGCTGAAGGGTCTCTATGAGTGGGAGTTTGACCTTAAGCTGTTTAAAAATATTCAGGAGGTTGCCATATTCCCTAGTTTGTTTAGATGGTAGCAAACGAGCTGGGTAGGGAATACGGGTCAGGTCTATCTCGGGGGTCTTCATCTCCCCTGCCTCCTCGGCCGGCTTCTCAACTACAATCTCCTCATACACCTGCTCCTTGGCCATCTTAGCGTCGATCTCAGCGAATCGAGCTCTCCAGTCTATCTTCTTGACCTCCTCAGGTGACGGAATATTATGCTTAGTGAAGTGGGAGCCATCCTCTTCAACCTCTTTCTCCTCCTCACTCCTAACTGACACGGCCATCACTGAAGCGTTAGAACTCTTATAGGCCACAAATGCTTCACTCTGCCTCTCCTTAAAGCTCCTCGCGATGTCTCCTACCATGCGCTGCAAATCCTGGAATGCCGACTGATGATTCTTCAATAGGGTGTCGTGGCTATCCAGTCTCTGCCTAGCATCTCTGTCCTGCTGAACCAAGTGGGCAAGCATCTGTGTCTGGTTCTCAATCAACTCTTCAATCTTCCTCATGTTGACACTGCTTCCAGACCGTTAAACCCAGGTGGGTTGTTTCCATATCTGCATCCCGAGCCAAATGAATTATTATAGTTATTATACCCTCGGTTCTGGTACTGGTTGCCAACATAGCTCACCCGCTCCTGATTATTAACGGGGCAATCTCTGGTGTCGTGGCCTCCCCTACACACCTCACTCCAAAGAGCACTGAGCTTCAGCTCCTTTATCTTGTTAGCCATTGCTGCGAGTGCAGTAGCCAAGCTAGAATCAGGAGTGACCTGATGCACACCTCTAGGAGAAGAGGCGGGTCCCAGGTCATATGATAGGGCTCGTCGAGATCCATCCGGAAGGAGTGGATCTGGTCCCGAAGGCGAGCGGCCCTGGAAGGTGGATAATACTTCTTGAAGAACTTGGCTTCGAGATCATCCCATGTGGTGATCGAGTTGTCTGGGAGAGCGTCGAGCCAAGTAGAAGCACGCCCAGAGAGGGAGAATGGGAAGAGACGCAAGTAGATTGCGTCCTTAGACACACCCATGATGTTAAAGGTATCACATATCCGCGCGAAGCGGGACACGTGTCTGGGTGCATCCTCATCCTCAAGGCCATGAAATTGAGTGGCATGAGTGATCGTACTCATGACATGTGATGGGATCTGCCAAGAATTTGTGGTCGGAATAGTGGGGTGTGTGATCGAAGATCTCGCGCTTGTGACCCCATCACTGGCCCTCTGGTGTACTATACGCCGCTCTGGTGGGTCAGCGTCGCCAATTTATGGAAAGGGGATTGGGCTAGTAGGACGTACCTGGGTGCTGCACAATGCTTTCAAACGCTTCTGGAAGTTGCGGGTGCGCTCGTGCAACTCTCGTTCGGGCTCTAATGAAGCAGAATATGGTGGTGATCCCTGTGAACGAGTGTGGTGCATAAACTGACACAATAATAAAAGAAAACAAATAAAGACTCAAGACAGAAAGATTCGATCCTATAGTAGACACTCAGATAGCACGTAGGACAAGCAGACTCACAAGACTTAAAAGAAAAAGAAAATAAAATAAACCAAAAATCAAACAAAGAACTAGTCAAAGTCAATATTGCTATTGCCAAGTGTCCCCCGGCAGCGGCGCCAAAAACTTGATGTCATCAAGACGGTCTATAAAATAAACTACTAAACCTAACCTAGACTCCTAAGTAATAAAAGGAATACCTTCGAACTAAACCGCACTGACAGACAAGTGTACCTATCGAGTGTAGCACAGCTTAATAGTAAACCGATTTATCGAACCCTAGAGACACTACAAATAACAAAACTAGACTCTGAATCAGACTAAAGATGATTTATGGGGGGGGGGGGTTTACTACATTAAGGATTATAACTAATAATGCAATAAACTAAGGTCGACTCAACCTATTAGGACAAGAGCTAAGGAAGATATCAGAATGGGAAGAATACTACCTAGGTCGGAATCCTACTTGCAAAGTACAACTTCTACCGATTATGGAAACAATAATGGATCTGGGTTTCTAAGGATGACAACTAAAGATTACCTAGTGGATCCCTAATCACTCTCAGGGTGTCACCAACTAAGCTACCTAAAGTGTACTAACGCACCAGATGGTTGGATCACCTCTCGGGTATTTCCAACTATGTTAATATACCCGAAAGACAGATTACCTCTCAGTCTTACTGTCCACAATACATTCAAGGAATGCACGGGGTAATCTCAAGATAAGAAGTATGACATGAACTAGCAACAATCACTAAACACCTAATACCAACGTCCTCAGACTGTTAACACTCGGATTCCTAATGACGAAGACTAGACAACTAATTCTCACCTCTCGGGTATTGAACTAGGAAGAACACTTAACTCTAATCAGTAATCAATGACAACTCATATGGCTACTACGTCTAGCAAACCACCATAATCACAAACCCTAAGATCTACGACCAGGATACGCTGTTTGAACTGGTAGACAACCACAATCAACGCACGGAATTGAAATCAAACATTAGATCAGATCTAAGAATGCATATTCATCATAAATATTAACTCAAGATTCTTTACAAAATCATAGAACCATCATACAAATCCAAAACCGATAAAAGATTGAGACTTTAACAAATATTCATCGTTAGACCTAAGCAATATTAATGTTTTAGCCTAGGATCATACTCAAACACATCAAAACAGAAGTAATCAAGCAAAACATAGGTTCAAACACAGAATTTAAACACAAAGATTCAAACTTAAAAACCTAGAAGGCTATTACAACGAACCCGGAATCCAAAAGCTTTGATCTTGCACTTGAATTGACCTTCTTACTCCCAAAATCGCCCTAGAATGCTCCTTAAATGGCCGGAAATCAATTATCAAACTAATGGGAGAGTCCTAATCTATTAAACCCTTAAATTAGGTTAAAAAACACGTATCTAGGGTCTCCCGCGTACCGCGAGGCCCAGAGGACAAATCCCTCGCGTACCTCCAGAGCCAAAATAGTCGCGTATGAATTCTGGTTTTCCGCGTACCGCGAGGGAAATGGGCCCAACCTCTTGCGTACAGCGAGAGAATACTGAACTTTTGAACTCTTCTCGTCGAAATACCCCAAATCGATATATTATGGGCCCCGTAACTAATTTTCTAGCCCGAGATATGCATCTTCTAAGTTTTGACTCTTTCCCGACTTTTTCCGTCCACATCCTGGGTTCTCGTGTGCTCGTTTCTTCACAGTTCTTGATCGTTTAAGCTCCAATTACTCCCCGAATGCCTACAAAACAAGACTTAACTATACTAACTATAAATGACTCGAAACGACTCTAAAACTATACGAAAACGACACGAAATAGGACAGAAATGCATGTGTGCTTTGCAATACATCAATATTCATAAACACGGGGATTTAAATACCCTTTTTCATATTGATTACAAACAGTGTTTGAAATCAAATACATCTCTTGTCTCTTATGGACAAGTTTCAAACCACTAGAAATAGTACTATCCAAGGTTGATCAACCCCTTGGTCCGATCTCCTTTTTCTTCTTTTCTTCAGGATTATCTATGTATGAGGCCTGAGAATCCAACATACATTTCATCCTTTTCCTTTCTCATTTCATGGGTCACATCCTTTGTCTGCCCGTATCCCTTTTCCTTTTACTTTTTTACTGATTACCTGAAAACATTTTAAAAATGAAACGTTAGCGCGAACGCTGGTGAATACAATTATCTTGACATAAAATCATTTAGCACAAACAAGTATTAATTTCATAATCACAACTTTGTGTTCAATCTACACATTCAGCAGGCCCTTATCTCCTGATCATATGCACCACCATATACACTGGTATCATGCCTTATAACAATGGCCAGGTCTACGCCTCCGAAATTGTTATAAGATAGGTACCAGCTGCAATCCGGGACTTTCACCCGAGATCCGTATATCCCTTGCAAGTTTTACGTATACCTATGGCCTGAATGCTTTGTTCGTAGAAGAACGTCATGCATTATTCCCTTATCCTTTATTTGGCAATTTTCGTAAACGTAATGTTTGACTCAAGTTTTAAAAGAGACAAAAGTATTCACCTTGATAATAGGAATGAGCCTTTAAGTTGGAAATTATAGAGCTAGCCTCCTAACTTGGTTTCTCTAGCGTTGCAACACATCTACAAGCGTTTTCTTCTTAGAATGAGAACTACAATGAGCGGGAATCGGATCGGGATCGTCGGGAATAGCCTAGTGATGCTTTGGTACGATTTTTAGAAGTAAAGATGAGTTTTGGTGTGAGAAAATCAAATGAACTCGACCATCTATTTATAGGGCCAAATCCAGACCCCCATCAGACCGTTTGCTAGGGCCACTGATTGCGTCAGCCCTAGATGTCACTTCCTGATTAGACCGAATCGCATATTCTGGCTGGCGGACCGTTATGGAGGACGTAGCGGTTCGCTATCAGGAAAAGCGTCAGAATCTAGAGCTGAGTCACAGGACACTTGTCAGTACTAGAAATTGCAGCGGAATTGTGATTAGTAGGACCGTTATCCAAACGATAGGGGTCCGCTATCCGACCCTTTACTCATAGCGGACCGTTGGGGAATATGATAGCGGTCCGCTATCTACCCAGAAATAAAAAATTTCATTTTTAACCCTTGAATTTGGTACTTTAGATACATAAGTCCTTATGGGTTCTAACCTTAGCATTTCTTGGACATTTTCGTGGCAGGTGTTACAGCCGTACCTCTAGCCCGACGCTCCGCCTGCCTCCTGGTAAGAGCCCCCCGTCTGATCCACCTAGTCCGAATAATCATAGCCATCTATTCCTGCACAAGATATAACGTTTATGTGGTTATTATAGACAACAAATTCAGAATATAAGAGTAACGGTAGACCGCAAAATCGAGGTGATCAAATGTGATCGGTTGCCCACGTTGCTACTTGAATTCTAAACATTCCCCATCATACTCACACTAGCTTTCTACCTTCCACACAATGGATATCCATGCATCCCACACAATCCACACAAACATAATTCAATAACTATCACGTAATTAAACATAATGCCATTCACTACACGTATTTACACATCATAATTCCACACGGAATCACTAAACCACA
Organism: Smallanthus sonchifolius; assembly: GCA_023525975.1. Classification (NCBI taxonomy): domain Eukaryota; kingdom Viridiplantae; phylum Streptophyta; class Magnoliopsida; order Asterales; family Asteraceae; genus Smallanthus; species Smallanthus sonchifolius. Next base: position 17,142,886 of record CM042018.1, on the reverse strand, counting down.
TAATCATACCAAACGACTCCACGTAGTGTTACACTACACAATTAATACTCTAACAATTAATGTTTAACCCAAAAGACGCACCTCTTCGCTCGCGATTACTCGTGGTGGCATTCGTTTACTCTCGTCCCATTTTCTATTTAAGTTAAGGCATTTAATAAAACACCGGTTTTCACTTAAACCACGGCTCTGGTACCAACATGTAAGGCCCCAAACCGGGCACCCTACAGTTGGTTCTCACTACTGAGTACCTCTTTAAAAATACTCATTTTATTAGAAAAAACAATCAGCGGAAGTCTTAATTAAAATAGTTGTATCCTTCTAACTCATTATCGATCTTAATCTTACCTTACGAATGCATACACACCAATCCGAGTAGCACCATTCCCAAGCCAAGATACCTCTCCCGTAAATGCACATGCAAAATAATATAACGTACATACAAAGTCACTTACGCTGAGTGAGTTCTAACAGTTTATTTTAAACAGAAATGTTTCCATCACGAATATCATTTAATTCAACTCAGGACATTCCCATCCTTGATAAAACGGTTTATCATTTAGTAACATACCGGTAACACCTATTACCCACCTTCTTCCCATAAGGGTCCAACAATCCGAGACTCAACCCACAACCATAACCCAGTAAGTCTTACCGACTTGGATCGAACTTACTACGCTGCTAATCCTAGTCTGTCACGCGTATCAACACGAAATCCGGTTAACTCAACAAACCCCTAGACATAGACTTGACAAGCCCTAACCGAGACTCTCACAAGGTCCACTAACACACTAGCCATAAACACGGCATCGTTCCAACACACTAGTCAATCTAATGCTTAACACCGAAGCAATAACATCATAACATAATGAATATCTATTAGCACTTGCATGCAACTAAGCCAAACATAAATGCACACAACAATTACCTTCGAAGCATTATACCTACCTCGTCACAATCGCCCTGGTCAGGGTTATCCCAGTCGGGATATTCATATCACCTTCGAGAACCCCCTTTCGGGTTTCAATATGGCCCTCACAGGGCCCTGTCACATAACACAGTGACACACTCGTCATCTATGATGACTACCCAGCCACCCACATGGTGACAACACCTGAAGGACCGACTCCTTCCTATCACCATTGGCCGTATACACGGACAACAATGCAAACATACAATTCAACAAGTTAAATACCATGACACTACATAGACATGTATTACCACCAACTGCCCTTACACAGATCGCCTACGTGTATATCCAAACACATCCTCTAGACGTACCCTCATAACGTCTAGACCTAATCCCCGACTAACTCCCACAGTCAACACACGACATATTAGTGTCATACCGACACCTAACACACCCCAACTCCTAATTCACACAACCTAGGGACACCACATAGACATCTTAGTTTCATTAATACATAATTATCTTGTAAAACACTTCGGGTTTAATCGTAACTCATAATACGTTTGTTTAATAGAATAAAACACACGAGTATGTACGATAGCCCCCAAAGAATAAAAATAGTAAAAATAGCCGGGATATGTATTATACCTAACTCGTCACAATCGCCCTCGTCAGAGTCATCCCAGTCGGGATATTCATATCACCTCCGAGAAACCCCTTTCGGGTTTCAATATTGCCCTCACAGGGCCCCGTCACATAACAAAGTGACACACTCATCATCTATGATGACTACCCAGCCAACCACATGGTGACAACACCTGAAGGACCGACTCCTTCCTATCACCATTGACCGTATACACGGACAACAATGCAAACATACAATTCAACAAGTTAAATACCATGACATTACATAGACATGTATTACCACCAACTGCCCTTACACAGATCACCTACGTGTATATCCAAACACATCCTCTAGACATACCCTACGTCTAGATCTAATCCCCGACTAACTCCCACAGTTAACACAAGACATATTAGTGTCATACCGACACCTAACACACCCTAACTCCTAATTCACACAACCTAGGGACACCACATAGACCCCTTTGTTTCATTAATACATAATTATCTTGTAAAACACTTCGGGTTTAATAATAACTCATAATACGTTCGTTTAATAGAATAAAACACGCGAGTATGTACGATAGCCCCCAAAGAGTAAAAATAGTAAAAAAGGGTATTAGAAATCCAGTGGTTATGTTGAGCCTCGGTCCTTGCTCTGCAAGTCGTCCGTTCACGATCGAAACCCAAACCTGTCAAACACGTGATCACATGATCAGAATACGTCCTACCGTACGTTGAACAATAGTGTGAATAAATAAACCCAACGTTGGGTCTCAATTGCTCGCCATCCCCACTTCTCATAATCCATCTACAAGCAAACGTGATTTGGGTCGTCCTTGATCCGCTTAGGGATCCGTATACCCGGACCTAGGTTTCCATTCATGCACGAGCGTGACCATGCAAGCCCTAATCTTATGAGACGCTTACAAGAACCGGTTTCCTTACATACATGCACACCACGAAAACGTAAAACCCTAACCACGAAATGCCAAATCCTTAGCCCCGTAATACGTATGTACTCTATCCGTTCTCCTCTCGTACACTCACGCATGTAAACACGTTCATGCAAACCCTAGCTTGGCATCACCCCCGTGAACACTAACAGCCGCCGGCCTCCACTATTCCTTCCGACCGCAACCGTGGTCCCCCTCTCCGGCCACCATGCTGTTGTCCCCGTCGTCGTCTTTATCGACTTCTATCATCACCATCGTTCACCGCTTACGGCTTCCACTATCTCCGGAAACAGTCGCCATCACCCCGCAGCCGCCGAAGCCGTCCACCACGGCTTCTGTCCTGAACGCCACCGGCTCCTGCCGGCCTCCTTCAGACCGCCCGCTGTTTCGGCCAACCGGATCATACCCCTCCATAACTGCCATCACGGCCTTCGCCCCCACCCGACCACCGTGACTAAAGCCTTCCCCACTACATCCTCATCTCAACAGAGCCGTCATCAGACCACCGTGCTCGTCTTCTTCTCTGGTTACCATAAACTAAACCAAAACCCTAATCGGGTCTCATACACAAACGTAAACGAAAGGAAAAGGAAAAGGAAAAAGGGTTAGAATGATGGTTACCTTACGAAGTTCAGATGTCGTTGGCGCAGTCCTGTCGTCGAACCGTCGCCGTCCACCTTCGACCGGCCACCTCCTCTCTCTCGCGGCTCCTTTGGCTGCCGTCAGACTCCCCTAGACCGATTATGGTGTAGGGTTTGCACTAATGCAGTATTTAAACCAGTAGTATTTACATTCGGGTCCCTGTGTTTCCATCTCGTGCATTTCAACCTCAAACCATTCTTTTTAAACGATAACCCACCTTTTTTCTGGCGTTAAAACGCACCTCGAATGGCAACATTACAATTCCCTTTATTAATAAAGAGTCGGGTCTCTCACTACCCCAAACCGTTAGTTTATGAAATTTTCGGGATGTTACAAACAACCTATCTGGATATATTGACGGTTCAATTCCCTATATAAACAAAACTTTAACAACAGTCAAAGTAAAAAAAACCCGCGGAGGGGAAGGAGTGAGTGAGTTTCGAACTCTAGCTTGTTGCTTAAGGATGCATGGATCTTACCATTAGGCCAAGACATTTCTTTGTTAAAACATCCTATAATAGTTATATATAAGGATAAAATTGTTTATGCAAATCCGAACAAATTCAAAACAAACGGCTGCTCTGCTTGTAGGCCCGTCGATTTTACCCCTACCCGATGACCCTGACCCGACCCGACATCACCCGAACCGACCAAAATCCGTACCTGGATAACCCGTAACCGATTAACCCGAAAACCGATTGTTATTCTGGTCGAGTTTCAGTTAGACTTTCAAACATCAAAAACCCGAATAACCCGAACCGATTAACCCGAATAAACGAACATTTATAAACATGGTTTATAAATTACAATCTTATTCCTATATAATTAAATTAATAGATCAGCATTACGTAATTATTCTTACCTTTCTATTTACAAACATAGTTTATGGTCGAACATTTAGTTTTTCATGAAGTTGAAGAAACAAATATACTTGTTCATTAGTCTCTTGCTCAATAACTTTTTATTTGCATAGGTTTGCATAATCTATTACTTGTTCATTAATCTATTTTTCAATAATTTTTATTTAGTATACCTTTGATTGATTAATGTCTGAATAGGATAAAACACTTTTTATTTGAAGCTATAATCTCTTAGAAATATGCTTATTTTTATTTAACAAACACGTTTATTTTAAGTTTTTTTAACTTGATTCATTTATTTTGTTCAACATATGTGTCCCTACCCGAAACCCGACCCGATCTACCCGAATGTTATTTGGATCGGTTATCGGATAAATTTACACACATGAAAAAACCGATTAACCTGAACCGATCTACCCGAAACCCGATTAAATAACCCGAACACCACGTACCAACTTGCGTGGACAATAAAATGACATACGATGAACAGTGTCCACCGACTTTCCAAATTGTTAACATGGACATGTCATTTTCTCATATATATATATATATATATATATTTCTCTTAAAAAATTATTTCTGAAAATTAATCTATACCATTATTTAGGTTAAGACAACTATCTTTTAAACATTATCATAAAGTATTTTAATCTTTATAATAAACAAAAAACTAGAAACACTTTCAAAAGTATTTATATTTGGTTAGTTTAATTTAATTAACCGATAGTTAGCATGAAATAATCAATTCCAAATTTTTTAAGAGATTTTTATAAATCTCTTAGTTATGTAGCTTGAAATCATTCTAACTTTAGCGAGTCTACTAATCTCCTAATTATATACGTTGACTACTTTCTACATGTTCAATATCTTTTATTGGTTTTTCATGTTTTAATCGATCTGTGAAAAAAAAAATTAATACATATTTTGTGACACTTAAAAAAAAATTATTGGATTGATACGGGAATTAATCCTATAATAAATTACTAAATTTAAACTCTCACAACTAGGATATGTGTACTATGATGTTTGCCACGATAACATCCAAACACCTTGACACACATACACAAACACACAAATTTGTTAAGTATGAGCAAAAAGGTGATGCCACGTAGGCGTCACGTAAGCAGTATTTGTTAGTGAGTGTGAGCAAAAAATAGCGTGTAATGATTTAATGAGTGTGACCACTCTCACACGCATACACAAACACGCACAAATTGCGCCCTACGCCCGTTGCTCTGGTCATGAACCCCCTCCCACGCCCCCTCTCACGGAGGGGCAGCGCGGTGTTCCACGCTCATCACCGCAGCCACACCATCCCCTCACGAGCACCATTACACATAGCCTAATATAACTTTAATATACGTGGTCACTGGAAACTTTTGAAATAAAAATAATGTATTAAAAAACTTGATATCTTTTAAAAACACCAAATTAATTAACAACTTTCATTAGTTACTAATGATGGTGGTTGATGATCCGATCCGATCCAATCCAATCATGAAGACTCCAAAGAACTTTCAATTAAGTAATAGAAGGCGGCTTGCTCTTCGTTAGCTCGGGGTTCTGAATAAATTTCCGCCTTTCAAAAAAAAGAGTATCAGAAGGCGATGCAAAGAGTAGTTTGACTATTTATATTTAAGCATAATTTATTTGACTCTTATTTTTATTTAATTATTCAAATAACTAGGATAAGAAGTTCATCCACGACAAAGTATAAATGATGAAGTGGCCACCTCCAATCATTTAGTATTTCTCCATTTTTAAATTTTAATAAAGTTAGAGGGGTTCATGTGTCTTCTCACGTGTTACAAAATCAAACCTAAAAATTTTGTTTTGGAAAACTAGATCCGAAATCAATGTTTATTTATATTTAGTTTATTATAACTAAATAACTATAAATTATTTTTGGTAATTTTATTCTCCACATCTTTCGATCATAATGTATGAACTTGAAAAATTGTACTCACCGTTATACAAAGCAAAAAGACGTGATAAGAAAAACATTATAAACGAAAAATATTATGAATACATGTACGTATCCAACCGTGAATCTATACTAATAAATAAAGGTTTAAGATGCACACTTGTCACTTTCTCGTGTCTTCTTACATTGGTTTTCCCGCCTCTCTCTCCTAATAAATACGCATGTATCTTATTAAATAAAAATGAAAAATACTAATTATATTAAATAAGAATATATAATAGGAAATCAAAATATAACTAATTAAAGAAAAATATTAATTTGTTATATACACATTTCCACTTTATATATCTCGAGACGATCATAATAGTCTGACAAATTAGGATGTATTTACAAATTTATAAGTTATATTGTTTTCTATATACAACCCGTGTAATACACGAGATTCTAACCTAGTAACTGGATATACTATAGTTTCACAAACAGTATATATACTATAGTTTATTATTATAAATTCAATAATAATGTATTAATTAGTGCATGCATATTTGTAAATCTATACTATATAATAAATAAAGGTTTTTAGTGTCACTTGTCACCTCCATATTCATTCTTATCATTTTTTTTCGTCTCTCTCTCTTATTTAATGCACTTCTATCTTTAAATAATAATATATATTTAAAGAAAATATTAATTACGCTAATAAAAACATTTATTTTAAATTATCCCTTCTTATAACAAACTTTAAAATTTAATTATGTAACTTTTATTTCAATCAAATAGTAACTGAAAGTCAAATTAAATTAAATAGTAATTAATGTATTTTTAAAACCCAATTATATATTAATTTTTACATATTTTGAGTTTGTTTATATCCGGAGTACATGTAATATATTTTTACACCTGTAAAATATATATATAAAGATTTAAAAAATTTAAATATTGATATTGTTCACCCCGTGTGTAGACATGAGATCTAAACTAGTAAAATAATATTTACTAGTTCTCAATTAAATCACTTCTCTGTATATGATACAAAAAATTGAATATTGTGATAAAAATGAGAAAAATAAAAATAAAAGTATACTATGTTTTATTATATTATAATATATATATAGAGGGAGAATCAAATAATAAGTAGTTTTTCGCTAATAAATCTAAAAAATGACAAAACTCTTAAGAAACGATATCAAACGAACTCCGATTGAGCTAATTTCAGCGGCGTTGGAACCGTCTCGTCGAACTCTACCATCTTAGCTTTTAGGGTTTAGCATTTATGGTTTAGATTTTACTTTTGAATTTTAGGGTTTTAGCCTTATGGTTTAGCCTTAGGGTTTAGCTTTTAGGGTTTAGATTTTATGATTTAGGTTTTTTTTTTTGTAGGGGTGGGGGGTTTAGGTTTTTGGGGGTGTGGGTGGTGGTTTTAGGCTTTTCGGGGTAGGGTTGGAGGGGGTTTATCTTTTTGGGGTGCGGGTGGAGGGGGGTTTAGGTTTTTGGGTCCGGGTTAGGGTTCGATAAGACGGTTCTAACGCTGCTGGAATAAGCTCAATCGGAAACGGAAAACCACTTTTTAGTGGAATCGTCCCATATATATATAAATAAAATAGGTAAGAATTAAATGATAACCGATATTTATATATATAAAAGAAACTAAGCAATACAACTTGAACCTATATCAGAGTTGGAAAGAAGCTGTATAAAACTTGGAATGAAAAACATGAATTAAAAAACAGATTATTCAAACTTGGTGTCCCTTAAAAACTATATTATCTTTCTAATCAGCATTGTCCACCTAGAAGGGGAAAGAGCATATTATGATGATGACCATTATTAAAATATATTTAATAATATTTTATTTCCTCCATTGGAAAAAGTTAGAAAAACATATATGATCATATAAGGAATGAGATAGACATGGCAGAGTAGCACAAAATCATTGGAGCACATTTTTTTAATTACAGTTCTAATTGCACTCAAGCAATCATGTTTATATATTATAGAACTTATTCATTGAAGAGTACCTTTTAAGTGAAAAATCTTACAAAAGGTATTGGATTATAGATCTGAAACAGAATTTAAAGTACGATCCAAATTTTTTCATCACTTCATCATATTTATTTTTTTATTTCTAATGTTTTTCTCTAAAATTTTCAAACAAATGTGTGAAGCACGGGTTTTTGTAAGAGTGCACAGATAACGAATGTGTGACGAGATTTTGTTTGCTTCTTGGACGTCCAACTAATCAAATTTCCTCCTTGACGCTGACAACTTCCTGGTGTACTTTTTCTATCCGGTTTGCGTCCAACATGGTTTAAATTGGTGTAGGCCAATAAATTAATGTTATAATCTTTAGAATGCCAGAGTCGCATGGTGGGAGTTCATTTGAGATATATGAAGATCCTGTTCATGCCTGACATGTGAGACTGTTTTGGTTTGCATTTACATCTGAAGAGACTTTTAGAGTAAATTTGAAACGCCCCAAACGGGTACATCCCATAATTGTCACAAAACATAACAAACATAGTTCTTAAACCAGAAAGTCTTTTAATTTAAAACATTCATCAAACCATAATGTAAAACATTGTCTATAACGTTAATTATCAGGATTGGAAATGTCAGTCTTCAATGCTGCAGCCCGATGCCCATGCTATCCAGCCCTCACGGCTCTCTTACTTTTCTTTCGCTTTGCCTTTCCTACTTGTCATGCATACTAAAAGTCAGCTAATGCTGGTGAGTTCTATCTTTACTTTAAACTGTAAAATTTCTCTTTGGTAGCTTGATTTTATAAAAATAAAACAAGCTTTACTTTCACTTTCTTTGAAAACACTTTAACTTTTACTTTAAAACTTTACAACGTTACAATTACAAAATTGTTACGTTCTGTCTGTTATTAAAACTTTAGATTTGAGGAAACCCGTTAGGGTGTCCTCCTGTACTCTGTCTGTCTATCGTTTCACTTGTACATGACAAGTGATTTTATCATACTTTAACTATCACATATGGATCAGGGTCTGAGGACCAGATCCCTTTCTCGCTTACACCTCAGGGTAAAACTTTTACTTTAGCGATGCCCACACCTTGGGGTGGGACTTCCTGTCTTGCTTGCACGTCAGTGCAAGACTCCTTTAGCATTTGTCTACACCTCGGGGTAGGACTTTTCTCGCTTACACCGAAGTGTAAGACTCCTTTAGCATTGCTTACCCCGAAGTGTAAGACTCTTTTAGCATTGCTCACACCTCAGGGTGAGACTTCTACTTTAGCATGTCTGCAGGACTTTCTACTATACAACTACTATGCAATGCAATTACACTAATACACAAGATAGAAATATAATCACATAAATTTCAAATAGACAAATAGCACACGTTAACACATAAGCATATAACATGGTATCTGTCACTGTCACTGTCACTGTCGAGCTGTACCGAAATACAACTCTTTTATCGTTCTTTACTTTAACTCATTGTTATCTTTCAAAAACATGTTTAAAAGCTAATACTATACCCTTTAACTCTTTGTCTTTCATTTTATAAAAATATATAATTCTTATAAAACATTCTTTATCTTTGAAAACTATCTCTTTAACAGTATACATGTCAACCCAAAACCGTTTAGAAAAAAGGGCAATAAGAACTCACCTAACTTCTATGGAACTTATCTCACTTAGCAAGGAAACTTCGAGCTAGGTGGGATGCTAACAAATCTGTCAAGGGTCACGAATGGAACGAGGTTACAACCTAAATGTTTCATTCGAAAACTATCATTCCGAAATCTTATTCGACCAAAATCTATTTCGGTCTTCGAAATCCCTTTCTGTCCGAAATACATTTCTACCGAAATATCTTGTCCGAAATACTTTTCGACCGAAATGTTCTGTCTGAAATCTATGATGTCCGAAATACTTTCCGATCGAAAAGTTCTGACCGAAATACTTTTCGGACGTTTAAGAGTTTTCGGACCATTCATAGAGTTTTCGTATGATTCAAGTGTTCTTGGCTGATTTCGTCGTTTTTGATCCAAGACTTGATCTTTTTACGTCCAAAACTTATATCTAGCTTCCATACTTTTTAAGCTAATCAATACGTAAAAATCTCATCTTTGATTTGAAAAACCCATATAAACCCTAACCCACTTTTAAACTCTAAAAATCGGTTCTGAGATCTTTTGTTACCTGTTGATGCTTGATTCTTCCTTCTCTAATCTCTAAAAAGGTTCAGCAATGATTAGAGGTGCAAGATGGGAGCCTACAATGGTGATCTTCAAGCTTTCTCTCTACTTTCTCTTTCTAGATTGTAGTGAAGAAGATGATGAGTGGGGAGTAAAGAAGGTGGCTAGGGTTTAACCCCCTTCCCTTCTTGCGCTACCCAAACCCGACCCAAAGCCTAAACTCGGTCACACCCGTTCTTCTTTCATTCTTTCTTTTCCCGTAACCGTCGCTTATTATTTATTGTAAATTTTGGGATGTTACAAAATTATTTCTTATATATTGTTGATCAAGCTATTGCTTCTCTTAAGACAAGATTTAATCAATTAAAAAACTATGAGAAATTATTTGGTTTTTTGTTTTCGCATAACTTGAGGGGAATTGAAGATGAAGATCTAGAGTTGTCTTGTCGTACACTTGAAAATGCACTCAAGTTTTAAGGAAGATCAGATATTGATGGTGATGAACTTCAGATGGAGTTAAAGTCATTTGACACATTAGAAACCGGTGAATTTAACAACCCTATAAATGTTTTGAAGCATTTGAATGAGACCCTAGAAAAATTTCCAAATGCAAGGATTACATATAGAATATTGTAGACTATTCCAGTCACGGTGGTATCTGTAGGACGGAGTTTTTCGAACTGAAGTTATTAAAATCTTACTTACGATCCACAATTTTTCAAAAAAGACTCAGTGGATTGGCGATGATAGCTATCGAGAATGAAATCTTAGAGAGTATAAACTGCTAATAGGTGATCAAACAATTTGCTATCAAGAATGCGAGGAGAGCTTCACGAATCATCAGCTAGCTATTACGGTATGTCATTCTAATACAATATTTTTGCTATGTTTATTGTTATAAAGTTAATCGTCGTTTAAAAAAATTTAGTTTATATAATTCGTTAGGCCTAAGGGCATTTTTTTCGGCTCAGGCACTTAAATCCTCAGGACCGGCCCTGATTAAAATCATGCTTGGAGACATGTGGAGAACATGATGTCAGACCTACAAGAGAGATTCTATCATTCCTGTAGGTCCCTCGGGTGTGGCGGATCGTCACATGCAAGTATGTTCCTTAGTCGGACCGGGTGCGGAATACCCGTGACTAGGCGGTGATACTTCTTGTGGTGATAAAGGAAAGTTAGCGGCTGATGTTCTAAAGGATCTATCTGACGATGAGATCTTATACTTAGAGCCTGACTATTCCAAGGAAGCACAGATCGAGGCTCTCTACAATCTTGAAGAAGGAGAGATCGACTCTGGTGATGATTGGGATGAAGATGATGATGTAGTTATTGAAGTTCCCAAGGGTGACGGGGAAGGAGAGTATGGGTTCGAAGATGGAGAGATCTTCGAAGTTCCATCCTTTGAATCCCAGCTCGACACAGGTTCAGTCGAGTCTGCTAGTAATGTTGAAGCATCGACTGAAGCCTCCCCGGCCGACCCTACACCTGTGGATCCAGAGGCACAAAAAGATAAAGATATGCCTGCTAGTTCATCAAAGGATCCGACTCCTGTTTGGCAAAAGACGTCTATCATAGACAAACAAGGAGCTACAGTGATGATATTGGCTGTAAGGTTCGAGGAAGATAAGCAGTTGTTCGCAATCAAACGATCTGGGGGAGTTCAATACTTGAAACCAACCAGTGAAGCGTTCAACTCCTTACCTAAATACGACCTTGTGAACCTAGCAAACCGAGAGCTACTGTTGTGATAGGAAAGGTACGGTCAGAAAGTGGATGCTTAGTGCTGAGGGAACTAATCAGAGTATTTGATGAAGTTTGCTTCGTAAATTTCGCTGTGAAAGATCTGGAGGCACTAGCAAACAGGTATTGCATGCATACGGACAAATGGACGAAATTCCTTGCTTCTAAATATGACAAGGGGATCAAGTTTTGCCTTGACTACAAGAAGAAGATGGAAGCTAAAGATGCAGAGTTGTGAAGACCGAAGACTCGAGACTGAAGACCGAAGACGATCCCAAGCTGTTGTCAAATGGGAGTTTGTTGAAGCACTTTCGTGTGACAAACACTCTGGATAGTCTTAGTTTTGTACTTTCATTGTATGTATTTGTCTTACTACAGATTCATAGTGTTCCACCACAAAACAAAATTTTTTCAACTTCTCATTAGTACATTTCAATTGCAAGATCTCATTTTGCAGCTTGTTGATCTCATTGTTCCTTTTCTCTAACCCCTTGCATGCAATATCCAAGTGAAGCTGTTGATCGCTCATTTTAAGTGAATAATCACGTTTTTCTTTCTTCAACGTTTCAATTGAATCTTTAAATCATTTTTTGTTTTCTTTGTAGCTTAAAGCTGCAATACGAAGGGGTTCAAATTTGTCTTGAAGCTTAGAGTTTTCAATTTTTAAGCCTAGACATTTGGAACAAGAAATGACAGAAAAAGGATTAGAATCTACCTCATTCGATGAACTTGTTGCCTCTCCAATAGCCATGAGGGCAACAACAGTAGTAGACTCTTCTAGATCAGGCACAGAAACTTCCTTTTCCTCAGCTTCCTTCTCCTTAGCTTCCTTTTTCTCAGCTTCCATCATCTCCATGATCTTAGCCATGAGATCAACCTGAGTTTGTGCAATGATGACATCCTCCAGATGAACACCCTAATCAAAGCTTTCGTCCTGTTGAGCTACCAGTGCATTGGACATTCCACTTTGGCTTTGATTGTGGTTGTTTGAGTTGTTGTAGCCATGGCTATTTCCTTGGCTAGGTCTGGTGAAACCCGAAGCCGGTGCTCTGTCCTTTTGACATTCACGAGCAAAGTGTCCAAAGTTCAGACACTTGCAGCACTCGGCCTTGGATTTGTCAAAACCAACATTGGCATTAGAATGTCCGCCAATGAACTTTCTTCCTGTTCTGTTCAGGAAACGCTTGGCTCTCCTCAATATCGTGGCCATATTCCATTGAATATCCATGTCCTACATATCATCTGGATCCACTTGATTAAAATCTTCTTCAATTGTTTCAGGATCTGTAAGCTTGCCACCAATGAAGTTCTCATAGGCAAGCATACACGGTGAAAATAATGATACATGATCTTTAGCTATTTTGGCTATAACTGACTGATTAGCTGAAGATGTAGCGGGAGGATTTCTTGAGGGATGTTGTTGATGAGATCCAAAACCAGATCCGGATGCTGCATAACATGCATGACCACCACAAGCTTTTACAGTTTCTTTCTCATGAGAGTTTCCAGAGAAAATGGCAATTCCATAGCCTGATGACTTGGTTGTAGAAGGTCTTCCTGAGCTCTCATTTCTTTTTAGGTTCATGTCACGAGCTTGAACCTTTCCAATCGCCTCATCAATTGTCATCTCATAGAATTTAGGATTCTCTCTTATCAGGGTTGTATACATCTCAAACTTGGGAGGCAAAGCATCCAGAAACTTTTCCACTAATTCTTCATCAGGATACTTCAGCTCAAAAGCTTTCAACTCCGTCTGCAGATGATAGAATCTAGAAATGAGCTCGTTTATAGATTCGTTCTCCAGAAATCTGAAGCACTCATACTGCTTCCTGAGAAGATCCCGTTTATTTTTCTTGATGTCACTATTGCCCTCGAATCTTTTCTGTAACGCCTTCCAAAGATCATTGGAGTTATCATATCCTCTGAAACTGTGGAATAACTCCCTAGTCAAGGCCATAGTGATCGAACCGTGAGCCTTCTTCTCTCGATCATAAACTTTCTTTTCTTCTTCGTCAAGTTTAGAGATAGGCTTGGGCATTACTTCATCAAGGTAAATATGTGTGGGATGCTTATATCCTTCTAGAATAGGTATCCATAACAAAGAATCGATATAAGAAATGTAATGCTTAAAGCGTGCTTTCCAATTAGAATAATCATTTACATTTAGCAACTTTGGCGGTTTCTGAGGGGTTCCGATCTCGTTGTCATAGTTCAGAAGATTCCCGAGATTCTGAAGATTTGACATGGTGAACACTTAGTCAAATTTCAGAAAAGTCAGAGACAATTGCGCACTTAATACTGCCCTTGCGCACTTAGAGAAATGGTCTTGCGCACTTATGATTTGCTCTTGCGTACTTGATAAGTACGCAGGAGTAGAAGATAAGTACGCAGGAGTTAACTTAAGTACGCAGAAAGATTAGTCTTGCGTACTTGATAAGTACGCAGCAAGACTGAACTTTTTGCCAGATATGGTAAGTACACAAATAACCTTTTCACCAACTCTCACCAAACTATTCCGGTTACTGGAATCTCGCCGGAGTTGGCAAAAATCGGACAGACGAACAAACAAAATGAGCCAAAGGGTCAGAAACTTGTTTCTAACCAACCTTTGTTGCTCAAAACACTCAAATACACAACAAAAGTCGGTTTTTGAGTGATTTTTGCTTCTAAAATAATGCTCAAGAGCTATCCCTATTATATCACAAAAATCAACAAAAATACCCACTTTTGCTTGTAAAATCTCTGTAGAAAACTCTCCAAACACACTCACAACACTCGAAATCAAGAGCAAAGCTCTGATACCACTTGTAGGTCCCTCGGGTGTGGCGGATCATCACATGCAAGTATGTTCCTTAGTCGGACCGGGTGCGGAATACCCGTGACTAGGCGGAGAGTCAAACAACACAAAGTAAACCGACAAGAGAATCACTTTAAACGTTCGTCTATTATAAACACTTAAAGGTTACAGAGAGAAATACTGAGTATACAATGTCTGCGTATATGCATGCGTACTTGTCTACTGTCAACCTATCCTATTTATACACGACCTGAACTCTGCGCACTTAGGAGCGCAGGGCAAATTGCTCATGCGTACTTAGCAAAACACTTAGAGATTTCAGCAACTATCAACATGCATTAGTAAATATAACTCGATAACTAATACATACAGATACTTACAAACAAAGACAAATACATACAATGAAAGTACAAAACTAAGACTCTATCCAGAGTGTTTGTCACACGAAAGTGCTTCAACAATTCCTATGTAGGTTTGTTTATCCACGTCTTTTCCTTCTTGATCAGAGTCCAATTTACTTGCTCCAAATTATACATATAATAATGGGATATTATCACACATTTAATAGAGTTTTCTTAGGATTATGATAAGAATTGGTGTTTAATTGCCCTAAATGTGGAAGTGCAGGGTGCTAAGATGTTTTAGACAGAAAAAGGAAGAAATTAGAAAATAAAGGATGAAGAAGGAAACTAGAGAAAAGATCACAAACCACGATGGGCCTGTAGGATTCTATACGGGCCGTACAGACAAGGATTTCAAATTCAGTTAGTGGAATTAGCATGATAAGGTTGTATGACCTCGTTCGGTCCGTGTGCTTAGACGTAGAAAAGGTCGATTATTTAGCTATAAAAGGAGGGGACGATTCTAATCAGTTCATTAATTTTTTAACATCTTCAAAAGAGGTTAGGAAGTCCAAGGAGCCACTAGGCTCAGAAGTGAAGGCCTAGGAGGAATCATTCGGTTTAGAGAAGCATTCGGAAATGGATTCAAGTTGTAAAACAATTTTTTTTCTATTTTACATCATGATTTCAATATGAATTCTTATTTGAATCTGAGTTATCTTTTACCTTTCTTTATTAGTAGCTAAACTCTTTATATCATCTAGGTTTAGATGATTCTTAATAATGCTTGACGGTTTTATTGGATTATGAATTCGAGTTGATTTAGTAAAAGTTTGATTTTCTTCTCTTGTGATGTGTATGAAGATCAGATTACATCATGGGATGATGCTATTATTATTTTGTTTAGAACAATTTAATTTCCGGTTGTTCTTTTCTTTGGTTATTGCATGAACGGATAGTTTTATTTTGAATAAAATTTTTTACTTATTATGATAAGTGATTCATTTAATACATATGTTGCCACAAATTGAATTGAGAATCCAAAGACATCTAAGACAAGAGACATGATATATAATTAACAAGCTACGACTCATGTCAAGTCAAGTAGATAAACATTAGATTGGATCTCACGGATACAGAATGAGTTTAATCATTCAAGATGATCAAAAATTGTTTTATCATCCGGCCCTTGCGAGACAGAATCATCCTATGAGATAAGATGAGTTCTGAAAACGATAAAGTTATCGTTATAGAAATTCTACGATATGTGATTACACGAGGATTTGTTGAATAATGTTTAAACATAGATCATAAGAAAATCAGGTGTTCCGGTTAATAGGTCTTAACAATTGTACACACAGGCTTAAAACTAAAAGTTCAAATAGAACAGGTAACCAACACGATATGAGATATGGAGTAGGAAGAGTCCTACAAATTATTTAAGGAAAAAAGGTGGAAATTTCATGAGATGAAAAGTTCCCATAAGGAAAGGAGTTTTCATATTTTTGCTTAAAAGTCATTGATGCCTTCTGAATCTTACGAGTAAGATGGATTGAAACTATCACTGATAAGGTTGTATAACTGGTTTTGAACAATAAGCAAAGAGTTGTTAAGAATATGATATTAGAAATAATCTGAAGCATAACACACATAGACACATGGAATTATATCCAGGAAGATAGAGATCTTCCACGATGAAATGTAAGGAGTAGTCCTCACAAGACATCTACAATAGATTACAGAATGTCTGTGAAGGATTTCATTCCATGATGACTTAGATGCAAAATCCATGTTTGAGCAAGTGAGACTTGATCAGTCTATATTATGTATCTGATTCATAAAGGTTGAATTGTTTTAGAAACAAATACGTACTTTTAAAAGCTTAATGAACGATCAAAAGTTGACAATAGAGGAATTCTATTCCATGTTTCTTGACAAAGAAAGCCGTTACAAGCTTTGGGTCAGTTTGAGAACTTATTAATTAAAACGTGTATCAATGATACGAAGGTATTTTAATGGAGTACCTAAAAGGAATGTTTCAAATGTTGGACATTGAAAACACAAGGAAACTCCAAGTGTAGTATGAAAGTCTAATCAAAATTAGAAATGCATCTAGTGAACGAGTCTTGAATTCATAGGATCAAAACATAACAGAATCTATGTGATGAATGCAAAGGCTAGTGAGAGCAAGTATCCACACTAAAATAGTATGTAGAAACATACTGTTTTGTTCTTTAGAAGTGTATGGAGATGCACGGAATGTTTTAGCGGGTGTGAAACCCGCAAAGCAAGATGGGAATATCATTAAATTCAGAGTATATGGAGAACTAGTTTCTTACCTCAAATCGTGTGTAGTTTGTTGTAGTCTCCTTCCTCGTCGATCCTCGACCACTCTTGAGCAAGATGGAGGCTCGAACTTGTTTCCTAAAGCTCCCTCTCTCTAGCCGTGAACCTCTCTATATCTCTCTTTCTTTCTTTCTTTCTTTCTCTTTCTCTCTCTCTCTCTCTCTCTCCCTCAAGTATATGTAAATGGTAAATGGGGAATGAGAAATGGGGGTGGCGGCTAGGTTATATAAGGGGGATAGTTTCCCTTCTTTAGAAATTTACTACAATAGCCTCTCATCATTTTATTCATCTATTCGATGTAAATTCCATAAGTTGAATTTCTTTGGATGTTACATTATAGAAAATGGGGTTAAAAGGATGGAGCTTTACCCCTGGAAGTGTACACCAACGAGTGAGGCTTGAGCCTCTATTTATAGGTTGAAATCAAGGGGGGTAAGCACACCCGTGCTTGGGGGAGCACACCCGTGCTTCATACGAAAAGTACATGGCACTACGAACGAATCTTCAGCTTTTCAAGTGACCTTTGGAGGTACGAGTTAGTCATGAGCATGACAGTTCCTAGAGGAGCACGGCCGTGCCTATTGATCTTTGACTTATGTTGACTTCTGTTGACTTCCTAGTTTATTCTATTCTAGTTTCAAGGAGGCATGGTTATGCTAGGTTAAGCACGGTCATGCTTGGCTGCTATCATCCAAAAGTCTCCATTTTTTGGGTGTTTACTTCCTTTATGCCATGGAGGATTAAATGGATTGCAAATTCAAATAGGGAGCAATTAAGTTTCGTTTCCTATGAATATGGCTTAAAACTAGTCAATTATGGGTATGATTATGCATGAAAAATATGTATAAATTATTACACATCATGTACGATGATCAACTTTTTCAGGCATCCTAGAAAGGTGCACGTGTCACACCCTCAAAATCCACCTGCAAGGTTTTACCGCGAGGCGCGTGACACACCAGGATCTCAGTCATTAGTTACACGGAATGACTCTATATGAATTTAAATAAAATACTAATGCTGCTCATAGTCACGAGGCAACAAAAGTTTAAGTTTGAAAACGTTGCGGAAGCATAAATAAAATACAACTGCATGAATAGTCAAATGCGCAAAACACCGCGCCAAAACCAAAGTAAATAATAGAAATAAATAAGTTTGAAATTGTTTGCGAAAACCATGCTTAGACTATCACACCCTCAAATTCCACTAACGGAGTTTTACCGTTTGACGTGTGACAAACCAGGATCTCAGACATCAGTTACATCAAACGACACTACATGGGACTTAAAATGTCATAACATAAAGATTCAGAGTTAATGCGGAAGCGTTTAAACAAGATAGTTACTGCACAGAACAAATGCGCTCAAGTTTAATTTAATAAAAGCAAGTGAGTTGTCTCAAATGTTTGCATATGAATGAAATGACAGTAGGACTCCATGCATGCCCTAGATGTGCAACCTGTGCCTTAGCGACCGAGAAACATGTAAGAAAAAGTGTCAACACGAGGTTGGTGAGTTCACATGTTTCAAGTTTGCAATAAGAGAGTGTTTGCCAGATTATGTACATTCAATATGCATATCTATAGGTAGCTAGCCTATGTTCATGTCTTACTAAAGCGCTCACAACCGAAGCTGACAGTGTTTGTTTGTTAGCCTCCAGCCAGGTCTATCAACTCTGACTAATGTGTTAAGGTTAATATTTTACTCGTTCGACCTCCAATCGAGTTAGCGCGACTAACGCGGGTGGGGTTTGTCAAACCTAATAGTACTACCAAAATTACCTTGCTAATTCCATATTAACGGTCCGAAGTGTGTGAGGACTTTCATGATAGTGTGTTACGCTTAGCCTCAACAGTGATATCATATGAAGTACCATAATCAAAATAGTTTGCGTCATGTTTTCTTTCCCAACGGGAAAAACATGTAAAATAATGTTTGTTTGCGTACCTGTTTCTCCCCAACGGGAAAACAAGTAAAATTATATTCATTTGTATGCATGTTTCTCCCCAACGGGAAAACAAGTAAAAATACTGTTTGTGTGTATCCATGTTTCTCCCCAACGGTAAAACAAGTAAAATAATGTTTGTGCGTATGCATGTTTCTCCCCAACGGGAAAACAAGTAAAATAATGTTTGTGTGTATGCATGTTTCTCCCCCCGACAGGAAAACAAGTAAAAATAATATTTGTGTGTATACATGTTTCTCCCCCAATAGGAAAACAAGTAAAAAGGGGCCGTGAAACTCACCTGCGTTGCGTAGGAGGTAGTATCACACAAGTAAAAGATTTGGTACGCAAGTGTCAGCCTGTAACGGTTCACATATGCCCTAGAATTATAAACATAACAATTAGGGACATATGGGGCTTTTATGACGACGACACGGAAGTTGAAACGCCCTAAAATACGCTTAGGAAAAAACGAGTAGACGAACGCGTCCACGTTAATAGGGATTTCTTAATTTAATAATTAAGATAAATACGTTTTGTGTCGAATGAATAATAATAATAAATAATTATATTCGTACGTTCGTTCCTTTTAAAATGGTTAGAAAGATAATATAATTTAATATATTATTTTAAAGTTCCCAAGATTCATAAATAATCATTTGTGTCAAAAAATAATAAATATATTATTTTTAGATCGAGAATAAAACATGAGTAAATAATATAATAAAATTATATCATTTATTAGTCTGAAACGTTTCATAGAGTTTATAAACTTGGATGAAATATTATAAAATATACATTATTTTTGGTTGGAAATCATGGGTTGAAAATAATATAAATATATAATTTATTCGGAGTCGTGGTTTGAAAATAATATATATTGTTTAAAAGTGGAAAAATAATATTAAAATGGTTTATAAATCAAACCCGAGCCTACGGGTGGTTTCCCGGGCTAAAACTCATTTAATATTTTAGCATAATAGTATTAGAACGGATTTTATGTAAAAATATAGTCTCAAAAGTGGCTAGAAAAATAAATGGTGCTAGTGAGGTTCGAACCCGGGTCTCATCTACACCAACACACAGACTTAACCACTCCAGCTCGCTAGGGTATCGCGATAGAATCCGGACTGATTTGGTTTTGAACATTAATTCTCCTGGGTTCTTCCCCCAAGCCACTCGCGATCGAACCCAGTCCCAACCGTCCAATTCGATCGCAATTCAGTGAAAGTATCATGTAGGTTTTGATGCTGGTTAGATGACGAACTTGTGGTTGTGTTTAATTAAAAAAATACCGTGTTAAGGGTCGTAAATTTTCAGATTAAAGGGTTGAAACCCTAGATATGAACCCCAGAACCGAAATGAACGAATTCGATAAAATTACAGATTGAAATCATATGGCTTTTACTATACAAAGGATTTTGAATCTGCCTATATGGTTTAATTTGATTGACGTGGTGTTTAAGATCAAAACCCCCAAATTCTATTATGAACAAACCCTAGATATTAGATCATGATCAATTCGATAATAAAATGTGAAATTAACCTAGGGATTTAATATACAGGGGATTGCGAAGCTAATCATGTATATTAATTGGATTTAGAATGGATCGGGAATAGGGTTCGATTAAACAGGGATTGTATGAACCCTATATTTAAGAACTTGATCGAATTGATGGTGTAAGCCCTAATTGGTTTAGGGCTTTCATTCTAAGGATAAAAACGAAGATGTGGATGTAAATAGTTACCTGAAATGTTATCGAATTGGTGGTGATCGACTAAAAGCAGTTTCGACGATCACTGGTTCGATTCCCGGTGACTTCTACTATGAATCCGATCAAATTGATGAGCACAGAGGTTTCAGAGGGGCTCGATTTAGGTGCGCAGTGTATTGGTTTGCAAATTGGTAACCGGTTGTAGTCGAATTCGATCGTATACGACATAGTGTCGACGGTTTTGATTCACCATAATTGAGGTTTATTGCACGTAATGACGAGGTTTAATGGCTCAATGATGGTCGTGAATGCCATTAATCATCTATTTCGGTTATGGATTCCAACGAATTTTGATTTTTGCCTTGAATTTGAATAAAAGCTACAAGTTTGACTTTCTCTTAGTCAAACATAATCGAGAAATCAGTAATTACATGGTTATTCCCAGAAATTTCATGTTCATATGTTTAGAAATAGTCATAATTGGTCCCTCTTTGTTTGGATGGAGTTAGAGACATGGTTAGTTTGACTATTAAAATTCAACAAGACACAAATATAGGATTTTGGCTGTGCAAGGTCAAAATTATTAGGTTTAGGCTAATTACACAATTAGTCCTTGAGGTTTGAGTTTGAAAAGTAACAATTTAAGTCCCTGGAGTTTTTGAATAGTTAGGGATTAACTGGATTGCTAACTAAGTTAACAGGAAAAGTCTGGATTGTCACATCATCCCCTAGTTGAAAAAATTTTCGTCTCGAAAATTAAAATAAATTTTTTTTTCTAGGTGTCACATCATCCCCAAAGAATTTTCGTCCCAAAAATTAGAATAGTACCTTAGGTTTTTTACGTAGAGTTCTTGAACAGATGAGGATACTTGCGCATCATCTGGTCTTCGTGCTCCCAAGTGAATTCCGGTTCGCGTTTCGAGTTCCAACAAACTCTGACAATAGGAACTTTACTGTGTTTAAGCGTTTTGACTTCCCTATCCATGATTTCTACTGGTTCTTCAATGAAGCAAAGTTGTTCATCGATCTGGAGTTCCTCAAGTGGAACTGCGAGTGTCTCGTCTGCTAGACATTTCTTCAAGTTTGAGACATGAAGGACATCGTGTACACCACTAAGTACTTCAGGTAGGTCTAGTTGATACGCTACTAGGCCAATTCTCTTCACTATTTTGAATGGTCCAACATAACAAGGATTCAGTTTGCCTCATTTCCCGAAGCGAATTACACCTTTCCAAGGTGAGACTTTCAGAAGAACCATATTACCTACTTGAAACTCTAACGGTTTACGACGTTTGTCGGCATAGCTCTATTGACGATCATGAGCTGTCGACATACGGTTTTGGATTTGAACGATCTTTTCAGAAGTTTCGAATACAAGCTCAGGACTTGTAAGTTGGCTATCCCCAACTTCAGCCCAACAGATAGGAGATCGGCATTTACGTTCGTACAATGCCTCGAATGGTGATGCCTTGATGCTAGTGTGATAATTGTTGTTGTTGGAGAACTCCACTAAAGGTAAGTGAGACTCCCAAGTGTTACCAAAATCAATCACACAAGCTCGTAGCATGTCCTCTAAGGTTTGGATGGTACGTTTCGTTTGACCATCAGTTTGAGGATGATACGCCGTTCTCATGTCTAGACGCGTACCTAAAGCATTTTGTAGCGATTGCTAAAACCGAGAGGTGAATCGAGCGTCTCGATCCGAAATGTTAGAAATTGGCACACCGTGCTGAGAGACTACTTCCTTCAAGTAAATATGAGTGAGTTTTTCCATCTTGTCGGTTTCTTGGATGAATAGGGTATCGGGATTTGTGTGCTTCATCCATGACTTGGATGAATAGGGCATCGGCTACCACATTAGCCTTGCCCCGGTGATATCTGACTACACAGTCATAGTCGTTCAAGAGTTCTATTCAACGACGCTGTCGCATGTTCAACTCTTTCTGTTCGAAGATGTGTCGAAGACTCTTGTGATCGGTGTATATGGTGCATTTGGTACCGTACAAGTAACTACAGCTCCTAATTCCAAGTCATGGGTCGTGTAGTTCTTCTCATGAATCTTTAGCTGACGGGAAGCGTATGCGATAATATTCTCGCGTTGCATTAACACACAACCAAGACCTTGAATGGAGGCATCGCAATACACTAGGAAGTCATCTGTTCCCATGGGAAGAGATAGGATTTGGTGCAATGCAGAGTTTCTATTGTAGAAGTTGAAATGATGATTCCTGGGTGTCACCCCGGTTATAGGGTTTACCCTTTTGAGTCAAGGCTGTGAGGGGTTGGGCAATCTTGGAAAATCCTTCAATGAAACGACGGTAGTAGCCAGCCAATCCCAGAAATTGACGCACCTCCGCCGGTGTTGTAGGTGTTGTCCAATTCTTGATTGCTTCTACTTTAGCTGGATCGACATGTATTCCCGTCTTGTTGACTACATGTCCTAAGAATTTCACTTCTCGAATCCAGAATTCACACTTGGAAAACTTAGTATATAATTGCTCTTGCTTCAGTAATTCCATAATCAAACGAAGGTGTTCCTCATGTTCGTCCCAATTCTTGGAATTGATAAGGATGTTATCAATGAAAACAATGACGAACTGATCAACGTACGGTTTACACACACGGTTCATGAGATCCATGAATACCGCGGGTGTATTGGTCAGTCCGAATGGCATGACTATGAATTCATAGTGACCATACCTAGTCCTGATTGTCTTCCTTGAGATGTCCTCCTCTCGGACTCTCAGCTGGTGCTAACCGGATCTAAGATATATCTTGGAATAGAAGCTTGATCCTTGGAGTTGATAAAAAAGATCGTCGATGTGGGGTAGAGGATAATGATTTTTTATCGTCACCTTGTTCAGTTCCCGGTAATCGATGCACATGCGGAAAGTCCCTTCCTTCTTCTTGACAAATAGGACTGGAGCTCCCCATGGCGATGAGCTAGGTCGAATGAAACCTTTATCTAACAACTCATGCACTTGTGTAGATAACTCTTGCAACTCACTAGGTGCAAGTCTATTTGATGCCCGAGCAATAGGCGCTGCTCCGGGTGCTAAATCAATTTAGAACTCGACCTGTCGGTGTGGTGGAAGGCCAGGCAAGTCATCGAGAAATAATTCCAGGTAATCACGAACGATCGCTATGTCGTCAATCTTCTCCTCCTCGGATGGCTGCTCGGCGACGAGAGCCAGAATGGTAGTATGACCCTTTCGTAGACACTTTTATGCTTTTATGAATGAGATGATGCCAATGACTGCACCACCCTTTTAACCTTGGACAGAAATAATTTCTCCACCAGGGAGAGGAAGGCAAACGATTTTCTCATGACAGATAATCTCGTCTTGGTTCTTAGATAACCAGTCCATTCCGACAATTACATCAAAACTACCGAGTATGACTGGCATTAGGTCAATGTCGAATTTATGACCAGCTATTTGAAGTTTACAACCCTTAAGAATGTGAGTTACTTCAATTATCTGTCCATCAGCTATTTCTATTGTGTACATAGCTTTTAGCAGGGTTGGAATACGACCGCACCAGTAAGAAATTTGTGAAGTCATGCTGAGACTTCTAATGAGACCCGTGCTTATAAGATAAGCGTCGGTCAATGTAAAGGCTATGAGAAGAGGTTCACATGTAGGAAAAGAAATTTTATGAGATACAGATTCCAGAGATACAGATTCCAGTAATACCAGGGATTGGTTGTCTGTCTAAGTAGTCGCGTCAACCGATGGTTGGTTGGATTAAATCCCCGTTTTCCAATGTCATCGGAACAACGGGGTCATTTAGAAAAGTCTGCTTACAGAGTTGGATATCCTGGGGTATAAATCAAACTAGACCAAGGATTAGTCACAGGATAAGGTAATAGGGTCAACTGGAATTTATTGCTGGAGTTTAAGGAATAACGTGTTAGCAGGAAAAGAATTCTTCCAATTCCGCTTACATACTTGGAGTCGATGGGTTTTGTCATGAGGTTCTACCAGAGTTTCAATTGAGTTGGTTTCTTTAATCATGTTTGGATGAGAGTCTTAATTTCACTAAGGCTCTTACATGAGTGATATAAAATAATGGGTTCTATGGATGATAGTTCAGTGTGTTCGTAAATACCTTCAACATGGTAGTCACGTCTATCAACTGTTGAACATGTTTAATGATACCAACTCGTCGTTGAGCGGGTCACGAGAATTTATACTGTCAATGGAAATATAAGTATGTAGATCACATATTAGGACCATTTATCCACACACTAGGTTTCACCAGGACTTACATATACCTCAAATTACTATTACATGTGCACCCGTAATGATAATTTGCTTTGCATGCTCACCCTAGCTTCTCCCTGTCCTATGTCAAAATGTCCCTCAATTTTTATTGCCGAGTACAGAGTGTTGTAAGACATGATAAGTCATCGAGAATCTTGGTCATCAACCATAAATTGATCAACTAGAACTTATATCAGGATGAGTAGTCAGGAATCGTTTGATCCGAGTATTCACTTGAGTCGAAATACACTACGATGGTCCAATCCAGCGAATTGTAGGTGAAATCATGCATGTTGTTTCTGAAACGCACGGCTCGTCATGCACTATAGCATCATCGATAGGTGTCAATCTCTGCCTCTTAGGCTCTGGTGAAGGTACTGTGGGAACCTCGGGTTCCTGATCGACTGGGGATGTAGGTGACCTTGGTGAAGAAGACATTTCCTGTAGTGTGATGAGTAAGTGACATGTATGAGTGTAAGTGTTGTGTAACTAATGCATGTGTGTGGTTATAGTCTAGTATACAAATCCTAGTTCACTAGAACCAATGGCTATGATACCAATCTGTCACACCCTCAAAATCCACCTGCGGGGTTTTACCGCGAGGCGCGTGACACACAGGATCTCAGTCATTAGTTACACAGAACGACTCTATATGAATTTAAATAAAATACTAATGTTGCTCATAGTCACGAGACAACAAAAGTTTAAGTTTGAAAACGTTGCGGAAGCGTAAATAAAATCTAACTGCAAGAATAGTCAAATGCGCAAAACACCGCGCCCAAACCAAAGTAAATAAAAGAAATAAATAAGTTTGAAATTGTTTGTGAAAACCATGCTCAGACCATGCATCCTAATCTTGTGCGTACCTTAGCAACCTGAGAAAGACATGCTAACAGGGTCAACACAAAGGTTGGTGACTTCATAGAGATGTAAGTAAATAAAAAGTTTGATGTTTGCTAGATAATGTAATTAATGTATACCGATAGATAGCTAGTTTATTTCATGCTACTACAAGTGTTCGAAACCGAAGCTGAATGTTTGTATGTTTGTTTGCCTTCCGCCATGTCTACCGAACAATGGCAAATGTCTAGGCTAATCTTACACCCATTCGACCTCCAGTCAAGTTAGCGCGACTAACTCGTGTGGGGCTTGTCAAAACCCAGTAGTACTACTCAAAATCACTTTGCTATGTTACAATACTAACGGTTCGAGAATGTAAGGACTTGTTGGTATGTTTGCACTTAAGTAAGCAAGCGATAAGACAATAATACAAAACTCAAAGTGTTTGCGTGCATGCTTTCTCCCCCAAAAAGGAAAGTAAGTAAATATAGGGGCCATGAAACTCACCTGAGTGTGTATGCAAATGAAAGCTAAGTAAAACAGTTGAACCTCTAACTGCCACCTATAATTCATAGTCTATAAGTGCGTGTTCGTGCAAGTTGATATGAACCCTTAGTATCCAAACAATACTATTGTTTAAGTGTTTAGAAAAGGTTTGCAAGTTTGCCTCAAGTTTGACCTGACGACCCGTTGGTGACACGTTGTATTAAATTATGTTTGTTCAGTATAACACTTCTATACTATACACAAATGATCATGCTGTAACACTTAGCAACAAATCCTATTTGTTCTAGCAAGATAGCAAGTTTCTATAAATAGCATGTTTCTATAAATAGAAAGTTTTCATAAATTGAAAGTTTCCCTAAATAGTAAGTATGTTCGGGATTCGTGTTTATTGGAATTATCATTGTTAATATGCTTGTAAGATTAGTATAACATGTTCTAGATCACCACATCATATAACACTTGCCTAGAACTTAACATGTATGTCATAATTCCAAATAAAGTTTCTATCTTTAGTAACCTATGAGAGACATGCAAGATTTCAAGCATCTAACACATTGCAACATGTTATTATGTCCTACATAACATAGATGTATCATCAAATTATACCACATATGTCCAATTAACCATGTATGATCACTTTTGCAAATTAAAGTTTCCTTATTTAGCAAGTTTGTAAAACCGGGTTAGGTATTCAGAATCTGATTTCACAATTCATCTAATCATGTATCAAGTAACACATAAACATCCTCATATCATTCAACATATGTCTAGTGTGCAAGATAGAATTTCTAAAAAGTTTCCATTATAAGTAAGTTAGGGTTTTTAAGCTTGTTTAACGAGATTCAAAGTATCAAATCCATCACATATAATCTATCTAATATGATTATAACCATAACAAGTATTAAACATCTCTAACATGCGATTCTACACCATTACATAATCAAAAAGTCTCATTATCTAACAAGTTACTAATCATATGAAGCTAGGGTTTTCCAAACAACCATAAAATCAACAAATACATGCAAAACAATGATAAAGTTAGCATCTTTATTATAAAAATCCATGTTTGGTAGAACTAGGGTTTTGATCTAAAATTTAGGAATCAAAAAGTCACGAAATCAAACGAAACGACTTACGTAGGATTGTTAGAAACGCTAAGAGGAGTCCAAATACGCGTTCAATTCCAAGATCGGAGATCAAAAAAAGGTGCTTGGGGTTGTTCTTGGTTGCGGTCGCAAGAGAGGAAACGGGGGGGGGGGGGGGTCGACGGCTTCAACAAGGAAAAAGGGAAAATAGGGTTTTAATTTTATAAAATCCCTTATATAGTGGATTCTATGGGTTTTAAAATTAGATAAGGATAATCCATGGGCTATTTTAAAACATTTAGTTTATTAAATTCATCCACTAGATAAAATGGTTTTTAATTAATTATTTTTATAAAATTTCTATAGCTATAAAAATAACCAGTAAAATACAAATCTGATAATTCTACGTGATATCACGAAAGTTCACATAATTCACAGAAAGTCACAAAACATATAAATTCATATAAATTATATTAAAAATAATTATTCGCAATTATTTTTATTAGTTCACCAACGTTCCGGGTTCGACTTGTGTGATCCGGTAATTCGACAAATTACCGATACGTGAGTGTTTGTGCGAAACTGACACATCTAATTAATTATAATTAAATGTAATGCATGTGTGAATGTTTGAGATAACTGAGTTTGAATAAATAAATGTTTGAGATAACGATGTTTGTGTTAACGGAGTTAACCTGAAAATTTCGGATGTCACATAATCCACTTGTTGAAAGAATTTTCGTCCCGAAAATTAATCCAAGTTGCTAGTTGTCTGAAACAAAAAGTTTGGGTTGTCAGATAACGGGTGTGCATGGTGTTGAGCGTGCATTGGCTATCTTCTAAAATGTGGGTTTTTGAAATGAAAGGGTAATAGTCATGAGCACGACCGTGCCTATTGATCTTTGACTTATGTTGACTTCTTTGTTTATTCTATTCTAGTTTCAAGGAGGCATGGTCATGCTAGGTTAAGCATGGTCATGCTAGGTTAAGCACGGTCATGCTTGGCTGCTTTCATCCAAAAGTCTCCATTTTTGTGGGTTTTTTACTTCCTTTATGCTATGGAGGATTAAATGAACTGCAGATTCAAATAAGAAGCAATTAAGTATCGTTTCCTATGAATATGACTTAAAACTAGTCAATTATGGGTATGATTATGCATGAAAAATATGTATAACTTAAGACACATCATGTACGATGATCAACTTTTCTAGCATCCTAGAAAGGTGCACAACCGTGAACCACTATGCACGAGCGTTCATGGTGTTGAGCGTGCATTGGCTGGCTTCTAAAATGTGGGTTTTTGAAATGAAAGGGTATTAGTCTCAAGGGGGCTAACTAAAGGGTAATGCTTAGGAAGGGAATAAAAAGAAAAGGGGCTAACAAATGGGTTAATCGTAATTCCTCTATCATTTCTATACATTATTTTAGTTCATGATTTTGAAAGGTATTTATTTCACAAGTTCTAATTTACAAAGCAACATTTGGCAATCACTCAATACTATCCAAACGATTGAGGTCAATTTAACTGCAGAAATCAAAAGGGAAACAATTTAGCCTATTTTCAGTATGATTGCTCAGAAATATGAGGACTATTATACATGTAAAACATGTATAATTTGAGGCATATTATATATCCACACATTTGAACTTTTGGTTGTCCTCAAGCAAACTCATGCATTGATCAAACCCATGGCTTAATAGGATAGTTTTTTCAAAAGGGTTGAAGGTTCCTAGTGCACCAAAGACTGTTGTCCTCAAGCAAACTCATGAATTGATCAAACCCATGGCTTAATAGGATAGTTTTTTCAAAAGGGTTGAAGGTTCCTAGTGCACCAAAGACTATCAAGGATGTTGACTTAAGTGATTAAACCAGCAAGTCAATTATTATATTTTGTAGTTTTAAATATGGAGATATTTGATGAAAGGGGTAGCATGCGTAGTAGAACTTGGATTATGCACAACTTCACTTTCCTCACAATGTTCACTCAACATTCAACTATTGTATATGGATAACTGTGGTTTAAGTGGAACACTCGGTGTCAAACTGAAGTAAGCAAAATCATAGGCTTGTATGCGAATCAAGTCTCCACCAAATATCTTAAGTGTGATGCATGAATCAAGAGGACTTTTTAAGGGTTGTAATTTGTCGTGGGTAGAAGGGTATGAATTATTTTGGGAAAGTGGCTAAGCGTTAAAAGATCGGCTTGGCTTATTATATTTGGTATGGCTTAATGGTAAAGGAATGCTAATAAAGACCTTCTAAAAAACTCAGATTCAGAGGGTATATAGCTAATATGAGAACTCTTTTAAGCTCAGATTGTCAACACCAAATCTCCTTTTCAAGAACGTGACTTCCTCCTTGACTTTATGATACACATTGCTTTTCCTTGAAACACAAACCCAATCACCTAATCTCATACTATCTCCACGACCCAAACATCCATCATAAATCCAGACACATCACAAATCAAGAGTGTGGATGAATCTCCATTTAGTTTCTAAGAGTAAGAAAGGCAAAGTTATTGCATAATCACATACTACTTGTGAAAGACAATCAAGGATAGTTGAAGACGACATACTCTCACAGTGGGTACTTACAAGTCTTTAAAGACTGTATTGTGGGCACATATTTTTGGAAAAGAGTCCTCAAATACTACATCAAGGGAGATAATTCTAGTGCCTTAGAAACAACTGGCAACCTGAGGTCACAATGATACATGTACAAACCAATGTGAAAATATTTAGCAGGATCATGATCCAACTAAAATAAAGGGTATTTACATATTTCTCCATGCTAAGATTATTTATTACTTATTTTTTTAAGTTAAAAAGCCAGTTACATATTTTCCATTCCTAACACATAAGAGCATTCCTAGTAGCTTCTCTATCCTCATCTCCATAATTATACTAAAAATCACTACCTTTTCTCTTTTCTTTTCAATTAAATAATATTTTTTTACCTTTATCATTACCTTTTCTTTCTCATCCACTCACAACTACTTTCAAAAAATATTAAAAAATTAATAATGGTGAACAGTGTTTTCACAAATATACAGATGAACAATAATATTTTCTCTCTACTCCACTCACAACCACTTTAAACTACTTACTAAAATATACAGAACTCAGTCACAAACATATACAGAACCTGCTGTGAATGCTCTAAATCAAAAAGTCAATTACATATTTTCCATTTCTAAAATATATACAAAAGAAGAAATATGTAATTGATTTTAAGGGTTGGGTAAATATATAATTAATTGTCTTACTAAGGGGATATATGTAAATATCTCAAATAAATAAAAAGGTATTTGGCTTGATGACTAATTAAAGATTTACGATCATATATAAGTATCCAAATAATAATAAAACTTTCAGTCATTTATATTTATAGTTAGAGGAATAGTGTATATTTTGATAAAATGGCTAAGAAAAGGATAAAAAAACCTTGTGCCTAGAAATGGCAATTCTATGCGGATACAAAAGCATTGTGCAATTGTTATGAAAAAAATACGGCCACTTGTTCGACAATTAGATTTCCCACTTGAGGATCTGTATAATATTTAATTATGTATAGTTTAAACGTTTGGATTTCAAATTTAAAAAATTTCCTCAATTATAAAATATTTAACTATATTTTTTTATTTTTAATTATCTAACCTTTAGATATAGTTTAGTATATTTATTTATACAGTATTAGAAACTAAATAACTTGATTATCAAGAATAAATAATTTGAGTGAAGGATGGATGGACTGCATGGGTAAATCATTGGGTGAAGAATAAAGGCGTTCTTGATCCATCTAATTATAACTATATACAATCTAACAACCATGTGAACACTTCTTAATCGTGGTTTGTGGGTTTAGGCGGCAGGTCCACGTGTCGTCTTATGGTTTAAACATCAAAAAGACCCTGTAGCCCAGTGGTAAGCCACACGTTGCATCCTTCTACTAACCCGAGTTTGAACCTTGCAACCCCCACCTTTTTTTTCTTATTTTTTCTAGTTTTGTACTTTTGTTTTTTTTTTCCCAGTTTTTTTACTTTTTTCTAGTTTTTTTGGGTTATTTTCCTAATGTTTTGTTTGATTCCGGTTTTCTTTTTATTTTTTTATTTGTTTAAGGTTTACGGTTTAGAATTTAGAGATAAGTACATTTTATTCTTATCTTACTCTAACGTTACAAATTTAACACCTTCTTTGTATTAACATTAAAATTGGTGTTCCCGCCGCGTTGCGCAAATTAATAATACTTGTTTGGTACATTCTGGGGCGAAAAACGACACGTGCACCACATATAATTATTCAATCAAAATTTAGTGTTAACAAAAATGTACATATACATACACATATGTATTCATACATAGAGGAATGGGTCAACCTTGTTGGAGACATAAAACGGGTTCCAAATTAAGGCCTCGTTAAAGAAAAAAGTTATTATTGTTGATCAATTCTTAAACATGATAATGAAAAACAAATAATAATTGAATACCTGATAAGCTAACCGCAGAGAGGGAAGACGTCATGATCCACAGGAAGATCGGGTTCCCGTTTAGGGTGTAAGGTTATGATGGTTTAGGTGAGTTCGTGAGAACTCACTGGTATGAGAGAGAGGGACGAAAATCTTATTTGGCGATTGAAGATTCATCAGTTTTTTTCTCTCTAATAAACTCTCTTTATATATGTACAGCAAAGTGAAAACCCATTAATGGCCCATTAAGAGTAATTATGCCCGTAGACTAATTACTAGCCATAAGTTAATAATAAATAAATCAATTGATCACTTTAATAATTAGTTAAATAATCATACTTAAGAAAACGTGAGTTTTACATTTTCCTACTTGGCCGAGTGATAATTTATTATGAGCATTAGTAAGTCTTATCAGATTTAATACTCAATTTAGTTCTAAACTGTAACTGTAGTAGAGAAATACAGTCATTGAATCAGCATTCGACTCAAGACCCCCATTAATCATACTACAATGCAAATTTAAAACTTAAGTGAACTTAGGATCAAATTGACAAATAAGCCCTTTTAACATTGATTTATATAATTAGTGTCTATATATCATTAGGCATGCATAAACATATTTAGAGACAAACAAATTCAAATAAGTGAGGAAATTTTAATAATTAATCATTCATAGTACGATATACAATTATGTATGGTTATTAGATACATACATACCCTAGCTCCCATAGGAACTCGTGGCAGATTCGTTCATTAGTGACTTTCATAAAACCTTTACCTCATTTTAGTTAAAGCATTCGTACGTTTTATTAAACAATGTTTCAATCATAAACCTTTCATAAACTTTATTTGGCAAAGCATTTCATAAACATCATCCTTCGTAAACATCATTTCATAAACATAAAGATTATTCAAAAGTAGTTATTTCAATTGTAGTCCACGACACATGCATGACTTAACGTGATCCTGAGTGCCAACCTGAAAAAACATGTAAGGAAAATGAGTCAACACTAGGTTGGTGAGTTCACAGGTTTCAATCATTTCAAATAAAGCGTTTGCGGATTATGTACATTCAATATGCATATCTATAGGTAGCATGCCTATATTCATGTCTTATTAAAGCGATCGCAACCGAAACTGATAGTGTGTTTGTTTGTTTGCCTCCAGCCAGGTCTATCAACTCTGACTAATGTGTTAAGGTCAATATAACACCCGTTCGACCACCAATCGAGGTAGCGCGACTAACGTGGGTGGGGTTTGTCAAACCCAGTAGTACTTACCTCGCTCATACCATATTAACGGTCCGTTGTGTATGAGGACTTTTCATGATAGTGTGTTACGCTTAGCCTCAACAGTGATATCATATGAATTACAATAACCCAAAAAGGTTGTGACATGTTATCTCCCCCAAATAAAAACAGTAAAAGGGGCTGTGAAACTCACCTAAGTTTGAGTAGTGGTTGGATTACACAGGAAATAAGTTGGAACCATAAGTGTAAGCCTCAGACGACTTACGTATGCCCTAGAATTATAAACACATAAAATTAGGGTCATAAGGGGTTTGTGACAATGACACGGAAGATTGAGCGTCTTAACGCTTTCTAAGGATTTAAGAGTAGACGAACGTGTCTACAGGAAAATAGTTTTCTTAATTAAATAATTAAGATCAAAGCGTTACGTGTCGAACGTTAATAACGAATAATATTAAATAAATAAATTCATACGTTCGAGTCGTTTACAAAAGTTAGGAAAATAATATAATTTAATATATTATTTTTAGGTTCGTAGGATTAACCAAATAATCACTTGTGTGGGAAAATAATAAATATATTATTTTTAATCGAATATATAAACATGGGTAAATAATATAACAAATTATATTATTTATAATTTTAAAACGTCACACGAAATAATTAAACGAGGCAAAATAATATAAAACTATATATTATTTTATTGTATGAGTCACGTGTTGAAAATAATATAAACATATTATTTTGTACGAAGTTATGGTTTGAAAATAATATAAATATATTATTTTTAAAAGTGGGAATAATAATGAAAATAGGTTATAAAGTCAAACCCGAGCCTACGGGTTGTTTTCCGGGTTAAAACGCTTTAATATGATAATATAATAATATGGGGGTGGGTTTTTTATATTAAAAATAACATTAATAATAAAGGTTTAAAAAGAAACAGGATGGAGGGACTCGAACCCGGGTCACCTCCCCCACAGCCTAACACCCTAACCAACTCAGCCCGGTAGGGATTCGCAACAAGAACCGGATTCATTTAGTTTTATCAATGAAGTCCAGTGGTATCCCCTTCCAACCCACGCACGATCGAATCCCAAGCCAAACCCCACGATTTCGAATACGAAATGAAACAGAAGCAAAGGGGTTTTGTAAATCAGGTGTTAGCGAGCCTATGGTCGTTATAAATTGCAAAACCGCTGAGTGTAAGATCATTTAATTATCGAAATGAAATCCAAAAACCCAAGTTATGAACACAGAATCAAATCGATCAATTCCGATATTAAAACTTGTTGAAAGCATAGGGCTTTTACTGATTAGGTTATTGCAAATCTACTAGTATAGTTTAATTTGATTATGGTTGAGTCTAGGATCAAAATCCCCAAATCTTCGTATGAACAAACCCTAGATACGGGTTTGAATTCAATTCGATGTTATATGATCGAATTAACATAGGGTTATCATCAGAAAGGTGATTACGAGTCTAGTGATATAGGTTAATTGGATTTAAAACAGGTATATAATAGTGTTCGATCACACTGGTTTCATATGAACCCTAGAATCGTGTTAATGATTAATTCGATGATGTAAGCCTGAATTGATGAGGGGCTTTCAATCTAGGGATGAAAACGAAATTGAGGGTGCAAGAATTTTTCATAATCGGATTCGAATTGAAGGTGCTCGACTAGAACAGGTTCCGGCTGTGAAGAACTTGATCTCTGGCGACTGTGACTCCTTCTCCGATCGAATTGGGTTGTACAGAAGCTTCAGAGATGATCGTTTAAGTTGCGCAGAGTGTTAGTTTGTGAAATGGTAACTCAATTGATCGAATTCGATAGATTTTTGTTAAGGTTATGACGGTTTCAAATTGAATAATCATAAGTTGGTTTAATTCGACACAATTACGGTGTTTTAATGCCCCAATGATGAGCGTAATGATCATGTTCATGCAACAGCCGTTACAATTCAAACATATTTCAGTTACAGGTTGAGCTTGGATCCAAGAAATTGCGAATTTTGACTTTCAGAAGTCAAAATAGCTGAGTTTGGGTTAATTACAGAATTAGTCCTTCTGGTTTCATGTATTGAAGTTTGGACTGTGGCAGAACAAGTCCTTGGGGTTGAGCTTGGTTAACAACAAGTTAGTTTGACTATTAAAAGTCAACAAGAATTTAATTTTGACTTTGTAAAGTCAACAGAATAGTTTAGGGGTATTACACGACTAGTCCTTGGAGTTTAAATTTAGAATATTGACAGAATTAGTCCTTAGGGTTTAAGATAAGTTAAATACGTTAACTTTAACCGGATTTAAATAACTGAGTTAGACTAAAAAGTTCGGATTGTCACATCATCCCCTAGTTGAAAGAATTTTCGTCCCGGAAATTAAAATAATTTTTTTTAAGTGTCACATCATCCCCTAGTTGAAAGAATTTTCGTCCCGAAAATTAGAATAGTACCTTAAGAGTTTGACGTGGATTGTTTGAACAGATGAGGATACTTGCGCATCATCTGATCCTCGCGCTCCCAAGTGAATTCCGGTCCGCGTTTCGAGTTCCAACGAACTCTGACAATAGGGATTTTACTGCGTTTGAGCGTTTTGACTTCCCTACCCATGATTTCTATCGGTTCTTCAACGAACCACAATTGTTCATCGATGTGTAGTTCCTCAAGAGGAACTGCGAGAGTTTTGTTTGCTAGACATTTCTTCAAGTTCGAGACATGAAAGACGTCATGTACACCACTGAGTCCTTCAGGTAGGTCCAGTTGATACGCTACATGGCCAATTCTCTTTACTATCTTGAACAGTCCAACATAATGAGGATTCAGTTTGCCTCGCATCCCAAAGTGAATTACACATTTCCAAGGTGAGACTTTGAGTAGAACTATGTTGCCTACTTGAAACTCTAACGGTTCACGACGCTTATCGGCGTAGCTCTTTTGAAGATCACGAGCCGCCGCCATACGGTTTCAGATTTGAATGATCTTTTCAGAGGTTTCGAATACAAGTTCGGGACCTGTAAGTTGGTTATCCCAACTTCAGCCCAACAGATCGGAGATCGGCATTTACGTCCATACAGTGCCTCGAATGGTGTTGGCTTGATGCTAGTGTGATAACTGTTGTTGTAGCAGAACTCCACTAGAGGTAAGTAAGACTCCCAAGTGTTACCGAAATCGATCACACAAGCTCATAGCATGTCCTCTAAGGTTTGGATGGTACGTTCCGTTTGACCATCAGTTTGCGGATGATATGATGTACTCATGTCTAGACATGTGCCTAGGGCTTTTTGCAATGATTGCCAAAACCGAGAGGTGAATCGAGCATCTCGATCCGAAATGATTGAAATTGGCACACCATGCCGAGAGACTACTTCCTTCAAGTAAATACGAGTGAGTTTTTCCATCTTGTCGGTTTCTTTGATTGCAAGGAAGTGTGCAGATTTTGTTAAGCGGTCTACGATCACCCAGATGGTGTCGCATCCGCTAGGGGTTCTGGGTAGTTTAGTTATGAAGTCCATAGAAATTTGCTCCCATTTCCACATTGGGATCTCTTGCTGTTGAAGTAGACAAGAAGGCTTTTGGTATTCCACTTTGACCTTTGAGCAGGTCAGGCACTTGCTCACGTAGGTGGCTATATCGGCCTTCATCTTCGGCCACCAATATAACACCTTTAGATCGTGGTACATCTTGTCAGAACCTGGATGAATAGAGTATCGAGATTTATGAGCTTCATTCATAACCAGTTCCCTTAAGTTTCCGTACACTGGAATCCAAATCCGATCTACGAAGTAGCGAATGTCGTCTGACTTAACTTCCATTTGTTGTTCCATTCCTAGTGTACCTTCTAAAGGTATATTTTCCTCTTTTAAAGTTTCAAGCTGAGCACTACGGATCTTGTCGGGTAACCCGTTGTGTATGGTAAGTTGTAGTGCTCGGACTCGCTTGGGTTTTGTTTCCTTACGGCTCATGGCATCGGCTACTACATTAGCCTTCCCTGGGTGATATTTTATTGCACAGTCATACTCGTTCAGAAGTTTAACCCAACGTCGTTGTCTCATGTTCAACTTTTTCTGTTCAAAGATATGCTGAAAACTCTTGTGATCGGTGTAAATTGTGCACTTGGTACCATACAAATAATGTCTCCATATCTTCAGTGCGAATACTACGGCTCCCAACTCTAAGTCATGTGTCGTGTAGTTTTTCTCATGTATTTTCAGCTGACAAGAAGCGTAAGCGATGACCTTCTCGCGTTGCATCAGAACACAACCAAGTCCTTGAATTGATGCATCACAATATACCACAAAATCATCTGTTCCCTCCGGAAGAGATAGGATGGGTGCACTACAGAGTTTCTACTTCAGAAGTTGAAACACTGATTCCTGGGTATCAGCCCCGTTATAAGGTTTACTCTTTTGAGTTAGAGCAGTGAGGGGTTGTGCAATCTTGGAAAATCCCTCAATGAAACGACGGTAATAGCCAGCCAATCCCAGAAATTGTCGCACCTCAGTTGGCGTTGTCGGTGCCGCCCAATTCTTGATTGCTTCTATTTTAGATGGGTCAACATGTATCCCTGTCTCGTTGACTACGTGTCCTAAAAATTGCACTTCACGAATCTAGAATTTGCACTTGGAAAGTTTTGCATACAATTGTTCTTGTTTCAACAATTCCAGAATCAAACGAAGGTGTTCCTCATGTTCATCCCTATTCTTGGAATAGATGAGGATGCCATCAATGAAAACAATGACGAACTGATCAAGATAGGGTTTACACACACGGTTCATGAGATCCATGAATACCGCAGGTGCGTTCGTCAATCCAAAAGGCATGACCATGAACTCGTAATGGTCGTACCTTGTTCTAAATGCAGTGTTTGAGATGTCTTCCTCTTGGACTCTCAACTGATGATACCCTGACCTAAGATCAATCTTAGAGTAGAAGCTTGATCCTTGGAGTTGGT
This sequence comes from Smallanthus sonchifolius, assembly GCA_023525975.1. Lineage (NCBI taxonomy): Eukaryota > Viridiplantae > Streptophyta > Magnoliopsida > Asterales > Asteraceae > Smallanthus > Smallanthus sonchifolius. The sequence continues at coordinate 17,104,554 of CM042018.1, read as the reverse complement.
CGAATAGGTCATCAATACGAGGTAGAGTGTAACGGTTCTTGATCATCACTTTATTCAGTTCCCGGTAATCGATGCACATACGGAAAGTCCCGTCCATCTTCTTGACAAATAGGACAGGAGCTCCTCATGGCGATGAGCTAGGTCGAATGAAACCATTATCTAAAAAATCTTGTAGTTGTGTAGATAATTCTTGCAGTTCACCAGGTGCATGTCTATATGGTGCCCGAGCAATAGACGCTTCCCCGGGTGCTAAATCAATTTGGAACTCGACCTGTCGGTATGGTGGAAGACGAGGCAAGTCTTCGGGAAATATTTTCGGGTAATCACGAATGATCGGTATGTCTTCAATCCTCTTTTCTTCGGATGGCTGCTCGGCGACGAGAGCCAAAATGGCAGTATGTCCTTTACGTAAACATTTTTATGCCTTCATGAAGGATATGATGCCCATAACAGCACCACTCCTTTCGCCTTGGACGGAGAGGATTTCTCCATTAGGAAGAGGAAGGCGAACGATTTTCTCGCGACATACAATCTCGGCGTGGTTCTTAGTTAACCGGTCCATTCCGACAATTACGTCGAAACTACCGAGTGTGACCGACATGAGATCAATGTAAAATTTATGACTAGCCAGTTCAAGTTTACAACCCTTAAGAATGTGGGTTGCTTCTATTATTTGTCCGTCTGCTATTTCTATGGTGTATTTATCCTCTAACAGGGTTGGAGTTTCTCTTAGAAGGTTACTAAGTTTATTAGTCATGAAACTCCTAGCAGCACCAGTGTCAAATAGTACAGAAGCAAAATAGTTGTTTAGAAGGAACTTACCAGTAACCACGTTGAGGTCATATCGAGCTTCTTCGGATCCTAACATAAAGGCTCGCCCCTTTGCACCATTCCCTCCATTATTTCCATTTTTGTTATTATTGCCCTAGTGGTTATTGTTGTTGCCGTTGACACCCTTCTTTAATTGTGGACAATCCTTTTGGAAATGTCCCTCTTTTCCACATTCAAAACAACCCTTGGTAAAACTGGGTTGTTGGAAGGGCTGCTTGGCTTGTAATTCCCCTCTGCAGTCTTTGGCAGCATGGCCCACCTTGCCACACCGCTGGCAGCGGTTTTTATCACAAGAACCGAGGTGGTGGTAATTACATTTGCTACACCTGGGGTGTCTCCCAGTATAACCACTCTGATGCTGACCCGAAGAGGTCGACTGGTTGAAGTTCTTTGTAGGCTCATGCCTACGTTGTTGCTGTTGTGGTTGATTCAGTTGGAATCCCTTGGTCTTGACGTTATTGTCAAACTTACGTTTGTTATTATCCGTAGGCTTGGATGCTGACCTTCTAGGAGGTAGTGTCCCTTGGGTAACTGCTTGGTCCTTCAGTTTATGAGCAAGACGGATTGCTTGTTGGATGGTGGTGGGGTTGGATGAAGTAACCATGCTCTGGATTTGTGGTACCAATCCACTGATGAGCATTTCTCTCCGCTTGTAGGGTGGTGTAACCATGTGAGGGCACATCCCCGCTAGCTCGTGCGAGCGAGTAGTGTAGAGTTCTATTTCAGAACCCTCCATTTTCATAATCCAGAATTCTCCCTCGAGCTTCTGGATCTCATCCCTGGGACAGTATTCTTCCTTCATCATGTTCTTGAAGTCTTCCCATGGCGATGCATTGGCCATGTCCAGACCTAGCATCTGAACCTGTGCATTCCACCATGTGAGGGTAGGACCTCTAAAGTTCCCGATGCGAATTTGACTCGGTCGGCCACAGGGCAGTTACACATGGTGAACACAGATTCAATCTTTTCAAACCATCGGAGTAATCCGACAGTTCCCTCAGCTCCACTAAACATGTGGGGCTTGCATTCCATAAATGTTGATTGTTCTGTGGATTATTCGCTTGTCCTGGATTGGAAAGAGTATGTTGGGTTTAGGAAAGAGTGGAACAAATATGTACGGTTGGTTGTTTAGAGTTAACGGTTATCAGGTTTACCTGCAATGTGTGCTACTAAGGCTTCACCTAAACTGTCGTTAATCAACGCGGCCAGCTCGGCTGCTGTCAGGTTGATATTTCCACGACCGCTGTTGCGACCGCCACGTCCACGTCCGACCATGTTTCTTCATATTCACAAACACAAGAAATGAGTAAATACACCACATATTAACATCATTTGTAGATGCATGATATGTCCCTAATCCCTTGTAATATGTATTTCATCTATGTTTAATGTAACTTTTTGATATATTAATGAAATTACATGTTTATCCTTAATGTTTACTCATATATAACGACTGTGTATTAAACGATCTGATAAATATCGATAACGTTGATCAATCATGCTAATGAAAGGCCCATTCGCACGAATGGATCATGAGAATGATCCATTCGCGCGAATAGATCATGAGAATGATTCATTCGCTAGAATAAGTCATGAGAATGATTCATTTGTACGAATGAACCATTCTGATGATTCATTCTTACGAATGAACCATTCTACTGATTCATTCGCACGAATGAGTCCATTCACATGGCTCATTCGTACGAATGGCCTCTGCACTATATATATAACTTTCACTTCATGAGCACAAAAAGATAGGAGAGACTAACCAGAGCAGAACCAGACTAAGCAACAGTACACACACAAACTCTTTGCACCGGCATTGTCGAATCTCTGTCCGTTGAGAGTTTCCAGGTCTTGTATCCAACTTCTCTACACCAAAGGGTCGCTAGAAACCTTCGTTTCGACATCTAATCCGCTCGTTTCTCACGACCCGATCCGTGTCATAGATTGGATTGCCAATCAAATCGGATTCCGCACGATTTGGTTCGGTTAATGTGTTGAATCATTGGATCAAGGTAGATCCCGATCCAACATCATTCGAGTGTAAGCAAGCAGAAGGAAGTGTGCAAAGACATGCGGGTTTATGATCATAGTCCAAGACTAACTTAAATCATAAAGGCTATAAAATAAGTAACTCAAAACAAACAGTTCAATAAGATTTCATTGGAATGGGAACATCCTTACCCATTTAGGTTTTTATTTAAAACACGAAGAAAATAACAAAATAAGATAAGATAGAATGGGACATCAAGCTCCACTGCTGGCGGACGAAATAACTGACTCAGTGTCCTCATTCTCAACTTCCTCGGGCTCATCCTCAGGCTCAAATTCGGGTACTTCAACTGGCTCTAAAGCAACTGCAAGTTGTATCTCTAGCTCCCCAATTCTTTCCTGAGATTCTACCTTAGCCTCCTCGAGGACATTCACTCTAGCCTGTAACGCCCATATCTCGTCCACTAATGCATTATGCAAGTGGTCAGTGCCTGCCAGTTCTGCTACTAGCAGATCCATCTGTTTCTCCTTGCTTATCAGACCTGTAATTGCCCCTACTGCTTCCCTCATACTCCGGATCTCTCGATCCATGGTGGCTACAAACACTGCAAACTCTTGCTCTAGGTGGCAAGGCAGCAAGGGTAAATGTGGTCCTGTAGACGATGAAGCTCCAAAGTACGGTGATGGAACTCGTTCCTGTCTGACCCATTTGTTCAGCAGACCGGGGTACCAATCCCAGTTACTCACATTTCGGACGTATATGGGCTCTCCATACACTATAGTGTCATCAATGGGCTCGAGCCTATGCCTCTTAGGCTCCGGTGATGAAATGATAGGAATGTCATGCTCCTGAATGGTAGGTGGTGAAGATGGTGGTGTAGACATAATTCCTGAAACATACGGAGTATGTACCTATGTTAAGTGTCTATGACAAGTAACTAATGTGTGTGGCTATAGTCTAGAATGCAGTCCTAGTTCTCTATAACCAATGGCTCTGATACCAAAATGTCACACCCCCAAATTCCACTAACGTAGTTTTACCATTTTGGGAGGTGACAAACCAGGATCTCAGACATTAGTTACTTCAAATGACACTATATGGGACTTGAAATGAAATAACATAAAAGATCAAGGTTCACAGTAAAAGTTGCGGAAGCGTTAAATAAAGTAAATGCGTAAAACAATGCACCCAAAACCAAAATACAATAAATATAAAGATTATTCAAAAGTAGTTATTTCAATTGTAGTCCACGACACATGCATGACTTAACATGATCTTGAGTGCCAACTTGAGAAAACATGTAAGGAAAACGAGTCAACACTAGGTTGATGAGTTCACAGGTTTCAATCATTTCAAATAAAGCGTTTGCGGATTATGTACATTCAATATGCATATGTATAAGTAGCATGTCTATATTCGATGTGACAATCCGGAATTTTTAGTCTAACTCAGTGATTTAAATCTGGTTAAAGTTAACCTATTTAACTTATCTTAAACCCTAGGGACTAATTCTGTTAATATTCTAAATTTAAACTCCAGGGACTAGTCGTGTAATACCCCTAAACTATTTTGTTGACTTTACAAAGTCAAAATCAAATTCATGTTGACTTTTAATAGTCAAACTAGCTTGTTGTTAACCAAGCTCAACCCCAAGGACTTGTTCTGCCACAATCCAAACTTCAATACATGAAACCAAAGGGATCAATTCTGTAATTAACCAAAACTCGGCTATTTTGACTTCTGAAAGTCAAAATTCGCAATTTCTTGGATCCAAGCTCAACCTGTAACTGAAATCTGTTCGAATTGTAACGGCTGTTGCACGAACATGATCATTACGCTCATCATTGGGGAATTAAAACACCGTAATTGTGTCGAATTAAACCAATTTATGATTATTCAAGTTGAAACTGTCATAACCTTAACAAAATTCTATCGAATTCTATCAGTTGAGTTACCATTTCACAAACTAACACTCTTCGCATCTTAAACGATCATCTCTAAAGCTTCTGTGCAACCCAATTCGATCAGAGAAGGAGTCACAGTCGCCGGAGATCAAGTTCTTCACAGCCGGAACCTGTTCTAGTCGAGCACCTTCAATTCGAATCCGATTCTGGTAAATTCTTGCACCCTCAGTTTCTTTTTCATCCCTAGATTGAAAGCCCCTTATCAATTTGGGCTTACATAATCGAATTAATCATGAACCCGATTCTAGGGTTCATACGAAACCAGTGTGATCGAATCCTATTCTAGACCTGTTTTAAATCAAATTAACCTATATCACAAGACTCGTAATCACCTTTCTGATGATAACCCTATGTTAATTCGATCATATAACATCGAATTGAATTCAAACCCGTATCTAGGGTTTGTTCATACGAAGATTTGGGGATTTTGATCCTAGACTCAACCATAATCAAATTAAACTATACTAGTAGATTCGCAATAACCTAATCAGTAAAAGCCCTATGCTTTCAACAAGTTTTAATATCGGAATTGATCGATTAGATTCTGTGTTCATAACTAGGGTTTTTGGATTTCATTTTGATAATTAAATGATCTTACACTCAGTGGTTTTGCAATTTAAAACGACCATAGGCTCGCTAACACCTGATTTACAAAACCCCTTTACTTCTGTTTCATTTTGTATTCGAAATCATGGGGTTTGGCTTGGGATTCGATCGTGCGTGGGTTTGAAGGGGATACCACTGGACTTCATTGATAAAACTAAATGAATATGGTTCTTATTGCGAATCCCTAGCGGGCTGAGTTGGTTAGGGAGTGGGGGAGGTGACCCGGGTTCGAGTCCCTCCACCCTGTTTCTTTTTAAACCTTTATTATTAATGTTATTTTTAATATAAAAACCCACCCTCATATTATTATATTATTATATTAAAGTGTTTTAACCCGCAAAATAACCCGTAGGCTTGGGTTTGGCTTTATAACCTATTTTCATTATTATTCTCACTTTTAAAAATAATATATTTATATTATTTTCAAAACATAACTTCGTACAAAATAATATTTTATATTATTTTCAACCTGTGACTCATACAATAAAATAATATATAGTTTTTTATTATTTCGGCTCGTTTAATTATTTCGTGTGAGGTTTTAAAATTATAAATAATATAATTTGTTATATTATTACCCACGTTTATATATTCGATTAAAAATAATATATTTATTATTTTCCCACACAAGTGATTATTTGGTTAATCATACGAACCTAAAAATAATATATTAAAATTTATTATTTTCCTAACTTTTGTAAACGACTCAAACGTATGAATTTATTTATTTATTTAATATTATACGTTATTAACGTTTGACACGTAACGCTTTGATCTTAATTATTATATTAAGAAATCTATTTTTCCGTAGACACGTTCGTCTACTCTTAAATCCTTATAAAGCGTTAAGACGCTCAATCTTCCATGTCGTCGTCATAAACCCCTTATGACCCTAATTTTATGTGTTTATAATTTTAGGGCATACGTAAGTCGTCTGGGGCTTACACTTGTGGTTCCAACTTATTTCCTGTGTAATCCAACCACTACTCAAACTCAGGTGAGTTTCACGGCCACTTTTACTATTTTTATTTGGGGGAGATAACATGTCACAACCTTTTTGGGTTATTGTAATTCATATGATATCACTGTTGAGGCCAAGCGTAACACACTATCATGAAAAGTCCTCACACACATCGGACCGTTAATATGGTATGAGCGAGGTAATTTTGGTAGTACTACTGGGTTTGACAAACCCCACCCGCGTTAGTCGCGCTAACTCGATTGGAGGTCGAACGGGTGTTATATTGACCTTAACATATTAGTCAGAGTTGATAGACCTGGTTGGAGGCAAACAAACAAACACACTGTCAGTTTCGGTTGCGAGCGCTTTAGTAAGACATGAATATTGGCATGCTACTTATAGATATGCATATTGAATGTACATAATCCGCAAACGCTTTATTTGAAATGATTGAAACCTGTGAACTCACCACCCTAGTTTTGACTCGTTTTCCTTACATGTTTTCTCAGGTTGGCACTCAGGATCACGTTAAGTCATGCATGTGTCGTGGACTGCAATTGAAATAACTACTTTTGAATAATCTTTATGTTTATTGTATTTTGGTTTTGGGCGTGTTGTTTTGCGCATTTACTTTATTTAACGCTTCCGCAACTTTTACTCTGAACCTTGATCTTTTATGTTATTTCATTTCAAGTCCCATATAGTGTCGTTTGAAGTAACTGATGTCTGATATCCTGGTTTGTCACCTCCTAAAACGGTAAAACTCCATTAGTGAAATTTGGGGGTGTGACATCTGTATACTTGGTTCAGGATAAGACCCCTTCTAATATTCCCTTCTCATTCTTTGGTGTTACTTAACACTGTCAATCTCAATTCGAAGTTTCACTCCTCCTTATCTTGCCCTTGGTATGTACTTGCTGACGTCATTCACTTTCGTAAGGTACACCATTTTGACCTTGTTACTATTACTAATGATGTTCATCAATCTCTTTAAACCGCTACTCGGGTGAATAACATCTCATAGTCATAGTTGAGTAATTGGTTCAACTCTGATACGTAAACATTTCTCAACACAATAAGATTCGCTATCATGCACGTGCACCTGTAAATTCACAATTTCGCGGATCCAAACGAAATTGCCAATTTACCTTACTCGAGCATTCTAGTTCCTCTTATAATATTTCATAATACTCGCGTCTTTTCAAGGTTAAGATTTTGTCCCGGTATTCCTCTCGACACCTCTTACCACTCCTGTGCTAAGTCCACATAATAGATGACAACTCGGAACTTACTCGTACGGTCTTATGCACACTACCTTCTGGTTCTGCATGAACACTTGCCTCTTTACTGTATACTTGGTGGGCGGGCATCCTATCGTGTCGTCCGGTACGACCCCCACCACGCCTTCCGCCTATTCTACCCGCCATTTCGTTCTATAATAGATGGAATCTAATATCATCACGCTAGTTAACAAATAGAATTCAACAACTATTGTAAGATGTTAATATACACTGGCCATCTGCAATTAACCATTACACTATCTTTCGATTTCTATTTGACCACCTTTGTGATTCCATTAGAACAAATGTCCTAATCTATTGCTTTCTAAGGCATACTAAATACACATACTCTACTTTTCGTACCTGATGTTGTGGCTCGCGTTACCCGTACTGGCATCCGCTCTCGGTCCCATTCACTGTTTAAGTTCAGACAATGGGAGTGTCCGAATCTCTCAAACTATGGCTCTGATACCAACTTGTAAAGCCCCAAACCCGGGAGGCCTCACTTGTTGGATTTACTCATTCACAAACAGTTCTTAAACTTGAATATCAAATAACGCAGCGGAAAACTTTCATTTAAACTTAACCGTAACATTGTCAAACATGCGGAAGCATAAACATTGTCTAAAACATTCATTACATAACATAAACATTACGTAACGGGATGCCAGTCATCATATCAGCCGGGTAACTCTTCATCGCTTGCCAAGCATCACCGTCCTTCCGTACATGTCCTTAACCTGAATATGCATACTAAAAGTCAGCTACGCTGGTGAGTTCTAGCTTTACATAAAACCTAAACATAAACATTTGCCATAAACATAACATTTATTTATTTAACAAAAACGTACGTAAAACATGCATTAACTTAACATCACAAAACATCGTAACATAGCATCATAACATAAGTCAACATGAACCGAATCTGCGCTTTCTCATAACCATCAATTCCATACATCGCATACCAACGGATGAACTTAAGGCTCGTTACCTCTAAGTCATCCGTCACCCAGGTCTCCAAAGGCTCATTACCTCTAGTTGGACCAAACATATGTCTCCTAAAGCTCGTTACCTCTAGGTAGACAGAACATAACTTATGCACTATTCCCCGTAAGGAATAGTACCTTCCATCGGGATCCCGATAATCCCATGGGTGACCGTCATCATCCCATCCTCAACCAGTTGTACAACCGTTAGCCAGCCACAAAGGCCCTCCGTAAGGGTAAGGCCAATACATACATGCATACCCTAACTCCCATAGGAACTCGTGGCAGATTCGTTCATTAGTGACTTTCATAAAACCTTTACCTCATTTTAGTTAAAGCATTCGTACGTTTTATTAAACAATGTTTCAAACGTAAACCTTTCATAAACTTCATTTGGCAAAGCATTTCATAAACATCATCCTTCGTAAACATCATTTCATAAAACATTCTTTCGTAAGTATGCACACCAGCCTAAAACGGTTATTAAAACATTAAAAGAGAGGGCTCTATAACTCACCTGATAAGCTAGTCTCGTTTTCTCCTAACAAAGGCCCAACAACGTCACGTACGATCTGGATTGAGTAGTTAAATACACATCAGACCTAATTCTGACTCTAACAGTTTACTTGTTCTGTTTTAGGCGAACTTTTGGCTAAGTTCGCCTCTTACCAACCTGGAGAACATACAGGCGAACATAGGCCAAGTTCGCCTAGTTCATGCCCAGCGAATTTAGTAAGTTCGCTACCATAAGTTCGCTCCCTCTACATTAGGCGAACATGCTAAGTTTGTCACCTTGCTTCTGGAAAACATGTTAAGTTCTCCTGAACTGGTTCTTTTCCCCAAACAACCCAAACCATAATGAGGACGTCTAGATAAAATATACTTCTCTATTTCTAACGAAAATCGGACAGATTTCCGTTTGTTTTTATCTAAAACACGACAATATAAATTGTCTATTTTCATTACCAAATCTTAACCAATAATCCATCATAAATGAGTTATAACTTCTAGCATCGATATCTTTCTATACTTTTATCAAATGACAATAATAAATCTGTCGGTTAACATTTATTAAATTAAGCCATTGATATCCGTCCTCAAAACGCTATTCGCAACCCGATTAATAATAGAAATTAATGTTCTACGAGTTTTAAAAAGGGTATACCTTCCCGAACATGATCACGAAATATAACCGAGACTCGATCCGAACCGCTCTTCCCAACCATACCCGTAACTCGTCTCGGCTTACCGTTTACATTTTAAAGTAACACCATCATCATTATCCTCCTCATCATCATCATCATCATCATGGTATCATTATCATGTACCCATCATCATCAACATGTAACCATCATCCTCACCATAGTATTCATCAACATCATGAGATCATCATCATCAACTACCAACTGACAAACATCGTTGCTGCCGTGAACCACCATGACCTGCCGTCATCTTCATCGTACAACCGAATACAATCCACCACCACAACCACCATCATCTACCTTCACATCCTAGGTTACTAACCATCGTGAAGCACACCTTCACGGGATGCCGTTAACATCGCTACCACCTCCATAATAGACAACGCTGCCACCGCACCTCCACCGTTAACCATCGATGTCACCAACGCCATTAACAGTCTCCGCCACCGCCTTGAACCGCTGCTTGTACCCAGCCACCACCATCGTCAAGCTCATCCCACAGAACCCACTGTTGTGGGCTGCCATTAACACCACCACCGCTTACCTTCATCGTCACGACTGATTTCTAACCCAAAATGATTAGATGCATACGAGCTCCCATCGTTGCTGCTGCCGAAGCTATGGCAGCAGCCTACACTCCCCGCTACAGCTCCTGCCCTCTTCCAATTACCGTCGCTCATGGGTTGGAACCCTTGCCTCTTGTTGCGTGAAATCTGTCAAAGACTAAACCACCATAACCCTATCGTCGGCTGTTCCTTCTTCACACAGAGAATCAACCCGAGTCTTAAAGTTTTCATGGATGCCTAGGCGCAATGGTTCGTCAATTCTTCATTCCATGACTCCCCGAGCAACATAGATGGCTGAGGAAGGTCGGGTTAGGGTTTTATGGAGGTGGGGATAGCCGGAGCTGCAGGTCGACGAGGGAGAAATGGAAAACGGGAGTTGGCGGCTGCAACAATGTGAATGGGTTTTAGGTTTTTTATTATTTTCCCTCTTGCCCCCTACACTTGCCATAATTACGTCTTAAACCCCTGAACTTGAATCTTGTTTTGAAATGATAGTAAACGTTTGGGATGTTACAGCGTCTTATAGGTTTAAGTCAAAGTACATACATTGATAAAGTCGTTCGACGCTTTTTCATGCAAGACTCTAAGAGAGGGTCGTTGCCTATGGCGAACCATACTGAATAACAAACAGTGCCCTCAGTCTGACAAGAACAAGAAGAAAATAGAAAGGATTCCATATGCTTCCGCAATTGGTTCCATTATGTATGTCATGCTATGTACTAGACATGAATCATGTGCCATAGGCAACGACCCTGGTGAGAGTCACTGGATAGCTATGAAGAACATCCTTAAATACTTGAGAAGAACTAATGATATGTTTTTGATATATGAACTAGTTGTTAAATGTTACACTGATGCTAGCTTCCGAACTGATCGAGATGATTCTCGATCATAAACGGGATTTGTATTTGTTCTGAACGGAGGTGCGATCACTTGGAAAAGTATTAAGCAAAGTGTTGTTGCTCAATCCACCACTGAGTCAGAATACATTGCTGCTTCAGATGCTACAAAGGAGGCTGCTTGGATTAAGAAGCTCATTGTTGATCTCGGAGTAATGCCTAGCATTCAGAAACCGATCGAGATACTGTGTGACAATACTGGTGCCATTGCTCAAGCTAAGGAACCAAGGTCACACCACAACACGAAGCACATATTCAGGATATTTCATTATATCCGGGATATATTAGAACGGGGAGACATCGTGTTAAACAAAGTTCACACAGATCAGAATCTAGCCGACCCGTTCACTAAGCCTATGCCTCATTCTAATGATGAGGAGCATGCTGACAAGATAGGCCTTAGATTTGCTAGACAGTGGGTTTGATCTGTATTTAGTATTTGGTGTATTCGAACAATACAGTTACATTTTTTTTAATATTTGATTTAATGGTTAAATGCATTATTATTAGATGTTACTGTGTTCGATAGTTTATACGTTTTAGAAATCTTTGAATATATAGATTATTCTAAATGTCTGTAGTCGATCAGCTTCATGGGAATTAATCTGAACATAAGACTACCGTGAATCGGATGGTTGATTCATTGTGAATGAATGACCAAGAAGTTGGAAACCATATTCACAGATAATTATTAGAGAATAATTATCAGATGTAACTCATTTCAAAACTATCTTCATGGATCAATGTCTTGAGATGTTTTGAATAAAGTAAGATCTGTCAATCCTCGACCCGAGGCACTTACTAGAACTAACTCTGACTAAAGGTTGTTCTTTGATCTTATCTAACGGTGTACCTTGACAGGCAGTAATAAGGGTATGATCATGAATAATATGAAGTTTAGTGGGAGTTGTACGTGGCCACAGGAATTCTGTTCTTCTTTAATTAGGAGTTGGAAATTCTGGCGCACTCGTTGATTCAAGCTGGTGTGAAATGCATGGCCATGCTCAAACTAAAGAGTAGTTTGTTTAGACCACTTTGAATTGGAGAACGAGAACAAGAATAGTTGAGCCACATATTAGAAGTGAATTGTATCCATGTCTCATGTTTAACGAATGCCCTAAACAGAAAGGATGCATATGCTTACTGGGACTGTTAGACTTGATAAACTAAAGGTTACTTGTATGCAAAGAAATAGTTTGACAATTGTAAATACGTCATATCTTGCTAGGGGCAGTGAGATGCAGCTACGCGTCATCCACTGTCTACGTTGAACCGATTAACTAATGTTTCGACCAAGTGGGAGATTGTTGGATATATGATGTCTGAATATAATTAAGTCAAGGTTACTAACAAGATACGATCCAAAGAGTTACACTTTAAGTAACGAGCAAGTGATAATATTTAATTGTTAAATATTATAGTTCACGAAATATAGATATAATATATGGTGAATAAATATTTAGAGAAATATTTATCGAAGATTGAGATAATTAATTATCTGATTAATTAATTATGTACAGGGAATAAATGTTTAATCTGTTAAACATTTACAAAGATTAGATTTTACTGATTATTAGTAATTAGTAAAATAGAAAGATCAATAATTAAATAGTTAATTATTACCAAGGGTATTAACTATTAATACTATAGGGGACTGGAGTGTAATTATAATCCTTATAAATAAAACATTATAATCAAAACTAAAACTCTAATCTTCCCTACACCTAAATCGGCGCCACTCGCCCCCTCCTTGCGAGTTCTGACGTCGACCAGCACCACCGTCGTGCGCCGCCGAGCCGGCCACTTCTATAGTACGCCGTCGTCGTGATCGGCTCCCCTTCTGCGCAACCGTGTGACATTTTGTTGCAGGAGTTCGTGTACGAGTCAACTAGTGTGACGTTCGTTGTACTAAGGTGTTTCAGATCTGGTTATCGTTAAAGGTATAATATTTTAACACCCTATGGTTGGTTATTTAATATTGTTTATACGCGTGTAATCATATCACTGAAAGGAATCCAAATCTGATGTGTTTGTTGTACCATTAAATTGCTTCCGCTAAATATATCTGATTTATTTATCTAAAAGGTTTAAATAATTATTGTTTTAAAAGTTAAAACTGGTACCCTGATTCCCAACAGTGGGAACCTTTCATATATTTTAGACTTGATTTCCTTATCGTCCAAAATTTCATAAGAAATTTTTAGAGACAAATTTAGAAGGAATTATATTAAGTATATATGAATTGATATCTTTAAAGCTTTGGACTGTAGGAAACAAATTAGATACAAGTAAATATTCTTCTAAATGATAAATGAATTATGTCTGAATATTTCATTTGGGAGAACTTTTGATGAACCCTCATTTATTCCCTTAGCCATTTGATATTTTGGGCGTTTAACACATGATTTAAAGTCACTGAGAATGAGATTTGGTAACAATTCATCCTGCATCAACCTGGTCATGATTTTTCATGAAATTTGGTTTCAATGGATGAAGTTCATAGGTCTCATTTTTCCTTTGTTAAATTTTCATTTTCATGATAACAAAAATTGTAAAAGTGTATCGTATCATCTGGTTCTATATTATAAAGTTTTCTATCCTGATAGTAACAACCAATAATATGAGAGTTTAAGTTAATGGTGACTTTGTTTTGGCCATGCAAACCTCATAATTGTCAAAGTGTAGCTTTATTATTGATGCTAAATTCCGAGTATTCTCCGGAATATGTAAGGTATCATAAAGCCTAATACAAAGATCAATTATTTCATGGTTCTATGTAGCCTTAACATTTAAATCCACCACTAACTTCTCATCTTAATTATTTGTTGAATGTAACGAACCAACTTTCGGGTTTGCCCCATAATATAATAATTATATTGTAAGGGGGTATATTTATATAAAATAAAGTTGGAGGCATTTTTTAAATGGTGGAGTTATCTACTTTTGGTGTAAAGGGTTTAAATTGCAAGTAGAGGGGGTTGTTGTGTAATTAATACAATCTCAGTTGTGTTAAAGGGGAAAAGTCAGGCAAAACACACACATATGTGTGGGTGTTTGCATATTCTTCAAAGAAGAAAAGGGGGAGAGGATCAAGCTCAAGATCAATGAATTGCATACTTGGATTGGGAGTGTTGCCTTACACAATCCTTCCTAATCATAACTAAATCTAGATGAGTATTCAATTCATGTTAATTTCACCAATTGGGAGTTTTGAAAATTAGGGTTCTTGAGAACCCAATTTGGGGGTTTTGGAATTGAAGGTGTTTAAATGGTGAATTGAGTATGGATAAGTGTTTATGGTGTAATATAAACACATTTTCAAGTAGAAAACCCAATTGATTTAGTGATTCATGAATTGATGAAATTGTGGAAATTGGGTGAAATCCTTAACGGGTAAAAATGGGTAGAATTGGTTTGTTAATGGTTAAAAGCTTGTATGGAGCTTAATAAACCAAGATTAGATGGTAGTAAAGATCATAAGATCTTGGGTGGGAGTTAAACTTCAGTTGGTGAATGTATCGACGTAAATTAGATTACTAAAACATGTGGAATGTTTAGGTGATCGATGCGATAAATGTTAGCTTTGAAGACCGAGTGGAATCTTCATTGGCAAAGGTAAGTGCTTTGCACTTACTTAGTAGTGGATAAGTAGTTTATATGTAAGTAGATTATGTGGTTTAATTATATTTACATGTTGTATGTTGATTTTGACTATGTGGTATATAGTCAAACTAAAGTGTGGGTATGGTAGGATTGGTGTAGTTGACTTAATGTGGAAATTAGTCAAACTAACGGGTGAAATGTATAAAAGTGGTGTAGTTGACTAATGTTGTGATTAGTCAACCATAATGTGGTGAATTGGTGTAGTTGACTAGTGTGACATATAGTCAAACTAAAAAATAGAATGTGGTGATTTATTGTAAATTGACTTAGCGCGGTATAAGTCAAACCATTTGTGGATAAATGATGTAATTGATAATAAATTGACTTAATATGGTATAAGTCAAACCATTATGGGTAATGGTGAAATTGATGTAATTTGACTTTATTGGTATAAGGTCAAACTATCATGTTGAAATTGGTGTAATTATACTATGTGGTTAATAGTCAAATTTGAATGTGCAAATGTGGTAAATTGGTGTAATTAGACTATGTGGTTAATAGTCAAACTTGAATGTGGAAATGTGACAAATATGTGTAATTAGACTATGTGGTTAATAGTCAAACTTGATTGTGCAAAGGTGGTAAATAGATGTAACTTGACCTATGTGGTTATTGGTCAAACTAATGTGTGATATGTGGATAATGGTGTAAATGACTCAATGTGGTCAAGAGTCAACTAAAATGTAGAATGTGGTAACATTAGACTAAAATTGACTTAATGTGGTAAAAGTCAACTGTTGGTAGTAAAACGGTAAATTAGTTGATTACATGAAGTGTGGATACTTCATGGAGGTGTTTACGTGAAGTGTGGATACTTCATGGGTGGTAGTGAGGTCAAGTACTTCACAAGTGAAAGTGAAGTCAAATGCTTCATGGGTGACATGAAGTGTGGATACTTCATGGGTCGGCATGGAGTCAAATACTCCATGCGGAAAAGCAAGTGCTGGTTCTCGCAATAAGCATGTGGATATGTCAAATTCATGAATGGTGAAACGTTAGGGCTTGTATGGGTCAATACATGTCTAAGTTATAGGTCGTGGTATGCCTATACAATTAATTGGTAGAACTTGAAGTTTAACACTTCATGGGTGCAAAACGAGTTGTGGTTCTCGTGTCGGGCGTGTATAATAATTGATATTATGACCTTGGGTGTTTAAAACATTCACAAAAATGTTATTGGTTGTTTAAAATGACTAAGGGTCGAGTCTGGAGGGTTAAAAATGCCAAAACTGCAAATTTAGGGTTGGCTGGTGCAGGGCTGGAGTCTGGGACGCCCCCTGGGCTAGTGTAACGCCCCAAGTGGGATGCCTGATGGGTTCTGTTTGCTTCTAGGATGCCCCAAGTGTGACGCTCGTTGACTGAATTTTTGAGTTTTCTTCCTATGACACTTTGGAGGGTCTTTGGACTTAATGTATCTTTACTAATGGTTTATTTGTGATGTTTTGAATGTAGGGAAAGCTTCGGAGTAAATCTCGGGTCTCGCATCATATGGATGGATTCTCATGGATCGTGTTGAATTAGTTTTCGTTTTAACTTCTCGTGGGGAATGTTTACAAACTTAATGGGTTGATAAATGTTGTGGATAACATTGTGGACATTAATGTTATGTCAAAACTATGTTGTGGTTTCATGGGTAGTCTAATCCATATTTGTAAACTTAAAATGTATGGATACGTTAATCTTATAATTGAGACCGCTTCCGCGTCGTTTAAAAAAAAATTAAACGGTTTAAAACTTTGGGTGTTACATTGAATTCTGGTAAGGAAACGTATAGAACTAGACTCAACGCATCATGTGTTGATTGGAATATTGATATTAGTGGACTCAAAAAAACATTAATTTGTGACTACTTTATCTTAGCCAGCTAGTCCCTTGGCTTATGGATGGTCTCATTGCTTATGCCTAGTATAATGGCATAGTTTTGTAGTGAGACTTCTCCTTGGAGAACTTAGAGCTGGAAACAGTACTTGTATTTTGTTTCCGGACCATAGAGCTATCCTCTCTATAGTAACTTTTCTTTCTCTTTTTAGGTTTAGTGGTAGTGAGGTGAATAACATCCGGTTTTCCAGTTTTAGGCATTCCTTTTCCTGTACGTATGTTGCTATCAATACACTCATTTTCCTTTGGTACTTCTGAGTGTTATAGTTGATTTTTAAGGTAACTAATCGTCTAGTGGAAAAATTATTATGTACGCACTGAAAAAATTCACTGATTTCCATGTATAAGCCCTTAGTTTATGGGTCATGTCAGTGTATATTATGATGTGTTCACGGATGCCACTTAACCTTTTATTTAGAATTAGAATATTTGCATGCTTCTTAGGAATTATTTTGATTCTTCCATTTCCACATATAATAGATTAGTCTTAGGAATTTCAGAATCTGGAATAGCTCCCCTGATAGCAATCATGAAAGGAGTTCTTGATTACCATAAGAGACATTGTGTTTGACTTAGCCTATTTTTTATGCTCTAGTTTTCTTCTGTAGTACTTTTATCAGAAATAGCAGCAAGAGTGTCATGTCTTTAGGGATAATCAAGACTCAATAAGAGAAAATATTTATGGAAACCCTTAATTAAGCAAAACTCATCTTAGAAGCTAGAGTAAAAATAAGGTACAAATAGCTAAAATAGAACTTAGAGTGATCTATGGGATAATAATCTAAGGTAGACAGAAATAATAAATTAAATAAGGTTCCACTTAAGAACAATTATTTTATGAAGATGTAATAAAATCTATTATAACACCAGACTAATAGATTAATTAGGTTCTACTAAAACAACGGGCGTTCACTTTGGTTAATGATCAATTGTTCAAACATTAGGAACAATTTTAGGTTTAAATGGTAAGCTAAAATTAAGAACGTGAATTTGAAAAAAAAACTCGATAAGCTAAATTTAAGGGATTTATTACTATATTCTGATTTCGAAAATGTTTTATGTGTTTAAATATATCTCCAAGTTTATTAGTTAGATTATTTTTAAAATAAATTAATATTTTATTCAAAACTTGGAGATAAAGATGCACGATTTTAGGGAAAACATAATCAAATCCAATCTATCCCAAAATAAGGGGATTTTATCTAAAATTAGGATGAACATCAAGAACAGTCTTATGATATTTAGAAAACCGTTCTTGGTTATTATCAGATATTTAGCCTGAAATCAAAATCTTAAAACTTGATTATTTAGCAGATTTTGAAAATTAGATCTCGGGTTTTGTGAGATGAAAATAGTTTATTAAAACGTGATACATAATCAGATTTGAAAACCGTAAATAATTAAAAAAACGATTTTCATAAAATTGTTTTCTGATTTTAATTCCAGTTTAGGGAATGAAAAGAATTGATTTAATTCAGCATACGCTCTGATACCACATGTTGATCAATTCTTAAACATGATAATGGAAAACACATAATAATTTAATACCTGATAAGCTAACCGCAGAAAGGGAAGACGTCATGATCCATAGAAAGATCGGGTTCCCGTTTAGGGTGTACGGTTATGATGGTTTAGGTGAGTTCGTGAGAACTTACGGGTATGAGAGAGAGGGACGAAAATCTTATCTGGTGATTGAAGATTCATTAGTTTTTTCTCTCTAATAAATTCTCTTTATATATATACGATCAAGGGGGAACTCATTAATGGCCCATTAAGAGTAATTAGGCCCATTAAGAGTAAGTAGGTCCATCGACTAATTACTAGCCATAGGTTAATAATAAATAAATCAATTCATCACTTTAATAATTAGATAAATAATCACGTTGGCCATACTTAATAAAACGTGAATCTTACGATTATTTTACCTATGATCCTAATAAATCGAGATATCATGGTTGTTTTGATACAAAAACATAAGCAACACACTCCTTAAATACTTTAAATCCTAGATCAACTGGTTTGGCAGGAGACACCCCCATGGCCTTTCAATGTGGAGGTCATGGGTTCGAGTCTCACTTGATGCAAAATATTATCAGGTGGGCCAGGGGTTTTACCGTAGTGGGCCTTCAGGTGGTGGGTTTCCCTTGGATGGTGGGCGGGCCGGGTCACCAGCTTTGTCTGCGTTTACGGGCGTGTGTGGCCTTTCGCCATTGGGTTTACTCGAGTGACCGGGCATATACTATTCGTTGGATGTTCAAAAAAAAATAATGAATGCTAAAATATTTTGTAAGGCCCCAAACGCGAGAGGTCTCACTTGTTGGATTTACTCATTCACAAACAGTTCTTAAACTTAAATATCAAATAACGCAGCGGAAAGTTTCATTCAAACATAACATTAACATTGTTCAACATGTGGAAGTGTAAACATTGTGTAAAACGTAAACATAACATAATCAAAACATAACAGGATGCCAGTCCTCATGATCAGCCGGGAAACTCCTTTCGCCAGCCAAGCATCACCGTTCAACTTCCATACCTATCCTTAACCTAATGTGCATACTAAAAGTCAGCTACGCTGGTGAGTTCTAGCTTTAACAAAAAACTTTAACTTCAAATATTTGCCAAAAACATAACATTTAACTTCATTAATAAAAGCGTACGAAAACATGCAATAACATAACATAACACATAATATAACCCATAAGTCAACGAACATATCGAATATACACCTTCTCATAACCGTCAATTCCAAACATCGCATACCAGTGGAGAAACCTAAGGATCACCACCACTAGGCCCTTCAACACCTACATTACCTGTAGGCGGAGAAACCTAGGGCCCGGTACATAGGCCATTCAACACCAAACTTTAAGCACGGCAATGATAACACGTACCAAACTTCAAGCACGAATACCCCGTAGAGTAGTCGTACAAAACTTCAAGTATCGTACCCTGCAAGGCACAAATACCAAACTTCAAGGATCACGATAATCCCCTTGGTGACCATCATCACCCCAGTTGTACAACAGTTGGCCAGCCACATAAGCCCCTAAAAGGTAAGGCCCATAACATACATCCCATACCTATAGTTTCAATTCCCGTAGGAATCATGGTAGATTCGTTCGTTTGTGACTTTCATAAACATTCACTTCTTTTACTTCAAAACTTCAGTTAAAGCATTCGTACGTTTTATTAAAAATCATTCGTTCATTCGTAAACACTTCATAAACTTCTTTTGGCAAAATATTTCATAAACACTTCTTTCATAACCTTTCCCTTCAAAACATCATTCATAAACATCGTTTCATAAAACGTCGCATACATCATTCATAAACATCGTTTTATAAAACAGTCAAATCGTTACGTATGCACACCAGCCCAAAAACAATTATTTAAAACATTTAAATAAGGGCTTCAAAAACTCACCTGATAAGCTAGTCTCGTTGTCCTAAACAAAGGCCCAACAACGTCATGTACGATCTGGATTGAGTAGTTAAATACATATCAGACCTAATCCCGATTCTAACGGGTTAACCATACTGAATTAGGCAAACCTAAGGCTAAGTTCGCCTCTTACTAACCTAGCGAACATACAGGCGAACTTAAGGTTAAGTTCGCCCTTTATCATTAGACAAACATGTCCAACGAACTTACCAAGTTCGCTTCTACTTGCCATCAGGCGAACATACACTAGCGAACTTACCTAAGTTCGCTTAAATCCACATCCAGCGAACATATTAAGTTCGCTTAATCCTCCCCATGCGAACTTGACAAGTTCGCCTACGGGGCTGTCATCTTCCCCAAAACCCTAAGTTTGCATGTTAATGACGGCCAGATCTGAGTACGTTCAAGTTACCAACTTTTTACGTTCAAAACTTATGTTTTCATTCCTGATTACAAATCTATAACCCCTTTCTCGTTTGGTTCATAAAAACTCAACCTTTTCATGAAATTACCCGAAAACCCAACATAAACCAAAAACTCATATCTGGAACGAGTTGTTACCTGAATCGAGCTTCTGATTCGGAGGTCTTGCTCACAAGCTATGTAGTAACACGCTTCTTCAATCTCGAGTCGATCCGCCAACTTTCTCTCTCTACGGTTTCTCTCTCTAGAACTTGCAAATGAGAAAAAAGATGGTGGCTTAGGCTATTTATAGGCGAAGATTCCCCTACCTTCGCCTCCCCAAATTCGCCAGGCCCATCTCGGACCGGCCCTTCACGCCTCGTTCGTTTATGCCGTTCGTTTCCGCATTCTAACCCGTTATTATAAGTGTCGTTTTATTTTTGGGATGTTACATATTTTTTAACTTAAAAAAAGTCATACGTGTATAAGTAGTTGAAGAATTACCACATTGGATACTATATGAAAATAATATATAGAGAGTTCATTTTCAAAACCTCACCGAATCTGCTAAGTACTCTTTTTAAGTGTTGTTCATTTGTATCCCATGTTATCATACTCATGAATAACATGCCAAGATCACCAAAACAAAATAAAGTTTAATAAATCCACACTTTTCAGGTCACAAGTTTCAACAAACAAGTTTCAGTATTATCAAAAGAATTGGAAAAATAATGTGTTTGTAGATGGACAACACCATCAAAATGCAACAATATCTACATACATGCATGTAGAATAAAAATCAAATACATAGTGCTTTTTTCGTGCCATGTTTACTTAGTGATTCTTTTAACCGCTAATCACAATATTACAAAGGTTAAGATTGAGGCGGGGGGAAATCATAATTAATAAGGAAGTAAAAAAGAACTGAAAGAGAAAAAAACGAACATCTATTGTTGACCATTTTTTTTGTTAAATCTACTTCTACCGATTTTTCTAAACTCAAATCACTTATATATAGGTCATAAATTAAAAAAAAAAATCATATAATAAATTTTAGTATCTTTAATTTGAGTATATCATAACAATATACATACACACAAACAACTTTTAATTAATATAACTGTGTGTCTAAACTAGTTACAATGGTGCGTCAAAAGCGTTCATTTTTAACGCATCAATGACCTACGGGATTACAATGGTGTGTCAAGGCCATTACAACGAGGCATTTGAGAGCACTTTATAGGGACATAAATACCTTGTCGAAAATACACATGTCACATCGTGAATTCATCATATACTTCGCACGTAATATCATTTTCGGTATGCATGTATACGTGTGTGTGGTCATTTGTGTTTTTATATTAAAAGCTTAAAGGAGCATGTCTTTTTTTTATTTGAAAATTTTTAGTGATAAAAAAAGGGAATTTGAACTTTCACTCTTTCTACACGGCGAAAAATCCTTTTTATTAGATTCTTCAAAATTTTCAACTCTAAAAACATTGCATTTAAGTTCCCAAATCATTGCACATCTTTTTTGGGGCCCTTTACAACTTTAAAGATTAGATTTTGGTATGCTTATTTGGTCAAATATCAAAAGTGTTTGTTGCCATTGAAAAAAAAAATCAAAAGTGTTTGTTCTTTGTTGATAAATCATTGTATAAGTAAATCTATAGCCTCGTATATAAAAATATACTGAATTCTTGATAGAGTTTTATTTTACATAGACAATATTTTTTTTATTATTATAAATATTACACGTATGATATGTCACGTGTATCATGAATATGATGTAGATAAATAGTATAATTTAAGTGTCACATATATAGATAACAGTGTAATATGACATGTTATGTAAATAATCGGTGAGATATGACATACTAATTGCCATTTTTTTTAACAAAACTAGTTTTATTTCTTTAAAAAAATAGGAATTTAATAAGACAATGGGTCCGACGTGACATACGTTAATTTTATTTTCTAATAATGACATAAAAGTGCTGGTGGCTGTTTTTAGTTGAACTTAAAGAAAAAAATGTTGAATTTTAAAATTATTTAAATAGAAAGATCAGGGGCGAGGCTTTGTTTTTAGTAGATTAGGGTTTTCCATTCAGAAGGGGATGGCGGCGCAGTTTGTTGCCCGTCTACCTGCTATCCTTATGTAATTTGCCTTGTTGATTGTCGAACCAAAAATTTGAACTGATGAACCGGAACAGTCAAACTGTATTTTATTTTAAAAAAATATTCGGTCTAGGATTTGGATAGTTTATGGTTAAACTGTCCCCAAAAAAAAAAAAAAAAATAGAAAGACTTTATAACTAATCGGTAAAAGCAAATTAAATTGAGACTTGTTCATAGATGGGATCATTTTGCTAGTCATTGGAGACCTAAAGGTATCGAGTTTGATTCCTAATACATCTAATTCTTGTTTTTTATTTCTCAAACTCGTTGTGAGCCGTTGTATTTGTGGCCACTGCTTGACATGTGGTAGGTCTTAATTGGAGGGATCAGTCGGCGTAAATAAGACGTGTAAGTGGAGCCGGCTCAATTATGCACTCTCTAGCACATGTGGCGCAATATAATTGTATGAGAGAATTGGAACCGGCTCATACGAGCAGGCTGGTGGGGTTGACGTATTTGTTTCCTTTGTGCCTAATCAATTCGTTGTCAAATGATGATTGGTTTATTTGGTTAGTGTTTACAAAAAAAAATTAAAACAAGAAATGTTTATTTTGATAACGTTTTTGAACAAAATGCGTTATTGTGATTTCCCCTTGAATTTCGTCTAAGGATGGAAAGACGAAAGAGATTAGGGTTTTGTACCTTTTAGGTGGCTCCCAATTGATCAAGGCTAAATGACGTGTTATATACTTCAAGATTACCCATGATGTTCTAGATGTCAAGATCAACCATAAAGTTCTAAGACTTCAAGATCACCCCATGAAGTTCTAAGACTTCAAATTAACAATCACATCAAACAATCTGGTGAGCCTAACCACCAAGTGTGATTCATAACACTTTTAACCTTTTGGTTAATAACCCCCACTTATATTGGTCAAATTAGTCCTTAACAAACCTCAAACTCCCACAATCACCATTATAATCAAATTTCAACATAAACAACACATTTGACCCGTTAAGGATTATTCCATCTTTCACCAAAATTCCTAGATTCTAAATTCACCAAATTGGTTAAGGATTTCATTTTGTTTTGTTCACAAACACTTAAAAATCCTTAACATTCCATTTTAACAACAAAAAAAATAAAAAACCCCCAAATATATTCATCAAGAACTATAAAATTCAAAACCCCAATTGGATGTTAAAATCATATCAATCCTTAACCTTTAGCTTTTGAAAAGCTAGGTTATCACTTATAATCAAAGAATTAACCCTCCAAAAACCCCCAAATTCCAAAAGCTAGGGTTTCTCACCTTACACCCACCAAGAACACAATCAATGAAGGTTTTAGAGAAGAAAGGATGCTTACTTGATGATTAGAAACAGATAAACACTTTAAAACCAACTCATTTCACATGTAATTTCTCAAGAATCGATCTTGGCTCTCCCCCTCCTTTTCTCCTGCTCAATCACGACACAAACAACACAAAAATGTGTGTGTTTGAGTGAACCCCCTCCCAATTTCAATCTGACGTAAAAATGTTACAGAATCACCCCTTGAACTTGCATTTTTTTTACCCTTTCCCCCCAAAAGTCTAAAAATCACACAGTAAGATTTAAATCCCCCAACTTAGCTTTAATATACTTTCAGCCTCACAATATTATTTAGGATATAATATTATGTTTTGGATTTTAGCTCGTTACAAATCTTTCCCCCTAATTTAGGTTTCATCCCCGAAACCCGCCACCACATATACAACTTAGGGTAGTAATTCAACATATCTTTCTTACTTTCAAAAGTTGTTTCCGCCCTCATTGTGCTCCCAACACACCAACATGTGATTTATCTCCTCATTACACATTTGACTCGCCCCACTAACCACGAAAGTCATCGGTTCCTCTATACAGATCAACTATCAATAACCTCCAAATCACCATGAGAAGTAAAATTAGCCTCTCATGCAAAACATCTTCGTGAATGGACACATGAAATGTATTGTGGAGTCTACTCGATTACTCCGGTAACTCAAAATGGCAAGCCATTTATCAATACAATCCAAAGATTAAACTCCCTAACAAAACGCGGACTTAGCTTCCCACGCTTTTGAAACCGAATCACCCCCTTTTCAAGGGGAAACCTTTACTACGCCAAGTTTCCCAATTAAATTTAAATAGACCTCTTCTCAAAATCCGAATAGGATTTTCTATCCATCTTGAACGGATTTTCAATCGTGCCCATTATAATAGATCTTTTCCGTCGCGTCTCGAACCACATAATTATTTCTAGGTTCTCATTCACCAATTTCACCCCACCAAACCTGTGTTCGACATCGTTTACCATAAAGTAATTTGAATGATGGCATATCAATACGTAAATGATAGTTAATATGACACCATATTTTGGCTAACGGTAAAATAATCTGTCGATTTCCTCCAAATCAATAGGTGAAACCGACATTTCAATATGACCCAAAAGGTACTGTCACGATATGTCGTGTCACACTCTTCCTGAAATCAACGTTCTTCGACTACTTGGAAGAGCAGGTTTCCTTTATGAATAGGAAATGTGTACTCTCGGTCAAAATCCCCGCCACTACCCGAAACGTAACATGCTCCTACCGTTTCCGTGAAATCTTGTAATCAAATCCATTACAAGTTTCTTCCACCTCCAACAGGTAAATCAAGCCGTTGAGGCTTCCCATACATTTTTCCTTCGGTCTTTGCCCTTAACCTGAAGGAAAAAGAGACATTTTTCAACATCCTTGACTATGTCTCCTTTCATCCCCAGCCACTAAAAGTTATACCCACAAATAGAACATTAACAAGACCCCCGAGGGTATAGAAAACTTGGATTTCTGAATCACCTCGCAAGCATCAGTCAGTACGTTTGACAAATAAGGAATCCAAGTTCTAACATACCAATTCTCTAATCTCATACTAAGCTCATACTTGGAAGTTTCAAGACCTCTTCACCGATCCGCCCATTGAGACTCAAAGTGTAAAGTAATTCACATCATTACGATTCAAAGATCCTATCACCCGCAAACATCATCCTTTGAAGCTCAAAACTTTAAATCAACCTTCTCTTAATCGCCTGCGTATAAATTCATCAATTCCTATTTCAGGTTCCCTCCCTTAGTTGCTACAGTTTAGCTTACAACTATCTAGGAGTATATGCGATAACCCTGCCTGTTTGCATAAGGAAAAAACTGAGTCCAAGGCGTGAGGCATCCAGATAGACAACAAGTTCTTCGGTCCCTCTGGGTAAGGATACAAAATGCCATGCTCAAATTCTCATTTGAAAACTTGAAAAGTAGATCCTTATTTATGACCCAAGAAACGTTCCACAGATCTAATACACAAGGTCCATAAAACCGTGGGACCTTTATTAAGCCAAAATTCATATCCGCAATCCCATAGTATCCATAACGGATTTTGAAACCATTTTTGGAATATCATCCTCCCCCACCTTCATTTGGTCATGCTTGGTCCTTCCGTCTTTCATTTCGACACTGATATCAATGCACAATGCACTCCCCCATCTTTGATTTCTACAAAATAAAGGGTACACCCCAATAGGGACACTCGGGGTATAAAACCCTTATCGAGTAACTCTAGAAATTGGAACATTAGTTCCTTCAATTCAAGCGGTGCAAACTGATATGGTGCTTTAGCAGTCGGCTCAACTCCCAAAACTAAATCAATTCTATGTTCTGCTCCCTATCAGGTAAAATCCTTGACGGCTCAGCTAGAATGACCCCAACGAACTCCTTCGCAACTGGAACATCAAGAATTCCATTGTAACCTGGTTGGTATCAGTGACACAAGCCATATAGAACGCTCATGCACCATGTATTTCACCGTCTCCATATGAGAACATATCAACACTTCATCTCTCAATCACACATGACATTAACATGGTTGCTAAGTAACCAATCAATTCCCATTAAAGTTGTAGGACTCAAATCCTTATGATTGTTTCACCTCCAACCTCCAATTGTCAAATCATACAAACATCAACATTATAAATCCCCAATGTTTATCACCCCCGTTTATACCGGTCCTCATAACCTTTCACCCGACATGAAAACTGAATAATTCATGTCTCGTCGAAGGTTATTAGAAAGGCTCGTCCCTTAAGTTTTGGAAAAAAAAAATTTATCCCCCCTGTCCACCCTTATGCTTTAACTCGGGACATTCACTCTAGATGTGTCCCGGATTGTAGTAATCAAAGCATAAGTTAGTAGGACTTGAACATTATGAAACAGTGTGTCCTTTTATTCCACATTGCAACAAGTCTGTAACATGTATTTACATTCCCCAATGAGAAACTCCCCAATCATAAGAGAATAGTGAGTATTGTCCTCCCAAGGTTTTCTAGCTCGGTTAGAATATTAGGCTTTCTTGAAGCCACCTCCAATTCCTCCCGAGTTTGATCTCCCTTTCCGACGTTGGTTTGTCAACTCCACCATAGTTGCACAACGTGTGGGAGAATCCGCCCTTTATCACCGACTGATAAGATCAAGATAGCTGATCCATCTTCATTCTCTCTAGTACCCCAAGATCAGGGTAATATTGTGTCTAGTCATAAAACGTGCCCATATACTTGATCATTACTCCACCGATCTACCACTTGTGAAGGGACTCCCCACACATGAAGTCCACTGTCGCTTGTGGACATATGTATTTCAAGAATGCCTCTTGAATCCATCCCGTTTCATTGTTTTCACGTACCTTCACCATTCTCCTTATGGAGAACTTCCAACAAAATTTTTCTCCATGTCCCGGAGTCTACTAACCGCGAAATGCACTACATCCTCCAGGTCATTGTGGCTTGCTTTAAATCCAATTCTATTATGGCGATGCATCGTTGACTAATCAACGGATCAACCTCACCAATTAACTACTTTGGTTTGCACACCACAAACCCCTTGTAAGAAGAAGGTTTTTCCTTTCCTCATTTCCCCTAGTTTCGCCAAAAACGATGATCCTCCCACCCCGTAGGCTTCTTACGGTTCCTCTAAAGGATCGTCCCAATGAGCCCTATTTTCCTTGAATGAAGATTGGCACGATTCAATAGAAATCTTTATTCGTCCTCCTTTTGAATGTTGCTTTCTAATCCTCCCAACCAATCCCATGTTCTTCACATCCCCGAGGTGGGACACACGTAGACTCATTCGTAAAGGAGTCCTTAAGACAACCCCATTTACAATATACATCTTGTAACATTTGTCCCCATCAGTCATTCCTCGACTATGTTTTAGTTAGGTTTTAAATATTCTACCTACATACAGGCCTCTAATCTTACTCATTAAGGCACTATCCCCCATTCTAAGTGTATATATAATCACCCATGTATAATCACCCCTATACACACATATAAATATATACACCCCCCCCCCCCAAATAAGCACCTTCACCTAGTCTTTGTTAACTTTCATTATCATATGGTTATCACAATTGTACTTATGTATATTACGTTATGAATCATACTGGCTAGACATGATTGGTAGCCTAATATACTTAAGTGTCATTGCCATCTCCATACTACAATTTCCATAACAAGTTAAAATGCACATAAACGCAACAATAATTAAATGACATTAACTACTACTAACCTCCACTATTAAAGCTCCAAGCCTCGGTCAAGTCTTAATTAGATTCTTGTTTTCCCTATCAAAAGCATTGTAGGTTTGAGCTCAAGTGCTTGGCACACTTAATTCGCTCAAACCAATGCTCCGATACCAAGTTGTAACGGACAAATTTTCAAACAAAATTAAACCTTTAAAAAACACGCGAAAATAGGTCCCAATCAAAAACTCTTTACAAAATAAATTGTGACATGCCCGATCCAAAGTATTATCATCATGTTAAGTAATTACAATTACACCAAGATTAATTTTAAAACTCTCACAATGAGGTTTAATCAAAACAACACATAACATGTCAAATCTTTAATGAGAATCCAATCCATGCGACTTGGAGTCCCGATCTTACATTAGAGCCTTCCTACACCAAAAACACCCCTGAAACGTTTTAGTAGTGGTTAGTCATTGCATAATCAACCCCCATGAGTATTCCCCAAAAGTTGAGCAAAAAACCCAAACCAAAGTATGGGCCGGCGTCTATAAGAACTTTTTGGGCATACCATATGCTATCAACGTATGATACCCCGAACTAACGTATGGCCCATCGTGTGATACTCCCAACCAACTTATGATATGCTGGATGTAGGTCTTGCACCCTAAAATCCATTTTTCAACTTATCCAACCCATTTAGATCAATTCCAACATGTTTAAACCTTGATAAGGTTTATATATCTCCAAATTAACTCCCTATTAGTTATTAACCCCCATAACAAACGTATAACATTCCGTGAGAATCAAAGATTTCAATCCATCCATTATTTATTTTGAAGTTCAGGACTTCAAATAACCTATGGAGTTCATGACTCCAAGATCACCCATGAAGTTCTAATATTTCAAGATCACCCATGAAGTTCTAATAATTCAACATCACCGATGAAGTTCTAAGACTTCAAGATCCCCCAAGAAGTTGAAAGACTTCAATAAGACCCATGCAATTCTAAGACTTCTTGATCCCTCGTGAAGTTCAAAGACATCAAGAACACCCATGAAGTTCAATGACTTCAAGATCACCAATAACACCCAATTGTTTGAAAACAAGCACACTCAAATAGAAGACACCCATACACACCCTTTATATGTAAGAAACAATTAGGAACACCAAACACATAAACATTCATACTATTTATGTGTAAGAACAAATAAGAAACATCATAACATAAACCCTCATATCATTTATGTGTAAGAAACAAATTACCAATTACTAGGTAAGTGTAGAAACACTTACCTTTATATTTTGATTATCCCGGTTGATCTTCAACCTTAGAAATTTACACACCTAAACAATCTCATCCTTGCTTAGTAATATAGTGATCCCAACATAACCACCATGTGTGATTCATAACATTTTTAACCTATTGGTTAATACCCCCCCACTTATATTGGTCAAATTAGTCTTAACCAAACCTCAAACTCCCACAGTCACCATTATAATCAAATTTCAACCCAAACAACACATGTGACCTGTTAAAGATTATTCCATCTTTCACCCAAAATCCCCAAATTCTTAACTCATCAACTTGATTAAGGATTTCATTTGGTTTTGTGTTTTTGAACATCATAAACACTTAAATATCATAAACACTTAAAAATATTTAACAATTCATTTTAACATCCAAAAACAAAAAATCACCAAAAATATTCATCAAGAACCCTAAAATTCAAAAACCCTAATTGGATGTTAAAATAATGTTAATCCTTAACCTTTAGCTTTGGAAAAGCTAGGTTATCAATTAACCCTCCAAAAACCCTCAAATTCAAGAAACGAAGGTGTCTCACCCAACACCCACCGAGAACACAATCAATGGAGGTTTTAGAAAAGAAATGATGCTTACTTGATGATTAGAAACAGAATAATACTTCAAAACCAACGAATTTCACATGCAATTTCTCAAATAATCGATCTTGGCTCTTCCCCCTCCTTTTCGCCTACTCAGTCACGCCACAAACAACCCAAAAAAGTTAGTGTTTGCGTGAACCCCCTCCGCATTTCAATCAGACATAATGTTACAGAATCACCCCTTTAAATTCCATTTTAGAACCTTTTCCCAAAAAGTCTAAAAATCATATTTTAAGGTTTAAACCTCCTGACTTAGATTTAATCCACTTTCACCCTCCCAATATTATTTAGGATATAATATTATTTTTTGGATTTTTGTTCGTTACACAAATATATTGTTGAGGCTCATTTTTGCACATCTCTCGTGATGATATCTTGTTTTTACTCGTTTTTAGCACATCTCTCATGACGAACATGTCTCGTGATTTAAATTAAACATGTGTGAGGAGAAGCCAATCATTTTATTTGAATTTAGTCTTAGCGCATCTCTCATGATGATAGACCTTGGAGTATGATGTTGGGGACTCATATAGTCAAGGGGTGTCTCTAATTCCATTCTAGGCTCCATCTCCAAGGAAAAGCTTACTGAAAACCTCGCGATTTTTTTGTCTCTAGCCTCTTCATATGAGTCAACAAGATTCCTTAATGAGATTGAGTATTTTCCCCCATACTAAAACTTAGAAAAACGTTGATGAAATATGCAAAATATTGTTTTAAGTTAGATAATTAGTTTATCAAATAATAAGGTCTACCTTAATGCAAATGATATCCAAATCTCTGCCTTACAGTGACAGTAAATCTTTGTCTTCTTTCATGGCAGAAAAACAATGTGTTGGGTTTCCTCAACTCACTAGTCTAATCATGATCCAGCTCATTGTATCCTGACCACAATGACCAACAAATAAAAGTAAAACAGAATGAAAACAAGTATAATGAACTTAATTAATGCACATAAAACTAAAATATGAATTCTCACAATGATCAGAGGTTTTAAAGCTTAGAATAACGCCATAAAGGTTGCGGATCAATTCAAATATAAAGAAATCAAAGGCCATGAGTGAAATC
Organism: Smallanthus sonchifolius; assembly: GCA_023525975.1. Classification (NCBI taxonomy): domain Eukaryota; kingdom Viridiplantae; phylum Streptophyta; class Magnoliopsida; order Asterales; family Asteraceae; genus Smallanthus; species Smallanthus sonchifolius. Next base: position 17,073,207 of record CM042018.1, on the reverse strand, counting down.
ATAATGGTTAAATCGGTATATTAGAACCAATACACCCAATCAATCCAACAAACCTAACAATTTGACAAAAAAACCATACACATACACATATCATCATACATTTACCATCACACACACACACACACTAAACCTAAAAATTTAACATAAACAAAGTCATCATTTAGTCAAATCACCAAATCACACATTCTAACCAAAGTATATCAAAATAAAGTTGAATGTGGACTATATTCAAAGAAGATTAACATGGGAAAACATCAATTTGACCACACACATATTGTACATTAACATCAACAATAGCTAAATGATTAAACTACAATAGATTAATATCACGAATAGCCAAATGTTTACACTACACTAGACCTAACAATGAATATAAATATATTAACACACTGAAATGGAGGTGGAAGGTAATTACGCAGGGGGGACAAATTCTGCAACCAACAGTCTCTTTGTGGACCTCAATAGAACACTAGTTCGGTCTAGTAATTCAATTGGTGAAGGTGTCTCAGGTAATCCCGATACCTCGCTACTCGGAGAAGAAATACAAAACACTATTGATGTCGGAATATGTGTTGGGATTGACGCTTCAGGTCAGTAACATTATTATGGGGGAATGGGATGCTAATTTGTCTTAATGGGTTTTTTATCCATTAACACTAGGGGGGCTCGGGGATTCCGGGAAAAGGAAATGGATTAAAGATTTCAAAGTTAAAAATAAAATCAATTTTTTTATGTATTCAAGAAACTCTTATTAATGATTTTGCAAGTTTTGTACCAAGTTCCATCCGGGGTATAAATTCAGTAGAACATGAATGGGTTGAAGCAACCGGCAGATCCGGGGTGTTACTCAACATACGGGACCCGAGTATGTACGAAAAGATTCAGGTTATCAAGCACAGAAACGCGCTAATAACCATCGGGAGGATGAGGGGATTCACTGAACATTTAAACGTAGCCAATATCTACGCCCCACAAGATCTAAGTGCAAAAAAGGCTCTATGGGACTACCTAAATGAAATCAAAGAAAATAACACAAGTATGTGGATTTTTTTAGGCGACTTTATTGAGGTACGATTTAAACACGAACACTTAAATTCTGAATTTAATGAATATGGTGCCAATTTATTTAATGATTTTATATATGAATCTAATCTTGTTGAATATAATATGGGAGGCTATAAATTCACTTACATGAGTGATAATGGGCATAAAGCTAACAAAATAGATAGTCTTGGTTTGTTTTGAATTCATGAACAGGTGGCCTGACGCTATACCCACAGCTTGGCTAAAGGAAATTTCAGATCATAATCCGCTCTCTCTCAAATGTACAACAACTGACTTTGGCCGAAAACCATTTTGGTTCGTTAACTCTTGGCTAAGTAAGAGCGGGATTGGGGACACGGTTGAAAAATCATACAAAATACCGGTGGTGATGGCTAGACTGGATGCAAGATTGGCAGCTAAACTAAAAAATGTGAAATTTTCAATCAAAACATGGAACATGAAACTATCAGCAAAGGAAGAAAGAAGAACTTAAAACATCAAGGGTCAAACTAAACACTTTGGATATTAGCCGAAATAATTGGGCTAACTGATAAAGAAAGTAAGGAAAGAATGGAAACCAAACGTATATTGTAGGAGTTAGAGAAAAGAAAAGTTGACGACATGAGGCAGAAATCAAGAGTACGATGGGCGGTAGAAACTCCCCATTCTTTCATGGCATGTGCAATTATCGACTGACCTACAACAGAATAAACGGAATCCTTATAAATGGGGTATGGTCGGACAAACCAGGAGAAATTAAAGAAGAAGCTCGTCGCTTCTTTGGGGAAATATTCAAGGAAGCCATGGAGGAAAGACCAAAAGTACTATACACGGGGATGAAAAAATTATCGGAAACTGAAGCAGCATCCATCACCAACCCTTTTTCCCAAGAAGAAATCAAAAGGGCGGTATGGGATTATGGGGGGGGGGAATAAAGCCCTGGGGCAGACGGTTTAACTTTACATTCATAAAACACTTCTAGAAGCTATTGAAGCAAGATTTTTCAGAAATTCTTAACACTTTTTATGAAGATGGTATCATTAGTGGGGCTTGTAGCTCATCCTTTATAACCTTGGTGCCAAAAACAAAATCACCCACAGGTTTTAATGATCACAGGCCTATCACACTCATTAGGTGCATTAGCAAAGTTATCTCCAAAATCATTGCCAATCAAATCAAGAAAGTCATTAATTCTGTAATCTCCGACTCCCAAACAGCCTTCCTAGCCAAAAGGAACATACTTGATGGACCAATAGTGGTGAATGAGGTAATATCTTGGCTTAAAAAATCCAAACTTCAAGGCCTACTCTTCAAAATTGACTTCAACTAGGATTTTGATACAATTTCGTGGAAATTCATCGATTCAATATTACAACAAATGAACTTCCTAGCTCGATGGCGGGTTTGGATTAAAGGGGTCCTGGGATTAGCTAAGTCATCAGTATTGGTCAACGGATCGCCTTCAAAAGAATTTACGTGTTCACGCGGGGTCAGACAAGGGGACCCATTATCACCTTTCCTCTTCCATATTGCCATGGAGTCGCTAAACTATATGCTCAACCAAGCAGGGTCACTGGGAATTTTCAGAGGTATTCAATTTCCAAATAATGGGCCAGCGCTCTCATATTTTTTCTTTGCAGATGACGTCATCATTTTGGGAGAGTGGTCTCATTCGAACTGTAGAAATAAAGACTGATGGCTACAAAATTCTCTAAGTACAAATGCTGCTGATCTCAGAGTTTGCTGCTGACCAACAAACTGCTGCGGACAAGCTTATCTGCAGCAGATACTTGTTCTTCTGCTGAAGAACAAATCTGCTGCGGATAGCCTTATCTGCTGAAGACCAGAGTTGCTGCGAATAGGCTTCTCAGCAGCATCAACACTTGATGCTGCTGATAGGCAAATCATCAGCAGCTTTGGATGATCACATCTTGCTACTGATCCTCATCCTTGCTGCTGACAGCCTTGTGCCTTGAAGATAAATCGTTGTAGCTGACTATCCATGCCAAGCGTCACTAACAACTTTCGGAAAAAGCTACTGACACACTCAAAGCAGAAGGAACCTCAATGGTGCAACCAATGACGGACAACAATGCTCTTCTCCAAGCATGCAAGTAATGATGCATAAAGAAGACGCTTCAATAAAGTTAGCTAGTTTAGACTAAACTTGTAATTGTTAGCTTTATTCAAAAGATCAACGGTCTGTGTTAGATCTGATCCTTAGAATCAAGGGTCTGTCTTGATTCTAAGTTAGTATAAATACTGTGTAAACACTTCATTGTGCGTGTGCTTTTTGATTGAGTTTTCATTTGTAATAATTTATTTGCAAAAGCTTAATACAACAGTGTTCTTATAAGTATTCTTTCTGTTTACTCGATTATACTTGTGTAGTTGTTATTGTTTTCACCAATTTCAACTAAGAACAGAACCATCTTGTACTTTCACGATCCTACAAGTGGTATCAGAGCTTTGGCTCAGATTAAACAAACTCACACTTGTTTAATCACTTCTGGTTCTATTCTAAACTCTCTTCAATCAAGTCACCCAAAATCACAAAAAAAAGATGGCACAGAGCAATGGATTTGAAGACATCGTCAGCATCAACCGACCACCAAGATTGGTATCTGGGGAAGACTACGACATGTGGAAGAATCGCATGGAAAGCTTTTTCTGTTATCAGGAGTACGGAATGTGGAAATCCATCAGGGATGGACCCTATACTCCCATGGTAGCCTCTGCTGATTCTGGAGGACCACTAGTTCCGAAGGAGCCCTCCAAGTACTCAGAAGAGGACATAAAGAAAATGGAGGTGGACTTCAAGGCACTAGGAGCTATCCAAATGTGCCTTCCAAATGAAGTTTTTCATAACTTCAGAAGTTACAAAACTGCTAAAGAGCTCTCGGAGGCTCTTGAGAAGATGTTTGCTGGCTCAGAGGAAGTCAAAGAAAACAGAAGGGACGTCCTGAAACAACAATAAGGAAAATTCATCTGGAAGGAAGGTGAGTCACTAACCGTTTTGTATAATAGGTACACTTACCTGGTGGGAGAACTGCAGTGCTCCAAAGTAAAGCTAGAGAATGAAGATATTCTCAAAAAGTTTATCAGATCTCTCCCAAGCTGCTGGACACTATATACAGTGTCTATAAGAAGAACGAAGAATTTAAAAACTCTCCAGATGACAGAGCTCTTTGGCATGCTGAAAACATATGAATTAGAAATGATTCAAGCTAAGGAAAGGAGCTCCAATCATCAATCTGCCTCTTCTTCCTCCAATCATCAATCATCCTCTTCTTCCTCCACCATCTCATCTGCGCTTCACTCCGACCACTCAGATCCTAGTTCCAGCAACTACTTTCCTCCCATTGTCACCCATCCACAAACTCTGACCTCTCAAACAAACACCTCACCATTTCTCCTAGAAGCTCCTCCTCAAACCTCAACCTCTGTTGCTTTTGTTTCGAAAAACTCAAGCAACATGTCCTTTATCAAGGAGGATCTAGAATGCTTCCACCCAGATGACTTAGAAGAAATGGACATACAACACTCGTATGCCATGCTCTCTATAAGAGCAAAAAGGTTCTACTCTAGAACCGGAAGACCCATTCCAAGCAACAACTCCAACACTAGAGTTGGATTGGATAAAAGCAAACTAAGATGTTACAACTGTAACCTACTAGGTCACTTTGCTAGAGAATGCAAGGCACCAAGAATAAATCTAGCTACTCCTCAGTCAAGACAAGCTCACCAAGCCCAACCCAGACAACAACAACAACAACAACAAGCTACTCCTCCAGTTCAAACTGCAGCCTGTGCAACTGTTGGAACTTCTGACTTCGACTGGAGCTTCCAGTATGAAGAGCTGTCTGCCAACAACCAAGCTCTTATGGCAGACACTACAGAGATACCACCTCAGGTATTTGAACATCTTTGCTCTCAAGCCTGTATTGATAAAGTTTTAGGTTATAGAAAGCATAACCAAAACCTTATATATCAAAATGAAGAGTTTCATCAGATGAAATCTGAGTTCAAAAAGGTTGAAAATACTTATAAAGAAAAGATTAACTACCTTAAGAAAGAGATTTCATTGTTAAAACACTAACAAACTAATCTTGAAACTCAGATTGATGATCTACCGGTCAAACTAAAAGCTACCAGAGCTGAACTGGCAGAACAGAAAGTTCATGTTGAAAAATATGAATTTTCCTCCAAAAAGTTGCAAAGACTTTTAGATATTCAAGTCCATGAGAAGGTAAAGACTGGACTTGGGTATAATAATGATCAGTACAAATCTGTTCCTCCTCCTGCTGACTATATTGCCATTCACGAACCAAGCTTCAATGTTGCAAATCTTGACACTACAAACCAAAACCTTGATCCTTCAACGGATGAACCTTTCGTCGAAGACTGCACTACCTCATCGGAATCTGAGTCTACCTGCTCAGACCATGATGAAACCAGTGCAGCCCCATCTGAAGCAACTCTGAATAGAGTTGAAGTTCCTGCTGATATTCCAGCTATTCCAGCCCCTGTCCCATTCAAACATATCAAGATCAGCTATCCTCCGGATGGAAGAAAGCTAAACATTGAAAAGGGAGAGACATCAGGACCCACAAACCCCAAGCCTCAGTCAAAGTCGATCACAAAGAGGAAGGTGTTTGATATATGTCATACGCCTGAAGAAAAAGTTCCATATGTTCAAAAGACCCTAGAAGAAGCCACTTTTGAACATAACAAAGCTCATCCATGGAACTTCAAGGATCTGTTCCAAAGAAAGGACTATGTCTACCTTTCAAGAGACAAACTGGCAAGATCATGCTTTGTGTGTGGCAGATATAACCACACTGCCAGCACCTACTTTCATTACCTGGAATACCAAAGAAATTCAAAGCAGCATGTCTTTGAAAAGACTAACAAAAACAAGAAGGTAAGAAGCTACGAGGTCAAAGCAACTAAGTTCAGGGAGTCTCTATCTCTCCCAAGAGTGAAGCTGCCTAAATCTCAACAAACTTGCATCATTTGTGGTGAATCAGACCACTTTGCTGGAAATTGTAAATTTAACCCTTTCAACCAGATCCTTCATCATGCCCCTCAAAGACAAAAGGTAAAGAAGGATCAGCATACATCGGTTGTTAAACCATCAGCAGCCAGAAAAAATGTTGGTAGTCAAGTGAAGCCCAAGAAAACAAAGCAGAAGCTTTCAGCAGCAACCAAATCTGCTGCTGATAAGCTAAAATCCTCCGCAGCAGATAAGGCAAAATCTGTTGTTGATAAGGCAAAGCCATCAGAAGCAAGAGTGTCCACTGCTGATAAGGCAAAGCCTTCAGCAGCCAAGAATGCTGCCAATTCAGCAAAGCTATCAGCAGCAGGATCTACTGTTGACAAGCCAGAAACATCAGTAGCAAAATCCGTTGCTGACAATGTGAGGAAAACTAGAAAATCACCAACAAAGCAATGGAAAGCCAAACCATCTCAAAGCATCATCATTGGTTCCATTGACTGCAAACATACTGAAAAGGATAAACTAACAACCATCTTTTTCAAGTCTGCAGACTCTTGGGTTCCTCCTACCAATTAGAAATCTATCATGTGCAGGAACAGCCAGGTCACAAGAATAACACCTGGGTGGTAGACAGTGGTTGTTCTAGGCACATGACAGGCAACAGATCCATCCTCTCCAACGTCAGACATTTCAATGGAGGATATGTTGCCTTTGGAAGTGACTCAAAGGGAGGATCCATTACTGGACAAGGAACTATGTCCAATGAAAGAATGAGCATTGATAAGGTCAATTATGTCAAAGAATTGGACTTCAATCTCATGAGTGTTTCCCAGGTCTGTGACCAAAAGCATTGGATGCTCTTCATAGATAAAGAATGCTTTGTATTATCTCCAGGCTTTTCCATACCTCCTCCAGAAAGCATTTTATTAACTGCATAGAGAAAAGAAAATCTCTATGTACTGGACATGAATGAAGTCACTCCATCTGGGAATGTTTCCTGTTTTCTATCAAAAGCTTCAGTTGATGAATCAGCTCTCTGGCACAGGAGATTAAGCCATGTTAATATCAAAACTATTAACAAATTGGTGAAGAATAATCTTGTCAGAGGGCTTCCTGACAAAGAATTTCAGCTAGAAGATCACTGCATTGTGTGCTTAAAGGGGAAGCAACACAAGAGTTCCCACAAGCCCAAGACCTTGAATAAAAATGACACTCCACTAAAACTGCTGCATATGGATCTCTTCGGTCCTATAAATTTCATGTAAATGGGCAAAAAGTCATACTGTCTGGTGATAACTGATGACTACACCAGATTCTCTTGGGTATACTTCGTGAGAACTAAAGATGAAATTGCTGAAATTCTCAAATCCTACATTCTAAGGGTAGAAAATCAAAGCAATCAAAACGTGAAAATCATAAGGTGTGATCAGGGCACAGAGTTCAAAAATCACACTTTGAACTGTTTCTGTGAAAGCAAGGGGATAGAAAGACAATACAGTGCTCCAAGAACTCCTCAACAAAATGGAGTTGCTAAAAGGAGAAACAGAACTCTAATTGAGTCAGCAAGATCTATGTTGGCTGACTCAAAACTGCCACTCACATTCTAGGTAGAAGCAGTTAGCACAGCCTGTTATGTGCAAAATAGAGTTCTAATTATCAAACCCCTCAACAAGACACCTTATGAACTTTGGTTTCAAAGAGTTCCCTACATTGGGTTTCTAAAACCTTTTCGGTGTCCATGCACCATTCTCATCACACATGGGGTTCTTCCTAAGTTTGGTGCCAAATCTGATGAAGGATATTTTGTGGGCTATTCCTCTCAATCAAAGGCCTATAGAGTATTCAATTCAAGAACAAGAATTGTGGAAGAATCAGAAAATGTGGAATGTAGAGAACACATAGTTTGTGAGCAGGGAAAAGGTCCAAACTGGCTCTTTGACATAGACTCCTCCCAAATATTTGAGCCTCTCACCTTCTCAAATATGGAGTCTACGTCTACACAAACACCTGCCTCCACTTCATCCACTGACTACAGACTGGATTTTCCCAAATCTTCTATCAGTCTGGGAAGACCATCAATTGACCCTCCATCAGTTGTGGAAGCAATTGAAGCAAGTGAAGCCGGCACAAGACTGTCTAATGTAACCAGCAGCAGCCTGTCTGAAACTGAAAATCTAAATGAAGACTCTTCAGTAAATGCTATAGATGCTGATGATGCTATTGCTGAAAATATTGATGTGGCTAATGATGTTGAAGACTCTTCCATCATGAATGAAGAGACCCCTGATCAAAATCAAAGCAATCTGGAGCAAGGGATACAGTTGGAGGTGGTACCAGCACAGAGGATCCACAAAGAACATCCTTATGAAAATATTATTGGCCAAGTCCACCAAGGAGTTCTCACAAGAAGTAAATCTCACGAGGCCAATATATGCTTCTTTTCATGTTTCCTATCTCAGGTGGAACCCAAGAAGATAGATGAAGCACTCAAACACAGTAGCTGGATTGAGGCAATGCAGGAAGAACTGCTGCAATTCAAGAGGCAGGATGTCTGGAAACTTGTTGATCTTCCACCAGGTAAATATGCTATTGGCACACGATGGGTTTTCAGGAACAAGCAAGACGAGAGAGGCATTGTAGTTAAGAACAAAGCCAGACTTGTAGCTCAAGGCTACACTCAGGAAGAAGGAATTGACTATGATGAAGTCTTTGCTCCTGTTGCTAGGCTAGAGGCCATCAGAATCTTCCTGGCATATGTTGTATCCAAGAATTTCACTGTCTATCAAATGGACGTAAAAAGTGTCTTTCTGTATGGGAAGATTGGTGAGGAAGTATACGTCAAACAGCCTCCAGGCTTTATAGATCCTGCACATCCTACTCAAGTGTTCAAACTAGATAAAGCTATGTATGGCCTACATCAGGCACCAAGAGCCTGGTATGAAACCTTGTCAGGATATCTACTAAGCAACAACTTCAGAAGAGGTGTCATTGACCAAACCTTGTTTATCAAAGATGAAGGGGGAGAAATCTTACTAGTTCAAATTTATGTTGATGACATCATCTTTGGATCAACAAGGAAACAACTGTGCAAAGACTTTGAGATTCTGATGCACTCAAAGTTTGAAATGAGTTCAATGGGTGAACTAAATTTCTTCTTGGGCCTACAAGTCAAACAGGTCCCAAATGGAATATTCATCAGCCAATCCAAATATGTAAAGAGCATTTTGGAAAGATTCAAAATGGCTGACTGCTCTGTTGCAAGAACCCCTATGCAAGTGCATCATCAGCTGACTCCAGAAAAAGAAGACACTGATCAACATCAGTACCGTGCAATGATAGGGTCTCTCATGTATCTCACTGCCTCAAGGCCAGATATCATGTTTGCAGTATGTCTCTGTGCAAGATTTCAAGCAGCTCCAAAAATTTCACATCTTCAAGCCGTCAAGAGAATCTTTAGATACCTAAAGGGAGCATCAAGACTTGGGCTATGGTACTCTAAAAATGACATGTTTAATCTGTATGCATACACTGACAGTGACTACGGGGGATGCAACTTGGACAAAAAGTCCACTTAATGGGGATGTCAGTTTCTGGGAGGAAGACTAATTTCATGGCAGTGCAAGAAGCAAATATGTGTTTCAACTTCTACAACTGAAGGAGAATACATTGCAGCTTCAAGTTGCTGTGCACAAGTCATCCGGATATAAAATCAAATGCTGGATTACGGGATGACTTTCATGGCAACTCCAATTCACATTGACAACATGAGTGCTATATCAATCACAAATAATCCGGTGCAGCACTCCAAGACAAAGCACATTAACATCAGGTATCATTTCATAAGAGATCAATCTGAGAAAAAGAGGATTATTTTAACCAATGTTCATACGAATGAGCAATATGCTGATTTGTTTACAAAACCTTTTGATGAAGCTAGATTTAGATATTTAGTTGAATCCATTAGTATGATGAACTTTGATTAAAATCTATCTCTAAAGTTCTGTTTTAAAATGTGTTTTGTCTTATGTGTAAATAAAAGTTATAAGTCAGCAGCATTTTTGTCCTTCAGCTGCTGACAGGTTTAATCTTCAGCAGCAAAAGATTTGTAACTGACTGCTTTAAGTTATCAGCGGGAACAGGTTTCCTGCGGATATCTTTAAGACTGTCAGCAACAACATCCTTGCTGCGGATTATTAAATCCATCAGCAGTAGATGAGTTAACTGATGACAGGTTAATCTTCAGCAGCAAAAGATTTGCAGCTGACTGCTTTAAGTTATCAGCAGGAACAAGTTTCCTGTGGATTTCTTTAAGACTGTCAACAGCAACATCCTTGCTGCGGATTATTAAACCCATCAGCAGCAGATGGGTTTTCTGCTGACAGACTTAACCTTCCGCAGCAACCAAGTTTGCAGCGGACAGGCTTATTCATCCACAGCAACCAAGTTTGCTGCTGATGGGTAAATTTAAGTCCAAATTAACTTTTACCCGCTGTAAAAATTAACGTCAGTCTTTACCATGACTACCTCGGTGTATTACAGCTGTAACAGTAAAAGGTGAATTAGGTTATACTGTACAAGTCATTTTGCTTTTTCCCTCCTCTGCCGTTATAAGAACAAATCAAATTTCCTTACCACCTCTTCACCTTCAATTTCACCCTAAACCCACATCACTTTCTCTCAAGTCCTTACCACATTCAACGCCCTTCATCCTTAAAACATTCAAAGCCTTCCATATTCTAAACCTTCAAACCTTCCCTCCAAATCAAAAAGCAAATGGCAGACATCAATAACCCTGACGATAAGTTCTCCCCATACCATAACCTTACAGCATACCTAACCAAGGGAAAGAAATCAGAAGGATTCAATGGTATGATCAACTTCTTATGTCGATCAAAGATCCATTTTGCCCTCACAACCAACCCTACCATATATATCTCTCATATGGAGGATTTCTGGAGTACCGCTGTCTACTCTACCGAACAAGGGATTCCCCAAATCAAAGCCAAGGTCGACGGAAAGGATATCACCATCTCGGAAGTCACACTCAGAAAACATCTTAAGCTTCAAGATGAGGAAGCAGCCATCTCATACTCAAAGGACGAGTACATGAGGACCTTTGTATCCATAGGGTACACTGGAAATCAGAATGAATATACAATAGAGAAGGCGCTGATGGGCCCTCCATGGAAGTATCTCTGCCACACTCTTCTCCAATGCATATCTCAGAAGAGAAGTGGATGGCATCAGGTGAGCTCCTCACTTGCCCCTGCCTTCCATGGTATGATCACTAGCATAGGCTTCAACTTTGCACACCTCATCTTTGAGGGTTTGAGATATAACCTTCAAGAGGGTGCAAAGCAACAATTTTTTATGTACCCACGATTCTTGCAGGAGGTTTTCAATCAAGAACTAAAAGAACTTTCAAAACCTGCAAGAATCTACATCATGTTGGGACATAAAAATAATATTTTTCAAAGCATGAGAACTGTTTCCAAAAAGTTCTCAGGGGTCAATGTTCCATTGTTATCTACAATGCTGAACATAAAAAGTACCCCGGGTGACAGTTCAGCAATCCCAGCTGATGCTGATCCCACACCCTCCACCTCACATCCTGAACAACAATCCGCTTTCACCATTCGAACCCCTGTGCATACTACTAAGGATGCACATGTTCAAAAATTACTTACTCCTGTTTTGGATGTTATCGTTCAACCGGAACACAGGGCCTTGGTTTCAACGACATATACCAGAAAAAGAGGCAAGAGAACTCCTTCTTCTCTTGCCTCCAAGGCCCAAACCCAACCTCTAAGCCCTCATTCAAAATCCAAACATTCTGATGAGAATATCAAAAGGGATAGCCACAACACTAGAAAGACTTCCTTGGAAGCCTCTCTATTAGGATCAGGATCACATCCCGGATCCATAGAGCAACCCCCTGAGCCACTCCTCTCTCTTCTAAACTTAAGTGTTGAGGAACCTGATCAAGATGATGTACCTTCTCCAACTACCACTATCTCGGAGGTACTGATTGATCTTGCTTCCAACACACCCAACCCAAGTTCTTCTACCCTGAAGGTCCACTCTAGGAGTTATGACAGAGTGGATGTGGAAGAGGCTGTCACTACTGTTGGTCCATCAAATGACCAGGAGGACAGTGACAACATCGCTAAGACCTCAACCACGGCAACTCACAGTGAGGATGCTTCCTTGGAAACTCCCCTCACTGAGAGGAATCCCAGGAGCCAAGAAACCATGGGTGATGGGGATGCAGAGGCTAGGCCTAAGGCCCCATCTTGATCCAAGGATTCCACAACTGTGGATGAGGACAGACTGAAACTTCATAACTTGGAATTGACGGCCAGGGTGGCTATACTAGAGACTGAAGTGTCCAAACTAAGACACCAAGTCTCTATGCATGAAGCCCATCAATGCCCAACTATGCCTACTCCCTCTCTTGTATCAGTGGGCACCTAAACTGATGCTTACTTATCCACTGATGCAACCAAAAAGGGGGAGATGGTCCCAATGGAAGAAGACTCAGACAGTCTTGACGACTGGATTTAAGAGCAGGCTGTATTTCAAAGCACACGATTCAAGCCAGCTTTTGTACAGGTTCATGACTTGCCAGCTTCAGATGACGAAGAAGAAGAGACATCTGAAAACTGGAAGTTACTCGTCAGGGCTGTTGATGAGATGCTGACTGATGCTGAAGACATAGAACAAACATATACATCTTTCAGCATCATCCCTGAAGCAGCAGCCATCATAAGTTAATCCACTGCCCCCCAATTTACACTAACTCCAACACAGCTAGAGTTTGACACAATACTAGCTTGGGGGTATGATGGAAAGTCTGAGAGGTTCTGGATTGGTTGGGAGTTTGGCGGAGTAGAAGAGCTAAACTGGGACATTCTCAACAGCATCCAAGTCCTTCACCTATACCATCTACAATGCATCAACAACTCAACGGACCTCTCAGCAGAACTTGCTATTGGCAGGTTCTATGACTTGATGGAGGATAATCTACCCAACTTCGAAAGACAAATACAAGCAGCAAAAAGGGTAGCCTATCCTGAATCTTCAACAACAGCAGAAAGAAGACTGACTCCTAGAAGACTTGAAATAATAAGGAGCAGTCTTCTAACTGAAGAAGAAGTTCTGTGCTGGAGAAGATTCCTGTACAACAGAATGGTCAGGGATGTAGAAGTGCACGGATGGACAAGCAATGACTCCCATGACTTCACCTTCTTCCTGAGCAATGGATCTTCTCTATCAATCAACATCAAGGAGATCTTGCTCCTACCTTCAGCCTTCCTGCACAAGGTCTTTGAGCTCAGATCACTCATCTTCAATGTCAACTCCTTAGAAAGTCAAGAAATGATCAAAATAATCAAGGCTTCTCTTTATAAGGAGGAATTTGGATATGACTCAGACCAATCCTTTCTCTATTCTCCAACAGTCAGACTGAACACAGAAGAAGAATAAAAAAGAAGAGAAGAGGAAAAGATGAAAGAGGCATGGAAGGATGTGACAAGTATGGAATAGGAAGAAGATGAAGTAAGTTCCCCTCCCTTATCCATTCCCTAAAATGCCAATGAAGTTGAGGCTGAGATTCCAATAGCAGCACCATCATCTGCAGTTGTGATCAGTGAAGCCGAAGCAGAGGCATCCAACAAGGATATGGGAAAGGGAATTATGACCAAAGAAGATGAAGAGAGGTTGCTAAGAGAGAAGAAAAAGAAGGAAGAAAGAAGAAGAAGAAGAAGAAGAGAAGAAGAGGAGATGGCTGAAATAAAGAAAACTCAAGATAGACTCACAGCCATTCTCCTCAGAGAACAACAGATCCAGCTGTATGCAAAACAGCTGGATGATCTGAAAGTAAAGATTCCTGCAGTTTATCAAATTGAAGAAGATGAAGCTCTTGCCCTTCAACTGCAGGAAAAATTTGATAAAGACGAAGAAGAAATTCAAAAGAAGAAGAAGAAAGAGGCTAAGTTCAGAATAACTGATTCTGAACTAGCCAAAGAAATGAGAGAGGAGTGGGTAAAGGCTCTGATTTCTCAAGGTGAGGATGTAGACTACCTTGAGAAACTATCCAATAAAGAAATCTACAGAGCCTTCATGGGTCAGCAGGGTCAATTGGCAAAGAAGAAAAAGGCTGAAGAAGAAGAAAAAGGCAAACAAAAGTCCAAAAAGACCATTGCCTTTAATCAAAGAACCCATGAAGAAAGGAAGATCATGATTGACATCCTTAAGGCTAGAGGAGAGAGTGGAAAGAGGCTAGGTCCCATGAATTTCATAAATCTACAAGCCCTCTATTTCAAAGCCAAGAAGGATGAGGAAGAAAGATTGGAGAAGAAAGGCTCCAAGAAAAGGGTAATCATTCAAGAAGAAGAAAGGAAAACAAAGATACCTAAGCCTTCTCTCTCACCCAACACTTCCTCAATCCAACAACCTTCCACTCTCCATCCTAGACCTCCCTCCTCTCCTCCCTCAAAGTCCAAATCCTCACACCCAGCTCCTACTCATCAACAACCTCCCAAAAAGAAAAACAAACTCACTTCCAAACCAGAAGACTCAAGAGAAATAATCAGATGGTCATACAGCCCTCAAGACCAATGGTTTGAAGTGTTCAGGGGGAAGACAGAAGCTAAAAGATCAATTTATACATCTGTTGATGAGGTACTACAGCTTCCAGATTCTGATCTAAGAAGAATGATGGAGCTGGGTGAAGCCAATGAGCCTGAGAATGAAGGTGGGAGACATCTATTGTTGGTAATCAAACATTACTTCAACCCCAGCAAAGATGAAATCATTGATGTCAAACCTCTCCAATCCCACTCTCCATTCATCAGCTAGTCCTACAATGATGACAAGGATGAATTCACACTGACAGATGTTAAAGGACAGAAAATGAGGTGTTCAAGCAAGGCTATCCTCAAAATGGCAAGCAAAGACATCAAGACTCTATCTGAGCTTCCTCTTAACAATCCCAGCATGGACCGGAGAGGATATGAGGTTGAAAGAATAGTCAGCAACATGCAAAAGCTTCAGCAACAAAAGCAGTAAGAGAGTTTTGGTAGCATCAGTCTAGGGGGAGTTTGTAGAAATAGAGACCGATGGCTACAAAATTCTCTAAGTACAAATGTTGCTGATCTAAGAGTTTACTGCTGACCAACAAACTGCTGCGGACAAGCTTATCTGCAGCGGATACTTGTTCTTCTGCTGAAGAACAAATCTGATGCGGATAGCCTTATCTGCTGAAGACCAGAGTTGCTGCGGATAGGCTTCTCAGCAACATCAACACTTGATGCTGCTGATAGGCAAATCATCAGCAGCTTTGGATGGTCACATCTTGCTGCTGATCCTCATCCTTGCTGCTGACAGCCTTGTGCCTTAAAGATAAATCGTTGCAGCTGACTATGCATGCCAAGCGTCATTGACAACTTTCTGCAAAAGCTACTGACACACTCAAAGCAGAAGGAACCTCAATGGTGCAACCAATTACGGACAACAATGCTCTTCTCTAAGCATGCAAGTAATGATGCATAAAGAAGACGCTTCAATAAAGTTAGCTAGTTTAGACTAAACTTGTAATAGTTAGCTTTATTCAAAAGATCAACGGTCTGTGTTAGATCTGATCCTTAGAATCAAGGGTCTGTCTTGATTCTAAGTTAGTATAAGTGTAAACACTTCATTGTGCGTGTGCTTTTTGATTGAGTTTTCATTTGTAATCGTTTATTTGCAAAAGCTTAATACAACAGTGTTCTTATAAGTATTCTTTCTGTTTACTCGATTATACTTGTGTAGTTGTTACTGTTTCCGCCGATTTCAACTAAGAACAGAACCATCTTGTACTTTCACGATCCTACACGAACTTCCAGGACTTAATTCGTATCATGAGATGTTTCTATCTAGCATCAGGTTTGGAAATTAACACTTACAAATGCAGTCTAATGGGAATCAATGTTGTAGAAACTGACGTATCAAGTTTTGCCAGGATTGTTCACTGTAAATTAGGTTCAATCCCGTTCACATATCTCGGGCTAACCGCTAGGGACAATATTATTTTGGTGAAAAATTGGAGGCCCGTTATTGACATGTTCGAAGCTAGGCTCTCCGGATGAAAGGCCAAACATCTTTCAATCGGAGGCCGAGTCGTCCTTTTACGCTCGGTCTTAGATAGTCTACCGGTGTATTTCTTTTCTATTTACAAAGCCCCAGATAAAGTCATTGATACATTGGAAAGATTACGAAGTAATTTCTTTTGGGGGAAGGCGGGTAACACTAGAAAAATTAATTGGGTTAATTGGGATAAGGTCTGTGCACCAAAATCGGCTGGGGGCCTTGGTTTAGGCTCCTTGAAATCTTTTAATCAAAGTCTATTAACAAAATGGTTAGCGATTCAAAACGGAATCTCTCTCGATGTGGAAGGAGGTTATTAATTGTTTACATGCTTCTAATCATGACATTGCATTCTTACTAGGTTGGAGAGACTACCCGGGGGTTTGGAGCAACATCAAGAAACTTGAAATAGTCCTTCACAAGTAGAACATTGATCTAAAAGCTCTGATAGTGGAAAACGTTGTTTGGGTTTGGACTGTGGATTCGCAAAGAGTATTCACGATAAGATCCATGCGCAAGATTCTCATGCCATCCACCACAACAAATAGTAGTTTTACTCTCAACTGGAACAAATGGGTCTCTCAAAAAATAAACATCTTTGCATGGAGTGCGGAACTGGATAGGATACCAACCCGGCAAGGTTTGATCACAAGAAAGATAAGCCTTGAAATTGAACTTTGCCCATTATGCATTCAATATACGGAAACGACAGAGCATCTATTTACATCATGCTACTTTGCTTCCATGACATGGGCGTTTATCAGCAATTGGTGTCACTTGCCCCCTATATTTGTTTTTTCGGTCAGAGATATTCCGGAGGTGATCAAGGGAACTTTGATCCAATCTAAAAGAAACGAAGCAATACAAGCATTCATCTATACGGCTATTCGCAACATTTGGAAAATGAGGAACAACGTTGTCTTCAGAAAGCAAAGAGCATCTCTCAAATGGTTATTCGAAGATATTAAGAGCACGAGCTTCCTTTGGGTCAAGCACCGTTCAAATATCGGGTCTCTGGAATAGTCACAATGGTGTGAGTTTCGGATTTAGTAGCAAGTGTTATTATTGGCGCATGTAGTTTTGTCTTATCTCTCCATAACTTTCTTTGTGGGTTGTAATCTTTAGTTTGTTTTTCCATTTAAAATCTTCTGTCTTTCAAAAAAAAAAAAAAAAACACCATGCGTGTGCCCACACCGTGTAAAGTAATTTATGATTCATCTCTTACCCTGTTTTGTACCCAAATAACCATGATTTCCTAAATATTATAAGTTTCCGCGTGATGTTAGAATTTTTCTCCACTCCTATCATAATTGATTCTTTTACCACTGTTCAAAGTTGAAATTAAGGGCTTTTTCTAGGCTATTTCGTACGTTACTACTTCAATCACTTTTTAGACCATCAAAAAATTAAAAAATTAAAAAATTGTAACTCATAATTTCGTGTTATGTCAACCATTCATCACAAGTCAGTTGTGGCTATAAAATCAAGTCTAAAGTTCCATGAATCATCATTAGTTGCATAATAAGTAATGATGGTAAGGTTGATATTATAAGATTTGTAACTATATTTAACAACACACATTATTCTACACGATTAAAGTCTTTGTTCATTAATGTATTTGAAGATCATCTATATATTAAACTGTTTTCATTTCGACAATTAGTATATTGAAACTATTTATTGTTTATATTAAATTAAATCTGACCAAGAAGAAGCCTAATAATGAAATTTCTATGAAAACTTAAAAGATAAAAACACACCTCTATATATCCAATTATCCATCTCTCAAAAAGTAAAGGAGTGTAAAAAAGAGGATGATTATGTTGTGGTTTGATTGGGAATCTGAAGTTCCTTCGTCTGAGAATGTTCATAGAGTAATACCAAAAGACGAGGATCCCAGCTTGGTTAATAGGAATAAAAGAATGTTGAGAATTGCCTTTCAATAAAATTGTCTACATTAATAAAAGTTGAGAATTGCCTTGTTAAAGACTTCTTACTTTGTGAGAGCCAGATTTTAACCATACATTGACGGGTAAAACTCTGTACAAAAGGGATACATTTTACACTGTTTTCTCTTTTTATTGTTACCTAAAACCCACCAAAAAAAAAAGAAGTATAACAAATCAAATTCTTGAAAGAAATCAAATTCTCAAAGTTAAATTCTTGAAAGAAATCATATTCTTGAAAGAACATACATACATACGTCATTCACTATTCCATAGGTCTATTATAAGATAATATATTCAAAGTAACAAGTAGAAGTGTTTGTTGGCTGATTATGAAGGCTTTTGTGATCACAAACAGGTAATTTAATTTTAAAGTAATAAATATCTCGAAATTTGTGTGCGTTAATAAGAAGGTTGGCCAAGATGCGTAATTAAACGGTAGCTTTTGTTATTTCCAAGTATTTTTGGTTGGTGTTCATATATGCGAAGTTACACTTTGATCCTTGGCGAAATCTTATTTAGAAACAAACCAAACAATTTCATTTAATTTGTTCCAAACTATTTATAGCTGCATATTTATAACATTCCAGTTTAGCAATGTAGTTTTGAATTCATCTACTACTATTAATGTTATGAAGAACAAATGAAACCAAAATTCATCTCATGAATTAACTTTATATTTCATTTGTACAGAAATCAAGGTTTATATGCATTGCGTCTATGGCAAACTACGATCTTTCCTTTTCGTTCTGTGATACCGACTTATTTAAATTAAATTCTTTTGTAGTTAAACTTTTTTGTATTGTAATATACACATGTTATAATTAAACTTATTTTTTAATATATGTTTCTCCCGCGGCATCACGCAGGTTGAAATTTATCACGAAAGGATTGATAAACTAACAGAAAAAAATTACCGCATTGTAAATTGTCGTCGCCATCACATCGTGCGGTTTTCCTACTAGTAATATTTCGACGTTCGTAGTTTGTGACAGATTTGGTATAAAAAACAGATCAATGTGTACTTTGTGATCTAAAATGGACTTTCAAAATGAGGTCTCCTTGTTAACATTTTACCTATTAATGTTCTATTTCATTTTATCTGAAAATTATATTTTCTACTCTTTTTAATTTTTTATTAAATCTTCAAAAATTAGTTTGGTGTGATAACTCTTTATTATGGATAAACACTCGATCAATGTAACATTTATTGGTAATTTTTGTTCTTTAACAGTTTTTATTAATTTTAGTCTAGAAAAAAGTTCTGTGTACTAAAAGAAGTTTTTAATCCCATGCTCACTCACAAAATAAAACTACTCCTAAATACACATTATTTGTCTATAATGAGACTTGAATACTTAACTAATTGAAAGAGATATAAATATAGGGCGCGGTTCAAATGATAACTGTGATAACCACTCTCAAACAATCAAATAATTTATAAATTATTTATAAATTATAAGGTGTATATGCATATAAATTTAAATATATATGGATAGGGAACAAATGAAAACCATAACATAGTATTACACAATGTCAAAATAAGCAATTTAGTCCTACCGATCCTTGTATATGCACACTATACAGTCAGTGTAGGGCTTGGATGGGCCCTGCCATGTCAAACTTTGTAGCTTGTTTTGGCTACACAAACCCACACCATGTCAAAACAACTCAATTTAGACATACTAATCCTTATATGTGGACACCGTATAATGTTGGGCTTTGATGAGCCTTTCCATGTAGATATGCACAAAAAAAGAGTCCCAGGACCGGAACCGGGCGAACCGGCCCGAACCGGTACCGGTTCCTATCCGGCCCAAACAAGAACCGGTTCCTACCCTATTGTACCCGCTGGTTTCTACCCGGTTCCAAGATTTCTGGCACTTGATCGGTTCATGCCCAGACCCAAACCGGACCGGTTCCTACCCGGAACGGCTATATAGCCGTTGGAGGTGGGGTTTTGACCGTTTTTCTTGTTTTTTAGCTTCCCTAAGTTAGTATAAATATATGTTGGATTAATTGGTTGAGTACTCAACTTGAAAACGTATAACCGAGCGAAAAAACGCAAAAAATACTCGTTTTACTCTCATTCCCGACTTTGTACTCTCAATGGCAAAGACAAAATCACAATCATCTGTTGCTCAATCACCAACTGTTGTTTGGGTGATTCCACGTGCTAGGAATCCAAAAATTTGGTGCAATTGGGATTTGATTGAGTTGAGTGACTGATATCAAAAGGGCTCGTTGCAAGTTTTGTGGCACTTTTTTTAATAAAGAATTGAACTCAATTTTAAAGAAGCACATTGTTCAAAAAAATTTCAAGGAGCTGAAGGCGACGAATGACTCCGAACAAACACAATTGGGTAGTGACGGTCAAATATTTCATTACGACGTAAATATGATTCAAGATCGAATAACGAAGTTTGTGATTCAAGAAGCTTTGTCGTTTGACCACTTCGATAATCCTCGGTTGACAAACATGATTCGGGAGACGCTTCAACCTCGTTACACACACGTAAGTCGTACTACATTTGGACGTTATCATTTAAAAATGTGGATAAATGCAAAAAAATATTTAATTGCAATTTTTGAAAATTTAAAAACCAGTGTGAAGTTAACTAGTGATGTTTGGTTGGCTCCACATGGTTTAACCGAATCGTACCTTTGCGTCACTGCTCATTGGGTAGATCCCAATTCTTGACAAATGATGAAACGTACGATTGCATTTGAACTTTTCCCCATATCCACAAACCGGAGAATATTTGTTTCAAATTTTAGATTATGTAATAACAACCTTTAAATTAGAAAGTAAAATATTTTCAATGACAGTCGATAACGCGTCAAACAATACTAGCGCGGTTGAAAAATTAAGAATAAAATATATACCGATTTGCAATGGCGTATTTTTCCACACTCGATGTGTTGTACAAATTATTAATTTAGTTGTGCAAGACGGGCTCTCCGCTCAACACGTTGACGTGTTCAAAACCGGGTTTAGATTTATGTTACAAGATGTTTTTTTTAAAAAAAGTAGGAAAACATATACTAATTATAAAAAACTTTGTAAGGATACAGGAAGGATTTTTTTAGAACCTAATTGGGATGTACCTACTCGGTGGAATTCGACTTGTAAAATGTTTGAATGTGCTTTATGACAAAAAGAAACATTAAAATCTTTTCATGATAGTCTTTCGGAAAGTGGTCGCGCCGAACCGTTTCTGGATTTGTGTTGGGATAATATTAAAAATCCAACTGAGTTTCTTAACGTTTTCAAAACCTCAACTACAAAATTATCGGGGGTTTATTATCCGACTAGTAATTTAGTGCTTTTGGAATTATATTTAATGGCTTTAAATTTAAAAAAAATTGAAAATAAAAATAATATGTTTACACAAATGATAGCACCAATGAAAGAAAAATTTTAAAAATATTTCAAAAAACTACCACCCGTTTTTACTTGTGCCGACGCTTTAAACCTGATTTTAAACATTACGGGGGTTGAATGTTTGATAGACGAAAGCACAACCGGATTTGCACGAAGAACAACTTGGATTTGCACGAAGAACAACCACATTTTTCCAAAGAAACAAAAAATATTTTTAAATATAATCTTCAATCAATGTATGATTTTTATTTACTAAGATTTGGGTCCGACATAAACATAACAACGTTAAGGGCATCGAGTTCAAGTAGCTCGGTTGTTATGGACCCGGTGGTGGCTTTATTAAATACCGTTCGAAATGAGATGGCTAAACGACAAAGGGGTAACACACCATCAAGCGAGCTCGGAAGGTAAAGCGGATCGGATTTTATATCCACTATGTCTGCCGAAGATTATCACAGTTTGATAATTTGGCTTGGTGGAAAGATTAGGAATCTCAATTTCCGACTCTATCCGCAATGGCCCGTGATTTAGTAACCGTCCAAGATTCTACAGTAGTTTCGGAATCTACTTTATCTCTTAGTGGCAGGGTTTTATCATTACGAACAACAAGACTCACGCCTGAGTCAGTAGAGATGTACATTTGCTTAAAGGATCACTTGGACGTTGCCGATCGTGTACAAGACCAAACAAACCTCGAATAAGAAATAATACTTGAAACAAAAGTACACGACGAAGAGGTGGAGGATGGACTATCTCCCGGCATATCCGACGAAGAACTCGCCTATCGGTTCGTTCGCAATAGTTTTGGGTCGGCGAAGACGACGAGTAAAAATAAAACGATAAAGACGACGAAAAAATAAAAATAAAAAGAATGTGTTTAATATTGTATTTATTTAGTTATATAACTATTAAAAATAAATAAAAATTGCATTTATGTTATTTAATGTTATTTTAATTATTAAAAAAACTGATCCCGGTTGGAACCGGTTCCATACCCGAACCGGACCCGACCCTACCCTAACCAGTTCCACCGGGTAGGATTCCCCAACCCTAAAACCGGTTCCGGTTCCGAACCCTACCTGGCCAAAAATCTTCCTGATCCACCAAGAACCGGTTTGTAAGGCCCCCTTTCCCAATAAACCTCATTCGTTGGATTTACTTATAAACATAGTTATCAATACTGAACTTTAATTAAAATCATTCAACTTAGCGAAAACGTACAATAAGTCAAATACATAACATAGCAGCGGAAGTCTTAATATTAAACATAAACATTGTCTTAACATAAATCTCAAATAAATGGGATGTCAGTTGTGCCGAGTAGCCATCACGCCTTAGCACGCCCCTTCCTCTTACTACCTGAATACTAAAAGTCAGCTAACACTAGTGAGTTCTAGTTTAAAAGAAATCAGATATTAACTTTATCTTATGATATATATATATATATATATATATATATGAATATATATATATATATATATATATTTGTATTTTCTTTACTTTACTACTTTCATATATCATTCATAATGAGTATGTACATTCATACATACATGCTTATTTCTTGGTGCACATTCATTGGTCATACACATATGGGTGATTAACCCATCATAATGCTTACGTAATTTAGGAAGACAAACGTTATAGAACTACCGTCGTAGTCCGTTTGTAAACCGTCCGGCAGTAGAAACCGTCCGTCGTATCATAAAACCGTCTGACAACCTTTGTCCGTCCGTCTAAAACCGTCCTACCTTCGTAGTCCGTCTATTCGCCCGTCTACCCTAAGGCATCCGTTTCCCACGCGACTATTATTTATGCAACGGTTCTACTTATTACTGCAATCGTCCGGAACGAATGTGACCGTCCATTATTGCCTTACCAACGGCCTAGCTGATGTAGGTCCGTATATGTCCCGGCTGCAAAATAATCACGTGGTTATCATCGAAGCTGTCACACCCCCAAAATCCACTAACGGAGTTTTACCACGAGGCATGTGACAAACCAGGATCTCAGTCATTAGTTACGTCAAACGACACTATATGAGTTTAACAAAAACCATTTAATGTTCAGAGTAAATGCTGAAGCGATAAATAAGTATTTAATACGCAAAACAAACACGCCCAAAGTCAAATTATAAGTAAACAGGTAAATAGTTTAGATGTTTGAAAATGATGAAAGGACTCCAATGCATGTCCTAATTGTGCACGTGTACTTAGCGACCTAAGAAAACATATAAGAAAAGTGTCAACACTAGGTTGGTGAGTTCACAGGTTTCAGTTCAAATAGTGTTTGCCAGATCATGTACATTCAATATATATATATATATATATATATATATATATATATCAATAGGTAGCTAACCTATGTTCATGTTTGCTAAAGCGCTCGCAATCGAAGCTGATTGTTTGTGTTTGAATGCCTTCCACCATGTCTATCAACAATGGTGGCGTGTTTAGGTCAATATTACACCCGTTCGACCTTCAATCGAGATAGCGTGACTAACACGGGTGGGGTTTGTCACACCTAGTAGTACTACTCAAGATTATATCGCTAAGTTCATATTAAACGGTTCGATGTGTAAGGACTTTCATGATAGAGTGTTACGCTTAGCTTTAACAAGTGAATATAAGAATTACAGAAATCATATGTTTGCGTCATGTTTTCTCCTCTAGTTTAAACACAGTAAATGGGCCCGTGAAACTCACCTGAGTTGTGTAAAGAGTAGTGATTAGCACCACACAAGGATGCAACAAAAACCACAAATGGATAGTACTTGGACAGTCTACGAATGCCCTAGAATATGATTTATGACTGTTAGGAACACATAGGATTTTGTGACGATGATACGGGAAAGGTCGGATGTCCTAAAGCACACTTATAATTAATGAGTAGACAAACTTGTCATCGGGGTTAAGGAATCCCTAGTTTAATAGTTAATATGGATGTGGTACGTACCAAACATCATCAACACGAGATATTAATATAAAAATAAATGTTTGCGTGTTATTATGAATTAAATAATAGTTTAGGGAATAATATAAATAATTATATTACTTTTAATGTGGAAATAACACTTAAAATGAGTTATAATTTCAATCCCGAGCCTACGGGTGTTTTTCGGTGTTAAAACTTATTAATGTATTATTATAATAATATAAGAAATGATTTTGTATAAAAATATAACTTAAAAAGTGGCTAAAAAAATAAAAGGTGTTAGTGAGATTCGAACCCGGGTCTCACCTACACCAACACACTGACTTAACCACTCCAGCCCGCTAGAGAATCGCAACAGAATTCGGATCAAAATGGTTTTAACATTCTCAGTCTCAGTGTTCTTCCCCCCCCCATACGATCCGACCCAAACTCAACCCCAAATCCATCGATTTCGATTTCGATTGAACAAAATAACATAGGGGTTTTGTAAATCAGTGTATTGCGAATCTGTGGATGGATTTAATTGTAAAATCATCAAGTTTAAGGTCATTAATCCTTCCTTTGAAAAGTCGAACCCTAGTTTATGAACATGGAATTAAATCGATCTAATTCGATAAGATTCACTACTGGAATCATAGGGCTGTTATAGAGTGGATGATTGTGAAACTATCCCTGTAGTTTAATTGCATTGAGATTGAGTCTAGATTGGAGTTCGATTATACCCGAATTCATGATGAACCCTAGAATTGGTTCATCACCAATTCGATGTTATAAGCCTCAATAGGGTTACGGCTTTTGATCTAGGGATGAAAACGAAGCTAAGGGTGTATTTAATTACCTGAAACGATATCGGATTGATAGTGCTCGGCTATAACCTAGTCGTGACTCCGATGAGTTGGTCCCCGGTGTCTTCAGCTTTGTTTCCGGCCAAATTGATGTGTGCAAAAGGTTCAGGGGAGTTCGTTAAGGTGCGCAAGTGTTTGATTAAGAGAATGCTACACGAATTAGTCGAATTCGATAGGAATGGTGGGGGTTTCGACGGTTACGGCTTCAAGACTTAATTCGCAATCATAAACGATGATAAATGGTTAGAAACGGCTCAATGATGATTGAAATTATCAATGATACACGTTACAACTCCAAATTCAAACAGGTTTGCGGTTATTGTTGCGAATTTGGATCAAAACATGGAGGTTTGACTTTTCAAAAGTCAAAAGAACACAAACACACATGATTTTGATTTTACAAGCTCAACAGATTGAGTTTTGAGTAATTACATGACTAGTCCTTCTAGTTTAAGTGTATTAGAGTTTGAATTAAGACAAGTTTAGTCCCTAAGGTTTGTAATAGAGTTAACGGGGTTAACCGGGATTTGTCAGGTGTCATAGAAGCGTCCATAAAGTTTACATACAATCATAACATGCAATATATAAAATATAAAGCAAGATTTAATTCTTATACGTTATGTCATACTTTCATTTCTTTATACATAACATACTTATTATTTTTCTTGGTTCATAAACAGGCTTCTCATATATATAATTATCATGTATTGTCATAAAACACATATCATAACATTTATTCATATCATGTATACACTTCAGCCCCAAAATTATTTAAAATCATTTGCACGTAACACATAGGGAGCACATAGAACTCACCTGATGAGCCATTCTCGAAGTTTACTTAGGAGATCCTAGTTAGGTGGGTGCCAACGGATCTGTCAAGGGTCATGAATGGAACAAGGTTATAACCTATATGTTTCATTCGAAATCCATCTGTCCAAAATCTACTTCGATCGAAATTCTTCTCGGTCGAAATCTATCACGGTCGAAATCTTTTTCGACCGAAAACTATTTAGTTAGAAATATCTTTCATTTGGTAACTATTCGTTCGAAATATTTTGTCCGAAATCATGTTGTCCGGGATACTTTTAGGACGAGCCATAGTTTTCGGACCATTCATCGAGTTTTAGGACGATTCATATGTTCTTGATCAGATTCTCCGTTTTTTTATCTAAGCTTCGATCTTTTTACGTCCAAAACTTGTATCTAGCTTCCATGAAGCTAGATACATAATTTTTTATGCAAATTCATTCGTAAAAATCCTATTTTTATGTGAGACCTACCTTAGAAACCCTAAAACCCATTTCAATCCAGAAATCGAATCTAAGGAGTTCGTTGTTACCTGTTTTCGCGTCCTTCTCGTTGCTAGATGTTCCAGAGATGATGATTGAGATTTCAAGAGCTTTCGAGTCAAAACCGGAGCTTTCTCTCTCTCTAACCCGATCTCTCTCACTGTAAAAGTTGAGCAAATGAGGATGAAATGGAGGAGAGGAGTTGAGGCTGCTGGGTATAGGGTTTTCTTTATTATTCTCAACCTTTATTTCATTTATTCGAGCTTTTTCATATTTCAGGGATGTTACAAGTCTACCCCCTTTATAAAGGTTTCGTCCTCAAAACCTGTTACAAGTTAAAAAAATTAGGGTACAACTCTTTCATCTCGTCTTCTTTTTCCCATGTAGCTTCAGACCCTTTCCTCTGTTTCCCAGCTCGGTCAAGAATAGCTATTGGTTCTTCTACATAGTTTAAATTGTTATCTACTTCGATCTCATCGTAGGGTACGTGAGTTGTGTCGTCAGCTAGGCACTTGCGTAAGTGCAACACGTGGAATGTCGGGTGAATCCCACTAAGTTCATCGGGTATGTCGAGTCTGTAATCAACTTGTCCAACTCTCGCTAAGATTCTGAAAGTTCCGACAAACCTTGGACTTAGTTTGCCACGTTTTCTGAATCGGATAATTCCTTTCCAGGGTGACACTTTCAATAGTACCACGTCCCATACTTGAAACTCTAAATCTCTTCTTTTCTTTTCCGCATATGATTTTTGTCTGTCTTTAGCGGCTTTCATGCGTGTCTTGATCTGGTCGAATTTCTCAGAAGTAGCTCTAACCACTTCGAGACTTGCAAAGTCTTTCTGTCCAATTTCTCCCCAACAGACCGGGGTTCTACATCTTCTTCCACATATCATTTCAAATGGCGGCATGCCAATGGTTGAGTGATAGTTATTGTTATACGAAAACTCTACCAAAGGCAGGTGGCTATCCCAGCTCCCACCAAAAGCAATGATACAGGCCCGGAGCATGTATTCCAAGGTCTGAATGGTCCTTTTTGATTGACCATCGGTTTAAGGGTGGTAAGCGGTGCTGATATTCAGTCTAGTGCCCATTTCTTCATTGAATTTGTTCAAAAATCTTGACGTGAATTGAGTGTCCCTGTCGGACACGATCGACACTAGCATATTGATATGCCCTAAATTATACATGTTTTGCATGCATAATAATCCCCATATTATGGTGCTAATCAAATAAAAACCTTGTAAATGATACTTAATGCATTAATATTTTACAAATGCAGATTATTCGGTGCTCCAAGATAAACAAAGCAAAAACCAGCTTAAAACATGAGAAATCAAGCTTTTGGAGGACCAAACCCGAGCATTGACCACCAAGAAGTCAACAGAAGTCAAACCACCAGCTAAAAGACGAAACTGGGAAGCAAGGAGGCAATGCACAGAGGACCAAACCCGAGCATTGACTCCCAAGAAGTCAAACAGGTCAACAGAAGTCAAACCAGCAGC
Source organism: Smallanthus sonchifolius (assembly GCA_023525975.1). Lineage (NCBI taxonomy): Eukaryota > Viridiplantae > Streptophyta > Magnoliopsida > Asterales > Asteraceae > Smallanthus > Smallanthus sonchifolius. The sequence continues at coordinate 17,045,139 of CM042018.1, read as the reverse complement.
TAAAAGACGAAACTAGGAGGCAAGGAGGCAATGCACGGTTGTGCAATGGCCAACTTGCTCCCCAAGGCTCTAGTATACTGTCACTTGTACCCTGTTTGATTCCCAAGGTGTTTGCACGCCCGTGCAATCCAATGCACGGCCGTGCATTACTCATTTTGAGGCCTATAAATAGAGGGGTTGAGTTCTTCATTCCACATACCCATCTACACCTTACAACAACCATTTAGACCTCATTTGAGAGCGTATTTCATAGTTAGAGTAGAGAGTAGTGAGTGGAGGGGCTCTTCCTCCTTATTCCGCAATAGGGGAGCCTACGAAACTCAGCGTTATGCTAGTTAGTATGGCCATTCGTGGCTAAACACTTTGTATTGCTAGGGTGAAGATGAAGTTTGGTGCATGTTAATGTTTAACGTATTAATCTAAGTGATGTGTTTATGTCTTTAACTATTCGTCTTTAAAACCACCATTTTGGTGGGCTTTTATTATTGTCTAAATTCGTCTTTATATTTGTGAGTGTTCTTGGTTTTAAAGTGTAAGATCGTAAAACTTTTTTAATCAAACTTCTTTTGAAACTTGTACGTCTGTATACAAGCAGAGATTGATAATCCAAGGCTTGGTCAACACTAGTAAGGTCTTACGTCTTTATACGAACTTATTATGCGACCAAGAATTGGTGAACTCATGTTGGGAACGGTACGTCCTTATACTTGGTCCCATTGCTACACCGCCTCCCGGAGAGCAAAATATAATCACCTATTTAACTCTAATACAAAGCATTTTAGGTTCGATGTCTTAAATCAGATAGTGTTGGCTAACTCATCAGATAGTCGGCTGATAGTGTTGGCTGACTCATCAGAGAGTCGGCTGATAGTGTCGGCTGACACATCAGAGAGTCGCTGATAGTGTCGGCTGACACATCAGAGAGTCGGCTGATAGTGTCGGCCGACACTCCCGAGAGTCGCCTAAACTTACGTTCAGGACTTTGTGTCATCTTCCTCACTGAGTGTCGGCTCAAGAACCCTAATTTTTCACTCAGACTTGTTTTAACCATAACTTTTTACTTCTAAATCATTTCTCCAACTTCCATGAAGCTAGATCTATACTTTTCAAATGTTTTTATACGTAAAAATCTGACCTTTAAGTTAAAAAATTCATGAAACCCTAAAACCTCATTTTTAACAAAAAGTCAGATCTGAGCTAGTTTCTTACCTCTAATCAGCTCGTTTCTTCAGCAAAGCTTCGTGAAATCTCTGGAGAAGAAGAATGGATCGATCTTTAGGAAAAACCGACACCTTTCTTTCTCTAAACTCTATCTCTCTCTAGAACTTGTGAAAATTTTGAAAATGGTGTGGAATGAGGGTGGAGAGGATGAAGTTGAGGCTTTATGGAGCCCAACTTTCTTCCCTAATTCGGCCCAAGCCCAAACCCAAGGCCCGATCCCTCCCTTTGTTTAGTTTAACCCTCATGAACGATTATTCTTTATCTTTCCAAAACTCGGGAGGTTACAAGTCTACCCTCCTTACAACAGGTTTCGTCCTCGAAACCTGCCCTAAGCTATAATGATAGCAAATCACAGAATGAGTGGCATAAACCATAGCTATGCGAGGCAGCTTTGTCGTGAAGGCCATTGTGATTAATTACCATTGAGAGTCTAACCAGGGCAATCTCTAATTCTAAGGCATCGAAACTAATGGGGCTAAGGCATAAACCGTAGCTATGCGAGGCAACTTTGTCATGAAGGCCATTGTGATTAATTACCATTGAGAGTCTAACCGGGGCAATCTCTAATTCTAAGGCATCGAAACTAATGGGGCTAACTAATCAGGTAAGGAAACAATAACATGAACTTGCCATTGTATAAATGAGAACCTGCAACGTACCTTACTGAGTCATCTAGTAGACCCTTGCTTTGGCCTTGTTGATGTAGGGTTCCTTCTTTCCCTTTCTAGATCCCCCTGCTTTCGGTTCTTTGGGCTTCCTACAATCTCGGCTTAAATGTCCCTGATCTCCACAGTTGTGGCATCTATGACTGTCCGGACAGTCACGTGACTGGTGTCCGAATTTGCCACATTTAAAGCATCCCACCTGTTCGAGCCTGCATTCACCCCCATGCCTCTTTCCAAACTTACCACATAAACCTTCATCTTCCACTCTTGCCCTCCTCTCACCTGGACCGGTCCTAACCAGTCCGCTTTACAGTTTGCTTCTTGTGCACCTCAGTGATGACTTCAGCAGAGGCGATGTCATCATACACTACACCTCTCAGAACAACCACCGACTCAAAGGTACTCGGTGTGTTGGCTTTGACAAAGGTACGGACCTTAGGAGGTAACCCTTTAACATAATAATGAATTCTCCTCTCTTTAGTTGTCACAAGATGGTGCACCAGACGTGCCAACTCATTGTACTTGGAAGTATATTGTCGGTGAGTCATAAGTCCAGCCTGCAAAGTGAGGAATTCCCTTTCCACCCTGTGGACTTTGTTCTTAGGACAAAACTTTTCAATAACCAACGCTTTCAAGTCATCCCACCTCATCAATCTGACCGCTTAGTCACCCTTTGCCTGTTTCACAGTTTCCCACCGGTGTGTTGCTTATCCTTTTAATGACTTTGCAGCAAACATGACCGCTTGATTCGGTCGGCATTCACTAAGACGAATGTTGGACTCCATGCCGTTGATCCAATCCAAGGTATCTACTGCTTCTTTCTCCCAAGTAATCATAGGCGGATCACAGCCCCGAAATGCTTTGTAGTCGCACCCGCGAGCAGGCGGTGCAACATTCTCCATCGGATCCGGTCCTCTCATAACTGGAAGTACCATGGGTCCTTTAGTGAACGGACTTGTACTAGGGTTTTCACTAGCTTTCCTCAAGGCTTTGGCCAGCATGGTTGGTAAGGTTTCTTTCAGCATCCGAGTAAATTCTCGGCCGAGAGCTGCTTGCACGACTGGTTCAAATTCAAACGCCTGGATGCTCAACATTGGGCTGACTGGCTGCCGTTTCAGTATGTGTGGTGTGGACACTCCCCTCAATCTCGTGTTCGTTGTTCACTTGTGCCCCACAACGTCTTCCTCCTCCACCTCTTTTAGCTCCTCCACTTTTAGCCATTTCTAACTGAAAGATAACGAACAAAAGGGATTTAACTTCATCATGCTAGGGAATAGGTAGAACACAATAAGTAAGGTAATATGTTAATATACACTGGCCATCTGTAATTAACCATTACATCATTTCTCGTTTTCTAATTATTCACTTTCATGATCCCACTTAAACCTCTATTATTATCTTGACACTCTAAAAGGGAAAACTTTACTTACTATATGCTTCTGATGCTTTGGCTTGAGTTACCCATTACTGGCATCCACTATATGGTCCCATTCTCAGTTTAAGTCTAGTCATCGAGGATGTACAAATCTCTCAAACTATGGCTCTGATACCAACTTGTAAGGCCCCAAAGCCGAGAGGCCTCACGTATTGGATTTACTAATCAACATATAACACTTAAGCATAAAACATTCAACGCATCGCAGCGAAAACGATTTAAACTTTAACATAACAGCGGAAGCATAATCATGTCTAACACAACTTGTCAAATACATACTGAAACTTGTCTTAAACAACTGAAATATAAACATAAAAGGGATGCAAGATGCTGATCTTCGAGTAACTCTTCTTGCCAAGCCAAGCATCCACCTCCATCTACAGCCACCTACACTTAACTGATGTGCATACTAAAAATCAGCAACGTTGAGTGAGTTCTAACGTTTACTTTAAATTAAGAATACAAAAGATTTACTATTACATACATACTATCATTAAGACCAAACTTTACCTACTTTACTTTTCCAAAACAGTTTAAAACATATGATAAACCGTCAATTCCCTTTTACACTGTACGGCCCTCATAATTCACGGTCATGAACTGACAAGTACTACTTTACCGTCAATTCCTTTGTCCGGTCATTGCCCCCATGGCTAGCACCATGAACCTATAATACCGCTTTACCCGACCAATGCCCCCATGGCTAGCACCATGAACCGACAATACCGCTTTACGCTAAGGGTAGTTGCATGGTTCTCCCGGGTAACCGCCATCACCCATCCCAGTTGAACAACCGTTAACGAACCACAAAGGTTTTTACTAATGGGTAGAACCCATAACTGACATCTTGTACAAGTAACTTCTGTCCCAATGACCTTTAAAGCTGGTACACATTCCCGTAGGAAATCTCTTTACTTTATATTCATAACTTTCCTTTACATGATCATAATTTTACACATAATATGCCTTTTTTATAAAATAGTAAACGCCTGCCATAAAATATCCTTACTTTATTAGATCATAGCTTAACACATATATCATGCCTTTGTTTATGTATATGAAAATATAGTAAACGCTTGCCATACAGATATACCTTGCTTTACTTTAAACATATATTATGTCTTTGTTTATGTATATGCAACTACAATAAACGCTTGCCAATAATATAGCTATACTTTACTCAAACGTACATTTGCCTCTTTTAAGCTTTCTTTTAAAACATAACTTTCGCTTTTGTTTATTAATATAAAATATAATAAACACTTTACACTAAGTATGCACACCACCCCTAAAGCAGACAAAAAGGGGATTAGAACTCACCTGATATATAGCCTACTTTTGAAACTAAAAAGCTTTGGGCTACACGAGTGCTACGTGATCTATGCGAATACAATACATGAAATCGGTTAAACTTGCTAGTGTTGGCTAACTCTTAGCTGATAGTGTCGACTGATTCATCAGAGAGTCGGCTGATAGTGTTCGCTGACACTTCAGAGAGTCGGCTGACACATCAGAGAGTCGGCTGATAGTTTCGGCAGAGAGTCTGCTGATAGTGTAGGCTGACACATCAGATAGTCGGCTGATAGTGTCGGCTGACACTCCCGAGAGTCGCCTGAACTTGCGTTCAGGACTTTGTGTCATCTTCCTCACCGAGTGTCGGCTCAAGAACCCTAATTTTTCAATCAGACTCGTTTTTTATACAAAACCATAACTTTTTACGTCCAAATCATTTCTCCGACTTCCATGAAGCTAGATATATACTTTTCAGGTGTTTTTATACGTAAAAATCCGACCTTTAAGTTAAAAACTCCATGACACCCTAAAACCCTATTTTTAACAAAAACTCAGATCTGAGCTAGTTTCTTATCTCTAATCGGCTCTTTCCTTCAGCAAAGCTTCGTGAAATATCTAGAGATGAAGAATGGATCGATCTTTGGGCAAAACCGACATCTTTCTCTCTCTAACATCTCTCTCTCTCTCTCTAGAAGTTGTGAAAATGTTGAAAACGGTGTGGAATGAGGGTGGAGAGGATGAAGTTGAGGCTTTATGGAGCCAACTTTCTTCCCTAATTCGGCCCAAACCCAAAACCAAGGCCCGCTCCCTCCCTTTGCTTAGTTTAACTCTCGTGAACGATTATTCTTTATCTTTTCAAAACTCGGGATGTTACAAACTCCGGGTACATTCATGCCTCTAAATTACATTTTTATTCTGATCCGATGTGCACATGACAGATACGGGTGTGAATCTACATTCTGATCCTAACAATTCTAACCCAAACAACTGAACCCCCGACATAATACGCATCTATGCCGGATTCTTTAAAATATATGGAGGTCACCATTTTTAGGCTTGAATTGAAATACTCGAGGTTTACCATGATCTAGAGTTTATATTTAAATATCCTTTTAGCACTCCATGATGTTTGCCTTTCATGTTGACCTACCAAAGCAATATCTTCTATTTCATTTCAATCAAGTCTAATAATTTGATATTTATACACAATAGCTTCAAAACATCTTTATCATATGTAATATGTACTTTTAAAAGTTATAGACAGTATTTCATAACTTTTATCGGAATTCATGAGTAAATATCTTAATATATGAATAATCTTTGTAGGAAAACTTCATACTTTAGTAACCTCCATATATACCATATCTTAATATTAACAAGCACATCCACATGGAATGATATAATTTATTTTCGTTTGCTAATACGTCACGTTTTAAACATAAACATTAAATATAAGTGCTCATTGAACACTCTATAACTTTGAAATAAAATAATCTAATACAAAAATAGGTTATCTTTGAAAAAAACATGAAACTAATTAACAAGTTTAATCAACCAGTGATGATGGTGCAAGCATTGATCCAATCCAGAAGACTCCATAGAAACTTTTAATTAAGTAATAGAAGGCGGTGGCTAAGTAGTTTGATTGTTTAAATTAAGCATATTTTATTTGATTTCTATTTATATGTAATTATTCAAATGATTAGGATAAGAAGCTCATTCACGAAAAAGTATAAAAGATGAAGTGACCACCTCCAATCATTTAGCATTCCGCCATTTATAATAAAGTTATAGGTCATGCGTCTTGTCACATATTATAAAATCTAGGGAAATTTTATAGACGCCGCTACTTTTTAAACTATACATGCTCTAACCGTCACGTATAGGGCTAAATGTGACATTTATGGAACCAAATGTCACGTATAGGGCAATCCGTCACCCTTATCCACCAGACTTTGGAATCAGCGCACCAAAGAATGTCGGGATATGTTGGTGGGGTTTTTTTAGGGTTGAATTGGGTTTTAAGTTTGTGGTGGTGTATATGTCACATATAGGGCAATCCGTCACCCCTTACTTATTTTTTTTTTAATTTAGTTTTTTGTTTTTGTCATGTTAAAAGTTTGTAAAAATCAGTAGTTATAGTTTTTAAAATTCGGTCACCTCGATTATCGTTTTGAGATGTAAAAGTGAATAACGACTTATTTTTGCATACATACATACATGCATACATACATAAGTCGTTATTCACTTTTACATCTCAAACCGATAATCGAGGTGACCGGATTTTAAAAACTATAACTACCGATTTTTACAAACTCTTAACCTGATAAAAACAAAAACTAAATTAAAAAAAAAATAAGTAAAGGGTGACGAATTACCCTATATGTGACATATACATCACCACAATCTTATTATAACCCAAAATCTAACCGAAAAACTTTGATTTTAGTAAATCTTACAAAAACAAGCCCACACACATAGAAGATTAAGTAATAAAAGCCTTTTATTTATAACAAACGTGAAAAAGATTCATATATTCTATTATATCAATTTAATGATTAAGCTACATCAACTCAATTAATTCTTTTAATCACAAGTAAATTTTATTTTATTTTTTTAAATATTATATATAAAAATCTATAATTTTATTATTTTTAAATTGATAATAGTCTTGCTACAGTTATAATAAGTTCTGATACACCGTTTATTACAACGTTACGTTCAACTCATTACAATATTATGTCCAACTTTTCGAGTCTGATACATTATTATAATGTGTTTTGATTATGCAAGTACCCTCTCAGTAGAAAGATATATGTTTAACCTGTTAGAATGGTGTGTCTAAGTTACATATATTGGTGTCAAAGTTATGGGTACTTAAATGGATATAAATACCTCTTTTCATAAAACTCAAACATGTACACATATTGCATTTAGAATCATTTCAACACTTTTTTATAAGAAAATCACTCTTACATTAACCGGAATATATACGCACATATGTACACATATATACATATGTGTATATATATATATAATATTGGATATGATTTATTACATAACACTATATTACTACGAGAAAAGAAAAGAATTATATATATATATATATATATATATATATATAGGAAATGAATCATTTGAGAACTCTTAAATATTTTGAGAACTCGTCAAAAATCCAATCAAAACCATTTTTTTGTTTTTACTATTTTTATTGTTAGAATACAACATAAAAAATAAATTTATATATGTAAATTTACATGTCTTCATATATTAAAAAAAATATACACTTGTGTAAGTTTACCACTTACACGTCTGTAAGTGTTTACCATTTACACATGTATATAAATTTTTTTAAAGATAATTTAGAGAGAAGGGATGAATTAATTGAAAAGATAAATCATTTTTTATGCTATATTTTAATAATAAAGATAGTGAAAACAAAAAAAATTAGTTTTAATTAGTTTTTTGACGAGTTCTTGCGAGTTCTCAAGTATTTATGAGTTCTTATTTGAACCTAACCCTATATATATATATATATATATATATATATATATAAGATGAGGTTCAAATGCTAACCAATATTTATGTGATAACTATGATAACCACTCTCAAACATAGTGTTACGTATATGTAACAATTATTATTATGTTAATGTTACATATATGTAAACACTATGTGTCACGTATATATAACATTATTTGGTACATATACGTAATACTCATCGTTTCTGTATTTACGTTCAAAATATTTATTCAAGATACTTAAATACTATTTTAACAATTAAAAGAAAAAATAATTTATAAATTATGTGATTGTTTTATAGTGGTTAGCTCGGTTATCACATAAAAAATTGGTTAGTATTTGAACTCTTCCCTATATATATATATATATATATATAAACCTAAAACATTTATTTTTTTTATCAATAGTTTTTAGTTTTTAAATTTTGTACTTCTTACATACAAATGTGTATATTATAAACATGAAAAATTATCAAACTAATTCATTTAAATGTTTATATTTTATAAATTTAATCGTTTACCTTCATATATATGTAGGTTATGTGTAGGTAATATAACCTACACATGACTTTTATATGTGTAGTTCTATAAATAAACAAAAATGTTCATATGTTTTTTCAATTTCGAAAGAGATAAATAAGTATTACAGTCAAATCATTTTCTTATATATTTTTTTAAAAAATTTAAAAATAGATGTATTATTATGTTATCCGTTATTTTGTAATATATAGTATTTTACAAGAAAAAGAATAATATTATAACAAAATAAGAAATAAATAAAAAGATGACACCTGCTTTGTTTTTTTTTTCTTTTTGTATGTCCTAACTTTGATACCACATGCGACTTCTATATTTTTTCATACCTTTTTTTTTACTATAAGTTCCCTTTTCACAACACCACCAAAATAAATAAATAATATATATATATATATATGTGTGTGTGTGTGTGTGTGAGAGAGAGAGTAAGAGAGATTTATTAGAAGGAAACTAAACAATACAACATAATAAACCTGTATCAAATATGTAATGAAAAACATAAATAGAAAAAAAATTACCCAACCTTTGTCCTTTCAAAAAATAAATAAATAAATAAAATTATTCAACCTTTGTGTCCCTAAAAAACTGAATTATCTTTATAGTCGCAAATCACAATTGTCTCCTCAGAAGGGGAAAGAGCAGATTATAATGGTTATTATTATATTGTATTTAATTTATTATTCTAATTATTTCTTTCATCAAACAAAGTTTTAAAAAGTAAGATCATGTAAGGAATGAGATAGACATGGCAAAGTAGCACAAAATGATTGGAGCACACATTTTTTTTTTAATTACGGTTCAACTTTGCACTCTTGTAATAAATTAATCATGTTTATATATTACAATACTTTATCCATTGTACAATTAAATTAATGTTTAGGTTAGCTAAGTTTTAGGAGAGAACATGCCTTGAACTAATAACTTTAAATGATTAAGAAAAAAAATCCATGTTAGAACAAGGAAGATAATACTTTGGTAACTATCCAAAGTCCAAACATGTATGACAATTCTCATGATAAACATACGTAGGAGGTCTTCAGTATTGAGTTCTAATCATTAGTTAATGTAATTAAGAACTTATTAGTACTAATGTTAAGTTGTAAATAAAGGGGCTGAAGTGTAAATACAATTTAAAAGAGCATGTATGTATTTATTAGGTTTAGAAGCGGTTGTTTTTTGGAACGCAACCTTCGGTCATTATCAAGTGATGAATCGTCGCAACGATTCCATCATACCGATTGGTCTCATATACATATATATGAGGACACATTCCATAACCGAAACACAATTAAATAACAAAGTTTTCGTTTATTACACTCAGTTTCGTGATATTATATCCATTCAATTTATGCACGAAATCAAATAGATAAGTGTTCCTTCTGTTCATATTTCTTCATTGTAACATTTACAAATTTCAGGTCTATCTAACTAACAAACATCAATCCCTAGAACAGTGATTAATGCGAACTCAAAATATTGTGTTAGAACTAGAACCGTTTTATGTGAACTTATGCCTTGAACCTTGAGATCCAACTTGAACTATTATGATTTTATGTGAACCACTGTGATTTCATGTGAACTTGTTAACCCTAGAACTTCTATCATTTCATGTGAACTTGTGAACCCTAGAACTTCTATCATTTCTTGTGAATTTATAAACCCTAGAACTTCTATCATTTCATTTGAACTTGTGAACCCTAGAACTTCTATCATTTCCCGTGAACTTGTTAACATATGAACTATGGAACTTGTGAACTTGAGAACTCATGAACCCATGAACATTGGAACATACACTATTGTGATCCAGATTAATCACAACCCACATGTATGTATTTAGCTATATACATCACTAACTTTTCATGAATTTCTTATAATTTCATGCCTATGTACTATATGTGCTTGGAAACATTTGATTTTATGTATATATAGATACTTAGAAACCCTAATTATTCATGACTAATGCTTGTACACTCATACATACATAGTTACGGATCATATATATACCCACTAGGTACATATCTATGACACACATATGTATACATACCACATACATACGGCACAATGCCATACACCATGTGAGACTTGTACTTGAAAAATCTTACTTACACATCCTTACACACTTTACAACCTTGTATATTATAGTCAAGGTCATCATCCTTGGTACTTACAACCATCATTTGATTCCTAAAACCACATTTAATGAACCACAACTAACTATGTACTAGATCAAGCTTTATACTTTCTTTGTTCTTTCCTTTGTTGGCCGAAAATATCCAATATCACACCACACAACCCTTAGTTCTTGTGTTACACTTGGAAAACACTTGAAAAATATCCAATATCACACCTTACATGTGCTTAATATTTAATCATTTGCAAAACACTTGGAACTTTGTGTTACACCTCTAACTTACGGGTTTTACCACCTCCAAAACCGAGAACCATTCAAAACTTGAACAACACTCTCATTTGATTCCTACAAGATTGGCATTTAATGAAACACCACCTACCAAGTACTTGTACATATCAATTCCATTCAAACTCTTACAAGTCTCCAAGATCCTTCATATTCCTAGAAAACCATCACACCATGGAGTGTACTCAACCCAACATCATCATGATCCTTGTACCACTATATAATTCACGGTTTCAATCCTTCAACTAGGATCATCCTTGATCGATTTCCATAATCACAAGCACACAAACTCCTCTTTGGCATCCAACCAAACCATGTTAAAGAGTTAGGTGCATTGTTCCACACCTACCACCCTAGAGGCCTATAACACCAACATAAATAACAATATCTCATTATCTCTCTCTATCCCACTCGAAAAACTGCCCTTAATTGGGACTGTTTTGGCCGAGAACCCCACACCAAACCAAGATCCAAGTCTTTTGGAATCAAGCTATTGTAATCTCAATCATCCTTTGATCTTCATCTCCACTAACTTGGTATGATCTTAGACTTTTGTTATACTTACATTTACATAACATTCATGTCTAGATCATCACCCAACACCTTGCACATACACTAGTTTTCATGAAACTCTAGAACCTAAAGGTTTTGTTATGTTAGTTTATGATTTCGTGTACCATGTCTTGTTTTTCAACTCACGATTCTTTAAAAAGCATTACTACATGTTAATGTTCTCATGATTTTCATAAAACTAAAGACTAGAAACTTATTATGGTTAAAACTCCATGTACTTTGGTCCAAACAATTGATTTATGCAAGATTCCATTCATATCGATATTAAGACATAAACCTTGGTATTTTTACTACTAACATGTTATTATGTCTTCCTTGATGGCTTTTGCTTTTATATGTTCTTAACTGATTTTAATATCATTTGATTTGTGTTCTAGTTTGATTCAATTGCTCATAATACTCCGTTTGATTTACATAACTGAATACAAGCTAGCAATCGATCCCAACATTAACAATCACTCAAGAATATGTTTTTAAGTTTCTTAAGTGTTTTATGTGCAAGAGTTAGGTCAAAGTTATGGAAGGAATAATCCTTAAATAAATGTGTGAGAAAGAGAAAAGTAATGACTAAGGGTCAGGACAATCAATGTTAAAGTTGGTCCGTGCATCGACTATGACTCTTTGTGACCATTCACACTCATAATATTTATGTTCAATGTAATAAGTCACAAGCTATATGAAAGCAGAATCTCAAACCTGAGATCCTGAAAGAATTCAATTTTTAACAGTGGTTTCGACTTGATAAAAGTAGAAGGAAGGCCTTAGCTGAATTTGCAAGACATATTTCTTTCAACAAGGAAACAGTCGTTATTTACTTCACATAGTGTTGCATACTCCCTCATTTGGCTAAACCATATTTTTTACTTTGTTTTGAATTTGAAAATATTCTTCTTTAGAAAGATCACTTTCAAATTTTGTTTGACCCATTTTTATAAAAACTTTGATTACTTTATAAATTTCTTTTGTTTATTTATAAAAGCTCATGTTGGTCTTGTATATTAATTCAAGAGTGATTAGTTATTTTTACGAGACCCTTCAACTTGTTTTGATTGATACATATCTTGAATCGTTGATTTGCCAATATTAAATGGTGGCTTGAAATCTTGAACATGATTTAATCTTTAAGTTCTATCCAATGGCCAGGCAGTCGATGCAATATCGAACCGTGACATCAACTGTGGTACTTTTCTTATGTTTCAAAACCATGTCTTTGATAGTTGCTTCATGGGACAATCGATACCTGACTCGAGCATAGTATCATGTGGATATCTCCTTTTTTGGCAGGCAAAGGTTTTGAGGCATTCGCTTGGCATTCGATCCTTGAGAATTCCAAGGAATGGACCATATGTCTTATGTTTATATTATTGCTTTCTTTTATTGTGAGCTTGATTGATTTGAGTTTATGGAATATTTGATTACGAACATATGTGTATTTGTATTTAGGCATTCACATCGGCGGTTTTAGAGAGGGGTCCAGAGGGTCCCTTGACCCTCTGGCCGACCAGATTTACTGTATATCGGAGTATAACGGAAAAAAGAAATAATAGTCTGACCCTTTCGATTTTGTCGGACATGGTACTTAAACTTAAAAAAGAAAGGGCCGATGGCAACGTGGCCGGCTGTCAGGCGAACTTCTTCGGCGAGTGAGATACGGAAAGAACAGAGAAGAAGAAACAAGCTGACACTCTACTAGTACTAGGCTTTGACTTGTGGGCTTTTTGTTTTTTTAAAACCACACCTTTTTTTATTTTTAATGGCGAACATCGAATGTTGTGACGTCGCACCACCCCGTCACATGGGAGAGACTCGTCTAACTCCGGCCAATATGTTGTCTTAACCGGGCTCACTTGACGTCAGAGTTGGAGAGCATCCAAGGAAAAATCTCACCCAATACTGCCCCTTCCGGGTTTGAGGGAGAGCCGAGTTTCGAACCCTGGATCGGCGTGGGTAAAACCGTGGTGTATCAGCCTAAGAACTAGGCCTCATTTGCATGCCTCAGAAATTAATGGTGGTGGCAGACATTAAACCCGAGTCCCTTGGGATTTCAGGCCTCATCTCAACCACTACACCACAACATTTTTTGCTTTTAAAACCACACCTTAGTTCATTTAAAAAGCCCAGTTCAAGAAAACATATTATTTTATTATTTTAATTTTCTCTTTTACATATTACCAAATGTTTGAGAGTTTATCAAATCCGTTAAATGCCAATAAAAGTAACAATAAAAGAAGTTAATTATTGAAAGATGAAATTGTTGGTGACCCGATCTTGAGTAACCAATTAATGATTATTCGGTTAATATTTGAGAGGAAGTAAGTGAATGTTGCACTTTTAATGAAAGATCCGTGTCAACGAAAAGTTCATATTATCACTAAAACTGAACGAGTGAAAAAATTTCATAAGAAAATATTAGACCGCTTTTGTTGGTCGGAATATAGGGCATCAAAAGATCCGCATTTTGTTAAAGGTGCTATTTGTTCCCTTCCCGTAATAAACACGGGGATGGTGTACTTATCAACAATGGTTTTAGAAACAGTTTTAAGATATGAGACCTGGAATATTACATTTACAAACCGTTGGTAAGAAAGATAAATGATGTACGAATTACGAATGTAAAAAGTTTCTATTACGACCCCCCAGTTAAAAACTTTTAGTTCCGCCACTAGGCATTCAACATAAATGTCAATGTTTTTTATCATAATATATATACACATATTATTCTTATGCAACGATGCCTCAATAGTAACGATAAACCCAAACTCCAAACAATAGAGACAATTAATGGGACGAATATTTTTATCATCATCTAAATACACATATTATTGATCTTGTTCAATTACCAAAATCGTACTCGGTGATACTTATCCAATTACCAAAATCGTCTGAATAGACTTTATTCGAATAGAAACCAAATATATCAATACATTATATAATCTTAAAATATATATCAAATAGTATTTTGAAGTTATTAGACTTGAAATTATCAAAAAGATATAGAACTGTTAGAAGTATAATTGAGTATCTTATACTTCAAGTCGGTTTTGGATCAAGACTCATATACTCGTTGAGATATATACCGATAGTACGCAAAAAATAAAAATAAAAATAATTATGTCACACATTGCACCATCTTTATATTGGAAATTGTAAAAGGGTTGATCAACAAATCCAATATCATACATTTCTTGACTTTGAGAAAGAAAAAGGGATTGACATGCATGTGAATTTGAATATAGACTTTCAAATGTATTAGTTGGTATATTCAAACTTAACTAAGACGAAAGAAATTTAAACTTCGGAGAAAAAGGGGGTCAAAACATATGATCATGATCTCAATAATATATACATTGACATATCGTTGGTACTAAAGATATGTAAAGATAATTAATTAGAAGAAAGAAACTCAAACTTAATGTAAGAGAATTCTTAGTGTTTCATTTAATGCTTTTATTCTATAACATTTTTTTTATTTGTATGATAAATAAATAAATAAAAGTGTAAAATAAAAAGGGTGATAATCAAATACCTTCTTATTATTATTATTATTATTATTATTATTATTATTATTATTATTATTATTATTATTATTGTTGTTGTAATTATTATTTTTATTATTATTATTGTAATTGATATTATTATTATTATTAGTATTATTATTATTATTAATAGAATATGGTAATTTCAATAAATGGGAGTACTTTAACTTTATATGTCACAGTTCTAAATCACGAAGTCCATGCACCTTCAAAGACCCTTTTGCAAGACTTCTTGTGTTTTAACAATGAAACACTTCATCTCTCATATCTGATTTTTTTAGAAATATAATATAATTTAAAATACAATATAATTTAAAATCATGCAAAATTTTCTCATTTTTTTAATCACCATGAATATAGATTTAGTATTGTATGAAATAACAAGTATAATTTAAAAATAAAATTTGTTTTATAAATTTGGTTTAGAATTTAAATATTATCTAAAATAAAAGATAAGAGAAAAGAAGAAAGGTTGAGAAGTGTAAAACACAACATATTGGTGGGATTTAGATCTAGCTATGCGTTTTGTTCTGACTTTAAATTCCTAATCCATTAACCAAATTAATTAGGTATCCATTTTCTTCCTATATTCTTAACAGGTCAATTAGAAACACTTTTATTTGTTTGGAAATAATAACTATAAGATTTTATATTTTTATTAAAACTTTAACTTATTTAGAGAGATATATATGTTAGAGATAAAAAAAAGTAATTTTATTTGCCGTTTCTTTTAATTTTTCTTTTTTGAAGCATACACCAGGATTCTCTAGGGAGATGTATGTTATTTAAATCGGGCTCAACTACCCCACCAATTCGGATCAAACCCTTAACCCAGGAGGAAACCCACAACTGGGAAATCCCCCTGACTCAACCCAAATAATTGCTTTAGGTGATAATCGAACCCAACACCTTCACTTTTAATTGCATTTCTTTTAATGCAAAAGAAGATTGTTGTTGATGAGATATTTTAATGGTTATTGTTAATATTCAAAATGATTATTTTAGTTTCGATGGAAGGGAATGTGTTAGAAATTTAGTATTTTCTTTTTTTCTAAAAAAAATATTATATGTGAAATAAAAGTCAAAGCTGATAACTTTTGACAAGTAGTCATATTTAAATATTGTTTTCCCCTTTGACAAATCTTATGTTAATAATATGAAAATGAGAACCATAGGTTTTGTTTCTAGAAAAACTTAATTTTTTATTCATCTCAGAATAAACATTTGTTTTTAATTAAATTAAAGGAACAATGTTTATTTAGAGCCTTAAATTGTGATCGTTTTGTGAAATCAATTGACTTGCTCATGATCCTCCCAAAAAATTCCTCTAAAAAGATATGCGGCAGAATTGACTACACATAAAGGTCTTTCTCTTCAATATTACACGTACATTAATATATTCGTATTAAAATAAGTTAAATAACTAATATATATTCTTGAAAACCGTCTAGAGTATATTTCGAGAATGCTAATTACGGATATCACAAAACCAACGAATAAGGTGAAGCGTCTCTACAGTATAAAGTAACTAAAGCAACCGTTTTAATCCTCAAATTTTAAAGGATCTTAAAAGTTAAAAAAATTACTCTAATTATTTTAAGCTGAAAATATATATGATAATCCATTATTTTTGTGTTTTTAAAGAGAAATGAGAAAAATAACAAAATGATTAGAATATTATACGTTTTGACGCTCTACAAAATTACATTTTAAAAACTTTCATATATTTAGAAAATTTTAATAAAAAAACTTTAATTTCAATGTTCGCTTTAACGCACAAAATATGTTAGATCCGCCTCTCCAAACAAGTTGACTCTATTTCAAATATTATTTATTAGAAATATATAATTTTATAATAGAAACTGTGACGGAAGAAATCTCTAAAAGAATATACATCAACAAAACATAGGTAATGTAGTAATCATGAAAATTGTTTAAACAAAATAAAACTATATATATATATATATATATATATATAGTAATGTAGAGGGGACGATTCCAATAAAAAGTGGTTTTTCGCTAAAAAATCCTAAGAAGTGGGTCAAACGAACTCTGATTTAGCTCATTCCAGCGGCGTTGGAACCGTCTCACCGAACTCTAACCCGAACCCAAAAACCTAAACCATCCTCCACCAGCACCCCCGAAAACCTAAACCCTCCCTCCTACCCCACCTCGAAAAGCCTAAAACCACCACCCTCACCCCCCAAAAACCTAAACCCCCCCCACCCCACCCCTCCCCTCCAAAAACCTAAACCCCCCCTCCCCCTCCAAAAACCTAAACCCCTCACCCCCAAAAAAAACTAAACCTTATAATCTAAACCCTAAAAGCTAAATAATAAGGCTAAAACCTTAAAATTCAAACGTAAAATCTAAACCTTAAAAGCTAAACCTAAAAGCTAAGATGGTAGAGTTCGGCGAGACGGTTCCAACGCCGCTGAAATTTCGTTTGATATCGTTTCTTAAGCCTTTTGTCATTTCTTAGATTTATTAGCGAAAAACTACTTATTATTTGAATCTCCCCCTATATATATATATATATATATATATATATGTTAACTAAATGATGGAAATATAAGTACTATAAATAACATATCAATATTTGGATTAAAACTTCTGCAAAATCGTTTTTGTATCCACAAGAAAAATGAAGAAGCCATGTCAAAAAGTTAGAGTTGACGTAACTTAAAATATGATAATTATAAGCTTTGAAAATTTAATTATGCATCATTTTAAGCTAATAGAAGCAATGTTTTCATAATCGGACCGGACAACAAACCGGACGTCTTAGAGGTTCACTGGTCGGACCGGTCGGACCGGATTCAAGAACCGGATGACGCAATAAATAATATAAATATTCATAAAAATATATAGAAAAATATAAAAATTCCAAATACTACATATACAACCATTTAAACAATTTTGAGTCAAGGACGAGGATTGTAGGTCTGTATGAATTTTAATTCTTTTGAATCTTCAATTTTAATTTTGATTAGGGTTTTGGAGGACCTGTGGCAGCGTATAAGTTAAAAGGAAAGAGCCAAATTGAGTTAAAATTGTAAATAGAAGTAAGTAGGAGGACTATAGGATAAAAAAGATAAAAAAATAGAATTTTTTTTTTAAAACAAAATTAAACTACCCGGTTCGCGGTTCGACCGTTGAACCGCCCGGTTCAACCAGCAAACGGTCTCAGAGCATGTAACCGGACCGGTGGAGATCCCGGTTCCCGGTCCGACCGGCCGGTCCGGTCCGGTTTTCAAAACATTGAATAGAAGAACTCAGTTGCAATGTTTTGAAAACCGGACCGGACCGGCCGGTCGGACCGGGAACCGGGACCTCCACCGGTCCGGTTACATGCTCAGAGACCGTTTGCTGGTTGAACCGGGCGGTTCAACGGTCGAACCGGGGTAGTTTAATTTAAAAAAAAAATTTACTATTTTTTTATCTTTTTTATCTTATAGTCCTTCTACTTACTTCTATTTACAATTTTAACTCAATTTGGCTCTTTCCTTTTAACTTGTACGCTGCCACAGGTCCTCCAAAACCCTAATCAAAATTAAAATTGAAGATTCAAAAGAATTAAAATTCATACAAACCTACAATCCTCGTCCTTGACTCAAAATTGTTTAAATGGTTGTATATGTAGTATTTGGAATAAATAAACAAGTTCTACTAAACCATTGAGGCTTTGAGAAGATGTTGAAGTCTCTTATTCACAAGAAGGTTCGCTTGCAGAAACCTTTGAATCTTCAACGAGCAGGTTCTAAATAAGTAGAAGAGTTCTGAGTCTCTCTTGAACCATTAGCCCATTAGGAGATTCAGAAGTCATCTTGTTTGGCTTGAGTTCTAAACTAAGATGTTCAGAAGTCCTTTTTGTTAAAAGATCATTAGAATTAATCACCGTTTGAAGCTTCTAGTTCAAAGAGTTCACCCTAATGTGTTCCCGAGTCTCATTTAAGGAGAGAAAAGAAGGGAAAAGAAATGAATGGGAAAGAAACCCTTGTTCCAGAGTTTTTTTAAGGGGGGAAAGAAAGGAAAAGGAGAAAGAGTGTTCTAGAGATTTTTTTAAGTAGGAAAATGAAAGAAAAACAAGGCTTATCTCCATCCTCTCAAATTAATCCTCTCAAATTAGAGAGATTTGGAGAGAAAGAAAAAGAAAAGAAAAGGGAAAAGAAAAGAATGAAAAGGAAAGGAATACATTCTTTTCTTCCCTTTAGTAAACTCGAGAACACAACGTAAAGGCCAAGGGTATGGTTTCACATTCTACATCAACGCCACATCAGTTTTCATATTTCTTAACATTTGAGGGGCGTGGTCCCACATTTCCACGTTGTCACGTCATATTTAATTTTTAATTAGATTTAATGATTTTTTTTTCTTTTAATAATTAATAATTAAAAATACATTAATAACTAAAAATATATTAAATATTAAAAAAATTATTATATTTATTAACTCTACGAGATCAATTATATTTAGAGTAAACTGCAATTTGCGTCCATTTGGTTTACTTCAATCTACACTTTGGGTTTTTAAGTTTGAAATTTCGACCTCTAAGTCCCTGTGGTTTCATTTTTTTTCTTCTATCGAGTCCCTGAGGCTAACGTCCGTCACAGATCTGTTAGTGATGAAGTATACATTTGTCATGTTGCTTGGCTTTTTGGGCACAACTTCGTCATTTACTTTGCCTAGCAGTAGTTTAGATTCAGATTCGATAAATTACCTTCACGACGATGAGTATGTAGAAGAAGAAGATGGGTTATTAGGCATGGGGTCCCATTGGGGTAATAATTGTAGCTGATGAAGCATCTATGAAGATATATTTGACCTGAGACTGAACTTCCACATTAAACTTGTGCTCTCTGCACTGGCACAATTCCCATAATCAGAAGTCCTTAAATCACCTTGACTTTGCCCTAACACTTACAAATATGGATTTTTTATCGGAGCGTATGCACCGCTGGTTCACGATCTTCAATCGTTGTAAATCACCGTCATTAGAGAAAAGCAAATCACAGTGCCGTCGTAAAATCATCACTAGTGATTCGTACATGATCGTCAGCGTGGGCGGAGCCACCGTTGCGCAAACTAGTGTGATATCCAACTCTCAAAACCCTATTTGGAACGAGCATTTCGTCACGCCGCTCGCGCATCTGGCGTCGGAACTGGAGTTTTAGGTGAAGGACGATGATGTATTCGGAGCGGATTTGATCGGCATTGTCACTATTCCTGCCGAGAGAGTAATGTCTGTCGAGTTAATCGACGATTGGTTCGCTATAATCGGTCCGAGTGGTAAACCTCCTAAACCTAACACTGCAATACGGTTACAGATCAAATTCACCTCTTGTGATACGTGCAACAACGGAGATGCAATTGATACCGATGAGTTATTTGTCCTGAAGGATAGTTATTTTTCTTCTAGTACTTGGGTTACTTATATCAGAATGCATCCCTGAGTGTAAAATGGACATTTAACTTGTTTTCTAACAGCTCTGTGAGGGGCGTTAGCCTCAGAGACTACATAGAAGAAAAAATGAAACCACAGTGACTCAGGGCTCGAAATTTCAAACTTAGGGACCCAAAGTGTAGATTGTAGTAAACCACAGGGACGTAAATTACAGTTTACTCTTATATTTATTATATAATTTATAATTTTACAAATTTTTATGTGAATTTACTTAACATCTGTTAATCAAAATAATACATAAATTTAAATTTATAATAACAAATTGAAATGTTATTAATTTTAAGTGATATTTTACGTATTTTTAACTGACTATTATTACTTTTTACTAATTATCAATTTTAAGTGATATTTTACGTATTTTTAACTAATTATTATTACTTTTTACTTTTCAGTTGTTTGATTATTAATTTTATCATTTTTACTAAATATATTTAATAAGCAATTATACGAATATCTGAAGTGGGCATCAAATTGGGTTGAGATGGATTGAAATATCATCTTCCACCCACCTTGGCTAACCTTCCATAAGCGTGGATTTCTCTATGATAAGAGCCACGGACGTGGACCACGCAAGGGCAGTGCGGTGTTTCAAAGACCACGGTGGCCACCTCACCTCCACGCCTTCCACAAACGTATACCGCTTGGCCTAATTGAAGAAGGGAGAATTCCTATTTTTAGAGATATTCTCTCTTGATTCATTAACGATGAAATTCTTTAAAATCTTTATAATATCACTAAATAAAAAGGTAAAAATATCACTAAGGCTTCTTTTAAAATATTCTTATTTTAATAGATTAAGTATGGACGAGCACTTGTTATATGAAGAAATAAAGAAACGAATAAGTAAATAGTTGAGGGATAGAAAGAAAAAAATCGATTTATAGAGGTTCAAGTGGATGTTAACAAATCCACTCTACGTACTCTCCCCAATTTTAAAATCGCGCTATACGTTTCTCTAAAACGGTAAACATCACCAGTACATGAACACCTCACTAAGTGGATGTCACACTCCGTCCCATGCACAAGTTATACATCACGATTGATACAGAAAATATGCAGCTAAGACTAAATCAAGTCTTTCTATTAAGAAACCACTGTTTACATTGTTAGGTACAAAACAATAAGCCAACCACATCTCCTACTAGGTTAAACTAATCCTAACAACCTAAATCATGTCTCAATAGTTTTATGTTAAAAGCACCACTTTCTGGTTTCTGCTTAGATAGGCACGCCCGTGCTGATCACCAAATTATCGACTTCCAACTTCTGGGTCCTCGGTAACAATTAACCACAAAACCACCGACATCCAGGCCATGCTCCCTTCGAGTAGAACTAGAACTCAGCAAGTACCTCGGATTTCTGTCCTCTGTGCAATCAGAATGCGGAGTCTTCGGAGCACCTTTTCACCTCTTGCTATTACGCCACTATGCTATGGAGTTTCATTAGCAATTGGTGTAAAACCCCGCCCATCTTCGTGTTCTCTATTCGGGACATTCTGGAGTTGGCTTCTTCTGATTTGGTTGCTTCGCACAGGGGAAAAACATTTCAAGTGGTGATGTTAACGGCAATTTGGTGCATTTGGAAATTAAGAAACGGGGTTATTTTTTATGGGAAGCGGGTCTCGTTCACGCGGTTGTGCGAAGATCTTAAATGCTTAAGCTATTTATGGGCGAAAAATAGAAGAGAGATCGGGGTTCTCGATTGGGAGAAATGGTGCTCATTTAATTTCTGAGGGGTAATTTTGTTTGGTTGGTTTTTTTCTTTTGCTTGGTTGTTTGTTTTCCATATTTGTTTGTTTTCGTTTGCTAGTTCTTTCTAACCCTGTTAGTAATATTCCGCCGTTAAAAAAAAAAACATCTAGTTTCACTCAAAAATCAATTTCTTATCAAAACATAATTTTTCCCTTATGGTTAACCATAAATAACATGATTTCCGTTCCTTTACAACTCTGATTAATTGGTTGATATCAAATTGGTCATTAAACCCAATTCCTCAAATTCTAATCCCCAAATTTAACCATCCAATCTAGAATTCAAAACATAAATTTAAATGGGAAGCTTACCAAGTTGAAATGGAATGATGGAATGAGGATTTGACGGGTTCAATTGTTCCAACAACAACCTATAAAACAAATTCTCATTAAACCCTAAATTCTCAAGAAATTACGAGTTCTATAATTAGGTTCTTACCAATTAGCACAAAGTGGAGATTTGCATATGATTAAAGACTACTATACTTCTGGATTGATTAGTTCTTCAGAAAAATCAACAAGAACACTCATGCAATTGAAGATGAAGAATGGGGTTAGGAGATCTTGAGGGTGAGAGAATTTTGAGAGCAACAAAAGTTTGGAAAATGAGGAAGGTAATCTGATGTTTGGGGTCGAGACACATGCAATTAGTGGATTTACAGGTCTTGAGTTTCGAAACAAGTGCAAAGATGTGTTGAAAACAAGCTAGTGCGCACTATTAGAAATGTTGATTTGTTATGATGCACGGCTGTGCATTCCAAAACGAACGGGCATGCATTTCTAAAAAATGCATGGGCATGCCCTGAGTGTTACAGTGGAGGTAGTGATCACCTTGTACATAAGCATCTTACTATTATAAGGAAGTGATCACTTTCAACGTCTCACTAATTCTAATGTAGTGATCACCTTCTATGTCTAACTAAATAAGGTAGTGATCACCTCTCATCTCACTAAGAATGGTAGTGATCACCAAAAAATCGTCTCACTAAGAATGGTAGTGATCACCGATACAAGGAAATAATGATAATACGATGAAGCTTGAAAGCTCTTTACTTTTGCTTGCTCTTGGTCTTCTTAAATAAGTTTGTAGTAAGATGAGAATGAGAGAGAGATATTTTAAGTATTATATTACTGAATTAGTAAGGAAAAAAAGTGTGTTTGAAGTGGGAAAAGAGTGTTGCATTTAAAGCCCAAGTGGAACAAAGAGAAAAACAATTCACTAACACATCCACGGTCGATCCCACGGTTGACCGTGGACACCATGGACGTTGCACTTTGTTTAATTTCACACCCTAAAACCATTTTTCTTTAATGTAACTGGTTTTATATCTGTAGCGCGTGTCGGTTTGCATAACGAACTTGATGTCTTTATGTGTGTTGATGACTTGATCTTGATATCCTCAGTTGTTTAATAGTTTGAGTGTTTAAGGACATATATGAGGCATATGAACAATATTTATTGACAATGTTAATTATTTTATCATCATCAAAAGTAAAGATATAACTTTCAAATTAAACCATTGCTTCCCCCAACAACGTGTTTTAAGTAATCCAAGACTCTAAACTTCACAATCAAAGGATCTAAAGATGATTTCAAAGGGTGTTACTATAGTCATAAGCTCTAAGCTTGGTGTCTCTCACTAGTACAGTCAAAGGTTATGAACATCAAATACTTGAAAATTAAGCATATCTGACTTCTAAATTAAAACATGAGCAAGTTGGCCATTAAAGAAAACAAAGATCATTTCCATGTTCCCTTTCTCTACTAGATCTTTATAACATGATACCTAACATATATTTCTTGAAAGTTGCTCTACATTAGAAGTTGTGCCAATTTCACTATTCGAATCATAAATTATATAAATCTTATGAAAAGAGCAACCATTATCTCTGAGATGTTTTTGCATCCATATAATTGTGAACAACTTTTGCAACAACTATATACTCAGCTTCTGTAGTTGACATTAACACACAGTTTTGCTTATAGGATCACTGGCTAACATGTTTTCCTTTTAACATCTGACATCTTTTAGAGGTGATCTTCCTATCCGGTTTACATCACTAACTCTAGAGATT
Organism: Smallanthus sonchifolius; assembly: GCA_023525975.1. Lineage (NCBI taxonomy): Eukaryota > Viridiplantae > Streptophyta > Magnoliopsida > Asterales > Asteraceae > Smallanthus > Smallanthus sonchifolius. The sequence continues at coordinate 17,020,652 of CM042018.1, read as the reverse complement.
GTTTACATCACTGGCTAACATGTTTTCCTATCCGGTTTACATCTTGCATAATCTGCATCCGTGCAGTGTAGACCGTTAAGTCCAAAGGAAACAATACATTATCTAACCTCACTAACTCTAGAGATTGTTAGATCCCATTTTTTTATTTGTTTTGTAATTTGTAAGAATATTAAAGAAAATCTAGAGAAAAGAAAGTCTAGAGATACTATCAAAAAGTCTTTGGAATACTAGTCAAAAGCAATGTTTTTAAACCCGGACCGGACCGGCCGGTCGGACCGGAAACCGTGACCTCCATCGGTCCGGTTACATGCTCTGAGACCGTTTGCTGGTTGAACCGGGCGGTCCAAGCAATTCAGCGGTCGAACCGCGAACCGGTGGTTTAACCGGGTAGTTTAATTTTTATTTTTTTTACTATTTTTTTATCTTTTTTATCCTATAGTCCTCCTACTTACTTCTATTTACAATTTTAACCCAATTTGGCTCTTTCCTTTTAACTTATACGCTTTCACAGGTCCTCCAAAACCCTAATCAAAATTAAAATTGAAGATTCAAAAGAATTAAAATTCCTACAGACCTACAACCCTCGTCCTTGACTCAAAATTGTTTAAATGGTTGTATATGTAGTATTTGGAATTTTTTATATTTTTCTATATATTTTTATGAATATTTATATTATTTATTGCGTCATCCGTTTCTTAAATTCGATCCGACCGGTCCGACCAGTGAACCTCTAAGACATTGGTTTGGTCCGGTCCGGTTCATTGTCCGGTCCGGTTATAAAAATATTGGTCAAACGGGTTATGAATTCTCAATATTGAAGACGTAATGAGATGAGATCATGTATTCTTAAAAATCACACCTAGTAACAAGAGAAAGTTGTACATTAAATTTAAAATTTAAAACTATCAAATAATTTTAAAAATAAATATTTATAAATATATTAATAGAAAAATATAAGCATGGCCAATATGGGACAAAAATTATTATGAATGTATAAGGGTTTAATCACGTGACAAGGAAAGGTTAAAATTGGAAATAATGAAGTCTTTGTACTTTCCTTGTATCCTCATAATTGGTGGTCCTCGTAGGGTACCACCTTTACCAGACATTTTTTCACAAATATGACATTCTTGTCCCTACATTCTCTTTCACACACAAGACACATTTCAACTATGTGTTCTTGTTGAAATCATTAAACAAATAAAATGGTCGCCCCCATGCCACTCTTTTCTTAAAGCAAACACAAGCATGCCTTAAAACAATAAAACATGATTCTATATAGATATAAACGAGGAATTCTAATTTGACACGAAATATTGCTAATTACACATGCCGTAATCATATACGTTTTTGTATAGGTCAATACGAATGGTATATGATTTAGTCTTTGACAACAAAATGTCACGTGTCATTCTCTGTCTGGCGTCTGGGTCTCATACGTGACGTATTGGCTCTGAGTTATATTTTTGCCTCAAAACTTGGCAGATTTTTTGGTATAAGGAAGCTATACGTGGCGTATTGGTCTATAGGCCACGTATAGCAATTTTTTTTATATTGTATTTATCTTTTTAATTTATATAACTTTGTTATATTTATAACTTATATAATTTTTATCTTTGTTAGTTTATATAAATTTTATCTTTTTTAAATATTTTTTTATATTTTACATTTATAATTTATCATTTCAACCAAACAAACAAATAAAACATCACCACCAAACAAATAACCAAACATTACATATATTTACATCAAAACATTAAATATATTAAATCAAAATATTTTTACATACATAACAAAAGAAATAACTAAATACAAATAAAATAACTAAACCTGACCCGTCCCGCAGTCATCCTGACCCGCTCCGCCCTCATCCTGACCCGCCCCGCCATCATCCTGATCGGGGTCGCCCAGATAATGATGTGGCGGTGGTATAGGAGGTGGCTCGATGCCGACGACTCATGACAAATCCACGTGGCGACCAACCGGCCACATCATCAGGTCCTCCATCCTGTCGCTAGGACGAGCCTGTCGCTTTGAGTCAGCAACAAGTTCATCAACCAATGCCTGGGTGGCACTGTCCAGCCTAACAAACCGACGTACGTGTTGGGGATGCTGTGGCGACTGGTCGTGAATGGGCTCGACGGGCGGCTGCAGCCGTGGAACATCTTGTAGCGGGTTAGGCATATGCGGGTCCCCCTGTCCCGGCATCTGTGACAACGGCACCGGGACCCAAACCTGGTCCTGGACGGCCCCTACGAACCGAAGGCCGAGCCCCGAGAATCGATGCGTGATGCGCATGCCGCTCGCCGTGCGGCGGTCTAATCGGACAAGGGGAATGGCCGCTAACATCCCATGCTCATGATCATGCTACGGTGTAAGAACACGCATTAGATGAGTGATGAAAGCACCGCCATACAAAAGCACGCGCTTCTGCCGCATATAGGCAGACGCAAAATAAAGCGCGAGGCATGTGGATAGGGCGCACCGAGTGCCGTTAAGCGGGCAGTAGAGAAAGAAGAGGTCTCTATCGGTGCACCACTCACGACTTTTCTGACACGGTGCGATCGACGTCGAGATAAGGCGGTGCAAATATCTATAGAGAGGGTCTCTAATCCCCGAGACCCTCCCCTTGGTACCCAACCAAGGGCTATCTGAAATCAGACCCCAAAAAATAAGGAGATTCTCCTTGTCCACCTCCTTCACCACCTCGGTGTAAAGTGGCATGACCGCCTCGGGCTCAAAATAAAAGCCCGTCGCAACGGCCCACTAACGGAGGGTCAAACGGTAAACGTGGCCAAAAATACAGAAGGAGACCTGCTGCGCCTCCTCTGCCTGCTCCTCACCGGGAAGAGGAGCCAGTACCTCCTCTGAGTAGATGAACGTCAAAAGAAACTCGACGACCACCTTTCGGTAGGTCTCGGTGAATGCAAGATCAAACAGACGATCCCATGGCGTGTCCTCGCCTAAAATGGCCCTGGCCCGCTCCGCCTCCTGGACCTCCTGGAGAAGCTACCAGTCCATCGCCGTCCCCGGGCCCATCCTCACCTCCCGTAGCTTCTGGCACCGGCCAAACGCATCCGAGTCGGGCGAAAAATGCAAATAAGGGTAGTGCGCGAGATCATCTAACTCCACCATATCAATATCATCCACGTGATCCGCCATATCTGAAAATAATATTAAATAATAATAAATTGTTATTTTTTTATTATTTAAAAATAATAATAAATTGTTTTTTTTAATATAAGCTGTTTAAATTTCTAAGATAGCTCTTTAGCAGCGAATGCTGCTCTCGACTCAGTTCGTTGTGCGTTGACCAAAATTGAGGTTTCTGTTGGACCAGGCTGATACAAACTTTTCTTTATATGGGTCCAACCAATTTTTGGTCACATAGTCTATAACTTCTGGAAAAATAATATGTATAAATTAAAAACAATATATAAGGTAAAAATAAAAACTTACTTCCTCGTCTAGCTGAATACAGTCATTCGTAAAGTCGGTTGAAGTTGTACTGGTATACATCTGGCGTGGGAGACTCACACAATACCGACCATAAATACTTGAATTTTTTGTCCAGTCTTCGTCTGTAAACGATGCCTTGCAATGTTTTGAGATATTGTCGTGTATATGCCACCTACATAGGTACTTGGAAATGTCCGGGAATATTTCATCACACGCGTTCATAAGATCTTTGTCTCTATCTGTTACTATCACACGGGCTTCATACACTCTTGCAACATACCTTTGATTTATAGTAGCACCTATACGAAGTTTTCCTCCCGTTCTTTAGGTATAAATGCATGAGCGACGCAAAACGACTGGTGTGTGGAGGTCACACCGACAACTTGGACAAATGGAAGTCTATACATGTTTGTTTTGTACATCGCGACGATTTCGGGTGAACAAAGAATACCCCCTCAACGACATTTGTGGCAGGATCCTCCTGAGTATAGTAGATGTACTCTTTAGAAGAAAGCATGTGCTCCGGAACTTGCATTGGAGTTTCACCGACTCTCGTTTCGTTCTGTATCTTTTGTATCGCATTATAAATGTCCTTTTTAATACACCTACTTTCTCGATTTTGTTCCCTTATGGTTGCCACAATGTTACGTGGCAACATGTTTTGCGAATACAGCTTCGCCACCAAAAGTTGTTCCGACTGAGACAGTTTCCTGGCAAACTCAAGATGTTGACTAGGATCGTGGTTATGACTTCTATCCTTCACTGTTAACTTCCAATCATCAGTATTTTCGTCGTAGACTCCTTCCAATTTAAAGGGACAACCTATTTTCTTGCTACCGACACGTCTAATCGTGGCCGTAGACGTACGCTCGTCGTGAAGGTCACACACAAGCCACACCTTGATAACCGGTTCCGACGGGTCATCGCCTTTACTCCTCGATCGTCGGGTGACAATGACGTAACTATTATCACGTCCTCTACGGACAACCCAATCCACCAACTGTTCACGAGACTAAAAATTCTGCATCAACGGTACGGTAAAAGTTATAAACAACAAACTAAATGTAGGTATATATATGTAGTAATTTATACCTGGTCGGTTTTATACGACACGGTTAAATGGGTTTGTTCCTCGTCTTCGGACTCGTTAGCCGGTTTGTTCCCCGCGTATACGAAGTCGTCGGTTTGTTGTGTCGGGTAAGATAGTTCACCCGCGTGTACGAAGTCGTCGGTGTGTTGTGTCGGGTAAGAGACTTCACCGTATACGAAGTCGTCGGTTTGTTGTGTCGGGAAAGATAGTTCACCCGCTTATACGAAGTCGTCGGTGTGTTATGTAAGGTAAGAGGGGTCACCGTATATGAACTCGAGATTGCTTAGTGGCTCGTTCAAATCCGGAAGCCTTACCCGTTGATTAGAATAAACGTCGGACGAGACCTCCTCCTGGTTCACACCTTGAATGCCAGAACTTTACGGGTTGTTTTCCAGCGACTCGTTAGAATATACCGGAAAACTGTAGTTACCATCCCACAAGCAAGACATGGCTATAATTTTTTGAGGAAATTGTTTGAAATTTTTTTGAAGGATACGTTCAAATGAGAATTCTGCATGGTTAAATACACAAAATTTGGCCCCTATACGCATCGTATAGGCCTATACGATGCGTATAGGATCCCGGTCAAACCGACAACATCGTATTACCTTGTCATTCCAACACCTATACGCATCGTATAGGGCAATACGATGCAGTTTAGGGTACACGGTACCTTCTGCAACTAGTCAGAAGTTACCTCATACCCTAAACTGAATCGTATTGCCCTATACGATACGTACAAAGGTTGGAATGACCAGGTAGTACGATGTTGTCGAGCATGAGAAATTGTGAAGGGCAATACACATCGTACTGGCCTATACGATGCGTATAGAGCCCGGTCCAAATAGCAATTTCGATGTCTTGTTAGTAGGCCTCACATAAATTCCACACTCTCTAAATAATAATATGAATATCTTATATTCTTATATTTTTTTAAAGAAATAGTAAATATTTTTTCAAAATTTTTATATGTGGTTGATTAGAATATATATGTGGAGAGGCAAGTTTTAAACTTTATGAATTTATAATAATTTTTAAACATCTAATTATAAAAATTACAATCAATTTATAAACATCTTTAGAACTAATTCCCTTGTTAGTCCCATCACTAGTTGCCAGTGGCAGACCAACAAAAAGGTATGGATATGAACTTCCAAGCACTTCAATTTTTCTTAATATTTTTATTTTCAATATAAAAAATAATTATTATAATAATTAAAGAATATGATATAAATATCATGTGAAGAGAAAAAGGATAAGAAATTAAAAAAATATATATATATTTTGTTTGTCCCTTTGTCCAAAATTCCACATTACACCAAAATAAATTTAAAAAAGAGGAAAATTCAGCTTTTTTCCCTTAAATATCTTATATATAAAATTATCCTCCTCCACATTCTACTTTTTTTTTTCTTCTTTTCCTATCTTTTAATATCTATATCACAAATTAAATCAACAAGATTCACATCACAAAATTTAAAGCTTTGAGTCTATGTACATAAATTGATATTGGCTTCTCTCTCTTATTCATGAAGGAGCTGCAGGCTGGTGGTGAGAGTTACTAGACCCAAAAATTAATGATCTTGGTTTTGGCGAGAGATTTAAGGGTGTGCTTCCTTTCTTAGAGTTTTGTTCCACAGGAGGCTTGGTTAGGGTGGTGGAGGGCGGCGGAGGGATGGCAGCAGAGGTGGTGGCTACGCGCTCGCACGACGGACACATTGTGAGGGTTGTGGCCGGAAGTTGCATGTAAAAAGGATTTGTAGAAGTCTTTAATGCTCTTAGTTCTTGAAGCTCTTTGTGTAGCCTTCTGTTTTCATCGGTTAGGGTTTCACAACACCTCTTCAAGTACTCAAAGTCCACCTCAGTTTGCTTCAGTTTTGTCCTATAATATATACATGTTTACAACCATCATTTAAACTATATATAAACTTCTATATATATAATATTGTGTATATAAACATTATGTACATAAGGGGCGTTGATTTTAAAATCAATAATATGTTCAAAACCGTATAATATATTTGTACATACTGATTTGAATATGATACACAAGACGGTTATATCGTCGCCTATGTCTCTCTTTCCCGGTTCACGTAGTTCTCAACATATTCTGTTTTGTCGTATATATACATATATATTTACAGCCATCATTTAAACTAATAGACTACTACATATATAGTGTATATGTGTATAGATGTACGTTCATTTCAGAACCAATAATATTTTTATAACCGCGATAATCGTATAATGTATTTGTACATGTATATTTGAATATGATATACAAGACGGTTATTTATAACCGGTTTCTCTATCCAACTATTTCTTATTATTTTTAAACATTATGTATATGTATATTAAATGGTTCTTTTAGTTCTTAACATATTATTGATTCTGGAATAAATATTAATATTAATATGTATTTATGTATATATATACCTTGCTCTTCGGTTCTGAAACCAGACTTCTACTTGTCTGGGCCTAAGATTAAGCTGTTCTGCAAGTGCAAGCTTCTGTTTCTGCCCCAGCAAGAAGTAAAATAAGAATAAAAGTTTGAAAGATAGATTCTACACATACTTAAATATTTTAATTATTCGTTAAAGCATTAAAGTAACTTTTGCTAAAGACAAATTCGGTATTTTTACGGACCCAGAATATATAAAAGATATGAACATAAAACATTACAAATATCAGTAAAATCTAAAGGGATATCGTGTCATAATAAGCTTTCAATTAGTGGGTCAGTGAGGAAATCACAAATCTTTTTTTACTTTTTAAAAAGTCTATCAAACTAGTTTCTTAAAATCAAAATACACAAAAAAATGAAAATTAAAAATAAATATAAATTAACTAAGTGCTTAAATAAATCCAAAAAATAATGGTTTCTAGCAAAATGTAAGACAAATTAAACTATTTTGTTACAATAAAATTAAAATACAAATAAATAAATAAATAAAATGAAATAAATATATATAAGAGCTATTTTATATTATCTTTTGGGTGAAAATATATTTATTAGAAATAAATATAAGACAAATTAAACCATTTTTTCTTGGAAATAGTTTTAAATCATACCATATTATATTTCATGTTGTGAATTGGAAGGCCTAAATTGCTTGAAATCACAAGGCTTTATTATATATATTATAGATGGTGTGTAGATATTGCATGTAATATACATATTGGGTAGAATTATTGAAATTTACAAAACAAATAATTTAACAAAAACTATGATGTTTTAAACACACCCATGAAGATATGTACTTACTGGATTTAGGGTATTGTGTTCCTTGAAGCTTTCTTCTAAATAAGCAGATTGTTCCTTTGACAATCTCAATTTCTTTCTAGACATTCCATTATGGTCATCATCATCACTTGCCCTAGAAGAAGCTCTTTCCACCATAACTGCGTCGTTTCCTATCCCAAAACCCCTCTTATGACTCTCGCCTCCTGTTCTACCATTACTCGTGAACTCCAGCCGGAAAGAAGACGTCGCTTCCTCCGTCGCCGGCATCCTCTTCACATCCAAACCTCTCCCGGCCGCAGCATTTCCGGACGAACCACCCTCCGAACTCCCTATACAAAAGATATCCGGCAAGACCTATGTTATATTTTTATATGTTTTTCATATAAAGATAGCAACTTTTCAATACCCATTGGCCAAGTTTACATTTTTCTGTCTTGACTCTACATATTGTATGTAAATACACACAATTTTTTTTTAAAAAAATGGTGAACTTAGATATATGAATTAAATTTATGGGTTGATTCTGAAATAAATTTGGTTTATGAAAAGTCTATTCCCCTGACTAGTGGGCTCAACATATTTTTGTGTTTTATTAATCCAGTCATGCAATTTTTGCGAGAGTTCGCTCGCACATGTCCATGACAGAAATTGTTGAGTCCGCTGCTAGTCGGCCGAACGCACACCCATAAACCAAATTTGTAACCAAATTCATATCTCCAAGTAACCCATTTGCAAAAAGAATCAAATACACACATATGGTGTTTTTGTGCGTGTGTGTATATATATACACAGAGAGAGAGAGAGAGAGAGAACCGTTGTCAGAAGACCATGGAAAAGAAGTATGACGAGGAACCGGAGCAGAAGGGAGTAGTTCAAGCTGAACCGGCGGATTCATTGAGATTCTTTGACTACCAACAGCTACATCTTTGATCCCTCCGTTTTCTTTCAAAATCTGTTCACCAAGTTCTTCCTCATCATCATCATCATCATCATCATCATCATCATCTTGAGCATGTGGTTTCTCCTTGTGTAGATGACTAGTTGCATCTAAAGGGTTCATCCCTAAGGCCATGCAGAACCCTAGACTCTTATCTACTCCTACGGTGGTTGTGGTGGTGTTAACGGTGGTGGTGATAAATCCGTCACTAGGTTTCGATGGGGTTGCATCACCTAGGCTCAAACCCAGTTCCATCTCTCATCTGCTAAGTTTAGAAATGGAATTTAACATATAGAGAGAAGAAAGAGAGATGAAAAGGAAGTTAGACTCAAGATTTTGAATTGAAACCACTAGAAAGAGTCTTTATTGGAGAGTTGGAGACTTTAAGCCACGCTTGTTTAAATTATTAATTTTTTTATATTGTGAGATAAAAAATTGAAAAAGATTGTTATTTAAATAAAGTTTCTGATTTTGTTTATAGAATAAATTGTTTTTATAATAATATTCAGTAGGACGAATTGGGATAAGTCCACGCCAATAATTAATAAAATGAAATGTTAGTAGTAGGGACAAGGGTGGACCTAATCGTTCGTCTTTTTGGAACTATAGTGAATATTTAAACCGTTGAATACTCCTTGCCTTGTAAAGAGACAAGTATGTTTTTTTATATACTTTTCCATGAGGATAAAGTAGTACCTAAATATAAATAATATATCATTTTAACTCATAACAATCACTTTTACCAAAATAAGACTTATATTTGAAGGGTGTAAATGCAATTTGTGAATGTGAGTTTAAAGGGCGGTGCATAAACAAATAGTTAACAAGAAATCATCCACAAAAGAATTAGCTTTATAAGTTATAACAACATTTTACCAAATAGGATCACTAACAAGTTTACACCCAAGTAATTAAGCCAAATTCTTACAACAATTCTAAACAATATTTTCTATGAGACAAACACACACTATTTTCAATTTCTAATACTTCTATTTCTAGAAAGTATTTCAAATTTTCTAAATCCTTTATCAGAATTTTTTTGCTTGAACTTGTTTTAACCTTATTTATTTCTTCTTCATTATTACACGTCTCTACTATGCCATCAACATATAGTAATAAAACAAATGTATCATCGCGCCATATGTTTTAACAAATAATGAAAAATCATTCTTACTTTGACTAAATCCAATATCCATTATAGAAGAAGTTTTTCATTGCATTTACTGTAGTTTGCTTTAGACCATATAGAGACTTCACCAATTTACACACATTACTATTAGAATTATCAAAATAACCCTCTAGCAAAGACATATAGACATCTTCACAAACTCCCCATACAAAAGCACTGTTAATATTAAGTTGAAACAAAGACTACCTATCTTGGACCGATATAAGACACCTAATAGTCATTGTGTTTATAATTGGTGAGAAAGTTTCATCAAATCGAGACCCTTTCTCTTATTACAACCATTAACAACTAATCTAGCCCTGTATCTTTCTATCTCTCCATTAGACCTATATTTTATTTTGTAAACTCACTTACATCCTATTGGTTTTCTTCACTCAAGAAGATCTGTAACTATCCATGTTTATTTTTAGAAAGTACCTCCATTTCATCATTCATAATACTAATCCAATTTGGATCACTACAAGTTTCTTTATAAGTCTTAGGCTCTACACTCTTATCCAACAGAGATATAAAACATAAATTGTCATCGGACAATCTAGAATAGTTGCATTCCTTTTCAACATATATTTTGACCTTTCCCCAATAATATAATCATTTAATTTATTACGAATATTCCCTAATCTAGTTAATTTTCTTATGTGAATGTTCTGAATACTATTATTTCTCTCAGGAGTATATAAACTAGTTATCGCCAAGGAGAGATGGGGAGGAATATGGACGGATGGATTGAGGTCCGGTATAGGCGGAGCTCCGGCGGTCATTAAAGGAAGAAAACTTCATTTTTCATTACCAATCTCCATGGAGGATGTTCAAACTCGCTATTATGGAAAGCTTTTCAACCATTTTGGTTTTGTTAGTTATGATGGTGTCAAGAACTTAGAGGAAACTTTAGCCTCTATGAACACCGTTAAGATCTTGGAAGCCAAGGTCTATGTTTCCTTATCAAGATATGACAAGAAACACAACAAGATTGCCCACTATCCTGCTTTTGTGGGTTATGTTCCTAAGAAACCTAATCCATCTAGTCGAGGAAATGAGATACCCTCTGTGTGTGACATTGGCACTAGATTCCCTTACAATGAGGCCGTCATAAAAAACAATCGGGATCAGGCACTAGATTCTCAAAGACTATGCTACTACCCCAAGTCTTTCAACGTATAAGCATACTCTTGTAGATTAGACAATGTATTTGACTTATAATTCTTCTCTTTGTTTATAAAACATATAGTTAAATAAACTATCATTTCTACTCTTTCTGTTTATAAAACATATAGTTAAATAAACCATTATCTTCTTCTTCTTCTTCTTATCTTCTGTTTATAAAACATATAGTTGAATAAACCATTCTTTCTTATCCTTCTTTCTTACAAAACGTTTAATTAATAAAACGTTATCTTTCATATCTTTCTTTCTTACAAAACGTTTAATTAATAAACTGTTATTTTTCTTATCTTTCTTTATTATAAAACGTTTAATTAATAAACCGTTATCTTTCTCATCTTTCTTTCATACAAAACGTTTAATTAATAAACCGTTATCTTTCTTATCTTATTTTCTTACAAAACGTTTAAGTAATAAAATATATTTATTATAAACGTCTAATTCTTGAGTATACACACCACCTTAAAATAGTAACAATAGAGATTCTTCAACTCACCTGATTTCATAGGGATTAATTCACTCAGCAAGGGCTTCAAGCTAAGTGGAGGCTAAAGGATCTGTTAAGAGTCACGAACTAGACAAATTAACCCCAGTTCATTCTGTCTGAAAACTCTATGTTGGAAATTTATTTCGATCGAAATCTTTTTCGATCGAAATCTTCTTCGACCGAAAACTAGTCATTCGAAAAGTCTTTGCATTATTTTCGTTCGAAAACATTCTGTCCAAAAACTATTTCGGTAGAAATCTTTTTCCTTTGAAATTTTTTGCTCTTGAAACTATTTCAGTCGAAATCTATTTCGACCGAAAACCATATCGATCTGACATGTTATGTCCGAAAACTATCTATGTCCGAAAATACTTTTCGGACGGCCAGAGTTTTCGGACCATTCAACGAGATTTCGGACGATTCAAACGTTCTTGGCCAAAAACATCGTTTTTTATCCATGTTTGAATCTTTTTACGCCCAAAACACTTGTTTAGCTTCCATAAAGCTAAACCTATGTCTTTTAAGCCATTTTACACGTAAAAATCCTGACTGTTGATTAAAATCCACATAAAACCCTTAACCCCATTTTCAATCTAAAAACTTAGATCTGGAAGCGTTTTGTTACCTATTCCTTGTGTGTTTCTCCTTCTCCGATCAACACCAAGCTTCAGCAACGATCTCGGGCCAAGATGACGGATTCCAGTGCGGTTTTGAGGCTTTCTCTCTCTAGGGTTTGAGGTGAAGGTGATGAATGGAGAAGAGGAGGAAATGAGGGGGTTTTATCCCTTCTCCCTTACACCCTACGCGACCAACCCAAGCCCACAAGCCCGTGATCCTATTTTCTTTTTATCGTTCTTTTCTTTACGCGTTACCCGTCGCCTTTCATTTTTATTCTTCTTTTCTTTATTATTTTCGGGATGTTATAGCAATCAAGAATAGGCACTATATAATCAAGAGTAAGTAAACTAGTTATGGCCAAGGAGAGATGGGGAGGAATATGGACGGATGGACTGAGGTCCGGTATAGGCGGAGCTCCGGCGGTCATTAAAGGAAGAAAAGTTTGTTTTTCATTACCAATATCCCTGGAGGATGTTCAAACTCGCTATTATGGAAAGCTTTTCAACCATTTTGGTTTTGTTAGTTATAATGGTGTCAAGAACTTAGTGGAAACTTTAGCCGCTATAAACACCGTTAAGATCTTTGAAGCCAAGGTCTATGTTTCCTTAGCAAGATATGACAAGAACCACAACAAGATTGCCCACTATCTTGCTTTTGTGGGTTATGTTCCTAAGAAACCTAATCCATCTAGTCGAGGAAATGAGATACCCTGGGTATGTGACTTTGGCACTGGATTCCCATACAATGATGTCGTCATAAAAACAATCGGGATCCGGCACCCCCGGTCAAAACTGTTACTCTTGGAAATAAAATCGCCCCTTACCTGAAACATTGCATGGGAAGGTTGGTCCTTGTGGAAGCAAAGGACATTCAATCTCTTTGTAGTTCAAAGCAAGTTTTGAGTAAATGTGGTTTCAAGGAAGCAAGCCTTTCCTATGTGGGCGATCTAAAATACAGATCAGATTCAGGGATCAGGGACTTGCCAACTAGTTTTTACAAGACAAATCTGTTGTATGGGGTGACACTTTTGCTACGGCTGCTCTTTGGGAGGGTCAGGATATTCCTTTTGATTGTATATCTGGGTTAAAGGTCATCGGGGTCCCTTTCAAACTATGGGATAACTTAGTTAACGACAAGGTTGGTGAACTATTCGGGAAAGTAATTTTGTCGTTGGAATTCTCATGGGGTCCGATAACTCCTCAGGATTTTGTTATGTTTTAACCTCGACTGGACATAGAATCGAAGAGGCTATCAATGTGGTTTGGAATAATAAACAATACCATGCTTGGGTCTCAGAGGAAATGGCCACATGGTTCCTACTTTTATCGATGTTTATTCCCCTCCAAATTCCAATTCGCCGGCAGTTTCTATAGAATCGGTAAATGGTGAGGGCGATGAGGAAGAAAGAGAGTTTCGGAAAGTTCCCCGGGGTTGGTTAATCCCGTTGGAGAGACCCAGACTGCTCAGATCCCTAGGGGTATCGGAAATGCTCCAACTGCCGCTGCTAGGGAGGCGGACGGTCATTCTCTTGGGGGCTCCCGAAAAGGCTGGAGTTGAGCATAAATACAAGAATCTAAACTTGTGGATTCTTCTAATTTGCAATTCAATAGACTATGGAGATCAATTTTTGAGTTTGAGTCTGCTCCTGCCGTTGGTTGGTCGGGTGAGCTAATATGTGTTTGGGACCTGGGTGCCTTTGCTAAGGCTTCTGTAATCAAGAATAGGCACTATATAATTTTATGTGGGTCTATCACTGGGTCTAGGGTTCCTATAAATATTGCCAACATTTATGCCCCGGATGATGTGTCGGCCAGGAAAGAGCATTCGGTGGAAATGCTCCAATTGAGTAGATTCCTTAACGGCTCTTGGGTCTTCATGGGTGGTTTAATGATGTTAGGGTGCCATTAGAATGGGTTAATTCAGAATTTGTAGTCTCCAATTCCGGGTATTTTAATTATTTCATTGTTTCTGTTGGCCTATTAGAATATCCTATGGGGGTCGCCAATTTACATATATATCAAGCAAAAGGATATAAGCTTAGCAAACTGGACATCTTCCTCGTCTGTGTGGATTTTGTGAATCTCTGGCTTAATGCCTCCGTAATGGCGCTATCTTTGGACTTCTTAGATCATGCTCCTATTCTTTTGTCTACCACCCCCATTGATTTCGGTCCCATTCCTTTCAGGGTTTATAACACTTGGTTGGAATTGCTTGGTTTTCTGGATCACATTAATTTCCATGGCCCGTTGCGTTGGCTTCTAAACTTAAGTGGGTAAAAAAAATGGCATCAAAAAATGGGTGGCCTTAGACAAACAAAATAAGGGAGGAGTGCATCTTTCCTTGAAGGATCAAGTGGAATCTCTAGAAAATCTGGAGGAGGTACGCCCCTTCTTCCCAATGATATGGAGTTACGGGTTAACTGTAAGAAATCTATCATAGACATGGATTTAATGAAGACCCGGGAGTTACAACAAAAGTCGCGTGTCAAGTAGGCTATTGTGGGAGACGAAAACTCCAGTTATTTTCAAGGTATCATTAATGCTAACATCCGCAACAATAGCGTTAAGGGCTTAATGATTGAGGGGTCCTGGGTTATGAATCCGACTCTGATTAAAGACAAGATTTTCGAGTCCTTCTCGGGTAGGTTTAAGGAGCCCATGGTTATTAGACCTTTCTCAATTGCCCAAACCTCACACGGTTATTGGATCTGGAAGACGAGTCCCTCATGAAGCCATTCTCGTTAAAGGAAATAAAGGCTGCCCTTTGGGAGTGTGGTGGTGATCGGGCTCCCAGGCCTGGCGGTTTTAATTTTGCTTACCTTAAAAGATGTTGGATTTGGTTGCAGCATGATTTCCTTAATTTTTTTTTAACAACTTCTTCCACAATTCCTCCCTCAGCCGTGGGTGTTCCTCGTCTTTTATAGCCTTGATTCCCAAAATCAAAGACCCTACTAAACCGATTGATTTCTGTCCCATTAGTCTCATTGTATGCACAAACAAGGTGCTTTCTAAGGTGTTGGTCAATAGTTTAAAGGGGGTGATAAACTCTCTTATCTCTGAAGAATAATCGGCTTTCCCGCCTAATAGAAGCATCCTTGATGGGCCACTTGTTCTTAATGAACATGTTTCTTGGATGCGTCAGTCTAAACTCAAAGGTATGTTTTTTAAAGTTGATATTGATAAAGTGTTTGATTCTCTCAGCTGGGACTTTTTGGACTCAATTTTGGATCAAATGAATTTCCCGTGAAGTGGAGGTAATGGATCACAGCTTCATTAGCTTCTACTTGTGCCTTGGTTCTAGATAACGGATCCACCACCCCGAAATTTCCTTTCATTAGGGGATTGAGACAAGGCGACCCCTTGTCTCCGTTTCTATTTATCATAGCCATGGAGGCTCTATCTGGGATTTTTAAGCGAGCATGCTCTCTAAGTTTATTTCCATGGTATTGTTTGTGGATCAGGTGGACCAACCTTATCTCATTTTTTGTTTGCTGATGATGTAAACTTTATGGGAGATTGGGTACATTCGAACGTTTCAAATCTTTGCAGGATTCTAAGATGTTTTTAACTAGTCTCTGGTTTGAAGATTAATTTGTCTAAAGTTCTCTTTTTGGGGTTTGTGTAAGTGATAATGATCTTGAAGTTATGGCGGGTATTCTCAATTGGAAAGTTGGTTCATTTCCGTTCAAGCATCTTGGCCTACAAGTCGGGGCCAATATGAATCTGGTGAAGCATTGGAAGCCTGTGCTAGAGACTTCTAAAAACCGTCTCTCCATTTGGAAAGCCAAGTATTTATCGATTGGTGGTTGGGTAACCTTGATTTAATCAGTTTTAAACTCCATCCGCATGTACTATTTTTCGTTATATAAAGCCCTGATCTCGGTTATAGAAAGCCTTAACCGTATGCGTAGGGTTTTCTTTTAGGGGGTTCTGTAGAAAAATCTAAAATCAATTGGGTCTCTTGGCAGAAAGTCACGTCTCCAAAAGAATCTAGAGGGCTTGGTCTTGGTTCGCTCCCAGAAGCGAACTTAGACATGCTTGCAAAATGATGGTGGAGGTTTAAAGTTGAAAAAAAGGGCTATGGTGAAGTGTAATTTGGTCATTACATCACAACTGCAGATCGTGGTGCTCCACCCCAGCAAAAATGTCTAACCCGGGGCCATGGAAACATATTTATTCGATCTTGGCGGATTTTTTGAAAGTGAATATTGACCTAAAGAAGGCTATTAGTGATGTTTTAGGAAACAGGAAGAGTATTCAGTTTTGGTTAGACAGTTGGTATGATCCTGAACCTCTCGTGATCCGGTTTCCCACCCTTTTTTTCTCATGAAGTATGTAAAACGTGTTATGTTGTGGAGCGACTGCCTATAGACATACTCGGGCTCTCTTGGTGCAAGGTTTGGAAAAGGTCGTCGGCTTCCTCTACAGAATTCACGGAATTCACCAGGTGTCTCTCCTTGTCCGGCCCCTAGTCCTTTCAAATGAGCCGGATAGATGGTCTTAGTCCCTTGGTGAATCCAGTTCATTTACTTTCTGAAGCCTAAAATATCGGGTGTAAGGTTATCATGGTGCTCCCCTTCTCCTAAATTCTTTTGCAACAATTAGATTCCAAAAACGATTAGCATGTTTTCCTAGCCGGCTGAGCTTGACCATCTCCGAACCCTGTCGTCTCTAGGTGCAAGAAGCATTGCTGTGGATTTCGTTTTTTTGTAAAAATTGTGGTGAGCATAGTGAATCGGCGGATCACCTCTTCGTCTCATGTAATCTTGCACAATCCATATGGCAACTTATATCTCAATGGTGCAATATTCCATATTTATATGCCTTTAGGATCACAAACTTGTTGGGCTTGTTTAAATTTATCCGGGATCCGAAGATGAAGGAGAAGGTGTTTCATGCTGTAACTCTAATAACACTTTATGGAAAGCGTGTAATGATCTAATTTTCAACCAGAAGCCAATTTCTCTTGCCCAACTAGTTGAAGAAGTGAAGATCCTTGGTTCTTTTGGGTAAAAGATCTTACGAGGGCCTCTTGCATAACTTGGGAACAATGGCGTGCTTTTAGTTTTCCCTTTTTTGTTACTTAAATGTCTTCTTGGTGAATTGTATTTTCGTTTCCTCATGTTTTTACTTCATTCTCAGATGGTAATTGGTTATTAACAAATTCAACTCCATTATGTATTCTAAAACATTTGATAACCTTTCCAAACCGAGTATGAACTAATTTTACAAACATTGTATATTATTAAACACTACCCTTAGGCTTTAACAAGTATAACAACACAACACCAGAATAATCATCTACAACTATCAAGAAATATTTATACTCTTCTCTACTCATGACATTGTACTAACTATCCCACATTTTTATTTTTATGACTACTTAGAGGAAAATGTGTTTTACTCTGTTTTGCTTTATAACATATCTCAAGAGTGCTTTTCTTAATGGAAAATTAAAAGAAGAAGTGCATGTATACCAACCACCATGATTTAAGGATCCTGATTATCCTGACAGAGTCTTCAAGTTGGATAAGCTTTGTATGGTCTTCATCGAGCTCCAAGAACTTGGTATGAGACTATCAAGTCATCTACTTAAGCATGGTTTTCAAAGAGGCAAGATAGATCAAACTCTTTCATCAGAAACATAAATGAAGACCTTCTTCTAGTACAAATATATGTGGATGACATCATATTTGGTTTTACAAATAAGATTTGTGCAAGGATTTTGAAGTGCTCATGAAATCAAAATATCAGATGAATTTAATGGGGGAGATGAACTTCTTTCTGGGTTTACAAGTTAAGTAACTTCCTGATGGTATTTTCATTAATCAAGCTAAGCATGTGAATGACATACTTCATATATTCAAATTTCAGGATTGCAAGCTGGCTACAACTCTTATTGCAACTCAGCATATATGGTCTCTTTCCGGACGTTGAGGGGGAGAATGTAGACCAACATATTTACAGAACTATGATAGGATCATTGATATACCTTAGTGCTAGTAAGCCAGATATCATGTTTGTTGATGTGTTTGTGCAAGATTCCAAGCCAAACCTAAACTTTCACATCTAAGTGTTATCAAGAGGATTTTCAGATATCTCAAAGGCAAGCCAAGTCTGGGTTTGTGGTATCCCAAAGACTAAAAATTTGATTTCATTGCTTATACAGATAGTGATTATAGGATGTGTAACTTGAATAGAAAGTCTACTACAGGACGTTGCCAGTTTCTTGGTAATGCAAACAACAGACCAATGTGTCCATTTCAACTGCTGAAGCTGAATATATTACTGCTTCGCAATGTTGTGCTCAAGTACTCTGGATTCAATATTAGATGATGGATTATGGTATCAAATTTATGAACACATCAATCTATATTAACAACACAGCAGCCATGTTTATAACCAAATATCATGTACAACATTCAAAAACAAAACACATTGAGATCATATACCATTTTCTTAGAGACTGTGCTAAAAAGAAACTAATTTCCTTAGTTCAAGTCCCCACTTTGGTTCAACTTGCTGATTTGTTCAGAAAGCCTTTTGATAAAACCATATTTCAATTTTTACTTGAATCAATTGGCATGAAGAATTTGGGTTGAAATTGCTCTATGAAAACTTTGTTTATTTCTTTCAAAATTTAAAAAGAATTTAACTTTTGTTTTTTTATATGCTTTGTCATCCTGATTAGTGTTTAGTTCATGTCTTCTATGAATATCATGAGAATATGATCACTAAGTTTGAGAAATGATAAGAAGTAACTTGAGTATTCTTACACATGAAATGGATCAGAAGAAATAGGTTGTGTTTTTCTATATTATGTTAATTTCAACTGCTGAAACTGAGTATATTGCTGCTTTGCAATGTTGTGCTCAAGTTCTCTGGATTCAATATTAGATGATGGATTATGGTATCAACTTTATGAACACGTCAATCTATATTGACAACACAGCAGCCATGTTTATAACCAAATATCATGTGCAACATTAAAAAACAAAACATATCGAGATCAGGTACCATTTTCTTAGAGATTGTGCTAAAAAGAAACTAATATCCTTAGTGCAAGTCCCCACTTTGGTTCAACTTGTTGATTTGTTCATAAAGCCTTTTGATAAAACCATATTTCAATTTTTACTTGAATCAATTGGCATGAAGAATTTGGGTTGAAATTGAAATCTATGAAAACTTTGTTTTATTTCTTTCAAAATTTAAAAAGATTTTATCTTTTGTTTTTTTATATGCTTCGTCATCCTAATTAGTGTTTAGTTCATATCTTTTGTGAATATCATGAAAATATGATTACTAAGTTTGAGAAATGATATGAAGTAATTTGAGTATTCTTACACATGAAATGGATCAAAAGAAATAAGTAGGGTTTTATATATTATGTTAATTGGCTCAGTATTTATTTAAAAAACAACATCTCTGTGGCAAACATAGTGATTCGAATGTTGAAAATTGACTTTTACATTTTATCTAGTCCATATATGTTTAAATTACCATCTCTAATCTATGGTTTAAAATGTTGAGACCCATCAATTAAGTGTAACTGAAGCCGTCTTACACGTTCTCGTCTTCTCAATGTTGAAATTTGACTTTTACATTTTAGAATTAATTACACGGATGGCCCTTGCGGTTTACATGGATTTCATTTTTGGCCCTTAGGAATGGGAAACTATATGTTTAGCCTAATAGTTTGCACAAAAGTAACAAATTTGGCCCCTGAGTTAAATGGACGTTAAATTTTCTGTTAAGTTTTTATTAAATGACTAAAATACCCTTAATATAAAAAATAAAAAAAATTGAAGGGTTTCATAATACCCACCTTCTTCTTCCTGAATACCCACCCTCACCATCTGCTATAATCCTAGATCCACCACCCTCACTTCCCTTCCCACCTTCTTCCTGAATACCCACACTTACCCTTTACACGGCGGCAACAGCAGCGACGGAAGGCAAAGGGGCGACGACTTACAGAACCACATGCTTTTTCTTAGAAATTGTTAATTTTTTTGAGATAAGAGTTTCTTATTATGAGATTTAAGGAAAAATGAGTAAAATATCTAATAAGTAAAGAACAATTATGAAAATACCTTGATTATCATTATGACGTCTCTGGTCATCATGTTATAAGGGACCAATCCAACCATTTCTTTCCTAAGGCCTCCTGTCACAGCGGTACTTTATGGCTCCAGGACTCCAGGTTTTATAACAAAATTCAGAGGTAGGCTAATGATAAAAGAGGAAATATTTTATTTCATAACTGTTCTTCCAAAAGGAAGAACTTCTTGATATCTTACAACATTTCTCCTTAAGAGAGAAATTACTCAGATATTTAAATTACAAGAGAGATAGAGAATTATTGTGGGTGAATTCGATGATCCTATCTTCCTCTCTTCCTTCTACTTATATAGGCATATAAAAAGAAAACAATAATGACAAGGAGGACCTCTATCCTTTTTGGTTACGTAAGGGCACGTAATTTCTTCAATCAATGTACCCGTGAGTGGGATCCAGTTCACGTGAATCTTCCTCGATAATTTCCTCTGTAGAAATAGAGTTTTGTCGGTATATTATTTCTTGTCTACATTCGTCACATGTGTGATTTTCTATTATGCCCGTCAGCTTTTGGCACAATAATTCCTTAGTGGTTGGTCCCGCATCAACTTTATTAAAGATGATTCTTTGTTCTAATCTTTCAAGAACTTGCTTTTCATGGACGGGTAAAGGCGTTCCACTATAGCTAGTAATTATACTGTTTTGGCTGTAGTAATTAACCTTTTTAAAACTTCCTATCGTAATTTGTTGGAGGTCTTGAAGGATTCTTAAGTATCCATTAACTCTAATGGAAACCCAATTACTGATGTCTTCTTGTTCTTCTTTAACTTTTGATGGAAGAACATTTCTTACTTTGGCAAGATCAGTTTCTAAAAGATGTAGGGCAAGATAACTCTTTCCTTGATACCAATGAGGGAGTGTAGAAGTACACTTGATGTATATGTTGGCATCTTTGGCAGCTGCAATCTTTTTTCTAAAGATTTTTATGGCTTTTTTCATTCCTTATGGAAAAAGGTTTATTTCTTGCAAGTTTGCAGAGGGATAGATATATTTAATCAATCCGGCGGAAAAAGCCGAAGAAATTAAAATTGAATCTGCTCCCGGACAGAAGACGAATAGGCTTTTGGTGTTTTTGTCTTCTGTATAAATAGATTCGACTTCGAAATCTTCTGGACTAACAGCTCTGGATTTGGACCAAATCATTCGAAATTCGTTGAGTCCGATGAGATCGGCTTCTTCTTTTTGCTCTTCAATCTTTCTTTCACGGTATGTATTAGAAAAGATTGCAGGCTGTTTTTTTCTTTTTCTTTTCTATAGGCATAGGAAAAATAGTGACCTTTAAATGTATCTCTTTCTTTCCGAACTGAGCGGAATATCTTGTGGCTTCTTGCTGAGCTTGCAGCAATGATCCAAATTTTTTGAACGGAACTGATGAGTGTTGGATGTATTTGGATACAATAGCCCAGTCTTCATAAATTCCTCTGTGCTCTCCATAAAAAATTACATAAAATCATGATTTATGATTTTCAGGAGATGTAACTTTCTGAGCATAGGTTGGTCTCACATTAATAGTTTTTGGCAAACTATCAGCCGTGAACGGATTTGATTCGTCTTTACCGGAGCCGTTTGCTTCCGGACTAGATGATGATTGTGGCTCATCATTTGCACCTTTCATGCTTTTTCTCAAAGCATCAGGGATCAACGGACTTGATGTTTCTTTACCTTTAGCCGTTTGTAAAGGAATAGATTCTGTTTTTAGACTTTTGTCTTCCTGTACAGAATTTACAGTTGTAGCGTTAAGATTTTCATCATATAACACAATTTGTTGTTGAACAGCTTGTAATTCTATCAAAATAATTTTTTATTTTAGGCGTAATGCCTTGAGTTCTTCATCCATCCCCTTTTCTTTTAATTTTTTTTTTAATTTGAAGTTATGATTTTTGAAGAAGAGATGCATCATATTTATAGAAAAAGATTACATAATTGCTTACGTTTGGAAGTCACATGTTAAACAATCAGCTAACACATTTTTTGACTCTTCGAGGTGTTCAATATCAAAAGAGTATCTTGAAAATCATATTTGCCATCTGACAAGACGTCCTTGCTTATTATCTCCAGAAATTTTTGTTTTAAGGAAATAAGTGAAATTCTTATTATCTGTCCTGACTAGGAATTTTACAGAAGTGAGATAAATAGAGAATTTTGAGATAGTGTTTTTTACAGCAAGTAATTCTTTTTCATTGCTATGGTAATTTTGTTCTGCTGGTTTGAAGCTTCCTAAAGTATACTTGCATATTTCTTCTCTTTTAGCTGTTTTAGCTTTCAAAATTCCTCCCTAAAAGTCGTTTGAGGCATCGGTTTCAATTATAAGAAAATCCTTATCCATTGGAAGATAAAGTTTTGGAAAACTCATTAAGTTTTTCTTTATCTTTTTAATGTAATCTGTATCGGATTGTTTCCATTCCCAAATATAATCCTTTTTAATTTTAATTGTAAAGGTTTTCTAAGCTCTACGAGCTTTGGAATGTAGCTTTCTACATAGGTTAGAACACCTAAAAATCTTTGAAGATGTTTCTTATCTTCAATTGTGTCTGGGAATTTATGCAAATTTTTCAAGATATGTTTTTGTGGACAATGAGTTCCTTGGTCTATTTCAAGACTTAAAAAGTTTATCTTTGTTTTAAAGAGATTAGCCTTCTTTTTTGACAAGATTATTCCATATTTTTTAATTGTTTTTAAAACTGATAAAACATGAAAATAGTGTTTGTCTTCAGAGTTTGAGAAAACTATAATATCATCAACATAGACGGTACAATAGTTTTCTAATCCCCTTAGAGCATTTTGCATATGTCTTTGAAATATGCTTGGAGCCTATTTTAATCCAAAAGGAACTATCTTCCGTTGATGACCATCTGGACATGTGAACGCCGTTAAAAGCTGAGATTCTTCATCTAGCAATACTTGCCAGAAACCACTTTTGCAATCGAAACTGAAAAAAATGGTTTTTCCTCTTAAGAGGATTAATAATTCATGCATGCAAGGAAGGTTATGGCTGTCTCCTTTGGTGACTGTATTGATTGCTTTATATTTTACAACCATACGTTTTTTTTCTCTTCTTTTTTCAGCCTCATTTTCAACTAAGAATGATGGAGACATATGAGGAGATTTACTTGGAATAATTAACTTGAGATCAAGTAATTCTTTAATTTGTTCATTAAATTCATTTCTATCATGTGGACTGTATTTCATGGGTTTTACCCTGATTACGGTTTTTGGATCTATTAATTCTATTGACGCTTTCATCCATTTTTTGGATTTTTCTGGGTCGATAGGGTTTTCTGAGCAAACCTTTTCGAGTAAAGCTTCAATTTTTTGATATTTTTGTATTTCAAGAAAATATTTTTCTTCTGGTTTTATAACTTCTTGAGTTATATTGGTACCAGGGATTTGTTTTATTTTTTAATCTTTTTTCATTGGTTCAAGAAATTCAGGTTTTCCGATTTGAAAAGATTTTGTTATTTTCTTAATCAAAATCATTTCTTGGTTAAGATGAAAAGATATTCTATCTAACCACTGGGTAAAAGGCCCATATAATTGATATAAATTATTTCCAATGAGTAAATCTATTCCTGAGTAGGAATAACAAATGGTTGTCCTGAAAAATAGACAATAAGGTTTCTACAAACCCTGTCTAATTTGATGGTTTCTTGATTTGCAATTGTTACCTTGATATCTTTGGGAGTGTTCTCCCATAAATCTTCAGAAATAACGTATTTGCTTGCAACGCAAAGACTTGCTCTTGTATCTACATAACAATGTAGAGTTATAGCTTTATAGCGTTTTAAGAAAATTTTTCCTTTTATATAAATGGAATTTGGATTAGTTTTATTTGAATAAACTAATTCGTTTTCTTTTTGAAGAGTTTGACAAAAATATGAATTGTCAGTTTTGCTCATTCTGTATTGTCTGTAGTTGTTTCAGAGAATGAGTCATACTTTATTTCTAAAGAATATACTTGCATATAGCCTTCAAAAATGTTTTCTGAAGGAAAATATCCTTCATTTTCGGCTTCTAAAATGAACTTTGTTTTTTCTGGAAATTTTTGTTTATTGGAACATTCGTTGGCATAATGTCCTATTCAGAGCATATCCGGTAACGACATTTCTTTTTTCCTTGAGAGCAAACCTTTGGTTTTTCGTTAGAAAAGTATTTTCCTGAAGTAAATTTTCTTTTCTTAGTTTTTCAAAACCTTCTTTTTATTTTATATTTTTTCTTATATTTCTTTTTGAAATATTTTTTGTCTTTGATTAGATCACAGCCAAAAGATAATCATGGTTCTTCTGTTAATTTTTTACAACAGCTTTTGTTAAATCTCTTTAACTACACTTACCCTTTACACGGCGGCAACGGCAGCGATGGAAGGCAAAGGGGCGACGACCTAAGTCTCAACCAAACCCCGATGGTGAAAGACGAAGATCTCTTGCAAGTTCTAGCGGTGGCAGTGGAGATGTGGAGGTGTAGCGGCGGTAGTAACTGGTCCTCCGACAAAGGCGACGACGGCTTGATTCTTGACAAGCGGAGCATGGCGGCGCTGCACAGCAGCCACTCCTGTAGTGGTGGTACCGGATTCCTGTGCAAAAGGAGGAGTTGGCCGGTGACGAGGTTCAAACGGTTACGGGCGGTGGCGGTGATGTAATGATGTTCATTATTGAAGCAATTGGAAACTTGAAGCAAGGAAACTTGAAGCAATTGAACAAATAGATATCGAAGGGGGAGATTGGTACCCAAATACGAGAGGGGAGACTCCAATCCATGCCTAGAGGGAGCGGAGAAGTGTCGTCGTGGCGGTGCTCCGACGGACTGCTGGGGTTTTTTATTGGAGGCATGTGCCTCCGTCTAAAGTAAAGCTCATCGTCATAGTCGCTCTCGGCTGTTATCCGATTTGCATAGATGGAACTGATGATTGTCGGGTCAGAAAAACCGTAATCATAGAAAGATGCGTCGAATCCATACATACTTATCTTCTTGCCGGAATTATTTCACAGCTGTCGTCGACGTTCAATTGCTTCAAGTTTCCTTGTGCTATTTATTGGTCAACAAATATCATGTGTGGATGATGAAGTAGGTTTGGATACTCTCGGAGGGAGAACTAGGGGCCAAGTATCATGTGTGGATTTATAATTTTTTTTATAAATTTTTGGTGTAAGGGGGTATTTCGGTCATTTCACAACCACTTAACAAAGTAATTTAACGTCCATCCAACTCATAGGCCAAATTTGTTACTTTTATGCAAACTATTAGGCTAAACATTCAGTTTCTCATTCATATGGGTCAAAAATAAAATTCGTGTAAACCAAAGGCGCCATCCGTGTAATTAATTCTTACATTTTATCTTCCATTTACTTTTGTTTGGTGTAACGCAAATAACTGTTTGACCGACAAACTAAGTTGACTTTCTCACATGAAATCATTTTTTTCATTTACTGTAATTAAATAAAACAATAACTACTCTTTGAATTCAACAAGTCACTACTCACGATCAGAAAGGAAAAAAAAATAAAGATGACCCCCTCTTAGACTATCCGTAACGAGGGGTCGAAGGCGACCATCCCCTCTCACGGTGGGGTGAAGACGACCATCCCCTCTCATGCTACGTATGAGGGTGAAGAATTTTCTATGCCACGTAGACACTAGTTTCTCTCACCATCACCTAGGTGTGTAATGGTGTGGTGAAGGCGACCATCCCCTCTCATGCTTGCAACGGCTCTTTCTTGCCTACTCCACACCCCGACGCCCGTGAACTCCACCACCCTCCCCCTCTCACGCCCACCCTCACCTCGGGTCGGCGTGGTGTTTTACGCCCGTAGTGGATGAGGTGGCACCACTCCCCCACTCTCACGGAGGTGTTACAGATAGTCTTAATTCTATATTTTTTCCTTCGTCAAGGGTTTTAAATTTCTTCCGACATTATTATTATTATTATTATTATTTCATATTTAAATATATAAAATGAAAAATATCTTTTAAAAAATATTCTTTTCTTCTAAGTTTTTAAATTAAAAAATCTACACCAAAAACCTAAAAAAAAATTTTACAACAACTTGATTTAACTTTATATCATACTTTAATTTAATCAAATTATTTTCATTAAATTATATTATACTCACTTAGAAAATGTTATATTGTACTTAAAAATATGTTGTATTATACTTGCATTCCCGTCATGCGGGGCTAAGTAGTTACAACCCTCATCAGTCATCCCAGAGGTAATTATCAATATTATAATTAGGCCCAAGAGCTCTTGTCTTATGCCCGTATTATTTAGGTTTCCCAAACTCCCCAAGCATACTGGAGTTAGCGGGGGAGCGTTTTCATTAGTTTGATGAACTCATCTATATCTACATCTACCGTTGACCATTTGGTGCAATGGTAGCCTCAAGACTTTTCATAGTGGAGGTCTTGGGTTCGAATCCTTGCCACAACAAAAAAGTAATCTGTGGTCAGGTCAGGTCAGGGGGTTTACCCAGTTGAGGGGTTCCTCCTGTGGTGTGCTTCCCTGGATATTCTAGGTGTTGTCTCGGGTAAACCCAATTATCCTATAATATCTAGGTGCTGTCGTTCAAAAAAAATCTATATCTATATCTATACTATCTAATAAATAAAGGTTGTAACAAGGCACTTGTCACTCTCCTATGTATCGTTAACATTTTTTTCTCACATCTCTCTCCTATTAATTATATAAATTTCTTTAATTGTTTTTATAATTTTTTATTTCTCTCCTCTCTGTTTTCTATTAAATAATAGTTATTTCTATAATTATTTTTATAAAACGTTTTTTATCTAAAAAAAGTAGGTTTTTCATAAAAAAAATTTATAAATTGAACATTTTTTTATAAAACATTTTTAAAAATTAACTATATAACGTTTCTATAATTTGTATTAAAAACTATGTAATATGTCACAAATATGTAAATTATTATTACTAAGAATATAACAGTGCATTTATTCAACCCGTTTAATATATCGGGTTTCTAACCTAGTAAGGTAATGTATAAGAAGTTGTGAATTGAATTATATAAGTGGGATTTGTAATTTAACATGATCCCAAATTGTTCGATTTTCTTTCAAAAAGTTGTTTATCCTTAATTTTATGTATTTTTTTTTGTTGATTTTCTTAAGTGAAGGTTATCACTACTAGAAAACTAGACTAGCAATTATCTATTTTGCTGGAAATATACCAAGGAATCACCGACCCAAAGCCTTTTCGAGAAAATATTTCCCCTCGTTTGTTCGGTAACGTTTTCCGATGGCTGTTCTGTCAAAAAATTATCAGTTTTCAAAAATGCACATGTCCCGATAACTAGGCTTTTCAGGAAATATTCCTATTTTCTATCAAAAAGATTTCCGAGGGACATTCACGCTTCTTTCCCTCACGTTCACCCTTAACACTTTCCTTCACCAATTCTTTACTTGTTGATGCTCAACACCAACCGGCCACCCTCCATGAACCACCACCTACATCACGAACAACCCCCCCCCCCCCCTTACTCCATTTCTGGTGGCTCTTTCCTCCACGGTTTGTCTCTTCATTTATGGTGAGTAGAACACTCCACTTGATTATTTTACTTGACATGTAGTTAATTTAAAGTTAACTATATAACGTTTCTATAATTTGTATTAAAAACTGTGTAATATGTCATAAATATGTAAATTTTTATTACTTAAAATATAACATTGCATTTATTCAACCCGTTTAATACATCGGGTTTCTAACCTAGTAAGGTAATGCATAAGAATTTGTGAATTGAATTATATAAGTGGGATTTGTAATTTAACATGATCCCAAATTGTTCGATTTTCTTTCAAAAAGTTGTTTATCCTTAATTTTATGTATTTTTTTTGGTTGATTTTCTTAAGTGAAGGTTATCACTACTAGAAAACTAGACTAGCAATTATCTGTTTTGCCGGAAATATACCAAGGGATCACCGACCCAAAGCCTTTTCGAGAAAATATTTCCCCTCGTTTGTTCGGTAACGTTTTCCGATGGCTGTTCTATCGAAAAATTATCAGTTTTAAAAAATGCACATGTCCCGATAACTAGGCTTTTCAGGAAATATTCCTATTTTCTGTCAAAAAGATTTCCAAGGGACATTCACGCTTCTTTCCCGCACGTTCGCCCTTAACACTTTCCTTCACCAATTCTTTACTTGTTGATGCTCACCACCAACAGGCCACCTTCCACGAACCACCACCTACATCACGAACAACCCCCCCCCCCCCCTTACTCCATTTCTGGTGGCTCTTTCCTCCACGGTCTCTCCCTTCATTTATGATGAGTAGAACACTCCACTTGATTATTTTATTTGACATGTAGTTAATTTGTTTTAAATTTAGGGTTTTCTTTAACATGTAAAGGATTTTCATTGGGTTTATGTATTTGTATTATTATTATTATTGGGTATTGTATAGGGTCTATGTATCTATATATGCATGTTTATGTATTTTGATGTGTACATTGATATACTTTATTGATTATGTGTGTAGAACACCCCACTTGGTTAAATCTAGGGTTTTTTTTAATGTGTACTAGATTTGTGTTAGGTTTATGTTTTTGTATTAGTTTAGTTTATTGATTGTATGTGACTTTTGTTATAGAAACTGATTATTTCGATATTTTTAACAAATCAAGATTGAATGACATACATGGGTGCCTTAGCCGCGAATTTATTGATGGAGTGGATGTTCCTTATCATTTTCCGAGTCCAGTGGTAGATATGTTGAAAGGAAAAAAGAAAATTTTAAGGGGAACCATTATTACAGTTAGGTGTACCTATTCCAAATGCCGAAATTTATACTATAAGGAGCTAGGAAATGTGAAGGCCGGCTTGTATAAACTCGGATTCATGTCTAATTGTTATATATGGTGGAACCATGGTGAACAAAGGTGTTCTACGACCTATCATCCTTTTCAAGTACCAAATACGGTTTATGATGATGATGATGTTAAGGGTTGCACTCAAATGGTGATAAATAATATGGTATATACACAGACAAAGGTAGAGGAAGAAGATAATCTGACAGTGAAGAGAGATTTTAAAATGTTACAAGATGCTAACGAGCCTTTGTGGGATCGCTGTGAAAATTATCCAAAACTATAAGTTACAACTAGATTGTTGAATTGGTAAGCATCTTGTAACATACCCGTCATAATCAATTACTTTCCATCATTAAAGATATGTTACCCAAGGATGAGAAACTACAGAGTAACTTTTATGAGACGAAGAAACAATTAAAAGAACTTGGCCTACCACACAAGATTCAATTTTTCAAAATCTGTTGCATGTTATTTTACAAAGATTATTCAAAGTTATCACATTATGAAATGTTCGGTGAATCTCGTTACAAAAGAAATGGTAAACAAGCTAATTTGATATTGAATTACATGCTAATTACTTCTAGACTTCAACAACTGTACATTTAAAAAAAAGACAACTAAACATATTGTGACACCTGTAAAATTTCAGAACCAAGAACTTAATTGTTGGGCTAGACTAACTAAGCCTAGTTAGGCCCAATAGGAACTCAAGCCCATTTGAAGCCCAATTTCACGATCCATATCTAAAACTAAGCACCCGATTCCGTTCATCAAACTCGTTACGCAATTCCTAACAATGTAGAAAGGATAAAAGTACATACGCGGTTTAGTATGTTAAAAGTTTAACACGTCAGACGACGGTTATCCCCAGATATTCGGCGTAACAGGTTATAAAAGGTAATAAATACTAATATTAAATATTAGTAGTATATGAAAAACCTGTTTAGACAATTATACACGAAGAGTGTGTACTTAAACGTTAAACCACGTAAGAGACGCGGTAATGAAACGTTAAAGTTACGAACATTAATGATACGTAAATTAGTATAATAGGTATTATAAATAATTATTTTTATAATACTATAAAGTACTAATAATAACCGGAGTGTTAAAACGCTAAAATCTGTCAAACGGATTTTAAACACACACTGTCAATTCGTATCGACTCGGATATTCTCCCGTAATATACTAAAACAAAATAAATAATTTGCATATTTATTTTAGTATTAATATTCATAGTATGAACTGGAAATAATTAACAGAAACAAGAATATAAAACGTTCACCTTAACGATTAAAGATGCGACCATGGCGCGTACAGACTCAGTTGACTGTTAAACGCGAGTTTAAATAATAAATATCTTTAAAATATTTATTTACAATTAATCTCCTAATCATTTTAAAAAATCATAATTAAAATTTATAAAGATGGGAGACGGGACACGGTGTTGACACGCGAAACTTGTAGGAGATCTACCCACTTAAAAATCTCATGTATATATACATATATACTAGCTTAGAACCCGTGTAATACACACAGGATGAAAAATATTAATACATAAAATTCTAAAATCTTTATGCATATATTTTACATATGTAAAAATGTATTACATATATACTAACGATAGAAAACAAAATTCAAAATATGTAAAGTTTAATATATAATTAGGTTTCGAAAATATGTTAATTACTATTTTATTTAATTTGATTTTCATTTACTATTTGGTTGAAAATAAAAGTTACATAATTATATTTTAAAGTTTCTTATAAAAAGGGTTAATTTAAAATAAATGTGTTTTATTAATATAATTAGTATTTTTTAAAACATATTATTATTAGAAGAAGAAAAAAAAAAGATAGAGGTGTATTTAATAAGAGAGAGAGGCAGGAAAAAAATGATAGGAATGGATATGGTGGCGACACGTGACATGAAAAACCTTTATTTATTATATAGTATAGATATAATTCATTTTTCTTCTTCATTTTTCCAACAATCACACACACACACTTGTGTGTGAAGAAGAGAGAGAGACATCGAGAGAGAAGTGGGAGGAGGGTCGGCCACCTCCGGTGGCGGCGCACGGCGGCATCCCACTTTTCCGACGAGTGCGAGAAGTGCCCAACCTCACCCGATAGCTCTCGTGGCCCTAAACGCAATGGTGAAACCGGTTTTTGCTACACCGCGGCGGCGATGGAGATATTCCGGCCAAAATCACTTTTCCGGCGACCCCCACAATTGGGGCTTTTGCTAGAAAAAGGTTCCTAAAGGTCTGATCTACGCATACGAAGAAGTTTGGGTTGAAAAAGTGAAGTTTTCCGGCCAAAACCACCAAATCCGGCAACTGCCCGGTTTTCCGGCGATGGCGGTGGCGGCGACCGGTGGATCTGGTGGAGCCCGCCGTGATGGTTCTATGGCCGCTTGAATCACCTCAATCGGAGTTCGTATGACCGAGTTATGAGCGAAACAAGTTTTCTTCTCGCGCCGTGCTCAGCTTTTCGTACCAAACCGCTTAGAATGGCTTGTACACTAAGGTATGACCCGAAACACTTATAGATCTATTGTCGGGGTAGTAACACGGGACCTAGAAAATTTGTCGGGGACGTCTTTTGAGAACATTTTCGGACACGTTAAAATGGGTTGTAATTATATAATCTTTTATATAATTATCAAGTAATTGAAGAATTTAAATATGGTTTTAGTATTAGAATCTAAAGTGTGGTTTATTGGATTATTGGTGTAATTTGATGTTGTAATTGAACAATTAGATATTGTCGGTTTAGCCAAAAACAAACGGGACTCTGCCCGATTTTCGTTAAAAATAAAGAACTTTGTTTCTACAACTTAGATGTCCTCAACATGGTTTGGGTTTAGATTTGAAACCGTAATGTTAGGGCACGATCCTAGTTATATTGTTGATGTTGACAACACTTGTTTGAACAATAGGAACCGTTTAGGATCATTGCGCCCACTTATTGTCAGTTGAGCTTGTGATATTATTAGCTGGACTTGAGGTGAGTTCATGGCCCCCTTTTTAGCTTTTAATGTTTTGTAAACATTGGCGGAGAAACATACTTATACAACATATTTGCTGACATATTTGAAAGCATGAAACATATTTGTTTAAACGTTTGATAACATGAACATTCTGGTTAACTCTTTGTGAGTTCACGGCCCCCTTTTCGCTTTTTAATGTTTTGTAAACTACAGGGAGAAACATACTTACATATCATATTTTACATTATCGCTCAATACATTTGGAAACATTGTTGTTTCATACACTTGAGAAAACATTGCAAACATTTTTATATGATAACAAGAAAACAAGACACTATCATTATGTTTACATGAGGGAACAATTAGAGAGCTCTTAAAGTCCCCCGAACATCCCCATCATTTGTAACTATTAGCTATAGACTTAGCCTAGGATTCTATGAATAGTAGTATTGGGGGTGACGCCCCCGGTCATGGTTAGTCGTGTTAACCGGCGATCTAGAGAGTCGAATGACCGCATATTGTCTTATTCCGTTCTCGTGGTAAAGCGAGGGAGGGGCATTCACTAGTCATGGTTTGGTTACGGTCTCATGTATGAACATATTATTTGTAAGCCTAGCTAGCATACGAATGGATCAACTATACTTGTTTTGTTTATCATATACGCTTGGAATAGGTTAACCACTCGGATTAAAACCCTAGAAGCCGAATAAGCATAATTGTCAAACCTCAAGTCGGTCCTCACCTACATAGTTCTAGGTCAATGTACTATTTCAATTTAGCATTTGTAATGGTGTTCAACACCTCAGCAGTTTTTATTTTAGCTTCCGTTGTTGTGTAATGTTACCAATCGTTGCAACCTTAGTTTATTTATTTATTTATTACTACATGAATAAATTTGGGGGTGTGACACATATGACTTGTCATCAGGATCATGAAATGAAAGCATGTGTGATGTTACATCCAAGTGATAGACATGCTTGGAAACATTTCTACTCGCAACATCCTAACTTTGCGACTGAATTCGAAAACGTTCGTCTAGGGTAATGCACTGATGGATTCAACCCAAATACTTTCAATGTGAATGCTTATTCATGTTGGCCAGTGTTTCTTACCATCTATAATAATCTTATTGAATGGCTTTGAAACAAACGTATGTTTATCTTATGTTATTCATTCCTGAAAAAAAAAAGCCTCAGACAGAATATAGACGTGTTTCTTAAGTCGTTAATATTCGAGTTGAAGGAGTTATATAAGTATGGCACCCTAACATATAATGCTTACTGTAAGGAATATTTCACGATGAAAGCTATACTACTATGGATTGTCAGTGTCTTCCCTGCCTTTTTAATGTTATATGGTTGGGGCACACACGGAAAGTTAGCATGCCCATATTGTATGGGTGATGTGGAGTCATTTCAATTAGAAAATGGAGGGAAATCTTGTTGGGTTGATTGTCATGGTAGATGGTTACCTACACGACACCAATTCCACAATGACAAGAACAAATTTGTGAGTAGGTACACTTTGAGAAACAATCCATCTCAGGTGTTAAGAAGCAAAGAAATTTGGGGCAGTTCCATAACTGTACGACAGTTTATGAAGGAACTCCATACCAATAAAAAGAGAAAAAGATCTCGGGGTTTGGTGAAACCGATAATTGGGTAAAAAGAAGCATTTTATGGGAGCTCCGATACTAGAAGTCGTTGTTAATCCGTTGCAACCTCGATGTCATGCATATTGAAAAGAATGTGTTTGAGAATCTTTATAACCCCGTTATGGACACATCTAAAATGAAAGGAAACGTAAAAGCAAGAAAAGATGTTAAAGTGTATTGCTCACGACTGGCTTTACACATAGTAACGCATGGAACCAAACTAGTAAAACCAAAAGCATTGTATACATTGACCAAACAACAATTGAAATCCGTTTGTGAATGGTTGAAGATGTTGAAATTTCCCTATGGATGTGCTTCAAATATAGGTGGTGCTTAAACCTTGAAGGTTATACCTTTCATAGCTTTAAGAGTCATGATTGTCTTATGTTTATACAACTTCTATTCCTAATTCCTTACGTGCAATGATTCCATGTTCCATATGGAATGCAATCACAAAGTTGTATACTTTCTTTTGTTTAATTTGTTCAAAACAGTTACACATAGAAGACTTTGAAAAAACTGCAAAATTGTGTTGTTGTAACCATTTGCAAGTTGGAACAAGTATTTCCACCTGGTTTCTTTGACTCAATGGAAAACCAAGTGATATATTTGATGCGTGAAGCCATTCTTGGTGGCCCTGTCCAATTCGATGGATGTATGTTTAAGAAAGGATTCTTGGGTCATTGAAAAAACAATCTGAAAAAGACAGAGGTCAAGGGGCTTATAGTTGAGTCATATATGGTAAATGAACTATCCAAAAATTGCACGTTATATTTTGATCCACAAATAGAAAACAAGACATAATCGTGTGCCAAATTTTTTTGCTCCCGACATTCCTTCTAGTTCGGCTAGCAACAATGAACTAAACATAGTCAAGGAAGCGTCCGTCAATGATGGTCTAGTTTTCTGGTAGTGTATTGATTATGAAACTAAATTATATATTTATAATCATGGTTGATAGATTTGATTTAATTTTAGCTAATATCTTGGTAAATGTTCATTCTCAGTTTCTTCATGGTTGCAGCTGTGGATCTAGGAATTTTTTCCAGGGGATTCATTGTTTTTAGATGATCCAATTTCATAGAGTCAGACATAAAAAATTTCGGTTTGGTTCGGTTCGGTTCGATTGTTCGGGTCGAGTAAGGTTCCACCTTCATCCCTACCCAAAATAACAACAAATTTTCAATCTTTTCAAGATTTTAATTTCTAGGTCTACATCAACACATCATTCCACTCCAAATTCACATCTCAAAATCTGATCTTGATTAGTTTTCTGGGTTTACCATATATTTTTTAAGGAGTTTACCCCAGTTTTTCTATATAGCTTTCTACTACAATTTCAAAACTCAGAGGATTCCGGTGAACCCCCGGCCCTATGTAAATCCGCCCTTGCATGGTTGCTATCCCCTAGAACATTCATTCTAATATGTGAAAAATAGGATAACTCTTATAAACATGGATATATTGTTTGCCTAATTGTTGTAAGATATTACCACTTCTCGTATCCTTATGTTCACCCAAACGTTTATAGACTAATTACAAGATAATGTATAATTTCTTTTTTCATGTTGAAGACTATTTTTGGAATAATTACTTTTATTTTTTGTGTTACAAGTTGTATGAGGGACTGGGATTGGGATTAATAACCGGTAAAGTAAAGTCATTTGTGGGGTTGGTGGTCCAATAGTAGAGGAAAATCCTCTTGGAACATCAAGGTTTAAAAAGGTCATTGATTCAAGTCTCACTCCCATAACTTTAAAGAAATTTGCCTTTAAAAAAAAAGTAAAGACATTTGTAAAGATTTAAGAATTGAGCTGATGCATATGTAAATGCAATTTGATAAAATTGAATGGTGGTCTATGTTAATGTTGTGACATGGTTATTATAGTGTCAATCTGTAACACCCATCATGAATATAAATGATTACTCCTTTAACCATCATGACTAATTATAATTCTATTTCTATTGGTAATGGATAATTTGAACATAATAAAAGCCCCGATTTTAATGCCTGAGTCCAATATTTTAGAAATTCATCCTTAATTCGATGCAAAGTGGCTACTATCCCCTCTTCCTATCTAGGTTTGGTGGTGAGGGCAAATATGAATTTGGCTAAAAGTTGGAGGCCCGCCATTGATGTTTTCGAAGCTAGGTTATTAGTTTGGAAGGCAAAGAATCTGTCTATCGGTGGTCGAGTAGTTTCAATCTGGTTCGTTCTCGATAGCCTCCTGGATTATTTTTTCTCTCTTTTCAAAGCCCTCGATATAGTGATCAAAGGCTTGGAAAGAATCACAAGAAACTTCCTGTGGGGCGGTTCAGGGAACACTCGAAAGATTAACCGGGTGTGTTGGTATAGAGTCTGTGCTCCAAAATCTGCAGGGGGATTGGGGTTAGGGTCCTTAAAAGCTCTTAATCTCGGCCTCCTTGCAAAGTGGTGGTGGAGATTCAAAACAAAAACACACGCTCTTTGGAAGAATGTTATTCAATGTATTCACAAGCCTATCCGTGAAAATCTATTTATTCCTGGAAGACGGGATATCCCGGGCACTTGGAACAATATAAAAAGGACTGAATCAACCCTGCTCAAACTGAATGTTGACTTGAAAACACTGATAGAAGAAAAGGATGGCGAGTGGAATTGGGGTGGTGATGTACAAGGTGTTTTCACGGTCAAATCGATGCGTTTGTTCCTTTCCAATCTTAATCTTCCTTCAACTAATTTCGTTTTAGATTGGAGTACTTGGGTTCCCCAACAGGTAAACATTTTTGTTTGGCGTTCCGAGCTCGATAGAATTCCCACTTTGTCGGCTCTTACCAAAAGACAAGTTAGCCTTGATTCGTATCTATGCCCTCTTTGCCTTCAAGTATCGAAACTGCTGAGCATCTTTTTACCTCTTGTTCGTATGCTTCTATGTTACGGGCTTTCATTAGTTCATGGTGTCATATTCCCCCTATTTTTTCTTTTTCGATTCGGGATCTTTTGGGCTTATTTAAAAACGTTTCAACCATTCCGAGAAGAAGAAAAGCTATCCAGGCTATTATTTACTCGGCTATGCGGAGTCTGTGGAAACTAAGAAATGGGGTTGTGTTCGGTAACAATAGGGCGTCGATTAATTGGCTTTTTGAATACCTCAAAAGTACAAGCTTTATGTGGGTAAAGAATAGATCGATTATTAGGTCTATTGAGTTGGATAATTGGTGTAATTTTACAATTTAACTTTCTGTTTTCTTTCCTTTCTGTTCGGTTTTTTCCCTCTGTTGTGGTTCCTAGCTTCTTGCTAGTGTGGTTTCTTTTTTATAAAATTCTGCCTTCCAAAAATAAAAAAAACACCGATTTTAAAAGCACATAATAAATCAAGTAATAAAAGACCTGATTTTAAAATTTTGCTTTAAACCCCCTCAAATGGGTATAGCCGCTATCTTTCCCTCTTTACCCTACGACGTCCATGCTTAAAAACTAATTTGACCGAATATATTCCTTTTACAATCTTCCCCATAATGTTTCATTATTTAACTAGGTTAGAATCTCTTGTATTAAACAGGTTGAATAAATACAACTTGTTGTAAACCAATAATTTCTATTAAGATTTGTATGTTGGATATTATCAACAATTGGTGAAATAAAAAATAATAAAAACTTAAGAATTATAAATAACAAATAGTGAATATTTAACAATTATAAATAACAAATAATGAAGATTTAATAAATATAATTATATATTTTAAGATAAGATTTAATTGAAATATTCTTATGATTTAGTAAGTTTTAATAAAATATTAGAATAAACTTTAAATATTTAATTATTTAAAATTATTATTATTTAATATGAGAGATGCGGGAAACAAAAATGTAGAATTCATCAAAAGTCGACACATTGCGGATAAAGTTTTATTTATTATATAATAAGGATACAATTGTTCAATTTAAATTTAAATTTAAATTTAGTAATCATTAAAGTGCATCATCACTAACATCCCAACTCATGCTATAAAAAGTTGTTAATTATGCTTATGCATAAAAATTCTTAAGGGTTATTTTTAGAGTTTAAGTTCTAATTTCTTTTCCAATCTTTTTTTATCATCAATCTCATTCATTATTTAATTTTTTGTTACCAATTTAATTCAATATCTCACAAATATTGTTTGAATAACATAAATCGTGTCCTCAAAAGGAAATTATGATGGTTAAATGGTGTGTCTCATAATCAAAAAGTTATAAGTTTAAATCTTATAAGATGTATATATAGTGTATTTATCCTAGAATATAAATGATAAAATGAATTAATAAATACTGAAAATTGAAAGCAATTCTCAAGGTACAATGAATGAAGCCACTAAAAACTTGTCACGGATTCAGGGGAATTGCAATTATTGGGGAGAAGAACTTTAATTAAATGATACGTTATTGAGGTGGTTGAAACATATGACTATCATTATGGCCTTTGACCGTTGTCACCGGTGGAATTTTGCAATTCATAACCTTTTTTTTTTAATTATTTTTTTAACGTTTAGGCCCCCATCAAAAGCCATGTTTGACTGTCAGGGGTGAACCGGTATTAATCGTTTTATGAATCACCTTAGATATTTATATAATGAGCGAGGTTTTAAATTACATGATGCGGGACTATGACGTGTTTAAAGTTTAAAGTTTAAAGGGGATGGGATGGAAAATTAACATAAGCCTCAAATTTAATACCGACAAAATGAGGCGTGTTTTACTAAACGGGTTGAACATGACACAACATGGGAGGTATATCACGACCAGTGACCTATATATATGACATGTTTAATTAAACGTGTCATTTTCTTAAACTATGTTTGATAAACGGGTTACACAGACACATTTAATATGATTAAATGTAATCAGTTCAATAACATGAGTTACATGACACGACACGTTTAACACGATTAAATAAAAACATTTTAATAACACGAATGACGTAGCACGTTTAACACGATTAAAGAAACCAAGACACAACTAACAAAATAAAATAAAAGTTATAAAAATTAAAATCCACATTTAATTACAATATATTTAACTATTTTAAAAACTATATAACTATGTTGTTGATAAGCAGGTCATAAACATGTCGTGCCAACTTGTTAACCTATTACACGATAAGTGAAACGTGTTATGTATGTCATAAACAGGTTAAGTGCGTTGAACCCGTTTAGACACATTTTTATTCGTGTCATTAACGTGTCGACCCGTTTAAAACGCGAACTCGTTTACCCCCAAACACTAACTCATTTAACTTCGTGTCTAGATATGTCACCTAATACCAACCTGATACGGTTTTCTTGTGATAAAAAACAGTGGCGGATTTAGAACAAAAGTTCAGGGGTAACGAAAATTTTTTTTACCGTACTTTCATGTAAATGAAACAAAAAATTTTTTGACGGGACTTTTATGTAAACAAAAATTGTTTTACCATACTTTCATTTAAATAAACCTAATACCTCAAAATCTTTAATAAAATATGGGAACTTTTTATAATGTATCAGGTTTTTTATAAAATTTTGGATTTTTTATTAAGTGTTGAGCTTTTAAAAAAATTTGAGGGGTAACGTAATTTTTGCTCAGGGGTAACATAAGGGGTAACCGAATACATAAAACCGTAAAAAAATTTTTGCATTACGCGTAAAAGTTGAGGGGTAGCGGAGGCAACCCCTACCCTAAGGGTAGGTCCGCCCCTGATCAAAAGAACATGTTATCGATTAATTCACATGAGCCCATCAACAGTTTCCAACTAGTCTAAACTACACACACACACACACACACATATATATATATATATATATATATAGGGGAAGGATCATAAGAAAACTCATTGTTCATGAGAAAGCCAAAAAACTATTTATTAAAGGTAAAAAAAAATAATAAAAAAAATCATAACTCAAAATATAAATCAAAAACTAAAAAACCGCTTCGGATGCATTGTTCCCTATGTCGTCCTCTTTCAAAAAAAAAATCAGCGCCCTACTACATATGTGTAGTAGGGTTAGCTTTTGGGTTTAGTTTAGCTTTTAGGTTAGGTTTTTTGGAGGATGAGGGTTTTAGGTTTTTGGGGGGTGGGTGGGGTGGGTTTAGGTTTTTGGGTGGGGGTGGGGGTTTTAGGTTTTTGGGTAGGGGTGGGGTGGGGGGTTTAGGTTTTTGGTTGGGGGTTAGGTTTTTTGGTGTACTACACATATACAGCACCTTTAATGAGTAGTTTTTTGGTTTTCTCATGAAAATGAGTTTTCTAGTGAACTCATACTAAGTTAGTGCAAAAGCACTTACCTTTTGAATTCAAAGATCCCGTTCCACCTTCTCTATGGACAATTTGATTACCTAAACATATACACCTAGTTTAGTAATCTATCACACATCAAAATCATATTTAAATATATATATATATATATATATATAGGGTAAGAATCCAATCAAAACCCACTGTTATTGTCAAAACCCAAAAAACCCTACAAAAATTGATCCAATCAGCAATTTTTTTACTTTAATAACATTATTACACGAATTCAACGTCATGATCTTTTTTACATTTTTTGAAATTCGTAAGTGTAAGAAAGTTTAGGGCGTGTTTGGGATTACTTATTTTAAGCTCCTTATTAACTTTTGTAAAAAGTTATAAACAATTTTGAAAAGTAAGTTCCCCCTTACTTCTTAAAAACTCTTTTTCCCCCTTTAAAAAGTTAAAAAAAAGTAGCAAAAGTCACATTCTCTAAACACATTTTTAACTTATAAAAGTTAATAAGTAGTTTCAATAAGTAATCACAAACACCCCCTTACACTGGTGTAAATTTTACAACATTTATTTTTTTTGAAGGAGGGGAGGTTTAGGTTTTTGGGGGGTGGGTGGGGTGGGGTGGGGGGTTTAGGTTTTTGGGTGGGGTGGGGGTGGGGTGGGGTGGGGGGTTTAGGTTTTTGGGTGGGGGTGGGGTGGGGGGTTTAGGTTTTTGAGGGTGAGTTAGGTTTTTGGGGTGTACTACACATATGCAGGACCTTTAATGAGAAGTTTTTGGTTTTCTTATGAAAATGAGTTTTTTCATGAATTCAACCATATATATATATATATATATATATATATATATATATATATATATATAGGGGCCGGTTATCGTACAAAGTGTTTTAGCGTACGAAGTGTACGAAGGCACCAGCATGCGACACGTGTTAAGTAGGCGAGGGGTAAATGCGTCCGCGTTATAATCACGCATGATTTATAATAACATATGACCATAATCACGTAATCACAAATGTTATAATCATGACCATAATCACGCATGCTATACACATGACCATAATCACGCATGGTATACGCACAGCACATCGACGTTTTAAAAAAAGTCATTTTTTTAATAAAAGTATAGCAAGAGTATACTCAAATTAAAGAGAATAAAATGCTCGATTTTATGGTGTAATTTTTTTAAAAAAATAATGTCGTATAAAAGAGTTATGCTTGTTTTAAAAAAAATGGTGGAACTTGTAAAAAGTCAACAAATGTAGGCTATTCCAATTTTACCCTTTTCAGAATTTTTTCACACTTAAAACAATCACATTTGATCTTAACCATTGATTTCCTAGATCAACGCTTCAAAATACTTTCTACGCTTCTCAACAAAAAAACACTTTGTATTTAAAACTTCCGCTCTCTCTCTCTATATATATATAGGGGGAGGTTCAAATAAGAAGTAGTTTGTCGCTAATAAATATAAGAAATGACCAAAACGCTAAGAAAAGATATCAAACGACCTCCGATTGAGCTCATTTCAGCGACGTTGGAACCGTCCCGTCGAACTCTACCATCTTAGCTTTTAGAGTTTAGCTTTTAAGGTTTAGATTTTACGTTTGAATTTTAGGGTTT
The DNA here is from genome assembly GCA_023525975.1 of Smallanthus sonchifolius. Taxonomy (NCBI): domain Eukaryota; kingdom Viridiplantae; phylum Streptophyta; class Magnoliopsida; order Asterales; family Asteraceae; genus Smallanthus; species Smallanthus sonchifolius. The sequence goes on along the minus strand of CM042018.1, from coordinate 16,979,024 downwards.
TAGTCTTATGTTTTAGCCTTAGGGTTTAGCTTTTAGAGTTTAGATTTTATGGTTTAGTTTTTTTTTTTAGGGGGGGTGGGGGGTTTAGGTTTTTGGGGGTGCGGGTAGAGGGGGGTTTAGGTTTTTGAGTCCAAGTTAGGGTTCGATGAGACGGTTTCAACACCGCTGGAATGAGCTCAATCGAAGTTCGTTTGACCCACTTTTTAGCGTTTTTAGCGAAAAACCACTTATTAATATAAACTTCTCATATATATATATATATATATATATATATATATATATATATATATTAAACCATATTTCATAAGAAAACCCTAAAACTGTCATCCACTTGTTGCTTTAATCTGAAACACATAAGATGTTGCCATGTGTCTACCTTATTATTTTATATGAAAAAGGCATAATAGTTATTTAACCCACCACATAAAATCCAGATTCATTAAGAATCTGACATGTGTCACCTTCTCTCTACAATTAATTTCCCCCTTTTTTAATAAAAAAATTCCCCTATTTTTTTAAAAATCTTGATAACTTTTTTTATTTTATGTTATTTTTTTACAAAAATTGCACCATTAAACTTTTTCATTTTTCTCTTTAATTCCATTATAGTTTTGTCGTTTTTTTCAGACGTCCATAATTACATTGGTGTATATATGTAGGGTTAGGTTAATGAGAGAACCCAGTTTAATAAGAAAACTAGAGAACCACTAAAAAGAGAAGAGGTGGAATTTTAAATAGAAGGGGTAAAATTGGAACTTAAAATATATAAATTTTTAAACATTTCTATCTTTTGTATACGTTATTATTATTTTTTTTTAAATTGCACCATCAAATCAAAAATTTCTTTATCTTTCATTTGAGTATAAATAACTGATGTCGTCCAGACGGTCTATATAAAAACTAACAAAACCTAGCCTAGACTCCTAAGTAATAAATGGAAAACCTATGAACTAGACCGCACTGACAGGCAAGTGTACCTATCGAGTGTAGCACAGCTTAAGGGTAAACCTAGTTATCGAACCCTAGAGACACTACGATAATAATACTAGACTCTGACTCGGACTAAAGATTGATTTGGTTTGGGGGGATTGACTACACTAAAGATTAACTAAGAATGCAGAAAACTAGAACGACTCAATCTATCCAAACTAAGAACTAAGGTAATATCAAGAGATGGGAAGAATACTACCTAGGTCAGAATCCTACTTGCAAAGTACCACTTCTACCGATTCTAGAAACTGTGATGGATCTGGGTTTCTAAAGATGACAACTAAAGACTACCTAGTGGATCCCTAATCACTCTCAGGGTGTCACCAACTAAGCTACCTAAAGATGTACTCAACTCACCAGATTGTTGGATCACTTCTCAGGTATTTCCAACTATGATAAAGTACCCAAATACACAGATTACCTCTCAGTCTCACTGTCCACCAATACACTCGAAGAATGCACGGGGTAATCTCAAGATAACAATTATGACACCAATAGCGACAATCACTAGACACCTAATACCGTCTTCTTCTCAGACAGCTGACACTCGGATTCCTAATGACCAAGACTAAACGACTAATTCTCACCTCTCGGGAATTGAACTAGGATGCACACTCAATTCAAATCAACAATCAATCACAATCCCTATGGTCACTACGTCTTGCAAACCACTCACAATCACAAACCCTAAGATCTATGACATAGACACGCATATCAAACAGGCAGATAACCATAATCAACGCAGGGAGTTATAATCAACCACATAATCAGACATGAGCATACATATTCATCACAATTATTAACTCAAATATTGCTTACAAAATCATTAGTTCATTCAAAATAACCAAAACCGATAAAAATCAATACTTTAACATGTATTCATCATGTGACCCAGGCAGTATCAGAGTTTTAGCCATAGATCATACTCAAAACAACTAAAACAGAAGTATTAAGCAAGAACATGGTATCAAACATTCAAATCAAGATCAAACGAAAGAGAATTGGAACCCGAAAAGCTATCTCTAACCACCTCGGATCCTAAAGCTCCAAACTTTCACTCCAATTAGCTTCTTCTCTCCCAAAATCGTCCTAGAACTCTCTTTGGACGGCAAAGGTACGAACTCCCCTCATAATGGCTATCAAAATCTATTTAATTTCGATTTTTGGGTTTTGCGGAAATTAGGTCTCTCGCATACCGCGAAACAATATGGCCAGGTTCCTCGCGTACCGCGAGGAACAAAATAGTCGCGGGCGTATCTGGCTTCCCTCACGTACCGCGAGAGTTTCTTCTGGGCTTCTCGCTTACCGCGAGGAGATGAAACTTCAACTTTTTGACTTTTGTTCTTCTGGCTTCATTCTCTTAACGTGGTACCTATCAACCTATATTAACAGTTTCAGTATTACCGATTACCCTAAGATGAATACCCACAAGATATCATGATTTTAATTCAATTGATTAGTCCTAAGTAACCCAAAGGGCTATTTAAGCTTTACTAGTTGACTGGTCTACCAAAACATCACTAATTAGACGCGTTTTCTATTATTTAAATCATTTAAACTCACAAGTAGATACAGTTGTACTATCATTTTCCATTTATAAACAGTTATTTCCAAGAACATTTTTTTTCAATTTTTTTAATTTTTTTGTATTTTTGAATTTTTATAAACAAGACAAACTAACTAGACACTCACATCCCCACACTTGAAAGACACATTGTCCTCAATGTGAATCAAAACACAACTAAAAATAAAAATGCAAAAATAAACAAAACAAATTGGAAGCGACTTAGCTGGTAATCATATATGCAAACAAATATGCAGCTTCGTTCTTCCATGTGTGCACCGTATAGCATTTCGGTCACGGTTGCACAGACTGCTGGGTTGCTTTTACAAATTGTGTATAAGTGATAATCGATCCCGCCCGGATGGAGATTGAGTACGGGCGGAATGATAAAACATGCAAAATAAACCTCACAACAAACGCACAGCATTAAACTAACTCAAATAAATTTAAAAAAAACTCACTGACTCAAACTAAAAATTAAAAGACTCAAGATAGATAGCATACAGAGAAATGTACTAAATGGGTGGCAAACACATATACATGAATGCCACAACAAGGTAGATCAACGGTTACGAACGGTTTCATGTTCCCCATGGTCGGTGGTCGGATGGTATGAATGATGATGGTTATGATAATGGATGATGACAGAGGTGGTATGATGGTGATAATGGATGGTGGATGGAGGAATAGAGGAGTCGATGCGGGTGAACGGTGAACGAAACCATGGGAAAACAAGGAAAAAGGGTGAATCCAGTACTCCCCCGCGTACCGCGAGAAACCAGGCGGCCACTCCTCGCGTACCGCGAGGGAGTGGCATTTAAGCCGGCCCCTATTTCTATCCGCCGCGTACCGCAAGGAACAGGGGCATAATCTCTCGCGTACCGCGAGGGCCATCCGGTGACAGAAAGTTTTGAGGGATTTTGTACTTAGAAAATTTTTGACCCTCAAACTTTTTTCACCCAAATTCTTTAAAAACCTATTCCAAGCACAAAAACATATGTAAAAATACCTGGAACTTCATTCCCGACGATTTTCCTCACCGAATCAAGCACGAATCCCTGCAAAACATGACACAAGCAAAACACACATACCGAAAAACACATGGACTCAAACCAAGTAATGCAAATAAACTCTACATCCCGAGCACTTGCCTGAGACTCAAACAAGCCTATCAGGAGGCTTCTCCTTAATCCTAACCGGAACCGCCTTCATCCTACGCGGCTTGCCGGTCCTCCACAGCCTCATCAAGCTCCTATCATACAATAGACCTCTATCACTCAGGTCCTTCCACCACATCTTATACCTACCCGGTCCGAAGATGATATGCATCAAATATCCTAGTAGCTTATCACTCGTAAACCTCCCCACACTTGGGGTTTTCATTACCCTCACCCTAGAGGAATCTCTTAACGCACGAGTTCTCTTACGGGGTGGCCTAGACCGAGGAACACTAGAACTATGGTCCAGCTCAGCAGCTCTCCTCTCAGAATGAATAACAAGGATGGATAAGGGCTCGAGTACGGGTATTTATAACAGTGTGGCCCCTAAACCTTCACCATGATCATCGGGATCCTCAACACTCTCCTCTAACTTCCCCACACTTGGGGTTTTTCCTATGATCTCATCAAATTCAGCTATCATCTCGAGCAGATCATCAAGCACCTCTTCGTCGTATTCATCCGACTCATCTAACAATCTCTCCAACGCTACCGCCCAATCAGATGGTTCTTCTAAATTTGGAGCGGGTTCACCAACTTCTAACATAGGATCAGAGTCCTGCTGGTAGTCCATGAAGGCATCAAGCATGCACACAAAGTGGCTATGCTCCCCAACTTCCTTCACGGACTGTGTGGCATCAAATATAACCGACTCATCCCCCACACGAAGTGTGAGTTTCCCATCATAGACATCAATTACTGCCTTGGCGGTGCGCAAGAATGGGCGCCCGAGGATGAGTGGGACTCTATCATCCACTTCTATATCCAGAATCACAAAATCTACAGGGAATATAAACTTGCCTACTTTCACTAAAAGATTCTCCACAATTCCCCGTGGATACTTGAGGGTCAGCCAAGGAAATGCTCATGCGCAGGCTGCGGTTCACCTAGGTCTAGCTGCTTATAGATAGAATATGGCATCAAATTGATGCTAGCACCTAGGTCGGCCAACACGTGGTTAAACGGTAAACTGCCCTGGAGACACGGAATCGTGAAACGCCCTGAATCTCCTAATTTCTCGGGCAGCTTGTTCTGCACCACCGCAGAGCATTGCTCACTAAGTGAGACTTTAGAGACTTCCTCGAGCTTCTTCTTGTTGGAAAGAAGATCTTTGAGGAACTTGCCATACTTAGGCATATGCTGGAGGACCTCTATGAATGGGAGATTGACCTTGAGTTGTTTAAATATATCAAGGAAGGTACTGTATTCCCTAGCGTTCTTATATGGCAGGACTCACGCTGGGTAAGGAATACGACTCAAGTCAACCCCGGGGGACTTCATCTCCACCCCCTTCTTCTTCCCCACTGCCCTCTTGGCAGGCTTCTCCATCTCTATCTCTTCATCCGCCGGCTCTTCTTCTTCTTCTCCCACCGGTGGGCTCTCCCTTTCTTCGACCATCTTAGCATCGACTGCAGCAAATCAAGCTCTCCAATCTACCTTCTTCACTTCCTCTACTAAAGGTATGCCATACTCAATTGAGTGGGAGTCATCCTCTACAACCTCTTTCTTCTCCACACTCCTAACTGACACGGCCATCACTGAAGCGTTGGAACTTGAAGATGGACCTCCCTGTCGATCTTTCAAGCTTTGAGCGATGTCTCCTACCATGCGATGCAGATCCTGGAATGCCGACTGTTGATTCTTCAAGAGAGTGTCATGGCTATCCGATATCTGCCTAGCATCCCTATCATTTTGCACTAACTGAGCAAGCAGCTGTGTCTGACTCTCTATCATCTCTTCGATCTTCCTTGTGTTGACACTACTTCCTAGACTTGCTCCCCCTTCAGCTCCTCCATACTGCTGCTGGCGGGCATTAAACCCAAGCAGGTTATTTCCAGATCTCCTTCCTGAGCCATAAGTATTGTTGTTATTATACCCTCGGTTCTGGTACAGGCTTCTAGCATAGCTCACATGCTCCTGATTATTTATGGGGCAATCTCGGGTGTCGTGGCCTCCCCTGCACACTTGACACCGCTGAGCACTGAGCTTCAGCTCCTTAATCTCGTTAGCCATTGAGGCGAATGCAGCAGCCACTCTAGTCTCATGAGTGACCTGATGCACACCTCTAGGAGAAGAGGTGGGTGCTTATCACACCCCAACCGACGGCGGATTATACGTCGGGGCGGACGCGGTTGTTCAATAGCACAAGGTTAACTATTAAAGTTTCGATATTTCATTAATGAATAATTTAAGATTCAATACAAGGAAGAATAATACGAATACAACATTTAATTTAAGTAGTCTAGGTCCAAAGCATCCTATGTGATCACGAATAAGTCTCATGATGTAAACCTGAAACATGTGAAAGAATCTGTCAACTACAAAATAGTTGGTGAGATATAAAGGTTTTGACACAGTTTAACAAGTATTTGAGAAGAATTACAATTCACTATGATTCATGCATTCTATAATGTAAGTATGAGAAAACAAGCATGTTAGACATTATCCATATCAACCCTCCAACCAAGTTTAGGCATAACCCGAAGGTTACCCTTATAAGTCTCAAGTTTAAAGTTTAATTCAGTAACAATCACCAAGGGCTCCCCCCAGAAGGGGTCAATCAATCAAGGTGGATTGGTCAAATACAATAGATCTATCACTGTTATTATAGGCTTGATCAAAGTTAATGAATATGCTAGTTTTAAGTTTAATCTAAGCATATAAGTCTCAAGTTTAACATAAGAATAAACACGTAGTCATAGTTGTACAAGAATTGTATAAGTTTAAGAATTTTGAACATGTTTCACCCCAAAAGCATAGAAAGGAAAAAGGGGCTAAGTATACTCACTTGGAATGATGAAGAGTATCCGACAAGATTTAGTGTAGCAAGACTTTGAGGGAGAATATCCTCACAACAAACCTAAGAATACAAGTCTAAAGTTTCAAGTTTGATCCTATAAGTCCATGGCAAGTATCCAGGATTCTAAGATTGACTAGGGTTCCAAATGGGAGACGGGAATGATTGTGTTTATAAAGTTTAAGTCAAGTTTTAATAAGGTTTTGAATGAGTCATACTAGGCTTGGATTTCAAAGTTTAAATAAGTTAATAGTTTAAAATAATTATTGTTTAAAATAATTATTTAAGATAAGGATTAAAGATAAATATTAATTATTTTAAAAGTAAAATAATTATTAAATACAAAGTATTTAAAGACTAAATGGTGATTAAGGATAAATAATAAGTATTTAAGAATAAATAATTACTAAGGATAAATAATTATTATTTAAGAAAAATAATTATCCAAAAGAATAATCACTTTATCTAAAAATATAAATCATTCAAGATTTAAAGTATTTACCTTAAAAATGTGGTTATAAGTTTAAATAATAATAAGCATTTATAAGTTTTATAAAATGTTAAATAGAACTTATTATAAAGTTTAAATTATAAGTTTAAAGTTTAAATAAAATTATAAGTTTATAGATGTCTTAAATAAAACTTCTTATAAGTATTTTAAATAAAGTTTACAAGTGTTTTAAAGTTTCTACTTTATTTTATAAAGTTTATAAGTTTATAAACATTTAAAAAAAATAAGTAAGGTATATTTATTCCTCCTGTTTTAAATTTATATAAACAAATAAGTTTATGTTTATATAATATATAAGTTTTATAAAATGTATAAGTAGGTAGTTCATTAAATCTAAGTTTCTGTTTTTATAAGATCATAAGTTTATAACTTTCTAATCTTAATAACAATGTATATTTATTTCTTGTTTTAAATAAACAAGTCTCGATTTAAATAGATAAAATGCAAAAATGCACAAGTTTATAAGTTCCTGTTTTCTAAATAATATATAAGTTTTATAAAATTTTATGATTTTATAAAAGTTATATAAGTTTCCCGTTTATTAAAGTTTATAATTATTATTTAAAGTTTTAAAACAAAAAGAATTTATTTACTTTAGAATTTAAATAGTAAATTAAGTTTTCTGTTTTTTTTAATAAAATTGTATAAGTTTTATAAAGTTTAAAAGTATCTTTTATAGATTTTAAGTATTTAAAACAAATACTAAGGATTAAATCTTTATAAGTTTTAACTAGTTTTAATTAATTAAAAATCGTTCCAGAATATAAAAGTGTAATTAAAAATTGTTTTTAAGTTTATAAAAGTTTAACATAATTTATAAAAATAATTATAAGATTTATACTGTTTTAAAAGAGTTTTTAAAAAAATCACGGAACCAAAACTCGGGCTGGCCGGATCAAACCCGGGCCACCCGAGTCACACACACACAGGCTTAGCCACCCGACTACGGGCTTCGTTGGTTTATATCACCGAGAAAGAAATTGATAAACTCCTACTCAGATCGTCCCAAATTCCCTGATGAACCCTAGAATCGGATTTCCCTAAATACGCATCGATTAACCCCCTTGTTAATGTAAATTGATAGGGGGTTAATGATTTACGAATGAAAACGAACAAGATAGTCATCGAAATTACCTGATTTAGTGTCGAATTGGGGGAGAACGGTTCTGAGCCTTCGGTCGGTTGTCCACAGGTTCGAATGGCGAATGCAGGTACCAATCGAAGGAGATGAGAGTATCAGGAGGGATGATATGATGTCGTTGAGCTGTAGCAACAGGTATTTATACCCAATTTCAAGATTTAATGCCAGATTAGGTGGGGGTTTACGGTTGGGTTTAAGCGGATCAAATCCGGCTTCACGCGTGATTACAGTTGGAATTGAGAGTTAAGGCACCTCGGGTTCGGGTCGCATGCGCGAAGGGATGATCGAGGTTCGATGAATCTAGCCGGAATCGCGATTTCGGACAAAATGGGTGGAAACCGGTTTGGGTGGGAGTCGAACCTGAGACTGGTTTCAGTCTCAGCAGTTTGGTCGAATTACAGCTTCAGTCCCTGAAGTTTCCAGCCTTTATTATTTCATGTTAAAACTTAGTTTTTTTTTGTTTAAAATAAGTTTCAAATAGTGACAGCTTTAGTCCTTGGACTTTTATAACTAAATAATAGGTTTTATTCATATAAAAATCCAAATAAGTTTTATAAGTTTTGTATTTATTATTTAAGAAAATAGGTTTTAAATAAGTTTTCAAGATTCAAATTTATAATACGCGTTAGGGTTCAGGATAAAGATAGGTCGGAAAAATCCAGGACATTACAGTCTCCCCTACTTTAGGAAATTTCGTCCCGAAAGTAGAAGGGTTTAGTTCAGGATTTAAGTCTATGGTACGCATAAAGATAATGAATAAAGGCACCTTACGTTCCCCGGTAACCCTGGGTTACTTTTAGATTTTTAAATAAGTTGTAAGGATGGGGATAAGATTGCGCTCGAGTTTCTAAGTTTTCAATGCATATGGTTATCAAGAGTTTCCCTAAGAAACTTATAGTTTTATTAAGATAGACGAAGATTCGTTTTCAAAAGCATTGGGGAGGATGACTGTTAAATTTCTATCCAAGATTTAAAGTGAGATGTATTCACTCAGGATGGATTCGATGATAGTTCAAGAATTTGAGTTTGTAGTCTAATACGTCTAAGGATTTGCTACGGTACCTAAGTTCCGTGGCTACCCTTTTACGATAAGTCTTAGATCATAGCACACGACAGGGTTTACTACGTCTTTCCATACGCAGATTTTTCATACTTACGTGTGCACCCGCAAGCATTTAAATCATCGTATAGTCTGCATAGGTCCTTCCGTTTGTGTGCGGATCAAGAAAGAGTACAAGAATTTGTTTAACTCACGACTAGAGTTTCCACATAAGAGTGATCATTGATTAAGGAGTCACTCAGAGAGAAGCGTCATTCAATGAGTAAAGAAAAGAATGTGAGAAGATTTAGAGTTTCAAAGTTTCCTCGTAATTGATTAAGAATACTTCAATCATTGAGTAGTTTAAAGTCTTTACACTTTCCTCGGGTTTGATCAAGAATACATCAAACCTTGAGTAGTTTAAAAGTCTTATACGTTCATCATGTTTGAATAAGCATACGTCAAACATGGAATAGTTTAAAGCCTTATACGTCCATCGTGTTTGAGCAAGAATACGTCAAACATGGAGTAGTTTAAAGTCTCATACGTTCATCATGTTTGAACAAGAATACGTCAAACATGGAATAGTTTAAATTGTGTTTGAACAAGAATACGTCAAACATAGGATAGTTTAAATTATGTTTGAACAAGAATACGTCAAACATAGAATTGCCTTAAAGTCTCTTAGTTTAGCTTCAGTGTATAGAAGTATACGATTCTGTTTCGAGTATAAAGCGGTTATCTAAACACTCTAATGTTTAAGAGAGGTGTGGGACAGTGTTTGGGACAGGATTAATCGTTATACGCTTTCTTACAGAAGATTCGGGTTGTCCAGAAGATTAGGTGGATCCCGATGTTTGGTTTAGATAGGAGTCAGAGGGTGTACTCTGCTAAAGAGAGTAATGTCCTCCTTCCTGCTAGTGTCTAGTATCGGAGTGAAGTTTTCTCGTATATATGGAATGTACGTTTATCAAGTCTTATAGGGTTTGGTTAAGATGGACACACAAAGTTTTCAAGTCTAAGAATCCAAGTATAAGTTTGAAAATAGGATAAGTCAGTTGAGTTTCAAGTTTCAGTATTAAGCTTTACATGATTCTTTATTGATCATGTTTTAGTTTTAAGAATACGGGATTGAGTATTTGCACAAGTTTTACATGACTCAAAAGTCTCTGACCTTATAGTTGTGTATACGAAGTTTAACGTGTATTCGAGCTTTTAGTTCCCGTTGTGATTTATAGTAAGTCTTTTACGTGACAAGAGTTGAATGAGGAAAGTCTCCTAGTATAGGGTAACGGGAAAAGTTTTGATAAGGTTTATGATAGTGTGTTTATAGATGATTTCTCGTTTCATAACAGCAGGTATAGTTTTCTTTTATATAGAGTGTAATTAAGATGTTTAAAAATGGCGAGTTGGACATTGATAAATAGTATAAGTAAGACTTATGAAAAGGTACGTATGATTGTCAAACGAAAAGTTGGTCAAGTTTAGAAGTGTGAAATTTATATAAAGGGTAAGGATCATAGTTGATTACGGCAGTGGTTCGTAAGTCGAGTTGTTTTAAAAGAGTGCTTACGAATTAGAAGGTTTGTTTCAAAGTTTATTCTTCAAGTGTGCGTGTGTCACTTAGGATTTTTATAGTTTAATGCAACGTTGTTAATTATCTCGTGAGTTATTCTTGACGGAAGTGTTTGGGTAAGAAGTGTTAAGTTTGTAGTGATGAAGAGAAAGTTAAACTAGTAGATGATGAGAAGATGAAATTTCAAAATAACTTTCATTAAACGTTTCAAAATTGGGACTTCTAGCCCTTACATAAGACATTCGTCATTAAACGGAAAATTAACATTAAGGAAAATAGGGGTTTCATGCACGCCTTAGATAGCTCTCCACTAAGAAACAAATTAATACTATCACAAGTACTGCTAGGGTTACCCGGATGGCAAACCTAGCCTCCGCTCTAGTGGTTTCGGTATGGTGCTCGAGGATTTCTCTGTCTTCCTCCAAAGTTACGATCTTTTCTTCCTGGATCCAGATTTGATTGGCCAGGTCATTGATCCTTTGGTTTAACAGGTCGTGCCGTGCCCTATGCTCTATCTCCCTCCTCATAAATTCTTCGGTTTCCAGAAACCTAGGAATGTTAGACACCGGGATCCCCATTGCCACGGCAGGTACTCCGGTATGCCTAGCCCTTAGGGTAGGGGTAGGTGCTAGGTACGGGTCCCTTGGTGGTGATGAGAACCGGTGGTGAAGATGAGGTGGTTGATAGGGATTCCTCGGTGGTGATGTCCTAGGGTTTCTGATCCAGTTGGTGTTGAGTTCAGCTCTTGCCCGTGCATTAGGATAAGAACTTGGTTGATACACCGGTGACTCGTTACTCTCTTCTCTGTCGGACTCTCCTCCTGGACGATACACTGGTGAAGAGTGTAAGTGGGAGTCCATTACCTAGCAAGAGGGAGAGTAGAAAGAAAGGTTGTAAGTAAGTTGATCAAATATATTCAAAAGTTTTTATACATAATACTGAGTTATCACAGTAATATTTTCAAAAATGGTTTTAATTGGAAGTTGATGGGCTAACGAGGAAGATTCCCGGAAGAAAGGGGTGGTCACAAGGACTCACTTAAGTACCCTATTCCCCTAGCCAGAACTTCCTCATGGGCCTACAACTTCTCTCAGTTGTTGTCACCGATGTTTGGGTTTATGGTACTATGTCAAGGTTCATTGTGGGTTTAGAGTCTTTAAACATGGAGCTTGTTTGTTCTATAGTAGACTTCTTCTTTGTTAATGTACTTTAGATTTTAAAGGACGTTAAGTTTTGTTTACAGGAACGGTGATGCGTAAGTTTTAAGGACGTATGAAGGTTTTGAGTTTTAAAAGTGTAACAAAGTTTTGAGTTAGTCATAAAATGAAGTTTGCTTGAGTGACGAAAAATGAAATGAGACACAAGAGTTTCCCCTTATGTGCCAAGTTTATAAAATAATGAAGTTTATAAAAAGACTCGTATGTCAATACGTAATTTTAAATGTGCTGGTATTACAAGGATCATGAAGTTTAAAGATGTATGAACACTTTGAGATGTATAAAAGTGTAGCAAAAGTTTGAGTGAGTTATTTAGAGTAGTTTGATTGAGTGATGAAACAAAAGGGTTTCCCCTTAAGTGTTATGTTCATAAAATAATGAAGTTTATAGGAGAATTTGTAGAGTAATACATAGTTTTAAGGGTTGTATTACAACGATCACGAAGTTTATTGGGTAGTATCTATAAATATAAGTTTATGTATGTAGTTTTTAAGTATAATCTCGTAAGAATTTTTCTCCTTGAAGGTAACTCCTTCAGGTCATGATGAGTAAGCATGCTGTCATGTGACAATCCTTGAAAAGACGGAACATAAGAATCATAGAGTAAAGGTTACGGAGGAAAGTTTTTGAATCATGAATTTATGAAGTGTATAGTATTTGAGATGGTACTCCTTTAGTGCATATCACTAAGTAAGTACTTTGACATATCAAGAGAGATCTAAGCTCACTAATGTTTAGAGAAGTCATGCATTCCTATAAGTGGATACTCATCCCAAGAATTCCCAGGAAAGCATACGGGTCCAACGGTTGATTTGGATTTATACGAAATGCTTTCCTTGATAGAATTTCCCGTATCCACCCTTCCGGTCCGCACAAGTTCTCACACATTATCTAGAACTTAAATATTCTTGACGAGAGTTTAGTGGAGGATTAGGCTTGAAGCCTAAGAACGTGTCCTCGATGTAGTAGCCTCTTGTAGCACGTAGGTAAGTAGGAACGTAGAATGTCCAAGCGTTCACGTATAAGATTTAAGAATAGAATGAGGAGAAAGTTCCAAGTAAAGGACATGAGATAACTCATGTTTGGGTCTCCTAAGTTATAGTCTGGGTCGTGTGTCTAATAACCTAATTCCCTATAACCAAGGCTCTGATACCAATCTGTCACACCCCAACCGACGGCGGATTATACGTCGGGGCGGACGCGGTTGTTCAATAGCACAAGGTTAACTATTAAATTTTCGATATTTCATTAATGAATAATTTAAGATTCAATACAAGGAAGAATAATACGAATACAACATTTAATTTAAGTAGTCTAGGTCCAAAGCATCCTATGTGATCACGAATAAGTCTCATGATGTAAACCTGAAACATGTGAAAGAATCTGTCAACTACAAAATAGTTGGTGAGATATAAAGGTTTTGACACAGTTTAACAAGTATTTGAGAAGAATTACAATTCACTATGATTCATGCATTCTATAATGTAAGTATGAGAAAACAAACATGTTAGACATTGTGCATATCAACCCTCCAACCAAGTTTAGGCATAACACGCAGGTTACCCTTATAAGTCTCAAGTTTAAAGTTTAATTCAGTAACAATCACCAAGGGCTCCCCCCCGAAGGGGTCAATCAATCAAGGTGGATTGGTCAAATACAATAGATCTATCATTGTTACTATAGGCTTGATCAAAGTTAATGAATATGCAAGTTTTAAGTTTAATCTAAGCATACAAGTCTCAAGTTTAACATAAGAATAAACACGTAGTCATAGTTGTACAAGAATTGTATAAGTTTAAGAATTTTGAACATGTTTCACCCCAAAAACATAGAAAGGAAAAAGGGGCTAAGTATACTCACTTGGAATGATGAAGAGTATCCGACAAGATTTAGTGTAGCAAGACTTTGAGGGAGAATATCCTCACAACAAACCTAAGAATACAAGTCTAAAGTTTCAAGTTTGATCCTATAAGTCTATGGCAAGTATCCAGGATTCTAAGATTGACTAGGGTTCCAAATAGGAGACGGGAATGATTGTGTTTATAAAGTTTAAGTCAAGTTTTAATAAGGTTTTGAATGAGTCATACTAGGCTTGGATTTCAAAGTTTAAATAAGTTAATAGTTTAAAATAATTATTGTTTAAAATAATTATTTAAGATAAGGATTAAAGATAAATAATAATTATTTTAAAAGTAAAATAATTATTAAATACAAAGTATTTAAAGACTAAATAGTGATTAAGGATAAATAATAAGTATTTAAGAATAAATAATTACTAAGGATAAATAATTATTATTTAAGAAAAATAATTATCCAAAAGAATAATCACTTTATCTAAAAATATAAATCATTCAAGATTTAAAGTATTTACCTTAAAAATGTGGTTATAAGTTTAAATAATAATAAGAATTTATAAGTTTTATAAAATGTTAAATAGAACTTCTTATAAAATTTAAATTATAAGTTTAAATTTTAAATAAAATTATAAGTTTATAAATGTCTTAAATAAAACTTCTTATAAGTATTTTAAATAAAGTTTACAAGTGTTTTAAAGTTTCTACTTTATTTTATAAAGTTTATAAGTTTATAAACATTTAAAAAAATAAGTAAGGTATATTTATTCCTCCTGTTTTAAATTTATATAAACAAATAAGTTTATGTTTATATAAAATATAAGTTTTATAAAATGTATAAGTAGGTAGTTCATTAAATCTAAGTTTCTGTTTTTATAAGATCATAAGTTTATAACTTTCTAATCTTAATAACAATGTATATTTATTTCTTGTTTTAAATAAACAAGTCTCGATTTAAATAGATAAAATGCAAAAATGCACAAGTTTATAAGTTCTTGTTTTCTAAATAATATATAAGTTTTATATACTTTTATGATTTTATAAAAGTTATATAAGTTTCCCGTTTATTAAATTTTATAATTATTATTTAAAGTTTTAAAACAAAAAGAATTTATTTACTTTAGAATTTAAATAGTAAATTAAGTTTTCTGTTTTTTTTTATAAAATTGTATAAGTTTTATAAAGTTTAAAAGTATATTTTATAGATTTTAAGTATTTAAAACAAATACTAAGGATTAAATCTTTATAAGTTTTAACTAGTTTTAATTAATTAAAAATCGTTCCAGAATATAAAAGTGTAATTAAAAATTGTTATTAAGTTTATAAAAGTTTAACATAATTTATAAAAATAATTATAAGATTTATACTGTTTTAAAAGAGTTTTTAAAAAAATCACGGAACCAAAACTCGGGCTGACCGGATCGAACCCGGGCCACCCGAGTCACACACACACAGGCTTAGCCACCCGACTACGGGCTTCGTTGGTTTATATCACCGAGAAAGAAATTGTTAAACTCCTACTCAGATCGTCCCAAATTCCCTGATGAACCCTAGAATCGGATTTTCCTAAATACGCATCGATTAACCCCCTTGTTAATGTAAATTGATAGGGGGTTAATAATTTACGAATGAAAACGAACAAGTTAGTCATCGAAATTACCTGATTTAGTGTCGAATTAGGGGAGAACGGTTCTGAGCCTTCGGTTGGCTGTCCACAGGTTCGAATGGCGAATGCAGGTACCAATCGAAGGAGATGAGAGTATCAGGAGGGATGATATGATGTCGTTTAGCTGTAGCAACAGGTATTTATACCCAATTTCAAGATTTAATGCCCGATTAGGTGGGGGTTTACGGTTGGGTTTAAGCGGGTCAAATCGGCTTCACGCGTGATTACAGTTGGAATTGAGAGTTATGGCACCTCGGGTTCGGGTCGCATGCGCGAAGGGATGATCGAGGTTCGATGAATCTAGCCGGAATCGCGATTTCAGACAAAATGGGTGGAAACCGGTTTGGGTGGGAGTCGAACCTGAGACTGGTTTCAGTCTCAGCAGTTTGGTCGAATTACAGCTTCAGTCCCTGAAGTTTCCAGCCTTTATTATTTCATGTTAAAACTTAGTTTTTTTTTGTTTAAAATAAGTTTCAAATAGTGACAGCTTTAGTCCTTGGACTTTTATAACTAAATAATAGGTTTTATTCATATAAAAATCCAAATAAGTTTTATAAGTTTTGTATTTATTATTTAAGAAAATAGGTTTTAAATAAGTTTTCAAGATTCAAATTTATAATACGCGTAAGGGTTCAGGATAAAGATAGGTCGGAAAAATCCAGGACATTACAGTGCTCTAGCAGTAGGAATGGAATTCCTAACAGAATGTGGATGCTGCTGTTCGGTTTGAGCGAAGCTCTCATCAGGCTCGAGTCTCTCGCACTCATGTCGAACATTTCCTCGCACTCATCAGGCTCGAGTCTCTCCATGATATGACCTCCCGCAGCTATGTTGAACATTTGTTGCTTCTCGAAAGTGAGGCCATTATAGAACTTCTCCACCAGTGCCCGGTCGGAAAGACCGTGCTGAGGGCATCAGCTCAACAGCGCGTTGAACCGCTCCCAGGCCATGTGATAGGGCTCGTCAGGCTCCATACGAAACGAATGGATTTGGTCCCTAAGGCGAGCGGCCCTGGAAAGTGGATAGTACTTCTTGAAGAACTTGGCTTCGAGATCATCCCATGTGGTGATAGATTTGTCTGATAGAGTGTCGAGCCAAGTAGATACATGCCCAGAGAGGGAGAATGGGAAGAGACGCAAGTAGATAGCGTCCTTAGACACACTCGTGATATTGAATGTATCACATATCCGCGCGAAGCGGGACTAATGCCCGGTGCATCCTCATCCTCGAGGCCATGGAATTGAGTGGAATGAGTGATCGTACTCATGACATGTGATGGGATCTGCTAAGATTTGGTGTTCGGTATAGTGGGGCGTGTGATAGAAGATCTCACGCCCGTGAGGGCCCTCTTGTGTACTATACGCCTCGCTGGTGGGTCAGCGTCGCCTATTTGTGGAAAGGGGATTGGGCTAATATGACGTACCAGGGTGCTGCATAATGCTTTTAAACGCTCCCGAAAGTCGCGGGTGCGCTCGTGTAGCTCACGCTCGGGTTCTAGGAAAGCTGAATAAGGTGGTGATCCCTGAGAGCGAGTATGGTGCATAAATGGAAAGACTTTAGAAGGAAACATAACAAAGACTCAAAGACACACAGAAAGAATCGATTCTAAATTAGACACTCAGATAAGACTCACTAGTAGCACAAAAGACAAGTAGCACACAAGACTCAACAGAAAACAAAACAAACCAAAAATCACTAAAATAACTAGTCAAAGCTAATATTACTATTTTCAGGCATCCCCGGCAACGGCGTCAAAAACTTGATGTCGTCCAGACGGTCTATATAAAAACTAACAAATCCTAACCTAGACTCCTAAGTATTAAATGGAAAACCTATGAACTAGACCGCAATGACAGGCAAGTGTACCTATCGAGTGTAGCACAGCTTTAGGGTAAACCGAGTTATCGAACCCTAGAAACACTACGATAATAATACTAGAATCTGACTCGGACTAAAGATTGATTTGGTTTGGGGAGATTGACTACACTAAAGATTAACTAAGAATGTAGAAAACTAGAACGACTCAATCTATCCAAATTAAGAACTAAGGTAATATCAAGAGATGGGAAGAATACTACCTAGGTCAGAATCCTACTTGCAAAGTACCACTTCTACCGGTTCTAGAAACTGTGATGGATCTGGGTTTCTAAAGATGACAACTAAAGACTACCTAGTGGATCCCTAATCACTCTCAGGGTGTCACCAACTAAGCTACCTAAAGATGTACTCAACTCACCAGATTGTTGGATCACTTCTCAGGTATTTCCAACTATGATAAAGTACCCAAATAGACAGATTACCTCTCAGTCTCACTGTCCACCAATACACTCGAAGAATGCACGGGGTAATCTCAAGATAACAATTATGACACCAATAGCGACAATCACTAGACACCTAATACCGTCTTCCTCTCAGACAGCTGACACTCGGATTCCTAATGACCAAGACTAAACGACTAATTCTCACCTCTCGGGAATTGAACTAGGATGCACACTCAATTCAAATCAGCAATCAATCACAATCCCTATGACCAAGACTAAACGTCTAGCAAACCACTCACAATCACAAACCCTAAGATCTATAACATAGACACGCAGATTAAACTGGCAGATAACCACAATCAACGCAGAGAGTTATAATCAACCACATAATCAGACACAAGCATACATATTCATCACAATTATTAACTCAAAGATTGCTTACAAAATCATTAGTTCATTCAAAATAACCAAAACCGATAAAAATCAATACTTTAACATGTATTCATCATGTGACCTAGGCAGTATCAGAATTTTAGCCAAAGATCATACTCAAAACAACTAAAACAGAAGTATTAAGCAATAACTTGGTATCAAACATTCAAATCAAGATCAAACGAAAGAGAATTGGAACCCGAAAAGCTATCTCTAACCACCTCGGATCCTAAAGCTCCAAACTTTGACTCCAATTAGGTTATTCTCTCCCAAAATCATCCTAGAACTCTCTCTGGACGGCAAAGATACGAACTCCCCTCATAATGGCTATCAAAATCTATTTAACTTCGATTTTTAGGGTTTTGCGGAAATTAGGTCTCTCGCGTACCGCGAAACAATTTGGCTAGGTTCCTCGCGTACCGCGAGGAACAAAATAGTCGTGGGCGTATCTGTCTTCCCTTGCGTACCACGAGAGTTTCTTCTCGGCTTCTCACGTACCGCGAGGACATGAAACTTCAACTTTTTGACTTTTGTTCATCCGGCTTCATTCTCTTGCTCGGTTTCTTCACGTATTCACTTGTAATCTTTACGAGCTCCTGTAAACATACAATAGACTCAAATGTACATTAAAACGACTTGAAACGAAAACAAAACTACGTAAAAACGCACAAAATAAAAGGAATAAAGATGTGTGCTTTGCACTACATCAATAACGTTATAAAAAATAAGAATTAACTCGTTTTTTTTCTTCTTATTTTCAATACCGCATATGTGTAGTATCACCACAAAAACCTAACCCACCCCCAAAAACCTAAACCCCCTACCCACCCCCACCCAAAAACCTAACCCTACCCCACCCCTAAAAAACCTAAACCCCCCACCCACCCCACCGCACCCCCGAAAAACCTAAACCCCCCACACCACCCCTACCCAAAAACCTAAACCCACCACTATCCTAAAAAACCTAACCCAAAAACATAACCATAAAAGCAAAACTAAACTCTAAAGCTAAACCGAACATTTTTCGCGTTTTTTTAACGAGGACGACGTGGGAAACATGGTCTCTGAACCAATTTTTTAGTTTTTGATTTATATTTTGAGTTATGATTTTTTTTATTATATTTTTGAATTTTTTTTCTCTTTAACGAGGAGTTCGTTAGTTTTCTCATTAAAATGAGTTCTCTCATGAACTTCTCCATATATATATATATATATATATATAGGGGAGGGATCAAGAGAAAACCACAAAGTTAGGCGAAAACCGAGAAAACCACTAAAATCCAATCAAATAATTTATAGATTTTTCTTTTTTTAACTTATTTCTAAGTGTATTAATATAATATTACACAATTTACCAAAATATTATTTTACATATTGTGTTTTACGTATAGGTAACAACATTTTTTTTCTTCTGTTAAACCAATACTTAAATGATTTTTTGGTAAAAATGTGTAATATTACATTGATACTCTTATTAATAAATAAGAATAAAATAAAATAAAAATAAATATTATTATATGCTTGGTTAAAATTGGTTTTTCTAATGGTTTTCTCTGTTTTCGCCTAACTATGTGGTTTTCTCTGAAACCCTCCCCTATATATATATATATATATTCCGTTTTTAGCTACTTTTATATTTGTATTATTGATGCTTAGACTTGCACTACTAGAAAAAAGAGTAACACTGACAGAAACTTCTATAAATAGCAAAGGGATCTTGATAGTAACCTTCGAGTATTTTATTGAGTTTGAGTTGAGTTAAAATTAGATTATGTCTAGTATAAATATAGGGTCATGTATTCAGTTTTGTGTGCCGAGTTGATTTTATAATAGTGAAAGAGTCGAAGCCGGTCGTTGGCATCAAATTCTTTTTCTTGTGGTTGTGTTTATCAAATCTAAGCTAACAATTGATCTCAGAGATTGAAGATACAATCCAAAAGAACAAGCCAAAGATCAAGAAGAGATCGGTCCGATCATCAAGAAGAGATAGGAACCAAACTCGACCACGAGAGACAGAGATGAAGGGAGGATCGACAAGTAAGTTTATTTGTTTGCTAATTGTGTTTGATTATCGTAGCCGGAAAAAAAAGAGAGAGAGAAAAACTGCAACGTGGATGGAAGAATGAGAGAGATATGTGTGTGTGTGTGTTTCAGAAAATCAAGTGAAAAGAAAGACGGAAGAGATAGAAAAGGTTACGAATCGTGAGATCGACGAGAAAAACAAGATGATCGGTGCTAGGTTAGCAAGAAAGTAAAACCTATACTATATAATAAATAAAGGTTTTCTCATGGCACGTGTCGGCTCCATATTAATTCTCATCATTTTTTCCCGCCTCTCTCTTTTATTAAATACGCATCTATCTTTTCAATAATAATATATTTTTAAAAAAATTACTAATTATATTAATAAAACACATTTATTTTAAATTATTTCTTATTATAAGAAACTTTGAAATCTAATTTCGTAGCTTATGTTTTCAATCAAATAGTAAATGAAAGTAAAATCTATATCTATACTATATAATAAATAAATGTTTTCTCATGCCACGTATCGCCTCCATATTCATTCTCATCATTTTTTACCGCCTCTCTCTCTTATTAAATACGCCTCTATCTTTTTAGTAATAATATATTTTTAAAAAAATTACTAATTATATTAATAAAAAACATTTATTTTAAATTATCTATTATTATAAGAAACTTTGAAATCTAATTTCGTAGCTTATATTTTCAATCAAATAGTAAATGAAAGTCAAATTACATTGAATAGTAATTAATTTATTTTCAAAACCAAATTATATATTAATTTTTAAATATTTTTGAATTTTGTTTTCTATTGTTAGTATATGTAATGCACATTTTCACCTATAATATATATATAGGGGGAGGATCAAATAAAAAGTAGTTTTTCGATAAAAAATCTAAAAAATGACAAAAACCTTAAGAAACGATATCAAACGAACTCCGATTGAGCTAATTTCAGCGGCGTTGTAACCGTATCGTCGAGCTCTACCATCTTAGCTTTTAGGGGGTGTTTGGGATTACTTTTGGAATCTCCTCTATGACTTTTGGAGAAGTCATTTTCAAAAGTAAGGAGCTCTTTACTTTTGGATTTTAACTTATCGTCTCACATTTTACATCTCCTTTTGGATTACCCAAACAGCTTTTTAACCTTTTAGAAGAGTTAATAAGTTAATAAGGAGGTTCCAAAAGTAATCCCAAACATGCCCTTAAGGTTTAGATTTTACGTTTGATTTTAGGGTTTTAGCCTTATGGTTTAGCATTAGGGTTTAGCTTTTAGGGTTTAGATTTTATGATTTAGGTTTTTTTTTTTGTGGGGGTGGGGGGTTTAGGTTTTTGGGGGTGGGGGGGTGGGGGGGTTAGGTTTTTGGGGGTGGGGGTGGTGGTTTTAGGCTTTTCGGGGTAGGGTTTTAGGGGCGGTTTAGGTTTTTGGGGGTGTGAGTGGAGGGGGTTTATGTTTTTCGGTCCGGGTTAGGGTTCGATGAGACGGTTCCAACGCCGCTGGAATGAGATCAATTGAAGTTCGTTTGACCCACTTCTTTGGATTTCTTAGCAAAAACCACTTTTTAGTGAAACCGTCTCATATATATATATATATATATATATATCTTATGTATTAATATACATAGTTTATAAGCTAGTAAAAATATATATTGTGGTTTGGCTTTGTGGCTGAAGACATGAATATCCAAAAGCAAAATTTATGGCTAAATTGTTTGGGGCTACTGGTCATATTGGGTTGTTAGGAGTATTCGGATACATGGGCCACATGAGAGGAAGTTGGTGCATGGGCGGTCAAAACAAGCACACGTGGGATAGATCTTTTGGTCCAATACAATTTACTTGAATTAATTGGAGATGTTGGTCGCTAAGCAATAAAGAAAAGGAACAGTATCAATTGGATTCAAAGTTAAAATAGTTGACTGTTAGCAATAAGATGAAAAAAGATTTTTAGATCAGTAGCAAGAAGAATCAATTGGTTAATAATTATGAGAATTACCAATTGAGGGAAAGATTGTTGTGAAAACAGTCAACAACAAAGAAAATTGAATCGTCGATCTGATTGAGACGATTGAATCCGTCAAGAGCCGAATCATTAATCTAAGTGATTGTGGTCCGTTTTAGTTGAAGAGATCCAGTGAGTGGATCAAGGAGATGACACCATATATGTGAAGCTGAGTAAAATAATATAGGATCTGTGTGAACCGACCAAGTACAGAGACAAGTCGTGTGAGGCAACTGTAGAGAAGAACGGTTCTGAGTAAGCCGAAGGCGTGGTTCCGTGTGAGCCGGCGGAGAAGGAAAAAAAACGGACCTGTGTGATCAAAGAGAGGTTATGTGTGAGCCGAGAAGAGAGTTCTGTGGGAACAAAGAAAAGTAATTGTGTGAGACGATTAAAGAGAGTCGTGTGATACAGACTCAGTTGGAAGAAAGAGTTCATAGTCGAAGAACAGCGGGTCAGACCTATGAGTGGCGAGATCATTCGACTCAGATTCAATCACAACATATGTGTGGTGTGATCAGATTTCCGAAAAGACAAGGAGTGGTTCTTTCGATCGGAGTAATAAAAGATGATGGTGTTGCTTTGGTAAGGAAGCGGGTCCAAATTAGGATTAAGGGGAGAATGAAAGTGTTAATTCTAATTTGGTAAAACGGGCTGGATATGTTTGAAGAAAAGATAAAGTTTGTTTAAGAATTGGTTGGAGTTTGAGTCTAATTATTATCTCTTTTGCTTTATGTTTATCGGTTTGGTAGAGTTCGTATTAGAATAGGGTTATGAAGTTTGATTTAATAGTTTATTTAATTGAGTTTGAGTTGGATTAGGATTAGATTATGTCTAGTATAAATATAGGGTTATGTATTCAGTTTTGTGTGTCGAGTTAATTTATGATAATGAAAGAGTCCAAACAGGTCGTTGACATCAAATTCTTTTTCTTGTGGTTGTGTTTATCAAATCTGGGCCAACAGTATAAACATTTGAATGAGCTTAATGTTCGACAATGGTCTATTTTGTTTGAATTGTGTTATGTGGACAATATTGTTGTTGAAATGAGAGAAATGATTAGAATAAGTTTAGTGGTGTCTATTGCAAACGAGCTGAAAATGATTCGTGTCTATGATTATAATGGTCGAGTTTCATAATGAATGAATGGTGTAAATTTTGAGACAAAAATGACGATCATTAGCATCTTAACATAATATTATTGCATTATTTATTTAGTTTTATAAACAACTTTATCATATTATATGTAAGCTTAGATAACTAAAGTTAACCCCTGGTTTCTTGTTTTAGAGATGTGAGATCTGATTTTATGGTCATTCGTCTTTTTCATTGTAGCCCTTGTTCTTTACCAGTTATACTTTAAGTAATTATGTATGACCTTTTTTATTGTTAATACCGACTACTTCATGTGGTAGAGATAATAGTAGCAGGGTAGCAACGGCGAGGAGACTCCCTCCTCAGATGCGCGTCGAGGGGGAAGCAGTAGCTCCGTGAGGCGAGGATGCTATGCTTAATGTTGAAGATATTGATGTTGATGATGATATTTTTACAGCAAAGCAGACCCCAGACCCCTTCGGGTGGTGGGGTCATTACCATAGGGATCTTCCTGAGTGTCGTGAAGGTGGAGAATTAGGGCTGAACGAATCGCACATTCAATGAACAGTTCGTGAATGTTCGGTGGGAAGTTCGTTTACGTTTTTTCATTTAGTATATGAACGGACATGAACAAGAAATTATGTTTGATTAATTATGTTCATTTAGTAATGTTCGATGGGTTTTAATATTTTTTTTTAATTTTTTTTTAAGTTTTAAAATAGAAAATGAAAAACCCTAATCCCCAATACCCAAAACAAATCCGCCCCTTTTCTTAGGCCGAGTGTTATGAGCGTGGAACACCCGGGCGTGATCCACATGGCCTGTGAATGGGCGTGGAACACCGCCCCAGGGGGCATGATTGGTGGCGTGAACAGGGGCAGGGGGTGGCGAGTTCTGAATCACGGGTGTTGGTGTATGGTTTGACTAGCCGTTGCAATGACACATTAAATAAACAAATTTATTTTTTTTATATTTAATCTGTAAATTACAACCCAATCTCAAAACATATGACACAATTTCCATCTTTTACTCTAAAATTCTCTCTACTCGTACTATAATTTTAAAAAAATGGATTTTTCATCTGTCAGATTCATCAGATGAAGATGAGGTGATTGTTGAGGCGATACGCTTGGGGTACCAATTACTTCAAGAAGCAGAGAGTTCGGAACGGGTTACAAGGCGAGTTCAAGTAATGCGGGATCAGGAAGCTGCCAATGAACGTATAATACGTGATTATTTTTCTGAGACTCCCCTATATAATGAAGATACGATCCGGGTCTGTTTTCGCATGGGTCGTCAACTTTTCTTAGGAATTATTGGAGATTTCGAGAGAGAGTTTCCATTTTTTTTAACAAAGGGAAGATGCTAGACGTAAACTAGGTTTCACGACTATACAAAAATGTACGTCTACAATTCGTAAATTAGCGTACGACACTTCTCACAATTCATGGGATGAATATTTGAAGATATTGAAAAAAAAACCTCGCGATATACTTTCCACAATTTTTGTGAAGGTATTATTATTATTATTTGTATTATTATTGTTATTATTAACATTATTATTATTATTATTATTATTATTATTATTACTACTATTACTTTGAAGGTGTGATTGATCTCTATGGCAAGCGCCATTTAAGGAGACCGACGTTCAGTGACATCCAACAAATATACGAGGTGCATGAAGCCGTACAAGACTTTCCTGGAATGCTTGGTAGCGTCGATTGTACACATTAGGAGTGGGCAAACTATCCCACTGCATGACGAGGTGAGCACCAGTGAGGTGACCATCCACACCCAACTATAAAATGCTTGAAGTCGTGGCTTCTTATGATCTTTTGGATTTGTCATGCGTTCTTTGGTATTGCCGGAGCAAACAACGATATTAATGTTTTGGATCAATCTCATATCTTTGACGATCTCATAGACGGAGTTGCGCCCGGGTCTTCTATTTATGTGAAACGCCCCAAACCGGGTACATCTCATAGTTGGCACAAAACATAACAAACATAGTTCTTAAACCGGAAATCAGAATCTATTACAGCGGAAGTATTTAAATTAAAACATTCAACAAACTATAATGTAATCATTGTCTATAACATGAACTATCAGGATTAGAAATGTCAGTCTTCAGTGCTGCAGCCCGATGTCTATCCTATCCTGCCCTCACGGCTCCTTCACTTTCCTTTTTCTTTACCTATTCTACCTGTCATGCATACTAAAAGTTAGCTAACGCTGGTGAGTTCTAGCTTTAATTTAAACTGTAAAACTTTCTTTTAGGTAGCTTAGTTTTATAAAAATAAAATAAGCTTTACTTTCACTTTCTTTGAAAACGCTTTAACTTTACTTCCTGATAATTATAAAAATTGTTACGTTATATCTTTCGTTAAGACTGCACTTTTGAGGAAACCGATTAAGGTGTCCTCCTTTACTCTTTACAACTTTACATCTCACTCGTACAGGACAAGTGACTATAACATATATTAACTATCACACATGAATCATTGCCTGAGGGCAAGATCCCTTTGCTCACATACACCTCAGGGTAAGAATTTTACTTTGATGTGCCCACACCTCAGGGTGGGACTTTCTCGCATACACCGAAGTGAAGACTCCTTTGCCTGCTCACACCTCAGGGTGAGACTTTCTACTTTGCTTGCCTGTGGGACTTTTACTTTGTAACTACAATGCAACTACTAAGCAACTTGATGTCGTCCAGACGCTCTATATAAAAACTAATAAAAACCTAACCTAGACTCCTAAGTAATAATAGGAATACCTATGAACTAAACTGCACTGACATGCAAGTGAACCTATCGAGTGTAGCATAGCTTAACGGTAAACCGAGTTATCGAACCCTAGAGACACTACGAATAACAAAACTAGACTCTGACTCGGACTAAAGATTTAATTGGTTTGGGGGGTTGACTACACTAAAGTTAACTAAGAATGCAGCAAACTAATGTCGACTCAACTATCAAGACAAGTACTAAGGTGAAATCAGAAGATGGGAAGAATACTACCTAGGTCGGAATTCTACCTGCAAAACACAACTTCTACCGGTTATGGAACCTATGATGGATCTGGGTTTCTAAAGATGACAACTAAAGACTACCTAGTGGATCCCTAATCACTCTCAGGGTGTCACCAACTAAGCTACCTAAAGTGTACTATACTCACCAGATGGTTAGATCACCTCTCGGGTATTTCCAACAATGATAAAGTACACACAGGACATATTACCTCTCAGTCTCACTGTCCACAATACATTAGAAGAATGCATGGGGTAATCTCAAGATAAGAAGTATGACATGAACTAGCAACAATCACTAGACACCTAGCACTAACGTCCTCTCAGACTGTTAATACTCGGATTCCTAATGACGAAGACTGGACAACTAATTCTCACCTCTCGGGTATTGAACTAGGATACACACTTAACTCTAATCAGCAATCAACACAACTCCTATGGTCACTATCTCTAGCAAACCATACACAATCACAAACCCTAAGATATATGACATAGATACGCAGATCAAACTGGCAGACAACCACAATCAACGCAAGGAATTGAAATCAAACACAAGATCAGATCTAAACATGCAATAACATCACAATTATCAACTCAAGATCTTTTACAAAATCATAAACCCATTAATTTAATCCAAAAACTGATAAAAATCAAAACTTTAACAAGTATGCATCATGCGACCTAGGAAATATCAAAGTTTTAGCCTAGAATCATGCTTAAAACAACTAAAACAGCAGTATCAACAAGATTCATGGTTTGAAACAATCAAATCAAAGATAAAAATTCAAACTTGCAAACCCGAAACGCTTAAACAACGAACCCAGATCTCAAAACCTTCACCTTTTCACTCCGATTGACTTCCTATGCTCCAAAATCTCCCTAATGCTCTCTCTGGACGGCTAAGAATCGAACTCCTTGCATAATGGGATTAAAATTCTATTTAAATTGGAAAATTAGGGTTTTGCGAAAATTAGCACTCTCGCGTACCGCGAAATAAATGGATAGGTTCCTTGCGTACCGCGAGGAACAAAATAGTCGGGCGCGTTTCTGGAAGTCCTTGCGTACCACGAAACTTCCCTGCTCTTCTCCCGTGTACCGTGAGAGACCTGAATTTCTCATTTTCTTCTTTTGTTCTTCCGGTTTTCATTCTCTTGCTCGATTTCTTCACGTATTCACTTGTAATATTCACGAGCACCTACAAACATACAATAGACTCAAATGTACAATAAAACGACTCAAAACAAATACAAAACTAATCAAAAACGCACAAAACACTAGGAATAAAGATGTGTGCTTTCCGGAGTGGCTATGCTCGCCAACATCCCGCACGGACTGCGTGGCATCAAATATAACTGACTCATCCCTCACACGTAGTGTGAGCTTTCCGTCAAAGATATCGATCAACGCCTTGGCGGTATGTAAGAATGGGCGTCCTAGGATGAGTGGGACTCTATCAACCACTTCCATATCTAGAATAACGAAATCCACGGGGAAGACAAACTTACCTACTTTCACTAACAGATTCTCCACAATTCCCCGTGGATACTTGACTGAGCGGTCAGCCAAGGAAATGCTCATGCTCGTCGGCTGCAGTTCACCTATGTCCAACTGTTTATAGATAGAATATGGCATCAGATTGATGCTAGCACCTAGGTCGGCCAATGCGTGGTGTAAGGGCAAACTGCCTAGGAGACACGAAATCGTGAAACGACCCGAATCTCCCAATTTCTGGGGCAGAGTGTTCTTTAAGGAACTTGCCATATTTTGGCATTGCTCACTAAGTGAGACTTTAGAGCCCTCCTCTAGTTTCTTCTTGTTGGAAAGAAGATCTTTAAGGAACTTGCCATATTTTGGCATGCGCTGAAGGGCTCCATGAAAGGAAGATTGACCTTGAGTTGTCTGAACATATCAAGGAAAGTACCGTATTCCCTAGACTGTTTATATGGCAACAAGCGCGCTGGATAGGGAACATGACTCAAGTCAATCTTAGGGGACTTCATCTCCACCCCCTTCTTCTTATCCTCTACCCTCTCGGCAGGTTTCTCTACTACAATCTCCTCCTCTACCGGCTCTTCCTCTCCTACCGGCTTCTCTAGTGTCTCCTCCTCTGCATGTTCTTCACTCATCTTAGCATCGATCGTAGCAAATCGAGCTCTCCAGTCTACCTTATTCACTTCCTCTACCGAAGGTATGCCATACTCAATGGAGTGGGAGTCATCCTCTACAACCTCTTTCTTCTCCACACTCCTAACTGACATGGCCATCACTGAAGCATTATAACCCTTATAGGTTGTAGATGCTTCACTCTGCCTCTCCTTCAAGCTCCTCGCGATGCCTCCTACCGTGCGCTGCAAATCCTAGAATGTGGACTGCTGATTCTTCAATAAGGTGTCATGGCTATCCAATCTATGCCTAGCATCCCTGTCATTCTGGACCAGGTGGGCAAGCATTTGTGTGTGGTTCTATCATCTCCTCTATCTTCTTGGTGTCGACACTGCTTCCCGAGCTCGCTCCAGCCTCTCCTCCTCCATACTGCTGCTGGCGGCCATTAAACCTAGGCGGGTTATTTCCTGATCTCCATCCCGAGCCAAATGAATTATTGTATTTGTATCCTCGGTTATGGTATTGGTTGCCAGCATAGCTCATGTGCTCCTGATTATTTACTGGGCAGTCCCTGGTGTCATGGCCTCCCCTGCACACTCGACACCGCAGAACTGAGCTTCAGCTCTTTAATCTCGTTAGCCATTGAGGCGAGTGCAGCAGCCACGCTAGAATCAGGAGTGACATGATACACACCTCTAGGAGAAGAGGCGGGTGCTCTAGCAGTAGGAATGGAATTCCTAACAGAATGTGGATGCTGTTGTTCGGCTTGAGCGAAGCTCTTGAACATTTCCTCGCAGTCATCAGTCTCGAGTCTCTCCATGATATGACCTCCCGCAGCTGTGTTGAACATTTGCTGCTTCTCGAAAGTGAGGCCATTATAGAACTTCTCCACTAGCGCCCAGTTGGAAAGACCGTGTTGGGGACATCGGCTCAACAGCGCGTTGAACCGCTCATAGGCCATGTGATAAGGCTCACCAGGATCCATCCGGAACGAATGGAGTTGATCCCTAAGGCGAGCGGCCCTCGAATGTGGATAGTACTTCTTAAAGAACTTGGCTTCGAGATCCTCCCATGTGGTTATAGAATTGTCTTGGAGAGTGTCGAGCCAAGTAGATACACGCCCAGAGAGGGAGAATGGGAAGATACGCAAGTAGATAGTGTCCTTAGACACACCCGTGATATTGAATGTATCACATATCCGCGCGAAGCGGGACAAATGCCCGGGTGCATCCTCATCCTCGAGGCCATGGAATTGGGTGGCATGAGTGATCATACTCATGACATGTGATGTGATCTGCCAAGAATTGTTGTTCAGTATAGTGCGGCGTGTGATCGAAGATCTCGCGCCCGTGACCCCATCACTGGCCCTCTGGTGCACGGTACGTCTCGCTGGTGGATCAGCGTCGCCCATAGTAGGAAATGGAATTGGGCTCTTAGAACGTACCTGGGTTTTGCAAAGCTCCTTC
Source organism: Smallanthus sonchifolius (assembly GCA_023525975.1). NCBI lineage: Eukaryota > Viridiplantae > Streptophyta > Magnoliopsida > Asterales > Asteraceae > Smallanthus > Smallanthus sonchifolius. Next base: position 16,949,041 of record CM042018.1, on the reverse strand, counting down.
AAACGCTCCCGAAAGTCGCGGGTACGCTTGTGAAGCTCTCATTCGGGCTCTGTAAAAGCTGAGAATGATGGTGATCCCTGTGAACGAGTATTATGCATACACATAAAGACACTAGAAGGAAAGAGAACAAAGACTCAAAGACACACAGAAAGACTCGATTCTAAATTAGACACTCAGATAAGACTCACTAGTAGCACACAAGACTCAACAGAAAACAAAACAAACAAAAAATCACTAAAAGAACTAGTCAAAGCTAATATTGCTATTGCCAAGTGTCCCCGGCAACGGCGCCAAAAACTATATATAAAAACTAAGAAAAACCTAATATAGACTCCTAAGTAATAATAGGAATACCTATGAACTAAACCGCACTGACAGACAAGTGACTTATCGAGTGTAGCACAGCTTAACGGTAAACCGAATTATCGAACCCTAGAGACACAACGAATAACAAAACTAGAGTCTGACTCGGACTAAAGATTTAATTGGTTTGGGGGTTGACTACACTAAAGGTTAACTAAGAATGCAGCAAACTAATGTCGACTCAACTATCAAGACAAGTACTAAGGTGAAGTCAGAAGATGGGAAGAATACCACCTAGGCTGGAATCCTACTTGCAAAGCACAACTTCTACCAGTTCTGGAAACTATGATGGATCTGGGTTTCTAAAGATGACAACTAAAGACTACCTAGTGGATCCTTAATCACTCTCAGGGTGTCACCAACTAAGCTACCTAAAGTGTACTAAACTCTAATCAGTAATCAACACAAGGAATTGAACTAGGATTCCTAATGACGAAGACTAGACAACTAATTCTCACCTCTCAGGTATTGAACTAGGATACACAGTCAACTCTAATCAGCAATCAACACAAATCCTATGGTCACTATCTCTAGCAAACCATACACAATCACAAACCCTAAGATCTATGACATAGATACGCAGATCAAACTGGCAGACAACCACAATCAACGCAAGGAATTGAAATCAAACACAAGATCAGATCTAAACATGCAATAACATCACAATTATCAACTCAAGATCTTTTACAAAATCATAAACCCATTAACTTAATCCAAAAACCGATAAAAATCAAAACTTTAACAAGTATTCATCATGTGACCTAGGCAATATCAAAGTTTTAGCCTAGGATCATGCTTAAAACAACTAAAACAACAGTATAAACAAGATTCATGGTTTCAAACAATCAAATCAAATATAAAAATTCAAACTTGCAAACCCGAAACGCTTAAACAACTAACCCAGATCTCAAATCCTTCACCTTTTCACTCCGATTGACTTCCTATGCTCCAAAATCACCCTAATGCTCTATCTGGACGGCTAAGAATCGAAATCCTTGCATAATGGGATTAAAATTCTATTTAAATTGGAAAATTAGGGTTTTGCGGAAATTAGCTCTCTCGCGTACCGCTAAAGAAATGGATAGGTACCTTGCGTACCGCGAGGAACAAAATTGTCGGGCGCGTACCGCAAAACTCCCCTGCTCTTCTCTCGCGTACCGCGAGAGACCTGAATTTCTCATTTTGTTCTTTTGTTCTTCCAGCTTTCATTCTCTTGCTCGATTTCTTCACGTATTCACTTGTAATATTCACGAGCACCTACAAACATACAATAGACTCAAATGTACATTAAAACGACTCAAAACAAATACAAAACTAATAAAAAACGCACAAAACATTAGGAATAAAGATGTGTGCTTTGCACTATATCACAACTACTATGCAATTATACTATGTTACATAATATAAAGCCATTGAAACACATAACACATACACAAATAACACATATTATCACATAAGCATATAATATGGCATCTGTCACTGTCACTGTCAAGCTACACCGGAGTGCAACTTCTTTGCCTTTCTTTACTTCAACTCTCTACTTTCTTTAAAATTTACATTTCAACGATAGTACTATTCTTTTTAACACTTTACCTTTCTTTTTATAAAAATAACTTTTTATAAAATCCTATACTTTGTCTTTAATTTTATAAAAATATACAATTCTTATAAAATGTTCTTTAACTTTGAAAACTATCTCTTTAATAGTATGCATGTCAGCCCAAAAACGTTTAGGCACCTGACTTCTACTGTGTCTATCTCACTTAGCACTGTAGCTTCAAGCTAGGTGGGATGCTAATATAACTGTTTCAAGAATTACGAATGAAATAAGGTTATAACCAACATATTTCATCCGAAAACACTTATGTCCGAAGTCTTTTTCGGTCGAAATCTATTTCGACTGAAAACTCTAGTGTTAGAACTATTTTCTATTAATGGCTTTTTCGTTTGAAAACTTTTGTCCGAGAACTGTTTTGCTCGAAAACATCTGTCCGAAATCCTTTTCTGTCCAAAATACTTTTCGTCCGAAATGTTCCGTCCGAGATACTTTTCGACCGAAAAGTTCTGTCCGAAATTCATGGTGTTCCGAAATACTTTTCGGACGTATCCGAGTTTTCGGACCATTCATGGAGTTTTCGGACGATTCAACCGTTCTTGATCAAATTCTTCGTTTTTTTCATCCAAGCTTCGATCTTTTTACGTCCAAAGCTTATATCTAGCTTCCATGAAGCTAGATATCTACTTTTTGGAGCAATTCCAACGTAAAAATCTCATCTTTGATTAAAAACTAATATAATTCAATACAGAAAATTGCATTTGAGGTCTAGTTGTTACCTGTTAACGTTCGATTCTTTCTTCTCCAGTCCTCCGGGATGTTCCAGCAATGATCGGGAGCAACACGAAGGTCTCGGGTATGGATTCTTGAAGCTTTCTCTCTCTACTCTCTCTAGGTTGTGGGTGAAGGAGATGAAGTGTAGGAAGCAAAGAAGGTGGCTAGGGTTTTACCCCTCCCCTTCTTTGAGCTACCCAAACCTAGCCCAAAGCCCAAACTCGATCAAGCCCTTTCTTCTTTTATTCTTTCTTTGTTTCTTTTACCCATAACCGTCGTTTATTCTTTATCGTAAATTTTGAGATGTTACATTATGCCAATGATGTAGAGTGCGAGTATGAGTATTATCTCGTCGATGGTATATATCCGAAGCACGCTACGATTGTCAAAGAATTTACATCCCTAATTGAAAAAAAAGGAATATTTCACAAAAATCACAAGAATCGATACGGAGAATATTGAGTGGGCATTTGGAGTTTTGAAAATAAATGGAATGTGATTAACAATCCGACAAGATGTTGGTCTAAAGATAAATATAAGGAATATTATTCACGATTGCATAATATTACATAACATGATATTGGATGACAAAGAGATAGCAATTTGCTAAAGCTATGTTGATACCCATCAATCGACATCTGCACCATTAAGCTGTGAAGAGAAACAAGCAATTCGTAACGCAATACGCGACCGAGAAACATTTCTAAGCCTTCGCGGGGAATGTGGATTTGACAGAGCATATTTGGAGGAGTCGTCCAAGTATGAGATGGTTATTTGTATTTTTTATGTTATGTAATATTAAATAAATTTGTATTTTATTGTCTTTAATTTAAATAAATATTTAAAAATTTTATACTATTCATTATTAAAATTTTGTAATCCAATTTTTTTATCTTTTTAATTAATTATTTACGTAAAAATGATTAAACATTTAATGTAGTCAGTGACGTGACAGTGAAACAATTACATAGCTTAGTGATTCTGGTAGTGATTGTCATGTGCTGATACGACAGTGACATGACGGGACGTGATTACACTTTTTCGTGAAAGCATTACATATAGCCTTATTCATGTTTTTCTCTCTCAAGATTAGGGCATCGTTTGTTGGTAAATCAGAGTGCAAAATGGATGAACAAGGTGAATGAATGATGAAACTTGTAGAGTTGATAACACACTTGCTTTCATGCATACGATTTGTTCATTACTGAAATACATACATGGTTTGGGTTTATATAACCCTACTTCTAAACGATGGTTCATTTAGGAGAACGACATAACTTTGACTTTTGATAATTTACTTTCTAACCCCTAGACTTTACATATTTACATACTAGACTTAACATACTTTCTAATATATACAAACTTGACCCCATACTTAATATTTAGTTTATATATTTGAACACGCCCCATTTTTTATTTATTTTATTAAAAAGAAATTATAAAGTGACAATTTTACCCTTATTTTTACTAAAACTTTAAATTTTCTTAAATTTTTATTTTGCCAATTTTTAACTAGTTTTTCTTGTACTCTTTAAATTTTTTTTGTTTTTCTGTTTCCCAATTCATCTTATCCACATCAGGTTCCTAGCTAAACTCAATCAACAGACGCCATCATTTATTCATGCGTGCCAACTGTTTGATTTGTTTCACTAATGAGTTTTTAATTTCCCACAAAAAAAATTTATATCTTTTGCATTATTATTTTGCGCTTTTTCATTATTTTTTTTTCATCCGTCTTTAGGCTTCTCCAATTTATCACTAACTTTTGGAGTAGAGCCAAAAAAGGACATAAGGTAGCGTTTGGTATGAAGGAATGGGAGGTTGAATGGAATGGACGATTACGAGTGAATGAAAAAAATGGTGTTTGGTTGGATGATGGAATGGAATCACCCATTTCATAAAGAATGTCATTCCTTCTAAATCCCTCAAATTCATTCCATCCACCCCTTGTTTGTTTTCATTCCCTTGACTTGGTTGTATTTACTTCCAAAGTTTTAATGCGTTCACATCAACCGTACAGAATTAGATATTTGAATAACATGATTATAAAAAGTGGCGGAGCATGGTGTCGGAAATTTTCAGTGTTCCGATGTCTACTAAAAGAGATTTTTTGTCGGGTCGGGTCGGGCCATTCAAATATATTTTCCAGATTGAATCAGGTCAATGAAACTTTTTTACCATGATTGAGTATAGTCATCGAACTTATCTTTTACCGGATTAAGTTTACCGAAATAGACTAAATTGAGTTGTTAGGACTTTTGGCACCGAATTCAGGAGAGTGGAGGGGCAGCACTTCGACTGGCGAAGTGAGTCTCGCAGGCTGCAGTGAACAAGTGATTGCCTGCTGGGCAGTGGGGGCGGCACTTCGTAGTCGATTGTTTTCGTTTCACTGAATCACGTTCGATGAGGAGGGTTTAACAAGACCGGTTAATTGTTTAGAAGTGAATATGTGAGTTTAGGGTAAAAGGTTGGCTAGTGGACTTATTTGTTTATGGGGATTGATGGGTTAGTCAATTTAACTAATTATAATAGATTTATATTTTGTTAATTAGTTTGTAATAATTAATAAGTTTATACTTATAAAGTGTTAAGTTTTAAATTAAATTTTTTATGTCGTTTTAGTCAAAAAAAATTTCATGGGGGTCGGTGTAAATATTTTTTTGAAGATCGGTCGGGATTGGATCGTATATGTAACAAACAATTTTTTTTTTCATAGGTTTCGGGCGACCCACTCTTCATAGATCGGGTACGCCAGTGCTCGTACTTTGGCGATATCAAGATATGTAGTAAAGTGTTCATGTTCAAGTGGTTGAAGGTTTTAGTTACATATAAGACATTGTACCACAAAACCTTCTGGTGGAGTGGTAGTCCCATGACTTTCCAGATAGAAGGTCATGGGTTGAAGTCTCGCTTGAGACAAATTGTTCCAGGTTGAAGCAGGGGGTTTTCCTAGTTGCGGGTTTCCTCCTAGGTGGGTCCCGGGTTCGAGTCCGCTGCGGTTACAACCCATTGAAAAAGACATGCATGACTCATAGGATCACCCGGGCTGCTACCAAAGAGAGTAGGGCTTTAAGAAAGTCGTCTTTCAAAAAAAACATGTAAGACATTGTGGTACGGGTCACCGACACTAAACCCAATTCCGTTACGCACGTTTGCAGTAGTTTATCAGTTAGTAGGCATTTCAATCATCACGTCGCCATGTTCTGCTCGTTTCCATGCATTTTTTCAATTCCATGTTGCAATCACTACGATAGTAGTTTTCATTGCATTTTGTATCTAAGCACCATTTTAAATTTATTGAAAATAGAGAAGAAAAATTGCAGCAAATTAACGTTATTTACGTTTATATAGTTTTGTTATTAATTTATTTGAAGACCGACATTAATTTGGCTTTATCACATTGGTGTAGATTCGATATTAGTTTCACTCGGTGTGCCGAGTTAGCAGTTCCCAACTTATATAAAGTATACATAGAAGTTGTATAAATAATTACATAAATCGTTTGAATATGAATTTGCTTTTATTTATATAAAATTTTAATTAAATTTGTGTTAGAATTTAAAAAGTAATAAAACTAAGTAGTGCGGATCTAGAACAAAAGTTCAGGGGTAACGATTTTTTTTTTACCGTACTTTCATGTAAATGAAACAAAAAAAAAAGATTTAACGGTACTTTCATGTAAACAAAAATTTTTTTACCGTACTTTCATGTAAATGAATAAAAAAAAATGTTTAACCGTACTTTCATGTAAACAATTTTTTTTTACGGTAACATGCGACTGGCGAGGCGGACAACGGAGCCGCTGAGGGGCGGACTGCGGAGACGGAGGACTAGGGTTTGGCGGAGGCGGCGCCAGGCTGTGGTCTCAGCTCAGGTTGAGCGGCTGGTCGAGTGGTCGATCTCTGGCTCTCACAGTTCCCGCTCTCTCTGTCTTTTTTTTTTGCCGACCGCTTGGATAAGTTGGGTTTGAGAATTGAGACTTTAAGGTATTGGGTTTTAATAAAACATTTGGGCCGGCTAAAGCTCAAATGTTTTATTAAAACCTAATACCTCAAAACCTTTAATAAAATGTGGAGATTTGTGGTAACGTATTGAGTTTTTTATAAAATTTTGGACTTTTTATAAAGTGTTGAGCTTTTAAAAAAATTTGAGGGGTAACGTAAAAAAATTTGAAGGGTAACGTAATTTATAACCGGATACATAAAACCGTAAAAAAATTTTTTTTTCACTGTACGTAAAAAGTTGAGGGGTAAGGCGGGCTACCCCTGGCCCTAGGGTATGTCCGCCCCTAAAACTAAGGGTGGAGGGTACACGGAGTCGGGAAGGCCATGGTGTCACCTTGGAACCGATGGGAATACCGTCAACATGTTGGTACCGAATATTTAAGTCCCAATTCAAGATATCTTCGTTTAAGCTCTGAATGTCCCCTAGACTCTTCTTAGTCGCCTCTGGTCAATCCTCCCGAACACAGCCATCACGGCCATATTTATGGTTGAAAATTAGGTTTTACGTGCTAAGCGTGATACGGACCGTACTGATACGCTATACTTACAGTATGCTCTGTATTTTTACGATTGCGGAATATTCGCTACCATACGGACTACAAAACCCTAGACGGATCACATTGCCTTCCATACGGACCGTATGATGACCATACGGGCCGTATCACTTCCGGCTGACCTTGACTTTCTTCAGCTTCCACCGCAACGCAGCACCCAATCCTCAAATCTCCAACTCTTCTTCAAATCTTCAATAAAACATGTCAAAATTAACACAATATGAAGAGATTAAGTACCATATTCAAACAAAAACCATTAAAAATGTATGGAAATGTGTGTTATGTTTTTGTATAAATTAAGACACATCAGTTACCTTATAAATCATCTTCTTCTACATGCAACGACATACCCACCATTGGACTCATGGTTGGTCTTGCATCCTTATCTACCACACAATACCTTGAAGCCACCTAATCAGAGTTCCCATTATACTCATGTTGTAATTTCCGTTAACTGTTGAGTCAACAACTTCTTGAATCTAATCATTCTTTCCACCGGCGGTTATAATATTTTCTCAAACCCAACTATACTAATTTAAAGGGGAGTAAAAAAACTCACAGGATATTCGTCAAAGAGTAGAAACTCATACGACTGATGAAGATAATAGCATCCCATTGCTCAATGCATTGGACTTTTCACAATTCATTATCAGTTTTTATATTTATTTTTTATAACCATTTTACTTATTATAATATAATAAATTATTTTAAATATTACATAACTAAAATATAAATATAACTAAATATCAAGAAAATTTTATAAAGATAGAATTCGAACATTTAAAATATTAAATAACTAAATACTACATCAATTTCTCATATGTCAATTTTTGTCACACATTGTTGCTCTCACGAGATTGAATTGATAACACAAATCACATTGGAATAAGCTCTCCAATATTATTGATCCAGAAAATAGACTCAAAACTAGATCAAACTCTCATAACCATAATCACAAGCTCGATTAGGTTATATAGAGAAATACTTGATTACAATTAGAAAAGAATAAGGACTCCTAATTAGATTATAAACCCACATGTTTATCTACTAATTAATCTACCTATCATAAATCAAATACAACTCATTTGATTTATCTCTAATTGTTTTTCTTAATTAATTATGACCACTGATCCATGTGCTCGGACCCGGCCCATCATTCAACCCATTAGCTCGAGTTGGGAACTTAGCCCACATCGTCCAACAATCACCCCCCTAATTCCCTACTCGGAATAAGGAGGTCTTCCACACCTAACATGTCACGCATCTCTTTGAATCTCAATCTCCCAAGTACTTTTGTTAGAATATCCGCACGTTGTTCTTTTCCACTTATATGCTCAACGATCACTTCATCCCGAGAAATGCACTCTCTAATATAATGATAGCCAGTCTTGATATGTTTCGTTCGTCCATGAAACAAGGGGTTTTTCATAAGGGCTATCGCGGAAGTATTATCAACTTTCAAAACAACCTTTTGACGATCTATACTCGTTATCTCACTAACAAGTTCCCTTAGCCACACAACTTGACACGCGGCTGAGGTTGCTACCATATACTCGGCTTCGCAAGAAGACAATGAAACAGTGTTTTGTTTTTGAGAGCACCAAGTGATAAGAGAAGACCCGAAGAAAAATACGTGACCCGTAGTACTCCTACCATCATCCTCATCGATGTTATGGCTACTATCACAGTACCCACTTATCACCCCTTTTTCATGCTTATAGTTGATTCCAAAACTGATGGTTCCTTGCACATACCTTAGAATTTACTTAACGACTTTAGCATGAGACACTTTTGGATTTTGCATATATCGACTAGCTACTCCGACTAAGTATGCTAGATCCGGTCGAGTTTGGAGCAAATAACGTAAGCACCCAATAGTTTTCCTATATTCAGTTAGATCAACATCTTCCTCTTCTTCGGCCTTTGACATCTTCGTATTCGGATCCATAGGAACATGTGTCGTATTACAGTTTTCCATCCAGGCTTGTTTCAACACTTTCCGAGCATACGATTCATGCTTAACTCGTATCCCATTACTTCCTTGTGATACCTCAACGCCGAGATAATAGGATAGGATTCCTAAATCACTCATCTCGAATTGTTGTTCCATTTGTTTCTTTAACCGTGTGATTTCCTCCATGCTTGAACCCATTACAATCAAGTCATCGACATAAATGCTGATTATCATCAAATCATTACCAATGTATTTCATATAGATGGCTTGCTCTTGAACGCATTTTTTATACCCAAACCCCTTTAATGTTCCATCGAGCTAGAGTTTCCAAGCCCGAGGGGCTTGGCGAAGACCGTAGATGTCACACCCCCAATTTCAACTAACGGAGTTTTACCGTTTGGGAAGTGACAAACCGGGATCTCAGTCATTAGTTACATTGAACGACACTATATGGGACTAAAATGAAAATATATCATAAATGATCAAAGTAAGTGTCGAAGCGTAAAACGAAAGTAAATGCGCAAAACAAACGCGCCCAAGAAAAGTCTCAGAGTGTTCAGTCCAAACAAAGTCCAAAGATAAAGTACAAACAATTCAACAATAGTATTTTATAAATAAATCACAAGACTCCATGCATGCCCTATGCGTGCACCTATGCCTTATCTTAAGTGGCTTGAGAAAACATGTAAGAAAATCTCAACACGAGGTTGGTGAGTTCACAGGTTTCAGTTTACAACAAGTTCAATAGGTTAATGTACATTCAATATATAAATCAATAGGTAGTTAACCCATAAGCATGTTAACTAATGCGCTCGCAACCGACAGCTGACTGTTTATGTTTTTGCCTCCCACGAGGCCTATCAACCATGGTGCCCTATCAACCATGGTGCATGTTTAGGTCAAGACTGCACCCGTTCGACATCCAGTCGGGTTAGCGTGACTAACGCGGGTGAGGTTTGTCAAACCCAGTAATACTACTCAACTTACCTCGCTATGTTCATATTAACGGTCCGATGTGAGGACTTAGTGATAGATGTGTACGCATAGTTAAACAAGTGATAACATATATGAATTACATAACCAAAAATGTTTACGTCATGTTTTCTCCCCCAGATTGTAAAACAGTAAAAGGAGCCGTGAAAACTCACCTGAACGGCGTAGGTAGGTTCACACTAGAATAAGATTGAAACCACGAGTGCTAGCCTGCAACGGCTTACGTATGCCCTAGAATTATACATATAACAATTAGGGATACAATGGGAATATGTGACGATGACACGAAAGATTGAATGTGCTAAAGAAACACTCTAATGATTAAGAGTAGACAAACGTGTCCACGAGAATGAGAATTCTTAATTAGGACAAATACATTTCACGATGAATGACAAATAATATATAATAAATACATTCGAGCGTTTTGCCATTAAATAATGACCTAAGGAAATAATATAATATATATATATTATTTTAGATTTTAACAAAGTATTACAATAAAAATTGCACGACCAAAATAATAATTATATTATTTTATTCGAGAACATAAAAGTGTATAATAATTATATTATATATATGTATTTGCAAACTTTTATTTTAAGTTTATTAACGTGGCGAAAATAATATTTAGAATTGGGTTATACTTTGAAAACAATTTTAATATATTATTTTATTAGTGATTTATAAACATAAATATGGGTTACGAATCAAACCCGAGCCTACGGGTTGTTTCCGGAGCTAAAACACGTTAATATATTTTTATAATAATTTAGGGATAGGTTTTTATATTAAAATAATACTAGAAAAAGCCCCAAAAATAAAATGTAGGAGCCCGGTCTCGAACCCGGGTCTCTCCCACACACGCACACAGTCTTAACCAATCCCGCCCGCTAAGGTATCGCGTTAGACACCGGTTCCAAATGGTTTTAACAATCAAACCTCATGGGTTCTTCTCCCCCACTCAAGCCGAGCCAAACCAGTCCCCTTAACCCACGATTTGGACCGCGATCGGATTTGAAAGCATAGGGGTTTAGTTAATCGGTTCACAACGAGCCTGTCGTTATGATTATTTTCAAAAATATCGTGTTTAGATTCGTTTAATCTGGTTTGGGAGATTCGAAACCCTAGATTAAGAACACGTAATCAAATTGATCAATCTCGATAATAAAACCTATTGAAATTATAGGGCTATCATTGTTTAGAGTATTGCAAATCTACTGATGTTATTTAATTGAATTATAAATGTGTTTAGATTGGAGTTCGATTAAACCGTAATTAGATGAACCCTAGGTTCGGGATCGAGTTTAATTCGATGTTGTAAATATAAATTAGGTTAGGGTTTTCAAAGAGTGTGGAATTCCGAATCTAAGCATATTATTTAACTGGATTGAGGTTGCGTTTTAGTTAGGGTTCGATCAAACCGGTTTATGATGAACCCTAGAATCGAGATGTTGATCAAATTGGTGTTGCAAGCCCTAATTGGTTTAAGGCTTTCATTCTAAGGATAAAGACGAAGCTATGGGTGTAGATAATTACCAGAATAGGTGTTGAATTAATTGAGATCGACTAAGATGCAGGTCCGGTTGCGCGAGCTTGTACTCCGAGGACTCCGGCTTCAATTACAGAGGGTTTGACGTGTGGAAAAGCTCCAGAGGTGTGTGATTTAGATGCGTGAGAGTTCAATTTGTGAAAACAATACGAGAATTCATCGAATTTGATAAAGGGGGCGACGGTTTCGACGGTTACAACTTGATTACTCATAATTCGATTTAATTCTTGCGTAGTGATGGCGTTAATTGCTCAATGATGGTCGGTTAATGGCTACAACGTGCATATCGGTTACGAATTTGAGTAGGAAATGATCGTGAAGCTTGAATTTGAATTGAGGTTTGCGATTTTGACTTTCAAAAGTCAACTAAGGACAAAACAAATCGAATTTTGACTTTTCTTAGTCAACAGATAGGGTTTAGGTTAATTACAGGTTTGGTCCTTGCTGTTTGAATTTAGATGTTGACAGAATTAGACCCTGGGGTTAGATTTTGTTAAATAAGTTAAGATTTAACTGGATTTAGTTAACGAAGTTAAGTTTTTAACAGAATATTTAACGGGATTGTTAACGGAGTTAACATGAAAAGTCGGATTGTCACATCATCCTCTAGTTGAAAGAATTTTCGTCCCGAAAATTAAATTAAAATAATAAAAAAAAATTCCGAATGTCATAGTAGATTACCTTTGATAGACGATAGACTTTGTTTTCACAACCCTTTTTCTCATAACCTTCTGGTTGTGAGACAAATACGAGTTCCTCCAAATCACCGTGTAGGAAGGCCGATTTAACATCGAGATGGTGGCCTTGCCTCCCTTCTGGAGCAGCTAGAGCAAGTAACATACGGACAGTTTCCAATCGAGCCACCGGAGCAAATACCTCATCATAATCAACTCTATATTGTTGCACATAACCTTTAGCAACAAGCCTCGCTTTATACTTCACAATCTTTCCTTCTGCATCTCGCTTCAACTTATATACCACTTAAGACCAATAGGTTTATGTCCCTCGGAAGGTTTGTTAGAGTCCAAGTATTATTTTTTTCAATGGACTCTAACTCCACATCCATAGCCTTTTTCCAGAATTTACTATCCTTTGCTTCTGAGTATGTTGTTGGTTCGTCTTCAGACAATAACAATAAAGCCTCTTCTTCATTGTAACGACAAAATCGTTAAGCTTCATTGGAATGTTGTGAGTTCTGGTAGAGCGACGGACTGGAGCTGAACCCGAGGCTGTTGTTCTTTTTTCATGATCCGGTGACTACACTTCTGGTGAAGGACCTGATGCAGTCTCCGTTTGTTCTGGCTCGTCGCTTCCTGCCAAGGTCCGGTCCGACGGTAGTTCGTCGTTAGCCGGTACAACAAGTGCTGATGTTGACGACTTCATTGAATCCGTTTCTGTTTTAGCCCATGATTCAATCGTGAACTTGACTGGCTCAGCTGCAGCGTCATTTCCAGGCTAGTTCCAGCCTTGTTTTTCTTTGGACACGACACTTCGGCTTATATTCACTTTCCCGCTTGATGGATCATACATCCGATCACCCCATGAACCTGGTTCGGATCCGAAATAAACCATGGGATGACTTCTGTCATCAAGCTTTTTCAGGTTTACCGGGGCTGAGATAGCATAACCGATGCACCCGAATACACGTAAACGCTCCACATTTGGTTTAACTTTGGTAAAAGCCTCATATGGTGTCTTGTTTGGTAGTGCTCTTGTTGGAACTCAGTTTAGAATGTAGACTGCATGTCTCGCAGCTCCCCCCCCCCCAAATCTTTGTGATACTCGAGTAGCTTTTAACATGCTTCGTGCCGCACCAATCACCGTTCGATTCCGACGTTCCACGACCCCATTTTATTGTGGAGAATACGGGGCCGTGAGTTGTCGTTTGATTAAATTTTGTTTACACCAGCTTGTGAACTCTAGGGATGTGAACTCCCCTCCTCGGTCAGTTCTGAGAGTACACAGCTTGTACCCCGAATCTCGTTCAACTAACTCTTTAAATTTCTTGAATACATCAAACGCTTGATCTTTGGTTTTGAGAAGATAACACCACATGTATCTCGAATAATCATCCACCAATAGAAAAATATACTTATTTCCTCTGGGTGTACATGGTGTGATTGGGCCACATAAGTCACCGTGTACCAGTTCGAGTGGTTTTGATGGTCGAACGTAGTTTGATCTGGAAAAGGTTTTCGTGTTTGTTTTCTTGCTAAACACGCATCACAGAGGTTAGAAGGATGTTTAATAGAGGGAAATCCACGTACCTTATTCTTCTTAGAAAGGGCATTCAACGAGTCAAAATTTAGGTGCCCTAGTCGAGCGTGCCAGAGCCAAGCGGGGTCTTCTATCTTTGTCAGGAGAGACACCGGGGAGACGGCCTTCAACCTGATTTTGTATAGCCTGTTTTCAGTCCTTAATACCCGCATCATCAACCTTCTTGAGTTGTCAAGAACAAGCAATACATTATCCGCCATTATTACTTTAAACCTGATTCAGTTGTTTGACCTAGACTGATTATATTACTTTTCAAAGTTGGTATGTAATATACTTCTGACATAAGACGTTGCTCGCCCCTGTTCCTTCAATCAGAATAGTCCCTTTTCCGAGAATGTCCACATACGAACCGTCCCCGAACCTTACTTTCCCTATAATGGAGTGATTTAACTCAGAAAAGTACTTTTGGTTACTTGTCATGTGATTACTTGCTCCGTTGTCAAGGTACCACACGTCGCTTTCGTTCGGTTCATTTTTGTATCTTTTAGGTATCACCTTATCTTCGTTAAGGAACACATTGCAGCTCGTCATGAAGAGAGCTGGGTTTAGTTCAGTAGTTTCAGCTACATGAGCTTGGTGTTGTTCCTTACGTGTCGGGCATACCCACGCGTAATGCCCGAGTTGATCACACCTAAAACACTTCACTTGTGAGTGGTCTTTCACTTTTCCCTTCTGCCGTTCATCCGGTTTAGATGATGTAGAGTTTCGTCCCTGCCCACTGTCTCGACCACGACCCCGTCCCCTCCGTGTCTCGCCTCGAGACGGGTTATATTCCCGTCATTGTCCACGGTTCTGGTCACTGGACTTAGACGAGGAGTCAGATGGATGAAAAAGTAGTTTAATTTGAGTTTCTAGTGAGGATTCCACCCCTTTTATTCTGTCCTCAAACGTTTTTAACCTACCAATTGCTTCTTGAAACGTCATAGATTTTAAGTCCGCAAACTGCTCAATAGACGCTACGATTGGTATATACTTTGCTGGTTTCGACCCCAAAAGTTTCCTGGTTAACTTTTTGTCTTCAAAAGTGGTTCCAAGGTTAGCAGCTTTAGTTACCAGTTGGCTCATTCTTGCTACAAATTCATCAGTCTTTTCTGATTCTTTCATCTTCAGGGACTCAAAATCTACCTCCAGTTGTTCAACTCGAGCCTCACGTACTCGATCCACCCCTATGTATCGAGTTTTGAGGGCCTCCCTGATTTCTTTTGCTGTTTCGTATTGAGCCACCTGAAACACCAAATCTTTCGACATAGCTTGGAGCAACAACGCGACCGCCATATCATCCTTCTTGGCTTCGACAAATTGTCCTTTTGGTTCAAGTGCTTGAAGTATTCCATGGACTTTGAATACTGCCTTGATTCGAATAGCCCAGATGTTGTAATTGGTTGTGGTTAACATCGGACATTGAAGTGTAGTTGTATTCCGTTCTTTAACAACTACAGGTCTGCCTTCATCTTCTCCGTTTGCCATTGAACCCTCCTTAGTTTTTCGCCGCTGGTACGTGAGTGGGGTTTTGCCCGGCGAACCCTGATCCAGTCCGTCTGATCAGGTTCCAATCTCCTTGCTCAAGATCGGTGGTGGATTTATGATTTGCCGATTACTCAGATTTGCAGGTCAAGGATGGCCTGCTCGTTGGTCTTTAACGGCTGCTTGTGTTAATAGGAGCAGGTCTCGGATCTGAGAACACGCTCTGATACCAATTCACGAGATTGAATTGATAACACAAATCACACAATGTTTTGGAATAAGCTCTCCAACATTACTGATCCAGAAAATAGACTCAAAACTAGATCAAACTCTCATAACCATAATCACAAGCTCGATTAGGTTATATAGAGAAAGACTTGATTACAATTAGAAAAGAATAAGGACTCCTAATTAGATTATAAACCCACATGCTTATCTACTAATTAATCTACCTATCATAAATCCAATACAACTCATTTGATTTATCTCTAATTGTTTTTCTTAATTAATTATGACCCCTGATCCATGTGCTTGGACCCGGCCCATCATCCAACCCATTAGCTCTAGTTGGGAACTTAGCCCACATCGTCCAACATGCTCATGGTAAAGCAAACATTGTTGCATATGCACTAAGAAAAAAAGAAAGATTTATTGATCGCTAATCTTTCTTAATCCAAAAATCGTAAATGGGTCATTAGTCAAAAACTTTAGTTTAAAGTGGGTCAGGCTCTTATTTGTATGTTTTTTACATTCAGGCCTAGTGTTATTGGGCTGTTTACCGTATGCATGTATACAGGGCCCAAGGTATGTATATATGGGACGGGCTTCTAGCCTAGAATGATGTCTTAGTTGATATGAACGAATGCATAGAATCTTCATGAACAAGATAATAGACAAGGCGACAAGCTAAGAAGCTAACACATACCGTGAGCTAGAGTGAAGTGAGAATTCCGGGATAAGGTGATATACACCTTAGAATGGGAAAACACAATGAGAGAGAAGTATCTTCATGTACTCAATCTGAATTTCGAGGACGAAATTGTTATAAGGTGGGGAGGATGTAACACTCCGTCTCTCGGAATACAAATAAAGGCAATCGAAGTTATCCATAATTCCTAAGTATATAAATGGATGTTTTTGATAGTTTGTTTAAGGGGACTAAAACAACTTTTAGTGACCAAGAAAAGTAGAGGGGCAAAAATCATCAAAATTGAAATGTAAAGTTGTTACAAAAGGGTAATCGATACTTTATTCCAACCAAACATAAAAGATCAAAGTTACAAGACTCGAACCAACAGAAAAGGTAAACGCGGAGTATGCTCTGCTACTAAGAAAATGAAGACAACATGTGGGTATGTGATATGTACCGGGTCATGGGTGCAGCCATGCCTACCGGTCATGGGTTCTACTGTTGGGTCAGAGGCTGCACCATGCACGTGGGTTTTTGTTTGTGTTTCCTTTTGCTTCAAGTTGTTTCAAGTTAGTGGCTAAAATAAAGGGAAGTGGTGGGATGCACACTACTCATGTTCTAGTTAGTTTTCCTTATTTTTTGTTGCAATGTAATCCTTAAATAGGAGCTTTTCGATTATGAATGGAAGATAATAAAATTGCTTCATAATAGTTCTTCCTAATTGCTTTCTAGTCTTCTTCCTTAATTTCTTTAGCCATTGATCATCTGTACCTACATCAGTATGAAACCCTAAGTAGTCATAGGTGTATTCGAAGAAGAAGTGATTGCTGGTTACTTTTGCTAGTGAGCTACATCCGAATTTAAAGAGCACAACCACAACGGAAACATCAGGCTGAAAAGGAAACCACACAAATTTGGGGAGACATCTGCCATATTGAAATCGTCTAGGGCAGAAGGAGGCGGCAAGAGGGAGAGACACTGACAGATAAAGGGAAGCCCATCGAGCCAAAGTAAACCCAAACATGAAAGAAGAAACAAAAAAAAAACCACTAAGATAATCAAATTGCAATAATTTAAATAATTTTAACAAAAGTTGACCAATACGGGTCGTATTGATCTATACAGGTGATATTGCTAGCTGATCAATAGGGGTCGTATTGCATAATACGACTGTAATAACTTATGCAACTAGGTAGTTATAAACCTAGAATAAGAATTATACAACTCGCGACTTAGAACTAGGTGAAGTAGTGTTGGTTTTGAAACTTCCAAGATATCATCTTTACGACGTTGTGTGAAATTTACATGGATCATAAGAAATTAATACACGATTTTGACCAAGAAAAATTAAGCATATGAAAACGCTGGTGAATGAAAGTATCAAGCAAGTATGACTGTGAAATCTAGTATCAACCGGATAAAGCAAACATTGTTGAATATGCACTAAGGAGAAAGAAAGGATTTAATTGGTTAGAGTACGTGCTATGAGATTGAACGTACGGGTAAGCCTTATTGATCCAATTAAAACTACGCAACATTAAGCAATAAGCACTAAATTGTTGAACATGACAAGAATAAGGAAATGATCAGTGTGATTGAACGTACGGGTAAGCCTTATTCCTAGTTTGGATATTTTTATATTAAAATTTGAAAGTTTAAATGAAATAAATAATATACATTATTAAAAGTTTATAAAATAAATTTTAGACATAATAAATTACGTTAATAAAACTTACTAATTTTCGCGTCCTTAGATACGCTGACCCAAGCTTGTACCAAAGCTACTTGATGTTGTTGGATGTTTTTTTTTGTGATCGTTTCGTTTTTATGGGTTGTGTTTCTGTGATGGTTTCGGGAGTGGGTTGTGTGGGTGCGGGAGGGGTTTGGTATTGATTCCATATACCAGATGTGTATTGTGGGTCGTATGGATCGGGTTGATATTGAGGACGATAAACATTACTATAAAAATTGGGATTGAAGAGGTTGTTTAAGTCATTAAGTTGGTTGTTATTGAATTGTTGTTGGTTAGCAAAAAATGGGTTGTTTGGTTCCAACGATTCATGGTTGGAGGTTGAGAGAAAATTGTATGTAGTTTGAGAGATATGTATGTAGTTTGAGAGATATGTATGTAGTTTGAGAGAAAATTGTAATGGTTTTAAGGTTTAAAGGTATAAGATATTTATAGAAAACAATTTTCTCTTGAGAAGTTTGATCTATAATGAATCTATAATATACATTATTAAAAATTTATAAAAAAAAATTAGACATAAAAAATAAATTACATTGAAAAAACTTACCAATTTCAGGCACTCGAATACGTCGACCTAAGATTGTATCAAAGCTACTTCTTCGTCTAAGGTCCATCTTTCATGGGTATGTGGGATTGAATCGGGACTTGATGTTGTTGGTTGTTTTTTTGTGTGTGTTATTGTTTCGTTTTGATTGGTTGTGTTTCTGTGACGGTTTCATGAGCGGGTTGTGTTTCAGGTACGGTTTCGGGAGCGGGTTGTGTGGGTGTAGGAGGGGTTTGGTTTTGGTTCCAAATACCAAATGTGTATTGTGGATCGTATGGATCGGGTTGATATTAAAGACGGTAAACGTTGTTATAAAAATTGGGATTGAAGAAGTTACTAAGGGTCTTAACGTTGGTTGTCATTGGTTAGCGAACAATGCGTTGTTGGTTCCAAATATTCATGGTTAGAGGTTGAGAGAAAATTATATGTAGTTTGAGAGAAAGTTGTGTGGTTTTATGGTTTAAAGGTATAAGGTATTTGTTGAAAACAATTTTCTTTTGAGAAGTTTGATTATTCCTTATAACGAATAAATAATATGCATTATTAAAAACTTATTAAAAAAAATTAGACATAAAAATAAATTACATTGATAAAACTTACTAGTTTTCGAGTCCTTGGAAATACCAAATGTGTATTGTGAGTCGTATGGATCGGGTTGATACTGAGGATGATAAACGTTGCTATAAAAACTAGGATTGAATAGGTTGCTTTTAGATCGTTACGTTGGTTGTCGTTGAATTGTCATTGTTTAGCGAAAAATGGTTTGTTTGGTTGAGAGAAAACTAGGATTAAAGCCCCACGCCCCGTCATTCCACTCACCCTACCGCCTCACGCCTTCGATAACACCCCAGGGACGGTGTACCACGTCCATTCACGGGCCACACCCCCTCCCCCTAAACGCCCTATTACACAGTCTAATGTATGCATACCACAGTAGTAATAAACCAACAAACAAACGACACAATCTTCTTTCTCAGACCTTAATGCTGGTGTGATGCTGGAATCTATTACCTCCCCCTCACAAACAGGGCATTGCTTTGAATCTGAATCTACATTTGGGAGATGATAAAAGCAAGCCCAGCAAAACAAGTGACCACAACACGTCAAAATGGGATCTCTAGCCATATTCATGCACATATTACATTCAAACAAATCCATCTCGAATGCTTTGATCAAATGGCTAATATCCCTTTTGTGATTAACCCTTTCTGTATAACTGCCCACAATTCGCCTCCGTTGGGGTTGTTCGGCACTAGCGCTAACCGCTTGTATCAGCCTCATCCGATCCTCAATTGTGTGTCGTGAAGTTTTATGTTCGGTTAAGAAAGAGCCGAACCCTGGTTGGGAAAGCGCCGGCGGTGGCGGCGACGGTGGCGATGGGTCCGCAAAAGGGTCCTGCTCCAAATCATTACCCATCAAGTTAATAGACAGTGAAAATCGTTTTCCTGCAAGATCTTTCAACCCTAATTCACATTAAGCCCGAATTGGATTTTATTCCCTTAATTTGGTCGCATTCAATATTCATTTCCGAGATTTTCAATGCGTTCACACTAAACCGTGCAGAATTAGACGTGATTTACACAGAAGTTGTAGAAATAATTCTATAAATCATTTAAATATGTATTTGCTTTTATTTATACAAAAAAAGTTGACTAAATTTGTGTTAAAAGATAAAAAATAATAAAAATAATTCTAACTTTAACAAATTAAATAAACTAGTTGATTACAAGCCCCCACGTTGCGGTGGTGGCGTAACCAGGAATTTTTAACCGAAGAGTTACATCCCACACACACACACACACATATACACACAATTCAGTTAAGTTTATGAATTTACCTTGGCAGCCCTTGTTCTTGCTCTAGACCAACGGGAAATGATAGTTTCTTGTTTATCAAGATCGAAACACGATATAGAACTTCATGTAAGTTCTATAAAATCCATCAGCTTCCACCTAAAAAATGCATAAAAATACAAATCAATCAGAAACACTACAATCTACATTATTTAAGTAATTAAATTGAAAAAAAAACATTTTAAACGCGTACCAGCTTTGTTCAATTAGAACTGCACAATATGCAAGCTTTCTTCTTGGGATGCAGAGGGCATTTCCGTCTTTTCATCATGTTTATATGAAGAAACTTTGATGCTAACAAATCCCACAGTCTTCATTTGTTGAGAGCCCGTTAACTGAATTGCTGATGGTTTAGAATCCTGGATCTTAAAACTGCAAGACACCCCAATCTTTTAACTTCACCATCCTTTAAATTGATGGATTTTAGGATTGATTCTAAATCTGTATATGCTGATAATGGTAAAAATAACTAACACCTAGACGCACATAATACTAATTGTATAAGGAGGAGCTGTTACATTAAGGTGCGGACTTAACTAAAAGGTTGTAGCTTTACCAGAAGAATCAATTTTGCTTTATCCAAATTCCACCAAAAGTTTCAGTAGTTTCCCTTTGTAAAAAACAGCCTGAGAAAAACAAAGTTAAATATTGTTAGCCTATTATCAAGCTTTTTAGGAAGTATAAAATATACTTTTTAAACTTGCCTCTTATGTGATGGATCAACTAAAATCTCAGCAGCGAGGTCAGTAAGTACATCTTCCCATCCTATTGCAATTGGTTGATCTTCAACAAATGGATAGGTACATATGTGGTGAGTTTTAGATTCAGATTAATAATAGATTTTTTTCTAAATAAAGATTATCAACGTAATATGTGTTACTTGCGAGACGTGCATGCTTCAAGAGCCATGATTGCTTTCCTTAAATTATGTTTGGATTTATTAGCAATTTGTAGACACATATAAAAATGGTTTTGTAACAATGCCAAATAAATGATAAATGATAGGTTATAGATATCAATTTGATACCTCACATAAGATACATCAGCCCGTCCAACAACCAAAAATAAGCATATTACACATCCAACAGCATCAATTAGTAAAATTAACGTATGAATTGATATTTTGCCTTAAATATAGTTTTAAAATTAATGACTTTCCTTATTTATTGACTTAAATTAATATGTTTTAATGTTATGTAAAAAACAATAATCACATCTTAAAATCATAAAATATAATATCTATGGACAGATAACTTTAGAAAAACATTTAGAAATGAAGATTTTATACCAACAGTTGATTTGGTATGTATTTTTTTAATTGCAGATGGGTAATTTCTTTGGTTTTAAATCACTGTTGTTTATGAATATCCAAAAGCTTAAACCAAATTCATGAGTTTTTATACCAACAGTTGTTTATGAATGTATTTAACAAAAACATGAACGAAACCGTATAAAATCAAAAAAACTCAATAACCTAGGGTTTTATAAAGAGATTCATAAATCTTACAATTAAAACAGAGAATCATAAGACACAGCCTATAGATCGAGCGAAAAATGTAATACCCAAATCTTCAATTCTTAGAATTAGAACATAGAATCATAAATCGATACCAAGTGTGTAACGGATATTTGAAATAATCAAACAAAAAAAGATATTACATACCGATTGAGATTTGATACGATGCGATGAGCAGAGGAGACCTAGATCTTGAAAGGGAAATAATATGTATAAGGTTAAAACTAAGATTCTTAAATATATTAAAAGAATCAAAGGGAAATTGAAATAATAGCTCAAACATATAGATTACACACCGATTATGCTTTGATTTTGAAGGCTATTGAAGATCTTGAAAGAGATGTCATGGTATGCAAGAACTGAGGAGGCGATTATTAGGGGTTCAAAGTTGTGAGCAAGTGAAGGGATGAAAGAGTGTAAATGGGTTAAAAAGGATTAAATACTTTCAGTATGCGGGTCGGTTTTAAACCCGCGTGTATTAACGTAATGGGTTTTTTGAGATTTTGGGGGGAAAATCGGTGAGGTGAAATGTGGAGGTGACATGTGTCCTCCCATTTTACTTGTTTATTATGTAGGATAGATTTCTCAAGTATGGATTAAAATAAAATGTTACTGACTTATTCTTTATTCCTTTTTTTCTTTTTTCACTTGTTCTTCTTCTTCACTTGTATTCAAAGTGCTCTTCCTTTATATGCAGCCGGTGCTGCTTCTTACTGTCAGAAAAAGGTTTAAATCTACACTTATTCACTTTTCTTACTTCGTTTTATCACTTTATCGACAATTTGAAGGGTCAAACGCCAAGAAAACATCAAGAAACTCATCAGACGTCGGATCTCATGTGAAGAAACACTCGTCGGTCGGATGGTCAAGGGACCCCCTCTGATTCTGCCGGTGGCGGTGGGATCGTATTGTCTCAGTCCCGGTGCGTGTTACGGCGTGAATTTTGTCATGATCTCAAATATCGAAATGCGTATACGAAGAACCTAAGTGTACCATGCAAAATAAAAAAAAGTTCTAAATTGTTAAAAAAAAGCTAAAAAAAATAATAATAAGTAAATTAGAAAAGGAAAAATTAGTAAAATTAACGTATGAATTAATATTTTGCCTTAAATATAGTTTTAAAATTAATGATTTTCCTTATTTATTGCCTTAAATTAATATGTTTTAATGTTATTTAAAAAAAAAACAATAATCAAATCTTAAAATCATAAAATATAATATCTATGGTCAGATAACTTTAGAAAAACATTTAGAAATGAAGATTTTATACCAACAGTTGATTTGGTATGTATTTTTTTAATTGTAGATGAGTAATTTATTTGGTTTTAAATCACTGTTGTTTATGAATATCCAAAAAACTTAAACCAAATTCATGAGTTTTTATACCAACAGTTGTTTATAAATGTATTTAACAAAAACATGAACGAACCTTATAAA
The DNA here is from genome assembly GCA_023525975.1 of Smallanthus sonchifolius. Classification (NCBI taxonomy): domain Eukaryota; kingdom Viridiplantae; phylum Streptophyta; class Magnoliopsida; order Asterales; family Asteraceae; genus Smallanthus; species Smallanthus sonchifolius. The sequence goes on along the minus strand of CM042018.1, from coordinate 16,925,544 downwards.
ATCAAAAACACGTAATAACCTAGGGTTTTATAAAGAGATTCATAAATCTTACAATTAAAAAAGAGAATCATAAGACACAACCTATAGATCGAGCAAAAAATGTACTAACCAAATCTTCAATTCTTAAAATTAGAACACAGAATCATAAATTGATACCAAGTATGTAATGGATATTTGAAATAATCGAACAAAAAAAGATATTACATACCGATTGAGATTTGATATGATGCGATGAACAGAGGAGACCTAGATCTTGAAAGGGAAATAATACGTATGAGGTTAAAACTAAGATTCTTAAATAAATTAAAAGAATCAAAAGGAAATTGAAATAATAGATCAAACATATAGATTACATACCGATTATGTTTTGATTTTTAAGGCTATTGAAGATCTTGAAAGAGATGTCATGGTATGCAAGAACTGAGGAGGCGATTATTAGGGGTTCAATTTTGTGAGCAAGTGAAGGGATGAAAGAGTGTAAATGGGTTAAAAAGGATTAAATACTTTCAGTATGCGGGTCGGTTTTAAACCCGCGTGTATTAACGTAATGGGTTTTTTGAGATTTTGGGGGCAAAAATTGGTGAGGTGAAATGTGGAGGTGACATGTGTCCTCCCATTTTACTTATTTATTATGTAGGATAGATTTCTCAAATATGGATTAAAATAAAATGTTACTGACTTATTCTTTAATCCTTTTTCTTTTTCCACTTCTTCTTATTCACTTGTATTCAAAGTGCTATTCCTTTATATGCAGTTGGTGCTGCTTCTTACTGTCAGAAAAAGGTTTTAAATCTACACTTATTCACTTTTCTTACTTCGTTTTATCACTTTATCGACAATTTGAAGGGTCAAACGCCAAGAAAACATCAAGAAACTCATCAGACGTCGGATTTCATGTGAAGAAACGCTCGTCGGTCGGAGGGTCAAGGGACCCCCTTGACCCCCCTCTGATTCCGCCGGTGGCGGTGGGATCGTATTGTCTCAGTCCCGGTGCGTGTTACGACGTGAATTTCGCATGATCCCAGATATCGAAATGTGTATACGAAGAACCTAAGTGTACCATGCAAAACAAAAAAAAGTTCTAAATTGTTAAAAAAAAAAAGCTAAAAAAAATAATAAGTAAATTGGAAAAGGAAAAATTGGAAAAAAGGCTAAAATCAGTTAAGGGAGACTCGAATCAGGGTCACTAGGGGGTGTGGGGGTATTTGCGCACTACCATCTCAACCGAAATCCTTTTTGGTTTAAACTTTGCATTGGTATGTATTTTACTATTTATGAAGGGGAAAAGAATCGGAATCTAAAAAAAACTACCCAATAGTAACATGACACATGATAGCGCGGTCCAATAGAAGGAAAACATTGTTTCTAAGGGGTTCCCTTTTAAACAAGTTATATAATAATTGTGTAAAATTAAATATAAATTATATGATAATTGATAAGGGAAGCCCATGGTGTAATTACATTCTAGTGAAGGCATTAATAGCAACCATTGATGTAAAGGTTGTGTAAGCATTCCAAAATAGGGGTGAGCTAGTCCCGGTTTAACCTGAGAAAATCGAAACCTGAAACATTGAAACGAGACGAAACCTATGTATATCGGTCTGTTGTCAGTTCCTGATTTAGAATATTTTCAGTTCGGCCTTGGACCGAAAAAGATCGAGGTCGAACCGACTCGAAGCTGAGTTAAATTGCAATTGAGAACCACAACCCATGATTTCCAGTACCACATCCCGAGCTCATGTGATAAGAAATTGAGAACTGCAACCCATAACCTACCAAGAGATGGAAAACAACATAATGTTACAGACCGAAACCATTGTAAGGTATGAGACTTATCCCACATCTGTTGTATGGGCAATCAATGTGGGGTTTATAACCCAAATAGGCTCCCTCGCCCATCATACTAGTCTTTTCGGTTGAGTTCTCCTGTTTGGTTTGTAACAATGGTATCAGAGGCAAACTCAGAGTGGTGGCCTGAAGAGAACCGGTCGTGACCAACGTGGCCGTAACCAACGAGGATGTTGCTGTCGTGAGACTCCAATGTGAAGGAATGGTGTAGTGGTAGTGATGAAGCGACGGTGGTGGTGGTGGATGGTCTGGTTATAAGGGGAGGAAGAAAAGAGGGAGTAGGGATTGAGATTGGGATAAAGAGAGAAGGCTTGGAATTTACCTTTATGCCCTCACATGCCAAGCACATGCATTGATTTAACAGATAAAATGGATGGCCGTTAGGGTAAAGACAAGAAACAAGTCAACTTTTCGTATAAAGGAAAATAAGTAAGTCAATTTTTTAAATGACTCATTCCATAATTTAGACAAACATAAAAGATAAAAATTATAATTTAGTCTATAAAATAATATATGAGGATGAATAATGAGTACTTAAATATGAGGGATTATTTTACTTTCCCAATAGTATAGGAAAGAACTTAAAAGATGGTGAAAAGAACAACTAACACATGCAATACTTTTTTATTCTCTTTCTACCATTCACATAAAATTAAACAATATTTTTTTTATTTGAAAATGCAATCATACTTATTTTAAATTGATATTTAAAATTTTATTGTTTTTCTAATAACAAAAATTCTCAAGACACTAAATAAAAAACATACATATCCTTTTATATTATATAAGTATCAAGATAATAAGATGAATATGTTATATATCATACAATTTAATTTGCTTCATTCATTTCATTCTGAGAGTATAATTTCCTCTACTCTAACAACGGAAAATTATTAGATTGGATATAGTTAGGACTATATACAATGCATATTTGTTATGCTTTATTGGTGTGTAAGAACTAATTAGAAGATGGTGAATATGGTCTTTTTAAAATTTTATTTTGATGTTAAACATCTTTTGCTTAACTCTTGAAAATGTTATGAGACAAGGTCGGCCCTAATGCTTTGTGAAATAAGTAAGGGCTTGGAGATCACCGTTTCCGACAAGGAAGTAAGTCTCTAATCAAATCTAATAAATTTTCCGCCAAGGAAGTGTTGGTGTTTCTTGTTTAATTAGCTGACTAGAAATTTTGCCTCGCACTCCGCGGCGGGAAGCGGACCTTAAACGGTTGAGACGGTTACATTAACTTTGTCTAAGCACAAAAAGAAACGTGGTTAAATAAATTTTGCCCCACCTTAAATGGTTGAGGCGGTAACATTAACGTGTCTAAAAACAAAAAGAATCGTAGTTAAATAAATAAAAGCAACGTATGAAGTTACGGAGAGTCGATTATGGAGATCGAAACATAGATAAAAGACAGCTTAGATAACGGTACCGAGGTTTTCCGGTGGTGTCCGTCTCATTTTTCATGGTACCAGCACATCACCGTCAGTCGATATAACCCACGATATGTAAAAAAGGCGCTATCTTGAATACCACTCGGTTTTAAAAGAAAACTATACCGGGACGTCAAGAAAAAAAATAAACAAACAAACGTGAAAGTTTTTAAGAAAAAATCAGATGATATATACTATAGAGAGTAAATTCGAAAATTTAGAAACTTGAGGGGGTCAATTGAAAGTTTAGGATGAGTTTTGACAATTAACTAAAGTTGAGGGAGGATAAGTGGTCGGTGACACTTCTCTTTAAGTTTTGTTGTAATTTGGTTTTAGGTCACCTTCCAATCTCGGAAAAAGTGGGGGTGATGTTTTATGTTTATATATTTTTTTTGTTTTTTAAATAATAGGGGTAATTTCGTCTTTTCACAAATATTTAACAGAAAATATGGATGACGTTAGAGGGGCGTAGTTGATTGTGACAATTGACAAACCACAAGAACTTAAAAAGTGAAATTGAAACTATTGTATTCAAAGCGTTATTTTAAGCAAACCACATTGACTAAAACTGAAATTTACTCTGTTTTTTAAATGGCGGCCCTAATATTTTGGTAGTCCTAAGTCCTTGTTTGACCCAATAACACTAATAGGCCGACCCTGCATTCGACCATTTCATAGCATTGTTATGGTTTAGGAATAAACATTAAACTAATTCAAACAATGATGAATCCTGAATCGTACATCAGTTGTATGATATTTGTGAGGAGTTAATTTTAAACTTGATCTTTGGTAAATGAATTTAAAGAAAGAATCTGAGATTGATTTTGATCTTGAGAGTATAAAAAGGAAATTATAAATTATTCTTTTAGTAGTTCTTTAAAAAATCTAATTACTTTCTTCAAGTTCTGAATCCGATGTATTTCTTTCAAGTTCTTCTCTGTAGTTAGGTATGGTCAAGAGGTAAAATAATAATGAGGACATTATTTTTACCGTAAAAAGATAATCAAGCTGTTGTATAAGTTACTACTTACTACCGCAAGTACATTATCAATATCCACCCATCATCACTCATTTTTAAAGTATTTAGAAAGAGGGCATTAGTTCTGTGTATTAATGAAAATGACCATAGTATCTCGATTTATTAGGATCATAAGCAAAATAATAATAAATTTTGTAAAAAGGGGCCAACTACTTGGACTTTCATTTATAATGAAACAATCATCTGATTCACAATAGTCTTAAATTCAGATTGATTCCTATGAATCTGATCGACTACGGACATTTAGAATACAATATTCAACGATTCTAAAACGTATAAAATATCGAACATAGAAACATCTATTTATATTGCATTTAACTATTAAATCAAAATAAAATACCAATGTTACTATTTTGTTCGAAAGCATTACAGATCAAACCCATTTTCTAGCAAATCTAAGACCTATCTTATCAGCATGTTCCTCATGTTTAGCTTGAGGCATAGGCTTAGTGAACGGGTCCGCTAGATTTTGATTCGTGTGAACTTTGTTTAACACGATGTCTCCCCGTTTCGGTATATCCCTGTTATAATAAAATCTTCTGAGTATGTGCTTCGTGCAGTGGTGTGACCTTGGTTCTTTGGCTTGAGCAATGGCATCAGTGTTGTCACACAGTATCTCGATTGGTTTCTGAATGCTAGGCATTATCCCGAGATCAGCAATGAACTTCTTCATCCAAGCAGCCTCCTTTCAAGCTTCTGAAGCGGCAATGTATTATGATTCGGTGGTGGATTGGGCAACAACAATTTGCTTAATACTTTTCAAAGTGATAGCACCACCGTTCAGAACAAACACAAATCCCGTATGTGATTGAGAATCATCTCGATTAGTCTGGAAGCTAGCATCATCGTAACATCTTACAGCTAGTTCTTCTTCTAGTTCTCCATATATCAAGAACATATCATTAGTCCTTCTCAAGTACTTATGGATGTTCTTCACAGCTATCTAGTAACTTTCACCAGGATTCTATTCATATCTACTAGTCATGCTTAGTGCGTACGATACGTCTGGTCTAGTACATAACATGGCATACATGATGGAACCAATTGCAGAAACATATGGAACTCTTTCCATTTTCTTCTTTTCCTCGTCAGACTGAGGGCACTGTTTATTGTTCAGTATGGTTCCATGTGCCATGGGCAAATATCCTATCTTAGAGTCTTGCATTGAAAAACGTCGAATCACCTTATCAATATATGTACTTTGAATTAAACCTATAAGCCGCTTTGATCTATCTCTATAGATATTTATTCCCAGAATATATGCGGTTTCACCAAGATCTTTCATTGCAAAGTATTTACCTAGCCAAGACTTTACGTCTTGTAGCATAGGAATATGGTTTCCAATGAGTAGTATGTCATCTACATACAGAATCAGAAAAGTGATATAGCTCCCACTTGCCTTCCTGTAGACACATGTTTCATCTTTTTTGACAAAACCAAACTCTTTTAAATAAAAACACTTTTATTTAATAATCTTTCCGAGAAATATTTTAAACAATTTAAATATCTCATCGTTTTAAGATTGTGTCAAAAGTTTTATAAAATATTTACGGTTTAATTATTATCCTAAATAATGTCACAACCACAAAATAAATAAAACATGTAAACCGAGCAACTAGTAAAATTGTCCGGTTTCGTTCGAGCCATCAAACGAGAACCTGACTGGTCTAAGGGATAACAAAATAAATAAATAAACTGTTATCTCCTACTTACTCCAAGATCTCCATCTTTAACCCCATTAGCGTTCGCTTTGGTCTTCAAGTCTTCGTCTCGTTAGGAATACAATTTTATTTACAAATACACTAAAAAATTAAAAAATAAATAAAACTTACTATTACAACGGGTTCCAAATAACCCATAAAAATACAACGAGAAACCAACCAAAAACAAACAACACAACCCCGAGTCACTAGTGCTCGATTTAATCAACACAACCATACCAAATGAAAAAGGCTCGATCTTTTGTTAAACAAAAGTTTTGACAAATAAAACACTAGATGGCTCTTATACCATTGTTGGGAATCCTCGTATCAGTTTTAACTTTTAAAACAAAATAATATTTAAACCTATTGAATAAATAAATCAGATTTATACAGCGAAAGCATTTAGTATGATTAATAGTTCTAAACTGGGATCCCGCCAGTGATCCGATTACACGCGCATAAACAATCAAATTAAATCCAACCATAGGGTGTTTTAGATTATACCATCGACGATCAACCGAAAGAAAAACACCTAGGTTCAACGAGTGTCTCGCTAGTGACTGTTCACGAACCCACAAACAAGCAAACTCACCTCACGAGGATGGCGGCGACACAAGGTGGCGACGGCAGAGGAGGCCAGCGGCGAGGGGTGGTGGTTCTTCGGCCGGCGTCGGACTCGCAAGGGGAGGGGTGGCGCCGATTTGAGGGTTGTGAGAGATTAGGATTAGGGTTTGATTATAATGGTATATTTGTAGTCCCACTATTTACATACCACCCCCTGGGTATTAACTATTAATCAAAATTAACCCATAAAGTTTACTAATTATAAATAATCAGTAAAACCATAGAGTTTGCAAACCTTACTTGGACAAATTCATTATTGTATTCATTGATGATATCCTTATTTATTCCAAGAGTAAGGAAGACCATGCTAATCATTTGAAAATCTTGCTTGAACTCTTGAGAAACGAAAAGCTTTATGCTAAATTCTCAAAATGCGAGTTCTGGTTATCAAAAGTTCAATTCCTTGGTCATATCATTAACGTTGATGGCATCCAAGTTGACCCGGTTAAAATTAAGGCTATATCCAAATGGGAAATCCCGAAGACTCCAACAGAAATCCGTAGTTTCCTCGGTTTGGCTAGTTACTATCGAAGATTTATCCAATATTTCTCCCGAATTGTTGTACCATTAACTTCTCTGACTCGTAAGTCAGTTAAGTATGAATGGGGTCCTAAATAATCTGAAGCTTTTGAAACTCTAAAACAGAAACTGACACGAGCACCCATACTGGCCTTGCAAGATGGAAACGAAGGCTTTTCAGTATACTGTGATGCTTCACACACCGGCTTTGGTTTTGTGTTAATGCAAGGAAGCAAAGTTATTGCTTATGCTTCACGACAATTGAAAACTTATGAAAAGAATTATACGACTCATGATTTAGAATTAGGCGCCATAATCTTCACACTAAAATTATGGAGGCACTATCTTTATGGAGTCAAATTCACCATATTCACTGATCATAAAAGCCTAAAGTACATATTCAGTCAGAAAGAACCGAATATGAGGCAAAGACGTTGGATGGAAGTCCTAAATGATTACGATTGCGAAATCTGTTATCATGAAGGCAAAGCTAATGTTGTAGCTGACGCCTTGAGTAGAAAGGAACATGAGAAACCTAAACGAGTTCGTGCTTTAAAACTCGATCTCCAAATCGATCTTATCACTCGTATTAAAGAATCTCAAAAACTTGCTTTGCAAGAACCCAACCTTAAGAAGGAAGGATTGGGAGGAATGATCGACCAATTGATCAAGAGTAAAGATGGAATTCTTAGAATGAATCAAAGATTTTGGGTTCCTATCTATGGAAACGTATGTGAAGAAATTCTTGAAGAAGCCCACAAATCCAAATACACCATGCATCCTGGAAGCGATAAAATGTACAAAAACCTAAAAGCCAATTATTGGTGGATGGTAATGAAGAAACATATCGCTATCTATGTTGCAAAATGTTTAACCTGTTCCCAAGTTAAAGCTGAACATCAAAACTCGTCTGGCTTGTTACAGCAACTTGAAATTCCTGTCTGGAAATGGGAGATGATAACCATGGATTTCATTACTAAACTTTCCCGAACCGGTCGTGGGAATGATACAATCTGGGTTATTGTTGACAGACTTATTAAATCTGCTCATTTTCTTCCCATAAAAGAAATGTTCAGCATGGATAAGATGGCACAATTGTACGTTAACGAAAATGTATCATTACGTGGTGTGCCACTATCCATCGTGTCAGATAGAGATAGTAGATTTACTTCTCGATTCTGGCAAAGTTTTCAAAAAGCTCTAGGTACAAAATTGAATCTTAGCATTGCCTACCATCCTCAAACGGAAGGGCAAAGTGAAAGAACCATCAAACCCTTGAAGACATGTTAAGGGCTTGTGTTATTGATCTTGGAGGAAGTTGGGATAACCACTTACCTCTAATGGAATTCTCCTACAATAATAGCTATCATACGAGTATACAGGCCGCTCCTTTTGAAGCCTTATACGGTCGTAAATGTCGAACTCCAATCTGTTGGTCTGAAATAGGAGAAAATCAGTTATCCGGACCTAAAAATGGTCCTGGAAACGACTGAGAAAGTTACTCAAATAAAAGATAGATTGAAAGCGGCTCGTGATCGTCAAAAGAGTTATGCTGATAAGAGATGAAAGTCGTTAGAGTTCAATATCGGTGATAACGTTCTGTTGAAAGTTTCACCATGGAAAGGCGTTGTAAGATTTGGGAAGAAAGGAAAATTAAGTCCTAGATTTGTAGGACCGTTCAAACTCTTGAAAAGAGTTGGGCCTGTAGCCTATCAACTCAAATTACCAGAAGAAATGAGTGGAGTACACGATGTATTCCATGTGTCAAATCTACGTAAGTGTTTGTCAGATGAATCTCTGGTAATGCCCCTACAAGATGTACATGTAGATGAAAAATTAAGATTCATGGAACAACCTCTACAAATTGAGGACGGGAAGGAAAATAGATTGAAAAGAAAGAAATTGATGACCGTGAAAGTAAAATGGAACTCCAGACGTGGACCTGAGTACACGTGCGAACTGGAGTCTGAAATGAAAAAAAAATATCCTCACTTGTTCGAATAATCTCGAGGACGAGATTAAAACAAGTTGGGGAGGATGTAACACCTGCCACAAAAAATGTTCAAGATTTGGCTAAGGTACAAACCACAAGGACTATAAGTGTAAATAATCTACAGATCAAGGATTAAAAAGTAGAAATCTTGAAATTTCAAAAGTAACGGACCGTCACAGACGATAACGGACCGTCACAGACGATAACGGACCGTCACAAGACGGTAACGGATCGTCACGAACGGTAACGGTCCGTTACGAGCTAGGCACGCGAACCCTGATAGCTTGCCACGTGTCAAATGACTCATCTTTGAAATCTGACGCGTGGAAACCCTATAACGGACCGTCACGCCTGGTAACGGTCCGTCACGGCCCCAGACTCACCCTGGTGTGCCATGTATCAACTCCGTAACAGACCATCATGCCTGGTAACAGTCCGTCATGACCCAAAGTGACCGGAAGGCGACACGTGTTTGATGACTCATGAAACCCTAATCTGGTGACGGACCGTCAACAGATGTAACGGTCCGTCACGGGCTCAGGAATTGCCCTATAAATAGAAGTTCAAGCTCATTCGATTTTCACACACTAACACCGGTTCTCTCTTCACACTTCTGTTCTAGAGCTTCCATAACTTACTCCCGACGATCCCGGTCCAACTCCCGCTCGTTGTAGTGCCCGGTATAAGAAGAAACGATCGTAGAGGTGCTGTTATGCTAGAAAAATCAAGATAAGAAGATAGTCTATAAGCTTTCTACTAAGAGGCTCATTCCTATAAACCAAGGTGAATACTATATCTCTCTAAAAACCTGTGTCAAACATTTTATTTTTGAAAATGGCCAAATAAAGGTTAAGGGAATAATGCTCAACGTTCTTCTACGAACAAAGCATTCAGGCCATAGGTATGCGTAAAACTTACAAGGGATACATGGGTCTCGGGTGAAATTCCCGGACTACGGCTGGTGCTTTTCTTATAACAACTTCGGAGGCAAACCTGTCCATTGTTATAAGACATGACGCAAGTATATACTCTGGTGCGATTGAACAGGACGGGCCTGCTGAATGTGTGGATTGAACACAAAGTTGTGATTACGAAATTAATACTTGTTTATGCCAAATGATTTTAATGTCAAGATAATTGTATTCACCGGCGTTCGCGCTAACGTTTTATTTTCAAAATGTTTTCAGGAAATGAATAAATCGAAATAAGAATGGGGTATGGGCAGACATCAGATCTAACCCAAGAAAAGAAAATGTGAGAGGCAGACATCAGTTCTGACCTATGAAAAAGATAGACTTACACGTTGGATTCTCAGGCCTCGCGTGTAGAAAATCCTAAAGAAAAGAAAAAGGAGATAGAACTAGGGGATTGATCAACCCTGGATAGTACTATTTCCAGTGGTTATAAATGTATTTGATTTCAAACACTATTTTGTAATCAAAATGAAAAGGGTATTTAAATCCCCATGTTTATAAAGTAAATATAAAACTTTTCTCTTCCAACTGAGTTTTGATATTTACAAATACAACCCTTGAGGTTGAAAGAATGAGTTTTGAAAGTAGCAGGCGATTATTTTCAGCCCCAAATCGCTTGGTTTTTGCGACTAAATTCTAACCGTGAATTCCCTTGTGGTATTCTCGGTTTTCTTGTGATTAAGAAAGAAAAAAGAAGATGTAGTCTGATTCGTAAACAGACACGAATTCAGCCCAAATCCTTGTTCTTTGTGACTGATTTTTCTAACAGTGAATGTGATGTGTCGTGTTTGATAGTATAAAATATATATAAATATATATTTGTTTTGGAAATGTTAGTTTCACGAGATCAGGTTTTAAATTTATAAAATGATAATTACTTTAACTTAAAACACACACAATAGGCAAGTGTACCTATCGCAGCATAATATAGTTTAGGTAAGAACCAAGTATTGAACCAATGGACACGGTCAAGTTCTAATACTCAACGTTTGTTATCGTTTAGTCGGTTTAATTAGTGAGTGAGTTGTGTGCGCTGTGCAGAGTAGTAAGAAAGTAATTATCCCGAAGATGATCAGGTCACGAAGAATATTGCTTTGGGCTTCAAATCCGCTTGGTATATAATAATGTTAAGTTGACTAATCCGGTGGTATGCCTAATACAAATGTGTGAACGGTACACCGCTAGAGCCTCATTCTCACAACATTTGGTTCACGAATTAAAATCTTTAATAATAAAATGGTAATGATTCCCGCTAGGGACAACGTTACCCTCAACTATTTGAATGCTATCTCTAAGTTGGTTTAAGACATTGAACTTAAATGCTTATTTATTTTTGTTAAAAGAGTGATTAGACTTTGCTTACTGGGAGGCGGTGCAACAATAAGACCATGTATAAAGACGTATCGTTCCCAACATGAGTTCACCAATTCTTGGTTTCATAACAAGTTCGTATAAAGACGTACGACCTTATTAGTATTAACCAGGCCTTGGCTTATCAAAATCCACTTGTATAAAGACGTGCAAGTATCAAGAGAAGTTTGATTAAAAAGGTTTTACAGTCTTACACTTTAAAATCAAGAACACTCACAAGTGTAAAGACAAGTTTAGACAATGATAAAAATCCCACCTAGAAGGTGGTTTTAAGATCGAATAATTAAAGACATAAACATACCACTAAATTAATACGTTAAACATTAACATACACCAAACTTCATCTTCACCCTAGAAATACAAAGAGTTTAGCCATGAATGGCCATACTAACTAGTGTAACGCTGAGTTTCGTAGGCTCCCCTATTGCGGACAAAGAGGAGAAGCCTCTCTACTCTATATTCTCTACTCTAAACTACAGAAACTGACTCTTCTTTGAGCTGTGGTAATGTATCTTGAGGTGTGTGGAATGAAGAACCCAAGCCTCCTATTTATAGGCCTCAAAATGAGCATTGCACGGGCGTGCATTGGGATGCACGGCGTGCATCCCCTCCCTGATTCACAGTTTTGTCTTTTAGCTACTGGTTTGACTTTCTTTGACCTTGGTTAACTTCTTGGGGGTTAAAGCTCGGGAATGATCTTCCAAAATGCTTGATTTCTTGGTGTTTTTGGATGGTTTTAGCTTTGTTTAACTCAGGACACCGAATAACCCGCAATTATGAAATATTAACGTTTTAAGTATCAATTACAAGGTTATTATTTAATTAGTACCATAATATGGGGATTATTATGCATACAAAACATGTATAATTTAGGTCATATCAGAATGCCCTTATGGTTTTCTCGGTTTCTTGCTTTAAAACAAACAGGAATCAATCGAGTATTCTGTTTTTGTTTTTGATGCAACAAACAGCCCCAAAATCCTTTTGCCTTCCGACTGTTTCTAATCGGTATTTCCCTTTGTGATCTTCTCGATTCTGCCTCACACCCAATCGTTCTTCAGTGATGATTGGAACAAAAACTGAAATCAGTTACCCCTTATGTTGATCGGCTTTCACCAACACGATTGACTCCAAATCAGATTTGAATCTTGTGCTCTGATACCAATTGTTCCTAGGTTTAACCAGGTTTAACCAAGATAAACAATTGATAACACAAAAGATTAAGAAATGAACTTCAATTGAATTGTAAATGTGCGTAACCCACGATACATACTTGTTTCGATCCTTTTGTAACCCTAAAACTAAACGACGCATCGATTCACAGATCGATCCATGCATACGGTTTTAACTTTTCAAACTTAACACACTTGACCATTGACTTATTTACATTGACACTATTGACTTTAAAAATACAACTTTAAATAAATACACAATGACCCGTTAACTTTTGACTTGGGTTAATGGTTAGTGATTAACTTATTGTAATTTAGATAAGAATAATTGATATTAAAATTTGTAGCAAAACTAATAATCAACTTTTGGAGCTTGTCTAGTTGATATTAAAAAAAGAAAACGTACGAAAACCGTCCTTCGGCTTTTATTAGCTAAGAAGGTGCCATTGATGGACCGGCTATGATGTTGACGCCTTAACACACTATCAAATGATTGTACACATCTTAATGCATATTGTACAAGTATGCCGGAATCCTGGCCAATCTTTGCCGTACGTCATCTTTTGCCCTATCCAATGGCTAAAAAACAATTTTCTCAGCCTTGCAATAATATAAAAATTATTCTTCTGCTTCCGCGTATAAAATACAATGCTTAATTAAATATTAGTTAATAATTAAAATATGATATCTAGTTTTTAACTAATAAATAAAACGTTCAATATTAAATAAAATATTCGTAAATGTAGATTATATTACGATGGAAATTACGTAGTTATCCATATAAAGTCAAATATGACTTCGTAACATTGTGGAAAACTGTTTCTTTTTTTAAATTATAAATCCTTGTATACAGCTGCTGCAGATATAGGACCCTTATTTTATTTTTTCTATATTATTATTATTATTTTTTTATTTTAGTAATCAAAAGTCACCCTAATATTTGTACTCGTATAACTTGCAGGCTTTTCATATTTTTTTTTATATTTAAAATATGAAAGATAAAGGAGAATATGATAGACTTATCAAATAAGGGGTTCGTTAATTTATTTTAATTTTTTTTGAATGAGTTCAAATTTGTTAAAAAAGTTAGGAATTTAAAAATTCAGATTTTTGTTGAAAGAAGTTGAAAATTAGTGATGTATTAAAAAAATAATCATGTTTGGTTTGTTGTGATAGTGATGACAGTGACAACGGATGACAGTGATGGAGGTCCTAGTGGAGGCGGAGGTTATTGCCTCACCGTTGGAGGTAGTTTTAACGGCGACAGTGCTAATGACTGAGCGGTGGAAGGGGTGTCCCAAGACATCAACCGTGGTAGTGGGAGAGGGAGACATTGGCGGGGGATGCTATGGTGGGGTGGCGATGTCAGTTATGAGGGAGTGGAAGATTTTAATTCTTTTGATTGAATTTTATTAACAACTTGAATCAAATTTGAACTTTTTACTCGAAGAAATCTGAGGTGATTCATTCTAATTTCAAGCACCGTTATTCTCAAACCAAACATTGTAAATACTTGAACTTAGATTTCAACTTAAACAAATTCTATAAACCAAACATTTTAAGAATATAATTCAGATTCAAATCCTAACCAATCAAATCTCCAAGAAAATTTTTAAACCATATAAACTAGTAAAAATAATACAGATATTATAAAACTATCACGTCAAATCACATCGGTTTTTAATTATCACAGACTTATATAATAATACATTTATTCATACACTTTTCCTAACATTCTCAATTTGATCCCATTTTTAAAATACATCCACTAGATTACATAAAAGTTTAAGGGTACTAAAAAACACTTCTCAAAAGCAAAAGGGTAGTTATCGAAACTATATTTCAAAAACACCATATATATACCCATACCACATCTACCACCATCATAAACCAGTCAACAAAACCCATGGCAATCACAAATATCCACGAAGACATAATCAAAACCCACATTTTGACCAAACTCGACGGTCAAACCCTCGCCGCCGCCGGCTGCACATCTTCCCACTTACAATCCCTCTGCTCCGATCAAACCCTATGGTCCAACATCTGCCACTCCACTTGGCCCTCCACCGCCGACCCTCTAATCACCAAAGCCATCTCCACCTTCTCCTCCGGCCACCGCTCCTTCTACTCCGACGCCACCTCACCCCCCACCCACCACCTCACACCCACCACCGCCACGTCATCAGCACCAACCACCCAATTAATCTCCTCCGTTGACCTCAGGTACCACGACGAACTCATATTCTCGAAAGTTGAATCCACCAACACCACACCCAGTGACTGGTTCCAAACGTCGCCGTTTCGTGTGGATCTTCTTGAGCCTAACGAAATCGTCTTGTCGGCGGTGAAAATCTCCGGCGACGGTCAGGTACTGCTGACGGATCTTGAAAACAACATGACTTTGAGTTGGGTTTTAATAGACCCGACCCGGAACCGGGCGGTTAATGTATCTAGCGTGAAACCGGTTTCCGTACAACGGAATTGGTTGACTAATAACGTGGAGTTGACTTTTGCGGTTGTGATAGTCCCGGATTACGTGAACTGCAACGTGCAAGTCACGTGCGGGGTGAATGAAGGGCGTGGAGAGTTCACTATGACGGGGGTGAGTTTGACGGTGCTAGATGTGTATGGGAAGTGTTTGAGTGGGAAGGATAGTATGGTAATTTTGCAAGGGCTTGCCTCGGGGACGCCTAGGAGTAGGGGTGGAGGGGAGGAGAGGGAAAGATACAGGGAGTATATTCGAAGGAGGAGAGAGAGGAACGAGAAGACGGAGAGGAGAGAGAGGTGGCTTGATACGGCCTTTGTTGCGGGTGGGGTTGCGATCTTCATGGCATTTTGGTCATTTGCTATTTGTTAAAATATCAGGGGATGCAACTACAATCTGATACGAATACATCACTTGTTAAACTATCATTCATTGGGCGATGGGACTACGATCTGATACGAATACGTCACTTGCTATTTGTTAAAATATCATACATTGGGCGATGAGACTACGACGTGATACAAATACATCACTTTGAATAGAGAGATACGTTGTTAGATACTATTTTTTTTTATTAATTTGATTTGTAGAGGATATATATTTTTTAAATTCAGATGATGAATATATCATGAGAATTCCATTTTATTCCTTGTGTAAATCTAATGGATACTTTTAGATCTAATGAATATTATTAATTTAGTAATATTATTAACTTATGATTTAAATATTAAAGTTGGATTCACAAGTAAAAAGATATTATATCAACTCGGTAAATATCAATTGATCGCAATATGCTGCCTATAACTAGGATTTTTTTTCTCTCTTCTAATCTCATTCGTAAAACCTAATTCAATAATTACTAAATTAATAAAAAAGGATATTACTTTTTACTAATTATTTTGGATGGAACTCTTTTGATGAATGAAGTAATTTCCTGGTTGAAGAAGTCCAAAACTCCGGCTCTTATCTTTAAAATAGACATTGATAATGCTTTTAATACAATGAATAGACTTTTTGGATTCCATTATTTTCTAAAAGAATTTCTCTCCAAAATGGAGAGCTTGGATCCATTGGTGCTTGTCTTCTTCTCGTGCCTCGGTGCTTGTCAACGGCCACCCACTAGTGAATTCCAATGTTTTTGAGGATTGAGGCAAGGGGATCCGCTCTAAACGTTTCTCTTCTTAGTTGCCATGAAATCATTGAATTGTCAAAACTCCCGAATTATGGTCCTATTTTATCCCACCCCTTATTTGCGGATGATGTTGTATTAATGGGGGGTTGGTCTGCAATTAATATTCAAAATATGGCCCGATTAATGAGGTTTTTTACCTTAATATTGGGCTTAAAGTCAATCTAAAAAAATGTAACATCCCGAAACTTTGTTCACCGGGATGCGGTGCAATAATGAGACCATGTATAAAGACGTACCGTTCTCAACATGAGTTCACAAACTCGTGGTTTCATAACAAAGTTCGAAAAAGATGTAACATCCCGAAAATCCTCGTACGGGCCATTTGGCTAACGGGTGACCCAAGTCTTGTGTAAATAAGTTAATGAGGGTTTTTCGTGTAAAACCTTATTCATGAAGTATAAGGACCCGGTTAGCTAAAGGAGGAGCGGGCTGGATCATTACGCGCAACAGGAAGCTCGGGGACCCGGATGTAAACCCTTGGAGGTTTAAATACCAACCTAAACACAAACCCTAGGCCATTCGGTCAAGGTGTGTGTTTGACGGCAAGGAGAGACGATCGGGAGAGAGGAGTCCGACCAAGAGGAAGGTGACGGCTGTGGTTCTATGGTGGCATCTAGCTAAGCGAACTCCATCACGCGTAAGGTAATGTCACACCCTCCCGGGCACCCCTTGGACGCGTGCGACCACGATTGGCATCACCTTTGAACTTTGATTTCAGAATTTTTAGAAATACAGCGGATGTCTTTTTCAAAAGGATCGTTTCAGCAATCTTTCAACCTCAAGGGTTGTATTTGTAAATATCAAAACTTTGTTGGAAGACAAAAGTTTTATATTTACTTAAATATAGGGATTTAAATACCCTTTTCATTTTGATTACAAAACAGTGTTTGAAATCAAGTACATTTATAGCCACTGGAAATAGTACTACCCAGGGTTAATCAATCCCCTGGTTCTATCTACCTTTTTCTTTTCTTTAGGATTTTCTACACACGAGGCCTGAGAATCCAACGTGTAAGTCTATCCTTTTCATAGGTCAGAACTGATGTCTGCCTCTTGCATTTTCTTTTCTTGGGTCAGATCTGATGTCAGACCATACCCCATTCTTATTTCGATTTATTCATTTCCTGAAAACATTTTGAAAATAAAATGTCAGCGCGAACGCCGGTGAATACAATTATCTTGACATTAAAATCATTTGGCACAAACAAGTATTAATTTCATAATCACAACTTTGTGTTCAATCCACACATTCAGCAGGCCCGTCCTGTTCAATCGCACCACAGTATACACTGGCGTCATGTCTTATAACAATGGACAGGTTTGCCTCCGAAGTTGTCATAAGACAAGCACCGGCCGCAGTCCTGGAATTTCACCCGAGACCCGTGTATCCCTTACAAGTTTTACGCATACCTATGGCCTGAATGCTTTGTTCGTAGAAGAACGTTGAGCATTATTTCCTTAACCTTTATTTGGCCATTTTCGTAAATAAAATGTTTGACACAAGTTTTCAGAGAGATAAGGTATTCACCTTGGTTTATTGGAATAAGCCTCTAAGTCGAAAGCTTATAGACTATCTTCTTGACTTGATTTCTCTAGCGTTTCAACACCTCTACTAGCGTTTCTTGCTTAACCGGGCACTACGAAGAGCGGGAATCAAACCGGGATCATCAGGAGCGAGCTAGATGGTCTCTGGAACAAGAAATGAAAGAGAGAGTTGATGTTGGTGTGAAGAATGGGAATGAACTGGACCATATATTTATAGGGCAAGTTCTGAGACCGTGACGGACCGTTATGGGTGGTGACGGTCCGTCACCTAGACTAGGGTTCGCGAGTCATCAGACACGTGTCGCCCTCTGCTCAATTTGAGTCGTGACAGACAGTTACCAGGCGTGACGGTCCGTTATAGGGTTTCCACGCGTTAGATTTCAAAGATGAGTCACTGGACACGTGGCGCTTTATCAGGGTTCGCGTGCCCAGTTCGTAACGGACCGTTACCGTCCGTGACGGTCCGTTACCGTCTTGTGACGGTCCGTTACCGTTTGTGACGGTCCGTTACTGTTGAAATTTCAAGGTTTCTACTTTTTGATCCTTGATCTATAGATTAATTACACTTATAGTCCTTGTGGTTTGTACCTTAGCCAAATCTTGGACATTTTGTGGCAGGTGTTACATCCTCCCCAACATGTTTTAATGTCGTCCACGAGATCATTCGAATAAGTGAGGATATTTCTTTTTTATTTCAGACTCCAGTTCCAACGTGTACTCAGGGCCACGTCTGGAGTTCCATTTCACTTTCACGATCATCAATTTCTTTCTTTTCAATCTCTTTTCCCGCCGTCCTCGATTTGCAGAGGTTGCTCCACGAATCTTAACTTTTCATATATTTCTATATCTTGTAGGGGCATTACCAGTGATTCATCTGTCAAACACCTGCATAGATTTGACACATGGAATACATCGTGTACTCCACTCATTTCTTCTGGTAATTCGAGTTGATAGGCCACAGGCCCAATTCTTTTCAGGATTTTGAATGGTCCTACGAATCTAGGACTTAATTTTCCTTTCTTTCCAAATCTTACAATGCCTTTCCATGGTGAAACTTTCAACAGAACATTATCACCGACGTTGAATTTTAACGACTTTCGTCTCTTATCAGCATAACTCTTTTGACGATCACAAGCCGCTTTCAATCTATCTTTTATTTGAGTAACTTTCTCATTCGTTTCCAAGACTATTTCAGGTCCGGATAACTGATTTTATCCTATTTCGGACCAACATATTGTAGTTCGACATATACGATCGTATAAGGCTTCAAAAGGAGCGGCCTATATACTCGTATGATAGCTATTATTGTAGGAGAATTCCATTAGAGGTAAGTGGTCATCCCAACTTCCTCCAAGATCAATAACACAAGCCCTTAACATGTCTTCAAGGGTTTGAATGGTTCTTTCACTTTGCCCGTCCGTTTAAGGATGGTAGGCAGTGCTAAGATTCAATTTTGTACCTAGAGCTTTTTGGAAACTTTGCCAGAATCGAGAAGTAAATCTACTATCTCTATCTGATACAATAGATTGTGGCACACAGTGTAATGATACAATTTCGTTAACGTATAATTGTGCCATCTTATCCATGCTGAACGTTTCTTTCATGGGAAGAAAATGAGCAGATTTAGTAAGTCTATCAACAATAACCCAGATTGTATCATTCCCACGACTGGTTCGGGGAACTTTAGTAATGAAATCCATGGTTATCACCTCCCATTTCCAGACAGGAGTTTCAAGTTGTTGTAACAAGTCAGACGGCTTTTGATGTTCAGTTTTAACTTGAGAATAGGTTAAACATTTTGCAACATAGATATCGATATGTTTCTTCATTCCTATCCACAAATAATTGGCTTTTAAGTTTTTGTACATTTTATCGCTTCCAGGATGCATGGTATATTTGGATTTGTGGGCTTCTTTAAGAATATCTTCACGTACTTTTCCATAGATAGGGACCCAAATTCTTTCATTCGTTCTAAGAATTCCATCATTACCTTTGACCAATTGGTCGATCATTCCTCCCAATCCTTCCTTCTCAAGGTTGGGTTTTTGTAAAGCAAGCTTCCGAGATTCTTTAATACAAGTGATAAGATCGATTTGGAGATCGAGTCTTAAAGCACGAACTCGCTTAGGTTTCTCATGTTCTTTTCTACTCAAGGCGTCGGCTACAACATTAGCTTTGCCTTCATGATAACAGATTTTGCAATCGTAATCATTTAGGACTTCCATCCAACGCCTTTTCCTCATATTCAGTTTTTTGTAACTGAATATATACTTTAGGCTTTTATGATCAGTGAATACGATGAATTTGACTCTATAAAGATAGTGCCTCCATAATTTCAGTGCGAAGATTATGGCGCCTAATTCTAAATCATGATTCGTATAATTCTTTTCATGAGTTTTCAATTGTCGTGAAGCATAAGCAATAACTTTGCTTTCTTGCATTAACACACAACCAAAGCCGGTGTGTGAAGCATCACAGTATACTGAAAAGCCTTCATTTCCATCTGACAAGGCCAGTATGGGTGCTTGTGTCAGTTTCTGTTTCAGAGTTTCAAAAGCTTTAGATTGTTTAGGTCCCCATTCGTATTTAACTGGTTTGTGAGTCAGAGAAGTTAATGGAACAAAAATTCGGGAGAAATCTTGGATAAATCTTCGATAGTAACCGGCTAAACCAAGAAAACTACGAATTTCTGTTGGAGTCTTCGGGGTTTCCCACTTGGATATAGCCTCAATTTTGATCGGGTCAACTTGGATACCATCAGTGTTAATGATATGACCAAGGAATTGAACTTCCGACAACCAGAACTCACATTTTGAGAATTTAGCATAAAGCTTTTCGTTTCTCAAGAGTTCGAGCAAGATTTTCAAATGATTAGCATGATCTTCCTTACTTTTGGAATAGATAAGGATATCGTCAATAAATACGATAATGAATTTGTTTAAGTAAGGTTTGCAAACTCGATTCATCATATCTATGAAAGCTGCTGGTGCGTTAGTAAGTCCAAACGGCATTACCGTGAACTCATAATGACCATACCGAGTTCTGAAAGCAGTTTTGGGAATATCTTCTTTCGGGACTTTCAATTGATGATAGCCAGAACGAAGACCGATTTTTGAAAAGCATCGAGCTCCCTGGAGTTGATCAAAGAGATCATCTATTCTGGGGAGTGGATAATGGTTTTTAATCGTGACTTTATTCAGTTCACGATAGTCGATACACATGCGCATCGAACCGTCTTTCTTTTTAACGAACAAGATCGGAGCTCCCTAAGGCGACGAGCTTGGTCTTATGAATCCTTTTTCGAGCAATTCATCCAACCGTTTCTTTAATTTTGCCATCTTTGTTGGAGCTATTCTGTACGGGGCTTTGGCAATTGGTGCCGTACCGGGTACTAGATTAATTCTGAATTCCACTTCTCTTTAAGGTGGGATTCCAGGCAGTTCATCGGGAAAAATATCAGGAAATTTAGCTACAACAGGTACATATTCGATCTTCTTTCTAGTGTCGGTGGTTATGGATACGAGGTATGCTAAGCATCCTTTTCGTAAGTACTTTGTGGCTTTTAACATGGAAATTATTCCAACAGAGTTGGATAATTTATCGCCATGTATAGTCAAGATATTGCCTTTTGAACGAAGTTCTATAGCTTTCTTATCACACAGGATACGGGCTTGGTTAGAGGTTAACCAATCCATTCCTAGAACAATGTCAAAACCTGCCAAAGTCATTGGCAACAGTTGTGCAAGAATAACATGTTCTGATAGTTTGATATTACAATCTTTTAAGATTTCAGAGATTTGGACTAGGTCACCGTTGGCAGTCTTTACGACGTATTTCTTGTCTAATTTAGCTAGAGTTTTATTTAACAATATACAGAATCTATGATCTATAAAACTTTGGTTTGCACCAGATTCAAACAAAACTGGAGCGTAAATATCATTGACAAGAAATGTACCTGGAATGACATCGGGCATACATGCTGCTTCACGAGTATGGAGAACGAATGCTCGCGCATTCTTCTTTACTCCATCTGCAGGTTTTGGACCAGTCCCATCAAGTTTCTTTAGCTAGGGACAATTGATTTTGATGTGGCCAGTTTCACCACACTCAAAACAAGTGATTTGTTTCTTTTTGAAACAATTCTCTACTTTGTGACCGGATATCTTGCAAAACTTTCAGAAAAGTCCAGCATGACATTGTCCTAAGTGCCTCTTTCTGCACTTGGGACATTCTGGGATGGAAGAGTTATTGTTTCGGGGAGTAAAATTGGATTTCTTTGATCCACTTGGGCCTTGCCCAGATTCTTTCTTCTTCTTTCCTTCGTCCTGGTTCCTAATCAAACTACTGGTCAGTGATGCTCCTAGATCCACAGCATCATCAAGATTTTCACAATTTGCGACTTTGACCATGTCACGAATTTCTCCAATCAAACCCCAAATATAACGCTTTATCAGGTTTGATTAAGGAGTAGCAAGATGTGGAACTATTCTAGAATAATCAAGGAGTTTGGTGGAATACTCCTGATGATTTGTTCCTATCATCTTAAGACTTGAGTATTTTCCTTCTATCTGTTCCCTCTCATTCCGGGGAACATATTTCTTCTCTACTCGAGATTTGAAAGCATTCCAGTCTATTGCATAGGTTGCTTCTCTTCCTTTGATAGCAACAATGTTGTTCCACCATTCTAATGCTTGATCCTTGAATAAATTTGAGGCATAAAGAACCTTGTCCTTCTCAGCACATTTGCTGATAGTCAATACGGGTTCAGTCTTTTCTATCCACCTTAATGTGGCAATTCATGTTTCTCTCCCAGAGAAGTTATATGGTTTGCAGTACTGAAACATCTTGTATGTACAACCAACTACTTTTCTCTTCTTTTCTATATGACCATAGTTATTTCCCATACTCTCATCTTTAGAAGATTTATGGTAATATATTTCTTTCGTAGCCTTCTCGGTCTTATGAGTTGCAGAACTTTCGGGTTTGAGAGTAATTGGTTGGGAGTGAGTGATAGTTCAGTTATGCTGGGTTAAAGGTTGAGAATTGATAGATTTTTGATTTAATGGTTATGCAGATAGCCTATCGGCTTGTCTCTTTTCTAATTCAGTAAAGATCATTGGAAGAGAGTCCTTGATCCCTTCTGTGATAATCTTTTGGAGTTCCTTTCAGGATTCAGTAGCAGTATTTTCAACTGCTATTTGTTTCTTCTTTCCCCTGGTGTGCTGTGAAGGTCCGGTATTTTTCTACATACTATATAGAAATAGGATTGGAATTATAACAAAACCTTTCTATTGGTAATAATATATTACAGAAGATGATACATATAGAAATTATTATTCCTAGAAACTTTTAAAATTCTTTTCTTTAAGAGCTTTTATTAGCAAAGTATTCCGAGTTTCAACTTTAGCTTTCTCTCGTTCCAATTCAGCGATTCTATTTAGCAACATTCGTTCCCTTTCACTTCCCGATGCATTCTCACTTATATGAGGAGCAGTGATGGGAATCGTCTCATAGTATGGAATGTAAGGTATATTAGAGTCATCACGTTCTTCTTTTTCAGGATTATTCTCATAAGGTATATCGGCATATCACTCATGAAAATTTCAGGAATATAACGGAGTGACATTATAACTTCCGGTGGTAGGAGCAGAATAAAAAATTATAGAAGGATTATAGGGAACACTAGGGTTTCCTATTTCTTCGAGGTTTCTAAAAGTTGAACTTTCAGTTTCCTCATTATTTTCTATAGGTGTTTCATTGGTTTTTCGTTCATGATAACTAGCTGGAGCAAATTTACGAATAAAGCTAGCACCCTTGCCTTTTCCGACCATTATGAAAAATAAACAAAACGATATTTATTATTATAGAAATATATTACAAAATACAACAAAAAGGATTCTAATGTTTCATAAGCTCTTTTCCAAGAGTCATCAAGTCCTCTCCATATTCGTATACTTGTTTCCCATAAAATTTGGTTCTTGCTTTATCCATTATCTTCTTTCTTGTTACTTCGTCCGTTTGGAGCAACGAACGGTCTAAATATTCAATAGGGGAAGAGGGCATACTTTTAGATAACCATATTTAGGAGGGGGCTTACGAAGTCCCATCATAATTTCATTATAAACATTTTGGTATTCCGGAGGAGCTTGGAAATACTCTTTGAAAGGGCCATCATATGGAGGTTCAGGATACATATAGGGATCATATAAAACAGGAGTTTCAGAATTATAAGATTGATAATCAGAACTATTTGAAATAGGATTATTGAACGGATAGTCTTCCGGGTTTTCAGAAGCAAGTTCATATTAGTGGGATTCCTCAGATGGATCCTCTTCTGTTGAATTATTCTGCTTGATATAACTTGATTTGGCTTCATTGTTTCCTTGCAGTTGTTGGTTATTTGTATTCCAGTTGCTAAAATTTGAACCAGCCTACATCCATTGACTAGAAGAATTATAAGGTTGAGGGTGGTATTCGGGAGAGTTGTTATTAGGGAGAATGGCAAATGGATCGCTGTTATAATAGGGTGAAGAGATAGGGTTCATTCGAGATCCTAAAGGATGATACTCAAGTGATTCTTGTTTAATCGGACGATTGGGGTCATAATAAACAGGTACAGAATTATCTCTAGACATCTGCAATCTTAAAATATTAGTACTTATCTTATTTTGGTCAAGACTTAGAAACTAAAGCCAGTATCCTTATCTTAACTAAAGCTCTACAAGGATGGTTATCTTTCCAAAGTAGTAGCTCCAACAGATATGTTCCCAGGTAAAAGCGACGGGTTTAGGAGAGATTTATACATCGCTCTTTCCTTAGACATAACACTTCCGTTTGTCAGATAACTACATACCGGTCAGAATGTTACCTTGTTTTCTTATCTTAATTTTTAAGTAATAGATAAACTTATGGTTAAATCCTAGATACCAGATCCAAGTATCTATTTCGATAAAACATGTGGATCTGATACTAACCCTGTCACACCCCGCCCCGGGAACCCCCTGGACGCGTGCGACCACGATTGGCATCACCTTTGAACTTTGATTTCAGAATTTTTAGAAATACAGCAGAAGTCTTTTTCAAAAGGATCGTTTCAGCAATCTTTCAACCTCAAGGGTTGTATTTGTACATATCAAAACTCAGTTGGAAGACAAAAGTTTTATATTTACTTAAATATAGGGATTTAAATACCCTTTTCATTTTGATTACAAAACATTGTTTGAAATCAAGTACATTTATAGCCAGTGGAAATAGTACTACCCAGGGTTGATCAATCCCCTGGTTCTATCTCCCTTTTTCTTTCTTTAGGATTTTCTACACACGAGGCCTGAGAATCCAATGTGTAAGTCTATCCTTTTCATAGGTCAGGACTGATGTCTGCTTCTTGCATTTTCTTTTCTTGGGTCAGATCTGATGTACGACCATACCCCATTCTTATTTCGATTTATACATTTCCTGAAAACATTTTGAAAATAAAATGTCAGCGCAAACGCCGGTGAATACAATTATCTTGACATTAAAATCATTTGGCACAAACAAGTATTAATTTTATAATCACAACTTTGTGTTCAATCCACACATTCAGCAGGCCCGTCCTGTTCAATCGCACCACAGTATACACTAGCGTCATGTCTTATAACAATAGACAGGTTTGCCTCTGAAGTTGTTATAAGACAAGCACCAGCCGCAGTCCAGGAATTTCACCCGAGACTCGTGTATCCCTTGCAGGTTTTACGCATACCTATGGCCTGAATGCTTTCTTCGTAGAAGAACGTTGAGCATTATTTCCTTAACCTTTATTTGGCCATTTTCGTAAATAAAATGTTTGACACAAGTTTTCAAAGAGATAAGGTATTCACCTTGGTTTATAGGAATGAGCCTCTAAGTCGAAAGCTTATAGACTGTCTTCTTGACTTGATTTCTCTAGCGTTTCAACACCTCTACTAGCGTTTCTTGCTTAACCGGGCACTACGAAGAGCGGGAATTGAACCGGGATCGTCGGGAGCGGCTAGATGGTCTCTGGAACAAGAAATGGAAGAGAGAGTTGATGTTGGAGTGAAGAATGGGAAGGAACTCGACCATCTATTTATAGGGCAAGTTCTGAGACCGTTACGGGTGGTGACGGCTAGGGTTCGCGAGTCATCAGACACGTGTCACCCTCTGCTCAATTTGAGTCATGACAGACAGTTACCAGGCGTGACGGTCCGTTATAGGGTTTCCACAGGTCAGATTTCAAATATGAGTCACTGGACACCTGGCGCTTTATCAAAGTTAGCTTGCCCAGCCCGTAACGGACCGTTACCGTCTTGTGACGGTCTGTTACCGTCTGTGACGGTCCGTTACTGTTGAAATTTCAAGGTTTCTACTTTTTGATCCTTGATCTATAGATTAATTACACTTATAGTCCATGTGGTTTGTACCTTAGCTAAATCTTGGACATTTTTTTGACAGGTGTTAGAGGTAACACTCTAATCCCACTTCTTTGATTTCCTGTATCCGTTTTGCATGAAAACCCGACTAGAGTTTTGGGCTGTGGGAAAGGTGAGTGACGGAGGAGGCGGGGGAAGGGGTGGCCGTCTGTGGTGGTGGTCACGGGTGCAGGTGGAGGAGGCGTAAGGATGATAAGGTGGTGCGTGGCCTACTACCGTAGAGGGAGAGAAGGAGATGGTGGTGCATGGCGGTGGTGAGGAGAGGTGGCCGGCTAGGGTTGGACCCGGCAACATCCACGTGACTGGAGGACGCCTAGCGGTGGTGTTAGGTGAGGGTGGTGAAGGCTGCAGTGGTATGGTGGGTGCTCGACAGAGGTGACGAACCCGATGGGGACAGTGGTCGAGTGGGGCGGAGAACGACCGAGGATATTAGTCGGGTGAGGTTGATACCCTCGCGGCTACGGTGCCGATGGAAGCTAGGGCATTCTCCTATGTAGGTCTTGTATGACTAGCCTACGCTTGTGCATAGGAGGAATACGGCTCGGGTTAACATGTTCGCGTGGATCGGGGTTTTTGCATGACGTGGTTTTCATGCATGCATGAGGACCCGGTTTGAGTTTAGGACTTCTAAACGGGTCGAGGATGAACCGGTATGAGTCAGCAATTGCGGCATGAGGACGGTTAAGGGTTTGCATGACACACGTGCGTGCGTGCCGGTGAAACTAGGGTTCACGGGGAGGTGCTGATGAGAAGACGGGACGAACCTTGAGAATGTAATTATATTTACAAGTCAATCAATGTACGATTAGAACGTGTCTGATCATGTGATCATGCATTGACAGGTTCCGGTTCCGAGCGTGATCGATTGAGTTGCAGAGCAAGGACTGAGGTTCATCACTTATGGTGAGTTTCTAATCCCCTTCGTTTAAATTTTTTTAACGCTTTAGGGCTATCGTACATACTTTTGTGACATGTTTTATTACATTAAATGTATATCGAGCTTTGGGGTCTAAACCGATGAGTTTACGAATTTAACTATTTAAACACGGGACTAAGGGACTATGTGATGTCCTTGAGAGGTGTAGGTTAAAGGTGGGTATATGATCGTGGGTCGTATGGTGACCTAACAGGGGTGAGTCGGGATTGTAGTTACGGGTACGACTAGGAGGTCTCACAGGGTGTGTATGTACGTGGTATACGCTTAGATAACGAGATATAGTATTTGTATGAGCGTTGATATAGTAGCAGTGTATTGTGTTATGTGTTAGTCGGGGTGAGTCGGGATATATGTTAAACGCTTATGAATACGAGTAGGATATTTTATTCTAATGCTATGTGTGAAAAGCAGGTGCAGCTAATGAGACATGAACATAATGTATAATGTTATGTGTTTATACATGTGTTGTGTGTATTGTGTCGTTGTCCTTGTGACACAGCGTGTATTGTGTTTGCATTGTTGTCATTATGACACGGAAAACGGGATTATGGAGGACTAAGTCCTTCGGGAGGTCACCAATGGTGACGATGTCCAACAGGACAGTGATGAGCTCGGGGTGTGTCGAATGCCCTGACGAGGGTGCAGTAATGAGGTATGTGTTTGTGTGCTTACATATTTGTGTTAAATTGCATACAAGCATGAGTTTATTTATTGTGAATGAGATAGTAATAATGTGGTGAGTTGAGTTAGATTGACCGTTGTGTCAGGATTGTGATGTGATGCTTACAACAATTATGTTAGTTGATTTGTAAGAGCCTTGGTCAAGGCTGAGTAAGTTGATGCCTAGGGATTTGTTGTGTTAACCAAGTGTCGGGTTAATACGTGTACTTGAGTATGAGGTATTAGTGTAGGTTAGTTCGACCTATGTTGAAGAGACTGCGGGATTATTATTATTATGGGATGAGTCTTGGGTAATGAGCTATTATGGGATATCAGGTGATAAACGAAGTTATCTATTTGTTAATGAATTGTGGACCTATTTTAAAAGGACTGTGGGTCCTGAGTAATGTCTAAATAACTTTTGAGACGAGCTGACTTTTAGTCAAAGTAAACTATTAGAACTCACTCAGCGTAACTGACTTTATGTGTGCGATAGATTGTTTTGCAGGCAAGCGTTGCGTTGACGTATCTTGGCTTGGGAGTGGTGCTACTCGGATTGGTGTGCAAGCATTCGTGAGGTAACTTAATTATATTAAATAATAATTAATGGTTTAAGAAAGACTTCCGCTGTAGTTTAATATATCTAAAATGAGTATTTTCAAGGGAATAACCTGTTATGAGAACCAATTGTAGGGTGCCTGGTTTGGGGACTTACAAGTTGGTATCAGAGCCGAGGTTTAAGAGAAAAGTGGTGTTTTTAAAAAAATAAAATGCCTTAACTTAAATTGAAAATGGGACGAGGGTGAAACGAATGCCACCACGAGTAACCGTGAGCCAAGAGGTATGTCTTTCGAGTTGAGCAGTAATTATTATTTACTGTTTGTGTAGTGTTACACTAGGTAAAGCGATTGGTGTGAGTAAGTGATTTATGGTTCCGTGTGGGATCATGATCTGTGCTATGTGCTGTTGTAGTATATAGAACTAAGTGGAGTTGTGTGGTGTGATTAAGTGAGATTATGTTGTGAATTGAATAATGCAGAGTAGCAGTAATTGTAACTATGTGAGATAGTTTGGTGTGTCGATATGATTTAGTGATTTTGTGTTTAACCTTGGATGCTGTGAAATTGTGATGAATTTGATAATTTGCTAGATTATTGTGTGATGCTATGTGAGTTGTGTGGGATGCATGTGCATCCGGGGTGTGCGAAAGATATAAAGCTAGTGTGAATATGACGGGGAAGGTTTAGAATCTAAGCAGTAATGTGGACCACCAAATTGCATTTGATCACTTTGATTTGACAGTCTATGATTACTCTCATATTCTGAATTTGACGCCCATAGTAATCACTCCAACGTTCTATCTTGTGCAGATACTGATGGCTAAGACAAAGCGTACCAGATCTGTCAGACGGGGATCTCCGGCCGGCGGAAGAGCAGATCGTCAGAACAAACATGCGGTTGCTGTAGACAAGACAGACAGTGACATAGAAGTGGTGTTGGCGCTTCCCGCGTCAAGTGTGACTAGAGCTGAGGATGGCAGCATCCCGCGTGGTGCTGAGACTAGAGTGACAGGATGGAAAAGGAGGGTCGTGTCGGCAGTACGCGATTTCCCTCCAGGATGTGGACCTGCATGGTTGAGAGATTAACCACTTACTACAGCTAAGGGAGCTCTATCTATAGAGGAACATGCAAATGACCCGGGATCCGATGAGGAGGAACCGGAGGAGGACACAACAGATACACCTAATGTAGTCCCGTAGTAATCTTGCGAGCGTTGTTTAAGATGTTGGACTTCTAGATGACTTTTGGACGTGACGGTTCTCACGAGAGATGATGGGGTGAGTTAACATTTTGAGTGATTAGACGTTTACGTGGTGTGATGTTTATTTCAAATATTGACTATTTGATTTTGACATTGAGTGCGAGTTATACCACGAGACGATTTGGGTATGCTAAATGATAGTTGTATGTGTGATATCTGGCTATTGGTGGTGCAACGTTAATTATGTGATTACCTTTGAACAACATGAGTTCACACCTGAATGTAATCTTTTATGTGATGCTAGAGCTTGGTTGATTTGACTATATGAGTAGACCTGAGTTTTGATTACTTGTGTGCATCTACGGTCTTAAGATAGTGTCACCTATGTGTTATGCTTAGGTGATGTGCGAAGTATAAGGGGGTGTTTAGCCTTATTATGATATTAAATGTCTTTATATCTTAAGGCATAGATCTTCGCGAGGTAAATGTTTTGGTGCTTAAGGACATGAAAGTGTTTTGTGAATAAACTTGTATGTCGTTAATTGAGTTACTTATGAGTACGAGTTATTTGTGTCACATACTTAATAGTCGTGGCGGGAGATCAAGCGTAAGCTTGATATTGTGTCTTGCATTAGTCAGGCGGGAGATCAAGTGTGAGCTTGATATGGTGTTGACATTAGTCAACAGGTTATTGTGTCAAACGTCAGTCAGGCGGGAGATCGTGTTGCTTGTGCCTTTGGGCCAGACAACATGATATACTTATGTGTCTATAAATGATATGGTCATATTGTATGCGCGTAGATTTACCCAGATCTAGCTAGTTGTGTATGTGCACTTGATGCGAGTTAGAAGGTTGACTTATTAGTACATGTGTAGAACAATGTGTGTTATGTAGTTATGTGTGTCGGTGTGTGTGTCCTTGTAGTACACGCTTAGTCGTGCATAGGAAGGATGGCTAGTGTGCTCAAGTATGGTATTTCTATCTTGACGATTTTCTCGACGCTGATACGTCGAGGTGATGAAAGGAGTTTTGATGTCTTCCTAGGCGACTAGTGAGGTGCTCTTATGAGATGCCTATGCTTATATCTCGGGAATTCGGAGCACGAAGCCAATGGGTGGAGCTGTGAGAGTAAATGATGAAGGCGTTTACGTGGACGCTTGACCAGAATGTTATGATGAGATCAAGGTGACGACGCTGAAGATTTCAGTACAGAGTTAACAAGGTGACGAAGAGTCTTCATGGAATAAGTTCCATAGGATAAATTCATTCGGGGTGAGATACCGGAGGAATAGGGAGGTTTTCCCTGGACGAGACGACGAATAGCTGAGGCTTGTGAGCAGACGGACTTCATGTTCATACATGATACGTGAGACGCTGTCAGTGATCACATAGTAATAGTAGAGCAACAACGAGAAGAGTGAGACTCAGGAGGGGTAGGTGCAGGATCGCACATAAGTGACTGGGAAGGAGATGCCTACACTGGTAAATTTAAGACTAGCTAAAAGTGAGCTCCCGTGGAGCATTCAAAGGAGACAAGTGCTTGGTTGTTGAAGCAGACATGACAGAGGTAAGTGATCCTTGAGAAACATCGAGAGCTAATGAAGATGACCCTAGCGTGGGGTATGTATGTACTTACGGTACGTAATGAATGCGCGAAACTGAGGTATAGAGATACTATGATAAAGAAATTTAGTCGAGACCAGGGTAGCTTTGCGCGAGCTCCTGGAGATCAACGGAGAAATACATTAGTAATGCCGTTATGGGTAGGGCAATGGACTAGAGTTTGGGAATCCTCACAAGATGACGATCGGAGTATGAGGAAGATAGGTACGAGGAGCATATAGTGGTGAATCCGTGAGTGCTTCTATCGGTGAAAGTAGGAACCTACTTAGGGTGATGGCCGCCGGAATGATGAAATCTTTAGGGTATACAGGAGACAAAGGCAATTGTGCCTGTGAGCCATAATGGAACGTGACAAGTGAAAGGACATTTGGTAGTATGGTACTACAAAGTACTAGAAATGTTAGGTACGAAACTCTTAAGAATAAGGTTAGCGATGAAGTATTGTCATGGATATTGACAAGGGAACCTTCGTGAAGGGATTGGTAATCAAGGCAATCACGGATGGCAACTTCTAGCAAGTGCCATGATAGCGATGGTTGGAAATGCAACATTTTAGTTAATAGTTGAAAAGACGAGAGACGATGGAATGTGTAGGTGAAACCTACAAGTCCCAGAGTCGAAAACGGGCAAGTGAGATGACTTCGTTGAACACCAAGGGTGGTGGTCAAGTTACGAAACAAAGTAGTAGACACAATAAGCGTGAAGGTGAATGTCGGACACCAGATGGATTTAGGTGCGAGTAGAACGGATAGATAAGTCGTGTTGGGTTGTATAGACATATGATTCGAGGACGAATCCTCTTTTAAGGGAGGTAGACTTGTAACATCCCGAAAATCCTCGTACGGGCCATTTGGCTAACGGGTGACCCAAGTCTTATGTAAATAAGTTAATGAGGGGTTTTCGTGTAAAACCTTATTCATGAAGTATAAGGACCCGATTAGCTAGAGGAGGAGCGGGTTGGATCTTTACGCACAACAAGGAAGCTCGGGGACCCGGATGTAAACCCTTGGAGGTTTAAATACCAACCTAAACACAAACCCTAGGCCATTCAGCCAAGGTGTATGTTTGATGGCAAGGAGAGACGACCGGGAGAGAGGAGTCCGGCCAAGAGGAAGGTGACAACGGTGGTTCTATGGTGGCATCTTGCTAAGCGAACTACATCACGCATAAGGTAACACTCTAATCCCACTCCTTTGATATCTTGTATCCGTTTTGCATGAAAACCCGACTAGGGTTTTGGGCTGTGGGCAAGGTGAGCGACGTAGGAGGAGGGGGAAGGGGTGGCAGACTGTGGTGGTGGTCACGGGTGCAGGTGGAGGAGGCGTAAGGACGATAAGGTGGTGTTGGGCTGTGCGCAAGGTGAGCGACGGAGGGCGGGGGAAGGGGTGGCCGACTATGGTGGTGGTCACGGGTGCAGGTGGAGGAGACGTAAGGATGATAAGGTGGTGCATGGCCTACTAACGTAGAGGGAGAGAAGGAGATGGTGCATGGCGGTGGTGAGGGGCGGTGGTGAGGAGAGGTGGCCGGCTAGGGTTGGACCCGACAACATCCACGTGACTGGAGGACGCCTAGCGGTGGTGTTAGGTGAGGGTAGTGAAGGCTGCAGTGGTATGGTGGGTGCTCGACAGAGGTGACGAACCCGACGGGGACGGTGGTCGAGTAGGGAGGAGAACGACTGAGGATATTAGTCGAGTGAGGTTGATACCCTCGCGACTACGGTGCCGATGGCAGCTAGGACATTCTCCGACGTAGGTATTGTATGACTAGCCTATGCGCGTGCGTAGGAGGAATGCAGCTCGGGTTAACGTGTTCGCGTGGATCGGGGTTTTTGCATGACATGGTTTGCATGCATGCATGAGGACCCAATTTGAGTTTAAGACTTCTAAACGGGTCGAGGATGAACCGGTACGACTCGGCAGTTGCGGGATGAGGACGGTTAAGGGTTTGCATGACACACGTGCGGGTGTGCATGTGAAACTAGGGTTCACGGGGAGGTGCTGATGAGAAGATGAGACGAACGTTGAGAATGTAATTATATTTACAAGTCAATCAATGTACGATTAGAACGTGTTTGATCATGTGATCATGCATTGACAAGTTCCGGTTCTAAGCGTGATCGATTGAGTTGTAGATCAAGGACCGAGGTTCTTCACTTACGGTGAGTTTCTAATCCCCTTCTTTTAAATGTTTTTAACATTTTAGGGCTATCGTACATACTTTTGAGACATGTTTTATTACATTAAATGTATATCGAGCTTTGGGGTCTAAACCGATGAGTTTACGAATTTAACTATTTAAACACGAGACTAAGGGACTATGTGATGTCCTTGAGAGGTGTAGGTTAAAGGTGGGTATATGATCATGGGTCGTATGGTGACCTAACAGGGGTGAGTCGGGATTGTAGTTACGGGTCGTACAGGTACGACTAGGAGGTGTCACAAGGTGTGTATGAACGCGGTATACGCTTAGATAACGAGATATAGTATTTGTATGAGCGATGAAATATTAGCAGTGTATTGTGTTATGTGTTAGTCGGGATATAAGTTAAACGCTTATGAATACGTGTAGGATATTTTATTCTAATGCTATGTGTGAAGTGCAGGTGCAGTTAATGAGACATGTACATAGTGTATAATGTTATGTGTTTATACATGTGTTGTGTGTGTTGTGTCGTTGTCCTAGTGACACGGCGGGTATTGTGTTTGCATTGTTGTCATTATGACACGGCAAACGGGATTGTGGAGGTCTAAGTCCTTCGGGAGATCACCAATGGTGACGATGTCCAACAAGACAATGATGTGCTCGGGGTGTGTCGAACGCCCTGACGAGGGTGCAGTAATGAGGTATGTGTTTGTGTGCTTATATATTTGTGTTAAATTGCATACAAGCATGAGTTATATTTATTATGCATGAGATAGTAATAATGTGGTGAGTCGAGTTAGATTGACCGTTGTGTCAGGATTGTGATGTGATGCTTACAACTGTTATGTCAGTTGATTTGTAAGAGCCTTGCTCAAGGTTGAGTAAGTTTATGCCTAGGGATTTGTTGTGTTAACCAAGTGTCGGGTTAATACGTGTACTTGAGTATGAGTTATTAGTGTAGGTAAGTTCGACCTATGTCGAAGTGACTGTGGGATTATTATTATGGGATGAGTCTTGGGTAATGAGCTATTATGGGATATCGGGTGATAACCGGAGTTATCTATTTGTTAATGAATTATGGACCTATTTTATAAGGACCGTGGGTCCTGAGTAATGTCTAAATAACTTTTGAGACGAGTTGGCTTTTAGTCAAACTAAACTATTAGAACTCATTCAACGTAGCTGACTTTATGTGTGCGATAGATTGTTTTGCAGGCAAGCGTTGCGCTGACTTATATTGGCTTGGGAGCGGTGCTACTCGGATTGGTGTGCAAGCCTTCGTGAGGTAACTTAATGACATTAAATACTAATTATTGTTTTTAAAAAGACTTCCGCTGTAGTTTAACATATCTAA
Source organism: Smallanthus sonchifolius (assembly GCA_023525975.1). Taxonomy (NCBI): domain Eukaryota; kingdom Viridiplantae; phylum Streptophyta; class Magnoliopsida; order Asterales; family Asteraceae; genus Smallanthus; species Smallanthus sonchifolius. Next base: position 16,890,732 of record CM042018.1, on the reverse strand, counting down.
AATGAGTATTTTCAAGGGAATAACCCGTTATGAGAACCAACTGTAGGGTGCCTGGTTTGGTGCCTTACAAAAGACGTACGATTTCTATCATATTAAGGCTTATCAAAATGAGCGTGTATAAAGACGTACACGTTTCAAGAGAAGTTTGATTTAAAAGGTTTTATGGTCTTACCCTTTAAAATCAAGAACACTAACAGGTTTAAAGACTAAATTAGATAAAGATAAAAAGTCCACCATGAAGGTGGTTTTAGGAGGGAATAATTAAATAACATAAACATACCATTAGACTAATAAGTTAAACATGAACATACACCAAACTTCATCTTCACCCAAGTAGTACAAAGTGTTTAGCCACGAATAGCCATACGAACAAGCATAAAGCTAAATTTCATAGGCTCCCCTATTGCAAACAAAGCGGAATAGCCTCTCTACCATCTACTATAAATTACAGAAAACGGACTATAGGAGTGTTATTTCTCTCTGGATTGGGTGTGTGGAATGAGTAGCCAAAGCCTCCTATTTAAAGGCCCTATAATGAGCAATGCACGACGATTTAAGTATCAATTGCAAGGTTTTTATTCAATTAGTAACATAATATGGGGATTATTATGCATGAAAAACATATATAATTTAAGACATATCATAATACCCCACACTTATACTTTGCTTGTCCTCAAGCAAACTCATGCATGATCAGACCTATAACTAAAAACTTAAGAAAAGAAAAGAAGTTCCAAGTAAGTGGAGACTTCAGAAAACTTATGAGTCACTTATTCTATTTTTTGTGTTTTTATATGTTTAGGATGATAGAATCCATGACAAGCCTACTAGAACTTAAATTATGCATACTCTTTCATTCCTCACAATGTTCACTCGACTCTCGGGTTGTATATATGGATAATGTAAGTTAAGTAGAACACTCAAGTACGAATCGAATTATGTAGTGGTCATAAGCCTGTATGCAAATCAAGTCTCCACCAACTAACTAAGTAATATGCATGAATCAAAAGGACTTTAAAAGGGTTGTAATGTGCAAAAAAGAAAATAATGGGGTGAAGATGAAAATCTTTTTGGGTTTTTACAGGTTTTAAAGGGTTTAAAGGGTTGTAGCTAACGTAGGACACACGACTAAGGCTTCTTGGCTTAAGATTGGAAAACTATTAGAGGCTCCCTCTACAGTACTCAGATTCTGAGGGTATAACTAATCTGAGGGCTCGTTTATGGTCAGATTGCCAAGACCGATACTTCTTATCATATTCAATTCTCCCTCCACTGCGTAGTACACATTACTGCCTTTCCGTATGGTTCTTTCGACTTCTAACCTAATAGCACCCACTTTAATCAAATGTGTATACTCATGTTGGGAATAAGTTTGATTCTTGCTGCACTTTCCTTTGTGGATCTAGTTGCCACATTTTAGACATTTGCCATATCTTTTGGCTCTTATTTTGGCGACGCTTTTTGACAAGCCGCATAATGGTGGTAATTGTTCTTTCTTGTGTCAACATTTTCTTACATCGAATGTTGCTTCAAACACTGTTTCTTGAAGTTCGGGGGGTAATCCAGGCTTTGTGAAATGAATACAAGAAAGCAAATGAAAATCAAAAGAATACATTCCAGCTCTTTAAGGTCTCACCGGTAAAAGACCAACTTCTCACTCTCTCTCACTCTTTCTCTCTAAAGAATAAAGAACATAAACATCAAGACTGATTCTTTAATAATTCTACTTCCTCAATTTCCTTGAAATATTTTTCAATAACTTCCTTGTAGATTGTTCGTCTGTTTCCTCCTAATACATCTACTTTCTTTTGTATACTCCAATTTCTTGAGTGAGTCAGATTCTTTCCGAATTATCTTAACGGCTGCATAACGAAACAACATAAACTAATGATTCTCCATTTTAAAGACAGTTAGCCAATAATCGGTTTTTACGAAAGCTGGTTTGGGATAAGTGGGTAATGGGTAGTAGAAAAGAAAAAAGGCTAAGGCTCAGAGGGCTATCTAGGTGGATATTTTTAGTATTTAGGTTGAATGAATGACAAAGTAAAGGATAATAGAAGGGTAATAAAGTCTTAGGTGCCTCAATCACTTCCATGCAATTACTAGTTCATGGTCTTGATATGTATAAGTAATACAAGTTCTAATTATGCATAAAATTCGATCTAAAACACTCAATTATGCCAAACGAAAGAGCATGAAAAAATATGATAGTAATGCTCGTGAAAGGCTCAGATTATTCTCACATGAAAAACAGATGGGATAGGGTTTAGTGATTTGTTATGAATAATATCCATTTGTTTCTACTTTCCATGTTTCCATTTATTCCTGTTAGTTTATTTAAGCGCGAACTCAAAGAGATTTATGTTCTTTTTAAGATTTTTCAAAAAAATTCAAAATTTTAGGGTTTTTAAAGAAAACAAAGTTTAGATGAAAATAAAGTTTTAGTCAAATTAGTAGATAATCACAAGTTTAGTTTTACTACTTTGAGGAAACAAGTTAGTCCTGAATCTCAATTTCTCACCCTACACTTAAAACTGTACGTTGCCCTCAATGTACAAATGCATGTAACAGAGTGATATGCATGAAGTTAAATGCATGAAGTTTTAAGGGAATAGAAACTGGTACTCCCCGTCAATTCGGTGTGTAACATATGGCCAATGCTTGCGGCTGTTGTCAATGTTAAGCCAAAACTTGAAGTAGTTTGTCGGGGCCCAAGCTTGTAGAGGTGGAACAAAACTTCTCAAAGAAATAGAGAGACTATTTGGTGATGATATGCTACTTGACACACAAAGAAAAACATAAAACAGAAAATAAAAGATAGTAGTTAAGCTACTAAGGTCCTAGTATCGAGAAAGCATACATGGAGGCGAAAGTATGAGAAACTTAAACTTGGAAAACCAAACCTGAGGTCCATGTATTCTACCATATGCACCAACTTCTAAATTTATTCATGATCACCGGGTTGCCTCTCGGAAGCGCCACATTTATTTAAGGGTCGTTGGTCGGACCTGTATGGTCTTCATCAAACATTCTTCTGGTGGGGGTTTCGGATCTCCCCCGCATCTCCCGTTCCTTCCTTGAAAGTTCTTTTTCTTATTAATTTCGGATGCTGGTCCAGTAGTTATCAATCCAGTTAGTGTTGTTGAGGTCCTTACCAAGGTCAGGTTTCTTTCCTTGATTGATTTATTTAGTTTTCTTCAGTTGGTAATCCAGATTAGTGTCAATGAAGTGTGCAGTTTCAAAGGGATCATTAGATAAACATTCGTTACCCCCGATGTTATAGGTTACCGATTGTTTTCCAACACGAAGTGTCAAGATACCTTCATTCTTGTCGATGACTGCTCTAGCAGCGGCTAAGAATGGGTGACCCAAAATTAAAGGCACAAAATAGTCGGGTCCCATTTCTAAAACCATGAAGTTGGCAGGGAAGATAAACTTGCCAACTTTTATCAGTAAATTCTTGATAACCCCCATAGGAGACTTGATAGTACCATCCGCAAGTTCGATAGTTGCTTTGACAGGTTGCGGATTTCCAATTTTCAATTTTCTAAACATATTGTAAGGCATTACATTCACACTAGCTCCCAAATCAGTGAGAGCGAAAGTTAATGGCAGTGGTCCGATAGAACATGGTAGAGAAATTTTTTCGAAATTAGAGAGTTTTTTCGAAAGGCATCGTTCAACGAGGGCGACGCATGCGTTAGTTCATTTAACTGATTCTTCCATGTTTCTCTTGCTAGTGAGGAAGTCCTTCAAGATTCGTCCACACTTGGGCATTTGTTGTATTATATCCAGAAAAGGTAGGTGAACATGGATTTGGCTTAGGAGCTCGATGAATTTCTCATATTGTTCGTTAGTCCTTTGCTTCACCAGTCTTCCTGGGTAAGGTATGTGTGGCTTGTAAGCTCTCTTTGTTCCTTTAGTTGGTGGCACATTCTCAGGAGTGCGCACTGTAGTTTTTGTTGAAGTTTTACCAGGAGTGTTTACTGGAGTGGGTTGTGAAGTTTCTTTTGGTAGTAATTCTTGTGTGGTTAGGGTGGTGCCGTTTGAACTTCTTCTTCTTCTTAGCAATGAAATTTGCTTTTGCAAAGTAGCACTGACATTTTCTTGGAAGATATCCTGGCTGTCTTTCAAATAAGAGCTTTGCAATCTGCCCCAGTTGTATTTCAATGAATTGGAGAGTTGCTTTTTGTGTTCTAAATTCAGCTTCATAGAGACTAAACTTTTCTTCATATTGTTTGTGTCGAGCATCAGCTAAGAGGGCTTGACTTTCAGTTGTAGTTATCAACTTAGTTACGGCGTCCTCTAGACTTAACCCGTTACTTGGCTTGGTAGTTCTTTGAAATTGTTGACGAGGCTGAAAGTTTTGAGGTTGTCTTTGTTGAAACTGTTGTTGCCTAAAACCAGATGGTCCTTGATTGTTGTTATCTTTCCAACTGAAATTCGGATGTTTCCTCCATCCACGATTGTAAGTGTTGCTGTAGGGGTTGTTTTCAATACCATTGGTTCCATAAAGTCAACTTACTCAACATCCACAGTGGTGCTTTTTGTTTCTTCAACAGTTTCAGCATTTACCTTACCCTTGCTTATTCTGTGACATCCGGCATTTTCAGTTTAACTCAGTTAACACAAACATTGTTATCTCAAACACTTATTTATACAAACTCAGTTATCTCAAACATTCACTCATGCATTACATTTAATTAGGATTATTTAGATGTGTAAGTTCGCACAAACACGTAGAATTACCGGATCGCACACGAGTCTAACCCGGAACGTTGGTGAACTAATAAAAATAATTGCGAACAATTATTTTAATGTGAGTTTACGTGCTAAGTGATTTTTCTGTGAATTACGTGAACTTTCGTGAAATCACGTACGTTTACGCGGAACATTGTGACTTTTACTGCTTTAGTGATTTTATAAATAAGTTTTTATAAAAATATTTATTAAAAACAATTTTATCTAGTGGATTAATTAAATGAATTAAAAAACCCATTTATATTAGCCCATGGATTATCCAAGTTTTAAACCCATGCATGCAAGTATAAATAAGATTTTATAAAAATTAAAACCATATTCTCCTCTTTTTCCTCCTCAAAGCCGTCGCATCCCAAACCCCCACCCCCTTTGAGCCGAGACCAAAAAGCAACCCAAACACCATCGATTCAAGCTTGTATCTTGCAATTAAACGTGTATTCAGTCTTCCCTAAGCATTCCTAACACTACTACGTAAGTTGTTTCGTTCAATTTTGTTACTTTTTGATTCCAAGAATTTTGATTGAAACCCTAGTTCATCCAAACATGAGTTTTTGTGATAAAGTTGGTGACTTTGTTATTTAATTGGTGTTATTTGATGATTTTGTTGTTATTTGGAAAACCCTAGTTGCATATGATTCATAACTTGTTAAAATAAGAGATTTTTTGATTATGTGATGTTGTAGGATTGCATGATAGATGTGTTTGATGTTTATTATGGTTATAATCATGCTAGTTAGGTTGTATGCAATTGATTTGGTGCTTTAAATCTCATTAAACAAGCTAGAAATCATAACTTACTAAAGGAGGAGACTTTTTAGATTTTGAAACTTGCATCCTAGACTTGAACTATATGATATGATGATGTTTATGTGTTACTTGATTCATGTATAAGTGATTTGTGAAATTAGATTTCTAATACCTAACTCGGTTTTACAAACTTTCTAAAAGAGGAAACTTTAATTGTCAAAGGTGTTCATAACCTGCTATTTAGACATGTATGATATGGTTTAATGATAGATACATGATAGTTAGGATATAATAACATGTTGTAACGTGTTAGATATCTCAGAACACGCATGATATTCATAACTTACTATACTTGGAAACTTTAATTAAAGCATGATTGTGCATTGTGTACACATAACTGCCATGCTAAGACAGGTATAAGTTGTGTAACATGAAACTTGAATTACTTGTGTACTATGTTTTAGTATTAAAATCAAACATTAAATCACTAACGGGTCACCAACGGGTCGTCGGGTTAAACTTGAGTCAAACTTGTAAATCTTTTCTAAACACTTAAACAATGGTATTGTTTGCATACTAAGGGTTCATGTCAACCTACACGAACACAGACTTATAGACCTATGGTTTTAGGTGGCAGTTAGAGGTCCAACTGTTTTTACTTAGCTTTCAACTGCACGCATACTAAGGTGAGTTTCACTACCCCTCTCTTTTACTTACTTTCCTTTTGGGGGGAGAAAGCATGATCGCAAACATTTTGGACCTTGTATTATTTTATTATCGCTTGCTTACTAAAGTGCAAACATACCACATAATTCCTTGCATTCTCGAACCGTTAGTATTGGAACATAGCGAGGTAATTTGAGTAGTACTACTGGGTTTTGACAAGCCCCACCCGCGTTAGTCGCACTAACTCGACTGTAGGTTGAACGGGTGTAATATTGACCTAGAGATTTTCCATTGTTCGGTAGACATGGCGGAAGGCAAACAAACACAAACAGTCAGTTTCGGTTTCGAAACACTTGTAGTAGCATGACATAAATTAGCTATCTATCGGTATACATTAATTACATTATCTAGCAAACTTTGAACTCTTATTTACTTACAACTCTGTGAACTCACCAACCATTGTGTTGACACTTTTAGCATGTCTTTCTCAGGTCGCTAAGTTACACTCAGGATTAGGATGCATGGCGGTGCATGGTTTTCACAAACAATTTTAAAACTTATTTGCTCGTCTCATTTACTTCGGTTTGGGCGCGGTGTTTTACGCTTTTGATTTTACTTGCATTGGATTTTATTTACGCTTCCACAACATTTTCAAACTTAATGATTGTTGTCTCGTGACTATGAGCAGCAACTGTATTTTATTTAAATTCATATAGAGTCGTTCCGTGTAACTAATGACTGAGATCCTGTTGTGTCACGCGCCTCGCGGTAAAACCCCGCAGGTGGATTTTGAGGGTGTGACAGATTGGTATCAGAGCCATTGGTTCTAGTGAACTAGGTTTGCATTAGTAGTAGACTTAGACTACAACCACACACACTACATTAGTTACACAACACCTACACTCATAAATGACACTTATGCATTTCGTTACAGGAGATGTCTACTTCACCCAAGTCACCTACATCCCCAGTCACGCTGGAACCCTATGTTCCTACAATACCTTCCCCGGAGCCTAAGAGGCGGAGATTGACACCTACTGATAACACCATAGTATATGGAGAGCCTTTCCATGTGCGTGCCAACGGTAACACACATGATTAGGATTGGTACCCGGACAAGATCAGGAGTTGGGTCCGTCAAGAGCGGGTCCCGCCCCCACACCTTGCAGCTAGTACTTCTTCTGTGGAGACTTTACCACCTCTGTAGTACCCACTAGAGCGGGCCTTTGCTGCCCTAGTGGCGAGGATGGACAGGGAGAGATAGGTAATATGCGTGAGGCTGCAGGTGAGATCACCGGACTGTTGCAGCGTGGACACCAGGCTGATCAGAGGATAGAGAAGCTGACTAAGAGTCAGAGAAGAGCAAATACAGTACACGATAACCTGGTGACAGCATTCCATGAGTTACGAGCACAAGCGAACGTGCAGCATCTTAACCTCGAGGCAACGGGAGCTAGGATCGAGGAGCTGGAGGGGCAGCTCGAGGCTGCCAACGCTGCAGGAGTTGCATAGGAGGATGAGCCCGAGGAGGAGCCGGATGAGGATGATGATGTTGTTTCTGATGTGACCTCAGTTGGTAGTGACGATTGACAGTCTATCATTTTAGTTATTTGCTTTTATTTAAACCTAGATGGGCTGGGTTGTTCCCATCCAACAGATGTTTCTGGATTTTGATGTTTGATTGAAATTACTTTGTAGCCTTTACAATTTATTTTATCAAGGATTATTATTGAAATGTTAGATGTTGTGGTTTAATTTTCTTTTATTTACTTGTACTTGTATGATGATAATATGCGATATATTTTTCTCATTATTGTATATTTGTGAATGTAAAGATCATGTCTGGATGACGAGGTGGACGTAACGGTGGTCGTGGTAACATCAATCTAACCGCAGTCGAACTCACCGCAATGATTAACGAGCATGTGGCTGAAGCATTTGCAGCCAACCCGGTTGGGGGTAAATCTATCATTTGCCGACTTTAACCAGTCAACACTCATTCTGAACTCATTCCCGAACCTTGAATCCCTAAACATATTCTTTGTCTTTCATCCAGGTCAGCACAAAAATCAATAGGTCTGCACTTACAAGACCTTTATGGACTGCAAGCCCCACACTTTTAGTGGAGCTGAGGGAGTAGTAGGTTTACTCCGCTGGATGGAGAAAACTGAGTCGGTTTTTTCCATGTGCAATGGCACGCAAATAAACCAGGTGAAATATGAATCTGGCACTCCAGCCCTTACCTGATGGAACTCCAAGGTACAAATGATAACTTTAGAAATGGCAAACGCTTTGCCATGGGAGGAATTCAAGAACATGCTGAAAGAAGAGTACCGCCCTCGCGACGAGGTGCAGAAACTTGAGGTCGAGTTCTGGAACCTTAAAATGGAAGGGTCTGAGATTGAAACTTACACCACCCGCTCTCATGAGCTGGCTACCTTGTGCCCTCAGATGGTGACCCTAGTTTACAAAAATATCGAGAGGTATATCGAGGGCCTAGTCCCTCAAATTCAGAGTATGGTGACATCCTCAAACCCCACCACCGTCTAACAAACTATCTGTTTAGCTCACAGGTTGACTGACCAGGCAGTCGCTCAGGGCACACTACCTCCTAGAAAGGTGGTTTCTAAGCTGACTGACAACAATCGTAAGTTTGACAGTACGCACTTCAAATCTTCTCAGTCCAACCCCTCCAACATCAGTAGCAGCAGCGAAAGTTCGAACCTGCTAAAAACCTCTCACAGTCTAGCTCGACTCAACAAAACCAGGGTGCATACGCTGGTAAGTACCCAAAGTGTCATAAATGTAACTTTCATCAAAATGGGGCATGTGGCAAGTACCGTTGCCAACGGTGCGGAAAAATGGGTCGTTCGTCCAGGGATTGTAGAGGAGATCTGCAGAATAAACAGACACCAACCGGTGACGAACCCAAGGGATGTTTTGAGTGCGGTAAAGAGGGGCACTTCAAAAGGGACTGCCCTCAGCTGAAGAAAGCTGGCAATGGGAATGGTAATGGCAACAATCAGGGAAATAATGGTAACAATAATGGAAATGGTGCGAAGGGTCGGGCCTTCGTGATCGGCTCAGGAGAGGCGAGAAATGACCACAATGTTGTTAACGATATGTTTCCTTTAAATGACCATTTTGCTTCTGTTCTTTTTTATACTAGTGCCGATAGGAGTTTTATTTCTGAGAACTTTAGTAAACAGATGGAGATGACCACAACCCCGTTAGAGCACAAATATACCATAGAAATAGCTGGCGGTAAGTTAATCGAGGCAACTCATATCCTCAAGGGATGTAACTTAGGATTATCTAGTCACAAACTCGACATCGATATCATGCCAGTTACACTTGGTAGTTTTGACATAATTGTTGGCATGGATTGGTTATCTAAAACCAAGCTGAGATCGTCTTTAAAGATAAGATTGTTCGTATTCTCCTGGCTAGTGGAGAGATCCTTTCTGTAAAAGGCGAGAAGAGTGGTGCAGTCGTGGGGCATCATATCTTATATGAAGGAGCAGAAATGTCTACGCAAGGGTCATACCGCGATACTAGCCCTTGTCGCTGATAAACCTTTCGAGGAGAAGAAACTTGCAGATATCCCTAGTGTTCGCGACTTCCCAGATGTTTTTCCTGAAGACTTACCTGGTCTTCCACCCCACCGACAGGTCGAATTCCAAATCGACCTAACACCTAGAGCAGCACCTATTACAAGAGTACCATATAGACTTGCACCAAGTGAGCTGCAGGAGTTATCCACACAGCTACAAGAACTGTTGGATAAGGGTTTCATCCGACCCAGTTCATCACCATGGGGATCCCCAGTCCTATTTGTCAAAAATAAAGATGGGACTTTCCGCATGTGTATTGATTACCGATGGCGAAACAAGGTAACTATCAAGAACCACTACCCACTTCCCCGCATTTTCGATCTGTTCGACCAACTTCAAGGGTCGAGTGTCTACTCAAAAATCGATTTAAAATCTGGATATCATCAGCTACGAGTTCGTGATGAAGATATATCCAAAACCGCATTCAGAACCCGGTACGGCCGTGATGAAGATGTAAATTATGTGAGTTTACGTGCTAAGTGATTTTTCTGTGAATTATGTGAACTTTCGTTAAATCGCGTACGTTTACGCGGAACATTGTGACTTTTACTGCTTTAGTGATTTTATAAATAAGTTTTTATAAAAATATTTATTAAAAACAATTTTATCTAGTGGATTAATTAAATGAATTAAAAAACCCATTTAAATTAGCCTATGGATTATCCAAGTTTTAAACCCATGCATGCAAGTATAAATAAGATTTTATAAAAATTAAAACCCTATTCTCCTTTTTTTCCTCCTCAAAGCCGTCACATCCAAAACCCCCACCCCTTTGAGCCGAGACCAAAAAGCAACCCAAACACCATCGATTCAAGCTTGGATCTTGCAATTAAACGTGTATTCGGTCTTCCCTAGGCATTCCAAACACTACTGCGTAAGTTGTTTCGTTCAATTTCATTACTTTTTTATTCCAAGAATTTTGATTGAAAGCCTAGTTCATCCAAACATGAGTTTTTGTGATAAAGTTGGTGACTTAGTTATTTAATTGGTGTTATTTGATGATTTTGTTGTTATTTGGAAAACCCTAGTTACATATGATTCATAACTTGTTAAAAGAAGGGACTTTTTGATTATGTGATGTTGTAGGATTACATGATATATGTGTTTGATGTTTATTATGGTTATAATCATGCTAGTTAGGTTGTGTGCAATTGATTTGGTGCTTTGAATCTCATTAAACAAGCTAGAAATCATAACTTACTAAAGGAGGAAACTTTTTAGATTTTGAAACTTGCATCCTAGACTTGAACTATATGATATGATGATGTTTATGTGTTACTTGATTCATGTATAAGTGATTTGTGAAATTAGATTTCTAATACCTAACTCGGTTTTGCAAACTTTCTAAAAGAGGAAACTTTAATTGTTAAAGGTGTTCATAAGCTGCTATTTAGACAATGTATGATATGGTTTAATGATAGCTACATGATAGTTAGGATATAATAACATGTTGTAACGTGTTAGATATCTCAGAACACGCATGATATTCATAACTTACTATACTTGGAAACTTTAATTAAAGCATGATCGTGCATTGCGTAGACATAACTTGCCATGCTAAGATAGGTATAAGTTGTGTAGCATGAAACTTAAATTACTTATGTACTATGTTTTACTATTCAAATCAAACATTAAATCACTAACGGGTCACCAACGGGTCGTCGAGTCAAATTTGTAAATCTTTTCTAAACAATTAAACAATGGTATTGTGTGGATACTAAGGGTTCATGTCAACCTACACGAACACACACTTATAGACCTATGGTTTTAGGTGGCTGTTAGAGGTCCAACTGTTTTTTACTTAGCTTTCATCTGCACGCATACTAAGGTGAGTTTCACTATCCCTCTCTTTTACTTACTTTCCTTTTGGGGGAGAAAGCATGCTCGCAAACATTTTGGATCTTGTATTATTTTATTATCGCTTGCTTACTAAAGTGCAAACATACCACATAAGTCCTTGCATTCTCGAACCGTTAGTATTGGAACATAGCGTGAGAATTTGAGTAGTACTACTGGGTTTTGACAAGCCTCACCCGTGTTAGTCGCGCTAACTCGACTGGAGGTTGAACGGGTGTAATATTGACCTAGACATTTGCCATTGTTCGGTAGACATGGCGGAAGGCAAACAAACACAAACAGTCAGCTTCGGTTTCGAAACACTTGTAGTAGCATGACATAGACTACCTATCTATCAGTATTCATTAATTACATTATCTAGCAAACTTTGAAATATTATTTACTTACAACTCTATGAACTCACCAACCATTGTGTTGACACTTTTAGCATGTATTTTTCAGGTCGCTAAGGTACACTCAGGATTAGGATGCATGGCGGTGCATGGTTTTCATAAACAGTTTTAAACTTATTTGCTCGTCTCATTTACTTTGGTTTGGGCGCGATGTTTTGCGCATTTGATTTTACTTGCATTGGATTTTATTTACTCTTCCCCAATATTTTCAAACTTAATGATTGTTGTCTCGTGACTATGAGCAGCAACGGTATTTTATTTAAATTCATATAGAGTCGTTTCGTGTAACTAATGACTGAGATCCTGGTGTTTCACGTGCCTCACGGTAAAACCCTGCAGGTAGATTTTGAGGGTGTGACATATTCGATCGAGTTGAGTGGTGAGGGCGTCTACTTGAGCCGAAAGTGAAGTGACAGTATCAACAGAATCAACACATTGACTCGCTCCCCTGTAATTCTCGGATTGTACTATTGATATGTAACATCCCAAAATTTAAAGGCTTGAGAAACAAGAACGGCGAATAACACAAGTGAAGCAAAGTACAATGTTAAAAAGGAAAATTTTGAGTTTTGAGCCCGTAACGGACTGTCATGGACGGTAACGGTCTGTTACAAGCCGTGACGGGCCGTCATGAGATGGTAACGGTCCATTACGGGATGAGCAAGGGTTTGATCCGGAGAAAGACACGTGTCCTGTGACTCATCATGATGAAGTGATGCGTGTAAACCCTATGACGGACCGTCATAATGGGTAACGGTCCGTTACGGATCATGACGGACCTTCATGAAAGGATAACGGTCCGTTACGTGGTTGCCAAGTGCGTAGTCACCAAGAAAAATGTGACGGACCGTCACCGTTGGTAACGGTCCGTCACGGACCCTGGAGCTAGCCTATAAATAATTGAAGATGGCTATGCATTTGGAAACATCACAAACACACACAACAAACACGCACACGAATTTGAGAAGAATTAAAGGACCCGGTGCGGTACGTTCAAGTACGAGTGCGATAAGCTGCAAGTACGGTTTGAGTTTAGAGAAGCGTCTAATCGAGGAACGAACTTAGGAACTATCCGAGGATAAAGTAAGTACACCGGACTCGTACCCCAGACACAATTATGTGAATTATGTGCTTAAATGATATGTGTTATGTGATATGTATATGACGAGGGTACGGGATAATGAAAAGTTAGTCTAAACACTAAACGGGAATAATGGAGTAGCCACGACGAATCCAAGTGGTGGTGGATACGCCGCTGGTACTTCTTATATATAAATCTCTTGGTGCTTCGTGGTGAAACCATTATGAATGTTTAGGGGTATAGACTAAAAGACAGTAATAAAATTATAGTAAACGTACGGGAGAACTTCTGACCGGTATGTAGTTATCTGACAAATAGAATGTTCTATCTAACGAAAGAGTGGTGTATAAATCTCTCCTAGACCCGTCACTTTTTCTTGAGAACATCTATGTTGGAGGTACTGCTCTGGAAGGATAATCACCTCAGTTTACAATATATGATGAATATAAGTATGTGATGAAAATGAATTCATGAACACATGAATATGTGATGCATGATAAAGAAGAATACGTGAATGCATGATGATATGTGCAAATATGAATGAGTAGATAGAACGAGTCTAAAACCTAAAATGGAATAACGGAGTACTCACAAAGTGTTAAAAGGGTGGTGGATACGCCGCTGGTACTTCCTATATATAAACCATTTTAATGCATCGTGAAGAAACCGCTACGAAGTTTTAAGGTGAGGACTGGTTGGGAAATAAATCAAACATATACATGAATGAAAATAAATGCTTGATACATTTGGGAGGCTGTGAGTCTAAGATACTCAAGGTCCCAAATGAAATGAGACACCCAGCCTGTACGGTGGATCTCAATAAAAAGGAAGAAAACAAAAAAAGATTCCAAGCCTACGGGGCTGAGGAAAAAGATTCCAAGCCTACGTGGCTGAGGAAATGATTAAGTATTCGTAACAAATGCAAGGGGTCTATACTGACGAGTATAAGAACCTTGCTAAAAACTCGGACCGGAGGTACGTCCGAAGATGGTCGCGAGGGGGTTAGCATCCCCATAAAATATAAGAATAACGTGACCGGTTGTACGTTCGGAGATGGTCACGGGGGCGCCGAGAGCCTGGGAAACTTGAACAATAATAAGAACCTAAAGGGTTCAAAATAAAATGAACGATGCAGTGTACTTAATTAGCGTAAGCTAATTCAAAAATGTTTTCCAAACACTTTAGGAAAGAAGCACGTGGAATGAAGCTTCCTGAGTATGGAATGACCGGAGTTGAAAGATCCCTATATAATATGATGTAATAATATCATCTTTTGTAAAACAATATTATAATAAAAAGTTACCTAGCCAGTTATGGCAAGGTTTTGTTAAACTGGGACCATTTTCCGCATTATAAAACTCTGATAAAGTATGAGATAAGTAGGGTGTTATCGTTCCGTAATATAGTTTAGCTAAGAGCCAAGTATCGAAACAATAGACACGATTGAGTTCCAGTACTCAACGTTTGTTATCGTTTAGCCGGTTTAATTAATGAGTGGGTGTTGTGTGCTTGTAAAACAAAAAAGTAAATGACGGTAAAGTAAATAACAGGAAATGTAAAATGTGCCTGAAGTGTGTAACAAAAATGTAAATAACAGAAAAGTAAATAGCAGAAATGTAAATAGCTCGAGAATAATCAGATTACAACGAGTATTGCTTTGGGCTTCGAATTCACTTGGTACATGATAATGTTATGTTAACTAATCCGATGGTACGACTAATACAAATTTGTGAACGGTACACCGCTAGAGCCTCATTCTCACAACATTTGGTTCATGAATTATGTTTTTTAGAAATAAAATAGTAAGACTCTCAGTGAGGGACATCATTACCCTCAACTCTTTAATAGATCCGTACATTCGTATGCTTAAGACCTATCTCCGAGTTGGTTTAAGATATCAAACTTAAATACTTTTACTTTTATTAAAAGAGTGATTAAACTTTATTCACCGGGATGCGGTGCAACAATGAGACCATGTATAAAGACGTACCTGATAAGTTGTTGATTTATCTGTTCTAATTGTATATAATCATATGTTGTTAACCCTAATTATATGAGAAACAGTTTACTTTGACTTGTTTTTATATTTTATAGGTTTTGATGTACAATGAGTTAAAAATAATAGAAATCATATGCAATAAACTAGAAAATGATCAAATGTGATTACACTAAATTAATTAGAACTCAAAAAGATTAAATTATTGTTTGATATACAAATTAGTTTCAAATATGGGTGCAGGAACTCACGTGGGCCAACATCAAAAAGGAAATTGACTTGTAAAATTAAGAAAGCAAATTGGAGAAGTTAGGATGAAAGGATACCAAAGAATTAAAGTGTGAATTTTATGTTTGGCAGTCGTAGTCACGAATTGAAGTTTGGGCTGGTGTAAACAAAAAGAAAAAGAACATAATTCAGGGCCCATCACTTGATGCAAAAAGAATAAAAAGTCAACAGGTGACGCACGCAAGGGGGGACGTAACAATTGAGGGGACGAATTACGAGGTTGAGTTTTCACTCTTGGCGGCTGAGATTTTAACGCAATTAGGAGGTGCCTTTGGCACGGTGCACGAAGATCGAAGACTTGAGTTAGTTATTATTATAATTGGCTAAATCTTTTGTGACTTCTTTCAGACGGACGGTTCGTATAGGTTTCATGTTTTGATTCAGTTTATTTATGTTTTGATCTTGTTAGTTTTTTACACAAACTTGATAAATTGATGTATTAATTGATTTAAATAGTTTATGTGTATGATTTGAGTTTACTTGCTTTACAATCTTGTTTGGTTGATAACAAAACCTAGTATCATGGTTGGTTGACTAAAGGGGGTAACTTGGCATTGATAAATTGGGTAGTTGGATTGTACTGGTTTGTGACGAAACTAGTCGTATAGGTTGCTGACCACAATCTGTCTTCAATTACTATTTTAACTTATTTTTCAACACTATGTCTATGTGGTGTCCAATGAACAACTGAGTTTTGCATAAACCTAAAACCTGAAGTTTGAAGGGAGTAACATCTTTATTTGATCTGTGTTTTAATTAGAATTTACTAAACTAGGCAATTAAATCTTTCCACTGATTCCCTGTGGATTCGACAACCATACTTTCCTGTCTACAGTATAAGGTAGCTAAGTAATAGTTTTTATAAGTGTTTTTTATTGACCTTGACACCGTGATCAGTACCGTTCCCAACATGAGTTCACCAACTCTTGGTTTCAAGACAAAGTTCGTATAAAGACGTACGATTTCTAAGACTTATTTGGCGGTCAAAGCTCGGGTGTTCCTTCGTAAAGCTTGATTTCTTGATGATTTTGGCTCGTTTTCGCTCATTTTCTCTCGAGGTGCCGTTTAACCTACAATTATAAAATATAAACGATTTAAGTTTCAACTACAAGTTTTTATTCAATTAGTACCATAATTTGAGGATTATTATACATGTAAAACATGTATAATTTAAGACATATCAGAGACGGCAACCAAATCGGAACACCACGTGACAATAATCCGGTTGCTAGATCCGGCTAGCCTTAATCAACACAGGAATACACTAACCTGCTACAACTTTTGTCGCACAAACCCGAGGCTCAAACAGTAAACCCTGGGGTTCTCGACAATCAGCTAAAAGTCCAGGCCTTTTACCCACCCATGTCCATGTCGGTGCTAATTAAATAGAAAATCCTCGTCCATTACATGGAAAATTCTCGTCCGCTTCGGTTACCGTCTGCCACCCTACTCTCGTCACTGGCTTTGTGTCGCTTTCGTTTTCTGACCGACCGTCTCCGTTTTCTGGATGGGCGCCGCCATCGCCGCCATGCTAGCCGGGCGCTGCCATCTCCGCCATGCTAACAAGCCACCGTTGCGTTGTCGTGAGCTGCCTTCGGCCTTCGCCGTTATACGTGTTGTTGTCGGTTTTCGTTGGCGATGATACCATGTGATCGGAAGGAATCGAATAGAGTTTCGATTGTTGGTTCAGTTGCTTTTGAGTCAAACCGGACAGAGATTCGGATTTGAATGGGTGTGTTAATAAATGAACATGACAGAGAAAAGATGGAGGCTCACTATTAATCAAATGAAGATTAGCTTACAAATGAAAAAGAAAGCAACATTAAATAGAAAGATAACTTGTCCTGGGCTAAGGCCCATAACAGGGCCCATAACAACTTATTATGCTAACATCCCCCCTCAAACTCATAATGCAATAGAAATAAACATTGAGAGTTTGTCACACAAAAAACAAAACCGAGATGCCGATTGAGCCTTAGTAAAAATATTTGCAATCTGCAAGGCAGATGGAACAAAGGGAAGTGAGATGGTCCCGAGCTGAAGATGATGGCGAGTAAAATGACAATCTATCTCAATGTGTTTTGTTCGTTCATGAAAGGCAGAGTTCTTGGCGATCTGCATAGCACTTTGATTATCACAATGTAATGGGGTAGGCGAGGAAACAACAACCCCCATATTTGCCAGAAACCATCGTAACCAAACAATTTCACATGTAGTCACGGCCATAGCAAGATATTTAGCCTCAGTGGAGGACCTAGAGACAACGTCTTGTTTCTTTCTTTTCCATGAGATTAGGGAATCACCAAGGAAGATACAGAAACCAGTAGTGGATTTACGATCATTGGGATCACTATCCCAATCAGCATCACTATAGGCACGCAATTCCAGAGAAGACGTAGAAGGGAATAAAAGCCTTTGAAACTGAGTGCCACGAAGATATCTTAAAATACGAAGAACAGCTCCCAGTGAATAGAAGTAGGAGCGGTAACAAACTGACTAACCACATAAACAGCATGAGCGATATCAGGGTGAGTAACTGTAAGATAAACCAAACTGCCTACAATGGTACGATATAAGCTCGGATCAGATAGAGGAACACCATCAGTAGGAGAGTAACGTGCATCGATTTCAAGAGGAGTGTTTACAATTCTGTTATCAGAAAGTCTTGTACGATGAAACAGATCAGAAATA
The DNA here is from genome assembly GCA_023525975.1 of Smallanthus sonchifolius. Taxonomy (NCBI): domain Eukaryota; kingdom Viridiplantae; phylum Streptophyta; class Magnoliopsida; order Asterales; family Asteraceae; genus Smallanthus; species Smallanthus sonchifolius. The sequence continues at coordinate 16,872,639 of CM042018.1, read as the reverse complement.
TACTTCGTCTAAGAGAGAAGATATCCCTTTTTAGATTGAGCTACCTCAATCCCCAAAAAATACCGTAATAATCCCAAAGATTTCATAGCAAAACGATGGGTCAAGTCACGTTTCAAGGAATCAATGCCATCATAATCATCGCATGTAATAATCATGTCATCCACATATAAAGACAAGAGAATGCATCCAACATTCGTACATCGAACAAATAATGCAGAATCATGATTGCTAAGGAGAAAGCCAAGGGAAGTGATGACCGTAGAGAATTTTTCAAACCAGGCATGAGGGGCCTGTTTAAGTCCATATAGAGCTTTTCGAAGCCGACAGACTTCACTGGGCTGATGAGTTATTCCCGGGGGTTTAGTCATGTTAACCTCCTCATGAAGATCACCATTTAGAAAAGAATTTTTAACATCCATTTGACAGATCTTCCATTGTCGAACGGACACAACGGCAATTAAAATACGAACTGTTGTCATTTTTGCCACAGGGGCAAAGGTCTCCTCATAATTCATACCATACGTTTGCGAATATCATTTTGCCACAAATCTGGCCTTTTACCGTTCAACAGAGCCATCAGACTTTGTCTTAATCTTATACACCCAATGACAACCAACCTTATGTTTACCTGGTGATAGAGGAACCAAAGCCCAGGTGTGAGTCTGATGAAGAGCAGTGAGCTCTTCAGCCATAGCATTTTGCCATAGAGGGTCAGAGACAGCCTCTCTATATGATTCTGGTTCAGACAGATGATGAATGCCCGCAATAAATGAACTAAACGAAGCATAATATGCAGAGTATACAAAGTCCGGTAATTGAGTGAACTTGTATGCACGAGTAGACTTTCTCGGAGGTGGAGGAGAATCAAACATTGGAGCCAGATGACGTGGAAGGTTCATGAATTGGCACATCATGAGCAACATTAGGATCAACAGACGAAACGGGAACATCATCAATGTTGCTAGAAAAAGAATCAATAGTATGAAGGTCTGACTTTGTTACATCATGGGACTTAGCTGGAATCGAATAGAATGGAATATGTTCAAGAAAAGTAACATGTCTTAATACATATAACTTCTGACTTATAGGATCAAAACAACGGTATCCTTTTTGTCCCTTTCCATATCCTTTGGGACCATTGGCATAGCCTAAGAAAACACATAAGGCTGACTTATTTGTCAATTTGTCTCGTTCAACATGAGGACGGAGAGCAAAGCAAGTACATCCAAAAACCCGTAATTCACCGTAATCTGGGCGTTCACCGAAAATACTTTCAAATGGAGACATCCCATCATTGTGAGAAGTAGGAATCCTATTAATCACATGTTGGGCGGTTAGAAGTGCTTCTCCCCAAAAGACACTAGGCACTTCAGCAGATAAAAGAAATGAACGAGCGGTTTCAATAAGATGACGATGTTTCCTTTCAGCAACACCATTCTGTTGAGGGCTTTCAGTACGAGACGATTGGTGCATGGTACCATCTGATGCAAGCAACTGAGTAAAATCATTAGAGGTGTATTCACCCCCTAAGTCACACCTGAAGCACTTTATCACAGTCGAATGTTGCGTTTGAACATAAGCTCTAAAAGTTTTATAAATGTCAAAGAACTCAGATCTACGTTTCATAAGGTACACCAAGGTATAACGAGTGTAATCATCAATAAAGTAAACATAATAACGTGAACCACCCTTAGTGGATACTGGTGATGGTCCCCACATATCAGAATGAACAATATCAAATGGTGCAACAAAATGAGAAATACTTGTAGCAAAAGGTAAAGCAGAGAATTTGGTAAGTTTACAACCACAACAATCAGAAATATCACAGGTTTGCAACTAACCTAAAACACCTGTGGAAACCAAAAATTTTAAACGAGATGCGAACACATGTCCCAAACGAGAATGCCAAATATAAAGTTCAGACGACAAAAGACTTAAACGAAAAGAGGATAAATCAACGCTGGAAGCAGCAACACCAGGAGCAGGCACTTTAAGTTCTTCTAAGACATATAAATCTCCCACCCTACGGCTGATCGCAATCACCCTCTGAGTGTGTTGATCCTACACAACACAAACAGTGTCACAAAAGAAAACCCGAATTCCAGATTTACACAACTGACTGACTGAAGCAAGATTTAAGGCAAGCTTCGGAATATAATAGACATCATTCAGAGACACATGAGGGGTAGACACATATCCAACACCCTCTACCAACATGGATGAAGCACTAGCAGACATGACAGAAACAGGAGAGACATGAGACAAAGAAAGAAAAGAAGACAGATAGGGTGTAACATCCCGAAAACCCGTAAGCCAATGGTTCGGGTTTGTGGACGACCCGAATACGTATTAAGCGTAATGAGGAGCAAGGTTAGTCGTACTGGGGGCGTTATAACCCATTTAGTCCTTGAAATCATGACTCGAGATTTGAAACGCGCAAAATGGAACTAGAGGGACCCGAGTGTAAACCTATGGGAGTTTAAATACCATCCTTACACAAACCCTAAACCATTCGGCTTGGGCTTGTGCGGAACGGTAGTTCCAGCGAGGGAAGGAGGAGGGCGGCCGAACGGGAGGCACGGTGGTGGTTCCTACGGCGGCGACGACCAAGGGAGGAACTCCACACGTAAGGTACACTTCTAAACCTATCCTTTCTTGGTTCTTGTTTCTGTATTTCATGAAAACTTGACTAGGGTGTTCGGCCGTGACGGTGACTAGCGGTAGCAATCAGCGGAGAAGGCGGAAAAGTATAGAGTAGCGGGGACAACCGGCAAGGGTGGGAACCCGTCGGTTAGGGTGGTGTGGCTGGGGAATAGAGGGAGAGAGAGAGAGAGAGAGGAATGTGATCGGCGAAGGTGGTGGCGTCTTTGGAATGTAAACGGGGCACGACGGCTGTCATGGCGGCAGCCATGGTGGTGCATGGCGACGGTGAAAGGCGGACATGGCGCATGGTGGTGAGTGGGCTAGCAGTGCAAGAGGAGGAGATGAGAATGACGTAGCAGTGCAAGAGGAGGAGATGAGAATGACGGTGACAACCAGTCACGGTGGTGGGTGTACGAGTGGCAACCGATGGTACGCGATGGTGCCCGGACACGGGTTCGGACGAAGCTTGGGTTTCAGAGAGTTTAGGGTTTTTTTGCATGTGTATGCATGTACATGTACGTGCATGTGTGAGGACCCGGCTTGAGTTTAGGATTTCTAAACGGGTCACGAACGATCTGGTGCAAAGGCGACATGAGACTAGGGTTTCATGGAGTTGGATTGACAAACATATGAGACCCGGGGTTTTATTATATTGTTACCCGTTACTCAACATATGTTTTAAACGTATCATGATAGTGTGATCATACGTTTGACAGGTTCGGGATTGAGCGAGCACGCGTGGTGCAGAGCTAGGGTTTGGATGCAGTATAACTGGTGAGTTTCTAATCCCCCTCTTTTAAACGTTTTACTGTTTTTTGGGGATATCGTACATACTTACCAGGGATGTTTAACGTATTAAACGTGTTAAGAGTTTGGGGTTTTAACCCGAGGTGTTTATGAACTAAACATTCAGTAATGAGTCGGAGGGTCTACGGGGGTGTTTATGAGATCATGTGATCTAGGTCTAAGGGTGGTTATATGGTCACGGGTCGTATAGTGACCTAACAGGGGTGAGTCGGGATTGTAATTAAAGGTTATACGGGTATGACAAGAAGGTATCATAGGGTGTGTATGTACATAGTATGTGCTTAGATAACGAGACACAGTATTAGTATGTGTGTTACTAAATTAGCATTGTGTTGTGTTACGAGTTAGTCGGGGTGAGTCGGGATATAAGCTAAACGCTTATGAATACGTGTAGGATATCTTATCCTAGTGTTATGTGTGAAGTGCAGGTGCAGTTAATGAATCATGTATGTAGAGTATATTATTATGTGATTATACATGTGTTGTGTGTATTGTGTCGTTGTCCTTGTGACACGGCGGGGATTGTGTTTGCATTATTGTCATCATGACACGGCAAACGGTATTGTGGAGGACTATGTCCTTCGGGAGGACACCAAAGGTGACGATGTCCAACAGGACAGACGAGGGTAACCCTGACGAGGGTGCAGTAATGAGGTATGTGTTTGTGTGCTTATATATTTGTGTTAAAATGCATACAAGCATTGATTTATAGTTATCGTGCATGAGATAGTATTAATGTGGTTAGTGGAGTTAGATTGACCGTTGCGTCAGGATTGTGATGTAGTGTTTACGACTGTTATGTCAGTTGATTTGTAAGAGCCTTGGGCAAGGCTGAGTAATTGATGTTTAAGGATTTGTTGTGTTAACCAAGTGTCGAGTTAATACGTTGAGTTATTAGTGTAGAAGTTCGACCTATGTCGATAAGACTGTGGGATAACTATTATTATGGGATGAGTCTTGGGAGATGAGCTATTATGGGATATCGGGTGATAACAGGGGTTATCTACTAGTTAATGAATTGTGAACCTATTTTATAAGGACCGTGGGTCCTAAGTAAAGTTTAAATAACTTTTGAGACGAGTTGGCTTTTAATTAATCTAAACCATTAGAACTCACTCAGCGTAGCTGACTTTGTGTGTACGATAGATTGTTTTGCAGGTAAGTGTTGCATTGAAGTATCTTGGCTTGGGAGCGGTGCTACTCGGTTTGGTGTGCAAGAATTCGTGAGGAAACTTAATGAAATTAAAGACTAGTTAATGTTTTTAGAAAGACTTCCGCTGTAGTTTAATATATCTAAAAGGAGTATTTTTAAGGGAATAATCCCGTTGTGAGAACCAACTATAGGGTGCCCGGTTTGGGGCCTTACATAGTGAGACATATGATGTGAGGCACCAGAATCCAAAATCCATAATGATGATGAAATACCTGAGGTACCAGATGAAGACAGTCCCGCAGCAGACATAGCGGTAGGATTGGCAGCAAGAAACTGTCTGAACTGTTCAAATACTTGCGGATCCAGAGCAGATCGTGGTTTGTTTATTTCTACAGATGGTGGTGTAGCAGAAGCAGTAAACCGAGGTGGTTTAAATGTCCATGAAGATAGACCAGATGAACCAACAGAAGTGGACGTGCGAGACGGAAATTGTCCACCTGATCTGTTCTGTTGTGGAGGCTTCTGCAAGTTAGAATTCTTTCTGCTAAGTAATAATGGACATAGAGACTTCCAATGATTTTTCTCTTTGCAGAATGCACATTCATCAAATGCAACTTTAGCACCATGTCTAGGCTGATTAGGGGGGAACGGCAAATACAACTGGAGTAGTAGTTACTTTAGGACCTTTATCAACCTGAGATTTTAACCGAGTTTCCTCTGCAATTAACTCGTGAACAACCGAATCAACTGTTGGAAGAAGGGAACGATGAAGAATCGTTCCACGCAGTCCTTCAAAATCTGAACGTAATGCCATTAAAAATTGTACCAAATGTTGTTCCTCCCTTCGATCAGTATAAGGTTTAAACACCTTCAGTGCTGCAGATTCCGTAAGTGCCAATTGATCCCATAAATCCGACATAGCTCCATATAAGTCTTGAATGATCATCTCATTCTGTTGAAGAGCACGGATATCAAACTCCAACCGGTACTGTTTGGCAAAGTTAGACTGAGTATACAGCTTTTCCAAATGATCCCAAACCTGCTTAGTTGTATCATATTTGGCCAACTGAATACCAATGGACTGACCTACAGAGTTGTTGATCCAAGTTATAACTTTAGAGTTATTTGTTTCCCATGTATCGAGAGCTAAGGCATATTCAGCAGCCTTAGATTTATCAGTAGGCTTTCCCTTAGTACCTGTGACATAACCCCACATATTTTTCCCTCGAAGAAAGTTTTTCATTACGTAACTCCAGTAGGTGTAGTTTTTACCATCCAGACGAGTACTAATGGACTGAAGAGAGTCATCTTTCCCAGCCATATTATCAAAACCGAACGACAGCAGAATTACCGAAAACTTCAAATTAACCGCAAACTTTGATTACCGCAAACTTCGAAGAACCGCAAACTTCGAAGAACCGCAACTTCGAATAACCGCAAACTTAAATTACCGCAAACTTAATTTATCGCAAACTTCGTAACCGCAAACTTGGTTACCGCAAACTTCGTAACCGCAAACTTGGTAACCGCAAACTTGGAGACCGCAAACTTCAAAAAACGGGACAGAAACGAGATCCAAACCTGTCAATGTGTCCAGAAGCTCTTCCAAATACACAATTCGGTTCAAATAAAACAAAATCCGTAACTTTGATACCTCACGAGTCAACAAACTGAGCAGAAGCGACAACGAACGAAACAACCCTTCAACAACGAACAAACCAAACAACGAACGAACCAACAACTGAGCAGAAGCGACGACAAAGATCTTCAATCAAGCATGAATTGAGTTGGCTCTGATACCATGTTAACAAATGAACATGACAGAGAAAAGTTGGAGGATCACTATTACTCAAATGAAGATTATCTTATAAATGAAAAAGAAGCAACATTAAATAGAAAGATAACTGGTCCTGGGTTAAGGCCCATAACATGGCCCATAACAACTTATTATGCTAACAGGATGATTACTTACTAATGAGTGTTCATGGTTGGTGAGCTTTTTGTGAAGCTCATTAAAGGAAATTGGAGTGTCTTTCGCATAAATATCATCAAGAATTGACTTGTTGTGTTCTGATCAAGCCGAGTCAAAGTGACTTCTTCCGGGTCTAATTTCTTGCCCAGAATTGAGAGTTAATCGACAATAGTTTTTACAGACCGCATATAGTCCGCAATTAATTGATTTGGGGCCTTCAAAAGATGCTTGAGGCGATGATGCAAATGCAGCATGTCCTTTTCATAGTGAAGCATAGGTATTTGCCATGATTTTCCATGCCTCAAGAAAGATGAGGCATTAGTTACCAGAGGCAGGGCCGACTTTGAGTGTGTGTCGGGTGAGGCATGATTTTCAGGGCCCAATATTTTGAGGGGCCAGAAAATAAGAGGTTTTTTTGTAGTTTGACCCTCTAAATTGTTTTATGTAAAACATAAAATAGTTTAAAGAAAAAAATAAGAGTAAAAATGTCGTGCCCGGGGTTTTTATAGCGAACGAAGAAATGGTTGAGGTTTTTCCTGCAACTGTAGGTTAAAATGAGGAAGAAGATGAGTTAGTTATCTTTTTGAAAAAGAACCCATAATATTTTATTATTTAACTATTTTCTTTTTTTTTTTAGAAACTTAGGACCACTATTTTTACATCCTGCTACTTTTTTTATAGTCTACAACTCTCCACGAGCTATTTACTGTTTTTATTTTATTTTTTTCTTAACTGATTTAACTTTTGATAGTTTTTCATTCATTTTGTTTACTTGTAGATGATTATATATTATATTATTTATTACTTCTATATAATTTGAGACTTACTATTTTATATAACCTTTTATTATAAAATTTTTATTATTTTTTTAAATATAAATGACTATATAACAATAACAATTTTAATCGTATAAAAATGTTTCCTTAAAAGATAGTTTGGTAAAAATAACCTCAAACAATTTTTATCAAATATGTTAAGTATCAATAAAAGTAATAATAATATGTTAAGTATCAATAAAAGTAATAATAAAGAGGTCGAGATGAATTACTAATATACATTCAAAAATATAAAAAATTTACATTAGGACCCTCCAGCTTAAAAGTTCTTGTTCCGTCACTTCTAATGCTAGGAAAGTCTCACGATTCGTTTATCTATGTAAAATATATTATTTTCCTACAGTAATTCTGTTATTGTTATAACAATTATTGTCTTAATGAATTTATTTATATATATAAGTATATTTTAGGGCCCATTTTTACTAGTCACACAGAGTCTTCAAAATCTCAGTGAAGGCCCTGACCAGAGGAATGATTGATGGTGACGAACTTTCAACAATAGCCCCAAAGAGGAGTATGTCTTGCCTGAAACACGCCTCATAGTCCTTGTGAGTATTCGATGAGCCATCAGATGCAATAACAGGGGCTGGAGCAATATGGGCTCCGTCAACAAATTGGACTCGAAGTAGTAAGGCTTCAATTTCTGTTTTCCATCCCAGATAATTTGTGGATTTTAATATTAGATTGGCAGTGAAATTTGTTAGAAAATTGGATCAAACTCGAACAATAAAATACCGATAATATTGATTAAAAGATCGACACTTTTTATTAATATCAAAGACCACACTAATTACATAGATCTTAACCATCTATTTATAATAAACTTATACTAATCCTAACCAAACTCAAACTTAATTAAATAATCAAATAAATAAACAGACTCAATCCTACTCTAGTACGAACTCAACTAAACAATTAAGAAATTAATATTAATGATTATCAAGATTAAATCTTCATTCTCCCCCTTAATCTTGATATGGACCCTCTACCTCATCAAAACAATGTTGGTTCGTCATCTTGGTGGGTTAAGTTAGCCACTTCCTCCTTTTCTTTCAAATCAGGACATTCATATGCAAAATGTCTGGTTCTTCCACACTCATAACATTTTAAGTTTCTTTTGAAATTTCCTCGGCTATAACCTCTTCCACGTCTCCTCTTCCACGACCACGAAATTCACGACCCTTGTCTTTGGAACTTTCTTGATTATCACCTTCATCATCTTGCTTATTTTCTATACGAGATCCATTATCTCATCCTTGGTTATGGTAGCCTCGGCCATGACCACCATACCGGTTGCCACCTCTAGTATGTTTCTCACGGTTGTCTTAACGAGAAAACAACAATTTATTTTGATTCTCATTCGACCCTTCTTGGCCGTTTATCCTTTCTTCAAATGCCTTTAACCTTCCTATGGCCTCCCCGAATGGCATAGTCTCAAGATCTGTAAATTGTTCAATAGATGCCACAATTGCAATAAACTTTCCCGGAACAGAATTAAGGAGTTTCCTTACCATGACCTCTTCTTTAATTGTTGACGCGAGACCTTTAAACTTTGCTACAATACTTGTAATCTTCCCCACAAACACATCAAGAGATTCACTGTAACATCCCGAAAATCCTCAAGTTAATGGTTCGGGTAGACGAGCGACCCGAACTTCTATTTGATGAGTAAGATAACAAGTTTTTGGCACACGAGAAGTTAATTTGCGAACTCGGAGGAGCGTGAATCGTTTTAAACATAACCTCGAGAACGAAACGCACGGGTACAGAAGTGCAAGGACCCGGATGGAACTATTGGTGGTTTATAACCACATTATGGGAAAAACCCTAGGTCATTAGCGACCTAGGGAGTACGACGTCAGGGAGGGGGTGCGAGAGGAAAGCCGACGATAGGAGGAGCTTTGAGGTGGTGTTCCGTTCGAGCGACTCCGTATCGCGATAAGGTAATTCTCATTTACATTTTAACCACGTTCATGCTTTCATTGTTGATTAGGGTTTTGATGGTGTGTTTTATATGTAGATAAAAATGTAAATATATATGATGTGTACTGGATGGTCTATAAAAACTAACTATAAAACTTAACCTAGACACTCTAGCTTTAAATTTATAAATCTAGACTCAACCTAATACTAGACCACACAACCGGCAAGTGTACCGACCAATGTAGCAAAATCAAATGAGGTCCGGATATCGAACCCACGAGACACTAGCGACAACTCTATCTAGACTCTGACTCAACTAAATAAACAAAATTATATTTGGGGGATTTTGTGTTATGACCTAATGGAACTCTCTAACTAACGACACCAAACAGAAAGCAAGAAACTTTAGACAACTCACAAATGGGGAAAGCACTACCTAGACTTTGAATCCTATGCATGTACCTTGGAAATCTCTCGGATACGGAAAATATGATGGAACCGGGCTCTTAGAATACGACACACTTAGACAACCTAGTGGATCCCGGATCATTCTCCAGGTGTGACCAAAAGAAACCCTAAGGGACGAGTGAAACTCACCAGTTAGTTGGATCACCTCTCAGCTATCTCCAATAACACTAAAGTACTCGCTAGACAGATTACCTCTCAGTCTCACTATCTCAGTACACCTTTCAGTGCAAAGAGTAACTTGAATTCACTTGACAAGACACGGAATAACAATGACGCTAAGAAAACCTAGGAAACCTCCTTTAAGAACAGTTAACCTAAAACCCTAACACCAAATATTACCCGACAACTTCGCACCTCTCAGCTACTGAAGCAGGCAGAATACTCAATCCTAATAGACTCTCAATCAATGTTCCTATGGATACGACGTTAATCAACCATAAACAAATCACATGCACGCAGCTAGCGACCTAATACACAACCATACATGAAAGACATTCACAAAGTAGCATATGGAACAATCAATAGATAATAAATCAAGATCAAATACGCATATACATCCAATCAAACAAAACCAAGTTCTTTACTTTATTGTTAACCCATCAACAAATAACCGAAATCCGAAATCAAACCAATTAACAACACATAATCATCAAGACCTAGGTAGCTATGAAAGTCTAGCCAATCATCATGTTCAAAAGCATCAAAACAGAAGAGTCAAACACATAAATCATGGTATCAAATCTGGAAAAGTAGAACAAAGAAAGATAACAAGAACCGGATGACGAAATCGACCCGATCTTCAATCTCCACTTCAATCCAAGTCTCCGGTTGATCCTAGAAGCCTTCTTCCACTTAGAATCACCAAAAAGCTTCTACCTTTACGTCTGGAATCATCCACCTAACCCTAGAAACGGACTTAAGCTTTTATACCTTAAAAATAGCTAAAATTACCGACATTGGGGTCTCCCACGTACCGCGAGGCCCAGGGAACAAGTCACTCGCGTACCGCGAGAGACAAATAGTCACAGCTGAATTCACATCCCTCGCGTACCGCAAGTGGGAAGGCTCTCATGTCTCGCGTACCGCGAGGGAACCATCTTCACGGAAAGTTTTTTTCTTTTCTCGTTTCGCCTCGTTCGCTCGTGCCTTCACATATCTTGCTCGTTTAAGCTCCAAACTCACCCGATTACCTACAAACCATGGCATAAATCAATACTAAACATAAACGACTCAATACGACTCTAAAACTATACAAAAACGACACGAAACACATAGGATAAAGAGGTTGGAAACAACGCCAAAGACATGATGTCGTGTTTTTAGTAGTAATAAATATAGAGCTACACAAAATCAGGTTTCAAATTTATAAATTAAAATGATAATTACTTCAACTAAATACACACACAATAGGCAAGTGTACATATCGCAGCGTAATATAGTATGGGTAAGAACCAAGTATCGAACCATAGACACAGATCCCGTACTCAACCCTCACTATTGTCTGACTAGGATAATAAGTTGGAAAATGGGTTTTGTTTTAAAAGGAAAATAAAAAGATAAGAAATGTAATTAGAAGTATTATTTGCTTAAGGTGTCACTCTAGTTGTTATCCCTTTTAATTAATGCTATATTTAAAGTAAGGTTGGTCATAGTTACTAGTACTAACCCTTTTGATAGGGGAGTTGGTATTTCGTAACGGAATAGTGGATACGGTCAGCCAATTGTTACTTAATGAATATAACGGATCCTAAATGGGGTCTCAAGTCCGTCGGCATCTCACAATTCATTTTTCGGACTAAGATTATCAAATGACTGACGTACGTCATGTCTTGTAACTACCTTTGGAAAGTCGGAATGCGCAACTCCCTCTAAAGCTACTTTATGAACGCTCGGACCTAACAAATTATGTTCTTAAATAGTTGTCTTTACTTATAATATTATTTTAAATAAATAATACTTTCATTCTCAAGATCAAACCCCATGGCTCTCGCTAGAAGTCCTCTGCAAGCAGAAACGAGAGAAGTAAAGAAATACCGACACAAACCGCCCGGTCTGGTTAGGGCTCAAACGGCATGCTGAATACCCAAATCTCCAATCAACCCATAATATTAAATCTATACTACCCGGTCGTTGCTAGCACCAAGATTTGTATATAAATCGTACAAACATGAATAAGCTTCCCAAACAAGAAGTCTTGCTTAAGTAACTCAGAAGATTTAAGATTATTAGATTGGTTTAAAGATCACTTATTCTTGTATTTTTAAGATAAATCATAGTAAAGACTTTAAAAACATAACATACTAGAAATACTTCATTAATTAATTAAAGTTCAACCAACTTGAGCAACACAAAAGAACTAGCCACGAATGACCATACAAGTGACTCCACTAACCCTTAGATAATGTGTGGAGGTGTTTCAAAACCAAGGGAGAGTGGGTATAGGTTGTCTCTTTCTTGCTTGAACAAGAAGAATCGTTTCATATTACAAGACTAAAAACATAAAATAAACAAAGGAAAAGCTAAAACGGATCAAAACCGAGAGAGTTCCGGCTCTTAGCAAAGCACTAAGGCCTTCACACCTCTTGGTAATGGACACCTAAAACACTAGAATGAGCTTTCTATTTATAGGCTAAGATTTTGGCAATGCACAGACGTGCATTGGATTGCACGGGCGTGTAAAGTACTCATTTCTTTCACGTGCGGAATCCGGTAGTACAAGAGGGTACAGGAGAGCACTTTAGGCTTTGCACAACCGTGCAAGGAAATGCAAGACCGTGCAAGTAAATGCACGACCGTGCATTGCCCTATTTTTCTCCTTGTTGACTTTTGGACTTCCAGCTTTCACTTCCTGCGTCCGGTTTTGTTCAATTAGCCCCCGAATGCTGATTTTACCTTAATTTTGAGTGTTTTCTTCATGTTTATGCAAATCCGGGTCAATTATCCTATCGGAACACAAATGAGTGGATTAGGCATCAATTATTATCATATTATCTCTAATTGTGATGATTTTGGGGATAATTATGCGTGCAAAACATGTATAATTTACGTCATATCAGGTTTTGGTACCGTGTATTGTATTTGGTGTTTGGAGGAGTAGGCAAGGGCGGCCGATCGGCTGTTGTGTTCGGTGCACGGCAGTGGGATGACAACGAGGGTGGCAACCAGTCATGGTGGTGCCCAGTTTATGGTATGGTCGATCGTCAAGTGGACTAGGTAAGAGAGGGGAAGGGTGACAGGTTACGGAGGAGCATCGTGGAGGTGGTGGTGCTCGACGGCGGTAGAGGTGCAATGAGAAGCCGGTCACGGCCAGCGTGGGTGGTGATGGTATGACGACGGCTCCAGGAGGAGTACGGTATGGGGTTGGCCGGTGAGGGTCAGCACGACTAGGATGGTGAGGACGAGAAAGACGGTGGTCACCACGGGGAAGGCTAGGGAATTTGGATATGGTGGTGACGTGTGGCGGTGATAAGAGATGTGGTGGTACACGGTGGTGCGTGGTGGTAAGTGGTGAAGTTGTGCACGATGATAGAGATGGAGGGTTGGTTAGAACCATGTACGTGTAGGGTTTCCTCGTCTATTGTTCGCATGGTAACTTGCATGCGTGCGTGGGGACGCTACCCAAACGTACGAGCTTCGTGGATTGGAGTTTGCAAGACATTATACGAGTGCCTAGGGCTTTACATGGAACCCGTATGCGCATGCATGCAAGCTTGGATTCGAGAGCACGAGTCCTATTTGAGTCGGGGACTATATTATGCATAAACCGTGAGACAGGGGATCTCGTATGGAAGGGACGTGAGATGACGAGACGAGTGACGAGTTTTAATAATTATACGTCATTCGACGTATATTTAGAACTTGTCTGATCATGTGATCGTACGCTTGACAGGTTCGGATTTGAGCAAGTGATCGGGGTGCAGAGCAAGGATTCGGACTCAGCTTAACCAGTGAGTTTCTAATCTCCTCTTTTAAACGTTTTACTGTTTTGGGGCTATCATACATACTCGCATGTTTTATTAAACGAACGTATTATAAGTTATGAGTTAAATTTGAAATGTTTTATGAGATCGTTATGTAATAATGAAGCTAAGGGTCGTTATGAGGTCCTTAGGGTGGGTGAACAAGAGTTGTGATTATCTGTGTGTGTGATCTTATGAAGTCGGGAACTTAGTTAAACCTGTGATGGTTATATAAGGAGAGTTAGCAGGGGAACCCGTACGTGGTTCATTAACGAGTCAAATAAATGCTAGTATGTTGTTAAACGTCATGTGTTTGATGTTGTGTGTATGGTGTCGTTGTCCTTGTGACACGGCGGGTATCGTGTTTGCATAGGTCTATGGGGTGTCTATAGTATATACGAGTTAGAATTCAGTATGGTGTTTCTGTGTCATATAATTAGTTATTCGGAAAGAGTTTGGTAATGTGTCATGACGTTAAAAATGATACGTCTAAAGTATGTGTTGGTTTACACACGTAAGGGATCCGTGAACGGGTGGTGAGTCATAGTACATGTCCAGGTAGTGTTATGTGTTATATATGTTGCTTTATGTGCTTGAATTGTTGTCCATGTGTTGGGTCAACAGTGGTGTGGAGGACAGAGTCCTTCGGGGTCATCATTGTACGTGTGCTCTGGCAGTCACCGTATGGTAGATGATATAGCCACCGTATGGGTGGCTGGGTAGTCGTCGTAGATGACGAGTGTGTCGCTATTTTTAGTGGCGGGGCCCTGTAACAAGGGTGGAGCTGAGCTTATGAAGAGTATCCTGACGGGGATAACCCTGACAAGGATGCATTGATGAGGTATGTGTTTGCGTGCATATATATGTGTTAAATTTCATGCAAGTGATGAGTTATATTAGTTGCGTACGAGATGTTATTGATGTGACAAATAGATGATATTAATGTGATGTGTCGAGATAGATTGACCGTTGTGTCGGGATGGGTACATTGTGTACAACTGTTGAGTTAGTTGTGTTATGAGAGTCATGGTTAGGACTCGTAAGTAGGTGTCTAGAGGTTGGTTGAGTTAACCAGGGTATGGTTAATACATATAGTAAAGTATGAGTTATCAGAGTAGTAAGCTCGACCCATGTCAGAGAGACTTACCGAGTCAAAAGATAGATAGAGTCTGGGGTGGTGAATCTTTTGGGATAATATAAAATAACGGGGGTTATTTATATGATGAAAGTCTATAAACTATTTTCTAAGGACATGAGGGTCTTGAATGGAAATAATTATACGAACGAGACAAGTTGGCTTTTGATAATTTAAACTATCAGAACTCACTCAGCGTAGCTTACTTTGTATGTATGTTAGATTGTTTTACAGGTGAGTCTGCTAGACGAAGTATATTGGCTTAGGAGCGGTGCTACTCGGGTTGGTGCGTATGCATTCGTCAGGTAACGTTATGAAAGTTAACGAGTGTCAAGATAAAATTAATATGAGAAAGACTTCCGCTGTTTATGTAAATGAAAGTTAGATGTTTTTAAATAGTTTAACCAGTTATGAGAAGCAACTGTAGGGTGTCTGGTTTGGGGCCTTACAAGTTGGTATCAGAGCCAAAGTTTAAGAGAAAATTGGTGTTTTAAAACAAATAAAATGCCTTAACTTAAACTGAAAATGGGACGAGGGTGAAACGAATGCCACCACGAGTAACCGCGAGCCAAGAGGTACGTCTTTCGAGTTGAGCAGTAATTATTATTTACCATTTGTGTAGTGTTGCACTAGGTAAAGTGATTGGTGCAAATAAGTGATTTCTGGTTCCGTGTGAGATCATGATGTGTGCTATGTGCTATAGTAGTATGTAGAACTACATGAAATTGTGTAATGTGATTAAATGAGACCATGAAGCGAGTTGAGTAATGTAGAGTAACATTAATTGTAACTATGTGAGATAGTTTGGTGTGTGGACATGATTTAGTGAGTTTGTGTGTAACCATGTGTGGTGTGCAGTTGTGATTAGTATGATGATTTGCTAGATTATTACGTGGTGCTTTGTGAGTTATGTGGGATGCATGTGCATCCGGTATGTGTGAAAGATAGAAAGTTAGTGTGAGCATGATGGGAAGGATTTAGAATCTGAGCCGTAATGTGGACCATCAAATTGTATTTGATCACCGTGATTTGGCAGTCTATGATTACTCTCATATTCTGAATTAGTTGCCCGTAGTACTCAATCCGGCGTTCTATCTTAAGTAGGATTAGGTGGCTTAGACAAAGCGTACAATTTTGGGCAAGCGTGGAACTCTTACTAAGAGGAATGCTGATCGACAGGTTAAGCCGACGACTTACGTAGAAGGAGCTGATAGTGAGATGGGGGTGGTGTTGGCGTTTCTCGCGCCAAGTGTGACCAGAGCTTCGGTCGGCGACATACCGCGTGGAGCTGTGATAGGGAAGACAGGATGGACAAGGCGAGTAGTGTTAGTTGTACGTGATTTCCTCTAGGATGTGAACCCGCATGTTGAGATATCGACCATGTGCGGCGGTTAAGAAAGCTCTATTCCAGGAGAAACAATAGGAGGACACTCCAGATGCACCTAACGCGGTCTAGCAATGATCTTGAGGGCAGTGTATGGGATACTTTATTGCTCGATGATTAGATAGTGTGGCAGATGTCACGATAGATTTTGGGGTGATTAGACGTTATGACTGATAAGACGTGTACGTGGTGTGATGCTCAATTCAAATATTGATTACTTGATTTTGACATTTATTATGAGTCTTACTGCATGGTGATTGGAACATAATTAATGATAATTGTGTTTATGATCAACGGTACATGATTGTGTTTACTGTAGTGGAATATGTGTGGTATGGGTGATTGTGTGATTGCATTCCAAATGATGTGACTTGGCATTAAATGTGATCTTTAATGTGATGCTAGAGCTTGGTTGATTAGACTGTATGAGTAGACCTGTGTAGACCTGAGTTTTGGTTATTTGTGTGTGTATACGGTCTTAAGATAATGTCACCTATGTGTTATGATTAGGTGATGTTTAAAGTGTAAGGGGGTGTGTCGCACCCTGTGTAACTGTTCAGGACGAGGTCCTGTGGGAAAATATAAATATACATCTTTGGTATATATAAATGTTCAGGACGAGGTCCTGTGGGAAAATCGTAGTTGCATACCTTATGTCTAGGTATGCTTGTTCAGGACCAGATCCTGTGGGGAAATAAGATATTTTTATATCTTGTGTGTATGAATGTTTAGGGATGTTTTGTGCCTAGACTGAGTAGTGCGTCGTCTTGAAATATGGGTACGACCTGTATGGGTACGACCGATTAAAATATGTGTGAGAACATTGTGTGTTCTGTAGTTATGTGTGTCGGTGTGTATCCTTGTAGTACACGCTTAGTCGTGCATAGGACGAGTGGTCAGTGTGCTCAAGTATAGTATTTCTATCTTGATGATTTTCTTAACGTTGATACATCGAGGTGATGCAAGAAGTTTTGACGTCTTTCTAGGCGACCGGTGAGGTGCTCTTATGATATACCTATGCTTATATCTCGGGGATTCGGAGCACGAAGCCAATGGGCGGAGCTGTGAGAGTAGATGATGAAAGCGTTTACGTGGACGCTTGACCAAAAAATGTTCATGATGAGATCAAGGTGATGACACTGAGGATTTCAGCTCAGATTTAACAAGGTGACGAAGGACCTTCATGGAACATGTAACATTTCTGATTTTTAGTATTCATATTTCAATTCAATGTAATGCAATTTCGAATTCAATACTCGTGCACTGTCTTATTATTTTTCTCACCGTAAACTAAACGCAATGATTCGATACAAATTCGCAAGTTTTACGCAATTATATACATTTAAACACTATGCAAGAAACTATTTAATTCAAACATATCAAACCTGAAAAGTCAAGGACTAAAGTTGAAAAATGTCAATAAAACCCTAGTCTAGCACGGTCGTGCTTCGTCCTGGCACGGTCGCGCCAAGTGCCTCGGCACGATCGCGCGACTGGTCCTGGAACGATCGCGCCCGGTGCCTAGGCACGGTCGCGCCTGTGTAACAGTTGAAACGTAAATGTAGTTTAATCACCCGATCGTTGAGAATCCGTAACAGTCCTACGTTTCTTTTCCCCTTAACGAGTGTATCACCATTTTCAAATTTTACAAACGTCTCAGTTTCATACTATCAACCTCGAAATCTCTCTCAAGCAATTCAAGCAAAAAATCGAATCCTCCTCTGAACCCAAATCCTCCCAATCAAGAAAGGAATTCGCATCTCACGACTCTCGTCAAGTCTCTAGACTCTCTGGCCTAGCCGGAATTGCAGCCAAAGTCGCCGGAAGCCGTTATCACCGACGTCGGAACTTTCTTCTACCGATTTCTATCAATTCGATACTCTCCAAGGTAATTAGCACGTCTTCCTCAGTCGAATTAGTCCTCATATCAAAAGCCCTCTGTTAAATTGGGTTTTCACTACAGAAATCATCTTGAACCGAAGTGCTTATTTTAATAAAAATGATTTAATCGAATCCGGTCTTAAACACGTTTTACATACAATAAAACTATATGAAAAGACTCGTAATAACTTAATAATCAAAAGCCCTAACAATTCCATCATTTAAAATACAAGAATATGTCAATTCGTGTCTGATTTGGAAGAGACACGGTCGCGCTAATCATCTAGCGCGGCCGTGCCTCATGAAACGCGGTCGTGCCGATTAGCAGCGCGGTCGTGTCCTCCTGTCCAGACCTAGTCATGCCCTTTGGGCTAGTCTCTGTTGTGTCTAAGAATCATAGACACGACCGTGCCGGGCCAAGGCACGGTCATGCCTGTTGACTTGTCTAGTTTGTGCCTTCTGTTGATCAACCCGGTCGCGTCCCGACTAGCGCGGTCACGCCCGTGGCTTAAGCACGATCGTGCCCTTCATAGGCACGGTCATGTGTGATTCAGAATGTTTGGCAGAATTGTAAATTTTATATTTTTCAATCAGTAAATGTTTCAGACTTTATAAAAAATGTGTTTTCTGTATTTAAAAAGGATTAAAAGTTTAATCTTGGCATAAATATTATTTATTTAAAAGTTTATAAAAATTAAATTTATATTTATTGTAAAACCTTACACTTAAATGATATTTTAAATGTTTAGGTTACAATTTTTTATAAATGAATAAGATAATGACTATTTATTTAATTCATGTTTAAACAAAATCAATTAGTTATTTATTTTCATAAGCAATAATATTATACTTTACTTAATTATTTATTCAAACTCAAACCTTAATCAAAATGTTTTGATAATATTCATTTTAAACTTTATATGTTATTCAACACATCCAAGTTCAAATCAATAACATTTTACTCAAGTTCAAACCATCATTTAACCTACACTTTTGCGCACACTATTTGATACAACATACATTACTCTTTAGGTTAATTTGTGCACTCGAGGATCTTTATTTTTCTATCTATTATCCTTGTTAGCTACACCTCCTTATCAAGTGAGTATTTCATAGCCCCTTTTACTCTTTTACACTTTTGGGGTGAAACATGAACATTATTCAATTTACACATTACATTTACACAAACAACACAAAGTACAAATCCTATTTACATTCATGTGTGCAATTTGAGCTTTATGCCCGAGTGCTAGGTGTGCTAACTTTTGTATGCGATTATGTGCAATCATTAACTATTCAAGCCGGCGGTTTTCAATGATAGATCTATTGAGTCTGACAAACCCACCCAGGTGCGCGGTGATTGAAACCGACAACACAATTTTTGCATGCTAGTTACAAAGGTTTGGTTGTACATGGTTACACAATAGCTGCTCCCCATAAATACCTTATTTATCATGATATGTAAAGGATTTGTTTTCAACTATATGCTATCTATATACAACTGTGTTATACTCACCAACTTTTTAGTTGACTTTATTTTATTCATGTTTCAGGCCCTAATATGTGAGAATGATTCAAGAAGTGCTCAATATAGGATTTGGACTTAGCAATTTAAATCAAGAATTCTATGAGTTGTTTTATGTTTCTTTGTTTGAATTTGGTTTGTACTTGGATTATTTGTAATGGAAATATGATTTTAATATATTTCAATCTAGTCAACCATGTGCTATGAACAGTCTACATGTCCCGCCCCGATGATTCCGCCATCGGTCGGGGTGTGACAGATTGGTATCAGAGCCTTGGTTATAGGGAATTAGGTTATTAGACACCTTGACCTAGACTATAACTTTAGGACAACCACTTATGCTATGTTTCATGATTTTTGTGCTATGTGTTACATGCTATGTGCTACATGCTTACCATGATTAATTATTATTATATTTGATACCTTACTTGTTATCATGACTTAGTAGGATCTTCTTAAATAATAATTTAATAAATAATATCCTTTCATATATCCTAAAAACCCCATAATATTTCTATTTTCTTTTTCTATCTCTATCCTTCTTAGCATGTGGAAGAATTCTTGAAGCAAAAATCTCTAAAATTTTTATTTCTTCGTTAAGGTTTTTAAACTTGTTAAATTATTTGAGGACACGTGCAATCTGGAAGGGTGACACCTGTATTTTGGGTTTTCTGTCTAGGAAAACATTTCGCATAAATCCCAATCAACCGAGGGACCCGTATGCTTTCCTGGGAATTCCCGAGATGAGTGTTTACTTATAGGGTAAAGCATGTCTCCTTGAAAATTATATAAGTTTAATTAACCTTAATGTGCCATGGTATTCAAGTGATTTTGTCACTTTTGAGTACAATCCAAACTAAGAATATCTATTTTTATTTTTGTTATCTCATTCTATTAAATCCTATCAAATCTCATAAGTTCTTACAATCTTTTCTTGTCTTGTGAAAATCTGTAGAATGCCTCCTCGTCGTGCTCCCGCTGCCAACACCAATACCGACATTGCTACTATTATTGCACAACTCGTGACACAACTCACTCAAGCTAATAGTGCCACCAATGGCAACAATGGTGGAAATGGTAGTAATAGTGGTAATGCTGGAAATGGTGGAAATGGTGGTAACAACCCATCTCAATGTACCTTCAAACACTTCAACTCGTGCAATCCCCTCAAATTCTATGGTACCGAAGGAGCTACCGGACTCCTTCAATGGTTCGAAAGCATTGAGAACACTTTTCTCAATAGTGACTGCCCCGACAACCTCCGTGTTCGTCATGCCACAAGTGTCCTACAAAAACGGGCACTCACGTGGTGGAATGGGGAGAAAAGAAATAGGGGTGTGGATGTAGCAATGGCCTTACCTTGGGATGAGGTTAAAAGGTTAATGACCGAGGAATTCTGTCCTCGAAATGAGGTAAAGAAACTTGAAGCCGAATTTTGGGATCTTGCCCAAGATAGTGGTGAAAACTTGGCGTATACAACTCGGTTCCATGAGTTGAGTCTTCTTGTGCCCCACATGGTCACTCCTTTGTCCCGCTGCATTGAAAAGTATATTGGGGGACTACCTAGGAAAATTCAAGATACTGTCCTAGGAAGGAATCCCGCAACACTTGAAGATGCTATCCGCTTATCCGCTACCTTAACTGATAACCATGTGAAAGTGGAACACTTACTAAGAAGGGTACCAAGAAAGTTTCTGACACTATAACCCCTCCTACCCACAACAAAGAAGCCACAACTGAACCCTCCCGCAATAATAGGAAAAGGAAGACTAGAAACTATGCTGTGGTCACTCCTGCTATTCCGGTTATCCAAGCTGCACCTATGGTTCAAACACCGGTCAAAAATCCATATGTTGGAATTTACCCACTTTGTGCCACCTGCAACTACCATCATCCCCAAAGCATCCCATGTCGCCTTTGTACTTATTGTGGGAGATATGGTCATATAGTTAGTGTTTGTAGGGCCAAAGCTCTTGTGGGCCAAGTCCACCCTCCAAACCGAACCGTACCTCAAGTGGCTAATCAAGGTACTCCCGCCATTGCTAATGGGCGTGCTTGCTATAAGTGTGGTGACCCGAACCATTTTCGTGATCAATGCCCAAGACTTGCAAATTCTAGACAAGGTGGAGCTCGTGGGCGTGCGTTCAACATAAACGCCAACGAAGCTCAAGCCAACAATGACGTGGTCAATGGTACGTTTCTTGTTAATAGTCAATATGCCTCCATTTTATTCGATACCGGAGCCGATAAAAGTTTTGTGTCACTTAATTTTGAACCTTTACTTGCAAAGACTCGGTCCCAATTAGAGAAAACATTTACCGTTGAAGTAGCAAATGGTGACTCCCTTACAATTGAGTCCATTATCTATGATTGCTCTTTAGAACTTAATGATCACACATTCCCAATCAACCTTGTTCCAATGCCACTAGGAAGCTTTGATATTATCATAGGTATGGATTGGCTATCAAATCATCATGCCGAAGTCATTTGCTTTGAAAAGTGTATCCAAATTCCGCTACCATCGGGAGAAACCTTAAGGGTTTTTGGCGAAAAGCCTTGTAAAGGGCTTAAATTAATGTCATGCACTACTGCTCAAAAGTACTTACGAAAGAAGTACGTGGCCTTTTTGGCCCATATCGTTCAAAAGGATGTTAAGAAGAAGAGTATTCAAGATATCCCCATTATCCGAGATTTTCCTGAAGTATTCCCCGAAGACTTATCCGGTCTTCCACCCGTTCGTCAAGTAGAATTTCGTATTGATCTTGTGCCCGGAGCTAACCCCGTGGCTAGAGCCCCTTATCGTCTTGCACCTTCTGAAATGCAAGAACTTGCAAGTCAACTTCAAGAGCTCTCCGACAAGGGATTCATCCGTCCGAGTCATTCACCGTGGGGTGCACCCGTCTTATTTGTTAAGAAGAAGGATGGATCGTTTCGCATGTGTATTGACTACCGCGAACTCAATAAGCTTACTATCAAGAACCGTTATCCTTTACCTAGAATCGATGATCTCTTTGATCAACTTCAAGGTTCTACTTGCTTCTCGAAGATTGATCTTCGATCCGGTTATCATCGGCTCCGTGTTCAAGAAGATGACATTCCCAAGACTGCTTTCCGAACAAGGTATGGTCATTACGAGTTCATGGTTATGCCTTTTGGGTTAACCAATGCACCCGCAGTTTTCATGGATCTCATGAATCGTGTGTGCAAACCGTACCTCGATAAATTCGTGATCGTTTTCAGTGATGATATCTTAATCTATTCCAAGACTAAAGCCGACCATGAAGAACATCTTAGACTGGTTTTGGATCTCTTGAGAAAAGAACAACTATATGCCAAATTCTCCAAATGCGAATTTTGGCTAAAAGAAGTTCAATTCCTTGGTCACATCGTTAACGACAAGGGTATTCATGTTGATCCTGCTAAGATTGAAACTGTTAAGAATTGGAATGCCCCGAAGACTCCTACCGAAGTTCGTTCATTTCTTGGTCTTGCGGGTTATTATCGTCGTTTCATCTCAAACTTCTCAAAGATTGTTGTCCCTCTTACCGCTTTGACCCACAAGGGTAAGACTTATGAATGGGGACCGAAACAAGAAGAAGCTTTCCAAACCCTCAAGCAAAAGTTGTGCAATGCTCCTATATTGACCCTCCCCGATGGAATCGATGATTTAGTTGTCTATTGTGATGCTTCTAACCAAGGTCTTGGTTGTGTTCACATGCAACGAGGCAAAGTAATCGCTTATGCATCAAGGCAACTCAAAGTTCATGAGAAGAATTATACGACGCACGATCTCGAGCTGGGTGCGGTCGTATTCGCGTTAAAGATTTGGAGACATTACCTATATGGCACGAAATGTGTGGTATTCACCGACCACAAAAGTCTTCAACATATTTTCAACCAAAAAGAACTCAATATGAGGCAACGACGTTGGGTCGAACTCCTTAACGACTACGACTGCGAGATTCGTTACCATCCCGGCAAAGCGAATGTTGTAGCCGATGCTTTGAGTCGAAAGGACCATGTTATGCTTCATTGTGCCCGTATTCAAACCGATATTCAAACCCGTATCTTAGAAGCTCAACACGTCTCGGTAACCGAGGGTAACATGTACGAAGAAATGTCATGTGGTGTTGAACTCCTTCTTGAATCAAAACCCAATGGCTTACTCTATTACTTGAACCGTATTTGGGTTCCCGAACGCGACGATCTCCGTACATTTCTCATGAACGAGGCTCATAAGACTCGTTATTCTATTCATCCTGGTGCGGATAAAATGTACCAAGATCTTCGCCAACTTTATTGGTGGTCCGGTATGAAAAAGGACATTGCTCTTTATGTGGCCAAATGTTTAACCTGCTCCAAAGTCAAAGCCGAACATCAACGTCCTTCTGGCTTGCTTGAACAACCGGAAATTCCCGTGTGGAAATGGGAGAACTTAGCCATGGATTTTATTACCAAACTCCCTCGCACCTCGAGTGGTCATGATAGTATTTGGGTGATCATTGATCGTCTCACCAAGTCTGCTCATTTCTTGCCTATCCGTGAAGACTATCGGGTTGAGAAACTAGCCCGAATTTACATCGACGAAATCGTGAGTCGTCATGGTGTTCCCTTGAACATAATATCTGATCGAGATGCCCGGTTCACTTCTCGATTTTGGCAATCTCTCCAAACTGCTCTTGGTACACAATTGGATTTGAGCACGGCCTACCATCCCCAAACTGATGGTCAAACCGAGCGAACAATCCAAACTCTTGAAGACATGCTTAGAGCTTGCGTAATCGATTTTGGTGGCAATTGGGATTCACATTTATCCCTCATTGAGTTCTCTTACAATAATAGCTACCACACAAGTATCAACATGGCTCCATTCGAAGCTCTCTATGGTCGCAAGTGTCGTTCTCCTATCTGTTGGAACGAGATTGGTGAAGCACAAATCACCGGTCTCGAGTTAATTCAAGAAACATTCTACAAGATTATTCAAATCCGTGACAATATGCGAGTAGCGAGGAGTCGGCAAAAGAGTTATGCCGACAAACGTCGAAAACCCTTGGAATTCCAAGTCGGTGATCTTGTTCTTCTTAAGGTGTCTCCATGGAAGGGCGTGATCCGTTTTGGAAAGAAAGGCAAGTTAGCACCTCGTTATGTTGGTCCATTCAAGATCCTTGAAAGGATTGGGAAAGTGGCCTACAAGCTCGAGTTACCTCCATCTCTTGGCAATGTGCATCCTACATTTCATATATCTAATCTGAAGAAGTGTCTCGCTGATGAAAATCTCCATATACCGCTCGACGACGTGCGCATTGATGAAACGATGCACTTCGTTGAGAAGCCGGTGGAAATTATGGATCGTGAAGTCAAACAGCTCAAGCGAAGTCGCATTCCTATTGTCAAAGTTCGTTGGGAATCTAAGTGTGGTCCTGAGTTCACTTGGGAACGAGAAGACCAAATGAAGCTCAAGTACCCTCATCTTTTTATTGATACTGTTGTTTCCTCTAGCTAAATTTCGGGACGAAATTCTCTCAACATGGGGAGACTGTAACATTTCTGATTTTTAGTATTCATATTTCAATTCAATGTAATGCAATTTCGAATTCAATACTCGTGCACTGTCTTATTATTTTTCTCACCGTAAACTAAACGCAATGATTCGATACAAATTCGCAAGTTTTACGCAATTATATACATTTAAACACTATGCAAGAAACTATTTAATTCAAACATATCAAACCTGAAAAGTCAAGGACTAAAGTTGAAAAATGTCAATAAAACCATAGTCTAGCACGGTCGTGCTTCGTCCTGGCACGGTCGCGCCAAGTGCCTCGGCACGATCGCGCGACTGGTCCTGGAACGATCGCGCCCGGTGCCTAGGCACGGTCGCGCCATATTTGGGCACGGTCGCGCATGTGTAACAGTTGAAACGTAAATGTAGTTTAATCACCCGATCGTTGAGAATCCGTAACAGTCCTACGTTTCTTTTCCCCTTAACGAGTGTATCACCATTTTCAAATTTTACAAACGTCTCAGTTTCATACTATCAACCTCGAAATCTCTCTCAAGCAATTCAAGCAAAAACTCGAATCCTCCTCTGAACCCAAATCCTCCCAATCAAGAAAGGAATTCGCATCTCCCGAATCTCGTCAAGTCTCTGGACTCTCTGGCCTAGCCGGAATTGCAGTCGAAAACGCCGGAAGCCGTTATCGCCGACGCCGGAACTTTCTTCTACCGCTTTCTATCAATTCGATACTCTCCAAGGTAATTAGCACCTCTTCCTCAGTCGAATTAGTCCTCATATCAAAAGCCCTCTGTTAAATTGGGTTTTCACTACAGAAATCATCTTGAACCGAAGTGCTTATTTTAATAAAAATGATTTAATCGAATCCGGTCTTAAACACGTTTTACATACAATAAAACTATATGAAAAGACTCGTAATAACTCAATAATCAAAAGCCCTAACAATTCCATCATTTAAAATACAAGAATATGTCAATTCGTGTCTGATTTGGAAGAGACACGGTCGCGCTAATCATCTAGCGCGGCCGTGCCTCATGAAACGCGGTCGTGCCGATTAGCAACGCGGTCATGTCCTCCTGTCCAGACCTAGTCATGCCCTTTGGGCTAGTCTCTGTTGTGTCTAAGAATCATAGACACGACCGTGCCGGGCCAAGGCACGGTCGTGCCTGTTGACTTGTCTAGTTTGTGCCCTCTGTTGATCAACCCGGTCGCGTCCCGACTAGCGCGGTCACGCCCGTGGCTTAAGCACGATCGTGCCCTTCATAGGCACGGTCATGTGTGATTCAGAATGTTTGGCAGAATTGTAAATCAGTAAATGTTTCAGACTTTATAAAAAATGTGTTTTCTGTATTTAAAAAGGATTAAAAGTTTAATCTTGGCATAAATATTATTTATTTAAAAGTTTATAAAAATTAAATTTATATTTATTGTATAACCTTACACTTAAATGATATTTTAAATGTTTAGGTTACAAATTTTTATAAATGAATAAGATAATGACTATTTATTTAATTCATGTTTAAACAAAATCAATTAGTTATTTATTTTCATAAGCAATAAAATTATACTTTTCTTAATTATTTATTCAAACTCAAACCTTAATCAAAATGTTTTGATAATATTCATTTTAAACTTTATATGTTATTCAACACATCCAAGTTCAAATCAATAACATTTTACTCAAGTCCAAACCATCATTTAACTTACACTTTTGCGCACACTATTTGATACAACATACATTACTCTTTAGGTTAATTTGTGCACTCGAGGATCTTTATTTTTCTATCTATTATCCTTGTTAGCTACACCTCCTTATCAAGTGAGTATTTCATAGCCCCTTTTACTTTTTACACTTTTTGGGTGAAACATGAACATTATTCAAATTACACATTACATTTACACAAACAACACAAAGTACAAATCCTATTTACATTCATGTGTGCAATTTGAGCTTTATGCCAGAGTGCTAGGTGTGCTAACTTTTGTATGCGATTATGTGCAATCATTAACTATTCAAGCCGGCGGTTTTCAATGATAGATCTATTGAGTCTGACAAACCTACCCAGGTGTTCGGTGATTGAAACCGACAACACAATTTTTGCATGCTAGTTACAAAGGTTTGGTTGTACATGGTTACACAATAGCTGCTCCCCATAAATGTCTTATTTATCATGATATGTAAAGGATTTGTTTTCAACTATATGCTATCTATATACAACTGTGTTATACTCACCAACTTTTTAGTTGACTTTATTTTATTCATGTTTCAGGCCCTAATATGTGAGAATGATTCAAGACGTGCTCAATATAGGATTTGGACTTAGCAATTTAAATCAAGAATTCTATGAGTTGTTTTATGTTTCTTTGTTTGAATTTGGTTTGTACTTGGATTATTTGTAATGGAAATTTGATTTTAATATATTTCAATCTAGTCAACCATGTGCTATGAACAGTCTACATGTCCCGCCCCGATGATTCCGCCATCGGTCGGGGTGTGACAGAACACGCTCCATATAATGAATTCAGATGAGGCGAAACACCAGATGAATAGGGATGCTTTCCCTGGACGGGACGACGAATAGCTGAGGCTTGTGAGCAGACGGACTACGTGTTCGTAAATTATAAACGAGATGCGGTCGGTGATCGCATGGTAATGAAGTAAAGAGATACTATGGTAGAGGAATTTTGCGGAGACCAGCGTAGCTCGGCACAAGCTCCTGGAGATCATCAGTGAGGGGCAGAAGTAATACCCTTATGGGTAGGGTAGTGGGCTTGAGTTTGAGAAATCATCGCAGGATGGCGATCGAGGTATGAGGCGAGAAGTATGACGACTTCACTTTGGAAGGGCGAAGAATGAATCCATTCGTGAAAGGTAAGAAGCCTACTTGGAGAGTTAACCGTCAGAATGACGAGACCATTAGTATTATACAAGAGACAGAGGAAATTGTGCCCACGAGCTGGAATGAAATGTGACAAGTGAGTGGACAATTGGGAGTGTTGCTCTACGTAGTACCAGAGATGATACGTACGATGTTGTTAAGAACGATAAGAGCAACGAAGTATGGTCAAGGACAATGACAATGAAATCCTCGTGAAAGGTTTAATGATCAAGACGATCACGGAAGGCAACTTCTAGCAAGTGTCGGGATAGCGAGAGTTGGATAAGCAGTTGTTTGACTAATGGCTAGAAAGACGAGAGATGGGGGAATGAGTAGGTGAAACCTACAAGTTCCACGGTTGAAAGGGGGTCAACGGAGAAGACTTCTTTGAAACTCAAGGAGGGTGGTCGTATTGCAAAGCAATGTAATGAAAACGAAAAGTGTGAAGGTGGATGCTGGACACCGAATGGATTTGGTGCACGAGTGAGAACGGAAGGATATGTTGGGTTGGGTTGTATCGACGCAGGATTCGGGGATGAATCTTCTTTTAAGGGGGGTAGACTTGTAACATCCCGAAAATCCCCAAGTTAATGGTTCGGGTAGACGAGCGACCCGAACTTCTATTTGATGAGTAAGATAACAAGTTTTTGGCACACGAGAAGTTAATTTGCGAACTCGGAGGAGCGTGAATTGTTTTAAACATAACCTCGAGATCGAAACGCACGGGTACAGAAGTGTAAGGACCCGGATGGAACTATTGGTGGTTTATAACCACATTATGGGAAAAACCCTAGGTCATTAGCGACCTAGGGAGTACGACGGCAAGGAGGGGGTGCGAGAGGAAAGCCGGCGATGGGAGGATCTTCGAGGTGGTGTTCTGTTCGAGCGACTCTGTATCGCGATAAGGTAATTCTCGTTTACATTTTAACCACGTTCCTGCTTTCATTGTTGATTAGGGTTTTGGTACCGTGTATTGTATTTGGTGTTCGGAGGAGTAGGCAAGGGCGGCGGCTGGTGTGTTTGGTGCACGGCAATGGGACGACGACGAGGGTGGCAACCAGTCACGGTGGTGCCCAGTTTGTGGTATGGTCGATCGTCGAGTGGACTAGGTAAGAGAGGGGAAGGGTGACGGGTTACGGAGGAGCATCGTGGAGGTGGTGGTGCTCGACGGCGGTATAGGTGAAACGAGAAGCCGGTCACGGCCAGCGTGGGTGGATGGTATGACGACGGCTCGAGGAGGAGTACGGTATGGGGTTGGCCGGTGAGGGTCAGCACGACTAGGATGGTGAGGACGAGAAAGACGGTGGTCACCACGGGGACAGCTAGGGCATTTGGATATGGTGGTGACGTGTGGCGGTGATAAGAGCTGTAGTGGTACACGGTGGTGCGTGGTGGTAAGTGGTGAAGTTGTGCACGATGATAGAGACGAAGGTTGGTTAGAACCATGTACATGTAGGGTTTCCTCATCTAGTGTTCGCATGGTAACGTGCATGCGTGCGTGGGGACGCGGCCTGGACGTACGAGCTTCATGGATTGGAGTTTGCATGACGTTATACGAGTGCCTAGGGCTTTGCATGGCACCCGTATGCACATGCATGAAAGCTTGGATTCGGGAGCACGAGTCCTATTTGAGTCGGGGACTATATTATGCATAAACCGTGAGACGGGGGATCTCGTAGGGAAGGGACGTGAGATGACGAGACGAGTGACGGGTTTTAATTATTATACGTCATTCGACATATGTTTATAACTTGTCTGATCATGTGATCGTACGCTTTACTGGTTCGGATTTGAGCAAGTGATCGGGGTGCAGAGCAAGGATTCGGACTCAGCTTAACCAGTGAGTTTCTAATCTCCTCTTTTAAACGTTTTACTGTTTTGGGCCTATCGTATATACTCGCATGTTTTATTTAACGGATGTATTATAAGTTATGAGTTAAATTTGAAGTGTTTTATGAGATCGTTATGTAATAATGAAGCGAAGGGTCGTTCTGGGGTCCTTAGGGTGGGTGAACAAGAGTTGTGATGCTCTGTGTGTGTGATCTTATGAGTTAGTCGGGAATTTAGTTAAACCTGTGATGGTTATATAAGGAGAGTTAGCAGGGGAACCCGTACGTGGTTCATTAACGAGTCAAATAAATGCTAGTATGCTGTTAAACGTCATTTGTTTGATGTTGTGTGTATTGTGTCGTTGTCCTCGTGACACGGCGGGTATCGTGTTTGTATGTGTGTTAGATTGTTTTGCAGGTGAGTCTGCTAGACGAGGTATCTTGTCTTAGGAGCGGTGCTACTCGGGTTGGTGCGTATGCATTCGTCAGGTAACGTTATGAAAGTTAACGAGTGTAAAAGATAAAATTAATTTGAGAAAGACTTCCGCTGTTTATGTAAATGAAAGTTAGATGTTTTTAAAGAGTTTAACTAGTTATGAGAACCAACTGTAGGGTGCCTGGTTTTGGGCCTTACATTCACCATCACCCATTTGCAATTTCTCTAAATCGTTTCTAAGTATTTGAAGTCGTGCCTTTTGCACCCGATCAGCTCCAAGAAAACAAACCCGTATCGACTTCTAAACATCTTTTGCATTCTTATGTTTCGCCACCAGTAATAGGATGTCCTCGGGTAGAGATTGGAAAATAAAAGCTCTTGCAGTCATGTTTTTCTTCAGTTCAACTGCACCACCCGTCACTGGATCGATAGCCTCCCAAAGTCCATTAGCTTGCAAGATCGAATCTACCATAATGGCCCAAGTTGTGTAGTTGGTGGTTGTTAACTTATTAGGGCATTAAAGAGAGATGCTCGATTGTTCTCTCAATGGTACTATATCACTGACAGCGTGTCCTTCTCCTTCAGTCATACTGAATGATTCACATAGAATCTCACAATTTTTCGGTCACACAAATCTCTTCTTCCTTATCTCACACGGAACCCTTCTACTTAGTTCACACAGAACTCCTTCCCTTGACTCACACAGAACTCGATTTTCTTGGCTCACACAGAACCGCTTCTTGGTCTCGATCTTTGGCTCACTCAGAACCTCCTTTGATCTCGATTGTCTCCTACGATCCGCTTTCTTTAATCGTCTCACACGATTGCTTTTCACCCCGATCTTGATCGTCTCACACGATCCAATTCCGTTGCTTTGTAGCCTGGTTACTTGCTTCTCGATTCTTTGTTTAATATATATATCTTCCTGGTCTCCTTTTTTTTACTCATTCACATCCGGCAAAAATAAAATTGCTTTCTGTCTCGGTTCTCGTTTTTCTCTTATTTGAAACTCCTTGCCAAATAAATCCTTCTATATTGCTTTTCTTCTTCGGTGTAGTGTGCAAAGAAAAAAAAACTTAGTTGCTTCTTTAATTCTTTGACCTCCCAGCTAGCCTGCTTCTTTATTTCGTGAATTAATTCTAGCGGCATGAAATTCAGTTGCTTCCTTAAGTTGCTTCAATTCTCCTCGATCGCTACTTCAATTTAATAAACATGTGTGCTTCAATTTAATTTTCACCAGGTTGCTTGTGAATTAATTCTTCACGGAAAAGCCAAACAATCTCTAGTCCTCCTTGGTTGCTTGCTTCAGTTGTAATTTATTTTGATCTTGTTCTTATGGATCTAGTCTTCAAGCTCTGATACCAATTATTGAAAAATTGGATCAAACTCGAACAATAAAATACCGACAATATTGATCAAAAGATCGACACTTTTTATTAATATCAAAGATCACACTAATTACATGGACCCTAACCATCTATTTATAATAAACTTATACTAATCCTAACCTAACTCAAACTTAATTAAATAATCAAATAAATAAACAGACTCAATCCTACTCTAGTACGAACTCAACTAAACAATTAAGAAATTAATATTAATGATTATCAAGATTAAATCTTCAAAATTAACCACTATAAGATTATTAGTAGTGTTCATTGTCAATGTGTGGGTATTGTTTGAATTGTTGTTGTATCAGCCATGGAGAAAAATCGAAGAAGATTAAGGTTCGTAGAAGAAGGTGACACCCCCGCCTCATAAAACACCGGGGTTAGGAAGAGGATGAAGAGTAGATCCAGAACAAAGAGGCTCTCTCCATAACCCCAGAGTTCGTCAGAAGAAACCGAGAGAAGGTGAGAACCCGGAATTTATAACCTTTTACTGTTATAATAAAACATAAAAAAACAAAATAGATCGTAAAAAATCTAGAAATTACTGTTATAAAAAACAAAATAGATAAATGCCGTTAATTTATAACTACTTAAACATCTTCACCTTTAATTTGTTCTAAAATTTAAATAACATTCTTTAGAACTTTTAGGATCGAAATCATCTAATGTTCAACCATATGGTTATGTTGAACCAATAAAAAAGAGATAAATAAAATAAAGACTTCCTACTAATTAAAAAATGGGACCAGTTTATTTACTTTCGCTCATGATTGTCATATGAGATTCAAACATGATCAAGACTTTTAAACACTCGTATCACCTATATATATATATATTATCCATAAATTTTATTACTGTTATATTCTAAATAATAAAGAATATAATAATATTATATTGGCCCCTTCAATCTATTTTTATATTTGAATTGAATCGTGGCCTCAGAGAATCCACCGATATCAACTCCACCGGTATTAATTAGAATATTAAATATTTATAAGAATATCTACTATATCAGTTGTTTACTTTAATGATATATTAAATATTTATAAGAATATCTACTATATCAGTTGTTTACTTTAATGATATATTAAATATTTAGACTTTTATTTGGCTGAAAGTACATAATAATAAATTGAACAAAGTTTAATCATTATTAGATATAAATAGGCATGATGTATAGATTTTGACTAAATGATTATCCTGATCTTTTTATTATATGAATATTGCAAAGATTTTTTTAGAAGAATGTATAGTATGATTTTGAACCCTAAAGATGTTATATCTACGCTAAAAAGAAGTGATAAATATTTATTTTCATTTTTTTATATATTTATATAGAAAATAATAATGTACGTATATCAAGGCTCCCTTTGGTACCAGCATGTTAAAACGTTCTTAGTCTCCAGTTGTTGATATATTTAAAGAAACGTTGATGTCACGGAAATCAAAAGGTTTATAAAATTGGTGATTTAAAGCCTAGACACATATTAGTTATCCATTTTTAAGGGGGTGTTTAGGATTACATATTTAAGATTTTCATTGACTTTTGTAAAAAGTTATACGAAGTTTTGAGAAGTAAGTTCCCCCTTACTTCTCAAAACTCTTTTTTTCCACCTTTAAAAAGTTAAAAGGAGTAACAAAAGTCACTTTCTCCAAACACTTTTTTAACTTATAAAAGTTAATAAGTTAATAAGTAGTTTCAATAAGTAATCACAAACACCCCCTAAAGCTCCCTTAACCATGTTGAATATATTAGAGGAGTTGTGAAGAAATGAAATATTCTTAAAAGTTTTATTAACACCATCTCCGACTCGACATCCGTGGGAATCCTTGGCCGACACGGAAGAGAGACGGATGTGGAAGACATGACAAGAAGAGAGATGATGAAAAATCTATTGTGAAAGGAGAGGGGGGGGGGGAAGAGGGCTCTCGTCTCTAAGCTTCTAGGATGAGTATGACATGAAGGAGAGATGGTGGTCACCCGTCGGGTTCTACGATGCTGGTGCTCTAATAACAATTGAATAAGATATGTGTGTGTGTGTATGGTCCGGTTATTGTACAAAGGGGTTTTAGCGTACGAAATGTATGAAGGCACCAGCATGCGACACGTGTTTAGTGGGCGAGGGGTAAATGCGTCCGCGTTATAATAACGCATGTTTTATAATAATGCATGATCATAATCATGTATGTTCATAATAACGCATGACCATAATCACGTATTTTTATAGTAACACATGACCATATTCATGCAATCACACATGCTTTATAATAACACATGACAATAATCACGTAATCACGCATATTATACACATAATTACGCATGTTGTATAATAACGTATGACCATAATCACGCATGTTATACGCACAGCACATCGACATTTAAAAAAAAATCGATTTTTTTAAATAAAAGTATAGCAAAGCTATACTCAAATTAAAAAGAATAAAATGTTTGATTTTATGGTGTAATTTTTTTTAAAAATAATTTCGTATAAAAAAGTTATATGTGTTTTAAAAAAATGGGAAAACTTGAAAAAAGTCAACAAATGTAGGTTATACCTATGTTACCCTTTCAGATTATTTTCACGCTTAAAAATAAGCAAAGTAGGCACACATTTCATCTCAACCCTTGAATTGGTAGATCAATGATCCATAATCTTTCGCACCATAAAAACCCTTTGTATTTAAACTTCCTCTCTCTCTCTCTCTCTATATATATATATATATATATATATATTTTATAAAAGAAGAATAAATGTATTTAATTTTTTATTAAATCTATACTCTATAATAAATAAAGGTTTTGGTGGTACACTTGTCAATCTCATATACATCCTCATCCTTTTTTTCTCGTCTCTCTCTCCTACTAATTATACAAATTTTCTTTAATTATTTTTTTTATAATTTTTTATTTCACACCTCTTCTTCCTATTAAATACAAATGATTTCTATAATTTTTTTTATAAAACGTTTTTGATTTAAAAAAAATAAGTTTGTTCATAAAACATTTTTAGAAATTAAACATTTCTTTCATTCTTTTTATAAAACATTTTTAAATAATAACTATATAACGTTTCTAAAACTTTTATTAAAAAACTATGTAATATTTCATAAATATGTAATATGTAAATCGTTATTACTAAGTATATAACATTGCATTTATTCAACACGTGTAATACACGTGATTTCTAACCTAGTTAGATAAATAAATGACTATATTTTGAGTTCAATAAATAATTGTGTAAAATTCAAAATTTGCATAATCCAACCGGTAGGCAAAGAAGATAGAAACTGAAATTCATACTTATTTTTCCAGAATTTTGAGCTTTAGAAGATGCAATTTATGAGTTTTAATATCATCATTTCAGTGGGAGATTGTTGATTATAGAATCATTAGAACTCAAAGATACAAAACTAAGTAACTTGATGCTAATACAAAGTTACTACTACCGGATAACTTACTACGGATGGAAGTGTTTAATGGTATGAAGTTACCGATGATAAGGAAAGATGATGAAGACAAGAAAATAATTTACTACCGATGGTAAGTTGTAAGCAAAGAACAAACGTTTGCTATTTATAAAGTGGTTCCTACCCATTTGGTGCAATGGTAACCCCAAGACTTCCCATAATGGAGGTCTTGGGTTCGAATTCTGTCAACAACAAAAAAGGGGGTCTGTGGTCAGGTCTGGGGGTTTAACCAGTTGGGGGGGTTTCTCCTGTGGTGGGCTGCCCTGGATGTTCTAGGTGTTGCCCCGGGAAAACCCAATTATCCTAGAATATTTAGGTGTTGCCGTTCAAAAAAAAACTCATGGGAACAATTTATACCGAAGAATAGTCTAAAAACAAGTTGATGATGACAACAAATTATTATTGCTAAAGAATGAAGAGTGAGGTTATTACTATCGGGTAACTTGATACCGATGAAGAGAACTTCCTATTGATGAGGAAATTGCAATTGTTTGAGAAAAATAGGACACAATATAAGGGGAATCAAGTGAAAATTATCAATTTGGTGGTGGTGGTGGTGGTGGTGGTGGTGGTGGTGGTGGTGGTGGTGGTGGTGGTGGTGGTGGTGGTGGTGGTGGTGGTGGTGGTGGTGGTGGTGAGGAGAAGAGGGAGGGTAGAATATATAACAATTTTTAATCATTTGAGTCCCTAAGAGTATTTTGGTCATTTAAAAAAAGGTTAATTGTTAAATCTAACGACGTTAGCCATTTGGAGTCAAACATATGCAAAAATGAAAAATCATGGTTCAGAGCGACGATTTTAAACATAAGGGACTCAACTAGTTAAAATGGTCAAACGTCAGGGACTCAAATAGTAATTAACTCAATAATATATTTACTTGTGTATATCTCTTTTGTGATATTTATATTTCTATCTTAGATCATTTAAAAAATAATATCATCGCTAGATTTGAATTTAGGTTAGATATCACATTATATATTTAATGTATGACTAAAACCACATGTACAACCTTACGAATTATATAGTTGTAGTCGAATTGACGATTCTAAGAATTCTTTATGTGTTGATTGTGTTCTTGACTTTGAATCTACTTGATTTGTTGTAATGTAATTGATAACTAAAACTTCGATTGCTAATCAAAGTTATTTTATCAATCAACTTTTGAATTCGGTGACAGCCCACTTATGAAGCCCATCAAAAGAAAGGAAAACAAAATCATTTGGTAATTGAGAGTAGAGGTGCACAAATCGGTTTTTTTTTGGAACTGGATCCGGTTCGGATCCGGACCGGTTCCGTCAAAGTTGGTCAATAACCGGATCCATTAGAACCGGTTCCGGTTCGGATCCGGTTCCGGGTGTGGAGACTTGGAACCTATTGGGACCGGTTCGGATATTTAGAACCGGACCGGTTAAAAAAAACCGGTTCCACCGGTTCCGAAAAAAAAAAAATTAAAAATTAACAAAGATACACTATAAAATACATGTTTTATTTATTTTGTAGATTTTTTTAAGTTATTTAACAATAGTTCGTACAAAAAAAATACAAAAAACATAATTGAATCACAAAGCATTAATTATTTATTATGTTTTCAATATTCTTCGTCGTAGTCTTTGTAACATCGGTTTTCATTCTTCTTCGCTTGAGATACGCTGGGCTTCATCGTAGCTTGTTCTTCGTCCGAAAGTGGAGTCGCCGCCCCATGTTCTACTTCGAATTCATGTATTTCTTGTTCAACGTCAAGCTCGCCTTCTAGTTTTGCAACATGTTGTACACGTTCGGCGGCATCCAAATGGTCCTTCAAGCAAATACACATCTCCATAGATTCCGGTGTAAGCCTCGTTCTTCGAATAGATAAAACCCTGCCACTAAGAGAAAAAGCGGATTCCGAAGCTACCGTGGAAGCTTGGACGGTTAGTAGGTCACGGGCCATTGCGGCTAGAACGGGATATTGGGATTCCCTTCCTTGCCACCAACTCAAGATATCAAAGTTTTCAAACTCTTCGGATCTTAGAGTAGAAATAAAGTCGGTTGCTTGATATCTCCCAAGCTCGCTACTTGGTGTGGTTCCACGAGCTCGTTTAGTATTTTCGTTTCTTAAAGTGTTAAATAAATTTAGCATCGGGTTCCTTGAACTACTAGAAGTTGAACCCGAACCCATTGATTCACGTATGTTTGATGGATCACCACTTCCACCATATTTGCGTAAATAATAATCAAACATATTATTAAAAGCCGAATTAAAATCCCTTATTGCATTTGATTCAAAATTTGGGTTTTCCTCGAACATATTTAAATCATCCGATATTGATCCAATTAATGTTTCAACACCGGTTACATTAATCGTTGGGTTTAAGGCGGCCGAACATGTAACAACGGCCGGCATTTCTGAAAAATATTTTTTAAATTTAGCTTTCATAGGTTTTACCATTTTTTCAAAAATAGTGCCGTGATATTCAAACTCTTTTAATTTATTACATATTAAGTATAATTGTTGAAGTATTAGCGAAGACGTGGGATAATAAACTCCCGATAAACATGTAGTTGCATTTTTAAAAACCTCAAGCAAATTAGTTAGTTTCTCGATCATATCCCAACTTATATTATCAAATTTTTGTAAACAACGTTTCTTTTGCACAAGTTCATCATGGAAATGTTTTAAAGTAATTCTTTGCCTTAAGGCCGATTCAAACATTTTCCAAGTCGAGTTCCATCTAGTAGGTACGTCCCAATTCGGACCTAAAAAGATGGAATCCGTTTGTTGACACAAGTTTCTATAGTTTATATATCTTTTTTTGCTTGTGCTAAAAACTTCACGTAACATCACTTTAAAATTTTCTTTTACGTCTCTTATTTCTTGGACGTTTAGACCGTCTTGCACAACCAAGTTAATGATGTGTGCAACACATCGACTATGAAAAAAAACACCGTTACAAGGCTGTTCATATTTTATTTTTAATTTTTCGACCGCGTTTGTGTTATTTGAAGCGTTATCAAAAGATATTGAAAATATTTTCGGTTGAATTTTATAAGTTTGAATTACCGAGTCTAAAATATAAAATAAGTTTTCACCGGTATGTGGATATCCAAAATAATCAAACGCAATCGTACGCTTCATCATTTTCCACGACTCCGGTTGAACCCAATGTGCGGTAACGCAAAGGTACGATTCGGGTAAACCATGTGGAGCGGACCAAACGTCCGTTGTTAAGTTAATGCCGGTATTTAATTTTTCAAAACCTAAAATTAATTCTTTTTTGGCTCTTTTCCACATTTTTAAACAATCTCTTCTCAAAGTAGAACGACTTACATTTGTGTAATTCGGTTGAAGCGTCTCTTGTATCATCCTCGTCAAGCGCGGATTATCAAAATGATCAAAAGGCAAGCCTTCTTGAATGACGAAATGTGCCATTCTCTCACGAACACTTTCGACATTGTATTGCCAAACTCCTCCATCCCTACCAATTTGAGTTTGATTTTCACCTTCTTGAGTGTGTCTTGCGTGACTAGCAATATGTTTCCTTAAACTGCTATTTCCCGCCGCAGCCAAAAGTTTACCACAACGTTTGCAACGAGCCTTTTGCGAGCCGTTCGACATTTCGCATAAATCGAAATAAGCCCATATTTCTTGGTTTCGGGAGCAAGGAAGTATTGACACAACCGTAACATCGCTAGTAGAACCACCAACCGAATTTTGAGTGCTTGCGGAAGCGGAAGCCATGAGAGCGTTTTTTTTTTTGCTTAACGTGAGCGTTTTTTTGCGTTTTGAGAGCGTTTTTGAGTTTTGAGAGCTAGAATGTTGTGGTGAACTAACACAAACACCCAATACCTATTTATACTAAATTTCAATCCTTAAAAACAAAAAAAAAAACAAAAAAAACGGCCATAAAACGGCTATATAGCCGTTTTTTTTTAACCCCAACGGCTAGAACCGGTTCCGAACCGGTTCCAAAATGTCCGAAAAAAACCGGTTCCAAAAAATCCGATTTTTATCCGATTTTTAACTGGTCCGTCAAAAAACCCAGAACCGGTCCCGGAACCGGCGGTTCTCATAATATCCGGACCGGTTCTAAAAAAACCGGTTCTCACCGGATCCGGTTTCGGATAATCCATCGGATCGGTTCCGGTTCCGGTTCCGGTTCTTTTGTGCACCTCTAATTGAGAGTGAAACCTTACATATCATTGTTTCAACCTTCAGGCTTGTAACCAAGGCGAAAACAAGACATGGAGGAACTTAATTCTATCTATCTCGGTGGCCTTTCTCACCGATCACTTCTAGCCCCTCAACTTTGTAAAATATCATAACTCATCCTGTAATTTTGTAAAATATCATTTTGACTCTCTCAAGTTTCTAAAGTTTCGAGTTTGCCCCTGTATTATATATAATATGATTTTTTTCTCGATAACTTTCGTTTGTTAATTTTTTTTAGAAAAAACTATTTTTGTTGTTGTGTTTAATTTTTTTTTCTTGGCATCCGGGTATAAGTTTTGTTAAAGACGGAGTTGTATGCAAAGTAGGGTATTTTCTAGGTATCGTTAGTTATATCGACTGACGGTAACGTTTTGGTACTGTGAAAAATGAGACCGACACCGACTGAAGAACGTCGTTACTGTTATATAAATGTTTTTATCTATGTTTCGATCTCCACAACCGAGTCGCCGTAACTTCATACGTTTCTTTTACGTACTTAACCACGTTTCCTTTTGTGCTTAGTCATATTAATGTCACTGACTCAACCGTTTAAGTTCCACCTCCCGTCACGGAGCACGGGCCCAATTTTCTCGTTGTGAAAAATAGTCATTAATTAACTTTAGAATAAATTTCGTTTTACGTACCTGTTGTTTACTCTATGTGAAGACCAAAATGCTCTTGTTAATAAAAATAAAATATAAATATAAATTCAAGAAAATCCCATCCCTCTCAGTCTCTTGTATTCAACCAAAACCTCTCTCCCTCTCACCCCCCCCCCCCCCCCCCTCCTCTCTTGTATTCAACCAAAACTTTTCATTACATACGATTTAACAACTTTTAATAAAAACTTATAAAATCAAGAACATAGGTACTGATATATTTTACATTGTCTTCAAAGATTTTTAACAGCCAAAAACTATTTTTATGATTGTGATTCTGCAAACAGTTAAAACGAGATTTTTTTGGCCTTTCTCTACAACATTTTATTACCTAATTGGGTTTTAAAATATATTTTTTTTACTTATGAGGCCTCTCTAGATTCTAGAACTATTTAACTAATAAATGAGATTTTTTTTAATATATTAATCGACCTAATGGGTCATAATAGAACTTTCTTTCACATTCTCTTGTGTATATAAATTACCATGTTTTCTAGTAAATGTTGTTAAATCATATCTAATGAAAAGTTCTCAACATGCCCACAAATGTATTTATTAAAGAAAATTTGAACTCTAGATTGACAAGACTCGTTCTTTCTTATAAATATTAACCAAATAATCATAAACTGGTTTAAGTAAGACGGTCACCAACAAATTTATACTTTGATAATTCAAGTGCTTGGCGACCACTTTTACTAATATTTTTATCTAACATTTAATGGATTTCATTTGTTTATGATCAAAATGTCCTTACTTCAGAAATGATATAAAAGAGTTATATAAAATAATTAATCATAAAAATAAATAACATCTAAAAGTATGACATAAAATAAATACTAAATATGTCTATATTTTTAAATTAAAGTAATAAACAAGACATAAACTACAAAAATAATTAAATAAATATTATGTCTTCTCAATGTATATGTATAGGTAACTGTTCTAACAACTTTTTATGAATATGAAGATGTGAAATCGACGTAACCTTCTCGCCTCCCTCTCGGATTCGAGCAAGGTGAGAACATCATCTTCTAAACTTGTTTTCTATGTTCCTAGTTTAAAAAAGAATGTGTCAAGTTTGAAGGATTTGGTTTGTCAAGGGTTTGAAGTGAAACTCTTTGGGGATACTTGTGAAATTGTTAAAATGTTTTGCTTCTTAGAACTCCAAGCAATACCAGCATTGCCCGTTAGAAAGACAATGGCACATATGTTAGATTTTATGGACCGACCCGATGGACAACACGGCTGACCGAGCTATGACCCGTAAGAGTTACACCTAGGGCAGAGAACATTAAATCCACTTAACCTGCTTAACTGGTCATTACAAACTGTTAGCGGGACGATATATTTTATATATATTTGTTAGACGCGAATTATTATTTATACTAGTTTATAAATAATAATTGTATATATATTGTTTTAATCTTTCCTTAAAACAATTAAATGGGTTCGGGCTTTTGCATCTCGTATTGGACTAT
Organism: Smallanthus sonchifolius; assembly: GCA_023525975.1. NCBI lineage: Eukaryota > Viridiplantae > Streptophyta > Magnoliopsida > Asterales > Asteraceae > Smallanthus > Smallanthus sonchifolius. Next base: position 16,831,109 of record CM042018.1, on the reverse strand, counting down.
GGGCCCGAAAACAATTAGTAGGGTTTATTATTATTATAATAATCCTAAAAATATGTTTTGAGACCTACTTGAAGGATACCAGCCGCAAAAGGAGAAAAAAGTTGACTTCTTTGTTTTTTTTTTCCAAAGCTGCTGTCGAGAAGAAGAAAAGGCTTTTGCCTTTGTGACTTCCGGCCACCAGCCCTGCAACCGCACGCCACCTTGTCCGGCGATCTTCGGTGTCACCTGTTCTCGCATGCGTTCATAATCTAGCATCCGTTCGTTGTACCTCGGTGTCTCAATCGGTTAATCATTAACCACTAAGGTATATTTAAATCTCATCTATAGATTAATTGTTTTTTTTGTGTTTGCGTGTTCATAACCAGATCCTGTTCGGTTTGTCAGTGCTGTTAAATAGGTTATGATTTTATTTTTCGCTGCGTATTTATTAATTAACTGAATTAATTAATTTCTCTGTCAAAACCCGTTTTTTTACAAAAGTCAAACTGATCACCACTGAATCCCAACAGTGGTATCAGAGCCTAGGTTATAACACGCAAATCAGAACCGGTCTGGTTTCACCGGTTAGATTAATCACAAACTTTAACTATCTTGAAGTTTCTGATATGATCTGTTTTTTGGGGCAATTTTTTATTTATTAATTTGGTCGTTTTTTTTATTTTATTTGACCAAATATATTGCCCATATGTGATTGTGTTGAATATGTAAATCTGGCCTGACCCATGTGATTGAGTTGTTTGTGTTTATTATTCAGTTTTTTTGGTTTTATAGTTTTGGCCCACTTTTGATGGCTCAAAGTTGTAATAGAATAAGCTTTTTATTTTATGTAATGTAATAAAAACCCGAAGACAAATCTGAAGACGCAACAGGAATCATGGAGTCAGTGGGAGTCATCCGAGACGACTAGATGCACGGAAGTCCATCCTTGTGGTTGTTTTAATTTTGTGGACCTCGTGACCCGTTTGTTTTTGCTAACTGGCTCTAGCAAGATCAAACAAACTTGGCCCTAAAAGATTTACGTATTTATTTGCTTTATGGTTGCTTTTAATTTTTTATAACTTAAATTTATTATAAACCAACCAAACACCAAACTTTTTAAAAGGAGTTTTAAAATGTTACAATCTGTCACCACAAGTTCTAATTTTACAACTTGTAGAATTTTATAAAAAAATTAACAACTGGCTTGTTTTTATAAAATAAATAACCACTAAATTTTTGCAATTTAAACTAAATTTATTTTCAAAACTTATAACTTAATAGTTTTCAACTATTAACTATTAACTGGTTATTCAAGTCGCGACAAACTTAGTTTTAATAGGTTATTTAAAATTAAGTGTCCTGAGAGATGAAATGGTTCATCAAATTTGTCATGACTTTAAATAGTAAAACTGGCTTTTACATCACACGTATGATTTAATCATTCGTTGTGTTTGACCTATTCGGTAAACACTAAAATTGAAACTCATATTTAAAACCAATGGTCTATGTCATCCTATTATAAGGAACACTTGGAGCATAAAACGAAACATCGGTGTTTGGAGCCACAGCACCGCACTGGATGCATAGTTTATCCTTCCAAGGCGCAAGGGTTTCGTTGACACACCCGGCACTTCCGCAAGTACCTGTTTTAGGACGATTATTACTTTTCTCTCTTGTTACATGCCCCAGCTGTCAAGAGATTAAAAGTGGGCATAGATGAGGCTAAACTTATCAATGCATAGACATGTCTTGTCTTAGCGGCCTCATACACGAGAGTTGTGCATCTTTCCACAATTGACACTAATTGTCAGTCTAGTTACCCACTTACTAATGTTGTATGCCACAGCTACCATTAGTGACTGATTTAGCTAGATTCTCACTCCTTATTCTAATTTCTGTAATTTGGTCATAAATTAATAAGGATTTTTCACTTTCTTTATACTAATTTATTTTCTTTGCTTATCTTGACAGATGGCTACTGAAAATAATAATACTAATAACTCCTTCGCTCTCAAGTTTATCATTGAGAATGAAAAGTTGGATAACACCAACTTTCTCTCGTGGCAATGCAATCTTAGAATAGTTCTCAAGATGGCCAAGAAGCTCTATGTTCTCGATGCACCAATCCCAAAGGCACCCGATGGTAACACGGCTGCCGCTCGTAAGGCCTGGGAAAAACAAAGAGATGATGCCACTGAGGTGGCCTGCCTTATGTTAGCATGCATGTTCTGTGAGCTCCAAAAGAGCATGGAGGACCTGGATGCCTTTGACATGATTGAGCAACTTAAGGGCATGTTCCTTAAACAAGCCCGACAAGAACGCTATGAAACCATGTCTCAGCTCATTCGCTGCACGATGCAAGAGGGCACGCCAGTTAGTGCTCATGTACTTAAGATGAAAGGGTACATCGACCAGATGAACAAACTTGGATATCCCATAAAGGATGACATGGCTACTGATTTCATCTTAAATTCTCTCCTAAGCTCCTATGCTCAATTCGTAATGAATTTCAACATGAATGGCTTGGAGAAGACAGTGGCCGAGCTACATGGTATGCTCAAAACGGCCGAGATGAATATCCAAGGAAAGAAAAATCAAGTTCTGATGGTCAGATCTGCTGGTGTTAAAAAACCTAACCCCAAGAAAAGAGGTTATAATAGCAAAGGCAAGAAGAAGGTTAATGTTGATGCCAAGCCTGCCACCAACAATAACAAGAAAGCTTTAAAAGCACCCCCTCCTGAGGAGCGCCAATGTTTTGAATGAAACAAAATGGGACACTGGAAACGTAACTGTCCTGAATATCTAGCCAAGCTGAAGCTGTAGAGGGCCAGTGGTGAGGGCACCTCTTCAGGTATTCTCATTTATGTTATTGAAATTTTTACTGTTTCTAGCAACACATGGGTATTTGATACTGGATGTGGATACCACATCATTAATGTCTTATAGGAGCCTAAAAGTTGGAGGAAGCTGAAACAAGGTGACATGGAACTCATCGTTGGTGATGGGAAAAGAGTACCAGTTCTTGTAACTGGAACATATCATCTCTCATGTCCTTCTGGCCTTGTGGTTGTTTTGAACAATTGTTTGTTTGCATCTGGTTTAACCAGAAACATTATTTCAGTTTCTTTATTGTTTGAACAAGGATTTAAGTACGTTTTTAATGGTATTGCTATTTCTGCCTATTTAAATGATATCTTTTATTTTGAGGCTAAACCTCAAAACGGTATTTATGAGATTGACGTTCAAACTGACAATAACATATATAATCTTTCTAAACGTATCAAATCTGGCATTAATGATACTTTTCTATGGCATTGTCGACTTGGCCACATAAGCAAGGCACGCATTAAAAGACTCCAATCCGAGGGAATTCTTGAACCTACCGGACATGACTCATTTGATAATTGCGAGTCTTGTTTAGCTGGCAAACTCACAAAGGACCCCTTCACCCATTTTGGTGAACGAGCTAAGGATCTGCTAGGCCTTATACACACTGATGTGTGTGACCCTTTCAGAACCATGTCTAGAAATCATGAAAGATACTTCGTTTCATTTATTGACGATTATAGTCGATATGCTTATGTCTATCTTATGAAACACAAGCATGAAATATTTGAAAAGTTCAAAGAGTTTCAAAACGAAGTAGAGAAACAACTCGATAAATCTATTAAGACACTTCGATCAGATCGAGGTGGCAAGTATCTCAGCTTAGAATTTCTTAATCATCTGAAGGAGCACGGAATTATTTCTTTGCCCACTCCTCCTCGCACACCCCCAACTTAATGGCATGAGCGAGAGGAGAAATCGAACCCTACTTAATATGGTTTGATCGATGATGTGTAGAACTAACTTGCCTCACTCCTTCTGGAGTTATGCTCTTATGACCGCTGCCCGCCTTGTAAATCTGGCACCGACTAAGAAGGTGGACAAAACCCCATAGGAGATATGGCACGGGTCTAAACCCAATTTGTCTTACCTTAGAGTATGGGGATGTGATGCATATGTCACCAGCGATTCTGATGACAAGCTCGATCCCAGAGGCGAAAAAGTTGTTTTCGTCGGTTACTACAACAAAAGCGGATATTATTTCTATCATCCTGATGCAAACATTGTTTCCATCAAAAGGAAAGGACGCTTTCTCGAGGAAGATCTTCTAAATCGAGGAACCGGAAATAATATTATGGATCTTGAATAAATTCGAGAAACACAAACAACCGCTGAGGAAGTCGGAGCGTCTAATCAACAAGAAGTTGTTGCTGATGAATCAGACATAAACACAAGCGTTCGCAGAAGTAGCAGGTCTCGTAAAGAACCTAATAGATACCTATGGAATCTTGAAGCTTCTAAAGTCCTGTTAGTAGCTGAGTCAAATGACGAACCTACAAACTACAAATCTGCTATCTCAGATCCTTAATCCGAGAAATGGCTTGAAGCCATGAACGCCGAGATGCAATCTATGCGTGATAATCAGGTCTGGGACTTGATTGAACTACCCCCTGGTTCTCGGTCAATAGGGAGCAAATGGATTTTCAAAAGAAAAACTGACATGCATGGTAATGTACAAACCTATAAAGCACGGCTAGTTGCAAAGGGTTTCACTCAAACTCAAGGTATTGACTATGATGAAACTTTCTCACCCGTTGCTATGATCAAATCGATCAGGATACTGCTTGCCATAGCCGCGTACCATGATTACGAGATATGGCAAATGGATGTCAAAACCGCTTTTCTTAATGGACATCTCTCTGAAGATGTCTATATGGTTCAACCTGACGGTTTTGTTGATCCAAAGTATCCTAGTAGGGTCTGCAAACTGAATAAGTCCATTTATGGACTTAAACAGGCATCTCGAAGCTGGAATCTTCATTTTGATCAGAAAATCAAAGAATTTGGTTTTGTCAAGAATGAAGATGAGCCTTGTGTTTACAGAAAGGCTAGTGGGAGCACTATATCATTTCTCATCTTGTATGTGGATGATATACTGATCATTGGAAACAACATCCCTGTGCTTGACAAAGTCAAACAATGGTTAGGATCTTGTTTTGCAATGAAGGATCTTGGAGAAGCTGCTTACATTCTAGGAATCAAGATCTACAGGGATAGATCTAAGCGGCTTCTAGGGCTAAGTCAGAGTACTTACATAGACAAAATGATGACACGCTTTAGGATGAAAAACTCCAATAAAGGAGGTGTTCCGATGACTAAAGGCACTGTGTTGAACAAATCGCAATCTCCTTCCACGGACATTGAACTTAAGGAAATGGAAGCAATTCCATATGCCTCAGCGATTAGTTCTATCATGTATGCTATGTTGTGCACTAGACATGACGTCTCGTATGCTTTAAGCATGACCAGTCGTTTTCAGCAAAGTCTTGGTATTGCCCATTGGACTGCAGTCAAGAACATCCTAAGGTACTTAAGAAGGACCAAAGACATGTTCTTAATATTTGGAGGAGTGAAAGAGGAGATCACTGTACGGTGTTACACTGATGCTAGCTTTCAAACTGACCGAGATGACTCTCGCTCACAATCAGGTTTCGTATTCACTCTTAATGGAGGAGCTGTCTCATGGAAAAGCTCCAAGCAGAGTGTAGTGGCAGATTCAACCACCGAATCTGAGTATATAGCCGCATCAGATGCTACTAAGCAAGCTGCTTGGATGAAGAAATTCATTACTGACCTCGATGTGGTTCCGAGTATTCGCCAACCAATCGAGATACTTTGTGATAACACAGGTGCTATAGCTCAAGCCAAAGAGCCCCGATCTCATCACAAAGCCAAGCACATTCAAAGGAAGTTCCACTATATACGGGAAATTGTGGAACGTGGAGACGTCGTGATAAGCAGAGTAGACACAGATCAAAACCTAGCGGACCCGTTTACTAAGCCCATGACTCAGGACAAGCATGATCTTCACAGAGATGCTATTGGTCTTAGATTTGCTAGTGATATGTTTTGATTTAGTATTTTGAATGTGCGAACATTTAAACAGTTGTACTTTTGAATTCTTTTGGTTTACTGATTTAAATGCAATTCTGAATTCTTATAACTGTGTTCGATTTTAATACGTTTAATCCATGAATCTTGTATTCTTAATTATCCGTAGTCGATCAGAATCGTGGGAACGACTCTGAATTAAGACTATTCTGAACTTGGACTCAAGTAGTTGACTTCCAACTTCACAGACCTCATCTTGGATGACGTTGGATGTAACTCGTTTCAAATCATCTTCATGGATTTTAATCATAAGATGTTTTTGATATTGGTATACTCATTTAGTATCCTCTGACTTGAGATGCATACTAGAACTTTCGTTTACCAAGGACTGTTCTTTAATCACCGTCAACCGCTGTCGCGTAACTGCCAGTCATAAAGGCATTTGTTAGGAATAGTTCTGAAGTTCAGTGGGAGTTGTATGTAGTCAATAAGGGATTCTGTACTCGTACATTATATGTAACAGATAGGCATCGTGGCGCCCTCGTTGATTAAAACTGGTGAAGTGTAAGGCCTTACCCAAACTTACTGTGTGTTTGATTGGACCACTTTGATTCTTGATCGAGAACAATAATAATTGAAGGCCATATGAGAATGAACTAAATCCATGTCTCAATGATTCAATTGATGTCTTATACGGAAATGATGAATGCCAACTATTGTCATAAGTCTATTGTCTTGCTTTAGTTAGCTGTTACTAACACCGAGATATTTGGTTAATGACTTTAAAGCGTCATACCTTGTTAGGGACAGTCATGTGCAGCTAGAGCGTCGCTGACTGTTTGCGTTGATCGATCGTGGATCGTCCAAGTGGGAGATTGTTAGATTTTATGGACCGACCCGATGGACAACACGGCTGACCGAGCTATGACCCGTAAGAGTTACACCTAGGGCAGAGAACATTAAATCCACTTAACCTGCTTAACTGGTCATTACAAACTGTTAGCGGGACGATATATTTTATATATATTTGTTAGACGCGAATTATTATTTATACTAGTTTATAAATAATAATTGTATATATATTGTTTTAATCTTTCCTTAAAACAATTAAATGGGTTCGAGCTTTTGCATCTCGTATTGGACTATGGGTCCGAAAACAATTAGTAGGGTTTATTATTATTATAATAATCCTAAAAATATGTTTTGAGACCTACTTGAAGGATACCAGCCGCAAAAGGAGAAAAAAGTTGACTTCTTTGTTTTTTTTTTCCAAAGCTGCCGTCGAGAAGAAGAAAAGGCTTTTGCCTTTGTGACTTCCGGCCACCAGCCCTGCAACCGCACGCCACCTTGTCCGGCGATCTCCGGTGTCACCTGTTCTCGCATGCGTTCATAATCTAGCATCCGTTCGTTGTACCTCGGTGTCTCAATCGGTTAATCATTAACCACTAAGGTATAATTAAATCTCATCTGTAGATTAATTGTTTTTTTTGTGTTTGCGTGTTCATAACCAGATCCTGTTCGGTTTGTCAGTGCTGTTAAATAGGTAATGATTTTATTTTCCGCTGCGTATTTATTAATTAACTGAATTAATTAATTTCTCTGTCAAAACCCGTTTTTTACAAAAGTCAAACTAATCACCACTGAAACCCAACAACATACACTCTTCTAATCATCTATACAACTAGCCCAGTCATTGTCACTACACCGAACAAGATTAATAGACTCTCCTTTGTTATACCATAAATCAAATCCCACTCTTGTAGCTACATAACAAAGAATTCTTCTTACTGCTCCATAATGTTGCTTAGATGGGCTTTGCTGAACCTTGAAACTAGCCTTACTGCATAAACCAAGTCAGGCCTTGTGTGTGTCAAGTAGATCAAACCACCAACTAAGCTTCTATAGGTCACTGCATCAACCTTGTCTGATCCATCTTCTAGTAGCAGCTTCTCATTGTAATTCATAGGAGTCGGATCCACCTTGCGGTCTTTCATCCGAAATTTTCTTAATAGGTTACAAATATATTTTTCTTGGCTTATGAAAATACCACTGCTTGTTTGCTTTACCTCCAAGCCTAAGAAGTAGTTAAGCAAACCCATATCTGTCATTTCAAAGTCCAAAGACATGCTTCATACCTTGTTTGAATTCGAATTGTTGCAAATTTTGTTTTAAGGGATCCTTTTCCAACATATGGAATCAACCAAATCTGATTCTCCATCCATTCTGGTTTGATTTATGTTATATGTATTCTACATATTCTATTGTAATTTGTTTTGTACCAATGAAATTATATGTTGCTTGTTTCTCATATCTAACATTCTATAAAAAGCCATTTTTCACTTTTATAAGAGTTAAATAGTGATTTTTATAGATATTAGCTATGATCACAACATATTCTCTATATCACTTCATAAGGTCTTGCAAAACATATACTCTATATTCCTTCAGTAGGTTAGGCAAAACAGTCCGATCAGATCAAACAAGAAGTCATATTGGGTCCGGATTAAAATATGTTATACAGAAAAGTATTAATTCGAATCGGGTAAAATCGGATTATGACCTAAATGAGTTGGAGTTAAAACATACCGATTTAGGAAAGAAAAAACGTAATTGTATAGGATGAAAAAAGCGACAACTGCATGACTTTTCTCTTCTTTTCGCTTCTCTAGTGTATTTTGACCCATTATATATTTTTTTTCTTGTTTTTTGTTTCGATAAACTCGTTTGAGACAATAGTTTAACACAAAACAACACATAATTTTATAAGTAATAAGCTTAACACGCAGTATGTATCATAATTTTATGAGTAATAACCTATAAAACTTATTGGCTTAGTGGTATGGTGTTTGTTCTCTCACAGGAGTAGTCTGAGATTAAATCCTTACAAGTAAAAGTTTAGATGATATTTAGATGTAAAATATTGGTGTTAAAAAAAATAATAAGAAACTAATACTATGTAAAAACTATTTTATGAAACATTCGTACAAATAAACATTTTTTTTATAAAGATGGATAAGCACTTTTAGAAAAAGTTAGGTTAATACATAATTATCAAAGTTCGAGGAAGTTCGATGACCTTACCTAATCGCCGCTTGTAAAGTCAAATATGTTGTGATGACATTATTGATTGGTGAGTGTATTTATAAATTCAAAATACACCTAATGCATGATGAATTTGACCCTCATATAAAAATCTAACTAATTTTTTTAAAGCCCCACAATAGTATAAGCCCAGTCATCAGAGTAAATTCATCAGTGAAAAGTTATCCACGTCTGCGAATGCAGAAAGCGCTGATGACCCGGCTCGTTCATCATCCCAGGAGAAACCCACCACCTGATGCCCACTATGGAAAAGCCCCTGGCACACCTGAGCACATTATACTAAGTGAGTCTCAAACTCATAACCTCTAAATTAGAAGACCATGAGAATGGCTACTACCAAACCAATTGATTTAGCGTTCATTGGCTAAAAAAATTCATGAAAAATCAACTAAATTATACATGAATTTTTTTTATATTGAAAACCTTAAATTTATTTAAGATATGTGTAATTATGATTTTGTTTAAAAATTATACTTTTTTCTCTTAACTCGTTAAAATATAACGAAATAAAGTTTTAAATGAGTAAAATACAATGGTTAGTATTTGCATTTTAAAACCTGATAACGTAGCGTCTCAAGTTAATAAAAAAAAGACTAAAGTACATTTTTTGTCCTTTATGTTTTCTAAAATTATGGAATGGGTTATATAAAACTTTTACTTTCACTCACTGTCCTTTATTTGAATAGTTCTCTCATTTATTGTCCTTTTGACTAACTGGGGTTAAATATTTCTGTTAAGTTAAAGGCATTATTCTCTTTTAGCCTTAAATGACAATTCTTGTAATGTAAAGTATACTTTATTTTTTTGTTTTCTTTCCTTTTCTTTTATTCTTCATTTATTCTTTTTATCACTTTTATTTTATAGATTTTATTTAAAATTTTATTAATTAATTAACCAACTTATTTATTTTATAAAGATACATATTTTTTATTTAATTATTTATTTCCGTTTGTTTGAATAAGTAATATACTTTTCTCACTTTTATTTTAAATGTTTCTTTAAAATTATATTAATAACTAAGCAACTTATTTATTTTATAAAAATAGTTTTTTTATATTTTTATAATTTATTTATTTTCTTTTTTTATAAAGTTATTTAATTTTATCATTTTACAATTATTATATTTCTTTATACTATTTTTATATATTAGAGAGTTAGTAGGAGTTTAAATTTTATTTTGTAATAATACACTCAATTTTGAGACCTTGTTTTCAGTCGATCAAATGTTCAATGGATACCCGTTTATTCTATACCCTATTTTTAAACCAATCAGTTTTAACTAAAAAATTAATATACAGTGAAACAGGGTAAACTGGTTCAATATAAATGTATTTATGTGTATTGGTTAAAATATAATTAAGTCTCAAATTAAAGAGTGAACCAAACGGGTGAAACGTTGGTTTTCGGTTGTCAAGGTCGGCATTGGGCCGTTCAAACCGGCTCTAACCTTTCTATGATTTTACCTAAAACTGTCACGTAAAACAAATCTGTTAGAGAGGTTCTAGAGACAACCCTGTGACGGTTAAGTCGGTATTCGTAAACTTGTAAATGAACTAAACAAGTACAAACTGAACATATTCGTTTCATTCGTTTAACTTTAACCAAACAAACGACCGAACACGAACAAATAATAAAATTTTAAAGAAACGAAAATTAAATAAAAAATATATATATTTATAAAATAAATAAGTTTGTTAATTAATTAATAAAATTTCAAAATTGAGTGTATGATTACAAAATAAACTTTAAACAACTACTAACTCTCTAATATAGTAATATATAGTAAATAGTATAAAGAAATATAATAATTCTAAAATGAAAAAAGTAAATAGCTTAATAAAAAAAGAAAATAAATAAATTATAAAAATATAAAAAAATAATATTTTTATAAAACAAATAAGTTGCTTAATTAATTAATAAAATTTTAAAGAAATCTTTAAAATAAAAGTGAGAAAAGTATATTACTTATTCAAACAAACGAAAATAAATAAATTAAATAAAAAATATATATCTTTATAAAATAAATAAGTTGGTTACTTAATTAATAAAATTTAAAATAAAATCTATAAAATAAAAGTGATAAAAAGAATAAATGAAGAATAAAAGAAAAATAAAGAAAAGAAAAAAAGTAAAGTAAACTTTATGTTACAAGAATTGTCTTTTAGGACTAAAAGACAATAATAATGTCATTGACTTAACAGAAATTTTTAACTCCAGTTAGTTAAAAGAACAATAAATGAGAGAACTTTTTAAATAAAGAACAATAAGTGAAAATAAAAATTTTAAATTACTCATTCTATAATTTTAAAAAACATAAATTATAATATAGTCTAAGAAAAAGTACATTAGACATCTGTATCATCAAGAAAAAATTGTGTGCGTAGTATTTAATTTGCATATGTAATGTTTGCATGAACTAATAATGTACATATATAATATGTAAATTCTCAAACGTTTGTCATTGACCATAACCAAACTTTTTTTAGGGAAAATTCTTAAAATAAACATTTTCAATTTTAAATTTCTTAAAATAAATAAAGAATTTTCCATTTTATCAAAATAAACATCAAATTTTCGTCGAAAAATTCTTAAAACTTGACGAATTCGCCGAGTTACGTGTCTCATTTTTAAACTTACACGTGTAATTTTCATGTAATTTTTGCCGAAATACTTTCCAAAACCCGGCGTTTCGCCTGAATATTTGAATAATAGAATAAAACACCGGAATATGAAGAGGTTTCGCCGGAATACGAAGAGGTTTCGCCGAAATACGAAGAGGTTTCGTCAAAATATAAAACCTATTCATATTCCGGCGAAACCTCTTCATATTCCGGCGTTTTGTTCTATTATTCAAATATTCCGGCGAAACCTCTTCATGTTCCGGCGAAAATTACACGTGTAAGTTTAAAAATGAGACACGTAACTCGGCGAATTCGCCGAGTTTTAAATATTTTCCGACGAAAATTTGATGTTTATTTTAGAGAATAGAAAATTCTTTATTTATTTTAAGGAATTTGAAAATGAAAATATTTATTTTGAGAATTTTCTCAAACTTTTTAACTTCTGTCCACGTCAAGTACCAAATGTGATACTTGTGAACAAGCATAGATGACCAAATATGTAAATTCTCGAACTTAATAATCAAACTTATAATATAAACATATCTCCTTTTAATTTTTTTCTATAAATAAAAGTAAAAGAAATGTATATAATTTCAACTTACTACTAGATCCTTCCATGTCAAAAGAAATTCTCTTTTTAGACCAAAAGGAAAATTAATCTCCTTACTTAATAATAAATCCTTACATAACAAAAGCAAAATATTCTTTAAAAAAAAAACAATATTTTCCACAAAATCATATCAAAACTAATATTCTTCTTTATTTTTTATGTTCACACATTAACACATTATATTAGTATTTTATTCCATAAAATACACCCCCAACTCAAATTTTAACAATTATATATCCCACAATACATTTTCTATTTCCCAAGATTCTTCCCACCATTGTTAAACCGCTAACCAAACTCATGGACATCACAGACATCCACGAACATATCATCCAAACCCATATCTTAACCAGACTCGACGGTCCAACACTCGCCGCCACCGGCTGCGCATCGTCCCGCCTACAATCCCTTTGCTCCGATGACAAACTATGGTCCGATATCTGCTCCTCCAACTGGCCTTCAACTGAACATCCTTTAGTCAACCAAACCATCCTCAACTTCACCTCCGGCCACCGTTCTTTCTTCTCCGACGCCTTCCCGTCTCCCTCCCACCACCTGATCACCACCACCACATCATTCCCACCAACGTCCCATATCATCAATTCAGTTGACCTGAGATACGATGATAGTTTACTGTTTTCGAAAGTTGAACCCACTGACACCACACCGAGCAAATGGTTCGAGTCGACTCCGTTTCGTGTTGATCTTCTTGGACCGAAAGATGTCGTCCAACCGGCGTTGAAACTTTCCGGTGATGATTACGTAATGCAATGGAAGCTAGAGAGGCACATGACTTTGAGTTGGATCATAATAGACCCGACCCGGAACCGGGCTGTGAATGTATCCAGCTTAAAGCCGGTTTTTGTCCAACGGAATTGGTTGACGGACGAGATAGAGTTGACTTTTGCGCTCGTGACCGCACGTGATGATGGTCACGTGAGTTGCAACGTGGAGGTCACGTGCGGGGTAAAAGGAGGGAGTTCGGAGTTGTGTGTGAGTGGGGTGAGTTTGACTTTACGAGATGTTGATGGGAAGTGTTTGAATGGGAAGGATAGTTTGGTAATTTTACAAGGGCTTACGGCGGCGGAGAGGCGGCGGAATCGGGGAGGGGACGGGTGGAAGGAGAAGTATGATGAGTATATTGAAAGGAGGAAGGAAAGGAAGGAGAGGATGGAGAGGAGAGAGCGGGGGCTTGACTTGGTTCGTGTGGCTTGTGTGATGGCTTTCTGGATGGCATTTTGGTCGCTTGCTCTTTATTGAACTTAAAAGTTTGAAACAAAAGCCACTTGGATTGCAACCCAGTTGTAAGAGGCATCAAAAAAGAGATTCAGGTTCAAATATGAGCAAAGTATAGTTTAGAAGCAGTGTATCAGGGTGCGTATATTAGCCCTTAAAAAGAGTTGAAACAAAATGTAAAATGTGTGTGATTAGAAAGGGTAATTACCGTTTAAATTTGTAATCACGGGGGACATAAAGCTCCTAAAACAATAAGTTTGTGATTAGATATGGTGATTATCATTTAAATCATGATTGTCAACATCATAAAATTCCCAGTAACAAAATGTATATGATCATAAACCACTAAAATATTTTTTCTTTGATATGTCGGACCTGTCTCGACTACAAGAAGGCGTATGTCGTCATGATAGGCTATACCGATAATATGTCGTTGCGACACGGCTCGACGCTATTACCTCGATGCTAAAAGTGGTTAAAGTGGTTGGTACAATGTCGTTGGGACAAGTCACACCTATAACGATTTGTAAAGTTTTTACTGATTAAAATAAATAAATATGCAAAAGAATTTTTCTAACTATATTGACCACATGTTGCCGATATAGGGTCACTTTTTTTTTAAATATTTTAAAGAAAATTCCTAATTTTTTCAATGTTGCAGAAGTCGCTACGCGCTCTTAGGTCGGTCGACTGGAAGTTGCGAGTACTCGAAAATGGTAAATTATAAATAAATTAATTATTGGGAGATTATATATATGTATATATCTAATATCATAAGTTTACTAATATGTATATACAAAATACATGAATATCAAAATAAATCGAAATGATACATACTACTAAAGTATTTCAAAAATTGAGATATTCATTCTAAAATATTTTAGACATATGAAACATTTGATTCTTATATTCCAATGGATCTCTGTATTGTTCATTGATGTTAACCCCATCCAATTCATATTCAACCTCATCATTCAATTCCTCTTCATCACCGGACACAAATTCTTCCTCGTCAAGTTCTCTCAATCTAGAGCTTCTTCAGTTTTCTAAATATTAATCGTCAGCCATGGCTTCACTAGGCGCCTACGAAGGTACTCCGGACTCAAATTCATCTACATCACCTTCGACTATCCAATCTTAAGCCTCACTTGCATCATTGGCTAATAATATTAGTCTTCCTTTTTTTGTTCTTTTACATAAAATTTGCAATGATCACACCATACACAAACCCATCCCGATGTTGACGATTCAGTCCAAGTTCGTCGATTCTAACCGAGCTGCCCGATTCTGAACGACTTCATGGATTCTAACCGAGTTGACTGATTTAGTCCGAGTTGACCGATTCTGACTGAGTTCGCCGATTATAGCCCGATGTTGACCGGTTTAATCCGTTGTTGACCGATTCAGTCCGATGTTGACCGAATCCGAGTCTTACCCACCGACTTGTATAATATCGCTACGGAACACCCCCGAGTATCAATTCCTCGCCGATTTCAAAGCCGAGTTGGCCGACTTTTACAACGCTGGAATTTTTACATAATAATTAAAATAACAAACTTGTAAATTAACAACTAATTTTAACTAAAAACCGTCATATAACTAAAAACCGTCATATGACTACAAACCATCAAGTTACATAATTTAATTAACAGTAATACAAACCATCTAATTATAATAACAAACTAAAAATTATCTTGATCTTTGTCTTGGTTAGACGACCTGCCTTTGTTGGATTTTAATTGATCGATCTCGTCTTGCATATGTTTCATGTTTTCATTCATTTGGAGGATAGTTTCTTGCATTTCATTATATTGTGATTATGATTGTGATGACATGTTGGACACACATAACACATCGGGGGTTAATTAATTTTTCACTTTCCACCCAATACCCCGATTCCAACCACGCCTATCACCGAGGTCACGTAGTAGACACTCGGCTTCATCAACCGGCGTATCGCCCGCTTCATTTTGCATTCGGGAGAACTCTTGTTGAATGTTATCCTGTATTAAACAAAACAAAAAACATATATTAAAATTTTTAATTAAATCCGACAGCATGACTGTTGTTAAATAGATAGCCAACCTATTCAACTATAAATAATAAACGAAACAATTTCCCAAATTACAACAAACCTACAATAATAGCAAAAATACACAATAATATCCCTCTTTTAGTGGATTCGGCAATCATTAACTAATTTAAAATATTCAACTTTTAGTTTAAATGAGTTAAAATGGCCCGAACACATTTTAATTAACCAAAAGTTAGATATTTTATTCTATTAAAGTAAGTTAGGGTCATTTTGTTCCATTTAAGTTAAAACATGATATTTAAAGTCAATTAAAGTGGTTTCGGGTCATTTTGACTCATTTAAGAAACATTACACAATAATATCAATCTTTTAGTGGATTAGGGTCAAAATGACCCAAACAAACTTTTATTAACTTAAAATATTCAACTTTTAGTTTAAATATGTCAAAATGACCCAAACACACTTTAATTGATTAAAAGTTGGATATTTTGGTCTTTTAAAGTGGGTTCGGGTCATTTTGATCCATTTAAACTTTACCTTGATGTGTAAAGTTAATTAAAGTGGCTTCGGGTAATTTTGACCCATTTAAGCAAAATAAACAATAATATACATCTTTTAGTGGACTCGGGTCAAAATGAACAAAAAACAATATAATAACAACATACTTACTAATCTTGTGCCGCCCTATCGTTAACCCATCCACTTGGCAACTTGATAGGCATCTCCAACCCTCAATAAGCCTGCTTTCAGTTGCTTGCATCTGTAAACAAATAAATAAATATATATATATATATACTAAGATTTGAATGAATTGAATACATATTTGGATAAGATTGTCTTGATCTATTATTTGCATTTTTTTCTTAACTCATCGTGTCGTCGTTGCGCATATAACCTGCTCCCACCAGAACTTGAATAAGGTTGTCTTGATCTATTATTTGCATTTTTTTTGAGCGGCTCACATATTCAGTATCGAGGAACAACTCATCAATAACTTTGCCCCACTCCTCTTAAATTTGTGTCTCAGCGAGATTATTCTTTGCATTTTAAATATCATCATAACCTCCAGGTGAAACAAAATACTTTTTAAAGATGATATGTCAATATCTTCTTGCACAATCCTCATTAATTCTCACCCTTATTCCATTCCATTCAGTCGTATTGTGACAACTTGCGAGATCAAAATAATACTGCAAAAATAAGTAATTAAAATTATTCTTGATTTATATTGTTTATTTATAGGTTAATTTATAGGTTTCTTGTATTCGTCTTGTATTATAAATAGAATGTAATGTCTCGTTGTTTTGTGACTGTCAATTTCCAGTTTGTAACGAACATTCAATCAATACAAGAAACCTTTTGATTAACATCTCTATTCTTGTTTGTTTGTGTTTGATATTATTTGAATCTATTAATTTCGCTTTTCAATTCAATATCACAGAATCCTATTTTTGTTCAGATTCGATCCTACACGGGTGAGCCGGACTTATGAGAGGGCCTATTTGTATTATTTGTATCTTGTAAGTTTTTTTTTAGTAAACTTCAGTTTTAATCCATGTGGTTTGGGCCAATTCTCACTTTTAGTCTAATAGTTTAAAAATCTCGATTTACATCCAATAGTTTCACCATTTGTCTCAGTTTTAACCAATCCACTATCCTCCATCCATTTATTCTGTTAAATTAAGATAAAAAGACGAAAATACCCCTACTGGTAAAAAATAAAATAAATTCATTTATTTAATTAAACCTTAAAATCAACATAACTCCATTTTACCACCCACCTCTACCTCTACCTCCACCTCCACCTCCACCTCCACCCACAAAGATCCTGCCACCACCACCCTAAAATATCCAACCACCTTTCACCACCCTAAAAAATCCGGCTACCTTCCACCACCCTAAACATACTTCCATCCTCCACCACACTAAACGACCACTCAGATTTGAAAACTCACCACCACACTAAGTCCGTTCATCCCTACCACCGTTAATCACCGCATTTTTTCGACCATGCCACCACCACACTCATAACCAGACTCATCACTCCATACCACCCACCGAACACCAAACCTATTTTAAAAACTGAGCAACATCAGCTAAAATTGATCAAGATATGCTGCATATTTTAGGGCTCGCCATTACAGCTCCATGAAAACTGGGGAACAGATCTTATCTGAAGAAGATTCGGTTGAATGCCTCCACCCCCATCGATCGGAGCATAATCTGATTGTAGAAAAGTAGGGCTTCGATTTAGGTATTTAGGGTTTCCACGAGTGGTGGTTCTTCAAAACCCGCTACAGTCGAAGATCGGTTCGATTGGTAATCGAAACCTTCAATCCTCCCTCTTCAATCTAGGAGTTCCTGATTAGTGAAGCTAAATCTGCAAAATCGTAAACTTGAGGATTGAAGGGTTCGAACTGCATAATCAAAACCCAAGAATCATATGGTATGTGGTGAAGCTATCGTGTTCCTCGAAGAATTTATATATGTACACAAATTAAACATGTTAATATATTAAGGGTATTTTCGTCTTTTCACCTTAACTTAGCATAATAAATGGATGGAGGTTAGTGACTTGGTTAAAACTGAGACAAATAGTGTAACTATTAGATTTAAATCGAGATTTTTAAACTATTGGACTAAAAGCGAGAATTGGCCCAAACCACAGGGACTAAAACCGGAGTTTACTCTTTTTTTTTTATAAAAACCATTACGTGTTTCTTTTTTATAAACTAACGCTTCTATTTTGTTTCATTAAACTGCAAGGACATCTATGACAGACGAAAGGACGAGGCATCGTCTTTCGGCACAAAGGTTGATCCGACCACCCTATGGTTGGAGAGTATCGGAGGCGTCCACAAGGGTTGTATATTTGTCGGGACCACCACCGATTCCTAGTATACCTTACGGGATTGACCGAGACGACCAGTCCTTGGAGATCATACATCTCCACTTCGCGCCAGGTATGTATACTATCGTTACTAATTTGTTCTATTTAGAAATAAATATGTACTAATTAATAACAACATACCGTTAATTTGTTCAATATGTGTAGGATCCTATTATAGACGCCCAGTTCGCTGAGCTACATTAGATCATTGCTAGTTTGACGACCGAGGTACATGAGCGTTGTGAAGCTTCCCGAAATGATGATGCGTCTGATCCCGGTCCTCGCGATTAACTGTGTTTTTTTTTTACTTTTTTTTGAAAAAAACAAATACTCTATTTATTTGTGTTATTAATAAAACACTAGAAGGAGGCCTTGCACGTTGCGGCGGTTTCCTAGCAAGAATGCTACCTTTTACACACGCGCGTTGTGGCGTGTTAAACCGCAGAAAAAATTATCGTCCTCAAAAACTTATAAAATAAAGTCAAAATCTTTAGATAAACTCATCATCCGTGAAAATAGCGTATAAAGTTTATAGTTATAAATTAAAATTAACACAGGAAAAAAATTAGCATTAAAGCCAAAAAATCGGCCAAGAGAGAAGGGAGACAATAGGTTTCGAACCCGGGTCTGCTGCTACTGGGCAAACCAAATAAACCATTGCACCAAAGCCATTTTTATGTTAAAATTTACTGCATTCTCCTTTTATACACAAAGTCTAGCTGTGAGAAAAGGAAGAATAATAACAAAACAATGCATCAACCACTTGTATTATATGCAAACTAAGTTGAAAAGTTTCTACAGTAATTATTCTCTCACAATCAAAGTTGCTTTTTAATATTTAAATTAATTTTGATATGTGGTTTATTGTTTTATTTATTTTTGATAATAACAATAATAATACAAATTTATAATATTTGTATTGTTGTGAATAAAAATATAAATTATTTTTCAAAATTAAACAAAATTACCGACGGTAGTCCGTCACAAGATTACCAGCGGTAATCCGTTGAAAATTTGAAATATGACCAGAGAAATGTTGAACTTGGCCGGAGAAAGATCCGTCGGTAATCCCTCACAAGATTACAAGACCGTATTCAAAAAACGGATTACCCACGAGCATTTTGCAGAGCTTTTTTCGACGGATCTCAAACAGAAACTTCCGTCAGTGAAAGTCTTGTTTTCTTGTAGTGTCATGTTGGGCGATAATAGTCGTAGAAGAAGAATTACTCATCCTTTCTAATTCAGAAAACGAATTACCCACGATTATTTTGCAGAGCTTAAATCCAAAGAGTCGACCGAAGAGGGGAAAAGCTACCGGTAACTAAAAAAAAGTTTAGGCGAGTGTTTCATTTTTTATTGCTACTTCTATCCTTTCCGATTTCCATAAAGCAAAAGTAACATTTGAACTTAATTTTGCTTTCAAAATAATTAGGGATAATTACCTGAATAGACATTGACCGGGTTAACATTATCAAAATAGACATTTAGCCGGGTAAACACCGGCAAAGCCTTTGTTGTTTGCTGGCTAAAGCCTTTGTTGTTGCCGGCTTAGCCGGGTGTCTATTTTCGTAATTTTCCCAAATAATTAAGCTTATTAGACAAATTAAAACGAAAATAATCTAGTATACCAATCTTATTTCAACTAACCAATTAACATACCATCATTACATAAATATAATCCCCATTTCAAAATTCCAAAAATAGTTCAAATAATCTCAACAAAAACAACAATATTAGAAACACCAACATTGATCACATAACAATAATAATAATAATATCAATCAGCAGATGAAAGGGGCATCAGCATATTTGTCCTCACAATAAAGCCCTGGTTGTTGCTTAAACCCTTGATTCTTCAACATACTCCTAGCCTTCACAACTATCTCACGATTACTTATAACCTTACCATCCAACTCCTCAACAATGGCCTGAATAGCATGGCTAAGAGCCCCATAAGACTCATCACACTTGGTTGCATCCGCGGACGTCTGGTCCGTCTGGCAACCGCTGATCAAGATCCCGCTTTCGGGCAGCTTCTTCGTCTTTGATCCCGCATATGCATCTTGCTTCCCACCAACTTCAGTTTCCATCGCGGGTTTCCCGTAGTCCGCGTTGGTCTCCAGCTTTTGCTTCAAAAACTGCTGAGCCAAACCGCCCACCATCCCCATAAAACCGCCACCACCATTTCCATCACCGTCACCGCCAGCACCGAGGCCTTTGAAGCTGTCCAGGAGGACCTTCATGAACCTCTTCACCTTTGGACTTGAATCTTCCCCAAATAGATCAAATAAAGTTGGTCTTACATTGCCAACAGTTATGTCATTATTTCCTGTTTTTTGTTTTAGTATGTCTACTAGGGTGTCTAGAGGCAATGATCGGTTTTCCACGGTTGTGTCTTCCACCTCGTCGCTACCGTCGTCGCGGTGGAATGCAGATTTTAATGCGTCTCCTGTCTTTTGTATGATGTTCCCGACGAAACCGGGTCCGGTATTGTTGTCCTTGTTTTCGGGATCTTCGTTGCAGCTCTCGCCGATTTGCTCTTTGGCTTGATCAATGAGTCCACCACTGTGGCATGAATCTGAGACGATGGTTATTGTGCAACCTTGAGGTACTTTGTCTACAAGCTCCCTGAAATCATCATCTGAAAACCACCCACATGAATGTTTCACAAGGTTAAAGACTTGAAGTGGTCACAATAAAAGACTATTGAGAAAATAAGATGATCAAAGGGGTCGAATTTGTTGCTGATTTAGTGTCGTCAATTGTTAAGATTTACTTAAAACCAAAGGGAAATTCGAATAATATTCGACATGAGTTAGGAGTCGTTTGAGACTAATCTAATTTTAGGCT
Source organism: Smallanthus sonchifolius (assembly GCA_023525975.1). Lineage (NCBI taxonomy): Eukaryota > Viridiplantae > Streptophyta > Magnoliopsida > Asterales > Asteraceae > Smallanthus > Smallanthus sonchifolius. The sequence continues at coordinate 16,809,849 of CM042018.1, read as the reverse complement.
TCGGCGAATAATGGAACCATAGAGTCAACGCCCCTCGTCTTCGTGTGATTTTTTGCTTTTCTAGTGGATTTAGGAAAATGGTTTTGATTTCTGTATGAACTTTGAATTGAAAATGGTTTCTATACAATCTGCTGCTTGAGATAACAGATTCAAGGTAATCCGTTACTTGAGATACGGATTCAAGAGTTTTGACAGGAACGGCTCCTTCAAGCACTGTGTTTAACATTATGAATACATTGGATCCGCTATCTACCTATCTCAAAGAGTGGAATACATTGGATCCGCTATCTCAAAGAACAGAATACCTTGAATCTGCTATCTCAAGAAGCCAATTACCTTTAATCGGCTATCTAAAGTAAGCGATTACCTTTAATCACTATCTCAAGAAGCACATCACCTAGAATGTATTTTAATTCAAATTTCACCTAGAAACTAAAACCATTTTTCTAAGCCAACTATAAAAGAAAAAAAATTGTTCGTGTTAACGAACCATCAAAACCGACCTAGTTTCTACCGACAAAAGCCGATCATCAGTAGTAACTAAGTTCGTACTATAGGCAGGGACGAAGGATAGTGAGCCCCCCCCCCATCCCCCGGTTTTTCGCTCAGTAGTGTTAATTTATACGTATTCGGCCGATTTTTGGGTCAGTAGTGTTAATTTATATGTATTCGGCTGAAAATTTTATAGTTCCGGCCCCTTGGTAGGAAAAAATCCCGGCTCCTTCTACGTTTTTCTTCAAGCTCCGCCACTAACTATAGGGGCAGATGTGAAAGTCTTTACCATGTAGTTTTTTATTCTAATGTATCTCTTTTCTATGTTCCTTGAATTCTATCATCTTGCTAGGCCTTTTGATATATATATATATATATATATATTTATAAAATATAGAATATTACCTATAATAAAAGCTACATAATGTGATATATTTCCTTTTAAGAAAGTCATCTGATTTTTTAAATCTAAAAGTGGAGACAAATCATTCACTCTAACACAATTTGCAATGTCAGTGGTTCCCCGCTGCATACCACTTGGGGCGCTGCATACAATCGGTTTGAGCTTTGTTTTTTTTTTCTCTCACTTTTCTTATAATTTTTTTAAAATTTTTTATACCGTAACATCTGGGGCATGATAATTTTTTAATATATGTTTCAATCTCCATAATCGATCCGTCGTAACTTCATATGTTTCTTTTAATCGTTCCGCTCCACCGCAACGCGCGGGTACCGTGAAAAATGAGACCGACACCGATTGAAAAACATTGATGCCGTTATATAACTGTCTTTTATATATGTTTCGATCTCCACAACCGAGTCGACGTAACTTCAAACGTTTCTTTTATGTATTTAACCACGTTTCTTTTTTTTACTTAGCCATGTTAATGTCACCGTCTCAACCGTTTAAGGTCCGTCTCCCGCCACAGATAATCAAAACAAGATGTACATTAAATTTTCGAAATCATGCATGCAAATCCTAAACTCAGTCCCAAATTTAATTAGATCGCCATGGAAATAATCTATAGATCCAAAAAGATCAATACCGTACCAGTAATGAGATTCATATCGCAAGGGACAATGCATTCATCATAACCAGTATCATCATCTTCACCGGTTTCCGCCGGAAGTCGGGTGCCATGGCCACTATAATGAACAAATAGGACGTCCCCGGAATCAGCCGAGCTTATAAGACCAGAAAGAGCTTTGCGGATGTTAAGGCCGGTGGGCTGAGTATATGAATCATCGGTGTCGATAAGGACCTTAATGTCGCCCTCCGCGAAGCCGTAACGATCGATTAAACAATGATGCATTCTCTTGACGTCATTGGCACATCCTTTGAGCTCAGCTTTTGTTCCGGCGTAATTACATCCGATCAACACCGCCTTCTTCCCCATTCTTTTCAAGAATTAATTAAAATGCTGGATTGTTGTTTGTGAATCCGATCACCGTGATCGAAAGTTATGAACAGGTTATAATGAGGTTGGTAACTGTATTGGTTATATTGCCATATTTGGATGAATACCGGTTATATCTGTGTTTGAAAATGTCTAATGTCCGAATTTAATACCCTTGTGAAACAAACATAACTAGATGGTTATACCCGCGCTTCGTGGCCGGTGTCGGGCTCATCGTTAATAAATCTTAAACGAAAACGTAGGCGTAGCGGTAAAAATAATGTTAATAAAAGAGAAACATAAAACTAAATAATAAAAAAGGAAAAAACAAAATAAAAAATTACCGGTTCGGGTCTTCGAAAACCATAAAAGCGACTACAAATATGGGTTCCGATAATACCAAAACCGACAATGATGTTGTTCACTCATAATAGGTTAGACTCGTCACGGTACCACAACGGTAACGGCACTCGCTATAGGCAACGATATAAAAAACTCGATTTTGAATACAACTCTGTTTTAAAAAAAAAAAAATCGGATCGTCGACAAAAAAAACTAAAAACAGTCGCGCCCTCCGTATTCTGAAAAAAGTTAAGAACGAAAGTTATTAAAGGAAAACAAAATTAATAGAAAATGAAACGGGTTAAAAGCGTATATTATATATAGTATAAGGGTTAAAAATAAAATTATTAAAAAAAAGGTACTTGACAAAATAGGAACAGATGTGGCACTATTCACAGGAGTTGTCTTCTAAACTTATTTAGTAATAGTAATTATTGTTGGATCTTTTAAATACTAATTTTTATTTTCTATAAATAATTATTAATCTTTTTCATAACCTAGTATAGGAATGGTAAGTCACCTGAAGAGTCTCTTAAGAAACCTAAGTTCAAACCTTCACTAAGTAAATATCTTAGATAGCCAACGCCGTTCAAAAAAAGATAGGATCTAAAAATTGTTTTACCTATTCAAGGGCGAGCATGAAGGTGTGCCGGGTGAGCGATCGCTCAGGGCCCAAACCGGTGGTCGGATTGGAATGACCACCATCCTCAACCATGTTAAGAGAGAATTGTCCAGCCATATGCTTTTTATTATTGACATCATCACCTTCTTAAGCCCAGCAGGACTCTTCTATCTGAAAGTGATTTCCTAATTGAACCAGGGTCAATTTTTCCTTTTGGTTTATGTTAAAGGAGAAGAAATAAGAACTTAAAGAACTGATGGTGGCGAGAGACGAGTTGTTTATGTTAAAGGAAGAAAGAAGTAAAATGACATTATTTCCAGTGAACGGAAAGCGGCGAACGAAGGCTGCTATGGTGGCGAGAAGCGAGATGTTTATGTTAGGTTATGTGTTATACCTCCGCTTCACTTTGCAACATCTCTCACCACCTCAACGTCGCATCACTTTCTTTCACCCTATATTTTACCCATCTTTCACTTTTCATTCATTTTTTTTAATTTGAATATATTAAAAATTGAGAAGAGAGAGAGAGAAAGAGTGCGGCGTGAGGTGTGTGTTGTGCGGCGATAATCCACTGCAAAAAACCCAATTATGCGGTGACTATGGAAGGGGGTTCGTGTTGCCTAGGGTTGCCGCACCTCCATGTCACCTTCGCCGTGACACTCGGTGGTTGCAAACCCTAACGAGGATGAAGAAGGTTGGCTACGATAGTGAGGACACAAAGAAAATACCTTTCAACGTCAAGGCGATGACATCAACATGGTTATGTATGGCAAGAGAAGCGTATGAAATCGCGGATCGAAACAAAGATAAAAGAAGCAGGTTGTAACGGTGATTCGGAAATTAGTCAAGTAAAAGTTACCGCATTGTAAAAATGAGTGTCAAGAAAACGAAAGTAAATTAAAAAATACATATCATATTTGATTACGCTCGATTTTAAAAAAAAATATATGACACACAAGACGCTCTTTTATAAACAAAAGATAAAACCGCGACCTAAAAAAGAAGCAGGTTATAACGGTGATTCGGAAATCAGTAAAGTAAAAGTTACTGCATTGTAAAAATGAGCGTCATGAAATACGAAAGTAAATTAAAAAATACATATCATATTTGACTACGCTCGATTTTAAATAAAATTTAAATGTAATGACACACAAGACGCTCTTTTATAAACAAAAGATAAAACCACGACCTACCTAAATTTAACATTTGATAATGTATGAGGTTAAACTAGAAAGGGAAAAACCTTTTAAAGGCTAGGAAGAAACCTGGGCTAGTGATACGTAATAAAATGGTGTAAAAGACAATGAAGTCACGTTGAAATTCGACGCCAAAAGTGTAAAAGACTATCACGATGTTTAAACGTCGTGTACAAAAATTATCAAACACCATGTATAGAGCCTAGTTCAAGGCTTATAAAAAAGGTGTTCGTATTTAAATATATCAATATCATACTCGTATTAAAGACCACGTATATAAACTGAAAAGAAGAGTTGCAAATCCAAGCTACTCAAGCTTGTACCATGTGCTTAAAAATGTGTAACGAATGAAAGTATAATGTGTCTCAGCTAGAGGTGCACAAATCGGTTTTTTTTTGGAACCGGATCCGGTTCGGATCCGGACCGGTTCCGTCAAAGTTGGTCAATAACCGGATCCATTAGAACCGGTTCCGGTTCGGATCCGGTTCCGGGTGTGGAGACTTGGAACCTATTGGGACCGGTTCGGATATTTAGAACCGGACCGGTTAAAAAAAACCGGTTCCACCGGTTCTGAAAAAAAAAATTTAAAAATTAACAAAGATACACTATAAAATACATGTTTTATTTATTTTGTAGATTTTTTTAAGTTATTTAACAATAGTTCGTACAAAAAAAATACAAAAAACATAATTGAATCACAAAGCATTAATTATTTATTATGTTTTCAATATTCTTCGTCGTAGTCTTTGTAACATCGGTTTTCATTCTTCTTCGCTTGAAATACGTTGGGCTTCATCGTAAGCTTGTTTTTCGTCCGAAAGTGGAGTCGCCGCCCCATGTTCTACTTCGAATTCATGTATTTCTTGTTCAACGTCAAGCTCGCCTTCTAATTTTGCAACATGTTGTACACGTTCGGCGGCATCCAAATGGTCCTTCAAGCAAATACACATCTCCATAGATTCCGGTGTAAGCCTCGTTCTTCGAATAGATAAAACCCTGCCACTAAGAGAAAAAGCGGATTCCGAAGCTACCGTGGAAGCTTGGACGGTTAGTAGGTCACGGGCCATTGCGGCTAGAACGGGATATTGGGATTCCCTTCCTTGCCACCAACTCAAGATATCAAAGTTTTCAAACTCTTCGGATCTTAGAGTAGAAATAAAGTCGGTTGCTTGATATCTCCCAAGCTCGCTACTTGGTGTGGTTCCACGAGCTCGTTTAGTATTTTTGTTTCTTAAAGTGTTAAATAAATTTAGCATCGGGTTCCTTGAACTACTAGAAGTTGAACCCGAACCCATTGATTCACGTATGTTTGATGGATCACCACTTCCACCATATTTGCGTAAATAATAATCAAACATATTATTAAAAGCCGAATTGAAATCCCTTATTGCATTTGATTCAAAATTTGGGTCTTCCTCGAACATATTTAAATCATCCGATATTGATCCAATTAATGTTTCAACACCGGTTACATTAATCGTTGGGTTTAAGGCGGCCGAACATGTAACAACGGCCGGCATTTCTGAAAAATATTTTTTAAATTTAGCTTTCATAGGTTTTACCATTTTTTCAAAAATAGTGCCGTGATATTCAAACTCTTTTAATTTATTACATATTAAGTATAATTGTTGAAGTATTAGCGAAGACGTGGGATAATAAACTCCCGATAAACATGTAGTTGCATTTTTAAAAACCTCAAGCAAATTAGTTAGTTTTTCGATCATATCCCAACTTATATTATCAAATTTTTGTAAACAACGTTTCTTTTGCACAAGTTCATCATGGAAATGTTTTAAAGTAATTCTTTGCCTTAAGGCCGATTCAAACATTTTCCAAGTCGAGTTCCATCTAGTAGGTACGTCCCAATTCGGACCTAAAAAGATGGAATCCGTTTGTTGGCACAAGTTTCTATAGTTTATATATCTTTTTTTGCTTGTGCTAAAAACTTCACGTAACATCACTTTAAAATTTTCTTTTACGTCTCTTATTTCTTGGACGTTTAGACCGTCTTGCACAACCAAGTTAATGATGTGTGCAACACATCGACTATGAAAAAAAACACCGTTACAAGGCGGTTCATATTTTATTTTTAATTTTTCGACCGCGTTTGTGTTATTTGAAGCGTTATCAAAAGATATTGAAAATATTTTCGGTTGAATTTTATAAGTTTGAATTACCGAGTCTAAAATATAAAATAAGTTTTCACCGGTATGTGGATATCCAAAATAATCAAACGCAATCGTATGCTTCATCATTTGCCACGACTCCGGTTGAACCCAATGTGCGGTAACGCAAAGGTACGATTCGGGTAAACCATGTGGAGCGGACCAAACGTCCGTTGTTAAGTTAATGCCGGTATTTAATTTTTCAAAACCTAAAATTAATTCTTTTTTGGCTCTTTTCCACATTTTTAAACAATCTCTTCTCAAAGTAGAACGACTTACATTTGTGTAATTCGGTTGAAGCGTCTCTTGTATCATCCTCGTCAAGCGCGGATTATCAAAATGATCAAAAGGCAAGCCTTCTTGAATGACGAAATGTGCCATTCTCTCACGAACACTTTCGACATTGTATTGCCAAACTCTTCCATCCCTACCAATTTGAGTTTGATTTTCACCTTCTTGAGTGTGTCTTGCGTGACTAGCAATATGTTTCCTTAAACTGCTATTTCCCGCCGCAGCTAAAAGTTTACCACAACGTTTGCAACGAGCTTTTTGCGAGCCGTTCGACATTTCGCATAAATCGAAATAAGCCCATATTTCTTGGTTTCGGGAGCAAGGAAGTATTGACACAACCGTAACATCGCTAGTAGAACCACCAACCGAATTTTGAGTGCTTGCGGAAGCGGAAGCCATGAGAGCGTTTTTTTTTTTGCTTAACGTGAGCGTTTTTTTGCGTTTTGAGAGCGTTTTTGAGTTTTGAGAGCTAGAATGTTGTGGTGAACTAACACAAACACCCAATACCTATTTATACTAAATTTCAATCCTTAAAAACAAAAAAAAAACAAAAAAAGGGCCATAAAACGGCTATATAGCCGTTTTTTTTTTAACCCCAACGGCTAGAACCGGTTCCGAACCGGTTCCAAAATGTCCGAAAAAAACCGGTTCCAAAAAATCCGATTTTTATCCGATTTTTAACCGGTCCGTCAAAAAACCCAGAACCGGTCCCGGAACCGGCGGTTCTCATAATATTCGGACCGGTTCTAAAAAAAACCGGTTCTCACCGGATCCGGTTTCGGATAATCCATCGGATCGGTTCCGGTTCCGGTTCTTTTGTGCACCTCTAGTCTCAGCCACCGACTTTCCAAATTATATTCATATGTAAGGACTTCTTTAGCCAATAAGTGGTCGATATCTACAATTAGTACTAACAATGCCTCCCTTATAAGACACCCTCGTGATTTTTTTTTTGATACTTTGGCCATCTATAATCGTGGCACGTGGTTCTTCAAGGATTGTGTTAATTTTGTTGGCCCTTGTAGGGAGGCCATTAAATACACAACACAAAACATCAACCCCACGATATCCAGTTCAAGAACGAGGAGGTTGATTTATTCCAATGTGCGCCATGGAAACCTCGACACATTTAATTAAGCTTCGTGAACTGAGCTCAAAATACAATAAAACAACAGTTTTAAGATTACTATAAAGAACCATCCATCATTTACCTATTATTCACACGCGTATCCTATACGAATACTTCGCATTTTACATACACATGACAACGTAAAAATCAAGTATGAACACTGTGGCTGTGATGGAGGGGATGGAATATCACTCTTTGTTGTTGGAAGATTTGTCTTTCTTTTGTCCACCACCAAGAATACGCGATATTTGCAGCCCTCTGCTGAAGGCTTGGTTGAACAACATACGCGTTTGGAATTCTGAAACAAATGGGAACCAAGCAAGAAATGCAACCGGGGTGAACAGAAGTAAGCCCATGATGATTTCATAGTATTGTGCCAAGGTTCTGATTGATGACCACATTCCAGATTTTCTCAGAAATGGCTTCAAAGCTTGTGCAATCTGATTAACATAAAGAACACTAATTAACATCTACTAAAGACATGAAAAAGATGATTAATATTGTTGACGGCTCACCAGAAGTAGTCCCCAGCCGGTAGGGAGGAAGGCGAGGATGCATACTATTATATCCTTCAGTGTCATATGAGGTAACGCGATCAAGGTAATTAGAGTAGAGGCAAACGCGACCACAATAAAACCATTGATCAATCTGAATAAAAGCTGATAATCAGCACTAAGAGTTTTTCTCCAATATGACATGGCCTGGAATCAAATAGCAAAACTCAAATGAATTAGCTATAACTATGAAGTTTCATAATATATATATATTGCAAGAGCAGAACGAAATAAATCATTTATTTTTTCAATCTTAAAAATTTTTAAAATATAAGAAAATTGTTGAAATGCAATGTTTATTCATCTCTCATCAAATTCAAAAGATAATATAAAAAAATTTCGCTTATGTATAGAACCTACACATTACCTACAAATGTGTAGGTAAATATCCAAAATTTATAAAAAAAAAGACATGAACAAATTAGTTTAATGGTTTTTTATGTACATAACACAACATACGCAAATGTACGAAGTAAAAATTTTAAAAATATGAACCATTGATAAAAATATTAAACTATTTAGGTTTGTTCTTTTGTTAGCGTTTTGTAATGAGCCTCACCCTATGTATATATTTTTGGTGCAAGTCTGAATGGTATTTTAATTGAAGAGGAAATTAAATATTACTCTAATGTAACACACCTTCATTACAACAAGTGCTCCAATGATCACAAGCCATGAAATCCCATAAACCTGCAACCAAAAGGAATAGGACAGTTGAGGTGAGATCATTGCTATAAAAGGTCAAGCACGGTTTGTAGAACACATGATATGTACCAGAAAACTTTTGCTCTCGGTTAAGCTGAGGTGATACACAAGTCCAAACTGATAAATAAAGAACCGAAGCGCCAAAACAATCTCTGTGATGGTACCGCGTACCCCAGAAGATATAAGATGCTCTTGTTCTTTCTCCCACCATGATTCCCAACTTTTATCAACAGAAACACCAATTCCACCACGGTTGCTTATCCACTTACTCCAATCCGTCCAATCATCAACAATCTTCTGCCACTCAAACCCTGAGGGGTTAAAAAGAAAGGGAGCAAAAAGCCATGATCCCACCATAAACCACATTGATGCTGTGATCAATATGTATGCAATTGAACCTCTATAAGATTGACCGAAAATTTCATATACAACGAGTAATATCAAAAGCTCGAGTCCCTTGACAAAGTGGCTTCTTGAGTAGAGTCTGTAATTTTCAGCAAACTTGGCATGAAACACAACAAATCCACGGCCTGTAGCTCTGTACTGTGCACCACCATGAAGTAAAGTTCTTCCATAATAATGGGTTTTTGTTCCAAGTGAAAAGGTAAAAAACACAGAAGCTAATTGTAGTTGCATGAGAACAAAATCAGTAAATGCCTTATGAAACCCTCTTTCAAGACCGATTTCCATCATCATCGGTAGTGCCATCAGAAAGCCGATTTGAAAAAAAGACTGAGAAGCAAGAGCTACTTGAAGGGGTTTATCATTAACAACTGCTCTGTTTGTAGTCAACTCTCTCTCTAGTCCACTGAGAACAAGATAAAGGCGCCCGTAGAGGAAGACATATACAATAAGCACAGTGAGCTGTCACAAAACAAAAGTTGTTGGTCAAACCGTTGAATATTGAAACTTTGAAAAACATGTTTTCATGTCTTACAAGTGTATTGAAATAGAATCCAACAGTGGTGAAATAGCACGAGAGCATGCGAAAGAAATCAAAACGGTGCCCAAGCCTATATATATCTCGACTCATTGTTTGTTCCCCGTTTCCATTGGCTATTTTTGCCTCAAATAATGAGATTTGGTTGAGACCGACATCTCTTCCTTTACCAACTTGTATGTATTCATGATGAGTAACATTTCCTCCACGTAATGTAGAATTGAAACCTGAGAAAAATTGAAAATGTAAATAGAAGCCAGGCAAGCAATTGTGAAATAATAATGAAATCTGTTTGTGTGTGTAGAGAGAGAGAGAGTATCTTCATAGCAAAGACTTGCCTGCAAATATATCCTCACTCAGATTAACAATTTTAGAAGCCTTGCTCACACCCCCTCGGGTCAAATGAAACAGTCTTTCAAACACATCTGGATGTCCGTAATGAAATCTGACTCTGAATGAGCAAGGGTACATGAACTAGATAATGAGTTCAGAGATAACAAAAATGAAATAAAATAAATGTTACTTTGACAATATATTGTTAGAAGCTTCACTTCATGTAGTTGTATACTATACATATGATGTTTCTTTTTAAATAGCCATCATCTTAAACACTGTTTCCTGAAGAATATTTTACTTTTTATCTTTTTTAGTATGAAAAAAATATATGTTGAACACAATTATAAGAGATGCAAAGAAGATAACCATATGATGTAAAGAGTGCTCATGTGGGAGTTACTTGAGGAATATCCGAAGAGAACTGTAAAAATGAGGTTAAATTGGGACTTCCCAATTTTTATTACGGGTGAATATTTCATAAAAATCCTTAAAAAATGAAAATTACTCTCTTAAGATTTCATTAACTAAATGAATCATGTGATATTATACAATGAAAAGTGTGAGTCTAGCATGCAAAGCCACATACATATGATATTAAAATCTAAACTCGCAATCAAAGAAACTTAGATGCTACAAGCTAACACCGTTGTCATACACACAAAAATATAAACTAATCCACCAACTATTCTGGAAGACAATACAATCTCTTTGACATGGGCCAGAGGCCCAGGACCATATAACAACATGAACATTTGCAATATGACTATCATAGAACTTACTTTAACGGGTTGGCCAACAATCTTTGCCCAATAGTAACAAAACTTGTCTCTTGATTTGACATGAACCATGCAAGAGAAGAAACACTGAAAGCGAATCGAACAAAGAAAGGTTATTAACCACAAAGGGGAGTAATCCACACATATGTCATGCAAGAAGGCCTTACATCATGAATAGAAGTTAGAGGGCACTTGATGAAATTGAACGACAACAGATTTTTGAATAATTTAGAGACTTAACAGATTTTTGAATGATTTAGAGACTTTCTAGTTGTAATATTGAATGAGAAATGCGCTTTGATAAGTGTTTTAAAAGGAAAATTGAACAACTTATCAACTCAACCTTTGCACATAAAGGCAAACTGTACAACTTATCAACTTAACCTTTGAAAGCATAGATATTAGCTGTAGACAAATATTTTAGTTTGGATATAGCTACAAATATGGTGTGCTTTAATTATAATACAAAATTAAGTAGAAGAATCAACCAAGCTTGGTTTAAAAAAACATGAGGCGCTCCGAGGCATTTTGGTCCCGAAAGTAGAGGTGCAAGGCGCGCGCATCACGTATGCGAGGCGCTGCTCCATGTACAACTAAATAAGCTTTATTTACAATTAGAATGTGTGTCTCTCTTATTTGTTTTACATAAAAACTTTTTTATCAAGTAAACCTTTCATAATTTCTTCATCCCTTTGGTTTTTTTACATATAAGCCTCCTAAAGACCCTACTTTTGACTTATTTTGACCAAATTTGTCCCAGAAGTACATGTGCCGCATCAGGGCCTGATGTGAGAGAGCCTTGCGCCACAAGCGCTTCTTTTAAAACCATGCAATCAAGAAAGAAAAAGAAAAGAAGGTTGCAACACTTTTCATTTTTCGGTTGTCTGGAAAATAATGCAACTTTTCCTATTTTTAGCCCAATGGTGATCATTACGGAATTTAGTAATTTGATTGCAGTCCAGTTCTTTATTTTGTTCTTATTAAAGCGCAATTAAGACATTTGGACAGTCTTCAACATTCTTAGTAAAATATATGTCAAGTCAAATATTCAATTTTCTTGATGGATTATATGAAACTAAATGGAGAAAAAACAATGAAGAAGATACGGGTCCTTGGTGTACCTGCCAGTGAATATGTGCTCCCTAAGCCCAAGTATGGTTGGGGTCCTCACGCCATGCGTGACAAGAAACTCTTGAAGTAAATTTCTCATTTTAAAGGCTTCTTCCATGTAGTTGTCCTGTTGATTTGACAAAAAAAAACATGCTAAAACACTGTAATTAGCAAAATGAAAGCATAAAGTCAAAAATACCTGGTTCATATCTATTGTTTGCAGGCCCTCCCCACGTGTAAAAATTATTGCATGGTTTTGGTTTTCTGGCTTTCCCTCACCCAAAATGGCAGGTCCAGGAAGTTTTATACGATATATAACCTGAACAACAAAATTGCATAAGTATTAACATACTTTTTTACAAGTAGCCAAGAAAAACTGTAATGTTTTCTAGATTGCTTGATATAAAATCCTACCTCTGTCCTACTTCGATTCTGAAACTTATACTCGTGAAATTATAACTGTTATATATTCGTTTACAACTTCAAAGAACAATTCATGTTGTCTATATAATAGTTATTTTACCTTTCACATAGATAATTTCATTATCCTATAGCAAGAATAACTTCTAGATATTTATTGCACCAACATGTTTAGTCATATTACTTAAGAAATATCTTCACTGTTATTTGACTAGATGTAATATCATAGTAAACGTCAGAAAATCCAAAGGAGAATAATTTTTGAATCTTGGGCCCGTTCGGTTCACAGATGTCATTGGAATTGGATCAAGGGATAACATGTTCGGTGGAAAGTTGAAGGGGATTGAAATTGGATAGAATTCCCTCGAATTCCTTCTAAGTAAAGGAATTCAACATTCCTTCCATATCATGAAAGAGTTCAACCAAAAGAATTGGAATCTCCCCTTCCCTCACCACCACTACCTCCACCATCAAAACTGCCACCGCCACCACTGCCACCACGGTCAACGCCGCCACCACCACATTTCATTTTTATTATAGAACTAGAATTTGGCCCCCGCACGTTGCGGTGGACGTCAATACCGCTTTGCAAACTTTGTTACGCACATTGCGGTTGTAATATTAACATGAAGTTGTGGCAACTCGGCCTGGAGACCGAAACATGGATAGAAAACCGTTGTATAACGGCACCGACGTTCTTCGATCGGTATCGGTTTCTAACTTCACGGTACCAGCACGTTATCGTCAGTCGATATAACCTACGATAATAAAAGGCGGGAGGCAGACCTTAAACGGTTGTGGCGGTGACATTAACGTGGCTAAGCACAAAAAGAAACGTCGTTAAATATATAAAAGAATCGTATGAAGTTACGGTGAGTCGATTGTGGAGACCGAATCACAGATAAAGACAGTTATATAACAGTACCGATGTTCTTCGGTCGGTGTCTGTTCTATTCTTCACGATACCAGCACATTACCATCAGTCGAAATCACCATACCTAAAAAATACCTTATTTTGGAAAAAACTCTGCTTTTTACCAAATATTATACCGGGACGCCAAGAAAAAAAATTAAACACAACCACAAATTATTATTATTATTTTTAAATTAACGAACAAAAGTTATTGAGGAAAAATCAGATTATGTATACTACAGGGGGTAAACTCTAAACTTTAGAAACTTAAGGGGGTCAAGTTACATTTTACAATGTTAAGGGGTTAGTTTTGACAGTTTTACAAAGTTGGGGGTAAGTTTTGATTGGTGGCAAATAACTTTATAAACTTGAGGGGGTCAAAGTGACATTTTAAAATTTTAAGGGGTTAGTTTTGACACTCTAACAAAGTTGGGGGTAGTTTTTGGTCGGTGGCAAATGCCACCGACATTGCTAAATGTGTTCTAGTAAATTTACAAACGAAACATGATTATTTTGCCAACCAAACGCATCACAGATTCCAATTCCTTTGACAAAATCCAGTAACCTTCGAATTCCATTTAGACAGATTCCAATTCCTTGCATAAATTATGAAAACCAATTGACCCAAATAAAATTAGATACAAATTGAATCTGAAGATATCAAAAATAACAATTTCATCTCAAATGGTAAATTCGTTATAATCATTTGAACCATTAGAAATGATATGATAAAACTATGCAGAAACATGTGTTCTATATATACCCACTTAAGAATGGGTCAATTCGAGCTATGTTATCTCTAACATGCCAAAAGAGTAACAAAATAGCTCATGAAAAAGGAAACGAATCAAATGGATTGAACCGGTAGAAAGACGCCCAAAGTGTATTTTTATTTTTTAATGCATAGAAGTTCCTAATCATGATAATACAAAATATATTATTATTAACACTCATATTTGACACGCTAATTACTCATAAAAAAATTAACGTTTATGGACAGGGTGCTTTAGGTCATCCCGACCTATACCAAACTAATTACCTGTTTTGACCCATTACCCAAATGTATCCTTGAATATGGACTGACTTGAGTCTAAAAAATAACTGAAAGTTGTACCTGATCTTGGTTTTGGTCAGCTTCACCGGACTTTGGTACAGCTTTCACAAGAACTGAATAATAAGAAACCCGGTCAACCACTTTTTTCAGTTTTTCATCACTAGTTTCTTCAACCTCATCAATATAGGCAACACGAAGAGAAGGATACCTGCTCATGAATGAAAAGAAGACAGTTTAGTAAATAACCAAACCAAACCAAACGTACCCAGTATAATCCCACACATAGCTAACGCTATTAGTAGGGTCTGGGGAGGGTGTGATGAGGGCAAACCTTACCCCTATCCCAAGGGATAGAGAGGCTGCTCCCGTTTAGACCCCCGGCTCCATGGGAAAGAAAAAGATAAAAATATAAATAAAATTAATGAGTAATAAAGTAAAATAAATCTAACAGTAATCTAACAATTAGCAGTGTATGACTAGAGTATATTAGTCACAAGAAACACAACACACCTACAAGGAACAAGACATACGCAAAATCTTTGCTAAACAACTCTACTCTCCCACACAACGGGTCACTCATCCTAAAACCCTAATACGACGTCTCCATGAAATCCTATCATTGATCATGTCCTCTGAGAGGTGTAAATCTAGCAAATCAAGCCTAATCCTCTCATCCCACGTTAATTTCGGTCTCCCCCTGCTCCTTTTCCCCTCTACAACGAGAGTTTCCACCGTTCTCACTGGATCTGTGCTCTTTCTCCTCTTGACATGTCCAAACCATCTCAATCTTCCTTCTCTTATCTTATCTGAGATACATGTGACTCCCAATCTCTTCCGAACAACTTCATTTCTTATTCGGTCCTTTCTTGTGTGTCCACACATCCACCTCAACATCCTCATCTCAGCTACATCCATTTTTCGAGCTTGTGTCTTCTTGATGGCCCAACACTCGGTTCCATATAGCATCGCTGGGCGAACTGCTACCCTATAAAATTTACCCTTTAACCCTATTGGGAACCTCTTGTCGCACAAAACACCAGAGGCCGCTCTCCATTTACACCAACCAGCCTGCACCCGATGGACTACATCATTGTCACTAAATGTGGCAATTTCAACCCATTTACTTATGAACGGATCGACTTGTTTTGTGTTTTATATCAAACGGGTCAAATGGGTTAAATAAAAATATTAGCTAAGAGGAGTGGACCATTCAAACACATGGAAGTTTTACTCAAAGATACAGATTAAATTATAAAAATATTGTTTATCTAATTATGGCTATAAATAATTCATAGGACAAAAAGGTATTTGTGGGTCGACCGAATGCGGCCTGGTCTATACTTAAAAATGAATGATTCTACCCGAACCTATTGTAAACCATAAAATTAAAAATTTTAAATTGTAAGTGTTACGTTGTCATGAGCCTTAGAATATCATGGGCACGCGCATCTGCTGATCGTTTTTGGATGCCATATTGTTGACAAGATACAACATATGAAAACTTCATATCAACCACTGCTTGGCATTGTGTCAATAACGATCGTTCATTGTTTAAATCTTCTTCAGTGTTAGAAGAAGCAGCCTTATAACCTTTCATCAACTCTGCAAGAAGGATAGAAATTATATAAAATGCTAATACTAGATATCATAAAAAAGCCAGAACAAAGGGTGATATATATGCACACCATCATCTTTTGCCATGTCAAGGAAAGCCTGAAGTTCCAATGCTTGCCGATAGTACATCATACCGCGTACTAGTTTATGATCAAAGCAGAGAGAAATTACAAACAATATATAATCATTTAGCAAAATAAAAATAAGCTAATGCAAAGATCTTGATTTCAAATTAATCACGTACCAGTTTTAGTTAGCGTTTGACCTCTGTATGATGCCCAATGTCGAAGATGATCTTCCGTATCTGGAAGACCTTTCATTTCATCTTCACTTTTGCAGTCCACCCTTTGAAGGAAATTTTCCCATTCATCTATATAATATATATCACACTAGGTTAGAATCCCGTGTATTACACGGGTTGAATAAATGTAATTTTATATATTTAGTAATAAAAAAATTATGTCTTTAAAAACATGTGTATTACACGGGTTGAAGAAAATAAAATGTAATTTGTTAACACATACACTCGTCAAAATATGTTTTAAAAAAATGTACTTTGACGTGAACAGTTATAAATTTTTTCAAGTTAATTTTTAAAACATTTTTTTTGTCAACTAGGTATTAATTTTTTATGTAACTGATAAATGTTAATTCATATTAAATTTCATTTGACTAATGATATAATAACTATCCATAACTAAATAATAAGTATCCGTAATTAGATTTATCTATACTAGATAATAAATAAAGGTTTTACTGGGACACTTGTCACTCTCCTATGCATTCTCAACATTTTTTCTCGCATCTCTCTCCTATTAATTATACAAATTTCTTTAATTTTTTTTTATAACTTTTTGTTTCACACCTCTCTCTCCTATTAAATGATAATGATTTCTATAATTGTTTTTATAAAACGTTTTTTAATTTAAAAAAATAGGTTTTAATAGTTAATACCGAAACACATTCGGTATTTTAGGATCCGATTTGTTTAAATTAGAGATATATAGTTTTATATTTATCAATTATATTGTATAGCAATTATATAGGATATATACCTAAAATAGTGGGATCATCTTGTATTATATATACCGATTGGTTGTGAATAATGAGATCGAACAATTCAGCATATCTATTCTATCATGGTATCACAGCTGTAAAACCGGCGATCCTCTTCTCTTTCTTTTTCCGGCGATCCTCTTCTTCTACTATCTCCCTCTCCTTCACCATGTCTACCACACTTCATCCCGCCCTTACTGTCACCAACATTCTAAACTTTATTCCTCTGAAACTTGAGATGGAGACTAGCCAATATACCTCCTGGTCGGAGCTTTTTAAGATCCATTGCCGAGCTTTCGAAGTTCTCGATCACATCATACCCACCACTCCTTCCCCACCCGATCCTAAACAAACAGCCGCTGAAAAGGCTGTTGCTGATGCTGCCACAGCAGCAAAACAGAATCAGTGGTCCAGAATAGATGCTGTCGTGCTTCAATGGATCTATGGCACGATATCTAAAGATCTCCTACATACCATCCTCGCACCCGACACCACCGCTGCTGACGCTTGGAAAACACTTTTCACCATCTTCCAAGACAACTGCCACACTCGAGCCGTGTACCTGGAGCAACAATTTCACAACACACGTTTGGAATCTTTTCCCAACGTCTCCGCTTACTGTCAGGCACTCAAAGTTTTGTCTGATCAGATGGCAAAGTAGGGAACAAGATCTCCAACCAACGTCTCTTTCTCCAGTAAATCTCCGGTCTCTCGGACTCCTACGAGAATATTGCTACTCTGCTGCAGCAAACTGTGCCACTTCCTGATTTCTACACTGCACGGTCACAGTTAATTTTGGAAGAAACCCGGAAAGCTCATCATGCATCCCACTCCGCCTTACATACCTCGGTTCCTAATCAGTCCCATGAACCGCAACAGTTTCCAAACAGACCCGACACTCAAAACCGTGGAGACTCTTATCGGGGACGCGGACGTGGGTCATACCGCGGCCGTGGTTCGTACCGCGGTCGCGGTCGTACTTTCCAGCCGCAGTACAGCCCCTTTCAGCAGCAATACAGTACTACCCCACCTCCTCAACAGCAGGCCCAATATTCCCCATGGCCGCAGTGGGCCGCTGCAGCCTCCACGGCCCAACAGCAGCACCCGGCCCAGATGCAGCAGTGCCAGCAGTGGGCCTCCCCGCCCTGCCCATACCCTACGGCCCAGCAAGCTACATCGAGACCTATGCCCACTAACCAATTTGCAGGTATACTTGGGGCCCATCCTTCCTCTTATGCAGGTTCGGAGGCTGCTTATACACCCACAGACATTGAACAGGCCATGCACACCATGACCATGAATCCTCCTGACAATTCTTGGATTATAGACACTGGGGCAACATCTCATATGACGAACACGTCAGGTATGCTCTCACCCTATTTTAATAATACAACATCAAACTCGATCACCGTTGGCAATGGTCTAACAATCCCTATCCACGGCACGGGCCAATCCACTTTTCCTCCCCCCCTCACCCCAATTAAATTGAACAACATTCTATATTCACCTTCCTTAATTAAAAACCTTATTTCCGTTCGTAAACTAACTACGGATAATAAACTTTCTATAGAATTTGACCCATTTGGTTTTCTTGTGAAGGATTACCAGACGCGGATCCCCATCGTCAGATGTAACAGCACCGGGTCCTTTACCCGCTTACATCGTCATCAACTTCACAAGTCACTACACCATCCGCATTTGCAGCTCTATCCCAAGATCTCTGGCATCACCGTCTCGGCCACCCAGGATCTCCTATCTTAAATAGCCTTAGGCAGAATAATTTTATTTCTTGTGGAACCTCTAAGAAAGTGTCTGTTTGTCAGTCTTGTGTCTTTGGTAAACATATTAAGTTGCCTTTTATGGATTCTATGTCTCGTACTACTTTACCTTTTGATATTATTCATGGTGACTTGTGGACCTCCCCTATTTTAAGTTCGGGGGGTCATCGTTATTACATTTTATTTCTTGATGATTATTCTAATTTTTTGTGGACATACCCTCTATCACATAAATCTCACGTATTTAATGTATTCACACAATTTCAAACCCTCTTATCTACCCAATTTGAACGTAACATTAAATGCTTTCAATGTGATAATGGCACCGAATATGCCAACAACTCGTTCTACAATTTTTGCAAACAAACTGGCATGATTTTTCGTTTCTCTTGTCAAATTAGATTCATAAACATCATCCGTACCCTTCTCGCCCACTCTTTTGTCCCCGCCTCTTTCTGGCACCACGCTCTTCAAATGGCAACTTACTTGCATAATATATTACCAGCCAAAACTCATGATTTCGTCACCCCTACTTCTATTCTATACCGCAAACATCCTACATATACTCACCTTCGCACGTTTGGATGTCTCTGTTTTCCTCTTACCCCATCCCCCTCAATCCACAAGTTAGAAAATCGTTCCTCTCCCTGTGTTTTTCTCGGATACCCCACCAACCATCGGGGGTACAAATGCTTTGACCTAAAAACCAACCGAATCATTATCTCCCGACACGTCGTTTTTGATGAGGGCGTATTTCCCTTTTCTCAATCCCCTCCTACCTCCTATGACTTCTTATCATCCGAACCCCACCCATCAATTTGGGGTTACACCTCCTCAACACATACGGCCTCCCCTGCTCCTAACACTTCTAACGAGCCCACCCCCACGGCCCACCCTACTCCTGTCCCGAACCCACATCCGACCCCACAGCAAACAGGCCCGACCACCTCCCCTCCGGCCCGACCCATGCCCACAGCACCACCACCCCTTTTCACCGGCCCAAAATACCCAACCCGCAGGCCCAACAGTCTGCCCCAGCCTTCCAGGCCTATAAAACCCACAACGCTGCCACTTCTACTCCCCCCACAGCCCCACCCAGTGCCACTTCTACTTCCACTGCATCCCCTATCGTTCCTCCCAAAACCCATCCCATGACCACTAGAGCCCAAACCCGTCAACATGACCACCTTAATCTCCACATGTCTTCCACCTTTGAACCCATTCCTCGTTCCCCCCACTTAGCCTTATCCATATCCAGCCCAGTTTGGAAACTTGCCATGGTGGACGAGTTTAATGCTCTTATTACTAATAGGACGTGGGATCTTGTACCGCGTGAGAATCATATGAATGTTATTAGATGCATGTGGATATTTAAACATAAGACTAACAGCAGCGGGTCCCTTGAAAGATACAAGGCCCGTCTTGTTTGTGATGGCAGGTCTCAACAGGTGGGAGTTGACTGCGGTGAGACCTTTAGCCCGGTGGTTAAGCCGACCACTATACGATTGGTTCTCAGTATTGCCTTGGCTAACTCTTGGCAAATCCATCAGCTAGACGTAAAGAATGCATTTTTGCATGGTAACCTTTCGGAAACAGTTTACATGCATCAGCCAATGGGATTTCGAGAAAAGGTCCAGTGCGGTCAAATATGTTTCTTCTCGTTTCCAAATTGCCGACATTTTTACCAAGGGTCTTCCGCGAGTACTATTTGAAGACTTCCGCTCCAGTCTCAACATCCGGTCTCCTCCCGTTTCGACTGCGGGGGTATAATAGTTAATACCGAAACACATTCGGTATTTTAGGATCCGATTTGTTTAAATTAGAGATATATAGTTTTATATTTATCAATTATATTGTATAGCAATTATATAGGATATATACCTAAAATAGTGGGATCATCTTGTATTATATATACCGATTGGTTGTGAATAATGAGATAGAACAATTCAGCATATCTATTCTATCAGGTTTGTTTATTTTAACATTTTTATAAATTGAACATTTTTTTATAAAGCATTTTTAAAAAATTACTATATAACGTTTCTAGAATTTGTATTAAAAAACTATATAATATATTATAAATATAAAATATGTAAATCTTTTTAATATATATAAAACATTGCATTTATTCAACCCGTACACCGGGTTTATAACCTAGTATTAAATATTTAAAAATATATTTTTTATATCATTATTTAATAGGAGCATAGTTTAAAAAAACGGTTGAGGCGTGCGCCTCGAGGCGAGGCGGTAAGAAAACGAGTATGAGGCGACGCCTCAGGAGACATTTTTGTACGTACGCCTCAAAGGGTCGAAGCGTTCAAAAAAAAACGTTAAAGGCGTACGCCGCGCCGCGGCTCTTGCTGTTTTAGGGTTTAAACGATGAAACTAGTTAGGAAAGTTCTATATTTATAAGATATATAATTTTTATATGTTGTTTTAGACTTTCTATGATGAAATTAGTAAGGAAAGTTCTATATTTATAAGATATATATAATTTTTATATTTATTTTTAAATTCCGCCCCGGGCTTACGCCTCGGTTCGCCTCGAGGCTTATGCCTCGTGAGGCGAAGGGAAAACGCCTCGAGGCGCGATTTCGTTCTTTTAAACCTTGAATAGGAGAGAGAGGCGGAAAAAACATGCTGAGAATGCATCAAAAATTGACACTTGTCCCTCTAAGATTTTTATATATTATTATAGATAGATGGAGAAATGTATCACATATACTAACAATAGAAAACAAAATTCAAAAATATTTAAAAATTAATATATAATTGGTTTTCGAAAATACATTAATTACTATTCAATGTAATTTGACTTTCATTTACTATTTGATTGAAAACATAAGCTATGTAATTAGATTTCAAAGTTTCTTAGACTGTGTGTAACACCTCCGTGAGAGGAGGGGCGTGGTGCCCAGGGGCGAAGCTTTATTAGGAGCCCCCCCCCCCCCGATTTTCGCTCAGAAATGTTAATTTATACGTATTCGGCCGAAAATTTTATAGGTATTAGATTCCGGTCCCCCTGGAATGTGTATAGGTATTAAGCCCCCCCCCCCCCCCCCCCCGCCGCTGCCCCCCCCGCGTTTTTCTTCAAGCTTCGCCACTGGTGGTGCCACCTCACCCACCACGGGCGTGAAACACCACGCCGGACCCGGGTGGTGGGGGCGTGGTGGTGTTCACGGGGGTGAGGGAACATTTTGGTCAAGAAAGAGCCGTTGCATGCGTGAGAGGGGCTGGTCACCTTCACCCCACCATTACACACCTAGGTGGGGGTGAGGGTGAGAGAAGCCAGTGTCTACATGACGCCTACGTGGCACAGAAAATCCTTCACCGTCACCCGGGTATTACGGATAGTCTTATAATAAGAGAGAATTTAAAATAAATGTGTTCTATTAATATAATTAGTAATTTCTTTAAAAATATATTGTTATTGAAAAGATAGATGTGTATTTAATAAGAGAGAGAAGCGGGAAAAAAATGATGAGAATGAATATGAAGACGACGCGTGGCATAAGAAACCTTTATTTATTAGATAGTATAGATATAGTATAGATATAGATATAGATATAGTATAGATATAGATATAGATATAGATATAGAAATAGATATTAAACACTTTATCAGTATCATAACACACGGATATGATTAAAAAAAAGGAAAAAGCTATGAAAACAAACTGACCTGGGAAAATTTTTTGCAAGTAAAAGAGGATGGAAACCCCATCTTCATTTTGCTTTTCCAAGGTATCCATGGGGAAAAGGACATCCTCATTGAAGTAAGGTGTTAGAACCCTTAAACAAGTGTCACAAAAAAATATCAGGCATCAAAATGGGTATTCAATGACGTTAACTTATATCCAAAAGGTCGTATAGGCAATCATTTACTAAAACCCAGCACTATCTATTATGTGGGTGACCTCAAATTCTATTTTGTATAGAATATTGTTTTTGACCGTTTAATTAACTTGGGTTCCATTCACTCGTATCATATTCTTTTCTTCTCAGTTTTGTGGTTCCCATCCCCATACCCACATCATCATTATCCTCGCAATATCTGGGACTCACAAAATGGAAGTGCTAGATGACCAAAACAAAGAGACCTTAGTTTTGGTACAAAAGATCAGGGACGTGTAAAATTTTAAATAAACTGTTGTAGTTTTTTTAAAAATAATCGTTGTAAGAAGTGTCAAGTGTGTACTTAAGGTGTATAATTTATACAAGAAACGCACCACTATGGATGGCCGAAAATGCATAAAATGATGCAAACTTACGAGAAAGATATCATGTTTCGAACTTTTGGTGCTGCAGGCATTTCCATAAACAATGAATTTGAGAAGAAAGAAATACGCCTTCTGGCTTCTATGTTTGATGGCACATCCATAGCAGATTCTTTTTCAGTCAGCAAAAGATGAAGCCTTCTTATCTGGATGAAATAACAAACATGTTTTAGATATTCAGATACTTAAAAAAGAAATCATTGACCGACTTTGACATACATAGATTATGTTTCTTTTGTAAACCGGAAGTCTTGTTCTTTACTTATTATGGAAGAATATTATAATAAGGTAAAGATTGGGAGTCGAAAAACCATGAATTTACCTTCTCTTTCCAAGCTTCATTTTCGCTTGTAACGGGAAAATTGAGAACTGCAAAGAATTTCTGATATTGTTTATCTTGTGGTCCTTCATTATTTCCATAAGAACCGCCATGAGTTGATTCCATCAAACTGTATGTGGAAAGCAAAAACAATTGCCATTAGAGAATGTTAATAAATAAAGAGATGAATGATGCTACTTCACTATACCTAGAAATTGATTCGTTTATTATTATGTCTCTTGTCACCACCTCCAGCATGTTAAGTAACACAATAACAACTTCATCCTTATCATTTTTATCATTTTTTATCTGTAGAAAACAAAAATCATGAAAATTGCAACGTTTGTTACTTTGGGAAGTTTAAAGGTCGAATTACTTGTTTTAAAATGGTTTAAAGAAAGCAATATTTTTACCAGAAACTCAATAAGTTTAACAAACTGAATAGTGAGGCTAGGCAGTTCACTCATATCAAGCTCGCTTAAAACTTCTCCCTTGTCTATGTGATTGTCCACTATATCAAATATCTCGTTCAAAACACTGGAAAAAGTCAAAGCAATGAAAAATGTCAAACCAAATTTTTATACAAGTTGTCACATAAAATAAAATCTATGAAATTACTCAGACGATTATTTACATACGCCTTCTCTCGATCCCCCAAAACCAGAAAGTTCATAATAATTCTGCATGAAGCATAGCATTCGCGAACCGCGTAGACCATATAAGGGTCTGAGTTCAGCCTCTTTTGTAGTTCAGAATCCCTTCCATTACTATCTTTTGCCATATCTAACGCTATAGGAAGCTGCAAATTGAACATTAAAGTCAATATGTATGTGCAATTAAAGATTCATGAAAGAACATCATTCGGGATGTAAGAAACCTTGCTAGCAAGTAAAAAAGGAGGCCACTGAATGAGTTCCAAATCCAGATCTGCCCAGTATGGCATGAGTAATAAGGCCATTTCCCTGGTAAAATAACAAAATGCATGTAGAAATCAGTAAAAACTAATAACAAAACGTTTTGAAGGTATATATGTATAAAATCATCTTCATTGCACCTATTATTAATCAAATCTTCATCCCTGAAACTTGTGATTATTTTATTCCACATCTGAGCAAACCTTGCTGCATCCTCCTTTTTAGATGTGACCTGAAATAGATACCCGAATAATTAATTATAATAAAATGAGACAATTTTGTATGTGTAGTTACTAATGACAATAATACAATTAAACCTTAGTGAATCTACTTGATAGAGTAGCCTTGAGTCCCTTTTTAGTCCTTTCACTTTTTTCTGCTGGAACTAAGCAATTGTTAAAAGCAACTGGCAGTTGCTCAAACCGGCTTCTCAACATTTCCAGAGTTCGTATCTGAAAAAGGAAATATTTGAGAAAGGAACTAATAATAAAAATAGAATAATAATAATGATAAGAAAAAGAAATAATATTATTAATAATAATAATAACAATACTAATAATAATATAAGAACCAAGTGGGAGATGACCAACCTCTCCAAGACGCCGAAATGCACCATAGAAGCCACCAAATATTGTGGAAAAAATGGCATACCAAATTTGAGTATCCATGAAATATACCTGTGGAAAATAGAGAAACATTCCAATTTACAAACCAAGTTTTAGAGGCAATGAAATGAGGTCTATAGAATAAGAAGAAATCAGATAAAAATTGCATACAAGAATAATAGGAGCCCAGAGTGCAATGACAACGCCAAGATTGTTGCTAGCTGAAAAGACAAAATAACAATGTGAAATCAATTTGGTTTTTGGTGTAACTTATGCACTTGTGACTATGGGTACAAATAAGACTCCTAAATTTGACTACCTTGGGGGAAGAACTCATGCCATTGGTAACGTGTAATGTGAACATTCATTATTGCTTTTGTAGGACCCACTAGAGGCTTTATCTGCAATATGGCATATAATGAGGCAACTCACTTCCAAGGGTGGTATTAGAAATAACAGTTTAATAAGTGTCTTCTACTTTGTGTGTGATTGATTGTTAGGTGAACAGTTTTTATACAAATATTGTTACAAGAAAAAGATGAAGAATAGGACAAACACCTCTAAGTAGTAACTGAAAGCTAACTTTGCTACTATGAGGACAACCCAGAAGGAAGTGTACCTAGAAAATAACATTTGAGGTTACACATAAAGCAAAAGACAACCAATGCAACCAATACACAAATGTGTTTCTAATAGGATATCTTACTTAATTAGGGAAAGAGGGTCCTCATGCATTCCCCTCCCGACGTAAAGTGGAAGCTGCAATGTTCACTAATTATCAAAAATAAATTCTGAATGACACTACAAAAACCGTAACACTTCTCAATATAAAAATGCTACTCCCTCCACCCCAAATCATTATCCATCAGACTATATTTAATATGTCTGAAAAATAACTGTCCACTTCCAAAAATAAAAAGGTAGAATTTATTAAGTTTCCCATATTACCCCCAACGAAAATTACTATCACAAAACTCAAAGAGAGCATTTAATAACCAGTCAAAGGGTATAGCTTCATTCTGCTTTATAAACGTTGTAACAAATTACACTTTTCTTAAACTGTATGTTTTGTCTAGTGGACAATTTTATTTGGTGTGGAGGGATTATATATGAAAAAGATATAAATAAAAGAGGAAAAATGGGTGGGTGGGTAACGAGTTAAACAGGTTCGCGTCAAAACATGTCATTTTGTACAAGTCGAAAAATTCGAGTCAGATTAGACAGACCTGGCACACTTTCTTGGTCAAATATGATTACAAAAATTATAGTATTCCAATAATAAATTTAAGTCTTCGCATATAATGATTTAGGAGGTTTCATGTACCTGTGACCACCACATGATGAACCTCACGATTCTGTAATCCGACCTCTCCAAAGACCGGCGGACAAAGGGTAAGAGAAACAACAATGCAGAAAGCATGTTTGGAGATAAATAAACAACAATTGCCAAAATGAATAAAGATGGCGAACTTGGTCCACTACCAAACCAATTTTTCATGGTTTCTCCAAATCCAGAAGGATTATCCAAACTATAAGAATATGTTACTGGTAAAACTATAACCCAAACCGCTGCTGAAAGAACCTTCAAAACGTATCGAAGCTTGACATGAAATGACATGCTAAACCTTGCTTTCCACATCATCACAAGATCAATGACAGCTGAAAATGAGACACTAATCAGATTAGCTGTACAACTCAGTAATAAATTAGTTCCAATTGTTGGACTAATCTTGTCAAGGTTAAATAGTTGGAGGGACATTTAGTAAGTTTTGAGTTTTTTTGTTTGGGTCGGTATTTTGGTTTAGTATTTTAGGGTAAGTTTATTTTATTTGGTATTGTTTAATTTATGGAATGGGGTCTAATTTATGGTATGTTTATTTTAGGAGAATGTTTAGCTTGGAGGTTAAGTTAGGGTTAGATCATTGAGTCTATTTAAGAAGGGTCTATGTATTGTTTTTTTGTGAGTTAAAGAGAATGGATTGTACGTAGAATTCCTGGGCTTCTCCAATAACATTTTTGTCCACTTGCTTATTGAAAACAAAACTATACCATATACTTGCACACATTGCTAAATTAGCTCAAATTTTTTTTTTTTTGTATAATTGTATGACTTACAAAAGTCAAAATTGACATGCAAAATCAAATGGAGGATACTCACCTTGTGCAAGTTTCAAAATTGCAGCTGTGATGAAGATGCTCAATACTCTCTTGAACACTTTTCCATCAAAGATGGAACCTAGATTACCAGACCCATTCCATGCTATGATAATCATCGCCTAGAGTTGGTGGTTTATGTTAATCATGACAAAAATCCAGTCAATAAAACAAAGCTGAAGAAAAAAGAAACAAGAAGATTACCTGTAAACATAAGATGAAAAAACTCCACATCCTATCAAAACTCCTAAATACATGCCAATATGAATCTATTTCAACAAAATTGATCTTCCCTATCCAACGACCCCTGGTAGCAGGTTTTTCTACCTGAAAATAGAAAACAAGCATTAAAGATAATAAGGCCATGCAAGGGATGATGAATGAGGCCCTATCAATTATCAAATTAAATATTTTTTCATTTTTTTATTAAAAAAATACCAGCTTTTGCAATAGGCCAATAGCAACTAGCATAATAGATTAATATACCTACTTTGCTAAGCCATGGACCCAGCTAGAGATTGCTATCAATTGTGGTTTGATTTTTTGCACATTAGTTTTCATAAGTTCAATTTGTTATTCTCAAACATTCTCAAGCTTGTGAGTTAAAGTTTACTTAAGTTGTATGACAGTCAACGGAACATGTCGCACCCAACCTTTAGAAAAAACAAAGAATTAAATTCATTTTTGCAACTATTATGAGAAACAATATAACTCTTTGAACCTATAAATTAACATGTTCTAATTCATACTAATGCAGTTGTTAATAACCCCAACATTTAGAAAAAAAACAAAGAATTAACACTCATTTTTGCAACTAATTATAAGAAACAATATAACTCTTTGAACCTATAAATTAACCTGTTCTGATTCATACTAATGCAGTTGTTAATAATCCCCCGAAAATAGTTGACATTGGAATGTTATATTTATTCTCATACATCCTGAGCAATATCATCAATCTGAGCTATATATAATATTGGAATTTCCTAAAATTCTGATAAATATTCTTTTGAATATCAATATAGTAAGTAGTAACTATGATATTGTGGATGCCAATCATCTGATAAAATGTAATGCTTCATATTTGCATGCAGTCAAACTTGAAGATTACCAAAAAGATCAAAGTAAGAAAGAAGAATCATAACATGGGGAGTGCCACAAGTGAAAAAAAATACTCACATCATTATCTCTAACTTCTCGAGCCACATGAAAGAAATCAGCATCAGCACGCATTGGCCATCCTATGCGGAAACAGTCAACTGACCTACAATTTTATACCACTTGAGTAACATATCTAATGGAACTTACCATCAAATTCTAAGTGGGCAAGATGCACAGGTCGGGTGTGCTTGGTAAAATGGATCAACTTTTAACACGGGTCCGAAACAGGACCTGAAAACACCTTTTTTGTCCTTTTCTTAAAAGATTTATACGTGATTAATACATTAAAAATGATTACAAAAACAATACTAATATTAAAATTATAGCACAAATCTTTTAATAAAATGATTTAGGTTATTGACGATAAATTTACACTTCAGGAGACCTTCAACCATTCCCTTTTTAGCTAACTTTTTTTATACGATCCAAAATCCCAAATCAACCCATTCATAGGTAAATAGATCAAAATTGTCACCCCTACATCAAATGGAACGCGATCTGGGAAGTGGGAAAGAGTGATACCAGAAGTACTCATTTAGATCGTCATAATTTCTCCATTGAGAATGTTTTGTCTTTCCTCCTTTGCTTTTTTGAGCTTCCTGTAAGGAACAATAATCAAATTGTCAAAAGAAATTACAAAAAAGTTGCAAAACCTCTCTGCTTTTATTTACTACACCTTTGCAATTGTATTGTAGATAGGGGTCACGACTTTCTTCAAGAATGCCTCCTTTTCACCCCCATAAGCAGGCTTAATATTCTCACCAGTCACGGAACTCACACTACCAGCCAGCATACCATAAAGTTCAAATGCCATCTGGGAACCATAAAACTATTTAGAACACGCATTTGAATAAAAGTGATTATTGATATGAATTAAGAACACTAAACTGACATGAGATGAGCGGATTAGGCAGGATTTGTTAGACATGAACGGGGATAAGAGTTCTTGGAGACGTCAGATAAAGGTTATGGACTATTAGGAGAGTGTTTAGAGTGTCTTTGGTTTTTTCGTGGGGACTTGGCTGTTAGTTGGCTTAGCCTTGGTATTGCTTTAGCAGTCTTGGCATCTTGATTTGTTAAGGGAGCATTTAGGGACTTTCAGAAGGTTTTGTGCTACCTTTATCATGTCTCTTTGCTCTTATACTTGTCACTGCTCACTACTATAGTTCTCTTACCTCTTTGTTATGTCATTAGTTTGTTGTTTTTTAATACCTTTGGTTTTTTGCTAATGTTTCGATTCTCTGTGCCACACTGTATGTTATTTGGATGTAACTTTTTACCCTGTTATCAAAAGGTTTTGGGAGTCGGGAGTCTCAACGGGAGCAGCCTCTCTGTCTCCCGGGATAGAGGAAAAGTTTGCCCCCATCATACCCTCCCCAGACCCTACAAATAGCTTTTTGCTATGAGTGGGATTTTACTGGGTACGTTTGTTTGTTTGTTATTTGAATAAAAGTGAAAAGGTTAAAAAACATGTTATTGAAATCACCAAGTGCCCATTTGTTTACTTTGTTTCATTGTGTTTCTCATTTTTCATTATGTGAGTCATGTTTTCATGATGCGAAGATAGAATGATGAGCCCATGATGAAGCCTAAATGAAGTGCATTTTTTTATTTTTTATTATTTTTTCTTGCCTACGATCATGAAATTAGTGGCAAAAATCTTGTCCCTTGGTAAAGGCTAGTGACAAATCAAAAAATGTAAAGTCTTTGGAATTACTTTACTCAAAAATATAAATAAAGAATATCAAATAAATAATTATTGAAAGCGTAGAAAATCATAATACGTACATGGTGATAGATGTAGCAAAGGCATTCTGGCATAAATCTCAAGTTTGCAGCTTCACCCCATATGAGAAGATACAAGCCCATGTATAGAAGTTTTCTTTGTTGCACTTCTTTTTGAATATTTGGAAACCTGTAAATGGCAATTATCAGACTCAAAAAAATGCAATTACATTTTTTTGCTCCATACAGAGATCAAGTTACAGGAAGCACTAAAACTACCATCATTATTCATCACAAAATATTATATATATATATATAAGAACGACAACTGAAACAACCAAACAAGATGGCCAATAACCTGGAAAAGCTTTAAGGAAAGTAGACTCACCAAAGACTATGCTTGCGACCCAAATATTCACACCACTTCTGATAATTTTTAAAGATTTTATTCATAACTTTATCAACAGCAAAATCATCCAACTACAAGAGATCAAGGTCCAAGAATTTCATCACCAACATTTATGTCTATGTGCACATTAAAACTATTTTAAATATTTATATGTGAACACTAGAAACTACTTTATGGCACATAATACCTTAGGTTGTTGGCCAGGCTTTGGGAATTGCTGAATATGAATATTTGCCAATAACAAGATCAAGTGCTCCCTTTGATTCGAGACATTATCTTTCTGCAATTTATTTAAGTCATACCCAAATTCGTCACAAACTAATAGAGGTGGCGGTTTCAACACATTTACTTATCAAAGAGTCAGAAATCGGCTATGTTTTATCTCTAATAGAAATCCTAAGGGTAAACATAGCTTAAAATGAAACAGGTCGATAGCTCCCATAAGCATACTATTAATGCCTAAAATCTCTTAAATCATTTTATTCAATAATTAAATTACTATCAAAATAATACAATTTTTGTAATCATATTTGACACCGCAATAACTTATAAACTTTTGGACAAAAAGTGTTTCAAGTCAACCCCTTTTGACCTGTAATCATGCCACCTCCATATGCTATAAGAACACAAATCAGCAGACCTGAAAACCAAACATAGATTGTAGCCAATCCAAAATGTCTTCATCCACTTTCTTCTTGTAGCCTTTTGGCCATGGCAGACCTCTGGTATTACGAAGAGCAGAGACAGAAGCTTGTATCTAAAAATGAACATGTGAAGTGTCAAAATACCACACGAAATGAAGAACTGGCATACAATATTTCTTTAACAAACCTCTGGATATCTCATAATTGCTTGATTTGAACTGTCAGGATCAAGTGGAAGTATATTATAAGGAGCATACATTTCTGTCTTCTCAGCAACCTTCTCGTGTGCTTCCAAAATCTATGCAAACATACGCATTAATAATCCACCAAAACTTCATATAAATATATAATAACGTAAGTTATACCAAATGATTTTCATGAAGGAAGAAAAATATCCAGCACTTACCTCATCTGCCACCTCAACTGCTTCTGTGAGATTGACAGCCTTTAATACTTCAAATAGAACAGCAGCTGTTTGATATGCTTTTGTAAGGCGTGTACTGATATTAAAGGCAAATTTCTGCTATCAGAAAAATGAAAATAGATGCCAAAATAACTAGAAGAAAAAATGATTACCGGTCTGTTTTATCAGCATTTTGTAAGGCTTGAACGTATTTCCCATAATAATGTCGATAAAAGCTCTGCATTTCACGAGCATCACTCTTTGTCCGTCCTGCTAATGTTGTTTCATCTTCCTTTATAGAGTTTGAGTTCATAATTCAAGTAAAAGAAAACAAGTTATGTACTCGCACTTTTTAAAAGAGGAAAAGGATGGCACCAAGTTAACAATCCATAAATTAAATATCTAACAACAACAAAAACAAAGACATGAAATAATGATAATAAAATATTAATATTTGTCTTTAAAAGAACGCGTACCCTTTCTAGGCGTTGAAGTAGGGCGGTCTTGAATTGACGAACACCACGACCACTTGATGTTGGATCTAATCTGTGAGCTTTCTCAAAGGCATAGAACCGACCTAATTATGCATACAATAAGTTTTGTCAATGGCTCAAATCCAAGTCATTCTATGGTATTTGTTATATGCCTACATAATAACTACCCAAATACTATTTACTTAGATCATCCTTCTTCTATCTTCACCCAAACACAAATTTAAATTCTTAGCGATGTAGTGATTAACTCCAATATCCTCACATTCTACAAACCATTTCCATAAGTTTTTTCTATGAGTTAATTTAAAAAGCACACTCTTCAAAGTAGTCTCTTTCTCTGTTTTTATCAAAACTATTGCATATCTTTTAAGTTTTAAACAAACGGATATGTACATAGGCCAAATTTAATAAAGACTCCAACTTAAATTACTTGAATTACATGATCTAAATACAATAGTTTTTACTTCAACAAGTATGGTTTACTAATGACAATAAGCCATTAAACAAAATAAAAACACAAGATCATTAGCAACAGACTTACAAAGATAGGCAACCCTTGGGTTGCTGGGTTCAACTTCATTAGCAACACGAAGAATTGGTGCAATTTCAACAAGAGATGACGGCACCACTTCACTATCCATCATCGCCTCCCCACCCAGATTACCAGCTGTTTGAGTCCGCAGCAGCCTGCCACCTGGCGGCTGGTCGGACCCTCTCCGAGCATAAGCCATTGTTTCTTCAGATTCTACTCCACAAAAGCTTCACCTCACTCCAAATTACCTAGTGGTATAAATAATCAGCACCTTGTATAATATCCTACAGAGAAAACCACTCTACTTGGTGTCAATTAAGTTGATACAGAAGACAAATTCTACATCCACAGTCAAAAAGTGGACAAATTCTTCAAATTCTCTAAGTAATCGTTCTTCAATTTGTCGCTAATTGACAGAAACAGTCAAACATCATAAAAACCTAATTCATAAACATCACAAAATAATCAAAAAAAACCTAAAATTCAATTCAATTTTCATCAAAAGTTCATATTCAATAACAAAAACCCTTACAATCACTTCACCTTGATCGAATAGCAAATATTCATAAGATAACGATAATCAGCAACTTATATAATATCCTAAAGAGAAAATCACTCTACTTGGTGTCAATTAAGTTGATACAGAAGACAAATTCTACATCCACAGTCAATAAGTGGACCAAATTCTTCAAATTATCCAAGTAATCTGTCTTCAATTTGTCGCTATTTCACAGAAACAATCAAAAATCACAAAAAACCTAATTCATAAACATCACAAATTAGTCAAAAAAAAAACTAAATCCAATTCAATTTTCATCAACAAAGTTCAAATTCAATAACACAAACCCTTACAAATCACTTTACCGTGATCGAATAGTGAAAATTCATAAGATAACTATACGAGATCATCCAATCGATAAACGAAGATGACGATTATGAACAACTTACCGAGTAACTGAAATCATCAACGTTCCAGATGACTTGAAGCTAAACTCAGATCGCTATACTGATTCGATTATGAAATCACAAGTGTTTTTGTGCGTGTTTTAGTGTGTGTGGATAAGAAAACAATCGATCAGAAAAGTAGATGCAAGCTACTGAAAAAGCTTCAGCGAGACCACATGAGAGAGAAAGGGACGTTAGAAAGGTTTGCTGCGTTAGCATATTGACTTCCCTAATGCAACGCTCAACAGTGCAAATAAATACATTATTTGCGGTTAAGGGTTTTAAGTTTTGGATTTTGTTAATTTTCTACCCCTCTTGTCATAATGAAATTATAATTTTTTGTTTAGAGAAGTTGATGCTTCTAAACTTATTTGAAAGAGTTAAATACGGTTTTAGTCTTTGTGCTTTGATCCAAATAACCATTTTAGTTCAAAAGTTTAAATTTAACATTTTTAGTCCAATAGTTTCAATTTTGTATCAGTTACAGTCCAGTTCACTAAACTCATCCAAATTTTCTGTTAAGTTTTTATTAAAAGACCAAAATACTAAAACTCCTGTTAAGTTTAAATTTGACTTTTCTAAACTCCATCACCGCTAGATCACACCACCAAACTCCAGAAATTTTGGATGGGGTTAGTGAACTGGACTGTAACTGATACAAAATTGAAACTATTGGACTAAAAAAGTCAAATTTAAACTTTTGGACTAAAATGGTTATTTGGATCAAACCACATAAACTAAAACCGTATTTAACTCTATTTGTAATGAAGATTAGAGATGATTATGATCCGGCTCGACGTGTTTGAGACCGAAAGAAATGTTCGAACTGATAATATTGTCTTGGTTTTTATAACATGTTCGGCTGGAATACTGATATTGGTTAAATTGATTAAAATTGGATTTTTAATTGGTTTAATAATTTAAGCCATTTTTATGATAAATATAAGATAATAAACTTGTAAATAAGAAGTTTAAATAAAAGGTGAAAAAAAAAGAAGGATGTGCGGTTTTAAAACTCGTGTTTTTATAGCTGTGTAGACATGAATTTATCAATAAAAGAAATTAGTATAGATATAAACACTTTAATCTGGTTAAAATGTTATGGTTGATGCTCCAAAGTACTTTGAGTTGATCATTTAAGCCGGTTAATGGAAGTTTTATATGGTTAAATTGCTTTGATGTACTATGTTTCAAGCAAATATTCTGCTAGTTCTTTTAAAGCATCCCCAACACCAAACACTAACAAACGTGTCATATCATATTTTTCATTTATTATTCAAAAACCTCTCATTTCTCCTCCAACACTACTAATACATCATCCTTGTATTTCCACGTCATCGCAATACTTTTACATTTACTTTCTATCTACCAAATTATTTTAAATATAAATAAATATTAAAAACAACATAAAATAAAATAATAAAGATTACATAAGCTAAAAATTAAAAATTACATAACTAAAACTAAAAATTCAAACACACAAACTAAAACTAAATATTATAAACTAGAGGGAATCCTCGCGCTCCGCGGCGGGCCAGTAACTCGCTATAATGGTGACAAAGTTTGTAACGTAAAAGCGAAATTACGAAAGAAAAAACAAAAATATAAGGTTAATAAAAGCTGAGGAAAATCAAATAACAAAAAAAATAAACAAAAAATCCCTACCCCCAAGATTCGAACCCGGGTGGGTGGAGTGGGTGTGAGGGAACTCCAACCAGTTGGCACGACCACTAAACCAAAGGCAACTCTATGTTTGATTCTCCAATACAAATGTTTTATGCTAAAAAAAACCTGATTAAACCCAAAAAAAGGCAACGAATATGAGGTTGCCACGTGGACAAAGCGCCCAAGGGCCAATCACATGTAAACGCTATTCACCACTTGCTATTTTGTATATATATTCTCACGGCAACGAAACAGTCCGTCGCTTGTTATAGCGTACGACACAAAAAAAACTCAATTTTGAATACAATTTCATTTTCAAACTCAATTTTGAATACAATTTCATTTTCATTTTTTTACACTGGAACGTTAACAAAAAAACTTCAAAGAAAGCCGCGCATTCTAATTTTTTTAAAATACTATATATATTATAGGGGTGAATCGGAAAAAAAAAACAAAAACAAATAACATGTCGCCACATGGCACACTGCCACGTGGACCAGTGACATTGAATTACTATTCACGCAATGCTAAAATGTGTAGTATAGAAATTAAATAAACTAAAACTAAAGCTTACTTTAAATTATATTTTTTGTTAATTTTTTTCACATAATGCCAAGTGAGTCGCCAGTCTATCTGAATCCATGTGTTATCGATTAATCGTTATTATATTAATGTCTTGGTTAAACAAGAAGTGGTTTATTTGTTTTTTGAAGACGGTCATCAAGCTAATGGGGAAGCAATTCTTTGAGATATTTTGGTTTCACCTTCGCTTTTTGCCTTTGCCTTGGATTTCTTTTGGCCCATTAGACGAGTCAATTCTTCAAATTCGTCTGGCTCGTCTTCAAGATTGATCCCGAAGTCCTCAATCGAGATCGGATTGTCATCAACGTTAAGGTCGATCGGGGTTGAGTGCGAATCCGAAGTTGATGTGCTATAGTCCCCCAAAGCTGATGTCTTAGTTCTCTTTGGTTGGAAGGGGACCGGTTTATACCATTTCGGCTCTCCTTTCACAATATTCCATAAATGCTCGTATTGAAAGTTAGTTTTGACGTCCTTAAGGTACTCTTCCTTAGCAAGAGAGATTATTTGATCGTCAGACCAAATGCCTCTCTTTTGTGCTTTGATGCAGTTGTAAATCCCACAACCTTTTGTGTAGGCCTTGCTATCATATGCAATGTGACCTGAAGTTGTTGGCGGAACGTGAAAAAGTAGATTCATTATAGAAAATAATTGTGGATACGCTTCCAGAAATCATTGGACTTTTGGTTGTTTCCAGTTATGAATCGAAAGAGATGTGAAGATAAGCCTTATGGACCATCTTTTAATTTCTACTTTTGGCTTAGAAGTTGTCGCAACTTGTTACCCCTTTTTCTTTCTAGCTAATGGGGAAGCATATTCACCCAATACAGATGATGGTGTCGATGTGAATAACATTTGAGTGTCGCCAATGGGTTGGAGTTGGTGTGAATGCAGGTGATTGTTGTTGGAAACCGAGATATGAAATTGATGTGGAAATGGTAGATAATCGGTTTGTTAAAATTGTTGAAACCTAAAGTTTTGATTCTAGTATGGTAAGAAGACTGGTTGTTGAAACCCGAAGACTGGGTTTAGTGTTGGGATTGGATTGAGGTTTGAATCAGTGGCATCGTTTAGCAAATTTTTGAAACAAAGTGTTATCATCCATTTTTTTTGAGCAAATTTTCAAGTGCGTAGTAATGTGTTTTTGTAGTAAATTTTTTGAAAAAAAAAGTTTATTTTTTAATATTTTTTTAAAATAGTAGTCGGGGTGTAAAAAAAAGAAAATTATTTTGTTAATTTAAAAACCAATTGAGCCGTTTAAAGTTAAAGAAAAATTCAAATTTTGGAAAAGAAAAATAATTAATTAAATATAATAAAGTGGGGGGACCCACCACTTTCACGTTCGCATCGGTATGGAATTTCGGATGCACTCAAACGAACGGCATGTCGGCCGAGGTCTCCAACGCGCCCACTCCGTTACTACTCCGCCATCGTGACATCTGCTCCCATCCCCCCTTCCGTGTTAAAGATGCTCTTAGAGATTTCTTTCAAATTTTAAATTATTATTATTTTAATTTTCACATCACAAATTTTATATTTTCAAGAAACATCATCATTTATTTATTTAGTTTACTCTTTTGTGCTTTGATGCAGTTGTAAATCCCACAACCTTTTGTGTAGGCCTTGCTATCATATGCAATGTGACCTGAAGTTGTTGGCGGAACGTGAAAAAGTAGATTCATTATAGAAAATAATTGTGGATACGTTTCCAGAAATCATTGGACTTTTGGTTGTTTCCAGTTATGAATCGAAAGAGATGTGAAGATAAGCCTTATGGACCATCTTTTAATTTCTACTTTTGGCTTAGAAGTTGTCGCAACTTGTTACCCCTTTTTCTTTCTAGCTAATGGGGAAGCATATTCACCCAATACAGATGATGGTGTCGATGTGAATAACATTTGAGTGTCGCCAATGGGTTGGAGTTGGTGTGAATGCAGGTGATTGTTGTTGGAAACCAAGATATGGAAATTGATGTGGAAATGGTAGATAATCGGTTTGTTAAAATTGTTGAAACCTAAAGTTTTGATTCTAGTATGGTAAGAAGACTGGTTGTTGAAACTGTTGAAACCCGAAGACTGGGTTTAGTGTTGGGATTGGATTGAGGTTTGAATCAGTGGCATCGTTTAGCAAATTTTTGAAACAAAGTGTTATCATCCATTTTTTTTAAGCAAATTTTCAAGTGCGTAGTAATGTGTTTTTGTAGTAGATTTTTTGAAAAAAAAAGTTTATTTTTTAATATTTTTTTTAAAATAGTAGTCGGGGTGTAAAAAAAAGAAAATTATTTTGTTAATTTAAAAACCAATTGAGCCGTTTAAAGTTAAAGAAAAACTCAAATTTTGGAAAAGAAAAATAATTAATTAAATATAATAAAGTGGGGGGACCCACCACTTTCTCGTTCGCATCGGTATGGAATTTCGGATGCACTCAAACGAACGGCATGTCGGCCGAGGTCTCCAACGCGCCCACTCCGTTACTACTCCGCCATCGTGACATCTGCTCCCATCCCCCCTTCCGTGTTGAAGATGCTCTTAGAGATTTCTTTCAAATTTTAAATTATTATTATTTTAATTTTCACATCACAAATTTTATATTTTCGAGAAACATCATCATTTATTTATTTAGTTTATTATATGATTTTTATGAGGAAAAAAAGGTGCATACAATAATCGACATAAAGTTGGATAAAGTTTACCGTCGTTCTTTTAATGGTATTTAATATACCTAACAAATGCACCTACTCGTCATTCAATTAACCAAAGACCTGCGTATATATTTAGTCGTGTCTATTAAAGAATAAAGTCTATTAAAGAATAAAGACATATGACTATTCATCAATATTCAGTGTTACATTAAACATTATCTACGTAATATAAAAACACCAATTTATAATTGAAACTTTTAGTATAATAAGGTTGGAAACCTAAGGACAGTTAAAAATTTATGGGTGGGCTAAAAACTCAACCACCGGAACAACAGGTAAACAAGTTTAAAGAAAAACTCAACCACTGAAAGGCTAAAAATCTTACTTTGGGGGGAAGACTCACACTTGTTAAGTCGGTAATGGACAGCCTTCTGTTGTATTTTCTCTCTATGTTTAAAGCCCCCCAAAAAATTATCAAAGAACTAGAAGCTATTCGAAGACGGTTTTTGTGGGGCGGTTCTGCCTTAAAACGGAAAATTCATTGGGTGGCTTGGGACAAAGTTGTCAAGCCTAGACGTACGGGTGGGCTTGGGGTCGGGAGCCTCCACACCATGAATCAAGCGCTACTCTCAGAGTGGAAATGGAAAGCCCTTAATGATCCGAATAGTCTTTGGGCACGTTGTATTAAAGCCATTCACAAATCCTCCTTAAAATCGATGGAGGACCTGCACAAAAAGAATGTTTCTGATTACTGGGCTGCCATTGTCTTAGCCTCTAAAGACCTGGGGCCGATGGGTTCTGCCCTAAACAACTTATACATGAAACACATAGGAGATGGCATTGAGTCACCTTTTTGGAAGCTAACGTGTTTCGGTATAGCCCCTTTTAAATCCATCTCCCCTTCACTATATAAGATCGAAAAAAACAAGGGCTGCTCCATCGCAGAAAGAATTGTACTTAATGGAAGATCCCCTGTTGCATTCAAGCGGGAATGGATTAACAAAAAGGAAGCTGAAAAAAGGACGGATGAAATAAAGGACTTGGAGGAAATGATAAAGTCATATAAATTCAGGGAAGGGGGGTGGACAAATGGGTCTGGGAAGGTGACCTCTCTGGATGCTTTTCAACGGAAGCGTGTAGGCGTTGGTTGGATGATAAAACAGTGGTGGTTACAAGACAGGAAGTTATGTGGCTAAAATGGGTTCCGTTAACAGTTAGATGTTTCGTTTGGAGATTATTACAATACCGTCTATCGACGGCCAAGTCCTTAATATCCCAAGGTATCCCAATTCCTTCACCAGTTTGTTCCCTTTGCACGCCGGAAGAAGAAACTGAGGACCACATTTTTCTCCGATGCCCGGTCGCTAAAGATTTATGGTGCAAAATCGGTGGCTGGCTAGACTGCGACTTCTCGGCCCTCGGCTCAGTTACGAATTTGGCAACTCAACTAAAAAACCAGGTGGGTACGGTACAACAGAAAAAACTGCGTTGCTTAATTGGGTATTGTACTTGTTGGCTACTATGGAAATCAAGGAATAGGTGGATTTTTTCAAAAGCAAGAAGATCAGTGGATAATTTGGTGGATGATATAAAAGCTTTAAGCTATAAATGGAGTGAAAATAGGGGAAACAAGCTCCACTAAAGTTGGGAAGATTGGATCGTCAACCCGTTAACGGGTATTAGTTAAACCGGATGATATTTGTATTAATGTTTGGTTTCTTTTATTTAGTTGATTGGTGTAATGGCCTTCGGGCTGTTATGGTGTAATTGTGGTGTTGCTAGTGCCCCGCTAGCTTTTCTATGAGTACTCTCATTATTGTTGTTTAAAAAAAAAGTTAAAAATTTATAACCCTAATATAAACGATCATATGGGTGTTTGTGCATTAGTTTTTGTCATTCTATAATTATTTTAACCATAAAATCAATTTGTAGTTTTCCTTTAAACATAATGTTTTTGGTTTTTTAAGTGATTAATTAAATTATATCGATAATGAACAAGTGGTTATTGTGTGTATTAAGTAATAGTTGTAATATACGTATACTTTTTCCCTCATTTTTACTTGTCGTACCCCTTTTCTAAAGTTTTCAATTAATACTATCTCGCCCTTTTAGTTGTTAGATATACAAAACCCTACATTTTGTTGTTTTTGTTTATTTTCTTCTTTAGTTGAATAAAAAAATCCATTTTTTTGTAACATGTTTATTTAAACTTTTTTAAAATACGTTTCTTAATACATAAAGGTTTTTATATAAAGTTTTTAAATTTAAAAAAAATAGTTCTCTTTATTTGAAAAAAACGTTTCTTTTTATTTTATAAAAACCTTTTTTAATATATTTTATAAAAACGTTTTTTAATATATTTTATAGGGGGTATATGTATAGCCTAACCCTTTACTTATCACATCAATACAAAACACCACAATTTTATGATTTTTTTTTTCTTTACTTGAATAAAAGAACTTATTTTTTAAAAAAATGTAACCCGTTTTTAAAGTAAAACATTTTTCTTGTTTTATAAAAACGATCTTTCTAATACTTAAAATAACTTTTTTTTTAACATCAAAAACTTGTTTTTATCATTTTTAATAAAAAAAAAACATCATGGATTATTTTTTAAAGACATTTTATAAGAAAAATACTTGTTAGAGAAAGTGTTTTTAGAAACATTTTTGAATTTGTTTTAAAGAAAGTGTTTTTTTAATTAAAAAAACGTTTTTAGGTTTTTTTACATAATTTTTTTTTAGTTTTTCAAAAACGTTTATTCTAATTTCTTTTATAAAAACTTTTATTTTTATTTTTTTGTGTTACACCTGGCATTTTCAGGTTAACACCGTTAACACAAACCCCGTTATCTAAATCATTCATTCATGCATTACACTTTATTAGAGTTAATTAAGTGTTTCGGT
Organism: Smallanthus sonchifolius; assembly: GCA_023525975.1. Classification (NCBI taxonomy): domain Eukaryota; kingdom Viridiplantae; phylum Streptophyta; class Magnoliopsida; order Asterales; family Asteraceae; genus Smallanthus; species Smallanthus sonchifolius. Next base: position 16,768,584 of record CM042018.1, on the reverse strand, counting down.
TATTACACAAACACTCACGTAAAGGTAATTCGGAGAATTTCCGAATCACACGAGTCTGTCACTGAGCGTTGGTGAATAATTAAAGTAATATTCCGAACAATTATATTTAATATAATTTATGTGAAATTATGTGTTATGTGATTTTATGTTTAATTCGTGAACTTTCGTGAAACCGCGTACGTTTACGCGTAACAATGTGATTTAAATGCTTTAGTAATTTTTATAAAAAGGTTTTTATAAAAATAATTGTTAGAAATAATTTTATTTAATTAAATTAATCCATGGATCATTTAAATAGCCCATGGATCACCTAAACCCATGTTTTAACCCATCCTTAACCCACGGATCCCATTATATATAAAATTTTATAAAAACCCTACCCCATAACCCTCCCATTCGGCCGAAACCTCTTCTCTCCTTCTCCTTGAAGTCGTCGAACCCTCACCAGCATAATCCACCTCCAAAATCGATTTCCATATTGTAATTGGTGGTGTCTTTGATCAATCCAAGTGCTAATCATCACCATTAACACATCAAGTAAGATTTTTACCCCGTTTTTATACCTATTTGCGATTGTAGGTTATGTGAAACCCTAGTTCATCCAAACAATGAATTTTATCAATAAAGGTGTTAACTTTAACGTTAATTTTGTGTTGTTATGATATTTGCATAGATTTGATGTTGTTGGAAAAACCCTAGATGCATGAAAACCGAGGGTTACTATTATTAGTAACTTTATTGATTATTTATATTGCATGTTAGACGTAATTGATGTGTTATGATGATGTTAATACGTTAGTTGATTTGTGATAATGTGTTTTGGTGAATTGGATCTCATATATCTAGCTCGTTTCGTTAGAGTTTCTAAAAGTAGAAACTTTATTTGTCATGAACGTGAACGGTTTACAATTTGGACATGCATGTTGAAGTGTGATGATTTCTTATATGTTATAATGATCATAGAAACATGTTAGGAACTTTAAATCAATGAAATAGTAGTTGTGTTCTTGACTTACTTTAAAAGGAAACTTTAATCGGAATTATGAACTACATGTTGAGTTCTAGACATATAGTGTCACACCCCCAAATTTATTTACTTAATAAATAAATACAGGTTGCAACGATTGGTTCATTACACGATAGCGGAAGCGGTAATTGTGATTTCTAAGACTTGATTACATATACAATTACTAAAACTAAGTAATACTATGATCTAAGTTCTTCTAGATCAATGATAGACTTGAGACTTGATATTCTACGTCCTTCCAGCTACTAGGAATTGATCCAACATAGCTAGCCTATTCCAACCGCGCCATGGCTAAAGGTTACCTGAGAAACATACTTGAAAGTGTCAACACAAAGGTTGGTGAGTTCACAGAGTTAGTTAGATCAGTGCTTATAGTTTTTCCCGAAAACATGTACATGACTTTACCGTCATAAAACTAAATAGTTTTCCCCGAAAAACTATACGTGACTTAACCGTCATAAATAATAAGTAGTTTTCATTTGAAAACATGCCCATGACTATACCGTCATAAAATATGTAGTTTTTCTTTGAAAACATTACCATGACTTAACCGTCATAAATCCAATGTTTAAACATGATCATTTTAACCTGATCAAAACTCTCTGTATAAACCTGATCAAAACCCTTTGTTTAAACCTGATCACTTTAACCTGATCAGAACCCTTTGTTTAAACCTGATCACTTTAACCTGATCAAAACCCTTTGTTTAAACCTGATCACTTTAACCTGATCAAAACCCTTTTGTTTAAACCTGATCACTTTAACCTGATCAGAACCCTTTGTATAAACCTGATCACTTTAACCTGATCAAAACTCTTTTGTTTAAACCTGATCACTTTAACCTGATCAGAACCCCTTTTTTTTAAACCTGATCACTTTAACCTGATCAAAACCCTTTGTTTAAACCTAATCACTTTAACCTGATCAGAACCCTTTGTATAAACCTGATCACTTTAACCTGATCAAAACTCTTTTGTTTAAACCTGATCACTTTAACCTGATCAGAACCCTTTTGCATGTATTACCAATGAATCTGAATACTAATCTGATCTATTGACCCCATTTGTAAGCTTGCAAGGAATACAAAATAGTATGTAATGTACGAGACCGTAACCAAACCCCAACATTTTGTGCCTCCCCCCGCCTTTCTGCGAGTAAGACAATATGCGGTCATTCGGCCATTTGGACCCCTGGTTAGCGCGACTAACCATGACCGGAGACGTCACCCCCAATAGTACTATCCATATAATCCCGGGCTAAAATAGCTAATGGTTACTAACTTATTCAGAGGATTTTAAGCGCTTTACTTTTCCCTCAATACACACATACGGTCAGATCATTAGTTCATTCATTTACATACAAAAGTCTTTTACAAGTATGTTTCCACCCCAAATTATTTCAAAAACTTTAGAAAAAGGGGTTATTGAAACTCACAAGAAGTTAAACCAGAATGTTCATATTGTCAAACGTATAAGCAATGTAATTCATGTTTTTAAAACATAACAAGTAAGTATGTTTCTCCCCCGATGTTTACAAAACAGTAAAGAGTTAAAAGGGGGCCGTGAACTCACCTTGTGTTCGATGAAATCCTAGCAACAACCTTGTGCTAATAGTTCTTGTCTATCCGTACCCTAATCACACAAGGGTACTAAACACGTTAAGACTACCTGTCTTAAACGCAAGTTGTTCACCCGACTTAACTATTCCTGTTAAGCACGGCTTTGTTTATTTAAAACAATGTTTTCTCATGACGACTCGTTGGTGATTATTATTCCAGTCTAGACGCTTTATTTATTTTCCGGAAAAGCTATTATATTTCCATATTGGTGACTCGTTATGTTTGTCAAAAATAAATATTATTTTTGCAACGTCTTTTAATATATTTATACTATAATCCATGTATAAACACATAATTACTTCTTTCCAATAAATATGCAAGTATCGTTCATGTATTTTCTGTGTATGTTTATCTCTATATGCATATACAATTACTTGTTTCGAACGATATTTATTAACTTGTTTCAGTTCGACATGTATTTATATTTCTTTACAAATATATATACACACAAGTATAACTACATTTCAACATACACTTATTTATTTTTAACTGAAACATCTTTAATTTCGTGCACATGAACCTATCTATGGTTATTTCATGATATGTGCATGTATGCTTTTTATTGTTACCAAATGTCCCAAACACTTTAATCATAACAAATTTCATGTCAATACACAACAATACAATATTATCCATAATTTACTTTCAAGATACGATTATAATTATGTCTCCATATATACTTTTTAGCTTCCATATATATATATCATTCTACTCATGTACCATATTTACTCTTGTATGCATACATTTCTGGACATATATTTCGGTTCTTATCAAGCATGCATATGTTTCAATAATTCTCAATTTAACAAGTTAACACTTTATGAACATACATTTGAACATACATATGTCACGATTTCTTTTTAAATAATACACTTGATTATTTCCGGTTTACATCTCTAATCATGGATATGTATTCATGTTCAAACCTTTTTATCTAATGTTAATCATGCTTTTAATATCTACAACTATCATTATAGGATCAAAACAATCACTTATACACTTATACATACAAATTTCGGTTACACATATATATGTATATATTTACACACATCTTTTTAGTTTATCAATTCTTAATTTAGCATCATGAATTCAAATTAACAAATATCTCATAAATATGTTAAGATAAGAATCTATGTATAAGAGCTTATCATTTTCGAATTTCATACATCTTTTTATTATAAAATCTAGTTTTTAATCATAATAATGTTAAACTTTATAAAACTCTTTAGCATTTTAAACCTCCTTTAATTATTAGGATGAACAACATGCTTAATTTAAGGAAGTAAAGAAAACATAAAAGATGGATGATGGTTTCGTACCACTAGACAAGCTAGGTGAAGAAAAACGTATGGAAGACACTAGGTGCTCGTGTTGTTATCAAGTCCCGACTCCTAGACTCCAACCTTCCTTGAATCTTCAACTCTAACTCAAACTTCTCTATGGTTTTTGCTCTTGAATTTGAAAGATGCAAAGTGATTATGTGTGTGCATATGTCGATATATATATGAGAGAGTGAGAGCTTGAGTGTGTAAGAGGGTGTATTAAATGTGATGGATTTGATGTTGGTATGTTCTACACTCAAAGAAGCATGGTCTTCTTATGACATGAGTATGGAAGTGGTGAGGTGATGTGAGGTGGGTGGGGCCCTCTATTCTCGGCCGAACCAAGGGTTAGGGTGAGGGTTTGGCAGTTGCATTCAACCTAATCATGGCAAGGGATGGTTGACTTGATAGATTGACCTTTGCTTGCACACTTGGTTAATAGGGTATGGCCTCTTATGACAATCATCATGGACATGATGGTGGAGTGGGTGTGTGGGTGGTCCCACACATTTCGGCCATGATTGGGCATGGGGTGGGGGTTGGGTCTTGTCACATCACGAGTCATCATTCCATGTATTAGTTGATTGGTTTTTAGGTAGTGTATACCCGGTAGGTGATCCCGTGATCTAATACTCAGTGTATGACTTTTTAATGGTTTAAACTTTATATATCTATATACCTAGATATTATATATATATACATACATATATACACACGTATATATATAATTATTTGATGAAAAGGGGGTTGAGTGTAGAACTCAACAAGTCATCATCATTACGCCTTGACGTTGGAGTGGAGTATAAGCAAAGATATAATGATGGTGATGTGATCTTTGAGGTTGCTTGCACTCTTGGTCATAATCATGATGATTATGACGCTTGAGTGTTGTGTAAGCAAAGCAATCATGATGATGATGTGATTGATTTAGACGCGGTATACTACCCAAAATTAATACCCGTTTTAATATATTTAATTATTAAAACGTCCTACATTTTGTGTAGATTGACTAGCTTTAATAATCTGCTAGTGAATTCCCGATGTAGTTATTACTTGAACTATATTATACATGTATACACAAAATAACATAGAGCCATGTAACAATTATTTATATGTCAACTTTTTATAAAAGTTTAGTCATCAATATTTATGTTTTTATGTTAAAGCGTCTCCCTAGACTTTTATTGTCAAGTTCTTGTTAATCACCAACGACCGTACTTTGTGGGTTATTACTGTTTATTTTTCTATTAATTCTTAAAAATTACTATTTTGGTATAATTTCCTTTGCTAGACTCCTTGACTTTACTTAGTCAAAATAAAACTTCAGGAAATATACGTTATGAATGTGTATTTATGAAATATGGATATTGACCTGAATTACTGGGTGTCACATATAGTATGTGATGTGATGATCTAAGATGAATTAGATCGGTCTCCTGAACGTGTTGGTAAAGATAGTTCTAGAAAACGTGAGTCTTGAACATACCCATCTAAATGTGATAACTTACTAAATGTGTTAACTGTGTTAACATGCTAGAACAATAAGAAATTGTTGTTAAGTGTTACATGCATGATTTTGTTTGTATAATATGATAGTATTATACTAATTAAACATTAATTCATACGTTGATTCACCAACGGGTCGTCGGGTTAAACTTGAGTCAAACTAGTTAACTCTTTTCAAAACACATAAACAATGGGATTGTTTGGATGCAAAGGGTCTTATGAACCGATACGAACACACACTTACAAACTTATGTAATATAGGTAGCCGTTAGCCGGTCACCTGTTTATCACTTGCTATTTTAGCATGCACACTAAGGTGAGTTTCACGGCCCCTCTCTTTTACTTATTTCCTCTTTTGGGGAGAAAGCATGCACACAAACACTTTTGGATTATGTATTAGTGTTATATCACTTGCGTACTATAGTGCAAACATACCATGAAAGTCCTTGTCGGATATTAGATGTCCAATCATCATTAATATCAACGTTGCTATCGAGGTACGATCCGAAGAGTTACACTTTGGGCAAAGAACAAATTATATCGTTTAATTGTTTAAACGTTATTACACGAAACATGAATTTAGAATTCGGTGGATTAAATATTTATAGAAATATTTATTATTTACGTTGTATTTAATTATTTTGAATAACTAAAATCAACAAGAGATGGAGTGTGGTGTTATATATATTAGTGTAATATATTGACGGGTTTATATATTTAATAGTTAAATGTAAAACCAATTCGGTTTACCCAAGATAGTTTATTAATTAATGTTACCATAAACTACGGGGACCGGAACTGATTAATTGTTATTCAGTTAATAATTAAAGGTTAATTGTTCAGGGTTTTAAGTGTAATTAGATTACTATAAATATATCATTATACTTAAACCCTAATCCCAATTCTAGCCACCAAGGGGATTTGCGCAAGGAGGAGAAGCCGACCCCCCCCCCCATTGCGTCGTCGACCTCAACCGGCCACACCACCGCTGCCGTGACCAGCTTTCATCGGCCACCATTTTCCGCTGCCGTCCCTGCCGTACGGCACCGCTGTGTTCCTTTGTTTCCGCGAGCCGAACCGGACAAGGAGAAGGAGAACCGGGTTCTCGTCTATAGTGTTTTCGTGTGACGATTTCGTGTGACGGATTCGTTTGGAGTCAACTAGCGTGACGTTCTTTGTACCCGAGTGTTACGAACCGGTTATTCGTCAAAGCTTGTTTTAATTGCATCCGTATATAAGATATATAAAGGAAGGATTCCAAAGTTAGAATCACTGCAATCTATTGACATTGATAAAGTTGTCTTAAATGTTTTGTGCGACAAATCAATAAAGACAAACCCTAATAGTTGGGATAAGATGAAAGTGAATAGGTTCATGTTATTCATCTAGAAGATAATAAGCTATGTCAATACTTTCATATGATTAAAGAACTTTGAAATTTAATTATGACAAAAGGATTATGCTTGAGAAGCACATAATGGTGATCATAAAGTGTTATGATGAGATAAAACTATCTTATCGGATAAGATGCTAAGAGTACCAACTTTGACTGTCAAGAATGGTTCTTGAAACAAGATCATAACTAGTTATGACAACTTGTCGGTCAGACACTAATGTCTTAAAAGGTTAAGATATTAACACCAAAAGACGATGATTGAAAATGATTAGATGAATACACCATGAGATATATCAGTGTTATCAAATGAAATAGTTTCATCAATAACAATTACACAAACATGAGATGTTGTGACTTGGAAACATTAGAAGATAGCATTCTGAAAGGAGTTCAAATAACTTCTAATAGTTTGGAAAGGAGTTCCAAAAGAGATTTTCCACCATAAGTTTCATTAATGGGATCATGAAACTTGGAGACATCATGACAAAACAAAATTCACACAAATCAATATCTAGCTGACCCATTCGCTAAACCTATACCTCAAACTTGATATGAGGAACATGTCGACAGGTGTTACAAATGCTAGACCTGAGTTTGATTTGATTAGTATTGGGTGCTTTCGAACTATAAATAGAAACATTAGTGTTTTATATTGATTCAAAGGTTGAATGCATTATAAATAGATGTTTTCTATGTTCGACATTTTGTACGTTTTAGAAATCCTTTAATATTATATTATATTATAAATGTTAGTAGTCGATCAGATTCATGGGAATCAATCTGAACGAAAGACTATTGTGAATTGGATGATTGGTTCATTAGGAATGAAAGTCCAAACGGTTGGAGATCATATTCACAGATAATCATTAGAGAATGATTATTGAACGTAACTCGCTTCAAAACTATCTTCATGGATCAATTCTTGAGAAGTTTTGAATATGGTAAGATCTATTGATCCTTCGACCCGATGCACGCACTAGAACTAACTCTGACTGAGGTTTGTTCTTTGATCTTATCTAACGTTGTACCTTAACGGGCAGTAATAAGGATATGATCATGAGTGATCTAAAGTTAAGTAGGAGTTGTACGTGGCCAAAGGAATTCTGTTATCCTTTGATTAGGATTTGGACATTCTGGCGCCCTCGTTGATTCAAACTGATATAAATCGCGTGGCCACGCACAAACTAAAGAGTAGTTTGTATAGACCATTATTGAATTGGAGAACGAGAACAAGAATAGTTGAACCACATATGAGAAGTGACTTTTATCCATGTCTCATGTTCAACGGATGACCTAAACAGAAAGGACACATAGATATGTTTACCATGGCTATTGTACTTGGTTAAGTAAAGGATACTTGAACACAGGGAATTAGTTGATGATTGTAAATACGTCATACCTTGTTAAGGGCAGTGAGATGCAGCTAGGCGTCCACCACTGTCTACGTTGACCCGATTAATCGATGAATCGACCAAGTGGGAGATTGTTAGATATTAGATGTCCGATCATCATTAATATCAATGTTACTATCGAGGTACGGTCCGAAGAGTTACACTTTGGGCAAAGAACAAATTATATCGTTTAATTGTTTAAACGTTATTACACGAAACATGAATTTAGAATTCAGTGGATTAAATATTTATAGAAATATTTATTATTTACGTTGTATTTAATTATTCTGAATAACTAAAATCAACAAGAGACGGAGTGTGGTGTTATATATATTAGTGTAATATATATTGACGAGTTTATATATTTAATAGTTAAATGTAAAACTAATTCGGTTTGCGCAAGATAGTTTATTAATTAATGTAATTATAGACTACGGGGACTGGAACTGAATAATTGTTATTCAGTTAATAATTAAAGGTTAATTGTTCAGGGTTTTAAGTTTAATTAGATTTACTATAAATATATCATTATACTTAAACCCTAATCCAGTTCTAGCCACCAAGGGGATTTGCGCAAGGAGGAGAAGCCGACCCCCCCTTGCGCCGTCGACCTTAACCGGCCACACCGCCGCCACCGTGACCATCTTTCACCGGCCACCATTTGCCGCCGCCGTCCCCTCCGTACGGCACCGCTGTGTTCCTTTGTTTCCGCGAGCCGAACCGGACAAGGAGAAGGAGAACCGGGTTCTCGTCTATAGTGTTTTCGTGTGACGATTTCGTGTGACGGATTCGTTTGGAGTCAACTAGCGTGACGTTCTTTATACCCGAGTGTTACGAACCGGTTATTCGTCAAAGGTATAAATCCTAAACACCCTATGGTTGTGTTTATTTATTTATTTATTATTATTGTCTAAACGCTGTGTAATCGGATCACTGTCGGAAAAGATCAGATCTTTATTATCGTGTGCTCTTGTAAACGCTTCCGCCATTGTAAATATGATTTTATAAGTTTTCGTTTTAAAAGTTAAAACCGGTGCACGATATCCCAATAGTCCTTACATCTCAAACCGTTAGTATTGTAACTTAGCAAGGTAATCTTGAGTAGTACTACTAGGTTTGACAAACCCCACCCGCGTTAGTCACGCTAACTCGACTAGAGGTCGAATGGGTGTAATATTGACCTAAACACATAGCCATTGTTTTGATAGACATGGCGGAAGGCAAACAAACCAAACAGTCAGCTTCGGTTGCGAAACACTTATAGTAGCATGATCATAGACTAGCTTACTATTGATATACTTTGTTTACATTATCTAACAAACATCAAACATTTATTTATTTACAAACCAGTGGACTCACCAACCTTGTGTTGACACTTTAAGCATGTCTTTCTTAGGTCGCTAAGGTACACGTCAGGAATATGATGCATCGAGTTTGCATGGTTTTCATTAAACAGTTTAAACACGTTTTTGCTTACTTTAACATCTTTGGTTTTGGGCGCCTTGTTTTGGGCGTTGGTCATTCTTGAACTTGTTTTTATTTTACGATTCCACAGTGCTTTCAAACTTAACAGTATTTTCTTATGTCAATGAGCAACTTTGGTATTTTAAACTCATGTAGCGGTCATTCAATATAACTAATGACAATGATCCTGGTTTGTCACGCGCCTCGCGGTATAACCCCGTATGTGGAATTTGAGGGTGTAACATTTTGGAACGCATTAAAACTTTTTTTATAAAAAGTGTTTTTGAAACATAAAAAATATCTTTTGAAAAATACTAATTTTTCCAAGGGAGGAATAGACAATTTTTAAAGTGATTTTTCAAGGGTAGGGTACGACTAGTAAGTGGGGGGTACGTATAACCTAACCCTTTTAAAATATCATCGCACATGTAACCAACTTCAATTTGTATTGTGTCATTTATGTGATAATTAACTATGATTTACTGAGTTCTAACTTTTAGTAATGAGTTGTTATTTATTATATCATTAACTTTCATAGTGGTTTTCAAAGTTAATTTGATGGTTGCACCCAAGTCATGAAGCCACACACCCACCAATGAGATTGTGACACGTCATGCGTTTTGAGAAAAGTGTTAAAGTCCAGGTCAAATGTCTTTTGCCGTATAGCCTCTTGTCGTTATTCTACCATGGCCAATTTCAACCGGATATCTTCTCGATGTTTTCTTGCTTCTCTTTCTTCCTCCCTCGTCGTTTTGTAATCGGAAACGGCCTCACTCAAGCTTCCTTTGCTTTTTCTCGATGACTCCGCCACTTTCTTCCCTTTACATCTCGGCCCGGTCGATATCGAGTCTTCGGTTAGGTCAGGGAGCTTGCTTGTGATAGGGTTATGTGAGCTTGTGTAGTTACCCGACTCCGAAGTTTTAGATCTCTTTTGTGATTGAGATCCAAACTCCGCACCCATTACCTTAACCAGTCCATTTGGAATGATCTTTGACAATCTCCTATGCGCGGAGACTTGAGAAGCCTTTCTTTTCAAACACTTTTTGATAGTCGCTCAACGCTCTCTTGATTACATCCGAATCATTGCTTCCGCTCGCCACATATGTTTTAAAATAAAATATAGCTACTAAATATTTAATAAATATACAAGTAAAAATTAAATAAATATACCGCTTGCATGTAGAGTCCGTTGAAATGACTCATATTCAAATTCAATCTTCCCCATTTTGAATTAACTTGGTCTTTGGTTCGACTTGTTCCACCAAGAGCATTGTCAAAATGTCTAAGCACTCTTTTCCAAAACGAACTATCTTTTTGTTGATTGCCAACTTTAGGGTCTTTGGATATGTGAATCCAAGCCTTAGCTAAGAGCATTGTCAAAATGTCTAAGCACATGTGTCAGCCCGATTCTTTAGGTAAACGACTCCTTCATGTTTTTGGTACAAATCAGAAGCTTAATCGGGTCATTAAAATGAGGGTTGGTGTTAAGTATGGTTGTTTGGGGGAAAATAGTTGCGATTAGGGTTAGTAAGGTAGAAGATGAGGTTGTTTTAATGGTTAAATGTTTTTTTTTCTTTCTAGAAATTAAACCATATTTTTTTTCTTGAAATTTATGAGTGAAAATGATATTTTTTTAGAGAAACAATGAAATGAACATTTTTTTGTAAATCTTGAAGTGAAGCCTCAAAGATCTTGTGGTTATTGTTATTTAAATACTGGGTGTTTGGATTCCCGGTTTAGAAACCAGTTATACTAATATTTTTGGGTAAACAGGTTATGCATAGTTTAGTCTCTTTTTTCTGGCTTCTTCAATCGTGATTTGCATATTTGCTAAAGGATTATTAATTAAAACATTATGAACAATATACTGACCATATATAGTATTTGCCATCCGTTGTTTGTTTCTTGACTCGACTTAACAACTCAATTTGCAAAAAGAAACCACCAAAGTATGTGACATCTGCTGCTTGTTTCTGAGCCCAAAAATATAACTCATTTGAAATATTTTTAGTTTCAGTTATTTTTGTAAAAATTAACAGCCCAAATATGAGTTTTGCACATGTGTAAACTGGATTTTACACATGTTTAAACTGAAATTACACATGTGTAAACTGAATTTACGCATGTGTAAACCAAGTTAAATCTTCATGAAACACCCTACTTTATCTTTGTTAATTTATCAGAGTTTTAATTTGCGAAAATTGGTCCCAGTTTTCAAAACTTTGTCATTAAGATGACACAGGTATATTTTACTCATAAATATTGTTTTATATACAATATTATATTATACATAACAAGGGATTTTCCACTCCGACCGGCCACGTTCTCACGAAGCATCATTCCATGTGCTTCTTTCCTACAGTGTTTGGAAAACATTTTTATATTAGATTACGCTAAGTAAGTACAATGCGTCATTTATTTTATTATGGAACCCTTTAGGTTCTTATTGTTCAAGTTTCCCACGCACTCTTGCCCCCGTGATCATCTCCGTACGTACCTCCGGTCACGTCATTCGTTTATTTTATGGGCTCACCGGCCCCCTCATGACCATCTTAGGTCGTACCTCGGTCATAGTGTTGGCAAGGTCCTTACACCCGTCGGTGTAGGCCCCTTGCTTTTGCCACGAAGGCTTATTCATCCATAAGATCTGCCCCGTAGGCTTTGATCTTTTAGTTCTCTTCTTTATTGAGATCCACCTTATAGGCTGGATATCTCTTTTCATTTGGGACCTTGAGTATCTTAGACTCACATCCTCCAAAATGTATCAAGCATTTTGTTTTCATCATATATATGTATGCTTGATTTATTCCCAACCAGTCCTCACCTTAAAACTTCGTAATGGTTTCTCCACAATGTACTAAAGAGGTTTATATATAGGAAGTATCAGCGGCGTATCCACCACCCCTTTAATACGTCATGAGTACTCCGTTATTCCATTTTAGGGTTTGGACTCGTTCCATCACATACATTCATATTTAGCATGTATAGTCATGCATTCGCATATTCATCTTTGTCTTGCATTTACGTATTCATATGCATTTGCATCACATTCATTATCTTTAGTCTATACCCCTAAACCTTCGTAATGGTTTCACCCCGAAATATCAAAGAGGTTTATATATATAGGGTTCCCCGCAGCTAGCGTTCCAACCACCCCTTTAATATCTTGTGATTACTCCATTATTCTAGTTTAGTGTTTAGACTAATCTACCATTATCTTCCCTTATTTCCCCGTACCTTAGTTCCACATATACATAACACGAAATCACATAATTCACATAAATCACATAGACGTTTTATCTAAAGTACGGGTCTAGTGTACTTACATTACCCTTGAGTAGTTTCCTAAGTTCGTTTCTTGCTTAAAATGTCTCTCCGGTCCTCACTCGTAACTTTAACGCTCTGCACTAGTAACCGCTTTGCTCGTACCGTTGTTCCAGCTTCCTTGGTTTGTGTGTGAGTGTGATAGTAGTGGTGGTGATGTTGTTGTTGTTTCCAAGTGAATGGCCAATTGCTCCTATTTATAGGCTGAAACTTGCACCGGTAGCGGACCGCTAAGCTAGGTGGAAGCGGTCAGCTACCGCTTCCTGCCAGCTGTCTAGCGTATTCCCCTCGTAGCAGACTGTCATGGTCCGGAGTAGCGGTCCGCTACCCCTTTCTTTCACGCGAGTCAGTTGCCACGCGTTGCTATCTCATTATTCGGGCCCAATTGCGGCTGGCGGACCGTTACTTGCCCTGGTGGCGGTCCGCCATAGGGCTGAGTCAGCAAGACACGCCACTGCCACGTGTCGTTCTCCCATCATTACCTTCGTCCACACATAACAGACCGTTACAGAGCTTGGTAGCGGTCAGCTACCGGCTGCTTTCTCATATTTTCTTTATTTTTAGTCCCTCACCTTTAGGATATTTACACTTTGGCCCCTGGACTTTCACTTCCTTTTAAATTGGGGTGTTACACTTCATTTCTTCTTCTTCTTCTTCAGATTGTTAATTCACAATTAAATCTTTTTTTCTTCTTCAGTTGATGTTGTGAACAACCCAAATCTGAGATGTAAACAAGGAAGAATCAAGATGTGAACAAGGAAGAATCAAGAAAATAATCAAGATTTTACACATGTGTATTTAAGGTTCTTTTTATCCAATATAATTATGTAGAATTTGTTTTCTAATTTTTGTAAAGATTTTTGGGTATTTGGATGTATATTTTTTTTTCTGATTTGTGTATATGGTTTTACACATGTTTATTTGCTTATTACACATGTGTATTTGATTTTTACACATGTGTAAAGTGCATATATATTTTTTTTCATTTTTCCTTCAATTTGTTCCTCAATCTAGATAGAGTTAAAATAATGAATTAATAAAAAAAAGAAAAAGAAAAAAAAATTAATGACCATTTTACCCCTCCTATTTAATCTAAGCCACACATTTGTTTTTAAAATATAACAAAAAATTCAGAATTAATCATATATACAAATTAAAGTATATAAAAATAAATGTGTTGCCCATAATTGGTTTTTTAGTTTTCTATCTAAACAAAGGTTTACAAAATATACATTCCAGAGTGAGGTTCAAATGATAACCAATATTTATGTGATAACCATGAAAACCACTCTCAAACATAGTGTTACATATATGTAACAATTATCATTTTGTTAGTATTACATATACGTAAACACTACGTGTCATGTATATGTAACATTATTTGGTACGTATATGTAAATGTTGGGTCTAGTTTAAGAATGATGTTTATCAATTCAAGCGATAACGAGAAGTCTAGGTTCGTGTATGAAAATGGTCTGAGAGTCGATAGCGACACTTTGAGAGTCGCTAGGCTAGCATCAGCCAACTCTCTGAGAGTCGCTAGGTCGGTGTCGGCCGACTCTCTGAGAGTCGGCCTTGCACCTAGTCGACTCTCTCAGGTCTCCTATATATACCCGACCAATTTTCATAAGCAATGACCTTTTTCCTGACATAGTTTCTTATTGTAATTTGATTTTTCTTAGCTTGTTGTGGGGTTTTCTTAGCTAGTTTGTTCGACCACCTAGGGGGAGCTCACCTAGGGTGGATGGTGGTGGTAGATCGTTGTAATCATTCTAGGAGCATACTGTAATCATCATTGTGGAATTATAATCAGATTTGAGAGATTTTGTTCTTATTTTTCATGATCTTTTTCTTGCTTTTATGTTAGATTCATCAATAACAGCTGATCTATAGCTGATTTATTGATTAGATCTTGTCTAGAATTATCATAGCACTGGATCCACCTCGATTGGGATCTATCAGTTAGCCTCATCATTTTCATATTTATGTTTCAGATACTTAAATACTCTTTTAACAATTAAAAGAAAAAATAATTTATAAATTATGTAATTGTTTGAGAGTGGTTATCATGGTTATTATATAAAAAGTTGGTTATCATTTGAATCTTTCCCTATATATATAATATTTGTTTAAGGATTAATAATGTACTAAAAAGTCGTTTCACCATATGTTCTTTACTTCTTTTTCTATCATTTGCATCAAGTTTTGCAATCACTTGATCTTTTCATGTATGTTTATCCATCAATATATGATTTTGTGTATTTATCGAGGATCACTGATTAGTTATAGGGAAAAATACCAAAATGGACATTATCCGACAAAAAAAATACCAAAATGGATATTTAGCCGGAACTACGCCGGCTAAGCCTTTGAATTTTGCCGGCTAAGCAGACGTCTTTTTAAGTTAGTCGGCTAAATGTCTATTTTGGTATTTTTCCCTTAGTTATATACTTTGACTTTAGATAAAGTTAATTATATTAATAAAAAATATATATTTATAAACATATTTGGGTAATTAAATACATATTTTTTTCCTTTTTCAATTTATTGTAGAAAGCAAATTCCTATTATAATAAAAAAAAACTAAGAGTAAATTTCATTTTTGAGTCCATGTGATTTGTAAAAAATGACGTCTAATAGTTTCAATTGGACTTTTTGATTCCTCGTGGTTTGTCAACTGTCACAATCGACTACACGTCTCTAACACCGTTTGACTTTTTCTGTTAACTTTTGTTAAAAGACCAAAATACCCTTAATAAACAAATATAAAAAATTATGTTAATTTGAAAATGGGGTCTTTCATCTGCACCCTCTCTCTCTATCATAACCTCTCAATATGTTCCAAGTAGAAATACAGTTTCCGAACAAATATGTTTACAAATCTCTCAGCTTCTTGTTTGATTTTTTCCACCAAATCCTTACTTGCCCATTAACTATTAACTTCTCACAAGTAAGCAATATGTTTTAAGACATTAATAGTTAAGGCGTAAAAAATAACTCTCTGACTGGGCGGGTGGAGATGGTGGTGGTCAGAAAAACGGCGATGGTGTGGCCGTATGGTGGTAGTCGGAAAAACGGCAAAAAACAAAGTGGTGAAGAACTAGGTTTTTCGATCCACCTGCAAATCGATCTCCGGCAGCACCAAATCATTTTTGGACCTGCAAATCGATCTCCGAAAGCCTCCCTACACCACCGCCAGCCTCCCTTCACCACCCAAAACCCTAAAACGAATTCGTGAGTTCCATCAATCGCCGGGAATTGCAGGTTTCAGGTGCACGGTTCCCCCTTCTCTCTCTTCTATCTCTGCATCACTTAATCACCATCGGAGAAGACGTCGCTGACATGTTGGGAGTGGAAGCGGAGGTCTGGCTACCGGAATTGAGATCTGTTTGGGTAAAACGTACCAGCTTCGATGTACAAGGGTTTCACCTCAGGGGGGCTACCAGGATCAATGAGGCGGCGTAGGTAGAGGGGGGTAGCGGCGGTGGTAGTG
The DNA here is from genome assembly GCA_023525975.1 of Smallanthus sonchifolius. Classification (NCBI taxonomy): domain Eukaryota; kingdom Viridiplantae; phylum Streptophyta; class Magnoliopsida; order Asterales; family Asteraceae; genus Smallanthus; species Smallanthus sonchifolius. The sequence goes on along the minus strand of CM042018.1, from coordinate 16,752,043 downwards.
GGATGACAGAGAGAGAATGAGTTTGGGTTAAAAGGGTTTTTATTGTCTTAATAGTTTTATTTTATTTAAAAATAAAGATTAAGGGTATTTTAGTTAATTTATAACTAGTTAACAGAATCATCCTAACGTTGTTAGTATCATGGGTTTAATTGAAACAAAAATGAAACCATGAGAACTCAAAAAGTTCAATTAAAACTATTGGACTCAAAGCGATTTTTTAAACAAACCATACGGACTCAAAACGAAATTTACTCAAACACTAAATTTTTTTCCACTTGGCATCATCACAGTCATTCTCAACTATATTTTCCTCCCAAAATCAAATTTACATCCTCAATTTAATCTTTCTATATTTAACACATTTTTTTTTAAATTACATAAATAAGCATTTTGTCAAATCAATTCACCATTATTACAATTAACTCACACTTTTTTTTTAAATTATCATCAAAAGTGAATGCTTAAAAAAATCAAGAATTAAAGAATAGGAGATTTAAAAAAAATAAGTTTTAAAGTTTTATTATTAAAAAGCGAGTTTTTAAAATTTCATTATTAAAAAAACAAAGTTTTAATTTTACATATAAAATTTGAAAATACAACTTTTGTATTTTAAATAGACACTAGAAAGACGTTCCGCGCGTTGCGATGGCTTCCGAGCGATAGTGCTAGCTTTTATCCATATGCGTTGCCGCGTGTTAAACCACGTAAGAAAACTTATAAAATAAAGTCAAAAACTTTATATAAACTCACCCTGCGCAAGAAGAACATATAAGATTTATATATATAAATTAAAACGCAAGAAAAAACTGACATTAAAGCCTTTAAAACCGTGAAATGTGTGTTGCTGTGGGTTTTAAACCCGGATCGTATGCTTCAACGTAAATAACAAACCCCACTACACTAAAGTCATCTTTTGTTTAGCAATTTTAAATCATTATTCTAATAAAAAAACTAAATTTTCCGTATACAAGGCAAGATTTTTTTTTTTAATTTTAATTTAATTTTGATACGTAAATTTAATTACAACTTAAATATTTGTAAATATGTTACAACATCAAGGTTAAACTTTCTACAGATATGCTGATAGAGTTTAATAAGCTAATAAAAAGGAGAAACAACGTATGCAAGAAAATTGTTGACCAATTTGATTATCTCCAATTTCTTTGACTCCCTTCTAGCTTCAATCAGGTTTACACCGCCTGTGACCTTTATTTTGATCGGTTTTGGCTATTTTGTGTTTTCAGTCATTGGGGAAAAGAAACTCTATTATTTGTTGCATTTAGTGGGTGTTAATATTTTTTGCATTTCAATTCGGTTTTGGTATTGAAATTACGAAACACTTAAGAGTATATAGCGATCTTCAATTTCGTTAGGTTGTGTTCTTCATCTTTATGTTCTAATATGTGGGTTGTGTTCATTTTTGTGTTTTAAGACACTCCTTTTGCACATTTGAGTTCTGGTGCTGCAGAATTTTAATCAATTATTATATTTCTAGAGCTGCAATCGTTAATTAGGAACTGTAATTCTTTAAATATGTTTAATGAATCAAATTCCTTAGATCAAGAAAATCACATGTAAAATTCAAGATTTTTTTCATTCTATAAAGATTTAAGATTTTTTTATTCTACGGGTGTTTTTGTATGTTTATATGGTGTTATGTCAAGACCATAGTTTTATTTTTTATTTTTATGTATAAAATGTATAAGTTTATGATTAGTCTAGAAAGCAAAACACATTAATCTTTGTTTTATTGATTCTTTTTATCTAGATATAATTTCTTTGTTTATTTTATGTTATGATGAACAAAATATTATACAATAAACGGATGTTCTTCTTTAGAAATTACATTTGTAACAATACAATATATAAAAATAAGTGTTTCTACTGGTATAATCCATTTTGTCTCTGCTTCTCTTGGTGAAACGTATTTTTTAAAAATTCTTTTAATCAAAATTAAAGGTCCAAGATCATTTGAAGAAATTCGCACAGTTAAATGACGTTTATTACCTATCTTTAAGAACACATGTTATTCTCTTGGACTATTAATCTTTGATAAACTATTAATATGAAAAAGTTATCAATACCACGTCAGATGTTGTATACAATAAAGTATTTTTAAATTTATAAATTATCATTGTAAGGTTTCATTTGACATGTAATTTAATGTATTGTAAAAAGTACACCATTTATGAAATGTATTTTCATGTATTTTTTTTTATATTTTGATTACTCTCATCCATATAATCTTAACATTTAATAAAATGAAAAAGTTACCGATATAATATCAAATTTGTATAAAAAATGTGTTAATATATTTATCAATATAATCTTAACGTTTCATCCCGTGTAACACACGGGTTTAAAGCTAGTATATTTATAAAAAGGGAAAAATACCAAAATGGACATTTAGCCGGCTAAACAAAAAAGGCGCCGGCTAAGCCGGCAAAATTCAAAGCCTTAGCCCGCATAGTTCCGGCTAAATGCCCATTTTGGTATTTTTTTTAGCCGGCTAATGTGTTATAAAAAAGGAAAAATACCAAAATGGATATTTGACCCGCTAAACATATATGATTCGTGTATGTATATATTTTTGTACCCAAAGTTCATCTTCATCTTTTTATAGAAAAGTCTTTATAATATTAATTTCGTTTTCCTTTTGACGCATATAAAAGAAAATATTATTATATTTTATTTACAGATTAAATTAAATAAATAAATTAGTATGATTTTTTCTGATAAGGATACATCAAATTTTATAAAATAAAGTCACAATCAATCATCTGTGGTAAAAATAGTAAATACAATTAGAAAAAATGGTAAATTGTTAATATCCTATAAATAAATGATTTCATTAAATATAGTGATTAATTTGAAACAAATTATCAGTTACAATAACTACAAAATTGATTACTTTATCATGCTAATTAAAAGTAATAATAATTATATGGTCAACTTAAATAATTGTAGAAGTGTAGAACGACAAATAAAAGATGAACATTAGGCCATTGAATAGGACGGCACATGCGACCCACTTTGATTTGTAGATTTGTTTTTAAAAGTATAAAACTTAAATAGTTAAAAATAGTACATGGACACGTATTTGAAAACGATATTTGAACCTAAAACTGAAAATGGATGGATCGAATTCAAAAAAAGGTTGCGGCACAGCTTGTTGGCTGTTTATCTGTCACTTTATTGTAATCGTCCTTCTTATTGTGAAATGAAATCAATTTGAGTTCTGACTAAAAAAAAGAATTACAAGAATGTAAAAAGTAACAACCAAGAATATGTTTTTTTTAATATATGATTGTTTTAGAAACTTTGTTTGTTAAGAAAGTTATTTTCTTTTGTGAAACTTGTATGATTCAACGTAATAATGAATAATTTGAAGTGGAAGAAATAGCAACACACGAACATAAAGATTTATAGTGATCGAGTGGATTGTTAACTAATCTGTTTTACGTCTACTCATTGGTCTTCACCAAAAGTTAGTATTTATTAACGTTGGAAATTTGGGTGAAAATTGGATTTTTTTCAAGTTGCAAAATGAGTTTTTGCCCATTTTGATCAGAAATAAATATATGAAAACTAGGTCTTTTTGCATATTTCTTTTTGGATTGTACTCTATGTTGTGACGACTTTGCAACGAACCAAATCACGTCCAAAACGAAGATAAGATGAATGAGATATCGATTCCCAAAGTTGTGTGTTTAGAGTTGTGTAAAGTTGCAAAAATTGGAAGAAAAAATAGTGAAACTTGTCTCATATAGACGGGGGGATCAAACTTTGAGTGGTATATTAGTGGAAGCCTCATAAGAAAACTGTTTCCTTTAAGGCAAACACTAGTAGGGTTGTGTGTAATGTGACGTTTTGATGGCGCCGGTTGGCACTTCGCCGCTTATCTACAAATCTATATCTATATCTATACTATCTAATAAATAAATGTTTTTTAATGTCACGTGTCGCCTCCATATTCATTCTCATCATTTTTCCCGTCTCTCTCTTATTAAACACATCTCTATCTTTTAATAATAATATATTTTTAAAGAAAATACTAATTATATTAATAAAATACATTTGTTTTAACTTATCCCTTATTATAAGAAACTTTGAAATCCAATTATGTAACTTTTATTTTCTATCAAATAGTAAATGAAAGTCAAATTATATTAAATATTAATTAACGTATTTTCGAAACCCAATTATATATTAATTTTTACATATTTTGAATTTTGTTTTCTATACTTAGTATATGTAATACATTTTTACACCTGTAAATTATATACATAAAAATTTAAGAACTTTATGTATCGATATTTTTCACCTCGTGTGTATTACACGAGTTCTAAGCTAGTCGTATAATATTAGATGGTTCCAGTTGTAATGTAAACATGGTTGTAACTATGGTCGGCTCAAGTCATTTAGGAGACTTAATTTCGCTTTTAGAAACGGTCATTTTGATTAACGGAGGTTACATGTTACTATTTTACCTTTTAATATGAAAGTTATTAGGTTAAGAATACTATTTACTATAGCAATCCAACTAGAAATATTTTTTGTTGATTTTATATTGTTTAATCTATTCAAGTTTGAGTTTAGTTTAACTGTTCTAGTATATAATCCAAATAAATCTATTTCATTAAAGCTTGGTAGGTTGAAGGATTTTAGGTTTGTGTCATAACTCATATTTATTCGTGTCAAAGAAATCAAATATATCGTAAACACTTAAAATCATGCATTGATTATGTCATGTTTCGGGTCGACCCCTCTTAAACAACTTAAAATCGTGCATTGTTTCATTTGCAAATATGGGTAATATTTGGTGAGAACAACTTAAACAACTAACTACTCCATCTCAAAAGAAACTTTTTTTTTTATAATTGGCGTCTTTTTTATTGTTTTCATTCCTTTTCTCTCATTTTCCATTTAAAAAACCGGGGCTCATATATTTGGCTCGAGATTAGAGGAACCGGATAAAAAGGATTGGAGAATGAAAAACATGGAATGAGTAGTTGAGAGTAGTTAATAAAATTGATAAAAATAAAAAGTTGATAAAGACTTGTATAAACGAATGAATAACCAGAAAAAAAGAAACAAAAGTACCAAACTTTAAATGTCTCACTTTTAAGTAATCCGCTAACATCTAAACGTGACATTTTTAAAAAAACCCTTAAATAGGTTAAAAGGCCGACTCATTTATTAAACAAGTCGTGTTCAGGTTAACCTGTTCACTAAACAAGTCACATTCATATTGACCTATCTAATAAACATGTCATATTAGCCAACCCAAAACCTAATAAACACGTCATATTTAGTCGTCTAGAAAACGGGCGCCCCTACTTCCGGCCTAAAACCATGTTTGCAATCAAATAAAAAGATCTGACGAAAATGGGAGGATAAAATCATCACAACATAGTTAGAACTCACAAGAACACCAGAATTTCATCAAAATGGTATATAAAGTTACGGAAACTCGCCCGCGGATTTTTCATACGACTACAGCGTGTATCTACAAGCAATTATTATTATTTGGATTTTTTTGAAAAAAATGAGAATTTAGATCTTTTGCGTTTATAAAGTTATGCAGACTTCTTGCAGTGTGCTTCAAGCCATTCCATTGTAACACTTTTCGGCCTCTCCAGTGGCAACCCGAGAGCTCGATCCCATATGAGCTGAAAGAAAAATAAGATGGCGCGTAAAGACTTGACATGCCCAGAACAAATAAACTGTTAAAGCATTACAATGAATAATACCTGAGAACAGATTCCAATTGCCCTCGATACACCAAAGAGAACGGTGTAATATCTGAAACGGGTTTAAAATTTTAATAACTAAAAAGTATAAGCGTTATACTATATGATTCTTTTTAGAGAAAATCACAAAAGTAATCATTTTCTTAAGTGTTTTAAACTTATATAGCCACGTCAGAGACAAATCACTCGTTTAGCCAATAGATATGGGACTGAGAGTCGTGTATGAGACTTTTCCCCATCAATAATGACAAAAAATAATGTGATATGTGACACCATAACACGTACATATTCGTGTATGTATTGTTATTAGCATATAGAACGAAAATAATTAAGGTTTAGGCGAGTAAAAGTAGATATACGCGACCAAAGATTTATGCATCTCATGGCTATATGCGTGAAATTGTCCTGACATGACCATGAATTGGTTTAAAAAAGCGCGAGGCGCACCAAGAAGGCGATAAGTTCCCCGGTGCCAAGGCGCACGCATCACGTACGCAAGGCGCAACCCGGCAACTGTTTTTATATTTCTCCTATGGTTCTACCATCACATACCCTAAATTTTGATAAAAGTAACCTCTATATAAGAGTTGATATATAAACAACTTCCATGATTAACCTCAAAAGCTATATGCACGACCTTCTGATGCATAAAGTCCACCCATGTACAAGAGGCGCACCTCATGCCTGTGCGTCAAGCCATTTTTACCTGCGCCTCGGGCACCTCCTACATACCCATCGCCTCACCGTCGGAAGCGCGGACCCTTGCGCCGTGTACCTATCGCCTCGGACGCGGTTTTTGCAACCCATGACCATAGAGATATAAAACACACAGAAAAATGGCTACTTTCGTGATTTTCTCTTCTTTTTAAACTAGCGATTTAAGATAAGTAGATGTTGCATACCTTGCTTCGGTTAAGCCATAGTAGTTGAGCAACACACCGCTATGAGCATCGACGTTAGGCCAAGGGTTTTTCACCTACAAGCATAATTCCAGTTAAAAAATGACGGAACTCGAGCATTGACTATTGACATCCACGATAAATTATTATGTGTAAAAAGAAATCACAAATTGCATATCATTGAATGTGAATTTGCATAATCGAAATTATTGTGCTGCTATTTTTTGTATATCTTTAGGCACTACATTCTTTTATTTCTGTAAGAGAACAAAAAAAATAACCACCCAAAGACAATTTATTTTTAATTTTGTAATATAAAAGCGCTGACAAGCATCTTACCTTGCCAAGTTCTGTTAGTATCGGAGGCACCACATCATAAAGTTTTGAAACCTAAAAGAAAATCAATACAAAAAGAAAACGAATAAACTGTCAGATAGATGTCCGGGTTGGCAATTCCTAACACGATACGAAAATAATCAGGTTTTGTTTTTTGTCATTTCTAACCCATTTAATAAATAGGTCGTGTTTGGGTTGACTTGCTTAACCAGTTTAATTAAGCAGGTGGACCCGTCAAACCCGTTTAAAATTAGAATAAAATATATTATATTATATTATATATATACACACACGCACACAGATACATATATATCATAAGGTCAACCCATGTACAACTGGTTTAACCCATTTATTACAACCCACCAACCCGTGTGACTGGTTTAGGTAAATGGGTTACTCGCTCATATATGGGTCACGATTCCAAGTGTGCCCCTGGGGGTTAGGGTTTATGTCTTTTACATGAATTAATATATATGGGTCGTGTTAGGGTTCAACAATTCAGCCAGCCAACCCGACACGATTGACACTGGGCAGTTGATATATGACATGAAAACAACTGATTTCATGATCAGTTATTAAGTGCTAACCAGCTGGAACAGAGGATCATTAGGTAAATGTTTCAATGCAAATTCTCGTTGGCACATATATCTGGGATCTGTTTTTCGCAGAACACCATGACCAAATCCAGGAACAACCTGCATTTCAGAATTAATGAAAATTAACAAATACCCGTTAATATAAACAGAAATATTGTTGCATTTTCAAAAAGAAAATAGAACTTTTATTCACATTACCTTGCCACTGTTCAAGGTTTTCCAGACATAGTCCTTCAGTTGGTCCTTGGTTATGTTCTCTCCACATTCATCTACCACCGACTTTATCCATAGCAGAACTTCCTGAACCATAAAATAATTTACATATGAGCAAGTGAAGCAAGAGCAACATATAGCCATTTCCAACATTTCTGATGATAATGAAAAAATCAGGGTGGAATAGTGGATGTATATATAAATTAAATTAAAAAAAAAGTGAAGAGTGCGAGCAAAAGTTCACCTGATTAGCCAGACCATGAAGGGGTCCAGCTAGACCATTTAAGGCTGCAGCAAATGAGAGATATGGATCCGAGAGGGCACTGGCAACCTAAATGAGCCATCACATAAACAGTTAAACAATGAACATGCATAACAAGTTAACCTTGGTTTTAAAAAGCGGAAAGCGCACCGAGGCGACGAGGTCTAAATCCGAAGCGCAAATCGCAAAAGCACAGGCTTTTCGTACGCGATGCGCACATACTATAAAAACATGTAAATTATGTATATACACATTAACTGATATTAAACATCTAAATTCCCAATAATGTTAAACACATTACTTGATATTAAACATCTAAAACATCCAAAAGAGGGTATAACCCAACCATTAGTCCACCAAAAGTCCAAAATTACTAGTTACTACCACTTGCAAAAGTCCAAAACAGAAACAAAACATACCAAAAAAAAGCCATTAAGCGCAGAAAAGCGCCTCAGAGCGCAGAAGCGCGCGCTTCTTGTACCTAGGCGCGCCTTATGTAACCTAAAGCCCAAGACCATGCGCCTTGGGTCGCCTCGCGCGTAGGCGCGCCTGAGGCGCGCTTTTTTAAACCAAGAAGTTAACAACCAATTACAATGTTGGCAGTCGGGTAATACTTCTTTTTATTACCATATAAACAAGAACAACTTCAAAAAATGCAAGGGTGGGAAAAGGGTTTAAATGCTTACAAGATGACCGGTATGAGCACTAACGTTTCCACCTTCATGGTCACTGCAACGATTTATACGCCATTTAAAAACACATTTTATTCACAAAAATACTAGAACCATATTTCTTTAAGCGTAGGCTCAGATGTTCTAAATGCATAATCTCACCTATGGATGGTGACATAGAGCCTCATAAGCTCTTGCATTTCGGGACCATCAAATCCAAGCATGTGTGCAAAATTTCCACCATAATCTAGTGAGTCATCCATGGGTATCCTCTCTCCATTTTTGTATATCCTTCAAAAAAAAAGAGTGGGGATTGAAACTTAGTAGCTAGAAAATGTAATTTCACCACATAAAACCCCGAGTACAAGACAGCATGATTATTTCACTAAAAACAAAGATATGCACAGATACTTCGTATGGATACCTGCGGTAGACATATGCAGCTACAGCTGGCACTTGAGCAATCAATGAAAGTGAGTCCTCGTATGTTGGCTCCCAATATCTATAATAAGAAGGATAAACATTAGTACATTACATCTTTAATTTTGCAAGAGTAACAAGAATTATTTCAACAGATAGATTGATATCCAAAAAAAACTCACTTGGATTTATGGATCCCTTTCTCATAGGCTTTTGAAAATTCACTTTGTACCTGAAACAAGAATGAGTAGTTAAAATTTTGAGATAGAAAGTCTGAAAGGAATTCAACAGTAGCATAATCATATGATTGCACTAAGTCTATCAAAAGAATACTTGAAGTCAACGGATCATGATAACCATGTTATTTTAAATGATCATAAGTGGGTTCCATAGATAACCGTGTTATTTTAAATGATTCGATCATAATTCTCCAAACATTATGCAATGCAACAGGTACAGTTTCAAATAAACCTGAAGAGCCATAACACCAGTAGTAAATTGAGTCATTGGATGAGCTGTAACAGGTAGGGCGTCAATGGCTTTGTACACATGATCTGCAACAACAAATGGAAAGGCTAAAATTTAGAAAGAAAAAAACATCCAGTTTCAAATTATGAAGAAATTATTTATTAGCTTATAGTAAATACAAAATAGGTTTAGAATATGACTGAAGTTGACCTGGGATAGTGGCACGACTGCGCAGTTCCTTGGATAAAGCATCCACTTGTTCTTTAGTTGGTACCTTATTTTTAGGAAAATGGTAATAAAAGAATTAGGTCAAGGTAGAAATAGAAATTTTCTATACACGCACACACACGTATCATAACCTAGCAGTGAGCAAATACAGAACGTTAATTACAGAAACTGGATCACCACAAAAATATAGTTATAATAATAATAACAACAACAATGCCAATAACAATAATAATATAAAGATGGTTGTCTACCTTTCCAGTCAAAAGAAGCCAAAGAAGACCCTCAGGCAATGGCTCACCACCAGGCTTTGCTGCTGGTAATACCTTCTGACACTCGGGTATAGATAGACCCCGGAAGCGAATTCCCTGATTAATAAGCAAAGAAACAAAGTTATATATTTTTTGCATTTCAAAAAGTTGCAGATAATTCCCACAGTGGACCTGAGTTTATACCTCATCTGGGTCAAGCAAGGATGTTTCCCAAAGTAGACCTGTCATTCCTCTCATACCACCAAGTACCTTTAGATTTGTAACACAAGAGTAAGTAGATATCAAGTAAAATGTTGTACCACAGCAAAAAAAATGAATGTAAAATAGATTCAAACAATAGTGCCTTCCAATTACAAATAGAAAATGACAAACAAACAAAAAAATTGAAAACAAAAAAAATAAAAAACAAAAGGAGAAGTTATTTACCATATCAACAGTAATGTTACCCAACTGAACTTTTCCATATTCTGATTTGATCTTTTTTAGGCGTTCCTGCACAAGATTGAAACCATTAATAACAAATATGATCATGAAGAGAGATATAAACCTGGTGATATTAGAGAGGAAGCCTTGAATATGCATGACAATGAATAGTATGTGATTTCGATACACTATGGAAGCAAGTTAATGAAGAACCATCACCTTTACTTAAGATCTATAATTGTGTTCTAAAGACATTCTAATAAATTCAAACTGCTCCCTGCGTGCCACCGCTTACCTTAATCATGTATGTTTACGCATAAGAGGTAACTTGTAATGACGTACAGAAGGAAATTCACAGGCTAAATTCGACATTCAGATACTAAAAAAGTGCATAGTTAAAGAAATTTAAGATATTGAACCTTTAAAAGAAAGGATTTGACATAATAGAATGACAGACAAGAAAACTTCAGAAAAAACATGACGCCCGTAACCATAAATGTGGGAAATGTACCTGCTGTTCTGGAATCAGTTCCTTTAGCTGAGAATGAAGGTCCTACATGAATATAAACATATCAAGGCTTCTGAACCAAATTTTAAAATAAAGGATTGCGAGTATAAATATTGCACGTGCCTATTTTTAATGGGCCTGATAAACTTCTTTTGAGCAAGTTAGAGTATATACTAGCCGGAAAATGAAGCACCAAGCATAAGTGAATGACGGAAATGAAAATTAGAAAAGAAATAGTGTTTTGCACATAGGTTAATCCTTTGGTATTTTAAGCATAGTTATTTCAGAGGCAATAATTGTATATTCATTTGTTTCTTTTTTTTTCACAAACTCGATATTGCAGTCATATCGTAGATTCAATAAATTTTTTAAGAAACAATAATGAGTTGGATTCACTGGGTTTGTTTGTTTGTTTTAAGAAACAATAACTTGCATAAATGTAAGATTATAGCCTCTGATGCAATGACTTTTTAGAAAATAATATTGCATTATTCTTTCCCCTGTCCCACGTTAAAGAAGTAAAAAAGAAAACAATGTTTGTGCTCTATAGGTTACCGCCTGTTAGAAGCCTCATCAGCACATGTCGAAAAAATTCGGATTTTTAAATAAATAAATAAATAAAAAGGGAATTGCGCTTTTGAGGTAAAATACACTATTAGCAATTTGTATGCTATCAAATAATACAGAGGCAAAAAGAGGGAACTCCAAAGCCCTCATATATACAGTTGAGTCTAATTATAAATTGGTTTCCACTTTCCAGAATATGACAGGCATACAATATGTTTCATGAGTTTGTTACTTTTTAAACTAGAAACAGGTTATAAAATTTTATTGTAATGGACCAGAATACATAAATGTACAGTTCGCATGTGCTACATAAATGCTTCAGAATACAATATGCTTTCCCTGACCACATCCAACATTTATGGAGCATAGGTGATCCGTGATTATATATTCTGGTATATCAATTGACTTAATTTGTAGGCTTCCTTTATTGCTTGTTGAAAATAGGCCCTAGAACATAATGGACTATTAACATAAAAATATACACTCATCCATGATCACTTTGACGAGCATAATTATTTTCTGAAAACTAATTTGACCTATTACAAAAAACAACTTACAAAAAAAGTTATCAGACATTATTAACCCTCTTAAAGTTGCATTTCCAACTCTCCAAAAGCTTAGTCTCTTTGTTTTTATTAGCGGATAGCTAGGATTTGACTTTTGTGGTCCATAAACTTGTGCTAAAAAGTTCAAAATTCTAGCAATTAAAAACTCTGTGACCCTTGATGCATATATAAGGTTCATATTAGTTTATAATTTTATAAAATAGTATTATCAAGACAACTTACAAGGTCAGAAGATGTCTGGATTTGCAGCCACCTTACTGAAGTGGTCAGACTAGGCTGCTGAACCTGTTAAACAGACGCAAATCACCAAATCATAAGATCAATATTAGCCACAAACTGATACTTACCAAGTGCACAGAAATGATGATTCATTATTAAACCTATTCTGCTCTCAATTGCATACTGTACATCTAACAAATAATCAATTCTCAGTTCTTTGTTTTCAGATAAAACTGATGACCTAGCCGCTTTCAGAAAAGAAGCTATATGCCTATATCTATATTGATTCTAAATTGTTTGAAATTGAAACCACATTGTGCATCATAACAAACTAACAATCACTGCGTTAACAATTGAAATACGTTGATCAAAAGAATACTATCAATTCGTTCGATTGATCATCCACAGTCTAATAACAAAAATCAACTATCAATCACGAACATATACAAAAGGAGAAGAAAAAATCAAATCAAACAACAACTTACAACACGATTTCTTAGCTTCGAAAGAAGCGAAACGCTCCTGTAGAACACCATCGCTCACTGCAAAATCAACAAAAATAGTCATCAAATAGGAGCGAAAACACAGATCTGACGGCTCAAAATCATAGAAAATGAATCGATCGATTTCAAATGCCTTTTTTATCGAATAGGAAACTGAATTTGTTGCTGTGATGATGATTGATTTGAAGTGTACCTTGAGATTCGAAAAGGAGGTGACGGTGAGAGGAGAATACTGGAGAAAACAAGGAGAGATGGAATGGTGGTGCGTTATTGAAATAGAATAAGTAAAGGACCAAATACAGGTGTGGAACGGAAAACATAAGCCGTCAGGGTAGAATGGTCAATCCCTAAGCTACCTTTCAGCTTTTTTGAGTTCAACCGGCCAAATATTGTTCTAGAATGTCAAATTTGTAAAGTTGAATCGGATTTCTCTTGATTTAGACAAGATACTTCTGATTTACTATTACTTTAAGTAAAGATTTCTCTTGGTGGTAAGGGGTTTTATCATAAAGCTTTTCTTATGTGAAGGTATCAGATTTAATTCTTATAAAGTGCATTTTATAATTTCAGGAACACCTTCTGTGGCATGACTTGAACTCTGGGCTAGGTGGGGTTAGCGACATCCTAACCGACATGTCGTTCTAAAAAAAATATAATTTCTTTTAATTAACATGATTCATAACCTAAGAACTATAATACCGGATATTGTCCAAACTCTACAGTATTAAAAACATCATCTCTACTTCCTTCACTCAAAAAAGCTCGTTTAAAAGTGTTTTTCGAGAAAACTAGCCATCTCTCCTCTAACTTCTATAACATGTCTCTCCTCCATGTTATACCCTCTCTCCTCAAAAACCAACTGTTGGAGAAGTGTTAATAGTATGTAATTACAGGAAGTTAATTAGGATTTGGTTTTAATGACATGATAGGCACAACATAACAACTATCTATCTCACTTCGCACTATAAATTAGGGAAATGATAATGTATACTAGCTTTTACATAATTCAATAGAAACAGCCTCTTACATAAAGTGTAGGGTAAGGTTGCATACATTAGATCGTTGAAACGAACCAATTTTCAAGTTTATTAAACATTATGTTTAATTATATTTTGGGAGTGTTAATAAACCAAATCAAAGTGGAAGGATCATTTGTATATATAAGCAACTTGGTTTTTTTTGGAAGAAAGGGTTAAATTGGAGAGTCCAGTGATTGTTTTGTACTTTCCCCAAACGTAATTTCATATAGCAGAGGGGGTGGTGCAGAACACACACAAACACATTTGTGTATGTGTGTGTGTGTGTTCTTGCCTGATTTTCTAGGGAGAAAAGAGGGGAGAAGAAGCAAATCGAAATCTGATTTTTTGCATGAAGAAACAGTTGTTTTAGTTGTAATCATCCTTCTCCAAGCTTCAAGTAATCAGAGTACTAAGGTTGAAGATCAACCGGGTTCGTCTAGCATTAAGGTAAGTGTTTTACACTTACTTAGCAATTGGTATGTAGTATAGTATATATGTTATGCTATTTGTTTATGTGATTGGTGGCATATGAGTTTATAACTTACACATGATTGGGATGCGTAGTTATGTTTTTGGGTTTGCGTACATGAATCTTTTGAGTTTGTGTTTTCATGATTCATTGATGTGTGTGTTTGTTTGCAAACATTTGGAATGTGGAGACATAGTCCTCATGTGAGTTTTGAGGACGTGTTCTTCATGGGTGATTATGTGGAGACATGTTTCTCATAGGTGTATCTTGAGGCTTCACCTCATGGGTGATTATGTGGAGACATGTCTCTGATGGGTGTTTTGAGGGCATGATATTCATGGGTGTATCTAGAGGCTTGACCTCGTGCGTGATTATGTGGAGACATGTCTCTCATGGGTGTTTTGAGGGCATGATCTTCATGGGTGTACTTGAGACTAGATCTCATGGGTGCTTTGAGACTTGTTCTCATTTGTGTGGTTATGATTGAAATCCCTTAAATGTTGTGTGTTTGCATTGGAATTTATCTTTGGTTTACATGTATATGTAGTTTTATACATGCATTATAGATGACTTAAATCCATTAAATGTTGTGTGTTTACATTTTGATTTGTTTTTATGTGGGTAAGACATGTATTGGTGTTGTACATGCAATGGGGTGACTTAAATCCCTTAGAATGTGGTGTGTTACATTTGGGATTGTTTTGGTTTGGGTAAGACATGTGTAGGTTCACACATGCACTAAAGATGATTTAGAATCCCTTAAATGTTGTGTGATTGCATTTGGGATTCAATTATGATTTAGGTATGACATGTATAGGTATGAATACATGTTACCGAGAAAAGCCGAATACTTCAAATAAGCATATCTCGGGCTAGGAAATGAGTTACGAAAACCATAATATATGAAACATTTGTGCCTCGACGAGAGGAATATGAGAAAGGCAATAGGCTGCAGGTGTGGCGTATCATACGCTATACCCGGCGTATAATACGTTGGGGGAGGTAAAGTGTAACACCAGACCAATTCCGAGGTCCTAATTTGCCAATATTTGAACCTTAGGGGTTGGATTTGCCAAGTCCCCAAAGTTCAAAGGTTAAACTTGAAAAATAATGAAAATGGGTTGGTAGCGGACCGCTACCAAGTCCCCTAACGGTCCGCTAAGACCGTAAGTTCCTGGAGGTCCGCTAGACCTGATCCGCCAGGGTTGAAATGTTGGGTGGCGGACCGCCACCATACCGGTAACGGTCCGCTAGCCGCAATCCAGCCGCAAATTTTGATACTGCCATGTGTCTGATGACTCACCTGGAGAATCCGACGCGTGTCATCGTGGCGGACCGCCACTCCTTCCCTTAACGGTCCGCTAGCCGCAAAACAAGGAAAGGTCCAATCAATACAAGACGCGTAAGGCTGACGCAAACCCTGGGCGGTAGCGGACCGCTACCACCCTGGCTAACGGTCCGCTACGGGCTGTGTCGAGCAACTATAAATGGATTACTTCGGCAGACCATTTCAACACATCCCAATTCAGTTTCAACTGCTCCCAACTTCCTGGACCAGCTCTACACCGGTTTGTGTGCCTCCGTTCCGGTAATTTACCTGACTTTCGCTTATTTTCCGCACTTTCGCTTATTTTCGAACTCGTGCGTTAAGATACTAACTTGAATTAGAACTTTCATTAAGGTTTACACTAGCCCTCACGGACTACCCCTGAGATGAGATCAAGCTATTGTTGAGGTGAATATGTTTATCTGTCTTTATCTTCAAAACTTTAAAAGTTTTACGTTTACAAAATGGCAATACTTGTATTCAAAAGTTTGATGCATAAGGGCGTCTACGTAAAACATTCAGGCCATAAGTATACGTAAAACTTGATCAAGGGATATACGCTTTATGGGTGAAATTCCCATATTGGGGCTGGTAATTGTCTGTAACCGGATGTAAGACGGGGTCTCAGTTAAGGGACATCAGGGTAAGTAAGTCTGCAAATGCCAGCAGTCCTTTTACAGAAATTATTGGTGTATACCGTGGTTGTATACTCAGATGAAATAGTTCTGCTGAATGGTAGATTGTACCCGCATTATGATTAAATGTTTTAATACTGTAATTGCCAACAAACTGAGTCCTGATGGACATATTCACCAGCGTTCACGCTGATGTTTTATTTTTCAAAATATTTTCAGGTAATCAATGATTATCTATAAGACTAGTCTTATAGGATAGTCTTGGGGATAAATGTATACATAAGAGATTTTGAAAGGGTTATGTGCTACTAGCATGGGCGAAGCTTTCTTCCCCCCCCCCCCCCCGTTTTTTCGCTCAGTAGTGTTAATTTATACGTATTCGGTCGATTTTTCGCTCAATAGTGTTAATTTATACGTATCCGTCGAAAATTTTATAGTTCCGGCTCCCCTGATAGGAAAAAAAATCCCGCCCCCCCTGCGTTTTTCTTCAAGCTTCGCCACTGGCTACTAGCATGGAGATAACTCTATAGTAATAAAAACAAGAGGAGATGTTAGGAAGATGTATTCCTAGACATGGATACTCCCTTGTTATACACATGGTTAGGTGCCGGAAGGTAAAACCCATAGATACCGATGCTTGTATAGCTTGGTATTGGACAGGGTTAACTCCCCAGGCACAGACCAACTACTTTGTGTCTCTAGTTTTACCCTGCTTATGCAGGTGACATGTAAATGGTCGTGGACCATGGTTTTTATGTACCGAAAATGGGTATTTAAATCCCGAGTGAAATAAAATGATGTTTATTTATCCCCGGATTTAGAAAATATACAATATCAACCCTTGGGTTGAGGTTAATTACAAGTTCGATCCGAAAGTATTTCCGTTGCTAAACTAACTCTGATTTCATAAATAAAATAAGATTGGAGGTATCAATCTGGTCGCACGCCCGGGGTGTCCTGAAATCGGGGTGTGACAAGTTGGTATCAGAGCCCAAGGTTTTAGCAAATTAGATACTAGCTTAGTATCTAAGCTTTAACCATGGTTTAAATTATTATACCTCAAGATTAAGATAAGGATACTGGATTTAGTATCTAAGTTTTGATCAACATGAAGACATATACTTATTAAGGTAGTTACTAATACTTAAAGATTTCAGGATGTCTGGAGAACATAGCCTTCCTAATTACGATCCTAATCGTCCGATCATGTCTATGCATCTCAGATGATGCCAATCACATTTCCTGATTGAGTAAAGGATTATGAATGAGATTTCAGTTACAAGTTCATCCTTGATTAGGTAATAAAAATCTAATTAATCACAGGTAGTGGGTCGTTTAAGTGTTCTCAACGTAAAGCCGGTTAAAGTTTTGTACGAAAATATCCCAGTAGCGAGTTTGGAGTTAACATGGCCGAATCCGGTGGTTGCGGGGGTTCAAACCGATGACTGGAAAGGGAAGGGGAAACTTTGGGGGTTTGGCAGAACAGGTCCCTCATGATCCAGCTTGTTATTATTTTATGTGAAAACCTTAGTTAATTAGAAACAAAGTTTCAGAATTAACCATTTGAACCCTGAACTTTATCACATAAAATTTTATTAAACCTTATATATATATTTTTTTTAAATCTAATAAATTATTATAATTAAATGTAATAAATATAAAATGTAATTTATTTTACAATATAAATTCTAAATTTGGCTATAGAATTTATAATTTAATATTTGTAAGTTATATACTTACAAGATATATATATATATTTATGGGTTTAGAAATAACCTAGCATTTATATATATTTATTTCATAGAATGGTAACAATTATTTACATAATATCTTTCATAAATATTCATTACTTTTGAGTTTAGAAATAAATGCCTTCAATTGTATGTAAACTCATGAAATTGATTAGGTAAGTAGGATCATTTATTGAGGTGGATTGATGCAAATCATATGAAAATGAAATTACAAGCGCCAGAAAAAGTAAAAATATAGGCCGGAATTTCCTAGGGATTACAGTCTCCCCTACTTTAGAAAATTTCGTCCCGAAATTATTTAGGAGAAGGGTCCAAGGAAGAGACAGGTGTTTGGATTCTCAACTAGTTTTGCATTTCGGTTTAAGGGGTATAGTTGATGACAAGCTTTAGGTCAGGTCATCGTGTCAGGTATGGATGGTGGTAGTGGATTTTGTTTGAGTGGAAATAAGGAGAAGATTGTCCTAGAATGATTTTGGACTCAAATGATGGGATGCATCACTTGTAATGAGAATCATGGGAATTTTAAGATCTAAACTTGTTTAGGATATAGTCTAAGATGCTCGAGTAATGTCACTCGATAAGGATTTCACAACTATTGGTCAAGGTCAAAGTATTTGGAAATCCTACGTGATACGGCAACGTTACTTCTGAAAATATGATAGGAGCATTTATATATATATATATATATATATATATATATATATATATAGGACATACCAGTGGTATATCAATTATGCCTTTATCATATCCCCTTAGTTTCGTTACTATATATCACCCTAAATTTTATGTCATCGCACACGACAGAATTTACTACGTTTTCCATGCGCTGATTTTTATAATTTTGTGTGCACCCGTAATTACTCAAATCGTCGTATGGTTGATAAGCGACCACAGTTTATGCATTAAAGGGTGTAACATATTATATTTATGTAAATTAACATGTGTAATACAAAGGTTTTGTGTAGCCGTGCATGTGCAGGTGTTGGAAGCTTAAAGTGTGATTTTGGAAGATATTAGGCGAGAGATGCAAGAGTCGGAAGAGACACGGAGAAAACGGGGCAAAATGCAGGTCCAGCGTAAGCCTACGCCTACTGGCGTAAGCCTACGCCACCGGCGTAAGCTTACGCCCTTACAGCGTAGGCCTACGCCTAAGTAATTTCTTCACAGTAGGCATCAGGGGACCGGCGTAGGCCTACGCCCTCCCAGCGTAAGCCTACGCTGGTTACGTTTTCTGGACGTGAATTTTTGGGAAACAACCGATTTTTAGGTTTAATTGGGGGTTTCTTCCCCAAAAGTTCAGATCCATCTTTTGCTACACACTCCTAGGGCGATTTTGGAGGATTCGAACATCCACTTAAAGATTGAAGATGATCTCCATCACCATGAGCGAGTAATTCACTTGTGGCTTCCTCCAGGCGGACGGTTCATATAGGTTTCATGTTTTGATTCAGTTTATTTATGTTTTTGGATCTATTTAGTTTCTGACAATAATTGAGTAGATTGATGTATTAGTTATGTTAAACAGTTTATTTGAGTGCTTTGAGTTTGCTTGCTTTACGATCTTGTTCGGTTGATGACAAAACCCTAGTAGCAGGGTCGGGTGACTAAAGGGGGTAACTTGACATTCATAAATTGGGTGATTGAATTATACTAGTTTGTGACGGAACTGGTTGTATAGGTTGCTGACAACAGCTTGTCTTCAATTACTATTTTAACTGATTTTCCAACACTATGTCTATGTGGTGTCCAATTAAATAACTGAGTTTTGCATAAACCTAGAATCTTAAGTTTGGAGGAGGTTGCATTTTTTATTTGATATGTGTCTTCATTCTAACTATCAAACTAAGCAATTCCACTAACCACTGATTCCTCGTGGATACGATACTCTTCTTACCCTTACTAGTTAAGTGTTTAAGGATTGTTTTTGACCGACCTAACGACATCGATCAAAATAGCGCCGTTGCCAGGGAATCGGTGCGCTTAGTTCTATTGCTTTAGTTTATTATCTTTGGTTGATTTTAATTCTTATCAAAACCCAAAAAAAAAAGATTTTCTTTACTTCTGTTTTTATTTTTTGTTTATTTTGTTTATTTCTTTGTTCAGAGCTACTCGGTTATGCTACGTGTGCAGGTTGACATGGACAGTAATTATTATGGTGACCAAGACTACTATGAACCATGCAACAACTGTGGCATCACTGGCCACTGGGCACAAGATTGCCCAAGATACAATCAATGTGGTGGTGGTCCTGAGTACCCAAACTATCAGGAAAATTATAATCAAGACTACCACCCGAGCGGACCACCTGAACAAGATAACTATCAATCTGAACTGGAGGTCATCCGGTCAGATATGAAGGAGATGGCCAAAGTGGTACAAGCAGTGGTGCAGCAACAGGAAAGCCAGGCAAAAGCTCATCAAGCTTTGATAGATCTTGTTTCCCACTTAGTTGGGGTAGTTGCAAGCATCATCAAAGAAGTAGGTAAGCCTTGCAGTGCACATCAATCCTCAGATTCTCAAACCACAAACAGTGCACACCTAAATGATGTAAGTTTTCAACCCTCATCTGATTTCTTTGATGTTGAACATACTCCACCACTGGTAGTAGAGAAAGTGGTGGAGTACAGTGAGTCTGAATCTGATCATAATCAGGATTTAATTTCACAAAATAATCTGAAAAATAAAAATGTGAATAAATCTCTGAAAATTCCATTCCCTTCGGCTTTGCTCCCACCAGTGTTAAGTGAACGGGATCCAACACAAGATGAAAGATAGGAGAAATTTGAAAATCATAATATTAATCTATCATTTTTGAAAGAACTTAAAGAAAATCCTGATAGTGTTGAGTGCTTGAAAGGTTTGAGTACCCGTAAACGACGGCACAAATGTCCAGAACAAGTAAAGCTAAGTGTTAGTGTGAATGATGTGTTTACGGGTACCTTTCCCCCAAAACTCCAAGATCCAGGGACACCTATTATTTCTATACATATAGGTGAAATTAAACTGGATAGAGCATTGCTGGATCTTGGAGCATCTATCTGTATGATCAGCACGATTTTGGTCCATTGCAGAGAGTTAACACCACCGTGGTGTTGGCTGATCAGACTCCCGCACATCCTCGGGGGATTGTAAAGGATGTGATTGTGAAGGTAGGAGAGTTTTATTACCCAGTGGATTTCTTAGTGTTGGATTGTGTCAAGAACACAGAGCCAACTATTATTTTGGGTAGACCGTTCTTGGCCACTACTCAGGCAAATATTAACTGTGCTGAGGGAACGGTAAGGATGAGGTTTGGGGCTCAGAAAATGAGTCTTAAAATATTTTCAAACTTGCCAACCCCGAAAGCTAACAAATGTGGATCACCTGAAAAGGTGAATCACATAGTCGAGAATGCTTGTGTTGTGTTTGACAAGTCAGCTGAGATGAAGAATGGTGAGACTCCAGACAATGGGAAGAAAAGGGTCAGAAAGAGAAAGAGGGAAGGGAAGAAACCGCGAGTTCATGATGTAGATCAAGAACTCTTTTCTCTGTTTATGAAGGCTTGGAGAAAAGTGGATGATGAGAGGAATTTAAGTGTGGGGAAGGAGGACTGCAAGTATCCTACCCGACCACCATGACCGAAGTAAGGTACACTGCGTCGGGCTGAGGACGTTAAACTTAGCACTCTTAGGAGGTAGCCTAAGGTATGTTTTACATTCATGTCTAGTTAAATGAACTTTGCGGGTGTGTTCAATAGAAACCCTCACGAGACTCAACTCGTCCACTCGGGCTACCGAGGGGTTTAAAAGGCTTGATGCATATGCTAAATGCATCCGTGATTCCTACGAAAGTGAGTTAGGAAATTATTTCTTTGTTTTCTTTGTTTTGTGTGTGAACCGGCCAAGTGTGGGGAATTTTCATGGGTTGTCAAGTGAGTGTGCGTGTTTTCAAATGAATGCTAGCCCGTTTGTAGAGTTTTAGAGGTGTGTTTTTTTGGTTTATATCAAGTCAGTTTTATGTTGTTATACATTGAGTCAGTTTGATGCTTTTGGGTTTGTTTCGAGTTTAATTTTTTCAGGTTTGGATTGATCCACCCGTACTCAGTCTCCATTCGGGTGGTGATGGTTCGAGTTTGATTTTCATGTAAAAGGCAACCCAATAACAGATTTTGATGGCGATCGCGAAGAAAATGCTATACGATCGTATGAGTTTGGATTGAAGACAGTTACAGCTTGTAACTAGCTAAGTACTTTCCAATTCTTTATATAGTTTTATTTTTGCATATTTATTTTCATCGTCTCTCATCCTACATTGGGGGCAATGTAGAGTTTAAGTGTGGGGATGGGAGACTGAGTTTGTATAGAAAAAAAATATATATATATATAAAAATTGAAAAATCCATAAAAATTTAAAAATTTTCAAAAATGTCCTTGGATCAGAATTTTTGTAACTAAATGGAAAATGATAGATATAATTGGAAACTTTGCTTGTGTGATTACATTGAATAATAAATAGAAAACGCGTTTGATTTGTAATGTTTTGGTAGGCCCAACCGATCTAAAGAGCTTAAATATCCTGATATTGTATCTAGGGTTAATTGACAATTAATTCAGGATGTCTTGTGGGTTCTTATCTTAGGGGCTTCGACAAGGTTGAAACTGTCATCATAGGGTGATAGGTACCACTATAAGCAAAAATTTATAAGTTTTTAAAATTACTTGGCACACCACTTTCTTTTTATGAAAATAAATCCGAAAATTGGTGACGCCCGCAATCCATAATCCATCTTGCATGAGCTTAATTAAACAAAATTGAGAGCTTGAGTTCAGCCTACGTGTTTCCCTTCGGGATGGTGACTTGAAGGATACACCCATGGGCAGGACTTAAGTGATCAATATTGAATGACTAAGTTAGGAGTACGTGTTTCCCTTCGGGATGGTGACTTGAAGGATACACCCATGCTCCGAAGCTTATGTATTTCATGGCTTAAGAACTGCAGTCTACGTGTCATATATCGTGTTCCAGCGTGATTGAAACACCACTGGGTTAGGTTCATTCATAAAATAATAATAAAATCTAAAAACATGCACCCATCGATCCATAATTCCATAATTTTCAAAAACATATAAATTGGTGTTTATAATGGTGGGAAATCTATAAGGTTTAACCCGTGCCTAAACATGACTTTGAGATGGAATTAAACTAAGTTGTAGCTTCCTAAATGTGAGACCCATAGAGAAACGGTTGCTTGGTAATAAATAGGATAGTAGATCACAGAATCGGGGGCTCAATAGATCGGTGGTTGGGTTTAGTCGGATAGAAATACCAATTGTTACAGTCAATGCGTGATTATGTTTTAATTGTATGAGACTATGAGAGCATGTTTCAATTATGATTCCATTGCATAATTCTTTTTCGGGACGCAAAAGAGTAAGTGTGGGGATGTGATAAGCGACCACAGTTTATGCATTAAAGGGTGTAACATATTATATTTATGTAAATTAACATGTGTAATACAAAGGTTTTGTGTAGCCGTGCATGTGCAGGTGTTGGAAGCTTAAAGTGTGATTTTGGAAGATATTAGGCGAGAGATGCAAGAGTCGGAAGAGACACGGAGAAAACGGGGCAAAATGCAGGTCCAGCGTAAGCCTACGCCTACTGGCGTAAGCCTACGCCACCAGCGTAAGCTTACGCCCTTACAGCGTAGGCCTACGCCTAAGTAATTTCTTCACAGCAGGCATCAGGGGATCGGCGTAGGCCTACGCCTTCCCAGCGTAAGCCTACGCTGGTTACGTTTTCTGGGCGCGAATTTTCGGGAAACAGTCGATTTTTAGGTTTAATTGGGGGTTTCTTCCCCAAAAGTTCAGATCCATCTTTTGCTACACACTCCTAGGGCGATTTTAGAGGATTCGAACATCCACTTGAAGATTGAAGATGATCTCCATCACCATGAGCGAGTAATTCACTTGTGGCTTCCTCCAGGCGGACGATTGGCATTCATAAATTGGGTGATTGAATTATACTGGTTTGTGACGGAACTGGTTGTATAGGTTGCTGACAACAGCCTGTCTTCAATTACTATTTTAACTGATTTTCCAACACTATGTCTATGTGGTGTCCAATTAAATAACTGAGTTTTGCATAAACCTAGAATCTGAAGTTTGGAGGAGGTTGCATTTTTATTTGATATGTGTCTTCATTCTAACTATCAAACTAAGCAATTCCACTAACCACTGATTCCTCGTGGATACGATACTCTTCTTACCCTTACTAGTTAAGTGTTTAAGGATTGTTTTTGACCGACCTAACGACATCGATCAATGGTCCATATAGATCATTCTATTGCGTGTGGATACAGAGGTGGGGGAAACACCAAAATATTTAGTTTATTATTGTTTTCATGTATGAGTTGCTAATAAGTAATTGTATGTCTAGATGGTAAAGTCAATCAGGGAGTAAAGACTAACAAGGTGGCACAACCCCATACACGGGTGCCCTAAATAGATGGCATACCCTCCAGGTTATCCATAAAGTTTATAGCTCTCTCGTGTTTGAACAAGAATACGTCAACCACGAGTAGCTCAAAGTTTATACTATCAAGTATAATGGATAAAGTGAATGATCATGCCTCATATATATAGTGGGCAATTAATTGTAAACAATGTAAACATTCTAGTTTCGTGTGTATGTACGCACTCAAGTTTCATGTATGGCGTAAATAATACAATACTATGTATATTGTAATTAACCAAGTATCACGTATCGTGTGATCAATCTAGTGTCATGCATGTTGCAAGTAATCAAGTTCCGTCTATAATGTGATCAACCTGATATCATGTATATTGTAAACACCCAAGTATATGTATCATGTATATTGCAAACGAGTAAGTTTCAAGTGTGATGTGAACAATCTAGTATCATGCATATTGCAAAGATCCAAGTTTCGTGTATAATGTGACTAATTAAGTTTCGTCTATGATGTAAACAAATCAGTTTTCACGTGCAATTTGAACGTTCGTATGTAAGTAATCGTCTCTCATGAGTAACGTAAGCTATCAAATTTCGTAGGTGATCGAGTTTTGCAGCCAAGCATGTTGCTTGACATTCATGTATCATGTAGGTAGTTGGGTTTTAAGTTTTTTTTTTTTGTTTTTTTTTTGAGGTTTATATGGGTGGTTAACGTTTACACGAAATGATTCATCTACTTAAAGTGACTAGTAAGCTCATACATTCCCGAAGATGCAAGGTGATGGGAAAGTTTTGCAGGTAATCAGCATAATGTGTACATGAATATCTAATTTGTGCTTTTTGTTTGTAAATAAACAGGTAATTGAAATTTGTACTCTTGTTTGTAAATTAATACATAAGTGGAATAATAATTTGAGCGGATGGATAATTGCATAAATAAAAACCTTTTAATTCGATTATCATAAAGCAAATGTTTCAAAAGATAAGAATGGCCTTATTATTTAATAAATAAGCCCAAAATTTAAATAATAATTAGTTTAGCGAAATAAAAAGTCATAATAAAATAGTTAATCAAGTCATCATAAAAAGGATGAAATACTTGTTATTACTTTTATAAAACCATTGGTACAAGACTAGTATAAAATTTCTTTACGAGGTAAAGGGGTTTTGTAAATAGTTTATACTCTAGATAAAATCTATAAATCAAGAGTTTGATAAAGGTTTTGTTTGAACAAAATAACTATATTAGTTAAATCGGGGAACTAACAAGATAATTAGTTTACAAAGAAGGTTGAGATGTCAATCATTTAAGGAGAATTAAAATAATAACATTTATATTTGGGTACAGGATATGGGGTTTCAATTTAAGTTTTTTAAGAAGACGCGAAATAGGGTATCGAACTAACATCTCAGATAGCTTTCCACCAGGAAGCAGACGAGTACCAAGACGAACATCGTTGTAGTTATTCGTATTGCAAACCGGGCGTCAGCCCTAGTTATTTTCGTATGTGCATCAAGTATTCCCTGGTCTCCACTCCTTGCCTCATAAACTCTGCGGTCCTTATATATAGGTGAGCGGTATCAGGTGGAACTCCTAAGGCACTGGTAGGTTCCTTGTCTTGTCCTCCTCCTAGATCTAGATGGTATGGGTTATGTGTTAAATAAGGGTCTCTCGGAGGTGATTCAACTTCTCGGAGTCTCAAGTCTGCTCCTAAGTCAATCTGCTCTGCATTCAAACATAGATCTGGCAGCTATTCATACTAGTGACTGGTTGTCTGGTGATGGGGACCCAAAGTATTCCTCTTGTGTTGACTAATCATAACAACGAATTCTTATAATAATATATCAGGAGTAACACTTGACCTATAAGTAGTGTACCCACGGAAAGGATTCCCAGGAAAGAGAGGTGGGTCACAAGGGACACACTGAAGTACTCATTCTTTCCTTAGTCAGAATCTTTCATGGACTTACACCCACTCTTCCAGCCATCATGTACAAGTGATATTATTATTTGAACTCATGGTTATGGTGAGAATCGTTAAGGGTTGTGTCTTGTGGCTCAAGGGTGTGCTTCACCTATTGAAGCAGTACAGGCTAAGGGTTTAAATCATTTGCAAATGATAATAAGGGTGATAAAATTTCCAAGGTATAAGGATGAAGAGGTATAGTTGACTTAAATATTATTAAGCGTAAGTATAAGGTTTAGACTTATGTACGAAATTATAATAATTAAGCGGATGATGTTTAGATTACATTCATCTGGCGTATAGCCGAATGGATGCTATGACAAATCAAAGTGATTCAAGTTCTTATACTTTCAAGAAGACATGATTTAGCCTATAGGTGAATACTCACTTCGAGAATTCCCAGGAAAGCATACGGATCCTTCGGTTGATTTGGATTTATATGAAATGCTTTCCTAGACAGAAGACCCAGAGTACAGGCATTCACCCTTCCGGATTGCACATGTTCTCTACTAATTTTGAGAACCCAAAACTTTGACGGGATTTGAAAATTTTAATAGGTATTGGATCTAAGAGTTTAAATCTTTTCATGAGTGAATAGTGATGATGTGTAAAGATGGAAGTGTGTATGTCAAAACTTAGGATAGCAACTAGTGATATCAAATAGGTATTGCGCAGGCAGTTTAAATAGTGTAACAAATTAGGTATTATAGTAGTAGCAGTTTTTGTGAACATGTAGGTTATCAAGTAATAAAGTACTTAAGAAAAAAAAATCGTATTGTATCATGCAATGTAATAAACCAGATAATATGTAAGATACTTACATAAGGGTATCCTAAGGTTATAGGCTATAGTCTAGTAATATGTTTCAAGTAATCCATATAGTTTCAAATAATTCCATGTAGTCCTTAGAATGTTGTAGTTCATGTAATTATATCATGTAAACAGAAATAGATAGATGTAGGTAAGTATGTGTATAAATGAGTATAAAGTGGAGTTCCTAATAAAAGACATGAGTTAAACTCATGTTTTGGGGACTCCTAGGTTATAGTCTAGGTCATGTGTGTCTAATAACCTAATTCCCTATAACCATGGCTCTGATACCAATCTGTCACACCCCGACCGGCGGCGGATTATACGCCGGGGCTGACACGATTGTTCATAAGCACATGATCATCTATTATTAAATGACAATATTTATTCATCAACTTAAAATCATCCGTTACATAGGAAATGGAAAACGAAACGTTCAAAACATAACATAATTTGAATTTAATCTTTACTAAAGCTAGGTCCAAAGTCCTAAGTGATCAAGTAGTGTCCTCAAACTTGTGCACCTGAAACATGTGAGTAAATGTCAACTATAAGTAGTTGGTGAGTAACATAGGTTTTGACACCAAACAAAAGTTAAGTGTAAGTTTACAATTCAATATGTTCAAAGCGCGTCTAGAGCATAAATGTGAAAACATGCAGGGTTCCAAGCGTACAATCAAGCCATGTTATATGTACGCACAATCCCTCGGATTGCGTGGAGTTCTAAATGTAAACACTAACCCGCCAAGGTTCGTGTTAAGTAATGTATCGGATTCCCGTATAAATGATCATAAAAGGTACTACCTTAGGCTTGCCACGCAAGTTAATGATTGTACTAACATGAACACACGTTTTGGTCGCCAAGCAGTTTAAGACATAAAGCATAAAGACCAAGGCATAAGAACACAGGGTATTGAATTGTGTAAATAATGTAATTGTAGACATGTTTCACCCCAAAAATATAAAAATGAAAAAAGGGGCTATGTAAACTCACTTGTATTGAAGATAGAAGTTATAAGATTTGGTAAGATGAAAGTGTATTGTAAGGGTTTCTCACAACAAACCTACATAGGTAATTTGCATTCTAAGTTCAAGGTAAGTTAAATAAGATCATGAAATTCTAGGGTTTTAGGGTTTGGGTCGACGATGGACTTGCTTGGTTGTTTTGTAAAAATATATAATATTTTGAAAAGAATAGTTTAGTAAATCATTTGATTTATGTAATTATTCTAAAGATATTAAATAAAATAGTGCATTAGGATTTATTTATAAGACCATTTTATAAATAGTTTGTGAAATGAAAAGTTAAATCAATTAATTTATGTATTTAAAATACATAATAGTTAAGGTAAATAAAATGGTTCATTGTTAATAAATTTAAATGAAATGATTAGTTAATGAAATAAATTTGGCTAGTTAATTTATTAGCAAATTCATTATAAATGAGTTATAACAAAATTAAATATAATTAATGGATTTTTGATAAAAGAATCATTTAACATAACTATTTGAATATTTATAAGTTCAAAAATAATTATTCTTACAAGAATAATTATTTATAAACGTGTAAGAATGTAAAATGCCTAAACATTTAATTTAAAATTTGTGTAATTCCATTATAAATAAATACATAATAAATGTGTTTCAAACAAAGTCATCTTTATTACTTATTTATAAATCTAAAATGTTTATAATGTGTTTTTAATTAAAACAAAATAAATAAGCATTTTTTTATAAATTCAGTTTTCATAAAACTTTGAGAATACATTTGTAGAATTTTATAAAATTAAATTTAGAATTTTTTTTATTGAGACATGGTTGTTGAAAATGATAAAGCAATTACTTTTGGAATAAAAAGGGTGGCCGGGACTTGAACCCGCGCCCTCTGTCGGGTCAACGCACACAAACACACTAAACCATCAGACCAGGGCACGAAGCCATGTCTGAATTAGTTTTGTTTTGTTTAAAACACGTAGGCCCAAACAATCATCGTCTCCAATAAGATCCCGTAACCCTAGCTCCCCATATCGCCTGATCAGGCTAATGATCGAAGCCCGAACCATGGGGCTTTTGATCACTGTGTTAATACGAAACCAACGACCTAAAATGTACCTGAAACAAATACGTAAATGAAGAGAATGGGTAGTCGGAGCAGGCTCGTGTTCGTCTGCTGAAGTTCGAGATTCAAAGGTGGATTTGGACACCATTTAGAGTGTAGAAAGTTTGTAGTGGTTTCGTTGATTGTTGTGAGCCCCTATTTATAGTCAATTTTGCACGACATTGATTGATTGAGTAAAGGATTATGAATGAGAGTTTCGGTTACAAGTTTATCCTTGATTAGGTAATAAAAATCTAATTAATCACAGGTAGTGGGTCGTTTAAGTGTTCTCAACGTAAAGCCGGTTAAAGTTTTGTACGAAAATATCCCAGTAGCGAGTTTGGAGTTAACATGGCCGAATCCGGTGGTTGCGGGGGTTCAAACCGATGACTGGAAAGGGAAGGGGAAACTTTGGGGGTTTGGCAGAACAGGTCCCTCATGATCCAGCTTGTTATTATTTTATGTGAAAACCTTAGTTTTAATTAGAAACAAAGTTTCAGAATTAACCATTTGAACCCTGAACTTTATCACATAAAATTTTATTAAACCTTATATATATTATTTTTTAAAATCTAATAAATTATTATAATTAAATGTAATAAATATAAAATGTAATTTATTTTACAATATAAATTCTAAATTTGGCTATAGAATTTATAATTTAATATTTGTAAGTTATATACTTACAAGATATATATATTTATGGGTTTAGAAATAACCTAGCATTTATATATATTTATTTCATAGAATGGTAACAATTATTTACATAATATCTTTCATAAATATTCATTACTTTTGAGTTTAGAAATAAATGCCTTCAATTGTATGTAAACTCATGAAATTGATTAGGTAAGTAGGATCATTTATTGAGGTGGATTGATGCAAATCACATGAAAATGAAATTACAAGCGCCGAAAAAAGTAAAAATATAGGCCGGAATTTCCTGGGGATTACAAATGCAAGGGGTATATACTAACGAGTATAAGGACCTTGCCAATACTGTGACCGGAGGTACGTCCGAAGATGGTCAGGTGGGGGTTAGTACACCCATGAATGAAATGAATACTCTGACCGGAGGTACGTCCGAAGATGGCCAGGAGGGGGTTAGCACACCCATAAAATATACGAATGACGTGATCGGAGGTACATCCGGATATGGTCACGGGGGCGTCGAGATCCTAGGAAACTTGAACAGTAATAAGAACCTAAAGGGTTCATAATAAAATGAATGATGTTGTGTACTTACTTAGCAAAAGCTAATTCAAAAACGTTTCCAAACACTGCAGGTAAGAAGGACATGGAATAGAGCTTCCCGTGGATGAGGCCGGACGGAATGAAGAATCCCTAGAGTTTGTAATAGAATATTGTATATGTAAAACAATATTTATAAATGAAAAAAATTATCTTGGTCATTTAATGACAAGGTTTTGATAAACTGAGACCATTTTTCGCAATTATTTACTCTGATGAAATTAGAAATAAGTATGGTGTTTCAGTCGTATTGGTTGTCTCGCTTGCACAATAAGGCTGTATTGTGCCATCTTTCAAATTTGGCGGATTTAGTCCCTGGACTTGATCTTTTCAGTTTTGATGAATTTGGACCCTCAACTTTCGACAACCATTTTAACTCCTTTAGTCCATTAAACACTCTTACATAAACTTCTATTATAAATAATTACATACGCCTTCATTTGATTACCGATAAGTGGTGTGTTACAACACACACATTGATCTTGAACTGATCGAAAATGGTTTTGGTTATGAATATGGTTTGTGATGGCTTTGGTAGTAAATATGGTTTACGATGGTCCAACAATAGGAAAATGAAACCAGATACACTAAAATTAGTGTTTCAATGGCAATTTTGATTTTGAAAGCATAATTATTCGATTGGTGCATCGAAGTGAATAAATGGTAGGAGTAACTGAAATCTTTTAGATCGACGAGCTTGGCTAGTAAGAAATTGGGTTTTTCTAGTGAGTTTGTGATCATTTGGGTGTGAATTTGTTCAACTTTTTTGGTAGGGACACGTTGGTCTAAGATGATCACGAGATGTTCCTTGAGAGACTGTCGTTGGGTTTGACTACCAGGTCTTTAATGTTATGTGTTAGTAGTAGATTTTTATTAAGATTTATAACACAGTTATCAGGTTTTAAATTTATAAAATAATTATTACTTTTACTAACTACACACAATAAGCAAGCAGATCTATCACAACATAGTATTGTTTATGTAAGAACCAAATATCGAACCACGGACATGGCTTCCTTACTCAATCCCCGCGATTGCCTGACCAAAATAAAAGGTGGATAAAAAGTGTTTTAAATAAAATAAAGTAAAAAGAAAAAAAAGATAAATAGCAGTACGGAAAACTATCAATCAAACAAGATATCACTTAGGTTCGAATTCACTTGGTATAAATCAATATTTTATAAATAGGTTAATGATGTGGTTAATTTATTAGGAACGGTTCATTGGTCGGGTTTACTGTTCTAACAACCGTTGGAGTGCTAACGGGCTCCTGCGAATGTTAGTCTCCCCCTCTAGTTATTATTAGGACTAAGATTATCCAACTAACTTGGCTCCTGTTAGGGTTAACAAGTCGTATGGCTCTTTGGAAAGTTGGAATGCGGAACCACCTCCACACCACTTGATGAATGGGCAAAATCAACTAATTATGTTCTTAGAAAAAGTTGGAAGGACTACAAACCTCGACCACACAGTTTTATGAGGTTACTTTCATTATGACCACCATAATTCCGGAATTAATGTATTTTTATTGTAAATAAGTGTTTCTTCATTCTAGAGTCTTGAACACCACGGCTCTAGCTAAGAGTCCAATGCGAGCCAAAACAAAATAAGAAGAGAAATACCGATATAAAGTACAAGGTTCAGTTAAGACTTGAAATATGTTGTTGAATATCCAAACCCCAATTTATCCAAAGTTTTAGATCTATACTAACTAGGCCCTTGGTAGCATCAAGAATTTGTATAAAGACACAAACTTGAATAAGTGTTTAGGCAATATGTCTTTCTTAGAACACTCACAATATTTAAGACCTTGAAAAATCGAACATTAATATTCACGTCTTTTAAAGGTAATTATAAATAAGAAGTCTTAACAAACATAAACACATCATTTTACTAAATTAAAATATTAAATTAAACCATGGTTCATCAAAACCCAAGTGATACAAGAGAACTAGCCAAGAATGGCCATACAAATTACTACACTAACACTTGGTGATATAATCATGGAATGATCCAAGGATCAAATCAAAGCCAAAGTGAAGTGAGTATAAAATGTCTCTTAATGCTTGAACATAATTAATTAGCCTACTACAAAAGCTAGAAACTAAAAATAAACAGATAATGGAGCTAGAACAGTGGACTAGGTGCCTAAGAGAGCCCTAAGGCACCTCTAATATTTCACACTAACAAATGAGGCTTGATGGGCTATTTATAGGCCTAAAAGGTGAAAAGGTACGCTCATGCCTCCGTACACACGACCGTGCCTTGTCCTTTTGTCCTGTGTACGTCTGCAGCGAATCTCCAACTTTTCAGAGTCTGTTAGGGAAAAGCCACGACTGTGCCCCTTTGAAAGGAAAAAGGTACGGTTGTGTCTTGTCTGAAGGGCATGGTTGTGACTTTTCTGAAAGGCATGGTTGTGTCTTTTATGAAAGGAAAAAGGCACGGTTGTGCCTTGTCTGAAATGTATGGTTGTGCCTTTTTGTTAAGCATGGTTATGCCCTTTTACCACTGAGGCGTGTCTTTTATCATGTGTTGAACATCGGGGGCATGCCTTTGACTGGAATTTAAGGGGGCACGAGTGTGCTTGGCCAGATACGATCATGCCTGGCTTATGACTTCCATTTTTTCAGTAATTATCTCAAGGGAACTAATACGCACAAATTCCAATGAAATTGCCCCAAAACTACCAGAAAATGAGGTTAATTATGCATGTAAAATATGTATAATTTGCATCACATCAGTCTTCCTCTTTCATTTCCCCCAAATTGCAAATCCTAAGCTTCTCTGACGCTTCCTCTTTGTGTTCAATCGGTGATTTTCTGTGTCTTAGAGATGTTAAAGACAACACACTAGCAGATGGTGGGGCTGTGGGGGAGAAGGTGGTAGTTGTCTATGCTTTGACACGGGGGTGGGGGAGTTAACTCAAAAACTTGTTTTTTTTTCAAAGAAGGGTGGAGAGATGACGAGTGGATCAAAGGTGCCAACCATTGTGGCTGTGTCGAGCTCGTTGGCAAAAGAAGACGACAAAGCTTGTGTGTTTGTGTGGTGGTGGTGGAGGATCTGATACATCTCATGGTGGTTATATGTGGAAGGATCATGGAGAGAAACAGACTTTTAAGTTTTGAGATTGTGTTGGAGAAGATGAAGTCTTGGTGGGGCTGATGTGTCCTAAATTATACACGTTTTTCATGCATAATCATACCCATAATTGAATGGTTTTAATTCATATTCATAGCAAACGATACTTAACTACTACCTATTTGAATTTGTAGTCCAATTAATCCTCCATAACATAAAGGAAGGAAAAAACCCACCAAAATTGAGACTTTTGGATACCAGCAGCCAGGCACGATCATACCTTCCCTGAATCAAGAATGGAATAAGCTAGGAATTCAAAGAAAGTCAACCTTCCTTGAGGCACTGCTCCCTAAGGCACGCCCGTGCCTAGGAAAGTTGAAGATTCGTCTACAGTACCTTTGTACTTTTGTACCAAGGCATGACCGTGCACCCATAGGCACGAGTGTGCCTCCCCCTCTTTATTTATTGTATACCCTAAAGCAGATCCATCAGAACAAGAACGATTGAAGAACATGCTCTTTACATATGTGTAAAGTCATGTGAAAATTGACTTTACACGTGTAAATAACCCTTAAACAGAGAAAAAAAAGTAGACAGTTTGCATATATAAACATACATGAATAAAAACCTATTTACATATGTGTAAAATCAGTTTACGAATCAAATACACATGTGTAATAACTAAATAAACATGTGTAAAACCCATATACATAAATCACAAAACAATTCTATATCCAAACAACCAAATATCTTTACATGACAAAAATGACATGGATTCACTTAAAAAACAGAAAAAGACATAATCCAAAAAAAAAACAAGCTATAATAAAAAAGGAGGTGGAACCTTAACTTCACAAACCTCAACTTCAACTTCATCTTAGATTGTGATTTGAGTTGCATATCGATTATGTTTAAAAACGTAAACTGAAATTTGGTAAATACCTAAATGACGTAAAATTTCAGATCGATCAATTTATGTCATTTAAGTATTTACCAAGTTTTAGTTTACGTCCTTAAACTAAGGTAATTACAGGTTTTGTCATTTATGTTTAGAAAAGTTTGCACGTTTCATCATTTCCACTAATGCCCGTTAATTTTTCCTGTTAAATACGATCATGTGCAAAGTAGGGGTGTAAACGAGCTAAGCCGGCTCGCGAGCTACTCGGGATCGGCTCGTTAAAAACTCGAGCCGAGCCCGAGCTCGAGCCTAAAAATAAGCTTGTTTAATAAACGAGCCCGAGCTTCACTTATCGAGCTCAAGCTGGCTCACGAGCCTAAACGAGCCTATTATTTATATAAATTTTTAATTAACATATTAAATATATATATATATATATATTATAATTAATATATATAAAATTATGATAAAAATAACTAAATAATACAAATTATGTTATATATAAAAATTATAATAAAAATAATTAAAATTATATATAAATTAATTAATAAATAATAAACCCCTAATGCAAAGTACATGAGTGTGTTTTGGTCTTTTTACCCTATAAGAACTATTTTTGTAATTTACTAAATAAAAAGGATCATTATATATATACTTAAATAATAATAAAAAAATAATCACATATCTAATCTTTTATATTCTCCCTCTACTAACTCTCTCTACACAACCCACAATCCTAAAACTACGCCTGAAACCGCCACCACCATCACTGAACTGCCACCACCACTGCTTGAAATCGACATCGTCGTCTGAATCCCACCACCATCGCTTGAAACCGCCACCATCGTCTTAACCCCGCCACCATCGTTTGAACCCCACCACCTCACCTGAAACCGCCACCATCATCTGAACCGCCACTTCTATCAAAGAGTTGATGGTCGTTTGGATCTTTCAATACCCCTTCGTCACCTCCATCCCCTCTTCGTCACCTCCATATCCAAACCAAAACCCTAATGGCTTTTACTATTCAAACAAACCCCAACCTAAGAACTTGAACTCCAAAACGTATCCCAAAAGAAAAAAAAGGTTACTGCCTTTGACTTTGCTTCGTGAATGGGACGAGAAAAGAAAAGTGAATTAAGAGAAACAAATCATTATTCTATTGCATTTACGATTACAATAATTCTTAAATAACCAAAAAACAATCCTATCCTAAACATACTCAAACCTTAATGATAAACCAAAACAACCTAAAACATATCTTAACCTACTAGATAAATACCAAATTATTAATAAAATAAACATTAGACTCATACTAGGACTAATACCCTTGACCCAATTTTCAACTAAACCTCCTAGACAATTAGACTATGACAAGATTAACCCAACAATCACCCCCCTAATCTTGTCATGCATTTCTCTTCGAAATAAAGTTGGTCCATTGTCTTCTTCATACCGCGCCAAGTTAGCCTCTTCCTTCTTTCCTCGTTTTGGGCACTCATTCGCAAAGTGACCAAACTCACCGCACTTGAAACATTTAACGTGGCTCTTATCTCATTGGACCCATTCACCGTCTCCCATGAATGTCTTCTCCTTTATCGGATCCTTTGATACGCTCCTCATATGCCTTCAATCTTCCAACGGCTTCATCAAAGAGCATCGAATCCAACTCGAAACACTGTTCAATTGAGGCCACAATTTGAAGAAAAGACTTAGGCATTGAATCAAGTAGACTTCTCACCAATTCTTTTTCTTCAATCTCTTGTCTGAGACTCCTCGCCTTTGAAGCTAACCCGGTAAGTTTATTTGCAAAATCATCAACTAACTCACCCTCCTTCATGCTTAGTCCTTCAAGTTCCCTCTTCAATGTTGCTAGCCTAGCCGTTCTCACCCGATCCACTCCTAAATACCTTGTTTTCAACCCATCCGATAATTGTTTTGCATCGGTGTAACCCGCCATTTGTAACACCATATCTTCGGGTATGGCTTGAAACAAGAAAGCAAGAGCTTGCTTTGATTTCTTTGGATCCACCGCAACTCCTAACCCCCTTGGTTTGATCGCCTCCAATATGCCATACGCATCCATAATCTACTTAACTTTGATGGCCCACACCGGGTAATTTGTAGGAGTCAGAACCGGGCACTGATATGGCATAGAACTCCCCTCTTTTGTAGCTACCATTGCCATCTTCTTCTTTACAGTTTCAATCCTTCTTGACCAATCTTGATATCCCTCTTCCCGGGTCCTAGAACTACACCATTCTTGACCACCGATCAAAGAAAAAAAAACAAGCCCGCTACCCTGCTGCTTCTATCGTTTTTCTTCTTTACCTGCTAGGCAAGACTAGATTCAAAGTCTCCTACTTTGACAAATCTTTCCCGTCCGCCTACCCGTAAATCCGATCGGATATCTTCTGCCAAAAAAAATAACCTACCCCGATTACTCCGTTTTTATGCTTGGCGGAAAGGACCGGGTCGATTGATCACACAAATTGAAGCTGTGGTAACTTTTTTTTAACAACTTCCCGGTTAGAGCTTTAACGCTCTAATACCAATTAATGGCTTTTACTATTCAAACAAACCCCAACCTAAGAACTTGAACTCCAAAACGTAACCCAAAAGAAAAAAAAGGTTATTGCCTTTGACTTTGCTTTGTGAATGGGACGAGAAAAGAAAAGTGAATTAAGAGAAACAAATCATTATTCCATTGCATTTATGATTACAATAATTCTTAAATAACCAAAAAACAATCATATCCTAAACATACTCAAACCTTAATGATAAACCAAAACAACCTAAAACATATCTTAACCTACTAGATAAATACCAAATTATTAATAAAATAAACATTAGACTCATACCAGGACTATTACCCTTGACCCAATTTTCAACTAAACCTCCTAGACAATTAGACTATGACAAGATTAACCCAACAAACCCCACCCCAATATAACATTTCATCGTCCCCATTTGTAACACCGGTGACTAGTTGAAATTGAAATCGAAAGGGAAGATGAGAAGCAACATTTGGGTCGCCGGATTTAGGGCGATTTGGTACAAAACTATTTCAGGCCAACCCATTCTTAACAAAGTCTCAATTTTGATATGTGAATTTATTTTTTGCTTGAGACCGATCCTTGTTTAGGAGAACATGGTGATGAAGAACAAGAAAGTGGAAAACAAGTGGACATCATCTTATTTTTCTTGGAATTTTGTTGATTTCTCTAATAATCATTCGACTGAATCTTGTTTGTTGTAGAAATGGGTTTTTTTGGATTGATGCTTCTGTATATTTGGGTTTCAAATCCGTTCAATTTGTGTGTTCTTAATCGATTGAAATTGGAGTATTTAGGTTGAATCCAGTTTATGTTTTTAGGTTTATGGGTGTTGAATGATTAGCCATGGTGGTGTGTGTAGACTGAGAAAATGAGGAGACGGTTGTGGTGGTCACGGAGACTGTGGTAATCTCTGGCAAAGAGGGAAGAAAGAGGGGCTAGACAGGGTTTTTTATATATTATTTAAGTAATTACGTAATAATCCTTTTTATCTAGTAAATTACAAAAACAGTCATTTTGGGTAAAAAGATCAAAATGCTCTCATGTGCTTTACACACGACCGGACTTAACAGAAAAAATTAATGGATGTTAGTGGAAAGGACGAAACGTGCAAACTTTTCCAAATATAAAGGACAAAATCTGTAATTGCTTTAGTTTAAGGACGTAAATTAAAATTTGGTAAATACCACATAAAATGTAATTTACTAAAAAAACTAGTATGATTTCAAGAAAACTGATTTATTAATTGTAAGAGCAAATTACAAATTACGTCATTTAAGTATTAACCATATTTCAGAATACGTCCTTTAACTAAGGAAATTATAGAAAACATCCTTTATGTTTAAAAAACCTTGCACGTTACGTCATTTAGACTAACATGCGTTAAATTTCATCGTTAAGTCAGGTCACGTGTCTTGCATGTGAGGGCGTTTTGGTCTTTTTACCCACAATTTCAAGTACCTAGATCTGAGAATAGGTGGAGCTTTTACAATTTTAGGGTTTTAAATTTATTTTTGTGGGTAAAAAGACCAAAATGCCCTCACATGCAAGACACGTGACCTGACTTAACGGTGAAATTTAACGCATGTTAGTCTAAAAGACGTAACGTGCAAGATTTTTTAAACATAAAGGACGTTTTCTGTAATTTCCTTAGTTAAAGGACGTATTCTGAAATATAAGTAATATTTAAAGCACATAATTTGCTCTAATTTTAAACTTTAGCATAAAATTCTCTGTTAGAATTTAAATTCGTCTATACAAAGACCTCCAGCCTACACCTAACCTCGAATCAACGACCATCTTCCCCACCCTGGCCCCATGCTCCATCGTCACCCCTCACCGTCGTCGACTCATTGGGGGAGCCCATCAAAGACTATTGTTTGCCTTTTCTTTCTTTTTCTATGAAAAAAAAATATTAAAAAAATATCAGGACACATTATCACTAGTAGACTAATAGTGGTCCTTTTTTATGCTTTTGTTTTCTAGCTGATATGTTTACTTGAAACTTTGCCAATAGGTTCATATATTTTTATGTCTTGATTTACTATTTAGAATATATTTGTAACCATAGTAAGCTTATATATAATTAAATAAAAACTAGTCCCGTAAACGAACCGAATGTTCAGTGAACCGTTTGGAACGACGGAAAGTGCGTTTATGTTCGTTCATTTAATAAACGAACGAACATGAACACATGTTTCATTCGTTCATTTACGTTCTTTTGTTTACGTTCGTTTAAGTATTTATTTATTACTAATATTAATTTAAAATCAATTTGATTTTAGTATTTTAAAACTCTAAAGCTTAATTTAAAATCAATTTGATATTTTTGTGTACTTTTCAAATGTTGGATGTAAGGATAATGGTATTGTAAACTTTAATTTAGATATTCACGCTTACTTTTGATTGGTGTTCGTTTACGTTCTTTATGTTTGTAAACCGTTCATTTAGAACATTAGTAAACGAACATGAACACGTTTATTTTCTTACTGAACAAACACGAACATAAAAATTCGTTCGTTTAAATGTTTGTGTTTGTTCATTTGTTCGATTAAAGTTAAATGAACGAACGATTCATTTACAAGCCTAATAAAAATCATCACATAATTAAAACTTTTAGGTTTTGATTACCAAACTGAACAAAAAAGATAAAGACCCTTATCACATAGTGAAAGAACTAAGCAGCATGATAGTGAGATCTAAACCATCCATTGGAGGGCCAAAAAAGTGATTACTTTCTCATTTGAACCAATTTTAAACGAAAAAATGCGATAACTAATATAAACACTTGTATATATTTCTCTCTTATTATCATCTAACACTACCTACAAGTGTTTATACTCACGACTTTTTATAATCTAAACACTATATATATTTCTCTCTTATTATCGTCTAACACTACCTACAAGTGTTTATACTCACGACTTTTTACTTAAAATTAACTTTGTATTGAACGCACTCCTATTAAGTGCCAACACTAGATATGTAATTGCATCAACAACCATTGGCCTTTGGTCCAGTGGTAAGGGACATGATGGGTGAGACCCATGTCATGGGTTCGATCCTTGATCCCAACAGGGGGTTTTCCCGGTGGCTCACTCCTTGCCAAGGTTGTGAGTCCGCGGGTTTCCTCCTTGTTAGGTGAGACCATCCTGTTCTTCTGGTGTTGATCGATTAGCTTTGCCTTTAAAAAAATGTAATTGCATCAACATCCCAGAAAACCCCAGAATTCACAATAACACCAACAAAAACCACTACTGCAGTCGCTACCAATGCATTACATATTATTTGCAAACTCAAGGGAACAGAAAGACAGGAAAACAAAGGCCCATTATTTAAAACAGAAACTTGAAAAGTATAAAACAAAATAAAAAAAGCTAGTGTAATAGTATTACGGGCCATTTAATTTTTATTAGGGTTTAGCATTTAGGATATAGGAAGAGAAAGAGAGGACAGATAAAACATAAAGGCCGCAACCAATTTACACTTGGTCAAATTTTCAGGCTGGTGAGGTACCTTGGAACCATAAGAACCACTATACATCATCTGCATACAAGTAAAAAGATTTGATTAGGCATTACAGCCACAAAACACATAACACTATAGCTAGATAGTGAAATAATTTATCGGGGACATAATAACTTTAAAATGATCCTGCTAAGGCACACGCGCACACACACACACTGAAATTCAAGGTTCCACATCAGAAGTTCTAACAGATGGAGGGCCAAAGTCCTGATAAATGATGATTTTGACTTATTGAACAGTTATTTGCACTAGAAAAATGTTTTATTTGAATAAATGTTCTTATTGCATTAGTTGCCTCAATTCCTCATTGGGCAATGCAAATCTTAATATCCACATAACAAATGAAAGAAAGACTGATAGACCAAAATGGTTTCTTGATGATTGAAATCCTGATGTGTACATCAAATTCAAAACATCAAATGAAACAAGCAAAAATGGTTAAAGGTATTTCAAAAAACTTATTATAACTTTTTGTGACCAGATAAACAAGCATCAAAACATATCATTCGAGAAATCTAGAAGATCAAAAGGAACTCATATGTTTGTAACCCAAAATGATGTTTTTCCCTATAGTCTACACCGTAAATAGTAATGTAAAGAAGAGAAGCACACACCAAGTTCTATAGTTCATGTTCATCCATAGCTAGCACAACTACTCTCTTTCTCTTTCTTATTCCAAACGAATTCAAGATGACGACTTGGTTTTAAAAGGCGACGTCTCATGTACTGTTGGGTCAAAATTGGGTATGTAGGAGGCTTATATGTAAAAAACAACCAAAAGGACGAATAAATTATGAAAGGTTTACTTGATAAAACAGACAAAAGAGACAACTTCTTGTTGTAAATAAAACTTATTTTATTTTACATTGAGCAACGCCTTGTGCACGTTATGCGCGCCCCTCGCGCTTTTTTAAACCAAGATATGGATATTGGGTGTCTACTAAAACATAAAACCAACATGTATTTCATATGTTATACAATCAAATGCAGTGATTATGAATTCAGCAACAATGACACTTGCCATCATCAAAAACTAGTAAGTGGAATCAAGAAATATACCTTCAAATTTACCTGTAAAAGAGCCCTTATTTGCAATGTTTCAAGACATCACCACATCATCATCATCATTAACCCTAGTAGCAATCTCACCTCCGTCAACAGGCCAGCTAGGCCAACTGGACACCGTCTCTACACTATTCGTCCGCCCCGAATCCGGCAACACATCCACCTGCACCTCCTCCCCAATTTGCGTCGGAGAAAACAGAGCTTCCGCATCCACCTCCCCCGCCCGCCGGGACTGATGATGCCTCATCGGAAACACAAGCCGGTGCCTCCGAGCAAGATGCCTCAATCCAAACCCTATCAACTCCTCATCATCATCATCGTCCACTAAATCCCCCAATCTCAAAACCCTAGACCTCGACCTCCTCCTCACTTTCGAATCTCCATCCACCGGATCCGTCGGCAGCTGGAACCGGCAAACCGGACACGAATTACGCTGCGAGAGCCACGGAATTATACAATCAGGATGATACATATGCTTACACGGCAGCTCTTTCGTCTCGTCGTCAATCACAAACTGATCTTTACAAACGGCACAGATAACAACCGGATCGATTTCAAGGAATGCCGTTGTAATCTTCACCGTCGGAATAGATTCAATCGCAGATTTCGCCGCCGGAGAGTGGAGGCGAGAGGTCGTAGCTCCAGCGGAAGGATTGTGGTAATCGGAGTTAAACAGGTGGTTAATTACACGGTGAAAGTACGGGTTGTCGATACCGTCGGAAGGCGCAACCGACGGGAAGTGAAAACCGTCGGCGTAATCGGCAGCCGGCAAGGATGGATCGAGGAACGAGGGGAATAACAATTGATTGGAATCGTCGTGATTGTTGCTAGGGTTAGGGTTAGGGTTAGAGGAGGTATTGAAAATAATTGGGGAATCTAATTCTTCAAGGAAATCGGAGTTGCAGTGAGGGCAGAGGGAGGAGGTGGAGGAGGTAGGGATGAGGGAGATGCTCATATCGCACTCGTGACACCAGTAGGTGCGGCGGTCCATGGCGGTGGGGGTGGTGGCAACGGTGGTTGAAGACATTGTTTTATGGAAGGCGTTGGTTTGAGAGGGGTGGTCGGATATTTTTGTATGGAGGAGAGTGGGTGGGTGGGCCAAGATTAGTTGGTTTGGTCAGTGTCGTTAATTCCTTTTATAAATATAAATAAATAATTTATTAAGTTTATAAAACTTTTATTTGTTTCTTTGGCTCAGTGGTTAAGGCGTGTGCTTTATCACGTGTTTTTTAAAAAGTCAGTCGAGAGTTCGAGTCTGTCAAACGATGATTAAACTTTTTAAAATTTGTAATCATATTTTATTATTTTTTATTCGGTGTTTCTTTTTACTTGGGATAATTTGAAGTGCATTGAATATGAAAAGGGCTATATTAATTTCCATCATAAGGGTTGACAAACATGAACTACATATGTTTACTAGGGTATGCATCTGACCGAGGATCAAGGCGCTTTTAGACCATGTCGGTCTAGTGAACGGAGGTTAGAAATAATCAAGACCATGAACCGGACAAAGAGAGGCCGGTTTGATATGGTCCAGACGTAATTATTCCAGTTGGTCCATCGTGAAAAAAACAAGTTTAGACCATGTGAGAGTTTTGTTTTTGAGTCTGGCTCTTCTTTAGCAAAAAAAGCCATTGCTTTACACCACCAATTTTTAAGGGGACTATTTTTTCCTATGACTAGGGTTTTGGCTCGATATTGTTCTTTTTCCTATGACTAAGTTTTGTTGTCGATACAATTTGTAACATCCGTCTTGCCATACCAGCCGATATTGTTCTTTTTGCCCATAAGGAGGTCACGCTTTGTTTTTTGTTACCCGGGTGAATTCTTCCCACGAGGTCACCTATCATGGAATTTCTCCCTCTCAAACATGCCAATTGTGGAGTTCTT
Organism: Smallanthus sonchifolius; assembly: GCA_023525975.1. Classification (NCBI taxonomy): domain Eukaryota; kingdom Viridiplantae; phylum Streptophyta; class Magnoliopsida; order Asterales; family Asteraceae; genus Smallanthus; species Smallanthus sonchifolius. Next base: position 16,708,354 of record CM042018.1, on the reverse strand, counting down.
CTGTCATCTAGAACCAGTGTGCACAAACGTGTTGATGTACTTGAGGCCAAAAGTTCCTTGTATATGCTCGATTTGCCACTAATCCCTAGCTGTAAAAGAAATGTATGCTTGTTTGATGTCATTGTTTTCCATATTTTAAGAACATAACTGATTATATAGTATAGATCAAGGGGAAGCTTCATTAAAGACAGACCTTTTTTTGTTATTTGCCTATATGTTGAAAATTTGTGTCATCACCAAAAGTGGGAGACTATTTGGGTGTCTTTGCCCACTAATAATATGTATCTTTTGATGATAATGACAACATGTGAATTAAATGCTTAAATATTGATGCATGTATGTTCATAACTAAAGCTCTCATGCTCTCAGATCAACCAAAGCTCACAATAACGAAACTGGAAATACAAATAGACGACCTACGATCACAAACAGATGCCATAAGGTGGATGCCACAAATCAACGATTGATCGACCGCCAAAAGCACTACGAAAAAAACTAAAGAAAAAGAGATGATGGTCAATATGACGGTTGAGTTGTGTGTCGACCATCAAAACATACAAATTCATACAACAATAAAAGTGTGGGTTGAACCATGTCGAGGTGGCATGTTGAAAGATTCGGGTTGGCGGATTGACCGGTTGAACTGGTGAACCCGAATACGACGTGCATGTTTATTTCATTATTTGTGTAAAAAAAATCAATCCTAACCCGCACACATAATTTTTTGTCGTTTTCTACTTTTCATTCAATGCTTAGTGACTCGGTAACAAATTAAACAGCCAATGACTCCAACTCAAATGAACCTTTTTTTTATAATTGGTGTCCTTTTAACTATTTTTGTTCCTTGTCTCTCGTTTCCACGTAATAAACTTGGGTTTATATATTTAAATCATGATTAGATGAACAAGAAGAAAAGGATTGGAGAATGAAGATTTGGGAAATAATTGTTGAGAATAATGAATAAAGCAAAATTATCAAATGTGCGTTTGAAAACGTTTTAAATATGGTATTACATTCAAAACTAAACGTATAATTATTTGGTGAAATAATGAATATGAATAATCCTAAACATTAGTTATGATTATTTAGGTGAATTTATTAACATCCACTTGAACCACTATGTATCATATAGGAATCCCGTTTGTAAAATTAATATAAATTACTTTAAAACCGAAATACAATATGAAAAGGAAAATAAATCAGATTAGAGCATTATTACAAATGGAAATAAAAGGAAAGAACAATTGAACAAGAGCATAACAGAACGAGCACTACAAGAAAATGAGGCTAATGCAACCCCGGTAAAATGTTGCATTAGGCCTTGAAAATGTTGCATTAGACCTAATGCAATCTTTTATCGGGGGCTGCATTAGAAGCAGTTGCATTAGACCTAATGCAACCTTTTCAAGGGCTAATGCAACATTTTTTTGAAATAGCTACGTGCCTTCATGCAGCTCTTGTAGTTGGCTAGACAGTTCTTGCATCTCAGAAGGGGCTAAGCGGTACGGAGATTTGGGAATGGGGTTAGCTCCTGGTAAAAGATCAATCCGAAATTCAACTTGTCTAGTTCGAGGGAGTCCAGGCAAGTCATCAGGGAATACTTCCAAAAAATCTCAGATGATCGGTAGGTCTTGCAGTTTCTTCTCTTCAGATTTCTCCACCACATGTGCCAAGAAAGCATAGTATCGCTTCCTTATGAATTTCAAACTTTTGCAAGGTTTCTCTCCAAAGATTTTCAAGGTCTCACCTGATGGTAGAGGGATACGAATGAGTTTCTCCGAACAGTTGATTTCTGCATGATTGTGGGATAGCCAATCCATTCCCACGATGATATCAAAACTCCCAAGAGTGATGGGAATCAAGTCGATAGAGAACGTGTGATCGTTGAGAGTTAGGGCATAACCTCGGACAACGGAATGCACAACAGTTAGTTTGCCATCAGCTATTCTATAGTATAAGCAGGTTCAAGAGCGGTACGACAAGTTTCTAGTAAAGGCTCAAATTCTAAGGAGACAAAGCTTTTATCTGCTCTGATGTCAAATAAGATAGAGGCATAACGATTATTGATGAGAAACGTACCAGTAACCACGACATTGCAATTTCTGGCCTCGGTTGCTCCTATGGCAAAAGTGCGAGCACGCGCACCTCGGTTATTGTTGTTGAGCTTCGGGCATTGGTTTTTGTAGTGATCAGGAGCACCGCATTCATAACAGGCCCTACCATTGATGATGGCAGGAGTGGCAGTTTGGGTAGTAGCAACCTTTTCAGCTACGCGACAAGCGTTAGCAAAATGACCAAGCCTTACACATTTAGTGCACGAACGACATTGAACGGTAGTAGGGTGATGGTATTGGCACTTTGCACACAACGGGTGAGGTCCGCTATATGGCTTCCTGCCAGGTGCAGGTGTAGGTGCCACTTGGGCAACAGGAACAGCTGGGGTAAACATGGCAAAACCTTTAGAGGTATTTTGCTTCTTGTGGCGATACTCAGGCTTTTTCGTCACTTCCTCCTTCACTCTCTTGTCACCTTTCCTAAATAGAACTCCAGACTTAACCAGATCGTCCGTTAAGGACACAGATAAATGAATAGCAGCTTCAAGTGTTGTTGGGCTATTACCCATGACGGTACCCCAAATTTGAGGCGGAAGGCCTCCAATGTAACGGTCAATATTTCGGGTCAAGGTGTAACCAGATGCGGGACTAGGATGCAGAGTTCATGAAAGAGTGTGGTGTACGCCTCACTCTCCCCACTATCCTAGGTAAGATCCCACAACTCAATCTCCAACTTCTTCATCTCATTGCTGGGACAGAACTCCTCGATCATAATTTTCTTGAGCTTATCCCAAGGCATAGCAAGAGCTCCTTCACTACCCCGAATCTTCTTTTCAGCATTCCACCAAGTCAGTGCCCTCCTTTGGAAGGCACTTGAATCATACTTTACTTTAAGTTCATCGGGACAGTCACTCATCTCAAATGTGTTCTCCATGCCTTCAAACCATTGTAATAGCCCTGTTGCACCTTCAGATCCAAGGTACTTGTGTGGGTTACAAGATTTGAAGTGCTTGAAAATACAAACACTCTTACTAGATCCTCCGGTGGAGTTGTTGATTTGAGTGACAATAGTGGGTAAGACCGCAGCAAGTTGTTGAGTGAGCAGGGTGGCTATGGCGGTGGTTTCGGCGGAGGCTTCACCGGTGTTAGACACGGTGTTTTTAGGATCACGACGAGGAGGCATTCTACGAAAAAGAAATCATAAGTCGATAGTTAGGATAGACATTCAAGAATAAAAAAAGTGACAATATTTGTAAATAAAATCACTCATTCATTAATATTAATGTCTTACAAGATAAATAAAACATATATGTTTAATTACAAATGAAATATAAAGACAAAACTGACTAGTCAAAATTCAAGATTCGGATGAACGATACTAGTGAGACGTGTTTTAGCCTATAAGTGAGCACTCACTCCAAGGGTCCCCATGTAAGTGCGACTCGTAACGAACGTGCCTCACTTTCCTTTGATAAGACCCCAGTGTACAGGCGCTCACCGTTCCAGATTACACGTGTCTCTAGTATTACTATCCAAGCCTTTTATTTTGATGGAGACATTATGGATTGGGCCTTGCCCAAGAGTTGGATTCAACTTCCTTTTCTTGAACGGGAGTTGGGCCTCAGAACTAGTTCTAGCATGGCTCTCTTGGTCTTCGGATTCCGAATCACTTGATGTGTTGATTACTTCAGGCTGCGATGCGGGGCGACTTGTCGCATCAGAGATTAACTCGGGCTTGACATTATGTTTCGAGGGTAGCAGGCTTCCAAAGAAAGATGATGGTGGTGAGATTAGCCTGCTCCAACTAATTGGGCTTTAGGACCCATCATCGCAAAGAAAGCTTGAGTTGCTAGAGAAGTCGGCAGAGTACGATGACATACTAAAGATAAGAGAGTTAGTGGATTAGAATCACATAAGTACATAAGTTTCAAAGGGGAGCTTAGGTTATAGTCTAGGTCAAATGGTTGTCTAATTCTCTATAACCACGGCTCTGATACTAATCTGTAACACCCCAACCGTGCATCTTAACCACGGGTGCGACTTAATTGATAAAAGAACACAATGGAATAAAGACCTTTACTATTAAAGTTTCATAGTATTAAAAACCCAATTACATAAGTCTTAGAATATAAAGAAACAAATAGCATGTTCAAAAGACAAAAACGCTTAAAAATAGAATTTCTTCAATAGATATCTAGGCAAATCCTATGTGTTCTTGACTTGACCTATCACGAACTTAATCACCTGAAACATGTACGAAAAACAAGTGTCAACTAAAAATAGTTGATGAGAAATCACAGGTTTAATAAAAATATAAGTTTGGCAAAGATGACAATTCATATTCCAAGATCATCATATAGCACGTAATAAAACAAACACATGATTAGCAAATCCAACCTAAAATGATGAATAACGAATAAGTAGTACAACTTGCAAGTTGCACTAATAACGAATAAGATGTCCAACAAAAATTTGTCCATAAAGTATATGCGGTTTCCATCCTATAGCCCATATTTGTACTACCGTTGGCTTGAAAGTTTCAAGTTAAGGATTTGCAAGTTAAGGTTCGATGGTTACGAGTGCTAGATAGGCGGTTCGGGTCATAAGGTTAAGAATTAGAATTTTGATGTTTCATAGTTATTCATTACTACGTATCATAATATTGAAAGTTTCATGTTTCATATTCATAACCATTCATATTACTTTATTAGTTATTTAATGACATTTTAACATCTACATAATGACATTGATGTTTCATATTTATAGTAATTCAATATTATATAATGCATGGTAGTTTCAAATATGATAATTAATATATTACATATATTAGACATGTATTATTCAAATTGATTTCTAGCATTGAAATAATTATTTATAACCTTACTAGGTTAAAACCCATGTATTACATGGGTTGAATAAATACAACTTGTTATAAAACATCAGTTTCTATGAAGATTTGTATGTTGAGTGTTATCAGTTATCGGTGAAATAAGAAATAATAAAGATTTAAGAATTATAAATAACAAATAATGAATATTTAAAAATTATAAAATTATATTTTAAAATAAGATATAATTGAAATTTTCTTATAATTTAGTAATTTTTAATAAAATATTATAATAAATTTTAAATATTTAATTATTTACATCATCATTATTTAATAAGAGAGAGGTGAAAAACAAAAATCTAGACTTCAGCAAAAGTCGACACGTAACAAGTATAGTTATTCATTTATTATAATATAGGTTAGAAACCCGGTATATTACACATGGTGAATAAATACAGTGATATATATATATATATATTTAGTAAAAAAGATTTACATATTACATATTTATGAAATATTACATAGTTTTTTAATACAAATTTTAGAAACGTTATATAGTTATTTTTTTAAAATGTTTTATAAAAAAAATGAAAGAGATGTTCGAATTATAAAAATGTTTTATGAAAAACCTATTTTTTAAAATAAAAAACGTTTTATAAAAATAATTATTAAAATCATTATTATTTAATAGGAAAGAGAGGCGGTAACAAAAACTATAAAAAACAATTTAAAGAAATTTGTATAATTAATAGGAGAGAGATGCGGTAAAAAAATGTTAAGGATGAACTTGTGAATGATAAATGTCCACCAAAACCTTTATTTATTATATAGTATAGATATAGATTTTATGACATCATTGAAATATGAGTATTAAGATTATTTACATCATAGTTCTTATATTATTTATACATAATATCTCATGATATTGTTATGACATTACTTCAATTACTAAATATATGAAAATATTATAATTTGATTTGCCAATATGTAATTGAAAAAAAATAAATTATGATGTTGCTTTTGTTTAATTAGATAATCCATAGAAACAATTGTAACATAAAAAAAATATAATAAGTTTTTAAACCTCATTCATGATATTTTAATGGCTTGTAATAGCGACATTTACTTCATGATATTTAAGTTCATTTGTGATTTTATGGTTTGATATGACCAATATGAAGTTAATGGCCATCATTTATTTTTGGGGTTATTTATATCCTTTTGTTAAATAATCATAAGAAAAATAGATAAAAGGTGTTCAATTGAATTATGAAATCATGGCTACCTCATGGTAGAACCATGAGGCGCATATGAAATTTGAAGAAAAAAATGGTATCTCTTTGCGTCATCAATATATATTTCATATATGACATGCATTAAATATTTTGATGAATATGAATGTCTTTAAAATAATTTAAATGTAGAACTCTAATGATTTTACAATTTTATTAAGAACATTATAATAATGAATGACTTGTTTATATAATTGTATGTTATATGTTATAACTTTGTTAATCACATGATTTAACTTTGATATGTGTCTTCTAGAGGCTACAAAGTATTTATATAATCGGTCTTAAATAAAGCAACTAAAAAGACTAAAGTTTTGTATTATTATCATTCTCATTAAAAAGTGTAAACAAGTTTAAAAGATCTACTTATTTTGAAAATTTTAAGGTAAAGACATGACGCCCGAAGTGTCATACTTCCTAAAGCTCATTACAAAATTATAAAAGGTTGCAAGATTTTAGAAAGATAATGAGCATAACACGATCACAATTACTTCATAATTGATATTATGTGATGAGAATATTATTTATGAGCAAAGGTCAAATAAAACAATTTTCATTTATCACACCTCATATATGCTCCTAAAGTATCAATATTATTTCAAGGTTTGAAAACCACATTCAAAGTTGCGTGGTTCTAATTCATTCCCTGAAGTGAATGTGATTATATAATGATCATTGTCAACGTCATGATCATATACGTAATTGAGGAAATTATAATGGTGATCATGCTAAAAATGAGATCAGCCATGTTAATAATGAAATCAGCCACAAGAAGTGGCACACTAAGGGAGTGATTATATGAGAATAAAATGTGGAAAAGCGTTTGAAATAATAACACACTGTTCTCTCGTATATTCCTTCGTGTATTAAACAAGCACGAGTAGAACATATATGATCATAAATCAGAAGTTTATGGATCGTGATTATTTTATTGACATGACCGGTTAGACCATCCCGAGTCAATAATGATGTGAAAAGTATTCAAGAATCGAGGATTTTTTTAAACTGATAAAGTATACATGTAATGTTTGTTCTCAATAGAAGTTAGTTATTTACCAACTAAAGTAGGATATGAATCCCTAAATATTGTGGAAATGATATATAAAAGTATATATCACAACGAGTATACCATTTAATGTTTTAAATCAATGTATCGTCTAAATGGTTATCAAATTCACAACTTGAAGTTTGTGTGATATGTGGCTTAGCTAATAAGATAGCAAACACATTATTTCAGAATAACATATTTATTTTGGTAATAACTGTAAAATTAATCCCATGTTACTAAAGATTATTAGAATAAGTGGTGAATATCATATATATTCATACATAAATTGCTTTTGTTGAGACAAGCACTACATGTCTAATAATTATGAGAGCAAAATTTCATTTTATTTGTTTGGGACCATGTTATGTACATGTTGCAATGGTAATTCATATCAAGCCTACAAGTTATTGTATTTTGGTCAAGAACCAAGTATTTCCCATCTAAGGTTTTTTTGGGTTGTGCGATGTGTTGTAATTGCTCCACCACAACGTAAAAAGATGGGACCTCAAAGGAGGTTGTGAGTACATGTTGGAAATGAATAATTATCTGTAATTAAGTTATTATTAGAGTCATTAACATTACAGCTCAATTTATGGAATCAACATTCCCAACATGAGAGGGAGATTAAAAGCAGTTGGAAAGTAACATAATTTGGAATGAGTTATCTCTATATTATCTTGATTCTCACTAAGTATGAACCAGATGTTCAAAAGATAATTTATAAGATTAGCAAATAAATTACCAGACATATTCACTGACCTTAAAAGAGTGACTAAGTCACATATACCAACTGTTGGTGCTCCAATTAAGATTAATGTCCTAGAAGGACGACTACATATTGGTAGTAAGTCTAAGGCACGTTTGAAACGTGATAGACCATTCGATTAAAAAAAAAATTCCTAGAAAAATGGAGCAAGTTATAATGAATATGGTCAAGTCGAGGTAAAAGTAAAAGGGTCTATTAAAGAGACATTAGATATGATGGTTCCAGAAGAACCTCAGGTACCTGAAAATAATGAGATCTCGGTAAATTATATCATGTCTAGAAATAATATGGAATCGAAACAAGATTGACCTCGATAATACTTTTCTATATAATAGCGCTTGAAATAATCAGAATGATGAAGATTAAGAATGTATCTGCCTATGAATGAACCGGACCTGATGCATAACACATTGGCTATGAATCAGTATCGTACATGTGACGCACTCTTCTTCCTTCCTATGTTTTTTAGGTAAACGACACTTTGTAGTGGAACTTTCCTCTATACACACATGCACACACACACACACATATATATTATATATACTAGGTTAGTAACCTATGTACTACACATGTTAAATAAGGGATACAATGTCTAGTAAAAAAAGATGTTCATAATATGATGAAGTAAGGAAAGATGTTTATAATATAGTCTAACTATGTGATATAAGTAATATGCCAAAACAAACATGAACCAGATGTCACAAAATATCAAACTATTTGTGTATCCACAATAAACGATCATTATTAAGAAAAATAAAAAATTCCACACAATTTGTTAATCAATTATAACAAATGCATTTACGTTTTTAATTCCCAATGACAAGGCCTCACTCAAACTTTCGTCATCGTGCATTTAGCTGATTTTAAAAGAAACGTGGTGCGGCCCAACTGCGTATGGGCTTTTGCAAACCAGTAATTAGGGTTTCATCGACCGCTATATAAACAATCCACGACGGCTTTCTACCGTCATCTTCATCATCATTATCTCTTCGTAACTTCAGATTAGATCTCTCTCTATTCTCATCCATTTCTGATTTCATGTTTTTCTCTCAATCTCAAACATCTTCGTCCTTCAAATTTACATATTCGAGATCGCTCTGATCGAGGCTATGATGATTCTACACATATACCATCAAACTCTGAAAGCTTCACGCTTATTTTGATGATTTAAACAACACACTGAGCCTATGAATCCTGATTTCAAAGTCTTCATTTCAAATCAATGAACGATTTCGATTCTGATATTAATTGGATTAGAATTGCACTGATTCGTTGTGAGGCATCACATTAGAGTCTCTGGTATGCTTTTCGGTAGCATATTCAGCGCTGTGCGTTGCCGATAGCAATCTGTAACTGAGATTCTGACATTTGTCTGTTCAATCGGACTTTTGCATTCAGATGTTCCTACATTTTCAAATTTGTTCATCCGTTCAACCGTTTTCTGTTATTTGTAACAGATTAATAACGGCAACTTTTTAGAGTCGCTTATTCGCTTTTTCGGTAGCGTTTTGAGTGCTGTACGTTGCCTATATGAACTGGAGTTGATAGGTTTGTGGATTAAGTTTTATAATAATGTACTTGTCCTACCTTCTACTTTTAACATTTCAACTAAATTTCTGTATAAATGTTGATCAATGATGGATATGAAGAAACTGCGTTATCTATCTGTAAATTCCTCAATAGGAACTGATGATAATATAAATCTTCCTGAGATCGGATTTGTCTAATTGGAAAATTGTTTTCGGTTTGTTTTTGGATCGATGATGATACTTTTGGCTTCGTTATCCTTGCACTTTGATTCATAATGAAGAAAACCATGGGGAAAGTAATTCTGAGATCGTTTATTTTTTCTTCATTTCTTGACAAAATTATTATTTCAATTATTTAATAATAGCAATTGAACACAAATGATCCAGATGATGGATCTCTGTTTTCAAAGATCAAACCATGATGCGGACCGTATAGCTTTAATAAGCTTTTGGGGATAAATATTTGGTTTCTGATGGTTCATTTTTTCATCAAATTTTTATCTGAAGTTACTTTCAAAATCCAAATCGAGTTTTCATTTGAATATGATGAGAGTAATTGTCGCCCCAGTCTTATGAGCTTTGTAACATTTCATAGCTCGATGGTGATGGACATATTCATAATCTGATTCAATTCAATTTGTTGATGTTGACTTTATTTCCAATTAATTGATGTGATGATTTATTTACCCATTCGTCCCTTGGGGAAGTCAGCTAGTCCAACATCAGTCATTCTAAAAAATGGACTACAATGGACGGTAATTCCTTTAACTTATTTCTCATAGGATTTGGATATGTATTTCCTTGAATCTATTCTTCATATGATCTATGGACTGACAAAAGATTCACCAAAGGAGTTTTCGAGATAAAAGCTATTTTTGGACATTTGGTCAAATTAAATCCAGGGAAAAGTGGACATTTTTTTGGCTAGAGAATGGCTTTGGATTAATTACCAACAAAGGAAGCATTATCAAAAAGAGGAACCCACTTCGACCTATTGAATTGTGTATTGGCGAAGATCATTGACAACAACTGAGAACTCGGTGTTGGAAATTTTTTATCTCGTGAAGTCTTAAAATGTAGTTGGGAATAACAGTGTTTTTGTTTGGTTGGTCCTCGTGGCACTGGGTCACATCAAAGTTTTATTTCTAAATTTCATTTTTAACTCATGTACTATATATTCATTTTTATATAATAACTTTCTTTTGTTATATTCAAAATTGGTATATAAATTTTTTATCGTAGGCTACAAGCAACATTAACGTTGCGTTGCCATGACAAACCCTTTCACTTATGAATTATGAATGAACAACATTGTTGTCGATGTTTTTGTGTTATTGTAACTGGTATCGGTGTTTGCTTTTATGGTTTTTGATAAGCCGAACTGATAACGACGAAGCTCCTCCCGCGTAATGCGTTTGAAAAACTACCGCGCTCCCACCGCGTAGCGTGGGTACAAATACTAGTTGATATTAAAACCAAAATTTTATATTTTTATATTTTTTTATAAATAATACTAAAACAAAACGTTTTGTTATATCTTTTGTAAAATATATATAACTTGTCATTTACTCTCCTTTAAGTTAGATTTATTCTCCTTTATAGTTTAGTAATATTAGATTTGATCATAGATATACTCGATTTATTAATTGATGCTAGCTTGAATTAATACATGTCGAAAGTCGCTGGTTAATCGGGGTAACTCATACCATCTATTGCAAGTTTTTTAGAATTTTGTAATACTTAGATAACTTTTTTAATCGTATATAAAATTCACTTTCAGATTAAAGTATTTTGTGGGTACAAGAAATAAAAAATCGGAGAAGTCCTAAAGTAATTTCTATAAAACGCATATGAATTTCCTGTGAAATTTAACGTGAAAGACGTAAAACATCAAACCAAATGAACTCTTTTATACAGAGGTTGAAGCATCCTAACCGACATGCTGTTCTAAAAAAAACACATATGAACTCATTCTAGCCCAGAGTTCAAGTCCTGCTACTAATCAGTTGCTATTGATCTCAGTTCCCATTAAAGATCATTTGTTACTGATTTGCTACTAACGACCATAATTAATCATCATTTTCCAAGTCATTTCCCATTAATCCGGCAAATCCGAAACAACTTATAATGTAGAAAGTAAATCAAGGCAAATAATGTATATTCTAAATAAATCTTATTACATAAAATGACTTTAATGACGATAAAATCATCCATATTTTTTCAATAACCGAGTTAAATGAATCATTTATAACTAAAATCAGAAAGTTGTCGATATGTAGAAAGTTGAAGGACTCGTTTAACATTTTCATCGAAAGCAAAACAAGAATCGATAAAATCGATCTCGACGGATTTCGAGGGTTTTCCTCTCGGCATTCATCATCATCACTCACTATGTAATTTCAATACCTGAATTCCATTCAACTTCACAAAAATTTCATTCAATCAAAGGATTCTATTCTTCGAAGCCTGTTTGTGTGTATATATATGCACAAAATACACACACATACATATTTATGAGTGTTGAGATGGCTTCGAACACCCATGGGAATCTGGACGAACAGATTTCACAGCTCATGCAGTGCAAACCCTTAACCGAACCTGAGGTCTTTTTTTCCCCTTTGATTTTGATTTATTTTGCATTTTAGGGTTTCAATGATTTGAATTTGCATATTATTGTAATCCTTGATAATCTTAGTCGGTGTAGTTTTGATGGATCTGAGTTCGTTAAGCGTACGATTAGATTTGTGTTCTTGTGAATTTTCGATCTGAATTGTTGACTGATATCATTTTGTTCCCGATTTATGATGTGGTTATTCAATATTACATGGAGAGGATCACACTTACTCTGGATTTCTGACAGTAATTTATCACTTTGAAGTTATACCTGCTGTAAATATTTTAAAATTGTGACATATAAAAAAAGAAAAAAGGAGCACCAGGAATGGAATGATGTTGGTCAAATGTGAAAAAACCTTTAAAATTTGCTTTAGAAATTTCTTGAGTTTTGACATGAAAAAATGAATGCGCTTTCTTCGAATGGATGGTTTGTTGGTGATTTTAGTGTCATCAAAGCCATTTTAGTTTAGTTGGATTTATTTAAGACCAAATGAGAAGTTAGAATATACATTGATATGAGTTTGGAGGTGGGGAGTGCACACTCGATCAAGACTATGCTAACTTATGTATTTAGGAACGCCCCTAGACCACGGGGGTCCGCCTGCAGCGCCCCTGGTAGTAGGGTGCCAGGTCTAAGGGGCAGAGCCTCTGGCGAGGGTCTCGCTGAATGGTGAAAAGTTACTTGAAATCAATGATCAAAACAAACTTATAAAACAATGGAAATTTGCTGCTGATCATCGGTAGCAACTTTGTTATCTGTAGAAACTGAAGCATCAACAACAATTCTATACTTCTGTAGCAGCTGAGGCATCGATAGCAAATCAATACTTTGGTTGCAATTGAAGCATCAACAACAATCTTGTACTTCGGTAGCAACCTTGATGGTCGGTAATAACTTTGTTACTATTGATACAGTAACTAAGTTACTACTGATGCAGTTACGAACGGTTATAACTGACAACCACCATACTTGTTCATTAAACCTTGTGACTATTCATGGTCACTTTTCGTCTCCTATATCAAGGATTCAATTGGTCTGGATTCATCATCGAATTAGCAACAAATTCTAGTACAATTTCTCAACAGGAATTTGTATTCATTCTTGACAAATTGCTCTGTCTTATCCGATTGATAATTTCATGAGTACCAACAGTGTCTAACATGGGCAAACCCGATGCTTGACTTAGCTCCCGCATTTGCGCAGCGACCGGGGAGGGGCCGAATCGCTTCACGATCTGATACTTGGTTTAAAAAAGCGCGAGGCGAGGCGTTTCGGTCCCAAAATCCGAGGCGCCACGCCTCAGGAGCGAGGCGAGGGCTTCACGTATGCTAGGCGCTAAAACTAAAAAAATAATAAAAAATGTATTATGCATGACACACTTCACTTCTTAATCATAAAAACACAAAACATACTTTAATACTTAGAAGTTAAAAGCTTAGAACATAATTAAACATTCATAAATTGGTCACTGCCTCACTGGATTAGCCCAAATATGGTTACAGGTCTGATTTAGGGTTATTTAAATTGGTCACAGCCTCACAAGTTAAGCTCTACTACAGATTTAGGCCTAAATTGGTTTAAATGATGGGCCAAGCCCAACTGATTTAAAGCTAAAAAACGTGAAAATACATGAAGCGGTGCCTCGCCTCGCGCTTCAAGCCTGAGGCGGCGCCTCGGAGCGCTTCATGTATCTCGGGCGCCTCACCCATTTGAGGCGTTTTGCCCAGCGCCTCGCGCTTAAAGCAGCGCCTCACGACGCTTTTTTAAACCAAGATCTGATATACGCATCAGCCTTACCCTACACTTTGTGCAGGAGGCTGTTTCCACGGCTTGAACCCATGACCTTAAGGTTACAAAGCAACAACCTTACCAGTTGCTCCAAGCCTCCAAGGCTCACCATCTTACAGTGTCTCCTCTGACAGTGTCTAACACGATTAAAAGGAAATCCAAGTTATCACGAAACTCAAAACCTACATGTTTTAATAAAGAAGTAATCAATTTTTATAGGATAACTTACTACATAGTTATCTAGCATATGCTGGTGAGTTATCCTATATAGCATCTAAGTAATTCATATTTGTGTTATTGATGTGAATTAAGAGCACTAATCGTGATAGTCAATTGAATATATGTTTCATATAATAAATAAATAGTTATGTCCAATTGTCCATGATGTTATATATTTAACTTCTTGAGTAGCATTATATTTGGAAGTTTAAGGACAATTTTAGATACCGGATATTTGTGGATGTAGGTTAGGACATTATGTGACAAGGCAAAAGAGATATTAATAGATGAAAGCAATGTTCAGGTGCGACCTTTTTTTTTCTTTCGCGCAATTTCTTTTGCGATTTTAGTAGCGGTTGTCATAATATTGTATGGACTTATGTATGTTTGCAGCCGGTAAAAAGCCCAGTGACTATTTGTGGTGACATTCATGGGCAATTCCATGATCTTGCCGAACTTTTTCGTATTGGAGGAAAGGTATCGTCTTTGCTCTTTTTTACATCTGCGAAAACTTTTTTGAAAGAAACCGTAGTTGATTTGGTTAAAAGAATACATGTATTTTAATATATTTCAAGTTGGGTTTTTAGATTATCTTTTAGGTAGTGTTTGGTTTATGGATATGTGTATGAAGGAATGACCTTCATTCCCAATAGAAGTGTTTGGTTCATGGGTTTGGGTTTTAAAAACAGGGATCAAACCCACAAATTTAGGCATGCTTTGAACCCAACAAGGGAGACCGGTTTAGAAATATTTTCCCATTCCCATTCTTCTGTATCATTAAACCCATACCCATAGTGTTTCTTATTTACAAACAACCACCCCTTAATACTTCTTACATGATAAAATCACATTAACATCATCTCTACTGCCATTTCAGTGCCCGGATACAAACTACTTGTTTATGGGGGATTACGTGGATCGAGGGTATTATTCTGTTGAAACTGTCTCAGTAAGTAAAAATCTCTAAATTATGTCTTTCTAATGTAGTTATATTTGTATACATATTTGTTTTACTGACCCATGTGGTAGCATGTTATATAAGTATTTGACCTTTTACCGATATCTTTTCTAAAGCTCTTGGTGGCATTGAAAGTACGGTATCCTCAGCGAATTACTATTTTAAGAGGGAATCATGAAAGTCGGCAGGTATTTTGTTGACTCATTTGACTTTTGACACAGCTAGTTTTCCAGATATATAATCAGACTATTTTCTCCATGTGCAGATTACTCAAGTATATGGGTTTTATGATGAATGCCTTCGAAAGTGAGTTTGTGCTCTTATACAATTTACAACAGCAAATTTCTATAAATAATTTTATATTTTCATGCGTAAATTTAATTATTGATTTACAGGTATGGCAATGCTAATGTTTGGAAGACTTTTACAGATCTTTTTGATTACTTCCCGTTGACTGCATTGGTTAGTATATGCCTTTGTTTTCGTCAACTAATGTAACAATTTTTTAGTACAACATGTATCATCATTAATTATTATGGAAACCGGGTAGCCGATGCTAATTTTTAAATTTTTTTTTTTTTTGTGCTAGGTTGAATCAGAAATATTTTGCCTCCATGGTGGGTTGTCACCTTCTATTGAAACCCTAGATAATATTAGAAACTTTGATCGTGTTCAAGAGGTCCCACATGAGGGGCCTATGTGTGATCTTTTATGGTCTGACCCAGATGACCGTTGTGGTTGGGGTATCTCCCCCCGTGGAGCTGGTTACACCTTTGGTCAAGTATTATACCTCTTCCTTTCAAACGGTGTTTTGATTTGAGTTCTCAAAACGCGCAGCCAAACACCCTCTTATTATATCTTACTTCTAATGCTCTAGCAAAGTTGCATCAACTTATCCTATTAAATATTAAAATGTATTTGCAGGATATCTCAGAGCAATTTAACCATACCAACAGTCTAAAGCTTATTGCTCGAGCTCATCAACTGGTCATGGAAGGATTCAACTGGGGACATGTAATTATTAAAATTTCCTTTTTTTATTATTTTTTTATAACCATGTTAGTGATGAAACATTTTCTTATATGCTGATACTTTGTTGACAGGATCAAAAGGTGGTCACTATCTTTAGTGCACCAAATTACTGTTACAGGTGTGGGAATATGGCTTCTATCTTGGAGGTGGATGATTGCAAGGGACACACGTTTATCCAGGTTTTACCTTCTCTCTCACAAATATACTTAAGAGGTGGAAAGTTGGATGGGTTGGGGAGATCAAACAATAGTTTTTGTTAAGTTAAAATTCAACTTCTTTTTTTATTTATGATTAAAGAAACATAATTATTTCAATAATAATCTTAGTCTTTGAATAAATATGATTAGGAGGTTGTATGCACATTAAATATAGACTTCGTGTGTCTTTCAACCCGTTACATTATAGCTAAATCTTGTTCATTTGACCAGTTTGCGATAGAACACAATCCAAAGTAGACGGGTCACAATTCTCATCTATACTAATATACTATATACAAAGAAACCTTATCCAACCCTCTTTAAGTTACACCAGCTTTCTTTCTAGGATGTCTATAAATAAGTGCAACATTTCTTATTTAGTTTAGTTTTAATAAATCTAACAAGTTACCTCTTTACCCTTTAGCAATTGTTACAAATTATTAGTAGCATTTATTTTTATCTGCAACATTGCTTTTTTTTTTTTGCTACTCGGTTGGAGATTTTAGAATATTTAATTAATAGTCAAACACTTTATGCCTGGTGGGGATGTCAAAAGAACCTAAACTCGGTGGGAAAAATCGAACCGCGAAGCATTCAGGACTGGTAAATTTTCATGGGTTTGGGACGAGTATTTATTTGATGATACCCGTCCAATTACTTGAACCCGTTTACACACATCGTAACCGAATATATTAATATATTATATAACCTTAAAAAAGTATAATAGATAGTACGTTGAAGAAATTAGAAACCTTCAGAATGGTTAGGAGTGAAGTTGAATATTATATATTTCATGTTGGTTTTTGAGGTGAGTTTAATATCTGGTTTTGGATAATGGGCATCTCAGTAAGTAATTTTAACTACATAATACCATAGACGATGATGAGTAACGGGTACCCGATGAGTATGTGACCCTGTATGAAACAGTTTTATTGTTGGGTATGGGGCTGGGATTACCAAAACCTGTTCCATACCCGACCCATTGGCGTCCGGTTTCCCTAATGCCTAGTCAAAATTTGTATCTATATTGATGGGTTTTATTGATATTTTTGGAGAAAATATATAATGCAAGACACAAAGAACACTTCTTTTTTAAAGTGATATTCCAAATGTAGGCAAATGATCAAACGTGGGAGAAACCTTCAGATGCAACTTCATGGTTGTACCATCTGCAATGGAGATAGTAACTTACTGTTCACGGCGTTGGCTATTGTTTAGTTACTAATTGAAAAAAGTAATTTGTTATTGCAGTTTGAACCTGCTCCTAGGAGAGGAGAACCAGATGTAACTAGAAGAACGCCTGATTATTTCCTGTAAAATCACTGATGCTCATTGGATGGTCGTATTCCGAAGATCGTTTTTCGGGGGTTTCTGTTTCAAGTTGCAATCTAACCTAGGATTTTGCTGTCAACTGTTGGCGGATGTAATTTTTCAGTATTTTGTTTGTAGGTTTTTGTGTGTAATCTTATGTATATCTGACCTTTCATATTCCTTTCTTTTTCGGTTTAAAGATGACAATATGCATGCTTGGTTGGACCGTTACACAAGCCTCATCATCAGTTTGTAGAAGTTTAAAGCAAACCATATCTTTTCTTTGTATACCTTTAATGCTTCATAAGCATACTCTTTACTTTAGTCTTTACTTTGCATCAGTTGCATGTTTTAAAGTCTGTTGGTTTTAAATCAACATACATTGTTGTTGAGTTTGTTTCATATTGTGTGTTTATCAATCCTCGTAAAGCATTCACAGCCAGTTTGGTATATGTTTATGAGTGAGTTTTGTATATTTTAATGAGTTGTTTAAAATGGTTGTGAGTGGAGTAGAGAGAAAATGTATAAATTTTTTGTATATTTGTGAAAACAATGTTCACATTTATAAATTTTTTAATATTTTTCGAAAGTGGTTGTGAGTGGAGGAGAGGGAAAAGGTAATGATAAATGTATAAAAAGTATTATTTAATTGAAAAGCAGAGAAAAAAGGTAATGATTTTTAGTGTATTATAAGGATAAGTAACGGGTTGCGAATGCTCTAACAAACATGTATATATGATTTCCACAACTTGCTATAACATGCCAATTCGTTTGATCTGATTTCATAAATGGGATAATGTTGTGTTCGGGTTACATGAATTTAAGTATCTAGATCAGGGTTGATGCATTTGGCACATATAAATATATGGGTTGTGTTTGAGTTTAATGATTTAATCTGCCAGCCTAAAAGCTACCTACCTGCCAGGACCTGATATGATTGTTATCTAGGAGTGTAAACAAGTTGAGTTCGAGCTCGACTAAGCTCGTGCTCGGCTCGTTTGGAGATTTCTAAAGCTCAAGATCAGCTCGTTTAGAGTTCTATTTGTAAAACTTGAGCTCTGCTCGTTTATTATTTATCAACCATTTAATTGTTTTATTTATATATTTATAATTATAATTTTTATATAACATAATATATATTATTTAATTATTTTTATCATGATTATATATAATAATAATTACTATATAAATATATATATATTTAACGCGTTAAAAAAATATATGAATAAAAAGACTTGTTTAAACTTGCGAGCATGCTCGAGCTCGATACGTAAAGCTCAGACTTTAGCTCGTTTATTAAATGAGCCTCAATATAAGCTCAAGCTCAGGCTAGAACTCGTTTAAGCTTGCTCGATTAGAGTTTTTACCCAACTAATCTCGAGTAGCTTATGAGCAACTCGGCTCGTTTACACCCCTGGTTACCACTAGATATATCATGGCAAGTATTATCATGAGATGTGGGGATTATATGTATATTAGCACAAAGAATGCAAATTTCATCAAAAATTAAGTCGATTCTACAAAGTAAAAAAACACATGCAAATGTAGCATCTCTAACGTGTGTTTATGCTTGTGGGTAGTCCACACATACACACAACGTTAGAAAAAATAGGTTGCAATATAAAGACAACAAGGCAAGGTCCAACCACTAGATAAATTTGTGCATAGAGAAGTCCCCTTCAAACATTATTCATCGTGTACATACTTCATATAATATGTTTGTATATAAAAAAACACATATACGAGGGCGAAAACCCTCATCGTGTCTTCGCCTGTCATCACATAGTAAGCTGAAGAACGCGCTTTTTACGAGAACCACCTTTTATCTTAATCATATGACCCCACATCTTGGCACAACGACTAACCATTTTCTTAAGACTCACCCCGTCGAGTCCCTTCTCATGTTTGACCACCAACTGACGCTCCTTGTCTTCCTCAGTGAAATGTCCTCCAAGCGAGTTTTTGCATTCGTCCTCCTCTTGCTTTCCACCAAAAATGTCTATAAACTTCATCTTTCTCTTCTCTTCTTCATTTTCTTCATCAACTTGTTTATCTTCAACTTTTAACGCACTTACTTTCTCTCCAAAGAGCATTCGTGCTCTCCGAGTTCTTCTTGACATGGTGATGTCATAATGGGGCTTGTTTGGTTTAGATTCTCCTACCATTTGGGTTACAAAACTTTGCTTGATCCAAGCTCATAAGAGAAAAAAAATATAGCAAAGGGTTATAACTGAGGTTATGAATTGGGATGCTTAGTAATGAATTTATGCATTTTGGTGGTCATAACACATTTGGTTGGTGGCCAATTTTGTCAAGTCTTTTTAAATGGTAGGATGTCTTATTTGAATAGTGAAACTTAATTACCTAACAAAGATGATGGATCAATTTGAAGTATGCCAATATTGTTATATACATATGGAAAAAAAAGTTTCAAGGTTTTTTTTTTTTTTTTTCAAAATATATAGGTGGCTGTCATGTGATACTAAATATGATATGGATATAAGATTTTTTTAATAAATTAAATAATTTATTTCATTAGTGTAACTTATAATGAATTGTTATCAATTGCATTAAGGGTAAAAGCAAGGTACAAGTAGAAGAAAATGAAATTTTACTTGTAAAGTTAAAAAATTGTTTCAAACTAACGCTATGTTTGTAACCGGATTAGACTAGAATTCAACCATACACCATAAGAAATATAGATAACTCGAGTTTGTTTTAGGGTGATTAGGGTTTAAGTTCTTGCTACCCGAATCTAATAAACATTTACTATTTTGAGGAAACTCTTTCAGCTCAAGGATATTAGAGATCACTTGGAAGTGAATAAAGGAATTGGAACACTTGAAACTGAAACCTTGATCTAGGGTGTGTAGTTTCACAACTAGTTCTAATGCCTTAGGGCTATATTTAAATAACTAGGTTAGAGACCCGTGTACTACACGGGTTCAATACAAATAATTAAATAAAAAGTATGCTTTTAATTATGTATACCTAAAAAGTTGCATAATAAAAGCAATAATAATATTGATAACGAATGTAAATTATTATAAATGTCCAAACACTTATTTGTATACAACATTTGATATTCTACTAGTAATTTTACCATCTTTATCTAATATTAATAGTTTTAGTATGTCTTTACTTGTAACTCTTGATAATGCAACATACAGTTGACTATGTGTGAAAACCGGTTGTCTAAAAAACAAACCAAACTTGGATAGTGGCTGTCTTTGCTTTTTATTTATTGTCATTGCAAAAATACGCACTAAGTGGAATTTGTCTTCTTTAAATCTTGAAATGAATCCTTTTATCAGAAGGTGTCAAATTAAGTCGTTGAATAAAGTGCGGCTCTCGATATTACTTCCAGATATGATCTCGGCTTCTATAACACGATTACCCACTGATATCACATGTACTCTAATTCCATTACATAAACACTTTTCTGGTCAAAATTTATTAGTAGCATCAGTGGAACATCGACTTTTAATATTAACTTATGGTTTGACAAACCAGACAGTTTAAGCCCATTTAGAACATCAAGTGAATATAAAGCTTGATCAAAATTATCGTGAAGATACTCTGATTGACATATACTGTCGGAACTCAGGTATTCTTTTTCATCTCCGGGAAAACATGGATAACAAACGATCATTTATTTCTTGAACGACCTCGTTTGTCGGTGCAAGTATTGCTCTTTCTTAAAAACATTTGAATCTATAAAAGTTCGATCAGAGAATTTCTTTGAAAAGTTTTTTAAACACTTGTTATCAATCATGCATGGGAGGTACATATTATGACTAACGCAAGGTCCATGCATTATGAACTCGCTTACAAGTGCAAACAACCAAGGATCTTCACTTTTGTCTAGTATCATTTTAAAAAATCCCATCAAACTAAACTATGATTTTCATCATGTGCGACTAAACATCCTCAATATATTTAAAAGTCCAAATTAATGACCAGTAATTTATAATTTTCATCATAGCACATATGATTTTGAATTTGCTTCAATTTTAAGTTTTGAATTGATATAAATAGTTATCATCTTTGTAACAGTTTCTTAAAATAAGAAATCACGTTTCAATTAGAATTAATATTGCATTTATGAATTCAAAAGCAACCCAGATTTTGAATGGTTGTTTTTTTACTAATTTTGACCAAAAAATGACTTAAAAAATTAAAGGTGAGTTTAGGTGGGAATTTGAGTCAAATGAGGCACGTGGTGATGACACGTGTCATTGTAGATATTCCTTTATTAGGTTAGATGTAGACTTTGTGTTCGTTTATGTTCGTTTAAATATTCATTCAAATTTATTTATTACTAATATTAATATAAAATCAATTTGATATATTTATTTTGTTTTGAAATACTGGATGCAAGTATGATGATATTTTAAGCTTTAATTTAGATATTCACGTTTACTTTTAATTTGTGTTCGTTTATACTTATTTATGTTCGTGAACCGTTCATTTAGAATATTAATGAACGAACATAAACGAACACGAACACGTTCATTTTCCAATTAGCCTTTCATCTTATAGAATCTTGTTATTGTAAGTACGTATATATGCCAAGTGTATCATTATATTGTGCATAGTGTATTAAGGTATTGCAAAGTGAGCATTTAAGCTTTTTAAAAAGAGCGGGCTTGAAACTTGGTTTTTATTCTGTAACCTTACGGTAGTTCACGTTAGGGTTATAGTCTAGACACATATTTTTGCTTGTGCGACTGTGAGAATACAGTCAAAAGAGTAACACTGAATACCATATGTATACGCTGATCCTAAATAGACTTTGCGTGTAACATCGAGATTTTGGTATAACATAATTAAAATAATATATTCCAAAATTATAATAATTAAATTATATGTTTGTCACTTTGTGACGTATCAACATAGGTCCATTTTATTTTTATGTGAATTAGACTAAGTTGTCAAAAAATAGTGAATTTTGGGCCAAAAGTGTAACACAAGAATTTTAATGGCCAAAGTTCGATGAAACCAACTTGAGGGGCCAAACATGGTTATTTGAAACCTCAATAAAAAATCTGGATATTAAGATTGAGCCAAGTTTATTTGCCAAAGAATAAACTCAAAAACCTTAAACAAGTATCCAATATAAAAAAAAATTCATTTTGGCCATAATTGTTGTGAAGTACATTAAAAAAGATATATAAAACTTTTCTAGTAACTAAATCTGATCATTTTTAATAGGTGTGTAAACGAGCCAAGCCGGCTCGCGAGCTACTCGAGATCGGTTCGCTAAAAACTCGAATCGTGCCGAGCTTAAACGAGTTCAAGCCTAAAAATAAGCTTGTTTAATAAACCAGCCCAAGCTTCACTTCTCGAGCTCGAGCCGACTCGCGAGCCTAAACGAGCCTTCTATTTATATAATTTTTTAATTAATTAATTAAATATATATTTATAAAATAATAACTAGTATATATAAAATTATGATAAAAATAACTAAATAATATATATTATGTTATACATAAAAATTATAAAAAACTTTGTATAAAAATAATTATAAATATATAAAAATTAATTAATAAATAATAAACGAGCCGATCCCGAACTTTAGAAATAGAGCTCGAATCTAGCCGAGCTCGAGCTCACAGCAAGTTAAACGAGCCGAGCGTTTACTCCCCTAATTTTTAAAGATTGAGTGGTCAATTGAAAAAATGTAGAGGGGCCTCCTAAGAATAAGGGATATCTAAAGGGGCAATTAAATAAAAAGAAGTTAGATTTTTTGAGTGTTAGTGGGAGTAGTGGGCTTGTTGAGTTCCACCCACACACACATACATAAATCCTCCCTTGTGAACCCAACTCAACTTCTGGAAATCAATGGTTGTTATGATATCTAATGGGCTAGAATCATCACATATGATGATTGAAACTCGTTAAAATCCTTAGGTTCAATATTGGGGTGAAATTAAGAGTTAGCACAATGGTGTTTTGGGTGGGTTTTGAACCACTTTGCTAATTTATGAAGATTAGGAGTAACTAGGGCATCCCTAGGTGTATAAACATAATATATGATGTATGTAATTTGTTGAAAACCACATATGGTGAATATGTAACTTAATTTAAGAAATGAGTGTTGGTGTTCTTGGTGAAAATTGACCTAATTTGACCCAAATGGTGATTTTGAATAAAATGGTGTTTTAGTCATCACTAATTGATGAAAGTTAACTAAAACCACTATTGAAATGTGTTTTGATCAAAGTTTGAAAATGATGGATTTTCATGAAATTGGTGTTTTATGCCTAAAATAGACTCAAGATGTCAAATTGATGTATTGACTAGTCTAATTGGCAAACACTCATTTCAAATGGTCACTCATACTTACTTAAAGGTGTTCCAATGTTGAAAGTACAATTTCTAGTGTTCCGAAGGTGAATTCGCAAGTTTTGCCCTCCCATACGAGTCGGTTTAGGTGTAGACAACATGTCAAGGGGTATATATTCATTTTAAGGTGTAGGAACTAGGAAGTAACTCCAATGAATTTCAATGGTTAAATAAGGATAAATGAAGTTGGGTTAGGGGTAAAATTGGTCTATTCGACCAACAAATGAACTAATTTTATTATATGTATTTAAGTCAAGGATTTTATAAAAGAACTAGCTTTAACCCGGTGTGTTACACAGGGTGAAACATTAATATTATATTGATAAATATTTTAACACATTTTCTTATATTGATAAATATTGTTAAATGTTAAGATTATATAAATGAAAGTAATCAAAATATCAAAAAAATACATGAAAATACATTTTATATGTGGTGTACTTTTTACAATACATTAAATTACATGTCAAATGAAACCTTACAATGATGATTTACAAATTTAAAAATACTTAATTGTATACAACACTTGACGTGATATTGGTAACTTTTTCACGTTTACTAAGGATTAATAGTTTGAGTCCATCTTTACTTTTAACTCTTGATAATGCAACATACAACTGGCCATGAATTAACACCGGATCTTTCAAATACAAACCAACATTTGAAAGTCATTGCCCTAAACTTTTATTCATGGTCATTGCAAAACATACAACAATTGCATATTTTTCTTCTTTGAAATTTAAATGAAATTCTTTTGTCTGAATGTGTTAACCCAATTTTAGGGATAAAATTGTGATGACCAATGTTGCTTCCAAATATAATCTCCGATTCTATAACGCAATTACCTATTGATTTGAGCTGAAGTCTTGTTCCATTACATAAACAATTTTTTTTATCAATATTTCTTAGTAATATAACTGGAACACCGACATTTAGAATTAACTGATGGTTTAACAAACCTAATAAATTAAGTCCATTTAGAAAATCAGGAGATTATAAACTTTTATCAAAATTATCATCAAGATGTTCCGATTGACAAATACTATCTGCACTTGTATACGGAAAATCTTGCTAAACTTTAATACTAATTCTCATTTAAAAAAAATAAAAATATATAAATAAAATTTTAATTTTAATACTATATCATCTTTTAAATTCAAAATTTAAAAATCTCACTCCTTATTATATCGACACAATTTAAATTTAAAATTTCAAAATTAAAACTAATAAATTAGAATTGAAACAAAACACATATTTTTTTGAAAAAAAATGTCGTTATTTAAATAAAAATTAAAGTTTAAAATATAACACACTTTTTAAAAATAAATATTTACAAGTTTCTTAATTTTAGTTAAAAGCTAACTATTAAAATTTACAAATCAAAATAAAAAAATTATTTATAAATATCAAACTTAATTAAAAAACTACTAATTAAATATTAGTAAACTTTATTCTAACACATATTTATCTAAAATACAAAAGTAGTATTTTCAAATTTTATATGTAAAATTACAAAATTATTCTTCTTTTAATAATAAAATTTTAAAAACACCTTTTTTTTAATAATAAAACTTAAAAACTCATTTTTTTTAAATCTCCTACTTTTTAATTCTTGATTTTTTTAAATATTAATTTTTGATGATAATAATAAAAAAAATGTGAGTCAATGGTAATAATAATGAATTGATTTGGTAAAATGTTTATTTATATAATTTAAAAAAAAGGATTATATATGGAAAGATTAAATGGAGAATGTAAATGTGATTTTGGGAGAAAAAATCTTGTGAGATGGAATGTGATGATAACAAGTGACAATATATTTAGTTTTTATTATAAGAGGGATAAGATATTGAAGAGATTTTAATACAAATGTGGGGTCATATGAATCCTCAAAGTTTAAATTTGGTGTTGACTGTCCAAATAGATTAAGAAGCGTTTTTCTAAAATGGTGGTTTGGATTTTAAATTGTGTGGGCTCACTTAGAAATAGGTAATATTGTTTAAATAAATATTTTTCAGGAAAATCTAAGGGAGGATCGAAATCAGTTAAGACCCACCATGTGTACAAATGGATCGAATTGTATCTTTTAGATAAAACCACACTATATAATATGTTAATTGGGTTATCTTTTGTACCCAACTTTACTTTGGTTTTGATGGATGATGTAATATGAACTACACACAATATAGTTTGTAATTGTTGGGACATCAAGGTCTGATTATGATGGGATTAATATATGATTAGTCTTTGTTTTGATAATGATAAAAAGTAAACAAGTTGTGTTAATCAAGTGTTCATTAAAGATGATCATATATCAACATACATATCACTAGACATGTTAATGTATCATAAATAGATGTGATCAAGAAGTTCTAACATATTAAAAATGATAAAGTCCAAGTCCACGGTATTCTACATATATGGTGATAGAAATGATCAAAGATACAATTGGAAGTTACGATGGAAGATCAAGATGCATCCTTCAATGAAACAAATCAATATGCTTACAAAGGAAGGTGCAAACTACAATATGAATATGCTGTGAAATTAGTGAGAAAAATAAAAATAACATTAAAGTTAAGTTTATGTAAAAATCAAAATGATTTATAAAAACTAAGTTTTATAAAATGCAAGTTATTTCCATAAAAGTTTTTATAAAACCGTCCAAACTAGTTTTGACCTGGTTTAACGGTCGATATTTATAAAAGTTCGGGTTGTCAGCTTCAAAATCTTCAAACTGCATTGAATGGTTTGATTTGCGGTTTATACCAAATACCAGCAATATTTTAGATAATTTATAAACCGACCTTTTGTGGATTGATTCTAGGTTTTATAAACATTTCTATAACTATATGAAAAGTTTATCAGTGTATCGTCTTCTGGAACTTTAAAAGTTAAACCTTATCCTTAAATGCTTTCTAAAGCATGCAAGTTTTTGAGTAATTTTATATATACCCCTACAAATCTAGAAAATATCATATATACCCAACTAAAACTAAAAATGTCATATATACTCTTACAAACATGTAATAATATCATATATACACATTTTAATAAAAACAATTTAGTAGATGACCATTTTACCCTTATTTCTTTAAAACTTTAATATTTCATATTTACTCATTTTAACTTTAGAAATTTATAGTTACTCATAAAAATAGTTTTCTCAAAATATTAATTTTTTTTTTTCATTTTTTTAAATATTTTTATCATTTTTTTATAGCATTTATACATCATATACATCAATTTTCTTTTATAGCATTTATAACTTTCTCACAATCGTTCCTTCTTAATCGATGTCTTCTGAATAGGCTAGGAGAATCGTGATAGTCGCCATCATGAATAGGAAAACGCGTGATCTTGTACGTATAAGATAAAACTAAAAAATTAGGTTATAAAAAATCATATATTGAATAAATGTAGAATGATCATAAAGTTAAAAATTATTTAAATTGAATATATTTGATATTTTTCTTTTTGGTCTAATATATATGATTTTTACCCATATTTACAGGGGTATATATGAAATTAAACCCACGTTTTATACACCAGTGTCCTTGATGCTTGTTTTATATGCATTTTAGTTAACCTCTTGTAGCTTGATTATAAGCATTTTGGACACGGAAAGCTTATTTTATTTTTTTATATATTTTATGCAAATAAGCCTAAACCTTGAAAGCAAACCGTTAGTAATGGTTAGTTTGGTTCGATTACAATTTCAACGGCTTGGTTTTGTTTTATGATTATCAAAAACTGTTATTAACGGTTAGCTCACGATTTGATCTAAGAAGTGTCAAAACAGGAACGTAAACACCCTAAAAGTAACAAATTTCAGTCGATTAAATTTTTATAAATGTTCTATAAACTTTCTTTCTTTCTTTTATTATTGTTTCTTTTTAGTTTTTTCTTCCACAATCCTTGTTATAACATACTATAATTTTGGAAAAAAATGTATTTAAAAACGGACTACTCAAAATTTTTACAATGTTATCATTTTTGGAAACACGGGTGTTACACTAATTATTTAGTTACTTTAATATTAAATAATCAATTTCATAACTATTTCAACATATCTATATAATTCAGTTGTGCTTTAATATTACAAGTAAACTCTACATTCTTCAATTATATTAGGTGCTATTTAAAGATTTGTTAAACAATTAAGGCGCCTTTGGTTTGGTATTAGAATCATCTATACTACCATATCTATACATACTGATAAATAAAGGTTTTTGAGTGACACATGTCATTCCTATGTTTATCCTTAACAATTTTTTTCCACCTCTCTCTCTTATTTAATGATACAAGTTTCTATAAAAAAAATTATACTTTTTGTTTCCCACCTCTCTCTCTCATGTTAAATAATAATGATTTTTATAACTATTTTTATAAAACATTTTTTAATTATAAAAATGTTTTATGCATAAAACATTTTTATAGTTTGAACATTTTTTAATTCTTTTTATAAAACACTTTTAAAAAATAACTATATAACGTTTCTAAAATTTGTATTAAAAAACTATGTAATATGTCAAAAATATGTAATATTAGATATTTATTACTAAGTATATATAACACTGCATTTATTCACCTTGTATAATATACAGGGTTTCTAACCAATATTATAATAAATTAATAATTATACTTGCTATGTGTCGACTTCTGATGAAATCTAGATTTTTGTTTTTCGTCTTTCTCTTCTATTAAATAATAATGATGTTAAATAATTAAACATCTAACGTATATTCTAATATTTATTAAAAGTTACTAAATTATAAGAAAAATTAAATTATTTTTTATTTCACAGATAACTAATAACACAAAAATACAAATATTCGTAGAAAATATTGTTTTATAACAAATTATATTTAGTCAACCACAACCCATGTAAAACATGGGTTTTAACCTAGTAAAGTATATATAGAGTGTGCAAAGTTGTAATTTAACTAAAACTTTAAGACACTTAGGAAAATAGTTGTATTTGGTACAAGTGTTGATGCATAACCCATCTTGCAAATTACAATTTTGTCTCTCTAAGAAAGTTCATAGTATCCCACATCGTCTGGTTAAGAAAATTTGTAAGGGAAATGTGGTTATAAAAGAAGAACATCCATCAGGCTTTCGGTTAACTTATTTGTGTTGCTTAATCGACCCAGTGGCCCGTATAGTAACACAAAGTTTTGCTTTTTTTTTCATCAATTGGTGGAGAAAGCTATAAGCCGGTTCACCGAGTAGGCTGAGTTGAACAAGGTTGACCGAGTTTGAACTCTAAGAACGTTCATAAACATATTATTTTTCTATCCCACATCCCCTGGTTAAGAAAATTTGCAAAAGAAATGTGGTTATAAAAAGAGAACACCCATCTGGCTTTTAGTTAACTTATTTTTGTTCTTAATCGGCTCATTGACCCGTATAGTAACACAAAGCACATAACATATGTACTTATCCCACATCGGTGGAGAATAGAAAATGAAAGAAATGATTAGTTATATAAATGGATTGTATGCTTACCTTAGTATACTCAATGCATGATTAAAAGTGCTCATGTGATGGTTGGGATCTATCACACATCACCAACTTAAATAAAACTTCGAGCGTCCCTTGTCTTATAAAAAGGAGGCCCAAGCTAAATTCACTATCGTGAGTTTAATGGTTAGCCAACCAAACCTAGCTAAAACTTTAAAGTTTTGAATCCAAGATTACAGATGGTCGGGATCAATCTGTCAACTTGATATCAACTGAATCATATTGATTTTAGTGAGAGTGTAAGACTGTAAAATACTAAACCCAAGAGTAATGTGGTGGCATGTCACACCCGTCGTGAAGCGTTGACTTCCCTACTTTTTAATCTATACTACCTTATAATGCATATTGGGTGGGAAAAAAATTAATTTTACTCAATTTTAAGACACCATCTTAAATACCAATTGTTAAACACAATATACAAGTACATCAAAGCCTAATCTTTTAAAGCTAAACCAATTTTTTTTTTACTTTTTAGCTTGTCCCACATTGGTGGTTTACCCAACCTAATCATAGAGCAAACCACTATAAATAGAGAAGCCTCCTTACTTGAGAAAATTAAACCATTTGTTTCATGCCCTTTTTGACTATATTGGGTAAACAATGAATATTTTTTAGTGCAAAAATTTGGATACTTAACTGAGGTTCGAAGCTTGCTTGAACAAAACTCGGCTTGAAATCGTTCTGGTTGTAAACTTGCTGACTTGGATCAGCTTGGTTTGTAAACAAGCTGAGCCCGAGCCAGGCTTGGCTCGACTGGTGAGCTTGTGAGCTAGATTTGAAGCTTATAATAATAATAATAATCATAATAATAATAATACCCAAAAAATAATCAGTGTTTAAGGCATGTCGGTTTAGATTACGCTATCAAAAAAAGTCTCAATTACACCCGCCACTTTATACGGGCCAACCCACTAGTTATCAATAATGTTCTAATTAAAGGGTGAGATACTAATAAATATAACTCTTATTTCCTTAATTTTATTTGATTTGATGATTGTGATTGGGTATCAAATTGACTCCACATGCTTCATGCCTTCATCATCTTCGTCCAATTATTATCAAGTCCCCACATACCACATTCAATAAAAACGTGCCAAATATGTACTCTTTGAGAAAGAAAATAAAAAAATGGACCCTCACATGAACATCATTAATATGGATAATCAAAATTGGGTAGCAACAAAGAATCATATAAACGCAAATGGATGTGTTTGGAAGAAGATAGAGACTATAGCTATACAATTACAAAGAACACGTGTGACATTATAAGTAATTTATATGCATCAAATTATAAGTATTTTATATATTAACCTAATTGTTTTTATTATGAAAACTAACGGGATTATCCACCCGTGCAATGCACGGGGGAAAACGTATCACAGATTTTCTTTATTTATAACAGCATATAGTACAAAAATAAAGTTAATTTACTTACGAAACATCAAGACTAAACATTTTCAAAACTATAAAATATCGTCTAACTAAAAAATAAAACGTCTAAATAACTAGGCTACCAAGATCTAGCATTAATTTTTTTCTAGTTAAATAGTAAAAAAAAACTTTTAAGTAATAAAAAAATAAAATAAAATAAAAGTCAAATTGTAAAATAACTAGAAAACGTAGACCCGCGCGCTACGGCGGGGCGCTAATAATGTTTGAAACTTTATATTAAAGAAACGATACCATTAAAAAAATTAACGTCGAAACGTTGATAAAAAAAGCACGCAATCGAAACTATAAAATAAGCACGAAACTGTTACATTATTTGACACGGGTTAGTTTTGAAAAAAAAAGTTATATCGAAACGTAGATAAAAATAAACACGTCAGAATGATGTATTTGGAATTTTTTTAAAGTAAACTTTAAAAATTATAAGAGAAAAGTAATTATAATAATAATAGCGTTAACACGGCTCGATTTTGAACAAAATTCATATCGAGATGCGAATAAAAATAAGTATGTCACAACATTATATTAATAATTTCATAAAAATTGTATATTAAAAGTATATAAAAACGAAATTGTATTTAAAAGAAAATAGTTAAAAATACACTATATTTAATCCGACTCGATTTTGAATAAAATTTACATCGAAACGTACATAATAATAGGCAAGTTGTAACCATATATTCATAATTTTAAAAAATATTATATTTTAAAAGTTTAAAAAAGAAATTAAATTATGTGTAAAAGTATTAAAAAAGCGTAAATAAATTGCTGAAAAAAAAATCTTGGAAAACAATTATTAAGATATTAGTGCATTAGTGAAAGCATGTGATGCAGGAGGCTGCATATTTACGTGTGGCATGAAGGCTATACGTCGACCAAGAACTCTTATTATGAATAGTAGTCACGGACATTTCAAAATGTTGTTTAAGGTAATTGTTTGTGTGGCGTGTGATTGCCACTGACTTTCAACCTTAGAGTGTGTTTAGTATCAGATAATGGAATGAATGAGAAAATGAAATGGATGAGGGAATGAAATGAATAAAGAAAAGAAATTGATCCATTATCCTATTTGGTTACCTTATGAGAATGAAATTAATCATTACTTTGTTTTGTTTGATAGATAGGAAAATATTTTGTAAAAAAATAAAATACTTTAAACCAACAAATTTATATTATGAGTAAGGCCAACAAGTTATAATTTTTCTTGACAAAAAGTGCTTCGATTCAACCCAATCCAAAATTACTCATTCTGCACAATAAATCTGCAACTAATATTTCATTACTCATGAACTTTTCACCAAAACACTTGTAAATATAAAGCAAAGGCAATGATACAATCATATCAAGTAAAACAAAATGCAAATCAAAGGAAACCACTTCCATAAAACACCTAAAGATCAATGAAAAGAATGACACCCTTTAAGTTACATGACAATCAATTAAATGAATTATATCTTGATTCTTTACTTTTACTGCACGTATGGCCTTCTTTATCGTAAATATTCGTGTAATTTGAGATGCTTATGTCCCTAAAATAGCACAACTTATTGTCATCATAATCATACATCTGTTGTGTACTCCCCAGTCCACTAACCACCAAATTTCTCTTCACAAGCATTGATCCCTAATCTTTTTGCACATTTTCAAGAACACTCAAAGAAGATTTAGAACACGAATTATCAAACTTTTTCTCACTAAAACCCAAAGTAACATTCGCCATCTGCGAAAAACTCCCATTTCCTTTCTCCTCTGTATCCGAGTATATGTAAAAAGGGTTAGCATAATAAGTCTGTTATGGGCTTTAGCCCATTTAGATTGTAAGGCTTAGTCTGCCTATTTAGTGTTTGCTTTCTCTTCATTTGTAAGCTAATCTTCACTTGAATAATATTGAGTCTCCATCTTTTCTCTGTATATGCTCATTTGTTAACATGGTATCAGAGCCAACTCGATTCATGCTTGATTGAATTCTTTGTTGTCGTTTCCGCTCAGTTGTTGATTCGTTCGTTGTTTGGTTTGTTCGTTGTTGAAGGGTTTGTTCATTGATTCGTTCGTTGTCGCTTCCGCTCAGCTTACAACGGTTTTCGTTGACTCGTGAGGTATCAAAGTTACGGATTTCGTTTTATTTGAACTGACTTGTGTATTTGGAAGAGCTTCTGGACATATTGACAGGTTTGGACCTCGTTTTTGTCCCCTTTTTCGAAGTTTGCGGTTTGTTCACAAAGTTTGCGGTTTCTCTAAATTTGCGGTTTCTCTAAGTTTGCGGTTTCCGAAGTTTGCGTTAATTGAAGTTTGCGATAATTGAAGTTTGCGATATATCTAAGTTTGCGGTTTTTCAAAGTTTGCAGTATTTCAAAGTTTGCGGTTTCCGAAGTTTGCGGTATTCGAAGTGTGCGGTATTTCAAAGTTTGCGGTAGTTTAAGTTTGCGGTAATTGAAGTTTACGGTATTTGAAGTTTGCGGTTATTCTGCTGTAATTCTGTTTTGATAATATGGTTGGGAAAGATGACTCTCTTCAGTCTGTTAGTACTCGTTTGGATGGTAAAAACTACGCCTACTGGAGTTACGTAATGAAAAACTTTCTTTGAGAGAAAAATATGTGGGGTTATGTCACATGTACTAAGGGAAAGCCTACTGATAAGTCTAAGGCTGTTGAATATACCTTAGATCTCGATACATGGGAAACGGATAACTCTAAAGTTATCACTTGGATCAACAACTCTGTAGGTCAGTCCAT
Source organism: Smallanthus sonchifolius (assembly GCA_023525975.1). NCBI lineage: Eukaryota > Viridiplantae > Streptophyta > Magnoliopsida > Asterales > Asteraceae > Smallanthus > Smallanthus sonchifolius. The sequence continues at coordinate 16,674,660 of CM042018.1, read as the reverse complement.
TAGTATTCAGTTGGCTAAATATGATACAGCTAAGGAGGTTTGGGATCACTTGGAAAGGCTGTATACTCAGTCTAATTTTGCCAAGCAGTACCAGTTGGAGTTTGATATCCGTGCTCTTCAACAGAATGAGATGAGCATTCAAGACTTCTATGGAGCTATGTCGGATTTATGGGATCAATTGGCACTAAAGATGTTTAAACCTTATATTGCTCGAAGGGAGGAATAACGTTTGGTACAATTCTTGATGGCATTACGTTCAGATTTTGAAGGACTGCGTAGAACGATTCTTTATCGTTCCCCTCTTCCAACAGGTGATTCGGTTGGTCACGAGTTGATTGCAGAGGAAACTCGGTTAAAATCTCAGGTTGATAAAGGTCCTAAAGTAACTACTACTCCACCTGTGTTTGCCATTCCCCCTAATCAGTCTAGACAAGGTGCTAAAGTTGCTTTTGATGAATGTGCATTCTACAAAAGGAAAAATCATTGGAAGTCTCAATGTCCGTTATTACTTAGCAGAAAGAATTCTAACTTGCAGAAGCTCCCACAATAAAACAGATCAAGTGGACAATTTTCGTCTCACTCATCCACTTCTGCTGGTTCATATGGTCCACCTTCATGTACATTTAAACCACATCAGTTTACTGTTGCTACTACACCACTATCTGTAGAAACTTCTAAACTACCATCTGCTCTGGATCCGCGGGTTTTTGAACAGTTCAGACAGTTTTTTGCCGCCAACCCTACCGCTATGTCTGCTGCGAGACTGTCTTCATCTGGTACCTCAGGTATTTCGTCATCACTATGGATTTTGGATTCTGGTGCCTCACATCATATGTCTCCCTATGTGTCTTCTTTTATTTCTTTGTCTCATGTTTCTCTAGTTTCTGTCATGTCTGCTAGTGCTATATCTATGTCGCTAGAGGGTGTTGGCTCTGTGTCTACCCCTCATGTGTCTCTCAATGATGTCTATTATATTTCGAAGCTTGCCTTAAATCTTGCTTCGGTCAGTCAGTTGTGCAAGTTTGGAATTTGGGTTTTCTTTCGTGACTCTGTTTGTGTTGTGCAGGATCAACACACTCAGAGGGTGATTGGGATCGGCCGTAGGGTGGGAGATTTATATGTCCTAGAAGAACTCAAAGTGCCTGTACCTGGTGTTGCTGCCTCCGGTGTTGATTTATCTTCTTTTCGTTTAAGTCGTTTGTCGTCTGAATTTTATATTTAGCATTCTCGTTTGGGACATGTGTTAGCATCTCATTTAAAATTTTTGGTTTCTTCAGGCGTTTTGGGTCAGTTGCAAACTTGTGATATTTCTGATTGTAGTGGTTACAAACTTGCTAAATTTTCTGCTTTACCTTTTGATAAAAGTATTTCTCATTCTGTTGCACCATTTTATATTGTTCATTCGGATGTGTGGGGACCATCACCAGTATCCACTAAGGGTGGTTCACGTTATTATGTTTCCTTTATCGATGATTACACTCGTTGTACCTGGGTGTACCTTATGAAACGTAGATCTGAGTTCTTTGACATTTATAAAACATTTAAGGCTTATGTTCAAACGCAGCATTTGGCTGTGATAAAGTGCTTCAGGTGTGACTTAGGGGGTGAATACACCTCTAATGATTTTACTCAGTTGCTTGCGTCAGATGGTACCATACACTAATCGTCTTGTATTGACACACCTCAACATAGTGGTGTTGCTGAAAGGAAACATCACCATCTTATGGAAACCGCTCGTTCATTCCTTTTATCTACTGAGGTACCTAGTGTCTTTTGGGGAGAGCACTCCTGACCACCGAACATGTGATTAATATGATCCCTACTTCTCACAATGATGGGATTTCTTTGTTTAAAAGTCTTTTCGGTGAACACCCATATTATGGTGAGTTACGGGTTTTTGGATGTACTTGCTTTGCTCTTCGTCCTCATGTTGAACGAGACAAATTGATAAATAAGTCAGCCTTATGTGTTTTCTTAGGCTATGCAGTGGTCCCAAAGGATATGACACGGGACAGAAAGGATATTGTTGTTTTGATCCTGTAAGTCAGAAGTTATATGTATCAAGACATGTTACATTTCTTGAACATATTCCCTTTTATTCGATTCCAGCTAAGTCACATGATGTAACAAATTTAGATCTTCAGAACATTGATCCTTTTGCTTTCAACGTTGATGTCTCAACCTCTGATGTTCCAGATTCGTCTGTTGATCCTAATATGCCCGCTCCAGATACGTTTGTTGCACATGATGTGCCAGATCATGAACCTTCCATGTCATCCGGTACTAATGTTGATCCTCTGTCGGTTGAAACTAGAAATCCTCCACCCCCGAGAAAGTCTACTCGTGAATGTAAGTCTACTCAACTACCAGACTTTGCATACTCTGTCTACTTTGCTTCATTTAGTTCATTTATCGCAAGCATTCATCATCTGTCTGAACCAGAATCATATAGAGAGGCTGTCTCTAACCCTCTATGGCAAAATGCTATGTCTGAAGAGCGATGATTATGATGGCAAAATGCTCCTCGTGCCTGGTTTTAAAAATTCTCTACATTCATCACTTCTCTTGGTTTTCTTCCTAGCAATCATGATTCAGCATTATTTGTTTGATGTACGAACGTTGGACGCATTCTCTTGTCTTTATATGTGGATGATATGGTTATTACAGGCGATGATTATGATGGCATTGAATCTTTGAAACGTGACTTGGCTCACCGTTTTGCTATGAAAGATTTGGGATTATTACGACATTTTTTGGGGATTGAGGTAGCTCAATCTAAAAAGGGATATCTACTCTCTCAGACGAAGTATATTTCTGATCTGTTTCAACGTGCAAGACTTTCTGATAACAGAATTGCAGACACTCCTCTTGAAACCAACGCACGTTACTCTCCCATTGATGGTGTTCCTCTATCTGATCCAAGCCTATATCGTTCCATTGTAGGCAGTTTGGTTTATATTACAGTTACTCGCCTTGATATCGCTCATGCTGTTCATGTGGTTAGCCAGTTTGTTACTGCTCCTACTTCTGTTCACTGGGGAGCTGTTCTTCATATTTTGAGATATCTTCGTGGCACTCAGTTTCAAAGTCTTCTGTTCCTCTCTACATCTTCTCTGGATTTGCGTGCTTATAGTGATGCTTATTGGGATAGTGATCCTAATGATCGTAAATCCACTACTGGTTTCTGTATTTTCCTTGGTGATTCCTTAATCTCATGGAAAAGCAAGAAACAAGATGTTTCTAGGTCCTCCACTGAGGCTGAATATCGTGCTATGGCTGTGACTACATGTGAAATTATTTGGTTACGATGGCTTCTGTCAGACATGGGGGTTGTCATTTCCTCGCCTACCCCATTATATTGTGATAATCAAAGTGCTATGCAGATCGCCAAGAACTCTGTTTTTCATGAACGGACAAAACATATTGAGATAGATTGTCATTTTACTCGTCATCATCTTCAGCTCGGGACCATCTCACTTCCTTTTGTTCCATCAGCCTTGCAGATTGCAGATATTTTCACCAAGGCTCAATCGGCATCTCGGTTTCGTTTTTTGTGTGACAAACTCTCAATGTTTATCTCTGTTGCACTGTGAGTTTGAGGGGGGATGTTAGCATAATAAGTCTGTTATGTTTGCTTTCTCTTCATTTGTATGCTAATCTTCACTTGAATAATATTGAGTCTCCATCTTTTCTCTATACATGTTCATTTGTTAACAAAAAGAAAACGATTTTAAAGATTGTTTCAAATGAACAGAAAACAACTTCTTGGCAGACACACTGTCATTAAACTCGATCATTTGATCAACAATCTGTGAATCCCCTTCTTTTGCCATCACCATAATCTTTAAAATTAAAATTAAAGAAACCCTGAATCAAGAAAACACATGAAGCACAAACCCTAATTAATCTCAAAGCCGTAATTAAATGTTCAGGAAAATAAAGATTATAGAAAAAGTGGAACTTTGCCTAATGGGTTGATAGCTAATAGGAATACATAAAAGCAACCAAAATACTTACATATTCATAGTCCTGAAAACAAAAATCCTAGATCGATAAAAGGAGATTTCACCTTATTATCGGTGCTGAAAAGATAGTTATAAACCCTTAACGCTCAAGAACATTCACCACTGCACCCTTCCCAATAGCATAAATCGATCCATTAATCACCAAATGCTTTGCCGCCACCAATTGTTGATGATGCCTTTGCCGCCACCAATTGTTGATGATGCCCATCACTCACATCATTATGTACCTGAAATGAACCTTCTCCACTTGAAATCAGTTTTTTGAAACCCGGACCGGACCGGACCGGCCGGTCGGATCGGGAACTGGTGGTCTGATCGTTCCGGTTACATATGTTGAAATGGTCTTGCAGCGACCCGACGGTCGGATCGGTGGTCGGACTGGAAACTCGGTGGTCGAACCAGTTTTTATTTTATTTTTTATTTTTTTATCTCTTTTAAGTCTCTTGGATTCATATTTCGTAGCTAATTGTTAGTTTAAGAGTATTGGAATTGACTTGTTGGTGGTTTTTGAAGGATTAATGGTTGTTTGAATTGATTTATTTTTATAATATTTATGATGTCGTCCGGTTCTTAAATCCGGTCCGACCAGTGGACCGGTAAGGAGACCGGTTTGACGTCCGGTTCAGTTCTAAAAACATTGCCTGAAATGGAAGGTCCAGAAAGCCACAAAGTAATCGCCATAAAGCAGGGAGAGAACTCTGTCTTTTCGATTTAGGGTTTGTTGAGACAGAACTGCGGAAATGCGATTCTGGTTTTGACCCAAAAATGGGTCCGCGTTTTAATTAATTTTGGGGGCGGGAAAAAGAGAGTGAGATTGTAGGATAGAGCGACACTAGCAAAAAATGTAATCATTTATTAGGTTAAGGATTTTTATATTTTTAATATCATATTAAATATAAATAAATTACATGTATTAATTTCATCAAATCTATATTATCTAATAAATAAAAGTTTTAGAGGACAATGACTTGATTCTAATTCTGCTCAACTTCTGTTTTTTCGTCTCTCTCTCCTATTAAATATATAATCTTCTTTAATTGTTTTTATAATTTTTTGTTTCCCGCCTCTCTCTCCTATTAAATAATAATGATTTATATATTTCTTTTTATAAAACTTTTTTTAAGTTAGGTTTATTCATAAAACAATTCTCTAAATTGAACATTTCGTTCATTATTTTTATAAATTATTTTTAAAAAATAACTATATAACGTTTATAAAATTCGTATTAAAAAACTATGTAATATGTTATAAATATGTAATATGTAATTCTTTATTACTAATTATGCATTTCATTTATTCAACCCGTGTAATACACCATGTTTCTAACCTAGTTAGGGTGAGAAGGGCACCCTACTCGGGTGGTTGCCGAGTATGAGAGATAAGGCCGGGTAAAATGGGTACACCGCCCCCATTAAACCGAGTAGCCCATTCGAGTTCCATGTCCGAGTGTTTTTACTCGGATGAATTCCCACTCTCTCTTGTGGACCTCACCACTCACCACACACACTTTTTCTATTTAAATGTTTTTTAAAAAAGTGGGTGAGTAGTTTAAGTATGGTGTTTCCAATGAAATCTGAGTAAATAAGTAGTTTTGAGGTGACAAAATTCTATTGGACAGTTTGTTGTGTAAATTTTTTTGGTGAGTTAGGTGCTCCCTTCACCCTTACATATATTATAAACTAGCTTAAAACCTGTGTATTACAAAGGGTGAAAAAAATATCAAGATATATAATTCTTAAGTCTTTATATATATACATATATATATATATATATATCTTATACGTGGAAAAATATATTACATATAATAACAATAGAAAACAAAATACAATAGTATGTAAAAATTATTATATAATTAGGTTTCGAAAATACATTAATTACTATTCAATTTAATTTGACTTTCATTTTTCATTTGATTGAAAACATAAAGTATGTAATTAGATTTTAAAGTTTCTTATAATAAAATATATTGTTTAAAATAAATGTGTTTTATTATTATAACTAATAATTTATTTAAAAATAGCTTAAACCCAGTGTATTACACACGGGGTGAAAAATATCAATATATAAATTTCTCAAATATTATTCATGTATTTTACAATTGTAAAAATATATTAATATACATATACTAAGAATAGAAAATAAAATTAAAAATATTTAAAAAATAATATATAATTGGGTTTCAAAAATACGTCAATTACTATTTAATGTAATTTGACTTTTATTTACTATTTGATTTAAAATAAAAATTACATAATTAGATTTCAAAGTTTTTTATAATAAAAGATAATTTAAAATAAATATATTTTATTAGTATAATTAATAATTTATTAAAATATATGGATGCATTTAATAAGAGAGAGAGGCGAGAAAATAATGATAAGATTGAATATGATGACGACACGTGGCATACAAAAACGTTTATTTATTATATAGTATAGATAAGTAAGATATTAAACCACTAAAAATATCACTTAGTTAAATAGTACGAAGTATACGACTATGGATTACTGATTTTACTATTTTAGTGAAATAAGTTAATTCTCGTGGAACCTAACATGCCCATTTATGCTTTGTTTTTTTTTAAAGGCAAATTTCATTCGACCAAAAGCCAGCTAGAGACTAGCCCAAACAACAAAAAAAGAACAGAAACATGGAAGATTTAGACAAAAAAAGGAAAAAAAGAAGAAGAAAAGGAGAATACAAAACATGAGTATGCAGCTACTGAAGTTTGAATTTGTATTTTCTCAGTCCAGGACATTTATTTTTGCCCTGTTTTTAATCCATAAAAATCTTAATGTTTTGATTTCTTCAATGATTCTTGCAATAGATACCACTTGATTTTCGAATAGATATTTGTTTCTAGCTTTCCATATTACCTAACAAGCTAACAGTATAATAGATTGCACCATTTGTTTTTTTGGATCACTTAGCCCTCCAGGTAAGTATAATTGAAACAGACTCGATATTGAAAACGCATATATCGGAGGAAGCTTACACCAGATTGGGATCTTCTGTCATATAATTGTTGCAACGTAGCAGGCCGTGAACACATGATCTGCTGTCTCCTCTACTTCCCCACATAATACACATGCCGTTGAGGATACAAAGATGTTTCTTCGTTGAAGCGCCATTTTCGTTGGGATCCTTTCTTCCTTAGCCCTCCACCCGAATATATTAATTTTGAGAGGAAGCCAATTATTCCGATTGAAGGCTTGACCTGGAGTTCGCACACGTTGTTTAGCAAATGACGTTCTGACCGCTTTGACTGAGAAGCTTCCTTCTGAACGAGACCTCAGTCTGCTAACTAGCTATGTGGAGGTATCCCTCCGCGGCCAGCTTCTTAGAGGGGCTATGGCCTTTTAGGCCACAGAAGTTTGAGGCAATAACAGGTCTGTGATGCCCTTAGATGTTCTGGGCCGCACGCGTTACACTGATGTATTCAACGAGTATATAGGCTTGACCGAGAGACTGTCCATAACTATTTGTCAACATGTCTTCGTAAAGCCATGATGCATTGATGCCCCCTATAGGCTATACAAAGGTATTACATGTCATACCTAAGCCCTTCTAGAGCTTCAACTTCAAGAGTTAGGGAAACTTTCCCTGCTACTGAAACATTTAATAGATTGAATTTAAATACTAACAATATAGTCACAGGAGTTTATGGAGTCCAAGTTGATCCGGAATTAACCGAATCAGAAGTCAATTTTGTTTAAATGGATTTTAAAGAAAAAATTGATTTTAATCCGGGATCTCCGGTCAGAAAAGAAATCAATAAAGAATTTCAATCACCCAGATGAGAATTATTTAGAAATTGGTTTTTTAATAACTTCAAAGAAACCGAGACAAAATTTTTTAAGGAAGAATATTATAAAGATTTAATTATAAAAAATGAGATTATACCATTTATTCTTTGGTTTATAGAAAGATATACGGGAAGTATTATTTTTGTAATTGAAAGGGAGTTCACTATTAAAGGAGAAAAAATAATTTCTAATGTTTTCCCTCCTACTCACCAATCTTTTAAAATTGAAAAGGATAATGAAGTAAGATATTATCAAACCTTCCAAAAATTATTAGAAGGTGATATCTTACCAATCACAATTTCTCATCTAAATGATTTGATTAAACAGCAGAATTATACAAACTTATATCTAATAATTCTAGGAGAAAAAATCCAGAGTATATTGTTAATAACTCATATAGTGGGAAAATGATCTATGAATGGAACATAGACGGTCAATCAGAAGGACATATTTATAATACTGTCCATAGGATGCTTATGTATAGTACAATTTGTAAGAATAATAATAACTCAGTAAAAACCATAGCTAATATGATAGTTTCAGGTTTTACTGGCAAACTTAAAGGTTGGTGGGACAATTATCTATCCCAACCAGATAAGGATAAAATCCTTAATAGCGTTAAACAAGAAGAAGGCGCTAGTACCAGCAATACCGAAAGTAATGCTGTTTATACTCTAATTGTTAATATCATAGAACATTTTACTGGAAGATGGTCTGAAGATTCTGAAAATATCAGAACTCTTCTCCAAAATTTAAGATGTAGAACTCTGACATCTTTTAGATGGTATAAGGATACCTTCCTATGTAGAGTTATGGAACTCCCCGAGGCTAATAGTTCTCATTGGAAATCAAAGTTTATAGATGGCCTTCCTTATTTATTTGCTGAAAGGATAAAAGGCAAAATAAGAGTAAATAGTGTCATAAATTATGACAGTTACAATTATGGAAAACTTATAGGCACATGTGTTCAAGAAGGAATAAGCCTATGCAATGAGATGACACCCTGTACTTGTAAAAAATCCTATGGTCCAAAATTTTAAAACATTTTTAAATGTTTTTAATCTTATACTAAAATTATTTTATTTTAAGTATAATAAGGTCTTGTAAATGGTATCAGAGCCAAGTGCTCTTAAAATAAAAAAGATTGTTCAAGTTTGACTGTGCAGATCAACACTTACTTGTATTCATTTAAAATGAATATTCTGAAAAACAACGATACTGTTAAAAACAATATTGAAAAGGAATACGAAATTCCTCATAATCTTGATTTATTAAATAAATGGACTATTCCAAAAATGGAATATAAACTAATTTATAAATTATGAACTTTTGAAAAATTAGGATTAAAACAAGTTGTAAAAACAACTGAAGAAACATTTTTTAAAATAAAGAAGACATGGTAATTAAACTATTGTCAAATAAAGATTTAAATAAATATAAGAAGGATTATAAATTACTTCATATTGGTTTAGTGCAAATTGCTTTCAAACCTTTGACCCTAGAAGGTCTTCCAGAAAGCTTTATAGCAGCTCTAAGAGATGCTAGAAATCTTGACTGGAAACAATCTCTAATAGGAATTGTTCAAACGAGTTTGGCTCATGAACCAGTCTATTTTAATGTTTATCCAAATTTACAGTTATCTTTATCAGATGTTAATATATCATACGCTTTAACTTTAAATGTTAAAACTCATGGTTATAACTATGCTCCAGGTTCAGAGGTTATCTGTATCTGTTATAGGATATATTATAAACCTTTATACACTTTAAATCCTCAGTGTAGAATAGTTGATAAACCATTAAATGAAACAATAGTGATAGAAACTAATTTTGGTAAGTCTAATATAACTACCAGAAGAAAGATAAAATGGGAAGAAATTAACTTTCCAGAAAATTGGATTCTTGATAAGGCCACAACGTCTCAACAATATGTTGATAATAACCCTTTAGAAATTATACAATCTGAAGAAGGAACTGTCCAAATTCAATTTGAACAGATTAGAAATACTAAAAAAAAAAAGTATAAAATTGGAAACGTTTTTTAAAATATTTTAAAATAGAGTTTAGACATGTTAACGACATAGTAAAATTATAAGATGGTGGTTGAATGCTTGGGGACCTTGTAGCCGCTAATGCCAAAGAATGACGCAAATGCTTTTTATGGTCTGACCTTTATTAACCTTATCTTAGAATGACACCCTGTACTTGTAAAAAATCCTATGGTCTAAAATTTTGAAACATTTTTAAATATTTTTAATCTTATACTAAAATTATTTTATTTTAAGTATAATAAGGTCTTGTAAACAATACATTATTCTTGAACCTATAAATCACCCTAGTCCTACCTTTGTTGGCTACAACCGAGAACACGTTTTAGGAGCCATATTTTCGGTTTTCAAAGGTGAGTGGTCATATCATAGCATTATCATATTCAAAAGAATGAGAATTACTTGCATGTACTATAGGATGGTCATCACATCAATGATACCAAGACGTCTTATATGATGTCATTTTTTTAAAAGATCGTGGATTCTAATCCCGTCGTAAACAAGTGGTATAAATTTAATAGTGGATTTAGAGCGTGTGTGAGTTTATTGTACAAATTTTTTTACTTTTATTTTTGTAATTTCTCATGAAATATATTACATAAAACTCTTTATAACTCATTCCATATTTTATAAAGTACGTATATTATATAATAGGTAATTTGAATTTTAATAATCTAAACTATAACATATTGGCTGATAATAATCCATATTATCAATTTAGCCTGTTACAGTGCTAATTTTCACTGTTGTTGTTAGTAGCAGTCCAGTAACTTAATAATCATAAATTTACGCTCAATTTTCACTTGATTTGGCTCAAAATGATGATTTTCAACGAAATTGAGAAACATACAAGCGAAATCGAGAAGAAATTAAATGTAACTGGAGTGTATATTTATGATGATTATGTTACTGAGACTGTTATTGACAACAAAAGTGAAAGTTAAGATTGTCACCGACCAAATTAATAGTATGAATTATTATCGGCTAATACCTTATAGTTTACATTATTAAAATCCAATTTTCCTATATAATAAAACAATTTGTTTATATAAAACTATATATTTAGTTGCAAATGAATCAATTGTATTTGACTTATATATAAATATTACACTTCATAATTTTTTGAGCAAATTATAAATTACGTTATTTAAGTATTACCTAAATTTTAGTATACGTCTTTAACTAAGTAAATTATAGAAAACGTCCTTTATTTTTAAAAAACCGTGCACGTTACGTCCTTTGTACTGACGACCGTTAAATTTTACCGTTAAGTCTGGTCACGCGGCATGCACATGAGGGTATTTTGGTGCATCTCTAAGAGAAAAAAAATCCGCTCTCTATTTAATCTCTCTCCTCCCTCCTCCTCTCTCTTAGAGAGATGAGGGGGAGAGACAGAGATTAGAGGGAGAAGATTTTTTGCGATGTTAAAAAAATCCAGTTAATAGACCAAAATGCCCTTTTATTTAACAGAATTATTTAACGGGGTTAGTGGGCTGGACTTTAATTGTTAGGAAAATGAAAATATTGGACTAAAAAAGTCAAATTTAAACTTTTGGATTAAAATGGTTACAACGTTACAGTTTATAGTAATCGTTTCGTTTCTTTCTTTAATTAAAACTTACTTTTGAGAAAACCAATTAAGGTGTCTTCCTTTACTCTTTGAAACTTTATTTTTTACTCGTACAGGATAATTGACTATCACATACTTTAACTATCGTGTATGGATCAATGTCCGAGGACAAATCCTCTTTTCTCGCTTACACATCAGGGTAAAACTCCTTTGCTTGCTCACACCTCAGGGTGAGAGTTTCTACTTTGCTTGCTCACACCTCGGGGTGAGACTTTTACTTTGCTTGCCTGCATGACTTTCTACTATGCAATTATACTACAACACATAATATAATGCTATTGAAACACATAACACATAGCCAAATAACACATATTAACACATAAGCATATGATATGTCATATGTCACTGTCACTGTCACTGTCACTGTCACTGTCAAGCTACACCAAAGTGCATCATCTTTACCTTCTGTATTGTAAGGCCCCAAACCCGTGATGCCTCACTTATTGGATTTACTCATCAACACATAGCACTTAAACATAAGACATTAATTAACATAGCGGAAACGATTTAAAACCTCAACATACGCAGCGGAAACATAATATGTCTAATACAATTTGTCTTTAAACAACATCAAACTAAAAAATAACATAAACAGGATGTCAGACGCTGATCTTCGGGTAACTCTCCTCGCCAAGCCTAGCATCCACATCCATCAGCTGCCACCTACACTTAACGGATGTGCATACTAAAAATCAGCAACTCCGAGTGAGTTCTAACGTTTACTTTAAATCCACTATACAAAAGATTTACTAATACATACATACTGCCTTAAGGCAAACTTTTCATACTTTACTTTTCAAATAAGTTTTAAAACATATAATTAACCGTCAATTACTTTACACTGTATTGCCCTCAAGGCACACGGCCATGAACCGACAAATACAGATTAACCATCAATTCGATTGTCACATCTGGTTTTGTCATCAAGATCAGTACCACTCAGCATGATGTTGTCCTAATGATCAACACTTAGTATTATCCTCGTGATTAATACCGCTCGGCATGGTTCGGTCCTCGTGACCCTATGATGTTGTCTTCGTGATCAACACCTAGTATTGTCCTTGTGATCAATACCACTTATGTAACACCATGAAAATTCCTATAGAATATAAGGGTTAAAAGTGTCAAAATATAAAGTTAAGGGGTTGAACTGTAAGTTCTCCAAAGATGGAGGACTAAAAGTGAAAAATCTAAAAATGGAGAGGATGTCAGACCGATATCTCAGGCCATGTTGGTCCAACATGTGTAGAGGAAGGAATAAACCAGGTGATGACACATGTCCGATGACTCAGCTCTAAGTTTCAACGCGTGTCTGATGACTCAGCTTGAAGTCGGATCGATATGCTTTTCATGATGGTCCGATATGTGGAAGTCGGACCGATATGGTTTTGTTGTCGGTCCGACGTGTGGGCACCAAGCCTAATAAACCGCCATAAGGGATGTCGGACTGATATGGTCCTACATGTCGGTCCGACATGAGTCCAAAATTGGCCTATAAATAGATTTCAATGGCAGACGACTTTGAGACATCATTCACACACAAAAACACCACCAATCACACACACTTAGCCTAGGGAATCTTGCCAAAGTGCCGGTATGCATTCGGAAGTCCAGTTTCTAGCTTTTCATCCGCAATAAGTCATAGATAGTAACAAGGATATTGTACGAGGTATTGAATTCAGATATACGAATTGAGATACTATCAAGGTGAGTTCAGCTATACTGGGAAATGTTTTATAAATGGTTTTGATATGAACTGAGATTGATTTTATAAAGATGATTTCCATAAGATGTTATGATACCCGATTTTGAATACAATTTGTGAAAACGATATTTTGAGACCAAGTACCTTGAATTATTATCAATGCGTCAGATAAAAGCTTTCATGTGGTGAGGTGTATCATGATTGTAATTCCTGTGTCGACCAAGCCTTCAGTTTCGGGGTAGTCTACTGTTCAGTTTCGGCAGTAGACTATTGTCAAGTGTGGACAGTATGGTCAAGTTGCCATATGTTTCAGTTATAGGGAAGGTGGTGGAAATGCTTGTTATCTAGTTGTGATAAAGATTTAATTCAAGATATTATGACCACAGAAATGTTTGTGTAATCCAATAGTAGTCGCTATTGGAAGATGATCATTAGTTGTTGCTAACCAATATCCTTTGAACCCTGATTTCGAAACCAAATGATTTTAAAAGCGAACTCACCAACTTATGTTGACCCAGCTATTTTCTAATCTTTTAGACAGGTTAGTAGACGGCATTCCAGGTAGATGATAGCTATGGATGAATGTTGATTGAAAACTCTGAAAAGTAAAGGCATGCTTGGGAGAGCTATAAGTCATGCCAGAAATTAAGTTTGTAATTGAAGTTTGGTTTATGTTGTAAAACAGTTTAGTTATGAAATATATTATGGTTTAGCTTCCGCTGTGTGTTTTTGGTATCAACGTCACATTAACTAGAAGACGACCTTCTGACTGGTATGTAGTTATCTGGCGAGCAGAATGTTCTGTCTAAGGAAAGGACGGTGTATAAATCTCTCCTAGACCTATCGTTCTTTCCTGGGAACATCTCTGTTGGAGGTACTACTCTGGTTAGATGACGGTCCTGTGTTACGGGTGTGACAACTTAACTGGTACATGGGAGTTGCGTAGAATCTCGAGCAACCGCCGTCACTCATCCCAATTGTACAACTGTTAACGAGCCACCAAGACTCTTACTAATGGGAACTAGCATTTTGTACAAGTAACATTTGTCCCAAGGACCCTAACAAGTTAGTACACTTCCCATAGGAAGACTATTCACTTTCTTCTCATAACTTTAATTAACTTGATCATAACTTCAACATATTTTATGCCTTTGTTTATGTATATAAAGATATAACAAACGTTTGCCAATAATATAACTTGCTTTACTGAAACTTAGCTTAACACATATATCATGCCTTTGTTTATTGTAGGTCCAGATTTAACTTGAAATCACTGATTTGATCGATTACACACACATAGGCGGAAACTGTGTGTATGTTGGTGAAACAGATGATAGAAACAGTGTTGGTGAAGATAACCGGCTAACCACACTATGAATCAACACGCAAATGGTATGAAAATGTAAGAACACAGTGCATAAACAACTGCAAATTGTATTGATTCAAGAACAATGTGAAAGAGAAGGTTCAGGGTTACAGCCGCTACTCACACCCTAAACATTCTCAAACTAGGCTATTTATAGTAGTGACAGGTATCGAAACTATGTTCAATCGAAACTACTAGTTTCGATTGACCATTTACAAGTGATACACAGACTGTCGAAACTACCATCTATCAAAACTACTAGTTTCGATTGAACAAACTCAATCGAAACTAAGTAGTTTCGATGGCCCAGACTTAGCTAATAAAGCAGTAAATTACAGAAAACTGAAATTACATTTAATGAAATGACATAAAGTAAACTAGTCTAAAACTGTTTAAACATACAATAAATGACAACAGCTTATACATAAGATATGAAAGGTTTAACATGGAGAGATATAACCCGTTGGTAGGCCTTAGCATCAGCTTCATCTTCATCACTGTATGCCTGAATGTGATTCTGAAAAAGGATCTCCAGATCTTCAGGTTGAAATTTCAACAACTCCATAGGCTCAAAGATAGTGATGTCTTCCTTGCCCTCACACTCTATTACTGCACTGCCAATGATTGGGTCATAGTACCACTTTATGAAAGTTTGCAGCTGGACATGTACAGATTTTGGAATGGTGATGGTCTTGTGAGTTTGGGCAGGCTTGTACCTCAAGAATACATATGCTTGTTAGTCTTAGGATGAAACCTTGTCTTTGAAATTTTCTTTTGAGTTTCCTAGGCTTCATTTCCTTGAAATCATTATTGACTTGAGAATGCAGAAATTTCTCAAAGTCATAAGCCATCATGACCTTCCCAGGGTTTTGAAGTGGAAGCTTGGCTAAGTCCCTGAGGTCATAGAAAGGAAGTGTCTGGAAGTCAGTCATATTTTTGAAGTGCTGAACTCCCCCTCTATATCTTCTAATAATAAAGAGCTTCCTTTCTGCATTATATTTCCAGCCAATTGGAGGCCTCTTTAGCTCCTGATGCTCAGCTATCCATTCATATGTTTTAGGAGTTTCCTTCTGAATGATTTTCCTAAACCAAGACTTTCTTGAAATTGGAGGTTCAGGTGCAACAGAAGGTGGATCTTGTGCTGGACTGGATTCGGAGACTGTAGTGGTTGGTTCAGGAGTGACTGTTTTGATAAGATTAACATGAACATCTTCTTCGCCTTTTTCTTCATCAGATAAGGTTTGAATTTCCTCTCCTTCTTCTGTAAAGTATCTGGTTCTCTCAGTTTCCTTTTCTTCGGTAGTCAAAATTTCTGGATAAAGATCATTATACCCATAGTTTTCAATTTCATCTAAAAGGGCATTCAACTCGTCATCAGATGGGATGTCTTCTTCATCCAGAATCACGGTCTCAATTTCAGTAGAAGTCCCTTTCCCTTTCTTTCTAGCATCTCTTCTCTCACTTGCTGAGGGAAGGTCTAATTCTGGCTCTTCATCCTTGACTTCAACTGCCTCATTTGTCTTCTCAGTATGGCCAGTAAGGATAGTTAGTGCAGACTCTGGATTAGTCACAAGGGCAGGAGATGAGGGTTCAACTACAGATGTGGTCTCCCCCTGAGCTGTTGAAGTGGTTGGTTGTTGTTGCACAGGTTTTACCATTGAGGCTTTGAGCTGTTCCACCACTTCAGCTAAAGCCTTGAATTCTTCTTTTTTCTTTGAGATTAATCTCTGTTGTGTTTCAAGTTGAGTTTGTTGAATCTCAATCTGGGTATGTAAACCCCCAACTTTCAGCTTTAGGTCTTTAACCTCTTCCTGGACATCATGCAAATTAGATTTTAAGCCTTCAATTTCTTCATCTTTCTTTTGAATCTTATTCTGCATTTTCTTCAGTTCAAGGCTTAAAGTTTTAACTCTTCGTACAAGAGAGGTTGAATCATGAGGTGGTGATGTGGGAGTAGTATGGATGGGTGATTGTTGAAAAGATGGTAGTGGAGTGGGTTGTGGAGTGGGTTGTGGAGTAGGTTGTGGAGATGGTTCTAGAGTTGGTTGTGGAGTAGCTAATAGAGAATCTGACGAGGATGACAAATCTTCTAATCCAGTCTTAATTTTCTTAGCCCTAGGCTCTTCTTCCTCAAAATCAGAACCTGACTCAACTTGCCATTTGGAGGAAGATGCAAGATGCTTTGTTCTATCATCTGAATCAGACTTGTAGTAGTCAGATCCATAGATTCCTGCATCCAGAGTTCCACTTGATTCTGCAACTTCCTCCTCAACTTCATGCATACCAGCTTCAACATTAACTGCTGGCTCTTGAATTATCTGTATTTGTTCAACAAAAGGAGCCTCTATCACAGGCTCAATGATGGGTTGTTCTTCTTCTTGAACATTAGGAATGTTTATCTCAATCTCAGCTTCATCAAGAGGTTGATTACATTGATCTTGTTCAACTTCTATCTCTTCTTCATCAGATGATAGGATCTCTTCTTCTAGATCAGGGTCAATATCAGGAATAAATTCTTCTTCTTCACCAATAATATGACCAAACAGGGGAACAACAGCTATAGCCCTGTTGGTTCTCTTGTTGGTACTCCTCATATAGCTGAGAGTCTTGGCAATCATATGGTCGAACACAAAGGTGTTCCCACCTTGTTGAAGCTCAGGATGAAGATGATTGATGATAATCTGTAGGAATCTTGGATATGCCAGAAATTTCTCCTTCACGGCTCCTGTCAGGTTGTCCTTTAACTGTCTGAAGATGAAGCCAGAAAAATTGTAATCTCTTCTTTTGACTAACCCCAAAATTGCTGAGCCCAGAGTGCTGTTTGTTGAATCAAAACCTCCTTTTCTGATTGATAGGCAGTGAATAAACACGTGCACTATGTATCTCCAGTGGCTTGGTAAGGAGTTCTTGATTATCTGACCACTTTTGAATTAATCTGGATGACCCAATCTTCTGAAGCATTCTTTAACATAGAAGATTGGAAATTCAATGGGTGTATCTGGATTGTCATTAAACTGCAGCACCTCTCTAACTGTAGCTTCAGAAAATAAGACTTCTTGGCCAAGCACAGTTGCTCTGATGTGCTCCACATTTTCAACTGTGATGATCTCTGCAGTTTCCCAAAATTCTCTTATAGATGTCTCAAACACCGACAGGTTGTTGCTGATGGCAAAGCTGATGTTGGAGTTTGCCAGGAAGTTTAAGACACGAGTGAACTCTGCAGCTTTTGGATCATTGGCATTAAGGAATGCACAGACATTGTGTCTTTTTACGAATAAGAGATCCATACCTGTAAAATTCATCAGTTTTGCACAATGAGTAAAGTTTCTGAATATACTTAATCGAAACAAGGTATATCAATACTTAGAAAAATTTTGAAGTCCTAACTGTCGAAACAACTAGTTTCGATTTGAGATGAACTTGGTTAATTTAACAAACAGCTTTATCGAAACAAGTAGTTTCGATAGAGGCTATAAGCTTTGATCAACACTTAGAATTTTTTTTTAAATCAACACTGTCGAAACAACTAGTTTCGATGGAGATGAACTTATCGAAACTATCTAGTTTCGATCAGAGATACCAGGGCAAGTTTGGGTGTCGAAACTAGTAGTTTCGATTGAAAACCTTTTGAGAATTTTTTTTGAAAGTGTTGAACCCCTTTATCGAAACTACTTGGTTTTGAAACCCAAACCCCTCTGATTCATTATACTCAGACTAATATAAACAATTTTAAAGAAGGGTTTAGAGTGGCCTGTAAGTGACGGAACTTCATCTTACCGAATGTGAGACGTTATCTGCAAGAATACACATTAATCATGAGTTCAAAGATGATAGAGATGTATGCAAACACGGATAAGAACAAAAATGACTGTTATTATGAAGATTTCGTCGAACAAATTTTAAAATTTGAAATCCTAGGTCTGCCGATTTGCAAAAAAAAAAAATCATCCAAAATGAAGTAGTGAGACGTTACCTAATGATGGAGACGATGGTGACAACGGGGGAAAATCACGTGATTAACTCTGATATCTCGCAACTCAGACCGATGGTTTGAGAGATTTTGTGAATGACAGAGAAGGCGAAGAGAGTTTGAAAAAGACGAGTGAAAATCAGTATGAAGGAAGGGATTGCTTATGAAGGCTTTTAATTTTCGTAAGACAAAAGAAAAAAAATGCCCCTGTCGAAACAATTAGTTTCGATTAGGACAAACTAGTTTCGATAGGACAAACTAGTTTCGATATGAACAACTAGTTTCGATAGTTCAAATGAAGTTTCGATATGCACAAAGTAGTTTCGATATATCAAAGTAGTTTCGATATGCACAAAGTAGTTTCGATAGTTCAAAGAACAGAAATAAGACTAACATATATACACTGTTAAAACAGACTTACTATAGAAATGAAATTATACACAAGATATTTACACTTATCTTCTTGAAAAAGATCCAACATGAGATCAGATCTGGTCAGTCTCTTGAAACACTTCCTTTTGCCATTCACTACTGTGAGTCCCTGAAGATAGCTGATATTTGTGCAAAGTAAACCCGAGCATTTGTTTGTACTAAGATTTCATGTGATTAGAAGGTACCATTTAAGCAATATACAAGGTGTACCCCACATATTAAAATAAAATGATTTTGAAAACCTATCAATCCTTAAGAAGTACCCATCTTCATCCTATCATCTCTTTCTGATTAACCAAGGTACCGTCTTAGTAATGTCAAAGTACCACCAAAATAAAATAAGATATCCAAGTGGATTTAGAAAATTAAAATAAAATATATCCAAGTAGATATTAAAAAGGTACGAACATTCTAGATCTTTGCGTAAGCAAAACAGAAGAAGTCGTAAAATTATCCAAGCGGATAGAAAAATGTTGAACACCCGAGATCTTTGCGTAAGCAAAACAGACGGGGTCAAATCATCCAAGTGGATGGGAAAAGGATGAGCACCCGAGATCTTTGCGTAAGCAAAACATACGGGGTCATCGGTGGTAAATATCGTTATATTGACGGTCACTTGGCGTATGAATAGGAATCCAATACGTAAGCCTGTATCTGATTGAATTGGTTTTCTTAGATATAAAAATGGGTTAGATGTTTCAATAATGGGTTCAAACACACAAGTATGAGATATATATATTAGGTTTTCACACTACTTACAAGTTTTAACCATATGTCGGGCCTACCAGCTATACCTCAGTAAACACCATCGCTTTTGGTCTATTCCATGTTCAAGAGATGAGATCAGACACTATCATTTCTCAAAGGCCAGATTCAATTTTTCTTGCAATTCAAAACCACTTGAAGATTATATACACAACAATTCTTTTCAACATTAAAATATTATATTTCTCCCCCAAAAGATTTGCGTGAAAACTGTACATAAAAATAAAATCTTTTTGGAATTTTCTTTGTTAATTAATCAAAATTTAGAAAATAAACTACTATTCACACAATTTACTGAAAGTTAATCATTCCAAGCATCTCTACTAGTTGGGCAAATCTGGTAGAGTCAAAAGCCTTTGTGAAGATGTCTGCGGTTTGTTTGTTGGTTTTGACTTCAACAATTTGAATATGTTTCTTTTCAACACAGTCACGAATAAAATGATGTTTAATTTCAATGTGTTTTGTTTTGGAATGCTGAACGGGGTTTTTGGTGATATGGGGAACGACAGTGTTGTCACACAGAATGGGTGTCTCATGGAATGTGATCCCATAGTCAAGCATCTGATGTTGTATCCATCTGACTTAGGAACAACAGAGGGCTGCAGCAATGTATTCGGCTTCGGCGGTGGATTGGGAAATGGTGGATTGTTTCTTACATTTCCATGAGACAAGGCGGTTGCCAAGGAATTGACAACCTCCAGAAGTGGATTTTCAGTCTAAGTTGCAACCCCCGTAGTCTGAATCTGAGTAAGCCACAAGATCAAACAATTCAGTTTTAGGATACCACAGACCCAATTTTGGCTTATACCTTAAATATCTTAAAATATGTTTGACAGCAGATAAATGAGAGAGTTTAGGATTAGCCTGAAAACGTGCACACAAGCACACTGCAAACATGATGTCGGGTCTGCTGGCCGTGAGATACATGAGAGATCCTATCATAGAGCGATAGAGATGCTGATCAACGCTTTCACCATCCACATCAGGAGTCAAACAATGTCGAACTTCCACAGGAGTTTTTACTGGATGAGAATCAGCCATTTTGAACTTGGTCAAGATTTTTTTTACGTATTTTTCTTGATGGATAAGGATTCCTAAAAATATTAAACAGGGCAAACCACAGGGTCCAAAAGCAAAATTTACTCAATTTTTTTTTTCTAATATTACGACTTGAGCAAATCATTTGTGTTAGAACAAAGAAAATGAGGAAGGAAACCGACGTTGAAGAAGATAAAACTTGTAAAAGATGGAAGAAGTAATAACAATGGGAGGATATGGAGAAATTAGAAATTAACTTGAGATAACTTTACAACTTCACCGTCCACAATGGGTAATTTGGTTTGGTACTCTTCGGTTTCATAATAGGTTGCTACTTTGTGACTTTAAGATTATGGGAAGAGGCGAACCGGCCACTCCTCAGACCCTGCCCAGATACGAGAGCTAATCCAAGTACAAGATAGGTCCTTAGTCTTAGGTTTCATAAACACTTTTATTAGTATACTCATTCCTTCATTGTCACTCCTACCAACCGACACACCTTAATCAAATCACTTCATCCGTCCTCTAATAAATATTTATCTTTAATCATATTATTATACTAACTTAGAACCGGTGTCTAGAAACGGTGTGAAAAATATCAATACATAAAATTATTAAATTTTTATGTATATATATTTTACCGGTGTAAAATGTATTACATATACTAAGAATAGAAAACAAAATTCAAAATATGTAAAAATTAATATATAATTGGGTTTTGAAAATACGTTTGACTTTCATTTACTATTTGATTGAAAATAAAAGTTATATAATTAAATTTTAAAGTTTCTTATAATAAGCGATAATTTAAAATAAATGTGTCTTATTAGTATTTTATTATTAAAATATAAAGATGTATTTAATAAAAGAGATACGAAAAAAAATGATGAGAATTAATATGAAGGTGACACGTGTCATGAAAAAACCTTTATTTATTATATAGTATAGATTCTTAATTATAAGATGTCACTAATTAACTATTCATTTCTAACCCATAACCTAGTAGTCTAGTGGTATTTTACTTCCTTAAAGTGATAGGAAAAGATCAAATGTGAAGCAGCTTTAAGGACATGTTTGGGATTACTTATTTTAAGCTCCTTATTAACTTTTATAAAAAGTTATAAGGAGTTTTGAAAAGTAAGTCACCCCTTACTTCTCAAAAACTCTTTTCCCCCCTTTAAAAAGTTAAAAGCAATAGCAAAAGTTACATTCCCTAAACACTTTTTTAACATATAAAAGTTAATAAGTAGTTTCAATAAGTAATCCCAAACACCCTTAAATGTGTAAATCAAAAAACCAAATCCTGGCCACATATTTGTTATAGTTTATATGGTGTTTGACTTTTGAGGAATGGATTAAAATAAGATGAAAATAAATATGTAGTTAGAATTTGGTTTACGAGTTCACAATTGATCCTTACCCCAAAGTGATATATGTTTAAATACTTGTAAATGCAATGTCAAGTGGTATTTAGGTGTAAAAATATTGTTGTTAAAAAAACCCTACATATTTCTAAAATTACATATACGTTAATAGGAGCGATAACTCATGACACGACATGAATATAATTAGATTTTGGGTCGACTAATAATATAGCCCGTTTTATTAAACGGATCAACTTGAAAACAACCTATTCAAAAAATGGGTTATCTTGTTAACCCTTTTAAGTTGATTTTTTTAAACGTTTATATTTAGATTTTAGAATGGGTTATTTAAAAGTGTTAAAATTTAACCTTTAATATTTTAATTTTTTCTCTTCTTGTTACTAGTTTTAAGAAAGGTGAAATTAATTTCTGTAGAGAAATCTTTATAAAGGATTTTTTGGGCTGAGTTGTGGATATGCAACTTTTTTTTCTCTCTCAGGATAGATAAAAGTTTTGTCCTCATCTCATCTTCCACATACCCTATCAATAGTTCGTTATGATTGAGATCTCACTCGGTACGTTTGTTTGTTATTAAACTACTTATTAGATCTTAATTTCCAATAACTTTGTTCATTAGTTTTAACTTTTAACCACATGATCTCCAACCTTTTATTTTTTACTTTCTTTAATCTCAGACTAAATATATAAAACCAAGTCTGTTATTTGAGAATTAGAGATAGTAAATAAACATAATTTAAATCACATCAATTAAAAAAAAAGTTTCATTTGAGACAGAGTAATTAATTATTTAAACCGTTAATAATAAACAAAACTAGATAATTAAAGTGTCTCCGAAAACACATAAAGAAATATACTAGTTGTGTTTGAATCAAGTATAAAAAAATAGTTATGAATTCAAATCATCAAAATGTTTAATGATTTTGGACTTGAATAGTTGTAAAAAGGATCCTCCCTCTGTTCAATCTTGTCGGTATTAGCTTACAACCCTGCACATGGCCATGGATACCCGAGCCCCCTCTCCTCTGACCACTTCAACCCCCTCTGCAACTTTCCGTTGTTGAAGCCGGCCACGCAATTCGATACCTGCCTCCATCAATCCAATGTCACTTTGAGATTCGCTCTTCACACATCATATCATATCTCTCTCCCACCCCCACACTCAACCTGTAAACCCTAATTGTGCCATGGTGGTGTCACCGTCCTCCCTCACCACGCCGTTTCATTCCCATGGCGTCTCTCACCCCCGGTGTGTTATCCAAGCTATTACAAAACCTAGACAACCCCGCCGCTAAATTCGCCGGCGACCACCGCTCTCCGCTCCTTCAGGTCATCGGAATCGTGCCAAAAGACGACGTTTTCGATTCCGATCGGAGGAACCGAGGGTTTTATCTACGACTATCGGATTCCGTTCACTCGGCGTACGTTTCCGTTCCGGTGGCTGACGTGGATTTGATTTTGAGCGATAAGATCCAGTTAGGTCAGTTTGTGCATGTCACGCGCCTGGATTCCGGATCGCCGGTACCGATTCTTCGCGGAATCAAGCCGGTTCCGAAACGGCGGCCGTGCGTCGGTGATCCGAAGGATTTGATTTCGAGTGATTTGTTGGTGATTAGGGGAACTGGTAGGGTTGATTTCTCGAAGAAGAAGGAGACTAACCCTAGGAGGCTTTCGTTGTCGAATGGGAAGGTTAGCGGTGACTTGGAGACGAGGAGGTTGAGTTTGGATTATCCGGCGAGGAAGGCGTGGGACCGGAGTCCGGCGCCGGCGTTGAAGCAACGGAGGTCCGGTTCAGAAACAAAACTTGTAGAGCCTTTGTCTCCACTCTGTTCTACTCCGGTACATCTCAATATTCTTTATATTAATCTTCATCATTATTATAATCAAATTAATCATAAAATATTTGTACAATCTACTGGAAAAACTTTGCAACTTGCACATTTTAATATGAGAAACTTCATCAAAAAATAAACCAAGTTTTTCATAAGTGTTTTTGATTTTAAAGTTGTAATTTTTATTTTTTATAGATGTTAAAATTTTGAAATTAAGTGAGAAAAATGAAAAGATCTTGGTTATTATTTAATGTTTATTTTTATTTTTCAAATTAACTTGAAATAGATGATAATAGTGTAGAAAACAGATTGATTAAATAATAACTAAATTTTATAGTTGTTTAATTTAAGTTAAATTGGAAAAAATAATCATAAATAGTAACCGGTATTCATATATGTTTCACTAGATTAGAATCTCGTGTATTTTACGGGTTGAATAAATGTAATGTTATATATTTAATAATAAAAATTTTATGTTTTTATATATATTTAATAATAAAAAGTTTATGTTTTTACAACCCGTGTAATACACGGGTTGCACGGGTTGAATAAAATATAATGTAATCTATTAACACATACACTCGTCAAAATGGAACAATGTGAATATGTAAATATATGATTAAACATTTTTTATTTGAATCCTACCTAGATATAAAATTGTTTTTAGTTTGTAGAATTCATAAAAATATGATTGAACAAATTAATTGATGCTAAACATAATTTTAAATTAAAAAATGTGTAGATAAAAATTGAAACAAATAATTAATTTAGTTGCCTAAAATAGTGGATTTGATTATTAATAGGAGAGAGAGGCAGGAAAATGAGAATGAGAAGGCCTAGAAAATGTGACAAGTGTCCTTATAGTTTACTTGTTTATTAGTTAACTAGATTAGAAACCCCGTGTATTACACGGGATGAATAAATAAAATGTTATATATACTTAGTAATAAAGATTTACATATTACATATTTATGACATTATATAGTTTTCTAATACAAATTTTAGAAAATTTATATAGTTATTTTTTAAAATGTTTTATAAAAAGAATGAAAGAAATGTTCAATTTATAAAAATGTTTTATGAACAAACCTATTTTTTTAAAATAAAAAAGGTTTTATAAAAAAGAGTTATAGAAATCATTATTATTTATTAGGAGAGAGAGGCGGGAAATAGAAAATTATAAAAACAATTAAAGAAATTTGTATAATTAATAGGGGAGAGGCGGGAAAAAAAGGTTGGAGGATGCATAGGAGAGTGACAAGTGTGCCACCAAAACCTTTATTTATTAGAGAGTATATAGATATAGATGTAGATTTGCCTTAATTTTAAAAATAATTTAACATTTATAAAAAAATTATATAAGATTCGAACACCGGGTAAAAGTTGAGTGACTTTAGTAGGACGTTTGAAACTTGGTTACTATTGTGTAAAATTTAATTCAAATTGAAAAAAAAAATCACTAAATAATAACCAATATTTATATGTATATATTATTTGTCTCAATTTAAAAAAAAAAAAAAATTTAAAAAAATTAAATAAGATTGAACACCTAATAACCCTGAGTGATTTTAGTGAGACAATTGAATTTGTTTTTTTCTTTGAACAAATCTACTTCTACTCCTAAATTACACCAAATAATTCACCCCATGCCTGGACCTCCCATTTAAGAGACAAGAGCCTCTACCAAGTGGGCTAGTGCCACATTGGCGAAATTTGGTTACTATTGGTGTAAAGTTACCTCTTTTAATATCCCCTAAATCCGCCATTAATGACCATTTCAATAACTTTATTGCATTAGTACATTTGTCTGTTAATATCTTAAGGCAAACATTAATGGTGATTTTTGTTGTCTGCTAGATTGCTTAACAGTTTTGAGATATATTTTTTTGAATCTTAAATTTTTTGACCTGATTATAGTCTGAATTGTGAATACCTCTTTATTTTCAGGTTAGGAAGTCTTCTTTAGTGAAAGATCTAGTTCAAAAACCTCCTAATTTGAATCTAGCACCTCTTAGAAACAAGAATGTTATAGTTTCTGAAAAATCAATCAGCAAACCTATCAAAAAGGACTTGAAAACCTCATTTGACAGCATACCGGTACCAACCGACCTTACCAAAGTGTCTATCAATGCAAGAACAAGCTCTGATTCCAAAATCTCATGGGATTTTGTTTCGCCTACGATCCGTCAACTTGGAAAGGTATTCGAACTGTCAAATTATTCAAGATTTATTCATAAAAGGTGTTTATTTCTACCCATTTACTTTGACGCCTCTCAGGAAGCTATTTCCCACCGGAATCTGGGATTTTCATCTGCAGTACATGCTTTGAAAGAATCTTCAGCCATGGAGAACATTCTTCAATGCATGAGGTACTAGTTCACATGCTATTTTCTTGTGTCTAAATTCTCTGTTTATGCAGTTGTAAGATGGTGTTATAATTTCATGGCATTCCTTTAACAAAAAGAATTTTTTAAAACTTAATAATGATAGTTTTTTAACCAGTATGATTATTTGTTATATATATATATTTATTTTTTATTTTATTTTATGCAGTCAGTTTGCTGAAATATGTAAACTTGCTGAGACCTCTAGAAATCCTCTTGTTGAACAATTCTTGAACTTCTATCACAAGCTTCAAATATCAGCTGCTGTAGTCAACACCTTAATTGACTCAAAGTCAACTGTCGATAAAACAAAAGGTCAACCTAGAAATAGTGCATTATGGGTGCGAGCTGCTTTAGAAACGAACCTTGGGAAGTTTACTTTATTTACAATGGAAGAAAACAGGAAGATTCAAGATAGTGAGGGAAATTACCGTATTGTCCTTGAAAACGCTTCAGATAAAATCCAAGTGACAAACTGTTCACCTGGAAACAAGAAAATCCCAAGAACCCAAGAACCAGTTGCTTCAAGAGTGAGGCTTGGTGGTCCCAGTCCCACCACGAAAAACACATGTCCCGAAAGGGTAAAATGGTCAAAAGGAAGCGGTTTAAAGGAAACTGCAAAATTGGGTGAGGAACTGCTTTTAGTATCAAGAAAATGGTTTTTGAATTACATGGAAGAATCTTTGAACAAGGGGTTTTGGTTAACAAAAGGAGAAGATTCAGTTGTTGCGGTTGGTCTTTTGGGTCAGCTTAAAAGGGTTAACCAGTGGCTCGATGATTCGGTTCGCAGTGATGAAAATGTGGAAAATTTAAGGAAAAAAATATATGGGTTTTTGCTTGATCATGTCCAGAAAGCAGCCAGGTAGTTTAGGTCAAGATACAGACACACAGCTGATTACTGACTACAGATTTGAAATTGGTGTGTGGGCAGATATGTCATTTCACATCGTATTGTTAGGTTTTTTAGTGTTTCTAACCATATCTAATGGAAGGATATGTAGGTGAGAGACTAATGACTGGTGTAGCTTTTGTTTAACATGAGTTTAAGTAAAATGTATGAAACATTGTTCCTCATTTAACCAATAGAATGGTGAAATTTTGAAGAAAAAATGCAGCGTTTATATTGTTTTTCTTTATTTTGAGTTGGTTTTTTTATGATTTAAACTTGTAATCTTATAAAGATTGCTTCAAGATTCATTTTTCTTAACCATAAGTACCCAGTATTGGAAAATTCACAGGATCCCCAAATATCTTGTTAACCAACGAGATCAGGTAAATTGCAGCTTACGCTGGACATGTGGCCTTCAAGATTCAACATAGCAGGGAAAGTCAAAATGTTGACTAAAGCAGTTAATTGAGCAATTCTGATTTCTGTATACACATGCTTTCTTTGATTTTATACAAATGTCTTTGTAGTGACTAGAAAGTGATCAATTATTTGTCAAGAAAAAGGTATCCATAGATATTGAAGAAGGTGAAAGTGGTCTTGTTGTCTTCTGTTTAATTCTTGAATTGGTAGACTTGGCCATTGCTTTCATTCCTCTGCAGTATTTCATGTGGTTATGAAGCTTCTCTGGCTTGAACTGCCTCCCACACTGCCTGCATCAACCGAATGAAAGTGGGTTCGATTAGCATATGTACTGATTTTGATGCATAGAGTACAACATTGTGATGCAGTGTGCTTATGAACACACTATAATCTATCAACACAAAGCAAAAAAAGACTACTAAGCAATAAGAACCAATGCTTTGACTTTTTTTAAGTAAAAACTATTGTTTTTCAAATTACAAATAATTAAGATTTTTGTAGCAGATTTAACGCCAAGTTCATATGCATCTACAAAAAATAATTAAAGCTTCAATGGGTATGTGAAGCTTTTCAAAAACCATAAAAACTTTCATATTAATTTCAAAATCAAAACATGCACATTTGACTTCAAAAGTCAATTTGCAATACAGAAACTAAGAATTGAACTTACGAGCAATTCGGGCCATTGACAGGCTTATAAGCAGCTCCATAAGTTTTCAAGTTACCGGAGTCGTCCTTCTTACTCTTCTTCGATCCATCATTCGTGTCAAATCTTTCCTCGAAGCCCCTCAACTTCTGTTCTTTACATATTTGCTCCCTATTATTTTCTTTACCATTCTTTTCAGAAACCGAACTCACCGTAGAACTTCTGCTACCATTTCTTCTATTGATCACCACCACCGCCTTCTCGTGGGTGTTAGCGGTCCCACAAGTGATCCAGTTCCGAAACATCCGTGACTTTCGACCTGATTTCCTAAAAGAGTAAGTTGGTGATAGAGCAGTTTTGAAACAACCCGTTTCACTTTTATCACAACCTTTCTTGCTGTTATTATTGTTGTTATTATCATTCAAGAACGTTTCATAAAAGGAATTATCCTCGTTTTTTTCGTCTTGGGTTTGTGTAAGTTGTTTGTCATTGTTTCCATCTTGATTCTTTGTTGTGTCTTCGGTTGTAACATTGGAGCCAAATGAAGATTCTTCAATTTCAACGGATGTATTTGTTGACAAATCTAGAGAATATTCTTTTCTCATTGAAGGGTAGTTTGGATCTTTCATATTGCCTTCAAATGGTGGTGACGTTTGAACTTCTTTCCTTTGGATTGAATTAATGTCTATTAATCAACCAAATAATAAATTAGAATTTCATTTTGTGGACAAAGAATATGTTAAAAGAATAGACAAAACACTTAAAAAAAGAACATTTTCATTTTGTTATTTATTCTTGAATTAAATAAGTAGGTCTAGAATTGTATTATTATATTGTGCCGTATAAATAATTAAATACTCACAAATAAAATTAAAAAAAAAGATGCGTTAAAAATAAAAAAAAAATGGTTTAATTAATTAGAAATACAAGTAAGAAGGTGTTTTTTTGCATTGGAAATAATAAAATAAATAAATAAATAAAAGAAAGAAACAAGGTGCATGTACCATTGTTTAATGTTGTTGAGGAGATCTCTAATCCTTTGAGAACATATTCGTTGTCACAAATTGGGGTAATGAGGTCGTCGTTCAATAGGTCTTGCCAAACATATCCTTCTTTGTACCTTCTATAATTTATTTAAAAAGAAAATAAATATGAACTATAATTAAATTAGTTACATATTTAAAGTTTGTAATATTAAATATTTTGGATAATCAGGATCTTCATCTTTAAATTTAAAAATTTAGTAAATAGTGATTTTCTAAATGTAGATATCCGTTTTAATTAATCTTTATATTTTTAGTGAGTGTTTAAGAAAGAGAAATGAGTGAGATATAAATAGAGATGGAGAATGAGATGTGAGAGGTTAACACAAAGTTAGAGAAATGTGATATTTAGTTAACTTATAGAGATGGAGATGGAATTCATGATGTATACACAAATGCTAATTTAGTTGTGTTTATAGGATAGTGAACTTGAAAACTTTACGCAAACCATAGAGCAACAAAAAACTGAAAATTGTGTCAAACACATGAACTTGAACACGACATGCGTATTTACAGTTTAACACAAAAATGACATGTTTAACCCCAAAAAAATATTTTGTTTTGCTTATTAATACTCAAAAGCTATCAATTACAATAAAAAATTACAAATATGTATAGAACCATTATGTATAAACTATAAAACACGATATTCATTTATAATTAATTTTTAAATTGACATAAAATACTTAATCCCAAAACTGATAATAACCCATTTAGACGAGAGCTAAAGTTTCGTGCTGGTTTGTGTCATGTAATAAATTCACACCCGTACAAAATCTCTTTCATACCCCTATATGACTGACATATTCCTTTGTTATGTCTTTATCATTCAATTAATCGTCACCGTCCTCTTTTCACACATGCACAGTTAGAATGTTGTTCTTTTCTTTCTTATTATTTAATGGTTCTCATTTAAACTCATTCTTAAGTCAAATAGTGATAGAAAACGAACCTCTTGTATGACCAAGTGAAACTCTGTGGCATGTCCTTTCCTCTTAGCTCCGAAAGCCACCTCTTAACATCTACAAATTAGTAACTTTTTGATGAGTAATAGAAAATATGGCATTCTTTTTCTTTTTTTATTAGGACAAACATGCTTGAACAAATTATAATAAATCACAACAATCACACGTATCACCTATAAAACCTTTGTTTACACCTATTTTGAAATGTAAACACATATGGTGTGATTGTATATCCACAATGCAACGTATATATGTACCTCTTAAGTGTACACCATTACGCGAGTGATGATGTACACGAATGAGATGGGGGTGTTCAATACGCCCATTGCGGCATAGGAAATAGACAATATGAACTCTTCTCATCTGACCACCAACTTCGTTACCAACACCACCATTAACCGCGGCGGCTTTCCGTTAATCTTCTGTAATGTGAATTTAAAACAATTAAAAAAATAAGACAAGATATCAATATGAAAGACACACTTCTATTTATGTAAATTTAATGACCATTCAAAAATAACAAAAGGAAAACCATACTAAAATACACATGTGAGACATTTGTTAAAACGAACTTATTTTTCAACCGTTTTATCGTTACACATAAGAAACTTATACATACGGGGCTATGTTGATGTACGAAAGCACTCCACAATAGTTTACATGTTCAAGTTAGTGGTAAATTATTGTTTAGCTTAGTTAACTATCTCTAATGAAAGAGTGAAGACGAGACTAAAGTCAATATGCCCGTTTAATCTCAAATGTTAAAGAGTGTAAGAGCATCTTAAAATGGCTCATGTTTGATAGCTAGATGTTAAACCCATATATCAATAGGTACTTTAAATATATATAATTTTTTAGAGTGGACTATACTTTCTTTTAATATAGAGAAACACTATTTATTACTCTAAAAACTTAGCATGTCACTTAAAACGTACAACTATATGTTTGATTTACATGTATATCCTTATTATATTTTCAATAATCTATTGAACTTATTCTTATATAATTATGATGATAGAAATGAACACAAAGTTAACTATATATATTAATAATGTTTATAATAACTTTTTACATATTAATTGTAAATTACATGTAACTAATTTTCATATCTTTTACCTATACATTGATGATAAGCTCCTAACATTTAAACTCACACCTACTTCTATTTTAATTTAGGAGATTTATAATCAAGTCGGTGATGGGAAGGGCGGTCCAATGAGAGTCCTAACACGAGTAGGTGTGGGATCTTAATGTTTTACAATACTTTAATTCTAATTATTCAATTAGAGTCATACTCTAACAAGTATAGGTTAAATTATAAATACCAAGTTATGTTATCAATTGTAATCAAGTTTTTGAGTTAAGTTTTTTTGGTTATAATAATATTGAGAGTTAGCCAAATTCATGTTCTGATAATATCAATTATAATATGTGAATTGGTATCAGAGCTAGAACAAGAACACAACGGGGATTGAGGGTTATTGGTTGGAATGGCTGTAAACCAACAAATTTGGGGAGCTGATGCAGGGCCAACGTTTGGAACGCCTAACCCAGCATTCCATACGCTGACTGGCATTTGAAATGCCCAAAATCTTCTGTAAGCGCTGCCCCATATGCCCAATAATGTCGAAATGTCATTTAAGGTTGCCTTTTGTTGTAGAGACGTGTGGGTTCTCTTGGTGGTTGTATATCATTACTAATGGCGTATCATGGGGTGTTCTTTGATGTAGGTAAAGCTCCGGTCTAGCCTCGGGTCATGCTTCGTGTGGATTGTATTCTCAAGAAGATCTTTTGGTGATTGCTTTTGTGAAACTTAACTCTCGTCGTGAAGGTCGTCAAATAATGGTTTTCTAAGAATGAATGTTAATTAACTTGTTGGTTGTTTTAAAAATATTCTGACTTCTTTTCTTTTGGAAAAGATAAGTCTTAATTTGGGTTGTTTGTATTAACTAATGATGTTGCTTTTGGTGGTTGTAAATGTGACCTATTTTCGCACGTTTTGAAAGTTAAATTTAGGTTGAAATCTTTGGGTGTTACAAGACAACTTCATGGCTGCTACATCCGCCGCATGTCAAGCAATATGGCTTCAGGGTCTTTTCAGTGAGATAACGGGTGAAATGTTACAAAAGGTGATGATACAATTTGACAATAAGTCATCAACAGTCCTCATGAAAAACCCTGTATTTCATGGAAGAAGCAAATACATCGACACAAGATATCACTTTATTCGAGAAAGTGTGGAAAATGAGAAAGTGATGATTGAGCATGTTGGTGGTAACGAATGGAGAGCTGAGAGCTGATATTCTGACAAAGCCGATTGCAAGGATTAAGTTCGTGGAAATGCCTGAATTACTTGGAGTAGAAGACCTCCATAGTTCGATTCAGAAATTACGAGGGTGAATGTTGGCGAGTTAATTCCCGACCCATCACAAGTCAGTGATGGGAAGAGTCCTGATACGAGTAAGTGTAGGTCCTAACTTTTAGCAATATTTTAATTCTAATTATTCAATTAGAGTTTTAGTATAACGAGTAGAAGTTAGATTATAAATGCCGAGTTAGGGTATCCATTATAAATTTTTGAGTTACGTTTTCTAGGTTATAATAACATTTGGGAGTTAGCCAAATTCATGTTTTGATGTATGGATTCTAATATGTGATATTACTCATAACTTAAATATCCGTTTACGATGTATATATCTATAATATCTAATAAATAAAGATTTTTTAATGCCACATGTTGTCTCCATATTCATTCTCATCATTTTTTTCTCGCCTCTCTCTATCTTATAATAATATATTTTTAAAGAAAATATTAATTATACTAATAAAATATATTTATTTTAAATTATCCCTTATTATAAGGAACTTTGAAATCTAATTATGTAACTTTTATTTTCAATCAAATAGTAAATGAAAGTCAAATTAAATTAAATAGTAATTAACGTATTTTCGAAACCCAATTATATATTAATTTTTACATATTTTGAATTTTGTTTTCTATCTTTATGTAATACATTTTACACCTATAAAATATATACATAAAGATTTAAGAATTTTATGTATTAATATTTTTCACCCCGCGTGTAGTATACGGGTTCTAAGCTAGTAACTTAATATACATGCCCAATACTTTCACTTTAAATAAAAACTAGTTGGTTCTCGGCCCCGTGCTTCGCTCTGCGAGACGTATCCATGTACAAAGAAAAAAAAGAGTTGAATAAACTTGTATTAACGAACACCCGCGCCTCGTCGCGAGAGTGTGATCGCTTTCGCCAACGGCCCGCGTCAGTAGTTTGGTCGTTATCGACTCGATCCGTCGAAAACCATAAAAGCGAATTCCGACACGGGTTCTGATAATCCCAATACAGACAATAATGTTCACTCATAATAGGTTCGGGTCGTCACTGTACCATAACGGTAACGAAACTCGCTATGGGCTACAATACAAAAAATACTCGATTTTGAATACAACTCCGTTTTAAAAAATGACATCGGATCGTTGACAAAAAAAATAGAAACAGCTCTGCATCCCCTTTTAAAAAAAAAAAGTTAACGAACGAAAGTTATTATAGAAAAACGAAATTAATAAATAATTAAACTGGTTAAAAGCGTAAATTATATATTGTATAGGCCTATAGGGTGAAAATGAAAAAAAAAAAATAAGCAGCCTAGCCGCTTCCCTATTTATAAACGCTGGGTAGTATTACTAATATATAAAAATCACTTAAATTTTATTCTTAAATAAAAGTTTTAATACTGTCTTAATTTTTTACCCAATTAAAACCGAGTTATTGGGGTTGGTGGTTCAGTGGTAGAGGAAAATTCTCTAGGAACACCAAAGTTTGAGAAGGTTATGGGTTCAAGTTCCACTCCCAACAATAATTAAGAAATTTTCCTTAAAAAAAAAATAAAACCGAGTTATTTAAATATGAAATTTGATTATTATTTAAAAGCTTAAATTTTCTGTTTAAAGTTACCTACTTTATGTTAACTTTAGAAAGAGTAACTAAATAGGAACACAACTTTATTGTTATTATTTTAGGTCATTCATTTTTCAACTTTTTTATGACGAAAAAAAATCTATTATTTTTTATAAAACAAATATAAATTATTCCTGGTAATCATATTTAGTAGCTGTAGGAAAACATGAGATAATCCATTGGTGATGCCAAACGGCTTGATATAGAACAATGTTACAGATACCAAAATCCTGAATTTTTCTCTAATAATTCATTTTTCGATTAAAATAAAGTTTGTTCCCTAAAATATTAATTAGATTATATATTTAGTTGATTATAATAAATAATACTTTGAATATTTAATATATATAAAATCTTATAGTCTTTTAAGTTTAATCATTTTTTGTCAAAATTTATAACTTAATAAAATTAATCATTTGACTTCTATAATACTTTGACTTTATAAAAATTTGAATGATTTATTAAATTAAATAATATATAGTAATAAACTTATTATCAAAAATGAATTATCAGAAACAAAAGTTCAGCATTTTGTTATCTGTGATATTGTTCTATCTCAAGCCGGTTGACGGTTGGCCATAAAATTAAAGTATTAGTTGATGGTAAAAAATAATATTAATCATATAAATAATGACAGATCGGTTGATATTGATGTGTTTTGGACTAATTCTTAAATTGTAAATAAATTAAACACCATGAGTTTAAAGTTGACATTGATGTTAGAGTAAATTACACAGATTGTCTTTTAATTATACTAGAAATATACTAGAAATTACACTCTCTGTCCTTTGACTTCAATAAGTACACCACAAGTCTTTTTCTTATATACTTTTGCACACCCTATGTCCTTTACATTATCTGGTGTTAATTTTTTCTGTTAAGTCTAGACATATACAATGTACATGAGGGTATAATAGTCATTTTACCCACAAAAGGACCATTTATTTAATTTACTTAAATATAAACCCTCTCTCACACTTTTCTCTCTCTGTCTCTCGGTTTTAAAGGAGAATTCATACAAAGCATCTTAATTTCCCAAATTAAGATCCAATCTAACCATCAAAACCCTAGAAAAAAGACTCCAAATAATGTAATCGATCATCATCTTCACTTTCTTAATCCTTCTAATATCACCCTTCTCAATCTCATCCCCATCCTTCTGACGATGAAAACCTCACCGCCTATGAAGTCATCGAATCGTGAGGAGGAGTGCAGAGAGAGAGAGAGAGAGTGAAACAAGGTGGATCGCATCTGCTGGATCTCCGAAGAGGGAGAGAGTGAGGAGGAGTGCAGAGAGAGAAAGTGAAACAAGGTTAGAGATGAATTTGTGTAAGTTACTCCTTTATTTAATCTCCGCCACAGTGGTTTTTTCGATTCGCTTGGTACAGTTCAAGAACGGCTTCGCCGGCGATGTCGGTTTTTCCACCTTAATAGTAGGTGAAACAAGGTTAGGGATGAATTGATGATCGTGATTTGGAGAATACAGTTCCCGCCTTGTATCAACCGAATCAGAAACCGCAATGAATGCTTTTTAGGAGCTGTCGGGGGATGATTTGAATTTGTTAGAATCAGGGAAATATTGGGTTTTTTTAATTGATCTGTTGTTTCAGGTTTGTTTCAAAACTGATGACATTTGTTGTGTTTTGACTTTCAAGCAAAAAGGATTCCATTATTCTAGAATGCATCTCTATATTATTTTCATGAGACAATTGTAAGATTACTAAAATAATTTGATTAGTTTGTTATGGTTCTCTTCCTCATCTCTCTCTCTCTCTCTCTAATTGTATTTCATAACTATTAGACGTCATGGTTCAGAAACAATTAGATGTAAGTGAAATTTCAAAACTAATTTAACTCATAACTTGTTTCGGATAATCGCTGGTGCATTGATTTCTCCGATCAGACCTTAAAATCATGAATTGATTGATATCTTGAGAAAGCCAAAGGGTTTCAAGAACCCATTTTTCTGAAAATTTTCACAGAGTGAAGGTGTTTGTGTTTAAATAATTACATAAATAGTCTTTTTAGGTAAAATGACCATTATACCCTCATGTGCAATGCATATGTCTAGACTTAATAGAAAAACTTAACACCGGTTAGTGTAAATGACATAGGGTGTGCAAAAGTATA
Organism: Smallanthus sonchifolius; assembly: GCA_023525975.1. Classification (NCBI taxonomy): domain Eukaryota; kingdom Viridiplantae; phylum Streptophyta; class Magnoliopsida; order Asterales; family Asteraceae; genus Smallanthus; species Smallanthus sonchifolius. Next base: position 16,638,205 of record CM042018.1, on the reverse strand, counting down.
TAAGAAAATGACTTGTGGTGTACTTATTGAAGTCAAAGAACAGAGAGTGTAATTTGTAGTATAATTAAAGAATAATCTGTGTAATTTACTCTTGATGTTAATATATAGTTTAAAGCAAGTTTAATAATACCTAGAGGCGTAACCGATGGTTATTTGGATTTCTCCGTTTTTTATATAAAGATGATGGTTTTTTTCTAAAGAAAACACGAGTTAAACCATACAATTATAATCGGTAGAAAAATGAACCTTGTTATGATCCTTCGACTAAGAACCCTGGTTCTGTCACTTTAAAACTGAAACTAGTAATATTATTTTCAAAACAATACTATACATTTTAGTTCTACATAAATAACTAGTAACAGGAAAATAAACATAATAAATCGATGGGTTAAATATGTGAAAAACAAGTCAAAATAAGTGGGGTAAAATGTAATTTTAAAGTGTTTTAAATTAATATTATATGTGAATATAATAACTATAACTATTTTCATGATAATTATACTGTTAACAAAAATGGGATGTCGGTTACTACAGTAATTGCATTCCAATAATTAGTCCACGTTCTAGGTTGCTGGTGTCGGCACCCATCGCCTTCTCTTAAAGTGACGTGTACTTAGGGGCGCAGCTTAGTGAGGGCCGGGTCTCCCGATTTTTCGCTCAAAAGTGTTAATTTATACGTATTCGGCCGAAAACTTTATAGGTATTAAGTTCCGGCTCCCCTTGATATATAGGAAAGAAAAATTATAAGAATTCGCCGCGGCCCCCCTTGCGTTTTTCTTCAAGCTTCGCCACTGCGTGTACTAGACGATGCAGATGCCCTCTTCAATTTCTTCCATCGTCAAAGAACATCTCACGCTGCAAACCCTCCATCGAACCATGGCGACCACCGCGTTTCTCAGATTTATTCACCGACGAGATATCTCATCGGCTTCTCTATCCGCCTTCAAATCCGTATGCTTATCTTTCATACTTTTATGCTTTTTGATATGCCTGATTTGTGGACGGATGATGAGATAAATTAGGAGAAACCGAGGTCTGTATGACGCTAATTAGCAGCTTTGATTTTGTTTGTGTACATATATCTTTTGATAATTTACAATTTTACATGAATATCTTGTTATCTAAAATTTTAAATAAAAATATTTTAATCCCTATAAACATTTCAATACACACTTGGCAAAACCCATTTAACTGATTTCATTTGTCTAGTTTTTTTTCTTCTTAATTACATTTTCTCCGTTTAACCTTGTATCAATAAAAATCAGCTCCACTGAACCTCTTTTATATAATTAACTAGGTTAAAATCTCGTGTATACACGGGTTAATTGATAAAATGTAATATATTATATACTTAGTAATACAAAAATTTTATTTTAAAAAACCCGTGAATTACACGGGTTGATAAAATGTAATGTTATATACATAGTAATAAAAAGTTTATATTTAAAAAAACCCGTATATTACACGATTTGAATACATTAATTTCTATTTAATATAATTTGAGTTACATCACTATTTAGTTAAAAACAAAAGTTACATAATTAAATTTCAAAGTTTATTAAAATAAGAGATAATTTAAAATAAATGTGTTTTATTAGTATAATAATTAATATTTTTCTTTAACCATAAATCATTATTAAAAAAAATAAGGTGTATTTAATAAGAGAGAGAAAGAGACGGAAAAAAATGATAAGAAGATATGTGAACGCCATACGTGACATAAATGATTTTTATTTATTATATAATGTAGATGTAGATTTGGAATTAACACCTCAACATAAAAAAACCCTAATATAATTGCAATCAAGAGAGAATTTAATTAATAAGATGTTCCTAGAGAGTTTTGAGTGATATAATGCACGTAATCTATGTTTTATTTATTAATAATTTTTTGGAGGGACGGTGTTTGTTTTTTTAAGATTTATACTACTAGTGTGAATAAATCGGTTTGGTTCCGTTATAAGTTAAAACTAAACTTATGATTTTCAGTTTTTTTAGATTTTTATAATCGATTTAGGTTATAAACCATACGATTAATTTGGTTATGAGAAAAGATGATTAGTTTAATTCACTAGCCCTCGACTTTAGAGGTTAATGGAATTAAAAGTAATTTCAAATAATAAATCCAACTATATTTTAGTTATGTTCTCGGTTATATATATATTGCTTGTTAGGTGTAAGTTGGAATTCTATTGTTGATGTGCAATGAACTTTCAGTTAGAATGTACAAATCACAACATTTATTTCATCTCATATATAACTAATCCTACAACTTAAAAAAAAAAAATCTAATCCCGCAAATCTCTTAAATATAACCATTTTAGAAAAAAAGAATACAGGGTTTAGAAAATAATTTTTTTTTTATTATAGTTGGTTTTGCAAACCATTCATTATTTCTAGGTAAGTTTTAAAGTTTTCATGGTTTTTAGGTAATCTGATAGTTGAACTATCGTATATGAACAGTGAAAGTGAATAAAACAATATTAACAAAATTGATGTCTACTTGTCCTATTCACTTTCAATGGTCAACTAGCGCGGATCACCACATAGACTATTCATAACCGCTAGTTCAACTAGAAACCCTAAAACTTCAAAACCCACCTGAAAACCATGTGTGGTTTGCACAGGGCCGGCCAGAGGGAGGGCGAGAAGGGCGATGGTCCGGGGCCCGGTCTCCCCTACGGCCCGAAGTTTTTTAAAATTTTTATATTATATTTATAGGGCGATGGTCCGAGAAAACCACTAAAACAATGTGTAATACTATGGGTTACGTACGTAACCGCAATTTTTTTGAATTTTTTTGTTTTCTGTTTACGTATACGTAACACTATGGGTTACGTATACATAAACCAATATTTAAATGATTTTTTGGTAAAAAATTGTAATATTACATTGATACTCTTATTAAAAAATAAAAATAAAATAAAATATAAATATTATTATATTATTGGTTAATATTGGTTTTTTAGTGGTTTTCTCGGTTTTCGCCTAACTATTGGTTTTCTCTAGAACCCACCCCTATATATATATGTGTGTGTTTTTTAAATCTATATATGTAAGCCCAATTAAAAAAAAATCTATATATATAAGCCCGTATTATGTTTTTTTATATATGATTATTGAGTTTATATTATAGGGCCCGAGTTTTTGTATATGTCCCTGGTCCAAAACGTTTTGAGGATTCTCGGGACCGGCCCTGGGTTTACAAAACCACCAATAACAAAAAAAAAATTTGGTTTAGAATACATATGTATGTGTAAACATGTACAGAATTATAAAATACAATTCATATTTTTGCAGAAAAAATATTTGTTGAGGAATTACTTCAAAGTATCCACCTTAAAAACATGAAGAATTTCTTTTACTTATACTGTAACTGATCTACAAATAATATATATGATCTCATTTTATTGTTTATATCACATATACAAGAACAACGAAAACGTACCTTTTGAAGCTACGTTCCATCGCGAAGCCTGGTTCTTCCATGATCGAGCTTCAATGATCACAAGATCGATCGATCTTCGATCTATTTTTATAAAAAAAAGATATTACGAAGATGGTTTTCGTATATACTTGATCATGTAACAACTAATTAACTATGCCTGCTTATATACACACAAAAATACATAATTAAGAAGATGGACGCAAAAAGGTCGTTGTTAAGATGTTGGTGGTTGATGGTGAAATCCACGCAGTTTCTTTAAAAGTCTGCGTGCCGTTTCACCCCTGATGATATGAATATGATGTTTTCATTATAAAAAAACACACACACGCACACGTACACGTATGTATGCATATATATATGTATATATAAAATTAGGGTTCAAGTTTTTTAATATTATCCTAAAAAACATTAAAAAAGATTCGATTCGATTCATAATGTTTGTACGCAAATATCTTTTTTAGTTGATCATAGTCTTTATACTAGTTAGGGGACGGAACTTCAAATCGAACCGGTTTAGTCAACAAAAGTCAAAACCGGTTTGGTATTAAACTGATTCGGTTTGAAACCAGTTTGAGAGGGGGATTTGACCGGTTTGACCAGTTTCAAATTGGTTTCAAATCGTTTTGAAACCAGTTTTGAGGGGTTCAGATCGGTTTCAAACCGGTTTCAGTCGATAGGTTTACAAATCGGTTTCAAACCGACGGTTTGAACCAGTTTCAAACCGTTCAAACCGGCTTCACTTAAACTGGTTTAACAATCGGTTTGGGTCGGTTTGAAAACTGGTTTGAGATCCCAAACCGGTTTTTTTTTCCCACCTGAAGGGTGTTTTATGTGAAAACATTTTTAAAGCGTGAGACAAAAAAAAATTTCTCAACACTTTTGGAAAACAATTACAGACAAAAGTTTTCACAGCGGTTTCAAATGTCTGATTTTATTTATTATTAACAATGATTTAAAACAATTTTTTAATCACACTATATTTTAATAATCATGTCAATTTTTAGAAAAAAATCACGCAACAAACATCAACATTTAGAACAAAACACACAGACAAAAACATTTTACAACGGTTTCAATTTATTTCTATTGATAACAATTATTTAAAAATTCATCTAACGACTTAAGAAATTAAGATTTCAACTCTATTAAGCAGATTAGTGCACTAATAGCCTTGAGTAGTTCAACTAGTTGGTTCACACCCTTCAATCCAACATCAATCACTACAACAAATAGACCTATAGCGACGAGGGGAGTATGGGATGTGGCGACGACATGTCGTCGTTATAGGGTGAAAAGCCTAAATCGACGACATGTTGTCTCTATAGGCTTCGCGGCCAACGGATCATACACATAGGTGTTATTTGTCGTCGCCATAGATGACCCTATCCCGACGACATGTCGTCGTCATAATTTTTTTTTCAAATAACATTAATTTATTTAATTAATTAATTAATTTAGCCTTATAGCAACTGTTGGTCGACACTGTGATGAAAGCACGTGCAACTGCCTCTTTGGAATGCCAGTACATGCATTTCTATTCGGGCGGTTGAATTTAGTTTGCATACCCTCAAGATACGTAGGGCAGAATGTCAATGTTTCATCTACAACATAACCCTCTACTATTTAGGCTTCAGGTGTGGATTTGTTATAAGTAGGACATGCTATAATTATAACCCTAACCACTCCATCCAGACAAGCTGCTACGAGTAGGATAATCGTTGATAGTCCATAATAGTGCCATACGCATCCTGAATACAATTTTGGTTGATGCATATCTCATTTGGACTCCTTCGGCCCATAACATTTTCAACTCATACATCAAAGACCTTAGGAAAACAACAATGTTCTTTCCGGGTGATTTAGGACCAGGAATTAGCAAAGTCAACATGAAAGAAGACTCTTTCATACATAACCACGGTGGTGTATTACATGTTGTCAACACTATCGACTATATACTGTAAGACTGATACATGTTACCGATGGGGTGCGTTTTTATATATATTGAAAATATATAATATTAATGATTTCACGAGATCAGGTTTTAAAATTTATAAAATGATAAATACTTAAACTTAAAACACATACAATAGGTAAGTGTATCTATCGCAGCGTAATATAGTTTAGGTAATAATCAAGTATCGAACCAATGGACACGGTCGAGTTCCAATACTCAACGTTTGTTATCGTTTAGCCGGTTTAATTAGTGAGTGGGTTTTGTGTGCTTGTGAAGCTGGAAAGTAAATGACAGAAAAGTAAATGACGATAAAGTAAATAACAGAAAAGTAAAAATGTGTGTGAAGTGTGTAAAAGAAATGTAAATATCAGAATAGTAAATAACAGGAAAGTAAATAGCTTGAGAATAATCAGATCACAATGAGTATTACTTTGGGCTTTGAATCCGCTTGGTATATGATAATGTTATGTTAACTAATCCGGTGGTATGACTAATACAAATGTGTGAACGGTACACCACTAGAGCCTCATTCTCACAACATTTGGTTCACGAAACATGTTCTTTAGAATAAAATGGTAGAACTCCCAGCTAGGGACATCGTAACCCTCAACTCTTTGATCCTATCGTCGAGTTGGTTTGAGACATGAAACTTAAACACTTTTTATTCTTATTAAAAGAGTGATTATACTTTGTTCACTAGGAGGCAGTGCAACAATGGGACCATGTATAAAGACGTACCGTTCCCAACATGAGTTCACCAACTCTTGGTTTCATAACAAGCTCGTATAAAGACGTACGATCTTATTAATATTAACCAAGATTTGGCTTATCAAAATCAGCTTGTATAAAGACATACAAGTTTCAAGAGAAGTTTGATTAAAAAGGTTTTACGGTCTTACACTTTAAAATCAAGAACACTCACAAGTGTAAAGACTAAATCAAATAATAATAAAAAGTCCACCATGAAGATGGTTTTACGAACGAATGACTAAAGAACATAAACATACTATTAGATTAATAAGTTAAACATTAACATACACCAAGCTTCATCTTCACCCAAGCAATACAAAGGGTTTGGCCACGAATGGCCATACGAACTAGCATAATGCTGAGTTTCGTAGGTTCCCCCTATTGCAAATAAAGCGGAAGAGCCTCTCTACTACTACTCTAAGACTACTGAAACAGAGTAATTCTATCTATCCTGAGGTGTGGTAAGGTGTGTTGAATGAAGAACCCAAGCCATCTATTTATAGGCTTGAGAATGGGCAATGCACGACCGTGCATTGGGTTGCACGCTCGTGCAAAGGCTCTAGGGTACAGATGACAGGGTACGGAGAATCTTGGGACGCACGACAGGCATTGTGATGCACGACCGTTCATTTGCCCTTTTTCTCCACTTTTGTATTTTTCTGAATCTTGACTTTTATTGACCAATTTTGACTTTCTTGGGGGGTCAAAGCTCGGGTGTGCTTCTTCCAAAAGGCTTGATTTCTTGATTTTTAGGCTGTTTTTGCTTTGTTTCTTTTGGAACACCGAAAAACCTACAATTGTGAAATATAAACATTTTAAGTATCAATTGCAAGACTTTTGTTTAATTAGTACCATAATATGGAGATTATTATATATGCATGTAAAACATGTATAATTTAGGGCATATCAGTTACCAAACGGGTTAAAGCCATCGACATCCAAAACCAAGCAGACGTTCATGGGTTCTTTGGCAAAATCAAGATATCTATTATCAAATTCTTGCCATGCCTTCCCATCAACCGGATGACGTATCATATCATCTATTGAGCGTCCAATATTATGCCTGATCATATCTTTTGCCGTGAATCTAGAACTATACCTTCGTTGAAGTCGGGAAGTTAAAGGAAATTAGCGCAACGCTTTTTGTGGTACTTTCTTCATCCTTTGTGATTTTGTCACCCCATCTGCTTTCGTTACAAACTAGAAAGTTTTGCATGGAGGAACTTTCCTTCCAAAACAGAGCACAGTCATTAATACAAGCATGGATAGATTGATATCCTAACCCAATCTTTCTCAGCCTTTTTTTAGCTTCATAGTGTGAGAGACTAGAATATGGTTTTCTTTCGGGAATGCAACTCTTAAAAAATCTAAATGTTGGTCTAACGAACTATATGTCCGTTTGTTGATGACTTTTATATGCATCAATTTTGCTAGGAAGTCTAGGAAAGACATCCAACTACAACCGGGGTATAACTCGATATTAAGCTCCTCAAACAATGCATCGAATTCTGGATCTAAACAAGTTCCATCTTCATCTATATTTTCTTTGTTTGTTTTTTGCTCTGCCATAATGTTATACACCGGGTATGGCAACGGATAGGAGATTCTAACGTGGTGGGGAATAAGGAGACTAACGACTTCCCGTGATACAGAAAACACCACACGAGACTCGCTAGGGCTAACCTAAACAATTCTAAGGATACATATTCACCACCTTAGTTTGACTAGGCTCCAAAGAACAACAAAAAAAGAGGCCAACTTTGTGATAGCAATGGAGAGATCGGTCTGCTTCTTCAAGAAAGAAAACAATCGGAAAATTTTAACAAATACAAACAACCACCTTCATTCATTTTGATGATCCGTACATATAGAAAGAAAAGGCTACTAACCCACGTTGCATCTTTTTAAGGAATTAAAAAAGAACTACCAACTACCCACTACCTAATAAATTACATAGGGAAATTAAATAAAGAAAAGCTGCAAAATGGAAATTAAAATAACAAAGAAAAGGACTTGTTGCATGGAAATGGGTCACGTGCAAATCTTCTTAGTCTGGGTCATGCTTGCTTCTAACATCCTCTCATGCATTGAAAAAGTTTGCCCACAAACTTACACCTGACCCATTGCTATAGGAACTGACGAAACATGAGGTAATAGCTGTAGTTGCTCCTTCTTTGACTGCACTCGGGTCTCGAATACTGGGGAAATGATCGGCTGCCTTGAGGGTGTAAACGGTACTATTTCCGGTAATTGTTGGACCCCTAAATCTAAACAATGCGCGCTGAACAGGTACATTAGGTTTAGCCACATGAAGCAACGTGATTTTCCTCCCGTTGATGACAAAGGAATAGGTATTCTTTGTAAGGCCCCAAAACCGGGCACCCTACAGTTGGTTCTCATAACGGGTTATTCCCTTGAAAATACATATTTTAGATATATTAAACTACAACGGAAGTCTTTCTAAAAACATTAATTGCTATTTAATGTCATTAAGTTACCTCACGAATGCTTGCACACCAATCCGAGTAGCACCGCTCACAAGCCAAGATACTTTAACGCAACGCTTACCTGCAAAACAATCTATCGTACACACAAAGTCAGCTACGCTGAGTGAGTTCTAATAGTTTAGTTTAATTAAAAGCCAACTCGTCTCAAAAGTTATTTAAACTTTACTCCGGACCCACGGTCAAAGTCAGCTGCAAAACAATCTATCGTACACACAAATTCAGCTACGTTGAGTGAGTTCTAATAGTTTAGTTTAATTAAAAGCCAACTCGTCTCAAAAGTTATTTAAACTTTACTCCGGACCCACGGTCCTTATAAAATAGGTTCACAATTCATTAACCAATAGATAACCCCTGTTATCACCTGATATCCCATAATAGCTCTGTAGAACCAAAGACTGATTGCTACCAAATTATTCTAAGTACAAATGCTGCTGATAGGCTTATCAGCAGCATTCAACACATGTTGCTGCTGATAGGCTTATCAGCAGGATTCAACACTTGTTGCTGCTGATAGGCTTATCAGCAGCGTTCAACACAAGTTGCTACTGATAGGCTTATCAGCAGCATTATTCTCATTCTTGCTGCTGATAGCTATGTTCCTTGAAGACAAATCGTTGCAGCTGACTATCCATGCCAAGCGTCACTGATAAATTTCTGCAAAAGCAACTGACACACTCAAAGCAGAAGGAACCTCAATGGTGCAACCAATGACGGACAACAATGCTCTTCCCCGAGCATGCAAACAATGATGAATAAAGTAAACGCTTCAATAAAGTTAGCTAGTTTAGCTTTAACGTGTATTAATAGCTTTTGTACAAAAGATCAACGGTCTGTGTTCGATCTGATCCTTAGAATCAAGGGTCTGTCTTGATTCTAAGTTAGTATAAATACTGTGTAAACACTTCATTGTAAGTGTGCTTCTTCACTGAGTTTTCAGTTGTAATCGTTTATTCACAAAGCTTAATACAACAGTGTTCTTATCAGTATTCTTTCTGTCTACTCGATTGTAATTGTGTAGTTGTTATTGTTTCCGCCAATCTCAACTAAGAACAGAACCATCTTGTAATTTCACGATCCTACAAGTGGTATCAGAGCTTTGGCTCAGATTAAACAAATTCACACTTGTTTAATCACTTCTGGTTCTATTCTAAACTCTCTCTCTGATCAAGTCACCCAAAATCTCAAAACAAAAATGGCACAAAGCAACGGTTTTGAAGACATCGGCAGCATCAACCGACCACCAAGGTTGGTATCTGGAGAAGACTACGACATGTGGAAAAATCGCATGGAAAGCTTCTTCTGTTATCAGGAGTACGGAATGTGGAAATCCATCAGGGATGGACCATACACTCCCATGGTGGCATCTGCTGACTCTGGAGGACCAACAGTTCCAAAGGATCCCTCCAAATATTCAGAAGAGGATATCAAGAAGATGGAGGTGGACTTCAAGGCACTAGGAGCCATCCAAATGTGCCTTCCAAGTGAAGTTTTTCATAACTTCAGAAGTTACAAAACTGCAAAGGAGCTGTGGGAGGCCCTCGAAAAGATGTTTGCTGGATCTGAGGAAATCAAGGAAAACAGAAGAGACATCCTCAAGCAGCAGTACGAAAACTTCGTCTGGAAGGAAGGTGAGTCTCTAACTGTTTTATATAACAGATATACTTATCTTGTAGGTGAGTTGCAGTGAGTGAAGCTGGAGAATGAAGACATTCTTAAAAAATTCATCAGATCTCTACCTAGTTGCTGGACACTCTACACAGTGTCCATCAGAAGAACTGAGAATCTGAAGACTCTTCAGATGACTGAGCTATTTGGTATGCTCAAAACCTATGAATTAGAAATGATTCAGGCCAAAGAAAGGAGCTCAAGCTACCAAACAGCCTCCACATCCAACACTACCTCATCTGCTTTTCACTCTGAGCACTCAGGCCCCAGTACTAGCAACTACTATCCTCCCATAGTCACACATCCTCAAACACCTACTACTAAAACAAACACATCACCATTTCTTCTTGAAGCTCCTTCTCAAGCCTCAACCACTGCTGCTTTTGTTTATGAAAACTCAAGCAACATGTACTTTATCAAGGAGGATCTTGAGTGCTTCCATCCAGATGATCTGGAAGAAATGGATATACAGCACTCGTTTGCAATGCTCTCCATAAGAGCAAAAAGGTTTTACTCCAGAACCGGAAGACCCTTTCCAAGCAACAGCTCAAACACGAGAGTTGGCTTGGATAAAAGCAAGTTGAAGTGTTACAACTGTAACCAACTGGGTCACTTTGCTAGAGAATGCAAGGCACCTAGAGCAAACCCAACAGCTCACCCAGCCCAACCAAGACACCAACATCAACAAGCTACTACTCCAGCTCAAACTACAGCTTGTGCAGCTGTTGGAACATCTGACTTTGACTGGAGCTTTCAGTATGAAGATCTGCCTACTAACAACCAAGCTCTTATGGCAGACACAACTGAGATACCGCCTGTAACATTCCTGATTTTCCGACCCTATTTGAATTTGTTTTAATTAATAAAATAACATTACGACATTAAATCATATACTTGTTCAAACCTACACCTCATTAATTGTTAGCCGATTGTATTCAATTCGAAGATATAGAACTCTTAATCATGTGGTAACACCTCCTAGAGTTAATACAGTTAGTAATCCCGTTAATTTTCCGTTAAATCCTAACCAAGCTAATTCTGTCAAAGTTGAAGTTGCAAGGGCTGAATCTGTAAATAACCAGAAACCCTAGTAGGCACGGTCGCGCCACGTGTTGGCACGGTCGCGCCTCGTCTGGCACGGTCGCGCCTGAGTAACAGTCAAAACGTAAATGCAGTTTCAAAACGCTTGGTCGTTCGAATTCGAATCCTATGTGCGTTTCATTTCCTGTATCAAAGAAAATAATCGTCTATTTCGATTACTATCATCCAATTGCAAATTCTCTCAAGAAAAGCCATCCAATATTTCTCCCAAGCCTCGAATCATTATTTTCGATCCCGTTGCTACCAAATAATCAAGAAACTCAATCCTCCAATCATCTCTAAGGTTGCTGAAGGAGTTGGAACAGCCGGAATAGCAGCAGAAGCCGCCGGAAGCCACTTTCTCCGTCGCCGGAACTCCCTTCTACCGATCGCTATCAATTCCTTTCTGTTTTAGGTAATTGAATCATTCCTCTTGTTCATTTCAATCCATATATCAAAAGCCCCATATTAATTTGGGCTTCCATTATAGAAATCATTCCGAATCAGAATCTATGTTTCATTCAAAAATGGTTTAATCGAATATGACTTTAAACATGTTTTAAAAGCAATTAATCTACACCAAAAGACTCGTAATAATCTTGTGAATGAAAGCCCTATCAATCCCGACTCCATCAATATAAGGATCAACCAATTCGTGTCTGTTTTGAAAGAGACACGGTCGCGCTAATCATCTAGCGCGGTCGTGCCGACTTCTAGCGCGGTCGTGTCTCCTGCTCAGACACAGTCATGCTCGTTGGCTAGACTTGGTCGTGCCCCAGAAGCATAAACACGGGCGTGCCTGTCCAAGGCACGGTCGTGCCTAGTGGTTTACTTAACTATGTCCTCTGTTGATCAACACGGTCGCGCCCTGGCTAGCGCGATCGCACCCGTGGTCCGAGCACGGTCGTGCCCTGTCTAGGCGCGGTCGTGTGTGTTGACAGAATATTTATAATTTTTATTTCTTTTTACAAATAGTATTTCAGATTTATTTTTAAAATAAAAATGATTGAAATTATATAAATCTGTATTATTGTTTATCTAGAAAAGATCAAATATTTAATCTTAAAATAAATGGAAATTATTTAAAGTTCAACATTTAATTCATAAACTCTACTCTTAAATAATATTGTTATGTTTAAGTTACATTTTATAAATAAATGAATAAGTTAATAATTATTTATTTGATTTATAACTAAACAAAAACATTTATTTAATTATACTAAATTACATATAATACCTACGTTATTTCCATAAACTATAATTATTTAATTTACTTAAGTAATTATCCCAAAATCAAACCTTATTTAAAATGTTCTAAAAATATTCATTTCGAATCTTCTATTTTACTTTCAAGTACCAAATCACTAACTCCATCCAATTCAACCATAGACTTAGACTTAGACTATTGTGCATTATTAATGCAATATATTACACTTTAGGTTATCTTGTGCATCTCAAGGATCATTATACTATTTAGTATTTGTGCTAGCTACGCCTTCGAAACAAGTGAGTATTCACAACCCCTTTTTACTCTTTTACATTTTTAGGGTGAAACATGAACACTATTCAACTTACATGTTTACATTTACGCAAACAACACAAGTACAAATCCTATTTACATTCATGTGTGCAATTTGAGCTTTATGCCCGAGTGCTAGGTGTGTTAACCTCTTGTATGCTATTATGTGCAATCATTAACTTTTCAAGCCGACGGTTTTCAATGATGGATCTATTGAGTCTGACAAACCCACCCATGGTACGCGGTGATTGAAACCGACAACACACTTTGTTTTGCATGCTAGTTACAAAGGTTTGATTGTACGTTTGGTTACACAATAGCTGCTCCCCATAAATGCCTTATTTATCATGTTATGTAAAGGATTTGGTTTACAAACTATATGCTATCAATGTACAAACTTGTGTTATACTCACCAACTTTTTAGTTGACCTTATTTTATTCATGTTTCAGGTGATTTCATTTGAGTTTGATCAAGACATGCTACACATAGGCTTTGGACCTAGTAATATTAAATCAAAGACAAATTGTATTTCATTATGTACTTTGAACTTGTTTCGTGTTTGTTTGAATGAGAATGGATTTAATATATTACAATCTAGTCAACCTTGTGCTCATGAACAGTCTTACATGTCCCGCCCCGATGATTCCGCCATCGGTCGGGGTGTGACAGATTGGTATCAGAGCCTTGGTTATAGGGAACTAGGTTATTAGACACTCTTGACCTAGGCTATAACTTTAGGACACCCATATAATGCAATACTACTACATGTTACATTATAAATTCATGTGTGATTATTTTTACATGCCAACCTAAGTACTCACACTACATGATACAATACATAATGACTTATGTGTCACACTACTTGATAACTCTTGTGCTTACACTCATTACTACCTACATGCTATATGATTATTTCCTATGTGAATATCTTCATATGTTATACTATATGATTTCATTACATGATACAATACTCAATAGTTTATGTGTCAACTTTTCCTTCTATTCATAGCTACCTACTTAAATTATTTAAACACTATCCTAAGTTGACACACACACATACTCACCACATTATTCATACACATTTAGACTCCCATACATGATACCATCACCTTTATGAGCAAAGACTTAAATTATTGGGCCTAATGTCCACCAATAATAAACCAAGAAGCCCATCTATCCTTCAAGAAGAAGAAGCCCACTTAAATGTATAAATCTTACCTTGGGCCTCAAAGCCCAGTCCACAACAATTCTCATCTTAACCATGAGCCCAACAATAGTATTATTAATACATGATGGCTGGAAGAGTGTGTAAGCCCAAGAGGAATTCTGGCTAAAGAAAGATAGGGTACTTAAGTGTGTCTTAGTGACCCACCCCTCTTTCCTGGGAATTCTCCTTAGGGATACATTACTTATAGGTCAAGTGTATTTCTAAAATACTATCGTGAAGGTTCGGCGTTATGACTAGTCAAACTCTAAAACCCATAAGAACTTCTATATTTGACACTTCATATTTCATTATCACTTACAACTTTTTCATTGTTTTTCTGTTAGACATGGACTCCTACGCTCCTCCCTCCCCGGTTTACCGTCCTGGATCAGAATCTGATTGGGAAGAAGACACGGAGACACCCGTTTATCGATCACCAACACCCCCACCCGCTAGGCCAAGGTTCGATGTAAGGGCGTACGGGATTGGGAACACCGACCCGAGACTTCGAACACCTGGATCACCCGTACCCATAAACCCATATCATACACCACACCTCCACAATCAATTGCCACCCCCACTAAGAGACCCATACCTAATGCCCGACCCATACCATCCTAACCCTTGGGTAAGACAAACCACAGCACCCACTGGTGTTATGGGGATTCCAACCCATGACCTCCATCAATATGTAAGAACCTCAGAATTTGAGAGGCAAAGGTTAGAGCAGGGGATAATACACGATTTACAAGGACAAAGAATTGATAGTCTAGCAAACCAATTAGGGTACCAAAAGGAGTTGATCTCCATCCTCGAAAAGGAAGTTCAAGAGCATCGCACGGAGACCGCCAGGGCTGAAGCCAGATCTACTACTAGAGTGACCATAGCGGTGTTCATCTTGGCGATTATTTTCTTCCTAGTGGAAAGCTACCTGAGACGTTAGAAGAAGCTTCTACTGATTTCCTTTAAATTTTCAATTTGAAAACCATTACCCTATGTTTTGAATAATGTTTAACATTTCAGTATTCAGTCAATTCCATATATTTCAACTCTACAGTTATTTTTCATTGATTTGATCCGTGGAACGTAAATTACACCTGTTATATTTTCATCAAACCTTCTCAAATATTACTTCTTTCATTCAACATGATTTAGTACATTACCAACAATCTCTTTCATTAAATAAATCATCCTATTTTTTTTTATTTAAACAAAACCTCGTTATCTTGTTTAAATAAAATGTTTAACGAAATTTTAGATAATACCAAAAACATAAATTTTTCATAAAACTTTTTACCTAATAGGAAAGGTTAATGCAACCATTTTTATAAAAATATTAATTTCTTTCTACTGATAAATAATTTTGATTTTTCTTCATTAAAGTAAATATTTCTAAAGTTGGCTAAATTAATATACTACAACTTATTTAGCCAATAGTTGAAAATCTAAGTTAAAAAAAATATTTTCTCATAAATTGCATATCCATTTAAAATATGCGATTCAATGATCTCACTACTTTATATATCTTCAACCAAAGACATTTATGTTCCCAAGCCTGCATTGATAAGGTTTTAGGCTACAGAAAGCATAGTCAAAACCTAATAGATCAAAATGAAGAGTTTCATCAAATGAAATCTGAATTCAAAAGGGTCGAAGACAGTTACAAAGAAAAAATTAACTGTCTAAAGAAAGAGATTTCATCATTAAAACATGAACAAACCAATCTTGAAACTCAGATTGATGATCTACTGGCCAGATTAAAAGCTACCAGAGCATAATTGGCAGAACAAAAGGTTCATGTCGACAAATATGAATTTGCATCCAAAAAGCTGCAAAGACTTTTGGATGCTCAAATTCATGATAAGGTAAAAACTGGTGTGGGGTATCATGCTGAACAATATCAAGCCGTTGCACCTCCTGCTGACTACGTGACCATTCATGAACCAAGCTTCAATCTGGCAAATCTTGATATGGCCAACAGAAATCTTGATCCTTCTAAGGATGAACCATTGGTACAAGAATGCACTACCTCATCAGAGTCTGATTCAACTTACTCAGACTCCACTAAAACAAGTGAAGCTTCATCTACTCCTGCCCCTCAAGTCACTCTGACTAAAGATGAAGTCCATTCAGCACAAGTACTAGCCATTTCAGTACCAGTTCCTACACCATTCAAACAAATCAAAATTAGCTATCCTCCAGAAGGTAGGAAGCTAAATACTGAAAAGGGCCAGTCCTCATCTTCAGTCCAGCCAAGGAAGGTGTTTGACATATGTCATGCGCCTGGAGAAAGGGTTCCATATGTTCAAAAAACATTGGAAGAAGCTACTTTTGAGCACAACAAAGCTCACCCTTGGAATTTCAAAGACCTTTTCAAAAGAAAGGATTATGTGCATCTTTCAAGGGATAAACTGGCAAAATCATGTTTTGTCTGTGGGAAATATAACCACACTGCCAGCACCTGCTTCTACTACCTTCAGCAGCAAAGAAATCTCAAGCAACATGCCTTTGAGAAGACAAAGAAGAACAAACAGGTAAGAAGTTTTGAAGCTAAGACAACTCAATTCAGAAAATCTCTTTCTCCACTAAGGGAACAGTTGTCAAAACCTAAACAATCTTGCATCATATGTGGAGAATCATACCACTTTGCTGCAAATTGTAAGTTTAATCCTTTAAATCAGATTCTTCTTCCAACCCCGACTATACAAAAGCTTATCAGTAAGGTGAAGAAGGATAGGCATACGTCTGCTACTAAGTCATCAGCAGCCAAAATAACTGTTGCTGATCAAGTAAAGCCCAAGGAACCAACACGAAAGCCTTCAGCAGCAAAGGAACCAACAAAATCTGCAGCTGCTAAAGTAAAACGATCAGCAGCAACAAAATCTGCTGCTGATAAGCCAAATACAAAGTCTGCTGCTGAAAAGGCAAAGAGAGCTGGAAAACCACCAACTCAACAATGGAAGGCAAAGAAACCACCAAGCATCATCATCGGTTCAGTTGAGTGCATCTATCCTTTGATGTAAATATGTCTGTCTTATGTTGTAAATAAAAGTTATAAGTCAACAGCATTTTTTCCCTTCAGCTGCTGACAGGTTTAAATTTTCATCAGCAAAGGATTTGCCACTGACTGCCTTAAGTTATCAGCAGGAACAAGTTTCCTGCGGATAGCTTTAAGGCCATCAGCAGTAACATCCCTGCTGCAGATCATTGCATCTATCAGTAGCAATTAAGTTTGCTGCTGACAGACTTAACCTTCCGCAGCAACCAAAGTTGCTACGGACAGGCTTTCTCATCCACAGCAACCAAGTTTGCTGCTGATGGGTAAACTTAAGTCCAAAATTAACTTTTACCCGCTGTAAAAGAAAATATCGTCAGTCTTTACCATGACTGCCTCGGTGTATTACAGCTGTAACAATGAAAAGTAAATAAGGTTGTACTGTACAAGTCATTCTGCTTTTTCTATCATATGCCGCTATAAGAACAAATCAAAATTTCCTTACCACCTCTTCACATTCAATTCAACCCTAACCAACTATCACTTTCACCCTAAGTCCCCACCACATTCAAAACGCTCTATATTCTTCATACTCTCAAGTCTCCACCATATTCAAATCATCCCTCCAAAACCAAACGGCTATGGTAGATATTGATAACCCAGATGACAAGTTTTCCACATACCATAACCTAACAGCATACCTCACCAAAGGAAAGAAATCCGATGGATTTGATGATATGATCGATTTCTTATGTCGATCAAAGATCTACTTTGCCCTCACCACCAACCCTACCATATATATCCCTCATATGGAGGATTTCTGGAGTACCGCCGTCTACTCAACCGAACAGGGGATTCCCAAAATCATAGCCAAAGTAGACGGCAAGAATATCACCATCTCGGAAGCTACACTCAGAAAACACCTTCAGCTTCAAGATGAGGGAGCAGCCATCTCATACTCGAAGGACGAATACATGAGGACCTTTGTCTCCATTGGATACACTGGAAATCAAACCGAGTATACGATTGAGAAGGCACTGATGGGCCCTCCATGGAAGTATCTCTGCCACACTCTTCTCCAATGCATATCTCAGAAGAGGAGTGGATGGCATCAGGTGAGCTCTGCGCTAGCCTTCGCTTTCCATGGTATGGTCACTAACCAAGGCTTCAATTTTGCACATGTCATTTTTTAGGGTTTGCGATATAACCTTCAAGAGGGTGCAAAGCAGCAATTTTTCATGTACCCAAGATTCATGAAGGAAGTTTTCAATCAAGAACTAAAAGAACTTTCAAAACCTGCAAGAATCTACATCATGTTAGGTCATAAAAATAACATTTTTCAAAGCATGAGGACTGTTTCCAAAAGTTCTCAGGGGTCAACGTTCCATTGTTATCTACAATGCTGAATGTACAGAGTACCCCGGGTGACAGTTCAGCAATCCCAGCTGATACTGATCCCACACCCTCCACCTCACATCCTGAACAACAGTCTGCATCCACCGTTCAAACCCCTGTGTATACTACTAAGGATGCACAAGCACACATATTACTTACACCTCTTTTGGATGTTATTGTTCAACCGGAACACAGGGCCCCGGTTGCAACAACATATACTAGAAAAAGGGGCAAGAGAACTCCTTCTTCTCTTGCCTCCAAGGCCCAAACCCAA
The DNA here is from genome assembly GCA_023525975.1 of Smallanthus sonchifolius. Classification (NCBI taxonomy): domain Eukaryota; kingdom Viridiplantae; phylum Streptophyta; class Magnoliopsida; order Asterales; family Asteraceae; genus Smallanthus; species Smallanthus sonchifolius. Next base: position 16,619,410 of record CM042018.1, on the reverse strand, counting down.
CCTAACAGCCCTCACTCAGAATCACAACATTCTGGTGAGAATATCATAAGGGAAAGCCACATTATTAGGGAGACTCATTCGGATGTCTCTCTATTAGGATCAGGATCACTTCCCGGATCCGTAGAACAGCCCCCCGAGCACTTCCTTTCTCTTCTGAACTTAAGTGTTGAGGAACCTGATCAAGATGATGTACCACTATCTCGGAGGTACTGATTGATCTTGCTTCCAACACACCCAACCCAAGTTCATGTACCCTGAAGGTCCACTCTCGGAGTTATGAAAGAGTGGATGTGGAAGAGGCTGTCACTACTGCTGGTCCATCAAATGACCAGGAGGACAGTGACAACATTGTTAAGCCCTCAACCACGACAACTCACATTGAGGATGTTTCCTTGGAAACTCCCCTCACTGAGGGGAATCCCAGGCGCCAAGAAACCATGGGTGATGGGGATGAAGAGGCTAGGCCTAAGGCCCCATCTGGGTCCAAGGATTCCACAACTGTGGATGTGGACAGACTGAAACTTCATAACTTGGAATTGACGGCCAGGGTGGCTATGCTAGAGGCTGAAGTGTCCAAACTAAGACACCAAGTCTCTATGCATGAAGCCCATCAATGCCCAACTTTAGCCACTCCCTCTCTTGTATCAGTAGGCACCCAAACTGATGCTTACCTGTCTACTGATGCAACCTAAAAGGGGGAGATGGTCTCTATGGAGGAAGACACAGACAGTCTTGACGACTGGATTCAAGAGCAGGTTGTAATTCAAAGCTCACTATTCAAGCCGGCTTTTGTACAAGTTCATGACTTGCCAGTCTCAGATAACGAAGCAGAAGAGACATCTGAAGACTGGAAGTTAGTCGTCAGGGCTGTTGATGAAATGCTGAATGATGCTGAAGACACAGAACAAACAAATACATCATTCAGCATCCTTCCTGAAGCAGCAGCCATCATAAGTCAATCCATTACCCCCCAACTCTTTCAAACTACACAGAAGCTAGAATTTGACTCCATTCTAGCTTGGGGGTATGATGGATCAGCTGAGAGATTTTGGATTGGATGGGAGTTTAGTGGTGTAGAAGAGCTAAACTGGAACTCTCTCAATGCCCTCCAAGTCCTACAACTGCATTTAACTAACTGCATCAACACTTCATCAGATCTCTCAGCAGAACTTGCCATTGGCAGGTTTCATGACTTGATGGAGGATAATCTACCCCACTTCGAAAGACTAATACAAACAGCAAAACGGGTAGCTTATCCTGAATCTTCGGCAGCAGCAGAAAGAAGACTGACTCTTAGAAGACTTGACATTATAAGGAGCAGTCTTCTCACTAACGAAGAAATTTGCTGCTTAAGAAGATTTCTGTACTCCTTCATTGTCAAAGACTTAGATGTGCTGGGATGGACAAGCACTAAGTCTCTTGACCACACCTTCTTACTAAGCAACGACTCCTCTCTCACCATCAACACCAGGAACATCTTATCACTTCCTACAGACTTTCTCTACAAGATCTTTCAACTCAGGGCAAATATCTGCAATGTCAATTCACTTGAAAGGCAGGCAATGATAGCTACTGTCAGAGCCAAACTTGAACAAGTAGGAAGAATTACTAAGGCAGTATATGTGTCAAACTCTGACACTGATACTGACTCAGCTCCCCCTCGAGTAGACATCTGTACTGCAGCATATGAGTCAAGATCAACTATCAAAGAAATGCTGAAAGAAGTCACAAGTCCTGAGTGCAAATCGAATGAGGCCAATGACCTTCCCATGTTCACATCCCAAATTACCAATGAAGCTGAGGCAGAGATCCCAATAGCAGCACCATCATCTGCTGTTGTGGTCAGTGAAGTTGAAGCAGAGGCATCCAATGTAAACAAAGGAAAGGGAATCATGACAGATGAAGATGAAGAGAGGTTCTAAAAGAGAAAAGAGAGAGGGAAGAGAAAAGAAGAAGAAGAGAAGAAGAGGAGATGGCTGACTTTAAAAAGGCTCAAGAAAGAAAAAACAGCCATTCTCCTAAGAGAACAAACCATCCAGCTGTATGCTAGACAGTTGGATGAACTGAAAAGAAAGATACCTGCAGTTGACCAGATTGAAGAAGATGCAGCTCTTGCTCTTCAACTGCAGGAACAATTCAACAGAGAAAATGAAGAATTGGAGAAGAAGAAGAAAGAAGAAGCTAAGTTCAGAATAACCGATTCTGAACTAGCTAAAGAAATGAGGGAGGAGTGGGTAAAGACTCTAGTCTCTCAAGGTGAGGATGCAGACTACCTTGAGAAACTATCAAATAAAGAAGTCTACAGAGCCTTCATGGGTCAGCAAGGTCAATTGGCAAAGAAGAAACATGCTGAAGAAGAAGAAAAAGCCAAACAACAGTCCAAAAAGACCATTGCCTTTAATAAACGGACCCATGAAGAAAGGAAGGTCATGATTGACTTCCTTAAGGCTAGAGGAGAGAATGGAAAGAGGCTAGGTCCTATGAACTTCATGAACCTGCAAGCCCTCTACTTCAAAGTCAAGAAGGATGAGGAAGAAATAGTGGGCAAGAAGGGCTCCAAGAAAAGGGTACCTATTCAGGAAGAAGGAGAAACAAAAGCAAAGAAACCCAAGCCTTCTCCCTCACCTACCTCTTCCTCAGTCCAACAACCTTCCACTCTCCTCCCCAAACCTTCCACTCCTCCACCCAAAAAGTCCAAACCATCTCACCCAGCCCCCACTCATCAACAGCCTCCCTTGAAGAAATCCAAACCCACACCTAAACCAGAAGACTCAAGAGACATAGTTGATTGGGTCTATAATCCACAGGATCAAAGGTTTGAGATCTTCAGGGGGAGAACTGAAAGAAGAAGATCTATCTACAGATCTGTTGATGAAATTCTGCAATTGCCAGATTCAGATCTTGGCAGAATTCTGGAGCTAGGTGAAGCTCATGAGCCTGCAAATGAGAGTGGGAAACTTTTTGTGCTAGAAATCAAACACTACTTCAACCCTAGCAAAGATGTGATCATTGACATCAAACCACTCAAGTCCCACTCTCCATTTGTAAGTTGGTCCTATAATGCTGATTTGGACGAGTTCACCTTAACTGATGTAAGGAAGCAGAAGATGAGATGTTCAAGCAAAACAATCTACAAAATGCCAAATAAAGACATCAAGACTCTGTCTGCACTTCCACTGAACAATCCCAGCAAGGATCCAAGAGGCTATGAGGTTGAAAGGATAGTCAGCCACATGCAAAAGCTTCAGCAGCAAAGTGATTAGAAGAATTTTGGTTGCATCAGTCTAGGGGGAGTTTGTAGAACCAAAGACTGATTGCTACCAAATTATTCTAAGTACAAATGTTGCTGATAGGCTTATCAGCAGCATTCAACACATGTTGCTGCTGAAAGGATTATCAGCAGCATTCAACACTTGTTGCTACTGATAGGCTTATCAGCAGTGTTCAACACAAGTTGCTGCTGATAGGCTTATCAGCAGCATTATTCTCATTCTTGCTGCTGATAGCTATGTTCCTTGAAGACAAATCGTTGCAGCTGACTATCCATGCCAAGCGTCACTAACAAATTTCTGCAAAAGCAACTGACACACTCAAAGCAGAAGGAAACTCAATGGTGCAACCAATGACGGACGACAATGCTCTTCCCCGAGCATGCAAACAATGATGAATAAAGTAAACGCTTCAATAAAGTTAGCTAGTTTAGCTTTAACGTGTATTATTAGCTTTTGTACAAAAGATAAACGGTCTGTGTTTGATCTGATCCTTAGAATCAAGGGTCTGTCTTGATTCTAAGTTAGTATAAATACTGTGTAAACACTTCATTGTAAGTGTGCTTCTTCACTGAGTTTTCAGTTGTAATCGTTTATTCACAAAGCTTAATATAACAGTGTTCTTATCAGTATTCTTTCTGTCTACTCGATTGTAATTGTGTAGTTGTTATTATTTCCGCCAATCTCAACTAAGAACAGAACCATCTTGTAATTTCACGATCCTACAAGCTCATTTCCCAAGACTCATCCCATAATAATAGTTATCCCACAGTGTTATCGACATAGGTCGAACTTCTACACTAATAACTCATGCTCAAGTACACGTATTAACTCGACACTTGGTTAACACAACAACTCCCTAAACATCAACTTACTCAGCCTTGACCAAGGCTCTTACAAATCAACTGACATAACAATTGTAAGCACCACATCACAATCCTGACACAACGGTCAATATAACTCGACTCACCACATTATTACTATCTCATGCACAATAAATATAACTCATCACTTGTATGCAATTTAACACCAATATATAAGCACACAAACACACCCCGAGCTCATCACTGTCCTGTTGGACATCTTCACCTTTGGTGACCTCCCGAAGGACATAGTCCTCCACAATCCCGTTTGCCGTGTCATAATGACAAAAATGCAAACATAATACCCGCCGTGTCACAAGGACAACGACACAATGCACACAACACATGTATAATCACATAACAATATACTCTATATACATGATTCTTTAACGGCACCTGCACTTCACAAATAGCACTAGGACAAGTTATCCTACACGCATTCATAAGCATGTAGCTTATATCCCGACTCACCCGACTAACTCATAACCCAATACACAGCTAATATAGCAACACCCATACAAATACTATATCTCATTATTCAAGCACATACTACGTACATGCACACCCTGTGACACCTCCTAGTCGTACCCGTACGACCCGTAACTACAATCTCGACTCACCCCTGTTAGGTCACTATACGACCCGTGACCATATACCCACCTTTAACCTACACATTCAAGGGACAACACATAGTACCCTTTGCCCCATATTTGTATACTTAACTTCATAAACTCATCGGATTATAACCCAAACTCTTTACACGTTTAACGTAACAAAACACGTCTTGAAAGTATGTACGATAGCCCCACAACATTTAAAATATTTAAAAGAGGGGATTAGAAACTCACTGTCGTGTAGGTCCAAGCCTTGTCCCGTAACAGTCCTATTGCCCGAACTCCGAACCTGCCAACGTATGATTGCATGATCAGAATACGTTCTACACTTATGATGAAAAATAATTAAAAATACAAATCTTAACATCGTCTTGCCGGCTCGTCCTTTCTTTCCACAAACTCTAGCTGCACGTACGTGATCATGCAATCCTAGTCCAACGAGCACACACGTACTCGGACTGGATTCCCATGCACGTCCAACCCACGCCATGTAAGTCCTAGGTTCACCAGGGCCCTAGTCGGGTGTAACCCGACTTCATTCCCCTCCCCGTTCACCACCGTGAACCACCACTAAGTATCACTACCGAGTGTCACCCGCCGTGTGCCCCGTCGTGTTCCGTCATCGTCTTCCTTGTCTATCCGTAACCCTAATCGTCTCACGTCTCCTCTTCTCACCCGGCAAACTCCACTCGAGCCGTACCATATGTCGGCTCAGCCCCGTCTTCCTCCTCCTTTGCTCGTCACCTCGGCACGTCATCACCACAGCCGTCGCGTTCTGCCATCACCACACCACCACTTATGTCGGGTTAGATACCCCCGACAACCCGACATGGCCTCACCTTTCTCGTCGGGTGGTTCCAGCCGGACCACCCTCCTCCCCGTCTTGCTCTCAGTCGCATACCCCAGCCCTACCATCATCATCCTCGTGTTGCCTTCTCCTACATTCGTGACCACCACCTTGGTCGGCCACCTCTCTCTCCGCCTCTCCCGTCGCTCACAACAACCATATCCGAAAACCCTTGTGGGGTTCCTCATGCAAAAACGAATACGAGAAGGTATATAATGGGTTAGAAGTTTACCTTTCGAGTAGTGGCGTCCCTCTTCCGCTCGTTGCCGCCGTTGAACCACCATAGAACCCCTTGCCCGAACCCTTCTCCTTTGCGCCTTCTCCTTCCTGCCGTCGAGTACCCCTAGGCCGAATGGCCTAGGGTTTTCCCTTAAATTCTTATTTAAAACCTCCAAGCTTACATTCGGGTCCCTACAGTTCCGCACTTGCGCGTTTCGATCTTAATTTAGATATAACCCGGTTAACCGGACTCTTTATGACCCATTGATATACAATTCATGCGCCAACTATACTAACACACCTGTTTAAAAGAGATTCCGGTCGCCTCTGACCCAAATTGTTAGCTTTTGAAATTTCGGGGCTTACATTCTTATACCCGTCGTGAACAATTTTTCTATCAAATATCCAAGGCCGAACTAGTAGGATGTGGCACACATCCATCGGTTTCACATCGCACCACACTTTGTCATTGTAACTTTGACCGATAGTGAACGAGAGCAAAACTCATTTAGTAACTTGGATACCCTTTCCTTGTTTGAGCCATTGAATGTCATAAGGACTAGGATGTGGGTCAGTTGAGAGTTTCAACTTAGAGATCATGGCTTGAGAAGCAACGTTAGTGAAACTTCCACCGTCTATAACCAATGATCATACCTTGTTAAGAATAGTGCACCGGTTTGAAAGATAGCTTCTCGTTGTTAGGTGGCGTCCTCAACTGCAGTCCGTTGAGAGCCATGTGCACAACCAAGCACTCACCTTCATTTGGACCCAACACGACCTCTTCTTCATTGGGTCTGGGTCTTCATCAAACTTTGGTCCTGTGGATGCTTCAAATTCAGCTATGGTGATGATTCTTTTGTTGGGACATTCTGATGCAATGAGATCCAACCCTTGGCAATGAAAACAACGTCGTGTGTGCTTAGAGGTAGTGATCGGCCCTTCCGATAACTCCAAAGCCTTTGATGGGGCTGAGTTCGAAGGTGGAAGTGAGGAGGAAGCATGTTTAGGTCCCGACGATTTGCTCACTGATGTGGGTGTCTCTGCCTTGCCATGCAACTTCTGTTGAGAATCGACTTTGTGGGCTAGGAGTGTTAGATCGGCTAATGAAGTGTAAGGATGCAATTCTATGAAATTGGCGATCCTGGGTTCGAGTCCTCCTAAATATCGAACTAGTGTTTGTGAATCATCCTTGTCAAGGCCACACTTCATGAGGTGATATTCAAAATCTAGTGAATATTCTTCCACTGATCGAAGCCCTTGTTTGAGAGAGTGAAGCTTGGAAAAACTTTCTTGAACATAATACGCTGGCATAAATTTTTGTTTCAATAGCCTTTTTCATCTTGGCCTAAGTCTTAACTTTATCCTTACCCTGACGTTCTCGTTTGAGACACACGTTAGTCCACCATGTAGAAGCATATTTACGAAGCTTTAATGCGATGATCTTAACCTTCTTCTCCTCGGTAGTGCACTTGTAGTCGAATATGCGTTCTACAATACGCATCCATTCAATGAACGCATCCGGGTCGAGCCTGCCATCATACTCAGGTATGTCAACCTTAATGTCGTCATGTCGTAGACCATCGTGGGATCTATGACCATAAGGGTTGTAATCGTCATTGGTGGAATAGTTATTAGTTTCTTCATCATCGGGACGGTAACGGGGGGGGGGGGGGTCTGATCCCTGTCCCTACGCCTGTGAATGGCGAGGGTTAATTCTTGTAACTGCTCATGTAAATCCTTGACTTGTTGTTCCAAAGAGCGCTTCTCATATGCCATTGTTGAGGTTGTCGGTGAAAGACACAATGTAATAATTGCTGAAGAATAACTGAGTCAAAACGGATCGTTTCGGCTCTGTTACCGGATGTTATACACTGGGTATGGCAACGGATAGGAGATTCTAACATGGTAGGGAATAAGGAGACTAACGACTACCCGTGATACAGAAAACGCCACACGAGACTCGCTAGGGCTAACCTAAACAATTCTAAGGATACATATTCACCACCTTAGTTTAGGCAGGCTCCAAAGAAAACCACACAAAGAGGCCAACTTTGTGATAGGAATGGAGAGATCGATCTGCTTCTTCAAGAAAGAAACACAATCGGGAAATTTTAACAAAAACAAACAACCACCTTCATTCATTTTGATGATCCGTACATATAGAAAGAAAAGGCTACTAACCCACGTTGCAACTTTTTAGGGAATTAAAAAGAACTACCAACTACCTAATAAATTACGTAGGGAAATTAAATAAAGAAAAGCTGCAAAAATGGAAATTAAAATAACAAAGAAAAGGACTTGTTGCATGGAAATAGGTCACGTGCATACCTTCTTAATCTGGGTCATGCTTGCTCCTAACACATCATCAATTTCATCAAACATCTCATTATTTGTTGTTAGGTTACGTGTTTTTGGAGCAAAAAGGGCTTCTATATCATCAGTATTAGAATATTTCTCACCGTGATAATTCCATGTCTTATATGATTGTTGAAACCCACGACCATGTACGTAGGCATAAATCGTATTCAAATCCTGCGGATACGCATTGGCACAACCTCTACACTGGAAATACGCTTTGGCTTGATTGTCAACATGGTTCTCGGAAATCTTTATAAAGTTGCGAAGACCTTTTAAGAAATCCGGAGAATTCTGATTTCACAATTTATTCCAATTCTTATCAATTGTCATAATTGTTTCATTATTAAGAATTGGATTATATGTATGGTAACTAAGGGTGTAAATATATGTTTATATGATGTAAATCAGTGCTCTAAGGTGGTGGATCCAACCCACTTTTTGAATATTCTCTCTCATATGTATACATTTTAACGAGTTGACTATTCAAGAAAATATAGACAACATTTCCCTTTAACTCCCCAAGTATGGGTATAAACCGCAAACTAGGAAGAGTAGAAGAAACAGCTTCCAGTTTTTTCTTAAATGTCAACCCGTTAAAATGTATACATATCCTAAATGAGATAAAATACTTAAAAAGCAGTCCAAAGGTGGTAATTGATGTGTTGCAAAGCACACCTCTTATTCCTATGTGTTTCGTGTCGTTTTTGTATAGTTTTAGAGTCGTATTGAGTCGTTTATGTTTAGTACTGAGTTGTGTCTTGGTTTGTAGGTAATCGGGTGAGTTTGGAGCTTAAACGAGCAAGTATGGTGAAGGGGTGTGAATTCAAAACTTTCTGTCAAAGTGCTTCCCTCGCGGTACGCGAGACATGAGAGCCTTTTCCCTCGCGGGACGCGAGGGGTGTGAATTCAGCCGCGACTATTTTGTCTCTCGCGGGAAGCGAGAGACTGGACTCCTGGGCCTCGCGGTACGCGGGAGACCCCAATGTCGGAAATTTTGTCTATTTTCTAGGTATAAAAGATTTGGTCCATTTCTAGGGTTAAGTAGTCGATTCCAGACGTAAAGGTTGGAGTTTTTTGGTGATTCTAAGTGGGAGAAAGCTTCTAGGATCAACTGGAGACTTGGATTGAAGTTGGAGATTGAAGATCAGGTCAATTTCGTCATCCGGTTCTCGTTATCTTTCTTTATTCTTCTTTTCCAAAATTGATACCATGATTTATGTGTTTGATTCTTCTGTTTTGATGCTTTTGAACATGATGATCGGCTAGACTTTCATAGCTACCTAGGTTTTGATGATTATGTTTTGTTAATCGGTTTGATTTCGGATTTCAGATATTTGTTGATGGATTAACGTTAAAGTAAAGAACTTGGTTTTGTTTGATGAGATGTTTATGCATATTTAATCTTGATTTATGATCTATTGATTGTTCCATATGCTACTTTGTTAATGTCTTTCATGTATGGTTGCGTATTAGGTCGCTAGCTGTGTGCATGTGATTTGTTTATGGTTGATTAACGTCCTATCCATAGGAACATCGATTGAGAGTCTGTTAGGATTGAGTATTCTGCCTGCTTCAATAGCCGATAGGTGAGAAGTTGTCGGGTAATCTGTGGAGTTAGGGTTTTAGGTTAACTGCTCTGAAAGGAGGGTTTCCTAGGTTTTCTTAGCGTCATTGTTATTCCGTGTCTAGTCAAGTGAATTCAAGTTACTCCTTGCACTGAAAGGTGTATTGAGATAGTCACACTGAGAGGTAATCTGTCTAGCGAGTACTTTAGTGTTGTTGGAGATAGCTGAGAGGTGATCCAACTAACTGGTGAGTTTCACACGTCCCTTAGGGTTTCTTTTTGGTCACACCCTGAGAATGATCTGTGATCCACTAGGTTGTTTAAGTGTGTCGTATTTTAAGAGCCCGGTTCCATCATAGTTTCCGTATCCGAGAGATTTCCAAGGTACATGCATAGGATTCAAGGTCTAGGTAGTGCTTTCCCCATTTATGAGTCGTCTAAAGGTTTGCTCTTTATATTTGCTGTCGATAGTTAGGAGTTCATTAGTTATAGTTCACAACACAAATCCCCCTCAATATAATTTAGTTTAGTTAGTTGAGTCAGAGTCTAGATAGAGTTGTCGCTAGTGTCTCGTGGGTTCGATATCCGGACTTCATTTGATTTTGCTACATTGGTCAGTACACTTGCCGGTTGTGTGGTCTAGTTTTATGTTGAGTCTAGATTTAAAAATTTAAAGCTAGAGTGTGTAGGTTAGGTTTTATAGTTAGTTTTTATAGACCGTCTGAGCGACATCAGTAATCCAAAATTTATCTCTACTAGATAAATTTTATACTGGTATATTATAAAGGGTTATCCTAAATAAATATACACATAAATGATTACATGTTAAACAAACTAATACATATAAATAACACAAACACATATACATATATGAACTCAAGAAACTCAGGAAGCAATATTACCTGATTCGGTTTGTGCAAAGTAGGGGGAAAAAACCCGGAAACGCCGATCACTGCAATCGCAATAAGAAAACCAATTAGAAGTCGAGCAAAATCTCTATATAGTTGGTGTGTGTGTGATTTATTTATGTATATTGGTGTTTATGTGTGATTTTTTAATCAAAAAATATATCGACGGGTTACCGAGGTTTCAGAAAATTTAAAAAATAATAATAACTTTATATACTTTACTGTTGATAAATTAACTAATTCCCCAAACAATTAACGAACATCGCACGTCTCATTGCTAAATGACGTATTTACCAATGAGGGGATTTCAAATCATACACATACACATAACTTTATATGTACTTCAAAGAAATTAAACTTTTTACCCACCTTTAGATTTAAAACGGCTTTCCAACTCATGATTTGTATATAAACTATTAGTCATCACCGGAACTCAAAATAGAAATCCATAAAATCGAATAAACGAAGTGATCAATAAAAATACATATATACATACATACACCACATACAAACATACACATACATATATACATACACAGACATATAAACATACATAGACACATATACATAACTCTATATAGTTCATTGAAATTGAACTCTTTTACTCACCTTTAGATTTAGAACAACTTTTCAATTCCTGATTTGCATATAAACCATTAGTAATCACCAGAACTCAAAATAAAAATCCATAAAACCGTATAAACGAAGCGATCAATAAAAAAACATATATAAATACATACACACATACATATATACATACATACACATACACATATATATATATACATACACACACATACAAACGTACACATTGTTGGGAATCAGGGTACCAGTTTTAACTTTTAAAGCAATAAATTATTTATACCTTTTAAATAAATAAATCAGATATATTTTAGCGGAAACGATTTAATAGTACCTTTACCAGATCAGATCTGGATTCCTTTCAATGATCCGATTACACGTGTATAAACAATATAAAATAACAACCATAGGGTGTTCAGATTTATACCTTTGACGATAATCAGATCTGCAACACCTTAGTTCAACGAATGTCACGCTAGTTGACTCGTACACGAAAAACCTGCAGCAAAACGTCACGATCACGGCGGCGGTGGCCGGCGCGACGGCGCACGAAGGTGGAGGTGGTGTCGGCGTCGGCTCGCAAGGAGGGGATGGGGTGGCGCCGATTTTGGTGAAGTGGGATTAGGGTTTAGGTTTTGATTATAATGTTATATTTATATACATTATATTTACACACTGGTCCCCATGGTATTAACAGTTAATACCCCAGTAATTATTAACCTTTAATTATTAAACCATTGTATTTACTAATCGTATATAATTAGTAAAATTCTAATCCTTAAATGTTTAACTGATTAAACATTTATTATCCACAAATATTTCTCTAAATATTTATTCACCATTTATTATTTCCGCCTTTCGTGAATAATACTTAACAATTAAATATTATATATTTGTTCGTTGCCTAAGGTGTAACTCTTTGGATCGTTTCCTAAGCATTTGTATCTTTTCTGTTTAGGACATCCGTTGAACATGAGACATGGATACAATTCACTTCTCATGTGTGGTTCAACTTTTCTTGTTCTCGTTCTCATACCAGCTTGAGCATGGCCAAGCGTTTCACACCAGCTTGAATTAACGAGTGCGTTAGAATGTCTAGCTCCTAATTAAAGAAGAACAGAATTCCTTTGACCACGTACAACTCCCACTAAACTTCGAATCACTCATGATCATACCCTTATTACTGCCTGTTAAGGTACAGCGTTAGATAATATCAAAGAACAACCTTTAGTCGGAGTTAGTTCTAGTAAGTGCCTCGAGTCGAGGATCGACAGATCTTACTTTCTTCAAAACATCTCAAGTCATAGATCCATGAAGATAGTTTTGAAACGAGTTACGTCCAATAATTATCTGTGAATATGGTTTCCAACTTCTTGGTCGTTCATTCATAATGAACCAACCATCTGATTCGCTATAGTTTTACGTTCAGATTGATTCCCATGAATCTGATCGACTACAGACATTTAGAATAATCTATATATTCAAGGATTTCTAAAACGTATAAACTATCGAACACAGTAACATTTAGTAATAATGCATTTAACCAATAAAGCATATATTAAAAATAATGCAACTGTATTGTTCGAAACACCAAATACTAAATACAGATCAAACCCACTGTCTAGCAAATCTAAGGCCTGTCTTGTCAGCATGCTCCTCATGTTTAGAATGAGGCATAGGCTTAGTGAACGGGTCGGCTAGATTTTGATCTTTGTGAACTTTGTTTAACACGATGTCTCCCCGTTCAATTATATCCCGGATATAATGAAATCTTCTGAGTATGTGCTTAGTGCTGTGGTGTGACCTTGGTTCCTTAGCTTGAGCAATGGCACCGGTATTGCCACACAGTATCTCGATCGGTTTCTAAATGCTAGGCATTACTCCGAGATCAACAATGAACTTCTTCATCCAAGCAGCCTCCTTTGCAGCTTCAGAAGCGGCAATATATTTTGACTCGGTGGTGGATTGAGCAACAACAATTTTCTTAATACTTTTCCAAGTGATCGCACCACCATTCAGAACAAATACAAATCCCGTTTATGATCGAGAATCATCTCGATCAGTCTAGAAGCTAGCATCAATGTAACATTTAACAGCTAGTTCTTCTTCCAGTCCTCCATATATTAGGAACATGTCCTTAGTTCTTCTCAAGTACTTTAGGATGTTCTTTACAGCTATCCATTGACTCTCACCAGGATTCTGTTGATATCTGCTTGTCATGCTTAAAGCGTACGATACGTCAGGTCTAGTACACAACATGACATACATAATGGAACCAATTGCAAAAGCATATGGAACCTTTTCCATTTTCTTCTTGTCCTCGTCAGACTGAGGGCACTGATTATTATTCAGTATGGTTCCATACGCCACATGCAAATACCCTTTCACATCATGGACCTCCTGCAGCAATATTGAACATCTGTTGTTTCTCAAAGGTAAGACCGTTATAGAACTTTTCAACTAATGCCCAATCAGAAAGGCCATGCTGAGGTCACTTGCTCAGCAGAGTATTGAACCTCTCCCAAGCCATGTGGTAAGGATCATCGGGGTCCATTCAGAAAGAGTAGATCTAATCCCTCAGACGGGCGGCCTTAGAAGGTGGATAATACTTCTTCAGGAATTTGGCCTTCATATCTTCCCAAGTGGTAATGGAACCCTGGGACAAGGTATCCAACCAAGTGGTAGAGCGACCGGATAGGGTGAACGGGAAAAGACGCAACAGGATGGCGTCATCAGTAGCACCAGTAATGCGAAAGGTATCGCAAATACGCGTAAAGCGGGACAGATGTCCTGGTGCATCCTCGTCCTCGAGTTCGTGGAACTAAGTAGAGTTACTGATAGTGTTCATCACATGAGATGGAATCTACCAAGTATTAGTGTTAGACAGAGCAGGACGGGTAATAGAGGACCTAGCACCCGCGAAACCATCACATGCCCTCTGGTGGACGGTACGCCTAGCAGGTGGATTAGCATCACCCATGTCAGCAATAGGAATTGTAATGCGTACCTTTTTCTCAACTAGCTCGCTCAAACGACTGCGAAACTTCCAGCTACGCTCTAGAAGCTCTCGCTCTGAATAGGCTTCAAAGTCTGGTGATCCCTGTGAGCAAGTATGTTGCATAAACTGACAGAAGACAAAGGAAAATTAAAAGAAATAAGACAAAGAACGGACTCGAACTAAGACGCACACAAATAGCAAATAAGGACACAAGAGTAAACAAGCAAATTAAGGAAATAAACTAAAAAGGGAAAATGAAACAAATAACCAAACAAGAACTAATCAAAGCTAATTTTTCTATTGCCAAGTGTCCCCGAGAACGGCACCAAAAACTTGATATCGGTCAAATGGTCTATAAAATTAAACACAAACTAACCTAGACGCTCTAGTTAAACTCTAGACAACCCTACTAAACTAGATCACAAAGACAAGCAAGTGTACCTATCAATTGTAACACAACTAAAAGAAGTCCGAATATCGAACCCATGAGACACTGACTCTAACACAAATTAGACTCTAACTAGGACTTAATATTTGATTTGGATTGGGGGGAATTCTACGAACTAAGATTATCTACTAAACTTGAAATAACTAAATGAAGAAGACTAGTAAGACAAGTAACAATCTAACACAGAATCGGATGAAATCAATAAGGATGAAAGACACTACCTAGGCTGTGAATCCTGATTACTAAACTCGGGTTCTATTGGTAATGGAAACTGGGATCCTAAGATATAACACCCTCAAATTAACCTAATGGATTCCTGATCAATCTTAGAATGTGACCAGAAGGAAACTCAAAGGATACTATGCTCACCAGTGGTCGGATTACCTCTCGGTCTCACCGATTATGCTAAAGAACTCAATTGACAGCTCACCTCTCGGTCTCACTATCTCAATACATCAAAGATGCAAGGAGCAACCTGAATTCAACATGTTTAAACACGAATTAACAATGACACTAGACCCCTAAGGAAACGTCCTCTCAGACAGTTCACTCTCAGAAAACCTAATACCACATACTAACCGTTTATCTATCACCTTGCAGGTATTTAGATAAGAAGAACACTTGATTTATTAAGTTATTAATTGGTATCCCTATGGTCACTGGCATCTAGTAAACCACATATGAATCACAAACACACAGTAAGCGATCTAATACACACCTATTCATTAAAAGACATTCAAACAAGATATGTAAGGAACAACCAACCAATCAAAGATCAAAATCAAGCATGCGTACTCATTAAACAAGTGAAATCAGATCTATACTAAATCATAAAATCCAAACTTTAATAATCTTTCATCTTTAACCTAGGTAGATCTAAGGGTTTAGCTAAGAATCATGATGAAAATAAAAGATCCAGAAGTAAAAACATCAAACATAGAACTAGAACAATAATCAAACTCGGTAGAACGATTAATCGTGACCGAATGATTGAATCTAACCAGATTAATCTCTCAAACTCCAACTTCTTGAACCAAAAGCCTTCTCCTTTGCCAAATTCGCCCAAAAACAGTGCTAAGACGGCAACAAGTAGAACTCCCTATGGAATAGCTGTTCAAAACAATTAAAAGCCTAATTCCCATTTTGTTACAGATTTGCGGACCTCTCGCGTACCGCGAGAGAAGTATGGCTGCCCCCTCGCGTACCGCGAGGGACAAATTAATCGGGCTGCTTTCTTGCTTCCCTCGCGTACCGCGAGGGAATTCTTCCTCCTTCATCGCGTACCGCGAGAGGCTCTTTTTCTCAGAAAATTAATTCTTCTCTTTTTGATTTCCACTCTTCACCCGTGTGCCCGATTTCTCCAGGATTTTACTCTCTTTTTCGCTTCCTTAGCACACTATAACCTACAATTATGACCTGAACTCAGAGCGAACTTAAAATGATACAAAACGAATACAAAACTATACAATAACGCACAAATATACATGGATAAAGGCATGTGTTTTGCAACACATCATTTGTCTATATGAAAGTTTATGTGATTACATTTCTATTTGTGTAATAGTGTAGTTTGATTGCATAGTAGTTGTATAGTAGAAAGTCCTGCAGGCATGCTAAAGTAGATGTCTCACCCTGAGGTGTGAGCAATGCTAAAGAAGTCTTACACTTTGGTGTAAGAGAGAAAGTCCTAACCTGAGGTGTGGGAAATGCTAAAGGAGTCTTGCACTGACGTGCAAGTGAGAAAGAAAATCCCACCCTGAGGTGTGGGCAACGCTAAAGTAAAAGTCTTACCCTGAGGCGTAAGCGAGAAAGGGATCTGGTCCTCGGACCATGATCCATATGCGATAGTTAAAGTATGATAAAGTCACTTGTCCTGTACAGGTGAAAAGATAGACAGATAGAGTACAGTAAGGCACACTAACGTTTCCTCAAAGCTAAAGTTTTAATAACAGACAGAACGTAACAATTTTATAATTGTACGTTGTAAAGTTTTAAATTAAATATAAAGTGTTTTTGAAGAAAGTAAAAGTAACGCTTATTTTATTTTTATAAAACTAAGCTATCTAAAATAAAGTTTACAGTTTAAAGTAAAGATAGAACATACTAGCGTTAGCTGACTTTTAGTATGCATGACAGGTAGTAAAGGCAAAGTAGTGGAGCCGTGAGGGCTTGATAGTATGGACATCGGGTGCTGCGCTGAAGACTGATATTTCCAATCCTGATAGTTTATGTTCTAGACAATGAATTACATTATGGTTGATGAATGTTCTAATTTAAAGACTTCCACTGTAATAGATTCTGATTTCTGGTTTAAGAACTATGTTTATTATGTTTTGTGTCAACTATGAGTTGTACCCAGTTTGAGGCGTTTCAAGTTGGTATCAGAGCCATAGTTTGAGAGATTCAGACATTTGCGATAATGTCTGAACTTAAACTGAGAATGGGACAAAGGAAAGGAAGGAAAGGAATGTCATTCAGAGCAGCCCGTCCATAGAAAATAAAGTAGACAGAAGGTAGTCAATCTCCGAATATAGAACATAGACAATAATGGCTTAGTACAGATAGTAGACAGTAAATGCTTTAACATAAATAGTACATAGTATGTGCCTTAGCATAGACAGTAGACAGTAGACAGTATATGCTTTACAGCAGAAACTCTAGACTCAAATGCGAAGGTTACCTTGAAAGGAAATGTTCAGGACCCGAGTAGTAGGAGTAAATTAGTAATTTCGTACCGGTCTCTGTAATTAACAATTTACCTTACTCGAGGTGTTCTAAATCATTACCTATCTTCATAACATGAGCGTTCTTTGTTCGCAGTAGATGCTAATGCCTAGAGGAAAGAGAGGTGGTCGCATTGAGGGTCGTACGGGTCATAAAGGCCAACCGCCCGGTAAGCGAACACTTCATGAGGAAAGTGAACACTCCCACAACGAGACTGAATCGGTGCACGTGGAGCATAATGATAGTGGGAACCATGTGTCAGTTCATGACGATGCTCATAACGAGGCTCTTGAGTTGGAACCGATTGTGAAAGAAGCTATCGCGGTATAGGTTACTTCAATCTTGAAGAAAGTTCTACCGGAAGCACTGGGCGAGGCCCTTAAAGAGTTTGATATAGGGAAGAAAGAGGAAATCAACAAGAGAACTTAAGTTACTGATAGTGACGATTCTGATTATGAAATGGCAACTTGAGGTTGCAATTATAAGTCCTTTCAGGGGTGTGACCCGCCGAAGTATGAAGGATGAAAAGATGTTGTTGCCACTTTCGAGTGTATAGAGAGGATGAATGGGGTATCAACATTAGTGAGTGCCGTGATGACCAAGCAGTCAAGTTTTCCGCTCACTCATTCACTAATGAGGCGATGAGTTAGTGGAGGTCGATGGAGAGAATCAAGTCTTTTGTTGAGATGAAAAAGATGAAATGGGATGACATGAAAAAGCTGCTAATCACTAAGTTCTGCCCTTAGAACGAGATTGACAGAGTTAAGAGAGAATTTCTAGGGCTCTGTGCTGGCAGTATGACTCATCGCCAGTACACCTCCAAATACCAATAGTTGGCTCAGTTGGTCCCGCATCTGGTGGACACTGAGGAAAAGAGGATCAAGTATTACATCAAGAGACTACCACAGAGGGTCCATGTGCACAGCTAATGCTCCTACAAGCTTCGAATATGTGGTATCGCTTGCTGCAATAGTTTTTGATGACTTTGAATCTGTTGACCCGCTGCCTATAGAAAAGAAAGTGGCAAATGCCGTTAAACGGCCAGCTAAAGAGTGGGCAGGGCTGGAGACGAAGAGGCTGAGGATGGAGGATGGGATTGATTGTGCTAAGTGTGGCAGGAAGCACTCTGGCGAGTACCGTGTTGGTTTGAACATTTGCTATAGGTGCGGAAAGACTGGACCTTACTCTCGAGAGTGTCCAGGGGCACAATCTTGTTATAACTGCGGGATACCTGGTCACGTACGCAAGGACTGTCGTAAACCCAAAGCTGCTGGCATTGAGAAGGGAAAGGAGGCCGAAAAGCCAAAGGAAAGGACCCGAGCGTATGTACTGACACAAGAGGAGGCCAGAGAAAACCCCGATGTGGTGTCTGGTACGTTCATCCTTGACAACACTTACGTTTCAGTATTGTTTGATTCTGGTGCCAGTATCGTCATTAAGGTGTAAAAGAATGAAATGTAAAGTCACTATGGTAGAACGAGCCTTTAATGTGGAAACTACGGTGGGCAAGACCAGGGTAGTAAATGAACTACTAGATAATTGCACGATAAAGATACATGGCCATAGATTCCAAGTTAGGTTGTATGTTATGACCTTGGGAGGGTTTGATATAGTTTTGGGTATGGATTAATTAGCTGGTAACGAAGCCCGGATAGTATGCAGATGAAAGATAGTTCAGCTCAAAGCTCCTGACAGTAGCAAGGTTTTGGTTTACGGGGATCGCGACGGTTCATTAACGTACGTCATATCGATGATAAAGGCAAAGAAGTATTTAGGGCGCGGATGCGATGCCTACCTGGCCTATGTGATAGACAGTGATGTAAATGTGAAAGAGTTAAAAGACGTACCAGTGGTATGTAACTTTTCGGAGGAGTTTCCCAAGGAATTGCCTGGGTTACCGCCTAACTGGGAGACAGAGTTCCAGATACACTTAGTGCTAGGTGCCCAGCCCGTGGCTAAAGCACCGTACCGACTTGCGCCTCTGGATATGAAATAGCTAATGATACAGTTGGAGGAACTATTGGATAGAGGTTTTATCAGACTGAGCATTTCTCCTTGGGGTGCTCCGGTTCAATTTGTAAAGAAGAAAGATGGTGCCATGAGAATGTGCATCGACTATAGAGAGTTGAACAAGCGTATAATAAAGAACAAATAACTACCAAGGATCGATGATCTGTTCGACCAGCTGCAAGGCGCAAAGTGGATCTCCAAGATCAATCTATTGTCATGGTATCATCAGTTAAAGGTAAGGGAAGAGGACATACCAAAGACGACGTTTCGCACGCGGTATGGGCATTACGAATTTCACGTGATGTCTTCCGGCTTGACGAATGCTCCGACAACATTCATGAGTATGATGAACCAAGTGTGTAGACTGATGCTGGATAGGTCGGTGATAGTGTTAATAGACGACATACTTATTTATTCAAAGAGTGAAGGCGATCATGCTTATCATCTTCGAGATTACATTTCTATTTGTGTAATAGTGTAATTGCATTGCATAGTAGAAAATCTTGCACGTATGCAAAAGTAAAAGTGTCACCCTTAGGTGTGAGCAATGCTAAAGGAGTCTTACACTTCGGTATAAGCAATGCTAAAGGAGTTTTACACTTCGGTGTAAGCAATGTTAAAGGAGTTTTACACTTCGGTGTAAGCAATGCTAAAGGAGTCTTACACTTCGGTGTAACCGAGAAAGTCCTACCCTGAGGTGTGGGTAATGCTAAAGGAGTCTTACAATGACGTGCAAGTGAGAAACAAAGTCCCACCCTGAGGTGTGGGCAGTGCTAAAGTAAAAGTCTTACCCTGAGATATAAGCGAGAAAAGGATCTGGTCCTCGGACCATGATCCATATGTGATAGTTAAAGTATGATAAAGTCACTTGTCATGTACAAGTGAAACGATAAACAGACAGAGAACAAGAGGGCACCCTAACGGGTTTCCTTAAAGCTAAAGTTTTAATAACAGATAGAACGTAAGAATTTTATAATTGTACGTTGTAAAATTTTAATGTAAAGATAAAGTGTTTTCAAAGAAAGTAAAAGTAACGCTTATTTTGATTTTATAAAACTAAGCTAAGTAAAGATAGAACTCACCAGCGTTAGCTGACTTTTAGTATGCATGACAGGTAGTAAAGGCAAAGTAGTGGAGCCATGAGGGCTTGATAGTATGGACATCGGGTGCTGCGCTGAAGACTAACATTTCCAATCCTGATAGTTTATGTTCTAGACAATGAATTACATTATTGGTTGATGAATGTTTTAATTTAAAGACTTCCACTGTAATAGATTCTGATTTCTGGTTTAAGAACTACGTTTATTATGTTTTATGCAAAGTATGAGATGTACCCAGTTTGGGGCGTTTCACAATCTCATCACAATCCACCGGCGGTAAAGCTCACAATCAAAATCTGTGTCAAATAACAAATACTGAGATGAAGATCTCATAAGGTCAACGTTAACTCAATTACAACGTCGCAATTGTCAAAAATCTTTCATGACAACTATCACGGCAACTAACCATTGAACAATTGAGCATCCCAAACAATGTCCGCAAACTAACTACTAGGTCACCTCAGGATACATCTGACGTGCCCTCCACATGTGTCTCTTCTGGTTCCTCCTCGCCACTTCCAGAGTCATCCATCGGGTCTTACTGAATCAGAGCTCTCTTAACTGTCGCAAGTGGTCGACCCCCCAACCATGCAGGTCCACATCCTGGAGGGAAATCACGTACTGTTGACACGGCCCTCCTTTTTCATCTAGTTTTTCTAATCATAGAACCACGCGGCATGTCGCCTACCGAAGCTCTAGTCACACTTGATGTGTGAAACGCCAACACTACTCCCATCTCAATGTCAGTTCCATCTACAGCAGCCGTCAGCTTGACTTGACGTTTAGCATTCCTCCTAGCAAGAGCTCCACGTCTGAGCGATCTCGTATGCTTCGTCTTAGCCATCTAATCCTACATAAGAAAGAACATTTATGTGATTATTATAGGCAACAAATTCAGAATATTAGAGTAACAATAAACCACCGAATCATGGTGATCAAATGTGATCGGTTATCCATGTCGCTACTTGGATTCTAAACGTTTCCCATCTTATTCACACTAGCTTTCTACCTTCCACACAATGGAAGCACATGACTCCCACATAACCCACATAAAACACCACACACTAACTACCACGTAGTTACATGTATTACAATATCCACACACACAACTTAACATAACGTAATTCTACTCGGAAACACCAAACCGTATAATCATATCAAACAAATTCACATAGTGTTACACACCACAAGTGAAACTCAAATAATTAAATTCAACTCAAAAGCCGTACCTTTTGGCTCGCGGTTACTCGTGGTTGGATTCGTTTACTTTCGTCCCATTTTCGGTTTAAGTTTAGGTATTTAAAAACATCGATTTCCTCTTAAACCACGACTCTAATACCAACTTGTAAGGCTCCAAACCTGCCACCCTACAGTTGGGTCACATCACTGGGTATTCTCATTAAAAACACATATCTTATTATAAAAAAAAAAATCAGCGGAAGTCTTCTTTAAAATAGTTTTATCTTTTTAACTCATTATCGTTCTTAACCTTAGCTTACGAATACATGCACCAATCCGAGTAGCACCGCTCCCTAGCCAAGAGACCTCGTCACATAAACCCACCTGCAAAACAATCTAACATACATACAAAGTCAGCTACGTTGAGTGAGTTCTAACAATTTATATTAAGAGAAAGTATTTCCATCACGAATATCATTTAATTAAATTCAGGACATTTTAGTCCTTTATATAAAGGTTTGTCGTTTATTAACTGATAACCCACTTTAACTACAATTTCCCGTAAGGGTTCAGTAACCCAAGACTCAACCCATATCACTAACCGTGTAAGTCTCACCGACATGGATCGAACTTACCGCACTACTAACCTATAATTTACCACACGTATCAACACGAAATCCGGTTAAATCAAAAAGCCCTAACTAGGACTCACACGAGGTCTAATAACACATCAGTAGTAAACACGACATTGTTCCAACACAACAGTCAACCAAATGCTTAACATCCAAACAATAACATCATAACACAATAAATATCAATTAAGACTTGCATGCATTTAAACCAAACATATATACTCACAACAGTTACCTTCGAAGGATTTTACCTGCCTCGTCACAACTACCCTCGTCAGGGTTTTTATCATACTCCGAGCTCATCAAATGCCCCCAAAGGGCATTATCACCTTTAGTGAACACCCGAAGGACCCCATCCTTCACATTGTCATTTGCCGTGTCACAAGGACAATAATGCAAGCACACATAACATCAAGCAAGTAACACATAACAACACCGGCCAGTTCTGATGGTGATCATGGGTGAAGAAAAGGACGACGACGAGGGTAGCAGTGGAGCAGAATAGGGATAGTGAATGGTGGACGTAGTGGTGACCATGGAGGCTTCACAGTGGTGGTGCGATAGGCCGTGCTGACCCGTAAGGGTTGATGGACGACTTCCGGGGGAAGAGAAAGAGAGGGGGGACGATGGCGGCTGCTATGGCGGCTGTGGTAGCGCACGACGGTGGTGATCGGCGACATACGATGTCAGTGATGCTTCCAGGTAGAGTTAGACATGACATAGAAGACGGTGGTAATGTGAGGGCGGTGCATGGTGGGGAGCCGACTAGGGTTTGCCGGTGAGGAAGACGACAGTGACGTATGTTGGTGGTGCACGACAATGGGAATGGTGGAGTACGGGATGAGCTCGTACGATAGCAAGGGTGTTGCTCGGCTAGGATCGACGACGTGGATGATGAGATTGATGAAGACGATGATCACCGGGGAGACAATTTGGGTGCGTGGCTACGGTAATGGTGGCTCGGTGATGTGATGCATGGTGGTGTACGGTGGAGGAGGCAAGGGACGGGAGCGGGGACCGGCATGGGGTTCCCGACGTGGGTCTTGCATGGCTCGTATACATGCATGTGGGAACTGGTTTGAGCATACGGTTTCTAAACAGGTCACATATGATCTGGTACGAGTTGGTGATTACGAGATGAAGACGGCTAAGGGTTTGCATGGCTCGTATATGTGCATGCATGGGGGCTTGGGTTCGGATGCACAAGTCTTAAATGGGTCAGGAACTGTATTGTACGTGGACCCGCGGGACTAGGGTCGAGGTTTCACTTATGTGCGTTGTTCAACTTAAGTTTACTACGAAATTTGATCATGTAATCGTATGCTTGATAGGTTCGAGAATTGAGCGGGTAGTCGACGTGCAGAGTAGGAAATTGGACTCAGCGCAACAAGTGAGTTTCTAATCCCCTTTTTACTATTTGCACTATTTTGGGGCTATCGTACATACTCGCGTGTTTTATTCCATTAATCAAACGTATTACGAGTTATGATTAAACCTGAAGTGTATTATGAGATAATTATGTAATAATGAAACTAAGGGTCGACGTGGTGTCCTTAGGTTGTGTGAACTAGGAGTTGGGATGATTTGGGTGTGTCGTGCCTAGAGTTATTTAGGATGAGTCGGGAAATGGGTTTAGACGTTTTATGAGTACATCTGGGATGTGTTATCATGAGAATATGTGCGGGGTTCATGCTTAGTTAACGAGTCATGTAAATGCTAATATGATGTTATGTGTTATGTGCTTGTTGTTGTGTGTTTGCATCATTGTCCTTGTGATATGGAAACGAGATTGTGGAGGATGAGGTCATTCGGGTAGTCACCAAGAGTGACAATGTCCAGTGGGGACAGTGGTGAGCTTGGAGTATGATGAAAGCCGAGGGTAACCCTAACGAGGGCGATTATGAGGAGGTATTGTTTGTGTGCATTTATAGTTAATTTAACTACATGCTAGTGTTTATTGATAATTACTGTGTTGTGATGTTATTGCTTTGATGTTAAGTAATGTATATTGACTGTGGTGTGGGATTGAGGTCGTGTTTACGACTAAAGTGAAGAAGCCCTTTTGTAAGTGAGGCGAAAACCGAGAAAACCACAAAAAACCAATTTTAACAAATCATATAATAATATTTATTCTTTATTTTATTTTTATTTATTTATAAGAGTATCAATGTAATATTACACATTTTTACCAAAAAATCATTTAAGTATTGGCTTACGTATACGTAACACTAGTTACGTATACGTAAGCAAAAAACAAAAAAAATTGCGGTTACGTATACGTAAAATTATTTTTTTGGTAAATTATGTAATATTATATTAATACACCTAGAAATAAATTAAAAAAAAATAAAAATCTATATATTATTTGATTTGCTTATAGTGGTTGTCTCGGTTTTCGCCTAACTTTATGGTTTTCTCTTAATGCTTCCCCTATATATATATATATATATATATATCTATACTATATAATAAATAAAGGTTTTAGTGGGACACTTGTCACTCTTTTATGCATCCTTAATTTTTTTCCCGCCACTCTATCCTATTAATTATACAAATTTCTTTAATTGTTTTTTATAATTTTTTGTTTCCTAACTCTCTATTCTATTAAATAATAATGATTTCTATAATTATTTTTGTAAAACGTTTTTTATTTAAAAAAAAGGTTTGTTCATAAAACATTTTTATAAATTAAACATTTCTTTCATTTTTTATAAGATATTTAAAAAAAATAAATATATAACGTTTTTAGAATTTGTATTAAAAAACTATGTAATATGTCGTAAATATGTAATATGTAAATCTTTATTACTAATTATATATAACATTGCATTTATTCAACTTGTTTAATACATCGGGTTTTTAAAGTTTAATACGAATTAATACTTATCAGTTACATAAAAAAAATTAATACTCATCTTAAAAAAATGTTTTAAAAATTAAATTAACAGAATTTATAGCTGTCACGTAATATTTTATTTACCAAGTATATAAGATTATATTTATTCAATATGTATAATACACGGGATTATAACCTAGTGTATATATATATATATATATATATATATATATATATATATATATATATATATGGGAAGGTTCAATGGAAGACCTCAAAGAAAGAGGGAACTGGGGAACCATTTTCAACCACACATTTTAAACAAGGAAAAAACAAGCTAAATGCTAAAAACTAAACTCTAAAGCCTAAACCCCCGCTAAAAACCTAACCCCCCAACCCCCAAAAAACCTAAAACCCCACACCCTCAAACCCCCCTCCCTATAAAAAAAACCTAAACCCTCACCCCACAAAAAAACCTAAACCCTCACCCCCATAAAAAAAACCTAAACCCTCCACCCACCCCAAAAACCTAACCCCCACCCCGACCTCCAAAAACCTAATCTAAAATCTAAACTCAAAAACTTAACCCTAAAAGCTAAACTAAACTATAAAGCTAAATCGACTATTTTTTCGAGTTTTTTTTTATTTTTTATGAAATGAGGCAAATGAGAGAAACATTTTTGTTTTTTTAGCTTTTTTTGTTTTATTATTTTTTAGGGGTTTTTGTTTTGCTTACAAAAAAATGTGTGCCTGATAATGGTTTTCATGTTCACTATTTTTTCTTGGTTCACTTTTGAACCTTCTTCTCTCTCTCTCTATATATATATATATATATATAATTCCTATAATTTTAGTTTAAAACAAGATTTCTATGCACTACAAAACAACTAAGCATCACTAACGACGATTCTGCCGGAAATCAATCGCTGATGGTGGTTACTGATGAGAATCTGTTAGTGAATCTCCGTAAAAAATATGGTCGTGGGTAATGTGATTTTCGATGGACTTTATGCAGAGCTCATCAACAAAGGACTTCGTGTAGAGATATATTTAAACGTACACCGGTGGACATTATTTAAATTTCGAGACCACCAATTCCAACTAATCCGTTAACACTATATGTGCTTCTCAGATGACTGATTCAACATCGCATTTGTCATATTTAACTTCCGAGACCGTTGATTCCAACTAAAAGTATGGTGTGTGGAGTATATCTTGGTACTTAATGAAGAATACATGTCACAAGAGATACATTTGAAAACGAAAAAAAATGTGTTTGAAGGCATTAGGTTCGATGGTGAGTTATAAGCACTATTTCCAATGGGCCATCTGTGAAACACCCTACTTATCTTTTATTTTATCAGAGTATTTTATTGCAAAAAACAGTCACAGTTTGACAAAACCTTGCCATAAAATGGCTAAGGTATCTTTTTCATTATAATATTGTTTTACATAAGATAATACATTTACATCTTATTACATAGGGATTCTTCAATTCCGACCAGTCTCGTCCATAGGAAGCTCTATTCCACGTGCTTCTTTCCTGCAGTGTTTGAAAAACGTTTTTAAATTAGCTTTCGCTAAGTAAGTACACTGCATCGTTCTTTTTATTATGAACCCTTTAGGTTCTTATTATTGTTCAAGTTTCCCAGGCTCTCGGCGCCCCCGTGACCATGTCAGGATGTACCTCCGGTCACGTCATTCGTATATTTTATGGGTGTGCTAACCCCCTCGCAACCATCTTAGGCCGTACCTCCGGTCAGAGTATTGGCAAGGTTCTTATACTCGTCAGTATAGACCCCTTGCATTTGTCACGAAGACTCATTCATTACTCAGGCCCGTAGGCTTGGAATCTTTTCCTCCATTCAGCCCCGTAGGCCAGGAGTCTTTTCCTCCATTCAGCCCCGTAGGCCTGGAGTTTCCTTTTCTTTTCTTTTCTTCTTTATTTATTGAGATTCACCTTACAGGCCGGGTATCTCATTTCATTTTAGACCTTGAGTATCTTAGACTCACAGCCTCCCAAATGTATCAAGCATTTGTTTTCATTTCATGTACATGCTTGATTTAATTCCCAACCAGTCCTCACCTTAAAACTTTGTAACGGTTTCTCCACGATCCATTAAAAGGGTTCATATATAGGAAGTACCAGCGGCGTATCCACCACCCCTTTAACACTTCGTGAGTACTCCGTTATTCCATTTTATGGTTTAGACTTGTTCCGTCATACTCTTTCACACTTGCACGTATCATCATGCATTCACGTATTCATCATGCATTTCACGTATTCATATTCATCATGTATTAATATTCATCATGCATGATATACTCACGTATTCATATACTTTCATCATATATTTATACTTGTCATATATTGTAAACTGGGGTGATTATCCTTACAGAGCAGTACCTCCAACAGAGATGTTCACAGCAAAGAGTGACGAGTCTAGGAGAGATTTATACACCACTCTTTTCTTAGAAAGAACATTCCGTTTGTCAGATAACTATATACCGGTTGGAAGTTCTCCCATACGTTTACTATATTTTCATTACTGTCTTTTAGTATATACCCATAAACATTCATAATGGTTTCGCCACGAATTATCAAAGAGATTTATATATAGGAAGTACCAGCGGCGTATCCACCACCCCTTGGATATGTCGTGACTATTCTATTATTTCCGTTTAGTGTTTAGACTAATCCGTCATTACCCCGTACCCTTGTCATATACATATCACATAACACTTATCATTTAAACACGTAATTCATATAATCGTGTCTAGGGTATGGGTCGAGTGTACTTACATTATCTTTGGGTAGTTCCCTAAGTTCATTCCTTACTAAAACGTCTCTCTGTTCCTTGCTCGTAACGTTAACGCTCCGTACTCGTAATCGCCGTGTTCGTAACCGTCACTTCGGTTTTCTCGGTATGCGTGTGATAGTAGTGTTGTGTGTTGTTGTGCTCCAAAGAGAATGGCAATTGCAACTATTTATAGGGCTGAAATGCCACCCGTAGCGGACCGTTAAGCTTGGTGGTAGAGGTCCTCTACCGCCCATTAGCCAGCTGTTATGCGTATTGACCACGTAGCGGACCGTCAGGCTTAAGGGTAGCGGTCCGCTACCCAGATTGCGGTGTGGCGGGCCATTATGGACCTGGTAGCGGTCCGCCATAGGGCTAAGTCAGCAAAACACGCGTCTCACAAGTGTCATTCTCTCATGATTGCCTTCCTCACTATGTAGCGGACCGCCAAAGGCTTGGTAGCGGTCCGCTACCGCCTGAATTTCAATTTCCTTTATTTTTTAATCCCCTTAACTTTGGGACTTTTACACCCTTAGTCCCTGGGCTTTTATTTTTCTTCAAATTTAGGGTGTTACAATTCTCCCCTTCTTAATTTAGGTTTCTTGAAACCTGTTAATCTTTGAACAATTGAGGATAACTTTTCCTCATTTCTTCTTCACTTTCCCAGGTCATCTCCGACCCCTTTCTGTGTTCCCATTGGACTAACACTTGCTTGATCGTTTTGTGATGTAATTTCTTTTCTTTTGTGTCTAGAATCTTGTTAGGTTCCTCGACATAAGTCAGTTTATCGTCGACCTCTATTTCTTGCAGAGGAACATGTGCAGTTTCATCCGCCAAACACTTTCTCAAATAAGGTACATGAAATGTGTTGTGTATCTTATTTAATTCTTCAGGTAGTTTTAATTGATAAGCTACCTTTCCGACTATTTTAATGATTTTGAAAGGACCAATAAATCGTGGACTTAGTTTTCCACGTTTCTTGAATCGTATTAGACTTTTCCAAGGAGATACTTTTAACAAAACGTAATCTCCCTCTTGGAATTCTATTGGTCTATGTCTCTAATCTGCATATGACTTCTGTCTATCCTGTGTGGCTTTCAAACGTTCTTGATTAAGTCAAGCTTTTCTAACGTGGCTTGAACTATTTCTTTGTTGTCTAACTCTTTTTGACCAATTTTTCCCCAACATACAGGAGTCCTACATCTTCGACCATATAGCATCTCATATGGTGGCATATCAATACTTGAATGGTAGCTGTTATTGTATGAGAACTCTTCTAATGGCAGATGATTATCCCAACTTCCGCCAAAATCAATTATAAAAGCACGCGACATATCTTCAAGAGTTTGTATTGTCCTCTCACTTTGTCCATCAGTTTGAGGATAATATGCCGTGCTGATCAATAATCTAGTTCCCATCTCCTCATGGAACTTTTTCCAAAAATGTGAAGTGAAACGGTATCTCGATCAGAGACAATCGAGACTGTCACTCCATGTCTGGAAACAATCTCCTTGATGAACAAATCTGCTAACTTTTCTGAAGAGTATGTCTCATGTATTGCTAAGAAATGAGCACTCTTAGTTAACCAATCTACAACCACCTAAATGGTATCATAACCTCTAGCTGTCTTTGGTAGCTTGGTTATGAAGTCCATAGTGAGATGTTCCAACTTCCATTCTAGGATTTCTAATGGTTGTAATCTCCCATACGGTTTCTGATGTTCTTCTTTAACTTGTAAACAATTCAAGCATTTTGCTACATATTTCATGATATCAAATTTCATTCCGGGCCACCAATAATCTCTACGCATATCTTGATACATTTTTGTAGTACCCGAATGAATAGAATATCGTGATTTATGAGCTTTATCTAGAATTTTAAGTCTAAACTCACCTGATTGTGGTATCCACATACGACCAAATCGAGTCTTGACTTTATACTCATTCTCTTCTAGAAACATCTCCTGACCAGCCATTCTTTCTTTCTTAATATTCTGACCTTTTAATGCTTCGATTTGTGCGTCTCGAAGCTGGCTCATGAAATCAGGAGTTATTACTAACTTATATGCTTTCACCCAAATAGGATGATGCTCTTCCTTACGGCTTAGAGCATCGGCTACCACATTAGCCTTTCCGGGGTGATATAAGATCTCACAATCATAATCCTTGACCAGTTCTAACCATCGTCGTTGCCTCATGTTTAAGTTCTTTTGGTCAAAGAAATACTTAAGACTTTTGTGGTCTGTGTAAATCATACACTTCATTCCGTACTAGTAATGCCTCTAGATTTTTAGTGCGAACACCACCACAGCTAATTCCAGATCATGAGTTGGATAGTTTCCTTCATGTGTCTTTAGCTATCGAGAGCCATAGGCTATCACCTTTCTTCTTTGCATCAGAACACATCCTAATCCAAGCTTGGAAGTATCAGAATATACCACAAAGTCTTCTACTGCTTCTAGCAATGCCAGGACTGGAGCTTGTGTCAATCTTTCTTTCAATATCTGGAATGCCTTCTCTTGTGCCGCATTCCATTCGTATTTCGAGTTCTTTCGAGTTAGCTTAGTTAATGGGATGGCTATCTTAGAGAAGTTCTGGATGAATCTTCTATAATAGCTAGCTAATCCTAACAAATTTATAACCACCGATGGATTCTTAGGTGGAGACCATTTCATTACAGCCTCTACCTTTGCTGGGTCTATTGAGGTAACTTTCACATTTACAACATGACCCAGAAACTGAACTTCTCTTAACCAGAATACACATTTTGAGAATTTAACATACAGTTTGTCCTTTCGTAAAGTACTAAGTACTTCCCGAAGGTGTCGTGTATGTTCTTCTTCATTCCTTGAATAAATCAGGATGTCATCAATGAAGATAATAACAAACTTGGCTAACATTGGCTAGCATACACTATTCATGAGATTCATGAAAACTGCCGGAGCATTTGTCACTCCAAACGGAATCACTACAAATTCGTAGTGTCCAAAACGAGTTTTAAATGCTGTCTTAGGTACATCTTCTTCTCGTACCTTGACCTGATGATAACCGGATCTCAAGTCGATTTTGGAAAACCAACTAGATCCTTGTAATTGATCAAACATATCATCGGTTCTAGGTAAAGGATACCTATTCTTGATTGTCAATTTGTTCAATTCACGGTAGTCTATACACATTCTCATACTATCGTATTTCTTCTTTACGAACAGAATTGGTGCACCCTAAGGGGATACACTTGGCCGTATAAATCCCTTGTCTAACAACTCTTGCAGCTGTGACATCAATTCCTTCATCTATGTTGGTGTTAACCGGTATGGAGCCTTAGCCACCCGCTTAGCTTCAGGAATGAAATTGATTTTAAATTCGATCTCTCTCTCAGGTGGAGCACCTGGAAAATCGTCTGGGAATACTTCTGGGAATTCTTTCACTACTGGAACTTGACTTAGTTCCTTCCCTTTTGTCTTTACATCAGCTACGTAGACTAAGAAGGCTTGGTGACCTTGTCTCACATATCCACTTATTTTGGCCATCGTACATAACATGATCTGGTTCCATCGTTCACCAAAGACACTAACTTCCTTTCCTGTAGGCGTCATGAATCGTAAAATCTTCTGATTGCATATAATCGTTGCAGCATGTGAAGACAACCAGTCCATTCCAATGATTACGTCGAATTCTTGGATCGGCATCGGAATTAAGTTGACGAAATATTCTTCTTCTTCTATCGGTAGTCGGAAATCTCGGCATATTTCAGTCACTATGTAGTTGCGATCACTCGCGATTTCGACTTCTAATGCCTTAGACAACCTACTTCTATTGAAGTTTCTAGAGTTTGCATAAGT
This sequence comes from Smallanthus sonchifolius, assembly GCA_023525975.1. NCBI lineage: Eukaryota > Viridiplantae > Streptophyta > Magnoliopsida > Asterales > Asteraceae > Smallanthus > Smallanthus sonchifolius. The sequence continues at coordinate 16,587,620 of CM042018.1, read as the reverse complement.
TAATGAAATAAACGATCGACAAGCTCCAGTATCAAATAAAACACAAGTAGGTAGGGAATTCAAGAGGAATGTACCTGATACGACGTCAGGAACATCTTTCGTTTCCTCAGTGGTAATTTGAAAAGACCTACCCCTTGGTTTCGGAGCCTCGATCCTCTTTACTTCATTCTTTGCTACTCTTGACCCCTCTCCGATCTATTTTGTCTGAAATTTCAGCTCAGGACATTCCTTGCTAAAGTGTCCTGGCTTATAACAGTTGTAGCCCAAACGTCTGCCACTCATACACTACAATGCAATGTGCCCTGTCTTTCCACACTTGTAACAAGTTGTTAACTTGAATCGGCACTCTCATGGGTGCCTTTTTCCACAAGTCTTGCAGTTTTGGATACTTTTCCTTGGGGAAGAACCACCTCCTGGTTTATTGAACTTAAACCTCTTAAGAGGCATAGGAGAAGGATTACTCTCTCCTTTCCTCTTTCCATCTCTCTCAGCTTGCCTCTTGAGCTCAGTCTTGCGTTCCCGAGCCCAATCAATCATCTCCTCCAAGTTCGCGCACTTGGATAGATGGATAAATTATCTAATCTCTGTTTTTAGAACAAGATGATATCTCGTCATCCAAATCTTTGGAGTGGTTAAAAAAGCCGAACAGAATCTAGCATTGTCAAAGTTGATCCCCGTGATTTCATCTACAGAATCCATTGACTGACGAAGTTGGAGAAACTCTTCAGTAATTTTTTCAACTGCCGCTTTAGGGCAATAATGCTTCAAGAAAATATCCTTGAACTCTCCCCAACTCATCTCCTTAATCCTTTCTCTACCTTTCTCTCTCTTCAGTACTCCCCACCAATCGTCAGCTCGTTCTTTCAATTGGTTGGTAGCGAAGGTAACCTCATCTTCCTTTTCACAGTGGCAAGTATCAAATGCCCGTTCTATTGAGGCAATCCACCTCTGACTTTCTAAGGGATTAACAGCTCCTTTAAAATCTAACGGTTTACACGTCATAAAATCTTTATACGTGCAACGAGTTGATTTCATATCAACTTTCGGATTTCCTCCTTCTCCATTATGAGTAATATCTTTATGGTTTTCGTACCAGCTTTCTAATGAGCTATGTAGTTCAGCTTGTAAGATCGGGAAATTTGCATCGAATGTTGATGTCGTCCAGATAGTCTATAAAATAAATAACAAAACCTAATCCAGACTGCTAAGTAATAAATGGAGTACCTTCGACTAAACCGCACTGATAGGCAAGTGTATCTATCGAGTGTAGCACAACTTATTGTAAACTGGAATATCGAACCCTAGAGACACTACGATAACTATACTAAACTCTGACTCGGACTAAAGATTGACGATTAGGGGGTTGACTACACTAAAGATTAACTAAGAATGCAGCAAACTAAGTTGACTCAAACTATCTAGAACAAGATTAAGGAAATAATCAGAGATGGGAAGAATACTACCTAGGTCAGAATCCTACTTGCAAAGCACAACTTCTACCGGTTCTGGAAACTATGATGGATCTGGGTTTCTAAGGAAACAACCCTAGACTACTTAGTGGATCCCTAATCACTCTCAGGGTGTCACCAACTAAGGAACCTAAAGGTGTAATAAAATCACCAGATGGTTAGATCACCTCTCGGGTATTTCCAACAAATGATAATGTACCCTAAAGACAGATTACCTCTCAGTCTCTCCGTCCACAATACATTCAAAGAATGCACGGGGTAATCTTAAGATAACGACAATGAATCAGAATAGTAACAATCACTAGACACCTAATACCAACTTCCTCTCAGAAAGTTGACACTCGGATTCCTAATGACGAAGACTAAACGACTGTCTCTCACTTCTCGAGTATTGAGACAGGATACAAACTCAGATCTGAATAATACTCAATCACAACTCCTATGGATCACTATCTCTAACAAACCACACAAACGACCACAAACCCTAAAGATCTATGACCTAGATACGCTAATCAAACTGGAAGACATCCACAATCAACATACGGAATCAAAATCAGACACAAGATCATATCTAAGCATGCATATTCAACATAGATATTAACTCAAGATTGCTTACAAAATCATTAACCAACATTAATAACCAAAAACCGGTAAAAATACGAACTTTACGAAGTATTAATCATGTGACCTAGGCTGTATCAATGATCTAGCCAAGAATCATACTCAAAACAACCAAAACAAAAGTAAAAGTATCACACATGGTTCAATCAACGCAATTCAAAGATAAAGATTCAAGCTTGATAACCGAATACGTAAATCCAACGACCCCGGATCTCAAAGCCTTCGACTTTGCACTTGATTTGGCTTCCTAACTCCCAAAATCGCCCCTAAGAACTGCTCTGACGGCCAAAAATCGATTATTAAACCCTAGGATCGATCCCAACCTTTTATACCATGAAAATAGGCAAAAATACCCGTATCTAGGGTCTCTCGCGTACCGCGGGAGGTTCTGGCAAGTCTCTCGCATACCGCGAGAGACAAAATAGTCGCGCCAGTTTTCCGGTCCCTCGCGTACCGCTAGGAAATGGGCCGAACCTCTCGCGTACCGCGAGAGATTACTGATTTTTTGAAATCTTCTATTCGAGCTACCCCAAATCGATATATTATGGGCCCCGTAACTAATTTTCTAGCCCGAGATATGCCTGTTTTAAGGTTAGACTCTTTCCCGACTTTTGCCGTTTTCATCCTGTGGTCTCGTGTGCTCGTTTCTCTCACACGTCTTGATAGTTTAAGCTACAATTCTTCCTGAAATACCTGCAAAACATAACATAACTAAGTACAAGCTATAATTGACTCGAAACGACTATAAAACTATACGAAAACGCTACGAAATACAAAGGAAATGCATGTGTGCTTTGCAACACATCAAATATCCTCACACTTAACCTTTTTTCTTGCTCGAAAAAGATATCTGCAATGGAATCATAACCAAAATATAACTTTATAAACATCAATTACCAATTAGCACAAATATACTCACGCGTTAAAAAGCAACAATTAGTATTTATGTTCGATTAAACCCAACCAACAACTTTTAAGCCCCCGTAAAGTGTTCTAGTTCCAATTTATACAGCATCCATCAATCTATGTGACTCACACTTAGAAGCTACAGCTCTACCTAATCCCGTCTCATGGTCATGTCTAGGCACCGGGTTAAACCGTATTGATTCACCCACCACGTTAAACCAAGATTTACATGTTTAAGAAATTTAGAAATCATGAATGAATGGATGATAATGAAATGAATGAGCATTACTTTAAACAATTTAAACTTCATCTAGAGGCGTTTCAACAAAGTCACTATTCCGTGAGGTAACACATAGACTAAGTCATAGTCAATAAAGCACAAAAGATTCACTTAAGGGTGTATTCTTCAAGTTGCCATCCCAGAGGGTAACATATAAGCAAAACTAAGTATTCTAATCAAATAAGCTCATGAATATGGAATTATGGATGTGGGTGCCACCGAACTCGGATTTATTTTCATAAAAAGAGAGTGGTGTGCCAAAAATTTCAAAAACATATAGATTTTAGCTTAAACGTGGTACCTATCACCCTATGATGACAGTTTCAGTATTACCGATTACCCTAAAATGAGTACCCACAAGATGTCATGATTTAATTACGTGATTAATCCTAGATAAAACGCACATGCTATTTAAGCTCTACTAGCTGTCTCGATCTACCAAAACATCATTAATTATACGTGTTTTCTATTATTTAAATTCATTTAAACTCAAGAAGCAGATCCAGTTGTACTATCATTTTTCATATTTGATTTGCAAAACTTATACTTTCAAAGGACATTTTTTTAAAAATTTTCAATTTTTTTGTATTTTTGATTTTTATAAAGAAACAATAAAGACACTCACATCTCCACACATGAAAGACACATTGTCCTCAATGTGAAGCAAGACACAACTAAAAATAAAAATACAAAAATAAACATGAACGACTTAGCTGGTTATGATAAGCACCGAAGTATCCAACTTCGTTCTTCCTTGTGTGCACTGTATAGCATTTCGGTAGCGGTTGCATAATGTACTGTCGGGTTGCCTCAGTAGTATAATATCATGATCAACTCTGCCCGAATGGATATTGAGTACGAACGAAGTGATTAATACCTGCAAAATAAACCTCACACAAACCCGTAACATCAAACTGACTCAAATTAAATAAAAAGACTCAATGACACAGACTGACTCTAGATATATAGCAGGAAAACGTACCCGATGTGTGGCAAACACATATACATGAAAGCCACAGCAAGATAGATCATCGGTTCGAGATGGTTTCTAAATTTCCCGTGGTCGGTGGTGGTCGGTGACATGGTATGATGATAGTGAATGATGATAGAGGATGATGGTGGTAGTGGTGATAGATGATTATGGTAGATGGTGGATGATGTAGGAATGATGATGGTCTACAAACGTTTGATGGTGGTGATAAAAGAATGGTAATTATGCTGGTAATGGAAATGGGAAACCATGAGAAACTAAGGAAGAAGGGTGAAACCAGCAGAGCCCCGCGTACCGCGAGAGACCAAGTGGCCACTCCTCGCGTACCGCGAGGGAGTGGCATTTAAGCCGGCCTTGTCTTTTGTCTCTCGCGTACCGCGAGGGAGTCCTGGTGACAGAAAGTTAAGGTCTTTTTCAATTTTTATACTTAGAATATTTTTGGCCTCCTAAAAAGCTTTTTCACCTAATATCCTTAAAAACTCATTCTAATGATAAAACCAATGTAAAAATAACTGAAACTTCGTTCATGATGATTTTTATCACCAAATCAAGCGCGAATCTCTGCAAAACATGACACAAATAAAACACGCACACCGAAAAACACAGAAATTAACACGGACTCAAACCAAGTAATGCACACAAACTCTACATACTGGGCACTTGCCCAAGACTCAAACAACCCTATCAGGAGGCTTCTCTTTAATCCTAATCGGAACCGCCTTCATCCTGCGCGGTCTACCTATCCTCCACAACCTCCTCAAGCTCCTACTTCTATCAAACTCTAAATATATATTATAGTTAGCAATCAAATCCTTCCACCACAGCTTAAATCTCCCCGGTCCAAAGATAACACGGTTCAAGTATCCTAGCAAGCTGTCACTCCTAAACATCCCCACACTTGGGGTTTTCACTCTCTCTAGATCAACAAACTCACTAAACTCTCAGAGTTTCTTATGGGGCGGCCTAGATTTAGGGGATGACTCGGTCTCTCTCCCCTCAGCACGAACAACAGTAAAGGTTAAAGGCTCAGTATGTGATATCACTAAAGGCGTGGCCTCTAACCTCTCGCCCGGATCCTCATGATCCTCTACACTTTCAACCATGGGTGTCTCACAGATTAATGACCCGACTTGTGCTAAAATCTCACTTAAACTGCAATCACCATCGTCAGCACCTAAAAACGCGGACCCTATCAAATTCCTTTCAAATTCAACTAACCAATCCGACGGGTCCTCTATCATTCCTCCTTCATGTCCATTAACAACATCCTCTACTAGATTAGAGTCTCGAAATTCATCCATGAAGGCATCAAGCATGCACACGGAGTGGCTATGCTCGCCAAGATACTTCACTGACTTCGTAGCATCAAAGGTGATCGACTCATCCCCCACACGAAGTGTGAGTTTCCCGTCAAAGACATCGATCATTGCCTTGGCAGTACGTAGGAACGGGCGTCCAACGATGATTGGGACTCTATCATCCACTTCCATGTACAAAATAACAAAATCCATGAGTAAGACAAATTTACCTAGTTTCACTAATAGATTCTCCACAATTCCTCGTGGATACTTGACTGAGCGGTCAGCCAAGGAAATGCTCATGCGCGTAGGCTGCGGTTCACCTAGGTCTAGCTGCTTATAGATAGAATATGGCATCAGATTGATGCTAGCACCCAGGTCAGCCAACGCGTGGTTTAAGGGCAAACTGCCAAGAAGACACGGGATTATGAAACGACCCGAATTCGCTAGTTTCTCTGGCAGTTTGTTCTGAACCACTGTAGAACATTGCTCACTAAGTGAGACTTTAGAGACCTCCTCTAGCCTCTTCTTGTTGGAAAGAAGATCTTTAAGGAACTTGCCATATTTAGGCATGTGCTGGAGGACCTCAATGAATGGGAGATTGACCTTGAGTTGTTTGAACATTTCAAGGAAGTGACCGTATTCCCTAGCGTGTTTATGTGGCAGCAAGCGCGCTGGGTAGGGAACACGACTCAAGTCAATCTCGGGGGATTTCATCTCCTCCCCCTTCTTCTCCACTGCCTTCTCGGCTGGCTTCTCCATCTCTATCTCCTCATCCACCGGCTCTTCTTCTTCTTCTACTACCGGTGGGCTCTCAATCTCTTCTTCCCTCATACTCCTAGTCGAAACAACATTCAACTCGGGCTCCTCTAACATCTTAGCATCGATCTCTGCAAATCGAGCTCTCCAATAAATCTTCTTCACCTCTTCTACCGAAGGAATGCCATAATCAGCATCGTGGGAGGCTTCCTTCTCTACTCTCTCCTCATCTTTATGACTAATGATCGACATGACCATCACTGAAGCGTTGGGGCCTGAAGATGGACCTCCCTGTCTGTCCCTCAAGCTCTTCGCGATGTCTCCTACCATGCGTTGTAAATTCTGGAATGCCGACTGTTGATTCTTCAATAGAGTGTCGTGGGCATCCAGTCTCTGCTTAGCGTCCCTATCTTGCTAAACTAAATGGGCAAGCATCTGTGTCTGATTCTCTATCATCTCTTCTATCTTTCTCGTGTTTACACTGCTTCCCGAACTTGCTCCAGCTTCTCCTCCTCCATACTGATGCTGGCGAACATTAAACCCAGGCGGGTTGTTTTCGGATCTCCATCCCTAGCCATAAGAATTGTAGTTGTACCCTCGGTTCTGGTTCTGGTTGCTAGCAAAACTCACCTGCTCTTGATGATAGACGGGGCAATCTCTGGTGTCGTGGCCTCCCCTACACACCTCACACCGTTGAAAACTGAGCTTTAGCTCTTTGATCTCGTTAGCCATTGGTACCAGTGCAGCAGCCACGCTAGAATCAGGAGTGACCTGATGTAAGCCCCTCAGAGAAGAGGTGGATGCTCTTGCACTAGGAATAGAAGTCCTAGTAGATGGATGCTGCTGTTCGGCTTGAGTGAAGCTCTCGAACATGTCCTCGCACTCAGCAGGCTCGAGTCTATCCATGATGTGGACTCCCGCAGCTGTATTGAACATTTGCTGCTTCTCGAAGGTAAGACCATTGTAGAACTTCTCCACTATCGCCCAGTCAGAAATACCATGCTCGGGACATCGGCTCAACATCGTATTGAACCGCTCCTAGGCCATGTGATAGGGCTCGTCAGGATCCATCCGGAATGAATGGATTTGATCCCGAATGCGAGCGGCCCTGGAAGGTGGATAGTACTTCTTAAGAAACTTGGCTTCAAGATCCTCCTATGTGGTGATAGAATTATCTGGGAGGGTGTCGAGCCAAGTGGATGCACGCCCAGAGAGCGAGAATGGGAAGAGACGCAAGTAGATTGCGTCCTTAGACACACCCGTGATATTGAAGGTATCACACATACGCACGAAGCGGGACAGATGTCCGGGTGCATCCTCATCCTCGAGGTCATGAAACTGAGTGACATGAGTGATTGTACTCATGACATGTGATGGGATCTGCCAAAAATTGGTAGTAGGAATAGCGAGGCGAGAGATCGAAGTCCTTGCCCCGGTGACCCCATCACTGGCCCTCTGGTGTACGATACGTCTCGCTGGTGGATCAGCGTCGCCCATTTTTGGAAAGGGAACTACGCTAGTAGAACGTACCTGGTTGTTGCACAGCTGCTTCAAAAGCTCCCGAAAGTTGTGGGTGTGATCGTGTAGCTCTCGCTCGGGCTCTAGAAAAGCTGAATAAGGTGTTGATCCCTGCGAACGAGTATGGTGCATAAACAGAAAGACTCGATTCTAAATTAGACACACAGATAGCACGTTGGACAAGCACACAAGAAAGACTCAAAAGAAACAAAAATAAACCAAAAATCAAACAAAGAACTAGTTAAAGCTATTATTGCTATTGCCAAGTGTCCCCGGCAACGGTGCCAAAAACTTGATGTCGTCCGGACGGTCTATAAAATAATTAACAAAACCTAACCTAGACTCCTAAGTAATAAATGGAGTACCTTTGACTAAACCGCACTGACAGACAAGTGTACCTATCGAGTGTAGCACAGCTTAATGGTAAACCGGAATATCGAACCCTAGAGACACTACGATAACTATACTAAACTCTAACTCGGACTAAATATTGATGATTGGGGGGTTGAGTACACTAAAGATTAACTAAGAATGCAACAAACTAAGTCGACTCAAACTATCTAGAACAAGATTAAGGAAATAATCAGAGATGGGAAGAATAGTACCTAGGTCGGAATCCTACTTGCAAAGCACAACTTCTACCGGTTATGGAAACTATGATGGATCTGGGTTTCTAAGGAAGCAACCCTAGACTACTTAGTGGATCCCTAATCACTCTCAGGGTGTCAACAACTAAGGAACCTAAAGGTGTAATAAACTCACCAGATGGTTAGATCACCTCTCGAGTATTTCCAACAAATGATAATGTACCCTAAAGACAGATTACCTCTCAGTCACTCCGTCCACAATACATTCAAAGAATGCACGGGGTAATCTTAAGATAACGACTATGACTCAGAATAGCAACAATCACTAGACACCTAATACATACTTCCTCTCAGACAGTTGACACTCGGATTCCTAATGACGAAGACTAAACGACTGTCTCTCACTTCTCGGGTATTGAGACAGGATACACACTCAAATCTAAATAATACTCAATCACAACTCCTATGGATCACTATCTCTAGCAAACCACACAAACGCTAAAGATCCATGACCTAGATACGCTAATCAAACTGGAAGACATCCAGTATCAACGTACGGAATCAAAATCAGACACAAGATCAGATCTAAGCATGCATATTCAACATAGATATTAACTCAAGATTGCTTACAAAATCATTAACCAACATTAATAACCCAAAACCGATAAAAATACGAACTTAACAAAGTATTTATCATGTGAGCTAGGCAGTATCAATGATCTAGCCAAGAATCATACTCAAAACAACTAAAACAGAAGTAAAAGTATCACACATGTTTTAATCAACGCAATTCAAAGATAAAGATTCAAGCTTGATAACCGAATACGTAAATCCAACGAACCTAGATCTCAAAGCCTTCAACTTTGCATTAGATTTGGCTTCCTAACTCCCAAAATCGTCCCTAAAAACTGCTCTGACGGCCAAAAATCGATTATTAAACCCTAGGATCGATCCCAACCTTTTATACCATGAAAATAGGCAAAAATACCCGTATCTGGGGTCTCTCGCGTACCGCGGGAGGTTCTGGCAAGTCTCTCGCGTACCGCGAGAGATAAAATAGTCACGCAGGTTTTCCGGTCCCTCGCGTACCGCGAGGAAATGGGCCCAACATCTCGCGTACCGTGAGAGATTACTGAAGTTTTGAACTTAGAAAAATTTCATTTTGCATACATCCCCTACTTTAATAAGAAAATTTTCAAATTTACCCGATTAATTTTATTAAAAATAAATTATAAAATAACTATTTTACCTTTATTTTTACTAAAGTTTTAAAATTTTCTAAATTTTTATAATTTCACTTTTAAATAGCTTTTTTTGTCCTTTTTAATTTTCTTTTTGGTTTTTATGTTTCGCTAATGATTTTTAATATCCAAAAAAATTATATTTTTTTGTGTTTTTACCAAGTTTTTTTGCGCTTTTCCGTTATTTTTTTCGTTTATGTTTAGTCTACTATTATTTATCACTAGTTTTTAAGTAACAATTATAAAAAATACGAATAAAAATAATCAAAATGAAAAATAATTGACAGTTTTAATCCATTACGGTACCAAAAAAATCATGACATAAAACGATCACCAAAGTTGATGTCACAATCTACAAAATGCATAAACCACGTGCCAATGTTTTGACCCATTATAGTACCAAATAATCAATTGCTATACTTTAATTAGTTACTTTCATGAGCTTTTGTATTCTCTCTCCGCCCCCTTTTACTTGTTGATGATTGATGTTGAACTGCTGAATTTTTGCATGTTGGTATCCATACTCACAACAATGATGACATATATGTCTTTTTTTTGCTCTAGTCCAAAAGCTAGTGATAAAAAGAAGTAGACTAAAGATAGGTGAAAAAAATAATGAAAAAGTGCAAAAAAAAATTAATAAAAATGCAAAAAATATAACAAAAAGGATTTGGGAAATTACGCTTATTTTGCTGTTGATTTTTAATTCCTGAATGTGCCACTTTTCTATGCTGAATTGCATGCTGCTTCTCTGATAAGTTACGATGTTTTTTTAATACGTATATTTTAGACCGACGAACACACTCTTTACTTTATACGTACTTTATTCCTAAAATTACCACGCCTCCACTCCCCACACTCTTTGAATTTGCCATCTCATATCTTTGTGGTTTCCTCACCTTAAGCCTTTGAAAATCTTCCTTTATTCTGCTTGTTTGTTTCATATCGCCCTTCTTCTCAATTGGTTAATTTTTTTAAGGAAGAATTGCATATATCTCCTCCTTCAAAAGCAAAATTGCAAATTTACCCAATCCAACACTAAAATTACATATATGCCTTTCTCTAAAAACAAAATTGCATATATCCCCTCCTTTAATAAGAAATTTTTTAAATTTAGCCATTTTAATTAATTTTATTAAAAATAAATTATAAAATGACTATCTTATCTTTATTTTTACTTGAGCTTTAAAATTTCTCAAATTTTTATATTTTCCCAATTTTAAGTAGCTTTTTTTGTCTTCATTTATTTTCTTTTGGTTTTTATGTTTCGCTAATGAGTTTTTTAAAATCCAAAAAACGTTATCTTTTTTGCGTTTTTTCATCATTTTTTCCGTCTATGTTTAGTCTACTATTATTTATCACTAGTTTTTAAGTAACAATTATAAAAAATACGAGTAAAAATAATCAAAATGAAAAATAGTTGATAGTTTTAGTCCATTACGGTACCAAAAAATATGACATAAAACAATCACCAAATCGACGTCAGAATCTCGAAAATGCATAAACCAAATGCAAAAGTTTTGACCCATTATAATACCAAATAATCAATTGCTATACTTTGATTAGTTACTTTCACGTGCTTTTGTATTCTCTCCGCCCCTCTTTTACTTGTTGATGGTTGATGTTGAGATGTCGGATTTTTGCATGTTGGTTTCCATACTCACAACAACACAGACATTTATGTCTTTTTTTGGCTCTAGTCCAAAAGCAAGTGACAAAAAAGAGTAAACTAAAGATAGATGAAAAAAAATATTTGAAAAGTGCAAAAAAAATAATAAATATGCAAAAACTATAAGAAAAAAGTTTCGGGAAATTAAAAAAACTTATCAGCGAAACATAAAAAAAATAAAAAATAAATAAATAATAAAAAAAAATGTAAAGAGTATAAGAAAAACTATTAAAAATGTGTAAATATGATAAGCTGGAAAATTTTAAAGTTTTAGTAAAAATAAGGATAAAATAGTCAATTTATAGTTTATTTTTAATAAAATAAATCAAAATTAGTAAATTTGAATTTATTTTATTAAGGTAGGAGATATATGTAATTTTGGTTCTTCAGGAGAGTATATGCAATTTTTGGTTATTGGGAAGGAAATATATGCAATTTTAATTTTGTGTTTGGTAAATATGCAATTAAATAGGTTTAGAAGGTAATATATGCAATTGCCTTATTTTTAATTTTCAATTAAATCTTTTTTTTTCTTCTTTAATTGTGTTGAACCTGGTGAATGAGAACAAACTAGGTTTTTAAACCCGTGTGGTGCGGCGGGAGCGTTAAAATTCGTATGGCTCGGTTTCGACGTCCCGTACACTGGTTTTAAACCCGTGAAAAAAATTAACGTTCAAACATTAAGTAAAAAAAAATTAAGCCCGGGTTTTGCGGCGGATAATTAAAATTTGTAAGACTCGGTTTCGACATCTCTTACACTTGTATTAACCTCGTCCCATTAACAGATTAGTTTTTATTTGAATTTAATAGAAATTCTTTTAGTTAAAATGTTAATTAATCACTTTAATAATTTAGCAATTACTTGGGAGGATTGGAGTAGGTTTAATATTGTGTAGCTTGGTTTTAATTTTTATGGGTGGGCGAAACGTGGGGGTCTCTCGATAATTTTGGTTGGTTTTGGATTGATAGACATCTATATTAGTGCTGTAATTATGGGTTATCCACCCGGTAACCGTTGTTTCTTCTATATAATCAAGTTTTGTTGGTCGTTAAAAAAAAATAATTTACGTAATCTAGAAAGATAGAAATTAGATTAATTAATTACCTAATAACTTTAAATATAATATTATCTTTTATTATACAACTCAACCATTAATTAATCACTCTACAAATACTTTGCAGATTAATTATTAAATAGAAAATGGGTGGTGGGTTGAGTTGAATGAAAAAACTAAAAAAACTGGGAGTAGGACTCGAACCCCCGCCGTTAGTAAAAGTAGAAACCTAAATCATAAAAAAAGTTATGTGAACAAACATTAAAGTACAAAACCTAAATCATAAAAAAAGTTAGGCAAAATGTCCGCACCTACAATGGTAGATAAACCGTTAAAATGTCCACACATTTGTAGAACTTGCTAATGATAAGAAGCAACAATGAAATACCCGCAACATTTAATTAATGAATACATGATTTAAACAATTGACATGTTATTAATATATATTAACTACAAGAAGGCCCGCGTGTTGCGGCGGATTCGGAGCGAAAGTGCTAGCCTTTACTCACGTGCGTTGCGGCGTGTTAAACCACGGAAGAACGTCTTCGAAAACATATAAATTAAAGCCAAAACCTTTGGGTAAATTCACCATGCGCGAGAAAAGCGTATAAGATTTTATTGTTATGAATTAAAAATGAACTTTTTTTTACGTGAAAAGCCTTAAAAAAAACGCCAGAAAAAACGGAAGGAAAAAATGTGGGATATGGGTTTCGAACCGGCGTCACCTAGTTCAATGAAAACAACCTAGACCACTACACCAAACCCAAATTTTGGTTTTCATGTGCTTTTGCAAATTTTAAATGAAAGATAAATTATGAGGATTTTTTTTACCAAGCATAACATGTTTGTAGGCAATGCATATTAACTTGCAGCATTTCTACAGTAAAATCCACTTACACTAAAACCTTGCCTTTTAATATTTATTTAATATGATGTTAAGTGGAACTGTGTTTTTGCTTCAAAAAATGAAAGGGGGACTTCGTTTTGGTTCTTTAGAGGCTTTCAATTTAGCTTTACTTTTTTAGCTTTGCTTCAAAAGTAGACGTGGCGATATGTGACTAATGAAGATTTATTGTGGGATAAAGTTCTTTCTTTTGTCCATGGGTCTAAGATGGGGATTATATCAGTTAAGCATCTTATACGAGGGGAATGTGATTTGGGAGAGGATTTTATCGGTTGAGCATCCACTCGAAACGTGGGCGAGTGGCTCGGGAAGCAGGTCAGGAGCAGAGGGCTCGGGATCAGAGGAAGAGAGAAAACTCGGATTGGAGTTGTTTTGGTGTGAAAATCAAATGAAGGAGCTCTCTATTTATAGGCTGAAACTGACCCCGTAGCGGGCTAGCACCCGTAGCAGACCACTAGCCAGATCCCATGGCGGTCCGCTACCGCCCAAATTCACGCATGTGCGACATGTGGCGAGCTCGGGTGTGCATGCGCACCACACGTCCTTAGTAGACCGTGTAGGCAACCCTTGGCGGTCCGCCAAAGTTCACACATTAGTTAGGGTGACGCATGCCTTACACGTGGCGAGGACACGTGTCAACTGCAGAGGCTGTCTAAGGAAGTATGTAGCCAACCGTTAGCTAAGACTCTAGCGTTCCGCTAGCCAAGATCCGCCCTTAGCGGACCATTATTGTCCTGCCAAGCAACTGATGGGGATTCTCTTTGTTGCCCGTAGCAGGCCATTAGCCTAAGGGTAGCGATCCGCCACCCCTTGATTTTCTATTTTCTTCATTTTTCTTCCTTGTCTTTTGGGTTTTATCATCTAGTCCTTATAGTTTCACCTTGTGCATAATGGGGATGATAATTTGACAGGTGTCATAGTCAGTCCTTGGGGCAACCATAGATCCTTATGACCCTCGTACTGAATGAATGATTAATGAGTAAATGAATGAATACTTGAATTGCTAAACAATGTTTTCACTCGTATTGAATGATCAATTATGCTTTCTTACTAAAACTAGAACTCACTTAGCGATCGCTGACTTTTGCATATACATTAGATTGATTTTCATGTAAAATGGCATGCATGGGATCTCTTGGCGAATCTGATGAGGCTACCCGCTTGATAAGAAGCAACTAGAACTCTATAGAGGCTGCTTGTTTTAAGGGTATCAAGTTGGGACAGGATGGTCTATATATGTCTCATTTTTCTTTGTAGATGATGCTTTGGTGGTAGGAAAATGGGTCATCTCGATATCCAAGCGATTGCAAGAATTCTTAATTGTTTTTTTCTTGGCCTCGGGATTGAAGACTAATATTAAAAAAATCTAAGGTTATTGGAATTGGTATGGATTATAATATGGTGGAATCTACGCTTCTATGACTGGGTGTAAACTGGATAAAATCCATTTTATTTATATAGGTATCCGATTTGGTGCTAACATGTCCAAAGATCAAGGATGGAAACCAATAATTGATAAGTTTCACTTGAAATTATCAAATTGGAAGGCGTCTATGCTGTCCATCAGAGGTAGTGTAATATCGACTACTTTAGTGTTGGGAGCTATCATGATGTAAGATATGTCAATTTTTTGGATGCCTCCTTAGGCGTTGAAGATTCGATCAAGATTTTTCTAGGGGTTTATGGGGGAGGAGAAAAGAACTCATTGTGTTAAGTGGAAGTGTGTTTTTGCTTAAAAGTGCTTAAAAATGAAACGGGGACTTGGTTTTGGTTTTTTGGAGTCTTTCAATTTAGGTTTGCTTCAAAAGTAGACACAACGATATGTGAATAATGAAGATTCATTATGGGTTAAAGTTCTCTGTTCTGTCTATGGGTCTAAGATGGGGATTATATCGGTTGAGCATCCTATACGGGGAAATGTGTGGGTTAAAGTTCTTTCTTCTGTTCATGGATCTAAGATGGGGATTATATCGGTTGAGCATCCTATACGGGGGAATGTGATTTGGGATAAAAATGGGCCTGTTAGAGATTAATGTTCTTCAGGAGACATTGTAGTGTCGCCGCTTACATCTGGCGACACTAGTCGGGGGAACGGGGAAGAAGGGTGTGATGCCCAAGGTGTTTCAATGATTGGGACACATTTCATTCCCTGGCGACACTAGATAGTGTCGGCTATGCCATTTAGTGACACTAAGGTTGGCGACACCAGAGGGGCGACACTGTGTTCCATGACACTAAGTCCAGAACGCAAGTTCGGGCGACATTCATTGTGTGCCTACGCGACACTGAGTGTGGACGACATTAGATGTTAGGCGACACTAACATGTCAGGCGACACTAGTCAGATTTGATAGTTTTGCGTGTTAACTCTTATGCAGATTGAGTGGTAAGCAGCCTACCTTAGGCTTTACGTTCAGAGTTAGTTATTCAATGATCATGTGAGTTCTAGACCCCATTTTAGCCTACTTAGCGGTGGTGTGTATACTGTGTGTGTGTTTATTATAAATGTGTGATAATAAACAAAAGCGTATGATCTATTTACCATAATTTTGTGTTGGTAAATGAAAGGAAAGCGTTTTACTATAATGTGTGTTAGTAAAGAAAAGTTTTAAAGTAAAGATTGAAAAGAGGAAAAAACGTGTGGTTAAAGAATGTTTTAATAAACTAAGAAGGTCAATGTTTTAAAAATTCATTACATTGTCTAAGTCTGGGAAAGGGAAGGGAATGGGTTCCTACGGGAACAAGTGCTAGGGCGGTTACGGGTTTTGACCCCTCTATAAAAGCCTTTGTGGTTCGCTAACAGTTGTACAATTGGTTGTGTGTAAGGGTAACGATAGTTTCTTATAGGGTTAACGTGACCCTTCGTGTGTGAGTCTGCATCATGGACGGTCATCATCATAAATACAGTACGTACATCTCAAGGATGGTCGTCACGGAAGATAGTAACTAGTGTGAATTGACGACGGTATGGTATTCATCCCATGGATAGTAGTCATGGATGAAACTGACTTGATAGTGTGTGTGTGTGTGTGTGTGTTAAAGCAGATTATACATAATAATATATGACTTGAAATGAAAAGTGTGTGAACGTTATGTCCTTACCGGCAAGTGTGATAGCGTGTGTAATCCTTCTTCTTTTATTAAATGGCGTAGATTAATGTTTGATGTAAAGCCAGAACTCACTCAGTGTTAGCTGACTTTGGCTCATGGATTGCTTGTCTGGCGGTGAAGAGTTACCCGACATTGAAGGCTCCTGGCATCTTGTGTGCTATGAATGAAAAGTTGTAACAGTTGGGACAATGATTTCATGTTTTATTTGATTGGTAATTTAACAATGATGTAATGACATTTATTTTCCGCTACATGAATGAATGATTTAAGTTTAAGAACTGTTTGTGATTGAGAAAATCCAACAAGTGAGGTGACCATCGAATGGGGCCTTACAGATCTATTGGATCGATGTGAAATGCTGAAAGGGTTGGTTGATATTGAAGTTAAAAAGAATAAAGATTTGGTGCAAAAAATTAAACCAAAGTGGGCTATTGAAGTGGACGAGAACACTAAGTTTTTTCATGGTATCCTAAACAAGAAGCAAAGATAACTCTCTACCCGAGGAATAAAAAAACAAAGGGAGTGGATTTCTCAGCCGTCATGGGTGAATCAGGTATTTTTCGATTAGTTCAATCTAAGATTTAATATAGTTGAAGGTATTTCTCTAGTGGACCGAAGCTCTTCGTTTAAAAAGATCTCGGATCCTCAAAGTAGCTTTATTGAATTTGTAGTTTCTATGGAAGAGATTAAGTAGTGTGGTCTTATGGATTCTAATATTCCTAAAGGTACTCGTTGTTTATTACTTTGATTCCTAAGTCCTGTAGTCCGATCTTGGTCAATGATTTTAACCCGTTAGTTTAATTGGTATTCAATATAAAATTATTGCTAAACTTTTATCTTATAGATTGCCTTTGAAAATAAGGTTATAAATTTAGTTGTTAGTATTGAGTGATCTGCTTTTATTAGGGGGTGTGAGATTCTTGATGGGCATCTCATTATAAACGAATTGGTGAATTGGTACAAGAAACGTCATAAATAATGTATGATATTCAAGATTGATTTTTAAAAAGCGTATGACTCGTTTAATTTGTATTATTTGGAAAGGATTATGAAGTTCTTAGGATTCGAGAAAAAGTGGATTGGTTAGATAAAGTGGTGTCTCTACTATTATAGATTGTAACAAATCAAAATCCAAATTATAATATTAATCGTCTAAACAATATTATCTGGTGAAAGTGGAATAAATTAAAATCGGGGGTCTAAGCTTTTAAGTATGCATTGAAGGTTTTGGGTTAAAAAGGAGTAAACTGGAAACTAGAAGGGGGGAAGGAGTAATTTGGTGAAATCTGATTTTAGTAACGAGGATGTGGAGATACACACATCATATGTGTGTGTGTGTGTCGTGAATAACAAGGAGAGGAGAGGGGAAAACATAAAGAACTCAAGAATCTGGAAATCGAAGGTGCAATATTTGGAGTTTGAAGTGTTTTTGTGAGAGACAATCACTAAGTACCATCCATCCTCTTAACCTCCATTAATGGACTTTTTGGTGGGTTTTGGTAGAAAACCCTAAATCGGTCAATTGGTGGGATGATTTGGGTTAAATCTTGTTTAGAAGTTTTAATCTAGTGTTGTTGATGTTGGAGAATCAAGAATTTCATGATTTTAATATTCAATCAGGGTTTTCAAAATTAGGGTTCTTGGTGATGAATTTGAGTTTTTTTTATATTTTAGATGTTAAGGATTTGTAAGTGTTTACGGTGTTCATATACACAAAATCAAATGGAATCCTTAAACGATTGGTGAAATAAGGAATTAGTGATTCAGGTGAATATTGAAATAAACCTTAACGGGTCAAATGGGTTATTTGGGTTGAATGATGAAATTGTTGGATTAGGAGTTTGACTCTAATGGGTCAAACGGGTCAAATGGGGATTTGTTTTCTAGTAATCTATCAATTAGGGAAAAGTTGTAAGATTTATTAGGTGGCTATGTGGTGTTAATGGCTTATAAAACATTTTATGATGAATGATTATAGGGAATCAAAATAAAGGAGGTTGAAAGGCAAAACAGGAAATTCTTCATAAAGGTAAGTGTTCTACACTTATATAGTAGTTGGTTATAATAGGGTTTCCTACACCAAATTATGTTGTGTATATCATCTTTGATGATTTATGTGTTTGTATGAGTGAAACTAAATGGGTAATCCATTGTATGGATGTATGTATGCTTTTAGCTATAAGGTGTAAGGTGAAGGTCGGGGGTTTATATGTGTTATGTATTATGTTGATTTGGTGTTTAATATATGTGTCGGGTGTTGTGGTTTTGTATGTTGGGTGTTTACTATATGTGTCGGGTGTTTGTGATTTTGTATGTTGGGTGTTTAGTGTTTATCATATGTGTCGGGTGTTTGATGATCGTTGTATACTGTGTGTTTGGTGTTATGTATATGAACCTCATTTACAAACAATAAAGATGGACATTGGTCTGGTTAGGAAGTCTTGAGCTTCCATTCGGGGTTAGATATCGGATCTTTGAGTCCCAATGGATGAAATTAGATTGAGATCATGAGTCTTAAGGGGTAATGGTGTTTTAAGTCCTTGAACTTCACAAATATTAGCTTAACTTGAAGTCTATGAACTTCATGGATGTACTTGAAGTCTTGAACTTCATGGGAGAAATCATACGGTTTATGTGTTTTGGTATATAATTGAGGTCTTTAAACTTCATGGGGGTAACCATATGGTTTATGTGCTTGTAAATGGTGATTTGGGGTGTTAAAACTTGTGGGAACTATACCTAACAAGTTGGAATAGGCTAAAAATCAATTTGGAGCCGGGCTGTGTAGGGGGAGTAGCTTACGCCCCTCACTACGCCCCAAATTGAAATTTTGGAAATTTTGAGTATTTCTTGGGAGCTTCCCTTGGGATGTTTATACCATTACTAACTTGATTATTGGGGTGTATTTGGCGTAGTAAAGCTCCGGTCTAAGCTCGAGAACTCAAGTCGCTCAGATTGGATTCTCACTTGAACCTTGACATGATTTGGTTGTGTTTTTGTTTAAGACTCAGTGGGAGGATTTCAAACTAATGTTTTGATTTAAATTGAAGTCACTTGTTGGTAATATGATGTACTGTGGATTAACATGTTACCTATGGTTTTTGAAACGTAAAATGGGACCATCTTCCGCAAACACTTAAAGTTTAAATTGGTTATGATTTTGGGTGTTACTAGATCCTCTGTTTTGGTGAACGAAAGCCAGGGGGCTGAGAAAGGGTGATTCATTGTCTCTCTTTTTATTCATCCTTGTAATGGAAGGTCTACATGTTGCCATTCAGGACTCTATAGAGGCTGCTTATTTTAAGGGTATCAAGGTTGGACAGGATGGTCTATCTATGTCTCATTTTTCTTTGTAGATGATGCTTTGGTGGTAGGAAAATGGCCCATCTCGATATCCAAGCGATTGCAAGAATTCTTAATTATTTTTTCTTGGCCTCGGGATTGAAGATTAATCTTCAAAAATCTAAGCTTATTGGAGTTGGTGTGGGTTATAATATGGTGGAATACTATGCTTCTATGACGGGGTGTAAACTAGATAAAATCCTTTTAATTTATATAGGTATCCCGGTTGGTGCTAACATGTCCAAATTTCAAGGATGGAAACCAATAATTGATAAGTTTCACTTGAAATTGTCAAATTGGAAGGCGTCTATGCTGTCCATAGGAGGTTGTGTAATATTGACTACTTTAGTGTTGGGAGCTATCAGGGTGTATTATATGTCTATTTTTGGATGCCTCCTCAAGCGTTGAAGATTCTAGAGAAGATTCGATCAAGATTTTTCTGGGGGAGGAGAAAAGAACTCATTGTGTTAAGTGGAAGCGTATTTTTGCTTCAAAAAATGAAAGGGTGAGTTGCTTTTGGTTCTTTAGAGTCTTTCAATTTAGCTTTGCTTCAAAAGTAGACATGGCGATATGTGAATAATGAAGATTCATTGTGGGTTAAAGTTCTTTCTTTAGGATGGGGATTATATCGGTTGAGCATAGGGAATGTGATTTGGGAGAGGATTTTAAAATCTTATGTTAAACTTAACAATGCATGTGTTAATTATTTTTCTTCTTTGTCCAAGAAAATAGGGAATGGAGAGTCTACTTTATTTTGGAAGGATTGTTGGGTGGATAGCATATTGGAAAATCGCTTCCCGAAATTATTTGCGCTTAATGAAGAAAAAAATTGTTTGGTTAGCCAAAGAAAGTGGATGGGTAATGGCTCTTGGAAGTGGCGCTGATTGGAGGGGGGGGGGGGGGTTGGGTTCGAACAAACCCAGTTCTGTGAGTTAATGGATATCCTCAATTCCAATCAAGATAAGTGGTGGTGGTGGTGGTGGTTAGAAGGAGTGGAAGAGTTTTTAGTTAAAGGGGTTCGGGCCATCATAGATTGGTATATCGTTCCTAGTAGCTCATCCCCTACTAGATGAAACACGAGCGTTACTAGAAAGGTGAATGTTTTTGTCTAGAGGGCTTTGATGGATCGGCTGCCTACTTTGGTTAATCTTGAGAAAAGACGTATGGATGTCCCTTTTATTTTATGCCCTTTGTGTCTTATACACCCGGAGACTATGGAACATTTACTTGGAGAGTGTAAAGTGGTTCGGAGGCTATGACGCTCGGTTGAATCATGGTTAAATTGTGTGCCTCCTGCTTCAAAGAAACCTGCTAATTACATACAGAGGTTGGAATGTTGGATGGGAATCATATGAAGATTTGAAAGATAGAAGGGTGTTGAAGCTATAGTGTTTACAACTTGGTGTTGATATGGCGGTTTAGAGTGTGAAGGAAGAGCACGGTTTTTGAAGATATTGTTTTTTTCTCTTTCTTGTGGGTCGTTTATAGGAGGAAAAAAAGTTAATTTGAATTGGATCGAGTGGTTACAAAACCCGTTGATGTAGTTGTAATTATTTGTTTTTTTCTAACCAGTTGTTTTATAAAATTTCGCCATGTAAAAAAAATCCCTATCAAGCTACCATGCAGGTCGTGCGTCTCAACATGCAATAACCAATACATCTTGATTAGACTAGTATATATTGGGGAAAAATACCAAAATGGACATGCTTATTTAGTCGTTGGTTTCATGGATATTCTTCATAACAGTCGGCTAAACTTAGCCACATAAATTTCCGTGCCCATATTCCTTTTTATAGAGTACGAACCAATATGAGGGTGACACGTGGCCGGCTAAGCCTTCAAATACCCGACTATAGCCATCTAATTTTGTTAGCCGGCTAAAGCCTTCTATTAGCCAGCTTAGCCGACGCTTTTTTCTGAAATGGTATTTGGCTTGAGTCGGCTTCTTTCCTGGCTTGGTTTGATAGCTTTAGCCGGCTCAATTCAATTTTTAAAAAAAAAATATCAAAGGTGATTTTTTTTCAATCAATGTGTGCACACAACGGCATATATAAATTTTATCTGTCATGAATCGTCGATATTTCTCAACGCTGTCCCAAAAATCTCCATCTAAATTTAACGGCTTTTTGAGAGTTAAAATGTTTCATTATCATACAAGCTAGAACCCTAGAATTTTCAACTACGTAACGATGGTGGCTTTGAATGTATTTTCCGGTGGTCAATAACGTAAACTGTTTCTCCGTTTGACCTGATTTCCTCCGGTAATGAATGTTGACCAACAAAACTCCGAAGTGTACCACAAATTTCGTCACGAATGGGTAAATTAGGTGACGATAGGTTTCAGTAGAAAAATTTTCACTCCAGTATTGATCTATTTCGATAATCTTCATATCAATTCCTATTAGTAACCAAGGTCTTCTTTCAATAAATAGTAGAACATAAACGTGATCAATTCCCAAAGTGGAGGAAAATATTTTCACTGACCCGTAGAAAATGAAAAAGCTATTTTGGATGACTGATGTAACAAATGATGATATAATTGCGGTGGCAAAATTGTCCACCGCAAATTCTGTGGCGATTCGCTTTTCGTCACTTTAACATGTCTAATTCTCATAATTCTACGGACCCATGCTTCTATATGCTATAAAAATATAAATAAAAACAAATTTCTCTAAAAATATTAAATTTTAATGAATCGAAAAAAAAAAATATTTTGTTTACTAGTGACGAAAAAGAACCATGGTGGTTAAACCCCAATAAACTGTCCCAAAACTCTTTACGCAGTTTTTCATTTGATTCGAGTAATGTGGAATAACAAAAAGGGGCATCTTCGTTGTTATAAAACTCAAAACATTTGGGGACCAACTTTCCGACTCAGCACATGGAAATAACCATTTATACTTTTCTGGAATTTTGGACTCATGTTGGGATGTAGATGATTCCCCAACCCGCCTTTTCTGCAAACGCCGCCATCCTGTAGTGGTCCTTTTGATGCCACTATAGCTGCTTGCGACTGATATTGTTCTTCGTTTTCCCCTAATTCCTCTCGATTTTCCATTAATGTGTTTACAATTTTACTTAAAAAGTATCGTAACTTTTTTATACTAGTAGTAAGTTGAAATTTGAAATTGTAAAATTTTAAATCTGGATTTTTTTTTAAAATAGCCGGCTATAGCCTACAATTTTAAATAACCGAGCCTACGATTTTAAAAAAACTAGGTTGCAGCCTTTTACTTTCCTGATGCAGGCTTAGCCGGCTAATTTTTT
Organism: Smallanthus sonchifolius; assembly: GCA_023525975.1. NCBI lineage: Eukaryota > Viridiplantae > Streptophyta > Magnoliopsida > Asterales > Asteraceae > Smallanthus > Smallanthus sonchifolius. Next base: position 16,564,603 of record CM042018.1, on the reverse strand, counting down.
GATTTTTGTCTACTAAGCCGGCTACGACTAGATGTATTCCTTCACCAATAACCAAGCTGGCTTAGCTGGCGCCTTTTTGTATATTGGTCGTACCAGACGGCTAAATTTAGACGGGTATTGTTCCTTTGATTACCCCTAAAATCGTTTTTCAGGCTTAGAGTAGCCGGCGGCGAAGACGATTCTACCACAAATCCGATTGAGGAAGGATATTATACCCCCAAATCCGATCGTAGACGTTTGTCGTTGTTACCCGTGGATTTTGTTGCTTTTTTTCTTTGCGATTACAAGATGGAAGACGATTACATGCAGGTAGGTTATCTACTCAATGGTTTTGATTAGAAATGTTAGCAAAGTTATGGTTCTGATTATGTAAATTATCCCCCAAATCCGACCGATGAACTTAGATATGATTATTTTCCATATGCTTCTGAGTACATATGTGAACGAAGAGGGATTTTACATATGATTATTAATGTGGTTTTGAACTTGATTAGGAGTGTGGCTTTGAACTTGATTACATAGAAAACAAACTTTTGATTAGAAACAAACTTAGCCGACTGTTTAGAAGTTTTAGCCGGCAAATTTAGAAGTCTTAGTCGGCAAAATAATCAGACTTGTTAAACAAAGTTTCTGATTACAAAACAAAAACCACATTCCTAATCTTAGCCAGCAAATTAAATAGACTTAGCCGGCTCTTTAAATATTCTTAGTGGCTAAAATAGATTTCTGTTTAATGTTTAGTTATGCAGGCTCAAGTGAAGATTAGGTGTTCACGAGGTGTGGTTAGCACGATTAAAAAAAAAGCTAACCTCCAATCAACGGGTTATATGGAACCACACGTGCTTTAAATGTTGATTAAAAGTGAAATGTACCATTGCGGACTCTCTAATGGTGCATTTAATGTTTCAGCACGAGATAAAGTCCGAGCTCAACCCAAGAAAGGATGGTTTATATTATGTGGTTGGTGGGGAGCCGTTACGCTTTAGGACCCGAGAATTCTGCCTTATGATAGGGCTTAGATTTGGAAAATGGGATGAGCAACTTTCATCCTTCACATCAAAGTTTAAGGATCGTGTATTTGGGCTAAAAAGAATGAATATTGGTCAATTAGAGCAGCTTTATAACGAGGACCTGACACATATTCAGGATGATGATGTCGTGCATTTGTCTTTGTTACTACCGGTGAAGGTTGGGTTCAAAGGAACTCAAAAAACTCTTACACAGACAACTTTATGATAGAATTGGTGGATGATATCACTGCATGGAACCGTTACCCGTGGGGAAGTTATTTGTGGGACCTAACATATTTGGCTATTCACAATTGCTTTGAGAGAAAAAAAGAAATACATGGAAGAACATCAGTCGGCCGTAATGTCATACTCATTACCTGGTTTTTCTTGAGCATTCAAGGTAATTTTTTTTATGTTTACGATAATTAAAGTAACCTCCATGGAAGAACATCAGTCGGCCGTAATGTCATACTCATTGCTAGTCTTAGCCGACAATTTTACTACACTTAGCCGGCAGTTTTATTATACCTAGCTGGCAGTTTTACTACACTTAGCCGGCAGTTTTATTATACTTAGCCGGCAGTTTTTGTAGACTTAGCTGTTTGTTTACGGTAGTTTTTTTTGTAGCCAAAGAATCGGCCAGTTGGACTCAAACCGAATGCACTTGAGGTAGATGAGGAGTGGTGGGTTTCAAGTGCAGAATTTATTGACAAACAACAACATGAATCTTTACGACAATCGGTGCAAGGCAAGGGGATCCCAATGTCTGAGCCTCATGTTGAGAAAAAACAAACGGAAACAACTGAAGATAGTGGCAAGCTTGACAAGATATTACACTTGATGCAAAAATGGTTTCGAATCAAACACATTTCGGGGTAAACTATATTAATTTTGTGGATATGAAAATATTTTAATTTTAATGTTCATTCATATATGGTGAGTAATCCGGCTAGTTTTATCATTTTTATAGGTTAATAGTAAGAGGAAGTGGACCAATGATGAAGAAGACACCAACCGACTATGGTGAAGAAGGCAAGGAGTATCGGAATGATGAAGAAGGCAAGGAGTATCGGAATGAGAACGTTGTATGTAAACATTTGTAAATTCTAACTGCTATTTTTGTTGCGGATACACCTGGTTGAGGTTGTCGAGAAGCCCAAAAGAGTAGGAGAACGCCTCAAGAAGCCATCGTCAAATGTTTTGTCACCTTACATTGTTTACAAGAAGAAGCCTTGCAAGATTTGCACTGATGTTTGGGATGTGAAAAAAGCGAAGGACTTTTATGCATCATTACAAGCAAAGCCTGACAAGGAGTTCAGAATCTCACTCACAATGGGACACCTTTACAGGCAGAGTTTTGGAGGGACCTTCTGGTCTCAGATGGGTGGTTGGTTTGAAACGGAAGTAAGTATCATTTAACTGTCTAAGTGTATTCTGTATTACTCCATCTATTTATATAAGTTATTTAATTATTTAAAATGTTTTTATCAGCATATATGGGCGTGGATTACTTTTCTGTATTACTCCGGACCAAATGACGCCACATGGAGTATTTTGCCGCCTTGTTTCGTACCTGGATTGGAGAAACAGGAGTTCTAATATTCCTTAGGGAATGGCGAACATGAACCATAACCGTCTATAAAATCATGTGATACGGTATGTTTTATTTTCTAAATTCCATTTTAGCCGGCTAATGTCCATTTTGATATTTTTTAACATATATTTTATATATCGTTTTCAGGTGTATATTCCGATGAATATAATAAAGACGCATTGGTTTTTAGTCGAATTTGATCTCCGCTCCATGAAATTGAGAATATATGACAGGTATTCAATAAATAAACAACTGAGACATTAAATTTCTGAGAATTTTATGTTGTTACTTACTAAATAATTTATGTTGCTTTAGTTTTACTTATCCTGCGGGGTCGGAGCTGGGTCAATAAGCAGGTGCCCTGATTGATTTCATTGACTACGCCTTCGGTGTGTGGTTACACTTGATTGGGTATTTCAAAGACGAAGGGTTCACTATTTTCCACCCTTCACAACGGTTTGAGAAGGAGTTCGTTGAATGTTCTCAACAATATAGTAGGGATGGAGTCGAAAACTGTGGTCCATGGGTATGGATCTTTTTGGAGAGACTGATCAAGAAAGAGTTGGTCAAACCACCGGGTGAGGTACACACAGAGCTTGTGGCGAAGATGTTCCACATTCGTTTCACAAAGATTTGTTATGATCACATTCTACATGACGAAGATGGTAATGGTGGTCAATCAACAGGTGATGGTGGTCAGTCAACCATTTGATCAACAGACAATTTATAAACTTTGGCTTTGTTACGTGATGATTTTGAAACAGTATTTTATTTTTTTGGTTGGTTGTTGTTTGGTTCTACACTTGACTGTTGCTTTTTTTTATTGGTTGGTGTGAAACATTGTACGCACATCCAATGTCCCCAAGATGGATAACTTATTGAACTTGGTCCATGATTTAATACACTTTGTTGGCACTTTTAATACACTTTTGTTGGCTTTTTTTTGGTTGCTTGTTTAGACTTTGCCTGCAGTTTAAGTATACGCACATCCACAAAATACAACATCCACAAAGGCTTTGCTGGCAGTTTAAATACAGTTTGCTGGTAGTTTTATTAGGCTTAGCCGGAAAAAAGCAAAGTCTTTGCCGGCAAAAACCAAAGGCTTAGACAACAAAAACCAAAGGCTTAGCCGGCAAAAACCAAAGGCTTAGCCGGCAAAAATAGAAGTCTTAGCCGTCAAAACCAAAGGCTTAAAAAATAAAAACCAAAGGCTTAGCCGGCAAAACCAAATGCTTAGCCGGCAAAAACCAAAGGCTAAGCCGGCCAATTTTTACAACGGATATATTTTTCAAAAAGCCTATAAATACATAACTTGTGTTTTCATCTCTCACCTCACCTTTCAGATTTATTTTTTACTAATGGCAGGTCAAGGAAGTAACATTCATATTCACTTCTACATTAATATATTAATGTAGATCAACCAAACCCTCACCGATAGTGGAACAACCAAACCCTCCTCCTATTGTGGAACAACCAAACCCTCCCCCGATTGTGGAACAACCAAACCCTCCCTGATTTGTGAGACAACAAAACCCTCCCCCGATTATGGAACAAACACACCCTCCGATTGTGGAACAACCAAACCCTCCGATTCACGCACCGGTAAACCCTCCGATTCAAGAAACAGGAAATGATCGGATGATTTTGACGAGGATTGGTTGTTTAAATACAATTTAAGGCGATTTCGACGTCAATAACGTCGTGAATGTGATGGCTACGTGGGTTCAGATGACTCCGAAGACTCAGACTAATTATATTTTAATCGTTTGGTGATGTACTAATTATATTTTAATCTTGTTTTAATCATTTGGTGATGTTTTAATCATTTGGTTATGTTTTAATTAGTAGTTATGTTTTAATGTATTGTACTTTTTCTGTAATAATAATTAAATAAAACCAAAGACTTAACAAGCGGTTTTAGTACACTTAGCCGGCAAAAACCAAATGCTTAGCCGGCTATAGCCAAATACTTAGCCGGCAAAAACCATAGGCTTTAATAGACTTAACCGACAGTTTTAGCCCACTTAGACAGCAGTATAAATACAGTTTGCTGGCAGTTTTAGTACACTTAGCCGACAGTTTTAGTAGGCTTAGCCGACAGTTTTAACACACTTAGACGCAAAATATAACAACCACAAAATACAATGTCCACAAAATACAATGTCCCCAAAATAAAAACATCGATGTCTTAAACAGTTAAACCACCCCTAGTTATCATTTAAATGATAATCATACTTTTGTGTTGTTGACTCATACACAAACTGACGGAAGTTTTCTTCGTCGACATCAACATAGGTAGGCTCAAAACGAGTAGAGGATTCTTCTCTTTTTGATTTTGATTTCGATGACATATGTGAACGAATAGGGATTTTACATGTGTGTCGAGAGTGCCACTTTAGTTACACCTATTACAAGATTTCGGTGTAATTTCCTCCCCTTGCGATGGAATACGATTATTAGCATGAGGCCGTCTGGCTTGTCTTTTATCCATATGTGGTGGCTTAACAGTAATGAGGTTATTCGGTCTATCCCAGTCAGCTTCTTCTTGAAGGGGATATATTATCCCTTCGTACGTCCTTTTGTATATACTTGATTTGTATATCAATGCAATGCCCATGAGCTACAATCACTTTGCTTTAAGTATCTTGAAACAGAAGTTACGTGACCGTATGGTAAACCAAAAAGTTGCCATTGTCGACAACTACATGCTCGATTAAGAAAATCCACAAAACGTTTCAAATATTGGGATTCTACTTCAAATTTGTACGCATCAATACCACGTACAGTCCATGTCACACATTTAGAGATTCTTTTTGAAACTTTATTCTCCGCCCACATAGTAAGTACATGTGTATTTTTAGCTGTAAAATAAAATATTTCAACTTTTTAAAGATATACAAATACGTAATATGAGCAACTTTTTTAAGATATACAAATACCTGCAAGTTGTCGCCTATTGAAATACCACTGCTGGACTAACTCGCGAAAGAATTCAATGAGTTTGGTGATTGGCATCCTTGGAGCATATCGGGATATCGCGTTAACAAACTCAACGCTATTTGATGTCATAATGCTATAACGTTGACCAGGAAAGTGTGCTTGTGACCATTTATGCAAACCAACTCCTAGTAATGTATCACGAACATTAGGAACAACTTCACAGAGCGCGATGAAATGCTCTTCAAAATCAGACGTGGTAAAAGTTTTGCATGCCTTCCACCAAAGGAGCTCGTTTTTCTTGGCCCTCATAGATTTTAATCGTAAGTTCATCATTAAATGTCGACAACGGAGACCATGATGTGCATATGGAAACATTGTCCTAATAGCCAAGCCAATAGAAGCTGCCCTATCAGATGTGATCACCAAATCTGGTTTTTCACCGATACACTCTCTAAGCTTTGATAAAAACCATGCCCAACACTCACCGGACTCTGATTTGCCAACAACATATGCAACAGGCAAAAACTGATTATTCCCATCCATACTGACCGCTAAGAACATTTTTCCTTTAAAACTACCTTTAAGACGCGCCCCGTCAATAATAATTACCAGTCGAAGGTAATGCCTGAAACTATGAATCTGTAATACAAACAATGATATCAGTAACATATTTAGTTTACATGGTGATCAATATATACAAAAATTTAATACATACTAACCGCAACACCAATAGCAACAAAACACATTTCGAAACGGCTCGACTCGTCTGTTAAAATATGAGTGACAGTTCCTGGATTTGCCCTTTTCAGATTATCGAAATAAGCTAGAAGTTCAGAAAATGAATCAATAGAATTTACCCTCAATAAACCTAACGCCCATTCCTTCCCTCGCATAGCTTGTTGGTATGATAAACTGACTGGGAACCTTGAATTAATATCTTTCATTATTTCTTTCCTCTATACACACGTCCGTTATCCTTAAGTTGATCTTTAATCAATTCACCAACTAACTGTTTATTTGCTTTTCTTAAACGAGGGTAGGTCTGCGTTCGTGAACAAGTGTGTTGGTTATTGAAATACCTAGCATGAAACACCCTAGACTCACCATAGTTGTATGCCCTAATACGACACTCACAATTAGGCGCAATACATGATGCTTCAAACCTTTTCGGTTAAGATATATTAACTTTGAAATCAAAACACTCTTTAAGATATATTTTCGAAAGCTTGAACTTTAAATGATCTTTATCTTTGAAACACATACCTACATAAACATCACTCGATTTACCCCCTTGCACACATTTACTATCTATACCAAAATGATTGAGGGTTGAGTCACAAAGCAAATCTGGCTCACATGATGGCTCTTGTGTCTCTAGAATCGAGAAAAGATTTCCGCATGAAAATTTTGTCACATCAGCTTTTGAATAAAACTCATAATTATCAGGCTCGTAATTATCTGGCTCATAATTATCTGCTCAAACATTTAAATCAAACTGCAATTTAAATTTATCCTCTTTAATTGTTGGTTCATAGCTTAAGCTAGGCAATCTGCTCGAACCAACTGAGCCACGAACTCGGTTAGACGAACCATTAGAAACAGGTTTCTTGTTCGATGAACCAACACCATCTTCTTGGACCACATACAACTTAAATATTTCAAATAGATTTTTTTTCAACTACACAAAAAAATGAAATATCAACATCATCGAATATGTCGATTGGATTGATAAATGTTGACATTTTATAAGATAATCGAGAAATATTCTTAGAACCACAAACTTTCGAAAGCATAAATAATAAAGAAGAGTAAGTAACATCTGTAGATAACTTTAAACCACGTTTTACACAATCGAACGGAACATATTCAATAGCACCCCCAACAATATCTCATTTACCACCGCTATAGATTACAATGTTCAATTCAAAGACATTTTGCGTATAAACACTCAGCACAAGTAAAAACAAGTATGAAAAACAACTATGACAGAATTCTATGTCTATCAAAGCAAAAAACAACTATAAAAGTAAAAAACAACTCTAAAAGTAAAAAAATAAGAAAAAAACAAATAAGCCGGCTAAGTAGCATTTTTAGCCGGATAAAATGAATTAAAAATTGAAATGAGCCGGCTAAAGCCATCAAGCCAAGCCAAGAAAGAAGCCGGCTCAAGCCAAATACCATTTCAAAAAAAAGCGTCGGCTAAGCCGGCTAATAGAAGGCTTTTGCCGACTAACAGGATTAGACGGCTATAGCCGGGTATTTGAAGGCTTAGTTGGTCACGTGTCACTCTCTCATTGGTTCGTACTCTATAAAAGGGAATGTGGGCACGGGAATTTATGCCGGCTAAGTTTAGCCGACTGTTGTGAAGAATGTCCATAAAACCAGCGGCTAACTAAGCATGTCTATTTTGGATAACTTTTTTAGTCAAAATCCATTTTGATATTTTTCCCTATATATTGTCATCCATAACCTATTATTCCAAGTCATTATTCCAACATAATCAATATCATTGTTGTCTGTTGATAAACATTGAAGTCAAATAGCTCCTAAATGTACCCGCAAAATTTCCCTCTAAGGCCTAAGATCAAAAGTCTATTAATCCATACCTAAACTGTATTCCTACTCCCATCATAAAGCCCTCAAGTTTACAAACCAAAAATAATAAAACTAAAAAATAAAAATTCACTGTTGAGTTAATTAATAATTACACACGTTATGATAGTTATTGGTAATAAAAGAATTAATATTTCTCATCCCCACTCCAATTATTTTTCATTTTAGGACCTGTAGGACCTTCTTCACCCAAGATTTCATTAGGAAGCCTCGCAACAAATTTGTCAAATGCACCTCTTAACACCTTTGGCAAAACCTTCCTCATTTTGTGGATCTCATTTGTAATGTCATAGCTTTTTTTTGGACCCCATTTTCTACTATAGTTCAACCAGGGCGGTTCAACAACCGCCCGCCCCAAATACTCGGCCGCCACCACCATTGGCATGTCTCCCGTATCCATCATCATTTGGCCCTTGGAGGCATCATTTCGTATCCCTATCCCTCCACTTCCTTGTAAAACCAACCCAGGCTTCGAGTAAAATGCATGGCCATGCAACGACGCGTAGGCCACGGGCTTATTTCCATTTTCAAACTCAATGGCTAAAGCATCAATCAGTCGTCCTCCACTATGTTCTGAGAAGTAAACATTTCTTAACTCCCCATTGTAGTTACTAACCCTCAATGTCAAATGCTCCCAGTCTCCAACATGTTCACCTATTTTTCCTAAGGAAACATTAAAAATTTCCAATTTTGCCCTTGCCGGACCATTAAAAGGGTAGAAAACCCACACGGGTATATCGGTAAATGTCCCTCCAAACATAGGCTTTATGTGAAAATATGCACAAGAATGTGCCAAATCACCTTTCTTGACCCTTTCTTTAGCTGAATCATCGGTAGGTAGGTCTAACCAATATGATTCATCGTTAGAGCCGCCTTGAGGTAGGTTCAAGCCATCGGGTTGTATCGGGCTTGGTTCAGTCTCCTTGCCCTTTTCATACAACAAAGCTCCATTTTGGAAAAACCAGTTGACTGAGGAGGGAAAGTATTCCTCATCAGGATGAAAATAAATCACAGGTGAATAAGCTTCAATCAATGCTTCAACTTGGGACAAATTGGGCATGGCTAACATGTTATTTTTTGTGTTTTTCAAGCAATAAACCGGTGACACGTCAGCAGGGACACCACCATTTTGGACTACAAAAGATCCTGTGGATACACTGAGGGCATTGACACCCCTATCTTTTGGCCTTGTTTCATACACATTGAGATTGTTGGTATTGATCTTCTTGTCTAACCCCCAAATCCATCTATCAACTTCAATTGCATCAGTGAATTCCGACTGGACACACCGGATCTTTTCAAGGGACGGTTTTTCAGGAGAGTTTGTGACAACATAACCGACGGCTTTGTAGCCTTCAGGAGGCGTTGGCAGCCAAATGTAGCACTTGCCGCTATCTTGTTTTAGTTTCTGCGACTCACTACTCCAAATCAGAGAAAAATCTGTTGGCTTAGCTATAGAAGACTCATTTGTGACGGTTTTTCCTGCAAGAATCCATCCAAACAAAGGCCTGTTGTTTGGTTGGCTGTAGCAGCCTAGCATGAAGAATCCATCTGGTATTGAAGATGGTTCATAGAATGTTGCACCTTTGTTGTCCGGTCCACCTTCAAGAGCAGACCAGATTTTGTTGAATGAAGAGATTTGACACACTTCTAACCCTCCTAAATCAATAGTCCCAGTTGCAAAACCATCCCCTATCATCATAGTGGCAAGAAAAAATCATTAAGTTTTCAAGATTAATTAAATGCTAATAAGTTGTGTATTTTCATTTTTTTAGTTGCATTTTAAGGGGGAAAAAGCTAGCATATTGTTTTAAAAAATGTATATTAAGTCATTAAATGTTGGCCCCTTGATCGATATGAACAAAAAATGAAATAATAAAAACACAAACTGAATCTTTTATTGAATAAGAATTTACAAACTTTGACAATGGAACCCTAATTTATAATAACCCAATCGATGCTTTCTAGGGTTGCATCGATTCATGGTGTCCATTCAAGATACATATGCATCTGACACATTGTAGTTACCAATTTTGGTTCTTGTCATTCTAACCCCCAGACTTTACATACATGTAAATACAAACTAAAACATAGGTTCTAGTAATTACAATAATGACCCCTAAACTTGGACCCACATGGATTTAGGAATTACACTTCAACAATATTAAATGCCTAAAATAATGAAAAAAAGAAAAGCCTCACATGAACTCAGGATAATACAACCAATTTACTTTCCAAAAAAACCTGTAACTAATCTAAACCGCTACAACGATGCGTACAAAGATTACGATAGACGGACGATATTGTAACGAAATTGCATGGAAATGTCTATAATATGATAAGTATTTAAAGGATAATATGAAATTACCTCGAGGAAACTTGGGTATTGGTGAAGGGAGCTTGAATATGGATTCAATGGGCAAAGGTTTGTTAACTTTCTGGAATAGATTTGCCAATAAACTAAAGAACAATCCCATATTTTGGGATGACAAGTTTATTATTGATCAAACTAAATATTAGTTATTTATAGAGTTTATGTTAAAATTAAAATTCTGATAACGATAAATTAACAGAAATGTGGAAAAAAATAAAACGAGGATAGAAATGTGTGGAGAAGTGCATGGCGTGCAAGGTATCCATTTAAATGGTTTTGGGTCTGCCGTCTAAGATACCATCAACCCCACTACATATATATCCTTCTTTTAGTCATACTTTTTTTTGTTGCTTTCTTCTTAATATTTAAAATGAGTATAACCTAATTGTCACGGAACCGCAACAAATTTGTATTTCCAAACAATCATAGACAAAGCATAAAGGTAATATATGTTGGGCCAGATTTGATAAACAAAACCACAAGAAAAGGAATTTGAGGCCAACGACCGGTTTCGACGTTTTCATTATTATAAACTCAACTCGACACACTTACATTGATCCCTAAACCTTATATTTATACTACAACTAAACTAATCATAATTAACTCAACTCAAACTCTATTAAATAAACTATTAAATCAAACATATTCTAATACAAATTCTATCAAACTGATAAAAGCAAATAATTATTAGACTCGGACTTTATCTTCATATCCTTTATCTCTATCTCAACAAACTTGTGTCCCAAGTTTTCTTGCCTTCCAATGTTCAGAATTTATTCTCACATTCTCCTATAAATTTCGAACCTCACCCGCTTCTTCATCTAAAGCAACACCTTCGTCTCTTATTACTCCGATAGGAAGAACCCCATGTTCTTTTCGAAAATCTGATCACACCCCACATATGATGTGATTGATCATGAGTCGAATGATCTCGCCACTCGCAGGTGTGACCCGCTGTTCTTCGACTATGAACTCTTTCTTCCAATTGAGTCTGTTTCACACGACTCTTTTTAATCATCTCACACGATTACTTTTCTTTGTTCATACAGAACTCTCTTCTCAGCTCACACAGAACTCCTCTTTGATCACACATATCCGGTTTTTTTCCTTCTCTGCCGGCTCACTCGGAACCATTATTTTTCTAAAGTCGACTCACATGACTTGTCTCTTTATTTGGTCGGTTCACACAGATCCAGTCTTGCCTTATGATAATTGTCGTCCTTTTGTGTCGAAAATTTGAAACTACTATTCCATAAAAAACACTCCAAACTAATTGCTTATAGTTTTGACCAAACAGAATTTGTACCATGAATTTCTTAATTTTGAGATACCACTGTTTGATCGAATTTGAATTCTCCTGCATCCACTCCGCTCCACCATGCACAAAGTAGCTGTTGTCTTCTCATCCTTGAACCTATACAAAATTACTTCAACTAACACAGTAAACTCTATACCGCGGCTTATTATTTGATAAGATTTCCGTATAATTTTTTCTTATTCTTCTTTTTCTTCTTCCGGTTACGATAATCAAACACAATTGGCAAAAGGATAAACTTACTTACTCATTGTGTCTTCATCTTTGTCTCTCTTGGACGAATTAGACTACTATTTCTTCTTGATGACCAGACCGGTTTATTCTTGATCTTTGGCTTGTTCTTTTGGATTGTATCTTCAAGCTCTAATACCAATTGTTGGCCCAGATTTGATAAACACAACCAGAAGAAAAAGAACTTGATGCCAACGACCGGCTTCGACTCTTTCATTATTATAAACTTAACTCGACACACTTACAATGATCCCTAAACCCTCTATTTATACTGAAACTAAACTAATCCTAACCCAGCTCAAACTCAATTAAATAAACTATTAAATCACCTATTCTAATACAAACTCTACAAAACTGATAAACCAGATAATTATTAGACTCAGACTTTATCTCCATATCCTTTATCTCTATCTCAACACACTTGTTTCCCAACTTTTCTTGCCTTCCAAGGTTTAAAACTAATTCTCATAATATACTCTATAATGAGTATCTACGATGACCTACACACAGATGTCCTACCCCTAACTCTACTTTGTCCTCTACCTCTTCCTGTCATATGTATCTATACATAGTTGTATAGCATCAGAATTCGTATAACCATTCATAATCCAGAAAATCAGAATTTTACAACATTTAATTTGGCCAAAAATGTTTTTAATTATCTGTTTTCTAGGTATCACCCGCTATATGTCATAATGATTGCATACACTTAACTTATCCTATGGCATTCGAGACTATTCTCAAAGTACTAGGTTAAGTCTAGATACTATTACGTAGTATCGAAATCTTTTAAACTGAAGCTCTGATACCAACTTATCACACCCTAGTCCCAGGTACTGGTTAGTCGTGACAAATGGTACATAACACAAAGCGAAAACTAAAACATCAACCTTTTATTTATATTAAACATTGTTTTTATAACTTTAACCCAAAAGTTACATCATTGTTCCTAACCAGGAATATAACACTTCAGGACTTATTGTGTCCCGACAAGCCTTCATCTCATACATATGAACCTCCTTTTCTAATCCTTGAATCCGCTCTAATGATTACCTATGATGTACTAAAAAACATTTGAAAATGGATTAACATAAAGTTGATGATTCATAAACAAATCATTTTAAAAAATGACTCGCCAATGTATCTTGAAACTCAATCATAGAGTGCTCCTCCCATAGAACATGTATGAGGAATCAAATGGAATAACAATACATATATAACCGGCGATCGTTCCACGGGTCCCGTCCAACATGTTTATAAAACCCTGACTTACATATAAAGTTTTTAAAAAATAGGTAAAATCATTTTTTTTGATTTTGGGGATAGATTATATATCTAATTTAATCACTTTTTGAAAAAAAAAACGTCGAGAGGTTTTAAAAAAAATTGTTTTTGAAAAACTTACATATGTAAAAAGTAACGTATTGGTAAGAACAAAAAAATGCAATTTTTTTTATTTTTTTCCCTTCGGCGTTTTTTTTTGCGATCCAGCCTTTTTTATACATATACAAATAATCAATCGCAATTTAAAAAAAAAATTGTAAATTTTTTCAAAGGGTTTCGTGGGTTTTTTCAACTCAAGAGGGTTTTCATTTTACTCTTCCCATATATATATATATATATATATATAGAGAGAGAGAGAGGGTGGTTCTAATAAAACAACTTTGAGTTGGAAAACTCACTAAACTCTGTTTTACATATGTAAAAAAAATATTTTTGGTATGGATTCTACATTCAATTTTATCACTTTTGGTGAAAAAAATAAAAAAAAAACGCCGAGCGTTTTTTTTTAAATTCTTTTTTTAAAATTGACTTTTTTACATATGTAAATGCTGTTTTTTTACATATGTAAATGCTGACATATTGCATATGTAAATGTTTTTTTACATATATATATATATATATATATATATATAGGGGTGAGTTTACTAGAAAACTCATTTTCATGATAAAACCAAAAGACTTCTCATTAAATGTGTTGCATATGTATAGTACACCCAAAAACCTGAGGAACAAGGTCTCCGAATCAGTTTTTTAGTTTCGGATTTATATTTTGAGTTATGATTTTTTTTTATTATTTTTTACCTTTAATAAACAGTTTTTTGTTTTTCTCATAAACAATAAGTTTTCTTATGATTCTTCCCCTATATATATATATATGGGACGGTTCCACTAAAAAGTGGTTTTTCGCTAAAAAAACTAAGAAGTGGGTCAAACGAACTCCGATTGAGCTTATTTCAGCGGCGTTGGAACCGTCTTATCGAACCCTAACCCGGACCCAAAAACCTAAACCCCCCTCCACTCGCACCCCCAAAAACCTAAACCCCCCTCCAACCCTATCCCGAAAAGCCTAAAACCACCACCCCACCCCCCAAAAACCTAAACCCACCCCCACTCACCCCCAAAAACCTAAACCCCCCACCCCAAAAAAAAAAACCTAAACTATAAAATCTAAACCCTAAAAGTTAAACCTTAAGGCTAAACTATAAGGCTAAAACCCTAAAATTCAAACGTAAAATCTAAACCTTAAAAGCTAAACCATAAAAGCTAAGATGGTAGAGTACGACGAGACGGTTGCAACGCCGCTGAAATTAGCTCAATCGGAGTTCGTTTAATAGTATTATTTTAGATAAATGAAATAATTCATCTAAACATTTACGGAAGGTCTTAGATTTTTTGTTTCATTTACTAAAAAAATAGTATATGATAAACCCTTAAGTTACAAAACACTTAAGGATTAACATTATCCATGCTATATTCAATGTGATAAAGTCATTAACTTGTTATTTGTACGTTATCATATACAAAAGACAAGACAAACATTTGAGAATCCATTCTAGATATATACTTGAGATCCCGGTCTATACTTGATCTTTTCCTACATTAAAAACATCCAATTTTTACCATCCATAGCAGAAGTTGGTTATATTATTATCGCGAGTAAAAGATCGACATATATTATCAACTTTTGGAATTTGGTTAGTTACAAAATCACCCCCCCTAATTTAGCAAAACCCACTATGATATAACAACTTAGGATAATACTTCAATATCTTTTCTTCGCTTTCCTAAGTCATCTTCACCCCTTTTCGATGCTTTCATTGAACTAGTGCTTGATTTATCTCTTTCTTACGAAATTGTTTCACTTTTCTATTCAAAATAGCAACAGGTTCCTCTCCACAGTTTAATTTATCATCAACCTCGATTTCATCATGAGGAACAAATGTAGTTTCATCCTTCAAACATTTTCGTAGAGAGGACACGTGAAACATATTATGAAGTTTACTCAATTCTTTGGTTAACTCCAAACGATATGCTACCTTACCGACACAATTGATGATTTTCAACGGTCCAATAAAATGAAGACTTAACTTCCCGTGTTTTCGAAATCAAATCACCCACTTGGAGAGACTTTTAAAAGTACAAAGTCTCCCACTTGGAATTCAATCGGTCTATTCCTTTTATCCATGTAGGATTTCGGGCGATCTTGAGTAGCCTCCAATCGTACTTTATTTTTATCAATCTTTTCTATAGTAACTCGTACCAATATATATACACATATATGTGTGTGTATTTGGCCTCAAAAATCATCTCTGTTAAATTTATTTGGATTTGATATTGTCACTAATGCATAGTTAATCCCTCGAAAAATTACCGAGGAATTTTTGTCCTCTCATTTTCTAGCTTTTTTTTAACGGCAATTTGGATCACTGAAGGGCCACTAACCCACCCGATTATCTCCACCTCGCTCAGTAGGAAACCTACCATAGGTGAGAAAACCCCTTGACCCAACCTGTACCCTTTTTTTTGTCATAAGTGGGACTTGAAACCAAAACCTCCCTATTTTAGTGAAGTGTTGGGTATATACATTTGCCCATAGGCTAAGCTAGCTTTTTCTCTCATTTTTTAGCTAGTAATGTGTTTTGTTAGCGACTTTCAGAAAGTTACTAAGCTTACTATGTATTGTATTTTGAAATCTATATATTTGTTGTAACATTCAATTTATGATATCAACATAAGGTAAATTACTTAATTACATATATAGCATGCATAAACAATATAGGAAATGAAATATGGCATAATATCACTGAATAGATATCTTCTCAGTTCAATCTCTTCACGGGCAGTTCTGGTTTTGACCAGGTCCACCATAGAAAAAGTGACTGCCCCAATTTTCATTAATGCCCTTGACAATATCATAGCAACTTTGTTGCGGAGTGTAGGTGTTGAGATCTTTAGGACTACTTAATGTGTTGAATTCATCGACTGTTTCAATATTTCTTATATAACTCGCTTTTCCAAACCCTTCTACAGGAAAATGACCACTGCCCATTTGGGTAGTCGTATGATGCCTGTTTACGCCTAAGTTAATCACCTCCCCGCCCCATTGTATCTGGGGTGCACTATCGCTTAAGTCTGAAAACAGTGAGGCCGGCCAATATCCTATTACCTTTTCATCCCCAAGTTGCATCCACCAGTCCCCTTCTCTTCCATCCTACCAAAAATTGTACAAAAACATTATGTAACTTGCACCATGTGCTAACATTAGACCATATATTAAGGCTTGATAGTTGTAAAACTTTTAATCTTTGGTTGTTGATGAGTTCTTTAACATGATAATGGAAAACGATATTAAACATAAAGGTGTACCTGGTAATACAATAAGGTTGGAGAGGGAAGACGTCATGATCTTGATGATGATCGGGTTCCCGTTTAGAATGTACCGTAATGATGGTTTAGGTGAGAATGATTCTCACGAATATGAGAGAGAGAGAGAGAGAGCAACGAGATTATAGTGTTGGTAAACAATTAATTATTAGTTGTAACTCTCTAATAATCTCTTTATTTATATACATCCAAGGGGAAACCCTATTTAATGATAGTAAGGGTAATTACATCCATCAAATAATTATCAATTAAATCATAGGGTTAAATAAGTCATTAATCAATAATTAATAAATGATAATAAAGATCACACAATTAATAGTGAGTCTTACATTGGTCTCATGTAATTTTGTATAATCTTATAAATTTGATATAGTCATCCACGTTTTTCACTACTAACAACTTTATCCTGTACAAATTATATGTTTATACCAATGTTTTCAGAACCGGACCGGACGTCGAACCGGTCCGACCGGTCGGACCGGATTTAAGAACCGTACGACGTCATAAATATTATAAAAATATATCAGTCTAAATAGCTTTTAATCCTTTCAAAAACCACCAACAAGTCAATTCCAATAATTTTAAACTAACAATTACCTACGAAATAAGAAGCCAAGAGACTTAAAAAAGATTAAAAAAAAAAAAAAAAGTCAAGCGGTTCAACCGGTCCGACCACCCGGTTTCCGGTCCGACCGCCGGTTCAACCGGTCCGACCACCGGTTCGCTACAGAAACGGTTCAACACATGTAACCGGACCGGTCGGACCGGGAACCGCCGGTCCGGTCCGGGTTTCAAAACATTGGTTTATACAAATTTAAAATCATAAAAATTTAGAACATTCTGACAAGAGAAATAAATGCCATAGATTCTCACTACTACAAGAATCTTGGTCTGATACGACCACACTGTCTCCACGACCAGTGGCGAAGCTTTAATAAAAACCTAGGGGGGGCCGGGATTTTTTTTTCCCTATCGGGGGGCCGGTACTATAAAATTTTCGGCCGAATACATATAAATTAACACTGTCGAGCTAAAAATCGGACGAATACGTATAAATTAACATTACTGAGCGAAAAATCGGGGAGATTCGCCCCTGTCCACGACGGTAAGTCTCGGCAAAGACATTTTCTATTTATTTATATTGAGAAAAAATAATTAGGGTTTAGGGTTTTAACGACAACATGTCGTTGGGAAAGCCTCACCTATGCCGGCGACTCTTTTCCGATACATTTATAGGCTATAGCGTCGGAGCTTTGCCGACAAGACCATCCCCGACGACACGTCGCCGGATTAACCTTTTATGACCACAGGCAAGGCCGACCCTGAGCAAGTGCAGGGTGGACGACCACTCATCTCCAAATTTTCGAGGGGTGAAAATATATATTTTTTTCGTTTATGTACCGTGTGTCGATTAACATATTTAAAAAAAATTATAAACTTAGTAGTAAATACCAATGTTTTTATAACCGGACCGGACAGTGAAACGGATGCTTTAAAGGTTCCGGTCGGACCGGATTTAATAACCGGATAATGTAATAAATAATATAAAATTATATATATTTATATATATACTTAATTAATAAACTATAAAAGATAAAAATAAAAATAATAATATTTTTATAACTAATACACAAAAAAACTGATGTGAATGCTATCTTATCATCGCCATTTGATCATTTGACGTTTTGACCGGTTTCACCGTTTCTCCCTTGAAACCATAAACCATCGAATAAAAGAACAAAAAACTAAAACAAGCTAGCTCTCTTCCAGCAAAAATTCCTCTAGTCTTGTCGGCCGACCTCCACAAATATCCTCACAACTCAGTCTTTCAGATCCGTAGACGAAGGTTAGATGTTCAAATCCGGCCTAGACGAAGCTCATATTTGGTCCAGATCCGGAAAAAAATTAGGTTGCGTTCGTCGATTACGATGCAGATCCAGCCAAAACAAGTGTGACTTCGTTGATTTCAGTGGAGATCCGGCAAAACGAGTCTAGGTTCATCGATTTCGATGCAAATCCAGCAAGGGAGAACTTAGCACCGTCGATTTCTGTTCATTCCGGTCCGATCGCCCAACCGCTGGTTACCGGTTCGACAGCAAAACTGTCTGAACCGGCTGGTTTTTTGAAGAACGGCTCTAATATGTATAACCGGACCGCCGCCGGCACCGGTTCCCGGTCCGACCGGCCGGTCCGATCCGGTCTCTAAAACATTGGTAAATACTAATTATATGTTGTGGATGAGACCTAATAAATTAATAAACACTTGAAAACCTAATAACATATTATATAGAGGTTTAATTAACCCAATAAATTAATAAACACAATGGATCAAGGGACCCAATTAATCTAATAATTTAATTACACGCGATAATCCAATAAAATATTATATAGGGGCCAATTAACCCAATAAATTAATAAACATAATTAACCCCAATAACATATTATACGAATCGTCGGCGGTCGCTACGACCTGTCCCTACACTACCACCTGTCCCTACTCCTTCGACAATCAACCTTCCAAGTTCTGACCAGAGTGCTGCCAACGTGAAGCCACCAATCGATTTCGATACCTAGCAAGGCAACCCCCGGGTAACTTTGTTTTAGTTTTTTTTATTGTTTTTAGTTTTTCATGTGGTCATTTGAAGTGACGTTTCTCACGTAAGATGATGACTGATGCGATGTTTAATTTTCTATTTTTATTTTTCTATTTTTAATTTATTCTTTACGTTTATTAGTTTATGTTTTCAATTTTCATTTAATTTTCAATTTCTCAATTGTTTATACTTTTATTTATCAATTATTATATATTTATATTTTTAATTTCATGTTTTGGTTATAGTTATATGTTTAATTTTTTATTATTTATCTAGCTTTGTTGCTTGAAACTTAAAACTTATATGATTATGTTATAAGTTATTGTTATATGATTTAGAGAAATTATGTCTCCCAAACAACAATTCGGTAGTTAAAAACGTAAAAAAGAGAAAATTAGATGAAATTTTAAGAAAGTCTCAAGTCAGTCCTCTAAGTATGAGAGTTTTACGATTCATTTAACTATGTAACATAGATTATTTTGCTACAATAATTTTGTTTTGTTTATTATTATATAACAATTATCGTAGTATTAATGAAATTTTTTATATATAAATTTATATTTTAGGTGCCCGTTTTTTCTTCTCGCACATGCTACCCGAAAGCTCACGAATGACACTGACCACAGGTCATCGGCAAAGCCCGTCGTATCTGACTAAAATTTTTGTAGTGACAACTTGCTTTTAAATCAGTATATTAAAAAGATATATGACAAGTCTATCTATATATATAATTTCACATAAGATACGAGATAAAAATGTATATAAAATTAAACAAAGTAATTAGTTAGTTAAGTTTGTACACATTTGTTATTGGAGGGATTAAGAAGAAGCTGGATTATATCAATGACGATGGAGGCAAATCTAATACCATATAAATTTAGGGTTCGATGCGAAATGTAATTGCATTGCATAATAAAAACATGACAATGGCATTCAAATATGTAGGAGTCATAAAAGAAAACTATATGTTTGGTATGAGGTAATAGAATAAACAAGGTAATTGAATGAACGAGTAAATGAAATGGACAGGGCAAAAAAATGGATTATTACCATTCCATTGTCTTGTTTGGTTATCATATAGGAATAAAATGAATCATTACTTTGTGCTGTTTGATAGACAGAAAAATATTTTATGAAAAGTAAAATATTTTTAACTAATAAGTTTATATTATGGGTCGGGTGACTCGGGTCATGGGACTGGCCTTGTTCGGGTAATGAGACGTGTCACGCGTCAGGAAGTTGGTCGGGTCATGGTTCGGGGTATGAGTCGGGTCACGGTTCGAGGCATGGTTCAGGGCATGGGTCGGGTCATGGGTCGGGCCATGGTTCAGGTCATTAATTAAACAAAATTATTTCATTCCTTGAAGAAATGAAAAGAAAACACTCATCCCCGAAGAAATGAAAATCATTATAAAGGAAAAAATTACATTCCTTACGTAATGGTCCATTCCATTCTTATGTGATTACCAAACATGTTTTATTTTATTCCAACTTAATGACCCATTCCATTTCACCATACATTCATGCATACCAAACACTACCAAATAATAAAATTGAAAATACTACCAACTAACATATATTAATTCTCTAACAACATTTATGTGCATACATGAACATATTATGTATAATGCATATTATGTGGATATTTATTCTTGTGATTTAGAGCTTCAGTATAAAGTTGGAATTTTTATAAGCCCATGATTAGGGCTGATAATTTTTTATACGGACCTGTTAACACGACACATAATTAACATGTCTCGTGTTTGACCTTAACAGGTTTCATGTCTTAAACAGGTCGACACGTTAGAGACATGTTAAATTCGTGTCTTAACAGGTTAAAGACATGTTAACATGTTAAGACCCGTTATGGACATGTTAACACTTAACATCCTATTTGCATATAAATTCTAGGCCGATTCCATTAATTAATTTCGCTTTTATGGGTTTTTGTTTTGAAAAGGTTTTGGATTTATTATGTTAATGGATGTTATGATTGGACTTTTTTAAACTTTATTAAGTTTTGGTATTTTTTTCTTTTATTACATATGTTACATTTATTCTCTCTTTAAACATGTTTCTAAACAGGTCGTGTTCGTGTTTGAAAAAAATGACACGATTAGTTATCGTGTCGTGTTCGTGTTGAACACAACAGGTAACCGTGTCTTATCGTGCCGTGTCTTATCGTGCCGTGTCTGACATGTTATGTCAGCCCTACCTATGATGATGTAATTTAAAATTATTTGAGAAAAAATAATTCGGAATTTGGAGAAATACCTTCCAGATAAGTATGGTGATTTCATATTGAGAACCATCAATTTGTGAAGTAGGAGATATGTTGCCCCCAATAACAATCTCATTATTGGTTTGAATAAATCCGGGGCATATTAGATTGTAACATCCTGTTCTTTGATAATCATCACTCTGCACAAAATATAATTAATAAAATCATAAAAATGTTGAGTTAAAACAAATGTTATATACAAGTTTACATAAACTCACAGTCCAGTAGATAAAGAGTCTGGTGTTGGTGTCTCCATATAATTCTGGATCCACCTGTTTTAAACACGTGGCAAGAACTTTTAAGTTCAAATATTAACCAGTAGTTTTATCCGTCGCGCGTTGCGGCTGCTTCGAAACGTACCATAACACGAATTCCCGTGTCACGCGACATAATAGGTACGCGTCGTTGCGGTACGATGACGATAACGGCACTCGCTATGTGCTACGGTACCAAAAAAATACTCGACTTTGAATACAAGTCCGTTTTAAAAAAAAATTATATTGAAGCGTCGACAAAAAAATTATATTGAAACGTCAACAAAAAAAATTAAAAACAACCGTGCATTCCGTTTTTTAAAAAAAGTTAATGAACGAAAGTTATTAAAGGAAAACGAAATTAATTCATAATTAAACGTGTAAAAAGCGTAAATTATATATATAATGAGATGAAAAAAAAAATTTAGCGGCTAACTATTCCTCATCGACGTTTGTGTTTAAATGGTTTGGTAATTTGGTTTTAGTTATTTAATACATTTATTTTGTGGGTCTTTGTTATGCTTCAAAGTTATGAAAAGTTGATTACAGGTGTATTTATTTGATAGGAGAGTTTAAATAAAGTAGGAACTCACATGCCAACCAGCTTCAATGGTGTTCAAATTTGAATTAGAACCTCTTGATATCCATAGTTGACCCAAACTAAATTCATTATTTTCTTGAACCATTGGGTTCCAAAGATTAAATGTTGCTTTTGCTCCATAATAAAGCCCTTCAGTTATTGCAATTGCATACTAACAAAAGTAAAATTCAAGATAAGGAAACATTACTAGAAAACATGTATATTTTTTACAAAAGTTACCAACAAAAGACAATTTCCCACAAGTTAGCGACAACTTTCCGACAAAACAAAAACAAAAAAGTGACCATAAGATTTCCTACAATTTTATTTAATAAGTTAACTTATTTATTTAATATAATCGTCGGAAATTACCGACAAAAGACTTTTGTCGCTAGTTCTTTGGAAAATTAGTCGGACTTTGTCGAAAAACATTTCCTACGTGGTTTTTTCCAACACACACTTTTTGTCGGAAACTTGTCGCTAACGACTAATTACGACAAATTTCTCACAAAAGCTGCTGTCGCAAATTTTTCAGTCTTTTGGTAGTGAAAATTATGAAAACAAGATGTAGAGTATAACATGTCAATGCACTGGGATATGAAGGCTTACCTCATGGTGGTTGCGCACATCGGTGAGTTCAGGATCAATGGAGCCTGGTTGAGCAACAAGAAAACTCCTTTTCCCATAACTTTTGACAGAATCGGCTCTTAGTACATCCTCTTTCTTTGTTTTTATAACGG
The DNA here is from genome assembly GCA_023525975.1 of Smallanthus sonchifolius. Taxonomy (NCBI): domain Eukaryota; kingdom Viridiplantae; phylum Streptophyta; class Magnoliopsida; order Asterales; family Asteraceae; genus Smallanthus; species Smallanthus sonchifolius. The sequence goes on along the minus strand of CM042018.1, from coordinate 16,541,409 downwards.
GGATTGTCCCTTTTGGGCATTTTCCGTTTGAGTGCCACAATTGAGTAATTGCTTCTGATGATGATGATGTTAATGGTTCAACTTTTGAAGCATTACTCTTGATGTTGTAATCTTTTACCCAATTTGGATAATAATTGGGCCTCGTCTATAGAATTTTTTTTAGAAATAGGCAATTTTGATGATAAGAGATGGTTTCTATGTGGCTTTTGAAGGTTTAATTGTTTTTAGGTGATCCCCTAGTTGAACTAGTGGATTTGAATTATGCAGGTAGTCAACTAGTGGATCACCTATAAAACCTGAATACTTCAAAACCCGTATAGAAAGCATGAGTGGTTTGCAAAACCAGCTATAATCAAAAAAATTTCCTGGTCTATAATCACATATCATTATTCTTCAAATCAGAATACATATAAATACATGGGGAGAAAAGACAAACCTTAATGGTATGATTTTTGAGAAGTGGATGATCAAAAGCATGTTGATGAGAGATATGAACATAATCTATTATATCACCATCAGGACTCTGTTCAAAGAGTTCATAAATTATGACGTTAGCTTAAGTTTGGCAAGTGAATGGTGAAACTAAGAAATGATAATAGACCTTGATGGATTTAACTGGAGATTTATTTAAACGATTCAAATGCTTGAGAACCTCAACTTTCTCCATAGAACTAGACCTACTTCTACCAGCAGAACACAAATGGGCCGCCGTGAACACATACAACACCACCATCAAAGGGGAAAATAGCTTTAGCTCCGCCATTTTCTCAAGAACACCCAATTATCCCACAAATATTTCTTTCAACTGTTACACTTGTGAATGAGGAAGAAAGAAAAAATGTAGATACATATCGCTATGGAAATGTAGTTGCTTGTCTTTCCAAAATTTCCATACAAATTGTTTATATAGGATAGAAATATATATGACCTAATATTCAAAGAGTTTTAGATTGTGATATATGATTTTGTAAGGTTTTAAACAAGCCAGAGTTCCACTAAACTCGACCTTGGCTCGTTTAACTTAAAAGAGTTTAGCTCGATTCCTTTAACTTAAAAAGAAAACTCAAGCTCGGCGACTCATGAGTTGATTTTCAAGCTCGAGTTCGACTCGCTTATCATTTATTAAGTATTTAATATATATATATATATAGGGTTAGGTTCAAATAAAAAAGGTTTTTAAAATAAGAAGGGTGAGAATGATTTACCGCCATTAGATCAAATTGTAGAAAGGATTTAATGGTTGAGATCAAATTGTAAGAGAAAAATTATTGAAATGGTATTTTAGTCATTGCCATTTTTGTTGTCTTTTTCAAGTTCCCCCATTTTTTTAAACGTTCATAACTTTTACATACGACATTATTTTTAAAAAAATATTACACCATAAAAACAAGCGTATTTTTATCTTTAAAACGAGTATAGTGTCGTTATATACAAAAAGGAAATTTTTTTTACGTTTTTCAGCTCATTGTGTAATTTGCTCGTCATTGTGTAATATCAGGTCTAGTCATTGTGTAATGTCATGTCTGGTTATTGTGTAATACATATAACACAATAATAAAAAATATTTGATAAAATGAGCAAATTACACAATGAGCTGAAAACGTAAAACACAACGATTAATACATACAACACAATGAACTCGTTATATACAAAAACGAAAAAAAAAAATTACGTTTTCCAGCTCATTGGGTAATTTGCTCGTCATTGTGTAATATCAGGTCTAGTCATTGTGTAAAGTCAGGTTCGGTCATTGTGTAAAGTCAGATCTGGTCATTGTGTAATACATATAACACAATGATTAAAAATATTTGACAAAATGAGCAAATTACACAATTAGCTGAAAAACGTAAAACACATGATGAATACATATAACACAATGAGCTCGTTATATACAAAAACGAAAAAAAAAATTACGTTTTCCAGCTCATTGTGTAATTTGCTCGTCATTGTGTAATATCAGGTCTGGTCATTGTGTAATGCAAGGTCTGCGCATTGTGTAATACATATAACACAATGATGAAAAATATTTGACAAAATGAGCAGATTACACAATGAGCTGGAAAACGTAAAACACAATGATGAATACATATAACACAATGATTAAAAATATTTGACAAAATGAGCAAATTACACAATAAGCTGAAAAACGTAAAACACAATGATGAATACATATAACACATTGATGAAAAATATTTGACAAAATGAGCAAATTACACAATGAGTTGAAAAACATAAAACACAATGATAAATACATATAACACAATAATGAAAAATATTTGACAAAATGAGCAAATTACACAATGAGCAAATTATACAATAATGTCAGGTCTGGTTATTAACGAAATTATCTAAAACGTAAAACACAATGACGAAAACGAGCATTTTTTATCTTTAAAACGAGTATAGTGTCGTTTTATACAAAAACGAAAAAAATTAGAAAAACGAGTATAGTGTCGTTATATACAAAAAAACGATATTATTGTGTAATTTGCGTATTGTGTAATATGCTAAATTTCAGACATGGTGTTCTTTAACTTTTAGACATGTTAAAAAAAAATAATTCATGGACACCATGCCTAATATTTAGAACATCATTTCCTTTTTACACTTTATAAGCAAAATCTCATTTTTAATATAATTCACCCATATATATATATATACAAACGTACATACATACATACATACATGGAAGAGTTCAATTCAAAACATTAAATATTGTGAGAACATTCAGAACAAAACGAATCATTCATTTTTTCAATCTTAAAAAGTTTTAAAATATAAGAAAATAATATAAATGTAATGTTTAATCGTTTTACATGAAATTCAAACAAAAAAATATGAACAAATTTTGTTTATATACATAACTACACATGTGTGTAATTCATGTGTATGTTTTTTCACCTACACATAATATACACATATGAAGGAAACTTTTAAATATATAAAAAACATATAATAAAAAACTAGTTTAATGGTTTTTTACATACATATTTGTATGTAAAAAATATATGATTTTAAGTTTTTTTTAGTTTGGATCAAATATGTGTATATATATGTGTGTGTGTGTATATTTATATATATATAAAGGTTAATGAGAAAATCATTAGTTCTTTGAAAACCGCTAATTTGGAGTTATTTACTTAAATGCAAGGTTTTAAAAACCGGTTTTTAAACCTTATCGGGTTAAGCTCAGAAATGGTTCAACCGGTTGTATCGGGTGGTTCAAACGGGTTGACTAGTTAACCCTATAATTCTATAAAAATACAACTTCAACTCAAAAAATAATCTAAAAGTACATGATTTCATAATAAAAAATAATCTAAAGTTAATCTATAATAAAAAAATAATCCAAAAGCACTCAATTTCCAACAAAGTTTTTTTTTAAAGTGTGCAATTTTTTTTCTCTAAAATGAGCCTAGGTAACCGAGCAATTATTTAATCGCAAGCAGAAAGATGATGGTTACACAAATTTTTTTTTTCTAAATGGGTCGTTTAACTTTCTTTTAAAAGGAATCGAACGATTTTTTTTGTTTTAAAGTTCAAACTTAAAACCGATACAACGGTATAATCCGGTATTACCGGTAATACCAGCGGTACAACTTACAAACCGTTTTTCCAATTTACCGGGTCAGTGATCGAAGCCCGGTTCAACCGATATTACCGGCCGGTTTAAATCGGTATTTAAAACATTGCTTAAATGTCATTGTCTATATTAAAAATTTATCTATTAGATAACTAGGTTAAAATCCCGTGTATTAAACAGTTTAAATAAATATAATATTATATATTAAGTAATAAAAATTTTATTTTTTAAAAACTCGTGTTTTACACGGGTTGAATAAACCCGTGAATACAATATAATCTGTTAGCACATACACTCGTCAAAAAATATGTCAGGAGATTTATTAATATAAAGATTAGTATTTTCTTTAAAAATATATTATTATTAAAAAATAGAGATGTATTATAAGAGGCGAAAAAAAATGATAAGAATAAATATGGAGCCGACACGTGACATGAAAAACCTTTATTTATTATATAGTATAGATATAGATGGCATTTAAATAGATAAATACAAATTAAAGGTGATTAGTTTAGTATGATGGGGAAATCTTGTTGGAAAAAGAAAGTAAATTTAGAGACCACTATCAAATCTTTAAATTACTCTTTTCAGTTCTCTCATAATTCAGGGTAAAAAAAAAGATTATTGTATTTTAATAATCTCATCTTTTACCAATTGGTCAATAATAATCATAACTGAAAATATTCTTAGCACCAGTCCATACTTTTAAACTATTTTCTTACATTGGACCTCCCGTTAAAAAAACTTAACGCCGTTAAATTTTATATGACGTGGACATCTGCAAACCGTCGAGAAGTCGAGCCAAGCTAGAAGTGGTCTCGTGGTGGGTTTTGAAATTGGCTCTGGTGGTGTTTAACTGGTTTAGTTTGTCCGGCAAGTCCAGACATAGACAACGGTAGAGCCAATTTCAAAACCCACCACGAGACCACTACTAGCCTGGCTCAACTTTCCAATTGTTTGCAGATGTCCACGTCATATAAAATCTAACGGCGTTAAGTTTTTTTAACGGGAGTTCCAATGTAAGAAAATAGTTTGAAAGTAGGGACTGGTGGTAACAATATTATTAGTTGGGATTATTATTGACCAATTGATAAAAAAGTGTTATTAAAATCCAATAATCCAAAAAAAATTAAACAACTTATATATACGTAGCAATTAAACAAAATCACATATTTTCAAACACAATAAAAAAACCGAAAACTAAATTTTTTGTTTACATAACTACGTTAGATGAGTTACGTATATGTACAAATAATAACTACATATAACTTGATAACATATATGTAACTTGATCTAATATATATGTAAAAAACAGTAGTTACACATATATAACAACCGAGTTACATACATTTAACAAATAGAGTGGCTCACTTTTAATGAGATAAATGAAAAGCTGATACACGTTTTGTCAAGTAACACTATTTAAGCTAGTATATTCTAGCAATAGAAAACAAAATAATAAACCTATTTTTTATTAAAAAAAAGTGATTCGTTTAATTTGAAGTATTTGATGAATGCCATATGATAAATGACGCCTCAACAAGTTTATTTTTACTTGCATCAAATATATTAGAAATCAAGGTTAAGTGAATGCTAATATAATATAGACTCCGATGTCTTTCATTTCGTACAACACACATGATGTGATTCGTCAACAACCTTTGCTTTTATATGCTATTATTCAAAGGCTTTTTCTAACCACACACGGAATATTGCTAATTGGACCCGCCGCCGATCTATACGCCCTCGTATAGGGCAATACGAGGGCGTATAGAATTCAGTCACTGCCAACAGAATGCCACGTGTCATTCTCTGTCTGGCGGCTGGTCCAATACGTGGCGTATTGACCTATACGCAGCGTATGAGGCACGGGTTATATTTTTGCTTCAAAAGTTGGAAGATTTGGAGTTTATGAATCCTATACGTGGCGTATTGACCTATACGCCACGTATAGGTATTTTTTATTTAATTATATTTTTTTATTTATTTATATTTTGTTTATTTTTATTTTAATTTATATAAACATTTGTATATTTTATTTTTTTTAAACATTTGTTAAATTTTTAAAGTATAACCAAGCAAAATATTAAACATTACAAACCAAACAAAATATTAAACATTACAATCAAACAAAATATTAAACATTACAACCAAACATAATATTAAACATTACAACCAAACAAATAAACTAAACATTATATACATTACATCAAAAAATTAAATATATACATCAAAATGTTTTACATACATAACAACGAAAGAAACAAAATACAAATAAAAGAACTAAATCTAACCGTCTCCGCCGTCACCCTGACCGGCTCCGGCGTCACCCTGACCCGCCCCGCCCTCACCCTGAACGGGGTCGTCCGGATAATGACGTGGCGGTGGTAGTGGGGGTGGCTCGATGCCGGCGGCTCGTGACTGATTCACGAGCTGTCCAACCGCCCACATCATCAGGTCCTCCATGCGATCGAGTTGACGACCCTGTCGTCGTGAGTCGGCAACAAGGCGTATAGGCGGTTGCCGGGCAAAATAATAAATAATAATAATATATTGTTTTTAATTTTAAATAATAAATAATAATATTATATTGTTTTTAATTTTAAATAATAAATAATAATAATATATTGTTTTTAATTTTAAATAATAAATAATAATAATATATTGTTTTTAATTTTAAATAATAAATAATTATTAATTTTTTAAAAACCTATACGCCACGTATAGGCTTATACGTGGCGTATAGGCGGTTGCCGGGCAAAATAAGCCATACGCAGGCCAATTAAGCCATACGCGGGCGAGTTGCCGGGTAAACCAAGCCATACGCGACCAGTTAAGACCATACGCAGGCTAGTGACCGAGTAAACCAAGCCATACGCAGCGTATAGATTTATACGTGGCGTATGGCTTCATCGTCTTCCTAGGACGAACTATACGCCACGTATAGCCCTATACGTAGCGTATAGCTCTTAAGTTCAGACCTAAAAATCGCTAATCTACCCAGTTTTACCCGCTAATATTCAATTAAAACCTAACATTAATGATCGTGGGTTGAGACACGTACCTTTACAAAGTTTTTTTGAGGCCACAATCCAAATCAACGAGCGGGTAGCGTATGGCTTTGTGTTTGTTTGTTTGGTTCGTTTGGGTCAGTACGTGAGGCAAAACTGATATAACAAAAATTAATTATAATTATATTTAATTAAAATTAATCACACGTATTAGTAGTTACAATACAATTTTAAACAAATATCATCCGAGATTCGTGAAATATTGTGGAAATCTAGATCTATTAGTAGCCATTATTTTCTTAAATCGTTCAATACGATCATTGTATATATTTTCCCATTTTGCTGCATCATCATTTCGGTGCAAATTCCAAAGTGCATTCGGCGTAGGAATCGGAAATTCTCCGTCTAACTTGACGTGGATGAAATGATCATTGTTGACGTGAACTAACGATACGACTTGATGTTGAGCGTGAACGTTAGGACCAAACCACAATGGAAAAAATGTTTGATTACCGTTGATGCTTAAAAGATGAACAATCACCCCAAATCTTTGAGCAATTAGGAGTCCTGTGTATGGCATCGACATCCAACGACTAACTGGTGCGGCTTTCACATACTGCCAATCTATTGTGTGACGTAGCCTATCATACTCTTGAAAGGCGACTCTGTCAAAAACAGTTCTCCACCATTCCTCTTTATTGTCCATCTCATTTAGAAGTTGTTGTCGGATAAAGAGCCACCGGTTTTCATTTAACCCTAAGCCCAAAGCTACCGATCGAAAACCACAGTTACCGTCTGGATTTACATCCTGTATATGTGAAATGTACGGATGAAACACAGACGGTATCGAATCCTTAAAACATTTTATATTGTTAACCGCATCTTTCCCCGTAATCAATGGAAACCCTAGATGGGCGTTATCATCTTGCGGTTGCTTTCCTTTACCCTTCGTTGAACGACTGTGTTGAAAGACCGAACTCGCTTGTATAGACTCTTGTGACGCAATATACGAGCTGTGTCTCGCATGGTCACATTTGCTCGGTTGGGATCCTGTGAATGAGCTGTTTCTCGCGACATCCTGTTTCCTTTGTTGTTGCTTTTTCAAAGTTGGACGACCGCGAGTATCTTCTTGTACCATAGGCGCTTTCTTGTTACTTTTGCTCGGAAAGACAACCCATGCGATTCTCGACAGCATACTTCTTTTGACCTGATCGGGTTGTGACATGATTTTGTTTCTCACTTGACCCAGTACCTTATCCACGTCTACATTTTCATCATCGACAAACGACGGTTTTAAATCAAGTTTCCTCCAGAAGACGTCCACCGCATCTAGAGGGATTATGCCACCTGTATTTTAAACGAAATAGTCAGAACATTTTGAAAAGCACACGGCAACCCACAAATACTAAATAGTCAGAACAGTTTACCTGTAGCTTCGATATCTGCCAGACGACAAGCACACGGCAACCCACAACTACTGAAAAGTTGGCACCCACACGTTGCATTTTGTTTCCGTATATTTGATAACTTGTACCACTCGTTTTCTATCAAATCTAGAGCTTTATGTGAAACTTTACCGTGCAGGTTATCAAACAATTCAATAGCTATGTGGCTGTCCATTTTCCTTATCAGGCTTGTTCCAAACCCAAACTGTAACTGATAATACTGATCTGATACAATTTCATCAACAAACCCAACAAGTCTATCTAGCGAGCTGTTAGCGTTTCTAAGATAGCTCTTTAAGAGCGAATGCTGGCTCTCGACTCGGTTCGTTGTATGTTGACCAAAATTGAGGTTTCTGTTGGACCACGCCGATACAAACTTTTCTTTATACGGGTCCAGCCAATTTTTAGTCACATAATCTATAACTCCTGGAAAAATATTTAATATTAAATAAATATTTAAATACTGAAAATATTAAATATTTAAAACTTACTTCCTCGTTTGGCTGCATACAGACGTTCGTAAAGCCGGTTGAAGTTGTACTGGTATATATCTGGCGTGGGAGACTCACATAATACCGACCATGAATACTTGAAATTTTTCCAGTCTTCGTCTGTAAATGATGCCCTGCAATGTTTTGCGATATTCTCGTGTATGTGCCACCGACATAGGTTCTTGGAACAGCCCGGAAATATTTTATCACACGCGTTCATAAGAGCTTTGTCCCTATCTGTTACTATCACACGCGGCTCCATACACTTTTGCAACATTGCTTTTATTTGAAGTAGCACCCAGACGAAGTTTTCCTCCCGTTCTTTTGATATAAATGCATGAGCGACGCAAAACGACTGGTGTGTGGAGGTCACACCGACCACTTGGACAAATGGAAGTTTATACATGTTTGTTTTGTAGGTCGCGTCGATCATCAACACGTGCGGGAAAGCACGCCACATCTCGTACGATTTCGGATGAACAAAGAATATCTCCTCCACACTATTTGTGACAGGATCTTCTCGAGTATAGTAGACGTATTTTTTAGAAGAAAGCAGGTTTTCCAGAATCTGTATTGGAGTTTCACCGACTCTCGTTTCGTTTTTTATCTTTTGTATAGCATTATAAATGTCCTTTTTAATGCAACTACTCTCTGGGTTTTGTTCCCTTATAGTTGCCAGAATGTTTCGTGGCAACATGTTTTGCGAGTACAACTTCCCCACCAAAAGTTGTTCCGACTGACACAGTCTCCTTGCAAACGAGTGCGCCACAAGATGTTGACTAGGATCGTGGTTATGACTGTCATCCTTCACCGTTAATTTCCAATCACCAGTATTTTCTTGATACTCTCCTTCCAATTTAAAGGGACAACCTATTTTTTTGCTACCGGCACGTCTAACCGTGGCAGTAGACGCACGTTCGCCGTGACGGTCACACACAAGCCACACCTTGATAAACGGTTCCGTCGGATCGTCGCCTTTTCTCCTCGATCGTCGGGTGACAAGGACGTAACCATTCTCACGTCCTCTCCGCATAGCCCAATCCACCAACTGTTCACGAGACTGAAAATTCTGGTCAGTTTTATACGACACATTTTGATGGTTTTGTTCTTCGTCTTTGGAGTCGTCGGTTTGTTGTGTCGGGTAAGAGACTTCACCGCACACGAAGTTGTTAGTTTGTTGTGTCGGGGAGGAGACTTCACCGTATACGAAGTCGTTCGTGGGTTGTGTAAGGTAAGACGGTTCACCGTATACGAACTCGGGATTGCTCAGTGGCTCGTTCAAATCTGGAAGCCTTACCCGTTGATTAGAATAAACGTCGGACGAGACCTCCTCCCAGTTCACCTCTTGAACGCCAGAACTTTGCGGGTTGTTTTCCAGCGACTCGTTAGAATATACCTGAAAACCGTAGTTACCATCCCACCACCAAGACATGTTTATAATTTTTGAGAGATTGTTTGAAATTTTTTTGAACGATACGTTCGAATGAGAATTTTGCATGGTTAAATACACAAAATTTGGCCCCTATACGCATCGTATAGGGCAATACGGTGCGTATAGGATTCGGGTCAAACCTGGTCAAACCTCGTATACGCATCGTATAGTTCAATACGATGCGTATAGCGTACGAGGTACTTTCTGCAACTAGTCAACATCACATCGCTATACGCTCCGTATAGATCTATACGTGGCGTATAGCGATGTGATGGTTGACTAGTAGCAGAAAGTACCTCGTACGCTATACGCATCGTATTGACCTATACGATGCGTATACGAGGTTTGAATGACCAGGTTGTACGAGGATGTCAGGCATGGGAAATTGTGAAGGGCTATACGCATCGTATTGCCCTATACGATGCGTATATGGCCAAGTCCATTTAGCAATTCCCGTGTGTGGTTAGTAGTCCCCTATTCAAATTGTGTAGTTGTAAGGACAAGCAAGTACACTTTGAGCCGGTTGCAACTCTCATGATGCTTTAGCCACGATCTTTATAAAAAAAACCTAATACTTTATAAAAAGTTCTCACATTTCATTAAAGATTTTAAGGTATTGGGTTTTAATAAAACATTTGGGCTTTAACCAGCCCAAATGTTTTATTAAAACCCAATACCTTAAAATCTTTAATGAAATGTCCAGCCCAAATGTTTTATTAAAACCCAATACCTTAAAATCTCAATTCTCAAACCCAACTTACTCAAGCGGCCGGCCAAGAATAAAGACAGAGAGCTGGAACTGTGAGACCCAAAGACTGACCACTCGACCACCGCCTCGCCAGTCACAGGTTACCGTAAAAAAAAATTTGTTTACATGAAAGTACAGTAAAAAAAAATTGTTTCATTTACATGAAAGTACGGTAAAAAAATTTGTTTACATGAAAGTACGGTAAAAAAAAATTTTCGTTACCCCTAAACTTTTATTCTAGATCCGCCACTGATTATCAGAACCGAAAGATTGTGATCAGGAAAGCTCCACCGCCGCCCAGGCGGAGACAGCTGCATACGCCGCGGATTCAAACGCAACTTGTGCTAAATCTTCTACATCCCTGTACTTCTGCTTCCCCTTTCTAGACTTGGAAATACTCAACACTTCCTAGCTCATCGTACAAAATACGTTTTGTTGATTCTTCTTTCCCCTAATTTAACATAAAATTTTCAAGATTTTAGAGAGCTCAAATTTGAGCTCAAGCCCGTTTAAACTTGGATTGATTTGAGTTTTTCGTGATTCCATCTCGAGGATTACGAGCGACTCAGCTGGTTTACACCCTAACTTGAACTACTTTTATGGGGAAAATTGATTATAATTTTGAATTTTTATTCATATAAAAGTTAAAAAAAAAGTGATTACAGTTTTATTTGCCATCATCACGTAACTTTACCCACAGAATATGTAACTACAAACGTTGATCAGACTCATTGTAAAAGGATAGCAGCTGCATAAAAAATAACGGACGAGGGAGAAGAAATAAACCTGAAGGATTTTGAAATAAGATATAAGGACTTATATTAAAGATTGCTATTAATAGACCAAGATGTGTTACTGAAAGTTTATGATATATTATTAGTTCAATTTAATCTAAATTAGCGAAACTAGCAAATTAACCCCCGGTTCCGCGGCGAAAAGCGGGCCTTAAACGTTTGAGACGGTAACATTAACGTGGCTAAACATAAAAAGAAACGTATAAAGTTACGACGACTCGGTTAGCCCAATAAAAGAATTTAAAAGACAAGAAAAAAACCCAAAAAAAAAATTAAGACGGACTAACAACGAAGTGACACTAGCGGTGGGAATAGACACCTAGTTTTGGCATTATACAAAGTTGAGCGGGGAGTTGTGGTCGACACTTGTAAATGAGTATAACAAAATTTATACCGGTACGCAAAGAAAAAAGATTAAACAAAACAACTAATTTTTATTTAATTAACGAATGAAAGTTATTGATGAAAAATCATATTATATATACTGTAATGGGTAAACTCGAAACTTTATAAACTTGAAGGAGTCAAAATGAAACTTGAGGGGTAAGTTTTGCCAACTTACAAAGTTGAGGGGAGGTTTTTGTCGATGGAAAAAGTCCATCGACACTTGTAAATGAGTATAACAAAATTTATATCGGGACGCCAAGAAAAATAGTTCTCCTATCAGTTTGTGTCCTTAACTTCTTAATTCTCCTATCAGTTTGTGTTTCAACCTTTATTTTCCATTCTTTAAACTTTCTGAAGGCTTCATTCTTAGTTTTATGTATGAACACAAACACCCTCCTTGAGAAATCATCAATTATAGACAAAAAAAAAAAATCTTGCAATGCCTAGAGAGTTCACCTTTGCAGGCCCCATAGGTTAGAATGAACATAGTCCAGAACCCCTTTAGTTGTATGTCTTCCCCTACTAAACCTAACCCTCTTATGTTTGCCCAATACACATGTTTCACAAAACCCAATATCACACTGTTTCAGACCCCTAATAACATGTTGCTTGTGTAGTTCTATTAACCCCTTATTACTGATGTGTCCTAATCTTTTATGCCACAATAGTGCATTATCATCCCTTACAACTGTGGCTGCTACAGAATCTGTGTTATCAATAGCCTTACCATCCAATAGGTATATATTATTTTCTTGCCTAAGACCAGACACCACCACTAAAGATCCTTTAATAACTTTGGCTTTACCATCTTTCAAACTGACTTGATAACCACCCCTTTCAAAAGTACCCAATGATAAAAGACTCCTTTTGAGAATAGGAATAAACCTGACTTCTTTAATGTCAATTTCAGTACCATTGTTCATCTTGAATGCGACTGACCTAATCCCAAGTATCTTGCATGGTATGTCATCCCCTAGCTTTACTAACCCCAACTCTTCATTCTTTAGGTCTCTAAAAAATTCTTTTACTGATGTCATATGAAAAGAACAACCAGAATCCAGCACCCAATCCCTCTTGCTTTTAGAGTTTGCAATACACAACACATCTGCACTTTCATATCCCTCAGATGAATCATCTTAAATTGAATTACTGCTACTGTTTTTAAAGCTACTAGCCTCACTCTTTTTCTTCTTCCAATCTTGGCAATCCTTCTTAAGTGTTTTTCAGAGTTGCAAATAAAACACTCCCTCTTGAACTTTGACTTGGATCTTGACCCTCCCTTGAATTTAGGGCCTCTTTGATCAGACCTTCCTGTCACTATCAGCCCCTCTCCAACTTCTTCTTTAGGATCCGACCTCTTCTTCAATTCTTTGGAATTTAGGGCAGCAAGAACCTCCTCTATTGTTAGAGTTTCTCTGCCATACATGAGAGTGTCAACAAAGTGCTCATAGGTTTGGGGTAGTGATGTAAGAAATATGATTGCCTGGTATTCTTCATCCAATTCCACCTCAATGTTCTCAAGATCCAAGACAAGTTTATTGAACTCATCTGGGTGATCTTCCAAGGATTTCCCAGACCCCATCTAGAATGTGTATAAACGCTTCTTCAGGTATAGTCTATTTGCCAAAGATTTGGTCATGTAGAGGGTTTCTAACTTTGACCAAATTCCAGCCGCTGAATTCTCTTTTGACACTTCCCTTAGCACATGATCACCAAGGCTCAGTATGATCGCACTATGGGCCTTCTACATTACCTCTTTCTTCTCCTTATCGGTGAGATTTGCCGACATGTTTTTTTCACCCTTCAGGGCATCCACAACTTCGTTGTGTACCAACAGTGCTCGCATCTTCACCCGACATAAACTGAAATCATTCTTACCGTCGAATTTCTCTAATTCGAACCTGGTAGACACCATCTTGATCGTCAATTGCGGAATTGTTATCTTCAATCGAGCTAACCAACACTTTGATACCACTTGTTACTATGAACACAAGATAACAAGCGATTAATACTCTCAAACGATTATAAGATCTTTATTCAAACGATTCCTATGAAGAAATTACAAGAGAAAACAAGATTACAATGGAATTGAAAAGCTATCAGATGATTATGACAAAACCCCTAATCCTCGACCTAAATAGAAGCTTAACAAACTGTTAACAACTTCATTACAACTGACTCCCTTAATCTTTGAAACAATTGCAAAACAAACTCTCAAGTTGAACTTTCACATATATGCAGAATACCCCCTGAACTTCTGCATCCTTTGACTTTTTTGGTTTGACATTTGTTGACTTTACAATACAACAACATAAAAAATAACGGATGAGGGAGAAAAATAAACCTGAATGACTTTGAAATAAGATATGAGGACATATATTAAAGATTGCTATTAATAGACCAAGATGTGTTACTGAGTTTATGATATATTATTAGTTCAATTTAATCTAAATTAGCGAAACTAGCAAATTAGCCCCCGGTTCCGCGGCGAAAAGCTGGCCTTAAACATTTGAGGCAGTAACATTAACGTGGCTAAACATAAAAAGAAACGTATAAAGTTACGACGACTCGGTTAGCCAAATAAAAGAATTTAAAAGACAAGAAAAAAACCCCAAAAAAAAATTAAGACGGACTAACAACGAAGTGACACTAGCGGTGGGAATAGACACCTAGTTTTGGCATTATACAAAGTTGAGGGGGGAGTTGTGGTCGACACTTGTAAATGAGTATAACAAAATTTTGCCGAGACGCCAAGAAAAAAGATTAAATAAAACAACTAATTTTTATTTAATTAACGAACGAAAGTTATTGATGAAAAATCATATTATATATACTGTAAGGGGTAAACTCAAAACTTTATAAACTTGAAGGAGTCAAAATGAAACTTGAGGGGTAAGTTTTGCCAACTTACATAGTTGAGGGGAGGTTTTTGTCGGTAGAAAAAGTCCACCGACACTTGTAAATGAGTATAACAAAATTTATAACGGGACGCCAAGAAAAATAATTACACAAAACCACAAATTATTTTTTTTTTAAATTAACAAACAAAAGTTATTGAGGTAAAATCAGATTATATATACTGCAGGGGGTAAACTCGAAACTTTATAAACTTGAAGATGTCAAAATGAAACTTGAGGGGTAAGTTTTGCCAACTGACAAAGTTGAGGGGAGGTTTGTTGGTGGAAAAAATCCACCGACACTTTTAAACGAGTATATTACATGAGTATTCGACACTTGTAAATGAGTATAGCAAAATTTATACTGGGACGCAAAGAAAAAAGTTTAAACAAAACCACAAATTATTTTTTTTTAAATTAACAAACGAAAGTTATTGAGGAAATCAGATTATATATACTGCAAGGGATAAACTTAAAACTTTATAAACTTGAAGGGGTCAAAATAAAACTTGAGGGGTAAGCTTTGCCAACTTAAAAAGTTGAGGAGAAGTTTTGCCGTTAGAAAAAGTCCACCAACACTTGTTAATGAGTATATTGATAATTTATCATGTCATTTCTGACGTTTATCAAAATTGATGTGTTTAGCGTATACTAGTTTCAGTTAACTTTTGAACTTCATTTTTATACAAAAACATCAAGTCAAATGCTAGGTTTTCTGATTTACATATGCTAAAACGTCTACATTAATAGCAAAAACACAAATTTCAGTGCTTGTTACCTGTGTAAGTTTTCTTTAATTTGTGCTGCTAAAGTTTGTAGCATCCTACATATATGTTGGAATTAATCGGGTTTGTTAACCTATCAAATGGGTCACAGGTTAATGTTTGGGTCAGTCTTGTCATAAGGGCCGGCCTTTGTAGGGGTTCTATAGGCAACCGCACCGGGTCCGGTTTATCGGGGTCCCAAAAAAATTTATATAATTTTTTTAAAGAAATACGTATTAATTATAAAAACTCAATTACATTTTAACCACTTTAACCATCTAAACCATTTTTTTTTGTTTTAGCCAAATTTAACCACTTTAGCCCATCAAAACCATTTTAATCCAACTAAGTCATTCTTTTAGTTATAGCCCAATTAAACAAATCAGATTTGACCTATTAAAAAAATTTTAGGGGCCCATTTCTAAAGTCGCACAGGGCACCCAAAATCTCACAACGGCCATGGTTGTCATAGCTCTATAGTTAGAGGGGTTAATTGATTAGTTTTTTTATTAATTGTTTGGATTTTTATTATTGTGTTGGTAGATTTGTTTTGAATTAGGGATAGATTTGGTTTGATTTGATTTCTCTGTTTGTTAGAAATTTAGAGTTTGATTAGATTTGGTTTTTGGTCTTATAAATAGGGTCGATGTTTATGTTTATTGTGTAGCAATTTTCAGTTTTTCATAATTAATAAAAAGGGTCGATCATTTGTTTTGGTCAAAACGAATGTTCATCTTTTCTTATTCTATTTTTGTATTAGTGATATTAAGGGCTTGTGCCTTCAATTGGTATCAAAACGGGTTTGAAGATCAACCTCCAACGGATTTTGATTCGGTTGGTGGAGGGCTGGCCTAAAAAAAAGAAAAAAAGGTCGCATGTCTTGTTGATCATCAACAGCGAATAGCCAAGTTCGATCGGCAGGAGGCTTGATCGAGTTCACCCAGCATGACGCAGTGGGTGATCTTGGCATTTACGTGGAGACCAAAAAAAATAGTAGGAGGTTTTGATGAGCAACACGTATTCAATCGATTGATTAGCAGGGCAGGATTCGACCTTTAGGGTTGCACATCAACAGGGGTTGATCGACTAGAAGCAGGAGGTTCAACCCATGTTTGATCATGTTCTCTCATTTGTCGGATACTCTTTCTCACCTAGGAGAAGAATCACAGCGGGGGCTCAAATTCTTTTGGTAGAAAAACCAACGGGTGTGGTGTAGAAGAAATGAAAGAACGAGGGGCTGAGGTGTTCGTTAAGTGACTCTAAGACGGAATGACAAATGGTTTTTGTCTTGTTGGTGGTTGATAAGCACGGGTGCATAGCATGGAAGAGTTTGATCTTTTAGTGAAATTTTAATCAAAGAAGGTGTAACACCCAAAAATCCAACCCAATTTAAAACTTTTAAAACATGCGAAAGCTAGGTCACAAAACAACATTTAACGTATCCACACATTAAGATTTACAAACACGAATTAAAATAATATGATTTCCACAAAATTAATATAAACAAATATCACCAACAAGTTATCCACAACTTGTGATAACCCCAAATAGTTTGTAAAGACTCCATACGAGAATATATACAAAAACCAATTACAAAACATGAACAAGAGAATCCAAACCACATGATGCGAGACTATAGATAACTCCGGAGCTTTCACTACATTCAAAACATCAATTTGAACAATGTTAGTAAAGATAAGTAGCCCTAGGGACCTCTCACAAGTCCCTACAACAATGACAGGCCAAAACCCCGAAAACCTGAAAATACGAGCGTCTAAAGTCTATTTTGGGCGTATCATATGCTCCGGGCGTATGGTACTCCTCCTGGGCGTATGGTACGCTGGAACCAGGTCAAACATTCCCGAAAATTGATTTTCAGCCTATGCAACCCACCGTCGACTGGCCCATTTGCATATTCAAGTTATTAACCATCATAAACTCATGCTTAAACTACATATATGATCACCCACATCTAGTAACATGAATTGGTTAATTATCCACCCCAAACCCGAGCACCACTACTCGTTTCCTACTCTTGAAGTGGTTAACTTCAAGTTCATTCATATAATCGTTTAGGCGTACAACGACCTATATCTAAGACATGTATTGATTCATACAAGTCCTAACATTTCGCCATTCTTCAATTTGACATATCCACATGTCTATTGCTAGAACCACCACTTGTTTTTCCGCATGGAGTATTTGACTCCATGCCGACCCGTGAAGTATCCACACTTCATGTCACACGTGAAATATTTTACTTCACTTTCACCCGTGAGGTATTTGACCTCACTACCGCCCATGAAGTATTTGACTTCACGTAAACACCTCCATGAAGTATCCACACTTCATGTAATCGACCAATTTACCGTTTTAACACCAACGGTTGACTTTTACCACATTAAGTCAATTCTAGTCTAATGTAACCACATTCTACATTTTAGTTGACTCTTGACCACATTGAGTCATTTACTCTATTTAACCGCATCTGCACCTTCAAGTTTAACTATTAACCACATAGTCTAAATACATCTATTTACCACATTTGCACATTCAAGTTTGACTATTAACCACATAGTCTAATCACACTCGTTTACCACATTTGCACATTCAAGTTTTACTAATAACCACATAGTCTAATTACACATTTTCACCACATTGGCACATTCAAGTTTTACTATTAACCACATAGTCTAATTATACCGAATCAACATATTACTTTGACCCTATAACAACTAAAGTCAAATTACAACAATTCCACCATTATCCACAATGGTATTTTGACTTCACATAATTCCTCCATGAAGTATCCACACTTCATGTATTCAATCAAAATTACCGTTTTACACTAACGGGTCGACTCAACAACATATTAAGTCAATTTAAAACCGCATTCTATGTTTCACCAATTAGATGACTCTAACCACCTTGAGTCTTTTATTCCATTTAACCACATTAGTTAATATAGTTTGGATAGATACCACTTAAGCCAATTTACACACATTATCACACATAAATGGTTTACTTTGACCAAATTTCCACATTAAGTCAACCATACAAGTTCTACCATAACAATTAAACATTGACTTTATACCACACAAGTCAAACATATTAACAACATGTAAATAGCATACCACATCAACTACTTACACATAGACTACATATCTAATACTAAGTAAGTGCAAAACACTTACCTTTGCCAATGAATATTCCACTTCGTCTTCAAATCTAGTCGCTCCATACCTTGATCACCTAAACAATCCACTTGTTTAGTAATCTAGTAAACTCCTAATAAATCACCAATTGAGGTTTGACACCCAGCCAATATCTTTTGATCTTTATCCTCAATCTATCTTGGTTTAATAAGCTTTACATAAGCTTTTAACCAGTCCTAAACCAATTCCACCCATTTTGACCCGTTTGGGTTCCACCCAATTTCACCCAAACTCCCAATTTCTTAAATCACCAAATAGATTGAGGGTTCTTACTTAGTTATGTGTTTAATCACACCACAAACACTTACCAGCCCCCAATTACCATCCAAACAACCTCAATTTCAAAAATCCCCAATTTCATCTCAAGAACCCTAATTTTTCAAATATCAAATTAGGTGTTATAATCATGTAAAATATGATTCTCCAACATTAATAATACTAGATTAAAGTTTATAAACGTCATTAAACCCAAATCATAACACCAATTGACCCAATTGGGTCTTTTTGCTCAGAACACCATAGATGGTGATTGAGATGAGGAAGATGATACTTACTAGCAATCTTGAAGAGGATGAACACTTCAAATCATCCAAGTTCCACATGCAAATCATCAATTTCGGGTTTTTGGGTCCTCCTCCTCTTCTCCTCTTGCAAAAGTCGCAAGAACACACACTCATGTGTGTGTTCTGCGCTACCAACACTAACCAAGTAAATCAGCTTTGGCCGATTTACATAAGTGGTCCCTGGACTCCCAGTTTTGACCCTTTCTTCTAAAACTAGTTATAATCCATCTTTTTTAGCAAACCCCAAACTTTCATTTTATTTAATAACACCCCTATAATATGATTAACATATTATATAATAAATCCGAAGGTTGGTTCGTTACAAATCACTCCCCCTAATTTTTGGTTTCGTCCCCGAAACCCGGTCCACCAAAAGATTAGGGTAACACTCGAGTACCTATCCTCAGATTCCCAAGTAGTTTCCACCCCTTATCTAATGATCTCGCCGAACCAACGGTTGGTTAATCCGTTTATACCACAAGCGTTTCATCTTGCTACTTAAGGTAGCCATCAGTTCCTCTAGATGAAACATCAATCATCCATCGCCTCAACACCGCTATGAGAAGCAACATCCACTTCTCTCGCCACACATTTTCGTGGATAAACCACGAGATTTGTATCTTGGAGTCTGCACGATCCCCCGAGTAACTCCTAACGGCATACCACTTAACAAAATAACAGTGAGGTTTGAACGGTTCAACAAACTGGGACTTGACCTCCCATGTTTTCGAGCTCGATACACCCCCTTTTTAAGGGAAACGTTTATATCGCCAAAGTTCCCATTTGAGTTTCAATACACCTCCTCCCTAAATCCACTTAGGGTTTTTTATCTGCCTTGAGCGGAATTTTCAATCATACTCAATAAACAAGATCTTTTACCCCAAGTCTTGAATTATACCATGATTCTTAGTCACACGACATTAAATACCACCCAACCAAACGATATTCGACACCGTTCAACATTTAGTAAATCAATCAATCGAATATGAATGCTCCAATGGTAATCAAGATGACAACATCTATTAACCAATAGTAACTAATCATCTGGTTTCCTCCAAAACGAAAAGAAACTAACACTTCAATCCAACTCAACAGGTACAGATATACCATGTCGTATCATACACTTCTTGAACCAAGGTTCTCCGATCACTTGGAAGATTAGGTTACCTTTTGGTATTCGGCCTTACCCGTAGGCTAGTGAGACACTTATAACCACACACTTGATTGTGCCTCTTATCATCCTCAGCCACAAAAAGTTAAACTCCAAATCAAACATACAATAACCCATGAGGCTTTTAAGTCTCAGTCGTCACCCATGAAGTTCAAGGACTTCAAGAAAACCGTTAAATTTTAAGGACTTCAACTCAACATTCTAACGCTCGCCCGCATATAGATTTATCAATTCCCTCTCCAAATTCTCCACTTTGAAGTTCGAAGACTTCATTTTCAATCACCGGTTATGAAATTCTAAAACTTCAAATGCCACCTATGAAGTTCTATGACTTCAAACATCATATAACCCTTGATTACTTCAATCATTGTCGGGTCATCATAAATGTCTTCAGAATTCAAAGCATCATCCAATAATGGATTTCCACAAAAGCCAAAAAGGCACACCAAAACATTCCGAATAAAGGCCTCTCCTTTCACATAATTTTAGAAAACTGACAAATATAATGAGCTTGAACGACTATGCTTCCAAGATAAAAATGACTAACATCAAATAAACGACCATCGTATTAGCATACTTGGGTCTACACACCATTTTCAATGATCCACATAAACTGCGTAACTTCTAATGAGCCAGAAAGTTACCTCCACAATCCCACAGTATACATAACGGAAACGATACCATTCATGGGATAACGTCCTTCTCTACCTTCATTGTTGAGCTAGGATTTAGACACCTGTTCAAACCCGACATATGTATGTATACATTCTTCCATTCTTACTTCCCTCAAGAGAACGGTTACACCCCAAGAAGTGACATTCGGGTATACAACCCTTATGAACTTCTTCACAACTGAAACATCAAGTATTCCATTGCTCCGGTTTGTGTTTATGGCCTGAGCTAGGCATACACCAATTCATGCGCCATGTATTTTACTATCTCTAGGCGAGAACAGATCGACACGTCACCCTTTAGTCAGACATGACATTTTATGGTTACTAAGTAACCACACAATTTCCACCACAATCGTAGGACTCCATTCCATGTGATTATCTCACCTACATCCTTCAATTATTAACTCATACATTTGTCAACATTATGAGATCCGCAATGTTAATCACCTCCGAATTCACCGATTCACATAAAATCTCATCCAACATTTATACCAAAAGACTTCAGTTCCGTTTTTGGTAGTTAGAAATGTTCGGATCAACAGCTTTAAAATTTTTATTTTCCCCCTTTTTGATTCGAGTGCTTTAACTCGGGACATTCACTTCGAATATGTCCCGATTTGAAACCACGCAACACATTAATATGATTAGAACACTAAGGCGTAGTGCGTCCCATCATTCCCACTTGTATATCTTCCCCCACATATAGCAACAACAAGTATTGCCTCCCCAAAGAGACTTCTATCTCGGTTAGAATGTTTGGCTTTCTTGAAGCCACCAAGAATTCCTCCTCGCACCCCGCTAGTTTCCAGAGTTTGATCTCCCCGTATCATATAATAATAAACTCCACCAGATTTGTACACCACTAAGGATACTCCACTCCAATAAGTCAACCGATAGTATCGAGAAAGCCGATCTATCTTCATTCCTTCCGATATTCCAAGATTAGGCAAGACCATACTTAGTCATACGACATGCCCACAATCTTTTGATTAATCAACTTGTCTAACGTACATGGAGAAAACTCCCCATTGTAAAATCCACAACAACTTATGGACAAAGCTAACTCAAGAATGTCTCTTGAATTCACGTCGTAGCATTATCCTCACGCTTTTGAGCCTTTCTCCATACAGAGAACTCCCAACCTTTTGTCCGCCATGAACCAGAGTCGACTCTCCATAAGTAGTACTCCATCCGCCCATCACAATGGATTCCTTCAAGCCAATACCATGAGTGATGTATTATTTGTTAAACACCGAATAAACTCCCACCATTTACTCATTTGGCTCGCCCACCACGAACCCATTGTGAAGACAAAGTCTCCTTCCTCCACATATTCGACTACGTTTGATCATCCCACCCTAAGGCCTCATGCGATTATTCAAAGCACCGCCTCAATGAGCTCCTATCTTCCTTGAACGAAAATTGGCACAATATTATGGAAAGCTTTAGCCATCATCCACTAAATCGATGCTTTCCATTCATCCCGACCATTCCAAAGCTCGTCCCCATCCTCGAGGTGATATCCACATAGACTCCTTCATACATGAGTCTCCAAACCAACTTCTATCTACAATTCCGCCCACTAAGATATGTTTTCCCCCAGTCATCCCCGACCGTGTAGTAACAAGTTTGTAGGTTTTCTGCCTACCTATAGGCCTATAGTCTTAATCTATAAGGTACTACCTCTTTCCATGTGTATATTAATTACTCTTGCATAATCATCTATGCTCAACACACATAATATATACATATACACATATAACCACCTTCACTTACTCATTTTCGGTGTTCATCATCATATGGTTATCATGAATGTATTCGCACATGTTACATAATGAATCAAACCGGCCAGGCATGATTGATAATGTAATATGCCCAATTACATTCAATATCTCCATATAACGAATCCCTTAACAACTTTTGGCACAATTAGTTCACATTGGACACCAATTAACACATACAACATCATAATCAATACTAACCTTGCCCCTTAAGCTCTGTGTCTCGGTCATGCCATCATTAGATTCTCATTTCTCCGACCATATCAAGAGCATTATAGGTTTCAGTTTGGTGTCTCGGATACCAAATCCCTCAAACCATTGCTCTGATACCAAGTTGTAACACCCAAAAATCCAACCCAATTTAAGAACTTTTAAAACATGCGGAAGTTAGGTCCCAAAACAACATTAAACGTATCTACACGTTAAGATTTACAAACACGAATTAAAATAACATGATTTCCACAAAATTAGTTTAAACAAAGATCATCAACAAGTTATCCACAACTTGTGATAACCCCAAATAGTTTGTAAAGACTCCATACGAGAATATATACAAAAACCAATTACAAAACATGACCACGAGAATCCAAACCACATGATGCGAGACCCGAGATCACTCCGGAGTTTTCACAACATTTAAAACATCAATTTTAACATGGTTAGTAAAGATAAGTAGCCTTAGGGACCTCCCACAAGTCCCTACAACAATGACAGGCCAAATCCCCGAAAATACCAGCGTCTAACAGTCTATTTTGGGCGTATCATACGCTCCGGGCGTATGGTACTCCTCCTGGGCGTATGGTACTCCTCCTGTGCGTATGGTACGCTGGAACCAGGTAAAACATACCCAAAAATTGATTTTCAGCCTATGCAACCCACAGTCGACTGGCCCGTTTGCATATTCAAGTTATTAATCATCATAAACTCATGTTTAAACTACATATATGATCACCCACATCTAGTAACATGAATTGATTAATTATCCACCCCAAACCTGAGCACCACTACTCGTTTCCTACTTTTGAAGTGGTTAACTTCAAGTTCATTCATATAATCGTTTAGGCGTACAACGACCTATATCTAAGACATGTATTGATTCATACAAGTCCTAACATTTCGCCATTCATCAATTTGACATATCCACATGTCTATTGCGAGAACCACCACTCGCTTTTCCGCATGGAGTATTTGACTCCATGCCGACCCATGAAGTATCCACACTTCATATCACCCGTGAAGTATTTGACTTCACTTTCACCCGTGAGGTATTTGACTTCACTACCACCCATGAAGTATTTGACTTCACGTAAACACCTCCATTAAAGTATCCACACTTCATGTAATCGACCAATTTACTATTTTAACACCAACGGTTGACTTTTACCACATTAAGTCAATTCTAGTCTAATGTTACCACATTCTACATTTTAGTTGACTCTTGAACACATTGAGTCATTTACTCTATTTAACTGAATCTGCACCTTCAAGTTTAACTATTAACCACATAGTCTAAATACATCTATTTACTACATTTGTACATTCAAGTTTGACTATTAACCACAAAGTATAATCACACTCGTTTACCACATTTGCACATTCAAGTTTGACTAATAACCACATAGTCTAATTACACCTTTTCACCACATTGGCACATTCAAGTTTGACAATTAACCACATAGTCTAATTATACCTAATCAACATATTAGTTTTACCATATAACAACTAAAGTCAAATTACAACAATTCCACCATTATCCACAATGGTTTGACTTACCACATTAAGTTAATTTTATATCAATTCCACCATTATCCACAATGGTATTTTGACTTCACATAATTCCTTCATGAAGTATCCACACTTCATATATTCAATCAAAATTACCGTTTTACACTAACGGGTCAACTCAACAACATATTAAGTCAATTTAAAACCGCATTCTATGTTTCATCAATTAGATGACTCTAACCACCTTGAGTCTTTTATTCCATTTAACCACATTAGTTAATATAGTTTGGCTAGATACCACTTAAGGCAATTTACACACATTATCACACATCAATGGTTTACTTTGACCAAATTTCATCATTGAGTCAAACATACAAGTTCTACCATAACAATTAAACATTGACTTTATACCACACAAGTCAAACATATTAACAACATGTAAATAGCATACCACATCAAATACTTACACATAGACTACATATCTAATACTATGTAAGTGCCTTTGCCAATGAATATTCCACTTCGTCTTCAAAGCTAGTCGTTCCATACCTTGATCACCTAAACAATCCACTTGTTTAGTAATCTAGTAAACTCCTAATAAATCACCAATTGGGGATTGACACCCACCCAAGATCTTTTGATCTTCATCCTCAATCTATCTTAGTTTAACAAGCTTCACACAAGCTTTTAACCATTCCTAAACCAATTCCACCCATTTTGACCCGTTTGGTTTTCACCCAATTTCACCCAAACTCCCAATTTCTTAAATCACCAAATAGATTGAGGGTTATTACTTGGTTATGTGTTTAATCACACCACAAACACTTACCAGCCCCCAATTACCATCCAAACAACCTCAATTTCAAAAATCCCTAATTTCACCTCAAGAACCCTAATTTTTCAAATATCAAATTAGGTGTTATAATCATATAAAACATGATTCTCCAAAATTAATAATACTGGATTAAAGTTTATAAACGACATTAAACCCAAATCACAACACCAATTGACCCAATTGGGTCTTTTTGCTCAAGAACACCATAGATGGTGATTGAGATGAGGAAGAAGATACTAACTAGCAATCTTGAAGAGGATGAACACTCCAAATCATCCAAGTTCCACATGTAAATCATCATTTTCGGGTTTTGGGTCCTCATCCTCTTCTCCTCTTGCCAATTTCGCTTTGGCTGATTTACATAAATGGTCCCTGAACTCCCAGTTTTGACCCTTTCTTGCAAAACTAGTTATAATCCATCTTTTTTAGCAAACCCCAAACTTTCATTTTATTTAATAACACCCCTATAATATGATTAACATATTATATAATAAATCTGAAGGTTGGTTCGTTACAAAAGGGTTGAATCCGTTTAGCATCAACTGTAGTGCAATGGGAGACAAGCAGATTGTGACTAAAAAGGGAAACGTTGTGAAGATCGGTGTGAACAAACAACCATTAGGGGTGATTATGGGAATTAATCGGGTTTGTTCACGGGTCAAACGGGTCACGTACCAATGTTTTATGAGAATTAATCGGGTTTGTTTACGGGTCAAACGGGTCACGTGCCAATGTTTGGGTTGGTCTTGTCATATCTCTATAGTTGGAAGGGGTTAATTGATTAGTTTATTATTCGGGATACATTCGTTTTGAATTAGGGATAGATTTGGTTTGATTTGATTTGATTTCTCTATTTGATAGGAATTAGACTTTGATTAGGTTTGGTTTTTTTGTGAATGGGTTGAAGTTTATGTTTATTGTGTAGCAATTTTCGGCTTTTCATAATTAGTAAAAGGGGCAGATCATTTGTTTTTGTCAAATCCGAGTGCTAATCTTTTCTTCTTCTATTTTTTCTGGGCGTGATATTAAGGGCATGTGCCTTCAATAATATATTTAATGGGTTAATTCATAAAATTTAGTGAATTTAGAATAAATATTTAGATATTAACGAGTGTGTAAACTCGATTGAACCATCTTGTGAGTGAGGGTATACAATGTTGGCCCAAATAGAAAAGTTTAATTGTCCGACCCAATCCCGTGGGAAGGATGGGCCGAACCCGAAGGACTGGGTCTGTAGATTAGTTAGCGTGGAGCTTAAATCTCAAGCAATTGGTACTAGATTATGATTAGATCAGATAACTGATTATTGTTATGTATTAGTTTCATAGTTAATCTCTAATTGTAACCGAGTGATGGTATATATAGCCTAAATCAAGATGTGATTAAGGTTATGAGAGTTAATTGAGTTTTGAGTTATTTTCTCAGTTAATAAAATTGGAGAGTTATTCCATTGAATTTATTAGTTGTGATTTTTGATTCTGGACTTTGATTTGGTATTAGAGCAAATAAATCACAACCTGATTGACGAGAAGAAGAACCGGCATCAAGATTGGTGGCAGGCTTCTTCCGACCTGTTCGGCGAAACATCCGAAACAGCAGCTGGTGGCCGGCTTTGAGAGTAATTCAAGGCTGATCATCTTGTGAGTATTCCGAAGGACTGGATCAAGGTAGTAGCACACTGCTACGTCAATACAGTAGATGCAAGAGCATGGCAGGGGAAAGAATAGCATATCGGTGGTAACCATCAAGGAGAACAACACTTCTAGTCTCGTATGTCCCATGCTGTCACAAACGAATTATATAATATGGGGTATGCGGATGAAGGCAATATTTATTGTACACGGAGTTTGGGAGCAGATTGAACAAGGTACCACTCTAGACGCGAAGAAAAACAACATTGCTATAGCACTCTTGTTCCAAGTAATACCCGAAAATTAGATTTTACAAGTTGGGAATCTGAATACGGCCAAGGAGATGTGGGAAGCTTTGAACCCGGAATCTCGGGGCTGATCGTGTAAGGGAAGCAAGGTTGCAAACTCTGATGTCTGAATTTGAGAACCTGAAGATGAAGGACCAAAGTTCAATCGATTAATTCACTAATACGTTATCCGGATTTGCCTCTAAACCAGCCTCCTTAGGCTCTATGATTGTTGAATCAAAACTGGTCAACAAGTTTTTGAATGGGTTGCCGAGAAAGTTTATACTTATGGTGGCCTCTATAGAACAAGTAGTAGATCTCAAAACGATAACCTTTGACTATGTATTCGGTCGTCTTAAGGCATACGAGGAGAGCATCAAATTCTCCGACAACAACCAAAGCAAGTTGATGTTTGCCCGAGGGGAACCTTCACAGCCCCAAATGACCTATGAAAGGTCAGGAGGACGGGGCAAAGGAGGCTATAGAGGCCGAGGCTGAGGACGTGGCTCAGGTCAAGGCCGTGAAATGAGCCAGAGTCAAGAAGGACATGGTTCAGGGGCTAGAACTAAGCAGGAAGGAGATACCAATTCATCTCAGAAGGTGAAGAAGGATCATTCACATATTAAGTGTTTTCGATGTGATCGTCTAGGACACTACGCGTCGGTTTGCCCGGAACGAAAACAGAAGGAACAAGAAGCAAACTTCGCAAAAAAACAAAGGACTTGACCCATCACTGTTTATGATGAAAGGAATGGAAGAATCCGTGTATTTGAATGAGGAGAAAGTAATGCCAAACAAGTTCAAATCTGAGTTTGTAGAGGAGAACATGTGGTATTTAGACAACGGTGCATCTAATCATATGACCGGTAACAAATGTCTTTTCTTCGAGCTAAACGAACGGGTTACAGGGAAGGTAAGATTCGGTGATGACTCTTGTGTAGGAATTGAAGGCAAAGGATCAATTTTTTTCACAACTAAAACCGGTGAACACAGACTTCTTATGGATGTGTATTTCATTCCGAGTTTACGGAATAACTTCATAAGCTTGGGTCAAATTACTGAAACGGGATGTAAGGTGGTGATGGAAGATGATCTCTTACTTGTATATGACACAACGAGAAGGATTATGATGTGGGTCTATCGTTTAAACAACAGACTATACAAAGTAAAACTTCCTACTAGTGACCCGGTTTCCCTCCTATCGAAGATTGATGATGTAGCATGGTTATGGCATGCCTGGTTAGGGCATCTTAACTTTGATGCTATGAGGCGGTTGAGCTCCAAAGAGATGGTATGTGGACTACCTCAAATAACCCACCCAACACTCCTTTGTGACTCTTGCTTAATCGAAAAGCAAACTCAAAAACCCTATCCGGAACAAGCTATGTTCTGAGCCACAAGGCCACTCGAGTTGTTGCATGGTGACCTTTGTGGACCCATATCATCCTCTACACCAGCAGGCAATCGATATATCTTTCTAATTGTGGATGATTTCTCTCGCTACATGTGGTGTTTTCTATTAAAAACCAAGGATCAAGCATTTGAAGTGTTCAAGAGGTTTCGACGGATGATTTAGAAGGATATGGGTGCGAAGATAGGTACATTCAGATCTGATCATGGAGGAGAGTTCACATCAGCTGAGTTTAATAATTGGTGTTAACTACAATGCATCCGGAGACACTTAACCGCCCCTACTCACCTCAACCAAACGAGGTGGTAGAAAGGAGGAACCGAACGGTAATTGGGACGGTCCAATGTATGCTAAAATCTATGAGGGTGCCTCAGAGATTTTGGGGTGAAGCAGTGAATCATGCTGTCCATGTTTTAAACTGGAGCCTCACGAAGGCCTTTGAGTCAAAAACACCATATGAAGCCTTATTTCAACGAAAGCCTAACCTGGAGCATCTTAGAGTATTTGGGTGTGTAGGTTTTGCGATGGAACCCAAGGTTAACCAACAAAAGCTTGATGATAGAGGGAAGCCGATGGTGTATTTTGGGACTGAACCAGGGACAAAAGCATACCGTATGTATGACCCGGTCCAACGAAAGGTTTGTGTACGAAGGACAGTTGAGTTTGATGAGAAAGGGGGTGGCAATGGGCTGGAACAGAAGATGAACCAGAATATTTCACTGTTCAATTGACTGTTGAGAAGGAATTAACCTAGGAAGATCAGCCACAACACTCTAGCGGGTCCGGGGAATACACTGGATCTTCATCCGTCGGGACTCAGAACGCTAATCAGGAGCCGAGAACCTCCTTGGCAGCAGTTGCAACCCCTTAGGTCTCAACTGTTGAAGCCGACCAGCAGCAGGTCACTCCGCTGAGACGCTCAACTACACCCAAAACTATTCCAACAAAACTCAATGACTTCGTTATCCAAGACGGGGTGAATCGAAATGAAAACAGAAGCTTGTTGTTAGCCACTGATGATGAGCTAGCTAACTACTCACAAGCTAGAGGGAATAGGTTCGGGGAAAAAGCAATGAGGTTAGAGTTGGAGTCCATTGAAATGAATAACACATGGACTTTAACAGATCTACCTTCCGGGCATAAACCAATCGGTCTCAAGTGGGTATACAAAATCAAACGAGATGCAACGAGAAAAATAGTGAAGTACAAGGCACGACTCGTAGCTAAA
Organism: Smallanthus sonchifolius; assembly: GCA_023525975.1. Classification (NCBI taxonomy): domain Eukaryota; kingdom Viridiplantae; phylum Streptophyta; class Magnoliopsida; order Asterales; family Asteraceae; genus Smallanthus; species Smallanthus sonchifolius. The sequence continues at coordinate 16,511,336 of CM042018.1, read as the reverse complement.
GGATATGTCCAAGAGCATGGGATTGATTTTGATGAGGTATTTGCTCCGGTGGCTCGGATAAAGACGGTACGATTATTACTCTCATTATCCGCTCAAGAAGGATGGCAAGTTCATCACCTTGACGTAAAATCAGCCTTCCTTCATGGTGATTTAAAGGAGGTTGTCTTTGTCTCATAATCGGAAGGTTTCGTTCAAGTTGGAAAAGAAACAAAGGTTTACAGGTTATCAAAAGCTTTGTTCGGACTCCGACAAGCGCCTCGAGCATGGAACCTTAAACTTGATAATACACTTAAGAAACTTGGTTTTGTCCAGTGTCATCAAGAACAAGCGGTGTATACGAGACATATAGAGAACAATCGTTTGATTCTGGGTGTTTATGTTGACGACCTCGTGGTCACGGGATCAAGTGCTGATTAGATTGGAGTCTTCAAGCAACAAATGAAGCAGCAATCTGAAATGAGTGATTTGGGCACTTTATCTTATTATCTTGGTATTGAGGTATCACAAAGTGAACCCGGGATAACTATTAAACAAGAGGGTTATGCAAAAAGGATTCTCAAAGAACCCGGAATGCTTGAGTGTAACCTGGTAAGATGCCTAATGGATCCCGGTTCAAAGCAAAACAAAGACGAGACAGGTACACAGTTGATGCTACCGAGTATAGGAGGATTGTTGGATGCATTCGGTACTTGTTACATACAAGACTAGACATTGGCTTCGCTGTAGGAATTGTGAGTCGGTACATGCAATCTCCAATGGAGTCACATATGGTAGTTATCAAGCAAATCCTGCTTTATATCAAAGGAACCGTGAGTTATGGGTTGGAATACAAGCGTGGAGGGGATCATACAATAATTGGGTACAGTGATAGTAGTCACAACACGGATCGAGATGATGATCGTTGTACCACAAGGCACGTGTTTTATTTTGGTGACACCCCAATCTCGTGGTGCTCACAAAAACAAAATACAGTTGCTCTTTCTTCATGCGAAGCCGAGTTTATGGCAGCCACATCAGCCGCGTGTCAAGCTATTTGGTTACGAGAATTATACGGAGAAATTATGGGAGGTAATTTCCAAAAGGAGATAATCCGGGTAGATAATAAATCAGCTATAGCTCTAATGAAGAACCTTTTCCACGGTCGAAGTAAACACATTGACACGAGATACCATTTTATTAGAGAATGTGTCGAGAAGGAACAAATTGTTATTGAGTATGTAAGCGGAAACGAGCAAAAGGCGGACATACTAACTAAGCCACTTGCAAGGATCAAGTTTGAAGAGATGCGCGAGTTACTTGGTGTAAAGGACCTCCTAATTTCGGGTCAGAAATTTGGGGGGTGAATGTTTACCCAAATAGAAGAGTTTAATTGTCCGACCCAAGCCCGTGGGAAGGATGGGCCGAACCCGAAGGACTGGGTGGCAGATTAGTTAGCGTGGAGCTTAAGTCTCAAGCAATTGGAATTAGATTATGATTAGATCAGATAATTGATTATTGTTATCTATTAGTTTCATAGTTAATCTCTAATTGTAACTGAGTGATGGTATATATAGCCTAGATCGAGATGTGATTAAGGTTATTAGAGTTAATTGAGTTTTGAGTTATTTTCTCAGTTAATAAAATTAGAGAGCTTTTCCATTGAATTTCTTAGTTGTGATTTTTTATTATGGACTTTGATACAAGTATTAAGAGGTGGTTTGAACATGGTGGTTTGTGTGGGTTCTTTGCATTGATACACGACTCGATTGATAGACAATGTGGTGGTTTTTGGAATCTCTTTATAAGGAATGAAATGACTAGATTCATCAAATAAACAAACGTTGTGCATACGTTACTCCAAAATTATCTTACCTTTATTTAGCTTTTGTATTCCAATGAAGTAGAGGTAAAATTAGGTTGGGATAGAAAGAAACTGTACCATACCTACTGTCAAGAAACTGTACCATACCTACTGTCAGATTGTAAATGAGTTCGAGAATCGAAAGCCCTGGAGGTTGTGTGATGTCTGTGGCGGCCTCCTTTGTCCTCGCCTTTTTCGTCGACACCACACCCCTCTCTCGTCACCCCCGCCACTGATGCTACACCTCTCTCGTCACCCTATCTTATCTCTCTGTGTATTGCGCTGAAAAGGAGAGAAATCAGGAATGAGGCGGGAAGAAGGAAGAAAAGAGAGGCACGCACCACAGCAGGAGGAGGAATCACGCACGCATAAAGCCAGCGATGTTTTATCAGGAGGAAGCCGCCTAAAAGAACCAATCACAAGGGTGTAGTGTTCACACCCTTGTTAAAATGTATGTTATGTAATAATTTGAGAGTTTAATTATTATAAAATTTAAACCGAAAGAAAAAAAACAAAATAAAAATATGCAAAGCGGCCGCTAAAAGGCGGGAGTAGTCTCAAGATCCAAGAAGGTGGCCGCTAAATTCGGTCGAAAAATAACTCCTGATCATAAAATGTGATTACCCATGAAGGTTTTTGTCACGATCACAAAGGTTTTTTTTATATATATAAAAAAAAGCTATTTTCTATTGATCTAACGTAAATATTCAATTTTCTAGTAGCATGTGTTATTTCATCTTATCGATAGCATTCACAAACTCAACTTGTCCCATTTTGTATGCTAAAAACAATACAAATTCCATCAGTTTGGAAAATTTTTCGATATTAATTATGACATTCAAGACTTTGATTTATTGATTCTTGTAAGCAACACTTTGGAAGTTTTATGTGTATATTAATTTAGTCCTTACTTCTTATTTTCATTTTATTTTATGTTTGCATAATTTGGATATTTTATTAATTCTTAAAATTTTGTGAATTTTGATTAAGTATTAAGATATTAATAATTTTGGAATTATTTTATAAATTTAAACGGGAAAAAAGTTCAACCTCTCTCCAAACAGGGTGAAGAGATAAACCTCAAGGATTTTGAAATAAAATATGAGGACTGTCATTAAAGATTAGTAATAATAAATCACGATGTGCTTATGATATATTATTAGTTCACTAGGTTGTGTACCGTGTATAACACGGGTTGAACAAATTTAAATTTTATAAATCATAAGTATATAAATAAAAGAAATATAAATAAAGTTACATATTTTAAATAACGAAAAAAGATTAGTGTTTATACATTTCAATAAGATATAAATCATTTATAAATCTCTAAATATTTTCTTGTATACAACATTTATTATTTGGTTTGTAACTTTACCATCTTTATCTAATATTAGTAGCTTTACTCCATCTCTAGTTTTCACTCTTGATAGTGCAACGTGCAACTGTCCATAGGTAAATACCGGCCGTTTTAAATACAAACCAATTCTCGATAATTATTGTCCTTGGCTTTTATTAATCGTCATTACAAAATATACAGACAGTTGAAATTGTCTTCTCTGAAACTTAAAAGGGCTCTTCATGTCTGAAAGTATCAAATTAAATCTTAGAATAAATGTGCGAGTACCAATATTACATCCGGATATTATCTCGGCTTCTATAACACGTTTACCAAGCGACATGACTTGTAGTCTAGTACCATTATACAAATTAACCATTTTGCTGGACAATGTTTCTTAAAAGCATTACCGAAATATCGATCTTTATTACTAATATATGATTTGGCAATCCTGATATTTTAAATCTATTAGAACAAAAGTATGATAACAAAAATCAAAAGTAAAAAAAAATGTAATAAAAGAAAACTCAAAGGACAAAACTAAACAAACAATTATATTGCAATTTGTTTTCAAGCACTAATATGAAATTGTTGCTCTTAATGCACTAATATAATTGTTTTCAACTAAAATTGGTTTAGAAGGATGAAACTAAAAATGTTTTCAAGCACTAATATAAAAAACTTGACTTACATTAAATATAGCTAAACATTAATCATGCATTTTCATAAACAATTAATGAAACCAAAAATCAAAATATGAAAGTTGATCTGAATAATAATCAAATACCAATGTAGTAAGTAAGATATGAAAAAATAGAATAACATACGGATTATGGTGAATGAACGTTAGTAGACTTGATTTCCAACCTTGCAAGCAAATATGGAAGTCCTTGTTATGTCGCATTAAGAAGCGAACCATATTATAAGTATTGAACGTGTTAAGGTTAATATATGAAATTAGGATTGTTCATAAAATACTATAAAAAACATGGTTATTTTTGTTCACGAAACACAAATACGGTATTACAAACCAAGAGGAGCGTAAGTACTTACTTGGATGTCTAACTTTGGGTAAGTAACTTAATAAAAGTGAATTCAACAGATTAGAAACGATTGTGTACTTGTTTGTTTTGGGATTGAAAGAAATGTTTGTATCATAAGCTTATGTATTTATAGACAATAACACTATTAACTTAATTTGGAAATTAGTTAATGAAATAACTATAATTAGGATGGAATCATTATAAATTACTACAATTTACATGTAATAGGTATGGAAGTAATTCAAATTCAAATTTAAGTTTGACTTTCAAATTAATTTAAATTTATCGTTAATTTAGGAAGTTAATAAAAATTGATAGAGTAATTGCAGTTTTCGTCCCTGAGGTTTGTTGCTATTAACATGTTCAGTCTCCCCTTAACAGTATGAGTCCCTAATGTTAAATATCTTAACAGTTTCCATCCATGGCCCTAACGTCCATCCAATCTGCCGTTATTTCCCCCTCACGTACCCCTCACGTCAGGGGTATTTTCGTCATTTTGCCTCTATTTAACCTTTAATAGTTAGCTTATATCCAAACACTCCCAATCTTCTTAGAAGTAATATGTATAGAAGTAATTCAAATTCAAATTTGTGTTTGATTTGCAAATTAATTTAAATTTAGAGTAAATTACACAAATTGTCCTTTATTTATACTATAAATTTCACTTCGTGTCCTTTGACTTCAATAAGTACAACACAGGTCCTTTTCTTACATACTTTTATATACTATATGTCCTTTACACTAACTGGTGTTAAGTTTTTCTGTTAAGTTTTGGCATGTGCCTTGCACATGAGGGTAAAATAGTCATTTTACCCTCAAAAGGACACTTTATGTAATTTAAAACAAAATTTTATTTTAAAAATTCTCACCTCTCTTGTTCCTCTTTCTACTTTCTCTCTCTCCAAGACTTACCAGATCTCTTGTTACTCTTTTTACTTCCTAGATCCTGGTTCTTATCCTAAATGGATGGCCTCCTGAAAGTATTAGGGTTTTAGGTTGAGTCAACCAGGGATACTGCAGGATTTATAACGATCATAATTGTACCAAATTGGTAGCATTTATTTGGATAGAATTGTTCCTCTTTTAAAACAATTGAACAAAAAGGATACTAGTAATGTTGAGAACAGTTTTGTTGTGATCATGAATCAACAAGTCAAAGTGCTAAATGGCTTACCACTGAATGTAGTCAAAAGAGAAATTAGCAGTGATTTAGCTGTCAGAGACAGTGGCTGCGCCAGAGATGGCGTTGGTGCTAGGTGGAAGGAGAAGGAAGAGTCGGTGAAGGGAAAAACTCTTCAGTTGAAAAAATAAAATATGAAGAAGGAGAAGCATCTGTCATTTATATTGCACCTGGGGAGATACAAAAGATGAAATGACTATTTTACCCATCATGTGAGGGGCACATGATGGGATTTAACGGTGAAAATGGATGGGGTTAGTGTAAAGGACATAGGGTGTATAAAAGTACGTAAGAAAAAGACATGTGGTGTACTTATTGAAGTCAAAGGACACAGAGTGTAATTTATAGTATAAATAAAGGACAATCAGTGTAATTTACTCTTAAATTTATCGTTTATTTAGGAAGTTAATACAAATTGATATCAACCAAAATCGTTGACATGGGCATTAGGCGGGAAAACAAAAAAAATAAGGCCCTCGTGTGTTGACACCTCTCCCCCCGTGGTTTTTTTTTATTATATAGTATAGATTTTAATCTAAATTAGCGAAATTGCGTCATGTCCAACGTTGATAAAAATTGATGTGTTTGGGGTATACTAGTTTCAGCCAAGTTTTGAAACACTCCCAATCTTCTTATTTAACCTTTAATCCAAACACTCCCAATCTTCTTACCTTCTGAATTAAAACAGCAACCCAAACACCCCATGAATTTAACACAAATAAAGCTCTTTAAACCCTAAAAATTAAATCAACTAAATTGAATGTAAATCATTGCTACAGATCCAAATAAATATAGCCTCATTCACTTTGTATTTGGAGTTTAAACTGGAAACTGAAACTGTCTATCTTTGGTAGTTTCGCATCAAAGGTCAACAAAAAAAAAACCATCAAAGCATCAAAGCAATGACAAATTTCAAACCACTAAACTCCTTCACACCAACCAAATTCATTAATTTTCAACTTCGTTTTAAAATCCCCATGGAAGACAATCAAAGCATCATCAGAAGATTCAGAGACAATGACGAAGAAGAAGACGATGAAAAGAAGATGGAGATGTTCTATTCACTCATCAGAAGTTTCAAAAAAAGCACGTGATCGGAGAAAGCAGGAGCTTGCATCGTTATCATCTTCAATCACCAGAGAGATCAGTTTCAGAGAAGCACGTGGCCGGCCGCCATCTGTCCATCACCGGCAGTGACCGCCACCATCTCCAGCAGAGGCCACCACCACTATTCGTCTCGTTTTTCCGACCGTCTTTCAGGTGGTGTTCGTGTGGGTTGTCATCCGTCTTCATCTCCCTCTTCTTTTTACCGTCGATTTGTGTAATCGGCTTAGTTGATAACTGTGGTGTTGAGTGAAGTGGTGGAAAATGATGGTGGTGGTCACCGATGTTGGTGGTGAACACGTTTGGTGGAAGTGCAGAGTGAGTTTTGAGAATGAATACCGTGTTCTTTTAGGATTAGGGTTTGTAACACTCTAGTTTTAAACTAAACAATTAGACACGCAAAAGCATTCGGCCCAAAAAAAATTTATTTTTTTATTTCTTATTTCTTCACGTGTCGTGAAAATCGGGTCCCCTCCCTTCGCGTGGCGCGAGGGAGTCCAAAGAGGCAAATCTGGGAAACCTGATCTTCATGTGTCGCGAAGACCAGGACCTGGTTTTTCGCGTGGCGCGAAAATCACTTTTTCACAGAAAGTTTCTGGACTTGCAGTTTTCAACACTTAACCAATTTTTTTTCAACTTTTTTTTTCCATCTTGACATAAAAATTCTCCCAACACTTGGGTTTAGGTTAAAACTTTCAAAACACCAACTTTACACCAAAAAGAACACAAATTCAAGTATTGGTTTACACCCATAATATAAACTTAATTATAAACCAAAACCAACATGTACGCATAAAAGAATTCTGCCAATGCTTTGGACTTGATTTTGACTACATCGGAGTTTTTTCTACATAACACCACATATATCACCATTAGTAATGAAGATAAAATATAACAAACAAGTAAAATTCTTCTTGTTTCACCCATTCACCCATTTGACCCGTTTCCACCCAATTTGTCATTATGCTACATATCATTTGCATATCACCTACAAGTTTCATTCTTTTCATTTTATATTCATGATTAACACATTTCCATTTCCATTATGGCACATAGGCCATTACTTCATCACCACATTTCCATTATGATTCTTAGATCATAACTTCATATCCACATATCCATTATGGTAGTTAGACCATAACTCCATATCCACATATCCATTATAGTATTAATACTATAACTACATTGATTCATTTATTCGTACACCTCTATACACATTCATACCACATAACACATTATGCATACATTATTGCATATAACACCATTTATCATCAATTACTAAGTAAATGCAAAAGCACTTACCTTGTGGATTTGAAGGTCCCGATTCCACTTCACGTTTTGCAATTTGATTACCTAAACACATTCATCTAGTTTTGTAATCCATCATACACCAAAATCACATTTTAATTGGGTTCACAACCCAATTTCCTATTTCCAACCCAAACTGGCCCGTTTGGGTTATACTCATATACAAACACCCTCTTTCACCCCAAACTCACCTACTTGAGTTTCATTACCATTTTCTTAACACTAATTTTTCATTTCATCATTATCATTAGGTTAATTTGGTGTTCTTTCAAGTGCCTATCATCATATAAATAGTTAATCATCACTAATTCATCATCATATCATTATAACCCAAAAACCCCCAATTCTTTCCATATGAACCCTAATTTCTCATAATCAAAATCAAAGGGTTCTAGGATGTTATTCACCATTCTTTACATTTAGTTTAGCTAGATTATCAACAATCTAACATCAATTTAACCCCATGCATCATAATTTTTGGATTTCACCCAAAACCCACCAAGAACACCATAAATGGTGGATTCAAGAGATGAAGGAGGAACTTACTTGATGTTAGGAAGGTATTGTGTGAATCAACACCTTAATCCCGAGCATGCAAGTCACCAATTTCGTTCTTAATCAATTTTCTCCTCTTTCTCCTTTCTCCTGAAAGCATCGACCCCCACTCCAACTCAAAATCTGAATTTTGACTTTATTTAAGTCAAATATGGCATATTTTCCATATTTTCAATTTCAGTCCCTCGACTTCCATTTCATCTATTTTCATGCCAAAACTAGACAAAAACTAACATAACCCCAAAATTAACTTGAAACCCACTTGTTTCAACTTATTTCTAAAATATTGTTTCCGCCATAATATTAAATTAAAATATTTATTTATTTGAAACGAAATCCTGATTTTTGGTTCGTTACAAATCACCTCCCCTTATTTGGGTTTCGTCCCCGAAACCCGACTTCACATAAAGAGGTTCAGATAATATTTGAGCATCTCCTCCTCGGTTTCCCAAGTCATTTCCGCTCCCTTTTTATGCTTCCACCTTACCAAAACTTGGCTAATCTCTTTATTAGGTAACCGCTTCACTTTTTTATCCAAGATCGCCACCGGTTCTTCAACATAATTCAACTTTTCATCCAATTCAATATCATCCAATGGAACAAAAGTAGACTCATCCACCAAACATTTTCGCAAATGAGACACATGAAACGTGTTATGAAGACTACTTAGTTCCTCCGGTAGCTTCAAACGATAAGCTACCGCACCCACCCTTGCTATCACCTTAAACGGTCCGATGAAATGTGGACTCAACTTCCCCCGCTTCCTAAACCGTATCACCCCTTTCTAAGGAGAGACTTTCAAAAGCACAAAGTCTCCCACTTGGAACTCAATCGCCCGCTTCCCATTATCCGCATAGGATTTTTGGCGATCTTGGGCCGCCTTTAAGCGTGCCCTTATTTGGTCAATACTACTAATAGTTTCCTTGACCACCTCTTTGCAACCAAGTTCCCATTGACCAATTTCACCCCAACACACGGGTGTTTGACATTTCCTCCCATACAACGCCTCAAAAGGCGGCATACCAGTGCTAGAATGGTAGCTATTGTTGTAAGAAAATTCCGCCAACTGTTAATGGTCATCCCAATTACCCCCAAAATCCAAAGCACACGCTCGTAACATATCCTAGATTGTTTGAATCGTTCGCTTGCTTTGACCATCCGTTTGTGGATGATAAGCGGTGCTAATATTCAATCTAGTCCCCATATTCTCATGGAATTTCTTCCAAAAAATGAGAAGTACTAAACCTCGTATCACGATCCGACACAATTGTCGTGACACTATTTCCTTCACATAGATTTCCGCCAATCTATCCGATTAGAACGTTTACTTTATAGGAAGGAAATGTGCACTCTTTGTCAACCAATCTACTACTACCTAAATTGCATCATAACTCTTTCGTGTCTTAGGTAGTTTAGTGATTAGATCCATGGTTATATTCTTCCATTTTCAAAGCGGTATTTCAAGCGGTTGAAGATTTTCATATGGCTTTTGGTGTTCCGCCTTTACCCTTAAGCATGTGAGACATCTTTCCACATACTTAACTATATCACGCCTCATACCCGGCCACCAAAAATGACACCTCAAATCATAAAACATTTTTGTGGCCCCCGGATGGATAGAATACTTGGATTTATGCGCCTCATCTAAAATAGTTGTGAAAACACTTGACAACCTAGGTATCCAAATTCTATCAAAGCATGTTTTTAACCCCGAACTATTCTCCCCAAGCTTGTCAACATAAGAAACCATCCGTCCCATCTTCAAATCCCCACCAAGTGCTAACACTTGAGCCTCCCAGATTTCATCAATAAGAGGGGATGAAATCGTCCTCTTGAATGACTTCACCTTAATTGGTGCATGACTCGTCTTCCGGCTAAGAGCATCCGCCACTACATTCGCTTTACTCGGATGATAAAGTATCTCACAATCATAGTCCTTGACCAATTCAAGACACCGCCTTTGCCTCATGTTAAGGTCCTTTTGGTCGAAGAAATATTTGAGACTTATGTGATCCGTATAGATCGTACACTTCGCCCCATATAAATAATGCCTCCAAATTTTGAGTGCGAAAACCACGGCCGCAAGCTCTAAATCGTGAGTAGGGTAATTCACCTCATGAGTCTTCAATTGCCTAGACGCGTAAGCAATCACTTCCCCCTCTGCATCAAAACACACCCCAACCCCGAATGCGAGGCATCTGAATACACAACAAAATCTTCGGTCCCGTCTGGCAAGGACAGAATAGGTGCCTTAGTCAACTTTTCCTTCAAGATTTGAAAGGCGGATTCTTGCTCGGAACCCTATACAAACTTAGTCTCTTTACGCGTCAACTTCGTCATCAGTAAAGCAATCCGAGAAAAGTTTTCAATAAACCGCCGATAATAACCTGCCAACCCCAAGAAACTTCTAATTTCCGAAGGCGTTTTCGGCGATGACCAATCTTTAACCGCCACTATATTGGATGGGTCGATAGTAATCCCTTTCTCATTAATCACATGACCCAAGAATTGGATTTCGCGCAACCAAAAGGAGCACTTGGAAAAATTAGCATAAAACTTCTCCCTTTGCAAGACTTCAAGGATTTCTCGAAGATGAAAGGCATGATCACCTTCACTCCGAGAATAGATGAGTAGGTCATCAATAAATACTATGATAGAACGGTCGAGGAATGGCCTACACACCCGGTTCATAAGATCCATGAAAACCACGGGCGCGTTGGTTAAACTGAAAGGCATAACCGTAAACTCATAGTGACCGTAACGAGTGTGGAAAGCCATCTTAGGAATGTCGTCTCCTTTCACTTTCAACTGATGATACCCGGACTTCAAATCAATTTTAGAGAACCATGACGCCAGTTGCAATTGGTCAAAGAGGTCATCAATCCGAGGTAACGGGTACCGATTCTTCACCGTCAACTTGTTCAACTCCCGATAATCCATACACATTCTCATGCTTCCGTCCTTCTTTTTAACGAAGAGAATGGGCGCACCCCAAGGCGAGACACTTGAGCATATGAAACCTTTATCAAGTAGTTCTTGCAATTGCTCCATTAGCTCTTTCATCTCCGTCGGTGCCAACCTATAAGGTGCTTTGGCTACCGGCTTAGCACCCGGTATCAAATCGATCCCAAACTCTACTTCCCTCTCCGGTGGAACCCCCGGTAACTCATTCGGAAACACATCCTCAAACTGATTTACAACCGGAACATCGCGAATTTCTTTCACTTTATCGATCACATCCGCAACACAAGCCATGTACGCCTTGCACCCACGCGCCATGTACTTTGTTGCCTTCACATAAGAACACAATCTTACTTTACCTTTATTTTCACCTTCAATGTAAATGGACTCACCCGACGGGGAGTCGAGTTGTATCGCCTTAGGTCCACATAGAATATTCGCTTTGTTCTTCGATAACCAATCCATACCCACTATTACATCAAAATCCCCTATGGTCATAGGAATTAAATCTATAAGGAACGTTTCACCCCCCGCCCTTAACTTGCAATTCCTATAAATATCAAATACTAGGAAACTCTTATAATTTGCGCCTCAATTTCTAAGGGTTCGTCTAACTTGCTACTTAGAAAAGAAGAATGCTTAACAAATTTCAAAGACACAAATGAATTACTAGCCCCCGAATCAAATAGAACTAGTGCAGGTAAGGAGTTAATCTTGAATGTACCTGACACCACATCCGAGTTATTCTTTGCCTCCTCCGCCGAGATGTGGAAAGCTATACCCTTTGGCTTTGGCATCTCAACCTTCCTTTCGCTTCCACCTTGTTGCTTCAACTTGGGGCAATCGGCCCTATTGTGCCCGGGCTTGTAACAATTGTAGCATATACGGATTTGGCTTGGACATTGATTAGCCATATGCCATGGCTTCCCACATTTATAACAATTTGACGTACCCTTCCTACACTCCCCAAAGTGCTCATTTCCACAAAACTTGTATCCCCGTGGAGAAAACTTGATAAACGGCTTCTTGCTAGGGCTCCCGCCCTTTATCTTCTTCACAACTTGTTCAACAATTTCACGCTTTCTCTTTTCACATCTTGCTTCTTGCCTCCTCAACTCCACCTCCCTTTCCCGACACCTGTTTATCAAATCTACAAGTGTGGTAAAAGAGGATGGAGATATGCTATCTCTGAACTCCACAGTCAACATAGCATAAAATCTGTCAATCTTCGCCTTCTCGGTCGACACCACGTCCGGACAGAACTTGGCGCGATCAAAGAAAGCCCCTGCCAATTCATCTATTGACTCAGTCGTTTGCCTCATGAGGAGGAACTCCTCAGCCATCCTGTCAACTGCGGCTTGTGGGCAATGGTATTTCAGAAAATTCGTCTTAAACTCCTCCCAAGTCATGGAGGTCATACCCAATTCACCCCTATCCTTTCGGAGATTCAATAACCATTACTTTGCCCTTCCGGTCAACAGTGGCACACTGAACATCACCCTGTCCTCGGTCTTACACTTAGTCGTTTCAAAATTCGTTTCCATATCCACCACCCACCTGTGGCTAAGGATCGGGTCCACTTGCCCGTTATACTCCTTGGGCTTGATTACCATAAACTCTTTAAGAGTACAACCTTATGGTTCCTTCTCCTTCTCCTTCAAAAACTCTTCGAAAGTGAGTTTAATAGCCCCTCTCATTTCTTCCATTAACAGAGTTGTGGCTTGCTCAAAAGCCTTGGCCATTTCTTCCTTTATCGCTTCATGGATTCTTGGATCCAACGGCTCTTCATTCGCATCTATCATCTCTTAGCTGAGAATTTAGAATAAAACACCTTAATACCCTTATACTTTCAATACCTTAGATAACCATCTTACATTTACCCTTATATGTATTAAGTATATATATATAATCACCTTCACCTAATCCTTGCAAATGTTCATTGTTAAATGGTTATCATAAGGACGCTTGCACATATTGTCTTATTAATCACATTGGCCAGACATGTTTAATAATACAATATGCCCAATTGTAATTATCATATCTATACAACAAATCACAAGGCAAGTTTCGGCGCACACAATCACTTGTCATTCATACTTACATATACATATACACCATATGAAACAACATTAATCATAACATTACTAACCTTTTACTTCCGAAAGCTCCGAGTCTTAGTCAAGTCCTTCTTAGATTCTCGTATCATTTCCCCCATATCAAGAGCATTCGGTTTGAGTTTGGTGCCACTCACACCAAATCCTTCTAACCATTGCTCTGATACTAAGTTGTAACACTCTAGTTTTAAACTAAACAATTACACACACGGAAGCATTTGGCCCAAAATTTTTATTTATTTATTTATTATTTCTTCGTGTGTCGCGAAAATCGGGGCCCCTCCCTTCGCGTGGCGCGAGGGATTCCAAAGAGGCAAATCCGGGAAACCTTCGCGAAGACCAGGACCTGGTTTTTCGTGTGGCGCGAAAATCACTTTTTCACAGAAAGTTTCTGGACCTGCAGTTTTCAACACTTAATCAATTTTTTTCCAACTTTTTTTTTCCATCTTGACATAAAAATTCTCCCAACACTTGGGTTTGGGTTAAAACTTTCAAAACACCAACTTTACACCAAAAAGAACACAAATTCAAGTATTGGTTTACACCCATAATATAAACTTAATTACAAACCAAAACCAACATGTACGCATACGAGAATCCCGCCAATGCCTTGGACTTGACTTTGACTACATCGGAGCTTTTCCTACATAACACCACATATATCACCATTAGTAATTAAGATAAAACATAACAAACAAGTAAAATTCTTCTTGTTTCACCCATTCGCCCATTTGACCCGTTTCCACCCAATTTGTCAATAGACTGCATATCATTTGCATATCACCTACAAGTTTTGTTCTTTTCATTTTATATTCATGATTAACACATTTCCATTTCCATTATGGCACATAGGCCATTACTTTATCACCATATTTCCATTATGATTCTTAGATCATTACTTTATATCCACATATCCATTATGGTAGTTAGACCATAACTCCATATCCACATATCCATTATAATATTAATACTATAACTACATTCATTCACTTATTCGTACACCTCTATACACATTCATACCACATAACACATTATGCATACAACATTGCATATAACACCATTTATCATCAATTACTAAGTAAATGCAAAAACACTTACCTTGTGGATTTGAAGGTCCCGATTCTGCTTCACGTTTTGCAATTTGATTACCTAAACACATTCATCTAGTTTAGTAATCCATCATACACCAAAATCACATTTTAATTGGGTTCACAACCCAATTTCCTTTTTCCAACCCAAACTGACCCGTTTGGGTTATACTCATATCCAAACACCCTCTTTCACCCCAAACTCACCTACTTGAGTTTCATTACCATTTCCTTAACACTAATTTTTCATTTCATCATTATCATTAGGTTAATTTGGTGTTCTTTCAAGTGCCTAACATTATATAAACACTTAATTATCACTAATTAATCATCCTATCATCATAAACCAAAAACCTCCTAATTCTTTTCATATGAACCCTAATTTCTCATAATCAAAATCAAAGGGTTCTAGGATGTTATTCACCATTCTTTACCTTTAGTTTAGCTAGATTATCAACAATCTAACATCAATTTAACCCCATGCATCATAATTTTCGGATTTCACCCAAAACCCACCAAGAACACCATAAATGGTGGATTCAAGAGATGAAGGAGGAACTTACTTGATGTTAGGAAGGTATTGTGTGAATCAACACCTTAATCCCGAGCATGCAAGTCACCAATTTCGTTCCTGATCAATTTTCTCCTGTTTCTCCTTTCTCTTGAAAGCATCGACCCCCACTCCAACTCAAAATCTGAATTTTGACTTCATTTAAGTCAAATATGACAGATTTGCCATATTTGCAATTTCAGTCACTCAACTTCCATTTCATCAATTTTCATGCCAAAACTAGACAAAAACTAACATAACCGCAAAATTAACTTGAAACCCACTTGTTTCAACTTATTTCTAAAATATTATTTCCGCCATAATATCAAATAGAAATATTTATTTATTTGAAACGAAACCCGGATTTTTGGTTCGTTACAGGTTTTTAAATGTTGAGTGAGAAATGACGAAAATACCCCTCACTTAAGGGGGCACGTGAGGGGGAAATAACGGCAGATTATATGGACGTTAGGGCCAGGGATGGAAACTGTTAAGAAATGTAACGTCATAGACTCATACTGTTAAGGGGGGACTGAACCTGTTAATAGTAACAAACCTCAAGGACAAAAACTGCAGTTTACTCAAATTGATATTAACCAAAATCGTTGATATTGGCATTAGGCGGGAAAACCAAAAAAATGAGGCCCTCATGTGTTGACACGTGTCCCCCGTGTTTTTCTTTTATTATATAGTATAGATTCATGTTAATCTTGTTTTAATCTTCTATGTAGTACGTGTTGGGACTTAAGATATGGATATTCTTATTATGTCGCATTAAGAAGCGAACCATATTATAAGTATTGAACGTGTTAAGGTTACCATATGAAATTAGGACTGTTCATAAAATACTATAAAAAACATGGTCGTTTTTGTTCACGAAACACAAATACAGTATTACAAACCAAGAAAGCGTAAGTACTTACTTGGATGTCTCACTTCGAGTAAGTAAGTTAATAAAAGTGGATTCAACTGATTAGAAACGATTGTGTACTTGTTTGTTTTGGGATTGAAAGAAATGTTTGTATCATAAAGCTTATGTACTTATAGACAATAACACTATTAACTTAATTTGGAAATTAGTTAATGAAATAGCTATAATTATGATGGAATCATTATAAATTACTATAATTTACATGTAATATGTATGGAAGTAATTCAAATTCAAATTTGTGTTTGACTTGCAAATTAATTTAAACTAGAAATGTTAGACCCGCGCTTCGCGTCGGGAAGCGGACCTTAAACGGTTGAGGTGGTGACATTAACGTCGCTAGGCAGAAAAAAACTAAACGTGGTTAAATAAATTTTGCCCCGCGCTCTACGGCGAGAAGCGGGCCTTAAACGGTTGAGGCGGTGACATTGGTAAGCATAAAAAGAAATGTGGTCGAATACATAAAACAAACGTATGAATTTACGTCGACTCGGTTATGGAGATCAAAATATGGATAAAAGACAGTTATATAATGGTATCGATGTTTTTCAGTCGGCGTCGGTCTCATTCTTCACGGTACCAGCACGTCACGATACCTAAAAAATACTTTGTTTTGAATACGACTCTATTTTAACAAAATTTATACCGGGACGTTAAGAAAAAAATTAAACAAACAAACGAAAATTATTAAGGAAAAATAAGATTATATACAATACAGGGGGTAAACTTAAAACTTTAAAAACTTGAGGGGTTCAAAGTGATATTTTGCAAAATTTAGGGGCCATTTGTGTCATTTATCAAAGTAGAGGGTTAAAATTGTCGATGACATTTGCTACCGACACTTGCATTTAAGTATTAGTGTAATTTATCGTTAATTTAGGAAGTTAATAAAAATTGGTATCAACCAAAATCGTTGACATGGGGCATTAGGCAGGAAAACCAAAAAAATAAGGCCCTCATGTGTTGACACGTGTCCCCTATAGTTTTTTTATTGTATGGTATAGATTTTAATCTAAATTAGCGAAATTGCGTCATGTCCAACGTTGATAAAAATTGATTTGTTTGGGGTATAATAGTTTCAGCCAAGTTTTGAAAGACTTCACTTTTATGCAAAAACTTCAAGTTAACTGTTGCTTGCGGGCCAGGCTGCGCTGAAGACGGAAGCAGGCAAAGTTGCTAAACATGAGAAAGCTTGTTTAGAGAATCAACACGTGTTTATCCCTTTGGCCTTTAATACATTTGGTTTCCTAGCCCTGGATGCTATGGAATTACTGAACAGGGTTCAGCGGGTCTTACTAATTTTTCGGCCCCTAAGACCCAAAAATTTGTTTTTAGTATGATTAGTCTTGCTATCCAAAAGGGGGCTGTGGTACAACTTGTTGCCCGTTTGCTTGCCACTTTATTGTAATCATCTTTTTCATTTCGTAAGTCGTATGGTTCAGTCGGTGAAAAAAAAATATGCTAAAACTTCAACATTAATTAATAGCAAAAACACAAATTTCACAGCTTATTACCTTTATAAATTTTCTTTAAGTTGTGGTGCAAAAGTTTATAAAATCCTACATATACTCAATGATGTAATTGTCATTTCCGGCCTTCTCGGATGATGTTATATTAATAAAACGGTGTTTGCTATCCAGATTTGTCTATTTCGTAAACTTTCAATTATGAAATGTTGAGACATGTAACATGGGGAATGAGAAGCACATGAAACATTCCAAGTGTGTCCGAAAGGAGTTGATAAATACAAGCCTTGAATAATACGGAAAAATTACCAAAGTTGTGAAATTTCTATTGTTTTTATCATAGAAAATGGGACAAGTCGAGTTTGAGAATGTTAAAGCTTATTTGGAAGATTCAATATTAGAAAATTAGGGATATGCGACCATTTTAGTAGTAAAACCGTCATAAATCCGTCACAAATTGTCTTTTTTTGACAAAAAAAAAATTGCGACAAGGGGTGTTAACCTTTGTGGGTAATCCCATTTTGCAACCGCTTTGTGATTGAGGGTTATTTTGCGACGGATTTGCAATTGCCACATTTGTGACGACCTATTGGCGACCGGTTTGCGACCCCTTTACATATAACTTTTTTTTTTAAACTCAATCAAATTTTATGAATTTTGGATAGGTATTATTATCTAAATACTTATCCAAAATTCACAAACTTGTTCGAATTAACAACGTATTTAAATTATACCAACATAAAGTATAAAATAAGAAGTAAGGAATAAATTAATATACAATGTAAATACATTAATTATATTCCCTAAAAGGTAAATAAATGAAAAAAATGAGTAATCTATACTATATAATAAATAAAAATCATTTATGTGTCTTCATCTCTTCTCATCATTTTTTTCTCGCCTATATCTCTTATTAAATACACCTCTCTTTTTTAATAATGATTTATATTTAAAGAAAAATATTAATTATACTAATAAAACATATTTATTTTAAATTATCTCTTATTTTAAGAAACTTTGAAATTTAATTATGTAACTTTTGTTTTTAACTAAATAGTGAAATAAGTCAAATTATATTAAATAAAATTAATGTATTCAAACCGTGTAATATACGGGTTTTTAAAGATATAAACTTTTTATTACTAAGTATATAACATTACATTTTATCAACCCGTGTAATACATAGGTTTTTTAAAATACAATTTTTTTATTACTAACACGGGTTTTTTAAAATACAATTTTTTTATTACTAAATATATAATATTATATTTTATTAACACGTGTAATACACGTGATTTTAACCTAGTACTATATATATGCAAATAATATTTCCACAAGAATCAATAAATCAAAGTGGTCTTAATCAATAAGGAAAAAACTTCCAAAGTGATGTAGTTTTTATTCCTTATACAAGAATCAACAAACTTAAGTCTTGAATGTCATAATTAATATGGAAAAAGTTCCCAAAGTGATGGAATTTGTATTGCTTTCGGCATACAAAATGGGACAGGTTGAGTTTGTGAATATAAATGCTATCTATTAGATGCTATAACACACCAATGATCTTCAGCCTAAGTGGTTGAGGTGAGATATCCAATACTTTATTAAAATTGGGAGGTGTTGTGTTCAAGTCCCACTTGTGATAAAAAAGAGGTTCCATGTTGGCCGGGTGGTTTTCTCACCTATTGTAGGTTTCCTCCTGAGACTGGTGGAGATGATTGGGTGGGCTAATGGCCCGTCAGTGATCCAAATTGTTGTTCAAAAAAAGATGCTATAACACTAGCTTAGTTTAGTGACAAAGGTGTATACCTAATAATTCATTAAAATAAAAAGGTCTTGGGTTTAAGTCTCACATGTGATAAAAAAAGGGGTCCAGGTTGGGCCAGTGGATTTTCTCACATTTGGTGGGTTTTCTCCTGAGTGAGGTGAAGATGGTCGGGTGGGCAAGTTGCCCGTTAGTGATCCAAATTGTCGTTAAAAAAAAAGATGCTATAACACTTAAAAAAATTGGGTATTTGCGCACGTAATTTCGGTCGTAGATCAATAGAAAATACATTTTTTCAAAAAAAAAAAAAACCTTTGTGACCATGGCAAAAACTTTTGATGTACACAAGAGCTTATTTAAATGGTTTAATCAAGAATACAATTTTAATCAAATGTATGAATGAATGATTCAGTCGGTAAGCATAAAGCTTCCAATTCTTTTATTGAAAAAAAAAACCCCTAAACTAAACAATTTCATCCTTATTTAAACTAAACAAAATATAAACGAGAAAATTAAATAACATTATTTAAAATTCATATAAAAGAAATAAATAAAAGATAATGGTGATCTTGAGTCATCTGATTCCCTTGCTCCTCCACCATCGGATCCACGGACCCGAACCGGTCTCACATTGCACAACCGAACTGATAACTTGATCAAACGTCCTAGTTACCCCATCCTTAAGCCCCTTACCGAATAACCCCAGATCAACTCGTGGATGCTCTTGCATCATAACCGCTGGGTTA
Organism: Smallanthus sonchifolius; assembly: GCA_023525975.1. Lineage (NCBI taxonomy): Eukaryota > Viridiplantae > Streptophyta > Magnoliopsida > Asterales > Asteraceae > Smallanthus > Smallanthus sonchifolius. The sequence continues at coordinate 16,491,352 of CM042018.1, read as the reverse complement.
AGAAAAGACTCAACCTCGAGTCTTATATAGCTCAACAGCAAGGCCAAGACACATTGGATTCCCCGAGAATACCAAGCCCAATAAGATTAATACCGTCGAAACCCGAAATCCCACTCAACCCACCAGAGCATAATCCCAGGCCCAGCCACGACCTCTCCCTCACGAGACCAGCTGTAATCCCTACAACCCAAAACACAGTCATCATCAGGCCCTTGCAAACACACGGCCCAAGCGTCCCTGTCTGGATCCCCGACGCTCCCACCCCATACAGTTCCTTCCATCCGTTTTACCGGGACAAGCGATCCCGATAAGGCAATGATCAATACTTGATCAATGTTCTTTTCAAGATTAATGCCAAGCTTGGAGGACCACCAAATCTATCTTTTTGTTTTATTTATCCATTGCTAAAGCACCATCACCAGTCGTAGCTTACATGCATCCCCGCTGCTGACTTGGAAGGACACATAGTTGCCGTTGTACATGGACTCAACTAAACAAGTTCTGTTTACAAATTTAGCACACAAAAATCTGTTGGTTTCATCAGCTCCGGCAAACTTAACTCCGGCGAACTTATTTAGTTCGCTTATTATTTGAGTTTTAAGTTCGCTAGTTTAGTTCAGTTTCTGTTAGTCTGTTACAAATTTAGTTTGTTAGTTTCAATTCAGTTCTTCTATTTAATCCTTTCTTGTATTCATTTTTACACTTGAATGAGAATCTCCTTTCACTTTCATATAATTCTACATGGTATCAGAGCACAAAGGCTCTTCGATGATCATCATCCTCATCGTTCCGCATCATCATCGTCATCATTCCGTTCATCTTCCGCATCACCGATTCTCATTCCATTTGATCACAGAAATGAATCCTTACATCTAATCCATGGCTTTGTGATCATCTTATCATTCTCTTCATCCTTTCATCAATTGTTATTGCAATTGATTTCATTCGATTCAATTGAATCGAATTTCACCTCATTCGGCCCTAATCGGATCGAATTTCACCTCATTCATTCCTAATCGGATTGAATTTCATCATTTTCGATCTTCATTGATCGATTTCACTCATAATTGAATGCCTTTTGATTCTGTTTCTTCAAATTTTGTTAGTCTCTGTTTTTCGTCATTTTCCGGCAACCTTATTCCGGCAACTCCGGCTCACTTTATCTTGCTCCAGTTCTTAGTTTCGTTTCACATATCATCATTTTCCTCCTTCACATTTCCAGTTCAAGCTTTTCCTTCTTCACGATTAGTTTCACAGTCCACGTTTCATTTTTCTGGCGAAGATGCTTCTGTCCGGCGACGTTCAAGTTATTAGTTTCCAGGCTTATCCAGTCCGACGAAGATGCTCCGGTGATCAAGTTTTCAAGGTAAATAACTAGTATCGTTTCAATCCTAAATGACTTATCATACCGACGTTTGCATAATTCTTTTAAGGTAAATAAAATATAAACAAATAAAATCCAGTATAGGGTTTGTAACATATTATCCGACTGGTCCATTTTATTATTATTATAAATTCTTTTTACATAGTTTATTTAGTTTTAAGTAATATAACTTAAATTCAATTAAATTCACAACATATAACTTACGAGAGTGAGTTGTTTATTATTAATCATGAAGTTAATTCTTATTAACCACACCATAACGTTCACAAATATTATGAATAAAATATCATTAAATTTATGTTTCTTTAGTTTGTGGTCAACGGTTTTGCTAATTCTCATTTTATCTTATTCATAATAATCATAATTATTAAAATCGTTGTTATTTTAATACTATTTTAAAAAAAAGATAATTGAGTGATTACATTTCATCCCCTGTTAATCTTTTTTTGATAATAACTATTTCATCCTCAAATATGAGTTAAAGTATAATAACCGACTCTAAAAAAAAACTTTTTCAATTAAGTTTTATATAATAGCGGGGATGTTCAAAAGTTCGTAACAAAGTTTATATTGTTCATATAATGTTTGTGGAATACAATCTATGGGCTAATTTTGAAGGTGTGGCATGTGGTTGCATTCAATATATATAATTTCATGAATTATAACGGATTGTTTTTCGTAGTTGATATTGGTAAATTTATGATAAAATATTTATTAGACATGTTATTGTTACGCATTGATATTGTTACTGCTTACAAGACAATTAATTTAATACAATACACATATTATGAAATGTAGTTAGTAGCAATAATTTAGCTAGTTTTCTCTAGCTTAAACAAACTACTTTTATGTTTGTTAGTTTGTTAAGTAAATAAATAGATGATGAAACATAGGTTTTAAGTAATTGTTTATTTTATTATTTGAAGTCTAAAGTTGAGGTTAAACACATTAAGAAAAACTTTAACTCTCTTCAACTTTTAAGTCAATTTTTTACTTCATGATTCTTATGATTTTTCATCATCATAAGTTCCTTGACTCAGACTAAAAATTCTGAGGAAGAATGACCATTTTAATAATCCGAAATGACTTTCACCAAGTCAAATGTCCAAATAACAGATTACACACAAACTCATATATAATAAACTCACAGAATTTGTAGTTTAATTTTACTTTACGAGAACTTGAAGTTCTCTTAAAGTATACAAAGACTCATTTGTAACTATAATGAATTATTTATTATTGGCACATTGTCGAATCGTTCCATAACTCGAGTTTGTCGCTCTCAACACTCCTGACAACACAAATCTTAACTTGTTTCGGGGTCTCAAAGATAGGTTTAACCTTAAGAGGTTGGTCATCCACCCAAAAGTTCTTTATGTTTTTCTCCAACCATGATTAAAAGATTTTAAGTCAAACAACTCCGCTTTTATCCACATTACGTGAAGAGAGCATTGCTAATATTAACATGCTTGAAAATACGTTCTCCAAGTTCCACACTTTTAACCTGTTCCTGTCGTAGCAATTCCAAGAACGTGGCTTCACAAAATACTCGAAGATCAAATAAATGTTTTTTTTTGTCGTGGAGCAAAATAAGACCCTCCTGCTTTAAAACCACTGGACTCGGCCAAACTTTGCTAACCTATTACCTAAAGCGAACGTGGCTACCATTGAGGGCAGTTGGAGGAGAAATAGAGGTCATGGCCCAAACAAAGGCCGCAACCATGGACAGAAAAACTCATAGACATGGAAGGTTCATAAAAAAAATCAAATAAAAGAGAAAAGAGGTAGAAATAAACCTCACTGAGGCCATCCTTGAAGCTTCGTTATAAACTCTTCATTTAGATATTGTTGTTTAGCCATCACCAATGAAAACCCGGTAAATAACAATTTTGTAACCTTTCGAATGCTCCGGAAGAGCATGGTTATCTTACCTACCAGGCACCAAAATTATGCCATAATACTCTAGTAGAGTTACTGATGTGTGTCGTGATAAGTATATAAAATATATATAAATATATATTTGTTATAGAAATGGTTTCACGAGATCAGGTTTTAAATTTATAAAATGATAAATACTCAAACTTAAAACACACACAATAGGCAAGTGTATCTATCGCAGCGTAATATAGTTTAGGTAAGAACCAAGTATATCGAACCAATAGACACGGTCGAGTTCCAATACTCAACTTTTGTTATCGTTTAGCCGGTTTAATTAATGAGTGAGTTTTGTGTGCTTATGAAGTAGAAAAGTAAATGACAGAAAAATAAATGACGGTAAAGTAAATGACAGAAAAGTAAAAACGTGCGTGAAGTGTGTAACAGAAATGTAATGAACAAAATAGTAAATAGCAGGAAAGTAAATATCTCGGAAATGATCAGGTCACGAAGAATATTGCTTTGGGCTTTGAATCCGCTTGGTACGTGATAATGTTAAGTTGACTAATCCAGTGATATGACTACTACAAACTTGTGACCCGGGTCACCGCTAGAGCCTCATCTTCACGACATTTGATTCATGAATTAAAATCTTTAAAAGATAGTAGTGCCTCCCGTTAAGGACAACAGTTACCCTCAACCCTTCGAATGGTCATCTCCGGGTTGGTTTAAGACATCGAACGTAAATGTTTTGTATTAGAGTTAAATAGGTGATTATATTTTGTTCACCGGGAGGCGGTGTAACAATGGGACCAAGTATAAAGACGTACCATTCCCAACATGAGTTTACCAAACATGAGTTCACCGATTCTTGGTCGCATAATAAGTTCGTATAAAGACGTACGACTTTAATAGTGTTGACCAAGCCTTGGCTTATCAATCTCTACTTGTATAAAGACGTACAAGTTTCAAAATAAGTTTGATTAAAAAGGTTTTACGATCTTACACTTTAAAATCAAGAACACTCACAAATATAAAGACGGATTTAGATAATAATAAAAGCCCACCAAATGGTGGTTTTAAGGACGAATAATTAAAGACATAAACACATTAGTAGATTAATACGTCAAACATTAACATGCACCAAACTTCATCTTCACCCTAGCAATACAAAGGGTTTAGCCACGAATGACCATACTAGCTAGCGTAACACTGAGTTTCGTAGGCTCCCCTATTGCGAAACAAGGAGGAAGAGCCCCTCTACTCTCTACTTTAACTACGAAATAAGCTCTCTCTGGTGTGTTTTTGAGGTACGGATGGGTGTATGGAATGAAGATATCAAGCCATCTATTTATAGGCCTCAAAATGAGCAATGCACGGTCGTGCATTGGATTGCACGGGCGTGCAAACACCTCGGGAATCAAACAGGGTACAAAGGACAGTGTACCGGGGCCTTGGGGAGCAAGACAAGGTTTGCACGGCCGTGCATGACATTGCATGACCGTGCAATGCCCTGCCAGCTCCCTAGCTTTGTCTTTTAGCTGCTGGTTGACTTGTGTTGACCTGGTTTGACTTCTTGGGGGTCAATGCTCAGGTTTGATCTTCCGAAAGCTTGATTTCTTCATGTTTTAGGCTGGTTTTTGCTCTGTTTATCTTGAGATACCGAATAACCTGCAATTGTGAAATATTAACGCTTTAAGTATCAATTGCAAGGCTTTTAATCAATTAGTACCATAATATGTGGATTATTATGCATGCAAAACATGTATAATCTAGGGCATATCATAACACCACATTTAAACTTTTCTTGTCCTCGAGCAAACTCATGCATGATCATACCCATAACTAAAAACTTTACAAAGGTAATGGAGCCCCAAGTAGTTGGGAGCTCCAGGATAACTCTTGAGTTGCTTATTCTATTTTTGTGTTTTTCTATGATGAATTCATGACAAGCCTACTAGAACTTCAATTATGAATAAACTTCCACTCCTCACAATTTTCACTCAACTCTAGGGTTATATATGTATGGATAATGTAAGTTAAGTGAAACACTCAAGTTTGAATCGAATTATGCAATGGTTATAAGCTTGTATGCAAATCAAGTCTCCACCAATTAACTAAGTAGTATGCATGAATCAAGAGGACTTCTAAAAGGGTTGTAATGTGGCTAAAATAAAATAAAGGGTGAAAATGAAAATCTTTTTGGATTTTTAGGGATTTAAAGGGTTTGAAAGGCTGCAGCTATCATGAAACACACAACTATGGCTTCCTGGCTTAAAATAGAAAATACTTAGCAGACCCTCTATAGTACTCAGATCATGAGGGTATAACTAATCTGAGGGCTCGTTTATGGTCATATTTCCAAGACCAAGATCTCTAATCAGTGCCAACTCTTTCCTTATTGCGTAGTACACATTACTGCCTCTTCATATGGTTCTTTCGGCTTGTAGCCTAACAACTCCTACTTTGATCAGATGCGTATACTCACTTTGGGAATAAGTTTGATTCTTGCTACATTTTCCATCGTGGCTCCAGTTGCCACACTTCACACATTTTTCGTATCTTTTGGCAGCACTTTTTGACAAGCCGCAGAATGGTGGCAGTTGTTCTTGCTTGCGCCACCGTTTTCTTACATCACTAGTCGCTTTGAAAATCTTCTCTCGGAGTTCGGATGGTAATTCAGGCTTTGCGAAATGAATACAAGAAAGCAAATTGAAATCAAAAGAAGGTAAAAGACCAACTTCTCTCTTTCTTTTTCTTTTCTCCTTTTTCTATTTTTTTCTTTTTGTATCAAGACAAATTCTTCAATAATTTTTTTTCATCAATTTCCCTGAAATAATGTTTCCATAAATTCCTTGCAGATAGTTCGTCTGTTTCTTCCTAATACATCCACCTTCTTGTATATTCCAATTCTTTTGAGTAAAACAGATTCTTTCCAAAGTTGCCTCAATGGTAATAACTTGAAATAACGAAATAGGATAATTTTTCCATTTCGAAGACGGTTAGCCAATAACCGGTGTTTACGAAAAGTTGGTTTTGTGATAAATGTGGGTAGTAGAAAAGAAAGGCTAAGCCTCAGAGGGCTATTTAGGTGGATAATATTTTTGGGGTTCTTAGTTTTAAGGATAAGGGTGATAAATTCCTAGGTGCCTCAATCACTTTCATACTTCTACTAGTTTATGGTCTTGATATGTATAAGTCACACAAGTTCTAATTATGCAAAAATTCAATCGAGAAACACTCAATATACCAAACGAAGGAGCATGCGAAAAATAATGATAATAATGCTCGTGAAAAGGCTCTGATTATTCTCACATGGAAACGGATGGAATAGGGTATAGTGATTTGTTATGCATAATATCCATTTGTTTCTACTTGCCATGCATTACTTTTATTTAATTAGGTGTGAACTCAAAGAGGTTTTAGGGTCAAAAATCTTTTTGAAAAATTTTCAGGTTTTATAAAAGGTAGGTTTTTATAATATTTTAGTCAAATGGGTAGAAAATCATGAGTTAAAATTTTATTGATTTGAGGTTACAAGTAGTCCTGAATCTCTAATTCCCCACCCTACACTTAAAATTGTGCATTGCCCTCAATGTACAAATACATGTAATGAAATGTTATGCAGCAATTTAAATGCATAAAGTTTTAAGGGAAAAGAAACTGATACTACCCCGGTTAATTCGGTGTATAAACCAAGGCCAAAACTTATTGCTGCTGTCAGGCTGTGTCTATCAGCTGCTTGTCAACATGTTGCTTCAAAGACTTCATCGAATTTCAAAGAAATTTGATGCGGTTTTTGATTCCTCAGGTTGTGGAGATGGAATGTGATTCCTCAAAGAAGTAGAGAGACTATCTGGTGATGTTATTCTTCCTGACACACAAAGGAAGACATAAAAGCATATAAGAAAAATAAAAGGTAGTAGTTAAGCTACTAAGGTCCTAGTATCGAGAAGGCATACCTGGGGCTGAAGTAAAAGAAACTTAAATTTGGAAAAACCAAACCTGAGATCCATGCTTTTTGCCGTATGCACCAACTTCTCAATTTATTCATGATCATCGGGTTGCCTCCCGGAAGTGCCATGTTTATTTAAGGGTCGTTGGCCAGACCTGTACGTGTTTTATCAGTCTTACTCTTCTAGTGGAACCTCGTCCACTACTTGATCAATTGGTCCTTCGAGGTAACGCTTCACTCGATAACCGTTAACTTTGAAGGTTGTTTCGTCTATTTGTTCAAGTTCCAATGTTCCATAAGGGAATATTTTTTGAATTATGTATGGTCCCGTCCACTTGGATCTCAATTTCCCTGGAAATAGTTGCAATCTTGAATTATAAAGTAAGACTTTTTCTCCTTATTGGAATTCCCCCTTCCATAGCTTTTTATCATGAAGTTTCTTTGCCCTATCCTTGTATATTCCTGAGTTCATATATGTCTGATTTCGTAGTTCTTCCAATTCATGAACTTATAGAAGGCGGTGCTCTCCTGCACCGGATAGATCTAGGTTAACTGCCATAAGCGCCTAGTATGCATTATGCTCAATTTCTATTGGGAGGTGACATGCCTTTCCATAAACCATTCGGTAAGGAGTGGTTCCGATAGGTGTTTTGTAAGACGTGGGTAGAGCCCATAATGGATCTTCTAGTTTATCAGACCACTCTTTCCTATTCGGACTCACAACTTTTTCCGAGATACGCTTAATTGCTCTGTTTGTAACTTCCACTTGTCCATTTGCTTGGGATGGTAAGGTGTGGATAGCTTATGGGTACAACCATATCGTTTAAGCGTCTTTTCCAATTGTGAATTACAGAAGTGTGTTCCTCTATCACTGATTAAAGCTTTTGGTGTACCGAACCGTGTGAACAGTCTTTTGAGAAACCGGATGATGACTCTTGTGTCATTGGTTCGTAATGCTTGTGCTTCAACCCATTTTGACACGTAGTCTACTGCTACCCGGGAGACGGGGGGGAATTGCCCAACAAAGTCGATCCCCCATACGTCGAATATTTCACAAACTTGGATGCTTGTTTGAGGCATTTCGTCACGCTTTGAAACACTTCCTGTCCTCTGAAAAGAGTCGCATGTGCTTATAAGCTTATGAGCGTCCTTGAAAACAGTCGGCCAAAAGAATCCGACCTTAAATACTTTCCTTGCAGTGTAATTGGCTCCATGATGCCCTCATGTCGGCCCTTCGTGACATTGTCATAGTATCTCATGTGCCTCCTTCCCGTGCACACATCACCGAACTATTTAATCCGTACAAACACAAAATAGATATGGATCTTCCCAAAAGTAGTGCTTGACATCTGCGAAGAATTTCTTTCTTTCTTGAAATGTTACTCCTTTCACTAGTTCTTCGCTTGCTAGGAAGTTTGCGATGTCTTCAAACCATGGGTATTCATTGATATCTTGTACGTGTAGTATGTACTCGTGAGGGAAACTATCGTTTATATAAACCTTTTGATTCTCTTGAGTGGTTTCAAGTCGAGATAAATGATCTGCTGTGAAATTCTCTGCTCCTTTTTTATCTTTTATTTCGATGTCAAATTCTTGTAGTAGGAGGATCCATCTAATTAACCTTCACATCGTGCTAGCATCTTTTCTAAGTTTTGAAGACAATGGTCGAAGGATTTTCCAAAAACTGAGAAGTCATCCATGAATACTTCCATTGATTCTTCTATCATATAAAGAAATATAGCAATCATGCATCGCTGGAATGTAGCAGGTGCATTGCATAGTCCAAATGGCATACGCCTATAAGCAAAGGTGCCATAGGGACATGTAAATGTAGTCTTCTCCTGATCTTCGGGGGCGATAGGGATTTGAAAGTACCCCGAGAATCCATCGAGAAAGCAATAGAACATATTACCGGATAGCCGCTCCAACATTTGATCAATGAAGGGTAGTGGAAAATCGTATTTTCGGGTAGCTTCGTTCAACTTGCGATAATCAATACATACTCGCCATCCAGTGACTGTGCGGGTTGGTATTAGCTCATTTTTCTCGTTTTGTGATTACTATTATACCTCCCTTATTTGGTACGACTTGAACTGGACTATCCCATGCTGAATCTGAAATGGGGTAGATAACCCCTGCGTCTAGCAGTTTGATAACCTCATTCTTCACTACCTCTTGCATTTTGGGGTTCAATCGTCTTTGGTGCTGCACACTTGTCATGTAATTATCTTCCATAAGTATCTTATGAGTGCAGAATGAGGGGCTAATTCCCTTAAGATACATTAGCTTCCACGCGATAGCTTTCTTGTGCTTCTTCAAAACTTGTAGTAGTTTTTCGCTCTCGCCGTTTTCCAACCTGGAGGAGATAATAACCGGAAACTTGGATTCTTCATCTAGGAAGGCATATGATAGATCAGGCGGAAGTTCCTTTAGCTCAAGAGGGTGTTTGGGAGTGTGGTGGGAAAGTTCTTATTGACTTATTGGCTTTTTCAAAAAGCCGATAAGTCAAAAAAATTAGCACTTTTTTTTAAAGCCAATAAGTCAATAAGCCATTCTCAAAAGCCAAGAAATCCTGGCTTTTAGAAATGACTTATTGACTTATTAGTTTTTCAGAAAGCCAATAAGTCATTTCCAAAAGCACATCCAAACACCCCCCAAGTGTAGGTGGTTCCTCGATAGAGGGTTTTGCCATCTCACTCTCATCTCTATCTTCCAATTCCTCAATGCCTATTGTTTCCTCATTATGATTAGTGTGTTTTATCATAAACCCTTCACAAACTAAATATTCCTCTTGTTCCTCGGCTGGCCATTCTTCTTCTTTTCCCAAGACGTCATGTATGTAGTAGCCTACTAGGTAGTCGAAATCGTCAAAAAGAAAGGCTAGATCGTCATGACTACTTGGTCGCTGCATGGCTTTCTTAAGATCGAATGTGATTCGTTCTTGTTGAATGCTTAATGCCAGTCTTCCTCCCCAAACGTCAATAAGGGCAAGGGCTGTATTGAGAAATGGTCTTCCAAGAATAAGAGGGTATCGTGTTCCTCCTTTTATGTCGACCACCACAAAATCCATAGGGAAGACAAATTCATTAATCTTTATAAGCACATCTTCAGCAATCCCCTTTGGGTAGCGAACCGTCCTATTGGTTAGGCTTAGTTCTAATTTTGTGGGTTGGAGTTTCTTGAGATTCCTTTTGTTAAATATAGCGCCACGTAAAATATTTACGCTGATATGTAGGTCAGTAATATCATTACCTTGGATTGAATCACTTATAAGACATGAGATCATAAATTGGTCGGGAGGTTTTCTTCCTCTCATAATGGCTGAGCATTATTTGTTTAATGTGATTTTTGGCTGCTCTTCCATTTTTTCTCGGTTAGTCAGCATATCCTTGAGAAACTTTGAATGAGCTGGCATCTTATAGAGGAACAACTCGTAAGGTAGATTTAACTGAATTTGATTTAATAAAGACTGAAAGTGTCTGAATTGTTTCTCCAACCTCAGTGGTTCTAGGGTTTCTTGTATAATTTCAGCCCTTTCTATGTCATCTTTGCCGATATTCCCCGTGTTGTTCATGGGAATCATGGTTACTACCTCAATGTTTTGCTCTTGTGATGGTTGATCTGCTTCAACACTTGGTGGGTGATCCAGAATTTCAGAAGGATCTTCATGTGGTTTCGTAGCATAGAGTTTGATGATTTGATTTTTTATTTCCTTTAAATTACAGAATAGTGTGTCTGTCTTCCAAGGATCTGGTTCGTAGAATGCACAATCTGTGTTTACTGATGTAGGTGGTGAAGGAAGTAAATCTTCAAATGGTGATAGGTGGAGATTTATCTCATGATCCATAGGGCGCCATATGGAAAGATAACACTCCTCAATGTAGTGTGATCCCCCACATAACTAGCAACATGAATCTGAGAAATTGCTGTCAAATTTGAAAAAGTATTCTTCGGTAAGTTTTCGTTGTAAGGATTCATGATGATATTTTTGTGAAATTTTTACTTTTATGAAGGCTAATCCGTTAACTCGAATTTTTCTTGAAATCACCGTATCCCCGGCAACGGCGCTAAAAACTTTATATGTGTCGTGATAAGTATATAAAATATATATAAATATATATTTGTTATAGAAATGGTTTCACGAGATCATGTTTTAAATTTATAAAATGATAAATACTCAAACTTAAAACACACACAATAGGCAAGTGTACATATCGCAGCGTAATATAGTTTAGGTAAGAACCAAGTATCGAACCAATGGACATGGTCGAGTTCCAATACTCAACTTTTGTTACCGGGAGGCGGTGTAACAATGGGACCAAGTATAAAGACGTATCGTTCCCAACATGTTCACCAATTCTTGGTCGCATAATAAGTTCGTATAAAGACGTACGACTTTAATAGTGTTGACCAAGCCTTGGCTTATCAATCTCTAATTGTATAAAGATGTACAAGTTTCAAAAGAAGTTTGATTAAAAAGGTTTTACGATCTTACACTTTAAAATCAAGAACACTCACAAATATAAAGACGGATTTAGACAATAATAAAAGCCCACCAAATGGTGGTTTTAAGGACGAATAATTAAAGACACAAACACATCACTAGATTAATACATCAAGCATTAACATGAACCAAACTTCATCTTCACCCTAGCAATACAAAGAGTTTAGCCACGAATGGCCATACTAGCTAGCGTAACGCTGAGTTTCGTAGGCTCCCCTATTGCGAAACAAGGAGGAAGAGCCCCTCTACTCTCTACTTTAACTACGAAATAAGCTCTCTCTGGTGTGTTCTTGAGGTATGGATGGGTGTATGGAATGAAGAACTCAAGCCATCTATATATAGGCCTCAAAATGAGCAATGCACGGGCGTGCAAACACCTTGGGAATCAAACATGGTACAAAGGACAGTGTACCGGGGCCTTTGGGAGCAAGACAAGGTTTGCACGGGCGTGCATGGCATTGCACGACCGTGCAATGCCCTGCCAGCTCCCCAACTTTGTCTTTTAGTTGATGGTTGACTTTGGTTGACTTGTGTTAACCTGCTTTGACTACTTGGGGGTCAATGCTCGGGTTTGATCTTCCAAAAGCTTTATTTCTTCATGTTTTTGGCTGGTTTTTGCTCTGTTTATCTTGGGATACCGAATAACCTGCATTTGTGAAATATTAACCCTTTAAGTATCAATTGCAAGGCTTTTAATCAATTAGTACCATAATATGGGGATTATTATGCATGCAAAACATGTATAATTTAGGGATATCAGTTACTGTAACCATTGGCGATGAATGTCTGGCATATAGCGGCCGACTAGCACTATCCTAAAATAACTATATATATATATATGTATATATTTATATATATACTCTTATCGGTTGTCTCCAGCAGAGACAATTATTGGTACTATTGCAAGTGTTTGTAACTTTATTGAATACTCTAGAAAAACATACATCACCTTGGCTACGTGTACCAAAATTATTGTACACAATGTCTTATATTCTTGTAAATGCTACAGAATTTACTATGTTTTAAATATATTCGACTAAAAGGTTACCACATTGAAACTGTGACCGAAAGTGATACAAATATCTAAATTTACAAATGACAAATATGGCCAGAAGACAATATTGCAAAATAAAGGTTTTACCAACTAGTATATATTTCACAAAATAAATTTCATGGTATTATATATGATAAGTAACCAAAAGTTACTAGCCATGATTAAATAGATCATCCACGTAGCATCATGATGATATGAATAATAAAAGTGTCAACGGACACCCTCTCAATAATCTAAAAGCTTTGCTACAAATATACTTGTCATGTGTAGTAGGAATCCCTTTTGTTCTTAAAAATAATTCAAGGAGACATATGCGGGCCTATAAATCTCTATTTGAACTATTTCAAAATTTTATAATCTTAAAGATATTTAATTCTATATGATCACATGTGAATATTTTAGCTACCTGAAATGTAGCATTTGCTCGAATATCAGCGTAAAATCCTACAATTGAGAGTTAATTTCTCGGAAAATCAAATAAAAAAAATCTGAATGGATAATGCAGGAGAATTCACATCTCAAGCTTTTAATTTCTATTGTATATCTATCAGGATAAATGTTGAACATTAGCAGCTCATGTTCACACATAAAACGGTTTAGTTGAATCATTAATTAAATGATTAAAGTAAATCGATAGACCGCTCCTTAAGAGTTGAGAATTACCATATTCTTCATGAGGGTATGCCATTCTGCATATCGTTACACTTATCAAACTAAAACCAACTGCTAATCAGAAACACTCTATAATACAAAATGGTATCCGGAAGAAAACAAAGTTTGTCTCAACTAAAATTTTTTTGGTTGTGCGGTCTATGTACCAATACTGCCACTATAACATACTAAAATGAGACATTTTTACAGCACAATATGCTGACTGTCAACTTAATAAAACTGTATTCCCAGTGTTAGGGGGAGATAAGAATAAAGAAAGACTGATAACACAAGAAATAACATGAAATGCATCATCAATATTCAAAATTCGACCCCTGAAGTGGTCAATGCGAATCCGAAGTCCAAAAGAGCATACATTTGCAGAATAATAACAAATCAATTACAAGATGAATTCACAAACATAAGTATAGTGACAAAGTCACATATACCAGTATCAAATACACTTGCTCGAATTAAAGTAATCCTATAAGGATTTCCATGTAAAGAAAACGTGGGAGATAAATTGGTTCCAAAGACAAGAACCCACGAAAACAAAACAAGCAAAATAACGCAGTTGGTGAAACCTTGAAAAAAGGTTATAAAACTAACCCTAGAAGAGGTTATTAATAAAACCCCAGAAGAGGTTATTTATAAAACTCTAGAATATATTTTTGAAAAAACCCTAGATAATGTCCCAGAAGAGACTAATACATTTCTAGAAGTAAATGATGATGCTCGAAAGAGGAATATAACGATGAGATCTCTACAAATTATGTACAAAATTGTAAAATATGGAACCATAATAAATCACGTGTTAGTGAAATATTTGAATATGCTATAGCAACAAATGTAATCGATGAAAAGATTACGTACATAAAAATATGTGAGAATGCATACACAAAAATGACTAGCCAAAATGGCAAGATGCCTTTAATAGGCTAAATGAAATTTGCTCGACAAGAAAAACGTTTTCGGACCTGCAGTCTGAACACCCATAGACGTCAAACCAGTGGGTTATAAATGAGTGTCTTTAAAATAAAAGAAGTGTAAAGAATGAGATTATGCGATGTAAGGCAAGACTTAAACACAATGTTTTTTTCCCAAATCACAGTAGTTGATTATGAGGAAACGTATTCCCCTGTAGTGGATGCGATAACCCTTAGATGTTTAAACGACCTCACAAAATCAAAAGGACTTCAGAAGAAATCATGAATGTCATCACCATATACTTACACGAGACTTTTGAAAATAACATCTACATGAAAGTCCCTGAAGGGTTAAAAGGAAAAATGCCAGAAGCGTTAAAAACAGTACCCTGAGATGCTAAAGGGTCCAAAACTTTTTCACTCTTTAGAGTTCACTATAATCACAGTTTATAGGATGATGTAAACATCGTCGAGAGAAACTGTCAAACTACAAGAGAGAAAATTTTTGAAAGAACTCGACAAAACTAAATTATTCCTCGACCTGTAGTTCGGGTATGTTTGTAATTGTGTCCACCAATCAAACTACACCCGAAAGATGTTAACACAATTTAATATGAATGGTAATATATCTCCTCGGGAGAAAATGCGAGTTGTACTATTTTTCCCTTAGCTATGGTTTTGTCCCATCGGGTTTTCCTAGCAAGGTTTTTAACGAGGCAACATCGCCAAGCATATAAAAGGATAAGTTGATATCCTCAGAGGACTCGAGACATGGGATTGTTCTACGAGAAAATATGGTGTTTTCAAACTAGTTGGCTATACAGATGCTGGATATTAATCAGACTTTCACAAAGTTCGATATCAATCTGATTCATTTTACTTGTGGAGCTAAATGATTCAACATATTCGAGGAGAGAGCGGATTGGAGTCGATGAAGCCCGAGTACACTGTGAAGACAATGTAACGAGCGTCGCTCAAATGAAAGAAGATTATACTCCGCATGATGAAAGATATATATTTGAGTGGGAGAATTATACACGCTGCACTCTTTTTCCCTTAACTAAGTTTTTTCCCATGGGGTTTTCTTAGTAAGGTTTTTAACGAGGCAGTATCAGTTTATACTTTTCGGTCCTAAAGTACCGACTTAAAATCATCATGAAATGTGTTGTTAATAGTGTATAATTGTGGTAATATGTCTGAGGGGGAGTGTTATGAAACTCACTTTAATACACTTAATACATACATTATACCCCATTAGTACTACATTCATTATAGAGCCGGTTTCAATCTCTATGTCACTATATATATATTGTATATGTAAAACAAATCAGAATGAAATGAAACGAGTTATCCTCTCCCATTTTCTCTCTTGTTATTGTCACAATGTAAATATATCAATTATTCCCTAAAAGCGAAATAAATGAAAAAAACATAAAGAACAATAAATAGATAAATTACATTTAGCTAAGAATTAATAAATCAAAATCTTAATCAATATGGAAAAAATTATCGAAGTTATAGGAGTTTCTATAACTTTTGATGTAGAAAATGAGACAAGTTGAGTTTGTGAATAGGAAAGCTATGTGTAAGATGCAATAATACTACTAGAAACCGGGTATTTATGACCATGTAAATCGGTTGCAGATAGCCTTTTTGCAACCAAAAACTTTGTAGCTATGGGCAAAAACCTTCATGGGTAATTCTATTTGGCGATCGCTTTGCAATCGAGTGTTATATATTTTACCACATAATTTAGCGGCCGCATTTTGGTCTCAAATTTTGCGACCAGTTTGCAACCAATAGTGTTGCATCCACTTTGTGGCCGCCACATTTGCTACCAGTTTTGTGACCGGTTTGCGACAACCTTTTAGAGGCCGCTTTGTGATATACTATAATTTATACATATTTATCATGCATATCAAACCCCATATTTGATGTATTTTTATGCAAATTCACTTGATTTGATGCTTAATCTATATCATTGTGAATTTGCAGGAGTATTTCGCTTCCCGATGATAAATAAGGAAAAGGATCAAAGAAATCATGAAAATGTCACAAGTGGAAGCCAAGGCACGGTCGTGCTTTACCAAGTACGCCCGTGCCCACCGCAGACTCCCGAGATCAAGGTTGCCGACCACGGAAGCAGGCCTTGTGTATCCCAAAAGCATCCCCCACCTCAAAAGCCCGCCCGTGCTTCATTGACGCATGTTGGTGCTCACTAAATCTAAGGAAAGTAGAAGTACAGACCGAGCAGAGTTGTGTAGTATTGGTCTGAAAATGGCACCGACGTGTTGGTACAAAGCACTTCCTGAGGTGAGAACCTACTATTCTAGCCTCATTTTCACTGTATTTGAGTGTTCTAATCATCATTGAAGGCAAATCAATTTTTCCACAAGGATCAAGAAGCATTCTACAACATTTCTTTACTTGGCTTTGGTTTGAGTCATGGTATTCTAGCATGTTTTTGTTAACTTCAAGTTGTTATGTTGTATTTCTTGTGGCCATTATTGGCTAACCTTCTTATATTATTTGGCCATAATTTAGAACACCTTGAGTAAGGTAAATTATTAATTACAGAGACCGGTAAGAAATTACTAATTTACTCCTACTACTCCGGTTCTGAACATTTCCTGTCAAGGTAACCTTCGCATTCGAGTCCATAGTTTCTACTGTAAGGCACATACTATCTACTGTCTATGCTAAGGCACGTACTATGTATTATTTATGCTAAGCATTTACTGTCTACTATCTATACTAAGGCATTATTGTCTATGTTCTATGTTAGGACATTGACCACCTTCTGTCTACTATCTTTCCATGGACCGGCTACTCTGACTGACATTCCTTTCCTTCTTTCCTTGGTCCCATTCTCAGTTTAAGTTCAGACATTATCGTAAATGTCTGAATCTCTCAAACTATGGCTCTGATACCAACTTGAAACGCCCCAAAACGGGTACGTCTCATAGTTGGTACAAAACATATCAAACATAGTTCTTAAACCGGAAATCAGAATCTATTACAGCGGAAGTCTTTTAATTTAAAACATTCATCAAACGATAATGTAAAACATTGTCTATAACATGAACTATCAGGATTGGAAATGTCAGTATTCAGTGCTGCAGCCCGATGTCCATGCTATTCGGCCTACACGGCTCATTTACTTTACTTTCTCTTTGCCTTTCCTACGTGTCATGCATACTAAAAGTCAGCTAACGCTGGTGAGTTCTATCTTTACTTTAGTCTGTAAAACTTTCTTCATGGTAGCTTAATTTTATAAAATAAAATAAGCTTTACTTTCACTTTCTTTGAAAACACTTAAGCTTTACATTAAAACTTTACAACATTTTAATTATAAAACTGTTATTTTACTTTATGTCATTAAAAGTTTAGCTTTCAGGACACCCGTTACTCTTTCTGTCTATCTTTTCACTTGTACAAGACGAGTGACTTTATCATACTTTAACTATCACATATGGATCATGGTCCGGGGACCAGATCCCTTTCTTGCTTACACCTCAGGGTAAGACTTTTACTTTAGCGCTGCCCACACCTCAGAGTGTAGCATCCCTAATCTTTCGATCCTATTTTAGTATATTTTGATTAATACAATAACAACACTACATTAAATTGTGTATTTGATAAAGCACCTTAGGTCACGTAAACTATTATTTTAACTAAAGTTTCTATTCAAAAGCTAAACTTACGTTACATATTAAATTCTATAACACAGTTGGTGTACGCATACTTATATACGTATAATTATTTTAAAAGTTATGTATATAATTACACAATTAAAATCTTACATTTAAACCTCATGTTTGGGTCGGCTAGTATTAAAACAAATATATATATATTCAACAATTTTTAATAAACCATTTCAAAATTTATAGTATAATTGATGTCATAAAGTTTTAAAACAAGAATATATATGTATGTATGTACATATAATTTCAATTTAAATAGACGAGTTAAACTCCCCCCAATCATTCCAAACTCTCGTTCTTGAACCTAGACCTTTATACCTCAATTTTTAACCCATTCAATAAGAAAAATATATAAATTTGAGCTTATTTTGACCTAGAAAAGTCAACAAGAGCAATGCTCATCAGGGTTGACCTTGAAAGTTCAAACAGGACCGAATTAGTCTATCCAATTAACCATATTCGATGGCTTCGGCTCTTTTATCGCTCATAACAGTTCTTCGGACCTTCCTAAACACCCTAAGAACTTTAATTTGGTTCCAAACGCCATAGAATTCGAATTTCGAATTTAGTTTGACAACCCCAAGTCAAACCGAGTAAATTCGTTTTCAAAACAAGAATTTAACGCGTATAACTGCCGCAATTCACGCGAAGCTAATCCCCTCATGTATTCCGACCTCATACGAGACTCCATTCATCGTCAATTCGTGATTTAATGCACGAATCATTGTTGACAACTGTTTCCTATTAACCCGGATCGAATCGAGCAATTTAGTCGGAATTGAGGCATACAATACACACACACACACACACTCTAACGACTCCCGTTACAAACATTTGAAACCCTCATACTCGAGAAATTCCGACTCTGGTGCACGATCTAACTCCGGCGAACCTGAACCTGCGCGCCTAGCCAAACACCACCACCCCTCAGCCATTTCAGGTAAATCTTGTACCCTTAGACTCGTTTTAATCTGGGGAATGAAAGCCCCATCATTAACGACTAGTATCTGTGATCAATTGAAATCGTTTTGGGGTTAGGGTTTCGGGTATACGAATTGGGGAAGAAGGGTCTGCAAATTCTTGTGATAAAGTGATAAAACCCAGAAAACTATCAAGGCTTTAAGCCCAGATCCATCGGTTAGACTCAAGCCCCCTCATACACAGGGTCGCAGGTTCGATCCTGAGTTCGCACCTTTTTACACCCTTTTCATTTCAGCATTGAACCCGGTTCCCTGGGACGTTAGTTAAAAACCATTGGGACTCGATCTTGACACTATCGGACCACAGGTCTAGTGGTTGTGTGGGTGTGCCTTCATACAACCCACCCGGGTTCGAATCCCAGAACCCGTTTTATTTTTAGAACTCTTGTTTTTACATTAAATCCTTTTATAAAAATTAATTTATAAACATTTGAATGCTCATGATCAGATTTACAAATTTAATTTGTTAAACTTTTAAAGGAAAACAATTATTTTTATAATTTAAAATGTTTTAAAACTATGTTACTAATATAAAAATCACTAAAATGTTATTTTGAATAAAATAATTATTTTACAAACAAAGCATTTAAACTAGTCGTTTAAGTTCCAAATTTCGATAAGATTTATATAAATTTTACCTAACTTTTTGATACCGTTACAACATTATATTTGTTTTCAAGAAAATATATATACTAATTTAGGTTTAAATATATCAAACAAATTCCTATATGTATTAATAAATACATTCTTATTTACCCACTTTTGAGACTCATCATTTTAATAACATGTCAAATAAATAAAAAAGGGAATTATTCCTTTAATATGGATTATCTTGTTACAATATTATTTCTCTAGCATTTAAAGTTTCATTTAAATTATAAATGAATAAATAGAAAGAATTTATTTATTTAAATTATTTACACTTGAACCCTAACACAATAATTACTTTCCAAACCTATTTTGAACCTACAATTTTCATACCAAACTATTATCTAATTACATATGACACAATCTTTGTACAAAACCACTCATCAAAACCGTTGAACTCTAGTCCTCGCTTTAGACTTTGTGCATGTTAACTAATGCAAGATCATACAATCCACTCTAGGTAAATTTTGTGACTGCAAGGTCACTTGTCAGACCTATTGCTCGTGTTATCAACACAATTGATACAAGGTGAGTATTACATAGCCCTTTTACTCTTTTACACTTTTTGGGGTGAAACATGAACTCTATACACACAATTACTTACATTAACACAAACTACACAAACACAAATCCTCTTTACATTCATGTATATAAAATTTGAGCTTTATGTTTGAGTGCTAGGCGTGTTAACTGTTTGTGTGCAATTTATGTGCAATCATTAACTATTCAAGCCGACGGTTAACAATGATAGATCTATTGAGTCTGACAAACCCACCCAGATTAGGGTGATTGTTACCGACAACACCATTTGCATGCTAGTTACAAAGGTTTGATTGTACTTTGGTTACACAATAGTTGCTCCCCATAAATGCCTTATTTTATCATGTTATGTAAGGATTTGTTTATTCACATCTATATACTATCTATGTACAAACCTGTGTATGCTCACCAACTTTTTAGTTGACCTTATTTTATTCATGTTTCAGGTGCTAATGTGTGATTTTGATCAAGACTTGCTACACATAAGTTTTGGACCTAGTTAATTTTAATAAATGATTGGTGTATTTCATTTTATTTACTTGGTTTGATTTTGGTTTGTTTTGAATCTATGCAATGAATTTGAATGATTAATATATTTCGATTTAGTCAACCTTGTGCTCTAGTTGACCTTATTTTATTCATGTTTCAGGTGCTAGTGTGTGAGTTGGATCAATATATGCTACACTTAAGTTTGGACTTAGTTAATTTAAATTTAAAGAACAAATTGTATTTTCATTTATGTACTTGTTGAATTTTGCTATTTGAGTTTGAATGGTTTGAGATGAAATTGATGATTAAATATTGAAATCTAGCGAACCTTGTGCTCATGAACAGTCTACATGTCCCGCCCCGACGTTTCCTCCGTCAGTTCGTTGAGGTTTGTACGGATGGTTAACGTCTTCGCGGTATGGATCGTCTCTTGGAGCGGCAAGTGAAAGGTAGCGAGGGGTTTTTGAAAACACTCAAGGAAATGTGTTTACAAATAACTGATCTTTGTTTGAAAATAGGAAATTATAAATTTTTCTTGATTGTAGATATATAAAGTAGTGAAAGTATTGAGTTAAATAATCTAAATAAATAGACAATCTATGGGGAAAAAAACTTTAAATTTTTTTTTTAATTATTATAAGGTGAATATTTTCAAGAGAAATTATTGGCTAAACAGTAATTGTATATTAATTTAGCCAGGGTTTAGAAATATTTACTTTAATGAGGAAAATCATAATTATTTATCAATTTGAAATAATATTTTTATAAAATAGGTTCTATTAAGTTCCCTTACAAAGTGAAAATGTTTATGGAAGAATTTATATTTATGATACTCCCTAAAGTTTGATAAACATTTGGTTTGAAAATAACGAGGTTGTTTAAATCTAATAGGATGATTTGTTTATGAGGGAGATTGCCGGTAGTGTACCAAATCGTGCTGAATGAAGAGGGTGATTCTAGGAAAACTTTGATAAAAATATGATGGGTGTAATGCACACTTACTTGTCAAATCAATGAATAATAACCTTAGAGTTGGAATATATAAAATTTATTAAATGCTGAAGTGTTAAACATTATTCAAAACATAGGGGAATGGTTCTCAAACTGAAAATTTAAAGACAATAAATAGAAATTTCTGCTAACGTCTCTGGTAGTTTCCCACTAGAAGGAAGATAATCACCATGACGAGCACCGCTATGGTTATTCGGGTAGCCGATCTGGCTTCAGCTCTAGCTGTTTCCGTGCGATTCTCCAGTATTTCTTTTTCGAGGATGGAGATTAACTCCTTTTGGTACCCTAATTGGTTTGTTAGGCTATTCATTCTTTGTCCTTGCAAGTCGTGCATTATCTCTTGCTCCATCCTTTGCCTCTCGAACTCTGAGGTCCTCACATATTGGTGAACGTCATCGATTGGAATTCCATAGCACTAGTGGGTGCCATGGTACGCCTTGCCCAAGGGTTAGGATGGTACGGGTCGAGCATTAGATATGGGTCTCTTAGTGGGGGTGGTAACTGAGTGTGTAGATGGGGTGTCTGATACTGGTTTCTGGGTGGGGGTGATCCAGATGTTCTAAGTCTTGGGCCGGTGTTCCTAATCCAATCTGCCCTTACATCAAACCTTGGCCGGGAAGCTGGGGGTGTTGGTGACCGATACATGGGTGACCTAATATCTTCTTCCCAATCAAACTCTGCTCCGGGACGGTATACCGGGGAGGAAGGAGAGTAGGAGTCCATGTCTAGTATAAACAATGAAAAGGTTGTAAGTGATAATGAAATACTGAGTGTTAATTATAGGAGTTCTCATAGGTTTAGAGTTTGACTAGTCATAACACCGAGTCTTCACAATAGTATTTTAGAAATACGCTTGACTTATAAGCAATGCAACCCTAAGGAGAATTCCCAGGAAAGAGGGGTGGGTCACTAAGACACACTTAAATACCGTGTCTTTCCTTAGCCAGAATCCCTCATGGGCCTACACACTCTTCCAGCCATCATGTATTAATAGCACTATTGTTGGGCTCATGGTCATGATGAGAATTGTTGTGGACTGGGATTTGAGGCCCGAAAGTGAGGCTTATATATTGTAGTAGGCTTCTTCTTCTTGGAGGGTAAGTGGGCTTCTTGTTTATTATAATTGGGCATTAGGTCCAATAGTTTAGATTTAGATCACAAGAGGTGGTGACATTATATGTGTGAGTTTAAGGGTGCATGAAAAGCTAAGTGTGTATAAGTGTGTGTTGAAACATAGGATAGCACTTAATTGAATCAAATAGATAACATGGATATAGCACAACAATTATCAGGCAGTGTGACACATAAATTATTAAATATTGTATCAGGTAGTGTATTTACTTATGATAGTATGTAGGAATATTCACACAAGAAGAAATCATATAGCATGTAGTAGCATGGTATTGTATGGGTTTCCTAAGGTTATAAAAAAATTTAAAAAAGTTTTTCCCATAGATTGTCTATTTATTTAGATTATTTAACTCAATACTTTCACTACTTTATATATCTACAATCAAGAAAAATTTATAATTTCCTCTTTTCAAACAAAGATCAGTTATTTGTAAACACATTTCCCTGAGTGTTTTCAAAACCCCCTCGCTACCTTTCACTTGCTGCTCCAAGAGACGATCCATACCGCGAAGACGTTAACCATCCGTACAAACCTCAACGAGATTTAAAGAGCTAGAACCTAACTACCACCTCTTCCACGAACGCAAAACAACACCCTTCTCCGCAACACCTGATCACATGCAAAACTCATTAGTATATGTCACGTACAAAACTCAATAACTTACGTATGAACGTTCACAAGATACATAGCATGATCACATAACAAACGAAACTTGTTCATTTGCAATACACTCGCTACCCGATTGAACACATAATACATGAAACTTGGTTGTTTGTAACATACATGATACATAACAATTGTTTGTTTGGTACATAATACTAGATTGACCACATTGAACATGAAACTTATTTGGTTACAAAGTGCATGATACTAAATTATGCACATTATACAATATACATGATACTAAATCGTTTACATTACACAAGGAAGCTTATTTGTTTACAAAATACATGATACTGAGTGGTTAACATCATACATGAAATTCATTTCTTGCCATATACATGACGCTAAAGTGTTCACGTTACACATGAAACTTATTTGATTACAAGCTACATAACACTAAATCATACATGAAACTTGGATGTTACATTATACACGAAACTAAATTGCTTACAATTGTTGCAATTAATTGATTACATTATACACAAGGCATGGTCATACGCTTTGTTCACCAAAGTTGAAAACCATAACTCATTGAATATACTCGGGGTTTGACGTATTCTTGTTCAAACTCGAGGAAGCTGTAACACTTTAAAACAACTAGGTGTTTGACGTATTCTTGTTCAAACAAAAGTAAACTATGGAACTTTAAGTTATACTACCTTATTACTCTTTAGTTGTTAACTGACCTGCCTACTTAAGGACATAGTTACTTCTTAACAACTAATATGTGAAAACAATAGACATGGACTAAGTGAATTTGTGCCCTTTTGACCCACACACAAAGGTAGGATCAATACGGACCATGCGATGATTCGAGTAATTACGTGTGCACACGTAATTATAAAAATCAGCGCATGGAAAACATAGTGAATTCTGTCGTGTGTTATGACCTAAAACCTATCGTGATATATAGCAACGAAACTAATGTGATATGACAAGGGCATGGTGGATACGCTGATGATACTTCCTATATATAAGTGCCCTATCATATTATCAGAAGTACCATTGTTCGTGTCACGTGAAGTTTTGACCCAGACCAATGTTTGCGAAATCTTTTATCCACTGACAATTTTGAGCATATTAGACTACTTCTTACACAAACCCTAATTATCAAAATCCCATCAAATTCATTCCAAGTAAAGCATCTCACCTTTAGAATCCAAATCGTTATATGACAATTTTCTCCTTAAATTCATTCCAAAACTAAAGTCATTATCATCATTCATATCCGACTTTGAGTATCAGGCCTAAACCATGTCATCAGTTACACTCCCCAGAACCTAACAGTCAATCCAAAACTTTCACCTTTCCGGGTTTACTAGCCTCCATCAGTTAAATTTCGGGACGAAATTCCCTTAACATGGGGAGACTGTTGCATCCCTAATCTTCCGATCCTATTTTAGTATATTTTGATTAATACAATAACAACACTACATTAAATTGTGTATTTGATAAAGCACCTTAGGTCACGTAAACTATTATTTTAACTAAAGTTTCTATTCAAAAGCTAAACTTACGTTACATATTAAAAGTCTATAACACAGTTGGTGTACGTATACATATATACGTATAATTATTTTAAAAGTTATGTATATAATTACACAATTAAAATCTTACATTTAAACCCCATGTTTGGGTCGGCTAGTGTTAAAACAAATATATATATATATATATATATATATATATATATATATATATATATATATATATATATATATATATATATTCAACAATTTTTAATAAACCATTTCAAAATTTATAGTATAATTGATGTCATAAAGTTTTAAAACAAGAATATATATGTATGTATGTACATATAATTTCAATTTAAATAGACGAGTTAAACTCCCCCCAATCATTCCAAACTCTCGTTCTTGAACCTAGACCTTTATACCTCGATTTTTAACCCATTCAATAAGAAAAATATATAAATTTGAGCTTATTTTGACCTAGAAAAGTCAACAAGAGCAATGCTCATCAGGGTTGACCTTGAAAGTTCAAACAGGACCGAATTAGTCTATCCAATTAACCATATTCGATGGCTTCGGCTCTTTTATAGTTCATAACAGTTCTTCGGACCTTCCTAAACACCCTAAGAACTTTAATTTGGTTCCAAACGCCATAGAATTCGATATTTGAATTTAGTTTGACAACCCCAAGTCAAACCTAGTAAATTCGTTTTCAAAACAAGAATTTAACGCGTATAACGGCCGCAATTCACGCGAAGCTAATCCCATCATGTATTCAGACCTCATACGAGACTCCATTCATCGTCAATTCGTGATTTAATGCACGAATCATTGTTGACAACTGTTTCCTATTAACCCGGATCGAATCGAGCAATTTAGTCGGAATTGAAAGCATACAATACACACACACACTCTGACGACACCCGTTACAAACATTTGAAACCCTCATACTCGAGAAATTCCGACTCTGGTGCACGATCTAACTCCGGCGAACCTGAACCTGCGTGCCTAGCCAAACACCACCACCCCTCAGCCATTTCAGGTAAATCTTGTACCCTTAGACTCGTTTTAATCTGGGGAATGAAAGCGCCATCATTAACGACTCGTATCTGTGATCAATTGAAATCGTTTTGGGGTTAGGGTTTCGGGTTTACGAATTGGGGAAGAAGGGTACGCAAACTCTTGTGATAAAGTGATAAAACCCAGAAAACTATCAAGGCTTTAAGCCCAGATCCATCGGTTAGACTCAAGCCCCCTCATAGACAGGGTCGCGGGTTCGATCCTGAGTTCGCACCTTTTTACACCCTTTTCTTTTCTGCATTGAACCCGGTTCCCTAGGACGTTAGTTAAAAACCATCGGGACTCGATCTTGACACTATCGGACCACAGGTCTAGTGGTTGTGTGGGTGTGCCTTCATACAACCCACCCGGGTTCGAATCCCAGAACCCGTTTTATTTTTAGAACTCTTGTTTTTACATTAAATCCTTTTATAAAAATTAATTTATAAACATTTGAATGCTCATGATCAGATTTACAAATTTAATTTTTTAAACTTTTAAAGGAAAACAATTATTTTTATAATTTAAAATGTTTTAAAACTATGTTACCAATATAAAAATCACTAAAATGTTATTTTTAATAAAATAATTATTTTACAAACAAAGCATTTAAACTAGTCGTTTAAGTTGCAAATTTCGATAAGATTTATATAAATTTTACCTAACTTTTTGAAACCGTTACAACATTATATTTGTTTTCAAGAAAATATATATACTAATTTAGGTTTAAATATATCAAACAAATTCCTATATGTATTAATAAATACATTCTTATTTACCCACTTTTGAGACTCATCATTTTAATAACATGTCAAATAAATAAAAAAGGGAATTATTCCTTGAATATGGATTATCTTGTTACAATATTATTTCTCTAGCATTTAAAGTTTCATTTAAATTATAAATGAATAAATAGAAAGAATTTATTTATTTAAATTATTTACACTTGAACCCTAACACAATAATTACTTTCCAAACCTATTTTGAACCTACAATTTTCATACCAAACTATTATCTAATTACATATGACACAATCTTTGTACAAAACCACTCATCAAAACCGTTGAACTCTAGTCCTCGCTTTAGACTTTGTGCATGTTAACTAATGCAAGATCATACAATCCACTCTAGGTAAATTCTGTGACTGCAAGGTCACTTGTCAGACCTATTGCTCGTGTTAACAACACAATTGATACAAGGTGAGTATTACATAGCCCCTTTTACTCTTTTACACTTTTTGGGGTGAAACATGAACTCTATACACACAATTACTTACATTTACACAAACTACACAAACACAAATCCTCTTTACATTCATGTATACAAAATTTGAGCTTTATGTTTGAGTGCTAGGCGTGTTAACTGTTTGTGTGCAATTTATGTGCAATCATTAACTATTCAAGCCGACGGTTAACAATGATAGATCTATTGAGTCTGACAAACCCACCCAGATTAGGGTGATTGTTACCGACAACACAATTTGCATGCTAGTTACAAAGGTTTGATTGTACTTTGGTTACACAATAGTTGCTCCCCATAAATGCCTTATTTTATCATGTTATGTAAGGATTTGTTTATTCACATCTATATACTATCTATGTACAAACCTGTGTATGCTCACCAACTTTTTAGTTGACCTTATTTTATTCATGTTTCAGGTGCTAATGTGTGATTTTGATCAAGACTTGCTACACATAAGTTTTGGACCTAGTTAATTTTAATAAAGGATTGGTGTATTTCATTTTATTTACTTGGTTTGATTTTGGTTTGTTTTGAATCTATGCAATGAATTTGAATGATTAATATATTTCGATTTAGTCAACCTTGTGCTCATGAACAGTCTACATGTCCCGCCCCGACGTTTCCGCCGGCGGTTGGGGTGTGACACAAGGTGGGACTTTCTTCTCGCTTGCACGTCAGTGCAAGACTCCTTTAGCATCGCCTACACTTCAGGGTAGGACTTTCTCGCTTACACAGAAGTGAAGACTCATTTAGCATTGCTTACACCGAAGTGTAAGACTCATTTAGCATTGCTTACACCGAAGTGTATGACTCCTTTAGCATCGCTCACGCCTCATGGTGAGACTTTCTACTTTAGCATGCCTGCAGGACTGTCTACTATGCAACTACTATACAATGCAATTATACTATTAAACAAAATAGAGACATAATCACATAACTTTCAAATAGACAAATAGCACGTCAACACATAAGCATAAAACATGGTATATGTCATTGTCACTGTCACTGTTGAGCTGTACCGAAGTACAGCTCCTTTATCGTTCTTTACTTTAACTCTTTATCTTTCATTTTATAAAAATATATAATTCTTATAAAATACTCTTTAACATTTAAAACTATCTTTTTAACAGTTTGCATGCCACCCCAAAACCATTTAGGAAAAAGGGCAATAAGAACTCACCAAACTTCTACTGTGTCTAACTCACTTAGCACTAAACTTCAAGCTTAGGTGGAATTGCTATTATATCTGTTTCATGAGTCACGAATGGAACAAGGTTATAACCTATATATTTCATCCGAAAACTCCTATGTCTGAATTCTTTTTCGGTCGAAGTCTATTTCGACCGAAAACTCTGGTGTTAGACTATTTTCTGTTAATGGCTTTTTCGTTCGAAAATTTTTGTCCGAGAACTGTTTTGTTCGAAAACATCTGTCCGAAATCCTTTTCTGTTCAAAATACTTTTCGACCGAAATGTTCTGTCCGAGTTACTTTTCGATCGAAAAGTCCTGTCTGAAATCTATGCTGTTTCGAAATACTTTTCGGACGTATCCGAGTTTTCGGACCATTCATAGAGATTTCGGATGATTCATTTGTTCTTGATCAAATCCTTCCTTTTTGATCCAAGTTCCAATTTTTTTTACGTCCAAAACTTATATCTAGCTTCCATGAAGCTAGATACACACTTTTTAATCAAATATACACGTAAAAATCCCATCTTTTTATGAAAACCCACTTTCAAAACTAAACTCGAATCTGAGAGTGTTTTGTTACCTGTTTCTGTTTGATTTCTCCTTCTCCAACCTCCAGAGATGTTCCAGCAATGATTCACAGCAACACGAAAGCCTTGGTGTGGATTCTTGGAGCTTTCTCTCTCTAGTCTCTCTCTAACTTCAAGATGGTGAAGATGAAGTATGGGGAGTGGAGAGGGTGGCTAGGGTTTTACTCCCTCCCCCTCCTTGCGCCCCCTATACCCAGCCCAAGGCCCGATCCGCTCTAGCCCACTTATTCTTTCATTCTTTCTTTATTTTGTTATTCCATAAGCGTCGTTTATTCGTAAATTTCGGGATGTTACAAGTCTACCCTTCTTACAAAAGTTTTCGTCCTCGAAACCTACTATAAGTCAAACAGGTGCGGGTACGACTCTTTCATTTCAGCTTCGGTTTCCCAAGTAGCTTCCGATCCCTTACGATGCTTCCATTGTACCTTAACCAACTGAATCACTTTGTTCCGCAACTGCTTCTCCTTCCCGTCTAGTATGGTAACTGGTTCCTCGATGTAATTGAGACTATTATCCACCTCGATGTCGTCCAGTGGCACATGCGCTGATTCGTCAGCCAGGCACTTGCGTAAGTGTGACACGTGGAAGGTTGGGTGAATTCCACTCAACTCATTAGGCAATTCCAACTGGTAGGCAACTTCACCAACCCGTGCCAGTATCTTGAAGGGCCCTACAAATCTTAGACTTAACTTCCCTCTCTTTCGGAATCGTATAATCCCCTTCTAGGGAGATACCTTTAATAATACTTGATCCCCGACATTGAATTCGATCGGTCTCCACCTTTTAACCGCGTAGGACTTTTGACGATCCTTGTGCTGCTTTCATTCTGGCCTTAATCTGGTCAAACTTTTCGGAGGTTGCTGTGACTACCTCTAAACTTGTCAACTATTTATGTCCTATCTCCCCCCAACAGACTAGGGTTCGACATTTTCTACCATACAACATCTCGTACGGCGGCATACCAATGGTGGTGTGGTAGCTGTTGTTGTAGGAGAATTCCGCCAATGGTAGGTGACTATCCCAACTGCCCCCAAAGTCTATACTACATGCACGAAGCATATCCTCCAACGTTTTGATGGTCCTTTCTGACTGACCATCCGTATGTGGGTGGTAAGCCGTGCTGATGTTCAATCTCGTACCCATTGACTCATGAAATCTTTTCCAGAACCTCGATGTAAATCGTGTGTCCCGGTCAGATACAATAGACAATGGCACGCCATGTCGAGACACAATTTCATTGATAAATACCTCTGCCAACCTTTAGGACGAATACGTTTCCCGAATCGACAGGAAGCGGGCACTCTTTGTCAGACGATCCACTATAACCCAAATCGTATCATGGCCATTAGCTGTGCGGGGCAGCTTTGTAATAAAGTCCATAGTGATACGCTCCCACTTCCATTCGGGTATTTCCAGAGGCTGGATCTTCCTGTATGGTTTCTGATGCTCTGCTTTAACTTGTGAGCAGGTCAGACACTTGCTCACGTATTCTGTCACATCGTTCTTCATGTTAGGCCACCAATACTTTTTTCTTCAAATCTTGATACATTTTCGTGGATCCCGGGTGGATGGAATATCGAGACTTATGGGCCTCGTCGAGTACTTTGGCCCTAAGATCTCCACCCTTCGGTACCCACATACGACCACATCTAGTTCTCACTCCATGAGTGTTTATCTCTAACTTAATCTGTTGGCCGACCATTCTCACTCTTTATGTTTTCTTCCTTTAGTGCTTCTGTTTGCGCTCTTTCTAGCTCTGTCATAAAATCCAGGTTTATCACCAACTGGTACGCTTTCACCCTAATAGGAGAATGAGTCTCCTTACGACTTAGGGCATCAACGACCACATTCGCCTTTCCTGGGTGGTATAGGATTTCACAGTCGTAGTCTTTTAGCAATTCCAACCACCTCCTTTATCGCATATTCAGGTCTTTCTGCTTGAAGAAATACTTCAAACTCTTGTGATCCGAATAAATTATGCATTTCACCTCGTATAGGTAATGCCTCTAAATATGTAACGCAAAAACAACTGCCGCGAGCTCCAAATCATGAGTTGGGTAGTTAACCTCGTGAATCTTTAGCTGTCGTTACGCATACGCGATCACCCTTCCCCTCTGCATCAATACACACCCTAAACCTTGTCCTGTCACACCCCGACCGATGGCGGAATCATCAAGGCGGACAATGTGATGATTGTTCAAAAGCACATGATAGCTAAAGGTTGCATAATTCATTAATTTAATTTAATGACAACAAGATCCAAATACAATACATTCCACATAACCTAGTCTAGTTCAAAACATTGATTTATTTAACTAGGTCCATAGTCCTTAAGTGGAGAAACCTTCGGCAAGTAGTCACATATCCAAACCTGAAACATTATTTAAATCAAGTGTCAACTAAAAAGTTGGTGAGTACATAGGTTTAGTAAATCCAGTAAATAATGGTGTAAATCGTTTTGCAACTCATTGTTTATATTGTTAAACATAGTAGATGATGTAACATTTATTTAATCACAATTCAAACCGAGTTTGACGCGCTTGAACAGAGCACAACAGCTAAGTCCGGTATGCTTGAATATAGTTACCCACTATATCCGGTATGATTGAATATAACACGCGGTTATATCCGAGTATGCAGTAATAAACACCCTAACCGGGTGGGCTGGTCAGGCACAATAGATCTATCAATATTACAGTTGGTTGTCTTGTGTTTAAATGTATGTACATCCAAAGAATAAGCATATAGTCTCATGTATAACACGTATAAACAATGTGAGTAGCATGTGTAATGTTTCACCCCAAAACGTATAAAAATGTAAAATAGGGGCTATGTAACTCACCTTGCAAGCGGGTATTTTAATCCACGAGTGTAGGTGATAAGTATGTAGTTTATGCACGTTGTAATCCAATGTAATCGAATATGAAATCATGATTTGAGTTTGCCAAGATGTGCATGTGTACAACCAGATAATCCTAATAAACAACCTTAAATAAGTATATGATATCAAGATATCGTGTTCCACGTGTGGTTGAGCTTTGTCGGTTCGTTAGAAAGTTATGACTCATCGATAATTATTGTTAGATTGTATAATATTCGTATGCGAGTTGAAATTCCAACAAATACGGTTTAATAAATTATACTTTAATTGTTCTCACTTGTACACGTGTAAAGAAAATATATATTCTTGCTTGTACATATATCTATATATATATATATATAAATGTTTACCTATATATATATACACTCGTAAGTAAAATGATCGTATATGACGTGCATAATTACGTTTGTAGCAAAAATATCCGATGTGTACATTGTAGATGTTTATTAATCCGAATAAATGTAAATATTTTATAGTATCGAAGTAATAAGAAAATATATATATATATATATATATATGTTTGTATTGAATCATTTATCAAACCTTATAATATATTGTATCCAAAAATATAATTTGTCTCGAATCGTAAGTGAATGTATAAGTATATACATACGTTTATTTATAAATCAGTGACGTGTTTTTCAATCGTTTATCTATTTTAGAAAAATAGTCTCGTTACTTTATATATATTAACATTACGAATGCATTGCGAAATACGTACATATATATATATTTATTTCAACTTGTGTATCAAAGTATTTATTTATCGTTAATCAAAATTTACAGTTGTTATTATTATTATTATTTGAAATTTTCCGTACGATTTAAATAATCGAATTTACACAATAAACACACCACAAACAATAATAACAATATTAGTTGTCGTATTTGTATATTCGTATTTTTTTGTATATATATATATATATATTTATGTATATTTATAAATATATTTATTTATAGTCCAAATCTCGTGTCGTTTATCGTTAAACAACCAATATATTTATATTCATAAACATACATCTATTTGTTAATTCTTTCGATTCGCTTTGTTATTAATTGTTCGGTTCATTTTAATATATTTATTACTTTTTATAACGTTAGTCGGGTTGTTTATCAAAGATCGATCGAACCACACGCGTTACACCTATTATTTTATAATAAAATATATAAATAAATAGCCGCGTATAACCGTTTTATAATAATACCACCAACTAAATTAACGATAATAAAAGATAGGATGAATGTGCTCACGTAAATAGTCTAGGGAGAAGGTGACGGGGGTGACGTGTGACCCGGTTTCTTCGTTCGACGTCCCGTACCACCCGGTACCCGTGAGTGAGAAATGAAGACCCGCAAAGGTTGGTTCTTGTTCCGAAAGACCCGAAAAAAGGTGGTGGGGTGTTTTCGGGGCTGTGATGGATAGGGGTGGCGGAGTGGCATGGTGAGGGTGGTGGTCTCGGTGAAGTGTGGTGGTGGTGGTGTAGCTTGTAGTGGAACCGAGGAGGAGCAAAAGGGGAGTTTCCCGTGGTGGTGATGCTTAGCCGAGAGAGGGTGAACAAGTGTTTGAGGTGTACTCGGTGGTGGTGGGTGGTGTTTCTAGTTGCTGCCGTGAAAACAGGGAGAGGAGGGGAGTTTTGTCGTGGATGGTGGTGTGGAGGTTGCATGGATCATCTCTATTTATACTATCTCAATTATGTATTGCACCATGGTCCTTGTCTTGGAGGGGACAAACTTGTCTCTAATGAGACATCTTTGTGTTGGGGGGAACACCTTGTTTGTTGTGTCAAGAGGGAACAAGGCAAAAAGGAGGAAAACTCCCATGTTCGGCCGAGAGAGGGAGGGGACGAGGGGGAGGGGTGGGGGTGGTAGGATAGGGGTAGGGTAGGTAGGTTGAGGTGTTACCCGCTAGTTCAAATCCGGTATAATACCCGTTAAGTGTAACCCGGTTATTAATAGTCGTTATATGTCAGTAAGGTACGGGTCGGGTATATATATAAAAATATAAGTTTAATAGTTTTGACATAATACGGGTATGTGTAGAACACTTAGAATTTGTTTTTATATAGTTTGGTACTCAAAAAAATATAAAGAGAATGTTTTTGAGCGATTTGTTTTATTAAATTTTAAATGTTTTTATTATTTTATATAAATCAACTCATTTTTTTTTGTCAAATCATTTTATTTGTTTTCAAAGTCATTTATTATTATAAAATTTAAATAAATTTATAAAATTCGAATATTTTTATATTTAATTTAAAAACACATAATTTGAAATTTGTAAACACCCTTTTGTATAAACTTGGTTAAATATACGTGTGCATATTTGGAATTAAATGTTGAATTTTTTTTTTATTTTTTTATTTTTTATTTTTACGTGTAATATATTATAGCTAAAATTTCAAAATGTCACAGTCTCCACATGTTGAAGGAATTTCGTCCCGAAATTCGATTTACGAAGGTTATAGAAGCGGGAAAGAGATGTCAAAAGATTTGGGATGGAATTATTCACCAGAGAAAGACTTAGCGGGGAAATATCGTATGATAACGGATGACGATGCTAATTCGAGTCGAGTTGTTAACTAATTGCTCTAATAGTATAGTGAGACTTATGCATACAATTGTTCATACACGCATAAATGTAAACTATATGAAACCATACTTAACAATATTGGTGCCAATCACCTCGTGACATGGCATTTTCCTTTAAAACTCCGCCCCACGGGTGTTCATATTTTCAAATTTTTGCAAAAAAACATTTTCAAAAATCGGTCCTCCTCCTAGTACTTATGCATGGTTTATACTCGTTATATCAAGTGGGTTTATGTATAGGGTGTACCAGCGGCTAACCCACCACCCCTTTGATATCCCGGGGATTCCCCGTGCATAATTACTAGGATTTAGAACTTCAACAATTTTAAGTAAACTTTAACAGAGCTAGCAAGTTGTATGACTGGATTTAGACATAATAGGTTTGTTTCACAAAAGTATAGGAATGAGATGAATGGTGATATGATAGCTGTTATATGCAATCACGGTTTATAGAACTCATAGCAATGGATTTCCCATCCGCTATTTCCATGATATATAAGTTATCAAGATAGTAGTGCAGCAAGGTCAACGTCGGAGTTGCTAGACTTAGCATTAACCGCGCGACGGGGAGGCATTCTATAAGTACCACAAGAAAGACAAGAATTTATGAGACTTCGGATAAAACATGCATATATGTGCCACAGTTGGTAGACTGTTCACAATAATGCAAGCAGGAACACGAGATGACACTCATCATGTCGCGTGGTAATGTATGTATGTTCTGACTAAAACTGATCACATAATTCATTCAAAATTTGTAACACTAAAGGATAGGGGAAATAAGCCATGAAATCTATTCCTGGGAGGATATGATAACATAGATCATTATTCGCGCGATAGGAATGGCCGGGATTCGCATGCACTACAAATTGTTATTACGTGTGCACCCGTAATAATGATTTGTTTTGCATGTTCGTCTAGTTTTTCCTATTTTGTTATAATGTCCCCACTTGTGAGTTCAAATTCGGATTGTATCCTTGCGAATACATTGACTTATCAACGTTAAGTAATTCCCCGAAACTCTCAAAGAGACATGCTTTAGCCTATAGGTAAACACTCACTTCAGGAATTCCCAGGAAAGCATACGGGTCCGTTTATTTGGATTTATATGAAATGCTTTCCTAGACAGAAAATCCAATGTACAGGTGTCACCCTTCCAGATTGCACGTGTCTTTTACTGATTTCAGGAAATTAAGTCGTTGACGAGATTTTCAAGATTTTAATAGATTTGAGGGTCTATGAATATAAAATGTGTAGGAATGTTGCAATTTATAAGGATGAGGAGAGAGTATGGACAAGGATAAGTAGTGTATTTGTTTGCATAAGTTTGCTTGTCAAATGTGTATGTAAAGCATGTATCATGTGTTTAAAGCCGTGTATGTATGTGTATAAGTCTCATGTACCAAACTTGGGAAATTTCAAATAATACCTAACTACAAATAATTCATATAGCAAATAATCATTTAGCACATAACACATAAAAGGGAGTCCTAGGGTTATAGTCTAGGTCATTGTGTCTAATAACCTAATTCCCTATAACCATGGCTCTGATACCAATCTGTCACACCCCGACCGATGGCGGAATCATCAAGGCGGACAATGTGATGATTGTTCAAAAGCACATGATAGCTAAAGGTTGCATAATTCATTAATTTAATTTAATGACAACAAGATCCAAATACAATACATTCCACATAACCTAGTCTAGTTCAAAACATTGATTTATTTAACTAGGTCCATAGTCCTTAAGTGGAGAAACCTTCGGCAAGTAGTCACATATCCAAACCTGAAACATTATTTAAATCAAGTGTCAACTAAAAAGTTGGTGAGTACATAGGTTTAGTAAATCCAGTAAATAATGGTGTAAATCGTTTTGCAACTCATTGTTTATATTGTTAAACATAGTAGATGATGTAACATATATTTAATCACAATTCAAACCGAGTTTGACGCGCTTGAACAGAGCACAACAGCTAAGTCCGGTATGCTTGAATATAGTTACCCACTATATCCGGTATGATTGAATATAACACGCGGTTATATCCGAGTATGCAGTAATAAACACCCTAACCGGGTGGGCTGGTCAGGCACAATAGATCTATCAATATTACAGTTGGTTGTCTTGTGTTTAAATGTATGTACATCCAAAGAATAAGCATATAGTCTCATGTATAACACGTATAAACAATGTGAGTAGCATGTGTAATGTTTCACCCCAAAACGTATAAAAATGTAAAATAGGGGCTATGTAACTCACCTTGCAAGCGGGTATTTTAATCCACGAGTGTAGGTGATAAGTATGTAGTTTATGCACGTTGTAATCCAATGTAATCGAATATGAAATCATGATTTGAGTTTGCCAAGATGTGCATGTGTACAACCAGATAATCCTAATAAACAACCTTAAATAAGTATATGATATCAAGATATCGTGTTCCACGTGTGGTTGAGCTTTGTCGGTTCGTTAGAAAGTTATGACTCATCGATAATTATTGTTAGATTGTATAATATTCGTATGCGAGTTGAAATTCCAACAAATACGGTTTAATAAATTATACTTTAATTGTTCTCACTTGTACACGTGTAAAGAAAATATATATTCTTGCTTGTACATATATCTATATATATATATATATATATAAATGTTTACCTATATATATATACACTCGTAAGTAAAATGATCGTATATGACGTGCATAATTACGTTTGTAGCAAAAATATCCGATGTGTACATTGTAGATGTTTATTAATCCGAATAAATGTAAATATTTTATAGTATCGAAGTAATAAGAAAATATATATATATATATATATATGTTTGTATTGAATCATTTATCAAACCTTATAATATATTGTATCCAAAAATATAATTTGTCTCGAATCGTAAGTGAATGTATAAGTATATACATACGTTTATTTATAAATCAGTGACGTGTTTTTCAATCGTTTATCTATTTTAGAAAAATAGTCTCGTTACTTTATATATATTAACATTACGAATGCATTGCGAAATACGTACATATATATATATTTATTTCAACTTGTGTATCAAAGTATTTATTTATCGTTAATCAAAATTTACAGTTGTTATTATTATTATTATTTGAAATTTTCCGTACGATTTAAATAATCGAATTTACACAATAAACACACCACAAACAATAATAACAATATTAGTTGTCGTATTTGTATATTCGTATTTTTTTGTATATATATATATATATATTTAT
Source organism: Smallanthus sonchifolius (assembly GCA_023525975.1). Lineage (NCBI taxonomy): Eukaryota > Viridiplantae > Streptophyta > Magnoliopsida > Asterales > Asteraceae > Smallanthus > Smallanthus sonchifolius. Next base: position 16,453,588 of record CM042018.1, on the reverse strand, counting down.
GTATATTTATAAATATATTTATTTATAGTCCAAATCTCGTGTCGTTTATCGTTAAACAACCAATATATTTATATTCATAAACATACATCTATTTGTTAATTCTTTCGATTCGCTTTGTTATTAATTGTTCGGTTCATTTTAATATATTTATTACTTTTTATAACGTTAGTCGGGTTGTTTATCAAAGATCGATCGAACCACACGCGTTACACCTATTATTTTATAATAAAATATATAAATAAATAGCCGCGTATAACCGTTTTATAATAATACCACCAACTAAATTAACGATAATAAAAGATAGGATGAATGTGCTCACGTAAATAGTCTAGGGAGAAGGTGACGGGGGTGACGTGTGACCCGGTTTCTTCGTTCGACGTCCCGTACCACCCGGTACCCGTGAGTGAGAAATGAAGACCCGCAAAGGTTGGTTCTTGTTCCGAAAGACCCGAAAAAAGGTGGTGGGGTGTTTTCGGGGCTGTGATGGATAGGGGTGGCGGAGTGGCATGGTGAGGGTGGTGGTCTCGGTGAAGTGTGGTGGTGGTGGTGTAGCTTGTAGTGGAACCGAGGAGGAGCAAAAGGGGAGTTTCCCGTGGTGGTGATGCTTAGCCGAGAGAGGGTGAACAAGTGTTTGAGGTGTACTCGGTGGTGGTGGGTGGTGTTTCTAGTTGCTGCCGTGAAAACAGGGAGAGGAGGGGAGTTTTGTCGTGGATGGTGGTGTGGAGGTTGCATGGATCATCTCTATTTATACTATCTCAATTATGTATTGCACCATGGTCCTTGTCTTGGAGGGGACAAACTTGTCTCTAATGAGACATCTTTGTGTTGGGGGGGAACACCTTGTTTGTTGTGTCAAGAGGGAACAAGGCAAAAAGGAGGAAAACTCCCATGTTCGGCCGAGAGAGGGAGGGGACGAGGGGGAGGGGTGGGGGTGGTAGGATAGGGGTAGGGTAGGTAGGTTGAGGTGTTACCCGCTAGTTCAAATCCGGTATAATACCCGTTAAGTGTAACCCGGTTATTAATAGTCGTTATATGTCAGTAAGGTACGGGTCGGGTATATATATAAAAATATAAGTTTAATAGTTTTGACATAATACGGGTATGTGTAGAACACTTAGAATTTGTTTTTATATAGTTTGGTACTCAAAAAAATATAAAGAGAATGTTTTTGAGCGATTTGTTTTATTAAATTTTAAATGTTTTTATTATTTTATATAAATCAACTCATTTTTTTTGTCAAATCATTTTATTTGTTTTCAAAGTCATTTATTATTATAAAATTTAAATAAATTTATAAAATTCGAATATTTTTATATTTAATTTAAAAACACATAATTTGAAATTTGTAAACACCCTTTTGTATAAACTTGGTTAAATATACGTGTGCATATTTGGAATTAAATGTTGAATTTTTTTTTTTTTTTTTTTTTTTTTTTTTTACGTGTAATATATTATAGCTAAAATTTCAAAATGTCACTTGTCCCGAAGCGTCAGAATATACCACCAGGTCCTCGTTACCGTCGGGTAGTGTTAACACTGGGGCTTGTGTCAATTTCTTCTTTAATTCCTCAAATGCTTTAGTCTAGGCCTGACCCCATTCGTACTTTACCTCGTTGCGTGTCAACTTTGTTAGAGGCGAAACTATTTTCAAGAAGTCATGAATGAACCTTCGATAGTAGCCTCCCAATTCCAGAAAACTCTGAATCTCGGTCGGCGTCTTCGGGATTTTCCATTCTTTTACTACCTCTATCTTAGCCGGGTTAACCATAATGCCGTCTGCATTGATAACGTGACCCAAGAATTGGACTTCCTTAAGCCAGAACGCGCATTTGAAAAACTTGGCATACAACTTTTCTTTCTGCAACGTCTCTAGTACCTCTCGAAGATGACAGGCATGATCGCCTTCACTCTTCGAATAAATAAGTATGTCGTCTGTAAACACTATCACCGACCTGTCCAACATCAGTCTACACACCTGGTTTGTCTAACTCATGAATGTTGCCGAAGCATTCGTCAAGCCGAAATACCTCACGCGAAATTCAAAATGCCCATACCGCGTGCGAAACGCCGTCTTTGGTATGTCCTCTTCTCTTACCTTTAGCTGATGATATCCCGACCGCAGATCGATCGAGAGAACCATTTTGCGCCTTGCAGTTGGTCGAACAGATCATCGATCCTTGGTAGCGGATATTTGTTCTTTACTGTACGCTTGTTCAACTCTCTGTAGTCGATGCATATTCTCATGGCACAATCTTTCTTTTTTACAAACAGAACCAGATCACCCTAAGGAGAAATGCTCGGTCTGATAAAACCTCTATCCAAAAGCTCCTCCAACTGTGTCATTAGCTCTTTCATCTCGAGAGGAGCACATCGGTACGGTGCCTTAGCCACGGGCTGGGCACCTGGCACTAAGTCTATTTGGAACTCTGTCTCCCAGTCAGGTGGAAACCCAGGCAATTCCTCTGGAAATACCTCCTGAAAGTTAAATACCACTGGTATGTCTTTCAATTCTTTCACTTTTACATCATTGTCTATTACATAGGCCAGGTAGGCCTCGCATCCGCGCCCTATATACTTCTCTGCCTTTATCATCGATATGAAGTTCGCTAACGAACCGCCGCGATCTCCGTAAACCAAAACTTCACTATCGTCTGGAGCTTTGAGCTGAACTATCTTTCGTCTACATATTATCCGGGCTTTGTTGGCAGCTAACCAATCCATACCCAAAACTATATCAAACCCTCCTAAGGTCATAACATACAACCTAACTGGGAATCTATGGCCATGTATCTTTATCGTGCAATTGTCTACTAGTTCATTTACTACCCTGGTCTTGCCCACCACAGTTTCCACATTAAAGGCTTGTTCTACCTTAGTGACTTTACATTTCATTCTTTTACATCTTAATGACGATATGAAACTCCTACTGGCACCAGAATCAAATAATATTGAAACGTAAGTGTTGTCAAGGATGAACGTACCTGACACCACATCGGGGTTTTCTCTGGCTTCCTCTTGTGTCAGTGCATACGCTCGGGTCCTTGCCTTTGGCTTTTCTACCTCTTTTCCCTTCTCGGTGCCAGCAGCTTTGGGTTTGCGACAGTCCTTGGCCATGTGACCAGGTATTCCGCAGTTATAACATGATTGTGCCCAAGGACACTCGCGGGAGTAGTGTCCTGTCTTTCCGCACCTATAGCAGATATTTAACCCAAATCGGCACTCACCAGAGTGCTTAATGCCACACTTAGCACAATCAGCCCCATCCTCAATCCTCAGCTTCTTCGCCTCCGGTTCCGCCCACTCTTTAGCTAGTCGTTTAATGGCATTTGTCCCTTTCTTCTCAGTAGGTGCTGGGTCCGCGGATTCGAAGTCGTCATAAACTATTCCAGCAAGTGATACCACAGATTCAAAGCTTTTAGGAGCGTTAGCTTTCATGTGCACACGGACCCTCTATGGTAGTCCCTTGATGTAGTACTTGACCCTCTTTTCCTCAGTGTCCACCAGATGTGGAACCAGTTGAGCCAACTCTTGATATTTGGAGGCGTACTGGCGATGAGTCATACTACTAGCACAGAGCCCCATAAACTCCCTCTCTACTCTGTCAATCTCTTTCTGCGGGCAGAACTTAGTGGTCAGCAGCTTTTTCATGTCATCCCATTACATCTTTTTCATTTCAGGAGAAGACTTGATTCTTTCAATCGATCTCCACCAACTCAATGCCTCATTAGTGAATGAGTGAGCGGCAAACTTGACTGCTTGATCTTCACGGCACTCACTAATGTTGATCACCCCATTCATCCTCTCTATCCATTCAAAAGTGACAACAACATCTTTCCGTCCATCATACTTCGGCGGGTCACAACCCCGAAAGGACTTATAATTGCAACCCCGAGTAGCCATTTCATAATCAGAATCGTCACTATCAGTGACTTCAGTTTTCTTGCTGCTTTCCTTTTTCTTTTCTTTCTTCCCAATGTCAAACTCTTTAAGGGCCTCGCCCAATGCTTCCGGTAGAACTTTCTTTAAGATTGAAGTAACCTCTGCCGCGATAGCTTCTTTTACAATTGGTTCCAACTCAAGCGCCTCGTCATGAACCGACACATGGTTCCCACTATCATTATGCTCCACATGCACCGATTCAGTCTCGTTGCGGGAGTGCTCACTTCTTCATGACGGTTTCGGTTACCGGGCGGTCGGCCTTTACGACCCGTACGACCCCTAGTGCGACCACCTCTCTTTCCTCTAGCCATGAGTGTCTACTGCGAACAAAGAAAGCTCGTGTTATCATGATAGGTAATAATTTAGAACACCTCGAGTAATGTAAATTATTAATTATAGAGACCGGTAAGAAATTACTAATTTACTCCTACTACTCCGGTTCTGAACATTTCCTGTCAAGGTAACCTTCGCATTCGAGTCCATAGTTTCTACTGTAAGGCACATACTATCTACTGTCTATGCTAAGGCACGTACTATGTATTATTTATGCTAAGCATTTACTGTATACTATCTATACTAAGGCATTATTGTCTATGTTCTATGTTAGGACATTGACCACCTTCTGTCTACTATCTTTCCATGGACCGGCTACTCTGACTGACATTCCTTTCCTTCTTTCCTTGGTCCCATTCTCAGTTTAAGTTCAGACATTATCGCAAATGTCTGAATCTCTCAAACTATGGCTCTGATACCAACTTGAAATGCCCCAAAACGGGTACGTCTCATAGTTGGTACAAAACATATCAAACATAGTTCTTAAACCGGAAATCAAAATCTATTACAACGGAAGTCTTTTAATTTAAAACATTCATCAAACGATAATGTAAAACATTGTCTATAACATGAACTATCAGGATTGGAAATGTCAGTATTCAGTGCTGCAGCCCGATGTCCATGCTATCCAGCCCACACGGCTACTTTACTTTACTTTCTCTTTGCCTTTCCTACGTGTCATGCATACTAAAAGTCAGCTAACGCTGGTGAGTTCTATCTTTACTTTATTCTGTAAAACTTTCTTCATGGTAGCTTAATTTTATAAAATAAAATAAGCTTTACTTTCACTTTCTTTGAAAACACTTTAGCTTTACATTAAAACTTTACAACATTTCAATTATAAAACTGTTATTTTACTTTCTGTCATTAAAACTTTAGCTTTCAGGAAACCCGTTAGGGTGTCCTCCTGTACTCTTTCTGTCTATCTTTTCACTTGTACAAGACGAGTGACTTTATCATACTTTAACTATCACATATGGATCATGGTCCGGGGACCAGACCCTTTCTCGCTTACACCTCAGGGTAAGTCTTTTACTTTAGCGCTGCCCACACCTCAGGGTGGGACTTTCTTTCTCGCTTACACATCAGTGCAAGACTCGTTTAGCATCGCCTACACCTCAGGGTAGGACTTTCTCGCTTACACCGAAGTGAAGACCCATTTAGCATTGCTTACACCGAAGTGTAAGACTTATTTAGCATTGCTTACACCGAAGTGTAAGAACTCACCAGACTTCTACTGTGTCTAACTCACTTAGCACTGAACTTCAAGCTTAGGTGGAATTGCTATTATACCTGTTTCACGAGTCACGAATGGAACAAGGTTATATCCAACATATTTCATCCGAAAAATCCTATGTCTGAATTCTTTTTCGGTCGAAGTCTATTTCGACCGAAAACTTTGGTGTTAGACTATTTTCTGTTAATGGCTTTTTCGTTTGAAAACTTTTATCCGAGAACTGTTTTGTTCGAAAACATCTGTCCGAAATACTTTTCTGTCCAAAATACTTTTCGACCGAAATGTTCTGTCCGAGTTACTTTTCGATCGAAAAGTCATGTCCGAAATCTATGATGTTCCGAAATACTTTTCGGACGTATCCGAGTTTTCGGACCATTCTTAGAGATTTCGGACAATTCATCTGTTCTTGATCAAATCCTGCATTTTTTATCCCAGTTCCCATCTTTTTACGTCCAAAAGTTATATCTAACTTTCATGAAGCTAGATACATACATTTTAATCAAATCTACACGTAAAAATCCCATCTTTTTATGAAAACCCACTTTCAAATCTAAACTCGAATCTGAGAGTGTTTTGTTACCTGCTTCTGTTTGATTTCTCCTTTTCCAACCTCTAGAGATGTTCCAGCAATGATTCACAGCAACACGAAAGCCTTGGTGTGGATTCTTGGAGCTTTCTCTCTCTAGTCTCTCTCTAACTTCAAGATGGTGAAGATGAAGTGTGGGGAGTAGAGAGGGTGGCTAGGGTTTTACTCCCTCCCCCTCCTTGCGCCCCATACCCGGCCCAAGGCCCGATCCGCTCTAGCCCACTTATTCTTTCATTCTTTCTTTATTTTGTTATTCCATAAGCGTCGTTTATTCTTTATTGTAAATTTCGGAATGTTACACTAAATCCTTTAAAACTCCGGCTCTCTCTCTTTCTCTCTCTTTCTAAATATATATATATATATATATATATATATATATATATCTCTCAAATTTCCACCTTCATTCAAAAACAACCGTTTGCGTTTTTTGTAGTTCAATAATTTCATATGTGCATACGTATATGTAAACAGGTATACGTATATGCTTACGTATGTGTAAACAGGCTTCCGCAACATATATGTTTTAGTCTATGTAAACACGTTTACATATATGTTTACGTATATGTACCTGTTTAATTATACGTATACGAGACACTATAAGGAAGAAGAAATTTACAGACGAATTATGTAATAATATTTTTGTTTACGTATACGTAAACCTTTGAATTCACGATCTTCTTCGATCCCATTCCCATAGAAACACTTATGTAATTGGTTGAATAATGAATTTAGTAAACATTTATATTTTGTTTTCATATTTATTTTCTATTTAATATTAAAAAGCGACAATTGAAAAAATGTTTTGAATGAGTAGAATTCAATGTGAAGAGAGAGAAGAGAGAAAATCAAGGTATTCTATTAAATATTTATATAACTACCTAATTTAAAGATGTGTAATTTTACTAAATTAACATTTCAATAATAAAAATAAAAAATTTATTATAAATTATTTGATTGATTGATATTGGTTTTCTTGGTTTTCGCCTAACTTTGTGGTTTTTTCTTAATCCTCTCCCTATATATATATATAGGGTTAGGTTATAGTAAAAAGGGTTTAAAAATAAGAAAGGTAATAAGGATTCTGGGCTTGACATGTGTCATTTTATTGTTTTTAAAGTGAGGGCATAATGGTCATTGTGTAATATACCAGGTCATTACACAATGAACAGACGTGGTATTACATAATGAACTTGTATTACACAATGACCTGACTAATTACACAATGAACTTGTATTACACAATTACCTAACTAATTACACAATGACCTGACTAATTACACAATGAACTTGTATTACACAATGAACTTGTATTACACAATGACCAGACGTGGTATTACACAATGAACTTGTATTACACAATGAACTTGTATTACACGATGAACTTTTATTACACAATGACCTGACTAACTACACAATGAGTTTGAAAACGTAAAACACAATGATAAATACATATAACACAATTGTGTAAAGTTAGGTCTGGTAATTGTGTAATGTCAGGTCTGGTCATTGTGTCAAATATTTTTCATTGTTGTGTTATATGTATTCATCATTGTGTTTTACGTTTTAGATAATTTCGTGTTATTTTTGTCACTGTTTTTATGTATTATATATAACATAGTGATGAAAAATATTTGATACAATGACCTGACATTAGACACAATGACCAGACGTGACATTACACAATAACCAGACCTGACATTACAAAATAATGATAAGTCTGGTCATTGTGTAATATCAAAAATAACACAATATTATCTAAAACGTAAAACATAATGACGAAAATGAGCATTTTTTATCTTTAAAATGAGTATAGTGTCGTTATATATAAAAACGAAAAAAAATTACGTTTTCCAGCTCATTGTGTAATTTGCTCGTCATTGTGTCTAATGTCAGTTCTGGTCATATTGGTCATTGTGTCAAATATTTTATGTTGTTGTGTAATGTTATGTCTGGTCATTGTGTCTAATGTTAGGTTATTGTATCAAATATTTTTCATCACTATGTTATATATAATACATAAAAAGCAGTGACAAAAATAACACGAAATTATATAAAATGTAAAACACAATGATGAATACATATAACACAATGATGAAAAATATTTGACACAATGACCAGACCTGATATTACATAATGACCAGACCTGACATTACACAATGACAAGACCTGACATTACACAATGACCTGATATTACACAATGACCAATATGCCCTTCCTTCAAAAACAATAAAATGATACATGTCAAAACTAGAATTCTTCTTACCATTCTTATATTTAAAACTCTTTTTACTATAACCTAACCATATATATATATATATATATATATATATATATATATGTATATATATAGGGGAGGTACAAATAAAAAGTGATATTTCGCTAAAAAGCCTAAGAAATGACAAAAACCTTAATAAACGATATCAAACGAACTCCGATTGAGCTAATTCCAGCGGCATTGGAACCGTCTCGTCGAACTCTACCATCTTAGCTTTTAGGGTTTAGATTTTAGCTTTGAATTTTATGGTTTAAGCCTTAGAGTTTTGCCTTAGGGTTGAGCTTTTAGGGTTGAGGTTTTTAGGGGGTAGGTGGGGGTGAGTTTAGGTTTTTGGGGGGTGGGGGTGGTGGTTTTAGGCTTTTCGGGGTGGGGTTGGAGGGGGGTTGTTAGGTTTTTGGGGGTGCGGGTGGAGGGGGGTTTAGGTTTTTAGGGGCGGGTTAAGCTTTGATGAAACGGTTCCAACGCCGCTAGAATTAGCTCAATTGGAGTTCGTTTGACCCATTTTTTTAGCGAAAAACCACTTTTTAGTGGAACCTTCCCCTATATATATATATGTAGGGGAAGAATCATAAGAAAACTCGTTGTTCATGAGAAAACCAAAAAACTAGTTATTAAAGGTACACAAAATAATAAAAAAATAATAACTCAAAATATAAATCAAAAACTAAAATACTGGTTCGTAGACCATGTTTCCCACGTCGTCCTCGTTAAAAAAAAAAACTCGAAAAAATAGTGGGTTAGCTTTTAGGTTTAGTTTTTTGGGTTTAGTTTAGCTTTTAGGTTAGGTTTTTGGGGGTGGGGGTGGGGGTGGGTGGGTGGGGTTAGGTTTTTGGGTGAGGGTTTAGGTTTTTGGGGGTGGGTTAGGTTTTTGGGTGTACTACACATATGATGTACCTTTAATGTCGAGTTTTTTTGGCTTTCTCATGAAAATGAGTTTTCTCTTGAACTCAACCCTATATATGTATATATAGGGGATGATTATAATAAAAACCCACTTGAGATAAAGAAACCCACGAAACCCTGTTTTACATATGTAAAAAAAAACTTTTTATTTTTGGGATGTATTCTACATTCAATTTTATCACTTTTGGTGAAAAAATTATAAAAACGCGCCGAGCGGTTTTTTTTAAAATCTGTTTATTACATATGTAAACTCAAAGGTCTGACGTTTATTACATATGTAAATGCTGACGTATTGCATATGTAAGCAAAAAACGCTGATTTTAGTTAATTTTTACATATTTTTTATTTCTTTTCTTATTCGGCGTTTTTTTATTTTTTTTTGCGACTAGGCTTGTTTTTATATAAATAATCAATCCCAAAATTAAAAAAAAAATTATCTAGATTTTTCTAGGGTATCGTGGGTTTATTCAACTCAAGTGAGTTTTTTTCTACCTTTTTTTTTAAGGGGTGGGTTATACTAAAAATGAGATTTTGTTTAAAAAGTAAATGTTTATGCATGATGTTATTCATTTTAGGCATGGTGTTTATGTTTTATTTTTATGAATATATTTAAAAATTAAAAAACACCGTGCCTAAAATGAATGAACACCATGGCTAAACATGTACTTTTTAGGAAAAAATTACTTCTTAGTTTAACCCAACTATATATATATATATATATATATATATATATATATGAAATGGATTATGTGTGAATCAACTTTTATTGTGTAAATCAAAAACCAATTTTGAGCCACTAATTTATTTTATATATATTTTAATTTATGATGGTGAATAAATCTATATTTTTTTAGGATTATTGGATTTTAATAATCCCACCTTTTACCAATTGGCCAATAATAATTTCAACTGAGAATATTCTTACCACCGGTCCCTACTTTCAAACTATTTTTTTACATTGGACCCCCCGTTAAAAAAACTTAACGCCGTTAGAGTTTATATGACGTGAACATCTGCAAACCGTCGGAAAGTCGAGCTAAGCTAGCAGTGGTCTCGTGGTGGCTTTTGAAATTGGCTCTGGTGGTGTTTAACTGGTCTCGTTTGTCCGGAAAGTCCAAACAGAGACAACGGTGGTGTTTAACGAGACCAGTTAAACACCACCAAAGGAAATTTCAAAAGCCAACACGAGACTACTGGTAGCTTGGCTCGACTTTCCGGCGGTTTGGAGATGTCCACATCATATAAACTCTAACGGCGTTAAGTTTTTTTAACTGGGGGTCCAATGTAAAACAATAGTTTGAAAATAGGGACCGGTGGTAAAAATATTCTCAGTTAGGATTATTATTGGCCAATTGATAAAAAGTAGGATTATTAAAATCCAATAATCCTTTTTTTTTATTATAATGCATACCAATTTGTGATCTATATTTATCAAAGGGGATAAAGGTAATTAGGCTTTCTATCTTTATTTTGTTTTTCTGTTTTGACTAAATCATCTCTTATAAAAACAATAAAGATGTAATTGTCTAAAGAATTAAAAAAAAACACAAATAATATAATTACTAAAAGAAATATTTGTTCGTTGTAAATATTAATTTTAGGTAACTTGTGGAAAACCAAATATTTTATTATGTAATAATATTTTGGAAATAAATATTAACTGCTAAAAGAAATATTTGTTCGTTGTAATTATTAAAAGAAATTGCCCTTGGATTGTGACTTTATACTTATGAATCTTCAAGATGTACTAGCTAAGAACCAAATATCATGTAATAAAATTTTGGAAATAAATACATTTAATTATTTCTCTGGTAAACAATGTGTACATGATTTCAAATAATTGTCTCAACTCGTGTTTTCGCCTAAGACAGGGTGTGACATTTATAATCTTATTGACATTGTACCACCTTCTATTCCTAAAAAAAAAATTAAAAAATCCAAAATTTTTTCAAGAAAGAGCAATACTTGCACCGACAAATGAAGTCGTTCATGAAATTAATTATGGCTTGCTATCGATGTTTCATGTACATGAAAAAGAATACCTAAGTTCATATATAGTATATGTGAGTAAGAGCATATTCAAGATAATCTTGATCAAAGTTTATACTCGTTCTAAATGGACTTAAACTCTCAGGTTTGCCAAATCATAAGTTAGTACTAAAGGTCTGTGCTCTGGTGATGTTTCTAAGAAATATTGATCACACAAGTGGCTTATGTAATGGAACTAGATTACAGGTGATATCGCTTGATAATCGTGTTATAGAAGTAGAGATTATATCTAGAAGTAATATTGGCACTCGAACTTTGTAACTTTAAAAACGAAGGTTATTTAATACAGAAACTTTTGATTGGAAAAAAAAAAACCAAAAAACCTAAATACAACTCAAACTCTGTAACTTTAAAAATGAAGGTTATTTAATAGAATAATACGATAAGTTGTTGAGATATCTATTTATGAGGCTTGTAGCCATGTGCGTTATAAGCCTTCTTTAACAAGTAAATTACCATTTGTTGCAAGGTGTTCCCCAGTATTTAATTTTATTGCTCATTCATATAACATCCACATCAACATCTATTTTTTGGGGTTTTCAAATGCAACAAGTTATATGTTCTTTATATGTATTAATAAGCATAAGAAATACTAGGTGAACGTCTTTCGTGATATCGTATTTGAGGTTCATTCAAAAATTTATGTGAATTGTCAATCGCGTCACGTTATGTGTATGCACTCACATGTGTATATTTGAGTTCTAAGTGACAGAATTAGTTATGTAATTATGTACTAGTTAACATATATCAATATCATTGTGTTTTGTTGAAATGTGAAGAAAATAGTGAAGTATGACAAAATTGGACATTTTAATTAAACAATTTTGAAGATCAATTTGCAAGTAATTATTATATATAGTTTCTTGCATATTCTAACAAGATACCAAGTTTGTAACGAAACTAAAAAAAAAATATTTAAACAAGGGATCATCCCTCATTGTAAATTTGTTTGACTTTCTAAACATGAATAAGAAACCCAAGAATTTGGAAAAACATTTACATTTTACTTGCACTCAATCACCAAAATACCCAACAAATAAAATAAATATTTTTTTAATGGTGACTTATACTTCAACTTCTCCTATAAAAAACACTACTAATCAACTGAAAATAATCACAATCAGTCCACAAACTTTCACCATGAAGGGTTCTTCCAAAGTATCACTATTGTTGGTGATCACAATCGTTTCACTACTTATGTTGTCGGTACCTTCCTCTGATGCTGTGATTTCTTGTAGTACAGTCATCCAGGACATAGCGCCTTGTGTGAGTTATCTCAGAAGCGGGAGTGGGATGCCCCCGTCTACTTGTTGTTCGGGTGCTAAAGCTCTTGCGGCTGCTGCTAAAGCCACTCCTGACAAACGAGCGGCTTGTAGTTGCCTCCAGTCGGCTTCCAAAACCCTAAACCCTAATCCTGTGCTAGCTAAATCACTTCCAGGAAATTGTGGGATCAGTTTGGGCTTTTCTATCTCACCTAACGTCGATTGCTCCAAGTAAATTACTAATCTATGGCGGTTAAGCTCCTATTAATCAATGAAAATTGAGATGATTAACAATTTCATTGGCTAAATTGGTTTGATGAAAATTTGAGGATTAAAAAGTAATATTTTTTTATATTTGCAGAATCACTTGAATTGTTGAAGCTAGCTAATGGATGGGATATGTTGCATTTGGTCTTGTGTGTTTGAGCTACTAATGCATCGATAGTAGATGTTGCATTCATGTTAGTATTTCATATAATAAGTGTGTTTGCCCTGCTCATTTGGGGCTAGCATGCAATGAGAGATTAGTGTACTACATCATATATATTGTATGTAATATTAATGTCTTTGTTTTAATTTTTATGATATTTTATTTTTTTTACGACGAAGCTATATATAAACATATCCAAACCTCTCAAGAAACTATCACGGCGTAAGAAACTGTAGTTGAAAATTGACTATCATCGACGACTGCATTACCGAGGGATTCCAAAAAAGAAACTAGAAAAAAGTGAAAAAATATATATATAATTATCCAGGGATGGATAGCCTAAACTAAAAAGACTTTCACTGAGATCATAGAGACCACCGGCGTGGGTAAGATTCCAGATGAGATTTTGGGCATGCTATTTTGTTGATGTTGATGAGAACCATTTTCCTATTGATAGTCCCTCAGTAATTCTATGTTAATACTAAAGGTAAAATCTATCATACGTATCCCAAAGAAGGCGAGGAACGTAGGTCCATTTCCCACACGTGGTCTTGGTTTCTTTTTATCTTTGTCCATTGCAACCTTATGTTTATCCAGACATCTACATTTGTGTATGGTTTTTTATATTTCCAGAAGGTGCGTTGTGCGTACAGTTGAAACCCCATGGTGTACAAGTCGAATGTATGTCGGTTTCGACATCCTTTGGATGCAGTTGTCAAATAGTGATGGAATGAGCTGACTAGGGATTAAATGGGCCCAAAACAGATTTGCATGGGTTCATATGTGTTTAGAAGATGTGTACATCATTGACATAATTTTATTTCTAGCTCTACAAAATGATCATTTGCTTATAAGTTTCTTGTGTGAAACGGAGATAGGAAATACCTCATATGTCTATTAAGGTCTATCCATCAGTAGTTCTGTAAAATACTAAAAAGACTAAAATGAAATCGAGCTTGTATGAAAATTTCCACCGCTAATCACCGACCAACTTTAAATTCGTTTTCTTGTTAAGACCATCTCCAATGTGAGGGGAATGGGCGTTACAGTCCACGCCGGCATGCTCGTCTTCTCTCCCCTCCTTCTCCCCACCAATCTGGCTATCTCCTCCCATCTCATATTCACTCTCCGACCCCGCCCATAGAGATGGATTTCACCCTCCCTCTCTCATTGTCACGTCCTCACAACGTTCATGGATGTCTTATTAAAAGAAAAATTTATCGGCGAATATTTAAAGCGTTAAATTTTTATTTGTTGGATAAATTTACTATACATATTCCCAAAATCGGATGAAGAAATAGTATTTGATGATTTCAGTAGCCAATATCCACACCGAGGGGTTTTGGACAGAAGTTGCTCTTTTCTAGTATATCCGGGAGAGTTCATATAAAACAAAAGACTGTTAGTCTCGCAGCAGGGACCCCGAAGGGTGTCTCTGCAACCAACCTCCGGCGTGAGAGTAATTATCGGATCGTGAAAAGGACTTGATCACCCGACGAGAATGATCTGAAAGTAAGTTTTAAGTGAGTATGAGAGAACTGATGTTAAGATACCTGTATGGAGGGTTTCCTCCTCTTCATATAGCCGGTGGGGAGCTCTCTGCATTAAATGCTTAGGCTGTGGAGTTGACAGGAATGTTCCTGTCAACGGCTCCGACCTGCTGGGTAAAAGGATCTTCCTTTGTAATTGGTGAATCCTCTTTTATGAGGTTGTACCTTTTCTTCTTCCGTTGTCCCTCTCATTAAATGCGTTTGTCACGCCGCATTTAATGAGGTAAGGATGTTGCTTCTGTTCCATCTTTTTGTCCAGATATGGGGGTTCCCCCTACAATGATGCCATAAGAACAACAAGTAAATGAAGAACAATATATGAAAGTAGAATTGAACTATGATTGTAAAGAAACTTGATTTTGCATTCAAAGTGAATTATGCCATAAGAACAAGTTTCTAATGATACACTTTGACGATATTTAGAGAGAATGAAACGACGCCATTAGGTTAAGCAACGCTTCACATCAGGTGGTTTAAAAACCGTATGTAACGATGCCGTTTCAACACTTCCGTTTCATCACTTCCGTTTCATCCTCTTACGACTCCTATATATATGGAGTTGACCCAGTTTGTTGGTATATAGGCCCAAACGAACTGATATGTTTAATTACACGTGAGCCATTAATGAGTTGTCCTTAAAACATACTAAAACACTTGAACTGTTCAAGTTGAATAAATAAGTAGGCACAATCAAGTTTTACAAAAGTTAGGCCCAACAGATAAGGTGTATGCTTGGAAGGTAATTTGTTGGTGATCACCAAATGGTACCCGACCAAATCCAAAAAGTTAGTTTACCAATAAAGAATTAAAATAATTGAAAATGGTACAAGAGTTAAAAGGGGTGAAGAAAATAGACAAAACAAGTACCAAAAAAACTAAAAAGTTTGCGACATAAGATTTTGTAAGAAATTTGTCGGAATTGGCCGTTCGCGACAACTTTCCGACAAAAAATGTTTGTTGAAAAAAAACCCGTAGGAAATGTTTTTTCCGACAAAGTCCCGACTAATTTTCCGACGAATTAGCGACAAAAGCCTTTCGTCGGTAATTTCCGACGATATTGCGACGATTATATTAAATAAATAAGTTAACTTATTTAATAAGTTTGTCGGAAAATTGTAGGAAATCTTATGGTTACTTTTTTGTTTTTGTTTTTTTCGGAAAGTTGTAGCTAACTTGTGGGAAATTTCTTTTATTAGTAACTTGTCGGATACTTTTCTATAAAATATACATGTTTTTTAGTAGTGAGAGAGGTCCAACAAAGGCTAGGGTTTAGCGATCATAACCAGAATGGCACGCGGCAAGAGGCTTGGCAACAACTAGTCTTCAAAGGTAACGGGCCGGCGGCAAGAGGAAATCTAGTGGCGGATCTAGGAGAGAAGCGGAATTCAGGTTTTGAGAGATGACAGGATAAATAGATTAATGCTCTGATTGATCAACTAGTACAAGATTAGCCAATACAAAACCTATACAAAGAGATTTATACACATTACTAGTTTCATGTTTTCATACATTGCATTTTTCTATTCAACAGAGATTTATACGCAACAAGCCATCTGGTCCGTTGTTTGTTCTTCTAGCCTCCAAACTTATAAAAACAAGAAAAAAAGTTTAGCATACATTACATGAAGTACATGTGCACATACGCGAACTTCTAACGTTTAGCATATTTGAAATTTCAAGAGAAAACATGGCAGAGGATTATAAAGAGAAGAACCAAGAGTAGGTATCCGAATCCATACCCATCCGAATCAATATCGGAGCTACTACTAGACTGATACGAATAGGATTTGTCGCTTGTAGGGAGAAATCTAGAGATTAAGTGTATGAGCAGTAACAATAAGATGGGAACAAACAACATTGCTTCTTCCCCTATAACTAGTGAAGAAATGGTTTCCTTTAAGCTCTCTAGAGTGGAGCTAAATATGACTAGAGTAAGCACACCCACCATCAAACAAGGAACCAGCGGAGTGAAACAAATATAGGTCATAAATTGTGTATATATGTTAGCCAACATATATACATAGACATGAAACACTCACAAACACAATGTATGAGTATGTTTAATTAGTTGTTAGGTTAGGAAGATCAAGTCAATGATTAGGTGATCTGCAGATTATCCATTCACCTAAGCTAGTCAACTAAGTACACCTATTTCAATAAGGAGTGTTTCATTACCCGACCCGAACCCAATACGTTCCGTAGGGTTCTATTGTTGGGTTATGGGCCATCAGGTTTTGACCGCTTTCACTCGTTTTTTTTGTAGTTTATAAAGTTTGAACCTGAAACCTGTCATATACGTGTAAGACAGTCTTTGTTGACTATTTTAGGAAGATGTTGGTGTTGTGTTCATAGACGGACCTATTCATTAGGTATGGGGGGCAACCGCCCTCCATGAATTTTTTTTAATGTTATATACGAGTTAAAATCCTGATCTCCCCACATAAAATTTTGCAATAGCCCCATGATCGCCCCCCATGAAAAAATTTTAGTGTTGTATATCGCTAGTCAACCCTATAAAAAAAATTTCTTGTACCGCCAGTGGTTGTGTTGTTTGTATACTAATAAATACTCTTCCGGCTCAAACTTTTTGATTAATTGTTTATGACCCGGTCATAACGGTTAGTTGTCTGGTTTTCCTATTTTGATTAGAACTTTTTTTGAACAACAATTTGGATCACTGATAGGCTAGTGGCCCACTCGATCATCTCCACCACCCTCAGGGCCCACTCGATCATCTCCACCACCCTCAGGAGGAAACCCGGCCACTATATGTGAGAAAACCCCCTACCCAACCTAGAACCCCTTTTTGTCACAAGTGGGACTTGAACCCAAGACCTCCCCATTTTAATGAAGTATTGGGTATCTCATCTTAACCACTTGGGCTGAAGATCACAACTGTCTTTCTATTTTCGACTTTTTGTATTGAGTTGTTACTTATATTTGATGATATAAATATATCCCCAAGAAATAGTAGTGACACAAAATCCGTTGTGTTGTGTAGTTTGGATTCTTGATTGACAATTGTTTACCAACAAGTTTCTTTTATTATTATTTTTTTAAGCAAAAAAAATATTTCTTTTACTTTTTTTTAGATATAACAAATTCAACAATATAATTGTTTTAATCCTTCAATTAATATAATATTTTATTTTTATGTAATTTTTGAATATTTTTCAAAATTAACTATATATCACGTCATCCGATTCTTGATTATAGTTTAATCGGTAGTGCAGCCGGCTCAATGACCGGACCAGTTTTCAAACCATTGCGATTAATAGATTCGCTATGCATAAAAAAAATTTGTTACATACATTTTCTAGCCAAAGAACTGAATTACAAGTTTATGCAGGAAACACCTTTTATCATACTATGCTGATACGCGATAACGACAACCACAAACTCATAGGACGCGGGAGAGAATAAGGAATATCATGATCAAAAGAAAAGCTCCAAATCCATAACCTCCCTCGCCCTCTTGACCCGATCCACTTCGGTAGTGATATGAATTCGCGGAAGTATCTTGGGTAGGAAAGAATGTAGAGAACAAGTATATGACTAGTATCAATAAAATAGGAATCATGACTAGGTTTTGTACCATAGGAGTGAAGATTATTAGTGCAAGAACATTCACTATTAGAAAAGGAACAACAGGTGATGGACCTGTAATGTTTTCCATTTTCGCTCTAACCACAGGTTAACTGATTAGCCTTTTTAAGTCACAGGTAATGATAATTATTTGCAGTTGATTTCAGATGATTTATATGCGGTAGGGGCTTGTCTGGGTCAATGATTGATGATTATTCTCTAGTATGTGTTTTTATACTTAGGGCCCTGGTATTTAAGCCAAACTAAAAAAATTTCGACAGAAGATTTTGTGGGAAATTTGTCTGAATTGGCCATTAGCGACAAGTTTCCGACAAAAAATGTTTGTTGGAAAAACCCCGTAGGAAATGTTTTTTTCCGACAAAGTAAGTTTGTCGGAAAATTGAAGGAAATCTTATGGTTACTTTTTTGTTTTTGTTTTTTCGAAAAGTTGTCGCTAACTTGTGAGAAATTTCTTTTGTTAGTAACTTGTCGGAAAATTTTGTAGAATATATACATGTTTTTTAGTAGTGAGAGAGGTCCAACAAAGGCTAGGGTTTAGCAACCGTAACCAGAATGGCATGCGGCAAGAGGCTTGGCAACATCTAGATGGCACGCGGCAAGAGGCTTGGCAACATCTAGTCTTCGGTGAAGGTAATGGGCCGGCGGCAAGATGAGATCTAGTGGCGGATCTAGGAGAGATGAGCAGAATTCATGTTTTGAGAGAGGAGAGGATAAATAGATTAATGCTCTGATTGATCAACTAGTACAAGATTAGCCTATACAAAGAGATTTATACACATTACTAGAGTGGAGCTAAATGGTTTCCCCTATAATTAGTGAAGAAATGGTTTCCTTTAAGCTCTCTAGAGTGGAGTTAAATATGACTAGAGTAAGCACACCCACCATCAAACAAAGAACCAGCGGAGATGGCCCTCTGGCTCGCATTTTTCTCCGGTGAGTGAAACAAATATGGGTCATTGACTGTGTATATATGTTAGCCAACATATACACATAGGCATGAAACACTCACAAACACAATGTATGAGTATGTTTAATTAGTTGTTAGGTTAGGAAGATCAAGTCAATGATTAGGTGATCTGCAGATGATCCATTCACCTAAGCGAGTCAACTAAGTACACCTATTTCACTAAGAAGTATTTCATTACCCGACCCGATCCCTTTAAGTTCCGTAGGGTTCTATTGCTGGGTTATGGGCCGTCGGGTTTTGACAGGTTTCACTCCTTGTCTTTTTGTAGTTTATAAGGTTTGAACCTGAAACTAGTCATGTGCGTGTAAGACAGTCTTTGTCAACTATTTTAGGAAGATGTTGGTGTTGTGTTCATAGACGGACCTATTCATTAGGTATGGGGCAGCCGCCCTCCATGAATTTTTTAGGTAAAACATGCTTTTAAGCGAGGTTAAAAGCGAAAAAATTACTAATAAATTCACAATGATTTAAACTCTTTTACTTTTTGTTAACGTGGTTGGAGATTATTATATGTTTCTTATTCTTATAGGGGCCGGAAGAAAGAGGGAAAAAATACCTATCAACCTACAAAATCTTTCATCAAACAATGCTATAATTGTGATTTTTCACTTAAAAACGAGACTTGTGACAAAATACCATAGTTTGAACCTCATATATATTCACATGTGTAACGAAATATGTATGTACTCCATTCTCGCACAACATACAAATGGCGTATTTTCTTGGTTATTTTTATCATAAACCTCGTTTTTAAGTATAAAAACACATAAAACACATCGACCCATTTAGGCCGTTTTCATAATTTACTTTGTAAAAGTTTACTATTTTTATAACTTTTTTAAGTATAAAAACACAATCAATCGGGCATTTTTGCATTCTTTTTTTTTTGCCTTTAATAAATAGTTCTCTAGTTGTATAATTAAAGTTAGTTCTCTCATGAACAACCCTATATATATATATATATATATATATATATATATATATATATATATAAAGTATAAGTTTTAAAAATATTTTCTAAATAGAATACAGACAGGTTAAGAACAGAATAGAACAATAGGGTGGTGGTTGAACTCTGGGGACCACTGTAGCCGCTAATGTCGAAGATAGGCGAAAGGCTTTTTATGTTCTGACCTTCACTAATCCCACCTTAAAGTTCTATTATGTTTTTGTAATATTTTCCTTTGGTCTGTAATTCGTTAATGTTTTTAATCTTATCCAAAGAGTTTTTACATTTTTACTTTTTACACGATCTTCTGAAATGGTATCAGAGCCAAGTGCTCTTAAAATAAAGGTTGTTCATGGTTAGATTCTGCAAATCAACACTTATTATATTCATCCATGATGAATATTCTGAAAAGCAATGATACTGTAAAAAACAGTATTGAAGAGGAATATAAAATTCCTCATAATCTTGACTTATTAAATAAATGGACTATTCCAAAAATGGAACACAAACTAATTTATAAATTAGGAATTTTTGAAAAATTAGGATTAAAACAAGTTGTAAAAACAACTGAAGAAACATTTTCTTTAAATAAAGAAGACATGGTGATTAAACTATTGTCAAATAAGGATTTAAATAAATATAAAAAGGATTATAAATTCCTTCATATAGGTTTAGTGCAAATTGCTTTCAAACCTTTGACCCTAGAAGGTCTTCCAGAAAGTTTTGTAGCAGCTTTAAGAGATGCTAGAAATCTTGACTCGAAACAATCACTAATAGGGATTGTTCAAACTAGTCTGACACATGGACCAGTCTATTTTAATGTTTATCAAAACTTACAATTATCTTTATCTGATGTAAATATATCAGACGCTTTAACTTTAAATGTTAAAACTCATGGTTATAACTATGCTCCAGGTTCAGAAGTTATCTGTATCTGTTATAGAATATATTATAAACCTCTATACACTTTAAATCCTCAATGTAGAATGGTCGATAAGCCATTAAATGAAACCATAGTTATAGAAACCAATTTCGGTAAGTCAAATATAACTACTAGAAGAAAGATAAAATGAGAAGAAATTAACTTTTCAGAAAACTGGGTCCTTGATAAGGCCACAACATCTCAACAATATGTAGATAATAATCCTCTAGAAATTATACAATCTGAAGAAGGGACTGTCCAAATCAAGTTTTAACAGCCTAGAAATACTTCTTCTATACCTAGATCTCTATCTTCTAGATCATTGTCCTCTCGGCAACATATATCTCCTCTGGGATATACTGTTAGAAGCCCTTCTAGAGCTTCTACTTCGAGAGTCAGGGAAACTTTCCCTACAACAGAAACATTTAATAGATTAAATATAAATCCTGACAATATAGTTATAGGAGTTCATAGAGTCCATGTTTATCCGGAATTAACCGAATCAGAAGTCAATTTTGTTTAATGGATTTTAAAGAAAAAATTGATTTTAATCCGGGATCTCCGGTTAGAAAAGAAATTAATAAAGAATTTCAATTACCCAAATGGGAATTATTTAGAAATTGGTTTTTTAATAATTTCAAAGAAACCGAGACAAACTTTTTTAAGGAGGAATATTATAAAAATTTAATTATAAAAAATGAGATTATACCATTTATTCTTTGGTTTATAGAAAAATATACATGAAGTATTATTTCCGTTATAGAAAGAGAATTTGTTATTCAAGGAGAAAAAATAATTTCTAATGTTTTTCCTCCTACTCAATCTTTTAAAATTGAAAAGGAAAATGAAGTAAGATATTATCAAACTTTTCAAAAATTATTAGAAGGTGATATCTTACCTATCACAGTTTCCCATTTAAATGATTTGATTAAACAGCAGAATTATACAAACTTATATTTAATAATCCTAGGAGAACAAATCCAGGATTTATCTGCTAAGATGGATAGGATAATATCCTACTTAAAAGAAAAACCTCTATTAGGTAAGCCAGTCTCTTTTATAGAAAAGGTTGCTACTCCAAGTATACAACTTTCTCCGAAAGTTACTGATTTTAAATTAAAATCTAAGGATAGCCTTGAAGCAACTCTAAATGCGACAATGAACGCTCTAAAGAGTCTTAAGATAAGTACTCTAACAGATTTCTCTGAGGTAAATTACCAAGAAGAAATTAAGGATAAAATTTCCAAACTTTCTAAGTGGGCAGATAAACCGACTCAAAGAAAGTATTATTATCTTAGACCAACCCCTCAGGATGTCCTTATAGAAGAACAAGAATATATTGTTAATAACTCATATAGTGGAAAAATGATATATGAATGGAACATAGATGGTCAATCAGAAGGACAGATTTATAACACTGTCCATAGGATGCTTATGTATAGTACAATTTGTAAAAATAATAATAACACGGTAAAAACCATAGCTAATATGATAGTTTCAGGTTTTACTGGTTAATTAAAAGGTTGGTGGGACAATTATCTATCCCAACCAGATAAGGATAAAATCCTTAATAGCGTTAAACAAGAAGAAGGCGCTAGTACCAGCAATACTGGAAGTAATGCTGTTTATACTCTAATTGTTAATATATAGAACATTTTACTGGAAGATGGTCTGAAGATTCTGAAAATATCAGAACTCTTCTCCAGAATTAAGATGTAGAACCCCGACATCTTTTAGATGGTATAAGGATACCTTCTTATGTAGAGTTATGGAACTGCCTGAGGCTAATAGTTCTCATTGGAAGTCAAAGTTTATAGATGGCCTTCCTCATTTATTTGCTGAAAGAATAAAAGGCAAAATAAGAGTAAATGGTGTCATAAATTATGACAGTTATACTTATGGAAAACTCATAGGCACCTGTGTTCAAGAAGGAATAAGCCTATGCAATGAGATAAAACTTAATCAACAGATTAAGAAGCATTCTTTAAATGAAAGAAAACAATTAGGAGATTTATGTGGCCAATTTGGCATAGAAAATAAACCTGATAGGTCTATAGAAACCAGGAAAGAAAATTCTTCCCCTAAGAAGCATTACAAGAGGAAGAAATATAGGAAAGAAGAAAAACCTTATAAGAGAAAAAAAATATAAGGAAAGGAAAGAATTTCCTAATGAATTTAAAAAAAAATTAAAGTGCAGAAAATGTGGCAAATTAGGCCACAAGGCAAAAACTTGTTGGGTTCGAAAGAAACTTAACAAAATTGAAGATAGAGAATTAAGAGTTAAGATTAATGAAGTCTTATTACATGACAGTTTTGAAGAAACTGATTCTGAGCAATCTTCTTCTGAAGAAGAAAAACTAAATGTTTTAAAAAAATAAAAGTTTTAATTCCTCTGAATCAGAGGAAGAACATTGTCCAACAAGCTGTAAAAAAGATTGCTGCAAAAAATCTTCTGAAATGCCAGAAAAAGAACTTTATCAAATTATTTCTCAATTACAAAATATGGAAATTAATGTTTTAAGCAATGAGATTTTAGATCTTTTAAAAGTTATAACTGATCCTCAAATAAAAGAAATAATATTTTCTGAATACTTAAATCAACAAAGGAATGAGGAAACTTCTTCTTCAAATAATCCTCAACAGGATTTAAAACCTTTTTCTCTAGTTGAATTAAAAAGGCAACTAGCTTATAGAAAATAAACATCTAGACCTGTTAATATACAAGATTTAAAAATTGAAATTGATAACTTAAAAATGGTTATCAAAATTCTTTAAAAGAATAATAGAAATCTTGAAGAAAGAATTTTTAAACTAGAGATTCCTCAAAATAAAACCTCCGAAGAAATCCCTCAAGGAAAATTTTTAGAAAGTATTGTAGATATTATAACTACACAAAAATGGAATATTAAAATAAAACTTCTCATAAAAGATAATTTTTTTTATAACTGTTACGGCATTAGTTGATAGTGGTGCTTATTTAAACTGTATCCAGGAAGGAATTATTCCAACTCGATACTTTCATAAACCTCCCATAACTTAAGTTCTGCAGGAGGAGAAAAAATAAAAATTGAATATAAAATGCCACAGGCTCGTATTTGTCAAGATGAGACCTGTATTCCAACTAGTTTTGTTCTAGTAAAAAATCTTACTAGCCAAGTTATTCTTGGAACCCCTTTTTTAAATAAAATTTTTCCTTTAAAACATATTGATAATAAAGGAATAACTGGCTATTTCCAGAATAAAGAAATATATTTTCCATTCATTACAAATCCTTTTTCCAGAACTTTGAATAATGTAAAAGAATCCCTTTTACAAGAAAAAGTAAATCAAATTGATTTCCTACAAAAAAAATATTTTCTTTAAATATCCAGGACATGATAAACAATCCAAAGCTCCAGGATAAAATTAAAATGATTAATAACCAATTAACATTACAAATATGTAATGATCATCCCAACGCTTTTTGGGATAGAAAGAAACATATTGTTTCTCTGCCTTACGAAGATGATTTTAATGATATTAAAATTACTACTAAGGCCAGACCTTGTCAAATGAATTCCACTTATATGGAATTATGCAAGCAAGAGATTAAATCTCTTCTTGATAAAAATCTAATTAGAAGATCAAAGTCTCCTCGGTCTTGTACAGCCTTTTATGTTAATAAACATTCTGAAAAAGAAAGAGGTATTCCTAGATTAGTTATAAACTATAAACCTCTTAATAAAAACTTAAAATGGATTAGGTACCCTATACCTAATAAAAAAGATTTATTAGATAAATTATATAATGCCATTATATTTTCAAATTTTGATTTAAAGAGTGGATACTGGCAGATCCAGATAAATGAAAAAGATAGGTACAACACTGCTTTTACTGTACCTACAGGTCATTACGAATGGAACGTAATGCCTTTTGGGTTGAAAAATGCCCCTTTAGAATTTCAAAACATTATGAATGATATTTCCATCCCTTATAGTGAATTCATAATTGTCTACATTGATGACATCTTAGTTTCTCAAAAGACATTGAAACCCATTTTAAACATTTAGATATATTTAAAAATATAACAATAAAAAATGGTCTAGTTATTTCCAGACCAAAGTTACTACTTTTTCAAACCAAAATAAGATTTTTGGGTCATAATATTGAAACAGGAAATATTATTCCTATCAATAGAAGTATTGAATTTGGGTCAAAATTTCCTGACAAAATTCATGACAAAACTCAACTTCAAAGATTTCTAGGAAGTCTAAATTATATTCTTCCCTATTATAAGAATCTAGCAGAGGATACTGCCATTTTATATGATAGATTAAAAAAGAATCCTCAGCCTTGGTCTGAAAATCATACTAAGGCAATTAGAAAGATTAAGTAAAAGGTTCAAAATCTTCCTTTCTTAATGATAACCAACCCAGATTGGGAAAAAATTATTGAAATGGATGCCTCTAACATAGGCTATGGTGGAATCTTGAAACAAATTTCACCAGTAAATAAACAAGAAAGCCTGGTAAGATTCCATTCAAGAAAATGGAATAATAGCCATAAGAACTATGCTACTATTGCAAAAGAAATTCTAGCAATAGTAAAATGTGTTTTTAAATTTCAAGATGATTTATACTGTAAGGCCCCTTTCCCGGGTAACCTCACTTGTTGGATTTACTCATAAACATAGTCATTAAGTACTGAACTTTTAAATTAAAAACATTCAAACACAACGGAAACATTCAACATTTGAGTACATTACAGCGGAAGTCTTAATATTCAAAACATTAAGCATGGTCTAAACAAAAACATAGAGTGGGATGTCAGTCTTATGCCGGGCAGCCTTCACGCCTTCGCACGAGCCTTTCCTTTGTTACCTGAAATGTATACTAAAAGTCAGCTAACGCTGGTGAGTTCTAGTTTAATGCAATTTGCTGTAAACATTCTTTTCTTTGTAGGTATAAGTATGCATTACTGTATAATCATTCATATAAATACGTATTCATAACTTTTGCCTTTCTTTCTTCTTTCTTTTCTGTATTTCCTTTTCTGTATTTTTGGTGATTTCATACATAAATATATATGCATTCACCCTTTTTCTTTTCTTTATTTACATTCATGGGTCATACTCTGTAAGGGTGATCAACCCGTCATTTGTTTACGAATGTCACAAAGACAATCGCCGTGGTCCATCGTCATGGCCCACCTATACTTACAACCGTCCGGCAACTAGTGCCGTCCGTCATTTTATTCTTACAACCGTCCGGCAATCTTTGTCCGTCCGTCATGACTTACAACCGTCCTACCGTCGTAGTCCGTCATATTCGCCCGTCTACCCGAAGGTATCCGTTTCCCATGCGACTATTATTTATACAACCGTTCTACTATAATATGCCAATTGCTTCGACCGTCCTGTAATGGCATCCGTACGTCCTAGCTGATGAAGGAACGCACTTGTCCCGGTTGTAAAATAGTCACATGGTCGTCCGTCTACCGAAGTAGCCGTTATCATCGAAGCGTCCATAACATTTTCTGTACTTTGCAAGCAATATATACATGGATATAAAGCAAGATTTCATTCTTTCATTTTGTGTTATACTTTCGTTCATTCTTTATAATCATGCTTTTCATTCTTTATTCATAATTTCTCTTTCGTGTATAGGTATATATATATATATACTTGTATAACACATATGATCACATTAACATTCATAAACTTTATTCACTTAGTGTATACACTTCAGCCCCAAAACATTTGAAAACATTTGCACATAACATAAAAAGGGGCACATAGAACTCACCTGATAAGCGGGTCCTGAGATACTATCACCGGTTACTGAGCGTCACTAAGGTTACACACAATCTGTATAATCAAGTCATACCAGATAAGACAGTGAACCTACGCGACATTAAACATTTCTATTCTTAGGGTTATATCGAAACTTGGTAGTTTCGATCAGTGGATTATATCGAAACTTTAGTAGTTTCGATAGGTTGCTTATATCGAACTTAGTAGTTTCGAAGTGTTTGCTTATATCGAAACTTAGTAGTTTCGATAACACCAGTCTTATTTCCTGAACTGTAATAATATTAATTATCGTCTTTAGGGTTTTAAAGAATATACCTCATCGAACACGATCCCGAAATGTAACCGAGACCCGACCCGAACTGTCTTTTCAATCGTCATCATTAACTCGCCTCGACTCGCCGATTATTGTTTCTAACCATACTACCATCATCATTATGCTATCATTATTATCTTGAAAGTATCATCACCATCATATGACCATTATTATCGAAACTTCCATCATGGGATCACCACCATCGAAACTACTTATCAAGGAATCATCATCATTATCGAAACTAACATAATCATCACCACCCGAAACTACCATCGTGAACTCTTCTACCCGAAACTACCATTACATGAGATAAAACACTATGCCGAAACTACTGCTGCTGCTAAATCAATACCCGAAACTACCATTTGTCACCCGAAACTACCATCTTGAACATAACCATCGAAACTACTACCTTTATCCTCTCCATCGAAACTACTCATATCATCATCATCATATCATCATCTTACCATTATTATCATATCGAAACTACCATATCACATTACCATCATCGAAACTTCTATCATCATATCGAAACTACTCAGATTACCATCATCGAAACTTCTCATGAACACCATCATCGAAACTTCTCATGAACACCATCATCGAAACTTCTCATGAACCCCATCATCGAAACTACATCATCGAAACTTCTGCTGCCATCAACACGCCACCATCTACGACCACCTTTATCACCCTCTTCTTTTCCTTCACGTGAGTCACCATTAACTGCCGTGAACCACCGATAACCACCCTTTACCCGAAAATACTATCATCACCCGAAACTACCGTTGCGGACACCACCCCTCGAAACTACCATAATCAGCCACTGCCGTGAACCGCCTTGTCGCTGCCATTACCATCACCCATCGTGAGCTTCCTGTTTGGCCATCATCACTGCTGTCAACCACCGATACCCGAAACTACTGCCGTGAACAAGAACTCACTGCTGCTGCCATAATCTCGTCGCATCCGTGTTACCACTGTAACTACGCCATGATGAACCCTCTGCTGCTGTCGGAGCCATAGCAGCAGCTCCCACGCCCGATGTCGACGTCATCCGGACCACAACAGCTGGCCCTTACCTCTTTCACGCGTCGCTGATCAAGCACGAATCGCTCCCGGCCCATTAATGCCTTCCTATTTCCTTGTATTGAAGCTCCATTGCAGGTTAATACTCGATTTAGGTTTAGAAATTGTAAGGATGGTGTGGTCTGGTTGTTGCTCGACGAGGGAGGGTAAAACGAAAACAAAGGAATGGGGTGGGGGGGTGGCGGCTGAAGATTGTGTGTGTATGAGATTTAGGTTTCAATTGTTATGAACATTTTCTTCTTACACCCCTCATCTATGTAGAATTTGCATCAACGTCCTTTAATTTAATTAGTTGCTAAATCATTATTCTATGTTTTCGTCCCTTGACAACCTTAGTTCTAAATAAGATCTCGTGTTTTTAACTAATAGGGAATTTGGGATGTTACAAGTCTACCCTCCTTATAAGAATTTCGTCCTCGAAATTCGATGTTTCTCGTAACAAAATTACTCTCCGCATCTCATGATTTAGTAACCACTTAGGTTCTTGTGAATTGGCATGTCTCGCGTTATGGTAATCATTCAATGCCATTCTTGGACTGCATGTAATTAGGGTTTCCATGTCCCTTCTTCTATGCAACTAACATCTCGTATGTTAGGGTGAATAGTTTAACCTACTTTACTCTTGAGCGTGTCTCATGGGTGGACTTAACCCGGATCCACCAAGCACTTGCGTGAATCTAACATGTTAAGCAAGCCATGGATTCCTCTCAACACTTGGAAGTGTCTCTTTGGTAGCATGGGATCTAGTTTAAATCGTCTACTTTGTGCCCTACACAGTTGTTATCATTCACTTTCTAAGCCGCTTTGGTTATTACGCGTACCTCATAAATTATTCTCCGTGCATTCGCCCACGAAGGGCCATACCATGTTGTTCCCGAATGAATCCCATCATCTTGTTCCCGAAGGAACCATATCAGTTTGTTCCCGAGGGAACCTTGTCATTTTGTTCCCGAAGGAACCGTATCATTTCGTCCCCAAAGGAACGTTTCGTTCACGAAGGAACCATTAGAAGCATTACTCTATCATACTTAACTTTCTGAGAAGGTATTCATTCAGACGGAATACTAGATATGCAATCCTTACATTCATACTCATGTACACGTAACTCTCTTCTTGCCTTTCTTTAAGACATAATCGTCATGGTTTCACATTTCTCATAATTAGTCTATTATGCACTATCCGTTCTTTGTACCATTGAATAGTCTTAGGGATTGGCATCCCTTATGACCAAAATATACATTTTCTACTTTTCGTGATCGTTAAAATTTTCTGTATGTGATTCCTTTTGAATTACGTTCCTAGGTTTCATTACAAATAGATGACACGTGCGGTGATACTCGATCATTCCTTTCATTTCTAGTCTCATTGTGTTCCTTATTGGCTTTTCAATTTGAGTAGTCACGTTCTATTGTCTTGTCTTAATCACTGTAGAGTGTTTTCTGACTCTTGAGTCCTTGCTAGTACTCATTTCTTTCTTCACATATTTGTTCGGAACTTGAACTTCACATTTATTCTAAACATTCAAACCCTAGGTTGGATCTGTTTTCATTTGGTTTTGCCTGCACGCCCTAATTAGCATCGTGGTTCCAGTCATTTGTTGTCGTTGATATATCTATTTTCTCATCTGAGTGAATACTCTTAGTAGTTTATCTAGGATTGTATTCTTCATGGAAGAATGTCATTTGTGCATTCGAGTACTCGTATTTTCTTTGAACATATAGTTGTGTGGTTATTTCCTTCACTTTTATGTACACTTGACCGTAGGTCCACGGTCATTCATCGTATCGCGTTTGCGTTAAGCATTGACAATTCATGTTCAGAAGCAGTTTCTAAACGTATGTTCATCTAACATATGTAGTACTCACATCTCGTGCTAACTTGTGATCCTTGACAGCTACTTTCTCAATTTGAATCAAACAAGTGTCGAGTTCTTCAAATTCTACTTAATCAGTCTCGTCGTTCGCGGTTTGTCATGCGAAGAAATTTTCTCACTGGGCTTGATAGACTCTCTTATCGTCCTCATACTAATTCTCTTTCTTTGAAATCTCTTCGTTCCTTTATCTTTGCTTGATTTACTGCTCTCATCACTGTTGCATCAGGTTCCAAACCAGGTTTCATTAGTCTTTCTAAACTTGTTCCTTAGTTTTAGTCGATTTCAACGAACTTCATTCACGTTCTCATTTCTTCTCATTCCACCTTTGGTATGCAGTTGTTGTCATCATTCGTCTTACTAATTTATTACAATCATTATTACTTAAGTGACTAATCTCATAGTCCTGCTTGGAGTGATTTAATTGTTTTTGGTGACATGTGTATTAATCCACATGATAAGGTTCATCAGTATGCACAACCACATGTAAATTTACAATTACGTGGATCCTGACGTAATTGCCAACTTACCTTACTTGTGAATTCCTGACTCGTCTTATAATGATTCATAATTTAAATGTCTTCTATAAACAGTGTCTAATCCATGTATCCTTCTTCCCTTTCTAAACTCCTTGTTGAAGGAAGTCATTCATGAATATTCGTTACTAATCTACTCGGACCGTTGATATTTTGTCATCTTTCTTTCGTTTTAGTCTATCGAACTTCTGCTCGTTGTTTGTGATTCATTTCACATGGATCGCACCGTTCTTGTCATTCGTGAGTCTTTCGTAGTACTATGCTAACACTTCTTTCACTCTCTGTGACTAATACATACGGCGGATGACAAATCGAGGCACACTTATACAGCAAAAGCTTAATAACAGTAGCTACGTGTTATTAAACATTTACTGTACTTATGTGTTCAAATCGTCTACCATCGTATGTGCTATGTGTAACTATTCATATTAGTAGTGACATTGATATTTAAGGCATGTGCTCTATGTTAGGGCATCTACCCTAAGCTACAGGTATTAACCATGCTACTTACTTACTGTTTTGGCGTTGGCGTTGGCTACCCAGACTGACATCCTTACGTTGGTCCCATAATCAGCTTGAGTCCAGACATTTAGGGATGTCTGAATCTCTCAAACTATTGCTCTGATACCAACTTGTAAGGCCCCTTTCCCGGGTAACCTCACTTGTTGGATTTACTCATAAACATAGTCATTAAGTACTGAACTTTTAAATTAAAAACATTCAAACACAACGGAAACATTCAACATTTGAGTACATTACAGCGGAAGTCTTAATATTCAAAACATTAAGCATGGTCTAAACAAAAACATAGAGTGGGATGTCAGTCTTATGCCGGGCAGCCTTCACGCCTTCGCACGAGCCTTTCCTTTGTTACCTGAAATGTATACTAAAAGTCAGCTAACGCTGGTGAGTTCTAGTTTAATGCAATTTGCTGTAAACATTCTTTTCTTTGTAGGTATAAGTATGCATTACTGTATAATCATTCATATAAATACGTATTCATAACTTTTGCCTTTCTTTCTTCTTTCTTTTCTGTATTTCCTTTTCTGTATTTTTGGTGATTTCATACATAAATATATATGCATTCACCCTTTTTCTTTTCTTTATTTACATTCATGGGTCATACTCTGTAAGGGTGATCAACCCGTCATTTGTTTACGAATGTCACAAAGACAATCGCCGTGGTCCATCGTCATGGCCCACCTATACTTACAACCGTCCGGCAACTAGTGCCGTCCGTCATTTTATTCTTACAACCGTCCGGCAATCTTTGTCCGTCCGTCATGACTTACAACCGTCCTACCGTCGTAGTCCGTCATATTCGCCCGTCTACCCGAAGGTATCCGTTTCCCATGCGACTATTATTTATACAACCGTTCTACTATAATATGCCAATTGCTTCGACCGTCCTGTAATGGCATCCGTACGTCCTAGCTGATGAAGGAACGCACTTGTCCCGGTTGTAAAATAGTCACATGGTCGTCCGTCTACCGAAGTAGCCGTTATCATCGAAGCGTCCATAACATTTTCTGTACTTTGCAAGCAATATATACATGGATATAAAGCAAGATTTCATTCTTTCATTTTGTGTTATACTTTCGTTCATTCTTTATAATCATGCTTTTCATTCTTTATTCATAATTTCTCTTTCGTGTATAGGTATATATATATATATACTTGTATAACACATATGATCACATTAACATTCATAAACTTTATTCACTTAGTGTATACACTTCAGCCCCAAAACATTTGAAAACATTTGCACATAACATAAAAAGGGGCACATAGAACTCACCTGATAAGCGGGTCCTGAGATACTATCACCGGTTACTGAGCGTCACTAAGGTTACACACAATCTGTATAATCAAGTCATACCAGATAAGACAGTGAACCTACGCGACATTAAACATTTCTATTCTTAGGGTTATATCGAAACTTGGTAGTTTCGATCAGTGGATTATATCGAAACTTTAGTAGTTTCGATAGGTTGCTTATATCGAACTTAGTAGTTTCGAAGTGTTTGCTTATATCGAAACTTAGTAGTTTCGATAACACCAGTCTTATTTCCTGAACTGTAATAATATTAATTATCGTCTTTAGGGTTTTAAAGAATATAACTCATCGAACACGATCCCGAAATGTAACCGAGACCCGACCCGAACTGTCTTTTCAATCGTCATCATTAACTCGCCTCGACTCGCCGATTATTGTTTCTAACCATACTACCATCATCATTATGCTATCATTATTATCTTGAAAGTATCATCACCATCATATGACCATTATTATCGAAACTTCCATCATGGGATCACCACCATCGAAACTACTTATCAAGGAATCATCATCATTATCGAAACTAACATAATCATCACCACCCGAAACTACCATCGTGAACTCTTCTACCCGAAACTACCATTACATGAGATAAAACACTATGCCGAAACTACTGCTGCTGCTAAATCAATACCCGAAACTACCATTTGTCACCCGAAACTACCATCTTGAACATAACCATCGAAACTACTACCTTTATCCTCTCCATCGAAACTACTCATATCATCATCATCATATCATCATCTTACCATTATTATCATATCGAAACTACCATATCACATTACCATCATCGAAACTTCTATCATCATATCGAAACTACTCAGATTACCATCATCGAAACTTCTCATGAACACCATCATCGAAACTTCTCATGAACACCATCATCGAAACTTCTCATGAACCCCATCATCGAAACTACATCATCGAAACTTCTGCTGCCATCAACACGCCACCATCTACGACCACCTTTATCACCCTCTTCTTTTCCTTCACGTGAGTCACCATTAACTGCCGTGAACCACCGATAACCACCCTTTACCCGAAAATACTATCATCACCCGAAACTACCGTTGCGGACACCACCCCTCGAAACTACCATAATCAGCCACTGCCGTGAACCGCCTTGTCGCTGCCATTACCATCACCCATCGTGAGCTTCCTGTTTGGCCATCATCACTGCTGTCAACCACCGATACCCGAAACTACTGCCGTGAACAAGAACTCACTGCTGCTGCCATAATCTCGTCGCATCCGTGTTACCACTGTAACTACGCCATGATGAACCCTCTGCTGCTGTCGGAGCCATAGCAGCAGCTCCCACGCCCGATGTCGACGTCATCCGGACCACAACAGCTGGCCCTTACCTCTTTCACGCGTCGCTGATCAAGCACGAATCGCTCCCGGCCCATTAATGCCTTCCTATTTCCTTGTATTGAAGCTCCATTGCAGGTTAATACTCGATTTAGGTTTAGAAATTGTAAGGATGGTGTGGTCTGGTTGTTGCTCGACGAGGGAGGGTAAAACGAAAACAAAGGAATGGGGTGGGGGGTGGCGGCTGAAGATTGTGTGTGTATGAGATTTAGGTTTCAATTGTTATGAACATTTTCTTCTTACACCCCTCATCTATGTAGAATTTGCATCAACGTCCTTTAATTTAATTAGTTGCTAAATCATTATTCTATGTTTTCGTCCCTTGACAACCTTAGTTCTAAATAAGATCTCGTGTTTTTAACTAATAGGGAATTTGGGATGTTACATATACAATCAAAAGTTTATTATAAAAACAGATTGTCAAGCAGCAAAATTTATGTTCGCTAAAGATTTTAAACATGATGTTTCAAAACAGATGTTTGCTGGATGGCGATCTCATTTAGCCCCTTTTGATTTTGAAATTATTTATAAAAAGGGTAGTGACAATAGTCTCCCTGACTTTCTTACCAGAGAATATTTGGAATAATGTCTCATTCAAGAGGACCAGTTATAAGGGCTCTCCTTGAAATTCAGGAGATGATTGAGCATCACACTCTACAGATAATTCAGCAAAGAGTGATAAAAGAAGAAATCCAAGAAAATAATTTTTTGGATTTAAAAACAAAAATAAACATGATTAATAATATTAATCGTCGTATTAATTTTATCAAAGAAAAGATTCGTTTATTACGAAATCAAAAAATAATCATATCATGTGGTTAACTCTTTCAGAAATGATTCCTTGGGAACAAGGAAGAAGAAGAGGCAGAGGAAGATCTTCCTCTCATAGAGGAAGAGGTGGCTACAATCCACATCTAAGAGTGATATCTCAAATTGGAAATCAAAGGCTTATAGCCGAAAATATTGCTTCATCATCCGGTTCGTCAGCCAGACCAGATGATATCCTTTATAAGGAGTTTCTGGCTTACAAAGCCTCGAAGAAGGAGTCTAATAAAGAACTTGAATCATCTGCATCATATGCAAAGACTGTTTCAAATGAAACAGAAGATGATTGGACTATAAATCCAAAGAAAGAAGTCATACTTCTTCTAGAGAAAAAATATATTAGATGGAAAGATAATCCATGGCTGTTACTAAACAGATACATGGATACAGGATTCTATCCTACTGAGGCTTATAAGCCTAGAGTTTTCTATGAGCAAATTCTTATGAAAGAACATTGCGAGATAGAGCATTATCATGCTGGTTTGCCTGATGTTTATAGCTTCAGCAAAATTATTATTAAACAGATCATATCTGTTGAAACTTGGGGAACTTCTCCAATGAAAGAAAGGGAATTATTACATCCCCAAACAAAAGCTCCCATCAAATATAATTACTGGGACTAAAAAAAAGCCTTTTATAAAGCCTTTTTATATGAAAACCCTAAGCTGAAACATTCATGGTTAATAAAGATCTGCTCTCATGTTTATAATCAGGATATTCCTGTCTGGTTTTACAATTGGTGGCAAAATTTGGTCCATCAATTAATATACTCCCAGATTTATTCAAGACTCTTTATAAACAATGGGCGGAAATCTCTCCAGCCCTTATAGAAGCCCAGCAGGAGGATAATTTCATAAACAATCTTCCTACTTTACATTTTTATGTCCAATTCAGTATCCCATGGATCTGGAAATCGACCCCTGAGATTAGTTATAACAATCATAACATCCTCTGTATTCAGAGAGTCTTCCACACAAAATTCTGGAAGAAAATGCTTCTTATAAATTCTGATGGCATCATAGAAAGCCATGATACTATTAAAAAGATTGAGAAGACGATTGAGGAATACCAAGAACAAATCAATAGTCTTCCCCAGAAAGAGGCTCCTAGCCCTTTTAAACATATCATCAGAACGATTCAAACTATTAAAGGTACTGATCAAATCAGTAATAAAGAGATTATGGAATTTTATCTTTCCGAAATAAAGAAAGATATGATGAAGAATTTCAGAAATGAAGAAGTATCTCCTTCATCAATGTCTACCTCATCACAGGCAAAAGATGATAATTTGACAGAAGAAGCTCAGTCAAATTATGAAGACCAGATTGATGAAGATTATATCAATAATGTCCTCATAGAATACAAACAAGCCTTCCAGCCAGAAGCATCTTCTGAAAAACAAAAATCCAAAAAGCAATAGGCCCCACAGACACGTGAAGAAAGTCTCCACTAATTGACAGGGTGGCCGACAAGATAACTCGCTCTGGAATCATAATTGCCAGCTACTATTTCCTTTATGAAAAGTTAACAAATTATTGTTACTTACTGTTTACTTTTTGACAAATGTGTCATGTAGGTCCCATATGAGACCGTAGTGTGTTTGTCTTTTTCCTTTCTCCTCATCTATTTAAGAGGACCTAGGCAGTTGTTTAAAGACACACCGCAGATAATCTGCAATTCTCTCTCACTCTTGTACACAATATTTCTTAAATAATATTTGAAGTTTGAAGTTAAAAGCTTGGTGAAACGCCCCAGAATTACTGGTATAATTTTCAATTTATATTCTATGAAATTTTATTTCATGATTGCCTCCTTCAGATGCTAAACACTTAAGTGTTGATATGCAAAGATAACTAGATCAATCATGTAAAAAAAAAGTATAAGTTTTAAAAATATTTTCTAAATAGAATACAGACAGGTTAAGAACATAATAGAACAATAGGGTAGTGGTTGAACTCTGGGTACCACTGTAGCCGCTAATGCCGAAGATAGGCGAAAGACTTTTTATGGTTCTGACCTTCACTAATCCGACCTTAAAGTTCTATTATGTTTTTGTAATATTTTCCTTTGGTCTGTAATTCGTTAATGTTTTTAATCTTATGCAAAGAGTTTTTACATTTTTACTTTTTACACGATCTTCTGAAATGGTATCAGAGCCAAGTGCTCTTAAAATAAAGCTTGTTCATGGTTAGATTCTGCAAATCAACACTTATTATATTCATCCATGATGAATATTCTGAAAAGCAATTTTCTAAATAGAATACAGACAGGTTAAGAACAGAATAGAACAATAGGGTGGTGGTTGAACTCTGGGACCACTATAGCCGCTAATGCCGAAGATAGGCGAAAGGCTTTTTATGTTCTGACCTTCACTAATCCCACCTTAAAGTTCTATTATGTTTTTGTAATATTTTCCTTTGGTCTGTAATTCGTTAATGTTTTTAATCTTATCCAAAGAGTTTTTACATTTTTACTTTTTACACGATCTTCTGAAATGGTATCAGAGCCAAGTGCTCTTAAAATAAAGGTTGTTCATGGTTAGATTCTGCAAATCAACACTTATTATATTCATCCATGATGAATATTCTGAAAAGCAATGATACTATAAAAAACAGTATTGAAGAGGAATATGAAATTCCTTATAATCTTGACTTATTAAATAAATGGACTATTCCAAAAATGGAACACAAACTAATTTATAAATTAGGAACTTTTGAAAAATTAGGATTAAAACAAGTTGTAAAAACAACTGAAGAAACATTTTCTTTAAATAAAGAAGACATGGTGATTAAACTATTGTCAAATAAGGATTTAAATAAATATAAAAAGGATTATAAATTCCTTCATATAGGTTTAGTGCAAATTGCTTTCAAACCTTTGACCCTAAATGGTCTTCCAGAAAGTTTTGTAGCAGCTTTAAGAGATGCTAGAAATCTTGACTCGAAACAATCACTAATAGGGATTGTTCAAACTAGTCTGGCACATGGACCAGTCTATTTTAATGTTTATCCAAACTTACAATTATCTTTATCTGATGTAAATATATCAGACGCTTTAACTTTAAATGTTAAAACTCATGATTATAACTATGCTCCAGGTTCAGAAGTTATCTGTATCTGTTATAGAATATATTATAAACCTCTATACACTTTAAATCCTCAGTGTAAAATGGTTGATAAGCCATTAAATGAAACCATAGTTATAGAAACCAATTTCGGTAAGTCTAATATAACTACCAAAAGAAGATAAAATGGGAAGAAATTAACTTTCTAGAAAACTGGGTCCTTGATAAGGCCACAACATCTCAACAATATGTAGATAATAATCCTCTAGAAATTATACAATCTGAAGAAGGGACTGTCCAAATCCAGTTTGAACAGCCTAGAAATACTTCTTCTATACCTAGATCTCTATCTTCTAGATCATTGTCCTCTCGGCAACATATATCTCCTCGGGGATATACTATTAGAAGCCCTTCTAGAGCTTCTACTTCGAGAGTCAGGGAAACTTTCCCTGCAACAGAAACATTTAATATATTAAATATAAATCCTGACAATATAGTTACAGGAGTTCATGGAGTCCATGTTGATCCGGAATTAACCGAATCAGAAGTCAATTTTGTTTAATGGATTTTAAAGAAAAAATTGATTTTAATCCGGGATCTCCGGTTAGAAAAGAAATTAATAAAGAATTTCAATTACCCAAATGGGAATTATTTAGAAATTGGTTTTTTAATAATTTCAAAGAAGCCGAGACAAACTTTTTTAAGGAGGAATATTATAAAAATTTAATTATAAAAAATGAGATTATACCATTTATTCTTTGGTTTATAGAAAAATATACAGGAAGTATTATTTCCGTTATAGAAAGAGAATTTGTTATTCAAGAAGAAAAAATAATTTCTAATGTTTTTCCTCCTACTCAATCTTTTAAAATTGAAAAGGAAAATGAAGTAAGATATTATCAAACTTTTCAAAAATTATTAGAAGGTGATATCTTACCTATCACAGTTTCCCATTTAAATGATTTGATTAAACAGCAGAATTATACAAACTTATATTTAATAATCCTAGGAGAACAAATCCAAGATTTATCTGCTAAAAGAAAAACCTCTATTAGGTAAGCCAGCCTCTTTTATAGAAAAGGTTGCTACTCCAAGTATACAACTTCCTCCGAAAGTTACTGATTTTAAATTAAAATCTAAGGATAGCCTTGAAGCAACTCTAAGTGAGACAATGAACGCTCTAAAGAGTCTTAAGATAAGTACTCTAACAGATTTCTCTAAGGTAAATTACCAAGAAGAAATTAAGGATAAAATTTCCAAACTTTCTAAGTGGGCAGATAAACCGACTCAAAGAAAGTATTATTATCCTAGACCAACCCCTTAGGATGTCCATATAGAAGAACAAGAATATATTGTTAATAACTCATATAGTGGAAAAATGATATATGAATGGAACATAGATGGTCAATCAGAAGGACAGATTTATAACACTGTCCATAGGATGCTTATGTATAGTACAATTTGTAAAAATAATAATAACACGGTAAAAACCATAGTTAATATGATAGTTTCAGGTTTTACTGGTCAATTAAAAGGTTGGTGGGACAATTATCTATCCCAACCAGATAAGGATAAAATCCTTAATAGCGTTAAACAAGAAGAAGACGCTAGTACCAACAATACTGGAAGTAATGCTGTATATACTCTAATTGTTAATATCATAGAACATTTTACTGGAAGATGGTCTGAAGATTCTGAAAATATCAAAACTCTTATCCAGAATTAAGATGTAGAACCCTGACATCTTTTAGATGGTATAAGGATACCTTCTTATGTAGAGTTATGGAACTGCCTGAGGCTAATAGTTCTCATTGGAAGTCAAAGTTTATAGATGGCCTTCCTCATTTATTTGCTGAAAGAATAAAAGGCAAAATAAGAGTAAATGGTGTCATAAATTATGACAGTTATACTAATGGAAAACTCATAGGCACCTGTGTTCAAGAAGGAATAAGCCTATGCAATGAGATAAAACTTAATCAACAGATTAAGAAGCATTCTTTAAATAAAAAAAACAATTAGGAGATTTCTATGGCCAATTTGGCATAGAAAATAAACCTGATAGGTCTATAGAAACCAGGAAAGAAAATTCTTCCCCTAAGAAGCATTACAAGAGGAAGAAATATAGGAAAGAAGAAAAACCTTATAAGAGAAAAAAATATAAGGAAAGGAAAGAATTTCCTAATGAATTTAAAAAAAATTTGAAGTGGAGAAAATGTGGCAAATTAGGCCACAAGGCAAAAACTTGTTGGGTTCGAAAGAAACTTAACAAAATTGAAGATAGAGAATTAAGAGATAAGATTAATGAAGTCTTATTACATGACAGTTTTGAAGAAACTGATTCTGAGCAATCTTCTTGTGAAGAAGAAAAACTAAATGTTTTAAAAAATGAAAGTTTTAATTCCTCTGAATCAGAGGAAGAACATTGTCCAGCAAGCTGTAAAAAAGATTGCTGCAAAAACTCTTCTGAAATGCCAGAAGAAGAACTTTATCAAATTATTTCTCAATTCCAAAATATGGAAATTAATGTTTTAAGCAACGAGATTTTAGATCTTTTAAAAGTTATAACTGATCCTCAAATAAAAGAAAAAATATTTTCTGAATACTTAAATCAACAAAGGAGTGAGGAAACTTCTTCTTCAAATAATCCTCAACAGGATTTAAAACCTTTTTCTCTAGTTGAATTAAAAAGGCAACTAGCTTATAGAAATCAAACTTCTAGACCTGTTAATATACAAGATTTAAAAATTAAATTTGATAACTTAAAAATGGTTATCAAAATTCTTCAAAAGAATAATAGGAATCTAGAAGAAAGAATTTTTAAACTTGAGATTCCTCAAAATAAAACCTCTGAAGAAATCCCTCAAGGAAAATTTTTAGAAAGTATTGTAGATATTATAACTACACAAAAATGGAATATTAAAATAAAACTTCTCATAAAAGATAATTTTTTTATAACTGTTACGGAATTAGTTGATAGTGGTGCTTATTTAAACTGTATCCAGGAAGGAATTATTCCAACTCAATACTTTCATAAAACCTCTCATAACTTAAGTTCTGCAGGAGGAGAAAAAATAAAAATTGAATATAAAATACCACAGGCTCGTATTTTTCAAGATGAGACCTGTATTCCAACTAGTTTTGTTCTAGTAAAAAATCTTACTAGCCAAGTTATTCTTGGAACCCCTTTTTTAAATAAAATTTTTCCTTTAAAACATATTGATAATAAAGGAATAACTGGCTATTTCCAGAATAAAGAAATATATTTTCCATTCATTACAAATCCTTTTTTCAGAACTTTGAATAATGTAAAAGAATCCCTTTTACAAGAAAAAGTAAATCAAATTGATTTCCTACAAAAAAAATATTTTCTTTAAATATCCAGGACATGATAAACAATCCAAAGCTCCAGGATAAAATTAAAATGATTAATAACCAATTAACATTACAAATATGTAATGATCATCCCAACGCTTTTTGGGATAGAAAGAAACATATTGTTTCTCTGCCTTACGAAGATGATTTTAATGATATTAAAATTACTACTAAGGCCAGACCTTGTCAAATGAATTCCACTTATATGGAATTATGTAAGCAAGAGATTAAATCTCTTCTTGATAAAAATCTAATTAGAAGATCAAAGTCTCCTCGGTCTTGTACAGCCTTTTATGTTAATAAACATTCTGAAAAAGAAAGAGGTATTCCTAGATGAGTTATAAACTATAAACCTCTTAATAAAAACTTAAAATGGATTAGGTACCCTATACCTAATAAAAAAGATTTATTAGATAAATTATATAATGCCATTATATTTTCAAATTTTGATTTAAAGTCTGGATAATGGCAGATCCAGATAAATGAAAAAGATAGGTACAAAACTGCTTTTACTGTACCTACAGGTCATTACGAATGGAACGTAATGCCTTTTGGGTTGAAAAATGCCCCTTTAGAATTTCAAAACATTATGAATGATATTTCCATCCTTTATAGTGAATTCATAATTGTCTGCATTGATGACATCTTAGTTTTCTCAAAAGACATTGAAACCCATTTTAAACATTTAGATATATTTAAAAATATAATAATAAAAAATGGTCTAGTTATTTCCAGACCAAAGTTGCTACTTTTTCAAACCAAAATAAGATTTTTGGGTCATAATATTGAAACAGGAAATATTATTCCTATCAATAGAAGTATTGAGTTTGGGTCAAAATTTCCAGACGAAATTCATGACAAAACTCAACTTCAAAGATTTCTAGGAAGTCTAAATTATATTCTTCCCTATTATAAAAATCTAGCAGAGGATACTGCCATTTTATATTATAGATTAAAAAAGAATCCTCAGCCTTGGTCTGAAAATCATACTAAGGCAATTAGAAAGATTAAGCAAAAGGTTCAAAATCTTCCTTTCCTAATGATAACCAACCAAGATTGGGAAAAAATTATTGAAATGGATGCCTCTAACATAGGCTATGGTGGAATCTTGAAACAAATTTCACCAGTAAATAAACAAGAAAGTCTGGTAAGATTCTATTCAGGAAAATGGAATAATAGCCAGAAGAACTATACTACTATTGCAAAAGAAATTCTAGCAATAGTAAAATGTGTTTTAAAATTTCAAGATGATTTATACAATCAAAAGTTTATTATAAAAACAGATTGTCAAGCAGCAAAATTTATGTTCGCTAAAGA
The DNA here is from genome assembly GCA_023525975.1 of Smallanthus sonchifolius. Lineage (NCBI taxonomy): Eukaryota > Viridiplantae > Streptophyta > Magnoliopsida > Asterales > Asteraceae > Smallanthus > Smallanthus sonchifolius. Next base: position 16,411,196 of record CM042018.1, on the reverse strand, counting down.
TTTTAAACATGATGTTTCAAAACAGATGTTTGCTGGATGGCAATCTCATTTAGCCCCTTTTGATTTTGAAATTATTTATAAAAAGGGTAGTGACAATAGTCTCCCTGACTTTCTTACCAGAGAATATTTGGAATAATGTCTCATTCAAGAGGACCAGTTATAAGGGCTCTCCTTGAAATTCAGGAGATGATTGAGCATCACACTCTTCAGATAATTTAGCAAAGAGTGATAAAAGAAGAAATCCAAGAAAATAATTTTTTGAATTTAAAAACAAAAATAAACATGATTAATAATATTAATCGTCGTATTAATTTTATCAAAGAAAAGATTCGTTTATTACGAAATCAAAAAATAATCATATCATGTGGTTAACTCTTTCAGAAATGATTCATTGGGAACAAGGAAGAAGAAGAGGCAGAGGAAGATCTTCCTCTCATAGAGGAAGATGTGGCTACAATCCACATCTAAGAGTGATATCTCAAATTGGAAATCAAAGGCTTATAGCCGAAAATATTGCTTCATCATCCGGTTCGTCAGCCAGACCAGATAATATCCTTTATAAGGAGTTTCTGGCTTACAAAGCCTCGAAGAAGGAGTCTAATAAAGAACCTGAATCATCTGCATCACATGCAAAGACTGTTTCAAATGAAACAGAAGATGATTGGACTATAAATCCAAAGAAAGAAGTCATACTTCTTCTAGAGAAAAAAGATATTAGATGGAAAGATAATCCATGGCTGTTAATAAACAGATACATGGATACAGGATTCTATCCTACTGAGGCTTATAAACCCAGAGTTTTCTATGAGCAAATTCTTATGAAAGAACATTGCGAGATAAAGCATTATCATGCTGGTTTGCCTGATGTTTATAGCTTCAGCAAAATTATTATTAAACAGATCATATCTATTGAAACTTGGGGAACTTCTCCAATGAAAGAAAGGGAATTATTACATCCCCAAACTAAAGCTCCCATCAAATATAATTACTGGGACTACAAAAAAGCCTTTTATAAAGCCTTTTTATATGAAAACCCTAAGCAGAAACATTCATGGTTTATAAAGATCTGTTCTCATGTTTATAATCAGGATATTCCTGTGTGGTTTTACAATTGTTGGCAAAATTTTGGTCCATCAATTAATATACTCCCAGATTTATTCAAGACTCTTTATAAACAATGGGCGGAAATCTCTCCGGCCCTTATAGAAGCCCAGCAGGAGGATAATTTCATAAACAATCTTCCTACTTTACATTTTTATGTCCAATTCAGTATCCCATGGATCTGGAAATGGACCCCTGAGATTAGTTATAACAATCATAACATCCTCTGTATTCAAAGAGTCTTCCACACAAAATTCTGGAAGAAAATGCTTCTTATAAATTCTAATGGCATCATAGAAAGCCATGATACTATTAAAAAGATTGAGAAGACGATTGAGGAATACCAAGAACAAATCAATAGTCTTCCCCAGAAAGAGGCTCCTAGCCCTTTTAAACATATCATCAGAAATATTCAAACTATTAAAGGTACTGATCAAATCAGTAATAAAGAGATTATGGAATTTTATCTTTCCGAAATGAAGAAGTATCTCCTTCATCAATGTCTACCTCATCACAGGCAGAAGATGATAATTTGACAGAAGAAGCTCAGTCAAATAATGAAGACCAGATTGATGAAGATTATATTAATAATGTCCTCATAGAATACAAACAAGCCTTCCAGCCAGAAGCATCTTCTGAAAAACAAAAATCCAAAAAGCAATAGGCCCCACAGACACGTGAAGAAAGTCTCCACTAATTGACAGGGTGGCCGACAAGATAACTCGCTCTGGAATAATAATTGCCAGCTACTATTTCTTTTATGAAAAGTTAACAAATTATTGTTACTTACTGTTTACTTTTTGACAAATGTGTCATGTAGGTCCCATATGAGACCGTAGTGTGTTTGTCTTTTTCCTTTCTCCTCATCTATTTAAGAGGACCTAGGCAGTTGTTTAAAGACACACCGCAGATAATATGCAATTCTCTCTCACTCTTGTACACAATATTTCTTAAATTATATTTGAAGTTTGAAGTTAAAAGCTTGGTGAAACGCCCAAGAATTACTAGTATAATTTTCAATTTATATTCTATGAAATTTTATTTCATGATTGCCTCCTTCAGAGGCTAAACACTTAAGTGTTGATATGCGAAGATAACTAGATCAAGCATGTAAAAAAAAAGTATAAGTTTTAAAAATATTTTCTAAATAGAATACAGATAGGTTAAGAACAATAGGGTGGTGGTTGAACTCTGGGGACCACTGTAGCCGCTAATGCCGAAGATAGGCGAAAGGCTTTTTATGATTCTGACCTTCACTAATCCCACCTTAATGTTCTATTATGTTTTTTTAATATTTTCCTTTGGTCTGTAATTCGTTAATGTTTTTAATCTTATGCAAAGAGTTTTTACATTTATATATATATATATATATATATATATATATATATATATATATATATATATATATATATATATATAGGGGAGGGATCAAGAGAAAACCACAAAGTTAGGCGAAAACCGAGAAAACTAATAAAACAATGTGTAATACAATGGGTTACGTATACGTAACCGCATTTTTTTTGAATTTTTTTGTTTTCTGTTTACGTATACGTAACACTATGGGTTACGTATACGTAAGCCAATATTTAAATGATTTTTTGGTAAAAATTTGTAATATTACATTGATACTCTTATAAAAAGGTAAAAATAAAATAAAATAAAAAATAAATATTATTATATTATTGGTTAAAATTGGTTTTTTAGTGGTTTTCTCGTTTTTCGCCTAACTATTGGTTTTCTCTGGAACCCACCCCTATATATATATATATATATATATATATATATATATATATATGGGATGTTTTATTTTGAACTACATATGGACCACACATTTTATTTATAGGTTTTTGTTTTATTTTTAACCTGGAGGGGCATATGAGTCATTTACTCATCTCTTTATACCATAAGTTTATTATCTTTCCTCTTCAAACGCACATTCTCTATCTCTCTTTAAATTTATGCAACCTCCATTTCCTCTCTCTAAAAATACCCATCTTCATCATGAAGAACAAGATCTGGAATCAACTATTCCAACATAAACGACCGTCCAAACAATCTCCCTTCTACTCACTCTATATTTGCTCCTGGTTCATGACCCATCAAATCCCTGTTTCTTTCCTATCTGTAACAACAGGGTTCCAACGACTTGCTGGTGACCTGCTATCATCTTCTCTCTCAGATCTCTCTCTCTAAAGAAATCGATGTTGTTGAGTGTTGAAGTCGGCGACCTGTTGAAGCCAAAATCCATGTAGGGTTCTGAAAACTTGAAGCCATCGACGCAGTCACCGACCCGGATCCACTTTTTATCTATTCAAGATCTGAGGTATATTAGACTTTTTTTTTCAACTCTCATCAATTAAGGTTTTTAAAACACAATTTTGGTGCAAAAATATGGAAATATCCTTTTTGGCCCCTTCTTTCGTGCAAACAAATCAATTAAGGTTTTTAAAATGAAAATTTTGTGCAAATATGTTTTGGACTATATAAGATGAGGTTAATGGTTTCAGTTTGAGGACTTAGAAAATCTTTGTGAAAATTAGTAATTTGGACTTTGGTTTAAAATATTTTTTGTTTCATGGTGCCATGTTTAGTCAATACCAGGAAGTACCCCACCCTCAAATGGGCAATTTAGAAATCAAGAGTAGGTTTTTGTTTTAAAAAGTGATATTTTCAGGGTTTTTGTTTCCTTACTCAAGAGCAGGTTTTTGGTTAATGGATAAAACACAGTAGGATTCGAGCATGAATTTATAAAAAAAAAAATATATTGATAAAGATTTTTATAACTATTAAGGTTTAAATTTTGCAGAATTCACATGGCACCATTTTTGAATTTACGCTTGTGCATTTTTGGGTTACTACACATGTGTAAACCGAATTTACACATGTGTAGACTGAATTTACACCTGTGTAAACTTGGTTAAATCTTTGTATTTCTTCTCCATATCTATATTTTTAAATTTTTGTAATGTTGAAATGTGAACAAATTTTAAAAAGATGAGAACTTTTAATGAACATGAATTTAAGTATGAAATAAATTAACATATATGTTCTTTTTTTTTGCAGCTCTGCTACGAACAAGTTGATTACTTTCAAGGATCACACTTCTCTTCGAGTCAATGTTTGTCATTTGATGAATTTGGCCGATACACTAGTCAATTCTCCACCTTTACACATGTGTATTTTGATTTTAAACAAGTAAGGGTTTGATATTTTTTTAGTTTGATTTACAATAGGTTTTTGATTTTTCCACATTTGTATTTTTGTTTTACACATGTGTATTTGATTCTTTTACACTTGTGTAAACAGAATTTACACATGTGTAAAAGAGTATACCCATGTGCATTTGATTTTGTTTATTTGGATGTAATTTTTTTTTTTCTGATATGTGTATATGCTTTTTTTCTATTTTGTAAAGATATTTGGGATTTTTTATGGGTTTACACATGTTTAAAGAGGTTGTTCTTCAATTATTCTTATATTTTATGTTTTAAACTGAAATTACATAGGTTTTTTACATAATTGTTCTTATTCTGATGATTTTTTTTGATGATGGAAAGAGAGATAGTACTTTTATTAAAATAATCATGTAAAGTTACTTATTTACCCTTTTGGGGGAATTTTAAAAAGAAAAAATCTAGATTTAATGTCATCCATAAATTAAAATATAAGAAAATAGATATGTGGCCAGAAATGAGTTTATGGGTTTTCACAACAACTCAGAGTTTTTATTTGATACGTCCCTATATATACATATACACACACACATATATATATATATATATATATATATACACACACATATATATATATACACACACATATACAGGGGTGAGTTCACTAGAAAACTCATTTTCATGAGAAAATAAAAAACTTCTCATTAAAGTACTGCATATGTGTAGTACACCCAAAAACCTAACCCCCACCCAAAAACCTAAACCCCCACCCTACCCACACCCAAAAACCTAAACCCCCCCACCCACCCCACAAAAACCTAAACCCCCACCCACCCCCAAAAACCTAAACCCCCTACCCACCCATAAAAAAAACATAACTTAAAAGCTAAACTAAACCCAAAAGCTAACCTTACTACACATATGTAGTATTGCGCTGAATTTTTTTATTTTTTTTTGAACGAGGACGACGTGGGGAACAATGTCTCCGAAGCGGTTTTTTAGTTTTTTATTTATATTTTGGGTTATGATTTTTTTATTACTTTTTTTACCTTTAATAAATAGTTTTTTGGTTTTCTCATTAACAATGAGTTTCTTATGATTTTCCCCCTACATATACATCCCCTATATATATATATACTAGGTTAGAATCCCGTGTATTACACGGGTTGTATATTGAAAACGATATAACTTATAAATTTAAATTTGTAAATACGTCATAACTTGTCAGAATATTATGATCGTTTAGAGATATATCAAATGGAAATGTGTGTATATAACAAATTAGTATTTTTCTTTAATTAGTTATATTTTGATTTCCTATTATATATTTTTATTTAATATAATTAGTATTTTTTTTAACAATATATTTATAATATCATTATTAATTTATTATTTAATAAGATACAGACGTATTTATTATGAGAGAGGGGCGGGAAAACCAATGTACGGAGGCACAAGAAAGTGACAAGTGTCCAAGTTAAACATTTATTTATTAGTATATATATATATATATATATATATATATATATATATGGGGAATGTATATGTAGGGGAAGAATCATAAGAAAACTCATTGTTAATGAGAAAACCAAAAAACTATTTATTAAAGGTAAAAAAATAATAAAAAAAATCATAACTCAAAATATAAATCAAAAACTAAAAAACCGCTTCGGAGACCTTGTTCCCCACGTCGTCGTCGTTCAAAAAAAAATATTCAGCGCAATACTACATATGTGTGGTAGGCTTTTGGGTTTATTTTAGCTTTTCGGTTAGGTTTTTTTTTGGGTGGGTGGGTGGGGTGGGTTTAGGTTTTTGGGTGGGGGTGGGGTGGGGGGTTTAGGTTTTTGGGTGGGGGTTAGGTTTTTGGGTCTACTACACATATGGAGTACCTTTAATGAGAAGTTTTTGGTTTTCTCATGAAAATGAGTTTTATAGTGAACTCACCCCTATATATATACATATATATATATATATATATACACACATATATATATACATATACATATATATATATATATACATATATATATATATAGATATATAGATATACATATATATAGATATACATATATACATATACATATACATATACATATACATATACATATACATATACATATACATATACATATACATATACATATACACACACACACATACACATACACATACACACACACGCATATATATATATATATAGGGGAGTGTTCAATTCACAACACTAAATATTGTGAGAACACGTAGAACAAAACGAATCATTCAGTTTTCAATGTTAAAAGGTTTTAAAATATAAGAAAAATTATATAAATGTAATGTTTATTCATTTTTTATGAAATTCAAACAAAAAAATATGAATAAATTTCGTTTATATACATATCTACACATATGTAATTCATGTGTAGGTTTTTTTACCTACACATAACATACATATGTGTAGGAAACTTTTAAATATATAAAAACATATGAAAAAACTAGTTTGATGGTTTTTTATGTACATAAACATACATATTTGTATGTAAGAAGTATAAAAATTTAATTTTTTTTACCATGGATCAAAAAAATAAATGATTTAGGTTTGTTCCCCTTGTTCTCGCAATATTTAAGTGTTCTGAAATGAACTTCTCCCTATATATATATATATATATATATATATATATATATAGGGGAAGGTTCCGCTAACAAGTGGTTTTTTGCTAAGAAACGCTAAGAAGTGGGTTAAACGAACTCCGATTGAGCTCATTCGAGCGGCGTTGGATCGTCTCATCGAACTCTAATCCGGACCCAAAAACCTAAACCGCCCTCCACCCGCACCCCCAAAAACCTAAACCCCCCCTCCAACCCCACCCCGAAAAGCCTAAAACCACCACCCCCACCCCTCAAAAACCTAAACCCCCCCCACCCCACCCCCCCCCAAAAACCTAAACCCACCCCCACCCACCCCTAAAAACCTAAACCCCCACCCAAAAAAAAAAACCTAAACCCTAAAAGCTAAACCCTAAGGCTAAAATTCTAAAATTCAACGCTAAGATCTAAACCCTAAAAGCTAAACCCTAAAAGCTAAGATGGTAGAGTTCGACGATACGGTTCCAACGCCGTTGGAATGAGCTCAATCCGAGTTCGTTTGATATCGTTTCTTAATGTTTTTGTCACTTCTTAGAGTTTTTAGCCAAAAACAACTTCTTATTTGATCCTCCCCATATATATATATATATATATGTGTGTGTGTGTGTACGTATGTATGTATGTATGTATGTATAGAGGTGTGTATGTTAATTATCCAAATTTATCATATCATTGTTTTCTAAAACCGTGCACCTCGTTTTCATAAAGTTATTGAGAATGTTATCTTTTCATATATTTGTCTTTATTTTACCCAAGTTGCTAAATTGAAATGTGTTTTAAGTAACAAAGTTTGAGCATGATGAGTATGCCTCTTGAAGTCCTTAATGTTGTTTGGCTGCTGGAGCTCTGTAAGTCGTTCTTGCTCAATCTTTCACAATTTTGTATTCTCTACTGTATGTCCACATAGGATTAAGCATTCTTAGGAATATTGGTTACCTGTGACAGATCTCTGGTGTTTCTGTATGTGCTGAATTTTATTGATCTTCATATGTAGGTCTATATTTATTGTATTTGAAGTAATAACTGATGGTATCTCTCCTATGAATAGTTCTATTGATTCTAAAATGTGATTAATGATACATTGACTAGTACATTGGACTTTGGTAGTCTGTTGTATTTGCATCCTAGTGTACTGTCCATTGTAAGTGTCAAATTGAAAGAGACTAAAAAAGAAAAAATTATGTAATTTGGTCTTACTCTATGGAATTAGCACTAAAGGTTTAGAACAAAATTGGGGTCATTAGTGGAGCTTGTAGAATCCTGAAAGTGATGATGTGTTAATTCATTCTTGGATCCTTAATTCTGTATAACAAGAATTGTTCAGGGGTCAAAGTGTTTCACAAAATGCAACTGATGTGTGGTTAGAACTAAAGGAATTTTTTTCCTAATTACGCTGTGTGTGGCCTCTTAATTTAACTTGACTTGTCATCTTGAGTGGCCTGAATCCTGTTCTTGATCAAGATTTCCTTGAATTGTGTTGCTTATGTGCTATCTTGATTCTTATTGGTTTGAATTGGCATTAAATGTTGTTTATCCCTAGGGTTTCTTCTAGGATCCCAGATTTGTTTATCCCAGAACTGCAGTTTGACTTATGTGGTCAAACAAATAATATCTCCCCTCAAATTTATGTTAGTTTTATTAGTTATATAAGAAAAGTTTAAAAACTAAACTATTTACCATGATAGATCCTACAAATGGAAATGTATTGATTTTAAATTTTGTTTAACAGAACCCATATCCATTTCAATCTTATTTACAAAATTTGACTTGTGAAGTCAAAGAGTCTTAAAAATTTGTTTATCCCAGATTTGTTTAACTGCAGTTTGACTTATTTACCCAGATTTGTTTATCCCATATTTGTTATTTAGCCATAGTTATTTGCAAATTTACTTAAAAATCCTGCAAACTAATATAATGTAATTGTGTAGTCTCCATGTCAGCCGGGAAGTACTGAATGTAGATACTATATGTTAAAGTTTATGAAAGAGATAGTTGATGAAAGAGTTGAAATACTGGCCAATAACAATGTAAGTATATATGTTTTGTGCACTTGCTAAATAGTATTATATATATGTATGTATCTTTGATAATTATTTGTTTACAAATTTTTTCTTAGGTTGGGGGAAGCAAAGATGAATACACCGATGTTGATATTGATGGGGTTCGTGAAGAATGGTCGACTTATGTATCAAACTTTATTTTTCGGTGAAACTTTGCACTACATTACGTTGAATTCGTAATAGACTTTTGTTACTTTTAAATCGTTGTTTATATTTTATGAAATGGATTGTTTTGTCATATGTATTTTATTTTATATTATGAAATGTTTATTACTATTTTATGATATTAATGTGAAAAACTGGAAATTAATAATTCTATAAAAAAATATTTTTTTAAACAGCTTTAACAATGACACACCTTTATGACGAAAAATGGGCGTCATAAGTAGATGACACAGAAAGTGCGTGTCATCTTCATTCTTGACAGGGCTATCCTTGACACGCATTGCGTGTCGTGAAGGCGTGTCATAAATGCGTGTCGTAAAAGCGTGTCATAAAAAGATGACACAGAAAATACGTGTCATCTTCATTCTTGACAAGGCTATCCTTGACACGCTTTCGCGTGTCATCTACCCCCTTTTATGACACGCAATGCGTGTCATCTAAGGTTGTTTTTCTAGTAGTGTGGTAACCACTATTACCGATGGAGAAATCATTCATCAATGATACTATAATTTTCTATTAGTATAGTATATATGCAGCTTCCTTTTTTGCTGGTTTGTTGAGAACTAGTGGGTTACCCGTCCGCGCGTTACGCCGGGATCCAAATTATCAAAATGCAGATAAAAAAACAAAGGAGGGGGATCCAAATTATCAAAACACAGATAAAAAAACTTAGGAAAAGAACGTAATCTATTAAAACTATACAATGGTAAGCATAACCAAAAGTTATTTAAATGAGAAAAAAAAACATCAAAGAGGCTCACCAAATCATACCTCCCTTCTTGACTTGAGCATCAAACAATGGGCAGCATATTTTGCAGTTTATTATAACTGATGCATCAGTTGTAACAGATGCATATTGCATATTTTGCTGTTTGTTACAACTGATGCATCAAGCCATGGGCAGCTACTAATGTGGATGGAATTGTAAGTTGTCTTTACTGTCTTTTGCGAACCACATGAGTTTGAAAAAGCCACCTGCTAAGAACACCAAAATACAAAGTATGTAACCAAAGACATTAGCAAAATGACCAAAAACACAAATCTTTGAAAATGGATTACCTGAGCAATTGCTACCTTCAAATGTGAATGTATCTAACACTCCTAGGAGGTGAAATCTACAAAGAAAAATCAAATGCAGCAGTAAACAATCTAGAAATACATTAAAATTAAAGACCCATAACCACAATCAATTCTAAATTCATTACAAAAAATAATATCACAAATAGTTATTAGGAGAAGATATTATTGAATAAATGTATTGTTTTAGATATATCTCTTCCATATTTAGTGGAGATAATTATGGGTAGTTTCATGTATATATAGGGAGACATGTAATGTATTAAGGGGACAGAATAATATACCATTGAACACTTTTATGGTATCAGAGCTACGGTTCTGCAAACCCTAAACCTAAAATTTTTCTTTTGTTCCTCCCTCTCTCACTATGGCAGAGGGCGATGAAGATAAACCAGCCGGCGAAGCCGGCGAAGCCGGCGAAGCCTCCGACACAAAACCGATCCTCCACCCAACCTATACCGTGACCAATATACAAAACAAAATCCGTACTCTTGATGGAAAGAAGCTAACATACTCCCAATGGGTCAAGCTCTTTAAACTACATGTCAAAGCATACAAGGTTTTTGATCACCTAGACGGCACCGCGCCCCCTGCAGAAACCGATCCCGCTTACATTCAATTGTCCAAAATCGATGCCCTCATTCTCCAATGGATTTATGCCACCATCTCCGACAATATCCTCGCCCGGGTGCTCGAAGATGAAACATCAACTTATGCTACTTGGATAAAAATCCAAGAAATTTTCCTTAATAATAAGGGTGCTCGTGCATCGGCTCTTGAAAACGAATTTGCACGACAAATGCTTACGAGCTGTGGCGGACTTGATGAGTATTGTCAAAAACTCAAGGATATAGCCGGACAATTAGCCGATGTAGGACACCCGGTGACTGAAAATCGATTGGTTTTACAGTTGGTTCGAGGGCTACCGATTGAATTTGATACTATTGGCACCATCCTCACTCAATCGGAACCCACTTGGGATGAAGCACCATATTTACCTCAAACAGCAGCGAGATCGACTCACACAACCACCTGTGACACATTCCTTGTCAACTCACAAAACCCGGATAATGATCGAACTCCATGACACCAACCGGCTGACCAACAACGACCGCCCTACCAATCTAACTATCATGGTAACAATTATGATCCAAACTATCGCGGGCGGGGTGGTCGGGGCCAATGGAGAGGAGGCAGAAACCGAAGAAGAGGGGGCGCTCCTTCGGTCAACACTCAAACCAACGAGGGGGGCACTCTTGGCAGAAACAAGCTTATGGATCTCAAACATAATTTCAACCATACCAATAGTGGACCTCACATCCACCGCCAACTACATACCCATCAGCTCCGTATGGGCCTCAGACCCATTTTGCTCTACAACAAGCCCATGTAGCCCAATACCCTACTACTGTTATGGATGGATATGGCCCGCCTCCACTCAACGGACTAAGTCCAAGTGATATCGGAACCGCCCTTAACAACATAAATCTCAACTCTGCTGATCCAGACTGGTATTTGAATACGGGGTCTTCCTCTCACATCACTTCCAATGTTGGTAAGATTTCTACTCCGTTATCTAATTATCCGAAACCTATATTTGTCGGTAATGGTCATCGTTTACCAATTAATGGATCCGGTAATGGTTTTTACAAACTCCCAAACAAAACTTACACCTTAAACCAAATTATCCATTCCCCGCAAGTCATCAAAGATGTGTTATCGGTACGCAAATTTACTATTGACAATCTTGTTTATGTGGAATTTGACCCTTTTGGTTTTACTTTGAAGGACCTCAAGGATAGACGCCACCTTTCCCATCACAATAGCACCGGGGATCTATACCCTTTCACACCACCCGCTTTCATGCTGCTTTCATCATCTGCCACAACTCCATGGCATCAACGCCTTGGCCATCCCGGCGCAACTATCTTGGAACATCTTATTCGTTATTTAAATTTTAAATGTAATAAGACCATTATTTCTTTCTTTTGTCCATCATGTCAAATTTCTAATAGTAAACGTTTGCCTTTTTCGGATTCACATTCCATTACGTTTAAACCTTTTGACATTATACATTGTGATTTGTGGACCTCACCCGTTCTAAGCAATTCCAGTTACAAATACTACATGGTATTGATTGATAATAACACTCATTATGTATGGGTGTACTCTTTGAAATATAAATCCGAAACTTTCCACACCTTTGTCAAATTTCACACTTTTGTTAAAACTCAATTTAACACCCTCATTAAAACTTTTCAATGTGATCTTGGGGTGAGTTTGATAACACTCAATTTAAAACATTTGCTCAATCAAACGTCCTCGCATTTCGGTTCTCGTGCCCTCCAACTTCACAACCAAATGGTAGAGCCGAACGCATGATACGTCGCCTAAACGACATCATCCGTGCATTAATCATACATGCTCATCTACCATCTACCTTTTGGGTTGAGGCCTTACACACCGCCACATACCTACATAATATCCTACCCACTAAACGCCTACATTTCCAAACACCGACGTTCATCCTCTACCAACGCCAACCAACTTATGCTCACCTTCGTGTCTTCGGATGCGCTTGTTACCCTAACCTTTCATCCAAACAAACCAATAAACTTGCCCCACGGTCCACCCGGTGCATCTTTCTCGGTTACCCGAATGATTTTCGTGGTTACCGGTGCTACGACCCAACAACCAGTCGTGTCCACATCTCTCATCATGTCACTTTTGATGAGACTTCCTTCCCATTTCCAGAACCAACAAAACCCCACAATTACACCTTCCTAGATGAGGACCCCTTACCCTTTAACTATCCCTCACTCCCCACCTTCGGCTCAAATCCACATACCACCAACACTCCACTTCCGCCCCCAGCCCACCTACTTCCGTAACCAGCCCAATCTCCACCTCCTCATAATACCCCACAAAACCAACAACCCATTTCTCCCTTGAACCACTCCTCAAATACCACCCATTCGCCACCCACTGTTAACCAAACCAACATCCCCCATGCAACCAACGATCACCCCATGCAAACCCGTGCCAAGTGTGGTGTCACAAAACCAAACCCTAAATATAATCTTGCTACTACTAATATCTCACCCGTCCCTACCTCATACCTTAAAGCCTTAACGGATCCAAATTGGTTAGGGGCTATGAACGATGAATTTAGTGCTTTGAAGGGTAATCAGACGTGGGAACTAGTTCCACAACCGGTAGATAAACCAGTCATTCGTGCCATGTGGTTGTTTAGGCACAAATTTAAATCCGATGGCACTCTAGATAGATACAAAGCAAGATTGGTCTGTAACGGTAAATCACAGACCATTGGTATTGACTGCACAGAGACTTTCAGTCCGGTTGTTAAGCCGACTACTATCCGCATAATACTTTCTTTGGCCGCCTCACGATCTTGGCCAATTCATCAATTAGACGTCAAAATGCGTTTCTTCATGGGCAGTTACAAGAGACAGTATTTATGCAACAACCTCCCGGGTTCATTAATCAGGAATTTCCCAATCATGTGTGTCGGCTAAAGAAATCTCTTTATGGGTTAAAACAGGCTCCGCGAGCATGGTACAGTCGTTTTTCCTCTTTTGTCCTATCATTAGGTTTTCGGGAAGTTTGTGTGACACGTCACTTTTTACCTTCCAACATGGCAATCAACACGCCTATTTGCTTCTCTATGTCGATGATATAGTTCTTACGGCTTCGGATCCGGCTCTCCTAGCCCGCATAATCACCAAACTATCCGGCGAGTTTGCAATGACTGATTTGGGTCCGCTCCACCATTTTTTGGGAATCACAGTTACTAGAGATAAAGGCGATCTTTTTCTATCGCATGCTCAATACACTCAAGATATTCTCCATCGGGCTTCTATGACTACTTGTAAACCATGTCACACACCGGTTGATACTAGTTCAAAACTGAGTGCCACAGATGGATCTCCTTTACCGGATGGAACTATTTATCGTAGCCTCGTGGGTGCCCTTCAGTACTTAACTTTTACTCGACCCGACATCACCTATGCTGCACAACAACTATGTCTGTTTATGCATGTGCCCAGGGACACCCACTTCACTTTTATGAAACGGTTGCTTCGTTATCTTCAGGGAACCATCGATCTCGGGTTACATATTTCCTCATCCCCTGCTCTTTCCTTAACTGTGTACTCAGATGTAGATTGGGGTGGGTGTCCAGATTCCCGCAGATCGACGTCAGGTTATTGCATTTTTCTCGGGGATAACCTTATTTCGTGGTCATCTAAAAGGCAACCGACGATGTCCCGCTCCAGTGCCGAAGCTGAATATCGAGGTGTTGCTAATGCAGTTGCTGAAGCCACTTGGTTGCACAATCTCTTACTCGAATTCCGTGTTCCGGTTCGAAAAGCAACACTTGTTTACTGTGACAATGTTTCTGCGGTGTACTTGACAGGTAATCCGGTTCAGCATCAACGTACCAAACACATCGAAATGGATATTCATTTTGTCAGAGAAAAGGTTCAGATTGGTCACATCAAAGTTCTACATGTCCCTTCATCTTTACAGTATGCTGATATCTTCACCAAAGGTCTCCCACGTTATTTGTTTGAAGCATTCCGGTCCAGTTTAAACGTCCGTCCTTCTGCACGTTCAAACTGAGGGGGAATATTAGGAGAAGATATTATTGAATAAATGTATTGTTTTAGATATATCTCTTCTATATTTAGTGGAGATAATTATGGGTAGTTTCATGTATATATAGGGAGACATGTATTGTATTAAGGGGACAAAATAATATACCATTGAACACTTTCAATACTTACGGTTAATTCTTCCATGAACTCGGTATGTTCTACGCCTTTGTTTATGAGCTTCATTTACTTGAATGTGAAAAATGAAAAGGGCATCAACATCCAAACCTTTAACCTTGATTTAAAAACACAAATCTTTAATAACAATTCGTATGTTTTGAATTCAATGTGGATATTAAGTACTACACAAAATGTTATGATAACCATAGCTAAAAGACTCACTTGGTCATAAAACGACAATGCTTATGCCCGAGTACTTGCCATATAACCTCATCATTCTGCATTTTGTAATGGCTTCAAAAATTCACCTGTTCAGAAAGATAATACTTGAAATTTACAATTTAGAACTTTTAAATCATTGCACCTCAATAACAGAAGTACAAAACCATGGATAATTTTTAAAACAAAGAATAAATAAACACATACACATTCAACCATCCTTATTTTGTAGAGAAAACAAACCCTTCTTGGTCCACTTAAGCAACCGTATGCCGTCTTCCCAAGAACTCCACTGGACTTCTCTTTGTTGCAATCCATTTTTTGGTTTTTTTTTGTCTGACATATCAGTGCAGTTTATCTTAAATTGACAAATCAACAGAACAACATTATTAGTCACCATAGGAAATTCCATGTTTTTTTTCCAGATTATTTTAACTTAATAATGTGTATTGATTATCCTTTATTTTGATTTGGACCTAAACCATTGTTAACCCGACCCAAACCACAATTGGCCACCTCTATTTGTAGCTATTACAGCTGCAAAACCTCCCACTTCAGTAGTTATTTAATGTCTGCCTCAACTTTTTAAGTCTACTACAACATTAATCCAAGTATGTTAGAAATAATAATCAAAATCATCAAGAAAGCTGTTAAAACTTCCAAGTAGTAAAACCACTATAATATAACTAATAGTCTTAATAGCAAATTGATATTTCATCTACACAACTAAAACCATGTTCTCTAGACTTGAGTTATGGTCTTCTGTGACTACAATAGAAAAAGAAA
Organism: Smallanthus sonchifolius; assembly: GCA_023525975.1. Lineage (NCBI taxonomy): Eukaryota > Viridiplantae > Streptophyta > Magnoliopsida > Asterales > Asteraceae > Smallanthus > Smallanthus sonchifolius. Next base: position 16,395,200 of record CM042018.1, on the reverse strand, counting down.
GTTGGTTATTGTAAAAAAAAAATTTAAAAAGCGTAGACAGTATAAAACCACTAAATAACCAAAACCCTAAAAGATAAAGAAACTTCAATTTATAATCCAATCATGAAGTAAACGCAAATTAGGTTGTAATAGATGAAATTAAAGATAAAAATTACAAAGAAAGTAATTTGAATTTATATTGAGAAGAGTAATCGGTAATTATACCTAAACAAATCCACCTAAACAAATCCAGCAAGCGCGACACTAAACGGCAAATAACCTATGAAAATTTTGAGATCAGGGGAGAAATTTTGTTGTTGTTTGTCAGATGCATCACCACAGCCCAAAATACAAAACCCTAAAGCGTGAAAGATAGAAACCAAGAAACGCACAATGACTCACCTGAGGATTTTTCAAAGAAATGAGATTTTTCAAAGAAATGAGAGAGAGAAGCGGTGATGTGAAGGATAATGAAGTTGTACCCAAGGTAAAGTGTGTTGTATCTTACTGTTCACAGCTTGCTAAATTGTATGGTATATATATATAAATTTGGCATGCACAAAGGATTGTTACTCTTCACACTTGCTCTTATATTACTCTTGATCACTCTGTTCATTTTTATCGATAATATACTGTGATAAAAAGTTATACTTGTATAAAGTGTTTACGATGTTTCATTTTGTATTGTTTACTCAATTTACCATATCATGCGCTTCTGATTTATATGCTCTTCTTTATGTGATTTGGTTTGGTATAATGCTAGTTTAGGATTTCATGTATTTCTCAAGTTTTAAAAACTCACGGTAGAATTACGATTTTTTTTTTGAAATGGTGATTATGGAGATTTTTAACGGCTTTTAGTGCTGGCGTGGAGGGATTTTGGTTTATGGGTGTTACGTGACTCCCATTCACGTAACTATCCTATGTGACATCCACCTCCTCTAGTTCCGGCAATGGCATCCCGGAAGTACTTGATATGTGAATGGCAATCCTGGAAGTACTTGATTACGTGAATGGGGATTGCGTATGTGCTTGGTTACGTGAATGGCAATCCCGGAAGTCACTTCTCCGTTACCGGCCATTGGGGTTTTTTCATTCATGGAGGTAAAGACTAGTGATGGTCGTAGTGAAGATAACAATGGAGGTGAAGAACTAGTGGTGGTTTACATTCATTGAAATATCTCTTAAGGATAAACATAAACCTGGAATTCATAAACCGTCTGGGATTGCCAATTCATAAAATTGCCAATTCTTAAGGATAAACATAAACCTGGAATTCATAAACATGCAATAACAAAATTGTTTATCCTTAAGAGATATTTCCATGAATGTAAACCATCCCTAGTTCTTCACCTCCATTGTTATCTTCACTACGACCATCACTAGTCTTTACCTCTATTCTCTCCATATTTGCATCATCAAGCTACCTTTAGGAGGTTTATAATCCGGCATCATCAAACTTTAGCAGAAGTTCAAGGGTTTAGATGCATGTATGGTTCTGCAACTTCAAAATGAAAAAACCCTAATGGCCGGTTACTTTAATTCATTCTTTTAAATTCGAATTTAACTTTAATTTATTCTACAACCGCTTTCCTCATTTCTAGTTCTGTACTACCAAAACTGGTTTTTCTTCTTCGTTTCAAGTTCTAAATTGCCAGTTATGATTCAAGTTCTCTCTTGTTCGTTGCTGCTCTCACATGGTTTTTTCATGTTTCTGTTTTACGTTATATGGTTCAGCTTTCAATTTCAATCTCTGTAGTTTAATGGTATTTACTTGGTGTCATCTGTGTAGTTTTGATGAGTTGATGTGATCGTAAAATTGTTATACTGTCCGTTTAATATTCAATATAAGAGGAGGATTACTGTGGATAAATGGCAAGACCTGTTTACACTTTTCTATGCTTCTTTCTTGTAATATTTAAGTTCCTTTTATCAATCTTTTGTTGATACAATTCAAAAATAATTAGGGTGTATATTGGCGGTAAATGTCTGAGCGGACTTCACAAGTCGGTGAAGATGGCAAGGGTAGGAGGCGAGTAGGTCTAATCCCAAAGTCAAACAATATCTATAACAATTGGATTAAGATTGTTATGGATAAACTAGCTGGCCATATCTAGGAGATATACATTTATCTTATTTTTGTTATGTAGGATAGAATTGGATTAATATTGTAATGCCTTGCATGACAATTGACAAGCATGGCTAGTCTATAAATAATGAGTAGGGTTGTTCATTGTAATTCAGTTCTGAGAGAGTATCTGAATAAAATCAAAGTGAGAATTAGTCACTAAATATCGATTCTTGGACATGAATTGGTATTAGAGCCATTCAAAGTTCAAACCACAATCTTGATACCGCCGATCAAGAAACATACCAGCAATCAAGAATACGTGATTTCCATGTTTCTTTTGTACACCTGCTGAAGGAACCGCTGCTCGTTTACTTTCTAGAGTCTGTTCCGACTCAGGCTTTGGAGCCGAAACTAACAGTAAGAAGGATTGGATCACGGTGAGCAAACCCCGATAGCTGACGGAAATCAAGGATGGCGGATCAAGGAGAAAACAGACCGATCCAACCCAAGGAAACCAACACACCGACTACAAAAAAGAAGGGTATTTGGGACTAAAATTTTAGTCTCTGATACCCCCGTATCAGTACTTAATGGTTATCAGGGACTGATTTCGTCAGTCCCCAGTCAGTGACGGATACTTAGTCCTAAATAGTCAGATTAGTAACTGAAAATCAGTCCCCATTGTATGTCACCAACATGGACTAATAGTTAGTCTCTGATACAAAAAAACCAGTCCTTAATTTGTCCCCCGAATACCACGTTATTTCAGTCCCCAATACATTTATTTAGCGACTGAAAATCAGTCTCTGACAATAAGATATTTCAATCCCTAATGTGTAATTTTTGGGACTAAAACTCAGTCCTAAAAAAATGTCTATATTGTCCCTGATATGTTTCGTTAGGTTCGTGATTCCATATCAAATCAGTCTCCAATAAAATGTTTTAACGACTGAGAACTAGTCCCGGTAACACGCGATTTTAGTCGTTAATATCCTTGTTGTCGGGACTGAAAATCAGTCTTAAATAGCATATTATTTTAGTCCTTAATATGTTTTTTAGAGTTTGGTAATCAGTCACTAATGTGTTTCTTTAGGGACTGAAAATCAGTGTCAGAAACTAATCCCTATTATGTATTTTCAATGACTATTTTTTAGTCTCTAAAAGTTTATTTTTTACAAACTGAAAAATGGCTTCCGATACAATTTAATTCAATCCTGAACATGTATTCAAAACACGTAACAAATTTCTTTGGACTGAAAAGCAGTCCCAATGCATGTGTTATATAACTGATTTATAGTTTTATATATTAAATTTCAGTCACTAAACAACAGTAATATCATTTATAAATCTCTTTCTGGTTTTCCCAAAATCTTTCAAGCATTAATATCATAAAAATAACCAAGTTCAAAATAATACTAGAACATCAATTCTAAAGTTTAACTAACGTCCTAGTCTAGTTGTCACTATCGCTAAATGGATCATCTGAAACATCTCTAGCAAGTGTGGTGGATGTTGTGCTCTCGAATTTTGGAAATTTTGTGTTTATGAACTCTGGCATCCTCTCCATTTTCACGTCACTCTGTTTGAGTTTCTCCTCGAATGCAATACCTGATTTCTCAGATCTTCGTTGGTCTCACTTGAATCCCGCTGAGATGATTCGGTTGCCGGTTTCATCCAATTACCTTTTTTCTTCAACACAGGCCCAACACCTATCTCTCATCTTGATTGTACTGTTTTCCGCCTTCCACAAACACTTTTTATGGCTTCTTTCTCAAACTTGTGTTCCATAACAGTATCAATGGTGGTTTCTTTAGAATTGGATTCATCCATGGCCGTCTTTTTATGCTGAAAAATATTTTCCTAACATAATAGAATGTGCAAGGAGAACATTTAAAACTAGTAGTAATCCAAAATCAACATTTGAAAAAAATAAAATTCAAAGTCAAAAACTTTTAACAATGAGATGATTACATATTGAATCTGTGAATAATCATTTAGCCATCCATCTTTCTCGGCTTTGAAATGCAGGTTGTACCATAGTTCTAAAGGGCTTGGCGGCATTTGAGTCTTGGGATTTGTTTGTCATAATAAAAATTATAATAATGAAGAAAAAATATATTCTAAAAAAAAGAATGAAATCAGTCTTATTTAACAAATATAAACCTAAGATAAAGTCAAACCAATATTTGTGATTCATGGGTCAGAACGTGTTTGGGACAGTACGGGTTCGGGTCAGAACGGGCAAGTTTAAAAACTGACAGAAATAAAAAAAATGCAGGGGAGGAATCTAATGAAGCAAATTGCTTTGAATCTGAAGTTGTTTGTGGGTCAGCCCTTCCTGGCCCATCTTGCCTCATCTAGTTTTATATTTTGAGGATATATTTAATTTTGATACAAATTTTAACCTGCTATGATCTCGGGAACATATGGAAAATGTTAAAATGTGTTGGGACTTGAACGGGGAATATTTGGATTCTGTAACACATTGTAGTCACCATTGCAGCATCATTGAAAGCAACAGATCTCAATTCAGTTGTGTTGCCAAAAAGCCACACATTCATCTTGTCATCTACACTCGCTCTTTTGTCTAGTGCATAAGCAATTGCAGGAATGGTTTTGTCTAGTGCATAAGCTCTTTTGTTTGAGACCACAAAGATTTCAATTTTTTGGGATTTCTTTAATTACTCAATGTTTTAACCTTTGTTGATTGAAGTAGATGTTGCAGTTGTGAACACTAGCAAAAAAAACCTTTGTTGATTAAAGAAGATAAGGTTTAACTTTTAACCAAGATGAGATAATTAGATACCACTTGTGGAATGATTCGTTTTTTTTTGTTAGCTCTTGGCTTTGGATCGACTATTTTGGGTTTTATAATTGGTGGTCCTTTTGCGATGTTATGGTATCCTGTACAGTTTGACCCGGTCATTAGAAGTCTACATGAACCTATACATTACCAGTAATTTACGGTTTGACATGAACACGACGTTTTAAATCGAAAACTATACATTTTTAATCTGTTTGTTGAATATTAATACTTTAAAACTCGAAATTTACAAATTATTGTTTATTTTTGAAGCACTTATGTTTAACGATTTAACTAATTTGACTAAAATGCGTTTCTAGATCTGTGATAAGGCTGAATTTCGAAGGAACTTATTTTAGAGGCTTGTGTTACTTGGCATAAACATGTTGATATGATGCTGCTTCATATTGATTTGGATGCTCTTGAAATTTGGACTTATTTTTTTGCTATTTTATTGGACTTAACTTGGACATATTATATATGTTGTTAAACTTATACTACATATATCTTTTGAACAAGCTATTGAACTTGAAGGGTGTATATTGAATTTCCTTGTTTCAGCAGTTAATAGCAGCCAATAGGCTTCATAAATAGTCTTGTGTTTAAAGTACTTCAATATTGGAGACTGGTTTTCAGCCTCTTATTCTTCTTTTATAACAACTGAATTGACGATGACATTTGAGAGATTGAATATCAATGTCTAATCTTAGTCCCTGATATTGTTTGTTTCAATAATAGTGAGGACTGATTTTGACTCTATAATATATTTCCTTAAAATTGGTGAACATATTTCAATTATTAGAGACTGAATATCAGTCTTTAGTTCTTGTGTCTATATAACACGTCGGAGACTAAATATCAGTTCCGAGTAACGTTACGAAAAAAGATCTTTGAAGCCAATTTTCAGCCCCCAATACCTCTTATCAAATGGTAGAATTTGCGTAACATAATTTGAGACTGAAAATTAGTTACTGAGCATTTCCTATACCAAAAGGCGACCGAGACTGATTAGCAGTCCCTAATTAGGTCCGTATTAAAAATATTAAGGAATGATATGCAGTCCCTAATACATTGCCTCTATATTAGAGATTGAATATTAGTCTCTAACACATTTGCACCATTACTCATTATACAGGGAATATATTTGGGACTGAAATTCAGTAGCCAATAAGTTTTTCTCAAAAAAACTTTACGACACACATATTTACAACTAAATATTAGCGACCGGTTATTAGTTGTAAATTATGTTGACTAAAAATTAGTCTCAAATACCACCAGCAACTGATAAATCAGTTCCAGATACTACTTATTTGAGACTGATAAATCAGTCCCTGAGACTTTAGTCCCTGATGGTCACTTTTTTTTGTAGTGATCGCTGCAATGCCCGATGCTAACTGCTACTAATTACACCATATGGACCATGCAATTAAGGGCTATTCTCAATATTCATGGGGTTTTGGAATAAATCGAAACAAAAACCACGAGTGACGCACTTATGTTCCAATCTATACCCGAGGATCATATTCTTTAGATTGGAAATCTTTCAACCGTGAAAGAGATGTGGGAAGCAATTAAGTCTCGACATCTTGGAGCCTATCGAGTCCAAGAGGCGAGACTTCAAACCCTTTTATCTGACTTTGAAGGGTTGAAGATGAAGGAGCCAAGCTCAATCAATGAATACATCAGAAAAATCGTAGGACTAGGATCAAAAGCGGCCTATCTTAGCAAGTTCATTGAAGAACATAAATAAGTCAATAAGTTTCTTCATGGTTTGCTAATACGTTTTATTCACATAGTAGCTTCATTAGAACAAGTTGCGGATCAAAAAACGATAGGTTTTGATGATGTGGTGGGATGGCTTATGGCCTATAGAGAAAGGGTTAAGGATGAGCTAGATCAGTTGGATAATCAGAACAAACTAATGTTCAGCAGGGCCGAGTAATCAAAATCTAGACCCAATATTATTCAAGAGGACGAGGCAAAGGCAGTCAAGGGACTCGTGCCCGTAGAAAAGGGTGGGAGATGAGCCAGGGATGAGGTACAAACAACACAACTCAAAACAAAGAAGGTGACCATAAAAAGGAGAAAAGGTATGTCTCAAGTGTAGTGCTATCGTTGTGAGAAATTCGGTCACCTCGTTTTAGCATGCCCAGAGTTGAAACAGAAGATACAAAAGTTCAATTTAACAGAAAAAGAAGAGTTGGATCCAACCTTGTTTATGATTAAATAAAATAATGACACCATTTTTCTATATGAGGAAAGAGTGTTCCCAAGGGGTTTTGAAAGCGAGTCATTGGAGGAGGATGAATGGTACCGTAACATCCGTAAAATACCGACATGTGTTTTGGGCCAAGAAGAATAAAAGGAGAAAAATGGTTGGCTAAGGAGGGGAAAGAACTTGAGCTGAATTTGGTGATGTTGGGGAAGTGTTTAAACCCTAGCCACCATCTAGTCTAGCCTCTATTCCAACTTTTCACCCATTTTCGTCTAGAGAAAGAGAGAGCATCCTAGAGAGAGAAAGTGCAAGAAAGTTCACCATTTTGCTCCAAGATTGCTCCAATTTGTTTCTCTACCGATAGAGATCGAGAACACACGAAGAAACGTTGCCTTTAAGGTAAAGATCAAACTCGAATCTATGTTTTCTGTTTAAAATGGGTTTTGCGGTAAAACAAGGATTTTCATCTCAAATATCAAGTTTTTACGTGTAATATGATATATAAAGCATAGATCTAGTTTCATGAAAGCTAAATAAATGATTTGGGCGTAAAAAGTTACATACTTGGATAAAAAAATGGTACTGTTAGGGTTTTTATTCATGTGGCGACACTGCCTTCAATGGCGACACTAATTGGGGAAGAAAAGGTGAGGATCCCGAGGTTTGGCATTGATTGGAGACAGGTGTAGTAGGTGACACTAAAGAAAAGGCGAGGATCCCGTTCTTCGTGATAAGCTAAGTGTGTTGTCTGCATCATGGACGGTCGTCATGATAAAGACCCTGCATATACTTCATGGACGGTCGTCATGGATGTTTTGCATATGCCGTGGATGGTCATCACGGAAGATAGTAACAAGTGTGAATTGACGGTTGTGGAATGTATTCCATGGACATGTCATAGATAGTTCTAACAGGGATAGACGGTTTAAGTGTGAAAATAAATTAGACATAATAATGTATGACTTAAAAGGAAAAGTGTGTGATTGTTATTTCTTTATTGGCAAGTGTGCTAGTGTGTTTAAATCCTTTTTTCTTTTATTAAATAGTGTGTTTGTAAATGTATGTTTTATGTAAAGCTTGAACTCACTCAGCATTAGCTGACTTTTAGTATACACATCAGGCTAAGTGTAGGTACGATGATAGGTCTCAGATTGCTTGGCTGCTGAGAGGAGTTACCCGACATCGAAGATCTCTGCATCGCTTGTGTTATGTTTGAAAGTTGTATTTGTTGAGACAATAGTTTAAATTTTTTAATTGGTTTATAATTTGATACGATGTAATGACGTTTAGTTCTGCTGCAATGAATGCATGTTAAGTTTAAGAACTGTTTGTGAATGAGTAAATCTAACAAGTGAGGCATCCCAGGATCGGTGCCTTACATGTACTTAGACATTGGCGCGCAAAATCACATGACATGGATTAAAACATACTTTTCCGAGCATAACGAAAAAGTAACAGGGAAGATAAAGTTCAGGGATGACTCGCGAGTGGGTATAAAAGGAAATGGGTCGATTCTGTTCAAAAGCAAAATGGGTGAACATCGACTGCTAACTGAAGTGTATTACATACCAAGCCTAAAAAAGTAATGTCATCTGTCTTAGGCAAGTAACAGAAATGAGATGCAAGGTGTCGATGGAAGATAATCATCTGCGTGTATATGATAACACAAGAAACCTTATAATGAGGGTTTATCAATCAAAGAACCAACTTTTTCTTTTTCTACAGGGAAATAATAGATGGTTATGCCTAGACCTGCATGAATGACAATTGAATACTTCTAGAACATGATATTGCTAATCAAATGAAGTACCCTACGTGTATGTAAACAATCATTTTCAATGGAAAATGATGTTGGTAATTAAAATAATGTCATTTATAATAATTGGTTAACAAACAAAAATATGTATTTTATTTTTCACTTAACTATTTCTTGTAATATATTTATTAAACCGTTGTACGAAGTTGTATGCCTGTATTTGTTTAATATATTTATGTTTTAAAATTTCTATTATTTAAAAAAATCATTTATTTTACCACCTACACTATAAATACCATTCAAAGTTTTCAATACTCACCTCACCATTCAAAGCCTCCTTTAATTCTTTGGTGCTCATGGCAGATCAAAGAAACAACATTTATATTCATTTTCATATTAACATAAATGTAGAAGAACATAATCCTCGCCCGGTTGTGCAATAACATAACCCTCGTCCAATTGTGCAACAACATAACCCACGTCCGATTGTACAGCAATCAAATCCTCGTCGGGTTGTGCAACATCCAAACCCTCCTCGGGGTGTGCAACATCCAAACCCTCCCCTGGGTGTGCAACGACCAAACCCTCCCCAGGTTGTGCAACGAACAAACCCTCTGATTCCAATTCCGTTAAACCCTACGGTTCACTCACAGGTAAACCCTCCAGTTCAAGAAACAACAAACTCTTCACCTGATTTTGATGAGGATTAGATGTTTAAACAAAGTTTAAGACAATTTCGACATCAACAACGTCGTGAATGCGATGGCTACTACTCCTATTCATATGGCTCCGATTACTCCACTGAATCGGACTCGGACTAATCTTTTGTTGATGTTTTAATTTATTTTCTGAGGTAGATGCGCCTCAACAACGTCCCAAAATATGAGAGTAGTATCACACATCCAACTTTGGTGGTCGTTTCTACACATCTATGGTAGATCCATCAAAATCCCATAATAGGGCGTCCATATGAACTAAAAATTGAAACTAAATTACATTCTTAAAAAAAAATTAATGTCGAAAAATCAATGTATATAATTTTAATTACCTCATCCGCTTATAAAGATGTAAATTGTGAACGAGACATCAGAAGAACATGACTTGTTGCTTCTTGAAAGCTTTAACGAACACTCCACCTATCAAACATGTATAAAATTTTGTTATAACTAACTTAAAATAAAAGGATATAATATACGTTGTTTTTAACTTACCGTGCACCATGCGGTTTTTCTCTAGCATAATATTCGGTTATTATGGGAGCAATTGATGGTATTCTCTCCCAGGCCCATAATTGCAACAATACCATCGGTCCATAAACTTCTGTGGCATCCGAGGATGTTGCTTTGCAGAGGTTTCTATAAAGGCTAGCAAGAACAGCGCTCCCCCAACTTAGCCGGCCACATTCTTTTAAATCTTCAAGATGATATAAAAGATGCAAATATACGGAGTTACCCGTAGAATCAGGAAATAGGGTTCCTCCCAATAAATGTAGGATATATAACCTTACTCGTTGTATAGGCGATATAGTGGACTCGGAAAGCGGCTTCTCTAGTTCATCTATTATACAAGATAACTTTAATAGAGAACCCCTTATATTACAGACCGAAGGAGCCAAACCCAACATTTCATAACACCTGCTTTTCAACTGAGTTTCCGAGTATTTTATGTCCAGAAACTACGTGGTTGGTGATCGGCAAACCCCAAAAAACTTGTACATCTTGCAGTGTTATAGTGACTTCTCCAAATTTGAAATGAAAGATGTGGGTTTCTGGACGCCACCTCTCTATAAGTGCGGTGATCAAGTGATTATCCACCTTTCGGTAACTGTGACACTTCTGATTTTCACTACTTGTACTCATTCTAGACTTATCAATGAAAATCCGTATGACTTTCATTTTACTTGAAATCCTATTCAGACGTTGTTACAATACTAGTTCACATGTGAAACATTACGTTTATGCTTGATTTCAAAGACTTATACTTATCTGTGATTGATTCATGGATCGCACGTAGACTTAATTGATCTTTATGACACATTAAATACACATGAACCACCCCCATACATCTCAAACATGTTCTTACAACCCATTCAATGTAAATTGATGCTTAAAAGTACTAGTTAGTACTTTCGTGCAATCGTTCGCCTTTTAAACCATCGTTAACTACGTACCGTCCACGACCGACAAATCGTTTAACATGACATTAATTTATGTTTTAAATGTTTAAAATATTCATTTCTTTAATTAAAACAAAGTTTGTTTGCAAAACTTTCCTTAAATAAATCCTGAAATTCGAAAAACGATCAAAAAGTCCGTTTTCTCGCCCACCGATTGCCAACTACTATACGCGAATAACGTAACTTTAACTTAAATGTTTTTATCTAAACATACTCTTTTTGTTATGACAATCAACTTTAATGTTGAAAACATTTGCCAATTTCGCTTAGAAATGCTTAAAATCGCAATTTTCGAATGCGCGCACTCAACCGGATCAAGCTAGGACCCAACCCACCTACTCTTGGACCTAGCCCAAGCAAGAAATCACAAAAAACCCAGCCCCGTTGAGGAAAATTTCGCAGATTTGAGGGCCCTAAAACTCTAAATTGCTTTCCAAGACATTCCATATTTACACCCCTTCAACCATTAGTATAAATAGGAGGCTTAGGATCTTGTTTTCTTTGCTAATTCTCCCTCAAACACTCCCAACCCCTCCTAAGTTGTGAAATTCCTTCCCAACCTTGAAGATTTCGAAAATCCCTTAGAGGATTCCAAGAGTTTGAAGATCAAACAAGTAAGTAACCCTCCGAAGTTGAATACCGTCTTTTTATTTTATTCTTTCTTCATCCCCTCAATCTTTTTCTATTTTCTATCCATGATCACTTGATCATGTGAAACCTCAGCCCTAAAAACCCTCTAATAATCTTAATCAAACTAATAAATCAAGCTAACATCACCAACTAACAAACAAAGGATCCCGTTTGCAATGGCGGCTATGCCGTCGCATTCTGCGAATCCTCAAGACAACTATTGCAAAAGTGGCTCTGCCGATGCTTTAGTATGTTCTTGCTAACTTAAAACATGTTATTTATTCTATATTATCACTTATATGAACTCACACGCTAATTAAATATAGAATCCGCTTGCTCGTGTCGGCTATGCCGATTGCATTATGTGATTCTCCAAAACGCTTCTGTGAATATCATGGCTAGACCGATGACACGGGACATTTTGGCTAACCTAATATGATTATATTATGTATTATAATAACATAATAACATTCGTTTAATTTTTATTTGCGCGTTCGGTAATCCTAAAACCCTAAACGGACCACTTAAGTGCAACCATTGATTTTGGACAGAAACTGTGCTGAATTTAACTGAGCGTAACTTGACCATAATTAATCTAAACTGAGCAAACTCAATTTCCACGATGTAGTTTGTCAAATTTCCTTTCCAACCATAATTGGATCGTTTTTTAATTCAAAAGTATGACTCCGTAGTAGCCAAAACGGGACAGAAACCTTTTTCAGAACCTTCTGTCTTGTTGGACTATTTTGGCTATGATCCGAGTCTCAAATGGAAAAACGTTCTAAACGAAACTTCTTCGGAACGACTTAAAATAATTTCCTGTAAAATTTCATAATTTTTAGACGTCGTTTGATATTTTTAACAATCCTGTTTCTGTTCAGCTACTTTGCTGTCCAAATCTGAAAATCAACTAAAACTCTATTTTTGCAACAAATTCTTAATCTTATGACCCGAACTGCCTATCTAACACTCGTAACCATCGAACCTACCCTAAAAATGGTTTATTTATTTGTTTAGGGTCTGGTCTGTGATTCATCTCGTCTATTCGTTCAAGTTTCTTATCTCGTCTAGCTTTCAAGGTGAGACTTCATAGCCCCACTTTATTCAAATCGTTTTGGGGGAAACATGTACGCGTTGGCACGCATTAAAACACGTTTTCAAACAATTCTAAAACAAGCGAATTATATATGTATGTGAGTAAATGAACACAACATGATAAACGTAAACTTGCAAATCCTTAACTTGAAACTTTCAAGCCAACGGTAGTACAGATATGGGCCATAGGATGGAAACCGCATATACTTTATGGACAACTTTTGGTTGGACATCTTATTCGTTATCAGTGCAACTTGCGAGTTGTACCACTTATTCGTTACTCATCATTTTAGGTTGGATTTGCTAATCATGTGTGTTTTATTACGTGCTATATGATGATCTTGGAATATGAATTGTCACCTTTGCCAAACTTATACTTTTATTAAACCTATGATTTCTCACAAACTATTTTTAGTTGACACTTGTTTTTCGTACATGTTTCAGGTGATTAAGCTCGTGATAGGTCAAGTCAATATCACATAGGATTTTCCTAGATATCAATTGAAGAATCTTATTTTAAGTTGCTTGTCTTTTGAACATGTTATTTGTTTGGTTTAATTCGAAACTTATGTAATTAGGATTTTTTTTAATATTATGAAACTTTAATAGTAAATGTCTTTATTCCATTGTGTTCTTTTGTCAATTTAGTCGCACCCGTGGTTAAGATGCACGGTTTGGTTGTGACAGTAACCACAGTCAAAAACACCGCCTAAACCAGATTCTCGTATATGTAACATTACATTTTCCGGAACACCAAAAATTTTAATGCAATTCTAGAATCTCTGATCAGCACGTCTGAGAATAAGTGGTTCATGACTATACGTTGATGAATGAAACAATTGATAAGCTCTGTGATTTATTTCTAGGAATAATAAATCTGAACAACTAGGACCGGGAAACACTCTTGGTTCCATGTTGCAAATTGAATGGTTAGAAAGAAACACTTGTGATTTCTTTAGAATGGAAAAGTGAATAAAGAAACACTTGTGGTTTCTTTTGAATCAAGATTGGTATTTGTAATGGTGACATGCACCGAGCCGTGTTGTATTTTAATCATGTCTTCCCAAACCCGTGACTAGCAGCCCGTGATTAGCAGGCATACATATATCTTGGGATATGAATCAAGAAACATGTGACTGCCATATGAAAGACTACACATTAACAACTACATGTGATTATACAAACATGTGACTACCATACATTATCATAAACAACAAACATGTTTGTAGTGACTACCCGTGATTATACATATATGTGACTACCCCTGATTATACATACATGTGACTACCCTTGACTATGTATGAGCCGACACTCGTTGTTTACATGTATATTTATATTTTTATATTTTTTACACGCAAAGAATTACAAACCGTGGTTGTGACATGGGTAATAACAATAAAACCGTGGTTGCGAAGAACAAACCGTGCTTGGGAAGAACAAACCGTGCTTGGGAATAACAAACTGTGGTTGGGAACATTGGAAATAGTCAAACCGTGGTTGGGAACATGGTTTTGAAAAGCAAACCGTGCTTGTGAACAACAAACCTACCAAACTGTGGTTAGCAACCACGGTTTCATCAATGAAAAGCTTAGCAACCATGGTTTCATCAAAGTCCCACCAAACCGCGGTTAGGAAGTGGGAATCACCACAAACCGTGGTTGTGAAGTGGGGAAACACCATTTGTGATACCAAAATAATTTTGACACCATTTGTGAAACAAAATGGTGAAATAACACCATTTCAGAAAAAAAAAATTCCGCGAATCCACTTTAAGAAGATCAACGAGAACTCATGCAATTCTAAACAGGTTAAAGGATTTCGTGATAGAAGATAGAATCATTTGAGAAGGAACGGAAAGCATGTTGTTCGTAGTATATGATGAGCCTACAAATTATTCACAAGCCAAAGAAAGTACGTATTGGATGCAAGCAATTGCGAGTGGAATTTGACTCCATTGAGTAAAAAAAAACATGGTGTCTAACTCCAAGAGGTCACAAACCAATCGGTCTTAGGTGGGTATTCAAACTTAAGAAAGACGCGACAAGGAAGATTATAAAGTATAAAGCAAGGCTCGTTGCTAAAGGCCATGGCTAGCAATATGGGATTAATTTTGATAAAGTTTTCACTTTGGTAGCCCGAATGGAGACGATCCGTTTGATACTTGCATTGGCCATCAACAAGAGTGACTTAAAAAGATGTAGTTTATGTGTCACAACCCGAAGGCTTTGTTAAAAGAGGCAAAGAAGACACTATACAAGTTAGCAAAAGCGTTATGCATTCTACAATATGCTCATCGAACTTGGAATGTCAAGCTCGCTGGGACACTTAGAAGTCTAGGGTACCGAAGGTATCTTCAAGAACACGCAGTTTACATGAAGAATTTTGGTAATAATATCATAATAACCGGTGTATATGTAGATGACCTTATAGTCACCGGTTCATGCCTACAAGAGATTGCAAATTTCAAAAAATAAATGGAGAAGCATTTTGAGATGAGTGATATTGGTAAACTAACATACTACCTTGGTATTTAAGTCACTCAATATAACGGTGGTATCTCAATCAAACGGGAAAGATACGTGAAGAAAATCTTAAAAGAAAAGGGGATGCTAGATTGTAACCCGGCAAAGTGTCCAATTGAACCTGAGCTCAAGTTATCTAAAGATGACTCGGGTATCGATGTCGATCCAACATGTTTTATATGACTCAATTACTTATTACACACCAGACCTGACTTGAGCTTTAGTGTGGGTATTATTAATAGGTACATGCAAAAGCCTAAAGAGTCTCACATGATGGTTGATATTTTGCATGCATAATAATCCCCATATTTTGGTACTAATTAAATAATAACCTTGCAATTGATACCTAAAATGTTTATATTTTGTAACTGCATGTTATTCGGTGTCTTAAATATAAACAAAGCTAAAACCTATCAAAAACACCAAGAAATCAAGCTTCTAGAAGGATCATTCCCGAGCTTTGACCCCCAGGAAGTCAAAATTGGTCAACGAAAGTCAACAGGCAGCTAAAAGACAAAGCAGGAGAGCAGGAAGGGGGATGCATGACCGTGAATCCCATTGCATAGTCGTGCAAACCCTTCCTTGCTCCCAAAGGACCCAGTGCACTGTTCTCTGTACCTGTTTTGATTAGCGAGGCCTTTGCACGACCATGCAACCCATTGCATGGCCGTGCAATGCACATTTTGAGCCCTATAAATAGATGGCTTGGGTTCTTGGTTTCACACACCTTTCCACACCACAAAACAACCAAAGATAGAGAGAATAGTTTGTTTCTAGCAATATTAGAGTAGTAGTAGTAGAGAGTAGAGGGGCTCTTCCTCCTTGTTCTGCAATAGGAGAGCCTACGAAACACAGTGTTATGATAGTTAGTATGGCCATTCGTGGCTAAACTCTTTGTATTGCTAGGGTGAGGATGACGTTTGGTGCATTTTAATGTTTGACGAATTAATCTAGTGGTATGTTTATGTCTTTAACTATTCGTTCTTAAAAGCACCACTTGGTGGGCTTTTTATTGTTGTCTAAATCTGCCTTTATATTTGTGAGTGTTCTTGGTTTTAAAGTGTAAGACCGTAAAACATTTTTAATAAAACTTCTTTTGAAACTTGTACGTCTTTATAGAAGCTGAGATTGATAAGCCAATGCTTGGTCAATACTAGTAGGGTCGTACGTCTGTATACGAACTTATTATGCGAGCAAGAATTGGTGAACTCATGTTGGGAACGGTACGTCTTTATACATGGTCCCATTGGTACACCACCTCCCGGTGAGCAAAGTATAATCACCTATTTAACAATAATATTTAAGCACTTAAGTTTGATGTCCTAAACCAACTCGGAGATAACACCAAAGAGATGAGGGTAATGATGTACCTAGCTGGGAGTCCTACCATTTTATCACTAAAGATTATAATTCGTGAACCAAATGTCGTGAGGACGAGGGTCTAGCGGTGACCCGGGTCACACATATGTGTTAGTCATACCACTAGATTAGTCAACTTAACATTATCATGTACCAAGCTGATTCAAAGCCCAAAGAAATAATCTTCATGATCTGATCATTTCCGAGATATTTACTTTCCTGCAATTTACTATTCTGTTATTTACATTCCTGTTACACACATCAAGCACGTTTTTACTTTTCTGTTATTTACTTTACCGTCATTTACTTTTCTGTCATTTACTTTTCTGCTTCACAAGCACACAAAACCCACTCACTAATTAAACCGGCTAAACGATAACAAAAGTTGAGTATTGGAACTCGACCGTGTCCATTGGTTCGATACTTGGTTCTTACCTAAACTATATTACGCTGCAATAGGTACACTTGCCTATTGTGTGTGTTTTAAGTTTGAGTATTTATCATTTTAATTATAAAGTTAAAACCTGATCTCGTAAAACCAGTATCACTGAATATATTATTATATAATATATTTTCTATATACTTAACACGACACATCAAATTTTTGGCGCCGCTGCCGGGGACATGGTGATTTCAAGAAAGATTCGAGTTAACGGATTAGCCTTTTTAACCTTAACATTTATTTTTATGGTTTGTTTTGATTGTTCTTTACAACAACTTTCATGGATGACAACTACGAGAGTTGTTATGGAGGATACTAAGACAACAATGAGTACCACTATTCGGAGGTTTGGTGTGAGATCTGTGGGGAAGGCCACTACACTCAAAATTGTTATCACTATCAAGGGTATTCCACAGATTTTCACTAACCCTACTGGTAACCATATGAGGAAACCACACCGCCCTAAGAAATTCAACACTCAGCTCTAGATTCTGACTCATGGACCCCGGGAAATCTGTTTCGTCATTTGGAAGAAATTTAGGTTCAACTCATAAAGAGCTATCCAACGGAACAACAAGATGATCCATTCAAAATCCAAGAATCGGAAGATATAGCTTCAACATCTTTAGTAGGTTCAAGTGACTCTAAGGAGCAAGAACCTTCCATCTTCATAAGCATGGATCAGTCGGAGGTGAGACCGGATGATTCAGAAGAGAGGGAGACTGCAACTTTACAATCACTTCCTGACTTTTCTGAGAGGCTGGAAGCTAAACAATCAAAGGAGTTAGAAAAACGAAACTATAAAGAAGAATTGGTGAGAATCCTAAATATGGAAGCACAAGAAGGATGTATGGAACAGTCTGGAGTTCCTGTCACTTCAGAGACAACATCATATGAAGAACCAGATTGTAAGACCAACATCCATGAGGAGATTATACAGGAAGTATTCACCAACAAACAAATGACAGTGGTGACACCTCTTCCTTTCAGCAATGATAGCTGGCCTGTGACCAAGCATTTCAGTGAATCATTCCATGAATCACATATGCCATGGGATAGGGCACATCACTCTGAGGACCACTTCTCATGGAAGAAGTAACGTTCATCCAACGAAAATTACGTGACAAAATTATCATACCGGGGAGACCGTCTCCTTCACTACATGGGTTTCTTGAAGTTTGGTCCAATAAATTTCAAATGGTGGTGGCATGATTTAATTACACTATTTTCTTTAGGTGCTCTTCTATAGAGCATTCTAAATTTGGCAGGTTTACAAAAATTTTCAAAATTTCAAATCAATCAATCCAAATTAAAATTAAAACTATAATAAAATTGGAAACACATAAATTAATGATTCACCCGTTTTAGCACAAAAACATTGAAGGTAACTAAAATAGAAAATTGGGAAAAATCTTTGATTTGTGAAATTGGGCCACTAAATGGGGGAAATTGGGTTGGACCACTGGGACAAACCGCCTACGGCCGTTTGGCACATGTTCTGGCTCGTCGAAATCTTTCCGTCCCCTGGTCGAGGGCCCTCTAACTCAAAACGTAGCTCAAGTTATGATCATTTCAAGTTTGAACTCTTATTACCCTGATTTCCATTGTCCAGTTGGTCCAGGATGGACTCCACTAATTCCTGGATCAGCTTATCATCACATTGTACGCATGGTTATCAAATGGTTTGGATGAACCACTCCATATTACAAGACCACCCATTTGTCAAATTATTCCACCACTTGCATTAAATTGGAAATTCACGAAGCACGTACGGGTCTGGCCAATGACCCTTAAATAAACGTGGCGCTTCCGGGAGGCAACCCAATGATCATGAATAAATTGAGAAGTTGGTGCATACAGCAGAACACATGGACCCTAGGTTTGTTCACAAATTCAAAAGTTTCACGTACTTTAGCCTCTATGTATGCCTTCTCGATACTAGGACCTTAGTAGCTTAACTACTACCTGTTATTTTCGTTTATGCTTTTATGTTTTTCTTTGTGTGTAGCATAACATCACCAGTTAGTTTTTCTACTTCTTTGAGGTGTTACACTACACCTCTACAAGCTGGGGTGTCGGAAAGCACATCAAATTTCTGAGAAATTCGATGAAGTCTTTGAAGCACAATGTTGACAATAGCAATAAGTTTTGGCCTTAGGTTATACACCGAATTGACCGGGGAGTAACAGTTTCTTTTCCCTTAAAACTTCATGCATTTAAATTTCTGCATAGCATTCTATTACATGCATTTGTACATTGAGGGCAATGCACAGTTTTAAGTGTGGGGTGGGGAATCAGAGATTTAGGACAAGCTTGTAACCTCAAATCAGTAAAACTAAACTTGTGATTTTCTACCCATTTGACTAAAACCTTAAAACCCGAAAAAATTTCAAAAAATTTTAACCCTAAAACCAAAATCTCTTTGAGTTCGCACTTAATTAAATAAAATGAATACATGGCAAGTAGAAACAAATGGATATTATGCATAGCAAGTTACTAACCCCTATCCCATCCGTTTTCATGTGAGAATAATCTGAGCCTTTTCATGAGCATTATTATCATTATTTTTCGCATGCTCTTTCGTTTGGCATATTGAGTGTCTTTCGATCGAATTTTATGCATAACTAGAACTTGTGTGACTTATACATATCAAGACCATGAACTAGTAGAAGTATGAAAATGATTGAGACACCTAGGACTTTATTACCCTTTATATATTATCTTTAAACCTAAAATCCCAAAAACAATATCCGCCTAGATAGCCCTTTGAGCCTTAGCCTTTTCGTTTCTACTACCCACAATTATCACCAAACAAGATTTTTGTAAACACTGGTTAATGGCTAACTGACTTCAAAATGGAGAATTATTAGATTATCTTATGTCGTTATTTCAAGTTTACAACCATTGAGGCAATTTGGAAAGAATCTGTTTCACTCAAAAGAATTGGAATATACAAGAAGAAAGTGGATGTATTAGGAAAAAACAGCCGAAAAATCTACAAGGAAGATATGAAAATTTTATTTCAAGGAAATTGAGGAAAAAGAATTATTGAAAAATTATTATTGATGATATGAAAAGAAAAGAAAAAAATTATAAGAATGAAAAGAAAAAGAAAAGAGAGAAGTTTTCTTTTACCGGTTAGACCCTGAAGAGCTGGACACGCATTCCTTTGATTTCAATTTGCTTTCTTATATTCATATCACAAAGCATGAATTCCCGCCCGAACTCCGAGAGAAAATTTTCAAAGCAACTAGTGATGTAAGAAAAAGGTGGCGCAAGCAAGAACAATTGCTACCGTTCTGCGGCCTGTCAAAAAGTGTGACAAAAAAAGAGCCAAAAGATACGACAAATGTGTGAAGTGTGGCAATTGGATCCATGATGGAAAGTGTTGTAAGAATCAAACTTATTCCCAACATGAGTATACGCACATGATCAAAGTAGGAGTTGTTAGGCTACAAGCCGAAAGAACCATATAGAAAGACAATAATGTGTACTACGCAGTGAGGAAATAGTTGAGAATGATAAGAGATCTCGGTCTTGGCAATCTGACCATAAATGAGCCCTCAGATTAGTTATACCCTCATGATCTGAGTACTGAAGAGGGACCCGCTAGTATTTTTCATCTTAAGCCATGAAGCCGTAACCGTGTGTTCCATGTTAGCTGCAGCCTTAAAAACCCTTTTAAATCCCTAAAAATCCAAAAATATCTTCATTTTCACCCTTTATTTTCTTTTAGCCACACTACAACCCTTTTTAGTCCTCTTGATTCATGTTTACTATTTAGTTAATTGGTGGAGACTTGATTTGCATACAAACTTATGACCATTGCATAATTCAATTTGAACTTGAGTGTTCCACTTAACTTACATTAGCCACATATATATAACCCTAGAGTTGAGTGAACATTGCGAGGAGTGATATATTAGGTATAATTGAAGTTCTAGTAGGCTTGTCATTAATTCCACCACCCTAAAATATGAAAGCCAAAAATAGAATAAAGCGACTCATGAGTTATCCAACTACTTGGAGCTCTCTTACCTTTCGTAAAGTTTTTAGTTATGGGTCTGATTAGGCATGAGTTTGCTTGAGGACAAGCAAAGTTTAAGTGTGTAGTATTATGATATACCATAAATTATACATGTTTTGCATGCATAATACTCCCCATATTATGGTACTAATTGAACAATAACCTTGCAATTGATACTTAAAACGATTATATTTTGTAACTGCAGGTTATTCAGTGTCTTAAAGATAAACAAAGCTAAAACCTATCAAAAACACCAAGAAATCAAGCTTCTATAAGGATCATTCCCGAGCTTTGACCCCCAAGAAGTCAAAATTGGTCAATGAAAGTCAACTGGCAGCTAAAAGACAAAGCAGGAGAGCAGGAAGGGGGATGCACGATCGTGCATCCCATTGCACGGTCGTTCAAACCCTTCCTTGCTCCCCAAGGACCCAGTACATTGTCCTCTGTACCCGTTTTGATTCGCGAGGTCTTTGCACGACCGTGCAACCCAGTGCACGACCATGCAATGCACATTTTGAGCCCTATAAATAGATGGCTTGGGTTCTTGGTTTCACACACCTTTCCACACCATAAAACAGCCAAAGATTGAGAGAATAATTCGTTTCTAGCAGTATTAGAGTAGTAGTAGAGAGTAGAGGGGCTCTTCCTCCTAGTTTCGCAATAGGAGAGCCTACGAAACTTAGTGTTATGATAGTTAGTATGGCCATTCGTGGCTAAACTCTTTGTATTGCTAGGGTGAAGATGAAGTTTGATGCATGTTAATGTTTGACGTATTAATATAGTGGTATGTTTATGTATTTAACTATTTGCTCTTAAAACCACCACTTGGTGGGCTTTTTATTATTGTCTAAATCTGCCTTTATATTTGTGAGTGTTCTTGATTTTAAAGTGTAAGACCGTAAAATTTTTTTAATCAAACTTCTTTTGAAACTTGTACGTGTTTATACAAGCTGAGATTGATAAGCCAATGCTTGGTCAATACTAGTAAGGTCGTATGTCTTTATACGAACTTATTATGCGACCAAGAATTGATGAACTCATGTTGGGAATGGTACGTCTTTATACATGGTCCCATTGTTACACTGCCTCCCGGTGAGCAAAGTATAATCACCTATTTAACAATAATATTTAAGCACTTAAGTTTGATGTCCTAAACCAACTCGTAGATAACACCAAAGACTTGAGGGTAATGATGCCCTTAGCTGAGAGTCCTACCATTTTATCACTAAAGATTATAATTCATGAACCGAATGTCGTGAGGACGAGGCTCTAGCGGTGACCCGGGTCACACATCTGTATTAGTCATACCACTGGATTAGTCAACTTAACATTATCTTGTACCAAGCGGATTCGAAACCCAAATAAATACTCTACGTGATCTGATCATTTCCAAGATATTTACTTTCCTGCTATTTACTATTCTTTTATTTACATTCCTGTTACACACATCACACACGTTTTTACTTTCTGTTATTTACTTTACCGTCATTTACTTTTCTGTCATTTAGTTTTCTGGTTCACAAGCACACAAAACCCACTCACTAATTAAACCAGCTAAATAGTTGAGTATTTGAACTCGACCATGTCCATTGGTTCGATACTATGTTCTTACCTAAACTATATTACGCTGCGATAGGTACACTTGTCTATTGTGTATATTTTAAGTTTGAGAATTTATCATTTTAATTATAATGTTAAAACCTGATCTCGTGAAACCAATATCACTGAATATATTATTATATAATATAGTTTGTATATACTTAACACGACACATCAATGGCACTCAAATAAGTGCTACAGTATGTAAAAGGAACCACAAGCTTTGGAACTAGATATGGAAGAGGTAGTGATCGAATCATAAGCCAATGAAAGTAGTCATATTGTTGACAAAGACGATGGTCAAAGTACTACATGTCATGTTTTCTATCTTCGTATAGCACCAATCCCTTGGTGTTCATAAAAGCAGAACACGGTGGCACACGCACAATGCGAAGCAGAGTTCGTGGTTACTATAGCTGCAGCTTGTAAAGCACTGTGGCGTCGTGTGCTTCTAGGTGAATTAATAGGTGAAGAGCAGCAAAAAAGTCTCATTTAGAGTTGATAACAATTCTGCAATTGTAACATCCTGATTTTTAGAAAATGGAATAATTTACGGGAATTTAAACTTAACAAGAATAAGGGTAGCGGCTTGGGTGTATGGGTCCAAAACGGGGAAGGGTTTGGGCCCCTTATAAGCCTCAAGAACATCCCCAACCCTCCCATATCTCTATTTTCGCAAGTCTAGTGAGAGAGAGAGCCTAGAGAGAGAAAGTCCTGGATTTTGGATTTGAGCTTCAAGAGTCGTGGGTACGAGTCTCAAGAATGTGTAACTACTGAGAGGAAGCGTTTCAGGTAACAACGCGAACCAAATCTGATTTTTTTTTATTGTTAGGGTTTTTTGTGGTTTTAAGGATCAAAGGTGGGATTTTTACGTTCTAAACATGAAACAGACCCTAGATCTAGCATCACGGTAGTAAAACAGAGCGTTCAGACGTAAAAAGTTAGCACCTTGTCGAGTCTGATCCTTAGCCGGCTTCCCATGTAGAAAACCCTAGTTTTCCGCTGGGGAAGACGACCTGGAGAAACTAGGGGCGAAAGTGTTTATGAAGCGAAACTGGCCTAGTGTCGGCCTGGGCTCAGTTTCGCTATGAGACAGAAAGGAAAGTATCATAGTTTCACTAACAACTTTAGTTTCGCTAACAATTTTAGTTTCACTAAAGTCTGATAAGCCAAATTAAGAATAGTTTCGCTGGAAGTTTAAAAATGGGCAAGAGTGTAGTTTCGCTAAGAATAATGGGGCGAAACTAACCTTAGTTTTGCACGGATTAGAATGAAGTCTAGAACTGACTCGTTTGACTATCAATTCAGATTTCAGCATCTTCGGTCCGGTTGTGTTAGTACGTTTGAGCTAGCTAATCAGGTGAGTTCTAATCCTCTTTTTGCCTGCTTTGGGGGTGGTGTGCATACTTAGTGTAAAGTGTTTATATATTTTATATTAATAAACCAAGTGAAAAGCTACGTTCTAGTGTAAAGTTTAAAAGAGGAAAATATAAGTTTTGAGCAAAGTATACTTGTATTATTGGCAAGAGTTTAATATATTTTAAATATACATAACACAATGGCATAATACGTGTAAGCATTATCAAGTAAAGCAAGATATATCCTTAAGGCAAGCGTTTACTATATTTTTATTTACATAAACAAATGCATGATATACGTGTTAGGCTATATTTCAGTAAAAGCAAAGGTATTTATGGCAAGCGTTAAAGTTAAGTGTAGGCAAGCGTTTACTATATTTTCAGATACATAAACAAAGGTATAATACATGTTAAAGTTATGATCAAGTTAAACAAAGTTGTATGAACTGTAAGTGAATAGTTTTTCCAACGGGAAAGTGTACCAGCTAGTTAAGGTCCTTGGGACAGATGTTACTTGTACAAGATGTCAGATATAGGTTAAGCCCATTAGTAAGAACCTTTGGGTTCGCTAACGGTTGTACAACTGGGATGGGTGACGGCGGTTGCTCGGGAGGTCCATGCAACCTCCCCTTAGTGTTAAGCGGTATTATCGGTTCAAGGACGTGAGCCATGGGGGCATTGACCAGGTACTCGTCGGATCATGGTCGTTGACCATGGGGGCGGTACAATAGTGACAAGGGAATTGACTGATAAGGGGACTTGTCGGTTCATGGCCGTTGGCCATGGGGGCATTGACCAGGTACATGTCGGTTCATGGACGTCATGAGGGCAATACAGTGTAAAGGACTTGACGGTTATCGTATGTTTTAATTTAAACTGTTTTGAAAAGTAAAGTATGTAAAGCTCTACCTTAAGGGTGGTATGTATGTATTAGTAAATATTTTGAATAATTGATTTAAAGTAAACGTTAGAACTCAGTCAGCATTGCTGATTTTTAGTATGCATATCAGTTAAGTACAGGTGGCTATGGATGGATGTGGATACTTGGCTTGGCGCAGAGAGTTACCCGAAGATCGATGCCTGGCGTCCCGTTTATGTTTCTTTTGATTATGATTGTTTAAAGACAAGTCTTTAGTTGTTACTGACAAGTGGTAATAGACATGTTATGTTTCCGCTACGCAAGCTAAAGTTTTAAATCATTTCCGCTGTTTTGATGAATATCTTTTGTTTATGATCTATGTGTTGATGAGTAAATCCAATAAGTGAGGCCTCCTGGGCTTGGGGCCTTACAACTTGGTATCAGAGCCATAATTTGAGAGATTTGGACATCCCCGATGTCTAGACTTAAATTGAGAATGGGACCAAGTAGTGAATGCCAGTAACGGGTAACTCGAAGCCAAAGCATCAGAAGCGTATAGTAAGTAAAGTTTTCTTTCCCTTTTAGAGTGTCAAGATAAGAATAGTGGCTTTAGTGGAATCATGAAAGTGAATTATTAGAAAACGAGAAGTGATGTAATGGTTAATTGCAGATGGCTAGTGTATATTAACATCTTACCTTACTTATTGTGTTCTACCTATTCCCTAGCATGATGAAATTAAATCCCTTTGTTCCATATCTTTCAGTTAAGAAATGGATCGATATGGAGGTAGAAGAGGAGGAGTAGGAGGAAGACGTGGTGGACAAACTGGTCACCGCGGTGGAGCTAATGCAAACCAAGAGATTGAGGGGAGTGTCCACACTACCCATACCGATACAGCAGTCAGTCAGCCCAATGTTGAGCATGCGTCAGAAGGTGAACATACATTTGAGTTCGAGTCGGCCATGCAGGCTGCTCTTGGCCAAGAATTCACCTGAATGCTGAAGGAAACCTTACTAGCCATGCTGACCGAAGCTTTAAGGAGAGCTAGTGAGAACCCGAGTACAATCTCAGTCACTGAAGAACCTGTGATACACCCGGTCATTGGAGAGCTGAATCAGATAGGAAATGTTGCTCCGCATGCTCGCGGATGCGACTACAAAGCATTTCATGGTAGTGATCCACCCGCGCTTACTTGGGAGAAAGAAGCAGCCGATACATTGGATTGGATCAACTGCATGGAATCTACCATCCGCCTAAGTGAATCCCGATCGGATCAAGCGGTTATGTTTGCTGCAAAATCATTAAAGGGAGAAGCGACACATTGGTGGGAGACTGTGAAACAGGCTAAGGGTGACCAAGCGGTCGAATTGATGAGGTGGAACGACCTGAAAGCGTTAGTGATTGAGAAGTTCTGCCCCAAGAACGAGGTCCATAAGGTGGAAAGGGAATTCCTAACTCTACAAGCCGGGCCCATGACTCATCGGCAGTACACTTCCAAGTACAATGAATTGGCACATCTGGTACCCCATCTTGTGACAACCGAGGAGCAGAGGATTCATTACTATGTCCAAGGGTTACCTTCAAAGGTTCGTACTTTTGTCACGGCCAACACACCGAGTACCTTTGAGTCGGTGGTAGTTCTGAGTGGGATTGTATATGATGATATCACCTCTGAAGTCATTCTTGAACCGCCTAAGAAAGAGGCAGCTAAGCGAACTGCTGATGATCTCCAGGGTCCTAACGAGAGAAGGGCAAGGGTACAAGCTGAGGGCTTATGTGGAAAATGAGGAAAGAGACATGGGGGTGAATGCAGGATTGGGCAAGTGGGATGTTTTAGATGTGGAAAGTTCAGAAACCAATCTCGCGACTGCCCGGACATACCTAGATGCCACAAATGTGGAGAGCAGGGACACTTAAGCCATTGTAGAGAGCCAAAAGAGCTAGAAGCAGGGGATCTGGGAAAGGAAAGGGTACAGAGAAAGCACCCTACATCAGCAAGGCAAAAGTGAGAATCTATCAGATGGCTCAATGAGGTTCGTTACCAGTTTTTATTTATGCTATGAAAAGTTCAAGTTATTGTTTCCCTATCTAGTAGTTAGACCCACTAGACTAGATTCCTTATAGTTAGAGATTGCCACTGTTAGACTCTCAATGATAGCTAATCACAATGGCCTTCATGACCAAGCTACCTCGCATAGCTACAGTTTATGCCACCCATTCTGTGATCTGTTGTCAGTATAGCTTATGGCCGGTGTCGGGGACGAAACCTGTTGTAAGGAATATAGATTTGTAACATCCCGATTTTTAGAACACGAAATAATTTACGGGAATTAAAACTTAACAAGAATGAGGGAAGAGGGCTTGGGTGTGTGGGTCCAAAAGGGGGAAGGGTTTGGGCCACTTATAAGCCTCAAGGTCAGCCCCAAACCTCCCGTAGCTCCATTTTCGCAAGTCTAGAGAGAGAGTGAGAGGGAGCCTAGAGAGAGAAAGTCCTGGTTTTTGGATTTGAGCTTCAATAGTCGTGGGTACGAGTCTCTGGAACATGTAACTGCTGGGAGGAAGCGTTTCTGGCAACAACACGAACCAAATCTGAGTTTTTTTTTGTATTGTTGGGGTTTTTGGTGTTTTAAGGATCAAAGGTGGGATTTGTACGTTCTAAACGCGAAACAGACCCTAGATCTAGCATCACGGTAGTAAAACACAGCATTCGGACGTAAAAAGTTAGCACCTTGGCGAGTCTGATCCTTAGCCGCCTTCCTATGTAGAAAACCCTAGTTTTTCGCCGGGGAAGACGACGTAGAGAAACTAGGGGCGAAAGTGTTCATGAAGAGAAATTGGCCTAGCGTCACCTTGGGCTCAATATCGGTATGAGACAGAAAGGAAAGTAACATAGTTTCGCTAACAATTTCAGTTTCGCTAAGGTGTGATAAGCGACATTAAGAATAGTTTCGTTGGAAGTTTAAAAATGGGCAAGAGTATAGTTATGCTAAGAATAGTGGGGCGAAACTAACCTTAGTTGTGCTAGGATCAGAATGAAGTCTAGAACTGACACGTTTGACTATCAATTCAGATTTCAGCATCTTCGGTCAGGTTGAGTTAGTACGTTTAAGCTAGCTATTCAGGTGAGTTCTAATCCCCTTTTTGCCTGCTGTAGGGGTGGTGTGCATACTTATTGTAAAGTGTTTATATATTTTATATTAATAAACCCAGTGAAAAGCTACGTTCTTGTGTAACATTTAAAAGAGACAAATGTACGTTTTGAGCAAAGTATACTTGTATTATTGGCAAGCGTTTAATATATTTTCATATAGATAAAGTTAAGTGTTGGCAAGTGTTTATAATAATTTCAGATACATAAACAAAGGCATAATACATGTTAAGTTATGATCAAGTTAAAGAAAGTTGTATGAACTGTAAGTGAATAGTTTTTCCTACTTGAAAGTGTATCAGCTTGTTAAGGTCCTTGTGACAGATGTTACCTGTACAAGATATTAGATATAGGTTAAACCCAATAGTTAGAACCTTTTCGCTAACGGTTGTACAACTGAGATGGGTGACGACGGTTGCTCGGGAGGTCTACGCAACCTCCCCTTAGCGTTAAGCGGCATTGTCGGTTCAAGGACGTGAGCCATGGGGGCAATGACCAGGTACTCGTCGGTTCACGGTCGTTGACCATGGGGGCGGTACAATAGTGACAAGGGAATTGACTGATAAGGGGAATTGTTGGCTCATGGCCTTTGGCCATGGGGGCATTGACCAGATACCTGTCGGTTCATGGACGTGAGCCATGAGGGCAATACAGTGTAAAGGACTTGACGGTTATCGTATGTTTTAATTTAAACTGTTTTGAAAAGTAAAGTATGTAAAGCTCTATCTTAAGGGCGGTATGTATGTATTAGTAAATCTTTTGAATAATTGATTTAAAGTAAACGTTAGAAATCACTCAGCATTGCTGATTTTTAGTATACATATTAGTTTAGTGTAGGTGGCTATGGATGGATGTGGATGCTTGGCTTGGCGCAGAGAGTTACCCAAAGATCGATGCCTGACGTCCCGTTTATGTTTCTTTTGATTATGATTGTTTAAAGACAAGTATTTAGTTGTTACTAACAAGTGGTAATAGACATGTTATGTTTCCGCTGCGCAAGCTAAAGTTTTAAATCGTTTCCGCTGTTTTGATGAATATCTTTTGTTTATGATCTATGTGTTGATGAGTAAATCCAATAAGTGAGGCCTCCTGGGTTTGGGGCCTTACAACTTGGTATCAGAGCCATAATTTGAG
This sequence comes from Smallanthus sonchifolius, assembly GCA_023525975.1. Taxonomy (NCBI): domain Eukaryota; kingdom Viridiplantae; phylum Streptophyta; class Magnoliopsida; order Asterales; family Asteraceae; genus Smallanthus; species Smallanthus sonchifolius. Next base: position 16,366,026 of record CM042018.1, on the reverse strand, counting down.
AGATTTGGACATCCCCGATGTCTAGACTTAAATTGAGAATGGGACCAAGTAGCGAATGCCAGTTACGGGTAACTCGAAGCCAAAGCATCATAAGCATATAGTAAGTAAAGTTTTCTTTCCCTTTTAGAGTGTCAAGATAAGAATAGTGGCTTTAGTGGAATCATGAAAGTGAATTATTAGAAAACGAGAAGTGATGTAATGATTAATTGCAGATGGCCAGTGTATATTAACATCTTACCTTACTTATTGTGTTCTACCTATTCCCTAGCATGATGAAATTAAATCCCTTTGTTCCATATCTTTCAGTTAAGAAATGGATCGATATGGAGGTAGAAGAGGAGGAGTAGGAGGAAGACGTGGTGGAAAAACTGGTCACCGCGGTGGAGCTAATGCAAACCAAGAGATTGAGGGGAGTGTCCACACTACCCATACCGATACAGCAGTCAGTCAGCCCAATGTTGAGCATGCGTCCGAAGGTGAACATACATTTGAGTTCGAGTCGGCCATGCAGGCTGCTCTTGGCCAAGAATTCACCTGAATGCTGAAGGAAACCTTACTAGCCATGCTGACCGAAGCTTTAAGGAGAGCTAGTGAGAACCCAAGTACAATCTCAGTCACTGAAGAACATGTGATACACCCGGTCATTGGAGAGCTGAATCAGATAGGAAATGTTGCTCCGCATGCTCGCGGATGCGACTACAAAGCATTTCGTGGTAGTGATCCACCCGCGCTTACTTGGGAGAAAGAAGCAGCCGATACATTGGATTGGATCAACTGCATGGAATCTACCATCCGCCAAAGTGAATCCCGATCGGATCAAGCGGTTATGTTTGCTGCAAAATCATTAAAGGGAGAAGCGACACATTGGTGGGAGACTGTGAAACAGGCTAAGGGGGACCAAGCGGTCGAACTGATGAGGTGGAACGACCTGAAAGCGTTAGTGATTGAGAAGTTCTGCCCCAAGAACGAGGTCCATAAGGTGGAAAGGGAATTCCTAACTCTACAAGCCGGGCCCATGACTCATCGGCAGTACACTTCCAAGTACAATGAATTGGCACATCTGGTACCCCATCTTGTGACAACCGAGGAGCAGAGGATTCATTACTATGTCCAAGGGTTACCATCAAAGGTTCGTACTTTTGTCACGGCCAACACACCGAGTACCTTTGAGTCGGTGGTAGTTCTGAGTGGGATTGTATATGATGATATCACCTCTGAAGTCATTCTTGAACCGCCTAAGAAAGAGGCAGCTAAGCGAACTGCTGAGGATCTCCAGGGTCCTAACGAGAGAAGGGCAAGGGTACAAGCTGAGGGCTTATGTGGAAAATGAGGAAAGAGACATGGGGTTGAATGCAGGATTGGGCAAGTGGGATGTTTTAGATGTGGAAAGTTCAGACACCAATCTCGCGACTGCCCGGACATGCCTAGATGCCACAAATATGGAGAGCAGGGACACTTAAGCCATTGTAGAGAGCCAAAAGAGCTAGAAGCAGGGGGATCTGGGAAAGGAAAGGGTACAGAGAAAGCACCCTACATCAGCAAGGCAAAAGTGAGAATCTATCAGATGGCTCAATGAGGTTCGTTACCAGTTTTTATTTATGCTATGAAAAGTTCAAGTTATTGTTTCCCTATCTAGTAGTTAGACCCACTAGACTAGATGCCTTATAGTTAGAGATTGCCACTGTTAGACTCTCAATGATAGCTAATCACAATGGCCTTCATGACCAAGCTACCTCGCATAGCTACAGTTTATGCCACCCATTCTGTGATCTGTTGTCAGTATAGCTTATGGCCGGTGTCGAGGACGAAACCTGTTGTAAGGAATGTAGATTTGTAACATCCCGATTTTTAGAACACGAAATAATTTACAGGAATTAAAACTTAACAAGAATGAGGGAAGAGGGCTTGGGTGTGTGGGTCCAAAAGGGGGAAGGGTTTGGGCCACTTATAAGCCTCAAGGTCGGCCCCAAACCTCCCGTAGCTCCATTTTCGCAAGTCTAGAGAGAGAGTGAGAGGGAGCCTAGAGAGAGAAAGTCCTGGTTTTTGGATTTGAGCATCAATAGTCGTGGGTACGAGTCTCTGGAACATGTAACTGCTGAGAGGAAGCGTTTCTGGCAACAACACGAACCAAATCTGAGTTTTTTTTTTTGTATTGTTGGGGTTTTTGGTGTTTTAAGGATCAAAGGTGGGATTTGTACGTTCTAAACGCGAAACAGACCCTAGATCTAGCATCACGGTAGTAAAACACAGCGTTCGGACGTAAAAAGTTAGCACCTTGGCGAGTCTGATCCTTAGCCTCCTTCCTATGTAGAAAACCCTAGTTTTTCGCCGGGGAAGACGACCTAGAGAAACTAGGGGCGAAAGTGTTCATGAAGAGAAATTGGCCTAGCGTCACCTTGGGCTCAATATCGGTATGAGACAGAAAGGAAAGTAACATAGTTTCGCTAACAATTTCAGTTTCGCTAAGGTGTGATAAGCGACATTAAGAATAGTTTCGCTGGAAGTTTAAAAATGGGCAAGAGTATAGTTATGCTAAGAATAGTGGGGCGAAACTAACCTTAGTTGTGCTAGGATCAGAATGAAGTCTAGAACTGACACGTTTGACTTTCAATTCAGATTTCAGCATCTTCGGTCAGGTTGAGTTAGTACGTTTAAGCTAGCTATTCAGGTGAGTTCTAATCCCCTTTTTGCCTGCTGTAGGGGTGGTGTGCATACTTATTGTAAAGTGTTTATATATTTTATATTAATAAACCCAGTGAAAAGCTACGTTCTAGTGTAACATTTAAAAGAGACAAATGTACGTTTTGAGCAAAGTATACTTGTATTATTGGCAAGCGTTTAATATATTTTCATATAGATAAAGTTAAGTGTTGGCAAGTGTTTATAATAATTTCAGATACATAAACAAAGGCATAATACATGTTAAGTTATGATCAAGTTAAAGAAAGTTGTATGAACTGTAAGTGAATAGTTTTTCCTACTTGAAAGTGTATCAGCTTGTTAAGGTCCTTGTGACAGATGTTACCTGTACAAGATGTTAGATATAGGTTAAACCCAATAGTAAGAACCTTTTCGCTAACGGTTGTACAACTGAGATGGGTGACGACGGTTGCTCGGGAGGTCCACGCAACCTCCCCTTAGCGTTAAGCGGCATTGTCGGTTCAAGGACGTGAGCCATGGGGGCAATGACCAGGTACTCGTCGGTTCACGGTCGTTGACCATGGGGGCGGTACAATAGTGACAAGGGAATTGACTGATAAGGGGAATTGTTGGCTCATGGCCTTTGGCCATAGGGGCATTGACCAGATACCTGTCGGTTCATGGACGTGAGCCATGAGGGCAATACAGTGTAAAGGACTTGACGGTTATCGTATGTTTTAATTTAAACTGTTTTGAAAAGTAAAGTATGTAAAGCTCTATCTTAAGGGCGGTATGTATGTATTAGTAAATCTTTTGAATAATTGATTTAAAGTAAACGTTAGAAATCACTCAGCATTGCTGATTTTTAGTATGCATATTAGTTTAGTGTAGGTGGCTATGGATGGATGTGGATGCTTGGCTTGGCGCAGAGAGTTACCCAAAGATCGATGCCTGACGTCCCGTTTATGTTTCTTTTGATTATGATTGTTTAAAGACAAGTATTTAGTTGTTACTAACAAGTGGTAATAGACATGTTATGTTTCCGCTGCGCAAGCTAAAGTTTTAAATCGTTTCCGCTGTTTTGATGAATATCTTTTGTTTACGATCTATGTGTTGATGAGTAAATCCAATAAGTGAGGCCTCCTGGGTTTGGGGCCTTACAACTTGGTATCAGAGCCATAATTTGAGAGATTTGGACATCCCCGATGTCTAGACTTAAATTGAGAATGGGACCAAGTAGTGAATGCCAGTTACGGGTAACTCGAAGCCAAAGCATCATAAGCATATAGTAAGTAAAGTTTTCTTTCCCTTTTAGAGTATCAAAATAAGAATAGAGGCTTTAGTGGAATCATGAAAGTGAATTATTAGAAAACGAGAAGTGATGTAATGGTTAATTGCAGATGGCCAGTGTATATTAACATCTTACCTTACTTATTGTGTTCTACCTATTCCCTAGCATGATGAAATTAAATCCCTTTGTTCCATATCTTTCAGTTAAGAAATGGCTAGACATGGAGGTAGAAGAGGAGGAGTAGGAGGAAGACGTGGTGGACAAAATGGTCGCCGTGGTGGAGCTAATGCAAACCAAGAGATTGAGGGGAGTGTCCACACTACCCATACCGATACAGCAGTCAGTCAGCCCAATATTGAGCATGCGTCAGAAGGTGAACAAACATTTGAGTTCGAGTCGGCGATGCAGGCTTCTCTTGGCCAAGAATTCACCTAAATGCTGAAGGAAACCTTACTTGTCGTGCTGACCGAAGCTTTAAGGAGAGCTAGTGAGAACCCGAGTACAATCTCGGTCACTTAAGAACTTGTGATACCCCAGTCACTAGAGAGCTGAATCAGACAGCTCGCAGATGCGACTACAAAGCATTTCGTGGTAGTGATCCACTCGCGCTTACTGGGAGAAAGAGGCAGCCGATACATTGGATTGGATCAACTGCATGGAATCTACCATCCGCCTAAGTGAATCCCGATCGGATCAAGCGGTTATGTTTGCTGCAAAATCATTGAAGGGAGAAGCGACACATTGGTGGGAGACTGTGAAACAGGCTAAGGGTGACCAAGCGGTCGAACTGATGAGGTGGAACGACCTGAAAGCGTTAGTGATTGAGAAGTTCTGCCCCAAGAACGAGGTCCATAAGGTGGAAAGGGAATTCTTGACTCTACAAGCCGGGCCCATGACTCATCGGCAGTACATTTCCAAGTACAATGAATTGGCACATCTGGTACCCCATCTTGTGACAACCGAGGAGCGGAGGATTCATTACTATGTCCAAGGGTTACCTTCAAAGGTTCGTACTTTTGTCAAGGCCAACACACCGAGTACCTTTGAGTCGGTGGTAGTTCTGAGTGGGATTGTATGTGATGATATCACCTCTGAAGTCATTCTTGAATCGCCTAAGAAACAGGCAGCTAAGCGAACTGCTGATGATCTCCAGGGTCCTAAAGAGAGGAGGGCAAGGGTACAAGCTGAGGGCTTATGTGGAAAATGAGGAAAGAGACATGGGGGTGAATGCAGGATTGGGCAAGTGGGTTGTTTTAGATGGGGAAAGTTCAGACACCAATCTCGCGACTGCCCGGACATGCCTAGATGCCACAAATGTGGAGAGCAGGGACACTTAAGCCATTGTAGAGAGAGCTAAAAAAGCCAGAAGCAAAGGGGATCTGGGAAAGGAAAGGGTATAGAGAAAGCACCCTACATCAGCAAGGCAAAAGTAAGAATCTATCAAATGGCTCAATGAGGTACGTTACCAGTTTTTATTTATGCTATGAAAAGTTCAAGTTATTGTTTCCCTATCTAGTAGTTAGACCCACTAGACTAGATGCCTTATAGTTAGAGATTGCCACTGTTAGACTCTCAATGATAGCTAATCACAATGGCCTTCATGACCAAGCTACAGTTTATGCCACCCATTCTGTGATCTGTTGTCAGTATAGCTTATGGCCGGTGTCGAGGACGAAACATGTTGTAAGGAGGGTAGATTTGTAACATCCCGATTTTTAGAACACGAAATAATTTACGGGAATTAAAACAAGAATGAGGGAAGAGGGCTTATGGCTACAGTTTATGCCACCCATTCTGTGATCTGTTGTCAGTATAGTTTATGCCACCCCTTCGCATAGCTACAGTTTATGCCACTCATTCTGTGATCTGTTGTCAGTATAGCTTATGGCCGGTGTCAAGGACGAAACCTGTTGTAAGGAGGGTAGATTTGTAACATCCTGATTTTTAGAACACGAAATAATTTATGGGAATTAAAACAAGAATGAGGGAAGAGGGCTTTGGTGTGTGGGTCCAAAAGGGGGAAGGGTTTGGGCCACTTATAAGCCTCAAGGTCAGCCCCAACCCTCCCGTAGCTCCATTTTCGCAAGTCTAGAGAGAGAGTGAGAGGGAGCCTTGAGAGAGAAAGTCCTGGTTTTTGGATTTGAGCTTCAAGAGTCGTGGGTACAAGTCTCTGGAATGTGTAACTGCTGAGAGGAAGCGTTTCAGGGAACAACACGAACCAAATCTGATTTTTTTTGTATTGTTAGGGTTTTTGGTGTTTTAAGGATCAAAGGTGGGATTTGTACGTTCTAAACGCGAAACAGACCCTAGATCTAGCATCACGGTAGTAAAACACAGCGTTCAGACGTAAAAAGTTAGCACCTTGGCGAGTCTGATCCTTAGCCGCCTTCCTATGTAGAAAACCCTAGTTTTCCGCCGGGGAAGACGACCTAGAGAAACTAAGGGCGAAAGTGTTCACGAAGAGAAATTGTCCTAGCATCGCCTTGGGCTCAATATCGCTATGAGACAGAAAGGAAAGTAACATAGTTTCGCTAACAATTTCAATTTCGCTAAGGTCTGATAAGCGACATTAAGAATAGTTTCACTGGAAGTTTAAAAATGGGCAAGAGTATAGTTATGCTAAGAATAGTGGGGCAAAACTAACCTTAGTTGTGCTAGGATTAGAATGAAGTCTAGAACTGACACGTTTGACTATCAATTCAGATTTCAGCATCTTCGGTCAGGTTGAGTTAGTACGTTTGAGCTAGCAATTCATGTGAGTTCTAATCCCCTTCTTGCCTGTTTTAGGGGTGGTGTGCATACTTAGTGTTAAGTGTTTATATATTTTATATTAATAAACCCAGTGAAAAGCTACGTTATAGTGTAACGTTTAAAAGAGACAAATGTACGTTTTGAGAAAAGTATACTTGTATTATTGATAAGCGTTTAATATATTTTCATATAGATAAACAAAGGCATAATTTGTGTTAGTATTATCAAGTAAAGCAAGATATATCCTTATGGCAAGCGTTTCCTATATTTTTATATACATAAACAAAGGCATTATATATATGTTAAGCTATATTTCAGTAAAAGCAAAGGTATTTATGGCAAGAGTTTACTATATTTTCATATACATAAACAAAGACATAATATATGTTAAAGTTATGATCAAGTTAAAAAACGTTGTATGAACTGTAAGTGAATAGTTTTTCCTACGGGAAAGTGTACCAGCTTGTTAAGGTTCTTGGGACAGATGTTACTTGTACAAGATGTCAGATATGGGTTAAGCCCATTAGTAAGAACCTTTGGGTTCGCTAACGGTTGTACAACTGGGATGGGTGACGACGGTTGCTCGGGAGGTCCACACAACCTCCCCTTAGCATTAAGCGGTATTATCGGTTCATGGCCATGGGGGCGGTACATTAGTGACAACGGAATTGACGGATAATCGTTATTGTCGGTTCATGGCCGTTGGCCATAGTGGCATGGACCAGGTACTTGTCAGTTCATGGACGTGAGCCATGACGGAAGTACGGTGTAAAGGACTTGACGATTATCGTATGTTTTAAATTTAATTGTTTTGAAAAGTAAAGTATGTAAAGTTTTGCCTTAAAGGCGTTATGTATGTATTAGTAAATCTTTTGAATAATTGATTTAAAGTAAACGTTAGAACTCATTCAGTGTTACAGATTTTTAGTATGCATATCGGTTATGTGTAGGTGGCTATGGATGGATGTGGATGCTTGGCTTGGCGCTGAAAGTTACCCGAAGATCGATGTCTGGCGTCTCGTTTATGTTTCTTTTGATTATGATTGTTTAAAGACAAGTATTTAGTTGTTACTGACAAGTGGTAATAGACGTGTTATGTTTCCGCTGCGTACGCTAAAGTTTTAAATCATTTCCGCTGTGTTGATGAATGTCTTATGTTTATGAGCAATGTGTTGATGAGTAAATCCAATAAGTAAGGCCTCCCGGGTTTGGGGCCTTACAACAATTGCTCTTATAAAAAACCTCGTGTTTCATAGAAGAAGCAACCATATTAATACCCGGTATCATTTTATCCGAGAATGCGTAGAGAGTGGCCAGGTAGAAGTAGAACACATATGTGGTAAGAAAAGTTAGCTGACATCTTGACTAAAGCCCTCCCAATGATAAGTTCGCTGAGATGCAAGAGTTAATTGCAATTAAAGATCTTCCTGGTACGACTAAAAAATTAGGAGAGGTGATTATTGGCGGTAAATATATGAGCCGACTTCACAAGTGGTGAAGATAGCAAGGGGAGGAGGTGAGTAGGTCTAATCCCAAAGTCAACAATATCTATAACAATTAGATTAGGATTGTTATGGATAAACTAGCTGGTCATATCTAGGAGATATACATTTATCTTATTTCTATTATGTAGGATAGAAATGGATTCAAATTGTAATGTCTTGCATGACAAGCATATCGAATAGGGTTAATCATTAATTCCGTTTTGAGAGAGTTTATGAATAAAATCAAAGCGAGAGTTAGTCACTAAATACCGATTCTTGGACTAGAGTGTCAATATTAATCTTTTCTTACACTAGACATATATTTTCTTTGATTATAAGTCATTCCTACACTCCGTAAATCTAATTTCTTTTTTCTACATTTGTGCAGGAGCGGTGCTTAAAACGGGTGAAGCTGCTGCAAATTAAAAAAGGCCAAATGTAATTTACTTGTATAGCATTCCTCATTTTTTTCATTTATATTTAGCGTTTAGGGTATAATTGATATATTTACATTGTATATTAATCTAATAATTACTTCTTGTTTCATCATTTTTTGTTGGTCTAATTTGGATACAAAATTTCGTAAAATGAAGTGATTTTTGGATAATATTCGGATATTAATAATAAGGGAATTTTATTATTAAATTGAAACAGAAAAAAGAAAAAAAAAATAATAAAAGCGGTCGCAAACAGGTCACGAAAAGACATGGCCTTAGACCTGTCCCAAAACTAGTGGTCGCTAAAATTCGGTTTCAAAATATCCCCGTTCGCAAAATCAGATTTCCCACGTAGGTTTTTGCGTCGGTTGTGAAGGTTATTTTTCGCAGAAACGATATTAACGACCTTAAAATATCAAGAGGTTCTAATTCAGATTTGAATACCATTGAAGCTGGTTGGCATGTGAGTTCCTTCTTCATTTAAACTCTCATATCAAATAAGTAAAACCTGTAATCAACTTTTCATAACTTTGAAGGATAATAAAGACCCACAAAATGAGTGTAATATTAAATAATGAAAACGAAGTAATATTTGAACTTAAAAGTTCTTGCAACGTCTTTGAAACAGGTGGATCCAAATTTATATGGAGACACCAACACCAGATTCTTCATCTACTGGACTGTAAGTTTATGTATATAACATTTGTCTTAACTCACCAATGTAAACTTGGTAATCCTCCTTTATTATCGATCACCGAAAAAAGAATTGCATAAAAACTCTTATGCGACTGCTATTTTCCAGTAAATCAAAAGCGTGCAGACTCAATAATAAACCACGAGAACTAATCTATATATACTATAGTTTCTAGACCACTAAGTTTCCTACTTATTCTCAAGGGATACTAAACATAAAAGACTTATCCACACAAAAAACAATTCCAAAATAATAAACATATTATAATTTTCTTCATAGATTTGATCTTCTCCAAACCGCCCTATGTGACCATCCGTACCACCCTTTAATGTTTATCCAATTCATTAACCGGTTGCGTTTGTATTGTAACTCGTTTCACACTCCTTCTCAATACCGACATCCTTCATACCCAAGCATGATCGAAACACCAAAAGCTTTCCCTTGGGCAGCCCTTTGGTTAATACGTGAGCAACTTGCATACCCGTATCTATATATATTAGATCTATTTCACCTTTAAATACATTTTCTCAAATAAAATGGTAGTGTACTTTGCTGTGTTTAGTTCGGGCATTAATAACTTCACTTTGTAATCTACCTTTTGGTTCAACTTTTCTATTAACCGTACTTGCCACACTAGTTCTTGAGCCGCTACCACCGAAGCTCTATACTCAGTCCGGGTTGTTGACATGGACATTGTGGATTGTCTTTTACTACACCACGACACTTCACTCACAGCTATAAAGAACGCATGCCAGATGGACGACCGTCTTCCATTCGGATCACCCGCACAATCGGCATTGCAGAAACCTCTTAGTTCGACTTGTGACTCCCTCTAAAACTCCACACCACAACCAATTGTACCTTTAACATACGTTAGAACTCGTCGAGCTGTAAATAAATGGGACCTTTGTGGCTATTGCATGAACCAGCTTAGGACTCCCACCGAAAACGCTATATCGTGTCTAGTCAACGTCAAGTAGATAAGGATTCCGATAATCTATCTATACTCAGTTGGGTTATCCACCTCTTTTCCTTCATCCGAATACAACCTAGTATTCACATCTATTGGTGTAGTAGTCGGCTTCGATTCCAACATGTTGAAGCTCGAAGTAGGTCACTGTTGTACCTCTTTTGATGCAGTAAAAACCCACTATTCTTGTACTCAATATCGAGGCTCAAGAAGTGGCTCAAATGCCCCAAGTCTTAGATTTTAAACCTGGTGCTTAAGTTATCTTTAAGTTGCACTATCCCTTCTTCGAGATCATCAATTAGGATTAAATCGCCAATGTAAATAAGTGTTAGGGTTTGAAAAATCTCTCAATGGGGGTTCTTTGTATTACCACCAGTATATATAGGATATACAATACAAGGTATAAAAACAATAATGACAGAACAAACCCTATATTATACATCATGTCATAATACCACCATAGGCTTATGTATTTTATCTAACATACCCCCGCAGTCTGAGCATAGAGAACCTGAACGTTAAGACTAGATCTGAAGTCTAAAAACAACTTTGATGGTAAGCCTTTGTTGAATATATCGGCAAACTACCTGAGAGAACATGCAATACACGAACCTGACCAATGGCAAAATATACGACACTGACATTGTCACAGAACACAAGTGTGACACGAGACACATGACAGTGTAACTCAAGATGGAGATTACGAAGCCAGGCTCCTTCAGCAGCAACGTTGGTGACACCGCGATACTCAACTTCAGCACTAGACCGTGAGACAACATGTTAACGTTTGGAGGACCAAGACACAAGGTTGTCACCAAGGAACACATAAAACCCTGTTGTAGACCGATAGATATCATGACACCCCGCCCAATTGGCATCGGTATAAGCAACCAGATGATCAACAGAAGAATGATGCATATGGAGACCGTGATGAAGAGTTCCCTAAATGTAGTGTAGAATATGTTTCAGGGCATGAAGGTGGGGTTTAGAAGGACCTGGTGAACAGCAAAGGTAATTTCTAGATAAGTCAATGTCAGATACTACAATACACCAGCAAGACTACTATAGAGAGTAAGATCAGCCACGGGTTAGCCGGCCAAGGAAAGCTTGGCTTTTTTTATCCACGGGTGTCCTGCAAGGATTACATGTGACCATATCAGCCCGTGTAAGGATGTCTCGAGCAAAGGCAGACTAGGAGAAAAATATATCAGATACATTGCAAGTAGCAACAATGACAAGAAAGAAAGAAAAATGTTCTAGGTTAGTCATGGAAAACTCAGTGGATAGGCAAGAGATAACCTTAGTGACAAGAGCCGGAAAAGAAGCAGTGAGAATGACGTCACCAACATACAAGAGAAGATAGATGACATCCTGACCAAGATGAAATGTGAACAAAGAGGTGTCTGATTTGCTACTTACAAACCCAAGGGAGACAATGTAGAGAACAAAGCAATGCCACAAGGCGTGCGGAGCTTGCTCGAGGCCAGGGAGGGCCTTGCGAAGTCTGCACACATGTTCTGGGCGTGTGTGGTCGACATATCCAAAAGGATGTTTCATATAAACAAATCCAGTTAGATCATCATTCAAAAAGGCATTCTTGACTTCTAACTAATGAATAGGCAAGTATCAAGAGACAACAATGCTAAGAACATTACGAATGGTTGCTGGTTTGACTACCGGACTGAAAGTCTCATCAAAGTCCATGCCAGGTTGTTGATAGAAACCTTGAGCAAGTAGACGACTCTTGTATCGTTCAAGCTGACTTTGGTTCTCAAACTTATGAAAATAAAGTAAACGACAACGTTAGAACTTTTAGGACGTGGGACAAGCTCCCAAGTACCTTTGGAAGGAATGCTTACTTATCAGAATCCATGACGGATTTCCAATTCGGATCAAGGAATGGGCGAATGCTCGGTGGTGGCCGATAGGTTAAGCACCTCACAGGGTCTAAGAGGGACCGTTTTGACGCTGAGTGACCATGGGATGACCGGTTGAAGGATTCACTATGGGTTGGATAGGACAGGCTAGACACAACAGTCTGTGTCAGAGGCGAGTCAGATAAGACAGGGCCTAGCACAACTGTCGATGGTGCCGAGGAAGATGTAGGAGGGTTTCCACTAAACGAAATGTGATGTGTAATCGAGTCGGAAGACTCCATATCCGTAGAGGGTCGTTCCTGTCACCATTCAGTGTAAAGGGTGGCAGCCAGAGTGGGAATTCGATGAGAGACCGAGAGAGGCCAGTGATACCCGAATGAACCTGGTTTAGTGATCCGAAGAGCGAGTACTCTGATAAGGAGGGGGAGGACAGAAAAGAGGCATATGGGAAGTGACTCTCGTCAAAGGTGATATGGCTATAGATAATGACGTGTTGAGTAATGAGATCCATGCATCGATAGCGTCGATGATCGGCATATGGACCAAGATAGATATAACCAGTAGAACGTGGTGACAGTTTGTGAGGAGCAGTCGAGGAGAGATTTGGGTAATAGAGGCACACAAAGACTCGAAGATGGACGTATGTAGGGAATAATCCATAAAGCACTTCAAATGGTGCATGAAAAGATAGAGTGGCGGTAGGAAGGAGGTTGAGAGTATGGATATCCATGTTCAACTCATCTTTCCAAAACGTGGGTGGAAGAGAGGCCTGAAACAGGAGAGTGCGAATGATGTTGTTTATGGTTCAGATGGTACGTTCAGCTTTGCCATTTTTTTACGATGTTTAAGGACAAGAAAACCTGATTTTAATGCCATGTTTTTGAAATAAGTCTATAAAAGCGAATGGCGAGGTCGACGGATTACCATGATACGACTGACCACCGAGAGGCGGTGGACCGAGCAACGAAGGCAAATGTGGGGTGATCGGTTGTGATGCTGGTGGTAGCTGTGGTGTGCCATAGAAAGGTGGCATAGAAATAGAAGCAAAGTAAGCACCATGTTGTGAAGTAAGATATTGTGAGTGTTGAACATGTTGTTGTTGATGAGCAATCTGGGAGGGTGAAAACTGCATAGATAACCCCATTTGTTGAGCGTTCCTATCTGGAATGAGCTGAAACAGAAGAGGAATCATTAGAAACATTAGTATCATTCCCCCCAGAAGGCCACGTCCATTGTATCGGTTTTGGCTATTTCGAACTTTTCCTTTATCATTAACTTTATGAGCTACATGGGTGGTGTGAAGGGTTGTGGGGGAGTTTGGGAGGGACTCAATAGGTGTTTTAATGTCTTCACGAGACTCATAAAAGAGAAGAATGTTTTTGGCTTCTAAGAAAATGGGAAAATGTGTTTTGTTGGTGATGACATCAACGATGCTACCATATGAAGAGGGAAGTTGATGAAGAATTTGCATTACAAGCTCATATTCAGAAATAGGAGAGTCAACATCAAGTAGGGCATAAGCTAGATTCAAATGATGACAAAATAAGGTGACATGCATTATCCCTTTTTTAGTGTTACGAAAAGTATCTTGATGTTGAAGCATACGATACATTTTATTGTTAACAAAGAATTATCTGATATTGTTCCAAAGGGTTTTAGAAGTACATTTTTCAGTGGTAATGACTTGCAAAAGATCAAGGTCGCAAGCATTATACCAACTTTTTATTTTTGCATCTAATGAATAACAGTCTTCATCATTATCATCTTTTAGAAGTCTGCTTCTATTAATGTGACCGAGAACCCTAGCACCAATATAGAGATCCTGGAAAATGGTACGCCACAGTTTCTAGCGGGTACCATCAACGTTAAATTTAAACCGAAACTGTTGATGAACGTTGGTGATACCATAAGCAAGAGTGACAAGAGATGGGGAAACGGTGTTAGCGATGGGTCCGTTGGTAAACATAACTTTCTTGTAAAGAAAAAGAAATTAAAAAAAATAGTAAAACACAAAAATAAGGAGAGAGATAACCATGGGCAAGGGGCTTTGCCAAAAATTAGACTGGGAACCCCTAGCAGCGGCGGTGGAGACGAATAGTATCTGAAACAGTACACCAAAAGTGTCAAACTTGGCACGGTTTTGATCGGACATAGATGAAAATCTCAATGGTGGAAGACGGCGTGTGGGATGGTGGTTTGCGACGAAATATGGTGGGTACTCTAATCGGTGGGCTGGCAATCGGATGCTGGGGGCGGTGAGTTGCCAATCGCCTCCTAAAGTGGTGGTGATGAAAGGCAATGACATACCGCCGATAGGAGGAAAAACGGAATTATTGCAGGAGGGGTTAGGGTCTATTGGCTTGATACCATGTTAGGGTTCAAGAAATCTCTCAATGAGGGTTCTTTGTATTACCACCGGTATATATAGGATTTGCAGTACATGGTATAAAAACAATATTTACAGAACAAACCCTATACTATACATCATGTCATAATACCATTGTATGCTTATGTATTTTATCTAACAATAAGGACTTCTGCCACCTTCTTTCCATGGGTCTTTACAAACAAGCTTGCATCAGCGGTTGTACTCGTAAACCCATTATGCTGAAGGAATTCTCCAATTTTCTCATACCACGCTCGCGAAGATTGTTTGAGCACGTACTTGGCTTTCTATAACTTGCAAACATAGCCAAGATAGGATTTAACTTTGAAGCCTACCGACTTTTCCGTATATATCTTATGATTCAAATCGTCATAGAGAAAGGCGTTATTTACATTCATTTACTAAAGATGCCACTTTTTGCATGCTGTGAAAGCTAGTTAAACATTTACAGTCTTTAGTTTGCCAACATGACTAAATGTCTCATCATAGTCTAAGCCGTACTCTTGCGAGTAACCTCGTGCGACTAAACGGGCTTTATATCGATATATGGTTCCATCGGCATTCCTTTTGATCTTGTATACCCATTTACACGACGCGGGGTTTACGTCTTCTGGTTTAGGCGTCAACTCCGAGGTTTCATTGTTAATAAAAGCTTCTAATTCTTCTTGCATGGTCTTAATTCATTATTGTTTAACACACGCTTCATATATGTCGTTCATTCTACTATTTCATCTTCAGTAATACCACTTGAGCATATCTTGGATTTTGCCTTCATTCTTGGTTGGATATCCTTAATGGCTGAGTTTGGTTCTCTTCGTTATTCTCATTTTTTTCGTCCCACTCCTACTCACTTGGTTCGATTTGTTTGACATCAGTCATGCGAACATGTCAAGCTACACACGTGAACTTTCCAACTCTTCTATAAATTCTTCCGTGTCTGGTAAAGCCTCCTTACTCAAAGACCACCATCAGGAATTCTCATCAAACACGATGTTTCTTGACATGTAAAATCTACCGGTGTTTGGGTTGCATCACTTCCACCCTTTTCTTTCTTGATCCTATCCCACAAATAAACAATGTACCATTTTCTTGTCAAGTTTATGTCGCAAATGGATGGGTAAAAATACATAGCAAACACACTTGAATAATTTGAAGTAGCTTACTGTTGTGCACGTGTGTAGATATGTAAATAAAATATATATAGGATTATATATTTGTTTTAGAAATGGTTTCACAAGATCAGGTTTTAAATTTATAAAATGATAAATACTCAAACTAAACACACACAATAGGCAAGTGTACCTATCGCAGCGTAATATAGTTTAGGTAAGAACCAAGTATCGAACCAATGGACATGGTCGAGTTCAAATACTCAACTTTTGTTATGGTTTAGCCGGTTAAGTTGGTGAGTGGGTTTTGTGTGCTTGTGAAGCAGAAAAGTAAATGACATAAAAGTAAATGAAAGAAAAGTAAATGACGGTAAAGTAAATAACAGAAAAGTAAAAATGTGCGTGAAATGTGTAACAGAAATGTAAATAGCAAGAAAGTAAATATCTTGAGGATGATCAGGTCATGAAGAGTATTGCTTTAGGCTTCAAATCCACTTGGTATATGATAATGTTATGTTGACTAATTCGGTGGTATAACTAATACAAATGTGTGAACGGTACACCGCTAGAGCCTCATTCTCACAACATTTTGTTCATTAATTATAATCTTTAATAATAAAATGGTAATGATTCCCGGTTAGGGACAACATTACCCTCAAATCTTTGAATGCTATCTCCAAGTTGGTTTAAGATATCGAACTTAAATGCTTAAGAATTATTAGTAAAACAGTGATTAGACTGTGTTCACTGGGAGGCGGTGTAACAATGGGACCATGTATAAAGGCGTACCGTTCCCAACGTGAGTTCACCAATTCTTGGTCTCATAACAAGTCTGTATAAAGACGTACGACCTTATTAGTATCAACCAAGCCTTGGCTTATCGAAATCTTTTGTATAAAGATGTACACGTTTCAAGAGAAGTTTGATTAAAGAGGTTTTACGGTCTTACGCTTCAAAATCAAGAACACTCACAAGTGTAAAGACAAGTTTAGGGGAGCAAGATTTAGGAATACACGCCCATGCATGGCAATGCATGTGCATTGCCCCCTAGCTCCCATTTAAATCGAATTTGTTTCGACTTGTTCCATGTCTTTTTTTCACTGGTTTTCTCTTCATTATCATAGCCTTTGTTTTTCTTTTCCTAACCACCCTTTTTGGGTATATCTTCACTTCACTTTGGGGCCTGTTGTACTGAGGTTTAACCTTGATCTTCTCAGCATTCAACGCTTCCTTTTGCCCTTCGGATCATCAATACAAATATGTGACTTCATGTTTGTAATTTGTAAAGTAAAGAACTTGTTTCAAACCCAAAGAAGGATTTCGAAAAAACTGGAAGTAGGATCTATTGAACGGTTATCAAGTTTCAACCTACGTATACATGTTCAACCACCACCACCATGGGATACATTGTTTCAAACTTAACTGTCGTGTAACTGCCTTCTGAAACAAGCGGGATAACTACCACTGCAGATAAACATAATTGCTTTTGGTATCCCATAGTTTGCGTGAAACTATTTGTGGCCTCCGGCCCGAAATACTTAAACCAAACTAGAGACATTAAGTGTTTAAACATCAAACCCAACATAAACAAATTAAAAGAGTTCAAATCAATGTCGCAAAAGTCGTTAGGCGCTCCCTAGTCAGAGTCGGGAGTACTCGGGAAGTACTCAGCCTAGGCGGAGAGTACTCGGGGAGTACTCGGCCTAGGCGGAGAGTACTCGGGGAGTACTCGGCCTAGGCCTAGAGTACTCGGGCCTCGGTAACCTACCTTGTAGCGATTAATCGGGGAGTACTCGGCCTCGGAGACCTTGTTTTACAACATTGGTTCAAATAAACAAGCCCAATACGTATAAGAGATTAATAATGTGCTACATCACCCCTAATCTCTTAAGCGTATTGTCTTCTAATCTTCAAGCTCTAGTGTCGTCGTCATCATCATAGGTGATGATGAAGTCTTCCTCTTTTGGTTCTTCCTCCTCCTCTATAACATCCAAGCCTTTAGTTTCCGGTCCACTTGTTCCACATCCGGGTGGGAAATCACGGACTGCACTGATGCTTCTCCTTTTCCATTTGAGTTTCTCATTGTCTTCAACATGTACCTCACCATTCCATCCTTGATCTTTAGTAACTTGGTCCGATATCATATCATAGTACCACTCTATTAAGTCCATACTTAATATACATGAGTTTGAGTTCCTTTCCTTTGTTCCATCCATACCCGAGTATTGTTGCCATCTATCCCCGTCTACTCATCCTAGACATTTAATCAAAGCCTCCCTCGGTATGTATGAGGATATGTAGATCAAATAGGTTCACCTCAATCCCATCCTTCAAGCATGGAGGTTTGTATCATGCCTTTTCTATTTCTAGATACTCCTTTACAAACCATTTTATCAAACGAGTGAATTCAGCCTTAAAGTTTGCTTTATCTTTTATCAAAGTCTCGTGTATCTTTACAAGTTCAAGAAAGGATAGGCAGCTTTCAAGGTTAGGTTCTTGCTTCAGAGTCTCTATCATTAGAGATGTGTCAATATTTGCATATGACCATATAATATCTCTACACTCATCGTGTGATAGGTCGGGATTCTTCTTTAGGAGTTCCAAGTAGTTAACCAAAGTAGATTTTTCTTTGACAAGGTGAGGGTTGCTAATGACCGGTTCTTCGAGTTCTATCTTTATCTATACTTGATCCACATTAGGATCGTTTCCTCTCATCTGCCGTTGGAATTCCTTTTCATAGGATTCCTCAATTCACTTCTTCAAGACCTTATGTTCTTTAGTGGCAGTAGTAGAGTCTGCTAGGTGTTCATAGAATCTATCTAGATACTCCTCCTCAAGTTATGTTTCTAATTTGTTAACAAACACATCCACACCCTTTGCCGTATTCTCAAACATTCGCCTGAGGGTACAACGTTCCCCAACAAAATGTGTTTCTATGCCTTGATACAATAGTTGTTTGAGGCTTAGAACGTTTTTATCTTGTTTGGGAATATAGTTTATACAAGGAATGGTTTCCTTTCTACCCCCGACAAGAACCTTTGCCTCCCCCACACCATGAATGAAAACAAAGTTTTGGTATCCTTACCAGTTTTAATACAAAGTTACATTTGAATACTTAGAATATGTCTTTGCTACCGGACATGTGGTACTTAACATTAGGATCTACGTACTATATGTGATTCCAATTGGCCTCATCGGTGTCGTTTACTATGTAATCATTACTAATTTGTGAGGGATTAGTATGAACGTACTTACTTGGGAATTGGCCGCTATATGCCATACTTCATGACAGAAGTAACATCGGATCCCTACCTTTCGTGGTCTTCTAACTGACCGCCTTCCTTCAGCAACCAAACCCATGGTTTAACTGTTTTCTTGATTCTCCCGTGACCACGTTCAAGCTTGACAAACCAGCTTTTTCACGGCTCTGAACATGTATATCCGAATGTCCCCTTTCGTCATACAAACCATTCCCCTTGCCGAAAAACTAGACCGCATCCGTTCCCGCCGTGTTCTTCCCTGTTTGTGACTGTACGAAATCTGCAATGTTGATTCCGACCGATCTAGTTTTCAACCATGTTCTTGTCTAACTATTGTTCGCTCCATGAATCTTGATCATGTAACTATGATCACTACTTTCACTTGAATCAGATTCGTATGTGCCTCTGCTATCACTTTTGACATTCGGATCATCAATACGAATCTGTGACTTCATGTTTTGTAATTTGTAAAGTAAAGAACTTGCTTAAAGCACAAAGAAGGATTTTGAATAAACTGAAAGTAGGATCTATTGAACAATTATCAAGTTTCAACCTACTTATACATGTTCAAACGCCACCACCATGGGATACGTCATTTCAAACTTAATAGCCGTGTAAACGCCTTCCGAAACAAGTGGGATAACTACCACAGTAGATAAGCATAACTGCTTTCGGTATCCCATGGTTTGCGTAAAACTATTTGTGGCTTCCGTCCCAAAATACTTAAACCAAACTAGAGTCATTAAGCGTTTAAACATCAAGCCCACATTAAAAAATTAAAAGAGTTCAAATAAACAAGCCCAATACATATAAGAGATTAATAATGTGCACTTCCGTCTCTGTCTTGATCGATGCTCCGACCAACTGCTTTGCTAACGCCTCGTGTCGTGCCAAGAGGTTCTCGAATTCTTTCATGGTGGGATGAGTTGAGCAGCCCTGGATTGCCGTTATAAAGCTTCTCTACTCGTGTTTTAACCCATGAATGATTGTGTGTTTCATTCAGACTTCACCTATCCTTGATTGTTGATCAATTATTGGGAGACTATAAGATCACGTTGAGCCATAGACATCAGTTTGCTTTCAAATAGTTGAAGTGGAGTATCACTCTTCTTGGAATATAGCCTAGCGAGGATGTCCCACGCCTATTTAGTCATTTCAACGTCCCGAAACTCTTCTAATAGCTCCTCTTCCATCATGATCTTCAACAAAGACATCGCATTCCCAACCTTAATCTTCCACTTGTTTCAGATCCGTTATAACTGTGGAATTAATCACGTTTATCACTTAATGTTATAGTTTAGGGGTCGTAGGGTAATTACCATAAACAATGTTTTAGTATGTATATTATAGTTTGTAAAGTCTAGGGGTTAATAACTGTGGAATTAATCGCGCTCATCACTTAATGTTAAAGTTTAGTGGTTGTAGGGTAATTACCATAAACATTGTTTTAGTATGTATTTTATAGTTTATAAAGTCTAGGGGTTTAGTGTCTCAAGAACTAAAGTTAGTAACCTACAATATCACATGGCAAACAAGCCTGATATATGAATCAGTACCTCCAAAGGATGAAATCTCAATTGGCAACGCTCCAAGTATGATCGATCACTATAATAGCTTTCAGAGGCCAATTGTAATCGTAAGAATTCTCATTCAATAAAAGTTTAGTTTATGATTCATTGATCAAATATTGTATACAATTCAATTCTGGGCAACAATAACTTCCCAGGGGTCTTGTCCTTGAATATAGGACATTATACATGTATTAGTGTATTGTAGTTAGGAAATTTTAGAGACACCGTCTACTTTTTAAACTATACATGCCTTAACCATCACATATAGGGCTAAACGTGGCGTATAGGACAGATAATGTCACGTATAGGGCAATCCGTCACACCTTTATGCACCAAACTTCGGAATCAGCGCGCCAAATAATGTCACGTATAGGACAATCCGTCACCCTTTCACCAGACTTTGGAATCAGCGCGCCAGAGAATGTCGGGATGTGTTGGTGGGTTTTTTTTAGGGTTTTTCTTTTTCGAAAGGCATTTTTTTTAGGTTTGAGTTGGGTTTTAGGGTTTTGGTGGTGTATATGTCACATATAGGGCAATCCGTCACCCCTTACTTATTTTTTGGTTTTTGTTTCTATCGCGTTAAGAGTTTAAAAAATCGGTAGTTATAGTTTTTAAAATCCGGTTACCTCGATTATAGGTTTGAGATGTAAAAAGCGAATAACGACTTATTTTTTTCGTCACCCCTTACTTATTTTTTTCTTTTGGTTTTTTCTTTTTATCACGTTAAAAGTTTGTAAAAATCGGTAGTTATAGTTTTTAAAATCCGGTCACCTTGATTATCGGTTTGATATGTAAAAAGTGAGTAACGACTTATTTTTTTTATTGTGGTATTTTGTTTTTATCACGTTAAGAGTATGTAAAAATCGGTAGTTATAAAACTAGTTTTTTCGCGTGTTAAATTACTCGTGAATTAACCGCATATATAAACATCATATACAACCATTACAAACAACCAAACAAACACAACCATCACAAACACAACAAAACCATCATAAATAAAACTGCATAGATAAATACAATGAGTTTGTACATATAAAACAAAAGTACAACTCTATCTAAACAATATATCAACCCTTCCATTTCGTCATCACCCTCCGCATCGGACCCACCCCCACCGGACGTGCTAGCACTGTCTTGGCCCAACCGCAGGGGTGGTGGTCTCAACAACGGCCTATCGGTGGCCCGATACTCCGCGACCGTGTGGTCGATGAGCCACTGCAGCATCTCCTCGGTGCGCGTGACTCGGGCCTGTGTATCCCGAATCATATCCAGTGTGGGAGCAGGCAACCGCACGACATGGTACACGTGCGGAGGATGTTGCGGCGGCACCGGCTCGGCCTTCGGCTGAACTGGCTCATCTCCCCGCCGGGCACCTCCTCAAGCTGCTCAATCTGGACCTCATGCGCAACCAACGACCCGGGGTCCACCAACGGCTCGGGCACCCAGGCCTCTAATACATCAAATCTCCTCACCAAACGCCACTGTCCGTCCGAGAACCTCCGGGAGATCCTCATCCCAGTCGCCGTGACTCGGCTAGCCATGCGCGGGGGAACCGCATCCATAGGTAGCTGTGCCATCGCATGAGCGTATCCCATGCCTCTGGCGATATGCGACACGATGTTGCGCTATCGCAAAATACTGAAAGAGTTACAAGGTCAGGCTTAAAAAGTAGTACATAAAACAAATAAATAAATAATTTAAACGAATGAAAGAAATGTTGTCATACTTTGTCTGTTTTATAGGAAACTGTCGCCTTGCGTATGAGATCATTATCCAATGCATTCTCTGCATCCCCATCGTTTCCTTTCAAATGAACGGAAGAGTCACTGTCATCTGTGTCATTCCTATGGAAAGTATCTGACACTTGTGTAGGTTCTGGTTGTGACCGGTACGAGAGATGTTCATAATCTGGTTCTGGTTGTGACCGGTACGAGAGATGTACGTAATCCGGTTCTGGTTGTGACCGGTATGAGAGATGTCCGTAATCAGGTTCTGGTTGTGGCCAGTACGACCCTTGACCATAATCTGTCGGTCCGAATAGTGACTTGTACGCCTCTTTACTGTAATTCGGTAATGGTTGCTGCTGAGACGACTCTTGACCGTATGTATTCAACGGGTTGGTTTCCCCCTCCCCCCACAAAGGGTGACTCCCGAATACAAAATACTCCTGAAAACGTAATGGTTAGATATTTTGGATAAACACGTAACCTGATTAGATATACCCGGTTAGATACCCGATAACCGACTTTGCACACCCCTAACCTGTCCCAGTAGGACCCTTAATAAAATAAAGACTTGTTAAACCTGGTTCAAATCTTTGAAAGTTGGCTCCTCATTCAAATATGGAAGCTTCGACTTTTGATAAGGATCTCTCGAACTCGACATCGGTGTCAGGTGTGAAACAAAAAAACAGCGGTTATTCGTGATGGGTGTGAGGATGACGATGGTTAGGATGTGGGGGTGACGGGTTTGTGTAGGATGGTGGGTTTAGTGTGATGAGAGTGAGTGGTGAGAGTTGCCTTCATATATGATGAATCTGCATACACAATCGTCACGTATAGGTCCAAACGTGACGGTTAGGTTAGGTGCCCGACAACGCTGTCAACTTTAACTTTATGTCAAAACAACCTCGTACAACCGTCACGTATTGGCCTATACGTGACGGTTAGGGTTTGCTTTTTGCAGTTTTTCAGACTACACAACCTCGTATTCTCATCAGTGTCAGTGTCATTTTTATTCCCGGGACTCTCGAGAGACCTACCGTCACGTGTAGGCCACAACGTCACGTTTTGGGACACAACCGTCACGTTTAGACCTATACGTGACGGCTAGGTCAGGTGTGAAACAAAAAACACAGCGGTGTCCCTAGCACAACCCATTGTAGTTTTGTTGATTGAGTTTCTTGATCGGCCGACAAGTTCTCGTCTGCCATTCTTCTTGATCGTTGCTAATGTTCTCGGAAAAGTAGGGGACGATCCACACTTGAACACGCAAACCTGCAATCAGATGGTTCCTGATCACAGCTCCTGATTGTAATGATCGCCGGACTTAGAGTTCTTTACCGGCTACCCTCATCGATGATCGAGTTGTAAACGTGGCAATCCTCCTTTATTATTCACAGAGAAAAAAGAATTGCATAAAAACTCATGCGACTTTTATTTTCTTGTAAATCAAAAGCCTACAGACTCAATAATAAACCATAAGAGAACTAATCAATATCTACTATATCTTCTTGACATCTAAGTTTCCTACTTATTCACAAAGGATAAACTAAACATAAAAGACCACACCAAAAACAACTCCAAAAATAATAAACATATTATATTTTCTTGATAGATTTGATTTCCTTCAAACCGTCCCCATGAGACTATCCGTACCACCCTTTAATGTTTATCCGCTCGGGTCGTATTGTAACTAGTTTCACAAACAAATTTATGATCTTATTAATTATATTTTGTGCAGCGTGATGACTATCAAGGAACAGGGTGTTACAATCTTATGTGCCCCGGATTTATTCAAACCAACAATGAGATTGCAATTGGGGGCAGCATATCTCCTACTTCACAAGTTGGTGGTTCTCAATATGAAATCACCATACTTATCTGGAAGGTATTTGTTCAAATTCCTGATTATTTATCTCAAATAATTTTAAATTACATCGTCATGGGCTTATAAAAATGCCAACTTTTAATTCAGTTATTTAATATATGCTCTAAAAAAGAGAAAAACACAAGAATAAAGATCTACATTTAATATGCTGGTTTTTACCTCAATGAAATACATAACATGTTGAATTTTTTTAAAATGGGAAGTTTGGCATTTGACGAGGGTATCTGGGTATGAATTGAAAAGTTTTTGGGTTTTGGGTGTTCCGTGAACCTCATTCACGGAAGTATCCTATGTGGCACCACTGCAACCTCTTCATTGGATGTCAGAATGAATGCCAGATCCGTAAATGGCTTTCACGAGTGATCCACGGATCATGCCCATGTTCTTTGACTTTCCCACGTCGGTTAGCTTCACCGTTTGAGCAATTAACAACGTTGTCAAACTGAGGAGTTCCCAAAGGGGTTGTCCAGTTGGTATTTCCATCACATGGGTTCAGCCTAAAATTCCCGTCCTCTAACAGCATTAACTGCAAGATAACAACAAAAGTTTAGTAGAAACCAGAAATGGACATGATCCTTAATCCAAATTTACGGAAGTCCTTCAATCCGTATTCCTCATTTACGACGGAACACACCTTTAGTCTGACCCCCACTGATGAGCATGGTGCCACATAGGATGCTTTTGTTTATCCCATTCACGGAACACCTAAAACCAAAACCCTTTTAAATCGTGATAAGCTAAAATTCCCCATTAAAAAAATCATAACATGTTCATGTATGCACGTAAATTTTTACATTTTTAATTAATGTTGTATGCATTTTTATCTCGTATTCGTATCTTTTTAATATATTGGTTTAAAAGGAAGTTGTAGTGAGAATCTATGGCATTTTGTTTCTCTTGTCAAAAGTTATAAATTTTTGTGATTCTAAATTTGTATATCAACCTTAAAAGTTTTACAACTATCGAGGCTTAATGAAAGATTTAATGTTCCATGTGTATAACAACTGCAAGTTACGTAATTATTTTTATACCATATTTGGTAGGATGGAAGACAAGGCGACTGGTGGATGCAACTTGGGAATGGAAAGGTAATAGGATATTGGCCAGCCTCACTGTTTTCACACTTAAGCGAGAGTGCATCAGAGATAGAATGGGGTGGGGAGGTGATTAACTTAGGCTTAAACGGGCATCATACAACTACACCAATGGGCAGTGGTCATTTCCCTGTACAAGGGTTTGGGAAAGCAAGTTATATAAGAAATATTCAAACAGTCAATGAATCCAACACTTTAAGGGCACCTAATGATCTCAAAACCTACACTCCGCAAAAGAGTTGCTATGACATCCTCAACGGCATTAATGATAATTGGGGCACCCACTTTTTCTACGGTGGACCAGGCCAAAACCCAAACTGCCCGTGAAAAGATTGAACCAAGAAGATGTCTATTCAGAGATATTATGCCATATTTTCATTTCCTATATTGTTTATGCTATATGTAATTTAGCTTATGATATCATATGTGCACTATAATAAAACTAATCAATATGTTAACGTCACAACAAGTATAAAGATTTCGAAATAGAATACGTATTAAGCTTATGAAATTTCTGAAAGTCACTAACAGCACACACTAGTAGCTAAAAAATGACAAGACAAAAATTCATCAGTAATTTTTCGAGGGATTAACAATGCATATATTAGTGACGGTATCAAATCCAAATAAATTAAAACAAAGATGATTTATGAGGCCAAATTGCCAAGGATATACATATATTACATATATACATATATATGTATATATATACAGGGGACGTATCAAATGAAAACACTGAGTTGTTTGGAAAACCCATAAACTAATTTCTAGCAACACATCCATTTTCCTTTATTTTTGTTTATTTTTAATCCTAGAAGGACATTTTGATCATTTCTTTTCTAAAAACCCTAAATATATTCAAACATACATTTCTCTCTCTCTCTCTATTCAAATAACCTGACTCTTCTTTCTCTCTCTCTACATCGAAGAACAAGAACAGATCTGGGTGTTACGAACCTTCGATCCCTCAAGCCGCCACTTCCAACATCGAGTCCCTTATCGAGTTCAGAACAAAATCTGAAGCCTACTATGACAAACAGAGTCATGTTCATCGGGATATGTCGATTTGGTGGAGCGTTTGCCAGAGACAGTATCTTCCGGAAACCCCATGGAAGTACACGTGAACCCTTTCACTCTCGATTCTCGTTTTCACGTTTCAAAGGTCAACTGTCGTTTCAAAGGTTAGCGCGTGAGGCTGAGTGCCGGAGCTTGGCACCAGCGCATCCATGGTCATGGTGGCAGCATCGCTCCACTCACGATTTGGTGTGAAAAGGTTCAGTTCCCAGGTCAAAGTTTTTTTTAGAAACTCTAACTTTGTAAGTACCTTTTTTTAGAAACTTTAATTTGGGAAATAGCATTGGGAATGAAACCCAGAAACAGTGCATCGTTAGTTTTGTTTTTCCATTTTCCTTTTCAATAGTTTTTTAGCATAACCATTTTGTATTTTTGTTTTAATTCTTGAAATCTGAATTGGTTTTTTGTACATTGAACATGGCTGGTTTTTGTATATTGGTTACTTGTTTTGCTGATCAACCATCAAAGATGTAAAAAAAATAGCTTAAGAGGAAACATGTTTGGAAGTTGCCCATGTGTATTTTGATATTACACTTGTGTATTTTGATTTTACACTTATATATTTTGTTTGTACACATATGTATTTTTATTTTATACTTGTGTATTTTGATTTTACACTTGTGTATTTGTAAAGACATTTGTGTATTTGGATGTAATTTTTTTTTCCTGATTTGTGCATATGTTAACTGTCTTTTTGTTTCTCAATCTTAGTGTTTGGGATATATGTTACACATGTGTTTTTTGTTTTCTACTCATGTGTATATATATGTTATATTATTTTCATATCGTTTTTACACAAGTGTAAACTGTCTTTAAACATGTGTATTTGATTTTTATACATCTGTAACAAACCTGTTCTTTAATCTTCCATGGATCTGCAAACCGTCTCTACATTTTACCAAAGATTTAAGGTTTTTTTACACAAGTGTAAACTGATTTTACAGATGTGTAAAGAGTTTTTCTTCATGTGTATATGTAAATTGGATTTAATTTTTGGGTTCTGATGATGGATGAGAGAGAGATAGAGGAGAGAAAGAGATTTTTTTATACCAAGAATTAATCAAAAAAGTAAAAAAAGTCAAATTACCTCTTTACCCCTCTATTAAATCTAGGCCACATATTTTTTCAATATAAATAAAAAAATCCAGATTTAATCATAACCATATAATAAAATATATAGAAATTGATGTGCGGTGATGTGCTCTAAATTATACATATATTTCACATCATTTGCATCCCATTTATTGTTAATTTCTCTATACATTGATTGAATTTGTCGCTCATTTAGCTTCTATTTGAATTCTAGGAAATTCTTGGCTCAAAACGAATAATCAAGCAAATAAGCGGCGGAAATTGAAGAAATTGGACAAATCAGAAGACCAAGCACGGGCCATGCCCCAGCAAGCACATCCCCGTGCCACATATTGCAGCAAAAAAAGACAGGTCTTCTGGCCTAGCACGGGCCGTGCCCCATCAAGCACGCCCCCGTGGTCAATTTTAAATTGTACGAGTGTACTTTTGTCCCCCGACCGGGCGTAACACCGGACCGTGCCCCACCAAGCACGCCCCCGTGCCCGGTACATGTTCAATACGTTCGTGACAGAAAACAAAACGGTTACACTGTGGTCTCGGCACGGAGCCGTGCCTCACCAGGCACGGGTCGTGCCCCATTGCTCAGACAGTATAAATAGAGCTTCTTGGCTCATTTTGGAGAGAGCCCGCTTGGAGAAATTTCACTCACAAAAACACTCGGGAATCAGGCTTGGGAGATCATTTGGAGGCTTAGGAAGGTTCATTCCATCATCAAATTCCACTTAGAAGATCACTATACCACTCCACTTGGAAACTTTGGTTATATCTTTGATCCTACTATGATTTGCATGTATTCCAATTGTGTTGTTGTTTGCAAGCTCACTTTGGGCTAAACATCTTTTCAATCATCTTAGTTTGATGAAGCTTGATTAATTATGTTGAACTTATGACTGTGACTAAAATATTATGTTAATGTAATGATAATATTGTGTTAATTTCTTGATAGAGTTACATGTCTAAATGTTTATGAATCAATAAAGGTTTATAAATGCGAAATTATATTATGTTGGAAAACCTATAAGACTACCATTTATTTATAACTTTATTATCTTTTGATATGATGTTATAGCTAAGAATTTGGAATGAATCTTTGAAACCTTTGTTGTGAAATAAATATTGAGACACACAAACTTGTTAATTGTGTTTGGAAAAACTAAGAGAAATGTTATGATTCTTCTTTGAACAATAGTTGTGTTAACTAAAGTTTTGATCACTCAAGCTTAAAATTTATATGACTTTGGCCTAGAATTTCATAGGTTAAGAAATTACACCATTTTATCTAATTAAACTAATCATAAGTGGGCAACATGTAATTTACTAATCGATGTCTTTCTTAATGATTATGGGATTAAAAAAAACCTTGATAGGATTCTAATTCAATTGCTTCAAAGAACATTAACATAATTGCAAGTTTTATCCATATAATTTGTTTCGACATAATTAAATAAGTGGATTCTAAACTTAGATGGATGTCTCATTAAAACATTTATCACTTTTAAAATTAAATCTTTGCAATTTTCTCAAAAAATAATTATTAACATTTTAGAAAAGATGTCACAAAAAGAAATCGGAACATTAAAATATTTTCTCTACTTAATCAAACAATTGAAGATCTGGATTGAACGTTAAACTTTGTCCATGGATTGACATCCGGTTCTTATCAATTATATATTACCACCCGACTGGTGCACTTTCCTTCGTGCGTGTGGTTTAGTTTAGGTGAAAACCAATTTTAAAACCGACATTTGTGTGAAAAATCTTTATTAAAAATATATATACTTCACGCACATCAAGTTTTTAGCGTCGTTGCCGGGGACACGGTTTAAACAATAAAATCCAAATTTTCAAAATCGTAAATACTAGTGAACATATTTTTCAATTTTCTTTCTTAGTTCTTTTTCTTTTATATCCCCATCAACTAGTTTAGGTAATGAATGTCCACCACACCTGAACCTATTATCGTCACACCATTTTCGGAGCCCGAACGACACTTCCTTCATCGATTACGAGAACGGACCCGAGCAGCAGCTGAGGCGATAGCAGGAGAAGCAGTAGAGGATACACAACCAGAAGACAACATGGCGGATGCAGAAGAAAGGAACTTGAAGTACTATGCCAAACCATCCCTTGATGGTTACCAGTCTAGTGTCGCCCAACCAGCATTTGCAGCAAACAATTTCGAAATAAAATCAAGCATCATTCACCTTGTGGAAACCTATGCTCAGTTTAACAGTCTACCAGACGAAGATCCTAATGCTCACATCGCGGGTTTCTTACGAATCTGTGTGACTTTCAAAATCCATAACTGTTCTAACGATGCTGCTATACTTAGGCTCTTTCCATTTTCGCTCTGTGGCCGCGCCATGGAATGGTTAGATGCACTGCCACGTGACACCATCACAACATGGGCCAAGATAGCCGAGCAATTCTTATTAAAATACTTTCCACCTGATAAAATTGCTAAGTTAAGATCGAGTATCACCGGTTTCCGTCAAGATGATGATGAATCACTGCACGCAGCTCGAGAAAGATACGAAAGCCTTTTAAGAAGACGCCCACATCACGGGCTAGATCTATGGCTGTAATGTCAGACGTTCTACGATGCTATTTCGATAGCACACAAGCAAGCCATTGACAAGTGTGCCGCAGGAGATTTCGGAGGAGCAACCCCAATTGAGGCATTCTAAGCATTGGAAAAAGCCGCCACTAAAAGCTTTTGCTTACAATCCTCTGAGAGCCAAACCTACTCAAAAAGGCATACACCACGTTGACTCTGATATTTTGGTTGCAGCACAATTAGAAGCACTTACCAAAAGGTTTGAACAAATGCAAACTGAACATAAGAAAGCACAGCTTCGTTGCGACACATGCGGAAAACAACACAAAACCAGTCAATGTCAACAAGCAATGGTAGTAGAAGAGGTTGACTATGTAGAAGGGCAGAACAACTCTTATGGAAACAATTATAATTCTAACTGGAGAAACAACTCAAACTTCAGATAGGGGTAATAATCAACAACCCCTAGGATTTAATAGGAGACCAGCCTTCCAGCAACAAAATGCACCTTTTCCACCCAAACAACCATACCAAGGCCCAAGTAGAAGTAATCAACCAACCGGAGAACCAAGTGTTGAAAGTTTGTTACAGCAACTCCATGCGTAGTTTTTGAGAAACTGAAATTGGGGGAACCCAAATCAACCCGTATGAGCATCCAGTTGGCCGATCGTTCAGTAAAATATGCTTGAGGAATAGTAGAAAACATGTTAGTCAAAATTGACAAGTTCGTTTTTCCTGTCGATTTTGTAATCTTGGACATGGATGAGGACAAAAACGTTCCCCTCATTTTGGGACGACCCTTCTTGGCTACATCTAAGGCCCTCATAGACGTGTGGACAGGAAAACTCACCTTGAGAGTAAACAATGAGGAAATCACCTTCGATATTGGGCAATCCATGAAACATCCTCAGCATCATGATGGCTCCCTTTATTTCATTGATGTTTGTGATTCCATAGTCAGTTGTCATCTTCGTGAAACTAGAGAAGAAGAAGCATGCAACACACAACTAATTGAGGAAACCCTTCTTGATAACAGTTGTGTAACCTTTCTGATTTTCATGTTTTTCCTATGTATTTTATGCCGTGCAATAAAAGATTTCAACCTTACATTTATTGTTCATATACACTTACAAGCATACACGCGTTCATTATAATACAATATTAACAAAAACAATCTTACAAACCTCGAGGACCAAACTTGACCAAAACTCAAAACAACATCAATATTACAAAACTACAAGGACTAGTCTTGATATTTCCAAAACCAACACAAGCACGGTCGTGCTTAGTCCTAAGCACGGTCGCGCTTGTGCCATGACCACGGTCGTGCTTAACATTAAGCACGGTCGCGCCTCGTTTACAGTTTGACTCCGCAAAGTCAAACCGACTCAAATCTTGTCCAAAAATAGATTGTAAACACGTTTAGAAGGTCGCGAAACTTGCAGAAGAAGATATTCGGCAAATTGAGACTAAAACACGACCAAATACACATGCAATCGTCCAAATACTCGCAAATTCTAAACCGACTTTTTTTTTAAAACGAATCAAGTATTTGGGGCAAGAATCAAACGAATTAAGTTAAGCCCATACCTACCCGAGACATATATAAACTTCCCTAAACCCTAAATCCATCATTCCATCATCTCTATCTCGTCTGTCGATCAAGAAAAAGCCGTGAAGTCTCCCCGTAGCCGTCTGCACTTGTTGCCCATTCAAAACAGGTTAGTAATAGTTCATTAGGATCGTCTCTCCAAGCTAATCGAAAGCCCTAACTTAATTCGTAACCACATTACATGATTTTACAGAATTGAATCTGAGTTTTGATAAAAAAATGGTTTTAAACGATCGACACGATACACAGAATATAAACCTAATTAAATGGTGTAATTCGATTCGCAAACATCATATCAATGAAAACCCTAAGTTTCTAATCTGTTTTATTACAAGAATCAGGCGAATTGCTTCTGGAATTGACCAGACACGGTCGCGCCAGCCTATGAGCGCGGTCGTTCCTGACCAAGCACAGTCGTGCCCCGTAAGAGGCCCGGTCGTGTTTACCGATCAAACCAAGTCCTGACCTAGTCAAAACCCTAGGCGCGGTCGTGCCGGATACGGACGCGGTCGTGTCTCAGGACCAGACTCTTGTTTTGACTTCTGACCAACCACGGGCGCGTTACCGACCAAGCGC
Source organism: Smallanthus sonchifolius (assembly GCA_023525975.1). Taxonomy (NCBI): domain Eukaryota; kingdom Viridiplantae; phylum Streptophyta; class Magnoliopsida; order Asterales; family Asteraceae; genus Smallanthus; species Smallanthus sonchifolius. Next base: position 16,333,942 of record CM042018.1, on the reverse strand, counting down.
GGTCGCGTACGTGCCGGGCGCGGTCGTGCCATATACAAGCACGGTCGTGCTCATCCCTTAAACAGAATCTTTATTTTTATTTTTATTCTGTTAATTTGATAAATAAATTAAATAACAGTTTAAATAATTATTTTTATAAACTAATTACTGGAATACCTTACACTGTTCCGAATGAACATTTTTTTATTTAAACTTATATTTTAAATAAATATTCTATTACTTAAACTAATACAAATAAATATATATAATAAATAACATAGTAAATTATTATTTTTAAGACAAACCCTACACGTTTAAGAATGACAAATTCACTTCCGTCATTAAATAACGCAAATCAATAACACATATACATTGTTCATTAGGTCGAACTTAGCAATCTACAACACACCGCCATTACATACTGCTTGTGCGACCTACACTCTGCATAACAAGTGAGTTACATAGCCCCTCTTTTACTCTATTTACAAAACTTTTTGGGGTGGAACATGCGTTCAATTACTATGTTTTCAATTATACACGAATACAGTTTCCATCTTACATACATGTATGCAATTATGTGCTTTATGCTTGAGTGCTAGGTGTGTAGACTATATACGCTATTCACAATCATTAACTATTAGCCGACAGTATACAGTGATAGTACTATTGAGTCTGACAAACCCACCCAGGTAGGGTGACTGTTGCTGACAACAAGATTTGATTTCAGTTACAAAGGTTTGATTGAATACACAGGTCACACGATGGTTCCTCTCCATAAACGCCTTTATTGACATGTTTTGTATGAACTGTATACACACAACACGTTTTTTCTATCACACAACAAAACCTATGTTTTCTCACCAACTCTTGTAGTTGACCCTCTCATTTAACCATGTTTCAGGTACCAATGTTTGAAGTGATCAAGATATGCTACACATAGGATTTTGACCTAGTTTTAATTGAACCAGTTATATTTTGATGTAATTTTCATTATTGTTTGGTGGATTGAATCTATGTTTTGTTGAACTTGTTTGATTGCAATGAAAACGATTATTAATTATTTAAACTTTAGTAAACCATGAGCAATGAACAGTCTGCACGCTTCACGCCCCGACGTTTCCGCCGTCGGTTGGGGTGTGACAAGTTGTGTGGAGGAAGAAGCTCTAAACATAGAAAGTCAAGAGAATTCTAGCTCTCCACTAGCATGTGAGGTCATTGACCGAGACACAGAACCCTAGGTCAAACCTTCCGTCGAGGAACCGCCTGTTCTGGATCTAAAAGGACTTCCATCACATCTTGAGTACGCCTTCTTGGAAGAAAAATCTCAACTTCCTGTCATTATCTCGTCCGGTTTAACGGGTAACGAGAAGGCCAAACTGCTCAAAGTTCTCAAGGCACATAAAAAGGCCATCGCTTCAAAAATAATGGATATCAAAGTGATCAATCCATCCTTTTGCACCCATAAGATTTTAATGGATGATGACTTTAAGCCAGTCGCCCAACACCAAAGACGATTAAATCCCAGCATGCAAGAACTTGTGAAGAAAGAAGTCATAAAACTACTAGATGACGGACTGATTTACCCCATTTCCGACTCCCCATGGGTAAGTCCTATGCAAGTCGTTCCAAAGAAAGGAGGAATGACAGTGGTAGCAAATGAAAAAAACGAGCTCATTCCTGCTCGCAATGTGACCGGATGGAGGGTTTGTATTGATTACCGAAAGTTAAATGATGCCTCAAGGAAGGATCATTTTCCACTTCCGTTCATAGATCCAATGTTAGAGAGACTTTCCGGAAGAATGTACTATTGTTTCCTAGATGGTTTCTCTGGATATTTTCAAATTCCCATCGCCCCTGAGGATCAAGAAAAGACAACCTTCACATGTCCTTATGGAACATTCGCTTACCGACGCAAGCCCTTTGGTTTATGCAATGCACCAGCAACATTTCAATGGTGCATGGTAGCAATATTTCATGACATGGTAGAAGACTCGATGGAAGTGTTCATGGATGACTTTTCAATCTTCGGTAACTCTTTTGAGCACTGTTTATGTAATCTGGAGAAAATGTTGGCTAGGTGTGAGGATGCCGACCTTGTTCTTAATTTGGAGAAATGACACTTCATGGTGACAGAAGGCATAGTACTGGGGCATAAAATCTCACAAGCAGGACTGGTGGTTGATAGGTCTAAAATAGACACTATCTCCAAACTCCCACCTCCAACTTCCATGAAATCAATTAGGAGTTTTCTAGGACACGCCGGTTTCTACCAACGATTCATCAAAGACTTTTGAAAAATAGCTCGTCCTATGACCCAAGTCCTGGAAAAAGATGTCGTGTTTGTATTCTCTGATGAATGCCTTAAGGCATTTGAACTACTCAAAGAAAAGCTTGTCAATGCCCCCATCATGGCAGCCCCTGATTGGACTTTGCCATTTGAATTAATGTGTGATGTGAGCAATTTTGCAGTATGAGCTGTCTTGGGACAGCGAAATGAAAAACATTTCCATCCAATCTACTATGCAAGAAAAACATTGAACGAAGCCCAAGAAAAATACACCACAACCGAGAAAGAACTTTTAGTGGTAGTTTTCGCGTTCTATAAGTTTCGTTCATACCTCGTTCTTTCCAAAACCACCGTTTACACGGATCATTCAGCACTTCGCTACTTATTCAATAAACAATATGCAAAGCCCAGATTGATCCGGTGGATACTTTTGTTGCAAGAATTCGATATCGAGATTTACGATAAAAGGGGATCAGAGAACGTTGCAGCAGACCATCTCTCACGTCTTGAATGTCCAGCCTCAGCAGAAAATATGAAGGTGGATATCAATGATAACTTTCCACATGAATTCCTGATGAGCATAGATACGGTTGTTAAAGAAAACCCTTAGTTCGTTGACTTTGCAAACTATCTCATGAGTGGGGTTATCTTGAAAGGATTGTCATATCAGCAAAAGAAGAAATTCCTGGCAGTTGTTAGGCATTATTTTTGGGAAGACCCATACCTGTTCAGGATCGGAGCCGATCAACTCGTTCGAATATATGTATTTGGAGAAGAATCATAACAAATCCTAAAGCATTGCCATGAAGGCCCAATCGGTGGACATCATGGAGTTACCTTGACCGCAAAGAAGGTATTTGACTCCGGATTCTTCTGGCCTACAATCTTCAAGGATGCTTAAACCATGGTACAATCATGTGACGCTTTCCAGAGGGCAAGTAACATCTCCTCGAGAAATGAGATTCCCCAAAGACCTATCCAGGTCTGTGAGGTCTTTGACGTCTGGGGAATTGATTTTATGGGACCATTTCCCATGTCCTTTGGGAACCGATACATCCTCGTAGCAGTCGACTATGTTTCAAAATGGGTAAAGGCTCAAGCGCTACCACTAACGATGCTATGACAGTAGTCAAATTCCTGAAAAAACTGTTTTCACGATTCGGTGCACCAAAAGCTCTCATTAGTGATAGGGGAACACATTTCTTTAACACACAATTAGAAAAAACTTTATCACGTTACGGCGTTCATCACCGGTTTGCTACGCCAAACCACCCGCAAACAAGCAGACAAGTGGAGGTAACAAACCGAGGTATCAAAAGAATTCTCGAAAAAATTGTCGATCGTAATAGGAAGGATTGGTCCGAAAGACTCAATGATGCATTATGGGCATTTCATACAGCCTACAAAACCCCTTGTCGGGACCATTCCATTCAAGTTGGTCTATGGGAAAGCATGTCATCTTCCCATGGAACTGGAACATAAAGCATACTGGGCATTGAAAACCGCTAATCTTGACCTGGCACAGGCCGGGCAAAACAGGTTCGTTCAAATCAACGAGCTCGAGGAACTACGCTGTCAAGCTTATGAGAACTCCAGACTCTACAAAGACAAAACAAAGAGGTTGCACGACTCTCGTCTGAAAGGGAATAAACAGTTCCAGGTAGGCGATCATGTCTTGCTTTATAATTCCCTCCTTCGTTTATTTCGTGGGAAATTAAAATCTCGATGGTTCGGATGGTACACCGTGAAAGAAGTTTTCTCGTACGGAGCAGTTGAAATCGAACATGAAGACGGGAGAAGTTTCAAGGTCAACGGTCATCGTTTGAAACTTTATATTCAAGAACAATTGGAAAACAATCTCGGAGGTCATCAACCTCCACCCCAAAAGCAACTAACAAAGGGGGGGGTCTAGCCAAAGACCCTTAATTAAAAATTGGCATCTTGTAAATAGCTTTAATTTCAACTTTTATTAAAATTTGAGTCTGGTAGGTCAAGCACGCCCCCGTGTCTGACAAAAAAATCTTTGCCACAATCTCCGCTGAGTTTGTACTTGCTACAGTTCTGTTACCAACGTAGTAGCATGTTAGCACTGGCCGTGCCACACGAGGCACGCCCTTGTGCCTCTCCATCTGATCTCCCTATAAATTCAATGCTTTGTCTTTGGTTCAATCACAACCAAATGAATATGCCTTCTAGGGAGAGTACGTCCGAATGGAACCCGGTGAGGAGGCCAAGAACCGAGACTCGTGAGCCATCGATCATGGAAGTAGTCCTCAAGCTGAAGGAGGTCATCAAAGAGTTGACTAACATGAATGTGCTTGCTGAGATGCTCTTGCTACAACTTTGTGAGAAAGTGGAGCAAATGAAGGAAGAGCTACTCTCACTCAACCATCAAATTGCGAACCTCTGCAACCGCACCTCCCAATACCCGATGCCCATGCTCCCGCATGAGATGTTCGGAGGCTTTATGTAAACATCTAGTGTAGGGAGGGTGTACGTTAGAGACTCGTTTTGTTGCATGAGTCTCTCGGCTTGTATTACTTAAATTCTAATCAATGGAACTTCCTAGTGATATGATTTTTGTCTTTCTTAGTCTTGAATGATCTAAACTACTCTTGATGATTATTTAAATTTGTTGGTGGAATTGAAGAAAAATCATGTGGCTTAAAAAAAAAATAAACAGTGCATTGGAGCACAAGCCGTGCCCCACCAGACACGGGGTCGTGCCTTGCAGTTTTTGTAGCTTTTTCTTTTTCCTAAAAATGCCATCTTTTAACATCATTCAACCATAACCATTTCAAACGAATCCTCTCGGTTTTGGTCACCAAATCCACCATTTTCTTCAAGATTTCACTCAATCTTTCCACCAAGGTATGTTTAGATCATTCGGTTTTGTATATTTAGGGTTTTTATTTCAATTTTTTGGTGATTCTTGTCATAAACCGGATTTCACCCCCTTTCTTAAGTCATTTATCTTAAATCCATAGTTTGTAGGGTTTTAGATCTTAGTTTTAGTTGTTGTTTTACAACTTTCGGGTTTGATTTGGATTTTTCACCCGGATTGACCCATTTGTTCATATTTTTGTTTCAATCTTAGTTACCATTGTCGCTTGGCTAAAAGTTCCATAACACCCAAAACATAAAATCAAGGTTTTACATATACGGACACGTACACGGGTTCGAATCTCCGATTCTGCTCTTTTTAGTGAAGCACGGGCCGTGCCCCACCAGGCACGCCCCCGTGTTCGAGCACCAGTAGGTCTGCTGTGTTCCCGTTTAACATCCCCAGGTCTTGCAGTTAAGCACGAGCCGTGCACCACCAGGCACGCCACCGGGCTCCGCCCTTTGATCAGATTCAGATTAATTTCTTGTGGTTTAATTCGTTTAGACTGATTTGCTAATTAATGTCTCAGGAACATGGCTCATCCGTTCCTTGTGTTCAATAACTAAAATGAGGCTTGGTGTCGTGAAAGGTTGCGCACACTCCGTCGACGGGACGAAGAAACACATCTTCAAGTTTGCTTTGACACCTTGGACACCGTCGGGCAGAGGGGGCGCTTTCTCAATCTTGTCACCCCTCCATGGCGACGTGTATTTGAAAATGATCGTGATTCCGTACGAGAACTCACAATGGAATTTTTGGCAACATTCAACTTTCAGCAAAACAATATGGATTACTGGGATGAGGATGTTGTATCCTTTCGGTTAGGAGGAACTTGGCATAGCACCCCGATTGCACTATTTAGGATTGCTCTAGGAATCTACACTGAGGAAGAAATTTATGAACCCACCTTTTCAGCATCAAATCACAGCTTTCCCGACAAGGAAGACAGAAATCACCCCAATTACCAGGACAGCCTTCTGGAACGAAGTCGGTACTAGGGGATACAATGCTAGCCGAATCAAAAGAAGTAAACTCAAGGATCATTTGCTTCGTTACATTCACCGTCTGCTCAGTCACTCAGCTACCCAATGCGGTCAAAGCGAAGGGGTGGTTAATCTCAGGGACTTGTATGTCCTCTACTGTCTAGTGAGGCATGAGCCTTGCAACATTGCATACCTTTTCTGCCATCTTTTTGCAACTAACTCCACAATCGGGTTAAACACCCCCTTGTTTGGTGGCAGCTGGATTGTGCAACTCTATGAGTACAATGATGAACCAACTCGTGGCACTGACGGACCATCTCCGAGATTGCTAGACTTGTCCCTATGCGCCAGTATGGGTATGGTTACCTACCTACCCGATGGTCGAGTATGTTTTCAGGATTCTAGAGGACAGGTTTAGGATCCGGAGGACCCGGAGCTAGTTATAATGGACCTTGACACTCAGCATTCACCCCAACATCAGCACTCTCCCCAATATCAGCATCACCGTGACACCAGAAAATCATCTTCCCACGCCACGGGATTTCCATCCATGATGGACCTTTATGAATCCATCCAGACAGCCAGCACTTATGTCCGCCGTTCTTTCGAGATTTGTGAATCCACTTCTAGGCGAGTCGACAATTTATCTAACAGGGTTGATTTGATTGGGGAAGATTCTCCTACATGAGGTGCAGGATGAACAGGAACTGGGGCAAGGAAAACCTCGACCCGTGAGGGATAGTTGGTTAAGATCCCATTGGTGCAGCATTTTTGTCATAGTGAAATCTGTGTACTTCGGCTATGTTTTTCTTTTCTTTTATTTTATGTGTTTAAGTACTTTCCTGCACTGGTTGATCCGTGCCCTTTTAAACGATCTACTTTTATTTGAAGGATGTTAAATTTTCTGAATTTCAAGTTTAAGTACTAATAATCTTGTTTGACCACAATGGATTCATGCTTTTCAGGCCGATGTGAGTATCGATCATAAGCATTGGATACACCATCCTTCAAGGGAGTTCTTCTGTCCCTTTTCCTCTTTTATGCTTTACAATTGTTTAAAAACCATGTACATTGAGGACAATGTAAGCTTCAAGTGTAGGGAGGGGGGGTTTCACCATATTAGCACTTGAACTTTAATCACCTAAGTCTCAAAAAGAACTCCATTTGGCACCGGTACACTTTAAATTTTCTGTAAACTGCAAGGAAGAAATGCATTTTTTAACACAAGTTTTAAACAAATTAACGAGTAAAATGCCACAAATCATTCTAAGGCATGGCAAGTTAAACTCAAATAATAGGCACGCATAGATTTTGCACTTTTACCCAAATCCATCCATTTCCGTGAGCATGTTTTTGAGCCATTACAGCTTTCATTCGAAACAATTATGCTTTTGTTCTTTTCGGAATATTGAGTGTATCGTATGTTTTGTGCAAATTAGAACTTGTTTTGGGCATATGGGACAAAACCGCAAAAGGAGATTATTGCATGAAAATGATCTAGGCATTAAGACACCCACCTTATCACCCAAACACCCATTGACAACCAAAAACACCTAGATAGCCCCATCAAAGCCATTTCCAACCTATCCTCACCAACAACCCCTTCACCTTGTTGCCAAGGACTCGACTTAAAAAAATGCATCCTTTTGATTTCAATTTACTTTCATGTCTTCATTTCACAAAACCGGGACTTCCCCCAGAAATTCGAGAACATCTCTTTGTTCTAATGTTTGAATCAAGAAAAAGTTGGAGAAAAATGGAACAAAATCCACCATTTTGTGGAACTTCAAAAAGTGCCACGAAAAGAAGGGCAAAAAGATACGAAAGATGCCTTAAGTGTGGAAATTGGTCTCATGATGGAAAATGTAGCAAAAACCAAACAACCTCCCAGCACGAGTATACAGAGTTGATCAGGTTGGGCGCTATTAGGCTCCAAGCCGAACGAACCCTTAGGAAGGATAGCTATGTGTACCTCAAGGTAAAAGAGGAAGTAAGGTTTCTAAATATGAGATTCGGTCTTGACAATCTGACCTTAAACGAGTCCTCGAGTTAGTAATACCACTTCTAACCCGAGCATTGTGGGGGGATTTCAAGTTTTAGATTTACTTTACCCTTCTTTTTAGTCAAATAAGCCAAAGTCAAGCCCTAAGTACCAAACCATCTTCCAAAAATCACCCCTATCCAACCCACAACCCAAAAAACCTTTTGATTCATGGAAAAGTTTCCTATAAAGTGGTGGAGTTTCGATCTCTTAACAAGCATATAACTAAGCACATCTTATATTGATAATCGAGTGTTCTAAACATACATCATTACACGTATGACTACAAATATTTAGCCGAGTGTGTGTGAAAATTGAAAGTAGTGCTAAAGTCTTGCTTGTCTATAACTTCATAAAACAAAGCATTGCCTCAAAGATATCACTTCATAAGTTCATATTTGCTCGATTGAAACTTGTTTGCTTGTGTCCCTTCTTTAAAGAAGGAAAATCATTTCTTGCTTAAAGTTTGTTCGAATTAGCTTTTTAAATTGCCATTTGGAGTAATTATTCAAAGTATTGCTTGAGGACAAGCAAGGTTCAAGTGTAGGAAGGTTTGATGTGCTCTAATTTATACATATATTTCACATCATTTGCATCCCATTTATTGTCACTTTCTCTATACATTGATTGAATTTGTCGCTCATTTAGCTTCTATTTGAATTCTAGCAAATTCCTGGCTCAAAACGAATAATCAAGCAAATAAGCGACGGAAAATGAAGAAATTAGACAAATCAGAATACCAAGCACGGGTCACACACCCCCGTGCCCCATATTGTAGAAAAAAAAAAAGACAGGTCTTCCAGCCTAGCACGGGTCGTGCCCCATCAAGCACGCCCCCGTGGTCAACTTTAAATAGTACCGGTGTACTTTTGTCCCCCGACCAAGTGTAACACGGGACCGTGCCCCACCAAGCACGCTCCCGTGCCCCACAAAGCACGCCCCCATGCCCAGTACATGTTCAGTACGTTCGCGACAGAAAACAAAACGGTTACACTGGGACCGTGCCCCATTGCTCAGACAGTATAAATAGAGCTTCTTGGCTCATTTTTTAAGAGAGCCCTATTGGAGAAATTTCACTCACAAAAACACTCGGGAACCAGGCTTGGGAGATCATTTAGTGGCTTAGGAAGGTTCATTCCATCATCAAATTCCACTTAGAAGATCGCTACACCACTCCACTTGGAAACTTTGGTTATATCTTTGATCCTATTATGATTTGCATGTATTCCAATTGTGTTGTTGTTTGCAAGCTTACTATGGGCTAAACATCTTTTCAATCATCTTAGTTTGATGAAGCTTAATTAATTATGTTGAACTTATGACTATGGCTAAAATATTATGTTAATGTAATGGTAATCTTGTGTTAATTTCTTGATGGAGTTGCATGTCTAAATGTTTATGAATCAATTAAAGGTTTATAAATGCGAAATTATATTGTGTTGGAAAACCTATAAGACTACCATTTATTTATAACTTTATTATCTTTTGATATGATGTTATAGCTAAGAATTAGGAATGAATCTTTGAAACATTTGTTGAGAAATAAATATTGAGACACGCAAACCTGTTAATTGTGTTTGGAAAAACTAAGAGAAATGTTATGATTCTTCTTTGAACAATAGTTGTGTTAATTAAAGTTTTGATGACTCAAGCTTAAAAATTATATGACTTTGGCCTAGAATTTCATAAGTTAAGAAATTACACCATTTTATCTAATTAAACTAATCATAAGTGGGCAACATCTAATTTACTCATCGATGTCTTTCTTAATGCTTATGGGATTAAAAAAAACCTTGACAGTATTCTAACTCAATTGCTTCAAAGAACATTAACATAATTGAAAGTTTTAGCCATATAATTTGTTTCGACATAATTAAATAAGTGGATTCTAAACTAAGATGGTTGTCTCATTAAAACATTTATCACTTTTAAAATTAAATCTTTGTAATTTTCTCAAAAATTAATTATTGGCATTTCAAAAAAGAAGTCACAAAAAGAAATCGGAACATTAAAATATTTTCTCTACTTAATCAAACAATAGAAGATTTGGATTGAACGTTAAACTGTGTCCATGGATTGACATCTGGTTCTTATCAATTCTATATTACTACCCGACAGGTTCACTTGCCTTCGTGTGTGTGGTTTAATTTAGGTGAAAACCAACTTTAAAACCGACATTTGTGTGAAAAATCTTTATTAAAAATATATATATTTCACACACATCATGCGGCCCAAGAATGCAGATTTCATGAGGCTTTCTTGAATTTCACTGATCCCAAGAATGCAGATTTCATACATGTTATCAATTTCTTAGCCAACTCTAACATTAGCTTTGCCATAAGCCACAATCTGCCAGTGTTTGAATCTTCTATCAGACAGTTTTGGGCTACTGTAATGAGAGTCTCCATCAACAATACAGAACACATTAGAGCCACAGTTCACAATCAAGAAGTTTTATTTTCTGAAGCAACTGTCAGAAAGGTACTACATTTCAATGATAACCATGACGCCCCCGTAGAATTCACAAGTTTTTACATCTGAGAATGTTTCAGAAGAATTGGTCATCTAGACGAATTCAAAAGCGGACAGATTATCAAGAATGCTCTTCCCCCACTTTGGAGATTTATTTTGCACGTATTTATACACTACATTTCTATAAGGAAAGGAGGCTTTGACTCAGCAAAGGCATTAGTGGCTTCAGCAGTTCTTGGATTAGTCAAAGGAAGGGAGTACAACTTCTCTGGTCTTGTGTTCAGACAAATGATTGAAAATTTAACTGGGAGAGTCTGAGACAAGTTTCTAGTCTACCCAATATTTTTGCAAATGATTATCAACCATCTTCACCCAAATCTTCAAAAAGATGGTCCTCTTCTGATATTTGACCACATGAATGCAAAGACTCTGAGTTACATGAAGAGTTCTAGTTCAAGAACTAACAGAGTCATTGCCAATGTCCCTCTTTTTGGGCACATAATTGGAGAGATTGAAGAAGTAGTCCCTGATGTAGACCCAAATATAGAAGTCCTTGACTCATCTTCATCAGAAGAAGAAGAGCAGGTTCAAGGGAACCAAGAGGCTGAGATTGAAGTTGAGCAACATAGAACAAGAAATGGAGCAACCAGTTCAAGAAGCTCAGTTTATAAGCCAAGAATTTGAAAATCAGGATCCTTTGGATTTCCAAGAGCATGTTGAAAACATAGAAGCTGAGGAAAATGTTGATGCTGAAGTTCAGGATAATGTTGAAGCTGAAGCTGATTCAAGTGAAACTTTGGACGAAGGCATCTATGGTACAAAGTATGATCGGTCTGACTATGAGTCTGAAGAAGAGGAGCAGACTAAACCTCTCGCTTCCTCCTCCAAGAGACAAGCTGACTCAAGTTCTGACTATGAAAAGGAAGAACCCCTAGCCAAGAAAATCCAGAAAGGGCTGGAATCTTTGACCTCTTCCTCCGAATCACTTTTTGACATTCCAGAACACCTAACACCCATTCATTCACCTATACATGCTTCTTCCACCCCACAACCCTCACCACCACCTTCTCCACAACATACACCCGTTCCTACACCACCGGCATCCCGCGCTCATGAACCATCACCATCAGTTCCAAGAGTGAAGACCCTAAGTTTGGAGATAAAGAAACTGTAAGAGAAAGTGACAGAACAAGACGGAGTTATAGAATGATTAAAATCTGAACTGAGTGAGTGCAAGGAAGAAGTGAAAGATCTTAAGCTGGAAGTTGGAGGATTGCATACCCAACTGGATGTTTAGCAGACTCAACTTGAGACTCAACAAAAGTTGATTTCTCAACAACAGCAAGATTTTAAGGCTCTATCTGACTTAGTTGAGCAACTCAAGGCTTTTGTTGTTAAGTCATCACAACAAGAGACTGCTTCCACAGCTCAGGGGGAGACCACTTCTGCCAGTGGACCTTTTTCCCTGCCTTTGTAACAAATCCTGAATCTGCAATGATTATCTTCACTGTCCCTGTTGCCAAGACAAAGGAAGCTGTGAAAATCAAGATTGAAGAAACTGAGTTTGATCTTCCTTCGGCTAGTGAAAAGAGAGCCACCAGAGAAAGAGGAAAGGGAATGGAATCAAGTTTTGATGTTGTTGTTCTAGATGAAGAAGAGGTCGGATCTGATCACGAACTAGATGATCTTCTAAGACAGATTGACGATTTTGGAACAGTCAATGAATTCCCAAAGATTATGACATTGGGAGGAAACACCAAGAGAAGCTTAGGTACTTTACAGAGACTGGTGATGAAATAGAAGCTTTAACAGACACAGATTAGGAGGATCCCAGTGTGAAAGTGACCTTCACTAAACCTGTAACCACTGCTAGGTCAACAGGCACTCATGAAGAAGCTCATGATACAACAACAACAACAGCAACAACACCAACACCAACAACCACAACAACAACAGCAACAACATCAACACCAACAACCACAACACCAACACCAACAACCACAACAGCCACAACAACTGACGCTCTATCTTTCCAAGCCTCAGATCCAAGGAGGTCTTGGTTCAAGAAACTACCAACTGAGGAACCATCAAAGAGTTATGAGTGGTTTGCTGAATACCAAGAGTTGAAAAGGCCACCAGTTGGCTGGAAATACGACAAGGAAAGATCTCTATTCATAATCTGAAGATTCAAAGGAGGAGTTCAGCATTTCAAGTCTACTCATGACTTCAGCTCTCTCCCTAGATATGACTTAAGAGCTCTTGCCAAGTTGCCACTTCAAAATCCTGGAAATGTGGGTAGTGCCAGAGATTTTGATACCTTCTTGAGAAATCAAACCTACAACGATTTCAGATATATGAAAACTGCCAAACCAAGAAGAGTCATCTCCAAAACCAGGATTCATCGCAGAACTTAGAAACCATGGGTAAGCCTGAGGTGCAAACTGGCAGAAACTGTCAAAACCATCCAATTACCTAAGTGTGTGCCTGTTCAACTCCAAAATTTCAAAAGATAGTACTACAATCCAATCATTGGAAGTGCTGTGATAAAGTGTGAAAAAAAAGGAAGACATAGTGATTTTTGAGCCCATGGAGCTTCTGAAGTTCAAGCCTGATGATCTGGAGGTTCTCTTCAAGTATCATATTCAAATCTCCAGGGATGATGATGAAGCAGATGCAAAGGCATATCAAAGGGTTGTGACCGTAAATGTGAAGCCTTACAATCCTATTCCAAGTCAAGGACCAACTGCATGAAGAGTTGAAGACAATGATACAATATCTTAGGGGGAGATTGTAGGGTTAAGTATTTTGTAAGCTAATGTCATCATTGTATCTTTTGAACACTGTTTACTTTGTTTATTTCCCTATATCTTCGTTATTTCAGTTTTATGTAATTTACTATTTTAATTAGACTAAGTCTGGTTTAACATCTATGACTTTCTAGTATTATTTAATTTTATTTTAAATAATAATAACATTTTAATTTTTTAAATTATGGTTCGTTACTTTGTGTCTCATAAACCCTAATTACAAGTGTATCAAATTCAGGATTTTATTCATACAAATTCATATTTTAAAACTTTACAATATGTATATATATAATTTATGTAAACATCCATATATCAATATATATATATATATATATATATATATATATATTATTAGACCAATTAAATCAACATGTAACATATGGACTTAAATCTTGTAAATCTCACTCCGTTATAAATATATATATATATATATATATATATATATATATATATATATATATATATATATATATATATATATATTTATTTATATATATACATATATACATATATATACATATGTTATCATTTATGAATATAAATGTAGGATTAGGTTCAAGTAAAAAGGATTTTAATTGTAAGAAGGGTGAGAAGGATTTAGGGCCATTAAATCAAATTGTAGAAAATATTTAATGGTTGAGATTAAATTGTAATAGAAAAAGTTGTTGAAAGGGTATTTTAGTCTTTGCTACTTTTGTTGACTTTTTATCAAGTTTCCCCCTCATTTTTAAACATTCATAACTTTTACATACGACATTATTTTTTCAAAAAAATTACACCATGAAAACGAGCGTTTTTTTATCTTTAAAACGAGTATAGTGTCGTTATAAACAAAAAAGAAAATTTTTTTACGTTTTCCAGCTCATTGTGTAATTAGTCACGTTAATGTGTAATACAAGTTCATTGTGTAATACAAGTTCATTGTGTAATACAAGTTCATTGTGTTATATGTATTTATCATTGTGTTTTACATTTTTAAGCTCATTATGTAGTTAGTCAGGTCATTATGTATTACAAGTTCATTGTGTAATACAAGTTCGTTGTGTAATACCACGTCTGGTCATTGTGTAATATCTGGTCATTGTGTAATACAAGTTCATTGTGTAATACAAGTTCTGTGACACCCAGCATACCAGGTCAATATCCATATTTCATAATTGCACGTTCATTAATTATATTTCCTGGTTTATTATTTTGACATAGTTTTGTCATGGAGTCTAGCAAAGGAACAAATATTATACTTTAGTAATTTTTAGAATTACTAGGAAGTAAACGGTTATAACCCGTAAGGAACGTCGTTGGTGATTAACAAATCTTTATTCCGGAAAAGTCTAGTAATACGCTTTGATATAAAAACATATATATTGGTGACAAGATTATTAAAAATGAACACAACGATATCAGTTCATGGTGACGAGTTATTATTACGAGTGCATATATATATTATAGTTAAACATTAACTATGACGTGTTAAATTAGTGGATTATTGAAAAATAATCAAGATACAAAATATATAGGGTTTTTGACATTTAAAAATCCGAACACCGAGCGTTAGATCACGAGAGCGCCTACCGGGTATACCCTACCCAAAAATCACTCAACTAGTAACTAGATTAATACCACATGTGGGAACAAGACCCAACACCCCCCCCCCCCTAACCCCTCTTGGCCGAGAGCCTCAATGGGGGCCACCCATTCACCAAATCACCTACTAATCCATCATGGTCTTGTGTCATAGAACCATCTTTCATTGAGTGTTAAACCAACTAATGGTCAAATCCATTATATCATCATGAAGGATAATGATGATAGAGTGTTGAAGCATCCAACACTTAAACTCTCTTTCCATATATATATATATATATATATACACATACGGCACACACACATGCATACACATTCACATACCAAATTCAAGAAACATAGTTAGAAAAGCTAACTAGAAGGATTAGAGATCCAAGGAGTTCTCGAAGATTCAAGAGGTCGGTTTTGCTAGAGTACCAAGCATCCATCACCTTCTACACGTTGTTTCTTCTCCTAGCTTGCCTAGTGGTAAGAAACTGACACCAAACTCTAGTCCCACCTCTATTTTCTTGATCTAAGCATATTGTTCACCCTAATAAACAAAGGATTTACAAGATTCAAGGAAATTTTTATAAAGCTTAACTTATTAAGTTAGAAATTTTGTTTGGTGGAGAAATATGTATAAAGGCCGAAATTTGGTAATATATATACATGATTTATTGTTTTAATGATTTTGTGACAAGTGATAGCATGATTTCATGGTTTCAAGATTTAAAGCTATAATATATACATGTGTATGGGCTGAGATATATATGTGTATATGTAAACATGCCTAATTTGATTAATAATCTAGGAATGAGTAAGTACATGCATACATGGATGAATATAGAAACTTGTATATGTATATACATCTTGACGTATGTGTCCTTGTTGAAAAACTTGATGACCAAAGAAAAGGATTAAAGAAAAAGGCATGATTAACATTTGACAAGTAAGAAATGTGACTAAATATATGTGTGCATGAATTTATGGTCATCAAACTTGGAGATATAAACATATATATGTTGATTTGATTAAATGATTTGGGATGGTTTAAAGGTAAATTTAGTGTATATATATGTATATAAATATATATGTATATATGGGGATGTATTTTAGATACTTGAAGGAATATGTTAATAAATCATGGATTAATTAAAGGTCTAACGTAATACTTGATGAAAAAGTAAAATATATGTGTATGTATACATGTGTAATCGTATGGAACATACATGTGTTTAAGTTTGGTGAATCTGAAAATATTGTCAAGTATGAACATGGTTAAACGTTTCATATATATGGGTATATGTAGAAGTCATGGTATATATATATAAATAACGGGAAACTTGTTAAATCGAAACGAAATATGAAACGACTAAATAAATGAAAACATATATGTTTAGAACTTGTTGATAACATGGAACGTAGACGCGAATAATGAAATATAAAGACGTTCGGTTTAAGGATAAATAATCATATGTTATTGAGAAACTTGTTTAAATATATGTTGGATTGTTAAAACATGATTATATTTGTGTGCATAAATACATATAAATAAATGCATGTTGAACGTAAACACGTTAATAAATGTCGTTCGGAACGAGTAAATTATATGAGTACGTGTTAACATGGATTATGTGCACGTAGGACGACTCGCATGCTTAGAACATACTTGAACGACATTTGTAGTTTTATATAATTATTGATACGAAATAATTATATGGTAATACGTGAAATATAATATAAATATATTATATGATGTTGCAAAAATAATATTTATTTTTGACAAACGTATCAAGTCACCAATATGGAAATATATTATTTTCTTAGAAAATAAGTAAAGCGTCTAGACTGGAATAATAATCACCAACGGGTCGTCACGATAAAACACGGTTTTATTAAACAAAGACGCACTTAACGGGATTCGTTAAGGCGGGTGAACAACTTGTGTTTAAGACGGTTAGTCTTAACATGTAAGGTATCCTTGTGTATTTAGGGTACGGATAAGCGGGGTTTACGGTTATTCAAGTGTTTGCTAGCAGTCATACTGTCGAGGTGAGTTTCACTAACCCCTTTTTCTAAGTTTTTCAAATGATTTGGGGTGGAAACATACTTGTAAAAGACTTTTGTGTGTAAATGAATTGAACTAATGATCTGACCGTATGTGTGTATTGAGGGAAAAGTAAAGCGCTTAAAGTCCTCTGAATAAGTTAGTAACCATTAGCTATTTTAGCCCGGGATTATATGGATAGTACTATTGGGGGTGACACCTCCGGTCATGGTTAGTCGCGCTAACCAGGGGTCCACATGGCCGAATGACCGCATATTATCTTACTCGCAAAAAGGCGAGGGGGAGGCACAAAAGGTCGGGGTTTGGTTACGGTCTCGTACATTACATACTATTTTGTATTCCTTGCAAGCTTACAAATGGGGTCAATAGATCGGATTAGTATTCAAATTCATTGGTAATACATGCAAAGGGTTTTGATCAGGATAAAGTGATCAGGTTTTAAACCAAAGAGTTCTGATCAGGTTTAAGTGATCAGGTTTAAATAAAGGGTTTTGATCAGGATAAAGTGATCAGGTTTTAAACCAAAGAGTTCTGATCAGGTTTAAGTGATCAGGTTTAAATAAAGGGTTTTGATCAGGTGAAAAGGATCAGATTTAAACATTGGGTTTATGATAACTCTTTATAATAATTTGTGAACTCACCAACCTCGTGTTGACATTTTTAAGTATGTTTTCAGGAAATTGAACGTGGTCTTCAGGTTAGCAATGTAGGATTTCATGCATGCATGCGGATACGACTTTTGGAGGATTTCTCTCGTATAACTCATGGTTTTGAGTTATATTTGCGAAATCTTAAACTTTTTTAAACTCCAGTTGATATTTTGTGATGTAAATATTTTAAACTCGATTATGTATCCAACTACATGTATGTGTTTGCGATAATCATATGCTTCGAAAACCAGTGAACGTTACGCCTCGCGTTTCCGCCTTGGCGGGGTGTGACAGAACTTGGTATCAGAGCCATTGATTATAGCGAACTAGGAGTCTAAAATGGAACCTAGTCTATAATTTGAATGACTCACTAAAATGTTTTCATTGCATAAGCATTGCATAACCAGTCATTATGTAATATGGATATTGTAGTCACGCCATGTCACACACTAACCCCACTTAAACTCCATAGTTAGGAAACGTCTTACACAACAATGGTTGAATCCACCAGAGAGACCATGCCCAGAGGACCAAGGATCGACGCATCATACTGGGAATGGCTTTGCCAAGTAGTTCAAATGTGGAGGGTGGAGGAGGATCTTCCTGCGACCTGCGACTCTGTCGGACTAACATGCGAATCGCAACCAGTGCCGCTCACAGGGGAGTGCGCAGAATGCACCATCCCTTTACTTGTGTCCCGAACCAGTAAGCAAGGGATAGAGATTGATCTCTTGGAGATGAATGTGAAGTCCATCCGAAGGGACTTGGAAACTCTTCCAACTTTAGTGGAAAATATTAATGGGATGGCGGAGGATCAGAAATTAATCGACCAGTCCCTTCAGCATGCATCCAGCCACATGATGGAGTTCGAGAAGAGATTGGCGGAAATGGAGAGGAGGACCGCCGCAGCCGAACGGAGGGCAGAAGTAGCCGAGCAGAGGGCGATAGATGCTGAACTTCAGGCTACTCTAGCTGAGGCACGCGTGGAGCAGATGCTAACTTCAGCTACCGTTCCAACAGGAACGCTTGCCTATTTCTAGACCTATTACGGGCGGGTTGTGCCCGTAGCACGTTATGTAGTTTAAAACTTTAGTACTGATGTGGTCTTGTGAACCCATCCCTTTTGTATCCTTGTCTTTTGGAACAATGTACTATGTATGTTTTAACTATGTATGTGATGGTTTATGTTGTGATGATGGTTGTTTACGTTTGACGTTGTTGTATCCTTATGTCATGATCTATCATTATTATTATATAATGTTGTTTCTTTTTAAATGTTATGTTAGAAAGAACGTCATGGCACCTAAGCGAAGGACGCCCCGTAACACTACTAGTGGCAACAACGAGACGATTTCCTCAAACGTGGAACAACTCATAGCACAGCGAGTAGCTGCCGCCATGGAGCAGTATGAAGCAAATCGAAATAGTGGCGGAGGAAACGGCAGCGGTACCGGCGGAGGAGGTGCAGGAGGTAGCGGTACAGCAGGAGGTAGCGGTACGGCAGGAGGTTCCGGAGGTAATAAAATAAATAAGCCATAACACATAGTCATGATCCGAATTAATGACGTTATGACTTGTGATTCTACAGATGCTCCAAATAGGAAGTGCACCTACAAGGCCTTCCTATCCTGCAACCCCCGCAGTTTCAATGGCACCGAGGGTGCAGTTGGGCTAATGAGATGGGTAGAAAAGATGGAATCGGTGATTGATATTAGTGAATGCATCGCTGACTGCATGGTGAAGTATTCTACATGCACGCTCACTGATAAAGCTTTAACCTGGTGGAATTCACAAGTCAAGACTTTGGGAGAGACAGCGTATCAATTGTCTTGGGAAGACTTGAAAAACATGATGATCGAGGAATATTGTCCTCGAAACGAATTGCAAAAGATTGAGACCGAGATGTGGAACTTACAAATGATCGGAGATGATGTGGCGGGGTACACCGACCGTTTTAATGAATTGGCAATTCTGGTACCTCATATGGTCACACCAGAACATAAGCGTGTGGAAAGGTATCTGTGGGGCCTTGCGCCTCAAATTCGTAGTATGGTAACATCATCTAATCCAATGGATGCCAAGAGTGCTATAACTTTAGCATTCAAACTGAGGGATGACGCAGTGCGTAATGGAGTGTTTAGAAGGAAGGAGAACGAGGAAGGAAGATCTGGGGAGAAAAGGAAATGGATGGGAAATTCAAGTAATAAATCTGGAAAACAAGGGTTTAAGAAACAAGGAACTGTGAAGGCTTTTGCAGCCAACACAACGGAAAGGAAGGAGTATGATAGGGGCCTACCGAGGTGTAAGAAGTGCGGAAATCAGCACACCGGTGAATGTATCAAATGTGGAAAGTGCGACAGGTTTGGTCACACCGCACCAGCTTGTCGAGTTAACGACCAAATGGGGAAATTTAAACTGGGATGTTTCATATGTGGTGACCTGAAGCACTTCAAGAAGGATTGTCCCAAGTGGAAGAATCAGACGAACGCTCAGGCACGAGGGAGGGCATTTGTGATGGGTGCAAGGGACGCACGCCAGGACCCGAACATCGTCACTGGTATGTTCCCGATAAATAATCACTATGCCTCTGTACTTTTTGATTCGGGTGCGGATATGAGCTTTGTGTCGAATGATTTTAAATCCTTACTCGGTATTAAGGCCAGCAAACTAGATCAAAGTTATACAATTGAATTGGCGAATGGAAAATTAATAGAAACCGGAGAGGTCATTAGGGGTTGTACTTTATATTTAGAAAACCATACATTCAGTATAGACCTTCTACCCGTCGAACTAGGGAGTTTTGATATTGTTATTGGCATGGATTGGTTATCAAAGAATCGTGTCGAGATCGTATGCTTCGAGAAGTTTGTACGTATCCCACTACCAAGCGGAGAAATTCTTTCAATTCGAGGCGAAAAGTGTAGAACGATGTTGAAGACGATAAACTGCATGAAAGCTCATAAGTATCTACGCAAGGGTTATTGTGCATTCCTGGCTCACATCGTCGAGAAGAAACCCGAGGAACGTCGACTCGAGGACATACCAATCGTTAGGGATTACCCTGAAGTATTTCCCGAGGACTTACCTGGATTACCACCATTAAGGCAAGTCGAGTTCTGGATCGACCTAGTACCAGGAGCCGCACCAGTTGCACGATCTCCGTATCGTCTAGCCCCTTCCAAGATGCAGGAACTGTCAAGCCAACTACAAGAATTACTTGACAAAGGTTTCATAAGACCGAGTTTCTCACCATGGGGAGCTCCGATCCTGTTTGTAAAGAAAAAGGATGGAACCTTTAGAATGTGTATTGATTACCGGGAATTGAACAAGCTGACAATCAAAAACCGGTATCCTCTTCCTCGAATAGACGATTTGTTTGATCAACTTCAAGATTCCAGTTTCTATTCTAAAATTGATCTACGATCAGGGTATCATCAACTGAAAATTCAAGAAAAAGATATACCAAAAACGGCTTTTAGGACTCGTTACGGTCACTACGAGTTCCTAGTTATGCCATTGGCTTGACTAATGCACCGGTTGTTTTCATGGATCTCATTGTGACACCCGGCAAATTCAGGTTAATATCCATACCCGACTATTACTTGAATTCACATGATTTCACTTGCATCATACTTAATTATAGAGTAATTAAGTACATATTTCGTTTAATAAGTCCATTCGTTTCATTTCATTTCATGCATCGGTAATCGGGCGGATTACGGGGTCACACACGCGTCCTGTCACACGAGCATTTGTGAATTTTAGAAATAATACTTAGACATATAATTGGTGTGTAAAAATTATATGTGATACTGTGATTTAATATTTTATGCTTATGTGAATTTTTTCCGGAATTTTTAGAGCAACTTTTAAATTAATGCTTTTTAAGCGGATACGCGATATGTGCCAACAACACTACTTTAGATTTTAATGCTATGTCACTTATCACATGTTAGTTTCTTATACAACTAGTTGAAGCTTGTATGTTATGTCACAAGGGGTTACTTATACATTACTTAGGTACAACTTATATGTTCTTTATGTGTCACACATGTACAACTTATATGCCACTTGAGTGCTATACATGTATAACTTGTATGATGCTTATGTGTTACATGTTTACAACTTATATGTTACTTGTGTGTTGTTTATACATGACTTCAATATGAGTCAACATTGGTCAACATTAGTCAACATTGGTCAAACCTAGTCAACATTGGTCAACATTAGTCAACATTAGTCAAACTTGGTCAAAGTTGGTCAAACCTTGGTCAAAGTTGGTCAAACCTCGGTCAAACCTCGGTCAACTTTGGTCAAACCTTTTCAAAACGTCAATGTAACCTTTCAACGTTGAGTCGTTTGGATGAATGTGGTTACATAAACCATGTTTACTTTCATAGACCTTATAGCCTTATTAATTCTTAGGGCTCGGTTAGGTCGGTTACCCGGAGTTACTCGATTCCTCTCGTTGCTTCCATTTCTCATTCACCGCATTTCCAGGTGAGTTTTCACGGCCCCATTTTACTTACTTTTCCATTTGGGGGAGATACATGCTAAACCATTTTCTTACTTAGTCGTATGACAATTACTTTGACTTCGCTTTAATTTATATAAGTGGGTGCATTTCCCGCACATAAAGTCCTCTCATATTCGAACCGTTAATTATTACACAAAGCGAGGTGATTCATGAATAGTACTATTGGGTTTAACAACCCCCACCCGGGTTAGTCGCGCTAACTCTGACCGGGAGTCAAACGGGTGCATAATTGACCTAATCCATTGCGTGCTGGGCACGTAAGAGGCAAAATGCTAGTTTCTGCATTCCTTCGTTGAGCTTCGGTTTCGGTGTTGCTTATATAGTTAATGTTTATTGTCTGATCAAAAATCGAATCAATAGTATACATGCGTACTGTTACACTGTTTTCATTTCTGTTTCTGTTACTTAAACCTGTGAACTCACCAACCCTGTGTTGACACTTTAAGCATGTTTATCTCAGGTCGCTAAGCATTCATGAACGGACTAGGATTGCACTCCAAGAGTCCCACAGCATGTTTTCATTTAGAAGCTTAGGTTTATGGGAACCTAATTTGTCATGCTTCTGTATTTTGCAACATTACTTTTGCTTCCGCACTTTACATTCCGCATTTTCAAACTCTGTATTACTATTTAATTTTGTATGATTTTCAAACGGAATGTCTTTTCGAAAACCAGTTAGAGGTCGTTCAAAATGACCGGGACTGATGATCCTTGACAGTCACAACCCGCGGGTAACCCGCTGTGGAATTTCAGGGTGTGACATATTGGTATCAGAGCCAGGTTATAGAGAACTAAGTTGCATTTAGTATACTTAGACTATAACTGTAGGCTTACATAGTTCACATCACATCATACATGCATTTTCATACATGAATACAATGGATTACTGGATAACAGGATGTCGACCTCATCGGACCCCATTGTGATCTCGGACTCTGAGGAGTACACACCGGCTACCCCATCATCATCAGTGGAGCCACTCACCCCACCTTCATCACCCCACTCATCCACGGATGAGGAGCAGACACATGACTCAGTGGATTTTGTAGAGTTGGATTCTGAAGAGGATCCTGAGGAGGACCCGGAGGAGGATCTAGAGGAGGAGGAAGACGACGCACCAGCCCCCGGAGGTGACGGAGACGCCGGCGAGGGGAGCGACTCGGGCGAGACGGTGCCCTACTCCATACTACACGGGGACTCATCGTCCGACGACGGCTCCATACTACCTTCACCACCTCGTCTGGCGGACCCGACGCCGCCATCACCATTACTTGCACCGGTGGGAGCGAAGACCAAACTCACAGCTCGAAAGAAGAACATTCGCAGAGGAAAGCGACCAGCCCACTCCCCTGACATTCCTGGACCATCAGCCAAAAGGGCCCGGATTGCACCATCGGACACTTCATCTACGGGAGAGTCAACTGGACCATCCTATCCACCACCCTATTGGCTCCGGCCTACCCGGGAGGTACTACCGATACTTGCGACGCGCAGCAGGTTACATGACGCTGACATATCATCCCTACAGGATGAGTTGGCACTGACAGACCAGGCACTACTGATAGTACGAGACCGGATCGAGGCCGCGGAGGAAAAGACTCGGGAGGCAGAACAGAGGGCCACAGCTACTGAGACTGCACTACAGGCATTACAGGGGCAGGTAGCAGGACTACTTGAGGATCGCCAGAGAGAGACGGATAGGATCACTGCACTATCCAGCCGCCTCCAGCAGACTGAGGAGCAGTTGGGGATGGCACACCAGCGAGCAGCAGTAGCCGAGCATCGAGCCTCACTTGCTGACTCTACAGCCTTAGCGGCAGAGCTTACGGCTAACACGGTCAGAGAGGAGTTGGAACCCGCCAGGGTTCTGATGATTCTCTGTGCCTTGTTACTTTTTACCTTCTTGCAGAGTGGTACTGTTACACCACCCAGTTGACTAGCCTATCGTGAGCGGGCTGTGCTCACGCAATATTTTTGAGATATTACTTGTTTTGGAGGAGTGTTTACTCTTGAAAATACTTTGTAATTGGTACAACTTATTTATCAAGTGGTTGTCTTTTGATTATATTGCATGGTTGAGTTATTGTTGATTGTTGTGTGTTATCTTATGCACGCGTGTTGATTGTTATTTATTACGCAATATCTAACCTTTGTTGTCATTATGATTATAAAGAAACATGCCGCCAAGGAGGACACCCCACAACCCAGGAGAAGGCACCAGTTCCATGACCACTGCCCAAATTGAAGCCCTTATCGCCCAACGCATGGCAGATGCACTCGCTAACCACGAAGCCAATCGATCCAGTGGAGGGTCGGGAGGCCACGGCGAGAGCAGAGGTATAGTACAAACCGGAAATAGTATATACTGCAAGTAACATAGCCCTACCTCGGGAAAATTTAACCTAATTACGCTCTATCATTGACACACAGGAACTGGGCATGGAACAAAGGCTTGCACCTACAAATCCTTTATGGATTGCAAGCCGCATACATTTATCGGGATGGAAGGAGCAGTGGGACTGCTACGATGGATAGAAAAGATCGAATCGGTCTTCAGTATGAGCCAATGCACAATGGAGAACAGAGTCATGTACGGAGCTGGGACTCTCGAGGGCCAAGCCCTCTCCTGGTGGAACTCTTATATCCAGACTCTGGGCCGGGATAATGCGAACGCCATTCCTTGGGAGGAATTCAAGGAAATGTTGAAAGAGGAGTACTGTCCTCGTAACGAACTCCAAAAGTTGGAACAGGAGTTTTGGAACCTAAGGATGGAGGGTGCTGACATCGCGGGATATACCGCAAGATTCCACGATTTAGCAAGGCTACTACCGCACATGGTTACACCGGAATACAAACGAATTGAGCGGTACATTTGGGGTTTGGCACCTCAAATACAATGCATGGTTACTTCTGCAGAACCCACAATTATCCACAACACAGTGAGACTGGCTCATAATCTCACGGATCAGGCAGTCCGTCAGGGACTGTTCAACAAGAAAGAAAGTTTTGTGAAAACCTTTGACAACAAGAGAAAGTGGGAAAATGCTCCTGCCAAATCCTATGTGCCTAGTAACCAGAAGAAGCAGGAACCGGCCCGGGTGTTTGTGGCTAACCAACCGGATAAAAGGCCAAGAGGGACATACACTGGAACCCTACCTAAGTGCAACAAGTGCCTGTTTCACCACAATGGTACTTGTGAAGATTCTCGGTGCCAGAAGTGTAAACGTTTTGGACACACTGCCCAGAGCTGCCGATCAGTTGAACAAGCCCTGGCTGGCGGGGGAAACCGCGGATGTTTCGGGTGCGGTGATCCCGGACATTTCCGCAAGGACTGCCCAAAGAACCGGAAACCTGGAAATACAAACACTCGGGGCAGAGCATTTGTCATTGGAGCCGGCGAGGCTAGGCAGGATCCCAACATTGTTACTGGTACGTTTCTCGTAAACAACTGCTATGCTTCTATCTTATTTGACACGGGTGCTGATAAGAGTTTTGTATCCACTGAGTTTAGCTCATTACTTGGGATTACTCCCATCGCCTTAGATTACTTATACACGGTAGAGCTAGCAGATTGTAAGCTAATAGAGACAGAACAAGTAATCCCAGGTTGTGTCTTAACACTAGCCGATCATCCTTTCACTATAGACCTATTGCCAGTGACGTTGGGAAGCTTTGACATAGTAGTCGGTATGGACTGGTTGTCCAAGAACCGAGCCGAAATCGTCTGTCACGAGAAGATAGTCCGCATTCCACTGTCGGACGGAGAAACACTGACCATTCAAGGAGAACAGAGTGGTGCTACGTTAAGAATCATTACCTGCATGAAAGCCCGAAAGTACTTGCGGAAGGGTTATCACGCAATCCTAGCACACGTGACGGAAAAGAAAGAAGAAGAAAATAAGATTAAAGACATACCGATCGTCCGAGACTATCCGGAAGTATTTCCCGACGACTTGCCCGGACTTCCACCGCAGCGACAAGTCGAGTTCCGGATTGATCTCACACCCGGAGCTGCTCCGATAGCAAGGTCACCTTACCGACTGGCGCCATCGGAAATGCATGAATTGTCTAACCAATTACAGGAACTGTTAGACAAAGGCTTCATCAGACCAAGCTTCTCGCCTTGGGGAGCACCAGTCTTGTTTGTTAAGAAGAAGGACGGATCATTCCGTATGTGTATCGATTACAGAGAACTGAACAAGGTAACGATCAAGAACCGATATCCACTACCAAGGATCGATGACCTGTTCGATCAATTGCAAGGGTCGAGCTATTACTCAAAGATCGATCTACGGTCGGGATACCACCAGCTATGGATTCAGGAAGACGATATTCCAAAGACCGCCTTCCGAACTCGTTACGGTCACTACGAGTTCATGGTCATGCCATTTGGGTTAACCAATGCACCGGCGGTATTCATGGACCTCATGAACCGAGTGTGCAAGCCCTACTTGGATAAGTTTGTGATTGTGTTCATAGACGATATCCTGATATACTCACAGAACAAAGAGGAACATGCCGAGCATTTGAAGTTAATTATGGAGTTGCTGAAAGCCGAGAAATTGTACGCCAAGTTCTTGAAATGCGACTTCTGGATTCGCGAAGTACAGTTCCTTGGACACGTGGTCAACGAGAAATGCATACATGTTGACCCATCCAAAATCGAGGCGATTAAGAATTGGGAAGCACCTAAGACTCTGACTGAGGTACGACAGTTCTTAGGCCTTGCGGGCTACTATCGACGATTCATCGAAAATTTCTCTAAGATAGCCCAACCTCTCACCACACTGACACACAAGGATAAGAAATACGAATGGAATGACAAGGCAGAAACCGCTTTTCAATTACTCAAACAGAAACTTTGCAGCGTGCCGATCCTATCGTTACCAGAAGGAACAGATGATTTCGTGGTGTACTGCGATGCGTCACATCAAGGGCTCGGGTGCGTGTTAATGCAAAGGGATAAGGTCATAGCCTATGCTTCTCGACAACTGAAAGTGCACGAGAAAAACTACACTACCCACGATTTGGAGCTGGGAGCGGTAGTATTTGCACTCAAGATCTGGAGGCACTACTTGTATGGCACGAAGTGCACAATTTTCACCGATCACAAAAGCCTTCAACACATCTTCGATCAGAAGGAACTTAACATGAGGCAACGTCGATGGGTCGAATTGCTAAACGACTACGACTGCGCTATCCGTTACCATCCTGGAAAGGCAAACGTCGTGGCTGATGCCTTGAGCAGGAAGGATCAACCCAAACCGCGACGAGTGCGGGCGTTACAGTTGACCATCCACACGAACTTATCCATGCAAATCCGCGACGCCCAACTCGAAGCAATCAAGGAGGTAAACCTATGCCATGAGTCCTTACGTGGTATGGACAAGCAATTTGAGGTCAAATCCGATGACATCCGTTATTTCATGGATCGGATTTGGGTACCAAGCTTTGGGGATCTAAGGGATCTGGTGATGGACGAGGCACACAAGTCCAGGTACTCGATCCACCCCGGTGCTGACAAGATGTACCATGACCTCAAGGAACATTATTGGTGGCCTAACATGAAATCCGAAATTGCTACCTACGTCAGTAAATGCTTGACCTGTGATAAGGTCAAGGTAGAGTATCAGAAACCATCAGGGTTACTCCAACAACCGGAGATCCCACAGTGGAAGTGGGAACAGATTTCAATGGACTTCATCACGAAATTGCCCAGGGCCTCTAATGGCTGTGACACAATCTGGGTAATTGTCGACAGACTAACCAAATCTGCGCACTTCCTTCCCATTAAAGAAACGGACAAGATGGAGAAACTAACCAGAACTTACTTAAAGGAAGTAGTCACAAGACATGGAGTGCCAATCTCCATCATTTCAGATAGGGATAGTCGATTCACATCCCGATTCTGGCAATCCTTACAGAAAGCCTTGGGTACTCGGCTAGATATGAGTACTGCATAC
This sequence comes from Smallanthus sonchifolius, assembly GCA_023525975.1. Taxonomy (NCBI): domain Eukaryota; kingdom Viridiplantae; phylum Streptophyta; class Magnoliopsida; order Asterales; family Asteraceae; genus Smallanthus; species Smallanthus sonchifolius. Next base: position 16,305,705 of record CM042018.1, on the reverse strand, counting down.
CACCCCTAGACGGACGGTCAAAGTGAAAGGACCATCCAGACCCTGGAGGACATGCTCAGAGCTTGTGTGGTTGACTTCGGGAACGGATGGGATGCCCATCTACCGTTGGTCGAATTTTCATACAACAACAGCTACCACACTAGCATTAAGGCCGCACCATTCGAAGCACTTTACGGACGAAAGTGTAGATCGCCGATTTGCTGGACAGAAGTGGGAGATAGCCAACTCACAGGTCCAGAAGTTATTCATGAAACTACAGAGAAGATTGTACAGATACGCGAACGCATCAAGGCCGCGCGTGATCGTCAAAAGAGTTACGCTGACGTGAGACGCAAACCATTAGAATTTCAAGTGGGAGACAAGGTACTACTGAAAGTCTCGCCATGGAAAGGAGTGATACGTTTCGGCAAGCGTGGAAAGCTTAATCCTCGTTACATTGGACCTTTCGAGATTCTGAAAATGATTGGTCCTGTTGCTTACAAACTCAACCTACCAGAAACCCTCAGTGGCGTTCATGACGTGTTTCACGTGTCAAATCTGAAGAAGTGCTTGTCAGACGAGACACTAGTCATACCATTGGAGGAAATTCAAATAGACGATCAGCTTCACTTCGTCGAAGAACCAGCCGAGATCATGGACCGCGAGGTCAAACAGTTAAAACAAAGCCGCATTCCCATAGTTAAGGTTCGTTGGAATTCTAGACGTGGACCAGAGTTCACTTGGGAGCGCGAGGATCAATTCAAGCGTAAATACCCTCACTTGTTCAAAACTACACCGTCTATCAGTGACGCGAACTGAATTTCGGGACGAAATTCCTTTTAACAGGGGGAGTATGTGACACCCTGCAAATTCAGGTTAATATCCATACCCGACTATTACTTGAATTCACATGATTTCACTTGTATCATACTTAATTATAGAGTAATTAAGTACATATTTCGTTTAATAAGTCCATTCGTTTCATTTCATTTCATGCATCGGTAATCGGGCGGATTACTGGGTCACACACGCGTCCTGTCACACGAGCATTTGTGAATTTTAGAAATAATACTTAGACATATAATTGGTGTGTAAAAATTATATGTGATACTGTGATTTAATATTTTATGCTTATGTGAATTTTTTCCGGAATTTTTAGAGCAACTTTTAAATTAACGCTTTTTAAGCGGATACGCGATATGTGCCAACAACACTACTTTAGATTTTATAAAAATGATGGATTTATTATTTGGACTAAATAATTCAACAAATTAAAATGGGTAATCCATATTAGAAGCCCATATTAGTTAAGAAGCCTTAAAAGAGTTAAGAAAGCCCAACCCATTTTAATTAAACTCCTTAATCACTCCCACATCCCTCATTTCTACCCTAAACCTAAAAACACTCTTCCCTCCCTCTCCTCTCATTTTCGGCCGCCACCATCACCTCCTAGCCACCACCCCTCTCAAATTTGTTCATCCATTCCAAGCTCCATTCAAGGTGTTTCAAGGTGATACAAGGAGGATTCAAGCTAGTGCAAGACCATATCTACACCATACCTTGGTTTTGTAAGCATCCCATTCATACTTTTTCTTATTATTTTCGGCCAAAATGGGAAACACCTCTATCCAAACGATTTTTGTTGATTCAAGTGTTATAATGCATGTTTCTAACTAAAAGTTTTCATAAAATAAGGTTGTTAACACATATATGCACATTTTATGGTTTGAAATACTTGTTTAGATGGTTATTTGCTTGTTTCTATTTATAGAAACTTTGTTGGATGCATTTTTGCAAAACTTGATGTGTGATATGTTTGTTAGTTTAAATGGTACACATAATAGTGGAATAGATAGGAAATATAATTTTTTTTGGTTGAAATGTTGTTTTACACTCGGTTATGGACAACTTACTATTTAAGGAAACTTTAATTTTGCATATTTTGTGTTATGAGTTTTTCATGGGTAAAAACTTGATATTATTGTTCTATAATATATATTAAAGTAGTAAAAAGAGTTATTTGAGGTTACACATGTGCAATAGGGTCGTTTGGACCACTTTCCTAAAAAGGAAACTTTAATTGTTCATATTTGGCATTTGTAGGTTATAAATGTTTAAAATGGATTATATAGCTTCATTATCATATGAATAGATGACTTATGCAAGAATATGTAATTTGAAGTTGTGTTATGACATGTTTTGGTGAACCTTGCTAAATAAGGAAACTTTATTTGTTGAGAAAACTTCATAATTGCTTGAAATAGAAAGTAAATGCATAGAATCATGTTATTAATATGTTAATAGTATAAATTCATGTATAACTTGTTTGGTTTAGCTATGGCACCTCAAGTGCACTAAAACCCTAATTGTCAAAAATGGAAACTTTATTATGTTAAGAGTTATGGAATTTTGCAATGACATATTATGCTACTTGTTTGAAAGTGTTGAAATGATACTAATAGGTTCTTAATATGATGACATGAATTATGTGTATGAAATGTGCCATAAAGATGTGCAAATGCTATGTCACTTATCACATGTTAGTTTCTTATACAACTAGTTGAAGCTTGTATGTTATGTCACAAGGGGTTACTTATACATTACTTAGGTACAACTTATATGTTCTTTATGTGTCACACATGTACAACTTATATGCTACTTGAGTGCTACACATGTATAACTTGTATGATGCTTATGTGTTACATGTTTACAACTTATATGTTACTTGTGTGTTGTTTATACATGACTTCAATATGAGTCAACATTGGTCAACATTAGTCAACATTGGTCAAACCTAGTCAACATTGGTCAACATTAGTCAACATTAGTCAAACTTGGTCAAAGTTGGTCAAACCTTGGTCAAAGTTGGTCAAACCTCGGTCAAACCTCGGTCAACTTTGGTCAAACCTTTTCAAAACGTCAATGTAACCTTTCAACGTTGAGTCATTTGGATGAATGTGGTTACATAAACCATGTTTACTTTCATAGACCTTATAGCCTTATTAATTCTTAGGGCTCGGTTAGGTCGGTTACCCGGAGTTACTCGATTCCTCTCGTTGCTTCCATTTCTCATTCACCGCATTTCCAGGTGAGTTTTCACGGCCCCATTTTACTTACTTTTCCATTTGGGGGAGATACATGCTAAACCATTTTCTTACTTAGTCGTATGACAATTACTTTGACTTCGCTTTAATTTATATAAGTGGGTGCATTTCCCGCACATAAAGTCCTCTCATATTCGAACCGTTAATTATTACACAAAGCGAGGTGATTCATGAATAGTACTATTGGGTTTAACAACCCCCACCCGGGTTAGTCGCGCTAACTCTGACCGGGAGTCAAACGGGTGCATAATTGACCTAATCCATTGCGTGCTGGGCACGTAAGAGGCAAAATGCTAGTTTCTGCATTCCTTCGCTGAGCTTCGGTTTCGGTGTTGCTTATATAGTTAATGTTTATTGTCTGATCAACAATCGAATCAATAGTATACATGCGTACTGTTACACTGTTTTCATTTCTGTTTCTGTTACTTAAACCTGTGAACTCACCAACCCTGTGTTGACACTTTAAGCATGTTTATCTCAGGTCGCTAAGCATTCATGCACGGACTAGGATTGCACTCCAAGAGTCCCACAGCATGTTTTCATTTAGAAGCTTAGGTTTATGGGAACCTAATTTGTCATGCTTCTGTATTTTGCAACATTACTTTTGCTTCCGCACTTTACATTCCGCATTTTCAAACTCTGTATTACTATTTAATTTTGTATGATGTTCAAACGGAATGTCTTTTCGAAAACCAGTTAGAGGTCGTTCGAAATGACCGGGACTGATGATCCTTGACAGTCACAACCCGCGGGTAACCCGCTGTGGAATTTCAGGGTGTGACACTCATGAACCGCGTGTGCAAGCCGTACTTGGATAAATTCGTGATTGTGTTTATCGATGACATATTGATATATTCACGAACCAAGGAAGAACAATAACATCATTTGAAATTAATCTTGGAACTACTCAGGAATGAGAAGCTTTACGCCAAATTCTCTAAGTGTGAGTTTTGGATCCGAGAGGTTCACTTTCTCTGACACGTCATCAATAAGAATGGTATTCACGTAGATCCATCCAAGATTGAATCTATCAAAAACTGGGAAGCACCAAGAACTCCGACTGAGGTGCGTCAATTTCTGGGTTTGGCAGGCTATTACAGGCGATTTATCGGGAATTTTTCAAAGATAGCTTTGCCTATGACCATGTTAACTCAGAAGGACAAAAAGTTTGATTGGACTGATAAACAAGAATCAGCTTTTCAATTGCTGAAGCAGAAACTTTGCAGTGCACCAATCCTATCCCTTCCCGAAGGGACTGACAATTTCATTGTGTACTGTGACGCATCACACCAAGGTCTGGGATGTGTGTTGATGCAGAAAGAAAAAGTCATAGCATATGCATCCAGACAGCTGAAAGTCCATGAGAAAAATTATACGACTCACGATCTGGAATTGGGTGCTGTCGTGTTTGCACTCAAGATTTGGAGACATTACTTATACGGTACAAAATGTACTATCTTTACAGACCACAAGAGTCTCCAGCACATCTTTAACCAGAAAGAACTCAACATGAGACAACGCCGTTGGGTAGAGCTACTGAATGATTACGACTGTGATATCAAGTATCACCCTGGTAAGGCAAACGTCGTAGCAGATGCCTTGAGTCGTAAGGAACGGGTTAAAACTCTTTGTGTTCGTGCCCTAGGATTGACAATTCATACGAGTCTCACGACTCAAATCCGGATGGCACAACAAGAGGCAATCAAAGAAGAAAACATTCAGAATGAAGCTTTACGAGGGATGATAAAGCAGTTAGAACCAAAGTCAGATGATACTTTATACTTCATGAATAGAATTTGGGTGCCATGTTATGGTAACTTACGGGAGTTGGTTATGGACGAAGCCCACAAGTCCAGGTACTCCATTCACCCAGGTTCGGATAAGATGTATAAGGATTTGAAAGAACACTATTGGTGGCCGAACATGAAAGGAGAAATTGCCATTTATGTCGGTAAATGCCTTACATGTTCAAAGGTAAAGGCAGAACATCAGAAACCATCGGGATTGTTACAACAACCCGAGATACCTCAATGGAAATGGGAACAAATTTCCATGGATTTCATTACAAAGTTGCCCAGGACGTCGAGCGGATATGACACGATATGGGTAGTTGTCGATCGTTTGACAAAATCAGCTCATTTCCTACCCATCAAAGAAACGGATAAAACCGAGAAACTTGCAAAGCTTTATATCAAGGAAATTGTGGCTAGGCATGGGGTACCAATTTCTATTATCTCTGATAGAGACAGCATATTCGTGTCTAGAATCTATAAATCATTACAAGAAGCCATGGGCACACGTCTTGACATGAGCACGGCATATCACCCACAAACCGATGGTCAAAGCGAAAGGACCATTCAAACCTTAGAGGATATGCTCCGTGCGTGTGCAATCGACTTCGGTGGAAATTGGGATACTCATTTGCCGCTAGCTGAGTTTTCATACAATAACAGTTACCACACCAGCATCAAAGCCGCTCCGTTTGAGGCTTTGTATGGTCGAAAGTGTCGTTCACCGCTATGTTGGGCGGAGGTTGGCGACAAGTATTTAACTGGTCCTGAGGTTATTCAGGAAACTACTGACAAGATTTTCAAAATCAAGGATCGTCTGAAGGCCGCCCGTGACATGCAAAAGAGTTACGCGGATAACAGACGAAGACCATTAGAATTCCAAGTTGGGGACCGGGTCATGTTGAAGGTCTCACCATGGAAGGGAGTTGCAAGATTTGGCAACCGTGGCAAGCTTAACCCTAGGTACGTTGGACCATTTAAAATATTGGCTAGGTTTGGCTCTGTAGCATACAAGCTCAAGTTGCCACAGGAACTAAGCAATGTACATGATACGTTTCATGTGTCCAATCTCAAGAAGTGCTTATCAGACGAGACGTTAATTATACCGCCCGGTGAAATCCACATAGATGACAAGCTGCACTTCGTTGAGGAACCTATTGAAGTTACAGATTAGAAGGTTCAGAAAACAAGGCGTAGCCGTGTTAAATTGGTTAGTGTACGTTGGAACTCAAAGCGCGGCCCCGAGTATACGTGGGAGCGGGAAGATAAAATGAAAGCCAAGTACCCATTCTTGTTCACGAACACTCCAAGTCAAAAGGACAACAACTGAATTTCGGGACGAAATTCTCTTTAACATGGGGAGAATGTGACACCCAGCATACCAGGTCAATATCCATATTTCATAATTGCACGTTCATTAATTATATTTCCTGGTTTATTATTTTGACATAGTTTTGTCATGGAGTCTAGCAAAGGAACAAATATTATACTTTAGTAATTTTTAGAATTACTAGGAAGTAAACGGTTATAACCCGTAAGGAACGTCGTTGGTGATTAACAAATCTTTATTCCGGAAAAGTCTAGTAATACGCTTTGATATAAAAACATATATATTGGTGACAAGATTATTAAAAATGAACACAACGATATCAGTTCATGGTGACGAGTTATTATTACGAGTGCATATATATATTATAGTTAAACATTAACTATGACGTGTTAAATTAGTGGATTATTGAAAAATAATCAAGATACAAAATATATAGGGTTTTTGACATTTAAAAATCCGAACACCGAGCGTTAGATCACGAAAGCGCCTACCGGGTATACCCTACCCAAAAATCACTCAACTAGTAACTAGATTAATACCACATGTGGGAACAAGACCCAACACCCCCCCCCTAACCCCTCTTGGCCGAGAGCCTAAATGGGGGCCACCCATTCACCAAATCACCTACTAACCCATCATGGTCTTGTGTCATAGAACCATCTTTCATTGAGTGTTAAACCAACTAATGGTCAAATCCATTCTATCATCATGAAGGATAATGATGATGGAGTGTTGAAGCATCCAACACTTAAACTCTCTTTCCATATATATATATATATATATACACATACGGCACACACACATGCATACACATTCACATACCAAATTCAAGAAACAAAGTTAGAAAAGCTAACTAGAAGGATTAGAGATCCAAGGAGTTCTCGAAGATTCAAGAGGTCGGTTTTGCTAGAGTACCAAGCATCCATCACCTTCTACACGTTGTTTCTTCTCCTAGCTTGCCTAGTGGTAAGAAACCGACACCAAACTCTAGTCCCACCTCTATTTTCTTGATCTAAGCATATTGTTCACCCTAATAAACAAAGGATTTACAAGATTCAAGGAAATTTTTATAAAGCTTAACTTATTAAGTTAGAAATTTTGTTTGGTGGAGAAATATGTATAAAGGCCGAAATTTGGTAATATATATACATGATTTATTGTTTTAATGATTTTGTGACAAGTGATAGCATGATTTCATGGTTTCAAGATTTAAAGCTATAATATATACATGTGTATGGGCTGAGATATATATGTGTATATGTAAACATGCCTAATTTGATTAATAATCTAGGAATGAGTAAGTACATGCATACATGGATGAATATAGAAACTTGTATATGTATATACATCTTGACGTATGTGTCCTTGTTGAAAAACTTGATGACCAAAGAAAAGGATTAAAGAAAAAGGCATGATTAACATTTGACAAGTAAGAAATGTGACTAAATATATGTGTGCATGAATTTATGGTCATCAAACTTGGAGATATAAACATATATATGTTGATTTGATTAAATGATTTGGGATGGTTTAAAGGTAAATTTAGTGTATATATATGTATATAAATATATATGTATATATGGGGATGTATTTTAGATACTTGAAGGAATATGTTAATAAATCATGGATTAATTAAAGGTCTAACGTAATACTTGATGAAAAAGTAAAATATATGTGTATGTATACATGTGTAATCGTATGGAACATACATGTGTTTAAGTTTGGTGAATCTGAAAATATTGTCAAGTATGAACATGGTTAAACGTTTCATATATATGGGTATATGTAGAAGTCATGGTATATATATATAAATAACGGGAAACTTGTTAAATCGAAACGAAATATGAAACGACTAAATAAATGAAAACATATATGTTTAGAACTTGTTGATAACATGGAACGTAGACGCGAATAATGAAATATAAAGACGTTCGGTTTAAGGATAAATAATCATATGTTATTGAGAAACTTGTTTAAATATATGTTGGATTGTTAAAACATGATTATATTTGTGTGCATAAATACATATAAATAAATGCATGTTGAACGTAAACACGTTAATAAATGTCGTTCGGAACGAGTAAATTATATGAGTACGTGTTAACATGGATTATGTGCACGTAGGACGACTCGCATGCTTAGAACATACTTGAACGACATTTGTAGTTTTATATAATTATTGATACGAAATAATTATATGGTAATACGTGAAATATAATATAAATATATTATATGATGTTGCAAAAATAATATTTATTTTTGACAAACGTATCAAGTCACCAATATGGAAATATATTATTTTCTTAGAAAATAAGTAAAGCGTCTAGACTGGAATAATAATCACCAACGGGTCATCACGATAAAACACGGTTTTATTAAACAAAGACGCACTTAACGGGATTCGTTAAGGCGGGTGAACAACTTGTGTTTAAGACGGTTAGTCTTAACATGTAAGGTATCCTTGTGTATTTAGGGTACGGATAAGTGGGGTTTACGGTTATTCAAGTGTTTGCTAGCAGTCATACTGTCGAGGTGAGTTTCACTAACCCCTTTTTCTAAGTTTTTCAAATGATTTGGGGTGGAAACATACTTGTAAAAGACTTTTGTGTGTAAATGAATTGAACTAATGATCTGACAGTATGTGTGTATTGAGGGAAAAGTAAAGCGCTTAAAGTCCTCTGAATAAGTTAGTAACCATTAGCTATTTTAGCCCGGGATTATATGGATAGTACTATTGGGGGTGACGCCTCCGGTCATGGTTAGTCGCGCTAACCAGGGGTCCACATGGCCGAATGACCGCATATTATCTTACTCGCAAAAAGGCGAGGGGGAGGCACAAAAGGTCGGGGTTTGGTTACGGTCTCGTACATTACATACTATTTTGTATTCCTTGCAAGCTTACAAATGGGGTCAATAGATCGGATTAGTATTCAAATTCATTGGTAATACATGCAAAGGGTTTTGATCAGGATAAAGTGATCAGGTTTTAAACCAAAGAGTTCTGATCAGGTTTAAGTGATCAGGTTTAAATAAAGGGTTTTGATCAGGATAAAGTATCAGGTTTTAAACCAAAGAGTTATGATCAGGTTTAAATAAAGGGTTTTGATCAGGTGAAAAGGATCAGATTTAAACATTGGGTTTATGATAACTCTTTATAATAATTTGTGAACTCACCAACCTCGTGTTGACATTTTTAAGTATGTTTTCAGGAAATTGAACGTGGTCTTCAGGTTAGCAATGTAGGATTTCATGCATGCATGCGGATACGACTTTTGGAGGATTTCTCTCGTATAACTCATGGTTTTGAGTTATATTTGCGAAATCTTAAACTTTTGTAAACTCCAGTTGATATTTTGTGATGTAAATATTTTAAACTCGATTATGTATCCAACTACATGTATGTGTTTGCGATAATCATATGCTTCGAAAACCAGTGAACGTTACGCCTCGCGTTTCCGCCTTGGCGGGGTGTGACAAGTTCATTGTGTAATTAGTTAAGTCATTGTGTAATACAAGTTCATTGTGTAATTAGTCAGATCATTGTGTAATACAAGTTTATTGTGTAATACAAGTTCATTGTGTTATACAAGTTCAATGTGTAATACAAGTTCATTGTGTTATATGTATTTATCATTGTGTTTTACGTTTTTCAGCTCATTGTGTAGTTACTCAGGTCATTATGTAATACAAGTTCATTGTGTAATACCACGTCTGGTCATTGTGTAATACAAGTTCATTGTGTAATTAGTCAAGTCTTTGTGTAATACAAGTTCATTGTGTAACTAGTCAGGTTATTGTGTAATACAAGTTCATTGTGTAATTAGTCAGGTCATTGTGTACTACAAGTTCATTGTGTCAAATATTTTTCATCATTGTGTTATATGTTTTCATCATTGTGTTTTACATTTTTCAGCTCATTGTGTAATTCGCTCATTATTGTGTAATTCGCTCAAATATGTCAGGTAATTGTGTAATATGCTCATTGTGTAATATCAGGTCTGATCATTGTGTAATATCAGACCTTGTATTCAAATTAAAGGTTTTAACCCCCCCCCCCCAAGCAATTTTGAACCCCCACATCCCAATTTCGACTTGTTCTTAATCTTGAACCATCCCCCGTCAGTTTGACTTTCAAAAGTCAACACCCACGAAATTCAGTTTCAAAATCGATCGATCCTTGAATGTTAATGTCTTCCAATCATGCCAGAACGTTACACTATCAAATCCAAATGCCTTCAACAAACCAAATCCACAGAAATCAGCGACTAAATTCCAATTTTAAACCCCACCCGTTGACTTTGACTTCCCAGGGTCAACATCCGGTCGATTTCGGTTTCAATTCATGAATTTAAGACTGATTAAAGAGCTCAGAACGTGCATATGCGTTATGCGACCGATTTCAAATGCAAATGATGATACAATTTATTAGAAATCAAACAAATTAACTCAAAAATTATTCCCGTAACCGTTTCGAACAATCGCGAATCAAATCGTGTGTTTAAGTTGAAATTGAAACATATAACCTAATCATTTACACTCACGACATCCCTTTCTTACTCCCTGAACTCTCAAATCACTTCTGAAGCTCAAACGAGTTCGAAGAACATCGGACCTGAAATCCCAGACGTTCTCCTTCCTTGCGTAATCATTTCAGGTATTTCCGGTACCCTTAGTTTCGTTTTGATCCATGGATTGAAAGACCCATGATTTGGGAGTCGATCGCTGTGTTATCTGATCGATTGGGAAGCCAGGGTTTGCGGACTTGGAATTGGGGAAGATAGAACACAGCACCTTTTGTTTAACACTCAAAGAAATCAACCACTGAACAAGGCAACACGCCTAGTCCAGTTGTTAGTGCACGTGCGTTTCCCAGGGAAGACCCGCGTTCGAGACCGGTTAACCCTTTTATTTTTTTAAAAACCGTTTTCAAGCACTATTTTAATCCAAAAATATTAGTTTATAAAAATCTATGTGTTTTAACAAATTAAAATGTTATATTTCTTTTAGATTAACATTTTATTACCATTATTAGGGTAAAGATCTAATAAAACCCTAGTTAATTTATATAACTTTCTTTTTAAAACAAAATAACCTTATACTTTAACTTAATTATTAACTAATTAAATTATTATTTAAACTCGTACTTTTGGAATCCCAAGCTAATTAATCGAAAGGATATGTTCATCGTTCCTACTTTCCTATATATATATATATATATACAATTACTTAAACAAAATTATATTTCTAAATAATTAATTATGATTAGATTATTTACTTAAATAAATAAGGAACTTTATTTATTTATATAGTTAATTACTAATCATTCAACTATTTATTTATTGACATACAAACAAGAGCGAATTGTTTATTCGATTATTCATTTAGTTATAAGCAAATAAATAAATTATTCATATATACATATATATACACATATATTTAAATTTCTTATTAAACAAACATACTATTTACAACAGATAAATACACACCATTCAAACTAGCACAATTTCTTTATACATTAATCTTTTGAGCATGTCAATGATACATATATAAATCTAATCATAGGTTAACCTCGTGTTAGCTAAACAACTTGTGCAACTACCTGAACTTGTGATTTCAAGCTACAAATCCAAAGTGAGTTTACATAGCCCCTTTTTCACTTTTACATCTTTGGGGTGAAACATGATTACATTCAAACTGTTTGCAATTATTACAATTCTAACATTATGATCATGTGTGCAATTTGTGCCTTATGCTTGAATACTAATAGTGCAAACAACATTTACATATTTTTTGTGCACAGTGCAAGTGCAATCATTAACTCAGTACAAGCCGACGGTATACAATGATAGATCTATTGAGTCTGACCAACCCACCTGGTTAGGGTGATTGTTGCAAAAAAACACTTAAGGATAATTGTTGTGTTATGCCTATCACTTAAGGATAACTGTTGTGTTATGCCTAACATTTAAGGATAACATTTGTGTTATGCATATCACTTACAAGGTTTGATTGTGCGCCCAGTTTAAACTATAGTGGTTCTCCATAATTGCCTTATTAATCCATGATATCATATGAATTGTATACAAACATTGATAACACTTGTTATGCTAAAACCTATGTATGTTCACCAACTATTTTTAGTTGACCCTATTTTCATCATATTTCATGTAATAGTGTATGAGATCACATGCAAGAAACTACATATAGGATTTGGACTTAGTGAACAAAGAACTGGAACATGTTGATGTATTTGATTTTGGATGTTGATTGAACTTATGTAATGAAATCTTAATGTAATTAATATATGAAACTTTAGCTTGATCATGTGCTTATGAACAGTCTACTCGCCTGCCCCGATGTATTCCGCCGTTGGTTGGGGTGTGACAGATTGGTATCAGAGCCATGGTTATAGGGAATTATGTTATTAGAAATACATAACCTAGACTATAACCATAAGACACCAATGCTATGTGATGCCTTACTTGTTAGATTACTCACTAGTACTTCTATCCTAAGACTCTTATCATTCTTACCCTACCTATGTCATCATCAAAATCCTTAAACCTCGTCAAGGCTTTAAACTCTAATAATTAGTAGGGAACACGTGCAATCTGGAAGGGTGACACTTGTATTATGGGTTTTCTGTCTAGGAAAGCATTTCGTATAAATTCTAATCAACTGAAGGACTCGTATGCTTTATTGGGAATTCCTAGGATGAGTGTTCACTTAGGCTAAAGCATGTCTTCCTGAAAATTTCATGAATTTAAATAACCTTGACAAGTCATAATATTCAAATGGTTATATTACCATAGAGTACAATCCGGATATAATTATTCTTATCCTTGTATTATTTCTTCTATAGCATGCCTCCTCGTCGTGACAACACCAACAACAACAACGACCTTGCTGCACTCCTTACCCAGCTTGTGAATCAGCTCACACAAGCAAACAACAACAACAATGTTGCCAATGGTAGTGTTAATGGTGGTGGTGGTGGTGGTGATGGTAGTGGTGCCAACCCACCCCAATGCACCTTCAAACATTTTAACTCATGCAATCCCGTCAAGTTTTATAGCACCGAAGGAGCTACAGGCCTCCTTCAGTGGTTTGAAGGCATTGAAAACACTTTCCTCAACAGTGACTTCCCTGACAATCTTCTAGTCCGTTATGCTACGAGCGTCTTCCAAAAACGGGCGCTCACTTGGTGGAACAGTGAGAAAAGGAATAGAGGTGTTGATGTGGCAATGGCCTTGCCATGGGATGATGTGAAGAGACTGCCGAGGATTTTTGTCCTCGGAATGAAATGAAGAAACTGGAAGCTGAGTTTTGGGATCTTACCCAAAACAGTGGTGAAAACTTGGTCTACACAACTCGGTTTCATGAGTTGAGTCTCCTGGTGCCACACATGGTCACACCTCTGTCTCGGGGTATTGAAAAGTACATAGGGGGACTACCCATGATTATCCAAGACACAGTGTTGGGAAGAAATCCCGTAACTCTTGAGGATGCCATCCGCTTAGCCTCCACGTTGACCGACAATCACGTGAAGGCGGGCACGTTAAGGAGGAAGGATGCAAAGAAAACCGATGACAAGACAAACCCAACCGAAACGACTAAAGAGGACAAACTCGAACCTCCGCACAACAATAAGAAGCGCAAGGCTGGTAACTTTGTTGTCGTTACCCCTGCTACATCAATCAACCAAGTTGCTCTGGTGGCCCGTTACCCAAACACTAGGTCACATGTGGACAACAATCCTCAATGCAACACTTGCAAGTACCATCATCTCTCAAATGTACCATGTCGTCTATGCGCGAGTTGTGGGATATATGGTCATTTGGCTAATGCATGTCGATCTAGGTCTCCCGTTAACCAAGTCAACCAAGCCAATCAGCAAGATGTTACCCAAGCTCCACTGGCTATCACTAATGGGCATGCTTGCTATGAGTGTGATGATCCAAACCACTTTCAAAACCAATGCCCAAGATTGGCTAATGCAAACCAAGATGGTGCGCGTGGGCGTGCTTATAACATAAATGGAACTCAAGTCAATACTGAGACGGTGAATGAGACCATTTGAAGCAAGTGCAAGATGGAGTCGGATGAAGATTTAATCTAGATTAAATTATGCATTGTAATAATTTACGTTACCTTTTGAACTATTTATACCTATTAGGGTTTATCACCATCATTAAAAAGAGTTTGAGTTTGCTATCCAACTTCTAGAAGGTGAATCGTTTCCCATGGACGTTAACCATTCAAATTTGAAAATTTAAAACTCAATTACCTACATTGTACATGAACTCCAAGCAACACACTTATCCACAAAACTCGATCACCTACAAAATTCGATAGTTTATATTACTAATTCAATTCAATTATTTACATATGAACGTTCACAATATACATGAAACTAAATTATTTACATTATACGCGAAACTTGATTGGTCACATTGTACACGAAACTTGTTTGTTTGCAACATTTGTGATACTAGATTGTTCACATTATACATGAGACATAGTTGGTTACAACATACGTGATTGTAGATTATCTACGTTATACATGAAACTTGAGTGTTTACATTACACACGAAACTAGACTGTTTACATTGTTTGCAATTAATTGCCCATAATATACATGAGGCATGATCATTCACTTTATCTATGAAAGTTGATAGCCATAAACCTTGAGCTAATCGGGGTTTGTCGTATTCTTGTTCAAACACGAGGGAGCTATAAACCTTACGGGTAATCTTGAGGATTATGCCATCTACCTAGGACAACCATGTATGGGGTTGTGCCACATTGTTATTCTTTTTATTATCCATGGACATAGTTATTTGTTAGCGACCCATGTGTGAAAATAATAGTTATGAATTAAGTGATCTTATATCCCCTCTTGACCCACACACAATGGGATGATCTATACGGACCATGTGATGAATTGAGTAATTACGGGTGCACACGTAATTATAAAAGTCAGTGCATGGAAAACATAGTGAATTCTGTCGTGTGTTATGACACAAAACCTATCGTGATATATGGTAACGAAACTAATGTGATATGATAAAGGCATGGTGGATACGCCGCTGGTACTTCCTATATATAAGTGTTCCTGTCATATTGTCA
This sequence comes from Smallanthus sonchifolius, assembly GCA_023525975.1. Lineage (NCBI taxonomy): Eukaryota > Viridiplantae > Streptophyta > Magnoliopsida > Asterales > Asteraceae > Smallanthus > Smallanthus sonchifolius. The sequence goes on along the minus strand of CM042018.1, from coordinate 16,290,373 downwards.
GAAGTAACGTTGTTCGTGTCACGTGAAGTTTTATGTTATTTTGACCTTGACCGATGGTTGTGAAACCTCTTATCCTGTTACACTTCTTGAACATATTAGACAACATCCTGAACTAGTGTTAATCTTCAAATCTTCAAGTGATGCATTCCATCATTGGAGTCCAAAATATTCTTCGACAATTTCCCCCTTGATTCTTGATGTGCGTGAAGTATATATATTTTTAATAAAGATTTTTCACACAAATGTCGGTTTTAAAATTGGTTTTCACCACAACTAAACCACACACACAAAGGCAAGTGTACCTGTCGGGCGGCAATATAGTATTGATAAGAACCGGATGTCAATTCATGGACACAGTTTAACGTCTTGACCCAAACTTTTTAATTTGTTTGATTGAATATGAAGATATTTGTTGTTCCAATTTCTTTTTGTTAAAAATATTTTCTAAAATGACAATAATAAATTTTTGAAAGACTTAAATAATTAAAGGTGATAAATGTTTTTGTGAGACAATCATCTTAGTTTAGAATACGCTTGTTTAATTATGTCGAAACAAATTATATGGCCAAAGTTTGTGACTATGTTAATGTTTTCTGAAGCAATTGAATTAGAATCCTGTCAAGGTTTTTAATCTCACAATCATTAAGAAAGACATCTATGAGTAAATTACATGTTGTCCACTTAAGATTAGTTTAATTAGACAAGGTGCTGTAATTTCTTAACTTATGAAATTCTAGACCAAAGTTATATAAATTTTAAGCTCGAGTCATCAATACTTTAATTAACATAATGTTGATAAAAAAGAATCATAACATTTCTCTTAGTTTTTCCAAACACAATCAATGGGTTTGCATGTCTTAACATTTATTTCACAATAAAGATTTCAAAGATTCATTCCTAATTCTTAGCTATAACATTATACCAAAAGATAGTAAGGTTATAAATAAATGGTAATATTTTATGGTTTTCCAACATAATATAATTTCACATTTATAAACCTTTAGTTGATTCATAAATATTTAGACATGCAACTCCATCAAGAAATTAACACAAGATTATCAATACATTAACATAATACTTTAGCCATAGTCATAAGTTCAACATAATTAATTAAGTTTTATCAAACTAAGATGATTGAAAAGTTGTTTAGCTCATAGTGAGCTTCCAAACAACAACAACACAATTGAAATACATGCAAATCATGAGAGGGTCAAAGATATAACCAAAGTTTCTATGTGGAGTGGTGTAGTGATCTTCTAGGTAGAATTTGATGATGGAATGGACCTCCCCAAGCCTCCAAATGGTTTCCCAAGTCTAGTTCCCGAGTGTTTTTGTGAGTGAATTTTTTCCAAGGGGTCTCTCTTTCAGATGAGCCAAAGAGCTCAATTTATAGGGCATGGGCAATGAGGCACGGCCCCGTGTTAGGACCACAGCGTAACCGTTTTTGTTTTCTGTCGCGAACGTACTGAACATGTACTGGGCACGGGGGCGTGCTTGGTGGGGCACGGCCCCCTGTTACACGTGGTCGGGGGACAAAAGTACACTGGTACAATTCTAAATTAACCATGGGGGTGTGCTTGATGGGGCACGGCCCGTGCTTGGCTGGAATACTCCTTGTCTTTTCTGGTTGATGGGGCACGGGGGTGTGCTTGATGGGGCACGACCCGTGCTTGGTCTTCTGAGTTGTCCAATTTCTTCATTTTTCGCCACTTATTTGCTTGATTGTTTCTTTTAAGTCCGGGATTCCCTAGAATTCAAATATAAGCTAAATAAGCAACACATTCAATCAATGTATAGAGAAATTGATAATAAATGGAATGCAAATGATGTGAAATATATGTATAATTTAGAGCACATCAATTCTATTCAAACTAAACTCACTATCATCATTCATACCTGACTTTGAGTACCAGATCTGAATCTTGCTATCCATTATACTCCACAACCCGACAGTCAAAGTTCATTAAGAAATCCAAACGTGGCCCAGGGTTTACTTGGGAACGTGAGGATCAAATGAAGCTCAAGTACCCGCATCTCTTTCCTAATTCAGTAGCCTCCACTGGTTGAATTTCGGAACGAAATTCGCTCAACTTGGGGATACTGTAACATCCATGACTTTCTAGTATTATTTTATTTTATTTTAAACAATAATAACATTTTAATTTTTAAATTCTGGTTCATTACTTTGTGTCTCATAAACCCTAATTACAAGTGTATCAAATTCAGGATTTTATTCATACAAATTCATATTTTAAAACTTTACAATATGTATATATAATTTATGTAAACATCCATATATATATATATATATATATATATATATTATATTAGACCAATTAAATCAACATGTAACATATGGACTTAAATGTTGTAAATCTCACTCTGTTATAAATATATATATATATATATATATATATATATATATATATATATATATATATATATATATATGTTATCATTTATGAATATAAGTATACAAACATATTTTTTAAACAAACCATATCAAAAGATTTGTTTGGTTTGGAAGTTATATAATTGACATTTTAAATTAAAGCATTATAAATCTATTTAGATTAAACCTAAATATGTTTAGTTTTTATAAATTTTATAAAAATAAACTTAGCTATATAATTTTGACAATGGTTTTAATCAAATTAAAGGTTTTGAACCACCAACCCCCCCCCCCAAGCAAATGAACCCTCAAGTTTGAACCCCCACATCCCAATTTGGACTTGTTCTTAATCTTGACCCCATCCCCCGTCAGTTTGACTTTCAAAAGTCAACACCCACGAAATTCAGTTTCAAAATCGATCGATCCTTGAATGTTAACGCCTGCCAATCATGCCAGAACGTTACACTATCAAATCCAAATGCCTTCAACAAACCAAATCCATAGAAATCAGCGACTAAATTCCAATTTTAAACCCCACCCGTCGACATTGACTTCCCAGGGTCAACATCCGGTCGATTTCGATTCGTGAATTTAAGACTGATTAAAGAGCTTAGAACGTGCATAGGCGTTATCCGACCGATTTCAAAATGCAAATGATGATACAATTTATTAGAAATCAAACGAATTAACTTAAATTTTTTTCCCGTAACCGTTTCGAACAATCGCGAATCAAATCATGCGTTTCAGCTGAAATTGAAACATATAACCTAATCATTTACACTCACGACATCCCTTTCTTACTCCTTGAACTCTCAAAGACGTCTCAAATCACTTTAGAAGCTCAAACGAGTTCGAAGAACATCGGACCTGAAATCTCAGTCATTCTCCTTCGTTGTGTAATCATTTCAGGTATTTCCGGTACCCTTAGTTTCGTTTTGATCCATGGATTGAAAGCCACATGATTTGGGAGTCGATCGCTGTGTTATCTGATCGATTGGGAAGCTAGGGTTTGCGGACTTACGAATTGGGGAAGATAGACCACAGCCCCTTTTTGTTTAACACTCAAAGAAACCAACCACTGAACAAGGCAACATGCCTAGTCCATTGGTTAGTGCGTGTGCGTTTCCCAGGGAAGACCCGGGTTCGAGACCGGGTAACCCTTTTATTTTTTTAAAACCGTTTTCAAGCATTATTTTAATCTAAAAATATTAGTTTATAAAAATCTATAAAACTCAGATGTGTTTTAACAAATTAAAATGTTAGATTTCTTTTAGATAATCATTTTTATTACCATTATTAGGGTAAAGATCTAATAAAACCCTAATTAATTTATATAACTTTCTTTTTAAAACATTTGCAATTATTACAATTCTAACATTATTATCATGTGTGCAATTTGTGCCTTATACTTGAATACTAATAGTGCAAACAACATTTACATACTTTTTGTGCATAGTGCAAGTGCAATAATTAACTCAGTACAAGCCGACGGTATACAATAATAGCTCTATTGAGTCTGACCAACCCACCCGGTTAGGGTGATTGTTGCCGAAAACACTTAAGGATAACTGTTGTGTTATGCCTATCACTTAAGGATAACTGTTGTGTTATGCCTATCACTTAAGGATAACTATTGTGTTATGCCTAACATTTAAGGATAACATTTGTGTTATGCCTATCAGTCACAAGGTTTGATTGTGCGCCCAGTTTAAACTATAGTGGTTCTCTATAATTGACTTATTAAACCATGATATCATATGAATTGTATACAAACATTGATAACACTTGTTATGCTAAAACCTATGTATGTTCACCAACTATTTTTAGTTAACCCAATTTTCATCATGTTTCAGGTACTAGTGTATGAGATCACATGCAAGAAACTACATATAGGATTTGGACTTAGTGAACAAAGAACTGGAACATGTTGATTTATTTGATTTTAGGTGTTGATTAAACTTATGTAATGAAATCTTGATGTAATTAATATGTGAAACTTTAGCTTGATCATGTGCTTATGAACTTTCTACTCGTCCACCCCGACGTATTCCGCCGTCGGTTGGGGTGTGACATCTGGGCCATCGAAACTACTTAGTTTCAATTGAGATTGTTCAATCTAAACTAGTAGTTTCGATAGATGGGAAGTTTCGATATGAGGTTCATTCATGTAAATGCTTACCCGAAACTAGTAGTTTCGGTGAGCATAGTTTCGATGCATATCAGCTTCCTATGTAGTTTGAGAATGTTTAGGGTGTGGATAGCGGTTGATACCCTGAAATTCTCTCTTTCATAGTTTTTCTGAATCAATACACATTTGGATTTATTTCATCTGTTGTTCTTACATTTTCATATCATATTTGTGTTGATTCTGAGTGTGGTTAGCCTGTTATTAGTATTTAATGTTATTAAGTTACCTCACGAATGCTTGCACACCAATCCGAGTAGCACCGCCCCCAAGCCAAGATATGTCACGTAACGCTTACCTGCAAAACAATCTATCGTACACATAAAGTCAGCTACGCTGAGTGAGTTCTAATAGTTTAGTTTAATTAAAAGCCAACTCGTCTCAAAAGTGATTTGAACTTTACTCAGGATCCATGGTCCTTATAAAATAGATCCACAATTCATTAACCGTTAGATAACCCCTGTTATCACCCGATATCCCATAATAACTCATTACCCATGACTCATCCCATAATAATAATAATAATAATAATAATAATAATAATCCTGCAGTCTCATCGACATAGGTCGAACTTACTACACTAATAACTCATACTCAAGTACACGTATTAACTCGACACTTTTAACACCACAAATCCCTAGACATTAACTTACTCAGCCTTGACTAAAGCTCTTACAAATCAACTGACATAACCGTTATAAACATCACATCACAATCCCGACTCATCCCTAATAGGTCCCTATACGACCCACGACCATATACCCACCTTTATCATACACATTCTAAGGACAACGCATAGTCCCCAAGCCCCATATTTAAATACTTGATTTTATAAACTCATCGGTTGAACCCCAAAACTCTTTACACATTCAACGTAATAAAGCATATCTCAAAAGTTTGTACGATAGCCCCAAAACGAGTAAAAACATTTACAAGAGGGGGATTAGAAACTCACCGGTTTGAAGATCCCTCACAAGTACTGCAGCGTCTCCTTGAACGACCCGAACCTGTTAATATATGATCACGTAGTCAGCGTACATCCTAAACATGCGTCACTATGTAAAAACATAAACGTTCCTGATACTCGTCTTATCCTTTCAACCCCTTTATCCACGCAAAACCCTAATCTGCGTGTCTGTTCGAACCTGGTTACCCTAGACTCATTTAGAACCCGTATGCATGCACGTACACGTTCCTTGCAAAAACCTTAGTCTCATGGAACACACGTACACGAACTGGGTCTCCCATGCACACCATAACCACGTCATGCAAGGCTTAGTCTCACCAAAACCCTAATCGGATGCCACATCGTCTTCGTCCTTCGTCCTCATGTATCTACAGCCGAGCCATTGCCGGTCCCTCGTCACACCATGTAAGCATGGTGGGTCGGGTCGGATGGGTCAGCGGGCTATAAATAGCCTATGCCACCCCACTTTATCTCATTTGCAACTTTTAGAGAGAGAAACCGTAGAGAGAGAAAGTTGGCGGATCGACCCGAGACTTCAGCAAAGTGTTACTCCATAACTCGTGAGAAGAACCTCCGGATCAGAAACTTGATTCAGGTAACGATCCGACCTAAATCTGAGTTTTAGTTCGTTTTTGGGTTTTTCGGGTTTTGGGTGAAAAGGTAAGGTTTGAACGGATGAAACTGAAAGATAATCATGGATTTGAGTTCCTTAATGGAAAACGAACGTTTTGAATGCAACAGGTTCGGGATCTTGACACGATCAGACCCGAATGCGAAAGTTAGGGTTTTTCGCGAAGAACAGGTCGTGCGCACTTGCTAAGTGCGCACGGAGCAGGTCCTGCGCACTTGCTAAGTGCGCAGGAGGAGGGACCTGCGCACTTGCAAAGTGTGCAGGAGGAGGAACCTACGCACTTGCTAAGTGCGCAGGAGGAAGGACCTGCGCACTTGCTAAGTGCGCAGGAAGCATGGTCTCGCACTTGCTAAGTGCGCAGGCAGCAGGGTCTGCGCACTTGCTAAGTGCGCAGACATCAGAACTGATTAAGTGAAGTCAGTATGTTAGAATGGTTAAACCGTTAGAGTCGGGATTGGTCTGATGTGTATTTAACTAATCAATTCAGATCGGAAGTGACGTTGTTGGACCTTCGTTTAGGACAACCCATATTAGCGTATCAGGTGAGTTCTAGAGCCCTCTTTTAAATGTTTTGTTAATGTTTTTAGGCTGGTGTGCATACTTACGAAATGATGTTTTACGAAATGATGTTTAACGAAATGATGTTTAACGAAATGATGTTTAACGAAATGATGTTTAACGAAATGCTGTTTAACGAAATGATGTTTAATGAAACGATGTTTACGAAAGGAAAGGTTTTGAAGTGTTTTTGCCAAAAAGAGTTACGAATGTTTTATGAACGGTCTAAATGAGGAAATGTTTAATGAGAAGAGAAAGAGGTAAAGGTTTTAAAGAAGTCATTACAAATCTAATCTGTCGAATGAATGGAATTGACGAATGAAGTCTGGGAATGAGATTCCCAGCCTTGTGGTAGATTATGGACAGCGAGCCATAGTTGCCACAAGAACAACAGGGGCAGTGCCTCTGTGGCATGTCAATGGTTTTGATGTTGTACAACTGGTAAGGGAGTAACGACGGTTACTCGGGTGATGACGATCATCCTAAGTGAATGGTAATGGGAAATTAATGACGACGATACGTAACGGTTAATTTCCAAAGGAAAGATGCGTGTTGGGCAATGACGGCGACACGTAACGGTTGACCCCACGTATTGAATGGTAATGGGAAATCAATGACGGCGATACGTAACGGTTGATTTCCAAAGGAAAGATGCGTGATGGGCAATGACGGCGATACGTAACGGTTGACCCCACGTAGTGTATGGTTGTGGCAATGACGGCGATACGTAACGGTTGCCCACAACACCAAAGGTTCCTTCGGGGACACAAAGACGCGTAACGATACAGAATTAGATAACGATAATGTATAACTTAAATGAATGTTAAAAGTTTTAATGAACGATCCGTTTAACGGTGTTTATGATTATGATGTTGATGATGATATGGGTACGAAACCTTTTTAAAGATGTTATTATTACATGCTTTTGTGAAAGGTTTTACAAAATGAATGAATGATATGTTTTTGGCAAATGTTGATGTTAAAGTTTTTATGAAATGCTAGAACTCACCAGCGTAGCTGAATTTTTAGTATACACATTCAGGTTAAGGCAGGTATGGACGATGGACGGTGATGCTTGGCAAGCGAGAAGAGTTACCCGGTCGATCATGAAGACTAGCATCCCGTTATGAGTTGTTTATGTTAAGTTTATGTAATTATGTTTTAAACAATGTTTACGTTTCCGCATGTATGAACAAGGATGACGTTATGTTTGAATGAAATTTTCCGCTGCGTTATTTGATATTCATGTTTAAGAACTGTTTGTGAATGAGTAAATCCAACGAGTGAGGCCTCCCGGGTTTGGGGCCTTACAAGTTGGTATCAGAGCAATAGTTTGAGAGATTCGGACACTCCCAGTGTCTGAACTTAAACTGTGAATGGGACCGAAAGCGGATGCCAGTACGGGTAACTCGAGCCACAGCATCAGGTATGAAAAGTAGAGTATGTGTATGTAGTATGCCTTAGGAAGGGTTAGGAAAGGACTTGTGTTCTGATGGAATCACAAAGGTGGTCAAATAGAAATCAAAAGGTAGTGTAATGGTTAATTGCAGATGGCCAGTGTATATTAACATCTTACAGTACTTGTTGAATTTTATTTGTTAACTAGCGTGATGGCATTAGATTCCTTGTCTTTTAAGAACGAAATGGAGGGTAGAATAGGCGGAAGGCGTGGTGAGGGTCGTACCGGACGACACAGTAGGATTCCCGCCCACCAAGTTTATAGTAAAAGGGCAAGAGTTCTTGCGGAACCGGAAGGTAGTGTGCATGAGACCGTACGAGTGTGATGCGAGATGTCCTCCGTTGTGTTGACTTAGCGCGAAAGTGGTAAGAGGTGTCGAGGAGAATACCGGGACAAAATCTCAACTTTGAAGAGACGCGAGTATTAGGAAGTGTTATAAGAGGAACTAGAATGCTCGAGTAAGGTAAATTGGTAATTTCGTTTGGATCCGCGAAATTGTGAATTTACAGGTGCACGTGCATGATGGTGAATCTTATGGTATTGATTAATGCTTACGCATCAGAGTTGATCCAATTACTCAACCACGACTACGAGATGTTAGTCACCCGAGTATCGATTAAGGAGATTGATGAACATCATTAGTAATGGTAACGATGTCAAAGATGGTGTACCTTACAACGGTGAATGATGTCAGCAAGTACGAGCCACGGGCAAGATGAGGAGGAATGAAACTTCGGTTTACCCAAGTCAGAGGAGCATACGCATGAAGGATTCCAAGGAGCTAGTGTGGACTACGCTTAGTACAAACGCGTTATGACGAATAAGAATCGGTCTACTGTCAAAGTATGCATGAGCATGAAGGAAATAATCACACAAGTGTATGTCCAAAGAATATATGAGTGCACGAATGCACAAATGGCATCTTTCCATGTAGAAGACAGTCCTAGACAACTAATAAGAGTATCTCCTGAAACAAGAAAATAGATATACCAACAACGAGAGACGGGAACCGCGATGTTAATTAGGGCGTGCAGACTAAACAAATCAAACCAGATCTGACCCAAGGATTGTTTGTCTAGAATGAATGTGAAGGACAAGTTTTGACCAACAATGAGGCATGTGCACTAAAAAGAAATTCAAGGCGACTCAGAGAATGCTCTACTATGGCTAAGTCTAATCAATAGCTGCGAGTGTTGTTAGAATTGGAAAGCCGTTGAGGGACCTACTGAAACTAGAAAGGAAATGAAAGTACAAGTGTCACCGCACGTGTCATTTATCCATAGTAAGACCAACGAATGTGACTTTAGAAGAAATGCATGCAGAAAAGGCTAATGGAAACGAGTAACTAGAGAATATATATTGTCGGTCAGATGGGATGCCAATCCCTAAGACCATCCAGTGATATGTAGGAAGAATGGTGTTCAATGAACCAACGATGTGAAATGTAAAACCTGACAAGTACGTTTGAAAGAAAGACTAGAAGGAGATTGTGTATAAAAAAAAATGAATGAAAAGTTCGAGTGACTAGTGTGCCATCTGAATGAATACCTTCCCGAAAAGTTGAGTGTGATAAGGGATACGTCATATGTTTGGGGGATACCTGATACGGTTCCTACGGGAACGAAGCGATACGGTTCCTACGGGAACGAAGCGATACGGTTCCTACGGGAACGAAGCGATACGGTTCCTACGGGAACGAAGCGATACGGTTCCTTCTGGAACGAAGCGATACGGTTCCTTCTGGAATGAAGCGATATGGTTCCTTAGGGAACGAGACGATGTGGTTCCTTCGGGAATGAGATGGTACGGTACCTTCGGAAACTTGATAGTAGGAATCATTCGGGAACGGTATGGTATGATTCATTCGAGAACGGCATGGTATAGTCCTTCAAGGACGAATGCACCATGGACAGCTTATGAGGTATACACAATGATCCAAATAGTCAAGAGACGATCGATAGTAACCGTCCAGATGGCAAGGTAGATAACCTTAACGAGGAGTTGAAATTATGGCCATGGAGTCTTCTGTGGACGACTCCGAGTTTGATAAGACATTTCACATAGAAAGACGATATAAGAACCCTAACGGTTAGATGTGAAAGGCCGACTAGGGATGTACGATGCTGAAAAAGATAACGTCTATCAAGAACGAGAGAGGTATAGTCAATACTACACAAGAATCTGTCAACGGGAGAGTGATTGCATATACGTCGCGGCAGTTGAAAGTTCACGAAGTCAACTATCCGACTCATGATTTGGAACTTACTGCTGTTGTGTTCGCATTGAAAATCTGGAGGCACTACCTTTACGGGGTGAAGTTTACTATTTACTCAGACCACAAAAGTTTGAAGTACTTCTTCGAACAAAGAGAGCTTAATATGAGGCAGAGACGATGGTTAGAACTCATGAAAGATTATGACTGTGAAATCATATACCATCCTGGAAAGGCAAACGTGGTGGCTGACGCTCTAAGCCGAAAGGATGTGCCTACTCTTATTAGAGTGAAAGCTTGCCAGTTGGTGGTAACATCGGACGTGATGAGAGAAATTGAAAAGGCTCAAGATGAGGCACTTAAGGAGGAAAACATAAAGAAGGAAATGATGGTTGGCCAACAGGACAAGTTGAAATATAACACCCTTGGTGTTAGGACACGTTTTGGACGGGTATGGATACATATGGGTGGCGAGCTTAGAACCAAAATCTTGGATGAGGCGCATAAGTCTCGTTACTCTATCCATCCCGGTACTAATAAAATGTACCAAGATCTGAGAAAGGAATACTGGTGGCCTGGAATGAAACGTGATGTGACGAAGTATGTAAGCAAGTGCTTGACTTGCTCGCAAGTAAAGGCCGAGCACCAGAAACCGTATGGAAAGATTCAACCACTTGATATACCGGAATGGAAGTGGGAACACATTACCATGGACTTCATAACTAAGCTACCCCGCACAGCTAAAGGTCATGACACCATTTGGGTAATTGTGGACCGATTAACGAAGAGTGCTCATTTCCTACCTATTCGCGAGGCGTTCTCGTCGGAAAGGTTAGCAGAAGTGTTTATCAACGAAGTAGTAGCACGGCATGGGATGCCTTTAACGATCGTACCTGACCGGGACACACGATTCACATCGAAGTTCTGGAAAAGATTTCACGAGGCTTAATATCAGCACAGCATTCCACCCGCAAACGGATGGTCAGTCCGAAAGGACCATTCAGACATTGGAGGATATGCTCCGTGCTTGTATTATCGACTTCGGTGGCAGTTGGGACAGTCATCTGCCGTTAGCCGAATTCTCCTACAATAATAGTCATCACACGACTATAGGCATGCCGCCTTACAAAATGTTGTATGGTAGAAGATGCAGGACCCCGGTTTGTTGGGGTGAGATTGGACAGAAGGAGTTAGGAAGTCTGGAAGTCATAAAAGAAACGTCGGAAAGGTTTGATCAAATCAAAGCTCGAATGAAGGCCGCACAAGATCGTCAGAAATCCTATGCGGATAGACGACGAAGGCCTATCGAGTTTGATGTTGGGGACAGAGTAATGTTGAAAGTGTCGCCCTGGAAGGGAATCATACGATTCAGGAAGAGAGGAAAGTTAAGTCCGAGGTTTGTCGGACCGTTCAGGATAATGGCACGGGTCGGGGAAGTCGCTTATCGGTTGGAGTTGCCTGAGGAGTTAAGTGGGATTCATCCTACCTTCCATGTATCACACTTGCGAAAGTGTTTGGCGGATGAATCGGTTCACGTACCACTTACTGACATCGAGGTCGACAACAGCCTTAATTACATCGAAGAACCCGTGGCCATCCTTGATCGGAAGGAGAAACGTTTACGTAATAAAGTTATCCAATTGGTTAAAGTCCAATGGAAGCATCGAAAGGGATCGGAAGCCACTTGGGAAACGGAGAAGGAAATGAGGGAGTCGTACCCTCATCTATTTGACTTATGATAGGTTTCGGGGACGAAACCTATTGTAAGGGGGGTAGACTTGTAACATCCCAAAAATAAAACGACGGTTATAATAACGGAATAAACGAACGAGGCATGGCGGGTCGGGTCGGATGGGTCAGCGGGCTATAAATAGCCTATGCCACCCCACTTTATCTCATTTACAACTTTTAGAGAGAGAAACCATAGAGAGAGAAAGTTGGCGGATCGACCCAAGACTTCAGCAAAGTGTTACTCCATAACTCGTGAGAAGAACCTCCGGATCAGAAACTCGATTCAGGTAATGATCCGACCTAAATCTGAGTTTTAGTTCGTTTTTGGGTTTTTCGGGTTTTGGGTGAAAAGGTAAGGTTTGAACGGATGAAACTGAAAGATAATCATGGATTTGAGTTCCTTAATGGAAAACGAACGTTTTGAATGCAACAGGTTCGGGATCTTGACACGATCAGACCCGAATGCGAAAGTTAGGGTTTTTCGCGAAGAACAAGTCGTGCGCACTTGCTAAGTGCGCACGGAGCAGGTCCTGCGCACTTGCTAAGTGCGCAGGAGGAGGGACCTGCGCACTTGCTAAGTGCGCAGGAGGAGGAACCTGCGAACTTGCTAAGTGCGCAAGAGGAAGGACCTGCACACTTGCTAAGTGCGCAGGAAGCATGGTCTGCGCACTTGCTAAGTGCGCAGGCAGCAGGGTCTGCGCACTTGCTAAGTGCGCAGACATCAGAACTGATTAAGTGAAGTCAGTATGTTAGAATGGTTAAACCGTTAGAGTCGGGATTGGTCTGATGTGTATTTAACTAATCAATTCAGATCGGAAGTGACGTTGTTGGACCTTCGTTTAGGGCAACCCATATTAGCGTATCAGGTGAGTTCTAGAGCCCTCTTTTAAATGTTTTGTTAATGTTTTTGGGCTGGTGTGCATACTTACGAAATGATGTTTAACGAAATGATGTTTAACGAAATGATGTTTAACGAAATGATGTTTAACGAAATGATGTTTAACGAAACGATGTTTACGAAAGGAAAGGTTTTGAAGTGTTTTTGCCAAAAAGAGTTACGAATGCTTTATGAACGGTCTAAATGAGGAAATGTTTAATGAGAAGAGAAAGAGGTAAAGGTTTTAAAGAAGTCATTACAAATCTAATCTGTCGAATGAATGGAATTGACGAATGAAGTCTGGGAATGAGATTCCCAGCCTTGTGGTAGATTATGGACAGCGAGCCATAGTTACCACAAGAACAACAGGGGCAGTGCCTCTGTGGCATGTCAATGGTTTTGATGTTGTACAACTGGTAAGGGAGTAACGACGGTTACTCAGGTGATGACGATCATCCTAAGTGAATGGTAATGGGAAATTAATGACGGCGATACGTAACGGTTAATTTCCAAAGGAAAGATGCGTGTTGGGCAATGACGGCGACACGTAACGGTTGACCCCACGTATTGAATGGTAATGGGAAATCAATGACGGCGATACGTAATGGTTGATTTCCAAAGGAAAGATGCGTGATGGGCAATGACGGCGATACGTAACGGTTGACCCCACGTAGTGTATGGTTGTGGCAATGACGGCGATACGTAACGGTTGCCCACAACACCAAAGGTTCCTTCGGGGACACAAAGACGCGTAACGATACAGAATTAGATAACGATAATGTATGACTTAAATGAATGTTAAAAGTTTTAATGAACGATCCGTTTAACGGTGTTTATGATTATGATGTTGATGATGATATGGGTACGAAACCTTTTTAAAGATGTTATTATTACATGCTTTTGTGAAAGGTTTTACTAAATGAATGAATGATATGTTTTTGGCAAATGTTGATGTTAAAGTTTTTATGAAATGCTAGAACTCACCAGCGTAGCTGACTTTTTAGTATGCACATTCAGGTTAAGGCAGGTATGGACGATGGACGGTGATGCTTGGCAAGCGAGAAGAGTTACCCGGTCGATCATGAAGACTGGCATCCCGTTATGAGTTGTTTATGTTAAGTTTATGTAATTATGTTTTAAACAATGTTTACGCTTCCGCATGTATGAACAAGGATGACGTTATGTTTGAATGAAATTTTCCGCTGCGTTGTTTGATATTCATGTTTAAGAACTGTTTGTGAATGAGTAAATCCAACGAGTGAGGCCTCCCAGGTTTGGGGCCTTACACACCACCACCGCTGCCACCATGGCCGCCGTATGCATGCTTGATGTCGCCCAGACGGTCTATATAAAAACTAACAAAACCTAACCTAGACTCCTAAGTAATAAGATGGAGTACCTATGAACTAAACCGCACTGACAGGAAAGTGTAGCTATCGAGTGTAGCACAGCTTAATGGTAGACCGGATTATCGAACTCTAGAGACACTATGATAAATAAACTAGACTCTGACTTGGACTAAAGATAATTTGGTTTAGGGGGGGGGTTTACTACACTAAATATTATACTAAAGATGCAGAAACAAAGATCGACTCAAACTATCAAGACAAGATTTAAGGTGAAATCAAGAATGGGAAGAATACTACCTAGGTTGGAATCCTACTTGCAAAGTATAACTTCTACCGGTTATGGAACTAATATGGATCTGGGTTTCTAAGAATGACAAAAAAAGATTACCTAATGGATCACTAATCACTCTCAGGGTGTCACCAACTAAGGCACCTAAAGATACACTAAACTCGCCAGATGGTTCGATCACCTCTCGTGTATTTCAAACTCTGATAAAGTACCCTAAAGACAGATTACCTCTCAGTCTCACTGTCCAAAATACATTCAAAGAATGCACGGGGGTAATCTCAAGATAAAAACTATGACACGAATAGCAACAATCACTAGACACCTAATATCGGCTTCATCTCAGACAACTGACACTCGGATTCCTATTGACGAAGACTAAACGACTATCTCTCACTTCTCAGGTATTGAAATAGAATACACACTCAATTCTAATCAAAGATTAACCAACACTCCTATGGAATACTACGTCTAGTAAACCACTCAGGTCACAAGCAATATGCAAACAACCTAAACATGCATCTATTAATGAAAGACATTCAACTAGATAACACCAGGAACATTAATCAACATAAAACCAGATCTAAGCATGCTATTCATCACAATAATTAACTCAAGATCTTTTACAAAATCATAAAACCATACTTTAGAATCCAAAACCGATAAAAATCAAAGCTTTAACAAGTATTTATCATGTGACCTAGACAATATCAAAGTTTTAGCCTAGATTCATATTCACACACATCAAAACAGAAGTATCAAATATAAACATGGTGTCAAACTTCACAATTCAAAGATAAAAATCAAATCTTGAAACCAAAAACGCAAGATCTAACGAACCCCGGATCAAAGCTTCAACCTTTTCACTCCGATTAACTTCTCTGCTCTCCAAATCACCCTAGAACCCTTCTTAGACGGCTAAAATTCGAACTCCTTGAAGAATGGGAATCAAATTCTATTTTAAATCGATTTTTAGGGTTTTGTGGATTTCCTGTCTCTCGCGTACCGCGAAAGAATATGGTCAGGCCTTCGCGTACCGAAAAGGACAAATTAGTCGGGCGCCTTCCTCAAGTTTCTCGCGTACCACGAAGGTTTCCTGTGGAGTATTCGCGTACCGCGAAGACTTGGAATTTGAACTTTTTCACTTTTAATCCTCGGGCTTTATTCTCTTGCTTGGTTTCTTCGCATATTCACTTGTATTTCATACGAGCACCTGAAAACCTAACAAAGACTCAAAACGAACTAAAAATGACTCAAAACGAATACAAAAGTAACTAAAGACGCACTAAAACAATGGAATAAAGATGTGTGCTTTGCACTACATCAGCGCTTCACCGTCCTCTTTCTCTCTCACTCTACTCGGCAAGCCACCATCACGCCACACGGGTTGCACCCGTGTTCCTCTCGACTGCCTCCTATCATGTCCATAGCCACTAACATAGCCGACCACCACCATGCTCGGCTCTCCTATCATCTCCGACAGCCGCACCACTCCCCATTGCCGTCGTCGTGTACCACCTCAGTCGTAATAACCGGCCCTCATTCCTCCTTCCGGCACCCTTAAACTCAAAGAAGAATATGAGCATTGATAAGGATGTAAACAAGTCTTGATCTCCGTAGAGCCAACGTCACCCGGAACCACCGTGATTGCCACCTCTCCCTTGCCTGATTCCCCTTTCCGTCACGCATACACACTCCCTAGGCCGAATGCCTTATGGTTTGTGCAAATATGGTATTTAAATGGCCCCTATTTCCGATTCGGGTCCCCGCGTTTCCATCTTGCCCATTTCTATCCCAAACTTTGCGAAAAACAGCTAACCGGGTCCTTTTATATCCTTCATAGGGATTTACAAGAGACTTGGGTTACTTACTAAGTCAAATAATCCGTATGTGGATTTTCGGGATGTTATAGTAACACCTTGAAAATTTCCAAAAAATAAAGGACTAAACTTGCCAAGTTTCAAAGTTGAGGGGTAGAGATGTAAATAAACAACATTCAAGGACTAAAATGGAAATTTCTGAAAAATCAAAAGGGTAGCGGACTGCTACCTAGGACCTTAGTGGTCCGCTATGTGTTGAGTAAGTAAAGAATCAGGAACTGACACGTGTCTCGTGACTCACCGATTGGAATTTGATGCGTGGAAAGGGTGGCAGACCGCTAGCCAGACCATGATGGTCCGCTACGTGGACGCTAAGCAAAATAAGCTGCCTCAAAGGGTGGCGGACCGCCACCACCTAGCGTAGCGGTCCGCTACGGGTCCCACTTTTGCCCTATAAATTAATGATCGATCCCAGCCATTTCCCATACACCAATTCACCTCAACACCCACACACACTCTCTGGAACATTGGTCCCAAGCCCCGGTTCGAGTACGAGAGTTTGGTTTCCAACGTTTCGACTCCATATTTCCGTAGATAGTGCTGAGGTAAGGTTCTGACCTCACGTTAAACTTTGGTTATACACCATTAAGCTAGATTTGTATAATTAAGTAATGTACTCACTTATCGAGGAGCTCTGCCCGAGGTGTATGTCATATCACTGATTAATAAGCCGAAATACTGCGAGGTGAGTTTCTAAACTGTGATGCATGAACCCATTCATGACCTTGTCTGGCATGAATGATTTATGAAACATTTTGAGTATATTGAAACGATTGCACCGATTGTTTATATATGACGTATTCTAAGCGCTTATTGTATTTCACTTGCCTGTGGAACGACATGTTGGACAGGACCCGTGGAACGGTCTTTGGTTATATATATATATTGACTAATTATTCATAGTTACCTATGAATTTGGGTGTTGAAGCCGATGAATGTGTTCAAGATACTTTGGCGGGTTATTTTAATAAACTATTTTAGTTTATGAATTCACCAGCTTTGTGCTGACCCATGTTTTATCAAATGTTTTGAACGCACCACAGGTAGTCATTAGACAAGGCATTTCTAGGGCTAGAATGAAAAGATGAACGGTCCAGATGATGGGTATGCCTAGAACTATAAGTCCTAAATGATATATAAACGATGTTTTGATATTAATAGAAGTTATTAGTTAATCTTCCACTGTGTGTTTTTGATATCAACGTCATAGTAACTAGAAGGCAATCTTCTGGTCGGTATGTAGTTATCTGACAAACGAAATGTTCTGTCTAAGGAAAGAACGGTGTATAAATCTCTCCTAAACCCGTCGTTCTTTCCTGGGAACATCTCTGTTGGAGGGACTACTCAGGTTAGATAATTGTCATGTGTTACGGGCGTGACACAAATCTATTCAACTGCCAAGGTTTGTACCTGTTCAGCTCCAAAAGTTCAGAGGGTGGTTCTACAACCCAACTATTGGTAGTGCAGTGATTGAGTGTGAAGGAAGGAGGACATCTTAATATTTGAGCCCATGGAGCTATTGAAATTTCAACTTGAAGATCTGGAGGTTCTGTTCAACAACCTGATTCAGATTTCCAATGAAGATGATGAGGTAGATGCAAAAGCCTATCAAAGAGTTGTGACCGTGAATGTGAAGCCCTTCTTTCATATATCAAGAGATCCACCACCTGCTTGAAGACTTTGAAGACAGTGATGCAATAGTTTAGGGGGAGATTGTAGGGTTGTGTATTTTGTAAGCTATGTCATCACTGTATCTTTTGAACAATTTTCTTTTGTTTATTTCCTTGTATTTCTGTTATTTTAGTTTGATGTAATTTACTGTTTTATTAGCTAAGTCTGGGCCATCGAAACTACCTAGTTTCGGTTGAGGTTTGTTCAACCGAAACTAGTAGTTTCAACAGATGGGAAGTTTCGACGATGGTTCAGTATTATGTAAGTGCTCAACCGAAACTAGTAGTTTCGTTGAGCGTACTTTCGATGCCTGTCAGCTTCCTATAAATAGCCTAGTTAGAGAATGTTTAGGGTGTGGATAGCGGTTGTAACCCTTGCATTCATTTGCATAGTTTTCTCTTGAATCAATACAAGCTTTGAGTTATTCATTGTGTTCTTGCGATTTCATATCATTGTGTATTTCTATTCAAGTGTGGTTAGCCTGTTATCTTCACCATATCATTGTTCTTACCTCTTTTTCACCACCATACACACCCATTCCACAGGTGTGTGTGTGTGTGTAATGATCTGTTTTAGTGCTTCTGTCAAGAATCAGGACCTACAATTCTAACATATATTTATTTAAAATACAAAATTAGTATTTTCTAATTTTATATGTAAAGTTCAAAAATCTTATTTTTTAATAATAAATTTTTAAAAACTCAATTTTTAATAATAAAACTATAAAAACTCGTTTTTCTAAAATCTCCTATTTTTTAATTCTTGATTTTTTTAAAATATTCACTTTTGAAGATAGTTTAACCTTTTTTTAGCAATGGTAATAATGATGAATTAATTTGGTAAAATATTTATTTATGTAATTTTCCAAAAATAATTAAGCTAAATAAAAATTTTATTTATAAATATCAAACTTAACTAAAAACCTACTAATTAAATATTAGTAAACTTTATTCTAACACATATTTATTTAAAATACAAAAGTAGTATTTTCTATTTTTATATATAAAGTTAAAAAATCTAGTTTTTTTAATAATAAAATTTTAAAAACTTGATTTTTAATAATAAAACTATAAAAACTTACGTTTTTAAAATCTCATATTTTTCAGTTCTTGATTTTTTTTTTAAATATTCACTTTTGAAGATAGTATAAAAAAAATTAAGTTAATAGTAACAATGTGAATTAATTTAGTAAAATATTTATTTATGTAATTTTTCAAAAAAAAATTAAGCTCAATATTGAAAGATTGAATAGTTGATTTAATGTGGTTTTGAGGGGAAAACTTGTGAGGTGGAATATGGTAATAACATGTGTGCATTTGTTTACTCTTTTATTAGAATAGAGATTAAACGGATGAAAAACTTATTTTATATATAGTATGAGGGGTGAAAATGAAACAAAAAACACGCGCCCAGCTAAAATACGTGTCAATAAACAACATATTTACAGGTGGAGGATAAAACATTGATTATAAAATATTAGTAAATCTATACTATCTAATAAATAAAGGTTTTTTCATGACAAGTGTCGTCTCCATATTCATTCTCATCATTTTTCTCGCATTTCTCTCTTATTAAAGACACTTCTATCTTTTAATAATAATATATTTAATAAAACATATTTATTTTTAAATTATCTTTTATTATAAGAATTTTAAAATCTAATTATGTAATTTTTATTTTCAATCAAATAGTAAATAAAAGTCAAATTATATTAAATATTAATTAACGTATTTTCAAAACCCAATTACATATTAACTTTTGCATATTTTGAATTTTGTTTTCTATCCTTAATATACGTAATACATTTTTACACCTGTAAAATATATACGTAAAGAGTATTGATATTTTTCAGTCCATGTATATTACACGGGTTCTAAACTAGTAACGGTTATAAAGAAAGGTTCTTTAAAGGGTTGAACCCGTGTGCCCTTACCACCTGACTAAACAGAAAACCATGACACGAGCATCAATTATTGCCTTCTAATCTTTTAAATTCTGTTTAGATCTTCATTTATGATCGATTATCTGGCACCACTTGTATGTTTATTTATTCAACTTGGACTTGATTCATTCAAACCAAACCCTAATGAATTAATCAACGTTAATGGTAGGGGAGGAACTTAATAGCGGTCAGAGGGGAGGCCATGCCCCTCCTATTTTTTTGATAAAAAGTATTGATTTTGGCTCACTAGATTTATTTTATATTATTTATACTGTTTTGACCCTCTTAATCCAGATCAAAAGCTCAAATCTATTCCACAAATGCACAAAAAATTTGGTTTTTTGTCCCACCTTTTTACTCAGAAATATTGATTTCGACATACTAGGTTTATTTCATATTATTTATTGTGTTTGGGTCCTTATAATCCAGACTAAAAGCTCAAATCTGTTCCACAAATCCACTAAAAAATTGGTTTTTTATGTGTAGTATTTTCGCCCCCTAACCAGTTTAATTGTTCAAGTTCCGTCACTGGTTAATGAAAGAGCGACCGGAAACATAGCTGATATAAATCTCGGTGACGCCGCAGGATCAGGGGAGGAACATTTAAGGGGCTAGAGGGGGCCAGGCCCCCCTATTTTTTTGCTCGTATGTATTGATTTCGACCCACTGAATTTATTTCATATTAGTTATAGTGTTTGAGCTCCTCATAATCCAGACTAAAACCTCAAATATGTTCCACAAATCCAAACAATCGCATCATTTTTTAGGATTTATAGTCTTTATTTGGTGAAAAAAAATAGTTTTTTTATGTATAATATTTTCGGCCCCCACCACCAATTTAGTTGTTCAAGTTCCAACACTGCGCGGGATTCTACCCCGGAAATATTGACGCCGTCTGGACAAAGGTCACCCAGGCCGCAGTCGAAGGAGGGTGGGAAGTTGTCTGCGGCATGGACGCCGATGTCATTTATTTCACCAAGGTTTTTGAGTCCCATCGGCACGTCGATGAAGAAGGTTTTAGTGAATATGAAAGGGTACTTGGTAGACGTCGGTCATCTTACGAATCTCATCATAAAGCGAACCGAAATTTTGGTGGTCGATTTCAATACATACAAATTAAACGATGATGGATGATCAATGAAAGTGGCAAAAGAATTAACAGGTTTGTTGAAGGAAACTTGTGGGTGATACGATGCAGAGGATTGAAAATGGCAATGGAAGTTTGTCTTTCTTATAAATCGAACAGCATATATTTTTTAGATTTTCTTTTTCCAATTTTGTAGGTGTGACTTTGTAACATCCCGAAAATCGCTAAGTTAATGGTTAAGGTTAATAAGTAACCCGAGTCTCTTTTAAATAACATAGTTAATGAGGATTGTCACGTAAAACTCTATTTAACTTAAATAGGAAGACCTGGATAGTCGTTTGATGTACGGTTTGAGATTGAAATGCACGAGATGGAAATGCAGGGACCCGGATACAAATCCTAGTTGTTTAAATACCACATTAGCGCAAAGCCTAGACCATAATCGGTCTAGGGGGATGTGACCGTAGTCACGAGAAGCCGCAAGGAGAAACCGGCGACGAGGTGGTCGGACGAGAGAAACGGAGGCGGTGGTGCGGTGGCTTTCGACCGGGAGTCTCTGAAACACGTTAAGGTAATCCTCGTTTGCATTTTATTCGCTTTACATTGTTAGTTCTTGTGGAGGTATTGTTATGGTTATCGGATATGGTTATCGGGTAGTAGTATGGCGGCCGAGTGGCGGTAGGTGTTGATGGTGGGGATGACCCACCACTGTCACGGTGGTTCTTAGTGGCATGCAGAGACACCACAGAGGTATCGTTATGGTTATCGGATAGTGTTGATGAGGGTGAGGTGCAACCGGTGACGGTGGCTGGTCATGGTGAAACCCGCGGCGTCAAAAGTAGGTGACAGCTTTAGGTGAGGATCGGCAAAGGAGGAGCCGACGGTGATGGCGGTTGTTGCTGTGAAGGCTCTCGGTGGTGGTGGTGGTGGTGGCCAGCAAAGGGGACATGATGGAGGAAATGTAGACGGCACGACGGTGTACGGTGATGGAGCATGGAGATGGTGTTGGTGTTGTCAGCCAATTAGGGTTGGCACAATGAAGAAGATGAAAACGATATGCATGGTGGTGCGAGGTGGAGGAGACGGAAGGTGGTAACGGGAACCTTACGAGTTGGTATCAGAGTCGTGATTGATTTTAAGAACGATAATGAATTTAAGAGATAAAAATATTTTAAATAAGACTTCTGCTTATTGATTTTATAATAAGATAAGTGTCTCTAAAGACAATACCCTGTTATGTGACCCAACTATAGGGTGTCCGGTTTGGGGCCTTACAAGTTCGTATCAGAGCCGTGGTTTAAGAGAAAACCGATGTTTTTCTTTTTAAAATACCTAAGCTTAAACTGAAAATGGGACGAAAGTAAACGAAAGCCACCACGAGTAACCGCGAGCCAAGAGATACGTCTTTTGAGTTGAGCATTAATTGTTAGAGTATCACTTATGTAGTGTTACACTACTTGAGGTTGTCTGGGGTGATTATGTGGTTTAGTGATTCCTTGTGTAATTGTGTTTTGTAAGCTGCGTGTTGTGTATAGTGGTACGTGTAACTACGTGGTAGTTAGTGCATTGTGTTTTGTGTGTATTGTGTAGGATGCATGTGCATCCATTGTGCGGAAGGTAGAAAGCTAGTGTGAATATGATGGGAAACGTTCGGAATCCAAGTGTGTGACGTGGACAACCGATCACACTTGATCAGCGTGATTCGGCGGTCTATTGTTACTCTTATATTTTGAATTTGTTGCCTATAATAATCACATAAATGTTCTATCTTGAATAGGATTATATGGCTAAGACAAAGCATACGAGATCGGGCAGACGTGAAGCTCATGTTAGGAGGAACGCAGAACGACAAGTCAAGTCGATGATGTTGCAGATGGAACTGCAAGTGAGATAGGAGTAGGGTTGGCTCTTTCCGTGCCGAGTGTAACTACAGCTTCAATCAGCAACGTGTCGCATAGTGCAATGATTGGAAAGGCGGGATGGAAAACGAGAGCGGTGTCAGTGATACGTGACTTCCCTCCAGGATGTGGACCATCATGGGTAAGAGATCAACAACTTGCAATAGTTTAGAGAGCTCTGTTCCAGGAGGCCTGATGGATGCCTCGGGAAGAGACGAGGAGGAACCAGAAGAGACTCATGTGGAGGACACGTCATATGCACACTGATATGGTCTAGTAGTGGTTTTGAGGACATCGTATTGATATGTGTATGTTCAATAGCCAGTTGCTGTGACGGGCGTCACGAGAGACTTTGAGGAGTTTCGACGTAGAAGTTGATTAGACGTTGACGTTATGGGATCATTCTCTCAGTATTTGTTATTTCATAGTAATTTTGGTTGTGAGTTTTACCGACTGCGGATTGCGATGTGATTGATGCTAGTTGTGTTTATGATTGTGTACGATTGTGCATACGATCATTGATTATGTGCGGTAATGTGTGGTTATGTGATTAGATTTTGAATGATGTGAGTCCGTATTAAATTTAATCTTTGCTATGATGCTAGAGCATGGTTGATTAGGTCATATGAGTAGACTTGTATAGACATGAGTTCTGAATGTTTCTGTGTCTACAGTCTTAAGATAGTGTCACCTATGTGCTAATGTATAGGTGATGTTTGGAGTGCAATGGGTGTATTGCACTTTGTATGAATGTTCAGGATTGGGCCCTGTGTGAGGAGATTGTCATACATCTTTTGTATGTATGGGTGTTCAAAACGGTGTCATGTGTTATTAATGGTTATACATCTTATGTATGTATGAAAGGTTAGGATGATGTCCAGTGTGCGACGTCTGTGTTGTAACCCATAGGATGGAGTCCGTGTGTCTAGGCTGAGTAGTATGTTTTCTGAACCGTGGATACGGCCCGGGTAGGGTATAAGTGTGTAACAACGTGTGGCAGGAGCCACCGTTGAGATAGGTAGTTGTTAGGGTTCAGAAGTTTTTTGTAATCACGAATGGCGGTGGCCATGTCGTATGTGTATGAATTTACTCAGGTCTAGTAATTTATGTGCACCCATTGTGCGAGTCAGGATTTTGGGCTACTATATATTTATATATACATTGGACATAGTATGTTTTGTTATTATGATATGACGTTATGTGTCATTTTTGATACACGATTAGTCGTGAGTAGGGGAGGTAGTTTGTGTGCTCAAGTAGAGTACTTATTTTTCGTTAATGTTTTCTCGACGTACGATGTATCCAGGATATGCGAGGTGTTCTGAAGCTTTTCCGGACGATCGGTGAGGTGCTCTTATGAAATGGCTATTCATATATCTCGAATTTGCGGAGCATGAAGCCTATGGACGGGATTGCGGGAGGTTGATGCAGAAAACGTTTGCTTGTACGCTTGACTTGCAGAACAGATGTGGTGAAAGGAGACTGACGACGTTGGAGATTTCAACGCGGGGTAACGATGTGACGTAACGGTCTTCATGCATACGTTCTATAAGAAGGATTCTGTCGACGTGGAATTCAAGGGAATGGTAATGTTCTCTTAGAACGAGGCGACGAATAGTTGAAGCTTATACTGGGACGGACTTAGTGTCCGTACGTGACGGATGAGATGCGATCGATAACCGCATGATAATGATAAAGGAACGATGAGGAAAAGAAAATAAAGGAAACATAAGTGCGGGTCTGCACATGAGTTTCTGGAAAGGAAGAGCCTATGTTGGTAACATATGAATAGATTAAATGCAAGCTCCTACGGAGCAGAGGTTTCATTTTCGAAACTGTCATGGTTGTGATACTCTAATTCTTAGCAATCGTCGGATGTCAAAGACTACATCTCTAGTTTTGGGTAATGGGTACTTGCTTGAAAGACGCGTTGGACGTATGGTAATGGAGTAAAGGAGTACTTCGGTAGAAGAACTTTTGCATTGTAAAGGCTGGAGTGGTTTTGCACAAGCTCCTTTAGATCATTAGAGAATGACAAATGAATTTCCTTTGCGAATGAGTATGTGGTGAATGTGCTTAGACTTCAAAAAATCATCGCAGGATGGCGATCGAAGTATGTGAGAAAGGAGTATGAGGAACGTGTGCTGGTGAAGCAGCAATTGCTTCTGTGAAAAATAGGAAGCCTACTTAAGGGATGGTTGTCGGAGTGACGAGATCATCAGGACTATATGAGGAACTACGGAAATTGTGTCAATGAGCTTGAAATGAAAATGTAACTGGTGAACGGGTATTTAGTGGCGTTGTACTACGTAGAACTAGAGACAGTACGTACGATATGGTTAAGAAGAGCAGGAGCAATAGAGTGATGTTACCACGATAAACATGAAATATTCATGTAAAGGTTGGAATTTAAAGCAATCACGGAATGTGACTTACAGTAGGTGCCAGGATGGCTGGAGTTGGAGGAGCAGCTCTTGATGTTCCTAGATTAGGGACACCAAGTGGGAAACATGTAGAACACTGATGTGTCGTTTGATTAATAGCGAAAAGGACAAGAGATGAATGGAATGTGTAGGTGAAACCTACGAGTCCCAAAGTTGAAAGCGTGTTGATGTGCCATCATTTATACATGTTTAGCATGCATAATAATCCCCATATTATGGTACTAATTGAATAATAACCTTGCAATTGATACTTAAAATGTTTATGATTTGTAACTGCAAGTTATTCGGTGTCTTAGAGATAAACAAAGCCAAAACCAATCAAAAACACCAAGAAATCAAGCTTCTAGAAGGATCATTCCCGAGCTTTAACCCCCAAGAAGTCAAAATTGGTTAACAAGGAGTCAACCAGCAGCTAAAAGATGAAGCAGGGAGCAGGAAGGGGGACGCACGACCATGCATCCCATTGTACGGTCGTGCAAGGCCTTCCTTGCTCCCCAAGGACCCAGTACATTGTCCTCTGTACCCGTTTTGATTCGCGAGGCCTTTGCACGACAGTGCAACCCAACACACGGCCGTGCAATGCACATTTTGAGGCCTGTAAATAGATGGGTTGGGTTCTTGGTTTCACACACCTCAAGATACATTACCACAGCTCAAGAGAGTCAGTTTCTATAGTTTAGAGTTGAGTGTAGAGAGTAGGGAGGCTCATCCTCCTTGTTCCACAATATGGGAGCCTACGAAACTCAGCGTTATGCTAGTTATTATGGCCATTCGTGGCTAAAATATTTGTATTGGTAGGGTGAATATGATGTTTGGTGTATGTTAATGTTTAATGTATTAATCAAGTGGTATGGTTATGTCTTTAGTTATTCGCTCTTAAAACCACCTTCTAGGTGGGCTTTTTGTTATTATCTAAATCTGTCTTTACACTTGTGATTCTTGATTTCAAAGCGTAAGTCCGTAAAACCTTTTTAATCAAACTTCTTTTAATACTTGTACGTCTTTATACAAGTAGATATTGATAAGCCAAGACTTGGTCAACACTAGTAAGGTCGTACGTATTTATACGAACTTATTATGCGACCAAGAATTGGTGAACTCATGTTGGGAAAGGTACGTCTTTATACATGGTCCCATTATTACACCGTCTCTCGGTTAGCAAAGTCTAATCACCTTTTTAATAATAATAATTAAGTATTTAACTTCGATATCCT
The DNA here is from genome assembly GCA_023525975.1 of Smallanthus sonchifolius. NCBI lineage: Eukaryota > Viridiplantae > Streptophyta > Magnoliopsida > Asterales > Asteraceae > Smallanthus > Smallanthus sonchifolius. Next base: position 16,263,590 of record CM042018.1, on the reverse strand, counting down.
AAACCAACTTGGAGATAGCATTCAAACAGTTGAGGGTAACGTTGTCCCTGGCTGGGAATCATTACCATTTTATTATTAAAGATTATAATTCGTGAATCAAATATTGTGAGAATGAGGCTCTAGCGGTGTACCGGTCACATGTTTGTAGTAGTCATACCACCGGATTAGTCAACTTAACATTATCATATACCAAGCGGATTCGAAGCCCAAAGCATTACTCTTCGTGACCTGATTATTTCCGAGATATTTACTTTTCTACTATTTACATTCCTGTTACACATATCACGCACATTTTTACTTTTCTGTTATTTACTTTACCGTCATTTAGGTTTCTGTCATTTACTTTTCTGCTTCACAAGCACACAAAATCTACTCACTAATTAAACCAGCTAAACAATAACAAATGTTGAGTATTGGAACTCGACCGTGTCCATTGGTTTGATACTTGGTTCTTACCTAAACTATATTACGCAGCGATAGGTACATTTGCCTATTGTGTGTGTTTTAAGTTTGAGTATTTATCATTTTATAAATTTAAAACCTGATCTCGTGAAACCTTAATATCAAAATCTTTTTTACTTATCACGACACGCATCAAGTTTTTGGCGCCATTGGCGGGGACACGGTGACTTTAAGAAAAATTCGAGTTAACGGATTAGCCTTATCATTTTCCATCTGTTTTTCTGTTACATTTTGTTGCAGCTAGTGTATAATCCATAGCTCCACTACTGGTTTATATCAACCTTTAGCGGAGCCCGAAAGATTTTTTCACCACCGAATACAAGAAAACTGTGCTAGAAAAATGGCCATAGAAAATCGCACTATTTTCGAGTTTGCAAGACTGTCACTTGAGGCTTTGGGATCTAGTATCACAAGGCCAGCGGTTGACGCTAACAACTTTGAGATCAAATCGCATGTCATTCACATGATCCAATCATCATGCACTTTCCATGGATTACCCGATGAAGATCTACATGCCCACACTGCAAATTTCCTTGAAATTTGTGACACTTTCAAACTGAACGGAGTTTCGAATAACATAATTCGCCTCTGAATGTTTCCCTTTTCCTTAAGGGAACAAGCTAAGGCATGGCTAAACTCTCTTCCTACAGGGTCAATCACTACATGGGATGAACTTGCTCAAAAATTCTTGTCAAAATACTTCCTGCCAACAAAAACTGTTAAATTGAGAAATGATATTACCACTTTCACTCAGGAAGATGGTGAATCACTATATGAGGCATGGGAACATTTTAAGGACATGTTGAGGAAATGCCCCCACCATGGGCTAGAAGTTTGACTGCAAGTATCATCTTTCTACAATGGGTTGTACAATCAAGCTCGTCAGACACTCGACGCTACTGCAGGTGGTATTTTTGGAAACAAGAGGTCACAAGAAGCTTACAACCTAATTGAGGAAATAGCTATGAACAGCTACCAATGGTACAATCCAAGGAGTAACAGGGAGCCAGGCAAGGAGTTCACTCCATCGATTCTGTCACTTCACTCTCTACTCAAGTAGATGCCCTCACCACACGACTCAACCAAATTAGTAAGGGCATAACAACATCTGAAACTACTGAAGAAGTAAAAAGTATCACTATCGATGCTGAGCAGGTTGACTTCATCGGAACAAATCGCCCGCAGAAAAACCCCTATAGTAACACCTACAATCCTGGATGGAGAAATCACCCAAATTTCAGCCGGAAGGATAACAAAAACCAAGGACAATCTGGCTTCAAACAACAACAAGAGTTTCAAGAAAGACAATCTCAAAACTATCAGCCTCGTCAACAATTTCAGGGAACTAACAAGCCAATTAATGGGTTAAGCTTGGAGGACGCAGTAACTAAGTTGATTTTTACAACTGAAAGTCAAGCCCTTCTAGCAGATTCTCATCAATATGAGGAAAAGTTTAGTCTTCACGAAGCTGAGTTTAGGACACAGAAAGCAACTCTCAGTCCATTGAGATACAAATAGGGCAGATTGCAAAACTCCTACCCGAAAGGCAACCAAGATGTCTTCCAAGCAACACTGAACCAAATCCAAAAGCAAGTGATATCACTCTCAGAAATAGCAAGGTTTATCTAGAATCTTCGCTCTTCTGGCTTCTTTGATTGTTTAGCTTCAAGCTTCTCAGAGAAGTCAAGAAGTGATTGTAAAGTTGCAGTAGCCATCTCTACTGAATCACCCAGTCTCACCTCCGACCGATCCATGCTTCTGAAGGTGGAAGGTTCCTGCTCCTTAGAGTCACTTAACCCTACTAGAGATGTTGAAACTATAAGGCCTTTGCACGACCGTGCAATGCTCATTTAGAGAAATAGAGGGGTTGATCTCTTGGTTTCACACACCCATCCATACCTCAAGAACACACCAAAGAGAGCTTATTTCATAGTTAGAGTAGTGAGTAAAGAGTAGAGGGGCTCTTCCTACGTGACCTGATCATTTCCGATATATTTACTTTTATACTATTTACTATTCTGTTCGTTACATTTCTGTTACACACATCACACAAGTTCTTACTTTTATGCTATTTACGTTACCGTCATTTACTTTTCTGTCATTTACTAATTTGTGTCACAAGCACACAAAACCCACTCATTAATTAATCTGGCTAAACGATAACAAAAGTTGAGTATTGGAACTCGACCGTGTCCATTGGTTCGATACTTGGTTCTTACCTAAACTATATTACGTTGCGATAGGTACACTTGTCTATTGTGTGTGTTTTAAGTTAAAGTAATTATCATTTTATAATACCACAATTACCCAAAAAAGAGGTTCAAACACCAAGAACGGAAATATTCACTGGAGTACCACAACGCCCGCCTGTCATAGAATTAACCGCTCAAGAATCACCACCAAAGGTAATTCCACAACCTACTCTAGTGAACACTCCTCCAAACGTTCCGACAAAGAGAGCTTTCAAATCTCACATACCATACCCAGGAAGGCTAGTGAAGCAAACGACTGACGAACAATATGAGAAATTCATCGAGCTTTTAAGTCAAATTCATGTCAATCTTCCTTTCCTTGATATAATACAACAAATGCCTAAGTACAGACGTTTCTTGAAGGATTTCCTCACTAACAAAAGAAACATGGAAGAGGCAGTTAAAAGTACGGACGTTTCTTGAAGGATTTCCCCACTAACAAAAGAAACATGGAAGAGGCAGTTAAAAAGACTAATCAATGCGTCGCTCTGATTGAAAGGTGCCTTCCAAAGAAACTTTCAGATCCCGGTAAGTTTTCTTTACCATGTTATATCGGACCACTGTCGATAACTTTTTCACTCGCTGATCCGGGAACAAGTGTGAATGTAATGTCGTATAACATGTTTAAAAGACTAAAAATTGGGAATCTGCGGCCTGTCAATGCAACTATCGAACTTGGGGATGGTTCTGTTAAATCACCTTTAGGAGTCATTGAGAACTTACTAGTAAGGGTCAGCAAGTTTGTCTTCCCTATCGACTTCATGGTTTTAGAAATGGGGCCCGACTATTCTGTACCTTTGATTTTGGGCCGCCATTTTTTGCTACCGCCAGAGCCGTCATTGACATGAACGAATGAATTCTGACACTTCGTGTTGGAAAGCAATCAGTAACCTATAACATCGGAGGAAATAAACGCCTATCCAATGATCCCTTTAATATTTCACAATTCATCGATACTAATCTAGACTACCAACTTAAGAAAGCTACGGAATTCAACAAAGGAAAGAAACCGGACCTTGGCAAAGATCTTAAAAACACTACTTGGATAGATAACTACTAGGAAAAAATGCCTAAGTTAAAAGACTTGAGTCACGGAGGGAAGTTGTGCGTCGATTTCTGGACATCGCCATGTACGTCAAAACTCCGGTGGTTGGTGATGAGAAGAGAGAATAACGACGGATTGTGATTTTCGTACGGAGTTTGGTTTTCTCTCAGCTGTTTTAATTAATAATAATAATAATAATAATAATAATGGAACAGGAGAAACGGGGGAGGTTAATAGCCCCCACCGGAAGAAAGACTGATGAAATACGTACGGGTCTGGCCAACGACCCTTAAATAAATATGGCGCTTCGAGGAGGCAACCCGGTGATCATGAATAAATTGAGAAGTTGGTGCATACGGAAGAAATCATGGACCTCGGGTTTGGTTTTCTAAGTTTAAGTTTCTAATATTTCATCCTTTAGGTATGCCTTCTCGATACTAAGACCTTAGTAGCTTAACTACTACCCTTAATTTTTTGTTTCTTTTTTTATGTTTTCCTTTATATGTCAAATAGCATAGCATCACCAGATAGTTACACTCCACCTCTACAAGCTGAGGAGTTGGAAAGCACATCAAATTTCTGAGAAAATTTGATGAAGTCTTTAAAGCAAAGTGTTCACAACAACAATAAGTTTTGGCCTTAGGTTATACACCAAATTGACGAGTACCAGTTTCTTTTCCCTTAAAACTTCATGCATTTAAATTCCTGCATAGCATTCCATTACATGCATTTGTACATTGAGGGCAATGCACAATTTTAAGTGTGGGGTGGGGAATTAGAGATTCAGGACAACTTGTAACCTCATAGCAGTAAAACTAAACTCGTGATTTTCTACCCATTTGACTAAAACATTACTAAAAACCTTATTTTCTTGAAAACCCTAAAAATATTTCAAAAATTTTAAACCCTAAAACCTAAATCTCTTTGAGTTCGCGCTTAATTAAATAAATTGAAAACATGGGGAGTAGAAACAAATGGATATTATGCATAATAAATCACTAAACCCTATCCCATCCGTTTTCATGTGAAGATAATCTGAGCCTTTTCACGAGCATTATTATCATTATTTTTCGCGCGCTCTTTCGTTTGGTATATTGAGTGATTTTCGATCAAATCTTATGCATAATTAGAACTTGTATGACTTATACATATCAACACCATGAGCTAGTAGAAGTATGAAAGTGATTGAGGCACCTAGGACTTTATTACCCTCATATATTATCCTTAAACCCAAAATACCAAAAACAATATTCACCAAGATAGCCCTTTGAGCCTTAGCCTTTTACTTTCTACTACCCACATTTATCACCAAACTTGCCTTTTGTAAACACCGGTTATTGGCTAACTGTCTTCAAGATGGAGAACTATTAGATTATCTTATGTCGTTATTTCAAGTTACAACCATTGAGGCATTTTGGAAAAAATCTGTTTCACTCAAGGAATTGGAATATAAAGGAAGAAAGTGGATGTATTAGGAAGAAACAACTTAACGATCTACAAGGAAGATATGGAAAATTATTTCAAGAAAATTAAGGAAAACATTAGAAACAAAGAGAGAAGAGGAGAGAAAGCTTCATATTATTCATATCCAATGGTTTGGTTTACATACACAATATATATATAGTGGTATAGTTTGAATACAACTCTATAATAAATGTATTACTAATAGGGGTATAATGTCTGTATTAAGTGTGTGAAAGTGGGAGTTTCATAGCACTCCCCCCGACATATTACCGCTATTATACACCATTAACAACATATTTCATTATGATGTTAAGTCGGTACTTCAGGACCGAAAAATATAAACTGATACTACTAGATCAGTTATTCTTCCTTGTTAAATATTAACTTATCCTTTATCATGCTTGGCGATACCGCCTCATTAAAAACATTGCTAAGAAAACCCGATGGGATAAAAACATAGCAAAAGGAAAAAAGAGTGCAACTTGCATTTTCTCCCCCTGAGATATATTACTGTTAACAACATACTTTAGGATGATGTTTAAACTGGTACTTTAGGGCTTATAAGATAAATTGATGCTACTGAATCAGTTATGTTGCCTCACTATAAATCTTATTAAGAAAACCCAAAGGGACAGAACTTAGTGAAGGGGAAAAGAGTGCAACATGTAATATTATTACTATAATATAATTTGCTATCACATGTACAAGAATTTAGTCATGCTTAAGTATGGTACTTCTGGACAATGTACTTCTTCGCCCTCTTCTTTGGGGAAGTAAGGATCTCAGTGAATGTTTAACGATCAGACAATCATGGGGGTGCTTAGCGGATAACTTTTGTCCATATTAGAATATGTCAAAGTCTTCTGGATGTAATTTGATTTGTGGACACATATACAATCTCATATATACTCGATCATCAAGTCGAGGAATAATTTTGTCATGTCAAAATCATCACTCTAGTAGTTCGAAAGAATCTCTCAATGATGCTTAGATCATCACTGTAAACTGCGATTATAATTAACTTTAAGAGCAAAATTTTGATAAATAGATATGGCTGATATTTATCAAACTTATACCCCTCATTTTCAAAATATATACTGAGTCAATTGTACCACATACGACCGGTTGTCTTGAGTTTTATAACACACATCTCGGGGTACTAATTATAATGCTTCAAGCATTTCTAACCGTTTAGTGATTTTCAAGTAGATGTCACTTTAAGCTTTTCATACGAATATGTGGTGGCAACATCCATAAGTTTTCTGAAGTCCTTCTAAGATTGCGAGGCCGATTGAACACCTTAAGGTTATTGCATCCACTACAGGGGAACACGTTTCCTCATAATCAACTTCTGGGATTTGGGAAAAACCTTTATGTTACAAATCGTGCCTACATCGCATAATCTCATAATTTTCGTTTCTTTTTATTTTAAAGACACCCATTTATAACTTACTGGTTTGACGTCTATGGGTGTTTGAACTGCATGTCCAAAAACGTTTCGCTTGTCATGTAAATTTAGCTCAGCCTTTTAGACATATTGCCATTTTAGGCAGTCATCTCTGTGTATGTATTCTTATAGAGTTTTAGATATGTAATCTTTTTCTTCGATTACATTTGTTGCTATAGCATATGCAAATATTTCAAACACGTGTTTTATTTCGGTTCCATATTTCACAACTTTGTACATAATTTATAGAGATCTCATATTCATTTAATACCGGTGTTATATTCCTCTTTCGAGGCATTATCATTTTCTTTTACAAATGTATTAGTCTCTTCTAGGACATTACATCTTCTAGAGTTTTATAAATAACCTTTTCTAGGTTTCATCAATAACGTATTCTGGGGTTTTGAATGTAATCTCTTATGAGTCTCCTAGGATTATATCAATAACCACTTCTAGGGTTAGTTTTACAACCTTTTTCCAAGGTTTCACTAACTGCGTTATTTTGCTCTTTTTGTTTTTCGTGGGTTCTTGTCTTTGGAACCATTTTATTTCCCACATTTTCTTTACATGGTAATCCTTATGGGATTACTTCAATTCGAGCAAGTGTATTCGACACTCGTGTATGTGATTTTGACACTATGCTTGTGTTTATGAATGCATCTTGAAATTGATTTGATATAATTCTGCAAATGTATGCTCTTTTGGACTTCAGATTCACATTGACCACTTCGGGTGTCGAATTTTGAATAGTGATGATGCATTCCATGTTATTTCTTATGTTACCGGTCTTTCCTTATTCGTATCTCCCCTTAAAACTGGGAATACAGTCTTATTTAGTTGACAGTCAGCATATTGTGCTGTAAAAGTCTCATTTTAGTATATTATGGTGGCGATATTGATACATAGACCGCACAACCAAATATTTTTAGTTGAGACAAACTTGGTTCTTTTTCGGAGACTAGTGGTATTAGGGAGTGTTTCTGATCAGCAGTTGGTTTTAATTTGATCAGTGTAGCGATATGCAAAATGACATACCTTTATATAGAATATGGTAATTCATATCTCTTCTAAATTAGTAGTTTTGTTGTAATTCTTTCACCTTTGTTTATTAGCATCTATGTTTTATAATTTTTATAATAAACCAAGTTATTTGAAATAAAGCCTTTTTATCAAATCTTGATGTTTGAAGGTTATCAATTTTTAAATTGCATTGTAAAAACAAACAAATTACAATAGTTACTTGGTTCGATTTTTGAGATAGCTCGAACATTCAAAACCATGTTTTATGTATCAAGATCCAATTCTAGTTGAATCAAATTAAATAGATCCATCTGATTGAGCGATCAATATTTCATGTTTCGTTTATGTAGTTTTAGTCTCATATTTTGTTGGTGTTTGCTTCTTAAGTCAAATCCTAAGTCGCAGATTGTATGTAGAAAGTAGTCGCCGATTGTCATATGTTAACTCACACTATTTGAGAAAAGAAAACATTAAAATAAATTAAATATATGGTTGACGGTTTTGGTTGAAGATTCGTATTGTTTAACACGGGTCCCTTAAAACATATTCCGCGCCTCCTATTAGACGAACGTGTCTGTCTCCGGGTGTACATAAACCGGAACAGTATGTGTACTGCCGGAAATGGCTCACGCGCCCGAGTTATCATCAGGTAAAAAAGTTTTCTTGAGTATATGAAAAAAGATGAAGTTGATGAAATGGAGGAATTAGAGAGTACTCAACTCTAAATTTATGAAACTAGTTGACAAAAATTTATTTTTTCTCTCTTTTTCATCTCACTTGGAAAAAGAATCAAATGGTTCATATCACACGCATACTAAAAAGTAAAAACTACATATTTAATATTTTATTTAAAACATAATTCATGATATTTTATGTCAACTTTATGAATCAAAATCAAAACTCACATTTGATTCATGACATTATTTATTAGACAAAACAAAACTTTATTTTAATTTATGTTATGGTTTTATGAGTCAAAAAATAAAACAACCATATGATTCATGCCAGCGGTCTAGTGATTGATTTTAATCCTTTAATTAATAATTCAACTAAACCATTTTATATGTGAACATGATGTTCGACATTTATCCCGATAGTATACAATAGTCATTAAAAGCTTGTGCTGTGAATTATCCTACATTGTCCGTCAGGATGTTTTCAATTTGGTTTCCATGAAATTAGCTCTCTATTGTATTGTTTTGGGCTAATAGTCGGGCAAAAGTTACATTTCTAGTAACTAAAAGACTCACATGTGATCATATAGAATTGAATCTTTTTAAGATTATAAAATATTGAAATAGTTCACATAGAGATTTATAGGCCCGCGTATGTCCTCTTACACATGATAAATCTATTAATAGCAAAGTTTTGAGAGGGTACCCGTTAGCACTTTTCATTACTCATAGCTAGTAACTTCCGGTTACTTACAATATTTGATATCATGAGATTTATTTTGTGAAATATATTCTAGTTGGCAAAAGTTTTAGTTTTGTAATATGGTCTCATGTGTAATTTGAGATATTTGTATCGCTTTCAGTCAAGTATTCAAAGTGATAACCGTTCAGTCGAATATATTTGAAATTTAGTAAATTTATGCATGATTTACTAGAATACAAGACATTATGTGTAATAATGTTGGTACACGTAGTTAAGGTAACACATGCTCTTCTTGAGCATTCAATAAAGTTACCATCACATTGAACAGTATCAGTAATTGTCTCTTCTTTAGCCAACTAATAAGAGTATTTTTTGTGTTTTAGGATAGTGTTAGTCGTGCAGCTATATGCCAAACATTCATCGCTGATGGTTATAATAACTCTACTAGAGTATTATGATATAAATTTGGCACCTGGTAGGTAAGATAACCATGCTCTTTTGGAGCATTCGATAGATTACAAATATTGTTATTTACTAGTTTTCAAGAAGTGATGTAAGAAAACGGTGGCGCAAGAAAGAACAACTGTCACCATTCTGCGGCTTGTCAAAAAGCGTCGTTAAAAGAAGAGCCAAAAGATATGAAAAATGTGTAAAGTGTGGCAACTGTAGCCACGATGGAAGGTGTAGCAAGAATCAAACTTATTCCCAACATCAATATACACATCTGATCAAAATAGGTGATGTTAGGCTATAAGTCGAAAGAACCATACGGAAAGGCAGTAATGTGTACTACGTAGTGAGGGAAGAGTTGAGAAAGATAAGAGATCTCGGTCTTGGCAATCTGACTATAAAGGTGCCCTCAGATTAGTTATTCCCTCATGATCTGAGTATTGTAGAGGGACCAGCTAGTATTTTCCATTTTAAGCCATGAAGTCGTAGTTGTGTGTTCCACGTTAGCTACAGCCATTAAAACCCTTTTAATTGCTTAAAACCCAAAAAGATTTTCATTTTCGCCCTTTATTTTTCTTTTAGCCACATTACAACCCTTTTTAAAGTTCTCTTGATTCATGCATATTACTTGGTTAGTTGGTGGAGACTTGATTTGCATACAAGCTTGACCATTGCATAATTCAATAGCCAAGAATTGGTGAACTCATGTTGGGAACGGTACATCTTTATACATGGTCTCATTGTTAAATCACCTCCTTGTGAGCAAAGTCTAATCACCTTTTTAATAATAATAATTAAGCATTTAAGTTCGATTTCCTAAGCCAACTTGGAGATAGCATTCAAAGAGTTGAGGGTAACGTTGTCCCTGGCTGGGAATCATTACCATTTTATTATTAAAGATTATAATTTGTGAATCAAATATTGTGAGAATGAGGCTCCAGTGGTGTACCGTTCACATGTTTGTAGTAGTCATACCACCGTATTAGTCAACTTAACATTATCATATACCAAGCGGATTCGAAGCCCAAAGCATTACTCTTCGTGACCTGATCATTTCTGAGATATTTACTTTTATACTCTTTGCTATTCTGCTATTTATATTCTTGTTACACACATCACACACATTTTTACTTTTCTGTTATTTACATTACCATCATTTACTTTTCTGCTTCACAAGCACATAAAATCCACTCAATAATTAAATCGGCTAAACGGTAACAAAAGTTGAGTATTAGAACTCGACCGTGTCTATTGCTTCGATACTTGGTTCTTACCTAAACTATATTACGCTGCGATAGATACACTTGCCTATTGTGTGTGTTTTAAATTTGAGTATTTATCATTTTATAAATTTAAAACCTGATCTCGTGAAACCTTAATATCAAAATCTTTTTAACTTATCACGACACGCATCACGGGTAATGGAGAAGACTTCTTCGCACACCAAGGATGGTGGTCGTGTTGAAAAGTAATGACCACGATCACGTATACGAGAATGAACCGATGGCACCTAAGGACTAGGATGCATCAGTCAGGGGAGAGGAGTAAGTTGTGTTGAATTTTACTACACGGGATTCGAGGACGAATCCTCTTTTAAGGTGTCACACCCTCAAAATCCACTTACGGGGTTTTACCGCGAGGCATGTGACAAACCAGGATCTCAGTCATTAGTTACACGGAACGAATCTATATGAGTTTGATAAAAACGTTAATAATCAAAGTAAATGCGGAATGCGAAAGCGTAAAAGTTTAACAAAATCCATGTGCAAAACAAAGCGCCCAACTCATGCAGTTTGAAATAATAAAGTTTGTAAATAAAATAAGTTCAATGTTTGAAATTGATGGACTCCATGCGTGCCCTATGCTCGTGCTCATATACCTTAGCGACTTGAGAAAAACATGCTAAAAAGTGTCAACACAAAGGTTGGTGACTTCACTAAGTTGTAAGTAAATAATAGTTTGACGTTTGCCACATAATGTAAATAATGTATATCAATAGATAGCTAGTCTATGTCATGCTACTACAAGTGTTTCGAAACCGAAGCTGACTGTTTGTGTTTGTTTGCCTTCCGCCGTGTCTACCGAACAATGGCAAATGTCTAGGTCAATATTACACCCGTTCGACCTCCAGTCGTGTTAACGTGACTAACGCGGGTGGGGCTTGTCAAAACCCAGTAGTACTACTCAAATTACCTCGCTATGTTCCAATACTAACGGTTCGAGAATGTAAGGACTTATGTGGTATGTTTGCACTTTAGTAAGCAAGCGATAGTACAATAATACAAGATCCAAAAATGTTTGCGAGCATGTTTTCTCCCCCAAAAAGGAAAGTAAGTAAAAGAGAGGGGTAGTGAAACTCACCTTAGTATGCGTATGAAAGAAAGCTAAGTGAGAACTGTTGAACTTCTAACTGCCACCTAAAACCATAGGTCTATAAGTGTGTGTTCGTGTATGTTGACATGAACCCTTAGTATCCGAACAAGACCAATGTTTAAGTGTTTAGAAAAGATTTACAAGTTTGACTCAAGTTTAACCTGACAACCCGTTGGTGACCCGTTAGTGATTTAATGTTTGATTAGAATACTAACACATAGTACACAAGTAATCCAAGTTTCATGCAACACAACTCATAACTATCTTAGCATAGCAAGTTATGTCTACACATGCACGTTCATCAAAGTTCCTACCTTTATTAATGTATGAACACGAAGTTTGGTTTCTATATGTTAACCATTTATAACACGTTTGCATGACCAATAAGCTAATAACATAATTCTTGATTGCCCTAGATAATCATAGTACAAAACAAAAGCCTTGAACTTACCATGCAAATCATACTTCAATTAAAGTTCCCAAGTATAGTAAGTTATGATTATCATGCTTGTTTTGAGACATCTAACACGTTACAACATGTTATTATATCCTAACTAACACGTACCAATCATTAAACCATATCATACATGTATAATTAGCAAGCTATGCACACTTTAGACAATTAAAGTTTCCTCTTTTAGTAAGTTTGTAAAACCGTGCTAGGTATTAGAAATCTAGTTTCACAAGTCACTTATACATGAATCAAGTAGCATATAAACATCATCATATCATCCAAATCATGTCTAGTATGCAAGATAGAATTCCTAAAAAGTTTCCATTATAAATAAGTTATGATTTCTAGGCTTGTTTAACGAGATTCAAAGCATCAAACCAATTACATACAATCTATCTAATATGATTATAACCATAATAAGCATCAAACATCTCTAACATACAATCCTACACCATCACATAATCAAAAAGTTTAATCTTTTAACAAGTTACTAATCATGTGAAGATAGGGTTTTTCAAATAACCATAAAAACATCAAATAAATGCAAAACAATGATAAAGACACCATCTTTATTGTAAAAATTCATGTTTGGATGAACTAGGGTTTCAATCTAAAATTTTGGAATAAAAAAGTAACGTAATTGAACGAAACGACTTACGTAGGATTGTTAGAAACGCTTAGGGGAGTCCAAATACCCCCGGCATATCAGATAACAAAATAAATATGAAATTGCAAGATTGAAGCTCAAACGGATGGTGTTTGTGTGCTATGAAGTTTACGGCAATGGGAAGGGGGTTTGGGGTCACTTGCGACGGCTTGGGAGGAAAGAAAAGGAATTAGCGTTTTAAATTTTATAAAAATCCTTATATCCTAATTTGCATGGGTTTTAAATTAAGCATGTATAATCCATGGGTTATCTAGAGATCCGTGGTTTATTTAGAAACAATTAATATTAATATAATTAAATCCATCTACTATTATTTTTATAAAAACTCCAAAACTATAAATATAACTAATAAAGTTAATATCCGATAATTCTACGCGATATCACGAAAGTTTACATAATTCACAGATAAATCACTAAACATATAAATTCACATAATTTATATTAAAATAATTGTTCGCAATTATTTTTATTAGTTTACTAATGTTACGGGTTCGACTCGTGTGTGCTCCGTTAATTCTACGTGTTTGTGCAAACTGACACATCTAACTAATCCTAGTTAAATGTAATGCAAGAGTGAATGTTCGAGATAACTGAGTTTGTATAAATAAACGTTTGAGATAACGATGTTTGTGTTAACGGAGTTAACCTGAAAATGTCAGATGTCACATCATCCCCTTGTTGAAAGAATTTTCGTCCCGAAAATTAAGCAAAGCCGCTAGTTGTCTGAAACAAAAAGTTTGGGTTGTCACATAAGGGGTAGACTTGTAACATCCCAAAAATCCCAAGTTAATGGTTAGGGTTAATAAGTAACCCGAGTCTCTTTTAAATAATGTGGTTGATGAGGATCGTCACGTAAAACTCTATTTAACTTAAATAGGAAGACCTAGATAGCCGTTTGATGTACGCTTTGAGATCGAAATGCATGAGATGGAAACACAGGGACCCGGATGTAAATCCTAATGGTTTAAATACCACATTAGCGCAAACCCTAGACCATAATCGGTCTAGAGGAATGCGACGGCAGTCAAGAGAAGCCGCAAGGAGAAACCGGCGACGAGGTGCTTGGACGAGAGAAACGGAGGCGGTGGCGCGGTGGCTTTCGACTGGGAGTCTATGAAACATGTTAAAGTAATCAAGTTTGCATTTTATTTGCTTTACGTTTTTAGTTCTTGTGGAGGTTTTGTTATGATTATCGGATATGGTTATCGGGGCGGCCGATGGTGGCCGTAGGTGTTGATGGTGAGGATGAACCACCACTGTCACGGTGGTTCTTAATGGCGTGCAGAGACACCACAGAGTGATGCTCGATAGTGTTGATGAGGGTGAGGTGCAACCGGTGACGGTGGCTGGTCATGGTGAAACCCGCGGCGTCAAAAGTAGGTGACAGTCGTTGGTGAGGATCGGCAAAGGAGGAGCCGACGGTGATGGAGGTTGTTGTTGTAAAGGCTCTCGGTGGTGGTGGTAGCCAACGAAGGGGACACGGTGGAGGCAAGGAGACGGCACGACGGTGTACGGTGATGGAGCATGGAGACGGTGTAGGTGATGTTAGCCGATTAGGGTTGGCACGATGGAGAATACGAAGACAACATGCATGGTGGTGCGAGGTGGAGGAGACGAAAGGGGTAACGGGAACCGGTTAGGGTTTTACCTAATTAGGGTTTTGCATGGCATGGTTACTGATGTCGTCTAGACGGTCTATATGAAACTATACTAAACCTAACCCAGACTCCTAAGTAATAAATGGAGTACCTATGAACTAAACCACACTGATAGGCAAGTGTACCTATCGAGTATAGCACAGCTTAATGGTAAACCAGATTATCAAACCCTAGAGACACTACTATAACTATACTAGACTCTGACTCGGACTAAAGATTGATTTGGTTGGGGGGTTGACTACACTAATAAATTAACTAAAGAATGCAGAAAACTATGAACGAATCAAGCTATCAAGAGGAAATACTAAGGAAATATCAGGAATAGGAAGAATACCACCTAGGTCGGAATCCTACTTGCAAAGCACAACTTCTACCGGTTGTGGAAACTAATATGGATCTGTTCTAAAGAAACAGCTCTAGACAGCCTAGTGGATCCCTAATCACTCTCAGGATGTTACCAACTAAGGAACCTAAAGGTGTAATAACTCACCAGATAGTGGATTACCTTTCGGTCTGTCTAACAATGATAATGTACCCGAAAGACATATCACCTTTCAGTCTCACTGTTCACAATACATTTGAAGAATGCTCAGGGTAATCTCAAGATAACAACTATGACTCAGAATAGCAAAAATCACTAGACACCTAAACCAACTTCCTCTCAGGAAGTTGACAGTCGGATTCCTAATGACGTAGACTGAACGACTATCTCTCACTTCTTGGGTATTGAGATAGTTTGAACACTCAGATCTAAAGACTCTCAATCACAACTCCTATGGCTACTATTTCTAGCAAACCATACAAACAATCACAAACCCTAAAGTCGATGATATAGATACGCTAATCAAACTGGAAGACATCCACAATCAACATACGGAGTTATCATTAATCACACATCATATTCAAGCATGCGATATTCATCATATGTAATATCAAAAGATCGTTTACAAAATCATAAAACCATTATTAGAATCCAAAACCGATAAAAATCATAACTTTAACACATATTCATCATTAAGACCTAGGCAGTACTAGAGTTTTAGCCTAGGATCATATTCAAAACAACCATAACAAAAGTAATAAACATCATCATAGTATCAAACGCAGAAATCAAACCCAAAGTTTCGAACTTTAGAACCGAATAAGTTAAACTACACAAACCCGGAATCCAAAGTCTTGATCTTTGCCCTTTAATCACCTTCCTATTCTCCAAAAGCACCTCTCCAGACGGCTGGTAATCGAACTTTTTGAATTAGAATCCCATTAAAAGTCGATTTAGGGCTTTTTTGCGAATTAACGGGCCTTTCGCGTACCGCGAGAGGTTGGGTTGGGTTCCTCGCGTACCGCGAGGAACAAATTAGTCGGGCGCGTTTCTGTAAGTCCTAGCGTATCGCTAGGATTTACTTCTCCTCTCTCGCATACCGCGAGAGCTTGAAATTCCAACTTTTTTAATTTTATCTTTTGGGCTTCACTCTCGTGCTCGGTTTTCTTCAGATATTCACTTCTAATCATCACAAGCTCCTACAAATATACAATAGACTCAAATACAACTAAAAACGAATATAAAACTAACTAAAACAAATGAAAACGACAGGAATAAAGATGTGTGTTTTGCACTACATCATTTACGTGCATGCATGGAACCCGGTTCAAGTATTCGAGTTCTAAACGGGTCAAGAACGGTCCGAATCGTGTACCCGTTGAGCTAGGGTTCGATGGTTCAAACGATGAGTAGTTAAGACGAGATGTGGAGTTGATATATATACGTTATTCGGCCTACGGTTTAAACGTAATGTGATCATGTGACCACACATTTGACAGGTTCAGGTTTCGAGCGAGAGGATGGTTGTAGAGCAAGAATTTGATCTTCACAACTAGTGAGTTTATAATCCCCTATTTGTTGTTTTACTGTTTTGGGGCTATCGTACATACTTGTAAGTTTTAATTTATAATTAAATGTGTTACGACGCGTTAAGCTGGATCAATCTGTTAAAGATTAACTATGTTGTTTCATGCAACATTCCTAATCATGAAGATTTGATAAGGTAATTGAAGAGCACTGTCGAATTTCTGCCTAGGGTTGAGCCATCTTGCATCTTAGCCACTGTACATAATCAAGAAATCAGAATCATTGAAGATACAGTTCGAGAAGTGTTAAGAATTGATAAACAAATAAGGAACGAGATTAATGTTAACATGGGAGATATAAAAGCATGCTTCGATCGAATGGGATATGAAGGTGATTATAAGAAGAAACTGATTACCAAGACAATGCTATATAGGGAATGGAGATGCATTGCCCATATCATCATAGTTTGTATATCGAATAGGAAAGGAGGATTCGATCAACTGAATCAACACTGGGCGGGAGCTATGAAGTGTTTAGTATCGAATGAAGCTTTCAACTATTCATACCTCAACTACAGCTACATGATCGGCAATACCCAGAAGGACACTTTCTTGATGTGCCCGAGATTCATCCAAATGATATTGAATGCCAAACTCAAGAATCTTCCAACAATTGGTCCTCAAATGAAAATGACTCACATGGGAAAACGAATCTTTGCCAACATGAGGGAATGACACATTGGTTTCTCTGGCACATACACCTGATTATTTGATTATATGTACATTGCGGCACGTCTTACCGAGATAGATCTGGAAGAAAATGAAGGTAATCAAGGGGTACAAGCTGGACAAGGAAATGTTGATGCACATGAAGTGAATGTAAATGAACCAGAGGTGAATGTGGATGTTGGTAGGGTAAATGTAGAAAATGTTTGCACTTGAGAGGTAGAGGCTGAGATCATTGAGACTGAGATAAAGGCTTTGAATGAAAGGAGGAAAAAAAAAAGAGACGCTAGAGGCAAGCGCCGCCAGGGCCATGAATAAGGGAAGAATCGGGAACTGGAGAAGCAGATCCTTCAAGGCCAAGATCGACTCGTGCCAGGTCTCCTCCACTTGCACAGTTCGGGTCAAGGCAACATCCGAGAGAAGTTCATTTGAGAAAGAAAATGATGGCCAGGAAAGGCAAAAGAATAGCCCTTGAATCAGAACATGACCGACCAAAAAAAAGAACAAAACATTCCCAGGAAGGATTGGATGATGACATTATGAACATGATGAGTGAGGCTGCGAAAAGAGAAATTAGTTACTTAAAAACTCAAGTCATGGCATTCAGAGAAAGAGAGGATTATATAGAGAGGGAAATTACTAAACTAAGAACAATGGTGTTAACTCAAAAGAAGGTGATCGAGGGCAAACAAATGGCTCTGGAACGGATGTTTGGGTTAATCACAAATCTTCAAACCAGGTTGAACGTGTCACAGGACGTCTCTTGGGATGACCTATTTGATTACATTGGATTTCATAGGCATGTTGGAGGTGAGGGTTTGCCAGGAAATCTAATGAAAATTTTCCCGTAGCTTCTGGTCTTTGACATCAAAAAGTAAATGAAAATGTCCAAGGTTCATCTGGTCCTAAAGATAAAGAACCTTTGGAAGTAGTGAATGAAGATATGGAAGAAGAAAAGGATGAGAAAGATGATGAAGCTGGTGGTGAAAAAGATGAACAGTCTAAGAAAAAGGACGACAATGATGAAGGAAGGGATGGTGGTAGTGGTGCTGCGTTGGATGGATCTGACATTAGCGATACTAAGGATGATGATGATGATGATGTTGATGATGATGACGATGTAGAGCCAGATCTGTTGTTCATGAAGGCAAAAGCGGAAATCCAATATGTGAAACCGCCGATGGGAAGATTGTTGAGGATGAAGACGTGTTAGAAGATACAGATAATCCCAAATCTAGTCTTGACACAATGGGATTGTTTAAAACCGGTAAATCCAGTCCATCAGCTGTATATCAGAACATTGCGGTGAAGGTGCTTGAAGAAACCATCCCAATCATTGGTTGGAAGTATGAACATTTAAAAGATTTATATGCCGTCAAAAGACGTGGCAACATTATTCAGTACTTCAATACCGCACACGACCTCTAGTCTCTCCCTAGGTGGGACATCAGAAAGTTGGCTACACTGAATCTCATCAACATGTCCAACAACTCAGCAGCCAATGACTTCCAAAACCTCATCAGAATACAATGCGAGCATGGCTTCACCACTTTTCAGCCTCAGAAGACGAGAAGGATAAGGTCAAAGAAAATGATCAAACCGATAACCGGAAAAAGAAAAGTCACAATCTACGTTAAGCCTACCGATGTTATACAAGAGTCAAGATACCTTTGCAGTTGCCAGTGATGCTCACCAACTTTCACAAGTGGCATTACAACAAACAGATGGTGAAGCGGCCATCTAGATCCACGATGTAGAAAGTATAAAGGTTTTTTACCCTATGGATATGTTTATGTTCGATACATCTGCTTTAAATGTTCACCATGCTCATCCGATCAAAATAGGTGCTGGAAATGCTACAAAATACGAGGGTACTCTATACATGAGGGTTGTTACAAGAGCGCTGAGAATGAGAGCCGAACAGATGACTATGAATAAAAGGCTTCTTGAATACTAAACGTTAGGTATGCAACAGCCACGAGGATATTGTTGAGGCTTAAAGATTATTGTGTACCAATGTACTGAAGAACAGAGCTGAAAAACGAAGTTTTTGAAGATTTTGGTCTACTAGTAGTGTCGCCGGAGTCTGTACAGGCGACACTAAATAGTGTCTTAAGCTTGCATGGCGACACTAGTCGTTTTCCCTATAGATAGTCGTGTTTCTTGTTCATTAGCGCTAGATATTTGAATTTCACACTTTTGTATATGTTTTGGGTCATTAAGGAGCTGTAATTAGATTAGCAGGAGCAAATTGTAATCATTTCAGTGCTATAATCAATAGATTTGTGGGTTTTATGGAGATTATGTGTTCTTTATCTTGTTCTTGAGTTTGCTTAGTATTTTTACACCATTGTGATTGGAATCTTTCAAAGCAATTGATTAAATTTTGATTTCTGGTATCATTTCAAAGATATTAGTACTGAGATCCATCGTATTGGGGCAATAATTGTCTTTAGAACCTTGCATTCCCTTGCAAAATGCCCAAGTTGTTTGAAGTTGTAGCACCGGAGTTTGGATTTGTCGAATCCAATTCTTTCACTCTTCATCAGCTTATTTCTCCTTGTCCTCTTGAGATACTTCTTTGCTCTCACGGTTAGCATAGCCATCTACCAATGTATGTTCATTTCTTCTAAATTATCCGTATCACTTAAGCTTTCTGCCTTTAGATTTCTAGCTACCAACGCTTCATAGCTTTGCAGAAAAGCACTGAACAACGTTATATGCTCAACATGAATCAATGGAGTAGATACACCTTGAATCTGGTGCACTTTGTGGAGTACCAACAAGACTTGTGGAGTGATGACTGGTGCAGCAAACACAGAGGAAGTACCAACAACCTTGGATATTAAGAAATTGGAGATATCAAAGTTGCATTGTGGGTGGGGAGGGGGGGGGGGTATGAACTAACTCCGGTTCCTGATCTTTACTTTGCATCTAGTTCAAATGATTCCAGACATCCAATCAAGTCATCCAAAGTCATTTCCTTTAAGTTATAAGTTACAAACGAATAAAATAATATCACTGTTTCTAAATTTTTCCGGTTCCCTTGAATCCACCCGGTCCGGTTTTCTACAGGCCACGTGGCAGTAACAGAGTAACCCTATGTGACCATCCGTTATTCTTCTCTCCGTCGCCAACACATAAAACTCTAAATATCCTCTGCGATAATCACTCCAATGGCGTCGACTGCTAGGGTTTTCAACGGCTGCAGAACTCTCTTCGCCGCCGCAAAGTCCGCCACTCCAAAATCCACGGCAACCGCCGCTACCACCACCGCCGCTTCAAAGAAGAAGAGTTCCATGAAGAAATCAGCGGAGAAAACAGTGAAGAAGCCTAAGCAGCCTTCTGCAGAGAAACCTGTTAAACCTATTGGCATTCTGAAACCGAGTCCGATTTCACCCGCCCTAGCTCACTTCCTCGGTGTCTCGGAGTCCGCTCGCACCGACGCCGTTAAGAAGATTTGGGAATACATCAAGTCCAATGAGCTTCAGGTGAGTTATTCATTAAATTTTTAGGTTATCATGTTCAATCGATCAATTAGCTTCATAAATTTGTCTATTTGTTTTTGCTATTGCCGGTTATGAAGATACATTTACATATCATTGCTAAACCCTAACATTTTGATTTTAGACTAGTAGATTAGAATCCAAAATATTTGTTTATAGGTTGTATTTTATTGCATTTTCATGTGTTGTATTGGTTGCTTCAAACATGTATTTGATTTGTGGCTTCATATCATTAGGCTTAAGATTGTGATCAAGAATTAAATAGAAATATTATATACAACCTGAACTGATTAGCTTGGTTTTAAAAAGTGTGAGCGAGGCGTTAACCATAAGGCTATGTGTAGGCGTGGAGAGTGGGGACGGGGTGGATGGCACATTGATGGGGGCGTTCAAACCCCCACCCCCCAAGGGCGTGAACAACAGGCGTATGTCGATCTCATGTAGGTGTATATGTGATAGTGAAACCATTACACATTTTAGTGGTTCTAGTTAGTGGCTTTACTTCCGCCTATGTGGTAGTTACATGGCGGTGTGTTTTTCACTTTTTAGTGAAACCATTACACATTGTCTTAAGTTGCATCTGTCTCATCCTTTTTACATATCGACCTTTTTTATCATGTAAACAATTCATAAACTCTTCATCCCTTTGGTTGTGTCTGCATATCACCCTGCTACAAACCCCGATCATGACTAATGTTGACCAATTTTAACTCAAATATTCATGGGGAGCCGCCTCAAGGCCTCGAGGCGTTTTTCTGATCGCCTTACGCCTTAAGCGCACCTTAGGCGCTGTTTTTAAAACCAAGCTGATTAGTACAATGGAGTTCACTATAAAAGGGACTAAAGGAGAAAGATTGATTGATTGCCATGGATGAAGGTTATGATCCCTTCCCTTGGGGACTAGATGAATTTGTTTTTTTAAAGTCTAAACCACTCATACATTTCATCCACACAAACATTGCATTTCTTGTATCCTTTTCGCTTTGAATAACAAAATATGGGGCTAATCAATAAGATAGTCACAAAGATTCTTGATCATGCTATCAATTTGTTTACATTTTAGCCAATGTATTTCATTGGGGTGGGTTTTTTAGAGTAAAATGAAAGATTCTTGATACGTTTACATGATTGTTTTTATTACAATCGCCTCCCCGCTTTCTTCCAGAATCCAACAAACAAGAAAGAGATAATCTGTGATGAGAAGCTTAAGACTATATTTGATGGGAAAGACAGAGTTGGATTTCTAGAGATTGCCAAGTTGCTTGCTCCTCATTTTGTGAAGACTGCTTGACTGTGTTGATGTAAGATGTCAATTTCTGATGACGGGTTCTGACATTTAGACTGTTGTTGATATTTTTGTTTTGATCTAGGAATGTGCTTTTTGATGTGGATGCTGGTTATTAAAAAAGTTGTAAGAAATGGAAACAAGCTTAATCCCCGTTAGTATTTTATGCAATTCGATACTCGTTTCTGCAGTTTGGGTGTTCGAAAGAAACACTTCTTGGTAAATGCGGTTGACTTGCTTCTGATAGTAGTTTGTAAACAATGTGCAGTTACACTGATGCTGCATGTCAGATGGTGGCATGTTTTATTTCAGTTTTAGTAGTTTAGTTGGGTTATATGTCAATGATGGCCATCTCTAGGCATGATTCATAAGACTCTTGCAAGCTCTCCTAATAATGGACAAATCATTATCTAGAACATCAGTTTTTAGATGATCAGCAACAAACCTGTGTAGTCTATTTTGTTCATACATTATTTTAGTTGGATTTCACTTTTCACATTAATATTCTATGTAATTTTTTATTCGGTGGGCCATCTTTTCTATCATTGGTCGTCCACCCACAAGGAAAAACCTAAGAATTTTTTTCATCTTGACTTCCACCCGCCCGGGCCATGGTAGTCAAAGGCGAGTGCTAGGCGCAGTCATACCGCCTTGTGTCCATTAAGGTACACTGGTCTGAACATGTCTGAAACAGGTAAGTGTGAAACAAGAGTGGTTTGGTACCAACCTAAACCAACTTAAATATGTGAAAAACCCTTTAAAAACGACATGTCTATACTGTGTGTCTTTCTTAACAAAGCATTTGCCTTTTAACTTTTAAATGCCTTTTAAGATAATCCTTGAGCCTTTGACTATTATGGCCCCATTGCGAGTAGACGTTTAATTTAATTTATTGTGTGCAATAAGTGTGAAATCTGGAGTGTTTTTAAATTGTATATCTTGTCTAGAAGTTGTAGAAAGACTCACTGGCGTACCCACCCTTTGTGGGTTGGGTCGCCCGACACGCATGAAAAAAAATTTTGTTTGTTATACATACGATATAATCCAGAGCGACCCCCATGAAACTTTGACACCTACTCCCATGAATTTTTTTTTAACCAAAACCACACCCAAAAAATTAATTTAAAACATTAAAATTTTACAAATATAAACTTATTAATAATTGTTATAAACTAATTGAACAAATATAAACCTTTTATAAATTATTTAGTTAATTGAACATACCCATTATTCCATTAATCGTTAATAAACAATTAAGTTCACTAGGACACTAGATCACTAACCATTTAACCTAGAGGTGCACAAATCGGTTTTTCTCAAGAACCGGTTCCGGTTCTTAACGGTTCCGGTTCTTACCAGTTCCGGTTCCAGGTCCGGTTCTTTCTTGAAAAACCGGAACCTATGTACCCGGTTCTGGTTCTTACCGGTTCCGGTAATTCAAGGCGGGTATTTCAAGAACCTATTTCTGGGTATTCGAAAAACTTAGTTAAACATATAAATACATTAATTAAACATATAAATAACTAACTTAAAAAGTCCAATAACATTAAAAACTTAAAATGTTACAAAATAGATAAATGTTTAAAACATAAACTCATAAAGCATAGATAAATTATATAAAAAAAACTAGATTGTCTTACCCGTTTGACTCATAAAACTTTTTTTTCACTTTTAGTTTTAAACAATTTAAGTTTTACCACTATTAAAATTTTAAGCATATGCGCGTCACGAATCTGTAAAACATAGATGGATTAGTGTCACAAGACACAGGGGTAGAGGTGCACAAATTGGGTATTCTCAAGAACCAGTTCCGGAACTGGTTCCGGTTCTAACCGGTTCCGGTTCTTACCTGTTCCGGTTCTACCGGTTCCGGCTCTTACCGGTTCCGGTTCCAGGTCTGGTTCTTGGTTGAAAATTCGGAACCTATATACCCGGTTCCGGTTTTTCAAGAACTGGTTCGGTTCCGGAAGAACCGGTTCCGGTTCCTTGGGCGGTTCCGGTTCCGGTTTTTTTGTTCACCTCTAATTTAACCCAATAACCATTTACTCTAAGCCCTTTTGTTTATTTCTAAACAATTAACCGGCCTTGTAAAATCTCCCCTGGCCTGTAAACGAACCGAACAAACACAAACGAGGCTTGTTCGTGTACGTTCAACGAACGAACACAAACACTTAAATGAACGGATTTCAACCCGGTAAAAAAATTTCAACTCAATATTTCGGTGACCTAACTCAATCCGGTGAAAGAAGTTCTACAACCCAACTCAATCCAGTAAAAAAAATTAATGACCCGACCTCACAAAAATCCCTTTTAATAAACATTCTAACACTGAAAATTTTCGACACCCATGAAAATATTTTCTGGGTCCGCCACTAGAAAGACTTAGCATCTTGATTTTAAGCTATATAATATAGTGTTTTTACTTCTGTTCTAAATCACAAGTCATCAAAGAAGTGCCAGAAGCCAAGTATGATGGTTCTTGTAAACTATAGTGTTTTCTAACAGCATCTCAAAAGAGAACCCATCATTCTGATGGTTCTACCAGATGTAGGCCTAATGCTTCTGTTGGTACAACCTTATGTTCTAACGGTTTTTGAGCTGCCGATACAAGCAGGGGCAGCCTGGTTGCCTACTCATGTCAAGAGTCTGTATGTGCACCATTTGTTCATTTCAAAACCGATATACTGAATATTACAGCTTCAATTTTCAGTGTACCTGGTGAACTTTATTAGATGTAAAACTAAAATTTCTGGTAAAAGATGGTGGATTTACAAATAGCCAATTTTATACGAAAAGAATATGCAAACTATAAGTATATACAAAAGTGGCTAGTTAAGAAGGTGGTGTACCCATTGCTCAACTATGGCGGGTGACCCATACCACGGTCTTGATTCATCATCTGAACCAACGGGTGAATGATACACCCCGTCAAAACTAACGTTTAACGCACCCTCAAGATGAGCCGATACTTCAGGGACTACTCCATCACCCCATACATCTGCCTGCCCACACACCTGTGGGAAACAGAATACTTGTTACACGTAAGGTAAACAAATGTGACTTCTACTTTGATCTCAAAGGGGATCTTGAAGGTTATTAATCAATTTCGACTCATTTTTCAATAAATGGATAAAGTCAAGTTATATTTTATCTTAAACCAGTCAAATGCGTAAAAAGATTTAATTAGAAAAGTTGGTTCAAATTAATCTGTTCAAAGTAGCTAAAATGCATAAAACCCTCCAAAATTTCTTTGTTCATAATGAATTATGACATAGTAGTTTTTGAAATCATACTTTAACACATTAAATTATTAACTTCAAAAAAGAAACATAAAGACAAAAGGTGTTCTGGGTCGACCCAACCCGTCTGATCCGCCCATCTCTAGTTTTACCATACAACTACCATTTCTGGATCAGAATTTGGATGAAAGCATTACCTGTTTGTATCCCTGACCAACAAAGCGGGTGCGAAATGTAGCACCAGTTGATATTAAAGTGCCTGACTCACTTGTAACAGGAACAGATTGCTCAATGGCAACTGGAGCAGTTGATGCAGGTTCCGAGTCACCAAAGAAACGACTACCCTGGATGTACCTGCAAGTAGCTCGAAATAGGAATATAAACTACTGAATATCTAAAATACCCTTAAATTATGGACAAGATCATCACCACAGAATAAAAACTATTGACATGTTTATGGTACAAAGTTACAAACAGATTATACTGATAACAAGCATAGTAGTCAATAAGCGCTCGCCTAGGCGAGGTCCAGCCATACCGCCTTGTGTCCATCACGGCGCTCAAGCGAGGATTCCGGCCAAAATTGTTTGAAACATCTAAAATTGTTTGAGACATCTAAAAATGGCATGGAACATGTCTGAACTAGCTTAAACCAGTCTAAAACAAGCCTAAAGCATGTCCCTAAAAATGGCATGTTATTCTGTGCGTCTTGCTTAAAAAAGGCCTCTTTTTGAGGCGCTTTGTGCCTAGGCTCACCCTTTACCCCTCGAGCCTTTGATATGATAGAAAGTAGAATATGCACATGTACGTGTCTCAATATACCTGCCTGCGATACAAACATATCTTGATTCTGGAGCATAAACAGCTTTCCTGCAGTTTTTCTCAACATAATCCAAAAGACCCCTTGTTTGATCAACAACTCCTGGCAACCCTTTTGGTGGTGGCCTAAAAATTGACATCAAAAGTGACAAAAAAACAGGGTTTGAAGCATCTATAATCTTGAAGTGAAGCAAAGTTTACAGCATTGGTAAATACATACTGAAGAGGTGATCCCAGAGTGAGAAGCAAGGCAATATTATTATTTGCCTCGGTGAACTCTTCCATATACACCCGAGCTAACCATCCTCCTGCAGAGTGTCCAATTATAGACAACGAACCACCTACTATAATCGACGTATAGCATTACATAGATTATCAACAATCTTGTTGGTGTAAGGATTCAGATTCAGATTCATACATCAGAATGTTAAAGATCACTTGAATCAAAGTTAGAGAAGATAAATTTTTAACCTTGAGATTGTTTCAAAGCTTCATTGACAGCCTCATCAACCCGGTTTAAATACCTGCCCACAGTACATTTAGCTTCAAGTGAAATCAATTCATTCAGGAAAAAACTATGTAAAATCAGATACCAATCTAGAACAGGGCGAGGTTGGAGGGTGCCTCGCCAGTAATTAGGGTCAACCAAACCAGCAGCATTCCTCAGCCAGTCGATTCTTGAAACTTTGGCCACCACAGTTGAAACACCATATCCTTGTAAAGTCAAAGCTAACTTCTGATAGTCACCTGTATTATTCCCCAACCCCTATAAAAAATCAAGACTAAATTAATACAAGT
The DNA here is from genome assembly GCA_023525975.1 of Smallanthus sonchifolius. Classification (NCBI taxonomy): domain Eukaryota; kingdom Viridiplantae; phylum Streptophyta; class Magnoliopsida; order Asterales; family Asteraceae; genus Smallanthus; species Smallanthus sonchifolius. The sequence goes on along the minus strand of CM042018.1, from coordinate 16,236,700 downwards.
AATAATTTTTTGAAAAACAGTTATATTATCATAGAACTATTCTGCTACTCAATCACATCAATTCATGGGTTCAAAGCTCTCAACTGAAGAAACAGGCCAAGTCAAAATTAGGGCTCAGATGAAGGAATTTGGGTCTGAAAGTAGGCAAACAGCCTATGGAAGTTTGTCATAACTTTCGGCCCATTACGTTGTACGCTGTTTTCATCGATGTTTTTGGGGGGCCGTAACTTAGATAGATTAAAAGTTATGCTCGTTTTATGTTGGACCTTTTTCTACCCCACTTGCCTTTATCAGATCCATATTAACCACACACATGGCTTAATGATTATGTTTGGCAATATGCATGTGGATGGCATTCAGTAATAACAAACTTGATGGAATATCATCACTACTTGCTAACAGTTAGTAATAACAGTAGGAAAATAGGTGATCTTAGCTTGAAACCTGTTAGCAAGGATCCCTGGCTAACAACTTCATATCAACTGTCACGTCAGATTTTCACTCATCCTTCAAAAACCCTTATTTCTTCTCCAATACCCCTAAATTTCCACATCATCACCTACTTTTACATTTACTTTCTATAAAGCAAATTACTTTTTTATAATAACCTATTTTTTTATATATCGTATTATTTAAAATAATAGAATATAACTTAGAATATAGTTATAGTAAAAATTTAAAAATCACATAAATTAAAATTAAAGGTTGCGTGACTTAAAAAATTAAAAACTACATAAATTTAAAATAATTTCCTACAAGCGGAGCATTATCTCGTATCGATTTCAACCACATTTACCGGGCGTGGTTTTAAAGTAACACCACAAACCGGTGGGAAGAAGTGAAGAACCCCGTATCAAAAGCTTGTATTTATAATGTTTTGAAATTAGCTGTTAAAATATAATTGTTAGAAACTAGCCCTTAAAAATTAAACAAAAAACATTTTTAATTTAAAATATTTAATTTAAAATAATCTAATTAAAAACATTTATATTTTAACATTTATAATTTTTAAGATTTTGGGCCCATCCCGTTTCGAGTTTACAACTCTTGGCTGGACAGGCCCGGGCTGATGGGCTTCATTGAGTCTTGTTGCAGGTCTTTTACCTTCTCGGGGCCTGCAGATGTGGGTTTGGCGACAAAACTAAAATGGTTAAAATATAAAATTAAGGTCTGGATTGCTGCAGATAAAGTCCAGAGATTGGGGCAGTATGATAGCATGAAGAAACAAGTACAATACCTAGAAACTGAAGCTGAAACCAGATCACATTCACAGCAAGAACTGGAGCAGAGGGTGGATATCAAAAGACGAATAGTGGAGATGGATTCTATGAGGCAGAAAGACTTAAAACAGAAGTCAAGATTGAAATGGGCTCTGGATGGTGATGAAAACTCGTCTTTTTTAAATCGGCTGTGAAAGAGTATTTTACTAATAAATTTACTGAACTCCTTCCTTCCAGGCCTTCTTTTAAATGTCATAACATGGCAAAACTGAGCCAACTTGATGCTGATTCTCTAACCTTTCTCCATGTTGGAAATCAAAGAAGCAATTTGGAATTGTGATGGGGATAAGGCTCCAGGTCCGGATGGGTTTAATTTCAACTTTCTCAAAAAATGTTGGCCATGGTTACAATATGATTTTCTCAAACTTTTTGAGGAATTCTATACTCGGGGGACCATCAGTCAGGGGATGCATATCATCTTTTATTGCATTGATTCAAAAGACTGTAGATCCAATTGCTTTGCCAGACTTCAGACTGGTGAGTCTCATTGGGTGCATAAATAAAGTCATCTCGAAGGTATTGGTTGGTCGCCTTAAAACGGTTATCCACAATCTGATTTCGGAGGAGCAAACGGTCTTCTTGTCAAATCGCAGTATTCTGGATGGCCCCTTGATCTTGAATGAGCTGATTGCTTGGTTAAAGAAATCTAAGAGGAAAGGTTTGATCTTCAAGATTGATATTAAAAAGGCTTTTGATTTACTGAGTTGGGGCTTTCTTGACTCAGTTTTAGAGCAGATGAATTTCCCAAACAGATGGAGACAGTGGATGAAAGCTATTCTGTCTTCAAACCGGGCATCGGCACTTGTAAATGGATCGCCAACTCATGAATTTCCGAGTTCTAGGGGGTTGAGGCAGGGAGATCCACTTTCTCCTCTCATGTTCATTCTATCAATGGAAGCTCTATCAGGGTTCATCAAAAAGGCATGCTCGAGTGATATATTTCAGGGCATTAAATGCAGAAGTGGGCTAACTTTATCACACTTTTTGTTCGCTGATGACGTTGTTTTCTTGGGGAACTGTTCCGAATCAAATGCATTGTCTTTGGCCCGTATCATGCGGTGTTTCTACTTGGTATCTGGGCTGAAGATAAACCTTGGCAAAAGCAATCTTTATGGGGTTGGGGTTTTGGATAGCGAATTGGAGCAGTTGGCCGCAATACTTCACTGCAAAGTGGGTAGTTTTCCATTCAAATACCTTGGTAATATGAACTTGGTGAAGAATTGGAAACCTATTGTTGACTCATTTAACAAACGGCTCTCGCTATGGAAAGCAAACCATCTCTTTTGGGAGTCGCATTACTATGGTCAAAGCAGTCCTAAATGCCCTTCCCACTTACTATTTCTCTCTTTATAAAGCACCCCTAAAGGTTATTGAGAAATTGGATGCAATTCGAAGGATTTTTTTATGGGGGGGAGTTCAGACAAACAAAAAATAAATTGGGTGGCATGGCAAAAAATGATGGCCCCAAAGCAAATGGGTGATAGTGGTATTGGCTCTCTTAGAGATTCTAATTTAGCCATGCTAGTCAAATGGTGGTGGAGATTCAAACAAGAAAAGAATGGGCTGTGGAGAAAAGTTATATGGGATATACATTTTAATTCAAGATCATGGAATGCAATTTCGGCTAAATTGTCCATTCCGGGTCCATGGAAGCAAGTTGCTAAGGTTGCTAATGAGCTCAAGAGGGTGGGTGTTGATCTTGATAAAGCCATAAAAGGGGTGATATGGAGTGGGTCGGATATTTTATTTTGGTTGGACTGTTGGATAGAATCTGAGCCATTATGCAACAGGTTTCCCTCTTTATTTAGGCTGGAAGTTTCTAAATTCTGCACTATTGCGGACCGGCTGAAGCATGATGAAAGCAGTGTTATGTGGTCCCCGTCCTGGTCCCGTCTTCCAAATTTTTCCGAGGAGTCTGAGTTGCTGGCCCTATCGGCTATATTGAATGCAGTAATCTTTCATTTCGGTCGGGATCGCTGGGTTTGGAATATGGATTCATCCGGGGAATTCTCGGCTAAAAGTGTAAAAGAGGGGATCATAATTATAAATCAGCCTCCACCGAATTTCAATTTCTATTGGAATAATTGGGCGCCATTGAAGGTTAATTTTCTCGCTTGGAGAGTTGAGTTGGATAGACTCCCAACAGTGGAAGCCTTGGCGTTCAGAAGAGTGCATCTCCAGAATTCTTGCTGTCCTTTTTGTGGTAATCATTTGGAGACGGTGGAACACCTTTTTGTATCCTGTAATCTGTCCCTCTCCATATGGGAAGAGATCTCCTCCTGGTGTAAAGTTCACTCGATATATGCCTTTGGGGTTAGAGACTTACTAAAATTGCACTCTTTCTCCCCTGGTTCAAAAAAGTGGAAAAAGGCTTTTAATTTGGTAATTTTAACAACCTTTTGGTGTATTTGGAAGGCTTGAAATGATGCTATATTCAACCAGGCTCAAGTCAACAAGATTAAAGTGGTGGAAGAAATAAAGATCATGGGATACCTTTGGTTCAAGGCACGTGCAAAGACTCCTCTTTTGCTATGGGAGAACTGGGTGAATTTTAACTTATTTTGATGTCTCTGTTATAAGTGGTGCCTTGTGGTTTGTATTTTCCTGGTGGATTCATGTATTTGGGTTTTCCTAGCTTTGGCTAGGCGTATATAAAAGTTTTGTTGGTCGTTAAAAAAAAACATTTATAATTTAAATTAAATTATGTAAAAAAACATTTTCAATTTTGATTTTCCCTATTTTATGGATGTTAAAAGATGCAACTAACCTACACTTCTCAATTTGGATACCAACTGCGAAAATGCTGTCGCTAAATGCCATCAGAATATACATCAGATCGTACGTCTAAAACTCAAAACCTATTCCTGATCACACAAATAAAATGAAATCACAATTACGATAGGTGATGGAGAACATACAGGCAGAATGACCGCAGGACGATAGGTGACCGGAGAAGATGATAATGAAGTAGAAGAATAATCCGGCTGAGCGACGACGGAGCAAGAGCAGGAGAACCGCCGTGAAGTGGGGAGTTGTAGCGGTAGCAATGGCAAGGGTTTGAAAGACGGAGCCAAGGCCATATCTTTCCCCTCTCCTGTTATGTGGTTACGTAGTGTGCACCACGGCAGTTGATTATACCTTTTTTAAGAACTTGCACTTACACCCCCTTCACATTACTCATTGTTAACTTTTAACCACCACAAAATTTACTCATGTCGTGTTTCCACTATTAATTGGTTTTTTAGTAAATGTATATATAACCGGTGAAAATAAGCCATTCATGGCTCGGATGAATTGCATATATCCCCTCTAAATTTGTAAAATTGTATATTTCCCTAAAACACAAGTTTTCAATGCATAATATATAATGTTTTTAAAGCATGATTTGAGTAAATATGTAATTTTGTAAGTTTAGAGAGGGATATATGCAATTGCCCCTCAAACAAAATCTATATTGCAAAGCAGATAAAAATGAAACCCATTCAATGAGCGGCACACGGCGAACCAAGTCCCCAATATCATAGTCTATTAATCCATTTAAGTGATTTTTAAAAATAACCAAAAAAAGAAAATGATTCATTTGATTATGCATCGAAGGTTGGCTGGGTAATCTGGTGCTCGGTATTCCTGGCATGGTGGCTGAGTCAGTTGCGAGTTAGGTTTTGGAGCATTCACATTGAGAGCCGTCCTTACGGTATGTGCAGTTATCATGGCTTGATTGCCCTTTGCATGTCTCTTCTAGGATCAACTTAGAGCGTTCATCATAAAAATCTTGTAGAGGGGATGTTTGTGGTAGCATTGCAATCCCCTCGTATTGTTCGTTGTGGCCCGAAATTATTTGTAAAACTAACCTTTGGTAGGTGACCAGGGCACCAACATTTGAGCATGGAAGTCTTGTTATCCTGAAAAATATACGCCAAACCAATCCATGCCTAACAAGTCGTTGTGTCCGGTTTAAAGATGGTGTGAAGCAAGTCGTTAGAGATTGTGTCATATATCCATTAAAGGACAATGGCATCAATCCTATCCCAAGAGTCATCAGGTTGAACAGTCTTGCCTTCATCGGCCTCTTTAGAAGAGGAGGCGACCTTGGTAGGTTTGGCAAAGAGATGATCGAACACAAGAAACTCCTTGCAATGTATTCACCTAAAGGATATGATTTTGAAGCATTTTTTTAGAAGAATGGCAAAAGATGGATTCAAAAGTTATAAGAGTAATCTAAATGTTCCACAAAGAAGAATGTCAAGATTTGCATATTCTGTTGAGAATGCAGTTGCAAGAGAAAGAGTGAGGAATCAAGCACCAACTGTTGTACTACCTCGATATAATGAAAGAAACTCTCATAATTCAGTATTACTACAACCATTCATAAAGGCTTATGTGGATCCTGAGAGTACAGAACTTGTGGTTGAGAGAGGAGCAAATTTGGAACCAATGAGAATGTATGAATTGGTTCAGATGAAATGTCTTACTGATGAAGACATTCTCGCTCTGGCCTTTATGAATATTCACTGTAAACCCAAGTTTGAAGGTGGTGCTAAAGAATACATGACTCTTATAAAGAAACTTGAAAATATTGTAAGAGGTATTCTAGATCATCAGCCTATGGGGAGATTGTAGAGTCAAATACTAAAAGCTGATGTTCACAAAATTTTATACCCCGGAACAGTCCAAGTTATACACAGCAAGAACAAACCTACTTATGAGGGAGAGTTACTCAGGGGACAAAACCCCATATTTATTTCTTATTTTATCAGAGTATTATATTGCGAAAAACGCTCCCAGTTTAACAAAACCTTGCCATTAAATGGCTAAGGTAACTTTTTATTATAATATTGTTTTACATAAGATGATATAATTACATCATACTACATAGGGATTCTTCGATTCCGATCGCTCCGTCCTTAGTAAGCTTTATTCCACGTGCCTCTTTCCTGAAGTGTTTGAAAAACATTATTGAATTAGCTTACGCTAAGTAAGTACACTGCATCGTTCATTTTATTATGAACCCTTTAGGTTCTTATTATTGTTCAAGTTTTCCAGGCTCTCGGCGCCCCCGTGACCATCTCCAGACGTACCTCTGGTCACGTCATTCGTATATTTTATGGGTGTGCTAACCCCCTCGCGACCATCTTCGGACGTACCTCCGGTCCGAGTTTTGGCAAGGTTCTTATACTCGTCAGTATAGACCCCTTGTATTTGTCACGAAAACTCATTCATTCCTCAGCCCCGTAGGCTTGGAATTTTTTCCTCAGCCCCGTAGGCTTGGAAATCCTTTAGTTCTCTTCTTTATTATTAAGATCCACCTTACAGGTCGGGTATCTCTTTTATTTGGGACCTTGAGTATCTTAGACTCACGGCCTCCCAAATGTATCAAGCATTTGTTTTCATTTCATGTATATGCTTGATTTATTTCTCAATCAGTCCTCACCTTAAAGATTCATAACGGTTTCTCCACGATGCACTAAAACAATTTATATATAGGAAGTACCAGCGGCGTATCCACCACCCTTTTAACACTTCGTGAGTACTCTGTTATTCTATTTTAGGGCTTAGACTCGTTCCATCATACTCATTCATCTTTTGCACGTATCATCATGCATTCACGTATTCATATTCATCATACATCACATATTCATGTATTCATCTTTGTCACGTATTAATACTCGTCATATATTGTAAACTGGGGTGATTATCCTTCGAGAGTAGTACCTCCAACAGAGATGTTCTCAGAAAAGAGTGACGAGTCTACGAGAGATTTATACACCACTCTTTCCTTAGACAGAACATTCTGTTTGTCAGATAACTACATACCGGTCGAAAGTTCTCCCGTACGTTTACTATATTTTTATTACCGTATTTTAGTCTATACCCCTAAACATTCATAATGGTTTCACCACGAAGCACCAAGAGATTTATATATAAGAAGTACCAGCGGCGTATCCACCACCCTTGGATACGTCGTGGCTACTCCATTATTCTCGTTTAGTGTTTAGACTATCCCTTCATTACCCCGTACCCTTGTCATATACATATCACATAATACATATCATTTAAGCACGTAATTCACATAATCGTGTCTAGGGTACGGGTCCAGTGTACTTACTTTATCCTCGGGTAGTTCCTAAGTTCGTTCCTCATCTAAATGTTTCTCTGAACTCGAACCGTACTCGCAGCGTACTGCACTCGCACTCATACGCGTCGCACCGTGTCTTCTAATCCTTCTCAGAGTGTGTGTGTGTGTGTGTGTTGTGGTGGTTAGTGTGTGTTGTTACTCATTTGAACGGCTCCAACAATTTATTTATAGGCTATTTGGGGGTCCATATCGGACCGACGTGACATACCAAGTCAGTCCGACTTCGGTTGAAGTCGATGGCACGCGTCAAAATCTCCTGTTTTGCTTCAGGAACACATATCGGACCGGCGTGTAAAGCATATCGGTCCGACATCAACATATCGGACCGACGTGTAAATCATATCGGTCCAACTTGGAGCTGAGTCATCAAAACACGCGTCACAGCCTCCTGAATTGCTTCGGGAACACATGTCGGACCGTTATGGCTTAGGATATCGGTCTGACATACCTCATATTCAGATTCTCATCGTCGAAATTGTGATGCCCGACAAATTCAGGTTAATATCCATACCCGACTATTACTTGAATTCATATGATTACACTTGAATCATACTTAATTATAGAGTAATTAAGTATATATTTCATATAGCAAGTCCATTCGTTTCATTTCATTTCATTTCATGCATCAGTAATCGGGCTGTCACACGAACGTTAATAAATATTAGAAATAATATTTAGACATATAATTGGTGTGTAAAAATTATATGTAATACTGTGATTTAATATTTCATGCTTATGTGAATTTTTCCAGAATTTTTAGAGCAACTTTTATTTTAACGCTTTTTAAGCGGATACGCGATATGTGCCAACAACACTAAATTAGATTTTATAAAAATGATGGGTTTATTACTTGGGCTAAATAATTCAGCAAATTAATATTAGTAATCCATATTAGGAGCCCATTTTAAATAAAAAGCCTCAAAAGAGTCTTAAAGTCTAAAACTCATTTCATTAAAACTCCTAAACACTCCCACACTCCCTCAGTTTTACCCTAATCAAATTTGCAAACCCTAGCCCCCCTCCCTTAATCTCGGCCGCCACCCTCTCTCCCACCTCCACCCTCTCTCAATCTTGTTTCATCCATTTCAAGGCTTTCCAAGGTGTTTCAAGGTGATTCAAGAAGGATTCAAGCTTGTTCAAGGCAATATCTTCATCATATCTAAGTTTTGTAAGAATCTATCCACTCTTTCTTCTTCATTTTCGGCCAAACATAGTACACCATCCATCCAAACGGGTCTTTATGTTACAAGTGTCTAAATACATGTTTTTATCAAAGGTTTTCCATTATAAAAAGTTGTTGACACATATTTGCACTTTTTATGGTTTGAAATGCTTGTTTTATGCTATGTATTGCTCGTTGCTATTTATAGAAACTTTATTGTTTGAGATTTTGCATAAATGAGTGTATGATATGTTTAAGAGTTTAAATGATGCTTATATTAGTAGCATGAATAGGAAATATGATTTTTTTGGTTGAAATGTTGTTTTACACTAGGTTATGGTCGACTTACTATATAAGAAAACTTTATTTTGTCATACTTTGTGTTATGGTGTTTTAATGGATGAAAGCATGCTAATATGGTTCTATAATATCTATTAAAGGATTAGAAAGAGTTATTGAATGTTGCACATGTGTAGAAGGTCGTTGGGACCACTTTCCTAAAAAGGAAACTTTAATTGAACATATTTTGTATGTGTAGGTTATAAATGTTTAAAATTGATTAAATGGCTTTATTACTATATGAATAGAATACTTATGCAAGAATATGTAATTTGGAATTGTATTATGACATGTTTTGGAGAACCTTTACTAAATAAGGAAACTTTGTTAGTTTGTGAACTTCATCCTTGCTTGAAATAGAAAGTGTATGTGTAGAATCATGTTATGGTATGTTACTAGTATTGTTTCATGTATCATTTGTTTAGTTGAACCATGACACCTAAGGTGCACTAAAACCCTAATTGTATAAAAAGGGAAACTTTGCTATGTTAAGAACTATAGTATAGAAATGACATGTTATGTTACTCGTTCAAATGGATTGAAATAAAGTTAATAGATTATTAATATAATGACAAAACTTATGTGTATAAATGGTTGACATGTATGAAATATGCCATGAGGATGTACAAATGCCATGTTACTTGTCACATGTTAATTATTTATGCAACTACTTAAGGCATGTGTGTTATGTCACCAAGTATGACTCATGTGTTACTTAGATATTACTTGTATGTTACTTATGTGTTACATATGTATTACTTAAATGTACTTATGTGTTATATATGTGTTACTTACATGTTACTTATGTGCTATTTGTGCATGACTTCACCATGAGTCAACATTGGTCAACACTAGTCAACATTAGTCAACATTGGTCAACATTGGCCAACATTGGTCAACATTGGTCAACATTAGTCAACATTGGTCAACATTAGTCAAACTTGGTCAACTTTAGTCAAACTTGGTCAACTTTAGTCAAACTTGGTCAACCCTCGGTCAACTTTGGTCAAACCTTTTCAAAACGTCAATGTAACTTTTCAACGTTGAGTCGTTTGGATTAATATGGTTACATAAACCATGTTTACTTTCACAGACCTTATAGCCTTACTATTCCTAGGGCTCGGTTAGGTCGGTTATCCAGATTTGCTAGATTTCTCTTGTTGCTTCATTCCTCATTCACCGCATTACCAGGTGAGTTTTCACGGCCCCATTTTACTTACTTTTCCAATTGGGGGAGATACATGCTAAATCATTTTCTTACTTAGTCGTATGACGATTACTTTGATTTCACTTTAATATATATAAGTGGGTGCATTTCTCGCACATCAAGTCCTCTCATATTCGAACCGTTAATTATTACACAAAGCGAGGTGATTCATGAATAGTACTATTGGGTTTAACAACCTCCACCCGGGTTAGTCGCGCTAACTTTGACTGGGAGTCGAACGGGTGCATAATTGACCTGATCCATTGCGTGCTGGGCACGTAAGAGGCAAAATGCTAGTTTCTGCATTCCTTCGTTGAGCTTCAGTTTCGGTGTTGCTTATATAATTAATGTTTATTGTCTGATCAACAATCGAATCACTAGTATACATGCACTGTTACACTGTTTTCTTTACCATTTTTGTTATTTAAACCTGTGAACTTACCAACCCTGTGTTGACACTTTAAGCATGTTTATCTCAGGTCGCTAAGCATTCATGCACGGATTAGGATTGCACTTCAAGAGTCTCACAGCATGTTTTCATTTAGAAGCTTAGGTTTATGGGAACCTAATTTGTTATGCTTCTGTATTTTGCTACATTACTTTTGCTTCCGCACTTTACATTCCGCATTTTCAAACTCTGTATTACTATTTAATTTTGTATGATGTTCAAATGGAATGTCTTTTCGAAAACCATTTAGAGGTCGTTCGAAATGACCGGGACTAATGATCCTTGACAAACAACTCGCGGGTAACCCGCTGTGGAATTTCAGGGTGTGACAGAAATACCCCATTTTCATATATTATGGCTCCCGTAACTCTTTTCTAGCTCGGGATATGCCTATATGAAGTTTTGGGCTATTTTTGGGCGAATAGTCTTCCCGTTTCGCACCCGGTTAAGTTCTTAGGTCACGTTTCTCAACCGGAATTCATTCTAACTTAATATTTTTCAATCCCATCTCCCTCGTTAAGATTTTGGTATCACGTTTCATTACTGATACCATTCGTAGCTTTACGTTTGACGTCCCGTTGACCGTTTACCGTTGGATTTTTGGGATGTTACAATTCTCTCCCCCTTAAATTAGGTTTCGTCCCCGAAACCTGTCAATCTTGATATAATTGAGGATAATTCTTCCTCATTTCTTCTTCATTTTCCCAAGTCATCTCCGACCCTTTTCTGTGCTTCCACTGTACTAATATTTGCTTGATTATTTTGTGGCGTAACTGCTTTTCTTTTGTGTCTAGAATCTTGATAGGTTCTTCAACATAAGTTAGTTTATCATCAACTTCTATCTCTTCCAAAGGGATATGAGCAGTTTCGTCCTCCAAAACACTTTCTTAAATAAGATACATGAAACGTGTTGTGTATCTTATTCAATTCTTTAGGTAGCTCTTACTGATAAGCTACTTCTCTGACTCTTTTGATGATTTTGAAAGGACCAATGAATAGTGGACTTAGCTTTCCACATTTCTTGAATCAGATTAGACCTTTCCAAGGAGATACTTTCAACAAGACATAATCTCCTTCTTGGAATTCTATTGGTCTACGTCTATTGCATGCGTATGAATTTTCTCTATCTTGTGCAGCTTTCAAACGTGCCTTGATTAAGTCAAACTTTTCTGACGTCGCTTGAACTATTTCTTTGCTGCCCAACTCTTTCTGACCAATTTCTCTCCAACATACAGGAGTCCTACATCTCCTACCATATAGCATCTCATATGGTGGCATACTAATACTGGAATAGTAGCTATTATTGTATGAGAATTCTGCTAATGGCATATGGTTATCCCAACTTCCACCAAATTCAATTATACAAGCACACAACATATCTTCAAGAGTTTGTATTGTCCTCTCACTTTGACCGTCAGTTTGAGGATGATATGTTGTGTTGATTAATAACCTAGTTCCCATCTCTTCATGAAACTTTTTCCAGAATCGTGAAGTGAAACGAGTATCTCAGTAAAAAAAAATCGAGACTGGCACTCCATGTCTGGAAACAATCTCTTTGATGAACAGATCAGCTAACTTTTCTAAAGAGTATGTTTCACGTATTGCTAGAAAATGAGCACTCTTAGTTAACCGATCTACAACCACCCAAATGATATCATAACATCTAGTTATTTTGGGTAGCTTGGTTATGAAGTTAATAGTCAGATGTTCCTACTTCCATTTTGAGATTTCTAATGGTTGTAACCTTCTGTATGGTTTCTGATGCTCTGCTTTAACTTGTAATCAAGTTAAGCATTTAGCTACATAGCATTTAGCTACATATTTCATGATATCAAATTTCATTCCGGGCCACCAATAATCTTTGCGCAGATCTTGATATATTTTTGTAGTACCCGGATGAATAAAATATCGTGATTTATGAGCTTCATCGAGAATCTTAAATCTAAACTCACCTGATCGTGGTATCCACATACAACCAAATCGAGTCTATATATATATATATATATATATAAACTAATGGGATTTCCCCATGGTACGCTCCGGCAATGTTGTCAATAGCGGTTCGATCTAATATGGTACCGGTATAGAGCCGACGCACGCTATAGCCAGCGAAAAAGAGAACCTAAAAGATAAAGTCGTTACATGGCCAAAAGGATATCAACACGTGGTTTACATCGATCAAAAACCAAAAAAAAAATACTGGTATTCATTAAAAAAAAGCTAACTGAAACGTTGATAAAAAAACACGTGGAAACGACATAAAAGTTGTAAGAGGAAAAAAAAACAAAACGAAACCTTAAAACAGTTTTGACGGCTTGTACGTTCGTATGATTCGATAACTTGTACATTATAACGAAAACTCCATTTCAAATGAAAACTATATTGAAACATAGATAAAAAAACATCGCAATAACACATTCGAAGTTTTATAAAATATCAAATTTAAAAATTACCAGAAAAATAAAATATAACCTAAACTAGTTATAAAAGTTCAAATATTAAAATTTTAAAATTAATAAAAAAAAAACGTTTACACCACATAGACATAAATTAATCATATTAATCAGATGGGGTACTAAATGTATGTACATGTAATCCGAACATATTTCCAACATTTTTTTGCTCTTACATAACCGGACTCAGCAGGAAAGACACGTGGCGTATTCAAGTACACGTGTCGCTACACGACGTGTCCACTACACGTCTATATATACTCTCTATGTATATTCAGTGATCGTGTACTTCTCATATATCTCTCATAATTTCAACTTCAAACGGTAACCACTTACACAAATATCTTCAATTGTGTTTGCAGGTAATTCATATAACTCTTTCTAATTTGAAATGGGATGTACAGTAACCCAATTTCATTGGTTACTTTGGCGGCGGCACTTTAATTTTTTTTTGATTTAAAACTCTTTTTGTTTTTATTTAGTTGCATTGATCTTTAATAACATCAAGATATTTTTGATGCTCTTCAACTCTGACGTCAAATGGGTCCGGTTAAAACAACATATTGATCGGAGTTGGACGAAGCACACTCATGTGATGGGAGGTGCGACGTCACAACATTCAATGTTCGCCGTTTAAAAAAAAAATAAAAACAAGGTCCTTTGGTGTAATGGTTAAACTCTCAATTTCGCCATCTTAAATACTCGGGTTCAAATCCCGGTTTCCCCCTAAATCCAGAGGCGGAACATACTTAGGGCCCGGGGGGGCGTCGCCCCCCGATTTTTTGCTCAGAAGTGTTAATATATACGTATTCGGCCTATTTCTCTCTTAGTAGTGTTAATATATACGTATTCGGCCGATTTCTCGCTTAGTAGTGTTAAATTTATACGTATTCGGCCGAAAATTTTATAGTTCCGGCCCCCTGGTAGGAAAAAAAAATCCGGGCCCCCTACCTAAAGGTTCAAGTTCCGCCACTGCCTAAATCCCCCATATGTCAATCATTTTTCCGTGTTTGTTTTTCGTTTCTTTTTCTTTGTTTTTTTCCTTTTTAAAACTTTAGTTTTATGTTTGCTTTTATTAATGTTATTTAAAATCGAGTATTTTTTTATCGTATAGATAGCGAACGACGTTACCGTTGCGGTACCATTACAGACCCAACCGCTTTTGAACGAACAATATCGTTGCCGCTATATTGGTTTTATCGTAACCAGTATCGTTGTTCGCTTTAATGAGCTTCGACGACCCTAACCGATAACGACCAAACTCCTTACACGAAATGCTAGGAGAAAACAACCACGTTCTCGCCGCGAAGCGCGCAATCCAAATACTAGTTATAAGTAATATCAATCAGAAGTGTCGGTGAGATTAAAAGTTGCTCAAAATCACCCCTCCAACTTTTATAGAATGGCAGAAGTAACCCTTAACTTTGTAAAATGTTTTTTCACCCCTCTCAAGTTTATATAGAATGACAGAAGTAACCCTTAACTTTATAAAATGTTTTTTTCACCCCTCTCAAGTTTATAAAGTTTAGAGTTTACCACTGTAATATATATTATCTGCTTTTTCTTTAATAACTTTTGTTCTTTATTTTTTTATAAAAACTAATTTGTTATTATGTTTAATTATTTTTTCCCTTGGCGTTTCGATATAAATTTTGTAAAAAACGGAGTTGAATTCAAAATATGGTATTTTTAGGTGTCGTCGGTTATATCGACTGACATTAACGTCTTGTTACCTAGAAAATGAGACCGACACCAACTGAATAACATCGGTGCCGTTATAACTCTCTCTGTTACTAATCTTTTTAACGAGTTTGTCGTTTCAATGTTAAGTCATGTTTACGTTGCAACGTTAGTTTTATACATTCTTTTTGTGATTAGTCACGTTAATATCACCACCTCAACCGTTTAGCGTCCGTCTCCCGCCGCATAACGCAGGCCTAAGTTTCTCGTTAATACTAAATTAACAAAGGAACATGGGAGGAGGGAAAGATCATAACAAGGATGGCAAAGGGCTTTTCTCTAATATAGCTGAGCATGCTGCTGCTGGATATGCACACAACCATCAACACCATGGTGGAGAGTACCCCCACAACAAGGGTACCCCCCACAAGGGTATCCCTCATCTGACTATCCTGCTTCCACAGCTCCACATGGTTCAGAAGGTATGTTGTTTTCATAAATAACTTGTAAAGAAAACTTTTTTTCTAATTAAAGTATTTTATGTTTCTTTTAATGGTGAAAGATGCATGTTTTTTCTTTTCTTTTTGATTTTTTTAGAAAATCACCAATGTCTCACAACTATAGACATTTGACTTTCAAACCGCGGGTTAAATCCTAGCCGAGACAAAAAATCTCAAAAAGATATAACGGGTTCACGAAAACAGTCAAACAAACGAATACACATTTCTACATGTTAGAAACCGCTACGTTCACTACTAGAAAACATCGTTATTGCGACCGAAAACAACCGTATTTTCGGTAAACGGTTGCAATTGTTCACTACTAGAAAACTTTGTTATTGCGACCGAAAGTAACCGCAATTTCGGTAGAAAAACGGTTGCAATTGCCCCTGTTGCGACCATTTTACGACCGAAAAATGCGGTGGAAAAAATACACGACGCAATTGCCCAGTTGCAACCGAATTACAACCACTACTAAATTTGCAACGGATTTGCAACTAAAAATAAGCGGTCGCATGGTCACAAAAACCGACCGAATCTTGTTCGGTCAATAATTTTACGACTGTTATGCAATCGGTCCCAGATGTGCAATCGTAATTGCCCAGTTTTCTAGCAGTAATTGCCCCGTTTTCTAGTAGTGGTTCCGCTTAGCCTGTGTATTGAAAATTCAGAAGTTTATTTTAGTGATTTTAGTAATTTAAACCAGATATTTGACTTTCAAACCGTCGGCTAAGTCAACTAAATCATAGCCGGCACAATGAAAACAGCCAAACAACAAATCAATACACATATAAGTATATTTTTTTGGTGGTCATGATTGATGGGGTCAACCTATCTAGATTGGTGTGATTTCCTTTATTTATTTTTTGTCTTTTATTATGGTCTCCTCAATTTGGTGATCATCATCATTTTAATCCAACATTCATATGTTTGATCAGGACATGGTATGGGAGGTATGCTAGCTGGAGCTGCGGCCGCATATGGGGCCCATAAGCTATCATCCTCTCATGGCCATGGAACCCATAACTTGATTCCGAATGTGGGACACTACATTGGTGGTAAACATGGTAAGCATAGTGGTGGCAAGTTCAAGGCCGGTAAGCATGGTAAAGGTGGGATGTTTGGAAAGCACAAGGGCAAGTTCTCAGGGTTTAAGAAATGGAAGTAATTGTTGGCGGACCTAGGAATTCTTTTCATGGGGGTCGGAGATTTTTCAGGGTGGATTATAATAGTTCAATATTTTTTTCCGGTCTGGGTCGGGTCGGGTCGGGTCGGGTCACATAATAAAACGATAAAAAAAATAAAATTATAAATAAATAATAATACGATGTTCGTCATTATAAATGCATATTCAAAACACAATATCCCTATGATTGTTCTCTACGGGTTTTCATTTTTTAAAATCTTCACACTTTTTTTGTGCATTGTTGTGCCCGCTATTTACACCCTCCACATGACGGACCAATCTATTTTTTTATTCCAACAATTAAAGTTATCAGTAATAAACGCATTTTTGTGATTCCAAAATAGGTTCTTAAACAAGTAGCAATACAAACAAAATACTCGATCGGCTTTAATATTATACTCTAACCAGTTTGCATAAGTTTCAAACCAATCACTATTAAAACGTCTTGCCTCGTGACCAACCATTATTTTTTTTGGAAAATCATGACTTTTTTGTTGACATGGTCCTTTAGTTAGGTAAGTACTTCTAATTTCGTCTCGTTGGTTAGGGTGATAAGATTAAATTGGAAGTTTGGAACACTAGGAAAATTTGAAAAACTTGATTAATATTGTGTAAATTTACCCATTTTTTCTAATATTTTTATTAGGTTTAAAATGGGTATTATGTTGGGTTTGTTTTTTATGGGTTTAAATTGTTTATTAGGCTTTTTTTAAATTGTTAGTTGGTTATTGGGTTAAAAACTTAAAGGTTTGGTTTAGTTATTTAAAAGATTTTATAGGTTATGAATTTATGGGCCAATCGTATTATTTATAAAATCTAAAATTAAATTTTTTTTCTTGGCGGTCAGCGTCAAAATTTTATGAAGGTCGGTCGAAAAGTTACCACATATATAACAAAAAGAAAAAATAATTTATCGGGGTCGGCCGACCCACCTTGGAAGAGGTAGGCCCGCCGTGTTGATGTATATGTTACTTATTTGATATGTTTTAACTAGGGGTGTTCAAAGTCGGATATCCGAAAATTCGGATATCCGAAATTTTCGGATAGTGGATTTCACTATCCGAATCCGAATCCGAAATTTCGGATATCCGAAAATTTGGATACGGATTCGGATAGTGAAACGGATATCCGAAAATATAAAAAAAATAAAAAATATATAAAAATAATATTTTTAAATTACAAAAACAATTAAAAACCTTAAAAAACATTAGAAAACATACATATAAAAATATATAAATATAATATATCGGGTTTTGATTCAAATTTTCTTATTTTTAAATAATAAAAACAATTAAAAAAAATATATAAATATAATATTTCGGATATTCGGATATCCGAACTATCCAAAATATCCGAAAATCACTATCCGAATCCGAAAATTCGGATATCCGAATTTCGGATATCCGAATTTTCGGATAATTCAGATTCGGATAATTCGGGTTCGGTTTCGGATTCGGATTTTTTTGAACCCCCTAGTTTTAACCTCCTAAAAACCAAGTAATTTTTGGGTTGTACTTTCCTGACGGATTAGTGTGGTTGGTTTAAGATATTATGATGATGATCAATAGTAACTTATGTATAGTTTTATCGATATCACAGGGGTTTAACTAAATGAGTTCGAGTTTTTTTTCATGCAAGTATATATAAATAACTAGTAGATGTAAACTCGCGTGTTGGTCGGAGGCGTTTATAATATTATATAAAATATGAAATCGTGACGTAAATCCGCGTGTTGCTGCGATGTTGCGGACATGTACATGGTCAAGTACGTAAAGCGAAGTGTATGAAACGTAGATTAAATAACACGTCGCGACGGTATATTATGAAATCAATACAAAGTTAGAATACATTTAAAACTATCTTGTCCTTTTAATATTTGATTATAAATGTTATATTTTAAATTATGATTAGAAGGTACTAAAATACTAGCATTTATCATGAAATGTGATCAGGGGTGTTCAACTTTCGGTTTCAAATTGTCACACCCCCGATATTCATTTACTTAATAAATAAATAAACAAATAAAGTTTGCAACGATTGGTTCATTACACGATAGCGGAAGCTATAATAGTGATTTTTAAGACTTGATTACATATACAATTACTAAAACTAAGTAATAATATGATCTAAGTTCTTCTAGATCAACGATAGACTTGAGACTGATATTCTATGTCCTTCCAGCTACTAGGAATTGTTCTGACATAGCTAGCCTATTCCAACCACGTCATGGCTAAGGGTTACATGAGAAACATACTTGAAAGTGTCAACACAAAGGTTGGTGAGTTTACAGAGTTTGTTATTTTAGTGCAGTTAGTTTTCCCTGAAAACATATACATGACTTAACCGTCATAAAAATAAGTAGTTTTCCCAGAAAACGTATACATGACCTAACCACCATAAAAATAAGTAGTTTTCCCTGAAAACGTATACATGACTTAACCGTCATAAAAATAAGTATTTTTCCCTGAAAACGTATACATGACTTAACCGTCATAAAATAAATAGGTTTCCCTAAAAACATGCATATGAATTCCTTGTAATTCCATTGTTCTCAAAACGTTCAAATGTATTTATAAATCCAACGTTCACTAAACGTTTAAATGAGTAACCAATGCATTGAACCATGGGCAATTAACCCTCCCATTACACCTTTAATAAATACCCAATGCATTGAACGGCCGTTAGACCCCATTTGTAAACTTGCAAGGAATACAAATAATATGTAATGCACGAGACCGTATCCAAACCTGACAATGAAAGCCCCTTCCTCGCTAAACCACGAGAATATGATGATATGCGGTCATTTGGTCATATGGACCCCTAGTTAGCGCGACTAACCATGACCGGGGTCGTCACCCCCAATAGTACTATTCACATAATCCCAGGCTAAGACCATAGCTAATGGTTACTAAATATGTTTGTTCCAGGGGACTTTACGAGCTCTATAATTGTTCCCTCAATGCACGCATAACGATTTGGTATTTGTTCATTCATTTATATATGAAATAGTTACAAGTATGCTTCCTCCCCAAAACATTTCAAAAACTTAGAAAAAGGGGACAGTAAAACTCACAAGGAGTTAAACCACAGTATCAATGCTTTTAAAACATAATTAGTTAAGTATGTTTCTCCCCAAATGTTTACAAAACAGTAAGAGTTAAAAGTGGGCCGTGAAACTCACCTTGTGTCCGATGAAATCCTAGCAAATATCAGTGTGCTAATAGTTCCTAACTATTCGTATCCTAATCATGCAAGGATACCTCATATGTTAAGACTACCCATCTTAAACGCAAGTTGTTAACCCGACTTAACGAATCCCGTTAAATATGTCTTTGTTTAGTAAAAACAATGTTTTCCATATGACGACTCGTTGGTGATTATTATTCCAGTCTAGACGTTTATCTATTTTCTGAGAAAATATTACGTTTTCATATTGGTGACTTGTTACGTGTACCAAATATAAATATTATTTTTGTAATACCTTATAATATTTTCATATTATATTCCACGTATAACCATATAATTATTTCTTACCAATAATTATAAAATCACAATTATCGTTCGAGTATATTCTACGCATGTCAATTATCCTACGTGCACATAGACCACGTTAACACGTCCACATGCAATTTCTTGTTCCGAACGACATTTACTAACTTTTTTACATTCAACATGCATTTATTTATACCAATATATGCATACAAATATTTCATCAATTCGACATATGCTTAAATATGTCTCACGATAACATGTGATCATTTATTTTTAACCGCTCCTATCCACATGTTTAATTAATTATCACGTAATAGTCCAAATAATTGCACGTAGGTTTCACACACATTGTTCATGAATAATAGCACGATATATATATATATATATATATATATATATATATATATATATATATATATGTTTCCATGACATCTATTATTCCGGTGTTCATCACAACACATGTTTATTTATTAGTTGAGTAAACTGCCATTTTCGTCCCTGTGGTTTGGTCAAAATTGCCACTTTCATCCAATAGTTTGTTTTTTTGTATCTGGGTCCTCGTGGTTTTAAAATATTGCCATTTTCATCCTTGTGGTTTTAAAATATTGCCACTTTCATCCAGTCAGCTAACACCGTCCGTTTTTCTCAGTTAAATGAGGGGTATTTCAGTCCTTTTACTTATTTGTTTTATTTTTTCATCTTTTTTACTCTCACTTTTTAATCATAGAAACAAGCGACGGAGGTGTTCCAGTGGTGCTCGTCAGAAACTGGTCAGAAAAAGAGGAAGAAGGCTAGCAGGTGGATGATTAAATTAGAGGTTAAATTGGGGATGATTAAAAAGTGAGAGTAAAAAAGATGAAAAAATAAAACAAATAAGTAAAAGGACTGAAATACCCCTCATTTAACTGAGAAAAACGGACGGTGTTAGCTGACTGGATGAAAGTGGCAATATTTTAAAACCACAAGGATGAAAATGGCAATATTTTAAAACCACGAGGACCCAGATACAAAAAAACAAACTATTGGATGAAAGTGGCAATTTTGACCAAACCACAGGGACGAAAATGACAGTTTACTCATATTAGTTTCACGTCTCGTGTATATAATAACCTAATAATTATCAAATCCTTTATCTCGTTCGACTTTGTAAAAATAATATATTTAAAACAATTTGATTCTTTTAAAAACGTCTTTCTTTTTCATAATCTATTATCTTTTATCAAGCATATTTCCAGGTTTTAAAACCTCTATTTTCCAATCAATTCCATGATGCACTAAAACCGTACCCCAACATATATATATATATATATATTTATATATATATATATATGTGTGTATATTTCCATATCTTTTCAAGTTAACAACTTAGAACCACACACATATGTATGTTATGACTTATATATATATATATATATATATCCATGCCTACACATAAGAATCTTTATGTTAACCAAATATCTTTACTCACATAATTATTATATAAAATTTTGGCCCATATGTGTGTGTATATATATATATATATATATATATCCAAAATTTTAAACTTAACATCACCTTTATCATATATATATATATATATACATACACCTCATGATCTCACACACATTCTCCAGTGTTATTCTCTATTAAGAGGAAACCGTGCTTTTAGATCTATTCTACACTTATTATTATGTAACAGGATCAAAACATCCATACACACATATATATATATATATATATTTGTAGATTTCGGCCATATACATATATACATACAAGACTTTAGTTTTTAAACTCAATAAAGTTAAACTTTATAAAAACTCTTTAACTTTTCAATCCCTTTTGTTTTTATGGTGAACAACGAGCTTCAAACTAGAAAATAAAAGATGAAGATAAAGATTGTGTCGGTTTCATACCGCTAGATGAAGAACAATGGTTAGAAGATGGCAATGGCTTGATTAGCTAGCAAAAACGACTACTAACTTCCAAGACCTCCTTGAATCTTCAAGCTCCTAGCTAGTCCTTTTAAAGAGAGTTGTTCTTGGATTGAAAGTTGCAAAGTGATTGTGTGTGTATGTGTCGATATATATATGGCAAGAAAGGTGAAGATAAAGTGTTTGTTACACCACCATCATCACAAAGTAAGAGTGGATTTGATGGATTGACATTTGATTTGATCTTGGTAAGATTTTAGGTTGATTGAGCATGGCTCCATATGACACCATCATCATTTAACAAATGGAGAAGTCAAGTGGGTGGCCCCACTTGATTCTCGGCCGAGGAAGGTAAGAAGGGGGGTTTAGGTGTTGTCAAATCTTGTAGTTATGATCCAATGGTTAGTTAGGTCGGTTCTAGTTAGAATACACCCGATAGATTATACCGTGATATAATACTCGGTGTAGGAATTTTTATGATCAAAGACTTTATATATCTATATACCTAGATATTTTCATATATATATATATATATATAACTATTAGATGAAATGGGGGTTGAGTGTAGATCTCAACAAGTCATCATCATTACAATTTGATGTTAGAGTGGAGTACAAGCAAATATATAATGATGGTGATGTGATCTTTAAGTTGCTTGCACTCTTGGTCATAATAATGATGATTATGACGCTTGAGTGTTGTATAAGCAAAGCAATCATGATGATGATGTCATTGATTTAGACGCGGTATATTACCCGAAATTAATACCCGCTTTAATATCTTTAATTATTAAGACGTTCTACATTTTGTGTAATTTGACTAGCTTTAATAATCTGCTAGTTAGACCCGACATAGTTGTTACTCTAACTATATCATATATATTTACACATAAAAATAACTTAACGTCATGTAATAAACATTTTCATGTCAACCTCAAACAGTCACCAATATATACGTTTTTATATATAAAACGTGTCCCTAGACTTTACTGGAATAAAATCTCGTTAATTACCAACGAACGTTCAATGCGGGTTATTTCCTAGTAATTCTTAAAAAAAATTACTAAATATGATATGTGTTCCTTTGCTAGGCTCCTTGACAATATTTTGTCAAAATAAAACCTCAGGAAATATATATAAAATATGAACGTGCAAATATACCTATGGGTATTGGCCTAGAATACTGGGTGTCATATTCTCCCCGCATTAAAGAGAATTTCGTCCCGAAATTTAGTTAATGTTATCTTGAATTGGTGTATTTGTGAACAAGGACCGGCACTTGGTTTTCATTTGATCTTCGTGTTCCCATGTATACCCCGGGTCACGCTCCAAGTTCTAACATACTTTAACCAATTCAATACGGTTACACCCTGTTCCCTGGACTTTTTAGTCAGTGATTCCGATAGGTTACTGAACAAGGTGTGGTTTGTCACCTATGTGAATCTCACCAGACTATATGATTAACTTTTCGTCTGATAAATACTTCTTAAGATTTGACACATGTACATTGCTTAGTTCTCATGACAACTTAAGCTTGTAGGTTACAAGGTTAACTCTAGCCTGTATTTCAAACAGTCTGATGTATCTATGGTTATGCTTGCTACGATTGCCAACCCTGGCATCTCCTTTCCAAGGTGAGACTTTTAACAAAACTCGGTCTCCAACTTGGAATTCTAATGGCTTTCGTCTGTTGCTAGCACAACTCCTTTGTCTGTCTTGAGTGGCTCTCAAACGATCTTTAACTTCGAAGATCTTGTCAGTGGTCTCCTGGCCAATCTCAGGACCAGTCAAATGCTTGTCGCCAACCTTTGCCCAACTTAGTGGTGAGCGACATTTATGACCATACAAAGCCTCAACGGAACGGCTTGAATGCTAGTATGATAACCGTTAATATATGAAAACTCAGCCAATGGTAATTGGGTATCCCAATTTCCTATGAAATCGTTTACACACGCACTGAGCATATCTTCTAAGGTTTGGATGGTCCTTTTACCTTGACCATTTGTTTGGGGATGATATGCAGTGCTCATGTCAAGGTGTGTGCCCAAGGCTTCTTGTACTGACTGCCACCTTCTTGACAAGAATCGACTGTCCCTATTGGAGATAATGGAAACTGGCATACCAGGTCTAGTCTCAATTTCCTTAATATTCAGCCATGCACGCTTCTTAGTTTTATCTGTCTCCTTGATTGGCAGGGAGTGAGCGGATTTCATCAAACGACTGACGATTACCCATGTAGTATCATAGCCACTAGATGTTCTGGGTAGATTTTTAATGAAATCCATGGAATTATGATCCCATTTCTATTAAGGAATCTCAGGTTGTTGTGATTACCCAGGTGATTCTCGACATTCTGCCTTTACTGTCGGGTAACTCCCATCATAGATAGCAATTTCTCCTCTCATGTTTAGCCACACAATAGGGTTCCTAAAGATCCTTATACGTTTTATTCGATTCTAGATGAACGGAGTATTTAGGCTTATGGACTTCATCTATAATCACACACATAGGTTACCGGTACTTGGTACCTTAATTCTGTCTGTATCATCCAACTTATGCTCCAATTGTTTGATTTCCATTTACTTGGTAGTCGGTATTCAAAACCCAGGCGAATACTTCTCCGACATCCGACTATTGATATTAGCTGTGCAAGAACCCCTTATTTAGTTACCCTTAATATGGTGGAGTTATGTGATACTCAAACCTGATAACGAAAGTAATGGTGCCCGAGATTCTTGAGTGTATGCTGACACATACCCTTTATTCATCTACGCACTATGATGCACAATAGCCAGATTTCTATATATCTTAGTAAAGATTTACTCGACGAGGTGTTCAGACTTTAGTTGAAGATTGGGTAGCAATGATATAATATGGAAGTGAAACACTATGTGTGTCCCTCTTATGCTTCTCGAAAGCATTTTCTCGGACTAAGACTTTATTCTTATTTCAGGTTTCGTGTTACCTAGGATCTTTCTTTCCATGTGTCGTAATTGATCTAAGGCTTTGAGGTTCCTTGTGAGCTCTTACTAGTAAAGGTCAAGTCTAATCTCCACTTTACCCATTTCTTACACAACCTTTTCGCGGCAGACTCACATTTGGGTTATATTGTCCTGATATGTAACTCATGACTTGACTACCATACCCTCGAGGAATGTAAGCCATATGTAGTCCTATGTTTGTTTGGATTATACACATTTCGTCTAGGCGAGGAATTGAATAGTGAGACCGGAAGAATGGTCTCATAGAATTAGTGTTTTCCCCAAAATGGGCTATGGGTTTGTCAACCCCTTAGGTTGGCAGAAAGGGTTTGGAAGTTTTACCATGGCCAACTATTAGTCATTCGATGTGTCTACACTTCCATGGCGTTCGAACGGTACTTTGTTGACTTAACATTACGTATTCCACTCATACCTGCCATAGCCTCAAAGTCCTTAGTACGAGGACTCATGTCATAACATTGAGGTAATGAGTGTTGAACATTGAAATTTTTGTACCTTTCCTGAGCCTGCGTTAAGAAGTTATATCTTAACAATAGATGCCCTAGGGCTTCCTAATTATAGGAAACTGGGAGTGAGAGATTTGATCACGCCTCTCCTCTAGGCTGAAAACTGGGATCCATTCAACAAGATGATCTTTGGGGAAGTGCGGGTACAAAAGGGTATAAAATTATCCTTCTTGGATCCTTGTGGACAGTGATCTGTTATGAATAGCTTGAGCTTACGTCCCTTATGCATATCATGAACTAATGAGATTAGCATGAAATTCCGCATTTGGGACCCCTTTAAAAGTTTTGTATGTCGTTTTTCTGTTAGTGCGACAATAGTCGTTAGTCCACACTTAGGTTTCTTTGGCATTCGCTTGAGCATCAACCCCGACCTATTCATTACCTGCAGAATAGTCGGACTTAAAGGTGTATTGAATGTCAATGGTTGTGAGAGCAACCCTGTTTGACCAATATCTGAACTGTCTGATTACCTACTTGTCTCATGTCGGGCATTCACAATACCCCATAGGTGCTATGTGTATGCGGGCCAGAATAATTTTCTGCTCCATTACCAGAGTTAGTGCATAACACTCCTGACGTAAATTTTCAAGTAATCATGAGACTGAACTATATGATGGATCCTGAGATTATGTTATGATCTCCACAATAATTGTGCAATTATTGTAAGTTTTGATTGTGGTAACGCTCAATTTGAAGCCTTCCTGACAAGTAGAATTTCAAAGAATGAATGTGTGAAATCCTTCGTCGTTCAGGATTCGCTAAGGATTGGTTGAATTCAATTTGAATTTTTCTTGTTCCTCCCAAACTTGGAGATTTTTTTGTGAACACCTGATTGAGAAGTCCGACTTGTTAAGACCCAATCCTTAATCAAGTGACTGAGGACATGAGTTGATCATAAGCTTGGACAACAAGATTCACTAAAGTTTACATGCACTGCAAATTATAATTACATGTGCACCCGTAATGATAATTTACTTTGCATGATCCCTGTAGTTTTTCTTCTATCCCAAGCTTCTAGTCAAAAAGGATTTGAAAAGTTCATTAGATTATGTTTGCATACTTGTGCAGGAGTGTGTATTGTTCTATCAGATTACTTTTAATTATGTGTACCGATACTCATGAATCTGCCGAATATGGCTGTTGCCGGATGAGGTTAATGGTAGAGAGGCACCACCGGTGTCTCTTAAAAATAAGATGTGTATGGAAGTCAGGCATTATGTGTACGACATAGATCCTCAATTCAGTGTCAAGAAACTCATGCTCCAAGTCTGTATGTACGTATGGATTCACATGATCTTGATGACTACATGGGTCTCCTGGCCCATGTAGTTCTCTCCCGTTTAGTCCTGCTTATTCACCTCAGGTTCCCTTCCGTCTGGACAATCTTGTCTGCCATATCTCATGGAGAAAATCTAGTCATCCGATCCGGCAACTCATGAAGGAGAGTATTTACACCGCACATATGTCAAAAAGAAAGTTGCCTCCACGGCTGGAGTAGTTGTAAGTGTGGTGCATGTATCAGTACAGGTCCTGGTACGGGTTTAGCCTGTTGTGATACCAAGATCGGTAACTGGAGATTACTACCGTCGTCGCCCAAGCTCAGCTCATCACTCGATCTTCTAGGGTTGTAGTGTGATGAGTACCCGTCATCCTTGATTCGTAATCTGAACAGTGACACTTTGTTGAGAAACGTCGTAATGTCTATTATTTCCACCTTGTTATTGTTAGGTTAAATGCCCTAGGCGCGCGGCGCGATTTGCATATAGCTTTATAAGGGTATCATGTATACCTCCATGAGTCACGCCTCTCACATGAGAGTGGGGTGATGTTCAAAATTGAGGGGGTGGTGTTTCACTCTCGCACCATGCCACATAGGCTCACGCCCCCTTTTCATTGAGGTATACCTGATACCCTAAGCTGCGCATAGAGGTTATTTATATATTATAGAGGTAAATTATATCATAAATAAATATTGGGTACATGATGATAGAAACTTATTAGAAATATAATAAAAGAGTTATATAAATACCTTCACATTGTCGCCTTGGACCTAGGTGCGCCTCACGCTTTTTAATACCAAGCAATCAAATCCTTATTGGATAACTTGAAAGGTTTTCATTGTTTTTGTTTTCTTTAAGTTCAATTTATCTAGTCACTGTTATATTTGAATTTGAGATAGTAGACTGTAGTTTTTCTGAAGCTGTCTGATGACATATTCACAACTAACATTAGTGTAGTTCAAGAAACAATTAACATGGTTATTCATAATCATTATATGCTGGCGTATAGTATGTGGCTCAGAACATTGATTATGAAAATATGATTTAATTCCAATACATGCTCTCAAGAACAAACCATGTGTACTTTTCAGTCTTGTTACTTATTTTGGCACTATCTTTCCTCGCGCATTGTGGTTGCAGGTAATACTAAATTAACAAAGGAACATGGGTGGTGGGAAAGATCATAACAAGGAGGATGAGGCGCACGACAAAGGGCTTGTTTCTAATTTAGTTGGACAAGCTGCTGGATATGCACACAACCATCAACAGCATGGTGGAGGGTGGGGGTACCCTCCACAACAAGGGTATCCCTCTGCTGGCTACCCTCCACAACAAGGGTATCCACCAGCTGGCTACCCCCAACAAGGGTATCCACCCGCGGGCTATCCTGGTTCCACAGCTCCACATGGTTCAGGAGGTAAGTTGTTGTGACAACATCATACTTCACAAGTTTCACATTACATTGTCAATTTGTCATGCCAATTCACTTGTTAAATATATCATGAAAGCGTCCCCAAGGGGACATCTTGGTGGTAAGGTTGTGTATTCCCCAACTAAATGGTTGTGGGTGCAAATCTCGTGGAGTGCATGTGTGGTGATTTTAGGAGTAGAGTAGAGAGTGTGTATTCGCCGGTCAAAAAAAATATACAATGTTAAAGCTCAACTGCTCAACTGGAATTTGGATGATTTTCTGTTTTTAGAGGAAATAAATATCTTGAAGCTCAACAATTAAGCAAAGTCTATTATTGACAGTATAATCAAGATTGTTCAGAGGAAGCAAACCATTTTAGTTCTATCAACCTCTTTCCAGTTTAAGTCCTTTCACCGAACCATAAAAGATCCGTAGATCTGTTCTTGACTCTCCGAGTATTAAAAGAAAGTAAAACCCATCACTTCCCACAAAATTTATCCTTCTATTAATTTAATTTAAGACAATTTAAAACAAATATTCCTTTGTTTAGATACAAATCAACGAGATAATCCAATCGTTGAAAAGTAACGACTGATTAGGAGTTGTTAACTTTTTTGAGAAAGAATATGTAAAGCAAACTTTTTTTACGAAAAGCCTTGGTCTATAATTAAAGTATTTATGCTTCTTTTTTAATGGTAAAAAGGGATTTTTTTTTACTATGTTCTTTTCAACTTGGTGATCATAATCATTGTAATCCAACATTCATATGCTTCATCAGGACATGGTATGGGAGCTATGCTAGCCGGAGGTGCAGCAGTAGCTGCAGCCGCATATGGCGCCCATCAACTATCATCGTCTCATGGGCGTGGAGGCCATAATGTATCACATGGAACCCATAACATGATTCCGGGCATGGGACACTACATGGGTGGTAAACATGGTAAGCACAGTGGTGGTAAGTTCAAGGCTGGTAAGCATGGCAAAGGTGCAAAGCATGGGAAGTTCAAGGGCATGGGCAAGGTGTTCAAGAAATGGAAGTAAATGTTGATGTATATGTTACTTACTGTTTTAACTTCCTAAAAACAGAGTTTCTTAGAGATAGTTTGGATTGTAATTTCTGGGTTTTGCTTCTTGACGGATTTCTTATGGTTCGGGTTTAAGATATTATGATAATAAATAGTAACTTATGTATAAAATTTTCGATTGCTAGTTGCAAATTACTTCTTGTGTCTTTGGACCCGCTATGTTTGTCGGATCACTTCAATCACAAATTCACTGCAGTTTAACTGATGTACATTGAAGCAAATTGAATGTGGAAACAATCATGTTTTTGTTGTAGTTTTGCTACTAATTGTATGGTGATGGCATGTTTTTACATATAGAATCTAATGGCTTTTGATTTGCACCAATTGAATGTGTTCATATGATTGAAGCAGGCCATCCATCATTACTGATTGGAATTGGAATACAAATTACCTGCTCTTTGAACTATGATGTGCATTGATAAATGAATGCCAACAATCATATATATTCTGTGAATATATAGAGACACAGAGTTACTTACTGAGGAGAATTATGAAAGTTTTGATCCAACCATTGAAAAACACACATTTTGAACAAATAGCTTTAGAGTAAAACTATTATTTTCGTCCATATGATTTAGTCATTTTTACCAGCATCATCCAAAAAGTTTATTTTTCTTGTGTGTATCCTAGTGGTTTACAAAACTTGTCATTTCCGTCCATCTGGTTAACTCCATCTATATTTTAACGTTAAATGAGGGGTGTTTGTGTCTTTTTATATATTTTTAAACCCTTAATTATACCCCCTCCCCTTAAACCGCATATCAAGCACAAAGATTGCATTTGATGGGTCTTTTTTTATGGTACCGGAAAACCCAGAAGAATTGGAAATTAAGGAAAAAATGGTTGAGTCGAGTGGTTTTCAAGAGCAAATTAGTATATAGAAAGATAAAGTTAGGAAGCCATGGATTAGAAAGAAATTGGATCCTATAGAAGCTCAAGTGGCTACAAAGGTTAGGGATCCTAAGAGTGTGCGTGGGGCGGCGGTGTTGCGGCGTGAAAAAGTTAACGCCGAGACGTTATCACGAACTCGCGCGTTGAAACGTTGATAACATGAGTATTTAAAAACTAATGCTCGTTAATTATTAAAAAAACGAAATACACGGGCTTGTTTATTTTACTTTTCTGAACATCCAGATATAAATTTTAATGAAAACGGAGTTGTTTTAAAAAAAACTATTTTTTGTCACGTAAGTGGTTTTTAATGTGTTTGGATCGACACTTCAACTAATAAATAATTGTTTTAAAAAATAAATATCAATTGTTTATAAAAATTAACAAAATAAAATAAAAAAATTCACTCATTAATACGGGGAAACCACTACACACATTAGTGATTCTGGACAGTGATTACTCATGTGCTGATGTGACAGTAACGTGGCGGGGTGTGAAACCACTACGAATGACCTAAAGGCGTTCGGCAAAATGACAACAAACATGTTAAGTTTCAAGAATAGAGCTTTAACATGAAAAATGTTTCTAAAGTTCACGAATTCGAAAGGGTCATGCCGAATGCGAAGCAAGATGAAGTTATGAAGAAATGGACCCGAAAGAAACCGGATGCTAAAGAAGCCCGAATGGATAGTAAGTTACAAGAACAGAGGTTTATGGGTTCTGAAGTAGGTTCTGTTTCGAGTAAAAGTTATGTGATGGATAAAGAAAGAGTCTTCCATGTGAAGAAACCGATTCGAAAAAGTGAGCATGTTGAATCTGTTGATGTTTCTTCTATTAAACCCTAATTTCAAAAGCAATTTATGTGCTTGATATGCGGTTTAAGGGGATGAGGGAATAATTTAGGGTTTAAAAATGTATAAAATAAGGAAATATATAAAAAAACACAAATACTCATCATTTAACGTTAAAATATGGATGGAGAGTTAATTAATTGGATGAAAATGACAAGTTTT
The DNA here is from genome assembly GCA_023525975.1 of Smallanthus sonchifolius. NCBI lineage: Eukaryota > Viridiplantae > Streptophyta > Magnoliopsida > Asterales > Asteraceae > Smallanthus > Smallanthus sonchifolius. The sequence goes on along the minus strand of CM042018.1, from coordinate 16,205,720 downwards.
GTAAACCACGAGGATACACATGAGAAAATTAAACTTTTTAGATGAAACTGTACAAAATGACTAAACCACATGGACGAAAATAACAGCTTACTCAATATTTTACAAAACATTAGATTCCACATGGAGAGAGGATAAATTATGAAAATTTTGATCCAAAACCATTGATTTATAATTTAAACAGATTTCAGAAAAAGCACCATGTTCCCTTATCATTTATTTGATGTTCTCTTTTTTATTGTGTGCGGGTAGGAGAATACCAAGGTGCATACAAGGTTAGAATTTTATGCTTATCTTTGGTTCTGCAAACGACATAACTAGAGATGGTAAAATGGACGGTTCAAAAAATTGGCTTTAATTTGAGAACAACACAGTATTGCAAATATGCAATACTGGTAACTTCTCTTGTTACTTCTTGTTTATATAGAACTTTACTCAAAGCGTTTAAAGGATCTCATATTTTTTACTTCGTTTTGAGCCCCTAAAATTTTGACCCGCCCCTGATTTCAACTATTACTTTTGTAATATCATGATATCCAGCTTCTAGCGCTTGATGGAGAGCAACATGTAGGGGTGCAAACCAAACCAAAACAAGGGTTGTCGCTAGCAGTGGTTGGGGTCGGTTTTGAGCCCTAACCAAACCAAAACTGAAATTTTTAGTTATAGGATTTTGGAAACCAATTTGGTTAATCGGTTATTTAATTCAGTTCAATTATGATTCAGTTAACCAAATAACAAATTTGGTTTAGTTATCTTGACTTGGGAAGGGCCTTTTACACTACAACAATATCACCCTATCCCGACGATTTTTTTTTATCCTATAGCGACGACTTGTCGTCGGTATAGGCTATACCGACGACATGTCGTCGGTATAGATGTCGTCGGTATTGCTTCGTCCCAATAGCCAAGATTGTCGTCGGGATAAGTGTCGTCGGGATAGGTCAGCCTATACCGACGACTTGTCGTCGCTATAGGGTTTAATTAAAAAATTAAAAAAGAAACCTTATACCGACGACATGTCGTCGGTATAGAGTCCTACCCTGTACCGACGACATGTCGTCGGTATAGAGTCCTACCCTGTACCGACGACATGTCGTCGGTATAGGTTGACACTATACCGACGACATGTCGTCGGTATAGGCTTTTTTTGTTTTTTTTAATAATTTTTGAAAAAGGCCTATAGCGACGACATGTCGTCGGTATAGGTCTTTTCTGTTTTTATTTTTTATTTTTAATTTTTAATATTTTATCCAGAAATATTAAATTTCTAAAAACAAAAACCTGCAAATCATAAATATAAACCATTCAAACATTCAAATCGGATAAAAACTAATATCCGAAACATAAACCAAACATTCAAATTGTTCGACACACAAACTTGTTCGACACACAAATTTGTTCGACAAATCAAACATTCAAAACATAAACTTGTTCGACACACAAATATGCAAATTGTTCAAGACAAATACCAACAAAAAAGGTAAAGGCTCAACAACTCCAAGCTAATTATCATCGCTGCTAGTTCGGCGATCCCACATTTGACGCATTTCATCAATTTGTCGTTGCATTTCAAGCATTTGTTGATTATGTGTACGACGTTCTTCCTCTCGTCAACCGCAACGAGTTTCGAACTTGTAACAAAATTAAATAAAGTTACATATACATACAAACATACATAAGCATATGAATAAATACCCTCTTATATACCTACACATCACAATTACATACATACATACATACATAAATAAAAGCTCAATTACATAATTACAAATATATACACACAAACATACATACATAAATAAATGTCCAATTACATAATTACAAACATATAGATACAAACATACATACACATATATACATTCATATTAACTAATCATCATAAACATAAATTACACACATACATACAAACTAAACATTCAAACTAATCATCATAAAGACAAATTACACACATACATACACATACATACAAACACTAAATTACATAAACTAAATTATATAAAATAATCACACATCTAAACCAAATGACCTAAACTAATCATAATTTAATAATTCCATCATACATACAAATATACATACATACATACACATACATAACACATACATACAAAATCATAAAAATCTTAGATCTAAACCAAATTTCATCACAAATTAGTAATTAAAACGAGTACTTACCTTCACAAAGCTAGAAATCAAGAAATGGTGAAATTCCTCCAAAACCTAACCAAAATAAACAAACAAAACTTCAAAATCTTGAAAAAGTAGCTAAAATATGAAACCCGGATGTTACCTCACCTTAAATCCCGAGAGTTTTTGTGAAAGTTGCTCCCAATAAATATCATCTTATATACCTACACATCACAATTACATACATACATACATAAATAAAAGCCCAATTACATAATTACAAACATATACATACAAACATAAATAAATGTCCAATTACATAATTACAAACATATACATACAAACATACATACACATATATACATTCATATTAACTAATCATCATAAACACAAATTACATACATACATACAAACTAAACATTAAAACTAATCATCATAAACACAAATTACACACATACATACACATACATACAAACACTAATTTACATAAACTAAATTATATAAAATAAACACACATCTAAACCAAATGACATAAACTAATCATAATTTAATAATTCCATCATACAAATATACATACTCATACATACAAACATACATACATAACACATACATACAAAATCATAAAAATCTTTGATCTAAACCAAATTTCAACACAAATTAGTAATTAAAACGAGTATTTACCTTCACAAAGCTAGAAATTCAAGAAATAGTGAAATTCCTCCAAAACCTAACCAAAATAAACAAACAAAACTTCAAAATCTTAAAAAATTAGCTAAAATATGAACCCGGATGTTAGCTCACCTTAAATCCCGAGAGTTTGTGTAAAAGTTGCTCCTAAATAGCCCAAAAACGCTGAAATCGCCGGAGAGACAGAATTGGGGGAGTTTTGGAGAGTTTTTGATGAAAATGAAGTTCTGTCGTCTGGTTTCCCTATTTGTTCGCGCTGCACCCTATAGCGACGACATGTCGTCGGCATAGGTCCACTTGTCGTCGGTACAGGTGGCCTATAGCGACGACATGTCGTCGGCATAGGTTTCGTAGGGTGTTGACCAGTCAATAAAGGTAAAAACCCTATCCCGACGACATGTCGTCGCTATAGGGTTTTCTAGAATTTTTTTTAATTTTTAAAAAAAAATTATTAAATAAAAAAAACAAAAAGAAAATCAAAATTAACCTATAGCGACGACATGTCGTCGCTATAGGTTTTCCCCAAAAATTCATTGGGCGCCAGTTTTCCCTCCAACCTGCTCAACCCTATCCCGACGACATGTCGTCGCCATAGGGTTTTCCAGAATTTTTTTTCAATTTTAAAAAAAAATTATTAAATAAAAAAACAAAAAGAAAATCAAAATTAACCTATAGCGACGACATGTCGTCGCTATAGGGTTTTCCAGAATTTTTTTTAATTTAAAAAAAAAAATTATTAAATAAAAAAAAAAATCAAAATTAACCTATGGCGACGACATGTCGTCGCTATAGGGTTTTCCAGAATTTTTTTTAATTTAAAAAAAAAAATTATTAAATAAAAAAAAAAATCAAAATTAACCTATAGCGACGACATGTCGTCGCTATAGGGTTTTCCATAATTTTTTTTAATTTAAAAAAAAAATTATTAAATAAAAAAAAAATCACGATGTCTCGGACGTTTGTGAAACACCCAAGACCAGCCTGTATGGCCCCAAACTGGGTACCCTACAGTTGGTTCTCATCACTGGGTGTTCTCTTTAAAAATACTCGCTTTATTACAAACAATCAGTGGAAGTCTTAATTTAAAATAGTTGTAACCCTTTATAAACTCAATATCAATCTTAATCTTAGCTTACAAATGCCTACACACCAATCCGAGTAGCACCGCTCCCTAGCCAAGATACCTCACCTGCAAACAATCTAACGTACATACAAAGTCATCTACGCTTAGTGAGTTCTAACAGTGTATATTAACAAGAAATACCATTTGATTGAACTCAGAACATTACAATCCTTTATAAAACGATTTGTCGTTTATTGACATGTTAATAACCCACACTTCAACACTAACTCATAAGGGTTCAACGACCCAAGATGTAACATCCCGGTTTTTCATAAAATAACTGGGTTTGTAATTATGTAAATTATTGTAAAGGTTAACGGGTAATTAACGGGGTTTTGGCGGGTTTTATTTAAAAACGTGAACAAAACCAAGCCCGGGAGACCTTGGGTGTGCGTGGGCCAAGCCTGGCCCTAGGGAAGAACACCCTTTAGGGTGCAACGCAAATATGGAGACCCCATTTTCACATTCAGCCGTCGAAGAGCAAGGAGGAGAGGGAGAGAGCCGTTCATCGCGTTTCAAGTCCGATTTGATGTATTTTGTCGATCTCTAATCATCCTTAGTGTGTCGGGATCCTTGAATCAATACTACACATGTTTCATAATTCTAGGGTTTAGAAGAGTAGTTGAGTTTCAATGAAGACGAGGTGATTCGGGAATTCGATTGGCACGGGTTCTCTGATCTAGAGGTATAATCTTGAAAACCTTCCTGTTTAAATGCTTGTTTGTGATCATAGGGAACCTTCATGTGTGTGCATGGGTTCGGCCGAACCCTAAAGGTGGCCGGTTGGGGGGATGGGTGTCCGACGAGGCATGGGGGATGGGTGTCCGACGAGGTGGCCTATAGCGACGACATGTCGTCGGCATAGGTGTCGTAGGGTGTTGACCAGTCAATAAAGGTGTCCGATGGGTGTCCGACGAGGCATGAGGAAGCCCGGAACCCGTTAATTACACAAGGAGGAGAGGGAGAGAGCCGTTCATCGCGTTTCAAGTCCGATTTGATATATTTTGTCGATCTCTAATCATCCTTAGTGTGTCGGGATCCTTGAATCAATACTACACATGTTTCATAATTCTAGGGTTTAGAAGAGAAGTTGAGTTTCAAAGAAGACGAGGTGATTCGGGAATTCGATTGGCACGGGTTCTCCGATCTAGAGGTATAATATTGAAAACCTTCATGTTTAAATGCTTGTTTGTGATCGTAGGGAACCTTCATGTGTGTGCATGGGTTCGGCCGAACCCTAGAGGTGGCCGGTTGGGGGGATGGGTGTCCGACGAGGCATGAGGAAGCCCGGAACCCGTTAATTACACAAAGAATTTTTCCAGAATTTTTTTTAATTTAAAAAAAAAAAATTTGACCGACGGAAATTTATTAAATAAAAAAAAAACAAAAAGAAAATCAAAATTAACCTATAGCGACGACATGTCGTCGCTATAGGGTTTTCCAGAAATTTTTTTTAATTTAAAAAAAAATCTATTAAATAAAAAAAACAAAAAGAAAATCAAAATTAACCTATAGCGACGACATGTCGTCGCTATAGGTTTTCCCCAAAAATTCATTGGGCGCCAGTTTTCCCTCCAACCTGCTCAACCCTATAGCGACGACATGTCGTCGCTATAGGGTGTCCCATTCAAAATTTTGGAAAAACCCTATCCCGACGACATGTCGTCGCCATAGGGTTTTCCAGAATTTTTTTTAATTTAAAAAAAAATTATTAACTAAAAAAAACAAAAAGAAAATCAAAATTAACCTATAGCGACGACATGTCGTCGCTATAGGGTTTTCCAGAATTTTTTTTAATTTTAAAAAAAAAAATTTGACCGACGGAAATTTATTAAATAAAAAAAAAAATCAAAATTAACCTATAGCGACGACATGTCGTCGCTATAGGGTTTTCCAGAAATTTTTTTAATTTTAAAAAAAAAAATTTTGACCGACGAAAATTTATTAAATAAAAAAAACAAAAAGAAAATCAAAATTAACCTATAGCGACGACATGTCGTCGCTATAGGTTTTCCCCAAAAATTCATTGGGCGCCAGTTTTCCCTCCAACCTGCCTCAACCCTATACCGACGACATGTCGTCGCTATAGGGTCTCCCTGCCAAAATTTTGGTTTTGACCTATACCGACGACATGTCGTCGGTATAGGGTGACCTATGCCGACGACAAATGTCGTCGGTACAGGTGGCGTCGGGACAGGGTCAATTTGTTGTAGTGTTAGTTATTAACAAAAAATATAGGACAAAAATCTTGATTTGGCTAACTGTATAAACTATTTGATTATCAACAAGAAATTAGACTAGAATGATTAGAAAATTTACAGTTTACATTAACCAGTAAGAGTTCTAGGCAGAACTAGGTTTTTAACAAGGGTAACTAATCTTAACCCTACATTAAACACAATCAATGGTGGTAACTGAATATGACATTTTTGTAAATATTTACTTACTTGTTTCTAAGTTTAATATGCAGAAGAGTATTTTGGACTTTTATTTTATAGGTAAATTAAATTGATTGGCACACTTATACAAGGATAATTAAATCACCAAGATTTTCTTCATGTTTTTCTCAAAACTCTTATCCAAACTCTATTGCATCAAAAATGGTTCTCTTCACTAGAAATTAAAGCCAAAAAAATTTCTACAAAAATATGGTAAAATCTGGTTGCAACTATATAATCTTCCTACACACCGAAGACGTTGATTGCTAATATAAGCGTCCTACACATATGCAGTTTCTTTCTACACATATGCAAATTGGAAATCAATTTCTTCCTACACGTGTACAATTTCTTCCTACACATTTGTAATTTAAATGATTTCTTCCAACACTATGTGTAGGCTTTTTTCTATGTAGTTGTTCTTAATACTAGTGCACGGGATGATTTATTTTGTTATCTAAATGTAAAATCTTGTAATTTGATGTAATTTAATTATGTACATGTCCTCTCATGTTTTTATTAGTTTTCAACAATCATTTAATTGTGAGGTTACTATGTAGAATTCGTAATATTATGTGTAGGAATTCGCTATATTATGTGTTCTTTTTGTGTGTATGATCACACAAATTTTGCATTTTATTTCATAATGAATAGTTAGAATTCAAATTCCAAAAATCATTTTATCACACAAAATGTGAACTTTTTTTTAACTCAAATTCCAAAATAAAAGACAAGTCAACAAAAAAAAACGCAACCTCTAACTAAATTGCTAAAAATATGGAATGATTGAAAATAGAACAAGTAATTAAATTAACAAATTACTATAAATGAAAAATTCTTATTGGTCAAATGCAGTTTGCTCAGATCCCGCAGTTTTTATTAGTTATGAAATGAACATCTCCCTACATCAATAATATCATTTTCTTGTTTTTAAGTGATATTCTTTAATCATGGTTATAATAATGTTGAATATCTGGTGCCAGGGGCGGACCAAGTGGGGTTGCCCGCACCCAATCAAAAAAAAATATTAGTATATATACGATCTAATCCCGACTGGCCCCAAGAAGTTTTGACACCGGTCCATGAAACTCTGACACCGACTCTCATGATAGTTTGACATACACCCCCAAGAAAAAATAATTTAAGATTTTGAAATTTCACTAACATAAGCCTATTATAAACTATATAAAACATATTTAAAAAAAAATTCTTATAAACCGAATAATTATATAAACAATTTAGCACATTACTTCATTAGTTCTTATAAACCCAATTACTCAATAACTATTTTAACCTTTTAAGCCCGTTACTTCGTTAGCATTTAAATTTTAGCCCAACCATTAATTCGCTAAACAAAACCTATTCTACTTCATATTATCGGCAATTAAAAAAAAAACCATCATATCAAAAACGAATAGACCCTCAAAATCACTCAGCTCTCACGTTCTCAGTGTCTCACCCTCAAAATCGAACAGACCCTCTCGACTCTCCCTAATAGTTGTTACCAGAGCCAATCGAATAAACCGTCGACAGAAATCCTTTTTGCTACTAATGCCGCCCCTCTCTCATACCCCATTCTAAGCAGCCTCAAATCCTCAATTTAGATACTTCTTTTTAACTTTTTCTGCAGCAACGGGTGTTTTCAAGCCTTTTCTTTTACTATTAAAACTTTCAGTCTAGTAATTTAGTTATTTCCAAGCTTGTTTTATTTATCTTCTAACATGTTTGGAGGGCTACAAATGGTATTGATATATTGGATCACACCCTTGTATGGCCATTCGGTATACTACGTGGAGGGTGCCCGTGGAGGTGAGGTGGTGGTGTGGACCCATGGAACACCACGCCCCTATGACGTGGTCCACATGCGTCGCGGAAGGATTTCGTGGAGTTCTCCATGGCTGTGGAAGAAAAAGAAGTTAAAATTTTTTGTTTATTTTTTTATTTTTTATTCAATTGTGGAGATGTTGAACGAGGCCCTCCAAATGTGGAAATGAGTGAAAACTGATGTGGCGTTGATGTGACAATGTGAAGGGTTGTGGAATGTGATATGACCTTAGGCAATAAACTTTTCCTTTTTGTGTACGGAACATTGATTTGATTTGTGTAGAAATTTGTTTTAATATGGGGTTTTAGATCTTAAATATGGTTGGATATTAAATTTTCTAAAATGAAACATCTAAATTGGTTCAGTTTTATGGATATGTCATATGTGTAATCGAACAAAAAAATTATTGGTTAACAAAAACCCTGAAGAACGAGAAATCATTTGTGTTACAGTTGACGTTTGTAACTTCCGACGCAGTTGATGTCTTCACTAGTTTAGACCTAGACTCGATAATACAGACAAATGGACCTGGACGGCTTGAACTTACATACTAACACTTGGGGTTTTATTATAAACCCCAAATAAACATAAAAAAAAAACATTTAACTCATAATTAAAAATATCCACTACTTGTGACTAAAGTTTTAATGGCCCAATAGATGCAAGCTTGGGTAGTTGGGTATTCATCATATGCTCGATAATATTAATGTAATATACAAAGTTAATAATTAAACATGTACCAAATCCAACCATGCATTAGAAAAAAAACATATCACAACAACATTTTCTTATTTGAGTATCAAGGAAAGAAAAAGTAACAATATAAAAAAAATAAAGAGTAAAGTGTTATTTTCGTGCCTATGGTTTGGCTATTTCAGACATTTTTATCCAAATTTTTTTTTAGTTTTTTCGTCTTTTACTTTTCAAAATCTAGTTATTTTCATCCATATGACTAACTGCGTCTACAGTTTATGTTATTTTGGTCAACGGTTATAATCTATCTAAGAATGATTTTGAAAAAACCAAATTTCACGTTATTTAACGTTAAAATGTAGAATAAGTTGGTCAGGTGGATGAAAATTGCTAGATTTTGAAAAGTTAAGGACGAAAAAACTAATTTTTTTTATTAAAGTGGCTAAAATGGTCAAACCATAGGGACGAAAATGACACTTTAGTCAAAAATAAATAATAATAATAACGACGACGACCATTCTTCTTAAATTCGACCCTGTGACAAATATATATATATATATATATATATATATATATATATATATATATATATAGGGGAGGTATAATATAAAAGCTCTAATGAGTTAAGAAAACCTTGTAAACCCTTTTGAGCCTTTGATCTTTTGTTGATCAATGATTGTGGCAATTTTAGTGTTTTAAATAAATTTATTAGATAATGGTACTTTATTTGATAAAAAGTACAAAAATGGTAAATTGGTTAATTGGTTTTTGATGAGTGTGTCGTTGAGGTGATGCCATGAGAATAGCTGCATGTAAGAGAAAAGCATATGAAATTAACTTGGAAACACAATTTTTCGAGGTTTTTTTTTCCAAATTGGTGTAGGAGGAGAAAATATTTACCAAATAGATGTACTTGAAAACTTATTTACCAAAATGGGTTTTATTCTTTATTTCTTTATTTTTAACTAATATACTATCTTTTCCTTTTAAACATCTTTTATAAAAATCATTCGTTTTCTTTAATATTTTTTTTAACACCGTTCGCTTTTCCTAACATTTTTTTAACACCGTTCGCTTTCAAAACAGTTCGGTTTTCTTTATTTCAGTTTTTTAATCATTCTTTTCAAAACCGTTTAGTTTTTTAAACATTCTTTTCAAAATCGTTCGGTTTTCTTAAACGTTATTTTTAAAACCGTTCGTTTTTCTAAACGTCTTTTTTTTCAAACCGTTCGTTTTGTGTAAATGTCTTTTCTAAAACCATTCGTTTTTTTCTAAACGTTTTTTTAAAACCATTTATTTTGTCTAAACGTCTTTTTTAAAAAGCAATCATATTTTTTTCTGAACGTCTTTTTAAAACGTTCCTTTCTTAAAAGGACGGTTTTAGAAAAATAAACTAAAAAAATGAACGCTTTGAAAAAAAAAACGTTAAAAAATGAACAGTTATAAAAAAGATATTTAAAAAGCGAACGGTTATAAAAAATATATTTAAAAAAACAAACGGTTTTAATGGACGTTTAAAAACCGAACTATTTCAAAAATAACGTTTAAAAAAATCAAAAGATGTTTAGAAAAACAAAGGGTCATAAAAAAGAGTTAAACAACGTATATTAGATAAAACGTTTAAAAAACGAACGGTGTTAAAAATGTTTAAGAAAGGTATCGGTGTCACGAAAAAAACTTTTAAGAAAACGAACGGTTTTATAAAAGAAAAAGTTCTTAGATTAGTTAAAAATCCTTATTCTAATAAATGATTCCAAATAATGCCACATATTATCACCATATTTTTTCTCACCAAAATCTTCTAATTTTGCCTATTTTTAGTAAGTTTGAATTTTGAAATTTAATTACGTTAATTTTTTTATTTTTCAAAAAAGATAATATAAAATTTGAATTATAATTATTACTTAATTAACGAAACAAAGAATTTTATTTTTTATTTTACAAATTATTTTAAATTTTTTTTACACGTTATTGTATTTTCATTTTTCTCTTAAACAACACCATGTAATACATAGGTATATAACCTAGTAAGGAAATAAAGGAAAACACCAATTTTGGTACATAATTTTTCAATTACACTTATCTGGTAAATATTTTTTTCAACCACACTATTTTGAAAAAAAAAAACTCTATTTTTTCTTGAGAAATGAGCTTCTCTTTCCACACATCAATCACATCAAAATTAAAACCATAATTTCTTTTTATCTTTCTTACCTACATTTTCACCATTGCGGATAACAATTGAAAAAAAGGTTTTTCATTTTCCTTTTTGAAGATACATTTTCTAAATTTGTCTTTGATAAATGAGTTTTTCGTTTTCCTTTTTTGCAATCTGTCCAAGCAGAAACGACGATTGTTACATATGTAACTATGATTGTTAAATATGTAATTACTAATGGTTTCTACGTAAAATGATTATTACATATGTAGCTAATCGAATTATTATTATAGCTTACTAACTGATCAAATGATTATTACATATGGTTGTTACATAAAATGTTTAAAAGAAAGAAAATGCAGAGAAAGAGGCATGAACAAATGATTATTACATATGTAGCTAATGAGACAGTTTTTTTATAGCAACGGACATCTTTAAGGGAATAAACTTCGTTTATAACTTGGTCAACTCTGTAGCATCGCTAGTTACATATGTAACTTTATCAGCTACATATGTAAAAATTTCACCAGTTACTTATGTAACAATCTCAGTTACATATGTAACGTCCATTTGACAACTCTATATTGACCTTGAGAACTGAAACTGGGTTTGAGAGGGTTCTTAAATCCCATACCCTGTAGGTATTGTCTTGATTCCCTATAGCAAATAGTCTTCCATCTAGATGTCATGGAGAAGCAAATGATTAGTCAATGTGACATTCAACAGATGTAACTGCCTAGTATAGATCAATGACAAGTGTTATGGATAGAGTTAGACGTGTTATGAATAATGAACATATTATGCACGGTGCACACATGTTGACTGCGATACTTATGTTATGTTATTGAGTATTACATGACATGGATTGTTACATGTTTTATTAAGAGACTATTCACATGTGGACATACGTAAGATTATTTGTATTATATGTAACTGATTAATAGATGATAATAAATTTACGTGGTAACATATGTAAAATGAAAAAAACAAAAAAATTAATCTTGTGATTGAATTTTTTTTCTTCTAAAAATTGGTTAAATAAAAAAAAATGCATATCATAAACAATAAAAAATATAATAAATAGTGATACATAATTTGTCGACAGTGATATTTATGACAGTTGTCGACAGTGTTATTTATGACAGTTGTCGACGGTGCTATTTCTGATAGTTGTTATGAAATATATAATATGGTGATAACGTTGTAACATATACAAAATAAAAAAAAACAGAAATATTAATCCAGTTATTGAAATTTTTTTCGGAAAAATTGTTAAATAAAAAAACAAAATGCATAACATAAATAATAAAAAATATATAATATATAGTGATACATAATTTGTCGACATGGCTATTTAAGACAATTGTTATGAAATATATGATATGGGGATAACGGTGTAACATACGTAAAATGAAAAAACATAAATATTAATCCAATGATTGAAATTTTTTTCGGAAGCTTGTTAAATAAAAAAACAAAATGCATAACATAAATAATAAAAAATATAATATATAACTTGTTAATTGGACATCAGGATACAAAAGGATATTGAGAAATGAACTCTCCATTTTGATAATTAGAACAAGAACCCGTTAAATATGATTAGCATTAATGGAGGTCAAATGAAAGGTGAAAGGATTAAAGGAGTAAATGGTGGAAGTGTTTAGAGAATTGAATGAGAAAATGGAGTTATGGAGGTTTGAGAAGATCGATACAGGGAGGAAAGGTACTAAGTAATGAACATTTAATGAAGATGAAAAATGTTGATGGATTGATATCATTAAAAGTACATATGTTGTAAGAGAGAATGTACAAAATGGGTATAATCTTACAAAGATATTATCAAAAGGGGATAAAAATGGTGAAAATTACTATATTACACTTGGAGTAAAAAAGTTAAATGCTAGAGAAGGAAATAGGTGGCATGATATAGATCACAAATGGAGTTTCTAGAGTTTTTACAACTCAAGGGTTTCTACCACATACTTCCTCTATACACATATATACACATAGGGGGAGATTTAAATAAAAAATAATATTTCTTTAATAAGCCTAATAAATAATAAAAACCTTAAGAAATGATATCAAACGAACTCCGATTGAGCTCATTACAGCGGCGTTGGAACCATCTCGTCGAAATCTACTATCTTAGCTTTTAGGGTTTAAATTTTATCGTTGAATTTTTATGGTTTTAGCTTTAAGGTTTAGATTTTTTTAGGGGTGGGGGTGGGGGGTTTAGGTTTTTGGGGGTGGGTGGGGGTGGGTGGGTTTAGGTTTTTAGGGGGTGTGGGGTTTAGGTTTTTTGGGGGTGGGGGTGGGGGTGGGGGTGGTGGTTTTAGACTTTTCAGGGTGGGGTTGGAGGGGGCTTAGGTTTTTGGTGGTGCGGGTGGAGGGGGGTTTAGGTTTTTGGGAGCCGGTTAGGGTTCGATGAGAGTTCCAACGTCACTGGAATGAGCTCAATCGGAATTTGTTTGACCCACTTCTTAACATTTTTTAATGAAAAAACACTTATTAGTGGAATTTTTCCATGTACACATATATTTGTATATATTAGGATTTAAATCATTTTTTAGAATGAATGCATTATTAGAGAAAAGTTGGTGGGTTACTGACGGAGTCAGTTTTCTCTGTCAGTACAAAAAGATACGACATAATACGATGCAACAGCCACGAACAAGAAATATAGCACTATGTGTATATATTTATGTAATAAAATTTAATTTTACATAGACGTCATAATATATGATACGATCCATTAACACGTCACGACTTGACACAAAGTTAAGTGAGTTAAGGTTTGAGTTAACGGGTCGGCACTTTAACGAGGCGATTAAAAACGTTTCTAAACGGGTTTAACTTGCCTAGCCCGTTCATGACACGATTAGCCTGTTAAACTAATCGTGTTAACACATCCAATCATACGTTTATCAAAACTATATAATTTTATAATTTTTTTAAAATAATTAAACATAAGAATAAATAATTTATGATGTATCTAAAAACATAAGCTCTTAAACCCTAATCATGTTAAACAAGTCTTGTGTCATATCATGTCTTTCATGTTACTAACCAAGTTATATTTAATCGTGTTAAATGGGTCGTGTCATGTAACCCCTTTATTAAACATGCTTGTATCCAAGTTAAAAAAAAAGACCCGTTTAATTAATCATGTTAGTTTCAAGCTTAACACCCATATTAATCACATTAATCGTATCGCATCGTATCATATCTCCCGTTTAACATGATACAACACGTTTTGAGAACCTAACAGAATAAATCAATGTTTTGAAACCCGGACCGGACCGGGAACCAACAACTTTATGTATGGACCGATGTGGGATAACATTTTCACTGCTTTGAAATAAGATGAGAGAAAATCTTGCATGAAAAACATATATTAAGGAGATTTGATATCGAGACCTCAAGGATATATATAAACAAGTTTACCAGTAACACCAACAAGATATTTGTAAACTTGAAGTTCCAAAATATAATTACTCCATAAGTTATCAGTAGGTATAAAATTTAAAAGTTTATACAGGAATGATAATCCAGTTTCAATTTAGTTCGTTGAGCACTCTTTAATATTTGAAGACTTTTTGTATTTTTTCTATATATTTTTAAATATTTATATTATTTATGATGTTATCTGGTTCTTAAATCCGGTTGGATCAGTGAACCTCTAAGGTCTCCGGTTCTTTGTCTGGTCCGGTTCCGTTATGAAAACATCGGAATAAATTCAAAATTTAGAAAAGAAAAAGAAATCTTATCGTATAAAAAAAGCCAGACGCGTGCAAGTAACGCGTGAATACAATTCCTTAACTGCCTACCATTGATTTCCCCACGCGCCATGCCGTGTGTATAAATCTCTCACTCTCCATAAATCTCTTTGAAAACCGTGAAGGACCAGGGATTCTCTGTTGTTGAATTCAATTTCAATAACCTGCAAACTCCTAATTTCTTTTCCTTTTCAATTTCGGTCAGTTTTCTCGACCCATCTCTTTTGGATTTTAACAATCATCACATATTCACATGATGTTCGTGTTAATTATCGATTAATGATCGTAATATCTGTTTTAATTATCGGTTGTCATCGTCAGGCAGACGCGTGATTTTCGCCTAATATTTATCTAGGGTTTTGATCTGTATATATTTGTTCTTGAACATTTATTGATTGATTTTGTTAATCGCTTGATAGGTATATGTTTGTTCTTACTTGCTCCATAAGGATCGATATCAATTTTGATTTATTTTATCTTAAAATTGATATAGTTTATCGGAGTTGTTAGAAACTTAGGATACTAATCAAATTTATGGCGTCATGAGATGATCATGATCCAATTTTCTGAAGTTTTTTTATATTTTTTTAATAAATCTACTTGATTTGTTATGACATATTTATATATTCCATAGAAATAGGGACTCAATTCCAGGATTTAATAGGAGAAAATCATGAAATTAGCTATTTTTCTGATTGTGTTATATCGTTATGGTCGTGTCAGATGAAATATGTGATTTTATAGTCGTGTGTATATTTTCACTCGCGCATCATAGTGTACATAAATTATGGGTCATGCGGGTATGAAAAGCAGATACTTGAATCTGATTCGCATAATATTTATTATAGGCACACGGAAATATATATTTTAATGCTACGCAAATTACATACTCAAATCTTATTCACCTAGCACTTTATTATGACGGACGAAAGTGTATTTTTTTAATGTTACGTGAATCACATACTCAAATATGATTCCAGGCAGACGAAAATATATTTTTTGTAGATAAACAAATTAAATACGCGAATTAGATTTGCTTAGCATTTAGTATGTGCGGATGATAAGTATATTTTTAGGTATATGCGAATCATAGTCGAGTATCTGTCTTTTTTATTCTTGTAACTCATCGTTTATTTACTATTATGGGACTAAAAAATGATACACCAGTAAAAGTATGTGCGTGACTACAGAATCGCGTATCTTATGGCTACATGTGTGAAATTGTTTTGACATGACCAACCGGGTATATCACATTTACATTTGAAAAAATTGTTGTTCAAAGTTTGTGTAATGGATGCTTAAGGCTTTTCCAAGGAACTGATTCATTCAACTCTTTTTGGTCAAAATCAGACAATAGTTTTAGGTTAACTATATTACTTTTATATTATGAAAACAAAATTATTTTGAAAATAAGAATATAATAGAGACCATGTGGGTTGAAGACCTTGACTTATCACCAAAAGAAACAGCCTTCAACTAAAAGCACATAAAAACAAAGGAAAGTACAACATAAGCCACAATCATGCATTTACTCACCTAAACCACATAACACAATCCTCCAAAATTTGTTCTGTGTTGATGACTCAGTTTTAAAATTCAAGTATATAAATCATTAGCTGTTGTTAATATAAAATTTTCATTTTTTTACTTTTTTGCAGTTTTGTTAAAGAACTAAGGTAAAATGAGTGGCGGTGAAGACAAACGAAATAAAGATCAAGATAAAGGACTGTTTTCTAATCTTGCTGGATATGCTATGCATGGTGGACACCAGCCGCCGCAATATGGACCATACCCTCCTCAGGGGTATCCCTACCCTCCTGCTGGCGGCAGTTACCCGCCAGCTGGTTATCCTCCGCCAGGTGGATATCCACAACATTCTTATCCTCATTATCCTCCCCATGGTGGTTATCCGCAGCATGGTTATCCACCGGCTGGTGGTTATCCACAGCATGGTTATCCTCCTGCCGGCTATCCCCCATCAGGCTATCCTGGACCCTCAGCTCCATCTCATTCGGGTTCGGTTTTGAAGAATTTTGGATATTGTTGTCACAACTATCATTATTTATTAAGCCTTCATATCATACGCATTGTGATTTTTATCTGTAAATTTAGTTTATTACTAGAAGTCTGAATCTATTAGCAAATGTTACGGGGCAAATAGGTACTTTTAGCTTGAATGAGTCAGTTCAGGTTATGTTTTATCTCTTAACGGGTCAAACGGGTAAATCCAAAAAATTAGCTGAAAATGAAATGGGTCAAACGTGTATGTTCTAAAATATTAGCTAAACTTGTTGAAAGTGTATTTTTAAAGCATACGACCTCGTAAACCATCTTACTAAAAACAAGATTATTACTTACTTATTGGTATAGTTTTTGTAATCATATTTAAATGCAACGAACAGTTTTTTGGGTCAACTTGACCCATTTCAACCATACAATTCCTCCTTTTGACCCGTTTACCCAACGTGCCCATTTAGCACTCATATCTAACGCTCAACTGCACTCAAAATTAGATAGTTATGTTTCATGAGAATCACAACTTTTCTTTTCTGGGGAGATTTTCATGTTGAAATTACCTGTTTGCCCATCACAATAATTTTGGTCTGATTAAAAAAGTGTTTCAGGGCATGGAAGACCTGGCATTGGACCAATGCTAGTTGGAGGTGCAGCCGCTGCAGCTGCTGTATATGGGGCTCACCATCTTTCTCATGGACACATGTCTCATGGTTATGGCTATGGTTATGGTCACCATGGTAAGTTTAAACATGGTAAGTTCAAGCATGGGATGTTTGGAAGGCACAAGGGGATGTTTGGTGGAAAGCACAAGTTGTGGAAATGATTTGTGGATCTTACTATTACTAGCTGCATTTGTGGAAATGATTTGTTTCTTAATTTTGTTTGTCTGTTTAACATAAACATAGTTGTGGGTTTTTAGTATGTTGTGGATTTGAAACCTCTTTAATGGTTTTGCTGACTTGGTATTGTAGTGTTGACTGTTGATCTTGAGTAGTTGTTTACTAGAAATTTTCAAACATTTCACCTTGTTTTCTGAGTTCTTTCTATAAAGATAAAGTGAAGGAAGGTGAGGCAAACAAAAAGAAACTAAAAGTTGGTTTTTGAATAGGTTTTTTGAAGTAGAGGTGGTAAAATTGACGGGTCGGTTGGAATTACTAGTTAACACCTTTTTCTAATTTTGGTAATGCTTTAATGTTATAAGTGAGATTATACAACTATAAGAGGAGATTTATGAGGTTTTAAGCATTTGAGATCATTTTTGACGAAATTTGATCACTTTGATTTTATCTGACTGAAGTTAGTAAGACCAAGCGAAACACAGAAGCTTAAAAAGATAAGTATGTGACATTTGACTTGCATCCATTTCGGACACATTATTCTCATGACCTAATAAGGGCTTTTCAAATGCACACAATAATAATAAGAGTAAATTCCGGTTTTAGTCCCTGTGGTTTGGGCCAATTCTCGCTTTTAGTCCAATAGTTTAAAAATTCCGATTTACATCCGATAGTTTTACCATTTGTCTCAGTTTTAACTAATCCATTAACCTCCATCCATTTATTCTGTTAAGTTAAGATGAAAAGATGAATATATCCTTAATAGTTTCACCATTTGAAGGATCATTTATGTAATTTATTTGAAAAAATACAACAAGGTCACCACCACGACCACCACCACCACTGCCACCACCACCACCACAGCTCTGCCACTGCCACTGTTCCCCACAGCTCCGCCACTGCTATAACACCTGCCAAAATTTCGATCTCAATTTCTGCCCGGAACTTATAAGAAATAATGGGAGTTAACGGAAACCCAAAAGTCAGAAAATAAATTAAGAAACAATAATTATAATATATATATATATATATATATATATATATATATATTGAATTCACACTTTCCTAGAAACTACCATGTAAGGAAGGTAGTAGGAAGGTGCACATGAAATGTGAGGAAAGTAATAGGAAGGTGCACATAACATGTAAATAAGGTAGTAGGAAGGTGCACTAACATATAAAGAAGGTAGTAGGAAGGTGTACCAACATGTGAGGAAGGTGGTAGGAAGGTGACATATGGTGAACAAACTTCCCTATAAATAGAACTTAAGATTACTCCTGAGTTCTCATTCCAAACCTTCTCCCAATTCAAAGACAGGTTCGTCTTTATATTTCCGAGTTTAAGTATTTATTTTAGTGGGGCTTAGAGTTGTAGTCAGGGTAGGCATTGGGTGACATAACCCTGGTCTAGGCATGGATTGATCACCCATGTCTAAACTAGGTAGTGTTATCCAAAGCTAACCACGGTCATGACTAGATAATTCCCCATCATTCGTTAGGCCTCCGCCAACGATTTATTTCGGTCTTGAACAGGGATAAAGTTCTGACCAGTCATAATAAACGCCAAGACTAGGCTTAAGGCATATGAAAACGTTTGATTATGGTTCGAAGGATGAAACCACAAAGGTTAGAAACATCAAAACCCGGAGGACAAGGAAGAAAAAGAAATAACATGGAAATTCAAGTGGTTGCGGACCGCTACCCTTAAGCTAACGGTCCGCTACGGGTAACAAGGATTTCCCCTGTTAGATTTATGGCGGACCGCCATGAGGTATATAACAGTCCGCTACGGGCGGACACAACTAGCGGACCGACATGGTCCTAGCTAACGGCCCGCTATGTACTTCCCTAGGCAGCTTCTACACATGAGACGTGTCATCACCACGTGTAGGGCATGTGTCAGCCCTGCTGACGTGTGGAGCTTGGCGGACCACCAAGATAAACCCACACGGTCCGCTAAGGACGCATGGAACGCATGCTCACCAGGGCTTGACACTTGTCAAGCATGCATGAAAGTGGGTGGTAGCGGACCGCCAGGGATCTGGCTAGCAGTCCGCTACGGGGCTGTTATCAGCCTATAAATAGAAGAGCCCTCCATTTGCATTTTCACACCAAACTCAAACAACTACGAATTTCTTCTAAGTTCTCTGGTCCCAAGCTTCTAGTAGCTAACCCAACTCCCGAGCCGCTCCTCCGAGTTCGACTAACTTTCGCTTATCAACCGGACTCGAGCGTTTAGAACCGAAGAAACCAGATAAACGCATAGAAGTGCGAATTAAGGTGCTAGAGTCCTAAGAGTCAACTCTAAGAGCTACTTAGCAGTAAGATTATTATCTTTCGATCTCCCACTTCAAAACAAAGGTGAATACTCGTCTTTATCAAAAATACTCGTTCTCATGGCGTGAGTGAGCTTTTACAAAAATGATTTGTAAGACGTGCATGGGCTGTAAGCTATCATCACGCAAATAAGACGTGCTGGTGCTGTCGGCCCCTTCACGTAAATGATCAAACGATTTATGTTTACGAAAAGGGCAAAACACGATAATTAAATATTTACTCATACTAATCCCAGAATCAGGGGTTCTACCCTTGGGGAATGTTAATACCCAAGAAGTGTATGTAAAGTTTGATCAAATATATATACTCGCTCCGGATCTAGTTGGGCCGGGCGGGGTTGGCTTGTATGTCGGGTGATGCATAAAACGCAGTTGTGCTAGTTTGGCCGCGTGGCCCCGAGTGCTTGTCCAATGTATACAATTGGATGAAATCCAAGGAAGTGATATATGATCACTAGAATCCTCCAATGATGAAATGTTTAACTGTTTAATTAAACTGTTTTGCCATGCTTATGAAAATGATTAGAGGTCATAAAGTATTCACCGGCATATAGCTGACGTTCATTTTCAAATGTTTTCAGGAAAAGAATGAAATGACCTCATATTACCGGGACCGGCTACGACCTAAGTCTCGATGACAGTTTTGTTGCATAATCCAGGTCAGGCCACACACCTGGACCCGGTGCAACCCAAAAATGTGTTATACAGGTTCGTGCGAGGCACAAGAAAGAACCTGAGAAAAGACTACGTTAAGGTGCCCAAAGGATGTTGACTTCCTAGGCAGAATACCTCCTTGTAGATTATACTGACTTTGGTCAGGGTTTTGATTTCAAAATCAAATGTATAAATGATAAGGTTTTATACCCAAGTATTTAGATAAAGAAATCTTTTGTCTACACGACAAGATTCTAGCTTTTTACAAAACCAACCCTGGAGGTTGAGAATTGAAAAAAGATCCTGTTTAAAAACCACTATTCCGCTGCACAAAACCAAACTCTGAAATCAAAGCAGGTACCGAAGGTGCCAACTGACGTCGTAGCCTGGTAACATCCCGGGGGTGCTCGGGGCGGGGTGTAACATTGGTTGGTATCAGAGCCTGAGGTTTTAGCGAATTAGATACTTGAGATAGTATCTCGGCTCTAACCATGATGATACCCAGGTTTTAGTTAGATACTTGATTTAGTATCTAAGCTTTAACTAGATTGGGAAAGAATGCCTACTGAGATGAAAGTAGGTAGTTACTTATACATAGATGCTTGCATCTAAGATTAATAGTATTAGAAATTCTAAATATCTGGAGGTAATATTTACTATACTGGAAGAAAATCTCTACGGAACTAGGGCAATGTCAATTAACATTCCTGGTGATGATCCAAATGCGATCGAATGGAATCTTCCCTCCTTGAAAAACATAATACAAGACGTTGGTACACAAGGATGTGGATCTGAGTGCTCTGGCCATAACAAAGATTCAGATTTGAGTAACTGGCGAATAGATACTCCTCCACCGAGGGTAAGTGAAGTAAATCAGGCTGGAGCTAGAGAAGGCTACGCAGCCAAGATTACGGGCATTATGGCCGACCGAAACAATATCCATGCCCTCAGCTGAAGGGATGGAGGAAATATATCGAAACTTACCTCGGGTTGGAAAAGGACTCTGATGAAGAAGCCACGTTACTACTTTAATCCAAATATGATTCCAGATTTTGAAAATCCGGATGATTATATTCCTGATAAATCTAATTCTCCGCCTGTACTTCGAAATCTGTATTTTTGCCTGAGTTGGGAAAATTCTATGGATTATGATCCACATGAAGTTTATCTGAATAAACGTTCCTCCTTTGGAACCATCCAATCTGTAACATCCATGTTTTTCCTAGTGTTTTATGTTGTGCAATAAATGACAATTTCA
The DNA here is from genome assembly GCA_023525975.1 of Smallanthus sonchifolius. Lineage (NCBI taxonomy): Eukaryota > Viridiplantae > Streptophyta > Magnoliopsida > Asterales > Asteraceae > Smallanthus > Smallanthus sonchifolius. Next base: position 16,183,796 of record CM042018.1, on the reverse strand, counting down.
AATTTCCTTTTACATTCAAAACTTTGTGTCACAACATTTATTATTTTCATGTGCAATAACTACGGAGTATTATCATAATGATATAGGTACATATACATATTTTTACTTTGTTACAATAACAAATGAAATAAACCTCCATTATCTCATAAACTTTGAGGACCAAAACTGATAAAACTCAAACCAACGTCAAACTACAAGGACTATTCCTGTATTTAACCAAAACTCAAGTTGACACGGTCGCGCCATTGCTGGAGCACGGTCGCGCTTAATTCCAGGCACGGCCGCGCCTCGTGCGCAGTCAAGACGCAAACTCAATCCGTAACGCCTCAAAACGTTCGAGTTCGCGGCCATAACTCAACATTGATTGTTTCGGACATCATTAGACAGTTTCTAACCGTTCATCGCCGTCATTTAATCTAATTAATGCCAATTATGGACCTTAAAGCCAAAACCGTCGACTATATCACCAAATTCTATCATCTGAGTTGTTATTCCTCGCAAACGACACCCTACACACCTTACTCGCACCTCTCAGAAGCTGTTGCGCACATCAATTTGGCCGGAGAAGGAACCAGAGACGCCGGGGGCTAAGCCGTTTGAAGTCGGAGGTCCATTTGGTCGAGCACCATCAATTCAAGATCTTTTAAGGTAACTAATCACACCTACGGTTTCGTTTTCATCTGTAGATGGAAAGCCCTAACCCAATTGGGGCTTACAACAATGAATTGGACACGATTGGATTCTAGGGTTCATACCCATTCGGGTTTAATCGAAATCCACCCTAGACTCAGTCTCAATTCAATTAAATTGCATGGTTAGATTCGCAAACATACACTCTTTGATAACCCCATGAATCCAACTGTTATTAATACATGATTTTGTCAATTTGTTTTCTGGACGAAACCAGCCACGGTCGTGCTCATCCATTAGCACGGTCGTGCTCATCCATTAGCACGGTCGTGCCTCTACTCTAAGCGTGGTTATGCCTCCTGACTAGACGCAGTCGCGTCCCGAGCCTAGGCACGGTCGTACCCTACCCTGGCACGGTCGTGTGTCCCGTGGTCAGTTTTATTCTTTTTTAATCATTTTAAAAAAAAAAAAACAGCTTCTTTTTAATCCAAATTTCTTTATAAAAATTATTTTATAAAACCCTAAGGCTCGAGTATATTTTATGAACTAAATTATTAACATAACGATTTTTAATAATTGTTAACCATTTTAGAGAGTTAAAAACAAATGATATTTATTAAAGATTTATATAATTAATTAATTTAAAAACCCTATGAGCTATCTTATTAATACCCAATTATTTAGAGCAATTTATGACTATTTATCATTTACTTATTTTAATAAAGAATTAATTAATTAAGAAATTATAATTATTTATATAAATAATAGTCGAATATTTATTTGTAAAACAAAATAACATATATATATATATATATATATATATATTATACTTATATATACATATATTCAGTCTTTATTAGCAAACAAGTTATTTCTATTTAAACGAACATATTATTTCATTAATAACAAACGTAAATACACCATTCAATCTAGTGCAATACCTTTATACATTAGTCCTTTGAGCATTTTTCATTGATACATATATAAATCCAATCATAGGTTAACCTCGTGTTAGCGAAACAACTAGCGTGACTACTCGTACTTGTGATTTCAAGCTATAGATCCAATGTGAGTTTACATAGCCCCTTTTTCACTTTTACATTCTTTGGGGTGAAACATGATTACATACAAACTATTTGCAATTATTACAATTCAAACATTATGATCAAGTGTGCAATTTGTGCCTTATGCTTGAACAATATTTGTGCAAACAACATTTACATACTTTTTGTGCATAGTGCAAGTGCAATCATTAATCCCGTACAAGCCAACGGTATACAATGATAGATCTATTGTGTCTGACCAACGCACCCGGTTAGGGTGATTGTTACCGAAAACACTTAAGGATAACCTACGTGTTATGCCTATCGGTCACAAGGTTTGATTATGCGTCTAGTTTAAACAATAGTGGTTCTCCATAATTGCCTTATTAATCCATGTATCATATGAATTGTACACAAAACTTTTGATAACACTTGTTGTGCTAAAACCTATGTATGCTCACTAACTTTTTAGTTGACTATGTTTTCTTCATGTTTCAGGTACTAATAATTGAGAGTATTGTTCAAGAGTTATCACGTAGGAAGTTGCAAGACCTAGTTAATAAATTATACTTTGTTTGAAGTATTTTGTTCTCTTATTTGACCTTGTTTGTTGAAACAATTGTTATGAATTTGGATTTAATGAAATATGCAACTTTAGTATGATCATGTGCTTTTGAACAGTCTACACGTCCGCCCCGACGTATTCCATCGTCGGTTGGGGTGTGATAGGTTGGTATTAGATCCACGGTTATAGGGAATTAGGTTATTAAGAATCCATAACCTAGACTATAACCATAAGACACCCATGCTATGTGATGCCTTACTTGATTCGATTACTTACTAGTACTTCCATCCTAAGACACTTATCCTTCTTACACCTACCTATGTCATCATCAAAATCCTTAAACAATGTCAAGGTTTTAAACTCTAATAATTAGTAAGGAACACGTGCAATATAGAAGGGTGACACCTGTATCCTGGGTTTTTCTATCTAGGAAGACATTTCGTATAAATCCTAATCAACCAAAGGACCCATATGCTTTCCTGGGAATTCCTAGAATGAGTGTTCACTTATAGGCTAAAGCGCGTTTTTCTGAAAACTATACGAATTTAAATAACCTTGATAAGTCATAGTATTCACGGAGTACAATCCAAATATAGTTATTCTTATCTTTGTATTGTTTCTTCTATAGCATGCCTCCTCGTCGTGACAACACTAACAACAACAACGACCTTGCTGCACTCCTTACTCAACTTGTGAACCAACTCACTCAAGCCAATAACAACAACAATAGTGGGGGTAGTGCCAACAACAATGGTGGTGGTGGTGGTGCCAACCCGCCCCAATGCACCTTCTAACACTTTAACTCATGCAACCCCATCAAGTTCTATGGCACTGAGGGAGCTACAGGTCTCCTTCAGTGGTTTGAAGGCATTGAAAACACCTTCCCCAACAGTGACTTCCCTGATAATCTCCGAGTCCGTTATGCTACGAGTGTCTTCCAAAAACTGGCGCTCACGTGGTGGAACGGTGAGAAAAGGAACCGAGGTGTTGATGTGGCAATGGCATTGCCGTGGGATGATGTGAAGAGACTGATGAGTGAGGAGTTCTGTCCTCGGAACGAAACGAAGAAACAGGAAGTTGAGTTTTGTGATCTTACCCAAAACAGTGGTGAAAACTTGGTCTACACAACTCGTTTCCATGAGTTAAGCCTCCTGGTGCCACACATGGTCACACCTCTGTCTCAGGGCATTGAGAAGTACATAGGGGGACTACCTATGATTATCCAGGACACGGTGTTAGGAAGTTACCCTGCCACTCTTAAGGACGCTATACGCCTAGCCGTCACGTTAACTGACAACCATGTGAAGGCGGGTACGTTGACAAGAAAGGGTACGAAGAAGGTCAGTGACAAGGCAAGCCCATCTGAAATAGCCAAAGTAGACAAGCTCGAACCATCTTTCCATAATAAGAAGCGCAAGGCTAAGAACTTTACCGTCGTTACCCCTGCTGCACCCATCACCCAAGTTGCTCCTGTGACTTAAAATCCAGACAAAAGGCCATATGTAGGTGTCAAGAGCCGAGACTTCCTCCTTTATTAGTGTAATCCACTTTTGACTCTGTTCTGCTTGTTCGAAAGTTTTTGGCTCATGTTCCATGTCTTCAACTATTGTGACATTAGCATACCTTATATTGGGCTTACTGGTTTGACTAGACCTTCTTACACTTTGTTGTTCACCTGTCTACCACAGATTATGCCTAGGTGTTGATCTCGAACCTTCAGCTACATCAGTAGGTTCTTTGTCGGTTTCAACATCAGTATCATCTAGGCTTAGTGTTGCCCTAGATTCCAATACTTAGGGCTGTTCAAAAAGCCCGCGGCTCGTGGCTCGCTCGAAGTTCGCTCGAAAAAAGCTCGGGAAAAGCTCGGCTCTAGAAAGCTCGGTTTTAAACAAGCCGAGCCGAGCTGGCTCGAATTCTAAACGAGCCGAGCTCGAGCTAGGGTTGGCTCGGCTCGGGCTCGGCTCGTGGCTCGGCTCGTGGGCTCGGCTCGTGGACTCTATATATATATAAGTTCTGATCTGAATTATGTAGGTCAGCAGGTAATTTTTGAACTCAAATGCTTTGCAAAGTTTGAAATGATCCTATTTGTAAAACATAGTATAATATAAGTTCTTAATTGTGTAGGTCAGCAGGTGTAATGCGCGATAGACATGAACTATGGACAATGATTTCTAACTTTTTGGTTTACATATTAGAAGTCTACATATTTGGTTCTAGTCATTTTTGACTTTTTTGGTTTATATATTTGAAGTCTACAGACTTGGTTCTAGTCATTTATGACTTTTTTGTTTACATATTTGAAATCTGCAGATTTGGTTTTAGTCATTTCTGACTTTTTTTGTTTACCGTTGTACTTATTCACTACTTTATAAGTTTTGAGTTGTGTATTAATGTGTTAAAAATTATAAATTATACATTAATGTGTAAAAAAAATAAAAAAATGAGCTAGCTCGACGAGCCATGAGCCAGCTCGAGCCTTTTACGAGCCGAGCTCGAGCTCAATTTCCAAGCTAAAAAAAAATCGAGCCGAGCCGAGCCGGCTCGTTTAATTTTGAGCTCGAGCCGGGCCTGGCTCGGCTCGGCTCGTTTACAGCCCTACCAATACTTCTATTTAATGATTCTGAATCCGGTAACTGTTCATGATTCGAGGACCACCATGAAGATGATGTTTCATAGAATATTACGTTTCGAGACACATTACATTTACCTGTTTCCAACCCCATCGTTCTATATCGTAGCCCACAAAACTAATTCGTATTGTCTGTAGAAATACCCAAAGTTTTCTGCTGACTTCTGTAGAAATTCGTATTGTGTGTACAGCGGGGGAAGACTCTAAACCTGAAAGAGTATCTTGAAAAGAAAAGAGTAAAAGTGAGAGTTTCTTGCAAAGTTTTCTGCTGAGTTCTGTATTAGTTTTCGGTATATTGAAATACCAACTAAGAATCAAAACAGCTGAAAGAATTTGAAAACGAAAATAAAGAAAATTAAACGTCTTCAATGCTCTTTATTTGATTTTTGAATTCTGATTCGTAACTATTAGCAGTTACGAACTGCTGCTGCAGTGGGACGTAGATCCGTGCATATAGCCGGACACATCATGAGGACCGGGATCAACCCGCCAGGCTGCGCGCGTATATCAGGACACGGATGCGCAGACGCGGACCGCCCTCGCTAGGTCGCGCGGAACGGGATCCACTTTCCGGTCCGCGCACCCGGGATCACCCGTGTAGGCTAGCGGACACTCTGTCTGGATGCCCCACGTGAGTGCGAAGTGAAAAGTGCGTAATCAAAACGCCACATTACGTTCTCGTCCCGAGCCCATGCATGAGCGTGGCACCTTCCTGGTTCCCACTGAGTGTCATTCCGTATAAGGTTACAATCCTAAAGGAGTGTTCCACCTTATAACCCACTTAATGTTTGTCATCCCACCTATGTGGGAAAAGTTTCCTCATTTTTCTACTTAGAAAAACTGAATTTTCACAGCTCTAAATACCCAACTTTAAGCATTGATATCTCATTCATTTTAACTCCATTTTGCACGTGGTTTGTTTCCTAACAAATATCTCACGTAAGAGAACACAATCCCATAAAGAGATAATAATATTAACATCAGTTACATATATTTATTTCTGTCCAAAATTGAAAAAGAGTCATTTTGCAACTTAGTGAAAAAAACACATTTTCACCCAAAACTCCAACATGGCGTTCTTCTCTAGCTTGTGTCGAAAGTGACTTGGAACAAACACGTAACATACACACCCGAACACCTTCAAATGTTTAACTTTCGGTTTCATTCGGAATAATCTTTCTAATGGTGATTCATACTTCATGGATTGTTGATTTGTTAGGGTAAACGATTACTGTGCATAAACTTAATGCGACAATTTTTTTATTAATGAATAAGGAATTCAAATTAAAATTCAAACGAGAAAAGACTCTAGGTTATATCTAAGAGTTTTTTTTTTTCAAAATAGTGTAGGTGGAGAAAATATTTATCAAATAGGTGTAGTTGAAAACTTATTTACCAAAAAAGGGTGTTTTTCTTTATTTTCTTTATTTTTAACTAATATACTACCTTTTCTTTTTAAACATCCTTTATAAAAATCATTCTTTTTCTTCAAAAAAAAAAATTCACATCGTTCATTTTTTCTAAACATTTTTTTTAACACCCTTCGCTTTCAAAACCGTTCGGTTTTCTTTATTTCGGTTTTTTAATAATTCTTTTAAAAAACGTTCAGTTTTTTAAACATTCTTTTCAAAACCGTTAGGTTTTTTTAAACATTATTTTTAAAACCGTTCGTTTTTCTAAACGTCTTTTTTTTCAAACCGTTCGTTTTGTCTAAATGTCTTTTTTAAAAACCATTCGTTTTTTCTAAACGTCGTTTTAAAACCGTTCGTTTTGTCTAAACGTCATTTTTAAAAGCAATTATTTTTTTCTAAACGTCTTTTTAAAACGTTCCTTTCTTAAAAGGATGGTTTTAGAAAAATAAACTAAAAAAATGAACGTTTTGAAAAAAAACATTTAAAAAATGAACAGTTAAGAAAAAAAGATATTTAAAAAACGAACGGTTATAAATAATATATTAAAAAACAAACGGTTTTAAAATGGACGTTTAAAAACCGAACGATTTTAAAAAGGATGTTTATAAAAACCGAGAGATGTTTATAAAAATGAACGGTCATAAAAAAGAGTTAAACAACGTAGAATAGATAAAACGTTCAAAAAATGAACGGTGTTAAAAATGTTTAAGAAAGGTAACGGTGTTACGAAAAAAAACTTTTAAGAAAACGAACGGTTTTATAAACGAAAAGGTTATTAGATTAGTTAAAAATCTATACTATATAATAAATAAAAATCTTTTATGCCACGTGTCGCCTCCATATCTCTTCTCATAATTTTTTCCCCACTTATCTCTCATACTAAATACACCTATTTTTTAATAATGATTTATTTTTAAAGAAAGTATTAATTATACTAATAAAACACATTTATTTTAAATTATCTCTTATTTTAAAAAAACTTTAAAATTTAATCGTGTAACTTTTTTTTAACCAAATAGTTAATGTAAGTCAAATTATATTAAATAGAAATTAATGTATTTTCGAAACACAACTATACATTAATTTTTACATATTTTTGAACTTTTTAAAAAAATCATTAGTATATATAGTATATTTTTCCACTTATAAGATGTACACCAAGATTTAAGAATTTTTTTCAACCCGTATAATACACGGGTTTTTAAATATATAATTTTTTTATTATTAAGTATATAACATTATATTTTATCAACCCGTGTAATACACGAGATTCTAACCTAGTAAGGAAATAAAGAAAAACACTAATTTTAGTAAATAATTTTCCAACTACACATATTTAATAAATATTTTTTTTCAACTACAATGTTTTAAAAAAAACTTCCCTTATATAATACCCTTACTTGACCTTAAGCTACTAATTTGACTATCATAATTCAAATACTTAGTGCTATCCTATCTTGAATGTTCTCCCGACTCAAAGTTCAAACACAATAAAACAATAAACTAAAATTTAAATAAACTTGAATATATTGTCTCTAAAGTCCAACTGTTGTTATCTTCGATATATGACACCATAATAGAGACTCCCCTCCTCGCTGCTTCTCTTTCTCTCTTTTTGATTTAAAAATATTTAATAAAAATGGGTAAAAGATGAAAAATGGGTATAACATAAGTTAAAAGATAGGGTGGACGATGGTGGAGGATGATGATGTGGCGCTGATGTGGAAACCTGTTATTCGTAGCAGATTCAATACATCGATTCAAGAATCAAGAAACGAGTTAGAATCAGAAACACATAGTTAAAGGTGTAACTCTCCAAATTGTATTGATATGTCAAATGAAGTCCCCCTTTACAATGTTCAAACTATACAAGTATTTATACTAAGAAGACAAAAAATGATTTCGTCTGAAATACATTTCGGTCGAAATGTATTTCGTCCGAAAACGATTTCGAACAAAAAAGATTTCAGTCGAAATCTTTTAACTACAAAGAATTCTTCCGTCTTCAAACTGTTTTATATGTAATGGCCTAAAAATAGTTCCAACAATCTCCTCATAGGCCATTGCATATCAAAACACAAGAATTCTGCCAAGCTCCCCCATACACTTTGCATCATCAAAGTTGGATCTTGGACTCGAATCTTTAACTCTCCAAACTTGTCTTGGTTTAGCTTTGTCTTGCCAATCTTGTTTTCGTTTCGACATATTGTATGTCCAAAACGTCTTCAACCTATTAAAAACTTTAACAACCTGATCTTGAAACTTTCTTTGAGGTTGAGAAACGACCTTCTGTTTGGGAGACTTGTGTTTCTTGATACAACAATCTCTTGATAAATGACATTGATTTCCACAACTAATTCATTTCTTCAAAGTAGGACATGTTCTTTGATAAGGCCCCTTTCGAGATGTTGACTTGTCTTTAAACTTATGTTCTTCTACTTTTGACGTTTCTACTCCCTCTTTAACAAACAAGAGCGGAGCAAACTTATTTGAAACGAACGGGATGGCATTAGCCTTGAGTGGACTTTCTTTCTTGAACCCTAAGCCACCCTTATTGTCAAAATAATCCACAAATTCTTGACTTCTTCAAATTTTTCACTGACACAATCATCATCAGAAACAAGATCACTTGGAATCTTCGATTCAAATTTCTTTGCTTCATAGTTTCTCTTTGGCTCTAACGAATGATAAACATTCGGCACAAATGGCTTTGGAATGTATGGTTGAGGCATATGTGAATAAAATCCATTTGTAGTAAATGGAGGAGAAACACTCTTGTATCCATATCGTTATTCACCTTATCATAACTCTAGCCTCAATGTTTTCACCAATTCCTTTATATCCAAGCCCAGAAGTTACTTTGTCATATATTTGAGCTTCAATTATCCCACTAGCCACTTTCCCATAAATGTTTATTTTATCAACTTTAATTGTTGTATTTGCTACCTTTTCCATCTTCTCGGTCATCAATTTCTTTTCTTTTTCTCTTTCAGCAATCAACAGTTGAATTTCATAATTCTTTCTTTTTAACTGAAGCTTCACATGAGAATTTTCTTTAACACAATCATCAATCTTTCTTTTATACTCTTTCTCACGATCCTTTAAAATCTTGTTTGTAGTATGTGAATGTGTCAATGCATCCATCAGAAGTTGATTTTATTTCTTGTATTCAGCAATTTTTTCAAAACACTCCACAAAACACATATTTTCATTGAGCAGTTCAGAATAAGCTTTAAGTTCATGTGAATCTTTCACTGCTTCAGCAACAAAATCGGATTCTATACGTTTACAATTTCCTTGAAAATCATAACCGTATTCTCCTTTGATCATTATTTTGTTCTGATCCGCTTTGAGCACATACATATGTAGCTTTGCACACAAATCCTCTAATGAATTAAATTTTAATCCTTTATTTATGATGTTAAGTTTATAAATCTCCCATTCCTGTGGTTGAGCGTTGAGAAATTTATCCATGACTTCTAATTTTTCATATTTAATATCAACATCCTTTAGATCATTTATCAACTCCACATAACTATGATATTGTTTAGTCAAAGATTCTACTTCTACGCGTGTAAAGACTTGATATTTTTTCTTTAATTGATCTTGTCTTGCTTTTCCTTTCACATTTTCCTTATAAAGATTTAGATAAACATACCCCCTATCCATTTACAAATACCTTATGCTCACACCATTCGTCAGCCATTGAGAATTCCCTCCATTTTTTTTAACTACCTCATTTTTTCAAAATCAACCCGAAACATCGCTCTAAACATCCTCCAAAAATTTCGACTAAGAAGATTTTTCCCGCCAAAAAATTTGACTAAGAAGATTTTTTTTTCTCACACTTTTCGACCGAAAACTTTTTCGGATGAAAAAGATTTCGAACAAGGAGATTTCACACAAGCAATTTCGGACCAAACTAGAGATTTCGATCGAAAAGTCAGATAAAAACTTTTTCGATTGAAAAAGATTTCGACCCCTTCAATCAGAGATTTCGGACGACGCAACTGAAACTTGTGAAATTCCGACCTGCAACTCCCGAACGTCAAATTAAGCCCCGAAAATCATCCCAAACTCCATCTCCATTGTTGTACATGCTGAATACTAAAAAATGGCACCGAAAACAATCAAATTTGATGACTTTTGAATCTTGAAAAGTTGAAAACTTGTGGAAAACTTGAAACTTGCTTGAATCTTGCTAGAATCTCCCAAAACCGAGCACCGAAAGCTCTGATACCACTTGTGAAAACATGTTATTCGTAGCAGATTCAATAGATCGTTACAAGAATTAAGAAACGAGGTAGAATAAGAAACACATAGTTAAAGGTGTAACTCTCCAAATTGTATTGATATGTCAAATGAAGTCCCCCTTTACAATGTTCAAACTATACAAGTATTTATACTAAGAAGACAAAAAATGATTATGATTTCGAATAAAAAAGATTTCGGTCGAAATCTTTTAACTACAAAGAATTCTTCTGTCTTCAGACTGTTTTATATGCGATGGCCTAAAAATAGTTCCAACAGCTGAGGTGACACAAAACGATGAAATATGGGTATATTACATGACCTTAGAGTGTTAGCTTCTTGCTTAGGTTTGCCAAACAATCACGAAAAATTACACCTAATATCATATCAAAGTCGAATAAAACTTGCTAAATCGCAATATGGGATAACCGCGATAAATATAAAAATCTCATAAATATTTCTCATTACATGTGTTTGGTCTCCTCTTGAAATCTCCCAACTATAGTAGTAGTAGATATAGAATTCTAGCAATTGAATAAATAATTAATGAAGACATAGGTCCCCCGCGGGACCCAACCTCGCCACCATACCCCATGAAAACGTTCAAACCCCCGCGGGGCTATAACCAAACCTTCCACCATATCCCATAAGGGACAAAAACACCTGCGCGTACAGAAAAGGGGACCACACCGCCATATCAGGAATGTTATGTGTGGGGAAACATCCCCATGCACAAAAGTGGGCCCACCAAGTCAGACAAAACGGCCACCACTAACGGTTTTCACCTAGGAAACCACAAGGATATTTATGATGGCGACATCCATCCAATAACATTCCCGCCTGGTCAACGCTCTGATATGGACATCCCAGCACACCTTTCCGGCTATAAATAAGAGCACAGTCTCTAGGTATGAGGATCTTCTTCCCTAAGGCACTCTCACTCTTAAACCTAATTATTCATACTCAAATACTTATCCTCAAGTCGGAGGGTGGTCGCATGGAAACCCCCTTCCCTGTGGCGAGACTAACGGCGTTGCTCGTTTTACAGGCTCAGTGGTTTCATTGCAAGCTCAAGGTGCTCAATCAAACCCCTATAACCCTGTTGATCATTCGGTCTAGGCTCTTGCTCTTACTAGTGTATCTTCACTAACATTTATTTTAGCCATTTTCATGACTCAACCAAAACGAGTAACCACATCGGGAAAGGGTTTGCCTTGATATTCTCTTGGCTTCGTTAGGGCATTTGTAATCCCCATGAAATTGCGACCTCCATTTTAACTATTCTGACAATTGTAATTTCATTATTATATGATTTGCATCTTTTATTTCAATGAAAGCACTTCATTTATCTATTATATTTCATGAGTATACACATATACCTACATTAAATGTAATTATTTCAACTTGAGATAAAGGTTTATATATTTGTTATTAATCTATGAAATAAATTTATATATACTAAGTTATTTCAACTTGACAAGTCATCAAGATAAGGTCTTTAATTTGTTGGCCAGTCAAACATCCTACAAAAGCCTGTACCGACGACATGTTGGTACAGGCTACCTATGCCGACGACAAACATGCCTATACCGCAGGGTTCAGCGAGAACAAATAGGGAAAACAGACGACAGACCCTCATTTCCTCCCAAAACTCTCCCAAACTCTTCTCTCCGGAGATTTTGAGTTTTTAGGCTTTTTGGGAGAAATTTTTCACAAAACTCTCGGGATTTAAGGTGAGGTAACATCCGGGTTTCATATTTTAGCTAATTTTTTAAGATTTTAAAGTTTTGTTTGTTTAATTTTGTTAGGTTTTTGAGGAATTTCAACATTTATTTGATTTGAAGCTTTGTGAAGGTAACCCTTCGTTTTAATTACTAATTTGTGATGAAATTTGGTTTAGATCTAACATTTTTATAATTTTGTATGTATGTGTATGTATGTTTTTATGTATGAGTATGTATGTTTGTATGTATGATGGAAATAGTAATTTATGATTAGTTTATTTAATTTGGTTTAGATGTGTGATTAGTTTATATAATTTAGCTTATGTAAATTAGTGTTTGTATGTATGTGTATGTATGTGTGTAATTTGTGTTTTTGATGATTAGTTTGTATGTATGTGTATGTATGTGTGTAATTTGTGTTTATGATGATTAGTTTGTATGTATGTGTGTAATTTGTGTTTATGATGATTAGTTTGTATGATTAGTTAATATGAATGTATATAAGTGTATGTATATGTTTGTAATTGTGTAATTAGGCATTTATTTATGTATGCATGTATATATTTGTATGTATGTTTGTATGTTTATGTTTTTTTTGAACATCGAACATTGAATGTTGTGACGTCCACCCCTCGTCACATGAGAGAGCCTCGTCCAACTCCGACCAATATGTTGTCTTAACCGGGCCAACTTGTCGTCAGAGTTGGAGAGCATCCGAGGAAAAATCCCACCCAATACGGCCCCTTTCGGGCTTGAGGGAGAGCCGAGGCTCAAACCCTGGATCGGCGTGGGTAAAACCTAGGTGCATCAGCCTAAGAGCTAGGCCTCATTTGCAAGCCTCAGAAACTAATGAGGAGTGCAGGGATTGAACCTGGGTCATAAGGAACACTAGGTCTCTCCCTTACCACTCTACCACCAACTTATTGGCTGTTTGTATGTTTATGTATTCGTATGATTTGTATGTATATAATTGTGTATTTGTTCATATGTTTATATATGTATTTGTATGTATGTTTGTTTATGTTCAAGGGATGTATGTATGTTTTGTATGTATATTTCTATTTATTTATATATGTTTTTGTATTTATATGATTTGTATGTATATAATTGTGTATTTATTCATAGGTTTATATATGTATTTGTATGTATGTTTGTTTATGTTTATATGTGTATGTATGTATTTGTATGATTTGTATCTATATAATTGTGTATGTATATATGTATATATGTTTGTATGTATATGTAACTTTATTTAATTTGTTATAAGTTCGGAACTCGTTGTGGTTGACGATGTGGGAATAACATTATATTTGTGTTTCATTGAACTTATTTAAGGTACGTATCCCGACTTTTTTACCTTTGTATATTTTTGTTTGTGTAGTTAATATTTTATTTCATTTAGGGTGTAAACGGCTCGTTTCTCATGATTTTATAAATACTATTACTTATATATTAAAAAATATATATTTTATAATTTTAAAAAATAAATAAGAAAAGGGCTTACACCCCTAATATCATTTATGTACGTCTTTGTTTATGTATGTCATGTCTCATGTTGTGTACACAAGTATGTTTATTTAGGATAACTTTTTTGAATATACTCGTCCGAAATTTATCTGATAGAGATACATTTTGGATTGTCCCCTATGGGACTGCTTTTGAATATTTTATCTCATTTAGGACATGTATACATTTTAACGGGTTGACATTTAAGAAAAAATCGGTAGCTATTTCTCCTTACTCTTTCGAGTTTGCGGTTTATCTGCAAACTTGGGGAGTTAAGAGGAAATGCTGCTGCTTTTTTCTTAAATAGTCAACTCATTAAAATGTATACATATGAGATAGAATATTCAAAAAGTGGGTTAGGATCCACTGCCTTAGAGTACCGATCAAATCATATACATTCATTTATATCATTTATTGTATGCACTTATATGTGTATGTTTATAACACAATAGATATGACACTAGATATGACAATTGATAAAAGCTGGGTTACAATGGGAAATCGGAATTCTCCGGCTTTCTTAAGCGGTCTTCGCAACTTTATAGAGACTGCCAAGAACCATGTCGACGGTCGAGGTAGAGCGTTTTGCCCGTGTAGACGTTGTTGTAATGCGTGTCGACATAATTGAACATGATATATGGCCACATACATGACCGTGGGTTTCTACAATCATATCAGAATTGGATTTATCACGGTGAGCAGCATCCTCGTGCTAGCAGATATAGCATCACTTTTTGCCCTAAACAGAACACCTACTCCGCCAATAACTACAACAACAAATAATGAGATGTTTGATGCCATAGATGATGTGATGGCAGAGCAAAATACAAATGAGGATAATATAGATGAAGATAGAAGTGGTTTAGACCCTGAGTTTTATGCGTTGTTTGAGGAGCTATGGAGTTATACGCCGGTTGTAGTCAAATGTCTTCCCTAAACTTCGTAGCCAAATTGATGCATATTAAAGTTATCAACAAATGGACGAATAGTTTGTTTGACCAACTATTAGAGCTTCTACAAATTGCATTACCGAAGTAAAATCCCATTCCAGTGTCACACTATGAAGCTAAGAAGAAACCGAGTTAGATTGGATTAGGATATCAGTCTATCCATGCTTGCATTAATGATTATGCTCTGTTTTACAAGGAGAATGAATCAATGCAAAACTGTTCGGTTTGTAATGAAAGCAGATGGGTTGACAAAAACACAAAGGGGAAGAAATTACTACAGAAAGTGTTGCGTTACTTTCCTTTAACTTCACGGCTTCGACGAAGGTATAGTTCATGATTAACAGCAAAAGATATGATCTGGCATATTACTGGACGCTCAACAGATGGTATTCTATCTTCGAGATCCTTCTCGAACCGCTGGATAATGGAGGGTTGTTGAGGACGTTCACCATCAGAAGCTTTGGGATCATCCTAGTGTTATTAATGAGATAGATATATTGCACGACACTCAATCAAATGATTATACTTTGGTTGTCGACATCGGATGATTATACTTTGGTTGTCGACATAGGCTACTTGCCGATGCGTACAACATTAAATGAGGGTGGTGACCCAAGTCATGTTGCCCCGATTGATCTCGATGAAAGTTTTATTAATGATGATGAAGAAGATGAAGATGCAATAATTCAGATGAAGAAGATGAAATAAATGACGACGATGAAGAAGATGATGATGTTGTTGAGACACGTTATTGTAGTGATGATTCTGATTGAATATATGTTATAAATGTACTATTTATCTTTGTTTATTATTAATTATTTATGCTTACTAATTATTTTTGTTGAAGGAACAATGGCGCAATCTCACGGTGGTGATGGTGGAGACGGTGGTGATGGTGGAGACGGTGGATATGGGGGTCCGTATAACTTCGACTCGGGTTATGCGGGTGGATCCGGTGGTAAGTTACTTGTTGGTGTTTAATATATGTCTTTACAATTGCCTAACTTTTCAATTTCATGTGTCAATGTAGGTAGTTCCTCCCAGAAAAGGCGTTCGAAAGCCAAAAACCTAAAATTATACAAAAAATATGAGCAAAATGGGAAGAAACCTATTCCCATTGATGTTGAACTTCATGGCGGGGGGGTACAAGTTCGTGGGTCCTAACGCGTCTTATTTTATACGTGGTATCTCTCTAGAGGTTGAAAAGGTGGTTCCCCCACATTATCTTAATTGGGCTAATGTTTCAAATGAAAAGAAACAGGCCGTATATCCCACTCTCTTAGTAAGTATAGATGTTTTATAATTACTTACAATTTAATAACTATTAGATTTTTCTAATTACTTCCATTTGTAGAAATATTTTGACCTGGACAGCCGGAGAAACACTGACAAGTGGCGAGGTATTGGACTCGGAATCACCGTCGAGTGTCAGAGGGCTTATAAAGAACACAAGAGAGAGCTGAAAGTTCATTTCGACGAGCAGGGGGGATACGATGATGTGGAGGCGGCGAGGAATATTCCACCAGCAGATGTTGATAAAGGAAATTGGGATATTTTGATTGATGAGCTATTTTTAACTGCGGGCTATAGAAACCGCTCCGAGAAGAACAAGCAAAACAGAGCACAACAACGCTACCCAAGTTTCCATGAGAGAAAATCATATGCCCAGCGCCGACACATGGAGGTATGAAATACAATTTTAGTATTATACAAAATGCTTATTAATTCTTAGTGATATTATTTTTGTTTTTCATAGGCGACCGACCCTATTGAGGTGTTCAGATCGACCCATTATAAAGAAGGGACGGGTTGGGCCAATGAGACTGTATCAACAGACTATGTAAGTAAAATTATTTTGTTGTTAGACTTAATAGACTTAGAACATCCAACTGTAACTTTAAACATGTCAAAATGACCCAAACACACTTTAATACACTTAGAACATCCAACTGTAACTTTAAACGGGTCAAAATGACCCAAACACACTTTAATAGACTTAGAACATCCAACTGTAATTTTAAACGGGTCAAAATGACCCAAACACACTTTAATAGACTTAGAACATCCAACTCGAGCCCAATTGTTGAATATTTTTGCTAGTATTATTAGTATTTGTTGTTATTAGTGTTGGTTGATTGGAATTTGTGAATTTGGGTCGTTTATGACTTATAGTTTAACAGGTTGGTTATCCATTTTATAGCAGTTATGCTGTCGAATTTTAGTAAAATAGTCAACTGATTGTTTATTACATTGTTTAATGTATGAACGAATTCAAGATGAGTGTGCAAGATCCTCTGCCGAGTCTGGTGGTAGCTCATCTGCTGTCGATGAGTTTACATGCATGAAGCGTGCATTGAGTCATCGGCCTGGCCATATCCATAGTGTTGGTCGTGTGGTGAGTAAACTCACACCTGATGTGTTCAGTACCCCCCTCCACAACCCCATTGGCAAGAAGTGGATGAGCGTGTGGCTCACCTTCAAGAACAATTCCAAGAACAACAAAAGCGTAAAGCCAAACGAGAGGAAGAACGTCGTGTGTATAATCAACAAATGCTTGAAATGCAACGGAAAATGGACGAAATGCGTCGAATGTGGGAACGTCGAACTAACAGCGATGATAATTAGCTTGGATTTGTTGCGCCTATGCCTTTGTTGTTAGTGTTTGTTTTGAACAATTTGCATGTTTGTGTGTCGAACAAGTTTATGTTTGAATGTTTGGTTTGTCGGACAAGTTTGTGTGTCACACAATTTGGATGTTTGGTTTATGTTTCAGATATTAGTTTTTATGGTTCGGATTTGAATGTTTTAATGGTTTATATTTATTGATTTGCAGGTTTTTATTTTTAGAAATGGAAAAATTTTCAAAATAAAAAAATATAAAAAAAACAGAAATGGCCTATACCGACGACATGTCGTCGGGATAGCTCTTTTTCAAAAATTATTTAAAAAAATAAAAAAACCCTATACCGACGACATGTCGTCGGTATAGGTCTTTTTAATAAATTATTTGTGACACTTCTGATTTTCACTACTTGTACTCATTCTAGACTTATCAATGAAAATCCGCATGACATTTCATTTTACTTGAAATCCTATTCAGACGTTGTTACAATACTAGTTCACATGTGAAAGATTACGTTTATGCTTGATTTCAAAGACTTATACTTATCTGTGATTGATTTATGGATCGCACGTAGACTTAATTGATCTTTATGACACATTAAATACACATGAACCACCCCCATACATCTCAAACATGTTCTTACAACCCATTCAATGTGAATTGATGCTTAAAAGTACTAGTTAGTACTTTCGTGCGATCGTTCGCCTTTTAAACCGTTGTTAACTACGTACCGTCCACGACCGACAAATCGTTTAACATGACATTAATTTATGTTTTAAATGTTTAAAATATTCATTTCTTTAATTAAAACAAAGTTTGTTTGCAAAACTTTCCTTAAATAAATCCTGAAATTCAAAAAACGATCAAAAAGTCCGTTTTCTCGCCCACCGATCGCCAACTACTATACGCGAATAACGTAACTTTAACTTAAATGTTTTTAGCTAAACATACTCTTTTTGTTATGACAATAAACTTTAATGTTGAAAACATTTGCCAATTTCGCTTAGAAATGCTTAAAATGGCAATTTTCGAATGCGCGCACTCAACCGGATCAAGCTAGGACCCAACCCACCTACTCTTGGACCTAGCCCAAGCAAGAAATCACAAAAAACCCAGCCCCATTGAGGAAAATTTCGCAGATTTGAGGGCCCTAAAACCCATAATTGCTTTCCAAGACATTCCATATTTACACCCCTTCAACCATTAGTATAAATAGGAGGCTTAGGATCTTGTTTTCTTTGCTAATTCTCTCTCAAACACTCCCAACCCCTCCTAAGTTGTGAAATCCCTTCCCAACCTTGAAGATTTCGAAAATCCCTTAGAGGATTCCAAGAGTTTGGAAGATCAAACAAGTAACCCTCCGAAGTTGAATACCGTCTTTTTATTTTATTCTTTCTTCATCCCCTCAATCTTTTTCTATTTTCTATCCATGATCACTTGATCATATGAAACCTCAGCCCTAAAAACCCTCTAATAATCTTAATCAAACTAATAAATCAAGCTAACATCACTAACTAACAAACAAAGGATCCCGTTTGCAATGGCGGCTATGCCGTCGCATTCTGCGAATCCTCAAGACAACTATTGCAAAAGTGGCTCTGCCGATGCTTTAGTATGTTCTTGCTAACTTAAAACATGTTATTTATTCTATATTATCACTTATATGAACTCACACGCTAATTAAATATAGAATCCGCTTGCTCGTGTCGGCTATGCCGATTGCATTCTGTGATTCTCCAAAACGCTTCTGTGAATATCATGGCTAGACCGGTGACACGGGACGTTTTGGCTAACCTAATCTGAGTATATTATGTATTATAATAACATAATAACATTCATCTAATTTTTATTTGCGCGTTCGGTAATCTTAAAACCCTAAACGGACCACTTAAGTGCAACCATTGATTTTGGACAGAAACTGTGCTGAATTTAACTGAGCGTAACTTGACCATAATTAATCTAAAATGAGAAAACTCAAATTCCACGACGTAGTTCATCGAATTTCCTTTCCAACCATAATTAGATCGTTTTCTAATTCAAAAGTATGACTCCGTAGTAGACAAAACGGGACAGAAACCTTTTTCAGTACCTTCTGTCTTGTTGGACTATTTTGGCTATGATCCGAGTCTCAAATGGAAAAACTTTCTAAACTAAACTTCTTCGGAACGACTTAAACTAATTCCTTGTAAAATTTCATAATTTTTAGACGTCGTTTGATATTTTTAACAATCCCATTTCAGTTCAGCTACTTTGCTGTCCAAATCTGAAAATCAACTAAAACTCTATTTTTGCAACTAATTCTTAAACTTACGACCCGAACCGCCTATCTAACACTCGTAACCAACGAACCTACCCTAAAACTAGTTTATTTATTTGTTTAGGGTCTGGTCCGTGATTCATCTCGTCTATTCGTTCAAGTTTCTTATCTCGTCTAGCTTTCAAGGTGAGACTTCATAGCCCCACTTTATTCAAATCGTTTTGGGGGAAACATGTACGCGTTGGCACGCATTAAAACACGTTTTCAAACAATTCTAAAACAAGCGAATCATATATGTATGTGAGTAAATGAACACAACATGATAAACGTTAAACTTGCAAATCCTTAACTTGAAACTTTCAAGCCAACGGTAGTACAGATATGGGCCATAGGATGGAAACCGCATATACTTTATGGAAAACTTTTGGTTGGACATCTTATTCGTTATTAGTGCAACTTGGCGAGTTGTACCACTTGTTCGTTACTCATCATTTTAGGTTGGATTTGCTAATCATGTGTTTGTTTTATTACGTGCTATATGATGATCTTAGAATATGAATTGTCACCTTTGCCAAACTTATACTTTTATTAAACCTGTGATTTCTCACCAACTATTTTTAGTTGACACTTGTTTTTCGTACATGTTTCAGGTGATTAAGCTAGTGATAGGTCAAGTCAATATCACATAGGATTTGCCTAGATATCAATTGAAGAATCTTATTTTAAGTTGCTTGTCTTTTGAACATGTTATCTGTTTGGTTTAATTCGAAACTTATGTAATTGGGATTTTTTTTTAATATTATGAAACTTTAATAGTAAATGTCTTTATTCCATTGTGTTCTTTTGTCAATTAAGTCGCACCCGTGGTTAAGATGCATGGTTGGGGTGTGAATCCACCCTACGTTCCACGTGTCGCACTTACGCAAGTGCCTAGATGACGACACGGCTCACATACCTTACGACGAGATCGAGGTGGATAACAGTCTGAATTATGTAGAGAAACCAATAGCAATTCTTGATCGGGCTGAGAAACGACTACGCAATAAGTCGATTCAGCTAGTCAAAATACAATGGAAGCACAGAAAAGGATCAGAAGCCACATGGGAAAAAGAAGACGAGATGAGGGGACTATACCCTCAATTGTTTAACGTATGAACAGTTTCGAGGACGAAACCTCTTTAAGGAGGGTAGACATGTAACATCCCGAAAATAGTAACTAAGTAAATAATAATACGATGGAGATTTAAACATTATAAAACGAAATAAGAACGAATGGGCTTGGGCTCGGCTCCAACGGGCCGAAGGAAGCCCAGGTATAAAAGGGGCAAGGCAGCCCACTAGCTCATTTCACCTTAGTTTTCACCATCTTAGAGAGAGAAGGGGAGCTCGGGTCTAGAGAGAGAAAGTCAACGGATCGTCACGAGATTAGAGGAGCACGTTACAACTGAGCTCGTGAGCAAAACCTCCGAATCAGAACTTCAATCCAGGTAATGATTCAACCATAATCTGAGTTTTTGTTCATGTTGGGGTTTCTTGAGTTTTAGCTAAATAGATGAGGTTTTTATGGATGAAACTTGATAATAAGCTTAGAAATAACATCTAGAATGAAAACTGCACATTTTCATCAAAGAAAATTGTAAGATTGGCATGATCGGGTTTGCATGCAAGAACTTCGGATTTTTGGTCCAAGAACCAGGTACTGCGTACTTACCAAGTGCGCAGGAAGGAATTCCTGCGTACTTACCAAGTACACAGGAGGAAGTCCCTGCGTACTTACCAAGTACGCAGGAGGAAGACTCCTGCGCACTTGCCAAGTGCACATGAGCAAGTCCCTGCGCACTTACTAAGTGCGTAGGCAGCAGGTTGGTTAAGTAAAGTAAGTAAGTTTAGAATGATTAAATCATTAGAGTCGGAGTTGGGTCTAATGTGTATTCAACTACCTAATCCAGATCGGGAGTGACACTGTTGGACTTTTGTTTAGGACAACCTAGGTGAGTTCTATGTGCCCCCTTCTATGTTATGTGCAAACCTTATTAAATGATTTGGGGCTGAAATGTATACCCTAAATGAATAAATGATATGAACGCTAATGTAATCATACGTGATATACTAATATATATGTTATATATATATACATAAATGAATTAGGCACAAAGAATGAATCGTATGATTATATAGAATGAATGAAAGAACAACACAATGTGTAAGAATGAAATCTTGCTTTATATCCATGTATATATTGCTTGCTATGAATGAATAAACGTTATGAATGGAACAATGATAACGGCTACCTCGGTAGACGGGCGACCACTCGACTATTATGCAGCCAGAAATGAAAGTCTAGAAAGGTAGACTAAACACGCCACTACGGTGGAGTAAGTCCCGAAATCGATGTACGGCTGTATAATTAGTTCGGGTGGAAGACGGATACCTTAGGGCAGTCAGACAAATATGACGGACTACGACGGTAGGACGGTTGAAAGTATGACGGACTACTTCTGTAGGACGGTTGTAAGATAATGACGGACTACTTCGGTAGGACGGTTGTAAGATAATGACGGACTACTTCGGTAGGACGGTTGTAAGATAATGACGGACGGTTGTAAGATAATGACGGACGGACATTAGTTGCCGGACGGTTGTAAGAATGGCGGACCATGACGGTGGACCGTGGCGTTTGTCTTGGTGACATTCGCAAACAAATGACGGGTTGATCACCCTTAAGTGTATTACCCAAGAATGTAAAGAAAAGAAAAGAAAAGGTGAATGCATATGTATATGTAATCACAAAATAAAGAAGAAAGAGAAGCAAAAGTTATGAAAATAAATGAGACCAATGATGTGAATATACATCTATATGTATTTGCGAAGAATGATAAATGAGAAGCAATTCAAGTCAATGTGTACTTATATAAACGTATATATATAATTATGCATACTTATAAAGAAAAGAATGTTTATACCTAATTGCATTAAACTAGAGCTCACCAGCGTTAGCTGACTTTTAGTATACATTTCAGGTACAGAAAGGAAGGGTCGTGCGAAGGCGTGAAGGTTACCCGGCACGAGACTGACATCCCACTTTTATTTATGTTAAGAAAATGTTATGTTTAATGTTAAGACTTCCGCTGCTATGCTATGTTATGTTATTGAATGATGTATGCTTCCGCTGTGTTTGAATGTTTTTAATTAAAAGTTCAGTGATTAATGACTATGTTTATGAGTAAATCCAACAAGCAAGGTTACCCGGGAAAGGGGCCTTACAAGTTGGTATCAGAGCAATAGTTTGAGAGATTCAGACATCCCTAAATGTCTGGACTCAAACTGATTATGGGACTAACGCACGGATGTCAGTATGGGTAACCAACGCCAACGCCAGCACGGTAAGTAAGTAATAAAGTTAATGCTCTTGCATAAGAATAGATACCATAATTTAGAACAAATAGATGTTAATGCCATGACTGATTTGAAGAGTTTTGAACCCGAAAAGCAATGTAAATTAGTAATCGCAAACCGGTCACTGTAATTAAGAATTTGCCTTGCTCGTACTGTTCGAAACTATGATCTGAAGAAATGACATTGATGTATTCCCTTTATAACTATCAGGAAACTAAGAACTATGGCTGGTGGAGGAAGGACAGGACGCCGAGGCGGTCGCACTGGCCGAGTAGGTAGACCTCCGTTGAACCAAAGAATTGAAGAAGAAGAGAGTGTGCATGCAGAGCACACCGAAAGTGTGCACGAAACAGAAGTGACCCGAATTAGGGACGACAGTCCAGGGCCTATACAGTTGGAACCTGAAGTCAGGGATGCTATTGCCCGTGAAGTTGTGCTCACTTTGAAGAAGGTATTGCCTGATCTACTATCCGAGGCAATAAAGAAAGTAAAGAGGAGGATGAAGGTGACAAGGAAGAGAAAGTATATGATAGTGATGGGGATGAAATAAAGATAGGATCGAGCATCCGTGGGTGTACTTACAAAGGTTTTAAGGACGGAGACCCACCCAAGTTCGATGGGAGCAAAGATTCAGTGGTAACGCTTGAATGGATTGAGAGGATGAATGCTGTAATCAACATCAGCGAGTGTCGACCAGACCAGGCTGTTAAATACGTTGCTCATTCTTTCACCAACGAAGCACTAAGTTGGTGGAGGAATATTCAGAGAACTAAGTCACCAAATGCTATAAACAGAATGACATGGGACGACTTGAAGAAGCTGATCATCCAAAAGTTCTGTCCACAGAACGAAACTGATCGAGTGGAAAATGAATTCCTAAACCTTAAGGCTGGAAACAAGACGCACCGCCAGTATACTTCGAGATTCAATGAGCTAGCTCAACTAGTACCCCACCTGGTAGAAACTGAAGACCGTTTGATCAAGTATTATGTTAAGGGGTTGCCACAACGGGTCCGTGTTCATATAAAAGCTAACCTACCCTCGACCTTCGAGTCGGTAGTGAATCTGAGAGGAATCGTCAACGACGACTACGCCAATGAGGACCCGGCACCTGAGACACAAAAGAGAAAATGGGAGAACCCGCCTAGGGGCACTGCGAAAGGGAATGTAAACACTAGAGTTAAGAAGTCAAGAACAGATGATTATGAAACCTGCAAGAAGTGTGGAAAGCAACATCTTGGCGAGTGCCGAATCGGCACCACCATATGCTATAGATGTGGGAAGGCGGGGCACTATGCTCGTGACTGCTTAAGAGACACTAAATGCCAAGGATGTGGACTGTTTGGTCACCTGACTAGGGATTGCAGGAAAACCAGACAATCCGGTTCGGGAAAGGAAAAGGAAGCTGAAAAGGAACAGCCATGGGCTAGGACTCGAGCCTATGCACTGACTGAGGAAGAAGCAAGAGGAAACCCTGATGTTGTGTCAGGTACGTTTCTAGTAAATGATGAAAATGCTGCCATTTTATTTGACTCTGGTGCTAGTAAAAGTTTTATATCAAATGCATTTAGTCGTAAATTGGATTGTACAGTCAACACCATAGTAAAGGCCTTTAGCGTACAAACTGCCGTTGGTAAAAATTCGGCAGTATTCCAAGTAACAGAGGATTGTATCATAGAAATAGAGGGTCATAAGTTTCCTTCTAGATTATTCCTTCTCACCTTAGGAGGATTCGATATAGTATTGGGTATGGATTGGTTAGCTGCCAACGAAGCTCAAATCATATGTAAACGTAAGAGGATACACCTCAAAGCTCCTAGCGGATGTCCAATTACGGTTTATGGGGATTGGAATTGCACGATGCCGAACGTCATCTCGATGATGAAGGCCGAAAGTTACATGAGGCGCGGTTGCGAAGCTTATCTGGCGTATGTTATTGACGATAGAATGAAAACGAAAGAACTCAAGGATGTACCCGTGGTGTGCAGCTTTCCAGAAGTATTCCCTGAGGATCTACCTGGGTTGCCACCCGATCGAGAAATAGAATTTCAGATTGACTTACTGCCAGGAGCTGAGCCCGTTGCCAAAGCCCCCTATCGATTGGCTCCGTCAGAAATGAAAGAATTGACGTCTCAACTAGAGGAACTAACAGAAAAATGATTTATTAGACCGAGCATCTCACCATGGGGCGCTCCGGTACTATTTGTAAAGAAGAAGGACGGCAACATGCGCATGTGCATTGATTACCGTGAACTGAACAAGAGGACAGTAAAGAACAAATACCCGCTGCCTAGAATAGATGACCTTTTTAATCAACTGCAAGGTGCGAGTTGGTTCTCAAAGATCGATCTTAGGTCGGGTTACCATCAGTTGAAAGTAAGAGAGGAAGACATACCAAAGACCGCGTTTCGCACGCGTTATGGGCATTATGAGTTTCTCATGATGTCCTTCGGATTGACTAACGCACCAGCATCGTTCATGGATTTGATGAATAGAGTGTGTCGACCAATGTTGGATCGATCAGTGATAGTTTTTATAGACGACATACTGGTATATTCGAAAAGCGAGGGTGATCACCACTGTCACCTAAGAGAAGTTCTAGAAGTGCTAAAGCAGGAAAGGTTGTACGCAAAATTCTCCAAATACGCGTTCTGGCTTAGGGAAGTCCAATTCCTAGGTCACGTAATAAACCCAAACGGAATCATGATAGATCCTGCAAAGATCGAGACAGTAAAGGAATGGAACGTCCCAAAGACACCAACAGAGATACGAAGTTTTCTGGGATTGGCAGGCTACTATCGAAGGTTCATTCAAGATTTCTCAAGGATAGTCTCGCCACTAACTAAACTGACACGGAAGGAAGTGAAATATGAACGGGGTCAAACCCAAAACAACGCGTTTGAGGAACTTAAGGCACGATTAACCCAAGCTCCAGTCTTGACACTACCTGATGGAAATGAAGACTTGGTAGTCTACTCTGACGTTTCAGGGCAGGGTTTAGGGTGCGTACTCATGCAACGAGGGAAGGTAATTGCTTTTGCATCGCGCCAACTAAAAATTCACGAGGTTAACTACCCAACACACGATCTAGAATTAGCAGCAGTAGTTTTCGCGTTGAAAATATGGAGACACTATTTGTATGGAGTTAAATGCACCATTTACTCCGATCACAAAAGCCTGAAGTACTTTTTCGAACAAAAGGAATTAAACATGAGACAAAGGAGATGGTTAGAGCTACTGAAAGACTATGACTGTGAGATATTGTACCATCCAGGCAAGGCAAACGTAGTGGCTGACGCTTTAAGTAGAAAGGAAGAATCGGCACCTATCCGGATCAAAGCGTGTCAGCTGATTATAACATCAGACTTGATGGGTGAAATATCAAAGGCACAAGATGAAGCACTGTTAGAAAGAAATGTGAAACGGGAAAGAATAGTAGGACAACAAGGGAATTTTGATGCAAATGCATACGGTGTACGAACTAGGTTTGGCCGGATGTGGATACCTAAGATTGGCGAGCTTAGAGCCAAAATACTCGATGAGGCCCATAAGTCTCGTTATTCCATCCACCCTGGGACAAACAAAATGTATCAAGACTTAAAGAAGGAGTACTGGTGGCCTGGCATGAAGAATGATGTGACTGAATACGTGAGCAAGTGCTTAACGTGTTCACTAGTTAAGGCCGAGCACCAGAAACCATGCGGTAAAATGCAACCTTTACCTATACCGGAATGGAAGTGGGAAGAGATCACAATGGAATTCATTACCAAGCTACCGCGAACAGCTAAAGGCAATGATACCATTTGGGTGATCGTCGACCGTTTGACGAAAAGTGCTCACTTCTTGCCAATACGTGAGTCTTCTTCGTCAGAAAGACTAGCAGAAGTATTTATCAAGGAGATTGTGAGCAGACATGGTATGCCGCTGTCAATTGTGTCCGACAGGGATACTAGATTCACATCAAGGTTTTGGGAGAAATTCAATGAAGCAATGGGCACTAGACTGAACATCAGCACCGCTTACCACCCTCAAACCGATGGACAATCGGAAAGGACCATTCAGACCTTAGAGGACATGCTCCGGGCCTGTATCATTGACTTCTGTGGGAGTTGGGACAGCCATCTACCATTGGCAGAATTTTCATATAACAACAGCTATCACACATCTATTGGCATGCCGCCATTTGAAATGTTGTATGGAAGGAAATGTAGAACCCCGGTTTATTGGGGGGAAATTGGACAGAAGGATTTTGCAAGTCTCGAAGTGGTCAAAGCTACTTCCGAGAAATTTGATCAAATCAAGGCTCGAATGAAAGCCGCAAAGGACAGACAGAAATCATACGTGGACAAGAAAAGAAGGGATTTAGAGTTTCAAGTAGGGGACATGGTACTGTTGAAAGTATCACCGTGGAAAGGAATCATTCGGTTCAGAAAACGAGGCAAACTAAGTCAAAGGTTTGTCGGACCTTTCAAGATTCTAGCAAGAGTGGGTCAAGTTGCTTACAGACTCGACCTACCCGTTGAGCTTAGTGGAATCCACCCTACGTTTCACGTGTCGCACTTACGCAAGTGCCTAGCTGACGACACGGCTCACATACCTTACGACGAGATCGAGGTGGATAACAGTCTGAATTATGTAGAGGAACCAATAGCAATTCTTGATCGGGCTGAGAAACGACTACGCAATAAGTCGATTCAGCTAGTCAAAATACAATGGAAGCACAAAAAAGGATCAGAAGCCACATGGGAAAAAGAAGACGAGATGAGGGGACTATACCCTCAATTGTTTAACGTATGAACAGTTTCGAGGACGAAACCTCTTTAAGGAGGGTAGACTTGTAACATCCCAAAAATAGTAACTAAGTAAATAATAATACGATGGAGATTTAAACGTTATAAAACAAAATAAGAACGGATGGGCTTGGGCTTGGGCTCGGCTCCAACGGGCCGAAGGAAGCCCAGGTATAAAAGGGGCAAGGCAGCCCACTAGCTCATTTCACCTTAGTTTTCACCATCTTAGAGAGAGAAAGGGAGCTCGGGTCTAGAGAGAGAAAGTCAACGGATCGTCACGAGATTAGAGGAGCACGTTACAACTGAGCTCGTGAGCAAAACCTCCAAATCAGAACTTCAATCCAGGTAATGATTCAACCATAATCTGAGTTTTTGTTCATGTTGGGGTTTCTTGAGTTTTAGCTAAATAGATGAGGTTTTTATGGATGAAACTTGATAATAAGCTTAGAAATAACATCTAGAATGAAAACTGCACGTTTTCATCAAAGAAAATTGTAAGATTGGCATGATCGGGTTTGCATGCAAGAACTTCGGATTTTTGGTCCAAGAACCAGGTACTGCGTACTTACCAAGTGCGCAGGAAGGAATTCCTGCGTACTTACCAAGTACGCAGGAGGAAGTCCCTGCGTACTTACCAAGTACGCAGGAGGAAGACTCCTGCGCACTTGCCAAGTGCGCATGAGCAAGTCCCTGCGCACTTACTAAGTGCGTAGGCAGCAGGTTGGTTAAGTAAAGTAAGTAAGTTTAGAATGATTAAATCATTAGAGTCGGAGTTGGGTCTAATGTGTATTCAACTACCTAATCCAGATCGGAAGTGACGCTGTTGGACTTTTGTTTAGGACAACCTAGGTGAGTTCTATGTGCCCCCTTCTATGTTATGTGCAAACCTTATTAAATGATTTGGGGCTGAAATGTATACCCTAAATGAATAAATGATATGAACGCTAATGTAATCATACGTGATATACTAATATATATGTTATATATATATACATAAATGAATTAGGCACAAAGAATGAATCGTATGATTATATAGAATGAATGAAAGAACAACACAATGTGTAAGAATGAAATCTTGCTTTATATCCATGTATATATTGCTTGCTATGAATGAATAAACGTTATGAATGGAACAATGATAACGGCTACCTCGGTAGACGGGCGACCACTCGACTATTATGCAGCCAGAAATGAAAGTCTAGAAAGGTAGACTAAACACGCCACTACGGTGGAGTAAGTCCCGAAATCGATGTACGGCTGTATAATTAGTTCGGGTGGAAGACGGATACCTTAGGGCAGTCAAACAAATATGACGGACTACGACGGTAGGACGGTTGAAAGTATGACGGACTACTTCTGTAGGACGATTGTAAGATAATGACGGACTACTTCGGTAGGACGGTTGTAAGATAATGACGGACTACTTCGGTAGGACGGTTGTAAGATAATGACGGACGGACATTAGTTGCCGGACGGTTGTAAGAATGGCGGACCATGACGGTGGACCGTGGCGTTTGTCTTGGTGACATTCGCAAACAAATGACGGGTTGATCACCCTTAAGTGTATTACCCAAGAATGTAAAGAAAAGAAAAGAAAAGGTGAATGCATATGTATATGTAATCACAAAATAAAGAAGAAAGAGAAGCAAAAGTTATGAAAATAAATGAGACCAATGATGTGAATATACATCTATATGTATTTGCGAAGAATGATAAATGAGAAGCAATTCAAGTCAATGTGTACTTATATAAACGTATATATATAATTATGCATACTTATAAAGAAAAGAATGTTTATACCTAATTGCATTAAACTAGAACTCACCAGCGTTAGCTGACTTTTAGTATACATTTCAGGTACAGAAAGGAAGGGTTGTGCGAAGGCGTGAAGGTTACCCGGCACGAGACTGACATCCCACTTTTATTTATGTTAAGAAAATGTTATGTTTAATGTTAAGACTTCCGCTGCTATGCTATGTTATGTTATTGAATGATGTATGCTTCCGCTGTGTTTGAATGTTTTTAATTAAAAGTTCAGTGATTAATGACTATGTTTATGAGTAAATCCAACAAGCAAGGTTACCCGGGAAAGGGGCCTTACAGGACAACTTTTGGTTGGACATCTTATTTGTTATTAGTGAAACTTGCGAGTTGTACCACTTATTCGTTACTCATTATTTTAGGTTGGATTTGCTAATCATGTGTTTGTTTTATTACGTGCTATATGATGATCCTGGAATATGAATTGTCCCCTTTGCCAAACTTATCCTTTTATTAAACATTTGATTTCTCACCAACTATTTTTAGTTGACACTTATTTTTCGTACATGTTTCAGGTGATTAAGCTCGTGATAGGTCAAGTCAATATCACATAGGATTTGCCTAGATATCAATTGAAGAATCTTATTTTAAGTTGCTTGTCTTTTGAACATGTTATCTGTTTGGTTTAATTCGAAACTTATGTAATTGGGATTTTTTTAATATTATGAAACTTTAATAGTAAATGTCTTTATTCCATTGTGTTCTTTTGTCAATTAAGTCGCACCCGTGGTTAAGATGCACGGTTGGGGTGTGACATTATTAAAAAACCCTGTCCCGACGATATGTCGTCGATATAGGTTTTCTTTTTGAATTTTTTAATTATGCCCTGTCTCGACGACTTGTCGTCGGTATAGCTTTTCTTTTTGAATTTTTTAATTATACCTATCCCGAAGACACCTATGCCGACGACAGATTTGAGCTATTGGTACGAAGCAATACCGACGAACCCTGTACGAGCGACATATCGTCTGGATAGCCTATCCCGACGACAAGTCATCGGTATAGGGTTAATTATTTTCATCGCTATAGTGTGTTACTGTTGTAGTGTTTGTCTTTGTGATGAGCATTCACCTGTATTGCTTCACCTACATTATTCGTCTTATATGTTGGTAAATTGTGGATGCACATAGGCATCAACTAATAAGTAGCAAAATTCATTTTTTCGCCAACTTCTCATGAGCGCACATCGATCGTGACTGGGTCATGTTTGGGCTGTATTGACAATATCCTGTGCTGTTCCATTTAGGAAAACCTGAAAATTTTATGAAATACATTTGAACGTGTTTACATTAATGTGTATTGAAATAATAGATTAAAGAATGTGTAGTTTTTTTCTTAGAACATATGCGTGGGTCATGTGTTGTAGAATGTAATTATATGGCAACAACCTTAGAATAGCTAAAGATCTATTTAATATGATAACAACCTCATGGCTATCAACTTCTTGCAATAGGTCCGAATATACGATATTTTTTGTTTGGTCTACTCAACAACTTTTTGCTTGTGGTATAACAGGGCTGGCCCTGAGGGTGTGCCAGGTGAGCGACCGCTCAGGGCCCAAACTTTTGAGAGGCCCTCCGACGAATCAAATTTTTTTCCTTTAATGAGGCATCCATCGGAGATTTCTTTTTTAATTTGACTCTGTAAATAGAGAAAACAGAAAAGTGAAGAAAGAAGATAAAACAGAGAAGGGAGTAAAGAAAGAGTTATTTCTAACATTTTTTGGTCAAATTGGTCTTTTGGAAACATGATTATTGTTTTCTGAAGATTGAATTTTTTGCAAACCAAATCCACGATATATTGGATCATTCAAAATCCTGCGGAGGATTGGTCCAGTTGATTATCGACCGAACCTAACGGGAGAGAGCTTAATGGTGTACACAATGCCTTTCACATTCCTAATCTAAAGAAATGACTATCCGACAAGACACTCGTTTTTCCTTTGGAAGAGTTACAAGTGGATAAACAGTTACGCTTCATCGAAGAACCAATAGAAATCATGGACCGAAAGGTCAAGAAACTCAAGCATAGCCGGATACCCATTGTCAGAGTTCGCCGAAACTGAAAGCTTGGACCGGAGTTCACGTGGGAGCGCGAGGATCAAATGATGCGCAAGTACCCTCAACTATTCGAAAACTCAACCCCAAGAATTGAAGGTATTAGTAAATTTCGGGGCGAAATTTCTTTCAATAAGGGGATGATGTGACAACTCAAATATTTGTTTCAAGACAAGTAGCGCCATTACTCTAATTTTCAGGATGAAAATTCTTTCAACAAGGGGATGATGTGACACCCAGCATTTTCAGGTTAACTCCGTTAACACAAACTCAGTTATCTCAAACATTCATTCATGCATTACACTTGATTAGGTTTAATTAAGTGTGTCCGTATTCGCACAAACACTCACATAACGGTAATTCGGAGAATTACCGAATCGCACGAGTCTGTCCCCGAACGTTGGTGATTAATTAAAAATAATATTTCAAACAATTATTAATTTATATTTAATATAAATTATGTGATTTTATGCATAATTTGTTAACTTTTGTGAAATCGCGTACATTTACGCTTAATGTTGTGACTTTTATTGCTTTAATAATTTTTATAAATAGATTTTATAAAAATATTTATTAGAAACTATTTTATTTAGTTAGATTTAATTAATGTATTTTAAATCCATTTAAATGAGTTCACGAGCCTCCTAGACTTACATTTTTATCCATTTTGAGGCTCATGGAGTACATATATAAGGAATTTATAAAACCTAAACTCCCATTCTCCATTTTTTCGAAAATAATCAGCCCCAACACTCCCTTGAAGCCGACTCAAGCATCACCCCAATTCACCATCGAATCGATCTTGTTTCTTGCAATTAAACGCGTATTTGATTAATCCTTGCCATTGCTAACGCATCTACGTAAGTTTTTCCGTCCGATTTCATTGTTTTATGATTTCAAGTTTCATGATGAAACCCTAGTTCATCCAAACAAGAATTTTGGGAATAAAGTTGGTGACTTTGTTATTTATTTGATGTTATTGCACCTATTTGATGATTTTATTGTTGTTTGGAAAACCCTAGTTGCTTGGAAAACCCTAGTTGCTTATTGTTCATAACTTACCTAGAATGGAAACTTTTTGATTATGTGAAGTTATAGAATTTCATGGTGGATGTAATTGATGATGTTTATGATTGTAATTATGCTAGTTAGGTTGTATGTAATTGTTGTGATGCGTTGAACCTCGTTATCAAAGCTAGAAATCATAGGCTTTCCTAAAGAGGAAACTTTGTTGAAAGGATTTTGTTCATACATGAGTAGTACACGTGTATGATGTTGTAGGATGATGCTAGCATGTTATTGTGAATGTATTAAAGCATGCTAAAGTATTATTTTGTAGAAGTCGTGTAGATTGATCATAACTTACTAAAAGTGGAAACTTTTAGGTTTTGAAACTTGGTTTCTAGACTTGAACTATATCATGTAATAATCTATTATACATTAGTATGATTATATAAACATATTAGGACCTTGCAAACGTGTTATAGAAGATTAACTTGTGGAAATCGAACCCCATGTTCATACATTACAAATAATAGTAACTTGGTTGATGGAAATACATTGAATGTTCATAGCTTGCCATGTTAGGAAGTTTTGTGAATCGTGTATGTATCGTGGAACATGAACTACTTGTATATTATGTATATTAGTATACTAAACAAACATTAAGTCACTATACGAGTCACCAAGGGGTCGTCAGGTCAACTTGGTCAACAAAAGTCAAACTTGGGCAAACTAGTCAAACAAGTTAATCTTTTCAAAACATATAAACAATTTGGATTGTTTGGATACAAAGGGTTTTATGAACCAACACGAACACACACTTATAGACTTATACATGATACGTAGCCTTTAACCGGCCACCGGTACAACACTTGCAGTCTAGCATGCGCTCTAAGGTGAGTTTCACGACCCCTTTTACTTGTTTTCCTGTTGGCAGAGAAACATGCACACACAAAAACACGGATCACATAATATTTCATTACCACTTGTTTACTTAAGCGCTAACATAACATACTAAGTCCTTACATTCTCGAACCGTTAGTATAAGTTGTATAGCAAAGAAATTTGAGTAGTACTACTGGTTATGACAAACCCCACCCGGGCTAGTGGCGCTAGCTCGACCGGAGGTTGAACGGGTGTAAATTGACCTAAACATTTGACCATTGTTGATGTTAGCAATGGCGGAAGGCACACAAACAACGAACATTCAGCTTCGGTTGCGAACGCTTATAGTAACTTGTACCTTGTCTTGCTAACAATAGGTGTGACCTATGTATATGGATCTTATTAACACTCAAACAGTTTATTTACTTACAAACCTGTGAAATCACCAACCTTTTGTTGACACTTTAAGCATGCTTTCTCATGTCACTATGGTACACATCAGGACTAGGATGCATCATGGAGTCGCATTGGTTTTATGAACAAATGAACAATAGTTTATTATACATTATTTACATTAATTGACGCTTTGTTTGCGCGTAATTACTTCTGGGTTTTATATTAATGTACGCTTCCGTAACTTAAACTATGGAATCGTGTTTTACTCATGTTGAATATGCAAACTCAGTATTTTTAAATTCATATAGTGGTCGTTCAGCATGACCAATGACTACGAATCTGGTTTGTCACGCACCTCGCGGTATTACCCCGCATGTGGAATTTGAGGGTGTGACCAAATTCATTGCATGCTAGCCCCAAATGACAGCGCAAACACACTTATTATATGAAATACTAACATGAATGCAACATCTACTATCGATGCATTAGTAGCTCAAACACACAAGACCAAATGCAACATCTCCCATCCATTAGCAAGCTTCAACAATTCAAGTGATTCTGCAAATATAAAAAAATATTACTTTTTAATCCTCAAATTTTCATCAAACCAATTTGGACAATGAAATTGTTAATCATCTCAATTTTCATTGATTAATAGAGCTTAACCGCCATAGATTAGTAATTTACTTGGAGCAATCGACGTTAGGTGAGATGGTGAAGCCCAAACTCATCCCACAATTTCCAGGAAGTGATTTAGCTAGCACATGATTAGGGTTTAGGGTTTTGGAAGCCGACCGGAGGCAACTACAAGCCGTTCGTTTGTCAGGAGTGGCTTTAGCAGCAGCCGCAAGAGCTTAAGCACCCGAACAACAAGTAGGCGGGGGCATCCCACTCCCGCTTCTGAGATAACTCACACAAGGCGCTATGTCCTGGATGACTGTACTGCAAGAAACCACAGCATCCGAGGAAGGTAGCGACAACATAAGTAACAAAACGATTGTGATCACTAACATGAGTGATACTTTGGAAGAACCCTTCATGGTGAAAATTTGTGGACTGATTGTGATTATTTTCAGTTGATTAGTGGTGTTTTTTATAGTAGAAGTTGAAGTATATGTCACCATCAAAAAAATATTTATTTTATTTGTTGGGTGTTTTGGTGATTGAGTGCAAGTAAAATGTAAATGTTTTTCCAAATTCTTGGGTTTCTTCGCGTTAAGAAAGTCAAATAAATCGTCATCAAGGTTCTGCCTTGGTGGTCAGTGGGTTTTCTTAAAGGGTTTCCCCTCTGTAGGGTTCATGGGTTCGAATCTTGTAAGATACACTTTATAAAAACTAGGAACACCATCTGCAGATTTTGAATTCCTTGGGGGTTGTTTGGTTAGACTGATGTACGAGCCTCCCCTGATAGGGCGTGCCAGTTAAGCCCACGCCGTTCAAAAAAAGAAAGTCAAACAAATTTACAATGAGTGGATGCTCCCTTGTTTAAACATGTTTCTTTTAGTTTCGTTACAAACGTGGCATCTTGTTAGAACGCAAGAAACTATATATAATTATTACATGCAATCAAATGATCTTCAAAATTGTTTAATTAAAATGTCCAATTTTGTCATACTTCACTATTTTCTTCACATTTCAACAAAACACAATGATATTGATATATGTTAACTAGTACATAATTACATAACTAATTCTGTCACTTAGAACTCAAATATACACATGTGAGTGCATACACATAACGTGAAACGATTGACAATTCACATAAATTTTTTAATGAACCTCAAATACGATATCACGAAAGACGTTCACCTAGTATTTCTTATGCTTATTAATACATATAAAGAACATATAACTTGTTGCATTTGAAAACCCCAAAAAATAGATGTTGATGTGATGTTATATGAATGAGCAATAAAATTAAGTGAAAATCACCAAAATGTACATTTTGATCAAAAATAGTTGGCAACATATACATTAACTTTTCAAGTTTTAAGAAATATTCAAATCCCACCAATAGGAAGCTGACACGAAGGCAAAAAAAACATTTTGAAGGCTTCAATTTAGCCAGCCACATGTCGCACCGGGGGCTTCCCACGTGTATCAACCCGGCTAAAATTGAGCCGCTACTAAAACCCATACCGGCCCATATGTAGCCGTTAAAACGTAAACAGCGACACGTGTTACGTGTCAAGCTGATCCCGACTACTATACAGCCGGCTAAACTTCAAAAACCAATCACATCTTGACACGTATCACCTACTAGCCGGGTAAAACCAAATTAGCGGGTATTTCGGGATGGCTAGTGGCTAAGGTGTGACACAAGTCGCTGTTTAATTGGATTGTGATTTTAACGGCTACATGTGGGCAGATATGGGTTTTAACGGCTAAGTTTTAGCCATGATAATACACGTGGGAGGCCCTCGGTACTGACACGTGGCCGACTAAATTGAAGCCTTCAAAATGTTTTTTGCCTTCACGTCAGCTTCCTATTGGTGGAATTTGGATTTGGATATTTTTTAAAACTTGAAAAGTCAGTGTATATTTTGTCAATTTTTTATTCAAAATGTACATTTTGACTATTTTCCGTAAAATTAAATACTGGGGAACACCTTGCAACTAATGGTAATTTACTTGTTAAAGAAGGCTTACAACTCACATCGCTACAAGCCTCATAAATAAATATCTCAACAACTTATCGTATTATTCTATTAAAGAAAACCTTCATTTTTAAAGTTACAGACTTTGAGTTGTATTTAGGTTTTTTGGTTTTTTTTCATTCAAAAGTTTCTGTATTAAATAACCTTCATTTTTAAAGTTACAGAGTTCGAGTGCCAATATTACTTCTAGATATAATCTCTACTTCTATAACACGATTATCAAGCGATATAACATGTAATCTAATTCCATTACATAAACCACTTATGTGATCAATATTTCTTAGAAACATCACCGGAGCACCGACCTTTAGTACTAACTTATAATTTGGCAAACCAGAGAGTTTAAGTCCATTTAGAACGAGTATAAACTTTGATCAAGGTTATCTTGAATATGCTCTTACTCACATATACTATATGAACTTAGGTATTCTTTTTCATGTACAGGAAACATCGACATCAAGCAATAATTAATTTCATGAAAGACTTCATTTGTCGGTGCAAATATTGCTATTTCTTGAAAAAAATTTGGATTTTTGAATTATTTTAGGAATAGAAGGTGGTACAATGTCAATAAGATCATAAATGTCACACCTTGTCCTAGGCGAAAACACGAGTTGAGACCATTATTTAGAATCATGAACACATTGTTTACAAGAAAAATAATTAAATGTATTTATTTCCAAAATATTATTACATGATATTTGGTTCTTAGTACATCTTGAAGATTCATAAGTATAAACTAACTATCCAAGGGCAATTTCTTTTAATAATTACAACCAACAAATATTTCTTTTAGCAATTAATATTTATTTCCAAAATACTATTACATAATAAAATATTTGGTTTTCCACAAGTTACCTAAAATTAATATTTACAACGAACAAATATTTCTTTTAGCAATTATATTATTTGTGTTTTTTTTAATTCTTTAGGCAATTACATCTTTATTGTTTTTATAAGATATGATTTAATCAAAATAGAAAAACAAAAAAAAAAAAAGATAGAAAGCCTAATTACCTTTATTCCCGTTGATAAATATAGATCACAAATTAGTATGCATTATAATAAAAAAATATATAGAAAATAAATTAGTGACTCAAAATTGGTTTTTTAATTTACAAAATAAAAGTTGATTCACACATAATCCTTTTCATATATATATATATATATATATATATATATATATATATATATATATGTCTTTTTAGAAAACTTTATATACCGGTTTTATATATTGGGTGTAAGGCCTCAAACCACAGTTGTTTCTCATAACGAGTTATTCTCTTGAAAATACTCATTTTTGATATATTAAACTACAGCGGAAGTATTTCTAAAAACATTAATTACTATTTAATGTCATTAACTTACCTCACGAATGCGTGCACACCAATCCGAGTAGCACCGCTCCCAAGCCAAGATACGTCAACGTAACGCTTACCTGCAAAACAATCTGTCATACACACAAAGTCAGCTACGCTGAGTGAGTTCTAATAGTTTAGTTTAATTAAAAGCCAACTCGTCTCAAAAGTTATTTGAACTTTACCTAGAACCCATGGTCCTTATAAATTAGATCCACAATTCATTAACTATTAGATAACCCCTGTTATCACCCGATGTCCCATAATAACTCATTACCCATGACTCATCCCGTAATAATAATCCCGCAGTCTCATCGACATAGGTCGAACTTAATATACTGATAACTCATGCTCATGTACACGTATTAACTTGACACTTGGTTAACACAACAAATCCCTAGACATCAACTTACTCAGCCTTGACCAAGGCTCTTACAAATCAACTGACATAACAGTCATAAACATCATATCACAATCCTGGCACCACGGCCAATCTAACTCTACTCATCACATTAATACTATCTCAAGCACATTAAATATAACTCAACGCTTGTATGCAATTTAACACAAATATATAAGCACACAAACACATACATGTTCACTGCACCCTCGTCAGGGTTACCCTCGTTAGGGTTACCCTCGTCAAGGCATTCGACACACTCCGAGCTCATCACTGTCCTGTTGGAACTCGTCACCTTTAGTGACCTCCCGAAGGACTTCGTCCTCCACCATCCCGTTTGTTGTGTCATAATGACAACGACGCAAACAAATACCCGCCGTGTCACAAGGACAACGGCACAATGCACACAACACATGTATAATCACATAACATTATACTCTATATACATGTTTCATTAACTGCACCTACACATAGCACTAGGACAAAGTATCCTACACGTATTCATAAGCGTTTAGCTCATACCCCGACTCACCCTGACTAACTCATAACACAATACACTGCTAATTTAGAAACACACATACAATTACTATATCTCATTATTTAAGCACATACCACGTACATGCACACCTTGTGACACCTCCTAGTCGTACTCGTACAACCCATTTACTACAAATCCCGACTCACCCCTGTTAGGTCACCATACGACCCATGACCATATACCCACCTTTAACCTACACCTCTCAAGGACAACGCATAGTCCCTTAGCCCCGTATTTAATAGTTAAATTCGTAAACTCGTCGGTTTAGACCCCAAAGCTCGATATACATTTAATGTACTAAAACATGTCTCATAAGTATGTACGATAGGCCCAAAACGTTAAAAACATTTAAAAGAGGGGGATGAACTCACCAGTTATACTGCGTCCAAACCCTAGCTCTACACCACGCGTGCTCGCTCAATACCGAACCTGTCAAATGTATGATCACACGATCAGAGTACATCCTAAACATGTGTCAGTTACGTATAAATATAAATGATCCCGACTCTCGTCTCGTCCGCTCGTCAGGGTTACCCTCGTCAGGGTTACCCTCGTCAGGTTTACCCTCGTCAGGGCATTCGACACACCCCGAGCTCATCACTGTCATGTTGGACCACGTCACCTTTGGTGACCTCCCGAAGGACTTCGTCATCCATAATCCCGTTTGTTGTGTCATAATGACAACGACGCAAACACAATACCCGCCGTGTCAAAAGTACAATGACACAATGCACACAACACATGTATAATAACATAACATTATACTCTATATACATGTTTCATTAACTGCACTTGCACATAGCACTAGGACAAAGTATCCTACACGTATTCATAAGCGTTTAGCTCATACCCCGACTCACCCTGACTAACTCATAACACAATACACTGGTAATATAGCAACACACATAAAATTACTATATCTCATTATTTAAGCGCATACCACGTATATGCACACCTTGTGACACCTCCTAGTCGTACACGTACAACCCATTTACTACAAATCCCGACTCACCCCTGTTAGGTCACCATACGACTCACGACCATATACCCACCTTTAACCTACACCTCTCAAGGACAACGCATAGTCCCTTAGCCCCGTATTTAATAGTTAAATTCGTAAACTCGTCGGTTTAGACCCCAAAGCTCGATATACATTTAATGTACTAAAACATGTCTCATAAGTATGTACGATAGCCCCAAAACGTTAAAAAACATTTAAAAGAGGGGGATTAGAAACTCACCAGTTATACTGCGTCCAAACCCTAGCTCTACACCACGCGTGCTCGCTCAATACCGAACCTGTCAAATGTATGATCACACGATCAGAGTACATCCTAAAAATGTGTCAGTTACATATAAATATAAATGATCCCAACTCTCGTCTCATCCGCTCGTCCCTTCCTCCATACAAAAACCCTAGTCCATGTATCCACCCAAACCGGGTTATTTCGGACCCGTTTAGAACCAGCATGCATGCATGTTTACATGCAATACCAAGCCTTAGTCTCGTAACTTACACATACCCGAGTCGAGACCTCCATGCATGTACAACACTTGACATGCAACCTCGTGTTCACGAAACCTTAATCGGGGGTAACCCGGTTCCATGCTCTCCCCCATTCACCACCATACACCACCACCATCAGGTATCACTTCCACTCGTCACCATAGTTTCACCGTCTCCTCCGTGCACTGCTGCTGGCTCCCCATGCCCCGTCGCTCCATGCCGACGAGCATTGACTCAAACGAGTCACCCCGTTCCTTACCCTGTCGGTTGCCCCGTCGCACCACGTCGGCTGCCACCACGGCTGTCGCATGCCTGACCTACTGCTGTCGAGTACCTCCGCGACCAGTAACATCTCCAACCACCTCGTTCGCCGTCGTGGAGCATTACCACGACCAGCCCCGACGTCCACCATCCCTCACATCTCCATCTCCGACCACCTCCTCCTTATCAACCCTAATCGGGTTCTCTAGCTTACCGAAAACAAGAACAAAAGAAAGGAATGGTTAGGTTTAGTGTTTACCTTTTGCTGCCGTAGAACCTCCATAAGACCACCTTGCACGGTCGCTCCCTCCCCCTTGCGCATCTCTTTGCTGCCGGCAAGTATCCCTAGACCAATTATGGTCTAGGGTTTGCATAAAGGAGGTATTTAAAACCCTTGAGGTTTTACATTCAAGCCCCTCCTCTTTTGTTACATGCGTTCCAGTCATAACCCTCATAAAGCAACTAACCGTGTCGTTTCCCGCCGTTAAAGCACCCCATGCACTACAAACCCTGTTCTTTATTTGGTTTACTATAGGCTCGGGTCACTCACTAGTCTGAACCCTAAATCTTTTGATTTTTTGGGATGTTACAAGTCTACCCCCTTAAAAGAGGATTCGTCCTCGAATCCTGCATTGGTACAAATCAACACAACGTATTCTTGTGCACCCAAATCATTCGGTGTCAAACATTCACCTTACACTACATGTTTTCATTACTTTGCTTTGCAATACGACCACCCTTCTATGGTTCAAAGAAGCCTTCTCCGATGCTTGTTTCCAACTTCGGGACTCGTAGGTTTCACCTACACCTTAACTCTCTTCTCGTCCTTCCAGCCCTTAGTTAAACAGCTGTATTTCCAACTCTCGTCATCCCGGCACTCGCCATATGTTGCCATTCGTGATTTCCTTGATTACTAATCCCTTCACGAAATTTCCATTGTCACCCTTGACAATACCTTATCACCCTTATTGTTCCTATGAGCGTCGCATGTACCATCTCTAGTACTATGTAGCACAATGCTACCGACTGTCCTCTCACATGTCGCGTTTCATTCCAGTTCACGGGCATAATTGCCTTTGTCTCTGGTATAACCCTAAAGGTCTCGTTATTCCAACGATCACCCTCCCAAGTAGGTTCCTTAACTTTCAAGAATGGATTCATTCGTCGTCCTTCCAAAGTGAAGTCGTCATACTTCTCACCTCATACTTTGATCACCGACCTACGATGATTTCTCAAACTCTATCCCATTGCCCTACCCATAAGGGAATCACTAATGTCTTTCTTCAATGATCTTTAGGAGCTCGTGTAAAGCTACCCTGATCTCCACTAAATTTCTTTATCGTATTATCTCTTTACTTCATTATCACGCATCTAATACGTCTCGTAAGTACGTACACACCCAACGCCAGGGTCATCTTCATTAGCTTTCGATGTTTCTCAAGGCTCATATGCCTTTGTCATGTCTGTTCAATATCTAAGCGCTTGGTTTCCTTGAATGCTTTGTAGGAGCTCATATTAAGCTGGTCTTGGATTTACCAGCATTGACATATCCTTCTTAGTCACTTACGTGCAATCTTGCACTTGCCCCTCCTGACTTTCACCTTTCTCTGTGTTGCTCTACCATTACCATGCGATCCCTGACCGCATCTCATTTATCATCTACGAACATGAAGTCCGCCTGCTCACAAGCCTCAGCTATTCGTCATCTCGCCCAGGGAAAAACATCCCTAATCTTCTGGTGTCTCATCTTGACCGAATTCTTCATATAGAACGTGTTCCATGAAGTTCCTTCGTCACCTTGCTAACTCTGTGCTGAATTCTTCAGCGTCATCACCTTGATCTCATCAAAAACATTTCTTAGTTAAATGTCCACGTAACGCTTTACTCATCTACTCTCACAGCTCCGCCCATTGGCTCCGTGCTCCGAATTCTCGAGATATAAGCATAGGCATCTCATAAGAGCACCTCACTGGTCGCCTAGAAAGACATCAAAACTTCTTACATTAGCTCGACGTATCAGCATCGAGAAAATCTTCAAGATAGAAATACCATACTTAAGCACCCTAACCATCCGTCCTATGCACGACTAAGCGTGTACTACAAGGACACACACCGACACACATAACTACAGAACACACATTGTTCTACACATGTACTAGTAACTCAAACTTCTAATTCACATAAAGTGCACATACATAACTAGCTAGATCTGGGTAAATCTACGCGCATACCATATGACCTCGTCATTTATAGACACACAAGTATATCATGTTGTTTGGCCCGAAGACACAAGCAAACACGAGCTCCCGCCTTACTGTCGTTAGACACAATAACCTTTTGACAAATGTCAACACCATACTAAGCTTACACTTGGTCTCCCGCCTGACTAATTCCAGACACAATATCAAGCTTATGCTTGATCTCCAGCCACGACTATTAAGTACATGACACAAATCACTCATACTCATAAGCAACTCAATTAACGACATACAAGTTTATTCACAAAACTCTCTCATACCCTTAAGCACCAAAACATTTACCTCGTGAAGATCTATGCCTTAAGATATAAAGACATTCAATATTATAGAAAGGCTAAACACCCCCTTACACTTCACACATCACCTAAGCATAACACATATGTGAGACTATCTTAAGACCGTAGACACTCACAATTAATCAAAACTCAGGTCTACACTTGTCTACTCATATAGTCAAATCAACCAAGTCATAACATCACATCAAAGTTTACGTTTAGTATGAACTCACGTTGTTCAAAAGGTAATCACGTAATCACACTTAATCAACACTGCACCATCAATAGCAAGCTATCACTCATTCAACTATCATTTATCATACCCAAATCATCTCGCGGTATAACTCGCACTCAATGTCAAAATCAAATAGTTAATATTTGAAATAAACATCACACCACGTAAACGTCTAATCACTCAAAATATTAAATCACCCACGATCTCTCGTGACAACCGTCATGTCCAAAAGTCATCTAGAAGTTCAACGTCTCAAACAACGCTCGCAAGATTACTACGGGACCACATTAGGTGTATCTGCTGTGTCCTCCTTTGGTTCCTCCTCATCGGACCCCGTGTCAATCACATAATCCTTTTGAAATAAAGCTCTCTTAGCTGACGCACGTGGTCGATCTCTTAGCCATACAGGTCCACATCCTGGAGGGAAATCGCGTACTGCCGACACGACCCTCCTTTTCCATCCTGTCACTCTGGTTTTAGCACCACGCGGGACGCTACCATCCTCAGCTCTAGTCACACTTGATGCGGGAAGTGCCAACACCACTTCTATGTCACTGTCAGCTCCATCTACGGCAGTCGTCGGCTTGACCTATCGATCTGAATTCCTCTTAGTAAGAGTTCCAGCCTTGCCCAAACTCGTACGCTTGTCTTAGCCTAATAATCCTACTCAAGATAGAACGTTAGAGTGATTACTATGGGCGTCAAATTCAAAATATGAGAGTAACCATAGACTGCCAAATCACGGTGATCAAATGCAATTTGGTGGACCACATTACTGCTCGGATTCTAAACCTTCCTCATCATATTCACACTAGCTTTCTACCTTTCATACACCCCGGATGCACATGCATCCCACACAACTCACATAGCACCACACAATAATCTAGCAAGTCATCATCTTTATTTCAATTTAACACCATCCAAGGTTACACACACATTACTAAATCATATCGACACACCAAACTATCTCACATAGTTACAATTAATGCTACTCCATATTACTCAACTCACATCA
Organism: Smallanthus sonchifolius; assembly: GCA_023525975.1. NCBI lineage: Eukaryota > Viridiplantae > Streptophyta > Magnoliopsida > Asterales > Asteraceae > Smallanthus > Smallanthus sonchifolius. The sequence continues at coordinate 16,139,355 of CM042018.1, read as the reverse complement.
TGGTCTCACTTAATCATACCACACAACTCCATGTAGTTCTACATAATGCTACAACACATATCACACCACCTGATCCCATACGAAACCATAAATCATTTACTCACACTAATCACTCTACCTAGTGTAACACTACACACGTAGTAAACAATAATTACCGCTCAACTCGAAAGACGTACCACTTGGCTCGCGGTTACTCGTGGTGGCATTCGTTTCACCCTTGTCCCAGTTTCAGTTTAAGTTAAGGCATTTTATTTGATTAAAAACACCAATTTTCTCTTAAACAGGCCCCAAACCAGGCACCCTACAGTTGGTTCTCATAACGTGTTATTCTCTTGAAAATACTCATTTTTGATACATTAAACTATAGCGAAAGTCTTTCTAAAAACATTAATTACTATTTAATGTCATTAACTTACATCACGAATGCTTGCACACCAATCCGAGTAGCACCGCTCCCAAGCCAATATACGTCAACGCAACGCTTACCTACAAAATTATCTATTGTACACACAAAGTCAGCTACGCTGAGTGAGTTCTAATAGTTTAGTTTAATTAAAAGCCAACTCGTCCCAAAAGTTATTTGAACTTTACTCAGGACCCATGGTCATTATAAATTAGATCCATAATTCATTAACCATTAGATAACCCATGTTATCACCCGATATCCCATAATAACTCATTACTCATGACTCATCCCATAATAATAATAATCCCGCAGTCTCATTGACATAGGTCGAACTTACTATACTGATAACTCATGCTCATGTATACGTATTAACTCGACACTTAGTTAACACAACAAATCTCTAGACATCAACTTACTCAGCCTTGACTAAGGCTCTTACAAATCAACTGACATAACAGTCATAAACATCATATCACAATCCTAGCATCACGGCCAATCTAACTCTACTCATCACATTAATTGTAACACCCCAACCCGAATAGGTGTAAGGTCCGGATTCTCAAGGATCTTCAATCAACGGATTCAACGACGTGTTGAACCTGGCGGAAACAGACTCGACACGTGACGTGTTGGTATAATCAAAGAGGACGAGACACAATCAAATATCAAATGATTCGTATATTGATTGAATACAGAAAATACAATACAAGATCGTTCAACAATTCGTCTAACCGATTACAGAAAAAAATAACTATTTATACATCGCAAAAGTAATCGGTTGGGCTTGCGCCTGGGCCGCATACTTGAAGTATGCGGTCGGGCACCGCATACTTCAAGTATGCGGTTAGGCATTGAAGCATTCGGTCGTAAACTTCCAAAATGTCTTGATCTGAACTCTTCGGTGATCTCTTGATGCGTTAGCCTATTAGGTTTGGTCCTTACAATCTCCCCCTAGGCTAATGCATTCAAGATACTTATAGTATATCAAAATCAGCTAAGTGATCACCACCTCCCGCATAGAGGCCTTTGACTAAAGCAGTTGCAAGAACTTTCACAAACGGCTTTGTTTCTTTCTCTTCTTCGTCAGGCACGAATAGATGCTGCTTGGACAATCTTATCATATCTCCCTTCCCAAATTTCAAAAGATCGATAGGATCAGCAATAGTAAATTCTTTATCTGCACACTAGATGTAAATGTAGCATGTAATAGAACTGTAATGCCAGTAATCCAGTTGACTTAGAGAGTTGTCAGGCAGAGCTTGATGAACGAGAACACAATCCATAGTCTTAGGAGGAGGATAGATTTCCATTACAAGAGGCTTCTGGGTTATTCTGTCAATCATATACTTTGATTTTACTCTCTTGCATTCAGCAGGCTTTAGTATCTTGAATCCACTCTCACATTCCTTTTCAAGCAGGGAAACAAAACTTTTTGTTGTTCCAACATTACCTGGATTATAGAAAGGAGCTTTGTTTAACGCCTTCAAATCAAATTTGGGCAGTGACATAAGGTCATGTGATCGTGCAAAATATTCTATTCGCCCATTCTTTCTTTTGATCATGTAAAGATTCTTCTCATTATTAAACATCTAGCTTAAGATAGGAGAACGATCGTTCTTCTTTGAAAGCTCATTGGAGGATGTGACATAATGAACTTCACGTGGAGGAATAACTTTAAACATGCTTTTCTTATTTGAAGATGAAGATACTTTATGTTGCTCAGCAGATGTTTCCACGTGATAGGCGAATTACCTTCGGCGAATAGATCGATGTCAATGTCGGTAATCACCTTTCCTTGAGCACTCAAGTATGTAGGAGAAACAAACATAGTTGTATCGAAGAAAACTTCATTCATGTCTTCTCCTATGAAGTTATCATCAAGTGCAGTCAGATCATCTTCAAATGAAAACATTGATCCAGACTTGAGCATTTCATCAAGATCATACTCAAAGTCAAATGATAAATCATTCTCTGACTGTTGTGCTCCTTTATTTGTTGTTTTAGGATCATAGATAACCATTGCTCTTGACATGTCTTCTTGAGAGCTGGTTCCTTCATGGAGGTGTTCTTAATCCTTATTTCTATCATGATCATCGATCTTGCCATCATTATCATCACCATCATTGTTATCACCCTTCCCGTCACTCTTTCCACTGCATCCATCCTTCCTTTTTCTTTTCCTTTTATCTTTCTTTTCTCTTATCTTTCTCAGCTCCTCAAGGACAAATACCATGTTCTCCTTCAGGGTATTAATTTGATTACTTTGTAGGTCTACAGTCTTCCTGAGAGTGTTGTTTTCTTCATTTAGTTTCTTGATCTTTGAATCCTTGGTAACATAATCCTGTTTCAGAACAAACACTCTTTGTTGTAGGGCATGAACATCCACAGGCGCGGGTTGATCAAATACCTTTGCCTTGCCCTTATCCTGCTGTTGGGTGACGGGTGGCTTAATGATTGATGTGGACTTTTGTGTGAGTTTTTAAGAAAACTTTGTTCTTTTCCTTGGACTTAGATCAGCTTCAAAATCATAGTCTTCATCGAACGTATCACTTTGCTGTTTAGAAGGGTTGATGAGAGGAGGTTTCCCAACAGCCTTTCTTTTAATCAAAAAACTTTTGTGATACTTATTTATGGGTAATTCTTCCTTATCACTTTCTGTTTCAGATGTGTCAAACTCTTCACCTTCTGAGTCTCCTTCAGACTCACTCTATCTCTCTTCAACATTCTTTCCACTAGAGTTTTGATCTTCTGTGTCGAAGAACTACAAATCATCTAGATTTATATTTGACAAATCTTCAAGATTCTCAACATTCTCTTCATTTTCAACAAACACCGGCCCTTCAATGTTATAATTGAATTCATCTTCGTGTTCTTCGGCCAGCTGCATGTTTGGAATTACAGTCTTATTAACGACTGGTGCTTCAGCCTGATTTTGAACTTGGCGTGGTGCACGTCTGAGTCTACGACGGGGTTGAAGTGGTGGTGGTTGTGGGTGAGGTTGTGATTGAGGTTGAGGTTGTGGTTGAGGTTGAGGACCGTCTAACTCAGGAAATGCTCCAAACTTTTCTAAAGGAGTCAGATTTAGAAAATTTCCTTTCTTGTTCATACTCATGTAGGACAGAATGCTCTTGTCCATTACCTTTACGTGCAATCTCCTCGGAGTCATTACTAGCTCAGAATGATTTCTATTAATTATCATCTACAAGAATCTTGCATACATCAAGAAAACTGACTTCTTCTTTCCGGTTAAGTTGCTTTTCATCTCTTCAAACACAACTCTTGAGAAGTTGAAATTCTCCCTTGTTACAAGTGCATATACTGCTGCAGTCATACTTGCACTAAGCTCATCATAGCCACCCTTTCTTCCTGAAATACATTGGTTTACCACATGTGCTAAATATTTCCAATATGGTGGCAAACATTTCTTCTCTAAAGACGGTAATCCTCCTTCATAACTCATTCTTTCGAAAATTCCCTGCATTTGTTCAACTGAAAAACTTGTAGAATGTTCGGCTTCATCACCAAAATTTAAACATTCCCTGATAACGGCTTCAGTAATAACTCTGTGCTTTCCCGCTATCGTATCAACTATCCCTTCAACTTAATTCTCTGTCACAAATTCAGCTGTGCTCCAGAAATCACGAAAAAAATCTTCACATATATCGGGATGTTGTGAAATGGCGTGAATGATCTTGGATGCCCGCACACCTGTTATCATTGATCTGAATATACTATGATGTTGTGGTGGGTTTTCCATGTATGCTGATTCGTTGTGGTCCTTAACAAATTTCAAGTCTGCCATCACTGTATTCAATAGAACAAGTTAGATTTCAATAACGACAAGTTTGAAGTTTTTGGGCAGACGAACTAAACCTCAAACTTCATTAAAAAACAGCAAACTTTTACTACGCCGCAAACTTTAAATTTACCGTAAACTTTTAAGAGCACCGCATACTTGAAGTATGCGGCCGCAAACTTTAAAGAAACCGTAAACTTTTAAATTTACCGCAAACTTCAAAAACATCAAGATTCTTGGATTTTTAGTGAGTTTTAGATTTGGTTTTTAGGTGATACAAGGTCTCCAAGAGATTTCGATCAAAACAATCGGACCAATTTCATTTTTAACATCAATTTTAAAGGTCAATTTGATCTAACAGTCCCGGTTCACGTTTGGTTACACCAAATCACTTGCAACCAAGAATCCATGGTCAAATCTCTTACCTTTGAGTTTGCCAATACCTATTGAACACAACAAGAGTAACAATTTCACACTAAGAACAAGTAAACGGTCACTTTGAGCTAAAACTGAAGTCTACGGTTGAGAGAGAAAATGAAGTATGCGGCTTGTGAAAGTCATGAGCCGCAAACTTTAGGGCTTTATAGACAACACCAAGTATGCGGCCACGCATGAAGTATGCGGCCGCAAACTTCTAAAAACCGTGAACTTTATAGAAATACTTTCCTTTGGATTTTCGGGTCAAGCAGGAACGGTCATTTAGATAATTATAAAGTATAAACAAAAGACAAAAAATAAAATAACTTAAACTAAGCTAAATACACAAAATCTTTTTGTTCTTTTCAAAACATGCGACACTTACAGAAACACATTATTTTTTAGAGAAACTCTGTTATGGGATCATATCATTCAAGTGCAGACTAAAGCATACTTATTAGCCATTCATTTTCTTAGATAGGTATCGGTGATTGCCAATATAAAGTATCCTTCTGAACTCAAGCCTTTATACCTTAGTTGACAAGCAAGCAGTGAATGAATTTATCATGTTTTCTGTGTAAGAGTTATTCATGACATAGTGGGGCCCAAACTCACATCTCAGAAACCTGTATTTATTTCATTGTGAATTAGATGAGTTTTTGATGAACTGAATGGACCCCACAACTTATCGGATAAACCTTCCCTTCCTAATGATCTTTTGAGCACCTAAAAAATAACTAAAAGAGCATAACTAGCACTGGTCAATGAACTGTTCAGGAGATATCAGACAAATGTCATCAAAAGCATTTCAGATATATTATGTTCATCCACAGTTCACCAACCTTTATGTTTAAGTGCTCAATTATTAACAGGAAAGAATTATTATATCAATCTATGAGATGTTCCCCACTTCAACAATGACCTTTATGTTTAAGTGAAACACTATCATGCTGTCTTTCCAGTCTTAGCGGAGCCTATCAGCATATCACCCTAAGATCCTAATCTCTTCAACTACAGGCCTTACATATGAAGATCCAACCCTCTAAAATGATGTACTATCATTTCCCAATATCCAGACTCCTCAGTTTTTCTCAAAGACAGGCAACAAGACACAAAATTGAAACCTAAGCAAAAGAGCAACTAAAACTAAAACCTAAAATCTAAAACCCAAAATCTTTTTTATGTTTTTAGGAAATTTCTCCCCCTAACTTTTTTTTATCTGCTTCTCAACTTTCTTTTGTTTATGTTTGAAAACATTATTTCCTTTAACATGATGTTGAGATTTATGCACAGCACTAGTTCTTTTATCCGATTGTTTTTCATTTGGCATTCTGTGATTTTGGGCCGTAGATCTTTTAAACGAGTTTGGCCTTTGATGCACATTATCCCGTTGAGAAACATTCGGATAACTATCAGAGTGTTCACGATTGTGAACGCAGTTTCGAGCTAAGTGTCCGGGATTCCCACAGACATAGCATGTTTGCCTTCTCGGATACGGGGCATAGTATCCGATGTCCCATGATGATGACCGTTGAGGAGAACCTGTGAAGTAACCTGCATTTTCACAGTTCCTAGAAAACCTTCTATCAAACATTTGATTATCATTTCTATCATAATTTCTGTGTTTTGATTTAAAGCAATTTCTATCACCATTTCTAACATTTTGTTCAAAAGCACGATGATGATTATCAATTTTTTTATAAAACTCACTTTTGGTAAAACGTTTAGGAAAATTCTTCGAGTTTGACCGACTTGTTGATGGTTTGCTAATTTCACGATTAGAAGAACGGTTTTTGTTTTGAACAAACTGAATATTCTTACCGTTCAAGATCTGTTTTTTTCTTTCTCTAAAGTTCCACCATTTACAAAAGTGGATTTCAAATTTGTTTTTAAATTATTACCCTTTTTAGAAGTACCACTGCTCAAACCAACATTTAAACCAGAACTAACAAACGTAGCAGACTTTGAAAAACGAGACATAGTATTTTTAAAAGCAAGGACTTGGAATTAAAAACATGACCCTCATGCTCATCATCACTTTCACAATCCTCCACTATGCCCTCTACTAATCCAGTTTCTGCACAAGACTTAGACGGGTTAGTAACGTTCACATGTTCACATGTTGTACCGAGGGACCAACAGTCACTGGCGTGGACTATATGGATAAAGAAGGTAGATTTGGTTTACGGCCTACACCATACTCCATTTCAACATATTCATGTTGAACACTTGGCATAGAAGTGAAATTGCCATTGAAAGGATGTTCAACAGCATGATAACCAATCCCTGGATTCCCTTTCTTTCGAACTTGGGAATCTAACATGTCATAAACAACTGATCGACAGTGCTCGATCTTTTTGATTTTTAGTTTGGTGTTTGCCAATTGAGTCACAGCATCATTCAACTTTAGACTTATATCATCTATTCTTTTTAAGGCATCACGATAAAGACATTCCTTGTTGCTAAAATCCATTTCATGTTTAGAAAAATCATTTTTACTTGCCTCAATTTTATCTTTAAAAATATTTTCAGATCGCTTGTGCTCAGCATTGGCATATCGAAGTTGAGTAATTTCCTTTATTAGTATTTCATTATCACACTTATACCTATTTATCTTCTCCAAACAGTTATGAGAACAGTTATTAGTAAGCACCTCAGTATCTTTAATTTTTGCCATGAGGGCAAGATTGACACATTCATTGTCAGCTCATGAATCTGATCTCCCCAATCATATCCTGCAGTTTGCTGACTGACCAAAGCCTTACTCTCATCGGGTGCAGCAGCTTCCTTTTCTTGTGAACTGGTTGATGAACTTCCCTTCTCAACTTTAGGCTCTGGGCATTCTCTAGCAAAGTGCCTAGGTTTACTGCAGTTGTAACACCTCAAGTTAGATTTATCAAAACCAATCTTCTTTGCCCCAGATTCCATTCCATAGAATGAGTTTCAACCAGTTCTCTTGATAAACTTCTTAGCACGATGCACTGCCATTGCCATATGCCATTTGATATCCATCTCTTCTAAGTCATCAGGATGAATTTGTTCCATGTCATCTTGTACTAGGTTTGCAGGAGAGAGCTTTCCAGCTAGCAAAGCATTATAGCTATTCAGAAAGACACTTAACAATGCGACATTCATTTCTACAGCTTTGACATTATTTGATGATGGTGAACTGTTTTGCTGAACTGATGCAGCAGTGCTGTTTGATTTGACACAGTAGACAAATGCGGAGTATGAGCTGATGACATACTGGAGAGTAAAACACTTCCCTGAGACACTAAGTGATCTGTCTCAGACATAAACATGATTTGTCTTTGTTGATCATCCATCTCATATGAACTCATAATGGAGATCAACTCACTAAGAGATGTAGTGTACATGTCTTTAGTTCTCTTGATAGTAGTGATGTTAAAATTCCAGTTTATAGGCAACGAGTTGAGCAGTTTCTTGTTTATCTCACCTTTGGTCATCTCAATACCTGCACCACTTATTTTAGTCATCAAGTGAGTAAATCTATTTATCTGAGATTCCAGACTTTCCCCTTTCACATATTTGAACATGTTGAATTTCTGTCTTAACATGTCCTTTCTGCTTTCTCGCATATCTAAATTTCCTTCAAACCTTTCCACCAATGCATCCTAAAGAGCCTTTGCAGTCTTGTATTCTTTAAAGCCTTGAGCAATTTCTGTTGACAATGCCATGGTCAAACCAGCATAAGCTTTCTCATCCTTCTCTTTCTGAAGAATCTCTTCACCAACATAGAGATCAGGATCCTTGGGAACAAATTCATTCTTTTCATTTCTGACCATAGGAACTTGAGGACCCTTTTCAATAGACTTCCAAATAGATGAATCTTTATATTTAGCAAAGTTTTCATATCTAAATTTCCAGTTGTCAAAATCATCTGCGTTTGTAAGACGTGGAGGTCTGTTTGTGATGCCAATCTCATTATCCATAGCATTAGTATCAGTCATGACTGGAACTAAAGATGTACCTCACACTTAGAGATAACCGTGAACTTCATAAAGCCGCAAACTTGGAAGAGACCGTGAACTTCAAAAAGCCGCAAACTTGGAAGTAACCGTGAACTTCAGAAAGCCGCAAACTTGGAAGTGACCGTGAACTTCGGAATCCCGCAAACTTGGAAGTAACCGTGAACTTTAGAACCCCGCAAACTTGGAAGTAACTGTGAACTTCAGAAACCCGCAAACTTGGAAGTAACCATGAACTTCAGAAAGCCACAAACTTGGAAGAGACCGTGAACTTCAGAAAGCCGTAAGCTTCGATTACCGTGAACTTGAGTAACCGTGAACTTCGATTACCGTGAACTTCCAGATGACGATTATGATAAAAAAGACTTTGATTTTCAAGCCGAAAATCAGCAGATCAACCATAAACTTCAATAGAGTTGACAGAAGCAAAATCCAGAACCCATCAATCTATTCACAAACTTTTCCAACAAACAAGTCATTTCAAATAAACTTCAAAACAATAACTTTGATACCTCACGAGTCAAAGAAATCCGTTGCTAGCTTCACCGAATGAGCACTAAGGCTCTGATAACAATTGTAAGGTCCGGATTCTCGAGGATCTTCAATCAACGGATTCAAGAGGTATTGAAATTGGCGAAACAGACTCGACACGTGACTTGTTGCTATAATCAAAGAGGACGAGACACAATCAAATATCAAACGATTCGTATATTGATTAAATACTGAAAATACAAAACAAGATCGTTCAACAATTCGTCTAACCGATTACAGAAAACAAAATAACTATTTATACATCTCAAAAGTAATCGGTTGGGCTTGGGCCTAGGCCTCATACTTGAAGCATGCGGTCGGGCATTGAAGTATTCGGCCGCAAACTTCCAAAATGTCTTGATCTAAACTCTTCGGTGATCTCTTGATGCATTAGCCTATTAGGTTTGGTCCTTACAATAGGGCTGACGTGTTACTATTACAGATATCAAATCAAAACACAATCATTGTTTATTAAAGAGTAACGGTCTAAAGTTTAAAATCTAGCATCCTGAAAATTTAAAAGATACCTATTTGCCAAACGTCTAAATCAATTACATACAAGTCTTTATTAATTTCCTCATTTTCCACAACTTAGATAGTTATATTGCTCTCTTCACATATTCTCATGACTCCCTTGTGTACCTGTTATGGAAACAAGAGAAAACAACAAAAAGAAATACGGTTGAGCCAAAAATTGCTCAGTAATGGAAAGAACAATAGCAGTGGCACTGAAACTATAATAATGCGGAAGTGAACAATGGTATAACTGATACGGAACTAATCGCAAAATACTAAAACCTGAAATATGATACTGAGCTAAACAGGTAATAATAACATCACGGAAGAGGTTGATTTAATGGTGCTTCAGTGCTGACGTTTACAAGGGGCGTCGGTGGAAGGGTAAGAGTCGTCGGAGAAACAAATTTGCGTGAAGGATAGACGGTTTTTGCGATTTAGGAGACGGAAAGCTTGTGATCATAAATAATGAGCTTAATTCATGGCAAATCCTTCGGAATAGTTGCAGCTGTGAGGGGAATATACGCGGAAAGATTTTATGATATGGTGGAACAAATTGATTCGTACCTTGACTCGACGTGTGAAATTAAATTTTGATTTCTTTGTTTCCATTTTTATAAATAAAATCATATTAGGTAACGATTGTTTTTGTTTACATTCCTTGCTATTTCTTAAATGATTTATTGTTATGTAGTACACAAAGAAATAATCACGTTCAGATGCAAATTTTAAAATGTATAAAATCAGTTAGAGTCATTTTTCTAAACATCCATATTCTTATATTATTACACTTTGTTATTATTACTATTTAGGGTATTTAAAATTTTTGGGTATTACATTAATATTATCTCAAGCACAATAAATATAACTCAATGCTTGTATGCAATTTAACACAAATATATAAGCACACGAACACATGCCTCTTCGTTGCACCCTCGTCAGGGCATTCGACACACCCCGAGCTCATCACTGTCATGTTGGACCACGTCACCTTTGGTGACCTCCCGAATGACTTCGTCCTTCACAATCCCGTTTGTTGTGTCATAATGACAACGACGCAAACACAATACCCGCCGTGTCACAAGTACAACGACACAATGCACACAACACATGTATAATAACATAACATTATACTCTATATACATGTTTCATTAACTGCACCTGCACATAGCACTAGGACAAAGTATCCTACACGTATTCAGAAGCGTTTAGCTCATACACCGACTCACCCTGACTAACTCATAACACAATACACCGGTAATATAGCAACACACATACAATTACTATATCTCATTATTTAAGCGCATACCACGTACATGCACACCTTGTGACACCTCCTAGTCGTACACGTACAACCCATTTACTACAAATCCCGACTCACCCCTATTAAGTCACCATACGACCCACGATCATATACCCACCTTTAACCTAAATCTCTCAAGGATAACGCATAGTCCCTTAGCCCCGTATTTAATAGTTAAATTCTTAAACTCATCGGTTTAGACCCCAAAGCTCGATATACATTTAATGTACTAAAACATGTCTCATAAGTATGTACGATATCCCCAAAACGTTAAAAACATTTAAAAGGGGGGATTAGAAACTCACCAGTTATACTGCGTCCAAACCCTAGCTCTACACCACGCGTGCTCACTCAATCCCGAACCTTTCAAACGTATGATCACACGATCAGAGTACATCCTAAACATATGTCAGTTACGTATAAATATAAACGATCTCGATTCTCGTCTCGTCCGCTCGTCCCTTCCTCCATGCAAAAACCCTAGTCCACGTGTCCACCCAAATCGGGTTATTCCGGACCCGTTTAGAACCACATGCATGCATGTTTACATGCCATACCAAGCCTTAGTCTTGTAACCCACACGTACCCGAGCCGAGACCTCCATGCATGTACAACACTTGACATGCAACCTCATGTTCACAAAACCCTAATCGGGTGTAACTCGGTTCCATGCTCTCCCCCGTTCACCACCATACACCACCACCGTCGGGTATCACTTCCACTCGTCACCATGGTTTCACCGTCTCCTCCGTGCACCGCTGCCGGCTCCCCATGCCCGGTCGCGCCTTGCCGATGAGCATTGACTCAGACGAGTCACCCCGTTCCTTACCCTGCCTACTGCCCCGTCGCACCATGTCGGCTGCCACCACGGCTGCCGCATGCCTGCCCTACTGTCGTCGAGTACCTCCGCGACCAGCACCATCTCCAAGCTCCTCGTTCGCCGTCGTGGAGCATTACCATGACTAGCCCCGACGTCCGCCATCCCTCACGTCTCCATCTCCGACCACCTCCTTCTTATCAACCCTAATCGGGTTCTCTAGCTTACCGGAAACAAGAACAAAAGAAAGGAACGGTTAGGTTTAGTGTTTACCTTGCGTGTGAAGCCCTCCCTTTGCTCGTTGCTGCCGTAGAACCTCCGCAAGACTACCTTTCTCGGTCGCTCCCTCCCCCTTGCGCCTCTCTTTGCTTCCGTCGAGTATCCCTAGACCAATTATGGTCTAGGGTTTGCATAAAGGAGGTATTTAAAACCCTTAAGCTTTTACATTCAAGCCCCACCTCTTTTGTTACATGTGTTCCGTCATAACCCTCATTAAGCAACTAACCGTGTCGTTTCCCGCCGTTAAAGCACCCCATGCACGACAAACCCTGTTCTTTATTTGGTTTACTATAGGCTCGGGTCGCTCACTAGTCCAAACCCTAAACCTTTCGAATTTTCGGGATGTTACATTGGGACCTTTTTATAATAACTTAAAAATATATTGGGCTATTTTTATAATGGTTGGGCCCTTTTTAATCTTTATAATGGTTGGACCCTCTTTAATCTTTATAATGTAATGGTTGGGCCATAATCCGTTTAATCTTTATAATGTAAATATGTAATGGTTGATTGGTTGAGCCCTAATCCAGTAATCCATTTAATATTTATAATGTAAATATGTAATGGTTGGGGCCTAATCTTTATAAAGAAATATGTAATGGCTGATTGGTTGGGCCCTATATTTTTTCTATGTTTATTGCTATAACGTTAATCGTCGTTTAAAAAAAATTAGTTTATATAGTTCGTAGGGGTCTTTTTTTTCCGGCTCGACCGGGGCACTTAAATCCTCAGGACCGGCCCTGCTGCTTGATCATCGGTTGTAATATACTTCAAATCAATCTCTCCTTGTAACACATTTTCTTGAATAAAATGATAATGCTTCTATATGTTTTGTTCTTGAATGAAACGTCGGATTCTCGGCAACTGAGATTATCAAGATATTATCACAATAAATCGTCACACATGTATTTACTTCCTGATTAAGCTACTTCATTAACCGTATCAGCCAAACACATTCTTAAGCTGCCATAGCTGCATCTCGATACTCAACTTCAGTTGTTGACAAAGATAACGCCGACTGTCTTTTGCTACACCATGACACAGCCCCGGTTTGAACCATGAACACATAACCGGTTGTAGATCGCCGAGTGGTTAGGTCTCGAGCATAATCAACATCACAATATCTAACTAGTTTAACATGTGACTCCCTCTTAAATAATATTCCGTGACTAGGACTTGACTTCACATACCTTAGCAATCTACGAACTGCATCAAGATATAGCTTTTTGTGGTTCTGCATATACCGACTTAGTATACCTACTGCATATGCAATGTCAGGTCTAGTGAATGTGAGATAAATAAGAGTTCCCACCAGTTCCTTGTACACAGTGTTGTAAAATTCGGTCTAGGCGGCCGAGTACTCGGTAGTGTGCCGAGTCAATTTTCTTCGACTCGGTCAACATTACTCGGAATCGGTACTTGGTCAAGTCGGATTTTCGCTATTTTTCGCAGATTTTCGTTGTTTTTCACCGATTTTTGTTGGATAATCTCTGTTTTTCACGGAGATACATTGGAAGACAAGAATTAAATGATTAATAAGTCTATAATATTAAAGAATAAATATCAATTTTTGAAAAACTTTAATATTTGAACATGTATTCTTTTTATTTATATTGATATTCACACATTTTTGTATAAATACTAGTTAACTTATGATATTTGACATTTATATAGTTTCCCGAAAATTAATTTCTTTGTAATCTACCATGTCTGAGTACTCCCCGCCTAGGCCGGGTACTCGCTACTCCCCAGACGACAGACCTGACAGCGCCTAACGATTTCTTTAACGATACCGGTACATGGTCATGTCTTCCAAGTCCTTTCCTTCATCCAACTTTAAATGTATGTTTGGTTCCACTGGAGTAGGCGTTAGTTTGCAACAGTTCATACCAAACCTGCTTAATAAGTCAACTTCATACTTATGTTGATGTAGAACTATTCCGTCAGTTCTAACCCAAGGAAGTGCCCCAGCCTTCCCAAGTCTTTCATGTGAATGAGATTGCTCATATTGCTTTTGGGTTGCTCCACCATGTTTGTTAAGTCACCCGTGATTATAAGATCGTCTACATATACCAAGACTACCATCGACTCAGACAAACAAACTAGTATCAGCCACAGTTGGAGAAAACCCATTGTGTTCAAGAAATTCTCCGATCTTCCCGAACCATGCCCGGGGTGACTGCGTTAAACCGTATAAGGCCTTCTTTAGTTTGCACACATATCCGGAAACTCCAAACTTTCAAATCCTTGTGGTTGGTTCATATAGATCACATGATCCAAGTTACCGTAGATCTCAGTTCTTGCTTGCGGTTATAACAAGTAATATTAGTACAGTGGTAAGCTTTGCAACTGGGCTGAACGTCTCCTCGTAGTCAAGCCCAAACTCTTGTGAGAACCCCCGATCAACGGGCCGAGCTTTGTATATCTCGACTGAACCGTCTGCTTAGCGTTTTATCTTGAACACCCATTTGCAAGATATAGGATTTACACCAGCAAGCTTAGGAACCAAATCCCATGTTTGAATTTTCACAAGAGACGAGGCTTCTTCCTACATTGCTATAATCCACTTTTGACTTTGTTCTGCTTGTTCGAAAGTTTCTGGCTCATGTTCCATGTCTTCAACTGTTGTGACATTAGCATACCTTAGATTGGGCTATTGGTTCGACTAGACCTTCTTGTTCACATGTTGACCCGTTATCAGATTGTCCTCTTTATTTGCACGGGTTATGTCTAGGTGCTGATCTCGAATCTTCAGCTACATCAGTGGGTTCTTTCTCTGTTTCAACATCAGTATCATCTAGGCTTAGTGTTACCCTAGATTCCAGTACTTCTTTTAATGTCTCTGAATCTGGTAAATCTTCATGATTCGAGGACCACCATGATGATGTTGTTGGACTTATATGCCAGAGTAACAACATTCGACAACACGACCATCGAGATAAGATCCAAACAGTTACACCACGAACAACAATATAATTAAAGGTCGTTTAAAAGTTAAAGGAGCTTTACCCGAAACTAAACCGAAAGGCAAATGATTATTTATGAAATAATCGTCTAAGATTATCCGGGATAATCAATGGCAAAGTGAGATCGTAATTTGAAATTATGAAATACTAAATTAACTACTACGGTTATTTGGAATTACGGAATAATTAAGTTATATATAGATATATATATATATATATATTAGATATATGTATATAATTAAATATAAAAGTTAATTAATTATATATATATATATGTTATATATTTAATTAATTAAAGTGTTTGAGTTAATTAGTGATTATTAGATAATCACAAGGGATTAATTAGTAACTTAAAACCCTAGCTTGTTAGTTAAGTTACTAAGCACGTACAAATACATAAGTCTAGAAGGATATTAAAGGTGACACAATAATTAGCAAGGCTAAAAAGTCAAACCACAATCCTCTTCTCCCTCTCACTAAGCGCCGTCACCACCTAGGGACTGCCGCCGCTTCCAGGTGGCCACCAGCCGCCGCCGCATAAAACGGACATTCGCCGCCACAAAGCCCGGCTTCTGCTGCTGCCCCCACCGTGCTTCGGCCGCTGTCAGCCGGCTTCCGCCACCGACGCTATCGCATTTCCGTCATCTGTGCCACGCGCCGTTCTTAAGCCACCACCAAGAGACCTGTTAGACGGGTTGTCTCCGTGAGTCACCAGGAACTGCCGTGCTCCGGCCGCTGTCAGCCGGCTTCCGCCACTGGCGCTGTCGCGTTTCTGTCATCTGTGCCTGCGCCGTTCTTAAGCCACCACCAAGAGACTCGTTAGCCGGGTTGTCTCCGTGAGTCACCAGGAATCGCTGTGAACCACCGGTATTGAAAGGCGTTGCTAACACCGGTTTAGTAGGTGGAGACATCGGGTGACCAGAATGAGCTAAACGAATCGGGTTTTCATTTTTGTTGTTCGAGAGCAACATAAAGGCCGGCTTCCGCCGCTGATTCATGTCGTCACTCCCACAGTGCTCCAGCCATTGCCGTCAGCCGGCTTCCGCCACCGACATATCGCGTTTCTGCCATCTCGGCCTTGCGCCGTTCTTAAGCTACCACCAAGAGACCCGTTAGCCGGGTTGTCTCCGTGAGTCTCTAGGAACCGTCATGTACCATCGGTATCGAAAGGTGTTGCTAACACCGATTTCGTAGGTGGTGACACCAGGTGACCGAAGGGAGCTAAACGATCCGGGTTTTCGTTTTTGGTGTTCGGGAGCATTAGAAACAAGACGGATAGAGATCATGGTTTGTACGTGTGGATTAGAAGTTGCGGGTTTAGTTCGTGGAGCCGGATCTAGCGATCGGGTTGTTCTCATGTGGTGTTACACTTTGGTTGCCGTCTCTAACTCGCGAAAGGTATAACCCTAAAACCCCCCATGGTTGTGTATTGAATATTTGGTTTGCATCTAGACTCCTCGCGGGGCGATCTATGGTTTGGCCTAGATTGGTTCGTGCTTGTTTTTCCGCTGCCCGTTTTAAAAGTGTTTTGAAACCCTAGCACGAAACCCCAACAGTGGAATTAGAGCCACCTATGCGAACAAATAGTTTAATATTTTATTTAATTGCAATCGGGTTTTATTTTGTCAAAAGTTTTTATTTGACAAATGATCGCATCCTTCGTTTCTTGTGATTGTGTTGATTGGTGAATCGAGCCCTAGACCCGTGGTTGTTTATTTGTTTGGTTTGTTTTGCATTTTTAATTAATCTTATATTTTTCATCTGTTTTGGAAACCTTGTTGTAATAGATTAGAGTTTGTCAATTTTTATTTTATTGTAAAATATTATAAATTGTAACCGAGACGTGAACGACAAGAAGGAATTAGAGACGAAGAAACCAAAGACGGCCCGGAGAACAAGATGGAGATCTTGAAGCAAGTGGGAGAAATCAAGACCAAGAAATTTGGATGTTTGATTGTCTATCCCATTTGACCCGTTCGGTTTATCTCATTGGCTCGGGAAAATCGAACGCTTTAGTGGCTTGATTTACCCTTTTGTTTGGTTGTGTTTATTGTATCTTTAAACTTTTAGGTTAAACGCATTTTTCAATGATAACCAAATAAGTTTTAAAACGGTTTTAAAACAATTCAACACAACTGAAACATCGGGATTTTAAAATAGAGATTTTAGTTATCTCGTAAAAGGTTATTTAAAATAAAGAGTTATTTTAAAAGTAAAACCCGGAGTTTTGAATATAAGTTAGATAGAGATTTAATTTTTTGAAACTCGAATCAATTATTAATAAAAAAGTTTATTAATAGTTAATAAATTTTGATTCGCGATTATATCGACTCACTTAAACTAATATAATATATTAAAATTAAGCGTCTTGAGGGATAATAGAGTTTTATCGCAATCCCGAACCAAATCATAAAATTATACAAACCCGGACGACAGTTTTGCATGTGGATTGTTATTGTTAGAGGTCATTTTATAGATAGGGATCCTAAATCTTCAACATACTTCGGTATCCTCACAGGTTTCGGTATCCTTAATTTCCTTATTATCTAACCGTTGTATCTTTCCTCTATCTTGATCAATACGCAGGTAAAACACGTGTAGTCAATTTAATCCCTGAAGTATCGGTCTGGAAGTTGAAATAAGCGTGTAGAAGACGCGTAGAACGACCTCCAACGGTCATATTTGAAGACCTGGTCGATTCCGGGATTCTCGGATAGTTAGTTAGTATGATCTCTGTATAAAATCAGCAGCTTGGTCGATTAGAAAACACACAACAACGCACTTAGCAATAGAATACACTCGCAATAAGTCTTGTAACACTTAGATATCAATCATTTGCTGCTCAACACTTGTAATTCTCTACCATTTATTGAAGTAACGAGGCAGGTGTCGATTGTCACCTCCCGAGGTTTTATGTCGGAGATCCTGAACGATCAAGGGCTTTCCTCATAAACATCCGTGTCACTTTTTACGTTCTTACCTTGTTTTACATTGATTTTACAAACACACTACCTCACAAACGAAATTTTGTTACAAAGTTAGTCTGGTTAATTTTTACCCAAACAATTTGGCGCCCACCGTGGTGCAAGTGGTGCTTTTCATCTTCAAATCTTTACTAAAGCTTGAGTTCAGTCACTATCTTTCGAAGCTATTTTCAAAGATGTCGTCCCAATCCAAAAATATTTATGTTTCTGCTCCCTCTTCGAGCTCTGGCTTGGTCAACCCTCTTCCTCCTCCTCCATTTCAAAAAAGTGTTAATCAGCCGAAGAAAACTACTCATGCGGGTTTTTCGGGATCCGGAATACCTGCTGGTGGACCTGTTATTGTATCAAACAATGATATCCTCGATCTGTTCTCAAAGATGAAACAACAAATGGAACAACAGAGGAAGACTAACCAAGCACTATTTTGGGAGATTGAGAAAGTTAAGGAATCGAAGAAACCAGTGGAAGTGACGACCCCGCTGCAACCAAGGATCTTGGATTTCAATTATTCAGGATCCTTAGAAATCCATAAGGGAGATTTCCTTCGCATGCAAACAGGGATTACTGCAGTTGGCCCTACCCCGGCTGTCAGAGTTACGATAAATCAGGATCTTGGAGTTACTCTGGGATCATCGTTCCAAAATCCTGAGAACGGTAACACATTCAATCAATTTTCAAATGCTAACGAATTTGTGCAGGAGACAGGAATCACTTCGTCCATGGCTAAGGAGTTAAAGAAGTTGAGAGAGATGATTTTGTGGTGCAACCTATACCGGAGATATCCTCTACCAGTCATAGGATCTCCAGATTCGCTCCACCATTATGTGATGCTGAGATCCCCAAGCGCTTCCAGACTCCTAACATGAAGTTGTACGATGGAACTACAGATCCTAAGGAGCACGTCGCGCAGTACAGGGAAAGGATGGAGATAAACCCCATTCCCTTAGACCTAAAGGAAGCATGCTTATGCAAAGGCTTCGGATCTACCTTAACAGTATCAGCCTTAAAATGGCTACTTAATGTTCCTCCATATTTTATTACTTCATTTGCTCATTTAGTTAACATGTTTAACATTCAATTCTCTTGCAGTAGAACTTTTGAAAAATTAACAAGTGACTTATACAGGATAATTCAAAATCCCCGAGAATCCCTCCGAGACTATGTCAGCAAATTTGGTCGGGAATCCCTGGATATCCCGAATCTTGACATTGCCAATGCAGTCTAGGCCTTCAAGATGGGGCTACAGAAGGATTCTCAATTTTACGAAGACCTTGTTATGAATCCTTGCAGGAACCTTGATAAAGTCAGGACCCAGGCATTAAGGTTTATTAGGCTGGAAGATGATAAAAAGATCCAGCAAAGAGTGAATGCTCCGACAAGCTACACTCAACCTAACCGGAAAGTTGAACCTGCACCATTCAAGTCGTACAAATCCAAGCCGTATTCTAAGCCGGACAATCATAGGGTCAATGTTGTAGAAGACGACGAGGACGAAGAAGAATATCCTAAGTTGTCTGAATACTGTTTTTCTCTTGATACGACTGGTTTGCTATTTGCTATGCAGGATCTTGGAGAAAAATCCAGGTGGCCTCGCAAGTTTGAGAGAAACTCAGGGGAAATGACAAGTCCAAGTGGTGTGCATTCCACGAAGACTTTGGCCATATAACTAAGGATTGTATCGCTTTGCGTAAGGAGATAAGCTATCTACTGAGCAAGGGATATCTCAAAGAATTTCTGGGCAAAGGAAAGAACAAGACCAAGGATCATGACAGGATCCCGCAAAGAGAAAAATCCCCGCCGCCGGATACCAAGGTAATACGTTTTATATCTGGTGGATCTGACATTTGTGGTACTTCTTACTCTGCAGCAAAAAGAAATGCCAAAGAAGCAAAAACAGAGAATGGGGACAAACCTATTTGGACCTCCAGCTTAACTGAAGAAAAGGTGATATGTTTCGACGAAGATGACAAAAATGACGTACAGGATCCTCATCACAATGGCATGGTGATTACACTATACATTGCAAACCACTTCATCCAGAGGATACTGCTTGACGGAGGGAGCTCGGTGAACATAACTCAGCATGAAGTCTTGAAGAGAATGGGGATCCCGGATTCTGAAATTATTTCAAAATCCTCAGTGCTGGTAGGGTTCAGCGGAGAAGTTAAAAGCACAGTCGGAGAGATAAAATTACCGATATACATTGAAGGGGTAAATTCTATTCAAAAATTTTGTGTAATAGATTCTTTGTCTTGCTATAATATCATTTTAGGAAGGCCATGGATACAAAATATGAAGGCGGTAATACCATCAGTGTGTCAAATTGCCAACCCCTTGGGGAGTAGTGAAGATTAACAGTGACCAACAAGAGGCTAAGAATTGCTACACTTCTTCGATGAAAGCCTCCGTCAAAACTAGGCAAGCATAGCAATTAACAAAGCAGGCCATGGATGTTCTAGAAGCTAAAGAGTAGGATGTTAAAGAGGTATCCCTAGATGCTAAAAATCCAGATGTAAAGATCCTTGTAGGGAGCAATATCCCTGAAGATATTGAAAAAGATATCCTGAACTTCCTGAAGGGCAGAAAAGCAACCTTCGCATGGAAGCATGAGGACATGACAGGTATATCCCAAGATATCATAACTCATAAACTTGGAATTGATAAAAGTTTCAGGCCAATATATCATAAGCGAAGGAAATTTGCTCCTGAGAGAAACGTAATCATCCAAGAAGAGGTGGAAATACTTCTCAAGTCTGGAATGATAAGGGAAGTAAAATTCCCAAGGTGGCTAGCCAACGTAGTAGTAGTCCAGAAGAAGAACGGGAAGTGGAGAGTTTGTGTAGACTACATGGACCTCAACAAGGCGTGTCCTAAAGACCCCTTCCCATTACCGCACATAGACTTAATGGTGGACGCTACAGCAGGTCACAAGATCCTGACCTTTATGGATGCCTCTTCAGGATTTCAACAGATCCAAATGGAACCATCGGATCAGGAAGACACATCATTCATGACCCCGACATGTATTTATTGTTACATAGCTATGCCATTTGGTCTTAAAAATGCAGGTGCTACATACCAAAGGCTGGTGAACATGATGTTCAAAGAGAAACTAGGGGACACCATGGAGGTCTACATAGACGACATGGTGGTAAAATCAAAGAGAGCTGAGGATCATCTCAGGGACCTTAAAGAAGCATTTGATATCCTGGACCAATACAATATGAAGCTAAACCCTTCAAAATGTCACTTCGGAGTGAGGGCTGGAAATTTCTTGGGCTACATGGTGACCAAGAGAGGAATAGAAGCCAGCCCAGAACAAATCAAAGCTATCATTAATCTAAAATCCCCAGCAAATACTAAGGATGTCCAGAGGCTGACCGACAGAGTAGCAGCACTCAACAGATTTATATCAAGATCCTCAGAAAAATGCAAGGAATTCTACGACATCCTGAAGAAGAAGAACAAGAGATTCGAATGGGAAGAGAAGCATGAACAAGCACTCCAATCATTGAAGGAATACTTGTCGTCAGCTCCTCAACTGATGAAACCAGAAGATGGTGAACTATTATCCCTATACTTGGAAGTATCCCGAAGCACCGTAAGTGCTGTATTAGTCAAGGATCATGAGGGACAACAACATCCGGTATACTATGTAAGTAAAAGTTTGCTACCAGCGGAAAAAAGGTACTCTCATTTAGAAAAATTAGTTTTAGCCTTAATAATGGCATCAACTAAACTAAGACATTATTTTGAAACTCATGCTATTCAAGTTAAAACTAATTATCCTATTAAGTGTGTCTTAAGAAAGCCAGAGATGTCGGGAAGGATGGCTAAATGGTCAGTCAAGCTCAGCGCCTATGGCCTCATATATAAATCTAGAACAGCAATAAAGTCTCAGGCACTGGCGGACTTTGTGGCCGATTTCAGCAGTGATATCCAACAATAAGCAGATTTAGAAGTCTAACAACTAGAAGAATCAAAGGACGAATGGACTTTATTCACAGATGGTGCTTCAAACGTAAGAGGAACATGACTGGGAATCATACTAAAATCTCCACAAGGGGACATATTACCTCAATCCATAAGCTGTGAGTTCCAGGCTATGAATAATGAAGCAGAGTATGAGGCGCTGATCATATGATTACAGTTAGCTAGGGATATCAAGATCAGGTATCTTCAGGTATATGTAGACTCATTATTAATTGCTAATCATTTCAATGGTTTGTATGTAGTAAAAGGTGAGAAGCTAGCCAAATATCTCACAATAGTTAAACAATTATCCATGGAATTCAAAACTTTTAACATTACACAAGTGCCTAGAGAAGATAACACTAAGGCTGATGCCTTAGCAAACCTTTCTTCAACTCTTAGAGTACCAGAAGGTACCAAAATACCTATCATACACATTTTGAGCCCGGAAATTGAGAAGGTAAATGAAGTATCCAACACTGAAGAAGAAGCAGACATTCGGAATCTTGAACCTATTCCAGGATCCTGGATTTCACCTATTAATAAATACTTGCAGGATGGTGAAATCCCAAGTGATGAAAAGAACCACAAGGCTTTTCGCATGAGAATGTCTCATTTTATAATTTTCGAGAATGTTTTGTATAGAAAATAAATTGTAGGTCCATACTTGAGATGCTTGGAGGATCCTGAAGCACATGAAGTCCTGAAAGATCTACACGAAGGAGATTGTGGTAATCATACCGGGGGCAGAGCGCTATTTTCAAGGATCCTGAGGACAGGATATTACTGGCCTACCATGAGGAAAGATGCTGTGACTTACTCTAAAAAATGTGACGCTTTCCAGAGACACAGCAACATACTCCATCAACCAGCCAAACCTTTATATCCAATCATCTCTCCATGGCCATTCATGAAATGGGGAATGGATATCATCGGCAAACTCCCCAAAGCACCATGAGGAAAGGTCTTAATGCTAGCAATGACGGGTTACTTCTCTAAATGGATCGAAGCTGAGGCATTTGTCCAAGTCAGAGAGAAAGAAGTCATCTCCTTCATCAAGCGTAATATCCCGACGAGATTTGGGATCCCGGCAGAGATAGTATGTGATAATGGATCTCAGTTCATTAGCAAGAGAACAACTGACTTTTGTGTCAGTTGGGGAATCAAAATGATAACTTCTACCCCAGTACATCTTCAAGCCAATGGACAAGCGTAATCTAGCGACAAGATCATCGTTAACAAACTCAAGAAGAGATTAGGAGCAAAGAAAGGAAGATGGGCTGAAGAGCTACCGTTTGTACTTTGGACGGATAGGACAACCATGAAAAACGCGACAGGGCAGACTCCATTCTCCTTGGTATTTGGAATTGAAGCAATGATCCCGACAGAGATGGTTATCCCTACTGCCTGAACCAACTTTCAAACTTCAGAAACCACGACGAAGCACTTGCTCAGGATCTCGATACTGTGGATGAGTTTAGGGATCTTGCCAAAGTTCGCATTGCAGCTTATCAGCAGAGGATAACAAAGTCATACAACAAAAACATAAGAGTTAGAAGATTTCGAGCAGGTGATCTCATATTAAGAAAGGCATTCCAAAATACTACCAACCCCAATGATGGAAAGCTTGTACCAAAATGGGAAGGCCCATACTTGATTGATTCGGAAGCAGGCAAAGATGCGTACTGGTTGGCTACTATGGAAGGAGAAATCCTGCCAAGATCCTGGAACGCCATCCATCTCAAAACCTACTTTATCTAAGTTAGAATTTAAATCCTAACTAAAAATGGTACGTCTTCTTTCCATAATTATTTTTATACTTGTTACTCTTGATCAAAGTACTGACTTAAGCATTGGAGGGGTGTTAGCTAGGCTAACACCCACCTTCACCAAGATTTCCTATTTTGCAGGAAGTATCTCGAGGGATCCCAATAGAAGAAAGAGATTGGCCATCTCTCATAAGTTTGGGTATCCTCAAATACCTCGAAGGTTTAAACGGCTTTTGCCTTTCTAAGTATTGGGTTAATACACCTCGCCAGGAGTGCACGATATCCAATTATAGTTCAAGGTGGTGCGACCAGTCCATGTAACAGTGACTTATAATTTCATCACTATTGGCTATATATTGGGTGCTACGAATACAACAGACGTGTTATTACTCAAGTTTCTCTCGATCATTTAACACTTACGTGTTAAAGCTAAGGTTTTTAGCATTTTCATGCTAACTCGGATTTGGCCTTGCCCACGATATTGGCTTAGCCCATGATTATTTGGCTTAGCCCATGATTATTTGGCTTAGCCAACGATTATTTGGCTTACCCATGATTATCTAGCTTAGCCCACGTTATTGGCTTAGTCCATGTTTTCAGGCTTGGCCCATGATTTTAAATATGTAACACTTACGTGTTAACTCAAAAACTTGGCATCAATATGTTGACTCAGGATCCTTAAACGAGTTGAAGACTAATGAGGATCCCGAAGTATAAGCCTACGACGTATTCAATGACTGTACGCAGGGGACAACCAAAGGTTGCTGTATTTCGGACTCCGTGATATAATTCGGTATGTCTATATGTCCAAATTCGTACTCAACAAAGGTATGTGTTACTAATTTTTCAATTGCAAGAAAATTTGAAAGCTGAATGACTAAGTCATGATACGTTTGGTACTCTTTAAAACCAAATTGTGTTTTCCCAAGTCTAAATTTGATAAAAACCTGGGAATTTATTATTAAAGATCCGGAATCCTGAAAATATGTTCGAACATATTTCAAGGTTTTATCACATATAGATCCTAATTTTCTAAAACATGTCTAAGCAAACCAAACACATAACAATCATGGCAAATAGTCATAAACCGTCTACTAACATTAAAAGTGCAAGAAAGTGTCCCGGGTTTCATACAAAAAAGGAATCATCCACCCGGTCTGCAAGTTGTTCGTCGCATTCAGGGATCCCCAAAAGCACAAAAAATAAAATTGCTTCAAAACAAACCAACAAATAAAAGAACCACATAGCCAAGGGCTCGGGTCTAGGCGTTGTTACCTTCATCGCCCTGGTTAACCTGCCTCTTACCATCAACAACTCCAGTATCCTCAACAACCTCGCTGGTATCGGCTGCCTCACCTCCTCTGCCTGGCCAGAGAAGAGCGCCATCCTTCAAGATCCCATGCTACACGATCAAAACCTTCAGCAACAGCTTGCTCGGCCATCTGGATCCTGGATTGGAGAATGGACATAGCCGCGGACTTCTTAGCATCATCCACAGTCTGCTGAAGTCTCAGCTCATACTGGGTTGTACTCTCCTGCAGCTTGTTCTTCTGAATCTGGATCTCATTCTCCAAGTATTTGCTCTTGGAGGCCAAGATTTTCTTCAAGTCCTCAACCTTCTCTAGAGCCTCCTCATCACTCTTCTCCGCTTCATACAAGTTGGCATAAAGCTTTAAAAAATTTAAACAGATTAATGATTCAGGATCCTGAAATAAGCATTGGGATACCAGAAGGATACTTACCAGATTCGTCAAGCTCTGAAGCTTCTTGGTGGTCTCAGCAGAATCCATCCCCTTAAAAAACTCAAGGTCCAGCACCTCCGTTGTTTTCCTCTTCTTGCTTCCTGAAGCTTTAAACCGGAGGACAGGGGCACGAGGCTTAGTACTTGCAGGTGTAGAACCTTCCTTCTTGACCACAACAGCTCTGGATAAAAGGCTATCAAGGTCGGACAAGGCAAACTGGGATCCTGATTGTGGGATTCCTATAAAACGATAGAGCGGATCAAGATAATGAGACTGGATAACACAAATGTAAATTGTTCTATACCTGAAGACATCTCTGGTTCAGAATATTGAGTGTTAAAGCTGGCTTCACACAAAAAGATCTCTCCCCCACAGGTATTTTCAATAAAGCTTCAATCATATTTTCTGTATCGCTTCTTGCAGGAACTAGTTCAACAAATTTTGGAGCTGCACAAGGATAAAACAAAGATCACCAGAATCAAGTTAGAAATATTTAAAATTGCAGGGATCCTAACTACATCCTACCCTTCTTAACCCATTCAAGCGGCAAGAGTTTCCCATCAGAAATTGAATCTCTACGCACAAAGAAGAATTTTCTCTTCCAGTCGGTGTCATTTTGAGTAGCTTTTGGGATTAAGTGAGTTCGCCCGGACTTAAGCTGAAGGACGAAACGAGAAGAGCCATGGGTTCTTAAATTATAGACAGAGGCTAGCTCAGGGACGCCAATGGTCAGAGAATGAGAACGATTCAGCCTTTCAAGAGTAGCCGGGATTCTCCAAACCATGGGCATAGTTTGGGAATAACACAAGTCGGTAAGCTTGAAGAACTCGGTGATAAGTGGAGAAAAAGGATACGACAGACCGAGAGTGAAAGGATACACGAGAAAGCAAACCCATGTTTTAGAAATCAAATCCGCTTTTATTCTAGAATCAAAAGGCCTAAAGATGGTTTTTTGAGGAAAAATATTATTTCATTTCAAAAGTTTCATATCCTGATCAGTGAAAGAGCAGAGTTCGAGATCAGAATGGTCAAGGATTCCTTGATCAACGAAATCGTCTATCGTTTCAGCAACGATAGAAGCGGCCGACCTAGTCATTTTCTTACCCATGATAACGAAAGTTTAGAAAGAAAGAAGAAATAAGAAACAAAGATTTTTACTTGCTTCAACCTTGAAGAAGATGGGAATGAGAGAGAAGAAGTAATAATGGATATATCAAGGAAATTACAATGGTTAAATCGCCTTGAAAATCGAGAACGGTCATATCGCTACCCTATCATCATTTATTTTTATTTGAATTTTAAAATTTTACAGATGTCGATGAGATTTGACAGCTGTCAAATTTTGAGGACAATTGTTAGGGGTCATTTTACAGATAGGGATCCTGGATCATCATTATCCTGACAGGTTTTGGTATCCTTAATTTCCTTATTATCTAACCGTTGTATCTTCCTCTCTCTTGATCAATACGCAGGTAAAACACGTGAAGTCAATTTAATCCCTAAGAATCGGTCCGGAAGTTGAAATAAGCGTGTAGAAGACGCGTAGAACGACCTCCATCGGTCATATTTGAAGACTTGGTCGATTTCGGGATTCTCGGATAGTTAGTTAGTATGATATCTGTATAAAATCAGCAGCTTGGTCAATTAGAAAACACACAACAACGCACTTAGCATTAGAATACACTCGCAATCAGTCTTGTAACACTTAGATATCGATCATTTGCTGCTCAACACTTGTAATTCTCTACCATTTATTGAAGTAACGAGGCAGGTGTCGATTGTCACCTCCCGAGGTTTTATGCCGGAGATCCTGAACGATCAAGGACTTTCCTCGTAAACATATGTGTCACTTTTTACGTTCTTACCTTGTTTTACATTGATTTTACAAGCACACTACCTTACAAACGAAATTTGGTTACAAAGTTAGTCTTGTTAATTTTTACCCAAAACAGTTATCACGGTGTGTTTTTTACTCATAACCGGTAAAACACTAAATAAATTTCTTAGCAAATCGATAGGTCTGTGCCACCCTATTGTTAGAACACTTGAACCAATATACCCGAACCCCTGAATACATGTGCCTCAGCCTTACATTTGGGCCTACATGTGTCGGGACATTGTGGTATCACGATTCTCGGGAGTCATGGGCCTATTGCCATGCGTCGCTAAAATTGGACGACTATCACTCAACCCTATAAGATGTGCCTTAGCCAATTGTTAGGTGAGAACATAGATGGGGTTAAACGTACCAACTTAGATAATCATGATCTAAACTACCCTAGAAATTCTAAGAATTGTATTGGATATAATCGGTAACTGTTACCTACCTACATAGTCATGTCTCATGAAGAGTGCTCTCTCATTCATGAAATATGGTGAAACGTGGATCTCAGTTCTTAAGTAAATAATGTTAATATATTTTTTATGAGCCCATTAATATGTTTAATCTGTGGTTTATAATAGTTTTTATGATTCTCAATATTCGCTCGTATCTATGATGAACTGTGATTAGGGAATACGAGCAAATAATAATAATATACGATATTACAACTTAGATTCATGAGTTCGAGTAAGTATTTGAGCACAATATAATGTACAGTGTCTTCCTTTTCATTGAAAACATCTTTTAGGCAATGTATTGGTGATCCAAATAAAATTTGAATGAAAACTTTATAAGTTCTCTTAAATCAATAATTTTCAGAAGAAACCAAATAGTGGCTCGTGATATTGGATATATACAATTGTGGGCTACTCTGTTGGGCCGATCATTGCGTTTCAAATGTCAAAATATTCAAATAAAATGATGTGGACTTTTGAGACTATGAAAACAATTGGGCTACTCTGGTAAGACTTGTTAGTGGGTCGCAACTCGCAACAATACTAATACAGTTAGATTATCCGTAATACCCGGGTAAAGGTGAATGATTTTCTATGCCACCTAGATATTGGCTTCTCTCACCTTCACCCAGGTCTGTAATGGTGGGGTGAAGGTGACCAGCCCCTCTCACGCTTGCAATGACTCTTTCTTGCCTTCTCCACCCCCCCCCCCCGTGAACACCACCACCCTCCCCCTCTCACGTCCACGTTCACATGGGTCCGGCACGGTGTTTCACGCCCGTGGGGCCCGTGGTGGGTGAGGTGGCATCACGCCCCCACTCTGACGGAGGTACTACACACAGCCTTATAGGGTTCCAAACTATATTAATTTATACAAATGTTGGGTTTAATCAAGAATACACAACATATTAATATAATTATTATTCGATGTGATCGTTTATTTAAATAAAAAAACAATGTAATTATTTAAACATAAAAATTTAAGTTGTTTAAAACATAAAGATTCAAAAACTATATGAAAATTCAAGCATAAAACATGTTTTTTTAGCATTGATAACTTGACTCGCAACCACAATGTAACTTGTTCATGATGGCGTCTTTTCAAGTACTTTTCAAATACAGTGTTTTTGTTCTCGGACATTATTTTTCTTTCTTTTTCCCTCTCGTCTAGGTTTAGTTCGCTTTACTTTGACATCAAACCATTAGTGTGGTTTCAAATTGTTCCAATGGGTTATATTTTGTAGTTGTGGTTCTTGTCTAGTTGATTGATTTTTAGTTGTGATGTATTTTAATTACTTCAATTTTAATAATTATATTGTATTTTTTTTAAATAACTTTGACCTATAAATTGTTGGTTTGATAGGCAAAAGGAATGTGAAGAACGAGTGTATGATTGTCACATTTTAACACCACAAGAAGCCAATGATGTGCACATAAAACAAGAGAATATACATTTGGAGTGGAATTGCAATCATATTGTTTCATTCATCATCCCTATGAATCATGCCTAATCTCCAAGGACTATTCTCCTCACTTTAAAGTTATGCTTTGATCAAGGTAAAAGAACAATATATATATATATATATATATATATATATATATATATATATATAAAATACAAAAATTATAACAAATTTAAGAATTATTTTAAAAAAAATAAGAACTACTTTTTAGCCATCCAATCTGTTTCACTAAGAATTTTGTATGCGATGGCATTTTCATAATTATCTAGTAGAAACCTCTCTATCCTTTAGGATAGAGGAAATGTTTACCCTCATCTCACTCTCCCCAGACACTACTATGAGTAGGATTCACTAGGTATGTTTGTTTTAGCCATCGAATCTGTTTCATGAAGAATTTGAACGCGATGATAGTTTCATAATTAACGAAAGTATGATGTAGTCATCTGTGAATATATTATTACAAACCTGTGACAATTACATATAGCCTCTTACAAACTTCATAAATTACATATATAGACAAACCAAAATATAAATTACATATATCCATTCCTTAAAACTAAAAATGTCAAATATACCCATTTTGATTTATTTTAGTAAAAATAAATTATACAATGACTATTTTACCTTTTTTTTTAACTAAAACTTAAAATTTTCAGACTTATCCTTTCAACTATTTTACCTTTTTTTCTATTTTTATTTATTTTTTAGATTTTTTTTTTGCCTTTTTTCGTTTTTACTTTTTTTTATAACTTTTTTGCCTTTTTTTTTATCAATTTTTACTTTCTTTCTTTTTTCGACAATCACCAAAATATATATAATAAGTGACAAAGTTTTGTTGTTGGATGTTGAAATCGCAAAACATTCGAAAGAATAACAATATAAACGCGATAACCTGAATCAGCCGACCTATTTGGATGTTGAGATCGCAAAAAAAAACGCACCTGTTAAAATCAGCCGACTTTGATCAAAAGGTCGTATCGCTGGAATCAGCCGACTTGGAATCAACCGTTGTACCGGGATCGATGGAATCGAAATCGCAGATCACGGGTTAGGGAACAATCGTCGGTTGAATCGCAAGTTAGGTTTGAATTCGAAGGTCGTATCGCTGATTCGAGAATCAAACGAGTGTATTTTTCTTGTAAGCTTAAAATGTTATTTTTTTCATAATGTTTAATTTTATAAAATAAGGAAATATATGTAATTTAAGTTTTGTGTTGTGTATATATGTAATTAGGTTTTTAAAAAGGGGATATCTATAATTCCCCCTTTAAAATAAGGAGATATATGTAATTTAAATTTTTGGTTGGGTATATATGTAATTAGATTTTAAAATAAGGAGATATATGTAATTCCACCTAAAATGAAATATGAGGAATGCTTCCCTTAACCCTATCTACCCATGGAGCAGCCCCATTCTCCATATTCACTCCCATTTTCGTAGAGAGGGAGTGGTATCTAGAGAGAGAAAGTCAAGAAAACAATCCATTTGCATCAAGATCACCTCCATTCTTCTTCTCCGGTGATTTGGAACGATTATTCATGAAGAACTGCAACATTTGAGGTAAAGATCGAACCTAAAACCTCTGTTTTCAGTTTAAATGGGTTTTAGGGTAAAACTAGGGTTTTAATCTCAAAGAATGGGTTGTACGTGTAATATGGTATATAAAGCATAGATCTAGCTCCATGGAAACTAAATAAACGTTTTGGACGTAAAAAGTTACGAACTTGGAAAAAAAATGGGACTGTTTGGAAAGATCTTCAAGTGGCAACACTAACTCATGTGGCGGCACTAGTTGCTGCCACTTGAAGAAGGCAACCCTCAGGAGACGACACTGAGGGATGGCGACACTAAATGTGGCGACACTAGCGATGCGACACTAAGTCCATAACGAAAGCTATGGCGACACTAGTCCTGGCGACACTGTCATTAGCGACACTAGTCACCGACGACATTGTCCCCATGCGACACTGACACTCTCAATAAACGACACTAGTGTATGGCGACACTTTAGGCAACCCTAGCTCAGGTTGATAGTTTCTGCGTGTCAATTTTTATGTAGATCATGTGCACTCGACCAAACTTAGACCTTCCGACATCAAATAGTTTTAAATAGCCAGGTGAGTCAAGAATCCCTATTTACATATTTTAGGGTGGTATGCATACTCAAATGAATGTTTTATGATTAAAGATGTTTTAATGAATGTGACATGTATGATGTGAAAAGAAACGTTTACGAACGAATATGTTTAAGAAATGAAAGATTTACGAAAATAGTATGTTATTAAAAAAAATGTTTATGAAAGACGATGTTTACGCAAAGAAACATTTACGAAAGATTATGTTTTACGAAACGTAACGAATGAAGGAAATGGTTATGAAAATGAAAGGTTTATAAAGGAATTTATAAACAAGTATGAATGAAAGGGTTTATGAAATGGAAAGTTATGTTTTATGAAAAGGAAAAGGGTAAATATATTATGAAGTCAATACATGTCCAATCTGCTAAGGGAATGACGGTTATGAGTATGGAGTCTTGATTGGCGGTCAGTCCACGTGACTGGACCTACCACAAGCCTTATGGTAGTTTATGGACAACGAACCATAGTGCCATAAGTATAAAAGGGGCAGTGCCTACGTGGCCTATCAGTGGTTTGAAGTTGTATCACTAGCAACTGGAGTGACAACGGTCACTTAGGGTTAACGTGACCCCGAGAGGTTAAATTATGATCTGATAGTGTTATGGACAAGAGAACCATAGTTGTCGATGCGTATTGTGGGCTTTTGTGCCGTGAGCCATAGGGCAATACAAGGTAATGATGTATATTGTCGGTCTATGTGTTGTGAGCCATAACGCGATATAATGGTAAGGATGGTACGAACGATGACACAGATTTAGACACGAACTGTATCACTGGATATGTATGTTAAAATATGTTTCGTATAACTATGTTTAATGTTATGAGTGATAAATTATGAATCATGACTGATGAATGACGAACGATGAAAAACCCTATTTTCTTATTTAAAGAATAAACCCTATTTTTATGATGTTATGATGAAACCATTTTCTTTATGATAAATGAAAACTTGAACTCACTAGCATTAGCTGACTTTTAGTATGCATATCAGGTTAAGAGTAGGTCTATGTGAGGCGGATGCATGCTTGGCTCGTCGAGAGGAGTTACCCAAACCGAAGATTTGGTATCCATCACATTTATGTTATGAAAGTTTTTATATGTTAAGACAATGATTAAATTCCCTTGAAGTATGGTACAATGTAATGAATTATATTTTCGCTACGTAAATGAACTTTAAGTTTAAGAACTATATGTTAATGAGTAAATCCAACAAGTGAGGCTTCTCGGGATCGGGGACTTACATGTGTAAGAAGAAATTTCAAATTTGTAGGAAGCTTATATTAGCAATCAAAGTCTTTGGTGTGTAGGAAGAAATTATTCATGTGTAGGAAGATTATATAGTTACAACCAGATTTTATCATATTTCTATAGAAATTTTGTGGCTTCAATTTCTAGTGAGAGAACCATTTTAGATGTAATAGAGTTAGAAGAAGAGTTTTAAGAAAATCTTGGTTATTTGATTATCCTTCTGTAACTGTGTTAATCAATTTTATTTACCTATAAAATAAAAGTCCAAAATACCTTTCTGCATATTAAATTTAGAAACAACTACGTGAATATTTACAAAAATGTCATCTTCAATTACCACCCTTGATTTTGTTTAAAGTAGAGTTAAGATTAGTTTCCATTATTCTAAATAATATCTTTAAAGCATTTGAAAGTGTTAACTAAATATGTAAAGGATAAAAAAAAATCTTAGATATCAATCAAGACACTTGATGATGAATGATCAGGCATGACATTTGATGTGTGAAGGAACGGGGAGCCTTGGATCAGGCACCACACATACATTTGACATCAAGGCATTGACTTGTATATTGGTCCTACATTCCTTTTGACCATGACCACAATAGTCAATTACTGTTTTGCCCCCTTCTGACATTTACTTTCCGGAAGTATTCATTACGTTTGTATATTCAAATTTGGATATAATTGACACTTGAGTACAAGAATACTCCCACCATTCATATAAATGATAAGTATGTAATTATTTTTGGTTTAATATGATAAAGTTTTACATATAGGTTTGTGTTATGATAGACATCTATATCTATTTTTTTTAAATATGATTGCTTTCTTATAACAATTTTCAAGGGGTATAAAAATTCATATTTTCAATACCAAATTTTAAATATAATGGATTATTATTGTAACACCTCATCTCTAACTTGAGGGTTCTATGAAAGTTTCGGAATAATAGTATTCATGGGAATAACAAGAAGACACCAGAATATATTTTTGATTCTATAGTTAATTACTCGTTTTTTTAGTATGTTCATAGGAATCGTAGGGCAAACATTAGCTGGGTTGCGTGGTTACAAAATCCAGTCTTAGTATTGCAATAATGTTTTTTTGGTCCGTCTAGTTTCTTGCTAGTCGTTTTTTTATATATTCCGTTGAGTTGTTAAAAAACACATCATCTCGATATGACTATTATTTTTGCATAATCACGTAATTTCAAACTTGTGAATACCCATATTGTTTACAAGTTTGCATGTTGTGTGTTTTACAAACAACTAAGTTATTTCATTAGATTCCAATAATTATCTTGTTTTTTCATTTTCTATTATAATCAGTGTTAGAATGCACACTCATCATACTTTCCCATATAGCCCTTAATACATGACATTAAGAAAGAAAGGTGGTTAAGTATAACAAACATTGAAGGGATAAAAGAAAAGACAGAGACGTACAAGTGTAACTGATGTGTGCAAAAGTATATAAATTTTAATGGGTTATTTTTCACACAAGTTAAGCTTTAAAATTTTAAAAGATTACTACTTCAACCAAACTACACACAAAATACATGTGTACCTATTGCATAATAGTATAGTATCGGTAAGAACCGAGTATCGAACCAATAGACACGTTAACTCACAATAATCAACTTTTACTTTTGTTTGACCGGAATAAAAGTAGAAGAATGGTGAATAAAGCTAATAGTATGCAAGTAATAAAATCACACGGAAACTATCAATCACGAAAGAGATCACTTAGGCTTCGAATCCGCTTGGTGAAATAATGATAAGAATAAATGGACAAATGGTGTGGTCACGGAACAGGCAAAACTAGAAGTGGCTCCCGTTAAGGCTACCAAATCATATGATCTTTTGAAAAGCTATAATGATATGACACTCTAACCACCTAAAATCATACAATGAAGAATAATTGATAATTTTATGCTTAGGTAATAAAATGGAAAGACCTTTGTCAAGGCTATCAAATCCCAGAACTTATCTGAAAGCTAACATGAAAAGACATGCTAATTAACCACCTCAAAGTCGAAATGAAGAGATCAAAACTAAGACACTCTAAAAAGGTGAAACCTTAACTCAAACTAGGTAATCACAAGGCTCATGTCAATGAGTCCTTATGAGTCCTTTGATAGGCATAGTTAATGAGATTAGGGAAACCCAATCAATACATAAAGTTTTTCAAGACAGTTGTGAAATGTAAGAATATTTTAACCAAACATCATAAAGCTTGAACTTTGTCTACTGATGTGCCATCATTTATATATGTTTTGCATGCATAATAATCCACATATTATGGTACCAATTGAACGGTAACCTTGCAATTAATACGTAAAACGTTTATATTTTACAATTGCAGGTTATTCGGTGTTTTAAAGATAATCAAAGATAAAACCTATCAAAAGCACCAAGAAACCAAGCTTCTAGAATGATCATTCCCGAGCTTTGACCCCCAAGAAGTCAAAATTGGTCAACAAAGGTCAACCAGCAGCTAAAAGACAAAAGATACACGGGCGTGCATTGCTCTCCTTGCTCCCCACGGCTCCCAGTACACTGCCACTCATACCCTATGATTCCCTAGGTGTTTGCACGCCCATGCAATCCAATACATGGCCGTGCATTGCTCATTCTGAGGCCTATAAATAGAAGGCTTGGGTTCTTCATTCCACACACCTCAAGAACTATCAAGACACTATCCAGAGAGAGTATTTCGTAGCTTAGAGTAGAGAGTAGAGAGGATCTTCCTCCTTGTTTCGCAATAGGAGAGCCTACATAACTCAGCGTCACGCTAGTTAGTATGGCCATTCGTGGCTAAACTCTTTGTATTGCTAGAGTGAAGATGAAGTTTGGTGTATGTTAATGTTTAACGTATTAATCTAGTGATATGTTTATGTCTTTAATTATTCGTTTTTAAAACCACCTTCTAGGTGGGCTTTTTGTTATTTTATAAAATTGTCTTTACACTTGTGAGTGTTCTTGATTTCAAAGCGTAAGACCGTAAAACCTTTTTAATCAAACTTCTCTTGAAACTTGTACGTCTTTATATAAGCAGATTTTGATAAACCAGGGCTTGGTTAATATTAATAAGGTCGTACGTTTTTATACGAACTTGTTATGAGACCAAGAATTGGCGAACTCACGTTAGGAACGGTACATCTTTATACATGGTCTCATTGTTGCACCGCCCCGGTGAACAAAGTCTAATCACTCTTTTATTAGTAATAATTAAGCATTTAAGTTCGATGTGCTAAACCAACTTGGAGATAGCATTCAAATAGTTGAGGGTAACGTTGTCCCTAGCTGGGAATCATTACCATTTTATTATTAAAGATTATAATCCGTGAATCAAATGTTGTGAGAATGAGGCCTAGCGGTGTACCGTTCACCCATTTGTAGTAATCATACCACCAGATTAGTCAACTTAACATTATCATATACCAAGCGGATTCGAAGCCCAAAGCAATACTCTTCGTGACCTGATCATTTCTGAGATATTTACTTTTCTGCTATTTACATTTCTGTTACACACATCACGCACATTTTTACTTTTCTGTCATTTACTTTACCGTCATTTACTTTTCTGTCATTTACTTTCCTGCTTCACAAGCACACAAAACCCACTTACTAATTAAACAGGCTAAACGATAACAAAAGTTGAGTATTGGAACTCAAACGTGTCCATTGGTTCGATATTTGGTTCTTACCTAAACTATATTACGATGCGATAGGTACACTTTCCTATTGTGTGTGTTTTAAGTTTAAAGTAATTATCATTTTATAAATTTAAAACCTGATCTCATGAAACCACTATCTCTTAATATTATTATTTAATATTTAACTTAATACACGGACACGCATCAAGTTTTTTGTGCCTTTGCCGGGGACATGGTGATTTCAAGAAAAAATCGAGTTAACGGGTTAGCCTTTTTACCTTAACATTTTTCATCTGATTTTCTCTTATGTTTTGTTGCAGTTAGTGTATGATCCATAGCTCCACTACTGGTTTATATAAACCTTTAGCAGAGCCCGAAATATTCTTTCACCGCCGAATACGAGAAAACCGTGCTAGAAAAATGGCCGTAGAAAATTGCACTATTTCCGACTTTGCAAGACCGTCACTTGAGGCTTTGGGGTCTAGCATCACAAGGCCTACGGTTGACGCTAACAACTTTGAGTTCAAATCGCATGTCATTCACATGATCCAATCATCATACACTTTCCATGGATTACCCGATAAAGATCCACATGCCCACATTGTAAATTTCCTCGAAATTTGTGACACTTTCAAACTGAACGGAGTTTCGAATGACACAGTTTGCCTCCGAATGTTTCCCTTCTCCTTAAGAGAACGAGCTAATGCATGACTAAACTCTCTTCCTACCGGGTCAATCACTTCCTGGAATGATCTTGCTCAAAAATTCCTGTCAAAGTACTTCCCGCCAGCAAAAACTGCTAAACTAAGAAATGATGTCACCACTTTCACCCAGGAAGATGGTGAATCACTATATGATGCATGGGAACGTTTTAAGGACATGTTAAGGAAATGACCTCACCATGGGCTAGATGTTTGGCTACAAATATCATCTTTCTACAATGGGTTACACAATCAAGCTCGTCAGACACTCGACGCTACAACATGTGGTATTTTTGGAAACAAAAGGCCACAAGAAGCTTACAACCTAATTAAGGAAATAGCTATGAATAGCTACCAATGGTACAATCCAAGGAGTAACTAGGCAAGGAGTTCATTCTGTCAATGTCGTGACCTCACTTTCTGCTCAAGTAGATGCCCTCACCACACGAATTAGCAAGGGCAAAGCAACCACTGAAACTACTAAAGAAGTAAAAAGCATCACCGTCGATGCTGAGCAGGTTGACTTTATCGAAACAAATCGATCGCAGAACAACCCCTATAGTAACACCTACAATCCTGGATGGAGAAATCACCCAAATTTCAGCCGGAAGGATAATAACAATCAAGGAAAATCTGGCTTCGGACAACAACAACAGTTTCAACAAAGACAATCTCAAAACTATCAGCCTCGTCAACAATTTCAGGGAACTAACAAGCCAAGTAATGGGTTGAGCTTGCAGGATGTGGTAACTAAGTTGATATCTACAACCGAAAGTCAAGTCCTCTTAGCGGATGCTCGTCACAAACAATACGAGGAAAAGTTTAGTCTTTACGAAGCTGATTTTAGGACACAGAAAGCAACTCTCCAGTCCATTGAAGTACAACTAGGACATAATGCAAAACTTCTATCCGGAAGACAACCAGGATGTCTTCCTAGCAATACTGAACCAAATCCAAAAGCAAATGTTAGTGCCATCACTGTCAGAAATAGCAAGGTTTATCCAGAACCTCCATTACCAGAAGAAAAGGAAGTTCAAACACCATTGAAGAAAATATTCACGGGAATACCACTTCGCCCACCTGTCACAGAATCAACCGCTCAAAAATCGCCACAAAAAGAGAATCCACAACCTGCTCCAGTGAACACTCCTCCTAACATTTCGACAAAGAGAACTTTCAAATCTCACATACCTTACCCAGGAAGGCTAATGAAGCAAAGGACTAACGAACAATATGAGAAATTCATCGAGCTTTTAAGCCAAATCCATGTCAACCTGCCTTTCCTAGATATAATATAACAAATGCCTAAGTACGGACGCTTCTTGAAGGATTTCCTCACTAACAAAAGAAACATGGAAGAGTCCGTTAAAAAGACTAATCAATGTGTCGCTCTCATTGAAAGGTGCCTTCCAAAGAAACTTTTAGATCCCGTAAAGTTTTCTTTACTATGTTCTATCGAACCACTACCAATAACTTTCGCACTCGTTGATCTGGGAGCTAGTGTGAATGTGATGTAGTATAATATGTTTAAAAGACTAAAGATTGGGAATCTGCAACCTGTCAATGCCACTATCGAACTTGTGGATGGTACTGTTAAATCACCTGTGGGAGTTATTGAAATATTACTGGTAAAAGTCGGCAAGTTTGTCTTCCCTGTCGTCATAGTCTTTGAAATAGGGCACGACGATTCTGTACCTTTGATTTTGGGTCGCCCATTCTTAGCCACTGCTAGAGCTGTCATTGACATGAACGAAGGAATTCTGACACTTCGTGTTGGGAAACAATCGGTGACCTACAACATCGGAGGAAATGAATGCCTATCCAATGATCCCTTTGAGATTGCATAATTCATCGATGCTAATCTGGACTACAAACTTAAGAAAGCTAAGGAATTCAACAAAGGAAAAAAAACCTGACCTTGGCAAATATCTCAACAACAATAACTGGATTGATAACTACTGGGACAAACTACCAAAGTTGAAGGACTTGAATGAAGGAATAGGAGACACGGGGAAGGTCAATATCCCCCACCCGAAGAAAGACTGATGAAGCACGTACGGGCATGGCCAACGACCCTTAAATAAATGTGGCACTTCCGGGAGGCAACCCGATGATCATGAATAAATTGAGAAGTCGGTGCATACGACAGAAATCATGGACCTCAGGTTTGGTTTTCCAAGTTTAAGTTTCTAATACTTTAGCCTTCATGTATGCCTCTCGATACTAGGACTTTAGTAGCTTAACTACTACCTTTTATTTCCGTTTTTTTTTTTGTTTTTATGTTTTCCTTTGTGTGTCAAATAGCATAGCATCGCCACATAGTTTCTCTACTTCTTTAAGGAGTTACACTCCACCTCTACAAGCTGAGAAGTTGGAAAGCACATCAAATTTTTGAGAAATTCGATGAAGTCTTTGAAGCAAAGTGTTGAGAACAGCAATAAGTTTTGGCCTTAGGTTATACACCGAATTGACCGGGGGAGTACCAGTTTCTTTTCCCTTAAAACTTCATGCATTTAAATTCCTGCATAGCATTCCATTACATGCATTTGTACATTGAGGGCAATGCACAGTTTTAAGTGTGTGGTGGGGGAATTAGAGATTCAGAACAAACTTGTAACCTCAAAGCAGTAAAACTAACTCATGATTTTCTACACATTTGACTAAAACATTACTAAAAACCTACTTTTCTTAAAAACCCTAAAAATTTTCAAAAACAATTTAAACCTTAAAACCTAAACCTCTTTGAGTTCGCACTTAATTAAATAAAATGAAGACATGGCAAGTAAAAACAAATGGATATTATGCATAACAAATCACTAAACCCTATCCCATCCGTTTTCATGTGAGAATAATCTAAGCATTTTACGAGCATTATTATCATTATTTTTCGTATGCTCTTTCGTTTGGTATATTGAGTGTTTTTCGATCGAATTTTATGCATAATTAGAACCTGTGTAACTTATACATATCGATACCATGAACTAGTAGATGTATGAAAGTGATTGAGGCACCAAGGACTTTATTACCCTCATATATTATCCTTAAAACAAAAATCCCAAAAACAATATCCGCCTAGATAGCCATTTGAGCCTTAGCCTTTTCTTTTCTACTACCCACAATTATCACCAAACCAGCTTTTCACAAACACCGGTTATTTGCTAACTGTCTTCAAGATGGAGAATTATTAGACTATCTTATGTTGTTGTTTCAAGCTTATAACCATTGAGACAATTTGAAAAGAATTTTTTCACTCAAAGAATTGGAATATACAAAGGAAGTGGATGTATTAGGAAGAAACAGCCGAACGATCAACAAGGAAGATATGGAAAGATTATTTCAAGGAAATTGAGAAAAATGATTTATTGAAGAATCAGTCTTGATGTTAAAAAAAATAAGAAAATAAAAAGAAAAGAGAGAAGTTGGTCTTTTACCGGTTAGACCTTAAAGAGCTGGATATGCATTCTTTTGATTTCAATTTGCTTTCTTGTATTCATTTCGCAAAGCCCGAATTACCGCCCGAACTCCGAGAAAAAGTTTTCAAAGCAACAAGTGATGTAAGAAAACGGTGGCGCAAGCTAGAACAACTGCCACCATTCTGCGGCTTGTCAAAAAGCGCCGCCAAAAAAAGAGCCAAAAGATATGACAAATGTGTAAAATGTGGCACCTGGAGCCATGATGGAAAGTGTAGCAAGAATAAAACTTATTCCCAACATGAGTATATGCATCTAATCAAAGAAGGAGCTGTTAGGCTACAAGCCAAAAGAACTATACAGAAAGGCAGTAATGTGTACTACGCAATGAGGCAAGAGTTGAGAAAGATAAGATATCCCGGTCTTGGCAATCTGACCATAAACGAGCCCTCATATTAGTTATACCCTCATGATCTGAGTACTGTAGAGGGAACCACTAGTTTTTTCCGTCTTAAGCCATGAAGTCGTTGCCATGTCACGTTAGCTGCAACCCTTTAAAACCCTTTTTAAATCCCTAAAAACCCAAAAAGATTTTCATTTTCACCCTTTATTTTATTTTAGCCACATTACAACCCTTTTTAAAGTCCTCTTGATTCATGCATGCTACTTAGTTAGTTGGTGGAGACTTGATTTACATACAAGCTTATGACCATTGCATGATTCGATTCGAACTTGAGTGTTCCACTTAACTTACATTATCCATACATATATAACCCTAGAGTTGAGTGAACATTGTGAGGAGTGAAAGATTATGCATAATTAAAGTTCTAGTAGGGTTGTCAAGGATTCCATCATAGAAAAGCACAAAAATAGAATAAGCGACTCATGAGTTATCCCGGAGTTTCCAGCTACTTGGAGATCCATTACCTTTTGTAAAGTTTTTAGTTATGGGTCTGATCATGCATGAGTTTGCTTGAGGACAAGCAACGTTTAAGTATGGGGTGTTATGATGCGCCATCATTTATACATGTTTTGCATGCATAATAATCCCCATGTTATGGTATTAATTGAACCATAACCTTGCAATTGACACTTAAAATGTTTATATTTTATAATTGCATGTTATTCGGTGTTTTAAAGATAAACAAAGATAAAACCTATCAAAAGCACCAAGAAACCAAGCTTCTAGAAGGATCATTCCCGAGCTTTGACCCCCAAGAAGTCAAAATTGGTCAACAAAGGTCAACGAACATCTAAAAGACAAAAGTAGGCAGCAGGGAGGGGATGCACGACCGTGCATCCCAATGCACGGGCGTGCATTGCCTCTCATTGCTCCCCACGACTCCCAGTACACTGCCACTCGTACCCTATGATTCCCTAGGTGTTTGCACGCCCTTGCAATCCAATGTACGGCGCTCATTCTGAGGACTATAAATAGGAGGCTTGGGTTTTTCATTCCACACACCTCAAGAACTATCAAGACACTATCCAGAGAGAGTATTTCATAGCTTAGAGTAGAGATTATAGAGGCTCCTCCTCCTTGTTTCGCAATAGGGGAGCCTACGAAACTCAGCGTTACGCTAGTTAGTATGACCATTCATGGCTAAACTCTTTGTATTGCTAGGGTGAAGATGAAGTTTGGTGTATGTTAATTTTTAACGTATTAATCTAGTGGTATGTTTATGTATTTAATTATTCGTTCTTAAAACCACATTCTAGGTGGGATTTTTATTATTTTCTAAACTTGTCTTTACACTTGTGAGTGTTCTTGATTTCAAAGCGTATGACCGTAAAACCTTTTTAATCAAACTTCTCTTGAAACTTGTACGTCTTTATACAAGTAGATTTTGATAAGCCAAGGCTTGGTTAATATTAATAAGTTCGTACATCTTTATACGAACTTATTATGAGACCAAGAATTGTTGAACTCACGTTGGGAACGGTACGTCTTTATACATGGTCCCATTGTTGCACCGCCTACCATCGAGCAAAATCTAATCACTCTTTTATTAATAGTAATTAAGCATTTACGTTCGATGTCCTAAACCAACTTAGAGATAGCATTCAAAGAGTTGAGGGTAACGTTGTCCCTAGCTGGGAATCATTACCATTTTATTATTAAAGATTATAATTCGTGAATCAAATGTTGTGAGAATGAGGCCTAGTGGTGTACCGTTCACACACTTGTAGTAGTCATACCACCAGATTAGTCAACTTAACATTATCATATACCAAGCGGATTCGAAGCTCAAAGCAATACTCTTCGTGACCTGATCATTTCAAAGATATTTACTTTTCTGCTATTTACTATTCTGCTATTTACATTTCTGTTACACACATCACGCACATTTTTACTTTTCTGTCATTTATTTACCGTCATTTACTTTTCTGTCATTTACTTTCCTGCTTCACAAGCACATAAAACCCACTTACTAATTAAACAGGCTAAACGATAACAAAAGTTGAGTATTGGAACTCGACCGTGTCCATTGGTTTGATACTTGGTTCTTACCTAAACTATATTACGTTGCGATAGGTACACTTGCTTATTGTGTGTGTTTTAAGTTTAAAGTAATTATCATTTAATAAATTTAAAACCTGATCTCGTGAAACCAATATCTCTAAATATTATTATTTAATATTTAACTTAATACACGGACATGCGTCATCTACCATTCCCAGTATGACACCAAAGATTTTGCATAAAGACGTATAAAAGCTATGAATGAATTTTTAAACAAAGGTTTTCCAACTTGAATTTTTAAAACATGCATAAGTTCAAAACTGTATATAAAGATGTAAGCACTCATATTCATTGCAAAGTATGAACATAAACATAAAACACACCAAATTCCATAAATACTTGTCAAACACAACAAGGTTCATAGTGATACTTATGTAAGTGATACATGTCATTAAGTGATACCAAATTCCTTAAATACTTATGAAAATAATTATTGCAAAGTATGAACATAAACATATCAAAATACACCAAGGTTCATCTAAGTGATAGAAGAATACTAGCTACTAAGGGTCATAAGAATATCAACACATACACATGGGTATAAAGATAAACACGGTAGAATTCAAGAACTCAACCCAAAACCAAGTGGAAAGTGTTGTAAATTGCTTCTTAATCCTTGAAGATGAATGCTAAACATTCTTTGGTGATTGGCACACTTTAGAACAGAGAAAATAGGAGTAGAAGAGTGGAAAAATGGCCTCCAAAAGTGCACATCCTGGAATGAGAAATCAGCCACTATTTATAGGCAGAAACTAGGCAGGCACGATCGTGCTTCAAGTTGGCACGACCATGCCACGATAGTGCAAGTACTTCAGCTTTTCTCATAGTTGGTAAGTCATGGGCGTGTGTCAATGGAGCACGACCATGTTTATCAGCTCGGACATGCTTATGGGCATCATGGGCATGCTTCTAGGGTTAGGGATCAAGATCCTCATGAATCTTGGTCGGCACGGGCATGCTTAGCCAAGTACAGTCGTGCTTTGGCTTCCACTTGCAATTATTCATGATTTCTTCAATCATTTTCCATTATTTGTCCATGAGAAGCCAAATACTTCTGCAAATTCACAAAGATTAAGTAACCGGTCAAGTGAATTTGTCCTAGAAGCAATCAAATATGTAGGTTAATATACATGATAAACATGTACATTACAAAGTACATGAATACAATATAGGAATGTTGACAACATGATCTATTAAGCTTATATTTTTGAAAACGTTAAGCTCTTTAAAAAATCACTTTCTTGTGACACTTAAACATACTATTGTTATTTAAGGAAGTTTATAAGTATTAAAATATGAATGTTTGGTTAATTAAAGACGTCTTGTTGTTCTTAGAAATCACAATAAGTATGTAAGGTAAATTGAATGAAAGACTTGTTAAGTTTCAATCTTAACAAATGTAGATTTGACGATAATATAAAATTGAATACTTAGATAACTATAAATTAGAACAAAAAGTCTTTTGTGTCTAAAATTTGATAATAACATATAAAGCTTATAAAGTTAGAAAATAAACACCGAGGATATACTCATCCAATTTTGGGACCATCTAGCTCTAGACCTAAACACTGAACATGAGTTGTTCAAATGTGTAA
Source organism: Smallanthus sonchifolius (assembly GCA_023525975.1). Classification (NCBI taxonomy): domain Eukaryota; kingdom Viridiplantae; phylum Streptophyta; class Magnoliopsida; order Asterales; family Asteraceae; genus Smallanthus; species Smallanthus sonchifolius. The sequence goes on along the minus strand of CM042018.1, from coordinate 16,094,793 downwards.
GTCTGCATCATATCCAACATTCAACTTCGAGATTCAGCTACGATAAAAAGGTATTAAAGTCTCAAGTTGAATTTATAGTAGCATATATATCCCTTCCAGTTATACGATCAATCGGATGATACTCTACGTCTTTCCCAGAGGTATTTAGGAGACCTATTACAGCGTACAGGTCTCGTCAGTGTCGACCCTAATCTACGCCTATCCCTTCTAAACGACAGCTTTCCTAGTATTTTGGTATGCCATTAGAGGATCCATTACTATACCGTAACACAGTTGAAGCCTTTAGATGATCGTCGATCCACGATAGGTTATTGTGTGTTTCTCAACCCCAACCTCATCGGTTGGAATTCCAAGAAACAATATACGGTTGCTCGTTCTAGTACCAAAGCAGAGTATCGTGCTCTTGCTCACATTACTACTGAGCTTCGTTTGATCGCTTCTATACTTCATGAGTTGCATATACCTCTTACTAGTCCGCCTATATTATGGTGTAACAACATTGGCGCTACTTATTTAGCTAGTCAATACAGTGTTTCATCAGCGAACGAGACACCTTGAGATTGGCCTGCAATTCATACGAGATATGGTGTTAGCTCAGAGTCTTACTGTCTTAGAGTTTACTATGTTCCTACAATCGTTTCGATTGCAGATCTTCTGACCAAAGAGTTGCCTTCCACACGGTTTGACACATGGAGGTCCAATCCAAGCTTCACGTCGTTATGCCACATCAAGCTTGACAGGGTATACTAGAGTTATTTATGTCCTTTTGATTTCTCTTGTAGTCATTAGAGAATTTATGGTGATGATTTGGTTTCTTTATAATTTTTTTATATCTTTGTATTTGTCCCTTGCATTGAGATGAGATCATAAGAAATACAATCATGCATATTCATTTACGATATTATTCCTCTTGTTTTCAAGATTGATTATGATTTTTGTTAATTAAAAAGACCCAAATTTTAAAATCTACTTGATGCTTCAAAATGTATTGACTCGTCACTCACGTATCTGTATCTATACATATCTAATAAATAAATGTTTTTTCATGTCACGTGTAGCCTTCATATTCATTCTCATCATTTTTTTCTCGCATCTCTCTCTTTTTAAATAGACCTCTATCTTTTATTAATAATATATTTTAAATAAAATACTAATTATACTAATAAAACACATTTATTTTAAATTATCCCTTATTATAAGAAACTTTGAAATCTAATTATGTAACTTTTTAGGCCATCCGTAGTGGTTTCACGCCCCTCCTTTTCATGCACTGCCACGTCACTGCCACAGAATCATAGTGACAATCACGGCCCATAATCACTAAGGTGCGTAGTGGTTTCACGCCTCACATTTATTTGTTTAATAATTAACTAAATATAAAATTTTTATTTTTAATAAATAAAATCTAAATTATAAAGTAAAAAAAATACATTCTTAAATAAATTAAAAAAACTACGAGAAATTTGAGTTTACGAGCATTTCCGGTCAAACACGTTAAAAAAACCACTTACGTGACGACAAATAGTTTTTTTTAAAACAACTCCGTTTCCGTTAAAATTTATACCTGGATGTTCAGAAAAATAAAAATTAAAATTTTTAATAAATTTTTAAATTATAAAGTAAAAAAAATACATTCTTAAAATAAATAAAATACATTCTTAAATAAATTAAAAAAACTACGAGAAATTTGAGTTTACGAGCATTTCCGGTCAAACACGTTAAAAAAACCACTTACGTGACGACAAATAGTTTTTTTTAAAACAACTCCGTTTCCGTTAAAATTTATACCTGGATGTTCAGAAAAATAAAATAAGCAAGCCCGTGTATTTTATTTTTCTGTAATTACCAAATATGAGTTATTTGAGAAAAACCAAATATAATCAAAATAAAACATTGAATTAAAAAATAAAAAAATAAAATCCAGAAGTGTCAGTTTTTTATTGGTTGCCAAGGTGCCCCTCCCACATGAAAGAAATCACGACTCCAGGGGCTCACTCCCTTTCACGCCCTTGCGGCGCGGTGTCAACCAGCGTGAAAGGTTGAGGTGGATCACGCCCCTCCCTTTCACGCTACCACTACGAATAGGCTTATTTTCAATCAAATAGTAAATGAAAGTCAAATTACATTAAATAGTAATTAACGTATTTTTGAAACCCAACTATATATTAATTTTTACATATGTTGAATTTTGTTTTCTATCCTTAGTATATGTAATACACTTTTATACCTATAAAATATATACATAAAGATTTAAACATTTTATGTATTAATATTTTTCACCTCGTATGTAGTACACGGTGTAGGATCGTGAAAGTACAAGATGGTTCTGTTCTTAGTTGAAATTGACGGAAACAATAGCAACTATACAAGTATAATCGAGTAAACAGAAAGAAAACTTATAAGAACACTGTTGTATTAAGCTTTTGCAAATAAACGATTACAAATGAAAAACTCAATCAAAAGCACACTTACAATGAAGTGTTTACACAGTATTTATACTAACTTAGAATCAAGACAGACCCTTGATTCTAAGGATCAGATCTACACAGACCGTTAATCTTTTATATAAAGCTAACGATTACAAGTTTAGTCTAAACTAGCTAACTTTATTGAAGCTTCTTCTTTATGCATTATTACTTGCATGCTTGGAGAAGAGCGTTGTTGTCCGTCATTGGTTGCACCATTGAGGTTCCTTCTGCTTTGAGTGTGTCAGTAGCTTTTGCAGAAAGTTGTCAGTGACGCTTGGCATGGATAGTCAGCTGCAATGATTTATCTTCAAGGCACAAGGCTGTCAGCAGCAAGGATGAGGATCAGCAGCAAGATGTGACCATCCAAAGCTGCTGATGATTTTCCTATCAGCAGCATCAAGTGTTGATGCTGCTGAGAAGCCTATCCGCAGCAACTCTGGTCTTCAGCAGATAAGGCTATCCACAGCAGATTTGTTCTTCAGCAGAAGAACAAGTATCCCCTGCAGATAAGCTTGTCCGCAGCAGTTTGTTGGTCAGCAGCAAACTCTGAGATCAGCAGCATTTGTACTTAGAGAATTTTGTAGCCATCAGTCTTTATTTCTACAAACTCCCCCTAGACTGATGCTATCAAAAATCTCTTACTGCTTTTGTTGCTGAAGCTTTTGCATGTTGCTGACTATTCTTTCAACCTCATAACCTCTCTGGTCCATACTGGGATTGTTAAGAGGAAGCTCAGATAGATTCTTGATGTCTTTGCTTTCCATTTTGAATATAGCCTTGCTTGAACACCTCATCTTCTGTCCTTTAACATCTGTAAGTGTGAATTCATTCTTTTCAGCATTGTAGGACCAGCTGATGAATGCAGAGTGGGATTGGAGAGGTTTGACATCAATGATTTCATCTTTGCTGGGGTTGAAGTAATGTTTGATTACCAGCAATAGATGTCTCCCACCTTCATTCTCAGGCTCATTGGCTTCACCCAGCTCCATCATTCTTCTTAGATCAGAATCTGGAAGCTGTAGTACCTCATCAACAGATGTGTAAATTGATCTTTTAACTTCTGTCCTTCCCCTGAACACTTCAAACCATTGGTCTTGAGGGCTGTATGACCATCTGATTATTTCTCTTGAGTCTTCTGGTTTGGAAGTGGGTTTGTTTTTCTTTTTGGGAGGTTGTTGATGAGTAGGAGCTGGGTGTGAGGATTTGGACTTTGAGGGAGGAGAGGAGGGAGGTCTAGGATGGAGAGTGGAAGGTTGTTGGATTGAGGAAGTGTTGGGTGAGAGACAAGGCTTGGGTTTCTTTGTTTTCCTTTCTTCTTCTTGAATGATTACCCTTTTCTTGGAGCCTTTAATCTTTCTTCCTCATCCTTCTTGACTTTAAAATACAGGGCTTGAAGGTTCATGAAATTCATGGGACCTAGCCTCTTTCCACTCTCTCCTCTAGCCTTAAGGAAGTCAATCATGATCTTCCTTTCTTCATGGGTTCTTTGATTAAAGGCAATGGTCTTTTTGGACTTTTGTTTGGCTTTTTCTTCTTCTTCAGCCTTTTTATTCTTTGTCAATTGACCCTGCTGACCCATGAAGGCTCTGTAGATTTCTTTATTGGATAGTTTCTCAAGGTAGTCTACATCCTCACCTTGAGAAATCAGAGCCTTTACCCATTCCTCTCTCATTTCTTTAGCTAGTTCAGAATCAGTTATTCTGAACTTAGCTTCTTTCTTCTTCTTCTTCTTCTGAATCTCTTCTTCTTCTCTATCGAATTGTTCCTGCAGTTGAAGAGCAAGAGCTTCATCTTCTTCAATTTGATAAACTGCAGGAATCTTTACTTTCAGATCATCCAGCTGTTTTGCATACAGCTAGATCTGTTGTTCTCTGAGGAGAATGGCTGTGAGTCTATCTTGAGCTTTCTTTATTTCAGCCATCTCCTCTTCTTCTCTTCTTCTTCTTCTTTCTTCCTTCTCTCTCTTCTCTCTGAGCAACCTCTCTTCATCTTCTTTGGTCATAATTCCCTTTCCCTTATCTTTGTTGGATGCCTCTGCTTCGGCTTCACTGATCACAACAGCAGATGATTGTGCTGCTGTTGGAATCTCAGCCTCAGATTCATTGGCATTTTGGGGAATGGACAAGGGAGGGGAACTTTCTTCATCTTATTCCCATTCCATACCTGTCACATCCTTCCATGCCTCTTTCATCTTTTCCTCTTCTCTTCTTTTTGATTCTTCTTCTGTGTTCAGTCTGACTGTTGGAGAAGAGAGAAAGGATAGGTCTGAGTCAGATCCATATTCCTCCTTATAAAGAGAAGCCTTGATGATTTTGATCATTTCTTGACTTTCTAAGGAGTTGACATTGAAGATGAGTGATCTGAGCTCAAAGACCTTGTGCAGGAAGGCTGAAGGTAGGAGCAAGATCTCCTTGATGTTGATTGATAGAGAAGATCCATTGCTCAGGAAGAAGGTGAAGTCATTGGAGTCAGTGCTTATCCAACCTTGCACTTCTACATCCCTGACCATTCTGTTGTACAGGAATCTTCTCCAGCACAGAACTTCTTCTTCAGTGAGAAGACTGCTCCTTATTATTTCAAGTCTTCTAGAAGTCAGTCTTCTTTCTGCTGCTGCTGAAGATTCAGGATAGGCTACCCTTTTTGCTGCTTGTATTTGTCTTTCGAAGTTGGGTAGATTATCCTCCATCAAGTCATAGAACCTGCCAATAGCAAGTTCTGCTGAGAGGTCCGTAGAGTTGTTGATGCATTGTAGATGGTATAGGTGAAGGACTTGGATGCTGTTAAGAAAGTCCCAGTTTAGCTCTTCTACTCCGCCAAACTTCCAACCAATCCAGAACCTCTCAGACTTTCCATCATACCCCAAGCTAGTATTGTGTCAAACTCTAGCTGTGTTGAAGTCAGTGGAAATTGGGGGGCAGTGGATTGACTTATGATGGCTGCTGCTTCAGGGATGATGCTGAAAGATGTATATGTTTATTCTATATCTTCAACATCAGTCAGCATCTCATCAACAGCCCTGACGACTAACTTCCAGTCTTCAGATGTCTCTTCTTCTTCATCATCTGAAGCTGGCAAGTCATGAACCTGTACAAAAGCTGGCTTGAATAGTGTGCTTTGAAATACAGCCTGCTCTTGAATCCAGTCGTCAAGACTGTCTGAGTCTTCTTCCATTGGGACTATCTCCCCCTTTTTGGTTGCATCAGTGGACAAATAAGCATCAGTTTGGGTGCCCACTGATACAAGAGAGGGAGTAGGCACAGTTGGGCATTGATGGGCTTCATGCATAGAGATTTGGTGTTTTAGTTTGGACACTTCAGCCTCTAGCATAGCCACCCTGGCCGTCAATTCCAAGTTATGAAGTTTCAGTCTGTCCTCATCCACAGTTGTGGAATCCTTGGATCTAGATGGGGCCTTAGGCTTAGCCTCTGCATCCCCATCACCCATGGTTTCTTGGCGCATGGGATTCCTCTCAGTGAGTGGAGTTTCCAAGGAAGCATCCTCACTGTGAGTTGCCTTGGTTGAGGTCTTAGCGATGTTGTCACTGTCCTCCTGGTCATTTGATGGACCAGCAGTAGTGACAGCCTCTTCCACATCCACTCTGTCATAACTCCTAGAGTGGACCTTCAGGGTAGAAGAACTTAGGTTGGATGTGTTGGAAGAAAGATCAATCAGCGAGATAGTGGTAGTTGGAGAAGGTACATCATCTTGATCAGGTTCCTCAACACTTAAGTTCAGAAGAGAAGGGAGTGGCTCAGGGGGTTGCTCTATGGATTCGGGATGTGATCCTGATCCTAATAGAGAGGCTTCCAAAGAAGTCTTTCTAGTGTTGTGGCTATCCCTTTTGATATTCTCATCAGAATGTTGGGATTCTGAATGAGGGCTTAGAGATTGGGTTTGGGCCTTGGAGGCAGGAGAAGAAGGAGTTCTCTTGCCCCTTTTCCTGGTATATGTCGTTGCAACCAGGGCCCTGTGTTCAGGTTGAACGATCACATCCAAAACAGGTGTAAGTAATTTTTGTACCTGTGCATCCTTAGTAGTATGCACAGGGGTTCGAATGGTGGAAGCAGATTGTTGTTCAGGATGTGAGGTGGAGGGTGTGGGATCAGTATCAGCTGGGATTGCTGAACTGTCACCCGGGGTACTTTGTATGTTCAGCATTGTAGATAACAATGGAACATTGACCCCTGAGAACTTTTTGGAAACAGTTCTCATGCTTTGAAAAATATTATTTTTATGTCCCAGCATGATGTAGATCTTGCAGGTTTTGAAAGTTCTTTTAGTTCTTGATTGAAAACCTCCTGCAAGAATCTTGGTTACATAAAAAATTGTTGCTTTGCACCCTCTTGAAGGTTATATCTCAAACCCTCAAAGATGAGGTGTGCAAAGTTGAGGCCTAGGCCAGTGATCATACCATGGAAGGCGGAGGCAAGTGCGGGGCTCACCTGATGCCATCCACTCCTCTTTTGAGATATGCATTGGAGAAGAGTGTGGCAGAGATACTTCCATGGAGGGCCCATCAGTGCCTTCTCAATTGTATACTCATTTTGATTTCCAATGTACCCTATGGATACAAAGGTCCTCATGTACTCGTCCTTTGAGTATGAGATGGCTGCTCCCTCATCTTGAAGCTTAAGATGTTTTCTGAGTGTGGCTTCCGAGATGGTGATATCCTTGCCGTCTACCTTGGCTTTGATTTGGGGAATCCCCTGTTCGGTGGAGTAGACGGCGGTACTCCAGAAATCCTCCATATGAGGGATATATATGGTAGGGTTGGTTGTGAGGGCAAAATGGATCTTTGATCGACATAAGAAGTCGATCATATCATTGAATCCTTCGGATTTCTTTCCCTTGGTTAGGTATGCTGTAAGGTTATGGTATGGGGAGAACTTATCGTCAGGGTTATTGATGTCTGCCATTGTTGTTTGATTTGGAGGGAAGGTTTGAAGGTTTAGAATATGGAAGGCTTTGAATGTTTTAAGGATGAAGGGCTTTAAATGTGGTGGGGACTTAAGAGAAAGTGAAGTGGGTTTAGGGTGAAATTGAAGGTGAAGAGGTGGTAAGGAAATTTGATTTATTCTTATAACGACAGAGGAGGGAAAAAGCAAAATGACATGTACAGTACAACCTTATTCACCTTTTACTGTTACAGCTGTAATACACCGAGGCAGTCATGGTAAAGACTGACGTTAATTTTTACAGCGGGTAAAAGTTAATTTGGACTTAAATTTACCCATCAGCAGTAAACTTGGTTGCTTTGGATGAATAAGCATGTCCGCTGCAAACTTGGTTGCTGCGGAAGGTTAAGTCTGTCAGCAGCAAACCCATCTGCTGCAGATGGATTTAATAATCCACAGCAAGGATGTTGCTGTTGACAGTCTTAAAGTTATCCGCAGGAAACCTGTTCCTGCTGATAACTTAAAGCGGTCATTTACAAATCTTTTGCTGCTGGAGATTAAACCTGTCAGCAGCTGAAGGACAAAAATGCTGCTGACTTATAACTTTTATTTACAACAAAAAGACAAAGCACATTTTTAAAATAGAATTTTAGAGATAGATTTTAATCAAAGTTCATCATACCAATGGATTCAACTAAATATCTAAATCTAGCTTCATCAAAAGGTTTTGTAAACAAATCAGCATATTGCTCATTCGTATGAACTTGGTTAAAATAATCCTCTTTTTCTCAGCTTGATCTCTTATGAAATGATACCTGATGTCAATGTGCTTTGTTTTGGAGTGCTGCACCGGATTGTTTGTGATTGATATAGCACTCATGTTGTCAATGTGAATTGGAGTTGCCATGAAAGTCATCCCGTAATCCAGCATTTGATTTTGTATCCAGATGACTTGTGCACAGCAACTTGAAGCTGCAATGTATTCTGCTTCAACTTTAGAAGTTGAAACACATGTTTGCTTCTTGCACTGCCATGAAATCAGTCTCCCTCCCAGAAACTGACATCCCCCTGAAGTGGACTTTTTATCCAAGTTACATCCACCATATTCACTGTCAGTGTATGCATACAGATTAAACATGTCATTTTTAGAGTACCATAGCCCAAGTTGTGAGGCTCCCTTTAGGTATCTAAAGATTCTCTTGATGGCTTGAAGATGTGAAATTTTTGGATCTGCTTGAAATCTTGCACAGAGACATACTGCAAACATGATATCTGGCCTTGAGGCAGTGAGATACATGAGGGACCCTATCATTGCACGGTACTGATGTTGATCAGTGTCTTGGCCATCTTTGTCTGGAGTCAGCTGATGATGCACTTGCATAGGGGTTCTTGCAGCAGAGCAGTCAGCCATTTTGAATCTTTCCAAAATGCTCTTTACATATTTGGATTGGCTAATGAAGATTCCATTTGGGACCTGTTCGACTTGTAGGCCCAAGAAGAAATTTAGTTCACCCATTGAACTCATTTCAAACTTTGAGTGCATCAGAATCTCAAAGTCTTTGCACAACTGTTTCCTTGTTGATCCAAAGATGATGTCATCAACATAAATTTGAACTAGTAAGATTTCTCCCCCTTCATCTTTGATAAACAAGGTTTGGTTAATGGCACCTCTTCTGAAGTTGTTGCTTAGTAGATATCCTGACAATGTTTCATACCAGACTCTTGGTGCTTGATGTAGGCCATACAGTGCTTTGTCTAGTTTGAACACATGAGTAGAATGTGCAGGATCTATAAACTCTGGAGGCTGTTTGACGTATACTTCCTCACCAATCTTCCCATACAGATAGGCACTTTTTACGTCCATTTGATAGACAGTGAAGTTCTTGGATGCAGCATATGCCAGGAAGATTCTAATGGTCTCCAGCCTGGCAATAGGAGCAAATACTTCATCATAGTCAATTCTTTCTTCCTGAGTGTAGCCTTGAGCTACAAGTCTGGCTTTGTTCTTGACTACAATACCTCTCTCGTCTTGCTTGTTCCTGAAAACCCATCGTGTGCCAATAGCATATTTACCTGGTGGAAGATCAACAAGTTTTCAGACATCCTGCCTCTTGAATTGCAGCAATTCTTCCTGCATTGCCTCAATCCAGCAGCTGTGTTTGAGTGCTTCATCTATCTTCTTAGGTTCCACCTGAGATAGGAAACATGAAAAAAGCATATATTGGCCTCGTGAGATTTGCTTCTTGTGAGAACTCCTTGGTGGACTTGGCCAATAATATTTTCATGAGGATGTTCTTTGTGGATCCTCTATGCTGGTACCACCTCTAGCTGTATCCCTTGCTCTAGATTGCTTTGATTTTGATCAGGGGTCTCTTCATTCATGCTGGAAGAGTCTTCAACATCATTAGCCACATCAATATTTTCAGCAAGAGCATCTACAGCATTTACCGAAGAGTCTTCATTTAGATTTTCAGTTTTAGACAGGCTGCTGCTGGTTACATTAGACAGTCTTGTTCCGGCTTCACTTGCTTCAATTGCTTCCACAACTGATGGAGGATCAATTGATGGTCTTCTCAGATTGATAGAAGATTTGGGAAAATCCAGTCTGTAGTCAGTGGATGAAGTGGAGGCAGGTGTTTGTGTAGACGTAGACTCCATATTTGAGAAAGTGAGAGGCTCAAATATTTGGGAGAAGGAGTCTATGTCAAAGAGCCAGTTTGGACCTTTTCCCTGCTCACAGACAATGTGTTCTCTATATTTCACATTTGTTGATTCTTCCACAATTCTTGTTCTTGAATTGAATACTCTATAGGCCTTTGATTGAGAGGAATAGCCCACAAACTATCCTTCATCAGATTTGGCACCAAACTTAGGAAGAACCCCATGTGTGATGAGAATGGTGCATGGACACCCAAAAGGTTTTAGAAACCCAATGTGGGGAACTCTTTGAAACCAAAGTTCATAGGGTGTCTTGTTAAGGGGTTTGACAATTAGAACTCTATTTTGCACATAACAGGCTGTGCTAACTACTTCTGCCAAGAATGTGAGTGGCAGTTTTGAGTCAGCCAACATAGATCTTGCTGACTCAATAAGAGTTCTGTTTCTTCTTTCAGCAACTCCATTTTGTTGAGGAGTTCTTGGAGCACTTTATTGTCTTTCTATCCCCTTGCTTTCACAGAAACAGTTTAAAGTGTGGTTTTTGAACTCTGTGCCCTGATCACACCTTATGATTTTCACCTTTTGATTGCTTTGATTTTCTACCCTCAGAATGTAGGATTTGAGAATTTCAGCAGTTTCATCTTTAGTTCTCAAGAAGTATACCCAAGAGAATCTGGTGTAGTCATCAGTTATCACCAGATAGTATGACTTTTTGCCCATTGACATGACATTTGTAGGACCGAAGAGATCCATATGCAGCAGTTGCAGTGGAGTGTCATTTGTATTCAAGGTCTTGGGCTTGTGAGAACTATTGTGTTGCTTCCCCTTTAAGCACGCAATGCAGTGGTCTTCTAGCTGAAATTCTTTGTCAGGAATCCCTCTGACAAGATTATTCTTCACCAATTTGTTAATAGTTTTGATATTAACATGGCTTAATCTCCTGTGCCAGAAAGCTGATTCATCAACTGAGGCTTTTGATAGAAAGCAGAAAACACTCCCAGATGGAGTGACTTCATTCATGTCCAGTACATAGAGATTTTCTTTTCTCTGAGCAGTTAATAAGATGCTTTCTAGAGGAGGTATGGATAGGCCTGGAGACAGTACAAAGCATTCTTTATCTGTGAAGAGCATCCAATGCTTTTGGTCACAGACCTGGGAAACACTCATGAGATTGAAGTCCAATTCTTTGACATAGTTGACCTTATCAATGCTCATTCTTTCGTTGGATACAGTTCCTTGTCCAGTAATGGATCCTCCCTTTGAGTCATTTCCAAAGGCAACATATCCTCCATTGAAATGTCTGAAGTTGGAGAGGATGGATCTGTTGCCTGTCATGTGCCTGGAACAATCACTGTCTACCACCTAGGTGTTATTCTTGTGACCTGGCTGTCCCTGCACATGATAGATTTCTAATTAGTGGGAGGAACCTAAGAGTCTGCAAACTTGAAAAAGATGGTTGTTAGTTTATCCTTTTCAGTATGTTTGTAGACAATGGAACCAATGATAATGCTTGGAGATGGTTTGGCTTTCCATTGCTTTGTTGGTGATTTTCTAGTTTTCCTCACATTGTCAACAGCGGATTTTGCTACTGATGTTTCTGGCTTGTTAACAGTAGATCCTGCTGCTGATAGCTTTGCTGAAGTGGCAGCATTCTTGGCTGCTGAAGGCTTTGCCTTGGATTTTGCCTTATCAGCAATGGACACTCTTGCTGCTGATGGCGTAAATCTAGATGAGCAGTTTGCAATCTGGTTGAAAGGATTAGATTTGCATTTGGCAGCAAAGTGGTTGGTTTCACCACAAATGATACAGGTTTGTTGAGGTCTTGACACCTTCACTCTTGGGGGAGATAGAGACTCCCTGAACTTAGTTGCTTTGGCCTCGTAGCTTCTTACCTTCTTGTTTTTGTTTGTCTTTTCAAAGATATGCTGCTTTGAATTTCTTTGGTATTCCAGGTAATGAAAGCATGTGCTGGCAGTGTGGTTATATCTGCCGCATAAAAAGCATGATCTCGCCAGTTTGTCTCTTGAAAGGTAGACATAGTCCTTTCTTTGGAACAGTTCCTTGAGGTTCCATGGATGAGCTTTGTTATGTTCAAAAGTGGCTTCTACTAGGGTCTTTTGAATATATGGAACTTTTTCCCCAGGCGTATGACATATATCAAACACCTTCCTCTTTGTGATCGGCTTTGACCGAGGCTTGGGGTTCGTGGATCCTGATGTCTCTCCCTTTTCAATGTTTAGCTTTCTTCCATCTGGAGGATAGCTGATCTTGATCTGTTTGAATGGGACAGGGGCTGGAATAACAGCAGGAACTTCAACTCTATTCAGAGTTGCTTCAGATGGGGCTGCACTGGTTTCATCATGGTCTGAGCAGGTTGACTCAGATTCTGATGAGGTAGTGCAGTCTTCGACGAAAGGTTCATCCGTTGAAGGATCAAGGTTTCGGTTTGCAGTGTCAAGATTTGCAACATTGAAGCTTGGTTCGTGAATGGCAATATAGTCAGCAGGAGGAGGAACAGATTTGTACTGATCATTATTATACCAAAGTCCAGTCTTTACCTTCTCATGGACTTGAATATCTAAAAGTCTTTGTAACTTTTTGGAGGAAAATTCATATTTTTCAACATGAACTTTCTGTTCTGTCAGTTCAGCTCTGGTAGCTTTTAGTTTGACCAGTAGATTATCAATCTGAGTTTCAAGATTAGTTTGTTCGTGTTTTAACAATGAAATCTCTTTCTTAAGGCAGTTAATCTTTTCTTTATAAGTATTTTCAACCTTTTTGAACTCAGAATGAAACTCTTCATTTTGATCTATAAGGTTTTGGTTATGCTTTCTATAACCCAAAACTTTATCAATACAAGCTTGAGAGCAAAGATGTTCAAATACCTGAGCTGGTATCTCTGCAGTGTCTGCCATAAGAGCTTGGTTGTTGGCAGACAGCTCTTCATACTGGAAGCTCCAGTCGAAGTCAGAAGTTCCAACAGTTGCACAGGCTGCAGTTTGAACTAGAGGAGTAGCTTGTTGTTGTTGTTGTCTGGGTTGGGCTTGGTTGGTCTGTCTTGACTGAGGAGTAGCTGGATTTGCTTTTGGTGCCTTGCATTCTCTAGCAAAGTGACCCAGTAGGTTACAGTTGTAACATCTTAGTTTGCTTTTATCCAATCCAACTCTGGTGTTGGAGTTGTTGCTTGGAATGGGCCTTCCGGTTCTAGAGTATAACCTTTTTGCTCTTATAGAGAGCATGGGATACGAGTGTTGTATGTCCATTTCTTCTAAGTCATCTGGGTGGAAGCATTCCAGATCCTCCTTGATAAAGGACATGTTGCTTGAGTTTTCCGAAACAAAAGCAGCAGAGGTTGAGGTTTGAGGAGGAGCTTCTAGGAGAAATGGTGAGATGTTTGTTTGAGAAGTTGGAGTTTGTGGATGGGTGACAATGGGAGGATAGTAGTTGCTAGAACTAGGACCTGAGTGGTCAGAGTGAAGCGCTGATGAGATGGTGGAGGAAGAAGAGGTTGATTGATGATTGGAGCTCCTTTCCTTGGCTTGAATCATTTCTAATTCATATGTTTTCAGCATGCCAAAGAGCTCTGTCATCCGGAGAGTTTTTAAATTCTCTGTTCTTCTTATAGACACTGTATATATAGTGTCCAGCAGCTTGGGAGAGATCTGATAAACTTTTTGAGAATATCTTCATTTTCTAGCTTTACTTTGGAGCATTGCAGTTCTCCCACCAGGTAAGTGTACCTGTTATACAAAACGGTTAGTGACTCACCTTCCTTCCGGACGAAGTTTTCGTATTGCTGTTTCAGGACGTCCCTTCTGTTTTCTTTGATTTCCTCTGAGCCAACAAACATCTTCTCAAGAGCCTCCCAGAGCTCCTTAGCAGTTTTGTAACTTCTGAAGTTATGAAAAACTTCATTTGGAAAGCTCCTAGTGCCTTCAAGTCCACCTCCATCTTCTTTATGTCCTCTTCTGAGTACTTGGAGGGCTCCTTCGGAACTAGTGGTCCTCCAGAATCAGCAGAGGCCACCATGGGAGTGTAGGGTCCATCCCTGATGGATTTCCACATTCCGTACTCCTGATAACAGAAAAAGCTTTCCATGCGATTCTTCCACATGTCGCAGTCTTCCCCAGATACCAATCTTGGTGGTCGGTTGATGTTGCCGATGTCTTCAAATCCATTGCTCTGTGCCATCTTTGTTTTTTGTGATTTTGGGTGACTTGATTAAAGAGAGAGTTTAGAATAGAACCAGAGGTGATTAAACAAGTGTGAGTTTGTTTAATCTGAGCCAAAGCTCTGATACCACTTGTAGGATCGTGAAAGTACAAGATGGTTCTGTTCTTAGTTGAAATTGGAGGAAACAATAGCAACTACACAAGTATAATCGAGTAAAAGAAAGAATACTTATAAGAACACTGTTGTATTAAGCTTTTGCAAATAAACGATTACAAATGAAAAACTCAATCAAAAGCACACTTACAATGAAGTATTTACACAGTATTTATATTAACTTAGAATCAAGACATACCCTTGATTCTAAGGATCAGATCTAACACAGACCGTTGATCTTTTGTAAAAAGCTAACGATTACAAGTTTAGTCTAAACTAGCTAACTTTATTGAAGCGTCTTCTTTATGCATTATTACTTGCATGCTTGGAGAAGAGCATTGTTGTCCGTCATTGGTTGCACCATTGAGGTTCCTTCTGCTTTGAGTGTGTCAGTAGATTTTGTAGAAAGTTGTTAGTGACGTTTGGCATGGATAGTCAGCTGCAACGATTTATCTTCAAGGCACAAGGCTGTTAGCAGCAAGGATGAGGATCAGTAGCAAGATGTGACCATCCAAAGCTGCTGATGATTTGCCTATCAGCAGCATCAAGTGTTGATGCTGCTCAGAAGCATATCCGCAGCAACTCTGGTCTTCAGCAGATAAGGCTATCCGCAGCAGATTTATTCTTCAGCAGAAGAACAAGTATCCGCTGCAGATAAGCTTGTCCACAGCAGTTTGTTGGTCAGCAGCAAACTCTGAGATCAGCAGCATTTGTACTTAGAGAATTTTGTAGTGATCAGTCTTTATTTCTACACACGGGTTCTAAGCTAGTATATTCTCGTATGTCGTACACGGGTTCTAAGCTAGTATATTATTAAAAAAAAAAGTTACGTATAAAATTGTCACCATAAAAGTGTATTTTGAATTGGACTATGAGAAACTAAGTTTTTTACATTTTAAAGTAGGTATGTTATAATAAAATAATTTTTTAATGAAGTAACATAAAAAGTTATTGTTAAGGTAAAAAAGAAAAGAATAATAATGATGGGGAGGATGGGCACGCTCTTCCATTTATCTAATTTTCGTTACAGAAAAATCATTTTTTTAATTTTTTATTTTAGAAAAAAGTCAAAACCTAGTAAAATTAATTAATAAAATAAAAAATTATAGAACAAACAAAGAACCACCCCGCTTTAGAGATATTTTCAGAACCGGACCGGACAATGAACCGGCCATTTTAAATGTTCATCGGTCGAACTACACACAATCGGACCGATTATGTGTCCGATTCTCAGTCCAACCGACTGGTCCGGTTCTAAAAACAGTGCTCGTTAGCAATGATGCCTCCCCATAGAAAAAGATAATAAAAAGTTCATAAACCCAAGAGCTACATCTTCTTAAAGGGAGTTGTGCACCACCAAGTCATAATTAGTAAAATACCCGTAAATTTAAATTTAAATTAATAATAATAATATATAAATACTTTATTGATTATAAATAAAAAATATTATTAGAAATTGAAGAATAATTATATAATTTTATTTAAATAAACAAAAAATAATGTCTAGTTTTAAATATTATTATATAAATAAAAAGCATAATTTAATAGGTTTATAATACAAGAGGTTGAGGATTCAAACTTGAACGTCCCTCCGTTTCTCTTTTTTTTTTTTCTTTTTATTTAATCCAAATCTACACTAATTAAAGTCCTTTCGACCCACTTATGTGCTCAGGGCAACTGTCGTCCAACGTAGTTCTCCTCAATTCTTTCTTAATTGTTCTTTTATTTATTTTGTTCTATGAAGTTTTAGTTAAATTACTTTATTCAAGCTTCTTAACTAAATCAATTAATTAAGTGGTTATTATTAAGATAGAAAAAGTAAAAACTAGACAGATTGTGTGTCTATATTCCTTTTATAAAAATTTTAATTTGTTTTAATAGATTGTTAAAAATCATTATAGATGTATAAAATAAATGTAAATAAGTTTTTTCATGAAATTCAAACTCCCTAGAACATCTTTGATGCCCTAAATGAAGCCTCGATCTCTTTGCCCTATGGATCAATGTTATGTTCGTATTTTTTTTTTTTTTTTTAAATGGGGAGTTTTCCTAACTGATAAGAGTTTTTCAAGTCTAGAATCACAATCAAAACAATCACACGTTTGACTAAACTCATTTTTATTATATTAAGGAAACTTAACTCAAAACCTCAATACAATAACTCTCATCATCCTATACCCTAACTCGATATGGACATATATAGTCAACATGACTTGTTCATTAAGCTACTAACAAGACTTGTTTGACAAGGACTCTAACTTAAATAACCAAAGTTAATCCTAATCCTTTAGCCCCTAAAATCCAGCCTACTCGCATGGATTAACATGGGCCGGCCCACATAGCCAACTTCAGTAATTAGCCTTTATTCAGCCCCCCCTAATTTCCGAACTGGATTTAGAGAGGTCTTCAACTCCAAGCATGCTTCTCATATCCTTGAACTTGATACGTGCTAAAGGCTTTGTAAGGATATCTGCTCGTTGCTCGCTTCCGGATACATGCTCGACTTCAACTTGATCATTTTCCACACATTCTCGAATAAAATGATATCGAGTGTGTATGTGCTTGCTTCTACCATGAAACACCGGATTCTTGGTAAGCACCATGTTATAGGAGAAGATCCAAAGTAGAAAACGTGACCGGCTGTACTCTTCCCATCATCCGGATCAACGTTATGACTACTATCGCTGTAACCAACAAGCTTCCTTGACACGTTTCGATCAAACTTTAACCTGTAGCTTAAAGTCCCTTGCATGTACCTTAAGATATGTTTTATAGCTGAGTTGTGAACTTCCTTTGGGCTTTGCATGTAACGACTGACTACCCCCACGGCATAGGGCAAGTCAGGTCATGTGTGAAGCAAATATCTTAGACACCACCATGAATTTAAGGTTCGGTCTCGGCTTTGCTTAGTTTTGAACAGGCTCCATTGGAACGTGAGCTAGGTTGCATGCTTGCATTCCGGTTTCCTTCAATATCTTTCGAGCGTGTCCCTCTTGGCTAATACATATCCCGTTATTGCCTTGTTTAACTTTAATACCAAGATAGTACGTTAATTTTCCAAGATCCGACATCTCAAACTTGGTCGACATACCACGTTTGAACTCATTTATTATGCTCAAACTAGTTCCAGTTACGAACAAGTCATCGACATAAACAGCCACAATTAACAAATGCTTCCCACCGGTCTTTCGATACATAGATTGCTCCTTTGCACACCTTTAAAACTTCATTTCTTTTAGGATTTAATCAAGCTTGGTGTTCCAATCTCTCAGAGCTTGTCTCAGCCTGTACAAATCTTTAGAGAGTTTGTACACCTTACTCTTTTCGCCTTTTCTTTCGAAACCTTTCGGTTGTGTCACATAAACAATCTCCTTTAACTTACCGTGAAGGAACGCCGTCTTTACATTAAGATAATGTATTTCTCAACTGTTTGAGGCGGCTAGGGCTATTAATAACTGAATGGATTTTATACGAGCCACTGGTTTGAATACCTTATCAAAGTCAATCCCGGGTTGTTGTACATAACCCTTCGCAAACCAGTCGAGCTTTGTATTTGTTAATAGTTCCATTAACATTTTTCTTTATCTTGAAAACCCACTTTAAACAGATGGTCTTTACTCCATTTGGTTTCTCAACTAAGGTCCAAGTTTCATTCTTGTTGATGGAATCAATCTCGGCTTTCATAGCTTTTACCCATTCCTTTGATATTTTTGCATCTTCATACCCCCTCGGTTCTTCGTTAATTGCCAATAAAAGCTGTTCACATTCACTATTACTTAACAGAACATAATCGTCAAGATACCTGGGTTGAATCGTCGTCCGATCTGATCTTCTGATGGCTGTTTCTACTTTAGTTTGGGCCTGAACTTCAGGGTTGTTCTGGGCTGCAGTAGCGCTGCCAGATGAACTATTCTGAGCAGTGTTTGGGCTGGATTGTGGGCTTAGACTTGGAGTGTTTGGGCATGTTTGCTCTCCGCTGTTTAGGCTGCCTTCTGTAGTTTCTAACTCGTTTTCTGAAAGATCATTGGAGCCGAAGTTGTCATCTGCTCTCTCAGATGGAGTGACCATAATTGGTCCGGTCCCAACATCAACACACCCTATAACGTGAGAAGTCATCAATCAAGACAAAGATGTACCTATTTTCGCCAAGAGATGTAGGAGTTATTAGGCCACATAAGTCTCCATGAATGAGCTCAAGTACTTGAGTTGCCCTATATGTCGTCGCTTGTGGGAATGGATGTCTGGTATGCTTGCCTACCAAACATGATTCACAAATTTAGTTTTCGTGATTTACCACTGGCAATCCTCGAACAATCTCCTTCTTGGCCATCGTCTTCATCTTTTCGAAATTAATGTTCCCAAGTCTTGCATGCTACCGCCATGCATCATCTATAATCTTGGCTTGCAAGCAAAACCGGTGTACCGATGCTCAAGGTAATTTTGTAAAGCCGGTTTGGTGTACGTGTTACTTTAATCAACAATCTCCCATCACTATCATGCACGGTTAGATAGTTGTCTTTCATACTCAAGTCACATCCTACCTCGGTAGCTTGTCCAAGACTTATTATGTTAATTTTGAGTCCTTGTACAAAGTAGGTATCAGTCAACATCCTTTGATCCCCAGTCCTACACTGAAAGAGGATAGCACCTCTTTCTTTTATATCCACGCATGACCCGTAACCAAACTTTACTTTCCCGATATTCTTTCATTTAGTTCGGAAAAGAACGACCGGTTCCCAGTCATGTGATTGCTCGCCCCATTATCCAAATACCAAACATTGTTACCCAGCACTTCGGTCTCAAATCTTTTTGGTATTAGGTTTTGTTCGTTAAAGAATACAATCTCATGTATGAACGAAACATCTGCTTTCTCGGTTTCTGCCACGTTTGCCTCTTGTTGTCTTTGTATTTTTTCTGGACAGTTAGAGACATAATCGCTTGGCTTATCGCACCGGTAGCAAACGACTTTGGAACGATCCTTCTTTACCTCCTCCTTCCCACGGCTGTTTAAAGGCTGTTCAAAGCCAGATTCGGCTCTATTCTGGCCATTAGAACGCCCCTACCTCTGCCACGGTTTCCTCGGCCACGCCCCCGTAGCCCCATGTCTGCCATTCTTGTGTTTAAGGTTTCTGAATTGGAAACAGACATTTACCTTGGACGTCTGCATGGATTTCTTCTTCCTTGTTTCGCTCTTCGTAGGCTTTCAAGCGTCCTACAAGTTCTTCGAACCCGGTTCTATTCAGATCGAGCACCTGTTCAAGAGAGACAACTATCTGGATGTACTTATTCCTTGGCAAACTCTTTAGGAATTTCTTCACCAACTTAGTTGCTTCGATTTCTTCTCCGAGAAAGGCTGACTTGGAGGCCAAGCTAACTTGCTGGAGAAGTCATCGATTGAATCTGTCTCACGTATCCTTAACTCATCAAACTCTGTCATTAACGTTTGAAGTCGGGATTCCCTGAGCCAATCAGCACCCAGGTGACGACTCCTGATTGCGTCCCACGTACCCTTGGCAGTCTCCTGATTTCCGACCTGCATAATCAGGTTTTTCGATATGGATTGGAACAATAGTGCCGTTGCCATGTCATTCTTTTCTCCATCGTTAGAACCTGGGTCAATTGCTTCCTAGATTTTGTGAACCTTCAACATGACTTTCATATTCATAGCCCATACCGTGTAATTTGTTGACGTCAACATGGGACACTGCACTGACGAGGATCCAAATTCTTTTGGCTTCGGTGGCGGTGGTTGATCACCCATGTTCATCTTCCGGCGAGAGTATACAGAAAGTGGTGTAGAAGGTGTAGAATTTTCAGCCAGATCCAGTACTTAGATCACGTCTATGATTGAACCTTATCTCGTTCAATCAGGTAATATAGCAGTGGCGGCAATCTGGCCTTCTGTTCGGCGACTGAACTGCTGTGTCAAATAGCCCTTTAATCTTGGTTGTAAACACAGACAAGTCTGTGATTCCTTCCGGTGAACAGCTTTCCTTCCAACGACTGTTTTTGTTTGATGAGATCGATTGTGTTCTTGAACCGGCTCTGATACCAATTCAAGTCCAAAATCACAATCAAAACAATCACACGTTTAAGTAAACTCACTTTTATTATATTAAGGAAATTTAACTCAAAACCTTAATACAATAACTCTCATCATCCTATACCCTAACTCGATATGGATATATATATTCAACATGACGTGTTCATTAAGCTACTAACAAGATTTGTTTGACAAGGACTCTAACTCAATTAACCAAAGTTAATCTTAATCCTTTAGCCCCTAAAATCCAGCCCACATGGCCAACTTCGGTAATTAGCCTTCAGTTTTTATTTAAGAGTTAAAGTTGTTTTGGTTTATGTGTGTCCGTTAATGGCAATATTCAAAGAAGTTGGAAAACCCCTATTCAGTTTCGTGAATCCCATTCACGGATGTCCACGTGTCTAAACCCTGTGATCTCATTAACATTAAGCATGTAAATATTTATTGAGTTATGTAAATCCCATTCACAGAACTCGCCACATATGACACTTCTGTGAATGCCATTAACGAAACACTCATAAACCAAAACAACTTCAACTTCAACTTCGGAAACCTCCCTGTTTTAAAAATAAAAATTTATGTTATGTTCATCCTTTTATCAAATCTATTCTTAGGTATTTTAGGAAAGTCTTCAACATTCTAATCTTATTCTTAGCACAAGAATCAATGAAATATCTATTATTTTGTTCATCTTTATTATTTGACTTGAGACAAATAATCTTTAGATTTTTCTGGTTTTCAATGACCACTTTCCACTACTTGAAGGTATCAAAAAAAATTAACGGTAATTTGGATCACTGACGGGTCACTGACCCACCCGATCAGCTCCACATTTCTCAGGAGGAAACCCACCATAGGTGAGAAAACTCTCTGCCCAACCTGGCCCCTTTTTTTATCATAAGTGAGACTTGAACCCAAGAGCTCTTCATTTTAGAAAAGTCTTGTGTATACACCTTTGTCACTAGGCTAAGCTAGTGGTTCTTGACGGTATCAAATACATCACATATATTTTTAAGAAAATAAGCCAATATCTTCTTTGTGAATCATCAATGAAGGCTTCATGATAAAAGAGAACTCTAGTTTGGTTGCTATTCTAATATTTGAAATCCTAACATTATATTTATCAAATATACCCCTTATTAATATCTCATAATAAAATTTTCTTTTAAATAAAGTAACATATAAAGTTATTCTTAAGTGAAAAACAGAAAAATAAAAGTGATTTTTTTTTCTTTTTTTTGTGTGACTATGATCTATGGGGTCGATCAAATGATGAGGAGGATGGGCACGCCATATATATCTTCTATTTCTCTTTTTTATTAATCATTAATGCTTTCATAAACTGAAAACAAATAAAATCTTTGTCAATACATCAAAAAAAAGGCTGAATACTCTAAATAATAATATTTTTTTTAAAAGCAACCCCATTTAGAAAGTCCACTTGTAAGCAGCCATGACATGAAATTTTAAACTTTTAATTAATTACTTTATCTTATTTTTTATATATTATTATATATCTAGTTATCCCCATATAAATTTTTAAAATTTTTGTTTCGTTATATAAATATACCACCTTTTAAATCTTCTTTCACAGAGTCTTTGCAACTCATTTCTGAACTCTCCAATGGAGATGAACACATTACATCTCTACCTTTATGCATCCATCTCACTCACCTCCATCTTCCTCATCTCAGCTTCCACTTTCAATCCATTATCCGCCATTAAAACCGACTCCGATGCTCTACTCGTGTTCAAAAACATGATCGAAAACGACCCAAACGAAGCCCTCTCAACCTGGCAGCCCACCAAATCCCCATGCAAGTGGCTTGGAGTCACTTGTACCCAAGGTCGAGTCACTCGACTCGACCTCAGCGAGTCCTATCTCGCGGGTTCCATATCTTTCAATCCCCTTTCATCGTTAAACATGTTAACCATCTTAAACCTGTCAGAAAACCCTCATTTGTTTATCAACTCAACTTCCATATTTCAACTCCCATCAAGCTTGGAAGAAATTCAATTATCTAATTGTGGGATCAAAGGTTTAGTTTTTGATAATCTTTTTGTCAAATTCAAGAATCTTGGTGTCATCAATCTTTCCAAGA
Organism: Smallanthus sonchifolius; assembly: GCA_023525975.1. NCBI lineage: Eukaryota > Viridiplantae > Streptophyta > Magnoliopsida > Asterales > Asteraceae > Smallanthus > Smallanthus sonchifolius. Next base: position 16,072,301 of record CM042018.1, on the reverse strand, counting down.
ACAATCTAACCGGTTTCTTACCAGAAACCCTCGTGTCGAATCAAGATTCGGTTAAAGTTCTTGATCTCTCTTCGAATAACATCTTTGGAACCATCCCTCAATCGATTTCGAATTACACCACTTTGTTGAGTTTGAATCTTTCAAACAATTTGATCACTGGTGACATACCAAAAAATTTGGGGAATTTAAAAAGTTTACAGGTTTTAGATGTTTCACATAATCTAGTCACAGGTTGGATTCCTGATGAGTTTAGTAACCTTAGTGGATCACTCTTAGACCTCATGTTGGGGTCTAATAACATTACTGGGACAATTCCAGGATGGTTTTCTTCGTTTTCGTGGCTGCGGGTTCTTGACGTTTCAAACAATAATCTAACAGGCGTGTTGCCTGATTCCATGTTTACAAACATGGGTTCGTTAGAGCGGTTGATTCTGAGTAACAACAACATTTCTGGAGCGTTTCCAGCGAGCATTTCGTTCTGTGAGAAGTTGAAAGTGGTGGATTTGAGCTCTAATTTGTTTTCAGGAACAATCCCATCTGGGATATGTCATGGGGCATCTTCACTAGAAGAGCTTCGAGTGCCGGATAACTTGATATCCGGCCAAATCCCTGAGGATATATCGCAATGTTGGAAGCTGAAGACGATAGATTTGAGTTTGAATTACTTGGAAGGTATGATTCCGGCTTCCATGGGGAATCTAGAGAATTTGGAGCAGTTTTTTGCTTGGTATAATGGATTGGAAGGGAATATTCCGGTAGAATTGGGGAAATGCAAGAATTTGAAAGATCTTATTCTCAACAACAATCATCTCACAGGGAATATTCCGGTGGAGTTGCTGAATTGTAGTAATCTTGAATGGATTTCACTCACTAGCAATTCGATTTCCGGTGAAATCCCACCGGAATTCGGCCTGTTGTCGAGGCTGGCGGTGTTACAACTAGCTAATAATAGCCTGAGTGGCAGCATTCCAACGGAATTGGGAAATTGTAGTAGTCTTGTGTGGTTGGATTTGAATAGTAATAAGTTAACCGGTGAAATCCCACCTCGAATTGGTCGACATGTTGGAGCAAGGGCGTTGATCGGAATTCTATCGGGTAATACTATTGTTTTTGTAAGGAATGTTGGGAATTCATGCAAAGGGGTTGGTGGTTTACTGGAGTTCGCTGGAATCCGGCCGGAAAGGTTGTTACAAGTTCCTACATTGAGAACGTGTGACTTTAGAAGAATGTATTCGGGTCCGATTTTGAGTATGTTTACTCAGTATCAAACTCTAGAGTATCTTGATCTTTCGTATAATGATCTTGGCGGGAAAATTCCTGATGAATTTGGGGAAATGATTGCTTTACAAGTTCTTGTGTTGTCTCATAACCAACTATCCGGTGAGATTCCGGCCACACTTGGGCATTTGAAAAATATGGGTGTTTTTGATGCATCTCATAATCGGCTTCAAGGTCATATTCCAGAGTCATTTTCGAATCTAACGTTTTTGGTTCAGATTGATCTTTCTAACAATGAGTTAACGGGGCAAATCCCGACTAGAGGGCAACTGAGTACGCTCCCAGAGAGTCAGTATGCGAATAATTCGGGATTGTGTGGTGTCCCTTTGGAAGAATGCGGTATGGTGAAGAATCCGGTGGCGGATCCTGGCGGCGATGGAGGGAGATATGGCGGTGGTAGGCGTGAATCGGCTAAAACTTGGGCTAACAACATTATAATGGGGATTTTGATCTTGGTTGCTATAGTTTGTTTGCTAATCGTTTGGGCTATTGCTATGCGGGTAAAACGAAAGGTGGTTGAAGAGCAAAAATTGCTTGAGAGGCTACAAGCTTCTCGGTCCGCCACGACATGGAAAATCGAAAAGGAGAAAGAGCCGTTGAGTATAAATGTTGCCACATTTCAAAGACAGTTACGAAAACTTAAGTTTTCGCAACTGATTGAAGCCACCAACGGATTCTCTTCAGAGAGTCTGATTGGCTGTGGTGGCTTTGGAGAAGTTTTTAGAGCAAAATTGAAGGACGGATCGAGTGTGGCGATCAAGAAACTCGTTCGCTTGAGTTGTCAAGGCGATCGCGAGTTCATGGCTGAAATGGAAACCCTAGGAAAAATAAACCACAAAAACCTTGTACCATTATTAGGGTATTGCAAGATTGGTGAAGAACGACTCTTGGTATATGAATACATGGAGTTTGGTAGTCTTGATGAGATGCTCCATCGACGATCAATGAAAGGTGCACCAAATCGTAGGATTTTGAGTTGGGAAGAAAGGAAGAAGATAGCTAGAGGGGCGGCGAAAGGGCTATGCTTCTTACACCATAATTGCATCCCTCACATCATCCATCGCGATATGAAATCAAGTAACGTCTTACTAGACCACGAAATGGAGGCTCATGTTTCAGATTTCGGGATGGCGAGGCTAATTAACGCCCTTGACACACATTTGAGCGTTAGCACGCTAGCTGGAACACCCGGATACGTCCCACCTGAGTACTACCAAAGCTTCAGGTGCACCGCAAAGGGCGATGTCTATTCTTTAGGGGTGGTATTTTTGGAACTTTTAACTGGCAAACGACCCACGGATAAAGAGGATTTTGGTGACACGAATTTAGTCGGGTGGACAAAAATGATGGTCCGCGAAGGGAAATCCAGAGAAGTCATCGACCCGGAATTGTTAGTGATACCTGAAGAACACGAAAAAGAATCGGTGAAGGAACTAGTGAGGTTTCTTGAAATAACATTGCAATGTGTTGATGATTTCCCTTCAAGAAGGCCAAATGTGTTACAAGTTGTGGCATTTCTAAGAGATCTAAATGTGCCTAAAACTCTTGTTGCTTAATTCTTTTTTTTTTCTTAATACAGTAAATTTGGTTTGTCAAGATCGTTCTTCGTCAAGTTTTTGAATGTAATATATGATTTAAGATAATTAACGTTGTTTATCATTTCAATAATTGGTTTGCGGCTTTTAAGCTAAAAGTTCTTTCAATTTTCTACTCACGTTCATCTTCACAACAGGGTTTCGAAAAACTATTAAACAAACCAATTGATTCAACTAGGACATATAGCAAAACCAGCCAAAATGACTTGGTTTAGCCGTTTGGATCTCGTTTTTCTTAATCTTTTTATTCTAGTTTGCATTAACTTTTGCAAACTAATAAGATAATTTATTAATATTAAACATGTATATATAACCACATATTTAAAACTATAAAACGAAACATACATAATAGAGAGGTTAACTCGAACGTAAGCTTTTGAAATGAATATTTGTCGACACATTGTAACCGTTTTTTTTATTTAATATAAAAAATGAATGATAACATATATTTTGTTAATATAATAATTAAAGTGTGGGTAAAGCAAAATGTTTTGCACGCCAAGCGAAGATATAATGATGATGGGAATGATTTGGATGGACATGAAGAATGTGAAATCGAGTGTTGCAAAGGTGTGCCTTTGACCACATTTTGTCTCCGATCTCAGGTGCATCCCCCACCATCCTCAACCTATTTTATATTGGATATTATTTAATATTCTTTTTAAGAACAATTTATTTAACAATATTTGTATTCGTTAGATTTAAAAAAAATGTTTGGCTCGAGTATTTTAAGTTAAATTAAAGAATTTATAAAGTTCATATATTTTGAGTCGTTGGATTCTAATTTTGAATTAGTTTCAATTTAGTTTTCGTAAAATGTGTTATTAATTAGTAATGAAAAAAAAACATAATATCACTCCTTTTTATGTGCTTTGATTTAAAAGCATGGGGTATACCCGTATGATTATGGTGTGCTGTGATAATAAAGTGCACGCCACGTGACGTCACGTCACTACCCTCATTATCACACCACCCATCACCTGGCAAGGGGTATACCCGTGTGATTATGATGGTGTGATAATTAAATGAGTATGTGAGTGTAGTGTGTGTTTTGTGTGTGAGAGAGAAGATAACAATCCAGGTATTTCTTCTTCATCTCTCGCGTGATAATTCTCACGCCAAAAGAACACGCCGTGAAAACAAAATCGAGGGGGCGGTGTTACCTTGTGATGACGGTGTGATTGGGGTTGCCACATAGGAGCACGACGTGAATGAGGCTGGTATAACGGATGGCCTAAAACATTTATAATTATGGATAAAAACCCACTTAAAAGGTGGGTTTTATAATGTTATGAGAAATTCAATAATATTAAAGAAAATACTCACAATAATAACTATAATATCATAATATTCCGGGATAGATATTGCGAGTAAACTAGTAATTTTACCCTCCGTGTATTGCAGCGGTGTCGAAACGTAGCCTAATTCGAATCCCCGTGAACCACGGCATGAAGCGGATCTTAAACGGTTGAGACGGTTAAAAAAGAAACGTAATTAGGTATATATAAAAACATATGAGGTTATGACTACTCGTTTAACCCTGAAATAAGATGTAAAAAAACGAAAGAAAAAGTGTTGATACTAACGTACTTAAGTACATAAAAGTAACGTATGAATTTGAGGCCGATCGGTTTTGAAGATAGAACCATAAATATAAAAATATATTATACCTCTCACATTACGCCTAATAATTAAAAAAGAATAAGCAAAAGAAAAAAAGAAATAGAAAAAACAAAAAAAATTGTTTGTTAGCCATGGGTGAAAGTGTAAAGAAGGGAAAGACAAACCAATACACCAACAACTATCTTTGATTATATTATTTAAAGGTCTAAGATCTTTTTCTTAAAATAATATAAAATAAATATTTACAATACAACAAAGTAGTATAATTTTAAAAACATTCAAAAATTTTAGACCATAGAAAATTTTACTAGACCAGAGCAAAACTTCTAAGATGGTGTAGGTGAAGGTCAGACTATAAAAAGCCTTGCGCCTATTCACGGCATTAGCGGCTACAGAGTCCCCAGAATTTAACACCACCTTATAATTTTACTCTGTTCTTAACCCGTCTAAATTCTATTTTAAAATATTTTCAAATTCATACTTTTTATTTTTTTTTTTCATTTTTTTATTTTATTCTTTTTTTTAATTTTATTCTGTTCAAGTCATCCTGGCATTTCAACACTAAGAACTTAGCCTCTGAAAGAGGCAATCATAAGATAAAATAAATTAAAAAAAAAATTACCAGTATACTGGGGCTTGCACCAAGCTTCAAACTTCAAACCAACTTCTGATATTATTATAGAAGAGATATTACAAGAGTGAGAGAGAGAGTTGGAGTGGTTCTCCGGGGTGTTTTTTACAAAATACAAGAGTCCCCTTATATAGATGAGGAAAACAGAAACAAACAAAACATAATGGCCTCATTTGGGGCCTACATGACTAAATTGTCAAAAAGAGAATAGTAAAAGCAATTATTTTGCTGGCAGCTGACAATTATGATTCCAGAGCGTATCATCTTGTCGGCTGAATTATTGTTTCCTTTTTTTCTTCACGTGAATGTGGGCCTATTGTTTCTTGGATTTTTTCTTTCCGAAAGATGCTTCCTCTTGAAAATCTTTTTTTTATTCTATCAGAACATTATTGATGTAATCTTCATCAATTGGATCATCATTGATCGATTGAGCTTCTTCTTCATCATCTTCGGCCTGTGATGAGGTGGACATTGTGGAAGGAGATGCTCCTTCTTTTCTGAAATTCTTCAGCATGTCCTTCTTTATTTCGGACAAATAGAAATCCATAATTTATTTATTGTTTATTTCATCAGTACCTTTAAGTGTCTGAATCTTTCTAATAATATGCTTAAATGGACTGGGAGCCTCTTTATGAGGAAGGCTATTTATTCGGGTTTTATAGTCTTCAATAGTTTTCTCTATTAGAGTTATAGTATCATGGCTTTCTATTACACCATCAATGTTGTTAAGAGTTATTTTCTTCCAGAATTTTGTATGGAAGATTCTCTGTATGCAAAGAATGTTTTGGTTGTCATAGGCAACCTCTGGCGTCCATTTCCAGATCCATGGAATACTGAATTGAACATAAAAGTGAAGAGCAGGAAGATTAGTTATGAAATTCTCTTCTTGCTGGGCCTCTATAAGGGCTGGAGAGACCTCTGCCCATTGCTTATAAAGCTTCTTGAATAGATCCGGTAATATATTAACTGAAGGACCAAAGGTTAACCACCAATTATAGAACCAGACTGGAATTTCCTGTCTGTAGGTATGAGAACAAATTTTAATAAACCACGAGTGCTTATGCTTCGGGTTTTCATACAAAAATGCTTTATAAAAGGCATTCTTATAATCCCAATAGTTATAACGGATTGAGGTTTTAGTTTTGGGGTGTATTAACTCCCTTTCTTTAAGTGGGGAAGTTCCCCAGGTTTCAACAGATATAATCTGTTTGATAATGATCTTACTGAAGTTATAAACATCAGGTTGACCAGCATGATAATGCTCTATCTCACAGGATTCATTTATAAGAATCTGTTCATAAAAGAATCTAGGCTTATAAGCCTCAACAGGATAGAATCCTGTATCCATATATCTGTGTATTAACAGCCATGTATTATCTTTCCATTTTTCGTCTTTCTTTTCCAAAAGAAGTATGACTTCTTTTTCTGGAGTTTTTTCCCAGTTAGAAATATCATCCTCTGCTTCATTTGAAACAGTTCTAGCATATGATGCTGATGATGATGAGCCTTTATTAGACCCTTCCTGTAAGGCTTTATAAGCCAGGAATTCCTTATAAAGGATGTCTTCAGATTTTGAAGAACTTGATGAGGATGCAATATTTTCGGCTATGAGCCTTTGTCCTCCCATCTGGGCTATAACTCTTGGATAACCTCTTCCTCTATATGATGAGGATGATCTTCCTCTTCCCCTGCCTCTTCCTGGATCATGGGGAATCATGGCTGAAAAATAATAAATGTTATCCACAAGATAATATAATTTCTGTCTGCTTTAAAGAACAAATTTTTTCTTTAAAGTAAGCAATTCTTTTTTCTGTGTTATGAACAATTATCCATTTAATAGGGCTAGAGAATGGGTAATTTCGTTGAATCCTATCCAGGAATTCTTCTTCTCGAATAATTTGTCGAGTCCGTACTTCAATTTCTTCTTGAATTTCAAGAAGGACTTTTCTTAATGGTCCACTTGCATGGGTCATAAATAAAATATTTATCCATATGAGATTATTTTCTTTTTTTGTTTTAATAAACAAATCTGAAATCTACAATAAGAGAGATGGATGTGAAAATTTTCAGTCATTCTTCTCTTTGCTTGAGGATTGAGAAAATCGTTTCGCATTATACCCTCCATAGCTATTTCATAATTATTGATTCGAAGGGTGTATTCTTCTATCATCTCCTGGATCTCTAGGAGAGTTCTTCTAATTGGACCTTTAGAATGAGCCATTAGTTCAGATATTCTCTGGTAAGAAAATCAGAGAGACTATTATCACTACCCTTTTTATAAATTATTTCAAAATCAAAGGGGACTAAATGGGATTGCCATCTTGCAAACATTTGTTTTGAAACATCATGTTTGAAGTCTTTAGTGAACATAAATTTCGCTGCTTGGCAATCAGTTTTTATAATGAATTTTTTATTATATAAATCATCTTGAAATTTTAAAACATATTTTACTATTGCAAGAATTTCTTTTGCAATAGTGACATAATTTTTTTAACTATTATTCCATTTTCCTGAATGGAACCTAACCAAACTTTCTTGTTTGTTTATTGGTGAGATTTGTTTTAGAATTCCACCATAGCCTATGTCAGAGGCATCTGTCTCTATAACTTTTTCCCAATCTGGGTTGGCTATCATTAAGCAAGGAAGATTTTGAACCTTTTGCTTAATCTTTCTAACAGTCTTAGTATGATTTGCTGACCATGGCTTAGGATTCTTTTTTAATCTATCATATAAGATAGCTGTATCTTCTGCCAAATTCTTATAATAGGGAAGAATATAATTTAAACTTCCTAAAAATCTTTGGAGTTGGGTTTTATCATAAATTTCATCAGGGAATTTTGACCCAAACTCAATACTCCTGTTGATTGGAATAATATTTCCCGTTTCAATATTATGACCTAAGAATCTTATCATATCTTAGTTTGAAATAATATCATTTTAGGCCTAGAAATTACTAAATCATTCTTTATAATTATATTCTTGAATATATCAAGATGCTTAAAATGAGTTTCTATATCTTTGGAAAAAATAAGAATATCGTCTATATAGACTATTATAAAATTGATATATGGAATGAATATATCATTCATAATATTTTGAAATTCTGAAGGCGCATTTTTTAAGCCAAAAGGCATTACGTTCCATTCGTAATGGCCAGTAGGTACTGTAAAAGCTGTTTTATACCTATCTTTTTCTTCTATCTGGATTTGCCAATATCCAGACTTTAGATCAAATTTTGAAAATATTATGGCATTATATAATTTATCTAATAGATCTTTTTTATTGGGTATAGGGTACCTAATCCATTTCAAATTTTTGTTTAGAGGTTTGTAGTTTATGACTAATCTAGGAATACCTCTTTCTTTTTCCGAATGTTTATTAACATAAAAAGCTGTACAAGACCATGGAGACTTGGATCTTCTAATTAAATTTTTATCCAGGAGAGATTTTATCTCTTGTTTACACAATTCCATATATTCGGAATTCATTTGACAAGGTCTAGCCTTAGTAGTAATTTTACTATCATCAAAATCTTTTTCATAGGGTAAAGAAACAATATGTTTCTTTCTTTCCCAAAAAGCATTTGGATATTCATTACAAATCTGGAGAGTAAATTGATTTTCAATCAATTTGATTTTCTCCTGTAATTTTTCATTATTTATTTTGTCTTTTATATTTAAAGAAAATATTTCTTTTTGTAGAAAATCAATTTGATTTACTTTAGCTTGTAAAAGAGACTCTTTAGTAAAAGTCTTTGAAAAAGGATTTTTAATGAATGGGAAATATATTTCTTTATCTTGAAAAATTCCAGTTATTCCTTCATTATTAATTTTTGTCAAAGGAAATATTTTACTTAAAAAAGGAATACCAAGTATCACTTGACTCGTGAGATTTTTTACTAGAATAAAACTAGTAGGAATACAGGCTTCATTATTACAAATATAAGCCTGAGGTATTTTATAATCAATTTTTAATATGTCTCCTCCCGCGGAACTTAAGTTTCGGGAAGTTTTATGAAAGTATTTAGTCGGAATGATTCCTTCCTGGATACAATTTAAATCAGCACCACTATCAACTAGTGTTTTAATAGTTATAAAAAAACTGTCTTCTATTAGAAGTTTTATTTCAATATTCCATTTTTGAATGGATATACTTTCTATAATACTTTCTAAAAATCCTTCCTGAGTATGAAGAGGGTTTTTTTCTGAATTTAAAATCTGAGGGATTTTTTCCTCTTCATTTTTCAAAATTCTAGGAATCTCTAGTTTAAAAATTCTTTCTTCAAGGTTTTTATTATCCCTTTAAAGAATTTTTATATCCGTTTTAAGATTATCAATTTCAATTTTCAAATCCTGTATATTAACAGGTCTAGAAATCTGATTTCTTTGAGCTAATTGCCTCTTTAGCTCTATAAGTGAAAAATGTTTCAAATCCTGAGGAAGATTATTTGAGGAAGAGCTTTCCTCATTTTGTTGATTTAAATATTCAGAAATCAATTTTTCTCTTACTTGAGGATCAGATATAACTTTTAAGAGATCTAAAATTTCATTACTTATGACATTTATTTTCATATTTTGAAATTGAGAAATAATTTGGTAAAGTCCTTCTTCTGTTATTTCAGAAGGGTTTTTACAGCAATCTTTTTTACAGTCTGCTCTACAATGGTCTTCCTCTGATTCAGAGGAATCAAAACTCTCATAGTTTAAAACATTTAAGTTTTCTTCTTCTGAGAAGTCATACTCAGAATCAGTTTCTTCAAAACTGTTGTCAAGCAAGATTTCATTAATCTTGTCTTTGAGATCTCTGTCCTCAATCTTGTTTAGTTTCTTTCGAACCCAACAAGTTTTTGTCTTGTGGCCTAATTTTCCACATTTTCTACATTTTATAATTTTTTTAAATTCATTAGAAAATTCTTTTTTCTCCTTATATTTTTTCTTTTTATAAGGTTTTTCTATTTTTCTAGATTTCTTTCTTTTATGATATTTTTTAGGGGAAGAATCTCTTTTTTTATTCCCTACTGTCTTATCAGACTTATTTCCTATGCCAAATTGAACACAGAAATCTCCTAATTGTTTTCTTTCATTTAAAGAATGTTTTTTAATCTGTTGATTAAGTTTAATTTCATTACAGAGGCTTATGCCTTCTTGAACACATGTTCCTATAAGTTTACCATAGGTATAACTGTCATAATTTATGACTCTATCTATTCTTAATTTGCCTCTAATTCTTTCTGCAAATAAGTATGGAAGTCCATCAATAAATTTGGATTTCCAATGAGAACTATTGGCCTCTGGGAGTTCCATGACTCTACATAAAAAGGTATCTTTATACCATCTAAAAGATGTTAGGGTTCTACATCTTAAATTCTGGAGAAGAGTTCTGATATTTTCAGAATCTTCAGACCACCTTCCAGTAAAATGTTCTATAATATTAACTATTAGGGTACTAGCACCTTCTTCTTGTTTGATGCTATTAAGGATTTTATCTTTATCTGGTTGGGATAAATAATTGTCCCACCATCCTTTTAGCTGACCAGTAAAACCTGATATTATCATTCCAGCTATGGTTTTTATAGAGTTGTTATTATTCTTACAAATTGTGCTATACATAAGCATCCTATGGACCGTGTTATAAATCTGTCCTTCAGACTGACCATCTATGTTCCATTCATAGATCATTTTCCCACTATAGGAGTTATTAACTATGTACTCCTGTTCTTCTATAAGAACATCCTGAGGGGTTGGTCTAGGGTAATAGTATTTTCTCTGAGTAGGCTTATCAGCCCATTTGGAAAGTTTTGAGATTTGATCTCTTATTTCCTCATGATAATTCTCTTCAGAGAATTCAGTCAGGGTGCTAATCTTTAGACCCTTTAAAGCATCCATTGTCTCATTCAAGGTTGCTACTAGACTATCTTTTGATTTTAATTTAAAATCAGTAACTTCCGGGGGAAGTTGTATACTAGGAGTAGCTAATTTCTCAATTTTTTCATTTCTTGTAGAAATATTCTTTTCTCTAGAATAAGATAATATTCTATCTATTTTATTAGATAGGTCTTGAAATTGTTCTCCTAGTATTATCAAATATAAGTTTGTATAATTATTTTGTTTTATCAAATCATTTATATGAGAAATTGTAGTAGGTAAAGTATTGTCCTTTAGTAATTATTGAAAAGTTTGATAATACCTTACTTCCCTATCTTTTTCAATTTTAAAAGATTGAGTAGGAGGAAAAACCTTAGAGACTATTTTTTCTCCTTGAGTAATATAATCTCTTTGAATTACAGAAATTATACTTTCTGTATATCTTTCTATAAACCAAGGGACAAAAGGAATAATTTCATTTTTTATAATTAATTCCTTATAATAATTTTCTCTAAAGAATTTTAAATCATTTTCTTTGAAATTATTGAAAAACCAATTTCTAAATAATTCCCATTTGGGTAATTCAAATTCTTTGTTGATCTCCTTTCTAACCAGAGATCCTGGTTTAAAATCAATTTTTTGTTTAAAATCCATTAAACAAATTCTATTTCTGATTCGGTTAATTCCGGATCTATATGGACTCCCTGGTCTTCTGTAACTATATTATCAGGATTTATTCTTAATCGATTAAATGTCTCTACTGCAGGAAAAGTTTCCCTGACTCTCGAGGTTGAAGCTCTAGAAGGGCTTTTAACAGTATATCCCAAAGGAGATATATGTTGACGAGAATATAAAGACCTAGAGGATATGGATCTAGGTATTGAAGAAGTGTTTCTAATTTGTTCAAACTGGATTTGGACAGTTCTTTCTTCTGATTGTGTAATTTCTAGTGGATTATTATCTATACATTGTCTAGATGTGGTAGCCTTATCAAGGACCCAATTTTCTGGAAAGTTAATTTCTTCCCATTTTATTTTTCTCCTGGTAGTTATATTAGACTTACCAAAATTAGTTTCTATAACTATCGTTTCATTTAATGGTTTATCAACCATCCTACACATTGGATTTAAAGTGTATAAAGGTTTATAGTAAATCCTATAACAAATACAGATTACTTCGGAACCTGGAGCATAGTTATAACCATGGGTTTTAACATTTAAAGTTAAAGCGTCTGATATATTTACGTCAGATAAAGATAATTGTAAGTTTGGATAAACATTAAAGTAGACTGGTCCATGAGCCAGGCTAGTCTGGACAATCCCTATTAGAGATTGTTTCCAGTCAAGGTTTCTAGCATCTCTTAGAGCTGCTACAAAATTTTCTGGAAGACCTTCTAAGGTCAATGGTTTAAATGCAATTTGTACCAAACTAATATGGAGAAATTTATAATCCTTTTTATATTTATTCAGATCTTTATTTAATAATAATTTAATTATCATATCTTCTTTGTTTAAAGAAAATATTTCTTCAGTTGTTTTTACAACTTGTTTTAATCCCAGTTTTTCAAAAGTTCCTAATTTATAAATTAGCTTATGTTCCATCTTTGGAATAGTCCATTTATTTAATAAATCAAGGTTATGAGGAATTTCATATTCCTCTTCAATACTGTTTTTAACAGTATCGTTACTCTTCAAAATATTCATCATAGATGTATAAGTGAGTGTTGAACTGCACAGTCAAACTTGAACATGTTTTTATTTTAAGAGCATATGGCTCTGATACCATTTAAAACATTTAAAAGATCTTTTTCTTAAAATAATATAAAATAAATATTTACAATACAACAAAGTAGTATAATTTTAAAAACATTTAAAAATTTTAGACCATAGGAAATTTTACTAGACCAGAGCAAAACTTCTAAGATGGTGTAGGTGAAGGTCAGACTATAAAAAGCCTTGCGCCTATTCACGGCATTAGCGGCTACAGAGTCCCCAGAATTTAACACCACCTTATAATTTTACTCTGTTCTTAACCCGTCTAAATTCTATTTTAAAATATTTTCATATATATATTCAAAATGTGGGTGGTGGTAACTTGATTGGTCACCGACCATGCCAATTAAGGTTTAGTAAATAAGGAGAAGTTATTTTATGGCTTTACTTATCTTCTACAATAATACATAGAAATGTGTTGTTTCAAGTAAGCAACTAAAAGCTCAAATGAAAGAGATGATATTGGCGGATAGAAAAAAAAAATTATGTGTTATATATGTATGTTACATGTTTAAGAGGGTCGTGGCTAAGTGATGTGTCCTACAACCAAAAGGTTGGGGATTCAAATATTACAGGGTGCAGTTTTTGGTGTAATTATTCTGAAAAATTCATAAAAAATGAATCTTACATTCGAGTGACATCATATATTTTCAAACAATAAGATATAAACAAATTTTATAACAATGTAAGTATAAAATAAAAATGAAGAGATTTAGAGAGAAAATACTACAGAAGGTGGTAGAAATGAAACTAAATGTTTTCAACGTGTTAGACCAATGTGTAGAAGTTCATTTTAAAAGAGATGGTGTGTAGGTGAATGCATTATATAACACAACTATCTATCAATTATCTCTTACTTTCAAACTTCAATCTTTTACTACATTAATGGATCAAACAACAACACCCCTAATCCTTTCCGTCTTTGATTCACAACCATATTGCCAACAATTTGATAATTCTTTTCTCATTGCTCGCAATTGTCATTTCCCGGGTGGAACCAAGCTTCACCTTTGTCTCCAACGCCACAATACTATCCCCCAAAGTCAACCTGATTCCCAACCCAAAACCGAATTCGAGACCCAACCAGAATCCATCCCCAAATCCAACAGGACCATCGCAATCGATTAAGAGCTCTAATATAGCCGCCACTATTACCACTCATACTGGTCCGGCTAACGCTTAACCTTAGAGTATGATCGAGGAAGCGGATTTTGGCACATGCTTGGATTGACATTTCGAAGAAGAGGTACTAACGAAACCATTATTTTGAAGGCGGCTAATGACAAATACCAATTGGAAAATAAAGCACGTCGTTTGCTCATATCGCGGCTTGGGATGTTCTAAGAAATTATTTGAAATTGGCGACGTTGCCCAAAATGATTCACGAAAAAAGTGCTTCGACATGGACCAAGACATTTGAGTCCAAAAATTATACATCAAGTGCTTTGGATGCACGTTATCACATTGACGTCAATGAGGAGGTTGTCGAGCTAGAGCCGCAAAACCACATCACCCGTAAAAGGAAATAAGCAACATCGTCAACTTTACCAGAAGAAAATATAAACAAATTAATATATAAGTTGAACAAATTTAACGTCACTTATGAAAAGATACAAAAAGAAAAAATCTGATTGAGGGAAAAGACACTCCAAGATGTAAGCGAGAGAGAATGTTTAAAAATCTTGACGGCTAACACCAATCATCTTACCAAAGCGGCTATTCGAGCGGTCGAAATGTTGAAGAAAAAATTGCCCAAAAAATATGGTTTTATTAATGTTTTTTTATTACTATATAATGTGTTTTATTATCGATGAAAAGTTTTAATTAATCTAATCTTCATATTTTACATTTATTTAGTGAGTAATTATTTTAAAATTAATAAATATTATTTATATTAAAAAATTTAAAAAAAAGGATTGAGAGATGAAAGATATGTATAAGATCATGGCCAATTCGGTGCATTTACCGCGCATTTGGCTGAGTTGGAATCATCACTTCCGAGTATTGCAAGTGTTGCAATGGATAGGAGCGAATTTAGAGGGAGTACACGTCTGGAAGGGCGCTCAAATACGGGTGTTGTGAGAGGGAATGAGGATAGAGAAGAGGTTGCATTTGTCAAAGGAAAAGGGAGAATAGTGTTGCGCTTGTGGGCAGGCCGATGTGCAACGCGCGGGGGCGCATTTACCCCTTTCACATTGGTGATGGTCTAGGGGGGGGCATCTTTATCTCTAAGCTCACTCTTCTCTAAATTAGCGTCACATCATATTTGCTATCTCTCCTCTACATCAGCGTCACGTTACTATCCCTAAACTCATGGTATCCATAAACCATTTTCAAAGAACTTAACTAATTTAAATAAAAACTAATAAAAACATTAATTTAATATAAAATAAATAAAAGTTAGTAAGAAAATATAAGAGTAAACCTTTAGGTATTTACCAAATTTTAGTTTGCTTCCTTTAACTAAGAAAATTACATAATATGTCATTTACGTTTAAAAAAGCTTGCACGTCTCATCCTTTGGATTAACGGACGTTAAGTTTTTCCATTAAGTTAGGTCATGTACAAGTCACATGAGGGTATTTTGGTCTTTTTACCCTAAAAGGACTATTTCTGTAATTTACTTAAAATAGTAATAATAATATAATAAAAGCATTATTATAATAATAACAATAATAAATAATTAAAATAATAATAATATAACAATAATAATATTCATATAATATAATAATAACAATAATAAAAATAAAAATAATATAATATATTAATTAGTATCATAATCTTTGTGGTATGACTTCGATGAGTAGACTCGGATCAGGGTGGTTTCTGGACGCTACCAAGGGTGGCCGGTCGATGTTCTCGTCGCTTCAGTAACACCCCGCTCATCCCCCGCTACGACTTCATCTCCTAACATAGTTTGAAAAATATGTTGAAAGATGAAAGAAGGTGATTATTTGACGCTAAAGTGATATAATAAATATATATATATATAGATATATATATTATATTTATATATATACACACATATATATATGCAAGATAAGTATAACAGATGGTCTAAAAGTGTTCTAAAGACATTGTAAGTAAGAGTTGATGCATTAAATGTATGAGGGCGTTGTGTGTCGTTGCGGGATGCAGGCGGTATGGTGATGTGGGATGGGGCACCGCTAAGAAACACCGCCCCACCCATGCTCTACCCTTGGCAGCCTGTGTCCACCCTCAACAGCCCTCGATCGCTGCCGGATCACAAGTGAGAGGTGTGTACCACCTTTTCTCTCACTATCTAGCTTTGGTTGTGTTGGAGTAGTATGCCCGAGTAACGACATTTAATAATACTGCTAACGAGATAAGATCCAAATGGTTACACTTTGGGCAACGATTACGATCATTGGATATATTAAGAGTTAATATAGTCCATTACACGAATATAATGAAAGGCGGGATAGTTATTTATGAAATAATTATCAGGACGAACGGATACGGTTGGATGCGATGATTATTTATGAAACAATCATTATTATTATTAATTGGATTAATAATAAGTAGGTGAAAATATGTTTGAAACATATTAATTAATTATGATATTTAATTGTGATTATAATTATATTGGATATAATTATATTTAATTAACTAATTGTTAGTTACTTAACAATTAAATAGATGACATCTTTAATTGTAATTAGTTAGTAATTACAGGGGATCTAATTGTAATTAAAACCCCTAAAAGCCTAACTTGGAGAATAAGTTAGAGACTTTAAAAGGGAATGAGATAGAGGCAGGAAATGCTAGAGACTTTTAGAGAAAATTAGTCAGGTTTTTACAAAAGTTGGAAAACCCTAATCTCTCCTCTCCTCCTCCCTCTGCGTCGCCGGCCTCCTAGCCGTAGTCGTCTCCCCTCCGGTCGGTCACCACCTGTCGGCGTTGCCGCCACCAATAGCCGAAACCGCCCTACGCCGCCATTCCGTCGCGTTGCTTGTTGACCAGGATTTGATGTTTCTGCCGATTTGTGGTAGGTATACCGTGTTACTGTCAGGTTTCAACTTTGCGGGTAGTTTTTGCAGTTGAATCTGAAAGAGTTCAGATTTTACGGGCGGTTCTTGGAGTTAGGATTTGAAGGAGTTCAAATCTGGGAGGATATTCGTGTGTACCAGTCACCAGACCTAGCCACTGGATCATTGTCTCAAGGTATTGAGCTTAGTCAGTCAGTCGGTTACGCGAAAGGTATAAATTTTAACCCCCTGTGGTTGTTTGTTTTCTTATTGGTTTGCATCTAGACCCCTGGCGGGCAGTCTAGGGTAATGGCCTGGACTGGTTGGTGCATACTTTCCACTACGTTTATTTATTTATTCTGATAAAAAAATTTGAAACCGAACGCATGAAACCCCAACATGTTGTTCACTACTGTCGCTAGCCACCGCCTCGCACTACCACTATGGTTTTATCACCTTATTTATCGATCAACTAACACCACATCCGCCACTTATGACCAATGGTTGGCACCACAAACACCACCTGGAACCACCTCATACCACCGCTAGTAGCCACCACCTCTGCTCTCTCTCTCTCTCTCGATTTCTAGGTGAAGCCGATTAAATGAGGGAAGATGGGAGAATGATCGATAAATAATGATTAGTATGGAGAGTTTGTTGTAAACCAATTCAAGGTCGTTTAAAATTTGAATTTGAATTATCCCACAAGTCTCACTTATCAACACACCATACTTAATTAGTTAAACACCCCCCCCCACATATTTATACACACATTTTCAACCACACACTTGCAAACGTTTAATTAATTAAATTAATTAAAAAGATAACGACCCCTAAAATCGGGTGTTTTGGGTAAAAATTATAATGACTAATTTTGTAACCAAACTTAGTAAGTGATGTAGCGTGCTTGATCAAATGCAAAGTTATGAACGAAAAAGTAAAGCTTGACACGATGATGTACGAGAAAAGCCTTTAATCCTTGAGTATCTCCGGCATAAAACCTCGGAAAGGGACTGAAAGTCACTTGCCTCCTAGTCTTGTATAAATCGATGAAAAAAGTACAAGTATGAGCAGAGATTGATCGAATTCTAAGTGTTACAGAGCTGATTGCGAGTATTGAGTATTGCTAAGTGAATTGTGTGTGTTTCCTAATCGACATTACTGCTGAATATATACAAAGATAAACATAACTAACTGTAACATCCCAAATTTTAAGAGGATAAAGTCTGAGGGCCAAAGTGCAAATAACCCAAAGTTAAAGGATTAAAAACAAAAAAGAATTTAGGAATTCAGGCGGTAGCGGACCGCTACCAAGCCTTTGGCGGTCCACTACGTAGTGAGGAAGGCAATGATTAGAGAATGACACGTAGGGGACGCGTGTTTTGCTGACTCAGCCCTATGGCTGACCGCTACAAGGTCCGTAACGTTCCGCCATGCCGCAATATGGGTAGCAGACCGCTACCCAAGCCGCTAACGGTCCGCTACTTGGGCAACACGCAGGACAGCCGGCTAGTAGGCGGTAGCGGACCGCTACTGCCCAGCACTACGGGTGGCAGTTTCACCCTATAAATAGTTGCCATTGGTGTTCAAATTGAGAAACAACAACACCAAAACCACCACCACTTTCACACACACGCATACCGAGGAGATCGGAATGACGGTTACGAGCACTGTGGTTACGAGTGCGGTACGCTACGAGTGCGGTTCGAGTTCAGAGAAACGTTTAGATGAGGAACGAACTTAGGAACTACCAAGAATAATGTAAGTACACTGGACACGTACCGTAGAAAACGAGTATGTGAATTATGTGATTATGTGCTACGTGTTATCTATGTGGAACTAAGGTACAGGGAAATAAAGAAAGGTAATGAAGGATTAGTCTAAATGTAATCCCAAGAAATTCCGGTCTTTATTTTTAACTTTTTCGGCCATTGTAATTTCATTATTATATGATTTACAAAGTTATCATATTTATCCATTTCAATTCATAAGTATACCTACATACCTACTTTGGGTGTAATTGTTTAATTTTAAAAATAACAAATATTTATATAAGGAGTTATGTAAATAATTGTTAATATGCAATGAAATAAATATATATATATATATGTATATATATATATATATTTATTTATATGTTAAATTATTTTTCTAAGCCTACATATATATAAATACAAACTTATAATAATTAAGTTATAAATTCTATAAAAGAAATTAGGGTTTATAAAACTTATATTATATAAATTACAAATGATTTTATATAAATAAAACCATTTTATTTTGCAAAAATTATATTTGTAACATTAAAAAATAATATTGGTTTTATAAAAAAATTCATAGATTTGATAATGTTATGTTTGTAAAAATCCAGGGTTGATAGTGTAATTTCTGAAACTTTAAATCCAACTAAAACCCTAATTACGCATAAAATGATATGACCCTGAAACTACAGGGGCTTGTTTTGCCAAACCGGGATTCTTCCTTTCCCCATTCCAGTCTAGGGTTCGAAACCCGCAGGCAACCGGTTCTGAGGCCACATTTGCGAATTCGATCTTTAACCCACACTCGTGCAAAACCATAACCGGCAAAACGTTGAGGGCAACTAATCGATCCATTCCTCGAAGTTAATTGAGCGCTCATGAGCTAATCAAGAACAAACTCGTAACCGAAACCCATTGAAAACTCATTTAATCGATCGAGCACTTCCCGTCCAAATTGGCTATAAATAGGCACACCATATCATTAGCGACACTCATTACCAGCTTCCTATACCCTCAATTTCATCAGATTCCACCTCTGTAAACCCCTTATTAGCCGACGAACCCGACACTGTTTCGCTTTGCCGTTCTCCTTCCCTACATACCTATTTCAGGTAAATTTGGTGTCAATAGACTCATCTTGTTACAGAGATCAAAAGCCCCATGAAATGGGTCGATCAGGCAGATTGAGGGGCTAGGGTTACGGGTGGATTTTGGGGAGAAGATGACTTGGGCTTGTTTGTTAAAATTAAATTGCGTCAGCCTAAGACCAAGACATAAGCCCTGGTCTGATGGTTAATGCGCGCGCGTGTGTGTGGCCGGTTCTGGCGCGGGTTCGAGCCCAGCTAGGACTTGTTTTTTTTTTGGAAATTAATTCTTTTAATCCTTTTAATGCATTATTTAAATGTTTAAAAATCCAAATCAAATTTTTATAAATTATATGAATATATTCTGTAAATCTTATAAAAACAGAAAATATAAAGTAATGTTTATTTATTTTATTTCATTTAAAAACATATTATAACACATTGTAAATTCCTAAATAAATAATGTAAATGACTTGTTTTAACAAATTAATTATGTCATTTTATTTACAAATTAATAATATTTATTAAATAAATTATAATTAAATGTTTAAGCATTATTAAACTCTTTTAAAACTATAAATAATTATTATGGCAAAAATAATTATTTGTAAATTTATAAAAATACTTAAATAATTATTTTATACAAAGTTCAATTAATTTCATTTAAAGCCTAACTATTTATTAACTCTTTATTGTTTCATTTAAAAAGAGATTAATCTAGTAGTTTAATTAATTATTTTATTTACATAAAATAAAATTATTTAAAACATTTTTCATCCCATGACTTATTTATTAATAATTATATAAATAAATCCAAAGGTATTACTTAAACTATTTCATTCCATAACTTTATTAATTATCTTTAGAATAATTATATAAATAAATTACTATTTAATTAATTAAAAGTCTTAATAAATTCTAATTACTTTCATGAACTACTTTTATTAATATTTCAATAATAGTCACAAACTTCTATTTTTCCTACAAATTATATATACAAGTTCATCTTCAAACCCAAACCCTATAAAACCCTAAAATCCCAAAATTTCCTTAATTCCATTTAGATGTGCATTAAGTTTAGAGTACCATTACACATGTAGGTTTATTGTGAGAAATACTCACGAGGCCTATCAATCTTTATCAATTCATATCATTTCTAGCTTCAATACAAGTAAGTTTCATAGCCCCCTTTTACTTTACTATTGTTTACAAATACTCGGGGTGGAACATGTTTACGTTACAATACATACACAAATTCAATACATTTGTTCTTATGCAAATGTCTATGTGCTTCATGTCTTAAACTACTTGGCGACCATACGTGTGTTCATGTTTAGTACAATCATTAACTTGCGAGGCAGGCCTAAGGTAGTACCTAACATGATCATTTATACGGGAATCTGATTCATTACTTAACACGAACCTTGGCGGGTTAGTGTATACATCTTACTACATTTTCATAACACAATCAGATGGATTGTGTACACATTTTTTCTATTTACACGGTTTGATTGTACGATTTAGAACCTTGTATGTTTTCACATTTATGCCTTAGATTAATGTTTGAACATATTGGATTGTAAACCCTTTTCAACTTTTGTTTGGTGTCAAAATCTATGTTACTCACCAACTACTTGTAGTTGACATTTACTTACATGTTTTAGGTGCACCTGTTTGAGGACTATGTTGAACACTTAGGACTTTGGACCTAGCAATAATGAAGTTAATTTATGTTTACGTTATGAACACTTTGTTTTCTATTTCTTTTGTAACGGATGCTTTTATTTTTGATGAATAAATATTATCACTTATTTAATAGATGATCATGTGCTTTTGAACAACCGCGTCAGCCCCTGCGTATAATCCGTCGCCAGCCGGGGTGTGACACTAAACACTAAACGGGAATAATGGAGTTGCCACGACATATCCAAGGGGTGGTGGATACGCCGCTGGTACTTCCTACAACATATGACAAATATGAATGTGGGATAAAGTTGAACACGTGAATACATGCATACGTGAATACATGATGCATGATGAATATGAATACGTGAAGGCTTGATGATACGTGCAAGTATGAATAAGTATGATGGAACGAGTCTAAGCCCAAAAATGGAATAACGGAGTACTCATGAAGTACTAAATGGGTGGTGGATACGCCGCTGGTACTTCCTATATATAAAATCTCTTAGTACATCGTGGAGAAAACGTTACGAAGTTTTAAGGCAAGGACTAGTTGAGAAATAAATTAAGCATATACGTGAAATGAAAATAAATGTTTGATATATTTGGGAGGCTATGAGTCTAAGATACTCAATGTCCCAAATGAAAAGAGATACCCATCCTGTAAGGTGGATCTCACTAATAAAGAAGAGAACAAAAGAATAAAGCCTACGAGGCTAAGAAATGAATAAGCCTTCGTGGTAAATGAGTCTTCGTGACAAATGCAAGGGGTCTATACTGACGAGTATAAGGACCTTGCCAATACTATGACCGGAGGTACGTCCGAAGATGGTTATGAGGGGGTTAGTACACCCATGAATGATATGAATACTCTGACTGGAGGTACGTCCTAAGATGGTCAGGAGGGGGTTAGTACACCCATAAAATATACGAATGACGTGACCGAAGGTACGTCCTGAGATGGTCATGGGGGCATCGAGAGACTGAGAAACTTGAACATTAATAAGAACCTAAAGGGTTCATAATGAAATTAAAAGATGCAGTGTACTTACTTAGCGAAAGCTAATTCAAAAACGTTTTCCAAACACTGCAGGAAAGAAGCACGTGGAATAGAGCTTTCTTGTGGATGAGGCCGGATGGAATGAAGAATCCCTAGATTATGTAATAAGATATTGTACATGTAAAAAAATATTTATAAATGAAAAATATACCTTGGTCATTTAATGACAAGATTTTGCAAAACTGGGACCATTTTCCTCAATTAAACACTAATAAAATAATAAAGAAAAAGTAGGATGTTTCAGGTTGGTATCATGTCACACCCTGAAATTCCACGGCGGATTACCCGCGGGTTGTGACTGTCAAGGATTATCAGTCCCGGTCATTTCGAACGACCTCTAAAGGGTTTTTGAAAAGACATTCCGTTTGAACATCATACAAAAGTAAATAAGTAATACAGAGTTTGAAAACGCGGAATGTAAAGTGCGGAAGCAAAAGTAAAGTAACAAAATACAGAAGCATAACAAATTAGGTTCCCATAAACCTAGCTTCTAAATGAAAACATGGAAGGTAACTCCAAATATGCAAACCTAGTCCATGTGTGAATGCTTAGCGACCTGAGATAAACATGCTTAAAAGTGTCAACACAGGGTTGGTGTGGTGAGTTCACAGGTTTAAGTAACAGAAACAGTAAAGAAAACAGTGTAACAGTACGTATTTCTACTCATGATTCGATTGTTGATCAGACAATATGCGGTAATACACCGAAACCGAAGCTAACGAAAAGGATGCTGAAACTTGCATTTTGTCTCTTACGTACGCAGCACGCATTGGATTAGGTCAATGATGCACCCATTAGACCTCCAGTCTAAGTTAGCGTGACTAACCCGGTGGGGGTTGTTAAACCCAATAGTACTATTCGTGATTACCTCGCTTGGGAAATAATTAACGGTTCGATTATGAGAGGACTTTACGTGCGGGAAATGCACCCACTTATATATTAACGTGAAATCAAAGTAACGTCATAAAAATATGAAAGTAAGTTTGAGCATGTATCTCCCCTAGTGGAAAATAAGTAAAATGGGGCCGTGAAAACTCACCTGGGAATGAGGTGAATGAAGTATGATAGCAACATGAGAAATCTAGCAACTCTGGATAACCGAGCCCTAGGAATAGTAAGGCTATAAGTCTATGAAAGTAAACATGGTTTATGTAACCACATTCATCCAAATGACTCAACGTTAAAAGGTTACATTGACGTTTTGAAAAAGTTTCACCAAAGTTGACAGAGATTTGACCAAGGTTTGACCAAAGTTGACCGAGGTTTGACCAAAGTTGACCGAGGTTTGACCAAGGTTTGACCAACTTTGACCAAGGTTTGACCAACTTTGACCAGGTTTGACTAATTTTGACCAATGTTGACTAATGTTGACTAATGTTGACCAATGTGACACGACGACACGTTAGTGACACATGGTGAAACATGTACAAGTAGCACATAAGTAACATATGAGTAAAACTTAAGTAACATATAAGTACTACCTAAGTAACACATACTAAGTAACTTAGTTGCATATATTCATAACATAGATGGTAAGCACATAGTCTTAAGTAGTTGCATAAGTTAGTAACATGTGACAAGTAATATTGCATTTGTACATCCTCATGGTATAATTCATACATGTTAACCAATCATCCACATAAGTTATGTCATTACATAAGTAACCTATTAACAATATTTCAATTCATTTGAACAAGAATCATAACATGTCCTTTCTATACCATAGTTCTTAACAAAGCATAAGCTTCCCTTTTTAGGAAATTAGGGTTTTAGTACACCTTAGGTGTCATAGATCAATTAAACAAGTTATACATGAAATTATACTAGTAACATATCATAAACATGATTCTTTGCATACACTTTCTATTTCAAGCAAAGGTGAAATTCCCAAACTAATAAAGTTTCCTTATTTAGCAAGGTCCTCCAAAACACGTCATAATACCATTTCAAATTACATATTCTTGCATAAGACATCTATTCATATAGTAATAAAGCTATTTAACCTATTTTAGACCTTTATAACATACACATACAAAATATGAACAATTAAAGTTTCCTTTTTAGGAAAGTGATCCAAACGACCTTCTACACATGTGTAACCTCTAATAACTCTTTCTAACACTTTTATAGTTGTTTTAGAACCATATTATCATGCTTTCATCCATTTAAACACCATAACTCAAGATATGCAAAATTAAAGTTTCCTTATATAGTAAGTCGACCATAGCATAGTGTAACACAACATTTCAACCAAAAAAATTATATTTTCTATTAATGCTACTAATATAAGCACCATTTAAACTCTTAAATATACCATACACTCATTTATACAAAATCTCAACTAATAAAGTTTCTATAAATAGAAACGAGCAAATAACAACCTAAATGAACATTTCAAACAATAAAAAGTGCAAATATGTGTCAACAACTCTTTATAATGGAAAACCTTTGATAAAGACATGGATTAAGACCCCTTTTTACATAGAAAATCGTTTGGATGGGTGGTTCCCTCATATGGCCAAAATATTTGAAGAAAACATGAATAAATGCTTACCAAATCCAAGTATGATGCTAGAATGGTTGAGTTGTTGCCTTGAATCACCTTGTTTCACCTTGGATTAGCTCTTAGCACACTTGGAATGGATGAAACAAGATTGAGAGAGGGTGGTGGTGGGAGAGAAGGTGGTGGTGGGAGAGAAGGTGGCGGCTGATTAAGGGAGGGGGGCTAGGGTTCTTGCAAAATGAGTTAGGGCAAAAGTGAGGTACTAAGGGGTTTAAGGGAGTTTTAGTGAAAAGGAGTTGGGCTTTTTGCATCTTTTAGGGCCTTTTAGCAAAAGAATGGGCTCCTAAATGGTTTAATTAAGGTAATAGCTGAGTTAGTTGGCCCACCATATAAATCCATCATTTTTATAAAATCTCAATTTAAAGTTGTTGGCCCATTTCGCGTATCCGCTTTAAAAGTGTAAAAATAAAAGTTGTTCTAAAAATTCCGGAAACATTCCTATAAGCATGAAATATTAAATCACAGTATTACATATAATTTTTGCATACCAAATATATGTCTAAATATTATTTCTAAAATTCACCAACGTTCGTGTGACAGGACGCGTGTGTAACCCAATAAACCGCCAGATTACCGATGCATGAAATGAAATGAAACGAATGGACTTGCTATATGAAATATGTACTTAATTACTCTATAATTAAGTATGATGCAAGTGTAATCATGTGAATTCAAGTAATAGTCGGGCATGGATATTAACCTAAATTTGCCCGGTGCACATACTCCCCCTGTTAAAAGGAATTTCGTCCTGAAATTCAGTTTGCGTCACTAGTAGACAGTGTGGTTTTGAATAAGTGAGAGTATTTACGCTTGAATTGATCCTCGCACTCCCCAGTGAACTCCGGTCTGTGTCTAGAATTCCAACGAACCTTAACTATGGGAATGCGGCTTTGTTTTAGATGTTTGACCTCACAGTCCATGATCTCAACTGGTTCCTCGATGAAATGAAGATGGTCGTCTATTTGAATCTCCTCCAATGGTATGACCAGTGTCTCATCTGATAAGCACTTCTTCAGATTCGACACGTGAAACACGTCATGAACGCCACTGAGGGTTTCCGGTAAGTTGAGTTTGTAAGCAACGGGACCAATCCTTTTCAGGATCTCGAAAGGTCCAATGTAACGAGGGTTCAGTTTCCCACGCTTGCCGAAATGTATCACTTCTTTCCATGGTGAGACTTTCAGTAGCACTTTGTCACCCACTTGAAATTCAAATGGTTTGCGTCTTATGTCAGCATAACTCTTTTGACGATCACGCGCGGCTTTGATACGTTCGCGTATCTGTACGATCTTCTCTGTAGTTTTATGAATAATTTCTGGACGTGTCAGTTGGCTATCTCCCACTTCTGTCCAGCAACTTGGCGATCTACACTTTCATCCATAAAGTGCTTCGAATGGTGCGGCTTTGATGCTAGTGTGGTAGAGGTTGTTATATGAAAATTCGACCAACGGTAGATGGGCATCCCAACTGTTTCCAAAGTCAACCACACAAGCTCTAAGCATGTCCTCCAGGGTCTGGATGGTCCTTTCACTCTGACAGTCTGTCTTGGGATGGTATGTAGTACTCATATCTAACCGAGTACCCAAGGCTTTCTTTAAGGATTGCCAGAATCAGGATGTAAATCGACTATCCCTATCTGAAATGATGGTGATTGGCACTCCATGTCTCACGGCTACTTCCTTTAAGTGAATTTTGGTTAGTTTCTCCATCTTGTCCGTTTCTTTAATGGGAAGGAAGTGTGC
Organism: Smallanthus sonchifolius; assembly: GCA_023525975.1. NCBI lineage: Eukaryota > Viridiplantae > Streptophyta > Magnoliopsida > Asterales > Asteraceae > Smallanthus > Smallanthus sonchifolius. The sequence goes on along the minus strand of CM042018.1, from coordinate 16,045,656 downwards.
AGATTTTGTTAGCCTGTCGACAATTACCCAGATTGTGTCACAACCGTTAGAGGCCCTAGGCAATTTCGTGATGAAGTCCATTGAAATTTGTTCCCACTTCCACTGTGGAATCTCTGGTTGTTGAAGTAACCCTGATGGTTACTGATACACCACTTTGACCTTAGCACAGGTCATGCATTTACTGACGTAGGTAGCAATTTAGGCTTTCATGTTAGCCCACCAATAGTGTTCCTTGAGGTCATGGTACATTTTGTCAGCACCAGGGTGAATCGAGTACCTGGACTTGTGTGCCTAGTCCATCACTAGATCCCTTAGATTCCTAAAGTTTGGTACCCAAATTTGATCCATGAAGTAACGAATGTCATCGGATTTGACCTCAAGTTGCTTGTCCATACCACGTGAGGACTCATAGCATAGGTTCACCTCCTTGATTGCTTCGAGTTGGGCGTCATGGAATTGTATGGGTAAATTCGTGTGGATGGTCAACTGTAACGCCCGTACTCATCGCGGCTTGGGTTGATCTTTCCTGCTCAAGGCATCAGCAACGACGTTTGCCTTCCTAAGATGGTAACAGATGGCGCAGTCGTAGTCGTTTAGTAATTCGACCCATCGACGCTGCCTCATGTTAAGCTCCTTCTAGTCGAAGATGTGTTGAAGGCTTTTGTGATTGGTGAAAATCGTACATTTTGTGCCATACAGGTAGTGTCTCCAGATCTTGAGTGCGAATACTTCCGCTCCTAACTCCAAGTCGTGGGTAGTGTAGTTTTTCTCGTGCACTTTTAGTTGTCGAGAAGCATAAGCAATGACCTTCTCCCTTTGCATTAACACGCACCCGAGTCCTTGGTGTGATGCATCGCAGTACACCACGAAATTGTCTGTTCCTTCTGGTAACGATAGGATCGGCGCACTGCAAAGTTTCTGTTTGAGTAATTGAAAAACGGTTTCTACCTTGTCGTTCCATTCATATTTCTTATCCTCATGTGTGAGAGTAGTGAGGGGTTGGGCTATCTTAGAGAAATTTTCAATGAATCGTCGCTAATAGCCCGCAAGACCAAAGAATTGTCGCACCTCAGTCGGAGTCTTAGGTGCCTCCCAATTCTTAATCGCCTCGATTTTGGATGGTTCAACATGTATGCCTTTCTCGTTGACCATGTGTCCAAGGAATTGTACTTCTCGAATCCAGTAGTCGTACTTCGAGAACTTGGTGTACAATTTCTCCTCCTTTAGTAACTCCATGATTAACTTCAGATGCTCGGCATGCTCCTCCTTACTCCGTGAGTGTATCAGGATATCGTCTATGAACACAATCACAAACTTGTCTAAGTAGGGTTTGCAAACTCGGTTAATGAGGTCCATGAATACTTCCGGTGCATTGGTTAACCCAAATGGTTTGACCATGAACTCGTAGTAACCGTAACAAGTTTGGAAAGCGGTCTTTAGAATGTCATCTTCCTGGATGCTTAGCTGATGGTATCCCGACCGCAGATCGATCTTCGAGTAATAGCTCGACCCTTGTAATTGATCGAACAGGTCATCGATCCTTGGTAGTGGATATCGGTTCTTGATCGTCACTTTGTTCAGTTCTCAGTAGACGATGCACATATGGAACGATCCATCTTTCTTCTTAACGAACAATACCGGTGCTCCCTAAGGAGAGAAACTTGTTCTGGTGAAACCTTTGTCTAACAGTTCTTGTAATTGGTTAGACAATTCCTGCATTTCCGATGGCGCCAGTCTGTAAGGTGACCTTGCTATCGGAGCAGCTCCTGGTGTGAGATCAATCCGGAACTCGACTTGCCGTTGCGGTGGAAGTCCGGGCAAATCGTCAGGAAATACTTCCGGGTAATCTTGGACGATCGATATATCTTCAATCTTCCTTTCTTCTGCTTTCTTTTCTATCACATGCGCTAGGATCTCATGGTAACCCTTTCGCAAGTACTTCCGGGCCTTCATGCAGGTAATGATCCTTATTTTTGTACCGCTCTTATCTCCTTGAATCGCTAGTGTTTCTCCGTTCGGAAGTGGAATGAGAACGATCTTCTCATGACATACAATCTCGGCTTGGTTCTGGGAGAACCAGTCCATTCCGACGACTATATCGAAACTTCTCAGTGTTACCGGTAATAGGTCTATAGTGAATAGGTGGTCGGCTGGTGTCAGAACACACCTTGGAATTATCTATTCTGCCTCAATCAATTCACTATCAGCTAGTTCTACCATGTATAGATAATCTAATTCAGCTAATGTAATACCAAGTAGTGAGCTAAACACCTTAAACACAAAGCTTTTATCGGCTCTTGTGTCAAATAGAATGGAAACTTAACGGTTGTTCACAAGAACATGCGGGTGACAAAGCTTGGAATCTATCGAGCTCCTCCAGCTCCTACAATGAATGCTATGCCACGTGCATTGTTATCAGCATGTCTTCTAGACTTTGGGCGATCCTTGCAGAAATGTCCGAGTCAACCATGCTCGAAGCATCCATGGTTTTCTCCTGTGTTCGTGGTTTGATCAACAATCCTGCAACTGTGGTGGCATGGACGAAACGCTTGTATTTCTGGCACTTGGAGTCTTCACGTGAACTCGTGTGGTGAAAACCTCACTTGTTACATGTCGGCTAGTTTGCAGTGTATCCACCTCTAATTTCCTTATCTGGTTGGCGTGCGGCAAAGGCCTTAACTGTTTTTTTTTCTACTCGGGGCTGGGGGTGTAAGGGTTTTATCAGGAGTGTCGTCTCATTTCCTTTGGTTATCAAATGACTTCACAAGAGATCCATTTTTTAATAGTACGCCTTGTCGAACTGCTTGGCCTGTCAGATTGAGCGCAAGTCTCGCTACGTTTCAGGTGGTGATAGGTTCAGCAGATGTCACTATACTTTGGATCTGAGGCGTTAAACTCCAAATGTACCTTTCGATTCTCTTGGATTCCGGTGTGACCATGTGTGAGCATAGTCGGGCCATGTCATGGAATTTCATGGTGTATTCTTCCATATTCACACCTTCTACTGACAAGTTTCAGTTTCCTTGTTCTAATTTTTGCAATTCATTTCAGAGAATTTTCCTATTTCATAATTTCCTTAAATTCTTCTCATAGGATTGCGTTAGCAGCTCCTAGACTTGGAGTGTGGTCATGTGAGTTTCAACATGTGAGGACTTGCCCTTCGAATGTGCTGGTGGCGAATGTGACTTTTTAATCCATGGTAATGTTGAGAACATATTATATCTTATCAATCCACTTGGTAATACTCCCTACTCCTCCATCGTCGTGGACGTTTCGGGGTTTGTCTACAAGAATAGCCTTATATGAACCGCCCTTCTGGAGGTTCTTTGCTTCAGGCTACGTTTTGATTCAAATATATAGATGAGAAAAGATGTTGGATAATACCATGCCATTAAAGGTGGCGTGTTTTGTCAGTTGATATCTTTTGACTCGATTCATTCGCAGTATCCTACGAGATAGAAAATCGGATATCTAAGAATCGGAAATAGGAGTACTAGTCGTACAGAAAAGTCAACTCAGATTGTAGGATTCGCCAAAGTTTTCATGCATTACAATTTATGATTACGTGTGCACCCGTAATAATACTTTGCATTGCATGGTCCCACTGATGTTTCCCTTATCCCAAGTTTCCAGATTAAAAGAGTTGTATTGTTCATTATATTGTACCATATGGTACGGAGTGTTAACCGTGCCTAAGGACATAGTAGGATTTAGCGACTGTACTAAAGCTGACGGGTTTAGAGTCATACTGAATAGATTCGAAGGTACGAATTTCAGTTACGAACTTCCTTGAGTTAGGACATATGAGTAGGGTTCGGTTCGCAACTTGGAGTAACAGTCCTTGATTTCTCTGAGTCTTTCCAGTACCCCTCGGATGAACCCTGTTTCTCTGCGTGAATCTCTACCTCGAACTCCTTGTGGTCCAGGTGATGTGACAATGTAGATGGTGTTGAAACATGACGGGGCAGTGTGACCCTCTTCCTCGGGGTTTGACAAAGTAATGCTTCACCTGAGTGCGGAAGGTACGGGGATGGCATGGGGTGAGGTACCACCTCCGGGTCTCCTCCCCAACACTTGTGTCCACGAGAGCCTGAAGCTCCTTTCCGAATGCAGAGTCATGAACCTCTTCGGCTTCTCCTCATCATCCTTGTAGTTGTCGGCCAGATGTTCCCCCAAAGACTTGCTCGGGTTCTCGTCGCCATCAGTCATTGGGATACCATGGTCACCAGATGCGCGCAGGAGTAGTGGTGTGGACGGTGTGGGAAATGACGACTCAATTGATGACAATGCCGACGGTGTGTACTAGTACTACTCCTCAGAGTCAAAGATGAAAATCATGTGAGATGCAGAAGACATAGTCGAGACAGTAACATTGTCTAAATATTAAGTAATATAGATCATGTGAATGATATGCAATGTGAATGACGTGATGTGAACTATGTGAGCCTACAATTATAGTCTAAGTACACTAAATGCAACTTAGTTCTCTATAACCAGGGCTCTGATACCAATCTGTCACACCCTGAAATTCCACGACGGGTTACCCGCGGGTTGTGACTGTCGAGGATTATCAGTCCCGATCATTTCGAACGACCTCTTCGAAAAGACATTCCGTTTGAACATCATACAAAAGTAAATAAGTAATATAGAGTTTGAAAATGTGGAATGTAAAGTGCGGAAGCAAAAGTAAAGTAACAAAATACAGAAGCATAACAAATTAGGTTCCAATAAACCTAGCTTCTAAATGAAAACATGGAATGTGACTCCAGATATGCAATCCTAGTCCATGTGTGAATGCTTAGCGACCTGAGATAAACATGCTTAAAAGTGTTATCACAGGGTTGGTGTGGTGAGTTCATAGGTTTAAGTAACAGAAACAGTAAAGAAAACAGTGTAACAATACGTATTCCTACTTATGATTCGATTGTTGATCAGACAATATGCGGTAATAATATAAGCAATTCACCGAAACCGAAGCTAACGAAAAGGATGCTGAAACTTGCATTTTGCCTCTTACGTGCCCAGCACGCATTGGATTAGGTCAATGATGCACCCGTTAGACCTCCAGTCTAAGTTAGCGTGACTAACCCGGGTGGGGGTTGTTAAACCCAATAGTACTATTCATGATTACCTAGCTTGGGAAATAATTAACGGTTCGATTACGAGAGGACTTTACGTGCGGGAAATGCACCCACTTATATATTAACGTGAAATCAAAGTAACGTCATAAGACTATGAAAGTAAGTTTGAGCATGTATCTCCCCCAATGGAAAATAAGTAAAATGGGGCCATGAAAACTCACCTGGGAATGAGGTGAATGAAGTATGATAGCAACACGAGAAATCTAGCAACTCTAGATAACCGACCTAACCGAGCCCTAGGAATAGTAAGGCTATAAGGTCTATGAAAGTAAACATGGTTTATGTAACCACATTCATCCAAACGAATCAACGTTGAAAGGTTACATTGACGTTTTGAAAAAGTTTGGCCAAAGTTGATCGAGGTTTGTCCAAAGTTGACCGAGGTTTGACCAAAGTTGACTAAGGTTTAACCAACTTTGACCAAGGTTTGACCAACTTTGACCAAGTTTGACTAATGTTGACCGATGTTGACTAATGTTGACTAATGTTGACCGATGTTGACTAATGTTGACTAATGTTGACTGATGTTGAACAATGTTGAGTAATGTTGACCAATGTGACACGACGACCCGTTGGTGACACATAGTGAAAACATGTACAAGTAGCAAATAAGTAACATATGAGTAAAACTTAAGTAACACAAACTAAGTAACTTAGTTGCATATATTCATAACATAGATGGTAAGCACATAGTCTTAAGTAGTTGCATAAGTAAGTAACATGTGACACGTAATATTGCATTTGTACATCCTCATGGTATAATTCATACATGTTAACCAATCATCCACATAAGTTATGTCATTACACAAGTAACCTATTACCAATATTTCAATTCATTTGAACAAGAATCATAACATGTCCTTTCTATACCATAGTTCTTAACAAAGCAGAAGTTTCCCTTTTTAGGCAATTAGGGTTTTAGTACACCTTAGGTGTCATAGCTCAATTAAACAAGTTATACATGAAATTATACTAGTAACATATCATAAACATGATTCTATGCATACACTTTCTATTTCAAGCAAATGTGAAGTTCTCAAACTAATAAAGTTTCCTTATTTAGCAAGGTCCTCCAAAACACATCATAATACCATTTCAAATTACATATTCTTGCATAAGACATCTATTCATATAGTAATAAAGCTACTTAACCTATTTTAGACCTTTATAACATACACATACAAAATATGAACCATTAAAGTTTCCTTTTTAGGAAAGTGGTCCAAACGACCTTCTACACATGTGTAACCTCTAATAACTCTTTCTAACACTTTAATAGATGTTTTAGAACCATATTAGCATGCTTTCATCCATTCAAACACCATAACTCAAGATATGCAAAATTAAAGTTTCCTTATATAATAAGTCGACCATAGCATAGTGTAACACAACATTTCAACCAAAAAAATTATATTTACTATTCAAGCTATTAATATAAGCACCATTTAAACACTTAAGCATACCATACACTCATTTATACAAAATCTCAACCAATAAAGTTTCTATAAATAGAAACGAGCAAATAACAACCTAAATGAACATTTCAAACAATAAAAAGTGCAAATATGTGTCAACAACTCTTAATAATGGAAAACCTTTGATAAAGACATGGATTAAGACCCCTTTTTACATAGGAAATCGTTTGGATGGGTGGTTCCCTCATATGGCTGAAATATTTGAAGAAAACATGAATAAATGCTTACCAAATCCAAGTATGATGCTAGAATGGTTGAGTTGTTGCCTTGAATCACCTTGTTTAACCTAGGATTAGCTCTTAGCACACTTGGAATGGATGAAACAAGATTGAGAGAGGGTGGAGGTGGGAGAGAAGGTGGCGGCTGAATAAGGGAGGGGGGCTAGGGTTCTTGCAAAATGAGTTAGGGCAAAAGTGAGGGATTAGGGGTTTAAGGGAGTTTTAGTGAAAAGGAGTTGGGCTTTTTTCATCTTTTAGGGCCTTTTAGCAAAGGAATGGGTTCCTAAATGGTTTAATTAAGGTAATATCTGACTTAGTTGGCCCGCCATATAAATCCATCATTTTTATAAAATCCCAATTTAAAGTTGATGGCACATTTCGCGTATCCGCTTTAAAAGCGTAAAAATAAAAGTTACTCTAAAAATTCCGGAAAAATTCCTATAAGCATGAAATATTAAATCATAGTATTACAAATAATTTTTTCATACCAAATATATGTCTAAATATTATTTCTAAAATCACCAACGTTCGTGTGATAGGACGCGTGTGTAACCCGATAATCCGCCCGATTACCTATGCATGAAATGAAATGAAACGAATGGACTTGCTATATAAAATATATACTTAATTACTCTATAATTAAGTATGATGCAAGTTTAATCATGTGAATTCAAGTAATAGTCGGGCATGGATATTAACCTGAATTTGTCGCGTGTCACATATCAGAGCATGGTTTGAGGGATTTAAGTATCAGAAGGGGTACTTAAACACAAACCATAAGTGCTCATGATATAAATAGGGATTCAATCCGAGGCTGTCCAAGGAAGCAGGTATGTATTCCAGTGCTTAAACAGAAATGTGAGTATACGTGGGCAAAAATTTGTATGAGATAAGCTCCATGTGATAATTGGGTGTATCATGATACGTAACATACATTGCCTTATACCTGGCCAGTATTGGAGGTAATGTATGGAACCATCATGATATCGCAAACATCATATGATTACTTATGTCAACAGATAGTAAGCCGGAAGTGTGATTATGCATGATTAAAATGCATGAATGAATGTGCATATGTATAAAATGCTTAATTTGCCTTGTCTGATCTCGATAGCCTTCTGTCTAGAGCCATCATTGTCAAGAAGGAGGGTACTACACCTGCAACTACCAAGTCTCGTATTCCACTACTCCGGTCCGAAGCTTCAGGGAGTAAGAAGAGGAAGATGACGGATGTGGTAGATCTGGAGATCTTTGGGGGTATGGATTCCACTGAGACCTCCAAAAAGCTGCAATCCTTGTTGAACCTGGTAAGTAATTTTCAGTATCCCTATTTTGATGTCAGGATCCCTAAATTACTAATATGTCTGAATCTTGCAGAGTCTTGAAAACTGAATGTTAACTTGGCTGAGGCGGAGAAGAATGCTGAAGAAGCCCTAGGGAAGGTTGAAGACTTGAAGAAAATTTCTGCCACCAAGTCCAAGTACTTGGAGAAGGAGCAGGGGTGTTCAAAAAAATCCGAATCTAAAACCGAACCCGAATTATCCTAAAATTCGGATATCTGAATTTTCGGATTCGGATTCGGATATTGATATTGAAAATTTTCGGATATCCGAAATATTAATTTAGTTTTTTTTATTTATTTATTATAATTAAATATATATAGTATAACACACAAAAACCCTAATGGCCTATTTCTGCCTTCTGCGTCTCCTTCTCGTGTACACAGCCATAGGCTCCCCCGACGGATATTCAAATCCGCTGCTGCCTCCCCGCTGCCCGCCACTCCCTACCGATCGCCGCGGAGGCTTCCTACCGACCATCGCAGCAGCTCCCTGCCGTCCATGTAAGCCTCTTCCTGCCGACTATCGCAGCTGCAGTCGCTTGTGTCTTATGTTTTTCCACGAGACCATGGCGTCTGCAAGTTTCGTAAAGCTAAGTAGATATGATTTTCTGTTGTGTGTATTGAGGATCTGATTAATTGTTATTGTTAGGGGAAGTTAGGGTTTACTTTAATTGTAATTGGATTTCATTATTGGTAGTTTAGTTACTGTTGTGGTAGGTTGGATTTCTTATTTGTTCTTTGCACCATTAACAACCAATGGATCTTGTTTGTTATTTCTTTTCAACAGAGTTAATAACTATAAATGCCTAGTCCTATCTGATTATTAAACGTGGTGGTTGTGTAGGCCGATTATGTTGTTTCAACACGTTCGATAGACTCCCGACAGCAAAGGACTTACCTATTTTTTTCTTTCAAATTTCGGATATCCGATTTACTATCCGAAATTCAGATATCCAAAATTTCGGATATCCGGTTTTAAACACCCCTAAGAAGGAGATCCTGACTCTGAAGGATAAACTGTAAGAGACCTCAGCCCAGTATGAGCAGAAAATGCAAGAAACCGTGGATGATGCCAAGAAATCTGCTGATATGGCTATTCTTCAATCCAGGATTCAGATGGTTGAGCAAGCTATTGTTGAAGGTTTTGACCCTGCAGCCTGGGATCTTCAGGGATGGTGTACTTCTCTGGCCAAGCTTGGTGGTGAAGCTGTGGAGACTAGCAAGGTTGTTGAGGATCTTGGAGCTAGCGATGGTGATAAACAAGCCGACCAGGGCAATGAGGGTAATGATGCCTAGACCCAAGCCCTGGAATTTGTGGTTCTTTGACTGTTCTTGTTGGTTACCTGTCTAAAAACAATTTTCTTTTGTGTTTGGGGACCTTTGTAAGGGATAGACAATTTTAATTTTTTGACTAATGGTTCAGGATTCTGGTGGATGGGTCCAACTTTTAGATGAAGCCCGAATTCTTGATCCTCTTGCACTTTCAATATTAATTAGTAGCTTATGACTGTCTGCCATGATTATTATGCGTTTGGTTTGCTTTAACATGTTCTAGAAGATCAGGATCCTCAGGCAGTTAAGCCTTGTGATACTTAGAAAAATAGGTTTAGGTATATTTTCAGGATACCGGATCCTCAATAATTATTCACAAATACCATATTAGGTTTTTATAAAACTTTGACTTGGAAAAATATAGTTTGGTTCTGATAAATGGTATGGAAGAACACCAGTTACAAACATATCATGACTTAGTCATTCAAATTTTGAATCTTCTCTTAATTAAAAATTAAAGAGTAGTCTTAAACACATACCTTTATTGAAAATTAGATTGGATAGATACATATACCATATATTGATAGGAAGTTCAAAATATAACAACTTTTAGTTGTCCCCTATGTATAGCCATCAAACATACCGTATGCTTAGTGATTGTACCTCAGAATCTTAAAAAGTCTTCAATCCGTTTAAGGATCTTGAGTCAGCATATTAATGCTAAGTACTTGTGTTAACACATAAGTGTTAAATACGTGGTCCAAGCCAGAAAACGTGGGCCTATCTAGAAAACGTAAGTTAGCATGAAAATGCTAAAAACATTAGGAGTAAGACGTCTATTACTTTCGTAGGATCCAAGATGTAGCCAACGGTGATGAAATTATCAGCCACTGTTACATGGACTGGTCGCACCACCTTGAACTATACTTGAATATCGTGCACTTCAGGCGGAGTGTTTAAACTCAATTCTTAGAAAGGTGAAAACCTTTTAACCTTAGAAGGTATTCAGAATACCTTAAACTTAGGAGAGATGGCCAATCTCTGTCTTCTGTTAGGATCCTTGAGGATCCTTCCTGCAAAACATGAAACCTTGGTGAAGGTGGGTGTTAGCCTGGCTAACACCCCTCCGACGCTCAAGTCAGTACTTTGATAAACAATAATAAAAATAAAAATAGTCCGGGATAGAAGACATACCTGTCTTAGTTAGAATTTAAGTTCTAACTTACATAAAATAGGCTTTGAGATGGATAGCATTCCAGGATCTTGGCAGGATATCTCCTTCCAAAGTGGCTAGCCAATAAGCACCATTGCCTGCTTCTGAATCAATTAAGTAAGGGCCTTCCCATTTTGGTGCAAGCTTTCCATCGCTGGGATTGGTAGTATTTTAAAATGCTTTTCTCAATACTAAGTCACCTACATGGAATCTTCTGATCCTTATGTTCTTGATGTATGACTTTGCTATCCTCTGTTGATAAGCTGCAACATGTACTTTGGTGAGATCCCTGAGCTCATCTATAGTGTCGAGATCATGAGCAAGAGCTTCATCGTTTGTGTCTGGGGTTTGGAGATTGGTTCTGACAGTAGGGATAACCATCTCTGTAGGGATCATAGCTTTAGTACCAAATACCAATGAGGACGGAGTTTGGCCTGTTGCATTTTTTGTGGTCGTCCTATCTGCCCAAAGTACAAATGGTAGTTCTTCTGCCCATCTTCCTTTCTTAGTACCCAATCTCTTCTTGAGGTTGTTTATAATGATTTTATTTCTGGATTCCGCCTGTCCATTAGCTTGAGGATGTATAGGGGTGGAAGTTATCATCTTTATGCCCCAACTGGCACAAAACCATTTGCTACCCAACCTTGGAGGATATAAATCTCTTAGACAGTGCAGTTCCCCTGATCACAAAGCCATGGCAGAGATTCTTTGCTATCAGAGAAACAACCTACTATGAACTCACTCTTAAGTTCCTAGCATCCTTCCAATTCGATAGGCCAGTGGTAAGTATGGAAATGCATGATTGTGTGCGCTTCAGGATGGCTAGGCATTTGTATGAAATGTCACTGGCACAGTTTGGGGTAAAAATGGGATTATATAGGCACATGGAGATTACGGAGCCGATATTTACTGACAGTAAAGGGGAGTTCGCCAAGGGAGAAGCATCAACATTTTGGTATAGGATCGGATCCGGACCTTTTGACCCGCAGAGCACCAAGATCAGACATCCCCTCCACCGTTATCTGCACCGATGCATTGTCCTTTCCATCGGGGGAAGAAAGGATAGCACGGGGTTGTGAGCGTTAGAGATCTCCTTCACTTACACTGCTTGATTGATGGTATTCCTTGTAACTTGTCTTACAGCTTGGCCAAGTTCTTTACCAGAGCTACTGGCTACTGTTCCAACAACCACATATTTGGTGGACCATACATTACTCACCTTGCTTCCTACCTAGGAGTTAAATTTTCAACATTTAACCACTATTCCCAAATACTTCATACCCTAACCCTAAGCCAATCATTACAACCCTTTATAAAGCCCTCTTGATTTATGCGCATATTTTATGTCAATTGATGGAGATTTGATTTCTATACAAGCCTATGATTATGCAAGCATTAATTATAGTATTGAGTGTTCTCCTTAACATACTATATCCATATATTTAACCCGAGTGTTGAGTGAACATTTGTGAGACTGTAATTTTGTGCATAATCATAGTTCCATCAAGTATGTTGGGATTGCTACCCTATTGTGGAGAAACACTCAAAAGGTATATCCACCAAATAATTGTTTTTAAATCGGGCCATTCAGCCATTTGGGACAACAGCTTTGGATTAACATTTAATCAATATCTTACTTCTACGGGTATAATCATGCATGAGTTTCTTGAGGACAAGCAAAGTTAAGTGTGGTATTATGATATGACGTAAATTATACACATTTTGCACGCATAATTATCCCCGAAATCATCACAATTAGAGATAATATGATAATAATTGATGCCTAATCCACTCATTTGTGTTCCGATAGGATAATTGACCCGGATTTACAAAAACATGAAGAAAACACTCAAAATCAGGGTAAAATCAGTATTCGGGGGCCAATTGAACGAAACCGGACGCATGAAGTCAAACCAGAAGATCAAAAAGTCAACAGGGACCGGACAAGGGCAATGCATGGCCGTGCATTGCCTTGAACGGTGGTGCAAACCCAATTCTAGGTCCTTGTACTCCCCTATACTGCCAGATTCTGCACGTGAAAGAAATGGGTACTTTGCACGTCCGTGCAATCCAATGCACGACCGTGCATTGCCAAAATCTTACCCTATAAATAGCAAGCTCATTCTAGTGTTTTAGGTGTCCATTACCAAGAGGTGTGAAGGCCTTAGTGCTCTACTAAGAGCCGGAACTCTCTTCGGTTTTCGTCTGTTTTAGCTTTTCTTTGTTTATTTTCTATTTCTAAGTCTTGTAACACGAAACGATTCTTCTTGTTCGAGCAAGCAAGAGACAACCTATACCAACTCTCGCTTGGTGTTGGAACACTTCCACACATTATCTAAGGGTTAGTAGAGTCACTTGTATGGTCATCCATAGCTAGTTCTCTTGTGTTGCTCGAGTTGGTTGAACTTTAATTAATTAATGAAATATTTTAAGTATATTATGTTTTTAAAGTCTTTACTATGAGTTATCTTAAAAAGACAAGAATAAGTGATCTTTAAACCAATCTAATAATCTTAAATCTTGTGAGTTACTTAAGCAAGACTTCTTGTTTGGGAAGCTTATTCGATGTTTGTACGGTCTATATACAAATCTTGGTGCTAGCATGGCCAGTTAGTATAGATTTAATATTATGAGTTGATTGGAGGTTTGGGTATTCAGCAGGCCGTTTGAGCCCTAAACAGACCAGGCGGTTTGTGTCGGTAATTCTTTACTTCTCTCGTATCGGCTTGCAGAGGACTTCTAGCTGGAGCCATGGGGTTTGGTCTTGAGAATGAAAGTCTTATTGGGGTTTGGTCTTGAGAATAAAAGTCTTATTTATTTAAAATAATATTATAAGTAAAGACAACTATTTAAGAACATAATTTGTTAGGTCCGAGCGTTCATAAAGTAGCTCTGGAGGGAGTTGCGCATTCCGGCTTTCCAAAGGAAGTTACAAGACCAGACGTACGTCAGTCACAGGGATAATATTAGTGCGAATAATGAATTGTGAGATACCGACGGACTTGAGACCCTGTTTAGGGTCTGTTGTATTCATTAAGGAACAGTTGGCCGACCGTATCCACTGTTCGGTTACGAAATACTAACTCCCCTATCAAAAGGGTTAGTACTAGTAACTATGACCAACCTTACTTTAAATATATCATTAATTAACAAGGGATAACAACTAGAGTAACATCTTAAACAAGATAACCTTTCTAATTACATTTCTTATCTTTTTATTTTCCTTTTAAACAAAACTCATTTTCCAACTTATTATCCTAGTCAGACAATAGCAAGGGTTGAGTACGGGATCCGTGTCCATGGTTCGATACTTGGTTCTTACCCATACTTTACTACGCTGCGATAGGTACACTTGCCTATTGTGCGTGTATATTTAGTTGAAATAATTATCATTTTAATTTATAAATTTAAAACCTGATTTTGTGTAGCTCTAAATAGAACATATTTATCACTACTAAAACCACGCCATCATGTTTTTGGCGTCGTTTCCGGGTATATATATAGTTATATTTTTATCTACATAATAAAACATACATATAAAAACATTATGCAATATTATAAAACGAGATACCTTCATACGAAAAGCTCTGAGATTCTTTTCGTCAATCGGGATCTATTCATCCTGCAAATATTTTTTAATAGGTAGGATCTAGGATCCTTGACTAGGTTCAAGATCCCGAGTATATGCTTCTTCTTCTGCGTATGATAGGTATTTTAATACCTTCTGGTATTTTAAGAGCCGAAGCAAGATTTGCTAAGGCATAAGCCTCAACATTGTCTTCGCTAGGCTGTGTAATGCTAAAAATATCGAATTCTATGGATAATTTTTTAACTATTATGAGATATTTAGCCAATTTCTCACCCTTTACTGCATATGAGCCATTGAAATGGTTAGCAAGCAATAATGAATCTACATATACATGGAGATACCTGATTTTCATATCCCTGGCTAGTTGCAATCCTGCTTCCAGTGCTTCATATTCTGCTTCATTATCCGTCGCCTGGAACTTGCAACTTATGGATTGGTGTATTATGTCCACTTGTGGCGATTTTAGTATGATGCCTAGACCTGTTCCTCTTACATTTGATGCACCGTTAGTGAAAAATGTCCACTTATCCTTGGATTCTTCCAATTGTTGAACTTCAAGGTCTGCTTCGTGTTGGATGTCACTACTAAAATTAGCCACAAAGTCCGCAAGTTCATGAGACTTTATTGCTGTTCTAGGTTCATATACAAGGTCATATGCGCTGAGCTTGACTGGCCACTTATCAATTCTTCCTGACATCTCTAGCTTTCTTAAGACACATTTAATAGGATAAATAGTCTTAACATGAATAGCAAGAGTTTCAAAATAATGTATGAGTTTAGTGGATGCCATTATTAAAACTAATATTATTTTTTTTCTAAATGAGAGTACCTGGTCTCTGCTGCTAGTAAGCTTTTACTTACATAGTATACTGGATGCTGTTGTCCTTCTTGATCCTTGACTAGGACGACACTTACAGCGTTTTCGGATACCGCCAAGTACAGGGATAATGGTTCACCATCTTCTGGTTTCATTAATAGAGGAGTTGATGACAAGTATTCCTTTAATGATTGGAGTGCTTGTTCATGCTTCTCTTCTCATTTGAATCTCTTGTTGTTCTTCAGGATGTCAAAGAATTCTTTGCATCTTTCTGAGGATCTTGACATAAATCGGTTGAGTGTTGTTACTCTGTCAGTTAGTCTCTGGACATCCTTGGTGTTTGCTGGGGATTTCAGATTGATGATCGCTTTGATTTGCTCTGGACTGGCCTCTATCCTTCTCTTGGTTACCATGTAGCCCAAGAATTTTCCTGCCCCCACTCCGAAGTGGCATTTTGAAGGATTCAGCTTCATGTTGTACTGGTCCAGGATATTGAATGCGTCTCTGAGATCCCTAAGATTATCCTCAACTTTCTTTGATTTTACCACCATATCATCTATATAGACTTCCATGGTGTCCCCTAGATTTTCTTTGAACATCATGTTCACCGGCCTTTGGTACGTAGCACCTGCATTTTTTAAACCAAAGGGCATAGCTGTATAACAATAAATACCTGTTGGAGTCATGAATGTAGTATCCTCATGATCTGATGGTTCCATTTGGATCAGCTGGAATCCTGATGAAGCATCCCTGAATGTTAACATTATGTGGCCTGCTGTAGCGTCCACCATTGAGTCAATGTGTGGTAATGGAAAAGGATATTTGGGACATGCTTTGTTCAAGTCAGTGAAGTCTACACAGACTCTACATTTCCCATTTTTCTTCTGCACCACCACTACATTAGCTAACCACCTTGGGAATTTCACTTCCCTTATCATTCCCGCTTTCAACAGTCTTTCAACCTCTTCCTGGATAACTATATTCCTTTCTGGTGCAATTTTTTCTTCTTTTTTGGTGTATTGGCCTGAAACTATTATCAACACCTAATTTATGTGTAATAATATCTTTAGAAATACATGTCATATAAGACATTCAATACTTGCAGCAGAAATGATTTAAACTTTAACATACGCAGAGAAAATACATAACATGTCTAAACATAACTTGTCTGATACAAACTGAAACTAGTCTTAAGCAACATGAACTTGAAACATAACATAAACGGGATGCCATATGCTGATCTTCGGGTAACTCTTCTCGCCAAGCCAAGCATCTACATCCATCTACTACCACGTACACTTAACTGATATGCATACTAAAAATCAGCAACGCTGAGTGAGTCCTAACGTTTACTTTAAATCAATTATGCAAAAGATTTAGTAATACATACATACTGCCCTTAAGGTAAAACTTTACATACTTCACCTTTTAAAACAGTTTAAAACAATCATAAGATAGCCGTCAATCCCTTGTCACTGTTGGCACTGCCCTCGTGATCAATACCGTTTAACCGTCAATTCTTATCACTGTTGGTATTGTCCTCATGATCAGTACTACTTAACCGACAAATCCTTGTCACTACTGGTATTGTCCTCGTGAGCAATACCACTTAGCATGAAGTTGTCTTCGTGATCAACAACTAGTATTGTCCTCGTGATCAATACCGCTCAGCATAGTTTGGTCCTCGTGACCCAAGGTCGTCGTGACCCATTGATGTTGTCCTCGTGATCAACACCACACGACACAATGTTGTCCTCGTGATCAACACTGGGTATTGTCCCGTGATCAATACCGCTTAACTGGTACATGGGGGATTGCGTAGTCCCCCGAGCAACCGTCGTCACTCATCCCAGTTGTACAACTGTTAACGACCCATCAAGACTCTTACTAATGGGTAGCACCCATATCTGGCATCTTGTACAAGTAACATCTGTCCCAAGGACCTTAACAAGCTGGTACACATTCCCGTAGGAAATCTATTCACTTTCTGTTCATACAACTTCCTTTAACTTGGTCATACTAACATATATTATGCCTTTGTTTATGTATATTAAAATATAGTAAACGTTTGCCAATAATATAACTATACTTTACTGAAACATAGCTTGTCATATATATCATGCCTTTGTTTATGTATATGAAAATATAGTAAACGCTTGCCAATGATAAAACTATACTTTGCTCAAAATGTTCATTTGCCTCTTTTAAACTTGTCACTAAATATAGCTTTCACTTTGTTTATTAAAATAAAAATATGTAATAAACGCTTTACGCTAAGTATGCACACCACCCCTAAACAAGGCAAAAAGGGGATTAGAACTCACCTGATATTCTGTCTACTGAAACTAAAAGCTCGGCCCACACGAGTGATTTGTGCGTATACAATATATAAAATTGGTTAAACTTGCAAGTATCGGCTGTTACGCTGGAGGGTCGGCTGAGACAGTCGGCCGACACTACCAAAATTCGGTCGATGCTTTCTCAAGAGTCGGCTAATGTTTTCTCAAGAGTCGGTCGATACTCTCTCAAGAGTCGGCCGACACTCTCGAGTGTCGCCTGAACTTGCATTCGGGACTTTTGTCATGCTATAGGGGCCTATTCTCACTTGGTCGATTCTCTCTTCATCTCCTTCGTTGAGTGTCGCTACTTGCAGGTAGTGAATCTCAAGAGTCGGCTCAAGAACACACAATCCAATCAGACTCGTTTTCGATCCAAAATCATAACTTTTACGTTCCAAAACGTTCTAATCTTAACCATGAAGCTAGATCCAAGTTTAAAACCTCTTTTTATATGTAAAAATCTGACCTTTAAGTTAAAAACTCAATGAAACCCTAAAAACCCATTTCGAACAAAAACTCAGATCTGAGCAAGTTTCTTACCTCTAATCGGCTCGATCCTTCAGCAAAGCTTCGTGTTATCACCGGAGAAGAAGTTTGGTTCGATCTTGGAGCAAAACCGA
The DNA here is from genome assembly GCA_023525975.1 of Smallanthus sonchifolius. Taxonomy (NCBI): domain Eukaryota; kingdom Viridiplantae; phylum Streptophyta; class Magnoliopsida; order Asterales; family Asteraceae; genus Smallanthus; species Smallanthus sonchifolius. The sequence goes on along the minus strand of CM042018.1, from coordinate 16,027,630 downwards.
CACCTTCTCTCTCTAGAAAAATGAAAATGGTCTTGTAATTGGGGTTTGGGGCTGGTCTTGAGGCTTATAAGGGGCCCAAACCTTGCCCTTGTTGGCCCATACACTCAAGCCCAAGCCCGTTCCTCCCATCCTTGCTAAGTTTTAAATTTTTGCTAAGTTTTCCGTGTTCTAAAACTCGGGATGTTACATGTCATGTCTTCATGTTTCCAAGCAAAGGTTGAGACTCTGCTTTTCAGTAGTTCTATGAGTTCCAGTTCAATATCTTTTGGGGATATTGTTCCCAACAAGCACCTTGACATCACGATCCTCCGTTCTTAAGGATACTTCTTTAACATCCTGCTCTTTGGTTTCTAAGACGTCTCGGGCTTGTTTCTTTAATTTCTATGCTTGCCTGGTTTGGGCGGAGACTTTCATTGAAGATGTATAACAGTCTTTAGCCTCCTGCTGATAGTTGTTGATCTTTACTACCCCCCAAGTGGTCGGCATTTTGACACATTGTGCAACACTCTATTTTCAAACACTGATTATTAAATCATTAAAACACGCGGAAGCATTCGTCCCAAGAAAATATTTTTTTTATTTCTTTGCGTGTCGCGAAAACCGGGTCCCCTCCCTTCGCGTGGCACGAGGGAGTCTAAAGAGGCAAATCCGGGAAACCAGGTCTTCAGAACCTGGTTTTTTGCGTGGCGCGAAGATCACTTTTTCACAGAAAGTTTCTGGACCTGCAGTTTTCAACACTTAACCAATTTTTTTTCAACTTTTTTTCCATCTTGACATAAAAATTCTCCCAACACTTGGGTTTGGGTTAAAACTTTCAACACACCAACTTTTCACCAAAAAGAACACAAATACATGTATCGGTTTACGCCCATAAAATAAACTTAATTACAAACCAAAACCAACATGTACGCATACGAGAATTCCGCCAAAGCCTTGGACTTGACTTTGACTACATCGGAGCTTTTCCTACATAACACCACATATATCACCATTAGTAATGAAGATATAACATATCAAACAAGTAAAATTCTTCTTGTTTCACCCATTCACCCATTTGACTCGTTTCCACCCAATTTGTCAATATGCTACATATCATTTGCATATCACCTACAAGTTTCATTCCTTTCATTTTATATTCATGATTAACACATTTTTATTTCCATTATGGCACATAGGCCATTACTTCATCATCACATTTCCATTATGATTCTTAGATCATAACTTCATATCCACATATCCATTATGGTACTTAGACCATAACTCCATATCCACATATCCATTATAGTATTAATACTATAACTACATTCATTCACTTATTCGTACACCTATATACACATTCATACCACGTAACACATTATGCAACTCAACACATTATGCATACAACATTGCATATAACATCATTTATCATCAATAACTAAGTAAGTGCAAAAGCACTTACCTTGTGGATTTGAAGGTCCCAATTCCACTTCACGTTTTGCAATTTGATTACGTAAACACATACACCTAGTTTAGTAATCTAATCATACATCAAAATCACATTATAATTGGGTTCACAACCCAATTTCCCATTTCCAACCCAAACTGATCCGTTTGAGTTATACTCATATCCAAACACCCTTTTTCACCTCAAACTCACCTACTTGAGTTTCATTATCCTTACCTTAACACTAATTTTTCATTCAATAATTATTATTAGGTTAATTTGGTGTTCATTCAAGTGTCTAACACCATATAAACACTTAATCATCACTAATTCATCATCCTATCATCATAACCCAAAAACCCCAATTCTTTCCATATGAACCCTAATTTCTCATAATCAAAATCAAAGGGTTCTAGGATGTTGTTCACCATTCTTTACCTTTATTTTAGCTAGATTATCAACAATCTAACATTAATTTAACCCCATGCATCATAATTTTCGGATTTCACCCAAAACCCACCAAGAACACCATAAATGGTGGATTCAAGAGATGAAGGAGGAACTTACTTGATGTTAGGAAGGTATTGTGTGAATCAACACCTTAATCCCGAGCATGCAAGTCACCAATTTCGTTCTTGATCAATTTTCTCCTCTTTCTCCTTTCTCTTGAAAGCGTCGACCCCCACTCCAACTTAAAATCTGAATTTTGACTTCATTTTAGTCAAATATGGCAGATTTGCCATATTTGCAATTTCAGTCCCTCAACTTTCATTTCATCCATTTTCATGTCAAAACTAGACAAAAACTAACATAACCCCAAAATTAACTTGAAACCCACTTGTTTCAACTTATTTCTAAAATATTATTTCCGCCATAATATTAAATAGAATTATTTATTTATTTGAAATGAAACCCGGATTTTGGTTCGTTACACATTGGTGATATGTTGGGGGTACTACTTTCATGTCATGAATCCAAGGTCTCCCTAGAATAATGTTATAGCAAGACAAAGAATCAATAACACAAAATTTCTGTATAGAGTTTACCCCTTCGATATACATCGGTATCATTATTTCTCCAACTGTGTTTTTAACCTCCCGCTGAATCCTACCAGTACTGAGGACTTTGAGATAATTTTCGAATCCGGGATCCCCATCCTCTTTAGGACTTCAAGCTGTATGATGTTCACTGAACTCTCTCCGTCAATCAGGATCCTGCGTATGAAGTGATTGGCATTGTACAGGGTGATCACTAAGCCATCATGGTGAGGATCCTATACATCATCTCTGTCCCCTTCGTCAAAAGAGATTACTTTCTCTTCAGTTAAGGTGGAGGTTTTGGTAGGTGTATCTCTTTTTTCTGTTTTTGCTTCCTTGACGTTTCTCTTTGCTGCATAATAAGAGGTACCACATATGTCAGATCCACCAGATATGAAACTTATTACCTTGGCATCCGGCGACGGGGATGTTGCTCTATGCGGGATCCTGTCATGATCCTTGACTTTATCCTTTCTTTTTCCCATGAATTCCTTGAGGTGTCCTTTGCTCAGGAGGTAACTTATCTCCTTTCGCAAAGAGATGCAATCCTCAGTTACATGGCCGAAGTTTTCATGGAATGCACACCACTTGGACATATCCTTCCATCCTGTGCTCTTCTCAAATTTGCGAGGCCACCTGGCTTTTTCACCGAGATCCTACATGGAAAACAATAAACCTATTGTATCAAAAGAAAAACAGTATTCAGATAGTTTAGGATACTCTTCTTCGTCTTCGTCGTCTTCCACAGTGTTAACTCTGTGATTGTCAGGTTTGGAGTAAGGCTTGGATCTGTAAGGCTTGAAGCGTGCAGACTCAGTCTTTCGGTTGGGCTGATTGTAGCTAGTTGGAGCATCCGTCCATTGCTGGATCTTTCTATCATCCTCGAGCCTTATGAATCGTAGTGCCCAATTTCTGACTTTATCGAGGTTCCTACAAGGATTCATGACGAGGTCTTCGTAAAATGGAGAGTCTTTCTTCAATCCCATCTTGAATGCCCGGACCGTTGTGGTGACGTCAAGGTTCGGGATATCTAGGGATTCCCGGCCGAACTTGCTGACATAATCCAGAAGGGATTCTCCGGTATTCTGGGTTATCCTGTATAAGTCACTTGTCAATCTTTCGAACGTTTTGCTGCAAGAGAATTGGTTATTAAATAAATTGATCAAATGAGCAAACAAAGTTATTGAATAAGGTAGAACATTTAGCATCCATTTCAATGTTGATCATGTTAGGGTGGAGCCGAAGCCCTTGCATAAGCAAGCTTCTTTTAAGTCCAAGGGAATGGGATTGATTTCCATTCTCTCCCTGTATTGCGCAACGTGCTCCTCGGGATCCGTAGTTCCATCATACAACTTCATGTTGGGAGTCTGAAAGCGTTTCGGGATCTCTGCATCACATATCGGTGGATCAAATCTCGAGATCCTGTGACTGGTAGAGGACATCTCTAGTATAGGTTGGACTACACTGGAGATCATCTCCCTTAGTTTCTTCAGCTCCTTGGCCATGGATGGAGTGATCCCTGTATCCTGCACAAGTTCGTTAGTGTTCGAAAACTAATTAAAAGTGTTACCATTATTAGGATTTCAGGATGATGATCCCGGAATGATTCCAAGATCCTGATTTGCAGTAACTCTGACAGCCGGAGTCGGGCCAACTGTAATGACCCCAATTTGCATGGGAAGGAAGTCTCCATTATGGATTCCTGAGGATCCTGAATAATTAAAGTCTAGGATCCTTGGTTGCAGCGGAGTTGTCACTTCCACTGGTTTCTTTGGCTCTTTTATCCTCTCAAGCTTTCTGAACAACATCTGATTAGTCTTTTCCTATTGTTTCATTTGTTGTTTCACTTCTGAGAATAGATTGAGGATATCGTTGTTTGAAACAAGCACATGTCCCCCGGCAGGTATCCCAGATCTCGAAAAACCTGCAGAAGTAGTTTTCTTTGGCAGATTATCATTCTTTTTATGGAATACCGGAGGAGGAGGAAGAGGGTCGTTCAACCCAGAGCTTGAAGATGGAGTTAAAACAGAAACCATTTTGGATTGGGATGACATTTTCTAAATCAGTTTGGAAAAATAATGATTGAATGCAAACTTTAACAAAGATTTTAAGATGAAAAGCACCACTTGCCCCACGGTGGGCGCCAAATTGTTTTGGGTAAAAATTATAATGACTAATTTTGTAACCAAACTTAGTAAGTGAGGTAGTGTGCTTGATCAAAATGCAAAGTTATGAACGAAAAAGTAAAGCTTGACACGATGATGTACGAGGAAAGCCTTAATCCTTGAGGATCTCCGGCATAAAACCTCGGGAAGTGACTGAAAGTCACTTGCCTCATAGTCTTGTATAAATTGATGAAAAAGGTACAAGTATGAGCAGTACTTGATCGAATTCTAGGTGTTATAGAGTTGATTGCGAGTATGGAGTATTGCTAAGTGAATTGTGTGTGTTTCCTAATCGACATTACTGCTAAATATATACAAAGATAAACATAACTAACTATCTGAGAATCCCGGAATAGACCAAGTCTTCAAATGTGACCGTTAGAAGCCTCTCCATGCGTCTTCTACACGTTTCTCTTAACTTCCATACCGATTCTTCAGGGATGACATTGACTTCGCACGTTTGACCTGTGAATAAATCAAGATAGAAGAAAGATACAACGATTAATCGATATAAATGTTAAGGATACCGAAACCTGTCAGGATACTAAAGAATGTTGAAGATCCAGGATCCTTAGCCGTAAAAGTGACCCCTAACACCGGGTGTTATAACTTTTCCTCACTAAAAAGGAATTTCATCCTTGAAATTCGCACCACGTACCACACATTACTCACATGTTCACACACTTCTCCTGACACCACTTGTTGTTATCACCCCTAGGACACTAACAGTTCACACTAACCTCATATATCAAAGTTATCTGATCACAATTCACACTACTTCATGTACCACCTAATCACACCAAACATCGCACTTTAGATACCATCTGATTCCATCACACGCCACAACAGATACCATCTGACCCCTAACACACATATGTTGGGGTTTCGTGTAGTAGTTTTCAAAACAGCTTTGATCAAGCGTAACGGAATAAATAAACTACACGAACCAGTCTAGGCCAAAACCCTAGACCACCCACCAGGAGTCTAGATGCAAACCAATAAGAAACAAACAACCATAGGGGGTTAGTAATTATAACTTTCACGAAACCGACTGACTGACAAGCTCAACACCTTGAGACAATGTTCCAATCGCTAGATCTAGTTCATACGAATCTCCTCGAGGATTTGCACTCCTTCAAATCCAATATCCAAGAACCTGCAAAATCTGAGCCCTTTCGGATTCACCCGTAAAACTGAAACCTGACAGCACCCGAGCACTCACAGTCGCAAACAGACAGAATTAGAACCGTCCGGTCAACAAACGGCGCGGCTAAGTGACGACGTAGGGTGGTGGCGGTTCCGGTGTGATCAACGGCGTCGCTACGACGGAGAGTCGTCGACGCTACAATAGAAAGCGATGGCGGTGGCGGTGGAGCCTTGGACGACGGCGGCACAAGGACGGAGGAGGTGGGTTAGGGTTTTGCAACTCTTTGTAAAACCTGATTGTCTATATCTTTTTTTGGCCTCCCTCTAATCCCTATTTATGAGCATCCTAACTTCCTCACCAAGTTAGGGTTTTGGAGGCTCCTTAATTATAATCAGATCCATGTAATTATCTCTTAATTACATTTATGGATCTTGTCTATTTAATTGTTTAATTAAATAACAATTAGTTAACCGCTTAATTATATCTAATATAATTAAAATAACAATTAAATAACCTGTAACTAATTAATATGTTATAGACATATTTCCGCCTGCTTATTTCTAATCCAATTAATAATAATGATTATTTCATAAATAATCGTCAATTCCAACTGTATCCGTTCGTTCTGATAGTTATTTCATAAATAACTATCTCGCCTCTTTATATATTCATGTAATGGACTATATTAACCGTTAATACATCTGATGATCGTAATCGTTGCCCAAAGTGTAACCCTTTGGACCTTACCTCGTTAGCAGTATTGTCAAATGTCGTTACTCGGACATACTAGTCCAAGAACATCATCTCGTAAGTGTCCAATCCACCGAATAAATAATCCACTGAAATAATCAATCACCAATCTAAGTCTCACTAAACAAGAATCAAACATTAAACTGTTCCAAAACACCACACTGAAAGCCTAAACATCAATGTTGTCACACCCCAACCGACGGCGGATTATACGTCGGGGCGGACGCGGTTGTTCAATAGCTAAAGGTTGACTATTAAATTTTCAATATTTTATTAATAAATAGATTCAAAGGTTCAATACAAAGAATAAATCAAATACATAGCAAGAATACAAGTCTAATTGATTAAGCATTCTAGGTCCAAGCATCCTATGTGATCACGATAAAGTCTCATGATATAAACCTGAAACATGTGAAAGAATCTGTCAACTACAAAATAGTTGGTGAGATACAAAGGTTTTGACATAGTTTAACAAGTATTTGAAAAGAGTTACAATTCACTATGATATGTGCATTCTATAATGTAAGTATGAGAAAACAAGCATGTTAGACATTGTGCACATCAACCCTCCAACCAAGTTTAGGCATAACCCGCAGGTTACCCTTATATGTCTCAAGTTTAAAGTTTAATTCAGTAACAATCACCAAGGGCTCCCCCCCCCACCCCCCCGAAGATGTCAATCAATCAAGGTGGATTGGTCAAATGCAATAGATCTATCATTGTTACTATAGGCTTGATCAAAGTTAATGAATGTGCTAGTTTTAAGTTTAATCTAAGCATACAAGTCTCAAGTTTAAAATAAGAATAAACACGTAGTCATAGTTGTACAAGAATTGTATAAGTTTAAGAAGTTTGAACATGTTTCACCCCAAAAGTATAGAAAGGAAAAAGGGGCTAAGTAAACTCACCTGGATTGGATGAAGAGTACCCGACAAGGATTGAGTGTAGCAAGAATTTGAGAAAGAATATCCTCACAACAAGCCTAAGAATATAAGTCTAAAGTTTTAAGTATGATCTATAAGGCTATGACGAGGATCTAGGATTTCAAGATTTACTAGGGTTCCAAATGGGAGACGGGAATGATTGTGTTTACGAAGTTTTAAATCAAAGTTTCAAATAAAGGTTTTGAACGAATGACACAAGTCTTGAATATCAAAGTTTACTAGGTTTATAGTTTAGAATAATTATTAATTAAAATAATTATTTAAGGTTTTACAGTTTTTAATTACGCAAGTAGGTAAAAATAATCGAAATAGTCTTCCAAGTATTTAGAAGTAGAGTGGTAATAGTGGCTAAGTGAATGACTAAATATTTATTAAGGTTTAACCATGATTATTCAAAGAATAAATCATTATTAAAGATTTATAATAGTTATTTAAAGAATATATAATGATAATTATTATTTTAAAGGATAAATAATAATTAAGGTTATATAATAATTATTTCAAGAATACATGACTATTAAGGATAGATAATTATCTAAAATATTTATCTAAATAATATAAATCATTTAAGATTTATCAAAGCATTTAGGTATTAAGTATTTATTATCTTGTAGTTTAAATAAGATAACATATATATTTTTAAGTTATAAGTTTTAAGGTTTACAAGTTTATAAAGTTTATAAGTTTATAAATAATTAATAAATAAAGTATAAATAATTCTCTTTTCAAATTAGGATAAATGGTTTAAATTTTCTATTTATAAATTTTATTCCAAGTTTATAAGATTCATATAAGTTTCCTAAATTAAATAAAAGATCTATAAGTTCAAGATTTAAAAGAATTTCTCTAGTCTTAAATTTATATAAACAAGTGAATTTCTCGTTTATATTAAATATAAAATGCATAAGTTTAAAATTTATTAAATTAAAGTTTTAAACAAAAATAAGTTTATTGTATATATAAAAAGAATAAGGAATTAAGTTTCGAATTTTATAAAACGATTTCTATTGAATGTCCAAGTTTTATAAATTTTGGAAGTATTCTTTTAAATGTTTAAAACTATTTTTTTTATAAATTTATTATCATAAGTTTTAATTAAGATTAATTAAAAAAAATGTTTTCAGAAAATAAAAGTGTAAATAAAATTCATATTTACGTTTATAAAAGCATCTCAGAATTTATAAAAATTATTAAAAGTATTAGAAACTGGTTAAAAGGCTAAAAAAATAAAAAGGGGCGAAAACTGGGCTAACCGGATTCGAACCCGGGTCGCCCGGTTCACAAACACACACCCGCTTAAACCATCCCGCCTACGGGCCTTGTTGAGTGTAAAGACGGAAATAAAAATAGATAAACACATTCCTGGATTTCGCCCAATTTCCTTAAGAACCCTAGAAACGAAATCGTCCAAATACGGATCGAATCACTCTCTGTTTATGAAATTAAACAGAGGGCTTTTGATCCTCTCCTGAAATCGATCGAGAAGGAACCAAGTATTACCTATTTTGGCACTGGAACGAGGGAGGTCGGGTTTGGGTTCTCGGTCGGCGGCCACTGGAATGAATCGGGCAATGCAGATATGTGTTGAACGAATTGAGAGTGTAGAGAGTTGTAGTGGTGTATCGTCTAAGTGTCTCTATCCCTATTTATAGCCAATGTCGCGATTTAAAGCCGGATTAGGTGGGGAGGTCTCGGGGGTAAATGCAGAATTCAAACTTGAACCCACGCCGCATTAATGTTGGTATCGAGTGTTGGGATACCTCGGGTTAGGGTCGCACGCCTGAGGCGAGACCCGAGGTTCTCGAATGTGGACGTTTACGCGATTTTGAGTAAAAAGGGCTGAAAAACGGTTGATGCGGGACTCGAACCCATGGCTGGTTCTAGGTTCGGGAGTTTGGGCTTGTGGCAGAACAGGCCCTTGAGGTTTCCTGGTTCTGTCACTTTATGTTTAAAGTTAGATTTTTAGTTTAAGACAAGTTTCAGCATTTGACAGTTTTAGTCCTCGGACTTTTTATAAAAAAACTATGTTTTATTTTTATAAAAACTAAGTAAGTTTTATAAGTTTTTATTTCCTTTATTATTTTATGAAATAATTTCTAGGATTTATGATTTGTAAGTTTAAATGTTTTAGAAATAAGTTTATAAATCATTTATATAATTATAAACTTATATGTTTTAAGAATTTTACTAATATCTTGTTTAATAAAGATAAGAAAAATAATAAACATACATATATATATGTATATAGTTATACATATATGAATGTTTTTCTTAGATTCATATTAAATAAATAATTTTTTTTTTACTATTTAAGAAAATAAGAATTAAAGTTTAAAATAACACGGTAAGCGTTTAGGGAAAAGGTACATCGGAAAATCCGGGACATTACAGTCTCCCCTACTTTAGGAAATTTCGTCCCGAAATTAAAGTAGAAAGTTTCTGTTTTTCCCAGATTTAAGTTCATGATACGCACATGGATAATGAGAAAGATACTTTACGTCCCTTAGTAAACTACGGGTTACGTTCAGAATCCTAACTGGAATGATAGGAATAAGATTACGCTCAAGTTTCTAAGTTTTCAAAGTCTGGGGTTGCCAAAAGTTTCTCTACGAAACATATAGTTTCATTGAAATATAGGAAGATTCGTCTTCAGGAATGCATTCGAGAGAATATCTGCTGAATTTCCATTCAGGATTTCAAGTGAGATGCATCACTTAGGAGGGATTCGATGATTGTGTATTGATTTGAGTTTGTAGTCTAATACGTCTAAGGATTGTTACGGTACCTAAGTCCTGTGACTACCTTTTACGATAAGTCTTAGATCATAGCACACGACAGAGCTTACTATGTTTTCCCATACGTTGATTTTCATACGTACGTGTGCACCCGCAAACATTTAAATCGTCGCATAGTCCGCATAGGTACTTCCGTTTGTGTATGGATCAAGAAAGAGTATAAGAATTTGTTTAACACATGACTAAAGTTTCCACATAAGAGTGATCATTGATTAACGAGTCCCTTAGAGAGAATCGTCGTTCAATAAGTAAAGAAAAGAATGTGACAAGATTTAGAGTTTCAAAGTTTCCTCGTGATTGATTAAGAATACTTCAATCATTGAGTAGTTTAAAGTCTTTACACTTTCCTCAGGTTTGATCAAGAATACATCAAACCTTGAGTAGTTTAAAAGTCTTATACGTTCATCATGTTTGAATAAGCATACGTCAAACATGGAATAGTTTAAAGTCTTATACGTCCATCGTGTTTGAACAAGCATACGTCAAACATGGAGTAGCTTAAAGTCTCATACGTTCATCATGTTTGAACAAGCATACGTCAAACATGGGGTAGTTTAAAGTCTCATACGCTCATCATGTTTGAGCAAGAATACGTCAAACATGGAGTAGTTTAAAGTCTCATACGTTCATCATGTTTGAACAAGAATACGTCAAACATGGAGTAGTTTAAATTGTGTTTGAACAAGAATACGTCAAACATAGAATAGCTTAAATTGTGTTTGATCAAGAATACGTCAAACATAGAATAGTTTAAATTGTGTTTGAACAAGAACACGTCAAACATCGGATAGTTTAAATTGTGTTTGAACAAGAATACGTCAATCATCAGATAGTTTAAATTGTGTTTGAACAAGAATACGTCAATCATAGAATAGTTTAAATTGTGTTTGAACAAGAATACGTCAAACATCGGATAGTTTAAATTGTGTTTGAACAAGAATACGTCAAACATAGAATAGTTTAAATTGTGTTTGAACAAGAATACGTCAATCATCGGATAGTTTAAATTGTGTTTGAACAAGAATACGTCAATCATAGAATAGTTTAAATTGTGTTTGAACAAGAATACGTCAAACATCGGATAGTTTAAATTGTGTTTGAACAAGAATACGTCAAACATAGAATAGTTTAAATTGTGTTTGAACAAGAATACGTCAAACATAGAATAGCCTTAAAGTCTCTTAGTTTAGCTTCAGTGTATGATTACGTTTTGAGTATAAAGTGGTTATCTAAATACTCTAGTGTTTAAGAGAGGTGTGGGACAGCGTTTGGAACAGGATTAACCGTTATACGCTTTCTCACAGAAGATTCGAGTTGTCCAGAAGATTAGTGGAGCCCGATGTTTGGTTTAGATAGGAGTCAGGGGATGTACTCTGCTAAAGAGAGTAATGTCCTCCTTCCTGCTAGTGTCTAGTATCAAGAGTGAAGTTCTTCTCGTGTATATGAAAAAGAACGTCTTATCAAGTCTTATAAGGTTTAGTTAGGACGAACACAAAGAGCTTTCAAGACTAAGAATCCAAGTATGAATTCGAAAGAAGGATAAGTCGGTTGATCTCAAGTTGCAGTATTAAGCTTCACATGATCCCTTATTGGACATGCTTCCTTTGGTGGTTTAGAAGGTGTTTAGTTTCAGGAATACGGGATTGAGCATTTGTACAAGTTTTACATGACTCAAAAGTATCCGACCTTATAGTGGTGTATACGAAGTTTAATGTTTTAGCAACGTGTATTTGAGCTTTTAGTTCCCGTTGTGATTTATAGTAAGTCTTTTACGTGACAAGAGTTGAATGAGGAAAGTTTCCTAGCATAGGGTAACGGGAAAATGTTTCGATAAGATTTACGATAGTGTGTTTACAAATGATTCATCTTGTTTTATAACAGAAAGCATGGTCTCCTTTTGTAATTAAGATGTTCAAAAACGACGAGTTAGGCAACGATAAGTAGTATAAGTAGGACTTATAAAAGGTCTGTATGATTGTCAAACGAAAAGTTGGTCAAGTTTAGAAGTTTAAGTCTATATGGTGGATAAGAATTATAGTTTATTACGGCAGTGGTTCGTAAGTCGCGTTGTTTTAAAAGAGTGCTTACGAATTAGAAGGTTTGTTCCAGTTTTTATTCTTCAAGTATATGTGTCACTTAGGATTTTTATAGTTTAATGCCACGTTGTTAATTATCTCTAGTACTAACGTGAGCTACTCTTGACGAAAGTGTTTAGGTAGAAGTGTTAAGTTTGTAGTGCTAGAAGGAAAGTCAAGCTAGTAAGTGATAACAAGATAAATTTCAAAATAACTTTCGTTAAATGTTTCAAAATTGGGACTTCTAGCCTTTACATAATACAATTTAAACGAAAAATTAAAGTGTGTAAGTAAGTTGATTTAATATGTTCAAAAGGTTTTTTTATTCATAATACTGAGTCATCACAGTACTATTAAAATGGTTTTTGGCTTGACGTTGATGGGCTGACGAAGAGAATTCTCGAAAGAAGGGGTGGGTCACAAGGACTCACTTATGTATCCTATTTTCATAGCCAGAATTTCCTCGTGAGTCTACAACTTTTTAGTTATTGTCACCGATATTTGGGTTTAAGGTACTATGTCGAGGTTTATTGTGGGCTTAGGGTCTTTAGACGTGGAGCTTGTTTGTTCTATAGTAGGCTTCTTCTCTTGCGGGAAAACGATCAGGTTACTAATCCCTTTGTTAATGTACTTTAGGTTTAAAAGACGTTAAGTTTTGTTTACAAGAAATGGTGATGTGTAAGTCTTAAGGATGTATGAAGGTATTGAGATTAAAAGTGTAACAAAGTTTTTTTGAGTTAGTCATAAGATGAAGTTTGCTTGGGTGACAAAAAATGAAATGAGACACAAGGTTTCCCTTTATGTGCCAAGTTTATAAAATAATGAAGTTTGTAAAAAGGACTTGTAGGATAATACATGGTTTTAAATGTGCTGGTATTACAAGGATCATGAAGTTTAAGGATGTATGAACACTTTGAGATGTATAAAAGTGTAGCAAAAGTTTGAGTGAGTTATTTAGAGTAGTTTGATTGAGTGATGAAGATAAGATGAAAACACAAGGGTTTCCCCTTAAGTGTTATGTTCATAAAATAATGAAGTTTATAGTAGAGTAATACATAGTTTTAAGGGTTGTATTACAACGATCATGAAGCTCATTGGGTAGCATCCGTATAAATATAAGTTTATGTATGTAGTATAATCTCGTAAGGATTTCTCCTTGAAGGTAACTCCTTCAGGTCATGACGAGTAAGCATGCTGTCATGTGACAAGACGGGACTTAAGAATCATAGAATAAAGGTTACAGAGGAAAGTTTTTGAATCATGAATTTATGAAGCGTAAAGTACTTGAGATGGTACTCATTTAGTGCATACCACTAAGTGAGTATTTTGACATATCAAGAGAAATTTGAGCTCACTAATGTTTAGAGAAGTCGTGCATTCCTATAAGTGGATACTTATCCCAAGAATTCCCAGGAAAGCATACGGGTCCAACGGTTGATTTGGATTTATACGAAATGCTTTCCTTGACAGAATTTCCCAGAATACAGGTATCCACCCTTCCGGTCCGCACAAGTTCCCACACATTATCTAGAACTTGAATATTCTTGACGAGAGTTTAGTGGGGGCTTAGACTTAAAGCCTAAGAATGTACCCTCGATGTAGTAGACTCTTGTAGCACGTAGATAAGTAGAAACGTAGAATCTCCAAGCGTTCACGTATAAGATTTAAGAATAGAATGAGGAGAAAAGTTCCTAGTAAAGGACATGAGATAACACATGTTTGGGTCTCCTAGGTTATAGTCTAGGTCATGTGTCTAATAACCTAATTCCCTATAACCAAGGCTCTGATACCAATCTGTCACACCCCAACCGACGGCGGATTATACGTCGGGGCGGACGCGGTTATTCAATAGCACAAGGTTGACTATTAAAGTTTCAATATTTTATTAATAAATAGATTCAAAGGTTCAATACAAAGAATAAATCAAATACATAGCAAGAATACAAGTCTAATTGATTAAGCATTCTAGGTCCAAGCATCCTATGTGATCACGATAAAGTCTCATGATGTAAACCTGAAACATGTGAAAGAATCTTTCAACTACAAAATAGTTGGTGAGATACAAAGGTTTTGACACAGTTTAACAAGTATTTGAAAAGAGTTACAATTCACTATGATATGTGCATTCTATAATGTAAGTATGAGAAAACAAGCATGTTAGACATTATGCACATCAACCCTCCAACCAAGTTTAGGCATAACCCACAGGTTACCCTTATAAGTCTCAAGTTTAAAGTTTAATTCAGTAACAATCACCAAGGCCCCCCCCCCCCGAAGGGGTCAATCAATCAAGGTGGATTGGTCAAATGCAATAGATCTATCATTGTTACTATAGGCTTGATCAAAGTTAATGAATGTGCTAGTTTTAAGTTTAATCTAAGCATACAAGTCTCAAGTTTAACATAAGAATAAACACGTAGTCATAGTTGTACAAGAATTGTATAAGTTTAAGAAGTTTGAACATGTTTCACCCCAAAAGTACAGAAAGGAAAAAGGGGCTAAGTAAACTCACCTGGATTGGATGAAGAGTACCCGACAAGGATTGAGTGTAGCAAGAATTTGAGGGAGAATATCCTCACAACAAGCCTAAGAATATAAGTCTAAAGTTTTAAGTATGATCTATAAGGCTATGACGAGGATCTAGGATTTCAAGATTTACTAGGGTTCCAAATGGGAGACGGGAATGATTGTGTTTACGAAGTTTTAAATCAAAGTTTCAAATAAAGGTTTTGAACGAATGACACAAGTCTTGAATATTAAAGTTTACTAGGTTTATAGTTTAGAATAATTATTAATTAAAATAATTATTTAAGGTTTTACAGTTTTTAATTACGCAAGTAGGTAAAAATAATCGAAATAGTCTTCCAAGTATTTAGAAGTAGAGTGGTAATAATGGCTAAGTGAAGGACTAAATATTTATTAAGGTTTAACCATGATTATTCAAAGAATAAATAATTATTAAAGATTTATAATAATTATTTAAAGAATATATAATGATAATTATTATTTTAAAGGATAAATAATAATTAAGGTTTTATAATAATTATTTCAAGAATACATGACTATTAAGGATAGATAATTATCTAAAATATTTATCTAAATAATATAAATCATTTAAGATTTATCAAAGCATTTAGGTATTAAGTATTTATTATCTTGTAGTTTAAATAAGATAACATATATATTTTTAAGTTATAAGTTTTAAGGTTTACAAGTTTATAAGTTTATAAATAATTAAATAAATAAAGTATAAATAATTCTCTTTTCAAATTAGGATAAATGGTTTAAATTTTCTATTTATAAATTTTATTCCAAGTTTATAAGATTCATATAAGTTTCCTAAATTAAATAAAAGATCTATAAGTTCATGATTTAAAAGAATTTCTCTAGTCTTAAATTTATATAAACAAGTGGATTTCTCGTTTATATTAAATATAAAATGCATAAGTTTAAAATTTATTAAATTAAAGTTTTAAACAAAAATAAGTTTATTGTATATATAAAAAGAATAAGGAATTAAGTTTCGAATTTTATAAAACGATTTCTATTGAATGTTCAAGTTTATAAATTTTGGAAGTATTCTTTTAAATGTTTAAACTATTTTTTTTATAAATTTATTATCATAAGTTTTAATTAAGATTAATTAAATAAAATGTTTTCAGAAAATAAAAGTGTAAATAAAATTCATATTTACGTTTATAAAAGCATCTCAGAATTTATAAAAATTATTAAAAGTATTAGAAACTGATTAAAAGGGTAAAAAAATAAAAAGGGGTGAAAACTAGGCTAACCGGATTCGAACCCGGGTCGCCCGGTTCACAAACACACACCCGCTTAAACCATCCCGCCTACGGGCCTTGTTGAGTGTAAAGACGGAAATAAAAATAGATAAACACATTCCTGGATTTCGCCCAATTTCCTTAAGAACCCTAGAAACGAAATCGTCCAAATACGGATCGAATCACCCTCTGTTTATGAAATTAAACAGAGGGCTTTTGATCCTCTCCTGAAATCGATCGAGAAGGAACCAAGTATTACCTATTTTGGCACTGGAACGAGGGAGGTCGGGTTTGGGTTCTCGGTCGGCGACCACTGGAATGAATCGGGCAATGCAGATATGTGTTGAACGAATTGAGAGTGTAGAGAGTTGTAGTGGTGTATCGTCTAAGTGTCTCTATCCCTATTTATAGCCAATGTCGCGATTTAAAGCCGGATTAGGTGGGGAGGTCTCGAGGGTAAATGCCGAATTCAAACTTGAACCCACGCCGCATTAATGTTGGTATCGAGTGTTGGGATACCTCGGGTTAGGGTCGCACGCCTGAGGCGAGACCCGAGGTTCTCGAATGTGGACGTTTACGCGATTTTGAGTAAAAAGGGCTGAAAAACGGTTGATGCGGGACTCGAACCCATGGCTGGTTCTGGGTTCGGGAGTTTGGGCTTGTGGCAGAACAGGCCCTTGAGGTTTCCAGGTTCTGTCACTTTATGTTTAAAGTTAGATTTTTAGTTTAAGACAAGTTTCAGCATTTGACAGTTTTAGTCCTCGGACTTTTTATAAAAAAAACTATGTTTTATTTTTATAAAAACTAAGTAAGTTTTATAAGTTTTTATTTCCTTTATTATTTTATGAAATAATTTCTAGGATTTATGATTTGTAAGTTTAAATGTTTTAGAAATAAGTTTATAAATCATTTATATAATTATAAACTTATATGTTTTAAGAATTTTAATAATATCTTGTTTAATAAAGATAATAAAAATAATAAACATACATATATATATGTATATAGTTATACATATATGAATGTTTTCCTTAGATTCATATTAAATAAATAATTTTTTTTTTACTATTTAAGAAAATAAGAATTAAAGTTTAAAATAACACGGTAAGCGTTTAGGGAAAAGGTATATCGAAAAATCCGGGACATTACAAATGTCTAAAAGTTTCAAACCACTAAAACTAAAATAGACAAAAGATGAAAATCACCACCACATTGTACCACGTCTCACTCCTCACACTTTCTTTGCAAAGCCCTCAAGCGATTCCTCATGTTCCTCATCTTGATCCGCTTCTACACCACGTTCTACTATTTTTGGTGGGGTGTTGCTATAGATACACCTACAAGGATCCTGGGACACCCTCTATATGAATCGTATAACATAAATACGAGTCATATAGCCTAAAAGTCAAACCGACAGCGACAGACATGTCATATCATTCACATCCGACCCACAATACGAGTCGTATTATGCCTCGCGTAACAGATATTCGGGTCGTGTAGGGGTTTGGGTATCAAAAATCATGTTTAGGTGTATGTAGTGATTTTCCCATGGTATAAACACATCTACTATTTTGTGCCATATTAGTAACAAACAATTACTCAAGGACCAGATTTGCAATACCTCTTCCTCCTAGAAGTTTGATCCAAAACCCCAAAATTTCAAGTTTTGAACATTTTCTGCAAAATCTCTCAAATTGAACGCCGGCCTTTGCTACTCGCTAGTTCTAGTGTTCAAATCGGAGCAATTCATCATCAGATCGAGTAAAAGACATGGCATCGAAGCAAATGGAAGAGATACAGAGGAAATTGACGCTGTTGTCGTACCCTAGAGCCAATGCGCCTTCTCAATCTCTCCTCTTTGCCGGCATGGAGCGTTATTCGCTTCTCGAATGGCTATTTTTCAAGTAATTCGCTCTTAATTATCTGTAAATTTACTTTAGATTCAGCATATGTATGCATGTTTCATGATAATTGATCGACTGCAGGTTATTGGGGGATAAATCGCCTTTTTCTCAGCAAAATTTACAAGGAGATGCCATGGATCGGGACGAAGAAACCTCTCGCATACAATGTAATTGTTTTACAATTTGTGTAGCGCTTCAATTCATGTGTTAATGGCTGTAATTGATGTGTGTTGACTGTGTTATCAGCTATTGAATCCTTAGAGTTCAAATTAGGTCAACATTTTAGATTAAATCTAAGTTAATATTTCAGATTAGGATCTGCTTTGAGATGGTTTGCCTTTGGAAGTAAATTGTTTTAGAACAATTTTTTTACCATAATTTGATCATTTAATTAGTTTTAACACATTTAGGACATGCCAAGCAATAAGGACACAACTATTGGATTATCATGTATTAGACATAATTCAAAATTGTTAGTAGTGATGTCTCGTAGAAATCAGATTACAACAACCATACCTAATAAAATTCCACCGATAGCAAAGCTATTGGTAGGGTTTGGGGAGGGTGGGATGTTGACAAACCATACCTCTACCCAAGAGGATAGAGATGCTGCTTCAAGGGAACCCCTCTCGCTCCAAAAACCCTATCTGTACATGAAAAGAATATTAGGACCATATAGTTCTTCACATGGGATATAAATTGCATAAACAAAAGGATCTAAAAATATATAGTATTAAGCTACCAATAACATTAACAGTAAATGGTGAAAAACTGTAAATGGTGAGAAAGTGGAAATAGTACAGGTAACGTTATAGATACACGAAGCCAAGATGAAGGTAACATGCATAGACCACTGCAAGTCTAGTTAAAACTAAGCCCTTAAGATAAAGCTAAGACAAATCTTTACCCTACCCCTATAAGTCCTTTAACCTCATCCTACGCCTCCACGAAGTCCTATCCTCGACCATGCCCTCAGAGAGGTGAAAGTTTAGCAAATCCTTCCTAATCCGCTTATCCCAAGTCAGTTTGGGTCTGCCTCCACCCCTGATCTAACTGGCGCCGTCATCTGTATTATGTCCTCACCTTTTCCTCTGTGATACCACGACACTAGCAGTTAGGAATCAAGCTGTGTCCCCTAAGTTGGTTGACAAAATGTGTAATCAAGCTTGTAGCAAATAAACATATCTGAATGTTTGTTTCGGATTTCGCCTTGGACTATTTTTGGAGTCAATATTTGACGATGTAAAGTGTGAAAAAGAACATGTATTTGTTTAGATTTTTAAGAACATTCAATAACTAGTAATACGCCATTAACGGATTACTAACTGCTATGGTTATAGGCGGAACAATCATATTAACTAGTGTCAGGTTCGGAATTTAAAATTTGTCAAAACAGACTTCGGGAAGTCAAAAAAAATTTACATTGGGATGCTGATATTTTTTCTATTTATTTTACATTTTTTACCTGCATAAGCTATATCTAATTTTTCATCTACAGATTTGGCAGAGATTGCAAAGTTTCTTGGCTTAACCACCACTGTAGACACGGAAGCTATTCAAGTGAGTTTGATTCTCATAATAGTTTGTAGCAGAGTGTTATTTGTTGGATAATTTTGGTACTTCATAATTTCAATGTGTGATTTATATTTGTTGCTTTAGCATATTAATATTTATATTAACGGTGCATATTGCGCGAGGCGCTCCGATGCGTTTGGTCCCAAAATCCGATGCGTTTTGCGCGATGCGTTTTGCGCGATGCGAGCGCAACACGTATGCGATGCGCTCTTTATTAAAAAGTACTAAAATATTATTTATACATAACAAGTTGTAAAAACATACTTAAACAAAAAAGTCATACAATAAGAAGATAGAATTTCATTTTTTTTTGTCCAAATGACTAAATGAGGCATGCTAAAATACTTCCAAAAGCACAAAAAAGCATACTAAAGTATTTCCAAGAAAGAAAATGTTGAATAAGCCAAGGAAGAACCTACAATAAGAAGTTAGAATTTCAAAAACCCAAAAAATCAGCCAAAAAAACCCAAAAAATCATAGTTGCGCGCATCAGAGCGCTACATGCGAACACCGCATAATGCGAGCAACGGCGCAATATCCACGCATCATGTAATCGCTACGCATCAGGTGCAGCGATGCGCCAACTCCAGCGCTACGGCGCAAAACGCATTATGCGCGCAATTTAAAACCAAGGTTCATACTGTTATGATTGAACCTTTTAATTGTTTTAACAATTAAACCTATGAAGAAAGTACATGTCTTTTCGTACCAGTAGACTGTAGGCCTGGTTTTAGGGGTTTATAGAAGTTGAAATACACTCTTCCTAGTTTCTTTGAGTGATTTTAACGTTTTGTAATTTTCTGAAATGATGAAAGATTTGGAAGTTTTCACATTTAGAGTAGTAGTTGATGGAGGATGGTGCAGTTTTATGTATAATTTGGCATGCTTGCAATTGTAACATGAATTGGATCCTAACCTCAATGGATCTGACGATCCATTTGACATTCAATATCATTACAATCTGACTTTTGCCAATAAAAATGGAAAATTGAATGTTATGTTGAGGTGGTATGAGTTTTCTTTAATGTTTATTTTTGCTTAACAATTTCACAATGAAATGTACCTCAATTTCATCGATCTTTTTGTAATTTTTTTTCATAAAGTAATGTCCCTGCTACCTCATAACCTATTTAGGATTAATTTCCAAAACACAGACATGTATATGTGAGAATCCCTTTTCTGGATAACTGAAGCAAGACATAAAAATAGGCTTTTTTCCATTCTCTATTTAGTTTCTTGTAGATTTTATGTATTTAGTTTAGACCTTCACAAACAAGAGTCTAGCCTGTTTTTGTATCTGTTTCCGATAATCTGAGATACAGTTTTCTATTAGAGGTGGTAAAATGGGCTGGCTTGGAGATGGGTCAAACAGGTTCAATTCAAATAGTGCAATTTTATTGTGAGTCAATTCTGGACTGTTGAATTGTCAACATATTTAAACTATTTTTTACTTATAAATATTTAATGTATCGAGTATGATTTTAAAAATTGTGATATGAAAATAATATAATTTATTTGTATAAATTTATTTAAGAGGTTGAAAACATTTGAATAACACTTGTAAAGTTGTAAGTGACCTTCAACCCATTTAACCCGTTTCACTTTTTGGTAAGTTTATAACCTTTGACCCATTCGACCCATTATGTATAAATTATAATCCAAATCGGCCTATTTTCAAGTAATGATTGGTTGCAGGGACGAGGAAGTTATGAAGAACGTACTGAGATGCTTCGTTTGATTGTAGATCTTGTTGAAGCTAGCATTTATGCTGATAATCCCGAGTGGAGGTTCTTATCATGTTTTTCCTTGATTTTCTTGATTTCCTTTTACATTATTTTAATTTTTTGCTTTACAAGTTAAATATATATAATCTATACATGTTTCGTGGTAGTGTTGATGAACAGGTAGCAAAGGACATACAATTGATAGATTCTATTGCTGAAAAACAAGCTCAAATATTCTCTGAGGAATGCAAACTGTTCCCTGCTGATGTGCAAATTCAGTCAATATATCCATTGTAAGATTTTTTTTTTTAATTATTCACTGTTACGGTTACAGCCACATCAAGTATGTTTTTGAGATTTACTATTTTATAATTTTCCACTTTGAATTATTATTAGCAATGGCATGCTTAAAAAGATCAATTATTTCTTTTATTTTTTTATATAATTATGAAATAAATATTAACTTCTATATCAATCTTGCATATCATATACAGATACAGTTGCATATTTTTATGTCTAGCTAGTACACAGTTTCGTAGAATGATCAAACAAATTTAATAGAAAAAAATAAAAACTAAGAAATGTCAAAAAAAGATTGAGGTTGAGAATCAATCAAATGGGAGGGATCACATTCTTTAAAAATGATTTATTCCATTCATTGAGGGTAACAAACATGTTTTCTTCATGTTGTCTTCCATTTTTGGATGAAACAAATCAATTTTGAGCTCAATATTACTTTTACTTTTGCCATAACTGAAGGGTATTTAAGACATTTGACTACCAAATCTAGCATATTATCTTCTTTTTAAATGAAAATTCATTTACAGGCCTGACATATCAGATTTGGAGAAACAACTTGCTAGCCAATCTAGTAGACTATCGAGTCTGCAAGAGATGGTTGATGATTTAGCATCAAAGGTTAATTCCAGCTCCTTCTACTCCTTTGACATTTAGATTATATGATTTCTTGATTCTCTTCAGCGATGCACTTAATTGACATTTTCATATTCTTTATGTGGTTTTTGATCTAGCATTCATATAATCCCGATGAGGATTATGCTGAGGTGGAAATGAAGCTCCGGGCACATCTAGAGTCTTTCTTAGAAACTGCAAGATCCTTCAATACAATCTACACAAAGGTTTTTTATTTTAATCATATTTATAACCTCTCTATTATACTTTGGAGGAAATTTAGACCCATTTACTATGAATGGGTTGATTTAGGTTACGCTTTTGCTTCATAAAACCTCTAACGGGTCTAACATATGAAATAAAATGTTAGCTAGAAAGGAAATAGGTAATTGGGTTGAACAGATTGGAAGTTTCCCGAAGTATATTTTTGAAATATAAAACCTCCGTACATCTTATGAAGAAAATTAGATTTTTAGCATAGTAATATTATTTGTGTAATCATGTTTGACACATAAGTTAGAGAATTTACTGACAAAAGGTGGTTCGGGTCAACCCAACCCATACCAAAAAATTGCATGTTTTGACATGTTACTCAACCCGACTGACATGCCCATTTTTCATCTCTAATTACATTCATTCCTTTCCCGGTGGTTTTTTCTTCTTTTTATTTTATCATAGTCAATTGTCAAAAATGGAGCTTCATTTATACAAAAATCAAGAATATGAGAATATCTAGATTGTATGTTAGACTTATAGAACACTGCGTATATTCTCAACGCGATATTTTTTTTAATAGGAAATACGTCCGTGGACACATATGATGGAGGTACCTCAATTGCATGGATTTGGACCAGCTGCACATCGCTTATTAGAGACGTACAAGATGCTCTTAAAGGTAAGTTTATGTGAAACCCTTTTGTGTGTAGTTTTCATCTCACCTCTTTTTTGCTACATTTTTGGATGATAAATACTTTGTGAAACACTTTATACACGGCCCCCTTAGGTAGTTAAAGGTGCAAGGCTGCGTGTTGCCTAGGCGCAAGCCACAAAAAAAAGCGCACGCCCCAGAAAAGAAAAGCACAATAATAAAAAATAAAAAAATTTGTAACAGGCATAGGATATTAATACTTTAATACTATTTTACAAATATAATAGAAGACCTTTCAAAACAAAATAAAAAGAAAATGTTTTTTTCTTTTTTCCAATGTGGTTTTGATGTTAGATTGTTTCATGTAAATTTGAGAAGTAAGAAGGCAAAAGTTTTTAATGTTTTTTTTAAATAAAATGATATAGGAGGTATTTTGCATTAAAAAGATACTTGGGTGACTTTCAACCTGTTTTGTTTTTAGCAATCTTTTTGGCTCACCTGTCTTGACCTGTTAGAGATAAAATATAACCTGAATTGAATTAGCCCATATCTAAAGTACATTTAAATAATGTAATTTACGGCATCGTTCATGTAAATATACAAAAAGAATGCACTACCCTTTGCTACCATCAATTTGCTTTATGGGAAAATAGGTGACTTTAGCTTAAATTTTTGAATGGCAGTTCTTAGGGAACTTGAAAAACCTACGCGACTCACACGCTGCAGTGGCCGTTGGATCATCTGAAACAATATCCGGTCAACCATCTTCTGTGTCGAGAATAATATCCGAGTGTGAATCAGCTTTGACTTTCTTAAACCGCGATCTTGGGATCCTTTCGGCTTCTATAGCTCGTGATGAAGCAAAGAAATCAGGGTAAAATATTTGACCAAAAGAATGTGTAGAAGCACAAGTCAACATTTCTAAATTCACATTGTTGTTCATCCCCTAACAATGTTGTTAATGTTAAAAGAATAACCTACAAATATACATTTGATTCATATGTGTACAATTTTGTGTTCCAACTTCCAAGTGCATATCATATTCTAAATAATTCAGAAGACATAATCTAACCGTACTTATGACCTAACCTTTCTTCTCATCTCACATCTCTCTCCTCTTTTATATTCTTCTTACTTACACAAACATGGCCCTCTATTCAACTATGAAGAGTTTGATATGGAGGTATGGCTTTGTACCTGAACCATTATGCGTGCACTTATTTACATACGTATATAATTATCGACGGATGCCCCGATCGTTTGCTTCGAAATAGCCATGAAAGAGTGTTGCAATGTGTTATTTGATTGATTTTGTTATACAAGTCATATTATGCCATAACATGTCATTATGTTTATAAACACATGACGATATATAGTTTTGATGATTACTGGCGGATTGTTATGATACTTACTTTAAATTACCACATTTTACAAATAAATTAAAAATTACATTACATTTTCAAATATTATAAACTATAATAATTGTTCGACTTCACCCACTCTAATAGACGATATTACATGCATTAATGTAGACCACCATTGTTTAATCACACATCCTCTCATCTCTATCTCTATATGTATGCCCATGCGTGTGCCTATGTCTAGACGTGGGACACATTCTCTTATATTTATATATGAGCCAACGAGTCCCTATTGGGAAACACATCTGAATAAGAACCTTTACATGAGCGAGCGCGACAGATACGGGTCTGGCTCTACATTCCGAGACCACCAATTTCAATCTCATCTGGTGTGCTCAAGGCAGAATACGCACCCACCACGGAGTATTTAAATTTCAAGACCACCAGTTCGGCTATTTATAGAAAATATTAATAGTTGTTTTTGGTTGCTTTTTTGAGAAACTATTGGTTGTTATAATTTATAGAAGGTTTTACCGATAGAATTCTGACGTTGGTGAAGTGGCCCCACCGACAAACGCCTGAAAAGCCAGACGGGAATCTTATCGAAAATCCAATATGAAAATATTCCGACAAAATTTCTGTCGGAAATCCGTCAATTTTCCATTTTAATTTACCTGTGGTTACAAAAAGCCTTCCCGGGAACCACATCCTAAACAAACGAACGAGAATCTTTCCCAAAAAGGCTCTGGCTGAGAGTTATTGGTATGAGGTTACCGGCGAATTTGCCAGGTATTCATCGGTAATTACCAACGGAACGCCAATGGTACATTAAAATCCAAAAAACTAACTGAAATATGGAATTAGATGGATTCCGTCAGTGATCAGTCGGTATATATCCAACAGAATGTTCCATTGGTAACTATCCATCAGTGATAGTCTGGTTTTCAAGTAGGGTTAATTGATCTTAAATAAAATATATACCATTAGTATAATTTTACGTCTTAGTGACGAAATAACTTTTAATCTATAGAATTAATCTAGTTCTAAAAACCTATTGGGCAGTTTTTATAATTTTGTTACCAAGATTATGTTATAACATTTTGAAAACCATCTTCTCTATATTTTCAATAAACAAACATTACTGATACGTATATTTTAAAATTTTGAGGTCTAAAACTCTACCTTTAAGACACCTAGGATGTTTAGTTGTTGAGCATAATTACCACTGGGGTTGGTGATCCAATGGTAAAGGCAAAGTCTTTTGAAACATCTAAATTTGGAAGTCTAGGGTTCAATGAAGTAAAGAAATTCACCGTTAAAAAAAAGTTGTTGTGCATAATTACCGAAAGTTTACCACTCTTAATCATGAAAAGAAACTTTGTGTTTGGTGAGTTGTTAGGTGAAAGAAGAGAAAAACACGAACGAATGAAAAGTTCCAGAACAAAGGGAACACAAACACTCTTTGAACCAATGTATAGTTGATGTTTATATATTATCTTTTGATCATAAACAAAAAATAATAATTTGAGAGTAAATTGATTAAAGCAAAATAATAAAAACTGACATAGAGAAGTTAATATTATTTCTAAATGAATAAATATGATATCACATTTCTTTTTAATACGACAAAAATTTATACACCGTAGGTATTGTGTAATAATATTCAACTATCTATAGGAGTACAGTGATGACAATTACAATAGAAACCTAATCAAACAATATCTCTTAATTATGATAAAGATTATTATAATAAACGTTATTAATATATTCTCTCTAATAGTAACTTTAAACGAATCAAAAGTTATTTTTATTTTAAATTCAACCAATTTCTATACAACAACAATCATATCCAGTAAAATTTCACCCATAGCCAAGCTATTGGTAGGGCCTGAGGAGGGTGAGATGTAAGCAAGTCATACCCTTATCTTATAGGATAGAGAGGTTGCTTCCGGTGAGACCCCTAGCTCCAAAAACCTTGTCAGGATATGAAACAGTATATTAATACCATAGCGCTCACCACATTACATTTACACAATAAACAATAAGTCAGCTGATAAAAATAGTTTTAATAAATAAGAAAAGGTGGAAAAGTGTGAGTAGCGAGAGAGTGAAGAGAGTACATGTAATATCAAATAGATACAGAGCTAAGAAAACGACAACAAGAACTTGGATGAGTTATTAGCATAATTTTTTTTAATGAATACAAGAACTTAATGGGCACAAAGCTAAAAGCATTCAAGTGGTTTTAGCGACCAAAATTCATTCATTGAATCATAAGACCGATCGAGAGTTTTGCTTGGTAGTTTGGTATTTAAATTAAAAAGAAAAAAAAATGGCGAATAAAAGAAAGAAAAGAAGTTCAACAACAAACCATGTTTCTTTAATATATTATATGTATATAATTATATATGTTCAATATTGTTTTGAATCAAATAGCCTCTTTTGTCTTAACAAAAACATGAAAACAAACATGTTATCCAACATACATTTATCATGTATCTTAAGTTTAATCATTCTTGTACGGTATTCTAAGAGTGTTAGCTTTACTACAAACTTGATCCATCGCGACTCGCCAACATCTCCCTTTTATGATCCTTCTCTCACCCTTTCACGACGGGTGGTTGCCTCCTTGAACCGCTCTTTTGATCGCGCTAGGGTTTTCAGTTCCATGCGTTCTGGTGTGACAAATATCTTTCCAAGCCCGCAGTTAGCTAACTATCTTATGAAGATATCGATTGGCACTCCACCTCAAGACATCATAGGCGTGGCTGACACGGGGAGTGATATAATATGGACACAATGCGAACCTTGTTCATATTGTTTCAACCAAACGCGTCCTATTTATAGGCCGAGGGTTTCCTCGACTTATAACACGACAACATGTGGTTCAACAACGTGTATGTTGGTTCCAATGAGATCTTGTACCACATCTGACAACACGTGTTTGTATTTGGTTGTGTATGGAGATCTATCGTATAGCTCTGGGGAGCTAGCGACCGAAACAGTTACAGTGGAATCTACTGTAACTGGCACCTCGTATGCCTTTACCAATGTGGTTTTTGGCTGCGGGCATCGAAACGCTGGCATGTTTACTGACGATCAAAGTGGCATAATAGGCCTTGGAGGCGGGCCTTTTTCGCTCATTACACAAATGGGGTCCTTGATTAATGGAAAGTTTTCGTATTGCCTCGTGCAAATGTTTTCACATTTGGAAAGGTCAAGCAAAATGTACTTTGGTGATGATGCCACGGTTTCCGGAGATGGGGTTGTTTCAACCCCATTATTTTCCGGAAACCCTAACACATTCTACTACCTAAATTTTGAAGGGATAACCGTGGGAGGTCAACGTGTTGACTTTTACACAACAAAACCTACGTTGGTCGAGGGTAATATCATCATTGACTCAGGAACATCTCTAACTTTGCTTCCCGAAAGCTTCTACAACCAACTTCAATTGGCGGTGAGACGGTCAATGCAAGATATCTTACCTGTTGGTTCTGACCCACAAAATAACTTAAGCTTGTGTTACAACCCGTTAGAAGCGATGGATCTTCCGATTATGGTGGCTCACTTCAATGGCGTGGATTTGGAGTTGGACCCTATGAATACCTTCGTTCGATTGAGTAATGATTCGATTTGCTTGGCCTTTGCTCCTGTAGATGGGGTCGTGATTTTTTGGGAATCTAGCACAAATGAATTTTTTGGTTGGCTTTGACCTTTATAAGAAGACAGTTTCGTTTAAACGAACAGATTGTATGAAGTTATGATCAATCTAGCACTAATAAACTTTCTTAGCAGAATATATACAATCTTTACAATCCATCTAAAGTTATGGTTTTTATTTTTTGGCTAGAACATTGGATTTATTATTAATTTTATATGTAGCATTTTATTCGAAAATCGAGTGACATCGTATATATTTTAGAAGATTACACCCGGTCATGTTTTCGAGCTTAGTACCAAAATATATTTTCCATTTTCCCGGTATTTAGAATTAGACATGACTTCCCATTGTTAAATTCTTATTTCTATCGATAGCTTTTTAATGAATAATATTTTTAAATGTTATATAGATGTTCTATAATTTTTAGTATGTAATATAATTTAAAGATTTATTTAATACTAATAAAAAATAATAATAAAATATATGTTACAAGCTTGGAAAAATGAAATCTTCTCGAGTATCGAAAACCAATAATGTGACACCAATAAAAGAATAAAAAGGGAGATTATATTGGTATATCACCCTTGTGTTTGGACACCATAGGACCGTCACATCATATGACCCGTATAGCACAATATGGGTCGTATAACCCAAAAGTCAAACTAACAGCGTTCTATGAGTCACGTCCAGACATCAATACGGGTTATATTGTAGGCGAAAAATGAAATACGACCCGAATAGCTTAAAAGTCAAACCGACAGCATTCCAGACATGCCATATTAGTCCCCCAGACATCAATACGGGCCGTATTGTAGGCGAAAAATGCAACACGACCCGTATTGTGTGTACCATACGACCTGTATCACTAAAAAATAACCCGTATTAAGGTGAAAAGTGTGTAATACGGCTCGTATCGAGGCTGTTGTCCAAATATCGTTGCCTTGAAAAATTATTTTCAAATTAAAAGACATATTTTAATTTTAAATGTTGAATAAAATAATTAAAAATTGTAGCATTTTTTATTTCAAAAAAACATAATCTTAGGATGAAGGGGGCACAACCCTTATCCAAAAACTACGCTAACAAAAATACCCAATGAGGATGTGTCACCTCATTTCTACTCAAATACTACCTTAATACCCTAAAGAATTTATTTTTTATTTTAAATTAATTCTTTATTAAAACTAAAATAAATAAAATTAATAAAAAAACTTCGTTAATTAAAAAAAGTACATAAATAATAAATAAAAAATTCAATAAATAAAAAAAGTACATAAAAATAAATCTAGAAATCACAACGTCACCCGTATTTTATTTTTTAAATTAAAACTAATATATGTTTAAACAAATTTAATTTATTCAATAAAATAAAAACAACAATAAAAAAGTACTAAAACTGAAATGTGCTAATAAATATAAAATAAAAATATATTTCATCCCTCTTTTTTTAAGTTGAAGAAAATAAAGGAGAAAATGTGAAAAATGGGGTTTAAGTTTTAACACATAATATATTTAAACAAAAAATAGAAAGAATCTATTGTTTTACCTTTAAGCCGAAAGCCAGAAACACGGGTACTTTAACCCGCAAATCTTACCCGAATGTCTTACCCGCATCATCGGCGCCGGTGTACCCGACGAACCCGTAAACCCGCAACCCACTACCATTACAACTTATAAACTTCAAAATCTTTCCAAAGCTTCTTTCCTTCTCATCTTCTACAACAATGCGATCTTCAAAGCTGCAGGAATCCCTTTACATTTCAATCTCAAAAGCACTATCTTCATCATCAAACATCAATCAACTCCACAAAAGCCATTCAATTCTAATCACTTCTGGTCTCAATCAAACAGTTTTCTTCTCCGGCAAACTCATCAGCAGATACTCTCACCTAAAAGACCCCCATTCATCTTCACTAGTTTTCACCAGCACATCACCTACAAACAGCGTCTATCAATGGAACACAATCATAAGAGCCATGACTCACAACGGCTTGTTCACAGAAGCATTGAATTATTACTCCAAAATGAGGGTTTTGAATATAAAACCAGATACATTCACTTTTCCTTCGGTGATTAATGCTCTTGCAGGTTCAGGGAAATTTGAATTGGTAAAGATTGTTCATGGACATGTGTTGGACCTAGGGTTTGGATCGGATTTGTATATTGGAAATGCTTTGATTGATATGTATGCTAGATTTTGTGAACTTGATAACGCGCGCCAGGTGTTTGATGAAATGCCTGAGAGAGATGTTGTTTCTTGGAATAGTTTAGTTTCAGGTTATAGTGCGCACGAGGCGTGGGAAGAGGCTTTGGAAATGTTTTATCGATCTAGAACGGGTGGTGTGGTTCCTGATTCGTTCATGGTGTCGAGTGTTTTGCCTGCTTGTAGCGGGTTGGGTGTGGTCATGGAAGGTCAAATGGTTCATGGGTTGAGTGTGAAAATTGGGATTGATGTTGAGACGCGAGTGTGCAATGGTCTTCTTTCGATGTACTTTAAATTTGACAAGTTAAAAGAGTGTCGAACAGTTTTTAGTGAAACGGGATTCAAAGATGATATTACTTGGAACACTGTAATCTCTGGTTACTCGCAAGCGTGCTTGTATCAAGAATCGATAAAGTTGTTTATGGAGATGTTGCGTGAACACAAACCAGATGTTTTAACGGTTACTTCTGTTCTTCGCGCTTGCAGTCATGTTGGCGACTTGAAATCTGGAAGATTTGTGCATAATTACATGAATGGAATTGGGTATGAATGTGACATGAAAGCAAGTAATATCCTTATTGATATGTATTCCAAATGTGGTGATTTGCCAACAGCCAGGGAAATATTTAATAAAATGAAAAGCAGGGATTTGACATCCTGGAACGCGTTAATCAATGGAATTATTAAAGCTTCACGGTATGAGGAAGCTTTGGCTACTTTTCGAACAATGAAAATGGACATAAAACCTGATTTTGTGACGTATGTGACTGTTCTTTCTATGTGTACATTGCTGAAGAACTTAAAGTTAGCAAAAGAACTCCATTGTGAAACGATTAAAACCGGATTTAACCCCAGTGTAATTGTGAGAAATGCTCTCATTGATGTTTATGCTAAATGTGGTAAAATGGAGGATGCATTGAACCAATTTGAGAACATGAAAGATCGTGATATCGTATCATGGAATACCATTATTTCTGCATGCTCTTACTCGGAAGAATATAATTTAGGGTTTAGAATGATTAGTAGAATGAGAATCGAGGGTGTATTACCAAGTATGGCTACCATTTTATGTATGTTACCTCTATGTTCAACTCTAGGAGCAAAACGACAAGGTAAAGAGATTCATAGTTTTAAAGTCGGGTTTCGGGTCAGATGTTCCAATTTCCAATGCACTTATCGAAATGTACTCAAAATGTGGTAATTTGAGAAACTCAGTTTTAGTTTTTGAGCATATGAAGATCAGAGACGTGGTGACATGGACTGCATTGATCTATGCATATGGGATGTATGGTCATGGCATGATGGCCATAACCTTATTCGAGGATATGAAAGATACGGGTATCATTCCTGACCAAATTGCCTTTCTTGCTGTCATCTTTGCATGTAGTCATTCAGGATTGGTAGAGAAAGGCCGGTTTTACTTCAACCAGATGAAAAAAGACTACAACATTGATCCAAAGATTGAACATTATGCTTGTGTAGTTGACCTTCTCGCAAGATCCGGGAGGTCAACTGAAGCCGAAAAATTCATTCTTTCAATGCCAATAAAACCCGATGCAAGCATATGGGGTTCTTTACTTAGTGCTTGTCGAGCAAGTGGACACATGGAAATAGCAGAACGCGCTTCAAATCATATTATTAACTTAAATTCAGAAAATACGGGATATTATATATTAGTTTCAAATGTATATGCATCTTTAGGGAAATGGGATCAAGTTAGAATGGTGAGAAAATCCATTAAAACTAAAGGACTTAAGAAAGATGCCGGTAAAAGTTGGGTGGATATTGGTAAAAAGATTTATGCTTTTAGTAGTGGAGATAAGTTTTTTGAACAATATGAAGAGGTTAAGAAGTTCCTTGAGGTTCTTTATGATTTAATAGCTAAAGAAGGGTATGTTGCTAACTTGAGATCTGTATTTCATGATGTGAATGAAGATGAGAAAAAATATATTCTTTGTGGGCACAGTGAAAGACTTGCAATTGCATTTGGATTATTAAATACAAAACCTGGAACGCCGTTGCAAGTAATGAAGAATTTACGGGTTTGTGAGGATTGTCATACTGTGACAAAGTATATCTCCAAAATTGTGCAAAGGGAATTTTTGGTTAGAGATGCGAATCGGTTTCTTTTATTCAAGAATGGATCATGTAGCTGTGGTGATTATTGGTGAAGAAGATAAGATAGAATCTGGCATGGACTGCAAACTAAATCCAAGATAAATTGCGGCCATAATTGACATAAACACAAAAGATCAATGGTGTGATCTTCATTCGAGAATTTGTTTTTCAAAGTTATTATTATCAGATTTTCTACAGGAAAATATAATTTTATTATATATTTTTCAGGTGATAGCTTTATAAAATGAAGACTAGATAACTTATTGTCCCAGGAAAAATTGAAAACAGAGGCGTGCATAGGGCAAGATGGACTATGAGGTACAATACTGCAACATTTTCGTAAGGGGAAAATTCATCAGAAAGTAACCAAGTTTCCTAATTGTTTCATTAAAGTCACTCAAAGTTTTTTTCTCTCTAAAGTCACTC
The DNA here is from genome assembly GCA_023525975.1 of Smallanthus sonchifolius. Taxonomy (NCBI): domain Eukaryota; kingdom Viridiplantae; phylum Streptophyta; class Magnoliopsida; order Asterales; family Asteraceae; genus Smallanthus; species Smallanthus sonchifolius. The sequence goes on along the minus strand of CM042018.1, from coordinate 15,994,760 downwards.
AACTTTAATTATATGTTCCAATCTTGTTAAGTTTTGTTTATAAATATTGTTTTTTTTTAATTTAGTCACCTAAATGGAACATATATGAATCTTTGTTACTATTTGCTGATTATTATTATTTTTAGCAAATTTAGCTTGAAGTAGGAGGTAACAGTAAAGGAAAAAAATCACTAAATAATAACCAAGTCTCATAATTGTTCACTTTAAGTCAAATTGGAAAAAATAATCTCTAAAAAGGTTCATGTATGTTCCATTTAGGCCTCTTAATTTAAAAAAAAATAGTTTATACTTATAAAATAATTTCACAAGATTGGAACACCTTATGAAAGTTGAGAAGACAAAAAAACTTTGAGTGACTTTAGTGGAACATATGAGAAACTTGAATGAATTTTTCCCTTTTGGAAAATAATACCAAAATGTGGGTACAGTCACATATATTTGTATGCATATAGATAATTTTCTAATAAAATAGATAAATAACTTAAGAAAGAAACATCATCAAAATATTTAGTGTTTATATTGTTTTTAACCAACCAACTAAACCCAAGTCTTGTAACAAGAATTTAAAACAACAAAAAAACGAGAACTTATCATTGTTGTGTGAACTGATTTATTAATACTTTTTCAATTTTTCATCCAGTAAAGTTCATATATGGCAATGTACCAAACTTTCAGATTATTACCGATTTATTGAGTTTTTGAATGTTTCTAGAAACTTTCAGGAACCTGTTCCATTATTAGCTGCAGCAGCGGAGATGAAATATTCGCGCATAAGCTTGTACTTGCTAATCAGCTTCTCTCTATCTGGCCGATTTTCTTCAATTACCGGGGCGTGAGAAAAGTTTTCCATCCATGCTGATATAAGAGGAAACCTCTCTTTGTCTAAGATTTTTATACCACTTGTTTCTTCAACTATATCAAGATAAACGGCTATCCATCCAAACACAAGATCTAAGAATCCTAATGTTTCTCCACTGAAGAATTTCTTTCCAGTTAGATGTTTTTCAACAATGTCTATGTTCCTTTGCTTTCTCTTGCTCCACCCCTTGGCTGATATATGCTTGGAATGCCCATGCTAGGACCTACATTTGGTGAAAATTATGTGTTAGTGTCCTTAGTTTTTAGGGATATCAGTTTTTTTACCACCAAATCCGGTCCAAAAGTAGTCCAAATGGGTTAAAAAGACCATTTTACCCTCCAAACATTTGATTAATACTTAAAAAATATTATTTTTTTTACAATTAATCTTCTCCTCTTAGTCTTTAGGGATATCAGTTTCTTTTCCACCAAATCCGGTCCAAAAGTAGTCCAAATGGGTTAAAGATACCATTTTACCCTCCAAACATTTTATTAATAATTAAAAAATATTATGTTGTTTACAGTTATTAGTATAATCTTCTCCCCTTAGTATTTAGGGATATCGGTCTTTTTAACCACTAAGGCCAGCCAAATTGTCCTTTGGTGGCAAATCTGGTCCAAAAGTAGTCCAAATGGGTTAAAAAGACCATTTTACCCTCCAAACAGTTGATTAATACTTAAAAAAAATATTTGTTTTTTTTACAATTATTAATTTAGTCTTTCTCCCCTTGTCTGCATTGGGACCGCGTGTAACAAACTAACTACCACCTTCTTTAATCTAAACATGATTTTAACACAGACAACACCCTTGTGAAAGTGTTCAATCACTGGCCAAATTACAACCAGCCACCTCCCACTGCTCACATTATCACCTGGCATATAATTCTTGAGACTATGAGGTCAAGTTGCGAGTGAAACGGTTTCATGGAAAAGGTAATATTATGTCATACTCCCTTATTGCTCATTTGCTTCTTACATTCTGTTATATACTATCTTCTAACTTACTTTCCTAGTATCATAATTCACACTCAGACATATGTATAATGAATTCAAATTCCAAAATTAGGTAATCAGTAGAAATTGTATGATATGAAATAAACAGAAGTGATAGCCCAAGTTGCTGATAGCTCAAGGTGCTGCTAACGATCAGTTCCTATGCAACTTTCTATCAACCACGCAAATCTGTAGCAACTTCCAGAGGCCCCTGCCAAGGGGGCAGCCAGAACTCAGAATAGTCTTGAACAAACGTGCACTCCACATCTAATTTGTATCAATGTTTATTTAGATTTCCTTTTGGTCTTAACTCTTAAGTAAATCCCAATTAATTAAAATGGCTTGATGATACTAAAATCACCAACAAACGGGGACAGAGTGAGAACCTTCCGTTTCTTACACCCTTTAAGTGTTGGTTCTGCTGGTTTCAAGATCTATGAATAAGAGAAATCCTTAAATCTCCATTTTAAAAAAAAAAGAGATGAATAGATAAGGCTTTTGGGCCTGTTACGGCTGGAACACAAGGAAAAGGGTAGCGGCCCTAGTTTATTAGATTAGCCTTAATCTTGTTATTATATATACTCAGCTATGTAATTGTAATTCTTAGTAGCACCTAATAATAAAGAGAAACCCTAAAGGTCACTTTGGCCGAACCATGTAACTTCTTGTGTCGTTTACTGCTTTCTATATTCGTTTGTGTGTGTGTGTTTGTTCCGCTGCGTACAATACCTACTCTGATTCCTAACAAAGGCGAAGCCAGCTGAAGGAAGTGCGTTAACGAGCAAGAAAATGTATGCGCTAACGCACATCGGTTTTCCTTTTTTTAGCTAATGAGTTAGTTTAACCTTCGGTAACTCCTAGTTAGCTACATAACAAGAGAGATTCTGAACCGATCCTTGAATAAGGCTTTCGCCGGGCTAAAAGAAAGGTCTCACTGGAGAAGCTTGACTGAAGGGTCCTAAGAGCAATGTGCTTAGTTTCTCTCCTTTTGCTAACTGAACACCAACCCGATCTATCAATTGAAACAGGCTAAGAGCTTTAAGCCAGCAAAGCCCCCTTCTTGTTCGACGGCAGAGTATCTCGGGCAAAGAAAGGCGTCTCGCACTCTCGCAGTTCTTCATGACACCAGAGTTGGATTATACTTTGGACTTGATCAAACTCTGAAAAGTCCTTTTTCATTTAATTTTGCCCAGGATAGAAGCAGATGTCCAACGGTGATGGGCTGCTTTATCATCCCAATACCATGCGCTAGAAATCCGGTAATGCTAACACTGTTGGGTTAGTAGTTTGGCCCATTAAGTCTAAAACAAAATGGGAAAGAAAGTATTTATGGGTCAACTCGTCCTAACTATGCAACCCACCCATCTTTCCACCTCTAATAACAAATGTATCTGTCAATTTCTAGTAGCATTTGAGCTTTTCAAAGTAATGGATGATTTAACTGCTGGAGTTTATGGATATGTTGTTGAGGGGTTGGTTTTGGCGGTTTTATAGTTGGAAACTTTTTTTAAATCATCGTTAATTTGTTTAAATTTTTTTAAAACTGCTCATTCCAAAAATGAAAAAATAACTAAATAATAAAAGTTAAAACAGCCGGTTTCAAGTTCGGAAATGGCGGCCTAACCGTTAAACCGTCAAAACCCAACAAGATTAAGTCTCAAACCGGTTGACTTACTTCAGTTTAGACAGTTCAATCTAACCATTTACATGTTAACAACACACAGAATTGCATGTATTAACAAAAGATTAATTAGTGATGATTTACTTGGTTGTCATTAAACTTAGCCCAGAAACGTGCGGTGGCTCTGGCAAGCGGATCCTCAGGTAATAAACGAGCAGCTGTGTTCCATGTCTCATCAACGTACTCGAGAATAACAAGGGACTCGCATACTGGTGTTCCATTGTGCAACAACACCGGGACTTTCTTGTGAACGGGATTGTATTCAAGTAGTAAACGACTCTTGTTCGCGAGATCTTCATACATCGTCTCGTACTCGACACCTTTCAGTTTGAGTGCCCAAACAATCCTCTGAGCATATGGGCTTGACCATGTCCAGAAAAGCTTCACCTCTTCCATTTCTATACCTTTGTTGGTCTAAATCTTTTATAGAAGTGCAGGTCTTTTATAGAGGGTGAATACTAAAAAGGTCGGTTTTTGTAAATGAGCTGAGCCGCTTGTGAGCTACTCGGGATCGGATTGTTAAAAGCTCTAATCGAGTTGAGCTTATATTGAAGCTCATTTAATAAAGGAGCTCCAGCCCTCAAGCTTCACATATCGAGCTAACTAGGCACGCGGGTCTAAACGAGCCTGCTATTTTTATAATTTTTATTTTATATAATAAATATGTATTTGCATAATATTTATTATTATATATAAAATTATGATAAAAATAATTAAGTAATATATATTATGTTATATGTAAAAACTTAATTATAAATACATATATATATACATATATATATATATATATATATAAGTTATAAATGTATATAAAGAAAATTATAAAATAATTAATAAATAATAAACGGACAAAAACCAAGATGAGCCCGAGTTTAAAAAATTACTCACGAGCCGAACTCGAGCTCTCATAAGTTAAAGGAGCCAAGTTCAGGCTAAGATTGGTTCGTTTACACCCCAAATTACAAATTGATGTGGTCAGTTGAGCACTACCAAAATGTCATGACATACACAATTGAGTAAACTGGTTTAGTCACTTTTACTAGTTTTATAAAAAAAATTATTTTCACATGTGTATTGTCGTGGTTTATAAAACTTGCCATTTTTATCAATTCAGTTAATCATCCATATTTTAACGTTAAATGAAGAGTATTTAGGTCTTTTTAAACATTTCTTTATTTTATCAATATTTTAAACCCTTAATTATTCCTCCATCCATTTAAACCATATAAACCCTAATTACCTCATTACGATCGTCCATGTGGCCATTATCTTCTTAATCCCGATCGTCCATGTGGCCATCATATTCTTGAATTACGATTGTCCATGAGGCTATCATCTTCTTGAATTACTACAGGGACGATCGTAATTCAAGAAGACGATGGTCACATGGACGATTGTAATAGGGTAATTAGGTTTAATACAATTTAAGGGGATGAAGGGAATAGTTAAGGGTTTAAAATATTGATAAAATAAAGAAATATATAAAAAGACCTAAATACCCCTAATTTAACGTTAAAATATGGATAAAGTTAACTGACTGGATGAAAATGACAAGTTTTGTAATCCACGAGGATACATAGGAGAAAAATAAACTCTTCGGATGAAACTCGCAAAAGTGACTAAACCACAAGGACAAAAATGACAGTTTACTCTATACATTTTTATATACGATGGGTTGGGAGTTACATACTTAAATTAGATCGTAGCAAATTGAAAATTTTTAAGACATTAATAAAAAAATTACACAGAGAGAGAAATTTACCCATGGTATATATGAAATTCCTTCTAAGATAAATCCCGACAAAAAATGGTTGTTAATTCAACCATTATGGGACATACGTTATAACCAATGTTTGTCACACATATCATGGATTGTGTTTTGGCTATGTTGCATCGATCTGTATTAGCTGTGGCATAAAAGCCGGCTAAAGGAAGTGGAAGCCACAAGAACACTACGTCTTTTCTGATAGGGTGGTATTTTAGTGAATAATTCAAAAAGTTAGGATGGATTTTGACGACTCGGATTCCACACGCCGAACTATAAGTTTAAATGCTGATCAGTGGCACTTGGTGTTTGTCCCTATCCAAACGATTAGGGTTCAAGTCCTACAAGATGGATTTTTTTTAATGGCAATTTGGTGTTATGTGCCCTTCTGCACACACTCCATGCACGTGTCCAATTAACCCCACGTTCATTGCACTTTAGTTAAATAGTTATGCATTTTCATTTATTTAGTTTTGCATGTAATTTCCTAATATTCTGTAAATTAGTTAAGATTAATAGTGGGCTAGTGGGTTTAGTGGTAGGGGTTATTTTGTGTTCCATGGTTTACGTAAGGCTATATAAGAGCCTTTATGATTTCTTTTTAGGATTATGAATGAAAATGATTTGAGTCTATATTCTCTCTAAATTGCTTCTGCTCTTCTTTAACCTGTCTCTGATACCACTGATAAGTACCAATCGGATTTTTGATAACCAGAAGGGGATTTGTAAGTCTTTTAGTTTTATAATTTGTCATTTAAATTTCTAAGATTTTGTTTGATAAGCATTTTATTTGTATAAAATTTTGTTAAAGACTTTAATATTCTATCATATCTCATTTTTTGCTTGTGTTTTTCATTTTTTTTAACTTGGTTTTGTCGATTTTATTCATTTTTTCTTGAGTGACTTTGTTGATTATGACGAATAACATGCACATGTGTATGTCGTACCTTTTTGTTTAATATATAGTTCACACACGTCTTTACTTCTAAGGTGACCTCGCTTTCTCCATTATCATATGTTGTGAGGTATAAAAGTTAAGTATCAAGAATTCATTGTAAAAAACGGTTGGCTTGATGAGGATTTGTAAAAAACAGTTGTCGGTAAGAAGTGCGAGAAATTAGATGCTATAAACCTTGGGCTTTTAGCACTTTAAACCCCGCACACGGCTTTTAAATATGGAATGTGTAAGCGCATATGGAGTGGTCATCGAGGGTGTGTTTGGGGCCGACGGGGACATCAGGAACACCATCCCGTCCTATACGGGGCCGACAAGTGGGGAGGGTTTTCGGAGGTTGACCACCGGACGACTCACCGAACTTAAACGGTCATATGACCGTTATACTTGACCGTTAAACATTTTAAAAGAAAAATTAATTAGTTTTGCTACATAAAACCTTTTATTTCATATATATATAAAAGGGGTCACAGGTATAATTTTTGACAGGGGTAATACTGATATTCACCCAAAACTACTAAGTTCATACGAAATTACTAAGTCTTTTATAACCCTAATTCTCACTCTGAGCCCCTGTGTCTATTTTAACTCACGCCCCCTATCGAAACTCATCGTTCTCTCTTCGAAATTCGTCGTCCTCCCTCTTCCAAGCCGTCCCCAACCTCTTCCTAGATAATGCCTTTTCGAGGGGATGCCATCATCGACAACTAGGCTGTCACAGGTATAATTTTTGACCAATTTTGTGTTTGATCGTTTTTGTGTTAATAATCGGACATTCGATCGGTCCAATTTTTTACCAGTGTTTTGTGTTTGAAGCCGGAATGCAGGTGCACGTGACCCCTACTCACCTTCGGGTGCGGGTAAGGGTCGTGTTGAAGTTCCTTTTCAACTGAGACTTCAACTTTCAGGTTGAATGTGGCGGGGACAACATGTAGCATCGATTGGTTTTTTTGTTCAAATTAGTAGTTTCGATTGGTTTTTTTTGGTCAAATTGGTAGTTTCGATTGGTTTTTTGCGTATGTATTTTGGATTGATTACTTCGTGATAATGTATTTTAGATTGGATTTTTGTTTGTTTCGGGTGAAGTTAGTAGTTTCGTGTGAACTTAGTAGTTTTGGTAGAATATCAGTCTTGCCCATGTCGAAACTAAACTTAACTGAAAGAATTTAACGAAGTTAGTCCCAGGGGCTCAGAGCGTTACAGATTGTATACCACAGGTACTCAAAGCGTTAAGAATTCGTGTTAGGGACGTATTGTGTTAAATCGTATAAACCACAGGGACGCAAACGGTAATTTACTCTATTATATATTTATCTAGCTTTACCAAGTTTGAGTGTTACCTGAAAGGGGAATGGGTCTCACGGGTTGAAGTCACCTTACAATCCGGCGTGGCCTGTTTTGACCGCTAAAGGTGACCTAACCCGAAATTATGCACCGTGTAGCTTTGTTCATGCTCTTCATTCTCCATGGTATTCTTTGTAACTTATATCTCACACGATGTATGAACCTAGGAATTGTAACGCTCAACCCGCCGCAACGCGCGGATAAAAACCACTATTGATTAAAATAGGCCAGGATTGGCATATCAGACTTTATCTTTTGGGGTTTCTCTTTTGGTTGTTATACTGAGTGTCGATACCATATCCATACCGTAATTAAACGAACCGATACCAACCGAAAACCCGCCGCAACGTGAGGGGATTTTTACTTTGAGTCATAACAATTTAGTTGTTAAACTTTGTAAAATATTTTGTTTTCGTCATTTTTTATAGAATCATACAATAACCAACGTGGAACATTTGACCAAGTTGCCAATTTTTTACATTAAAATGGGACCAAAATGGAACATTTTTATCGAGTGTAATGACTAAGCATTAAAAAGGACTCTTTCTTAAAGGATGGTTGTTTTATCATTATTATAATAATAGAAAACGAGAGGATTGATAAAGTAACAGAAAACGAGTACTGCGTTGTAAATTGTTGTCGCCGTTAGTTTTATAAATATAAAAAATACTTTATTTTGGTGGTACACTTGTCACTCTCATGTGCATCCTTAACCTTCTTTTCCCCGCCTCTCTCTCCTATTAATTATACAAATTTCTTTAATTGTTTTTAGAGTAAACTTCGTTTTTGACCCTTTGGTTTGGTCAAAATAACGGTTTTGGTCCATTAGTTTCAATTTGACTTTTTTGCTCTCTGTGGTTACCTAGTCGTATCAATCAGACCCCTGGCACTAACTCCGTTAGTTTTATAAATATAAAAAATACTTTATTTTGAAAACGACTCGGTTTTCAATAAAATTTATCTTGGAATAACGACAAAAAAAGAAACAAAACGATGTATTTAGATTTAAAAAAAAATTACATATTACAAGTTATTAGGGAAAAATCATGTTAAATGAATTATTGGAGGAAAAAAATGTTTTGTGTTGAGTCCGCTTCCGGAAGAAGCTGAGTTGTTTACAAAATACAGAGTTATGAGTCCGCTGCCTAGGGTAGCGGATTTTCTAGAAACCAAATCGATTTCATAATCCTCCTAGAAACCAATATTATTTCCTAAAGCCCCTATAAATCGAAAAAAAATTCGTGATTTTCCCTTGTTTTAAACTGTTACAAGAGGTAATATAGTACCCAAATCATTTTAACTCCAGAAGTATGAATTTTTCTATGCTTTGTAGCTGAACTTATACTTAACATGTTTAAAATTTGTTAGTAACATATAGAAGTCATCATCACTTGAAAGTATTAGATGATTATCGACACTCCAAGAGTGTAAATTTCCCTAAAAAACGTTGTGAAACCGTTCGCTTTTTAGCGGCAGCATGCATCATTGGAAACGAAATACTCGCACATAAGCTGGAATTTGGTGATCAGCTTGTTTTGATCTGGCCAGTTTTCTTTGATTACTGGGATATCAGAAAACTTGTCCTTCCATGCCATTATAAGTGGAAACCTATCTTCTTCAAAGAGTTTTATACCACCTGTTTCTTCAAAGATTCCAAGATATTTGGCAATCCATCCAAACACAAGATCTAAGAATCCGAATGATTCTCCGTTGAAGAATTTCTTTCCGGTTAGCTGTTTTTCAACGACGTCTAGGTTCTCTAAAGCAGGACCTATTGCTTCTTCTTGCTCCACACCTTGGCTGGCGTAAGCACGAAATACAGATGGAGCAACCTACATTTGGAGACAGTTGCGTGTTAAAAGTTCTTCTCGGCTTTTATGCATAAAACCTTTTAAATCATTTTTTCAGACATCGCGATTGATTATATTGTAATATATAACATTGTTTTATAAGATCATAATTAGCGGATTAACTATTTATATAAGATTTTATAAATGTTGGACAAAATGGTGTCTTTGGTTACAACCCATACTAAAAATGACCCGTTGCCTACCCTCCAATCTTGCCATCATGTATTTTCCGATGATAACAAGATGAGCCTAAAAGAAAGATAAGTTGAAGTTGTTTTAGAGTTTTTACATGAGTGAAATCTGGACATTGTTTATGTAATAAAACTTTATATGTGATAGATATTTGATGCATTCTTTATTAATTATAAAGAAAAATGAAAATAAAATGGACAAAAAAGTGTTGGTCTTAAGTGATCAGGTTTGGATAAAAGTTAACGGTCAGATATAAACCCAAAGTTAGAAACTGATTTTATCCAAGGGATGCGTCGATTAAGAAGATTGCAACGATTCCACATTAGGGATATAAAAGATCACGATCGTTCAATCAATTCAAGTTTCGTTTTAGGGTTAATCCCTCCCGTCTTGTTCTTTATCACTTTGTTCTTGATTGTGGGTTGAAATCATGATCCCTTGGATCTATAAAAAACGTTAGTGGTTTAACCCAACCCATTTCAACTAGACATGTTTTGACTTGTCTAACTGACTCATATTACCACCTCTAGTTATTCCTCAACTAAGGTCCCTAGGGATATATGTCGAGACTCACTTGCTGGAATATTGAATTTCATTAGTTTTTTAATTAGTTCTACAGTTTTAAGTTTTACATTAATAATTTTGTATAAAAAAATATTTTACTAGTTTTGTTTATTAGTTCTAGAGATTTACATTGAATTTGTTATAAATATATTTATTTTTTAAATATTTTTTGGGTCTCCACTCTCAAGTGTCTAATCTAACAAAAACATCTTGCAGTTTATGGCACAAGAGAAGTGATGACTTACCTGGTCATCATTAAACTTTGCCTAGAAACGCGCGGTGGCTCTGGCAAGCGGATCCTGAGGTATGAAACGAGCAGTCGTGTTCCATGTCTCATCAACATACTAGAGAATCACAAGTGACTCGCATATGGGTGTTCCATTGTGCAACAACACAGGCACTTTCTTGTAAGCGGGGTTGTATTCGAATAATAATGAACTCTTGTTGGCAAGATCTTCATAGACGGTCTCGTACTCGACACCTTTCAGTTTCAAAGCCCAAACAATCCTCAGAGCATATGGGCTTGACCATGTCCTGAAAAGCTTCACTTCTCCCATTTCTTTACTCAAAACCATCATTCCGTGTTTCTTTTAAAATGGATATATGCAAGTTGTGTAACGGGTCAAAATCCTTAATTTCTCCAAAACATCTTTTGTCTGTATTCTTAACATTGGTATTCACAAAAAGTTATATTATTCCTATAACTTTAGAATAAAAACATTATGCGATTCTCAAACCGTTATAACCCTTTAGGTTTTAGATTGATTTTGTTGCATGTGACGCGTTAGAGATGAAGCGTTTTAAATGAGCATCATCTAGCTAGAAGTTATCATGGGCGCGTCATGTGATATTTCATATATTTTTTTTATCATTTTCAAATGGTCATCATCTAGCTGTATGGGATCTAATTTTCTATTTATTCATTCAATCACTGTTAACATGATATAACCAATGTTTTCTGCAAACAGTATTGGCCGGGCATTTCCCTTTAATAAAGTAGTAATAACATAATTAACTCTACTAATAAGATATATAGTTGATCAAAAGAAATAATATAATGTTTCTGTTGATGCCCATTTTACACCATGCAAACTTTGAAACCCTTATATAAAGTAGAAAAAAATAATAATAATAACTAAAAACATAAAGTATGAAAATTACTAAGTTGACTACAATGAATTACCCTAAATAATCAAAGTTTAAAAAGATAGGTTGAATGGTTTTCTTATTGGATTTGAAATGAAATAACTGTAATATTTTAATTTAAAATGATTAGTATGTTATAAAAATAGCGTTAACGAAATCATAAACCATTAAAGGGACATCCTGGTGGTAAAGTGGTATAGTCTCTAACCAAATGTGAAGCTTGGTGGTTCTATCCATGCCCAAACCAGCTTTCTATATTTTATTTTTGGTTTTGTGGACACATATATTGAAAATCTGAGTTAAACTCTTTCAACTGAATTATTCTTTTTGTTTTAATCATAAATATTTCGAAAGTTTAAATGAACCTAGTCATATATATTTCGAAAGTTTAAATGAACCTAGTCATTTAGAACAAAGAATTAATAAGAATGTAAATTTTGGTAATTCATTAAAAATGAAAACTTCTGAAGTTGCAATCTTCGAAAATTTACTTCAACTAGCTAGCAAACCTACAAACACAATAAAATATGATATGTAGCCAAATCTACAATACACAAACATTGAAGGAGTTTGTGGCTTTAAATTGGATTGGGGACTACTAATGGGATACGGGAATTGCTATCTGGACCGGGCTCTATACGCATCGTATAGGGCAATACGATGCGTATAGCCTTCGCAATTTCCTAAGCCCGACAACATCGTACACCTGGTCATTCCAACCCCTATATGCATCGTATAGGTCAATACGGTGCGGTTTAGGGTACGAGGTAACTTCTGCAACTAGTCATACATCACATCGCTATACGCCGCGTATAGGACTATACGAGGCGTATAGAGATGTGATGGATGACTAGTTGCAGTAGGTACCTCGTACCCTAAACCGCATCGTATTGACTTATACGATGCGTAAGGGGTTGGAATGACCAGGTGTACGATGTTGTCGGTTTGACCAGGAGGCTATACGCATCGTATAGGGCTATACGATGCGTATAGGGGCCAAATTTTGTGTATTTAACCATGCAGAATTCTCATTTGAACGTATCGTTCAAAAATTTTTCAAACAATTTCCCTCAAAAAGTTATAGCCATGTCTTGGTGGTGGGATGGTAACTACAGTTTTCAGGTATATTATAACGAGACGTTTATTCTAATCAAAGGGTAAGGCTTCCCGATTTGAACGAGCCACTAAGCAATCCTGAGTTCGTATATGGTGAACCCTCTTACCTTACACAACCCACGGACGACTTCGTGTACGGTGAAGTCTCTTACCCGACACAACAAACCGACAACTTCGTATACGCGGAAAACAAGCCGGCTAACGACTCCAAAGACGAGGAACAAACCCATCCAACTGTGACGTATAAAGCTGACCAGGTATAACATTCCTATATATATATATATATGCATACATTTAGTTTGTTGTTTATTAACTTTTACCGTACCTTGTTGTAGAATTTTTAGTCTCGTGAACAGTTGGTGGATTGGGCTGTCCACAGAGGACGTGAGAATGGTTACGTCATTGTCACCCGACGATCAAGGAGAAAAGGCGACGACCTGTCGGAACCGGTTATCAAGGTGTGGCTTGTGTGTGACCATCATGGCGAACGTAAGTCTACTGCCACGGTTCGACGTGCCGGTAGCAAGAAAATAGGTTGTCCCTTTAAATTAGAAGGAGAGTACCAAGTAAATACTGGTGATTGGTTGTTAACGATGAAGGATGACAGTCATAACCACGATCCTAGTCAACATCTTGAGGCGCACTCGTTTGCCAGGAGACTGTCTGAGTCGTAACAACTTTTGGTGGCGAAGCTGTATTCATAAAACATGTTGCCACGAAACATTTTGGCAACCATAAGGGAACAAAACTCACAGAGTAGTTGCATTAAAAAGGACATTTATAATGTGATACAAAAGATAAAAAATGAAACGAGAGTCGGTGAAACTCCAATCCAGGTTCTGGAACACCTGCTTTCTTCTAAAGATTACGTCTACTATACTCAGGAAGATCCCGTCACAAATGTCATGGAGGAGGTATTCTTTGTTCATCCGAAATCGTACGAGATGTAGCGTGCGTTCCCGCACGTGTTGATGATCGACGCGACGTACAAAACAAACATGTATAGACTTCCATTTGTCCAAGTTATCGGTGTGACCTCCACACACCGGTCGCTTTACGTCGCTCATGCATTTATATCTAAAGAACAGGAGGAAAACTTCGTCTGGGTGCTACTGCAAATCAAAGGTATATTGCAAAAGTGTATGGAGCCGCGTGTGATAGTAACCGACAGGGACAAAGCTTTTATGAACGTGTGTGATAAAATATTCCCGGATTGTTCCAAGAACCTATGCCGGTGGCACATACACGAGAATATCTCAAAACATTGCAAGGCATCGTTTACAGACGAAGACTGGGCAAATTTCAAGTATTCATGGTCGGTATTGTGTGAGTCTCCCACGCCAGATGTATATCACTACAACTTCAACCGGCTTTACGAACGATTGTATGCAGCCAAACGAGGAAGTAAGTTTTGAATATTAAATATTTATTAGGGTTTAAATTATTTTCCATATTAAATATTTATTAAGTTTTAAATTATTTTTCAGGAGTTATAGACTATGTGACCAAAAATTGGTTGAACTCATATAAAGAAAAGTTTGTATCCGCCTGGTACAACAGAAACCTCAATTTTGGTCAACATACAACGAACCGAGTCGAGAGACAGCATTCGCTCCTAAAGAGCTATCTAAGAAATGCTAACAGCTCGCTAGATAGACTTGTTGGGTTTGTTGATGAAATTGTGACAGATCAGTATGTACAATTACAGTTTGGGTTTGGAATAAGCCTCAAAAGGAAAATAGACAGCCACGTAGCTATTGAATTGTTTGATAACCTATGTGGCAAAGTTTCACATAAAGCTTTAAATTTGTTAGAAAACGAGTGGTACAAGTTATCAACTATACGGAAGCAAAATGCAACGTGTGGTTGCCAACTTTTCAGTAGTTGTGGGTTGCCGTGTGCTTGTCGTCTGGAAAATATCGAAGCTACAGGTCAGGTCAACCTTTTAATATTTATCTTATTTTATCCAATTTCAAACTTTTCTGACTATCTCGTTTTAATACAGGTGGCGGAATCCCGCTAGATGCGGTGGACGTCTTCTGGAGGAAGCTTGATCTAAAATCGTCGTTTGTCGAGGATGAAAATGTAGACATGGATAAAGTACTTGGTCAAGTGAGAAACAAAATTATGTCACAACCCGATCAGGTCAAAAAAGTATGTTGTTGAGAATCGCGGGGGTGGTCTTTCCGAGCAAAAGTAACAAGAAGGCGCCTCTGGTACAAGAAGATAATCGCGATCGTCCAACTTTGAAAAAGCAACAACAAAGGAAACATGATGTCGCGAGAAACAGCTCGTTCACAGGATCCCAACAAAGCATATGTGACCCTTCGAGACATAGCTCCTATATTGCGTCATAGGACTCTCGACAAGCGAGTTCAGTCATTCAACATCGTCGTTCAACGACGGGTAAAGGAAAGCAACCACAAGATGATAACGCCCGTCATGGGTTTTCATTGATGATGGGAAAAGATGCAGATAACAATATAATTTTTTTAAGGCTTCGATTCCATCTTTGTTTCATCCCTACATTTCACGTATACAGGATGTAAATCCCGACGGTAAATGTGGTTTTCGATCGGTAGCTGTGGGCTTAGGGTTAAATGAAAACCGATGGTTTTTTATTCGACAACAACTTCTACAAGAGATGGACAATAAAGAAGAATGGTGGAGAATTGTTTTCGACAGAGTCGCATTTCAAGAGTATAATAGGCTACGTCACACGATAGATTGGCAGGATGTGAAAGCCGTACCAGTTAGTCGTTGGATGTGGATGCCATACACATGACTCCTAATTGCTCAAAGATTTGGGGTGATTGTTCATCTTTTAAGCATCGCCAGTAATCAAACATTTTTTCCATTATGGTTTGGTCCTAACGTTCACGCTCAACATCAAATCGTATCGTTCGTTAACGTCAACAATGCTCATTTCATCCACGTCAAGTTAGACGAAGATTTTTCGATGCCCGCGCCGAATGCTCTTTGGATTTTGCACCGAATTGATGTTGCAGCAGAATGGGAAAATATATACGGTGATCGTATCGAATTGTTTAAGAAGATAATGGCTACTGATCCACATATCTATACACAATATGTATCGAATGTTAGATAATGTAATTTAATTATAATTATGTTAATAAAATTTTATGATTAATTTTTATATTATTTATAATAATTATGTTAATAAAATTTTATTATTAATTTTTATATTATTTATAATAAATATGTTAATAAAATTTTATTATTAAAAAAAGAATTTAAAAACATTTTATTATTAAAAAAAACTATACGAGGGCATATAGAGCAATACGTCACGTATTGCCTTTAAATGGAGGGAAACCCTGGCCTTTCAAATTTCAGATATTTTGTGGAAATACGCTGCGTATAGGACAATACGTATGGTATAGAATTCCAAAGGTCAGGATCTATACGCTACGTATTGGTCTATACGAAGCGTATGAGCTCTGATATACACATCAGGCCCCTCGTACAGATCCAAACGCGCCCCCTCTTTTACACATAAACACATACGAAACTCTCTTGATAAAGATTGTCGGGTCGTAAATCTTCTTTTTTACTCGTAAAGGTACGTATTCTAGACTCCCGGTCGATAATATAGGTTTAATTTTGATTATTAGCCGTTAAAATAGTGTAGAATATGAATTATAATCACTGAAATCGATGAACTATAAGCAACGTATAGCTCTATATGTGGCGTATAGTTCATCTGAGGAAGAAGATGAAGCCATACGCCACGTATAGGGCTATACGTTGCGTATTGCTAAACTTCTCGGTAACTGACCTACGTATGGTCCGAGGTTGCCGCGTATGGCTTGGTTTGCCTAGAAACTTACCTGCGTATGGCTTGATTACCCGGTAACACCCTATACGCCAAGTATAAAGCTATATGTGGCGTATAGGTATTTAAAAAAAAATCTTTTTAAAATTAAAAAACCATTTATTATTATTTTAAAATTTTAAATATTAAAAAAACAATTTTTTTTTATTTTTAAAATTAAAAAAACAATTTATTATTATTTTAAATTATTTATTTATATTAAAAAAAATTATTATAAATAATTTTAAAAATAAAAAACAATTTATTATTATTTTCAGATATGGCGGATCACGAGTACAATATTCATATGGAGGAGTTAGATGATCCCGCGCACTACCCGAATTTGGATTTTCCGCCCGACTCGGAGTGGTTTGGCCGGTGCCAAAAGCTACGGGAGGTGCGGATGGGGCAGGGACGGCGGTGGACTGGGAGCTTCTCCAGGAGGTCTAGGAGGTGGAGCGGGCCAGGGCCATCATAGGCGAGGACACGCCATGTGATCGCCTTTTTGATTTTTCATTCACCAAGACCTACCGAGAGGTGGCCGTCGAGTTTCTTTCGACGTTCATCTACTCAGAGAATGGGTTGGAGCCCCTTCCCGGGGAGGCGCTGGCACAGGAGCCGGATCAGGTCTCCTTCCGTATTTTTGGCCACCAGTACCGTCTGACCCTCCGTCAGTGGGCCGTCGCGACGAGCTTGTACTTCCAGCCCGAGACGGTTTTGCCGGTTTACACCGCGGCGGTGAAGGAGGTGGACAAGGAGGAACTCCTTGTTTTTTGGGGTTTGATTTCCGATAGCCCTTGGTTAGGTACCAAGGCGAGGGTTTCGGGGATTACAGACCCCCTCTATAGATATTTGCACCGGCTTATCTCGACGTTGATCGCACCGCGTCTGAAAATTCGTGAGTGGTGCACCGATAGAGATCTCTTTTTTCTCTACTGCCTGCTTACAGGCTTGGGGTGCGCCCTATCCACATACCCCGCGAGTTATTTTGCGTCTGCCTATATGCGGCAGAGGCGCGGGCTTTTGTATGGCGGAACTTTCTTCACTCAGATCATGCGTACTCTCACACCATGGCATGTGCATGAGCTTGAGTTGTTACCGCTCATTCCCTTTGTCAGATTAGACCGCCGCACGGCTAGCGGCATGCGCATCACGCACCGATTCCCGGGGCTCGGCCTTCGGTTCGTAGGGGCCGTCGCGGTCCAAGTTTGGGTCCCGGTGCCCTTGTCTCCGATGCCAGGACAGGGGGACCCACCGATGCCTGACCCGCTACATGGTGTGTCGCTGCCGCAGCCGCACGTCGAGCCCATCCACGACCAGCTGCCACAGCATCCCTGACAAGCACGTCGGTCTGTTAGGCTGGACAGGGCCACCCAGGCATTGCTTGATGGATTTGTTACCGACTCACAGCGACAGGCTCGTCATAGCGACCGCATGGAGGACCTGATGATGTGGGCAGTTGGTCGCCTCGTGGATCTGTCATGAGCCGTCGGCATCGAGCCACCACCACTACCACCGCCACGTCATTTTCCGGCCGACCCCGTTCAGGATGAAGGCGGGGCGGGTCTGGATGACGGCGGGGCGAGTCAGGCTAAGTTGTTTTTATTTGTATTCAGTTTGTTTCTTCTGTTATGTATGTAAAAACATTTTGATGTATATATTTAATTTTTTGATGTAATGTATATAATGTTTAGTTATTTGTTTGGTTGTAATGTTTAATATTTTGTTTGGTTGTATGATAAATTATAAATATAAAAATATAATAAATGTTTAAAAAATATATATATAACAAACTTATATTAACAAAGTTATATAAATTAAATTAAAAAACATAACAAACTTATAATAACAAAGTTATATAAATTAAATTAAAAAAGATAATTAAATAAAAAAAACCTATGCGTGGCGTATAGGTCAATACGTCACGTATAGGATTCTTAAATCCTAAATCTGTCAACTTTTGAAACAAAAATATAACACGTGACCAATACGCTGCGTATAGCCCTATACGCCAGACAGGGAATGACACGTGACATTTTGTTGTCAGAGGCAGAACCCTAGACGCATCGTATTGGCTTATACGAGGGCGTATAGGGCGGCGGCGTGTCCAATTAGCAATATTCCGTGTCCCATTAGAATCTCCCATTGGATTTGATTATGCTTGTATTAGTAAATTGCTACTAATCAATGATTTTTTTTTATTTTTTTTTAAATGGGGAGTTTTCCTAGCCGATACTGAATTTCTGGAGAAGTGGGTACCAAATATCTTACCGAATCTATTGGTATGATATCGGTACTCGTTACAAAATGTTTATCTCTAGATGGTACCGGTACCAAAAATACTGATACCGTATTTCTAGAGAAATGGGTACCGAATACCTTACCGAATCTATCGGTATGATACCAGTACTCGTTACAAAAATTCTCTATATCTAGATGGTATCGGTATCGTACAGGTACCGAAAATTGAAACTTCGCCCAATTTCATTTGAATAGTTAGTTGAAATGCAATTAAATGAGGTTTCTGCTTTCTTTTAGTTCTGTAATTGAGTCTCATTGATTCCTTCTTCGTATTCCTATTGACGGTCTTAAGTTTTAGTCCTTAAGGTTAAGAACTCTTGACGTGGGAAAATACTGTTACGGTCATTAATTGTGAGGGACTGATACCGCACATTTCCTAAGCAGAGGGATTAGAATAGAATCAGGTAGTTGTAGTTGCAATTGTTGTAACATACATGCGTGTAAACGAGCCGAGCCCAAGCTCGACTAGTCTCGACCTCGACTCATTTAACTTACAGAGGACTCGAGCTTGAGTTTGGCTTGTTTCGAGCTCGGCTTGTGAGTAGTTTTTAAAGCTCGAGCTCGAGCTCGGTTCGGCTCTTTTACTATTTATTAATATGTATATATATATAGTATATATATATATAACTACTTTTATATATTTTTATTATAATTTTAATATATAACATAATATATATTATTTTGTTATTTTTTATCATAATTTCATATAAACTAACTATTATTATATAAATATATACTTTAGTATATTGAATATCTATACTAATAAAGGTTTGAGATGACACATGTCACTTCCTCGTTTCTTCTCATTTTTATTTTCTCGTCTCTCTTTTATATTAAATACTATTTTTTTAGTTTCTCTCTCCTATTAAAAAATATATATTAAGAAACATAACAAATTTAATTATTGAAAGTTATTATATATTAACTAAATAGGCTTAAAATGAAATTAATCATGGATAGTTATAGTTAATGATGTTATTTATCATTTTTGAAAAATAAATTTGTAATATGAAAATTTATTATATTATCAGACTGTTTTTACATTTTAATAAAGGGAAAACACCACAGAATAGTAACCAAGTTTTCAAAAGTGTTTCAATTATGTCACTCACCATAGTATACCAGAGGGTGTATACTGTGTAAAATGCGTATCGAGTGACTTAATTGGAACACTTTTGAAACTTGGTTACTATTCTACAAAGTTACCCCTTTAATAAACTCTATTATTTTAAACAATTAGATCAATTTTCTTTTGAATTTCTACCTATAGATTTTTAAATTCAAAATTTTTTGTATCATCAATCATATTTTTATAAATTTTACAAACTGAAAACGATTTTATAGCCATTTAAGATCCAATTAAAAAAAAAATTCAATCATATATTTACATATTCAAAGATCTAATATTTGTTATGATTTATTAAATCTCACTGTGTTTTTTGTCATATTATTATAGCCGAAAGTATTCAAGTAATTATTTTCTTTTTTTCCTATTTCGATTTACATCATTACTTATTTTAGCTATTTGTATATGTTTATATATGTGGCAACTTCGATCTATTTTCTTATGAATGGGTCGATTTGAATTATGTTTTTTCTCTAACGGGTCAAACGGTTAAAATAAAATAAAAGTAGTATAAAATGAGAAGACATATCGATTGAAAGTCTCACTAAGTTTAAATTTTATGCAAATAAATATATTTAGACTGTTATATTATAATGAGAATAATATAAATTTGTAGTTATATTTGACAGTAAGCTATACTTATTAAATAAGTAATTAGTCACGTGTCAAAATTCAGTGAGCTCAAGATTCTTGTAAGCCTTTAAAATTTTTCCCGTTTATTTTCTTGTGAGACCAAGCTATACCAAATAAATAAGTAACTGGTTGAAGTTTTTTTCACCTATTGTTTCTCAATTATTTATTATCTTATTTATTAATATTTACTTTATAAATATTTTTTTATTTAATATTTATTTTCTCAATTATTTCCTTTGTTTTTTTACTTATTAATAAATTTTTAATATTTCATTAATCAAACCCCGCGTAATACATGGGTGTGTAACCTAGTAAATTATATAAATAACTGGCCCGTTTAGGCTCGCGAGGTGGCTTGAGTTTGATAAGTGAAGTTTGGGCTCATGATCGTTTATTAAACAAACTTATTTTAGGCTCGTGCTCGTTTAAGCTCGGCTCAATTCAAGTTTTTATTGAACCGACCTCGAGCAGCTCATGAACGGCTTAGCTATTTATACTCTCTCTTTTGAATCCATGATCAAATAAGACACGAATATGTTGATAAACTCTCTTTTGAATAATTGAATCCATGATCAAATTTCTGACATAAAAGGTCTATTTATATGATTATTCCAGCCAATTATGTCAAGAACACAAATTACCCCTTCACGAGAGTTCGCTCCCATTTCCGTCTTCTGTGTTCCAATGCCAACTCATTGTACCAATGCAACTCGAAAATCACCAGGTGCTTCAGAAACTGTGATATCAAAGCTGCACTCAAAGTGTTTGATGAAATGCCAATAAAAAACATAGTGACATGGAACTGTGTGATATCCGGGTATGTTAAAAACGGCATGGTTGATAATGCCCGCCAGGTGTTTGATGAAATGCCTAACAGAAACGTTGTGTCTTGGACCGCAATGTTGAACGGGTACGCCAAGTGTGGGAGGTTGGATGAGTCCAGAACTTTGTTTGATGCAATGATTGATAAGAATGTGGTTTGTTGGAATGCTATGTTGTCTGGGTACGCGAAGAATGCGCGAATTGATGAAGCGAGGAACTTGTTTGACCGAATTCCAGACAAGAATCCGGTTTCTTGGGCTACTATTATCGAAGGGTGTTTCCACGAGGGGCGGGTAGAGGAAGCTGTGAACTTGTTTAACGATTGTCCGTTTGACGATGTTTTGGTTAACAATGCTGTGTTAGCTGGTTATGTTGAGATGGGCGATCTTGAATCGTTGTGGAGTTTGTTTAGTTCGATGCGTGAGCTCGATGTGGCATCATGGACAACGGTAATACGTTGTTTCGCAAAGTCTGGGAAGGTGGTGATAGCCCGGAAGTTGTTTGATGAAATGCCTGCAAAAGATGTAATCGCGTGGACGGTGATGATTCAAGGTTATGTACAGAATAATCAGATTGAAGATGCACGGAAACTGTTTGATGAAATGCCTAAACGAGATATAGTTGCGTGGAACTCAATCATCGATGGGTATGTTAAAAATAGTGATCTAGAACAAGCTCTTGAGCTTTTTAATAAGATGCCAACGCGCGATGTGGTGTCGTGGAACACGATTCTTCAAGGGTATCTTCAAGAACATGACATGATAAAAGCTCGAACCTTTTTCAACAAGATTCCGGTTAAAGATCGAACCACATGGAACATAATGATTTGTGGGGTTCAGAGTGATGAGGGTTTTAACCTTTACTCCCAAATGCTGCAGAACCGAATGAAACCTGATCAGGTAACATTCGCTAGTTTAATTTCTGTTTGTGGGTCACTTGCGGTGCATAGGATGGGGAGCGCGATGCACTCATGTGTAGTCAAATACGCATATGCCAGTGACTCTACGGTTATAAGTTCATTAATATCCATGTACTCCAAATGCGGGTTCATGGATGATGCTAGTTTAATCTTTGAAACAGTTATAAAAAAAGATACAGTTTCATGGAACGCGATGATTGTGGCACATTCACATAATGGTTCCGCTTTCAAAGCCCTAAAACTATTCTCATCCATGACAGAATCGGGGTACCAACCCGACCATTTGACTTTCCTAGGGTTGTTAACAGGTTGTGCACACTCGGGTTTGGTTAAAGAGAGCTGGGAATGCTTCAAATCAATGGAAAAAAAGTGGAAAATACATCCTACAGCTGAACATTATGCATGTATGATTGATGTTCTTGGTAGAAGTGGGATGTTAACAGAAGCATATGAGTTGGTTAAACAGTTGCCAGTTGAGCTTCCATCATACACATGGGAAGCGTTGTTAAGTTGTTGCAGGGTCCATGAAAATTTTGAGTTAGGGGAGGTGGTGGCACAGAAACTTTTTGGTGATTTAAATGCTGGGATTTGTGTGCTTAGTTCAAATATTTATGCTGCAAGGGGTATGTGGGCAGATGCAGCTAATGTTAGAACGTTGTTAGCGCGTCGTGGTGTCAAAAAGGATGTCGCGTGTAGTTGGATTGAGTTAAAGGGTCGGGTTTTTCGGTTTGTTTATGATGATAGATCTCATGTCCAATTGGAAGAGTTGCATAAAATGTTGGAGAGCCTGTCTGCTGCAATGGAAGTTTATGGCTAAGTAGAGATTTTCTCTTGAATTTATAGAATAATTTTCTATTGAATTTATACAAGGGTGAGGTGAGTTTAGCTGAGTTGGCTCGTATAAATTTATGTATTTTCTCTTGGATTTATAGAATAATTTATGTAGTTTCTCTTGCATTTATAGAAGAGTGAGGCGAGTTGAGTTGAGTTGAGTTGGGTTGGCTCGTATACATTTATGTATTTTTCTCTTATACTTATAGAATAATTTATGTATTAAATATTATTATAGAAATTATATTATTAAAATATATACTACTTTATGTTTTAAAATAAAACAATTTAAAAGGTTGTAACTAAGGCACGTTTCACATCAAAGTTTATCCAACTGACCTCTATGTTTTGTTTGAGGTATCAATATTAAAGAGATGCAACTTATAATTTCGATAAATAGGAATTTTAAACAATTGCTCAATGAGCAAGTTACGTCTACGTGACACCTCATGATAACTCTCACATGAGTTGCCACGTAGACAATATTTTAGGAAATTTGTTTTAAAGGAGTATTAAATTTATGTCTAATTTTTTTTTTTAGTTATCCCATTTTTCCTTTTTGTTCATTAAGGATGTCCAATTTTATATAGTTTTTAGTAGGGTTAGATTGTGACCTGAAAAAGATTTAAAAAAAATACAAATTTTATATTGGTCAAAATTATAAGTTGGATACCCTTGATAACAAAAATAAATGTTTGTTACCTCAAATATATTATTACAATAATAACTATAGTATTTTTTAATGTTTAGGTTTTATATATAAATAAATAAACAAACTTATTAATGAAAATGATTTTGGCTTGGTGGTAGTACACATTTAAGGTTTTAACTTTGCCAAAATAGTAGAAGTTTCATGTTGTATATTGAATAAGTCTTGACTCCATCCAAATCTAACATCGACCACGAAGATCTAGCTAGGTTCTCTATACATAAATCTTTTGTGTTGACCATTCATGATTTGTACACTCATGAAGATTTGTTTAAGCTAAAGATATAAAAATTGTATCGCTCAAAATATGAAAGATCCAGATCTGTGTTCTTATGCGTTTAAATATTCAGACTTCTTTGAATTAGAGTATTAGACATGTTTTATATTTGATAATATGTGTTTTATGTTTCATTGATGTTTTCTGTTTGATAATACAATAACATAATATATTTTTTGTTTGATAGTTAGAGCATTACATTGATGTTTTTATTTGATAATGTGATTACATAATATATTTTACAACTTGTTATGTATAATTAATATTTTAGTATTTTATTAATAAAGAGCACATCGAATACGTGATACGCTCACATCGCATACGTGATGCGCCCGCATCACACATCGGATTTTGTGACCAAACGCATCTGAACACAATGCGCAATTTAAAACGAAGCAGCAAATAAAATTCTTAATGTTTTTCTAAATCAATCAAAATTACATTAACTGAAATTTATATATCTTTATTTTTATTCGAGCATTCAATCCCCGATCTCTAAATAATATTCTCAATATTTTCATTAATATGGGCCATGGGGCCAACATATTGTCATTATAATATTAAAATTAAAAAAGATAAACATTTGACAAAAAAAAAATACCAAAATAAATAAAAATATTACACATATAACAAAAGTTAAAGACGATAGATAAAAGAATTATATAAGCAAATTAATTCTACACACACGAGATTTGAGTACTAGAAATAACTCCGCATATGTGACGAGCATTTCCATCATTATCTCTATAATTTAACTAAATATCATATTTTTTTTAATTTGATTTAACTTCCCGCATCTCATTCTCTATCTCTATGATTCTATCTCTATCTCATTTACAAACATTTATTTTATTATTTTTTTCTCATTCCTAGACACTTACAAAAAATATAAAGGTTGATTAAAATTGATTTGTATATTTAGAAAATCTCTATTTATTAAACTCTAAAATTTAAAGATGAATATAAAAATTTTGGTGGATGTGTAAATGCTCTTATACGAGAAAAGGAAATAATACATAATTTTTTTTCTTAAGAATTTTGAAAAGTAAAAATTACAGAAAAATACTTTTTAAAAACGAATATATCAATTTAGAGAAAAAAATATATTTGATAGATGAGGTAGCTTTACACCACTGCCGCCGGCGCCAACACCAACGTTGATTGTCTACCAAAAAGAAGTTTACCTACAAGGAATTGAAGCAACCTCTTTGTATTTTAGTCTAATTCTATTTTAGGTGTGTTGTGGCCATTAATTTAACATTTTTTTTCTTTTTTAGTGCAACCAATCAAAATAAAAACTTAACCACAACAAAAAGAAAATAATAACTAAAAAAATTAAAAAAATACATATACAAAATGAGGCCCAAATCTTAACCCATATTAAAAAACACACGTATAAATTGAACTTTAAACCAGCCAATATTTAATAAATACATGCATAAACTGAACTTTAAATAAAAACCTAAGAGAACACACCGACACACATGCATGCATGAAGAACACATACATATATCAAACCTAAAATCAAAACATAAGACATATATGTGAAGTGTGTCGGAACTCAAAGAAACTCATGTAGTATTAGAGAGATTATATTATTTAGGGTTTACTGTAATGATCTTTATTATAATTAAAAGATAGAAGATACATAATTCAAACAAGAAATCAAAACACACTAGTGGCATCACGGAGAATTTCCCACGGGTTTCTTTTTTGTAATTCATTCATTTATACAACCCGTGTAAAACACTGGTTTCTTTTTTTTTAACGAACGATATTATAAACACCGACTAGCAAGAAGTTAGACGGAAATATAAAAACTTACATGAATAATAGAGAGTTTTGTAACCACTTTATATACTTCTATTTATACTTATTTTTCCTACTCGAATACCAAATAAACGAAAAATAAACATCATCAAATAAGCTCTTGTCCTTTGACCTATCCTTCATAAAGATCACATCATTCTGAAGCTTTCAAATAGCCCATCAAGACATAAAAAAAAATCACCCCCACAATCTCCATCTTGGCCACATTGAGGTTCGAAACATCAAGCCAATCCATAAGGTCCCTAGGAAATCTTAGAACACGAAACTTCACCTCAAACCACATTTCATTCAAATCCCAAATCTTCCTAATCGACCCACACTTGACTAAAATATGAATATTTGATTCCGTCCCATTATTATACAAGGGGCAAATTATAGACGAAACATCAATACCCTTTGCCTCCAGATTCACCCGAGTAGGGAGATGATTTCCCAACACACGCCATCCACAAATATTGATCTTCCTAGGAAGACAAGCGAACCAAGTTGTTTTCCTTGCGCTAGAAGGCAAAGAATACTCAACAATCCGTTCTCGAACCCCCTTAACCGAAAAATCTGCCACCCCTATCATTGACCAAACCCAACGATCTCTGCTCGAAGCAAGAGACACATCGGCAAGTAATTCTGCCCCACCTCTAATATCCCTACATCACTTCCACGCATCTCCCGCCACCTTATCCACTACCAAACAATCCTTATCCAATTCTAAAGCAAAAATCTCCGGAACTTCTCAGCTAAGCATAAGTGTTGACACCAGATATGATTCCAAAATTTAGTCTCATTACCACACCCAATTTGTCTAAGAATCGAATTGAAAGGGACAATACAAGATTCACGCAGTTTATGAAAATCTTTCACCATTCTCTGCCAAACACTATTTCCTTTAATGCTAGAAATAAAAACCGCATCCGACCGATATAAGGAAGAGCTAATTCGCACCCAAATAGAACACGGTTCATTTACAAATCTCCACCTCCATTTTTGTAATAAGACACTATTAAAACTAGTCAAAGATCCAATGCCAATACCACCTTTTTTTTCAATGCCAAAACTAAATTCCAATTTGCCCAATGCATTTTCTTCTCCCCGTGACTTCCTCCCCTAAATAATCTAGATCGAATCTGCTCTAACCTCTTCCAAACACCCACCAGACATATAATAAATCCCTAAGGAACCAAAGACCGATTTAATCAAAAGAGATCTAGCACCAATAGACATAAAAGTAGGTTTCCATGTCTCCACTCTAGCTTCACAAAACCAAAGGGATCTAGCACCAATAGACATAAATGAACGACACGACATCTGTTCATGTTCGTTTATTTTATTAAACGAACAAAATTTCTCGTTCATGTTCATTCATTTATTAAATGAATGAACATAAACAAACTCCCCCCACACAATTCACGAACTGTTCACTGAACGTTCGATTCATTTGCAACCCTACTAGTAGTTAATAAAATGTAATGTCACGACTCTGGACTTCCTGACCTCCGATAAAGGTATTTCCCCTATTTAATTATTCTTTTAATGATTCAGTAAAAATAAAATTAGTGCGTTATCTGTTTACAAAAAGATAAAAATACAGTCTTTCTATTTAAAAAATCAAACATCATATTTAATTAATTTTATATTTTTATATATAATGTAACTCTATACACCCGTAATTAAGGTCGTGAAAGATGCATTATGAGGGATTAATTAAAATATTAAAATTTTGGCTAAAGTGGAAGTTAAAGTTTTGAAAAAGGAAGAGAATACCTTCAACTTTTCATTTTAAATATATATATTTTTTATACGATGGGGATGCGATCGTTCTCCGTCTTTACGCCACCTGCTCCCGTAAAGTTGGTCAATAATTTTGGTCCTTTTTGCCGAACCACCAAAATAATGGTTGCATTTCTTTTGTTTTACTTGTCTTTTTTTAATTTAAAGGTAAATCCGTGAGTAAACTTACAACAAGCATCTACTTTGTGATTTGAATAATACTTTCTTTTTTTTAAGGAATTAATTATATAAAATAAGATGTTTTTTATGAAAATTTCTAAATAAGTTGATGGCTAGCTATGAATTTGACTAAATAAAATAAATTTTATTTTTCACTTCTTCATGAATCACCAATGTTCAATTCTATACCAAAAGCTAAAAGTTGATTACCTAATTTTTTTAATTATTTAGTGTTTCTCACTTAAACTCGTTTTTTTTTTGTAATTTTAAGTTTGTCAATTTATTTATGTCTCATGTATTAGGTATGTTACACAACTTTCATGTAACGTAAACTTCCGATACACATGTGTAAAAATTTATAATACAAAATATAATATCGATTTATAGTTAACAATAAGATTTATGTTATAAGTTCTAATGAATATGCACATGCGTACATTTTATTAAAGAGAACAAAAAAATAATAATATGTAACTTTTAAAATCTAAACATGTGCATATATTAGTTGCACTAGCATGCTCACCAATCTAAGTTTATGTTCTAGGTACATGGCTACTTTGTTAAACCTAAATTTTGAACCAACTTTATCTTACAAGATTAGTATATTAACTATTATAATTAATAGTGTCAAACGGATATACATTCAACTATAATCAAATAACAATTATCGATGGCTAGAAACATAATAGCTTACATGGGAACACATTATTAGCCGATTAACAACAATATACCTAGCAAAATCTCACTCATAAAGTAGGGTCGAGCAAGGGTGAGATAAAGGCAAACCTTACCTATATCCCATTGGATAAAGATGCCGCTCTTAGGGAGACCCCGATTTGCTATTAGCCGGGAAACCAATGACTAATATAATTGGGTGATTAATGACTTTAATCAAACAATTATAATTTGTCTGAAAGCATAATATCCAATTATCCATCAGAAAAGTCACAACAATTACCAATTCTATTAGCATAGCCTCTTCATTAGCTTAGCATAGCCTTTTCATTACCCTTCTTTATTGTATTTATTGTGTATATTTATTTGTAATCCCTTCCTATACCGTAACCTAGTCTAGTGTATGTATTTATATTCGTTTATGTTGATAATGAAGATCAAGAGAGAATTCCACACTTGACATGATATCAGACATTCTCAAAACTTTAAAAGATTTTTCCCCTACCCTCCCTCACGTCAACCCTAATTGCGACGTTCTTCTTCTTCTTCATCTTCAGACTACTTCCGATCGATTATGGCAGCCTCAACTTCAACCGGTAGAACCCTCCCGATGGCTACTATCCTACACATGATCACGATTAAGCTATCCTCTAGAATTATTTCTTATGGAAGAATCAAATGGCTCCTCTACTTTCTTATCAGATACTTATGGTTCATGTGGACAACTCTTCTTCTTCGCCTCCTACTATTCTTACTGTTGATGGAAAACATACTCCTAATCCGGCTTATGCTACCTGGTTCTCTGCTAATCAACATGCAATCATCATTCTACACCCTCCCTCATGGAGGAGGCCGTGGCTGAAGTTTTGGGTCTCTCAACTACTCACCAAATATGAGTGGCCCGGCATATAAGGCAAGCCTTAGCTCTATCCCATTGGATAAAGTGGTTGCTCTCAGAGATACACCTGACTCGGTATTAGCCGATTAACCAATGACTATTATAATTGCATGATTAATGACTAGAATCAAGCAATTATAATTTGTCTAAAAACATAATATCCATCACAAAAGTCACAACAATTACCAATGCTAAAGCATAGAATTATCATCTCATAAGTCCAACAACAATGATAAAGACATAAAATCAAGAAATTTAAAGTAACAAATTAAAGTAAAAAACTAAACTATCATTTAAAATTACCCTTGATATACTTCGAATTGGACTAAATCAACAAAATAAAGTAGGAATTAAACGAGGCCATTAACTGAGAAATTGAAATCAATTGCGTATCCTCAAAAAATGATGGTAATGGGTTAACAAGGAAGAAATATTGATTTCTTTTAATGATTGGTGTGACAACAAAGTGACCAATTAATTTCTTTTTAAAACAGATTATGACTTATGAGCCACCTAGATTAATGAATATCTAGAATGTATACTTCATTGAGAAAAAAATAGATCATGCAAGTATCTTATAGTTATATGAGAAAATGAAATCATAAAATATTCAAAGGAAAAATATAAATATTTGAAAACCTTATGAAAATGAACATGGTCGGATTTTATTCAAATCATTTGAGATAAGGGTGAAGGGAATGAGTCTGTCCTAAAGGTGTAAATCCGGTGATCCAGACCGGTTCATGATCCGAAACCGATTTGGGTGAAACCAGTTCGGTTCCAATCTAATCCGCTGGTTTGAAATCGGTTTGGGTATTTCAAGTTAGAAACCGGTTTGGGTGATGAAATGGGGTTTGAATCAACTTTGGAACTGACCCGATCCGATCCGGTATGGTTTTCCTTTAGAAACGGTTTCTAACCAAACCGGTTCGGTTTGGCCCATGAACCGGTTTTGCGCACCACTAGTATCTTTCATCCCTATCACTCTCTTTTTTTATACCAGCGTAACTTCAACTTTTTCTTTCTCTTACCACTACATCCCTAAACTATGTCTAACCTTGAAAATGGTCATCTTTTTCATCCCTCACATCACATACATTTTTTATTAAAATAAAAAAAAACTAATTTAAAAACATAAAATTCTAAATAAAATAACATTTTGTTAATTAAAAAAAATTGCAAGACTAAATTAAAAACATTAGAATAAAATATACAACTAGTTGGATATGTAGGTATTTACATTATGTTCTAGGAGATCCGACCGAAGGCTGTTGTAAATTTCTTGGTAACATAATGCCAGAAGAGTATCTTCATTTATTTCTTGTATGTCGTTGGCAGTCGGTTTATGCAAATATTTTTTCCACACAACCGAATAATATTGTTACAAAAGGCATTATAGATTTTAACATGAAGTTCTTTCGAACATATTCAAGTACCCTTCATTTACATCAGGAATTTACTCGTATGCTAATTGGCCACGTATTACAGATGCTCACTTCTGTAATAGAGTAAAACTCCTTTTAAATCTAGCCTCCTAGGATAATTGAAAATATGGAAAGTGTATGTACACAACATTAACTGTTCGCATGAATAGTTATCTTCACATCCAAAACCTTCTCCTAAACACCTCATCACCAAATATTAGATTCCTAGTGAATTAATATTGCATGAGAAGATCATGTATGGCTTCACGATCTCTATTTAGAAAAATTCTTGTATTTTGAGGGCTGCTTGAACTTACGGTATCTTGAAAATAGAGTAACGTAGCTTGAGTAATTGTTGAGAAAAGGTAAAAATTACTCACATGTGTATTATTAGATGAAGATGCATCATCTGAACTTGATGATGAAACGTCACTGTTACGCACATATTTTTTATGCATAGCCTCTGAATTAGATGATGAAGACATCGTCTAAAGTGTAGGGTTGAAGTTTGATAGAGAATTGGTAAATTGATTGGGAAAAAAATGAGAAGTGCAAAAGAATAGTTATAGAACTTTTAAAAAATTGATAAAGAAGAAAGGGAGTTCAAGCAAGCATCACTGAGTTCGCCATTTATTAAGTGAACTATAGGGTTTATAGAGTATATAAGGTAGCAACGAGCGAATAGAAAGCACTTGGTAGAAAGGTGTTGTACTAAAACACATGGTGAGTCTGTTTTGCCAGCATGTTGTTGTAGTTGTTGCACTAGACGACACAAAAACCTATTGATAACGTTCTCACATGTTGAATAAACTAAGAAAACATCAAGGTAAACAATGTCACAATGAAAAATCACGAGCTGATTTTAAATAAGTTTCGAATCACGAGCTATTTGAACAACTTTATCTAGAACTAATAACAATGAAAATTTTAAAAACATGAATAGTGTCCGTCGATGACAATGACAGTCATCGTCCATCTATTTCAAATAACGTTCTTGTAACCACCGAAAGTAACAAACAACCAAAAATATTTATCAGATCAACATTAAAAATATGATTGAAAATTATTAAAAGTAACAATCGATGGATTAATGTGGGATAGATTGTTATAGTTCTAGAGAAGGGGACCAATGGTTTAGCATCACCTTGTTTGATCATTTTCTTAGTACCTTATCTTGAGTAGGAAAGGACTTAATATGAAAACAAGGGCATACATACTTGTTTTGCTCTTCCAATTATGTATAAGTGATTGGAACAACACATCGTTTTATTGGTTTTTTAGTTTATTTTTTAAAACTAATTTCTACATCAATTAGTAATTTAGAATCATCATGACTTTCAATATTAATGTGCTATCAACTTTATAGTCAATGTGTAATTCTTAAGATAAAATAATAATTTGAAAAAAATAAAATAAAATCAACACTATAAATAATTAAGTTTAAATAATAAATTAAAGAGTTAATGGCATAAATGGCCCATGTGGTTTGATCAAATTGCATGTTTGACCCCTAGATTTTAAAAATTATAAATTTAGCCCAAACTTTTGAGACCTAGTTGTACTTTTAGCCCCTGATGTTAACACACCAGTTAGTTTTTAACAGAAATTTAGCCTATGTGTCATCCACGTGACTTACGATTGCAAACTTAATCTTAAAAATGAGTTAAAATCAATAAAGTTTTAGTAAAAAAATTAGTATTTTTACATATTCTTATTGATTTTTTTAATGACTTTTAATAATTTTAACATATTTTTAAGGTTAAGTTTGCAATCGTAAGTCACGTGGATGGCACATGGGCTAACTTTCCGTTAAAAACTATCTGGTGTTAACATCATGGGCTAAATACGCAAGTAGGTCTAAAAAAATTGGACTAAATTTGTAATTTTTAAGATCTGTGGGCCAAACATGCAATTTAATTAAACCAAATGGACCACTTATACAATTAACTCTAAATTAAAAGAAACAAAAATAATATTAGACGTAAAGTAAGAAATAAAATATAATTAAACAAATAAAAGAAATCTAAGGCCGGACGAGACTTTATTAGAATATTCATATTCATTATTCACATATTTATATTCACTTATTTTTTTAATCAAATGAATTAAAAAATAATATGATCTTAGACATTTCATAATCTATTACACGGTCTTCTCAAAATATGAACGGATATCACTTCACTTTCCGGCCGCGGCGGATCCACCACCCACATCCTCACCGGCTCCGCCACCACATCCACCACCGTGATCCTCCCACCGCCACCGGTAATGACACATATTTTCCCTCCACCGACCGCCATCTGCTCCGCACCTTTTAAAAGCTCCGATCCTTCAATCACCTCTTGCCAACAATCATTTTCATCATCATACTTCCTCACACCACCCTTCTCTTCATCCACCACATACATCACCCCCTCCGCCACGCCTACCGCCCCATTCCACCCTGAAACCATCCCCGTCGACATTTTCTCCCATTGGTTTCTCTCAACGTCATAAACTGCGCCTTCTTTCCCGGCGGCATTACCCTTCACATTCACCATGCAAATCTTCCCCTTGTACCCAACCGCCTCCACGGCTTCTCGGCTAAATCTCCCGTCTTTCAGCCCCGCCACCTCCTCCCACCGCCACTCATCTCTCACTGCAACAAACATACTCAGTAAAAATCAATTTTACCATTATACGTTAGGATAAAAAGACTGCTCCCAGACAGTTTATTAGGTTTACAGAAATACCGCATAAATTGTTAAGTGGGATAAAGAAGTTGTTCTCAGAAAGTTTATTAAGAAATAATTAACGCATGAATTTGTAAGGCGATAAAGAGGCTTTACGTTTACAGAAATAACGCATAAATTTGTAAAGTATGAGAAAGATGCTGCTCCTAAAGAGTTTATTACGTTTACAGAAATAACGAATAAATTTGTAAAGTTGGATTCAAAGACTTTACATTTATAGAAATAACGCGTAAATTTATAAAGTAAGATAAAGAAGCTGCTCCTAGACAGTTTATTACGTTAACAGAAATAACACATAAATATGTAACGCACTTACAATCCGATAACTTGTCGCAATGTCCGGACCTCTTCACCTCCCATTTCTCAACCATCCTCGCGACATCACCGCAATAGTGGCCCCCAACGCCGCTAGCCACATACATAGTGTCCCGAAAACACCCTGCGGCGCACCACCTCCGTGGATTAGCCAACGGAGGACCAAGACACCATTCACCGCTCGAAGGGTCGAAAACCAGCGGATGTGATAACCCCGGGAGGAACTTGTGACCGGTGGCTGCAATGAGCACAAGGCAGCCGGCAACCGTTAAAGATTGTATAGTGAGGGTCCTCGATATGAACGAGGGGTGGCGGTGGAGGAGACGGAATGGCGGATCCGTTACCGGAGGTGGTAAGATTGTCCACTTGGAGGAGATGGGATCAAAGGTGAAGAAATCAACGGAGTCCGAGAGGTGTGGTTTGCCAATATTATTATTATTATTATTGGCAACGATGGCATAAAGAGATAAAAAGGGAGGGAAGCAAGGGGTGTAGATGAGGTGGCGCCACTGGCGGCAGACGGCGGAGAGGAGGGAAGGGCGGACGGTGGAGAGGATTACTTGGGCTAGGTGGTTGGGCAAACCGGGAAGGAGTTGGGGCTCGTCTACGGTGGTTTGACCGTCGTCGGTGTCCGTTGACTTTTTCAGGGAACATATCATGTTGACTTATTTTTTGTTTGTTTAAACATCCAATGGTTGTGGTTTCTATCTTTATATACAACCACAAAACTGGTGGTACATGGTCTAGGAGTCTAGGACTCTAGGGGACCCATGTTTATATTTTTAAGATTTATTTTGGTAATAAAAGTAGAATTAAATATAAATTTTGTTACTCAATGTGGTTATTTATAAAAAAATATTAAATATTATATATTTTTATAAAAAAATCTTGAACCTCTTCGTTGGGAAAAAACATGAATATTCAAAATACTACCTAGATCTAGACATGGAAAGAAAATTGGGGGTGTATACGAATCATGTCGTGAACTAGTTCGACTCGTTTAATTTAAAAGAGTTCAGATTTGATCTCGGCTCGTTTAAAGCTTTATTTTTAAAGCTTTATTTCTAAAACTTGAGCACAGCTGATTAGTAGTTTTTCAAGTTCGGACTCGATCTCGAGTATCTCATGAACGGCTCGGCTCGTTTACACCCAAAGAAATAAAGTATAAAATTAAACAATTAAAATGATACATTAAGACTATCCAAATATGAAAACACTATTACAAGTCAACCGAGTCTTAAAATCTTGATATGAATACTTAACCAACTTCAAATTTAATGTTTTAGGATTGTTTGGTTTTCTTATCAAATTTTGAAAGAATTTATAAAGTTTTAGGACATTTTTATCTTGAAATTTATATAAGAAAAGTTAAATTAATTCTTAGATAATGAGTGACATTAATATAAAAATGATCCCTTGAAAAAGGGGTTTGGGTTGTACTTTTGTAAAGGATGATTAGGCAGAGGAGACAAATGCACAAGACAATTGGTAAAAAGGGATTTATGGATGTTTGCTTTTGTGACGAGAATTATTATGAAAAGGTCATGAGGTCCCAACTTTGGTCCTCTTTTGGGAAAGCAAGTGGTAAATCTAGTTTAGGTTTTAAGTTTTTGCTTGGGGTGATTTTAAGAGATTTACTAGATTTTTTATTAATTATAAAAAAATTAAGATGTTTTTTTACCACAAGATTTGTTTGATGAAAAAGAATTACATAGTGGTATCTTTATAAGTGATGTAAAAACATATCTTATTTAAGAGTAAAACGCCATTTTCGTCCCTTTGTTTTGATCATTTTAGTCCCTTTGGTTTGGTCATTTTTATCAAAAAAAAAAAAATTAGTTTTTTCGTCTCTAACTTTTCAAAATCTAGCAATTTTCATCCAACTGACTAACTTCGTCTATATTTTAGCGTTAAATCATGGGCAATATTGGTTAAATCAAGGGTAATTTGGTTAGATTTTAAGATATAAATTTCAAACCGACCCTTGATTTAACGTTAAAATGTAGACGGAGTTAGTTATTTTGATGAAAATGGCTAGATTTTGAAAAGTCAGGAACAAAAAAGCTAAAATTTGTTGGATTAAAGTGGTTAAAATGATCAAACCATATAGATGAAAATAGCACTTTACTTCTTATTTAATTATCAGTGAATGCATTATTATGAACTATATAGTATATTGACTGACTTGTGTGAATACATGTTGGTCTTTAGAATGGATGTTCATTTGTTTTGAGTTAAATTTTATAAAATAACTAATATACCCGTACATAAATAAAAAATAAAAATAAGTCCCAAACCATAACCACAATATGAACACATCATACTAAATATTTGTGCAACTTTTTCAAAAAATCCAACTATATTAAGGTTGAATATCTTATAGAAAGTAAATTCCGAAATTAATTATGGATAACAATCGAAAAAAACAATTGCAACAACTCTACATGACTAACCACTGGCTTTGGCGCAGTGGTTATGGCAATGAAGATTCAACCTGCCCACGCAGGTTCGAATCCGAGCCGAACCGGGTTTTAGTCCGGAGTGCGTTACGCTAGCGGGGTTTGGCCCGTGTAGTGGCGCAACTGCTGTCAAGTGGCAGCAGGCTCCATGGTTTCCCGGTGAAAGCCTAAGCCTCTCGTTCTGAACCCGCGGGCCCGGTTCAGACAACGTAGTGGTCAGGTTGAGGGGTAACGGGTCTCCGATTCGGAGATGCGGCTGCCACTTAAAAAATGAAAGTCGCCTTTCAAAAAAAAAAAAACAACTTTACATGACTGTTTACTAGTTTACTAAGACTAGGGGTCTGTTTAGTATGAGGTAATAGAATGAACAAATGAATGAAATGGACGAGTGAATGAAATGGATAAGGGAAATAAATGGACCATTACCATTCTCATGTAATGTTTGGTTACTCTATGAGAATGAAATAATTTATTAATTCGTGCTGTTTGGTAGCCAGGAAAATATTTTATGAAAAATAAAATATTTGTAATTAATAAATTTATACTATGGGACGGGTCATGGGACGTGTCATGGGTCAGGGCATAGGTTGGGTCATGGGTCGGGTCCCGACACGAGTGATGGTTCGAGGCATGGTTCAGGGCATGGGTCCGGGCATGTGTCGGGTCATAGGTCAGTAACGGGTAGAGTCATGGGTCAGGTCATGGTCGGTCCATGGTTCAGGGCATAGGTCGGGTCACAGGACGGAGTCATGGGTCGGTCCTTGGTTCAGTTATTAACTAAACAAAATAGTTTCATTCTTTGAAGGAATGAAAAAAACACCCATCACTCAAGAATTGAAAATCATTATAAATGGAAGAATCACATTCCTTAGGTAATGGTCCATTCCATTCATATGTGATACCAAACATGTTTTGTTTCATTCCAACGTAATAACTCATTACATTCCACCCTCCATTCATGCATACCAAACACTACCTAAGCGTAATGGGCTAACGTCCACGTATACCGTGGCCAAATGGAACGTTAGGGCGTAAAAGTTATTTTCCTTCAAAATAAACCATATATTCTACAAGAGATCGACGAAAAAGGTGGATACATGAATTTAAAGTGGATACCCGGAATTCTAAAAAAATTATCATCAATGGTTCTTTACTCGAACTGGTTTTTTAAATTCACAGTAATATTTTTTTAAAAATGTCTAGTTTTATAAATTCAAAATAATATTTTTCGTTTTAGACTGATTCTAAACGTAGTTTGGGTTTTTATTTATTTTTTTGAACGGCGTGGGCTCAACCGACACGTCCCACCACGGGAGACTGACGTGCATCAGTCTACCCAAATAACCCCCAATGAATTCGAAATCTGCAGAGGGTGTTCCTAGTTTTTATGAAGTGCACCTTAAAAGATTCGAACCCGTGACCTCTACAGAGGGGAAACCCTTTGGGAAAACCCCCTAACCACCAAGGCAGAACCTTGATGACGGTTGGATTTTTAAATAAATAAATAAGAAAATTGAGTGGTAACGAAACTCATGAGGGAGTAGTTAAAGCTTTAAAGCAGATTATGACAACTTTTGTAACTTATTATGATGATGATGATGATGATACTCCAACATTCCTTTCCTTCACGCAACCCCTCCCAAAAGTGGCTCTTTTTCTAATTTACTAAAAAAATGTTTAAGAAATATAAGTGACAATTTAGAGGCATTCGTATAAGTTTCTTTATTTTTATCTTTATAATTTAACTAAAAATTATTATTTTATAAAAAAATTGTTTATTTTTTTAAAAACCTCTCACATCTCATTCCATATCCTTATAATTTTAAAGAAATTGTTAACGAATTTGTATATTTAAGATTCTAGTGTACATTTCCTTATAATTTTAAAGATAAAGATAAGTATTAAAGAACTGATGTAAGATCCTTTTAACTTAAATCTTATTTTTTTCTCTTATAATTTAAGGATATGGTATATATATCAATCTTGATGTGGATGCTCTTAGGGGTGTAAAAAAACTGAAAATCGAAAATCGAACCGTATCCGTAACCGAACTGAATTATGAATTCGGTTATCAGATATACCTTATTTTTAATTCGATTTATTCGGTTTATAAGGTTAGACATATTTTCAATACGGTTCGGTTTATTAGGACGGATAGAAGCATAATCGAAGAATTAGATTGCTTTGTTAAATAAAAATGTGTTGTTGATAATAAAAAAGAAGTTTATTGTAAATTTAATCATTTGAAACTCTACTGATTAAAACCAATTAATCTGGTTCATTGTTTGAAGAAATGAATGGACTGGTATTAAATTTATCTACAGGGATCAAACCATTTTGTCAAGTCAAAACCATTCTGAATATTTGATCTCCAGCACTAGCTCCTATCTATGAAGTTTAATTTCAATTTTTTTTTTTTTTTTGTTAACGGAGTCAGTGGCGGATCTAGAACATAATTTAAGGGGTAGCGTAATTTTTTTTACCGTACATTAAAAAAAACGATAATAAACACAGTAAGACATGTACGTAATATATTTCTCCTCTCCGGCATTTGAAAGCTTGAAATCGAGCTGGGTGGGACTTGGGGGCGACAACAACTTTTCTGCTTTTGGGTAAGACCGGTTTTTTTTGTTTGTTAATGGCTTTATGTTTAAACTAATTTGGCTTTCAGGTTTTAAATCTTTTAATTAACTTGGGTTTTTTAGTTTTATAAACTTGGGCTTTAGAGTTTTAATCAATAATTAGTTTGGGGCTTTTAAAAAAACATATTAAGGGGTAGCCAAATATATTTTCAGGGGAAACGTAATAAATAAAACGTAAAAAAAATAAAAAAAATTCACTTCGCCAGAGAAGTTGAGGGGTAGCGGGTGCTACCCTACCTCCTACATAGATCCGCCCCTGAATGGAGCCATGATGGACGGTGGCGGAGGTAGCTTTGTGGTACCAGGGTCGACCGACCCCGGTCGATTTCAATTTTTTATTAGCGAGTATATTATGTAAATACCGATCGACCCCGGTCATTTTTCGAGTTTGATCTCATTGATTTAAAAATATATTTGACCCTAGACCTTTAAAAAAATGTATACATTTTTTCACCTATGAGATACATATATAAAGATTTAAGAACTTTAAGTATTGTCATTTTTTCACCCTGTATAGTACACATGCTCTAAGCTAGTACTATATATATAAATATATAAATACAAAAGTAAGCTAAATTAAAACATACATATAAAATCTAGGAAAACCCCTAAATTTATAGTTCATTTTATGCCTTCAAAAACGTTGAGTCGCCCATGTCTTCCTAAAACTCGAATGAGGAACAACTTCAACCCAAAACTCGAATGAGGAACAACTTCAAAAGGTACTTGTTGATTTCAACAAAATAAGTGAAATTAGCGACGTGGAACTCGGGGACAAGAAACATCATCGAGCAAAGATGGAGGAGATGAGAGCGGAGAAGCTAGGCCTCAGGGAGTAGATGAAAGCGAAGAAGAAGTGGATGATGTATATGCAACAAAAAGAGAAGGATTTCCGGTTCTACATGCAACCACACGAACATCTGACATGGTCGCGCCTAAAAGCGATGCTACAAATGAAGACGGAAATAGGACAACTTTAGGGTTGTGAGCAATTTATTTTTAGTAGGTTGTCTTTTTTAGTATTAGTATTGTTTTATTTTAAGAAAATGTTTTTTTATTAATAGTTTGTTTTTTTATTTATTAGTTTTCATTTATGACAAATAGTTTATTTTAAAAAAATAAAAAGTTAAGGGATGGCTAGGAAAGGATATTTTCATGGTTTAAGGATAGTATGAAAAACGTATGGATGAGAGAGGGTGTAAGAGATGATAAAGATTTCCTTAAGGGTGTTATTACTAAGTTACACATTAACAAATGTATTGGTAAGATAATTATATGCTGATGGCCTTTTAGCCTAGTGACATCTGGAGTTTATCCCACCTTAATGATGAGGGTTCAAGTCACACAAGTGAGCAAAATAGATAGGTTTTAGGGGACGTGAATGTTCGCCGTTAAAAAAAAATAGATAATTGTTTGCCTAAAGATATTTTCTTACAAGAGGATTGATAATACCTTAACGCATTCCCCACCCAAAATGGCAAAATCTACATTTTCTACAAATCTTATATATTTACAATAACTTTGTGTTGTCATTGTTGTGCTCATTGAATTTCAATAGTGTCTCTTTGTTGTGAAGGATTGTGCAATCCTTATCAAT
This sequence comes from Smallanthus sonchifolius, assembly GCA_023525975.1. Taxonomy (NCBI): domain Eukaryota; kingdom Viridiplantae; phylum Streptophyta; class Magnoliopsida; order Asterales; family Asteraceae; genus Smallanthus; species Smallanthus sonchifolius. The sequence continues at coordinate 15,954,327 of CM042018.1, read as the reverse complement.
GGTCCCATTAGTGGTTTCTACAAACTCAATCTTTCACGAGGATTCATCAAAGGAATATAAATATAGATTTAATTTAATTAATGAATTAATTTTTTTAGAACGGCGACTATTACACCTATTTACTCTTATTCCTAAACTAAATCAATTTCTAATCCACCCCATTAAATTAATTAATTACATTTTTTTTTGACAAACTATTTAAGAGCTTTCTCAACCATTCCTCATCTTCGTACCCAATCTCATATTTTTAGGAGAAAGTAAAATAATCCTTTATATTTGAAGACTCATCATTAATCCCTATATTCATTATATTATGTAAGGGAAAAAAATAAAAAAATATTATTTAATTAAATAGAGATAATAAGATACGAGATTTTAAAAATAAAAGCTAAATTTAGAAAATAGAATATTTTTTTTAAAATTAAATTACAGTGGTTTGGTGAAATTTTAGTACATTTCGTACACATAAAGGTAGGAACTTGTTTAGGGTTTCTGGCAGGGAAGAATCGAATTCGAGATTTCAAAAGGTTTGCATCTTCATTCAACTCACCTTACAACCAATTGTTCGTATCTAGATTCCCTCAATAAACCCTAATACTGCGTTAATTGTTTCCGTGCTGGATTAGGGTTTTACTAGTGTTAATTTCTTATGTTCGTATGTTGATTCCACTGAAAGCTTCAAATCTATCAGCTTTCTAACTAATTTGATTTCGTTATTCGCTGCAACCGACATATTAATTCATAATAAATTGTTTTATTACGATCGATTCTAGCTTGCGACCCACAATTCATGACCACAAATGGCTGTAAGTTCGTTTGCGTTCGTTGGTACGAATAAATAAATGAACATGAACAAGGAATTCCGTTCGATTAATTAAATGCACGAACACTTCGTTCGTTCAATTGTGTTCATGAAAGCTCGTTCATTTACATTCGTTCGATTAAGTTATGTCATTAAAGGGTTTTTTTTAAATTTTTAATTATCACCCTAAATCACTAACATTTAAATTTTTTACATTTTTAATATTTACTTTATCATCCAAATTTAAACTAGTCGATTAGGGCTTTCAAATTTATTATCATAATTTTTATTATTTACTTTATTATCCTTATTTTCAACTTTATATATGTTCATTTATGCAATTATAACAAACGGACACAAACAAATTCATTTCCTTGATGAATGAACACGAACCAAGAAATTTCATTCGGTTATGTATTCGTGAACCGTTCGTTAGTCTGATGAATTCTTGACAAACGAACACGAACAAGGTCTCGTTCGGTTCGGTTAGTTTACAGCCTTAGGAATCTGTTGTTATATCTTATCAGTTTGATTTTTTTTATCAGAACCATATTGCAGTAAGGATGGTGAATCCCCACTTTGATGATACCATTAAGGTCATTGGTGTGGATGCTGATGGTAAAAAGTATGACAAAGGTATTATCATTGCTCATTGCAACTCAATTTGGTTGGTTATATTAATTATTTAACATTCTTTTATTGTAAACAACGCTTTCAGTTTCGCGCGTTCAAGCAAAAGGGGAGGAATCTGGTATGCACATTTTGCTAGATGTGAACTCGCAGCTGTACCCTATGCACGCGGGAGAGAAGTTTAGGATGGTTTTGTCTCAAACTTTGAATGAGGATGGCTCAGCTGTTACAGCCGGTTCTGAGGTAAGATATTGTTTAATGCTATTTGTAACGGTTTCCATATATGGGGCGGTTGGTTCGTTGAAATTCAATGGAATTGGAATGTAAGTTTTATTCCTAACTTGTTTGGTTCTCATAATATGTTAAGAGTTGGAATTTGAATTCAAGTGATAATGTGTTTGGTTCTTGGTTTTAAAAAGGTGCGCCTAGGCGCAAGTGGTGACGCTTTTGTGTATGCAAGGCGAGCAGCATACAAAAGGCGCACTTGAGACGCACTTTTTAGGGAAAAAAGCATAAGGCGCAGGTCTGACTTCTGAGGCGTGCTTTTCGTACATGACCTGGATTTGTGCTTCAGGAAGTTGTACAATAGGCTTTTGGGTAAAGGATGCTAGAAACCTATAAGAAATATATTAAAATTTTATAAAAAATTGCTCCTCGCGTACGAAAAGCGGTGTGCTTTTGTGCTTGGCGCTTTGCACCTCAGTTTTGGACGTCGCTTTTGTGGGCTTCTCGCTTAAAACCAATGTTTGGTTGGAGAATGAAGAGAATTGGAACGAATTCTCTTAAATTCCTTCAAATAAAGGAATTGGAATCTCCCACTCCCGCACCATTGTCATTGCCATCACTATACCTGCCACCACCATTGGCATCACCACCACCACCTTCCAGCTTCTTTAACAATATAACAAAGCAAACATGATTATTTTGTCAACCAAGCGCATCACAATTCCAATTTCGGTAGCAAGTTCTAGTTTCTTCAAATTCCAATTCCTTTGACAGATCGCAATTCCTTCAAAGAAAATTACGTGAACCAAACGCCCGCTTTAGTAGTAATAGATATTAGTAAACATGGTGTACTCTAATCTAACTACAGGGAAGCAAGAAATCCCTCGCTGATAAATTCGAGTACGTAATGCACGGGCTATTATACAAGATCTCGGATGATAAGAACCAAAGTGGCGATGTTGAAGCGTATGTATCTCATCACCTTTGTTAATTTATATTTATATATTTTTTTATTTGCTACTTTGCATATATGTTTATTTTCAATTTCAAAGCCTTTGAAAATGGCACACTCTTTGCTCATTTCTCATCCTTCTCTTTTTTTTATAGTATTATTTCTTCAAGAACATGAATCAATTATCATAATTTGTTATATAATTAACTTTTGTGGGTAGGCTACTGATCTAGGGATGTTTGGATACAGGGCTGTTTACATATCATTTGGAGGACTTCAACTGCTGATGAAGGGTGCTCCCGCGAAAATGGGTAAGTTTAAGGTGGATCAAAGGTTGTTTCTTCTTCTGCTCAAGGAATAAACGTCAGTTGCTCTTGTTCTCGGATGGAACTTTTTATCATGGTACTTTGACCGGTTAGTTTTTAATTAGTTAAGTCTCTTTTAGACTCTTTTTGTCACTTCAAATTCTGTGACAGTTGTTTGGCGCGATGTTTCTTATGCGTTTTTGTAGTGGTGGCAATGTTGACCTTTTTTGTGAAAATGGGTCGAACGGGTCAAATGGGTGTATTAGTCATGAGAAGTGTTTTCAATTGAATAACAGTATCATAAATCTCAGTATTACATTTTTCTAATCATGTTTAATTATTTATAGAACTAAAAAAATGAATAAAAGTGTTTGCAGTCCCACCTGATTTGACTAAAATGGCCATTTTAACCCGATTAGACAAACAAACATGCCCAACAAAATACCACTCTAACAGTAGGGTCTGGGAAGGGTGAGATGAGGGCAAATCTTACCTCCCGATTGTGTTACCTAATCCTAGGGATGGCAATGGGACGTATTGGTGGGACCCACCTTGAAACTTTTAAACTTAACATTACTTGACATTAAATATGACAAAATCCCATGTACCAATAACCAACATTTTGGCTTTAGAAAATCAAAATCATAATCGGCTCGTAAAACTGAAGATCAAGTGTGGTCAAACTCAAATCCTGTGACTTCCAATTGAGAACAAAGATGAATTAGCTGTTACCATTTGGCATGTGAACATTACCATTATACCCCTGATCATCGTCATCAAGAACCTCTAAGGTAAAGGACATAAGTGATAGAATCATGCAAACCTTGGGTTTTAAAGAAAAACCTACGATAAAGCAAAAGGGTGGCGACATGAAGACACACAAGTGTTTCATATATGGGAGAAATAAGCACATTGTCATAGCTTGTTATTTAAATCCTTTGAATCAAAACTTTTACCAAAACAAAAGGATTCAAAATAATACACAAGGAGAGGGAGGCGCTATTGATCAGCAGGTGAAGTTCTATTCAAAACCTTGGGTTGCCGCATGCTTTCTAGTAGCAAGTTCCATGAGACCACAAGCAGAAAAAACCTGCTAAATTTCATTGGTCGATTTGTATTCCGAGACAGTGTAAATAATCATCCCTGCAACCAACAAAAATCCTGCCACCAATCATCACCGGGGATGAAAATATACCTCCTCCTATGTCTAACCGACCAAACTCTTCAACACTATTATCTAATAACTTGATTCTCAACACAATTATACTTCCAGAACTGCTGCAAACGTACATCAACCTGTCTGAATGATCCTGCAGGTTTTCATCTATATAAGCCAATGAAGTAATCGGGTCCTGCAAATCATGTTTCCAGACTAGATTTCCTGTATCCTGCAGTACATGAAAACATAAACCCGTCATCAATGCACGTAGGGGTGTTCAAAAAGTTCCGAATGAAAAAACCCGAAATTCCGAACCCAAATTATCCGAAAAATTGGATATCCGAACTTCAGAAATCCGTATTTTTGGATTCGAATAATGATTTTAAAAAATTCTAGATATTTCAGATATCCGAAATTTTTTTATTTACTTTTTTATAAAATATATTTATTAGTTGTATAGTTTTTTATAAAATATATATTTCGGATAATGTTTTATAAAATTCGGATAAAGTTTTATGAAATATATTTTTATATAATATATTCTATTTAAACTTTTTATAAAATATATTTCAAATATAAGTTGAAGTATCCAAATCCATGTCCGTAATTTCGGATATCCGAAATTGGATACGGATTTGGATATTGAAATCAACTATCCGGAATTTTAAGATATCCGAAATTCAGATGTCTGATTTTGAACACCCCTAAATGCACGAATGAAGCTTTGAAACCGTGAAGCTTTGCAATGATCAACACGAGTCGTTACCAAACCAAATGAATAGACTCCTCCATCTCGGGAACATATAACCACCTGTCAGATGAAATGATAAAAATATTATTCAATCGATTATATGTTGCATTCATAATAATGACATACAGATCTGGACAGGAATGGAGGAGAGGCGAAAGTTAACCTGGTTATTCCCTGAATTTTTCAGATTTTTTTTAATTGTAAGAGACAACTATGTGTATCAAAATATATAGTTTACCAAATCTCACATATATATCTACTATATAACCTTAAAACTTGCATACTATCATATTTACACAACCAAATATAATATCAAAAGTTACTCGTTTAAAATACTTAAAATTCCAATTATACCCATTTTATTAAATACAATTTCTTCTCGCCCTCCAAAATCTCACATCTTAATGCGAGTTTTAAACGAAGGTTATAAATGTTAAAAATTGAAAATGAATATATTTGATAATATGATTTTTTGTTGGGTAAATATATGATGAAACCATCCCTACTATAAATTAGTCATTAAAATAAGCACATGTGGAGATCCATATGAAACTTGCCCTCCAAAGGATGGATCCATTTACATCAACAGCTACAATATGTCCAAAGCAACAAATGACTGCAAAAGTAATAATACAAGTGAAGTCAACATTTAACAAATGTCAACCTACATCAGTCTCAAGAATATGAACATAGAAACACTGTACTTTTGGATTTGCAAATTAATTAAAGAGTTAATTACACTGATGATCCTTGTGATTGACCTGTATGAATATTTGGTCGTAAGTATCGGAAATTACACAGATGGTCCCCATTGTTCACTAACGGGTAACACGGTTGGTCCTTAAAATGGATGGACATGTGGATGGATTTAAAAAATCTGTTAACTTTTTTGAAAAGACAATAATACCCGTTTCATTAAGGTTGTTTAAGCGACAAGGACACCACCATCACACAGCTCCAACATTGTCAGCGACCTCACTAACGGTTTAAGTATACAATCAAGCAATTAAAAATGTGAGAAGGTAGAATAAGAACAGTTGCAAATGAAAGATCAGACGCACTTCATTGATTGCAGGTGACCCGTATATACTCCCATGACAATCTAGCTTATACACACAGCAGTAACTTTGATAATCAAGGGCATATAGACTATGGTCATAAGATCCACACCTGTATATTGGATTGTACAACATTATCAATTGAATTATTAAATGTGTGTGTGAGCGCGCAGAAAGTATACATTACCAGACTAGATGCCTCTGCCTATCTACCACTGGCTGTGACTTTACCTCGCCGCCTGTCTGAAAAGTCCAGCCAATACTTCCATCCAAAGAATTCAGAAAATATATTTTCCCTTTGTAACATCCAACTACAACCTAAATTGTAACAGATAGCCAAAATAAATATACATATTAAATAAATATATGTATATATATCTAGAGTGAGGTTCAAATGCTAACCAATATTTATGTGATAACCACTCTCAAACATAGTGTTACGTATATGTAACAATTATCATTATGTTAATGTTACATATATGTAAACACTATGTGTCACGTATATGTAACATTATTTGGTACGTATACGTAAGACTCATCATTTCCGTATTTACGTTCAAAATATTTATTCAAGATACTTAAAATACTATTTTAACAATTAAAAAAAAATTTATAAATTATGTGATTGTTTTATAGTAGTTAGCACGGTTATCACATAAAAAAGTTGGTTAGTATTTGAACCCTTCCCTATATATCTATGTATATATGTATATATAGGGAAAAGTTCCGCTAAGAAGTGAATTTTCGCTAAGAAACCTAAGAAACTGGGTCAAACGAACTCCGATTGAACTAATTCCAGCAGCGTTGGAGCCGTTCGTTGAAATAAAGCCTAGAGCTAAACCCTAAACCCTAAAGTTAAACCCTAAAAGCTAAACGCTAAAGCTAAACCCAAAAACCTAACCACCCCACCCCCCAAAAACCTAAACCCCACACCCACCCCACCCCCCAAAAACCTAAACCCCACACCCACCCCCCCCTCCTAAAAAAAAAACTCGACGAGCCGGTTTCAACAACGCTGGAATGAGCTCAATTGGAGTTCGTTTGACCCGGTTTCGGTTAAAAAAGAAATCATTTCTTAGGTTTCTTAGCGAAAATTCACTTCTTATTTGAACCTCCCCCTATATATATATATATATATATATATATATATATATCTCGTGTGTTCAATATAAAACCATTTTTAAGTAGAGAACCGCGTAAGCCCTTGTATATTGTGTAAGTCAGATAAGTGAGATAAAAAGAGAGACAGGTTTGTAGTAACATAACCACCTTATATATCACAGTTAAAGCAATAAGTACAAGTGTTTATGTGTTCTCACAGTTCTCTAGTAAACAAACATACCCAGCAAAATCTCACTCAAAAGTAGGGGTACGCAAACCTTAACCGTTAACCGAAATTAACATACGGTTATGGTTAAGGTTCTTTGATTAACCGATCAAGCAGTTATGGTTATGGTTAAGGGTGTCCCATAACCGAACGTTTAACAGAACCGAACCGATACAACCCTATGCATAAGATATATGCACAAAATAAAAATAAAAATAATTTCCCCCACTCACTATGGTTATGGTTAAGGGTGTACAAAATATATATATGCACAAATTTTTCTATCCATTTTCTAAAAAATTTGTAGATAACTATTGTATTAATTATAAATCTATGACTAGATAAAAATAATACTACTAACATAACCCCAGGTCTTTACTAAAAAAAATTGATTCGTGATTACAGAACGAAAGTGGTTAATTAACCAAAATTAACCGAAACCGACCCATAATCGACAGTTAACCGAAAAGCGGTTAACCGACCAAACGGTTATGGTTATGGATATGGAAGAGGGCATAACCGACCAAGCGGTTATGGTTACGGAAGAGGCCAAAACCGACTTTGCACACCCCTACTCAAAAGTATGGTCTGGGAAGGTGAGGTGAGGGCAAACCTTACCTTTATCCCATGGGATAAAGAGTCAACTCCCAAGAAGACCCCGACTAAAAAAAACCTCCTTTTTTTAAAAGGAAAATACAAAACATACAAGAGAAAAAGAACAAATATCTCACATTTATCTAGTAAAAACATCAAACATATATATTTATTGTTTTCTTGTGAAAAGAAAATAAATAATTTAAGTAGAGAATTGAGATAACCCATAATGTATTTGTATTTATTGCTTTAAGTGTGATCTACAATACGGTTATGTAACCTCCTCTCTTTCTCTCTACCACTACTTACAATTATCTTCCATGCACCAAGTACAAGTGTATTAGACGGTTCTCGCGGTTTTCTATTTAAAATTGGTTCTGTAACCTTAGTTTTAAAAATAGCGCCCGAGACGTGAGGCACTCAACTCGACCAGGTAAACGCCTCAGGACCTTGAGGCGACGCCTCATGACATCTGGGTCAAAACTGGTCGACATTTACATAGAGCAATGCCTCACGTACATGAGGCTCTCACCTCACGCCTCGGCATTTGATGCCTAAATGCCTCGGAGAGCCTTACGCTTTTTAAAACCAAGTCTGTAATGAACGTGCCCCTATATATATATATGATGTTTGCTAAAGTAAAATTCGACAATAGAAAAGTCTCCCAATATTGCAGCTGAGCACTCTACTCTTCCTTCTAATTGTACCTCCCATAGAACCAAACCCCTACAATTAATGTCATTAACATTAGTTCATATGATCTAGAACTCTAAATAATGCAACAAGTTTAAAAGTTGAGAGTATAAACACTTGCCTTGAGGCTTTAACGCAAATAAATTTGTGTGAATGAGATCCAATGTACACAAACATGCCATTTTCTCTCACTACAATGAGCGGTGATGCATCAACACAAGACTTCATATGAACTTTCCATAGTTCTCTTATAGAACCTTTTGGTTCACCAAACCATGTTTCTTGAAATGATTTACTGAGACGTGATTCTCCCCAAACATTACTTTGTTACAACGACTAATTGCAAATGATATAATGTTATTGCAATTCAGATCATCGTCTAGTTTGAATACCTTGTGAGGATGATTCTCACTCTCAGCATCAGGATCACCAAGTTTGCTAGATAACCTGCCATGTGGCTTATTTGTTTTCAGATCAGTACCTTTAGGAAGTTGTGGGCCCCCTACAGATGCTCCCATATCTAATCTAGTGGAAACCCTTATTTTAGGATCCAGGAGAGCTGTCACTAGCTTCAAAGGAGTGGGAAAAGTATACAACAATTTCATATTGATTCCTAATTTATGACAAGTGTGAGCTGCTGAAATTGAATCACCACCCATTGTGAAAAAATCATCATTGTTGTTGATATTTTCAACCACCAAAGCATCACAAAAGGCCTGCATATTTACCCATACATGTTGATTCAGTTTTTTTTTTTAAATCAAGAAATTATTTCTTTCATAAGTTAATACAAAAGTACGTAATAAGACAAAACTTCAGAATATAAAATTAAATATGCAAAAAACCTAAAGTTTAAATAACAACAATTCTGATATTACAACGTTAACCTTAATACGAAACTAAGCTACCGGAATAGAAAAGGATAACATGCAAAAGACCTAAAGTTTTAATTAAAGAATAAAGAACATACTTTGGAAATTCAAAATACACGTAGAAAAGAGTTCAAGGCCATTGATTCCTTCTATTTTGTATTGTGGAAATATTTAAATAAGCAATTAAAAAAAAAACCCTTTTTTTTGTTTGAGCTTGCTCATTCACTGTATCAAACATGGGACAATTAGCATTTTTCTATGAAGGTTGAAATTGATAAATTTACAATGGTCTCTTTCTTTTTCTTTCTATTCTTATTTTGTCAGTCAACGTGTTTTTGTTTCTTGTACAGAAAATGGTCCAATTGACCCATTGGCCACACCCATGGCATTCAAGATCCAATTTATCTTTCCTGAAATGATTAGAACTATGAAATTTAATATGAATAGTACAAACATTAGACGCAAATAGACAAACCATATAGAGCCTTAGATATGATAACATGAGTTATATAATTAACCGATTTTAATAATTTTTTTCTTTTAGTCCTTGAAGAATTTATTATTATTTTTTTGTAGAAAGGATAGAGAATAAAAACTAAGTCACCACCAGGTAGTTGTTTAGCAAAATCACCTGTTTTAAAGTAAAGTTGACTTTCCTTCTCATTAACAGAACAGCAAAAAGAAGATTCCGGAAGCTTCTTTACAGTATTGAGAGGCATGATGTCATGATTAAAGTATCCTGTTGCAATACAAAGTCCAGAAACATATATTTCCCCGTAATTAGGTGCATTTTCTCCAACAAGCATTACGTCACAGTTAGGAATTGGTATTCCTATTGGAACGGTACTGAGTGACTCGGTCTCTATAACTGATGATAGTCTTTTGCAGTCGAAATATGTACAATCACCTGAAACCTTAGATTGAAATTTAAATGCATTAGAACTAATAAAGTAAATACACAAATTTAGATATGCTAAATCATCCAACTGTAAGTTAAATCCATTTAATTATAGACGGAAAGATGAGAGGGTCCAGCAGGTATAGGTATCGGTACAGGTCAAAAATGGATCTGGGTTGAAATGGATCATTTTTAGTATGAGTAGAGCCACGCTTCGTTAGTTGGGTTGACCCACAAACACATTTTTGTCCATGTTTTGAATAGAACTAAATAACTCACGCATAAACTATGTATATAAAATAAATATTATGACAATAATAATCTAAATTTTTGAACAACCAATTTAGGAGGTTGTGTGTAGTACTATGCATTAGGTATTACTTATGGAAACTTTCAACTGTTAAAACACAACCCAAATCGACCCATTTATAATTAAACGGATCAAAATTGCCACGTATATTAAAAGTGATTTTAGCGAGTAATTCAGAATCTTCTACTCACCTCTGTACTACCATATAAATTCAAGATAGCAGTATCAGGCAATAATTTTGTAAGAGAATTCCATAAGGATAAATGCAGGATTTCTCCGCTTAGTATTAACAACTACAAGGATTTCTGAATCATCATAATAGACGAACTTTGAAGAGTTGGAAGAAGTATCCTCATTAGTGATGGTACAGCAACAAGCCTGTTAATAGAGTAGTCCTGCCACAAATATAATATGACATTTAATAAAATATAACAAGCTTCTTCAACCACAAATCATGGTAACAAATAGAGCCACAAGCGTTGAAGTATTATTAGAATTTAAATTTTGTTCTTCTACAAAGATGGTTTCATAAAAAGGAAATTCTATTAACAATATGAGTGTAGTGTGTTATATAGTGATCACAAAGAGATTTATAAGTATCAATAGATGCACAAATCTAAACAGGATAATAATATATTGATACATAAAATTGCAGAAAACAAACTTTCAAGTGACTAATAAAAATAAGATAATACCATAATAGTAGAGAATGGAGAGGCCTTGGTTTTAAAAAGCGAGAAGCGCACCGAAGCGACAAGGTCTAAATCCGAAGCGCAAAGCGCAAATCGAAAAAGCGGACCGATTTTCGTACGCGAAGCGCAAGGTGCTTATATAATTTTTTTTATATATCCCATTGGTTTTTAGCATCCCCTACCCAAAATATAGCCATAAATAAGGTTTATATATGATTTAATGTATAAATTACTTACATGTACAACCTCTTTAGCCAAATGTATAACACTTTGAAGCACAAAAACAGCCCCTGTACAAGAATCGAGCCTTTAAGTGCGATTTTTTTTCAAAAAAGTGCGAGTTTTGTACGTTGCTCGAGTTGGGTTACATGACTCGCTAGAGTCTGCGCCCTAGGTCGAGTCACGAGTTACGCGCGAGTAAGCGCGGTTTTTAAAACCAAGGGAGAGGCCAAGGGGAAAGAAACATTAAAAGAGAGTCAATATTTGCTGTTTCAAGATTTTATTTTCAGAATTCACTTATTTTAAAAATAAATAAATAAATAATAATAATAATAATAATCCTACACCGTAGAAACAAACCAACTTAAATAATTAAAATTTTAAAAGTCCATCAATAGAAACATCATTGAAGCATGTGTTGTGAGCACAAATTTAAGCATTAGTATTTAAATTCAAATTTAACCATCAAACCATCCAAAAAGGCTCTTTGCAGTTAGAAGCATAAAGAAAGAGTTAGAATTATGTGAATAGATAAAAAAAAAACAACTATGATATGTTGCAACTATAATCGTGATGAAGCTTCAACTCTCAGATAGACCATGAAAAATATGAGCAAAATAAGTAACATGAAGAACAAACTTTCAAAGGAGGTTTGACTTACTGAATACGCAGACAGCAATTACACACACACACATTTGTTTAAATGTATAAATAACGCTTTATTAGCATAGACGTCCTACAAAGGCTCTTAACATTGATTTTGAATGTGTTCTACAGATACACATTAAAGAGTAAAGACAACACGTATAGCTTAAACGAGTCATTTTTAGTAGCATCATATGCTTTGCACAATTTGTTCGTTTCTATTTGGCTAAAAACAATTATATTAGTGTTAATATACCTGTAAATACTCGGTGATGGAAAGTAAATTTTCTTTTAGCTCACTGAAAGAAGGAATAACCAAAGTACAACTTGTAAGTAGAGCTCCAAGAATTTCTTGCAGATGATCAATAAAACCTATGGATGTTTTGAACAGCAAAGTTTCCTCACCACACAAGGGATAAATGCCTTGCATCCATAAAAAGCGGTCAGAAGACCTAAAAGATAAAAACCAACATATAATATATTATTCCACTAGGTTAAAAACCCGTATATTACACGAATAAAGGAAATATTAAATAGTTAGTAATAAGTGAAAAAAATAAAGGAAATAGTTGAGAAAGGATATATTAAATAACGGAAATATTAATAAAGAAAATATCAAATAGTTGAGAAAAAATATTAAACAGTTGAATCAAGTAAATATTAATAAAGGAACTCTAAATAAGTTACTGGTTGCGTCACGTGTCACAGAATTGTGAGCCCAGGATTCTTTTTTCCGCTTATTTTTTCTCAACTATTTAATATTTCCTTTATTCAACTATTTAATATTTTTTTCTCAACTATTTAATATTTCCTTTATTTTTTCCGCTTATTACTAACTATTAATAGTTCCTTTATTCAACCCGTGTAATACACGAGTTTCTAACATAGTATTAAATAGTTGAGAAAAAATAAGCGGGAAAAATAATATTAGGCTCGTTGAATTGTGATACGTGGCACAGCCATGTACTTATTTATGAGGCATAGATTTTGTACTAGCAGTTTCATGTTTATTTAAACTTATTGCTTACCTTGTTCAGTACCACAAACACCTTTAGGTTTTCCGGTCGATCCAGAGGTGTACATTAAGTAACAAAATGATCTCAACCTCATATTTCCACAAGGCCAAAGCAAAGAAGGGTGAGCAAGGTGTTTGTTAAGGTCGGTTTTCATCGAAAATACTAAAATGGAACAACCACCACTATCAATGAGCCAATGGTTTTTTTTTATCTGGTGACTGCAGTTTCCATCAGACAAATAGAATCACAAAGAATAAGATTGACAGCTGAAGAAGAAACAACAGATAATACTCTTTCTTTTGGCCATGAAGGGTCTAGTGGCATGAAAGCCTCCCCACATCTCATAACAGAAAGAACAGATATTATATATTCTACAGAAGGAACCATGTATATCCCCACAATTCTTGGAGCATTTGCTGACTGATCAATAGAGAGAGGTCCTGAAAAAATGTAGCTTTAACAATTATTGATAACCATTTCCATTTACACGAATTCTCGTCAAGTTTTAGTCATAGGGTTACGAAAAGTAGCTTGGAGAAATAAAGAAGTAACTTAGCAAAATGAAGAGAACTACAAACAATAAATTTAGATAATAGAAAACATGTTCATTTAACCACTTTTTCAAAAGTTTTACGTCTCAAATTTTGAAAAACAGAAACCTGGACTTGTTTACATATACAAGTTTGTGGATGACCAGATGATAGCGACTCCACACACACAGTTTTTGAACTTTATCAAACTAATCACTTGTAACATTTTCTTATACTCATAGATTGTACAAAACGAGTGGGTTATGCCCGCACGTTGCGCATAGTTGTCAATAGCGATGATAGCGGGCACTATAGTGTGCTACATAGCGTTTCGGGAGATGACCGCTATCAGGTATGTAGCGACAAAATAGCGACGAAATAGCGTTTTTTTTTATATAAATTAGCGCTAGAGTTCTTTTTTAATATAGTGATAGTGTATTTTTGCTATTTTGGTGGTGTGAATGTTTTTTGTTGATTATAATTGCTACAATAGTTGACTAAATGTATTCTAAAATTTTCTACTACTTTACCGCTAAACACGAAACAGCGGGCGCTATTTACCGCTATTCGCTACGTAGCATATCAGTAACTTGTCGCTATTTACCGCTATTCGCTATTGACAACTATGACGTTGCGGCCGTTTGTTTTGATTAAAATTTATATCCAAACATAGATAAAAATAAGCGTGTAGCAGCGATATATTCGAAATTTCATACAACTTTATATTTGAAAAAAAAAATTGTTATATCAATCGAAAACCATAAAAACGAATACCGTTACCAGTTCTTATAACACCATAAAAACAGAATTTGTTCGGTCGGTATCGGTCCCGTTCCAGTACGATACAAAAAAAAAGACCCTATTTCAAATACAACTCCGTTTTCAACAAAATTTATACCCACAATGTAGAGAAAAAAGAAATTAAACACAGCCACGTAGTAAGTTATATAAAAAAGTTAACGAACAAAAGTTATCAGAGAAAAACCAAATTTGTAAAAAATTAAATGGGCTAAAGGTGGATAATATATATATATAGTAGTAAAATGGGTAAAATTAAAACATAAAAAAAGATTGCACCTTCTTATGCACCTCCACCCATAATATAATTTCCTAGTTACTAAATGTTATTACTATAAATCTATAATACAATATTTCTGTTAAACATATATAACTATGAAACTATCTTAAACCTAATTTCTGCATATACCTTCAATCATGTCAAACTGTAAATCTCACTTGTTTTAAAGAAATACAACAAAAAAAATTTTAGAGTAAATTACAGATTATGTTCATAATCTTTAACTATATAGTAAATTACAGATTGTATCATTTGGCTTTAATAATTACAATGTAAGTCCTTTATTTGAAACCTTTGCACACATTTAGTCTTTTACGGTTTACACTAACTAGCGTTAACTTTTTCCTCACGTGCAAGCTGGACTTAAGGAAAAAAGTTAACACATGAAAGGACTAAATGTGTGCAAATGTTACGTTAACTTTCTCTGTTAATGCTCTTTTTGCCCCACATTTAATCAAAAATCTTTTATCCGTTCGTCGCTTAACAACTGATAATAAAATTTCAATCGAATTTGACCCATTTGGTTTTCTTGTGAAGGACTTCCAGACACGGATTCCTATCCTCCGATGTAACAGCACCGGACCTCTCTATCCTCTTACCTTGCCATCCTCCGCTACATTCACAAGTCCTTCCACCTTTGCTGCACTGTCTCAAGATCTTTGGCACTACCGCCTGGGATACCCTGGCTCTGCTTTATTACGTTCTTTGAATAAACAAAACCTTATTTCTGTTGGGAAACTTTCTGATAAGCATGTATATCAGTCTTGTGTTTTTGGCAAGCATGTTAAATTGTTGTTTTATGAATCTTTCTCTACTACTCTATTTCCTTTTGATATTATGCATAGTGACTTGTGGACCTCTCTCGTTCAAAGCTCGGGAGGTCATCGATATTACATTTTATTTCTTGATGATCATACAAACTTTTTATGGACCTACCCACTAAGCAACAAATCTAATGTCTTTTCTATCTTTCTCAACTTTCATCGTTTAATTAAAACACAATTTGAACGCGACATAAAGTGTTTCCAATGTGATAATGGCACATAATACAATAATCAATCCTTTCACAACTTTTGTTCCCAATATGGTATGATTTTTCGTTTCTCCTGTCCCCACACGTCCTCCCAAAATGGGAAGGCCGAACGTAAAATCCGTTCAATTAACAGCATTCGTACTTTACTCACCCATGCTTCCGTTCCTGCCAAGTTTTGGCATCATGCTCTTCAAATGGCCACTTACCTTCTCAACATCCTTCCTAGTAAAACCAAACAAAATCAAACACCCACCGCCCTTCTCTACCACAAATCTCCCTCATACTCTCACCTACGCACCTTCGGGTGCCTCTGCTACCCACTTATTCCCTCTACAACTATCAACAAACTCCAAAACCGGTCCTCTCCGTTCGTCTTTCTAGGATACCCCTCCAATCATAGGGGGTAAAAATGCTACGAACTCTCCACTAATAAAATTATTATTTCCCGACATGTCATCTTCGATGAAACTATCTTTCCTTTCTCCACTTTACACACCTCTCCTCCTTCCTACGAGTTCTTACATTCCCAGTCCCACACCGATCCTCATCCCTCACTTTGGGATCCTGTTGCTTCCTCCACACCCTCCCCCACACGCCCAGTTCCTACCCAATCCTCCCAAGCTTCATCACCGGCTACACCGGCCTGTCCCACGGCCCCCAACCCCCATCCTCCACGCCCCTCCAAACTTACTCCCGTCGCCCCAAACCACCAGCTCAGCCCTGCTCTGACCAGCCTCAACCAGCCAACCCCACTACTACTCAACCGCCATCCCCCCACCACCACCACCTCCACCCCTACCTACTCGCACCATGACTACGCGAAGTATGGCTGGCATTTCCAAACCAAAACCTACTCTCAATCTTTATGCTTCCCCCTCTATCGAACCCCTTCCTAAAAACCCGACTGAAGCCTTAGCCAACCCAATTTGGAACCGTGCCATGACAGATGAGTTTAATGTTTTTATCAAAAATAAGACTTGGGAGTTAGTACCTCGTCACCACAGAATGAACATTATCAGATGCATGTGGATTTTTAAGCATAAAATAAAATCAGATGGGTCACTTGAACGTTACAAAGCACGGTTAGTTTATGATGGCATGTCTCAACAAGTAGGGGTGGATTGTGATGAAACTTTCAGTCCTGTGGTCAAACCAACCACCATACGTATCGTTCTCAGCATAGCACTTTTCCATGGTTAGGAAATTAACCAACTTGATGTAAAGAATGCTTTCCTTCACGGCCACTTGTCTGAGATGGTTTACATGCACCAACCTATGGGCTTTCGGGATTCTCAACTCCCTCACCATGTTTACAGGCTGAAACGATCATTATTTGGGTTGAAACATGCCCTAAAAGCGTGGAACCAACGCTTTACCAACTATGTTACTACATTGGGTTTCAGGCATAGCTCGTGTGATCATTCACTCTTCATTTATAGACACGGGTCGGACACTGCTTATCTACTACTTTATGTTGATATTATACTCACTACCTCATCATCATCTCTTAAGCAACATCTTATGTCTAGTCTCTCATCCGAATTCGCTATGAAGGATCTTGGCCCTCTAAGTTATTTTTTAGGCATCTCGGTAACCAGAGACACCAACGGGATCTTCCTCTCTCAGGCCAAATATGCCTCCGACATTTTGGCACGCGCCAAGATGACTGATTGTAATCCTGTTCACACTCCGGTCGACACCACCGGTAAGTTGAGTGCCACTACCAGAGACTTATTTGATGACCCGACCACTTATAGGAGCTTAGCAGGAGCCCTACAATACTTGACTTTCACCTGCCCCGACATCTCTTATGTCGTCCAGCAAATATGCATGCAAATGCATGCCCCTCGCACCTCTCATTTTCATGCGTGAAAACGTATCCTAAGGTATGTTAAGGGTACTTTGCAGATGGGTCTTTACATGCGGCGCTGCTCAATCTCTACTCTCATATCCTACTGATGCTGATCGGGCGGGTTGTCCAGACACACGTCGTTCCACTTTGGGTTATTGTGTCTACCTTGGTGATAACCTTATATCATGGTCCTCCAAACGAAAAACTACAATCTCGCGCTCTAGTGTTGAAGCCGAATACCGAGGGGTGGCTAATGTGGTTGTCGAAATTTGTTGGATTCATAACTTGCTTCTGGAGTTGGGCCGTCCCCTTACCCGTACATCCCTTGTTTATTGTGATAATATCAGTGTCATCTATCTGTCTGGGAATCCTATTCAGCATCAATGAACTAAGCACATAGAGATTGATATACATTTCGTTTGGGAAAAAGGTGCAACGAGACCAAATCCGTGTTTTACACGTTCCTTCTCGCTACCAGCTAGCATACATTTTCACCAAAGGGTTACCGCCTGCTTTATTTGATGATTTCAGATCCAGTCTAAGCATTCAACATCATCCTCCTTAGACTGAGGGGGTATATTAGACTAGCATACTTTTGTACCACATTTATATATTATAGATAGTGTAGGGTTTGTCAATTATGTAATATCTTGTATCTATAAATATTGGTGAATCAATGAGAAGGGGTAAGGATTTTGAACCATTCTATTAGTTTTTGAGTTCACATATCCATCAAAATATGAATGAATGCTCTCACTTCTTCCACTTGATGTCATGCCAGCGAAAAAACAATCTTTCAAAAAGGATTTAGCCCAATATTTACGTTGGTTATTGATGTATTGCAAAATACATCTATTTATCGTTTAGAGTTTTTATAATTTTCGTATAGTTTCGTTGCGTTTTCGTAGTTAGATTAGTTCCTTTTGATAGTTTGTGTTTGTGTTTGTGCAGGTTCCGGTTGCTGAAAGGAGCGAAAAACAGTCAAAATATGCTGAAAAGAGTAAACGGTTGGAATCGGGTCGAGTTGGAACTGAACGGGAACGGAAAATAGAGAAAATCTGACAGAAACAGGTTTACGTGGCACGCGACACCCCTGAGGAAGGAGGATACGCGCAACGCGTAGCCTTGGAATTGTAATGCCCAGTAGTGAAGGCGCCGCGCCACGCGACGCCTAGGTGGTATACCTGTCGCGCGACGCGACGAGTGTTATTTTCGTCCCAGTTTGTTGCTGCTGCAGAATTGTTGCTGCAAATCATAAATAAACATCTTAAAGTTAAAGTTTAACCTAGTTACGAAGAGGGTTTCTTGAGGGCGAATTTTGCAGCAAGTTTGAGGATTTTTGAAGCATTCTAACTCGCGGGAATCACTCGGTTGAAGACGGAAGCTTAGGAAAGAAGAACATTCGGGTTTTATCATCCGGTTTTCCTTATTCTTGTGTTTTCATTCTTTTGATCATGAATCCCTTTGTCAAACATTATGCTTTGATTTTTATTACCATGATGCTTGGCTAAAACTCTTGAACTACCTAGATTAGATGAAAGATTGAATAAAGTTTGGATTTTTATAGATTTTATTGTGTTTATGGATTAATCTCAAAAAGTAACAAACTTTGGAACTTCTAATTTGGTGCATATGTGTATCTAGCTTTGATTGTTGATTGTTTACTGTTTTACACAAACTTTGGTGAATGTCTTTCATGTAATGGGTTTGTGTTGATTATCGAGTCTTTGCGGGTTCGGGAATCTTTGGGTAAATTGGCCACTAGCCTTAAAAACAGTAACTAAAATACGATTAAAACTAGGTTTTCTGCTTAACTTGTCGCTGAGAGGCTCGAGTTTGTTAGAAGGTCACGGTTTAACATATAGCTAAGATAGGTTTTGAGAGAAGCCAGTCTTAGTTCCCTAGTCATTCTCGTGTCTGTTAAACCAAGTTAGAACCCATAGTTGCCTTAGACTTCCGTGCTGAGAGGTAGGTTGTCATGTTAGGGCACTTTTAGAGACGTTAGAGGACTGAGAGGAAGTCTAACAACCGGTGTTCATAACGGCTTCGTAGAGTCTCCTAGGTTTCTTCCTGAGAAGGGTCAGGAGGTCTTAGCTGAGATTTCTTAGGGTTTAGTACACAAAGATCCTGGTTCCATAGCACTTTAATACCATTAGAAAGTCCATTCCTAAATCAATCCGGATTCTAGTCTAGGTAGTCATTCATCTCTACTGAATTCAACCTTAATCTATTTCGTACTTTAGCTTAGTTAACTTTAAATTCAATTCTAGGATTTTTAGTAAAAACCCCCCCTCAAATAATAAAAAATGGTTAGTGTCGTCCGTGTCAGTCTAGGTCTAGATAGAGTCGTTAGCGTAATTTAACAGAGTCTCGTGGGTTCGATATCCGGACTTACTTAGCTTTACTAAAGTCGATCGGTTCACTTGCCGGTTAGTGGTAGTGTAGTTTAAGAGAGTCTAGAGTATTACTTAGTGTCTAGATCCAGGATAATTTAGTTTACTTTTACTAGATTACTTTTAGAACATCAGTTATACATCTCCATTATCAAACAACCATTTTGAAAATTATATTTTCCACATAAATATTCCCAGCGACTTTCAAATTCTTCAATTGTATCACTCTTTTCCAACTGTTTGTATAACTCCTGAAAGTCAATATAACGAACCGTAAGAGGTCGAAGATGTTCGATCTCATGTTTCTTCATATACCATGAACAATAACGATGTCGGGTTTTTGGAAAAACTATTTTGATTGCATTGCCAATAGCTTTATCTTGATCAGTAATTATTGCCGACAGATACTTGTCAAACATGCAAATTAAGAAATTTTGAAATAACCATTCAAAAGTATCTTATTTCTCATTCTCTAATAGTGCATCACCAAACAGTATGGACTGACCATGATGATTCACCCCCACAAATGGAGCAAATGGCATCATAAATTTGTTGGTCATGTATGTAACATCAAACACAATAACGTCCCCAAACTTTATGTACGAGTCTCTGGATCTCCCATCAGCCCAGAAAATATTTTTCGGAGACCCATCATTAAATAAATCCACAACAAAATAAAGGTTATGATCTTGTATTGATTTATCTTGGAAATGTTTAATAAGCCCATAAAACTCCTTACCTTTGTATTGCTTTCGCTAATCGGCTAAGATATCTGCACATTGTTTTGAAGTAACGTCATTTTCATAGGGACTTTTCATGGTATTTATGACCTTCTTGACTTGACAAGGTTTCAAACCGGATTGGCCAAGTTCCGACATTAGAGATTTGCAACCCATTGAGCGATGAAATTTTCCGTGAGAACGGTGTTTCATTACTTTCGTCGGAGTAACAGGTTAGCTCATGATTGTGTACATTGTTAAACAAATCCACTAACCACTTCCCCTCTTTACTTTTTGAAATCCGAAAAAATGCTTCACACCCGGTCCTTAAATCCCTACGACGTTTCTTAACTTCTCCATTAGAACTACTACACTTCAAATCTTTAAAGCCCTCTTTGTTGCATACATATTTCTTTCGGTAAGGCTCATTTGTAGTCTTATTCTTAAAAGTCGAATAAATTCGTATCCCAAATCCATGTAAAAAGCATACCGATTGTAGAACTCATATGCATCGTCGGGACTATCAAAAACCATTCCTACAACATCATTGTCTTCTTCTTTCTCAAACCCAACATCCACGTTTACGTCATTCTTTTTCTCAATTTCAACATCTGAACTCCCTGTTAGACTTGTTTCAATAGCTTCATCCTCTGATTGAACTTGTAAATCCACTGTGTTTTCTATATCCTGTTTCAGAAAAAAGTAAATATATATTAATATCAATTCTCAGTTGATATACAACAAATCACTAGTATCAATATCTCCATTATTGTACATGTTCCTAATAATCATCTAATTTGGGGTTGCATTCTAATTACTTTCATACTAACCTCATAACCAAACTGATGAGAATCAGCCGAAGCCATTAATGTCCAATGGAATAATAATTATTTACTAATCAGCGATGGAAATTCTATATAGCTGATTAATTGTGATTGCAATGTATAATCAGCAATGGAGATTTTGTGCTTCTGAAATTGGGGAATTAATCAGCGATGGATATATAAGGATGTACGTGATAGCGGTGGAATTGGCCGAAATAAAGCTACGTAAAATATTTTTTTTTAAATTGTTTTTAATCAAAACTCCGTTGTTTTGGTGGGTTTCGCATCTAAGCTTATATTCACTTTCCCCTATTATGTTTAATTACACAAACATAACATGTGTCCTTGTGTAACTAAAAGATAAAACGTAATGTGCTTAAGCCCTTGAATTGTTATTTGATTAACCTGATGAAGGTAATATGAGCTGTTATTTCCTGCTATTAATTTTATGATGTGATCATCGGTCGAATCTGAGAGAACGGAATAGAAAAAGGAAAACAATAATAATAATAATAATAGAAAAAGAAAACGATAAATAATAAAAATAATGCCAACACACACAGTGGCGGACCCAGAAATTCTTTTCATGGGGGTCGGAAATTTTTGGGGTTGGTTGACTAGCGATATATAACGTGTATATAACACTAAAAAAATTTCATTGGGGGGCGGTCTGGGGGCTATTGCAAAATTTTATAGGGATCGGGATTTTAACGCGTATATAACACTAAAAAAAATTCATGGAGGGCGGCCGCCCCCATACCTTGCATGTAGGTCCGCCATTGAACACACAATTAAAAAAACAATTGGTGAAACAAAGCAACAAACCAATTGATTTGATACTATTCATAGCCTTTGAATTTTAATATATATATATATATATATATATATAGAGAGAGAGAGAGAGAGAGAGAGTAGGGATCAAGGAAAACCCACAAAATTAGTGATACGTCCTAAACCGGATACATCTCATAGTTGATACAAAACATAATAACTTAGCTCTTAAACTGTTAATCAGAATCTATTACAGCGAAAGTCTTTAACTCAAGCATTCATAATCCAATAACATAAAACATTGTTTTAAACATAAACTATCAGGAATGGAAATGTCAGCCTTCAGCGCAGCAACCCGACATCTATGCTATCAGCCCTCACGGCTCCTTTACCTTACTTTCGCTTTACCTCTACTACCTGTCATGCATACTAAAAGTCAACTAACGCTGGTGAGTCTTATCTTTACTTTAAACTGTAACTTTCTTTTGGTGGCTTTGTTTTATAAAAATAAAATAAGCTTCTTTCTTTATCTTTAAAACAACTTTAACTTTACTTTAAAACTATTTCAACGTTACAATTTATAAAACCGTTACGTTACTATCTTTCTTTCAAAACTTTGCATTTGAGCAAACCCGCTAAGGTGTCTTCTTTTACACTTTCAACTTTACTCTTTCACTCGTATAGGACAAGTGACTTTCACATACTTTAACTATCACATATGGATCATGGTCCGAAGACAAGATCCCTTTCTCGCTTACACCTCAGGGTAAGACTTTTACTTTAGCGTTGTCTACACCTCGGGGTGTGACTTTTCTTTCTCGCTTACATTTCAGTAAGACTCCTTTAGCATTGCTTACACCTCAGGGTAAGACTTCTTTAGCGTTGCTCACACCTCAAGGTGAGACTTCTACTTTAGCTTGCTCACTCCTCGGGGTGAGACTTCTACTTTAGCGTGCATGCATGACTTTCTAATATGCAACTACTATGTAATGCAATTACACTACTACACAAAACAGAATGCAACCACACAAACTATCACATAGACAGATAGCCCATATTAACACACAAGCATATAACATGACATCTGTCTCTGTCGCTGTCATTGTCGAGTTGTACCGAGGTACAACTCCTTTGCCGTTCTTTACTTTATATCGTTACTTTCTTTAAAACATTTATTTCAAATATAGTACTTTACACTTTAGCTTCTCTCTCTTTCTTTTTATAAAAATAACATTTTTATAAAAACTATAACTTTCTCTTTCATTTTATAAAAATAACTTTTCTATAAAAACTATCCTTTGCCTTTCAAAACTTTCTATCTGTATGCATGCCAGCCTAAAACGATTAGGAAAAAGGGCAATAAGAACTCACATGTATTGATCTTACCATTACAACTCTCTATTGTATCTGCTAGGTGGGATGCTAGAAAAATGTAGTGAATCAGCGAATGCAATCTATCAACAAATTGTCTAGTGTCGCATGTGCAGCGTCGCCGACACAAGTCAGTATCGCCAGGGCAATGTCGCCAGAACTTGCGTTCATGACTTAGTGTCGTTTTCTTATACTGTCGCCAGCTATGAGTGTCGCCAACATATAATGTCGACATGGTGATAGAATGACACGTGTTCCAATCATTGGTGATCTTGGGAAACACGCAACATCCTCCGTCTATAATCCCGACTAGTGTCGCTTGATGAACAGCTTGTTCAAACAGGTTCGTTTTCGATCCAAAACCATAACTTTTACGTCCCAAAACCTTTATCTAGCTTCCATGAAGCTAGATCTATGCTTTAATCAACTTTTAACACGTAAAAGTTTGATCATTATGTTAAAACCCATAAAACCCCTAAAACCCACTTTTAAAACAGAAAACGCAGATCTTGACGAATTTGTTACCTGTTTTCGCGTGATTATTCTTCTGTAATCTCTCACGATGATCCAACAATGAATCGGGAACAAGATGAAGGCCTTGAATGGTGCTTCTTAGCTTTCTCTTTCTAACTCTCTCACTTTCTCTCTTTAGAATGAAAATATGGGGGTGATGAATGAAGGCAAGGGAGGGGAGCTAGGGTTTAAGCCACATCCTTCCACTCCATTTCGGCCCAAGACTAAGCCCACGAGCCCGTGGGCTGCTTTCCACCGTTTCGACCTGACCGCCTTTCTATCTTTATCGTTATTAAATTTCGGAATGTTACAAGTCTACCCTTCTTATGAAAAGTTTCGTCCTCGAAACATGTCATAAGTCGAACAGGTGAGGGTATGACTCATTCATCTCTATCTCGGTTTCCCAAGTAGCTTCCGATCCTTTACGATGTTTCCATTGCATTTTGACCAACTAAACTACTTTATTCCGTAGTTGTTTCTCTTTTCTTTCAAGCATGGTCACGGGTTCTTCAACATAAATGAGGCTATTATCTACCTGGATGTCGTTAAGTGGCACGTGTGCTGATTCATCGGCTACACATTTGCGCAAGTGTGACACGTGGAAAGTAGGGTGGATTCCACTCAACTCATCAGGCAAATCTAGCCAGTAAGAAACTTCACCAACCTGTGCCAGAATTTTGAAAGGTCCGACAAATCTTGAACTTAATTTCCCTCTTTTTCTGAACCGTATAATCCCTTTCCAGGGGATACTTTCAACAATACCTTATCCCCGACATTGAACTCTATGAGTCTCCGCCTCTTATCCGCGTAATACTTTTGATGATCTTGCGCTGCTTTCATTCGGGCTTTAATCTGGTCAAACTTTTCAGAGGTCACCGTGACTACCTCCAAGCTTCCCAGTTCTTTCTGTCCTATCTCACCTCAACAGACTGGGGTTTGGCACCTTCTACCATACAACATTTCATAAGGCAGCATACCAATAGTGGCGTGGTAGCTGTTGTTGTAGGAGAATTCTGCCAGTGGTAGGTGACTACCCCAACTGCCACCAAAGTCTATAATGCATGCGTGAAACATATCCTCCAACGTTTGGATGGTCCTCTTCGACTGACCATCCGTCCGTGGGTGATAAGCCGTGCTGATGTTCAATTTCGTACCCATTGCCTCGTGAAATCTTTTCCAGAACCTCGATCTGAATCTTGTGTCCTGGTCAGATACAATCGATAGTGGTACACCACGTCGAGCCACAATTTCATTGATAAATACTTCTGCCAGCTTCTCAGATGAATACATTTCATGAATCGGCAAGAAATGTACACTCTTTGTCAAGCGATCCACTATTAGCCAAATCATATCATGGCCCTTAGCTATGCAAGGCAGCTATGTAATAAAGTCTATAGTGATACGTTCTCACTTTCATTCCGATATGTCCAAAGGCTGGATCTTCCCGTATGGTTTTTTATGCTCAACTTTAACCTGAGAGCAAGTCAGACATTTACTCACGTATTCTGTCACGTCATTCTTCATGTTATGCCACCAATACTCTTTCTTCAAATCTTGATACATCTTTTTGGTTCCCGAGTGGATTGAATATCGAGACTTATGGTACTCGTCGAGTACTTTGGCCCTAAGTTCTCCGCCCTTCGGTACCCACATACGACCACATCGGATCCTTACTCCATAAGTGTTTGTTTCTAGCCTTTCCTGCTGACCGACCAGTCGTTCACTCTTTATATTCTCTTCCTTGAGTGCCTCTGTCTGTGCTCTTTCTAACTTGGTCACTGGTATCACCACCAGCTGATATGCTTTCACCCTAATAGGAGGTTGATTCTCCTTTCGGCTTAGGGCGTCGACAACCACATTCGCCTTTCCCGGGTGGTTCAGGATTTCATAGTCATAATCCTTTAACAGTTCCAACCACCATCTCTGTAGCATGTTTAAGTCTTTCTGCTCAAAGAAATACTTCAAGCTCTTCTGATCTGAATAAATGGTGCATTTTACTCCGTAGATGTAATGCCTCTAAATCTTTAATGCGAAGACAGCTACCGCGAGCTCTAGATCGTGAATCGGGTAGTTGACCTCGTGAACCTTTAACTGTCGTGACGCACACGCGGTCACCTTTCCCCTTTGCAACAGTACACATCTTAACCCTTGACCCGAAGCGTCAGAATATATGATGTGCTTGAAATTACACATCTTTATTGCACAACACTTCGCCCATTTTATGATCAATTCCCGGTTATTCCCCAAGTTTAGACACTTATTTGCTTCATTTTCAGTTTTATAGGTTTTTATGGAGCTAAGTGGATAAAGGAGGAGATTCCAGGAGTTTTCAAAGAAAATTAGGTTTTCTGAGTTGGAGGCACGATCGCGCCCCTACCTGGCACAACCGCGCCCACCTAGGCACGGTCGCCCCCCGCATTGGCACGATTGTGCCAGCCTAGGCACGGTCGCGCCCAGAATTGGCACGGCCGCGCCAGCATCAGAATCCGAGCACAACCGTGCTCTTGCTTCCCCACGGTCGCGTGTAAACCCGTGAGTCTGAAAGCCGTACTTCCTCGAAGAAAGAGAGCTAATGAAAGAAGCAGATCGGTCAACACATCTGTCACACGACCGCGCCAAAAGGTGACACGGCCGTGCCCCATGCTCAGGCATGGTCGTGCCCAGCACCCTGGCACGGTCGTGCCTCCTTGTTCTATAAATATCAGAAGTTTTCCATAGTTCAGAAGTCTAGAGACCTGGAGAGTTGGGGCCCTGAGCACTGTTTTGTGCTCCGAATTTCCTTGTTTCTAGCCACATTTCAAGCTTCTAGGAAGGACTACAACATCAAGAGGATCACCATACATCATCATCATCATCATCATCTAGCTTGGAAGAGTTAGTTTGATTCTTGCATTTCTTCATGAGTCTTGTAACTTTTCCTTGCTTTGTTCTTGTTCTCATGCTCACCATGAGCTAACTTTTGATATAACTTTGGTTTATATGAAGTTTAGTAACGTTTGACAACATTTATGGATTTTTGGCATAGTTTGTGTTAATGTTATAACAATGGCATGATTATTCTTCAATGATATTGTGTATTGGGGAGTCGAGATTGTTTGCAAGACTTGTATATGTGTAGGCTATGTATGTTGGAAAACACATGGTTTATGCATGTATTCATCGATTAGTGTATGTATGTATGCTAGTTTATAGCTTTTGACTAGGAATGGTGGATGAAGTCTTGTTTATGGTTGAAAACTCTTGAATGTACATCCTTGTGCTTGTGTTTGGAAAGACAAAGTGCTTGTTATGGTGTGTCATATTTAGTATTATGTTTATCTAGGACTTGCTGACGCAATCTTCTAATTTATGTAATCTTGATATGAACATTGTATGCTGAGGAAGTGCATGTTATTGTTTACTTTAATCAACTTGAGGTGGGTTATGTGTTGATTCGTGTAATCTTTCCAACTAGTTGTTGAGTTAGCCAACCTTGACAGGAAGCTAGTTCAATCTTTATTAAACATTGACGTATTCATAGCACGTGAGCTTCATTGTATGATTTTAGGTGGTTAGTTTGTATAATTCATTCTAGCTTTCCGAATAGTCATTTGGATAGATGTCTTTGACGAGAATTTAGTCAACATATGTTTCGTGTATTTGCCATGTATCCATAGTTGTTGTTGGGTGTTTACTAAATGGATTTGAGACCGAAGTGATATTACTTCCTTGATTGTTTGACTTGTGTTCTTAGTTTAGTTTTATATTCTTGCATGCTAGTTTAATCAAAAATCAACTTAAACATATTTTACCCATACTTGATTGGATTTTAGTTCCGATTTATTATCGCATACCACCGTGTCCATGGATTGATATCCGGTTCTTACTTTTACTATATTGCCATTCGACGGGTACACTGCCCGGTATGTGTGTGATTAGTCTTTGGTGAAAACCCTTTTTAAAATTAATTGTGTAAAAATCTTTATTAAAATATATATATATATATATATAATTTCATACACATCAATATACCACCAGTTCCTCGTTACCCTCGGGTAGTGCCAATACTTGGGCTTGGGTCAACTTCTTCTTTAACTCCTCAAATGCTTCAGACTGAGCCTCACCCCGTTAGTACTTTACTTCTTTGCGTGTCAACTTTGTCAAAGGCGAAGCTATTTTCTAGAAGTCCTGAATTAACCTTCGATAGTAACCTGCCAATCCCAGAAAACTCCGGATCTCAGTAGGAGTCTTTGGAATTTCCCATTCTTTTACTGCTGTGATCTTTTTCGGGTCAACCATAATGCCGTCTATGTTGATAACATGGCCTAGGAATTGAACTTCCCTAAGCAAAAATGCGCACTTTGAAAACTTAGCATATAACTTTTTTTTCTGCAGTGTCTCTAATACCTCTCGTAGGTGACATGCATGATCGCCTTCACTTTTCGAATAAATGAGTATGTCGTCTATGAATACTATCACCGATCCATCTCGCATCGGTCTTCACACCTGGTGCATCATACTCATGAATGCTGCTGGAGCATTCATCAACCCGAAGGACATCACGCGGATTTCGTAATGTCCATACCATGTGCGAAACGCTGTTTTCGGTATGTCCTCTTCTCTTACCTTTAACTGAGGATATCCCGACCGCGGATCGATCTTGGAGAACCATTTCGCGCCTTGTAGCTGGTCGAATAGGTCATCGATCCTAGGTAGCGGGTATTTGTTCTTTACCATACGTTTATTCAACTCTCTATAATCGATGCACATTCTCATGGCACCATCTTTCTTCTTTACAAACAACACCGAGGCACCCGAAGGAGAAATGCTCGGTCTGATAAATCCTTTATCCAAAAGCTCTTCTATCTGTATCATTAGCTCCTTCGTCTCTAGAGGCGCAAGTCGGTACGGTGCTTTAGCCACGGGCTAGGCACCTGGCACTATGTCTATCTGAACTTTGTCTCCTGATCCGGTGGTAATCCAGGCAAGTCCTCTGGGAACACCTCCGGAAAATTACACATCACGGGTATATCTTTCAATTCTTTCACTTCTATATCTTTATCTATCACATAGGCTAGGCAGGCCTCGCAACCGCGCCCCATATACTTCTCTACCTTTATCATCGATATGGCGTTCGTTAACGAACCGTCACGATCCCCGTAAACCAAAATCTCGCTGCCGTGTGGAGCTTTAAGCTGAACTATCTTTCGCTTACATACTAATCGGGCTTCGTTGGTCGCTATCTTATCCATGCCCAAGACTATATCAAACCCTCCCAAGGTCATAACATACAACCTAACCGGGAATCTATGGCCATTTATCTTTATCGTGCAATTGTATACTAGTTCTATCACTCTCGTGGTTTTACCCACAACAGTCTCTACATTAAAGGCCCACTCTACTCTAGTAACTTTGTATTTCATTCTTTTACACAGAAATGACGATATGAAACTCCTACTGTAACCAATAAAATTTTTATTTTTTAAATAGAAGGTTAAATATGTAATTTTAACACATCTTTAAATTTAGTATTTATCTTTTTCTTGTTTTGAATTCCTTAAATCACTCCCTAAATAATTGATTACATCCCCTCTCTCTATAAGTGATCGACATTATCACTCCCCAAATCTACAACACCGTTCCACCATTTTATCATCGCTAAGTCACCAAGATGAACTAGTTGGGCACCGACATAGTGAAACCACAAAAAAACTCCACCACAGAAACAGAAAGGAAGAGTTTAGTGGTCATCTCTCTCATCACAAAAAATACACGTACACCTGTTTGCAGATTGATTTGATCTCAAAAACGAAGTTTGTTAGAGCCATGGATCTAACTCAAAAGTTTTTAAAATAAGATTTTGTTTTAAAAACTAAAGCGACTTGCTCTGATACCAATTGTAGAAACCTAGAGGGGGGTGAATAGGTTTTTCTTATAATATTGATTAATTTAAAACTTAATCAAACTTATATGATGAAAACTTATCAAGAACACAATGTATATCTGTGTAAATAAGCAAACAAGTATGTAAAGAGTTAAGGAAAGGAATGACAAAAACCGATTTAAAGAGGTTCAAGTGGATATTAACAAATCCACTCTACGGCATCTCCCCGATTCTCCAATAGAAAGTTGATCCACTCAACATCTCTCTTGAACGGAAGAGATCACTGATACAAACGTCTCACTAAACAAAGGTAGTGATCACCTTCTTCAACCAACTATCCCAAGATAGTGGTCTTTACAAAACAAGCACTATGTCAAGATAGTGCAAAACTCTCAAACTCAAGCACTCTATCAGAGTAGTGCACTCTCTCACAGCAAATCACTATATCAAGATAGTGATGCTCAAAATCTCACACAACACTATATCTAGATAGTGTAACCCAAACCAATCATCAACTACGTCAATATAGTATGATGATGAACTCATACCAAGTGAGTGACCCTTAAAACTCTCTCTCTCTAAATCAAGTGGTAACAAGCTTCCACACACAACACAAATACAATACTAGAAATAATGATAGTTGATAAATAACTATTCTAATTTGTTCTTGATCTTGAATCTTGAATCTTTCTCTTGGATTGATGTTAGAATATCAAAGGAACTAGAAAGATTATATTAGATGTATATTTGAAAGTGTTGTGAGCAAAAAGGGTAAGTTAGAATGAAAGAGGATGGATCTATTTATAGCCACAACTCAAGAATCAGAGAGAGGACATGCCGGACGATCTACGGTCGCAGCCACAGTCGATCCTGTGACCGTGCGTCCTGAATTCTCTCTTTTAACTCTCTTTATTGTGAACGCTATGCATTGTCCCATCCTTCCATTCTAACCCTTTCAAACACATTTTATCCAGATTTTAAGTCTCAAGAAATGTGCTTTGATATGTGGTAAAGTCTTGCAAGACTTTAACCCAACATGGTAACATTTCAAAAGTGGTTTGAAAAGGTTTAAGATGCTTTCCCAAATTGTTTGTCCTTAAACCATTTTTAGTGGCTTTGTGTCTTCTAGGTGGATGCAATTTGAATACTTACCAAGCTTAACAAGCTCTATCCACCAATCTTTCAAATTCAAATTATTTCAAAATCAATCTTTATATATTTCCAAGACTTGTTTAATAATTTGATGTTTTATAAAAATCCTTTGAGAAATAATCTTAATTTTATAAAAATGATATTTTTATAAACTTGTTTAAATTATATAAAAACTTATTTTATAATCTCTCATAATTCCTATTATATTCATTTGACGGTTTAAGCTTTGACCTTCTTGTGTTGACTTTGTTAACCCAAACGGTTTCATCATTGTTGAACGTTTAGCTTGTGATTAATGATTCATTAAGTGTATTGGGACATGTATGTGATATATGACCATCTTTAATCAACATATAATAACATGAGTTACTAATTCCTTATTATTATCAAAACAAATGATTAGCAATTTTGAATTAGCATTAAATCATTGTTATCCCAACACACTTGTTTACAAATGCGTAAACATGTTTATATATATGTAAACATATGTGTTAACATATTTAGATATACGTAAGCATTCTGAAAATTTTGAACTGCAAAAAAAGCATGCGGTTATTCTAAGAGAGAGGGAGGGAGATTTAAGGGATTTTAATTATTTCTAAAATTAAAAAAAATTACAATCTACCGAGTATACTAGGGGTATTCATCGGGTCGGGTTACGAGTTTTTCGGGTTATTCAGTTCTGGTTATTGTAAAGCCCCCAAACCGGGCACCCTACAGTTGATTCTCATCATAGAGTACTACTTTAAAAACACATATCACTGTAAAAAAACATACAACGAAAGTCTTACTTAAAATAAGAATTATATTTTAAAATCATTATCGTTATTAACCTTACCTTACGAATGCATAAACACTAGCCCGAGTAGCACCGCTTCCAAGCCAAGATACGTCATTCCCTGAACTCATATGCAAAACAGCCTAACGTGCATACAAAGTCAGCTGCGCTTAGTGAGTTCTAATACTATTTTATGTAGAAACCATCTCGTCACAAATATCATTTATATAAACTCAGGACTTCCCAGGTTTGTCATTTATTAACATATCGGTACCATGTTACCTACCATTCCCCATAAGAATCCAACAACCCAAGGCTCACCTCAAAACCCTAACCACATAAGTCTCACCGATATAGATCGAGTTTACTACCCTGTAATCTACCACACATATCAACACGAAGTCTGGTTATCTCCACCGAATCCTACACATACTAACACAGCAGTTAATCTAATTCTTAATACCAAAGCAATATCATCACAACACAATTAAAATCGGTTAACACTTGCATGCAATTAAACCAAACATTTATGCACACAACAATTACCTTCGAAGGATTTCATCAGTCTTGTCACAGTTACCCTCATCAGGGTTATCCCGTCGGGATATTCATATCACCTCCGAGAACCCCCTTTCAGGTTTCAATATTGCCCTCATAGGGCCCCGTCACAACACAGTGACACACTCGTCATCTATGATGACTACCCAGCCACCCACATTGTGACAACACCTGAAGGACCGAATCCTTCCTATCATTGTTGGTCGTATACCCAGACAACAATGCATGCACACAAATCAACAAGTTAAATGCACCTGACACTACATGAACAAGTTCTACCACCCATTACCCTTACACGGATCACCTACATGTGTAACCAAACACATACTCTAGACGTACCCTCATAACGTCTAGACCCATTGCCCGACTCCTCTCGTAAAAGTCATTATACGACACACAAAATCATACCGACTTCTAGCCCATGCATCCTAAGGACACCACATAGACCCTTAGCCTCGTTATTGAATATTTAGTTCATAAATGCACCGGGTTAAAACCAAAACTCATAACACGTTTAATTTAGTAAACAAATCTTGCAATTATGTACGATAACCCCAAAATGGTAAAAACATTAAAGAGAGGTTTAGAAACTCACCGGTTACGCTGAGTCCAAATCCTAGCTCTGCACCCCGATCGCTTGCTTAAAACCCGAACCTGTCAAACGTATGATCACATGATCAGGCATGTTCTAAACATACGTCGAATAACACGTACATAGAATAAAACCCCGAAACTCGTCTCATCTGCTTGTCATATCGATTCATCGAACCCTTAGCTCCACAACTACACGTATCGGATCGTCCTTGACCCGTTTAGAAACTGAATGCCCGAACCGGGTTTCATGCACGCATGATCGTCTGCCATGCAACAACCTTAACCACCAAAACGTCACCATGCGAACCCTATTCCCACGGAACGCGTGTACTCGAGTCGGGTTTCTATGCATGCATGTAGAACACGCCATGCAAAACCCTTTTCGGGTAAAACCCTAACCGGCCTCATTATCTTCCTCCGTCTTCTCCACCGTGCACGCTCTCTTCGTCTTCCTCATCGAGTCGAGCTCTACCCGGCTGCCACCTCCACGCCCGACTCCGATGGCTCCCGCTCTAGCCGCTCTACACGCCGGGTGCCTCATCTTCGTCTTCCTCCTTCGTTCGCCATCACAGGACACCCCCACAGCCGCCGCAACAGCCGTTTGAGCGCCACCACATCCCCCACGTCGCTCCTCCGTAATCCGCCATCCTCCTACTCTCTCTCCAGCTGCCGACCACCATCACGCACCACCGTCGTGACGCCGTTACCACTCACTATTATTTGGAGTTGGGCTTGAAGGTTGGTTCGCACAAAGAAACAAAAGGAAATTAATTTGCTGTTAGAGTTATTTTGTGGAAAGATAATAGTTCCAATTAAATGTGCAATGAATTAAATTAGCTGGGCTGAACCAAAGGAAGAAACGTGGGCCAATTAAATTCAATTGGAGGTTCAATTCTAAAGTGGACATGGGCCGATGAGATCATGTCGGTGAGGGCAATTCAAGAATTAAAGGGGATATACGAGAATTAGGAAGGGGGACGGCAGAAAGAATAGAAGGCATTCGTTGAAGGTTTTTTGATTTGTTTATTATTCTAAACTCAAGGATGTCAACCAAATCAAGTTTTGAATAATCTTTTACGAAGATGTGTGGCTAAGTTGCGTGTGGCTTCTTCTCGATGGATGGTTCGTATAGGTTTTATGTTTTAATTCAGTTGTTTATGATTTTGGATCTTGTTAGTTTTTGACACAAACTTGATGGATTGATGTATTAGTTGATTTAAACAGTTTATGTGTATGCTTTGAGTTTGCTTGCTTTACGATCTTGTTCGATTGATAACAAAACCTAGTAGCAGGGTTGGGTGACTAAAGGGGGTAACTTCCTTAACATGTAACGGAGTTCCCCCGCTTGGCACCACCGTAGGACCGTCGTAGAACCACTGTAGTCTCCCATTTCCCTCCGCCGGATCTCTCTCTCTCTCTGCTCGTCTCTTTGCCGTCGCACATAACCTAGGTCGAATGCCCAAGTGTTTCTTATAAAATGGTTTATATACATCTAATAGTTGCATCCGGGTCCTCGTGCTATCCTTAATCGCACGTTTTTTATTTGAACTGCTCATTAAACGACTAATCGTGTCTATTTCGGTAGTTAAATGTAACTCCTTCGACTAACTCTACCCATCAATATGTTAAACACAGATTCGGGTCGTCCACTAGCCTGAATCGTTAGTTTCTGAATTTCCGAGATGTTACAGTTATTGGGGTTGGTATTTTTTTTGTTGAAACCACAATCCGAACCGAACCATATTTCAGGAAACCTAATCCTAACCTAAAACCACATTGTAATTTGGTTTGAACATAACAAATCGAATTAGCCAAAAAAAACTTTTTTTTTCTTTTGGTCAGCTATAACTTATCTGGTTTAAACAACACAACATTTTCGGAAAATCTAAACAAAAACATACCTTCATCAAATAATGATTTCTAATCCATATATGTGTATTGATTATTGATATAAATGAATTGGGTTAACTATAAAATATGGATTAAAATAGTAGTATAACCCAATTCGGGTTTTTCGATTCAAACCGAATTCAAAATCTTGAATCCTAAACCAAACCAAAAACTAAATTACATATTCGGTTCTCGGTTCTCGGTTTGAACCAAACCGAAAACCAAACTAAATTAAAATAGTAGTACAACCCAACGTCGTTAGATTTTATATGAAGCGGACATCTGCAAACTGCCGGAAAGTCGAGCTAAGTTAGCAGTGGCCTCGTGGTCGGTTTTGAAATTGGCTCTGGTGATGTTTAATTGGTCTCGTTAAACACCACCGTTGTCTCTGTTTGGACTTGCCGGAAAAACGAGACCAGTTAAACACCACCAGAGCCAATTTCAAAACCCACCACGAGACCACTACTAGCTTGGCTCAACTTTCCGACACTTTGCAGATGTCCACGTCGTATAAAATCTAACAGCGTTAATCTTTTTTAACGGGGGTCCAATGTAAGAAAATAGTTTGAAAGTAGGGTCTTGTGGTAAGAATATTCTCAGTTGGGATTATTATTGGCCAATTGGTAAAAGGTAAGATTATTAAAATCCAATAATCCTTAATAAAAAGATAGCAAAAAATCAAGTCCATAGTAAATAAAAAAAAGTTTAATAAAACAAAAATGCTCAACTTGTTCTCGTCATTTTCATGTTTTTTCTTTCATATAATAAATATATGGGGTCATTAAATCTTGTTATACCCAAGGAGTCTTAATAGTAAGTTGACTTTTAACATAAAGTCAAAATCAAAAGGACACAAACAAACACACCCTTGTTCTCACTCTCAACCTCTAAAGAACAAAACCTTCTAAAGTAGTCTTGTTGTCCTCTACTTCATTTCTACAAAAGAATTGAGTATACAACACTTGTATCTATATTGAAGTGTACAAAGTTTCATGCTTTTGTCTTCCTTCTTTCATCCAATGCCTATTCAAGGAGAAAGGATAGTAGCCCATTAATAACATAACCTTTTCCAAAAATCAACATAAATTCATTTAAAAATGTCAAAAGTTGAAAGACATGAACTTGAAAGGTACCTTGCTTTGGAACATTCTCATGGTGAGCACGAACGTGTCACGCATTCTACAAAAAAGAAACGAAGAAAACTAATTACTACGCTTTCTTGTTGAATATAGCACAATCAATCTCAAAGTTGAAGCGAAAAAAAGGTACATTTTGACTATCACAGTTAAAAACTAGGGGTGATAATTCCTGACATAATCCGAAACACGACAAGGAAATAATCAGGTCTTGGGTTATCATATCTAACATGTTAAATAAATGAGTCGTGTTCAGGTTGACATGTTTAAGTCGTTGAATTAAACAAGTCGGCCCGCAAACCCGTTTACCCCATTTATAACAACCCTCCAACCCATTTAACACGTTTACAACTTGATTGTAACCCAACATCAGTTTGATTGGTTTTGATAAATGGGTTAAACGGGTCGTGTTCAAGTTACACGATTTTAAGTGTGTCTAGGTTAGGGTTGATGTCTTCAAGATAAATAAATATACAGGTCATGTTCTGGTTCAATTATTCAACCCGCCAACCTGACATGATTGACACCCCTTCAAAAGCACTACTTTCAAACTCAAATGTCAATGATGTTGTAAACTTGCATAAAAATTTTGTTGTTTGTAGTAGGTTGTCATAAGGACTATCATAGGTAACAAATTTAGCATGAAAATTGATACTTCTAATTTGAAAAGTAGTGTGTTTGACCATAAGTGTCAAAGTGTGCCTCTTTCTATGGAACAAGAAAGTCAAACAAAAGTCAACAAGAATGTAAAGTCAATGTATTACCTAACATCCTGGAATGTAAAAGGATGTGAAGAACCATTCAAACGTGTCAACACGAATTGTGGAGTAAGCCCTGGAGGGATTTTGATCTGCAATATCATTACAAGAGAGATGACAATCCACTAAATTTTATCATTGTCAAAGGGTATTTAAGTCATTTTACTAATATTTAAGAATGGATGATATTCAAAACCATTACACTTGCTTTTTCACCATAAACTTACCATCATACTTCTAAAAATGCACAAGGAATTAGTAGATTTGGACATGTAAAATGTAAATGCTACAAAAAAGTCAAATCTTACAAAGACCAAATTCAACTGTCCATTTGAACCATTTCAGCTAAAATTTTAGATTTTAGCTAGAGCTGGCAAAATGTGTCGTGTTCTGCTAAACAGGTCACACACGACGCAACACGATTAACATGACTATTGAACCCGAACACGACACGTTTAAAAAAACGTATCATTTACTTAAACACTAACACATACATGTTTAATAAACGGGTTACACGACAAGACATATTTAGCACGATTAAATACAACTAGACCAATAACACGAATAAGTAATAACACTAATGACACGAGACGTTTAACATGATTAAATAAAAGATGGACAAAATCAAGCAACCTATGACTAATTAAGGTTACAAAAACAGAAACTTAAAATATAATTATAACTTTTAAATTAAGGTTAGGGGATTATGATATTTATTTATATAAAAATAATAATAAAACTACGTTGTTTTAATATACGGGTCATAAATGTGTTGTGTATATTTGTTAACACGATTACTTAAACGGGTACGTGTGTCATAAACGGGTTAACACGATTACCCAATTGACCCATTTCTTAGAGATTAAACATAACCCCAATCGATCCTTTCATAAGTAAATGGGCCAAAAAGCTACCACTGCTATATAACCGCTTGAACCCGAAAAAAATTACGCACCGACAAAACACTGGAATATTTCTCATCGATTAAAATATCTTGCATCCGATTGATTTTTATTTGGTAACTTGATCGTCTCAACGAGAAAGTTGTTTGCTCCCAATTCTCAGGGGAATCCATCTGCAAAAGTAACAGCCTCAAGTACACGTACCAAAAACAAAACTTGTTCCACAAGTAAACTGACCACAAAATACTAAAAAAGATGTTTTTAGTATTAAGTTCGCGTATTAGTTTATAGATACCGTACCAGCAGCAAAACACTAAATGATGCTTGACCAGCTGACATATTGTTGTCTATTTCTTGTTTCATTTCTGAATCTGCAGAATATTATTTTTCAAGAAATGAGGATATGAGAAAACATAACATTTTACTTTTTCAACAAATTATTACTTCACTCGCAAGTTAGAGATGAAGGTTGAAAGTACCAAACTCTTTAATGGTTGAATTAATTTATGAATTTGAATTAACAGATTAAACTCACCGCATGATATTTTGTTCTGTTCATTGGCAAAGAGTCGCACTATTTCCCCCTGAAAATAAAATAGTTTTTAACATAAGCAATGTTATTTGCAGAAATTCAAGAATCGATTACGAACATAAATTATTTGTAGAAATTTCATTATTTGTTACAGAACTGAAGTAACAACAATAACAATAAAAATAATAATGATAACAACAACAACAACAATAATAATAAATCATTATAAACGATGTATAGAGGATGTTTACGGAGTGAGTACCTGTCGACCTTGGTCATCCATTGGTATGCATTCAACAGCAATAAGTTTATCGACATCATCGGCTGTAACTACATATTCTGGATTTGTGGCTCCTGTGTCATACAGAAACTTGTGGATCAAGAAAACATAGACAATTATGCATTTCAAGAATTACCATTTTCACCCTTATAAACACTTAACTACCCATTTGGGAAAAATTACATTTTGTCATAAACAGACTAGATTGGGTAACATGTCAAAAGGGTTTGGTTGAAGCGGGTCATCTTTTAGTATGGGTCAAAGCAGCTGGGTTGGTTGACCCGTGAGCACATTTTTGTCCATTTCTTTGATAAATAAATAATGTGTTAATTATGGTTAACAATATAGAGTACAATATTATCTAAATCTTGGAAAATTTAAAGAAATCAGTTACTAATTAAAAGTTCTTACCCTCAATGTACTCCCTAGTGCCGTCTTGAAGGTGGCGAACCCACTGAAATAAAAGCATGATATATCAATCTTTTCATAAATTAAAAAAAAAATATTAACAAAGATTTTAGAAGCTTTTGTACCTGAAACATGCAAAGTGAGGTCCCACGCACAGGAAACCCACAACCTAAGAGTTTGCCTCCGGGTTTTGCATCCCCAATTATTTGGAAGCCTTCTATTCCCGGGCCATCTTCTATTAGAAAATATAACATATTAGCATCTATAACAGGTAAAAGAAATGCCATGTAATTATTTACACGTGGCAAAATGGACGGGTAAGACGGGTTGTGTAAACAATCAAAACGGGTTTTTTTATAGGGGCTGACCCGTCAACACTCTGTTTGTCCATATTTATCGAAAGGGATAAAATTATTAAATAATAACCAAGTTTCAATGTTGGTCTAATAAAGTCACTCGTACTTTTCTTTAACTATAAAAATCACTTAAATTTCATTTGTCGTTCCATTAATACTTAATTTTTTTATAAATGTTATTTTTTTTTAAATCGAGGTAAATATAATATATATGAAACGTGGTTACTATTTAGTGATTATTAATTATGAAATTACTATTTAGTGAAATTTATTACCTCCTACTTCAGGTTAAGATTAAAAAAACTAAATATTAACCAAGATTCATATATGTTCCATTCAGGTCACTGAATTTAAAAAAAAAAATTCACAACAATGGAATAGTGATGAAACTTTGAGTGGTTTTTATAGTTAGAAAAAAGTATGAGTGACTTTAGTGGACCACTGAAGAAACTTGGTTACTATTAGATGAAATATTCCCAATGTTACAATTTAACAAGCAAATAAGATTTTAAGAACTATAATGTTGAAATAATTATCGAATTTCTTTTATAAATTGATTTAGGAGGTATTGAACATTTGAGAACACTTTGGGCAATTATTGACATGCTTGAGCCAGCCAACCAATTTTATTTTTAGCTAAGTTATTAATTTTACCCATTAGACATAAAATACAACCCAATTTTAATCAAGCATGTCAAACTTGCCACCTGTGCTTGTAATAATTACATCAAATTACCTTCCACTTTTCTGCATCATTTTTTTATGAGATGGATAAATAACTTCCAGTAATTATGTTTGTTACCTTCTACAGCATAAGAATCATCCCCATCATTAACAGAAGGCGGTTGAAAGTAATTATTGTCAGCCCCATCTTGATATCTAGTATTCACCCTATTATTGTCATAAACATGCTCTGTGTTCTGACTAAAAAAAAATAAAAAAAATTCAGCTAAATATTTGTATATCAATTAATTCAAAAGTAAATTAACGAACTATGGAATAAAGAAAATAAGAACTTGAGGATGAGTTTGAGATCAATCATGCCAACCTAACGGGCCTTGATTCAAACTTGTGGCGATTATCATTTTCTGGTGATTGATTCATTTGACCATTGACCGGTGTGTATTTAGAAACATCATAATTTGATCCCAAATGCCCGACACCTGTCGAATTGTTATAGGGCGAAGGTGAAAACCGCTGATCCTGAAAAAAAGAAGCATGCAACAAGTAATGACCAACACAATAAGCACATTAGAAGGATTAAAAAATGATTGTAACAAATTAATTTTGAAAAATATGTTAAGACCGCGATCATACTTGTGATGCTCTAATCTTCTGCTGCATTTGGTCATGTAAGTGCTGTAAGAAAAAAGAAATTTGATTTAAGACTTAAAAGAAACACAAATATCATTAACTTGCAGATAAATATCACATATATGTCTACTAACAAAACTCTAAGGATGCATAGGTCCTCAAGTTCTTCAAGAATGACAAGTATTGTAACCGATCAAATGGTAATAGAAACTTATCTAAAATGAACCGGGTCGAAAGTCGCCCAGAGCGTACTCAAACTAGCTTCGTTAAGAGAAATTAGATTATCATCTTATAGTAGAGCTTTATTGTTTATATTAATACATTAGTTATTTAGAAGTTAAATTGATTGATAAAAAAGTGTCGGTGGGGTGAGTCAACCCAACTTGACCTGCATTAGAAAGGTTGACCAACACTAGCAGGTAACTAAAAGAGTGAGAAGTGCAGAAGCAAAAACCCTAAACCCTAGCGGAAGCACAAAGATAAAAGAGAATACTCTTATGGGAAAAGTAGATAAATTTCTGAATGAATTAACTAGTACATCATACCCTTTTTATACGGAAAGCCAAATTTGGTGGGCATGGCCATATCCTGGGAAATTGAAATTGACAGCATAAACTTAAATTATATGACTAAATAAACGTGTGAATTAATAACATCCACAATTCACGTGTTTCTACAAAGGAAACGAAATCAATCAACATGACTAAATTTGGGGGAAATCGTTAAGAGTCAAAATCAAGGCTCGAGATGAAGGAATTTGGGTCCGAGAGTCGGGAACGTTTGGCTCGTTACGCCCTTTTCATCAATAATTTACGGGCCTGTAACTCATGGAGATGGATCATAAGTTATGCCCATTTTAAGTTGAGCCCATTTCTAACCCATTTGCTTTAATCCAATTGTTCCAAGTACGAATCTGCCAACTCTTGGTCAGCTCCTTATTATAATAATGGATAATATTACACCCAAATACACATATGATAGTTGGGAACAATGCATAGGTTAGTTGACTGAGTTTTCTCTTTTACTAGATGTAAAACTATAAAATGCTAACTCGTTTTCTCAAGGACATATTTAATCACCAAGCTTAAAGATTCGCTACATGCCCTTCAAGTGGTTACCAAACTCCTCAACAAAAATACAATTGTACATGAAAACTGCAACATTTGACTTAGCAAATAGTTCAAATAAAATATTTAACTACTTGACCACATGTCAAATATTTAAGAACCTTCAATAAAGACAAATAAAGGAATCTTCAAGAAACAAAAAAATAAATAAATAATTAGACAAACAAATAAAATATATACCTTTATGCTATCTGAAAGAGCTGCAGCATTGGTGACACGAGGCAAAATGCCATATTCAGCCAATAGCCCAACCAAAGATGACATGAAGATATACCTCTCATCCTCAGTAACCTGGGATATTACTATGCATCAAAAAACCTTTTATACAAAAATGGGATTTAAAAAAGATGGAAATTAATATGATGCAAAGCTATTAGAAAAAAATGGGTATGTATCGGTGTAGAACAAGACTTGAAATAGAGCATTCTTCTTAGGTATATATCTTTAACCGTATCACCATCAAAGGAGAAACATGAATGGTTTATATTTGAATGATTTGATATGCACATTTTAACACTGAAGGTTTGTTTTGATGTATTTATGAATGGTCCGATGTGGTATTTAACGGGTTAATGTATTTATTTAAGCAGTTAAATGACTTAGGTAAAATAATGTTTGTTTTTAGATATTAATTCGATAAATTCATTTATTTTTAAAAATTAAAAGAAAAAAACTCAACCAAAACCGGAAAACTGATCGACCCAACATACTTGACCGGTTTGGTGTGCAAAAAGCCAAAAAAGTTAAACCGACATTATAGTTTGGGCTGAGAACTTAGGCCTCAAACAGGCCAAACCATCTATACTTTGACAGATAATCTTGGTGTTGTATTGATTGTAATTGTGAATACAAAGAGAGAATACAAGGAGATTAAATAAGAGAAATAATTACACTCTACACCTCCTAATAATGACAAATACTACTATTGACTAATATTCCCCCTCAAGCTAAGGCCGGGAAGCGACCTGTAGCTTGGACCGTAAGAGGAGAAACCGTTGTGAGGGTAGAGGTTTGGTGAACACGTCAGCAATTTGATCATTGGTAGAGATGAACTGAACAGAGAGTTCTTTGCTTGCGACATTTTCTTTTTCATGTTTGGTGCGGGTATGGAAGACTGGGTTTGTTGATAAATAGGTGGCACCGAGGTTGTCACACCATAATGTGGGAATGATTTTAGTGGGGACTCGAAGTTCCCTGAGAAGTGTTTGAAGCCAAGTAAGTTCAGGCTTCAGCAACGGTGTCAGCAAGAGCTTTATACTCCGACTCAGTGGATGACCGAGAGACAGTCCTCTGTTTCCGGGCAAACCAGGAAACTAAGTTGGAGCCCAGGTATATGGCATATCCGCCGGTGGATCGACGGTCGTCCGGGCACCCAGCCCAGTCAGCATCCGAATAGGCGGTTAAAGAGGGATGAGCTGCATCGGTGTAAGCATGTAACAGGGTGCCAGAGGTATGCTTGAGCAATAGCCGTAATGTGAGGTTCCCTGAAGATACCGGAGAATCTGTTTCACAGCAGACCAATGATTATCGGTAGGGAACTGCATGAACTGGCAGACTTTGTTGACAGCGAAAGTGATATCAGTCCTGGAGAGGGTAACATATTGGAGAGCACCTTACCATCTGGCGATATTTCACTGGGTCAGAAAAAGGAGGGTTGTCATCCTTGGCCAGATTGGAGGAAGTAGTCATCGGGGAGGGGACTGGCTTAGCCTGAGAGAGTTTAGCCCGAGCAAGGAGCTCAGTTATGTACTTTCGTTGAGAGAGAATAACATCATCATCCTTGTGGCAGATCTCAATCCCTAAAAAATAGGATAGCGGGCCCATGTCCTTGACTGCAAAGGAGTCTTTAAGGTTGTGGATAACACCATTAATAACATCATCATCCTTGTGACAGATCTCAATCCCCAAAAAATAGGATAGCGGGCCCATGTCCTTGACTGCAAAGGAGTCTTTAAGGTTGTGGATAACACCATTAATAGCTTGTGAATCATTACCTGTCAAAATAATGTCATCGACATATACTAACATGTATAAAAGGATGCCCTTAGATGAGTACACAAAAAGAGAAGGATCAGTTTTTGATCCAATGAACCCTAGAGCATGGAGGGCTATGGACAGGCGCTGAAACCATGCGCGGGGAGCCTGCTTAAGGCCGTATAAGGCTTTGTGTAGCAAACATACATGATCTGGCTTGTGCGGATCAATGAAGCCAGGGGGTTGTTGTAAGTAAACAGTCTCATGTAGATCACCATGAAGGAAGGCATTTTGGACATCGAGCTGTCGGAGAGGCCATCGTTGTGAGACTGCGAGAGACAGAACAACCCGAATGGTAGTAGCTTTAACCACAGGACTAAAAGTGTCCTGGTAATCTATACCCGGTTGCTGATTATAACCCTTGGCAACTAGGCGGGCCTTGTAGCGATCAATTGCCCCCGTTTGGTCTGTTTTAATTTTGTAGACCCACCTGCAAGCAACAACGTTAGAATTGGGAACACGTGGGACCAGGGACCATGTCCTGTTTCTGACCAAGGCTGAGAATTCATCAGCCATAGCATTGCGCCAATGAGGGTCTTTGTTGGCAATGGCAAAGGTGGGTGGTTCGGGTAAGGTAGCAGATGTGTGAAAGGAGGAAGGGTCAAAGGGTGTGGTCTTTTTGGGGTTCTGTCGGAGGTTGGGAGGGCGGGTGCGAGGTTGGGCAGTGGCTAGGATGGGGGCTGAAGTTACAGCAGGGGATGGAGATGGGTTAACGACAGCCGGTGGTGAAGTAGATGGGTCAACAGTGGATGGTTTAGGTTGGGGCTGGGCTGTTCGGCTCCTCTGGTAAGTCCGAAAAACAGGTTGGGGGGGTGTTGGGGGTGGAACAGGAATGGAGGTAGGTTCAATGGGAATAGGTGGGGTGGGGTAAGTGGAGATATAAGGGTCAGGTTGGGATATGGTTGTGGGCTTAGCAGGGGATGTGCTGAAGAGAAAAGTTTGTTCATGAAAACGAACATGGCGGGC
Organism: Smallanthus sonchifolius; assembly: GCA_023525975.1. NCBI lineage: Eukaryota > Viridiplantae > Streptophyta > Magnoliopsida > Asterales > Asteraceae > Smallanthus > Smallanthus sonchifolius. The sequence goes on along the minus strand of CM042018.1, from coordinate 15,909,447 downwards.
AATATATATGCGTTCGGTGGTGAGGTCAAGGCAGTGGTATCCGTGGTGTGAGGTACTATAGCCAAGAAAGACATAGGGTAAGGATCGAAAGTCCATTTTATGTTTGTTATAGGGGCGAAAGTGAGGGAAACACTGGTAGCCAAAGACCCGGAGAAACGAAAAATGAGGAGGTTGTTTAAACACTTGTTCAAATGGGGAAGTGTTGGAGTTTGAACGAGAGGGCATGCGATTAATAAGATATACTGCTGTATCAAAGGCAAAATGCCAAAAACGGTGTGGGATCTGTGAGTGGGCTAATAGGGTAAGACCGGTTTCGACGACATGTCGGTGTCGTCTTTCAACAAGGCCGTTCTGTCACTTGTATGTGGACACGAGAGACGATGGGTGACGCCGAGGTTGGAGAGATAGGTTGAGAGATTGCGAAATTCTCCACCCCAATCGGTTTGGATAGATTTGAGTTTCGTGTTGAATTGGCATTCAACAGTTAATAGGAACCCGTTTGAAGGTTTCAAAAACATCAGATTTCAGTTTGAGAGGGAAGATCCACATAAATTTGGTGAAGTGGTCGACACATAGTAAGAAACAGTTATGTCTATAAAACGAGGTTACCGGGGCAGGGCCCCACACATCACAAAACACAAGGTCCAATATATTTGAGCTTTTATAGTTTGACAATGGTAAATGAAGCTTAGAGGATTTCCCAATAGCACAAGATTCACATAAAGTAGTAGCAGATTTATTAGATAATGGTAGATCATATTTAGATAACATTGAGTTCAAAAATTGGGAATGGGGGTAACCGAGTCTTTGATGCCAAATAGTGGAACAAACACCAACAGTGGAGAATGCTAGTTTAGGAACTTGTTGGAACCGGGGTGGGCAAAACTGGTAAAGGCCTCCATTACTTGGACCCATGAGGAGGGTACGACGTGTGACCCTGTCCTTTCCAACAAAGAAAGTAGCATGAAATTCAAAAAATACGTTGTTATCAAGGCAAAATTTTTTAACGGAAAGTAATTTTTGTTTAATTTCTAGAACATGGAGGATATTGGTTAAAGAAAAGGTTTTATTTGGGGAAAAGAATTTGGTGGAGTCAATGTGTATAATAGGTAAACCTGTACCATTGCCAACATGTAGGTTGTCCTCACCGGTGTAGGCTTCAGAATTGTCAAAACTGGAGAGATCAAGGGAAACATGGTGGCTGGAACCAGTGTCCGGAATCCACGAGTGTGCTGATTGAGAGCGATAATCTGAGAAGTTTGCAGAGGGTGGTTATCTCACCCGAATGGTGGAAGGATCCCGGTTAGGACAGAGAGACGGGATATGCCCGATACCGCACCTGTTACAAGTTCCAAAAACAGTTTTTTGATTAGAAGCCCAAGGAAATTGGTTGCAAGTACCTCTTGTTTGAGTGCGGTTATGGCTGTAGAATGTGCACCCGCGTCGGTTATGTTGACCACAACCACGGGACTGATGAGACCTGTTTGTGTAGAGAGCCTGAGGAGCCTGAGAAGGGGCCGATTGAAGTTTTAGGCCCAGTTGAGAGACCAACTGTTGGAGGGTATGTATGGCATATGTGGTGTTGTTTGAACCTGGGGTGGTGCTGTTGGAGACGGCTGCGAATGCTTGGACAGGAGATACCTGGGCGAGCGATCTCCGAATCATGTAGTCATGGTCCGACAAAAGACCAGGGAGTTCGGAAAAAACAGTAGGGAATTGTCGGGCAAGGATTGTGGACTTTAGCCCATTGTATTCTTCCCTGAGGCCCGAAAGAACAAGCATTACCAGATCTTTTTCCTTAATTGGTTCATTGATGTTGGCTAGGGCATTGACATATTCCTGTGCACGAGCCAAATAGGCAGTAGCAGTTTCATCTCCTGCCATGCGGATTTGCAACAATTGATTTTTCAGAGTATATTCCCTAGAAGTTGTTTGAGGAGCATACGCTCTTTCTAGGGACAGCCAAAGGTCCTGAGAGGTGTTTCCTTGGACATGTTGAAAAGAACTTTCAGAGACGGTAGAGAGGATAAGCGTCCGGACATGGGCATCAATGGCCACCCAGATTAAGTGGTTGGGATTAGGGCGTGGTGGAGTAGTCACAGGATCGGTGTCTTTGCCTGATGGGGGTGGCGGCAGGTTGTATAGTGGCCGGAAGGCAGGGTATAGTCCCATCAATATACCCCATAAGATTGTTGGTCACCAGGAAAGGTGTGATCATCGTTTTCCAGTAACCATAATTGGTGGAGGAGAGGGTAAAACCAAATTTGTGGGAATTGTGGGTTGTTTTCTCTGTTTGGGAGAAGGCTGCAAGGAAGGCCATGGAGCCGGATTGTAAGGTGATCGGTGGCATAGTTGTCAATAGCGAATAGCGGTAAATAGCGACAAGCCACCTATACGCTACGTAGCGAATAGCGGTAAATAGCGGGCGCTATTTCACGTTTAGCGATACACTAGTAGAAAGTTTTAAAAATATTTTATATTCAACTATTGTAGGATATATAGCAATTATAATCAATAATCATCTAAATCTTCATATATTAGGGTTATTAGCAACCCTATTTATATTAATCAAGTAAAAAACTGTTTAAAAACATAAAAAAAAAATAAAAAAAGGGAATATTCGCTATTTACTCGCTATTTACCATATAGCGACCATAGGCCGCTTCGCTACATAGCGCGCTATAGCGAGCGCTATGGTCGCTATTGACAACTATGATCGGTGGTGGTGTTGATCAACAGGTAACAGATGAGAAGTCAGTGAGGGAGGAGGTCACTAGAAAGGGAAAGGGAAAGGGCTGGACAGCCAAGAGACTAGCTCTGATACCAAGATAATCTTGGTGTTGTATCGATTGTAACTGTGAATACAAAGAGAGAATACAAGGAGATTAAATAAGAGAAATAATTACACTCTACACCTCCTAATAATGACAAATACTACTATTGAATAATATTGACATAACTAGTCAAATCCAACAACTTCTTTACTTCTAGTTATATGTTTAATTCTTAAGTAAATAAGGAGCTAAAGAAATAAAATGTTAAAAGAGACCATTTCAAAGGGCTCCTATTATATACTTATATATAATTAAATAAAAAAAATACCAAATCTAACCAGGATGGCGACTTACCTTTAACTCATGGGCTAAATTCAGATTTTCCTCAAGAACGCCTTTTCTACGAGCCAGTTCAGTAGCAGCAGACTCAATGACTTCATTTTGTTTGTCATCTAGAGCCTGTTGAAATGGGTCATTTTTAGTACGGTCAACATGGGCCAGATCACATTATGTTGACCCGCAAACACTTTTTTATCCAAATTTAATTCTTTATGTAATGATTAATTCGTTAACTATGATTAACAAACAATAGTATTAAATTATAGTCTAATTTTTTTAATAAAACGGTTTAAGTGATACCAAAGTTGCATGCCATACAAATAGACTTTAGAATACTTTAACCCGTTTAACACGTTCCCTACTTCTACTTTTAGCTAAATATTATAATCTGACCCCTTTGATCTGTCCCAAAAGATGCTACACTTAATATCTCCCAACATTGTATGTTAGAGAGATATTTTAGTTACTTGATTATTTGTAAAAAAAATTATAAATATGTTGCAATTTTTTGGGGACAAAACAATAGTATACTCCCACCAAATAAAGCAATAAACATAAAGAAACAACAGTCAAAAGATAACATAATCTTGACAGATTTAAAGGTTATAGGACAAACCAATCGTAGCTCAGAAAATTTCTTTTCCAATGTATATTTTTCATTCAATAATTGTCGTTCCTGATATGACCAAATCAAAGTTATAAGATATTCATATGTATATATGAGACCAAATAACAAATAAACCAAAGGCAAACAAGTAGGACAAAACGTACCCTGACACTCGCAATGGTAATTTGTTCTCTAAGATACTGAATTTCCTCCTTTTGAGCTTTCAAGCGCGCAAGGTGTTCCTATGAAAATAACAACAATGGAAGATTTGTGAGCAATACAAAGGCAAATTCAATCCATTTATTTATAAACGGGTCGATTTGGGTCGTGTTTTAGCTCAAACAATTCAAACGGGTAAAATAAAAAAACTAGCTTACAGTCACCCAAAGTGTTATTTTTAATTAATATAAGTATATAACCTCTTAAATCATTTTATTCAAAATTTAGATCATTACTGAGATAACAAACTTTTGGTAATCATATTTGGCACACTAATTGTTTATAAATATTAAAACTTTTGGACAAAAGAATGTTTCAAGTCAACCCAACCCTTTTTGACCGCTAGAAACAAACTACCCATTTTGACACGTTAACCGTCATGTAGTATACCTGTTCTTCTAAAGAATATGCATCATTTACTGTCTGAGGATTATGCCTGTAAAAATGACGGTGGTTACACATTAGGAATCCTTAAAAAGTCAATGAAAAGTATAAGAATATACTTTGACTATATTATTATTATTACCCGCTTGTTGTATCAGAGGTGCGTGTCCGAATACCAATGGAGTTGTTGTTATTCATCAGGTTTCTATCAGAAGACATTGCGTTGAGATTTTCAAGTCCTCTAGAAGACCACATTTAGTTGTAGAATATATAAATTCCATTCTTACTGGCAGAATTTGGCATTTTATCCATATATATTATCAAGATCCATTGAGAGTGGATCGATTTCAAACCCTAACACCCAATTTCAAGTGGCCAGACCTAACAATGGTTGAGTAGATCAGTGATGTATTCTCAAACATGCATGAAAAATGCGGAGGAAATAGAGGTGGTAAAATGGATGGGTTGGGTAATGGGTCAAAACGGGTGGTTTTTGTTGGTACGGGTCGAAACTTGAAACATGTCGGGTTATGTTTTATCTCTAATGGGTCGCACATTTTATAATAGTTTATCCTTGTTTTCCCTGTGTGACCCACTGGAGATAAAACATAACCCAAATCAGCCATATTCATAAATAAATGGGTCGAGATTGCCTCCTCTAAGATGAGATCAACTAATGACCAATAATCGCGAATATTATTTATATGGGGAAAAGTAACGAGGATGTCCATGTGGGTCCCATTGAAAGATGGTATAATGGGCATGTAGTTGAGTGATTGAAATTACATGATTTTGCATATGTTACATCTAAGATATAGAGTTATGATAAACATTATAAATCATCTGCCATGTCATATGCCAATGATAAAAATACAAAGAACAATATCCAACCATGCGAAGGAGAAGTTAACCGATTGTTTTCCCTCTTATTTTATCTACGGCATTGAATAGTTTGACCCTATTGAAAGTCAAGCCATAAGGTAAAGAAAATTTATTTAATCACTAGTGCTCGCCTCTATCATAACAAGACCATGATTTTTAGTCATGGGTGGCTCTACAGTACAAGCAACTAAAGCAACCGCTTTAGGCCCCCAAATTTTAAGAGCCCCAAAAATTGAAGAAACTACTTCAATCTATATTTTAACGTAAAAATATATGTGATAATTTATCAACTTTTGTGTTTTTAGAGAGAAATGATAATCTGTCAACTTTTGTGTCAACATTATACGTTTTCACGCTCCATAAAATTACATTTTAGTAATTTTTATATATTTAGAAATCTTTCACAAAAATCCACAATTTTGATGTACGCTTTAGACCCCAAAATATGTTGAGCCGCCCCTGTTTTTAGTTCAGAAAACAAGCTATTTGCAAATTGCAATACCACAAACGTATTAACCGTCGCAATACCAAGAAAAGAAAGAGCCACCTATGCAAATTAGTACAATCTCTACTAGTGAAACCTTTTGGAGTCGGGGGATTTTACTAGGCATGTTTGTTTGTCTAATCGTGAAGCCAAACGAGTCTTACCAAAAGACAACAAAATATGCATGTTGACTTTAGAAGTCAACCTTATCAATAATTCCACCACAAAAAGTCTCAAGATTCCTGGCTGAAACCTCTTTTTTTGCAAAAGTCAACTCACAAGTTTAACAAACAGCTGTATTCACAGGATTGCAAAAATAATCAACCAACATCACACAAGTCATCAAAACAATATCCAGTGATCTATCTCTGATAATTACACACTTCCATTTGAAACATATTTCCAAACACAAGTTGCACAAAACCAAAGTTCAAATTCTAAATTTATTTTTTTTTTTTTTATGTTCATTGATGCTGGTTTGTTAGAAATTTAAAACCTAACTAACTTAATTACCAAATTATTCACCAAAACTGTACAAATTTTCCATAAATAGCTCATCAAAGACAACAAAATCTAAGTGAATGGAACACAAATCATACATGCAACCTCAAGAAAAATGACACCCAACAAAATTGGCAGGTAAATAGACATACCCTTTGAATAATTAACCAAATATTGAGAAAATAAAAGTATAGAATTGGAGGAATTGGATTTGTTTACCTGGGTATTTGTCGGAAAACCCAAATGGGAAATTGGCAGATCTATCGAATTATTAAATGAAAACTATTGGGGTTTATGAACAAATTGCTTGCGTGGGGGTTGGAGTCAAGAGGGTATGAAGAAAGAAATGAAAAATGGAAAACAAAATTGTATACTTCTGGCATGAAGAAGAGAGAAAGAAACAGGAAAGAGACTGGAATCATCAAATTCTTCACAAAAATCTTCTTTTTTTTTCTTTTCTTGTTTTGACAATTTTAACGTTTTTATTTTTAGTAAAGTAAAAGAGTTATATTTTTATTAGCACTCACTAATATCTATACTTAATAAATCGAAGGGATCGCGCAGGGAACACAACACACTAGGGATGGCAATAAAACTTGAACCAGAAACATTTGGGACGGGTGTGGGACCGGGTTTGGGATTACTTTTGATTTTTTTTCACGGGTCTGGGACGGGAATGAGATATTGTGATATACCCGTTTACCAGCCCCGATTACCCTATAACATATACCCGTTTACCTGATTATAAACCCGACATAGTTTTCTTTCTTTTTTTATTGATTTTAAGTATATATACCATATTTATTTTAAATGTATATCCCCGACATATTTTATTTCTTTCTTTTTTATTTTAATTACAATTTTTATATATACCTGGTAGATACCCGACGGGTTTTGGGTCGAGTATACCCAACGAGTATTTTTACAAAGTAACGGTTTACCTGAAACCCGCGGGCATACCCGATACTCGACGAGTAATTACTAGGGATGGCAATAAACCCGAACCCAATGGGAAAACCCGAAACATTTGGGACGGGTATGAGACCGGCGGGTTTGGGATTACTTTTGAAATTTTTCGCGGGTATGGGATATGGTGATATAGCCGTTTACCCGCCCTGATTGCTCGATAATGTATACCCGTTAACCCGATTATATACCCGACATAGTTTTCTTTCCTTTTTATTTATTCTAAGTATATATATCATATTTATTTTAAGTGTATATACCGTATTTATTTTAAATGTATATACCCGACATGATTTTATTTCTTTTTTTTATTTTAGTTACAATTTTTATGTATACCCGATAATACCCGGCGGGTTTAGGTCGAGTATACCCAACGGGTAATTTTTAGAAACTAACGGGTTTACCCGAAACCCGCAGGTATACCCGATACCCTACTGGTAATTACCCGATAGAAACCCGACGGGGTTTTGGGCCAGGTATGGGATAAGATTTTATAACCGAGTATGGGGTTGTGATTACCTAAACACGTCCCAAACCCGATCCATTGTCATCCTTACAACACACTAACACAAACACTGGTAAAACGTTTGAAGAATTAATTAGTAAAATATCATATAGATTTTAAGGTTTAATAAAAGTTTATAAAATAAAGTAAGTATGAAATCATATAAAATAAAAACGATTTTAAAATTTTAGTTAAACTAGAAATTAATTGTTTACATAATTAGATTTCGGTTACTATTTTTGTATTTAATCATATAATTCATAAAAGACAATTTTAACCCGTTAAACTCTTAAAATTTAACATAAAAAGACAATCGCGTCATTCGCAAATGTATTATAATATAGTATAGATAAGTAAGTGGTTATGCTACGTGTCATAATTATTTATTACTATCTAATATTTTATTGAGTAAACTTTGGTTTTGCTCCATATGGTTTCATCATTTTAACTATTTTGCTACAATAGTTTAAAAATGATCATTTTGCTCCCTGTGGTTACAATTTTTACTCCATTTTGCTCCCCGCCCCTAACTCCATCCATATTCACCGTTAAATGGAGGGGTATTTCTGTCAATGACCACAGGGAGGGGCATTTCTGTCTTTTTCCTTTCAATTCCTATTTAACCTGGGTTTTCCTTTTTAAAGAGATCAATTCATTTATCAAAAACTGTTTGCATATGAAGCGTCTAACCTATGTGTTTGGTATAGGATAATGATCAATCTAACTAGGGAAAACATTGTTTATATACATAGCCCGATTTCAATTCATTTATCAATTCCTATTTAAATTTAAACTCTTATTTAGTACAATTTCTGGTTGCAGTGGTTCAAGCAAGAGTAACAAACATTGAGAAACAAAGATTTAAATTACTTTACGTTGCCCCAAATTGAAAACAACTTGCTTGACTGTCTCTTTTCTCTACTTCACAGTAAGCGGCTCGCATTTAATCGGAAATTAATGTAAAGAGTTCAAAAAATTAAACACGAGAAGAAGATTCGACCGAGCTCTATGACGGTGAACAACTAGCGGTAGCGGTGGCGGTGGCGGTGGGTATGTCGTCATCAATCGGAGACGCGGGGATGTCATGGTGATTGTACAAGATAATTGAAGTTACGGAAGTAGCAAATCAAATCAAAACTTGTGCAAGAAGAAAGTTACCGGAACGATCGAAATTGAGTTGCGATTCCGATTCTGCAACTGCGTAGACTAATTAGATCAAATTACGAAACCGAAAATCATGGATTTCAACCCATTGCAGCTTAATCTGTTAGGCGTTACTTAACTGTAGTTAGTTTTTGCTTTATTCTTTTTGTGTTGTGTAGACGCTGGATTGGGTTTGGTGCTTCGGGGACGAGCTGTCGGCTTGAGAAAAAAGATAAATAAACAAAACGTACAACTCAGTTTCGAAGATGGAAAATTGTTGAACGCGGGTTTTATTCTTACTCAACACTCAGTTTCGCTACCTTTAACTAGGGAAAACCCTAGTTAAATAGGAATTGAAAGGAAAAAACACAGAAATGTCTCTCCCTGTGGTCATTGATAGAAATGCCCCTCCATTTAACGGTGAATATGGATGGAGTTAGGGGCGGGGAGCAAAATGGAGTACAAATTGTAACCAAGGGGAGCAAAATGGTCGTTTTCAAACTATTGAAGCAAAATGGTTAAAATGATGAAACCAGAGGGAGCAAAACCAAAGTTTACTCTATTTTATTATTAACTATTTAATATTTTATTTATTAATTTATAAATCATCACTACTATTTAATATTTTTCTTATAAATATTAAATATTCATTAGTAACTATTTCATATTTCATTTATTTAACTAGTGTAAAACACGGGTTTCTAACCTAATTTTTCTAATAAATAATAGTAGTGCTAACGTTTTAAGTTGAGGTTGGATAAAAGTAGCCTATGTGCTTGTTATACCTTCTTTTTTAATATAATTTGATTTGATATGTATGCAGACGTATAACATATGTATACATACGTATAAAAGGGTGTATATTACATTTACATACATCAGCGATGATGACTGAGTGATGTGACAGAGGAAGTGGTGCATTTAGTAAAAATAAAGTGATGCACATTCATTCCTACCTTTTAAATTGTGTCATAGTAAGAAGTTGATGTTTTATAATTGATTTGATATTTAACATTAACTAGTTGGTTCCCGGCCCGTGCTTCGTGACGGGATGTATCTACGTAAAACGAAAAAAAATTGAGTAAGTTTGTATAAACGAACACCTGCGCCTCGTCGCGGGAGTGTGCTTGTTTTTCGCTAACGCCCGGCGGCAAGAGTTTGGTCGTTATTTGATCAAGCCGTCGAAGAAGATAAAAGCGAATACCGACACCGGTTTCGATAACACTAATATAGGCAATAATATTCACTAGTAATAGGTTCGGGTCGTTATGGTACCATAACGGCAACGGCACTCGTTATGGGCTACGATACCAAAAAAATACTCAATTTTGAATATAACTCCGTTTTAAAAAAAATTATATCGGAACGTTGACAAAAATAATACATAATTAAACGATAATTAAACGGGTTAAAAACGAAAATTATAAATAGTATACGATGAAAATGAAAGAAAAAAAAAAGCAACTTGCGTGCTTGACTATTCATGGACGTTGGTCCATAATAGTTTTACTAATGGTTGTTAAGTATGACGATAAAATTAAATTAAATAATCAATTTTACTATTTTCATGAAAAACAAAAATAAAATTAGAAAAACCCTAATCACCTATATCTCCTCCTAGTTGCATTAGTATGGGTTTAGTTTTTTTATTTGGTCTCTATCCCCCATGAGTTTAAACTATGTTTGTTATATTTGTATTGGGTTTGTGTTAACTTACGCCACTTGAACTTTGTTTGATGAGTTGTGAAAGTTGTTAGGTTCTATTCTTTTTTTCTTTGATATTTGATTGCAAATATCATGTGGAATTGACTTTGATACAATTGTACTAATTGATTTGAAAACTAGGGGTATTGTTTGACTTTATTGTTGTAAAGATTGATTTTGTTGTAAGTTTTGTTTTCTCAAAGTTTGAATTAAGTTTTTTGACCGTTTGACATCAAAAGTGAAACTATTTGAAGTTGGTTCATCTATATGTATTGACTCATTTGTGGCTAATGTCTATTGTCACCAATGATGTTGGTATGCTTTATTATATAGTTGCTACTTTTTGGACTTATATGTTGTTCCAAAACTTGGATCAACATATGATTTTGTTCGTGGATGTTTACGTTGCTTATGTTGTTGATGTTATTTTTATGACTACTAACACATTCTTTGAATTAAATAAGATATATTATGACCGTCTGAATTAACAAAAGTATATTTTGAGTTTTGACTGAATATAGTTTGTTGCAATGGTGAAAGAATTAAAAGTTATTTAATTGTGTAACGTTCTTTTTCACATAGTGTTTATGATCTAAACGGGTTAATATAAAAAAAACTTGAATGACGATGATGTGGCACTCCTAATGGTACATTCTTGTGAGAAATGTTTGCACAAACTAGCTAAGTTGATTATACACTCCATGCGAGGGTGAGAGGGGTATGCATTGTATTGCTTCATGAGGTGTTATGATTCAGTTTTGATCTTATCAAACTTCAATTCGTTATTCATGTCTCTTTGCATAACTTAGAGTTGTTTTTTTATGAACTTGTAAATATCTTTTTTGAAATTGCCCCAATTTTAGAATTTTTTATATGTTAAAAATGTTTAACCACTCTTGCTCCCATCAATTTACCTCGAGGAGCTTTGATTAGTTATAAAGACATAATCAGTCATTATATACTCACTTAAATAAGTCGTATTCAAATAAAAAGACAAGACTAAAACATTACAGATAGCCTTTTAACTCTTGCTAATGCATTTGTCTTCCATCTTATACACTTTGCTGCCCTTTTCTTCTCTCTTATATCTTCCATGTTTCTCATAACGATTTATACTTTCAACTATGTGAGTAAGTAGGACACTTTTTGTTGCTAAAGGTTATAATTGTTCAATTATATGTTCAATTATCGATAGGCATATTTGAAGTTCCGTTTGCATTTCTATAAAATTTCGTTCTTTATTTCAATCTTGGTTATTCAGTGATAGTGTGATGTGTTCTTGTTGTGATAATGTTATGCTCACCAGGCGTTCGATGAAACGCTTAAGTCATTTTTAGGAGTTAATTACGTTCATCTGGTAAGACCATATTATGGTTTTGGTTCTAAGTTTTTGGAATTTAAACTTAAAACTTTTCACTATTCGGTCACAGGGTACTATATTTGGTCTTTCAAGTGGATGGCCGTTTTTATTTTACATTAAGTTTATTAAAATGACCAAAAACACCTCTATGTTTAAAAAAAATAACTTTCCTACTGTTTTTTTTTTCATGAAACCTCTTCATTGTCTACGTCTCCATCCTTGTCACAACTCGCAAGGAGGGTACCGTGGAACTTACGGTGTACGATTGACCATAATTCTCCAATTGAACGAGGTCTAACTATTTAATCTCATAAAAAAGATGGTTCGGTATGTAATGATGTTTGACAGTTGAACCAACACAGCTCAAAAACCGGTTGGTCTAAATGACAACCGGTCGGTTCAGTCTAGTTATAAATAAACTAAATTATAATTTTTGTCCTTTATGTTTTTCAAAATTATGGAATGGGTCCTTTAAAACTTTTACTTTCATTCACTGTCCTTTATTTAAATAGTTTTCTCATTTCTTGTACTTTTGACTAACTAGAGTTAAATATTTCTGTTAAGTAAAGGGCATTATTGTCTTTTAGCCTTAAAGGACAATTCTTGTAATGTAATGCTTACTTTATTTTTTTCTTTTCTTTCCTTTTCTTTTATTCTTCATTTATTCTTTTTATCACTTTTATTTTATAGATTTTATTTAATTTTTTATTAATTAATTAACAAACTTAATTATTCTATAAAGATATATATTTTATTTATTTATTTATTTTCGTTTGTATGAATAAGTAATATACTTTTCTCACTTTTATTTTAAATGTTTCTTTAAAATTTTATTAATTAATTAAGCAACTTATTTATTTTATAAAAATAGATTTTTTTATATATTTTAACAACATCTAAGAGATCAGTTGACCATAACTGAAAGCAAAGAACACCAAGAGAGATTGAACAGGTAGAAATTATGACGCAGGGAGTAATCCGTAATTTAACTCAAACCAAATGGACTACATGTGGGTCCTGGTAATAGGGTCCCGGTGCTACAATGATTTTAAACAGAAAACAATCAACAATTTAGCTATAGAGAAGCTAATTTGTTGATAATCAAGATAAACACAAGATGAAGAGCAACACAAACAAGAACATAATACGCTTGATTCTATTACTTTCACTGTGAAACGATTACAAATAAGCACCTGGAATAAAAAGAAACACTAACAACCTCCTATCGGCTCTCAAAATGAGTATAGTAACGACGTTTGATGCCAGAGCTACATAATTAGGTTTTTGAGTTGCTATTTATAGACAATATAGCAAGAGTCGGCGTGAAGATTGCCGATTGACCCAAAAACTTAGTTTACAAAACCTTTAATTAAGCCCCTATAGTTCCTGGGATTCACTATCTTCCTCATCTTCATCTTCAGAATCATCATTCTCGTCAAAACTTGGTACCTCAAAGACATTATGAAAAGTCAGAGGTTCCTCATTTTTTCTTTCCCTTGAGCTATTCAGTTCCTTTAAAATGTTCTCAGCTCCTTTCTTAATCATTGCCATTTCCTTGGCAACACACCTCATGTTTTTCCGGTGTACTTCATTCCACCTAATCTGCCTGTTCCAACGGATTTTCATTCCTACAATTTCTTTTCTCTGCTTCTCATGTGATTTTCTTAGAGCTTGAATTTCAAATTTGAAATTATCTAGTTTAGAAGGCTTCTTTGGAGGAGGAGGAGGGGTATCCATTTTTGAAACCACCATAAGTTTCTTGGTGGCGGAGATTGATTGTTTTGATTTGCTGGGAGGAGGAATAGCTTGATTCTTGGTAGGAGATTGATGTGATCTGGAGGTACCTTCTAACCTCATAGGCGGAGGATGCCTAAGTGTAGAAAGTGTCATACCAGCAATGAAATCTGCTTCCATAACTTCAACGTTAAAGAATGGGGTGATGGAGTTGTCTTGCTGGAATCTTTCTTGTTCTCTTCGGTAGGCTAAACTTGTTGACCTCATTAATCCATCTCCACTGCAAGGCACAAGAGCTCTTTTCTTTTTCTTTTCATTAGAGGTATCGATAGCCTTACCTTTTGCTTTTCTTTTTGCTGTCTCTTTCTTAGATTCTTTTCTTGAAGACTTTCCTTTGTCAGGTACACTGGTTCCTTCAAACCTTCTCCGCATAGTATTGTAGCTTTCTTCGGACGAGCTTTCAATTTCAGGGACGATTTCTTTCTCAGTCATTTTCTTGAACAAAGGAGTTTCCTTTTCCAGAGAAGCTCGGATGATTTATGCTAAGATCGGTGTAAAAATGGGAATCAAGTTTTGAGAAGTTCACCGGGATTCCTTTTGGTGGTAGCTCTTGAGAAGGTGATTCAAAATCATTTGGATAAATCGAGGATACATTAACCATTTGTTCTTAGTAACATTGCTATATATGTATTCGAATATGTGACGAGAAACGTTGCAGGTTTCGTGATTGCAGACTTTCACCATGACTCCTCCCCATTTTAATCCGAGGCCATCATATCCTCCCCTTTTGTGTGATAAAGAGTGAATGAAGATGTATAGAATTGTTTTCCAGTCCTTAGATAATCCTTTCTTCATAATATCACCCTTTCTGAATGGCCCTTCATATCCAAGTTCGTCAATAAAACGTCTCTCGACTTCCTTCTTGTCGAAAGTGTATGGTTCAAAAGAGTTATCCTGTAACATCAATGCTTCCCTAATGGTGTTTTCAAATACAACTACCTTTTGTCCAGCAACAGTGGATTTGATTAGAGGATCGCTGGTAATAAAGTGTTGCGAGGATTCAGCGTTGTTCCACAACTCTACAATAAGATCCCTGTAGAATGGTTCGTTCCATGAGATGGCGTAGGATATCCTACTTTGTAGAATCTAGTCGGTTACCTTGGTGAATTCTTCAGGAATGGGTTTGGGAAAGCAGATGTCCATATTGTGATGATGGTCACTCACGAGCTCTTCTGCAGCCATTATCTGTGCACACAATATCAGTAAGTATATGATATACAAGGAAATTTAGTTAAGCTCAAAAGAAATAAGATGAAATAAAAATAAAATAAGAAGGAGATTCGGCCATAAAAGAGATGAGAGCCGGCAATAAGAATCTACAGAAGAGTGTATTTCTCGTTGAGAGTCGACCAATGGAGGAATAAATCAACTATTCACGGAGAGTCGCTATCGACTCTTGACAGTCTGCCGAAGAAGAGTCGGCAGAATGTTGATCAAAAACAGAGAGTCGCCAACGATCATGGACAAGATTCTGTCCTGATCAGGAAAGAGTCGCTCGATGTTCATGGTGACAGTCGGCTTCAAAGGAGAAACAGTCGATAGATCATAATGTGGATTTTAGATGAATCGACCCATATACGACTGATAACAGTTGGGCATGACATGTGAAGTTGCGTTCAAAAAATGATCAAGGCTATTGATGAGAATCGACAAACACGAGCCGATTCTATTCATCATCTTCATCTGCACAGTCGGCTATTTGGGAGATGAATAGTCATCATTTTCAGGATCTAATTTGTCAATAAAGCTTCCAATTTGCTGATGATTCCAAGCTCTGTTGACCGAAAAGATGTTAATAATCAAGTATATAATCATAAAAGTACCTTTTCACGATGCAAGACACACACAAAAAACGTTGAATCGGAAACAATGGAACCGAGGGAAGCAGCGAACAGATCGCCGGAGGAGCTTGTAAAAACTAGGGTTCAAGATATAATGAAAAATTCCCCCTTTTAAATGTTATATATACGGTAAGAAATTTTGGGAGCCGACACTAGACAGTCGGCTCAAGATTCGCTAGGAACAAAAATTAAAAATAAAACAATAGACCAAGACGAATCAATTCTCAAGCTTGATTTTTGAAATGTGGACTTAAAGGGCTTTATACAAGGATGTAAAACTAAAACGAGGCACATACGATTAAAATAATAAGTGAGAATAGCAAACATGATCTCGTGGAATCATACCGACATAGCTTATCACATAACCTTTTCATATTGAGATTTGGATGTCCACGGCCTACGAACGACTGTTGGTATATCTGTCCTTTGAAACCCATGCACCATTACTTTACACAGACAACTAGTGAATAATTATCATGTTCTGGTAAGATTAGGATGAAGTCAGTGTTCCCCACACTTGTTAGGTATAACCTACCCATCCTCATGGTCTTTTGAGTGTGATGATGAGAGCTTTAGGTCTATGCCAACGCATAATCAGAGAAGTTGATCATCGAAAATCCTAAAATAGCTAAACGAGCATAACTAGCATGGGTCCGTGAACCGTTTAGGGTATCTTTAAAAGGATTTTGCGTCAGGGACAAAGCACGACGGACTTATATGCCCTAATTTATAAAATAAGCTGGACTTACTTGCACGTCGGTCTTACAAGCCATATTTTTGTCAAGAAAATCCCTTCGCAGTCACACGAACCTAAAAGCAAAAAATATATACTATATATATGTACACACTAACATTGTGTATCTTTTTGAGTTTTTGTTCCTAATGCACGACATTGACATTGCGTGTCTTTTGTTCAAGATTAACAAATTCAGTACTAGGATGCACATCATTGGTGTCTTTTGCTTGGATTTGCACGTCATTGCATGTCTTTTATTTGCCTAATGCATGTCATTTTGCTTTTTATTTATATAGTATGATAAGAACTCGCAACCCCTTTGTGACGGGACTTTGGTTATGAGCAGACCTGACCAAGATGGGTATACACTTTTCAACAGTCATTATCTTTGTTACTGAGTTGCAGTCTATATGTTTGAATACTGAGCCTACCAACATGTCCTTCAGTATAACCGCTTCCCCCTTTTGATCCTAAGCGGTGAACAAGTATGTCAGTGTAACTATCATTTTCCACAGTAACAGTTATGCGAAAACAGCCAAGAAACACATCTTTTTCAAACAATTTTCTTTTTCTTTTCTATACACAGACACTTTCCCCCGAAAAATTTATTTATAGACAATCTCTTTTAATAGAATTTTCTAAATAAAAAATAAAATATTTTTGCAGCTCAATCATCCACTCATTTTGGTCACGAAAACTATTTTTGGATTTTTGAAAGAAAATATGAACATAGGTATATACAATGCATGAGGGATGGAAGATGTTACTCAAAGTTCAACAAACCTAATTTCTGCACGAGATCAAGAAACTTGGATTTATCAAATGATTTGTTAAAGATATCTGCTTTCTGATCATTGGTGTTCACTGGAAGGACTTGAATATACACTATAGATTATAGCAGAGTTCTGGAACAAGATTCACTTTCTCCAGAGTGAGAGTTCCATTGTATACAGTTCCATGTCCGGTAATCTTTCCTCCTTTTTCGTCACCCGCAAAGGCAACGTATCCCCCATCGATAATTCTGAAGTCAGAAAGCAGATCTTTTAGCCCGGTCATGTGACGAGAGCACCCACTATCAACATGCCATGCATTATCAATCGTCCTTCTGGGAAAACCCTGTCACACACAAGATAATTTATTGAGAAACTGAACCCAAGTCTTTCTCAACTTGGGTGGAACATCAATTTTAGCAATTCTATCAGTTCTGGTTCTCCACCAACATGTTCCCTTTAGAAAATGATTTAAATTTTGACGAATTTTGTCAATTTTATGATAAGAAGGATTGCAATCTTGTTGGTGTATGTTAAAATTTCTCATACTATGCATTTTAGGTCGTTCAAATTTGACCCAATTATTATAATGAGATGCACTACTGCACTTTCTAGCAGTATGACCGCCCTTCCCACAACTGAAACAATTAACATGCTTAAAAGCTTTTCTTTTATGTGACGGTTGATAAGATGATGAGGATGATTGTTGTTGAACTGGCACTTTGATTTGCCTTTTGCTTTTGCCTTTGATGAGTTTCTCCTTCTTTTGATCAACATGAATGGTTGACGATTCTTGGTCAGATTCTTTATCAACATTTGTTATTTGACTTGCTTCTTCATTAGATGCATTGTATGATTCCGCGAATGTTTCGACAGATCTGTCCGAATCATATGCACTTTCTTCACTATTTCTTGTAGACAAATAGTCTGAGTCACTTTGACTATCACTTTGACTTGTTGATGCTGGGGTGAAGACTGGAATTTCTTCTGTCATAAATCTTTCAAACTGATTTCTTGACACAGTATCAATTGAATCATTAAAGCAAGCATCATTCATAGAAGATAAATCATCACAACTATTGTGTTCATAACAGTCATTACTAGAGTTAATTATCATAGAACATGTTTCACAACTACTATCAACAGAGCCCGAATTACATTGCTCTGGATTCTGGGAATTTAAAAAAGAAAACAAGACAGATTCTCGGTTGCATTCCTTGTGACCTAATCTAGCACCACAATCATCCCTAACATCCTCATCCTATCCTTTTAAACCTGCATTATTTATATTAGTCACAGAAACAAATAATTTTGCAAGATCATTTTTAGGATGTGGAGACGGAATAGGGTCATAATGACCGTGGGTGGGAGGGTGAAACAACTTCCTCTCAAAATCATTTGAATCTAAGTAACCGACTCCCTTTTTAACATAACTTGAAGTTTGTTGGCAATCCAACATGGTATCTTGTACCCTTTTGCTAATGTTCCATTTGTCAATAATGATTTGTAATTTAACATTATCACTTCTTGAAGACGTCATTTTTTCTGTTAAATCAGTTATCAAAAACTCTTTTCTGTAAACAAATTCTTTTAGAGTTTGGATTTCTTGATTAGCTTTGTTTAAACTGATTTTGAGAATAACCTCGCTTTTTTTATTTGATCAAGTATGGCAAGAGCATCATCCTTTTCACGAATGATAAGTTGGTTTAAAGTGCGATAGTGAACAATCATGTCAACACAGTCAGAGTAACAGAGACGAGATTTTACCTTAGGTAGAATCAGCACAGCAGCGGTTTTTCTGCAGATGCATCCTTGATTAAAGCTTCCATCACCATTGGTTTGAGTTCTATCACCTTCACTCTCCGGAGAGATAGCTCGATCCGTTGAGCTGGAACTGGGACAGGTGTCCTTATTTTCATCAATCACCTTTACTGCATCCTTAATCTTGATGTTGGCATTCTTAGTTATGCTTCCTTCAGTGTCAATAACCTGACTCTCTGTCCCCTGAATAGCAAATTGTCTAAGGAGAGCAGCAGGACCAATAGAGTTAGTGTTGATGATAATTTTTCTCAACACCTCATTCATCTCCTTTTCAACCAGACTTGCTTCCATTCCATGAACCGCAAATTGTGTAGAAGGAGTATTTACCATAAGAGCCTTGCACACCTCAACACGAGCTTCTTCAATTTCATTGCTCCAATCAAAGTCGTTTACTACCAAGGCATTTGCTGGTTCTTTTGCCTTCTCAGTCTGTTCTTGGCAATCGGTAATAGCAACAATGGTACGTAGAGGTAGAGAGTCGGTGATAGGATGGGGACATTCCCTCTTGAAGTGCCCGAGTTGCTTACAGTTGTAACATCTTAGTTTAGACTTGTCAAATCCTGTAGACTTTCCTCCAAGACGCTTCTTACCGGTTCTATCCATAAATCTCTTAGCCCTAAGAGTTAACATAGCCATTTGCCACTGTAGATCAACTTCTTTCATATCATCTAGATCAACTTGGAAATCATCTTCAATATGGCTTACTACAGCCTTCAATTCACCTGAGATTAGAGCTTGATAACTGTTGACAAACAATCCAAACAATGACATGTGTTCATTTGATGGATTTGGTGTAGAGGTGTTACATGCATTGCTTTTTGATTCATTGATTGAAAGAGTCTGCTGAGCAGTAACAGGAGCGGAAACCATAGCGGGAACTGCTCGAGATGAGCTAACAACATTGTTTGAGGAGGTTGGACCAATAAAAGTTGCATTGGTTGGTGCCATGGTTTTGGTGTACCCTGTTTGATTCATTTGACGCTTTTCAATGTCCAGGTAAGTTCAAATATTGGTGGTCCGACCCGTTTACATTTTTCAAAACCAATTCAAGGTCTGCCATCAGAGTTTGTCAAATCGGTGGTAGACCAATCATATTAAACGGGCCGGACGGGGGAGGCATAAAGGAGAAGCCTCCTGATTAGGTTTGTTGCTCGGGTTAAAACCCGAGTGTAGAGTTTGTATATAATTTTATTTTGAGTCATGTCGAGTTAGTTTAATGCTGTTGGTTTGCTTAAGCTTATTTTTGCAGGTATAGATCACACCGCCCGTACTCAATCTCCATTCGGGCGGGGTCGATTCTAACTTGATATACATGTATAGGGAACCCAACAGAGTGTATGTGCAACCGCGAAGGAAATGTTATACGGTTGCACAAGTGGAAGAACAAAGCTGGCCAAGACGATTGCATACATTACTAGCTAAGTCGTTTCCACTTTACTATTTTTGTCTATTTTTGAGCTTTTTATTTATTTTTTGTTATTTCTTGGTTCACATTGAGGACAATGTATCGTTCAAGTATGGGGATGGGAAACATCTTGAGTCTAGTTTGTTTAGGTTTGTTTTCCTTTTACAAAAAGTCAAAAATACAAAAAAATTAAAAAGTTCACAAAAATGTCCTTTGAATTAGAGTTTTGCAAACAAAATGGAAGATGATAGGTATAACTGGATCTGATTTTGTGTGTGTTAAATGAAAATAAATGATAGAAAACGCGTCTAATCTGTGATGTTTTGGTAGACCTAGCCGATTTGAAAGCTTAAATATCATGTGCGTGTTGTTTAGGGTAATTAATCGATTTAATTCATGATATCTTGTGGGTAATCATCTTAGGGGTGTCGGTAAAGCTGAAACTGTCAACATAGGGTGATAGGTACCACGTTAAGCTAGAAGTTATTTGTTTTTGAAATTTATTGGCACACCACTCTCTTTTTATGAGAATAAATCCGAGTTTCGGTGGCGCCCGCTTCCATAATTCCATAATTCATGAGCTTATTTAATTAGAATTCTAAGTGTTGCTTATGTGTTACCCTCCGGGATAGTGACTTGGATAAAACACCACTAAGTGATTCTTATGTGCTTCATTGTTATAGCTATAGTCTATGTGTTACCTTTCGGGATAGTGACTTGGTTGAAACGCCTCTAGACGAAGGTTCAATTGTGTTTAATTTAATGCTCATGTCCAATTCATTCATCCATTAAATCACCTTAATTTCTAAAACTAGTAAACTTTAGTTTAATGTGGTGGGGGAAATCTATACGGTTTAACCCGGGCCTAAACATGATCGTGAGACGGGATTAGGTGAAACTGTAGCTCTTAAGTGTAGGTTCCATAGATAGATTGATATGCTTGGTAATGTAGAATGTAGAACACAAACGGGGGCTTAATAGTTGGTGTTGGGTTTAATCGGATCGAAATATCATTTGTTGCATTTTAACGCGTGATTATATCTGTACTATTGAATTAATAAGATTGTTAAAGTATGCGTTCCAGTTGTGATTCCATTGTAGAGATCTTTTTCGAGTATGAAAAAAGATTAAGTATGGGGATGTTTGATGTGTTTCAAACACATGCGTTTTATAGTTATATTTTTCCCCGGGTTTGATAGTATTTTTATAGGTTTTTGTCACTTTAGTTAATTAATTAGTTTTTATTTATTTTCGTTTAGTTTTATAGATTTTTAGCTTTTTATTATTTATTTTTCATTCATCTTATTTTACTTTATTTTTATTTTATTTTCTAGGATTTAATTTAGATTTATTTAATAAGTGTTTATTTAGTTTTGATTTCATTCTAATGAGGTTTTAATTTGCGTTTATTTAATTCTCGTGCTTTAAATCATTTTGTAGGTGACTGCAGGAAATATAATGATATTCGGGTTTTAAACGCGTCAAGAATCGAGGTCCGCGAATTAACGGTGAAAAAATAATTGAATTGAAAAGATAAAATAACCATTTTCTCTATTTGATCTACTGGACCTGATTAAACAAGCCCAATTCGCACATCAGTCGAGTCCAGTCCAGCCGAAGCCCAGAACGCGTTTAACAGGCCAGCGCCTGACTTGTGCAGCCCAACTGCCTGTGTAAGGCCCAAAATGGCCCTTTACGGGATTTTGAGGAGTATAGGGCAGAAATAAAAAAAGGAATCGGAGGGATTTACGAAAAAGCAAAAAAAAAAAAAATTGGACACAAGAATTGGACGGATAATTACAAGGAGTTCTCCTTGGCGGCTGTTTTGGGTTGGGAGAGCAACTCACGGCAGAGGCTTAGAGGCCAGGATTGGTGGTGGCTTTTTGTGGGTTACGAACAAGAACAAAGGAAAAAGAGGAAAAAGAAACAAAAGCACCTCAAATATTAATTGCATCGAAAAAACATACAAGCAGGTGAGATTTTATTGAAGCTAGCAAGCACCTTTATTTCAGGTATGTAATCGGAAAAGAATTAAAGAAGCAGGCACACACGTGAACATTTATTGAAGCAGGTAAGCAGGTTAATTAATTTAAGTTAGCAGGCAGGTGAATAAATTTAAGCTAGCAGGTTGCTTAACTATTTATGTTTTACGATGAACGTTTATAATTACTTTTTGGATTGTGTTTTTCTCATGATTGTCTAAACTTGTCATAGCTACCCAGGTTTGATGAATATTTGTTGAGTTTTGGATTTTTGTTGGTTTTATTGATCATTATTGATGGATGAATGCTATTGTAATGAATCTTTTGACAATTGATTGATGTTTGTGCATGCTTGGATCAGATTTATAATTGGTTTCAAATTTCATATGTTACCTGTTGAATGTCTTTCAGTTAAGGTTTCATATTAGATCATTGACTTTGTGTTATGATTAGTTTATGGTTTGTTGAATTCGCAATCCATAGGAATAGAAAATCGTTCACCTGTTTGATTCTAGTGTTCTGCCTATCTAGATAGCTGAAATGTGATAGATAGTCGGGTTATCTTTGGTATTCGGTGTCCAGGTGTAAAGACTCTGAAAGGAGGTTTCCCCTAGGGTTCTTGGTATTCTTTGATGTCCCGTGTCAATTCGATTGTTCTTAGATTACCCCTTGCATTCCTTGAGTGTATTAAGATAGAGAGACTGAAAGGAAATCTGTCTATCGGGTACTTCAGTGTTGTTGGAGAGACTAAAAGGTGATCCAACCAACCAATGAGCGTCACACACCCCTTAGGTATTCCTTCTAGGTCACACCTTGAGAATGATCAGAGATCATGTAGGTAGTCTGAGGATGTAGTATTCATAGATCCTGGTTCCATTATTAGTTTCCTTAACCGAGAGAAATCCGAGATTCACAAGTAGGATTCTAAACTTGGGTAGCGCCTTCCCTATTTCTGAGTTCGTCTAAAGTCTTTTGCTTGATAGTTGATTCTTGTTAGTTAGCTCTTTAGTTTGTTAGATTTAGAATCACAACACAAATCCCCCTTTTAAATCAGTTTAGTTAGTTGAGTCAGAGTCTAGGTATAGTTGTCACTAGTGTCTCGTGGGTTCGATATCCGGACTTTCATTAGACTTTACTGCAGTCGATAGGTACATTTGCCTGTTATGTGGTCTAGTATTAGGATAGTCTAGAATTATTACTAGAGTGTCTAGGTTAGGTTTTATATTAGTTTTTATAGACCGTCCAAGCGACATCATCGACTCAGAAGAGTCGCTACCTCACAGAGGTGCGTCATAAACTTGCGTTTACTGAGAGAGTCGCTGGGAAAACAAACAATCGTTCCGGACAATCGACCAGATCAAGTGACAGTCGCCTCATACAATAGAGTCGACCCTGGACAATCGGCTCAAGAACATCAACATACTTTTCTTCACAAAAGAATACAGAATCAATCACTGGATGCTCAAATCTAAACCAAAATGACCATTAGACCTGTCAAACTTTTCACAGACAAATTTATGAGGGAATTTCACAATCAATTTTTGAACTTGAAACAGATCAAGGCAAAGATCAAAGAAATTCAGAAATCACTGAAAAACCCCAAAAACTCACAAAAATCACTAAAATCAAGAGCGCAGATGGATCTGATACCAAGATGAAGAGCAACACACACAAGAACATAATACGCTTGATTCTATTACTTCCACTGTGAAACGATTACAAATAAGCACCTGGAATACAAAGAAACACTAACAACCTCATACCGGCTCTCAAAATGAGTATAGTAACGACGTTTGATGCCAGAGCTACATAATTAGGTTTTTGAGTTGCTATTTATAGACAACAGTCGGCCGACAACCGACATAGCGACTCATCAAGAGTCACTAGCGACTCATGACCCAGAAACCTAGTTTACAAAACCTTTAATTAAGCCCCTATAGTTATCAGGAATGCATCGGTTATTCAGTTTCCAACACTACAACTAAATGTAGTTTGTTCTAAGTTTTTTTTTTCAGGGAAAAAAAATACTAAAATGGACATATCTAAAAAATACCAAAATAGACATTTAGCCGGTACTAAGCCAACTAAGCCTTTAGTTTTTGCCGGCTAAGCCTTTGAATTTAACCGGCGCCTTTTTAATTTAGCCGGCGAAATGTCCATTTCAATATTTTCCCCCTTTTTTAACAACGGGTATTTTATTAAATAAACTAACTGCGGATATTTTATTATTCTAAGTGTTATTACTATCTTGTATCTTCAATTTCGAGCACAATTTTTTTGAACAGAGGTAGTTGTAATAACCAAAAATGTTAAACTATAAAATAAAGTAAATAATAACGTTGCTAGTGTGTTAAGTGTTAATGAATAATGATATATTATCTATACTACTATATAATAGAGATTGGAAGGATATAGATGTAATTTTCAAAAAAAATTAAGACACTTTGTACATGTTTTGTTGCATAGTGTACAAATTGTCAATGACATATAAGTGTACAATTACCTTATAACCCCTCTTTATAATTAAACCCTGCTAATTACCATTTCATCCATACACTTAAATCTGTACTTCTTTTATAAAAAAGGATATAAAGGGGACAAAATGGACTTTTCACCATAAATTTGATTTTAAGACGCGGAGCAATAAAACCCCTGTTCGTCGGCGACTCTTCGCATGCGCCTTCGTAACTGACGAGACCAATGAAACCTTCAAACCCCTAATATCATTTCCATCGTTCTCACGCCTCCTCATCTCCTTCTCGCTCCCCCCTCTTCAAACGACTGCTTCACCACATCCACCCAAGATGGTGGTTATCAGCGGATAGGGTTCTGCCATGGATAGCAGCGGCTAGGGATCTGCCATGGACAGCGGCAGTGGCAGGTTTTGGTGGTCAAGACTAACGGCAGCGGACCCGGGGAAAAGAGAAGCCATCATCTTCCGTTTCCACACTGTATTTTCTAGGGTTTATAAATCAGACTTCCTTTCACTTCGTTCTATCGAGGTACTGGTTATCTTGTTAATTTGTAGTCTTTTAATTGGATTATGGTTTTAATTTTGTTCTATCACTCAGTGTAAACACTAAATTATGATGCGATTGGTTGTTTGTGAAGGTGGATTAACTATTGACTGATTTTTACAATGATTTGTGATCTTTCACCTGGTTTGCACAAGGTATGATCAAATTAGAGAGTTTGACTATAGTTTTTTACTTGATGTGTTTACTACATAAGTGGGGTAATTGGAGTAATATTGAGCTTTTAACTTAACCGAACTAATATTTTAACTTTCTGATTGTTGAATTTTGATGTATTAGTGATGGGATTACTGCATAAACGGGTAATCAGTCAAGGTAAGTTTTACAATTTACGGAAGAGGAAGTGAGTTCAGGAAGGAGCGGAATGGAGAACGATTGCAGAGAGAGGATCAATTCAAGGATGAATTCAGGCGGAGAAGAAGATGCAGGACTAAGGAAATTGAGTAGAAGAGGGAGGTTGTTGATGTAAGCTCCGGATGAAAGCAGTTGTTAACCTAGGATCCGGATTCCGTTTACCTAACATGGATGCGCTCTAAATTCGATGAGTTCGTTCTCTCTCTTTCTCCAACGCTTACTAAAGAAGCACTCAGAGTAAGTACATTGTTTTTGTTATTCTCCATTGGAGAATTATGTTACTGTAAATTAGGTTTAGATATTGGAGAAATGTGTTACTGTAAATTAGGTTTAGACAGCAATATTCAATTGTGTTTTTCTAAATTTTTGGTTGAATGATGTGGAAATGCAGGAAGTGGTGGTGGATACTTTGATGGAGTGTCTGAAGGATGGAAATGCAGGGAAGTTCCATTCTTCTGCATACCATAAGTTCATCCATACCTTGGTAAGTTTGATACTCCATTTTTGCCCTATTTATATAGTTTATTGTTCATTTCACACACAACTTTATATGGTTATAGTGGTAGTTTTATGAATATACAGTCTCTTGGTTTCAATTAAAAGAGGCACATTTGTAATAGATAACACTTGCTTGGTACTTGATAGTTCAAAATTAATTAGGAGATTCTTTGCTAGATTAAATTGGGGAATCTGTAAAAAGGAATTCTATAATAGTAGCCATAGTCTTTGTATATAGGTGGTGCAATATGCTTTTCCAATTAGTTATAGTTTATTTTACCGGTAATGTTGAGCTGAAAAGATTACGGCTTCATTTATCGCCTAATTACCACGAACCTGAGGGGCAGGCTTGTCTCCTCTGTGTTTGGAAGCACCTTTATAATTTTTTTACGGTTAGTTTCTTGTAAGTAAATAATAATGCACTGGATCTCTGTTGCAGGCTCTACTCATCTGTCTAATATGTGGCATATTATGCATGATGCGTGTTATGATCTTTATGGTTATCTGTTTTGTGCTTAAAGTTGTAATACATACTTACAGAGAAACATGTACTGGGGTCCTTTAAACATACAAAGAGCTTGTGCCTGGGTCAAAATTTTCATTTACATGTAATTAGATTTCAGTAAGTCTCTGATTTGCTGGTAGAAGTTATGGTGGATTTTTGGCAGTTTGATCATAAAAAGGCAAAATGGGATGCGAAGGTTATTTTTAGTTGTATAATAGTACCGACGGCACATATCATATATAACATTGATATGATTGTCATTAAAAGGTTGTTAGTTCTTTCGGATATGCCAAGTCATCTAAGCATATAGGGAATGAAAAATTACCAATCATCATTGTTACCAAATACCAATCACCCTCATGTATCCGTTGACTTCTTCTTCAAGATGTTGCCAGTTATATCTTCTTTTATCGCTGTTAATATCGGTGGTTGTCGATTTGATATGTTGTGTACTTAACAAGTTGCAGGTGATGGGATATATATACCTGCAACTGATGATGAAATGATGAAAGCTGAAGACTTGATTGATCATAAGAGCTCACAGCATTATGTTCTGGACAACAGTCAGACTGCCGTATGCAATTCAAATGATGACACTTTTGGTCAGGAGTTCGTGCCTCAATTGTGAAGGTCTCTCTTGTTAAGTTTTTTTCCATTATTATACTCTCCCTTTTTATGCAAAAATGCTTAAATTCATCCTCACTTATACTTTGGTGTCATATGACCGTGTTGCCTTTTATTTTAGCAATATGTTTCAGCTCTGTAACCATTTGAAAAATGGCCAAATTGGGTTGTTTTTACACATTTCTACGACCAAATTTGATGAATTTCATCACAAAAGATGTTGAAAATCAAGATTTTGCTATTGGTGATGAATAAAGAAAGAAGTAAATTACTTGAGTTATGATGGAATTCTTGCTGATTATGTGATATTTGTTGAATTTTTTTGCAGATTTTTTGAGGGTTTTTAAAGTTCCTAAAGTCTACTCCTTGTATTCTTCTCAATTTGCTGCATATGGTAAAAAGTTCACTTGAATTTCCTGCATTTGCATTTTCAATTATGATAAGTTTGATGTTTGCTATTTAGCTGATGTGGTTCTTTTAGAACCTCCTGTGATGGAAGGTTTGGATTTGCTTTTGATGGTAAGCATCCATTTTTATATAGATACTTAATACCCATGTTATGAAACTTTCTTGTATTGATGGTTTTTCCTTTTGTCCCCTCTTAAATTTTTTTATAATCTAGATCTTTCAGGAAACAATGGTGTTTGGGTTTGCTTAGGTTTTAACGCTGTGATGATGTACTTCAATTTGTCTGATTTTCAAGTGTATTTATATCTCTCTATTTTTTAGATTGAGTTTGATAGTGGCCGGTGAAGACTCCGGCATGGCGATGGACATCAACCCACGAGGGGTTCTCTCATTCAAGAAATCTTCAGGTGTTTTTTACTCCCTAATTTCTCATGGGGCTTTGTTAATGCTCATCCAGACGTTGCTTCGATTTAGTCCATCCGTGGCCTAATACTTTCGGAGTAAACTCTAAAGAAAAATGATGTAGGTGAACATTTTCCATTGACTGCAATATGCTAACAATTTGAACTCCTAACCACGTTTATTAGCAAAGTAAGCCATTTTTAATCATGATTACTGTTTGTTCATATACATTATCCATGATTTGTTTTGTTTTGGAATGCCTTTTGTTCAACGTCTAAACGGGCTATCAAAAGAAATTGTAGTCAAATCATTATGTTTGATCATGAGCAAAGTGATTGAGCTTAATTTGTTTTCTGATTATGATTTAGTTATTAGTTAGTGTAAATTAATGGATACTATTTTCGAACACACTGTATTTTTTTTTCTCTGTTGGTGTTATGATTCATGTGTAACATCCCCCTTTGGGTTTGAGGAGGGGGTGTATATCATATCAGAGCTGGCTTAAGCCTGAGAGTTTTGGGTAAACCATGTGATAAGGTTATGTTCTATTTTATTTTGATTCTTATGTTTTGTTTTGATTTGCACTGTTCTTTGTATTTTGTCATTTGATTATTTCTTTCTTTCATAGATTATGAAATGATAAGTGATACCACAACAGTGCAACATAAGCATGGTGGTTGAATGCTTTGCTCTCAAGTGGTTTGGGAGTTATTTATGGTTAAATATGTTGACTTAAGTTATAACATATGTTGATTGAGTTTTATGGATGATATAATATCCAAGTTTGTACATGATGTTGAAAGTAATATATGTGAATGTCTTTACATCGTAGTGGTTCTTTAATTTTGAGAACAAGTGTAAGAAAGGGCTTTATTAGACTGTAGATCTTAAGTTATTCAAGATTAAAAGTCAATGGGAGGATGAGTATATGGTAACAATCATTGTAATTATTTATATGGTATCGACCTTGGACCATGTAAGATCAAATATTGAAGCTGCTTATGAGGTTACAGAAACAAAAGTGCATTCACATGTATTCTTTGACACATAACCTCATATTTGGACGATGGAGATTTTTTTTGTTTAATTTCATTTATAACATTATTACTTTTTGTTATCTATTTTGATAATTTAATTTTTAATGATACACGTATTCAATTGTTCATATGCTTTGGGTGATCGTTTCTTATTAATTGAATAGGATGGTTTATCATAATCTAATTCATACATTGTTGATATAATTTCACCATGTTATTTGTTAATGTTATTTAAACCAGTTTAGATATTTATCTCTTTTAGCTAATTTTAGGGTTTCCGATCAGTTTGTTATACGTTTTTGGATATTTGAGTTCGTGAATATAATCAGTGTTTAAGACAGTTCGGGTAAGATTGCGCCCTCCAAAAGAGTCTCGGTGATACCCGACGCTTTGCGCGAGGCAATCCACCAGTTACACTAAATATGCTAAGAAGTTTGACGTTATAAAAAAATGTTATCAATTTGAAATATTTATACCAACAAAAATCCGAAGCATCGAATACAAATATTTTGGATTCATTGTGATTTTTTATAAATAAAATTAGTAAGAGTTAAATTCTCCCAGTTTGAATGATATTTAAATAAAATATAAATGTTCGTCGATAATTTAAAAGGGAGAAACGTATATTGCTTATTCAAATAAACGAAAATAAATAAATTAAATAAAAAATATATATTTTTATAAAATAAATAAGTTGGTTAATTAATTAATAAAATTTTAAATAAAATCTATAAAATAAAAGTGATAAAAATAATAAATAAAGAATAAAACAAAAAGAAAGAAAACAAAAAAGTAAAATAAACTTTACATTACAAGAATTGTCCTTTATGGTTAAAAGACAATAATATCATTGACTTAACAGTAATATTTAACTCAAACTAAAGTTAGTCAAAAGGATAACAAATTAGAGAACTTTTTAAATAAAAGACAATGAGTGAAATAAAAGTTTTAAATGACCCATTCTATAATTTTGAAAAATATAAAGGACAAAAGTTATAATTTAGTCTTATAAATAATTACTAGTCTCATAAAAACAAGTTAAAATACTAAAGAGTATGTTACAGAAATCGTTCTTTATGTTTATACCATTTTTCAGATATTGTCATTTAGCAAAAAAATTGGCAGAAATTGTCCTTTATGTTAACAAATCTTGCACGTTATGTCCTTTGGCCCTAACCCAATTAAATTTCTCAGTTAAGTCTGGTCATGTGCAAGATACATGAGATAAAATTTGTAATTTTATCCATTTAATTAAAAAATATGTTAATTAAAATACTCTCCCTCCCCCCTCTCTTGGTACTCTCTCTCTCTCTTTATACAAAGAGAAAGAGAGTGCGTGTTTGTAAATATTTTAATTAACATATTTTTTAATTAAATTGGTACCTTCATGTGCCTTGCACATGACCAGATTTAACTGAGAAATTTAACTGTGTTAGAGCCAAAGAACATAAATGCAAGATTTGTAAACATAAAGAACAATTTCTGACAATTTTTGGGCTAAAAGACAATATCTAAAAAGGGTATAAACATGAATGACGATTTATGTAATTTACTCAATACTAAAATAAAACTTCCACTAAATATTCAATAATAATAATTTATATATTATATTCATCTTTAGTTCATATTTATCATTAGATTACATATTTAAGCGAATATTATCAATGAGAAATATTTTATTAATATAAGACTAGCTCACTTGATAGAGTCACTTGTCTCTTAGAAAAGAGATTTCAGATTCAAACATGTTCAATATAATTTATAATTATTGGTCTAAATTAGAGTACGAGTAATATTTGTATTCGAATTTTTATTTTCACATATAAAAAGTGCTATAGTCCAAATTAAGATCATCCGTGCGTCATGATGAAGATTTTCTTAAGAAGATTATTTATTTTTAGTATTTTTTTAATTTTAAACTAGTTGGGTCTACACGCGTATTGTGCGAGTTCTATTTATGAAGAGGTTCGCACTACATTATGGAAGTTTAGTCGTTTCTTCACCGTGATATGTGGCGTGACATTGGTTGTTATCGGCTCGGGTCATCGGAAACCATAAAAGCGAATACTGATGCCGGTTTCGATAACACCAATGCCGGCAGCAATGATGTTCGCTCATAGTCGAGTGAGTTTGATCGTTATCGGTTCGGTTTGTCTGCGGCAACGACTGTCACTCTGTCATAAAACCCTAAAACATAACCCCTCGTAAAAGTTAGCGTCACTCTGTCCTCAAAAAAACTGAAAGCGTAGCGTCAAGTAACAAAAAAAAATCCAGGTACAAAACATGTCGCAACGGCTATCACTCTACCATAAAACCCTATAGTGTACCTCGTCGTAAAAGTGAACGTCACTTTACCGTAAACCTGAGATCGTAGTGTCAAAAGACGCGAACGCAAATATGGACGTAACAATTTAAAAAAAGAAACGAAAAAAACTCAAACGTTGTACCCCGTCGTAAAAGTGAACGTCACTTCACCGTAAAACCTCAAAAAACGCGAACACAAATATAGACGGAATAACTATCTTGATTACATTTTACGAAATCGCACTAATTTTCTTAAAGATGTTTCATTCTTGAACTCAATATTTAAAAAAACGAAAGAAAAAACTCAAACGTTGTACCCCGTCGTAAAAGTAAACATCACTTTATCGTAAAATCTTAAAAAACACGAACACAAATATAGGCGTAACAATTAAAAAAACAAAAAAAACCACTAAAGGACAAAAATGTAACTATTCATTTCATTTACGAATAAAACGATTTTACGAAGTGAGAACACAATATTTAACCTTGACCTGGCATTGACTTTAAAAGTCTAAGCTTCTGCATACTTTTATTTCTTTTATATTATTTTATTATTTATATCTATTTTAGATTAATCTCTATCATTTCTCTTTTTATTTTTTATGCAAAACAAATGGGGGTTCTAGATCTGATACGATTCCAGATTCGATCTGGTTTCGAAAACACTGGTCAAAACAATAAACCAAAGTACTACCGCTTCACATTTTGTAGTTCTTATATTTTTAGATTTTAGATAAAACTAGTGGCCATCAAGGTTCTGCCTTGGTGGTCAAGGGGGTTTTCCCAAAGGGTTTCCCCTCTGTAAAGGTCATGAGTTCGAATCTTGCAATGTGCACTTTATAAAAACTAGGAACACCCTCTGCAAATTTCGAATTCCTTGGGGTTGTTTGGGTAGACTGATGTACGAGCCTCCCCTGGTGGGACGTGCCAGTTGAGCCCACGCCGTTCAAAAAAAAGATAAAACTAGTGGTATATCACCCCCGCATTGTGGCGGGGTATTAAAATCTATAAGTTTTCAATTTCATTGTCCTGCACCCTGGTATCAACTCAAGAGTCACGCCGAAACGCTAATAACAATAAACATGTCAAAACGTCAAATCCAGAATTTTATAAAACATCATATATTAAAGGTTGTAAGAGGAAAACAAAACAATAAAAAACTAAAAAAACGAAACCTTGAAGCAGTTTCGAGGGCTTGTACGTGCGTAATTCGATAATGTGACGTGTGTATGTGGGTTAAACACGAAACTGTAGCTTCCCCGGGTCTTTTAACAGCCTCTACCCATCCCCGGGACTATCTTCGCCAACTTCTCAACGGATTTTATTGGGGGTTTACAGAAAGCCAAGGGAAAAGACACAATTTTCGTAGTGGTGGACCGGCTAACAAAATACAACCACTTCATGATTCTTAGCCACCCCTACTAGACAAATGATGTGGCACAAGTCTTTCTCGCCAATGTTCACAAACTAAACAGGTATCTCAGAACGAAACCCGTTATATTAAGTGCCTAGCCTACAAGGGGTGACGGTAAATTTATCAACAACTTACCACCCCAAACTGACGGGTAAACTAAGGTGGTTAACCGTTCTCTAGAGAGTTACTTATGTTGCATAGTAATGGAACATCCCCGCACTTAACTGAAGTGAGTATCGTTGGCAGAATGGTGGTACAGCACCACGTTCCACTCGTCAATCGGCAAGTCACCATTCGAGGCTTTATACGGGTTCCCTCCGCCCCTATACATTCCATACACACCAAGGGACGCGCCAATACCGGAAGCTAATGCAAGACCGAGAGGTAATGATTAAACTCTTTAAACTGTCTTTATTAAAGGCCCAAAACCGTATGAAGCAACAAGCGGATAAGCACATAACCGAATGGCACTTCGAAGTGGGTTTATCTTATATTGAAGCTGTACATGCAAAATACCATGCGTATGTATAAACATTTGAAGCTCACAACGAAGTACTTTGGTCTGTTTCTAGTGGTGGAGTGGGTGGGTAGGGTGGCGTACATATTAGACTTGCCTAACAAGGTACAAATTCACTCGGTCTTCCAGGTATCATTGTTGAAGCTAGCGGCAGGGCCGCCGGACCGAGTAATACCCATTCCGGCAGATTTACGACTCAGCTTACAACCCCTGGCGGTATTGGATAAAAAAATGGCCAAGAGAGGAAGTCGAGCTGCAATGAAAGTTCTAGTGCTCTGGAAGGGACACGCGACACTAGATACACATAAGTTCTTGGATGAGATGAGGTTACGATTCCCATAGTCTGACGAACTCACTTCTTGAGGACAAAAAGTGGGTTAAGGGGGAGTATATTTACGTTATTATTTCTTTAATTATGTTAGTTATTATTATTACCTATTTTTGATGTGTTAAGTCTTTTATGGTTAGTAGAAGGGGGTCGTATGTAAGTTCATGTATTATTTATGGATGTTACGTATCTCATGAATGACTCTCTTATGGATGATACGTATCTCATGAATGACTATCAGAAAGTTGAATATCTTTTCTCTCTTAAAAATCCTTCTTTGTCTATCGGCCGCTCTAACCCTATCAAAGCGGTTGCTAAAACTCTTGAAAATGGTAGATGAAGATATCAAAATAGAAGCTCCTTGAAAGTGTATCCACACCGAGCAAAATCTTCAAGGTTGGTGTTAGCCAATGTAAACCTGAATCCTTTGTCAAGATATAGTGATAAGAACCCCTTCTTAGGACCCTTAAAAAGGCTTTTTAGGCAAAATGAGTTTTTAGGGGAACCTCCCCATATATATAACATAAAAATATAGTGTTTCGTCGAGTAACCTGAATCAAGTTTGGAATTTACATGATTTATTGTAATTTGGTTTAGAGTTAATTACACATATAGTCCCTGTGGTTTGGTTAAAGTAACAAGTTTTGATACTAAGGGTTTAAAATAACATGTTTGAGTTTTATGCTTTTAATTTGTAATGAACTTGGGTATTAATGCTAACTTCCGTTAACTTTTATGTTGAGTTTTGGTAAAACGTCTAAAATACCTTTTGCAGAAAGTAAAAGGTTTGGGTACCAAGTGTTTAGAGTAAAAGGTATCTTGGTCATTTCACCACAAGTTAGCGGAAAAAGTTAACGGAGGTTAGCCTTAATACCTCAACTCGTTACCAAACTGAAAACATAAAACTTAACATGTTATTTTAAACTCTCACTATCTAGATCTGTTACTTTCACAAACCATATGAACTATCTATGTAATTATCTCTTTGATTTAATTGAATCAACTTAAAAAGAATCGACCTTTTAATCCTCATTCGAATTTAATTTCAAAAATTAAAAATTAGTAAAAAAACGTATTTAAATAACTTGAGGAACCCGAAACCGATCAAATCCACTATCAAAAAATCATGGTTGGGAAAAATGGATTTAAATAACTTGAGTAATCAGAAAACCAACCGATTTAATTAGAGGATTCGTATTGGGTTCTACGTACTCATCCTTATAATTTGACTAAAACTCATATTTTGTTAATCTTTTAGAAACTTTCTAAATCTTATTTCTATCTCTATTTAATTAAATAACAATTCTTCATTATTTTTTCCCTTACCCTCACAAAATATAAGAAATATAGACGGAGAATAAATAGCGAGTCACTAAATGTCTAAATACAAGAAATAAAAAAAATAGTTAAATTTTATAAGTGTTAAATTAGATGAAAACCTTAAACATAGAGATATGAATTCCATGTGTAATGATTTTATTAAAAAGTAAAAAAATGTCTCATCATGTAAGCTAGAGTGAAATGACGGACCAGAATCACTAAATTTTAATGATTTCACTCTCCATGAGATTTTAATTATTTATTTTTAAACAAATAAGATAATTCTAGCATTTAATATTATCTACTTGAGCAAGTGAGCAAAAACGAAAAACAACTATTTGAAAACAATAGAAAAAGCAAAACCCCCAATCTACCTAATCTCGATTTCAATAAGCAAGCATGATGTTCAGAAATCGTAAGCTGATCTGATCATCAAACCATACAATCAATGCTCATGCAATGCGGAGTTGTTAATTTGGGGGGAAGATGCCACAGAATGATGCTACTATTGCGAATGTTCAAGTGAGCGAAAGCCGATAAGAAGTTCTCCAAACTTAGGGATTTGCCCTATTACCAGCATCACAGGTCGGCCTTTTCAACTTTAATATATTTCTATGTTTTGATTAGAGATTCAAGTGTTGAAATTACCATATTTGCAGTTTCTGTAAACTATATATGATCTAAGATAAGATCATATATCTGCAGTTACTATATATGAACTTTAAAATTGGGGATCTAAGATAAGATCTGACTCAATGAATTTTCTATTTAGGGTTAAAATTTTATAGGAATTTATCAAAATTTCAAGATTACATTACGGTTTAAGTATGGTTATTGTCTACACAACCTCGATAGGAATGTAATATTTGAAAAAGAAATCAAGAACATAAGTTATAGATCGACTGGTTGAGCGCGAACTCGATGATGGTATTTGTGTGTCGAGATGCGTCCCGTGTTAGCGGCTAGGGTTTTGACGGCTGCTGTTGTGGGCGGCAGCTAGGGTTATTGTTGGTAAACTTGGCTCCGGCTCTGATACCAAGATAAATCAGGAATAAGGAAAAATATTGTATATTGATTGTTTATTAGTTGTATTAGTAATAGGGTTACATAGACCTCTATATAGACTTGGTAACTATAGATACTGTTATGAACAGATTTGTGGAAGAAGAGGATATAATCCCAAAATCGATTCATATCTCATTCCATTTCACTATCACATATTTATAGGACTCTCTAATTATCTCAACTAATTAACCACAGATGGTTATTACCTAACTAACTACTAACCAAATGAAAGTTAACATTCTAGCTAATTTGTACCATAACAGATACCCTCTAATCTGCTAAAATTTTATAGGGATTTATTAAGTTTTCAAGAGTACATTACAATTATAATATGGTCTATGTTTTTATTGACATAATCAAAATCCGTTAAATATTGTACATGGGGCTTAAATGTTTGACCTCCTAGTTCATAATCAGTGGACCAGGATGTTGAACAAATCACAAATGAACAACACACATCACAAAGACTAGGGTTTCCTGTAGGTTCGCCGGTTGAGTGCAAACTTGATGGTGGTATTTGTGTGTCGAGATGTTGCCCGTGGGGTTTCCTGCGGCGGCTAGGGTTTTGACGGCTGCTGTTGTGAGCGGCGGCTGGGGTTTCCTGCGACGGTTGTTGTGGGCGGCGACTAGGGTTATTTTTGGTAAACTTGGCTCTGGCTCTGATATCAAGACAAACCAGGAATAATATTGTATATTGATTGTGTATTAATTGTATTCACAATAGGGTTACATAGACCTCTATATAGGCTTGGTAATTACACATGGACAACATCTAGTCTATATAATTACTTATATGAACATAACTACTCTAATATGCAAGTTTAATAGAGTCTGAAATGCATGGAGAAAGTGTTCTTGCATCAGGTATGATACATACTTCCACAAGGTATTCAAAGTTTATACGCAATTATGGAAATTCCAACAAGAAAATCGACAAAAGCTGGTGGAAACAGGTTCTTAAAAGATGGGAAATTGGTGAAATTGCATCCAGAATTGGTCAACTCATTTTCGGTCAATATATGAGAACAGGTCAAGCCAATTATTTATCAGAGGCTTATATTTTCTACGAAGCAGTGCTAACACGTGAGTATTTCAAAGATGGAACATTCCAGGATCTTAACCTTGCCAACAAACAACTTAGGTTCCTTGCCAGATTTTTGACCGTGTGTCTGGTGTTAAATCGGCGAGAAATGGTTCATCAGTTGGTAAATCAGCTCAAAATGTTGGTTGCGGAGTCCAAGAGAACCTTCCCAGTAATTTTTTATTTTTTTTTAAATGATGGTATAAAGGGGCTTATTGTGATTCATTAAGTACCACAATACCTGGGATAATTGAATGATCTAATTGCAGGAAAATGACTTCAAAGAATGGAAGCGGGTGATGTGGGATTTGACTAAATTTCTTAAAGTTGACACAGATTCTATGAATATTTGGCCTCTAAGATACAGCATTGTGTTGGATCTTGATCCAGAGTGTCTACCCCGTGTTGCTTGCATCAAAAGAAACCTAAAATTGAGAGATGCAATACTTTGCAGCTACCATCCTAATGAGGTTAATTATTATTATATCTTACGTTTAGTACTAAAAGTGTCAAAATGGGCGTGTTGGATACGTTGGGTAATGGGTCAAAATGGGTTAGGTTGACCAGAAACCACTTCTGTCCTAATTTTTTATGTAAATTGTAGTTTGTCAAATATGACCAAAAAACTTGTATGAATTAATAAAATCTGTTTTTTTAATAATGTTGGATGATCCGTCTTTTTTTAAGCTACACTATTTATTTTACCCATTAGAGATAAAACATAGCCCACAATTATGAGCTTTATATCTTGTGTGATATGCATTTGGTTATTCAGGTTAAGTTCTCCGAGCTCACTACTGATAATTTCAGAATGCTTCAATGTTTAGAGTGGGAACCCAGTGGCTCATTTTACCAATCAAGTGAAACCCATTCTACCGGGCAAAATGGGGCCCTTGCGGGGTCCACTCGTATTAACCACTATTCTCACGAGATCACTGATCCTACAATGCCACAAAATCCCCGCAAGGCACTCTTGTATCATCCATCAACCACACATTTGATCGCTGTGAGTGTAACCTTTTTGTCCAAAGTTTTTCATTATTAAAGAAGTTTAAATTATTACATATTATTATTCAAAAAGAAATATATAGATATGATTATTATTATTCTTATGGTTGTAATAGGTTCTGGCCACTATGTGTGAGGAGCTCCCTGCTGATGGGATTCTCTTGATCTATATATCTGCTTCAGGTGAAATCACTTCTTATTTTATTTTATTTTTAATTCATCTTTCCTTATGTTGAGGGCCGGCCTTAAAGCAACTAGTAAGGTTGCTGCTTTGTGACCTTGAGGTCATGGATTCAAGTCGTGGGAAACAACCTCCTGCACAAAGTGTAGGGTAAGGCTGTGTACATCATATCGCGAAGCGATCCGGCCCCTCTGCAAATGCGGGAGCTAAGTCAATCACCGGCTACGCCCTTTTATTTTTCCTTATGTTATATTTTACATGACCCGACAATTTTTTAGTAGGAAGTGGAGCACAAGCTTCGGTATCTATCTCCATCCCACATAGGAAACGTCGGTGATAGTGAAAATGTTAATAATATGATCCAGTCAGATGCTGTCTCTACTTTGCCATCTTGCTCTGCATGTGATACTTTAACATCTTCATTTGATTATTCTGGAGGCTTGAATCTTGGTCCTGGTGGAACTGGTGATGCAATTACTCATTATTTTTATTTTATTTTTTTAAATTTAATTGAATTGATTAAATTGACCTTCAACAATGTTTCATATCAGGGTTTAATATGGTTTATCCTAGTGACTTGCTTCCATTTACAAGAAGACCTCTTTTTCTGATCATAGATAGTGACAGCAGTAAAGTTTTTCAGGCAAAAATTTCACATTTGTTATGCTCATGTTAATATTTTAATTATTAGGGTAATACGATAAAAAACCACTATACTTTCTTATTTTTTATGAATTTTAACCTAATTTTGGTATATTAAAGTCCCTCAACTTGTAATAAATACATGAAAAAGTCACTAAACTAATTGCTGTATATAAAAGCCCCTAAACTTGTCTAAAACACACGTACTTTTGATTTTTTTAAATAATGACTTGTTAACTGTTAATTGATTAAAATAAGATGGTATGATTTTATTTTTTTTTGCAAAAATGTTGAATGCCACTTTATAAAAATTTTGTTTACTTTTAAAGTTAAGAAGTCATTATATTAAAAAATATCAACAAATACGTGCATTTTATACAAGTTTAGGGACTTTAATATACAAAAAGTAGTTTGGTGACGTTTTCTTGTATTTTCACAAAATACGAAAGTATATTGGTTTTTTATATGATATTAACCCTAGTTATAGTTATACAAAACTATTTATTATATCATTGTAAATATTTAAACAGGCTATAAACATGGCACAAAAAGGAGAACCAGTTGCAATCCTCCTATCTCCAGCCGTATCGTTCCCTATACATGGAGCAATCGATTCTCCCTTGCCAAGTGGCAGCCAGTTCACAAGTTTTCTCACAGTACCGTTACAAGCCTTGATAGTCCTACTTGGTATTTCCGGCTCTGACATCCAAACGGTACGTCTATACGTCTTTCAGTTAAGTGAAATTAGCATTTTGACCTTACTGGAAATCATATTTTTCAGGAGAATCTCAACAAAGCACACAAGATTCTTTCATTGTCTTTAAACAAGTGGGGAGAGATGTTGGCATCTTCAGACACAATTCATCCTGTTTGGGCACACGTTTTACGCGATCCATTTCTTAGACGCCTGCTTTTACGGTACATTGCAAAATATCACAAAATTGTTTAGAGGATAAGAATACCACTGATGGCAGGAATACCTTAATGGCGTTTTTTTTTTAAATCTTGCAGGTTTATATTCTGTCGCGCGGTTTTTGCACTATATGCTCCTACTTCAGGCAAAAAAGAATATCTTCCAGAATGTTCACCTTCTCTTCCTGATGCATTTTTGCCAACAACACCCTCATCTATTGCAACAGTTCTACAAATAGCTGATATTTTTGGTGCTGCAACAATGTTCAACATCAGGGAAAGGATCATACTTCCTGATGAACAGGTTTCATCCCCATAAAATTTTTCTTAGGTAAGTGTAAAATTTGTATGATTTTATGAGTGGTTATTTTTCTTTGTTTATTAATAGTATCCTTGAATTGCCATCCGTATTGATCCGTGTTTAAATCAGTTTGGAGCACATTTTACACGTGACGATTGCGTGACTACTCATGAGAATTTGTAGAATGACCGTTTGTTTTTTTTATAATCATGAGAACCTGTCACGTGGTGTTACTAATACCCTAATACCCTGTTAACTATGGAACTAGGTAGGCAGGTGGTGTACAAGGGGTTAAAGACAGAAACCAATGGGAGCTAGCATGAGAATTCTGTTAGAGGGAGTTGTGCACTTACCAGGGAACCAATTAGGGGTATTCATCGGTTTGGTTTTTCGGTTTATTTAGTCCAGTTCATTCTGTTTGAATTCTTTTTCGGTCCAAACCGTAAACAGAACCGAATTCAGGAAGTTCAAATCTGAATTCGTATTTGGTTCGGTTTTCAATTTTTGACTGAATAAACCGAATATTTTGTTTTTGTTTTACCATTATTTGTTATTGGAATGTGTTGGGCTAGATGAGATTGGTGTAAAATTATAATTTGATTGGGTTAAGCGACAACATTATTTGATATTTGATTTATTCGGTTCGAACCAAATTCAGATTTCTGGAACCGAAAACCAAAGATGTAATTTAGTTTGGTTTTAAACATTTTCAGTTTGGTTTAACCAGTTTGAAATCGAATAATGAACAACCCTAGAACCAACAAACTAGGTAGTAGGTGGTCTTCAAGGGGTTAAATGGCAAAAATGAGTGGAAGTTGGTTTTAGACCTTTATTAGATGGAACACGCGCTTGATTGTTGTAATCCCAAATTTGTAATCTAACGTTTGTTGTTTGTTGTTTGTTGTTCGTCAATCGGTTCATCATTGTCATTGGCACAAGGGCCTTTAGGTGTTCAATCATATAAGCAATAACATCAAACTTGCATTTCTTGCTTTGTTGCACACATTTTAGAATAAAGATGGTGTCCCATGCTTGGCCTTTTTGTTTAAATGGGGTGGAGGTGGTCATTTCAACTTGCTTATATATGATCTTTTCTATCCCATGAATCTAGGAACATTTGCTTTTGACCATTCAATGTCATCATATGTTGTCACATGGTGATTATGTGAATGTGCACTTTGCATCAATCATCCTAACTAGGAAAAGTAAAGTCGATAATACCGCGATATACCATAAAAACATGTTAAGATTTTGTTTTTGTAACGGTTCTTCACTCTTAGACCTCAAAAGATCAATCTGTGATTTCGGGTCGACGAAAATATAACATGTTTTATGTTATACAATGCTTTTGTTTAAAGAGCTACCTAAGGTCTTATTTTGACTCGAGATAAAGTGTTATCGTCATAACTTATAGAATTCTTAAAGTAAACTGAAAAACATTCAAGAATAGTGTCCTCTAAAATTTGGAACAAATATAATTTTTGATTAAGAATAATTTATAAAAATCATGTTATTTGTCTTAATTGGGTAAATATTTGTAAACATTATTACACTAACGCTGTGTTTCTGAGTCTCATTTAAGGAGAGAAAAGAAGGGAAAAGAAAGGAAGGGGAAGGAAACCCTTATTTCAGAGTTTTTTTTAAGGAAAAAGAAAGGAAATGAGAGGAAAGGAGTTCCAGAGATTTTTTTAAGGAGGAAAATGAAAAAAAAATATAAAGGGAAAGCAAAGCTTATTTCCATCCTCCCAAATTGGAGAGATATGGAGAGAAATGAAAAGAAAGGAAAATAAAAGAAAAGAAAAGAAGGGAAAAAAATCCCTTTTTTTTCTTGCCTTTAGTAAACTCAAGAACACAACGTAAATTACTAAAATAATATAATGTGTTTTTGTTAAGTTTTTATTGT
The DNA here is from genome assembly GCA_023525975.1 of Smallanthus sonchifolius. Lineage (NCBI taxonomy): Eukaryota > Viridiplantae > Streptophyta > Magnoliopsida > Asterales > Asteraceae > Smallanthus > Smallanthus sonchifolius. Next base: position 15,867,391 of record CM042018.1, on the reverse strand, counting down.
AAAATTTGACCCATTACACCCTAAAGAAAGATAGTTGAGGGAGTATATATGAAAATTTTAAAACTTAATTAAAATTCTTGGTAACATCAAATTGTCGACTGTAATAACATTATGTATGACAATGCAATTAAATTTATAGTAAATGATCAGGTTCCACTAAAAAATGGTTTTTCACTAATGCTATCCGTAGTGGTTTCACGCCCCTCCACGTTAGAGGTGCACAAACCGGTTTTTTTCCGGAACCGGATCCGGATCGGATCCGGACCGGTTCCGTCAACGATGGTCAACAACCGGATCCAATGGAACCGGTTTCGGATCGGATCCGGTTAAGAGAGTGGAGACTTGGAACCTATTGGGACCGGACCGGATTTATGGAACCGGACCGGACAAAAAAACCCGGTTCCACCGGATTTAAAAAAAAAAAAAAATTTTAAAAAATTAACAAAGATACACTATAAAATACATGTTTTTATTTATTTTGTAGCTTTTTTTAATTGATTTAACAATATTTCGTAAAAAAAAAATACAAAAAACATAATTGAATAACAAAATATATATTATTTATTATGTTTTCAATCTTCTTCGTCGTAGTCTTCGTAACATTGGTTTTCATTATTTTTCGCTTGAGATACGTTGGGCTTCATCATAAGCTTGTTCTTCGTCCGAAAGTGGATTCGCCGCCCCTTGTTTTACTTCGAATTCATGTATTTCTTGTTCAATGTCAAGCTCGCCTTCTAGTTTTGCAACATGTTGTACACGTTCGGCGACATCCAAATGGTCCTTCAAGCAAATACACATCTCCATAGATTCCGGTGTAAGCCTCGTTCTTCGAATAGATAAAACCCTGCCACTAAGAGAAAAAGCAGATTCCGAAGCTACCGTAGAAGCTTGGTCGGTTAGTAAGTCACGGGCCATTGCGGCTAGAACGGGATATTGGGATTCCCTTCCTTGCCACCAACTCAAGATATCAAAGTTTTCAAACTCTTCGGATCTTAGAGTTGAAATAAAGTCGGTTGCTTGATATCTCCCAAGCTCGCTACTTGGTGTGGTTCCACGAGCTCGTTTAGTATTTTCGTTTCTTAAAGTGTTAAATAAATTTAGCATAGGGTTCCTTGAACTACTAGAACTTGAACCCGAACCCATTGATTCACGTATGTTTGATGGATCACTACTTCCACCATATTTGTGTAAATAATAATCAAACATATTATTAAAAGCCGAATTGAAATCCCTTATTGCCTTTGATTCAAAATTTGGGTCTTCATCGAACATATTTAAATCATCCGATATTGATCCAATTAATGTTTCAACACTGGTTACATTAATCGTTGGGTTTAAGGCGGCCGAACATGTAACAACGATCGGCATTTCCGAAAAATATTTTTTAAATTAAGCTTTCATAGGTTTTACCATTTTTTCAAAAATAGGGCCGTGATATTCAAACTCTTTTAATTTATTACATATTAAGTATAATTGTTGAAGTATTAGCGAAGATGTGGGATAATAAACTCCCGATAAACATGTAGTTGCATTTTTAAAAACCTCATGCAAATTAGTTAGTTTCTCGATCATATCCCTACTTATATTATCAAATTTTTGTGTAGGTCCTGAGTAGAACTGTAGACACAGATCTGCGGAGAAATTCTTCATACAGTCCGAATCGAGAGGCGGAATCTCTGGATCCGGTATCACTCTCGAATCAGAAATGGGTAGAGACGGGTGCGGGAATCACATACACGAACAGAAACATATGAAAATGAAAAGAACAGATAATTGAAAGCATAAAACGTATGATTCTTTGATTGAAATGAAAATAAACGCTCGATCATACACTAACAATTAGTCTCACCCCAGGGTGAGCTCCCCCTGGGGTGGTGATTCCCTCTACAGACACACTCTCACTCCAAGGACATAATCTGCTATATATAGGAGGCCAAGCACATGCGCCTTGTTTTTCAAGCCACCGCCCAATGGGCCTGAAAAACAGGTATCGAAACTACTTAGTTTCGATTGAACAAATGTTCAACCAAAACTAGTAGTTTCGATACTGTAATTTCGATTGACAGCATCAGTCTCAAAATTATACCCAACAATCTCCCCCTAGACTGATGCTATCAATTCTTGTCCGACTCTGTCTTTCGTCTTCATAGATTGACTGATGATCCAATTCCTTTCGTTGTGATTCTCCCCCTAAAGTGTAGACCCTCCTATCTTGTAGGCAAATGATAAAGGTTTGAATCCCAAGTATTTAGCAGTAAATAACCATCTTTCTACAAGGATTCTTGACATTCTCGAACACTTGATCGACTTTTGCCTTCTCTCCCCCTAAAAAAAGGTCAATTTCAAGCAAAGGCTCACTTTGTCTTGCATCTTCATAACTCTGCTGATAATTTGAAGTCTTTCGTGGTAATTCTCCCCCTGAAGTGTAGACCCTCCTATTTCTAGGCAAAAGATAAGGGATCGAATCACCATGTAATCAACAACTAATGATCCGGTTTGTCACAAGTATGCTTGACTTTGTTATCCGCTGCCCAAACTTGAACTTTGATCAAAGGAATTACGGCTGAATCATGCAGAATATCGTGTATATTGCCGAAGAAACGAAATTTTCGAAAACCCGAAAAAGGTTGTCTCCAAGTTTTCTTCCAAAACTCCCCTCCTTCTATGCAATATCCTGTTAAAAAATTTATCCAAGAAAATTTCCAAAAAACTCTTTTTTTTTTTGGAAAGTACTTGGATAGTTCTGCCTGTAGTTTCGATAGGCTCTACTTCAGTCAAAACAAGGCTAGTTTCGATAGAGGCAGTATCGAAACAAGAAGTTTCGATAGAGAGATTTTTCAATCGAAACTACTAGTTTCGATAGGAGATTCTTCAATCGAAACTAGTAGTTTCGATACCCTCTAGTTTCGATAGCCTAGTTTCGACAGCCTAGTTTCGATGTCTTCTACTTCTGATTTAGGGCAACACCAGTAGTTTCGATAGAAAATGTTCAGCTGCCACATAGTTTCGATTGACCATCTTCAACCTTCAGCTACTTCGATACCCCTAATCCAGGTCTGAAAAATGCTTCAAAAGCCTTACATCTTCAGATTTTGAAAGTAGAAATGTAGAACAACAGTCACGAACCTGCTACACATCGATTTCTTCAAGTTTAACGTCTCAATGGCGGGTTTTTCTTGATTTTGAGCAGATTCGAGAGCAATAAGAGCCACCATGGCTCTGATACCACTTGTAGGTCCTGAGCAGAACTATAGACACAGATCTGCGGAGAAATTCTTCATACAGTCCGGATCGAGAGGCGGAATCTCTGGATCCGGTATCACTCTTGAATCAGAAATGGGTAGAGACAGGTGCAGGAATCACATACACGAACAGAAACATATGAAAATGAAAAGAACAGATAATTGAAAGCATAAAACGTATGATTCTTTGATTGAAATGAAAATAAACGCTCGATCATACACTAACAATTAGTCTCACTCCAGGGTGAGCTCCCCTTAGGGTGGTGATTCCCTCTACAGACACACTCTCACTCCTAGGACATAATCTGCTATATATAGGAGGCCAAGCACATGCTCCTTGTTTTCCAAGCTACCGCCCAATGGGCCTGAAAAACAGGTATCGAAACTACTTAGTTTCGATTGAACAAATGTTCAACCGAAACTAGTAGTTTCGATTGAACAAAAGTTCAACCGAAACTAGTAGTTTCGATACTGTAATTTCGATTGACAGCATCAGTCTCAAAATTATACCCAACATTTTGTGAACAACGTTTCTTTTGTACAAGTTCATCATGGAAATGTTTTAAAGTAACTCTTTGCCTTAAGGCCGATTCAAACATTTTCCATGTCGAGTTCCATCTAGTAGGTACGTCCCAATTCGGACCTAAAAAGATGGAATCCGTTTGTTGGCACAAGTTTCTATAGTTTATATATCTTTTTTTGCTTGTGCTAAAAACTTCACGTAACATCACTTTAAAATTTTCTTTTACGTCTCTTATTTCTTGGACGTTTAGACCGTCTTGCACAACCAAGTTAATGATGTGTGCAACACATCGACTATGAAAGAAAACACCGTTACAAGGCGGTTCATATTTTATTTTTAATTTTTCCACCACGTTTGTGTTATTTGAAGCGTTATAAAAAGATATTGCAAATATTTTTGGTTGAATTTTATAAGTTTGAATGACCGAGTCTAAAATATAAAATAAGTTTTCACCGGTATGTGGAAATCCAAAATAATTAAACGCAATCGTACGATTCATCATTTGCCACGACTCCGGTTGAACCCAATGTGCGGTAATGTAAAGGTACGATTCGGGTAAACCATGTGGAGCGGACCAAACGTCCGTTGTTAAGTTAATGCCGGTATTTAAATTTTCAAAACCTAAAATTAATTCTTTTTTAGCTCTTTTCCACATTTTTAAACAATCTCTTCTCAAAGTAGAACGACTTACATTTGTGTAACTCGGTTGAAGCGTCTCTTGTATCATCCTCGTCAAGCGCGGATTATCAAAGTGATCAAAAGGCAATCCTTCTTGAATGACGAAATGTGTCATTCTCTCACGAACCCTCTCGACATTGTATTGCCAAACTCCTCCATCCCTACCAATTTGAGTTTGATCTTCACCTTGAGTGTGTTTTGCGTGACTAGCAATATGTTTCCTCAAAGTGCTATTTCCCGCCGCATCCAAAATTCTACCACAACGTTTGCAACGAGCCTTTTGCGAACCGTTCAATATTTCACATAAATCGAAATAAGCCAATATCTCTTGGTTTCGGGAGCAAGGAAGTATTGACACCACCGTGACATCACTAGTAGAACCACCAACCGAATTTTGAGTGCTTGCGGAAGCGGAAGCGGAAGCCATGAGAGCGTTTTTTTTTTGCGTAAAGTAAGCGTTTTTTTACGTTTTTGAGTTTTGAGAGCTAGAATATTGTGGTGAACTAACCCATACACCCAATATCTATTTATACTAAGTTTCAAGCATTAAAAACAAAAAAAACCAAAAAAACGGCTATATAGCCGTTTTTTTTTCTTCCAACGGCTATAACCGGTTCCGAACCGGTTCCAAATTGTCTGAAAAAAACCGGTTCCATTTTGTCCGATTTTTATCCGGTCCGTCAAAAAACCAGAACCGAGTCTGGATCCGCCGGTTCTCACAAAATCCGGTCCGGTCCCAAAAAAACCGGTCCTAGACGGATCCGGTTTCGGATAATCCATTGGATCGGATTCAGTTCCGGTTCTTTTGAGCACCTCTACTCCACGTTAGCGCCACATCAGCGCAGGGGTTTTCACTGTCCATTTTCATTAAGGTGCGTAGTGGTTTCACGCTCCACATTTAATTTTTAAACATTAACTATTCATTTAACTAAAATACAAATAAATTTATTTAAAATATAAAGATAACAAAATACAAATTTATTTAATTAAAAAACAAACATACTAAATACAAATAAATCAATCGCCACTTGTACGATTAGTCCAAATATGCTCCGTCAAATCACCGCGTAGGCTTGGATGTGTATCCCTGTCGCGTAATGCGTTACGAATTGCGTGTTTCTCTTCCGAGCTTAGTTGTGTTGTCGCGTAATGCGTTACGAATTGCGTGTTTCACTAAAGTAATCACGTATTAGACGTTCATTAGCTGCTTCCCTATCCCGCATCACTTGAACTCGTCGTGTTACCCTCTGTGAACTCTCGGCTTCTTCGAGTAGGTCGTACGTGTAACAAATCGCATCAACAATGACTTCATCTTCTTCCGTTGAACCCGACGACGCAGAAGACCATTCCATTTAGAAAATATGAGAATGGGTAAGGTTATTGGATGAAAATATGAGAATGGGTGAGGTTATTGGTTGAAAATATGAAAATGGGTGAGGTTAGTGGTTGAAAATGAGATATATATATAGTAAAAATAAAATAATTAATTTTTTTTTAATTCAATGGCTAGCCTAACAGCTAGTTTGACCTGGCCCCACTTATTCAACCCATTTACGCCCGTGAAATGCCCCACGCCCCCCCTTTCACACCTCTTTCACGCCTAGGGGGCGGTGTTCCTGGGCGTGAAAGTCCTATGTGGCTCACACAACCCTCTCTCACACTCCCATTACTGATACGCTAAGAAACGCTAAGAAATGCGTGAAAGTTCGACGAGACGGTTTTAACGCCGCTGAAATAAGCTCAATCGGAGTTCGTTTGATATCGTTTCTTAAGATTTTTGTCATTTTTTAGGTTTTTAAGCGAAAAACCACTTCTTATTTGAACCTCCCCTTCCCTCCCTCCCGCCCCCTCCCCTCCCCTCCCCTCCCCTGTATATATAATAAGTTATAAAAGCTATCTTTTGATATATTTTCAGTTAATACTGTAGGAGACATATCCATAACCTATAACACCTGAAAAACTAATGTAATATTTTATGTTATTGTATCAGAAGTAAATAATGAAGTGAATAAATGGGAAAAAACTCATGTTTATATATTATGGTAATTTTACATAATAGTAACCAAGTTTTTTATGTTTTATTTTAGTCACTAATTTTTTTTTTCTCATTTTAGTCACTCAAGTTTCTCATATGTTCCATTTTATTTACTCAAACTTTTTTTTATCTCATTTTATTCACTCGAGTTTCACATGTTGTTCCAATATTTTGTAATTACCATGTTACGAGTTACTTTTTTTTAGATTTCATTTTATGGATATGATGAAAATGAAATTTAAAGAGAGTAACTTGATTGATTAAAATGAGACAAAAAAAAAAGTTTGAGTAACTACAATAAAACATGAGAAACTTGATTACTATTCTGTGAAGTTTTCCCATATATTTTATAAGTTGTTAAGTGAAATTTGTAAATTTTGATTGTTTTGACGAAATTAATAAGAAAATTTTGAAATACATGTAGTAAGGGTATCCGTTATACTACCAGTGAGTGTGATTTTCATGCCCTTTCACACAAGGGGGGGTGGGGGGGTTCACGCCCCATCTCAGCCAATCAAATGCCCACGCCCCTTCCTCTTTCCTTTCTCCCGTGAAAGTTCCTACACCCCCTCACTCACGCCCCTTTCACACAATTGGGGGGGGGGGGGGTTCACGCCCCTTTTTCACGCCTACATCGGATACCCTAATGATAGAAATTAAACTCATGATTATTTATTCATGGTGTATAGTAAAAGTGTTTATTCCTAAGTGGTTGATAATTGTAGTCTCATAGTGGACATTGATGTGAGATTTAAGAATAAGTTTACAGAGTGTGTGAGTTACCCGTTCTAAAAAATATAAAACATAAAAAATATTTTTTTTTGTTCATTTTCAAAGTTAAATCTCTATGCTTTAATAAAGGAAAATTCTGATTTAGTTAAAAAGAAAAGAAAATGGAATATAGAGAAGGTGCATACGGTTCTTCATGAGGGCCTATGAGATCATCAAATGTTCTAAAAGTGATGCTCAAGGAGTGTTTCTAACATCATCTAAAGGTAAATTGAGATCTAGGAAGCATCAAACATCTCAAGTTATCTTCACTTTCACGAGAAACCGGTAGAAATTAGGGTTCCCAACTATACTGAAAATGATACTAGACTCGATTTTATATTATGGATAGCTTAAAAAGGGTTCAAGTGAGGAGACCTTGTTGAATATGTTTAGTTTCAAAATCAAACAAGAATTTGATATGCATCTTGGTAGAATTAATTGAAACGAGTCAATACCAACCCGATATCGAATTTTGAGCAAATGATGTGTAAGATACCAATTTATCGGCTAAACATGCTTAATAACACTATTAGAGGTGTAAGTAATATCGAATCAAGATTTATAATTAAAACTTTAAAGAATTAAGAAGTTGATTAAAATTATCAGTTTGACCGAACCAATTTGGCTAATTATGGTTTTAATTATTCTTAAATGTTTTAAAATGTGACGGGAACATAAATGATGAATTTAATGAAAAAGTCAATTTTTGGTGAAAATTTGAAAGAAGACATCAAACGAGTTGAAAACCATGTTTTGACCAATCAGTAGTCAAAATTTGGACTAGTCAAACTTTGGACCAATTAGAAGTCAAAATTGTAGTGATTTGGGCTTGAGTTTTCTAAGCTCAGTCCACAAAGCCTTTCGAAAAAAATCACATATCAAATTGATTTGTAATAAAAACCCTTAAAAAATTTAGTAAAAAGCATTTAGAATTTGAAATCTTAACATAGCTTGTTTTATGCATTTTTTTTATTTTATGATTTATGTATGTTTTATAAATGTCTATAAAGCTCAAACCATAAACCAAACTGTTAATAATGGTTCAGTTTAAATTTTCAATGATTCGTTTTCGGTTTTCGATGATGAAAAACGTTACTATTTTTTCTCACGATTTAATTAGAAAACATTAAAGCCGAACAGTAAACACTCTTACCGGATACCCTTAAATGTTACTTACACTTGTGTATTGTCCATGAGTTTCTAGATATATTAGAAAATGTAACAAATTAATATCACCTTTCAAATTTGGTATTAGGGCCTTTTTATGTAAGCCTAGGGTATATTTATTTAAAAAATCCCTAGAGCAGTCTCATCATCTAACCTTATATTATGTATTGGAACTTGTTGAATTGGATTCTCTTTAATGTACTTCCATAAAAGTTAGTGGATAGGGTCGAGTCTCTAACTTACTTTTAATAAAATAATTAAAAAAGCCATTCTTTTTATATAACCGGGGCCCATACCATCTGTTTGATATAATTACAATTAATAAAAAAGTGTTTTCTTATGGCATAAAGTATGATGGCATGGAATATAATTTTGATATATATGGCCGATAATTTCTGGCTCCAACACACTATTAAATATTATATTAATACTTTATTAAAATATTTTATTTAAATTATTTGGTAGGTAGCTATTAAATGGGGCCACCGGATTTGAGGATGTATTAATGCTAATTAAATGTTAATCTTGTGCCCGTAGAAAATTTGATGCTTTGATTGATGATCGATACAACCAATTGCAATTATTTATTAAATTAAATACGCTCATAGATAAAGACTTTTGTTTTATATTAAGCCAGCATACGTCGGCTGTGGAGTACCGGGCTATCCTCAAGTATCGGCTAATGATCCCCTTGTTTCCGACTGATGAGCCCTGACCAGTTTGTCGCAAGGCTTGTTTGGATTCTTTTGACGAGCATACGGTCCATTGCAAAGAGTTACCCGGGTTTAAATACAACCATGATTTGGTTAGGGATGTTCTTTGTGATGTTCTCAAACGGACATGAATTTCTGTTAAAAAAGAGGCTCACGTGAACTTTCTGACAGATCCGCTTGAAGGGAGGTCTACTCTACGGCCGGCTGATATTCTTGTGTTTGGTTGGACAGGGGGAAACACGCTTGTGTGGACCTTACAGGAGTGTCCCCTCTTGTGGGGCTCAGGGACAATGGGGTTGTGGCGGGTCATGCTGCTTTAAAGGCGGAATTAGACAAAGTGGCTAAACATGAGAAAGCTTGTTTAGAGAACCAACACGTGTTTATCCCTTTTGCTTTTGATACTTTTGGGTTCCTAGCACCGGAGGCAGTGGAATTCATAAACATGGTTCAACGAGTCGTGCATAGTAATATTTCGGCCCCTAAGACCCAAAACTTTGTTTTTAGTAGGATCGGTTTTGCTATTCAAAAGGGGGTTGCAGCGTAACTTGTTGCCCGCTTACCTGCCACTTTATTGTAATCGTCCTTTTTTTTAACAGAAATGATTATAATGACTTAAAATTATTAATAAGTGATATATTGAAATTAAAAATAATTAACATTCAAAAACTAATTTTATGTCTTCGGAGGAAAATATATATAGTTAAATTTTCAGTGAAGGAATTTAGTCGATGAATTTATTAATCCAATTCATAAAGCATATAAAAGAAGAAAAAATTATAAAATGAAACATATTTTTGTTTTAGTTATATATTATGAATACGTATAACTTTATTTTTTTCTAAATTTTTTTAAAGAATTAATATATATTATTAAAAGTGTGTATTATTTATTATTAAAAGTTATTAAAGAAATAAGTGTAAAAGATTACATGATTTTTCTTTCTAATTAAAGAGTAAAAAAGTTAAAAGAAATGAGTATAATGGTAAAAGATTTAATGATTTCCCTTTCTAATTAATTAGTTTCTATATTTTCTCTTCACTCTATGCCTTACAACAAATTTACAGGTGTAAATCAACTCAGAGAATTACAGTGAATCTACACACATATATATTAATTTATTAGGTTAAAATCTCGTGTATTATACGGATTAAATAAATGTAATGTCATATATTTATTAATAAAAAATTTTAATTTCTTTAAAAACCCGTGTATTACACGGGTTGGATGATTTGACGGGACGATTATAAATTCTGTTAAGTTAAAATTTTAAAGCATTTTTTTCAACTCGGTATTAATATTTTTTTTATGTAATTGATAAATGTTAATTTATATTAAATTCATTCAGTTAATGATATAATAACTATCTATAACTAAATAATAAGTATCCATAATTAGATTTATATTAGATATTTAAAGTATATATTATTTTAATATGAGAGAGAGGCGGGAAAAATATATTAAGGATGCACCACAAAGTGACATGTGTCCCAAAATACCTTTATTTATTAGTATAGATCAACACATACTACTGAGGTTGGTGGTTCAGTGATAGAGGCAAACCATCTTAAAACACCTAGGTTTGAATATTTTTGGTTTAAGACCTAATGAGTAAAGAAATTCATCGTTATAAATAAAATAAGTGTAATTATAAAGATTAACTAAATTATTTCTCTTTCTAATTAATTAATTTCTATACTTTCGCTTCAGTGTCTACCTTATAACAAATTTACACATGTGTAAATTAAAGAATTATAATGAATCCGGCTACACACATGTTTATATTTATAATATATGAATATATAAATTTATCAACACATGTCTACATATAAATTTACCTATGACCTAGTGGTGTAGTGATATGGTATCTGCCCTTCATAAATATGACGTGAGTTCAAATCTTTATAATTATAAAGTTAGGTGGAATTTATGTGTTAAAATTTTCTGTTAAAAAGAAAACTACCTATATATCAATTATATATATATATATATTTATTTATTTTCTTATTGCATTAATTATGATTGGCTAGGTATGCCAAGTGGTTAGAAGAATAGAGTGGTGGGGGAGTTAAGGTAAATTTGATGTGAACATGAATTTAAAGAAGATCTTGTAGGCTATTATAGATCACTGGATTGGTTTAACTTCACTGTCTTACTGATTTTTTTATTTTCCTGACTTCTGGTGTTCTTGTTGTGTGTGTTCTAATCGAGTAATGCCTTGCCTGTCATCTCCTCATTGGCTATTGTCCTAAATTTGTGGGGGCTCCCCGCCCTCTTCTCTTCTCTTCTCCCAACCTACAAGCTACATAGCCTTTTACAAATTTAAAAATAAAATAATATAAATTAAAATAAAAATGGTCGTGTTCTGATCACTTTGCAGACCTAATGACAAGTGATCGACCACCATGCTTGTCATTGAGTCAACTAAACTAATTTAGTTTTAAAATATCCAAATGGGTGATTAACTTAAAAGTTATTTCATTAGTAAAAAAGTTACATGATGTATAATTTTTTTTAAGTTATTTCATAACCTAAAAAATAAACTGATAATGTTGGATTGATTTTATTATTTCATTAAAAGTTTTATTAAAAAAATCCGGTTAGATAAAACTTAGTTAAGGTAAAAAAGAGTACAACGTGTATAAAATGTCATATCTAAATTTAATTTACGTCTTTCAATATATACAGAGTCCGATCTTTTGTGACAAATGCTTCACTTGACAATTTTGCTTCTTTCTGTACACCATACGTTGTAAAAACTTTGACAAGATATCATTTGTTCTTTCACCTTTGATATACCTTTCTAGGATCTTAATTATGCAAGTCGCATTGTCTTCACAAATAATTGTCGTGTCTTTCTTGATTTGTTATAAACAACATGTTTCTTTTATGTGTTGGGTCATTGATCTTAGCCACACATTATTAATTGGCATCATATAAGGCTATAAATTCAACATTAATTGATAATGTTGTTGTCGTGAGTTGCTTTGTCGACCTCCAAGGATACATTGTATCGTCGTATGTAAACACGTAACTTGACTGAGATTGTGCTTTATGTAGATCTGATGGTTATCCAGCATCATCATACCCAATGAGCTAGGATTGGTCATTTTTTTGTTAGAAGATACCTAAGTCTCATGTCTCGTAAATATACCGAAATATGTCTTTTATTTTGTTCTAGTGTTTATATGTTGGGTTCGAACTATATTTCGCTAGCACGTGTATTGAGAACGCAATATCAGGTGTCATGGTACTTATGAGATACATCAATGCACTGATCATGCTTAAGTACGATACATATGGATCATATACTTCTTCGCCCTCTTCTTGGGGTGGTAAAGATCCTTGTGTACCTCTAGCGATTAGACAACCATGGCGTACTTAACAAATAAGCTTTGTCCATAGTGAAATGTGCTAACATTTTCTAAATGTAGTATGATTGATGGATAAATATATCATTACATAGATACTCGAATGGTAAGCCAAGACATATTTCGTCGTGCCAAAACCTTTCATCTCTTATTATCTCTTTAGTAGCTCGGTAATCTTTTTATACATCTATTTAGGAGATTTGGTGGTGTTCATGCCATCAATATAAATTGCTATATAGTGAAATTTTAAAGTGATCTTTTGATAAAGATACATGAACTGATTATACTGGACTTATACTACTCTTTTCAATATATTCATTGAGTCGATTGTATTATATACTATGAGATTGCTTGGCAGAGTTTTATAGAACACATATCTCGGGTGTACTAATTTTCCTTTTTCAAACATTTGTAATTCATTAGAGAGATTCATGTAGATCTCATTTCAAGTGTCTAGTAGAAGAATTGATTTCGTATTGGAACTACATAGTTTGTTGAGTGAGTTTTTTTTTGAGAGAAAAAAAGTATGCTAAAAGCTAACACTTCTTTTACAAAGAAAATAGAGTTGAAATATTATTATTTAAATTGGCATCACATGCAACTACTTGATACTTTAGCCCATATATTATAAAAATGAATTACAACATTAATTCTCAAAAAACTCGAATAATATCATATCCACTCTTTAGTTAGCATTTAATCAAATTGAGCATACATGTGAGGAATGGTGTCTTCGAGCTACATATATACATAGTGACACGATCCTCAACTATATAATATATTAACGTGTTGACTATAAGTTTTTAATTTCATTATTTTTATTAAAATCATAACCGTTTATTAGAAGTCTTCATAATTATTGTTTGTAAAGTAGTTGTCCAAACCAAAATGACCAATTTGCTGCTAGCACCACAGCACATTGTTGACATAAACACCATCTTATTTGATCATTGTTAATTAGGGTAACTTTAAATTAAACTATGCAATAAAATTAACTACAACTTCTCATTAAAGATGCATAATATTGTTCCAACTGGATTAATCTTATGTTTTCTTTTTCTGTTTAAGTGATAATAAATATCTTTTGTTATAAAAATCAAAAAATTCAATCACAATTTTATTAACTTTTTAACTATAAAAGTTCCAACTTTAAATTGTTTTGCAATACATTAACTTATATTTAAACAACAAATTAGTTTATATTATTTTTTTAACAAAAAATATATTTTTTTTGAATTAAGTTATACATACAGACACAACCATTGAAACAAGAAACAAATAGAAATGGTAGGGTATCAACTGGGGAAGCTTTGATTTGAAGAAAATTTGGACCAGGAGGTTCCCCTAGTCTTTATGGTCAAATTAGGGTTTTGACCATCAGCTTAAATGTGTGTTTGTCTGTAACGACATGGACACCACACGTGACACCTCCCCATCCTCTCGTGCTTCTCTGTGTTTGTGTTCAAAACAGAGAGAGAGAGAGAGAGAGAGAGAGAGAGAGAGAGGTAAATGGGAAAGGGAACAACCATATACGGGCAGTGTTAAATATTTGACCTTTTGGTGTTAGAAAGGAAAGAAGGTGATTGATGGTGTTGTTTAGACATGGTTGGTTTCTTGAAGTTAACAAATAATTAAATAATAAGCGTTTAATTAATTTTTTCATTACGTATTCCCAAGTGTGAGATTTAGTAATTTATAGTTAGATCATCTTTAACTCACGGACAATAATGGATGTGCTACGTTGGTCTGTCCTTCTTGCTCGGGTGAAAAACCGACGGATCTCTCTCTCTCTCTCTCCTCCAACTCTCCTTACGGTGTAACACCCCGTCCGTGATAAGGCTGACGTCACTCATACAATAAGAGATACTATTTTGCTTGGGATGTTGCATACGGCCTCACGGGTATGCCACGTCAAACGTGCTGAAAATGGTGTGAGGATCTTAAATATCGGATAACGCTATGTCGCTATCATATGGACCTTCTATAAGATCATTTAATTAACATTAATATGATACAATGATTATATTATAGTCCAAAGATCATATCTTTTATGTACCTTGTACTAGAAAACAATACACGAGAATTGGCGCGTATGTATTAAGGGAAAAAAAACAGTCGACTTAGTGAAAATATTATTTATTTTGTTGTCTTATTAATAGTGTAATGCTGTTGGCCCCGCGCTAACTAATTATAAGGATGAAAAAAAATGAATGAAAAACATATAACATCCATTAGTAATTACTAGCGGATCATCGATGGAACCCATTAAAAATCTTAAAAAGTAATAAAAAATAAAAAAAATATTATTCGTTAGTAATCTATCGGAGGAAGTTGGGACGACCACTTACCTCTGATGGAATTCTCCTACAATAAGAGTTATCACACGAGTATACAAGCTGCCCCATTTGAAGCCTTGTATAGCATAAAATGCAGAACTCCTGTGTGTTGGTCAGAAATAGGAGAGAACCAATTATGTGGACTTGAGATAGTCCAGAAAAGTTACGCCGATAAGAGGCAAAAGCCGTTAGAATTTAGCATTGGAGACAATGTCTTACTTAAGGTATCCCCTTGGAAAGGCGTGGTTCGATTCAGAAAGAAAGGGAAGTTAAGCCCTAGGTTCGTTGGACCTTTTAAGATCATAAAACGAATCAGACCGGTGGATATCAATTAGAATTTCCGAAAGAAATGAATGGAGTACACGATGTATTCCATGTCTCCAACCTGCGTAAGTGCTTGGTAGATGAAACTTTAGCAATGCCGCTCTAGAATGCAGTGGTAAACGAAAGGCTTAAGTTCGTTGAACAACTGTTGCAAATTGAGGACCGACAGGAAAATAAATTGAAACTAAAAAGACTTGTGTTAGTCAAAGTAAAATGGAATTCTAGACGTGGACCTGAGTACATGTGGGAACTGGAATCGAAAATGAAAAAAGAAATACCCTCACTTATTTAAGTAATAATCTCGAGGACAAGATTTCAAAAATTTGGGGATGATGTGACACCTACCAAATTACGGTCTCAATATTGTCAGGAATAAATAAATGTAAAGACGGGAAATGACGGAAACCCGAAAGTTAGAAAATAAAATAAGAATTCTGAAAAATCGTAGGGTAGAGGACCGCTACCCACTGGCTAACGGTCCGCTACGGGAGACAAGTATCAAGCCACTGAAGGTTTGGCGGACCAACATCACTTATTGTGACGGTCCGCTACGTAAAGGACTTGGCTGGAGAACCGCAAGCAGCTTGGCTAACAGTCCGCTATGGGAGACAAGTATTAGGCCACTAAAGGCTTGGCGGACCGAAATCACTTATTGTGACGGTCCGCTACAGAAAGGACTTGGCTAGCGAACCAGCAGCAGCTTGGCTAGCGGTCCGCTACGCACCTCCCTAGGAACCCTATACACAAGACACGTGTCCTAGACGCGTGTAGGGCATGCGTCAACCCTGATGACGAGTGATCGGTGGCGGACCACCACGGCAGACCCACACGGTCCGCTACAGACGTGTGGCACACCTTGTTTGCATGGCCACCACGTGTCATGCATGCAGACAAAATGGGGCGGTAGCGGACCGCCAGGATCCTAGTTAACGGTCCGCTACGGGTCGGACTTCAGCCTATAAATAGGAGCTCAATGGCACTTCATTTCTGTAACGAACCAAAATCCGGGTTTCGTTTTCAAATAAATAAAATATTTCAATAAATATTATGGTGAAAATAATATTTTAGAAATAAGTTGAAACAAGTGAGTTTCACGTTAGTAATGGGGTTTTACTAGTTTTAACTAGTTTTGGAATGAAATGATGAAATGAAAGTGGAAGGGCCAAAATTGTAATATGGTAAAATCTGTCATATTTGACATTTAGAAGTCAAAATTGAGTCATTTTGATGGTGTGGGTCGTTCATCTCAAGAGAGAAAAAGGATAAAATCGATTTTGGAAGCTAAATCGTGCATTTGAGCTTGGATTTGTGAAGGTTTTGGCTCACACAACACCTTCCTAACACCAGGTAAGTGATTATCTTCCTTTGATTTCACTTTTGATTTTGTAAGAGGTTGGGTTTTGTAGAAATCCAAAAATGTTGAATGCATGTGGTAAATTGGTGTTAGATTGTGGATAATCTAGCTTAACTAAAGTTAAAGAGTGGTGATTATCATCCTAAAACCTTTTGATTTTGATTATGAGATGTTAGGGTTCATATGGTGAAATTAGGGGTGTTTGGATCATGATGCAAGATTGTTAAATTAATGATGATTAAGTGTTTAGGCGGTATTAGACACTTGAACAAACACCAAATTAACCTAATGATAGAAATTTAATAAAAAATTAGTGTTAAGGAATTGGTAATGAAACTCAAGTAGGTGAGTTTGGGTGGAAAAGGGGTGTTTGGATATGAGGATAACCCAAACGGTTCAATTTGGGTTGTGAACCCAATTATAATGTGATTTTGATGTATGTTAGATTACTAAAATAGGTGTATATGTTTAGGTAATCAAATTGCAAAACTTGAAGGTGGTGCGGGATCTTCTAACCGGTAAGGTAAGTGCTTTTGCACTTACTCAGTATTGATGTTAAATGGTGTTTATGCAAGGTGTATGCGCAAGGTGTTAATTTTGCATAATGTGTTTTTGAGGTATGAATGTGTATTGAAGTGTACAAATAATTGATTGAATGTAGTTATAGTATTTATACTATAATGGATATGTGGATATGGAGTTATGGTATAAGTACCATAATGGATATGTGGATATGAAGTTATGATCTAAGAATCATAAAGGAAATGTGGTGATGATGTTATGGCCTATGTGCCATAATGGAAAAGGAAATGTGTTTAATGTGAATGATATATGAAAAAGAATGGAAATTGTAAGGTGAAATGCAAGTTAGAAATGACCTAATGACCAATTGGGTGCAAACGGGTCAAATGGGTGAATGAGTGAAAACAAGTTATAATTATTTGTTTAATATGTTTATTGTCATTACTAACGGTGTTATGTTAATGTGGTTATGTAGGGAAGCTCCGAAGTAGGTCAAAGTCAAGTCCAAGGCGTGGAGGGTTCCCGTATGCAAATTTTTCTCGTATGCAAATTTTGGTATTTTAGGGATTTTAAGGAAAATCCTTGTAAAGTGGTGTAAAATGACACTTGAATTGTGTTTTGGAGTGTATAAATGTGTCATGAAAGTTCTTAGTCGATAACCCAAGTGTTTGGGAAATTTTGTGACTAGTTGAAATGGTAAAAGTTGGAAAAATGGTTAAGTGTTAAAAACTGCACAGGTCAATAAACTTTTTGTTTGCTGAGTTGCCCCGCGATACGCGAGGAAACCAGGGTAGGTTCTCTCGTGGTACGCGAGGGACTGGGTTTCCGGAAGAGTGTTGCTTCCTCGCGGTACGCGAAAGTATGGGCATTGGAGTTTCACCGACTCTTGTTTCGTTCTTTATCTTTTGTATCAAATTATAAATGTCCTTTTTAATACACCTACTTTCAGGGTTTTGCTCCCTTATGGTTTCCAGAATGTTACGTGGCAGCATGTTTTGCGAATACAGCTTCGCCAAAAGAAGTTGTTCCGACTGAGACAGTTTCCTGGCAAACGCGTGCGCCTCAAGATGTAGACTAGGATCGTGGTTATGACTGCCATCTATCACTGTTAACTTTCAATAACCATTATTTTCATAGTAGACTCTTTCCAATTTAAAGGGATAACCTATATTCTTGCTACCGGCACGTCTAATCGTGGCCATAGACGTACGTTCGCCGTGTCGGTCACACACAAGCCACACCTTGATAACCGGTGCCGACGATTCGTCGCCTTTTCTCCTAGATCCTCGGGTGACAATGACGTAACCATTATCACGTCCTCTAGGGACAACCCAATCCACCAAGTGTTCACGAGACTGAAAATTCTATAACAACTGTACGGTAACAGTTAATAAACAACAAACTAATTGTAGGTATATATACATAGTAACGTTAAACCTGTTCAGTTTTATACGACACGGTTGAATGGGTTTGTTCCTCATCTTCGGACTTGTTAGCCGGTTTGTTCCCCGCGTATGTGTAACGAACCAAAATCCGGGTTTCGTTATAAATAGTTAAATATTCTAATAAATATTATGGTGAAAATAATATTTTAGAAATAAGTTGAAACAAGTGGCTTTCAAGTTAGTAATGGGGTTATATTAGTTTTTAACTAATTATGGAATGAAATGGGTGAAATGAAAGTTGAGGGGCTAAAAGTGTAAAATGGAAAAATCTGCCATATTTGACTAGTGAAAGTCAAAATTGAGACTTCATTTGTGTTTTGGCCGTTCTTGTGCAAGAGAGAAAAAGGAGAAAAGAGGAGTTGGAGCTAAATCGTGCAATTTAGCTTGACTTCGTGAAGGTTTTGGCTCACACAACACCTTCCTAACATCAAGTAAGTGTAGTCTTCCATTGATTTCACTTTTGAATGTGTTAGTTGGTGGGTTTTGTAGAAATCCGGAAATTTTGAATGCATGTTGATAATTAGTGTTAGATTGTTGATAATCTAGCTAAACTAAAGGTAAAAAATGGTGATTAACATCCTAGAACCCTTTGATTTTGATTATGAGGAGTTAGGGTTCATATGGAGAAATTTGGGGGTGTTTGGATTATGATGATAGAATGTTGAATTAATGATGATTAAGTGTTTGTATGATGTTAGACAATTGAACAAACACCAAATTAACCTAATAACAATTATTGAATGAAAAGTTAGTGTTAATGTAAGGATAATGAAACTCAAGTAGGTGAGTTTGGGGTGAAAGAGGGTGTTTGGATATGAGTATAACTTAAATGGGTCAGTTTGGGTTGGAAATGGAAATTGGGTTGTGAACCCAATTAAAATGTGATTTTGATGTATGTTAGATTACTAAACTAGATGAATGTGTTTAGGTAATCAAATTGCAAAACGTGAAGTGGATTCGGGACCTTCAAATCCACAAGGTAAGTGCTTTTGCACTTACTTAGTAATTGATGATAAATGGTGTTATATGCAATGTTGTATGCATAATGTGTTATGTAGTATGAATGTGTACAAATAATTGAAAGAATGTAGTTATAGTATTAATACTATAATGGATATGTGGATATAGAGTTATGGTCTAAGTACCATAATGGATATGTGGATATGAAGTTATGATCTAAGAATCATAATGGAAATGTGGTGATAAAGTTATGGCCTCTGTGTCCTAATGAAAATGGAAATGTGATAAGCATGAATATGAAACGAAAAGGGTGAAACTGGTATGTGAATATGCAAGTGATAGGTTGCCTAATGACAAATTGGGTGGAAACGGGTCAAATGGGTGAATGGGTGAAACAAGTAGAATTTTACTTGTTTGTTATGTTTTATCTTCATTACTAATGGTGATATGTTATGTGGTTATGTAGGAAAAGCTCCGATGTAGTCCAAGTCAAGTCCAAGGCGTTGACGGATTCTCGTATGTGTAAATGGTTGATTTTGGGATGCGTATTGAAATCCTCGAAAGGGGTGTGATTTTGGGACAAGAATTGATGTTTTGGTGATATTGTGGTGTATGTATACTTTTGGTCAAAATCCCAGGTGTTTGGGAATTTTTGGTGTCATGTTGAAATGAAAAAGTTGGAAAAATGGCTAAGTGTTGAAATCTGCAGGTCCAGGAAACTCACTGGAAATTTGGCGCCTCGCGGTACGCGAAGAACCGGGGAAGATTCTCTCGCGGTACGCGAGGGACCTGTTTTCCGGCTTGGTTTTCTGAGGCTCCCCCGCGGTACGTGAGGGGATGGGGCCTGGTCTCTTGCGGTACGCGAGGAAGTAAAAAAAAACCTTGGGATAAATGCTTTCGCGCGTTTTAAATGTTTATTATAACATGTGTTTTAAAAGTAGGGTGTTACAACTTGGTATCAGAGCAATGGTTTGATAGATTTGGTGCGGGTGGTACCAAACTTAAACCGGATGCTCTTGATATGGAGGGAAAATGATACGTGAATCCATGAAGGACTTGACTAAGACTCGGAGCTTACGGAAATAAAAGGTTAGTAATGATTTGATAAAGTGGATATATATATATATATATATATATATATATATATATATATATATATATATATATATATATATATGGTGTATATGTATATGTATGAATGAATGCCAAGGTGTTATGTGTATCGAAACTTGTTTTTGTGATCTGTTATATGAATATGGTAATTACAATTGGGCATAACGTATTATTAAACATGTTTGGCCAATATGATTAATAAGACGAGATATGCAAGGGTCTTTATGATAACCATATGACAATGACATTTGCGAGGATTAGGTGAAGGTGACTATATATGTATGTATATAGGTAGATATATATATATATATATATACTTAATACATATAAGAGTGTAGGTGTGATGGATACCTAAGGTATTGAAAGTGTAAGGATGTTAAGGTGTTTTGTTCTAATTCTCAGTTAAGAGATGTCAGAAGAAGCGAACAATGAACCGTTGGATCCAAGAATCCAAGAGTTGATTAAGGAAGAAGTGGCCAAGGCATTCGAGCAAGCCACATCTCTGTTGATGGAAGAAATGAGAGGGGCTATTAAGCTTGCTCTCGAGGAGGTATCGAAAGAGAAAGAGAAGGAACCTCAAGGTTGTACTCTTAAGGAGTTCATGGTAATCAAGCCAAAGGAGTATAACGGGCAAGTGGACCCGATCCTTAGCTACAGGTGGGTGGTGGATATGGAATCCAACTTTGAAATGACTAAATGTAAGTCCGAAGACAGGGTGATGTTCAGTGTGCCACTGTTGACTGGGAGGGTAAAGGAATGGTTGTTGAATCTCCGAAAGGAGAGGGGTGATTTGGGTGTGACCTCCATGACTTGGAGGGAGTTTAAGATGACTTTTATGAATTATCATTTCCCTCAGGCCGCAGTGGACATGATGACTGAGGAGTTCCTCCTCATGAGGCAAAAGAATGAGTCGATAGATGAATTGACTGGGGCTTTCTTTGATCGCGCCAAGTTTTGTCCGGACGTGGTGTCGACTGAGAAGGCAAAGATTGACAGGTTCTATGCTATGCTGACAGTGGAGTTCAGAGATAGCATATCTCCATCCTCCTTTACCACACTTGTGGATTTGATAAATAGGTGTCGGGAAAGAGAGGTGGAGTTGAGGAGGCAAGAGGCTAGAGGTGAGAAGAGAAAACGGGAAATTATGGAACAAGTGGTAAAAAAGATAAAGGGCGGGAGCCCTAGTAAGAAGCCTTTTAACAAGTTCTCTCCTCGAGGGTGCAAGGTTTGGGGAAAGAACATTTCGGGGAATCTAGGAAGGGGACTTCGAATTGTTATAAATGTGGGAAGCCGAGGCATATGGCTAATCAATGTCCAAGCCAAATCCGTATATGCTATAATTGTTACAAGCCGGGGCACAATAGGGCAGATTGCCCCGATCTGAAGCATGGTGGAAGTGAAAGGAAGGTTGAAATACCAAAGCCAAAGGGTAGAGCTTTCCACATCTCAGCGGAAGAGGCAAGGAATAACTCGGAGGTGGTGTCAGGTACATTCAAGATTAACTCTATACCTGCACTAGTTCTATTTGATTCGGGGGCTAGTCGTTCATTTGTGTCCTTAAAATTTGTTAAGCATTCTCCGTTTCTAAGTAGCAAGTTAGATGAACCCTTAGAAATCGAGGCGGCAAATGATAAGAGTTTCCTAGTGTTTGATATTTATAAAAATTGCAAGTTAAGGGCGGGGGGTGAAACGTTCCCTACAGACTTAATTCCTATGACCATGGGGGATTTTGATGTAATAGTAGGGATGGATTGGTTATTAAAGAACAAAGCGAATATTCTATGTGCACCTAAAGTGATACAACTCGTTTCCCCGACGGGTGAGTCCTTTTACATAGAAGGTGAAAAGAAAGGTAAGGTAAGATTGTGTTCTTATGTGAAGGCAACAAAGTACATGGCGCGTGGGTGCAAGGCGTACATGGCTTGTGTTGCGGATATGATAGAGAAAGTGAAAGATATTCGCAATGTTCCGGTTGTGAATCAGTTTAAGGATGTGTTTCCAGATGAATTACCGGGGGTTCCTCCGGAGGGAAGTAGAGTTTGGGATTGATTTGTTACCGGGTGCTAAGCCGGTAGCCAAAGCACCTTATCGGTTGGCACCGCCGGAGATGAAAGAGCTAATGGAGCAATTACAAGAACTACTTGATAAAGGTTTCATTCGCCCGAGCGTCTCGCCTTGGGGTGCGCCCGTTCTCTTCGTTAAAAAAAAGGACGGAAGCATGAGAATGTGTATGGATTATCGGGAGTTGAACAAGTTGACGGTGAAGAATAGGTACCCATTACCTCGGATTGACGACCTCTTCGGTCAATTGCAAGGGGAGTCATGGTTCTCTAAGATTTATTTAAAATCCGGGTACCATCAATTGAAAGTGAAAGAAGATGATGTTCATAAGACGGCTTTTCGCACTCGATACGGTCACTACGAGTTTACGGTTATGCCATTCGGTTTAACCAACGCACCTGCGGTTTTCATGGATCTTATGAACCGAGTGTGTAGACTGTTCCTCGACCGTTCAGTCATTGTGTTTATTGACGATCTTCTCATTTACTCAAGGAGCGAGGGTGATCATGCTTGTCATCTACGTGAGATTCTTGAAGTTCTTCAAAGGGAAAAGCTTTATGCAAAATTTTCTAAGTGTGCATTTTGGTTGCGTTAAATCCAATTCTTAGGTCATGTGATTAATGAGAAATGGATTACTGTCGACCCATCCAAGATAGTGGCGGTTAAAGATTGGTCATCACCGAAAACGTCTTCGGAGATTAGAAGTTTCTTGGGGTTGGCGGGTTATTATCGGCAGTTTATTGAAAACTTCTCTCGGATTGCTCTGCCGATGAAAAAGTTGATGCATAAAGAGACTAAGTTTGTATGGGGTTCCGAGCAAGAATCAGCCTTTCAACTCTTGAAAGAAAAGTTGACTAAGGCGCCTGTTTTATCCTTGTCGGACGGGACTGAAGATTTTGTGGTGTATTCGGATGCCTCACATTTGGGGTTGGGGTGTGTTTTGATGCAAAGGGGAAAGTGATTGCTTACGCATCTAGGCAATTGAAGACTCACGAGGTGAATTACCCTACTCATGATTTAGAGCTTGCGGCCGTGATTTTCGCACTCAAAATTTGGAGGCATTATTTATATGGGGCTAAGTGTACGATCTACACGGATCACAAAAGTCTCAAGTATTTCTTTGACCAAAAGGACCTCAACATGAGGCAAAAGCGGTGGCTTGAATTGGTTAAGGACTTTGATTGTGAGATACTTTATCATCCGGGTAAAGCGAATGTGGTGGCGGACGCCCTTAGTCGAAAGACGAGTCATGCACCTTTTAAGGTGAAGTCATTCAAGATGACAATTTCATCATCTCTTATTGATGAAATTCGGGAGGCTCAAGTGTTAGCACTTGGTGGGGATTTGAAGAAGGAACAAATGGTTGCTTATGTTGACAAGCTTGGGGAAAATAGCACGGGTTTAAAGACATGCTTTGATAGAATTTGGATTCCTAGGTTGTCAAGTGTCTTGACAACTATTTTAGATGAGGCGCATAAATCCAAGTATTCTATCCATCCGGGGGCCAGAAAGATTTTTTATGACTTGTGGTGTCATTTTTGGTGGCCGGGTATGAGGCGTGATATTGTTAAGTATTTGCAAAGATGTCTCACATGCTTAAGGGTAAAAGCAGAGCACCGAAATGCATATGGAAAGCTTCAACCGCTTGAAATACCGCTTTGGAAATGAGAGAACTTAACCATGGATTTGATCACTAAACTGCCAAAGACTCGAAAGGGGTATGATGCGATATGGGTAGTAGTGGATCGGTTGACAAAGAGTGCACATTTCTTTCCTATAAAGGAAACGTATTCATCGGATAGATTGGCGGAAATCTATGTGAAAGAAATTGTGTCACGTCATTGTGTGCCGGTGTCGATTGTATCGGATCGTGATACGAGGTTTACTTCTCGTTTTTGGAAAAAATTCCATGAGGATGTGGGGACTAGATTGAATCTTAGCAGCGCTTATCATCCACAAACGGATGGTCAAAGCGAGCGAACGATTCAAACGCTCGAGGATATGTTACGAGCGTGTGCTTTGGATTTTGGGGGTAATTGGGACGACCATTTACCATTGGCGCAATTTTCTTACAATAATAGCTACCATTCTAGCATTGGTATGCCTCCTTTCGAGGCATTGTATGGGAGGAAATGTCGAACACCCGTGTGTTGGGGTGAGATTGGTCAATGGGAACTTGGTAGTAAAGAGGTGGTCAAGAAAACTAATAGTAGTATTGACCAAATAAGGGCACGTTTGAAAGTGGCTCAAGATCGCCAAAAGTCTTATGCGGATAATAGAAAGCAGGCGATTGAGTTTCAAGTGGGGGACTTTGTGATTTTGAAAGTCTCTCCTTGGAAAGGGGTGATACGATTTAGGAAACGGGGGAAGTTAAGTCCACGTTTCATCGGACCGTTTAAGGTGATAGCAAGGGTGGGTGTGGTGGCTTATCGTTTGGAGCTACCGGAATGACTAATTAGACTTCATAACACGTTTCATGTGTCTCATTTGCGAAAATGTTTGGCTAATGAATCTACTTTTGTTCCATTGGATGATATTGAATTGGATGAAAAGTTGAATTATGTTGAGGAACCGGTGACAATCTTGAATAGAAAGGTGAAGCGTTTACGCAATAAAGAGATTTGCCAAGTTTTGGTGAGGTGGAAACATAAGAAAGGAGCGGAAATGACTTGGGAAACCGAGGAAGAAATGCTCAAATATTATCCGAACCTTTTTATGTGAAGTCGGGTTTCGGGGACGAAACCCAAATAAGGGGACGTGATTTGTAACGAACCAAAATCCGAGTTTCGTTATAAATAATTAAATATTCTAATAAATATTATGGTGAAAATAATATTTTAGAAATAAGTTGAAACAAGTGAGTTTCAAGTTAGTAATGGGGTTATATTAGTTTTTAACTAATTATGGAATGAAATGGGTGAAATGGAAGTTAAGGGGATAAAAGTGTAAAATGGAAAAATCTGCCATATTTGACTAGTGAAAGTCAAAATTAAGACTTCATTTGTGTTTTGGTCGTTCTTGTGCAAGAGTGAAAAAGGAGAAAAGAGGAGTTGGGGCTAAATCGTGCAATTTAGCTTGAATTCGTGAAGATTTTGGCTCACACAACACCTTCCTAACATCAAGTAAGTGTAGTCTTCCATTAATTTCACTTTTGAATGTGTTAGTTGGTGGGTTTTGTAGAAATCCGAAAATTTTGAATGCATGTTGATAATTAGTGTTAGATTGTTGATAATCTAGCTAAACTAAAGGTGAAGAATGGTAATTAACATCCTAGAACCCTTTGATTTTGATTACGAGGAGTTAGGGTTCATATGGAGAAATTTGGGGGTGTTTAGATTATGATGATAGAATGTTGAATTAATGATGATTAAGTGTTTGTATGATGTTAGCACTTGAAAAAACACCAAATTAACCTAATAATAATTATTGAATGAAAAATTAGTGTTAATGTAAGGATAATGAAACTCAAGTATGTGAGTTTGGGGTGAAAGAGGGTGTTTGGATATTAGTATAACTCAAACGGGTCAGTTTGAGTTGGAAATGGAAATTGGGTTGTAAACCCAATTAAAATGTGATTTTGATGTATGTTAGATTACTAAACTAAATGAATGTGTTTAGGTAATCAAATTGCAAAACGTGAAGTGGAATCGGGACCTTCAAATCCACAAGGTAAGTGCTTTTGCACTTACATAGTAATTGATGATAAATGGTGTTATATGCAATGTTGTATGCATAATGTGTTAAGTTGCATAATGTGTATAAAAGTGCATGAATAAGTGAAAGAATGTAGTTATAGTATTAATACTATAATGGATATGTGGATATAGAGTTATGGTCTAAGTACCATACATGATATGTGGATATGAAGTTATGATCTAAGAATCATAATGGAAATTTGGTGATAAAGTTATGTGCTATGTGTCCTAATGGAAATGGGAATGGAAATGTGATAAGCATGAGTATGAAACGAAAAGGGTGAAACTTATAGGTGAATATGCAAGTGATAGGTTGCCTAATGACAAATTGGGTGAAAACGGGTCAAATGGGTGAATGGGTGAAACAAGTAGAATTTTACTTGTTTGTTATGTTTTAACTTCATTACTAATGGTGATATGTTATGTGGTTATGTAGGAAAAGCTCCGATGTAGTCCAAGTCAAGTCCAAGGCGTTGGCGGATTCTCGTATGTGTAAATGGTTGATTTTGGGATGCGTATTGAAATCCTCGAAAGGGGTGTGATTTTGGGACAAGAATTGATGTTTTGGTGATATTGTGGTGTATGTATACTTTTGGTCAAAATCCCAGGTGTTTGGGAAATTTTGGTGTTATGTTGAAATGAAAAAGTTGAAAAAATGGCTAAGTGTTGTAATCTGCAGATCCAGGAAACTCACTGGAAATTTGGCGCCTCGCGGTACGCGAGGGACCTGTTTTCCGTCTTGGTTTTCTGAGGCTCCCCCGTGATACGTGAGGGGATGGGGCCTGGTCTCTCGCAGTACGCGAGTAAGTAAAAAAAAAACTTTGGGATAAATGCTTCCACGCGTTTTAAAAGTTTATTATAACCGGTGTTTTAAAAGTAGGGTGTTACAGTATGCGAAGTCGTCGGTGTGTTGTGTCGGGTAAGATTGTTCACCCGCGCGTATGAAGTCGTCGGTGTGTTGTCTCGGGTAAGAGACTTCACTGTATACAAAGTCGTCCGTGGGTTGTGTTTGGTAGGAGGGTTCACCGTATAGGAACTCGAGATTGCTTAGTGTGACAGTCCGACTTTTTAAGATAATTTCATTAAGAATTTCGTTAAGTTTTCTGTTAAAACCCAACTCTGTTAACTCAATATTAAACCCCAAGGACCAATTCTGTCATTCCTGAACCTCAAACTTCAGGGACTTATCATGCCAAGTCCCTAAACTAAATCGGTTGACTATAGAAAGTCAAAATTGAAGGATTTTGTTCCTGTTGACCTTCATAAAGTCAAATTTCACAAACATTGATCTTAATTCACAAATTGTAACCGAACATTGCATAATTTCGTAATTGATTCGATCATTTTTAACAATTTCGACATCTTTGAGCCTTAGTCATTGTCATTACTTTCGAATGAAACTCAATTATGTCCATTAAACTCATAACCGTTGAAACCCCCACTTCCACGATCAAATTCTCTTGCACTCGTATGTTAATCTCACAATTGAGCATCACCGCACTTCATTCGCACTCCTCTAGATCTTTTTCACAACTCAATTCGGCCAGAAACGCAATCGAAGTCGCCGGAAACCAAACACGTCTAAGACGGAACCCGTCCTAGTCGAGCTCAGTCAATTCGCATCTGTTTCTGGTAATTGAACACACCCTCACCTTTTGTAGAACCAAAGACTGATTGCTACAAAATTGTTCTAAGTACAACTGCTGCGGACAACACAAGATTGCTGCTGACCAAAACAGCTGCTGATACTTTATCTGCTGTTGAAGACCAAAGTAACTGCGGATAGGCTTATCAGCAGCATTCAACACATGTTGCTGCTGATAGGCATATCCTCAACAGCTGCGGATAGATCAATCTTGCTGCTGGTCCTCATCTCTGCTGCTGATAGCTTTATTCTCTGAAGACCAAACGTTGCAGCTGACTATCCATGCGAAGCGCCTCTGACACCTTTCTGCAAAAGCAACTGCCACACTCCAAGCAGAAGGAACCTCACTGGTGCAACCAATAAAGGACAATGACGCTCTTCTCCAAGCATGCAAACAATGATGCCTAAGAAGACGTTTCAGTAAAGTTAACTAGATTAGCCTTTACGTGTAATATAGATTAATAAACAAGATCAACGGCTTGTGTTAGATCTGATCCTTAGAATCAAGGGTCTGTCTTGATTCTAAGTTACTGTATATATCTTGTAAACACTTCAAACAAAGTGTGCCTTCACAGTGCTCTTTGATAGTGTCTTGATAGAGTTTTACTTGTAATCTTGTAATCTCGGAAGTCTAATACAACAGTGCATTTATCAGTATTCTTGCTGTTTACTTGTTTACTTTGTTGGTTGCTATTGTTTCCGCCAATATCAACTAGAATAGAATCACCTTGTAATCTTACGATCCTACAAGTGGTATCAGAGCTTTGGCTCAAGATTAAACAAACTAACATTTGTTTAATCAATTTCTGATTCTATTCAAAACTCTATTCTTGATCAAGTCACACAAAACAAAATGGCACAAAGTAATGGATCTGAAGACATCGGCAGTATCAACCGACCACCGAGGTTGGTGTCTGGGGAGGACTATGATATGTGGAAGAACCGTATGGAAAGCTTCTTCTGCTACCATGAATACGGAATGTGGAAATCCATAAGGGATGGACCTTATGTTCCCATGGTGGCCTCTGCTGACTCCGGAGGACCACTAGTTCCGAAGGAACCCTCCAAGTATTCTGAAGAAGACATCAAGAAAATGGAGGTGGACTTCAAGGCATTAGGAGCTATCCAAATGTGCCTTCCAAACGAAGTTTTTCACAACTTTAGGGTTTACAAAACTGCAAAGGAGTTATGGGAAGCTGTAACGAACCAAAATCCGGGTTTCGTTTTAAATAAATTAATATTTCTAAATAATATTATGGTGAAAATAATATTTTAGAAATAAGTAGGAAACAAGTGGGTTTCAAGTTTGTAATAGGGTTTTGTTAGTTTTAACTAACTATGGGATGTAATGGATGAAATGGAAGTTGAAGGACTAAATGTGTAAAATGGCCAAAAATCTGCCATTTGACTTGTTGAAGTCAAAATTGGCTTCATTTGCACAATTGAAGTCGTTCTTGAGCAAGAGAGGAAAAAGAGAAAAGTGTGTTGAAGCCATTTTCGTGCAATTGAAGCTTGATTAGTGAAGGTTTTGGCTCACACAATACCTTCATAACATCAAGTAAGTGATTCTCTTCCTCTTGATTTCACCATGAAGGTGTTCTTGGTGGGTTTTGGGTGAAATCCGAAATTATGTATGCATGTGATGAAATGGTGTTAGATTATTGATAATCTAGCTAAACTAAAGTTAAAGAATGATGATTAACATCCTAGAACCCTTTGATTTTGGTTATGAGAAGTTAGGGTTCATAT
The DNA here is from genome assembly GCA_023525975.1 of Smallanthus sonchifolius. Lineage (NCBI taxonomy): Eukaryota > Viridiplantae > Streptophyta > Magnoliopsida > Asterales > Asteraceae > Smallanthus > Smallanthus sonchifolius. The sequence continues at coordinate 15,837,690 of CM042018.1, read as the reverse complement.
GGTGGAAATTGGGGGTGTTTGGATCATGATGCTAAAATGATGAATTAATGAAGATTAAGTGTTTTTAAGATGTTAGACACTTTAACAAACACCAAATTAACTTAATAATAATTTTTGAAAGAAAAATTAGTGTTAAGATTAAGATAATGAAACTCAAGTGGGTGAGTTTGTGGTGAAAGAGGGTGTTTGGTTATGAGGATAACCCAAACGGGTCAATTTGGGTTGGAAATGTGGAATTGAGTTGTGAACTCAATTGTAGTGGAATTTTGATGTATGATAGATTATTAAACTAGGTGAATTTGTTTAGGTGATCAAATTGCAAAGCTAGAAGGTGTTGCGGGATCTTCTAACTCAAAAGGTAAGTGCTTTGCACTTACTTAGTAATGATAGGTGGTGGTGTTGATCATGTTTGAATTTCATGTTGGTTATACAAATATCTTATATGTGTTTATTGGTATGTGGATGAATTTAGTTAATAAACCTATATGGTGTAAAAATTGACTTGTGTGGTAAAAGCCAAGTTTGTATGCATAATGTAGTTGACTATGTGGTATATGGTCAAACTAAAATGTAGAATATGTTGAATTGGTGTAAATGACTATGTGGTATATAGTTAAGCTAAAATGTGGTATGTGATAAAGTATAGTAATTGACTTATGTGGTGTAAAGTCAAACTAAATGTGGTAATTTGAGGAAAGTGGCTTATGTGGAATATAAGTCAACCATTGTGAAAAAAATGGTGAAGTCGGTGTAAATTGACTTATGCGGAATATAAGTCTAACCATTGTGAAATAATGGTGAGATTGGCGTATATGGACTTATGTGGTATATAAGTCAAACCATTGTGGAATAATGGTGAATGTGGTGTAATTGACTTATGTGGTATATAAGTCAAGTGTAAGGGACCTTAGTCGACCAATTGGGTGTGAACGGGTCAAATGGGTCAAATGGGTGAAAGGGATGAAAACAAGATGTAAATAGTCAAACTAAATGTGGTAATTTAAGGAAAGTGGCTTATGTGGAATATAAGTAAACCATTGTGGAAAAATGGTGAAGTCGGTGTAAATTGACTTATGCGGAATATAAGTCTAACCATTGTGAAATAATGGTGAGATTGGCGTATATGGACTTATGTGGTATATAAGTCAAACCATTGTGGAATAATGGTGAATGTGGTGTAATTGACTTATGTGGTATATAAGTCAAGTGTAAGGGACCTTAGTTGACCAATTGGGTGTGAACGGGTCAAATGGGTGAAATAGGTGAAAAGGGTGAAAACAAGTTGTAAATACTTGTTTGATATGTTTATATCATTACTAATGGTGAAATATTATTGTGGTTATGCAGGGAAAGCTCCGAGGTAGGTCTATGTCAATGTTCAAGGGGAAGGATTCTCGTATGCAATTTTTGTGTTTTTAAGGATTTATGTAAAATCCTTGTAAAGTGGTGTGTTTGACACTTGATTTATGTTTTGGTGAATATGTAATGTCATATGTTTGTTTTTGGTAAAAACCCATGTGTTGGGAAGGTTTGGTGTCAAACATTTTAGAAAAAGTTGGAAAAATGGCTAAGTATGAACTGCAGGAAAAGCTGGAAACTTTCTGTGAAAAAGGCCTTCTCGCGGGCCGCGACGGGTGTGGTCTACGTTTCTCGCGGGACGCGAGAAGTAAATAAAAAAAAAAAAAAAAAAATTCTGGGATTTAGACTTCCGCGCGTTAAAGCTTTGTTTTTAAAAAGTGGTATGTTTCAGAAGCCTTGGAAAAGATGTTTGCTGGATCTGAGGAGGTCAAGGAGAACAGACGTGACATTCTCAAGCAACAGTATGAAAACTTCGTCTGGAAGGAAGGTGAGTCACTAACAGTTTTATATAACAGGTACACATACCTGGTTGGAGAACTGTAGTGCTCCAAGGTAAAGCTGGAGAATGAAGACATTCTCAAGAAGTTCATAAGATCTCTTCCTAGTTGTTGGACATTATATACAGTGTCCATCAGAAGAACAGAGAATCTAAAGACTCTTCAGATGACTGAGCTCTTTGGCATGCTCAAAACCTATGAATTAGAAATGATTCAAGCTAAAGAAAGGAGCTCCAGTTATCAATCAGCTACCACTTCCTCCACCACCACCTCAGCGCTTCACTCTGATCATTCCGGTCCTAGTGCAAGCAACTACTATCCTCCCATTGTTACTCATCCTCAAACACCAACTGCTTCACAATCCAACTCATCACCATTTCTTCTTGAGACACCTCCTCAACAGCCAACCTCTACTGCTTTTGTCTCTGACAACTCAAGCAGCATGCACTTCATAAAGGAGGATCTGGAATGCTTTCATCCAGATGATCTTGAAGAAATGGATATTCAGCACTCATATGCCATGCTCTCCCTCAGAGCAAAAAGGTTTTATTCTAGAACCGGGAGATCAGTTCCAGGCAATAACTCAAACACCAGAGTTGGGCTTGATAAAAGCAAGATCCGGTGTTACAACTGTAACCAAATGGGTCACTTTGCTAGGGAGTGCAAGGCACCTAAAGCCAATCAGGGTGCCAGCCATCAAAGACAAGCTTACCAAGGTCAGCCCAGGCAGTAGCAGCAGCAGCAAGGAACTCCTCCAGCACAAACTGCAGCCTGTGCAAATGTTGGAACTACAGACTTTGACTGGAGTTTTCAATATGAAGATGTTCCTGCCTCCAACCAAGCACTTATGGCAGACAATGCAGAGATACCACCTCAGGTATTTGAACATCTTTGCTCTCAAGCTTGCATTGACAAAGTTTTAGGTTATAGAAAGCATAACCAAAATCTAATAGATCAAAATGAAGAGTTTCACCAAATGAAATCTGAATTCAAAAAGGTCGAAGACAGTTACAAAGAAAAGATTAACTGCCTTAAGAAAGAGATTTCTTCATTAAAACATGAACAAACCAATCTTGAAACTCAGATTGATGATCTATTAGTAAAACTTAAAGCTACCAGAGCTGAACTGGCTGAACAGAAAGTTCATGTTGAAAAATATGAATTTTCATCTAAAAAGTTACAAAGATTGTTAGATATTCAAGTCCATGAAAAGGTAAAAACTGGACTTGGATATCATAATGACCAGTACAAGACAGTTCCTCCTCCTGCTGACTATGTTGCCATTCACGAACCAAGCTTCAATACTGCAAATCTTGACACGGAAAACCGAAACCTTGATCCTTCAATGGATGCATGTTTTGTGGAAGACTGCTCCACCTCTTCAGAACCTGAGTCAACCTGCTCAGACCACTGTGAAACTAGTGCAGTCCCATCTGCTCCTATCTCTGAAGCTGTTCTGAACAAAACTGAATGTTCTGTTGTTACTCCAACTATTCCAGCTCCCATCCCATTCAAACAAATCAAGATTAGCTATCCTCAAAATGGAAGAAAGCTAAACATTGAAAAAGGAGAGACATCAGGTTTCACCAACCCCAAGTCTCAGTCAAAGCCAAAGGTGTTTGATATTTTTCATGGACCTGGAGAAAAAGGTCCATATGTTCAAAAGACACTAGAAGAAGCTCATCCCTGGAACTTCAAAGATTTGTTTCAAAGAAAGGACTATGTGCACTTTCACAGGGACAAGATAACACTATCCTGCTTTGTGTGTGGCAAATACAATCACACTGCCAGCACCTGCTTTCACTACCTTGAACACCAAAGAAACTCAAAGCAGCATGCCTTTGAGAAAAAAAAAAACAGAAACAAACAGGTGAGAAGCTATGATGCAAAGGCAACAAAGTTCAGAGAATCTCTATCCCCTCAAAGAGTGAAGATGCAGAAACCTCAACAAACTTGCATCATATGTGGGGAATCAAACCACTTTGCTGCAACATGCAAGTTCAACCCTTTTAACCAGATTGCAAATTGTTCATCTGTGTTCAACCCATCAGCAGCAAACAAAATCGCTGCTGATAGAGTAAAGTCCAGGAAACCAAAGGCAAAGCCTTCAGCAGCAAAAGTCTCTGCTGCTGACAAAGCAAAATAAAAAACAACGGCATCAGCAGCAAAAGTATCTGCTGCTGACAAAGCAAAATCCAAAATAAAGCTTCTAGCAGCAAAAACTGCTACTGCTCCAGCAAAGCCTTCAGCAGCAAAATCGGCTGCGGATAAGCCAGAATTGTCAGCAACAACATCTTCTGCCGACAATGTAAAGAAAGCTAGAAAACCACCAACACAGCAATGGAAGGCCAAACAATCTCCAAGCATAACTATTGGTTCCATTGACTGCAAGCATGCTGACAATGGCAAATTAGCAACGATTTTCTACAATGCTGCATGCTACAATGTTCCTCCCACTAATTAGATATCTTCCATGTGCAGGGACAGCCAGGCAATAAACGCAATACTTGGGTGGTAGATAGCGGCTGTTCCAGGCACATGATAGGCAACAGGTCTATCCTCTCTAACTTCAGACATTTCAATGGAGGATATGTTGCCTTTGGGAGTGACTCAAAGGGTGGATCTATCACTGGACAAGGAACTGTGTCCAATGAAAGGATGAGTATTGAAAGAGTCAACTATGTTAAAGAACTTGACTTCAATCTCATGAGTGTTTCCCAAGTATGTGATCAACAGCATTGGATGCTCTTCACTGACAAAGAATGTTTCGTGTTAGCTCCTGGCCTATCTAAACCCCCTCCAGAGAAGATTCTCCTAACTGCTCATAGAAAGGACAACTTATATGTGCTTGACATGAATGAAGTCACTCCATCTGGTAGTGTTTCATGTTTTCTGTCAAAGGCATCAGTTGATGAATCCGCTCTCTGGCACAGGAGGTTAAGCCATGTTAACATCAAAACAATCAATAAATTAGTGAAGGACAATCTTGTCAGAGGGCTTCCTGACAAAGAATTCCAGCTAGACGACCACTGCATTGCCTGCTTGAAGGGAAAACAACACAAGAGTTCCCACAAGCCCAAGACATTGAACACAAATGACACCCCTCTCCAGCTACTGCATATGGATCTCTTTGGTCCTACGAATGTCATGTCAATGGGCAAAAAGTCCTACTGTCTGGTGATAACTGATGATTTCTCCAGATTCTCATGGGTATTCTTCCTAAGAACAAAAGATGAAACTGCTGAGATTCTCAAATCCTATATTCTTAGGGTAGAGAATCAAAGCAATCTGAAGGTAAAGATCATAAGGTGTGATCAGGGAACAGAGTTCAAAAATCACACTTTGAACAGTTTCTGTGAGAGCAAGGGCATTGAAAGGCAATACAGTGCTCCAAGAACCCCTCAACAAAATGGGGTTGCTGAAAGAAGAAATAGGACTCTGATTGAATCAGCAAGATCTATGCTGGCTGACTCAAAGCTGCCCCTTACTTTTTGGGCGGAAGCAGTAAGCACAACTTGTTATGTGCAGAATAGAGTCCTTATTGTTAAGCCTCTCCAGAAAACACCCTATGAACTATGGCTCAAAAGGGTTCCCTACAGTGGTTTCCTAAAGCCCTTTGGATGTCCATGTACCATTCTCATCACACATGGAGTTCTTCCTAAATTCGGTGCAAAGTCTGATGAAGGTTACTTTATGGGTTACTCCTCTCAATCAAAGGCCTACCGAGTGTTCAATTCTAGGACTCGGATTGTGGAAGAATCTGCTAATGTGGAATGCAGGGAACACGTTGTCTGTGAACAAGGCAAAGGTCCTAACTGGCTCTTTGATATAGACTCCTTCACCCAGATATTTGAGCCTCTCATATTCTCAAATATGGAGTTTTCTTCTTCAAAATCAACATCTTCTGCCTCAACCTTCTCTTCTGACTACAGACTGGATTTTCCCAGTCCTTACATCAGGATGAAAAGGCCATCCATTGATCCTCCATCAGTGGCAGAAGCTATTGAAGCCAGTACAGGTGAAGCCGGTACTTCCAACACCACAAGAAGCAATCTCTCTGACCAAGAAATCTTTAATGAAGCCTCCTCAATCCATGCTGAAGAGGCCTCTGATGCTAATACTGCTGAAAATGTGGAACACAATGATCAGAACCTCCAAGCTCCTCTCCTCACAACTGAAGACAATCCTGATCTAAACCAAAGTAATCTTGAAGAGGGAATACGGCTGGATGTGATACCAGCACAGAGAATAAACAAAGACCATCCTCTGGAAAACATCATTAGCCAAGTCCACACAGGTATCCAGACAAGAAGTAAGTCTCATGAAGCCAACATTTGTTTGTTCTCTTGCTTTCTATCTCAGGTGGAACCCAAGAAGATTGATGAAGCTCTCAAGCACAACAGCTGGATTGAAGCAATGCAGGAAGAATTGCTGCAATTCAAAAGACAAGATGTTTGGAAGCTTGTTGATCTTCCACCTGGTCAAACAGCCATTGGAACAAGATGGGTCTTCAGAAACAAGCAAGATGAAAGGGGCATCGTGGTCAAGAACAAAGCCAGACTGGTAGCTCAAGGTTACACTCAAGAAGAAGGCATTGACTATGATGAAGTCTTTGCTCATGTTGCCCGTCTGGAAGCCATCAGAATCTTTCTGGCATATGCAGCATCCAAAAACTTTATGGTCTATCAAATGGATGTGAAGAGTGCCTTTTTGTATGGCAAGATTGGTGAAGAGGTCTATGTCAAACAGCCTCCAGGCTTTATGGATCCTGCACGTCCAAATAAGGTCTTAAAACTGGACAAAGCTCTCTATGGCTTACACCAAGCCCCAAGAGCCTGGTATGAAACTTTATCTGGATATCTACTTAGCAACAACTTCAGAAGGGGGGCTATTGATCAGACACTTTTCATCAAAGATGAAGGGGGAGAAATTTTGTTGGTCCAGATTTATGTTGATGACATTATCTTTGGATCTACAAGAAAGAAGCTCTGCAAAGACTTTGAAGTTCTGATGCATTCCAAATTTGAAATGAGTTCAATGGGTGAACTAAATTTCTTTTTAGGACTTCAAGTCAAACAGGTACCAAATGGAATCTTCATAAGTCAATCCAAGTATGTCAAAAACCTCTTAGAGAGGTTCAAAATGACTGACTGCTCTGCTGCAAGAACTCCTATGCAAGTGCACCATCAATTATCTCCGGATAAAGAAGGACAAGACACTGATCAACATCAGTACCGAGCAATGATAGGGTCTCTCATGTATCTCACTGCCTCAAGACCAGATATCATGTTTGCAGTTTGTCTCTGCGCAAGATTTCAAGCAGCTCCAAAAGTGTCTCATCTTCAAGCTGTCAAAAGGATCCTTAGATACCTAAAGGGAGCTCCAAAACTTGGGCTATGGTATCCAAAGAATGGAAATGTCAATCTCTATGCCTACACTGACAGTGACTATGGGGGTTGTAACTTGGACAAAAAGTCCACATCTGGGGGATGTCAATTTCTTGGAGGAAGGCTCATCTCATGGCAATGCAAAAAGCAAACATGTGTCTCTACTTCAACAGCTGAAGCAGAATACATTGCAGCTTCAAGCTGCTGTGCACAGGTCATCTGGATCCAAAATCAAATGCTTGACTATGGAATGACCTTCATGCAGACTCCAATTCACATTGACAACATGAGTGCTATCTCTATCACGAATAATCCAGTGCAGCATTCCAAGACTAAGCACATCGACATCAGGTATCACTTTATCAGGGATCAAGCTGAGAAAAAGAGAATTGTCCTATCCAAGGTTCACACAAATGAGCAATATGCTGATTTGTTCACTAAACCTTTTGATGAAGCAAGATTTCGATATCTAGTTGAATCAATTGGCATGATGAACTTTGAATAAGACATGTCTCTAATTTTTTTATCTTTCCTTGTAAATATGTCTATGTTTTTGTTCTTAATAAAAGGTTATAGTCAGCAGCACTTTTTTCACTGATGACAGATTTACTCTTCAGCAGCAAAGCCTTTGCCACTGATCGCTTTAAGTTATCAGCAGGAACAAGTTTCCTGCGGACAGCTTTAAGGCGGTCAGCAGCAACCTTTTTGCTGCGGAATGAATACAACAGTCAGCAGCACCCAAATCTGCTGCTGAAAGACTTCACTATCCGCAGCAACCAAGTTTGCAGCGGATAGCTCACCATCGGCAGCAACCAAGTTTGCTGCTGATGGGTAAAACAAGTCTACATTAACTTTTACCTGAGGTAAAAACTACTCTCAGTCTTTACCATGACTGCTCGAGTGTTTTACAGCTGTAACAATGAAAAGTGAAACAGGTTGTACTGTACAAGTAAAGTTGCTTTTTCTTCGTCTGCCGTTATATCACAATCTCAAACGTTCCCACAACCTCTTCACATTCAATTCAACCCTAATCTCCCATCACTTTCTCTCCCGTCCCCACAACATTCAAAGCCCTCCATAATTAACCACCATTCAAACACCCTTCTCTCTTCCCTCCAAATCCATAACAATGGCAGGCGCAGACATAAACAACCTTAACGACAAGTTTTCCCCATATCACAACCTCACTGCATACCTAATAAAGGGCAAGAAATCCGAAGGTTTCGATGATATGATCGACTTCCTTTGTCGGTCCAAAATCCACCATGCCTTAACAGTCAACCCAACCATCTATACTTCCCATATGGAAGAGTTTTGGAGCTCAGCCGTGTATTCTACTGACCAGGGCACTCCCCAAATCAGAGGCACAGTAGACGGCAAGGAGATGATTATCACTGAAGCAAAGCTCCGCCAACACCTCAAGCTTCAGGATGAAGGGGACGCCATCTCTTACCCAAGAGACGTATACATGAGGACCTTTGTATCCATAGGGTACACTGGGAATCAAACAGAGTATACGATAGAGAAGGCACTCATGGGTCCCAAATGGAAGTATCTCTGTCACACTCTTCTCCAATGCATATCCCAGAAGAGGAGTGGCTGGAACCAACTTAGCTCCGGACTTGCGTCGGCAATTCACGGTATGATAACTGGGGCGGGTTTCAAATTTTCCCACCTTATTCTTGAAGGTTTGAGATACAACCTTCAAGAAGGGGTGAAATCACAGTTCTTCATGTACCCAAGATTCTTGCAGGAAGTGTTCAACATTGAGCACCAAGATCTTTCAAAAATTGCAAGAATCTACATAATGCTGGGACATAAGAACAACATTTTTCAAAGCATGAGAACAGTTTCATCAAAGTTCTCAGGGGCCGATGTTCCACTGTCGTCTACAATGTTGAACACGCAAAGTGCCTAGGGTGACAGTTCAGCAAACCCAGCTGATACTGATCCTACACCCTCCACCTCACTGCCACAAACTCAAACTGCTGCTTCCTTTGATCGAACCCCTGTGCATTCTACTGAGGATGTACAGGCACATACTTTACTCACCCACAGTTTGATTGCTCAACCGGAACACAGGGCCCCTGTTGCAGCCAAATATAAAAGGAAGAGGGGCAAGAGAACTCCTTATTCTCTTGCCTCCAAGGCCCAAACCCAAGCCAACATCCCTCACTCAGAATCACAACATTCTAGTGAGAATATCATAAGGGAAAGCCACATTTTTAGGGAGACTCCTTCGAAAGTCTCTCTATTAGGATTAGGATCACTTCCCGGATCCATAGAACAGCCCTTTGAGCCATTCCTATCTTCTTTGGACTTAAGTGTTGAGGAACCTGACCAAAGTGATGTACCTTCTCCAACTACCACTATCAAGGAGGTACTGATTGGTCTTGCTTCCGAAACACCCAACCCAAGTTCTTCACCCTTGAAGGTCCACTCTAGGAGTAATGAAAGAGTGGATGTGGAAGAGGCTGTCACTACTGCTGGTCCATCAAATGACCAGGAGGACAGTGACAACATCTTTAAGACCTCAACCACGGCAACTCATGGTGAGGGTGTTTCCTTGGAAACTCCCCTCACTGAGAGGAATCCCAGGCGCCAAGAAACCACGGGTGATGGGGATGCTAAGGCTCGGCCTACGGCCCCATCTGGGTCCAAGGATTCCACAACCGTGGATGAGGACAGTCTGAAACTAAATAATTTGGAATTGACGGCCAGGGTGGCTATGCTTGAGGCTGAAGTGTCCAGACTACGACACCAAGCCTTGATGCATGAAGCCCATCAATGCCCCTCCACGGCTTCTCCCTCTCTTGTCTCAGTGGGCACTCAAACAGATGCCTATTTGTTCATTGATGCAACCAAAATGGGGGAGAAAGTCCCTATGGAAGAAGACACTGAAAGTCTCGACAACTGGATTCAAGAGCAGGCTGCCTTCCAAAGTACTCTATTCAGACCAGCTTTTGTCCAAGTTCATGACTTGCCAGTCTCAGATGACAATGAAGAAGAATATAATGAAGACTGGAAGCTAGTTGTCAGAGCTATAGATGAGGTGCTGATGGATGAAAACAACCAAGATGAAACATCAACATCCTTCAGCATCATCCCAGAAGTTGCAGCCATCATAAGTCATGCAGCTGCCCCCCACTTTCCACTAACATCAACACAGCTAGAGTTTGACATTATACTAGCTTGGGGGTACGATGGGAAAACTGAGAGGTTTTGGATAGGTTGGGAGTTTAGCGGAGTAGAAGAGCTAGACTGGGATTTAATTCATCCATTTGAAATCCTTGACCTATATGATCTTATCTGCATCAACAACTCATCAAACCTCTCAGCAGACCTTTCCATTGACATGTTCTATGCTTTGATGGAGGACAACCTACCCAACTTCATAAGACTAATCAAAGAACTAAAACGGGTAGAGTCTCCTGAGTCATCTCAGGCTGCAGAAAGAAGACTGTCTCCTAACAATCTCCAAATCACAAGGAGCAGTCTTCTCAATGAAGAAGAAGTTCTGAGCCTGAAAAGACTCCTATACAAACTAATGGTCAAGGACTTAGATGTGCTAGGATGGATAAGCAATAAGTGCCTTGACCATACCTTCCTTCTAAGCAACGGCACCTCTCTCACCATCAACACCAGGAACATCCTCCAGCTGCCCTCAGACTTCCTATTCAAGATCTTTCAGCTCAGAGCCAACATCTGCAATATTAACTCATTAGAGAGCCAGGCAATGATGGTCACCATCAAAGCCCATCTTGAAGAAGAAGGACTGATTCCTCAGGAAGAGTCTGTGTCAACTTCTGATACTGACTCCAACTCAGATACTCCACAAGTTGAAGCCACATCTGTAGCATTTGGCACAAGGTCTTCACTTAGGGATCAACTGAGAGAAATAGAAGGTCCTGAGTACCAACTTGATGAAAACAGTGACCGTCCCTTGTCAATTTCTCAACTTGCCAATGAAGCCAAGGCAGAGATCCCAACAGCACAACAATCAGCTGTTTCTGTGATCAGTGAAGCCAGAGCAGAGGCATCCAATGTTAATAAAGGGAAGGGCATTATGACAGAAGAGGATGAAGAGAGGTTACGAAAATAAAAGAAGGAGAAAGAAGAAGGAAAAGAGAAGAAGAAGAGATGGCTGAAGAGATGGCTCATAAACAAAGGCATCAAGAAAGAAAGGCAGCCATACTCCTAAGACAACAGACAATCCAGCTGTATGCCAAACAGCTGGATGGGATGAAAGTTAAAATCCATGCAGGGTCTCAAGTTAAGGAAGATGAACAACTTTCCAGACAGCTGCAGGAACAGTTTGCAAAGGAAGTAGAAGAGGAGAATGAAAAGAAGAGGAAGGAAGATGCTAAGTTTAGAATCACTGATTCTAAATTAGCAAAAGAACTAAGGGAGGAGTGGACTGAAGCTCTGATCTCTTAAGGTGAGGATGCAGACTACCTTGAAAAAATTTCAAACAAAGAGATCTACAGAGCCTTCATGGGTCAGCAGGGGGAATTGGCAAAGAAGAAGAAAGATGAAGAGAAAGAGAAAGCTCGACAAAAGTCAAAGAAAGCCATTGCCCTTAACCAAAGGACCCATGAAGAAAGGAAGGTGATGATTGACTTCCTTAAGGTAAGGGGAGAAAGTGGAAAAAGGTTAGGTCCCATGTCCTTCATGAACCTACAAGCCCTGTATACAAAAGTGAAAAAGGAAGAGGAAGAAAGACTGGAAAAGAGACCAGTCAAGAAACAAAGAACATCTGCACCAGAAACTACTTCCACTTTCCAAACACCATCCACAAACATCCCCAAGCCTTCCTCTCCTCAACCCAAAAAGTTCAAAACATCCCACCCAGCTCCTTCTCATCAACAGCCACTCCTGAAGAAATCCAAACCCATATCCAAACCTGAAGACTCCAGAGAAATAGTCCAATGGTTTTACAGTACCCAAGATCAGTGGTTTGAAGTATTCAGGGGGAGAACTGAACGAAGAAGGTCGATTTACAAGTCTGTTGATGAGGTTCTACAACTTCTAGATTCTGATCTCAAGAGAATCATGGAGCTGGGTGAAGAATTCATACCTGCAAATGATGGCGGGAAACATCTTGTGCTGGTGATCAAACATCACTTCAACCCCAGCAAAGATGCAGTCTTAGATGTTAGACCTCTACAATCCCACTATCCATTTGCACGATGGTCCTACAATGCTGAGAAGAATGAGTTCACCATCACAAATGTCAAGGGTCACCAGATGAGATGTTCAAGCAAGGCAATCTTCAAAATGCCAAGTAATGACATTAAGACTCTGTCTGAACTTCCTCTTGACAACCCCAGCAAGGATCCTCGAGGGTATGAAGTAGCAAGGATAGTCGACCACATGAAAAAGCTTCAGCAACAGAGGGACTAGAAGAATTTTGGTAGCATCAGTCTAGGGGGAGTTTGTAGAACCAAAGACTGATTGCTACAAAATTGTTCTAAGTACAACTGCTGCGGACAACACAAGATTGCTGCTGACCAAAACAGCTGCTGATACTTTGTCTGCTGCTGAAGACCAAAGTAACTGTGGATAGGCTTATCAGCAGCATTCAACACATGTTGCTGCTGATAGGCATATCCTCAACAGCTGCGGATAGATCAATCTTGCTGCTGGTCCTCATCTCTGCTGCTGATAGATTTATTCTCTGAAGACCAAACGTTGCATCTGACTATCCATGCGAAGCGCCTCTGACACCTTTCTGCAAAAGCAACTGCCACACTCCAAGCAGAAGGAACTTCACTGGTGCAACCAATAAAGGACAATGACGCTCTTCTCCAAGCATGCAAACAATGATGCCTAAGAAGATGTTTCAGTAAAGTTAACTAGATTAGCCTTTACGTGTAATTTAGATTAATAAACAAGATCAACGGCTTGTGTTAGATCTGATCCTTAGAATCAAGGGTCTGTCTTGATTCTAAGTTACTATATATATCTTGTAAACACTTCAAACAAAGTGTTCCTTCACAGTGCTCTTTGATAGTGTCTTGATAGAGTTTTACTTGTAATCTTGTAATCTCAGAAGTCTAATACAACAGTGCATTTATCAGTATTCTTGCTGTTTACTTGTTTACTTTGTTGGTTGCTATTGTTTCCGCCAATATCAACTAGAATAGAATCACCTTGTAATCTTACGATCCTACACCTTTGTTTTTACTTCCAGATGAAAAGCCCTATGCTAATTAGGGCTTACAACATCGAAATTAGAAAGAACCCAATTCTAGGGTTCATACATTCGAGGTTTAATCGATTACCAGTCTAGGTGTGATCTCAATTCAATTAACCTACACCTCTAGACTCGGAATCGCCTGTGAAATGAAATCCCTATGTTAATTTAATAGTATAACATCGAATTGGTCACGGTCTTGAATCTAGGGTTCATACGAAACCCACGTTAGGGCTTTTGATTCTAAACTCGATTAAAATTCAATTGAATCATATGGTTAGACTCGCGACCATCTACTCTTTGAAAGCCCTATATCAATTGAATCAATAACATCGAATTGATTATAAATCGTAAACTAGGGTTCTTCATAAAAAAACGATTTAGGGTTCTCGACCTTAAACTCAACCTCAATCAAATTAAGTTACACCATCAGATTCGCAATGCTCTAATCAGTGAAAGCCCTATGATTCAAACAACTTTTAACATCAGATTTTATCAAATTGAATCTAAGCTTATAAACTAGGGTTTCAGATTCTAAATCAGGGATTAATTGATCTAGACTCAATGATTTCCAAATTAAACGCATACACATACTCGCAAACACTCGTTTTGCAAAACCCCAATACTGTTTTGATCGATCTGTATCATCTTCGTTGGTTTTGGGACTAGGTTCGATCGTGCGTGGGTTTTGGTAGAGAAATACACTGGAACTCGTTGATAAAACCATTTGAAACCGGGTTATGTCGCGATACCCTAGCGGGCGGGATTGGTTAGGACTGTGTGCGTGTGTGGGAGAGACTCGGGTTCGAGAACGGGCTCCCACATTTTATTTTTGATGCATTTTTGATTATATTTAATTTTTAAAAATCAAACCCTATATTATTATAATATTATATTAATGTGTTTTAGCACGGGAAACCACCGGTAGGGTCGGGTTTGGATTTATAACCTATTTTCATTATTATTTTCCACTTTTAAAAATAACATATTTATATTAGTTTTAAGCCATAACCTCGTATAAAATAATATATTTATATCATTTTCAACCCGTGATTAATATTATAAAATAATATATAAGTTATACTATTTCGGCTCGTTTAATTACCGCGTGTGACGTTTTAAAACTATAAATAATATAAATTGTTATATTATTTACCTACGTTTGTATTCTCGTTTAAAAATAATATATTTATTATTTTTCCACACAAATGATTATTTTGATAATATTGCGAACCTAAAAATAATATATTAAATTATATTATTTTCCAAAATTTTGTAAACGACTCGAACATACGAATTTATGTATTTGTTTAATTATTATTCATTATTAACATACGACACGTAACGATTCGATCGTAATTTTTGTATTAAGAATTTTTATTCCCGTAGACACGTTAGTCCACTCTTAAATCCTTAGAATGCGTTAAGACATTCTAACCTTCCGTGTCGTCGTCACAATTCCCATTTTATCCCTAAATGTTATGTTGTAATTCTAGGGCATCCGTGAGCCGTTTCAGGCTAACGTTTGAGATTCCAACCTCGTACTCGTGTGCTTTCTACCTACGCAACTCAGGTGAGTTTTCACGGCCCCTTTTACTGTTTTATCTCGGGGGAGAAAACATGTCACAAACTATATTTTCAGACTATTGTATTCATATGTTATCAATGTTAAAGCTCAGCGTAACACGCTATCACTGAAAGTCCTCAATACCCATCGAACCGTTAATATGGATCTTAGCGAGGTAATGTTTATTAGTACTACTGGGTTTGACAAATCCCACCCGCGTTAGTCGCGCTAACTCGATTGGAGATCGAACGGGTGAAATGTTAGCCTACTCACATCACCGGGGTTGATAGACCTGGAAGGAGGCAAATAAACAAACAGTCAGCTTCGGTTGCGAGTGCTTAGGTTAAACATGAACATAGGTTAGCTACCTATAGATACATATTGAATGATCAATAATCTGGTAAACGTTTATTTATATACTGAAACCTGTGAACTCACCAACCTTGTGTTGACATCTTTTCTTACATGTTTTTCTCAGGTCGCTAAGATAAGGCACAGGTGCATATTAGGACATGCATGGGATCCTTCTATTGATTGTTGTTTTATTAAACTGTTTGGACTATTTTGGATTGTGTTTGGTTTGGACTTTTGGACTTTTTGGGCGCGTGTGTTTTGCGCATTTACTTTTCTTTACACTTTAGCATTAAACTCTGATTGTTATGATATTTTCATTTAAGTCCCATATAGAGTCGTTCAATGTAACTAATGACTGAGATCCTGGTTTGTCACTTCCCAAAATGGTAAAAATCTGTTAGTTGAAATTGGGGGTGTGACAGATTGGTATCAGATCCATTGGTTATAGAGAACTAGGATTGCATACTAGACTATAACCTCACACATTAGGTACATGTCATAAAGTTGGATGTTTGACACTTATATATTATATTACAGGATCATGTCGTCAACTCCACCACCATCACCTAAGGCACCTACTGTATCGTCCCCGGAGCCCAAAAGGCGTCGGACTAGTTCTAGTGACAACTCGGTGGAACAGGGTGAACCAAGTAATGCATGAGCAAGGAAAACGACACTTAATTGGAGTGCATATCCGAAAATGATCCAAAGGTGGATCGAGATGGGAAATATTCCATCGCCCTACTTTGGTTCCACTTCCTCATCCGCTACTTTACCTAGCTTGCCATGCACAATGGAACAAGATTTTGCAGCTTTTGTGTTTATCATAACTAAGGAGTTAAAGGAGATGAAGGAGTCCACTGACGAGATACCGGGCATTCTAGAGCGAGAGCCACAAGTAGAAGTAAACAAGGAGCAAATAGAACATCTGACCGTTGAGCTAGCAGCAACGGATCAGGTCCATAACCTTTTGGTGGATCGGGTTACACATTTGGAGACGAGGGTGGATACATCAGACCAGGATGTAGGAGGGATTCTGGAGAGAGTGACTCATCTGGAAGCCCAACTTCAAGTAGCAGACCATGCTGCTGAAAGACTTCGGGAGAGAATGACTCACTTAGAAGCCCAACTATAAGCAGCCCTATTTCCGGAAGACATTCCACTTTCGGACGACGAGGAGGAGCCTTTCGAGGACGAGCCTTTAGAGGAGGAGCCACCCGAGGAGGAACCGGTGGAGATCGACGATGCACAATCATACGTTTCTTCCGATGACGAGGATGCTTGATGATCTTTTTATTCTATCTTTCCTTTTCATTCATGTTTCACTTATGTTATTTGTCTTTTTAAACCTAGATGGGTAAGGTTGTTCCCATTCAATAAAAGCATGAGAAGTTTAATGTTTGAGTTATTTATTTTGTAGCCTTACAATTTATTTAATTTTCAAAATGTTAGATGTTGTGTTTCCTTACTTGTACATAAATATTGTTTAATATGCGACATATTTCTCATTGTTTTGTATTTGTGAATGTGAAGAATCATGTCGGGAAGAGGACATGGAGGTCGTGCTGGTGGCCGAGGTACCATCAACATGACAGCAGCTGAGCTGGCGGCACTAATCAACGATAGTGTGGCAGAGGCTCTCGCAGCACAGAATGCTGCAGGTAAATACTTTAGCTATTGACTAATGAGGTCAATCCATCTCTTAAAGCGCATTTCCTAAGCTCTATAATCCCAATCCTATATTATGCTTCTAAATCTAGGTCTATAGAATCAGCAGCCAGCCTGCACCTTCAAGGCATTTATGGACTGTAAGCCCCACACCTTTAGTGGAGCCGAAGGAGCTGTCGGACTACTCCGGTGGTTCGAAAAAGTAGAATCGATGATTGCCATGTGCAACTGCCAGTGGCCAATCAGGTCAAGTTCGCCGCTGGAACTTTGGAAGGCCCGGCTCTCACGTGGTGGAACGCCCGGGTCCAGATGTTGGGTCCATGGCAAATGGACTCCCGTGGGAGGAGTTTAAGACAATGATGAAGGAGGAGTACTGTCCTCGGGATGAAATTCAGAAATTGGAAGGAGAGTTCTGGAACCTGAAAATGGAAGGTTCTGAAATTGAGCTGTATACCACCCGCTCCCATGAGCTTGCTACCATGTGCCCACATATGGTGACTCCGGACTATAAGAGGATTGAGCTGTATATTGGAGGTCTAGTGCCACAAATTCAAAGTATGGTTACTTCATCCAATCCTGCTACTATCCAGCAGACGATCAGACTAGCCCACAAGCTAACCGATTAGGCGGTGACTCAAGGGACTTTACCCCTGAGGGGTTCGGTCTCTAAATCCACCGATAATCATAAACGCAAGTTTGATCACCACTCCAACTCTCACTCCAAGGGACCCCAGCCTAACCAACCCCAGCAGCAGCAACGTAGGTTTGAGCCTACTAAGAACGTCAACCAGACGACCTCTTCAGGCCAAAATCAAGGTGGTTATGCGGGAAAATCTCCCAAGTGTAACAAGTGCAACTTTCATCACTTCGGAATTTGCAACCGTTGTCAGCGGTGTGGCAAAATAGGCCATGCTGCCAAAGATTGTAGGGGTGAGTTGCAAGCCAAGCAGCCTTTTCAACAGCCTGGGTCTACAAAGGGTTGTTTCGAGTGTGGGAAAGAGGGACATTTTCAGAAGAATTTTCCTCAGTTAAAGAAGGGAGGTAATGGAAACCACAACTCTAATTAGAATAATAACAATGGTGGCAACAACGACAATAACAGAGGAAATGGTGCCAAGGGTCGAGCCTTCGTGCTAGGATCTGGAGAAGCTCGTTATGATCATAATGTGGTCACCGGTAAGTTTCTCTTAAATAATTACTTTGCTTCTGTCCTTTTTGACACTGGTTCCGATAGGAGTTTTATGTCTAAGAAACTTAGTGATATGATAAAAGGAACACAAACTCTGTTAGAAGCTAAGTATGTAATAGAGATAGCTGATGGTCAAATAATTGAAGCAACTCACATTCTTAAGGGATGTAAGCTTGAGCTAGCTAGTCATAAACTTGATATCGACCTTATGCCGGTCACGCTTGGTAGTTTTGATGTAATTGTCGGCATGGATTGGTTATCTAAAAACCAAGCTGAAATCTGTCGTGAGAAAATTGTTCGTATTCCCCTCCCGAGTGGAGAAACCCTTTCCGTTCAGGGGGAAAAGGTTGGTGCAGTCATTGGCATCATATCCTTTATGAAAGCACAGAAATGCCTTCGAAAAGGGCATACTGCTATTCTGGCTCTCGTTGCTGAGCAGCCATCAGAAGAGAAGAAGATTGATGATATTCCCATCGTTCGTGAATTTCTGGAAGTATTTCCCAAGAATTTTCCTGGTCTGCCACCACACCATCAAGTTGAATTTCAAATCGATCTAGCACCCGGAGCGGCACCGATCGCTCGGGCACCTTATAGACTGGAACCTAGTGAATTGCAAGAGCTATCTACCCAGTTACAGGAATTGTTGGATAAAGGTTTCATCCGACCTAGCTCATCACCATGGGGAGCTCCGGTCCTGTTTGTCAAGAAGAAGGACGGAAGTTTCCGCATGTGTATCGACTACCGTGAACTGAATAAAGTCACAATCAAGAACCGTTATCCTTTGCCTCGTATAGACGATCTCTTTGATCAACTATAAGGATCAAGTTTCTATTCCAAGATAGATCTTAGGTCCGGTTACCATCAATTGAGAGTCCGAGATGAAGATATCTCTAAGACTGCTTTCAGGACAAGGTACGACCACTACGAGTTTATGGTCATGCCTTTCGGATTAACCAACACACCTGCGGTATTCATGGAAATCATGAACTGTGTGTGTAAGCCATACCTTGATCAGTTTGTCATCGTTTTCATCGATGTCATTCTCATTTATTCCAAGAACAAGGAGGAACATGAGGAACATTTACGTTTAATCCTGGAATTACTTAAAAAGGAGCAACTATATGCTAAGTTTTCCAAGTGTGAATTCTGGATTCGAGAGGTTCAATTCTTAGGACATGTGGTTAACGAGAAGGGAATACATGTCGATCCATCAAAGATTGAAGCCATCAAGAATTGGTCAGCACCGACGACTCTGACTGAGGTGCGACAATTTCTGGGATTGGCTGGATATTACCGTCGATTCATCGAGGGATTCTCTAAGATCGCACAACCTCTCACTGCCTTAACTCAAAAGGGTAAAGCCAATAACTGGGGCGATAACCAAGAGTCAGCATTCCAACATCTTAAGCAGAAACTTTGCAGTGCACCTATCCTAGCTCTTCCGGAGGGTACGGATAATTTTGTGGTGTATTGTGATGAATCCATTCAGGTTCTGGGTTGTGTTCTAATGCAACGAGAAAAGGTGATCGCATATGCTTCGCGTCAACTAAAGATTCACGAGAAAAACTACACCACTCATGATCTAGAGTTGGGAGCGGTAGTTTTCACACTTAAGATATGGAGACACTACTTGTACGGTACCAAGTGCACTATCTATACCGATCATAAGAGTCTTCAGCATATCTTCGAGCAGAAAGAGCTGAACATGAGACAACGTCGTTGGGTCGAGCTCTTGATTGATTATGACTGTGCGATCCGGTATCATCCGGGTAAGGCTAACGTTGTAGCTGATTCCCTAAGTAAAAAGGAAACCAAGCCCAAACGAGTTCGAGCACTACAGCTTACTATTCACCCCGGATTACTTGACAAAATCCGTAGTGCTCAACTTGAAGCCCTGAAAGAGGAAAACCTACCGCTGGAAGGTACACGCGGTATGGAAGCACAGTGGTGTACACAACGTCTTTCACGTCTCAAACTTGAAGAAATGTCTGGCAGACGAGTCACTCGCAGTTCCTCTTAAGGAACTACACATCGATGAACAGTTGCGTTTCATCGAAGAACCAGTCGAAATCATGGATAGGGAGGTCAAAACGTTAAAACGCAGTAAAATACCTATTGTCAGAGTCCGTTGGAACTCAAAACGCGGACCGAAATTCACTTAGGAGCGCGAGGATCAGATGATGCGCAAATATCCTAGTCTGTTCAAGCACTCCACGTCAAATCCTTAAGGTACTATTTTAATTTTCGGGAAGAAAATTATTTCAACTAGGGGATGGTGTGACACCTTAGAAATTTTATTATTTTATTATTTTAATTTTCGGGACGAAAATTCTTTCAACTAGGGGATGATGTGACAATCCAACTTTTCAAGATAATTCCGTTAAGAATTTCGTTAAGTTTTCTGTTAAAACCCAACTCTGTTAACTCAATATTAAACCCCAAGGACCAATTCTGTCATTCCTGAACCTCAAACTTCAGGGACTTATCCTGCCAAGTCCCTACACTAAATCGGTTGACAACAGAAAGTCAAAATTGAAGGATTTTGTTCCTGTCGACCTTCATAAAGTCAAATTTCGCAAACATTGATCTTAATTCATAAATTGTAACCGAACTTTGCATAATTTCGTAATTGATTCGATGATTATTAACAATTTCGACATCTTTGAGCCTTAATCATTGTCATTACTTTCGAATTAAACACAATTATGTCCATTAAACTCATAACAGTTGAAATCCCCACTTCCACGATCAAATTCTCTTGCACTCGTCTGTTAATCTCACAATTGAGCATCTACGCACTTCATTCGCACTCCTCTAGATCTTTTTCACAACTCAATTCGGCCAGAAACGCAATCGAAGTCGCCGGAAACCAAACGCGTCGAAGACGGAACCCGTCCTAGTCGAGCTCAGTCAATTCGCATCTGTTTCTGGTAATTGAACACACCCTCACCTTCGTTTTTTACTTTCTGATGAAAAGCCCTATGCCAATTAGGGCTTACAACATCGAAATTAGCAAGAACCCGATTCAAGGGTACATTCGAGGTTTAACCGATTACCAGTCTAGGTGTGATCTCAATTCAATTAACCTACACCTCTAGACTCGGAATCTCCTGTGAAATGAAAGCCCTATGTTAATTTAATAGTATAACATCGAATTGGTCACGATCTTGAATCTAGGGTTCATACAAAACCCACGTTAGGGCTTTTGATTCTAAACTCGATTAAAATTCAATTGAATCATATGGTTAGACTCGCGACCATCTACTATTTGAAAGCCCCATATCAATTGAATCAAATAACGTCGAATTGATTATAAACCTTAAACTAGGGTTCTTCATAAAAAAACGATTTAGGGGTCTCGACCTTAAACTCAACCTCAATCAAATTAAGTTACACCATCAGATTCGCAATGTTCTAAACGGTGAAAGCCCTATGATTCAAACAACTTTTAACATCAGATTTTATCAAATCAAATCTAAGCTTATAAACTAGGGTTTAAGATTCTAAATCAGGGATTAATCGATCCAGACTCAATGATTTCCAAATTAAACGCATACACATACTCATAAACACTCGTTTTGCAAAACCCCTATACTGTTTTGATCGATTTGTATCATCTTCGTTGGTTTTGGGACTAGGTTCGATCGTGCATGGGTTTTGGTAGAGAAATACACTGGAACTCGTTGATAAAACCATTTGAAACCGGGTTATGTCACGATACCCTAGCTGGCGGGATTGGTTAGGACTGTGTGCGTGTGTGGGAGAGACCCGGGTTCGAGGCCGGGCTCCCACATTTTATTTTTGTGGCATTTTTGATTATATTTAATTATTAAAAATCAAACCCTATATTATTATAATATTATATTAATGTGTTTTAGCCCGGGAAATCACACGTAGACTCAGGTTTGGATTTATAACCTATTTTCATTATTATTTTCCACTTTTAAAAATAGCATATTTATAATAGTTTCAAGCCATAACCTCGTATAAAATAATATATTTATATCATTTTCAACCCGTGATTAATATTATAAAATTATATATAAGTTATATTATTTCGGCTCGTTTAGTTACCTCGTGTGACGTTTTAAATCTATAAATAATACAAATTGTTATATTATTTACCTACGTTTATATTCTCGATTAAAAATAATATATTTATTATTTTTCCACACAAATGATTATTTTGATAATCCTGCGAACCTAAAAATAATATATTAAATTATATTATTTTCCTAAATTTTGTAAACGAATCGAACGTACGAATTTATGTATTTGTTTAATTATTATTCGTTATTAACATAAGACACGTAACGCTTCGATCGTAATTTTTGTATTAAGAATCTTTATTCCCGTAGACACGTTCGTCCACTCTTAAATCCTTAGAATGCGTTAAGACATTCTAACCTTTCGTGTCGTCGTCACAATTCCCATTTTATCCCTAATTGTTATGTTGTAATTCTAGCGCATCCGTGAGCCGTTTCAGGCTAACGTTTGAGATTCCAACCTCGTACTCGTGTGATTCTACCTACGCAACTCAGGTGAGTTTTCACGGCCCGTTTTACTGTTTTATCTTGCGGAGAAAACATGTCACAAACTATATTTTCGGACTATTGTATTCATATGTTATCAATGTTAAAGCTCAGCGTAACACGCTATCACTGAAAGTCCTCAATACATATCGACCGTTAATATGGATCTTAGCGAGGTAATGTTTAGTAGTACCACTGGGTTTTACAAATCCCACCCGCGTTAGTCGCGCTTACTCGATTGGAGATCGAACGGGTGAAATGTTAGCCTACTCACATCGTCGGGGTTGATAGACCTGGAAGGAGGCAAATAAACAAACAGTCAGCTTGGGTTGCGAGCGCTTAGGTTAAACATGAACATAGGTTAGCTACCTATAGATACATATTGAATGATCAATAATCTGGTAAACGTTTATTTATATACTGAAACGTGTGAACTCACCAACCTTGTGTTGACATCTTTTCTTACATGTTTTTCTCAGGTCGCTAAGATAAGGCACATGTGCACATTAGGACATGCATGGGATCCTTCTATTGATTGTTGTTTTATTAAATTGTTTGGACTATTTTGAATTGTGTTTGGTTTGGACTTTTGGACTTTTGGACTTTTTGGGCGCGTTTGTTTTGCGCATTTACTTTTCTTTACGCTTCCGCATTAAACTCTGATTGTTATGATATTTTCATTTAAGTCCCATGTAGAGTCGTTCAATGTAACTAATGACTGAGATCCTGGTTTGTCACTTCCCAAAACGATAAAACTCCGTTAGTTGAAATTGAGGGTGTGACACTTAGTGGCTCGTTCAAATCTGGTAGCCTTACCCGTTGATTAGAATAAACGTCGGACGAGACCTCCTCCTGGTTCACACCTTGACCTCTAGAACTTAGCGGGTTTTTTTTTCTAGCGAGTCGTTAGAATATACATGAATACCGTAGTTACCATCCCACCACCAAGACATGGCTATAATTTGTTTAAGAAATTGTTTGAATAATTTTGAAGGATACGTTCATATGAGAATTGTGTATGCTTAAATACAAAAAAAATTATCCCCTATAGGCACCGTATAGGCCTATACGATGCGTATAGGATCTGATCAAACCGACAAGATCGTACTACCTGGTCATTCCAACCACTATACGCATCGTATGATCCAATACGCTGCGTATAGGGTACAACGTACCTTCTGCAACTGGTAAGAAGTCACCTTGTACCCTAAACTGCATCGTATGGCTCAATACTATGCGTATAAGGGTTCGAATGACCAGGTAGTTCGATGTTGTCTAACATGGGAATATGTGAAGGGCAATACGCTATACGATGCGTATAGAGCCCGGTCTTGTTAGTAATTCCCGTGTCTTGTTAGTAGTTCCCATAATTAATCTATTTATTTAAAATAATGGAGTTTAATAAAATGTAAAAACAGTATGATAATATAATAACTTTCAATAATACAAATTTGTTTTTCAAAAATTATAACTAACATCAAGAAGTACAACTATCCATGATTAATTTGATATTAGATTTATTTAGTTACAATATAACAAATATCCATAATTAAACTTGTTTTACTTCTTAATATAATTATTATTTAATATCATTATTTAATAGAAGAGAGAAACATTACAATTAATATTTAATAGAAGTGAGAGGCGGGAAAATAAGTGTGACGAGTAACCAGAGAGTGATACGTGTCACCTAAGATCTTTATTAATTAGTATATAGGTTAAAACCCATGTATTACACGGGTTAAATAAACACAAACTGTTATAAACCAGCAGTTTTTATAAAAAAATTGTATGTTGGATGTTATTGGTGAAATAAAAAATAATGAATATTTAAGAACTATAAATAACAAATTTTAAGATAAAATATAATTGAAATTTTCTTATGAATTTGTAACATCCCAAAATAATAAACGAATAAATAATAACGAAAGCGGGGTTAAAAAAAAGATTTAAAACAAAAAGAAAAGAGGACGGGTTTGGGCTCGACTCCAACGGGCCCGGGGGGGGGGGGGGGTTATATAAGGGATGAGACCATCTTCCTCCCCTGGTTCACCCCACTTTTTCGCAAGTTCTAGAGAGAGAGAGAACGGGTGAGAGAGAGAAAGCTCCGGTTTCATCTCGAAAGCTCAAGGAATCTCGGTCATCATCTCTGGAAAGTCTAGCAACGAAAAGAAAGCAAAAACAGGTAACTACTCAACCCAGATCTGAGCTTTTATGGTTTTTGGGTTTCAGGTTAACTTCACAAAAAAGAAGCGGTTTTTAAATATCAGAAACAAAACAAATTATAGATTTAGGCTCATGAATGAAAATAGAACGTTTTGAACGTAAAAAGTTCAAATCTTGAATGACTGGAAATCACGGACCAGATCTACGGTTCTGATTGGGGAAGAAAGCCGCACAGGCGAACTTTTCGCCTGGACCTACATATTGGCGAACTTAATATGTTCGATGGTCCATGTTCACCCAATAAATAAAGGTAGCGAACTTACTTAAGTTCGCCTAAAGAAGCGAACTTGCTAAAGTTCGCCTAAGCTCAAAATAGCGAACTTATCGTGATAAAAAGGTAGCGAACTTACTATGTTCGCTTAGCATAAAAACAAGCAAACTTGCTATGTTCGCCTATGTCCAAACTTGCAAACTTACCTAAGTTCGCCTAACCCTAAGACTAGAAACGTTTAGCGTCGTTTAGATTCATTATCTTATCTTGTATGACTTGATTATACAGATTGTGTGTAACCTTAGTGACGCTCAGTAACCAGCTAAGTATACTTCAGGAACCGCTCAATCAGGTGAGTTCTATGTGCCCCCTATATGTTATGTGCAAACAGATATTAAAATGTTTTGGGGCTGAAATGTATACATGTTATGAATAAAAGTTATGATTTCCATATATAGCCTTATGTGTTATATGATGATACATTATGAATATAATAATGATAAGTATGTTTATAAGCAATGAAATGAAAAGTATGACGCTATGTATAAGAAAGAAATTTTGCTTTATATCAAGGTATATATTGCTTGCTATGTATGAAAGTGTGACATAACATATAAGAATGAATTCTTGCTTTATATCCATGTATATATTGCTTGCTATGTATGAAAGTATGACATAACGTATAAGAATGAAATTTTGCTTTATATCCATGTATATATTGCTCGCCATGCAAGTATAAACGTTACGGACGGTACGATGATAACGGCTACTTCGGTAGACGGACGACCATGTGACTATTATGCAGCTAGAACAAAAAGTCTAGAAAGGTAGACTATATATGACGGACTAATACGGTAGGACGGTTTATGATATGACGGATGGACGAAGGTTGCCGGACGGTTTACGAACATGACAGATGGTTTCACATATAGTTCCCATAGGAAACGGATGCCTTAGGGCAGACGAGCGAATATGACGTACTATGACGGTAGGACGGTTTTAGACGGACAACCGAAGGTTGCCGGACGGTTTTATGATACGATGGACGGTTTCTAGTGCCGAACGGTTTACGAAATGGGCTATGACGGTAGTTCTAGAACGTTTGTCTTTGTGACTCACGCAAATCAATGACGGGCTGATCACCCTTATATGAATGACGAAAGAATATTCAGAAGTTAGCTAAAGTGTATGTATTTATATACGTACCCCCTCTTGAATGATATATGAAAGCAGTAAATAAAAAGGTGTACAAATATACATATATATATTTACACTCACAAGATTATGATAAGAACAAAGTTTATGTTTACTTGCTTTAAACTAGAACTTACCAGCGTTAGCTGACTTTTAGTATGCACTTCAGGTAATACGAAGAAAGGACGGGCGAAGGCATAAGGCTACCCTTATTCAAGACTGACGTCCCATTTGATTTCTTATGTGTTAAAACAATGTTTATGTTAAATGTTAAGACTTCCGCTGCTTATGTAACTGAATTATGTATGCTTCCGCTATGTTGAATCTTATAAATTAAAATGTCAGTGTTTGATGACTATGTTTATGAGTAAATCCAACGAGTAAGGTCTCATGGGAAATAGGCCTTACAAGTTGGCATCAGAGCAATAGTTTGAGAGATTTAGACATCCTAAATGTCTGGACTAAAGCTGATAATGGGACCAACGCACGGATGCCAGTATGGGTAGCCAACGCCAACATAGTAAGTGAGTAGTAAAGTTAATCCCTGTAGTTAGGAATAGATGATTTAACGTAGAACACATATATGTTAATGTCACCACTGATGTGAAGAGTTTTGAACTTGAAAAGCAAAGCAAATTATTAATCACAAACCGGTCACTGTAATTAAGAATTTACCTTGCTCGTACTATTCTAAACTATGATCTGAAGAAATTACATTGGTTAATTCCCTTTACTGTTTAGGAATTTAGAAATCATGGCTGGTAGAGGAGGATCTGAACGTCGTGGAGGTCGTACCGGGTGAGTCGGTAGGCCACCATTGAATCGAAGACGTAATGATGAGGAAAGTGTGCATGTGGAACGTGAGGAGAGTGTGCATGTAGAACCTATTGAAAGTGTGCATGAAACTGATGTGACTCCACAGGGTGATGTCAATGATGGATCGCTACAACTGGAACCCAAAGTTAGAAATGCTATTGCCCGTGAGGTCGTAACTCTGAAGGACGTACTGCCCGACTTGTTGACTGAGGCATTGAAGAAAAGCAAACAAGACGAAGAAGAGAAACTCGAAGATAAAATTTATGACAGTGATGGGGATGAGGTAAACGCGGGCCGACCACTCGAGGATGCACTTACAAGGGCTTCAAAGACTGCGACCTGCCCAATTTTGAAGGAAAGAAAGACTTTGTGGATACGTTTGAGTGGATCAAGAGAATGAATGGGGTGATTAGCATAAGTGAATGCCAAGGTGACCAGGCAGTCAAATTTGTTGCTCATTCTTTCACTAACGAGACACTGAGTTGGTGAGGGACTATCCAAAGGTCCAAATCCCCAAATGCACTCAAGAGGATGACATTGGAAGACCTTAAGGTACTTATGATCAAGAAGTTCTGTCCTCAGAATGAAATTGACCGAGTGGAGAATGAGTTTTTGAATTTCAAAGCTGGCAACATGACTCATCGCCACTACACTTCAAGGTATAATGAACTAGCTCAGCTAGTACCCCATCTGGTGGAACTTAAGAAAGACTGATCAAGTACTATGTGAAGGGCCTACCCTAAAGGGTCCATGTTCAAGTGAAAGCTAATATACCCTCGACCTTCGAGTCAGTAGTAAATCTGTCTGGAATCGTTTGTGATGATTATGCTAATGAGGACCCAGCGCCGGAGGCACCGAAGAGGAAATGGGAGAACCCATCTAAGGGGACTGGAAAAGGGAATTTTATAGCTAAGGCTAAGAATCCATGAATGGAGGAATATGAAGTTTGAAAGAAATGCTCAAAGAAACATCCAGGAGAATGCCGAGCTGGTTCCACCATGTGCCTTAAGTGCAGGAGGGCAGGGCACTATTCCAAAGATTGCCTAAGAGACGTCAAGTGCCAAGGATGTGGATTATTTGGACATCTGACTAAGAACTGCAGGAAAACCAGACAGTTTGGTTCAGAGAAAGAGAAGGAAAAGGAGCAGCCGAAGGCTAGGACCAGCGCCTACGCCTTGACAGAGGAAGAAGCTAGAGGAAACCCTAATGTCGTGTCAGGTACGTTTCTAGTTAATGATGAGCATGCTGCTATTTTATTTGATTCTGTTGCTAGCAAAAACTTTATATCGAATAACTTAAGTCGCAAAATAGACTGCACAATCAATACTATAGTAAAAGCTTTTAGCGTAGAAACATCCGTGGGAAGAAACTCGGCAGTATTCCATGTGACTGATGATTACATGATAGAAATAGAGGGAGGTAGATTTCCTTCTAGATTATTCCTTCTGACCTTATGAGGATTTGACATAGTATTGGGCATGCATTGGCTAGCTGCCAACGAAGCACAAATCGTATGTAAACGAAAGATGATACATCTCAAAGCTACTGACGGCAGTCCGATTACGGTTTATGGGGATTGGAATTGCACGATGCCTAACGTCATCTCGATGATTAAGGCCGAAAGTTACATGAGGCTCGGTTGCGAAGCTTATCTATCGTATGTCATTGACGATAGAATGAAAACAAAAGAACTAAAAGATGTACCAGTGGTGTGCATTTTTCCAGAAGTGTTCCCAGAGGACCTACCTGGCTTGCCACCTGATCGGGAAGTAGAATTTCAAATCGACCTACTGCCAGGAGCTCAGCCCGTTGCCAAAGCACCCTACCGATCGGCTCCGTCAGAAATCAAAGAATTAATGTCCCAACTAGAGGAACTAACAGAAAAAGGATTTATCAGACCGAGCATCTCACCATGGGGTGCTCCGGTAATATTTGTAAAGAAAAAAGACGGCAGCAAGCACATGTGCATCGACGACCATGAGCTGAATAAACGAACAGTCAAGAACAAATACCCACTACCCAGAATAGACGATCTTTTTGATCAACTAGAAGGCGCGAGTTGGTTCTCAAAGATTGATCTTAGGAAGAGTTACCATCAATTGAAAGTAAGGGAGGAAGATGTACCAAAAACTGCATTTCGCACGCGTTATTGACATTATGAATTTCTCATGATGTCCTTCGGACTGACCAACGCCCCCGCATCATTTATGGATCTAATGAACAGAGTATGCCGACCAATGTTGGACCGGTCAGTGATAGTTTTCATAGATGACATTCTCATCTATTCAAAGAACGAGGGTGATCACCATTGTCACCTTAGAGAAGTATTATAAGTTCTGATGCACGAAAAGTTGAATCCAAAATTTTCCAAATGCGCGTTCTGGCTTAGGGAAGTCCAATTCCTAGGTCATGTTATAAACACAGACGACATTATGGTATACACTGCAAAGATCGTAACAGTGAAAGAATGGAACATCCCAAAGACGCCAACAGAGATACGAAGTTTTTTGGGATTGGCAGGTTACTATTGGAGATTCATTTAGGATTTCTTGAGAGTAGCCTCCCCACTGACGAAGTTAACACGTAAGGAGGTAAAGTATGAATGGGGTCCAACCCAAAATAACGCGTTTGAAGAACTAAAGACACGATTAACCCAAGCTTCAGTCTTGACCTTACCATAGGGGAACGAAGACTTGGTAGTTTACTCTGACACTTCGGGATA
This sequence comes from Smallanthus sonchifolius, assembly GCA_023525975.1. Taxonomy (NCBI): domain Eukaryota; kingdom Viridiplantae; phylum Streptophyta; class Magnoliopsida; order Asterales; family Asteraceae; genus Smallanthus; species Smallanthus sonchifolius. The sequence continues at coordinate 15,807,772 of CM042018.1, read as the reverse complement.
AGGATTGAGATGTGTACTCATGTAACAAGGAAAGGTAATTGCTTACACCTCGCGACAGTTAAGACTTTCGCTGCTTATGTAACCGAATCATTTATGCTTACGCTATGTTGTATCTTTTAAATTAAAATGTCAGTGTTTGATGACTATGTTTATTAGTAAATCCAACGAGTGAGGTGTCACGAAAAATATGCTGTTGAAACACTTTCCTGTGACAAACACTCTGCATAGATTATGGATAGATAGAGTCTTAGTTTAGTACTTTCATGTATGTATTTGTCTTTGTTTGTAAGTGTCTGTTTGTATTAGTAATCGAGTTGTATTTACTTTTACATATTGATTGTTGCAATTTTCTCTAAGTGTTTTGCGCACTTGTATGTGCGCAGGAGATAGTTCCTGCGTACTTAGCAAGTACGCAAGAATACCTTTGCGTACTTGCTAAGCACGCATGAGCAAATTTCCATGCGCACTTGCTAAGTGCGCAGGCATCAGGTCATGTATAAATAGGAATGGTTGACAGTAGATAAGTACGCATTCAGATTAGCAAATACGCAGAACTTTGTAATCTCAGAACTTCTCTCTGTAACCTTCAAGTGTTTATAATAGAAGAACGTTTATAGTGATTATCTTGTCGGTTTACTTTGTTTCGCAAGACTCTCCACCTAGTCACGGGTATTCCGCACCCGGTCCGACTAGTAGACCCACTTGCATGTGACGATCCACCACACCCGAGGGACCTACATATGCCTTACAGATTTAGTAATTTTTAATAAAATATTTGAATAATTTTAGATATTTAATTATTAAGATAGAGAGGCGGGAAAAAATAAAAGAAATTAAAGAAATTTGTATAATTAATAAGAGAGAGGCGGAAAAAAATGTTAAGGGTGAACATTAGAGTGACAAGTGTCCAACAAAAAAATTATTTATTTTAGAGTATAGATTTAATTATTAAGAGAGAAAGGCGGGAAAAAAAATAAAAAAATTAAAGAAATTTGTATAATTAATAAGAGAGAGAGGCGGGAAAAAATGTAGAGAGTGAACATTACAGTCACAAGTGTCTCAGCAAAACGTTTATTTATTATAGAGTATAGATATAGATATATTTACATATATATAATTGGTTAACTTCATCCGGTTTTTCTTTGTCTTTATCTCGATTAATTGATTTTTGATTCTTCGTCTTTATCTTCTTCTTCATTTTAGAATTCTCATACTTAATTTCTAAACTAAAATAAAACAAAATAGAATTTAATATATGTAATAACGAACTACATATATGTGATATATAGTTACATATATGTAATAAATGAAATACGTTTATGTATTTACAGAATTACCTTATATTGAAGAAATTTATGGCTTGTGAAGAAAGAATCCAGTGAAACGCTCCAAATCGGGTATATTTCATAGTTAGCACAAAACATGTAAACATAGTTTTTAAACTGAAATCAGAATAATTATTACAGCGGAAGTCTTGTTTAAACATTCAAATATCCACAATGAATTAAAACTTTAATTAAAACATTGTTCGACATAAACTATCATATAAGGAAATGTCAGTCTTCAGAAGTGCAGCCCAACAGTCCATGCTATCGAGCTGTTGACGCTCCTTTACTCTACATTTCAATTACCTGGCATGCATACTAAGAAGTCAGCTAACACTAGTGAGTTATATCTTTACTTTAAACCATAAACTTTGTCTGATATTAAGGTAGTTTAATTTTATAAAAATAAGATAAACTTTTTTCTGTTACGTTTTAACAAAACTTTTTCGACACTTTAAAAACTTTACAACGTCACAATTTATAAAATCATTTTTTTACCATCTTTTGTTAAAAGCTCTATCTTAAGAAAACTAATTAAGGTGTTCTCCTTTGCTTTGTCATACTATCTTTCACTCGTACATCATAAGTGACATTTCACATACAACTATACTCACATATGAACCATTGTCCGAGGACAAGGTTCTTTTCTCGCTTACACCTCAGGGTAAGAATTTTCAGTGTGCTCGCACCTTAGGGTGAAACTTTCTTTCTCGCTTACACCTTAGGGTAAGACTTTGTTTGTTCGCACCTCAGGGTGAGACTTCTTTGCCAACTTACACCTTAGGGTAAAACTTTGTTTGCTCACAGCCCAGGATGAGACTTTTACTTTAGTTGTGCTTGCAAGGCTTTCTACTATACTACAACACAAAATCAATTCACACAACACATAGTGTAGACAAAAAACACATATTAACACATAAGCATATAACACGACATCTGTCACTGTCAAGTTTTACCGAAGTACTGCTTCTCTGTCATTTTTTTACTTTCTTTAAAATGTTTATTTCAAAGATAGTTCTGCACTTTATATCCGTTTTCTTTCTCTAATATAAAATACAATTATTATAAAATAAAACTTTATCTTTCAAATTTCTATGTTAGTATGCATGCCAGCCCAAAAGCATAAGAAAATGGGCAATAAAAACTCACCTATTAAGCTACTCTCTGTATACTATGAACCGGTTCAGTAGACGTCACTCACTATCTGAACTGATGATTAATAATTCATTAATTCAACGCTTTCTACTAAATCAGGGAAATGAAGCAATTTCGCTTTCTTATAGTTTTGCTTTTTGTGACTCAACGAAACTAGGTTAGTTTCGTTTCTATGATCTCAGCGAAACTAGGTCAGTTTCGCTTTTTGTAGTCTCAGCGAAACTAGGAACTCAACGAAACTGACTCACAGTGAAACTAGGGTAGTTTTGCATGATAGTTTCACCTAGTCGTCTTCTTTAGTAGAAACCCTAGTTTCTGCATGAAAGTGGTGGCCAAGCTTCTACTTGACCAAGATCCAAACTTTTTTACGTTAGAAACGTTTGTTTAACCTTCGTGAGTCCAGATCTAAGGTTAGTTTCCCATTCCATACGTAAAAACCCATCCTATTTGTGATAAAAACTCCAAAACCTATTCAAACTAAAAACTCAGATTTAGGACGATTTGTTACCTGTTGAGGTCCAATTCTCCTTGCCTTGGTGGCTAGAGACGATTACCGACGATCCCTGGGGCTTGTAAACTCAAAACCTGACTTTCTTTCTCTAGACTCTCTCATTTTCTCTCTCTCTATAACTTACAACAAGGATGGAGAATGGGGGAAATGGACGTAGCGGCTAGGTTAAGCCCTTCCTTTCGTCTTTAGTCATTTATGACGTTTAGTCCTCGTTTCTCGTTTATTCTTTTTTTTTTCTAGAGCCTCATTTATTCTTTTTCTTTCCTGAGCCTCGTCTAATGAGACGTCTTATTTTTGGTATGTTACAATTTTACCCTCCTTATAAAAGGCTTAGTCCTCGAAACTTGTCATAAGTAGAACAGATGAGGGTACGACTCCTTCATCTCTGCCTCGGTTTCCCAAGTAGCTTCCGATCCCTTACGATGTTTAGACTGTACTTTAACTAGTTGGATGACTTAATTACGCAGATGTTTCTCCTTTATGTCTAATATGGCCACATGTTCTTCAATGTAATTGAGGCTATTTTCTACCTCGATGTCGTCGAGTGACACGTGCGCTGACTCAGCAGCTAAACACTTGCGCAAGTGTGACACGTGAAAGGTAGGATGGATACCACTTAACTCACCAGGCAGATCCAGTTGGTAAACAACTTCCCCAACCTGTGCTACAATTTTGAAAGGTCCGACAGATCTCAGACTTAATTTTCCTCTTTTTCTAAATCTCATAATCCCTTTCTTGGGGGATACTTTCAACATTACTTGATCCCCAACATTAAACTCAATGGGTCTCCGTCTTTTATCCACGTAGGATTTCTGTCGATATTGTGATGCTTTTATGCATGCTTTCATTTGGTCAAACTTTTCGGAGGTCTCCTTGACCACTTCTAAATTCCCCATTTCCTTCTGAACAATTCCCCCAGCAGACCGGAGTCCTACATCTTCTACAACACAATCTCCTCCATCCTTTATCCTCGGTTTCTTCTTCTCCGATCATGCCCATTCCTTTGTTGGCCTCTTAGCAGCACTCGACACTTTCTTTTGGGTTTCAACAGGAAATGGGTCCTCGGAGTCAAAGTCATCATACACTATCCTAACCAGCTATACCACCGATTCATAACTCTTGGGGGAGTTAGCTTTAACGTGCACACGAACTTTCTATGGCAACCCCTCGATGTAGTATTTTATCCTCTTCTCTTCAGTATCCATCAGATATGCTACCAGCTATACCAGCTCATTATACTTTGAGGTGTATTGGCGGTAAGCCATACTTCCAGCCTTGAGTCTCCAAAACTCCCTCGCAACCCTATAAATCTCGTTCTGCGGGCAGAACTTCTTGATCATTATCTTTTTCATGCCATCCCATTTCATCCTCTTGAGAGTAGTGGATGACTTAGTCTGATGGATGGTCCTCCACCAGCTTAGCACTTCATTGGTGAATGAGTGAGCGGAAAACTTGACTGTCTGGTCCTCACGACACTCACTTTTTTTGGAAGGCACGACACTCACTGATGTTAATTACACCATTCATCCTCTCGATCCACTTGAAAGTGGCAACCACATCCCTCCTCTCATCAAACCTCGATGGGTCACACCCCGAAAATATTTGCAATTACAGCCTCGAGTTGCTTCCTCGAAGTCAGAATCGTCACTGTTAGTGACTTTAGTACCCTTGTCACTTTCTTCTTTCCTATCCTTCTTTTCCTTTCCAAACTCTTTCATGGCCTTGGCCAGGGCCGCCGGTAAAACGTCCTTCAAGATTGAAGTGAATTTTGCGGCAATAACTGCCCTCACGAGTGATTCTAAAACTAGCCCCTCACCGTGTCCGTCATCCTGAATGGTTACACTGTGCTCATTGTCGTTGTACTCAACATGTACAGACGCTGTCTAGTTCTGTGAGTGCTCACTTTCCTCTATCCGTGCTCGGTTACCCGGCGGTCAGCCTCTACGTCCAACTCGACTACCAATACGACCACCTCTTTGTCCTCTAGCCATTAGTGTCTAACTGGGAACAAGGAATACTCGTGTTATCATGATAGGTAATTATTTAGAACACCTCAAGTAATGTAAATTACTAATTACAGAGACCAGTATGAAATTACGAATTTACTTTACTACTCGGGTTTTGAACATTTCTTATCAAGAGTAACAGTTGCATTCAAGTTTAGAGTCCCTACTTTCAGGCACATACTGCCTATACTCTGTACTAAGACATTTACTGTCTACTTTTCATGCTAAGGCATTACTGTCTAATTTCTATACTAAAGCATTTACCATCTATATTCTATGTTAGAACATTGACTACCTTCTTTCTACCATCTTTCCTTTGTCTCATTCTTAGTTTATGTTCATATACTATAGCAAATGTACGAATCTCTCAAAATATGGCTATGATACCAACTTGAAACGCCCCAAACCGGGTGCATCTCATAGTAGGCACAAAACATGTAAACATAGTTCTTAAACTGAAATCAGAATAACTATTACAACGGAAGTCTTGTTTAAACATTAAAAAATACACAATGAATTAAAACTTTAATTAAAACATTGTTCAACACAAACTATCAGATAAGGAAATGTTAGTCTTTAGAAGTGCAGCCCGACAACCCATGTTATCAAGTTCTTGCATCTCCTTTGCTCTACCTTTCATTTATGTGACATGCATACTAACAAGTCTGCTAACGCTGGAGAGTTCTATCTTTACTTTAAACCATAAACTTTGTATGTTATTTAGGCATCTTAATTTTATAAAAATAAGATAAGATTTCTTTCTGTTTCGTTTTAACAAAACTTTCTCGGTACCTTAAAAACTTTACAACGTCACAATTTATAAAATTGTTTTGTTACTATCTTTTGTTAAATACTTTGTCTTAAGGAAACCAACTAAGGTGTCATCCTTTGCTTTGTCATACTATATTTCACTCATACATGACAAGTAACATTTCACATACAACTATACTATCACATATGAACCATTATCTGAGGACAAGGTTCCTTTCTCGCTTACACCTCAGGGTAAGACTTTTCTGTGTGCTCGCACCTTAGGGTGAGATTTTCTTTCTCGATTACATCTTATGGTAAGACTTTGTTTGCTCGCACCTCAGGGCGAGACTTCTTTGCCAGCTTACACCTCAGGATAAGACTTTGTTTGCTCACACCTGAAGGTGAGACGTCTACTTTAGCTGTGCTTGCAAGACTTTCAACTTTAAGCTACTATGCAACTATACTACAACACAAAATCAATTCACACAACACATAATGTAGACAAATAGCAGTACATATTAACACATAAGCATATAACACCACATCTGTCACTATCAAGGTGTACCCAAGTACCACTTCGCTTTCATTTTTTTACTTTTTTAAAAATGTTTATTTCAAAGATAGTTCTGTACTCTATATCCGTTTTCTTTCTCTTTTATAAAATAAAACTTTATATTTCAAATTTCTATGTCAGTATACATGTCAGCCAAAAAATATAAGAAAATGGGGAATAGAAACTCACTTGTTAAGTTATCCTCTATGTACTATGAACTGGTCCAATAGGCGTCACTCGCCATCTGAATTGATGATTACTAATTCATTAATTCAATGCATTCTACTAAATCAGTAAAAATAAACAAGTTCGCTTTCTGAAGTAGTTTCACTTCCTGTGTCTCAACGAAACTAAGTTAGTTTCGTTTCTATGATCTCAACGAAATTAGGTCAGTTTCGCTTTCTGTAGTCTCAGCGAAACTAGGAACTCAACGAAACTGCGTCACAGCGAAACTAGGGTAGTTTCGCTTTCCAGCTAGTTTCTCATGGTCTTTAGTTTTAGCGAAAACCCTAGTTTCTGCATGAAAATAGCGGCCAAGTTTCTACTAGACCAAGATTCGAACTTTTTACATTAGACACGTTTGTTTAAGCTTCACCAGTCCATATCTAAGGTTAGTTTCCCATTCCATACGTAAAAACCCATCCTTTTTGTAATAAAAACCCTAAAACCCATTTATTACAAAAAACTCAGATTTAGTATGATTTGTTACCCGTTGAGGTCCGATTCTTCTTGCCTTGATGTCCGATTCTTCTTGCCTTGATGTCCATAGACGATTACCGGCGATCTTTGGGGCCTTGTAAACTCAAAACCTGACTTTCTCTATCTAGAAGTTGCAACAAGGATGGAGAATGAGGGGGGGGGGGGGGAATGGAGGTGGTGACTAGGTTAAGCCCCCCCCCCCCCATCCCTTTCGTCTTTCGTCATTTGTCGCGTTTAGTCCCCGTGTCTTGTTTATTTTTTTATTTTCCCAGCCTCATTTATTCTTTTTCTTTCCCCGAGCCTCATCTAGTGAGACGTATTATTTTTGGGATGTTGCATCTAGAGTTCAAACATTATGTTATTCATATTCTTTTTATTCATCATACTCTTAATGTTCATCTCGTTAATCATACTCTTCATGATCACATTCTTTTTGTTCATTGTGTTTTTGGTATCTCTACATGATGAACAATAATGATAACTATTGTGATGAACTGATTCTTCGGATGAACTATTGAAATCAGATATATGGAATTAATGAACTCGTTATTTGGATGAAAAATGGAAATAAAAAATATGAAATTGTGATTTTGAATGACCAAAATAAATCTGAACAATAAGGAGAGAAAATCAAAGAAAAACTGATATGGAGATATCACTACCAAATATATAATGATATTTTACCCCTATTTTTATTAAAACATTAAAATTTTTCATACTTTCTTATTTACTCATTTCTACCTAGTTTTTTTGTTCGTCTCTTTTACAATTTTTTTTTATATATTTAGCTAATGACTTTATTTGAAGGTTCTAATCGTTGATCTAGTTGAAAATGAGCAAATGACATTTCTCTGTAAATAAGGAAAGAAAGGCTAGTCCTACTGACACTGAGCACCTACGGTCCAACCAATTGGGAGAGAATCAATAGATTCCTTTTCGGGAGCGATTCATCCTTCCCGAACGCAGCATACAACTCTCCGTTGTACTGCGCTCTCCAAGTGTGCATGTTCCCCCCTTCTTCCTTACCATGGCAAGTCTTTGTGAAAGAACTCCGATGAGAAGAAAAAAGAAGGCGTTAAGAGACACTTCGGAATCATCTCATTGACTTTCAGCCGGTGCCAAGCCAAGGCCAACAAGAATGGGAGAAGGGGCTTACCAAAAATCATAGGAGTGGTAGCACAACGGCTGACAAGCAAGAAATGGCACTTTTCAAGGGCTCGAAAAAAAGCATCAAACTCGTTGACTTCCGTGGAGGGACCTTACTACATAAGGGCTAGAGACGCCTCAGACTCAGGGGATTCTATGAACTCCCTTCACTCTATTTTATCCTAGGTCGTACCAGCCTGCTGTGCCAGTGAAAGGAAGACATGACCAACTACTTGATCGAACAAATGTATGGCCCTAGATCACATTGAAAAAAAAAAGTAATAAATAGGCTGAACGTCCGTACTACTTTCCTGGAGTAGGAAAGAGTGTTCTATCTGTTTTTTAGCCAGTCACTGGTAGTGCGCGGGGTTCGCAATACAATAGTGACTTAGGTTTATTTCTCTCTGTTCGCTATAGTCCATTAGTGGTATAAAGTCTAATCCTTCTTGTCCAGCCTAAGCCATCATGAAATCCAAGCCATCGTTCAGTGCCCCTCTTCATTTCCCGTAGTTGATAGAGATTTCCCTTGTCATTCAGCAAAGCCCTCGTACAGCCCACAACCATTGTTTGGTAGTACCTTCGCCTCCTCTCCCTTCAGTCAAATCTGCTTCAAACAAAACCTTTCTCTTCTTCATTCGCTCGTCGGAGACATCTTTATCTGAAGAGGAGGCTTCGTCGTCCGGCTCCTCATAAATGATGTTAGGATGGGCCGACCCATCATCGGCAGAAGGTAGCACTCCCTTTCGATTATCCATGGTGTATTCTACTTGCCAGTTCCAGGCTTGACTAAACCAATCTATCAACCTGAATGTCCTGCCATTCCTTAATGTCCTTCCTTTCCGCAGCCCCTGAAATACGTTGTTAGAGGCGTTGCCTATTCGATACAGGCGATTTCGCTACGAGGTTTATGGAATGAAAGGAAAGCGGCCACTAAAAGAGATTTCAATGGAGACTTCCCAGTGGTTCCTGCAATGAGGTTGCTCTGCTGCCTAACCAGAAAACGAGAAAGGTCTAGCGGGCTAAACTAAATTAGTATGCATTAAAGACTTTAGGCAAGGAAAAAAGCCAACCATAGCAGAACGCAATCAAATTTTTCGTCCTTGGCCGCTCCTTTAACTGATTTCATTCATTCATAAACTCAGAGATCATTTTGATTCCATTAGTAATGAGGATTCGGAATATCACACATTGCTCAATTAAAGAGAGATTCAACAACTAAAAGAAAGATCGATTCTTTGGGATCCTTCCTTTCTTCAAACGGAAGGAACAGAGATAGAATCAAACCGATTCCCGAAATGCCTTTCACCAAGAGGTTCTTTCTCTCACGTCATTTCGCCCGCCCGTTTCACTTCTGTTCCGGAGGAAATGGGATTTGAACCCATGATACAATCTTCTTGTATGTCGATTTAGCAAACCAATGCCTTAAGCCACTCAGCCATACCTCCAAGTTGTTGATCGGAATGGAATTTCAACATCAACAAATAATTGGGATAAAGAATTGATACAAAAGCTCATGAAAATAACTAAGCAAAGTCTAATTATTGATTTTTTGGTATCAATGGGTCAAAACTTTGATATTTTTATTTTTTCATCTTGGGGATTGTTACATGATTTTTTATAGCGTAATAGATTAAAACGTTGGCTTTTTCATTTTGATGATAGTCGTTCATATCCTTTATGATTGTTACTCCAAAAAGTTGTAACAAAGATTAGTAGATTAGACATAGACGAAAGAAATGTTGAAAAAACGTAGAAATTTTAAAATTTTAGTAAAAATAAGGGTAAAACAGTCATTTTATAATTTTATTATTTATAAAATAAAACAAAATCAGTAAATTTAATATTTTTTTCATCAAGAGAGGAGATATATATAATTTTAGTTTTTGAATTGAATAAATATGCAACTAAATTTAGTTTAAAATGAATATATGCAATTTTGACTTTTAGTTAGGTAAATATACGATTAATAAAGTTTTCAAAAGAATATATGCGATTCACCCGTAACTTTGAATCTCTTCTATGTAAAATGATTAAATAATAAATAATAAAAAACTTATATATGTTCAAGTTCCTTTACTTAATTACATCACCGAACAACTGATATTCATCAAAAGTCAACATTACCACAATTACAAAAAAACAGAACTTGTCGGGTGACTATATCTGCCAAAATGAACATATATCACAACTTGCATATCATATTTAAATTATAAACTCAATTATTTCCTGATAAGTTGTCAATATGAATGAGCTGATAGAAAATAAACGTTACACACTTGACATGATAAATTTTGTTTTTTATTTGCTAACATGAAAAAGGAAAGATGCATCACACACTTAAAAGCGTGCGAACAAGAGAGAAACCGAGTTTGCTAATATGTTGTGCTGTTTTTTTAGTATCGTTGTGGGTTTAAGTAGGTCTCTTTTTCATAAAAAATTGATTCTTGTCTTGCATATAAATTCTGGTGTCATGGGGAGTTTGTTAATGCGGCAATTAACCATAATCTCTTATGTAAAGGAGACATATTTAAACCGATAGTGATGCTTAATGCTCCAGCTTCCTAAAAAGTTCACAATTTTTTATCATTGAAAGAAGTTTGCAATCTATATCTTCATTGTTTTACACTAAATGTTGTCTTATAGAACTGTTCAAGCTATCAAACGTGACAGCAAGATTCACGAGTGAGGGGGGAGGGAGTTTTTACTACCACTGGTGACCCTTATGAAAACCCAACACATTATCGGTCTCTAGTTGGTGCCTTACAGTATTTAGCCATCACTTGTCCTGACCTATTATATGCAGGAAACCAAGTGAGTCAGTTTCTACAGGCTCTCACCACTGCTCATTTTCAGTAAGTTAAACGCAAACTTCGGTATGTGAAGGGCACCTTGGCCTTTGGTCTCACATTTTCTATATCACGATGCATGTCTGTCTTGGGTTATTCCGATGCCGATTGGGCTAGATGTATTGAAACTCGTCGCTCTACTTATGGTTAAAAAATCTTCCTTGGGGGCAATCTTGTTTCCTGGAGTGCTAAAAAACAACCTACTGTCTATCGCTCGAGTTGTGAATCTGAATATCATGCCATGGCCAACTATGCTGTTGAAATTATCTGGATTATTAGTCATCTGTTATGAGAACTTCATGCTTTGTGACATGAGCGCCCTATTTCTTACACGGAATCCAATCTCTCACAAAAAAGCCAAACATATTGACCTTGATTATCACTTTATTCGTAAACTTGTGGCATCTGGTAAACTTTACATCAAGAACATTTCAACCAAGCTTCAAGTAACAGACATTTTCACTAAAATTCCTCCGCAGCCTAAGTTTAACTTCTTTCGTACCATGTTGCGGCTAGGTCCACCACCGTTTCGTTTGAAAAGTGATGTTAAAGCTGATATTGATGCCTAGTCTATTTGCATTATTTATCTCTCGTTTATTGTTGTAATTTCTTTATACCTCATGCAGACTTGGTGTAAATTTAACTTCTATACATGTACTCCATTCCTTTGTAATGACCATCAAATTATCACAGTTAATAATTAATAAGTGTCACGCTTTATTGTTTACTAGTTGGTTGCCCCGTGTAAAGCACCGGGTATCACCGAGACTCTTTTGGAGAGCACAATATAACCCAAACTGTTTTAAACACTTATTATATTTGGGTATTATTATTATTATTATTATAACTATGTAAATATTTAGTAATTATATACTTAAGCATTTAAATAAGATAATACTTAATTTAAATAGTATTTAGTTATAAAAATATAAATAGTAAATGTAAATTTAAATCTTAATTTTAAGTATTATAAATAAAATAATAGTTAATGTAGTGAATTAAATAATCTCGTGTACATTAAATAATGATAATTATTGAGTGTTGGACTTTAATTGTAGAGATGAGTTAAATGGTAATTTAACACATTTTATGCATTATTAAGGTATACCTTATATATAACACTTTGTGTTAGGTGTCTTAAAATTTTTAAAAAATTACAAGAATGTCATTCAAATATGTTTTATATAGTAGTATAGATTATAATAGACTCGGGTAACACAGGTTCGAAAATCAATAAAAATAAATAGATAATATCCCTTTTACGTGTTATTAAACTTTGTCGTAGTAATACTAATTATATATGATAGGTACTATTAACGATGCTCTAAGAATAATATTTAATCATAAGTAACGCAAAAACAATAAATTAATACATGAATTATTCAATATTAGCAACTAATAAAAGAAAGTATTATATGGAGTAAGCTAATGTTTTTTGACGTACAGTTTGGGAATTTCTGTTGGGACATTAAGTATTCCAAAAAGATACTTTTAAAATATTTAAAGACAAGGAAAAGAAAATGGTTAAAAGAACATTACTATATACGTGGATACACGTCATGGCCATCCCCAAGAATTCACAAAAAATTGTGGGTCCGGAACGAGTAGAAAAAATGGGCCCCTTAATAGGTATCGTTGAATAATGAGTTTAATTGAAAATAAGTTCAAATGTTTAATATACCTAAAATAAATAAAATGTTAATGGGTTAGTTAATGAGTTTTAATGAAAGAAATATAAGATTGGGGACTAAACGTGTGTAAAACGAAAGAAGGGAACAAGGGGAGGAGGCTTTAATAGACGCCACCCTCCCCTTGTTCATTCCAGCCATTTCATTTTACACCACCATGAAATCGTTTAGAGAGATAAAGCTAAGGAAAACGCTCTAGATTGCTCAAGATCGGTTTCAATCTTCTTCTCCACTGATACAGAGCAAGAAAATACGAAGAATCATTATCTTTGAGATATGGATCGAAAATGGAATCTCTGTTTTCACTTAAAAATGAGTTTTGGGTTAAACTAGGGTTTTCGTCTCAAAGATCATGCTTTTACGTGTAAAAAGATGAACTAAGCATAGATCTAGCTTCATGTAAGCTAGATAAACGATTTGAACGTAAAAAGTTACAATCTTGGATAAAAAATGAAGCTATAAGGATTTCTGTTCTTCCGGCGACACTAATTGGGCGACATTGTTCTTCCAGCGACCCTAGTCAGGGAAGAATGGCGAGGATCCCGAGGTCTGCCAATGATTGCGACACGTGGAATTCCTTGGCGACACTAAGAGTGTCGCCACAACTGTATGGCGACACTATATGAATGACACTAAGTCCATAACGCAAGTTCTGGCGACATTGATAGTGAGCCTGGCGACACTGATCATGTGCCCGGCGTCACTACCCTGGCGACATTGTCTAGGTGACACTAGTTAGAATTCGCGTATTGACTTATATGTAGATCGATTAGCAAGTTATCCTTTATAGTCTTCTAATTCAGGTTTACTTAAAGATCACCAGGTGAGTTTGAAGTCCCCCTAGTCTGTAACTTTTGGGGTTGGGGTGCATACTCTTTTGATGATAAATATTATGACTAAACGTTCTATGTATACATAAATGAATAATGAAGAACGAAATAGGCTAAATGTAACTATGCGCCTATATGAATGATGATGTGTTATGTGGCTAAATGTGTTAATGTGCCAAAATAGAAGTATAAAGTATAAAAGGGCTATACGTGTAAACGTGCCATCATAGATAATAAAGTATAAAGGGTTATACGTGTAAACGTGCCACATAAATGGCAAAAGCAAAAATGGCTAAATGTGTAAAATGAATGATAATGAAACAAAGAGGCAAACATGCAAATATGATTATTTGGTGATACTTAACTACTTCGGTAGACATACGAAACGGCTACTTCGGTAGACCGACGAAATGGCTACTTCGGTAGACATGTTAAACAGACTACGACGATAGGATGCATGAAACGGTTACTTCTGTAAACGGATGTAAAACGGCTACTACGGTAGACGGATGAAACGGCTACGACGGTAGACGGATGAAACGGCTACTACAGTAGATGGATGAAACGACTGGTATAGACGAATGTTAGACGGCAATGACGGTAGGACGGACGGCAACGACGGTAGGACGGACAGCAACGACGGTAGGACGGACGAAACGGTTACTTCGGTAAACGGATAATGAAACAGCTACTACGGTAGACGGATATTAACTGCTACTTCGGTAGACGAATGTTATGAAAATATATGTGCTTAAACTGAATGTTTACGATTTATGTTAAAAAAAAGAATACAAAGTTAATATGATGACTTTATGATGATTGTACGACGATTACCTGGATGATTAAACTAAATCTCATCAGCGTTAACTGACTTTTAGTATGTACTTCAGGTAAAGGAAAAGAAAGAGCATGATGCTTAATGGGCTGGATGGAGTAAGAGGATGGCTACTCGACTCAAGAACTGACATACTGAGCTATGTTTATGTTTTTTAAAACAATGTTTGAAACTTTTAATTGGTTAATAATTTATCATGTTTAAACAATGAATGTAATTCCGCTGCCATGATGATTTAATATGATATTTCAGTAACTGAACTATATGTTATTGAGCAAATCCAACGAGTAATGTTTACCGGTAACGGGGCCTTACATGTGTTGACATGGTTCCACAATGACAACTAAAGGGATTAGGGTTCTCGTGGTGGTTTGGTGATTAGGTGTAACATCCCGGAATCCGTAAAGCTAATGGAACGGATAATGGGCGGCCCGAATCTCTGTTAGAGCGTAGTTAGGGGCAGGGATTGCCACTAAAGGTGCGTTTAACCCCTGTAAGTGACCCGGCTAATCGTTTGAAACACAGTTTGGGATCAAAACGTACAAAAGGGTAACATAGGGACCAGATGTAAATTGTAGCATTTAAAAGAAAAGATTGGGAGAAACCCTAGGCCATTCGGCCTAGGGGGTTGTGTGACGGCAAAGTGAGCAACCGGAGGGGACGAGGCGGCTGGAAGCGAGTGGTTCCACGTTGGTATCGAGTAAGGAGCTTCGTGTCTCCTCAAGGTAATCCCCGTATAATCTCCGTGCATATATTTTTCGTGTTTTTTGCGTGTGTTGTATGGGAACCCGACTTAGGGTTTGTTTGGTGTGGTTCGACCACGAACGACGGTGGAGGCGGAGACAAGGTGGGGGCCGACGGTGTTGTGAAAGGACCCAAACCGGGTACCTCTCATAGTTAGCAAACATAACATAAACGTAGTTCTTAAACTTTGAATTAAACATTAAACATCAACAGCGGAAGTCTTGTACAAAATTCAGAGTTAACAAAAACTTTAAAAACATAACATTGTTCTCATTCATAATCTAAAAATGGGGATGTTAGTCTTCTGGTCAGCAGCAGCCATCCAGCCATCCTCTTCTAAGCCCTTACAACATCATGCCTTTTTCTTTCCTTTGTTACCTGATGTGCATACTAAAATAGTCAGCTAACGCTGGTGAGTTCAAGTGTTTCTTTTTCTTTAACTTTATATCAAATGTTTTCTTTAAAAACGTTCTTTAAGCATACATATTATATTATATACATAATACAATAAAATATTTCTTTCTTCTTTTACATTCATACGTATTTACTTTGTGCTCTTTTCTTTAAGTCATACATTAATGTCTACAATCTATTCTGTGCCCCTAAGTGGGCTTCTTCATTCTTTCGATACCCACTTTCTTTTCTTTAATTACTTTCTTTCGATACCCACTTTCTGTGCCCCCAAGCGGGCTTCTTCATTCATACTTAGCGACCGTCGCCGCTAGAGTAACCGTCGTTACTCATCTTAACCAGTTGTACTACATCCTCGTTACAGTGCCCTGCTGAGCACTGTCCCGATTATTCACATGTTACATCATGGTCTCAGCCCATAACGTAACATTGGCTTCAGGTAGAATTAGTCACTAGGACTATACTACTAACTCAAGACTTGCTATTATGCTTAGGACAACACTAGCCTCTAGGACTACGCTACTATCCCAAGTCTTTTCTACGTACAGATTAGACAATGTATTTAACTTATTCTTGTTTTCTTTGTCAATAAAACATATAGTTAAATAAACCGTTCTTTCTTCTTCTTATCCTTTGTTTATAAAACATATAGGTGAATAAACCATTCTTCTTTCTTTCCTTTCTTTCTTACAAAACGTTCGATTAAATAAATCGATATCTTTCTTATCTTTCTTTCTTATAAAACGTTCGGTTAAATAAACCGTTATCTTTCTTTTTTACAAAACGTTTAATTCATAAACCGTTATCTTTATTATCTTTCTCTCTTACAAAACTTTTAAATAATAAAATACATTTATTATAAACGTTTAATTCTTGAGTATGCACACCACCCTAAAACAGTAAAAATAGGGATTTCTTCAACTCATCTGACTTCTTAAAGATTAACTCACTCAGCAAGAACTTCAAGCTAGGTGGAGGCTAAAGGATCTGTTAAGAGTCACGAACTATACAAATTAACACCAAGTCATTCTGTCCGAAAACTCTATATTCGAAATCTACTTCGATCGAAATGTTCTTCGACCGAAAACTAGTCATTCGAAAAGTCTTACTTCTCATAATATTTTCGTTCGAAAACACTTTGTCCAAAAACTATTTCGGTCGAAATCTTTTTCCTTTGAAATCGTTTACTTCTGAAACTATTTCGGTCGAATTGTTTTTCGACCGAAAACCATATCGATCTGACATGTTCTGTCCAAAAACTACCTATGTTCGAAAATACTTTTCGGACGACCAGAGTTTTCGGACCATTCAACGAGATTTTGGACGATTCATACGTTCTTGGCCAAAATCATCGTTTTTGATTCAAGTTGGAATCTTTTTACGTCCAAAACACCTTTTTAGCTTCCATGAAGCTAGATCAATGCTTTTTAATCCGTTTTACACGTAAAAATCCCGACTTTTGATTTAAAACCCACAAAAAACAATAAACCCCATTTTCAATCTAAAAACTCAGATCTAGAAGCGTTTCATTACCTGTTTTCCGCTTGTTTCTCCTTCTCCAAATGACACCAGCTCCAACAATGATCTCGAGCCAAAGTGACGGACTCGGTTGCGGGTTATGAAGCTTCCTCTCTCTAGTTTCTCTCTCTAGGGGTTGAGGTGAAGGTGATAAATGGAGAATAATGGGGGATGAGGGCGTTTTACCCCTTTTTCCTGTGCCTCAACAGGCCCGGCCCATGCTGGAGCCCATGAGCCCGTGATTCTTTTCTTTTCATTCTTTCTTTTACCCGATATCCATCGCCTTTCATTTTATTATTTTCGGGATGTTACATGTTGGTAGTAGTGACGTGTTAGGGCGGTGACCGGAGTAGGGTGAAGGCCGATGGACGGGAAGGAGAGAAAAGAGAAAGGGAAAGAGAAGGAGGATGGTGACGGGGTCAAGGTGGTGGCACCGGGGATCGCGGGAGACGTCAACGTCCGCGGGTGGCGTTGCCCGGTAATAGCCGGAGACTGCTGTGGCGGTGCATCACGACGGCGGACCTCGGAAGGAGGATGGTGATGGTGTTCGACGTGAAAAGAGGAACTGGTTCGGGATTCTCACGGCTAGAAAGGGCGACGAGAGAACAATGGTGGTACACGACGGGTGACACTTGGTGGGGATGCACGGTGGTAACCGGGGAAAGGACGAAGACGGGGTGACACCCGATTAGGGTTTTGGTGATACTAGGACTTGTATGGCGTGGTTTGGCGTGCGTGGGAAACCCGGCTCATGTACATGTGTTCCATAAGACTAGGGATTTTGCTTGCCACGTGTACGTGCATGCATGCGGGTTCTAAACGGGTACGGGATAACCCGGTCTAGCAGACACGGGGATTAGGGTTTTTTCATGGTGAAGGGATTGTGCGGATGAGACGTGTATCGGCAACATTTATGTTTTTACGTAGTGACACATGTTTAGAATGTACGCTGACCATGTGATCATACGTTAACAGGTTCGGGTTGTACGAGAAGACCGTTGTCGTACTTGAGTTGGATCCTCATATCGGTGAGTTTCTAATCCCCTACTTTTTAAACGTTTTACTGTTTTTGGGGCTATCGTACATGCATAGAGGATAAGTTTATTTTATTAAGCGTGTTAAGAGATTTGAGTTTTAACCGAATGTGTCTATGAACTAAAGTGTTCATTAATGAGGCTGAGGGGTCTATGTGATGTCCTTGTGATTATAGGAACCAGGGGTGAAAGAATTATTATTGTGGGTCATGTTATGAGTTAGTCGGGGGTATGAGTTTTCTATTTATGGGTTTAAGTAGGATGCGTTATCCGGAGTAAGTGTGTGTGGTGCATGCTGAGCTAACGGGTCGTGTAAATGCTAGTATGCTGTTATGTGCTATGAGTTAGTCGGGGTAAGTCGAGATGTGAGCTAGACGCTTATGAGTTTGTGTAGGATATATTATCTTGGGAATGTGTATGGGGTGTAGGCCTAGTAACTAGTCGTATAAATAATATGTGATAATGTGTGTTATATGTTTATTATTGTGTTTGCAACGGTGCCTTTGTGACACGGCAAACGGGATTGTGGAGGACAAAGTCCTTCGGGAAGTCACCTAACGTGACATTTTCGCGTAGGTTAATGATGAGCTCGAGGTGTGTCGAACGCCCTGAAGGGGGTAACCCTGACGAGGGTGCAGTAATAAGGTATGTGTTTGTGTGAATATATATGTGTTACATTGCACACAAGTGCTGGGTTATATTTATTATGCGTGCAATAACATTAATGCGATGTGTAGATAATATTAATGAGGCGAGTATAGTTAGATTGACCGTGCTGTCGGGATTGTGATGTGGTGTTTATAACTGTCGTGTCAATTGAATTGGGAGAGCCTTGGTCAAGGCTGAGTAAGTAGGTGTCTAGGGATTTGTGGTGTTAACCAGGTTTTCAGGTTAACATGAGTGGTAGATTACAAGTAACCAGTGTTGTAAGATTGATCTATGTCAGTGAGGTTTATTGGGTTATCTTGGTGGGATGAGTCTGGGGTGGTGAACATTTTGGGACATCATAAGATAACAGGGGTTATCTATATGATAATAATTTATAAAACTATTTTGTAAAGACGGGAGGGTCCTGAGTGGAGTTAAATAATAATTGTGACGTGATGACTTTTATTTGAATTAAACTTAGTCAGCGTAGCTGACTTTGTGTGTACGTTAGATTGTGTTGCAGGTGAGCTTTGGAGTCGGCGTTTCTTGGCTTGCGAGAGGTACTACTCGGATTGGTGTTGTAACATCCCGAGTTTTTAGAACACGATATAGTCCACGAGAATTAGACCAAACAAGAAAAAGGGGAGCGGGCTTGGGTTTTGGCCGAAATAGGGAAGGGAGTTGGGCTCCATAAAACCCCAACTTCTTCCCTTCCATCCTCATTTCACTATCTTTTTCATTTTCACAAGTTCTAGAGAGAGAGTGAGAGGTTAGAGAGAGAAAGGTGTCAGCTTTGCTCCAAGATCGAACCAAACTTCTTTTCCAGTGAAAACACGAAGCTTTGCTGAAGAATCGAGCCGATTAGAGGTAAGAAACTTGCTCAGATCTGAGCTTTTGTTTGAAATGGGTTTTTAGGGTTTCTTAGGTATAATCACATAAAGATTGGATTTTTACGTATAAAAGCACATGAAAAGTATAGATCTGGCTTCATGGGAGTTGGAGAAGTGATTTGAACGTAAAAAGTTATGGTTTTAGATCTAAAACGAATCTGTTATGGAATTAGGGTTCTTGAGCCGACTCTCAGCGAAGAAGATGATGGAAGAATCGGCTAGGAGAATCGGTCCGGAGAGAATCGACCTCCTATAGCATGACACAAGTCCTGAACGCAAGTTCATGCTACTCTTTTTTTTGTCCAACTCTTGAGAGTGTCGGCTGACTATGTCAGCAGACTCTCCAGTGTATTAGCCGACTCTAGCAATTTTAACGATTTCATGTATTGTATTCGCACAGATCATGAAACACTCGTATAGCCCAGGCTTTTAGTTTCAGTAGACGGAATATCAGGTGAGTTCTAATCCCCCTTTTGCCTGCCTTAAGGGTGGTGTGCATACTTAGTGTAAAGTGTTTATTACATATTTTATATTAATAAACAAAGTGAAAAGCTATGTTCTAGTGTAAAGTTTAGAAAGAGGCAAATGTACGTTTTGAGCAAAGTATACCTGTATTATTGGCAAACGTTTATTATATTTTCATATACATAAACAAATGCATGATATACGTGTTAGCATTTTCAAGTAAAGCAAGATATATCCTTATGGCAAGCGTTTAATATATTTTGATATACATAAACAAAGGCATGATATATGTGTTAAGCTATATTTCAGTGAAAGCAAAGATATTTATGGCAAGCGTTTACTATATTTTCATATACATAAACAAAGACATAATACATGTTAAAGTTATGATCAAGATGAAGAGAGTTGTATGAACTGTAAGTGAAAAGTTTTCCTACGGGAAAGTGTACCAGCTTGCTAAGGTCCTTGGGACAGATGTTACTTGTACAAGATGTCAGATCTAAGTTAAGCTCATTAGTAAGAACCTTTGGGTTCCACGCAACCTCCCTTTAGCGTAAAGCAGTATTTTCGGTTCATGGTCGCTGATCATGGGGGCATTGACAAGGGTATTGTCGGTTCATGGACGTGAGCCATGGGGGCATTGACTAGGTACTCGTCGGTTCATGGACGTGAGCCATGAGGGCGGTACAGTAGTGACAAGGGAATTGACGGATAAGCGGTATTGTCGATTCATGGCCGTTGGCCATGGGGGCATTGACCATGTACTTGTCGGTTCATGGACGTGAACCATGAGGGCAGTACAGTGTAAAGGAATTGACGGTTATTGTATGTTTTAAAACAGTTATGAAGAGTAAAGTATGTAAAGTGTTGCCTTATTGGCAGTATATATGTATTAGTAAATCTTTTGTATGATTGATTTAAAGTAAACTTTAGAACTCACTTATCGTTGCTGATTTTTAGTATGCACATCAGTTAAATGTAGGTGGTAGTAGATGGATGTGGATGCTTGGCTTGGCGAGAAGAGTTATCCGAAGATCGGTGTCTGGCATCCCGATTATGTTTCTTTTGATTATGATGTTTAAAGACAAGTTTTAGTTTGTTACTGTCAAGTTGTATTAGACATGTTATGTTTCCGCTGCGTATGTTAAAGTTTTAAATCGTTTCCGATGTGTTGATGAATGTCTTATGTTTATGAGCTATGTGTTGATGAGTAAATCCAATAAGTGAGGCCTCCCGGGTTTGGGTCCTTACATGTGTGCAGGCATTCGTGAGGTAAACTTAATGACAAAAACGATATTAAATAGTAATTTTTGTTTTAGAAAGACTTTCGCTGTAGTTTGAATAATAACAAGAGTATTTAAAGAGAATAACTAGTTATGAGAACCAACTATAGGGTGCCCGGTTTAGGGCCTTACATTAGGTTTTAACAACTGAATGTAATGTGAGAAAAATATGTTTAGGGTTTAGTAACAGAGAACAAAGTAGCTATGGTAGAGGAATCAATGGTGGTGCTGCAAACGACGAATATAGAAGGAATCGATCGTGATATGTCTAAGTTTTTATTATAAAGAGATAAAATTACCTTATACTAGTTTTTTTAACGACATCTAATCAACTCCTGCTAACGAAACCCATCGAATCTACACACTACAGGATTCGAACCCACACTAGTTAGAGAGGGGAATACATACTTTACCAGCATAATGTCACCATGAGGACCCTTATACTAGGTAGGGTATGCATGTAAGGTGTCTTGTCTATCTATGGTGAATATTATAAGCCGATTCGAGATGAATAATTTCTCAAAGAAATAGCCGATACTTGGGACCAATTTTCTCATTCTTTTTATATCTTAATTGAAGCAAAACGTACATTTAAATAACCAAAGGAACTGAAAAATTAGTAGCAAATAAACCATGTAAACATGGAAGAATTGGTTGCCTATAATAATAGGGAGAATAGACACTACAGTGGATGTGGGCTAATTAATGTTCAGTTGGGTTGGCTGACCAGTTGGGACATGTGTAAAACGTCTTTATCCTCAAGGACGGAATTATTTTCCCTTCGTGGTCGCAATTCGACTCGTCCAACGACATTCAGAGATGTCGAAACGGACCGCCACGGTGGTCTCCATTCAACTCGTCCAATGTGATTCGGACCATTCTCGGATCGAATGTAAGGATCAGCAATTGTTTTCTGCTCAATTTCCTCAAGAACCTTAGAATGCTTTTTTATATATTATACATATAATTTATATATATATATATGCCATTCCAACCTCAATGTTTATTAGGGTTTCCTTTTGTCATGTTGTCTTGATTTTTATCCCTCTTTCAAATGTTTTCACCATCATTTGTCCTTTACTTTTTTTTGTTCAGATATGCAAGATAAATTTTTATGATAAAACGATTCAACTTTTAACTTATTTTGATGAGTCAAGGTTCTCTTTAATGAATAAAAATCTATCTATAAACCCTAAAATGCACAATGTTTCACATAAGCAAAGATTTTATATAGAAAAAAAAAATCCTTTAACAATAATAACAACAAGATACAATCTCCGTGCTTCCATTCATTGAGGTCTGCAATTTATACTAATATATTAATATACTATCATTTTTCATTTTAACACAAACGAAAATCTAGTAAAGTCAAAGAATTAAAAACTATTTGGGTTTAAAACTCTTTAATTTTGTGCTATATTAACTACAAGGAAATGACCCTGTGCCGACGTCGCCTATACCGACGACACTAGTCGTCGGCATAGGTCACCCTATGCCGACGACATGTCGTCGCTATAGGTGAAAACCAAAATTTTGAATGAGACACCCTGTACCGACGACATGTCGTCGCTATAGGGTTGAGGCAGATTAGAGGGAAAGTTGGCGCCCAATGAATATTTTTCTCAACCCTATAGCGACTACATGTCGTCGGTATAGGGTAATTTTAATTTTCTTTTTGTTTTTTTTAATACAATAATTTTTCTTCGGTCAAAAGTTTTTTTTTTAAAATTAAAAAAATTCTTGAATGCCCTATGCCGACGACATATCGTCGGCATAGGTTTTTTACTTTATTGACTGGTCAAAACCCTACGAAGCCTATACCGATGACATGTCGTCGGTATAGGGGCCTATTACACCGACTTTCGAGCATGTCGTCGCTATAGGGTTGAGGCAGATTGGAGGGAAAGCTGGCGCCCAATGAATTTTTGTCTCAACCCTATCCCGAAGACATATCGTCGGTATAGGGTAATTTTGATTTTTTTTTGTTTTTTTTAATATAATAATTTTTATTCGGTCAAATTTTTTTTTATATTAAAAAAATTCTTGAATGCCCTATACCGACGACATGTCGTCGGCATAGGGTTTTTTACTTTATTGACTGGTCAAAACCATACGAAGTCTATACCGACGACATGTCGTCGGTACAGGGGACCTATTGCGCCGACTTTCGAGCCTATACCGACGACATGTCGTTGCTATAGGTCTCAGCGTGAATAAACCAGGAAACAGGTTTCTGCTTCCCATTTCCACGAAAAAAAACCTCAAAACTCTCCCATCTTCTCTCTTTGGTGATTTCCCGTTTTTGGTGTGTTTTGTGGAGCAATATTCAACAATCTCTTTGGTTTTAAGGTGAGTTAACATCTATTGTTCAACCTTAACAAGAAAATCAACATTTTGGTGTTTTTTGCTTAATTTCTTTGATTATTGTTAGGTGTTTGAAGCTTTAACCATTTTTGAAGGATTTAAACCTAATTTACAAACTTGGTTAGTAATTTTTCTAAAAATTAGGTTTAAATGTATGTTTGTATGTATATGTTTGTGTTTATTTGTATGTATGTATATATATGGTTTAGATGTATGATTTTATAAATATTTTTTGAAATTTTATGATGAAATTAGGTTTAGATGAAACTTGGGAATTTGAGCATTTATATATGTATGTTTGTATATAATATGTATGTATATATGTGTATGTATTTTTATTTATGTAATTGTGTTTGTGTATATAATTTTAGAATTTGGGCATTGTTGTGTTTATTTGTATGTATGTATATATGGTTTAGATGTATGATTTTATAAATATTTTTAAAATTTTATGATGAAATTAGGTTTAGATGAAATTTTAGAATTTGGGCATTTATATATGTATGTTTGTATATAATATGTATTTATATATGTGTATGTGTGTTTGTATGTATTTGTATTATGTTTATGTATGGAATTGTGTTTATGTATGTAATTTGGGAATTTGGGTATTTGTTTATGTATGTTTGTAAAGGCTGTGTATGTGTGTTTGTATGTATTTGTATTATGTTTATGTTTATGTATGGAATTGTGTTTATGCATGTAATTTGGGAATTTGGGTATTTGTTTATGTATGTTTGTAAAGGCTATGTATGAATATACGTGTATGTATGTATTTTTATGTATGTAATTGTGTTTGTGTATGTAATTTTAAAATTTGGGCATTTATTTATGTGTGTCTGTATATAATATGTATGTATATTTGTATGTATGTTCGTATGTATGATTATGTAATTGTATGATTTGTATGTATATAATTGTGTATGTATTTATGTAATTGTGAATGTATGTATATATCATTGTATGTATATGTAACTTTATTTAATTTTGTTGTAAGTTCGGAACTCATTGCGGTTGGAGAGGTGTGAATAACATCTTATTTGTGTTTCATTGAATTTTTTTAAGGTACGCATCCTGACTTTTATACCTTTATGTACGTCTCATGTTGTGTACACTAGTATGTTTATTTAGGATAACTCTTTAGAATATACCTGTCCGAAATTTATCTGATAGAGATAAATTTTGGATTGTCCCCTTTGGGACTGTTTTTTGAACATTCTATCTTATTTAGAATATGTATATATTTTAACGGGTTGACATTTAAGAAAAAATTGGTAGATATTTCTCCTTACTCCTTCGAGTTTACGGTTTATCTGCATACTTGGGGAGTTAAGGTGAAATGCTGCTATTTTTTTCATAAATAGTCAACTCGTTAAAATGTATACATATGAGATAGAATATTCAAAAAGTGGGTTAGGATCCACCGCCTTAGAGTACCGATCAAATCACATACACTCATTTATATCATTTATTACATGCACGTATATGTGTATGCTTATAACACAATAGATATGACACTAGATATGACAATTGATAAAAGCTGGGTTACACTGGGAAATCGGAATTCTCCGGCTTTCTTAAGCGGTCTTCGCAACTTTATAGAGATGGCCAAGAACCATGTCGACGGTCGAGGTAGAGCGTTTTGCCCGTGTAGACGTTGTTGTAATGCGTGTCGACAGGATTTGAACACGATATATGGTCACATACATGACCGTGGGTTTCTACAATCATATCAGAATTTGATTTATAATGGTGAACAACATCCTCGTGTGGCGGAGATAAGATCACTTTTTGCCCCAAGAACAACACCAACTCCTCCAATAACTACAACAACAAATAATGAGATGTTTGTTGCCATAGATGATGTGATGGCTGAGCAAAATACAAACGAGGATAATATAGATGAAGATGGAACTGGTTTAGACCCAGAGTTTGATGCGTTGTTTGAGGAGCTAAATAAGGAGTTATACCCCGATTGTAGTCAAATGTCTTCCCTAAACTTCATAGCCAAATTGATGCATATCAAAGTTATCAACAAATGGACGAATAGTTCGTTTGACCAACTGTTAAAGCTTCTACAAATTGCAATGCCGAAGGAAAATCACGTTCCAGCGTTACACTATGAAGCTAAGAAGAAACTGAGTAAGATTGGGTTAGGATATCAGTCTATCCATGCTTGCATTAATGATTGTGCACTGTTTTGGAAGGAGAATGAATCAATGCAAAACTGTCCGGTTTGTAATGAGAGTAGATGGGTTGATAAAAACACAAAAGGGGAAGAAAGTACCACATAAAGTGTTGCGCTACTTTCCTTAGATTTTGATGAGAGATATCCGGATTTTGCTAAAGAACCAAGGAATGTCCGCTTAGGTTTGGATGCCGATGGTTTTAATCCGTTCGGTAACATGAGTCAGACTTACAGTATGTGGCTGGTAGTGTTAACAACATATAATACACCACCGTGGTTATGTATGAAAGAGTTCATTCATGTTAACCTTGCTAATTCCCGGGCCTAAATCACCTTGTAAGGACATTGATGTATTCTTAAGGCCTTTGGTTGATGAGTTGAAAATGTTGTGGGCTAAAGGAGTCCAGGTGAGAGATGCATCGACCAAAACTGTATTTAGGATGCATGCTGCACTGTTATGGACTATCAACGATTATCCTGCTCGTAGTAGCTTGTCTGGATGGAGTGGTCAAGGTTATAAAGCATGCCCTACGTGTAACGTTGACACACCTTCGTGCGCTATAACGAATAAGATAGCTTTTGTTGGACACAGAAGATTCTTGCCTAGAAAGCATAAATGGAGGAACGATCTGTCGTTTGATGGCAAGAAAGAGACAAAACATCCTCCCCGACGATTGACTAATGCTCAAATATTAGAACAACTAAAAAATCTCCCAGATTGTGTTCCGGGGAAACATCCAATGTATGGAGGGGTAAAAGAAAACGCCTAACATCATAGTTGAATTGGACTAAACGGAGTATCTTCTTTGAGCTGGATTATTGGTCTTCTATGCTTTTAAAACACAATCTTGATGTTATGCACGTGAAGAAAAATGTGTGTGAGAGTTTATTGGGTACTTTGTTGATGAACGATAAATCAAAAGGCACACACAAAGCCTGCAAAGACTTGAAAAATATGGGTATTCGACATAACCTATGGCTAACACAAAAAAACAAAAAGTTGTACCAACCACAAGCTCCTTACTCTTTCACACCCAGTGATCGAGAACGCTTTTGTCAGTTTATTCGAGGAGTGAGACTGCCTGATGGATTTGGATCGAATTTAAAAAATAAGGTACTTTCCAATAATTCAAATATAATTGGGTTAAAGTCCCATGATTATCACATCCTCATGCAACGATTGCTGCCAATAGGGGTACGATCGGGTCTGCACAAAAATGTTTCAACAACAATCAATGACGTTTGCACATTCTTTCAAAAAATTTGTGCACGATCAGTAGATGTGAAAGACATGTATGAAGCAAAAGAGGAAGTGGTTAAGATATTATGCAATTTGAAAATGATATATCCTCCAGCATTTTTTGACATAATGGTTCATCTCATTATTCATTTATCTGAAAAAACTATTCTTAGTGGCCCTGTGTATATGAGATGGATGTATCCTTTTGAAAGATACATGAAAAAGCTCAAAGCATATGTTAGAAACAAAGCCAAACCTGAAGGCTCAATTGCGGAGGGTTATGTTACAGATGAAGCCTTGACATTCTGCTCTATGTATCTAGACGGTATGCAGACCAAATTTAACCGATCAGATAGAAATGCAGATGCTGGCATTCCCAAAAGGCAGTTTCAAGTGTTTTCTTCACAATGTCGACCAATATCGAAAAAGAAAATCAAGGCGCTCTCTGAACATGCCAACAAATCATTACAATGGTTTGTGTTGAATAACTGCGATGAAATCAAAGCCTACAAATCGTAAGTTTTTTTGCCATCTACCCGTGATAAACTATTATTATATTTTCATTTAATTCTACTAATTTAAATTTTGTTTTGTCCATCTACTAGTGAATTTGAATCTAAATTTCTTGAACGCAATATGCAAACCGATTTTTCTTCATAGTTAAAATATGAAGCAAATGTATTTTCATTTTCATCTTCTACACCTGATAACAAAGAATTAAGGGCATTGGCACATGGTCCCTTGTACGCATCTTTTTACACTGCTTGCATAGTCAATGGTGTTAGATTTGTGGTACAAAATCGTGATTCCCGACGCACTACTCAGAACAGTGGTGTGGTTACAATAGGAGAAGACGATACTCCATTTTATGGTCAACTAGAGGAGATCATAGAGTTGAATTACATAGATGGTTACTCGGTTGTACTATTCCGTTGTAAATGGTTCGAAACGAGAGGTAAAAGATTAATTAAGCAAAACAATACTACTATAATTGACATTGGCCATGATTGGTATGTTGGAAAAGAATGGTATGATGATGTCCAATATATATTAGCCACACAGGCTAAACAAGTGTTCTATCTTCGAGATCCTTCTCGAACCACTGGCCAATGGAGGGCTGTTGAGGACGTTCACAATCGGAAGCTTTGGGATCATTCTAGTGTTGTTAATGAGATAGATATATTGCACGACACTCAATCAAATGATTATACTTTGGTTGTCAACACCGGATGCGAAGGTGGTGAATCAAGTCACGTAGGTGGTGACCAAACTCCAATTCCCCATGTTGATAGTCAATCTATTACACGGGAAACTCAATCATTTTTTGGTAACTTGGTTGTCGATTTAGGATACTTGCCTACGCGTACAACTTTAAATGAGGGTGGTGACCCAAGTCATGTTGCCTCGATTGATCTCGATGAAAGTTTTATTAATGATGGTGAAGAAGATGAAGAAGATGCATATAATTCAGATGATGAAGACGAAATAAATGACGACGATGAAGAAGATGATGATGTTGTTGACACACGTTATTTTAGTGATGATTCTGATTGAATGTATGCTAAAAATGTACTATTTGTCTTTGTTAATTAATAATTATGTGTGCTTACTAATAAATTTTGTTGTAGGAAAAATGGCAACAATGGCCCAATCACACGGTGGAGACGGTAGAGACGGGGGTCCGTATCACTTCGACTCGGGTTGTGCGACTGGATCTGGTGGTAAGTTACTTGTTATTGTTTAATAGATGTCTTTATAATTGTCTAACTTTTGAATGTCATGTGTCAATGTAGCTAGTTCCTCCCAAAAAAGACGATTTAAAGGCAAAAACCTAAAATTGTATAAGAAATTTGAACAAAATGGGAGGAAGCATCTTCCCATTGATGTAGAACTTCATGGCGGGGGGTACAAGTTTGTGGGTCCCAACGCTTCAGATTTTATCCGTGCTATCTCGTTGGAGGTTGAAAAAGTTGTTCCTCCATATTATCCAAATTGGGCTAAGGTTCCAAATGAGAAGAAACGGACTGTATATCCCACTCTTATAGTAAGTATAGATGTTTTATAATTACTTACAATTTCATAACTATTAGATTTGTAATTACTTTCCATTTGTAGGATTATTTTGATCTGGACTCATGGAGAAACACTGATAAGTGGCTAGGCGTTGAACTCGGAATCACCGCCGAGTGTCAGAGGGCGTATAAAGATCACAAGAGAGAGTTGAAAGTTCACTTCGAGGAGAATGGGGGATACGATGATGTGGAGGCGGCGATGAATAATCCACCAGAAGATCTTGATCAAGAAACTTAGGAGACTTTGATTAATGATCTGTTTTTAGATGCGAGCTATAAAAACCGCTCGGAGAAGAACAAACAAAACCGATCACAACAACTTTACCCAAGTTACCATGGCAGCAAATCATACGCCCAACACCGACACATGGAGGTATGAAATACAATTGTTAGTATTATATAAACATGCTTATTAATTCTTAGTGATATTATTTTGGTTTTTCACAGGGTAACGGCCCAATTGATGTGTTCAAATCGATCCATTATAAAGAAGGGACCGGTTGGGCCAACACGAATGCATCATCAGATTATGTAAGTCAAATGATTTTGTTGTTAGACTTACTAGACTTAGAACATCCAACTGTAACTTTAAACGGGTCAAAATGACCCAAACACACTTTAAGAGACTTAAAATATCCAGCTTTAAATTTAAATGGGTTAAAATGACCCAAACACACTTTGATAAACTTAGAACATCCAACTGTAACTTTAAACGGGTTAAAATGACTCAAACACACTTTAATAGACTTAGAACATCCAACTCGAGCCCAATTGTTGAATATTTTTGCTAGTATTATTAGTATTTGTTGTTATCAGTGTTGGTTGATTGGAATTTGTGAATTTGGGTCGTTTATAAATTATAGTTTAATAGGTTGGTTATCCATTTTACAGCAGTTATGCTGTCGAATTTTAGTAAAATAGTCAAGTGATTGTTTATTACATTGTTTAATGCAGGACCGAATCCAAGAGGAGTATACAAGATCCTCTGCTGAGTCTGGTGGTGACTCGTCTGCTCGATTAGTTTGCATGCATGGAGCGTGCATTGGGTCATCGACGTGGCCATATCAGGGGTGTCGGTCGTGTGGTGAGTAATCCCACATCGGATTTGTTCAGTACCCCCCTCCATAACCACATTGGCAAGAAGTGGATGAGCGTGTAACTCAACTTCAACAACAAGTCCAAGATCAACAACAAGTCCAAGATCAACAACAACACGAATCTCAACGAGATGAAGAACGTCGTGTGCATAATCAACAAATGCTTGAAATGCAACGACAATTGGATGAAATGCATCGAATGTGGGAACGCCGAACTAGCAGCGACGATAATTAGCTTGAAGTTGTTGCGCCTTTGCCTTTTTTGTCGGTGTTATTGTTGAATGTTTGAACAATTTTTATGTTTGTGTGTCGGCCAACTTTATGTTTGAATATTTGGTTTGTGTGTCGAACAGGTTTTTGTATCGAACAATATGTTTCGGATTTCAATTTTTGAATGGTTTGAATTATCTGATTTGCAGGTTTTTGTAATTAGAAATTAAATATTTCTGGAAAATTTTATAAATTAAAAAAAAAACAGAAAAACCTATCCCGATGACATTTCGTCGACATAGGTATTTTCCAAATTTAATTAAAAAAATTGGAAATAGCCTATACCGACGACATGTCGTCGGGATAAGTTGGGTCTGTCCGACGACTTGTCGTCCGTATAAGTCCAAAACCTATACCGACGACATGTCGTCGGTATAGAATTTCTTTTTCAATTTTTTAATGAAACCCTATAGCGACGACTTGTCGTCGGCATAGGTCGATCTACGCCGACGACACCTATACCCAAGACATCTTTGACCTATTGGGACGAGGCAATACCGGCGACATCTATACCGATGACATGTCGTCGGTATAGCCTATACCGACGACAAGTCGTCGCTATAGGGTAAAAAAAAAATCGTCGGGATAGGATGATAATGTTGTAGTGATTGTTTTATGACATTTTTTATGAAAAGTTATATTAACTTACTTATTTTTAATATGTTGACATCACATACTTTTTTTGTTAATGCGTATCATTTTAGAAATTTCTTTCAATATTTTTTTTGAAAAATGGAGTCGGGTTCTTTTACATAATTAAAATTCGTATCAAAGTGAGAAACTTTAAACCATTCTTACCATTGTTGTTTGTTGGTTACAAGTTAAAGTTAAAGTTAAATTTTTCTTGATTCTATAACCTTCTTAAATCTTGGTGTTTCAAGAGGTTTTGTGTGTATCACTATTCCATGATCACAAGTTGAATTCATTTATGTGATTAGATGAAACCCTACATGTATATCTTTGAAATGTGACTACATTTGCATATTAATTATTTTATCAACAAGCAAAATACGGAGATACACGAAACTTCCTCTCTTATGATCGATCAAACCAGATGTCATTTTCACTTTTTATTTTGTATCCATAACCTCACTCTCCAGCATTGGAAACCCTTTTTACCCAAAATAAATAAATAAATAAAATATCCCCTAAAGCTGCTAAAAAATAAACTAGAGAGAAATGGGGCCATATATCTTCATTACAAATAGGTACCACAGGAACATGGAAACGTGTACACTATGAGTAGTAAAGGACACTAATTTTTATTTTTTTTTCTATTTGTAACATAAATTGTAATACATTAAGAAATTCATACACTACAAGGATATTACCTTACACTACAAAGAGACGAAGAGGATCGTCCCTATTGCTACACCGCTAATGCTTATAGATCGCCCTTATTGCTCTCCAAAATCGTCCCTATTGTTAAAAGCTTATCGCCCCTAAAAGCCAACGTTATCGCCACTAATACTCTTTGCCGTCTTTTTCCTATGACTTTTAGCGGCAATAACATCGCCCCTAAAAGCATACAAATTGCCCCTAATGGTCTTCCCAGTTTTTTACAGTTTTTTATTTATTTTTATATCTAGTTTTTTCCATAAAATAGTAAATTTAAGCAAACAAATAAATCAATGTGCAGATTTAGGACCATTGATATAAACATTAAAAACTACATAACATTCCCAAATGTTACACATAAAATTATACCAAGTCATAAACACATAAAACTAAATGTTACACATAAAATTAT
This sequence comes from Smallanthus sonchifolius, assembly GCA_023525975.1. NCBI lineage: Eukaryota > Viridiplantae > Streptophyta > Magnoliopsida > Asterales > Asteraceae > Smallanthus > Smallanthus sonchifolius. The sequence goes on along the minus strand of CM042018.1, from coordinate 15,775,451 downwards.
ACCAAGTCATAAACACATAAAACTAGCTACTGCGTATCGTCATTCCCATCCCCCTCGTCCATATCATCTTCGTCGCCTCCGTCTTGTGCCATATTCGGTGCCTTAATTGAAGCCAAAAATTTTAGGAGTTCATCTCTAAAATTAGGCTCTTGAAACAAACCCGCAATTTGAGCCTACAAAAAAGGTATACATTATAAGTTAAAAACAAAACTACATATTATATAAGACTTTAAAAATATATTTGTTTCGTGTCGGATTTCCCTAACGACATCAAAAGTTAACTTTTATATTTTTACGAAATTTCGGCATTATAACAGATGTAAATTGGAGTTGTCTCAAACGACATGGCATGTTTTAATCACAATATCAAATCTCATCAACAATAACAATATCTATACACTTAATACAAAGGTGAGAGCGATCATATGATCTATTTCACCGACTAGTTGCTAGTTTTAATTCTCAATATCAAATCCCAATATAACATGCATTCATATATTTATCATGATATAAGACTTTAAAATAAAAAAAACTAGTTTTACCTGTGTCAATGACAATGGATTTGTCTGCCCCTCCACATCAAAGAAATTGGGCGATGCAGATGAAGGAGGTTTACGCACAATCCCTCTTGTATGTCCGGGCCGAGCACCCAACGCCTTTTCAAAAATTGCGACATCTTCCATTTGTGACGAACTACCCTCTTTGTTTGGGCGTTGTGTTTGGAGCTCAAACTCTCGTGCTAACTCGTGTTTTATTTTTGCCACCTGTTGTGCGAGTTGCAGGTTTTTGGCCTTCCCTCTTGTTTTTTTTGTACAACTGCAAATATACATGAAAATTATTAGTCACGATGTTTATAATAAACAAATAAACAAATTATAATAAGACTTACGGTCCATCTCATGTAGACCTCGCCCGTCACCAAAGGGAGGTGGTGGATCCCCGGCACCATCACCGCCATGGCCAAGGCCAATGACATCGGCCATCAGGTAGATTTGTTACTACAGATCTGGTCTACTACATTACATCATGTATTCGTGTATGCAAGTTGTATGAGCCTAAAATAGCTTCTAAATTTCTAATTGAATTCGTGTATGCAAGTTGTATGAGCTTAAATTAGATTCTAATTAATTTTCAGTGCAAGAATATTGTAATATAAGCTTGATTTTTTGTCTAAGAGCTGCAATTTGAAGTAGTTAGTGGCTGAAGTTATTATATACTTGAGGTTTGAATGACCTAAACATGTAAATTGTATTAATTCACTAAATCTGCTTCTGTTTTATCTAACTTCATCAGCAGGTTAAGAGAAATTAAAAATTACATTTAATAAACTACACCCACCCCCAACAAGAAGCACTAGCAGAATCGAGTATGGTGGTGTGAATTTGGGTTTTAACTTGAAATAAGCCAATATCAAAACTAATTCTACAAAATTGAATAAACAATGAAAAATCGACTTACTTCTTGTGTCTTTGAGCAAACGAAGAAGCCAATATCACAGAAAAGTAAACAAAGCGGATTTTACCTTGAAATAAGCCAATGTCAAAGAGAATTAAGGTAATAAGCCAATGCCACATAAAAGTAAGGTAAACAATGAGATTTTACCTGGTAATCACTTCTTCGATGGTGGTGCTGGCCGGCAGAAAACACTTCCTCGGTGGTGGTGGCGGGAGAGCACTTCCTCGGTGGTTCTGGTGGCCGGAGGCAGAGGTTGGTGGTGGTGGCCGGAGGCAGAGGTTGGTGGTGGCGGAAGAGGAAGACCATAGAGAGCAATTAGGGGCAGCAGATGGTAGCGCTCTTTTGGGGGAGGAAACTCGAAATATTTGGGCGAGTCAAAATCAGGTCATCAGAGAGGGAGGGAAATACCCACCAAGATTTTTAAGACTTTTAGGTCGATATATCGCCCCTAAAGCCCTCGCCGCTAATGCATGTTATTCACTAGCCATTAGATCAATTCCTTTTCAACGAATGGATTAACCGGTGGATTTTATCACGCGTATTAAAGTTGGTATCGCCCCTAATGCTTACAATTCTTTAGTGTTATACCGATGACGCTTATCCAAACGATATTTGTCGTCGAGATAGGTGACCCTATACCGACGACATGTCGTCGGTATAGGGTTGGGTCAGATGGAGGGAAAACTGAGCGCCCAATTTTTCACTGGTGGAAACCTATCCCGATTACCTGTCGTCGGTATAGGTTAATTTCTTTTTATTTTATATATATTTTTATTTATTAATGGTTCATTGGAATTTTTTTTAAATTAAAAAATAAATAAATAACCCTATATCGATGACACGTCGTCGGTATAGGGCTTCTTAAAAGTTGACAAGTCAATTACCCTATACCGACGACACCTTTGAGCTATTGGTACGAAACAATCCCGACAAAACCTGTTCGGACGAAATGTCATCGGTATAGATCAAATCACCATATCCCGACGACATGTCGTTGGGAAAGGGTTAGGATATTTCGTCCCTATAGGATGTTACTGTTGTAGTGATATCAGACTAGTCAAAATAGACGTCGGAGTCATTGGTTTAATTAATTATATAGGTACAAGATTCATAAGATCTTAAACACAAGGTTCATGTATTCAATGAAACTCTATAACGGCTTTTGACAAAATTAATCCAATTCAGGATGCCATAAACATGAACAAATTATGCGCCAAATCAGCTATCACATCAGATTTTCACTAATCCTTCAACCACCAATTCTCCTTTAACACTAAATTCTTTTTCAAACACCAGACCTATATTTTCATATCGCCACCTACTTTTACATTTTGTCATTAATAAGCTAGAAATTAAAATTTCATAAATTAAAAAAAAAGTTACATAAACCAAACATAAAAATTACAAAAAACTAAAAATAAAAATTACATAAACTTGAAATTAAAATTATACAAACTAAAAATAAAAATTATATAAACTAGAAATAAAAATTACATAAAATAAAAATAAATATAGTCATGAGAAACTAGCCAGAGGTGGTTTCGGGACTGAAAAATTGTTGCCGCGTCAATATACTATTTAGGGTTTGTATTTGAAATTTGAAGATGGTAAATAAGATAAATACATCGTGGTATTTGTATGTATTTTTTAAATATAGCCATTAAAAATATAACCGTTGAATATATAGTCGTTAGAAACTAGCAGTGAAAAACTAACCTTTAAAAAAACATTTTTTTATTTAAAAATATTTAATTTAAAATAATCTAATTAAAAACATTTTTAATTTAAAAGTATTTAATTTAAATTAAACTATCTAAATAAACATTTTAAATATAAATGAAATTAATTAAATAAAACTTTATTTAAACGAAATTGAAAAACCAATTATTTAATTAAATTAATGATTTAATTCCGGTGGGCCCCGCCACCTCCTTGTTTGCTCACGTTTGAAAGTCCGGATGAAGTCGATCAAACGAACGTTCTCCAGACGTACGTCTCCTCCCATCGCGGCTCATCCGCCACCTCATCCATCCGCCTCAATCCGTCGAAAGTTTTCAAGGTGCTCTTAGTGATGATATAAATTTCAATCCGAATGATACTCTAGCTTCCACACTGTTATAATTTCGTGACAAATGAATTAATTAAATAATAAATTTAGCATAGTTGGTATTATTAAATCATTCTTTAATGCACAATGTTTGATGCATTTATGAACAAGTTTCTACTATACTAACCTTTTTTTAACAGCCAACATTGAATGTTCTGACGTCGCACCCCCCATCATATGGGAGAGACTCGTCCAACTTCGGCCAATATGTTGTCTTAATCGGGTCCACTTGGCGTCAGAGTAGGAGAGCATTCAAGGAAAAATCCCACCCAATACGGCCACGTCCGGGCTTGAGGGAGAGCCGAGGCTCGTACCCTGGATCGGCGTGGGTAAACCTTGTGCATCAGCCTAAGAACTAGGCCTCATTTGCATGCATCAAAAATTAATGGTGGTTGCAAGGATTGAACCCGGGTCCCTTGAAACATCAGACCTCACTTCAACCACTATACCACAACCTCTTTAGCTTCTACTATACTAACTCAAATCTCAAATCCTTGTTTATTTCGGTTGAAGTAGTTTGACTATGGTGTTATATGTGTAACAACAAATCATGTAGATACAAGAATTGTCATAACCAATAATATGTTAATATAAATGCCTTATTTTTCATTAACACAACAACTTATCTTAATTATCATAATAATTTATAGTAAAAAACAATAATTTTCTTTACTTTTGTTACATACATACATTATTTCACAATTTAAAGTTTATCTTGAAATAGGGTTTGGTCAATAACACCAAATTGTAGGACACTAGAGAAATGAGTTTGAACCCTAAAAACAAAAGATCGGTCAGGTGTCACTTTTCCTCACAAAAGTACTTTTTTTCCACTCATTTGCTTACCCCTTAGTTTTCCATTTGTTCTCTCTTTTTTAAACATATATTTCCTCCATTACCATCTTTCTTTATTATTCTTCATCATCTCTTTCTTCTTGTTTCTCTCCCTTTAGATCTCTCCTCCCCTTTGCTCTATATCTGTATCCATATCCATAACATGTCAAACAATTTAGACTTGAGCTCCACCTCCCCTTTCTCCCTCCGAAACCGACCGGACCTCCACCTTCAAATCCCACCGGATTCGGAAGATGACAACAACCAACACACTCCTGGCTCGGGGGACGTCGTTGGGCGCCGCCCACGTGGGCGTCCCCCGGGCTCCAAAAACAAACCCAGACCACCAGTCATCATTACTAGAGAAAGTGCCAACACCCTCCGGGCTCACATCCTTGAAATCAGCAACGGGTGTGATGTGTTTGAGTCCATTGCAAATTACGCCAGAAAACGTCAACGTGGGATATGCATAGTCAGCGGTAGCGGCACCGTCAACAACGTGAGTCTTCGGCAGCCTGCGGCGGCCGGATCTGTGCTCACACTGCACGGACGGTTTGAAATACTTTCGCTGTCTGGCTCCTTCTTGCCGCCGCCGGCGCCGACGGGGGCTACAAGTTTGACTATATATTTGGCGGGTGGGCAAGGGCAAGTTGTCGGTGGGAATGTTGTGGGAGCTCTGATTGCTTCCGGGCCGGTGATTGTGATAGCGGCTTCTTTCACAAACGTGGCGTATGAGCGGCTACCTCTGGATGAAGATGAGACGGCCACGAGTGGAGGAGACGGGGATGGGAACGGGGGAATGGCTCCCCCGTTCCCGGACCCGTCGTCCATTGGGTTACCGTTCTTTAACTTGCCGCTTAACATGCCTAACGTTCAGTTACCGGTGGACGGTGGGGGTTGGGCTGGCGGAAACATGGTGAGCCGGCCGCCGTTCTGACCTAATTAAAGTATATTGTTCAAGAACCATCACAAGATGACTTACTGGCAAGGCATCTTGAAAACTAAAGGTTTTTCAAGAGACCTAGGTCAGAACGTTCTGTAGGTAAACATCTTGGAAGATTATTGCGTTTGAGGAAAAAAAAAGTATGTTGTTCAAGGGAAGAGGTAAGATCAATTCCAATATGGGACATTAATCATGTACAATAACCTCCCTTCCTTTTCTTTGTTTCTATTTTTTTTCTTTTCAACCTAGATGATTTCCTCTTCTCTTTTGAATGCATTTAGCTAGCTCTTTAAAGATTTGAAATTGGATCGAATTAATTATCTTTATCGTGATAGTATTGTATATGTTGCTCGCGTTTATTATCATTATCGTTATCGTTTATTTATTAATTATCTTTCTATAAAAAGAATATTAAAACAACCAATCTTTGCAAATTTTTGTTCTCTTAGCAACTTTTAACTTCAAAAACTTATGTGCGAAAAAGTGGTTCATTTAACTAGTCTTCTTCTGGTTTTAGGGTTATTTTAAGCATTAAGTATGTATTTATACTAGTGATCTTTCTAAGAAAACCTTATTTGATCTACCGGACTTGATTTTATTGCTATTTTAACTATATCTTTGAAAAACTATATATAAAGTTCAAGTTGGACACTCTATTCAACTAGATCTTCTATATTTAACAAAAAAAGAAAATTATTCTTTAGTTATTGACCAGGACAATGTTACTACAATCAATATTAATTAGAACTTAGTAATTATTTCATGAGTAATCAATATGTCTATTCAAAAGAATCATTAGCTCCATCACGAATACCTAGTTCTACTCTTTTAGTACATTAAATAATGTGCTAATCTTTTGATCTTCCCATTAATTAGAGAAATATATATCTTGTATTTTACCATAAATTAACAAAACAAGAGGGTTTAATTTACCCTCTAGTGTAGACTGAATTAGTACAATATAAAAAGTTATGAAATCATCTCAGAAGTTAGGGCATGCTTACACTGAGGTTGTACAACTAATTTAACATGGATACTGATTATACATTGCTACATTATGTTTAAGCAATATAGTTATGCGTGTATGATGTTTTTATCTTACTATCATACTATACAATTACAACAATTGATCTTCAAGGTATAGGTTTTTGCGTGACTACGAAAAGCTTATCCGGTGACACTCATGACTAAGGTATTTTAGTTTGTGAAAACAATGATTTGTTATATATTGAGTGACTAAATCAACACGACGGGCTAGATGTACATATTTTTAATCAACAAGATGGAAATTAACTAGTAATTCTATATTCAAGGAAAAATCTATGTGTAAATAGCGGTAAATTACTTCTTTTACATTCCAAAAAAATATGTAGAGTTGGTACATAAAATAATAGTTGAACCCCTTTAATAAAAATCAATTGAAAGAAAACTTTCCGGAGTAAAAAAATAATTGTGAGAAACCATAGATTCTCAGCTGTGTGTATAGCTGAATTATAATCGACAATGGTATATAAATGATGGGAAAATGCAACTCATCGACCAACTTTAAGCAATAATTGCGGAATCGATCTTCGTTTGGCTAAACTTTTCTCGGCTCGAACACAACTCGAACACAAATAGGGTATTCTAAATGCATTAAAAACAGTCCTGAAACAATATGTAAATAACGATGATAATGGGACACATAAATTTTACCTTGAAACTCTCTAAAAATGAGGGTAAAAACCGTAGAACTACTAGGGCTGCTTTAAATTCACTATCATCAATATTATAGCAATACAAAGTCTTTTCTAGATGTACTAGAGATATACAATAGTTTCCGGTTTTCGTTTTATAAGTCAACAAGTCTTCAACCCCACAGTCTGCAGTTGATTACGTTTGAGATGATTCGTTACTTAAAAACAAATGGTTATTCATCATATTCATATATTTTCAAATTTAGTTTCTGATTGATGTTAGTATTTGCAATAGTCACGTTATGATGATTCTTTCGTTTCAAGTGATTCATGTAATTTTATTCTTCTTTATGAGGCTCTTTACTTAATGATTTTATAGTTTGATACCCTAATTTAGCTTAACATTTATGTTCTATTTTAATCATATTCAAATTGTTGTCAGATAATTCGTGCTTACTTTAAGAGAATATAAAATTTAAGTGATTTTGTATCGACTAATTATGTTCTTTAAGAAAATAAATCATTAAATATGCCTAGGCAGTTAAATGCTAGTCTCCTAAAAGCCTTTTGGTGTGCCAAATGGTCCAAATATACTTAAGAACGTTTATGGAACATCAATGACTCTTCCTATGGCTAAATATAAAATGGTTGTTCGTATGCCTCAAATTAAAAATGAATTTTTATTTATTTTGATCTGACGGGTAGACGATTCCTATGGCTGCGGTCAGGTTAATACCCGTACCCGTAACCGTTTGTTGATTGATATGATACCCGTAACTGTACTCTTTATAACTTAAACATGTAATCACGAGTTGGGTACAAGTTGTATTACATATATTCAGTCCTAAACCCATTTATAATTCACCCTTGATAATTATCATATACTTGGAACTAATTACTTATGTGGAATCCAAAACAAAGAAGGGTAAAAGATATCATCAAAGAAAATTGCTATAAAACTCGATTTGTGAAACATGTCTTCATGGTTCCATCAAACCTAAAGTTAGTTTATGATATTCACATTTTTACTCCTTAATTATGGAGAGAGAGAGAGAAAAACAACTATTTTGTGTCTAAAATATGGTTGTAGCAAAGCAACCATAACCTTTTTTTGTCGAGAGGTGGCAGAAGCACTCCTTGTGGCAAAGTCAGAAATTTTTTCTTATAGTGTCATTTTTTTTTTGATACTTTGGTTTATAATAACATAAGATTTGTTTGCTCTTTTATGAAACATAATATTCTTAACAAAGTAAATAACAATCATAAAAGAATCACGTAGCGCTGTTGCATAAAGCCGACTCAAATCTACAAATCTACAAAAGTTTGATGATTTGAAGAACTCAAAAACTGGGCTGGCTATAAAACGAAAAGAAGAGAAAATACAAGTATATTTTCAATGATATTATTATTTTCTTTTCACCGTTTACTACAGTGAGGAACATAAGAAATCAAACGAAGATGAATCAATATTTGTTTGGTCGAAGAATACACAAAATTATTTGTTTCGTTAGAAAATATTCAAAGACGTGAAACAATTCTGAATGAAAGTTATTTTATTTTGTTCAATATCTCTAACTAATTGTTTGAGAAATTTCATGAAATATTCATATTTGTGAAAAAAGTCAAATATTTGAGAAGATTAGTGGTAGAAGTAGCACATACAAAGACATGCTATTTTCATGTTGATTGATTTGATGCTAGTATGGTAATATTGAGTCGGTATGATATACGACCAAAATAAGTTCGAATGGATTTGCAAAACTTCAAATTTAAACCAAACAATGTCTGAGTGGCACACAGGAGGGTGTCACTGTCCCATGAACGTTGAATTTTAAAGTAGTTATACTAATGGAGATAGTGGGTCGGTAACTTTTTTTTGCATGAGCCCAACTTTGGATCCAAGAGGGTTATTAATTGAAGTCCAACATTACCGCCGATGAAAGTATTTATTTTAAAAAAAGCTTTGATTAGAGTTGTGATGGGGTTCAAGCATGATTTGAAGAAAAGCTTTGCTTTTTATACATATGCCAAAACATAATAGTAGCAACAGGTTTTGTATTTTTCATTATTGTTTTAAAACCTAATCAGTCATGTCCTTTTGGGAGGGGACATACACCCTAAACACTTAGGGGACGTTTGGTTCTTGGAATTCGTTGGAATTGAATTGAGAATTGAAATTGGAAATGGAATTTTAATTGGAATTTAAAGGATTCCTTTGAAATTCCAAAATGTGTTTGGTTGATTATTTGTAAACGGAATTGGAATGTCAAAATAACTAAAAAGACAAAACTACCCTTAAAATAAAAAAAATAAAACATACATCAAAAATCTTAAAAAAACTATTTTACTAACCCCACTTCTTCCCTCCACCCGCAATCGCAGCCAACCACCCGCCACCGCCGCCACCCGCCCACCGCGCCGCACTCCCCCCCAGCCGACCGCGCCCCCGACGGCCAGTCCGCCACCGCCACCCGCCCCAACCCTGCCCACCCCGCCACACCCCACCCACCCCCACCCGCCACACCCGACGTCGCCGCCGCCACCCACCCCCTTCCCACCTGCCCACCCGCACCCCACCACGCGCCGCCACCCAACGGGTAGGGGTGGGTGAGTGGGGAAGGTGTGGGATGCGGCGGGTGGCGACGATCGGGCGGGTGACGACGATCGGGCGGTGGAGGCCTGGTGGGGGTGTGGCGGGTAAGGGTGGGGTGGGTGGGTGGCGGCGACGGGCAATGGCGGCGAGGTCGGGTGTTGAAGGTGGGGGTGGGGGTGGCTGGGGTGGAGTGGGGGTGGGGTGGGTGGGTGGTGGCGACGGGCGGGTGGCAGCGAGATCGGGTGTGGTGGGTGGGTGAGGGTGGGCGGGGGTGGGGGTTGGGTGGGTGGGTGGCGGCGACGGGCGATGCGGCGAGGTCGGGTGTGGCAGGTGGGGTGGGGGGTGGGTGTAGTGGGGTGGGTGGGGTGTGGGTGGGGTGGTTGTGTGGCGGCGATGGGTGGTGGTGGCGGCGAGGTCGGGTGTGGCGGGTGGGGGTGGGGGTTGAGTGGGTGGGGTGGGGGTTGGGTGGGTGGGTGGCGGCGATGGGTGGTGGCGGGGAGGTCGGGTGTGGCGGGTGGGTGGAGATGGTGGTGGGTGGGTGGGTGGGGTGGTGGGGGTGGGGTTGTTTGGCGGCGACGCACCCCACCACGTTGCCACCGCCTATCGCCGCCACCCACCCCACCCACCCGCCCACCCCCACCACCTCTCCCCGTATTGGTCGAACCCGTTTTGACCAAGACTAAATTTGCTCCAAACCCGTTTTGAGCCGAAGTCATTTTGCTCCTAACCCGTATTGACCCGAACCCGCCCGACTCGCCCAGTTTGCCAGGCCTAGTCTCTTCCACGACGACCTAGCACCGTCAACGACAATTTTTCCGGAAGTGGATTAGGGTTATTTTTCTATGTCACACCCCCAAATTCCACTAACGGAGTTTTACCGTTTGGAAGGTGACACACCAAGATCTCAGTCATTAGTTACATCAAACGACACTATATGGGACTAAAAATGTCATAACACAAAAGTTCAGAGTTAATGCGGAAGCGTAAACGTTAATATGAAATCAAAAGTAATACACGCAATAGGCGTCAATCAATGTAAGTAAGTAAACTGTTTCAAAAGTTTGAAATGGATGATATGACAGTAGGACTCCATGCATGCCCTAGATGTGCAACCTGTGCCTTAGCGACCTGAGAAACATGTAAGAAAAAGTGTCAACACGAGGTTGGTGAGTTCACAGGTTTTAAGTTTGCAATAAGAGAGTGTTTGCCAGATTATGTACATTCAATATGAATATCTATAGGTAGCTAGCCTATGTTCATGTTTTACTAAAGCGCTCGCAACCGAAGCTGACTGTGTTTGTATGCCTCCTGCCAGGTCTATCAACTCTGACAAATGTGAGTAGGCTAACATTTCACACGTTCGATATCCAATCGAGTTAGCGCGACTAACGCGTTTGGGGCTTGTCAAACCCAGTAGTACTACTAAACATTACCTCGCTAAGATCCATATTAACGGTCCGATATAAGATGAGGACTTTCTGTGATAGTGTGTTACGCTTAGCCTCAACAGTGATATCATATAAAGTACCATAATCAAATAGTTGCGTCATGTTTTCTCCCCCAACGGGAAAAACATGTAAAATGATATTTGCTTGCGTACCTGTTTCTCCCCCACGGGGAAAACAAGTAAAAGTATGATAGTTGGTATTCATGTTTGTTTCTTCCTCAACAGGAAAACAAGTAAAATACGTTTGTGTGTAAGCATGTTTCTCCCCAATAGTAAAACAAGTAAAAAGGGGCCGTGAAACTCACCAGAGTTGTGTACGAGTAGTAGATAGCATCACACAAGGATGCAAGTAGGAAACACAAGAGTTTGCCCGTGAACTGCTTACGTATGCCCTAAAATTATAAGCATAATAGTTAGGGATACAACGGTGTTTTGTGACGACGACACGGAAGATTTGAACGTCTTAAGACATTCCAAGGATCAATGAGTAGACGAACGTGTCCACGGGAATAAGAGTTTCTTAATTTAATTATTAAGATAGTTACATTACGTGTCGAACGTCTCTAATTACGAATAATATTAATATATAAATATATTCGTACGTTTGTACCATTAAAATAATGGCTAGGAAAATAATATAATTAATATATTATTTTGAACTCGTAGAAAATATACGATAATCATTTACGTGACAAAAATAATAAATATGTTGTTTTTATTCGAGGATATAATACGTGAGTAAATAATATAAATAATTATCAATTAGTTTGAAATGTTACACGAGGTTTATAAACGAGGAGAAATAATATAAATATATATTATTTTATAATAGGAGTCACGGGTTGAAAAATAGTATAAATATGTATTTTATTCGGAGTCGTGGTTTGAAAATAATATATATATTATTTAAAAGTGGAGAAAATAATGTTAAAATGGTTTATAAATCAAACCCGAGCCTACGGGTGATTTTCCGGGCTAAAAACCATTTAATATATTATCATAATAGTACTAGAACATATTTTATATAAAAATATAGTCTCAAAAGTGGCTAGAAAAATAAATGGTGCTAGTGAGGTTCGAACCCGAGTCTCACCTACACCAACACACTGCCTTAACCAGTCCCGCCCGCTAGGGATTCGCAACAAAACCCAGACCAAAATGGTTTTAACATCGTGGTTCCATGTGTTCTCCCCTCCCATCGCGATCCGATTGAACACCCCTCCAAAAACCTCTGGTTTCGATTTTGATTGAACCAGATAACATGGGGGTTTTGTTTATCTAAGGATTTCGAACCTGGGGGTAAGTCTAATCGCAAAAACATCAAGCGTAGAACCGTTAATTTCTCATATGAAAAGCCGAAAACCCTAGATTTGAAGCTAGATTAAATTCTGTTGAATTCGATAATAAAAACAGTTGATTCATAGGGCTTTTAACAAGTGAATGATTTCGATTCTAACCATACAGGTTAATTGAATTGAGGTTGTGTCTAGATTGTAGTTCGATTAACCCGTATTCGTGATGAACCCTATAATTAAGATCATGTCCAATTCGATGTTAAAACATTAAATTACGATAGGGCTTTCATTGCACAGGTGATTACGAGTCTAAAGGTGTAGGTTAATTGAATTGAGATCACACCTAGACTGGTAATCGATTAAACCCCGAATGTATGAACCCTAGAATCGGGTTCTTGTTGATTTCAATGTTGTAAGCCCTGTACATGATAGGGCTTTTGATCTGGATGAAGAAAGGAAGCTACAGGTATAAGAGATTACCAGATTGGATGCTGAATTGAAGGTGATCGAGTAAACGGGGTTTCGACTTGCGCGAGTTTGATCTCCGGCAACACAGAATTCGTCTTCGGCCGAATTGAACTGTGAAATAGTTTCTTTGGGACTCGTTTGAGGTACGCGAGAGTTTGATTTCAAGAATTATTACGTCGAATGATCAGATTGAGAAGTCTTTGTTACGGTTTCGATGGTTACAACTTTAATTAGTCATTTAATGGTTTAATTTGACAATGATTACGATTTATTTGGTAGTTATGGTTGTGAATGCGACGAATGAGAGGAATTAGTTACGATTTCCAACTGAAAACACTCGTGGCTTGCGAATTGGACTCAAGAACAACCTGAAAGTCAACCAAATAGAGTTTGGGATAATTACATATTCGGCCCCTGTGATTTCATGTGTAATTGAGTTTCAAAATGGCAGAATTCGTCCTTAGAGTTTGATATTGAGTTAACAGGGTTACAACTTAACAGAAATTTAACGGAATTATTAACGGAGTTATCTTGAAAAGTAGAATTGTCACATTCTAAGATGTAAAAATTCCCTTGAAATCCTATACTTTCCATCCAACTACTAATGGATTCTGAATTTCTATGATTAAAGGATTTGATTGGAATTAATCTCAATTCCAATTCCTTATCTTATCCAACCAAACACCCAAAGGAATGGAATCCAAATTTCAATTCCGTTGAATTCCATTGAATTCCGACGTACCAAATGGCTCATTAAATCCTTGGGTTGGTGGATAGAAGAGTTAAAATGTTTATATTTAAAGGGAGCTACAACGAAGGAGAGAGGTATAGTGGGGAGTATTGAATTATTAGATGATCGTTCGAGTATAACAAGATGCATGTTTTCATGGTTGTGATGAAGAAACAAACTATTAAAAAAAATAAGGGGATATTTTTACAAGGTCAAAAACAAGACTTGAAGATTTAATTTGTTATTTTTGTTTTATTATATTTCTAAGTACTATGCATTATTTATCAACAAATAGGGGGAGAATGTTAGGTTTAAAATTGTATAGAGTTGTTTAGATGAAAATTATTGTAATAGACCCTTAGGAATATTAAAGTAATCCAAAAGTGAATGCATGAAGACCTAAGTTGTTGCCAACCCTGCAAGATAACTTAGTATAGGTTTTCTTAAAAAAACTTGTTTAACTTAAACTTAATTAAACATGTATGTATGATGCAACGACAAATGAAGAACAAATGCGTCGTCTATGGAACTGAAGAACTACTAGTGTTGATATATACCTAGTAGTTTAGTTTGAATGTTGCAAACAATTTGAATAATTTGAACAATTTTTTGATTTGAACAATTTGGATGATTGCGGACAATTTGTTTGATTTGGATATTTTAGACAATTTATGTTGTGTTATTCCCCGAAAAAATGTAAATATTTCTGGAAAATTTTGCGAAAAAAATATATAAAAAAACAAAAAATGCATGTACCGACAACATGTCGTCGGGATAGGTCTTTTTTTTTATAATTTCAAGCCTATCCACACGAGATAGGTTCCAACCACGACATGTCGTGTGGATAAATTTTAATTTGAATTTTTTATTCCACCTATACCGACCACATGTGATGCGTGTAGACCAAGCTATACCGACGACACCTATTATATGATGACACTTTTGACCTATTGGTATGGACCTATACCCACGATAAGTCGACGGGATAGGTCAAATGACCCTATACCCACGGCTTGTCGTCGGGATAGGTCGACATTATTTCGTGTGTATAGGGTCGCATCCTTGAAGTGATTGGAATGAGTGAGACTCGTACGTTCATCGGAAAATACCTAAACGTTAGTTCGAAGATGAGGTTACTCTAATTGCATGATTTCTATGTAAATAGTTGAATCAGTTAAATGTGGTTTTTTTTTTCATAATATGTAATGCTGCTTTATTCTTTTACGGTATATTATACGTCTGGGTTGGTGGAGTCTTATTAATTTGGTGGGCAATATTTTCATATCATATGTGCCTATATACTTGGCTACTTTGGACCCATGGACACATGGATGCCCAAGTCACATTTTATTTTACCCTTTCTACTAATAACTTCTATGACACTTATTTTTCTTGGATTTGTTAAAAAAATAATGGAAAATGAGGTATGGATATGAATCGGGGGTTTCGCTAGGAGCAATCTCTTTTATCCAATAAGATAAAGGTAACGTGTGCCTTAATCTCACCATTTCATACCCTACTGTAACTAAGATTTCATTATTTATGTTTGTTTGTTTATATATTCATATCATGCTATGTAAATAAACAAGTATAATAATTAATCTTGATACTTATTACAAATAAGATAAATATGTATGGTTTTTTATGTGGTTTTGAAAAAAAAAATGGTAAATTTTTAATACATGATTTAGTGAAGAGCAACAAAATTATATATAAGACCGGCCCCATGACCAATAAGAATTCAAGATTTATAAACATAGATTACATTACAAACTCCTTCCTATATATTCTATCAACATGCATGTGAAAAATGGATTCAGTTATCCTGCGTATACTTGGACAGATGTGCAGGTATATTTGAGGAGCTTTTGCCATCGGTAGTACCACTTTTTGCATCGCCTCGGTTATTATCAGGTGCAAGCTTAGCGTCATGTTGAGCAGCCTTTTCAACTGCCTTATTAACATGCATATCCATTGAAGCTTCGGCTTCCCGTGCTAGCCTTATCTCGTGCGCAACTTCAGCTCTGGATTTCGCCAGATCTTTTTCAGCCTGAAAAACTTAGGAAATGTTATTTAGGAACCATAAAGGAACGGGGAATCGGGGAAGCATTTGTTTCACATGTGAAAAAATTAAAAAACTCGTTTTTATGTAATTTTTTTCCGGAGATTTTACATATAAACACATTTAAAAGATGTTCTAAAAAAATAAAATAAAAAGTAAAACAAAGTAATTTTTTTTACGTAAGGATCAAATGTGAACTTGTAAACTAAGAGCAGGCTGTAGCCGACCACGTGTCAATCTCACATTGTTCCGTACTTTGTAAAAAGGATGTGAGCACGAAAATTTATGCAGGCTAAGCTTAGCCGGCTATTGCGAAGAATGCCATGATTCCAGCGGCTAAATAAACATGTTGGATAACTTTTTTGGTAAAACGTCTAAATATGATATTTTTTCCTTTATTTGTTCTTCATTTCTTAAAAGTCAACATACTATTATCTATAATAAATATGTGGTTATAATTTGTTTTATATTTAAAATTGATTTTTATTTTATTATTTTCCTATATATACATTGCTAAATGTTTATCTACAAATTGTTATTTAAAAAAAAAAATTAAAAATAGATGAGATAAAATTAAAGAAAAAAAATACTAGGGAGAGATAATATATATATATATATATACATATAAGTGGCTTACGTATACGTAACACATAAGTTTATTTGTTTCAGTTTCACCCTTTTATATTGACGCTGTGTACATTTATGAATTGAACGCGTATGCTAGAACATATTTCATTGCGAATATATGAACATATGTAAAAGTTTATCGCAAATGGTTACTAACCTTCTCCTCATGTTTGGCTTCAGACCTGGCCTTACGGGTTGCATTCAAATCGGTTATTTTATCCTTGATGGCCTGCATATTTCTTGACCTTCTTCTTCTTCTAATGAGAAGGTTCTGATAGGTTGGGTGATGAATGCGCGCCAATATATATAAAATCGTTCCACGATAAATATTAATGGTTAACAACGTTGACAAATGTTAGGATATACATACATCACTCTATAGTGTTTTCAGGTTGACCGCGTAATTGTGTGACAATTTTGGAGACCAAACAAATAACACGCTTTTAAAGTAGATATAAACCCCTCCCCCTCCACCCCCACCCTACACGACGACACCTTTAAAATATTTTAATTGTGAGAGGTTAGTGGATTAATATTTAGGGACGAAACGACATTATAGGCACCAGGGGCACGAGAAAAACTTTTTATATGGAATATATAATATCAAACGTTGATTAATATTTAGAATGAACTATGTCAATTAATGTTTTTTTATAAGTATGGCTCGTTTGATGTTATCACAACGAAAGTTGTTTTGATTTGGTTTTACAAGGGGACCTTCTTTTATTGGCATTGGCTCGTTTGAAGTTATCACAACCAAATCATACGAATACAAAAACATACATACACATATATACATACATACATAAATAAATGCCCAATTACACAATTATATACATATACATGCAAATATACATACACATATATACATACATATTAAATCATACAAACTAATCATACAAGCATAATTACTAATCACAAATTACACACATACATACAAACACATACAAAGATACAAATCACACGTCTAAACCAAATTTCATCAAAACATTCATCATAAACACATAAACTATTCAAAAATTACTAATTAACCAAAACTATTACTATTTCATCACAAAACTACAACTTACATTCATCATAAACACATAAACTATCACAAATATTAATTAATCAAAAAAGATACACAAACATACAAATACATAAAAACACATACAAATTACTAATAAACCAAAAAACATACACTTACATATAACATACATACAAACATACATACAAACATACGAAATCATAGATCTAAATCAAATTTCATCACAAATTAGTAATTAAAACGAGTAATTACCTGCAAAAAGCTACAAATCCAAGAATTGTTGACGATCTTAAAAAACCAAACCAAATTAAACAAACAAAACTTCAAAATGTTGAACAATTAGCTAAAATATGAAACCGAGAAGTTACCTCACCTTAAAACCCGAGAGTTTAAGTGAAAATTGCTCCAAAAACCACACAAAATCGGAAAATCGCCAAAGAGAACTTTGGGGAGAGTGTTGGGGGTTTTTGGGTGGAAAATCGCCTGAGAGAACTTTTTGGGTCTGCCTGCTTTTTTCTGCTTAACTTTTTTCTGCTTTTTGAGACATGTCGTCGGTATAGGCTCAAATGTCGTCGGCGTAGGTGACCTATACCGATGACATGTCGTCGGTATAGGGTTTTGACCGGTCAAAAATTTAAAAAGTCTATACCGACGACATGTCGTCGGCATAGGCTTATTTAGTTTTTTTTTAGTTTAAAAAAAAATTAACAAGTAAATTTAATAAATAAAAAAAGAAAAAAATAAATCAAAATTAACCTATACCGATGATATGTCTTCTGTATAGGTTTTCACCAATGAAAAATTGGGCGCCAGTTTTCCCTTCATCTGACCGAACCCTATAACGACCACATGTCATCGGTATAGGGTGACCTATCCCAACGAAATTTGTCGTTTGGATATGCGTCGTCAGTGTAGGGTCATATCCTTGTAGTGATAGGATGATACATTCCAAAATACGATCTCGTGTTGGATGCTACGCACCAATGATTGTAATGGTGCGCGTGGAGTCTTTGCCGAAGTGTGGTGAAATAGTATGAATTTGAATTAATAATATGTACAATGTCTAAGGTTTCAATGGGAGTGAGTGTAGGGACTTGTACAAAGGGTTGGTGTTACATCATATAGGGAATGTGTATTTGTTTGTGTTTTGTATTTGAATAAGGATTTTAATGAAAAGGTAAGTTCAAAGCATATGATTTTAATAATAAATAAATTAGGGTTTAATTTGAATAATTAAATAAAAAAAATTATTTTTATTTATTTATTCAGAAAAGTAGTGTGGAATTATATTTATTCAAATATAATTTAAATAAATAAATTTATTTTATTTATTTATTTATGAAAATGTGCCAAAAATGTAGAGTAAATATATATTAGTATATAAAAATTATGAAATTATACTAACTATAATTTAAACTCTATGTGAATTATTAAGGTAAAAGATAATTAATGTAACTAAATAAGAAAAAAAGAATAATGTGTCTTTTAAAACAAAAGTAATGTAAATATATATTTAGAAATGTTATATTTATTTAAACATAGTCTAAACCCTAAAAGAACATTAATGTAAAAATGATGAGAAATATGTTTTTAGGTAATTCTTTTCAAAACTTTTATAAAACTAGTAGTTTAATTTTTTTAATTAAAATCTTAATAATCTTAATTAAAATAAACCTTTAAATGATTTTTATGAAGTTCTAAACTCTTTTAAAATGTAAAATAATTGTCCTTAATTAAAAATTTGTTTACTATTGCACAAATTTGTTCCAAATGGCATTGGGTTTTATAAGATAATTTTTATAAATAAAATGGGTGTTAAAAATGGGTTTTTAAAAATATATGGGCTCGCCCGAGATCGAACCTGGGTCTGTCCGGTGCAAGCATCACGAGTTAGCCGCTGGACCAGGGGACTCACCCGTGACACTGAAACGGTTCGCTAAGTATTAACTTGTAAAGAACAGAGGGGTCGGGTCTAGTTAAGGGGGACGCGCAAAAAGGGCCGGCTAGGTGGGTTGTGGGTTTCACCCTTATCCCCAAATCAGAATCGTGCTAATAAGAACACGAACCCTAATTCAATTTAGGTCCGATTGAATCTGTTCTTACAAATTGGTATGGGGCTAATGGAAAGTACTCCTTAACGAATCAAACGACACAAAACTTACGTGGTTTGGTGAGGGATTGAGGGAGAACGACTGGGATGAAGCTCCGACTGTTCTTGATGCTTGACCGACGTCCAGAGATGTAATGGGGATTGACTGAGGGCTCAGAGAGTTTGCAGTGAGGTATGCGAAGGTGTGTGGATGTTTTGATTCGTTTAATTTTACCTTTATTACCTAATTCGATTAGGATTTGAAGGCGACAGTTGTCGGAATGGAATACGCGTCAATTAGATCAATTAGGGTTGAATTGGGTCATGTTTATGGTATGGATTCATGCGTGATTAGTCTACGCATGATTTGTTGTCATCAACGCGTTTCAATTTGCGGATTCATTCCTGAATTAGATTGGTTTGACTCTACCGAGTCAAACTTGTTTGAATTTGAAAGAATCCACGCGTTTTGATCGAATTGGGATGGTAATTGGGCCGGAATGAGGTCTATAATTGTTTACGCATGCATGGGGAGTCCACAGTTGGATCGATTTAGTAATTGGATTTTCACCAATTTGGTTCCTGTTGGACTCTGGATACTCAAACACGTGGGAAATTTGGCTCCAGTGGTGAAATTCATTAATTTGGTCCTATAATTGGGTTGGTAATTGATCGAGAATCCATTACACACACATAGCAAGTTTATAACAATCGGGTTTGATCAAACCAACATCGAATTGCAAGGATTTGGACATGTTGACTCTTAAAAGTCAAATTAAACCAAGATGGGTCAAAGTTGAGGTCAAAGGGGTTCAAAATTGTGAGTCCAAAGGGTTCAAAACATTTTGTTTTAAAATTGTAGCCATATGTATACATTTCATAAGTATAATAAGTATATATATGTTGTATAACCCTTAGAATTTATTAAATTTTAAAATGTGTGTGTGTAGGAATTTAGGATAGTGTTGAATGAGAACTTGGGTTATAATGTTTGCACAAATATGGGACTTCAAGTGTTTATATAATAAAATGAATAAAGGAGGTTTATGACCTGAAAATCATGGATGTTACAGTATCCTCATGTTGAGGGAATTTCGTCCCGAAATTCAATTAGTTGAGGCTACTGAAACAGTGAAGAGGTGTATGTATTTGAGCTTCATTTGATCTTCGCGTTCCCAAATACTCTCAGGGCCACGCTTAGATTCTCAATGAACTTTGAAAGTTGGGTCGAGGAGTACGATTGATAACAAGATTTAGGTCTGTTACTCTAGGTCAGGCATGAATGGTGTTAGTGAGTTTAGTTTAAGAGAATTAAGGAGAAAATTGTTGAAACAGAATTTGGACTCTAAAGGTTAGATGCATCATTTGGGATGGAAACGATGAGGGTCTGATGGTTAAAACTGGTTTAGGATGAGGTCTATCATGTTCCAAAGGTATAATTGGGTAGAGGTTTCACTGCCATAGGTCAAGGTCAAAATGATATAAAACTTCACATGATACGAACAATGCTACTTCTGACAATATGACAGGAACACTTATGTATAGGAAGTACCATCAGCATATTCACCATACCCTTATCATATCACACTAGTTTCATTACTATATACCACGATAGGTTTTATGTCATAACACACAACAGGATTCACTATGTTTTCCATGCGCTGACCTCCGTAATTACTCGAATCGTCGCATGGTCCGTATAGATCCATCCATTGTGTGCGGGTCAAGAGAGGACACAAAATTCCTTAGTTCATGTCTATTGTTTTTACGTATAAGCTGCTAATTAAATAACTGCGTCCCTAGATAGTAAGGTAAATCAGGAAACTAAAGAGTAATAATGTTGTATAACTTAAAGTTCCATAGCTTACTCGTGCCCGAGTAATGTCAAAGTGTTACAGCTTCCTCGTGTTTGAACAAGAATACGTAAAACCCCGAGTAGCTTCAAAGTGTTATAGCTTTCAACTTTAGTGAATAAAGTGTATGATCATGCCTTGCGTATAATGTGATCAGTCAATTTCAACAATTGTAAACAATTTAGTTCCGCGTATAATGTAGACACTCAAGTTTCATGTATGATCTAGTGTTATGCACATTGTAGGCAAATAGGTTTCATGCATAATGTGAATAGTTTAGCACCATGTATATAGTAAACAAATGGGTTTTATGTATAAGGTGAACAATCTAGTATTTATGTATTTTGTAAACAAACGAGTTTTCATGCATAATGTAAGCAATTGAGTATCATGTGTATTGTGAACAACTAAGTTTCATGTAGCATGTAATCAATCTTATATCATGTATATTGTGAATCAACTAAGTTTCATGTATCATGTGATCAATCTTATATCATGTATATTGTGAATCAACTAAGTGTTATGTACTATGTGGTCAATCCAGTATCATGTATATTACAAACAACATGTTTTATGTGCTCAATCTGGCATTATGTATCTTGCAAACAACTAAGTTTTATGTGACCAATCTAGTAATGTGTATCTTGTGAACGTTCATACGTAAGTTATTGATTCTCATGAGTGACGTATACTAACGAATTTTGTAGTTGATCGAGTGTTGCGGACAAGCGTGTTGTTTTGGTGTTCATGTATAATGTGGGTAGTTGGGTTTTAGCTTTTTATATCTTTTTGAGGTTTATAGAGAGGGTTAACGTCTACGCGAAATGATTCATCTTTTTGAAGTGGCAAGTACACTCATATATTACCAAAGGTGCAAGATAACGAGGAGGTTATGAATATAATTCTAAGTAATGTGTTTATGAATAACTGATTTTGTTTGTAAATAAGTAATTATAATTTATTCTTGTTTGTAGATAATTATGATGGTGAAACCAACGAGTCGAATAATGGATAATTTATAGGAAAACCTTTTTATTTACTTTTAATTATCATAAAGGGAATGTTATAAAGGAAAAATAATGGCTAGATTATTTAGTAATTAAGTCAAGGTTTGATAATAATTAAATTAAATTTAATAAAACAAAAGTCATAATTTATTTAAACAATGTTTTATAAAACGAGTCGTATTTAAATTTTCTTACAAAGTAAAAAGGTTTGTTGAAAATTTATATTCTAAATAATATTTATAAACTAAGGGCTTGATAGATGTTTTGCTTGAGCAAAATAACGATGTTGTTTAAATAAATGAAATGATTAATTTGCAAGGGAGGCTTAGGTACGTGTACTAATTTGCAATGAATGAGAAGGTGATGTTTGGGTGATCTTGATGAAAATATGACGGTAATATTGAATCAACGAGTAATGGCATTAAAGTTGTAAAATAAAACTTAGCATTAAATGATAAAATGTCAAAAGCTTAATCCAAACATAAGGTAGCGGTTTCAAACGAGAAATTTAAAAACAAAAGTAGAACAATCCAGCTAGCGTCTCAGGTAGCTCTCAATGAGGAAGCAGATGAGCACCAAGACGAATATTGCTATGGTCACTCGGGTAGCAAACCAGGACTCAGCCCTTGCCGCTTCCGTGCGTGCATCAAGTATCTCCCTGTCTTCTTCCAGACTTGCAATTTTCTCCTCCTGGCACCAAACTTGATTCCCTAGGCTGTCAATTCTTTGACCTAGCAGGTCGTGTCTTATCCCGTGTTAGGACATTCTTCGTAAACTGATGATTGTCAGTGTTAGTGATAGATAGAATTTGATGCTTTAGTTAAGAGGGAGTCTGTAGAAGCATGTTTTTGTAACTATAGATTAAATTCTATGTATCGGTGTACTAGGCTAGTACGCAAGAGGGTATTCATGCGTACTTAGCAAGTACACCAGATTGGTGTTGCGTACTTAGTAAGTACGCAAGGCTTTTGCCTTGCGTACTTAACAAGTACGCATGACCAATGCCCTGCGTACTTAGCCAAGTCCTCAGGTATTGTTCCTTCCCCTATAAATTGAGATGATGGCCTCATTTGTAGGCGGAACTTCTGGAACAAGGTTGAGAGGTGTCCGGGCGGGATGAGCTCTCCCGCCCCTCGACTGTGAGCGTAGGCGAGAGATGTGTACTTCTTCGGTATGTAATGTGAGATGACTTTGTTGTTATGGATTACGTATCGTTTTTGTGTTGATTCTCTTCTTTATGTCCGTGTTCTTCTCTGTCTCGTTCTTCGTTGTTCCCACACAAATCGATGGATAGATCGTTGTTTTTCCACTGCATGACGAGGCTCCCGGGACCTACAACTAGTATCAGAGCCTCGGTGTTCGTTGATTTGTGTTCCAGATTCGAGTTTTGAGCAGATCTGAGTTCTTCACTGGTCACTACTTTTTCTGTCAAAAATCCTTAAATTCGTCTTTGTTATCGCTTCATTTGGTGTTTGGAAGGCTGAGGGTTTGTTAGATGATGATTTCTATGCTTTGGAAGCATCAATTTCTCAGATCCAACACTTTTCGAGCATTCTCTCAAGATTAGTCAAGAACGCTGCTGTGCTAAATAAGTACGCAATTTCACCTTTTCTGCGTACTTACTAAGTACGCATGGGTTAGCCCTGCGTACTTACCAATTACGCATGAGGAGTTGATCTGCGTACTTACTAAGTACGCATGTGTAATTGACTGCGTACTTGCTAAGTACGCAGGAACACCCTATATCTACGTATTTACTAAGTACGCATGAACTAGCTTCTGGGATTAAAAAAAAGAGTTTTTTGGCGGGAAAACTTTTCTTGGCCAAATTTTTTTAGGGATCATTTGTACGCTTGTTTCGGGCCATTTTTGAGAAGATGGTGATTTTGGTTTTTCGAGACTGAAATTTGATGTGGCTTGGCGAAACAAGGACGAGATTTTTCTTGGATAATACCAATTGTCATATATCGTTTAAGTGTTCAAACCTGAAAATGTGGGCTACGAGTATTCGGGATACTTATTTAATAGGGAATGAATGCTGAATCAAGTTGAGCAAATGGGTCGTCATCAGTTAAATGTCTCGTTTTATTTGTGAAGATGTTGCAGCTTTGGGTCTTTGGAAAAAGAATCATATTGTTTATGTATTCAAACCTGAATATGTAGGCTACGGGTACCTATGATACTTCTTTAATAGGGGATGAATACTGGAACAACTTGAACCCAAGGTTTGCTGTTTTGGATCTTTGCAAAGGAATAAAAAATAAAAAAAGAAGAATAAAATCCTAGATTTGACTAGTTTGTGGCTTTTGAAGATTTGAGTGAAGCGGTGATGAAGCTGGTCATAGTTTACAGAGAAATGAGGGGGGTAAAAAAATCTAAGTATTCATGGGACATTGAAGAGGTGGTGGAAAAGCCGTTGGTACTTCCTATATATATACCTCTTTGACGTAACATGGATCTCAACTATGTTTTCTCATGTAAACTATATTTTTTCGTGCTCGTTGGTCAAGCCTATGTTCAAGATTTGATATAATTTGATTATGGTTGGATTTCTCATTTTTGATCTGGGAGGAATGCCAGATAGACAACCTAGTTATGGAACTTCACCGTGATGAACGTATACAGATTAGGAGGTGTTAACCAGGAATGAAGATCTAATTGAAGAATGTTGGACTTTGGATACATGATGATCACTGCTGAGCATGATTTTGTGTTAGATTCTATCGTGTGTTTTCAAGATGAAGCTGGATCTCCGTTAGATTATTAGTTGAAGATGGAACCTTTAACATTTGCCGACGGGATAGGAAACGTTCCCTTGTTTCTGGTTGAAACACACCACTTTTAAAAACTATACTTTAACGCGCGGAAGTCTTAATCCCAGAATTTTTTTTTTTTTTACCTCTCGCGTACCGCGAGAGTTATTGGTCACCTCCCTCGCGCCCCGCGAGGGACCTGTTTTCACAGAAAGTTTGTAGGCTTCTGCAGGTTTTCATACTTAGCCATTTTTCCAACTTTTTCCAAAATACAAGACAACAAATTTGCCTAACACATGGGTTTTAACCAAAAACCCCTTCAACAACATGATCACAACCCAAAAACATGTTTTATTTATCAAATTACAATCAAAAAGGGGGAATTCCACCAAATCATCAAAACATGAAAATATGCATACGAGGATCCGCCAACGCCTTGGACTTGACTTTGACTACCTCAAAGCTTTTCCTACATTCACCACACATATCACCATTAGTAATGAAGATAAATTCATAACAAACAAGTAAATTCCTACTTGTTTCACCCATTCACCCATTTGACCCGTTTCCACCCAAATTGTCATTTAGGCTACATATTCTTGCACCCTTACTACAAGTTTCAATTATGATCAACACATGATCTATTTCCATTATGGCACAAAGGCCATAACTCCATAACAAACAAGTAAATTCCTACTTGTTTCACCCATTCATCCATTTGACCCGTTTCCACTCAAATTATCATTTATGCTATATATTCTTGCACTCTTACTACAAGTTTCAATTATGATCAACACATGATCCATTTCCATTATGGCACAAAGGCCATAACTCCATAACAAACAAGTAAATTCCTACTTGTTTCACCCATTCACCCATTTGACCCGTTAACACCCATTTGGCCAATTAAGGATTTCATACACTTGTATATCACCTACAAGTTACTTTCATCATTTCATTATCACTTTTCCATTTCCATTATGGCACGTAGGCGATAACTTCATATCCCAAAGGATACGAGATCATAACTCCATAACTAATCTATCCATTATGGTACTTAGACCATAACTCCATATCCATTCTATCCATTATGGTTCATAGACCATAACTCCATATCCATTCTATCCATTATGGTTCATAGACCATAACTCCATATCCATTCTATCCATTATGGTTCATAGACCATAACTCCATATCCATTCTATCCATTATGGTTCATAGACCATAACTCCATATCCATTATAGTGTAAATACTATAACTACATTCCTTCAATTATGCATACCATTTTATACTCATTCACACCACATAACAAATTATGCAACTTTACACATTATACATACAACATTGCATAAAACCCATTTATCATCAAAACTAAGTAAGTGCAAAAGCACTTACCTTTCGGGTTAGAAGATCCCGCTCCGCCTTCTAGACCCACAATTTGATTACCTAAACATACACACCTAGTTTAGTAATCTAACATATACCAAAATTTCATTACAATTGAGTTCACAACTCAATTTCCCAATTCCAACCCAAATTGACCCGTTTGGGTTATCCTCATAACCAAACACCCTCTTTCACCACAAACTCACCTACTTGAGTTTCATTAACTTAATCTTAACACTAATTCTTCTTTCAAAAGTTATTATTAAGTTAATTTGGTGTTTGTTCAAGTGTCTAACATCTTAAAAACACTTAATCTTCATTAATTCAACATTCTAGCATTATGATCCAAACACCCCCAATTTTCACCATATGAACCCTAACTTCTCATAATCAAAATCAAAGGGTTCTAAGATGTTAATCATCATTCTTTAACTTTAGTTTAGATAGATTATTAATAATCTAACACTATTTCACCACATGCATACATAAATTCGAGTTTCTATCAAAACCCACCAAGAACACCTCAAGAATGAGAGGAAAGGGATGATCAACACTTACTTGATGTTAGAGAGGTGATGTGTGAGCCAACACCTTCAAGTTTCAAGCTTCAAATGCACAATTTTGGCTTCAATCCCGTTTTCTCCCCTCTTCCTCTTGAACGACCCAACAACTCAAAATGAGTTCAATTTTGACTTCTATAGTCAAATATGGCAGATTTGCCATATTACATATTCAGTCCCTCAACTTTCTTTTTCTCCCCTTTCATTCCAAAACTAGCTAAAACTAGTGTAACCCCGATACTAACTTGAAACCCACTTGTTTTAACTTATTTCTAAATATTATTTTCACCATAATATTAATTAGAAATATTTGTTTATATAAAACGAAACCCGGAATTTGGTTCGTTACACTGGTCTTGTCGAGAGGAGCTTAAAATGAAAGGGGAAATTGGAAATGAACATCTTCGGGAATCTAGTTGACTTGTGAAGATACAGGATAGAGTTGAACACATCTGGTTTGAATACTTAAGTTTATTTTACTGGAATTTCTATGGGAGCTGATTAGTTTGATGCAGGTTATTGGGAATTCAAACTCTCTATCATATGCCAGTTGATTTGGAGGAAGTCTAAGTCAAGTTAGAGGAAGCTACTTCTGAGAGGATGAACTACAATGAGTTGTGTTGGGTTAGTTGGTTCTTATTGAAGCACTTGGTTTGGTCTACAATGAAAGCTACAGTTAAGAGGGAGTCGGGTTTGTTAGATCACTTGGCAACTGAAGACTGAAGTTTAAAGATCTCAAGTGGAATGCCAGAAGATCAAGTCTCGCCAGAAGACACATGATGTCATTAGTTTAGAAGGAGTCTGTTAGGACATTCTTTGTAAACTGATGATTGTCAGTGTTAGTGATAGATAGAATTTGATGCTTTAGTTAAGAGGGAGTCTGTAGAAGCATGTTTTTGTAACTATAGATTAAATTCTATGTATCGGTGTACTAGGCTAGTACGCAAGAGGGTGTTCCTGCGTACTTAGCAAGTACACCAGATTGGTGATGCGTACTTAATAAGTACGCATGACCAATGCCCTGCATACTTAGCCAAGTACGCAAGTATTGTTTCTTCCCCTATAAATTGAGATGATGGCCTCATTTGTAGGTGGAACTTCTGGAACAAGGTTGAGAGGTGTCCGGGCGGGATGAGCTCTCCCGCCCCTGGACCGTGAGCGTAGATGAGAGATGTGTACTTCTTCGGTATGTAATGTGAGATGACTTCGTTGTTATGGATTACGTATCGTTTTTTTGTTGATTCTCTTATTTATGTTCGTGTTCTTCTCTGTCTCTTTCTTCGTTGTTTCGGCACCAATCGACGGATACATCGTTGTTTTTCCGCTGCGCGACGAGGCTCTCGGGACCTACATCCCGTGCTCCATCCCTAGTCTCACAAACTCTGAGGTTCTCACGTATTGGTGTATGGCATCAAATGGGACTACCATAGCACTAGTGGGTGCCATGGTTTGCCTTGCCCTTAGATCAGGGTGATATGGGTCGGGTGCTAGGTAGGGGTCTCTCATAGGGAGTGGTAACTAGTTGTGTAGGTGGGGTGCCTGATACGGGTTTCTTGATGTAGGTGATCCTGATGTTCGAAGTCTCGGTCCGGTGTTCCTGATCCAGTCTGCCCTTATGTCAAACGTTGATCTAGCAGCTGGGGGTGTTGGTGACCGATAGTCTGGTGATCCAATGTTTTCTTCCTGTTCAGACTCTGCTCTGGGATAGTATACCTAGGAGAGAGGAGAGTAGGAGTCCATGTCTAGCAGAAAAAAGGAAAAAGACTGTAAACGGTATAAAAATACTAAGTGTTAAATATAGGAGTTTTAATGAATTTAGAGTTTGACTAGTCACAACACCGAGTCTTCACAATAGTATTTTAGGAGTAACACTTGACCTATAAGTAGTGTACCTATGAAGAGAATTCCCATAAAAGAGGGGTGGGTCACAAGGGACACACTTAAGTATCCGGTCCTTCCTTAGCTAGAATCTCTCATAGGTCTACACACACTCTTCCAGCCATCATGTACTAATAACATTATCATTTGGGCTCATGGTCATGATTAGAATTATTATGGACTAGGCTTTGAGACCCAAAGGTGATGTTTTATTTACTCCAACAGGCTTCCTCTTCTTGGAGGGTAAGTAGGCTCCTTAGTTTCTTATTAATGGGAATTAGGCCCAATGGTTTAAGTCTTGTCCATAAAAGATGATGGTGACATAGTGCGTAAGGATGACAGTGTATAAAGACTTAGGTATGGACAAGTGTGTGGTAAAACTTAGGATAACACTTAATGGAATCAAATAGGTAGCATGTATATAACAATGTTTATAAGCACCCGAGTTATCAAGTAGTGTAGTACATAGACTATCATGTATTGTATCATTCGATGTAATACTTAGAATAATATGTAAGATAATCACACAAAGTATTAAACATGTAGCATTTAGTAAATACCATGTAACATAGAATATGGCATAAGATGGGTGTCCTAAGGTTATAGTCTAGGTCATGGGTGTCTAATAACCTAATTCCCTATAACCAAGGCTCTGATACCAATCTGTCACACCCCAACCGACGGCGGAATACGTCGGGACGGGACATGTAGACTGTTCAAAAGCTCATGATCAAACTAAATTACATAATTTTATTGAAATGATTTAAATGTACAAATACACATTGATCAGATAACCAAAAGCTAACAACAATTCTAGTTTATTTGTCACTAGGTCTATAAGCTCCTAAGTGATGAACTTGTACTTCAATCAATTCCACCTAAAACATGTTTAAAATGAGAGGGTCAACTATAAATAGTTGGTGAGCATACATAGGTTTAGATATCTCATGTAGTTTTCAAATAGTTGATACAATTCGTATGACATATGGTAAACAAGGCATTTTATGGAGAATCTATAGTTAAACTAAGTGTATAATCAAACCTTGTGATTGAGGCATAACACGCAGGTTACCCTAATGTAATGTCGGTAACAATCACCCTACCCGGGTGGGTTTGTCAGACACAATAGATCTATCAATGTTACCGTTGGCTTATACAAAGTTAATGATTGCACGAGTATGTGATATATATATGTAGTTCAACTCATAGCATTCAAGCACAAATTACACAAACAGTCATAATGTAGAATTGTATATTGTAATTGCAAATAGTTTTCAATGCAGTACATGTTTCACCCCAAAATGTACAAAAATGAAAAGGGGCTATGTAAAACTCACATGTATCAAATGTCGTAGTTAACACGAGCTTTGTGTAGCACAAGTGATTTGCAAACCACCAGGCTTGACCTAGAGTGAAATAGTATGAATTTGAATTAATAATACGCACAATGTCTAAGGTAAAGTCTAAGGTTTCAACGGGAGTGAGGGTACGGACTTGTACAAAGGGTTGGTGTTACATCATGTAGGGAATGTGTATTTGTTTGTGTTTTGTATTTGAATAAGGATTTTAATGAAAAAGTAAGTTCAAAGCATATAATTTTAATAATAAATGACTTAGGATATAATTTGAGTAATTAAATAAATAAATTCATAAAAGTAGTATGGAATTATATTTATTCAAATATAATTTAAATAAATAAATTTATTTTATGTATTTATTTATGAAAATGTGCAAAATATAGAGTAAATCTATATTAGTATATAAAAAATATGAAATTATATTAACTATAATTTAAACTCTAAGTGGATTATTAAGGTACAAGATAATTAATTTAACTAAATAAGAAAAAAAAAGAAAAATGTGTCTTTTAAAACAAAAGTAATGTAAATATATATTTAGAAAAGTTATATTTGTTTAAACATAGTCTAAACCCTAAAAGAACATTAATGTAAAAATGATGAGAAACATGTTTTTAGATAATTCTTTTCAAAACTTTTATAAAACTAGTAGTTTAATTGTTTTATTTAAAATCTTAATAATCTTAATTAAAATAAACATTTAAATGATTTTTATGAAGTTCTAAACTCTTTTAAAATGTAAAATAATTGTCCTTAATTAAAATTTGTTTCGTATTGCACAAATTTGTTCCAAATGGCATTGGGTTTTATAAGATAATTTTTATAAATAAAATGGGTGTTAAAAACGGGTTTTTAAAAAGCATCACGAGTTAGCCGCTGGACCAGGGGACTCACCCGTGACACTGAAACGGTTCGCTAAGTATTAACTTGTAAAGAACAGGGGGGCCGGGTCTTGTTAAGGGGGACGCCGGCTAGGTGGGTTGTGGGTTTCGAACCCACGCCACTTGGTCCATTGGTGCAATGTCTTACAAGTCGGACCAAGTGGTTTCGCTGGTCTAATAGGAATCCGGAAATATAAATACAATAGGTGATTCACCCTTATCCCCAAATCAGAATCGTGCTAATAAGAACACGAACCCTAATTCAATTTAGGTCCGATTGAATCTGTTCTTACAAATTGGTATGGGGCTAATGGAAAGTACTCCTTAACGAATCAAACGACACAAAACTTACGTGGTTTGGTGAGGGATTGAGGGAGAACGACTGGGATGAAGCTCCGACTGTTCTTGATGCTCGACCGACGTCCAGAGATGTAATGGGGATTGACTGAGGGCTCAGCGAGTTTGCAGTGAGGTATGCGAAGGTGTGTGGATGCTTTAATTCGTTCAATTTTACCTTTATTACCTAATTCGATTAGGATTTGAAGGCGACAGTTGTCGGAATGGAATACGTGTCAATTAGATCAATTAGGGTTGAATCGGGTCATGTTTATGGTATGGATTCTTGCGTGATTAGTCTACGCATGATTTGCTGTCATCAACGCGTTTCAATTTGCGGATTCATTCCTGAATTTTATTGGTTTGACTCT
Source organism: Smallanthus sonchifolius (assembly GCA_023525975.1). Lineage (NCBI taxonomy): Eukaryota > Viridiplantae > Streptophyta > Magnoliopsida > Asterales > Asteraceae > Smallanthus > Smallanthus sonchifolius. The sequence continues at coordinate 15,743,714 of CM042018.1, read as the reverse complement.
ACCGAGTCAAACTTGTTTGAATTTGAAAGAATCCACGCGTTTTGATCGAATTGGGATGGTAATTGGGCCGGAATGAGGTCTATAATTGTTTACGCATGCATGGGGAGTCCACAGTTGGATCGATTTAGTAATTGGATTTTCACCAATTTGGTTCCTGTTGGACTCTGGATAGTCAAACACGTGGGAAATTTGGCTCTAGTGGTGAAATTCATTAATTTGGTCCTATAATTGGGTTGGTAATTGATCGGGAATCCATTACACACACATAGCAAGTTTATAACAATCGGGTTTGATCAAACCAACATCGAATTGCAAGGATTTGGACATGTTGACTCTTAAAAGTCAAATTAAACCAAGATAGGTCGAAGTTGAGGTCAAAGGGGTTCAAAATTGTGAGTCCAAAGGGTTCAAAACATTTTGTTTTAAAATTGTAGCCATATGTATACATTTCATAAGTATAATAAGTATATATATGTTGTATAACCCTTAGAATTTATTAAATTTTAAAATGTGTGTGTAGGAATTTAGGATAGTGTTGAATGAGAACTTGGGTTATAATGTTTGCACAAATATGAGACTTCAAGTGTTTATATAATAAAATGAATAAAGGAGGTTTATGACGTGAAAATCATGGATGTTACAATGTGATAGTGGATTCAAGATACTGCAACCTGCTTAATACAAGAGGGTAGAATCAAAGTACATAATTGACAGAATCACCAAGAAGCCTCTTGTAATGGAAATCTATCCTTCTCCCAAGACAGTGAAGTGTGTTTTGGTCCATCAAGCTCTACCTGACAACACACTGAGTCAACTTAAATACTGGTATTACAGCTCTATGACAGGTTATATTTACATTCAATGTACAGACAAAGAATTCACCATTGCTGATCCAATGGATCTTTTGAAGTTCGGGAAGGAAGGCATGATCAGACTGTCCAAGAAGCATCTATTCGTGCCTGAAGAATGTGAAAGAGACACCAAGCCTTTTGTGAAAGTATTAGCAATTGCGATAGTTAAAGGCCTCTATGCGGGAGGTGGTGATCACTCAGCTGACATTGAGATACTATGAATGCATTAGCCTAGGGGGAGATTGTAAGGATCAAACCTAATAGGCTAACACATCAAAAGATCACCGGGATGTTCAGAAGAAGACTTTTTGGAAGTATGCGGCCGCAAACTTCATAGACCAGCCGCATACTTGAAGTATGCAGTGCCCAACTGCATACTTGAGGTATGCGGCCACGACCCAAGCCCAACCGAATACTAGTGTTTAGTATAAATAGTTATTTTGACTTCTGTATTCGATTAGACGAGTTGTTAAATGATATTGTATTGTGTTTTCAGTGTTTTATCAATATACGAATCGTTTGATATTTGATTGTGTTTCGTCATCTTTGTTTCTACCTACCAGTCACGTGTCGAGTCTGTTTCCGCCACGCTGTTGAATCTGTTGATTGAAGATTTTCTGCATTTCAGACCTTACAATTTAGCTTCAGTAATGATAAACGGACGTTTTTGACGTAAAAAGATCAGATCTTGGTAAACTCAGATCTGCATGCAAGAGTTAGGGTTTTGTGGGGAAGAAGACAACCCGCAGGGCGAATTTGTTAAGTTCGCCAGGCTTCGGTGAGGCGAACTTGATAAGTTCTCTTAGGCATCAGGAGGGCGAACTTGTTTAAGTTCGCAAGGGTAAGTTCGCTTGGCCAAATCAAGCGAACTTAGCATAAGTTCGCCCATAATGTTTTTACCAAAAATTACACAAGATAATCAAGTGATCAAATTAGTAATGTGAAGTAGTGTGCTTGTAAAATTCATGATGAACAAAGTGTATAAAGCAATAAAATGACACGAGTGTTTACGAGGAAAGCCCTTAATCCTTGAGGATCTCCGGCATAAAACCTCGAGAAGTGACAAATCGTCACTTGCCTCCTGTTCTTCTTATTAATCTTCAAAAATAATACAATATGAGCAGAAATGGATCAAGTACTAAGTGTTACAGAGCTTGTGAGTGTGTAATTGTGTTGTGAATTGCGAATGTAGGTCCTTCCTAGTTGATCTTACTGCTAATTAAATACAAAAAATGAATAACAAACTATCCGAGAATTTCGGAGCTTTACTCGGTCTTCAAATATGACCGTTATAAGCCTCTAAACGCATATTCCACACATTTTCTTCAACTACTTGACTGATTCTTCAGGAATGAATGAGTCAACATGTTTTACCTGTGTATATAAATTAAGATAGGGGAACAAATAATCGTTAGTAACGTTAACATTCAGGATACTGAAATCATCAGTGATCCCGGATTCCAGATCATACTATACTCGGGTTCCTGCATTCTGGATAATAAAATTGACCTCTAACAATTGTCCCCAAAATTTGACAGTTGTTATCACCATTTACAGTTGTTAAATTTTTAAATTGCTGATGCTGAGAGAACCTTCCGTCTTAAGTCTGATATTAGTGAAGCCAGTTTCAATATTCAGTATTCCGAGCCCAGCTTGTCTTCAGGTATGAATAATCTTTCCCCCACTAGCACTTGCATGATTATGAATTATCCCGACTCTTTGCAGGAATCCCGAAGTCTGGTTCCCATTTCGCTTTGTCTGATAAGAAAAGAGAATGTTTCATCTATATGTTAGTTAAATGTATATATAGGAATCTAACCCGTTATCCTGTAACAGGTGTTCGTCGATCAAGCTCCCGATTCGCTCTTGATGATATCGACAGTATGGTCTCCAAAGGTAAAGCCATCAAAAAGGAAATGAGCCAGCCAGCCCTTGAAGCTCCAAAGCCTGATGCTCCTAAGTCGGAATCCTCAACTTCTCGCTAGCTTGCTGCTAACAAGAAAAGAAAACCTTCTGATGCCACTGAAGAAGCTATCTTTGAGAGCCAGAGCTATACTGATGCACATATGAAGTTTCATGCCTTTGGTCAGCTGGTAAGAGATTCTTAGTATCCCGGATCTTGAATCTGCAAAAGATAGGGACAGCTAAAAATAAGAAGTTAGCCGATGCAACCAATGAGCTCAATAGGGTGAAAGCGGAGCTGCAAGATGCCTACGCCCAACATGCCTAGGATCTCGAAGAGTCTCATCAACAAACTAAAATGTCAGTTGCTATCTCCATCTTCCAAGCCAAAATTAAGATGGCTAAAGAGGCTGCTGACAGATTTTGATATGGCCAAGTGGGACCTGTAGGAATGGAAGAGGCTGGTTGTTGAGCTGGGAGGAGAGGTGGTGCAGGCGGTGGATACGAGCATCTTGGTAGCTTAAGATGAGGCTGAGGGGTTGGTGAAGCTGGAGAGAAGAAGGTGACCCGGGGAAATGATAATAATATTGCCCAGGCTTGAGCCCTTGGGTGAAGGTTTGGTTCTAAAGTCAAATCATGGTTTCAAAAGACAATTATTTTGGTTTGTTTTGGGGTTTGAAAAACAATGGTTGGTTTTGGTTTTAGGATTAGATGGTATGTGATGGTAGAACCTGTTGAACAATATAATAATTCTAGGAAGTAATAATAGTTAACCCTCTTGGCTATATGTCATGATTGTTTATATTTTTGGCATATTTACTGGTATTCTTGACTAAAACATAGGTTTTTACCAGAAAAGATTTGTATGATTTATTTTAGAAAAAGTATAGGGTGAGAAATTTTTCGGGTACTTCCTGAGAATTATACATTTTTAGGTCAATAGTAATTATGATCAGGGGAACATACCTTACTGTAGTATAGATTTTACCTCAGTATGTTATGATCCTTAGAGATCCTTGGCTATGCGTGGGCAATGCAGAAATCATTTGGATTGTTCCTTAGAGGTTTTTCCTGGTACAACCAAATCTTAGGATCCTTGGGGATGTCCCAAGTGCATCAGTTATGGATAAACTTCTTAGACAAATTGTAGGATTGCTGGGGATGTCCCCATTCTGCAAAATAAGATTCTAAACGATGTAATTGAGTTATTAACTTGGGACATGCCAACGTAGTGGGTATACCCGTAGTAACATGTAAATGCCAATAACCTTTGGTTAACATGTCAATGTTAAATTGCTTAGGTCATGCCCGGCTGTATAACACGTCCGTGTTACTCCATTGAAAATATTCGTAAGGTCCATCATATAGCCAACAATAGTGAAATTATCACCTGCTCATCACAGACTGGTTCCACTATCTTGAACCATACTTGGATATCGTGCGCTCCTGGCGGGGTGTAGAAACCCAATCTACTTAGGAAGGCGAAAACCGTTCAAACCTTAGAAGGGTTATGTAACACCTTTAACTTAGAGAGATGGCCAATCTCAAATTTCCTGATCAAGATCCTCCGGGATTCCATCTGCAAAAACCTTAGATCTTGGTGAAGGTGGGTGTTAGCAAGGCTAACACCCCTACGATGCTTAAGTCAGTATATTGATGAAACAAAAGATAATAATTGAAATAAAAATAAACAGGGATAGAAGACATACCATGTAACATCCATGATTTTCTCGTGCTTTATTTATGCAATTATGACGTTTCACTTTCATTTTCTTATTTAATACATTGTGTCACAAAAATTACTAATTTCATGTGCAATAAATCCATAGTTTCAACTTTTGCAAATTACATATTTATTTCCCTACTATGTATACAAATAACATATGTATACATATAAACATAGTTATACTTAGCTATAATAAACAAATTAAAGATAAAACTTATGAACTTTTATCATGTATTTATTTATAAAGAATGTGTAAATATATATAAATATATTTGATTCTATCAAATAAACCATTTATACAACTTGTAATTTTTTATAAAAGAAATGAAACTTTTCCTTTTAAAATATAATGATAAAACAAATAAGATTAAATTTAAAACCCATCTAGGTGCTTTGAACCCTCCATATTCGTTTGAAACCTTAACTGACCCCCCAAGCAAATGGAACCCCTTGGGCACCTTTGAACCCTCAACACTTGAACTCTCTTGAACCTTTATCAAGATTTTGAACCATTTTCACGCCACTTTGACTTTCTGAAGTCAACAGGGACGATTTTGTGCAATCCGAGTCAAAGTCGATTAATTTCCAGAATCGTAGGACTTACTATGTATACATGAATGTTTCACAATCGATTTCCAATTCAATTAATCAATCAATTAAACGGTAACTGCGGTCAAATTTGAAATCAAACACGTTTGACTCTTAAGAGTCAACCCGAGCCAAAATTCAGTCTAAATCCGTGGAATTAATCGTGCGTAAAGGCCTGAAATCATGCTTAGACGTTACTCACAAGTTTCCAAACCCAAATCATTACCTAATTCATCACAAATTAAACGAATTGATTCGAATATCAATCCCTTAGCCGTTCTGTCAATCCCAAATCAAATTGACGCGTTTCAAATAAAATTAGCACATATAATCTACTCATACATCCTCGCGACACTTGTTTCTTACTCCTTATGCCTTCAAACCTACATATTAACCTCTGAAACACGATTCGCGGCCGAAGGATTCGAACCTGTATGCTTCAGTCGATCTCTCTCCTCTCCCAATCATTCCAGGTAATTGATACATCCTTTTACTCATTTCAACCTTCTGATTAAAAGCCCCAAGATTTCAGGCTCATACCTGTGTTTAATCTCAACCAAATTGGGGGCTAGGGTTTCCGGAACACGATTTGGGAAGTAGATGGGTTGGGGTTCTGTGTTAAAAGCATTACGCATCAGCATTATGTCAAGGCTTTAAGCCCAGATGAGTTAGTTAAGCCCTTGCCCCCTACACAATTGGTTATGGGTTCGAAACCCACGCCCGCGCCCTCCTTTTTGTTTATGTTGACAAAAAGTCCGGCTCCCCTATTGACTCACATTAAAAGTTTATAAACCGGATTATTCTCAGCATCAGTCCCTTAGTCCAGTGGTAATTCATGGTACTTACACAGAAACCACCTGGGTTCGAACCGGGTGGTCTGCATATCTTTTTAAAACCAGTTTTAAAAACTTAATTTATTTTATAAAAATACTTTTATAAAACCTATACCCTCTACGACTGATTTAGTACTATAATTAACAAATTTTTAGGAAGAAACAATTATTTTACAATTAAATTGTTTTAGAACTTAGGTTTAAAACATGAAACTCATTTGCAATTTAATAAAATTGTTATTTTAAGACAAAACATTAAATTATTTATTAAACTTATAAACTATGAGAAGATTTTTCTTTTAAATCCATTATCACTTTATAAATATTTACACAAACATTTTATAAAATACACTATCGTTTCATAAAATAAACTTTATAAAATAAATTTCTATTAATTATATATATATTAGGGTTTAAGCCATATTTAAACAAATATAATTTTTTCTAAATATATATTAATATATATATATATATATATATTTACACTTCCCATATTTTTAAAGGACATACCATTTTATTAATGAATAAAAAGAATTTCTTTATTTAAATTAGTTGTCTTCTTACATTAATAATCCATTTAGGGTTTAAATTATATTTAGTATAATTTCTTAAATACTAATATATATTTACACTCCCCTTTTCAATGGCACATTATTATAATAAATAAATAAAAAGAATTTATTTATTATTTATCTATATTAAATTAAACCCTAAGTCAATGGCTATTTTACTAAATTCATATATACTTTGAATTTACATTTTATATTAAACTTTTATTCAAACAAATACCAACTTACACACATTCATTACATGAAATGACACAAACACTTTTGTACATATCATTGATCAAAATCATTGATCAAAATACTGTTGAACCCTAGACTTTTCCTTAGACTCTGTGCATATCATTGATCAAAATCATATAATTCAACTCTAGGTTAATCTTGTGAGTTGCAAATCACTTGTGCTATCTATTGCTTGTGCTATCTACAAACAGCTTACCGATGAGTTTACATAGCCCATTTCTTATTTTTGTACATTAAAGGGTGAAACATGATTTGCATTGAAAACTATTTGCAATTACAATATACAATTCTACATTATAACTACTTGTGTAATTTGTGCTTTTGTGCTTGAATGCTATGAGTTGAACTACATATACATGTCATACACGTGCAATCATTAACTCTGTACAAGCCAACAGTAACATTGATAGATCTATTGTGTCTGACAAATCCACCCAGGTAGGGTGATTGTTACCGACAATACATTAGGGTAACCTGCGTGTTATGCCTCAGTCACAAGGTTTGATTGTGTACCTAGTTTAACTATAGATTCTCCATAAATGTCTTATTTACCATGTGTCATATGAATTGTATAAAATTCTTGAAAACTATTTGAGTTATTTAATCCTATGTATGCTCACCAACTATTTATAGTTGACCCTCTCATTTTAAACATGTTTTAGGTGGAAATGTTTGAAGTACAAGTTTATCACTTAGGAGCTTATGGACCTAGTGACAAATAAATTGGATTTATTGTAGTTTTTGTTTGTCTAAAAAATATGTATTTGTACTTTTAAATCAGTTCAATGAAATTATGAAATCTAGTGTGATCATGAGCTTTTGAACAGTCTACATGTCCCGCCCTGACCTATTCCACCGTCGGTTGGGGTGTGACATACCAGTCTTGGTTAGATTTTAAATTCTAACTTACATGTTCCTATACCAGGGCTCCGCTGTTGGTTTTCTTTGCGTGTCTTTTGGATGTGGAATAAGAAGTATCACAGATATCATAACCTCCCGAAAAAGATTTATTACCTTGGCACCCTGAGGTGGGGATGCTGTTCGTCTTGGGGTAGTATCAAAATTTTGATTCATTTCTTTCTTTCTACCTAATAGTTCCTTCAAGTGGCCCTTGCTAAGAAGATAACTTATTTCCTTTCTAAGGGCAATGCAATCCTCAGTCATATGCCCGAAATCCTCATGATAGGCACACCATTTAGATATGTCCTTTCATCAGGATCCTTTGTCAGTTTTCCTGGGCCATCTGGCTTTGTCTCCAAGATCCTACATAACATACATGAGTCCTGAAATATCAATAGAAAAGCAATAATCGGTTAGTTTAGGATAATTTTCTTTTTCCTCATCATCCTCCCCAACGTTGAACCTATGATTGTCAGATCTCAAATAAGGTTTTGATCTATAGGGTATGAAAGATGATGATTCAGATCTCCTGCTGGGATGATCATAGCTGGAAGGTGCATTAATCCTTTTTCTGGATTTTTATAACATCCCAAATTCCCTAGTTAAAAACACGAGAGGTCTATTAGGATTAAGATTATCAAAGAACAAAAAATACGACACGTAAGCTTACGAACTAATTAAAACAAAAGGCTAATGATGTAATTCTTTAAAGATAAAGGGGGTGAAGTGAAAAATCCATTTAAACCTCAACCCATTTCTATTATCACAGCCGCCAATAAGCTTCCTTTCAATTTATCTTCTTCCTCTCGTCAAACCTGCAAGTCCAGCCCTTCTCACCCTCGTTTCACCCTAAATCGGCCGACTAAAACCCACATCATACTCAGTCTACATGAAGAAGCCACGGGGACGACACCGCACAACAGTTCACGAAGACGACAGGAAGGTGAGCTGCTGCCATAGCTTCGGCAGCAGCGATGGGTGATGTATGGTGGTAAACGAGCCTCACGAAGGTGTTGATGGTCTATCTCAGGTAACCGACGAGTTAATGTCCTCAATGGTGACACGGGGTTGAGGTTGTGGCAGCCTGTGGTGGTCGTGTTTCGCGGCGGGGAGTGATGGTGACTACGGTGGTCGGAAGTGATGATAATGGCAGCGTCAAGGCGGTGAGCTGGTGGTCACGACGACGACGGGGACAGTAACGGGTCACAGCATGGAAGGCAGGGTTGAACTATGGGTTGACAACGATGATACGGGCATATGGCAGCGGTACCTTCATGTTATGAAGGTCTGAATGATGATGACAGTGGTTCACGACGGCAGGTGGTGGTTCATTTATGGTAACGGGTAACGACGATGGTGCTTTATGGTGGCTGATGGTTATAGTACGGTGATGGTGCAGGTCTCACGGCGGGAGTAGGGTGGCGATATGGAGGTTTCAAGCTGCGACAGGTAGTGCGGTGTGTTTGTTAACATGTTATGGTGGAGATAGTGGGGGTTGAGTAAGCTTCATGGTGGTAACCATGGCTGTTGGAGGCATGAAGGCAGTTCACGACGGTGGTGGTTTACTTAAGATGATAATGGTGACCTCACGGTGGTCGTTAAGGGGTTGTTATGGCTGAATAGGGTTAGCGGTGGATGTATAGTGGTTAGTATGGTTGACGATGGTGGTTAGTGGTGGTCCTCGGTATTGGAGGTGATGGCGACTAGAAGTTACGGGACGGTTCACGGTGGTTCTATAGCAAAGAGGTTGAGGATGGATTCATGTATGAGGATGGTGAGGGTATGAGGATTGATAGCAATGGGTTCCATCTCGTGGTAACCGGCGTGTCGAGACGAGTTCATCAACCTTCGAATCACCCAATTCGGAGTCCGCAGGGTTAAAAGAGCGGTTTGTGTCAAAGTTCGGATACTATGCGGGTTCGTGTTCTAGACGCCGTGTTTGGGAAGGTATACTCTCTGAACCCATAGAATATTAATTATTATTATTATTATTGGCTCGGGTAAGGAGTACCGTGTTCGAGGGGACGTATAGAGTTATATATAAATAAAAAACGATAACCGACAGGATTTATTAATTATATAACTGATAAAAGTATGGAAGATAAATATTGATGCTAGTAGTTAAAGCTCGATTATTATGAATTATTGTTGATTGAATTGATTTGGAAATAGACAATTGGAATTGTCGGGTTTAGACCAAAAACAAATGGGACTCTGTCCGATTTTCATTAGAATCAAAGAAGTACATTTTACCTAGACGTCCTCATTACGGTATCGGTTGGTTGGGGAAAGAACCAGTTCAGGCGAACTTAGTATGTTCGCCTGAAGCAAGGATGGCGAACTTAGCATGTTCGCCTAATGTAGAGGAGGCGAACTTATGATAGCGAACTTACTAAGTTCGTTGGGTATGGACTAGGCGAACTTAACCTTAAGTCGCCTGTATGTTTGCTAGGTTATTAAGAGGCGAACTTAGCAATAAGTTCGCTTAATTCAGTATGATTAACTGTTAGAGTCGGGATTAGGTCTGATGTGTATGTAACTACTCAATTCAGATCGTACGTGAAGTCGTTGGACCTTTGTTTAGGAAGACCGAGACTAGCTTATCAGGTGAGTTCTAGAAGCCCTCTTTCAAATGTTTTAAATAATATTTTTAGGCTGGTGTGCATACGTAACGATATGACTATTTTATAAAAAATGATGTTTATGAATATTTATCTATATAGTATGTCTTAGAAAGTGTTAAGTTAGGACTGGGGTTCTGATAAAATCATAAAGGTGGTCAAATAGAAGTCATAAGGTAGTGTAATGGTTAATTGCAGATGACCAATGTATATTAACATCTTAAAGTACTTGTTGAATTTTATTTGTTAACTAGCGTGATGCCATTAGATTCCTTCTCTTTTAGAACGAAATGGAGGGTAGAATAGGCGAAAGGCGTGGTGGGGGTCATACCGGACGACATGGTTGGATGCCGCCCACCAAGTTTATAGTAAAGAGGCAAGTGTTCTTGCAGAACCGGAAGGTAGTGTGCATGAGACCGTACGAGTGTGTTTCGAGTTGTCATCTGTTGTGTGGACTTAGCACGAGAGTGGTAAGAGTTGTCGAGAAGAATGCCGGGAAGAAATCTCAACTTTGAAAAGATGCGAGTATTATGAAATATTATAAGAGGAACTAGAATGCTCGAGTAAGGTAAATTGGCAATTTCGTTTGGATCCGTGGAATTGTGAATTTACAGGTGCACGTGCATGATAGCGAATTTTATGGTGTTGATTAATGCTTACGTATCAGAGATGACCTTATTACTCAACTATAACTACGAGATGTTAGTCACCCGAGTAACGATTTAAAGAGATTGATGAACCTCAATAGTAATAGTAACGAAGTCAAAGACGATGTACCTTACAAAGGTGAATGATGTCAGCAAGTACAAGCCATAGGCAAGATGAGGAGGAATGAAACTTCGGTTTTACCTAAGTCAGACGAGCATATGTATGAAGAATGCCAATGAGCTAGTGTGGACTACGCTTAGCACAAACGCGTTATGATGAATAAAAAAAATCGGTCTACTGTCGAAGTATGCATGGCATGAAGGAAATACCCACACAAGTGTATGTCCAAAGAATATATGAGTGCACGAATGCACAAATGGCATCTCTCCATGTAGAAGACAATCTCAGACGACTAAAAAAAGTGTATTATGAAGCGAGAAGATATATATACCAACAACAAGTAACGGAAACAACGATGTTAATTAGGGCGTGTAGACTAAACCAATTGAAACCAGATTCGACCCAAGGATTGTTTTGTCTAGAATGAATGTGAAGGACAAGTTTTGACCAACAATGTGAAGTAAGGCATGGGCACTAAGAAGAAATTCAAGGCGACTCAGAAAACGCTTTACTACGACTAAGTCTAATTGTGACAATCCGGACTTTTTAGACTAACTCCGTTAACTAAATTCAGTTAAAGGTTAACTTAGTTAACCTAACTCAAAATCCAGGGATTATTTCTGTCATTATTCAAACTCAAACTACAAGGACTAATTGTGTAATTAGCCCAAACTCAATCCCTAATATTTAAGTTCTTGTTGACTTCTGAAAGTCAACTAACCAAGCTTCTAACTCAATTCAAACCCCAGGGACTAATTCTGTCAATTCCTAAACCCTAACACATGAAACTGCAGGGACTAAATCAGTAAATAGCTCAATTCCGATTCTGTTTGACTTTAGAAAGTCAAAGCGGTTACATTTGATCCAAATTCGCAAGCCATGATCGATTTCTGCTGGAATTTGTAACTGATCTCACACTTCCTCTGCATTAACGGCCATAACCATCTAATTAATCATCATCATTGTCGGATTAAACCCATTAATAATCAATTATAGCGTAACCGTCGACCCTTGTCGATTATCCATCAAATTGGACGAATCCCTATATCCAATTCACAAATCAAACCTTTGCGCACCTCAAACGATTCCCACAGAAGCTATTGCACGCATCATATTGGTCGGAGAAGTGACCGGAGTCACCAAGGACCAAAGCAGTCGAAGCCGAAACCAGTTCTAAGCGTACACTATCAATTCGTCATCCATTCTAGTAATTGATTCTACTCGTAGCTTCGTTTCAACATCTAGAACTAAAGCCCTATGTTAATTGGGGCTTTCGTTATCGATATTTACATGAACCAAATTCTAGGGTTCGTGTGAAACTGGTTTAATCGATCACCGTATTAGACCCTGTCTAAATCCAACTAAATAGCACCATTAGCATCGCAATACCCAGTCTATCGATAACCCTATGCTAATTTAACCTCTTAACATTTAATCGAACATAAACCCGTATATAGGGTTTGTTCATAATCTGAAATTGGGGGTTTTGATCCTAGACTCAACCATAATTCTATTAAACTATACTATTACATTCGCAATAACCTAATCAGTAAAAGCCCTATGCTTTCAACAAGTTTTAATATCGGAATCGATCGATGTGATTCAATGTTCTTAAACTAGGGTTTCGGTTTTAAATTACGTAATTAACGGCTTTAAACTGGTTGGTTTTGCAATTAAATTCACCCACAGGTTCGAAATACCTCGATCATCAAAACCCCTATATCAGTTGTGTCAATTATAATCGATTTTCGTATATTTGGAGGGGGGGAGTTTGGTTCGACTTCGATGGGAGGAGGATCCACTGGGTTTGTATGTTAAAACTTATTGGATCCGGGTTTGTACGCGATGACCCTAGCGGGCATGGTGGTTGGGTAGTTGACTCGTACGCAGGAGACCCATGTTCGAGTCCGGTCTCCTGCATCACTTTTTTTGGGGGCTTTTCCACTATTCTACTTTTATAAAAATAATCCCCAACTTATTATATTATTATATCAATATGTTCTAGCCTCGTAAAACACCCGTAGACTTGGGTTTGGTTTGTAACCATCCTTCATTTAAAAATACGCACTTTTAAAATAATATATTTATATTATTTTCAAATCCCGACTTCGTATAAAATAATATGTTTATATTATTTTCAACCCGTGACCCTATTATAAAATAATATATATTTATATATTATTTCGCCTCGTTTATAAACCTCGTGTAACGTTTTAAACTAATTAATAATATAATTATTTATATTATTTACCCACGTTTATATCCTCGAATAAAAATAATATATTTATTATTTTTGTCACTTAAGCGATTATCGTATATTTTCTATGACTTCAAAAACAATATATTAGTTATATTATTTTCTTAGGCCATTGTTAAAGGGTACAAACGCACGAATTTATTTATTAATTAATATTATTCTTATTAGAGATGTTTGACACGTAACGCTTTTATCTTAATTATTATACTAAGAAACCTATATTTTCGTGGACACGTTCGTCTACTCATTGGTCCTTAGAATGTTTTAGGACGTTCAAATCTTCCGTGTCGTCGTCACAAAACCTCATTGGTCCTTAGAATGTTTTAGGGCATACGTAAGCAGTTCACAGTCAAACTCTCGTGTTTTCTAATTGCATCCTTGTGTGGTGCTATCTACCCGTACACAACTCAGGTGAGTTTCACGGCCCTTTTTTACTCGTTTTCCTATTAGGGGAGAAACATGTACACAAATCAACATCTTTTACTTGTTTTCCCGTTGAGGGAGAAACATACACGCAAGCAATCATACTTTTACTTGTTTTCCCGTGGGGGAGAAACAAGTACGCAAACAAACATTATTTTACATGTTTTTCCCATTGGGGGAGAAAACATGACGCAAACTATTTTGGGTTATTGTAATTCATATGATATCACTGTTGAGGCTAAACGTAACACACTATCATGAAATTCCTCACACACATCGGACCGTTAATATGGAATTAGTGAGATAATTTGGGTAGTACTACTGTGTTTGACAAACCCCACCTGCGTTAGTCGCGCTAACTCGATTGGAGGTCGAACGGGTGAAATATTGACCTTAACACATTAGTAAGAGTTGATAGACCTGGCTGGAGGCAAACAAACAAACACACTGTCAGCTTCGGTTACGAGCGCTTTAGTAAGACATGAACATAGGCTAGCTACCTATAGATATGCATATTGAATGTACATAATCTGGCAAACGCTCTTATTACAAACTTGAAACCTGTGAACTCACCAACCTCGTGTTGACACTTTTTGTACATGTTTTCTCAGGTCGCTAAGGCAGATGTTGCACAACTAGGACATGCATAGAGTCCTACTATCATTTCACTCATATGCAAACCATTAAAACAATTCACTTACTTTTATTAAACTAAACTTTGGCGCGTTGTTTTTGCGCATTTACCTTCTTGTTTAAACGCTTTCGCATTAACTATGAACTTTTATGTTATGACATTTTAAGTCCCATATAGTGTCGTTTGAAGTAACTAATGTCTGAGATCCTGGTTTGTCACATTCCTAACGGTAAAACTCCGTTAGTGGAATTTGGTGGTGTGACACTAATCAATAGCGGCGAGGGTTGTTAGAATTGGAAATCCATTGAGGGACCCACTGAAACTAGAAAGGAAATGAAAGTACAAGTGTCACCACACGTGTCATTTATCCATAGTAAGACCAACGAATGTGACTTTAGAAGAATTGCATGCGGAAAAAGCTAACAGAAACGAGTAGCTAAAGAATATATATTGTCGGTCAGATGGGATGCCAATCCCTAAGACCATCCAGTGATATGAAGGAGGAATGGTGTTCAATGAACCAACGATGTGAAACGTAAAACCCTGACAAGTATGCTTGAAAGAAAGACTAGAAGGAGATTTTGTATGAAAATATGAATGTAAAGTTCGAGTGACTAATGTTCCATCTGAATGAATACCTTCCCGACAAGTTGAGTGTGATGGGGGATACCTCATATGGTTGGGGAATACCTCATACGGTTCCTACGGGAAAGAAGCGATACTGTTCCTACGGGAATGAAGCGATACGGTTCCTATGGGAACGAAGCGATATGGTTCCTTCGGGAATGAAGCGATATGGTTCCTTTCGGAACGAGACGATATGGTTAATTCAGGAACGAGATGGTACGGTACCTTCGAAAACTTGATAGTATGATTCATTCGAGAACGGTATGGTATGGTCCTTCGAGGACGAATGCACCATGGATAGCTTATGAGGTATACACAATGATCCAAAAAATCAAGAGATGATCGACAGTAACCGTCTAGATGAAAGAGTAGACAAACTTAACAAGGAAATGAATTTATGGCAATAAAGTCTTCAGTGGATGACTCTGAGCTTGAAAAGACAATTCACATAGAATGATGGGATAAGAACCCTAACAGTTAGATGTGAAAGATCGACTAGGGATGAACGATGCCGAAAGAGATAACGCCTATCAAGAACTAGAGGGGTATAGTTAAGACTACACAAGACTCTAACAATGGGAAGGCAAGGAATGATCAACATCTACAGTCTAGAGTTTGGTTGAGATAAAAGACGCTAAATTTCTTAGGAAACACGCCTAAGTTTGTAAAGGGGCTCACAGCTCGCTTCGACAACTCATACAAGTGTCTAGTGGATCTGAATTATGCCGACCCATGAGACATGCATAAGAGTAAAATAGGTTATACTATTCAATATAACATCTGAGATGTTAATTATAGAGAAGAAGTAGTAGTGACATGTAAACCCTAACTTCGTGCAGCTCATGAATGGCATAGAGTGATCACTATTCATACAAGACAAGACCTACAAATTAGGGACCTGAGATGAACCTAACCATGAGAAACAGAGTTTAACCGTGCATAAGAGGCGCCGAATTTCGAGAACGAAGTTCTTATAAGGTGGGTAGACTTGTAACATCCCAAATTCCCTACTAGTTAAAAACACGAGAGGTCGATTAGGATTAAGATTTTCAAAGAACAAAATATATGACATGTAGGCTTACGAACTAATTAAAACAAAAGGCTGATGATGTAATTCTTTAAAGATAAAGGGGGTGAAGTGAAAAATCCATTTAAACCTAAACCCATTTCTAATATCAAAGCGGCCAACAAGCTTCCTTTCAATTTATCTTCTTCCTCTCATCGAATATGCAAGTCCAACCCTTCTCACCCTCATTTCACCCTAAATCGGCCAACTAAAACCCACATCATACTCAGTCTACATGAAGAAGCCACGGGGATGACACCGCAGAACAGTTCACGAAGACGAAAGGAAGGTGAGCTGCTGCCATAGTTCCGGCAGCAGCGATGGGTGGCGTATGGTGGTAAACGAGCCTCATGAAGGTGGTGATGGTCTATCTCAGGTAACCGACGAGTTAAAGTCCTCAATGGTGACACAGGGTTGAGGTTGTGGCAGACTGTGGTGGTCGTGTTTCGCGGCGGGGAGTGATGGTGACTACGGTGGTCAGAGGTGATGATAATGGCAGCGTCAAGGCGATGAGTCGGTGGTCGTGTACGGATGTAAATGCCGATCTCCTATATGTTGGGCTAAAGTTGGGGATCGCCAACTTACAGGTCCCGAACTTGTATTCGAAACCTTTGAAAAGATCGTTCAAATTCGAAACCGTATGGCGGCAACTCGTGATCGTCAAAAGAGCTACGCCGACAAGCGTCGCAAACCGTTAGAGTTCCAAGTAGGCGATATGGTTCTACTCAAAGTCTCACCATGGAAATGTGTAATTCGCTTTGGGAAGCAAGGCAAACTGAATCCTCGTTATGTTGGACCGTTCAAAATAGTGAAGAGAATTGGCCCAGTAGCGTATCAACTATTCAATCCAGATCGTACGTGAAGTCGTTGGACCTTTGTTTAGGACGAACGAGACTAGCTTATGAGGTGAGTTCTAGAAGCTCTCTTTTAAATTTTTTAAATAATATTTTTGGGCTGATGTGCATACGTAACGATGTGACTATTTTATAAAATGATGTTTATGAATGTTGTATGTGACGTTTTATAAAATGATGTTTATGAACGATGTTTTCAAAGGAAGGGTTATGAAAGAAGTGTTTATGAAATATTTTGCTTAAAGAAGTTTATGAATTGTTTATGAATGAATGAATGATTTTTAATGAAATGTACGAATGCTTTAACTGAAGTTTTGAAGTAAAAGAAGTGAATTTTTACGAAAGTCACAAACGAACGAATCTGCCATTATTCCTTAGGGAATGAAGGTTATGGGTATGGGATGTATGTTATGGGCATTTACCTTTTAGGGGCCTTTGTGGCTGGCCAACTATTGTACAACTGGGGTGATGACGGTCACCAAGAGGATTATCATGATCCTTGAAGTTGGTATGATTTACCTTGCTGGGTAGTCGTGCTTGAAGTTTGGTACTTGTGCCTTACGGGGTGCAGTGCTTGAAGTTGGTACGTGTCATCCTTGTGATGTTGTGCTTGAAGTTCGGTGTTGAATATCCTAAGTATCGGGCCCTAGGTTTCTCTGCCCGAAGGACAGTACGGTGTTGAAGGGTCTAGTGGTGGCGATCTTTAGGTTATTCCGCCAGTATGTGATGATTGGATTTGACGGTTACGAGAAGGCGCAGATTCGATATGTTCGTTGACTTATGTTTATGTTGTTATGTTATGTTATTGCATGTTTTCGTACGCTTTTATTAATGAAGTTAAATGATATGTTTTTGGCAAATATTTTGAGACAATCCGGACTTTTTAGTCTAACTCCGTTAACTAATTCAGTTTAATGTTAACTTATTTAACCTATCTCTAACTCAAGGGACTAATCTTGTCAAATATTAATCTAAAACTAGAAGGACTAGTTATGTAACTAGCCCAAAACCTAATTTCGATGACTTTTGAGGTCAAAATTCGGACTTTATATTCCTGTTGACTTTTTAAAGTCAAACAGTCAAGTTCTTAACTCATCTTAAGCCTCAGGGACTATTTATGTCAACCTACCAAACTCAAACACATCTAAAATGCAGGGACTAATTCTGTAATTGATTCAATTTCAATTCTGTTTGACTTTTGAAAGTCAAACTGTTGTTCTTGAGCTTGAATTCGTGAAATTCGTTTTATTATAACTACCACTCACGATCATTATAATTAAACGACACCATTAAGGATTTAAAACATCATTATTGATTGAATTAACACCAATTATGCCCATTAAATCCATAACCGTCGACGCCATCATCGACCATTATCATATTGGTTTGATTCTTCTGTTACTCTCACAAAATGAATCCCTGCGCACACTAGACGAACCTCTCAGAAGCAATTCCACCCATCAATTCAATCGGAGGTAGCACCAGACTTGCCGGAGATCAACCCAGTTACTGTCGACACATGTTCTACTTGTACACCATCAATTTGAATCCTAATCTGGTAACTTTTTACATCTTTAACTTCGTTACAGTACCTAAATCAAAAGCCCTATCAAAATCAGGGCTTACATTACTGAATTAACCACGAACGAAATCTAGGGTTCTTAACATTTCTGGATTGATCGAACCCTACCCCCGACTCTATTTAAATTAAATTAAAATACCATTAGATTCGCAATCATTCGTTAAACGATAGCCCCATGCTGATTAAATCAAACAACATCGAATTTTTCAAGATCCGTAATCTAGGGTTTGTTCATAATTTTATTTGGGGGTTTTGATCTTAGACGTAATCTCAATACAATTAAACTACAGGGGTGGTTTCGTAATCTTTCACTTGTCAAAAGCCCCATGTTTTCAACAGATTCCAACTTAGGAATTCGTCTAATTGATTCTGAGTTCATACCTAGGGTTTCGACGATTGAATCTGTAAATTAACGAACCAAAACTTGTTGTTATTCAAATTAAACCCGACCTAAGTCTCGCAATACTCCGACAAACAAAACCCTTATGATTTTTTACCCTTTCAGAATCGAATTCTATGGTAATCGGACTGGTTTGGGATCGGGTTCGCATGGGGGAGGAACTCAGAGGTGTTGAGGATTAAAACTCATTTGGTCCGGTCCTTGTATGTGATGACCCTAGCGGACGGAGTGGTTAGGTGTGTGTGCTTGTGTGGGAGAGACCCGGGTTCGAGTCTCTCCACCTGTTTTTGTTTTTAAATTATTTTCTGGTTATTATTTTAATATAAAAATCAAACCCTATATTATTATATTAATATATTAATGTATTTTAGGCCGAGAAACCACCCGTAGGCTTGGTTTGGTTTGGTTTTATAACCCACTTTAATATTATTTCCACTTTTAAATAATATATATTTATATTATTTTCAAACCACGACTCCGAACAAAATAATATATTTATATTATTTTCGACCATGTAACCTAAATTAAAAATAATATATATATATATATATATATATATATATATTTATGTTATTTTCATCTCGTTTATAAACATTGTGTAACGTTTCAGACTATTAAATAATATAATTATTTATATTATTTACCTATGGTTTTATCCTCGATCTAAAAATAATATATTTATTATTTTGACACAAATGATTATTATTAATCTTGGAAACTTAAAAATAATATATTAAATTATATTATTTCCTGACCATTTTAAATGGCACAAGCGTATGAATATAATTATTTATTAAGATTATTCGTAATTAAAAACATTCGACTCGAAACATAATTATCTTAATGATTATGAATTCCGTGGACAAGTTCGTCTACTCGTTGGTCCTACGTACATTAGGACATCCAAATTTTCCGTGTCACAATGTTCCATATGTCCCTAACTTATTTGTTTATAATTCTAGGGCATACGTAAGCCGTTTTCCGGCTAGCACTTGTGGTCCCAACCTCTTTCTTGTGTGATTCAATCTACCACTCAATCCAGGTGAGTTTCACGGCCCCTTTTTACTTGTTTTACTATTGGGGGAGGAACATGCATACACATAAACAGTATTTTACTTGTTTTCCCGTTGGGGAGAAACATGCATACACACAAACACTATTTTACTTGTGTTTCCCGTTGGGGAGAAACATGCATACACACAAACAGTATTTTATTTGTTTTCCCGTTGGGGAGGAACATACATACAAACGAATATCATTTTACTTGTTTTCCCGTTGGGGAGAAACATGCGTGCAAACAATCATCATCTTACTTGTTTCCCCGTTGGGGAGAAACATGCATACGAACCGGCATCCGTTACTTGTCTCCCAGCCAGGGAGAGACATACACACGGACACGGATCATATAGTATTTCATTACCACTGGTGTACCTAAGTGCAAACATAACATGCAAAGTCCTTACACACTCGGACCGTTAATATATGGAGTATAGCGAGGAAATTTGAGTAGTACTACTGGGTTTGACAAACCCCACCCGGGTTAGTCGCGCTAACTTGATTGGAGATCTAACGGGTGTAAATTGTCCTTAACACTTGCCCTTGTTGATGTTAGCAATGGTGGAAGGCATCTCAAACATAAACAGTCAGCTTCGGTTATGAACGCTTAGAGTAACTTGTACATTGTCTAGCTAGCAATAGGTGTGACTTACGTATGTGGATCCAGCAACACTCAAACAGTTTATTTACATACAAACCTGTGAACTCACCAACCTCGTGTTGACACTTTTTCTTACATGTTTCTCAGGTCGCTTTGGCACAAGTTGCACACTTAGGACATGCATGGAGTCCTACTGTCATATCATTCATTTCAAACCTTTTAAACAGTTTACTTATTTACATTAATTGACGTTTGTTGCGTGTAATTACTTTTGATTTCGTATTAACGTTTACGCTTCCGCATTTAACTCTGAACATTTAATGGTTTTGTTTAAACTCATATAGTGTCGTTTGACGTAACTAATGACTGAGATCCTGGTTTGTCACACGCCTAACGGTAAAACTCCGTTAGTGGATTTTGGGGTGTGACATATTTGAAGTTAATGTTTTATGTAAAAGATAGAACTCACCAGCGTAGCTGACTTTTTAGTATGCACATTCAGGTTAAGGGCATGTAATGATGATGAACGGTGATGCTTGGCAAGCGATGAAGAGTTACCCTGCTAATGATGAAGAATGGCATCCTGTTATGTTTGATTACGTTTATGTTATATTTAGACAATGTTTACGCTTCCGCACGTTGAACAATGTTATGCTATGTTTTAAATGAAATTTTTCACTGCGTTATTTGATGTTCAAGTTTAAGAACTGTTTGTGAATGAGTAAATCCAACAAGTAAGGCCTCCTGGGTTTGGGACCTTACAATTTCCTTGTCATCTTCGAGCCTTATGAACCTCAGAGACCTATTCCTGACTTCGTATAAGTTCCTGCAAGGGTTCATTACCAGATCCTCATAGAACGGGGAGTCCTTTTGCAATCCCATTTAGAAGGCTTGAACTACTGTAGCAATGTCAAGATTTGGGATATCCAAGGATTCTCGGCCAAACTTGCTCATATAATCCCTGAGGGATTCGTCAGCATTTTGGGTTACTCTGTACAAATCACTAGTCAGTCTTTCAAAGGTTCTGCTGCAAGAAAACTGATTATTAAATAAATTAACTAAATAAGCAAATGAAGTTATTGAATAAGGTGGAACATTTAGTAGCCATTTCAAGGCTGGTCCTGTTAGGGTGGAGCCGAAACCCTTGCACAAGCAAGCTTTTTTTAAGTCCAAGGGAATGGGATTAATTTCCATTCTCTCCCTATATTGTGTGACGTGTTCCTCGGGATCCGTAGTTCAATCATACAACTTCATGTTAGGAGTCTAGAAGCGTTTAGGGATCTCTGCATCACATATCGGAGAAGCAAATCTTGAGATCCTGTGACTGGTAGCGGACATCTCCAGTATTGGTTGGACTACACCCGGTACACTGGAGATCATCTCCCTCAGTTTCTTCAGTTCCTTGGCCATGAGTGGACTAATCCATGTATCCTACACAAGTTCGTTAGTGTCAAATTGATTGAAAGTGTTACCGAGGTTGGATTGGGATGACATTTTCTAAATCTGTTTAGAAAAATAGTGATTGAATGCAAACTTTAACAAAGATTTGAAGATGAAAAGCACCACTTGCCCCACCGTAGGCGCCAAATTATTTTGACAAAAAATTACACAAGATAATCAAGTGATCAAATTAGTAATGTGAGGTAGTGTGCTTGTAAAATTCGTGATGAACAAAGTGTATAAAGCAGTAAAATGACACGAGTGTTTATGAGGAAAGCCCTTAATCCTTGAGGATCTCCGGCATAAAACCTCGGGAAGTGACAAATCGTCACTTGCCTCCTATTCTTCTTATTAATCTTCAAAAAGAATACAATATGAGCAGAAATGGATCAAGTACTAAGTGTTACAGAGCTTGTGAGTGTGTAATTGTGTTGTGAATTGCGAATGTATGTCCTTCTTAATCGATCTTACTGCTAATTAAATACAAAAAAGGAATAACAAACTATCCGAGAATCCCGGAGCTTTACTCGATCTTCAAATATGACCGTTATAAGCCTCTAAACGCATATTCCACACGTTTTCTTCAAATACTTGACCAATTCTTCATGAATGAATGAGTCAACATGTTTTACCTACGTATATAAATTAAGATAGGGGAACAAATAACCGTTAGTAACGTTAACATTCAGGATACCGAAATCATCAGGGATCCCGGATTCCGGATCATACTATAATCGAGATCCTGGATTCTGGATCATAAAATTGACCCCTAACATATAAGTTCGCCTATGGTGACCTTAGCCTTAAGTTCGCCTACAACAGAATGGGTAAACCGTTAGAGTCGGGATTGGGTCTGATGTGTATTTAACTAATCAATTCAGATCATATGGGACGTTGTTGGGCCTTTGATTAGGACAACCGAGACTAGTTTATCAGGTGAGTTCTAGAGCCCTACTTTTAATGCTTTAAATTAAATTTTGGGCTGTAGTGCATACTTACGAAATGATGTTTACGAAATGCTGTTTACGAAGGATGATGTTTATGAAATGTTTTTTTCAAATGAAGTTTATGAAAGGTTTACGAATGAAACGGTGTTTAATAAAATGTATGAATGCTTTAACTAACATGAGGTAAAGGTTTTATGAAAGTCACGAATGAAAGAATCTGCCACGAGTTCCTACGGGAGATAGGGTATTTATGTATGTATGGGCCTTACCCTTACGGGGCCTTTGTGGCTGGCTAACGGTTGTACAACTGGTTGAGGATGGGGTGACGACGGTCACCCATGGGATTACCGGGATCTCGATGGAAGGCACTATTCCTCGCGAGGAAACAGTGCCTAAGGTACTGGTTAGTGTCGAAGGTCTTTAAGGTATCGTGCCCTAGGTTTCTCCGCCCGAAGGACATGTACGGTGTTGAAGGGCCTCGGGGTTTCTCCACCAACCCATGATGTATTGAATTGATGGTTATGAAAAGGCGCAGATTCGATTCGTGTTGACTTATGTTATGTTATGATGCTATGTTATGAGGTTATGTTATGTTATTACATGTTTTACGTACGCTTTTGTTAAATAAATGTATGTTATGTTTTTGGCAAAATGTTTATGTTAAGGTTTTATGAAAAGCTATAACTCACCAGCGTATCTGACTTTTAGTATGCACATTCAGGTTAAGGACAGGTACGAAGGATGAACGATGATGCTTGGCTGGCGAAAGGAGTTACTCGGCTGATCACAGAGACTGGCATCCTGTCACACCCCGACCGATGACGGAATCATCGAGGCGGACAATGAAATGATTGTTCATAAGCACATGATCTACTAAGGTTGCATAATTCATTAATAAGATTTAAATATCAAATATCCAAATACAAATCAAGTTACAACACCCTATTCTAGAATATTACACATAATTATTTTACTAGGTCCAAAAGCCTTATGTGTAGCACCTTCAACACATAGTCACACAATCACATATCTTCACCTGAAACGTAATCCAAAACAAGTGTCAACTACGAGAGTTGGTGAGTTTACATATGTTTAAATAAAGTAAAAGTTTAGTTTAAAACGTTTATACAATTCATAGTTTGACATGGTATGATATGGCATAATGTGGAGAATTCACTATATGTATACCAATTGTAAGCATGTAATTATGTATATAAGCATATAGGTTTAACGTGATAGGCATAGCATACCGCTACCCTAAAAGTGATAGGCATGGAATCAAGACTATGTGGGTTACACATAATTTATACCATCCTAAAAGTATTCATAGCATAACAAGTGATCAAGCACAAAAGCACAATAATCTACGCATGTAAACACAAGTTGAATTGTATGTAAGTAAGCACAGATTACGTTTCACCCCAAAGTGTATAAAAATGTAAATAGGGGATATGTAACTCACCTTGCAAGCGGGTATTTGTCCACGCGTGTAGGTGATAAGTATGTTGAAGTCTAAGCAAAATGAAACCCTATGTAGATAAATGGGTATTATTGTATGTTATATGTATGTGCGTATTCGTATTTAAATGAGTATAGGTTTTATAATAATATCCTTAATATTTATTTGTATAAAATGTGGTAGAAAATGAATACGGTTTTGTAAAACTTTGACTTATAAAATATTACATTTTTAAATAATTAATCATTATGTTTAATGTATTTAAACAATAATAATAAATAAAAAGATAAATCTTTATTTAACCAATTATGTTGATATTTAAGACTTATTTAAACGAGTTTATTGAAAATGTAGCTAGGTTTATAAAAAGATGAGACATTTTATATATTAGATGTATTTTATTAAGTTTATAAAAATGTTACAAGAGTTATAAAAATATAGGACATTTTATATATAAAAGTGTATTTAAATAAGTTTATAAAAGTATTACAAGATTTATAAAAATATGAGATATTTTATATATAAAAATGTATTTAAATAAGTTTATAAAAGTATTACAAGATTTATAAAAATATGAGATATTTTATATATAAAAATGTATTTAAATAAGTTTATAAAAGTATTACAAGGTTTATAAAAATACGAGATATTATATACATAAAAATGTATTTAAATAATATTACAAGATTTATAAAAATGGAATAGTTTATGGATTAAAAAGATTGTTTAATCGGTTTCAAAATAAACGAACGATCAAAACGACTCGTTTTAGTCTTTAGTGTATAAAAATGATATTAAAATAAATTAAGAAAATTAAATAAAATAAAAAAAAAGACAACAGGAGAAAATGGGGTTGGGCCGTAGGCCACCCGGATCGAACCCGCGACCTGTTACACAAACACACACACGCATAACCAGCCGGGCTACTGCCCATCGCTGGTTATGTGTGTGTCGTTTAATTGATATACACACAACCCGTGTTGGTCGCTGGTCCTCGGCAATCCGGCAACCGCGTCCGAGGACTTGGGTTTGCTCGGTAATCCTCGTGCGAATGCCGCGATTTTGGTCCGAAAAGTTTACCGGGGATAAGTAGAGGACAGGGGAATTGATTTGAGACTCGAACCAAGTCGAAGCAGGCCTGGTCGGCAGAAGTCTTTTGTCCGAAAAGTCCAAAGCTGGAATTGAACTTCTAGATGGAATTAGCTTCTGAATCCTTGGTCACAGCTTCTTTCAGGGACGACGAAAGTGATGGAATTCTCAATTTGGAGTGAGAGCGAGTGGACGGAGGGTAGCGAGCTCGTACAGGGCCGACAATGGTCATTTATAGAGGAGCTCGATTTCTATGCTAGAACGTGCGATTGGGCATGTACCGACATTGTTCTGAACGAGACGAGGCTAACCAGACAAGCGACACGCGTGGAGGTGGCATGTCGGGCGTGAATTCGAACGTGGGTTTTTTCGGCCACCAACAGGATCAGTCGATCCTTATGTTTGGGAGACAAATTGGTCGAGGGGTATGGTTCGCGTGGGAGAGACGAAGCCAGAGCAGCTTTTATCGGGTGTTGAGGTGCAGGGAACAGCCCTGTCGGGCGTCGCCGGAAAATCCCTTTACCCGCCGGACCAATGAAGGGGGTGACCGGATAAACGATTTGAGCATTGACAGTTTGAGTCCCTGGAGTTTGGTTTAATACGAAATAAACCTTAAAATAATTACTGAATGGGTCCCTGTGGTTTGATTTGTACACCTTTAGTCCCTTAACTGAATTCTGTTTTAAACCTTGTAG
Source organism: Smallanthus sonchifolius (assembly GCA_023525975.1). Classification (NCBI taxonomy): domain Eukaryota; kingdom Viridiplantae; phylum Streptophyta; class Magnoliopsida; order Asterales; family Asteraceae; genus Smallanthus; species Smallanthus sonchifolius. The sequence goes on along the minus strand of CM042018.1, from coordinate 15,717,589 downwards.
TTGGATTAAATACAAAACGACCCCTATACTTTTATTAAATAAATTAACTTAATTTCTTTTAAACTTTAATTAATTTAATATTATATTTTAAATGTTTTTATAAACTTATTTTATTAAAATAAATTATTTTATATACAACAACTTATTTTTTATCAAATCACTTTATTTGTTTACAAAGCCATTTATTTTTATAAAATTTAAATAAATTTATATAATTTTGTAAAATTCAAATATTTTTAATATTTAAATTAAAAATACATAATTTATATATTATTGACACATTAATTTGAACAAATGCACTTGTATATTATTGAATCTAAATTGTTTACAAATACAGGATAAATTTATACCATCATTTTAAATATTTAATTTATTAAAAATAATTGATATATATATTTTTTTTCATATATTTTTAAGACTTTAATTTAAAAATACATAAGTTGAAATTTGTAAACACACCCTTTTGTATAAACTTGGTTAGATACACGTGTGCATTTTTGAATAAAATGTTGAAATTTTTACGTGTTAATATATTACAACTGAAATTTTGAAATGTCACAGTCTCCCCAAGTTGAAGGAATTTCGTCCCGAAATTCGATTAGCGAAGGTTATGGAAACGGGAAAAGGGATGTCAATAGTCTTAGAATGGAATTATTCACCAGAGAAGGACTTAGTGGAAGTAACGTATGACACGGATGGCGTAAATTCGAGTCGAGTCGTCAATTAGTTGATCTAATAGTATAATGAGATTTATGCATACAATTGTTCATACAACGTATGAATGTAAACTACTAGGAAACAGATTTAATAATATTGGTGCCAATCACCTTGTGACATGGCATTTTCCTTTAAAAACTCCACCCCACGAGTGTTCATATTTTCGAAATTTGCAAAAACATTTTCAAAATCCGGTCCTCCTCTTAGTACTTATGCACGGTTTATACTCGTTATATCAAGTGGGTTTATGTATAGGGTGTACCAGCGGCTAACCCACCACCCCTTTGATATACCGGGGATTCCCCGTGCATAATTACTAGGATTTAGATCATTTTAATCAAATCACCTTTCTCAATTGAAAATTGTACAATGAAATGCGTGCAATTTATAAATGTTATCACGTCTATGAGTGGTTTCATAGCACAAATATGTCTAACAATTCAAGAACCGATCCTCTTCCTAGTACTTATGCATGGTTTATACTCGTTATATCAAGTGGGTTTATGTATAGGGTGTACCAGCGGCTAACCCACCACCCCTTTGATATACCAGGGATTCCCCGTGCATAATTACTAGGATTTAGAACTTCAACAATTCAAGTAGACTTTAATAGAGCTAGCAAGTTGTATGACTAAATTTAAACATAATAGATTTGTTTCGCGAAAGTATAGGAATGAGATGAATGGTGAAAGCATAGCTGTTATATGCAATCACGGATTATAGAATTTATAGCAATGGATTTCCCATCCGCTATTACCATGATATACGAGTTATCAAAATTGGTTGGTTGTTTAGCAAATAGATGGTTAAGAGCAAGAGACACAATTTTCTATTGGTATGAATATTGAATAAAACGGATGTATAAAGATAGTGAACAAAGGGACGTACCGTTGACAGTGTCGTCATTGGCCGGAGTCTTGTTAGCATTTATATTAAAGGCTCGTCCACGAGGACCACCTTGATTCTGAAGTCTTGGACATTGGTTCCGAAAGTGGTTTGGGTCTCCACGTTCGTAACAAGCCCGTCCATAGGTGATAGCGAGAGGCATTGGATGATTGCCTTGAGTAGCTTGATTAACGATAGTGCGAGCACGGCAAGTAGTAACAACGTGTCCATAGCGTCCACATTTTGAGCATAGACGGCACGCAGCACGCGGGGCATGGTGATACTTGCAAGTAGGGCATTGGGGAAATGAACCTACATAGTTTCTCAGAATTTGACCCGCAGGAGTAACTTGGGTCACAGGCACGGAAGGAGTGACGGCCGCAAAGTTTTGGGCCTTACGCTTCCTATCATGACGGGAAGATTCGGGCTCTTTGTCTTTGTCGGACACGGAAGTAGCAGCTTTGTCGACCACTTTCTTGGTACCCTTCCTGGATAAGGTACCCGCTTTGATGTGATTGTCAGTCAACACAGCAGACAAACGGATAGCGTCTTCAAGAGTGGAGGGATTACTTCCCAATACGGTGTCTTGGAGCGGCATAGGCAGTCCACCTATGTATTTCTCAATTCCCCGCGCTAAGGGAGTAACCATGTGGGACACGAGCAGACTTAGTTCTTGAAAACGAGTGGTGTAAGCCAAATTCTCTCCGCTATCTTGGGTGAGATCCCAAAATTCAGCTTCGAGTTTCCTCATTTCGTTGCGAGGATAGAACTCGTCAGTCATAAGTCGTTTCATTTCATCCCAAGACAAGGACATAGCAGATTCGTTGCCTCGAGTACGTTTCTCACCGTTCCACCAGGTGTGTGCTCGTTTTTGGAAGACGTTGGCAGCATAACGGACTTTGAGGTTGTCGGGACAATCGCTGTTTAGGAAAGTACTCTCCATACTTTCAAACCATTGAAGAAGGCCAGTAGCACCTTCCGTCCCGAAGAATTTGGTGGGGTTGCAAGAATTGAAATGCTTGAATGTGCAGTATGGTGGGTTTGCACCATTCCCTTGCGTATTAGACCCATCACTGTTGTTGTTAGCTTGGATCATTTGGCCTACTAGTTGAGTAAGTAGTGCAGCAAGGTCAGTGTTGGGATTGCTGGAGTTAGCATTAGCTGCGCGACGGGGAGGCATTCTATAAAATACCACGAGAAAAGGCAAAATTTTATGAGACTTAGGATTAAAATAGGCATGCATGGGCTACAGTTGGTAGACTGTTCACAATAATGTAAGCAGGAACGCGAGATGACACTCATCATGTCGCATGATAATGTATGTAAGTTCTAACTAAAGCTGATCACATAATTCATTCAAAATTTATAACACTAAAGAATAGGGGAAATAAGCCATGAAATCTGTTCCTGGGGGGGATATGATAACATGGATCATTATTCGCGCGATAGGAATGGCCGGGATTCGCATGCACTACAAATCGTTATTACGTGTGCACCCGTAACAATGATTTGTTTTGCATGTTCGTCTAGTTCTTCCTACCTTGCTATAATGTCCCCAAATTTTGAGTTTAAGTTCGGATTGTATTCTTGCGAATACATTGACTTATCAACGTTAAATAATTCCTCAAAACTTTCAAGGAGACATGCTTTAGCCTATAAGTAAACACTCACTTCAGGAATTCCCAGGAAAGCATACGGGTCCGTTTATTTGGATTTATACGAAATGCTTTCCTAGACAGAAAACCCAATGTACAGGTGTCACCCTTCCAGATTGCACGTGTCCTTTACTAGTCTCAAGAAATTTAGTTGTTGACGAGATTTTCAAGATTTTGAGAGTCTATGAGCATAAAACGTGTAGGAATTGTTGCAATTAATACGGATTACGAAAGAGTATGGATAAGGATGAGTAGTGTATTTTTTTTGCATGAGTTTGTTTGTCAAATGTGTATGTCAAGTATGTATCATGTATTTAAGCCTTGTATGTATGTGTATAAGTCTCATGTACCAAACTTGGGAAAATTCAAATAATACGTAACTACAAATAATTCACATAGCAATTAATCATTTAGCACATAACACATAAAAGGGAGTCCTAGGGTTATAGTCTAGGTCATCGTGTCTAATAACCTAATTCCCTATAACCATGGCTCTGATACCAATCTGTCACACCCCGACCGATGGCGGAATCATCGAGGCGGACAATGAAATGATTGTTCATAAGCACATGATCTACTAAGGTTGCATAATTCATTAATAAGATTTAAATATCAAATATCCAAATACAAATCAAGTTACAACACCCTATTCTAGAATATTACACATAATTATTTTACTAGGTCCAAAAGCCTTATGTGTAGCACCTTCAACACATAGTCACACAATCACATATCTTCACCTGAAACGTAATCCAAAACAAGTGTCAACTACGAGAGTTGGTGAGTTTACATATGTTTAAATAAAGTAAAAGTTTAGTTTAAAACGTTTATACAATTCATAGTTTGACATGGTATGATATGGCATAATGTGGAGAATTCACTATATGTATACCAATTGTAAGCATGTAATTATGTATATAAGCATATAGGTTTAACGTGATAGGCATAGCATACCGCTACCCTAAAAGTGATAGGCATGGAATCAAGACTATGTGGGTTACACATAATTTATACCATCCTAAAAGTATTCATAGCATAACAAGTGATCAAGCACAAAAGCACAATAATCTACGCATGTAAACACAAGTTGAATTGTATGTAAGTAAGCACAGATTACGTTTCACCCCAAAGTGTATAAAAATGTAAATAGGGGATATGTAACTCACCTTGCAAGCGGGTATTTGTCCACGCGTGTAGGTGATAAGTATGTTGAAGTCTAAGCAAAATGAAACCCTATGTAGATAAATGGGTATTATTGTATGTTATATGTATGTGCGTATTCGTATTTAAATGAGTATAGGTTTTATAATAATATCCTTAATATTTATTTGTATAAAATGTGGTAGAAAATGAATACGGTTTTGTAAAACTTTGACTTATAAAATATTACATTTTTAAATAATTAATCATTATGTTTAATGTATTTAAACAATAATAATAAATAAAAAGATAAATCTTTATTTAACCAATTATGTTGATATTTAAGACTTATTTAAACGAGTTTATTGAAAATGTAGCTAGGTTTATAAAAAGATGAGACATTTTATATATTAGATGTATTTTATTAAGTTTATAAAAATGTTACAAGAGTTATAAAAATATAGGACATTTTATATATAAAAGTGTATTTAAATAAGTTTATAAAAGTATTACAAGATTTATAAAAATATGAGATATTTTATATATAAAAATGTATTTAAATAAGTTTATAAAAGTATTACAAGATTTATAAAAATATGAGATATTTTATATATAAAAATGTATTTAAATAAGTTTATAAAAGTATTACAAGGTTTATAAAAATACGAGATATTATATACATAAAAATGTATTTAAATAATATTACAAGATTTATAAAAATGGAATAGTTTATGGATTAAAAAGATTGTTTAATCGGTTTCAAAATAAACGAACGATCAAAACGACTCGTTTTAGTCTTTAGTGTATAAAAATGATATTAAAATAAATTAAGAAAATTAAATAAAATAAAAAAAAAGACAACAGGAGCAAAATGGGGTTGGGCCGTAGGCCACCCGGATCGAACCCGCGACCTGTTACACAAACACACACACGCATAACCAGCCGGGCTACTGCCCATCGCTGGTTATGTGTGTGTCGTTTAATTGATATACACACAACCCGTGCTGGTCGCTGGTCCTCGGCAATCCGGCAACCGCGTCCGAGGACTTGGGTTTGCTCGGTAATCCTCGTGCGAATGCCGCGATTTTGGTCCGAAAAGTTTACCGGGGATAAGTAGAGGACAGGGGAATTGATTTGAGACTCGAACCAAGTCAAAGCAGGCCTGGTCGGCAGAAGTCTTTTGTCCGAAAAGTCCAAAGCTGGAATTGAACTTCTAGATGGAATTAGCTTCTGAATCCTTGGTCACAGCTTCTTTCAGGGACGACGAAAGTGATGGAATTCTCAATTTGGAGTGAGAGCGAGTGGACGGAGGGTAGCGAGCTCGTACAGGGCCGACAATGGTCATTTATAGAGGAGCTCGATTTCTATGCTAGAACGTGCGATTGGGCATGTACCGACATTGTTCTGAACGAGACGAGGCTAACCAGACAAGCGACACGCGTGGAGGTGGCCTGTCGGGCGTGAATTCGAACGTGGGTTTTTTCGGCCACCAACAGGATCAGTCGATCCTTATGTTTGGGAGACAAATTGGTCGAGGGGTATGGTTCGCGTGGGAGAGACGAAGCCAGAGCAGCTTTTATCGGGTGTTGAGGTGCAGGGAACAGCCCTGTCGGGCGTCGCCGGAAAATCCCTTTACCCGCCGGACCAATGAAGGGGGTGACCGGATAAACGATTTGAGCATTGACAGTTTGAGTCCCTGGAGTTTGGTTTAATACGAAATAAACCTTAAAATAATTACTGAATGGGTCCCTGTGGTTTGATTTGTACACCTTTAGTCCCTTAACTGAATTCTGTTTTAAACCTTGTAGTTGGATTAAATACAAAACGACCCCTATACTTTTATTAAATAAATTAACTTAATTTCTTTTAAACTTTAATTAATTTAATATTATATTTTAAATGTTTTTATAAACTTATTTTATTAAAATAAATTATTTTATATACAACTTATTTTTTATCAAATCACTTTATTTGTTTACAAAGCCATTTATTTTTATAAAATTTAAATAAATTTATATAATTTTGTAAAATTCAAATATTTTTAATATTTAAATTAAAAGTACATAATTTATATATTATTGACACATTAATTTGAACAAATGCACTTGTATATTATTGAATCTAAATTGTTTACAAATACAGGATAAATTTATACCATCATTTTAAATATTTAATTTATTAAAAATAATTGATATATATATATTTTTTCATATATTTTTAAGACTTTAATTTAAAAATACATAAGTTGAAATTTGTAAACACACCCTTTTGTATAAACTTGGTTAGATACACGTGTGCATTTTTGAATAAAATGTTGAAATTTTTACGTGTTAATATATTACAACTGAAATTTTGAAATGTCACACATCCCGTTATGAGTTGATTATGTTATGTTTATGTTTTAGACAATGTTTACGCTTCCGCATGTTGAACAAGTTTTAATTATGTTGAATGAATGATTCCGCTACATTATTTGATATTCAATTTTAATAACTGTCTGTGAATGAGTAAATCCAACACGTGAGGTCTCCCGGGTTTGGGGCCTAGTGGACTTAGACCCATTACCTTCTCAAAACTTGGGGTTGCTAGAGGATTTTTCATCTGCCACTGGTCCACCAACCCCCAATGTTTTTCTCTTGTTGAGTATACGATTCTACTCACAGAAACATGATTTGATCAAATCATTTGGTTTTTAAAATGGGAAAAATGAATATGAGACGGTTAAGCACCTAACTTAGATGTGAAACCCATCAAAACGACGTAGTTTTGGTAAAAAAAGTAAAATTTTAACTTTTTTTCTTTTTATTTTAAAATTTTAATTTGTTTTACCAAAATTTTAGTTTTGGTAAAAAAGAATTTTTTTTATAGTAAAAAAAATTAAAAAGTTAAAATAAAAAGAAAAAAAGTTAAAATTTAAAATTGTTTTAAACAAATTTTAGTTTTGGTAAAAAAGAAAAAAAAAACTTTTTTGGTAAAACAAATTAAAATTTTAAAGAATTTTTTTTTTAGTAAAACAAATTAAAAATTTAAAATAAAAAGAAAAAATTTAAAATTGTTTTAAACAAATTTTAGTTTTGGTAAAAAAAGAAAAAAAAAACTTTTTTGGTAAAACAAATTAAAATTTTAAAATAAAAAGAAAAAAGTTAAAATTTTAATTTGTTTTACCAAAACTACGTCGTTTTGATGGGTTTCACATCTAAGTTAGCTGCTTAGCTGACTCATATTCACTTTCCCCCAAAAATATTCATGAGTAATGTCTAATGTTATACAATTTCTTCCTTTAACATGAAGTTTTCGATGTTCACGGATATCCGTCGGAGATTTTTTATTTACAAAACGCAGAATCATTCCCGAAAAGCCTGATTAAAGGGACGTGTGTTTTTTTTAGGGAAATTCAAAATTTCTAACAAATTATCACTAATTTTCTAATAGATTATGTTAGAAACCCTTTTAAGTGGGTTAATTTCCAAGAAAATAGGAGGGAAATCAAATCCGAGACATTTTCTTTGCATAACTTTGAAAAGATAATTACAATGCTTAAATTTCAACCCTAAACTACATGCACTTTATTAGGAATCATGCAAACATGGGTGAGAGGTTAGTCCCCACTACTTCTACTCCTAGAACGCAGCTAAAATATTCCACGCGAATGACTGGGTCATGGGTTTGCCCCACTGGAATCTGTGTCGCAACTGGGTCATGGACCTTTGCAACTTGACGGCCTACTGAGTCAATGGTAATGGACTGCTGAGCCTGTCGGGTGGTTGATGGATCTGTGATCGTAACAGATTTGTCCGTCGGTAATATTTTATCGGTGAAAACCATGTTTTGTAATAGTGTACAATTAGTCATAATATACAAACTATCACTTCTTATATTACAACTAAACTAGTATCAAGTAGATAAATCATTGATCAACGTTACCAAATTATATGATTAGTATTAATCACGTTTCTTTTTCGATCAACAAGTGTTTTTGTGGTGGTCGATACATTGATCCTAAACTTTTTGTTGAAAATTTTGAAATCTTGTTGTGAAGTATTTAGTTGATAAGGTCACTAAGTGGATTGAATTATTAACATAAGATTATTTTTAGGTTGTTTTTCTAAACTTAAATGTTATCATTTTTAAAATTATCAAAATATATGAATTTTGGGCATCTATGCACCACCAAATTAAAGATGAAGATGCATTTTTAGCTAGTTTTTAACTCATATGTTATATTTTTAGAATCTTTTGGCATGTATACACAAACAAATTAAAGACGAACAATGCAACTCGAGTCCTTTTCAATAAATGGAAACCAAAGACAAGAAAGGTATCTCCCTACGTAGATACGTCACACGAGATCAAAGAGGTCCTTGAAAGTGCAAGGATGCACGATCTAGGTACCCAACCGAGCAACTCATACCAACGATTAGTCGCAAGGTTGTATGGGTGGCAAACCGAGGCGTCAAGTGCTGCAAAAAAGACAAGGCGAGAATTGTCTTGAATCAAAGGGCCTTTGAAGAGAAATCTAGATCGAGTTCTTATGGAACTTCATGGGATTTCTTTGATAAGTATGGAGACTAAGGGCTCTTAATTGGCAAGTGCTTAATCATTAAGTGCTGAACCATTAGGAGGTCTGAGTGATTTAGCATGGTTTTTCAGCTGAACTATTAAGAGGTAAAATGAACCATTAAGAGGTGGGCTGTTGGCGAAAGAAACACCCCTTACCTCTGACCGATTCAGAGGTAACCTTTTAATGGAATTATTAATAAGCTAACAAACAAACCCTAACTTGAAAATATGGAGAATTCCATTGAAGATCCTAGAGTTAGGTACATAATTGTTTAGAGTACGAAGAATCTATAATATATCGTTGGGTAGGAAACTATTTTAAATAGAGCAAAAAGTTAATTTGACACAAAACACCTCGAAAATCACTTGTAAAACTCTCTTGTAAAATGCTCTCAAGCAATGCAAAAAGTTTTTGTGTTCATAAAAACTTGTATTCCTCTGCAAACTAGTGTAAATCTCTGCGAGTATTGGAGCTAGGTTGACTTGCACAAGGGAACTTAGAAAGAGCCATCATAAGTTAAAAGGGAAAATTTCTAAAATGTCCGTTTTACCGTTTGGTTTATCATCTTGTCCAGTGTCCATGCACGAAATTTTTTTCTGAAATGACCCTACCAATAAACTCGTTCGACGATATTTAAACACATTGGACGACGTTATATTTAAGGTCGGACGATGGTATATTTAAGGTCGGACGACGGTATATTTTGTGAAAACACATACAATATCAACACGAGTGAAATTGGTTAAACATGAAGGACTTGTTAGGGAGGTACGGTGTCAATATTAAGTCAAGATTAGTTAGAGTTGTTTTCAATTTGAAATACGTATTTGTTTTGAATTAGGATAGTAGCCTTGCATGGCAAGTTAAGATTAACATAAATAGGAGTCTAGTTTCCTTTGTTTATCATTCAGAAAAATTGTAATTGTGTTTTACATTCAATAATAGTGTCGAACTCGTTTGGTTCTGTGTGTGAGTTTTGGGTCAGATCTTGATCACCAGGTTAACAACCGGTATCAGAGAATAACGATCCAAAGGGACGGCAGTGGGTGTGGGTAGGCTGATTGAAGAGTGAAAGATTCCGATCAAAAGTCTCAACCATAGAACGATCGAAGGCTGCAAGAATCCGGTCGAAGGCGCTGCTCAAAAAACTATGATAAAAGGATTATCATGGCTGAATTTCAAGTAATCGGTGAAATCAAGAAGTTGAATAACACGAACTATAATACATGGACAACCTGTATGAAGTCATACCTTCAAGGACAGGATTTATGGAATGTCGTTAATGGAAACGAAACTCGAATACCTGTGAACGACATCAATGGAGCAGTAAACAAGTGGCAGGTGATGGATGGACGGGCTATGTTTATCATCAAAACGAAGGTGGAAGAAGAAGTTCTTGATCATCCTCAAGATCTTGATTACCCAAAACAAGCCAAGGACACACTTGCAGAACTCTTCTCAAAGAAGAATGACGCAAGGCTGCAAATACTCGAAAGTGAATTGATGTCTGTCTCCAAAGGTGAGTCAACGATACCACAATACTTTTGAAAAGTAAAGAACTTATGTCGAGAGATTGGTGATCTTGATCAACAAGATTGGAGATGCAAGAATGAAACGTATAATGATCCACGGATTGAAACCGGAGTATAGAAGTTTTGTCACGGCTATTCAAGGATGGCCGACCCAACCTTCGCTAACAAAATTTGAAAAACTCCTGGCGGGACAAGAAGCCTTAGCGAAACAAATTGCTGGAGTATCAATTAAGAATGAAACCGAAGCATTGTATGCAGAGAAGTCAAGGGAGAAACCGTGGCAAAGCAGAACCTATAACTGTGACAGAAGTAAAAGAAGTTACGGGTTTGATAAGAAAAAGGGTGGTGACAAAGAAGAAAAACCGGGAGAGAAAGGAGTAAACAAGAAACGTTTCTCGTATAAGTGTTACAACTGTGGCCGTAGAGGCTACATGGCGAAAGACTGCAGAAAAGAACAACAAGAAGAAGGTAACACAGCTACGGTTGAAAACGAACAAGCATGGGACGCCGAAGCACATGTAACCCACGTTGAAGAGATCCAACCCTTACGGTCACAATAGAATCACGATCTAACAAGCTCGATGAGTGGATTGTTGACTCCGGATGCTCTAATCACTTAACCGGTGACAAAGAGCGACTATCAAACGCCAAGAAATATGAAGGAAACCGTGTAGCAGATAACTCAAGACACCAAATCTCAAATATTGGAGAAGTTGAGTTCCCAGGTCAATATGGAGGTCAAGGGCTGAAGCTAGAGAGCGTGTACCATGTTCCCGGGATGAAGAAAAACTTGATCTCGGTTCCCCAGATGAATAAAATAGGAAAGTACGTACTTTTCGGACCATACGATGTCAAAGTATTTGACAAGTTTGAAACTAAGTCCACCCCAATTTTCCAGGGACGAAAGAAGGACTCCGTGTATGTGTTATATGCTGAATCAGCATACGTGAAAAGAACAAAGAGCCATAATAGCATGGACTTGTGGCACCTCTGATTTGGTCACGTGGCATACGATAAGTTAGACCTGATGTCCAGAAAAGATGTAGTCAATGGACTACCCAAACTTGAAGTTGTAAGTAATTCAGTTTGTGCAGGGTGTCAGTTTGGGAAGGCACACCAGATGCCCTATGAAAGATCAAAGCAGAAAACCAAAGGACCTCTGGAACTCGTGCACACAGACGTGTTTGGACCAGTCAAGCAAAACTCTCTTGGAGGAATGCAATACATGATACATTCATCGACAATTATTCTCTCTATGTATGGGTAGCATTCATGAAAGAAAAGGGGAGGCACTAGCTAAATTTAAAGACTTCAAGATGGAAGCCGTGAGGATGACGGGTTCAAAAATAAAGATGCTCCGATCAGACAATGGCGGGGAATATACGTCAAGGGAGTTCAATGAGTATCTAAAAGCATGCAAGATCAGCCAATAACTTACGTGCCCAAACACACCACAACAAAATGGTGTATCGGAACGTAAGAATAGGCACCTAGCCGAAGTCTTTGGAAGCATGTCACACGAGAAGAATGTACCGGGCAGATTTTGGGCGGAATCAATGGCCACTGCAGCGTATGTCATTAACAGACTACCGAAAAAGGCCTCGATAATCATCCACATGAACGGCTATTAAGAGTCGAGCCTAACGTAAGTTATTTTAAGGTGTTCGGCTGCGTGTGTTTCTTATTCGTGCCGAGTCATCAACGACACAAGCTGGATAAAAAGGCAGTTCGTTGCATCTTTGTGGGGTATGACCAAGAAAGAAAAGGATGGCAGTGTTGCGATCCGAATACCGGGAGATGTTACATGTCCCGGAATGTCGTGTTTGATGAAAACTCATCTTGGTGGTCTGCAGAACAGGAACAACTACCCGATTCCAAAGAACTGCAAGAAAACTTAGAAACATCAAGGGTAAAGTTAGACGTATCTGAACCTGGTGAAGAAACTCAATCTGAACAGCCTGTCCAAGAGCAGGTTGTTGACAACGAGGTGAATAAAGTAACGGAACCGTCACTATTAAGACGGTCAAATCGAGAGAAGAAACCAAACATGAGATATGCTAATGTTGTGTTAACAGAAGAAGGAATCGAGGAAACAAGAGACTATTCCGAAGCAAGTAAGAAATCGGAATGGGTCGAAGCAATGAAACAAGAACTTAAAGCCTTGAAAAACAACGAGACATGGGAATTAGTTCCCAAGCCCAAAGGTGTAAAACCAATAACGTGTAAATGGGTATTCAAGTTAAATAAAAAGGCTGACAGAACCATAGATATGTATAAAGCCCATTTGGTAGCCCGGGGGTTCTCACAAGAACAAGGACTCGATTATGATGAGACGTTTAGCCCCGTTGGAAAGCTAACAACCGTACGAGTCTTGATAACCTTGGAAACAAGTTTAAATTGGAGCCTTGAACAAATGGACGTAAACAATGCGTTTTTATAAGGAGACTTAGACCATACCATTTGCATGGAACAACCGGTGGGATTCGAGGTAAGATCAAATCTTGGCTACGTATGTATGTTGAAAAAGGCATTATATGGGCTCAAGCAATCACCACAAGCCTGGTATGGCAAGATTGGTGAATTTTTATAACACAACAGATATTCGAGTACCGCCTCTGACGCAAGTTTGTTCGTCAAACGGAATGGGTCAAAGATAGGAGTGGTTCTTATCTATGTTGACGACCTGATAATATCAGGGAATTGGAAGGAAGAGACGAATTTTCTAAGACAAAATTTAAACACTCGCTTTAAGATCAAAGACTTGGGCCAACTGGGTCATTTTCTAGGGCTAGAAATCAAATACACAGGTCAAGGGTTAGTACTACATCAATAAAAATATGCATGTGATCTTTTGAAAAGGTTTGGCATGATGGATGCAGAGTCAGCAACAACTCCAATGGACACTAATGCAAAGCTACATACCGAAAAAGGAAGAGAGGTCGATGATCCGACTGAGTATAGACAAATTATTGGAAGCCTAATCTACCTAACATTAACAAGACCCGATCTTGCTTTCTCAGTCGGAGTGCTCAGTCGTTTTATGCAGCAGCCACGAAGACCTCACCTGTATGCAGCTAAAAGAGTTCTGAGGTATTTTAAAGGAACAAGTGACCTGGGTATAATGTATAAGAGGGAGTCAAAAGTTAAACTCCAAGGTTTCTGTGATGCGATTATGCCGGTGACCCGAATGGAAGAAGATCAACAACCGGATACGTGTTCTTTATTGGTGACAACCCAGTGTCATGGAGCAGCAAGCGTCAACCTACTGTTTCCTTATCAACAACGGAAGCCGGGTATAGGGCCTCGTTAACTACTGCACAAGAACTCGTGTGGTTAGTACGGTTGATGAAGGATTTGAACCAGAAGGTAGAGTATAAAGTGAAGTTGTGGTGTGATAACAAGTCGACGATTCAACTAGTAGAAAACCCGATGTTCCATGCTCGAACCAAGCATATAAAAATGCATTATCACTTCATCTGGGAGAAATTTTGAATGGTGAAATCGATCTAACGTATATCAACACAAACATGCAAGTGGCCGATATTCTAACCAAGGGATTATCTAAGAAGAAAATGTTGGAGTTTTGCTCTAGTCTTGGAATGAAGTGTGTTGGTATTGAGAGGGAGTGTGAAAACACATACAATATCAACATGAGTGAAATTGGTTAAACATGAAGGACTTGTTAGGGAGGTACGGTTGTCTCGAAGGGGTGGTTTGGAGGAGACTAAAAGTATAAGGACTTAATGGGTCAAAATTAAGTCAAGATTAGTTAGAGTTGTTTTCAATTTGAAATACATGTTTGTTTTGAATTAGGATAGTAGCCTTGCATGGCAAGTTAAGATTAGTATAAATAGGAGTCTAGTTTCCTTTGTTTATCATTTAGAAAAATTGTTATTGTGTTTTACATTCAATAATAGTGTCGTACTCATTTGGTTCTGTGTGTGAGTTTTGGGTCAGATCTTGATCACCAGGTTAACAACTGGTATCAGAGCATAATGATCCAAAGGGACGGCAGTGGGTGTGGGTAGGCTGATCGAAGAGTGCAAGATTCCGATCAAAAGTCTCAACCATAGAACGATTGAAGGCTGCAAGAATCCGGTCGAAGGCGCTGCTTAGAAAGTTGTGATAAAAGGATTATCATGGCTGAATTTCAAGTAATCGGTGGAATCAAGAAGTTGAATAACACATACTATAATACATGGACAACCTGTATGAAGTCATACCTTCAAGGAGAGGATTTGTGGAATGTCGTTAATGGAAACGAAACTCGAATACCTGTGAATGACATCAATGGAGCAGTAAACATGTGGCAGGTGAAGGTTGGATGGGCTATGTTCATCATCAAAACGACGATGGAAGAAGAAGTTCTTGATCATCTTCAAGATCTTGATTACCCAAAACAAGCCTGGGACACACTTGCAGAACTCTTCTCAAAGAAGAATGACGCAAGGCTGCAAGGCTGCAAGGCTGCAAATGCTCGAAAGTGAATTGATGTCTGTCTCCCACGGTGAGTCAACGATACCACAATACTTTTGAAAAGTAAAGAACTTATGTCGAGAGATTGGTGATCTTGATCAACAATACAAGATTGAAGATGCAAGAATGAAACGTATAATGATTCACAAATTGAAACCGTAGTACATAATTTTTGTCACAGATATTCAAGGATGGACGACCCAACCTTCACTAACAGAATTTGAAAACCTCCTGGCGGGACAGGAAGCCTTAGCGAAACAAATTGTTGGAGTGTCAATTAAGAATGAAACTGAAGCATTGTATGCGGAGAAGTTAAGGGAGAAACCGTGGCAAAGCAGAACCCAGAACTGTGACAGAAATAAAAGAAGTTACGGGTCTGATAAGAAAAAGGGTGGTGACAAAGAAGAAAAACCAGGAGAGAAAAGAGTAAACAAGAAACGTTTCCCGTATAAGTGTTACAACTGTGACCATAGAGGCCACATGGCAAAAGACTGCAGAAAAGAACAACAAGAAGAAGGTAACACAGCTACGGTTGAAAACGAACAAGCATGGGACGCCGAAGCACATGTAACCCAGGTTGAAGAGATCCAAGCCCTTACGGTCACAATAGAATCACGATCCAACAAGCTCGATGAGTGGATTGTTGACTCCGGATGCTCTAATCACTTAACCGGTGACAAAGAGCGACTATCAAACGCCAAGATATATGAAGGCAGTCGTGTAGTAGTAATAGTAGATAACTCAAGACACAAATCTCAAATATTGGAGAAGTTGAGTTCCCAGGTTAATACGGATGTCAAGGGCTGAAGCTAGAGAGCGTGTACCATGTTCCCGGGATGAAGAAAAACTTGATCTCGGTTCCCTAGATGACTGAAACAGGAAAGTACGTACTTTTCAGACCAAACGATGTCAAAGTATTTGACAAGTTTGAAACTAATTCCACCCCAATTTTCCAGGGATGAAAGAAGGACTCCATGTATGTGTTATATGATGAATCAACATACGTGAAAAGAACAAAGAGCCATAATAGCATGGACTTGTGGCACCTCCGATTTGGTCACGTAGCATACGATAAGTTGGACCTGATTTCTAGAAAAGATGTAGTCAATGGACTACTCAAACTTGAAGTTGTAAGAAATTCAGTTTGTGCATGGTGTCAGTTTAGGAAGGCACACCAGCTGCCCTAGGAAAGATCAAAGCAGAAAACCAAAGGCCCTCTGGAACTCATGCACACAGACGTGTTTGGACCAGTCAAGCAAAAATCTCTTGGAGGAATGCAGTACATGATTACATTCATCGACTATTATTCTCTCTATGTATGGGTAGCATTCATGAAAGAAAAGGCGGAGGCACTAGCTAAGTTTAAAGACTTCATGATGGAAGCCGAGAGGATGACGGGTTCAAAAATAAAGATGCTTCGATCAGATAATGGCGGGGAATATACGTCAAGGGAGTTCAATGAGTATCTAAAAGCATGCAAGATCAGCCGACAACTTACGTGTCCAAACACACCACAACAAAACGGTGTATCGGAACGTAAGAATAGGCACCTAGCCGAAGTCTGTGGAAGCATGTCACACGACAAGAATGTACCGGGAAGATTTTGGGCAGAGTCAATGGCCACTGCAGCATATGTCATTAACAGACTACCGAAACAAGGCCTCGATAATGTCACCCCACATGAACGGCTATTAAGAGTCGAGCCTAACGTAAATTATTTTAAGGTGTTCGGCTGCGTGTGTTTTGTATTCGTGCCGAGTCATCAACGACACAAGCTGGATAAAAAGGCAGTTCGTTTCATCTTTGTGGGGTATGACCAAGAAAGAAAAGGATGGAAGTGTTGCGATCCGAATACCAGGAGATGTTACATGTCCCGGAATGTCATGTTCGATGAAAACTCATCTGGGTGGTCTGCAGCACAGGAACAACTACCCGATTCCAAAGAACTGCAAGAAAACTTAGAAACATCAATGGTAAAGTTAGACGTATCTGAACCTGGTGAAGAAACTCAAACTGAACAACCTGTCCAAGAGCAGGTTGTTGACAACGAGGTGAATGAAGTAACGGAACCAACACCATTAAGACGGTCAAATCGAGATAAGAGACCAAGCATGAGATATGGTAATGTTGTGTTAACAGAAGAAGGAATCGAGGAGCCAAGAGATTATTCCGAAGCTAGTAAGAAACCGGAATGGGTCGAAGCAATGAAACAAGAACTTGAAGCCTTGAAAAACAACGAGACATGGGAATTAGTTCCCAAGCCCAAAGATGTAAAACCAATAACGTGTAAATGGGTATTCAAGTTAAAGAAAAAGGCTGACGGAACCATAGATATAAAGCCCGTTTGGTAGCCCGGGGGTTCTCACAAGAACAAGGACTCGATTATGATGAGACGTTTAGCCCCGTTGCAAAGCTAACAACCGTACGAGTCTTGATAGCCTTGGCAACAGGTTTAAATTGGAGCCTTGAACAAATGGACGTAAACAACGCGTTTTTAGATGGAGACTTAAACCATACCATTTACATGGAACAACCGGTGGGATTCGAGGTAAGATCAAATCTTGGCTACGTATGTTGAAAAAAGCGTTATATGGGCTCAATCAATCACCACGAGCCTGGTATGGACAGATTGGTGAATTTTTAGAACACAACGGATATTCGAGTACCGCCTCTGACGCAAGTTTGTTCGTCAAACGGAATAGGTCAAAGATAGCAGTGGTTCTTTTCTATGTTGACGACCTGATAATATTGGGGAATTGGAAGGAAGTGACGAATTTGCTAAGACAAAAAATTAAACACTCGCTTTAAGATCAAAGACTTGGGCCAACTGGGTCATTTTCTAGGGCTAGAAATCAAATACACAGGTCAAGGGTTAGTACTGCATCAAACAAAATATGCATGTGATCTTTTGCAAAGGTTTGGCATGATGGACGCAAAGTCAGCAACAACACTAATGGACACTAATTCAAAGCTGCACACCGAAGAAGGAAGAGAGGTCGATGATCTGACTGAGTATAGACAAATTATTGGTAGCCTAATCTACCTAACGTTAACAAGACCCGATCTTGCTTTCTCAGTCGGAGTGCTTAGTCGTTTTATGCAACAACCACGAAGACCTCACCTGTATTCAGCTAAAAGAGTTCTGAGGTATGTTAAAGGAACAAGTGACCTGGGTATAACGTATAAGAGGGAGTCAAAAGTTAAACTCCAAGGTTTATGTGATGCCGATTATGCCTGTGACCCGAATGGAAGAAGATCACCAACCGGATACGTGTTCTTTATTGGTGACAACCCAGTGTCATGGAGCAGCAAGCGTCAACCTACCGTTTCCTTATCAACAACGGAAGACGAGTATAGGGCCTCGGCAACTGCTGCACAAGAACTCGTGTGGTTAGTACGGTTGATGAAGGATTTGAACCAGAAGGTAGAGTATAAAGTGAAGTTGTGGTGTGATAACAAGTCGACGATTCAACTAGCAGAAAACTCGACGTTCCATGCTCGAACCAAGCATATAAAAGTGCATTATCACTTCGTCCGGGAGAAAGTTTTGAATGGTGAAATCGATCTAACGTATATCAACACAAACACGCAAGTGGCCGATATTCTAACCAAGGGGTTATCTAAGAATAAAATGTTGGAGTTTTGCTCTAGTCTTGGAATGAAGTGTGTTGGTATTGAAAGGGAGTGTGAAAACACATACAATATCAACACGAGTGAAATTGGTTAAACATGAAGGACTTGTTAGGGAGGTACGGTTGTCTCGAAGGGGTGGCTTGGAGGAGACTAAAAGTATAAGAACTTAATGGGTCAATATTAAGTCAAGATTAGTTAGAGTTGTTTTCAATTTGAAATACGTATTTGTTTTGAATTAGGATAGTAGCCTTGCATGGCAAGTTAAGATTAGTATAAATAGGAGTCTGGTTTCCTTTGTTTATCATTCAGAAAAATTGTAATTGTGTTTTACATTCAATAATAGTGTCAAACTCGTTTGGTTTTGTTTGCGAGTTTTGGGTCAGATCTTGATCACCAGGTTAACATATTTAAGGTCAACAACGGTAATTTAAGGTCGGACGACGGTAATTTAAGGGGACGACGGTATATTTAAGGTCAGACAACGGTATATTTAAGGTATAAAGTCGTTCGACCGTGACAAGAAGGGAATAAAATCGGAGACGCAGGTGACAGGAGGTCAGATATACAGTCGGAGACGCACGTATTTGTAAATTTACGTGCGCCTTCGCCGATAATGTGACATGTGGCCTATTCTGATTGGGGGAGAGTACCGTCGTCCCATGTGTTTAAATACCGTCGAACAAGTTTATTGGTAGGGACATTTCATGAAAAAATTTCGTGCGTGGACAAGATGGTAAACCCAAGCAGTCAAAGGGACGTTTCATGAATTTTCCCCAAGTTAAAATCCTCCTTTTGTCAAAAGACACAAGAGGATCAGCATCATATATGAAACACACTTGTAAATAATCGCAGCTCAGTATATGTTTTGGGATAACATTAACGCAAGCTTTCAAAAGCTGGTAACTGATTTTCATATAGCTAGAACAAGAGTAAATCATACCAGTATTTAAAATGAAAATTCAGGCAGACAAATTGTTATTACAATCCATGAACAATCTTTTTGAAGCTTCCAAGTGTCCACTTTTCTCCATCTTGTCTTTATTCTTTATATATATGCAACAACAACAGGAATTGAGTAATTTCTATGATTTGAGGCCAAGTATTATTAAATCAGTAGCAACTTATGTTCACTTGCTACTTAATTAGCATCATGTTTATCTTCTTTTGTGAGAAGTTAGTATTCAGAAAAGGCAACCAATGACAAGAGCTTTGAATTTAGTACCTTTACAGGAAAACATTAGAGATAACAAAAAATTAGAATGAGAATGAACAAGAAGGAAATGAGTATATCCTGACTAAAACTGGATTCTAATCTACCTGGAACTGCAATAATTCCTTTTTTTAGAAGTGGTGCTCACACCACCCCATGCATCACAAGGGGAGAAGATCTTGACCGGGTTTCACAAGGGGGTCGTCGCCATTGGTAGGGACGACCTCTTGGTGTTTTCTAGCCCGCTCAGATCATAGGTTGTTAGTAGAAGTACAAGGTTATGCAAGGACGCCCTTGGGAAGGGTGATTTCTCCATGCTTTTCTGAGAGATTGCCCTTGGGAAGGGCGACTTCTCCATGCTTTTATGGGAGATTGCCCTAGGCAAAGACAACTTCTCCATGCTTTTTTGAGAGATCGCCCTTGGCATGGGCGACTTCTCCCTTTTTTTAGATAGATCGTCAATGGGAGTGGCGATTTTTCCTCTGATCATACTCCCTTCTGACTAGGCTAGTTTAAGACCACGAGGTCGCCCCTACCTAGGGCGATGACCCCCCTTGTAAAACCTGGGCAATATCTTCCCCTCGTGATGTATGGGGTGGTGTGAGCACCACCTTCTAAGAAAAACTTGTTTTGATGTCATGTAGCTGATGTTTAAAAAGAATACAGTTTATTTTTTTAGCAATTTAGTTTTATCTCTTTCTTCCATATGTGAAGATTCATGTAAAACAGTTACAATCTAGGGAAAGAATAAAAATACATAAATCCAATTGGCATATGAGACTGACCCTTTTGTTGGAAGATACTGAAAACATACCTAATATTCCCAATTAGAAAACCTGTGCCGCATCGTACTGTTGAGGTCACCCAACCAACTCTCTGCATCATCAATCACCGCAAACTTAAGGTTCGGTGTGATAACTGAACTTACAGAGAAAGTGTACATATCCGGGCAACTCTTGACAATAACTTGGGTTAGTTCTGCAAGTTCCATGTCACATTTTGTGTGGGAGAAGTAATTAAGATTTGGCAGAAATGCAAGCTTCACTTCTTCCAATTTGTTGAGGGAAAGAAGTTCATTTAGTTTTCCATGTTTGTGGTCATCTGCAACTACTGCCTCCATCATCTTGCATCTGCATATATCCAGAATCTGTAGACTAGAAAGACCTTTAAATGTGTGGAAAGAGCACAGATTTTTCAACTTTGGACACTCGTAAACATGCACACTTTTCAGGTTTCTGATTTGTACTCCTTGTGAACCCCACACTTGTTCAAGTGAATCGCACTTCTCGACTTCTAACTTTTCCAGATTTGGAAATAGTGTTTGCAAATCTGATGGGAATATGTTCACCAGTTTGTGACATTTATCAACTCTAAGAGATTTTAGTTTACCAAACTGGCTAGCTGCAAGTTGGCTGGACCATAACTCTTCAACACTATCGAGTTCAGACACTTCAAGTGTCTCCAAACTAGGAAATGTGACCTACACAATAAAGCAAGTAGATATTGACTTTTTTTTAAATAACAATTTCTAGATTTTCTAGGATAAATGCACCACAACCTGTGTCCTACAAGATTTGAACCCGCAACCTTTTGGTTGTGGGGTATACCACTTAACCACCAGGATGTCCCATTAGGAAAAGTAGATATTAATTTAGATATTAAATGACTTCAACTTTTAACATACATATCCATGAACAGTTATACCTTGTCATCAAAGACAGAAGACGGACGACCAGCTGTAGTATCGTCCTGACAGAAAGTTCTGAAATGTGTTAGCCAGCGTAGTCGTAAAACTCTCAGTTGTGGAAACTCAACATGATCAATCCCTCTGCAGAAATAAGTAAGCCTGTTCAAGCCAAATAGGATTACTTCTTTTAGTTTGAGGAACACAATCTTTTCTTCTATTGTAGTTATTGAGGGTCTTTGGATTGAAATAACTTCTTCCATCATGTGACAGAATTGAATATAAAGTCCTTGCAGATGCACTAGATTTGGAAGGTGACCACACCAAACTTCCTTAACGTTTCCAACGTTCGTGATTGTCAATTCAGCCAAGCTTGAAAATTCAACCTACAGTAGTTTAGATAGTGTCAAGAGTATCTTTAAAGCAAATTAGAAACAGCACAATGTTCCTGTTTTACCTTCAAGAGAACATAGTTTTTGTACGTACCGGGCTATAGTTTGAGTATTGATACTTCAAAAACGAAAATAAGACGATTAAAAAACTTTTTGAAAGTTAAAAAACTACAAAGTGAAAATATAGTATCTTCTATCAATACTCTGCACAATCACTGTTCCATAATATATTTCTATCCAATTAAACAAGTACTGAAATGTTCAAAACTTGTCATTAATGTGTTAAATGAAGATGTGGGTAGAGGTAAACCTTGTGGTCAACCAGAGATTGAAACTTTGCGCTGCGGTAGTTACCCTTGGAAGCCATATTGATCTCCTCAGGACAAAAGGTATAGAAATTCTGTAAATATTCAAGCTTTAATACTTTCAGTTGAGGAAACTCAACTTGCAGGTTGGCCCCCTGGGAAAAACAAATGAGGCTAACAACATCATTCAGGATTAATTCGGTTAATTTTGGGAACGGAATTTTATTTTCAGTGGTACTTTCTGGTGTGGAAGGCCATGGGTTGACAATAACTTGTTGCATATTGGTGCAGTATTCTATATGAAGGCTTTCGAGCAGCACCAAATTCTTTGCTACAGATTGTGTAAATAGATGGGTTATTTCAGGTAAAACTGAAAGATGGATCTTGCGTAACCGTGAAAATGATTTAGTTGGAAGCCCTTGGCTGTTGTGACGTAATATTCCCTTTAAAAGCCACATTTTTTCCATACGAAGTTTCTCCAAATTACTAAAGACACCAGCACCATTCGACGAGTAGCTGTAATCTGAAAGATACTCAGTCCCTTCACCATTGCAGCTTTCAACAGTTAAATTCTTCACTTGCTGAAAACCGCCTGGAACTAGCTCCTTTAGAGCAGTTTTCATACCATCTCCAGACAAGAATACCTTTTCAGTGTTCTTTTTTAACAACTTGTCAATGCCACCGCCTAAATTTGTATCTGTACTCTCATGTTTCAGCAAAAGCATCCTGTTATTGAAGGAACGCGCTTTTTCGATATGAACTCCTACAGAAATCACATACCTTTGTAGTTTTTCAAAGAGAGAGTTCTTAGGAAGGAAATTCGAAGATTTAATGCGAATGCCTAAATAAATTAAGTTAGTCAAGGACTCTAGTTCGGTGAGGCTTGCATCGCCTTCTTCATCTCCCCACCACTTTGATCCTGTGTCTAGTTCTTCTAGACGAGACAAGCTTGAGATGACACCAGGGGATATCCTTTCAAGCCAGTGGCAACCCCTCAAGTCTAGCAGCTTCAAATTAGCAAATTTTCCTATCTGTGTGGGCAGCTCTTTAATATCACAATTTCCTAAGCTCAGTATTTCAAGATTCATGAACTCCTCTGACTTGATATCCCCAATATTTTCCATTTTGCAGTCCATACACAATGAGAAAATGTCTCTAGGCAAAGAAATTAGTAATGATGAGAATGATAGTATAGACATATTCCACAATTCAACAACTCTTAGTTTATTCATTCCCTCAAACATGGTGTTCAGTTTCTCTAAAGAGAGCTTTGGACATGCGAGTTGAAGAAGCTCAAGAGTTTGGAACTTCAATCCACGTGAAGGAATCTCGGATATTTCATTTGATACAACTGAAACCGCGTTGTAATCTCTGTTCTGCATACCTCTAGGCCATCTATCCTCATGTATCACCACTGCACTGAATTGTCCCATGTTTGGCTTTGATGTAGATGCCACTGATATTCCTACAGCGCGTACAACATTGTGTACCTTCACTGTGGATTTCCTATCACCGGTTAACAACAGAAAACGACTTTTAAGTTTATCAGTGAGTGCGTGTACCCTGTCTCTTGCTCCTATTAATAAATCAATCCCTCTAAAGAAATCCAACCCAATCCCACAACGTACCAACGCTTCTAGTGGGACATTTGCATATTCTGGGTACAAACAGCACAAAATAAAGATTTTCTTGGCTTCATCGTCCTCTAAAAGATCATAACTTACTTGTAGAGACTTATAAACGTCTTCCTTCACGCCTTCCATATTTTCGGGTACAATAGATTTCTGCAGTTTTTGAAGCGTATCATTCCACACTTCTTGTCTTTTGTCCTTCAATGCCCTACCAAGGCATACTATTGCAATGGGTAAACCTCCACACTTTTTTGCAATTTCAGATGCGGTTTCACACAGATCAGGATCTTGTAGCGAATCACCAACCATCTCTCCTAGAAGACTCCATGCTTCTGATTGTGTTAGTATGTCAAGTCCAAGAATGTCATTGCATCCCATTTCTTTGCATTTATCTGCGCTTCGTGAAGTCAAGAGCACTTTGCATTTGTACTCTTTTCCAAAAGGAATTCCAATTTTCTGCAAATCAATATATTTCCATACATCATCAAGTATCACAAGATTTCCCTTCTTGCTTTGGAGTAGCCGTTTCCATAATTCATCCGCCCTTCCTTCTAAATTCGGAGATTTGAACCTTAATCCCAACCCTTTTGCCAGACCTTCTTGAACTCCCATCAGATCATGTTCTTTGGACACCACCGCGAATATGATCTCATCAAACAATTTCTCCCCTTTTACGCGCCTGGCAACTTCCTCCACCATTGTTGTTTTCCCTGATCCTCCCATTCCACATATGCTTATCATATGTCTACTGTCATCCTTTAACCACTTCATCAACTGATTTATGGTAGGTATTCTAGACTCAAAGTTTCTAAAATTTCTGATAGATCTGTCGCCTACTGCTAGTGGAGGTGCCGGGTAGGATATCTTTGGAATGTTTTCATCTGTTAACGTGACAACCTTCTTTGTCTTCTTCCTTGCCTTCTTGCTTAACGTGTAACGTCTTTTGATGTTTGGAAACCAACCTTTCAGGATAGGTTGGTTTGTTGGAACTTCTTCTTGAAGAAATTTCGTAGAGTCTTCAAAAACTATGTCCACATTTGTAAACCACTCATCAACCTGTGGTGCAACAATGTCTCCATTTCTAATTGCTTCCTCAACTTCTAGCGTTCTTCCTTTTGATTTGATCTCTAACTTGTTCAGTTGTTCTACGAGACTATTAATGTAGTTTTTATAGTATAGCACATATCCCAGGTGACGGAAAGTCTTAACAATAAGTTGTTCTCCAATTTTAGCTAGAAGATTAGCAGCAAAACCTATCCCTACCTCAGCCATTTGTTGAGCAATGAGATTTGCAGTACTGTTGTCAAAGATTGCCCTGATGGGAAAAAAATCATGAATAGTTCATGTTAATAGGCTAAAACTGGATGAGGAACCTTACAAATGTGCTAAAACTGATTTCTTATTACTCTTAGGAGTTAGACTTGTATTAATAAGGTTTTGGTTGCTTCAGCTAAGAGACTCACTACTAGAAAAATAATTTTCACCTACGAAAGTTATCCACGAAACATTAAAAACTAAAAAAAAAGAAAAAAGAAAAGGAAAGTAACCTATA
Organism: Smallanthus sonchifolius; assembly: GCA_023525975.1. Lineage (NCBI taxonomy): Eukaryota > Viridiplantae > Streptophyta > Magnoliopsida > Asterales > Asteraceae > Smallanthus > Smallanthus sonchifolius. The sequence continues at coordinate 15,692,216 of CM042018.1, read as the reverse complement.
ACGACGACATGTTGTCGGTGTAGGTTTTCATTTGGGCGCCCAAATTTCCCTCCATCTGTCAAAACCCTATAGCGATGACATGTCGCCGGTACAGGTTCACCAGGCAAAAATTTGATCACATTTCGTCTTAATAGGCGTTGTTGGTGTAATGTCAAATCCTTATAGTGCCAACGGCAAGATCTCACACTTCATATTTTCAAAGCTATTGCTGATACCCACATATCACCATGAGGTCAACAAATTAACCCACAAAAGGGAAAAGTTATGGTTTATAAATATCCGTGGGTGATGTATGGGTAATCACCAATGGATTTCCGACACATGAATTTAAGAATATTAGAAAAAAATGAAAGAAGCCATTGGGGTTGGTGACCCAATGGTAGACGAAAATCCTCTTGGAACACCTAGGTTTGAGGAGGTCATGGGTTCAAGTCCCACTCCTTACGAATTAAAAGAAATTTGCCTTTCAAAAAACAAATATGAAAGAAAATTAAAATTAAGAGACCTTGTTAATATGTTAGTGATCCTTTAAGAATTAGATATGAGAGAAGATTTCGTTATAGGCTTTTCAGTAGTAGTTGTCAGATATGTGTGTTTAACTTTGTTACTAATTTTCTGCAGGTAATCAGTCACAAATTATGAAGATAAGATTTCGGTTGATGACAAATTGACGACGGAAATCTCGTTGGTGAACTGTCGAAATTTTTTTCATTGTAAATACTCTCGAGAGTAACTTTCTAGTTTTCACATTCTTCGTTATCGACTTCTATGTCAATATCACCTAATGTATGTAGGAATCAGTGGTTTCAGAAGTATAATGCGATGTTAAATAACTCATTTCGTGTGGTAGAAACTAGTTTGTTGAAATTGATGTTCTCGGAATTTAGATTGGCCAAACACGTTCTAAATGAGTTCAATAACATAGGCATTTTTTTGCACATTTGGTCATAGATCATTTATTTGTGTTGGTGGCAACATCATCTAGGTGTTGTTGCGGGTCGTGTTAGAATATTTGGGCCTATGGATGCTCCAAAATAGTTTCCACATCATCATAAACCCGTCGTTGCTTAATTCTGAAATGGGTGCTCTTAAAATATTTGGGGTTCTAAATGCCCCAAAATGGTGCCGACTTATGTGCTCAAAACATGTGAGCTGGGAAATCTATGGTGCATATCATTAACATAAACGAGAAATTTTGCCTCGGCTCCGCGGCGGTAGGCGTACCTTAAACGGTTGAGGCGGTGACATTAACATGGCTAAGAAAAAAAAACGTGGTTAAATACATAAAGAAACGTATGAAGTTACGTCGACTCGGTTGTGGAGATCGAAACATAGATAAAAGACAGTTATATAATGGTACCAATGTTTTCCGGTCGGTGTCATTCTTCACGGTAATAATGTGTTACCGTCAGTCTATATAACCCACGATATCTAAAAAATACCCTATTTTGAATACAACTTCGTTTTTAACAAAATTTATACCGGGACGCCAAGAAAAAAAAAAAATTAACGAACGAAAGTTATTGAGGAAAATATCAGATTATATATACTATCGGGAGTAAATTCAAAACTTTAAAAACTTGAGGAGGTTAAAGTAACATTTTATAAAGTTTAGGGAACATTTTAACATTTGCGAAAGTTATGGGGAGAGTTTGCCATTTGCAAAAGTTGGGGGAAAGAGTTTGCCATTCCCTATTTAGCACCGACATTAAATTTTAAGTATATTGATAATTTTATGTAGGTCTAGAAATTATTATTTATATGTATTTTTCTCAGTAAAACTAGCGTACAAAAATGTCATATGTACAAATCGATAACACTTAAATGACTTGTTTTAACTTAAAATGACTTAGCATAACCTAAAAGAAATCACTAAAATATCATAAGGCACATTAACATTTAATTAGTTTACTTATCATCAAACATAAGTCATTGACACCTAAAGGACTTGTTATAACCTAAAATAACTTGATGTAACTTAAAACAAACCATTGAATCATAAGGTCTAGGTTGAATTAGTTAACTTTTCATCAAATATAGGTCATTAACATATAAATGACTTGTTTTAACGTAGAATGACTTAGCATAACCTAAAAGAAATCACTAAAATATCGTAAGGCACATTAACGGTTAATCAGTGGACTTATCATCAAACATAAGTCATTGACACCTAAAGGACTTGTTACAACCTAAAATGACTTAATGTAAAAACAAACCATTGAACATCATAAGGTCTATTAAGGTTGAATTAGTTAATTTTTTATTAAATATAGGTCATTAACACCTAAATGACTTGTTTTAATATAAAATGACTTATTGTAACCTAAAACACTTTATTAACACATCATAAGGCTCATTAACAATGAAGTAGCAGACTTATCTTCAAACATAGATCACTACACATCTAAATGACTTTTTTAACCTAAAATGACTTTAGCTTAACCGAAAACAAATAATTAACAAATCATAAGGCCTATTAACGATGAATTAGTGAACTTATATCAAATATAGGTCATTAACACATAAATGACTTGTTTTAAACTAAGATGATTTAGTGCAACCTAAATCATATCATTAACACATATTGACGATGGATTAGTTGACTTATCATTAAACATAGGCCATTCACCTAAATGACTTGCTTTTACCTAAAATGACTTAGTATAACCTAACAAAATTCTTAGCATGTCAAAAGGCCCATTAATGTTGATTTAGTGGACTTATCATCTAACATATGTCACTAATGTCAAACCATGCGGAATCAATACCTAGACTAGATGACAGACGCATACAACTAGGCCGTGAAAAAGGGCGCCTAAAACTGATGGGTGGATAGTAGACGGTCAAGAAATTCATGCCTCTTAGAGCACATCAATCTCGTTTGAGCCCAGAGCCATATTGTCATGAAGTAATTGACAAGTACATGTTACTTGTAATTAACTTAATATACATTGGTTTTATACTAATTTCTAGTCATTTGTGTATTAGGTGTGGAATTACTTGTAATTAACTTAATATACATTGGTTTTATACTAATTTCTAGTCATTTGTGTATTAGGTGTGGAATACACCTTGTTGGAGATGACGGTAAGACTAATTGAGTGACCACCTCTAAGGGGTCGATTAGTATTGAATAACATCAACAATGGAAGATGTATTTGTTTTAAGTTGGTCTTACATTTGTATTTGTTTTAATAAAGAACAAATTCGTATAGTTTTGTAGACCAACACATTAGGATGCTCCCCTACTTTTTCCAAGGTCTTTGAGAGGACCCGTTACAGAAATAGGAGGCCTCGAGGGGGAACCAGCACCGTCTACCATCCTTGTGTTGGATTTTATGGACCGACCCGATGGACAACGCGACTGACCGAGCTATGACCCGTAAGAGTTACACCTAGGGCAACGAACATTAAATCCACTTAACCCGTTTAACTGGTAATTACGAACTGTTAGCGAAACGATATATTTTATATATATTCGTTACACGGGATTTATTATTTATACAGGTTTATAAATAAAAATTTATATTTATTTGTTTTAATCTTTTATTAAAACAAATTAAATGGTTTTGGGCTTGTCATTAACTATTGGATTTTAGACCCGATAGTGATTCAAAAGAGTTATATTATATTTTAGGGTTTTATTCTAAAATATTAATATAACTATATATATGTATCTTTTGAGCGGCAACAAAACAGTAGAAGAAAACTTTTGTTTTCTTTTGGTTTATGTGAGCCGCCAAACAAGAAACCAAAGCCAACACAGGAAATCGATTTGCTTTTCTTCTTTGGCAAATTCGTGAAGCAGCTAGCAGGGGTTGCTCCTGCCTTTATAAGTTCCGCCAACCCCGGTGCTTCCCGTTCTCTTGCGTACGGTTCGTGTACCTAGGTGTCTCAACCGGTTAATCATTAACCACTAAGGTATATTTAATCTCATCAGTGGATTAATTGTTTCTAGTGTTTGCGTGTTCATAACCATATCCTGTTCGGTTTATCAGTACTGTTAAAAGGTTTTGATTTTATTTTCTGCTGCGTATTTGTTAATTAACTGAATTAATTAATTTATCTGTCAAAACCCGTTTCTGATTAAAAAAAAGTCAAACTGATCACCATTGAACCCCAACAGTGGTATCAGAGTCTGGGTTATAACACGCAAATCGGAACCGGTCTGGTTTTACCGGTTAGATTAATCATAAACTTTAACTATCTTGAAGTTTCTGATCTGATCTGTTTTTGGAGCAATTTTATTTGTTTATTCTATTTGGTCATTTTTTTAATTTAATTTGACCAAATAAATTGTCCGTATGTGATTGTGTTGAATATGTAAATCTGACCCGACCTATGTGATTGAGTTGTTTGTGTTTATTATTCAGTTTTTGGTTTTATGGTTTTGGCCCACTTTTGATGGCTCAAAGTTGTAATAGAATATGTTTTTTAATTTTATGTAATTTTGTATTTTATGTAATGTAATAAAAACCCGAAGACAAATCTGAATACGCAACAGGAATCATGGAGTCAGTGGGAGTCATCTAAGACGACTAGATGAACGAAAGTCCATCCCTGTGGTTGTTTTAATTTTGTGGACCCTGTGACCCGTTTGGTCTTGCTAACTGACTCTAGCAAAATCAAACAAACTTGGCCCTAAAAGATTTACATATTTATTTGCTTTATGGTTGCTTTTATTTTTTATAACTTAATTTTATATTAAACCAACCAAATACCAAACGTTTTAAAATGAGTTTTAAAATGTCACAATCTGTCACCATAAGTTCTAATTTTTACAACTTGTAGAATTTTATAAAAATAACAACTGGCTTGTTTTTATAAAATAAATAACCACTAAAGTTTTGCAATTTAAACTGAATTTAATTTCAAAACTTATAACTTAATAGTTTTCAACTATTAACTTTAACTTGTTATTCAAGTCGCGACAAACTTAGTTTTAATAGGTTATTTAAAATTAAGTGTCCTAAGAGATGAAAAGGTTCATCAAATTTGTCATGACTTTAAATAGTAAAACTGGCTTTTACAACACACGAATCATTCGTTGTGTTTGACACTATTCGGTAAACACTAAAATTGGAACACATATTTAAAACCAATGGTTTATGCGATCTTATTATAAGGAACACTTCGAGCATAAAACGAAGCATTGGTGTTTGGAGCCACAGCACCGCACTGGATGCGTAGTTTATCCTTCCAAGGCGCAACGGTTTCGTTGACACATCCGGCCCTACCGCAAGTACCTGTTTTAGGACGACTATTAATTTTCTCTCTTGTTACATACCCCAGCTGTCAAGAGATTAAAAGTGGGCATAGATGAGGCTAAACGTATCAATGCATAGACATGTCGTGTCTTAGCGGCCTCATACACGAGAGTTGTGTATCTTTCCATAATTGACACTAATTGTCAGTCTAGTTACCCCCTTACTAATGTTGTATGCCACAGCTACCATTAGTGACTGATTTAGCTAGATTCTCACTCCTTATTCTAATTTCTGTAATTGGGTCATAAATTAATAAGGATTTTTCACTTTCTTTATACTAATTTATTTTCTTTGTTTATCTTGACAGATGTCTACTAAAAATAATAATACTAATAACTCCTCCGCTCTCAAGTCTATCCTTGAGAATGAAAAGCTGGATAACACCAACTTTCTCTCGTGGCAGTGCAATATGAGAATAGTTCTCAAGATGGCCAAGAAGCTTTATGTTCTCGATGCACCAGTCCCTGAGGAACCTGATGGTAACACGGCTACCGCTGGTAAGTCATGGGAAAAACAAAGAGATGATGCCACTGAGGTGGCCTGCCTTATGCTAGCCTGTATGTCCCGTGAGCTCCAAAAGAGCATGGAGGACCTGAGTGCCTTTGACATGATTAAGCAACTTAAGGGCATGTTCCTGAAACAAGCCCGACAAGAACGCTATGAAACCATGTCTCAGCTCATTCGCTGCACGATGCAAGAGGGCACGCCTGTTAGTGCTCATGTACTTAAGATGATAGGGTACACCGACCAGATGAACAAACTTGGATATCCCATGAAGGATGACATGGCTACTGATTTCATCTTAAACTCTCTCCCAAGCTCCTATGCTCAATTCGTAATGAATTTCAACATGAATGGCTTGGAGAAGACAGTGGTCGAGCTACATGGTATGCTCAAAACGGCCGAGATGAATATCCAAGGAAAGAAAAATCAAGTTCTGATGGTTAGATCTGCTGGTGTTAAAAAACCTAACCCCAAGAAAAGAGGTTATAATAGCAAAGGCAAGAAGAAGGTTAATGTTGATGCTAAGCCTGCCACCAACAATAACAAGAAAGCTTCAAAAGCACCCCCTCCTGAGGAGCACTATTGCTTTGAATGCAACAAAATGGGGCACTGGAAACGTAACTGTCCTGAAGAGGGCCAATGGTGAGGGTACCTCTTCAGGTATTCTCATTTATTTTATTAAAATTTTTACTGTTTCTAGCAACACATGGGTATTTGATACTGGATGTGGATACCACATCATTAATATCTTGCAGGAGCCTAAAAGTTGGAGGAAGCTGAAACAAGACGACATGGAGCTCATCGTTGGTGATGGGAAAAGAGTACCAGTTCTTGTAACTGGAACATATCAGTCCTTCTTGCCTTGTGGTTGTTTTAAACAATTGTTTGTTTGCACCTGGTTTAACCAGAAACATTATTTCAGTTTCTTTATTGTTTGAACAAGGATTTAAGTACGTTTTTAATGGTATTGCTATTTCTGCCTACTTAAATGATATCTTTTATTTTGAGGCTAAACCTCGAAACGGTATTTATGAGATTGACGTTCAAACTGACAATAACATATATAATCTTTCTAAACGTATCAAATCTGTCATTAATGATACTTTTCTATGACATTGTCGACTTGGCCACATAAGCAAGGGACGCATTAAAAGACTCCAATCCGAGAGAATTCTTGAACCTACCAGACAGGACTCATTTGATAATTGCGAGTCTTGTTTAGCTGGCAAACTCACAAAGGACCCTTTCACCCATGTTGGTGAACGAGCCAAGGAACTGCTAGGCCTTATACACACTGATGTGTGTGGCCCTTTCAGAACCATGTCTAGAAATCATGAAAGATACTTCATTTCATTTATTGATGATTATAGTCGATATGCTTATGTCTATCTTATGAAACACAAGCATGAAACATTTGAAAAGTTCAAAGAGTTTCAAAACGAAGTAGAGAAACAACTCGGTAAATCTATTAAGACACTTCGATCAGATCGAGGTAGCGAGTATCTCAGCTTAGAATTTCTCAATCATCTGAAAGAGCACGGAATTATTTCTTTGCCCACTCCTCCTGGCACACCCCAACTTAATGGCGTGAGAGAGAGGAGAAATCGAATCCTACTTAATATGGTTAGATCGATGATGTGTAGAACTAACTTGCCTCACTCCTTCTGGAGTTATGCTCTTATGACCGCCGCCCGCCTTGTAAATCTGGCACCGACTAAGAAGGTGGACAAAACCCCATATGAGATATGGCACGGGTCTAGACCCAATTTGTCTTACCTTAGTGTATGGGGATGTGATGCATATGTCACCAGCGATTCTGATGACAAGCTCGATCCCAGAGGCGAAAAAGTTATTTTCGTCGGTTACTACAATAAAAGCGGATATTATTTCTATCATCCTGATGCAAACATTGTTTCCATCAAAAGAAAAGGGCGCTTTCTCGAGGAAGATCTTCTAAATCGAGGAACTGGAAATAATATTATGGATCTTGAAGAAATTCAAGAAACACAAACAACCGCTGAGGAAGTCGGAGCGTCTGATCAACAAGAAGTTGTTGCTGATGAATCAGACATAAACACAAGCGTTCATAGAAGTAGCAGGTCTCGTAAAGAACCTAATAGATACCTATGGCATCTTAAAGCTTCTAAAGTCCTGTTAGTAGCTGAGTCAAATGACGAACCTACAAACTACAAATCTGCTATCTCAGATCCTGAATCCGAGAAATGGCTTGAAGCCATGAACGCCGAGATGCAATCTATGCGTGATAATCAGGTCTGGGACTTTATTGAGCTACCCCCCGGTTCTCGGGTAGTAGGGAGCAAATGGATTTTCAAAAGAAAAACCGACATGCATGGTAATGTACAAACCTATAAAGCACGGCTAGTTGCAAAGGGTTTCACACAAACCCAAGGTATTGACTATGATGAAACTTTCTCACCCGTTGCTATGATCAAATCGATCAGGATACTGCTTGCCATAGTCGCGTACCATGATTATGAGATATGGCAAATGGATGTCAAAACCGCTTTTCTTAATGGACATCTCTCTAAAGATGTCTATATGGTTCAGCCTGACGGTTTTGTTGATCCAAAGTATCCTACTAGGGTATGCAAACTGAATAAGTCCATTTATGGACTTAAACAGGCATCTCGAAGCTGGAATCTTCATTTTGATCAGAAAATCAAAGAATTTGGTTTTGGCAAGAATGAAGATGAGCCTTGTGTAAGGCTAGTGGGAGCACTATATCATTTCTCATCTTGTATGTGGATGATATATTGATCATTGGAAACAACATCCCTGTGCTTGACAAAGTCAAACAATGGTTAGGATCTTGTTTTGTAATGAAGGATCTTGGAGAAGCTGCTTACATTCTAGGAATCAAGATCTACAGGGATAGATCTAAGCGGCTTCTAGGGCTAAGTCAGAGTACTTACATAGATAAAATGATGACGCGCTTTAGGATGGAAAACTCCAAGAAAGGAGGTGTTCCGATGACTAAATGCACTGTGTTGAACAAATCGCAATCTCCTTCCACGGACATTGAAATTAAGGAAATGGAAGCAATTCCATATGCCTCAGCGATTGGTTCTATCATGTATGCTATGTTGTGCACTAGACCTGACGTCTCGTATGCTTTAAGCATGACCAACCGTTTCCAGCAAAGTCCTGGCATTGCCCATTGGACTGCAGTCAAGAACATCCTGAGGTACATAAAAAGGACCAAAGACATGTTCTTAATATTTGGAGGAGTGAAAGAGGAGCTCACTGTACGGTGTTACACTGATGCTAGCTTTCAAACTGATCGAGATGACTCTCGCTCACAGTCAGGTTTCGTATTCACTCTTAATGGAGGAGCTGTCTCATGGAAAATCTCCAAGCAGAGTGTAGTGGCAGATTCAACCACCGAATCTGAGTATATAGCCGCATCAGATGCTGCTAAGGAAGCTGCTTGGATGAAGAAATTCATTACTGACCTCGAAGTGGTTCCGAGTATTCGCCAACCAATCGAGATACTTTGTGATAACTCAGGTGCTATAGCTCAAGCCAAAGAGTCCAGATCTCAAAGCCAAGCACATTCAAAGGAAGTTCCACTATATACGGGAAATTGTGGAACGTGGAGACGTCGTGATAAGCAAAGTAGACACAGATCAAAACCAAGCGGACCCGTTTACTAAGCCCATGACTCAGGACAATCATGATCTTCACAGAGATGCTATTGGTCTTAGATTTGCTAGTGATATGTTTTGATTTAGTATTTTGAATGTGCGAACAATTAAACAGTTGTACTTTTGAATTCTTTTTGGTTTACTGATTTAAATGCAATTCTGAATTCTTATAATTGTGTTCGATTTTAATATGTTTACTCCATGAATCTTGCATTCTTAATTATCCGTAGTCGGTCGGACTCGTTGGAACGACTGAATTAAGACTATTTTGAACTTCGGCTCAAGGAGTTGACTCCGAACTTCACAGGCCTCATTTTGAATGACGTTGGATGTAACTCGCATCAAATCATCTTCATGGATCTTTGTCATAAGATGTTTTGATATTGATATACTCATTAGTATCCTTTGACCTGAGATACGTACTAGAACTGTCGTCTACCAAGAACCATTCTTTAATCACTGTCAAACGTTGTCGCGTAACTGCCAGTCATAAAGGCTTTGATTAGGAATAGTTCTAAAGTTCAGTGGGAGTTGTATGTAGTCAATAAGGGATTCTGTACTCTTACATTATATGTAACAGATAGGCATTGTGGCGCCCTCGTTGATTCAAACTGGTGAAGTGTAAGGCGTTACCCAAACTTACTGTGTGTTTGATTGGACCACTTTGATTCATAATCGAGAACAATAATAATTGAACGCCATATGAGAATGAACTAAATCCATGTCTCATTGATTCAATTGATGTCTTATTCGGAAATGATGAATGACGACTATTACATTAAGTCTATTGTCTTACTTTAGTTAGTTGTTACTAACACAAGATATTTGGTTAATGACTTTAAAGCGTCATACCTTGTTAGGAACAGCCATGTGTAGCTAGACCGCCGCTGACTGTTTGCGTTGATTTATCCTGCATCGTCCAAGTGGGAGATTATTGGATTTTATGGACCGACCCGATGGACAACGCGACTGACCGAGCTATGACCCGTAAGAGTTACACCTAGGGCAACGAACATTAAATCCACTTAACCCGTTTAACTGGTAATTACGAACTGTTAGCGAAACGATATATTTTATATATATTCATTACACGGGATTTATTATTTATACAGGTTTATAAATAATAATTTATATTTATTTGTTTTAATCTTTTATTAAAACAAATTAAATGATTTTGGGCTTGTCATTAACTATTGGGTTTTAGACCCGATAGTGATTCAAAAGAGTTATATTATGTTTTAGGGTTTTATTCTAAAATATTAATATAACTATATATATGAATCTTTTGAACGGCAACAAAACAGTAGAAGAAAACTTTTGTTTTCTTTTGGTTTATGTGAGCCGCCAAACAAGAAACCAAAGCCAACACAGGAAATCGATTTGCTTTTCTTCTTTGGAAAATTCATGAAGCAGCTAGCAGGGGTTGCTCGTGCCTTTACAAGTTCCCCCAACCTCGATGCTTCCCATTCTCTCTCGTTCGGTTCGTGATCTAGCATCGGTTCGTTGTATCTAGGTGGCTCAACCGGTTAATAATTAACCACTAAGGTATATTTAATCTCATCAGTGGATTAATTGTTTCTAGTGTTTGCGTGTTCATAACCAGATCATGTTCGGTTTGTCAGTGCTGTTAAAAGGTTTTGATTTTATTTTCCGTTGCGTATGTGTTAATTAACTGAATTAATTAATTTATCTGTGAAAACCCGTTTTTGATAAAAAAAAAAAAATCAAACTGATCACCACTGAACCCCAACACCTTGGTAGTACATTACTCCAAAAGCGGATATAGTGGCATTAAATTATAATCAAATCATATATTCTCAATATGATAAAGATCATTACAATAAACTTTAACTAATATATCTATCTAATACTCCTCCGTAGTCATAATGGCATGAAATCGGACGCTCGGACTATATCGAAAAACAATGAATATGTTTGTATAAGAAGAACATAAAATAGAAGAAAAGAATAAAGAAAAAAGCCATAAAAATGTAAATATTAAGAAACCTCTCGCGACGGTAAATAAAGATGACATATCTAAGGCCACAACGACAATGTCAAGAGGCATGACAACATGTTTATGGTGACATGAGCTATGATTGTGGTGGCACGACAAAAGGAAAATAAATAAAACCTAAGCTATTTTATGTTGCACAACAGCAACATGGCTCCGGGTGACAGGAGCTACGAGCGTGACAAGAGAAAAATAAATAAATTATAATCTATTATATGCTGCACAACATCAACATGGCTACAACTGTGATGGCACGATGAGTGAAAAATAAATAAAATATAATCTTTTATGTACAATATGTCATGGGGTAGGACGAGACGGAGAAGAAGAGTCAGAAAGTCGTCATATAATGGGAAACGATGATAATGGTAGAGGTTAGCACTCAACCAAAATCTCATGATGGTAGCGTAGGAGAGGGAGAGAAAAGAAGAATACAATAACCCTAATATGTTAATACCATATAAAGTAATACAAACCCGTTTGGTATTATTATTAGTAAGGATTACTACTATAAAACTTGCAGGTCGATTTTTAAGTAAAATTATTAATTTTTTTTTTATTCAACCTGGACATTAATATTAATAGATTTCATTCATACTTATGAAGCAAGATGCATGCCACACTTTCACACAAAAAGTTAACTCGGGTTCGAATCATGTCTTTTTCAATTCTTTGGCCTGGTTTTATTTTTATTTTTTTTATCTCCCACAAATATTTTGTCTCTTTAATGGATAAATAAAGGAGGTTAAACATAAAATCTCTCTTTGTCTAACGGCAAGGTTGCACCTCCTGCTCTCCATCCATCCGAGTTCGAGCCTTGGAGTTGCTAATTTTATGTTTTAAATTTTTTATTTTTATTTCTTAATCCAACTTTTTTTTTCTAGTTTTTTTCCATAAGTTTTAATGTTTTGTTTCAATATGCAAGAATATTTTATTTTCTACTATTTTTACATGTTGTCGCTTCTATTTTGGTTAGGGCCTGCAACCTCGTCGCGTAGCGCGGGCATCAAATGCTAATTATTATAAAAGAAACTTAATAGGATAATATCTTTTTAATCATTATAAAAATATTAATAAATACAAGCTAATATTATATGTAGACTAAATTATAGAAATCGTCCTTTATATTTATACATTTTTTTTCAGATATTGTGCTTTAGCCTAAAAATTAGGCTAAAGTTTAATATCTGAAAAATGGTATAAACATAAAAGACGATTTATGTAATTTACTCTTACATGTATTAGGTGAAGATGTTAAGGTTGTCTCTTTCCTTGGATTTATCGTTTCGTAGTAATTGTTTCTTTTTTCTTTTTTCCTAGGTTGTTGTTAGCTTAATACAAATACCCATTAAAAATAATATTGCTAAATTTTTCTACAAGGATTTGTAAAAAGTCAAACAAATAAATGAATATATATTGCATAAGAAGCAAAATAGTATAAGATATGTATAAACCAAACAAAAAGATTTGTAAAACGAAATGATACAAAAACCACACACCCTATGCATAGACATATATTCCATTCTTGGTAAAAATGAAATACAAAAAGATAACATACCTGTCCAAGTAACTTGACTACCTTCTCCTCAAAGAAAGCGAACCCACATGAATCAGTAAACCTAACAGAAGGAATTAGAATTAATTTCAATTAAATCCTTTGACTAATGGAATTCAAAATCCCTTCCTATTTCAATTGAATTCAGAACCTCTCACAAGTTTAAGGAGTAAATTGTCTTTTAGGTATTTTTACATTACAATTCCATTAACAAATATGCTAACCAAACATATTATGGATTTCAAAGGAATCTTTTAAATTCCAATTCCAATTCTAACGAATTTCGCGAACCAAACGCCCCTTAAGTGTATGCTAGACATATAAAAGGATAGAGGAGCTGAGGATATTCCTCAAATGTACATTAAGGATCTTTAATTATAGCCTTTTTTTAAGTGAAAAATTCCCAAACACAACATTTGAAAAGCCAAATTTCACAAACCAAACTTTGATAAGTCAAATTGCTGAAAATGACCTTATACTCTTTTGGCGAAAAAGCCCACAACGTGTCCCCCTCCGAATCTTCCCACGTGTTCATCAAGACGTTAACGGTGAAAAAATTCGATAGTTGGTGGAAGACGAATTCTATAAATCAGCTACTACTAATGAAACACATTTTTCCATACACTCGCCAACTACACCTTGATTTCTCACATCGAAAACGCCGAGCGACATTCGGATGGGTGGGCGGTAGCGCCGGATTTCTGCCAGCCACATAGAAGGCGATCTGGCACCCCAGGTGAATTAGTTTGGGCATTAACACGTAGCTGAATACGTGGGAATAATCAGATAAGGCCACGTGGAGGGCGTGAACGTACCAGAGGTAGTCTTTTTCGCCTAGAGAGTACAAGGTCATTTTAAGAAAAAATGTCTTTTCAATGATTAGTATGTGGAGTTTGACTTTCAGAATGTTTAGTTTGGAAATTTTCCCTTTTTAAAATCTTCTTTCATGCTCAATCCTCAAGCTTGAAGCACATCAACGAAACTCGCATCGCATTGCAGATTTCTTTTGCGATTTGATGGTAAATTTTAGAACAACGAAAACTCAAAGACTTAACATTTACATTAATTGCTCTATTTAGATTCCTCAAAGTAATTAGTTTATATCGAAAAGATTGAAACGAAACATGAAAACAACAAAATCTAAGAAAGTTATATTTACCGGTTTGTTGGCATGAGCAACATGAAAGAGCTTGAAGACACGACACATGAAAGGGGTCTAATAATGGGATTATGCTTTGGTTTGGTAGGCATTGCATATAAATGAGAGCAATTAGTGGCTTCTCTTGCACAAGTTATAAATATTCTTCAAGTCGATCGGTTTCTTTTCCTTTTCCTCTTTCTTTTTCTTTTCACATATTTCAACTTTTATTATTCTTTGGTACCCTTTATTAAATTAATATTGATTTGATGGTAAAATTATCTCTGATAGGAACTTAGGATGTAAAATATGGCATAAAGGAAAGACTAGAGTCCTAATGTTGTAGTAAAATTTATAAATTATTTAAACCGTATGATTGAATTTGTCATATGTTACAGGACATGCAAAATTTCAGCGCATCATGAGAATTTAATTTTAGTTATTGTAGTTTTGTAGTGTAATTTTAATTTCTGGATATTATATATTTGTCGGAAAAGTTTATGTGCCTGTCGGCAATCCGTTGATGAAGTGTCTATCAGTAAGTCGTCACTAAATATTCGGTCGGTAATACGTCAGTATAGTTCAACTTTGACGATCTTGCATAAGTTGTCGGTATAAACGACCGTTGGTGATTCTTGGTAACGGTCATCGGTAATCTGTATCCACCTATGTTCTGACGACGCTCTCAGAGAGTGCCGTGAGTAAACTTAAAAAAGAAAATACAATTTTATGTAAAAGTTATTTTAAATTTTAGTAATGATATATCTAAACCATATAAATTAAGTTGATTTAAATCCGGAAAAAGGTTATAAAAAATCAAAATGTTGATTGTTAATTAGTATATTTAAGCCAAATAGCTTGTGGTGTAGTGGTTGAGGTGAGGCCTGAAGTCCCAAGGGACCCGGGTTTAATCGCCACCACCATTAATTTATGCGGCATCGCAAACGAGGTCTTTTAGGCTGATGCACCAGGGTTTTACCCACGCCGATCCAGGGTTCGAGCCTCTGCTCTCCCTCAAGCCCGGAAGGGGCCGTATTGGGTGGGTTTTTCCTTGAAAGCTCTCCAACTCTGACGCCAAGTGGTCCCGGTTAAGACAACATATTGGCCGGAGTTGGACGAGGCTCTCCCATGAGACGGGGGTTGTGACGTCACAACATTCAATGTTCGCCTTTAAAAAAAGTATATTTAATGCAAGTTTTCATTCGTATAAATATTCTAGCGATGGCATTATCATTCTTTTAAGAATCTATTTGTAGTATGTGTGTAATTGAAGTATTAATGCAAAATTTCTTTTGACTTGATTTTGGACATGTAGGGACTTCATAATTTGTTCTTAATTTTGCCATTTTTATTGATATTCTTATCTTGATCTACCGAAAAGTATGACATTCTTTCCTCATTTTGAAGTATAGGTAATGTGCAGAATAATATTTGTTGAGTTCATTTGACAAATTTGTAATTATTAAGAGAAAAAATTAATTATAATTAATACAAAAGGGTAATTTGGATAAACCAATACAATTTAATTTATTTAGTTATTAACTAGGTTAGAATCCCGTGTATTACACGGGTTGTATATTGAAAACGATATAACTTATAAATTTGTAAATACATCCTAACATGTCAGACTATTATGATCGTTTCGAGATATATCAAGTGGAAATGTGTGTATATAACAAATTAGTATTTTTCTTTAATTAGTTATATTTTGATTTCTTATTATATATTCTTATTTAATATAATTAGTATTGTTCTTTAATAATATATTTATAATATTATTATTATTTAATAAGATACATGTGTATTTATTTGGAGAGAGAGGCGGGAAAACCAATGTGAGGAGGCACGAGAAAGTGACAAATGTCCACCTTAAACATTTATTTATTATATAGTATAGATTAGTAATCCTTAAAAATCTCACATACGCACTCTCTCTCCTATAACTTCAAACCTAACAATTAAAATCCAAACCAACAAAATCAATTTTTTTTAAACTTTACGTAACAATCATAAAAAAAATTACTAGAACATAAAACTCAAGCCAAAAGTTGTTATGTATACATAACAAATGTGTTACATACACATAACACCTGTGTTACATATACATACCAACTGTGTTAAATATACGTATCAAATTGATTTACATGTGAACCAATATGTGTTATGTATACGTACCGAACTATTCTACACACTCTATCAATAAACCAAAACATACTAGTTTTACATAACAAATAAATTCAGGCATCTGTTACATATACGTACCAAATTAAATAAACTGATTCAGACATGTGTTACATATACGTACCAAACTAATCTACACAAATTGTAATACTTGATAAAAAATGGAAATAAATAAATAAATAGATAATTAAATAAATAAAAAAAGTTAGTTGGCTAGCAAACAAATTAAACCATGTGGACCAGTAACATGCCCGTTTTGATTATGAATGAATGACTTGAATTTTAATTTAATTTAAGAGTAAAGTGTTATTTTCGTTCTTGTGATTTGGCTATTTTAGCCACTTTTATTCAAAAAGGTTTTTTTAGCTTTTTCGTTCCTGACTTTTCAAAATCTATCAATTTTCATCCAATTGACTAACCCCGATAAAATATTACCGTTAAATCAGGGCCATTTTCGTCTTTTCAAAATTCCTTTTTTATTATTTCCTTCTTCCCCAAATATACAACTCACACCCCTGACCTTTTTTCAGATCCGATCTCGACGATCTAATCATGCTGCTTTCACACACTCAAAGCTACCAATACTCTTCTCATATCTTATAAACTTCCACTCTAATTAACAACAATAACTGGTGTTACTTACTTAGATCTTCAGCTAAAATGGCTGTCGCAGCACATTCCGGCAGAGGCAGTGGCAGATCGGCGTTTTCCTCCGCCTTACGCAGCTTCTTTTCCTACCGGATCTGCGTTTTCCTCAAATAGCGTTAGTTTTGTATGATTAAGGCTTGATTCTTCCAGAAAACATATACTGTAAGTTGTTTCATTGCAAAATCAAATTTAGATAGTTTTTTAGCAATGAAATTGAAGTATTGGAGCAATCTTAAAATGATCAATTTCTTCTGTGTATTATGAGAGCAATCATTTGATTTCTTATTAATACGAAATTCAAACTATTGGTAGAGCATATATGCACAGAACATTTCTTGCTCTGAAATCAGATCTGTTAAAGAGTAGGTTGGAATTGATACATAAGCAAGCGAGTGATCATATTATGCTTATGAATGCCTATGCTTCTTACGCAAGAAAGCTTAAGCTTGAGATATCGAAGCAGCTTAAGATGTTTGATGAAATGGCACAAAACTTTTCAGATTTGCGAATAAAAAAGGAATTTTGAAAAAGACAAAAATGTCATTGATTTAACTAGGCCTGTAAACGATCCGATCGATCACGAACATATGCATGTTCGGGTTCGTTCGTTTAACTTTAGACGAACTCGAACTCGAACTCGAACACTTAAACGAACATCAAATATATGTTCATGTTCGTTTGTTTAAAATGTGGGCCTGTTCGTGTTCGTTCGTGTTCGTTCGTTTAAAACCTCAACGAACAGTTCGTGAACGTAAACGAACACTTATACGAACATAAACGGACAGTTAAACGAACATAAATGAACACTAAACGAACACTTATACGAACATAAACGGACAGTTAAACGAACACAAACGAACACTAAATGAACACAAACGAACACTAACTGCACACAAACGAACACTAAATGAGCACAAACGAACACAAAAGAACAGTCTTTAACAACAATACAACATCATTCATCCAAAAATTACATCAAAGTTGTTTATGAGTACATGAAAAGAATCCATCAAGATTCTATGAAAATGTTCATCATGATTCCAACAAAAAAATCAACCGTTCATCCTTGTTTCATCCAAAACGTGTTATCCAAAGTCTTCCATGCTAACCTATAATAAAAAGAGATATATGATGTTAGTGGTCCTAATGTACATATTATATTTACGAAACCAATAACACAATAATTAAATACTTCACCGTGTTTTTCATTCAAGCATGATGTATGCAATATCGCCATTTTCCTACAGTAGCAATGAAAAAATATGTTAGTTGTTAAATAATAATGAGATTATAATTGAAAGAATAAGCAAATCACCTTGGTTTTCTTTTTATGTAATCCATAATAATGACGATACCAATCAGCTCCACAAACAAGTGTATCTACCATCTTCGTTCCTAAACATGAACGATGCGGGTCAATAACCCTCCCACCAGCGCTAAAAGCTGATTCAGAAGCAACAGTTGTTATCGGAACAGATAAGATATCAGCCGCCATTTTAGACAAAATTCTATACTTATGTCTATTCTCCTTCCACCATTTTAATGCATCAAAATTTGTATCAGCCTCACACAAGTATATCCCTTCATCTAAATAAGTGGCTAACTCTGACTTCGCGCGTTCAACAGTATTAACACTTCTAATATGTTAGGCAAACTTAGCACTACCTGTGTTCATACTAAATCGAGAAGTAGTGAAGCTAGAGCTGTTAGAAGTACTAGCTCTGATCCCGGTTCCACTGTTGGATTGAATAGTATTGGATTCTTTATGCGCCTCAACATATTCTTCAAATAAATCCTCTAAAGCATCACGAACAACTTGAGCTTCTACTTCCCATAAACCTTCAGAATATATTATCTTGAAAGAAAAATTAATTAACTCCATTTTATACCTAGGGTCCAAAATAGCACCAAAAGAGATTAACAGATTAGAAGAACCCCAATACTTATCAAATTTTCCTTTCATCTTAAGGGCCATTGAATTCATGCAATCACCCTCCTTTAAAGCTACTTTATCCAATGCTTCCTTTATAACATATAACTCGCTAAGAAATAAATTAGAAGTTGGATACTCGGAGCCTACAATATTAAACAATAATTAAAATAATATATCCAGATTAAATATTGATTAACCATCACATCAGTCATTATATTGGCATGTTGTTTAAAAAAAATGATGATATTAACTATAACTAAGAACACTTACCTGAGATTATTTTGGTAGCCTCATTGAAGAGTGAAAGGAACGAGCATACACTTTCGACTTTATCCCAGTCATCACTACTTGGCAATGTCTTGTATGTACTTTCTCGGTCAGCATAATTAACAAAAACTTTTTTAAATTCCAAGGCCGTAGATAACATAGCATAAGTTGCATTCCACCGAGTGGTAACATCCAAGATAAGATGTTTCTTTTTCAGCTGCAATTGTTTGGTGAGCTCGGTAAAGAGATGCAATCGTCCCGGAGAGGCACCCACATGTTTCACGCTCTCACGAACTTTGTGAATTATATGCTGAATTTCTGATAGACCATCTTGAACTAACAAGTTGAGAATGTGCGCACAACAACGAACGTGGAACAATTTCCCATCAAGAGGAAGTTTCTTTTGAAGATTTAAATTTTCCAACAACATTCGAGCTACCACATCATTAGTCTTGGCATTGTCAACAGTCAATGTAGCCACCTTCATCTCAATATTCCAATCTTTTAAACACTTAAATAAGCAATCATAGATGTTTACTCCGGTATACGGCGGAGGCACATCTACAAAACTTAATATGTATTTGTGAAGATCAAAATCCGAGTCTACAAAATGGCATGTAACTACCATGTAATGTATATTCTGAAGAGATGTCCACATGTCAGTTGTGATACTCACACGCTTGGCATTGTTCAACAATTTTTGAATTCTTTTCTTTCCAAGATCATAACTAGAAATACAATCTTGTCGAGCTGCCGCACGTGAGATCTTTTCAAATTCTGGATTAGCTTCCTTCATCAACACGTTAAACAACTCATACTCAACAAAATTAAATGGTAGTTCATGCACCATAATCATATGGGATGATATCTCCCGTATCTTAGCATTGCTAAATTTCCAGTTTTGGACCATTGATGAAGAACCTGATGCATTTCCAGAAGATGCATTTAACTTTAACTGTCCTTTAACATCAACTTTTAATTTCGGACAATAATTGTCCAAGTGCCTAATTAACGGTGTAGTGGAACTATCCTTAGGCATCTTCATTTTCTCATTACAATGCATACATTGAACGAGTTTAGTTCCATCAGCAGCAATTATTTTACGAAAATGATCCCAAGCGCGTGATGTCAACTTTCTTTTCCGTTTAGTGTAATGCGCTTCATCTTTATCATTGTTTCCTTTCTCTTCTACCACGTTATTTTCTTCAGTTTCATTCACCTTCTCTTCTTCATCATTAACTATTATGACATCATCGCTACTAGGTGCCTTTTCTGACATTGGAGTATCCGCACTTGCTTGAAATTCTGTATCATTTGAATCAAGTCTAGACATCACTCAAGTCTCAATTGATAACCTAAAACAAAAAAAAACTTACAAAGTCAGATTATGATTCAAATAAGCATAGTTTTTTTTAATAGTTCCAAAATATTATAGAATGAATTAACAGTTTAGGACAGTGAAATATTTGTCAAATGACTAAAGCTAGAAAACCTATACTGAAAATATGGGAAGAGCAATATCAATCAACCATTTAGCACCCTAATTGGCGGGTTCAGTATGGAATTTAGGAATTCTTGTGTTTAAAAAGTTGAACAAAATGAATGGGTTGGGTTTCCTAATGGCTGGGCCTGGTTTCATGGTTTGCAATGGCCTGTAACACTAAACTCCAAAATCATTTAACGATAATATTTTAACGGGGTTAGTCAATTGCATGAAAATTGATAGATTTTGAAAAGTTAGGGACGAAAAAGCTAAAACAAAACTTTTTGGATGAAAGTGGCTAAAATGGTCAAACCATATGGACGAAAATGACACTTTACTCTTAACTTAATGTTGAAGGCAGAATTTTAATTTAAAATAAATACTTACCTAAAATAATGGAGTACAACTTTATCAAAAGACCCTTTTAAATTAAAAGAAAATAAAAAAAAGATCTAAATTATGTGATTGGTTAGATTGTGGTTTTCATATTTACTATATAAAAAATTGGTTATCATTTGAACCCTTCTTGTTTCGTATTTTTGAACAATTCCTATTGCTTATGTAATTTTATATATATATATATATATATATATATATATATATATATATATATACTAGCTTTAACCTCGTGTGTTACGCGGGTGAAACGTTAAGATTATATTGATAAATATCTCAACAACTCTTTTTATACAAATTTGATATTGTATTTGTAACTTTTTCATTTTGTTACATGTTAAGATTATATGGATAAAAGTAATCAAAACATCAAAAAATATATGAAAATACATTTCATAAGTTGTGTACTTTTTACAATACATTAAATTACATGTCAAATGAAACTTTACAATAATTATTTACAAATTTGAAAATACTTCATTGTATGCAACATTTGACGTGGTATTGCTAATTTTTCCATGTTTACCAAAGATTAATAGATTGAGTCCATATCTACTTTTAACTCTTGATAATACAACATACACCTGATCATGAATAAACACTAGATCTTTCAATACAAACCAACATTTGAAAGTGATTGCTCTAAACTTTTATTCATGGTCATTGCAAAACACACAACAATTATATATTTTCTTCTTTGAAGTTTTAATGAAATTATTTTGTCTGGATATGTTAACCCAATTATAGGGATAAAATTGTGATAACCAATGTTGCTTCCAAATATAATATTCGCTTCAATAACGCGATTAACTAGTGATTTGACCTGAAGTCTTGTTACATTACCTAAACCATTTTTTCATTAATATTTCTTAATAGAATAACTGGAACACCGACATTTAAAACTAATTTATGGTTTAACAAACCTGATAATGTAAGTCCATTTAGAAAATCAGGAGATTATAAACTTTCATCAAAATCATAATTAAGATGCTCTGATTGACGAATACTATTTGTACATGTATGCGAAAAATCTCGCTAAACATTTAATACTAAATCTCTTATTAAAAAAATTAATAAAAATATACAAATAAACTTTAAATTTCAACCATATATCGTATTTTAAATTCAAAATTTAAAACTTCAAGTTTTAAAATTTTCACTCCTTAATATTTGGCACAATTAAATTTAAAATTTCAAAATTAAATATGAAAACATTCAAACTAATAAATTAGAATTGAAACTGGTAAACATATTTTTTGAAAAAAATTCTCGTCATTTAAAAAAATTAAACTTTGAAACATAATACACTTTTAAAAATAAATATTTGCTAGTTTCTTAATTTTATTAAAAACTAAGTATTAAAATTTATAATTTAAAATAAAAAATTAATTTATAAATATCAAATTTAATTAAAAAAACTACTAACTAAATATTAGTAAACTTTATTTTAACACATATTTATTTAAAATACAAACGTAGTATTTTTAAATTTTATATGTAAAATAAAAATATATTGTTTTCTGATAATAAAATATTTATTTATCTCAGCTATACTTGATAAATAAAAGGCAGTGGTAATAATAATGAAATGATTTGATAAAATGTTTATTTATATAATTTTTCAAAAAAAAGACTAAACATGGAAATATTAAATGGAGGTTACAAGTATACTTTTGGGGGGAAAAACTTGTGAAATGAAATGTGGTGATGTCAAGTAGGAAAATCATTTAATCTTTTATTAGAATATAGATATTAGAGGGTAAGATAGTCTTTTCAAACAAAAGTCTTAAATTTAAGACTATTACAAGTCTTATTGCATATATTACAACCCTTAAAGCTTGGAAACAGCCCCTTGAATTTGCCACACGTCGCCTCCATATTCATTCTCATCATTTTTCTCGTCTATCTCTCTTATTAAATACACCTCTATCTTTTAATAATAATATATTTTTAAAGAAAATATTAATAATACTAATAAAACACTTTTTTTTAAATTATCCCTTATTATAAGAAACTTTGAAATTTAATTATGTAACTTTTATTTTCAATCACATAGTAAATTAAAGTCAAATTACATTAAATAATAATTAACGTATTTTCGAAACCTAATTATATACTAATTTTTAAATCTGTAAAATATATACATAAAGATATAACAAATTTATATATTGAGGGAAGTTTTTTATGTTTTCTCAAGAAATATGAGTTTTCTCATGAACTCAACCATATATATATATATATATATATATAACAACTTAATATATTGAGGGAACTTCGATTGAACTCATTCCAGCGGCGTTGGAACAAGTTCGATGAGTTGGTTCCAACACTGCTGGAATGATTTCATTTAGAGTTCGTTTGACTCAGTTCCCCATTTTTTTAAAGGGTGGTTCAAAACGGAACAACAAAAAAACAGGGAACGGATGGGAACCGGCTCAAACGAACTCCGATTTAAATCATTCCAGCGACGTTGGAACCGTTTCGAAGAGCCGGTTTCAACGCCGCTGGAATGAGATCAATCGAAGTTTGTTTGAGCCGGTTCCCTCTATTCGTTGTTTTTTTAGCTTTAGGGTTTAGGTTTCTCGAGGGTTGGGGGAGGGTTTAGGTTTTTTTGGGGTGGGGGGGTGGGGGGAGAGGGGTTAGGTTTTTGGGGTTGAGAGGAGAGTTTAGCTTTAAGCTTTTATGGTTTGAAGTTTAGATTTTAGGGTTTAGATTTAGATTTCAGTGTTTAGTTTTAGGACTTAGGGTTTCTGGTTTAGGGTATGACGAGCCGGTTCCAACGCATATAGAATGAGTTCTATCGGAGTTCATTTGATCCGATTCCTTATTTTTTTAGCTTTAGGGTTTATGTGGAAGGGGTTGAGGGAGGGAAGAGTTTAGGTTTTTGGGGGTGGGACGAGGAGGGGGGGGGTTTAGGTTTTTGGGATGGAAGATGATGAGAGTTTAGGTTTTTAGAGGGTGGGGTGGTTAGGTTTTTGGGGTGAGTGTTTAGGTTTTTTCTGGTTGTGTTCCCCGATTACCCATTTTTTTGTGGTTCCCTAAAGATAGTGTTACGTGTGTGTCTATATATATAGATGATAACCATGATAACTATTCTTAACACACAGTGTTACGTATATGTGACAATTATCATTCTTTTAGTGTATCATATACGTAACACTATGTGTCACGTATATGTAAAATTATGTGATACGTATATGCAAAACTTTTAATTTCCGTATTTATGTTCAAGCTATATGTTCAAAGAGTATTTAAGAGTTAAAAAAATAATTTATAAATTATATGATTGTTTGAAAGTGTTTATCATTTGAATCTTTCTTATATATATCATAATGAAAACAACCTTATCCTATATATCACAATGGAAATTATACGTGGCATAGAGTCCGGAGTTCCGCTTAGTACTACCAAGTGCACCCATGTGCTCATGAATGGCATTGATTGCATCGACACTTATTTGCAACAGAAAGCATTCAATTCTCTATTATCTTGTCGGTCGTCTCGTACTTGCAACGTTAAAAGGAATAACGTTTTATAGTTACGTTTCGTAACTATTCTCTTCTCTTATTATTTGTTCGTACTTGCCTCTAATAAGTATTAAGTGGGCTGAAGTTTACAATAATACAAAGTTTAAGGACTGTATATGTAAACACCTACTTTTGCAAGAAAGAATCAAATGGCAGAAAATTCCAAAAAAAATACTACAAAAAACTTGTTACATTGCTTATGAAAATTCAATCATTTGGTATTAAACATGATCATCAATTTGAAATTTCCTCAGTATCATCAGAGGTTTTCACATAAAACCGATTGAGCCGTTCGAGTGACTTCTTAACCTGCAACGTTTATAGTCGAAATTAAAAATTATATAAAACTTTGACATGAACACGACACACTTGTTTACTGACCGGCACGAACACAACCAGTTAACCTGATTTTTTTTTCTTTTAATTTTTATTTCATGTTAATACCCTAAAATCAGAAGTTGTAACAAAAAATTACAAATGTATATAAAACAATGTCGTTTAAACTATTAAAGCTTGATGCTCTTTTCAATGTATCTTTTAAACTGCGGAATAAAATACTCAACCAATTAAATTACGAGGTAAAACACAATTTTCTTAAAATTTACAAAAATAAATGGCTTGTTTACTTGTTTAGGTTCGTGTCGTGTTAGAAATTCATGGTCGTAATCAGAAAGGTACCTGATCATCCCAATCTGTTCTCCATGTCAAGTACATGAGCGCAATCGTTTGAGCTACAATGCCACCGATCATTCCAATCCATATGCCCTATCGAGCGAACAAAAACGTTAATATTTATTTAAGAAAAAGGGCTCGATCTAGATGTTATTTGGTTTCGTGGTGATTACATCCACCGGATGTTAGTTTACCTTTACTTGGAGATTTGTCAAATATCCGAGCAGTGCTCCGGTTGGAATACCAATCAAGTAATAGCAAACGAGGTTAATAACCGCTACGATTCCTTGCATTCCTGCTCCAACCGCCACACCTGATGACAACAAGATTTACGGGTTCAAATCATTACACAAACTCATAACAAACATGATTGATAAGATTTTGAGAGGTGGGATGTTGATAACATATAAGTTTCCAAAATAGGACATTAACCCTAACATTCCCAGAAAAAGAAGTTCAAAAGATACATACAATGAGTCGCGTCTAGCACAGAACCAATTTTAAGTAAAGAACTACATAAGCAGTAGTATGTAGTGCATATCTGATAAACCGAGAGACAGTGAGGCGGTTATATAGTTACATTAACATAACCACCTTATGTATCATAATCAAGCAATATGAGTGTTTATGTTGTTCTCACAGTTCTGCTTAAAATTGGTTATGTATTAAACGGTCATCTACAGTTCAGATAATGACAAAAAGATCCACATAATGAGAAGTAAACATAAATAGAGATTTCAAAAAGGAGACAAATTCAAAGGATGGAATCACCTGAGAGAACCGGATAAATGCTGTTGAGCAAGACGGAAAACGAAAGTAATATAGAAAGTTCTGATACGGTATCTGCAACTCGTTCATCCTCCGTAAACAAATAAGCAATTTTTCTGCCAAACACCAAGCAAAGAACAAAGAAAAATGTTCCTATCGCGATTGAAGTTCCCAACAAAACTTTAATCGAAAATTTTGCAGCTTTGGCATTTCCTCTTCCGAGTTCATTTGCAACGCGTACACTAAAAAATATTACAAAAATTACAAACTTATCAGCTGCAAATATAACACGTAAGAAAACGTGCATTGTAAATGATTTAGTGGTTTTTTGAGTACCATGCAGCGCCTAAGAAACCGAGGCTTATCATAAACTCCCATGCATTAATGTTCAAGCTGCAAAATTTCAAAATTGTGTTACCTTTTTCAGATATTTATAATAATTTTTTTTACAAAAAATAGAAAAATATGAGGTCCATACCATATGGAAAAGGCAGAAATGGCAACTTCTGCATTCGCCATGTATCCGGCAAGTAAGACCAGCACCGCGT
Source organism: Smallanthus sonchifolius (assembly GCA_023525975.1). Lineage (NCBI taxonomy): Eukaryota > Viridiplantae > Streptophyta > Magnoliopsida > Asterales > Asteraceae > Smallanthus > Smallanthus sonchifolius. Next base: position 15,665,650 of record CM042018.1, on the reverse strand, counting down.
TGTACCATAGCTCCAAGCTGACAAAAAAACAAGAAGAAAGAGTGTGGTTAAGTTTACAACTGAACCGCGGTAGGATACAAAAATTCAAATGTTGAGGTTTAAATAAATTTTGACTTTTGAGGTCAAACTGATTCATTGTAAAGATCAAAATTGAGGTTGATTACTTGGTTTTTCAATAAAATTTTGATTGATGGCTCAGAGATGAGGCAAATGGCTAAAGTGCCAAAATTTAGATTGGTGATGATATACAGAAATCAAAACAAAATAGAAATTGGGGAAAAAAAAGTTTGACTTTGATGGTCAAAAGTGTGGATACAGAAACTCAATCTCATAAAGTAATTGAATTTTGACTTTTAAGGTCAAACTGTCATTTTTACAACATCAAAATTGGGCTTAATAGTTCATATATCTAGAAACATTTTGATTACTAGCTGCACTCTCTTGAGCATATTATATAAAGATATATTTTGTTTATATATTTGTAATTTCAAAAAAGTATCAAAACTGAATTTGAAGGGCCAGAAGTTTGACTTCAAAAGTCAATATGACTATTAATACTTACCAGACCATAACACCAGATGATATTGAAAGCTTCACAACAGGGACCAAATCTTTAAATGCAGCAACTGTAAACCCTTTCCATGAATAAGGACACCAACCACCAAAAATGTAAATAAACTCTCCAATCACAAGAAACCACGACGATACTGACAACGCAATCATTGCACCGGGCACCCCAAATCCCAACTTATACACCAAAAGCCAAGACAACGGGATGTGGATACCAAATTGAAAGATCGAAAGCCAAGCGATCACCATGTTCTTCAACTGTGCTTGCAGAAACATCTGTATCGTCAAGCTAAACACGAAGTTGTAGATGAAAGGGATGAACCAAAGTGACAAGTATCCACCGCTCTGAGCTATGGCTTCGTCTTCACCGAGGAGTCTGTATACTTGTGTTCCGAAGATGAAAATCGGCAGCAAAACAGTCAAAGTAAACAAGTCAACAATCCAAGATCGTTGCAGGTAGATCCCCATCATATGGTGTTGCCCGGCACCAAATGCCTGGCCACAGAGCGTCTCCGTTGCACTCGACATCCCCAACTGTCAAATCGATGAAATTACAAATTAAAATGGGATCTGATATTGGTACACCACCCTCAATCACACAACACTACGCCTGTCACATCATACAGGTCGCATTGCCACAGTACAGGCTGTATGGTGCTACCAACAACGTTCCAGACATGTCACATTAGTCACGTTGACACATCCATATGAGCCGTATTATAGGCAAAAAAAGGTAATACCAACGGCGGACCGTACCAATCAATGGGTGGAACCACCCGCGTTTGGGGTTTTCAAATTTATTATTAATTTTTTTTATTTTTAGTAGTTTTTTATTAAAATAAAAAAATATAAACTTTTTTTTAGTTAAAAGATAAAAAAAATTAAAAAATTAGCTTCGAAGGTACGGTCCGCGCATCAGGCATATTATACCCATCATACGGCCCATGTGAGTGAAAAACACACATCATGGCCCGTATTGAGGCCGGTATACCGATAAGTCTGCCCAATTAAAACTCAGAAATTAGCAGTTGATTTGATATTTCAATTTGTGGGTGATATGATGAACTAAATAAGTGGTTACTTACAAGAATTCCGTTGACGAATCGGACACTTAGGGTCTGGACAAGCGCGTAACCTGCAAGATCTATGTCGCTGATATGGCCGACGAATGATTGTGTGACGACAATGGTTCCAAATGCGCAAACTCTTGATATAACACCGGGTAATGCGACCCTCCATATCTTTTTGGATTCAGTCCATACCCTCTCTGTCAAAGCTCCTTCGACCTCCTCTTCTTCATGTCGCAGTAGCTTCGTTTCAAGCCCGTTATCCATTTCAATCTTAACCTGAGAAAAGGAAAATTATTGACATGTTAGTTCTTTTTTCCGGCTCCTAATCTACTCCTGTTAACTGACACCACCAAACCTGCACACTACAAGATTCGAACACTCACTAGTTAGTGAGATTATTTACCACCAGGATATTTACCACCAGGATGTCCGATCAAGAAGGGGAATACACATGTAATAGCAATGTTTTCATACGGGACACGTCATCAAATCTTACTCTGTTTTAAAAACATGATGACATAATAAAGAATTTAAATATTAAATATATAATATAACTAAATTAAAATAAATATAACACTATTTATCTTTTATCTTGAATTTACAAAATTAACAAAACATAAAACCTTAGATATAAAAGAAAAAATATAAAGTCTGAAATAGTAAAAAAAAAATTGAATGGCTACAAAAAAAATTTATAAAAACACCAACTCTAGTAAAACCGCTAGAACACCCGAAAACATATGCAGAAATGAAAAACCCCAAGGAAACATAACATGAACAGTCCGACAATCTGACGCTACATGACTATCTACCATCAAACAACAATTTTTTACTCTAATGATAAGTAGTTAATTAAAAACAAAATTTCCTTTGAGAAAAAAAGTTAAATATGCAAATTATTTTTGTTTTCTTTTCATTTTTTTATGGTCATTGCATTTTCTAGGCGAGCAATTTCCGGGGTTAGGGTACACTTTTCGTGACCATAATCATGCCGGTATTCTAAATTTTGTAGTGACACTGAATTGACAATATTAGCCCTGGTTCTCCAAAATAAAGATATTCAACCAATAACATACACTTCTACGTATTTTATAAAAATTGTGATATTTTTATACACTTTTATAATATATTTATTAAATAATTCTCCAAGCTTCAATAGATCTGTAATTTTAGAATAATGTATAAAGGAGCATAGGACCTATGATGAGTGATGACAAATCTGAGTGCTATCTTGTCTCTATGCCATTGGAATAAGATATTTTAAAAATAAATAAATAAAATAATCCATAATTACTATTTTTATATGGAGTCGGCACAAATTAATAATACTATAAAAATGTAATACTATATAATTATTTTTAAAATAACTCTTAATCTACTCTAATTAATCATTTATTTACAGGATTCGAACGCTCGATTTCTGAAATAATTGTGAGATACCTTACCAGCATGACGTGTTCCTTGTATTTTGGTGGAAAAAGAAACAAATTAATAATTATAAATATTTTATTAAACTATTCATGAAATCAATAATTGAACACGTTAGTCAAAGAGGTTGTGGTGTAATGATTGAGGTGAGGTCTGAAATCCCAAGGAACCCGAGTTTAATCCCTGTCACCACCATTAATTTCTGAGGCATGCAAATGAGGCCTAGTTTTTAGGCTGATGCACCAGGGTTTTACCCATGCTGATCCAGGGTTCGAGCCTCGGCTCTCCCTCAAGCCCAGAAAGGGCCGTATTCAATTGGGTGGGATTTTTCCTTGGATGCTCTCCAACTCTGACGCCAAGTGGACCCGGTTAAGACAACATATTGGCCGGAGTTGGACGAGACTCTCCCATATGACAGGGGATGTGACGTCACAACATTCAATGTTCGCCGTTCAAAAAAAAATAATAATTGAACACTTTAATAATAGAATTCTGACCAGATTGATAAAGTCAAAATTAATTAAGGTATTATAGCCGACATCGTTGATACATTGTACTACCAAAATATATTATTAATTTCTTTAATATATAAACTTTAGCAAAAAAAATATTTTAATAAAATAATATGAAAATAAAAACATTAATAACTAAATGCGTTCAAAACTAAAAAAAACATGAAAGTATAATTTAAGGATTAGAAAGATTCATGGTTAGAGTGATGATCTGAAACTAAAAGTTGTGGGTTTGAGTCTTACGGGTGACAGATTTATCCTGAATTATCTAACAGTTGTTTATTCTATCCTAGATAATGTAGGTGTTTTTTTCAAAAAAGAAAAACGAAAGATTCATGAGACATTCTCGTGATGCCCGACAATTAAAAAGTTAGAGTTTAAGTCCTACAAGTTATAATTTTCAGAAAAAAAAAGAAGTTTCATTAAATATGCCAAATATCATTTCGTTATGATGTGAGTTTATCACAAACTAGAAATTATAATAACTTTATGAATTGTTTTTCGGTTTAATTCAAATTTATTTATAATTATAATTAATAAATCTCAAAGTAGGTTATTTTTGTTTTGTTTTTAGAAAAGTAATGGCTTAATGGGGTTGGTGGGAGTATAGGTGGCAACGTGAGCCATCTGTTTTGTGCTACACCTAACCACGTCTAACGTGTTTTGGATCTACACCACCCATTATAAAATTATAAAATAAATAAATAAAACAAAACTACTTTTGTATTTATCAGGGCGGTATTGAGGATTTAAGTGCCTCGGCCGAGCCTAAAAAAAAGGCCTCTACGAACAAAATATATAAACTAATTTTTTTTAAACGACGATTAACGTTATAAGAATAAACATAGAAAAAATATAGTATATAATAAACAAAAACAATAAAAAATCTATTATAAGTTTAAAGAGGACCAACCAATAAAAATAGAATTTTTTTTTAAATAACTCAATGATCATGGAATAAAGAAAAGGCCCAACCATTATAAAAAGGGTCCAACCATTAAAAAAATTAAAAAGGTCTAACCAGTTTAAAAAAGGCCCAATAATTTTTTAAGTTTTATAAAAAGGACCCAATATATAAAACCGGTATTTAAAATTTTATAAAAACATATATATATATATATATATATATATATATATATATATATATATATAAAAGCCCCGTAAAAATTTTAGACCCGCAAAAAAACGGGTCTGGCCGGCGGCACATGGCCGGCCCTGGTATTTATCTACCTTTAATAATACGACACATATTTATTTATGCAAAAATCAAAATCTAACACGGAAATCTTAACATGTAGTTCACACATATTTATTTTTATATATGTGTGAATAAAAAATCTAACCTAAAAATCTAAATATGAACTTTGTAACCCGTTTATCTAAATGAGTTAATAAGTTAAAAAAAATTATAAGTAAGTTATGATCAAGTTGTAAACGGATTAAATGAGACGTAAACTAGTCAACGACTGGTTTTTTTTTAACGAACAATATTAATAATATTATTATTACTATTATTATTAATATTACAAGATATGATCCGATCTCTGTTTAATACTAAGTAATAAAATATAAAAGAACGGATTAAATTAACAAACAAGAGGCTAAGAAAACAACACAAATGAATCTGAGATAAATAAGAAACAGAGAAACAGGCTTACTATTTGTTATAACAGTCGCCGGACGCCGTGGAGCACAGCCAACGGTTGTCTACTTTCGGAAAGTTGGGGTGGAAGACGGTGGCCAGAGGGAGGATAAGGGTGAGATATGTTTTGATATATAGAACGAAAGGGGGTAGGTATGTGTGTGACGAGTGTACCTACCCCTCAAAAGGAACGTTTTTGAAGCCCACCATTTATATCTTTATGATTGGTATGCATATTTTGTTAATTTTATAAAATGTTATCATACACAAATGGTTCTTGTAGTATATACATATTAAAAGTTTGGTCTTTAACTTTATAAAACTACACTCTTGGCCTTTATTGTTTACTCAACCGTAACACGGATGGATGGATGGGTGTTAATTTTTTTTAATTAACCATTATACCATTTATAATATTACAAAAATAAAATAAATTAATAAAAGACATTTATGTGGGACCCACATGATATGGCACAACCAACAAATCTTTTCTTCTCGATTCCCCTCGTCGGTCGGCCGTTCGTTTTTTCGATCTCTCTCTCCCTCCCCTTCCCCCCCTCTCTTTTTCGTTTTTTCGATTATCGCAAAAATTTAGAAATTATGCAATGACCGGAGAAATTGATTGTAGTAATTTATTTAAGACACTTCAAATATTAAAGATGGGTATTTTGCCAAGGAAAGTATGTATTGATTAACATATTAGCGTTTTAATCAATATTTTGGGTCAAAATATTGTGAATTATTTATTATGGTTAAGTAGAAATTAGTCAGAAAGCTTATAGAAAAGTGTATTACGATGGTTTAGGAAATTCCATTTCCAGAACTCATTACTTGAAAAACTGGGATAATCTTTTTTAAGGAGTTATAAAGTTAAATCATGGATACATTAATCGATAACAACTTGGCTTAGTTTAATTCATTTGCAAATAAACGAATGCAATTGCATATTTTACCTAATCAATTTCTGACCAATATTGCTAGATTTGTAACAAAAATTGTGCAAGTCATCCCTTCACTACATAATTGTAAACCTTAGACGGTATTTATACTTCTATACTATCTAATAAATTACTAATTACAAAGATATTTGTCACATTTTTAGGCATTCTCATTCTCATTTTTTCGTCTCTCTCTTATTAATAATCAATTGTAGGGTCTAAGCTTTTGATAAGCTACTTATCCAATGTCTTCAATTTCTTGGAATGAATGGCTTCACATGCAATGATACTACTCGTTGGAATGCCTTGGCATCAAAAAAGATCTTGATAGTGTAGAGGATTTCAAGAACTGAACCTGAATGATCTAAGAGTCGTGATTTCACTTTCAGAACAAAACAATTCAGTGGTTCTCCTGAATTTCTTGATCGGATAAAACTCAGATTTTGAGACATAATTGAAATATGTATTTGAGATAATTTCGAACCAGAAAATTTCTTGAGAGAGAAGAGCAAAAAGATTATTCATTTGAATATACAGGGTCAGGGGTTGGCAGTTATCAATTCGAAATTCGAATTTCTTCAAAAAAAAAACGCCCAATTGTTGATTACGAATTTCACATGTGAAATTCTAAATATTATGAAATTTTCAAATAACAACAATTGTCAAATTAAAAAATTTTCAAGTTGTCCTCGACCCCAGCCAAGGGCTACCGCCCCTTGGACCCCGCCAAAGGTTGCCGCCCCTTGGACCCCGCTTCAAGGGGTGCTGCCCTCGGACCCCCGTCAAGGAGGCGATGCCCACTTGGAACCCCTATTGCTTAGGGGCTACGCCCCTAAATGTCAATTAGGTTCCTAAAATCATAATAAACTCAAACAAGTGTGTACTCTGCACCTCCTGACTTATTTGATCATTATTATGATTCACATTGGCTATACAAGTTAATCCAATTACACTAAAATATCCAACATATAGGATTCTAAAACGGCAATTCAAGATCCTCAGGTTGGATGTTCAGATATTGGTAGTCCTTCCTGGTTGCTGCTGTGTAACACCCAAAATTTACATCCGATTTTAACTTTCAAAATCATGCGTAAAATAGGTCCCATTTGACATTATTGATTAACAACACAAGTTAAGAACAATAATACGACAATGACATAGTTTTGTTTTAAAACAACCGACCGACATCTCAAAAGATAACAACAAGTTTTAACATCAACAAGATTGTCACACCCCGGCCACAACGGTTTTTCGCGTGGCGCGAATGTCAAGGATCATCGTCACTGATTACTTTGAACGACCACTAAATGGTTTAAAAACATTCATTGCAAACCGTTCAAAAGAACGAAATAGTTTTATAGAGTTGAATGCGGAAAGTAAGTGCGGAAGTAAAATAATTGTTTCCAAATAAAGTAATTGCAATGACACTTGTTCCAAATCATGTTCCTAGTATGCTATGAGACTCCATGAAAGTTGTGCAAGCCTAAATCCAATGCAATATCAACAACATGAGAAAACATGCTTAAACGGTCAACATAATGTTGTTGAGTTCACAGGTTTGTATGTAACAGAAAAACGTTGTAATGGACCACAAACTTCCTATGATTTGATTGTTGTACAGACAATACGACAAAAATATAATAAGCATTTCACTGAAACCGAAGCTCAACATAACTGATGTTGTAACATGAATTTTGTCTCTAACGTACCTAGCGCGGAATTAATTAGGTGAATGATACACCCGTTCGACCTCCAGTCAAAATTAGCTCGACTAACACGGGTGGGGTTGGTTAAACCCGATAGTATGTACTATCCATGATCACCTCGCTTTGTAACATAATTAACGGTTCGATTGTGAGAGGACTTTGTGCGTAACCGCACCCGCTTATATATCAATGCAAAATCAAGTAAGTGTGAAACTGTGTCTAGTGGAAATAGCATTTTGCATCTATCTATGCGAAATCAAGTAAATGTGGAACTATGTCCAGAGAAAATAGTATTTAGCATGTAATCCTCCCCAAAAAGGAAAATAAGTAAAACTGGGGTCGTGAGACTCACCTGGAAATGCGATGAGAATGGCGTGTAATACAAACACGTAACGCTTGCAAAAGTCTAAAATGAAAACCGACCTACTCGAGCCCTAGGAATATTAAGGCTATAAGGTCCATGAAATGCGAATGTAAGTTATGTAACCAAGTACATCCAAACTACTCAATGTTGAAACGTGACATTGATGTTTTGAAAATGTTTGACCAAGTTTGACCAAGTGTGACCTAACGACCTGTTGGTGATATGATAAGGGTTTTGAATATATATATATATATATATATATATATATATATATATATTAATACATATACAAGAAACATCATGACATGTTATACTATACACAAATAGCTACATACATTCATGTCATAACTAGTAAACATACATAACACATACACTCCATGTATTAGTGTTTCATGTTATGAAATCAATCCGAGTAATATGAACCAAACATTTGTTCTAAACATTTAGTAATATCATGTTAATCATACTAGAACCTTTAAAGATAATTTAAGACTTGAACTCGATTTTTGAAATACAAAAGTTTCCTTATTTGGATGTTAGGGTTTTGATACCAATATAGAAACCTTGTACAAATGGTAATAACTCATGAAATTTATCATGTCCAAACATTAATAATATATCCTAACTCATCAATGTTACACATAGAACAAACATGCGGTTTTGGATCCAATAAAGTTTCCATATATAGCAAGGTATCCCAAAACATCAAACAAAGGTTTCCATCTACTTATTATCATGCAAAACACTTGACCAAGTACTAATAACACCATTAAACCTAAATTTAACATCCATAGTACACAAACACAACTTTGAAAGAAATAAAGTTTCCTTTTATTGAAACTTTCCATACGACAATATCCAAGGGTTTAACATCTATTAAGTCTACATATCCCCTTTTGTTTGGATGGTTGGATCACACAACCATATGAACGAAAATTTGAAAGAAAATATGGATAAAAACTTACAAATCTGAGATATGTTAGTGAAAGGGATGTTATCTAGCTTGCAATGCCTAAGAACACTTGAAATCATCTTGAAAATGGCCTAGCTTCTTTAGAATGGATGAAAAAAATTGGATGATGGTGGCTTATGGAGGTGGCGGCTAAGTTTAGAGAGGGAGGAGAGGGAGTGTGAGCTATGGTTAGGGTTTTGCAAGAATGGGTGGAGGCTTGTCCATAGAGATTTATTTATATGGGAAAAATTAAGGTTTTTCTTTATAAAAATGGGTTTTTTACAAAAGAAATGGGTCTTTTAAAAATAAAATAACTAAAAAGCTGAAATATATATTTATTACGTAAAACATATCAAATTTGTAAAATCTCATTTGAATTTTTTGGTACATATCGCGTATCCGCTAGATTGCGTTAAAAATAGAAGATTCTATAAAAATTCCTGAAAAATTAACCTAAGAATGAAATATTATACCACAGTATTACATGTAATTTATACACTCCAAATATATGTCTAAGTATTAGTTATATAATTCACCAACGTTCGTCCAACAGGACGCGTGTGTGATCCGGTAATTCTCTGAATTACCGCTATATGAAATGAAATGAAGTGAATGGACTTTGATATGTATGATATGTACTTAATTACTCTGTAATTAAGTATGATGCACGTGTAACTATGTATAATCATGTAAGAGTCGAGGACGGGTATTAACCTGAAATTACCGGGTGTTACAAAGATAGTTGAAACAAGTTTAAAGACTCCTCAACCAGGAGTTTTAACTCCAACCATTAACATCTACCAAAACTATTGAGAATCCAATCTGACACGAAGCGTGAACCGAGACTTCAACCGGAGTTTTACCTACAAGAAAATAACATAAAAAACCATTAGTAATGATACAACAGGACCCCCCCAAGTGTCCTAGGAAGAAAACTCAAAAATTCAGCCAACAGGCGTCCCACTTGGGCGCTGGCAGAGTCTGCTAGGCGTCCCAGACGCCTCAAGCGTCCAAGATTCCAGCCCTTGCACCACACCCAGTTTTTGTCATTTTTTACCCTCCCAATTCGACCACTAGTCGTTTTAAACCTCCAACAACATTTTAGGATTGTTTTAAACATCTAATATCCCTACCATACTTCTTTGGGATGTTCTAAAGACCTCAAGGCACCACAAACAACTATGTGAAGTTCACGACCCCAATTAACTTCCGTGCGAGGTTCTTAGAATTCAAATACCACAAAACGACTAGTGAAGTTCATGACCTCAAAAAACTACTGTGTGAGGTTCTTAGACCTCAAACTCCTCTATATGAGGTTCTAAAGACCTCAAACGCCACAACACAACCTTGTGAAGTTCATGACCTCAAATTACTTTAGTGTGAGGTTCTTAGACTTCAGGCAACAACGTCTGACTTATGTTTACTGTTCAAAGTCTGACTTATGTTTAATGTTATATTATTGCTTGTTTTACGTACGCTTTTATTAAATAAAATATGAATGTTATGTTTTTGGCAAATGTTTAAAGTTAAATTTTATGTAATGTTAGAACTCACCAGCGTAGCTGATTTTTAGTATGCAAATTCAGGTTAAGGCAGGTATGGATATGGATGGTGATGCTTATCATACCCCAACCGACGACGGAATACGTCGGGGCGGGACTAGGGCTGAGCATAAATCGGGTGTACCCGATTTTTACCTAATCCCGGACTGGAAAAATCCCGTAACCGAACCGATATCATACATACATAATGGGATTCGGTATCCGTTTTTAACAAAAATCGGTATCGGGTCGGGTATCGGGAGGTAGAAAGGAATACCGAAGACAATTACAAAATCCTGAATGTTAACAGGCTTGGGCGGCCCAGGTACACGTACGTTTGACTTGACCATCTTACAAACAGTAAATTTAAATATAAATCAATTTATAATCTAAGGATATATTGCTATTGGTTTTGGACTGTGATCAACTGTTTTAACCCAAGTTAAATTCTATGATTCTCTATAAAGCTAAAGAATTCACTTGTTTCTTGATTGTACAGTTCTATTATTTGGTTTTTTTTTTCTTTTCATATTTGGGTGATGGTTTTCATGGAGTAAGGATGGTTAATAATATTAAGCTTAATGTAGATGGTTTTGAGATTTGAGAAAAGGGCAACGTTAACCGGTCCGCCCTGATTCAACGATATGAAAGAGTAATTGTTTTAGCTTAAAAGTTTAGAAATTTATAAACTTGATATGTTTTCCTTTTTTTACGGAACACATATGGAGCCGTCGAATGTCCAACAACTATGTAGTAATGAATCTAAGGGAGGAGATAAACGAAGGTGGTACCTGTAGAGAAGCAGCAGGTGGACGGTGGTTGCTCACAATGGTGAAGACTCTGATGTGCTGCCTGTTCAATTGGTTTCACCTGATGGGGGGAAGCTCACATGGTGTGACTGATGTATACTGGACGGTCTATAAAAACTAATATAAAACCTAATCTAGACACTCTAGCTTTAAATTTATAAATCTAGACTCAACCTAATACTAGACCACACAACTGGCAAGTGTACCGATCAATGTAGTAAAGTCTAATGAAAGTCCGGATATCGAACTCACGAGACACTAGTGACAACTATACCTAGACTCTGACTTAACTAACTAAACTGAAATATATTAGGGGGAATTATATGAACTAAGAATATATTATGAAATCAAAAGTATTAAGAATTCTCTAACGACAACTAACTATCAGATCAGAGAATCAGATAAAATCAGGAACAGAGACCGCACTACCTAGATAATGATCCTATTTGTAAAACTCAGACTTCTCTTGGTTATGGTTAGTATGACGGAACTGGGGTTCTAAGTATGACATTCATAGAATATCTACAGGATCCCTGATCAATCTCAGGGTGTGACCTAATAAGAAACTCTAAGGAATGTATAACGCTTACCAGCCAGTAGGATTACCTTTCAGTCTTTCCCACGACACTAAAGCACCCTACAGATAGATCACCTCTCAGTATCACTATCACAATACATTCGAAGAATGCAAGGGGTAATCTCAGAACTACCGATAAGACACGGATCAGCAAATAATACTAAGAACCTAGGGGAAATTTCCTCTCAGAGCCTTTACACCTATGTACCTAACATCAGAGACTAACTGACTACCTCGCACCTTTCAGCTATAAAGATAGGACGAACACTCAACTCTAATAAACCATCAACTATATTCCTATGGATTACTACGTCTAGCAACACCATAAACTGTCACAAACACAAGATAAGTGACCTAAACATGCGTCTAAAACTGAAAGACATTCACAAGACACATGCGGAATACAAATCAATGATAAACCAATATTGAGCATGCATATACATCAGATCAATTGAATTAAGATCGTTACAATAAAGTCAAACCATCATAAATTACCAAAAACCAATAAAAATCCAATCTTTAACCAATAATCATCAAAACCTAGGTAGCAACTAAGTGTTTAGCTAAGAAACATGGTCCAACACAGTAAATCAGTAGCAAAGAAGAAGAACATAGTACCAATCAAACCAATCGAAAACAAAATTATCAACAACAAGTACCGAACGATTAATATCCAATCAATACGATGTTAAAAGATCCAAACTTCGGCTTCCAATAGCTTCTCTACTCCCAAAATCGCCTGGCAACTCTCCTCAGACGGCTAAAAGTCGAACCTCTTAAGATATGGCATTAGAAAACATTAAATATTCAAATGTAGGGTTTTTACGGATTTTATAGGTTTTTCGCATGTCGCGAACGTTGGAGAGGGGTTTCTCGCGTGGCGCGGTTTGGGGACACCCTTCAAAACATGCCTTCAAAACAAAGTTAGACAAATATATACACGTAATAAGGCATTCCGAGCAGTTAGGACGACTGTATAGCATTTCATTCGCAGTCGTCCTAGATACAGTCAAATAATACACTAAATAAAATAAAAAAATGAAAAATTTGGGGACACCCTTTATAGTTTAATCAAAACCAGACAACCTCGCCCGAATGGAGATTGAGTATAGGCGAGGTGGTCTCAACCTGCAAGAACACAAAATAATGATATCCCCGAAACTCTATTTACTAAAATTTATACACTAATTAAACTAGAACAAAAGACTCGACTGACTTGAAGTTAAAACTTAAACTAAAAACTAGAAATAAAGAAAAAGAAAACATAACTGCATACAAGACTCGAAATACAACGCATGGGACCTATACACGAACAACATCCCACGTAAGGTGATGCCATGAACTCACATTCCAACAAGGTCAGATTATATAATACCAAATGAGCATGTAGAAAATTTAAAACAAGTTGAAAAACTCCCCTTAGCACAATGATATTTGCCCATTTAAAAAGCTGCAGATTCAGCCTTATTTCCAATTCACAGTAACTAGCATACTATTTATAGGGCTTGTGGCACACAAGCAACTATAATGCCTGACCAACGTCCTCATCTACACAACATGTATGTCTAAATGGAGTTAAAGCACAAATGAGATCCATAAACAACTACATGACATACCCCCCGAGCATTTCAACTCGATTCAAAATCCAATTAGTCTATTCCTATGCCTACAGTGACTTGACAAAGGTTAAGCACCTCAAATTTCACCATAACGACCTCACACACAATTAACAATGCAAACGCCACATTCATTATACCCCAATCACAATTACAGCCTAGCTCCACGGCTTTACACGACCGAGATTACCAGGCGATCTCAATTTAACCATAGCTGACTTAATTTATTCAAATGATTCAATGCATATTATGACGCTTGTACAAGACTCAATTTGCAACACAGCTGACTCAAATTTCACTAAAGCATAAACAGCGACCTGATTAGAAGCTAAGTAGACTAACACGCACCGAATCAAGATTACATCCTATTTACACAATCATACAGGACTCATTGCACACTAGAATTGAATCGATTACACAATGTAACAGGGGATTGTACCTGGGTATCGACGACTGAGTGATTGGAGGTGAATTAACTGAGAACCAGACCCCTTTTTCTTTCGTGAGATGGTGGTAGGTAATGGTCGGAAGGGTTGTGAGATGAAGTGGTAATGATGGTGGCCGTAGGTGTGGTGGTAGCAAGCAGTGTGGAGATGGGGAGTTGGAGTGGTGGTGACCCAGGGTTCGGAGGGTACTGGTGAGGAAGATGGTGGTTAGGTGGTGGTAGTAGGGTGGGTCGGTGGAAGTGACCGGAGTGTGAGGTGGGGGCAAATGGTGGTAGTTGGAGGTGTGGTGGTAGCAAGCTGTTTGGGGAAGAAGAAGGAAGATGATCTTTATATTTTTTTTCTGATAAAATTAAGTTTTCGCGTGTCGCGAAGCTGGAGGCCCACCTCTTCGCGTGGCGCGAAGGGGTGGGATTTGAAAAAGCCTTTTAAGCTACTCGCGTGTCAAGAACGGCCATAAGATAATCTTTGCGTGGCGTGAAGATTAGGATTTCTGATTTTCCCTTTTGTTATTGGCGTGCCGCGAAGATTTTCCCTTGTTGTTCGCGTGGCGCCAAGACATGTTTTCATAGAAAGTTTTCCCCGTTTTTACTTAGAAAAAATTTAAAACGCTTAACTTCTTTTTCACCTAAGCCCTCTAAAGACCTGTTCCAACTACAAGTTAAAGCACATACATACCTGGAACTTCGGGTTTTGTGATTTCCCTTGCCGAATCGGTTGCGAATCCCTGAACATACAAACAAACGGAAGCACACAAACCGAAAAACACGTACAAGGTATACACATAAAATTACAAAGACCTAGCTGACTCTACACTACTCTACACCTCCTTTTCCCACACTTATTCTCCATCAGGCGGCTTCTCCTTTATTCTGCCCCCATCCAACCCGTTTAATGTGACCGTTCTACCACCAACTTGACAAACCCCGATGGTAGACTTTAAAATTGATTTGAAACTCTTAAACGGGTTGGACCACCAAAACTTAAACTTACCTGGGCCAAACCTGATACGCGGCATGTAGTGAAGGAGACAGTTAGCTTTATCCTGTGATAAAACATTGAGCAGTTTCTGTGGCTGTCCCTTGACTCCTGAGTTGGCCATGTGCCCATTCTTCCTTTCTCTTTCCCATGGTGCCTTTGGTTTCTATGGCACCCTGCCATCGGCTTCATCCACTGGTCTTTTCTTCTTGCTCTTCTTGGTGCACTGTGGTGGGTCTGACACCAGCTCCACTTGTGGTTCATTTATGACCTCATTCACTTGCACATCCTCTTCCATCCCCACACTTGGCTCTTAATACAACATATCTTCAAGGATTCTTAAATCGCCAAGTGGGTCGAAACTTTCTTTACTAGGAGTCGGCAGGTCCACCAACTCATCACCAAACTCATCCTCCCAGGATGGAACCTGCTCCTCCTTGATCTTCTCAATCTCGGACTTATCTAGTGGCTCGCCGGGTTGAATCTCACTGTCATCCTCTATCTCAAACAACTCTTTTAAACCCTCTTCGACACACCCGTCTTCGCTTTCTAGATCCTGTATGACATCATTCTGAAAGAACAAGCGTAAAATACCAAGTGCATTCAAAGAGTCAAGCTCGTTACCCGGGAATTCAAATGATTCAGGCATATCAATATTATAATCAATTAAACCGGGTTTCGAATGCTTACCTGGACCATCACCCGCAGTATCATCCAAGGACTCTTCTATCTCTTCTTCATCATCACTAAAAAAATCGTCCCCAATGGGCTCTGGCCCGCAACTCTGTGGTGCATAAACCGAAGGTGGGTCTGGTGCTGTGACATCTCTAAAAACCGTAACGATTCTAGTTTCATGTAATCTTGCTTCGACTTAATGTACAATCCTCGTTTTGCCTCATTTTATTTAGTAGAGCAATTTAATTCCAATTCCTAATAAGTAATTACATTAATATTTTGAATTATTAAATTGATTAGTTATATTTATAAAAACTTTAAAAGTATAAAATTTAAATGTTTATTATCAAAAAGAAATTATTAATTTTGATAAAAAGACTTTGAACCCTCATTTTGATGTTGAACCCCCTCAAAAACACTTGAACCCCCTTGTGAAACCCCCTTTACATCTTTGGACCCTGGAAGTAACCAAGAACAACTTTGACTTTCAAAAGTCAAAATCGTATTCTCATCTTTCAAATCCACCAAATCCGGATGTTTAAATCCCTCCTAAACTAGTTTCTAAGCTTTAACAATCGAGTGGAACTAGAAATTCGCTGAAATGGTTATTGAATTCAAACCATTTAGAACCATTTTGAAATCCCGATTAGAAGATTTCGTACTTGATAATCCAAGCTTCAAAATCCCACGAAACTCGTTCTTATCGCAACTGTTAATGCGTTATTAATGGAGCTACTCACCCTATAAATACCCACGTAAATTCCTAAACGTAGCTACCATAAAAAATCGTCTTTTTTTTTCCTTCATGTTCCGGCGACGCAAGGATCCCTCGACGCGAAATCGTTGGCGTTTGGTTTCCATCCGTGTGATTCCGACTCAAGGTACTCGCTTTCCCTTCAATCGCATCCTCTGATCTGTTCTGGTTTAAACAAAATCGATTTAGGGTTTATGTATGGAGTCTGGTTCAAGTCTGTGTGTTGTTTGGGAAGTTGATAACCAAGAACAAAGTTTTAAATCAATTTTTGTTGTGTTTTAAACCAAATTGTGTTTCAGGTCTACTGGTTAAGACTATGCAGAACCCAACCTGAGGTCAAGGGTTCGAACCCACGAACCAAACTAATTTTTTTGTTTTGTTTCTTTTATCCCTTCACACATATACACAAATATACTTAAATTAATACCTCTTTTAAACAAATAAAGGTGATTAATACAAATTCTTTTTTTTTTTTTTGTGAAATTCCAATATTATTTTGGATATAATGTTTTATAAAAATAAATAAAAGGCATTCTTTTTAAAAATAGTATAAATAAATGATGTATTTTTTTTTAAATAAACATAATGGGATTTTGTATACTTTTTATTTTTATAAAAGATTTTGCGAGAAACCATTTAAAGTTATATTTTTATAACGTTATTTAAATAGGGAACTATACATTATTAAGCATTATTTAAAAACTTCGTTACTTCTCTAAAACGCAAGAATTACAAAATATATTTTATAAATCCTTTAAAACTTATTCAAATGTTTTATTTTTAAAACTATATATTTCTTAATTCCTTTTTAACTTTTAGAATTATATTTTTATTATAACTCTTTAATTCCTAATAAAACCCTCTAATATTAACTTATCTATTTTCAATTCTTATTAAATACACATTTTCACTTTAGTCCTTATCTTTTCCCAAACTTACCGGACACATCCTAAACTCGGTTAAAGTGTACACATAGAGTAAACTTCAAACTGGTATGTAGCTATCTGACAAACAGTAAGGTTCTGGCTAGGAAAGACGGGGTTCTGATCCGGCCAACTCTTTCCTGGGAACTTTGCGGTTGGAGGTACTACTCTAGTATGATAACCACTCTAGTATACGATGACTACTTTCCTCTAATTACAAAACAACCCCTCATCTTTCCACGATTCTGTAAACTAACTCAAACTCGAACTTATTTAGGCATCTTCTAAACCAAGTTACTTCAGCAATCAAGATCAATCCCACCTGCTGCAAGGTGAGTTCATAGCCCCTTTTTGCTTTCTATTTTGGGGTGGAAAACATGCTCTTATATCAAAACTGAAACCAAGTCTTGAGTCAAAACTATACTTTGCATTCAATAACAAACTTCCAATTCTAGTAACATTAAACTGATTTATACATGTTGCAAATGTCATTTTTACTACAAAGTCTCTCTTATTTCTAAAACTACACAACCATTAACTTCGGGGAAGCCACGGGAGTACGTAAATAGATCTATTGGCCTGACTAGCCCATTCAGTTCTCGGGTTGATGCATGCCAATCAATTCCGAGCGTCCTTCAAGTTGTGGATTCTGATCAACTTGGAAGGAGCTGGGTGTTCAGAAACTGCATTCTTGACACTTATACTATCGTCTAACACCCTGACAAGGTGTTGGGCGGGAGAGCTATCGATTACTAGGGTTGGTTGTGAACTCATGAATGATGGTTTAAATTACTTGGAATTTGAAACTTGTTTATGATTGTTTCTGGTTATCTATTGTATTATATCTATCAAATTCTATGTTCTCACCAACTTTTTAGTTGACCTATTTTAGCATGTTTTTCAGGTAATGGAAACTAGTTTGCTGTCGTGCTCACGCTAGGATTCAAGGATAAGGCTTAGTGGACCTAGCATAGACTTAAATTGAAAATGAAACTATTTGGTTATTTGCTTTATTTGAATTAAACTTGATGTAATAACTATCGGTTTTTCAATAAATTCCTTAGTACTTTCTTTATTCCATGTGTAATGATTCAATTCCGTCGCCCCTCGTGTTTCCGCCTTGGCGGGGGTGTGACAGATTGGTATCAGAGCCTTGGTTATAGAGAATTAGGCCACATAGCATAAGACCTCGACTATAACCCTAGGAATCCCCCACATTAGAAATTTCATGCACACATGTACTAACGCGCTAACTTTTCTCTTCTAGACATGTCGTCCTATTCTGCTGACGTTTCCGGCAATACGCGCGATAGTTCAGAACTACCCTCTTTTGGAAAATTAGTTAGCTCAATCAATTGGAGCCAACTAGCCCGAGACATGGAAGACCCTGAGCTGCGATCCGATGCAACGAGCCCCTATCGCCCAGAGATTGTCCTTATCACCTGAATGATCAATCCTATACTTCCCGAGATCATCTTCAAGAAAAGAAGAATTGGAGCTACCCGCTCTTCTGCTAGCCGACCCCCGAAGATACGACAAGTAGAAGACGGTGCTGAGACGATTCCTTAATTACTCTCATCAAAACTAAGTGCCCTAATGGTGGATGATAGGAACATGTGTAATCTGGAAGAGTAGGTACCTGTACATTAAAGATTCTGTCTAGGAAAGATGTGGTGTATAAATCCCTCCTGGACCCGTCATATCTTCCTGGGAATCTTTGATGTGAGTATCGCTTATAGGCTAAAACACATCTTTCTAGCATCTATCATATGGACCCGAAGTTTGATTAGTCATTTTATTTTCCAATTTAAGTTCAAGTTCTAGACATTATGTATCTATCTTTCCTCGTTTGTAATTTGGAACTATTTAATTATGAATGAAATTCTATCTTTGGTTGCTTTATAATTCTATCTATCATTTGTCATCTTATCTTGTCATATCTAACATTGCCATTCATTTTGATCTTCGCTAGAATGCCTCCTCGACGTGACACCACCCAAGTTAATGAAATTGCTACCATCATCACCAACCAACTTGCTAATGTCTTACCCGGTATGGTCACTCAAGTGAGTGAAGCACTCCGCAATGCTGGGACTACAGGTGGCAACATCAACAATGCCTCCTACAAGACTTTTCTAGCCTGCAAGCCTGTTGAGTTCTTCGGCAGTGAAGGTGCCACTGGTCTGCTTCAGTGGTTTGAAAAGATGGAGTCCACCCTTAACATGTGTGATTGCCCCGAAAATATGAAGGTCAAATATGCTTCCAGTGCCTTCCAGAAAAGAGCCCTTACTTGGTGGAACGCCCAGGTGAGAACTAGAGGAAGGGAGCCTGCTCTGGCTATGCCTTGGAACGACTTTAAGGAGTTAATGATCTCTGAGTTCTGCCCGAAGAATGAACTCCAAAAGATTGAAGTTGAATTCTGGAACCATGTTATGGATGGAGGTGAACACATGGAATACACTACTCGGTTCCATGAGTTATGCACTCTCGTGCCACACATGGTAACTCCCCTGAGTCGCATGATAGACCGTTATATTGGAGGATTGGTCCCTCAATTTAGAGGCCACACTATGTCAGCTTCTCCTGCTACTCTCGAGGCTGCAATTCTTCTGTCTGCCTCTTTAACTGATGATCTGGTCAAGTCAGGGGTGCTATCAAGAAAAGGATCAAAGAAAGCTAAGGAGGACTATAGTAAGAGACCAGCTAAGAAGCAAAAGACAGCTAAGAACTTTGCTATGGCAACTCCTGCTATACCAGTGAATGCAGTTGCTCCAACCCCTCAGTCCACTGCCCAGAAGCCCTACACCGGTAACCTACCCAAGTGCCCCCGATGCCCATTTCACCACCATGGTGAGTGTCGCAAATGCAACAAATGCGGCAAACTTGGCCACACGAACCGTTTCTGCAAAGAGTCTCCTGCCGCAGCTAATGCCAACAATGCTGTTGTGGCAACCGTTGCCCCTGGGAACAACACTGCCAGGGCTTGTTACGAGTGTGGTGGTCTGGATCACTTTAGAGACCGTTGTCCTAGGTTGAACCGAGGCAATAACAACAACACTCCAGCGGCAAATGGTCGAGCTTTCGTTATTGGAGCACCTGAAGCTCGTCAAGATCCAGCCGTCGTCACGGGTACATTTCTCTTAGAAAATCATTTTGCTTCTATTTTGTTCGATACCGGTGCGGACAAAAGTTTTGTCTCCACTGATTTCGAGCCCATGCTTAATTTGAGACTTACTAAGCTAGATTCTGCTTATACTATTGAGTTAGCTAACGGTAAACTGATTCATGCTCATACTGTTGTCCGAGGTTGTTCACTAACACTCGAAGATCACTCCTTCCCTATTGATCTTATCCCCATGGAACTCGGCTGCTTCAACGTAGTTGTTGGAATGGACTGGCTATCCAACAATCATGCCGAAATCATTTGTGCCGACAAAGTGGTTCGTATCCCTCTAGCATCTGGTGATACTCTAAACATTCATGGAGAGAAACCCGGTAAAAACCTGAAGATTGTTTCATGTATGAAGGCTCGTAGCTATCTTAAAAAGCACGATACTATGGCTTTCTTAGCTCATATAGTCGAGAAGAAATCTGAGGGAAAGAAGATACAAGATGTTCCCATTATCAAAGACTACCCAGAAGTGTTCCCTGATGATTTGCCCGGATTACCTCCGATCCGACAAGTTGAGTTCCGGATTGACCTTGTACCCGGAGCAACCCCTATTGCCAAACCACCCTACCGTTTAGCCCCATCTGAGATGAAGGAACTATCCAGCCAGCTACAAGAACTTCTCGACAAAGGATTTATTCGACCAAGCTTCTCACCCTGGGGAGCTCCAATCCTATTTGTCAAGAAGAAAGATGGTTCGTTTCACATGTGTATCGACTATAGAGAGTTGAACAAACTGACCGTCAAGAATCGGTATCCACTTCCGAGAATTGATGATCTGTTTGACCAACTACAAGGAGCCGCTTGCTTTTCAAAGATTGATCATCGATCTGGATATCACCAACTCAGAGTTCTAGAAGAAGACATCCCTAAAACCACTTTCCGAACCCGCTATGGACACTACGAGTTCGTGGTCATGCCCTTTGGGTTAACAAACGCACCCGCAGTATTCATGGACCTCATGAATCGTGTCTGTAGGCCTTACCTAGACCAATTTGTCATTGTCTTCATTGATGAAATCTTGATCTATTCACGAACCAAAGCAGATCACGAGGAACACCTAAAACTTATCCTAGAACTTCTCAAAAAGGAACAACTCTATGCTAAATTCTCTAAATGTGAATTCTGGCTAAGAGAAGTTCAATTCCTAGGTCATGTTATCAACGAAAAGGGTATACATGTCGAGCCATCCAAGGTTGAAGCAGTCAAGAACCGGAATGCACCTAAAACCCCTTCAGAGATCCGTTCTTTTCTGGGTTTAGCAGGGTACTATCGAAGGTTCATCTCGAATTTCTCGAGAATTGCTCTGCCACTCACTTCCTTGACTCAGAAAAACAAACCTTTCATTTGGGAACAGAAACAAGAAGACGCGTTCCAGTTGCTCAAGGAGAAGTTATGCAATGCACCTATCCTAACCCTTCCCGATGGCAACGACGACTTTGTCGTATATTACGACGCTTCCAACCAAGGTCTCGGTTGCGTACTCATGCAACGAGATAAAGTCATTGCCTATGCGTCTAGACAGCTCAAGGTGCATGAAAAGAACTACACCACTCATGATCTTGAGTTAGGTGCTGTGGTATTTGCTCTAAAAATTTGGAGACACTACTTATACGGTACCAAGTGTGTTATTTATACAGATCACAAGAGCCTACAGCATATCTTTGACCAGAAGGAACTCAACATGAGACAAAGACGTTGGGTTGAACTACTGAGTGACTATGATTGCGAGATCCATTACCACCCTGGTAAAGCAAATGTAGTAGCAGACGCACTCAGCCGAAAGGAAAGAATCAAACCCTCACGCATTCGTGCATTGGGAATGATTGTTCAAACTAGCCTTCAAGCCCAAAGACAAGCTCTTGTCAGGACTGATTTGAAGACTGAACTCGCAAGCATATCTGAAAATCATTTAGAGCCCAAGTCCGATGAAGTTCTCTACTTTATGGACCGAATATGGATTCCCAGTTTTAATAACCTTAGAGGACTCATTTTGGATGAAGCCCACAAGTCCCACTACTCAGTTCATCCTGGTTCCGATAAAATGTACCAAGACCTTCGAGATTTTTATTGGTGGCCCGGAATGAAGAAAGACATAGCTCTGTACGTTGGGAAGTGTCTTACTTGTCTGAAAGTCAAAGCTGAGCACCAGAAACCCTCAGGATTACTCCAGCAACCTGAAATCCCTCAATGGAAATGGGAGCAAATTTCCATGGATTTCATCACCAAACTCCCTAGAACCTCTAGCGGACACGACTCAATCTGGGTCATAGTCGATCGTTTGACTAAGTCTGCTCATTTCCTCCCTATCCGTGAGGACTACAAAATGGAAAAACTAGCCAAGCTCTACATGAACGAAGTTATTACTCGTCATGGTGTACCCGTATCCATCATTTCTGACTGTGATAGTCGCTTCACATCCAGATTCTGGAAATCCCTACAGAAATCCTTAGGGACGCGTGTGGATCTTAGCACGGCTTATCACCCTCAAACCGATGGCCAAAGCGAAAGGACCATACAAACCCTAAAGGACATGCTAAGAGCTTGTGTAATCGACTTTGGTGGAAACTGGGACACACACTTACCTCTCGTTGAGTTCTCGTACAATAATAGTTATCACACCAGCATCAAGTGTGCACCTTTCAAAGCCTTGTACGGAACGAAATGCCGATCACCTGTGTGTTGGACTGAAATTGGTGATAATCAGATAACTGGTCCCGAGCTCATTCAAGAAACCTCAGACAAAGTGTTCAAGATTCAAGAGAGACTCAAGGCCGCCCGAGATCATCAGAAAAGTTACGCTGATAATCGAAGAAAGCCCCTCGAGTTTCAAATCGGTGACAGAGTCTTACTTAAAGTTTCCCCCTGGAAAGGAGTTGTCCGTTTCGGGAAGAAGGGTAAAATTGCACCTAGGTATGTTGGGCCATTCGAGATCCTGGAAAGGATTGGTCCAGTTGCCTACAAACTTCGACTACCTCAAGGACTCAGCGGTATCCATGACACTTTCCATGTGTCTAATCTTAAGAAGTGCTTAGCCGATGACCCTTTACCTATCCCCTTGGATGAGATTCAGATTGACGACAAGTTACGCTTTGTTGAAAAACCAGTTGAAATCATGGATCGTGATGTCAAAAGGCTAAGGAAAAGTCGCATTCCGGTAGTTAAAGTCAGATGGAACTCTAAGCGAGGTCATGAGTTCACCCGGGAACGTGAAGACCAGATGAAACTCAAGTACCCTCACCTTTTTCATGCTAGCACAGACTTTACTAGTGGAATTTCGGGACGAAATTCTTCTAACTAGGGGAGACTGTGACATCTCTAAAAACCGTAACGATTCTAGTTTCATGTAATCTTGCTTCGACTTAATGTACAATCCTCGTTTTGACTCATTTTATTTAGTAGAGCAATTTAATTCCAATTCCTAATAAGTAATTACATTAATATTTTTAAACAAAAGTGGGAATTATTAAATTGATTAGTTATATTTATAAAAACTTTAAAAGTATAAAATTTAAATGTTTATTATCAAAAAGAAATTATTAATTTTGATAAAAAGACTTTGAACCCTCATTTTGATGTTGAACCCCCTCAAAAACACTTGAACCCCCTTGTGAAACCCCCTTTACATCTTTGGACCCTGGAAGTAACCAAGAACAACTTTGACTTTCAAAAGTCAAAATCGTATTCTCATCTTTCAAATCCACCAAATCCGGATGTTTAAATCCCTCCTAAACTAGTTTCTAAGCTTTAACAATCGAGTGGAACTAGAAATTCGTTGAAATGGTTATTGAATTCAAACCATTTAGAACCATTTTGAAATCCCGATTAGAAGATTTCGTACTTGATAATCCAAGCTTCAAAATCCCACGAAACTCGTTCTTATCGCAACTGTTAATGCGTTATTAATGGAGCTACTCACCCTATAAATACCCACGTAAATTCCTAAACGTAGCTACCATAAAAATTCGTCTTTTTTTCCCTTCCTGTTCCGGCGACGCAAGGATCCCTCGACGCGAAATCGTTGGCGTTTGGTTTCCATCCGTGTGATTCCGACTCAAGGTACTCGCTTTCCCATCAATCGCATCCTCTGATCTGTTCTGGTTTAAACAAAATTGATTTAGGGTTTATGTATGGAGTCTGGTTCAAGTCTGTGTGTTGTTTGGGAAGTTGATAACCAAGAACAAAGTTTTAAATCAATTTTTGTTGTGTTTTAAACCAAATTGTGTTTCAGGTCTACTGGTTAAGACTATGCAGAACCCAACCTGAGGTCAAGGGTTCGAACCCACGAACCAAACTAATTTTTTTGTTTTGTTTCTTTTATCCCTTCACACATATACACAAATATACTTAAATTAATACCTCTTTTAAACAAATAAAGGTGATTAATACAAATTCTTTTTTTTTTTTTTGTGAAATTCCAATATTATTTTGGATATAATGTTTTATAAAAATAAATAAAAGGCATTCTTTTTAAAAATAGTATAAATAAATGATGTATTTTTTTTAAATAAACATAAAGGGATTTTGTATACTTTTTATTTTTATAAAAGATTTTGCGAGAAACCATTTAAAGTTATATTTTTATATCGTTATTTAAATAGGGAACTATACATTATTAAGCATTATTTAAAAACTTCGTTACTTCTCTAAAACGCAAGAATTACAAAATATATTTTATAAATCCTTTAAAACTTATTCAAATGTTTTATTTTTAAAACTATATATTTCTTAATTCCTTTTTAACTTTTAGAATTATATTTTTATTATAACTCTTTAATTCCTAATAAAACCCTCTAATATTAACTTATCTATTTTCAATTCTTATTAAATACACATTTTCACTTTAGTCCTTATCTTTTCCCAAACTTACCGGACACATCCTAAACTCGGTTAAAGTGTACACATAGAGTAAACTTCAAACTGGTATGTAGCTATCTGACAAACAGTAAGGTTCTGGCTAGGAAAGACGGGGTTCTGATCCGGCCAACTCTTTCCTGGGAACTTTGCGGTTGGAGGTACTACTCTAGTATGATAACCACTCTAGTATACGATGACTACTTTCCTCTAATTACAAAACAACCCCTCATCTTTCCACGATTCTGTAAACTAACTCAAACTCGAACTTATTTAGGCATCTTCTAAACCAAGTTACTTCAGCAATCAAGATCAATCCCACCTGCTGCAAGGTGAATTCATAGCCCCTTTTTGCTTTCTATTTTGGGGTGGAAAACATGCTCTTATATTAAAACTGAAACCAAGTCTTGAGTCAAAACTATACTTTGCATTCAATAACAAACTTCCAATTCTAGTAACATTAAACTGATTTATACATGTTGCAAATGTCATTTTTACTACAAAGTCTCTCTTATTTCTAAAACTACACAACCATTAACTTCGGGGAAGCCACGGGAGTACGTAAATAGATCTATTGGCCTGACTAGCCCATTCAGTTCTCGGGTTGATGCATGCCAATCAATTCCGAGCGTCCTTCAAGTTGTGGATTCTGATCAACTTGGAAGGAGCTGGGTGTTCAGAAACTGCATTCTTGACACTTATACTATCGTCTAACACCCTGACAAGGTGTTGGGCGGGAGAGCTATCGATCACTAGGGTTGGTTGTGAACTCATGTATGATGGTTTAAATTACTTGGAATTTGAAACTTGTTTATGATTGTTTCTGGTTATCTATTGTATTATATCTATCAAATTCTATGTTCTCACCAACTTTTTAGTTGACCTATTTTAGCATGTTTTCAGGTAATGGAAACTAGTTTGCTGTCGTGCTCACGCTAGGATTCAAGGATAAGGCTTAGTGGACCTAGCATAGACTTAAATTGAAAATGAAACTATTTGGTTATTTGCTTTATTTGAATTAAACTTGATGTAATGACTATCGGTTTTTCAATAAATTCCTTAGTACTTTCTTTCTTCCATGTGTAATGATTCAATTTCGTCGCCCCTCGTGTTTCCGCCTTGGCGGGGGTGTGACAGGTGCAAAGTCTTGTAGACTTGTGATTTGCACCGTTTCTGTTAAACTCTCCGGTTCTTGAGCTGCTTTTTCTCTTGCTAGCCTTAGACTCGCTAGCTCATTCGTTAGCCTCCCATTTTTTTCGAGAAAGTGTAGTTGCTCGGCCTTACTTATAAGGTGCCACCGAGTGTTCATGATCTCCTGCACTTTCCTTTACTCCTCCTTGATTTCTTCTTCACGTTGTATTTCCTGTAATGAGTCACTCTCATAAGACAAGTGTAAAGGCTCACATGGAATTTCGTGATCTTGCATAGAATCAGTATGAATTTCTTTACCATTGAAATCAAAGGTAGAATACTTACCTGAAGGTGGGACTTGTGCTTCAACTTCTATCACTGTTACTTGCACTTCGTCCATTAAAGTCTCCAGTGACGGGGTTTCCAGACTCACCCTATCTGATCGAGTTTCGGTCCCTATATAGTTTCCGTCACAGTCAAAGACCAAACGTTCTCGATTTTTCAAACGTTGTGATTATATGTGTTCCATTATGGACTGGATTTCCCCCTCATAAGTCCATGAGCTTCCAAACCTTCTATACTACTGTCTATACATCTCAAAGTAGCAGGTGAGATAAAACAAAATAAAACAAATGATAACCTATGAAAAATAACTAAACACAAACGAAAAGGAAAACAAAAGACACGGACTGCTAGACACTCTACGACTCAAAACACAAATGCGACCAATTAATAAGTTAAGTTCAATTAAAGTTAGATACGCTATCGTCTAAGTGTCCCCGGCAACGGCGCCAAAAACTTGATGAATGCTGGACAGTCTATAAAAATTAATATAAAACCTAACCTAGACACTCTAGCTTTAAATTTATAAATCTAGACTCAACCTAATACTAGACCACACAACCGGCAAGTGTACCGATCAATGTAGTAAAGTCTAATGAAAGTCCGGATATCAAACCCACGAGACAATAGTGACAACTATACCTAGACTCTGACTCAACTAACTAAACTGAAATATATTAGGGGGAATTCTATGAACTAAGGCTATACTATGAAATCAAAAGTATTAAGAACTCTCTAATGACAACTAACTATCAGATCAGATAATCAGATGAAATCAGGAACAGAGACCGCACTACCTAGATAATGATCCTATTTGTAAAACTCGGACTTCTCTTGGTTATGGTTAGTATGACGGAACTGGGGTTCTAAGTATGACATTCATAGAATATCTACAGGACCCCTAATCAATCTCAGGGTGTGACCTAATAGGAAACTCTAAGGAATGTATAACGCTTACCAGCCAGTAGGATTACCTTTCAGTCTCTCCCACGACACTAAAGTACCCTACAGATAGATCACCTCTCAGTATCACTATCACAATACATTTGAAGAATGCAAGGGGTAATCTCAGAAAAACCGATAAGACACGGATCAGCAAAGAATACTAAGAACCTAGGGGAAATCTCCTCTCAGAGACTTTACACCTATGTACCTAACATCAAAGACTAACTGACTACCTTGCACCTTTCAGCTATAAAGATAGGACGAACACTCAACTCTAATAAACCATCAACTATATTCCTATGGATTACTATGTCTAGCAACACCATAAACTGTCATAAACACAAGATAAGTGACCTAAACATGCGTCTAAAACTGAAAGACATTCACAAGACACATGCGGAATACAAATTAATGATAAACCAATATTGAGCATGCATATACATCAGATCAGTTGAACTAAGATAGTTACAATAAAGTCAAACCATCATAAATTACTAAAAACCAATAAAAATCCAATCTTTAACCAATAATCATCAAAACCTAGGTAGCAACTAAGTGTTTAGCCAAGAAACATGGTCCAACACAGTAAATCAGTAGCAAAGAAGAAGAACATAGTACCAAACAAACCAATCGAAAACAAAATCATCAATAACAAGTACCGAACGATTAATATCCAATCAATACGATGTTAAAAGATCCTAACTTCGGCTTCCAATAGCTTCTCTACTCCCAAAATCGCCTGGCAACTCTCCTCCGACGGCTAAAAGTCGAACTCCTTAAGATATGGCATTAGAAAACATTAAATATTCAAAATTAGGGTTTTTAAGGATTTTATAGGTTTTTCGCGTGTTGCGAAAGTTGGAGAGGAGTTTCTCGCGTGGCGCGAGAAACAAAACAGTCGGGCCTCCTTTTCATATTCTTCGCGTGTCGCGAACTAGCCTGCCATAGTCTTCGTGTGGCGCGAAGACATGAATTCCGAGAATTTTTATTATTTTTACCTCTTTTCCTCGTGTGCTCGGTTCCTTCATGATCTATCCTCGGTTTCTGCTACTTTTGCACACAAATACCAATAAACATGACTCATACTCAGTATGTACTAAAAACACCACAAAACGAGTACAAAAACTATACAATACGCACAATTACACTAGGATAAACATATATGTTTTGCAAAACATCATTGACATCCGACCTTTTTGAGATAACTCCGTTAGCACAATTCCGTTAAATCTTAACCTAGTTAACCCTATCACAAACCTCATGGACTAATTCTGCTATTCCTCAAACCCTTGTACACCTAAAACTACAGGGACCAGTTTTGCCAAGTCCTAAAACCTGATTTGTTGACTCCCAAAGTCAAAATAGAGGGTTTTGTGTTCCTGTTGACTTTTAAAAGTCAAACAATATGTTCTTGATTCAAATTTAAGCGCTACAGCTGAAGTTCATTCGAATCCATAACCGAAATGGATGTTAATGACATTCACGACGTCATTGAAGCCTTAAAACACCATCGTTGTGTCAAATTAAACCAATTTATGAGCGTTAAACCCGTAACCGTCGACCATTATCATGAGCATATCAAATTCATTGGTTTTGATCGTTATTTCATACATCTCTGAAGCTTTGGCACGCATCAATTTAGCCGAAGATAGAACCAGGCTCGCCGGAGGTCTAACCAGACACAGTCGACACCTGTTCTAGTCGGGAACCACCAATTCAAATCCGATTCTGGTAAAATCTTACATGCTTAGTTTCGTTTTCATGCGTAGATCATAAACCCTATGAAAATTGGGGCTTATAACACTGATTCGATCAAGAACGAATTCTAGGGTTTATACCCATTCGGGTTTAATCGAACCCCAACCTGAACACGATCTAAATTCAATTAAAGGTCATGATCAGGTTCGAAAACATCCACTCAACGAAAGCCCTATACTAATTCAAGCACTTAACATCGAATTAGTGGTGAACCGATTCTAGGGTTCATCACATATTTGGGTTAATCGATTTCTGATCTAAACACAGTCTTAATCTAATTAGCATATGTGGAAAGATTCGCAATCCAAAACTCTGTAATAACCCTATTGTCACACCCCGGCCGGCGGCGGATTAAACGCCGGGGCTGACGCGGTTGTTCATAAGCACATGATCATCTATTAAATATGATAATATTTATTATTCAAATTAAAAGCATCCGTTACATAGGAAAATGAAACGTTCAAAACATAAATTAAATTAAACTAGGTCCAAGTCCTAGGTGAGCAAGTAGTCCTCAAATAGGTGCACCTGAAACATGTAAGTAAATGTCAACTACAAGTAGTTGGTGAGCAACGTAGGTTTTGACACCAAACTAAAGTTTAGATATAGTTTACGATTCAGAATATTCAAATGCAGATCTAAAGCATATATAAGAACACATAAGGCTCCAAGCGTACAATTCAACCCTGGTAATGAAATCTAGCTGCCACAATCCCACGGATTGTCGTTTTGATAAAAGGGTTAGATAACACCCGAGTTTTATAGTTCACATCCAACAAGGGGAGATGACACCCAAGTTAATAGTTCACATCCAACATGGGGAGATACACCCATGATAATAGTTCACACCAACAACAACACGCCAAGGTTATGTGGTAAGTTTAGTTTAGTTTCGGATTCCCCTATAAATGATCATGTTAGGTACTACCTTAGACTTGCAACACAAGTTAATGAATGTACTGGCATGCATTCATGCAATGGTCACCAAATAGTTCAAGATATAAAGCATGTAGATCATAGCATAGAATCAAGTTATTGAATCGTGTAGATAAAGTAGTTAACACATGTTTCACCCCAAAAACAAAAGCAGTAAAAAGGGGCTATGAAAACTCACATTGCAATAAGTAGCTCGATAATCATACAAACAAGTTCTTGCAGCACAAACGTCTAGCTAACCACAGGGTTAACCTAAGTTTGATGAAGTATATGTATCAACAATTTGTTCATGTTTAATATAGTAGTAAATACGGAAAATAAGAATCGGACGATTGGGATCTTAGAGTTTCGGAACGAATGAACGAAGGAAAAGATACGAATCTTAACATTAACTAATGTGATAATGAAATAATATTTTTTAATGGGTTTTATTTATAAAAAGACTATAGGTGGTATCTATAGATATTAGTTGTTAAATAAGTATTCTATGAAAATGATTAGTTCAAATAATCATCATGTTGACAAATAATAATACAATAATATTTATGAGTATGTCCTTTGAAATAAAAGAATTAGTCATAAAAAGTAGTATTGTTATTATTTATGAAAGAAAACAAAATTTAAAATGATCGTATAGATAGTAACATTTTATTATTGGTAAAGATACTAGCAACATGGTAAATGTATAACCAAAATAATTAGTAACAAAAAAAAATGTATTATAGTTCATGACGTTTTGAATATTTACTTTATAACGATACTTAACCTTTCGATTAATAGATTTCCCGACGTCACAAATTAGTAAGGTTCATATATGACCTGCTTGAATGTTTGCAATTAAAAAGATTTTTAGAATATATTCAAATATATATATATATATATATATATATATATATATATATATATATATATATATATATGTGTGTGTGTGTAGATATGTTTTTATTCACTAAAAAGTTATCTTTTTTTTTATAATCTCTTGAATATATATATATATATATATATATATATATATATATATATATATATATTTATTTTATAAAAGCTAGTAACCATATATTTAGGAAGAAAGTTATTTAATCAAAACTTATTAACAATGGTTTATAAACATATATATGAGTCTGGAAGGATAATTTGGTGAAATTTACAAGGGGAAATGACCATTTTAAAAAAAAGAACAAAAATTTGTTAGGGCCGGGTCTAGAACCCGTGACCTTGTGTTTAGAAGTAATAAGCTTTAACCGGATGATCTGGGCATTTGCCTTGTTAAGAGAAGGAAGAGTTTGAGTTTTTTACACAGAGGTTTCGCAACCTCTTCTTCCCCAAACACTCAAATCCAAAACCCTAGCCCTTAGAATACCCAGATTCGTGATCGCAGTCAAGGGGTTTCCGAGTAAAAACAAGAATCGAGCAGCAAGGGATGAACTATTACCTGGATTCGGCCATTGAATTGATGAAAAGAAGGTGTTTGGGTCCTCCCTGTTTGTCGTGAACCGTGGTAGAAAAAGGAACGGGAAAACGGATTTATTGAGTGGAATTCGATGGAAACAGATTAGAGGGGTGTGCGAAGGGTGAAACTGACCTGGTAACAGTCCACAATCGTCATATTTAATAAGTGTTTGAGTCTCATTCATGCCATTCAAGTTCATAACCGAAGGTGCTTTAATGCTCGTTTAACCCTTTATTTTTCAATAAATAACAACGATTCCAAGTCTCAAACGGTTGTAATTGAATGGCAAATTGATTTGGGTGAGCTACATCTCGTTATTAAAAGGGTTTGGTAGGTGTAGAACTTGATTTTGACTTTTGCAAGTCAAAATCGGAAAAGAAACCTTTCAAAGGGACTAAAGGGGTTCAATTGCTATGTAAAGGGTTTAAGACTAATATTGTTCAATTTTAATTCATTTTACTTGTTCATAATATGTGTTTTTATATGATTTATAAAAACTAACATTACTTGTTAAGTATAATCCTTTATAAATGAATACGTTTCCTTTTTATAAAATTACAAACGGTGTATTTAATAGATTCAAATGTATATATATAATTACACATTTATTTATAAATAAATACATGTATATATATACATAAAAGAAATGTAAATGCATGCTTTAACTTATACGTTTTATTTTAAAAAAAAGTTTGCTTATATAAATATAACTATACTTACACATGTTATGTATAATAGGGAAAACAATATGTAATACAATGTTTGAAAAATTGAATTGACATATGTTTTAAAATAATAATTAATGTGACATAATACGTTTGAACAAGTACGGGATTGAAACGGAAATGTCACTATTGTATAGAATAGAATAAAATAAAATAAAAAATAACACCGGAAATTTTTGGATGTTACACCTATGAATTCATCTCTTTTCAATATCGAATTCAACCAATATAATCCCAGGATCAACCTAGGGTTTTCGACATATTCAGGCAAGATTTAAACAAACCTAGACTTAATGATTTTTCAATTAAACTCGTGATCAGATTCGCTTTAGACCATTAATCAAAACCCCTAAACCCCTATGTTCATTCGCGATCAAAATCGAGTGAAATTGGTTGGGTTTGGATCGAGATGCGTAGGGAAGAAGAACACAGGAACCATCGATGTTAAAAACATTTCAATACAGACATGTATGCGATTACCCTAGCGGGTGGAATGGTTAGGTTTGATGGATTTGGGGGAGGAGACCCGGGTTCGAGTCCCTCCACCCCCTTTTCTTTTTAAACCAACTTTTAATGATTATATTTTTATAAAAACCCACCCCCATATTATTATAACAATATATTAAAGTGTTTTAGCCCCGGAAAACACCCGTAGGCTCGGGTTTGATTTCATAATCCATTTTCATATTATTTCTCACTTTTAAAATAATATACTTATATTATTTTCAAACCACGACTCCGAATAAATAATATATTTATATTATTTCCAACCCATAACTCCAAATAAAAATGATATATTATTATATTATTTTTTTCACGATTATAAACAATGTGTAACGTTTCAAACTTATAAATAATATATTATTTACTCACGTGTTATATCCTCGAACAAAAATAATATATTTATTATTTTATCACGTAAGTGATTATCGCATATTTTCTACGAGTTCAAAAAATAATATATTAACTATATTATTTTCCTGGCCATTATTTTAATGGTACAAACGCACGAATATTTATTAATTAATATTATTATTTACTAACGTACGACACGAAACGCTTTTATGTTAATTATTATACTAAGAAACCTATATATTCTCGTAGACATGCTCGTCTACTCGTAAATCCTTAGAATGTTTTAAGACGTTCTAATCTTCAGTGTCGTCGTCACAAATCCCATGTGTCCCTAATTGTTATGTTTATAATTCTAGGGCATACGTGAGCCGTTGCAGGCTGACACTTGTGTACCAAATCTCTTACTTGTGTGATACTACCTCCTACGCAACGCAGGTGAGTTTCACGGCCTCTTTTTATTCGTTTTCCCGTTTGGGAGAAACATGTACACAAATCAACACCTTTTACTTGTTTTCCCATTGGGGAGAAACATATACGCAAGCAATCATACTTTTACTTGTTTTCCCGCGGGGGAGAAACATGTACGCAAACAAACATTATTTTACATGTTTTTTCCCGTTGGGGGAGAAAACATGACACAAACTATTTTGATTATGGTACTTCATATGATATCACTGTTGAGGCTAAGCGTAACACACTATCATGAAAGTCCTCACACACATCGGACCGTTAATATGGATTTAGCGAGGTAATGTTTGGTAGTACTACTGAGTTTGACATACCCCACCCGGGCTAGTCATCTAGTTCGATTGGAGGTCGAACGAGTGTAATATTGACCTAATCACATTAGTCAGAGTTGATAGACCTGGCCGGAGACAAACAAACAAACACATCAGTCAGTTTCGGTTGCGAGCGCTTTAGTAAGACATGAACATAGGCAAGCTACCTGTAGATATGCATATTGAATGTACATAATCTGCAAACACTTTATTTCAAATGATTGAAACCTGTGAACTCACCAACCTCGTCTTGACACTTTTCGTACATGTTTTCTCAGGTCGCTAAGGCACAGGTTGCACAACTAGGACATGCATGGTGTCCTACTATCATTTCACTCATATGCAAACCGTTAAAAACAATTCACTTACTTTTATTAAACTAAACTTTGGCGCGTTGTTTTACGCATTTACTTTCTGGTTTAAACGCTTCCACATTAACTCTGAACTTTTATGTTATGACATTTTAAGTCCCGTATAGTGTCGTTTGAAGTAACTAATGTCTGAGATCCTGGTTTATCACATTCCTAACGGTAAAAATCCGTTAGTGGAATTTGGGGGTGTAACACATGGTTTATGGGTAAAGATGCAGCTTCAAACTAAGGAGCCGGTTTCGAGAAATCCCGTTTCCCGTTTGGTAGCACACCCGAATGAGCCCGATTACCGATATATAAACTAGGGACGGAAATCGGTCATCATATTCATTCAAAGTCGGGATCGGGTAATGGGTACCCGTATTTGGTCGGGAATCCCGAGAAGCTCACCCCTATGGAGACTGTTTATAAGCACATGATCAACTAAGTTCATATATTGATTTAGCCTAAATTCCATAACACTTGTTCAAACAGAAAACAATCAAACATACAATGAAAACAGAATACACCAACAAAGTTCCCTTGTTTATTTAACTAGGTCCTCAATTCCTATGTGTAGCAAATT
Organism: Smallanthus sonchifolius; assembly: GCA_023525975.1. Classification (NCBI taxonomy): domain Eukaryota; kingdom Viridiplantae; phylum Streptophyta; class Magnoliopsida; order Asterales; family Asteraceae; genus Smallanthus; species Smallanthus sonchifolius. The sequence continues at coordinate 15,630,272 of CM042018.1, read as the reverse complement.
GAATATGAACTCAAAGATTTATACCTGAAACATGATAAAAACAAGGTCAACTAAAAATAGTTGGTGAGCATACATAGGTTTTGACACCACGAGTAATATCAAGAGTTTGTGTACAATTCATATGAAACATGGTTTAATAAGGCAATTATGGAAAACCACTATAGTTAAACCGGGGCGTACAATCAAACCTTGTAACTGCATACAAAGTTATCCAAATGTAATATCGGCAACAATCACCCTACTTGGGTGGGTTTGTCAGACACAATAGATATATCATTGTTATCGTCGGCTTGTACTGAGTTAATGATTGCACTTGCACTATTCACTATGCACACATGTATGTAATTGTAGTTTGCACTCATAGTGTTCAAGCATAAGGCACAAATTGCACGCATGTTCAAAGTGTTTGAATTGTATAAATTGCAAATAGTTTCAAAGGAAATCATGTTCCATCCTAAAAGTATAAAAATGTAAAAGGGGCTATGTAAATACACCTTGTAATAAGAAGCTTTGTATGTCACACTGGTATATTGATTGTTGCACAAAGTTCAAGCTAACCACCGGATCGACCTAAGTTTGATGGTTTAAGTGTATAATGACTTGTACAAGAAGAAGTAGGGAATCCTAATGAAAGGATTTGGTGTGGGTTTCTATCATTTTAGTAATGAAATAATTGTGCGAGTTTCAAAAGGTGTTTATGTAGATAACTATATTTCAATTTGGGTAAAAGAAACATTAAGTATTTGATTTTCCTTAGTTTATAATTAAATAAATAAATATATGAGAAAATAAATAGGGCTCCATTGTTTGTAAGCAAATGAATAAAAAAATAAATAGTTTACTTTGTTTGAAATTGAATAAATTAATAAGTGGATAAATAAATAGTTGAATAACTAAATAAATAACTAAAAGAATAAATGAATAATTCCTTTAATTTAGTTTGAATTTCCAAGAAATTTGGTGTAAAAAAAATGGCGTTTTAGATGGTTAATAATTAACCATAATTGTCTATTTAATTAAGAGTGTACAATTTTTAAAAGGTTCCAATATATATGTATATATATATAAACGGGTTTATTGTTTTGCAACATAATTTATTTGTAAAAAAAAAATTTATTCTATGACTCTAAAATGTTTTATAACTCAAAGCGTTCAAATATAATAGTAAGTAAAACGAGAAAATACACGCGTTAGAAATAGTAATGCTCACACAATAGTTGTTATACGTTCATTATAATAATAATATAGACATAGTCATAAACATATATATCTTTTATTTGGAAAGAACGTCAATTGTAACTCTTGATCGTTTATAAAAGGAATAACGATAAGTTATATACATATTACGTATATATAGGATTACATAAACATAAAAATTTATAAAAGGAATTTTGTGTGATAGTTAGAATTTGTATTCGTTTTGACCTCTACGACTTAACAAATTACATGAATCTGGGTTTATGTGAGTGTACTACACAAAGGGTGAAAGAGAATTAAAAAAAGGCCAGAGGCCGGGTCGAACCCGTGACCTCTGCCTCAAGGGACAAGTATCTTAACCGCTAGACTGGGCACTTTGCCATGTTATTCAGCTGAGTTCCTTACGATTTAACAACAGGGCCACAAAGCCCTTCTTCCCCAACCTCTCAATTGCAAACCCTAACCCCCAACCCAAACACAAATTGCATGCAGAATCGATGGGGCTTTTGTAATATGGATGTAGACGAGCATGATGGTGCGAGAATTACCAGATATGAGGCATGATTTCATGAAGATAAGTGAGTCCTTTCTTCTCCAATGCCGATCGTGACTGGAACAGGGAGAAAGGCAGATTTGGGGCTCGTTTTGGGTTGAAATGTGATAGGGGTGTACAAGGGATGATAGAGATCACGTGTAACGGCTCGTACCTAGCGAGATTTGCTGGGATTACATCAATGGATCGTGCGTTTCTACCCATACTAGCGATAACCGAAAATTACTTTCAAATCTTATGGAATTCAGTTTCAAAACTTCGAATTAAGGACGGATAAGTTAGCTCTTATTGATTGATAATGACTTGGAAGTAAATTAGGAGAATGATATTGCGGATTTGAGGGGATTTGGGAAGGGGTTTGCGAATTTTGACTTTTTGAAGTCAAAATTGGCATGCTTAGTTCAAGGAGAAGAAAGGGGGTGCAAAATGGCGGTTCATCTGTCATGGAAAGGGTTCAAGCGCTAGGGAATGGGTTCACAATTAAATTTTATTTGTTTCGAATCTTTTTTAGTTAATTATAAAATCGTTTTTATAGAATTTGTAAAAAAAATCTAATTATTATTTGTTTGGTAATAAATATTCATAAGGTATAAATTTTCTGTTTTTTTATAAAACTTATAAATAACATTAAATATATATATTCTTACATTTATATAATATATATATATATATAAAAAGATGAGAACACATAATTACAGATTAATAAATTTTACTTTTGATTTGTTTATAATAACAAGTACACATATATATAACTACCTCTAAAATAAATATACATGCATATGTTATATATATAAACACACACACACACAATAGAGGGCATGTTAAATTAAGGTCGGAACTTTGAATTAATACACGTTAAAATAATAATTAATGTGGTATACTGTGTTGAACAAATATGGGATTGAAGTGGAAGGTCACTATTGTATAGAAAAAAAAATTAGAACAGAAATTCAAGGATGTTACAATGCTTGGCAAGCGATGAAAAGTTACTCGGTTAATCTATGAAGTCTGGCATCCTGTTATATTTATGTTATTGTTTATGATTTCGTTTAAGACAATATTTGTGATGTATGAATGTTAAACAAGTTTTAATTAATGTTGAAATGGATGATTCCGCTGCGTTATTTGATATTCAAGTTTAAGAACTGTATGTTTATGAGTAAATCCAACAAGTGAGGCCTCTCGGGTTTGGGGCCTTACAAATCAACAATATCAACAAGTATATCAAGTACGTGCATTTACTACCACCTATCATTACTAAGTAAGTGCAAAGCACTTACCTTTAGCTAGAGACGATTCCACTTAGTCTTCCAAGCTAGCTACTTTAACGCCTTTATCACCTAGCAATCAACTTGCATTTAGAAATCTTATGATCTCAATTCATTCACTAAATTGAGATTCAAGACATACCTATGTTCTAGAGATCAACACCCTAACTTAGTTTGGTTATCACAACCTTAACCAAACCTCCAACACCTAATTCAACCTTTCAACCCATTTTTACCCATTAAGGAATCATCCAAAGTTCACTCAACACTTTAATTTCATAAATCACCCATTATGAATTTGGTTTCTATTTGGTCTAGTGTTCATGGACATGCCACAACACTCATACACCATTCAAACACCACCCAAAACTCCCTTAACCCAAATGACTCGTTAAGAATTTACCCAAGTTACACCAAAACTTCTATTTCACAAATCACCATAAAAACTAGGGCTTTATGTTAATTATGTGTCTATTAATTCCCTAGACACTTATATAACCTCAATTCAACATATAAACAATCCCAAAATCAAAAACCCCCAATTTTGATCCTCAAGAACCCTAACTTTCAAATCATCAAATTAGATTGAGTTTCTTACATAATAATGTGTCTTTTAACACCAAAGACACTTATCAACCACGAAATTATCATTTAAACATCATTATAATGAAAACCACCAAATTTCTCTCAAGAACCCTAGTTCTTGAATCACCAAATTAGATGTTTAGATGATGTTATCTACCTTTAATTATCAATAACCAAGCTGACAACACGTTATTAACCATTTAGACCACTCAATTCAACTCCAAATTCGTTTTCACCAAAAACCCACCAAGAACACCTTCAAGGGTGAATCAAGAGGTGAAAGGAATACTTACATGTTGTTTGCTTCATGATGAACACTCTAATTCTATTAGATTTCTAAATCTGAATTTGGTGTTCTTGATCCTCCATTTCTCATCCCCTTTTGTCTTTCAAGAAAAACTCCACACCCACACCAAAAATGGTGTAGGTTTCCCCCACCCCTCCACCAAATTCCTGAATTTTGACTATTTATACATTAACCCCTTCAACTTTAACAATTAAACCCTTTAATCCAAAAGAGTAGGATTCACAGTTCACACTTTAATGTTTAAACCTCCAACTTATTTTTTTATCCAATCTCACACCTTATAATACTATTTATGATATAATATTATGTTTTGGATTTTGGTTCGTTACATGCTGCACATTCAATGAAATCAGTTAGGCATAGGGTCCCAAGCCATTGTGGTCTTGGGTCTTCCATTTGAATCAACATACTTTATTTCTTGGCACACTAAATCTTTGACATCATCATGCATAGTACCAGAAGTATAAGCTTCATAACCATGTTTCTTAACCACCCAGATTTGTTTTAAATTAGGTTTTGCTGATGAAACAGGTTTCAGCTTTCCTTTTTCACAAGGATTTGTTTTCTCTTTGATTTTAGGTGACAAATTTTTGTTTGAGTTTGTAAACAATCTTTGAACTTCCCCCTTGCCTTCAACATGTTTGTTAAGCTTGTTATTTATATGATTAAGCATATAATACATAGCAACATGAGATGTATGTTGACATATAAAACAAGCTTTAACCCTTTTAAACAACCGATTTTGAAGTATTCAAAGGAATTGAGCTTTGAGAAATCATCTTGGTGAAATCTTTGTAAATTGTTTTCTTTTACATATTAGTAATAAGATAAAAAGAAAGGTTGGATGAACAGTAGGAACGCCATTCAAATTTTAACACGTACTTTTTTTTTGATATTTTTATTTTCAACCTTTATATTATATATAATATACGCTTTTAGCATGTTTCATTTTTATTAATTTCGTTTTCCTTAATAACTTTACTTCGTTAACTTCTTATCAAAATACAGAGTGCGCAGTTGTTTTTAGTTTTTTTGTTAACATTCCGATATAATCTTTTTTAAAAACGGAGTTGTATTCAAAATCGAGCTTTTTGTGTATCGTTTCCTATATCGAGTGCCGAACCGTTGTGGTACTGTGACGAGCCGAACCTACTATAAGCGGACAACAACATTGTAGGTCATTCAAATTTTAACACGTATTTTTTTTTTGACATTTTCATTTTCTACCCATATACTACATATGATATATGCTTTTAACCTGTTTCATTTTCTATTAATTTTGTTTTCCTTTAATAACTTTCCTTCGTTAACGTTTTTTTTAAATACGGAGTGCGCGGTTGTTTAAAGTTTTTTTTTGTCAACGTTCCGATATTTTTTTTTTGAAAACGGAGTTGTATTCAAAATCGAGTTTTTTATCGTTGCCTATAGCGAGTGCCGTTACCGTTGTGGTACCGTGACGAGCCGAACCTATTATAAGCGAACAACATCATTGTCGATATTGATATTATCGTAACCCGTAACGGTATTCGCTTTTGTGGTTTTCGACGGCTCGAAATGGTAGTTTTTTATTTTGCTTTCTTCCTTTTTTTATTATTTAGTTTTATGTTTCTTTTTTATTAATATTATTTTTACTGTTGCGCCTACCATTTCGTCTAAATTTTATTAACGATGGGCTCAATACTCGTCACGAAGCGCGGGTATAACCATCTAGTTTTTGTTATTTGAAACACTTTGTTTGACTTTTTATGTAGACTCATTATTTGAAATCCATTTAGATTTAGATGTAGAAACATATTTAACATAAATATTCTAGTTTCTATTATTTGAAACACTTTGTTTGACTTTTTATGTAGACTCGTATTTGAAATCCATTTAGATTTAGATGTAGAAACAGATTTAACATAAATATTCTTTTTGGATTTTGAAGGCTTATCATTTTATTTCTTAGATTCAAGAGTAAATTTCGCTTTTAGCCCGTTGTGGTTTGTCATGTTCAACCTTTTAATATATCAGCCTATAAGATTGTATTTTTGTAACTATTTCAGTCCATGACACAAACTCTGTTAACTTTTTCTGTTAAGTATAAGGACATTTTAGTCATTTTATTTCTAAGTGAACTAGTTTAACCTTTTCAGTCCAATAAAACTTTTTTAGACTTTTTCATAAAATTATTTTTTCTACTTTTGTTAAAAACGTTTCTTTTACTTTTTTAAAATCAGTTTTTTAGTTATTTTTCCCGTAAACTGTCTTTTTTGAACTGTTTAAAAACTTTTTTTAACTTTTCTAAAAACTTTTTTTTAAATTTTTTCATAAAAAACATTTAAAAAAATAGTTTTTTATAAAAACGATTTTTAGCTTTTTTATAAAATGTTTTTTTAACTATTTTAAAAACGTTTTTCTTTTTTACTTTTTTAAGTGAACTAGTTTTTAAAATAGTTAAAAAAATATTTTATGAAAAAGCTAAAAAAACGTTTTTATAAAAAAAACTGAAAAATGTTTTTAAAAACGTTTTTTATGAAAAAAATTATAAAAAAATATTTTTTAGAAAAGTTAAAAAAACGTTTTTAAAAAGGTTCAAAAAAGACGTTTTTACAGAAAAAAAAACTAAAAAAAATATTTTAAAAAAGTAAAAAAAAAAACGTTTTTTAAAAAAATAGAATTTTTTTTTATGAAAAAGCCTAAATTTTTTTTATTGAACTGAAAAGATTAAACTAGTTCACTTATAAAAAAAAATGACTAAAATGCTCTATACCTAACAGAAAAAGTTAACAGGTTAGTGTCATGGAATGAAATGGTTACAAAAATACAATCTCAGGGGCTGATATGTTAAAAGATTTTATTTTGAACTAAAATGATTAAACAGGTTAGACCACCAACATGCCAAAAGCAAAATTTACTCTAGATTCAATTTTTGATAGTCTAGCGTTTGAAGATGGAACATTTTATTCAACCACAACAGACTTTCAAAGCTTTATATTCAAAAGCTTATAAGTTTCAGAAGTAAATTAATCATCTATAACTAGTGATTTTCCCGCCCCGTGGGTTGCGGCGGTTACGCTGACTCACAAGCTGGTTCGAACACACTACCTCTCCAGCGATGACAAAGGCGTTAAAACATTAATTTGTTTCATAAGACCATAAACAATAACCTCTATCCATCCATACTTTACTCAAAAGCAAGCATCCAACGTAACAAACCCACCTGCAAAAGAAAGATTAGACCATTCACATAGTGACCTACTTCTAAAAAAAGAAGATAGTAAAAAGAGAAACTTAGACCATTCACATAGTGACCTACTTCTAAGTTTCACATAAATATTCACAGAAATTAATTTCAACCAAGTTTCACAATCCATTTTTTTCTTCAATTTACATAATAACCATCAATCATTTGAGAGGAACGGGTTGGATTATTACTTAGTCATGAAAACATTTAATTTAACTTCAGAACACTAACACTAAGGAAAAAACTTTAATTTAACCTCCCTAAGAATAACCATTTTGTGATACAGAAGATGGGAGTGCAAGTCAATATTTGCAGCTATGTAATTTGGGGATTCTCACATCCATTTTGATCAACCAAGTTAAGGCATACACCCTCTCTTATGTGAAATATGAAAGATTATTTTGTATTAAAATTAAAATGGTTGATCAAAATCTTTAAAACCCAAAAATAAGGTCAAAGCTGTTATTAAGATGACATAAAAATCGTAATTTTAAAGCCATCAAGGAGACATTATTATCTTCATAAACATACTTACTATATAATTATCTTCATAATCAGACTTACTATATTCATTAATAGAATAAAAAAATAGACAAATACTCGTCGATGGGTCACAATATGTTCATAGCATTTTGGGCATATTGGTTAAGAAAAGTTGCAGAAGAATCATATTGGTCTACATACATAATGAATTCTATGCAGCTAATTAAAACAGACAATCAATACATAGAAGGCAATTGAACATCGTTCATGAATCAGACCCGATAAAACCTAAAAGAAATGTGATTTCCTTATTTTTCCTGCCCAATCCAAGACATCCTAAAAGAAGCACCCAAATGACCTGAAGTGTAAGAATATATCCAATTGAAAACACTCTTAAAATATTGAAGAAAGCAGTCAAATTTACAACAAAGAATAACAAAAGTAACTTCATTTTCAGAGATTGCTGCCGAAGGAATTGGAAGGTAAGGTTTATTAATAGCATCAATCTCTCTATCATACCAATCATCGATTGTCTCAAAAATTCAACACAAAGTTAAGTAATTTGTCACCATAAGTGAAAATTAGGAGATTTTAAGCTAATGAAAGGGACCAGACATCAACATGCAAATTAGGAGATTATCCAATTAAACATGAGGACCTTCTTTCCCACCTTAATTTTACCCTGTTCCATCTTCTCCGGTCAATTGACCGCACAAACCCTAGGTTTGAGATACAGCAGTCGAGGTCAAACCTGTGTTCTCTGTTCACCACTGCCATTGATTCCGGCGGAAATCCGGCGACCACGAAACAACACCCGAAAACCACTTATTTCCTCGAATCGAACACATCATTCTGTGTCTCCACTGATAGATCTCACTGCTTGAAGTTAAAGGTATGTAATTAGTCCAAAAAACCGATTAAAATCTGCGATCGACTACCGATATTTGGAGCTGCGGCGATTGTACAAATCATTACTGAATCTCAACATCTCAGGACAAAGAACGGTCGGTTCATATGAGTACCTGAGATAGCAGGTAATCGAGTCGACGAACCTTCACGATTTTTAAACAAATAAAGATAAAGAATTTCATTTGTGTTTTATCAATTGATTAGTAGTTAAGGATTTATAATTGGTATTAGTCAAATCTGGTCCAGAACAGTCCCTAAAACAGTGAAGAATTCAGATTTGACAGTTTTGGTACCTTAAGTTTGGAAATTGTCAACTTTAACCCTAAAGTTTCACCTTTAGGCTTAAATAGCCAAAATAAATACATTTTTTTTTCAATAAGTCAAGATACTTGTTTTAAGTAGTTTCCAACTCAAAATCGGTAGTTATTATATTTCATGAAAATATGATTTTTAGTTTTCCAGTTACGATAGAAAAACCAATTTTGGAAATAAATTCATAATAATTCCAAACTTATTTGTTTAAGTATCAAATGAATATATCTATTATAATAAATAAAGGTTTTGAGCTGTCACGTGTTATCAATTTATAGCATCTAGATCTTTGTTTTCCCACCTAAACATTTTTCAACAATCTATTTTAATTTTTTTTTTAAAACTCCTAAATTGATTTAATACTATTTAAACGTTTCCATATTTCTTATGATTTTAAATTTTAAACATTAAATGTATGATAACTTTTGTTTGACCAATAACTTTCTTTTTTAAATACATTATTTATAATTAAATTTAACTAATTCATTATTATTCATAAGATTTATAGGTGTTAATTTTTTATTTTTTAAAATATTATGAAATGTTATTATATAAGTGTTTTATTTATGTTAAAAACAATTCTATACGCTTACACAGACACATATTTAACTAATTCATTATAATTGTTATAAAAATCTAGATTTCATCAGAAGTCAACACGTGGCAGATAAAGTTAGTAATTTATTATATTAATGATTTATTTATTTTATTATTTTCATGATTAACCCGTGTAATACACGGGAATCTAATCTAGTTTATATATATATATATATATATATATATATATATATCATATATAGTGTTGTCTCTGTAAAAGTTTAGTTTTGTAATTTTAAGTAAAAAATCATTAGTTTATAAATTTATCCGCTAATAGCTCGGTTTTAAGCAAACCGTCATGTTAAAAAAATATATCTTTAACTTCTTGTTTTACTGTTTTATGTCATTTGAAGGTCATTTTGGTTATTTTAGCATATGACATAAGATTGTTGGTTTTACCGTTTTATGCCATTTGAAGGGCATTTTGGTTATTTTAGCACATGCCATGTAATTTTTTACACTTGAAATCATATGTCTATTGTAGGGAAAAGATTTTTAGAGTTTAAGCACATTTGAGAGGGTTTTTGTGTATTAAAGTGTCAAAAATTGCACGTTTACACTATGTAGTTTTAGTTATAGGCAAGGATTATGCATTGTTGTTATAACATGACAAAAACAAAGTTTTAAAATAATAACTTGCGAGTATCCCAATTTTAAAATGTTTTGTAAATGGTTCAAAGATGTATGTGAAAATGTTTGTATCCTAGTATTATGTGCAAAAATACATGGATAAAAGGTATACCAAGCTCGGTGTATGAGATGAGCTGCACGTGGGTGTCTGTGTGATGAATGAGTCGACTAAGATGAGCAAGAGGAGCTTAGAAATCTGTTTTAATTTGAAAGTTCAATTGAGGTCAAAGTATGATCTTTGAAGGAAAACCTTGAAAAAACTACTACCAAATTTACCTTTGTTGCATAACATCTTGTTGTAGGAGGGTGTTGGAGCTTCTAATCTTCAAGAACTTAGTTAGTAATGGATGAACTTTTCAACAATTCTAGAGAGAGAGAAAGAGAAATTGTATGAGGGGGAGGAGAGAAAAAGAATGAGAGTGATGTGTAGGTGAAATGAGTTCGGAATGCAAAAAAGGATGAAGTGAGGAGAAGTGGTGGTGGTGGTCGGTACTAAGGAGGAGATGGGACAAAGAAAAGCTCAAACAATGGAATGCGATTGGGCAGAGATCTTATAAAACATGTAACCGGTTATCATTAACAACTTGGAAGCTACGATGCAGAAGGTTATGCAACAACTACCAGGTGGAGAATGTTTTCATTTCTATTCATGCAATAACTACTTAAACAACAACTAGTAATTAATGATAGCTGTTTACATGTTTCATTATTGATGTCTTATATAGATTACATGAAAAAATTATGTGATATCTTATATAAATTGAGATGTTTCAATTAGCAAGTATGTTAAAGTAGGGGTTATATAAACCTAATTATTAATTACTAATGTTTCTATACTTGTAGATAGTTTATGTTCAACTATTTACTTTTGTAAAGTTTACAATCAATATTTTATGATACTCCTAACATGTTTCAAAATATTAAAAGTAACATATTGGTAAGTAGTTATATTACTCCACTACTTAAAGAATTGCATGTTTTACTAATATTATACAAAAAGAATTTGTTATACTTTATTTAATTATGTAAATATATGTATCCATATAATCACACAACTTATTATTTTATGTGTCTTATTTTATGATCTAAATACATAATGCTCAAAAATATATTTTCATCACTAAAATTATAATATTAATCAAACGTGATAAGGCTTAACCCGGTTATATGCAATCTAATAACTAGACGGGCCCTAATGTCACATAAAATTCTCGTAAATAAATACTAAAGATCAAATAATTAATTGGCTAAAAATAAATATTCAATATTGTAAGTTGGGCCTAAAAGTGCGGTTGTCACAATATATATATTCACACACATTTTATGATGAAATACATACCAATAAGACGATGTTGTACGTACATTAAAGATATATTAATTAACCATTATATGATTATTCCTTAATAATATCAAATTATGTTTATTTAGTACAACAACTGATCCTAAGACTACATATTTTCTCACAAATGTCACCTGTCGAATAGCATGAGTTTTTAGTATCATTCTCATCGCAACAACAATATCGGTCATTTTTGGGAGAATTAATAGTACAATGTGTATTACAATTTTTTGGTGATGGAACCCTAAATGCCTTGATGTCACAGTTTGCATACTCTACACCTATAAATCCAAAAAACGATACTATCGATTAGGATGTATATCTAAAAACAACACATGACAAAATGGTTAGATGATTAGAACATACACCGATGATACCGTTGCAAGAGTAGAAATGTTATAAAAAAACACCGTCACATGTGATTCTATACGCCTCACCATTACACCACGTGCGTTTTATATTAGGCTAGTTCTATTAAATATAAAGATGAATTGATAGCAAAAGATTTGCCTATGCTACCCTATTTATGCACTCATTATTATAGCATCATTTAGGCTCATTATTATAGCATCATTTAGGCATGATACAAATAAACCTACCATGCACGTCTTAATATAATAGAAATATAACCATATTCATATTCACATTACCATAGCATCACTTATGCATGACTTAAACAACAACATTATATTTTGGCATCTCACGCATCTTAGAACACATATATTTGTAAAACTTTCTAGCTTCACCTTATGCTAATCTTATATTGTATAACTAGTTTAGAACCCCGTGTCTACACACAGGGTGAAAAATATCAATACATAAAATTCTTAAATCTTTATGTATATATTTTACATGTGTAAAAATGTATTACATATACTAAGGATAGAAAACAAAATTTAAAATATGTAAAAATTAATATATAATTGGGTTTCGAAAAAACGTTAATTACTATTTAATGTAATTTGACTTTCATTTACTATTTGATTGGAAATAAAAGTTACACAATTACATTTCAAAGTTTCTTATAATAAGGAATAATTTAAAATAAATGTGTTTTATTAATATAATTAGTATTTTCTTTAAAAATGTAATTATTATTAAAAGATAGATGTGTATTTAATAAGAGAGAGAGGGAAAAAAATAATGAGAATGAACATGGAGGCGACACGTGGCATGGAAAAACCTTTATTTATTAAATAATATAGATAAGGGTTTAGTTATACTAAAAATGGTATTTAATCTAAAATTTGTAAGAAAGATTTTGGGCTTGACATGTGTCATTTTATTGTTTTTTAAGAGATGACATATTAGTTATTGTGTCAAATAAGTCAGGTCATTATTTCAAATATTTTTCATCATTATGTTATATGTATTCATCATTGTGTTTTACGTTTTAGATAATTTCGTGTTATTTTTGTCACTGTTTTTTATGTATTATATATAACACAGTGATGAAAAATATTTAACACAATAACCTGACATTAGACACAATGACGAGCAATAATCACGATGAGCTGGAAAACGTACTTTTTTTTCGTTTTTATGTAGGGAGAATTTCATATATATCCCTACAAACTTGTTAGATATCATATATATCCATATCAAACTTTAAATATCATATATATCCCTCTTTAATAATTAAAATATCAAATTTATCCATTCTAATATAATTCATAAAAAACAATTCACAATATAACCATTTACTCTTTATTGATTTTTTTCGTTTTTTAGTGTGATTTTTTATTTTGGCTTTTACTGTAGAAATTTGATGTGATTTCTAGTAAACATTTACTATGGTTTTCAGTAGCTTTTACCATGATTTCTAACATTTTCTTATAGTTCTTTTCTTCTATTTACATTAGTTTTTCTACTGCAGTTTACAAGATATTTATACAATGAAAAAAAAATATAAAACAATGAGTTAAAATTTGAAGTTAATCAAAAGTCGCTATCGTTGCTTTGAAAATAAACAAAATATTATCAAAACTCAATACTATTGCTTTTACAACGAATCAAATGAAATAAAAGCCTTGGAATCAAAAGTCGATACTGTTGTTTTATTCATCACAACCAAAATTGGTATGTGAATAGGTGATTGCTTCTCAAACAATTAATTAAATCCAAGGTATGAATGGGTGATAAAAAATTAATTACAATCGATAATTGAATAGATGATTGCTTCTCCTACAATGAATCAAAATTGATAATTTTGTATTTACTCAACAATCGATTAACTCATATTTTTACAATCGTTAAGGTAGGATGATCAATACTAACCAATATAGCGAATTGGACGAAGTTATTGGAGATGAATGACCGACTAATTTAGTGGATAAATCGGAGAAGGATTAAAGTTATAGTATATTTAAAAAGGGTAAACTTTTCATTAATTAAAAGTTTATTAAAGAGAGATATATATGATATTTAAAGTTTGATTTGGATATATATGATATTTAGCAAGTTTGTAAGGATATAATAACACTATACTCGTTTTAAAGATAAGACGCTCATTTTTATGGTGTAATTTTTTTTTAAAAATAATGTCGTAGGTAAAAGTTATGCACATTTAAAAAAGGGGAGAACTTGATAAAAATAAAAGTGGTCATGACTAAAATACACTTCCTACAACTTTTTCTACTACAATTTGATCTCAACCATTAAAAATATATCTAATTGCCATAAATTCTTCTCACCCTTTTTAGATTTAAAAGCCATTTTATTTGAACATAATTCTGCATAATAAATCTATGTTTTTTTAATCTTTTGAAGAAAAGAATATGAAGTCACAACCCTTACTCAAACTTACTATATATATATTATGTAAGGCTTCAAACCAGGGAGGCCTCACTTGTTGGATTTACTCATTCACAAATAGTTTATAAACTTGAATATCAATTAACGCAGCGGAAAATCTCATTCAAACATAACGTCAACATTGTTAAACATGCGAAAGCGTAAACATTGTCTAAAACACAAACATAACATAATCAAATCGTGACGGGATGCAAGTCTTCCTAATCAGTCGGGTAACTCTTCTCGCTAGCCAAGAATCACCGCCCATCGTCCATACATGTCCTTAACCTGAATGTGCATACTAAAAGTCAGCTAAGCTGGTAAGTTATTGCTTTAACATAAAAATTTAACTTCAAATATTTTTCCAAAAACATAACATTTAACTTCATTAAATAAATGCGTATGTAAACATGCAATAACATAACAAAACACATAAGTCAACAAACATATCGAATCTGCGCCTTCTTGTAACCGTCAGTTCCAACTTCAAGTACGATACCTCATAGGGCATCTGTACCAAACTTCAAGCACGACATCACAAGGATGACACGTACCAAACTTCCAGCACGATACTTCGTGGAGTAGTCGTACCTAACTTCAAGCACGATCACCCCACAAGGTAAATCGTACCAACTTCAAGAATCACGATAATCCCCATGGTGACCGTCATCACCCTAGTTGTAGACAGTTGGCCAACCACAAATGCCCCTATAAAGGTAAGGCGCATAACATACATCCCATACCATAACCTCAATTCCCTAAGGAATAATGGAAACATTCACTTCTTTACTTCAAAACTTCAGTTAAAGCATTCGTACGTTTTATTAAAAATCATTCGTTTGTAAAGACATCGTAAACCTCGTTTGGCAAAACAATTCATAAACACATCGTTCATAACCTTTCCTTCCAAAACATCTTTCATAAGCATCGTTTCATAAAACATCACAAACATCATTTATAAACATCGTTTTATAAAACAATCACATTGTTACGTATGCACACTAGCCCGAAAACATTATTTAAAACATTTAAGAAGGGCTTCTAGAACTCACCTGATAAGCTACTCCCGGTTATCCTAATGAAAGTCCAACAGCGTCACACACGATCTGAATTGATTAGTTAAAATTCACATCAGACCCCATCCCGACTCTAACGGTTTAACCTTCCTGTTTTAGGCGAACTTAGGGCTAAGTTCACCCCTTAAGGACTTGGCGAACATAGGCCAAGTTAGCCTAGTTTACCATGTTGGGAATCAAGCACCAATTTTTAACTTTTACAAACAATAATTATTTAAACCTTTTAAATAAACAAATCAGATATATTTAAGCGGAAGCGATTTATGGTATAAAACAGACCAGATCTGGATTTCTTTCAGTGATCTGATTACACGCGTATAAACAATATTAATTAAAACCAACCATAGGATGTTCTAGGAATATACCTTGACGATAACCAGATCAGAACACCTTAGTACAATGAACGTCACGCTAGTTGACACGTACACGAAACCTGCAGCAAAACGTCACATGAGTTCGACAGAGAGAGACCCGGCCACAGAGGTGGCGTGCGAAGGTGGCCCGGTGGTCTGGCAGGGCAGTGACGGCGGCCCTTTGTGGCATCGACCGGAAATCGGAGGAGAGGGGGAGGGGGATTTCGAAAACCTCCTTGTGATGGCTAAGAATCTTGATTAGGTTTTAGGGTTAAAGTAAATGTTATATTTATAAACCTATAACTTACAGACTGGCCCTTGAGATATTTACAGTTAATACCTCACTAATAATTAACTGTTTAATTATTAACCTTTCTATTTTACTAATTACTAATAATCAGTAAAAATCTAATCTTTAAATGCTTAACATATTAAACATTTATTCTCCATAGATAATTAATTAATCAGATAATTAATTATCTCAATCTCCGATAAATATTTCTCTAAATATTTATTCACCATGTATTATATCCGTCTTTCGTGAACTATAATATTTAACAATTAAATATTATTACTTGCTCGGTTCCTAAGGTGTAACTCTTTGGATCGTACCTTGTTAGTAACGTTGATTTAATTTATGATCGGACATCATATATCCAACTATCTCCCACTTGGACGATTCATCAATTAATCGATTCAACGTAGATAGTGGTGGATGCCTAGCTGCATCACTACCCCTAGCAAGGTATGACGTATTACAATCATCAAACCATACCCTTGCGTACAAGTAACCTTTGCTTTACCAAGTCTAATGGTCCTAGTGAGCATATCTATGTATCCTTTCTGTTTAGGGCATCTGTTGAACATGAGACATGGATACAATTCACTTCTCATATGTGGTTCAACTATTCTTGTTCTCGTTCTCCAATTCAAAGTGTTCTAAACAAACTAGTCTTTAGATTAAGCATTGCCATGCGTTTTACACCAGCTTGAATCAACGAGGGCGCCAGAATATCCAACTCCTAATTAAAGAAGAACAGAATTCCTTTGGCCACGTACAACTCCCACTAAACTTTAGATTACTCCTGATCATACCCTTATTACTGCCTGTTAAGGTACAACGTTAGATAAATCAAAGAACAAACTTTAGTCAGAGTTAGTTCTAGTATGTGCCTCGGGTTGCTGATCGATACATCTTACCATATTCAAAACATCTCAAGACATTGATCCATAAAGATAGTTTTGAAGCGAGTTACGTCCAATAATTATTCTCTAATAATTATCTGTGAACATGGTTTCCAACTTCTTGGTCTTTCATTCACAATGAACCAACCATCCGATTCACACTAGTCTTATGTTCAGATTGATTCCCATGAATCTGATCAACTACGAACATTTATAATACATTATATTCAAGGATTTCTAAAACGTATAAACTATCGAACTCAGTAACATCTAATAATAATGCAGTTAACCATTAAATCAAATATTAAAAATAATGTAACTGTATAGTTCGAAAGCACCAAATACTAAATACATATCAAACCCATTGTTTAGCAAATCTAAGGCCTATCTTGTCAGCATGCTCCTCATATTTAGAATGAGGCATAAGCTTAGTGAACGAGTCAGCTAGATTTTGATCTGTGTGAACTTTGTTTAACACAATCTCTCCCCGTTCTAATATATCCCGGATATAACGAAATCTTCTGAGTATGTGCTTCATGCTGTGGTGTGACCTTGGTTCCTTAGCTTGAGCAATGGCACCAGTATTGTCATACAATATCTCGATTGGTTTCTGAATGCTAGGCATTACTCCGAGATCAGCAATGAACTTCTTCATCCAAGCAACCTCATTTGCAGCTTCCGAAGCGGCAATGTATTATGATTCAGTGGTGGATTGAGCAACAACACTTTGTTTAATACTCTTCCAAGTGATCGCACCACCATTCAGAACAAATACAAATCGCATTTGTGATCGAGAATCATCTCGATCAGTCTAGAAGCTAGCATCAGTGTAACATTTAACAACTAGTTCTTCTTCCAACCCTCCATATATCAAAAACATGTCCTTAATTCTTCTCAAGTACTTAAGGATATTCTTCACAGCTATCCAGTGACTCTCACCAGGATTCTGTTGATATCTGCTTGTCATGCTTAAAGTGTACGATACGTCAGGTCTAGTACACAACATGGCATACATAATGGAAACAATTGCAGAAGCATATGAAACCTTTTCCATTTTCTTCTTGTCCTCGCCAGACTAAGGGCACTGTTTGTTATTCAGTATGGTTCCATGTGCCATAGACAAAGACCCTCTCTTAGAGTCATGCATGAAAAAGCGTCGAACGACTTTATCAATGTATGTACTTTGACTTAAACCTATAAGCCGCTTTGACCTATCTCTATAGATCTTTATTCCCATAATATAAGCAACTTCACCATGATCTTTCATTGCGAAACATTTACCCAGCCAAGACTTTATGTCTTTTAGCATAGGGATATGGTTTCCAATGAGCAGTATGTCATCTACATACGATATCAGAAAAGTCACATGGCTCCCACTTGCCTTCTTATAGACACACCATTCATCTTCGTTCTTGATAAAACCAAACTCTTTGATTCTCTGGTCAAAGAGAAGATTCCAGCTTCTGGATACCTGTTTTAATCCATAAATGGATTTGTTTAACTTGCATACCTTATTAGGATTCTCTGGATCTTAAAAACCTTTTGGTTAAACCATATAGACATCTTTAGTAAGATTTCTATTAAGGAACGTGGTTTTGACATCCATTTGCCATATCTCGTAGTCATAATGCGCGGCAATGGCAAGCAAGATCCTAATAGACTTAAGCATGGCCACTGGCGAGAAGGTTTCATCATAATCAATTCCTTGAGTCTGGGTAAAGCCTTTCGCTACTAGCCTTGCTTTGAAGGTTTGCACATTCCCATCCATGTGATTTTCTTATTGAAAATCCACTTGCTTCCTAAGGTCCGACTTTCGGGAGGAAGGTCAACCAAGTCCCATATATGGTTTTCGTACATGGATTGGATTTCAGCATCCATGGCTTCAAGCCAATTCTTAGATTCAGAATCAAAGATTGCAGATTTGTAACTAGTGGGCTCAGCCTGATCAACTATCAGGATGTCGTCAATCTGGTGAATCCCGACATACCGGTCGGGTTCATGGCGATCCCTAGCACTTCTGCGAACAACTTGTGTCACATTTGAATCTTGAACATTTCTAGATTCAATTTCAGCAGTCTCATGCTGAACGGCAGGTTCAGTTTGTGGTTCTTGGATCTCATCCATATCCACACAGTTATTTCCAATCCCTCTCGCAAGAAGTTCTTTCTCCAAGAAAGTAGCTCTGCGTTTAATGAAAACTCTATTTTCAGCAGGATTGTAGAAGTAGTAACCGATTGTTTTAGGGTATCCGACGAAAACAACTTTATCGCCACGAGCATTTAGCTTATCTGTAGATTCACTTGTAACATATGCGTTACATCCCCAAATCCTAAGGTAGGACACTTTGGGGTTCTCCCCATGTCATATCTCATAAGGCGTCTTGTCCACCTTATTTGTAGGAGCTAGATTTATGATTCTTGTGGTAGTCTCAAGAGCAAAACTCTAGAAGGAGTGTGGGAGGTTTGTACGACACATCATTGATCAAACCATATCTAATAGAGTTCGATTTCTCCTTTCAGATACACCGTTAAGTTGTGGTGTTCCTGGTGGAGTGAGTTAAGAAATGATCCCACATTTCTTTAGATATCCGTCAAACTCTTGACTAAGATATTCACCACCTCGATCAGATCAAAGCATCTTAATCGTCTTACCAAGCTGATTTTGTACTTCGTTCGGGTACTGTTTGAACATTTCAAACGTTTCATGTTTATGCTTCATAAGATAAACATAACCATATCTACTGAAATCATCAGTAAATGTCACGAAGTATCTTTCTCCACTTCTAGACATTGTTTTGAATGGACCACATACATCAGTATGTACAAGTCCTAACAGATCCTTAGCCCTTTGACCGATACCGGTAAAAGGAGCCTTGGTTAGCTTTCCACTTAAACATGATTTGCAATCATCAAATGACTCTTGACCAGTAGAATTCAAAATTCTGGTGGTTTGGAGTTTCTTCATGCGATTCTTGTTTATATGTCCAAGTCTACAGTGCCATAGATACGTATCATTGAAATCATATTTCGTACGTTTGGAGGAGATATTAAATAGAACGTTATTATCATGGACTTCTATCTCATAGATTCCATTGTGAGGCTTTGCAGAAAAATAAAACATCTACAAAATTCAAAAAGAAAGTTTTAGTATTTTCATGCATAATTTCCTAATTGAAATTTTATGACCCAATAGCAAAAATATATAATTAGGAATGAGATCCCGGTTCCCCATGTCTCAGTCAATGGCTAAGCACTCTTCACTGCATAGCTAGACAGGTAGGTAACGATTACCAATTGTATCAACTATACAACTCTTAGTTTGAGGGGCATGACGAGTATTGTCAAGCTTAGATACGTTTTCCTCAACTACGGCCACTTAAACGACTTAAACGATATATGTCCTTCAATTATATATGTAGACCCGGCCTAAGTGACTCACTAATCGTGATTCTAACTTCAACCAAAACCGTAGGGCCGGATGCAGGGTAATTCACTAACACCGGGGGTTCAAATAGATTAGTTGAAGTGCTACAATTAAGGGTGGCGCAGAAATATCGATTTTATATATATGGGATTTCTTTAATGTTTTTTTAACATTACCGTCTCGGGTCAAAAACATTTTGGTCGACGAGTAGCATGATACAAGTCATGCAACTTTAGTAAACCAATTTTACTAGTTTTAGTTCGTGAAACAACTTTCAACACTCGACACGATCCAATTTCAAATACCTTATTTAATCTAAATTGGTCATTCATCGCGTACCGATTTTAAACTAATCAACTCTTTTAATTAATTTAAAATTGTTTTAAATAAAACTATTAAATTTAAAACACCTTTTAAATAAAACACCTTTTTTATTTAATTACCTTTACGAGAAAAATAAACAATTTAATTATCTCGTCGTTTTTAAATTGTGTCAAAAAGTTTTTTAAAAATTTTGCGGTTTAATTATTTTCCTAAATAATTATATCACAACCACAAAAATAAATAAAACACAGAACCGAACAACTAGGAAAAATTGTCCGGTTTCGTTCAAGCCATCAGACGATACCGGATTGGTCTAAGGGATAACAAAATCAAACAAATCTGATATCTCCCACTTAGTCCAAGATATCCTTCTTTAATCCTGTCATTGTCTGCCTTGGTCTTCTAGTCTTCGTCTCTTTAGGATTACAATATTTATTTATAAATATACTAAAAATAAATAAATAAAAATAAACCTAACTATTGCATCGGGGTTCCAAATAACCCGTAAAAATACAAAGAGAAACAATCAATCACAAACAATACAACCACATGTCTCTAGTGCTCGATTCATTCAACACAATCACAACAAACGAAAAAGGCTCGATCTTTTGTCAAACAAAAGTTTTATCAAATAAAACAATAGATCGATATATATAAAAATATGTCTAAACGCGCGTAAAGGTGGCTCTGATACCACTGTTGGGAATCAAGCACCAATTTTTAACTTTTAAAAACAATAATTATTTAAACCTTTTAAATAAATAAATCAGATATATTTAAGCGGAAGCGATTTATGGTACAAAACATATCAGATCTGGATTCCTGTCAGTGATCCGATTACACGCGTATAAACAATATTAATTAAAACTAACCATAGGGTGTTCTAGGAATATACCTTGACGATAACCAGATCAGAACACCTTAGTACAATGAACGTCACGCTAGTTAACACGTACATGAAACCTGCAGCAAAACGTCACACGAGTTGCGCAGAGAGAGACCTGGCCACAGAGGTGGCGTGCAACGGTGGCGCGGTGGTCAGAGTATACCACCAAGTCTTCATTTCCCTCGGGAAGGGCCAAGACTGGAGCTTGGGTTAGATTCTCCTTCAGTTCCTTAAACGCCTCATCCTGGGTCGAACCCCATTCGTACTTCACCTCTTTCGGTGTCAACTTTTTCAATGGCGAAGCTATTTTAGAGAAATCCTGAATGAATCTCTGATAGTAGCCTGCCAATCCCAAAAAAACTACGGATTTCAGTTGGTGTCTTAGGAATATCCCAATATCTTACCATCATTATCTTTGTTGGGTCAACCATCATGTCGTTCGGGTGAATGACGTGACCTAGGAATTGGACTTCCCTAAGACAGAATGCGTATTTGGAGAACTTAGCATACAACTTTTCCTTCTTCAGAGCTTCCAACACTTCCTTCAGGTGACATGTGTGATCACCCTCGTTCTTGGAGTAGATTAGGATGTCATCGATGAACACAATTACCGATCGGTTCATCACCGGTCGACACACCCTATTCATCAAATCCATGAATACTGCGGGGGCGTTTGTCAATCCGAAGGACATTACACGGAACTCGAAATGTCCGTAACGCGCGCGAAACGCGGTTTTCGGTATGTCTTCGTCTCTTACCTTCAACTGATGGTACCCGGATTGAATGTCGATTTTTGAGAACCAACTTGCGCCCTGTAATTGATCGAACAGGTCGTCGATCCTTGGTGAAGGGTACTTGTTCTTCACCGTTCGTTTGTTCCACTCTCGGTAGTCAATACACATTCTCATAGAATCGTCCTTCTTCTTCACAAACAGTACCGGGAGCACCCCAAGGTGAAATGCTAGGTCTGATAAATCCCTTCTCAAGTAACTCGTCTAGTTGTGCCATAAGTTCTTTCATCTCTACCGGTGCTAATCGATATGGAGCCTTAGCCATGGGCTAGGCATCTGGTACTAAGTCGATTCAGAACTCAATCTCTCTGTCGGGTGGTATCCCAGGAAAATCCTCTAGAAAACACCTCAGGGTACTCGCGTACCATGGGTACATCGTCTAGTTCCTTCACTTCCTTACACTTTTCAATCACGTACACCAGATAAGCCTCATATCCGCGCCTCAAACAATCTGTTGCCTAAATCATCGAGATGACGTTAGGCATCGGGGCGTCGCGATCCCCGAAGACCTTGATTTCGCTACCATCTGGAGCCTTGAGTCGGATTATCTTTCATTTGCATATAATTTGTGCTTCGTTGGCAGTTAGCCAAT
The DNA here is from genome assembly GCA_023525975.1 of Smallanthus sonchifolius. NCBI lineage: Eukaryota > Viridiplantae > Streptophyta > Magnoliopsida > Asterales > Asteraceae > Smallanthus > Smallanthus sonchifolius. The sequence continues at coordinate 15,607,443 of CM042018.1, read as the reverse complement.
CTATCCCTAAAACGACATCAAACCCTCCCAACACCATGACAACCAATCTGACGGGGAATCTATGGCCTTCTATTTTTATTGTGGAATTGTCAACTACATCGGTTACTCTTGCAGTTCTACCCTCATCGGTTTCTACATTAAAGGCTCTTTCTAGTTTACTGACTGAGTATTTTACCCGTTTACAGAAAGTAGCATATATAAAAATCTTGTTGGCACCCGAATCAAATAACATAGAAACAAAAGTGTTGTCAAGGATGAACGTACCTGACGCCACATTAGGGTCTACCCTGGCATGTTCTCGTGCCAGCGCATACACTCGGGTCTTTGCTCGGGGCCTCTTTTTTTTTTTCTGGGCCTTTCCCTTTCCCAGCTCCACCCATTCCCGGCTTAGTGTATTTCCGACTCATGTGGCTATTCTCCCCACAGTTGAAGCATTTGAAGCCTTGTGGGCATTCACGGGAGTAGTGTCCGGTCTTGCCGCATTTGAAGCACACATTCGACCCAAGCCTACATTCACCAGCATGTTTTCCCCGACATTTCCCACAGACCGCAGACTCGCCTACCCTGGCCTGTTTGTCTCGAGCCCCAAATAACTTCCCACCCGATCGCTTGGAAGGAAAGCTCAACTTTTCTTGGGCTCATCAATGACAACGACATTAAGTGCCTGATCATCAAATACCACGCCACTCAATTCTACTACTGAATCGTAGGTAGTAGGGGCATTTGCCTTAACATAGGTGCGGACCTGGTCCTGTAATCCCTGTATGTAGCAACCAATCTTTGTCTCTTCAGTTATGATCAGATGTGGCACCAGACGTGCCAGTTCGTTGAACCAAGTGGTATACTGCCTGTGCGTCATTCTTCCGGCCTTAATTCCAAGAAATTCCCTCTCCACTTTCTCAATCTCGTTTCTCGGGAAAAAGTTCTTGATCACCAGAGTCTTCAAATCATTCCACATCATCGAGTCAACAACCTCGTCTTCCTTAACCTGACGTACGCCTTCCCACCAGTGTGATGCTTCCTCTTGTAAGTAGTTAGCAGTAAATTTCACAACTTGATCCGCTCTGCATTCGCTGAGATGGATGGTGGCTTCCATACGGATCACCCAGTCAAAAGTATCCACCGCGTCTTTCCTTCGAGTCAAGACCGACGGGTCGCAAGCTTTGAAGGACTTATAGTCGCAACCGCGAGTGAGCAGTGTCACACCCCGGCCGGCGGCGGATTATACGCCGGGGCTGACGCGGTTTTTCATAAGCACATGATCATCTATTAATAAGAAATAATATTATTTCATCACAATTAAAACATCTGTTACAAGTAGAAATGGAAAACAAGGAATTCAAACACAACACAAGTTAAATTCAATCTTTATTAAGGCTAGGTCCATAGTCCTATGTGATCATGTAGTGTCCTCAACTGGTTCACCTGAAACATGTGAGTAAATGTCAACTACAAGTAGTTGGTGAGTAACATCGGTTTTGACACCAAACAAAGTTAAGTATAGTTTACAATTCAATATGTTCAAAGCATGTCTAAAGCATGAATGTGAAAACATACAAGGTTCCAAGCGTACAATTCAATCCTTGTAATTGAAAACTAGTTACGCAATCCCACTGATTGCCATTTTAAAAAAGGGGTAAGATGATACCCAACAAAACCCGCCAAGGTTTTATGGTAAGTTATAGTTTCGGATTCCCGTATAAATGATCATGTTAGGTACTACCTTAGGCTTGGGCTGCAAGTTAATGAATGTACTGACATGAACACATGTAATGGTCACCAGGTAGTTTAAGACATAAAGAATAAAGATCAAAGTATAAGAACAAAGGTATTGAATTGTGTAAGAGTTATAGTTAATGACATGTTTCACCCCAAAAAGTAAAAATAGTAAAAAGGGGATATGTAAACTTACCTTGCAATGAGTAGCTTGAATGTCACACAAGTATGTTGTTTGTTGCACAAATGTTCTAGCTAACCACAAGGTTAACCTATGTTTGATGGGATATATGTATCAATGACTTGTACAAATGAAATAGGGAATCCTAATGTGCGAGTAGATTGATGAGGGTGTCCTCATTTTAATAATAAAATAATTATTTGAGTTGCAAATAATATTTTATGTAAATCTTTGATAAATAATTGTATTGTAATAAGTGAAAGAATGAATAAGGATTTCGTTTGTTTTTAATAATTATATAAATGTATGAAAAAATAATTAGGTTTCTTTTGTTTGTAAATAAATACACAAATAAATAAATGAGTAGTATTCTTTTATTTGCAATCGCATAAATTAATAAATGGATAAATAAATAAATGAGTAATAATTAGTTGAGTAATTAAATAATTTACTACATAAATAAATGAATAAAACCTTTCATTTGATTTTAAAAAAAAATGTTAAAAATAATGATTTAATTAATTGGTAATTAAACCAAAATTTAAAGTATAATAATAATGTTCTAATTAATTAATAATTAAAAAATATATAATTATTAATTAAAAGTATAGAATTGTGTTTTAAATGTTCTCATATAATAAAAATAAATTATATAAAAGTTTGTATAAATATTTGCAAAGAAATGAGTTTATAAACATAATCATAATTAGTTGAAAGTGGTTGTTGTACACTAGAATGGTTATCATTCCAGAGTAGTACCTCCAACAGAAAAGTTCCCAACAGAAAAGTTCCCAGAATGGTTATCCCAGATAGAAATTGGTCGGATCAGAACCCCGTCTTTTCCTAGCCAGAACTTTAATGTTTGCTGGATAACTAAATATTGGTTTGAAATTTACTCTATTTACATACTTAACAAAGTTTAGGGTGTGTTTGGAAAGTATATGGGCTAAAGTGAAAATATGAGTTTAGTAAAGATAGAAATTGAATATTAAATAATTTAATTTAAAAATAAGGAGTTTTAGTAAAAACTTGATTTTTGGAATTGAAAGGAAAAAGAAAGATCAAACCAAGCTTTTAAATAAAAGCTTTGAACAAATTTAATTAAAATAGGGTTTTTGATCTTGAATAGGTCTATGATTATAACATTAACATGTTAGGGATCATAGATCTAGCTAGTTATGAGAGATTTTTTGAAAGAAAAAGTATGAACAAGTAAGAACATAAGAAGAACTTACTTAGAATGGAAGGATTTAAGCTAGAATCTTCCAAAAGATGAGAAGAACGACCTTTAGTAGCTAGAGAACCCTAGATGATCGTTGAGGTGCGAAAAATATATGAGAATAAGGGCTCTATTTATAGGGTAGGATCAGGGGCTTATTCACGAAATTTAATTTGTTATAAGGACTAGGATTGCAAAAGATAAAGAATAGTTTTTAATTTCATAACATATTCTAACTTAAGTGCTCATTAATTTTATGTTTATGACTCCATTTCATCAACATAATTCATATTTAAAGTGTTTGATAAATGTAATTATATAGTTATTTGTTTTATTTACCTTTAGTAATTTAAAACACTAGCAATGTTAATTAACCATGTTATATTTTCATAATAAATTGTTTAAATGGTTTATTTATCATGTGTGTATATATATAGTTACATATATATTTATAAGTAAACACGTAAATGATATCAATTCATAATCAAAGCTTATGAATTATAATGAATAAATAAGATACTTTCATAAATGCGAATCATAAAATAATGAAATTACAATTTGCCGGAATAGTTAAAATAAATGTCGGAATTTCGTGGGGATTACAGTCTCCTCAACTTTAGGAAATTTCATCCTGAAATTGTTTAGGAGGAGGTCCAGGAAAAGGAGATGTGTGTTTGGATTCTCAACTAGTTTTGCTTGTCGGTTTGAGGAGTATATTTGATGACACGGTTCAGGTCAGGTCATTGTGTTAGGTATGGATGGTGGTACTGGATTTTGTTTGGGTGGAAATAAGGAGAAAATCGCCCTAGAACGATTTTGGACTCTAATGATGGAATGCATCACTTGTAATGAGGATGATATTCATACACTACTTTCATACCTGATGTTGTGGCTTGAGTTACCCGTACTGGCATCTGTTATCGGTCCCATTCACAGTTTAAGTTCAGACACTGGGAGTGTCCGAATCTCTCAAATTATTATTCTGATACCAACTTGTAAGGCCCCAAACCCGGGAGGCCTCACTAGTTAGATTTACTCATTCACAAACAGTTCATGAAGCTGATTATCAATTAACGCAGCGGAAAATTTCGTTCAAGCATAACGTCAACATTTTTAAACATGCGAAAGCTTAAACATTGTCTAAAACACAAACATAGCATAATCAAATCATAACGGGATGTCAATCTTCTTAATCAGTCGGGTAACTCTTCTTGCTAGCCAAGCATCACCGTCCATCGTGAATGTGCATACTAAAAGTCAGCTAAGCTGGTGAGTTCTACCTTTAACATAAAACTTAAACTTCAAATATTTTTCCAAAAACATAACATTTAACTTCATTAAATAAATGCGTATGTAAACATGCAATAACATAACATAACACATAAGTCAACAAACATATCGAATCTGCGCCTTTTTGTAACCGGCAGTTCCAACTTCAAGTACGATACCTCATAGGGCATCTGTACCAAACTTCAAGCATGGCATCACAAGGATGACACGTACCAAACTTCCAGCATGATACTCTGTGGAGTAGTCGTACCTAACTTCAAGCACGATCACCCCCACAAGGTAAATCGTACCAACTTCAAGAATCACGGTAATCCCCATGGTGACCGTCATCACCCTAGTTGTACAACAGTTGACCAGCCACAAAGGCCCCTATAAAGGTAAGGCGCATAACATACATCCCATACCCATAACCTTAATTCCCTAAGAAATAATGGCAAATTCGTTCGTTTATGACTTTCATAAACATTCACTTCTTTACTTCAAAACTTCAGTTAAAGCATTCGTACATTTTATTAAAAATCATTCGTTTGTAAACACATTGTAAACCTCGTTTGGCAAAACATTTCATAAACACATCGTTCATAACCTTTCCTTCCAAGACATCGTTCATAAGCATCGTTTTATAAAACATCACAAACATCATTTATAAACATCGTTTTATAAAACAGTCACATTGTTACGTATGCACACCAACCTGAAAACATTATTTAAAACATTTAAAGAAGGGCTTCTAGAACTCACCTGATAAGCTACTCCCAGTTGTCCTAATGAAAGTTCAACAGCGTCACACACGATCTGAATTTATTAATTAAAATTCACATCAGACCTCATCTCGACTCTAACGGTTTAACCTTCCTGTTTTAGGCGAACTTATAAGTTCGCCCCTTAAGGACCTGGTGAACATACATGCGAACATAGGCCAAGTTCGCCTAGTTTACTCTTCGAGCGAACTTAGCAAGTTTGTGACAACCCGGATTTTTATGATTAATTCCGTTAGTAAATTTCGTTAAATATTAACCTATTTAACTCATTTCAAACCCCAGGGACTGTTTGTGTCAATATTCAAACCTAAAACTGCAGGGACTAGTTATGTAATTACTCTAAACTCATTCTGTTGACTTTACAAAGTCAAAATTTAGAAATCTTGTTCCTGTTGACCTCTCAAAAGTCAAAATCCAATTGATTTGTTCCTGTTGACTTTTAAAAGTCAAACTTAGCATAACTTTGTTCCAAATTCGCGAAATATATTAATAATTCGTCCAAACTTGTAACTGAATTACACTTTAGCATCATAAACGTTCATCATTGAGCTATTAAACATTACCATTACGTGCAATTAATCTCATTATCAGTTATTCAAGTCATAAAGACTATCATCTCATGTTCATCAAATTCGACCATTTCAATCATCGAGCTCACAAATTAATCACCTGCACACCTTACTCGAACTCCTCTGAACCTGTTACACCATCCAATTTGACCGAAGACACATCCGTAGACGCCGGAGGGTAACAGTTGGAGCCGTAACTGATATTTAGTCGATCTCTACCTTTCTGATATCGTTTCAGGTAATTGGATACACCATTAGTTTCGTTTTCATCTATAGATCATAAGCCCTAACCTTTTGGTGGCTTATAACAACGAGTTGGCGATAAACTAATTCTAGGGTTCATCACGAATACGGGTTAATCGAACTACAGTCTAGACACAACCTCAATTCAATTAACCTGTACGGTTAGAATCGTAATCATTCACTTGTTAAAAGCCCTATGAATCCAACCGTTTTTATTATCGAATTCAATAGAATTTAATCTAGCTTCAAATCTAGGTTTTTCGGCTTTTCATATGAGAAATTAACGGTTCTACGCTTGATGTTTTTGCAATTAGACTTACCCTCAGGTTCGAAATCCAGAGATAAACAAAACCCCCACATTATCTAGTTCAATCAAAATCGAAATCAGAGGTTTTTGTAGGGGTGTTCAATCGGATCGCGATCGAGGGGAGAACACAGGGAACCGCGATGTTAAAACCATTTCGGTCTGGGTTTTGTTGCGAATCCCTAGCGGGCGGGACTGGTTAAGTGCATGTGCTTGTGTGGGAGAGACCCGAGTTCGAGTCTCTCCTCACGCAATTCTTTTTAAAACCGTTTTTAATTAATAGTTTTAATATAAAAATCATTTCACAATTATTATAATAATAATATATTAATGTGTTTTAGCCCCGAAAACAACCCGTAGGTTCGGGTTTGATTTTATAACTCATAATTAATATTATTTACACTTTTAAAAATAATATATTCATATTATTTTCAATCCGCGACTTCGAATAAAATAATATGTTTACATTATTTTCAACCCGTGACTCATATCATAAAATAATATATATTTTTATATTATTTCGCCTCGTTTATAAACCTCGTGTATCGTTCTCAAACTAATAAATAATATAATTATTTATATTAGTTACCCATGATTATATACTTGAATAAAAATAATATATTTATTATTTTTGCCAAGATATTTATTAAATGTGAAATTCTTTAAACTTAAAAATAATATATTAAGTTATATTATTTTCTTTAGCCATTATTATAGGCACAAACGTACAAATTTATTTGTTTATTTAATATTATTCGTATTAGAGACATTCGACGCGTAACGCATTAATCTTAATTATTATATTGAGAAATCTATATTCCCGTAGACAGGTTCGTCTACTCACAAATTCTTAGAATGTGTTAAGACGTTCTAATCTTTCCGTGTCGTTGTCACAAACTCTTATGTGTTCCTAATTGTCACATCTTATTCTAGGGCATTCATAGATTGTCCGCGTGCAATCTATTTGCGGTTAGTGTTGTAGCCTTGTGTGGTGCTAATTACTACGCTCTGCTCAGACTCAGGTGAGTTTTCATGACCCCTTTTTACTTATTTTCCTATTGGGGGAAAACATGTGTACAAACATCATTTTACTTGTTTTCCCATTGGGGAGAAACATGCATACAAACATCATTTTACTTGTTTTCCCGTTGGGGGGAAACATGCATACAAACATCATTTTACTTGTTTTCCCATTGGGGAGAAACATGCATATAAACATCATTTTACTTGTTTTCCCGTTGGGGAGAAACATGCTTACAAACATCATTTTTACTTATTTTCCTATTGGGGGAGAAACATGCGTACAAACATCATTTTACTTGTTTTCCCGTTGGGGAGAAACATGCATACAAACATCATTTTACTTGTTTTCCCATTGGGGAGAAACATGCATACAAACATCATTTTACTTGTTTTCCCGTTAGGGAGAAACATGCGTACAAACATCATTTTACTTGTTTTTTCGTTGGGGAGAAACATGCGTACAAACATCATTTTACTTGTTTTCCCATTGGGGAGAAACATGCGTACGAACAGGCATCCGTTACTTGTCTCCCAGCCAGGGAGAGACATATACACAGACATGGATCACATAGTATTTCATTACCACTTGTGTACCTAAGTGCAAACATAACATGAAAAGTCCTTACACATTCGGACCGTTAATATATGGAGTATAGCGAGGAAATTTGAGTAGTACTACTACAAACCCCACCCGGGCTAGTCGTGCTAGCACGATTGGAGGTCGAACGGGTGTAGATTGTCCTAAACACTTGCCATTTGTTGATGTTAGCAATGGCGTAAGGCACCCAAACATAAACAGTCAGCTTCGGTTATGAACGCTTAGAGTAACTTGTACATTGTCTAGCTAACAATAGGTGTGACTTACGTATGTGGATCCAACAACACTCAAATAGTTTATTTACATACAAACCTGTGAACTCACCAACCTCGTGTTGACACTTTTCTTACATGTTTCTCAGATCGCTTTGACACAGGTTGCACACTTAGGACATGCATGGAGTCCTACTGTTATATCATTCATTTCATACACTTTAAACAGTTTTACTTATTTACATTAATTGACGCTTGTTGCGTGTAATTACTTTTAATTTCATTCTAACGTTTACGCTTCCGCATTTAACTCTGAACATTTATGTTATGACTTTTTAAGTCTCATATAGTGTTGTTTGATGTAACTAACGACTGAGATCCTGGTGTGTCACCTTCCAAATGGTAGAACTCCGTTAGTGGAATTTGGGGGTGTGACAGATTGGAATCAGAGACATTGGTTATAGGGAACTAGGATTGCATACTAGACTATAACCGCACACATGCATTAATTACACGGCACAGACACTCGTACATGATACCAATGTTGTAAAAATCGCGCCTAGGCGCCGATTAGTCGCTAGGCGGCTCGTTAACGACTAATTTTGGCCTAGTCGGTCCAAAAGTCGCTAGGCGGTCCAAATCGCGCCTAGGCGGGCCTAGGCAGGCAGATTCCGGCGAACATTCCGGCGAAAACCTGAAATTTCCGGCCAAATTCCGACGAAAACCTTTGGTGTGGTTTAAAAATGAACATTTTTATAAAAATTACATATAAAAATGTGTGTATATATATAAAAAACTGAAAATTACATATAAAAATTCCAATCCGATTAATCCCGCCTAGGCCCCGATTAATCCCGCCTAGGCCCTACCTCACCGCCCGACTAGCGCCTAGCGATTTTTACAACCATGCATGATACACACAACATCCAGACATACATTACATTGCAGGCATGATGACAATATCCATATCACCCTCTTCTGACGAGGAACACGTCATTCTCACTATATCATCATTCCCGGTGGCGACACTTGGGGAGTCATCAAAACAACATTCACTCCCGTCCGAGGGCAGCGAGACGGAGCCTTCGGAGGAGTCAGTTACATCACCATCACCTGTTGGGTATGGTGGGCTTTCTCAGGTCCATGTTATGGACGGCACTCAGCACTAACGCATATCTCTTTGGGAGTTGGGATCGTCGGAGGCGAGTCCCTACTGTACCCGCCAGCAACAATACGCCGAATGAAGACAAACCGTTGCACACATTGTAGTAGAATCCATTGACACGTAGATGTCATCACTTTCCCGAGCCATGGGCTAGCGTCTTTGGTTGATATTCTGTTGGGAATAAATTGACCACAAATCTGAGAACGCATTGCTCAATGCATACTCAAACCCTATCTTGACTCAGTTGAAAGGACGGCTACTGTGCTGCTTCCTGTAACTTGTATTCATGAATTAGTTTCATTTCTTGAAGTCGTATTTCATGTACATGTTTGTTCCTTGTTCTCATCTACAATCCGTTGGATTGGACTCCTGTATTGTGTTTCAACTCGAGTGGATACTCGGAGCAAACCATTCTCGACTACTCATCCCGATATGAATTCTAGTTGATCAACTTATAGTTGATAACTAAGCCTCCCGATGACTTATCATACCTGACAATGCTCTGTACTCGACAATAAAAATTTCAGGGACATTTTGACACGGGACATGGAGAAACTAGGGTGAACATGCAAAGAAATTTTTCATTACTGGTGCACACGTAATAGTAATTTAAGGTGCATGTAAATCCTGGTGAAATCTAGTTTGTGGATAAATGGTCCTAATATGTGATTTACAGACTTAAGTTTCCAATATCCGTAGAAATTCTCGTAACCCGCTCAACGACGAGTTGGTATCATTAAACATGTTCAACAGTTGATAGACGCGACTATCAGATTGAAGATGTTTACAAACACACTGAGCTATCATCAGTAGAACCCATTATTTTATATCACTCATGTAAGAGTCTTAATGAACTTAAGACTCTCATCCAAACTTGATCAAGGAAACCATCTAGATTGAAACTCTAGTATAACCTCATGGTAAGCCCATCGACTCCAACTATGTAAGCGGAATTTGAGAAAATTCTTTCTAAGCTAACACGTTATTCCTTACACTCCAACAATAAATTCCATTTGAGCCTATTACCTTGTCCTGTGACAAATCTTTGGTCTAATTTGATTTATACCCCAGCATATCCAGTTACTACCAAGCTAACCCTGTTAGAAGCTAAGTATATAATAGAAATAGCTGATGGCCAAATAATTGAAGCAACCCACATTCTTAAGGGTTGTAAGCTTGAGCTAGCTAGTCATATACTTGATATCGACCTTATGCCGGTCACGCTTGGTAGTTTTGATGTAATTGTCGGCATGGATTGGTTACCTAAAAACCAAGCTGAAATCATCTGTCGCGAGAAAATTGTTCGCATCCCTCTCCCGATTGGAGAAACTCTTTCCGTTCAGGGCGAAAAGGTTGGTGCAGTCATGGGCATCATATCCTTTATGAAAGCACAGAAATGTCTTCACAAATGACATACTACTATTTTGACGAGCCGACATAAGGTCGATATCTTAATGTATTTGTAATTTTGTAAAGAATCTATTTATAAAAAGGTTTTGAGTAAAGAAGCTATTTACAAATACATTAAGATATCTATTAAAAAACAAATTTTTTTAATTGTTTTTTATAATTTTTTGTTTTCCGCCTCTCTCTCCTATCAAATAATAATGATTTCTATAATTTTTTTATAAAACGTTTTTTATTTTAAACAAAAATAGGTTTGTTCATAAAACATTTTTATAAATTGAACATTTCTTTCATTCTTTTTATAAAATATTTTTAAAAAAAATAACTATTACTATATAACATTTCTAGAATTTATATTAAAAAACTATGTAATATGTCATAAATATTTAATATGTATTTTTTTATTACTAAGTATATATAACATTGCATTTATTTAACCAGTGTAATACACGGGGTTTCTAACTTAGTATTTATAATATCTTAAAAATTTACTAATTTTATAATATTCTACATATTCAATAATATTTTGCAATAATAATAATACTTTCTAGATTTAAAAACCAAATAATATATTTTAGGTTTTATTATATCCTACTTATTAATTAAATATTTACAAAAATTTAGAATATCGTATTTACACATTAAGAAAGATAAGGTATCATAAGTACATATTCCATGTATAATTTAATGAAACCAGTTACATATTATAAACTACGTTATGAGAAATAAACACATAAAAAAACAAGATGCTGATATTATTTTAATAAACAATATGATTCATTTTTATATGAAACAAATTGTTAGGGTGCCAGGGGCAACTTTGGGTAAAGGTTTCGGGTTCATCGGTTAGCTCGGGTATACCGTCGCAAACCTTGCGGGTACCTGTGATGGGTAAGAAAATTAAACCTGGTTAATATACCCGTGTGTTCGGCAATCAAAATTGAAGGGTGAGAGCCGTTGGGAAATTGAAGGGAGACTTAGGGTACTTAGGGTGGTGCCCCCACCACTTAGGGTACTTAAGGTTGGGTTTGGATAAAAATAAGGTGACACTCACTCATTGGTTAAAGTCATTAGGGTAATTAGGGTACTTAGGGTTGTGTCCCTAGTACCATTAAGTGAAATAGGTTTCTTAGTGTGTTTTTTTTTAAATTTAGCTAGGATGTTATGAAAATTTTAAGAGGAAATATTAAACATTAAACTTTTTAGAAGGATATATAATACTCGTTATTAAATGTAAAATAACATGATAAATTAATAACTTTAGTATATTAACATGCCAATATGAAAATGTAATGTACATGTTGAAAAAGTTGTTTTCTCATAAAAACATACATAAAAGAGCAAGATAAAATTGCACATTAGCATTTTTTTAATGTTGGCATTTTATTGTGTTACGTTGGAATGTTTTGGGGACTTAAACTGTTTATTTGATTTGTATGTTTTGAGCTATAAATTGATGATAGTTGTTTCTTTGTAAAGTAGACGAGAGTATTGTAAGCAAACGATACTTAATATCAATACAAATAATAATTTATTTAAGCGATATTCATATGATTACTGTTTTGATTACCGTTCTTCATGTCAAATTGATGTTTCCAATATCAATACACACTGATTCAACCGGTCTATGTTGATTTGGATCAAATTCATGTCGATCATAAAAGATCTGTTTTGGGACTCACAATTGGTATCATAGTTTTTGCTTCCTGTCTAGACGATTCTATCTGTTTGAGGCATTTTAGCAACAATTGGAACTTAAATAGATAGAAATTGAAGTTATCAACCCTGACATGTGATGTTACCTCCTCAAACATGTATCTAGAATAACCACCGTCAATAACCGTTTTACTAACAGTCCTCCAATATAGGTTGTTCATGCACTTATTAGCAAATCGGTTAGAGAGTGGAACTCAAACCATAGTGGTCTTGGGGTGTCTCTTAGCATCTAAATATTGAACCTCCTGATATACTAAGTCTTTTGCTTCATGAATCATATTTTCAACTTTTAGTTGTCAAACTTGTTTAGGTTCAAAGAATTTGGTTTTTAAAGATTTTAAGTTTGAAATAGTTTTTTTTTTTGCTTAAAATCAGAAGCAATTGACTTTGGTACATATGTCTGCTTGACCTATGAAGGTCTTGGAGATTTTGGAACAAACATAACATGAGAATACCTAGAAGAATCATTCTTTATCCAAAAGTCATGCTTAGTCATGTTCTTTGTTCTTGATGCTTTCTTTATTCTGATCTTTGAATCATGTGAAACCGGCTTCACATGATTGAATCCGTGGGCTTGGCAATTTCCCACCAAATCACACCGAATTGATTTTGGAGTAATCTTGGAACACTAAAAATTGAATCCGTGTCAATTAAACTCACTTTCAAATTACCCGAAACGATGTCCGAAAGCAACCGTAATCAAGTATGAAACACTAAAAATAAGTCTAATTCAACCAAAAATAGCTTTCGAATCAATCCGAGATCACGTCTGAATCAGTCGAAATCGTAACCGAATTGATCTCGCACGAATAGTAATCACGTTCGTGTCTCTAGAAATCCAATTCGTATCAACCGGAAACGAATTTGTACCACCGAAAACGAAGTCCGAAATACCCGAAAATAAATCGGTAACCTAAAAAATACCGTAACAAATCCAATACAACCCGAAACCTTTCCGTCTCAATCCGTAATACCCGAAAGAAAGTTCAAACCACTCGAAAATATTTACCTATCAACCGAAATCTATACTATTTAATAAATAAAGGTTTTTCCATATCACGTGTCACCTCCATATTCATTCTTATCATTTTTTTCTCGCATATCTCTCTTATTAAATGCACATCTCTTTTTTAATAATAATATATTTTTAAAGAAAATCCTAATTATATTAATAAAACACATTTATTTCAAATTATCTCTTATTATTGAAAACTTTGAAATCTAATTATGTAATTTTTATTGACAATTAAATAGTAAATGAAAGTAAAATTACATTAAATATAATTAACGTATTTTTGAAACCCAATTATGTATTAATTTTAACATACTTTAAATTTTGTTTTCTATCCTTAATATATGTAATACATTTTTACACTTGTAAAAAATATATATAAAAATTTAAAAATTTTATACTGATATTTTTCACCCCGTGTGTAGACACGGGTTCTAAACTAGTTATCCCGAATATATGAGCGTAACATTGTTGAGATTAAAAAAAATAACCTGTAATTTAAAAAATCAATCGTGTAACGAATCCGAAACAACATGAAACCTTTCCGTTTTAACCCGTATCAAACTTAAACATCTCAAAATCAAACCCGTAATTCCAAAAATACTCCCGAATATAAATGTCGTATCAGCTCGAAACTCTTTCGAATCAAAGTAAACACTTCCGCAGCTAATCGTAAGCACTTTCGAGCAAACCAAAACGAGTTCGCATCAACCGAACTGCAATCTGTAATACTCAAAATTCACTCTGAATCAAACAGAAGTCTAATCTGTAACTTTTGTGATGAAAACTAAATCCACAAAAAAATTACAATTGTTCACAGAAATTTGCTTAAGAAACCTGTGGCATATAAAACATCAAAACTCATGTTCTAATAAAAAACCATGGTCCAATTTTGATTCTAGAAGCAATAATCTGTTGGCCCAAAACAAATTAATCTAGCAACAACCTAAACAAACTGGCCCCACACAATTGCTAGCTCAAAAAAAATATCGGCCCAGACTTGAGAAAACTTTATACCAGCCCAAAGGGCGGAGGTAGTGCTTTGCAACGACCCCACTCGATTTCTAACTTTTTGTAGCGGTATATTACGCGAATGACGAACGACCCCAGTCTTTTTTAAAGATTGACCCCACTGGTTTAAAAAAAATATATTTGACTCCGAACCTTAAAAAAAACTATAAAGTTTCTTTTTAAATTTAATTAACTCTATTAATTAAGCTTATAATTTAGATTTATTTAATAAATCCATAGGTTGATTAACTCTACTCTCTAAGCCCATAAATTAAATTTTTTTTTGTAATCCCATAGCCCCATACCAATTAGTGATTTGATCCATAATCCATTAAGACATTAACCCAACTAGTCAATTAGTATTAAACCTAATTTTAAAAAAAAGTTGAAAAAAACCTAATTAGTATATTATTATGTGACCTACACGAACCGATCACCCTAACTTGCCCAAAAAATTCGTAGTTGGGAACTTAGAAATTTGAGCATTGAAAACGACCCCACTGGAAAAGTTTCAGGCTCTGCCACTGCATGTAATGATATCATAACATTTATAATACGTAAGGCCTCAAACCCGGAAAACCTCGCTTGTTAGATTTACTCATCAACACATGGTTCATAAAACTTATATATGGAATTGAGCAACGGAAATACTTGTTCAAATTACAACTAGTTTAAATAATCAAGAATAACATTGTCTTATGATTCAAAACCAATACATAAATAAACGGGATGCTTTAGTTTCAGCGAATGGGTAACTCTTCAGCACAAGCTCCACATCCATCAGCCCGCAAAACCTCATACAATTAACCTGAAGGTATACTAAAAGTCAGCTAATGCTGGTAATTTCTACCTTTACTTTAAACTGAAAACTTTTCTTTAAATAGCTAGTTTTATAAAATAAATAAGCTTTCTTCCTTTATCTTTAAATCACTTTGCCTTTACTTTAAAAACTTTACAACATTACAATTATAAAAACTGTTCCGTTCTATCTTTCTTTAAAACTTTACTTTTGAGGAACCTGTTAAGGTGTCCTCCTTTACCCTTTGCAATTTTATTTTTCACTCGCACAAGACAAGTGACTATAACAAACTTTAATTATCACATTTGGATCAATGTCCGAGGACAAGATCCCTTTTCTCGCTTACACCTTAGGGTAAGACTTTTACTTTGCTATGCCCACACCTCAGGGTGAAACTTTCTCGCTTACACCTAAGTGTAAGACTCCTTTGCCTGCTCACATCTTAGGGTGAGACTTTCTACTTTGCTTGCTCACAGGACTTTTTACTTTGCAACTACTATGCATTTATACTACGTCACATAATATAATGCCATTGAAACACATAACACATAGAAAAATAACACATATTAACACATAAACATATAATATAGCATCTGTCACTATCACTGTCACTGTCAAGTTACACCGAAGTGCAGCTTCTTTACCATTATTTACTTTAACTTTTTACTTTATTTAAAACTCGTTTCAAATATAGTACTTTACTCTTTAATACTTTCTCTTTCCATTTTATAAAAATATATAATTCTTATAGAAATATACTTTAACTTTCAAAACTATCTCTTTACCAGTATGCATGCCAGCCCAAAACCGTTTAGGAAAAAGGGCAATAAGAACTCACCTGACTTCTATATACTTATCTCACTCAGCAAAGAAACTTCAAGCTAGGTGGGATGCTAATAAATCTGTTCAAAGGATCACGAATGGAACAAGGTTATAACCTATGTATTTCATCCGAAAACTTCCTGTCCAAAATCTTTTTCGTTTTTCGACCAAAAACTAACTAGTTAAAAATGCCTTTTACCCCGTAACTATTTCGTTCGAAAACACTTTTCCAAAAACCTTTTCGTTCGAAACATTCCGTCTAAAAACCCATCATCTGAAATAGTTTTCGGACTATTCATCGAGTTTTCGGATGATGCATCTATTCTTGGCCAACTTCATCATTTTTTATCCAAGCTTCGATCTTTTTACGTCGAAAACCTATATCTAGCTTCCATGAAACTAGATATATACTTTTTAGAGCAAATCCAACGTAAAAATCCTGACTTTTGATTGAAAAACCCACATAAACCCTAAACCCACTTTCAATCTGGAAATCGATTCTGAGAACGTAATGTTACCTGATTACTCGTGATTCTCTCTTCTTCAGCCTCCCGTGACATCTAGCAACGATCTCGGGTCGAGTATGAAGGTTCCGGGTGTCAGTTTAGAGCTTTCTCTATCTACTCTCTTTCTTTCTAGAATTTGTGGTGAACATGATGGAATGGAGAAGTGGAGGAGGGTTCTAGGATTTAACCCCTTTCCTTCCCATGCGCACTTTTTGGTCCGGCCTAAGACCCGATCCCGCTCAAGCTTGTTATTATTTTTTTTCTTTTCTTTAATCCCGTCTCCTTACCCGTTTTATGTAATTGTTGTGAATTTCGGGATGTTACATCTGGGCATTACACGACCCTGTCGCTACCTACATCCGGTGGTGCCCCCAGTTACCGAGCACACACTCATTCATCCGGTCTTGTTGCCCAGTTACCGGGACTCCTACCTGGAATATCATGACTTTTCTGTGACGTACTCCAGGGCCGTGTAACCCTAAGATGATATCGTCACCTTTCAAGTTGTACAACCGTTAGCTAGTCACAAAGGCTCATGTATAGACATTGCCATTTATTTCATAACATTTTTTTCTCAAGGAACAATTGGTAGATTCGATTATGTAGTGACTTTCAAAACATTTACTATTTCATCATTTCCTCGGTTAAAGCATTTTTTACTTTTATTAAAACAACTTCTATTTCATAAACCTTTTTGTAAATTTATATGGCAAAACATTTCATAAACATTCCTTCATAAAAATCATTTCATAAACATTTCGGGTGTATGCACATCAGCCCAACACATAACAAAGCTTAATAAAATAGGGCATCTAGAACTTACCTGAATAAGCTAGCTTTAACACACTAAGCACAAAATCCCACTTAAATTACTTAAGAATCTTGATAACAGATAAACATCATCAACTCACATTCTTCTGCCCAATCGCAAGTAGGTACTTTCGATAGCTCAGGTCTACCGCAAGTAGGGTACTTGCGATAGACTAGGTCAACCAGCTAAGTCATGTTAAGTTATTTCAATCGTAACTACCCCCCATCGCAAGTAGGGTACTTGCGATTTGAGTCTTCTTCTTCAGCCAGAAACCTAAGCATGGCGGTTATGCATTGAGCCTATAAAAACTGATCAAGCTTTTAACTTTTTACGTCCAAAACTTTTGTTTAGTTAATGTAAACATGTTTCAAGTCTAGATCTACGTAAATCATAAACCTTTATACGTAAATCTTAAGCATTTTACCCGAAACCGTAACCCCACCATTAAGGTCCAAATATAGAGATTTGAAAGCCGATTCATACCTTAAACACGTTATGAACACTTGGTGATGGTTTCTTTCGAACTCGGGCTTAAAAACACGCTTCTTACGCCTCCTCTGATTTCTCCTTCTTTTAAACACACACACCCTCTCTCTTGTAAGTAGGTTATGGGGGAAATGGGCGTGCCTTGATGGAAAAGGTTTCCTTTTATAGGCAAACCCTACCCCTAAGTAAACTTTTCAACCCCCTTATTTCCCTTATTATAACTCATCGAACCCCATTTTTATTTAAAAACCAAAACGGGATGTTACTAAATATATTACAATAATATATTACAATAATATATATATATATATACTATATAATAAATAAAGGTTTTCCATGTCAAATGTCACCTCCACATTCATTCTCATTATTTTTTTCCCGTTTTTCTCTCTTATTAAATACATTTCTATCTTTTAATAATAATATACTTTAAAAAAAATACTAATCTATATATTATATTAATAAATAAATCTACTGACATATTTTGACGAGTGTATATGTTAACAGATTATATTGTATTCCACGGGTTTGTTCAACTCGTGTAAAACACGAGTTTTAAAAAAATATTTTTATTACTTAATATATAATATTATATTTATTCAACCCGTGTAATACACGAGATTTTAACCTAGTATATATTAGTTGTGTTAAATATAATTTTTCAATGTAATAATTGATTTATTCACAACTTATTTGGATGGTGTCAAAAGTATTGGTGTTTCTCAATCTCTTCACTCGGGTAGACTTGAAGGGGTCGGAGGTGTGGATATGAAAATAATCTTCCTAAGTAACGATCTTTTACAACTTGCAAATTTTGAGGTCCTAAACACATGACCTGTATTGCTCCATACATTAACGAACACATGGAAACATTATAGTCAACATACCGGGGTAAGAGCGAAATGTGCTATGAAAAGAATCATAATGAAGAGTTTGCTAGCCGGATGAAAATTAAGGTAACGACAAATTATGGCCAAGCAAATGTTGATAAAACTGTGGAAAAGTTAGGGCGGGGTCCAGATATTAGAGCAACATCTTATCAAGGATAGGACAATAACGGTTATACGTTTTACATCAAAGATCAAGATGTAAAAAGTAAATGAAGAATAGTGGAGTTTCACTGTAATTGACGCGTAATGAACCGATAGTTGCTCCAATACCTGCAACTAATTTGCATACCCAATTCACGGCGGAGATCAAGGGTGCGATCAAGACATACGGTGGTTTGGAAGGTAACGATGGCTTCGATGAAGGGTAGCGGCCGGAGGTGTTAACCAGTGGTGTTCTTGATGTTGGTAGATAGAGAGGAGAAGGTGATGATTGTCAGGATTTAGGGTTGGGAGAGTGAGTGAGAGAGTGGATGGAAGTTACGGTGATGGGTATTAGGTTAATGGGTATTAGATATGACCAGGAAAAAAAAAGAAGAAAAACAATAAAACTATTATACCCTTAGCACATCTCAACCACATATTAACATTTTTTTAAAGTTGAATTTTTATAATAAAAGTATAGCGATACTATACTCAAGTAAAATAGAATTAATACTCGATTTTATAGTGTAATTTTTTTTTAAAATGTAATGTCATATAAAAACGTTATTCGTGTTTAAATGTAATGACCCAAACTCCAGAGGCTTTACTTGTTGGATTTACTCATTCACAAACAGTTCTTAAAGTTCAAACATTACTAAGCAGGGGAATAAACGTTGTTACATTGTTTCAAAATAGCAATAAATTAAAACATTGTCTTAAAACATTCAACAATTAAACAATCATAAGGGATGCGAGTCTCATATCACCAGGTAACTCCTCGAGTAGCCAAGCAGTATCCATTAAACGTTCATCTACCCTTAACTTGACATGAATACTAAAAATCATCTAACGCTGGTGAGTTTAAGTCTTTCATTCATTTTAAGAAAATGGTTTATCGTTCATTCATTCATTAGGGTTTTATCATTCATATATAAAAACATGGCTTAACATTCATTTTCCATTCATTCAAACATTCGTTCAGAAAATCATTTAACATTCCATTCAAGTCATATAAGAAATATCTAAATCTGTAATACCGTCCATTCCGTTCCATTCATTCATCCATCACTCTTAGGACTCGTAAGTCACTAAGGTGATCATGTCACAGTAACCCTGAGTGACCATCGTCACTCCCATCCTAGATTGTACAACCCTAATATCATTGGTAGGCCACATAGGCGTTACTCCTGTTATACTTATGACTCCAATGTGCCACAAGGCTGGGAATTACATTCTCAGACTTCATTCGTCAATTCCATTCATTCGACATATTAGATTTGTAATGACTTCCCTTAAAACATTTTCATAAAGCATTTCATTCATTTATAAAACCCTTTTCTTTTATTTCAAAACCATTTCTTTATAAGTATTCCATTCATAAACCTTTCATTTCACAAACGTTTTCTTGTTTCAAACATCGTTCCTTTAGTAAACAACCATTTCGTAAACATTTCATTCAACAATCATTTCGTAAACATTTTATTTAACATTCATTTCATAAACATTTTATGAGTATGCATATCACCTTAGAAACAAGTAAATAAGGTTTTTTTACTCGCCTGCTACCCAATTCGTCTTACCACTCGGTCCGAAAGCGTTACCTTCAATCTGAATTAATAAATAACACATCAATTCTACTATTTCTAAGTTATCAGGCGAAACTAGCTCACTTTCACTTTCTGAGCTCTAAGCGACACTAACAGTTTTGCCTCATTTGGCTAGGCGACACTAGGTTAGTTTCGCCTTCCTTTAACTCATCGACACTAAGCAGTTTCATGTCGCTGATATTTTTGCTTTTTTGGTTAGTATCGCATGATCGTCTTCTCCAGCAGAAACCCTATTTTCTGCATGGAGATGGCGGCGCAAGCTTTGTACGTCCAAGTTTCGACATTTTTACGTTCAAAACGTGTAGTTTTCTTTCGTGATTCCACATTTATAACCCTTTTCTCATTTAACCCGTAAAAACCCGATCTTTTATCTGAAAAACCCATAAAGCCCATCAAAACTAAAAACTCAGATTTGGATAGGTTTCTTACCTCAAAACGACGCCCTTCTTTAGCTGATCTTCACCCGAGCAGTGGAGATAGGCATAGGATCGATCATTGGCTCAAAACCCACACTTTCCCTCTCTACGGTTTCTCTCTCTAGGGTTGTGGAGATTGTTTGGTGCAAAATGGCTGATTCTTGGCAAGGGTTTAGGGTTTTAAGCCTTCCTTTACACCCTTTTCTTGGCCCAAACTCAGCCCAACATCGCGACCCATGTATCCCATCCATTTATTCCATTTCTTTCATTTTTTAAAACCTGTCTATTATTCCGTTGTTATTTTCGGGATGTACAAATCTATCCCCCTTACAAAAGGTTTCGTGCTCAAAACTTTTCATAAGTCAATTAGTTGAGGGTACGACTCATTCATTTCTGTCTCGGTTTCCCATGTGGCTTCCGATCCCTTTCGGTGTTTCCATTGGACCTTAACCAATTAGATAACCTTATTACATAGACGTTTCTTTTTCCTGACCAAGATGGCTACGGGCTCCTCAATATAATTTAATCTATGATCAACCTAGATGTCCGACAATGACACGTGCGCAGACTCGTCCGCTAGACACTTTCGTAAGTGCGACACGTGGAAAGTAGGATGAATCCTACTTAGTTCATTAGGTATTTCCAGTCTGTACGCCACTTCGCCAACCCGTCCCAAAATCCTGAATGGCCAGACAAAACTTGGACTTAACTTCCCCCGTTTTTGAAACGAATTATCCCTTTTCAGGGAGATACTTTCAACATGACCATATCCCTAACCTAGCGTAAGACTTCTGCTTGTCTTGCTGCAGCTTTCAAGTGAGCTTTAATCTGATCAAATTTATCAGATGTAGCTTTAACCACTTCAAGGCTCCTAAATCCTTTTTGTCCCATCTCTCCCCAATAAGTCGGTGTTCGACACCGTCGTCTGTACAACATCTCTAAAGGCGGCATGCCTATAGTCGAGTGATATCTGTTGTTGTAGGAGAATTATGCCAAGTGTAGGTGGCTATCCCAACTGCCACTAAAATCGATAATACACACACGAAGCATATCCTCGAGGTCTGGATGGTCCTTTTGGACTGAGCATCCGTTTGGGGATAACATGACGTGCTAATGTTTATTCGAGTACCCATTGTTTCTTTAAACCTCTTCCAAAATCTCGACGTGAACCGCATATCTCTGTCTGAAACAATAGACACCGGTATCTCGTGGCGAGCTACAACTTCGTTAATGAACACCTCTGCCAAACGTTATGAAGAAAACGTCTCGCATATGGGCAGGAAGTGTGCGCTCTTCGTCAATTTGTCCACAATCACCCATATGGTGTCATAGCCTTTAGCTGTACGAGGTAGCTTGGTTATGAAGTCCATCGTGATGTGCTCCCATTTCCATTCTGGTATATCCAATTGTTGGATCTTACCGCAAGGCTTCGGGTGCTCGGCCTTTACTTGCAAGCAGGTCAGACATTTGCTCACATAAGTGACTATATCATTCTTCAAGTCAGGCAACCGGTAATCCTTTTTCACGTCTTGATACATTTTCATGGTTCTTGGATGTATAGAATAGCGAGACTTATGGGCTTCTTTGAGGATCTTAGCCCTAAGTTCGTCTTCCCTGGAAATCCAGATTCAACAAAACCTAGTACGTGCACCGAGAGTGTTGACTTTCCAGTGACTCTTATTGGATAACCATTCTTTCTTTTCTTTATGTTTTCTGGCTTAAGTGCCTCAACTTGTGCCTTTTCAATTTTAGTCATGAGATTAGGTTTCAACACCAGTTGGCATGCTTTCACTCTGATAGGAGTCGGTCTCTATTTTCAGCTCAGAGCGTCGGCCACCACGTTGGCTTTCCTCGAGTGATACAATCTCTCACAATCACAGTCTTTCAACAATTCTAACCAGCGCCTTTGTCTGATGTTCAACTACTTCTATTCGAAGAAATACTCCAGACTCTTGTGATCGGAGTAGATCGTGCACTTAACCTTGTAAAGGTAATGCCTCTAAATCTTCAGTGCAAAGACAACTGCTACGAGCTCTAAGTCGTGAGTCAGGTAGTTTACTTTGTGAATCTTCATATGTCGTGACGCATACGCGATCACCTTTCCCTGTAACATCCCAAAAATCCAGCCATGAACGGTTAACGGTCAAAACGTAAAGCTACGAATGGTATCGGTAACGAAATGCGATACCAAAAGCTTAACGAGGGATATGGGATTGAAAAATAAGTTGTGATGAATTTCGGTTAAGAAACATGACCTAAGAACTTAACCGGATGCGAAACGGAAAGACTAATCGCCCATAAATAGCCCAAAACTTTATATAAGCATATCCCGAGCTAGAAAATGAGTCACGAGAGCCATAATATATGAAAATGAGGTATTTCGACGAGGAGAATCTAAATATGAGGTATATCGGACCGCTATCCAAAGTCATAACGGTACGAAATGTGTTCCCGAAGCAAATCAGGAGGCTTTGACGCATGTCTGATGACTTTGCCCCAAGTCGGACCGATATGTTTTTATATGTCGGTCCAACATGGGTCTCATCTCAGCCTATAAATAGATGGAGCTGGCCATTCACTTTCTCACACAACAAACATTCCACACACACACATACGAAATTGAGAAGGAGTTAGAAACCCGGTGCAGCGCGTTTCAGTGCGAGTGCGGTTCGGATCCGGAGAGACGTTTAAGCGAGGAACGAGTGTAGGAAACGACCTGAGACTATCGTAAGTACAATGGACCCGTACCTTTGTAAGGCCCGTTTCCCGGATAACCTCACTTGTTGGATTTACTCATAAACATAGTCATAAATACTGAACTTAAATTAAATTAAAAACATTCATCATTCAATTTCATTACATAACAGCGGAAGTCTTAACAGTTAAAAGAAAACACATCATATTCTTAAGAAACAAAAGTGGGATGTCAGTCTTGTGCCGGGTAACCTTCACGCCTTCGCACGGCCTTTTCCTTTGTTACCTGAAATGTATACTAAAAGTCAGCTAACGCTGGTGAGTTCTAGTTTAATGCAATTTACTGTAAACATTCTTTTCTTTATAGGTATAAGTGTGCATTACTGTATAATCATTCATATAAATACGTATTCATAACTTTTGCCTTTCTTTCATCTTTCTTTTCTGTATTTTCTTTTTCTGTATTTTTGTGATTTCATACATATATATATATATATGTGCATTCACCCTTTTTTTTTCTTTCTTTCTTTACATTCATGGGTCATACTCTATAAGAGTGATCAACCCGTCTTTTACTGCGTATGTCACAAAGACATACGCCCTTAAGCTACCGTCGTAGCCCTTTTACTCGTCCGGTCCTAGAAACCGTCCGCCTTAACTTTTCCGTCCGGCCAACCTTCGGCCGTCCGCCTTAACCGTCCTACCGTCGTAGTCCGTCATATTCGCCCGTCTGCCCTAAGGCAGCCGTTTCCCATGCGACTATTATTTATACAACCGTTCTACTATAATATGCCAATTGCTTCGACCGTCCTTTAATGGCATTCGTACGTCCTAGCTGATGAAGGAACGCACTTGTCCCGGTTGTAAAATAGTCACATGGTCGTCCGTCTACCGAAGTAGCCGTTATCATCGAAGCGTCCATAACATTTTCTGTACTTTGCAAGCAATATATACATGGATATAAAGCAAGATTTCATTCTTTCATTTTGTGTTATACTTTCATTCATTCTTTATAATCATGCTTTTCATTCTTTATTCATAATTTCTCTTTCGTGTATAGGTATATATATATATACTTGTATAACACATATGATCACATTAACATTCATAAACTTTATTCACTTAGTGTATACACTTCAGCCCCAAAACATTTGAAAACATTTGCACATAACATAAAAAGGGGCACATAGAACTCACCTGATGAGTAGTTTCTGTAATACACTAAGCTGGCTACTGGGCTTCACTAATGTCACTCACGATCTGTATAATAAAGTCATACACATAAGATGGTGCTCCTAGATGACACTAGACATTACTATGCTTGAACTCAGTAGTTTCGAGAGGTGGGTCGCATCGAAACTATGGTAGTTTCGAGCTATGGTCTTACACTCGAAACTAGGTAGTTTCGAGTCATAATCCTTCTATCGAAACTATGGCAGTTTCGAGTCATTAACTTATGAAAAATCTTAGTTTAGGTTCAAGGTGACACTCGAAACTAGGTAGTTTCGAGTCCTGAGTTCCTATCGAAACTATGGTAGTTTCGAGTCATTGGCTGCTATCGAAACTAGATAGTTTCGAGTCAAACATGACTATCGAAACTAGAGTAGTTTCGATGGGTCTGCATGTATCGAAACTATAGTTTCGATTCATGGGTCTGCACATATCGAAACTAAGTAGTTTCGATGGGTCTGCACAGATCGCCATTTCCAAAAATCTGAAGTTTTGCATGCCGGTCTGATTCGAGTCGATATCTCGGTTTTCCAAGATCAAAACGTTGGGTTTTCATTCTAGATGCTATATCTAAGCTCATTTTCATGTTTCATCCGCAAAATCGCTATCTTTTTAGCCAAAACCCGAAAACTCCCAAAACGAGCAAAAACCCATAATGTGATCGAATTGTTACCTGGATTGGATTTCTGATTCAGAGGATATGATCACGAGCACAGCAGCAACGTCCTCTTGAATTCCCGAGTTGATCCGTCACTTTCTCTCTCTAGACCCGAGCTCTCCTTTCTCTCTCTAAAAGTTGCGTGAGTGGGGAAATGAGCAGGGAAGAGGGGCTGCCTTGCCTCTTATGCGACTGGGCTTCCCTCGGCCCATTGAGGCCGAGCCCAAGCCCGTTCCCTTTGTTTAAATACTCTGGCTAAAACACCGGTCTCGCTATTTTTTATTCGTTTTATTATTTTTGGGATGTTACAAGTCTACCCTCCTTAAAGAGGTTTCGTCCTCGAAACTGCTTATACGTTAAATAATTGAGGGTATAGTCCCCTCATCTCGTCTTCTTTTTCCCACGTAGCTTCCGACCCTTTTCTGTGCTTCCATTGTATCTTGACTAACGATATCGACTTATTGCGTAGTCGTTTCTCAGCTCGGTCAAGAATGGCTATCGGTTCCTCTATATAATTTAGACTGTTATCCACTTCGATCTCGTCGTAAGGTATGTGAGCTGTGTCGTCAGCTAGGCACTTGCGTAAGTGTGACACGTGAAACGTAGGGTGTATTCCACTAAGCTCAACGGGTAAGTCGAGTCTGTAAGCAACTTGACCCACTCTTGCTAAAATCTTGAAAGGTCCGACAAACCTTGGACTTAGTTTGCCACGCTTTCTGAATCGGATGATTCCTTTCCATGGTGATACCTTTAACAGTACCATGCCCCCCACTTGAAACTCTAAATCCCTTCTTCTCTTATCCGCGTATGATTTCTGTCTGTCTTTTGCGGCTTTCATTCGAGCTTTGATTTGGTCAAATTTCTCGGAAGTAGCTTTGACCACTTCGAGACTTGCAAAATCTTTCTGCCCAATTTCCCCCCAACAAACCGGGGTCCTACATCTCCTCCCATACAACATTTCGAATGGCGGCATGCCAATAGTTGAGTGATAGCTGTTGTTATATGAAAATTCTGCCAATGGTAGATGGCTGTCCCAGCTTCCCCCGAAGTCAATGATACAGGCCCGGAGCATGTCCTCCAAGGTCTGAATGGTCCTTTCAGATTGACCATCGGTTTGAGGATGGTAAGCGGTGCTGATGTTCAATCTAGTGCCCATCGCTTCATTGAATTTCTTCCAAAACCTTGACGTGAATCTAGTATCCCT
Source organism: Smallanthus sonchifolius (assembly GCA_023525975.1). Taxonomy (NCBI): domain Eukaryota; kingdom Viridiplantae; phylum Streptophyta; class Magnoliopsida; order Asterales; family Asteraceae; genus Smallanthus; species Smallanthus sonchifolius. Next base: position 15,580,752 of record CM042018.1, on the reverse strand, counting down.
GTCGGACACAATCGACAGCGGCATACCATGTCTGCTCACAATTTCTTTGATAAATACTTCTGCTAGTTTTTCGGACGAAGAAGTCTCACGTATTGGCAAGAAGTGAGCACTCTTTGTCAAGCGGTCGACGATCACCCAAATGGTATCATTGCCTTTAGCTGTTCGCGGTAGCTTGGTAATGAAGTCCATTGTGATCTCTTCCCATTTCCATTCCGGTATAGGTAAAGGTTGCATCTTACCACATGGCTTCTGGTGCTCGGCCTTAACTAGTGAACACGTTAAGCACTTGTTCACGTATTCAGTCACATCATTCTTCATGCCAGGCCACCAGTACTCTTTCTTCAAGTCTTGATACATTTTGTTTGCCCCGGGGTGGATAGAATAGCGAGACTTATGGGCCTCATCGAGTATTTTGGCTCTAAGTTCGCCAATCTTAGGTATCCACATCCGGCCAAACCTGGTTCGTACACCGTATGTATTTGCACTTAAGTTCCCTTGTTGTCCTACTATTCTTTCCCGTTTCACATTTCTTTCTAACAGAGCTTCATCTTGAGCCTTTGTTATTTCTCCCATCAAATCTGGTGTTATAATCAGCTGACACGCTTTGATCCGGATAGGTGCCGATTCTTCCTTTCTACTCAAGGCGTCAGCTACTACGTTTGCCTTGCCTGGATGGTACAATATTTCACAGTCATAATCTTTCAGTAGCTCTAACCATCTTCTTTGCCTCATGTTTAGTTCCTTTTGTTCGAAAAAGTATTTCAAGCTTTTGTGATCGGAGTAGATGGTGCATTTAACTCCATACAAGTAGTGCCTCCATATTTTCAACGCGAAAACCACTGCTGCTAACTCTAGATCATGGGTTGGGTAGTTAACCTCGTGAATCTTTAGTTGTCGCGATGCATAAGCAATTACCTTCCCTCGTTGCATAAGTACGCACCCTAATCCCTGACCTGAAGCGTCAGAGTAGACTACCAAGTCTTCATTTCCCTCAGGTAGTGTTAAGACTGGAGCGTGTGTTAATCGTGTCTTTAGTTCCTCGAACGCGTTATTTTGGGTTTGACCCCATTCATATTTCACTTCCTTCCGTGTCAGTTTAGTTAATGGCGAGGCTATCCTTGAGAAATCTTGAATGAACCTTCTATAGTAGCCTGCCAATCCCAGAAAACTTCGTATCTCTGTTGGTGTCTTTGGGATGTTCCATTCTTTTACTGTCTCTATCTTTGCAGGATCCACCATGATGCCGTTTGGGTTTATCACATGACCTAGGAATTGGACTTCCCTAAGCCAAAACGCGCATTTGGAGAATTTTGCATACAACTTTTCCTTCTTCAGCACCTCCAGTACTTCTCTTAGGTGACAGTGGTGATCACCCTCGCTTTTCGAATATACTAGTATGTCGTCTATAAAAACTATCACCGATCGATCCAACATTGATCGACATACTCTATTCATCAAATCCATGAACGCTGCCGGAGCGTTAGTCAATCCGAAGGACATCACGAGAAACTCATAATGCCCATAACGCGTGCGAAACGCGGTCTTTGGTACGTCTTCCTCCCTTACCTTCAACTGATGATAACCTGACCTAAGATCGATCTTTGAGAACCAACTCGCACCTTGCAGTTGATCAAAAAGGTCGTCTATTCTAGGCAGTGGGTATTTGTTCTTTACTGTCCTCTTGTTCAGTTCACGGTAGTCAATGCACATGCGCATGCTGCCGTCTTTCTTCTTTACGAATAGTACCGGAGCGCCCCATGGTGAGATGCTCGGTCTAATAAATCCTTTCTCGGTTAGTTCCTCTAGTTGAGACATTAATTCTTTCATTTCTGACGGAGCCAATCGGTAGGGGGCTTTGGCAACGGGTTCAGCTCCTGGCAGTAAGTCAATCTGAAATTCTATTTCCCGATCGGGTGGTAACCCCGGTAGATCCTCAGGGAATACTTCCGGAAAGTTGCAAACCACGGGTACATTCTTGAGTTCTTTCGTTTTCATTCTATCATCAATGACATACGCCAGATAAGCTTCGCAACCGCGCCTCATGTAACTTTCGGCCTTGATCATCGAAATGACGTTCGGCATTGTGCAATTCCAATCCCCATAAACCGTAATTGGACTGCCGCTTGGAGCCTTGAGGTGTATCCTCTTACGTTTACATATGATTTGAGCTTCGTTGGCAGCTAGCCAATCCATACCCAATACTATATCGAATCCTCCTAAGGTGAGAAGGAATAGTCTAGAAGGAAACTTATGTCCCTCTATTTCTATGATGCAATCCTCTGTTACTTGGAATACTGCCGAATTTTTACCAACGGCAGTTTGTACGCTAAAGGCCTTTACTATGGTGTTGATAGAGCAATCCAGTTTACGACTAAATGCATTTGATATGAAGCTTTTACTAGCACCAGAATCAAATAAGATAGCAGCACGTTCATCATTAACTAGAAACGTACCTGACACGACATCAGGATTTCCCCTTGCCTCTTCCTCAGTTAAGGCATAGGCCCGAGTCCTTGCCTTTTGTTGTTCCTGTTCCCTCTCCTTTCCCGAACCAGATTGGCCGGCCTTCCTGCAGTTCTTTGTCAGATGTCCAAACAATCCACATATTTGACATTTGACATCCTTCAAACATTCTCGAGAGAAGTGCCCCGGCTTCCCGCACTTATAGCATGTGGTGGTGCCGATTTTACATTCGCCAAGATGTTGCCTTCCACATTTCTTGCATGTTTCATATTCGTCCGACCTTGGCTTCTTAGTTTCAGTTGTTACGTTCCCTCTTCCTGTGCCTCTAGACGGGTTCTCCCACTTTCTCTTTTGGGTCTCTGTTGGTGGGTCCTCATTGGCATAATCGTCGTAGACGATTCCGCTCAGATTCACTACCGACTCGAAGGTCGAAGGTAGGTTAGCTTTTACATGAACACGGACCCTTTGTGGTAGACCTTTGACATAGTATTTGATCAGACGATCTTCAGTTTCCACCAAGTGTGGTACCAGTTGAGCCAGCTCATTGAATCTTGAGGTATACTGGCGATGAGTCTTGCTGCCAGCTTTGAAGTTTAAGAACTCGTTCTCCACACGATCAATCTCATTTTGTGGGCAGAACTTTTGGATTATGAGCTTCTTCAGGTCTCCCCATGTCATTCTGGCAATAGCATTTGGCGACTTTGTTCTTTGAATATTCCTCCACCAACTTAGTGCCTCATTGGTGAAAGAATGAGCGACATACTTAACAGCCTGGTCCGGGCGACACTCACTGATGTTGATTACAGCATTCATCCTCTCAATCCATTCGAACGTAGCCACTGAATCCTTGGTTCCATCAAACTTGGGTGGGTCTCCATCCTTGAAACCTTTGTAAGTACACCCACGGTTGCTTGATGCCACTTTTACTTCATCCCCGTCACTGTCATAAATTTTCTCTTCCTTGTTTCCTTCATCCTCCTCTTTACTTTTCTTCATTGCCTCGGATAGTAGATCAGGCAATACCTTCTTCAAAGTGAGCACAACTTCACGGGCAATAGCATCCCTGACTTCAGGTTCCAACTGTATAGGCCCTGGACTGTCGTTCATAATTGGGGTCACTTCTGTTTCGTGCACACTTTCGGTGTGCTCTGCGTGCACACTCTCTTCTTCTTCAAATCTTGGGTTCAACGGAGGTCTACCTCGTCGGCCAGTGCGACCGCCTCGGCGTCCAGTTCTTCCTCCGCCAGCCATAATTTCTTAATTTCCTGATAGTCATAAAGGGAATACATCAATGTCATTACTTCAGATCATAGTTTGGAACAGTACGAGCAAGGTAAATTTTTAATTACAGTGACCGGTTTGTGATTACTAATTTACATTGCTTTTCGGGTTCAAAACTCTTCAAATCGGTTGTGACATTGACATCTATTTGTTCTAAGTTAAGGTATCTATCCTTATTTAGAGCATTAGCTTTAGTACTTACTTACCGTGCTGCGTTGGCGTTGGTTACCCATACTGACATCCGTGCGTTGGTCCCATAATCAGTTTGAGTCCAGACATTTAGGGATGTCTGAATCTCTCAAACTATTGCTCTGATACCAACTTGTAAGGCCCGTTTCCCGGATAACCTCACTTGTTGGATTTACTCATAAACATAGTCATAAATACTGAACTTAAATTAAATTAAAAACATTCATCATTCAATTTCATTACATAACAGCGGAAGTCTTAACAGTTAAAAGAAAACACATCATATTCTTAAGAAACAAAAGTGGGATGTCAGTCTTGTGCCGGGTAACCTTCACGCCTTCGCACGGCCTTTTCCTTTGTTACCTGAAATGTATACTAAAAGTCAGCTAACGCTGGTGAGTTCTAGTTTAATGCAATTTACTGTAAACATTCTTTTCTTTATAGGTATAAGTGTGCATTACTGTATAATCATTCATATAAATACGTATTCATAACTTTTGCCTTTCTTTCATCTTTCTTTTCTGTATTTTCTTTTTCTGTATTTTTGTGATTTCATACATATATATATATATATGTGCATTCACCCTTTTTTTTTCTTTCTTTCTTTACATTCATGGGTCATACTCTATAAGAGTGATCAACCCGTCTTTTACTGCGTATGTCACAAAGACATACGCCCTTAAGCTACCGTCGTAGCCCTTTTACTCGTCCGGTCCTAGAAACCGTCCGCCTTAACTTTTCCGTCCGGCCAACCTTCGGCCGTCCGCCTTAACCGTCCTACCGTCGTAGTCCGTCATATTCGCCCGTCTGCCCTAAGGCAGCCGTTTCCCATGCGACTATTATTTATACAACCGTTCTACTATAATATGCCAATTGCTTCGACCGTCCTTTAATGGCATTCGTACGTCCTAGCTGATGAAGGAACGCACTTGTCCCGGTTGTAAAATAGTCACATGGTCGTCCGTCTACCGAAGTAGCCGTTATCATCGAAGCGTCCATAACATTTTCTGTACTTTGCAAGCAATATATACATGGATATAAAGCAAGATTTCATTCTTTCATTTTGTGTTATACTTTCATTCATTCTTTATAATCATGCTTTTCATTCTTTATTCATAATTTCTCTTTCGTGTATAGGTATATATATATATACTTGTATAACACATATGATCACATTAACATTCATAAACTTTATTCACTTAGTGTATACACTTCAGCCCCAAAACATTTGAAAACATTTGCACATAACATAAAAAGGGGCACATAGAACTCACCTGATGAGTAGTTTCTGTAATACACTAAGCTGGCTACTGGGCTTCACTAATGTCACTCACGATCTGTATAATAAAGTCATACACATAAGATGGTGCTCCTAGATGACACTAGACATTACTATGCTTGAACTCAGTAGTTTCGAGAGGTGGGTCGCATCGAAACTATGGTAGTTTCGAGCTATGGTCTTACACTCGAAACTAGGTAGTTTCGAGTCATAATCCTTCTATCGAAACTATGGCAGTTTCGAGTCATTAACTTATGAAAAATCTTAGTTTAGGTTCAAGGTGACACTCGAAACTAGGTAGTTTCGAGTCCTGAGTTCCTATCGAAACTATGGTAGTTTCGAGTCATTGGCTGCTATCGAAACTAGATAGTTTCGAGTCAAACATGACTATCGAAACTAGAGTAGTTTCGATGGGTCTGCATGTATCGAAACTATAGTTTCGATTCATGGGTCTGCACATATCGAAACTAAGTAGTTTCGATGGGTCTGCACAGATCGCCATTTCCAAAAATCTGAAGTTTTGCATGCCGGTCTGATTCGAGTCGATATCTCGGTTTTCCAAGATCAAAACGTTGGGTTTTCATTCTAGATGCTATATCTAAGCTCATTTTCATGTTTCATCCGCAAAATCGCTATCTTTTTAGCCAAAACCCGAAAACTCCCAAAACGAGCAAAAACCCATAATGTGATCGAATTGTTACCTGGATTGGATTTCTGATTCAGAGGATATGATCACGAGCACAGCAGCAACGTCCTCTTGAATTCCCGAGTTGATCCGTCACTTTCTCTCTCTAGACCCGAGCTCTCCTTTCTCTCTCTAAAAGTTGCGTGAGTGGGGAAATGAGCAGGGAAGAGGGGCTGCCTTGCCTCTTATGCGACTGGGCTTCCCTCGGCCCATTGAGGCCGAGCCCAAGCCCGTTCCCTTTGTTTAAATACTCTGGCTAAAACACCGGTCTCGCTATTTTTTATTCGTTTTATTATTTTTGGGATGTTACAACCTTAGATCATCAATCTTGGAAAACCAACTTGCTCCTTATGCCTTGCAACTTGTCAAATAGATCATCAATCCGGGGCAACGGGTATTTGTTCTTCACTGTTCGCTTGTTTAACTCGGCGACACTAAGCAGTTTCGCCTGACTGATAGTTTTGCTTTCCTGGTTAGTGTCGTCTAATCATCTTCTCCAGCAGAAACCCTAGTTTCTATATGGAGATGGCGGCTCAAGCTTCTACGTCCAAGTTTCTACGTTTTTACATTCAAAACGTGTAGTTTTTTTTCGTGATTCCAGATCTATAATTTTTTTCTCATTTAACCCGTACAAACCTGTCCTTTTATCCAAAAACCGATAAAACCCATCAAAACTAAAAACGCAGATTTGGATAGGTTTCTTACCTCAAAACGACGCCCTTCTTCGGTTTATCTTCACCCGAGCAGTGGAGATAGGCATAGGATCGATCTTTAGCTCAAAACCTACACTTTCTCTCTTTACGGTTTCTCTCTCTAGGGTTGTGGAGCTTGTTTGGTTCAAAATGGCTATGGCAAGGGTTTAGGGCTTTAAGCCTTCCTTTGCACCCTTTTCTCGGCCCAACATCGCGACTCATGAGCCCCATCCATTTATTCCATTTCTTTCGTTTTTAAAAACCCGTCTATTATTCTATCGTTATTTTCGGGATGTTACATTAAAAAACCGGGGAAACTTGAAAAAAGTCAATAATGATAGGTTATTCCAAAATTGCCCCTTCATACCTTTTTCAAGAATAAAAATCTGCTAATGTGTTGCCCCTTTCATATATATATATATATATATATTTGGGAAGGTTCCGATAATAAGTGAATTTTCGTTAAGAAACCTAAGAAACTTGGTCAAACGAACTCCGATTGAACTAATTCCGACAGCGTTGGAACCGGCTCGTCGAAATAAAGCCTAGAGCTAAACCCTAAAACTAAACCATGAAAGCTAAACCCAAACCTAACCACCCACCCCCCAAAACCTAACCGACGCATCCATGTTATCTTCATTTAGAAAATTTCTGCATCCCCAAGCTTATAAGGGAAGATATATCTTCTCCCCTCAACCATTCTACTCCCTCCCTCCCTCCGTCTCGATTCCTCCGTCGACCTGCAATATGTCTTCATCATCTCCACCGGCCACCTCAACCCACCGCCCCCTACCATTTCTACTGATCGATCTATCGCAACCCTCAACCCACCACTCCCCCACCATTTTGACTCCCTCCCTCCGTCTACATCACCTCCGGCCACATTCGAAGGAACCGCTCCCCCATAGACCAATCGCAAACCTCAACTGCCACAACCCCCACCGATCGCAACCCTCAACCGAACCCCCAATCGACCCGACAAATGGCAACCACTATTTCTATAGAATCTACTGTGGACACCGACCGTGTTAGAGGTAATGGTTAATTTATGTTAAACATGAAATTTAGAAACTTGAACTCGAGATTTGTCTTTATATTTTGGTTTGATCTTGTTTGTAGTCGAACTGACTCTTAGTGCGACAATCACCCACCTTGCTTTGCAACTTAGGGTGGTTTTGAAATGGTTTAGCAACGTCACCTTCAACATCAGGGTAGAAATAACCCGTCATACGCTGGAGTAGAAATGGGTGTGGATGGCTGATTTCAGGGTTTTTTTTGGTGATTTTTACCCTGAAATCCTATTGTTGTGGTATTTGTAAGATATTGATGTAGTTAGGGTAATCGTATTGTAAGGTATTGTAAGATATTGATCTTTTGAACATGATCGTAGTTAGTGTAGTTCGGGTATGTGTTATAGGAGGTAAATCTTTTGAACATGATTTATATGTGTTTGTTGCAATTTGGGTATTAATGTAGTGTGTTTGGTGGAATTTGGTGCAATTCAGGTGGTGGAGGTTCAGGTAGTGTGATTGTGCCATGTGGTGGTGCAGGATGGTGGTGGTTGTGTAGTGTGGTGATGAAGGATGGTGGTTGTGCATTATGGTGGTAAAGGATGGTGGTTGTGTAGTGTGGTGGTGCAAGATGGTGGTTGTTTAGTTTGGTGGTTCGGTGGTAGAGGTTGAATGAAGGGGTGGTGGCCGGACTTTAGAGGGAGGGAATGGGGATGGCGATGGTTTGTTTTTGGAGAAATTGTTTATATACGTTTGAGTAATATGTTAGGAGACTCAAACTGCAAACAATTTATTTTTTAAGGGCAAAATTGTCATTTCACTTTTATTTAACCGAAAGTTAAACCAATTTGGATGGAGGGACATTGATTTGAAGTTCAAAACAAGTTCAGGGGCTCTCAGTGTTATTATTTTGAATTAGGGACTCAAAGTGAAATTAGCCTTAAACCATATGGATGTAAAAAGCATTTAACTCTTATAACATTTAACAAATAAAACCCATAAAAATCCTAAAATTTATGTGTAAAGCAAGTAAGAATTAATTTAAGTCAACGTGTATTAAAGGCATTCTCATTGTCACCGTATGACTTATTACAATTTCATTAATACTTCATTCATTACCTTTCAAAAAAAAAAAAAAAATACTTCATTCATTGCCTTTCCAACAAAAAAAACTTTTAATGTTTTTCGAAATGTAACAAAAATAAAATAAAACTAATACTTCATCAAAATTGACATCGATTAGGTATATGTTTATTTTAAATTTTTATAAACCGTTAACTTTTATAACACTGTAACTTTTACAAACACTTTAGAGATCAATTTAGAGATGCAACCGATAAGATTAATCGGTCTATAATCTGAAAGGGCTAGGGAGTCCTTTTTCTTTTGAATCAAGGTAATAAAGGATGAATTGCACCCTTTACTGATAGTTCCATGAGCATGAAAGGAGGTTAGCACATTTGAGAAATCATTCAAAAAGATTTCAATAACTCTTTATAAAAGAGAAAGTGAAACCATCCGGACCGGTGATTTCTCACCCCCACACTCCCAAATTGCACTCTTGACCTCCTCCTTTGAAAACATAGCAATCAAGTCTTCTGCTTGATGAGTATTAAGCCGTGAAAATCCACCTGAGGACAAATTTGGCCTTGGCCCATTGACAACATCAAATTTGTTTTGAAAAAAATCGAACACAATAAGTTTTACCTCATGTGGATTAGTGATCCATTGATTATTTAATAACAACCCATGAATACGATTTTTAACGTTTCTAACATTCACGATTTTATGAAAGTATCCGGTGTTTTCATCTCCATTTGAGGCCCAATTAGAACGAGCTTTTTGTTGAAGATCCTTCATCGAGCGATTCTCTAGCTTATGCTTGTAGCCCAATCTCGCCACATTTTCAGCATCAAGTAATGGACGACATTCAAACAATAAATCCAGCTCCTCCATCATCTTCACACACTCATCCCGAGTACTCCTGTCTTTCTTCTTTAGATCATTTCTCCGAAGTTTAATGGCATTTTTAATCCATTTAAATTTGGAGGCAAGAATAATATCCATTAAGCCTGAATTATAAATGAAGTCATTTAAAGCACGAGCACCAGCCGGGCAAAATTGAGTGTTAAGCCTCTCAGAATGTAACCTAACTTCATTAAAGTCTCCAGAAGAACCCAAATATCATCATCACACACATTCTTCAAGTTAGAGAGCTCCGACCAAATAAGTTCTGGTTCCCTTGATATTTTCCCCAAAATGTTAATTTATACGTACTCCGTCGCGGGCCCCCCTGCGTTTTTCTTCAAGCTTCGCCAGTGGTATTAATTATCATGCAACCATATTAACTAATTACGTACGCAATATTACGCCACGTATATAAATAATATAGAACATATGTGATAATTACACAACCCATTTTATAATCACGCAGGATGATAATTACGCACATTATATACACAACATATTAACATTTAAAAAAAATTAATAATAAAATTATAGCAAGACTAATTAAAGAAAATTAAATACTCGATTTTATTTTGATACCATATGCATTGGTTTGAAAAATTATTTATAACATTTAACGAATAAAACTAGGGGTCGCAATCTTGACCCATCCTTTAAAAAATGGGTTTATTTGGGAAAAAATAATTGAATATGGGTCAATTTGGGTGACCTCAAATTAGTCAACGGGTTAATTTGTGTCACCTTAAATTAGTCAACGGGTCAATTTGGGTCACCTTAAATATTCAATTGGTTAATTTGGGTCAACTTAAATAAGTCAACGGGTCAAAATGATCAAGTAGGGGTGTTCTTCGGGTTTTTAATCGGGTTTCGGGTTATTCGGGATTTTTGTTATAAGAATCCTACCCGTTTACCAACCCAAATAAGATTCGGGTTAATCAGTTTCGGATTATTCGGTTTCGGGTTTATTCGGGTCGGGTTAATCGGTATTCGGGTTTCTAAGTACAAGTTGCAAAGCATGCTTTACAATTTAACTTAACATTATATTCATCAAATAATACGTACAAAATATGAAATAAAAACACTCTTAATAAAATCTTTCATTCAAACTAATGTAGTAAATACATATATTAACTAAAAATACCAAATAAAATAAAAATAAAACCAAACCGTATCAACCAATCATGTAAATTAAAAAAAACGTCAAATCATATCAACAAATAAAATGTTCACTTTTCGAATTGCCACCTTCATATACGCTCGTCCGTTTCCAGTCATATATTAAAAAATTTCAAATAAAATAAGCATTATAAATGGTTACATGTATATTGAGCTAAGTTTACAAATAAATAATAAAATAGTAAAAATACCTTTTTATTATTATTCGGGTTAATCAGGTTAACCCGATTAATTTTCTTTTAAGCAAATTACCAAACTGAATACTACCTTTGGGTTCGGGTTCCATCTTAAATGGGTTCGGGTTGTTCGGGTTTCATCTTAATCGGGTTCAGGTTAACTCGGGTCGGGTTCGGTATTCGGGTTTCGGGTAAAAAGGACACCCCTATGATCAAATATTATAAAATTTTGTTTACTTAAAAATAGTGCATATGGGTCCTCTAACCTTGTCACCCCACCCCTGCCCCAACCAGTCGCGCCCCTACCCCGCCCGCCTTCGCCAGAGCTCGCCGCCGCCGCCCCCCACCCGCCGCCCCCTCCGCGGCCGCCCCACCACCGTCGCCCACCCCCTCCCCCCGCCGCCTCCGCCACCACAACAGCCCCCACCCCACCCGCTCCCGCCTCACCGCCCTGCCCTCGCCCGCCTCCCCGCCACCCGCCCACCGCCCCCCACCCACGCCCGCCACCCGCCCTGCCACCGCCCTCCTGCCGCCACCCGCCCCCTCCCCACCCCCACCCCGCCCACCGCCCCCCACCCACCCACACACACACACACCCACCTCCCACCGTATTGGCCGAACCCGTTTTGAATCGAACCAAATTAATAGTTTTTTTTATAAATAGTTGAATTAATTACATGGATAGCCCCTGTGACTTACCCTAATTTCATTTTTGACCCATAGGAATGAGAAACTACAACTTTGGCCCAATAGTTTGCACATTTATAACATAGATGGCCCCTGTGTTGGATAACTATTAAGTTTGTCTGTTAAGTGGGAGCGAAATAACTATAATACCCCTTATAAATTTAAAAAGAAATTAAGTATTAAATTGACCCCACTCCTTTTTTTTAATTTAATCCAAATAAACAAATCAGAAAGCTTCAACTCATCACCATTTACCACCAACCCTAGCCCACCTCCCCTTTCACGATTACCAGCGATCCATCAAACATAACAGAGATGCTTCACCGGATTGTTACGCACGTACGACGCCGGCGCAGGCATCGGAAACAGCAGACGTACGACGATGGATGTTGGCACCGGAAACACCGGGCAGCGGGAAATTACAGGTTTAGCGGCGGAAACAACGGTGGATTGGGCGGCGACGGAGCAGGCATCGGAAACATCGCCGGCTTGGGCGGCGACGGGGCAGGCATCGGAAACAGCGGCGGCTTGGGTGACGTCTTGAAACCCGAAGTCGGATCGGAAAGAGTAGATGTCAGTGATGGATGCCGGCACCAGAAACACTGAGCGGCGACCTTGAAACCCTAGTGGAATTAGCTCACACTTCAGCCAGACCGTTGCTCGGTCCGTGGAGAAATGGGTGATCCGGGAAATGGATCTTTTTAATGGAAAACGTGAAGATTCAAATAGGGTTTGGAAAAAGATGCGATCTTTGATAGATGTGAAGTTTAGCAGGGAAGCCACAGATGTGGTTGGGTGCAGAGGGATGTTTTATATGGTGAATGGGAAGGCACGTGTGGTAAAGAAGGGGTTGTTTATGTTGTAAATTCCGATGAGTAGTCGCCGATTTAGGAGGGGATGTTGGTGGCAGGGTGTGTATTGTGCGTGGTGGCGGTGTTGGGATTTTGGTAGTGGATGTGGTATCGCCGCCACGATTGTGGGTTGTAGATACACCGGCGGGACAACAAGATGGCCGGAAAAAAGAGGGTGGGGAAGATGAAATCCCTTTTTATTTTAGTTTAAAAAGGGATCCATTATTTTATTTTATTTTATTTTTTTAATATATAAAGGGTATTTTGGTTATTTTATAAAATATTAACAGAAAACTTAACAGTCATCCAACCCAGGGGCCATATATGTTATAAATATGCAAACTATTGGGCTAAAATTGTAGTTTCTCATTCCTATGGGCCAAAAGTGAAATCGGGGTAAACCACATGGGTCATCCGTGTAATTAATTCTAAATAGTTGAAGCATGGCTCGGAATGGATAACGAAGTCGGGCTGAAATTGTAGGAAGAAGCATTCGGGCTGGGTTGGTACAACGATTAAAATTAGCATAATGAAAATGTAACAAGATCTTAATTCCCTATTCTACTAGTTGACCATCTAAAATAAGTTCTTTAATTTCCACCAAAGATAAAAGAAGTGGCATGTACTTTTCCCATATTCAAAACACAGATAGCGATAAAAACAAATTAATTTTTTTATTTTTTTTTAAAACGACCCGTTTTGACCCAGACTAATTTTGCTCCAAATCCGTTTTGACCCGAAGTCATTGTGCACCTAACTGGTATTGACCCGCCCGACCCGTCCAGTTTACCAGGCTTAAATAAAACCCATAAAAATCCTAAAATTTATGTGTAAAGCAAGTAAATATTAAATTACGAGAGATGGAAATGATGTTTCTGTAAAGAGTAAATACTAAATTAAGTCATTGTCATTGTATGACTTGTTACAATTTCATTAATACTTCATTCATTGCCTTTCTAACAAAAAAAATTTAATTTTTTTCGAAATGTAACAAAAATAAAATAAAATTAATACTTCATCAAAAAATGACATCGATTAGGTATATGTTTAATTTAAGTTGAGTAAATTTTGTTTTTGGCCCCTATGGTTTGCTCTGTTTAACCCTTTCAATCCAAAAGGGAATATTTTAACATATCGGCCCATAAGGTTGTATTTTTGTAACCATTTCAGCCTCTACTAGGGGTGTTCTTCTGGTTTTTAATCGGGTTTCGGGTTATTCGGTTCAGGTTATTCAAGTTTTTTGTTATAAGAATCCTACTTGTTTACAACCCAAATAAGATTCGGGTTATTCAGTTTCAGGTTATTCGGTTTCGGGTTTATTCGGGTTGGGTTAATCGGTATTTGGGTTTCTAACTACACGTTGCAAAGCATGCTTTACAATTTAACTTAACATTATATTCATCAAATAATAAGCATAAAATATGAAATAAAAACACTCTTAATAAAATCTTTCTTTCAAACTAATGTAGGAAATACATATATTAACTAGAAAATACAAATAAAATAAGCATAAAACCAAACCGTATCAACCAATCATGTAAATTAAAAAAAAAACGTCAAATCGTATCAACAAATAAAATGTTCATTTTTCGAATTGCCACCTTCATATCCGCTCGTCCGTTTCCAGTCATATATTAAAAATTTTCAAATAAAATAAGCATTATAAATGGTTACATGTATATTGAGCTAAGTTTACAAATAAATAATAAAATAATAAAAATACCTTTTTATTATTATTCGGGTTAACCCGATTAACATTTTTTAACCCAATTATCAAACTGAATACTACCTTCTGGTTCGGGTTTCATCTTAAATGGGTTCGGGTTGTTCGGGTTTCATCTTAATCGGGTTCGGGTTAACTCGGGTCGGGTTCGGTATTCGGGTAAAAAGGACACCCATAGCCTCTGCTACTAACTCTGTTAAATTTTTCTGTTAAGTATAAGTGCATTTTAGTCATTTTATTTCTATTGCACTAGCTTAACCATTTCAGTCAAATAAAAACTTTTTTTGTTTTTTGATAATTTTTTTTACTTATTTAAAAACGTTTTTTTTTTACTTTTTAAAATCATTTTTTAGTTTTTTTATAACATTGAAACTTTTATAAACTTGTTAAATTGAATCTTCTAAATTTCAAAATTTCAAACTATCATGACTTCCCAAAATTTGTTGTTGAGTTGGTACAAAAAAATTTATAATTTTGCAATGTTTTTGGAGACCGGACTGAACTAGTGATCGGAATTAGGACCGCTAGCGGTCCGGTTGTGCATATTAGAGTCGTTATTCAAATAAACGAGACTGATATCTTATTTTCATAGTATTGTGATTTAAAATGATATTATTCTAGTAATTTAATATAACGTTCAATATATCATGTATATTAACGTTTACACTCAATATATTTTCTTAACATTCAAAGTAACTCATTTATTTTATAAAATACAAGATCAATTGTTTTCTATATGCAGCAAATGTGATATAAACATATTTTAATTATAAATTAACATCTGCAAAATTTTAGGATTAGCCAAAAATGCCGTATGTTCTTCGTTCTAGGTTCTCTCTTCATATGTATATTACAATTTTGATAATATTTCAAATTGTTTGCAACACATATGGGGAGTCTAATGATACTGGAAACATATCATTTGATATTTTTGGTCCATCGCCCAAATATCCTGAAGGTACTTTATTCATTCCATTTATATATGATCTGGCTATGCATATTCTGTTTGTTTTTATTTTTATTTTTTGTTATTGATGTCGTATGGTTTTTTTAAACAGTGAATTGTTATGTTCAAAAGGTAAGATGGTTTATTTAAATTTGTTAAAAATTAAAAGAACCACTCTAGCTAGACCTTATTTAATATAGTTCATACATTGATACTTACCAAGATATACAACATACATGCATGCATTATGCATACATGTGTGATTGATGTATGTATGTATTTGTGACCCCCTGAAATTGTTATGTTTTTTTTTTCATATTTAATAGGTTAATATTCACAATTTATATAAAATTTTCATATTTCATTGTTACAAAAATGCATGTTATGACTTCCAGTGACGGATCCAGAAATTTTTTTTAGAGGGTACACTGTTTTTACATGCTCCAATTTCATAGGGCCGGACATAAAAAATTTTGGTTCGGTTCAATTGTTCGGGTCGGGTAAGTTTCATCACATAATAAAAATACGCTACAATAATTAAAAAAAATCATAATTAGAAATTAAAAAACGCATAATATAGATAAAATGGTCTTTACGAATTAGAAAAACTACCTATAATTGTTCCCCACCACACGCACGTATCATTCTACCCAATGTTTTTAAAACCGGACTGGTCGAACCGGATTCAAGAACTGGATAATATTATAACCAATTTAAAATATAATAAATGTTAACATTAAAAAAAAATATTTTCTTATAAGAATGTTATATACTAGAACAAATAAACAAGTTAACATAAAACAGTCCATGAACCAGAAAAGAAATAAAAAGTGAAATTGTTTAAAAATTAATTATCTTTAAAATACAAATTTTGAAATGGTTGTAAATTAATTTTACCTTTACACTAAAAATAATATGTTTTTTTAATATGAAACAATATAATTATCTTTTAAAAAAATATTATTTTATAAATTAAACTAAGTAACAAAATAATAAAACTAAAATATTATTTCATATTAACTTTATGTCGTTAAAAAAAAGGAAAAATTTTTTTATATAAAACCAATAAGTCTGTTTAAGGGGGTGTTTGGGATTACTTTTTGAAGCTACTTTTGACTTTTCTAAAAGTCATTTCCAAAAGTAAGAATTTCTTACTTTTGGATTTTAACTTCTTCATCTCATATTTTCCATCTTATTTTGAATTGTCCAAACAAACTTATAACCTATTACCTTATTCCAAAAGATGATAAGTCAATAAGTTGTTTTGAAAAGTAATCCCAAACACCCCCTAATTTTTGTTATATAACACTAGGATAGAGATTAAGAGAGAGAGAGAGAGAGTAGGCCGCAAATAGTTTTACTTTTTTTTTTATTAACTCATCTTATCACTAAACTTTACACACCTTACATTTATTTATCAAAAGAATATTTGAAACAAAACCAACCCTCTATCTTTCTTCTTCACTAAACCCAACAGCTACTGTTCATCCGCTCCTTTTGGCCTGAAAAAAATTCCGACGATGAGTTCAATCTTCTATCCAATCCTCTGCTCCTTCATCAGTCGGTCACCGGATTTTTACGGGGTTCACCCCAGTTTTTTTACATACTGTTCTATAAAAATTTCGAAACTCGGGGGTTCCGATAAACCCCTCCGGGCTATGTAGGCCCGCCCCTGATGACTTCTACAATTCTAACAGTCTATGGATTTATTATTTTAGTTTTATGTTCAATGCATCCATGAGAATTTTTTTTTAACAACACTTTGGTATCATTGGGATCTATTAGATTATTTTTAGCAGCCGTTACAACAAAAATTAGTTTTATAATTACAAGATTTATGATATCAATAAATATATAACTTTGTTTTGTCTTCTTTGTAATGTGCATTCAAACAAGGATTTTATTATATTGATTTTTTCTGTTAGTGGTTGTTGAAATATTGTGTACTAATTTCTTTACATTTATTTCAATACATTAAATTTGTAAATTATAAATAAACACTCTGACACGGCATGAAATTAACGGGTTTGAATTTAGTTTAAACAAGTTTACGTCAATTTTATGTTTAAGCCATGAACACATGTAGCTAAACACTAGCGGGAAAATCCCCAAAATGTGCCTATTACTTTTCTAATTCCTAGAATTGTCTCTTTGACTTTTTACTTCTAGAAATATCCCCTCATAAAACGTCGGATCCGCCAAAACTAGTAAGTCTGACAACTGTATAATGGAGCAACCAATAGAAGACACGTGTCCCAAGACTGTCGGACCCGACAACGTATACCGTTTTACAGTCGGCTCCGACGGTACTTGCATTCACTCTGTCAGAGTCGGAGACGACAGCCTTACAACATCACAGACGGAACCGACCTTATATTAATTTTTTTTCTTATACAACCGGAACGCCCTTGTTTAATTACAGATGCCCGACTGTAAAACATAGTCGACCGACGGTAATGAGAAACACCGTCGTCCGACTGTACCTTTATTTATTTTTTAAGAATAAACCCGGAAACAACTTTGTTTCTAAATCCGTCTTCCGACTGCGTAAAACAGTCGACCGACGGGGTTGTAATCAAAACGTCGGACACGACGGTGTTTTCATGGCGTTCGACGATGTTTTAACGGCGGTCGACGGTGTTACAATCGTTCCTAAAGTTTATTCATTTAAACAAGACCAAATATAAGAACCCCAATGGAGACAAATCCAACCTTGGAAATCATCTACTAATCTCACAAATTTTTCATATAGAATTTTGAAAGTGTTGGTGAAAAACTTTTGAAATCCTAGTGGTGGAGAAAAACATTAAGTTGAGCTGATGAACTTGTTCAAATGAATAAACTTTAGGATAGACCCAACTGAAACAATCTACAAGTTTATTTAAAACGCTTAATAATGAACACATGTAATTAAACACTAGCACTTCGTGCTTCGGTCCACTTGTTGGATTCATGAGTTGACATGTTTCACCCGTCTTTTATACTATTTTAAAATATGTTATATATCGTATTTTAAAGTGAATATAAGGTTTTATAGTTTAACATAGTTGTTTTATATACATTAGTTTGGCTTTAAATTTGGTTTTAGAGTATTAATATGGAAATAAATAAAATTCAGTAAACGGACCGTGTTCATGTAGACCTACGAATATGTGTATCGCATTCGCATTCATGTATCTGGCACGATTTTCAAATTCAAATTTGTATCATTTTTGACTTGCCAACACGACCCATGTAAATAAACTTGTGGGCAGGTGGCGTATTTGGAACCGGGTCAATTGATCTTGGGGGATTAGAAGTGCATGAAGCTTTGTATTTCAAGAAAATATGGGGTAACGAAAATTACGGTGGACCAAATGATCTCGGTGCATCAGTTTATGAACCAAGTAACATCCCAACAGGGTTCAATTTGCTTGGTCACTATTGCAAACTCAACTCTGTAGACATGATTGCAGCAGTTCTTACAGCTAAAGACACCACAGGTGACCCAACACATGGTTCCCTAAAAAGTCCCATAGACTACACTCTTATATGGACTAGTAAAGGTCAAGAAATACAACAACTAGAAGATGCATACATTTGGCTCCCAATCGCGCCCGACGGTTATAAAACCGTCGGTCACATTGTCACTACTTCACCTGAAAAACCGTCACTTAACACGGTTAAATGTGTTAGATCCGACTTAACAGATTCAACCGAAGTGGACAAATGGATTTGGGGGACTTCAAATATGATCAACATTTATACTACAAAGCCCAAAAATAGAGAGCTAAGTGTTCCAACAGGAACATTTGTGGCACAGAATGACTCAAGTACACATGAGTTAGTGTGTTTAAAGATGGTTAGGAGTGATCCTTATGTTGCTATGCCCAATTCTTTACAAATTAAAGCAATGATCCAAACTCATGCTCCATGGGTCTATTTCCATCCGGAAGAGCAATATTATCCGTCGTCGGTTTTATGGTTTTTTAAAAATGGGGCTGAGTTATACAAAAACGGCCAAGTTCCAGCGTATGTGCTCAGAAACGGCGATAATCTTCCAAACACCGGTGGACCGGACGACGCCTATCTAGACCTCCCATCGGATGAAGCCAAGAAAGAAATAGTAAAGAAAGGGTTCTTGCATAAAGCATTAGCTTACATACACGTAAAGCCAGCTTTAGGCGGAACTTTCACTGATCTTGCCATATGGGTGTATTACCCTTTCAACGGGGGCGGGAGGTTTCAACTCGGGCCCTTCACCATAGACTTGGGAATAATAGGGGAGCATGTTAGCGATTGGGAGCATATAACGCTAAGGATCGATAACTATCGAGGGTTTTTGAAGGCGATCTATTTATCGCAACACGCAAAGGGGAAATGGTTACGGCCTCGAGAATTCGAGATCGTGAATGGAAATAGACCAGTGGTGTATGCATCTTTACATGGTCATTCACATTACTCTACTCCAACTTATCATATACACTCGAAACGCAAACTTAACTCGCGTGACATGCAAATGTTACACGACGAGTTTGAAACCATGAACAGTTCGAGTAAATCGACGTTTACCAAGGGGCGGAAGTTTGTAGGGTTTGGTGTCCTGGATGTTGCTTCGAAAAGCAACGACGTGATGGATATTGCGTCGTCGTATAATGTTGTTTGGGTTGATCACATGGATTCGGGTCATATGGATCCGGGTATGCAACCGTGGTTGAATTATACAGGGAGATGGGGGCCTAAGATTGTTTATGCATTTACAAAAGAGATATTGAAGATTGCAGACAAATTGCCGGATAAAGTGAAAGAGCTTGCGATTAAAGTGTTGCATAAGCTCCCAGCTGAGTCACTTGGAGAAGAAGGGCCTGAAGGCCCCAAGATGAAAGAAAATTGGTCCGGGGATGAAAGGGTCTGATCATAAAATGTAATAGCATGCATGTTATCAAATTAATAGTTATATATGAAGTTCAGTAATAGATCAAATACATGGTTGATTATTCTTTGTAGTTTTAAGTTCGATAATTTTTATAAACAAGACTGTTCCAGAGAAAAAAATGGTTAATCTTACACAATACTATAATAGTAACCAACTTTTCTAAGTGTTCTATTAAAGTCACTCAAAGTTTTCTTCTACGGGTGAGCAAAAAACGGTTCCGACCCTCAAGAACCACGAACCTGACCCTTAGAACCGTGGGTTAGAACCTTTCTAGCAAAAAAGATCGGTTCAAGGTTCTAAGATTTCAGGTTTTAAAGGGTCTGGGTCGGTTCCGGATAGAACTGTGGGTCAGATTCTTAAGAACCTTAGGAACCTTGAGATTTTAAATGAATAAAAAAAACCTAGATTTTGTTGGGATTAGGGAACCAATTAACCAAACGACGTATACTCATATAATTGTGAAAAAAAGAGCCGCACTATATCTTCTCTCTTCAACATATAACCGACACTTCATCTTCTCTTCAAGTAAGATTTGGTCTTCATCTTCGCTTCATCTTTATTAAACTTGTGTGTATGTATGCGATTACATTGTTGTATGTATGCGATTAGTTTCAATATCTTCAAGTGCAAATAGAATGGATAACATGGGTGAAAACTGAAAACCTACTTTGTAGGGATCCAGATCTGATCTGATATTGTACTCTAAATCGCTTCCACTAAAATATATCTAATTTATTTATTTAAAAGAGTTTAAATATTATTTGTTTTAAAAAGTTAAAATTGGTACAATGATTCGCAACAGTGGTATCAGAGCCACCTTTACGCGCATTTAGACATATTATTTTTATTAAATCGATCTATTATTTTATTTATCAAAACTTTTGTTTAACAAAAGATTGAGCCCTTTTCGTTTGTTGTGATTGTGTTGATTGAATCGAGCACTAGAGAGCTGTGGTTATATTGTTTGCTTTGGTTGATTATTCTTTGTATATTTATGAGTTATTTTTAATGCATTTGTAAATAAATATTGTAATCATAAAGAGACGAATACTATAAGACCATGGCGGACAATGACATGATTAAATATGGAGATCTTGGACTAAGTGGGAGATAGTAGATTTGTTAATTTTTTATCCCTTAGACCAGTCCGGTTCTCGTTTGATGGCTCGAATGAAACCGGACAATTTTTCCTAGTTGCTTGGTTCTATGTATTATTTATTTTTGTGGATATGATATAATTATTTATGATAATAATTAAACTGCAAAATTTTTATAAAACTTTTGACACAATTTAAAAACGACGAGATAATTAAATTGTTTACTTTTCTCGGAAAGGTTATTAAATAAAAAAGGTGTTTTATTTAAAAGTAAAGCAAGTTTTAAATTTATTAGTTTTATTTAAAACAATTTTTAAATTAATTAAAGAGTTGATTACTTTAAAAATAGTTCGCGACAAATGACCAATTTAGATTAAATAAGATATTTAAAATTGGATCATGTCGAGTGTTGAAAGTTGTTTCACGAACTAAAATTAGTAAAATCGGTTTACTAAAATTACACGACTTGAATCATGCTTCTCGTTGTCTAAAATGTTTTTTTACCCTAAACGGTAATTTTAAAACATTAAAGAAGTCCCAATATAAAATCGATATTTCTAAGCCACCCTAAATTGTAACACTTCAACTAATCTATCTGAACCCCTGATGTTAGTGAATTACCCTGCATTCGGTCATACGGTTTTGGTTGAAGGTAGAACCGCGTTTCCTGAGTTACTTAGGCCGGGTGTATAGTTACAAATGAAGGAAAAATATCATTTAAGTCGTTTAAGTGGGCGTAGTTAAGGGAAACGTATCCAAGCTTGACAATACTCGTCAAGCCCCTCAAACCGAGAATTGTATAGTTGATACAATTGGTAATTGTTACCTACCTACCTAGCTATGCTAGTGGAGAATGCTCAGCCATTCACTGAGACATGGTGAATCGGGATCTCATTCCCAATTATATTATTTTTGCAATTGGGTCATAAATTTTAATTAGGACGTTATACATGAAAATAGTAAAACTTTATTTTTGAATTTTGTAGATGTCTATATTATTTTTGCAATTGGGTCATAAATCGTTATACATGAAAATAGTAAAACTTTATTTTTGAATTTTGTAGATGTCTAACGAATCTAATCCCAACTCCTCATTCTCCCTAAAGTCAATCCTTGAGAAGGACAAGCTTGACAACTCCAACTTCATAGACCGGTTCTGAAACCTAAAGATTGTCATAAGGGCTGAGAACAAAATGTATGTTCTCGAGGAACCAATCCCAGAAGAACCATTTCTTGCTTGATGCTGGCATCTATGATACCAGAACTTCAGAAGAATCTAGTGGACATGCCAGCGTACGACATGATTAGGCAACTGCAGAAAATGTTCCAGCAGCAGGCCCTTCATGAACGCTTTGAGTTGATGAGATCAATGATAAGTTGTCGTATGCAAGAAGGTTCTTCGGTCAGCACTCATGTGTTGAAGATGAAGGGGTACATTGATCATCTAGGACGTCTTGACTCCCCTTTAAGCAATGAATTGGCTGGGGATATTATCCTTAACTCACTGCCAAAATCATATGATCAGTTCACTTTGAACTATATTATGAATGCTTGGGACAAGACTGTTCTGAAGTTGTATATGATGCTGAAAACTGCCGAAATGAACATACCGACTTCTGTTAAGTCCGGTCTAGTGCTGATGATCAAGGAGGGTCGAGTCAGGAAATCTGAAGCCAAGGGAAAGGGCAAGAAAAGCTTCAAGATCAAGGGCAAAGCTGTTGCCAAGAAACCTCCGAATGATGTCAAATGCTTTCATTGTGATGAAGCAGGACACTGGAGGAGGAACTGCCCAAAGTATCTGGCTGGGTTGAAGCAGAAGAAGTCTTGTAATATCTGTACTTTTCCGTTTACAATTTCCGGCCATTTGGCATTTATTGTAAACCCTAATTATCCATATTTAATAATATGTGAAAATTCTTAAATGAATTGCTTAAACTATGTGGCTAAAAACCATACTCAAACTATGTTTTAGGGCTAATATTTATGGTATTTGAATAAAGTCCCTAAACTATATAAAATAAATCTCATAAATTATCTAAGTGTAAAAAAAAAATTATACTTATTTAATTTGAAAAAAAAAAATCCTAATGTGTTTTATTTAAATTAAAACACAAATTATATAAATTAAAATGACTTTTATAAATTTTTATGAATTTTTAAGAAATAATAAGATTTATTTCTAAATAAATCAAATAAATAAAGTTTAATTAAATAAATATATATATATTTTTTTTAAAATAAAGTTTTATAAAAATATGTCATTTTATATCATTTTTATAGAAATAAACAATTCTTTTATAATTTATACATTTAAATATATCAAATTAATTAACTAAAAACCCTACTTAACCTAACTAACAAATTCTAAACCCTAAGGACCTTTTCTGCCTAAATCCAAACTTAAGAACAAGAAACTAGAGGGACTAGTAGTGTATTTAACCCATTCTTGATTTCTGTTGACTTTTGAAAGTCAACACATTCGAGCCTTTGATCCAAATTCGAATCGTATAACCTCGAATTCGTCCGATTTTGTAACCGATATGCACGTCTCAGACATTAACGACCATTATCAGGTCATTAAACCCCGTCATTGATTCGAATTAAATCCATTTACAATCCTTTAAACCATAACCGTCGACTCCTAATCATGAGACCATCAAATTGATTCGTTTCGATCTTTAAGCTCACAATTCAACACCTGCACACCTTATTCGAACTTCCCCGAACCTGTTGCACCACTCGATTTGGTCGGAGACGCAGCCGTAAACGTCGGGGAGTAACCGTTGAAGCCGCGACTGACATTTAGTCGATCCCCGCATTTCCGATATCATTTCAGGTAATTGAAACTCCTATCACCTTCGTTCTCATCTGTAGAACAGAAGCCCTAACCTTTTTGGGGCTGATATCATCGAATCGATCATGAACCCAATTCTAGGGTTCTTATGAAACCGGTTTAATCGAACACCACTTTAGACTTTTTTTAAATCCAATTAAATTATACCATTAGCTTCGAAATCAATCACTCCTTAAAAGCCCTTTATCAATTTAAACTGTTATTATCGAATTGATCATAACCAGTAACCTAGGGTTTGTTCATAATCCATTTTGGGGTTTTTGATCCTAGACACGATTAAAATAAAATTAAATCATACGAATAGATTCGCAATAACCTAAGCAATGAAAGCCCTATGATTCCAACGAGTTTCACTATCGAAATTGATCAAATTGATTTGATGCTCATATCTAGGGTTTCGGCCTTTCATCGAGTAATTAAACCATTCTAAACCTAACGTTTTTGCAATTAAACTCACCCTCGAAATCGCAGGCACCCGATTAACAAAACCCCTATGCCCCCAGATTCGATCGAAGTCTAAATCGGGAGTATTGGGACTGGTTTTGATTCGGTCCGTTAAGGGGGGGGGAGAACACTGGTGCCATCCGTGTTAATACCAATTGAAACCGGATCATTTGTGCGATACCCTAGCGGGCGTGATGGTTAAACCGGTGTGTGTGTGCAGGGGAGACCCGGGTTCGAGACCGGGCTCCTGCATATATATTTTTTTGGATTTTTTCTGGTTAATTTAATTAATAAAAATTGTTTTATTAATTATTATTATTATATATAAATATGTTTTAACCCGGGAAACGACCCGTAGACTCGGGTATGAATTTATTAACTTATTTTTATTAATATACCCACTTTTATAAATAATATATTTATGTTATTATCAAATAAAAATAATATATTTATATTATTTTCGAAACTGTAACTTTGGATAAAAATAATATGTTTTATTATTTTTAACCCGTGACTTTTATAATTAGATAATATATGTTTATATATTATTTCGTATCATTTTTGTACCACGTGTGACGTTTTAAAACTATTAAATGATATAAATAGTTATATTATTTACTCTCGTTATTATTTTGACTAAAAATAATATATTTATTATTTTTGACGTAAATGGTTATTTATTTATCTAGAGAACTTAAAAAAAAAGATATATTAAATTATATTATCTTTCTAACCATTTTAAATGACACGAACAAACCTTAGCTTATTCCTTTAAACTAAATGACTAAACTACAACTATAATAGGTTAATTGTGACCTACTTTGGATTATATCTTTGGATCAAACTTAGCTCGGAAAGTACTTACAAACCATGTGAGTTTTCATGCCCCTCTTTATACATTTTATCACTTTTGGGGTGAAACATGTTCCTATATAATTACACTTACACTATTGACAAATCTCACAACTTGAAACAAATTCCCTTATGTTAGACTTGTTTAATTGCATTATGTGGCTTATTTGTTGATTACACTAGTTCATATTATTAACTGTTTCGACAGCCTATGAATGGAATTAGTGGTACCATGTGGGTTAGCTACCCCATGCATTTCTTTGATCTAGGATGCATGTAATGAATTCTGAAACTGAAAAACTGTTAACTATATGTTGGACAATCTGAATTGGATAAATCTTAAAAGGAAGGTTTAATTTGGACTGTGTGTATATACAATAAGACTATAATGTATTACTTGTCTTAGCATGGAATTTGTACTTTATCTAAACAACTATATCTATATCTACCATGATTGCTCACCAACAATTCATTTTGTTGATAACTCTTATTTTAAATATGTTTCAGGTGCACCAAGTTCAAGCAACGCTTGATTTATGTTCAACACTTAGGCTTGGACTTAGAAATTTGAAATCTGATTTTATCTTGTTTGGAACTATGTTTTGTCTTGTTTATTTGAACTATTTGTAGCCTTTGAGGCACTTTTAATATTATTGAATAA
Source organism: Smallanthus sonchifolius (assembly GCA_023525975.1). NCBI lineage: Eukaryota > Viridiplantae > Streptophyta > Magnoliopsida > Asterales > Asteraceae > Smallanthus > Smallanthus sonchifolius. The sequence continues at coordinate 15,554,803 of CM042018.1, read as the reverse complement.
AATTATGAAATTTTAATAGTTCCAAGTGCTACGAGCAATCTGGTTACAACTCGGGTCATACTCCGACGTGTTCCGCCGCCCGGTTGGGGTGTGACAGATTGGTATCAGAGCCTTGGTTATAGGGATTTAGGTTATTAGAAATCTTTAACCTAGACTATAACTTTAGGACCCTCTTTTAGTCTTGCATGATTAGGAACTTATGTGTTTATTTGTCAAATTCTAAATCTTTAACACAAATCTTACAAATCCTCAAAATTCTAAGACTTTACCTTATATTTCCATCAATATTCTTTTATATGAAATTCTTCAATGTTTTAAAATATTTTATAAAACCCCCTAGACTTTGTAAGTCTATCCAAAATCTCGTTAAGGTTTAAGACTTTGACAATGTTCAGAAACTCGTGCAATCTGGAAGGGTGAATGCCTGTATTCTGAGTTTCCTGTCTAGGCAAGCGTATTCGTACAAATCCAAATTACTGGACCTGTTACGCTTACCTGGGGATTCTCGGGATGAGTGTTCACTTATAGGCTAAAGCATGACTTTCTCAAATATTGTTGAAATCTTATTAACCTTGATATGTCCTAAGTAATTGTGAGGTAAAACCCAACCAACACAATTACTAACTATGTGTTTAAACTTAAGCCTATCTTTACTTTCAAAGCTAACTCTTGAATATTATTATTCATCTCAAACTTGCATTTTACTTTATTTTCTTATAGAATGTCTGATCCCGTTGATACAAATCCGGCACTCACACAACAAATTGTTGATCGGATTGCTGCAATACTACTAGCTCTGTTTCAACATCGTGATCAAAGCTCTTCTAATAACAACAACAACAATGCTTGCAACTTCAAATACTTTAATTCGTGTTCACCACCAAAGTATTAGGGTCATGAAGGAGCCACTGGACTACTCCAATGGTTTGAGGGCATTGAGAACACCTTCCTTAATGCTGGTGTTCCCGAGGCACTCAAGGTTCAATATGGCTCAAGCGTCTTTCAAAAGCGTGCACTAAATTGGTGGAACGGCGAGAAAACTACTCGCACCGTTCTTGTTGCTATGGCTCTTCCTTGGGCTGAATTCAAGGAACTCATGATCAATGAGTTCTGTCCTCGAAACGAAATGATGAAGATCGAGGAGGAATTTTGGACTCTCTCCCAAGATAGTGGTGACAATTCTGCTTATGTCACTCGTTTTTATGAGCTTTGTCTACTCGTTCCTCACCTAGTCGACACCTTGGCTAGGAAGATTGAGAAATTCTGCATGGGACTCCCAATTCAAATCAGGAGTGCTGTTCTTAGTAGTAGACCTGCTACTATCGAAGAAGCTGTTCGTCTTTCAGCCACACTTACCGACACTTATGTCGATGCGGGAATCCTTCACCGCAAAGGAGGGAAGAAACCTGCTGTGGTTGCTGCTGTGACTTCTAAACCTGAACCTACTGGTAGAAACAGGAAGAGAAAGTCCAACCATAAACAAAATTATGGGACTGTTACACCTGCTCAACCTGTGAGCCAAGTAGCACCTGCTACTACTACTACCTTCAGTCCAACCAAGAAGGCTTATTCGGGGAGTTATCCTCAATGTGATATTTGCAAGTCTCACCATCTTCCCAATGCACCATGTTGGGTTTGCACAAAGTGCAAAAGATTGGGACATACTCAAGATCGTTGCCGAACCCCAAGCAACACTCAATCTCAAGTGCAAGGCCATAACGTGATACAAAACACACCATCCTTAACTGTTAAGGCTTGTTTCCAATGTGGAGATCCAAGTCACTTCAAGGATAAGTGTCCATTACTGGCCAATGCAATAAAAGCTTCAATCTCTGCTTCTAAAGGCCGAGTCTACACCATTACTGCTAGTCAAGCTCAAGCCGACAACGATGTTGTCAATGGTACGTATCTGATCAATAATCAACATGCTACTATTTTGTTTGATTCTGGTGCGGATAAAAGTTTCGTGTCCTTTGACTTTGAACCAATGCTTGCTAAGACTAGAACCCAACTAGACAAAACTTATAATGTAGAAGTAGCTAACGGGAAATCCGTTAAAGTTGACTCAATCATTGCAAACAATCAACTACAACTTAACGAACATACTTTCTCTATTGACTTAACTCCTATGCAACTTGGGAGTTTCGACGTGATCGTCGGCATGGATTGGTTATCCAAACATCGTGCTGAGATCGTTTGTGCCGACAAATTCATAAAGATTCCTCTGCCGTCTGGTGAAGTACTACACGTGTATGGAGAGAAACAACCCAAAGGCTTAAAACTGATGACTATAACAAAAGCTCAGAAGTACCTCAACAAGAATTATCCAGCTTTTCTAGCTCACGTTGTGAAAGAGAAGGACAAGGGTAAACTCATGGCTGATATTCCTGTGATTAAGGACTTTGCTGAAGTATTTCCGGAAGACCTACCGGGAATTGCCCCTACACGACAAGTCGAGTTTCGTATCGACCTTGTGCCTGGTGCAACTCCTGTGGCAAGAGCACCATATCGTCTTGCACCATCTGAAATGCAAGAACTTGCTAGTCAACTTCAAGAACTCTCTGATAAAGGATTCATACGTCCTAGTTCCTCACCATGGGGAGCACCTGTCTTATTCGTCAAGAAGAAAGATGGATCTTTTAGGATGTGTATCGACTATCGGGAACTCAACAAATTGACTGTCAAGAATCGATACCCACTTCCAAGGATTGACGATTTATTTGATCAACTCCAAAGAGCTTCTATTTTCTCAAAGATCGATCTTCGTTCGGGTTATCACCAACTACGTGTTAAGGAGGAAGACATTCCTAAAACAACTTTTAGAACTCGCTATGGACACTACGAGTTTGTTGTCATGCCATTCGGTTTGACTAACGCACATGCCGTGTTCATGGATTTGATGAATCGTGTTTGTCGACCTTATTTGGATAAATTCGTCATTGTCTTCATTGACGATATTCTTATCTACTCAAAATCTAAGCAAGAACATGAAGAACATCTTCGTTTAGTACTTGATCTTCTTAAACAGGAACAACTTTATGCTAAATTCTCCAAATGTGAATTCTGGCTAAAGGAAGTCCAATTCCTAGGTCATGTTATTAACGAGGCTGGGATTCATGTTGATCCTGCTAAAATTGAAGCTGTAAAGAATTGGATTGCTCCTAAAACACCAACAGAAATCCGTTCTTTTCTTGGACTAGCAGGATATTATCGACGCTTTATTTCTAACTTTTCTAAGATTGCTGTTCCTCTCACTGCCCTAACTCATAAGGGTAGGATCTTTGAATGGGGACAAGAGCAAGAAGAAGCGTTCCAAACTCTTAAAGAAAAATTGTGCCATGCTCCAGTCCTATCTCTTCCCGATGGCAGCGACGACTTCGTTGTTTTCTGTGATGCTTCAAAGCAAGGACTTGGATGCGTTCTCATGCAAAGGGGTAAGGTGATTGCTTATGCCTCAAGACAACTTAAGGTTCATGAAGATAACTACACCACTCACGACCTCGAACTTGGTGCGGTCGTGTTTGCTCTCAAAATTTGGAGACATTATCTCTATGGAACCAAATGTGAAATCTTTACCGATCACAAGAGTTTGCAACATATATTCAACCAAAAAGACTTAAACATGAGACAACGTCGTTGGATGGAACTGTTAAATGATTATGATTGCGAAATCAAATATCATCCAGGGAAAGCTAACGTGGTGGCTGATGCGTTAAGTCGGAAAGAATATCCTAACATATGTTGTGCTCTTATTCAATCGGATATCGAGACCAAAATTCTTAAAGCTCAACAAACGGTTCTTTCCGAGGGCAACATGCAAAAAGAATTGGGTTGTGGAGTTGAAAAACAATTGGAGACTCGACCCAATGGGTTGCTACACTTCTTAAACCGCTTATGGGTTCCTGATCGGGATGATCTTCGTACTTTGATTTTTGACGAGTCTCACAAAACTCGTTATTCTATACACCCAGGAGCCGATAAAATGTACAAAGGCCTTCGCCAACACTATTGGTGGCCCGGCATGAAGAAAGATGTTGCCGTGTACATTTCAAAATGTCTTACTTGTTCTAAGGTCAAGATTGAACATCAACGACCTTCGGGTTTGCTTGAACAACCCGAGATTCCAATGTGGAAATGGGAGTGTATTTCCATGGATTTTATCACCAAACTTCCAAGAACACCTCGAGGATTTGATAGCATTTGGGTAATCGTGGACCGACTCACGAAATCAGCTCATTTTCTCGCAATTCGAGATGACTGGGGAGCTGAGAAGTTGGCTCAAGTTTATTTGGATGAGATCGTTCGTCTACATGGCGTTCCTCTTAATATCATATCTGATCGTGATAGTCGTTTCACTTCCCGTTTTTGGGGATCTCTACAATCGTTCATGGGTACTCAATTGAATTTGAGTACAGCTTACCATCCCCAAACTGATGGTCAAACGGAAAGAACGATTCAAACTCTTGAAGATATGTTACGTGCTTGCGTCCTTGACTTTGGAGGCAATTGGGACAAATATCTTCCACTAGCTGAGTTTTCGTATAACAACAGCTACCATGCTAGTATCGAGATGGCACCTTTCAAGGCTTTATATGGTCGCCATTGTCATTCTCCTCTTGGCTGGGATGAGGTCGGTGAAGCACAAATCACTGGTCCCGCTCTAGTCCAAGACACCACTGATCGAATCATCCAAGTTCGCGACAATCTTCGTTTGGCTCGGGAGAGACAAAAGAAGAATGCTGATATTCGTAGAAGACCTCTTGAATTCCAAGTTGGTGACATGGTTCTTTTAAAGGTATCACCTTGGAAAGGCGTTGTCCGGTTTGGGAAGAAAGGGAAATTCACACCGCGATACGTTGGACCTTTCAAAATCATCAAACGTATCGGGAAAGTTGCTTACGAGTTGGAATTACCCGACAAGCTTAGCAATGTACATCCCACGTTTCATGTATCTAACCTCAAGAAGTGTCTTGCCGAGGGAAACCTCCAAGTTCCTCTTGACGAAGTTCACATTGACGAGTCGATGCACTTCGTGGAAAAGCCTATTGAAATCATGGATCGAGAGATCAAACAACTTAAAAGAAGCCGAATTCCGATTGTGAAAGTACGTTGGCAATCTAAACGAGGACCCGAGTTCACTTGGGAACGTGAAGATCAAATGAAGGCCAAGTACCCACACCTGTTCACAAACTCCACTACTTAATTTCGGGACGAAATTTCCTAAAGTAGGGGAGACTGTAATATCTGTACTTTTCCGTTTACAATTTCCGGCCATTTGGCATTTATTGTAAACCCTAATTATCCATATTTAATAATATGTGAAAATTCTTAAATGAATTGCTTAAACTATGTGGCTAAAAACCATACTCAAACTATGTTTTAGGGCTAATATTCATGGTATTTGAATAAAGTCCCTAAACTATATAAAATAAATCTCATAAATTATCTAAGTGTAAAAAAAAAAATTATACTTATTTAATTTGAAAAAAAAAATCCTAATGTGTTTTATTTAAATTAAAACACAAATTATATAAATTAAAATGACTTTTATAAATTTTTAAGAAATAATAAGATTTATTTCTAAATAAATCAAATAAATAAAGTTTAATTAAATAAATATATATTTTTTTTTAAAAATAAAGTTTTATAAAAATATGTCATTTTATATCATTTTTATAGAAATAAACAATTCTTTTATAATTTATACATTTAAATATATCAAATTAATTAACTAAAAACCCTACTTAACCTAACTAACAAATTCTAAACCCTAAGGACCTTTTCTGCCTAAATCCAAACTTAAGAACAAGAAACTAGAGGGACTAGTAGTGTATTTAACCCATTTTTGATTTCTGTTGACTTTTGAAAGTCAACACATTCGAGCCTTTGATCCAAATTCGAATCGTATAACCTCGAATTCGTCCGATTTTGTAACCGATATGCACGTCTCAGACATTAACGACCATTATCAGGTCATTAAACCCCGTCATTGATTCGAATTAAATCCATTTACAATCCTTTAAACCATAACCGTCGACTCCTAATCATGAGACCATCAAATTGATTCGTTTCGATCTTTAAGCTCACAATTCAACACCTGCACACCTTATTCGAACTTCCCCGAACCTGTTGCACCACTCGATTTGGTCGGAGACGCAGCCGTAAACGTCGGGGAGTAACCGTTGAAGCCGCGACTGACATTTAGTCGATCCCCGCATTTCCGATATCATTTCAGGTAATTGAAACTCCTATCACCTTCGTTCTCATCTGTAGAACAGAAGCCCTAACCTTTTTGGGGCTGATATCATCGAATCGATCATGAACCCAATTCTAGGGTTCTTATGAAACCGGTTTAATCGAACACCACTTTAGACTTTTTTTAAATCCAATTAAATTATACCATTAGCTTCGAAATCAATCACTCCTTAAAAGCCCTTTATCAATTTAAACTGTTATTATCGAATTGATCATAACCAGTAACCTAGGGTTTGTTCATAATCCATTTTGGGGTTTTTGATCCTAGACACGATTAAAATGAAATTAAATCATACGAATAGATTCGCAATAACCTAAGCAATGAAAGCCCTATGATTCCAACGAGTTTCACTATCGAAATTGATCAAATTGATTTGATGCTCATATCTAGGGTTTCGGCCTTTCATCGAGTAATTAAACCATTCTAAACCTAACGTTTTTGCAATTAAACTCACCCTCGAAATCGCAGGCACCCGATTAACAAAACCCCTATGCCCCCAGATTCGATCGAAGTCTAAATCGGGAGTATTGGGACTGGTTTTGATTCGGTCCGTTAAGGGGGGGGGAGAACACTGGTGCCATCCGTGTTAATACCAATTGAAACCGGATCATTTGTGCGATACCCTAGCGGGCGTGATGGTTAAACCGGTGTGTGTGTGCAGGGGAGACCCGGGTTCGAGACCGGGCTCCTGCATATATATTTTTTTGGATTTTTTCTGGTTAATTTAATTAATAAAAATTGTTTTATTAATTATTATTATTATATATAAATGTGTTTTAACCCGGGAAACGACCCGTAGACTCGGGTATGAATTTATTAACTTATTTTTATTAATATACCCACTTTTATAAATAATATATTTATGTTATTATCAAATAAAAATAATATATTTATATTATTTTCGAAACTGTAACTTTGGATAAAAATAATATGTTTTATTATTTTTAACCCGTGACTTTTATAATTAGATAATATATGTTTATATATTATTTCGTATCATTTTTGTACCACGTGTGACGTTTTAAAACTATTAAATGATATAAATAGTTATATTATTTACTCTCGTTATTATTTTGACTAAAAATAATATATTTATTATTTTTGACGTAAATGGTTATTTATTTATCTAGAGAACTTAAAAAAAAGATATATTAAATTATATTATCTTCCTAACCATTTTAAATGACACGAACAAACCTTAGCTTATTCCTTTAAACTAAATGACTAAACTACAACTATAATAGGTTAATTGTGACCTACTTTGGATTATATCTTTGGATCAAACTTAGCTCGGAAACTACTTACAAACCATGTGAGTTTTCATGCCCCTCTTTATACATTTTATCACTTTTGGGGTGAAACATGTTCCTATATAATTACACTTACACTATTGACAAATCTCACAACTTGAAACAAATTCCCTTATGTTAGACTTGTTTAATTGCATTATGTGGCTTATTTGTTGATTACACTAGTTCATATTATTAACTGTTTCGACAGCCTATGAATGGAATTAGTGGTACCATGTGGGTTAGCTACCCCATGCATTTCTTTGATCTAGGATGCATGTAATGAATTCTGAAACTGAAAAACTGTTAACTATATGTTGGACAATCTGAATTGGATAAATCTTAAAAGGAAGGTTTAATTTGGACTGTGTGTATATACAATAAGACTATAATGTATTACTTGTCTTAGCATGGAATTTGTACTTTATCTAAACTACTATATCTATATCTACCATGATTGCTCACCAACAATTCATTTTGTTGATAACTCTTATTTTAAATATGTTTCAGGTTCACCAAGTTCAAGCAACGCTTGATTTATGTTCAACACTTAGGCTTGGACTTAGAAATTTGAAATCTGATTTTATCTTGTTTGGAACTATGTTTTGTCTTGTTTATTTGAACTATTTGTAGCCTTTGAGGCACTTTTAATATTATTGAATAAAATTATGAAATTTTAATAGTTCCAAGTGCTACGAGCAATCTGGTTACAACTCGGGTCATACTCCGACGTGTTCCGCCGCCCGGTTGGGGTGTGACAAGTCTGCTGAAGGATGGTCCTCAGTTATGTTCGTTATTGAGATCTTTTCTCTATCCAGCAAATCTTGGGTGTTTGATACTGGATGTGGTTATCACATTTGTAATGAGTTACAGGGACTAAAGAATGTTAGGAAGCTTAAGCAAAGCGACCTGGAGCTCCATGTGGGAAATAGGCAAAAGGTTGCAGTGAAGGCTGTAGGAGAATATACTCTTTTACTTCCTTTTGGTTTAGAACTTGTTTTGAACAATGTTTATTTTATTCCTAATTTGACTAGGAATATTGTTTCAGTACCCGCTTTGCGGGAACAAGGATTTACTTATGCTTTTGACAATGATTTCATTTCTGCATATTTAAATGGTTTGTTTTATTTTTCTACAAAGCCTCATAATGGAATCTATAAGATAGAAGTCCATGAAAACAACGTTCTATTTAACATCTCCTCCAAATGTAAGAAATTGGATTTCAATTATAAGTATCTGTGGCATTGTAGACTTGGACACATAAACAAGAATCGTATGAAGAAACTCCAGACCGCCGGAATTTTAAATTCTATAGGTCAAGAGTCGTTTGATGATTGCGAATCATGTTTGAGTGGAAAGTTAACCAAGGCTCTTTTCACCGGTATCGGTCAAAGGGCTAAGGATCTTTTAGAAATCGTACATACTGATGTATGTGGTCCATTCAGAACAATGTCAAGAAGTGGAGAGAGATACTTCATTACATTACCGATGATTTCAGTAGATATGGTTATGTTTATCTTATGAAGCATAAACATGAAACGTTTGAAATGTTCAAACAATACCAGAACGAAGTACAAAATCAGCTTGGTAAGACGATTAAGATGTTTCGATCTGATCGAGGTGGTGAATATCTTAGTCAAGAGTTTGACGAACATCTAAAGAAATGTGGTAACATTTCTCAGCTTGCTCGGCCACGAACACCACTGCTTAATGGTGTGTCCGAAAGGAGAAATCGAACTCTATTAGACATGGTTCGATCAATGATGTGTCGTACAAACCTCCCACGCTTGTTCTGGAGTTTTGCTCTCGAGACTGCCATCATTTATACATGTTTTGCATGCATAATAATCCCTATATTATGGTACTAATTGAATAATAACCTTGCAATTGATACTTAAAACGTTTATATTTTGTAATTGCAGGTTATTCGGTGTTTTAAATATAAATCAAAATGAAATCTATCAAAAACACCAAGAAACCAAGCTTCTAGAAGGATCATTCCCTATCTTTGACCCACAAGAAGTCAAAATAGGTCAACAAGAGTCAACCAGCAGCTAAAAGGCAAAAGTGGGCAGCAGGGGAGGGATGCACGAGCGTGCATTGCCCTCTCTTGCTCCCCACGGCTCCCAGTACACTGCCACTCATACCCTATGATTTCCTAGGTGTTTGCATGCCCGTGCAATCCAATGCACGGCCATGCATTACTCATTCTGAGGCCTATAAATAGGAGGCTTGGGCTCTTCATTCTACACACCTCAAGAACCATCAATACACTATCAAGAAAAGAGAACTTTGTAGTTAGAGTAGAGAGTAGAGAGGCTCCTCCTCTTTGTCCGCAATAGGGGAGCCTACGAAACTCAGCGTTACACTAGTTAGTATGGCCATTCGTGGCTAAACTCTTTGTATTGCTAGGGTGGAGATGAATTTTGGTGTATGTTAATGTTTAACGTATTAATCTAGTGATATGTTTATGTCTTTAACTATTCTCTCTTAAAACCACCTTCCAAGTGGGCTTTTTATTATTATCTAAATATGTCTTTACACTTGTGAGTGTTCTTGATTTCAACGCGTAAGACCGTAAAACCTTTTTAATCAAACTTCTCTTGATGCTTGTACGTCTTTATACAAGTGGATTTTGATAAGCCAAGGCTTGGTTAATACTAGTAAGGTCATACGTCTTTATACGAACTTGTTATGAGACCAAGAATTGGTGAACTCATGTTGGGAACGGTACGTCTTTATACATGGTCCCATTGTTGCATCACCTCTCCGTGAGTAAAATCTAATCATCTTTTTAATAATAATAGCTAAGCGCTTAAGTTTGATGTCTTAAACCAACTCGGAGATAATACCAAAGAGTTGAGGGTAGCGATGTCCCTAGCTGGGAGTCCTACCATTTTATTATTAAAGATTATAATTCGTGAATCAAATATTGTGAGAATAAGGCTCTAGCGGTGTCTCGGGTCATATTTTTGTAGTAGTTATACCACCGGATTAGTCAACTTAACATTATCATATACCAAGCAGATTCAAAGCCCAAAGCAATACTCTTCGTGACCTGATCATTTCCGAGATATTTACTTTCCTGATATTTACTATTATGTTGTTTACATTCATGTTACACATATCATGCACGTTTTTACTTTTTTGTTATTTACTTTACCGTCATTTACTTTTCTGCTTCACAAGCATACAAAACCCACTCACTAATTAAACCGGCTAAACGATAATAAAAGTTTAGTATTGTAACTCGACCGTGTCCATTGGTTCGATACTTGGTTCATACCTAAACTATATTACGCTGCGATATGTACACTTGCCTATTGTGTGTGTTTTAACTTTAAAGTAATTATCATTTTATTTTATAAATTTAAAACCTGATCTCGTAAAACCAACATCTCTAAATATTATTATATAATATTTACACTTACCACACGACACATCAAGTTTTTGGTGCCGTTGTCGGGAACACGGTGATTTCAAGTAAAATCGAGTTAACGGATTAGCCTTATCATTTTCCATCTATTTTTCTGTTACGTTTTGTTGCAGGTAGTGTATGACCCATAGCTCCACTACTGGTTTATATCAACCTTTAGCAGAGCCCGAAAGATTCTTTCACCGTCGAATACGAGAAAACCATGCTAGAAAAATGGCAGTAGAAAATCGCACTATTTCCGAATTTGTAAGACCATCACTTGAGGCTGTGGGGTTTAGCATCACAAGGCCTACGGTTGACGCTAACAACTTTGAAATCAAATCGCATGTCATTCACATGATCCGATCATCATGCACTTTCTATGGATTACCCGATGAAGATCCACAAGCCCACATTGCAAATTTCCTCGAAATTTGTGACACTTTCAAACTGAACGGAGTTAAATCCTCGTGGCGATAAAGTTGTTTTCTTCGGATACCCTAAAACAATCGGTTACTACTTCTACAATCCTGCTGAAAATCGGGTTTTCATTAAACACAGAGCTACCTTCTTGGATAAGGAACATCTTGCGCGAGGGATTGGTGAGAACCGTGTGGATATGGATGAGATCCGAGAACCACAAGTAACCAAACCCCAAACTGAATCTGCCATTCAGCATAAGACTGCTGAAACTGAATCTTGAAATGTTCAAGATTCAATTGTGACACAAGCTATTCGCAGAAGTACTAGGGATAGTCATGAACCCGACCGGTATATCGAAATTCACCTGATTGACGACATCCTAATAGTTGATCAGGCTGAACCTACTAGTTACAAATCTGCAATCTTAGATTCTGAATCTAAGAAATGGCTTGAAGCCATGGATGCTAAAATCCAATCCATGTATGACAACCATGTATGGAACTTAGTTGATCTTCCTCCCGAAAGTCGGACTATAGGAAGCAAGTGGATTTTCAAGAAGAAAATCGACACGGATGGGAATGTGCAAACTTTCAAAGCAAGGTTGGTAGCAAAAGGCTTTACTTAGACTCAAGGAATTGATTATAATGAAACCTTCTCACTCGTAGCCATGCTTAAGTCACATAGGATCTTGCTTGCCATTGCCGCGTATTATGACTACGAGATATGGCAAATGGATGTCAAAACTGTTGGAAATCGTGCATCGGTTTTAACATTTAAAACATTACTTTATAAAATCAGATTTACAATGGCGGAAGCGTAAACAAAACACACGATAATAAAGTTCGGAACTTTATCCGACAGTGATCCAATTACACAGCGTTTAGACAATAATAAATATAAAACACAACCATAGGGTGTTAGGGTTTTATACCTTTGACGAACAACCGGGTTGTAACACTCGGGTACAAAGAACGTCACGCTAAATGACTATACACGAACTCGTCACACGACCTCGTCTCACCAAAAACCACTCCAATCGAGAACACGGTTCTCCCCTTCTTTCCGGTTCGGCTAGCAGAGGAAGACGGCAGCGGCTAGGGTGGCTCCGAATGGCTGCGTGTCACACCCCGCCTCAGGCACCCCCTGGATGTGTATGAGCTCGATTGTTACCTGCTTTGATTTCAGAGTTGTTTTATAAACTACAGCGGGAGTCTTTTCACAAGGATCGTTTCATCATTTGTTCAACCTCAAGGGTTGTATTTGTAAATAACAAGACTCAGTTGGAAAACAAAAGCCTTGCATTCATTTCATAAACAAAGGGATTTAAAAACCCTTTTTCAAGTTGATTACAAAACAGAGTTTGAAATCAATACATCTCTTATCTCATGGACAAGTTTACAGCCACCGAAAATAGTCCAATCCAAGGTTGATCAATTCCCTCGTCTATCTCCTTTTTCTTCTTTAAGGATTATCTATGCACGAGGCCTGAGAATCCAACATGCATTTCATCCCTTTCACTTTTCATTTCATGGGCCAGATCTTATGTCTGCCCTTATCCCATTTTCATCACATTTTATGGATTACGTGAAAACATTTTTAAAATGAAACTTCAGCGTGAACGCCGGTGAATACAATTATCTTGACAGTAAAATCATTCGGCACAAACAAGCATTAATTTCATAATGACAACTTTATGTTCAATCTACACATTCAGCATGCCTTTATTTTCTGATCATATACACCACTGTATACACTGGTATCATGCCTTATAACAATGGCCAGGTCTATGCCTCCGAAATTGTTATAAGATAAGTACCGGCCGCAGTCCGAGACTTTCAACCGAGACCCGTGTATCCCTTGAAAGCTTTACGTATACCTATGGCATGAATGATTTGTTCGTAGAAGAACGTTGAGCATTATTCCCTTAACCTTTATTTGGCTATTTTCGTAAATGTAAATGTTTGACACAAGTTTTGAAATAGATAAAGTATTCACCTTGATTTATAGGAATGAGCCTCTAAGTTAGAAATTATAGAATCAACTTCCTAACTGTGATTTCTCTAGCGTATTGGCACCTCTACGAGCGTTTTGCCTTAAAACAGGCGCTAAAACGAGCGGGAGTTGGACCAGGATCGTCGGGAGCGGGCTAAGACGTCTCTGGAACAAGCTTAGAGTGAATTGGTCGATTGTGTTTTGAAGAAAACTGATGAACTCAACCGGCTATTTATAGGGCCAAAGCTGGAATCGTGACAGACCGTTACGGGTGGTGACGGTCCATCACCAAGTAAGGGTTTGCGTAGTCATAAGACACACGTCACCCTCTGGTGAAATTGTGGCATGATGGACCGTTACTAGGCGTGACGGTCCGTTACGAAGTGATACGTGGCACACCCTCAACGTTTTATGGCTGTGATGGACCGTTATCTGGCGTGATGGTCTGTCATAGGGTTTTCACGAGTCAGAAAGGACCTATTAGTCACTAGACACGTGGCAATCCATCATTTCCCGTGATGGTCTTTTACCGTTGGATTTTTATGTTTTCTACTTTTTGGTCCTTGATCTCTAATATATTTACACTTATAGTCCCTATGGTTTGTACCTTTGTCAAATATTGGATATTTTTATGGCAGGTGTTACACTGCGCAACAAGGGCAGCGGCGGTGGGTCTCGGTGGCGTGTGGCGGCTGTCCACGGTGGCAGCAGGCAGCCCGCTCGTGTCGTCGGACGGAACCAGGAAGGGTGAAGGGGCCGGTTCACGGTTTTCTAAGGGAAGGGAGGAGGCCAAAAAGTTAATTAGGGTTTTGACTTAAGCATGTTTATATAATAAACTAATTTACAAGTCAACCCTTGAGCAATTAACATTTAACTATTAACTGATTAACCCTTAATCAGTTTTAGTTCTCTTGGTTTCTAATTACACTAATTATAAACAAAACTTGCGTAAAATGAACATGATTCATAGTTAACCATTAAATATGAAATAACCCTTAAATATATATATCATATATATAAAATCTCATTCCGTCTATTGTTAAATTTAATTATTCTAAATAATTAAATACAACATAACCAATAAATATTTCTCTAAATAATTAATCCATCGAATCCGAATATTTGTTTCGTGAAATAACGTTTAACAATTAAACGTTGTGATTTGTTCTTTGGCCAAAGTGTAACTTTTCGGATGATCGGACATCTAGTATCCAACAAAAACCGCGTTCCTAAACGGGCATCTTACTGAAGATGAAAGAATCCTAATAAGGTGTGCAAGTTAAACAAATCCATTTATGGATTAAAACAGACATCCAGAAGCTGGAATCTTCGCTTTGACCAGAAAATCAAAGAGTTTGGTTTTGTTAAGAATGAAGTTGAACCGTGTGTTTACAAAAAGGCAAGAGGGAGCCATGTCACCTTTCTGATTCTGTATGTAGATGACATACTGCTCATTGGAAACCATATCCCTATGCTACAAGACGTAAAGTCCTGGCTGGGTAAGTGTTTTCCAATGAAAGATCTTAGTGAAGCTGCTTATATTCTGGGAATAAAGATCTATAGAGATAGATCAAAGCGGCTTATAGGTTTAAGTCAAAGTACATACATTTTCGACGCTTTTTCAAGCATGACTCTAAGAGAGGATCTTTGCCTATGGCACATGGAACCATACTGAATAACAAACAGTGCCCTCAGTATGACGAGGAGAAGAAGAAAATGGAAAAGGTTCCATATGCTTCCGCAGTTGGTTCCATCATGTATGCCATGCTATGTACTAGACATGACGTAT
Source organism: Smallanthus sonchifolius (assembly GCA_023525975.1). NCBI lineage: Eukaryota > Viridiplantae > Streptophyta > Magnoliopsida > Asterales > Asteraceae > Smallanthus > Smallanthus sonchifolius. Next base: position 15,539,639 of record CM042018.1, on the reverse strand, counting down.
CGTACGCTTTAAGCATGACTAGCAGATATCAACATAATCCTGGTGAGAGTCACTAGATAGCTGCAAATAACATCCTAAAGTACTTGAGAAAAACTAAGGACATGTTCTTGATATACGGAGGACTGGAAGAAATGTTACACAGATGCTAGCTTCCAGACTGATCGAGACGATTCTCGATCACAAACGTGATTTGTATTTTTTATGAATGGTGGTGCTGTCACTTGGAAGAGTATTAAACAAAGTGTTGTTGCTCAATCCACCACCGAATAAGAATACATTGCCGCTTCAGAAGCTACATAGAAGGCTGCTTGGATGAAGAAGTTCATTGCTGATCTCGAGGTAATGTCTAGCATTCAGAAACCAATCGAGATACTGTGTGACAATAATGTTTCCATTGCTCAAGCCAAGGAACCAAGGTCACACCACAGCACGAAGCACATACTCAGAAGATTTCATTATATCAGGGATATACTAGAACGGGGAGACATCGTGTTAAACAAAGTTCACATAGATCGGAATCTAGTCGACCCGCTCACTAAGCCTATGCCTCATTCTAAACATGAGGAGCATGCTAATAAGGCAGGCCATAGATTTGCTAGACAGTAGGTTTGATCTGTATTTAGTATTTGGTGCTCTCGAACAATATAGTTACATTGGTATTTTATATTTGATTTAATAGTTAAATACATTAAAAATAGTTCTTACTATGTTCGATATTTTATACGTTTTAAAAATCTTTGGATATTATATTCTAAATGTCCGTAGTTGATCATGGAATAAATCTGAATGTAAGACTAATGTGAATCGGATGGTTGGTTCATTATGAATGAAAGTCCAAGTAGTTGGAGATCATGTTCACAAATGATCACTATAGAATGATTATTGGACGTAACTCGTTTCAAAACTATCTTCATGGATCAAAGTCTTGAGATGTTTTGAATATGGTAAGATCTATCGATCCTCGACCCGAGGCACATACTAGAACTAACTCTGACTAAAGTTTGTTCTTTAATCTTATCTAACGTTGTACCTTAATAGGCAGTAATAAGGGTATGATCAGGAATAATCTGAAGTTTAGTGGGAGTTGTACGTGGCCGAAGGAATTCTGTTCTCCTTTAATTAGGAGTCGGACATTCTGGCGCCCTCATTAATTCGAACTGGTGTAAAACGCATGGCCATGCTCAAACTAAAGAGTAGTTTGTTTATACCACTTTGAATTGGAGAAAGAGAACAACAATAGTTGAACAACATATGAGAAGTGAATTGTATCCATGTCTCATGTTCAACGGATGCCCTAAACAGAAAGGATACGTAGACATGTTTACCATGACTGTTACATTTGGTAAAGTAAAGGTTACTTGTACACAAGGAAATAGTTTGACGATTGTAATACGTCATGCTTTGCTAGGGGCAGTGAGAAGCAGCTAGGCGTCCACCACTGTCTACGTTGAACCGATTAATTCATGAATCGTCCAAGTGGGAGATTGTTAGATATATGATGTCCGATTTTCAATTAAGTCAACGTTATTAACGAGGTACGATCCAAAGAGTTACACTTTGGGTAACAAGAAAATATATAATATTTAATTATTAAATATTATAGTTCACGAAAGACGGATTTATTATACGGTGGATTAATATTTAGAGAAATATTTATCGGTGAATGAGTTAATTAATTATTTAGTGAATTAATTATTTACGGGGAGTAAATGTTTAAAATGTTAAACATTTAAAAAATGCATTTTTACTGATTATTTAAAATTAGTAAAATACAGGGTTTAATAATTCATAGTTAATTATTAGTTGGGTATTAACTGTTAATACCTCAAGAGCCCGGTCTGTAAATAGGGTGGTTATAAATATAACCTTATAACTAATAACCCTAATACAGAATTGTTAGCATCCACCTAAAACTTGCACCCCCTCCCTTCGATCACCGTCCGACGCCACCAAGGTCGCCGCCGCCACCGCTTGCCGGCCACCACCGTCGCCGCCTCCGTCGCACGCCATCGCTGTCGTCAGGTCTCACGTGTGCAATCAGTTTAACGTTTTGTTGCAGGTTTCGTGTACGTGTCATCTAGCATGACGCTCGTTGATCTAAGGTGTTCTGATTTGGTTATCGTCGAGGGTATAATCTTTGAACACCCTATGGTTGCGTTTTATATTATTGTTTATACGCGTGTAATCTTATCACTATCCGGGATCCGGATCTGATCTGATATTGTACTCTAAATCGCTTTCGCTAAATTATATCTGATTTATTTATTTAAAAGAGTTTAAATATTATTTGTTTTAAAAAGTTAAAACTGGTACAATGATTCCCAACATTTCATTTTATCACCTGAACCAACGAGACGAAATTAGAAGTACTTACATAACTAAAGGACCACGCCAACAAAAAAAAAGTCATGATTTTCCAATACAAAATGTTTGGTTATGAGGCAAGATGTTTTAATAGTGATTGGTTTAAAACTTATGCAATTTGGTTAAAGTATAATATTAATGTTGTTCGAGTATTTTGTTTGTATTGCTACTTGTTTAATAACCTATTTAGGAATCATAAAGATGCGTTTATTACCGATAGCTTTAATGGTTGGAATAAAAAAAGTAGATTGATTCGTCATGTGAGAGGTCTTAATAGCGGGCACAACAATGCACAAAAAAGTGTGAAGATGATATAATGGTTTGGTTTCAAAAAATGAAAACCCGTAGAGAACAATCGTAGGGATATTGTATTTTGATTATGCATTTCTAATGACGAACATCATAGTATTATTGATCATTTATAATTTTATTTGTTTTTCTCGTTTTATTATGTGACCCGACCCGATCCGACCCAGACCAATTTTTTTTAATATTTAATTATTACAATCGACCTCAAAAAATCTCCGACCCGCGTGAAAAACAATTCTGGGTTCGCCACTAAAGGTGTGTGACTTCATGTTGTTTATTCTATAACAAAAAATAAATAAATGCACACTTAACATACAAGAAAATGTGAGGATATAAAATACTCAATTTGCGTTACAATTGTGACACAATTGCGACCAAAAGTGAAACCCTAAAGTCTTACGAAATGCGTCGCAAATGTGTCGGAATTTGCGACACATTTCAGACGCAAACTTTTAATTTCGTATTTTAATTTTCTTAATACATTAATAAAAAGAATAATAAAGGTTGTGTCGCAAATGTGTTTTGCGACGCATTTCCGACGCAAAACATTTAATTTCGTATTTTAGTGTTGTTAATACATTAATAAAAATAAAAATATATGTTGTGTCGGAAATTTGCGACGCAAAGCATTTAATTTCGTATTTAATACATTAATAAAAAGAATAATATAAGTTGCGTCGCAAATGTATCGACAATTTGCAACGCATTTCAGTCGCAAAATATTTTAATTTCAAATTTTAATTTTTTTAATACAATAACAACATATAATAAAATGGATTTACATAAATAAAAAGTGATTAATTCTATTTAAAATGTTAAAAATAATAGAAACGCAAAATTTTAGTTTCATTTTTGCGACGCATAAAATGGATTTACACATATAATAAATGGAATCAGTGATTTGCGGCGCATTTTCCACGCAATAGTGCGTCGTAAATCTATCAGTTTTCTAGTAGTGTATATATTTCCTTACATATTACCCCGTAATAGAAACGAACTGTAAAAAAAACATATGTGATGTAAAATCAATTGCTTAACTAGTGTTGTAACACTCATTACGATCAATACATGTGATTAATATTAATTCAAAAAACATTTAATAAATGTCAAGTTCATAAGAGTATTTAGATTTTATTTATTTTTTCTTCGAAACAAAATACTTGATAACCAGGGACGGATTGATGTTGGGTTGAGAGGGGGGCAACGCCCCAACTCAAGAGCATGCCACTAAGGTTAATTTGTCTTGAAAAAAAATTCGCTTATTGCAATTCCAAAATCAGCTTATCGCGATTCCAAATCGTTGCCATTTAAAATCACAGCACTTTTTCAGTCTTGTTTGGACGTTTAGTTGTTCCCTTAATCCCCTTCACGGTTGAAAATTGAAATCTAAAATTGAAATAGAGAAGTGCCATGATAGTGGTATTCAACTTTTGCTATTTGTTTATATCTATTGTTCATATTGTTTTAATTATGTTTGTTCGTTGTTAGAGTATTCACTGTGGATTTGGCATTCTTAGATTAATTTAGGATTTTGAAATGTGAAATAACAAGGAAATATACAAGATTATAATTTTTTTTACTTTAGAGGTAGAGGGCTTGCGTGCGTTATTTTAATTTTATTTGGTAGTTATGAAGAGGGCTTCTTTAGTGTTTTCAACTTGGCCGAAAATTGATTCCATCATATTTGTGTTGTTTGTTTCCTCATAAAATAGGCTTATGTATTTGGTTTTTGTACGAGCTAGGATTAATTAAGCATATCAACATAAATGGTTTTTTTAACGGCAAATTTCGTTAGTGAGACTTGAAGCCATAACTTTTAGTGATTTAATAGGCTTTTCCTCTGCCTATGGGCCACCAACCACAATGGTTGCATAAATGGTTGTTAGGAGTGTAGGACACGTATATTATGGCTCAATCTTTATGGTGTAACTACGTCAATTTGCATCTTCTGGTGGTACCGTAACTTATGAGGTTAGATCATTTGACAACCCTCTTATGTGCGGTTAAAATATTTATTATTGTGGTTTAGTTGCTTATACTAGTAGATGATATTTAATTTCATATAATTAAAAGTTTGTTTTTAAACACAGATTTTGAAACCCCATCATTGAGAAACAAGAAGGGAAAAAAAGTGTGATAGAATAATTTATTATATTACATTATTTAGATTCCAGTGTATAGTATCTGACTGATTAATTTTTTTCTAGTAACTTCTGAAAAAAAGATTTACACTGTAGAGACTTCTAAGAGTAGAAACAAAAGTTGAAAGAAGAAGATGAGTAAAAGAAAAGAACATGGAACAAAATCTAGGAATAGTGTAGATGAGAAAAAAGTGGAGAAATGATTGGTTTGGTTTAAGGACTAGATCTTCACCAGCTCAATTTTTCAAGGGGATTAAAAGTTTGAAAAAAAAACAACAAGAAACAGTGAAGATGGGTTTTGGTAAATTATTATTATTTAGGGTTGATGGGATACCTTCAAAATTAGGTCATTATGTGGTGGACAAATTCAATCAAGAAAAAATGAGGATTAGGGTTCCAGGTGGGAAAATAAAAATAAATAGTGAGGCAATTCATCAATTGCTAGGTATACCGTGTGGGGGTAGGTTTTGAGTCTATAACAACCGAGGAAAATCTGTATGAGGGTGTTATAAGTTGGAGGAGCCAATATTCAGGACGTTTTGTTGCACCGGCACAACTAGTTGACAGTATTGAAAATTCAGAAGATGGAGACAGCTTTAACTTCCGCATGGACTTCATCATGTTGTTTCTTACAATAATGGTAGAATGTTAAAAGCAAGGATCGTGTGAGGAATCAATTCTGAGTTTCTTAAGTCCAGAAACAAATTTTAGTGACATGGACTGGTGTGGTTATATAGTAGAGTCAATGAAAAGTTGTAAGAATGGTTGGAAAAGAAAGGATATCAACTCACCATTTGCAGGACCTTTAACAATTCTGACGGTAAAATAGTTATAGTGATAGTAACATGAATGTTTAAATATACTTTATTTGTACTAGTTACATATGTATAACTACTTTTTTCTTATGTATGGCAGTTGCTTTATGTGGACAACTTTATATGTGGAGGAATGAAAGAATGTGAAAGGTAATAAAGAAGGAGAAGAACAAAATTGAAAATACTTTAGGTCTAATGTATGAAAAACATCATGAGAAGGAAGAGGTATTAAATTTAATTGCAAGGTATGAATCCTTACTTGAAGAGAAACCAACATGGCCAGCGAAAAAGACTGATGTAGTTGAAGAGGCAAATGAAATAATTGATATTGTATTAGAAGGATTGAATGTTGAAGAGAACTGTGAAGAACGTAGAGGTAAATTTTGGAGGTTACTTATGAAAATGATTATTATACATATAGAAATGTCGTAAGTTACATATGTATATTATTTTTTATATGTGAATTTCAGGTGATAAGGGGATAGAAAACAATACCACCAGGAAAAGGAAAAAAACAATAGCATTTAAGAAAAAAAAAGACAAGAACAAGAAAATAAAGCAAAAACTCTGGAAAATATCAGTGAACAAGATTTGGAAGATAAATTGGTGGATGAAATTACGAAAAATGATGCAACAGTTGGAGAGAATAACAGTGAAAATCAAGGTTAATTAGAATTTACATTACTTTATATTCATTATTAATGTTTTATATTTATTTTTTTCTAAACAATAATAATAACAACAGTTCAAGACGTTGAAACAGCTAAAAAAGGAGAAGTCAGCAATGTGGATTTTGAACCGCCAACTTTTAGCGTAGGGTTGACCCAAATGGAGGAATCGACAGATAAAGGGGTTGTCGGTGAACAAAAACATGAAGGAAAAGGTAGTGTTTGATTGTTTTTATTAATGATTAGAAAGCTAAGTAACATAGTTGGGAATTAAAAAAGTGTGTTTTTGGAAACAAAAAAACTGATGGAAAAGATAATGAAAACCAAATTATTACATATGTAATTTGAATTGGTTACATATGCACCAAACAAAATGAAGTCTACAAATTTCTGAAGATTTGCTACAATGTTATATATTTAGCAAAGAAATAAAATATTTATATTTTATAAAAAGGAAAGTGAAACAGCAGATATAACAATGGAAGTTTTAGAGGAGCAAAGCTTGAACATTGGAACCGATACACTGATGGAAAAATCAAGACCAATTGTTGTGGATTAGGAAAAAAAAGAACTAAAAGGTATTGTTTTGTTTATTGAAACATATGTTGCTATTAACAATTAATTATATTTGTGGGATGTACAATAAGTTAGTTGTCTAAAATAGATGGTACCATAATGTTTTAAATATATTTTTTACTAAACAATAATAATCACAGAAGTTAAAGACGTTGAAGGACACTACAACAAATTGACCCTGTCCCGACGTCACCTGTACCGACGACATTTGTCGTCGGGATAGGTCACCCTATACCGACGACATGTCGTCGGTATAGGTCAAAACCAAAATTTTGGTAGGGAGACCCTATAGCGACGACATGTCGTCGGTATAGGGTTGAGGCAGGTTGGAGGGAAAACTGGCGCCCAATGAATTTTTGGAGAAAACCTATAGCGACGACATGTCGTCGCTATAGGTTAATTTTGATTTTCTTTTTGTTTTTTTTTATTTAATAAATTTTCGTCGGTCAAAAAAAAAATTTTTTTAAATTAAAAAAAATTCTGGAAAAACCTATAGCGACGACATGTCGTCGCTATAGGTTAATTTTGATTTTCTTTTTTTTTATTTAATAAATTTTCGTCGGTCAAAATTTTTTTTTTTTAAATTAAAAAAATTTCTGGAAAACCCTATGGCGACGACATGTCGTCGGGATAGGGTTTTTCCAAAATTTTGAATGGGACACCCTATAGTGACGACATGTCGTCGCTATAGGTTAATTTTGATTTTCTTTTTGTTTTTTTTTTATCTAATAAATTTTTTTTAAATTAAAAAAAATTCTGCAAAACCCTATAAAACTAATATCATTAGGGTTGATGGTTCAACGATAGAGACAAAACCTCTAGAAACATCTAAGGTTTGAATGTCACGGATTCAATTTTTATTTGTAACATGGTTAAAATGTTTCGTCGTTGTAAAAAAAATATAAAAGTAATGCTAATTAAATTAACATAATGATGATAAAGTGTAATAATGAATTAATGGGAAAATGTTATGCTCCCTCCCTATTTATTACCACTTTCAATATTAGATAATGCTAAATTAACATAATAATGATGATTAAGTGTAATAATTAATTACATTTATGATAAAGAAAGATTGAACCGCTCCAATGATGATTAAGTGTAATAATTAATTACATAATAATGCTAAATCCATAAAGAAAGATCTCTGTGGATGAACAAGCTCAATGCAAAAGATTGAACCGCTCCAAAGAACATCATGATGGCGATGCTAGAATACTGCAACGAGTATCTTTTTCCAATGTTTGATTGGACAAGAAACCATGAAGACCACAGAATTGTACCTGCAACCAATGCCAAGGAACCTGAAGTCCATCTTGCTTTCTTCGTTGCTAAAACTGAACTTAGCCTTCTGAAGATAGATTGAACATGGATGGATTCATTCGTGGGATGCAAATGTGAATGATGGTTAAATAAAGGCATTCCTTTGTAGAGGGTCAGTAAAGTGGCACCTCCTACACAAACTATAGTCCCTATCACTTTTGCTCTTCCACCATTTGATTTTATGTTCACCCTTTCCAACCTAAATCAGAGTGACACACATGCCGGTATAAGTATACAACCTCTATATAAAGTGAGAAATTGCATATGGTTTGATACAAACCCAGAGGGTAATGACATCATAAATGTGATCACCGGCACCATGTTGAGAAAAACACAAGAGCAAGTGGCGGATGTGTGTTGTATACCCAAAAGGAACAAGTACTGTATGAGGGACGCACTGCAGCCATACAAAGATTATTATGTTAATTTAGCATTATCTACTTCAATGATAATTATTATCACTACTTCAATCAAGATCTTTTCAGGTACACATTTTGTCACAAAACAAGTTGCATTTGAACCTCAAGTTTAATAACATAATCTAACACCATTTTGGTTTTTGTTTTTGTTTTTGCAGGCATGACGATGCACTTTTCAACCTTCTCGATATGAACCGAGTTTCATCACATTACTTTTCTGATTTAGGGTTTTCATATTTCGATCCCATTGATAAAGATATAAGCTTGTGGGAGTGTTGGGGAGACGGTCATGTGTTGCCATTGCTAAGTTCCAATGATGATCACAATGGTGGTGGTTCCGGTGATCACGGTGGCCGGAGGCCGTCGAGACCGTTGGAATTGGAAGAGATAGAGAAGCATTTTGAGTTGCCAATAGTCATGGCAGCCGAGAAACTTAAGGTGGGATTAACCATGTTGAAGAAAAGATGCAGATAGCTTAATATAAAGAGATGGCCTCATAGAAAGCTTAAGAGTATTAAATCTCTTATTCAAAATGTGAAGGTATGTAATATTGTACCTATATTACCCTTCTTTTTTACATTCTCACATGTCGTCGCTATAGGTTAATTACCCGTTAACCTTTACAATAATTTACATAATTACAAACCCAGTTATTTTATGAAAAATCGGGATGTTACATCTTGGGTCGTTGAACCCTTATGGGTTAGTGTTGAAGTGTGGGTTATTAACATGTCAATAAACGACAAACCGTTTTATAAAGGATTGTAATGTTCTGAGTTCAATCAAATGGTATTTCTTGTTTGCAGGTGAGGTATCTTGGCTAGGGAGCGGTGCTACTCGGATTGGTGTGTAGGCATTTGTAAGATAAGATTAAGATTGATATTGAGTTTATAAAGGGTTACAACTATTTTAAATTAAGACTTCCACTGATTGTTTGTAATAAAGCGAGTATTTTTAAAGAGAACACCCAGTGATGAGAACCAACTGTAGGGTACCCAGTTTGGGGCCATACAGGCTGGTCTTGGGTGTTTCACAAACGTCCGAGACATCGTGAAGGCAATCAACAGACTTCTAATGTCTTGCACGGTGGGGTTCCGATTAAAAATTCTTCTTATTCCATGAATCTTGCTCAGGTAACGGTTTCGATTTTTCTCACGAATTTTCCACTTAATTCTTCAGTGATTGAGATTTGGAAGTTCTGCTAGAATGGGAGGTTGAGAATTAGAATTTTGCTTGACAATAATAAATCCTATGGATATATATTGATTATAAATTAGAGATTTTATAATTTTGTAGAAATTTTTGGTTTGATTTATTTTTTTTATATATTTATGTGCTATTGGATATATATTGATTATAAAATAAATTTTTTATTTTAAACAGAATAATATGGATTTCAAAACTTTAATTTTTTTATCTTAATAATTTTTTTTTAAATTAAAAAAAATTCTGGACAACCCTTTTAATTTTTTTATCTTAATAAATTTTTTTTTAAATTAAAAAAAATTCTGGAAAACCCTATGGCGACGACATGTCGTCGGGATAGGGTTTTTCCAAAATTTTGAATGGGACACCCTATAGCGACGACATGTCGTCGCTATAGGGTTGAGGCAGGTTGGAGGGAAAACTGGCGCCCAATGAATTTTTGGGGAAAACCTATAGCGACGACATGTCGTCGCTATAGGTTAATTTTGATTTTCTTTTTGTTTTTTTTTATTTAATAATTTTTTTTTAAATTAAAAAAAATTCTGGAAAACCCTATGGCGACGACATGTCGTCGGTATAGTGTTTTTACCTTTATTGACTGGTCAACATCCTGTGAAACCTGTGCCGACGACATGTCGTCGCTATAGGCCACTGTACCAACGACAAGTGGACCTATGCCGACGACATGTCGTCGCTATAGGGTGCAGCGTGAACAAATAGGGAAACAGACGACAGAACTTCATTTTCAGCCAAAACTCTCCAAAACTTCCCCAATTCTGTCTCTCCGGCGATTTCAGCGTTTTTGGGCTATTTGGAAGCAACTTTCACACAAGCTTTCGGGATTTAAGGTGAGCTAACATCCGGGTTCATATTTTAGCTAATTTTTTAAGATTTTAAAGTTTTGTTTGTTTATTTTGGTTAGGTTTTGGAGGAATTTCACCATTTCTTGAATTTCTAGCTTTGTGAAGGTAAATACTCGTTTTAATTACTAATTTGTGTTGAAATTTGGTTTATATCAAAGATTTTTATGATTTTGTATGTATGTGTTATGTTTGTATGTTTGTATGTATGAGTATGTATATTTGTATGATGGAATTATTAAATTATGATTAGTTTATGTCATTTGGTTTAGATGTGTGTTTATTTTATATAATTTAGTTTATGTAAATTAGTGTTTGTATGTATGTGTATGTATGTGTGTAATTTGTGTTTATGATGATTAGTTTTAATGTTTAGTTTGTATGTATGTGTGTAATTTGTGTTTATGATGATTAGTTTGAATGTTTAGTTGGTATGTATGTGTGTAATTTGTGTTTATGATGAAATTTGGTTTAGATCTAAGATTTTTATGATTTTGTATGTATGTGTATGTATGTATGTATGAGTATGTATTTTTGTATGTATGATGGAATTATTAAATTATGATTAGTTTAGGTCATTTGGTTTAGATGTGTGCTTATTTTATATAATTTAGTTTATGTAAATTAGTGTTTGTATGTATATGTATGTATGTGTGTATTTTGTGTTTATAATGATTAGTTTGAATGTTTAGTTTGTATGTATGTGTGCAATTTATGTTTATGATGATTAGTTTGGATGATTAGTTTGTATGTATGTGTGTAATTTGTGTTTATGATGATTAGTTAATATGAATGTATATATGTGTATGTATGTTTGTATGTATATGTTTGTAATTATGTAATTGGACATTTATTTATGTTTGTATGTATATGTTTGTAATTATGTAATTGGGCTTTTATTTATATATATATGTATGTAATTATGATGTGTAGGTATATAAGATGGTATTTATTGGGAGCAACTTTCACAAAAACTCTCGGGATTTAAGGTGAGGTAACATCCGGGTTTCATATTTTAGCTACTTTTTCAAGATTTTGAAGTTTTGTTTGTTTATTTTGGTTAGGTTTTGGAGGAATTTCACCATTTCTTAATTTCTAGCTTTGTGAAGGTAAGTACTCGTTTTAATTACTAATTTGTGATGAAATTTGATTTAGATCTAAGATTTTTATGATTTTGTATGTATGTGTATGTATGTATGTTTGTATGTATGAATATGTATATTTGTATGTATGAATATGTATATTTGTATGTATGATGGAATTATTAAATTATGATTAGTTTAGGTCATTTGGTTTAGATGTGTGATTATTTTATATAATTTAGTTTATGTAATTTAGTGTTTGTATGTGTGTAATTTGTCTTTATGATGATTAGTTTGAATGTTTAGTTTGTATGTATGTGTGTAATTTATATTTTTGATGATTAGTTTTGATGATTAGGTTGTATGTATGTGTGTAATTTGTGTTTATGATGATTAGTTAATATGAATGTATATATGTGTATGTATGTTTGTATCTATATGTTTGTAATTATGTAATTGGACATTTATTTATGTATGTATGTTTGTGTGTATATATTTGTAATTATGTAATTGGGCTTTTATTTATGTATGTATGTAATTGTGATGTGTAGGTATATAAGAGAGTATTTATTCATATGCTTATGTATGTTTGTATGTATATGTAACTTTATTTAATTTTGTTACAAGTTTGAAACTCGTTGCGGTTGACGAGAGGAAGAATGTCGTACACATAATCAACAAATGCTTGAAATGCAACGACAAATGGATGAAATGCGTCGAATGTGGGATCGTCGAACTAGCAGCGATAATAATTAGCTTGGAGTTGTTGAGCCTTTGCCTTTTTTGTTGGTATTTGTCTTGAACAATTTGCATATTTGTGTGTCGAACAAGTTTATGTTTTGAATGTTTGATTTGTTGAACAAATTTGTGTGCCGAACAAGTTTGTGTGTCGAACAATTTGGATGTTTGGTTTATGTTCCGGACATTAATTTTTATCCGATTTGAATGTTTGAATGGTTTATATTTATGATTTGCAGGTTTTTGTTTTTAGAAATTTAATATTTCTGGATAAAATATTAAAAATAAAAAAAATTAAAAAAAAAACAGAAAAGACCTATACCGACGACATGTCGTCGCTATAGGTCTTTTTCAAAAATTAAAAAAAAAACAAAAAAACCCTATACCGACGACATGTCGTCGGAATTGGGTCAACCTATACCGACGACATGTCGTCGGTACAGGGTTGGACTCTATACCGACGACATGTCGTCGGTATAGAATTTATTTTTGAATTTTTTAATTAAACCCTATACCGACGACAAGTCGTCGGTATAGGCTGACCTATCCCGACGACACCTATCCCGACGACAATCTTGGGCTATTGGGACGAAGCAATCCCGACGACACCTATCCCGACGATATGTCGTCGGCATAAGCTATCCCGACGACAAGTCGTCGCTATAGGGTCAAAAAAAGTCGTCGATATAGGGTGATATTGTTGTAGTGGGAGGTTTGGGAGCTAGAAAAGATTTTGTTACCAATTTTGATTTTGAAGCGCCAAGCTTTTGCATCGGGTTGACCCAAATGGAATCAGAGAGTATGGTTTTGGAAACACCAATGACTGATGGACAAGGTAATGAAAAACGATTAATTACATATGTAATTTGAATTGGGTATATATGCAAAAAAAAGGGATCAAGTGATTACTTTAATTTGTTACAATGTTATATATTTTGTCAAAAATAAGATATTGAAATTTGACAGACATAGGTAAAACTGCAGATCTAACAATGGAAGATTCATCGGAGCCAAGTTTCAACATTGGAACCGATCAAGTGATGGAACAATCGATAGACATTGTAGAGGATGAGAGGGAGAAAAAGAATTAAAAAGTACCGGTTGATTATTGAAACATATGTGGGATGCACCATAAGAAAGTAGTCTAAGTTAGATGGTAATAATGGATAGAGGACTTAATTTAATTTTATTATTTACATACAGGTTCTGTGGAAGTTGGTGAACTAGGGAGTTCATTTTTGGAAACAAAAAAAAGGCAAAAAAAAGGTAAGATAGTGAAAACTAAATATGTAACATATGTAACTGATGTTTTTTACATATGTTTCAATATTCCCTAGAAATTGATATGTAACTGATGAAGTTACATACATACATACATACATTTTGTTACATATGACATTACATACGTCGACGAATTATTTTGTTCTAAAAATGACATTTTATACAAAGGAAGATTCGCTGCATCTGAGATCATATCATTAAGCATCTAGTTAACCTATTATTTTGAAAAATAAGATATTGAAATTTGACAGACGTTGGTAAAACTGCAGATCTAACAATGGAAGATTCAGAGGAGCCAAGTTTGAACATTGGAACCGATCAAGTGATGGAACAATCGATAGACATTGTAGACGATGAGGGGAAAAAAGAAGAATTAGAAAGTATTGTTTGATTATTGAAACATATGTGGTATGCACCATAAGAAAGTAGTCTAAGTTAGATGGTAATAATTTATAGAGGAGTTAATTTAATTTTATTATTTACATACAGGCTCTGTGGAAGTTGGGAAATCAGGGAGTTCGTTTTTGGAAACAAAAAAATGCGAACAAAAAGGTAAGATAGTGAAATCTAAATATTTAACATATGTAACTGATGTTTTTACATATGTTTCAATAGTCCCTAAAAATTGATATGTAACATATGTAACTGATGAAGTTACATACATACATACATACAATTACTTTGTTACATATGACATTACATACGTCGACGAATTATTTTGTTCTAAAAAATGAGATTTTATACAGAGGAAGATTAAACAAGGAAAAAGGTGATTGATATGCTAGAAGCTACTACAAAGAAACCAGGTAGGGAAAAGGCGTTGGCTGAAGTAAAAAGGTCGCCTTTCATATTAAGGGGGTAGAATTAACAAAAGCTTTTACAAAGGAAGAAGAAGAGGTATGGTATTATCTTTTCAGAGAAGATGGTAAGAAGAAAACAATGATGCAAAAAAAAGAAAAAAGTATTGATGAGTGTTCTAGGTTAGTGAAATAAAATTGAATATAAAGGTTTTCTTACTACTCATTTATTTAATTTAAAATATATGTTGGAATGTTTGAACAGAGGGAAAAGTGAAGGAGAAAAAACAACTCATGAAGAAGCTAAACAAAAAAGGCTGGAAAAAAGTACTTTGTAAGTTATCTTAATTTTATTATTTACAAATATTGGTTTGGAAAAACAAATCTGTGGAAACAAGTACTTGGTAAATTTATCTTAATTGTTCATATGTAAAGGTTACATATGCAATAATAATATGATTACATATGAAAAACTAGTAGTTACATACTGTTGTGGTTTAGGGACAAAATCCATTTTACATGTGAAGTCTAATATGGTTACATATGTATTAATATTAGTTACATATGTAAAAATAATAAATACATATTGTTTTGGTTTAGGGATATATTGTTCAAAACATGTATAGAGCTGTGTACGGGAATACGCAATTGTTGGATCTGAAAAGTTTTGATATGGTTTTTTTCTCGATTCTGGAGCACAAACATTATTACCTGGTTATTTTTTAACTGAAGAACCCAACAATTTCAGTTATAGACAACTTTCAGGATACATGTAACCTGGTGGGAGTACTCGACAATGAGGATTGTTACCAAAAGGATAGTTCGTACAAAGTGGTAAGTTCTTAATATTTGTTAATAATATTAAAAGGAACAAAAAATTGAATAGTTATATGGTTTTTTCATTGTTGACAGAAAGAAATGTTTGTTCATTACTTAAAAAGTTGGAAACATCCTAAAGCAGATGAAATCAACTCTACAAAGATCATGAAAGTGAAAATTAAGTGGGCAACGACATTGAATAATGTTTATGACTGTGGTGTCTTCGTAATGAGGCACATGGAGAAATTCATGGGCGTACATGAACATTTTGATTGTGGATTCAGCAATATTGGGATGAAGAAAAAAATGCAGCTAAAATCGTTAAGGAAGAAAATTGCGGCGCATATATTACTATCAGATGCAAACATTCTTAAAGGCAAAAATATGGCAGAGGCATTGGGGAAGCAAGTTGGGTTCATTTAACATCCGGTTGGTTGTTGTTAAGCTCTCTGAAAAACACAGCTTTGTTTAACTTTTGTGTTGGTTGTTAAACTCTCTAAAATTCTTAAATGTCGTTGGTTTTTTGTGGACAAATACTCGGATGAATGTTGTTTGTGGGATGATGTGTTTAAGTTATTAGAATTTGTTTAAGTTATTATTATGTGTTTGTATTAATTAACTATGTTATTTGCATGAACTGGGATTTTCATGGTAACAGGATGCTTCCAATTAAAGGTAATATTACAAGATGGTAATGTAAAATGTGTGTTAAAAGGGGTATAACATAATCAAGGTTCGTTGTCATTTATAATATAAAATGTAAGTAATGTAACAAGAAGTTTAACCATTTTTGTTACATGTGTGCATATTTAAACATATGAAAGGTTAAATTATGGAGCTTATAATAAATAATAATATTACTTAAGCAAGTGTATTTAAACATATTCTGTTACATATGTTCACAGATTGAAAAAATGAATTTGAATGTATGGGTAACACAAAAATAATGTGTTGCGTGACATATGTAATGATATTTTCAAGTGATGTTACGTATGGAAAAAGCATGTGTTGCGTTACATATGTAATGATATTTTCAAACTTTGAGACTAAAATAATGAAAACCACATAAATAAATTCAGGTGATGTTACGGTGAGAGGAAAGTATGAGTAACAGAGAAATATATTCATTTGATGTTACGTATATTTGCTAATGTGTTGTGTTACATATGTAATGATATATTCAAACATTCAGAATAAAAATAACATAAACATACCAAAACATTCAGATAAAGTAGACAACAAGTGAATACATGGAATTAACTAAACTTAAAAACATGGAATTAACCAAACAAAGAAAAATAGAAGAAAACTACTAAGGATAGAACATGGATTTAATGTTTTTTTATAAAAAAACATTAAAAAAACACATAATTAATAGTAATTGCTTAAGCTTTCATCATCAGTGCTTAGCTCATCCTCCTGAGGATTATGATTAGCCCACCCAAGTAATGTGTTTAGAGAATGTGTGGATGAACCCGAAACCTCATCTTCTTTAGTGACCGGTAAAGGGTTGATTAAATGAGGATTCACGGGTGTAATGACTGGATTGTTAAGAGCAACTTGGTTGAAATTAAAATTTAAAGCCCATTCAGAATCAAAGGGATCATAACCTAACCATGGATCATCATTTGGGTTACTAGGGAGGGAAGGAGTAATGACATGGATGGTGACATTGGAGATTTCAGATACGGGCCGGGGAGTTGATACAGTGGTAAAAAGTTGTTCTTTAGGTTCAGGTTTTGGGATACAAGGACTAACAGAGGTTGCATTAAAAAGGGGGTTTGAAGAACCTACATTTTCCTTTTTGGGAATAAATTGAAAGCCAATGCATTTCCTTGGTTTCTTGACTTCAGGTTCAAGTTTGGGAATATTCAAAACATTAGATGGTCGTTTGGACATGATGGACTTTAGAGAAAAGGGAAGAATAGATAACTTGTGTTGGTTTGTTGAGAAAGAGAGGGATGAGATGATATTTAAAGTAAAAATGAAAAAAGAGAAAGGGTTAGGTGAAAAGAGTACATTTATTTCATGATAAAGGTTAGTAAGATGACATGACTTAAAGCTAATTTGTTTTATTGACTTTTTTTTCTTCTTTCATATTATACTATTAAAATAATGAAGACAAAGTAATTAAAATGTTTTGAAATAAATAAATAAAATATAACATGAAAGCCAAAAATAGAAAGCATTAAAAATAATATTATAAAAACTTGGATCTTTCAAACTTTTACAAAAGACCACCAAAAAACCCTTCTAACATAAGAAACACATGTTTCACAAAATAAAAAGGTGTCTAACATAAAGGGGACATAGAGTAGGGGGAACATAGATGACAAACAAAAAAAATTACATAACCATCCCTACATAAACAAAAGATAAAGTAAATGGAGTTTAGGAACTACTAGCTTGGGTAGGGTCTTGATTGTTTCTTTTAGCACTATCAGGATATTCCTTATTCTTTTTCTTGCAGTTCCGAGAATCATGATCTGTTACATGTTTGTTACATGTGCGACAAAGCCTTGGTGCCTTTTGATATTTTTCAACCATTTTTTCACCGGGACCAATCAAACGTCAATTCTTCCCACATCCTTTATTTCTAATCCCTTGAGGATTACTTAAAGATACATCCACATCAATAGATTGACCAACTAATTCTTCAAAAACAGAGGCCTTAGAATGGTTATCAGTAACATTAACTGAAAACTTACGTGGGATAGAAGACCTTATTTCTCTAATCTGAGCAGAAAATGAAGACAGTGCTTCTGGATCACCCCTTAATTCATCAACACATTCAGTGATCAGTTCCAAAATCTCATTCCTCATAACATATATTGGACTGTTATTAACACCATATCGTCTTTCAATAGCAAAAGTCGATTTAGGAAGAACATATATCTTCCAACATTGAGAAATGTATTGAGAAGGAATGAGTTCAACGTTATTGAACCTGTAAACATAGAAAATATGACAACATAGATACCCAATTCTTGTGAAACCCATGCACGAACAACAAGATGAATGGTCAACACTATTATATTTAACCTACAGAAATGAGGGGTAAAATTTAGCAAATCAAAAAAGAGTGATATAAAACTACTGTGAAACATGTGTAACAATGCATTTGTAACAAATGTTTTATAGCATCATTCATATGTAACAGTGAATGTGTTACACAAATAAATGCAATAATTCATTACCTGGAAAATGTTGAAAATTGGTTGACTTTGTCCAAGTGTGTAACACAGTACACAAAAAAAGAGTGATATAAAACTACTGTGATACATGTGTAACAATGCATTTGTAACACATGTTTTCATAGTATTATTCATATGTAACAGTGAATGTGTTACACAAGTAAATGCAATAATTCATTACCTTGAAAATTTTGAGAAATTGGTTGACTTTGTCCAAGTGTGTAACAGAGTACACAAATATGCCATCAATCACTTCAGTGTTGGATATGTAACATGACAGATTTCCTTTGAGAATCTCTTTTTGAACAATAAAAAATATTGTTTGTGAGTAGAGATCGAACGCATGCTTCTCGATAGCCAAGCCAGTAATACCTTGAAACATAGTGGATGATGTCTTATATTAAGCAAGTCTTTGCCTATAACGTTGACTATCAATTCTTGTATCAAAACACAACATGAACTGGACAAGAGTGTTTGCTCCAATTGAGTTTACTTTAAATGAAGCATTTGAACTTTCACATCGAGATGTAGTCTTCATCAGACAACATATAGGGATTTCCCTAAAGTATGCGGGAACCAGTTAAACCTAATGCCATACATCTCATTCAACCATTGATGATCTTGTAGTTGGAACTTTTCAAGGAGTTCGTGCCATCTACTTTCAAAAGTAGAGGGCTTGATATACACGTTCCATACAAAACGGTGTATAGACTTCCTAAAGTTTGTATTTTGTAACAAATCACCAGACACCTTCCAGATAAGTTTTACATATGTAACTAAATGTTTACATAAGTATCTATGATGCATGAGATTTTTTTAAAAAGATATTAAAACAATGGTACCTTAGCAGGGAGTTTCTTCATAATGTGCCACATACAAAGCATATGCCTAGATTCAGTAAACACCTGTGAAATGGCTTGGCGCATAGATGGATCCTGATCAGTCAAAACTAACTTGGGCTGTTTACCATGGGCTTTAAGAAAAGATTCAAGTAACCACTTGTATGATTCGATAGTTTCACTATGTAACAAACCGGCACCAAAAATAACGCATTGCTTGTTGTGATCAACACCGGTGAAGGGGACAAAAGTCATGTTGTACCTATAAGATAAATATATAAATAAAAAACAATATTAATTGTACATACCAAAAAAAGGAGAATTAACTTACTTGTTTGTTTGATAAGTTGCGTCAAAAGCTAGAACGTCCCCAAATACTTAGTAATTTAACTTTGAAATATCATCAGCCCAGAACAGGGATCTCAATAGACCTTTAACAACAGAAAAGTCAAAATAGAAGTTGGGTGAATTGTCAAAACGATCTTGAAGCCTATCAAGAATCAACTGAGAGTCTCTATCACCAATAAACATTCTAATAGACTGGTTAAAGTTCTTGAAATCTATGGGAGTACCACGAACATTATGATGACCGCCCTTCATGGAAACGTGGAGCCTATGAGCTATAGTAGGACCAATTCTATTCAAACTCATTTGATGAATGAACTGTTTCGATGAAAAGGGAAGCTTTCTGAAAATCTTAGTTAAATCACGATTAAAACTATCAACAAGAGGATGATTGAGTTTTTCATTAAAGTCATACAGAATAAACCTAGAAGTTTCTTTGCAAACTTGAACACTGATGTGGGCATTGCAATAAGACACAGTAAATGTACTTTGCCTGAGATACAATGAACTTTCATCCATCGTATCAAATTTACGTTTCATTTAGGGTTTGCCAGCCTTGTTACACCTCAAGTATTTGTGAGAAACAACACCTTTCCATTTCTTGGTTTGACCAATCTGAACAGAGAAACCAGCTTTTTCGGCATATTTGGCATACATACTCAAAACATCATGCTAAGTATTGAAAAAACTACCAATAACCGGTGTCAGCTCAGAAGAAACATTTAGACACCAAAACTTGGTTCCATTTGGTGTAACAAATACATAATATGGATCTGTATCTTTGTTTCCTTAAATAAAGGCAAGAAAAACATAATAAGGATGAGGGATACAAAAAAATCAATACATATATTCCAATATGATATTACATATGTAAAAATTGGTAGTTTGTAAAAATAATATTACATATGTAAAAAGTGTAAAATATAAAAATGATGGGACAATTTATTCCAATATGATAGTGAAAAGAAAATTTATAACATTCGCTGTGAAGAGGGACTGATGAGAATGGTGATGTGTTTAACAACTCGACAGGGATATGAAGAGGGATTGATGAGAGTGGTGGTGTGTTTAACAACTTGACAGAGTGGTGGTTCTCATAAATTTCATCTACAAAAAACAAAAACATTAAATGTGAGGAATATGAAGTATAAAACAGAAAAATTAAATGTGAGGGAAACTATAACTGCTTAGAAATATAAACCGATGAAAATTTACCTTGGCTAAGTGAAACAACAAGTGAAGGATCAGAAGCAATAAATGAAGGTTCATTTACTATCTCATGGGGACCATTAAAAGGAAAGATATCTAAAGGAGAAGACATTGATGGAATTGGTTGGGTTAATAGTGAGAGGTAAGTATTAAATGAAGATTCATTTAATGGAGGAAAAGTTGTTAAGAAGATGAATTTGATCTGAACATTTAAAGAAATAAATAGGATTGAATTATGGAGGGAAATGATGTGATGTGCACCATTAAATGAATTAAAGCTAAGAGGGTGGCTAGTAAACTTTGCTATGTACTAAGTTAGAAAAGATGTGGGTGAATGAAAAAGATGTGATGTCAAACATTAAATGAACTGAGGTGATAAATGGAGGGAAAGTCGATTTTTGGCTGAGTATTTTCGGATTACATTGAGAGGGAAATAGATAAATGAAGTCAAACATTAATTACATTTGGAACTCAACTATAACTCTTGGAGTGAAACTAAGATTTTTGAATAAAAATGTGGAAAAATCTAGAAAAATGTGTATCATTTAATGAAGATGATGGACTTAACTTATTTTACGTAAGAAGCATTTAATGATGTCAAAAGAATAAAGAATAAACAAAAAAGGACAAAGTAAAAAAAAAGATAAAAAGTGGTTAGACTTCATTTAATGAATTAGAGGGAAGTTGATAAAAGTATAAAAAAAAACTTATAGTAATGAAAAAAGTAGATAAAAAGTGTAAAAAAACTAAAAAATACAAATTCAGTACAACTTCATCTTTAGCCGATATATTCCTAATTCAAAGATTTATGAAGCTATGAAGTTACATATGTAAAGAATAAGGTAACATGTGTAAACGCGATCTGATACCGAAAACAGAACGTAAGGAGAAAACGAAAAAAAAGTAATATTAATTAAAATAAAAGTGAAAGTTCAAAGATAGAAAATGACTGTGTATGATAAAATTAAATATTATTAAAATCTATTTAAATAAATATATAATAATGAAAAATATGGTGAAAACGAAAATAAAAAAGATAATTTCATTAAAATTGTTTTGCTTAATTAAAAACTAAAAGGACAAGATTTATTAAAACTTTAAAGATTTTTAAGACTTTAAAAAGAATTTAAAGGAATTTATATGCCAGAAACGAATTTATAGATTTTTTATAATTTAATACAAATTTTATTTATTAAAAAATCTGAATTTAAATGACAAGATATATTAAAAAAGGATCTTGTGTTGAAGAGAAAATAAATAATTAAAATATATGATGGTAAGTCATGTGTAAGAAGAAAATGACAAGTATGGGTATATGTGTAAAAGTATTAAATGATGTAAAGGAGATAAAATGGTAACATTACGAAAATGCCCTTGAGGCTTTTTCTTTAGAAAAGGTAAAAATAATTAGGTGGCAACATTAGAACCACACAATAGGTTTTTAAAGTTTTCATATCTAAAGAGAGTTTTCAAATTATATATTCCATATATATATATATATATATATATAAATAACATTAGTCTTGATTATTTTTTATGTATTTATAGTATGGTAGTAACTAGTATGGTACATAGAATCCGAAACATTATAATTCCATTTATCTAAACAAGAAGCTCACTACATTCCATTTAATGGTTATTAAAAAAGAGTTAATAGTATAAATGGCCCGTGTGGTTTGATCAAATTGCATGTTTGGCTCTTAGGTTTTAAAAATTACAAACTTAGCCCAAACATTTGAAACATGTTGCGTCTTTAGCCCATGGTGTTAACACCAATTAGTTTTTAACGAAAAGTTAACCCATGTGCTATCCACGTGACTTACGATTGCAAACTTAATCTTAAAAATGAGTTAAAATAAGTAAAAATTATTTAAAAACAATTTTTTTTGGTAAAAATTCATAAAAATCAGTAAAAATCACTAATTTTTTTATTGATTTTTAATAATATTACTCATTTTTAAGATTAAGTTTGCAATCGTAAGCACATGGGTTAACTTTCCATTAAAAGCTAACTGGTGTTAAGACCAAGGGCTAAAAACGCAACAAGTTTCAAATGTTCGGGCTAAGTTTATAATTTTTTAAATCTAGGGGTCAAACATGCAATTTGATCAAACCACAGGGATCATTTATGCAATTAACTCTTAAAAAAATTAATTACTTTCCGTGTTAAACTAAAAAGTAATTCAAAGAAAAACTTTTTTTATTTAGAGTAGAAAAATCTGAGTAAAAGTATCCATGTTTTTTATTTATATATTCATTCAAAATATAAGGAATATAATATTACTATTTTAACCATATTTTCTTATCATTTTAACTTACCAGAATTATTTTTTACTACTATTATCTAAACTTTTGAACAAAAATTAAAAACTCGTTGGCGTTTCATCGGTGGTAAGTGGGTGTGGGATTTTTTTAACATTTTTTTCTTTTTTAAGTCATCGGTGGATCGGCCGGAACATTTGTACGGCCGCCAACGGGTTCGCCGGAAAATTGGTCGGCCACTAGGCTTTTTTACTTAAAGAATCCACATGACACGCTCCTAGGTCGTCCCCGTGGCCGGCAAGTTCCGCACCCCTTTGTACATATGAGTATATGACACACGAAAAGTACATGTTTATTTTTGTAAAACGAAAATGTTTATTATTATAACTTTAACTCATCAAATATTTATTTTGGTGATTTTTCCTTTATATAGACTTCCTCAAATCCCCTATTTAAAGTTGTTTCTTTTCTTAAATTCTTATTAATCTTTAATTTCTTTCTTAAATTCTCATTAATCTTTAATTTCTTTCTCTTTTTTCATACATTTTGTATTTTACTTACTTTTATTTTATACATTTTTTGAAGTATATGGATAATTATTTATGTTCCCGAATTTTATGTGTGCTTATTTAATTTTTAATCAAATCATTGGAAAACACTTATTTCCCAACAGTGATGAAGTTCCAAGATAAATCAAAATGTTGCAACATAATTTTACTGAAAAAGAACGTGTAAGAGATGCATTTGTTATAACATTAACATTACAATATAGTTTTGAGAAAAGACAAGACAAAATAATAGGAAAAAAAAACAAAAAAGAAGTTTATGTGCAATATGCATTATGAGGCTAATATGTATTTTAAATAAGATATAAATATAAGTATTTACCTATCACCACAAATTTAGGTCAATCAAATGTAAAGTTAAATTAGGTTTATGTCCACTTTTTAAGCTTAAGAATCATTGGGAAAAAAAAACATGTAAGCTTCAAAAAAAAAAGAGAAAAAGTTGTGACAAATAAAATGTGTAAAAGATGTGTCATCTCAATTGGTAAGCGAAAGAAAGTGATGTAAAAGAAAATGTCTAGGGTCACCCTTGGATTGGAACCGCATAGTCTTAATAAATTAGACAGATAATTTTTCTTAAATCATCCAAAATATAATTTCTAGTTTTGAGAACAATGGATAACCTTTTTGATGTTACAACTCAACATGTAAAAACATATGTCGCGTCTTATGATCGATTAACTGAAGTATCCTTAAACATCATATGGTGCAACATCAAGTACCGACCAAACTGCAATCGACAAATTAGCAATGGACGGTTATGTCAATGCTACTACTGTTTTAGCAAGCAGAAAAACTTGTAAAATCATGTTTAGCCCGCTTATATAGAATTGTAAAATGAGCAGGATGTGATGTTGGGTAATGAGTCAAAACATATTCGTGTTAGAAGCGGTTGTATTGGCCCCAAACGCTTTTTGTGAAAAAAACATTATAAACTTTGTATATAAGTTAGAGAAAGTCATATATGTTAAAATTGCATTTCACAAGTATGTTATCATTAAAAATAAAATAAAAAATAAAAAATATAGCAGCCTAGCAGGTGAGCCCACTTTGACCCAACCCGTTTTAACCCAAACCCATTTGACTCGTTTTTCAAAAGCTGCCCGTTTTGAACCTAACCCGTTACACAACCCACTCAAAACAAAAGGATGTATATTTGGTTTTTACCTCAATTGGATAGCACCTAGACAGCAGCCTGCAAAATATAACAATCATGCCATAAAGCTAGAGATATGTTTTTCTCATCACAATCAACAAACCTTATTTTATAAATATAGCATATCAGTGCAATACTTTACCTTGTCATCAACAGGAGTGAAAGCCGCTTTAACTGCTTCAAAAACTTCTGCAACAGGCATACCAGCAACGATCTGAGACCAAGTTTAATCAGTTGACACAACATCACAAACAATTTTTTTAAGGAACTTCATTAGTAATAAAATATATATATTATAAAAAATAGTGAATTTACCTTTTTGACCTTCCCCTTGGAGTTGTAATAATTGATAACAGAGAGACTAGATTCAACGAAAACCTTAAACCGCTTCCTTATCGTCTCAATGTTATCATCTACTCTCCCCTTCATACCCCAAATAGCAAGGTTTAATTCAAATAGGGATAAAAGCAGTATGGCTCAAGTACATTCGTTAGAGGTGGGAATTTCAACCCGTTTACTTGAAAATAGGTCGATTTTGTTTAATTCAAACGTAGAAATTGGGCCAGATTTTAAAACTTTGCATGAGTAAAATGGGTTGAGAAGATGTTTTCAAGGCCCTATATTCATTTATTCAAACAAATTCTATATAATTTTTGATACAATACTATAATTACTCGTAAAATCTAGAAAAGCTGGTCACTAAAGTGTTGGCAGGTTAAAAATTATCTGCTTTGGCCCGAATCCTTAACTGTTACCCAACCCGTGCCCCGACCCACCCATTTTGCCACCTCTAACATTCATCATCATTCTTCAACTAGTAATTTGGCATTGGAATGTCTTTAAGATAGTTTTGAAACAAATACTTCTCAAACTGGTTTAACATCATTTTTATTTGCCAAATTGACATGTGGTTGATAGTATGTTTGTCTTTTTGGTAATTGTTAAATAAAATTAAATTTAGTAAAATTAATCAAGTCGTATAGCGAACCTGGTTGCGGCTTAAAAGGCGCCTCTCCATCTCTTCCTCGGAACAATCAAAGAAAAGAACAAACTCAGGTACAATTCCAGTCTGTACATAAACCATAAAATTTTAACTTCTCTGCCAAATATTCCATCTAATTAAACAAGTTTAATGTAATTTTTGGACACAAAACTTACAACTGACTCGAAGGTTGCACGGTTTTCCTCATTACGGGGAAACCCATCAATTAGAAATTTGTCATTCTCACTTTCAAGAATTGCTTTTTCAAGAAGCTTAATTGTTACTTCTGGTGGAACTATTGTTCCTTCAGAAATCATGTTCTGAATCATGGTCCTACAAGGTATCAACATAAAATTTAGAATATTTATTACAACAAGCGTTTCCACTTTCAAGTAGTCAAACGGGTCAAAAGAAAACATACCCGTTTTCAGATCCAGAATTTATTTCGGCCCGGAGAAGATCTCCAGCACTGAGATGGGTGTACCCAAAGTGCTCTACAATATTTGCACATTGTGTACCCTTACCACTGCCCGGGCCTCCTGCTCAATGCAAGAGAAGAAACTTATTGAAGAGTATTTAAGACATTTCCAGTAAAATGTTGCAACAATCCTTAAGTGCAATAAGATTTTATTTTATTTTATTACTAGGTTAGAAACCTGTGTATTACACATGTCGAATAAAGTAAATATTAAATAGTTAGTAATAAGAAGAAAAAATAAAGAAACTAGTTGATAAAGGAAATATTAAATTGTTTGAGAAAAAATATTAAACAGTTGAATAAAGGAAATATTAAATAGTTAGTAATAAGCGGAAAAAATAAAGAAAATAGTTGAGAAAGGAAATATTAAATAGTTGAGAAAAAATATTAAATAGTTGAATAAAGGAAATATTAAATACTTGAGAAAAAATAAGCGGAAAAAAAATCTTGGCTCACAGGATTGTGACACGTGATGCAACCAGATCTTCTTTTTCTAAACATGATTAGTTGGATCCATAAACTTTGAATAGTATTTCTCACCTAGAACAAACACAACTTTGGGCTTCTTTACACTAAGAGCACTTTTGTTTCCTTCCTGCAATTAAATAGACACATCAATTTAGATTCTTATAAAAAAAATCTAAAATTAAACCAATAAAACAAATGATGCTATATAGCTACCGTATATGCAGCATCAACGATAGTCCCCATCGTCCACGCTAGAGTGTGTTTAACTCAATACTGCATCCAACAACAGGGAAGTATGAAACGTTTCTTCCAATTTTCTATCATACTTTTGCTTTCAATCATTTTTTGACCCAATTTAGTAACCACAATTTCAGGCATGTTTAGGAATTTGGAATTTGCTGGCAATGATCTAAACATGTTGCTCTCTTTAATCATTTGTCCATCCAAATTAATCTAATCCCAAGACCACCGAAACATTCTTTGGAAAACATGTTGTAAGATCAAATTTCAAGAATATATATATATATATATCTTTTTCTTCTGAAGCGGACACATTAAAAGTCAAAGAAAAAAGTTGACTTTAATAGATCAATCACATAGCAAAGTAAATCGTAGCAAACATAAGTCATAACACAAACTTTCAAGGATAGCCGGTCAAATCTTTTGAGAAAATGTGTACCGCTTTCTAGTCATAGACACTCGCCATATATCATGCAAACAATATATAAATTTGTAGTACCATGTGAAATTTATATTCTAAAACATAAATGTTTCACTCAAGTTTCAATAGTGTTTCATTGTTAGTAAATTTTTCATAAATGGTTCAAAACTAAGACACCTAGAAAGCATAAGTGTCAAGGGTGACCCGTGACCTAGGCGCTCAGGCGAGGCGAGGCACAGGCAAAACGCTTTGTGGCAATCTAGGCAAGATTCCGATGAGATTCAGTCAGTTTCCGGCCAAATCCTGTGAATTCTAGCAAAACTTTGCAAATTCCGGCCAAATTGGTCTGAATAATCCAAAAATGGCCTGGAACTAGCCAAAAACATGTCTAAAACCCCTACAAAATGGTATGTATATGCTATGCTTATCTCAGGCCCTCGCTTTTTAAGCACCTTGCGCCTAGGCCCAAGGCTCACCCTTTGTGCCTTACGCCTTCGACAACTATAATAGAAAGACAGTTATAAAACGTGGTTACTGTTTAGTGATAGTAGCCAAGTTTCACGCATGTGCCATTCAGGTCAGTCACTTTAACTACTTACAAAAAATTTCACTAACTGAACAATATTAAAACTTTAGTGGTTTTTAAAACTAAATTAAAAAAAAGAATTTTGAGTGATCTTAGTAAAACAACATTGAAACTTGTTGCTATTCATGATTTCTCCCCCAAATTAAATCACATGCATTTGCCAATTTGTGATGTTAAATCACTTATCAGCCAGATCATTACATAAACACTTTCATCTGATCCAAAATTTAGATACAATGGCAACCTAACAAGCCGGTACTACAGACACACAGCAAACCGTACACATTCAATTTTCCCTAATTCATCAAGATGAAATCTAAGATTTGAAGTGAAATTGAAATAACAGATCATATTACAGCAGATCGCAACATTACACGGATAGAAATCTTACCGATTCAAAGAAAATATGCAGGAAACTTGAAGGAATTGGGGGAGAGTCTAGGATCTAGAATATAAGCAACAAAGATGAATGATTTCAAAATCACAACAGAAAAATGCTTCACCAAATAACGAGAAAAAACCTTACATATTTGGTCTCTGTTTCAATTTGTAGAACCATCAACTAGGAACTTCAGATTTGGTTGAAAGATTTCAGAACTATGAATTAGGGATTTCAGAATTTTAGTGAACTTTAGGATCTTTTAGAGGGATCTGTCGTGCATCTTTGTTCTACAGCGCGTATCTGACGTCACTATCTTTAAAACTTATGGGGCTAAAAAAATATCATTATATAATGAGTAAATTATCGTTTACGTACATGTGGTTTACATAATTTAACACAATGCGTTTCTAACATGAATTTTAACGCTTTGAGTACCTGAGGTATACAATCTGTAACACTCTGAGCCCATGGGCCTAACTTCGTTAAATTCTTTCCGTTAAGTTTAGTTTCGACATGTTGCGGATAGTTAGGTTTTGCTGCTGATCTAGTTTCGACAGGGTATCTGCGGATAGCCTTAACTAGATCAGCAGCAAAACCTAACTATCCGCAGCATGTCGAAACTAAACTTAACGGAAAGAATTTAACGAAGTTAGGCCCAGGGGCTCAGAGTGTTACAGGTTGTATACCACAGATACTCAAAGCGTTAAAAATTCGTGTTAGAGACGCATTGTGTTAAATCGTGTAAACCACAGGGACGCTAACGATAATTTACTCTTATATAATATTACTAAGTTCCAAACTCGTATTTTACACTACTTTAAGAAAAGAAATATTAAATACTTATTAACAAAACTAGTAATTTTATTAAAGAATAAAACTTGTAATTTTATTAAGGGCCCTTTGATTAAATAATAAGTGATAAATAAAAAAAAAGTGTTCACTTCTCTTTGTCTGTCAGTTAACCGGTGGTCGACCTCTATGTCCGCCTTTCTTTCCTCTAGCCATATCTATTTCTATCTGCAAACAAGGAATACTCATGTAATCATGATAGGTAATTATTTAGAATACTTCGAGTAAAATAAATTACTAATTAAAGAGACCGTTATTAAATTACTAATTTACTTTACTACTCGAGTTCTCCGAATATTTCCCTTCAGGAGTAACATTTGCACCCAAGTCTCGGTTCTCTGTTCTAAGGCATATAGTTTCTATTCTCTCTACTAAGGCATCTACAGCCTAATCTATGTTATACTTTCATGGCAAGACTACTCTAATTGACATTCCTTTATTTGTCTCATTCTCGGTTTAAGTTCGGACATTATCGCAAATGTCCGAATCCCACAAACTATGGCTTTGATACCAACTTGAAACGCCTCAAACCGGGTAAACTCATAGGTGACACAAACACATGAAATACATAATTCTTAAACCGGAAATCAGAACTTATTACATCGTAAGTCTTTGTTCAAACCTAACAAAATCCACAAGGAATTAAAACTTTTAATCATGATCGTTCAATACTATCAAGCTATCAGAAATGTCAGTCTTCAGCGATCGAGTAGCCCTTCAGCAATGACATCCAAGCTCTCACATCTTCTCTGAACTATCCATCTTTAACCTTATGTGCATACTAAAAGTCAGTTATACTGAGTAGGGGTGAGCAAATCTTAACGGTAAACGAAATTAACCGATAACCGAATTAACTGATAACCGAAAGTAATCGAATGTCATGGTTAAGGTTCTTTGATTAACCGATAAATCGGTTATGGTTATGATTAAGGGTGTCATATAGCCGAACGTGGTGTCATATAGCCGAACGTTAACCGCACCTATTTAATTAACAATAAAGGGAACTTAAGTGAGATTCACGTGCTTTGCTTTTAAATTTGATGCTTAATAGTTTGAAGTTTTAATTTAACTTTCAATCAAAACCCTTTTTTTACTAAGATTTATGAAAAACATTAACATATATCAAATATGATTATTATTCTCTGTCTCAAATTAAAGTTCACGATAAGACATTTTTGAACTTGGCCAGCAAATCATATGTTTAGCAATCAATCCAAATTTTTAGAAGTGATCATGAAATGAATCTTGGTATGCTATGGTGGAAGATGTTCAAAACGATTCAAATCAACTAAAGAAAGAAATAATGAAAAACATAAACATATATATAAACATAAACATTCGGATCATCATACCCTACATGTAGTTTCTTTTACGTGAAATATTTAGTAAACATGATTAGTGATTAATGAACGAAAGTGGTTAATTAACCGAAATTAACAGTAACCGACTCATAACCGAAGAGTAATCGACGAACATTTAACCGACCAAGCGGTTATAGTTATGGTTATGGTTATGGAAGAGGGCATAACCGACCAAGCGGTTACGGTTATGGAAGAGACCAAAACCAACCCATGACCAACTTTGCACACCCCTAATATTGAGTAAGTTCTATCTTTACTTTATTAATTGTAAACTTTGTATGTCATTAATATAACTTAATTATTAATATAAAATAAGTTTTCTCCATGTTACGTTTTAATCATACAGTCTCTGTAATTTCACAATTTATGAAACTTTTTCGTTTACTATCATTTATTAAAACTCTGTTTTAGGGAAACTAGTTATGGTGTCCAACTCTGTCACTGTCATTCTTTCTATCTCTATACTATCAACAAGTGAACTTGCATTTGTAAGAAACTAAACATAACTGAACCATTGTCCAAGGACAAGGCTCCTTTGTGCTTGTTACGAAAACAAGGCTCCGTTGTGCTTGTTACAAAAACAAGGCTCCTTTTGGCTTGTGTAAAACATGACTCCTTTCGGCTTGTATAAAACAAGACTCATGTCGGCTCGCACAAAGAAAGACTTCTATCGGCTTGCAAGGCTCTTTTCGGTACTTGTAACAAGACTCCCCTCTACATTCTATCATTATCAATAACTTTACCTTTACACTTTCAATCACATACTTTCACGTTACACATAAGCAATCAGTTCAAATAGCACTAACTATTATATAAGTTCATATCACGACATCTATCACTATCAATCAGTAATATAATATTGCTTTCATTATAAGTTTATTATTTACCTTTTCATCATCACTTTCATAAAAAAATTATTTATTTAAAACTGTATCTCTGTCTTTCTTTACCTTTCGTTTGGCAAAAGTTTTTCTTTCTAAGTATGCACACCAGCCCAAACACATATAAAACGGGCAACAGAAACTCACATGTGGCAATTGACTATCGAGGACCAGTTCTGATTGAAGTGCGGGCTCTATCAACTATGCCAAATCTGTACAAGTTCATTATGTGAAACAACGGGTTAACGTTCATGCAAAACTAGGGGTGTAAACGAGCCAAGCAGGCTCGCGAGCTACTAGAGATCGGCTCGCTAAAAACTCGAATCGAGCCGAGCTTAAACGAGCTCGAGCCTAAAAAAAAGCTTGTTTATTAAACGAACCCGACCTTTCACTTATCGAGCTCGAGCCAGCTCGCGAGCCTAAACGAGCCTATTATTTATATAATTTTTTAATTAATATATTAAATATATATTTATAAAATAATAATTAGTATATATAAAAATATGATAAAAATAACTAAATAATATATATTATGTTATATATAAAAAAATAGAATAAAATTAATATAAAAATAATTATAAATACATATAAATTAATTAATAAATAGTAAAACGAGCCAAGCCCGAGCCTAGCTCGATCTTGAAAAACTACCCACGAGTTAAGCCTGAGCTTTAGAAATAGAGCTCGAATCGAGCCGAGCTCGAGCTCACGGTAAGTTAAACGAGCAGAGCTCGAGCCTGGCTCGGCTCGGCTCATTTACACCCGTAGCAAAACGCCTATTGAAAGTGTTGGTTTACGATACCTCTAACAAACGTATGTGTGGACTTACGATGAGAAATTAAGTTCAAAGGACAAGTATTCGCACTAGGTATTCGCGCGAATACTTTGCAAGTATTCGCACTAGAGTATTCGTTTGGCTACTCTTAGTATTCGCACTAGAGTATTCTCTTGAGTACTCCAAGTATTCGGATCGGTACTCGCACCAGCATTCACCCGAATACTCTAAGTATTCGCACTATAGTACTCGTGCGAATACTTTCATCTTTTTTGCAGGAACCCTAATTTTGCATGAATGGCGTCTAACCCAAAAAATGCATCAAGGTTCTAACTTTTATCATCCAAATCGTTTGTTTAACAACCATGAGTCTAGATCTATGGGTTTTAAGCTATTTCATACATAAAAATCCAAGCTGTTAAGATAAAACCTAGTTTACCCACTTTAACATATTTCAATGAAAAACAGGAAATTTATGGCTCGGATCTTACCTCAAAACGTGTATTTCTTCGTGCTCTTTCTTTTATAATCGATCAAGAATAGATTGGGGACAAGGTTGAGGCTTGGATGATGTTTTCTTTCACTTTCTCTCTCTGACTCTCTCTTTTCTCTCTCTGGTGAACGCAAGTGAGGATGAAGAATGAGGGAGAGGTGCAATTGCTAAACGATTCCGCTCTTGATGAAAACCCAAACGCTAACCCGTATCAAAATTTCGGATTTCCATAAATTTCCAACAATAATACTTTCTCCCATTCCATGATCCCGATTTCTCCCAATTCCCTAATCTCTAACTCCAAGAACCCGAATTCTCCCAACTATTCACAAACATTACTCATACAAAATTTCCAATCACCATCACAGTGATCTCAGTAAACATACTTGAAATTTTGATATAAAAGGTCAATTAACCAGTTTATTATTTATACAATTTTTGATAAAATCATGAAAATTGAAGGGAAAAAATTTAAATAGATAAAGAACGCTTGCCCATGGTCTTGTGGCATTGGTGATTGCCTCTATCAAAAGTGGTGTGGGTTCAAATCTTACAAGTGCAGGTTATGAGATATTTAGGAGTAAAAAATTACCGTTAAAAAAAAGATAGAGAACGCGTAACGCAAACACAATCAAGAAAGTGAAGTACCTTTTAAAAAAAACTAAGTATTAAACCCGCGTGCATTGCAGCGCGTTAAACCGTGAAAAAAGTTAACGTCTTCGAAACTTAGCGAGAGCGTTGATAATATTCAAAACCTTATATTAAAAAACGAAAAAGTTAAAAAATTTAACATCGAGCGTTGATAACATTTGAAACTTTATATAAAAAACGAAACGGTAGCAAACCCGCGCTTTGCGGTGGGAACGTTGATAATGATAGAAACTTCATATAATGAAAACGAAACCATTAAAAATTTACATCTAAAACTCGATAAAAATAAGTACTTCGCAACGAAAAAAAACGAAACGGTTAAAAAAATTCACGTAGACATGTTGATAAAAATAAACACGTCGCAACAGCGAATTCAGATTTTATAAAACATCATATTTTAAAAGTTGTAAGAGTAAAACAAAAGGAAACTGTAAAAATTTTGAAATCTTGAAGTTGAATAAATGTCGATAAAAAAAAGAATGTCGTAACAGAAAATAATGAAACGGTTAAAAAAACTCACGTCAAAACGTTGATAAAAATAAATATGTCGCAACGACGAATCCGGATTTTATAAAACATCATTTTTTTAAAGTTGTATGAGTAAAATAAAAAGAAACTATAAAAATTCAAAACTTTGAAGCTTTGATCACTTGTACGGTTGTGCTTCGATAACATGTACATTATCATGCACAATTCCTTCAAGCGATACAATTAGTAGAAGTGGCAACGGGAATGGAGCGTATTGACCAATATGAAGTGTATTGTTATCAAAATAAAAATCATAGGTGTCTTAAGAGATGGATTCTTATATTATAGTTCTCTCTCTTTTTTTTTTACATTTTTAAATTAAATTTCTTTATAAGATAAATAAATTAACAAGCAAATAGTAAACAAAAACTACTATTGTAATGGTCTGGCGCACACTTTCAATGTTGTCACACCCCGAGTTTAGCCCACCCGGGCGCGCGATCAACGATTGGTACTTGTTTCTTATTTTATCTCATCAGAGATTTATAAACAAAGCGGAATATTTTAATAATTCAGGATCTTTTCAAAATACGGGGAATCTCCCGTTTCATTTCATTATGACAGGGATAAACTCTGATATTGTATACAAACGTTTACTTTACAAAACTAAGGTTTTTATATGAGCCATTTCTTTCAACTAATGTCTAGGGTGGACGTTCCCTTTTTCATGACATCTTTTCTTTGTCATCACATGGCTAATCAAAATCAATTCACCCATCAATTCACCCTTAGTTACCTGTAAAAACGTTTGAAAATATTTTATCAGCATAAACCGGTGAATACAAGTATATTGGAATCATAATCTGACAAGCGTGAATAAATAGAACAATTTGCTCATAGATTATGGTCAATATACACAGTCAACGGACTAACCACCGGCCACACCAGGGACCTTGAATATATTTTTATGTCTATCTGTCTTACGCTTTCAGCGATGGGCTTTACAACAACCAAGGGCTCAACCCCTAGCCATGTTACAGTCTCATCTGTAACACGTGTATATATACGTGACTCTATGGGCTGACTGTTATATAGTAAATCACCTTATGCAGCGAATAGTTGTATAAATTCATACAAGTCAGAGTATAATCAAAACTATTTTCAGTTTTAAAATCATTTTATAAAAATACAAGTATTCACCTTTTCAAAGTCTCAGCTTAGTAGGCTTCTAGAATGAATGTTCTAGTGGGCAGCGTCTTTGCTTAGATCGTCTAGCTTGGATTCTCCAAATGAGCGTTTCCTAGCTTGTCGGCTTTTTCTTAAGCGAACCGGTACTTCCGTATCAGTGGAAAGAGTTCTGGAAATCGAGTTGGGAGTGTGAGAATTGTTCAAACCCAAGCTTTCTATTTATCGGGTAAAATTGTGGCTGTGACGGACCGTTATGGATGGTGACGGTCCGTCACCGTTTGAATCAAACGGACCGTTATCTCTGGTGACGGACCGTTATCTCTGGTGACGGTCCGTCACCGAGTTAGGGTTGGCGAGTCACTAGACGCGTATCAGCGTCCGGTTGAATTGCAGCGTGACGGACCGTTACAGAGCCGTGACGGTCTTTCATAGGGTTTCCACGCGTCAGATTCAATCTGCTAGTCAGGGGACACGTGGCACGTCATCATTGTCTGCGTGCCCAGCCCGTAACGGACCATGACGGTCCATTACCGTCTATTTGTCATGTTTTTCACTTTTGGTCCCTGTATTTTCATATAATTACATTTCCAGTCCATGTACTTTATATTTTTATTATTTTAAACACGAAAATTTTTTAAATGTTACATTCTCCCCACCTTTTGAATAAATCTCTTCCTCGATATTTACCGGAACACGTGTGGATATTTCTTCTTCATTTCTGATTCTAGTTCCCACGTGTATTGAGGACCACGTCTAGAATTCCATTTGACTGTGACCAGTTTCAATCTTTTCTTTTTCAACTTTTTAGTCTGTCGATATTCTATTTGTAGAGGTTGTTCCACAAATCTGAGTTTTTCATTTACCTCTATGTCTTGAAGAGGCATTATCAAAGATTCATCAACTAAACATTTGTGAAGATTAGATACATGGAATACGTCATGTATTCCACTCATCTCTTCTGGTAATTCAAACTGATAAGCCACTGGTCCAATTCGTTTAATAATCTTGAAGGGTCCAACAAATCGAGGACTTAATTTACCCTTCTTTCCGAATCGAACTATTCCTTTCCAAGGTGATACTTTTAATAACACCTTGTCTCCAATGTCAAATTCTAGTGACTTTCTTCTTTTATCAGCATAGCTCTTTTGTCTATCTCTTGCTGCTTTCAATCGTTCTTGTATTTGAGCTACCTTGTCAGTGGTTTCCTGAACAAGTTCAGGTCCTAACAATTGGTTTTCTCCTATATCCACCCGGCATACCCGCGTTCGGCATTTTCTACCATATAAGGCTTCAAAAGGTGCTGCCTGAATGCTTGTGTGATAACTATTGTTGTATGAAAATTCCATTAGGGGTAGGTGATCATCCCAACTACCACCTAGGTCTATCATACAGGCTCGAAGCATATCTTCTAAAGTTTGAATTGTTCTCTCGCTCTGCCCATCTGTCTGTGGATGATAGGCAGTGCTTAAGTTCAGACGAGTTCCCATGGCTTTCTGGAAACTTTGCCAGAATCGAGATGTAAATCGACTATCTCTATCTGACACTTTGGATAATGGCACTCCATGTAAAGATACAATCTCATTTACATATAAACGAGCCAATCTATCCATACTGAAGGTTTCTTTCATTGGGAGAAAATGAGCAGATTTAGTCAATCTGTCAATGATAACCCAGATAGTATCATTTCCCCGACTGGTTCGAGGAAGTTTAGTAATAAAATCCATTATTATCATCTCCCACTTCCAAACTGGTATTTCTAATTGTTGCAATAAACCATAAGGTTTCTGGTGTTCTGCCTTTACTTGTGTACAAGTAAGACATTTTGCAACATATATAGCAATATCTTTCTTCATGCCAATCCACCAGTAATTCTCCTTCGGATTTTTATACATCTTATCACTTCCTGAGTGCATTATATATTTTGATTTATGTGCTTCTTCGAGTATTCTTTCTCGAAGATTTCCGGTGATTGGAACCTAGATTCTTTTATTCATACGAAGTATTTCATCGTCTCCTTTAGCTAATTGTTTAATCATGCCCTCCATTCCTTCTTGTTCTAAGTCTTCTTCTGTCTGAACAGAATGTTGAGCATCTTTTAATTGAGACATGAGATCTACACGAAGTTAAAGTCTGAGAGCACGAACCCGTTTAGGTTTCTCTCTTTTTTTTCTACTTAAGGCATCTGCAACAAAATTTGCCTTACCTTCGTGGAAACAGATTTCACAATCATAGTCACTTAAGATCTCTAACCATCTTCTTTGTCTCATGTGTTAGTTCTATCTGACCAAAGATATATTTCAAATTCCTATAGTCAGTATAAACTGTAAATCTAACTCCATACAGATAGTGTCTCCATAATTTCAGGGCGAAAATTATGGCACCTAACTCTAGATCATGAGTTGTGTAATTCTTTTCATGAGTCTTTAACTGAAGAGATGGATAGGCAATAACTTTGTTCCTTTGCATTAACACACAACCTAGACCGTTGTGAGAGTCATCGCAATATACAACAAAGTCTTCATTGCCATCTGGCAAAGCCAGTATATGTGTATGAGTCAGTTTTTCTTTCAGAGTTTGGAAAGCTTCTTCTTGCTTTGTTCCCCATTCATACTTTGCGAGTTAAAGTAGTCAGAGGAACTGCAATCTTTGAGAAATCCTGAATAAATCGTCTGTAGTATCCTGCAAGACCCAAGAAGCTACAGACTTCTGTCGGAGATTTAGGAATTTCCCATTTGGATATGGCTTCAATTTTGGATGGGTCTACTTGAATACCTTCTGCATTCACTATATGACCTAGAAATTGTACTTCTCTAAGCCAAAATTCACATTTAGG
This sequence comes from Smallanthus sonchifolius, assembly GCA_023525975.1. NCBI lineage: Eukaryota > Viridiplantae > Streptophyta > Magnoliopsida > Asterales > Asteraceae > Smallanthus > Smallanthus sonchifolius. Next base: position 15,501,614 of record CM042018.1, on the reverse strand, counting down.
GAATTTAGCATACAATTTATCTTTTCTCAAAAGTTCAAGTATCGTTTTGAGATGATTTCCATGATCTTTCGCATTTCTAGAATAAATAAGTATATCGTCAATGAAAACACTTACAAATTTATCTAGATAGGGTTTACAGATACGATTTATCATATCCATAAATGTGGTAGGAGCATTAGTAAGTCCAAATGGCATAACCGTGAACTCATAATGTCCATATCTGGTTCGGAAAGTAGTTTTAGGAATATCTCCTTCTTGAACTTTCAATTGATGATATCCTGATCAAAGATCTATTTTTTTTAAAATGGCAAGCGCCTTGTAATTGATCAAACAGATCATCGATTCTTGGAAGAGGATAACGATTTTTAATCGTTACTTTGTTTAGCTCCCGGTAATCAATGCACATCCACATTGTACCGTCTTTCTTTTTAACGAAAAGAATTGGAGCACCTCAAGGAGATGAACTTAGGTGAATGAATCCTTTCTCCAGTAATTCATCCAATTATGTTTTTAATTCTTTCATTTCAGTTGGGGCTAATCGGTATGGAGCTTTGGCAATAGGTGTCGTTCCTGGTACAAGATTGATTTTAAATTCAACTTCTCTTTCGGGTGGTATAGCAGGTAACTCATCTGGAAATACATCTGTATAATCAGCTACTACCGATACATCTTCAATCTTCTTTTCTTTTGTACTGGTAGAAATCTGCACCAAGTATGCAATACATCATTTTTTAAGGCATTTAGTTGCTTTCAGCATTGATTCCCAGAGGTCGATTTTGTTTGTCGCCATAGATTGTTAAAGATTTTTCGAAGGGAATCTGGATTTCTATGGCCTTTTATCACAAAGGATATGGATCCATTTCTAAGACAACATCAAATCCTGCTAATGTTATAGGCATTAATTGCACATGTAAGATGTGTCATGATATTGTGATAACACAGTCATTTAGTAATTTGGAAATCTTGACGAGATTTCCTTCGGCCGTTTCTACTTCGTAAATCCTATCTAGTGGAACTAAGGGCTTGTTTAATAGATTACAAAATTTATAATCTATAAAGCTTAAATTTGCACCAGAGTCAAATAATACTCTAGCATAAATATTGTCAATGAGGAATGTACCAGTGATCGCATTTGGAACAGCTGCATCATCACGAGTATTAAGTACGAAAGCTCGTACATTATTTTTATTTCCTTAATTGGCCTTTGCCCCACTAGATCCTGCTTGATTAAGCTTTGGGCAGATTGATTTAAAATGGTTAGTCTCTCCACAATTGAAGCATTAGATGTTTTTCTTCTTTGAACAGTTTTCAAAGACATGCTCGTTCTGTTTACAAAAATGAAAATAATATTTCTTGAAGAAGCATTCTCCAGTATGCCTCTTCTTACAGATTTTGCATTCATGGATGGAAGAATTAAATCCTCCTTTGACAGGCTGATTTCTTCTCTTCCAAGGAGAATTATTTTTCTTGTTCTCCGTAGCCTTCTTGGCTACTTCTCTTGCCTTTCCTTCTTCCTATTTCCTTATCATACCATCAGTTAGAATTCCTCCTAACTGCATGGCAGATGCAATGGTCTGAGGCATAGTGACCTTGACCATATCTCTGATTTCCTCCACAAGACCCCAAATATGTCTCTTTATTAGATTGGGTTCAGGAGTGGATAAATGTGGAACCAAACGAGCATATTCAAACATCTTGGAGACATACTCCTGATGTTTAGTTCCTTCCATACGGAGATTTAAAAATTGTGTTTCAATTCTTTCTCTTTAATTGATGGGACATAATCTTTGTATCACCATTTCTTTGAATTCTTCCTATTCCATGGCATAGGCTTTGTGTCTACCAATGGCTTGAATGATAGAGTTCCACCATTCCTATGCTTCATCTTTGAATAAGTTTGATGCATAAAGCACCATATCTTCATCAACACATTTGCTGATGGAGATAACATATTCGGTTTTCTCCAGCCACCTCAGGGCTGCCACTGCTCCCTCATTTCCAGCATACTCCAGAGGTTAACAAGCTCGGAATGCACGGAATGTACATCCCTTCCTTCTCTTTCTTTTCTTGCTAACTTCTTCATCATTACTTGATGAATTATCTCCATTCGAACTATGGTTTTCTTCATGATGATATTTTTAGATTCGGCCACTTTATTTTTCATTTTATCTTCCTTCATAGCTTTCAGAATTTTAGGAAGAGCTTCCTCTATTCCTTCTGCAACTGTTTTCTTTATTTCTGCTTTTTGTTGCAGTTGTTCAGAATTTTCATTTTGAATTTGTTTGCTCTTGCCCATTGTTTCGACATTCTATTCACAAGAGGAATTTTATTAATATTTGGAATATATATATTACAAAGATCGGAAAGGAATTTTACATATAGTTACGGGAATTTTCTAGCATTTGTCTTAACGTTCTATTCTGGGCGTCTACAGATGCTAATCTATGATTTTCTCTTTCCAATTCTACTACTCGTTCCTGTAAGGCTCTAATATGATAATTATCAAATCTTTTCTCATTTTCTTGAGGATTTTGTATATTCGTAGGCTCATAATACTCATATGGCCTATTCAAATCTTCTCTTTCTTCTCCTTCAGGAACAGGATTGTTTTCGTAAGGGATTTCAGGTAGTCCCTGATAATAATAAGGAGTATAACATGGATTTTCTCCATAATCCGGATTTCGGCTTGCGGCCGTTAGAGCAGAATGAAAACTGATGGAAGGTACATAAGGATTTGCCGGAGGTGTTAATTCTCCTAAGCTTCGATATGTACTTCCTGAATGTCTTAAACTTGTTCCAGTTTCTAATCCGTTTCATTTATAAGTTGGAATTCATATCTAGGTGGAGCATATTTTTGAACATAGAAGGGACCTTTTCCTTTTCCAGTCATCTGAATAAAATAAAATACTTTTATTTATACTTTATATTTTACATACTGAAATAATAAATTATCTGATTTATTATATTTAATAGACTAGGGTGGTTATCGTTCCAGAGTAGTACCTCCAGCTAAATTGTTCCCAGGAAAGAATGACGGGACTGGAAGAGATTTATACACCATTCTTTCCTTAGACAGAACATTTAGTTTGTAAGATAACTACATACCGGTCGGATGGTTACCCTTACGTCTAGTTATTTTACTCTTTATTTTTCTTTTCTTTTTCTTTCTCTAGTTGACGAATCATTTCCTTGAGCTATCTCGATTCTTTCTTGACTTCATCAGTTTATCTTAAGACACGATCAAGGAATTCTATGGGTGTTCCAAGATGAGCTGAAGAATAATTATACTAAGGAGGTGGTTCACGAATACCAAATAATATGTCGTTAAACACATTATGGTATGGATCATCAGAACCATCAGTTGGTTCATTGATATACTCCTCTAACATTGTTGGAAGAGTATAAGGATTTTCTTCACCAATTGGATAGACGTATGGGTCTTGAGTTTATATTTCAAGTTCTATTTCCTTAGTTGATATACTTCTTCCATTTCTTTTACAGATACGTGTACATGTTCTGTTGACATTCTAACACGCCTTTTTGGTTTAGTAGACCGACTTGGTCCAGCTTCATTTATGTCTACCTGATTTACTAGAGGTGGAGTATCAGTTCTCCAATTCTCAAAATCCGAATTAGCTTCCATCCAGGATGAGCTAGATTGATTTTGATGATAGGATTCATTGTCAGAGACAATGATAGGATCAGAAAAGGATTCACCCGTATCAGGAATGATTACAGGATTTTCCATGGAACTAGCAGGATGATAACGTTCTTCTTCAGATCGTCCGAAGATGTAAGTATAGTAACTATTTCCAGACATTTGTATAGTTATCACTTAATTATTATGAAGATCTACCTACTTTTCTTAGCAGGCAGTCTATACTGGTTTAAACTTAGATACCTTACATGAGTATCATAATTTTCTAAACCAAATAATATCAGAATCAAGTTACAGCTTAGATACTAATTTCTAGTATCTAATATGCTGAAACAAATGGCTCTGATACCAACCTGTCACACCCCGAGTTTAGCTCACCCGGGCGCGCGACCAACGATTGGTACCTATTTCTTATTTTATCTCATCAAAGATTTATAAATACAACGGAATATTTTAATAACTCAGGATCTTTACAAAAGACGGGGAATCTCCCGTTTCATTTCATTATAACAAGGATAAACCCTGATATTGTATATCAATGTTTACTTTACAAAACCAAGGTTTTTATATGAGCCATTTTTTTCAAATGATGTCTAGGGTGGACGTTCCCTTTTTCATGACATCTTTTCTTTATCATCACATGGCTAATCAAAATCATTTCACCCTTTGTTACCTGTAAAAACGTTTGAAAATATTTTATCAGCATAAACTGGTGAATACAAATATATTGGAATCATAATCTGACAAGCGTAAATAAATAGAGCAATTTGCCCATAGTTTCTTGTCAATTTACACAGTTAACGGACTAACCACCAGCCACACCAGGGACCTTGGATATATTTTTATGTCTATATGCCTTACGCTTTCGGCAATGGGCTTTACAACAACCAAGGGTTCAACCCCTAGCCCTGTTACAGCATCTCATCTGTAACACGTGCATATATACGTGACTATATGGGCTGACTGCTATATAGTAAATCACCTTATGCAACGAATGGTTGTATAAATTCATTCAAGTCAGAGTATAATCAAAACTATTTTTAGTTTTGAAATCATTTTATAAAAATACAAGTATTCACCTTTTCAGAGTCTCAGCTTAGTAGGCTTCTAGAATGAATGTTCTAGTGGGCAGCGTCTCTGCTTAGATCGTCTAGCTTGGATTCTCTAAATGAGCGTTTCCTAGCTTCTCGGCTTTTTCTTAAGCGAACCGGTACTTTCGAAACTTAAACGTATGAGTGGGAATGGATTTGGGAGAGTGATATCAGTGGAAAGAGTTCTGGAAATCGAGTTAGGAGTGTGAGAATTGTTCAAACCCGAGCTTTCTATTAATAGGGTAAAATTACAGCTGTGACGGACCGTTATGGATGGTAACGGTCTGTCACCGTTTGAATCGAGACCGTTTGAATCGCAACGGACCGTTATCTCTGGTGACGGTCCGTCACCAAGTTAGGGTTGGCGAGTCACCAGACGCGTATCAGCGTCTAGTTGAATTGCAGAGTGACGGACCGTTACAGAGCCGTGACGGTCCGTCATAGGGTTTCCACGCGTCAGAATCAATACGCTAGTCAGCGGACACGTGGCACGTCATCATTGTCCACGTGCCCAGCCCGTTACGGACCATTACGGACCATGACGGTCCGTTACCGTCCATTTTTCATGTTTTTCACTTTTGGTCCCTGTATTTTCATATAATTACATTTCCAGTCCCTGTACTTTATATTTTTATTATTTTAAACACGAAAATTTTTCAAATGTTACACATGTGACCAACGTAGGTTCAAAAGCTGCTTTAAAGATTTTAGGCATGTTCCTTTGTATAGTTTAAAAATATTTTTCAATTTTTCAGGCATGTTCCCTTGCGTAGTTTAAGAAATATTTTAGATTTTCTTGATTATTAAATCTGGAAATGGAGATCTTGACAAGTCAAGAATGAGGAGGTGGCAAACAGAGAAATGCATCTTCAATCTCATTATCACCTCTTTTTCTTTTTCATTTTCATTTTCATCAAACAAATATTATTACTTCATCATTTTTAATTAACATAGCTAATTAGGTGTGTTCAATTAAATCGAATCGGTTTATTCGAATCGTATTATTTAAATTTGAAATTTTGAAATCTGGATTCGAATTCGAATAAGAATTGCTTAATTGAATTCATTCGAATAAACCGAATTGAAAAAATAAAAATAAAAATTACAAATATTCAAATTTTTAACTATATTTCTAAAAATTTAACAATCTAATTCATATATAAATACAAAAAAATGAACATAAAAAGTGTAACAACTAAGATAACTAAAAACTAAAGTCGGGTATGGTACAATATTACCATAAAAGTTAAGCGGTTAGAATAAAAGTGAAGAGTCGATGTCTTTTTAAAGTTTGAACTGATGATTTGACTTAATGCCCATAAAAACTAAAAAGTCCAATACTTAAAAGGCTTGAAGGTTGAAGACTTGAAACCCATAGATAAAAAAAATCTATGTACACAGTTAATTCGAATTCAAGATATTAAATTCAAAATCCTTATTCGAATCGAGTTTCGAATTATTTGATACCGATTCGAATAATAAACACCCAGAGCCGGTCCCGATGATTCGAATGCCCTATACGAGCCGAAAAAAAGAAAGCCCATAACAAAATATATAATTTTATAAATTAATTTTTTTTAACGACAATTAACGTTATAGCATATACATAACAAAATCATAGTTTTTTTTAACGACAATTAAGTAAAGCACCGGCTTGAGACTTTACCATTTTCTCATCTTGTTGTTTCCTTTTACGTTTTTGAGCACCCGATGCTTTTTTAGGAGGCATAGTTTCTGAAAATCAAATGCAAAATAAAATCAAAGGCATAGTTTTTAAGCACCCGTTGACACATACAAAATTATGGCTAATCAAAAAATCATTCTAACAATTTAAAATCACTAAATTAGGGCTAACCATTAAATCATTAACAATTCTATATTAAAAAATTAGGCACTACATTCAACAAAAACCACAATTTTAAACTATAAAATTATGGCTCAATTCAAATTCAATCTACCCACTCTAATAAAATTACCTTAACTAAATAGTGGAAGTATTTTTTTTAAGCCTAATACAAAATTACAAAGTGCTGTGTTAGATTGGATTCATGGGCCTAAACACATTTAGCATTTTTAAGCCTAACATACTTTTAAAAAGGCCCAATTATTTTTTCTTGATATATTTGATCCAATAAATTTTTTTTTAAATGCCTCGAAAATTACTTCTTTAAAAAGGCCCAATAATTTTTTTTTTAAAACCTCGAAAATTATATATATATGTATATATAATTTTTTTTTAACTCATCGAAATGTTAGGCCCACTACGGATGTGTTGCCCGCAAGCCCAATGGGCCGGCCCTGTAAACACCCCTATATATAATTCGATACTAATCATGTTTCTTTTATTTTTTATTTCGTTCAAACTTATTTAAGTTTTAATATTGTTATTAAATTGTTTATAAAATAATTATCAAACTTAATATTTATTTACTGATTGTTTCTTTTTAATTTAATCTAAAGTAACATATAACTATGAATAAAAAAAATCAGTGAATAGTAACAACTCATAATACTTAATTTATATTATTTAGTTTAATTTATATAAAATTTTATATCCTTTTAAGGGTATTTTTGTGGTAAATGATGTTCTCGTCTCTACAACTAATAAGGATTCGAATTCTGCAATTTAGGTTTTTTGGTGTTAATTAATAGGAGAAGATTATGTGTCGCGTCGCAACGCACGCAGTGATTTCCTAGTTTCATTTAAAACTTTGAAGAAATAAAAAATTGTGCAACAGACGAATAAAAAAAAGAGGTTAAACGATGAGGCTGTACAAAATAATTTGGTAAAATGAAAAGACAAAAAAAATAAATATAACCTTATGTTGTTACTTTTGAGTTTGTAGCTCATTTTTTATTGTTTTAAATTTTTAAATAAATTAAAATTTCAAATATATTGTTACAACGTGATTATTTTTATATGTTTTAATATAAAATTTAGAGCAAATTACGTACTTTAACTAATACCCATATTTCAGTATACGTCATTTAACTAAGGAAATTACAGTGCATGTCCTTTATATTTAAAACTTCTTGTACGTTACGTCCTTTGGCTTAACGACCGTTAAGTTTTACCGCTAAATCTAGTCACGTGCTTGCCACATGAGGGAAAAAAATATTTTTTTACTCCCCCCTCCGTTTTCCCCTTCTTTTACTCCCCCCGTCTCGTCTTCTCCAACGAAGGGTAAAAGGGATGGGGAAGTAAAAAGACATTTTTGCCCTCACGTGGTAAGCACGTTATCAGACTTTAATGGTAAAATTTAATTGTCGTTAGCTCAAAGGACGTAACGTGTAAGAAGTTTTAAACATAAAGGACATGCACTGTAATTTTCTTAGTTAAAGGACGTATACTGAAATATAGATAATACTTAAAGGACGTAATTTGTAATTTGCTCTAAATTTTATTCATAACCATAGAATTACATATTCGACATTTTGGTTATACGAGGGTGCCTTTTGTGTAATTAAACCTAATACTTATTTAAACTTTTTAATCTATACAACCTAATAAACAACTAAATTAGGAGCACACTTCTCACATTTCTAGGCCTACTCGTTCTCATTTTCCCGCATCTCTCTGCTATTAATAATTAACTCCACTATTTTAGCCAATAAATTAATTATTTGTTTTATCTATAGATTTTTTAATTTAAAATTGTGTTTATCTTCAATTTAAATTGGTCTAACATATTTTTATAAATTTTAAAAACTAAAAACAATTTTATAGCCAGATATGATCCAAATAAAAAACCTTTAATCATATATTTACATATTCACATTGTTCCATTTTGACGAGTGTGTTAACAAATTACATTAATTTTTTTTCCACCCATGTACTAAACGGGTTTTTAAAGACATCATTTTTTTATTAGTAAGTATATAATATTACATTTATTCAACCCTTGTAATACACGGGATTCTAACCTAGTTTTATAATATACGTTTACGCACGGTGCTACTCGTTTTCATCATAGCGATTTCCATAATAATATATTAACGAGAGGTGGTGTCGGCCGCGAGTTGCGACGGTGACATTGACGTGGTGAAGTACGTAAAGAGAAGCTCGAGTTTAAACTCGACTCGTTTAATAATTATATATTAATATTTAATAATATATAAATATAACTATAACTATATATCTGTATAGAAACTATCAAATAGAAGAATATAAAAACTAAACTATTATTTAGGGTAATATACAATAATATAAAATATATTAAAAATATAAAAACTATCAAATAGACATTGGTATACGAAAAATATATAAACTCAATAAGTGAAAAATTACGAAAAATGATAAAAAAGAAAACTAGATAATTTGTAAGAGTTTAAACATAATTATATCAACTGCTACAAATAATTAAATCAAACTTTATTCTTGACTAAGTTTAAATATTTAGTAATTATTGAATTAAGTTTTGTCCAGAGATTAGGAGTGAGATAGAAACAACTTTTTTAAAACACTATTTTAGTAAATATTTTTTCAAAAACATCAAATTAGTAAATAACAAAAAAAAAACTCCATCCCAATGAGTAATTTTTAACCACCTATGTGTTGAATTAAACAGAATGAGGGATTTGGACATCATATATCTCCATGGTTTGCTTAGTAAGTTTTTCAACTCATACATTATGAACATGAAATATTCAGAGTAAGAGAAGAATACACACAGATACATCGAGAACGCGTTAACGCAGCGTATTTCCATTCTCGACATAAAACAAAGCATATATTCGACAGCACGAGTGAGATAAACGACAGCGGGGACTTACAGAATATCACTATGACCGCACCCATGCGACAGCATCGATCTCATCTCTTGCTCCTTTATATAACTCGAGTCTTTTAGCTAGATCTTGTCTCTTTGACATTAAAGATGGATCTTCATCCAGTAACTCCCCCAGTTGTTTACCCTAAAAATAATATTTCAATTTTACTATTTAAAAAAGACAAAAAAAAAATAACAACTTTTCAAAAGATTCACCACCTCCTTCCTTCCTACTTGTGTGTAGAAGTAATGGAGAAGATTTTGCCTGGCTTCTTTGACTTGACAATAAACAACCGCCTTCGGGATCGTGATCCTGAGTGTGTCAGACACCATGTTAATATAAGATGATACGTTTGAACCGATCCTTCTAAAATGTGCATCTCCATAACGGTCCCCTAACGGGTCACTTGGGTTTCCTCTGTCTGAAGAAGGGGGGTTTCTGCGGTCTGCAGGTGAGGGGGTGGGCCCGGGCCCAGGCCCGGGTCCAACTTTCTCTGCTTCTTGGGGAAGTTGCCTAAAGAAATCGACTGTGAGGTAAGAAGACTCCATTTCCACCAATCTGGAAACCGTCTTTTTACTTTCCACACGGAATTTTTCCAATGCTTCAGTAGCCGCAGCAGCAAGAGTTGATTGAAGTGTTGGAAACCGCCTTAACTCCTGTTACAACCACTTCACATTTTAGAGGGTGTTTGGACACACGTTTTGAAAATGTGGTAGCAGGTCATTTTTGGCTTATGTGAGATCTTATGGTCTTTTTTGTGTATGCCACGACGCGCCTAATGTGACATTTAGTAATTCTTAATAAATATAAATCTTAGAGAAGATCATTTTACAAACTTGTAAATATATTTACTTTTTAACTTTTTTCAGATTAACATTTTTTGTATGTGTGGCATCTGATGTGGCGCATGGCATGGCATCAATCAAGTGACATGTGCCACATCAGCATTAAAAGATTCAATCAGTTAAAACTTAAATAAGGTTGGTACCAAGATTGGTGATAAACTGTAAGTTGGTTTCTGTTTTGCACTAAATTTGAAGTTCAATTTTATATAGATAAAAAATACAATTTTATGAATATTCTTTAAAAAATACCTATGAAGCATTTGCATTTAAATATAACAACTTATTTTCAATCAACTATAAAAAATTTAGATTATTTATAAATATTCTTTAAAAATCTTCTTGTAAAATTCCTACAATGACCATCGTAGGAAAATAAGAATTGAGGATATAAGTAATTTTTGTTTTTCCATAAACCATTAAATAAGCATAATACGTCATTTTATCCAAACACTAAAAACTGAGATTCTTGAGTCTGACCTCAGTTTCTCCAATCGACTTCCTGACGAGTCCTTTTAAGACAAAATGCACCTGAAAAATGATTAACATGTAAGTTGCATATATAATATGAACATTCTACTCTCTGAATACAAAAAATAAAAAAATTGCGGGTAGAAACTACTTACTGCATCTACAGAAGCTTCAGCGGGTCCTCTAAAATAATTTAACGCACCTTCTATAAGGCGACGATAGCCTTGTTCAGGAGCAATTAAGTGAGGCTGATAACCGTCTGATTCTGAAACAATTTTTCTCACATTTGGTAGGGAAAGATGCCTATCAAATGGAAGTTTTCTCAAAGCAGCAGGAAGCTGGTTATCAAATACTCCATAAATTCGGTCACCTCCAGGCCGTCTGATGACAAAAACAAATCAAAAATCAATTAAATGCAAACTGAAGGGTCAAATTATCATTTTCATACTAGCTGCAACAAAACTGATTACTAAAAGTATAAAATAAAATTACCTAATTACCCCCTTCGTTTAACCCAATCCGAGGCCTTTACTTCCCTCTCACAGGACATGTATAATTTTTTTTCATTATAAAATGGTCCTTTTTGGTCATTTTATTTATTAATTTCTTGAAAATCAGAATTTTTCACACACTCAAACAAACAATTGATTATCTTATTAATTGTTATTACAAGTTTACAACTTCAAACAACAAAAGCACATCCAAACACTATATACTGTCTGTATTATTATACAACTACTTATCTGATTTTAATTATTCAAAAATCAAAAAATCACTTGCAAAACACACATCCAAAATACCCCCTATGAGTCAACCTAATACGAATAACAAAACAACATATTACTGTATATGGATTCTTTGCTAGTATAAATTTGAAGACAGGATGAAACAAAAATAGTAATACTGCTTACCCTCCATCTAGATGCTCCTTAAATATTTTGTCGAAAGCACGACAAAGTTCCAAAATGGTGTATAATTTAGCCTGAAAAAGTGTATTTAAGTGAAAAGAAAACACTAAGGATGAAATCTAACAGTATATTATACACACACAGAGAGAAGCTTCTCACCCCTTCATCAACTGCAATTGGCCTCCCAAGGCGGTCCAGTTCTGCTTCCATCTCATCAATACCTTTATTTATCAAGGCAATGATACCTGGTATTTTTGCTTTTATTACAGATTCCAAATGCTGCACATGAAATCATCCAAATGTAGTCAACTTTTTGTCATACAAAACGATTAGGGGTGTAAACGAGCCGAGCCGCTCGTGAGCTACTCAAGATCGGCTCGCTAAAAAATTGAATCGAGCCAAGCTTAAACGAGCCCAAGCTTCACATGTCGAGCGCGAACACACTCGCGAGCCTAAACAAGCCTTTCATTTATGTAACTTTATATTTAATGTTTTAAATATATATTTATAAATATATATATATATATATATATATATAAGTAATTATACAAATATATAAATCAGATAATTAATAAAATAAACGAGCCGAGCTCAAGCTTGAGCTCTCTTAAGTTAAACAAGCCGAGCTCGAGCTTAACCGGCCTCGGCTCGGCTTGTTTACAACCCTAAAAACCTAAAAACGATTGAAAAACTTTATGACCGTGCTATCCATTATGGATTACACATGTAAACTCAGGTTTACAAATACACAAAAAAGGTACCTGAGAGAGAAGTTTTGCAAGATATACTGAACCCATTTTACTAGCCAAGTGTCCATAATCAGGACTTGTATAAAAGTACTCCTGTTCCCTTCTCCTTGCATAAATCATATCAGTGTTTTTCATAATATCAGCTTGGGATCTATTCACAATCCCCACCCATGGATGTTGCAGACGATAAGCTCTGCCTTCAAGAACCTTTGGAAAGAATCGCATTTACATTATTATTGGATAAATATGATTATTTAGGGGTCAGATAATGATTCAATATTACATAATCAGTTTCAAAACACACCCAAACACACTTTATGAAAAATAAAAAGAAGGATCTCACATCCAATGCATTAGTTCCTTTGTCCATCAGATCAAGCTTTGTCAACACACCAAAGGTCCTTTCACCTGGTCAATTCATAAGATGAAAAACAAGGATTTTGGAAGAAATAATAATAATAATAATAATAATAAAGATGAATATATCAAAATCAAGAAAAAATGAACATTTCATGAACAATAAGGTAAGCCTACCTGACGGATCCACCTCTTTAGCAAGTTTCATAGCATCAGATGTTGCAATATCTTGGTTAGCAGGAGATATTGCTAGTATGATGGAGTTGGGCTGAAAAACATGCCATCATCATCACATGTCAAATTATTACACCTCATCCTTAATCACGTGTATCTTTAAAATTGAAATCATGAATATGAATAAATTACCTTATCAACATAAGCTCGAACCATCTTTTCTATGTCTTCTACTATACTTTCCGGTTGCCCCTCTGCAAATAAATAGGTTATCTCAGTTAGATGAAGCTCAGATAAATCAGAGAATGGAAGTATAAGCATAGAAGGTGAAGAAAAATACCAACAGCAACTTTTGTCAATCCAGGTAAATCAATTAAGGTTAAGTTGACAACTGATACAACAAAAGGAACAAGATAAGGTCATAATATCACATAAATAGTAAACACATACACACACATATAGAGGGGCGTTCATTTCAAAACCAAGAATATATTGAGAACGACAAGAACCGCATAATGCACTTGTATGTAGTGCTTTGCATGTGAAACATAAGACAATTATGTAACCGCCCCACTTTCTCTCTCCCACTACTTTGATTATCTTCTATACACTATGTACAAGAGTATTATGTTGTTCTCGCAGTTCTCAACAAATTTTTGGTTCTGAAGTGAACGTGCCCGTGTATTTATATAGAAATTTATATAAGAAACCCACCATTAGGGGAGTATATACTGAGATGAATTGGAATTGGGGATATTTGTTTTGACTTCCCAGTGATTCTGTCTGTTTCATCTTGAATTTCTTGCCTTACTAAAGCTGTGAAAAGAAGTAAATACTAGTTTCTCACATTAATGAAGCAGTAGCAGAAGAAATAGTATATTTCGTTAGTAGATTATTCTATAAAAATGAGGAATTGGATAACCATCTACATAGAGTCACTTCCATACAGAAATCAGTAAATCGCCTACGTGGCATGTGTCCAAATTCAGCATATTCTTCTCCCCCATCTGTCTTATGCAACTGCAACACCAATGGTCTTCTTGTGACAATCCCTGCAATAGATGTTAACAACTGATAAACTATCTCAAAATAACACCAAAATAGTAAAAAAGAAGAGAAATTTTAAAGTAATATCAAGAAATTGAACTAACCAGATCCTCTAGGAAGAAAATCTCTTCCAACAATGCTCTCCAACACAGACGACTTTCCCGAACTCTATAACCAACTCAATTGCATTAACAGAATGCAAAAGATGAAACATTCAAACCACCATAAACAATTAAACAAACATCTGTAACCACGACGAGCCAACCTTTTCGGAGCCTAAAGCAGATTCCAAAATCAGCCCTTTTTGTATAAGAAAAAAATATTATTTTGCTTAGGATCCTAACATGCGGGAATATATTTACCATTACACACAGTTTTTGTATACGATTTCTAAAAGGCACACAGTCACACATATTAGAGTTGGAGTGAGCTTTAGTAAACAGAAAACCCTTCCAAGTACACTTATTATGTGCTCTCCTTGTCAAAAGTCTAAGAGGGAGTTTGGTTCGCCGAATGTTTTGAAATTGGAATTAAAAGGATTTATTTGAAAATCCATAATGTGTTTGATTGATAGATTGGTTAATGGAATTGGTATGTAAAAATACCGAAAAAGACAAAATTACCCCTTAAAATTAACAAAATATTAAAAAAAAAGATCAAAACTCAAATAACTTTTAAACAAAGATGGAACGAAAAACGGCCAGGGTTATTAAGTAAATTATAAAGATTCATGGGGTTTCCTTTGAAATGTTGAATGATTCTGAATTCCATCAATTGAAGGATTTGAGTGGAATTAGCGGTTCCAATTCCAATTCCTCTCTTAGTCAACCAAACATGCAAAGAAATGTAATTTAAATACCAATTCCACTGAATTCCTATAAATTTCTGCCAACCAAATATTTTTAGGTATTTTTACCAAACATATTTACATTTTCATGCACTATTACTTTAACAGGAAAGAAAATTAAAAAATAAACTGCATATAGTGCAATAAGCCCTAAAAATAAAACCTAATTCCAAACTGTAACCTAAATGAGCTTCAATCAGCAATTCTTCCAATTAACACAGTGTATGTAAACATGAAAATTGAACTTCAATTCTTTGTTAATTTGCAGAAACAAACGAAAGACGAATTACAATTATATTAGATAAATAAATAAATAATGAAAAACCTGGCCTCCGACGACGACGACGGAGGGAAGAGCGTCCCAGAGAGAATTCAAGGCGGAGTCTCCGCCGCCGTAGTCGCCGAGGACAGTACAAGCTCGCTGTATTCGATTGACAAGACCGATCAAGCTATCCATAGTCGCCATAGCAGTACCAACAGAAAACGCTTGGAGTCAATAATGGTGGATAAGATTAAGAAGTCGCTAGAAGGAGGAATGTCTGTGAGACTGTGACCGTCAACTAGTGAAGGGGGTGGTTGCTGTCTGTAGTGGAATCTTTTGTTTGTTTGGTTTATTCCATTTCTTTGGTTCGCTAATTTTTGGGACCCAACAGAATCGAACGTTAATTTGAATTTTTTTTATCAAATAATGTAATTAATTATTTCAAAATAGAAATAAAAACAAACGTAACGAAAAGTAATCAACTATTTCAAATAGATTGATAGTTTACTTAATATTAATACATTTTATTTTTTTTATTTTTTTATTTTTTTATTTTTTTACATATAGTATAAGGGTTTTATAAACATAAGATGACCGTCACAATTACAAACTAATGGCAGGTAGACGGGCAACAAGCTGCGCCGCTACCCCCTTCTGAATAGCAAATCCCACTCTACTAAACACAAAGTTCCCCCCATAAATATATGCGGTGTTACTGCTGACCACCCGCTGAACCCGCTTAAGGAACCGCACCGCATCAGGGGCGAGAGCGCCAAAGGTGTCAAAGGCAAACGGTACGAACACGTGCTGATTCACGAGGCAAGCTTTTTCGTGCTTAGCTACTTTACCCGCCTCTGCCTTGTTTATCGCCTGACCCGCCTTAAACCCATGGTCCCTTATCCCAACTAGGGGGGACACACCTGTCAAATCAACACATGCGTGTTTCCCTCCTTCCCATCCAAAAACAAGAATGTCAGCGGGCCGAAGGGTTGATCTCCCATCTAATGGGTCGGTCAAGAAGTTCACCGGGGCTTCCTTTTTAGCCGAGATCCCTGCCCGCTTAAGGACATCAAAAAGCACATCTCGAACTAGGTCATGTCGGTATTTGAAGCCCGGTAATTCTCTGCAATGGACAGCATGCTCCCCAAAAGAATCCAAGCAAGCCTTCCGACAAACGGGACACGGGTCATCAACCGGGAAAAGGGGTACCATCAGCCGGTATTTGAGGATAGCCCGATATTCCACTGGCGACATACTTTGCCCTAAACCTTCGATGGGAACAACTGATAGGAAATCCTGAGCATGGGGGGCTCGCAAACACTCGAGCACGGCTCGCTGCCGCGGGGACAAAGCGAACTTCTCTTCAAATGTCTTGACAATTTCACTATATAAAGCATTCGCCAAAATACATATTAAAAGTTAAGTTTGGAATGTGAGTGGATTTTATCGTAGAAAGTTTACAAGTGGGTTTGTATATGGTATAAACATGTTGATGTAGGTTTTTATTGTTTATTTTTTTTTAATTTTCTCATATTCAGGTTTGGTTTAAAAAGTTGTTGCAGGAAATGAAAACCAAAATGTTGCTTTGACGCAGTGGTTTAGGCTAAAGGAAGTGACGCGGATTCGATACCTGCAGCCCCAACCCCTTTTTTCTTGCGTTTTTTCTAGCCGGTTTTAAAGGCTTCATGGCAGTTTTTTTTTCTCGAGTTTTAATTTATAACTATAAATCTTATACGCTTTTCTCGCGCAGGGTGAGTTTACTTTAAGGTTTTGGCTTTAATTTACAGGCTTTCGAGGATGTTTAGTTTCTTCTACGGTTTAACACACCGCAACGCGCGTGGATAAAGGCTAGCATTTTCGTTCCAAAGTCGCCGCAACGCGCAGGGCTTCCTTCTAGTTTTTAGTAAAACTGAAAGAATGAAAATTTTGTTTTAATAGAGTGTTTAATCTTTTTAGTGTTAATAAGTACTACCGTTAGTGGTGTAACATCCTAAATTCATTTATGACAATAAGAAAAATGATGTCTTTGTTTAGAGAATTTTTTAGTATTGTGGAGTTAAAGTCTGTTTATTTATCAGACTAAAGTTGAATTTGGACGTAAAGGGTCAATACGGCCCGTATTAAGAGAATACGCCTCGTACTAATTGGGTCAGTAGATGTTACGACCCGTAATGAAGAGAAACGGATCGTATGGGTTAGATCGGCAATCAATACGACTTAAATATGGGTAGAATACGGTTAACACCTGGGGAGAATGCAGATGAGATACCCAAGGAGTATGGGTTGAATATCCGGGATGGGTATGGTTTAATGCCTAGAGATTTTGTGGGTTGGAAACCCTAGGGTGTGGGTTTGTAACCCAAAGTAGATTTAGTTTAACTGCCCAGCTAATATGAGGTAATTAAATATTACAGGAACACGAGATCCTATCTAGAGAAATAACTATAGAGATGGCTAGTAGAGAAGCGTGGTAAAATCCAGGTGAGCATACATAGCTCCTAGAAGTATATTATGTGTAAAGTGGGACCACGTGATAATATGTGTGATTTGCAAGTCTAAATATGAGTAATTTAGATCTTTCATGGGTTAAACTCACATGGTTATGTTATGGGAAATATTGGATTAGATGTGAGTTTCCTGATCCAATATGAGATCGCATGTGAGTTTCACGATCTGATCTTATTGAGAAATATTGGACTTGGATCAGAATTTTGTGATCCAATATAGAATCAAATGTGAGATTCGTGATTATAACCGCGTGAGAGTTTCGCTCTTCCAATGTGTTGTGTTGAGAGTGTCACTATGAGGTTATGTGATATTTTATGATTGATTGTGCACTCACTTAGTGAAAGCTAATATATATATATATATATACTTTGAGGTGAAGTTCCAAATATGGAATGATGAGGTGTAATCAAGTCTTAAGATATGGATCGAAAACATATTGTATTAAGAAACAGTGTCATGTTTTATGTAAATAAATAAACAAGACGCCTTTTGAAAGTGTTTAATAAAAGAAATATTTGCGACATGTTTTCCACGCCTAAACTCTGATTTAAAAAGGATGATTAAAATACATGTGTTACAAGTGGTAATGTCGGTGGGGAGGAGGGGTGGTGATCAAGCGGTGAGCGCAGGACTGCTGAGTAGAACGTGAGTGATCGGCGCGCAAAAGGTAAGGTTCCATGACCTAAGTAGGTTCTTTTAGATACATGGGGTAAATGTGGGTTTGATACCCGACGAATATGGGTCAGATACCCGGGGTGGATGCGGGTTGGTTACCCAAGAAATACATGTTAGATACCAGGGTGGATGCGCGTTGGATGCCCAAGGGATGTGGGTTGGATACCCGTGGATGGATGCGGGTTGATTACCCGGCTGACATGAGATGTTTGAACATTGTGATAGGAGGACGTATTCCCAGCTAGGGAAATAACCTACAAAAGGAACACTTAAAGATGATTATGTACATGTTGTGAGTATGTCGTGGGACTTACATGATTGAACTATATGGGTGTTTACATAATTCTATTATGATTAAACCATGGGGTTGGTTATGTGATTTACTTAATGGTGTATTACCGGATAACATTGGAGTTTACACAATAGCATTATAATACTGGAATCACATTGCAGATTTCGTGATTTCCGTGTGTTGATGTATTATTGAACTGGAAGAGAGTTTTCAAGATTCAATATAGAATCGCATGGGAGGTTTTGCTATTCCAAACCATATGGGTGTTTTCATGGTCCTAGGGTATTAGTTGATGGAGGTTGTCACAACAGGGTTATATGACTTGTTGCGTTATTGTATCCGACTTAGCGAAAAATAACCTGTATGTTTACATATACCTTTAGGTTGTAACATCTCGATAATCCGTCTAACTAACGGATTAGGTTAATGAGGGAATATGATCTAATTCGATCAACTTCGACTATAACGGTTCCATGTGGAGTTTGCTTTATAGAACTTAAGGGACCCGTTTAGCCGTTTATGCAAAGGTTAGAGGTGGAAACGCACCAAACGAATTAGGAGGGACCCGAAGCGGAACTTGTAAAGGTTTAAATACCACCTTAATGCAAAACCCTAGGCCATTCGGCATAGGAGTTGCACACGACGGCTAGGAGCGGGAAAGAGGAAGAATCGCCGGGAAGGGAGGCCGAGCAAGGTGGTCTCGTGGTGGTCCTGCGATGGTGTCAAGAAAAAGGAGAACTCCTTTTCGTTAAGGTAACACTCGTCCACCCTTATCTTTACTTGCGTGATTTTATGTGGTGAAACCCGATTAGGGTTTGGTTGTTCACTTGGCCATGGACGACGAAGGGGGGAGGGGCTGATGGTGGCCGATGGCGTGGTAGAGGTGACGAGTAGAGGTGGTGACCGGAGCAGGGGAGAGGCCAACGACCGAGATGGAGAAAAGAGAAAGAGCGGGAGAGAGAGAGACGGGCGACGGGTGAGGACGGTGATGGTTACAGGGATGGTCGGAAACAACAAGGAGGAGGCGGTGGCACCTGGTGGCCACGAAATTCGGCTATGATGATGGTGCACGGCGGCGTACGGCGAGGAGACGGTGGTGGTGGTGTTCCATCGTAAAAAGGGGAACCCGGCTATGGTTTCTCGTGAGAAGGAAAGTGACCCGGACACGAGAGGTGGCACGAGGTGACGAAACACCGAGGTGGTTGGTGGTGATGTACGGTGGAGGCGGTTCACGACAATGATCAAGGAAGGGAATGGGGTAGGGGTACACCCGATTAGGGTTTGTAAGCCTAAGGATTTCATGGCAAGAATTGAATGTGCATGGGGAGCTCGGCTCAAGTACAGATGACTCGTGAGGCTAGGTTTATTTCATGGCACATGTACGTGCTTGCATGCGGGTTCCAGACGGGTCCAGAGTAACCTGGTTTGGACGGCTATGTGAATTAGGGTTTTTGCATGGATGAAAGGATGTGCGGATGAGACAAGTACAGGGAACATTTATACTTATACGTAATTGACACATGTCTAGGATGTACTCTGATCATGTGATCGAACGTTTGACAGTTTCGAGCGCGAACGAACGAGTTGCAGAGCAAAGACTGAGACTCAGCATAACCGGTGAGTTTCTAATCCCATCTTCTAAATGTTTTACTGTTTTGGGGCTATCGTACATACTCACATGTTTTATTAAACGAACGAGTTATGATTTAAACTTTAAGTGTTTTATGAGACCATTATGTAATAATGAACTAAGAGTCATTATGGGATCCCTAGGATGGGTGAACAAGAGTAGCGATGATCTGTGTGTATCATCTTATGAGTTATTCGGGGAGAGTCGAGAATTTAGTTAAAACCTGTGATGGTTATATAAGAAGAGTTAGCATGAGAACCTGTACGTGGTTTATTAACGAGTCATGTTGGTGCTAGTATGCCGTTGTTCATCATGTGCTTGATGTTGTGGGTATTGTGTCGTTGTCCTTGTGACATGACGGGTATGGCATTGCATGGGTCTATGTGGTGTTCTTAGTATGTACGGGCTATGAGCCGGTGTGGTGTTTGTGTGTCGTATAATTTCCTATTCAGAAAGAGTTGGGTAATGTGTCTAGACGTTATGAGGATACGTCTAAGTAAGCGTTGGATTACACACGTAAGTGATCCGTAAATGGCGGAGAATCGTAGTACCTGTCCAGGTAGTGTCATGTGTGTGTGTGTTGTTTTGTGTGTTTGTATAGTTGTCCGTGTATACGGCTAATAGTGATGTGGAGGACGGAGTCCTTCGGGGTCATCATTGTACATGTGATCTGGCAGTCATCGTGTGGGTGATGTGTCAGTCACCAAATGGTAGATGATATAGTCACCGTATGGTGGCTGGTAGTCATCATAGATGACGAGTGTGTCGCTATGTTTAGCGGCGAGGCCCTGTAACAAGGGTGGAGCTGAGCTTATGACGAGTATCTCGACGGGGATAACCCTGACGAGGTGCAGTGATGAGGTATGTGTTTGTGTGCATATATATGTGTTAAACTGCATGCAAGTGATGAGTTATATTAATTGTGTAAGAGATGAAAATGATGTGATAAATAGATTGAATCAATGTGGTGTGTCGAATTAGATTGACCGTTGTGTCAGGCTGAGTACATTGTGTACAACCGTTGAGTCGGTTGGTTTATGAGAGTTCTGGTTATGACTGGTAAGTTGGTGTTTAGAGGTTGGATGAGTTAACCAGTGTATGGTTACTATATACGGTAAATTGTGAGTCATCGGAATAGTAAGTTCGTTCTATGTCAGAGAGACGTACTGAGTTAAAATGGTGGGTAGAGCCTGGGGTGGTGAATCCTTTGGGATATTATAAAATAACGGGGGTTATTTATATGATGAAAATCTATATAACTATTTTCTAATGACCAGAGGGTCTTGAGTGGAGATAAATAATAAATGAGACGAGTGGGCTTTTTTGTTAATTTAAACTATTAGAACTCACTCAGCGTAGCTGACTTTGTATGTACGTTAGATTGTTTTGCAGGTGAGTTTGCTAGACGAGGTATCTTAGCTTGGGAGCGGGCTACTCGGGTTGGTGCGCATGCATTCGTCAGGTAACGTTATGAAAATTAACGAGTTTAAAGATAATACTGTTTTGAGAAAAACTTCCGTTTAATTAAATGAAAGTTAGATGTTTTTAAAGAGTATAACCAGTTATGAGAACCAACTGTAAGGTGTCTGGTTTGGGGCCTTACATAGGTGATTTACCAAAGTTGGAGGGATGATGTCAGGTCATGTCTCAAGAATGAAGGATCGAACATGTGTCTTGTTTGAGAATGCTTATGTAGAACAAATAAACAAGACGTGTTTTGAAAGTATTTAATAAACAAAACTGTCTCTCACTAGTAGAATGTTCAGACTTCAGAGATTGTAAATTTCAAAAAAATAGTTATTCTCAAAAAAAGATAACTAATAAAATAACAAATTCAAAAGCGGGTAATTGAAAATGTACTTCAAATTAAGTAATCATTTTATTAGCTTTATAATCCTGAAAATTGGTTTACCATTACTGTTTGATTTATAATTTTGTAACTAAATGAGGTATGCATAAAAGAGGCTTTAGGAATGTTTTCATAACAAACTTTACATGACTCTCCTAATTCTTATCCTCCATAAATACAAATCAAGTCTCATCACCTTGTACCTCCTCATAGAAAGATGGAGATAAGCCATGAGCCAGTTGCAATGGCCACGGTGGCACCCATGGCACCGGTCACGGCTCAACGACATGTTCGAGCAGACCTTGAATCGTCCATTCCTAAGCCATGTAAGTCTTGATCATCACTCGTTCATTCATGATTGGTGAATTAGTGCTAAGGGCTAACCGAGTGTTGTTCCCTAGACATGGCTAGAGCCATGGCTGCACCAGACATGGAACATCCGGAGGGTACACCAGAACACATGGCTCGAGGGATGAGCGCCCTTCAGCAACATGTGGCCTTCTTCGATCAAGACAATAACTACACCGTTTACCCTTGGGAGACTTACACTGGTAACTAACTAACTAACCGATGCTATATGGTTTCTTTTCTTGCATGATGTCTCATAACCATATTCACATAAGGCGCGTGTAGGAATGCGTAAACTCGGGTTCAATATCCTAATATCCCTTATGGCTGCAGTTATTATCAATGTGGGGTTGAGTTATCCCACTCTTCCTGTATGTTCTTCAATCCTAACTACCTCTACACTTATGTTAAATTTGGTTTAATGTAATTTATATGAATTATGTAGGGGTGGTTTCCTTCGCCTTTATTCCCGATATACGTCTATAACATACACAGGTCAAAGCATGGAAGTGACTCGGGGACTTATGATACCGAAAGAAGGTCAGTCCGGCCTTTAACCCGACTTTTTCTTTTTCAAAAATGGTTATTTTCAAAAGGCTTGATAGCGTCGTCTTTAAAAATATTTAGATTTTTATCATCTAGCAGTACTTCAAGTTCAACTGCTACAAGAATGTCACATCCTCGTCTGATATACTGTTTTGCGGACTCAAGGAGACAGAAGTCGTTATCTTAGAGACTAACCAATGATGAAACACAAAAGAGGATTTGAGAAGATGGAGCCTTTTGAAAATAACCTATTTTTGAAATAAAAATTTCTCTTATGTGAAACTAACTAAATGTATTTCCTGTGTAATTATAAACCCTAACATATATCAAGTTCAATCAATAAGAAAACTTTCCATACATTTGGAATAATTAAGGTTCTGCTGGTCTTTTTCTACTTAACCTAGGACATTGTTGCAGGTACATGCCAGTGCAGTTTGAGAATATGTTTAGCAAGTACGCAAAAACAGAGCCAGACAAGCTCACATTCGTAGAGATATGGAACATGACCGAAGGGAATCGACTTGCATTTGATTTCTTTGGCTGGTTAGTTCAAACAAGCTACCCATTAACTAATTAACATACCCGTAAGTTTTTCAGTAACGGGTTCTCATGGTTAAAAAATGATATTGAATGTTAAGTTTGGGTGGTTAACGCAAGATTGCTGCTAAGTTGGAGTGGATTATTTTGTATGTACTTGCTAGAGATGGAGAAGGTATGCTGTCGAAGGAGGCGGTTAGGGGCTGCTTTGATGGCAGCTTGTTTAACTATCGTGCCAAGATGAATAGCACCTCACACGAGAAGACACACTGAACCAATGCGCGTTTAACTAATAAAGTGTTTATCCTCGCATCTTCTGCACAAGGTTTAATAGTTCGATTACAACTTCCCAATCATCTCTCATCTTATCTTCTTCAAATTATAGGCTAGTTTGGTCTGCATGAACATTTGATCTTACAACAAGAATCATGACCCATGGTTGATTTGAATAATTTTTGTTATGCTACATGGATTGATTTGGGTCGATCAAGTTATATACAGTAGGTCAAAATAGGTCACTCCTGTTAAACTTGTTAACTTAGAACTGATACAAATGGCCACACCTACCTGTCGTCGCCGCCACTACCGTCACCTCCACCACCTGTGCCTCCATAAAAACAAATATAGCGGGTGAGCTTATTTTATAATATATTTGATTGTTCTGCCAACAACCTCCTATAAACCATGCTAGATTCAAAGACAGGTTATCATACTCGTTTTCCTCTAGAACGCCAAGGTCATCTGCGTAAAACTGTGAAAATCCATCTTACTAACGTTTATTAGAGATATTATACGGTCCGTGATAGATTGTCCCGATTATATGCATGACACAACAACATTTTTAATTCAAACAATGCCAGGGCTATGCAACAAAAAAGAAATGTCAAATATCAATGGTCTGACTTGTTTTTTCTTCATTTTTTCGTTCAATCGTTCTTGTAAATTAGTGTCGGGTATTCTGGACTCCACATATTGTCCTCCACATAGCTAATAATTTCATCCTGCAAAACGCATAGTGATGTGGAAACCGACCTTTAATTAACACACACATGCACATAGACACACATATATATAGTGTGATGTTCATTACAGAACAATAAATTATTGCGAGAAAAAAAAAACAAACCTAAATTGTTTAATTTTTTATCAACGGTTCATATTTTTTTTACTTCTTACATGCTAAAGCGTATGTTATGTACATGAAAAACCATTAATATGTTCATTTTTTTTTATTTTTAACCATTTACCTACAAATGACTTACCCATGTGCAGGTTCTATACATGAAATTTGTTCTTGTTATTTTATTTTTTTTTATTTTATAAGAGATGAATATATATATTGCATTTCTAACCATTTTCTTACATTTTAAAAAATTTTAAGATTAGAAAATAAATGATTTATTTTGTTCTGAGTGTTCTCGCAATATAATATATAGTGTTCTGCATACATGTCTCCCATATATATATATATATATATAGAATGTTGTTATTGGTTATATATTGATAATACCTTATTTAGCTTACGAATCTCACGAGCATCCATTTCACGATAACCTTCTGCTAGATCTTCTTCTATTGCTTCACTAATAACAGCAGCAGCTACCTGTTTTGTTATATCACGAATACTGGGGCACAAAAATGACAAATAAAACAATTGTTATAATTGTTTCTTTGATATAAAAAGTTAAAAAGTATTATCGAATACGCGTGTCAAGACCAGCATTTCCATTTTGTTACAAACCTCCAAGAGCATACGAGTTAAATTCATGTCTATACCTTGATATTGAAGGGTATATTATTCCTTTGAGGACCTCCTCTTCGGTCATATATCCTGCTAGACTGTTGTTTTAATTCAACAAAGAAAAGGGTTAAACAATGCTGATAATCGACTAGCAAAATTGATACCGTTTTTATAAATTTATATAATTAATTAATTACCACTCAGCTGCAGCTTGTAACATGCCATCTGAGACTATTCTAGAGCCAGATAGAAGAGTACCGAGACCAATGCTGCAACATTTAGTAAAGATTAGAATAAAATCATAAATGAACAAATAAAAAAATAAAAAAAAGGTAAACTGCAATTTGCGTCCCTGTGGTCTACTCCAATCTACACGTTGTGTCCCTACGTTTGAAATTTCGACCTCTGAGTCCCTGTGGTTTCTATTTTTCTTCTATGGAGTCCCTGAGGCTAACGCCCGTTAAAAATCTGTTAGTGATGAAGGGTACATTCGTCATTTTGGGGGCAATTCGGACTTTTCATCCTTCCTCCCTCATCTTCTCCAAGAACAAGATGAGATTACTGGCCAACATTCATATGACGACGACACGCAAATAGTTCCTGATACGAATCACTCAAAGAAATTGAAATCAAATCAAGAATCCCTCAAACGATTATGTGCTATTGATGAAATTGACAAACGATTACAAAAGGAAATTGAATACAAACTGAATCGAAGAACAAGAACTTGAACTGCAGCTAATTACCCCTCTTTATCAACTAACAGCCTAAGCTTAACAAACTAACTTTGGGATTAACACAAACACCCCTCCAACTTACACAGAAAGTGTAAACATGACTAAAAGATTATGAAACTAAAGAATAGTTTCACAAAGCCCCATGAACTATCAGAAAATGACATTATGACCAATAACTTTCTAACCATCTCCACCTTTGGTCAATGTCAACCCACATTCAACAAATCCAAACAAAAATCAACTTTGAACCCGGTAGAACTTTGGTAAACATATCAGCCCCATTTTCCAAAGTATCCACCTTTTGAACATCTATCTCCTTTGAGTTAATCACATCCCTTATAAAATGCAATTTAACATTTATGTGCTTGGTTCTATGATGAAAAACTTGATTCTTAGTCAGTTGCAATGCTCCATTATTATCACACAGTACCACAACCTTTAAAATATGAACTCCCAAATCTGCCATGAAGCCTTTCAACCATAAACACTCCTTGACAGCCTCAGTTAAGGCAACATACTCAACTTTTGTTGTTGACAAAGTAACAACATGTTGCAGTGTAGCCTTCCAACTGACCAGTGAACCAAAAACTGTAAAGGCATATCCAGTCATGGACCTACCAGTGTCCAAATCCTTTGCAAAGTCTGCATCTGCATATCCAAGAATCTGATCATCATACTTTCCTCTTCCAACCACCAAACCAACCTCAGTTGTACCTTTTAGATACCTTAGTATCCACTTGGCAGCCTCCCAATGTACTTTACCTGGGTTACAAATAAACATGTTGACCAAGCTTACTGCATAGCCAATATCATGCCTTGAGCACACCATAAGATACATTAGGCTCCCTACCACATTAGCATATGGTACATTCTCCATTTTGGTCTTCTCAACTTCTGTTTTAGGAGAATTCTCACTGGACAGTTTGAAGTGAGGAGCTATAGGAGTAGTCACAGCTTTGCTTTCTTCCATACCATAGTTTGATAAAACTTTCTTTACATAAGAATTCTGCCTCAGAAATAACACACATTGATCTCTATCTCTGGTTATTTCCATTCCCATAATCTTCTTTGCTTCACCAAGTTCTTTCATCTCAAACTCATTCTTAAGTAGCTCTTTAGTGACTTCAATTACCCCTTTGTCTTTGCAGGCAACTAACATGTCATCTACATATAACAGTAGATAAACATATTCCCCCTGCCATACTCTCTCAAATAGACACAACTGCCAAAATTACTTCTCTTAAACCCATGAGACACCATGTATTCATCAAATCTGAGGTACCACTTGGGGACTGCTTCAACCCATACAAAGACCTCATCAACAGGCAAACTTTATCTTCCTGTCCCTCAACCTCAAATCCCTGTGGTTGATTCATATATATCTTCTCCTCCAAATTTCCATGCAAAAAGGCAGTTTTCACATCAAGTTGTTCTAGCTCATAATCTCTGGAAGCAGTCAATGCTAGAATCACCTTGATTGAAATATGTTTAACTACCGGAGAGAAGATCTCATTATAGTCCACCCCTGCCTTTTGAGTGAATCTTTTGGCCACCAACCTAGCCTTGTACCTAGGCGTTTCCCCTTCAAATCCCTCTTTAATTTTAAAGATCCATTTGCAAGAGACTGTCTTTTGACCCTTTGGCTTATCAACCAACACCCATGTTTCATTCTTATAAAGAGAATACATCTCTTCTTTCATGGCATTAATCCACTTCTCTTTCTCCACAGAAGACACATCACTATTCACTATATGTCAAAGGTTCACTGGTGGATTCTTCCTCTGCAGCTGTGAACACAAAGGCAAAAATATCATCTTCACTTCTAAACCTGGCAGGTAACATCACTTGCCTTCTAGGCCTGTCCTTTGCTATGCTATAACTACTATACTAGTAGCTTTATTCCCTTCATTAGTAGCCTCACTAGTACCAGCCTCTTTCTTATCAGAGTCAGCAAGCTCCACCTCAAGTTGCACTTCATCATTCATACTTTGACTGTGGCTTGTACCCCCAATCACATTCTTGTACATGATTTCTTCCTTGAAGACTACATTCCTGCTCACTAGTACCCTGGGTCTTCCACTGTCTAATCTCCACAGTTTGTACCCCTTTACCCCATCAGGATAACCAATCATAATACACCTTGACTTATGTGTGAATAAGCAAGTGAACCAAATACTCTCAAGTTATCATAGTTTGTTTTCATCCCAAACCACTTCTCCATGGGAACCATCATACCTATAGCAGATGAAGGGGATCTATTCACCAGATAAGCAACAGTCTTCATTGCTTCTGCCCAAAAACTTTTAGGTAACCCAGACTCAATCAGCATAGATCTGACCTTTTCTAACAAAGTTCTGTTCATTCTTTCAACTAGCCCATTCTGGTGTGGGGTCCCTGGTATGGTCAAGTGTCTAGCTATACCATTCATCCTGCAGTATCTATTAAACTCACCACTGCAAAACTCTAAGCCATTGTCTGTTCTGACCTTCTTAACCTTTCTTTCTGTCTGTGTTTCAACCAAGATCTTCCACTCTTTGAAACTGCCAAAAGCATCAGACTTGTTTTTCAATATGTACACCCACACTCTCCTAGAGTAGTCATCTATAATTGACAGAAAATAAGATGCCCCACCCAGTGATACATTCTTAGTAGGGCCCAGAGGTCAGCATGAATATACTCTAGAACCCCTTTTGTTTTATGGATCCGTTTTGAAAATTTTACCCTATGAGCTTTTGCCCATAATGCAGTTTTCACAAGACCCAAAATCACAATTTTCCAAAGACTCAATGACCTCCTGTTTCTTCAATTCTACTATGCCCAAACTACTCATGTGACCAAGTCTCTTGTGCCATAATAAAGCATTATCAAGCCCTTTGCCTTCTGCTACACACACAGACCCCATTAGGGCTTGACCATCTAGCATGTAAATGTTATTTTCCCTTCTTGTTCCAGACAGAATTACCAAAGAACCCTTAATAACCTTGGACTTCCCATTCTTTAGACTGAAGCTATAGCCTTCCCTTTCAAAAGTGCCTAATGAAATCAGGTTCTTTGTTAGATCAGGAATGTACCTAACATTTTGCAACTCCACCTCAGTCCTATTATCCATTTTCAAGACTACACTTCCATAACCTCTGATGGAACAAGGTCTGTCATCCCCTAGCTTTACCTTACCAAGATCTTCACACTTAAGGTCTTTAAAGTACTCTCTACATGGGGTCATGTAGAATGAACATCCAGAGTCCATAACCCACCCTTCACCAGACCTTTTATCACTTACTACAAGAACATTTGCACTTTCATAACCATCTGCAGAGTCATTTGTTGAAGTGTTATTTGCTTGATTTTTGTTGGGACTAGCATTGGCATCAAACTTGTCTTCTTCTTGTTTCTTTCTGGACATTCCCTTTTCAAGTGCTTCTCTGAATTGCAAATATAGCACTTCCTCTTAAATTTGGACTTTGATCTACTTGTTCCCCTTGACTTGAAACCCCTCTGTTCACCCCTTCCTCTTACAAACAAACCCTCACATCTTGGCTGTCATTCTTTTTCTTTAACTCCTTAGAGTTCAATGCAGCCAATACATCTTCCATTGACAAAGTATCTTTGCCATACATTAGGGTGTCTACAAAGTGTTCATAAGAACTAGGTTATGAGGTCAAGAATATGATTGCTTGGTCCTCATCATCAAGGCCTACCTCTATATTCTCTAACTCAAGAAAAAGTTTATTAAATTCGTCTGTATGATCATCAAGAGACTTACCAGCAGCCATGTGAAAAGTGTATAACCTCTTTTTCAAGAATAGTCTATTGGCCAGTGATTTGGTCATGTAGAGTGCCTCAAACTTGGACCATATCCCTGCCGCAGCAGCTTCTTTAGACACCTCCCTTAATACCCTATCTCCAAGACTTAGCACTATCTCACTGTGTGCCTTCTCCATGATCTCCTTCCTTTCTTTCTCATTCAGGTTAGCAGGTAGATTATCCTTGCCCTTTAGCGCATCCACCACACCATTATGCACCAATAGCGCCCTCTTCTTAACCCTCCAGAGACTGAAATCATTCCTACCGTCAAATTTCTCCGGTACGAACTTCGTCGACGCCATCTTGATTACCGATTGCGGAATCAACGAACAATTTCTTCAAACCGAGCCACGACCTAGGCTCTAATACCAATTGATACGAATCACTCAAAGAAATTGAAATCAAATCAAGAATCCCTCAAACGATTATGTGTTATTGATGAAATTGACAAGCGATTACAAAAGGAAATTGAATACAAGCTGAATCAAAGAACAAGAACTTGAACTGCAGCTAATTACCCTATTTATCAACTAACAGCCTAAGCTTAACAAACTAACTTTGGGATTAACACAAACACCCCTCCAACTTACACAGAAAGTGTAAACATGACTAAAAGATTATGAAACTAAAGAATAGTTTCACAAAGCCCCCTGAACTATCAGAAAATGACATTATGACCAATAACTTTCTAACAGTTCCGGTAGAAAGCTTCAATTCCGGTTGAAATTGAAGGTACTGTTTCATATAATACAACCATCGTTAGCCGATCTGATAGTCGTAATGATTCGATTAGTGTATTTTTGAAGGCCGATTCATCGATTACGGATAACAGAGATGATAAAAATTACACGTCTCTTTTCTGTTTATTTGATACGAATGAGATTTCTCCGGCTAGGTTTTCGGGAACGATGTCGTATCCGAGGCGGAAAACGTTCACGTGTCAGCTTCTGAAGCAAGTTCTTCGGAGACTGCCTTTCCGTCAGCCGGTGCTCACTAAAACGCCAGATCAGGATAAGTTGATTTACAATCAATTGCTTTCGTCGACGCCGTAGCTGCTCAAGTGGAACTTCATCGTCTACGACATCATCGAAACGGAAGGGTATTAACAATCGCCGTTTTGACTCAACAAAAATCTGTTGAACTTCATCGTCTACAACGTCGTTTTGTTCGCGAAAGGTATTAACAACCGCAAAGGGATCAATAGAAGGCCAACGGAATTTAAATGCCTTTTTGGTGAAGAATTGCATACGTGAATTTAAATGCCTTTTTGATTGTAACATTTGGGTTTTACCCTTTACATTTGCAGGCATGGTTGGCATGAGTTATCATAAAACAGATTGTAGAAGAAGATGAAGTAATTGATACATTTGGGTATTATGGTCAAATTTACTAACAGATTTTTAACGGGCGATAGCCTCAGGGACTCAGAAGAAGAAAAATAGAAACCACAGGGACTCAGAGGTCGAAATATCAAACGTAGGGACACAACGTATAGATTGGAGTAAACCACAGAGACACAAATTGCAGTTTACTCTAAAAAAATTAGTTAAAATAAGAACTTACCCGGGAAAAAGATACATATTGTTTCCCTGATTACAATGGCCAATATGTCCATTTCCTGCAGCAATAAATATAAATAAATGCTCAAAGAGAAGTCTTCCCAAAAAACTTGTTTGGAGTCGAATTATTTCGATTCTAAAAGTAAAATCTTAGAAAGTTAGAAGACAAACCGAGATCCACATCAGCAAACGGGCTTCCGCTTGCAAAAACGACGTTTTCTCCCACAATTGAAAATGCTTCTTCGGGGGTGCATTCAGCTGTCATGAAAAAAATTAAAATTTAATACAAGAACGATTATGCACATGTCAAGTTGTTAATATAATACCAGCATACCATTGGTTGTGGGATTTGACATTGCAAATATTGCTGGTCTAGTTGAAGTTGACCCTTTAAGTGCTTCTAATACCTACATTTAGAGAGTAATTTAAATTACATGAAATTCTACAAAAGAGAGCAAAATCAGTGTAGTAAATCATTAACAAAATTTTAAACTGTACCTCCTCAGAAAATAAACCTCCAACCGCAGACAACCCAAGGAGTACATCAGGCTTTACTTCCCGAACCTGATCAATAATATCCAGCATTTTATCAATAATAGTAATTTAAAAATTAAAAAAAAATAGGATAAGTAGGGGTGTAGACGAGCCGAGCGGCACATGAGCTACTCAGAATCGGCTTGCTAAAAAATTGA
The DNA here is from genome assembly GCA_023525975.1 of Smallanthus sonchifolius. Lineage (NCBI taxonomy): Eukaryota > Viridiplantae > Streptophyta > Magnoliopsida > Asterales > Asteraceae > Smallanthus > Smallanthus sonchifolius. The sequence goes on along the minus strand of CM042018.1, from coordinate 15,469,520 downwards.
ATCCAGCTGAGCTTAAACTAGCTCATATCAAGCTCGAGCTTGGAAAATTACTCACAAAAAATCCGAGCTCGAGGTTTAAAAACTACTCATGAGCCGAGTTTGAGCTTTAGAAATAGAGCTCTATACGAGCCGAGCTCGAGCTCAAGCTCGGCTCAGCTACACCCCTAGTAATTTAAAAAATTTAAATAAATTGAACAAGGATTAAGGTGTTTAAACACACCACTTCTACAAGACTGGCCCCTTCCTTCAAACCTTGGCGACCCATCTCTTTGGTCTTTCTTGCAAACGGTTTTGCATCATCATCAATATTTTCACGCTCCTCTGTTATCAAACCCTAATTCAACCCAAAAAATAACCCGCATGAGGATTTACACAGTGCATATTTATAATTTTTAATTATCATTTAGCTAATAATATGCTTACGTTAGCATCAACGACCCAAAACTGACTCCCAGCACTCTCATATGCCAATTCATTATTTCCCAACATTCTTGCCATTGTTTTCCTAGCAGCATTCAGTACCCCAATTCCTGCACTGCAATATTTGCACTCTCATATTTATAATTTTATTATTTTTATAATGAAATAATTAAAAATATGACTTTAAATAAAGGATATAAACCTTCCGGCACCAGCAACAACAATCTTCTGTTTTGGGAAGTCGATCATCGGCTTTCCTTGTGCTCTCACAGCTCCAAGAAGACCAGCAATTGCAACTCCGGCTGTTCCCTGAAATAAAAATAAAAAATTTAACATTTTTCTTTCACAAAAAAATATCAAGATGATGGGAGTTGTATCAATTGTTTACCTGCACATCATCATTAAACATTCTGTAGCTGTTTCTATAGCGTTGCAGCAATTTGAAGGCCCATTTGCTTTGAAAATCTTCAAACTAATATTAAGATTAAACATTCAAAAGAAAAATGTTGAATGCAAAAGACCGTTTTGCCCCTGCAAATGCATTCCATGTAAACAAATTTTCACAACACATACAAATCATTGTAGAAATGATTACCTGCACTATAACATGGGGCCAACGAGTGAACACGGCTTCCATAAACTCATCAATGACAGCAAGATACTCCTCACCATCAAGACGGTGTTGTTGCAATCCCAAATCTATACAAATAAAAAGAATCGAGCCCATCAAACCACATTTTTTTTTCAATTTGTATCCTTTTCCAACTATTTATTAAATATTTTTTTTGTCAATTAATATACAAAAATAAAGAAGCATACACAAGGGGTCTTTAAGAAGGGCCTCATTGTTGGTTCCAACATCAATCATTATAGGAAGCACCTGTAATAAGAACAGAGAAAACGTTAAGCTTATAAAGAAAGATAATTAGGCGGGAAAGACAAAAATAAAAGTAGTTCTATAAATATCTTGAGAAAAATTTAAAGAATGGAAAATGCTAAAAATACTCTTTGAGGGTTGATTCCAGCAGCAGCAACATATAAATCCAACTTTCCAATTGCAATACCGATTCCCTGAACTCCAAGATCACCAAGACCTAATATTCTGCTTCCATCAGTGACAACAATCATATCAACCTACATAAAACAAGATGAGCCACATTCACTTTGATGTTAGGGTTTGTATATATTAAAAACTTATAAAAACAGTAAATAATTATATAAAAAACCAGAAGTAATACAGACCTGCTCAGCAGGCCAATTATAAACCATTGACATCATCTCTCCGCGATCAGCAGCACTGAAATACATTCCCCTTGGCCTTCTAAACAACCCACCGTATTTCTGGCAAACAAGTCCCACCGTAGGAGTGTATACTATAGGGGCGTATTCCTCAATTTTGGCAATTAGAACCTGACATGTGTCATTTATAGGAACATTCATTTTTAATTCTTTTGGACCTTAATTATGTATGTAGTGTACATTTGTTTGATATATTTACTAGTGATTGGAATGAAGTAGGTAAACTCAAACCTCAAAAACCACTCACCTTATAGTACATTGTCTCATTTCTGTCATGTAGCCTATTAAGTATTCGCCACTTGGCCAAAGAATTTGTATCCGATGGACCATCCCTAGCGTTTACCTCAAGTCTCTTCAGATCAGCCACTGTAAATTTAACAAAATAATTTTAAATAATATTTTACACAAATAATAAGTTCCTGATGCATGTAGTTCCTTTATGAGGATCTAAAACAAGTAAATCAAATATGTAGTTCCTGATCAGATAAACCACAAAAATACATGTGTTCTTTATCGTTTCTTGTGTGATTTATATTCATGTACTGTGTTCTTGTGTGCTTGTGTGATTTGTGTTCATATGGGGTTCTGCGGTTCACCCAACAATCATTGATTGTGTTGAAAGATTGGTTGCTGACTCTACAAACATTTGAAAGAGACCTCCCTGCTGCATTTTAGATGATTTCATACAGGCTCCCTAAATTCATTTTAACCTTTTAATATTAAGTTGATGACATCACAACTCACAAGCTTAAGATGAAAAAACATTGACCTCGTAATCTTAAGTTGACCATTAATACTTTATGCAATAACATGTTGAAAACTAAAAACAACCGTTTGATTTAATCGATTACGGGTAAGTTGTTAAAAGATATAAGTTTAGTCACTTACTAAACCGATCAATTTGTTGTTCATTGCTCATGACATTCGGAGGCAAAAGTCCACGCAGTTCAAGACGATCTCTTTCAGTCATCGAGAACGCTGTTCCCTGTTAACCAAAACAGCAAAGCTTAACCAACTGGCAGTTCATATTTGTTTCAATCCTCTTCAATATAACTTCATAGCAAATTAAGTACCATCGATAAATCAACATGGTTAGGCATCTATAGGGCAGTCCAAATAGTTGGACACTCAAAGCTCAGAAATAAGCCCGTTCAATTTCGGCTCGGTTGTAAACGAACCGAGCAAGAGCAATTGTAAGCTCGCTCGTTTGGCTCGAATTATTTATATATATATAGGGAAGGGTTCATGAGAAAACCACATGGTTATGCGAAAATCACGAAACCCAATTTTAACCAATCATATAATAAAATTATTTTTTATTTATACTATTTATAAGAGTATCAATGTAATATTACACATTTTTACCAAAAAATCATTTTAAGTATTGGCTTGCGTATATGCGTAAACAGAAAATAAAAAAATTGCAGTTACGTATACGTAAAACACAATACGTAAAATGATTTTTTGGTAACATATGTAATATTACATTAATACCCTTAGAAATAAATTAAAAAATAAAAACAAATTGTGGTTTTCTCGTGATCCCTCACACATACATAGTTATAAACTAAACCGAGTTCGCTGGATGTTGTAAATTCAAACCGAACCAAGCCGCTCAGTTTGTTAATTGGCATCTAAGGTGTCAACTAACAGTTCTAAGTGTCCCCTAAGCTTTTGAATTCTGCAAATTGTACGGCATAATAACATGATTATCAATGTGCACAGTAGACAATTACAGTTGGATCAACAACTAAACATCCATAACCAACTTATATAGTGCAGATCACGTCTAAACTAATACAATAACAAACTGAACTGAAAGCAAAACAGATCATAACAATCGAATCACAAGCAGATTTTACTTGAACTTTACCTTATTGAACCACGGATCATGAAGAATATCGAGGCCTTGCTTATGAACAATGGTAGGTCGATGACCTTCGATTGTGGTGAAAGATCTCGAAATCCGGTACTGTAAGCATCTGATCATAGACGACGAGAAGCGAATCTGGCGAGAGAAGTTCGACATTTTTTGTTCGGAGAGACTGAAGGAGTTTAGGTCCCCTGGTTTGCCCTAAATAATTGGGCCAGAATATTTGCAGTAAGATCAAACCATGAAGTTGCTGTTTTTAGAAGGTGAAAGATTTTCGGGTACTCGGCTGCTCGCTACCGGTTTTGACTTCCGTCAATGGAGTGGTGTCGGCAAAGTTTTGAGGTCCTTATGCACTCCCAACCGTCGGGTCGGTCCGCACAAAATAGAAAATATCAACTTTGGGATGTATAGCAATAAATAGTTAAATACCATTGGTGACACGGCGGTGAGAATAAAAATCTTCATCGTCGAGCGGCTTAACATCGGGCACCCCTTCCTGCCACATCAGACCCATGATTGTTGCGTGGCACTTATGACGTTTCAATACCAGACGACCTAACTCATAAAATTGAACTGTAGAGTCGATTTAACTGATGGTTTAGTTTTATTTAATAATAATGTACTTTTGAAAAATCTTGAATGAAGTTTTGATTTATAAATAAGATGAAAAATATGTATGAATATTAAATAGTAATAAATATGTGTTTAATGGGATTAAACAAATTTGAATATTACTGACTAGTCTTATAAGACTATGATTGGCTGATTTTAGCCAAGTATGGTTGTGATCGGCGAGCCTAGGTTTGACCGGTTATAACTATGTTTAATCGACTTGGTTATGTTTGATCAAACATGGTTATTTTTTACCAATTATATATGAATTTGTTTGAGCAGATTGAGTTGTAATAACGTCATATTAGGTCGTGATTAGCTATAATGGGTCATACATGTCTTAGATGGACATATTGGGTCTTAAGAGTTACGATAACTTTTAATGGGTCTTAATAGGTTATACTATATTATAATTGTTTAGGTTATTGTTATACCCGGTTTTAATGGTGTTAATTTTTTATTAAACTAATAAAAACAGGTGCATGTGGGGCCAAAGTTTGTGTGTGTATATATATATATATTTGTTAAATAATTTTGATAATTTAAGTGTGGATAAGTGAGATTGTGATAGATTCAAATTTAAATTGATTTGACTACGGAATAACAAACTTCCCCTGCCCATGAATTTCATATATATATATATATATATATATAGGGGAGGATCAAATAAAATAATGTTTTCGCTAAGAACTCTAAGAAATAACCAAAACGTTTAGAAACGATATCAAACGAACTCCGATTGAGCTCATTTCAGCGGCGTTGGAACCGTCTCGTCGAACTCTATCATCTTAGCTTTTAGGGTTTAGCTTTTAAGGTTTAGATTTTACGTTTGAATTTTAGGGTTTTAGCCTTATGGTTTAGCCTTAAGGTTTAGCTTTTAGGGTTTAGATTTTATGGTTTAGGTTTTTTTGGGGGGTGGGGGTGGGGGGGTTTAGGTTTTTGGGGGGGGTGGGGTAGGGGGTTTAGGTTTTTGGGGGGTGAGGGTGGTGGTTTTAGGCTTTTTGGGGTGGGGTTGGAGGGGGGATTTAGGTTTTTGGGGGTGCGGGTGGAGGAGGGTTTAGGTTTTTAGGTCCGGATTAGGGTTCGATGAGACGGTTCCAACGCCGCTGGAATGAGCTCAATCGGAGTTCGTTTGACCCACTTCTTAGCGTTTCTTAGCGAAAAACCACTTCTTAGTGGAACCTTCCCCTATATATATATATTTACTAGTTTAGATCCCGTGTATACACACGGGTAAAAAATATCAATAAATAAAATTTTTAAATCTTTATGTGTATACTTCACATGTGTAAAAATGTATCATATACTAAGGACAGAAAATAAAACTCAAAATATGCAAAAACTAATATATAATTCAGTTTTGAAAATAAATTAAATACTATTTAATGTAATTTATTTTTTATTTATTATTTGATTGAAAATAAAAGTTAAATAAATAGATTTTCAAAGTTTCATAAGAGATAATTTAAAATAAATGTGTTTTATTAGTATAATTGATATTTTCTTTAAATATATATATTGTTGTTAAAAATAGGAGGTGCATTTAATAAGAGAGAGAAGCGGGAAAAAATGATGAGAATGAATGTGGAGGCGACACGTGGCATAAAGAAACCTTTATTTATTATATAGTATATATATATATATATATATATCGATTATCCTCACCCCCTCCCTCATTCACGTCGCCTTCACCAAGAAACTGAGATAGAGAGAGAGAAGAGCAAGAAGGGGAGAGAGAGAGAGAGACGTGGTGGCGCGACGGTGGCTAGAGGCGGTGATTAACGACGCGTGGTCGTGCTCTGTGTTTCTGTGGCAGAGCTAAGAAGTGGTGGTGGTGGTGGCGGTTAGTGGCGGTGATACATGGTGGTGGTTAAGGCGGCGATACGTGGTGGTGGTGCAGTGGAAATCGAAGCCGAGAAAGGGAAAGAGAAATATTGTTATGTGGCCAGTGATCGGTAATTAGACACATATGGTGTCTCCTATGATCAATCAAGAGGCGGAACCAAGTCTGTGGTGGTGTCACTTGGTGGTGATGAGGCAGTATAAGGTGGCGGCAATCGCGTAGGGAGAGAAAGTAGAGAGAGGAAATGTGATGGAAACTCATGATTAAAGGTTGTTGAAGGGTGAACGGAGGCTGCCAACGGTGTGGTGGTTCACGGACAACAACCGTGCAACAAGTGGCGGTTTAGTGTTATGGGTGTTTTCTTGCCTAAATGAGCTTGTGGAAAGCAAGAGATCATTTTACACAATCTAGGTGATTTCTATATGCCTTATTTAAATGTTTGTAATTTTTTGGGGGCTGATTCACGTATAAAGTGTGTTAATGGTTTAAAACTATTGGTAAATGTTAAACGTGGGATTAACGGGTTTGAACCAGTAAGTGTTTTATGTGGGTGTTCAGGGCTGTTTTGGAAGGGGGTTATGATCAGAGGTTTAATGGTGATAATTAACCTTGATAATATGTTTGAGTGGTGCTTAGTAGGTGTAAGGCCTCATACCCGGGAGACCTCACTTATTGGATTTACTCATAAACATAGTCATCAAACACTGAACTTTAATTAAAATACTTAAACATAGCGGAAGCGTACAATAAGTCAAATACATAACAGCGGAAGTCTTAGCATAAAAGAGGCATTGTCTTAACACATAATCAATTAAAATGGGATGTCAGTCTTGTGCCAGGTAGCCATCACGCCTTCACACGTCCCTTCTTCTTACTACCTGAAGTGCATACTAAAAGTCAGCTAACGCTAGTGAGTTATAGTTTAAAACAGTTAAACATAAACATTATTTTTGTCATATTCTTGAGGGTATATATTTATATATGTATGTTTATACTCCTTTACTTTTAATTGAATATCATTCATTCATGAGTACGTATATAAATATATACATGTTTATTTCCTAGTGAACATTCATTGGCCATACACATATGGGTGATCAACCCGTCATTTCGATTACGTAAGTCACAAAGACAAACGTCCTCGAACTACCGTCGTAGCCCATTTCATTAACCGTCCGTCTGCATAAACCGTCGGGCAAATCTTCGGCCGTCCGTCTTAACCGTCCTACCGTCGTAGTCGGTCTGATTCGCCCTTCTGCCCTAAGGCATCCATTTCCCACCCGAACTATTTATAGAGCCATGCATTGATTGAGGGATTGATTCTACCGTAGTAGCCTTAGTTTAGTCTACCTTTCTAGACTTTTAATTCGGGCTGCACAATAGTCGAGTAGTCGTACGTCTACCGAAGTAGCCGTTATCATCGTTTCCGTCCATAAGGTTTATTCATACATATCAAGCAATATATATATATATATATGTGTATATATATATATATGTATATAAAGCAAGATTTCATTATTATACGTTATGTCATACTTTCATTTCATTGTTCATAAGCGTACTTATCATTCATGTATTCATCATATTCTTGTCATGTAAAACACATAACTTTATATTTAGTATGCATATCATTCATTCATATCATGTATACACTTCAGCCCCAAAACATTTAAAATAATTTGCACGTAACACATAGGGAGCATATAGAACTCACCTGTCTACCGATATTCAACTCGAAGCTGAGATCTTAAATATTGCTAGTGCGTATACCGATCTGCACATAAGTCAAAGTACGAATTCTATTATTTAATGCAAGAGTCGGCCAAGGCCTTAGAGTGCCAGAAGTCCCACTTGAGTGTCGGCCGGGAGTGACGCCAGCCACATTTGAGTCTCGGCTGGGAGTGTCGCCAGGCACTCTTAAGTGTCGCATGAACTTGCGTTCAGGACTTTGTATTGTGCTAGGGGTCGATACTCAACGTGTTTATCCTGAAGTCCGACTCTCAGGGGGTCGACTCCCAGGGGCCGATTCTCCTCTTCTTCCTCATCGAGTGTCGCCACTTGCGGGTGGTCGACACTCGAGTGTCGGCTGAAGAACATCAATCATTTGCAGGCCTGTTTTTGATCCAAAACCTTAACTTTTTACCTTCAAAACATTTATCTAGCTTCCATGAAGCTAGATCTGAGCTTTAAATCATCTTTCATACGTAAAAATCTGATATTTATGTTATAAAACTCCAAAAACTTTAAGAACCCATTTCTATCAAAAACATGGATCTGAGGTCGATCTTTACTTCAAAACGTGTGGTTCTTCGTGTAGAATCGATCTGGGATGCTGGAGAAGCAAGATGGAAACAAAATCCAAGGCTTGGTGGTGTCTCCTTGAGCTTTCTCTCTCTAGAATTCTTTTTCTCCCTCTCTATAGGGTTTGAAGGTGAAGATGGTGAAATGAGGGAAGGGCTTGGAGGCTGCTGAGTTATGAGAAGTCTCCTCATTGTAATCGGCCCATGGGTCGGTCATGGCCAAGCCCGTATCCTTCTATTCAACTCATGTTGTAATTTTCGACTCCCATTACGTTTATTCTTGTTTATTTATTTAGGGATGTTACAGTAGGTGTATTAGAATTGTGGTTCGGTTATGCAAACAAGTGTTGCTAATGTGTAATATTTGAGCATGAAATTAGTGTGGTTGTGTATGGGGATTGGTTTACGTTACGTAACCATTGGTGTGATGTTAAAGTGTGTTATTGCATGGGAATAAATCTGTGGATAATGATTAAGCTATGTATGTTGTTTTATTCAAGTGTGTTGACATTGTATGTGTGGTGAGTTGTGTGATGTGATATCTAGAATGATTTAGCTAGAGTTGGGGTTGTAAACGAGTATATGTAAATAGGTTATACTAGTGAGTTGGTGTTAATGGACTTGTATAGATAACATGAATGAATCAGTATAGTTATATATGCATAATATAACCGTATATATGTAAGTCAATTGCCATGAGAGCTAGGTTTGTGTGTATGTGTTTGTCAGTGGTTAATGGGTTGGGTTAATCACTAAAGCAGTAAAGATTGGTTTTCAAACATGTGTGGTTGAGAAAATATTTGTAAACTAAAGTGAAAGTGGAAAGTGTTTCAAAATCTTTTGACTAGATGTTGGGCTAAGGGTTGGGATTGTTGTGGCTTGAAAGTGGGATAAACGTGTTGGCTAGTGTGATATGGTGTGTGTGTGTGTGTGTGAAGTCCATGTATTATGTCATAGTGAGAAGTCTACTTTGGTGGCAAATAGTGTGGGCCTCACGTTGATAGCGTGTCATGCACAACAAAATTCTAATTCATTGTGAAGCCAACATTGATTTGTGGTAATGTGGGAGTTCTTAGGCTTTGAGAAATAACACAAACGGGTAAGTTGGCAAGTGGGTTGTGTGGTGGGTTTGAATCAAGCGTCGTGTGTGTGTTGTATGTGTGTAGGGTGGCGGTCATGGATATCTAAACTTGACATTTAATAAAGTGGATTTTAAAATGTTAAATGTTGTTTCTATAAAGCAAAGTGTGGTTTGTTAAACTATAGACTCACGAGCAAAAAGTTGACTCGTTTTAGTACGTGTTTCGGGATGAGTCTAGGTGTGTAGTGACAAGGATCTCCATGATATCTAACGAGGACAGTAGTTATCCTAAAGTTGTCGAAAGTTAATTTTATAAAGTTATAACTTATAATTTAAACTATGTAATGTGGTTTAAAGTCTTATATTGTGTGTGATGTGTAAATCCAACATTTTCGTCACGCCCTGGTTTCGGGGTGTGACAAGTTGGTATCATAACCATAATTTAAGAGATTTAGGTTATTGGTAATCTAAACATAAACTTGTATTTGTGGGACGTAAGATAGGATGTCGAGTGGGAAGTCAAATAAGTCGGATGCTAATAGTGGGGTAATAGGCATAGTGTGATTGATTGTTTGGTTAATAAAGCGTGAATTGCTTTTTGATTGTGTGATAAGTATGGTGTAAGTAGATGCCTGCTAAGGATGACGTGTGTGTGTTTAATCGATGATAGACCCGAAAGTAAGGTTGAGATGTGCTTAATAGTAGTATTTCGTTTCTGTAGTAACGACATGAGTGAGAGATGTCAAACCCTAATGAGCGTTCGATTAGATGGGGCCATCTGAAGATGTTCGTGTGGTTAGTGCATCGTGAATGTGTGATCAAGTGCAGAGTGGATAATGGTGATGAGTCAGTGGATTCGATTCGATTCAAGTCGTTAGAGCAGATGACCGAGATGCATTAGAAGTCAAGAACCGGAAGCTGAAGTGGAGTCGGAAGGTGAACAAGCAGATGATGGTTGATGCTGAGCTTGAAGTATAGATAGTTAATATTAAGCTTAAGGTTGCATGTGTAGGAACCTAGAGGGGGTGAATAGGTTCTAAAAATTCTTTTCAAGTTAATTTAAAACCTTTTTAAGTTTAACCACTCTTTATTTAACAAAATCTCATTTTGTATTCTTATCTAAAAACTTTAGGTGATATGGATGATACTTGTTAATGAACAATATATAAATGTGCAAGTATGTAAAAGATAAGGGAAAGAGAAATTCACAACATATACAAAGTCAAACAACCAGTATAAACCTTAATTTGTTTTCTCGGTGAATTTACAAATTGAAATCTTACTTGTAAAGAATGAATGTAATATGAACCACCTTCACAATAAAGTAAAAAATGTGGATAATTAGTGTTAAAACATGCACCACAATTAACTGTATTGTTCATTATAATTGCACAATAGTATAAGCAAAAAAAACATGAAATTATTCAACAAAATGCACATGAATGGCCAACTGTTTGAAGGTCTTCACTCATGATTTTTATGAAAGCTATTATTTATACCAAGAAAAGTCATCTCATTGCCCCATCATCATCCTGCGAAATGAAGTCAGTTAACAAATCAACTAATTATCTAAAATAACAGTAACATGTGTAATGCAACAAATGAAAGATCGTCAGACATAAAAAATTATGTTGATTCATACTCATAGCCTATCATATATTTCAAGAAACTGAGATTACTACATTTAGGAATTTTAATACCTTGGAGAAATGCTGGGCTGTGAGATTACTACATTTAGGAATTTCAACATCTGGTGACTCATTCATTGTTAGAAATTTGCTGCTAAGTATCAGCCGTTTATGCTTATGCTTATGGTTTTGTTCTTAGTAACTGTATCAAATTTGTAAAATATGGGTAAATCTTTATCAAGACTGTTGTGTTCTATACTTTTTTTTAATAAAGATTGCAGATCTGTAGATGGGTCAAGATCTAAACTTGGAATCTGAGAGGTATTGTGTAGTAGATGGAAGCCCTAAGACTGTTCTTCTATCGCCTCGGCATTCAAAAATCTAAAAGAAAAAGGTTAGAAAGAAACCCAAGTCAAGAACCGAAGTGTTCTTGAGTCAAAATGATGAATTTACATAAATTAGCTTCAATCGTTACCATAGTGCATCGTGAAGGTAAACCTTTTACTTAAATTAAAATTGTTAAACTAATGAGTTTAACTAAAGTCATTACATTAATGTTTGCAAAACTATTAGTGATTGATGTTAATGTTACACAGGGAACTAAAGAGAAACAGACCAAAAGGGGTGTTTGGACGCTGGTTTTACACAGAAGTAAGATAAATGTGAATTACTTAACACATCCCAGTAATCACTATCATGAACATAAATGGTGTTTTTTTTATGAACACACAGGCAAACAGCAGCATTAAACATCAAACAACAATACCAATAAAAATTTGATCCTAGCGTGCAACAATCATTCACACCACAGATCAATCTCTGAAAAATCAAAACAATTTGGTATGCACATAACAGCAATCCTCACAATGTCTAAAGGCCTAAAGGCACTGAAATCGAATTAATAGTTAACTGAACCAAACAATTACTAACAAATCTGATTTGGTGAACTTTACAGGAGTTAAAGATAGTAATCGTTATAATAGTTTCAGATTTGTGAACGAATCTGACTACTAACAAATCTGATTCGTTCACTTATATTTTCCAGATTTGTGAGCGAAAACAAAAAACATGTAAGTTTCGAGAACAATCGATTGATTGAGAAATCAGAAGGTACCTGGACTAACTTTAGAGCTTGAATCGTATTGAATCAGAAGGTTTCTGAACTTGAATCTTATTGATCTTGAAGAAGAGGTAGCAAAGGATTTGATCTATCGACCTTAGGGTTTATGAGAACATTATTGTTAATGGGTTTTTAACCCGGACAAATATGAGATGGATCGGGTAATAAAATAGGTCCGCGTGAAATTGAGATGGAATTGGTTTTGGGGGCAAAATGGATTTTGTCAAAAGCTTTACCTTTTTATTTTTATTATAAGAGATATTTCTTTCTCAATTATTTCTGATTATTATTAACTAGTATAGATTACGTTTATAAATACGGGATAAAAAATATCAATAAATAAAATTTTTAAATCTTTATGTGTATATCTTACACGTGTAAAATATATCATATATTAAGGATAGAAAACAAAAGTCAAAATATATAAAAACTAATATATAATTGAGTTTCAAAAATAAATTAAATACTATTTAATGTAATTTGTTTTTCATTTATTATTTGATTAAAAATAAAAGTTAAATAATTAGATTTTCAAAGTTTAATAAGGGATAATTTAAAATAAATGTGTTTTATTAGTATAATTAATATTTTATGTAAATATATATTGTTGTTAAAAATAGGAGATGCATTTAATAAGAGAGAGAGGCGGGAAAAAAATGATGAGAATTAATGTGGACGCGACACGTGGCATGAAAAAACCTTTATTTATTATATAGTATAGATTATTTGATGTCATTGAGGTTGGTGGCTCAGTGATAGGGAAAAATCCTCTAGATACACCAGGTTTGAGAAGGTCATGAGTTCAGGTCCCACCCTCACATGATTAAAGAAATTTGTCTTTAAAAAAACTAATTATTTAATATTCTTTTATTCAACCCATGTATTACACGGGTTTTTAACTTAGTCAAGTAATAAAGAATTATAAAGTTCTCATCTCTTCTTTAACAATCATAAGTTCATAACTGCCGCAACTTCTTATTTTATTAGGTTGATAATTATATCTTCTTTTTTTCAAAATTGGTTTAAATGTTTAATGAGTTTGCTTCTTTAAAACGTGATGGAGTCTTTGATGGGCTAAAAGCCTAAAAGGCTTAAGCCTGATCTCTAATGGGCTTAAATTAAGTTAACTAATGGATTATAGATTGCAGTAATTAAATTAACTGATGGGTTTAAGGCTTTGATGGATCATGGACTGATTCTATTTTCTTTTTAAGGCTGATGGATCATGGATAATGGACACTTCTTCTTTTTCTTGTTTTAAAACATATAGTTTATTTTATATATATATATATATATATATATATATATATATATATATATATATATATACTAGGTTAGAAACCCGGGGTATTACACGGGTTGAATAAATAAAATTTTATATAATTAGTAATAAAGATTTACTTATTACAGATTTATGACATATTACATAGTTTTTTTAATACAGATTCTAGAAACGTTATATAATTATTTTTTAAAAATGTTTATAAAAAGAATGAAAGAAATGTTCAATTTATAAAAATGTTTTATGAGCAAACCTATTTTTTTTAAATAAAAAACGTTTTATAAAAAGAATTATACAAATCATTATTATTTAATAGGAGAGAGGCGGAAATCAAAAAATTAAAAAAAATAATAATAAATTTTGTGTAATTAATAGGAGAGATAGGCGGGAAAAAAAGGATGAGGATGAATAAGAGAGTGACAAGTGTCCCACCAAAACCTTTATTTATTATATAGTATAGATATAGATTATATTTATATAATATAATTTAAAATTTTAGGCCTCACAAAAAACCGAGGCTCGGAGCAACCGCCCATCCCGCACCTGTTTAGGCCCGGCCCTGCAGATTGACAATCTCAATTTTAAGTATAAACTCACCTACTTCGGTGAGTTTATGGATATAGGCCATTTTCTCATGATGTCTCTCTCTTTTAATTTTAAAATAATAAGTTAATAATAAAACGTATATTAAAAACCCATAAACTATATGTTTTAAAACAAGAAAAAGAAGAAGTGTCCATATATGTTAATAAGTTAAAATCATATACCAACTCATAATAAAAACAATTTTGTAAACAATTCATATATTTTATTCTCCATTTCTTTCAAAGCTATACACATTTTCAAATTTCAAACGCCTTTACAAATCAAACAACCCCTAGATTTTCTACTTCCTTTTATGTTCAAAGTTATAGTCTAACTAGCTTCTAGACCCTTTTGACAACCTACCCTACTCTTTGAAGTTTATCAAAGAAAAAAAACGTCATGTAATTTGTTAAATTTCTTTTACCCAATTTAAAAATTATCAAAATATTTGACCCGACCCAAACCAAGTACCCACCCATAAAGGGTTTCTATATGACTAGTCATCACAATTTATAATAAGGTTCTCTGGTTTTAAAATCACAAATCCAATGCATGATTATCTTCTCAACCGGTGAAATAAACAACATAATTGGTCCATGAATAAGGATGACGGATAGATAGTAAAGTCATGTTGGGAGGACGGATAGCTAAGGCATCATATGTACAAGTGTTTATATGGTTTTTACATTTCTCTGCTTCAAGTAAAAAAGTTTTATTTATTGAAAACGTCCTTATATATAAATCTCATGAATAATCGTAATGGTTTGATAAATTACCAAACGAACCATGTGACTTCGTGCTCTATGACATATTTTATTTACTTTTAAAACTTAAAATTAGTTTTTCAATTGCGCTTTGTTAGATGAAAATTGTAATAATAAGTTATAATAGTTGTTTCTTAATAAGAAAATTGTTTTAAGCAAACATCTTACTTTTTGATATTTGCATTTTAATGAAGGTTTGGTAATTAATGGAGTTGGTTCTCACATAGATGTAGGTGCACATGCTTCGTAGTTTCTTGGCTGAGAAGATCAAAATATTGGTAACGACTTTTTGAATTTATTTTAAGTCAATAGATTTATTTTAAAAGTAATGGAATTTTGACTTTTTATTCCAAAATCATAAATTCAAGCATCACGGACGACTTATATATAATAACTAGAAATTTCGCCCCGTGCTCCGTGGTGGGAAGTGGACCATAAACGTTTGAGGTAGTGACATTAACATGGCTAAGGACAAAAAAAACGTGGTTAAATAAATTTTGGTCCGCGTTCCGCGGCGGGAGACGTACCTTAAACGGTTGAGGCAGTGACATTAACGTGGCTAAGCACAAAAAGAATCGTAGTTAAAGACATAAAAAACGTATGAAGTTATGGTGAGTCGGTTATGGAGATCGAAACATAGATAAAATACAGTTAGATAACGATGCTGATTTTTTCAGTCGGTGTCAATCTAATATTTCATGGTACTAGGACGTTACAGTCAGTCGATATAATCCACGATACTTAAAAAATACGTTATCTTGAATACGACTCCGTTTTAAAAAAAAATTATACTGGGATGTCTAGAAAAAAATAAACAAACGAACGTAAAAGTTATTAAGGAAAAATCAGATTATATATACTAAATGGGGTAAACTCGAAACTTTAGAAATTTAAGAGAGGTTAAAATTATAATGTTTGGAGTGAGTATTGCCATTTGACTAAAGTGAAGGGGGCGAAATGATGGGTGGCAACACTTCTTCTTAATAGTATTGATAATACCTTAAATTGATACAATATTATTACGTAAAGAAATTCTTTTGAGATATAAGATAACACAATTTAGAAATAAATAGATATCGTTATAATACTTATATGATGAATCAAATTGTATAAACATGAAATTCAAACCGAACCGAATTTGAAAGGTATTATAAAAGTTCCTTCAATTTAAAAAGAACATAATTATATAAAGAACATTTTATATTTAAGGATGTTATATTGAAATAGGCTCTAAACACCTGAAACTCAAACCGAATTCGAATTCGGTATTTGGATTTTCAAATCGGTAAACAAATGAAACTCAAACCGAATTCGAATTTGGCATTTGGATTTTCAAATCGGGTGCAACCGATTTGAATGAAGATTCCAAATTTTGAATCTAATTCGAATTTGTAATTTTCGATTTGAATGAATTTAAATTATATATATGATTTTTATTTTATATATAATTTTACAAATATAGGCTTCTAAATCCATCATATCAAAGTAGACTAAGCCGGCATATGTTTTAATGTTTTTATTGAACTTCTAAATGCTTTATTGATCATTTGACTTATTTATATTCTGGATTGTGAAAATGTGTTATTAGTTTCATAGGTTTGTTGTTTGATGTCCAAAGAAAATCCTATGTTTGCACAAATTTTTAAATGAAAATTCAAGAGATCATTTTTTATCGTATTTTTGTTATTAATTTGAATCGAATTCTTACATTCGAATGTTCGAATTTGAACCTGATTTGAATCGTCTTTATCGTTACTAATTCGTATCAAATTTGAATTCAACTTTAGCAATTCCAAACTCGAATAACCAGATTTCATTAATTTGAGGAGCTTGAAATTAGATTCGACGAACACCCCTATCAATATTCGTGAACCAATTGTATTTTTAAGGTGTTACTTGAAAGGCAATTAATGTTTTCTTAGTTGGATGAGTAAATGAACCAATCGTCTTCTCGGTCTACTGGATGAACTTGTTTAAAAAACTTGATGACGTAATTTATAACCTAAAAATACTCCTAAATCTACACAAATATCCACTTAAAACTAGGACCTCAACCACTTGGGGAGGAACTCATGGGTGGACCCACCCACCCTTACGGGATGAGGGTCGCCCCGACACCTGTGAAAGCAACAACAACAATAATAACAACCATACATAGTAAAATTCCACCGATAGCAAAACTATTGGTAGGGTCGGGAAGGTGGGGTATAAGCAAACATACCACTATCCTAGAGGACAAACCATCTCTAAAACCTTATATGAACATGAAAAGTATATTAGAACCTGAGAACCATAGAGTTCTTCACATAAGATCTAAACAACAATCACCATAACAAAATCTCACAATATAGTATTAGTAAGCTATTTGTAGGGGATGAGAAGGGTGAGATGTAGGTAAACCATACATCTATCCTAGATGATAAAGAGATGTTGTTTTTAGGGAGACCCCCGGCTCTAAAAATCATATTTTCGACACCATGAAAAAGATTTAAATACAATATATAGTTACAAAACCGAACGATACCCATGATTGTTTTACAACAACACCCGTAAACGAACTAACAGAGAATAAAATCAAAAGGTGATATATGCTATAATGGTTAATCCACCTTTCTTTAACATTCATTCCAAATGAGGTCAAAGGTTCAAAACTTGTTCTTTGCTTTTTTTTATATCTTTTTAAAATGTTATGTATTTATTCTTTAAAATCTAAATTTTGTTTTAAATTCTTTCTAAATATATTCTAATATTTATTTTAGTTGTTTATTATTAGTAACCCTTTAAAAAGGCAACGTTCTTAGCTAGTGTCACTTTTGAAATTATTGTGTATATATTTGTTTTAAAAGATAGCGTTGGGTAAATTGGTTAAGGCATGCCCAGGGTTCGCAACTTTCTTCCTCTTCCCCTAGCCTATTTATGTAACTTATTTTTACCTCTTCTTTTAGTAAATCTTTTTTACTATTTATTTATTATCTTTATATCTTTTATTATTTAGCTATAATATTTAAAAAATTAAATTTGTAAATGTTAAATCCGGGTACGTTAAGGCTTTACACCATTTTATCTTCAACCAAAGACTTTTTAGGCTCGCTTTCGTATTTCTTAACGTTATATCGTCGAGACATTTTTTTAAATGATATATCTGGGTGTGAGACGGTTTTACATGTTTTTATCTTTCGGTAAACGTTTTTTTAAGTTTGTTTTCGTGTTTTGTAAACATACATATTTACGACATGACATTTTCGTAATTTCCAAATATACCATCGCGACGTGTTTTTTATCTACGTTTCGATGTTCAGCACCAAGCCGCCGCAACGCGCGGATAAGACTTACTAGTTTTTTAAACTCGCTAAGTTTTAATTCAACTTATTTTTCTTTTAGTTATATACTTTTATTTTTTTATTAATTTTTTTTTATAATTTATCAAGATTATTACGAATTTTTTTAAGACGGCTTTTAGGGATTCTTTAAGTTTATGATTTCTTACATATGTAAATATTATTTATCAAAGTTCTATAAATTCATATTAAAAACACTCATTTTCATAGTTACTTTAAAATGACATGCTTTAAAAAACAACTATGAAATCAAATAAAAAAGTTGTCCAAACATCGTTATAAAACTATAAATTAAACTTATTTATATAGTTGAAGTCATGAGATGGTTGGTTAGGATTTTAAGTTTGAATAATGTTAGGTTAATCGGACCCGACCCGAAAAATATATAATGAAGTTGATATATATCCGAGTATCGAAAATTAACAATATTCATCAAGAAGAATCATGTATTCGCTACCAAATTAGGGTTTTTTTTTAATTAAATTTATGTTAAATAATAAAACTACTTTTTTTGTGAGACGAATAATATTATTTTTGTAGAAACATCATTATGCCATTATCAGAGGAAATAGTACGTGTGAATTTTATGTATATCTCGTTGTCAGTTTATCGTTTTCCTAACTGATCAACTATTGTTTACACCCCATTATGTTTGCTTTATTACAAGTTTGACCCTTCTATTTTAAAAGTTTACATATGAAGAGAATCAGTTTCTCTCTAAACGTGATAAAGAAACTAAACACATTGCACGTTATATCAGCACAAACTACGTTCTTACATACATTTGAGTACACTACTATGATGAATATTATGGCAAATTTAACATAGATAATTAAACTTTCTATTAACATAGATATCTAACCAGTATAATAGTTGAAGCAAATTTAAAACCTTCAATTGTGGCTCTAGTTAAAAATTTATGATTCCACCACTGTTAATGTGCGTGAGAGAGAACTATAAATGTACAACTCCATGGCGAAAACGAAAAGAGTGTTTAACAATAAACAATCGTTACACTACAATCATGTGTCGTGCCAGTAATATTTTAGGTTTTAGAATAAATAAACTTTCTATTTGAAACTGTGATTCACATGCAACGATTAAATATACCACATAACTAGCGGCGGAGCTTGAAGAAAAATGCAGGGGAGGCCGGGATTTTTTTTCCTATCAGGGGGGCCGGAATTATAAATTTTTCGGCCGAATACGTATAAATTAACACTACTGAGCGAAAAATCGGCCTAATACGTATATATTAACACTTCTGAGCGAAAAATCGGGGAGGGAGGTGCCCCCCGGGACCTCATTATCCTTCGGCCCTACACATAACCGTTGATCGAGCATGACTAACGGGAATCTTACTCTTGTAATCTCATGTTAGCCATGGAACTAGGGTGGGTAACTGAAGAACACATATCAACACATAACAAAAGAGTAAAACATTCTACGTGCTCACATGTAGAAAACGTTGTATACCGTTTTGATCATTTTATTCATGTTTTTTGTCAAACGATTACCGAGATTGTGACAACCATTTGCATATACATTTCCCCCTCTTTTTAGATCTAACATATTTTTTTACGTCAAAAGGCTCACGATCAACATCATTATACCCACAAAGTAAATTCGTAACTTGCCTAGTTTGAGGCACACGATTTTCATTCAGGCAACACTCTTGATAGTACGTGTTAGCCGGTAGTCATTAGTGGTCGGATCAAATTTTCATGATGGCTCAAAGGTGTTTAGAGTTTCGTTCGCCTAGTTTGCTAAAAATTGTGAATATTGTCGATGAATGGTGTTAGAAAAAGACAATCCAAACCAGCGAGAGTTGTTGTTATGAGAAAATATGAAGATCTAGAATATTGAGAAATGGTAAATTTGCAATGAATTTGACAAATATAGTTAAACGAGTTGGTTATGCTCGCACGTTGCGGCGGTTCGGATTTGAATAAAATCTATATCGAAATGTAAATAAAAATTAGCACGTCGCAACAAGCTCCCCTTGAAACTTGGTATATTTGACGCGATCATGCAAGTCTCTCTTATCTCCTCCATGCAATCTTTCCCGCATCTTGCGAGAAGGGAACAAAGTAGCAGATTATATTCAAAAATTTATAAAACATTATATTTGAAAAGAAACAAAATCCCTTACATCGATCGAAAACCATAAAAACGAATAGCGGTGATAATACCGATAATGATACCGATGTTGTTGGTCGGTATTAGTCATGTCTTTTACGGTACTGATACGATACCAAAAAAAGACATTATTTCGAATACAAGTCCGTTTTCAACAAAGTTAATGAACGGAAATTATCAAAGAAAAATCAAATTTATAAAAACTTAAATAGATTAAAGGTGTATACTATGTAGTATAAGGGGTGAAATTGTAACTAAAAAAATTAATTGGTAAAAAGATGTTAGTATTATAATGAACATAAATTGATTATTCTCCCTATATCGATTTACCAAAGGAATTTAGCAGTAGAGTAAAAAAAAAAAATTCTTCTAGAGTTCTTTTTTTATACTTTTGACACAAGTTCTTTCTTAAAAGTTTTTTTTTTATACTTTTGTCACATATTTTTTATGAAAAGTTTTTTTTTATACTTTTGCCACAAAAAAGATTGTATAAACGGGAAAAAACAACCAAACTTCACCGTAACGCAGGGCGGTTCGAGTTGCTGTACGTTTCGACGCGGCGCCGTTTTGCGGGGTGGTTCGAGTTACTGTACGTTTCGACGCCGCCGTAACGCGGGTCGGTTCGAGTTGTTGTACATTTCGACGCCGCCGCAACGCGAGGCGGGTAAATCCCCTAGTTATTTTGATGGTTTTTTGCTTAAGAGAAAACAACAAGGAGGTAAAGTGTAAGTGTGTATAAACAAAGAAAGAACACATTCTTCCCATTTGCTAGCTTTCATTTCTCCCCTCACAATCACAAATCCTGTCAATTCTATGTCAAAACGCAAACCAAAATCAAAACAGAATACAAACGCAAATTCACCATCGTAATCTCAGCAATCTTTGTTATCATCGTCAGGTAATTAATCAATCAATGGAGCATTGAATCCCCCAACGAATTCACAGATAACTGTTTACAATCTTCTGACCTTCGAAATCGTACACGTAGATAGATACAGATTTGTATATCTATAGATGAGGTGTAAGAAGCATTACACCGATCTCAGTAGCACCATCGGCGTATGCGCTTGTTGTCTCCGAGAACGTCTCCTGTCTTTACTCGCTGCTGAACAACAAGTTCAATCACGGATTCAAAACTCCGACGGAAAACACAGAAACTCCGAGAACAATCCGGCGTTTCATCGCTCGGTTTCTCCGCACTTCAACAGCCGGAAATCCGATCAATCCACCGGAGCTGCCGCACGGTCCGACGACACTCGTCGTAAGGATCACGATCGTCGTCCTTATCCTCTCGCTGCTCCGCGTTATCACCATAGCCAATCGGATCAACTGTTTTACCAGACGCCGCAGGGAGGACCTGCTACCGGCAGTGATTCGAAGAAGAAACGGAGTTTTATTCGGTTGTTTTCGTTTACGAATATTTTCAGATCTAGAAATCGGAAACCGGTGGATTCGGTTACGGTTTCGGATCCTAGGGCACCGGATTCAACTTTCGGAGAATCGCGTGGTAGTATTAACGCCACATCATCGTCGTCGTGGTTCTCCGGCATCATATCCGGTGGCCGTCATCGGGGGAAGCAGACGGTTTGTATCGACGAATCTAAAACAACCGATGGAGGCGGTCCGGTGCGGCGGCAGCAGTGCCGAGATCGAGGAATGTCACCGGTAAGAAACGCCGATGTCGTCGCCGTCGGTGGAGATGAAGATGAATTACGAAACGCAACAGGCGGATACGAATCAACGGAATCGTGGAAAAACACACCGCGGAGGACGCCTGCCGTCCGGCGCGGTGGCAGTGGAGGACACGTGAGGAATATATCCGGTTTAACTTTTTGTTTGAGTCCTTTGGTTCGTGCAAGCCCTAACCTGCAATGGAACCAGAAGGGATTGCCGCCGGATGTCGTGTTATCAGGCGAAATCAGAGCTCCGGTGAAGCCTCACCTATCCAACGCCAAATCATTCTGCGCCAACAGATCCCGGAAACTTGCCGATTTCGGGAGGCCTAATCAAAACCGTTGATTTCAATGACCGATGTCTTTGACCTCCATTGACTTTGCCTCATTGTAGATGATTTTTTCTCCTGGTTAACTTCCCTTCACACCTTTGTCATTATTACTTTCTATTTTACTAAATACGGAAACCAATTTATTTTATTAGTTTTTATTGTAATTGTGAAATTAGAATCTTGTTAAATTACAAATTAGACCTCGTATTTGGCAATGGTATGTGGTTTGTTGTTTTAATCGATAATCTTTGATAACACAATTTTTTTTTTAATTTTAAATAGGCAAATTGGTTTTTAATAATTAAAACTATGACTTATTGACTAATAATAATCCAAACTAATAGTTTGGCTGGTAATAATCTCAACTTTCAATTTTGTTGTTACTAACAGTACTAGTAGCATAATTATCATAGATTTGCCATTAATTTACACTTATATTCGCTCAAAATGACGATTTAATATGAAATAAAGAAAAGTACACGTGAAATCAAGTGTAAATATATGAAGATTATGCTACTGGGACTATCATTGACAACAAAAGTGAAAGTTGAGATTATCACCAGCCAAACTATTAGTTTAGATTATTATTGAGTCATAGTTTGAATTATTAAAAACTAATTTTCCTTTTACATAAAAAAAGTTAGAATAAAATAAACACATACATATAATTTTAGTTCATAAGATTATAATACAATCTTTTTCTCTCTTGATTTATATCTGACAAACATTACATATAAATGCTTAAAATTAGTTATTATTGAGCACACCCTTGATGATAAATGATTTCATATAAAAGAAACATTTGTTTAACTATCATTCTGAAACATCATTTTACGTAGTAATTTGTAATACTCGATCTCTTATACCAATCAATAATATCCGATACTTAGCTTTGTCCATAACAAGGCAACTGTTATATTTTTGGTGGTTAGGGTGAAGAATATAGAAATCACTCATATAATTACTTGTACCCCTTATCTATAATTAACATGCATAAAAAATGTTCATAGTGTTAGGCTTAATCAGGGTGAGCCCAATAATCAAACCGACTTGATTGCGTGAAGAAGTGGCAGACATAATGTTCATGAGGATTTAAACTAACAACACTTTC
Source organism: Smallanthus sonchifolius (assembly GCA_023525975.1). NCBI lineage: Eukaryota > Viridiplantae > Streptophyta > Magnoliopsida > Asterales > Asteraceae > Smallanthus > Smallanthus sonchifolius. Next base: position 15,446,120 of record CM042018.1, on the reverse strand, counting down.
ATGAGGTGACAAACAACATATCATTAGGTCATGCGTGCGTGGTCGTGGATGATGTAATGTATTATTTTAATTGTATTATATCTTTCTGTGTTTGGGTGGGGGTGGGTATTCCGTCAGTCTCATGCTGGTTTCGTTTTTAATTGAGCTGCAATTATTATCCCTCTTAAGGAAAGAGGTTGAAAAGTCACACCCTCAATATTTCATAACTAAATAAAAAATGTAGCCATCATACCTTTGTCCGGTGGTCAGCTAGTTTTGTAAGGATTTTCTCACGTGGAGGTCGCAGTTTTAATTTTCACAAGGTATACTTCATAATTTCATAAACATCCTCTGTGATAAGAGTTGAACTCTGGAATAGGTGAGGTTTACGACATGCCGTTCAAAAAATAAAAAATGTAATCAAATATTAATTTTGCATACTCTAGCGTATAATAAACATGTAAAATGCATTTTAAAATAAAACTAGTTATTCATATAATTCAGTCATTAAGGGTTACTTGATTTAAATGATTAATGTATGACTTTCGTTAATATAATATGTTATGCTTTTCCAATAAAGTATGAAATCTTAATTCGTTATTATTGTAATTAGAAAAGTTATAATTGTCATTTAATCAAAAAGAGTTGATAGTTTTTTAATAATATAAGAATTGACCGCGTGTTTTGGTCGGTTGCTTGATTTAAAAGTCTAGGCTAAATTCATGGTTGAGAGAAGAAGAGTGTGAGTATAGGCTTTTCAGCTTATATCGTCAAACACGACTTTTAGTCTTATTTAGAGTAAACTGTCATTTTCGTCCCTGTGGTTTGGTCAAAATTGTCACTTTCATCCAATAGTTTGTTTTTTTGTATCTGGGTCCTCATGGTTTTAAAATATTGCCATTTTCATCCTCGTGGTTTTAAAATATTGCCACTTTCATCCAGTCAGCTAACACCGTCCGTTTTTCTCAGTTAAATGAGGGGTATTTCAGTCCTTTTACTTATTTGTTTTATTTTTTCATCTTTTTTACTCTCACTTTTTAATCATCCCCAATTTAACCTCTAATTTAATCATCCACCTGTTGGCCTTCTTCCTCTTTTCCTGACCAGTTTCCGACGAGCACCACTGGAACACCTCCGTCGCTTGTTTCTATGATTAAAAAATGAGAGTAAAAAAGATGAAGAAATAAAACAAATATGTAAAAGGACTGAAATACCCCTCATTTAATTGAGAAAAACGGACGGTGTTAGCTGACTGGATGAAAGTGGCAATATTTTAAAACCACGAGGATGAAAATGGCAATATTTTAAAACCACGAGGACCCAGATACAAAAAAACAAACTATTGGATGAAAGTGGCAATTTTGACCAAACCACAGGGACGAAAATGGCAGTTTACTCTCTTATTTATTTGCATACTAGTTTAGATTCCGTGTCTACACACGTGGTGAAAAACATCAATATATAAAATTTTTAAATATTTATGTATACATTTTACATATGTAAAAATGTATTACATATACTAAGAATATAAACAAACTCAAAATATGTAAAAATTAATATATAATTGGCTTTTAAAAATAGAATTTAACTTTCACTACTATTTGATTAAAATAAAAGTTACATAATTAAATTTTAAAGTTTCTTATAATAAGGGATAATTAAAAATAAATGTGTTTTATTAATATAATTAGTATATTATTTAAAAATATATTATTATTAAAAGATGAAAATACATTAAATAAGAGAGAGGCGAGAAAAAAATGATGAAAATGAATATGGAGGTGACACGTGGCACTAAAAAACCTTTATTTATTATATAGTATAGATTTTCTACTGTTTTTTTAATTGTATATACTTATTCTAATAGATTACTGACTACTATATTACGTGTCCTTTTTTGTGGACACAATTTCGGGTTTTCTTGCATCTCTCTCGTTCTTCCAATCAATCCATTTGATTTCTAAATTTCATCAATTAATTTTCATTCAATCTTCGTTTTCCTTCTTTTTCTGTGCAATGATTACCTGCAATGATCTTTTTTTTTTGAAAAGCAAATTTCTTTATTCCTGTAAGAGTGAGACTTGAACCCATGAACTTTTCAAACCTTGATGTTCTTAGAGGATTTTTCTCTATCATTGGGCCACCAACCCCAATGACAATTTTCTTCAATGATTGTTGATCATTCTTTTTACCATTTACTTCAATGGGTTAATTTTCTAACAAAATACTTAATTAACTTGGACTGCTTTGATGATTAAGGAAACCAGAGAGAGAATATGACATCAAGATTCAAATATTTACACTTTCATGTCTTGTACATAGGTTGCAGACTTAACTCTTTAAATAAATTTGGGGCTAGAATTACGCTAATTTTTTTGTAATTATCACTGCAGGTTGTTGCCTTCGTTGGACTATATTTTCTTGATTTATTGTGCTTTTTGGATGCAAACTTGAACATATGAGTGTTGTTTCATTTGATCTTTGTTTTTATAGGTGGCTTTAAATTTGATATTTTGGGTAGTATGTTGTGTGCTTATTGATTAAGTTTGTGTGTGGTTGGTTTAAAATGATTTCTGGCCAAGAACTTAAGATTGGGTTTTGGAGTTTTGGCTGGTTCCATTTTTCATTAAAACTTCCTTGATGAATAGATCTAATTTTGTGTTTTAAGGTTTAAGGTTTAATGTTGAATTATATTTTAGTAGTTTATTACTTAAATGGATCTCACTTTCAGTTTTTTAAGTGTATGTAAGACAAAAAATGTCGTTTTCCCGTTATATGCAACATACTTCCAATTTTTCACAAGTAAAATGGTGTTGCGGCACATCACTTTCGCGTCATCAAAAATTATTGAACCTTTGCAATGTCACAGTATATCCATTTTACCTGCTATGGAAGGTTGACAGAAAAAAAAAACATGAAAATAAGTTACATTATTTAAGCCTGCTTTATTTCCACATAGAAGGTGCATTTTAAGGTTTTTGTGTGTGAATAAATGAATTTAAAAATAGTTTACGAACTTTATATTTTTGGATCCTATACCATCTTATTCATGGAAAAGGACCCGGTTGTTGTTTAAAAATAATCGGGTAAAAAGTTGTAAGAAAATTGATTATTGTCCATATCAATTAGTTAACAACTTTGTTTGATTCTAAATTATGTTTTTAAACTCACAATAATCACTTTAAAAAAACGAATCCAAACATTTGTAAATAATTAACTTTAGCTACAAATGTGACCTAGTTCTTGAAACGTGAAACCTTAATGCACCAGCAATGAGAAGTATTTAAGTGTATTATCAATTGTATTCTTTTAATGATTCAGTCTGTAATGCCTCGAACCCGGGAAGCCTCACATGTTGGATTTACTCATTCACAAACAGTTCTTAAACTTAAAATGCATTCATTGCAGTGAAAAATAAACGTCATTACATAGTACCAAATTGTCAACTAATTAAAACATTGTTCAATAACATAGTTCTCTCATAAACATAACATGATGGATGCAAGATCTCATATGTTGGGCAACTCTCTAGGGATAATCAAGCATGCATCCACTCATTGCCCTTCTATGTTTAACCTGACATCCATTCTAAAAGTCAGCTAACGATAGTGAGTTCAAGTCTTTTATTCATTTTAGGAAAATGGTTTTATCGTTCATTCATCTACTAGAGTTTAAATCAATTCATAAGAAAACATGGATTATCATTCATCATCGTCAAAACATAGTTTAACGGAACATTCATTTATCATTCATTTAAGTCATACATTTATTATCTAAATCTGCGTCACCGTTCATTCCGTCATTTCGTATTATATTGGCCCTAAGGCTTAACTGCACCAAGACCGACAATACAATACATTCCGTCAATTCCTTTCATATTGCCCCTAAAGCTTAACTGCACGAAGGCCGACAATATCCTTTCAGTCCTTTAATTGCCCCTATGGCTCATACGTCCATAGATCGACAATTCGCATCGACAGATATGGCTCTCAAGTCCATAACACTATCAGATCATAATTTAACCTATACGGGTCACGTTAACCCCGAGTAACCGTCGCCACTTCCATCGCCAGTTGTACAACCGTAATACCATTGGCAAGCCACATAGGCACTACCTCTGTTGTGCTTATAGCACTATGGCTCGTCGTCTATAACTACCATAAGGCTAGGAATGTATATTCCTAGTCTTCATTCGACAATTCATTCACTTCGCTTATTAGACATGTAATGACTTCTTCAAACATTTACCCATTTCTTTTCGTAAAACATTTCATTCATTAGTAAACCCCTTTCTTTCATTTATAAACCATTCCTTTGTAAACATTTCATTTCGTAAGCATACTTGTTTCATAAATCATTTCTTTCGTAAACCGTTCGTCTCTTAAACCTTTCATTTCATAAATATTCCAGTTCAATTACATTGTCTTTCGTAATCGTTTCTTTCTATAATTCGTCATTTCATAAATACTTCGTGTGAGTATGCATATCACCCTAAAACAAGTAAATAGGGATTCTTGACTCACCTCATAGTTTGTAAGTAAACCTGAATTGGACGTCTATTAGGGCAGTGTGCTAATCGATCTGCATATAAGTCAACACACGAATTCTATCAATTTGCTAGTGTTGTCTAGACAGTGTCACCAGACAGTGATCAGTGTCGCCAGGTACACTATCAATGTCGCCAGGAGTTGCGTTCTGGACTTAGTGTCCTTGAATGCTAGTGTCGTTAGGTTCAATGTCGCTTTCTTAGTGTCGCAGACCTCGGGATCCTCACCATTCTTCCCCAACTAGTGTCGCCAAGGAAGAACAGTGTCGCCCCAGGAGTGTCGCCGCATGAACAAAAACCTTAACAGTCCCGCTAGATCTAGTCTTTACTCGGACATTAACACATAAAACTCACGCTTTTAAGATGAAAACCCTAGCTTTACCCCCAAAACCACTTTACCAGAAGATCAGAGGTTTAAGGTTCGGTTCGTACCTCAAAAACTGCAGTTGTTCGTGGATTCTTCCTCTAAATCTATGGAGAAACAAGTTGAGAGCAATCTTCAAGAACTTGGGGATGAATCTTGTCTTTCTCTCTCTAAAACCTTCCTCTCTCTCTCTAGACTAATTTGGGGAATAGTTGGAATAGGGGCTGGTCTAGAGGCTGGCTAGGGTATAAACCCCTCCCCATACTCCACAAAAATATGCCCAAGCCCATCCATCAACGCCCACAACTTCCTCATTTATCCTCTTGCCCCAAATAAGCTTGTCGGGATTATTCAGATGTTACAAGTCTACCCACCTTTTAAGAGGTTTCGTCCTCGAAACCTGTCACAAGTTGAACAATGCTTCCACTGTACTTTAACTAACTGAATCACTTTGGTTCGCAGACGCTTTTCCTTTCTATCTAGTATCGCGATGTGTTCTTCGATATAGTTTAGACAGTTATCAACCTCGATGTCTGATATCAGGATGTGAGCTGTGTTGTCAGATAAACAGTTTCGCAAATGTGACACGTGAAAGGTAGGATGAATCCCACTCAGTTCATTAGGTAATTCCAGTCTATATTTTAAACGGTCCGACAAACCTCGGACTTAACTTCCCCCTATTGCGAAAACGGATTATCCCTTTCCTGGGAGATACTTTTAGTAGTACAAAGTCCCCGACTTGGAATTCGAGGGATCTCCGCCTCATGTCAGCGTAATATTTCTTCCTATCTTACGCGGATTTCATTCACGCCTTGATCTGATCAAACTTATCAGATGTAGCTTTGACAAATTTTAAGCTTCCAAATTATTTTTGACCAATCCCCCCCCCCCAACATAGCGGTGTTCTTCATCGTCTACCATACAACATCTCGAAGGGCGGCATGCCTATCGTCAAGTGATAATTGTTGTTGTATGAGAACTCTGCTAATGGCAGGTGACTGACCCAACTACCATCGAAGTTGAAGATACAAGCACGGAGCATGTCCTCGAAGGTCTGAATGGTCCTTTCGGACTGACCATCCGTTTGAGGATGATATGATGTGCTTATGTCCAGTCTAGTGCCCATCGCTCTGTGAAACGTCTTCCAAAACCATGACGTGAAACGTCTGTCCGAAACAATAGACACGTCACGTCATGACGAGCCACAACCTCTTTTATGAGCACTTCTGCCAACTGTTCTGATGAAAATGTTTTGCGTATTGGCAGAAAGTGTGCGCTCTTCGTTAGTCGGTCCATGATCACCCAGATGGTGTCAAAACCTTTAACTGTGCGAGGTAGCTTGGTAATGAAGTCCATCGTGATGTGTTCCCACTTCCACTCCAGTATCTCCAAGGTTTAGATTTTACCACATGACTTCTGGTGTTCGGCTTTTACTTACAAACAAGTCAGACACTTGCTTACATAAGAGGTTACATAGGTTCTTCATGCCCGACCACTAATAGTCTTCCTTCAAGTCTTGATACATTTTTGTGGTTCCCGGATGTATGGAATAACGAGACTTATGAGCCTCGTCGAGGATCTTAGCCCTAAGTTTGCCTTCCTTAGGTATCCAAATTATGTCAAACCTAGTTCGTACATCGATGGTGTTAACTTCTAGTGACTCTTGTTGGCCTACCATCCTTTCCTTCTTTATGTTTTCCGGTTTAAGTGCTTCAACATGAGCCCTTTCAATTTTGGTCATGAGATCAGGTTTCACCACCAGATGGCAAGCTTTCACTCTGATGGGAGTTTGTATCTCCTTTCGGCTCAGAGCGTCAGCCACCACGTTTGCCTTCCCTGGGTGGTACAAGATCTTGCAATCATAATCTTTTAACAACTCCAATCATCGCCTTTGTCTCATGTTCAACTCCTTATGTTCGAAGAAATACTTCAAACTCTTGTGGTAAATGGTGCACTTAACCCCGTAGAGCTAATGCCTCCAGATCTTTAGTGAAGACAATATCCGCGAGCTCTAAATCGTGAGTAGGGTAATTAACTTCTTGAGTCTTCAGTTGTCGTGACGCATACGCGATCACCTTTCCTCGTTACATCAGCATACAACCCAAACCTTGATTGGAGGCATCAGAATAAACCACTAGGTCCTCATTGCCCTCAGGCAGGGCCAAGACCGGTGCTTGGGTCAATATTTTCTTCAACTCTTCAAACGTCTTTGCCTGAACCGGGCCCCATTCATATTTCACTTCCTTCCTAGTCAATTTCTTCAGAGACAAGGCTATTTTCGAGAAATCCTGTATGAATCTCCGATGGTAGTCTACCAATCCCAGAAAACTCCGTATTTAGGTCGGCGTTTTCGGAATGTCCGTTCTTTCACTGTCGTAATCTTCGCCGGATCAACATTAATGTTGTTCGTGTTGATAACGTGCCCCAGGAATTGAACATAATTTATATCATATGTTATATCATATGTTATATCATATCATATTATTTATATTATAACTTAAGATTAACATATTTTTTTATATTATTATCTTATAACTTAAGAATAACATATTTTTTTAATATTATATTAAAGCATTCATATCAGAATATTCATCTTTATTTCTATAATTTAACTAAACGTCAACACAGTCAATACGTAGTAAAAACATAGCGAGCATAAAGATTGAGAGAGAATCAGGTTAATCTCACTATTGTCTTCGACTTTTAGTTGATTTTTTATATGTAAAGTATGAGGAGTTTGGAGAATTTTCTGATTGATTGAATTGAAAACTGAAAATTAGAAAACTAGACTGACTATATATACAAGAACGAAACAAACAACCACAACCATGCCATGAGGGGACTACATTAAAATTTCCTGATTAATATTCTAGTGTAAAAATGCATTATTGACATCTAGTTGATGCTATGCCAATTCAGTTTAGTAGCAATTACGATTAAACTTCTGATAGATGTCATTTTAACAACATGAGAAAGACTTTCATTGTAGTCTATTCCAGTCGTTTGGGTGTCACCTCTAACCACCTGTCTAGCCTTACATCTTCAACAGTACCATTGACATTATACTTCACTTTATAAACCTATTTACACTTGATATGTTTCTTTCTTGGAGGTTGAAGACTAGTCCACGTTTAATTGGCATTCAAATCATCAAATTCTTTTTTTTATGTTTTATTTTAATTTTTATATACATGTGCGTGGAATTGAATATGTATGTGTTAAGTTTGTAGAATCTTATTTTATAATTTGTAAGACTATATATGTGTATAATGTATATTTATAATTTAATAATTTATTATTATTAAGACTTTAAATAGCTAAATTTTTAAATAATTGACATTATTTATATCTTAAAAGTTTTTCGGGTATTTCATGGAGGGTTGAGGGACATTCCGTACATTGCTTGATCAATGTCCATTGGGGTAAAATTATTCTCTGAAGCCGTATACGACTGGGTGGTCGAACACCAAAAATTCCTGAATTATTCTGATTGTTTTTAGGCTTGTTTGGTGGTCTTTGGGCTGAAGTAGCCGGATATGGACAAGGTGGTATGGCCCAGTCCTGTTGCGGCTTCTACGATGGCAGGACCAAGGCTACAATGGGGGTGACGGTTAGGTATTTGGGTTGTAGTACGAACCGCGACCTCGACCGGACGAGCCCCTACCACGCTCGCGTCTCCTACTTCTGTTCGATCCTTGTCCCCTGCCACGGTTGGAGTAGTCGCGTGCGTTGAAAAGATTATATTCTTGATGTATATACGTGTGTACGCATGAGTGAGATTATTTACAGAACCACAAATAATAAAACCAATCAAAATCATTTATTTGTTACTAAAAGTTAAATGAAAAGGATATAACCGTAAAGATTAAATGATTTGTCTCCAATTAACTAATTTCACATTATCTCTCTTCACAATTACAACTTTCCCACACGTGTAGATCAAAGAATCATCGTGAATCTACACATGTGTAGATATATGAATACAACATTAATTTACAAAAAAAAATACACGTATATCAATTCAAGTATATTTACATAACAGTCATGTTAGCATTTTAGATAAATACAAAAATAAATGATTTTGATTAGTTCTTGCTGCAATATTTATGGTTCTCTAAAAAGTTCTCCCGTATAGAAAATAAAAATAAAAAATAAAATTCCCCATTCATTTCCTCTTTTTGTTTTTTGAATTTTATTACCAATTTGCCACAACTAATTAACTAAACTCCAATCAACAAACCAACATCTTTACAAACTTAGGAGTACATTACCCGCGAACGTTTTAAATTCAAAACATCACAACGAAAAATTTAACCAATCAACGACTATAAAATCCAGACGGTTCAAAACTGCCAACTAACTCGAGTCTCGAATATAGCTCGAGAAACTTTAAAATTCAATAAAAAAAAACCTCCAACATAAGATCGGTTTCAAAATGTAAACAGGGAAGCATAAAAAGACACATATCGCGCTAGAAGTAATTCAAGCATAGCAAAAACCCTTTGTGTATAATTGACTAACCTTCAAAGATATCCATCGGAGACTAGTTTGGTATATTAAGAATCTGACACATCAGCATGCGCACCCTCCAGACTGCGGTTGCTGCTGGGACCCAGTTGCATTGCTGGACTTGAGATTTACATCAACCATGTCTTCCTGCTTTGTTGAAGATAAGGTTTCCATTCCTGGCAATGCAGAAGCTATTTTCCTAAATAAAGCCTGCAAATTTTCATCCATCACAAACAAATCACTACTCTTTAGACAAACAAAAAAGCGATACAATTCGTCTTTCAATGGTATTAAAACTTTAACAGCAAGTCGGAACTTCCATTATTACTCATTTCATTAATACGACCATTATATCCTTCTCATTCTCACTTCAAACTCTCATATGTAAGAAGGGTATTTATGTCAAAAGAATGAAAAACAGTATGTTGGTATAATGATTTTTATTGAGTAAATCTAGTATTATTCAAGTTTTGAGGGGGATATATAAAATTATCCCAACAAAAATTATTCCATGGAACGACACATATAACCTGATCAAAGAAAAAGTCTGCAATTTCTTTTTATCAGATATGTTACTTCCTGAACTGTTTACAGAACATTTGAAACTATAAAAACTAAAAAAAGGGCAAACTAATACACCGAATATAAATCAGTATCGATGGTTACCTTTATATTGAAACCAGCCTTGGCACTAGTTTCAATGAACATTACGTTAAAGCCACGAGCTTTAGCTTCTCCTTCCTCAATGGAAACTTGCCTATTAAAAACATGAAGTCGGTTAAATATAAAAGTGGGCTTCTAAAACTGAAACTAAAAGTAACAATGTATGATTATATTACCTCTTATCTACAAGGTCAGTTTTATTTCCAACAAGGACAATGATAACATCACTACCTCGCTCAGTACGAACCTCCTCGATCCATTTTGCAGTGTTCAGAAATGATTGTCGGCCTAAATGCGTTATACAAGTTGGAAACATAAATATCAGCAAAATGAAAAGAAAACTAATTTAAATAAATCGTGCCACTAACAAAGAAGAGTCGTATAAAATATGAGAATATCGTAGATGTGTCAATTTTGACCCCTTTACGGATATTTTGTTTTCTCTAACGGGTCAAATAGTCCTATGTAAACTGTACATGTCAAAAAAAAATAATAATGATAATAAAAGAAGAAAAAAAATAAAAATATTTTGAGTCGGGTATCTCGCTAGGAGCAACCTCTCTATCCCATGGGGTAGAGGAAAGGCCCTGCCCAGACCCTACAAATAGCTCTGCTATGAGTAGGATTTTACTGGGTATGTATGTTTGTTTAACAGGTCAAATAGGTGAAACTTAAAAAAAAGATTATTGGAAACCATCAAACAGGTTAAGAATCATCCATAATGTATTCACTATTCGATCAAAGATGTAAAACCCCCTACGCCTTTTGATAAAAATGTTACAATATTATCATACCAATATGATTTGGTAATGATAATTCACACATTAATTATAATTTATAAACTTCAAAAGGGAGATTAAAAAGTGAATGTGTGTAGGCCCAACTTGTTTCCGTCTGTTCTAAAAGGCTACCCGTTTTGACCGGCCCAACTTGCCCATTTTGCCTAGAATATTAATACTCAAGAGGTGAAGGGCAAAAACGTACTTGCAACATCAAAAACAATGACAGCAACAGAGGAGTCCCTAATGTAACTAGGAATGAGACTCCTGAACCTTTCTTGTCCAGCTGTGTCCCTGTAAATATTTCCCAAACAAGACATTAATGTCAGTGTGATATATGGAACCATCTTTTGTTACAGCTGATCGATAAAAACAAACGTCTGGAATATGTAATCTTACCAAAGCTGCAAGCGAACTGTTCGATCTTCAAGATACATGGTTTTGGATAAAAAATCAATACCAATAGTAGCCTGGATAGAGCATGTGAATTCAGAATATACTCATTAAAGAGAGAAACATGGTGAAAAAAGATACAAAAACATCCAAATGCAAAATTGGTGGTCCTAGGTAGATGATTTGTGGTCGGAGTTGAAATAAACATATACAGAAATATTACGGTTTTGAATATAATCAAAAGCGCGAACACAGATTTTCAATGTTGATAACTCTTTATTGATTAATAAAGAAAGTACAGCTCGAGTAGCTGTCCTCTTAAGCTTGTTACACATTTTATTTTATTTGTGAAGAATAGCCTCTATTCATTTGTGGTACTTCCTTCAGTTTTTTAATTAATGTTCACTTTTCGCATTTTCTTTTAGGTCTATGAATAACCGTCTTTATTAGGCCATGTAATTTACTTAGAGATATAAAAAGGTCAACTTTTTGATACGTGCCACTCTTTGGTTTCATTCCCACGTCCGCACGCACACCCTAATTTCCTTGGTCTAACCACACATTGCGATGCGCCATGCACATCAGCCATCATCTACTTGGGTTATTGTATATTTTCCTTATTTCCCGTGTTTTGGTTATGCATTTTCTTTCTGTTAGTTACTTTCTAAGTAGTGGGTTAGTGGTCTACTTTATGTTTATTTCCCTTTGGTTGTAAGCCTATAAATAGGCAAGCATGTTTAATGTTTTGGTATGAATGAAAATGATTATGAATCGAGTCTCAACTATCTATGATTTTAATTGTGAAACCCATGATTTCAATTCTTGAAACCCATATTTTATGTACTTTTTATCAATTGTCTGCAGGAAGATTATAAGGACGAAAATAATTGTTCTTGGTCGACTCTGATTATGAACTTTCTTTCTTCAATATGTCGATAGAGAAAATGATCGGCTCAGCCGTTTACTTTGTTATAATTAGTTTTATACAAAAACATGCCTCGTTGTTTTCATTAATCTTACACCAACGTTTTTTCTTTTGTCAGATTGAGGACTCCTGATAAATGAAACTGATGTAATTAAGGATTTTCCATGAGGATAGTTATACTCCATTTGTATAGTATTTATTCTAAACCACATGCATCTAAAGCCATTTAAAGTTCACATGAAGTCACCTGATGATTGTGTCACAGTGTCACTGGGATTCTTATTTCTAAGTCTAAAAAAATCTCCTATAAGTTTATATTCAAATTTTGATATGCTAATAGTACTAGACTCGCACCTTAACATTTTTGAAAATAAGTGGCAGGTTTCCATGTAAGTGTAGGTTGTCATGATACTAACATTAATTCCTTCGTTTTAAGCTATCAAAAGTTAAACCTTTTATAGAGGTCCTTTGGTAAAAAACTCCATATTGTATTAAACTTCCACAACATAAACTAGTATAGGTGTCATTTGATCATTTACAAAACTTCAGTAGGTCACTTGGAACTAGAGGTAACTCGAATATACAAATAATAATCAAAATGATACTTAAATATGTAGGACCAAGACTTCGTAAAATTCTCAAAGCAGGGTCAAATGTGTATTTTAAGAATAATATTAGCCACTGGAATGTTAAAAACGTATTAAATAGATTACTAGGTCCCAACTCCCAAGCATAATATTGACCTGACCCCATGATTAAAATGCTGACTAATAAATTCTATTTACTAAACATAAGATGCGTCAGGTGTAAGGGCATTTTGGTAAATTCTCTGAAGATAATTATATTAAAATAGTAACTTAACTCTTTAAACTCTCAAGGCGTTCCAGTAATTTTATTAAAAAAAATCCCAAAATAGATAAAAAAAATATTTAAATTGAGCAAGGGTCTAATACTTAATAAGTTAATAGTCCATATGATATTCCTGAAATTTCTGGAACCTCTAATTACTAAAAACAATAATAAAATTTAATTATTTTACTTCTTTAATTCTCAGAAGAAACCGCAGGTAGGCCAAGTGTCCAAACCCAGCTCGGCATTTCCCGCTCTCTCATAACTGATCGGCCCACTTCACAGTTCATACATCCTCCCCACAACACTATGAGTATCCTAGGTGGCTTGAGATTCTGGCCAGACCATTTTCCTTTCTTTTCTTGGCCTGCTTCACTTTCCCTAAGCAGAATCCACTTCAACCCAACGACCAGCCCACTTCTATTTATGTATTATGGCCAACAGCAATTAGGCAAATGTGCTGGCCTAGCCCATTAACTTCAAAGATCCTTTTTTGTTACTTCTTTACCTTAAATATAAAATCATGTGCCACTTGGTTGGTAGCCCAGTGGTAAGAGTCAAAGACTCTTTGGAGAAGACCAGGGTTCAAAACTTGGCATGGGGTAGATAAGGAATTGGTGTAGTTTATGAGTAGGAGTAGCTGGGTGTGTGAGCCGCCGTTCTATATATATATAAAATTATTATGTAACCCAATAATTAGTTTTACTCATTGTTGAACCAAAAATACCTCTTATGGTGGTTACTTCAAGCAAAACAAACTAATCAACATCTGATCTAACTGGTTTCTAACACGAATATATATTATAATTCATGAGCCGGTTGACATGTAAATCGTAACTTAAACGATGTATGATATATAAAATCAATCCGTCTTCAACCTTTCTACTACATGAGCCTTTGGTTTAAAAAAGCGCGAGGCGAGGCGTTTCGGTCCCAAAATCCGAGGCGCCACGCCTCAGGCGAAAGGCGAGGGCTTCACGTATACGAGGCGCTAAAACTAAAAAAAATAATAAAAAATATATTATGCATATAACTCAAAGAAATAGTCAAAGAATAAGAAAATTGGAACTCAAATTGAAGTTCCTTTAACCATATAACTCAAAGAAAATCAGAAAAGTGATCGAATTTGGGGTTACAGAGCGACAAATTTAGGCCCAAATTGGTTTAAATGGTTTAACCAGAGCCTAATTAGAAGAAGTGGCCCATATTACAACAAAAAGTGATCGAATTTGGGGTCTAAATGATGGGCCAAGCCCAACTGATTTAAAGCCCAAAAACGTGAAAATACATGAAGCCTCGCCTCACCTCGCGCCTCACCCCTGAAGCGCCGCCTCGGCCCGCTTCTTGTATATCCAGCGCCTCACCCAAAGCGAGGCGTTCCTCCTAGCGCCTCACGCCTCAGGCGTCGCCTCACGGCGCTTTTTTAAACCAAGCATGAGCCTCTACCCGTTTCTTTAACTTTCTTAGGGTTTACACTTGCAATACTTTACATACGATGGCAACAATCTTATAATATATGACGTTATCATGGCCTTTATAATTTTGGCAAAGTTAACGAAAACAAAATACCAAGTACCAAGACAACTCTAATCAAAAATTCAAATCCAAGTTACTAATTTGTCAAAACAGGTCCTTTATAAGTTTGTTTGTTCAACTTTCACTCCAAGGTATTGATTTTTTTTCACTTAGTGAAATGTGTTATTACATGGTTGGTAGCCTTTATATATTAATGAAAACACAAAGTTTGACATTTAGAGTCATTCCATGACAACTAATAGAATAGAAATATCTTCCAATCTCCTATATTTTACCTTTTCCCAATATTTCTTGCTTGGTCGGTGAATAAATAAGTTTTACCACAGGCGTTTGATACATGCCATGTAAACCCATGGCATAGCCATGCACACCACACCCACTTCTCCATGCAAACAGATCATGCTCGTGGGTTATTGAGTCCACTGCAGTTCCATTATTTACTTTTGAATTATTAGTTAGTGGTAGAATTAGTGGCTTCGGTAGTTATTTTTGGTTATTCCTCTGTAAGTTGTTGGGCGTATTATGTGTGGAGGCTCGAAACAGAAGAGGGCGGCCGGACCTAACCCTAGAACCTGTAAGGGCAGCCGACCCTAATGGGTTGCTTAATCCCCAAGTTTGGTATTAGTTATTTAGCCGGCCCTCATTTGAGGGTGTTAACCCTATTTCCCACTCTATAAATCGGATTTATGTAATTGTAATTTCCCATCACCTCAGAAATAAAAGTGTCTCCTTCTATGGATTGCTCCTAATCTCCTTCTATTCTTCTGATTCTCTCATCCCACTCTATACCTAACAATTAGTATCAGAGCCGGTTCCGTAATGGACACTCTAAACCTAACCGATGATGAGTTCGACGAGTACGTATGCGACAGGTTGGCTCAGCACGGGTGAGATCTCAATCAAATTCACGTAACTCAACAAACCATCCTCTCCAAGATGCAAGCCTTTGAGGTGTCCCTAAACCATCTTTGTTCGGGTGTGTCTCATGGTTCCTCGCCCCCAAACACTTTTCCAAGCGCCCCCACCCTGCTCCGTTCCTTTCGGTTTCTCTACTATCAGGACCTTTTTTGCAGCCTGCCACTGTTCCAAACCCAGCCCCCAAACAAGTAACCCCATCCGTGTCATTGGCACCAAAACCAACCACTTCATCCGTACCAAAACAAACATCATCTTCTGCACGGAGCCCGTCGCCGCTGGTTCTTCTCCTGCTACTATTCCAAGCCCAACACCAAAGTGAGTCCCATCGTCTGCACCGTCGGCACCAACAACTGCGCCATCACCCGCACCAAAACGAGCACAGTCTTCACCAACACTAGCCACTGGAGACAGAAATTTCACGACTCAACTCGATGAATTGAAACCCCTCTTGTCATCTGGTGCTAGTATTAACTCAAAATTAGGAAAACCGTCCCTTTACCCGACGTTATTGTAACTCCAAGCACACTCCGTTACCAGTGTTGTAAAAATCGCTAGGCGCTAGTCGGGCGGTGGGGTAGGGCCTAGGCCTAGGCGGGATTAATCGGGGCCTAGGCGGGATTAATCGGATTGGAATTTTTATATGTAATTTTCAGTTTTTTATATATATACACACATTTTTATATGTAATTTTTATAAAAATGTTCATTTTTAAACCACACCAAAGGTTTCGCTGGAATTTGGCCGGAAATTTCAGGTTTTCGCCGGAATCTGGCCGCCTAGACCCGTCTAGGACCGCCTAGGCCCGCCTAGCGACTAATTGACCGACCAGGCCAAAATTAGGCCTTAACGAGCCGCCTAGCGATTTTTAGGCGCCTAGGCGCGATTTTTACAACCCTGACCGTTACTGATCCTTCTCTCATTCAAACGCTAGTTGGTTCATCTGACTTGCTTTTGTCATTGATGGCGTATGATATTTCACACGAAAACGAGAAAATAGCTTCACGGCCTTTGAAGTGTATGGCGTTCATAATTTACCATCCATCCATTGGTATCTCACTAGATGAAGTTGATAAACAATTAAATCTATTGTTCTTAAATGCACATATTGAATCTTTGGTACGGTCAATAGTTTATGCTCTTGACAATCCTACTAGATCTCTATCAACAACTTCTGAGGCCAAGCGTACTGTGAATTCAGTGGCCATGAAGGATGACACTGATCGAGAGTGTAGCCGGGAAACACTAGTGGAGGCCACCGTGGTACTCCGCTAAGACTTCCCCAAATGCCACCGGTAGAACCGAGTGGCGTCCACCATGGAGCTGCACTAAGACGCATCCGGATTCTCCTTGCGGACAAGGAGAAATTGAGAAACAGGGAATGATGTGTGCCATGTTAACCCACATCAAGGCCATGCACACCACACCCACTTCTCCATGTAAACAGATCATGCTCATGGGTTATTGAGTTCACTGCAGTTCCATTATTTACTTTTGAATTATTAGTTAGTGGTAGAATTAGTGGGCTAGGTAATTATTTTTGGTTATTCCTCCATAAGCCTATATAATGTCTTTGCTATTTCAATATTCGTAGGCATGAAATGAATTGAAAAAATGCTCCTAATATCCTTCTAGTTCTTCTGATTCTCTCGTCCCATTCTATACCTAACAGCGCTTCGAGTGTTTCTAGTTGTATACTAAAGGTGTAGGTACTGAGGTTCAAAGACGAGTATCTCTAACATCTTGTGTGGTTCTCCGGTTTTTTCATAGTCTATTTCCTTTCTCCTCTCATATCCCCCCCCCACCCCTCCAAAAACACACACACACGAGGGTCGCCTATTTTTGTGTTCTAATCGATATTCCTTTTTTGTATGCATGGTGTATAACCATGAATATTAGTATTTTAGCTATATCCAAATGGAACAGGTAGTTACCCCAAGCAAGGGAAGCGACTCTCCGTCATCATAAACAATTTCTTCTAGGAGAACTCAAACAAGACCAGATGTCCGTTACATGCAGTAAAACCCTTACAATACAACTAGCTATATGTAAGTAGTTCTAACGTAGTATGTCCACAAACAGAACGCACATGGTCCAAATCAATGTTAGTAGTAGACTCAAATAGGTTTTTATTAACTCGATTTTTATCCACATTAGAAAAGGTAATCATCTTTTTACTATAAACAGGGTTAATTAGATTGGGTGTTTTTCAGGAGGCCAGAATAATGTCCAATCTAACAATTAGGTTCAAAATTTTAAAATCAACCAGGAAATCACACAAGCTTCAACACGAAACTGAAGAGAGTAACAACGACGAGTCAACATCATATCAATCGCCCAAAAATAGCATCTACGTATATTATAAATCAAAAACCTAAACACAGATATGCTCCGATAACAACTTAATAATCAATAGCTTGATCAAATTAAGAGTACCTGATAAGTGTTGTCGAATTTATCGTACATGAATCGAGTGATGATGCTCGTTTTTCCAACTGATTGATCTCCTAAGAACACGAGCTTGTACTTCGCCAAAGCCGACACCGGAGCCATAGTTTTGAAATTAGCACCGTACGATAATCAGATCAGTCCGGCGGATATGGTGGAGATCTCGCCGGAAAATCTTTGAGATCGGGGCGGAGAAGAAAAGGGTTTGTTTGGTTAAGTTGAAGAGTGGAGAACGAGATTTGACATTTCTTTGAATAATCACGACTTTGACGTTTGACCAGAGTCAAACAAAACTGGTCTACATAATTCTCTCACTGTAAAAAACTAAAAATATATCTATTAGTTAACACTTTTATACAAAAAAAAAAATATTAGACTTTTTGTGGGTGAAGGTGAAGGTGAAAGTGAAAGTAAAAGTAAAAAGTTAAAACTATAGTGAGGACAAAAGTTTACATGATAGTAATCAACTTTCTTATATATTTTATTTATTCACTCAAACTTTTTTTATTTTATTTTAAACACTCAAGTTTTTCATCTGTTTTATTTTAGTCACTTAACATTTTTTTTGTCGCGTTTTAGTCACTCAAGTTTTACATGTTGTTCTAATCCTTCGCAATTACGAGGTTAAGAATTTACTTTTTTTTATTTTGTTTTATGAATATAGTGAAAATGTTGGTTTACTCTTTTTAGATTTCATTTTCACAATATCCATAAAATGAAATAAAAAAAAGTGAAATGTTAACCTCGTAATTACGCAGGATTAGAACAACATGTGAAACTTGAGTGACTAAAATAAGACAAAAAAAAGTTTGACTGAATAAAATGGAACAAATGAGAAACTTGAGTGACTAAATTGAGATAAAAAAATTTTGAGTGACTAAATGTAAAACATATGAGAAACTTAGTTACTATTATGTAAAAATACCCCACTTTTGAGCCCGAAAGTATTGTTTTTCATTAGTTTTTTTTTAACGGTAAATTTTTAAACCTAAATTTCATCTAACCTTACTTGAATTACACAAAAATTACACCTAAAATACAAAATATATTTATTAGTTAACATTTTTTTTAAAAAGTATTAAAGTTTATGTTCGTAAAACCATTCAAATTTATATACTTTTGAACCAGAAAGTATCGTTTCTCATTAGATTTTTTTTTAACGACAAATTTTTTACACCTAAATTCCACCTAACATTAGTTATTTTGATTATTTGTATAGTAACTAGGAGAGTAACAACCGAGCACGAGCTCGATCTTGACTCGTTTAAAACTTAATTTTAAAGTTTGAGTTTGGCTCGTGAGTAGTTTTTTAAGCTCGGAATCGAATTGTTTGTTGTTTATTTATTTATATTTATTTGTTTTATTTGTGTATATTTTTGATTAAAAATTTTATGTATACCATAACACATATTATTTATTTGTTTCCTTAAATCTTTATACTAACAAAATAAAAATCTTATATGACACGTGTCACCTTCTGATGCATCCTCAACCAAAACCGAAAACTTTTAGTTTGTTTTTTGTTGTAGCTAAGGACAAAGTTGAAGACTCAAGGTGTTGAAAACTCGAGTGAGTCAAGTATACTTCAAAATGGCGGTCGTTAGAGTAGCCGTTGAAGCCACCGGTTTGAATCATTTGGTATATATAAATTTGTATTTTATATTTATTTTTTATAATTTTATAAACGGTATTGTACTAAGTTGATTTCATACGTATGACGAGAGTATCGTCATTATATATTATTATTATTTTAATAAAAGTGACTCACTTTTTCCTTCACACCACTTTTATGAGAAACAATCACTAATACCATTAGACCATAACGTCATGGCCTCGAGATAAAATAATTATTGGCTTCATGTCAATAGTGCTTTTAATAATCAGTTGGGGTCTTAGGGAACTGATTATGAATTATTTTTAGTCATGATCTATATCTATACGTACTAATAAATCAAACTTTTGGGAAGGACACTTGTCATATTTCTAGACCTCCATATTCTCATTTGTCCGTCTCTCTCTCATATTAATAATCAACTCCACTATTTTAGGCAACTAAATTAATTATTTGTTTTAATTTTTTTCTACAAATTTATAAATTTAAAATTGTGTTTATCATCAATTAAATTGTTCTATCATATTTTTATGAATTCTACAAACTGAAACAAATTTTATAGCTATCTAAGATCCAAATAAAAACTCTTTAATCATGTATTTACATATTCACATTGTTCCATTTTGACGAGTGTATGTGTTAACAGATTACATCATATTTTATTCAACCCGTGTAATACACAGACTTTTAAAAATATAATTTTTTATTAGTAAGTATATATAACATTACATTTATTCAACCCGTGTAATTCACGGGATTCTAACCTAGTTATATAATAAATAAAGGTTTTTTCATGACACATGTCGCCTCCATATTCATTCTCATCATTTTTTCCTGTCCCTCTCTATTATTAAATACATATATATCTTTAAATAATAATATAGTTTTAAATAAAATACCAATTATACTAATAACATTTATTTTAAATTATCCCTTATTATAAGAAATTTTAAAATCTAATTATGTAACTTTTTATTTCAATCAAGTCTATATCTATACTATATATAATAAATAACAAAATTTCATGTCACGTGCCGTCTCCATATTTATTCTAATCATTTTTTTTCATACTTCTCTCTTTTATTAAAATACATGTCTATCTTTTAATAATAATATATTTTTAAATAAAATATTAATTATACTAATAAAACACATTTATTTTCAATCAAATAGTAAATAAAAGTCAAATTACATTAAATATTAATTAACGTATTTTTGAAACTTTATATATTAATTTTTACATATTTTGAATTTTGTTTTTTATCTTTATTATATGTAATACATTTTTACACCTATAAAATATATACATAAAGATTTAAAAAAGTTATGTATTGATATTTATCACCCCGTGTGTATTAAACGGGTTCTAAACTAGTCTACATCTATATCTATACTCTATAATAAATAAATGTTTTGGTGGGACACTTGTCAATCTCCTATGCATTCTCAAATTTTGTTTTCCCGCTTCTCTCTCCTATTAATTATATAAACTTCTTTAATAATTGTTTTTATAATTTTTTATTGATAACATCTCTCTTCTATTAAATAATAATGATTTCTATCATTCTTTGTATAAAATGTTTTTATAATAGGTTTGTTCATAAAACATTTTTATAAATTGAACATTCTTTTCATTCTCTTTATAAAATATTTTAAAAAAAACAACTATATAACGTTTCTATAATTTATATTAAAAAACTATATAATGTGTCATAAATATGTAATATGTAACATTCATTTATTCAACACGTGTAATACACATGGGTTCTAACCTAGTTTGATAATAAATATGAGTATTTTTGTATAAGAGCATGTGGTATACCCAAGTGATTGAGGGTTTAGTGAGGAGAAAAGTGGTTGTCACGTGGCGCCACGTCAAATTCTACAAATCTCACACCAACCTCACTTGGCAAGGGAAATACCTAAGTGAGTGAGGGTAGTGCGAGAATTAAATGCATTAAACAAATGGTACAATTGTACAAACACAAGGTACAACATACCAAAATGGTTGATGCCCTCTCCTTCCCGTGAAGATTCTCACGGTGGAGTCTCAGCCTCTCACACCATCAAGGGGGTGGTGTTGCATACCCTCTCACACCGTGAGCCATGCTCACGAAACCCTCTCACACATGTATACCACATACTCTAACAATCGATTATTCGTATGTGTATTGTGAAGACAACTTTTAATACAATAAACAATAAATAATGTATAGATATGTAATAGATTATTTATGTTGAATCAAATAATATATAATTCTAAAAAATAAGCATCCTCGTAAATAAGGTTTTATTCTACAAGCTTTTCACTATAATCATTTATAATTAAATAACATGAAATAAAGTAATATACAGGCTTTAGATTGCACAAATATAAAAGACAAATTAAAATAACAAATGAATTGAAATCCATGTCGGGGATGTGGTAGGAGCCGGTGAGCCACATGGTGAAGTAGGTATCACCTGTAACTCATATGTTGTTCTGTACAAACAATGGATTCAAGTCAGTTTCTTTGACATTCTGTTATGTTTGTATAATATGTATGTTTTCAGATTAATCATTGTTGGAAAATCACTTGGTCAGGGTATTGAATATTCGTATACGGTCTGGCTGTGATGATCGAAGTGAATAGCGTCGCTTGGCGTGGCATAAATGAAAAAACCCAATAAATTGTGAATAGCAAAAGGGTGATGATGCAAATAGAATCAAGTGAAAAATAAGTAAAGAATGTATTATTTGGGATATTGTTGAAAGGACAAAGTTAAGCTCTCTAAATGTCAAAAGCCCAAAAATGGAGAATCAAGCAGACCAGATGTTTCACTTTTTGACCTTTGACTTTTGTTGACCACCAACAAACAACTCTTTTATTAACCAAAAACCACATATGCAATTTATGGATGATGCTTGTAAATCAAGCAATAAACTTTAACACATTCCTTCTTTATATTACTTTGTTGGATCATTCATGTTTTATTCCTTCTTTTATCCAATATTAAATAATACTTTTTTGTTTAATTTATTTTATAAATAATATTGTAATCTAATCTTTTCTAAAGGTGATCACTTATTAGAAAAATGATATATAAAAAAGGGTATCTATACAAAGGAAATACAAAAGCCACGTAAATATCATAGATAACATGTAAGATGAAATCATGTTGATTTATAGCTTTTAATACTTTAACGTATATATGTTTGTGTCACACCCGGTTTCTTTGAGAATTGGACTTTATATCTTTGATAATTCTTTACACCTTGACAGTTTTATTTGAGAATTGGACTTTATTCTTTGTCTTCCAAATACACCAAAGCGAGATTAAAATGATACAATGGAGAATGCCTTTTATGCCACATCAATTTGAACCGTCTTGTAAAGTTTCAAGGGATCTTTAACCGAGAAGGCAAAGACATGTTGAGACTTGCACCAGCTAGATACATGTTGCCAAACCACGGTTGCAACATAACACGAAGTGAATAAGTGATCCGAAGTTTCTGGCGCTTCTCCACAAAGAGGACACATTTGAGATGGAACCTGAATTTTTCTTTTATTCAAAGCTACCAAGGTTAGGATGTGGTCCAGTTCAGCCTTCCACCTGAAAATATTGCATTTAGTTGGGATCCATTTACACCATTTTATTTTGAAAAAATCACCGGGATCCTGACCTTTAACAATTAGCTCCTTAATCGATCCTGACCTTTGAAAAACTCTTTAGTAGTTAACTACAATAACTACGTGTTAAAAACTTTTTAATCAAATGCTAGCACTAGAAACATATACGACCCGATGTAATTGGAATGACATGTTTTGCTTACTCGTGTGAGCTTACGACGTCGTTTTCACCGTTAGGAGAATTTTGTGCATCATACTTTATCACTCTAGTATACTCGGCGATGGATGATGGTGGTTGAAGTCTTGAACGTTTACCATTAAGGAGTGTATTAACCCGCTCAAATATAGGTGGAAGATGTATATATAATGTAGGAAAATCAATATTTACTTTTTAAGTTTATAGGGATATAACACCTTTTATTACATTGATGTATATAAAGTATGAAATAAAATGCAAATTAGGAGTGATGGGGATCAAATGGAAGAAAAAGAATAAGAGGTTGGTCCTGGTTTGTGTTTGATACAGTTACTTAAAAGCACATCTTTCGTCTATTCATGCATGTTTCTTAGGGTATAATAACGATAATGGTAGTATTGTAGGAGATGACTAACAAGATAGAAAATTACACTAGAATTGTCATGTTATCTCGTGTTACTTTTTTTTTGAACGACAATTCCTAGATTTTCTAGGATAATTACATCATAACATGCGTCATATATGATTTGAATCCTCAACCTTTTGGTTGTGTGGTACACCACTTAACCACAAGGATGTCTCCTTGAGAACTGTGATCTCGTGTTACCGAACAATAGTATTGGAAGGTGTTTATTGTGTTACGTGTGTTAAGGGTGGAGGGGGTCAACTCGGGTTCGGCCTCGGGGTAATACGGGAACACCGCCACAAAGGGCGACGAGTTGAGTAGAGGGGCTCGCGAAGCCTTGGATTAAGCCGAAGGTAAACGATGGTTGGTTGATTGAAAAGTGTGTTTGGGTTCAGGTTCATTCGGGAACACCGCTGTAACCCATTCGGGTAGTTTAGGAAAAAACTGACTGGCATGACATGACGTGCTTTGATTGACTAATCCTTAGGGTACTTAGGGGTTGAAGGGGTTCCACCCCCTCTACCCTAGTAGGCATGGAAATAGAGTTTTCTATTTCTAGCTAACTCTTTCTTTCTCTCTTGCAAAATCTATTGTGTAAAATGAACCCAAAAAAATCATTATATGGCCAAAGAAAATGAAAGGTTTGGTTAGTGACCATTTTCATTTACACAATTTAACATGCACTCATCATGAATCCTTTTGGGCTTCAAAATTGTTAATTGTGCACTTATCATGTAACAATTTGAGCTTTAAAACCGTTATTAAACACTTCTCGTGAAACATTTATCATTACACTTCAAACACCTCACTTTAATCTCAAAATATCCATATTTCATTACCTTAAATTGGTTCATTTGAAGCTCTCATCAAGTAGGATGCAAACTCATAAATAACTACGTATATCATAAATACATATAATTACTTGTATTTAAAGTTATTAAAAACACATGACTCTCATAGTCATGATCGTCATGGAACTCATGGTCATGAAGTCTAAAAGGTTAAAGTAATTCAGGACTTGTCATATTTTTAAGATCATGAATTAATGAGAAAAATTAAATCTTGTTTGAATTGGGTTGACTTCGAAAATTTTCATTGATTTAAAAAATAAAAACTGTCATTTGGTGCAATGGTAGCCCCCAAGACTTCCCATAGTGGAGGTCTTGAGTTCGAATCCTGGACAGGTCAGGGGGTTTACCCAGTTGGGGGTTCCTCCTGTGGTGGGCTACCCTGGACCCGGGGAAACCCAATTATTCTAAAATATCTAGGTGTTGCCGTTCAAATATATATATATATATAATGATATAAAGAACTGGGTGGGATTGAAATATTGTCAAACTTAATTTGAAAGATCACTTTAAGGTGAAATGTTGGTGGAAATACATGATATTTTTGGATTTTGGAAATTTTCAATGCTGTTAGGTGATTTAAAAAGTAAAATCAATGTATTTAAATTGTAACAAGAGTTGGGTGGACTTAAAAAATGTGTACATGTTTATATGTTTTATAGTTGGTATAAAGTAATAAAAGGTATGATTTTAATAATATCGACGAAATCTTTTTAATGATAATTTTTTTAAAAGAATATCATATATTTTTTGTTATTAGTTAGTTTAAAAGTTCTTAAGGAGGTGTTTAAATGGTCTCTTTTTTTTTGAACGGCGAATATTGAATGCTGTGACGTCGCACCCCCCGTCATATGGGGGAGCCTTGTCCAACTCTGGCCAATATGTTGTCTTAACCGGGCTCACTTGGCGTCAGAGTTTGAGAGCATCCAAGAAAAAATCCCACCCAATACGGCCCCTTCCGGGCTTGAGGGAGAGCCGAGGCTCGAACCCTGGATCGACGTGGGTAAAACCCTGGTGCATCAGCCTAAGAACTAAGCCTCATTTGCATGTCCCAGAAATTAATGGTGGTGGCAGAGATTGAACCCGGGTCCCTTGGGACTTCAGGCCTCACCTCTGCCACTACACCATAACCTCTTTTGGCAAATGGTGTCTCTTATAATCAAAAGATTAGGGGTTCAAATTATGCAAAATGCTTACATGTATTTATCCTGAAAAATATATATGTTTTAAAAGAAAAAAAAAGAAAAAGAAAGCATAAATAAATATAACAAGAGAAGGAAAAGTATGAAGCATGTGTTACATTTTACGAGTTAAAAATTTGTTTTGTTATTAACTACGTTAGAATCTCATGTATTACACGGGTTGATAAAATTTAAATATTTAAAAAACCCGTGTATTACATGAGAAGAATAAATTTTTTAAATCTTTATGTACTTTTTATAAGTGGAAAAATGTATTATGTATACTAATGATTTTTTAAAAAAGTTTTAAAATATGTAAGAGTTAATATATAATTGTGTTTCGAAAATATATTAATTTCTATTTAATATAAATTTGACTTACATCAACTATTTGGTTAAAAAAAATTACATAATTAAATTTTAAAGTTTCTTAAAATAAGAGATAATCAAAATAGGAAACAAATATTATTACGTAAAATAGAAAATCAAAGTGAGTAATTGAAAAATGAGAGGGAAAATGTTTGTATAAGAAGACGTTTATAAAAACCTTTAGGAGACAATAGTGAAAAGTTAATTGAAATTCAAATATTGATTGAAATATTTTGAATCTAATGAAATTAAAATTCTACGAAAATAATATATATGATGTTACTTAGTTGTCAACGTATAATATTAAAATACGTTTTGTGTTATATGTATATATAGCCATATAGGGATATTATCACCAAAATAATTTGAAACCTCTAAGAAAAATTAAATTTATATACTATACCAAACTCATATTAACAAGTACGTCTAAAATATATAACAAGTAATTAAATCAGTTAAATGTTAAAAAACTAATATGAAATCAACATACTATTTTTTGAAAGACATCTTCAAATTAGCTATACCAACATTTATAAATATACTTTAGATAAATAACATACAAAAATCTTTTTAATCCGTAAACAGAGTAAAGCAGATCTCGAACTCGATTCGTTTCAAGTTCTACATCTAAACTTTAAAGCTCGAGCTTGACTCATGGAAAATTTTTGAGTTTTAGCCTCGCACGAGTCGACTCGTCTATTATTTATTAATTACTTTTATGTTTAACATTGTATATGATTATATTTATAATTATATAACACGATAAATATTATTTAGTTATTTTATTATTAATTATATAATAACATTTATTATATAATATATTTATTATGTTAAATAAAAAATATTATTTTTATATAAACAATTGACTCTTGTAGACTTGCGGTTAGTCAAGCTCAGTATATGAAACTAGGGTTCGGGGCTCAATTAGTCAAGCTGAGTATATGAAACTAGGAATCGAGGCTCGTTTATTAAAAGAGCTTCATTTGGAGCTTAAGTTTAGGATCAAACTCGATGAGTATATGAAACTAGGAGTCCGGGCTCGTTTATTAAAAGAGCTTCATTTTGAGCTTAAGTTTAGGATCAAACTCGAACTCCTTTAAGCTCTATTCAATTAATATCTTTTAGTTATTTATTAAAAGAATTCACTTCCTTATATTATCCTATAAATTTATGCCAAAATGGGCTAATCTTTAAGGAAAATCCAAATGGAAATATGTTTACAGGATAAAGTAAAAATCAAATAAAAACAGAAAAAAGATAATAAAACACTTTACAAAGAGTTAAAGACAATAAAACACTTTATAAACAAATTACTTCATAACGATTGTAAAAACAAAACCCTATATTGTTTGCGTGTTTGGATCATAAAAGTGTTTTCACAGCAAATCTTTTAATAGAAAAAAATATATAAATAAAAAATTAAATGGCATAAAAATAAATTTATAAGTTTTATAGCAAATATTTTATTTGGCGACCTTACGTTGACTAATAAATTTTTTATAAAAGTCAAAGAAAGAGATTAGTATGACCAATGCAAAATTCCAAAACTAATTTGAGATTAGGTAACCAAATTTATGTTTAGAAAGTTGAACAAGAATTTCTACCAATATGTTAATTTGTAATTAATTTTACCAAATATATAAATTTTAATAAACAGAAAGTTTATAAATGTTTTTTTTTAATTTTATATAAAAATCCCTTAAAATTATATGCAAATTGCAAATCTCACCTTTTGCTATATCCACACTGCCGTTAATGATTTCTGGAGTGGAAATAGAAAAAGATGGAGCTTCCGTAAAAGGGAAAAAAGGAAACAAATTATAAGAGTATTAAAACAGACTCTACCTTTCAAATGATTTACAATTATACCCCTGAGAGCCACCGAAAAAGCTCGCTAATCTCTTCTCCGACTCTGCCATGAGTAGCTTCAAAGTCGTCAACCGTCTCGCTCCGGCGACTGCTTCCGGTGAAAAACCTGCCGGAGCCGCGAAACGAATGAGATCGTGAGGAAATGGATACGGATACTCGATCGACGTAATCACGCAACCAATTCAGCCGTCCGCTACCGCCGCCATTGGCAATCTCCGCCGTTAAACTTTCTCCCGGAGGCTCCGGCGTAGTGGAGTCCTTATCGGCGGAAATTTCTCGTCGATGAGTTGATTCAACCGGAACTTCATATCCGTCGTCTAGAACGTACTCGTACGAGCCAATGGAGTACGACCTCCGTCCGGAATCAGACGGCGTTCGGCGCCAGCTTACACTTCCGATCTCGATTCTAAAACTGTTATTTCTATCTCCACCGCTTGCGCCACCGGTTCTATCGGTAACAGAAAGGATTTTATTCAGTACATCGTCATCGGTAGGGTTTACGGTAGACCGGCAGAGTGGACACGTCAGGTTCGATTTAAGCCAAGCGTCAATACACTCCGCGTGAAACGCGTGACAACACAACGGCAAAAGCCGGAGCTGATCCACCGCCTCAAATTTCGACAAACAAACAGCGCAATCTCCACCGGAGATATCACCTGTAAGTGAAGAAAAAGTAAACAACGGAAGCGATTCCACTTTATTGCTATCAAAACAGATCACGTGATTATTTGATTCGTTTTCGTTTCTACGATCCGAGACGACGACGACGTCTGGAGGTGAAAATGAGCGGACGGAGCGGCTGCAGCGGCGGGAGAGGAAACGGAGGAGGAGGTAGATAGAGGCGGAGATGATGATAGCGGAGGCGATGACGATTATGACAATGATGATAGACGAAGATGTTGACGTGGAGGAGGAAGAGTAATGATACTCTTGTGGTGATGCGATATTACTGGATGCAGTGCCGCCGTTGTTGTAGATAGTGGTGTCGGTGGTGCCGGCGGTGGTGAGAAGTGGTGGCGGAGGGTTGTAGAGAGCCATTAATGAGGGTTTGAGAGGTGGTGACGTGTGAATGTTGTATGGCGGAAGTTAAGAAGGGGCACCGGTGAATATGTGTGATGATATAAATGCTTTCTGGTTTTTTGGTGCTGTTGGGATGTCACGTGACATGCACGTGGCTCTTGATTTGGTATGTGTGTTGGGATTTAAGGTTTTGGTTATATTTGTGTGGAATTTTTTTTTATTAAATAGGAAAAGATTTTTATATTTTTAGTTTAGATTATTTACTGAAGTAAATTTTGACCATTTTTAATTGAATGTGTGAGGGTGTCAAGATGGTGGTGTTAGGTGGTAGACAGCGGTGGTGGGTGGCAGATGGTGGTTTTGGGCGCTGATGGTGATAGTAAAATGTCTTAATTGTCTTAAATGCCTTCAAGGCCTTCATGTGTCAAACAACTGCGTCGATTTAAGATGATAGTAATATCTATGATAGAGACTAAATTCACAACCAAAACTAAAAGTTGGGGCTATTAAACCGGGTGTTATACCACCCCGTAAAGTTGGAACGTCCTTGCTAGCACAACGGCCCCGAGTGGTGTTAACGTGCCGCATCATGCGGTACCGTAAGAGGGCAACCCCGCGGGGTGACGACACTGCAAGAAAACCCCTTCATCGCTCATTTTTCAACCGTTAATTTGAGAAAAAATACGGTTTACAATTTTTGTTAGTATTTCTCGTGTAATGTTTAATCATGTTTTTATTATTATTATAAGGTAACACGCAAACTTCTCGAAGAATATTGTACACATCATCAACTTAACTTGAAGTGGAGGGATTTGAGACGGAAGTTGACGAAGTTTAACATCTACAACAACCTCTACAATTATCGGATGAAAGGACCCAACTCGAGTACCTCTCATACTTGGTAAACATTGCATAACATAGTTCTTAAGCATTGAATAACATAGAAAACCAACAGCGAAAGTCTTTACAAAATTCTGAAATAATTAAAACTTTCATTATCTTTACATAAACCTAATTAATGGGGATGTCAGTCTTGTCAGCAGCAGCCATCCATCCATCTTCTCCTAAGCCCTTGCGGCTTCATTTTATTTTCTTTCAATTGCTACCTGGTGTGCATACTAAAATAGTCAGCTAACGCTGGTGAGTTCAAGTGTTTCTTTTTCTTTATCTTTATATTTAAAGTTTTCTTTAAAACATTCTTTAAACATACATATTATATTATACATATAATACAATAAAATTTTTCTTCTTCTTTTAAAATATATACGTATTTACTTTGTGCTATTTTCTTTAAGTCATACATTAACGTCTACAATATGTTCTGTGCCCCCAAGTGGGCTTCTTCATTCTTACTTCTGTGTCCCCGAAGGAACCGAGGCATGTGTTGTTTCCTAAGGCTCAACGTCCAAAGGCTGACACCGCCCCTTTGTGTTCTCGAAGGAGCTTCCTTCGCAGGTATTGTTCCCTAAGGCTCAACGTACAAAGGCCGATACCCACTTTCTGTGCCCCCAAGCGGGCTTCTTCATTCTTACTTAGCGACCGTCGCCGCTCGAGTAACCGCCGTTACTTATCTTAACTGTACAACATCCTCGTTACAGTGCCCTGCCAAGCACTGTCTCGATTTTTCATATGGCGACGTCATGGTCTCAGCCCATGACGCAGCCATAGGCTTTGGGTAGCACTAGCCATCAAGACTATACTACTACCTCAAGACTTTTTTCGAATAAGCATACTCTTACAGATTAGACAATGTATTTGACTTATTCTTCTTTTATTTGTTTATAAAACATATAGTTAAATAAACTATTCTTTTTTTCTTTGTTTATAAAATATATAGTTAAATAAATCATTCTTCTTTTCTTTGTTTATAAAACATATAGTTAAATAAACTATTCCTTCTTTTCGTATATTCTTTTCTTGTAAAGCGTTCGGTTAAATAAACCGTTATCTTTCTTCTTATCTTTCGTTTATAAAACATTTAGTTAAATAAACCGTTATCTTATCTTATCTTTCGTTTATAAAACATTTAGTTAAATAAACCGTCCTCTTATCTTATCTTTCGTTTATAAAACATTTAGTTAAATAAAACGTTATATTTCTTCTTATCATCGTTTATAAAACATTTAGTTAAATAAACCGTTCTCTTATCTTATCTTTCGTTCATAAAAAAATTTAGTTAAATAAACCGTTATCTTTCTTCTTATCATCGTTTATAAAACATTTAGTTAAATAAACCGTTATCTTTCTTTTTATCATCGTTTATAAAACATTTAGTTAAATAAACCATTATCTTTCTTATCTTTGCAAACGTTTAAGTAATAAAAATATATTTATTATAAACGTCATATTCTTGAGTATGCACACCACCCTAAAACAGTAAATAGGGATCTTGAACTCACCTGACTATCGATATTCAACCCGAAGTTGATGTCTTATCTACTACTAATGTGTAAGCCGATCTGCACGTAAGTCAAAGTGCGAATTCTATCATTTAGTGCAAGAGTCGGCAGAGTCTTTAGAGTGTTAGCCGAGAGTGTCGGCAATCACACGGGAGTGTCGGCTGGGAGAGTCGCCAGCCACACTTGAGTGTCGCCTGAACTTGCATTCAGGACTTTATGTTGTGTTAGGGCCGATACTCAGCGTGTTTACCTTGAAGGCCAACTCTTAGAGAGCCGACTCTCAGGAGGCGATTCTGTTGTAAGGCATTATCCGAAGTGGGTGACGATACCCGAAATGGTTCAAGTAACTCAACCTCCGAAACAGACAAAGACATCCAAGTCTAGCGAGTAGAGTATATGCGCTTCGGATACACGTTGTCACGTTGACCTCAATGAGTAAGATTATTTAAAGAGATAAAATTTGACTGTTTTTAACTGAATGTGTGATGGTGTCAGATGGTGGTGGTAGGTGGTAGACAGGTGTGGTTTTGGCCGACGATGGCGATAATGAAGAGAACTGGCGATAATGAAGAGAACCACACGAGCTAGTTATGCAATAGTAAAATGTATTAAACGCATTCATGTGTTAAACGAGTACATCAATTTAATATAATAATAATAATATTTATGATGGGGACAAAATGCGTAATCAAAACTAAAAGTTGAGGCAATTACACGAACTCGTGTTAACGATCTCAAACACGACTTGTGTAATCACAAATTGAAATGGACTATTAGGTTCACATGAAAAAAAATAATTTTTAATTTTTTATATAACACTTATTTAAAATCATAAATTTACACCTAAAAATACAATATATTTGCTCTTAAACTACAAATTTTAACATATATTTCTCTTTTTAACTTTTAGACATAAATATTCAGCCAGTTCAAGTTTAACATAACATTTTCCTTAAAAAGTTACAAAAGTAAAGGATCAATCCGCGAAGCTTCCAGGTTGATCCGAAACGAACCCTTTTAAAAAAAGTATCTTGTGGATTCAACCCAAACTGAACCGAATCCATTTAGGCTAACCACATACTAATGAATCTGTATCAAATTCACAACCTTCATTTATGGTACTACTACTAGACAAATGTTCGGAATCGACTCCAATGATGGCGGTATTGGACATAACCTGAGGATAGCGGATTCATACAACTATAAGGGTGGAAGGGGTGGAAGCGGGTTCAAGCTTCGGGTTCTTGTGGGACTCGGGTACACCGCCGCAACTGCAACGGGTAGGGGCTGCGGGTTCCTGAAGCCGTGGAAGGGTGGATGTTTGGGTTGAAAAGCATGTTTGGGTTCGGGTTTATTCGGGAACACCGATGCAACCCATTCGGGTTCTTTAGGGTTCATTTGGTAAATATAAGGTGATACAATATGATTGATTGGTTCAAGGGGTTCCATCTCTTCCACCCTTAGGAGGCTCGGATTCTACTGAAAGTTGAGTCATACCTTTATATTAAGGGTTGATAATCATGAAGAAAACACACTACTAAACTTGTTACATTTTGTAATTCTGAATCATAAATTTAATCAAAATGTTTTCTAGGAAATTGGTATTAAAGATTATAAAATATATAAATAAAATATCAAAATAATTGTACAACACAAGTTAGTTAAATGAAAATTTGAAGTGAGTGACAGAAGTAGTAGGAAACTCAAATTTAATGCCAAAAAAACAAAAATAAATGCAGGAAATGTGGAGGGTGGAAGTGGGCAAAAAAACCGAATCTGGATCCGGATCTGATCCGGTGGATTATCCGAAATCAGATATTTTTGTAATCGGTTTTTTTGGGACCGGACCGGATTTTTTGGGAACTGCCGGATCTAGGACTGGTTTCACTTATTTAGAGAGTCCGGATAAAAATCGGATAAAAACCGGACAAAAAAGAACCTGTCCGGATCGGACAAAAAAAACCGGTTTTGACCGGATCTGACCGTTGGGCTAAAAAAACGGCTATATAGCCGTTATATGGCCTTTTTTTTGTTTTCGTTTTTTTGTTTTTGAGACTTGAACTTAGTATAAATAGGTATTGGGGTATGGGTTAGTCACAACAATCTTCTAGCTCCCAAAACACAAAAACGCTCCCAAAACACAAAAACGTTCTCAAAACACAAAAACGCTCTTAAAACACACAAAAAAACTCACTTTTTACGCTCTCATGGAATCCGCAAGCACTAAATTCCGTTGGTGGTTCTACTAGCGACGCCACGGTGATGATAGTACTTCCTTGCTCCCGAAGCCAAGAGATATGGGCTCATTTCGCATAATTTATGCGAAATGTCGAATGGTTCGCAAAAGGCTCGTTGCAAACGTTGTGGTAAAATTTTGGGTGCTGCAGGAAATAGCACTTTGAAAAAACATATTGGAAGTCACGCAAAACACAGCCAAGGTGAAGATCAAACTCAAATTGGAAGGGATGGAGGAGTTTGATAATACAACGTTGAAAGGGTTCGTGAGAGAATGACACATTTCGTCATTCAAGAAGAATTGTTGTTTGATCACTTTGATAACCCGCACTTGACGAGGATGATCCAAGACACGCTTCAACCGAGTTACACAAACGTAAGTCGTTCTACTTTAAGACGAGATTGTTTAAAAATGTGAAAAAAAACTAAAAAAACAATTAATTTTAGGTTTTGAAAATTTAAATACCGGCATTAACTTAACCACAGACGTTTGATCCGCTCCACATGGTTTACCCGAGTCGTACCTTTGCGTTACCGCACATTGGGTTCAACCCGAGTCGTGGCAAATGATGAAGCGTACGATTGCATTTGATTATTTTGGATATCCACATACCGGCGAGAACTTATTTTATATTTTAGATTCGGTAATTCAAACTTATAAAATTCAACCAAAAATATTTTCAATATCTTTTGATAACACTTCAAATAACAAAAACGCAGTGGAAAAATTAAAAATAAAATATGAACCGCCTTGTAACGGTGTTTTCTTTCATAGTCGATGTGTTGCACACATCATTAACTTGGTTGTACAAGACGGTCTAAACGTCCAAGAAATAGGAGACGCGAAAGAAAGATTTAAAGTGATGTTACGGGAAGTTTTTAGCATAAGCGAAAAAAGATATACAAACTATAGAAACTTGTGCCAACAAACGGATTCCATCTTTTTAGGTCCAAATTGAGACGTACCTACTAGGTGGAACTCGACATGGAAAATGCTTGAATCGGCCTTAAGACAAAGAGTTACTTTAAAACATTTCGATGATGAACTTGTCCAAAGGGTCGTTGTTCACAAAAAAATTGATAATACAAGTTGGGATATGATCGAGAAACTAACTAACTTGCTTGAGGTTTTTAAAAATGCAACTACATGTTTATCGGGAGTTTATTATCCGACGTATTCACTAATACTTCAACGGTTATATTTAATATGTAATAAATTAAAAGAGTTTGAATATCACAGCCCTATTTTTGCAGCAATGGTATCACCTATGAAAGCTAAATATATTTCGGAAAGGTCGGCCGTTGTTACATGTTCTGCCGCCTTAAACCCAATGATTAATGTAACCGGTGTTGAAACCTTAATTGGATCAATATCGTACGATTTAAATATGTACGAGGAAGACCCTAATTTTGAATCAAATGCAATAAAGGATTTTAACCCGGCTTTTCAAAATATGTTTGATTATTATTTACGCAAATATGGTGGTAGTGGTAATCCAACAAACATACGTGAATCAATGGCTTCGGGTTCAAGTTATAGTAGTTCAAGGAACCCGATGCTAAATTGATTTAACATTTTAAGAAACGAAAATACTAAATGAGCTCGTGGAAGCACACCAAGTAGCAAGCTCGGGAGATATCAAACAACCGACTTTATTTCAACTCTAAGTTACGAAGAGTTTGAAAACTTTGATATCTTGAGTTGGTGGCAAGAAAGGGAATCTCAATATCCTGTTCTAGCCGCAATGGCCCGTAACCTACTAACCGTCCAAGCTTCCACGGTAGCTTCGGAATTTGCTTTTTCTTTTAGTGGCCCGTGACCTACTAACCGTCCAATATACTGTTCTAGGCTTACACCGAAATCTATGGATATATGTATTTGCTTGAAAGACCATTTGGATGCCGCATAACGTGTACAAGATGTTGCAGAACTAGAAGGCGAGCTTGACATTGAACAAGAAATACACGAGGAGCGGGGAATCCACTTTCTGACGAAGAACAAGCTTATGATGAAGTCCAACGTATCTCAAGCGAAGAAGATGGAAAAACGAGTTACGGGGACTAAGACGACGAATAACAAGTCACAATAAATAATATATATTTTATAATTTTTTTGAAACGTACTTATGCTAAATAACTTAAAATAAATAAATAAAATAAATACAACTTGTATTTTATAGTGTATCTTTGTTTATTTTAAAAAAATGATTTTTTTTTATAATCCGATGGAACAGGTTTTTTTTGTCCGGTCCGGTTCCAAATATCCGGTCCGGTCCCATTAGGATCCAAATCTTCAACCTCGTATCCGAAACCGGTTCCAGTAGATCCGGTCGTTGACCAACTTTGACCGATTCGAATCCGGATAAAAAAAACGATTTGTGCACCTCTAGGAGGATAACACAACCATGGAGGTGCTGGCCAATTTCTACAACCTATGTATTTAATATTTAAATAAAATACGTTGTTTTAAAATAGTAATATTGTTATTCTTTGCTCCAGTATATCGTTTCTATTTACAGAAAGTAACATTTTGGTCTTTTATAGATTTTCACGTGAGCCATCCAACGTCCTTCTTGAGACAGACATTATCCTCATGTTTTAATTCTTAAAGATTAGACCACTATTAGGGTGATGGGGCGGGATACTCGAATAAAACCAAGTAGGGAAAATTGTAATCCAGTAAAGGGGTACACCGCCCCTAACCATCCGAGTAGGTTGCCGAGTAGAATGCCCGAGTTATTTTACTCGGGTGTGGTGGGTGTGGTGACAGTTGGGATTGAGCCGTTGGGGGTGGGGGTTTTAAACAAAAAAAATATATTTCTCATCTATATATATATCTTACTTTCCTCTTAACAAATCACTCTTTTCACCCATATATTTTTATAAAACTCTAATTTTTTTAAGAAAATGTCTTCATCCGATTCTAGCATTCTTGGTTTGCCTTCGGGATTGTCCGATTCTAGTGGTTTTGATGATTTTATTTCCGACATTTCCGAATCAAGTGACATTGAGTTTTTGTCGACATTGAGTTTTTATCCAAAGTTGCAGTTACGGCTAGTGAGTTTGAGGATACGGCAAAATCAAATAAAAAATATGTACATCGTGATCGTGAAGTTGCTAACACAATTCTGTTGAAGGATTACTTCGTCGAACGCCCCAAGTACGACGCAGATACGTTTAGAGGGAGATTTCGCTTACCGAAATATTTGTTTTTAAGCATTGTAAGGGATATAAGTATGGATTTAAGGTTTTCTTTGTTTCACGAAGGGTATGACGGGAGGTTAAAGAAGAGCTTCACGCCGATTCAGAAATGCACTTCTGCTATTCATCAACTCGCTACAGGTAACCCTCGTGACGAATAGATGAATATTTATCTATGTCCGCTAGGATTGCTCGTAAATGTTTAGAATATTTTTGCAATTCTATTATTATGTTATACGGCAAAGAGTTTTTACGTAGACTTACAAGCCATGACATTGCACGTTTGTATAATGCGCATGAAACTAGATGGGGCCTTCTAGGGATGATCGGTAGCATCGATTGTACGCATGTCGTTTGGAATATGTGTCCGACTAGTTTGCGTGCCCAATTTATGAGAGGTGATCACCAAAACCCTACGATCATGATGGAAGCAGTGGTGTCAAATGACTTATGGTTTTGGCATCCGTTTTGTGGTCCTGCCGGTTCCAATAACGACATAAATGTTCTCAATCAATCTGTAACATCCCGAGTTTTAGAATGCGAAAGAATTCACGAGAAATTAAAACTTAATAAAAAAAAAGTAGAGGGCTTGGGCCGGAGTGTATGGGCCGAAAAGGGCAAGGGTTTGGGCCCTTATAAGTCTCAAGACCAGCCACAACCCTCATTTGCAACACCATTTTCGGAATTCTAGAGAGAGAAAGCGAGAGAGAGCCTAGAGAGAGAAAGTCCCGGTTTTCGGAGTAAGCTTCAAGGAGCATTAGCAAGAGTCTCGTGAGTGTTTATCACCAAAGGGGAAGCGATTTCAGGTAACCATTTGTTCCAGATCTGAGTTTTTGTATGAGTTGGGTTTTGAAATAAAATCGGGTAAATGTTAGATTTTTACGTTTAAAAATGGAAACAAAGTATAGATCTAGACTCTCGGTTAGAAAACACAAGTTTTCAACATAAAAAGTTTGGATCTTGACGAGGTCGGATCTGCATGCAAAGTTAGGGTTTTGTGGGGAAGATGACTGAGCTGAAGGGTATCGAAACTAAGTAGTTTCGAGTCAGGGGCAAGCATCGAAACTAAGTAGTTTCGAGTCAGGGACGTGTATCGAAACTAGGTAGTTTCGATAGGTCAACGTGTATCGAAACTAGGTAGTTTCGATAGGTCAACGTGTATCGAAACTAGGTAGTTTCGAGTGGTCAGCATGTACCGAAACTAGGAAGTTTCGATAGGGTTGCATGTATCGAAACTAGGGAGTTTCGATAGGTCTACCAGTATCGAAACTAGGTAGTTTCGATGAGTCTGATATGTGACGAATTGTTATGATTGTTCAGATTGTGTGAGATTCCAGTAGGACATCCCCGCTAAGATACCAGGTGAGTTCTAATCCCCTTTTTGCCTTCTTTAGGGGTGGTGTGCATACTTAGTGTAAAGTGTTTATTATATTTTATATATTATAAACTGAAGAGAAAAGCCATGTTTTAGTGAAAGGTTTAAAAGAGGCAAAAGTATGTTTTCAGTAAAGTAAGATATATCATTTGGCAAGCGTTTACTATATTTTTATATACATAAACAAAGGCATGATATATATATGATAAGCTATGTTTCAGAAAGTAAGACGTATTATATGATAAGCTATGTTTCAGAAAGTAAGACGTATTTTATGATAAGCTATGTTTCAGAAAGTAAGACGTATTTTATGATAAGCTATGTTTCAGAAAGTAAGATGTATTTTATGATAAGCTATGTTTCAGAAAGAAAGATGTATTTTTTTGATAAGCTATGTTTTCAGTAAAAGCAAAGATATATCATTTGGCAAGCGTTTACTATATTTTTATATACATAAACAAAGGCATGATATAAGTTAAGTTATGAACAAGATTTACAGAAAGATTTATGAAAAGTAAAGTGAACAGCTTTCCTTCGGGAATGAGTACCAGTTTGTAAAGGTCCTTGGGACAGATGTTACTTGTACAAGATGTCAGATATGGGTTCTACCCATTAGTAAGAGTCTCGGTGGCTCGTTAACAGTTGTACAATTGGAATGAGTGACGGCGGTTGCTCGGGGGACTACGCAATCCCCCATGTACCAGTTAAGAGGTATTGATCACGAGGACAATACCCGGTGTTGATCACGAGGACAACATCGTGTCATGTGGTGTTGCCCGCAAGGACAACCTCATTGGGTCACGAGGACCCAGAAGGTATTGATCACGAGGACAATACCAGTATGTAACAGAATTGACGGATAAGCGGTAGTGTCGGTTCATGGTGTAAGCCATGGGGGCATTGACCAGGTACTTGTCGGTTCATGGATGTAAGCCATGAGGGCAGTACAGTAAAGATGAATTGACGGTTAAGTGGTACTGATCACGAGGACAATACCAGCAGTGATAAGAATTGACGGTTAAGCGGTATTGATCACGAGGACAGTACCAACAGTGACGAGGAATTGACGGATACTTTATGAATGTATTAAATTATGTTTTGAAAAGTGTAGTATGTAAAGTTTTGCCTTAAGGGCAGTATGTATGTATGTATTAGTAAATCTTTTGTATAAATGATTTAAAGTAAACGTTAGAACTCACTCAGCGTTGCTGATTTTTAGTATGCACATCAGTTAAGTGTAGGTGGCAGTAGATGGAAGTGGATGCTTGGCTTGGCGAGAAGAGTTACCCGAAGACCAGAGTCTGGCATCCTGTCTATGTTATTGTTTTAGTTGATTCAGACAAGTTTCAGTTTGTATGTTGACAAGTTATGTTTGGACATGTTATGTATTTCCGCTGCGCATGTTGAAGTTTTAAATCGTTTCCGCTGTGTTAATAAATGTCTTATGATTAAGTTCTATGTGTTGATGAGTAAATCCAACAAGTGAGGCCTTTCGGGAAAGGGGCCTTACAAGTTGGTATCAGAGCCATAGTTTGAGAGATTTGGACATCCCCGATGTCCAGACTTAAACTGAGAATGGGACAAGAAGCGGATGCCAGTACGGGTAACTCAAGCCAAAGCATCAGAAGCGTATAGTAAGTAAAGTTTAAACTTTTAGAGTGTCAAGATAAGAATAGAGGCTTTAGTGGAATCATGAAAGCGAATAAATGGAAAACGAGAAGTGATGTAATGGTTAATTGCAGATGGCCAGTGTATATTAACATCTTACCTTACTTATTGTGTTCTACATATTCCCTAGCATGGTGAAATTAAATCTTTTGATCTCTATCTTTCAGTTAGAAATGGCAAGACGTGGAGGAACTAGAGGAAGTGGAGGAGGAAGACGTGGTGGACGTACAGGCCGCCGCGGTGGAACTAGCATAAATCAAATGATCGAGGGGAGTGTTCACACTACCCATACTGACACAGAGGTTAGTCAGCACAATGTTGAACATGCGGAAGGAGATGACCAGACGTTTGAGTTTGAACCAGTAGTACAAGCAGCTATTAGCCGCGAGTTTACCCGATTGCTGAAAGAAACCTTACCGGCTATACTAGACGAAGCGTTGAGGAAGGCTAAGGAGAACTCCAATGTAATCCTAGCCACTGAAGGGCCAGTGGTGCTTCCAGCTGCGGGAGGACCAGTTCTGGTGGAGAATGTTGCACCGCCTACGCGCGGATGCGATTACAAGGCATTTCGTGGTTGTGATCCCCCTGAGCTAACTGGGGAGAAAGAAGCAGCATATACCTTAGATTGGATCAATGGCATGGAATCCACCATCAGCCTCAGTGACTGTCGACCGGATCAAGCGGTCAGGTTCGCAGCTAAGTCACTAAAGGGAGAGGCAGCACACTGGTGGGAGACTGTGAAACAAGCGAAGGGTGACCAAGCGGTCGAGCTAATGAGGTGGAATGATCTGAAGGCATTAGTAATTTCGAAGTTCTGCCCTAAGAATGAAGTCCACAAGGTGGAGAGAGAGTTCCTGACTTTGCAAGCCGGACTCATGACTCACAGACAATATACTTCCAAGTACAACGAACTGGCACGCCTGGTGCCTCATCTTGTAACCACAGAAGAGAGGAGGATTCATTATTATATTCAAGGGTTGCCTCCAAAGATACGTACATTTGTAAATGCCAACACACCGAGTACCTTTGAGTCGGTGGTTGTTCTGAGCGGAGTTGTCTACGATGACATTGCCTCTGAAGTCATTTCTGAAGCGCCTATGAAACAAGCGGCTAAGCGGACTGGGGAGGACCTTCAGGGTCCTAATGATAAGAGGTCAAGGTTAGAAGCGGAGGGTTTGTGTGGA
Source organism: Smallanthus sonchifolius (assembly GCA_023525975.1). Taxonomy (NCBI): domain Eukaryota; kingdom Viridiplantae; phylum Streptophyta; class Magnoliopsida; order Asterales; family Asteraceae; genus Smallanthus; species Smallanthus sonchifolius. Next base: position 15,405,040 of record CM042018.1, on the reverse strand, counting down.
AAATGTGGAAAAAGGCACGGAGGAGAGTGCAGAGCTGGGCAGGTGGGATGCTTCAGGTGTGGCAAGTTTGGACACCAATCACGGGACTGCCAGCAAAAGCCAAGATGCCACAATTGTGGGGAGCAGGGGCACATGAGCCGAGATTGCAGGAAACCCAAGGAAGCGGAAGCGGGGGGATCTGGAAAGGGAAAGGGTGCAGAGAAGGAACCCTACATGAACAGAGCCAAGGCGAGGGTCTACCAGATGACTCAGTAAGGTACGTTGCAAGCTCTTATTGGTGATATGACAAGTTTATTTTTATTATTTCCTTACTAAATTAGTTAGCCCCATTAGTCTAGATGCCTTAGAATTTGAGATCATCCAAGGTTAAGCTCCCAGTGGTAGTTAATCACAATGGCCTTCATAACCAAGCTGCCTTGCATAGCTACAGTTTATGCCACCCATTCTATGATTAGCTATCAGATTAGCTTATGGCAGGTTTCGAGGACGAAACCTGTTGTAAGGAGGGTAGACTTGTAACATCCCGAGTTTTAGAATGCGAAAGAATTCACGAGAAATTAAAACTTAATAAAAAAAAAGTAGAGGGCTTGGGCCGGAGTGTATGGGCCGAAAAGGGCAAGGGTTTGGGCCCTTATAAGTCTCAAGACCAGCCACAACCCTCATTTGCAACACCATTTTCGGAATTCTAGAGAGAGAAAGCGAGAGAGAGCCTAGAGAGAGAAAGTCCCGGTTTTCGGAGTAAGCTTCAAGGAGCATTAGCAAGAGTCTCGTGAGTGTTTATCACCAAAGGGGAAGCGATTTCAGGTAACCATTTGTTCCAGATCTGAGTTTTTGTATGAGTTGGGTTTTGAAATAAAATCGGGTAAATGTTAGATTTTTACGTTTAAAAATGGAAACAAAGTATAGATCTAGACTCTCGGTTAGAAAACACAAGTTTTCAACATAAAAAGTTTGGATCTTGACGAGGTCGGATCTGCATGCAAAGTTAGGGTTTTGTGGGGAAGATGACTGAGCTGAAGGGTATCGAAACTAAGTAGTTTCGAGTCAGGGGCAAGCATCGAAACTAAGTAGTTTCGAGTCAGGGACGTGTATCGAAACTAGGTAGTTTCGATAGGTCAACGTGTATCGAAACTAGGTAGTTTCGATAGGTCAACGTGTATCGAAACTAGGTAGTTTCGAGTGGTCAGCATGTACCGAAACTAGGAAGTTTCGATAGGGTTGCATGTATCGAAACTAGGGAGTTTCGATAGGTCTACCAGTATCGAAACTAGGTAGTTTCGATGAGTCTGATATGTGACGAATTGTTATGATTGTTCAGATTGTGTGAGATTCCAGTAGGACATCCCCGCTAAGATACCAGGTGAGTTCTAATCCCCTTTTTGCCTTCTTTAGGGGTGGTGTGCATACTTAGTGTAAAGTGTTTATTATATTTTATATATTATAAACTGAAGAGAAAAGCCATGTTTTAGTGAAAGGTTTAAAAGAGGCAAAAGTATGTTTTCAGTAAAGTAAGATATATCATTTGGCAAGCGTTTACTATATTTTTATATACATAAACAAAGGCATGATATATATATGATAAGCTATGTTTCAGAAAGTAAGACGTATTATATGATAAGCTATGTTTCAGAAAGTAAGACGTATTTTATGATAAGCTATGTTTCAGAAAGTAAGACGTATTTTATGATAAGCTATGTTTCAGAAAGTAAGATGTATTTTATGATAAGCTATGTTTCAGAAAGAAAGATGTATTTTTTTGATAAGCTATGTTTTCAGTAAAAGCAAAGATATATCATTTGGCAAGCGTTTACTATATTTTTATATACATAAACAAAGGCATGATATAAGTTAAGTTATGAACAAGATTTACAGAAAGATTTATGAAAAGTAAAGTGAACAGCTTTCCTTCGGGAATGAGTACCAGTTTGTAAAGGTCCTTGGGACAGATGTTACTTGTACAAGATGTCAGATATGGGTTCTACCCATTAGTAAGAGTCTCGGTGGCTCGTTAACAGTTGTACAATTGGAATGAGTGACGGCGGTTGCTCGGGGGACTACGCAATCCCCCATGTACCAGTTAAGAGGTATTGATCACGAGGACAATACCCGGTGTTGATCACGAGGACAACATCGTGTCATGTGGTGTTGCCCGCAAGGACAACCTCATTGGGTCACGAGGACCCAGAAGGTATTGATCACGAGGACAATACCAGTATGTAACAGAATTGACGGATAAGCGGTAGTGTCGGTTCATGGTGTAAGCCATGGGGGCATTGACCAGGTACTTGTCGGTTCATGGATGTAAGCCATGAGGGCAGTACAGTAAAGATGAATTGACGGTTAAGTGGTACTGATCACGAGGACAATACCAGCAGTGATAAGAATTGACGGTTAAGCGGTATTAATCACGAGGACAGTACCAACAGTGACGAGGAATTGACGGATACTTTATGAATGTATTAAATTATGTTTTGAAAAGTGTAGTATGTAAAGTTTTGCCTTAAGGGCAGTATGTATGTATGTATTAGTAAATCTTTTGTATAAATGATTTAAAGTAAACGTTAGAACTCACTCAGCGTTGCTGATTTTTAGTATGCACATCAGTTAAGTGTAGGTGGCAGTAGATGGAAGTGGATGCTTGGCTTGGCGAGAAGAGTTACCCGAAGACCAGAGTCTGGCATCCTGTCTATGTTATTGTTTTAGTTGATTCAGACAAGTTTCAGTTTGTATGTTGACAAGTTATGTTTGGACATGTTATGTATTTTCGCTGCGCATGTTGAAGTTTTAAATCGTTTCCGCTGTGTTAATGAATGTCTTATGATTAAGTTCTATGTGTTGATGAGTAAATCCAACAAGTGAGGCCTTTCGGGAAAGGGGCCTTACACAATCTCCGTTGTTCAATAACGAAATGCATGAAACCGCCTTGAAGTGTCCTTTCCAAGTTAACGGTCATGAATACAAACGTGGCTACTATCTTGCGGATGAGATTTACCCCACTTAGTCTGTTTTTGTGAAATCATTTCCATTCCTTGTCGACCCAAAAGAAAAAAGGTTTAAGAAAGTTCAAGGGGATAATTAATCGTCCGCAACGGTCACATAAACGTCAAAAAATACAAAATGTGGTTTACGCATGTATCATATTGCACAATATGATTTTAAAGCATGACGGAAATGCAATCTCATCCAGCTACGTGATGGACACTCCAACCAATGAAGTAGTAGACGTTGGTGTAATTAATGAATTGCGGGATCAAGAGACACACTTTAGACTACGATATGATCTTGTTGAACATTTTGTTACACTATCGGAGTGGGCCAGCAACGATTCGGAAGACTATTATGTTTAATTTCTCTTTTTTTTTATTTGTAACTTGTTATTGTATTTTGTTATTTTTAGTTGTCTTTTGTATTTTTAATTAATAAAAAAATATGTTTTTTATTTAAGAAAAAAATTATGAGTAAATGAGTAGAGTGTTTCCAATAAAATCTGAGTAAATAAGTAATTTTGAGGTGAAAGAATTATATTGGGCAGTTTTGGTGAGTAAATGAGTAGTTGGGTTAATGACCCCCATCACCCTTAGGGGGACAGTATGCATCTTTTGCATCCCGCTTCTCCGTGAATTCCATCCGGTCCCGAAGGTCATGGTGTGGTGTTCCCGCTGCTTCATCTTGCATTGTTCATTTCCTTCTTTGTTGTACATCCAATTCGGTATGGGCAATCTCCTTCTTCCTCCTCGATCTCCATCCGGTACCCTTGCCACATCACCTTCCACCTCAAGCCAGCTTCATTTCTGCTCGTCCCTTCCCACATTCTTCCTTCCACGCCGTGTACCTTAACATTTGGGATAAAATGATGAGATAATTCAATATCATTCCAACAAAGTTTCTTATATTTTTAACTATAAAAACGCTCAAATTTAATTTATTGTTCCATTGTTATAAAATTAATTTGTTTAAATGAAATATTTAGTGATACTTTTTCTTTTTCACGATTACATCCTACTTCATGTTAAACTTGAAAAACAAATCACTAAATACTTACCAAGTTTCATATATGTTGCAACTAGGTTGCTTAATTTAAAAAAAAAAATTATCATTCGTAATTTTTTTTAATAACAATGGAACAATATTGAAAAAAGTAATAAGTTTAATAATAAAGTGATTAATAAATCAAAGTATTAAAAAAGTAATAAGTTTTATTATATATTTTGAGAATAATAACATACTTTTCGATAAGCTCTCGTTAAAGATCGTGTTACCCACGAATTGATACAAGTAGAATTAAAGATTTAAGCTATTACTCTTTTTAAATGAAGGGTATAGCTATTGGGGTTGGTGGCCTAGTGACAGAGACAAAGTCTCTTAGAATACATAGATGTTTGAAAAGATTATGTATTTAAGTCTCACTTTTACAGGATTAAAAAAATTCATCTTTCAAAAAAATTAAGGGGATAAATTAAATTAGGGTTTGACTTTTTAATCCCTTCAATTATACTTATATACATCTAAAATACAATTAGGGTTTGACTTTACACCCTTTCATATTCACATGTGAAGAGTAAATTAAGATTTGACTTTTTATTTTTTATATAAAAGTTGGCAAAGTAAGCTAATAGAATGGTCAATTATTATCTTATGACTGGATAACATATTTAATTTATATAAGAAAATAAACCGTTGGCCAATTGGTGCAATGGTAGCCCTAAGACTTCTCATAGTGGAGGTCTTGGGTTCGAATCATGTCCACAGCAAAAAAAGGGGGTATGTGGCCAGGTCAGAGGGTTTACCTAGTTGGGGGTTCCTCCTGTGGTTGGCTGCCTTAGATATTATAGGTGTTGCCCCGGGAAAACTCAATTATCCTAAAATATCTAGGTGTTGCCGTTAAAATAAAATATTATCGTATGATAATTACTTGTATAACATGCATAGTTTTCTTGGTCAGATAAAATCCTCATGTATTACAAATTTGTAAAAACTAATCAATGATTATTCATATAAATTGAGATCTTATTTGTACTCCAAAAAGGTAAGATGATGTATGTAAAAAAACAATGTTTTGAAAACAGAAGCAATTCCTGTTGGATCCCTGAGATTTCAGATGTCCCATGAATTACTGTATGTCCGTTAAAAGGTTGGCTCATAAATAGTTTAAAGATTAAAAACTAAAAAAGATGTACAAGAGACATGAAACCAAGATCACATAAAAGATATTTGTTTTATGAACATTTTTTCTAGACAGTTATAACAAACATTTATACAAAACTATTGTAAAAAAAGACACCGTCAAACAAATATGTATTGTTTGATGATATCCGCAAATTCATGTGAAGAACATGGCTTAATTTGTCTTTGTTGCCTACATAAACGTCTTCAATAAAATTATAAAACTATTTTTGTCCAATCTATGAACGAATTCTTGAACACCACGTACTTCTTTTTCTATCCAAGTTGTTCATGTGCTTTAAATGAATATTTTTATTTGAACATGTCATAACTCTTTTCTAGCAAAAACAAAAGAAGACTTAGTTCAACTAATATGACATGTGATCTTTTTAAACCTATTAACAACATATATTTGATCCTGGTAAATTTTGATGTGTTACTTGATCTAGTGAAAATTTTCTATGTAGTAATATTTTTTTGCATCTATAACAAGTACGCGTATGTTAAAATGTGAGATGGTTATCAAAGAATAGCAAGACACTTGACCGTGGTGGTACTCCTCAACAAAATGGTTTGGTTAAACGGATGAACAGAACATTGTTAAACAAGGTAAGATATATGTTATCTAGTTCAGGTTTACCTAAGATCTTCTGGGTTGAAGCCAAGAGTACTACAACTTATTTGGTTAATAAATCACCATCACCAGTAATCGATTAGAAAACACCAATGGAAACGTGGTTTAGGAAAGTAACATATAACAATAATTTAAAGGTATTTGGTCCTTAACATATGCTCGTATTAGTCAGGGGAAACTTGTTCCTAGAGCTCAAGAGGTGTATTTTTCTAGGATGCCAAAGAGGTGTTAAGGGTTTTAGGTTGTGAAGATTAGAAGATGTAAGTCCTAAAGCCAAAATGAGCAGAGATGTAGTGTATAAGGAAGACAAATTTTATAAGGATGTGATTGTGAAGAAAAATGTTGAAAATTATGTTAACAAGGTTTATAGTGATCATGGAGTTCGAATTGAGGTGGAGCTTGAACTGTAAGCCCCAAACTCGGGAGACCTCACTCGTTGGATTTACTCATTCACAAAAGTTCTTAAACATTAATATCAAATAACGCAGCGGAATCATTCATTCAACATAACTAAAAACTTGTTCATACATGCGGAAGCGTACATTGTCAAATACATAAACTTAACATAAACAACTCATAACGGGATGCCAGTCTTCATGATCGACCGGGTAACTCTTCTCGCTTGCCAAGCATCACCGTCCATCGTCCATACCTTCCTTAACCTGAATGTGCATACTAAAAAGTCAGCTACGCTGGTGAGTTCTAGCATTTCATAAAAACTTTAACATCAACATTTGCCAAAAACGTATCATTCATTTAGTAAAACCTTTCACAAAAGCATGTAATAATCTAACATCTTTAAAAAAGTTTCGTACCCATATCATCATCAACATCATAATCATAAACACCGTTAAACGGATCGTTCATTAAAACTTTTAACATTCATTTAAGTCATACATTATTATCTAAATTTGTGTCTTACTTTACGCGTCACAGTGTCCCCGAAGGAACCTTTGGTGTTGTGGGCAACCGTTACGTATCGCCGTCATTGCCACAACCATACACTATGTGGGGTCAACCGTTACGTATCGCCATCATTGCCCAACCATTCACTACGTGGGGTCAACCGTTACGTATCGCCGTCATTGCCCAACACGCATATTTCCTTTGGGAATCAACCGTTACGTATCGCCGTCATTGATTTCCCATACCTTATTCACTTAGGATGATCGTCATCACCCGAGTAACCGTCGTTACTCCCTTACCAGTTGTACAACATCAAAACCATAGACAGACCACCAAGACACTGACCTGTTGTTCTTATGGTAACTATGGCTCGCTGTCCATAATCTACCACAAGGCTGGGAATCACATTCCCAGACTTCGTTCGTCAATTCCATTCATTCGACAGATTAGATTTGTAATGACTTCTTTAAACCTTTACCTCTTTCCCTTTTCATTAAACCTTTCCTCATTTAGACCGTTAATAAACATTCGTAAACCTTTTTGGCAAAAACACTTCATAACCTTTCCTTTCGTAAACATCGTTTCGTTAAAACATCATTTCGTTAAAACATCATTTCGTTAAAACATCGTTTCGTTAAAACATCATTTCGTTAAAACATCGTTTCGTAAGTATGCACACCAGCCCAAAACATTTAAAAGAGGGCTCTAGAACTCACCTGATACGCTAATATGGGTTGTCCTAAACGAAGGTCCAACAACGTCACTCCCGATCTGAATTGAATAGTTAAATACACATCAGACCAATCCCGACTCTAACGGTTTAACCATTCTAACATACTGACTTCACTTAATCAGTTTTGATGTCTGCGCACTTAGCAAGTGCGCAGACCCTGCTGCCTGCGCACTTAGCAAGTGCGCAGACCATGCTTCCTGCACACTTAGCAAGTGCGCAGGTCCCTCCTCTTGCGCACTTAGCAAGTGCGCAGGTCCCTCCTCCTGCGCACTTAGCAAGTGCGCAGGACCTGCTCCGTGCGCACTTAGCAAGTGCGCACGACCTGTTCTTCACGAAAAACCCTAACTTTCGCATTCGGGTCTGATCATGTCAAGATCACGAACCTGTTGCATTCAAAACGTTCGTTTTCCATTAAGGAACTCAAATCCATGATATTCTTTCAGTTTCATCCGTTCAAACCTTACCTTTTCACCCAAAACCCGAAAAACCCAAACACGAACTAAAACTCAGATTTAGGTCGGATCGTTACCTAAATCGAGTTTCTGATCCGGAGGTTCTTCTCACGAGTTATGGAGTAACACTTTGCTGAAGTCTCGGGTCGATCTGCCAACTTTCTCTCTCTAAAGGTTGCAAATGAGAGAAAAGGGGTGGCATAGACTATTTATAGCCCGCTGACCCATCCGACCCGACCCGTCATGCCTCGTTCGTTTATTCCGTTATTATAACTGTCGTTTTATTTTTGGGATGTTACATGAACAAGAAGTGGTTGATGAAGTTATTGAAAACTTACAACAAACTGAAGCAACCGGTGGTGGAGCTAGTTATAGTTTAGCTAAGGAAAGACCAAGAAGAAGGATTATTGAAACAAAAATATTTGAATATAGTAATAAATCACCAACTAAATATAAATAAAACACACATTAAATTGTCTTTACCCAAATTTAGAATGCGAAAAAAGAAAAAGCGATAAAAAATATATAAATTGTTTGTAGAATGGGAACATTAAAGTATTTCTCAATTTTTGGAATTAATAAGTTTTGGTAGACATCTGCGTTGCACAATGATTCTTGTTACTTATACGTGGTTTTGTTGAAAATAAATCATCTGTTTCATCTACATCATAAACATCTTGAAGGTTACGTTTAAGATCGACCAAAATTATCGCAAAAACCCCTTTGGTCGATCTTAAACGTAACCTTGAAGATGTGTATGATGTAGATGAAATAGAGGCTTTATCTTCAAGAAAACCACGTATAAGTGACAAAAAGGATGACACGATGCAGATGGCTACCAAAACTTATTTATTCCAAAAATTGAGAAATAGTTTAATGTTTCCCATATTACAAACAATTTACATTTCTTTTATCGCTTTCCTTTTTCGCATTCGAAATTTGGGTGAAAATAATTTATTTATATTTACTTGGTTACTTATTACTATATTCAATTATTTTTGTTTATGCTATTTTATATATTTTATGGGATATTTAAAAGTGTTTTTTGTTTTAAATATATAATACGAATGAATGATAATTTGTTATCTCAATTGTTATATTTTGCAACGACGATTAATAAAACCAAACGACAATCAGTATCGAGAGTTGGTTTGTATTTAAAACATACGGTTTTTACACATTGACAGTTGTATGTAACAATATCAAGAGTAAAGAGTAGAGACAGTCTGTTAAAGTAGTAGTATTCAGAAAATTGTAAGCATTGTTTATTAAAATCCACATACTATATTGATGTAGACATTACTATTGTAAAACAAAGAACTTCGAATGTTCACAAAATAATACAAAGATAACAAACATACTTGGTTTATGATCAGGACTTGAAACCTTTGCTTTGTTGGTGGTATGTAAGCAAATCGATATTGAAAGAAAAACGCAATTGGTATAACATGTAAATATGAGTATCTATATATATTGAATAAAAAATTTTAATTAAAGAAATTATTGAATAGCGGATCTTACGGTAATTATTTAAAACATAAATTTCGTGATTGTAAATTCATGGGAATAATTTACAACTTAGGAAACAGATTCATATTTTATTACTAAATAAATATATCATACTAAAAAGAAAAAATCAATTACCATAAATAACTGTAATCAATTTGAATTTGAAATCATTTTAATAATTGAAAAGATACTTTATACATTTAAATGATTTTGTTTTTAAAGAATAGGATATAAATGGTAATTAGGATTAGGTTCAGTTAAAAATAATTTTAATTGTAAGAAAGGTGATAAGGATTTAGGCTTACTAGATCAAATTGTAGAAAAAATTTAATGGTTGAGATTAAATTGTAGGAGAAAAAGTTGTTGAAAGTTTATTTTATTCTTGGCCACTTTTGTTGACTTTTTTCAAATTCTCCCCCTTATTTTTAAAGGTTCATAACTTTTACATACAACATTATTTTTTTAAAAAAATTACACCATAAAAACGAGCGTTTTTTTATCTTTAAAACGAGTATATAGTGTCGTTATAAACAAAAATAAATTTTTTTTACGTTTTCCAGCTCATTGTGTAATTAGTCAGGTCAATGTGTAATACAAGTTCAATGTGTAATACAAGTTTATTGAGTAATACAAGTTCATTGTGTAATACCACGTCTGGTCATTATGTAATACAAGTTCATTGTGTTATATGTATTTATCATTGTGTTTTATGTTTTCCAGCTAATTATGTAGTTAGTCAGGTCATTGTGTAATACAAGTTCATCGTGTAATACAATTTATTGTGTAATACCACGTCTGGTCATTGTGTAATACAAGTTCATTGTGTAATTAGTCAAGTTATTGTGTAATAAAAGTTCATTGTGTAATACCACATCTGGTCATTGTGTAATACAAGTTCATTGTGTAATATTTATTTATCATTGTGTTTTACGTTTTCCAGCTCATTGTGTAGTTAGTCAGGTCATTGTGTAATACAAATTCATCGTGTAATACAAGTTCATTGTGTAATACCACGTCTGGTCATTGTGTAATACAATTTCATTGTGTAATTAGTCAGGTCATTGTGTAATTAGTCAGGTCACTGTGTAATACAAGTTCATTGTGTTATACAAGTTCAATGTGTAATACAAGTTTATTGTGTTATATGTATTTATCATTGTGTTTTACGTTTTCCAGCTCATTGTGTAATTAGTCAAGTCATTGTGTAATTAGTCAGGTCATTGTGTTATACAAGTTCAATGTGTAATACAAGTTCATTATGTTATATGTATTTATCATTGTGTTTTACGTTTTCCAGCTCATTGTGTAGTTAGTAAGGTAATCGCGTAATACAAGTTCATTGTGTAATTAGTCAAGTCATTGTGTAATTAGTCAGGTCGTTGTGTAATACAAGTTCATTGTGTCAAATGTTTTTCATCATTGTGTTTTACGTTTTCCAGCTCGTTGTGTAATTCGCTCATTATTGTGTAATTCGCTCAAATATGTCAGGTAATTGTGTAATATGCTCATTGTGTAATATCAGGTCTGATCATTGTGTAATATCAGACCTTGTATTACACATTGACCTGGTGTATTACACGTTGACCTGGTATATTACACATTGACCTGGTGTATTACAAATTGATCTGGTATATTACACATTGACCATTATGCTCTCCCTTTAAAAACAATAAAATTTTTCTTACCCTTCTTATTTTTAAAACTTTTTTTACTATAACCTAACCCATGGTAATTATATATTTATTAACAAAAATACTAAAATTTGTTAGACATATTAAAGTCGTTAAATTAAGTAATAGACCAATTTTAATTTGTCAAACTTAAATTTTAAATGTGTAATCCATTAATTAGTCAAACACAATTCGTGATTACATGGTGTTTGTCAAAATACATTTAAAGTTTGTCAATCAAATTGGTGAATCAAAAATTTTAAATTTGTCAAATAGTTTAATTTTGTGATCTTATAAAGTTTCGAAATTGACAAAGTATTCATAAAATACTAAGGGGCTGTTTGGTAACCTCTGTGAAAACTCAGCTCTTAATGGTTCAGCTACAAAACCATACTGAACCATTCAAAACTCTTAATAATTCAGCACTTAATAATTCAAATTTTATCAAACAACCCAAAGGGTGAAGGGGTCACCTTACCTCTTTACTCATTTATTCATCAAAACTGGTCAATAGAATTCTGTCAGCTCAAAACTACTTACTTACTCATTACTCATTTACTTAGATTTCATTGGAAATATCATACTCATTTACTCACCAACTTTTTTTTAAAATAAATATTTAAATAAAAAAAAGTCAATTTCATTAAATAAAAATTAACATAATACAATTAAAAAACTACAAAAATAAAAATAAAAAGTTATTGAAATTCTGAAACTCCATTTCATTAAGTTTTAACATGTTTGGTAACAAGTCATTTTTTTTTTCAAAATCAATACATATTTTACATAAAATATATTAGCTAAAAATAAAAAGATTTACCAACCAATTTATGTTGCTTTTATAAAAAAAAAGTGTAATGGATTACATCAAATATTAACTAAATAAAAAAGTGTAATGGATTACTATCAATTTATGTTTCATTATATTTATAAAAATAAAATAAAAAATGGTGCATTTATGACTCAATGGTGCATTTATCCTGTAGTTGCCTCAATTGCCGTTTCCCCCACAAACGAGTAAAATTACTTGAACAACTTACTCGATAATGCTACTCTAACCAAAGGAAATCAAAGGGGGGCGGTGTACCCCTTTTACCCGGCCATCCACTCTCGTACTCGGTCATGCCCGAGTAGGGCGCCCCTTTCACCCTAAGTATCTTGTTGTTTAATAATGATTATTTTATTTTACTATATGTGAATTCAGTCAATTAAAATGTGATGTTTTTCATTATGCCAACCTAAGACTTTAAACACAAAGTTATTACATGTTATTTTTTTTTTCAAATATTCATATTACTTATCATTATTATTATTATTATTTTTATTTTAATAACAAATTCACCACCATTTGTCCAATATAGGACTTGAAATTTCAACCTATTTGAAAAAAAACATATTTTATTGACACCTTGGTATCATTGGACTACAAGCTCTTTGATATTCATATTTACTTATTAAGAAATAATAAATACAACAACTATAATAGTTTAATGACCAAAGTAAAATATATTAAGGTTTAATTTATAATGTGAAATATTGAGAATTAATATGGTTTGCTACAACGTAAAATTATTTAATAATTCCAAGGTTATGATGTAAATGACTTAACTACATTTTTAATATCTATAAAATATAATAAATAATGGTTTTTTCATGCCACGTGTCGCCTCCATTATATTCTAATTATTATTTTTCCCATATTTCTCTTGTTAAATGCTCCTATCTTTTAATAATAATATATTTTTAAAGAAAATACTAATCTATACATACTAATACATAAAGGTTTTGGATTGCCACATGTCACTCCATCATGCCGTCTCACATTGGTTTTCCCGCCTCCCTCTCCTAATAAATGCACCTATATCTTATTAAATAATAATGATATTATAAATATATTATTAAAGAAGAATAATAATTATATTAAATAAGAATATATAATAATAATTCAAAATATAACTAATTAAAGAAAAATACTAATCTATACTCCCTAATAAATAAAGGATTTTGTAAAATGGTTTTCCCACCTAAAGTTTAATTATAATTTAAGATTTTAAACCTCTCACAAATAATAAATGCTTAACAAATATAATTGCTAAAATTATTTAATATCATTTGACTAGAACTTAAAAACCGTTTGATTTGAAAATTTTAAACTATGTATTATTTAAATTATAACAAAATCAATGAATTAACTCTTGCAAATTTACTATAATTAGATAATTAAATTGACAATTTTTTTAAAAAATTAACAACTTATTTTTGTTAAGCAAATAACAATTAATCAAAATCAATTTTCTAGAATCTAAAAAATTTACCTTATGTAATTTGGTTTTGTGAATGTAATTGTAATTTTAATTTTTTTCACTATGTAAAGTAATTCTTATTTAGACATTTATAAATAATATATGTTTCTTTTCATTAACCGTGTAATACACGGGAACTAACCTAGCTGTAGTAATAAAGCACAATTATTTTAAATTATCCCTTATTATAAGAAACTTTGAAATCTAATTATGTAACTTTTATCTCCAATCAAATAGTAATGAAAGTCAAATTACATTAAATAGAAATTAACGTATTTTCTAAACCCAATTATATATTAATTTTTACATATTTTGAATTTTGTTTTCTATCATTAGTATATGTAATACATTTTTATACTATAAAATATATATACATAAAGATTTAAGAATTTTATATACTAATATTTTTCACACCGTGAAACTAGTTATACAATACTTTAAATACGGTGGTCGGTGGCAACAATGCCAGTGTATCAACCTTGCAACATGTGTTACAAGCTCCTGATGTAGTGCTTTCTTATAATTTTTCTTATTATACGCATTTTATATATATATATATATATATATATATATATGTCTAGTGCGGATGTATTTACAACAAATGGTGAGTGGCGCACTGGTAAAGGTGCGTGCCTCTTAAGCAATGGAAGAGTGAATCCCTCCCCCGCCTCCCTTTCGATTTAGACGCTGACGTCAACAGTTGCTTTGCTGATGTCCGTATTAATAAAAAATTTTAAAACATTTTTTTCAAAAAGAAATTTACTCCATTAATTAAAAGAGATATTTAAAAACATTTTTTCCAAAATGAATTTTTTTAATATTTTTTTTTCCTTTAAATTTCTTAAAATACCAAATTTTTTTTGTTTTGTTTTATAGTTATTTTTTCGTGTTTTAACGCGCAACAATGCGCGGTTTTAATAAAAAAATGGTTTTTTTAATTTTATTTGGTTTTATTAGATTGAACTAACAAAAAAGGGTTAAAATATTCAAGTTTCAATTTTAAACACTTTTTTAACTTTTTGTGATTGACGAATATACCGTTGCAACGTGCTTTTTTTTATTTACGTTTCGAGCCGTGTCGCCGCAGTATCACTACTAGTTTACATAAAAATAATTACATCATTTTAGAGTATCAAAGGTATTCTTCTAAAATACGCTTACAACTAATTTATTTTTCTCTAATTTGCACACGTAACCTTTACATTAATATTTTTAGGTGATTTAAAATTCAAAATAAAACAATATACTTTTTTGTTATATAATAACTTTTTACCTTTTGAGATTGTTAATTAGTTGTAAGGGATTAGGTTCAGGTAAAAATGATTTTAATTGTAAGAAGGGTGAAAAAAATTTAGTGTTATTAGATTAAATTGTAGAAAACATTTAATGGTTGAGATTAAATTATAGAAGAAAAAGTTGTTGAAAGTGTATTTTAGTCTTGGCCACTTTTGTTAACTTTTATCAAGTTCACCCCCTCATTTTTAAAGGTTCATGACTTTTACATACGACATTATTTTTTCAAAAAATTACACCATAAAAACGAGCGTTTTTTTATCTTTAAAACGAGTATAGTGTCGTTATAAACAAAAACGAATTTTTTTTTACGTTTTTCAGCTCATTGTTTAATTACTCAGGTCAATGTGTAATATAAGTTCATTGTGTAATACAAGTTCATTGTGTAATACAAGTTCATTGTGTTATATGTATTTATTATTGTGTTTTATATTTTCCAGCTCATTGTGTAGTTAGTCAGGTCATTGTGTAATACAAGTTAATCGTGTAATACAAGTTCATTGTGTAATACAAGTTTATTATGTAATACCACGTCTGGTCATTGTGTAATACAAGTTCATTATGTAATTAGTCAGGTCACTGTGTAATACAAGTTCATTGTGTAATACAAGTTCATTGTGTTATAAAAGTTCAATGTGTAATACAAGTTCATTGTGTTATATGTATTTATCATTGTGTTTTACGTTTTCCAGCTCATTGTGTAGTTAGTCGGGTCATTGTGTATTACAAGTTCATTGTGTAATACAAGTTCATTGTGTAATACAAGTTCATTGTGTAATACCACGTCTGGTCATTGTGTAATACAAGTTCAATGTGTAATTAGTCAAGTCATTGTGTAATACAAGTTCATTGTATAATACCACGTTTGGTCATTGTGTAATACAAGTTCATTATGTAATTAGTCAAGTCATTGTGTAATACAAGTTCATTGTGTAACTAGTCAGGTCATTGTGTAATACAAGTTCATTGTGTCAAATATTTTACATCATTGTGTTATATTTTTTCATCATTGTGTTTTACGTTTTTCAGCTCATTATGTAATTCGCTCATTATTGTGTAATTCACTCAAATATGCCAGGTCATTGTATAATATGCTCATTGTGTAATATCAGTTCATTGTGTAATATCAAGTCTGATCATTGTGTAATATCAGGTCTGATCATTGTGTAATATCAGACCTTGTATTACACATTGACCTGGTGTATTACACATTGACCATTATGCCATCTATTTAAAAACAATAAAATGACACATGTCAAGCTTAAAATCTTTCTTACCCTGCTTATTTTTAAAACCATTTTTATTATAACCTAACCCTACTTGTAAGTACTTATTTTATAATTATTGTAAATAAATAAAATATTATATATCGTCATTAGTTCATTTTCGCCTTCCAAAAAAAAATCATTAGTTCATTTTCCAATACTAATTACTTTACACTGCCATATCTTATACAAATTTAGCTTTTATTTAATACTAATTGTGTAATCATTATATAAACTAATTAACAAACATGATAATAATATAAAAATAAAAGTCATTTATTTTAAGGGTTAAAAATACTTAACTTTTTGAGTTTTAGTGTAATAAATAATATTACATTAGTTTAAGCATTATTATTCATATATTTAGCATAATGTTTAGTATTAATGTAAGAAAAGATTTATGTATATTTTGACACTATATTTTATTGTAAAAATGATTTTTAGTATTAATGCGCTTTTAAAAATTCCAGTCATTTAGTTATATTGTCCTGATAGACCTATAGACAAACCAAAAAAATCATATATAAAATACGTTATAAATTATTTTTACTATACATGAGTAAATCCGTAAGCTATGTTATCGATTTATGCGGCTTAAGATCTGTATACGCGTATACAATATGTACACGTATACCACCCATACACGCTTATACCACAATATCTATTATAATTTAAAATTTACTATTTATTATAGTGAAAGAATATGAATGTATCAAATTATGTAAAATGGGAGATTAAAAAATATATTTTTCTTTTTTTTCAGAAAATCATTATCTTATCATTCCAAGGTTAAACATAATTATGATTATGTAGAATTTAATATTTACATATTTATATATGTCTATTGCTTGTTTGGCACTCTTGGCATGCGGAGGCTACAGAGAAATGAAAGTTTTTTATTCACACTTTTAATAATATATTCCCACTCTGCACCAAAGCTTAAAGTCATATTTTATTTACATCAAATCATATAATATATTTACTGATTTATTTATTTTGTTGATTTTTTTATTTCATGTTACATTTTGTAATAACGTCTTCTTTTAATTATATCCAATATTTTTTTTTTTAAATGAATAATCAACATGTTTGGTTCTAAAAAAATCTATCACCTCCCACTAAAGTTTATTAAAAGCTTTTTAGATATAAACTTAAAAAAGCTAAATAATTTTGACTAAATTGATTTTTTTATGGTATGTGTCAAATTACGAATTTGATCTGCGGGTTACTATTTCTACCGGTTCTGTCAATTGTTTTCAAAGATGGTCTCTAGTCTGTTGTACATGTGAAATAACTATTTTACTGTCTTAAAGTTTACACTTTGATCTCTTGAATTTATAAACATTTCTATTTGTATTTTTATCCACGTGAACCATTGTGTAATTAAACAAAAAAAAACTAAAACCCAACCACCCGCCCCTAACCCAGCTTTTTAGCTTTGCCACTTCAACCGTCACAACATTGTGTCGTCTCAAATTCTCTGTCGAATTCACAAATCCAACTCCCTCTCTTTCTATTCTCACGCAACAACCACCTCTACAAGTTCAATCCACGAGTCGTATATCTTCTTCCTCTCCAACTAAGAATTTAGGTTTAGATTGAGCAATTTCGTGATTAATCGGGCTTTAGACCAAGAAATTTCTTTCATAATTTCTTCAAAAATTTAATATTTTCACTTGTATTCAATTACCATCATGCCCCAAACTCTCAGATTTTTAGTTTTCTTTTTTTAACAACAATTTTTACTCATAAATATTACCTAACATGCACTTGTATGATCTGAACCCACTTCACTTTTATTAGAGACAATTATCAATACTACTAGACCACAAGTTATATGCATATTTTTGGTCTTCTATTTGCTTCTTTTTGTTTCCTACCCTTTATCTTATTAAGCTCATAATCACTAAGGTTTTGATTCTCTCTCTCCGAATTTATGATTTCTTGATCTACTTATGTAGTTGTAGTCTTGATTTCAATTAGAAATGGTTTAAATGATTCCAATTGAGATCTTAGCGATTGGGTATGTTCTTTCATTAATCTAAAACCCTTATGGGTTTCATTACAGTGAAGCTCCGAGGTGATCATGAACATTACCGGGGGTATATTTGTCGTCGACGGTACAAGACAAACAGAGAAGCAAGGATTGGTCGTGATCGACAAGGGAGTGGGGTGTTGACGATTCTGGTGTGTTGGTCGTTCAATAGGTTGGGGGACGGGGGGGTGGGTTTTAATATGCTTTATTTATTTATTTACTAGTTTAGAACCCGTAATACGCACGTGGTGAAAAATATCAATAAATAAAATTATTAAATCTTTATGTATATATTTTACAGGTGTAAAAATGTATTACATATACTAAAGATAGAAAATGAAATTCAAAATATGTAAAAATTAATATATAACTGGGTTTCGAAAATACGTTAATTACTATTTAATGTAATTTGACTTTCGTTATTATTTAATTGAAAATAAAGTTAAATAATTAGATTTTAAAGTTTCTTATAATAAAAGATAATTTAAAATAAATGTGTTTTATTAGTATAATTAGTATTTTATTTAAAAATATATTATTATTAAAAGAAAGTTGTGTATTTAATAAGAGAGAGATGCGAAAAAAAAATGATTATAGTGAATATGGAAACAACACGTGCCATGAAAAACATTTATTTATTATATAGTATATATATAGATATAGATTTATTTTTAATTTGTTAAAACTTGATATAATTGAAATGCCTCTGAAACTAACTGGCCGCCAATGATCTTTAGCCCAAGTGGTTGAGGTGAGGTACCCAAGAAAATAAAGAGATCTTGGGTTCAAGTCCCACTTGTGACAAAAAAAAAGGGTTCCAGGTTAGGTCAGTGGGTTTTCTCACCTATAGTGGGTTTCATCCTGATGATGATGGAGATGATCGGGTGGACCAGTGATCCGTCAGTGATCCAAAATTGTCGTTCAAAAAAAAACTAACTGACCAAATTAACGAGAAGCAAGGGGATTGGTCGAGATCAGCAAAGGAGTGGGGTGTCGACGAATTTGGTGTGTTGGTTGTTCAATGGTTTGGAGGATGGGAGTGGGTTTTAATTTGCTTTTCATTTATTTATTATTTTTTAATGTGTTAAAATTTGAAATAACCAAAATTGTCTCTAAAAATAACTGACCAGATTATTGTCATTAAACCAAGATACCATTTTTGGAAGCAAACGATTCACAAAGGGACTGAACCTGTAAAAACCCTGACCCACTAACCAAATCCTTAATTTGACCCGAACCACATGGACCATAAATGTAATTTCCTTAATAATTATTTATTGTACATAATAATAAAAGTAAACTACCTTGTTGGTCCATATTGTTGGGTCAAATTATTAATATCGTCCTTGAATCACGATTTTACAAGTTTGGCCCCTTTGGGTGTTGTTTGCTTGTTAAATAACGTTAAAGTTAGATGAATTGACTATTTTAATCTAAATATAAAAACCCCTAAAAACATCATACTCCCTCTCATGTAAATACCCCAAATTTTTCTCTCACAGCCGGATTTCCCATATTTTTCTGTCAATGAATATAGCCACCCAACCACCATGATATTGAACCCGTGAACTAATTGTAACATCCGGCCGTCCTCTCATACATATTGTTCGCTTTGCCCACAAGTAACTCACGGATTTGTTTTTGATTGCCCGGGTGAAAACTCCCGTGGGGTCACCAATCTCTGGATTATTTTCAACCGAGCACGCTTAACTGTGGAGTCATCCTTTCATCCACAACCAATGCGCCCAAAACGCGTTGTTAGTATTTGAGACAGATCATTCCTTATGAACCCAGCATCTCTCCTGTACACGGCCGATAT
This sequence comes from Smallanthus sonchifolius, assembly GCA_023525975.1. NCBI lineage: Eukaryota > Viridiplantae > Streptophyta > Magnoliopsida > Asterales > Asteraceae > Smallanthus > Smallanthus sonchifolius. The sequence continues at coordinate 15,385,258 of CM042018.1, read as the reverse complement.
GGGATTTGCCTAGGGTCTTACACTAATTCTTGTTCAAATCTAGTGTTATTTGTCAAAGCTGTTTTTACGGGTACCAATTTAAGTAGAAAACCTCATTAAATCCGAACTTAAAACATACATTAATAGCCTAATTTTCGAATCTCTTTCGTTTTTTATTCATCTCCAAGAAGATTCAGATGGTTAAACCTCTATCAGGAAGAAACCAGGTACAACTACTATAGCACTTGGGTCAAACCCATCGCTAGCACTCGCAAATTCTCTAATAATAATTACAAGAGAAGCCTAAAATACAATAAAAAAGAAACAACATATCTTAGCGGCTATACGATTGATTAAATACGGTGTTAGTAACCTCAATCAATATACTTTTAAAGTATATATTTAGTTCTAAAAAATAAAATGTAAAAAAAGCTCATTTAGCGGGATGTAAAGAAACACGCGGTAAGGTCAAATCCTTAAAACAAACAAACAAACAAACAAAACTAGTGAAATCCCACTAATAAAGTAGGGTCTGAGGAATATGAGATGAGGACAAGTCTTACCTTTCCTTAAAACAAACAAACCAGTGAAAGACACCCGGCTCAGGAAAAACAAACCTTTTTTAAAAGAAGGAATAACCGGCGTGCGTGGGCTATACAAGAAAAAAATCACACACAAATAAATGAAAAAAAGATAATCCAACAATTTGAAATTTTGTGTGACCCAAGTTGAACTAACTCTATTGGGTTATGAGGTGGGCTTTTACATTTTATAGTTTTAGTTGTTTTTGGGCTTGCAACGGCAATTAGCTAGTGGTGCATAAATCGGTTTTTTAACCCAAACCGGTTCAACCCGAACCGAACCGGTTTGATTAATGAAAAGTCAAAACCGGTTTGGCCCTAAACCGGTTCGGGTTAAACCGGTTTCGGAGGTGGAAAATGTCTAACTGGTCAAACCGGTTAGGGTTGGTTACAAACCGGTTTGCCCTATAAACCGGTTTTTATTAAAAAAAAAAAAAATCAACTAAATTATATATTTTTAATATAAAATCAAAAAAAATATATAACAAATATAAAACATAAAGTTCAACGTTTATTAATATTTAGAAAGCTCGGAATTTAAAAAACATGACAAGATAAAATTATAAAATTCTAAAACAATACAAATGACAATATATATTTTTTATTTTTTGGAATATTGATTGATTATTCTTGTGAGTTGTCTTCGGAACTGGAGCTTCGTAGCCTTTTATCTTCGGCTAGTTCTTCATCAGTGACTGGTTCAGATATTCCAAGATCAACCTCGTTGTTGATCAACCTCGTTGTTGTGTATTATTTCTTCTGCTTGAATTTCGTCTTCGAGAGAAGTTTGGTCTTATATCCTATCCATCGCATCCAAATGGTCTTTCAAGCAAATGCACATTTCCATCGCTAGGGGGGTGAGTCTAGTCCTTCGTATCGATAAGACCCTGCCACTAAAAGAAAACGCAGATTCCGAAGCTACCGTGGAAGCTTGGACGGTTAGTACATCACGGGCCATGGCGGAAAGAATCGGAAACGAAGCTTCGTTTTTTTTCCACCAAGCCAAAATATCAAACTCCTCAAAAAAGGTAGGAGACATAAACGCTAAAAAGTTTGTGCCAATATACCTTCACTTGGAATTCCCTTCAAGGACGGGCAAGATTTTTCCATATGCGTTTTCAAACTAGTGTTTGAATATTTCCCCAAAAACGCACCACACATCTTGCACCGAGCACGTTCCTTCCCGTTTGACAACAAACATAGATCGTAATTGCACCAAATTGCCGGATTTCTCGTTGTTGCTCGAATTTCCACAACGGTAACTTCGTTTGAGGAACCACCAACACCAAAACTTTTCATGTTTTTTTTTTAGAGTTTAGAGAGAGTTTAGAGAGCGTTTTTGAGCGTTTAAATAGCGGTTTTAGAGATTAGAGAGTGTAGAAAGAGGTGTGATCAAACCTAAAAACCCCCCACCTATTTATAGTGAATTAGAGGTGAAAAAAGGCCAAAAAAAAGGGCTAAAATCGACCCCAACGGCTATATAGCCGTTCCCCAACGGATATAATTTTCACCGACCAAACCGGTTTAAACCAGTTTATCGAACCGGTTCACACAAACCGGTCCCATACCCGGTTACACCCAGAAAGCTTCAAACCGGTTTCAAACCGGCGGTTTTAGGCTAACCCGAACCGGTTTGCCCCAAACCGGTTTATCCCAAACCGGTTTGCCGGTTTGGACCGGGTAAAAAAAAAACCGGTTTTTTTGTGCACCTCTAATTAGCATTACTCGAATGAGTGGGATTTCACTTTTGACCATGTAATTTACCATAAAGCTAAACAAGTGCAAAATTTTGATTTAATTTAATTTGTGAACAATAGGTATTTGAGATTTGTAATCAGGAACTTCTTGTCCTTTCGACGTTGTTGGAGGGTTCACAGGGTATTTTCTTTGTCTTTTATTATTATTATTATTATTATTATTATTGTTATTTAAGAAAATAGTTATAATAAACTTAAATATTTAAATGTATATTTTATATAATTTTTTAGTTGTTAATTGTTATATAAGGTTCTAACTGTCATAATCACTATGGGTGTTTGGGTGTTTATAGTTCTGTTTAAAACCGTAAAGTCATCTATTTTGTTACTAAATTCTTGGCGGCCCATGAAGATGAAGGCATGAAGTAAATCCCACTTGTTTCTTTGATTCTAATCTTCCATGGCACCTCGGTCACCTCATCTAACTTCTAAGTTCGAACCCTAAATCGACTTCGGCTGCTGATCGAAATCGTTTCTTTCACAATATGAATGTGTTTCATTGTTGCTGAAATTGTCAACATCGTTCTTGCTGAAATCATTTTCTATATGTGACTAATGTTATAGGCCAATCTAATTTAAAAATCTTGAAATCACGATTCACGCTTACTAGAGTTCCTATTTTAACCACAATCGATATCCGGGTGTGTCTTCCTCTTGTTTTAAGTTCCCTTGATTTGTGTTTCATGAATATATTTGCATAATTGTTGGTGTTCCCTTGATTTCGCCCATTTTTGTTTTGTTGCTAAATTGTTGAATGATTCTAAAATGTTATTATCCAGCTACTCACATGATGTACAATATTTAGCTTCTAACGCAACTCATTCTAACTCTTGCTCATTGCTAAGTTTAGGGTTACTTAGGACAACTTGTATTAAGGCCCAACGAGCCCGAACCGTGAAACCAGACCATTAGTAATGATTCGGTTTGGTTTGATTTTAAATTTCAACTGTTAATTTTGGTTTTCTCTTGATTTGACCTAAAAGTCGTCAAAATCGGACCATAAACACTCTTAATAATCACCAGCTTTCTTGATCGACGTGTCTATTAATATGTTACTTCCGTTTTGCACGCACGAAATCGAACAATCATGTCATGTAAGCAAGCCTGAACAACTCATATGTTTGACATGGTAATGGCACTCCTTGTTGATAACGGTGAGGACTCCATATCCTTCTTATTGGTTCTTCACAAATTTATTCACCACGACAAACTTTTTGTCTGCTGTCCTTCATGACCGGATATCACCAAAAATCTTCTTTTTATTTAAAATTTTGACTTGATATTATATATATATTTTTTAATTTCGTATGATTTTTTTTGTTGGAAAAGACGAGTCTACACTACTACTATATGCACATGATATATATGGCATGTTGATAACATTTGTTGTCAACAAATAATGTTAAATATTTATGCATGCCTCGACCGTAAACCATTGGTAGTTGATTATGTTTCGTTTATTAGACATGCATTTGGATCAACACTTCATGTCTTCATTGATACTCATCGACAAAGTATACAAAGTTCTAAATCTTCTATACGCGCATTCTCAAATGGTGATTGGGTTGGTTGTCCACACAGTTGTCGGTCCATAAGGGGTTGTTATCTATTTGGGTTCCAACCATATCTCATGGTTTGCCAACAAAGAACGTCCATTTTTCGTTCCTCTACCAAGTCTGAACTCAAAGCTCTTGCTGACACAAAGCTTGAACTTACGTGGTTGGAACACTTCTTTGTGAACTTAACATTGGTGCTACTTCAACTCCTACCTCATGTTGTGACAATCTAAGTGCAAGCTACCTCTCGACAAGCCCTATAATCCATTACTTAATAGAGTATAAAAAAACCGATTTTTCGCTCAGTGGTGTTAATTTATATGTATTCTGCCGAAAATTTTATAGGTCCGGCCCCCCGCGTTTTTCTTCAAGCTTCGTCACTGATCACACTTGTATTGATTTATGCACTAGGGTTTTCAATAAGTTGAAGGTTTATATTAAGAAATCGATTACTTGGACATGCTTTTCATCAATGAATGGACTTGTGATTTGTCTTTGTTGCAAATCATTTTTTAAGAAATATACAAAAAGAAAGTATATCATAAAGAATAAGCCATTTTAGAAAAAGAAAAAAAAATCAAGCACAAAGATGTTTGTTATGTTTACGTTTTTGTAATTTTTATAAAATTATTCACTTTTATAATTATTATGAGTGTTTAGACGCCACAACGCAGCGGCCCAAAATATTATATTTTTAGCATATAGTTTTAAATATTAAAATTAACATAACGATCATTGAATTCATTTTAGTAGTACTAATGATAAAATATGTATTTAAATAAAATTAATTTTGAACATTATATAGGATTCGCGAGTTGCAACGCCTTAACTCGTAATATTAAGCCACACACGATACGACGCGTTAAAGGTCGGAAAAAATAACATTAAAATTAACGCTATCGAAACTTTATATAAAAAGAGAGAAGCTAAACCGTTAAATAAATTAAAATATTAAAAAAAAGAGAATTTTTTTAATTATTGCTGACGTCGAGAAGTGACGTCAGTAGACCAGCGACCGGGTGGGGAGAAAAAGCCGGGATTCGAACCGCCGTCTCCCGGGTGAGAAGGTCACGCACAAACAACCTGGGGCAAGCAGCTCACTTATTTAAACCGTTGGTTCGTATATTATATAGAGAAATTTTTTTTGAAGAAAAAAAATCTATAAATTTGTTTATCATGTTCAATGGCAAAAAAAATCTATAAATTCCAATTTTTGGCTCCCTTGTTCTATATGGTGTGTTTGGTATGTGGGTTTAATAAAGAAAGAACTAAAATGAAACTCATACATTGTATATGTTTTGAACGGATGAGTTCGATGAAACCCATGAAACATGTGATTTTTCAACATGTTGTAAAGGGCAACTTTCTCTCTTTTTTTGTGTTTTATTTTAAATATATATTTATTACAAATTTTATCAACAAATCAAATATCACCTAACCTCTTCAATAGTTTCGTTTTGAGGTATTTTTAAGGTTTTGAGGTATTTTTAAGGAGAGGGTATGATGTGAGGGAGAGAGGACATGAGGAATGAGAGACGTTCTTGTGCAATAACGTCCAAAACTGGCAGGATATGTGAAAGGGGAAAGAGAGAGAGGAGGAGAGAAAGTGTGTTTTTTATTCGGTTTTTGTTGGGAGAGGGGCAAAGCCAGGACAGGGTGGGCAGGGGTGACGTGGAGCTGGTTTCGAAGCCTCCTGTTAGGGTGGGAGGAACCGATGTTTCTTATCTCTAAGCTCTCTCCTTCATACTAGATCTTTTACATCCTTCCCTAGCCACCCTTAAACCCATGAGATCCATCTTTCACATCCTTCAACCATTTTTTAATTAATTAATTAAAATAAATAAAAACTAATACAAGTATTATCAAAATAATTTAAAATATATAAAATTAATTAAAATAAAATTACAAGATAATATCATAATAAAATAAATTAAAAGAAAAAATAGCATCTAATTCCTCCCATCCCTAATGTTGTGCAATTTATATTTTCGAGTTAGCCTGCATGCAACATCGCTTCGGTCTAATGATCATGCGGAATTATGGAAAGAGTTGTGGGTTGATCTTTGTGAGTGTTTTTTACGATGGTTTGAATCTATTGAAGGGTTTTGAGAAATAAAAATTGAGAGATAGAGATTTAAGATTGGTGTGAAGAAATCTAAAGATTTGAGTTCTAAATATATAGGGGTTTGGTTTTATTTTAATAATTATTTTTGTTAAAGCCGAAACGGTCATTTTTAGAGGCCATATGACTGTTGCTCCAGTCTCGAACCTAAACCGTGTGGCCTCAGAGAAGCTCTAAAGGCTTTTGCAATCACAACGTTCATAAACGTGCCTAGTTACATGCCACATCAACAATGCATATATTTTTCAAAAAACATTTATTTACTCTACAGTGCATCATCTTTCACAAAAAATATTCCATTTTCATATTTTCACCATATTTTATATTTATTTTTTCATAATCAAATTATTTGTTATAATAAATAGTTTATTTTTTAATACCGTGTAATTAAATTTAATTAACTGGTTTAAATATTATGTAACTAAAAATAAAAATAAAATAAAATATGTTTAAATTTTATAAAGTTGTGGAAAAATTCTAAAATTTTAAATTCAACATTATATAATATTTGAACTTTATATAATTTGAATATTTCATAGGGAAATATAGTCATTTAAATATTTATTAAAAATTTTATTTGATTTTAAATTTTGAGTTTTTTTAAAGTTCATAAAAGTAAAGTTGTTGATATAATTCAAAATAAAATAAGAAAAAAAAAACTAAAAACCTAACCCTTGGCAGCACCCACTCGTCGCCCTACACGGTTTGAATATGTGAAATTAATCATCAATTATTTAAACTTTATAATACTTTAAATTCACTTTACCAAACTCAGTAGGAAATCCATTTGCAATTTTGATGAAGATTGAGGATGGATATTGAAGATCATAAAGCAAAGGTCGTTGTTGGTTTATTCATATTTAGTGGGAGAAATCTTTATCCTTTGTGATCAAACCCTATCTTTTTTTTTTCTCTTTTTAAAATATCTTATATGTTACTTTTTTTCTGATAAAAATAAATATTATTGACGTACAACTATAATGATTTGATATAAGTGTTTTTTTGTTAAAGATAACGTCGTAGACACCGAGATGGACAACCAATCCTCAGTGCAACTTAAACTCTACGTGTCTCATCTTTGATATATTATCTAACGTCATCATCGTTTCAGTGTTTATCTATATATCTTCAATACAGATGGTCATTCAATACAAGACTAATTTTAAATAGAGAGTTGCAATGACAACATAAATGCTTGGCGATTGCTTTTGATATGATAACTCGAGATTTTTCCTTTATTTACGATTTACAATAAAGATAACAACTTCTATAAAGTTTTTCATGATTTGAACAAAATCTTATTATACACAAAATGGATGTGAAAGTTTTAGATTTTATTTAATATTAAAAAGTAAAATATACTATTAAATAAGTGTTTAAACCAATTCACATGAAGTGTCATCGTAAAAGGACATTTGGTAGTGATTTTTTAATTTTCTTTTAGTTTTGATTTATTATAAAATTATTGAAAATTGTAACTAAATGAGTTAGAAGAGAAAAGAAATTAGTAAAGCAATGACGAAAAAGTTCACAACAATACAAAGAATTGAATCATCAAATAGCGACATGAGTTATATACATGTTTGTGTGACTCAATTCCACGTATTATTTATTTAATTAAATTAGGATTAGTTTGATGACATCTTCTAAAACATTTACTATTATCTTATGGAATATAATTAATTATTTGTGTTTATAATTTCATAAATAAAATTACATATGTCAAAAACTTAAGACGGAAAATTATGGTAGGATATGCTTAATAAAGCTATAAGCTGGAGTTGAAAACGTGTTAGAACTAAAATTTGAAGCTAGGAGGGAAGTCGAAGCTACTTTAAGTAAAAGGTCTTATTTTACATTTAAGTGAAGAACTCTATTCATGATGCAACTCTACGGTCGTTAATTTATTTTTGTTTGTGTGGTAAACATTAATCTAAAAAATACAAAAGATGGACGAATCCATTTCCGACAGAGTTGTCTGTCGTTGAAAGTCGTCTATTTTATACTGCAGGGGCGAATTTAGCCTTTAGGCAGGGTACCTGTTGATACCCCTCAACTTTCGACGCGCAGTGGAATTTTTTTTTTTACCGTTTTATGTTTCCCGATACCCCTGAACGAAATTTTAGATACCCCTAAAATTTTCTTACAAATCCTAACACTAACCTTAAAATCTTATTAAAATCATAAAACTTTATAAAAACCCAAGAAAGTTTAATAAAAACAGTACTTAACTAATTAAACTTGACATTTGGGCTTTAATTAAACATTTGGGGTTTAATTTAAAGCCCAAATGTTTAAATGAAAGATTTTAATTATATCTCAAAAGCCCAATAACAAAATTCTTGATCCAAATACCTAATCCATATCCATCTACACCTTGCATCGGCCTAATTTTGAGTCGTTGAAGTGCTGAACGATGAAGACCAGAAGCAGACGCTGAGACGCACCACAGGAGCCATCTGAAGGGTCGCACACCACCGTCATCCGTCGCACACCGTTATTCCCATCAATTCCTCAATAAGTTATTCTACTAATTTTGATTTAGGGTTTATATACAATTTTTTATTTAGGGTTTATATGTGCAATTGGGTGAAATTGGACTTTAGAATAGAGTTTAGTTGCTTTTTTAGTTGTTATAACAACTTGTTATTGTGTATTTGATATTTTGATTATAGGAAAGAAAAATTTTTGTTTCATTTACTTGAATATAAGAAAAAAAAATTTACTTGAATTTACTTAAATACAAAAAAAAATTGTTTCATTTACTTGAATGTATAAAAAAAAAATTTAGACCGATACCCCTGAATTTTTTTACTTGATCCGCCACTGTTCTACTATATTGTTACCAAGACCATCATGCTTCACGTTATCACTATTTCACCTCTTAGTAAAAAATTCATACATGCAGCCTTTTTCCTAGGGTTGGCCCTTGTGGGGTGCCCAATGGACAACCGCACAGGACCCGGTTTTTCAGGGCCGAAATATTTATTATATATATATATATATATATCTTATATTTAAAAATTAAAATAAAAACATATAAAGTATAATAACCTAATTATATTTTAAAACCCAATAAGTTTTTTATAAACTAACTTAATATATTTTTTAGAAGTTAACAGTTAAATCATTTGAGTCCTTGAGGGTATTTTGATTATTTCAGAAAAAAAAGTTAACTGTTAATTCTAACGACATTAGCCATCTAGACTCAAATGGAGTCAAAAATGAAAAGTCAGGGTTCATACCGAGGTTTTGAAATATAAGGGACTCAACTAGTTAAAATGGACAAACGTCAGAAACTCAAATACTAATTTACTCAACCCTAAATAAAGAAAACATTAAATATTTAGTAATAAACAGAAAAAGTAAAGAAAATAGTAGAGAAAGAAAATATTAAATAGTTGAAAAAAAAATAATCACGAAAAAGTAAAGAAAATAGTAGAGAAAGAAAATATTCAATTGTTAACCTCATACATTTTTTAACTTATATATTTGTTTATTTCATTCATTTTTAAACCCTTGATTATTCCCCTCATTAACGTTAAAAAAGACATAAATACCACTCATTTAATGTTAAAAAAATAGCTGAGGTTAACCAATTGGAAGAAAATAGCAAGTTTTGAAAAACACGAAAATACGTAGAAGAAAAAAATAAAAATTTTAAATGAAAGAGCCAAAAATGACGAAACGTAAAGGACAAAAATAACAGTTTACTCTAAATATTAAATATTAGTATAACTCTAACATTAGAGTGACAAGTCATGTAACATAATAATTAATCTTTGGTGGATGAATTTTAGATATAATACTCTTATTTGTTGATTACCAGGGTCGCAAATATTAATTAGAATTAATTACGCGAAAGACCGATGTGATTTACACGGATTTCATTTATGGCCTCTAGGAATGAGAAATTACAGGTTCAATCCAATAGTTTGTATATTTATAACAGAGATGACCCTTGAGTTGGATGCCCGTTAAATATTCTGTTAAATTTCTAAAAAATGACCCAACCACCTCTCTGTTAGATAAAACAAAAGTTTCAAACCCCCTTTGAACCTCCTTCCCCGCTATCAGACTCAAGAACTTAATCTTAACTCCCAAAAAGTCAACCGGTCTCAAATCCATTTCAATCCTTGTAAATACAGCGTTTAAATCCTTCCAAACTCGTGCTAATCCTATCGTGATCTAATGGAAACAAGAAATTCGTTAGTTAGTTTGAGATAACCTAACAATTTCTCAATTGTTTGTTGTTCAAAATCGCAGAAAATGGCCACAAATCTAAGAAAATTTAAGCGATTTGCTTCGATATTAACGAACCAGGCTTCGTCGCCGGCGTCTTCCGGCATTTTAACTTTTGCCGACGGTCATATTCTGCAACCGGCTTTAGATTTTTACAATCTGTTTTGATTAAATTACTTGCTTTGAATCTAGGTATATTCTTCATAAGCACGAAGGTGATGATGATGGTGGCCTGCCGGAGATGGAGGATGGAGGGTGGTGGCCGATGGTGGTTAGAAAGGGAGGTGGAAGCTAGGGTTTGTTGAGAGATGTGAGTTTTGATTTGAGGAAGATGAATTGGGTGGGTTTTTGTGGGTCTTTTTTGTTTTTATTATTATAATATGTAAATAGTATTTTAGTCATTTTATATCCATTTAACAATCAAAGTTAACAGATATCCAACACAGGGGTCATCTCCGTTACAAATGTGCAAACTATTGAACTAAACTTGTAATTTCTCATTCCTAGGGGCTATAAGTGAAATCCGTGCAAACCACAGGAGCCATCCGTGTAATTAATTCTATTAATTATCTTTTTTTCTCTTAACGGAAACACCTAAATATTAGTATAACTCTAACATTAGAGTAACAAGTCATGTAACATAATAATTAATCTTATGAATAAGATTTTGAACATTCAAAGAATTTTCATGGATAAGTCTATGACGAGTATAAAATTGAAAGTATGAAATTCAGAAATGTCACAACATATACCCCTTTATTTGTTGATGACATTAGACGTGTGTGTTGTGACGTGTAATTGAGTTTTAAATGCTGCTTTCTCACATGTAATTGAGTTGTACATGCTGCTTTTTCACTTGTAACCTACTGTTCAACGAGTTCCTAAATGTATGATAGTATAACTAGGGTCGCAAATATTAATTATCTTTTTTTCTCTTAACAGAAACATCTAACTATTCTAATATAATTGGATTTTCTTTTGATAACACCTAGAACATTCAGACAGCTCACTCCAGAATAAACCCTCAATTGAGTAAATCCATTACCTGATCACAAATCCTTTTTTTTGGTGGTCCGGATTCAAATATTAACTATCTAAGCATTTATAATTAACTTTTTTTGTAGGGATGGAAATGGGTCGGGTTTGAGACGGGTTTAGGTAATCCCAACCCCATACCCGGTTATAAAATCTTGTCCCATAACCGGCCCAAAACTCGTCGGGTTTCTATCTGGTAATTACCCGTCAGGTATCGGGTAAATCTGTTAGTTTGTACAAAATACTTGTTGGGTATACTCTACTAAACCCGTCGGGTATATATAAAAATTGTAATTAAAATAAAAAAAGAAATAAATAAAATCATGTCGGGTATATACATTTAAAATAAAAGCTGTATATATACTTAAAATAAATATGATATATATACTTATAATAAATAAAAAAGAAAGAAAACTATGTCGGGTATATAATCGGGTAAACGGGTATACGTTATCAGGTAATCGGGACGGGTAAACGGGTATATCATCATATCTCATACCCGTCCCAAACCCGCGAAAAATTTCTAAGATAATCTCAAACCCGGTCTCATACCCGATTACCGACCTCATACCCGTCTCAAATATTTCGGGTTTTCCCTTAGGGTTCGGATTTCATTGATATCCCTACTTTTTTTTGCAGCGGTACAAGTCATGCCCGCCTGCCCGGGGTTACCGGCCAGATAGGTCGGGCAGTGAGACTATGACCTCGTAGACAGAACATTGCCCTGGGACCCATCTAAGACTGTTGGTTGTGGTAAGCGAGCGAGGGGCGCCAACGGTGGGCTTGAGCCACCGTGGTGGCGAACACCGCAAGGGTGTCCAGCGATGGGGGGCGCTAGGGGGTGGGCGTGGGTGGGCTAGCGGGAGAAGATGGCGTGATATGGGTGAAAAAAGTGTTTTTGGATAAAGCCCCCGCTCACCTGCACCACAACACCCTCAAGTGCTTCAGCAGGGGCTTTATCCACTGCTTAGTCAGCATCCAGTCAGCGCCACATGGCGTGATATTAGAGGATGAATCCACCCTCAATAAAGCCTCACAACCAACAGCCTAAGAAAAAGAACCTTTGATGTTCTATGAGTGACTGTCGCGGACCCCACGTGTTGCATAATTTGGTTTTATTTGCAATAAAACATCCCTTATTTCTGGATGTTGCATTTACCACCCTCCATGATTTTTGCACTTTACAAAATAAAAGTAAGTGACGAAAATTGAAACATCAAACCATAACCGATGTAACAAAAAGGAAAAAATGTTTTGCTTCGGTTATAAACGTACTTATGTAACTAAAAAATCTAACCTAACCGGATTAATATATACACACATACAAATAACTAATTAATATCGACTTATATAAATAAAAATCATATTTAACCGAACAACAAAGTAATTTAATTTGCCTTTAAAATTTTGAATCACCAATTTAAATAAACAAAAAGAGAACCATCTTTTAAAAGTCGATGCCTAATTAACGAATACCTGATTGATTATAACTTTCTGATGACCAGGTTGTTCAGTTATACTTTGATTTAATACAATTAAACAAACCTAATTGACTTATGTTCACCCCTATAAATAATTACAATTATTTATTTTGTTTTTTATTTTCAAAATTGCGTTTTTAAAAGTAAAATATATTACTTACACTTATTTACTTATACATAGTATTTTACTTATATTATTATTTAATTTAATTTAATCATTCATTCAATCTAGAGACGGAACCATAAAAATTCTAATGGATGGTATAAATTCGACACGAAAAATAGTTAGATTTTGGATTGTTGAATCTAACTTGTTTAATAAATAATTTATGTTTGGGTTAACATGTTTAATTTGTTTAATTATATGGGCCATGTTCAAGTTGATTTGTTTAATTAAATCGTTCGACATAACGTTTAAAACTCGAATAAAAAGCTATATTTTTAAGGTTCACCCGTCAACCCATTTAACACAATTATTACAACCGCAAACCCGTTGACAACATAATTACAAACCGTAAACCCCTTTATTCCGTTTAGATCAATGGATTACATGATTTTAATTGTGTTTAGGTATGACTGATGTCATTGTCACGAATATATATATATATATAGTAGAGATGGCAATGAAACCCGAACCCGATGGGAAAACCCAAAACATTTGGGACGGGTATGAGGTCGGGTAATCGGGTATGGGACCGGGTTTGGGATTAATTTTGAAATTTTTCGCGGGTTTGGGACGGGTATGGGATATGGTGTTATGTCCGTTTACCCGCCCCGATTACCCGATAACGTATACCCTTTTACCCGATTATATACCCGACATAGTTTTCTTTCTTTTTTATTTATTCTAAGTATATATATATCGTATTTATTTTAAGTATATATACCGTATTTATTTTAAATGTATATACCCGACGGGTTTAAGTCGAGTATACCCAACGGATATTTTTTAGAAACTAACGGGTTTACCCGAAACCCGCGGGTATACCCGATACCCGACGGGTAATTACCCGATAGAAACCCGACGGGTTTTGGGCCGGGTACGGGACAAGATTTTATAACCGGGTATGGGGTTGAGATTACCTAAACCCGTCTCAAACCCGACCCAGTGCCATCCCTAATATATAGTGTGATGTTAGGCTAGAAACGTATAAAACCTTACAAATGGTAGGAAGAAATATGGGCCAATGATTTGTAAAATGGATGGACGGAAGCGCCACATCACGAGATGGTATTTAAAAGGGAGGAATGGTATGATAGGAATAGCAACAAAGAAAATCTACACATGCAAGACACATGTCATTTCATTCATTTTTTTAAATGTCATAACTTTTTGTACGTCATTATTTTTTTTAAATATATCATAAAATCGAGCGTTTTTTATCTTTAATATGAGTATAATACTGCCATATATATATTTTTAAAATCGTTTTTATCAAAAAAAACCTCGAACTAAGTGTTTTTCAACATGATGCTTTAGATCTATCGTGTTTTAACTTTTCTAGTCATGGTGTTACACCTTAGGGCCAATTTCAACATAGTGTTTTAGTTTTTTTAGTCATGGTGTTTTCAACCTGGGCGTCAGTTTACAACATGGCGTTTTAAATTGTTTGGCCATGGTGTATTCAATCTGGGCGTCAATTTTCAACATTACGTTTTAACTCTTTTGGTTATGGTGTTTTCAACCTGGGCATCAATTTTCAACATAACCTTTTAGCTTTTTTGTTCATGGTGTTTTACATCTGGCCACCAATTTTCAACATGGCATTTGTAGCTTTCTGGTTATTGTGTTTTACATATGTGCGTCAATTTTCAGCATGGTGTTTTAGCTTTTTGATCATGGTGTTTTATACATGGGTAACAATTTCAAAATGTCGTTTTACATTTTCAACCCGACATCATTTTCCAACCTGGACGCCATATTTACAAAAAATTATAAATCGCCATGTTCAAGGCTTTTAAAAATGACGTTTTTTAAATATATATATATATATATGTGTGTGTGTGTGTGTGTAATATAGAAAGATCATACTCATATTAAAGATAAAAAAACGATCGTTTTTTTGTATATTTTTAAAAAAAAATAATGATATATAAAAAGTTATGGACGCTTAAGAAATAGAGGAAAGTTACATGTGAAGACTTTCTCTCTCTCTCTTTTTTTCTTTTGACTTGTATACCATTCTTCCCTTTTACATGTGTTGCTTTTTAGTGTCTTCCTAAACCTTTTAAGGGTTTTTTTCTAGCATAATCTTCCCCTGTATATATAAGTCGTGTCCGGGTTATCTCTTGAACCCAATAACCCATCAACCTGATACCGTTGTTATCCTTAATATTAATGATCTTTTAACACAAATATAAGTGCAATTAATGGGTCCATCTAAATAATGAAATACGATATGATAATACTTTTGATAATATCCTCACATATAATCACTGATTATCCTAGCATTAACAAAGTTTGAGTTACCTTC
Source organism: Smallanthus sonchifolius (assembly GCA_023525975.1). Lineage (NCBI taxonomy): Eukaryota > Viridiplantae > Streptophyta > Magnoliopsida > Asterales > Asteraceae > Smallanthus > Smallanthus sonchifolius. The sequence continues at coordinate 15,370,031 of CM042018.1, read as the reverse complement.
ATGTGCCTCCTCTTGGTTCACTTGATGATAAAAGTAATATTTTAAAAAGTATTAATCCTCTAGAAATTATCGGTTATTAATAATTTAAACAAAATTTGATCAAAATGAAAAAAATTATAGTATTTGCATACAATTAAAGTTGTTTAAATAGCTCGTGACTCTAAACTCGCTAAATAAAAGCTTGTTATAAACAGATAAACGATCGTTCTTATACACGGAATCAAGCTTGAAGATACAGAATAATTACAAAGAAATACAGAAATAAACCAGACGTCTTTAACACAGAAATGCTTTCACAGAGATAATGCTTCGTGTCTTCACAACAAAGGGGACATCCACTATTTAAGAGGTGGATGGACCCCTGTATAAAAGGAAAGACCATCAATCTTTGGGAGATCAACGGAGGCACAAGGAGATAGGCATCAGAGGGAAGCATCAAACCCTAGCAGGGCTTGAGAAGAGAACAACTGCAATTTTAAAATCTTCAAAAACTGCATTAGTTTAATCAGGTAACTAAGATCATTAAAATCTTGTGAAGCCTCACAAGAGAATGAGGGTAATTATTGCATCAAACTGTTTCCACATTGTGTTAAGTTTATGATAATAATCAGAGACGGGGCTTCCATTTTAAGACATAGAATTAATTTTTTGATATAGGTTAAAAACAACAGACCCGTTGACTTTATCATATGTTTCTTTTAAATCTTCCCAAACTTCGGATGCAAGTTTAGAATAGACTTGACCAACATATAGTTCCTCACTCACAGAATTAAGAATCCATGTAAGAATGACAACATTGCACCTGTCCCATTGGGCGGCTAAGAATTCATTATCAGAAGGTTTTTTGCAAAGACCATTTATGAAACCAACTAAAACTGTTGAACCGCCCCTGACCAAACAGTGACAACACATTAAAGAATCGGTCAAGCTCAACCACACATGAGATAATATCACCCTAACACCAAGTACTAATTACATGTTTATAATTAGGGATATCTTGGTGATTACACTCACATTGTAGCAAGCTCACAACTTTGTCACATACTTATATATGTGCAAGAACCAAGTAAGTTTCGTAACTTACTTCCCATTTTATATTGTTTTTAGGACTGATACATGTTTCTACTGTTTTATATAAAAATGTTTAAGTGCATAATATATGTTGTAAGAATATAGACAATCATTAACCCGTCGTGGACGATGTCCCGCTCTCCCATGGTGCGTCTTCGCCATGTAACAAGTCATTTCGTTTTTGTGGTGTGTCTACGTCGTGGGAGAAGTTGTTAGCCAAATCACCACTTCACCACATACATTTCTCATGTACGATGTATCATGTGTGTGCACTTGTTTATTTTGGATTTGATGCTTCCCGTTGTGGAATATCAATTTCCGCCTGCATTTCTCATGTAGGAGGTTTGATTGTATGGATTTGGAAATATATATTTATCCAAGCCTGCCATTTTTTTAGTCTGATGTTACAGACTTGCTGGCTGTATAACTGATGTTTATTTTGAGCATGTATTTCAAGGCGTTGATGTCTTGGGAAGTGTAGCAAGATAATAAGAGTGGAGCATGACTTGCCATAGTTAGGACTTTCCCGATGGTTGTAGAAGGCCATAGTTAGGACTTTCCCGTTGTGGAATATCAGTTTCCGCCTGCATTTCTCATTTAACCTTTTTTGTATGCAATGTTTAGGTGGTTTATGGATTGCATTATTTTGGTTTATGGAATGCACTATTTGGTAGATTAAACATCAAAGTTTATGGAATACATGATATGCAACATGTGACTGCAACGTTTTTTATTAACCTTTTTTTATAGAATACATTTTTTTAAACGACAACACCTAGATATTTTAGGATAATTGGGTTTCTCCGGGGCAACACCTAGAATATCTAGGGCAGCCCACCACAGGAGTAACCCCCTGACCTGGCCACAGACCCCTTTTTTGCTGTGGCCAGGATTCGAACCCAAGACCTCCAATATGAGAAGTCTTGGGGCTATCATTGCACCAAATGGCCAACAGTACATCACAGTTTCAAGAATAAACAACAATGTTAATCTAAAATATGTAATTTCCCATTCTAAGGTAGATCATTCTTACAATAGTACATCACAGTTTCAAAATATGCAAATACTAACCCAATTCTAACTCATTATCCTTGTACATTTTCATAGCAATCACAAAAACTACAAACCCAATCCAGCTAAAAATCAAATACTTCTACAATTGTCTCGATTTTTCTTCACTGATTCGTGTTTCTTATTCATCGAGTTTGAGTTTTTCTTCAAGATTATTCTTACACTTCAACATACCAGATATAATGTCCATGGATTGTTGACACATCCTGGGATCAACCCATCCATAAAAACCACATTTTGATATCTGAATTACAAACCAAACTATTTAGATGAAGATGTAGAAGAAATTGAGATTAAATTAGACAGTGATTAAAGCTTTAAACTTACATTCTCAGGACACCCATTATGACTGGGATTTTTAGACGTCCATGATGTACTTACAACATCTTCCTTACCACACCTGCAAAGAACCATCATCGATCGATCGCAGGTTTTGATCTTGAAGAACCTTAAAACAAAATGGAAGTTTGCGATGAAGTGAAGGAGATAATGGGGAGATAGAGGGCTTTTAAGTCAAATGGGTAAAATGACCATTATGCCCTCACGTGGGAGGGGTGCCAAATGTTAACTGGAAAAATGGATGTCAGTTAGTGAAAATGGCGTAACCTTAAAGAAAAATTTAAAAAATTGGACAATTAGTGTAGTTGTTTTTTTTAAAGGGTATGTTTTGTAATTTTGAAAATACATAAAAGACACAAATTATAATTTAGTCTAACAAAAATAATTGATTTACCATAAGCATCATAGAATAAAAAGTAAATTACAAATTATGACCTTTAACTTTATAGAAAATTATAGGTTATGTCATTTGGCTTTAAAAATTACACCGGTGTCCTTTTTTTGAAACTTTTGCACACATTTAGTCCTCTCCACTAACGGGTGTTAAGTGTTTCTGTTAAGTATAGTCATATGCATTATACATGAGGGCAAAATAGTTATTTTACCCATAAAAGACTCAATTCCTAATTTACTCTGAATAAATAAATAAACCCCAAACACCCCTCTCCATCTCCCTCTATGTTGGTGAAAACCCTTTTTTCTAATCATTTCACTAGTAATCTCATTCTCATGGGCCTCAAATCCATAACTATACCTAGAGAGCATATTATAAGTAACCTGCTCTGGGATTAACTTGCATTTGTCATCGTTATGTCCATCAAATCCCTAATTTCTTCAATCCTATTATCTTTGACCATAACATACACTCCAATAAGTATATTATGTAAGGTTAAAGGACATAATTTGTAATTTACTCTAGAATAAATTATTTACATACTTATAATACTAAAATGATGATCTCTCAAATGATAAAATGATTATTTAAAAATATTTGATACGCGACATCAGGTAAAACGGTTGAGGAAGGAAGGGTAACGAGTTCAGGTCAAACTGGTATCGGTTCAAAACGACTTCCTATCGGAATAAGGTTTGGGTTAATACATAAATTTTAAAAAAGAATCAATTTGGTCGGAATAAAAATGAGTTTAAGGTTCTTTTAAAATGGATTGGTTTTTTAAGTCAAAATGAGTTGAACCATTAATATATTATAATTGGGCGTGAGGTTTAATAGTGCACTTTTAATGTTTTTTTTTTACCTCAAAACTTTTATCTTTTCTATATTTGCCACATGATGTAGTTTTAATATATTTTTCTTTTGACCTGAAAAGTTTTTTTTTTTTACATTTGCCATAAAAGTGAAGTTTAATAGTGGACTTTTAATATTATTTTTTTTTACCTCAAAACTTTTATTTTTTCTACATTTGCCACATAGTGTAGTTTTAATATATTTTTCTTTTGACCTTAAAAGTCTTTTTTTAGATTTGCCATAAAACTCTAATAAAGTAAACTTTAGTTTTTTTTTCTTAAGTTTTGTTTTTTATAAAATTGCAAGAAAAGTTCAATGAGTTTATTTTTTTAGTAAACTATAGGAACTTTTTTTTTTAATTTTGCTTAAAAATAACGGGCGTGAGATTGAAAAGTGAAGTTTTAATTTATTTTTTTTACTAAGAAGTTATTTTTTTAGATTTGCCACAAAATTTCAATAGAGTAAATTTTAGGTTTTTTTTCTCAAGTTTGGTTTTATATAAAATTGTAACAAAAGTTCAATGATTTATTTTTTTTAGTAAACTATAGAAGCTTTTTTTATTTTTTGCTTCAAAACTTTGGTTTTTTATAAATTTGCTAATATAGGATTTTAACCCATTTGATTTTATATTCGTTTATTTTTTTTGTCAGCGATCCAAGTTTTTTTGTATCGTAAGCTATAACGATTATGTGTTTCGACGTAAGTTTTATCACCGTCGACGATCCGAACCGATAACTACCAAACTCCCGCCGCATAGCTCGGAGGAAAAAACTAGTTGTATTTAGTTTTATTATAAAAAAACTCATTACATTTTGTTGTATAAAGTTATATACTTATATTCCAAAATTATAACAAATAATAGAATAAAATTGAGATGCCTCAACCTGTGAAATGTCAAGTTGGTGAGAATATCATTTTCGATTGATGTTATGTCATGTATTTTATATTACATTGTCACTGTTTTTATCATTAATAAATTTGTTTTTTCATGCCAGCAAACTTTTGAAATGATAAAAATATTTTAGAAAAGGCTCAACTTGAAATTATATAATATATTAATTCATTATTTAAAGTTCCTTTTAGTTCACATGCTTTTATTTTATATTATATAGAGATACACTTGGATATTTAATCATTGATTTTAAAAATTCTTATAATATTTGTTAAATTGAATTTAGCCTTATTTTTATGATTAAGAATTACAACTTTCGATTTTGTATGTAACTAGTTACGATACCCTCGCTACGTTTCGAGTCACGTATTGCATACCAAAACAAAACGTTAAAAAAAAGCGTATGGAAAAAAACTGGAAAAAAAACAGAACAAAAAATGCAATAAAAATAACAAAAAAACCCACTCCCAAAGTTTGAAACCAGGTGGATAGGGGTGTGAACAAGATGGAGGCAGAAGTTTAACAATCTAGGCTATCATCCCTAGGGGCTGTTTGATAACCTTTTAATGATTTCATTAAGAGGTTATATCTAAATCGGTCAGAGGTAGAATGTGTTTGTTTCAAATTTTGTCACTCTCTTAATAGTTCATCCAGCCTCTTAATAGTTCAGTTCAAAAACAATATTGAACCATTAAAAGCTTTTAATGGTTCAGTTCTTTTAGTGTAATTTTCTTAACAAAAGAAAATTAAATAGAACAAAAATGACGACTAAACTAAAAAAAGGCACCAACCAAATAGTGTCACGTGTCAAAACCAACCAAAATGACCAATTAGAAGAGAGTACTATCTAACTTACTGAAATATATGTATATATAATTTAAAGTTTCTAATATATACTATCTAATAAATAAAGGTTTTTTAATGTCACGTGTCGTCTCTATATTCATTATCATCATTTTTTCTCCGTCTCTCTCTTATTAAATACACCTCTATCTTGTAATAATAATAATATATTTTTTTAAAGAAAATACTAATTATACTAATAAAACATATTTATTTTTAATTATCCCTTATTATAAAAACTTTGAAATCTAATTATGTAACTTTTATTTTCAATTATACTGTAAATGAAAGTCAAATTACATTAAATAGTAATTAATGTATTTTTTAAACACAATTATATATTAATTTTTATATATTTTGAATCTTGTTTTCTATCCTTAGTATATGTAATACATTTTTACACCTGTAAAATATATACATAAATATTTAAGAACTTTATGTGTTAATATTTTTCACCACGTGTGTAGTACACGGGATCTAAGCTAGTTTTTTTTTTAAAACCACAGGGATCTAAGCTAGTTAATAATAAAACAAACTTATTTCAATTTGCTAAAAACAAAATATTAAAATATCTCGTTTTCATGTGACAAAGAAATAAGAGATGTACAAGTCTTTAATGCGTATTGTACAATCGTACTTAACTACAAAAGACACTGGAAATATCATTATTGGTTATACTTAAAGACCACTTATCTTGTCATTGGCTCCTGCCAAGAAAAATGTTTAATAAAATATTACTTCAATTAGATACCAAAAGTTGAAACTTTCTAATGATTGGGGCATTTAATTTATGAATCTACAATAAATCAAATAAGAAAAATAAAAAGAAAATTAAATTAAAGAAAAAAATAAATAATATATTTTAAATTATAATAAATTAATCCAAAGTGTATATTAAAAATCTACAAACTGTAATGACTTGAAAGTAAACAAGTAAAGAAAAATAAAAGTAAAAAATATATATAAAAATCATGGATTCAGGCACTACTTTTTGGAGCAACTAGCAAGGAGTTCATAATCAGCTGCATCGCGAAGAGTTATTATAAGTTATAACTGGTGGGATCTATACACGTGTTTGAAATCTATTACTTTAAATGAAGGTGCACCTGCTCCATGCCACACTAGATCTTTACTTCCCTCAGAAGTCTCTATAAATGATCACATGCCCACCCTTCCACCACTCTCTCCTCTCTTAATTACCCACTCTAACATACGCCCTTGGCTCATTTTAGCAGCCATGCTACCGTACGCAGGGGGTGAAAACACCCATTTTCTTGAAGCTTGTACTCTGTGCTCAAAACCACTAGGTCACAACACTGACATATTCATGTACAGGTATTATGCATTAACGAGTTGTATCTTATGCTGTATTTGTTGTACCTTGTCAAATTTTCAAAACCCATGAAAAAGAATGGAACTTTTCAATTGAAAACCATAATTCAAGGCTAGAAGAAAGCTTGTACCTTGTGCAAATCTTGTTGTACAAAGAAAATTATGCTTTAATTTTTTTATTATTTTTTAACGGTAATTCATAGATTTTCCGGGATAAATTCATCGGTATCTTTAAGTCTCCGACTTGATTGTGCGATACACCATTTAACCTCGCTTTTAAAATCTATTCATCAAAACACAATTTGATGCATAAAAGACTTGTACCATGTGCACGTTTTGTTGTAATTTCTAAATCTATTTTTACTTTTTCAGAGGGAACAATCCATTTTGTAGCCAAGAGTGTAGGCAAGAACAGATAGAGATTGATGAGGCAAGAGAGAAGAGATGGAGAGTCAAGAAATCAAAAGAAACATCCACCAAAACAAATGTACGGACAGGAAGTATTGTTGTAGCATAGGAAGGAATTATGAAATTACAAAAATAAATAAATAAATATTTATATGTAATTAAAATTGAAATCCTTTCTGAAATCAAGAAATATGAAGGGGTTCTCAAGAAATTTGGGTTTGACTTGTCAATGATGGTGGTGGAGGAGAAAGGGATGTGAGACCAGTTTTGGGTGTTGAAGTGATGGAATCCATCTTTAAAAGAACAACTTTTAATGCATGAAGTACAAGTTGTAAAATGATTTTGTTGTATTCTTGTAGTAAATTTTATGATAACTAGTTTTTTCACCCGTATTTCGCGACGAGAGTTTGGTTATTTTTTCTCGCGTCACGCGTCAGGAGTTTGGTCGTTATTGTTTTGGCTCATCGAAAACCGTAAAAACGAATATCGATACCGGTCCCGATAATACCAATAGTGGTCACGGTATCGCAACGGTTACGGCACTCGCTATAGTCTACGATCTCAAAAAAATATTCGATTTTGAATACAACTTCGTTTTTAAAAAAAAATTATATCAGAACGTTGACAAAAAAAAAACTAAATACAGTCGCGCACTCCGTTTTAAAAAAAAATAAACGAACGAAAGTTTTTACGTAAAAACGAAAGTATTAAAAAATTGAACGGCTTAAAACCATATATTATGGGGAAATGAAAATGAAAATTAAAATTAAAAAACATTTACCGTAACAAAATACTTACAAATTGTAAAACTTTGATAACCAATCTATAAAACTTTAGTGTTGGTACCGACCTACAAGTTTTAATAATAGTAATCAGTGGTGATATGAGTTTAATGACAAAAAGTTAATATTAATTTTAAAGATAAATTTTAGTAGTAAGAACTTTTGAAAATTAATTATTATTATTCGTGTGCTTTCATCGGATACTTGATAATTATAACTAGGAACTAGACCCGCCGCGCGTTATGGCGGCGTCGAAACGTAGTGTATCTCGAATTCACACGTAACATGGCGGGAAGTGGACTTTAAACGCTTGAGTCGGTAACAAAAGAAACATAGTTAGACACATAAGAAAAGCATATAATGTTATGGCTACTCATTTAACCCAGGAAAAAAATGTAAAAAAACAAAAGTTTTTTTTTTGCGTTAACACTAACGTACTCAAATACATAAAAATAACGTACAAATTTGAGACGAATATGTTTCGGAAATCGAAGCATAGATATAAAAGTTTATTAGAAAAAAAAAATGAGAAAAAGAAACTGGTATTTGCAACATTGCAGGTTTAGAACCCAAGACCTAAATCGGTTGAAAGGTACTATAGAACACAACCAGGGGCGGATGTAGTGAAGCGAGGGGGGGTGCACAGGAACCCCCCGAGTTTTGAAATTTTAGTGTAACGGTAGGTAAAAAAACTAGGGTGAACCCCCTAAAATATTATAGGGTGAACCCCCTTACGACGGCGCCCACTGCTGCTCGGTTGATCCGGTTGTGAAGCTATAAAACTAAGAACTCTTTCTTGAACTAAATGTGTGTTCTTGAGCATTCATATGATTAGAGGTAAAAAATTGATAGAAACAAATGAGTAGATGACTCTTAAATACAAATTAGTTGATTTTGTGAACATTTGAAGCATAATTTTCATGTTTTTTTCTTTGCTTTAGACCTCCAAAAATGGTTGAGCCGCCCCTGCCCGACCCGACCCGACCCGACCAATCGAACCGAACCGAAAATTTTTATGTCCGGCCCTATGAAATTGGATCATCTAAAAACAGTGAACCCCCTGAAAAAAAATTCTGGATCCGCCACTGAACACAACACCATTGGACCAGCACCAACATTGTTTAATATTTAGAAAATAAGAAATATAAAACAGTTATAAAAGGTGTTAAAAATTTGGGAAAAAAAACTGGGCCTTGCAAGGTTAGAACCTGCGACCTAAATCGGTTTTAAGATACTACTGAACATATAATGAACATATAAGACCACCGGACCAGCACAAACATTTGTTTAATATTTGGAAAATGAAGTATAAAACAATTAAAAAGGTGTGTTGGTGGCCAACTCCCATCGGCCACCGAACTTAGTTTTTAAGGTTACTAGTAATTTACCGGATTCTTGTGTATCTCGTCGGTTATCGATATACAAGTTTATGATCTTAGTTTAAAATTAGCTTTTAGGATCTATGTTACTTGATTTTCAATTTTGAAGTTAACTTAAAAATAGACTTAAATATCAAATACTTAACTATAATTTAAACAAAATTTATTTATAATATTTTAAGTTCTAAGAACTTTAACATACTATTTATTTTATATAATATATATATATATATGTATATTATATAAAATTAGGGGTGGCTCGACTATATAAAATAATAAGCTGATGTTTAGGGCCCCTACATTTTAGTGGCTCCAATTTTTAAGTGTTAATTTCATTTAATTTTCTTTTTACTAAAACGCACTCTTACTCTCATGTGTGATTTTATATCTTTTAAAAATCAAAAAGAAAAAATGCGTGTTAACATATTCCCACATATTAGGATCCTAAACACAATAAATATATATATATATATTACGAAAAGAGTCCCGGTTTCAGAATTCTCTTTAAACCAAAAAAATAATATAAAATTAAGTCGACCCCGTCCACCAATGAGATGATCACTTCTTGAAAATATTACTAACAAATGATGACATATAAATATAAATCAATCATCAATTAGCCTCAAGAAACATGTTACTTGAATTTCAATTTTGAAGTCAACTTAAAAATAGACTTAAATATCAAATACTTAACTATAATTTAAACAAAATTTATTTATAATATTTTTAAGTTTTAAGAACTTTAACATACTATTTATTTTATATAATATATATATATATGTATATTATATAAAATTAGGGGTGGCTCGACTATATAAAAAAATAAGTTGATGTTTAGGGCCCTACATTTTAGTGGCTAATTTCATTTAATTTTCTTTTTACTAAAACGCACTCTTACTCTAATGTGTGATTTTATATCTTTTAAAAATCGAAAAGAAAAAATGCGTGTCAACATATTCTCACATATTAGGATCCTAAACACAATATATATATATATATATATATTACGAAAAGGGTCCCGATTTTAGAATTCTCTTTAAACAAAAAAAAATAATATAAAATTAAGTCGACCCCGTCCACCAATGAGATGACCATTTCTTGAAAATATTACTAACAAATGATGACATATAAACATAAATCAATCATCAATTAGCCTCAACAAACATCAATAGGTATTTCATTCCTCACATTAACAAATGCCCAACATGCTCAATATTTCTAACGTAATAACTCATAACTCCGAGTACTTTAACTAATATATAAACATAAACATGTACAAATTCTTGATGGGAAGTTCCTATCTATTGATTTTTTTTTAACATTAAGACTTTGTAGCTCAAATGAAATTATATATTCTGGTTATATGATAATAGCATAGTCAAAATACAATCATTAACGAGATTCTTTTAATTCAAAATACTACAATCAATATCTAGATTTTTCGTTTATAATTGTTAATCCGAAGCTCGGATAAACAAGGAGCGTTTTGTAACAATGGAGGTTGGAAAAGGGTCTCGGATAAACAACGAAGTCGACCAATCACTGCAATACTTTCATCAAATATCATTTTCCATAATTAAGTTAACTAATGTTAAAATTTATGTAAATATGTTGTTACTATGGTTCCTATTCTAAACGACACAAAGAAAAATTGCATAAACATATTCGTAACATTCACATGCTAAGTGATTATAAATGAGTCAGTGTCTAGCAAGAGAGACGTTTTAGAGTTGTATACTTGTATTGAAAATCAATTCATGGTCCCGATTATAATCACGACACCTAAATTAGCCAATCATAAAAGTGAAAAAATGCAATGTTATCACCGGAGGATCTCCAATTTCCAAATAAATTAATTGCTCTTTTTGTTTCTTTGTTTAGAGTTGCAAGTAAATCTTAAATGAACCGAACGAGCATGAACGGAGCTTGTTCGTATTCGTTTGTTTAACTTTAATCGAACAATTGAATGAAAATGAACACTTAAACAAAGAGATTTTCTTGTTAATATTCATTCGTTAAGAAAATGAACGTTACCGTGTCCGTTCGTTAATATTCTAAACGAACAGTTCACGAACATAAACAAATACCAATTAAAAGTAAATGTGAATATCCAAATTAAAATCTAAAATACCATCATCTTAACATCCAACATTTTAAAACTAAAAAAATATATTAAACTAATTTTAAATTGGCCTTATTGGCTTTAAAATATGAAAATCAAATTGATTTTAAACTAATATTATTTTCAACTAATATTATTAGAAAATAATTTTGAATGAATATTTAAATGAATGGACATAGGTGAACGGATATAAACGAACCTAAATGAAGAAATATAAATGAACGAACGAGAAGAGGTGGGCAAAAAAAAGGGTTTGTGAACCGAAACCTTTTTGTAACCCGAAACTGGGTTGAGTTTGAAAAAAGGGTTTAAACAGGTTCGGTTGGGGTTGCTTTGGAACCGTCAGTTTAGGACGAGTTGAGTATTTCTAGGCTAAAACCAATTTGGAACCCATGCCTAAATGACAAGAGTGATAAAGTTGACATTTATAAAATATTTTAATGACATATATCTTGTCATTACTTGCATCGTCGCATTAAACCCATGTCTAAATGTTTCCGGATTGAAACTTTTATTGATAACATAACTTTATGATTTAGACATGCAGGATGAAGATGTCCATCTTGCAACAAAGATAAAAAAAAATGTTAACCATTTTTTTCAAAATATGCTTGACTTCAATCTATCAAAATATGGTTCAACACCAAATATACATGAGTCAGTGGGCTCGAAATCAAGTAGTAGCGGAAGTAAGAACCTAATGCTCAATTTGTTACTTTAAGAAATATTAAAGTACACAGATGGTTCATGTGGCTTTCAAAATTTTTGGATTTGGAAAAAGTACACAGATAGTCTAAACTTTTGCCCACACGTAACACGTTTGGTCCTCAACTTGGATGTGAGTTAAAAAATTTTGTTAAGTGTGTAAAATGACGAAAATACCCTTATCACTTCCGTTAAAGAAACCCTACTTGCAAACCACTTGAACCACCACCAACACACCATGGAACCACCAGGACCTCGCCTACAACCACCGCCTGCAACCACCGCTATCATCTTCATCCATAATCATTACGTGTTTAGTATCATATGTTCAATTCAGTATTAAATTTCGGTATTACATGTTTAGTTCAGTATCAGGTTTCAGGTTTCCGATACGTTGCGATTAGTTCAATATCAGTTATACCATTGTTCACTTCCGTCTCATTATTATAGTTTCAGTACCACTGCTATTGTTCTTTCCGTCACTAAGCAATTTTTGGCTCAGCTGTATTTCTTTGTGTTGTTTTCTCTTGGTTTCACAACAGGTACACAAGAGAATCATGAGAATGTGTGAAGAGAGCAATTTAACTATCTAGGATATGGATAATAAGGAAATTAATAAAGAATTGTTTGTAATTGATTTAGACGTTTGGCAATTAGGTTTCTTTAGAAATTTCGGGATGTTGGATTTTAAACTTTTGACCGTTAATCTTTAATAATCATGGATTGTGTTTTGACATGATATTTGTAATAGTGACACGTCAGCCCTAATCGGGTGGGAGGTGTTACAGTGGATCCCCTTGCCGAACTCCCCTTTCACTTTTGAATTTATTTGTTGGCGAGCCGTTGATTAGGATAGAAACTCTTGCAATGTTAAGAAAACTTCTCATCCACCTTCTCCAAAGGGACGGGAACCCCATTTGATTGAGAACGGAGTTCCAATTTATGAAGTCAAACGCCTTCTCAAGGTCGAGTTTGAGGAACATTGCATTACTTTTGTTCTTTTTGAGCCAAGCTTCATTAAAAGTGATAGGGCCATCAAGGATGTTCCTGTTTGAAATGAAGGCTGATTGAACCAGGCTAACAATAGAGTCCATAACCGTTTTTAATATGTTGGCAAGAATCTTGGAGATTACCTTGTATATACAGACACTGAGACCGATGGGGCGGTGATCAACAAAGCTCATTGGGTTCGCCAATTTAGGAATTAGAGCTACAAAGGAGGAGTTACATCTGATGCTGATTGAACCTGAGGAGTGAAATTCATTCAAGACCCATATAAAGTCAAATTCCTTTATGTCAATGGGGTTTTGGTTCCATTCATCATTAATTCTCCCATTTGCAAGGTGGCTCTTTGTGGAAAAACCTCGTGTTTTCATCTCCCTCAACTACCCATTTGGTATTGGCCTTTTTTGTTTTCATCTCCTCGATAGCCTTTAGGTCTTTCATTAAAGATATTCTGTCTTCCGGTTCATCTGCTCTTAGCTCCCTTGTTTCGGCAAGAATTTCGATTTTGGACACCTTTGATAAGAGCACTTACATGCGCATTGAATTCTTCCATGAAGCATTCCCCAACTTGAACCGTAGCTTCAACTTCTTTGGATACATGCTATACACCTTAATTTTTTGTTATTTGCACCAAATGATACGGCATTAAGTAATATATATTTTTGTTTTCTTTTATATTTTCTAATATATATTTTTCTATAAAAAAACCAATATGAAATTGAAATATGTTTATTTTCATCAACATTTTTTGATGTAAATTTTATGAAACACGGAGTTTGTATCAAATATAAATTTTTTTAAGACAGTATATTTGATACCACTCCGCTTTTTTAATTTATATTAAAGTGTAGATAAAAACAAAATAGATTATAGAAGGGATGATCAAATAAAAAGTGGGTTTTGCTTAAGTAGCCTAAAAAGGAATTTTTAAAACTCGATATTCGGCTTATACGAACTCCGATTGAACTCATTCCAGTGGCATTGGAACCGGCTCGTCGAGCTTTGCTATCTTAGCTTTTAGAGTTTAGCTTTTCGGTTTTAGTATTTAGGGTTTAGTTATTTATGTTTTAGCTTTAAGATTTAGCTTTAGGATTTAGTTTTAGGGTTTAGGTTTGTGGGTTTAGCTTTTAGGATTTAGCTTTTAGGTAGTGTTTGGTATGCATGAATGTATAGTGGAATGAAATGAGTCATTACATTGGAATGAAACAAAACATGTTTGGTAATCACATAGGAATGGAATGGACCATTACATAAGAAATGTGATTATTTCCTTTCTAATGATTTTAATTCCTTGGGGGATGGGTGTTTTCTTTTCATTCCTTCAACTAATGAAATGATTTTGTTTAATTAATGACCAAACTATGACCCGACCCATGACTAGAACCATGAACCGAACCAAGGACCGACCAATATCTCGGACCATGACCCGGCCTGTGACCCGATCCATGACCGGAACCATGGACCGACCATGACCCGACCCATGACTCGAACCGTGACCTGAGCCATGCCCGGACCCAAGACCTGAACCATGAGCAGTCCTATGGCCCGAACCATGACCCTTGTCATGACCCGACCCATGACCTGAACCATGACACGTCCCATGACCTGAACCATGACACGTCCCATGACCCGACCCATAATATAAATTTATTAGTTACAAATATTTTATTTTTCATAAAATATTTTCCTGTTTACCAAACATCATGAATTAATGATTTAATTTCATTCCTATAGGGTAACCAAACATGACAAGGGAATGACAATGGTCCATTTCTTTCCCTTGTCCATTCCATTCACTCGTCCATTTCATTTCTTTGTTCATTTCATTATCTCATACCAAGCAGACCCTTAGGGTTTAGTTTTAAGGTTTAGCCTTAGGTTTTAGCGTTTTTAGCTTTTAGGTTTATCTTTCAGGATTTAGCCTTAGGGTTTAGTGTTAAGGTTTAGGGTTTAGGAATTTGAGTTTAGGGTTCGACGAGCGATTCAAACGCCGCTGGATTGAGTTAAATCGAAGTTCGTTAGAGCCGGATATTTAATTTTTAAAAATCATTTTTACGCTATTTAGAAAAATTCTCATTTTTAAAGGATCCTCCCTCTATATTAGAGCATTCACAATGGGTTCTTTATTCTTGTCCATATAATTTAACTAAAAAACACATTTACCTTATCAATTTAAAGATTAAAAAAAAAAACTCCGCATCCGATTCCTTATATTTATCTCTATTCAATTAAATAATACTCTTTTAATCAATTTTTTTATTATTCTTTATCTCTCTTCCACTCACAAAATAATTATAAGGGATGAATATAGAATTGGTATAAGAAATTACAATTCAATCCATATATAATATCCTTATAAATTAAGTATAAGGAAAAATATAAGGGCGGTGGGAGTGGAGCGGTTTTCTGAGCGGAAGTGGTGCTCGGGTATGCGGGTACCCGCGGGTAGTGGTGCACAGGTAGTTTGAGCGGTTTTCGAAACCCGCGGAAACAATGGGGATGTCTCCAAAAATCAAACTTTGAACGGCTCTTTTAGCCGTTGGAAAAATTAAAAAAAAATATTTTTTTAAATAAATTTAACCCCTATAAATACATAATCAATTATGCTACTCAATCCGATCATAAAAGAAAGTAATCGGACTCCGACAACTACACGTGTTCAAACGACGACCCTTTCACTACTTGGGCACCTGACCTAAACGAAGACGCGACACCATCAAGACCAACACGGAAAGCAAATAAGTCGGTTGAGTCGCCGTCAAGCAAAGGTAGTTTGGCCGAACAAGTTGCACGCTACGCGAATGTTCGTATGATGAAACAATTCTTTGATTCAAGAAAGCAAAAAGACGAAGACTTCTAACCGGATTTGAAACTATTTACGGATCCGCACGACCATCTAACCGGATCGATGTTAGAGTAATCTTTAAACGGAAACGTGAAATAACCGCAAAGTATGATTGACCATGTGATTTTTAAATTTTTAGGTGTTTTTTAAACTTTTTATTTATTGTTATGTATTTTTAACTAATTGATTAACTTTTTAGTTTTTAAATTTGGTTATTAATTTGTTTTAATTTAAAAAATAAAAAAATGTGGTGGGTTGGAGGGTACTTGGAGGGTACCACTCACACCATGTAGGGTAGTTTGTCTAAATGAGATGACATACTCTCATTGGTGGGTTTGAGATGATAGTTTTGAGTGGGAGGGTAGCACTCCCACCCCCCTAAAGGATGGGATGGGTAGTTTGAGATGGAAAGTTTTTTAAAATTACCTTAAAATATCAGGATAAGGCATGATTTACGAAACCCATTGTGAATGTTCTTGTAATGCCGTATTCACGCTTTTTTTTTAATAAAATATACATATTAAAAGTTAACTAGAAATGTGCTCATGCGCGCTGCGTCGTGTTAAACTGCGAAAAAAATTAACGTCCTTAAACGTGTTGCGACGGGGACATAAAGTATGAAAATAACTGACGCTTAAATGCTGCCACGAGCCAGCTCATTGAAGAGAACGTTGATAACATACATAACTTTATATAAGAAAATTGATTTTTTACGTTTTTGATAACATTTGAAACCTCATACATATAAAAAAAAGAAACATTGCGTTACGACGGTGACGTAAAACCGTGAAAAAACTAATGTCAAAAGGTTGACGCGAACCCGCGCGCTGAAGGGGGCACTGATAACATATGTAACTTTTTATATATATAAAAAACCTGAACGTCGTATGATAACATTCAAAAATTTATATAAAATATTTGAAACCATCGCAAAGTCGTGCGTTGCGGCGAGGCCGTTGATAATATTCGGAACTTTATGTAAAATATGAAGTCATTAAAAAAATTGTCGTAAGGTTAATAAAAAAGGCACGGTGCAACAAATAAAACCCGTAGATAAAAATAAGCACGTACAAATTTGAATTTTATAAGACATCGTATTTTAAAAATTGCAGGAAAAAAAAAAGAAACTATGAAAAAATCGAAACGTCGAATCAGCTTGACAACTTGTACGTTTGTGCTTTAATGAGTTTTACATTATGACGCACAACTCCGTTTTGAAATAAATTTATACTGAAACGTAGATAAAAATAATCACGTCGTGATGGTATATACAAAATTTTATAAAACATTAAATTTTAAAAATTATAAGAGAAAAAAAGGTAATGAAAAAAAAAACAAATAGATATGTATAGGGTATAAAATGTACTTATAGCTAAATTTGAGGGGGTTAAAAAGTAAGTATTTAGGATTTAAAATAAAACTTTAATTTAATTAAATATTTTAAGATTTTCTATGCTTTAGATTTTTGTACCATATCCTTTAAATATAACTATTTTAATAATGTCAATAATGAAAAATGTTGGGGTGTAAATAGAGAGAACCAATCCCTACTCCGCCTTCATCTCGTTGAATCTTCTTCTCTCTAATCAATCTCCTTGATCCTCTAACCAAAACCTCAAATCTCCCCCAAATTTTCACAATCAATAAAACCCTTCCAATTCTCTAACAATGATGATGCTGGTGAACTGCTCCAATTGCCACACGCCGCTGCAGTTGCCGCCGGGAGCGACATCGATAAGATGCGCCATATGTCAAGCCATCACGCACCTTGGCGACCCCCGCCACGCCCCTCCCTCGCCGTCTCACACCGGCGGACATCCTCCACCTGCTCAATCCTCGTATCGTCCTCCTCAACCGTCTCCGTACAACCACGCTCCGCCGGGACCGCCGCCGCCGGCGCATGGCCGGAAGAAGGCGGTGATCGTAGGCATATCGTATAGATTCTCGAGACATGAGCTTAAAGGATGCATTAATGATGCTAAGTGCATGAAATATCTTCTGATTAATAAGTTTCAATTTCCTGAATCGTCTATTATCATGCTCACGGGTATGTACCCTAATTTAAACCTTCATTTATTACAGCTGTTGGAATCCGTTCTATATTTTGGGCTTTTACACATTACATTGCTTGATTAAAATTTGTTAAGATGTGTTTGTCTAAATCTGTTAAAATTTCCCTAGGATTATGCTTATCAAAGGCGTACCCGGTGCTTGACTTAGCTCCCGTATTTGCGCAGGGGCAGGGTAGGGTAGGGTAGGATCGCTTCGCGATCTGATGTACGCAGCCTTACCTTACACTTTGTGCAGGAGGCCGTTGTCACAAAGAAGCAACATTACTAGTTGCTCCAATGCCTACCCTCTATCCTAGGATTATGCTTATAAATCCATTTATTGTGTTGATTGCTCTTCGGTTTTAAAAAGCGAGAGGGCGCAAGTCCTTGCGCTTTTGCGTAGACAAGGCGAGCAATGTAGGGTTGTAAACGAACTGAGCGGTTCGTGCAGGAAGTTCGTTTACGTTCGTTTGTTTAATAAATGAATGAACACGGACAAATGGCGCGTTTGTTTAGTAGTGTTCGTGAACGTTTAGTAATTTGTTCGTTTATAATGTTTTCAAACGAACACGAACAAATTCATTTCTTTAACAAACGGACACGAACACAAAATTTCGTTTGGTTATGTGTTTGTGAACCGTTCATTTGTCCTATAAAAGCTTAACGAACGACATGAACAAATTCTCGTTCTATTCGGTTCAGTTACAGCTCTAGAGCAATGTAAAGAAGCATAAGGCGCAGTGTTGAGGCGCACATTTTTTACGGGGTCTGGAATTGTGCTTCAGGATGTTGCGAGCAGGCTTTTTTAGGTTGTACATATAGGTTATTTAGATATTAAACCATATATAGAGCTTATTTGTGTCTAAACTTTGGGTAAATGATGCTAGAAACCCATGAGAAATATATTAAAATTTTATATAATAAATTGCGCCTCGCGTACCACTACTGGGGCCCTTCTGCGCTTTGCGCCTCGGTTTTAGACCCTGTTGCCTCGGTGCGCTACTGGCTTTTTAAAACCAAGAATTGTTCTTAACATTGTATCAAGATTTCATGGTTAATCTTTCGTGAAATGGTTTTGGATTCTAAACTTGAGTCTTACAATTGCAGAGGATGAAACGGATCCTTATAAAATTCCAACGAAACAGAATATGAGAATGGCACTTTTTTGGTTAGTCCAGGGTTGTCAACCTGGGGATTCACTTGTTTTCCACTATTCTGGACATGGTTCTAGGCAGAGAAACTATAACGGTGATGAGGTTGATGGGTACGATGAGACTTTATGCCCCTTGGACTTTGAGACACAGGGTATGATTGTTGATGATGAAATTAATGCAACTATTGTCAAACCTCTTCCTGTTGGGGTTAAACTTCATGCAATTATTGATGCTTGCCATAGTGGCACTGTGCTTGATCTTCCGTTTCTATGTCGAATGAATCGGTGGGTTCATGTTTATGTTTCCTAGCTATGATATGCAACATATCTTTTGTAATTTATGTTAATCTTGTAATTAAAGTTTCACATATATAACCTTCAAGGGGGTGGCACGCCTGATTCCTCTAGCACATGTCTCATGTTTGGATCCAACTTCTACTGATTTTCTACCATTAACCTCTTGAAGGCGATCCGCCGAGTGCAAACTATGTTTTACATGATCTCATTTGTTAGCAGGGTATTGGTGTGTCCCTTGAGTTTTCTACTTATGGGTTATCAAGGTTATCAAAAGAAAAACAAGTTTCTCATATATAACCTTCAAGGGGGTGGCACGCCTGATTCCCTCTAGCAGAGGTCTCAAATTCGAATCTAGCTTCCACTGGTTTCTTCCTTTAACCTCTTAAGGCAACCTGCCCATTGCAAACTGCATTTTACTTTGTCACATTAGTTAGTAGGGCATTGATTTGTCCATGGGTTATCATGTTTTAAAAAAAGTTTCTCATGTATGTTTTCTTCTTGGTAATCCCATTGGTTAGTAGGGTATTGGTGCGTCCCGTGAGTTTTCCGGTGATGGGTTATCACGACTATCAAAAGAAAAAAGTTTCTCATATATGTTTTCCTCTTGATAATCCTTATGTTTTGGTTTGTAATAGGAGTGGGCAGTATGTATGGGAGGATCATCGTCCTAGATCTGGTATATGGAAAGGTAGCAATGGTGGTGAAGTTATTTCCATAAGCGGTTGTGATGATGATCAAACATCCGCTGATACATCTGTAAGTAACAGCTTTAAACGCCCTTGATTAACGTTATCTTTTAACTTAAACATAATTTTTTAAAAGTGACGAATTATTTGTGAGAGCAGGCTCTATCAAAGATCACATCAACAGGGGCCATGACCTTTTGTTTTATTCAAGCTATAGAACATGGAAACGCGTCTACTTATGGGAACTTGTTAAGCTCCATGCGTAATGCCATCCGTAGTGCAAGAAGTGATATGGGTGGTGGTAGTGGTGGCGGTGCAGTTGTCACTTCTCTCCTCACTATGTTATTGTCAGGTGGCAGTCTTGCAGGTGGACTAACAGGAGGTGGACTTAGCCAGGTAGGTATACACTTTGGGTGACTTTCAACCTGTTTAACCCGTTTCTTTTTGAGCTATTTTCTATTTACCTGTTTGACTCATTACATATAAAACATAATGAGTATCGACCCATTTATAAGTAAACGGGTCAAATTGTCATCTATAGATCATAGCCTCATGGTAGTTGGCATGCTATGATAAGCAATTTACATATGATCATTTATAAGAGCATGTTTGAAGTTTGTGATTATTGAAGACTTATATTCTATGTTAAATTTGTTTACAGGAGCCTCAATTGACCGCATGCCAGCCTTTCGATGTGTATGCAAAGCCGTTTTCCTTGTGATACGCAATACCGTTTGTTCGATTATTTTACAGTTCACCAGTTTCTTCACAGAATATGGTTGATAATTTTAAAATTTATGATTGTGGAACTTAAAATTACATATGCTTTGATGCAATATCTTCCTTTCTTTCTTTGTTTGTAGACTAATTTTGTGCAACTTTCCTTGTTTATTCTTTATGTTTCATCTTTTATGGTTGTTGTGATGATTTATAATAAAATGACAATTATAGCCTTAAATATCTTAAAGTGGTTGATGATTGGTAGTTAAAACTTACTAAATTAAGTATGGTGGGTGGTTAATAATAAACCCTTTCTTGATTTCACAATAAATATGTCATTTTATATTATTTTATACTTTTTAACTACGATACAACTGTTTGTTTCTCACTAATATATTTATTTGAATTACGTACAACCTTTTTATTTAAATTTATTTCTGTCAAACAACAATTTTTTATACTTAAATACCATTTGATCTTACACTTCTAAAGATTTAAATGCACACCACTTTTATAGATTAAATTTATAAAATTTTACGAGGCAAAAGAAAAAAAAACAATAAAAAGGCCAACTATTTTTTCACCATCTTTTTCGTCTTTTGCCTCATAAAATATTATAAATTTACCCATACACAAAATAAATATAAAATACTTTCCATGAATAATAGTCGCAACAAAATAACACATGAAAATGTTGTAATATTAAAGGATCTCAATCCAATTGCAAACATTTTAAGTTAATCTTAACATATGTTAGGAAAATTATGTGTTGCAAGCAGTAAATAATTTTGGTGCTATTAAGAGTAAAAAAAATTAAAAATTTATATTTTTGCCCTCAAAATTAAATATGTAAATAAGCAAACTCTCATATTACTAGAAGCACATATGATTTTCCCTTTTACCTTATTATGACCATTGTTTTGAAACCCGGGCGGTCGGACCAGTCCTGCAGCGAACCGGTGGTCGGACCGGAAACCGGGTGGTCGGACCGGACGAACTGGTTGACAAATTTTTTTAAAATCTTTCTTAAGTCTTTTTGCTTCGTATTTCGTAGCTAATTGTTAATTTAAGATTATTGGAATTTACTTGTTGGTGGTTTTTGAAAGGATTAATGGTGTTGTTTGGATTTATATATTTTATAATATTTATGACGTCGTCTGGTTCTTAAATCCTGTCTGACCGGTCCGACCAATGGACCGGTAAGAAGACCGGTTCAACGTCCGTTCCGGTTCTAAAAACATTGATTATGACTATTTTATCTTTAGTTTTTTGTTTGTATTTATATATTGGTCATTATATATTTTCTTTCTTTTTTTGTTTTTACCCATTTAAATGAATAATTTAATAAAAAAGAATTTATTTAATAAAATAACATATAGAGAAATTTACTATAATATATTTTATAGAAAAAATTCTTTTTATCATTTATGTAATTGAAATTTACATGAGATTAAAGGACTTTAAGTTTGTGCAAACCGTACATTCATATAAGTTGATATGAAATACATGACAAATATGCATGATAGTTAGTTGGCAACAAAAGTCCCATCAACCTAAATACCAACGGTTTTTTCCATCAGCCAAACTAACATTTTCCTCCAACCAAAAATAACCAATATTTTTATAACCGGACCGGACAACGAACCGGCATCTTTAGAGGTCCATTGGTCGAACCAGTCTGACCGGACTTAAAAACCGGATGATGTCATAAAAATATAAAAATTAAAACTATGTATATAGATACAAAATATAAAATATTTTTGTTTTGATGTGAATTTGCAATTTTAACGTCATATGAAGACTTAAATAAATGAAATATGCAACTTGAAATACTAAATTAATCATAAAATAAGATTTTGAAGAAAAATAAAAAACAAAAATAAAATATTTTTTTTTTAAATTCGGTCCAGTTCACCGGCCCCGCCGGTTCAAATGAAAGTGGTTCAACTACACACAACCGAACCGGTTATGTGTCCGGTTCCCGATCCGACCGGCTGGTCTGGTCCGGTTCAGAAAAATACCACTTATTTTCAGACATTTTTAGTCTTTCAGGAAACTTATTGATTCTTTGTGTTTTGTTCTTGTGTTTTCTCTTGTGAATCTGAGTGGCTTTTGTTTTTTGTTTCGTGTAAATCTAAACAATTGTTGAAATGAAATACTATTTTTTTAAATGTATTTAATTTTTTTAACCAAGTCGATTATTAATTATTAATTATTAATTTATTACCGGTCTGATGCATATATTTTTTAACGGTTGCGTGTAAAGGTCTGATGCATATATGGTTATCATTGACATGTCATATGAGCCGAATGATATGGTAAAAATGGTCATAGGGGTTGTATTACGCATTAAACTGGTATATCATACGAGCAATAATGTTTTTATATGGGCCATATGAGTTTGTGTCGTCAAATTATATAACATGTATGACCAATTTTGTCCAGTCATACGTGACGACACCTGGTGTATCTATAACAGACTTTTTCTAACATATTTGGTAACTAACGTTTGCATGACCAAAATAGGCAGACATATCATAGTAATGTGTGAAATCGCTTATGGTGATAGAAAGTTATAGTTATATGTTGTAAGGGTATCCGGTATACTCCCCGTGAGAGGGGGTGAGGGGCGTGAAACACCACCCCCTTATAGGCATGAGGGAAGGGGCGTGAGAATTCTCACGGGAGAAAGGAAAGAGAGGGGCGTGGACATTTGATTGGCTGAGAGGGGGTGGCGGTGAAGGAGGTGAGGGGCGTGGAACACCCCCCCCCGGCACGCGTGAGAGGACGTAAGAATCTCATTCACGGTTAGTATACCAGATACCCTAAAGAGGGTAGAAATGGTAAAATATGTCAAATCTGTAAAAGCATCCATTTAAGACCCTTGGGCCTACATCCAATCTTTAGGACCAGACAATAAAAGAATTGTCAGTCAGTCAGAATGAAGTAATGCAGTTCCATACTTCCATATCTCAATCCAATTCAATATCAGATTGTGTATCCTGCTTTCCAAATCAAAATCTAAGAAACACAAAAACTTAAAAGAATTTTAAAAAATTTAAAAAAGTTGCGAGTAATTATTTTTCTGTATGTTATACCAATATAATTTCACATTTATAGTCATTATTGGTGTCACATATCAACCTTTTACTCGCGTATTAAACTTACATCAACCTTTTACTCGTGTATTAAACTTATGCGTGTAAATACATCATCTACGCGACTGAGAAGGTCGCATAACAACCTTCTGTTCTAGTGCTAAATATTTACCATATATAATTTTGATATGTTAACGGTGTCATCAATCTCAATCTATGCCTCTTTTAACTAAAAGGCTAACAAACTTCATCTTATTACAAAGAAGCCATTAGCATTGGATACTGGTTACCAAAATTCCACAAAAGTCAGTTGGAATAACTGAATTCACCATTACCTCTTTAACTGATTCTGTCACTTAAAAAGGAAAGAACTTTGTTTTCTTGATTTAAAAAAGAACTAATTACAGTTTAGAAATGAACATTAGATTTGGACTTATAACATCAGTAGCACTGTAGTAGTTGTCATTTGTTTGTTAATTAATACACATAGAATGCCATAATGAGTTTTCAACTTCCCATTGGCACCACCACTGAACCCTAACCCTAAACTATACAAGTAGAAACACGAAAACACGCAAACCACCGCCCTCTTGATTATGTCTCCACGAAAACGAAAAACGTCAAAACAAAACTAGGCCAGTTGGGCTGAAGTCATACCGAAAACTGGGTCGACAGATGATGGAAGTTTTGAGCCATTGGGATAGGAAGCCCGTCACTGTTGTGCCTGTGGTGCATCTGTTTCTGTACCGCCTTTATGGCTGCCACTCTGGCGGCGTTAGCTGCTCTATTGGCCGCTGCTACCGCGCGGCTAACTCGTTCATCAACTTTGGCTACATCATATGCTTTCTCTGCAGCTCTTCGTGCTTCCTGTTTATTTACACACAAAAAAAAGATACCATCATCAATTAAGAGAATATTCCATCCAATAATAACCAAGTTTGTTCAGTGTTCCACTCACTTTATTCTAACAGCAAAAATACTCAAATTTCAATATTGTTCCATTGTTGTGAAAATTTTTCTAAACGTTAATTTAAAAAAAAACAAAAATTAAGTGGCTAAATGGAAGACATACGAAACTTGATTACTATTAGTAATTATTTTTTTCAAGTTTATCGTGAAGTATGAGGTAATCGTGAAGAAAACAAATTCACTAAATTATTATTCACTAAATAATAACCAAGTTTCATAATTGTTCCATTTAAGTCAACTTGAAAAAATAATAATTAAATAGTAATCAAGTTTCATGTTGTATTCCATTTAAGTCACCTAACTTAAAAAAAAACGTGAGCGTTTATGAAAAATGTCACAACAATGGAACAATAAATGAAACTTTAGTGGCTTTTATAGTTTAAAGAAGTATGAGTGAGACAACATTAAAAATTGGTTATTGTTTCATGATCTTATCCCATCAAATAATTACCACAAATTATGAATCACATATAATATATGTATGACAGAAGGGATACCTGAATTGCATTAAGAACTTTGGAATGATAAACAGCAACAGGGGATACAGGATGCATTGTAGTTTGTGAGCTAGGGACATCAAGAACACCATTTTGCCAATGCCCGGATTGAGTCTCTCCATTTCTGAAAGTGTACATACCGAGTCCTTGTCGTTTTCCTTCATGCCATGATCCTTCATATCTATGACCATTTGCAAAACTATACACTCCAAAACCATGCATCTTGTCTGCAAAATATTCTCCAGCATATGTATCCCCATTCCTACAAAATAAAACAATTAATTAACTAATTTTATTTATTAGGTATATCATATGCCTATATGAAATAAGCTGATTACATTAAAGAAAACACTGTCCCCATAACGATCATAGACCACCATTTTCTATAAAATTCCACAATGTTGTGCTCAAGTGTACTGTTCAAATCAGACTTCCATGTCCAACAAACAAGCTAGTGTCTCTCAAAATAAAGAAAATACTGGCTTAAAATATTGTACCATGTCAATGTAATTATATGGACTAAAAGAAGACTAAGAAACCAATTATAAGATGCAGGACAAATTTAATAATGAACATGTTTTAACCATATTCTACTTGGCTTGTTGAAAAATTATTTGCACTTATAAATGAACCTTCCAAAAAAATAAAAAATATATTTATACTTTATAGTGACTAATGTTGACTATATGTGTGTGTGTGTGTGTAGTTCAAGCAAAACAGAACTCAGATTACTATACCAAGCTTGCCTAATTTGAATAGCAACTTAATCTAACATCTTATGATAGAAATACATGTACTTATGATCAGCGCAGGTGAACAGTAACAGTCGTGAACGGTGTGTGCAGCTAAATATTCCTAAAAACTAATAGAGATGATGCATAAAATTAAAAAAACACTAAATAAACAAATAATCTAAATCAAATATGATCCAAAGTTGCATTGTACCCAAGTATAGGATTTTCTTTCGTTCTCCATCAGCATGTATCAATCATCAAGAATTTTCATAACCCTATCAATGACTAGAGTGGCACATTTTTCAAAGGAAAACATCCATTAATCCTAACATATTGATAGCATACAAATTTGGGAATATGTAGCATAACAACAGAAAGCAAAATATTCCAACTAAACACCGGTCTTGAACAATCTACAAATCTCCGAGTATAAATTTCTGTAAAATCCAATCTCCTAAAATGATTATACTGTAATTAATGAGATGCAGTATATATCATCAAATAATCTTATATTCTTAATGTGTACCAATGAATGTATCAGCAATCAAATCCAACATTGATGAAATGAAGCATAAAATTACCTAAAATGGTAGTGTCCAAGACCATGTTTAACACCCCACTTGAACTCGCCTACATAACGGCTACCATCCTCGCAAGTATGAACACCACACCCATGACTCTGACCATTCGACCACTCACCAGCATAAACATCCCCCGTATAAAACACATACACACCAAACCCATGCCTCAAACCTAGCCGATACTGCCCCCTATACCGACTCCCCCTCGCCCACGTTTCCATCCCAAACCCATCATACTTCCCATCAACCCAATCACCCTCATACCTCCCACTCATGTAGTAATAATACACCCCACAACCCGAACACTTGCCCTTATGAAACTCCCCTTCATACACATCCCCATTGTTGTATGCCTGCACCCAACACCCCGACCCACCCCTCCTATCCCCTTTCACTCTAGACCCGATTGACCAGAACACCGGCAAGTGCGGTCTTAACGAATGGGACTTAATCGGGAAAGATCTTGCAAGAAACAACCGAATTGATGGTAATCTAGGTACAGCAAGATTTAGAGAAAACAACAGTGCCGTTGAGAACGCGAAAGCGGATAGGAAATCGAGTACAAACGAGCGGCTAGGGTGTGAAACAAGGAAGTAGAAGAAGGGGAGGGAGAGTAACAGGATCAACCGGAGGTGTGTTCGGAGGCGGCGGAGGTGGCGGAGGAGGTGAATTGCAGCAGCTTTCGTGCTGCAAAACCGTCTAGAGTAACGAGTTCTCAAAGGATTTGACAAAATTGGGGATTTCGTGAAGGAAATTGAAGATGGATTTGACGTTGTTTGCGAAAAGAGAGGTCGTTTGTGAGGTGTTGATTTAGGAGTCGGTGCAGCAAACGGATCGAATTCGACATCGTCTATCACAATCTGATGCTGATGACTAGGGTTAGGGTTCGGTGATTTTGAAGCGGCACTATAATTGTTACTATTTTCCGGCGACGGTAGTAGCAGCAATGACGACGACGAAAACGGCGACGGCGACGAAGAAGACGCCGGAGAATGGGGAGTTGATTGAAAAACAGGGAATTTAATCGCGACTGAAGAAATAACCGGATTAGGGTTGAAATCGGAAGAGACACCACTGCTATCTTTTCCGATCTGGACTTCTGATTTCTTCTGATGCATTACATAAGTGAATTCGCCGTCGGAAACACACTGAATCTCGAATTTTGATCGGAAATTTTGTGAATTTGTGTGAAATTTTGAAGTTTTCTTGGCGAAGAAGATTGCAATAGAAAATTGGGGGGATTTTGCAGGCGGATAGAATGAGTTTAATGGGGATTTTTCGTTAATTTGTTTGCAGAGAGATCAATTTTGAAAGCAGAGGCGACCAGCTAGCAACCAATCTACATCCCCTCTTTTATTGTTTCAAGTTTTTTTTTTTTTTTTACTAATTTACATAAGTGGTCCAAGGGTAGGGTTGGTTTTTGAATTTTATCATTGAAGTATCAAACCTATAAATTTGGTCACAAAAGTTTGATGCTTTATCATGTGTTTGGTATTTTTCACTGGTGGACGTTAAAAATGACTGTTTGATGTATCGTTTGTTTTCAATTTGTAATCCCTGTGAGACGACTTAGTCATTTTTGTTTTCACCTGACGAATTGCTCGCCCAGACAAAATACGTCCTGGCAGAGAAGGTTTCCACCCTTCTTATGAGGAAGGCTTCGTTTTCCCCCTAACCGATGTGGGACTTACATTGAACTTCGATGAAAAGCAACGACAATCAATTGCATAGTTTTACTAGAAGAGTTCTTTGATTACTTTACTTCACTGGAATAAGAGATAAAAGGAATAAATTTCTCTTTCCGATGATGCCCTTGTCTTATCATTTCTCTTTTTATTAATAATCCAAGTGTGGCCGCCGTGGTGTCACTTCAAGGAGTTAGTATTTGTGTGTTTTTACGGTGAATACACTCTTCTAAATTCTACTTTTAAAATCCATCTATTATTCACTTTATGAGATTTAAACCTACACCATTTAGGTGATGGAAAACTCTAGGTGTCACTAAGCTAAGATGACATCGACAAGAGTTAGTATGTGCGATCGTCTTTTACGTCTAGCTTTACAACTAAGATGGTGTTTGGGATTGAGATGATTTATGACTTATTGAGTTATTAATTTTTTCAAAAAGCCATAAGTTAAAAAAGTGTTTGACAAACACAAAAGCACTTTTTATTTTGGCTTTTAAAAAGGGTAAAAAGCTGTTTTCCAAAAGTTACAAAAACCTAGATTTCTAAACTCTTTTTGGCTTTTTAAGAATAAAACTACCAATCTATCCCACCATTTTACCCTAAAGATCAAATAATCATAACCTAATAACAATCGTCGACTCCAACCCTCGCTGGTCCACTACCACGCCTGTTCTCACCGCAGGCGACCACCGTCGATCAACCACCACACCCGGCCGACCACCGTCGCCGTCCAATGCCACCGCCGACATCTTCCGATATCCTTCATCAGTCTTTTATATTATGTATTTTGTTATTTTTTTTTAAATTATATTTTTTTTCAAAAAAAATTGTTAAGTATATAATAGTATATGTAAATAAGAATTTCCACACCCTCAAAGTAGTAAATGGTTTTAAATATAAAAAAATATTTTTTTTATCATTTTATATAAATAAGCTAAGCCAAATATTTTTTAAAAAACAAATTATTGACTTATTTGTTTTTCTCACCATAAAAGTTAATCTAAACAATTTTTTTAAAACTCATTTTGAAAAAATCATAAGTCAATAAACATTTTTGATAAAAGCACTTTTAGAGTTAAATAAGCAATCATAAACACCCTCTAATAAACATTTTTTTAAAGTTTTATATAAATCTTTAAACGAAAAGAAAGAACTTTACTTCCTAAAATCGAAATTATATAGACAACAAATACCAAATATGGAATGTGAGGGGAACAATACCACAACCCAATAAAAGGCTGCCACGTGACAGGCAAATTATTTGTATGTTTTTTGTCGAGTTTTTTTTTCTCTATCCGTGGCACCCGGTTTCGATTCACAGTCACCCCTCCTTTCCGGTTTACCTAATGACGTCAGCCTCTTTAAAAAAAATTATATATTTTCTTTTTACTTTTTTTTTAAGTTCCTTAATAATATACTTTTATTCTTTTCATTAATAATTATATTGTTTATATTTAGTTTTGGAAAGACGTTAATTTTTTCGATGGGTTAATACTTAGTGAGCCGCAATGCTCACGGGTTAATGCTAGTTTAATTTGTAAGTTTTCTTCACCATTGGCAATTTTTATGTATTTATAACTAGGGTCGGCTCAACCTTTTTGGGCCCAAAACAAATTATAAAAGTGGAGCCCTATTCATAAAAAAAATATTTTTATCTTATAATCCTAACACATGGGATATGATAATGTACATTTTTTTATACAATTTCTTAAATACATACAATCACATATATTAAAGTTGGAGTGAGTTTTAGTAAAAAAAAATAATTCATGAATTAAACAAAGTTAAATTCTAAAAATTAAGGGGCTCTTAAATATGAGGGTATTAAACGACAGCTTATTTCTTTATATAGTTAAGTCATCCTTGTTTATAAGAGTGAGAGAGTATTAGATTCATGAAAAATTTCATAGTATTACTTGAAAACTAAAAATAAAAAATAAGAATCACAAGAAATGAAAAAATCAATATTAGACGAATTAATATTCTTATCTTTTAGATTTTAACCTTAACCTAATAATTCTTTTTTGGTTGCGATTAAGTTACGTCCTAAATTCTCAATTCTCCAACTACCCCTCTGTCGGTTATCTTTATCATGGTCGTTTTCTTCTTATGCCTTATTGTTATTAGTGTCACGTTATAAGAATAGTAATAATGATGTCATAACAACAACTCCTATCTCTCTAGTAATAATGAGTCGAATCGTCTTCAAATTCAGATTGGGCTCGAGCTCAAAATTAAATGACTTGACTCAGCTCAAAAACTCTTCATGAGTTGAAATTTGAGCTCGGATTCAGCTCAAGCCAGCTCGTGACTCGACGAGTCAACTCGAATATTTTTGAAATTTTAATGACTTTTTATTTCTTAAACGTTACGCGTATGAGTAGTTATAAAAACAAAAAAATGGCTTTTGGGTTTTTTTTTGCCTTTAAGAGTTGGGCTTCTTAAATGGTCTACTTAGCTAGTGATCCAACGAATGATGACTAGATATTTATGCAAGTCAGCTTGGCTCCGCTCAAAATTATACAACTTGATTTTGAGCGAGTTTTTTTAGCTATTTTTAAATGAGTTTCGAGTCACGAACTATTTGAACAACCTTAAATTTAACAACTCATGACACACTTGTTTCCTTCAAACGACAACGAAATTACCTTCGAACTCCTTTATAAAATCACCAATTTATCAAATCGCCAAAAGAACTAACAGATTTGATTTATAGTAATTTAATATTTTTAGTCAGTCTTGTATTATAAAATTATGAAGTTTTAGTTTTTTTAATATACAATATTGGGATCTTACATTCATGAGCAAACTTCTAATACGAAATTAATATAAACTATTTTTGCCCAACTAGCTCTTAGATTTGTATTATATGTAGTTAATTATATTAATTAATAAAAACATATAGTTAACATAATTTTAAGACTTGATGCATATAAAAATAATATTTTTGCATTATATAAATCGACTTGTAAAGTGATTGCATCTATGTTCTTATCATTTTCTTAAGTATTTTACTCAAAATCCTCTTTGCTCTTCACG
Organism: Smallanthus sonchifolius; assembly: GCA_023525975.1. NCBI lineage: Eukaryota > Viridiplantae > Streptophyta > Magnoliopsida > Asterales > Asteraceae > Smallanthus > Smallanthus sonchifolius. The sequence continues at coordinate 15,338,478 of CM042018.1, read as the reverse complement.
ATGGCGAAGGGTCCTAAATCTGTAAATCCTAACTATATTATTAATCTTGTTTTCACTATTTTGTCTCATGAACAGTGGCGGATCCAGGAATTTTTTTCAGGGGGTTCACTGTTTTTAGATGATCCAATTTCATAGGGCCGGACATAAAATTTTTCGGTTCGGTTCGATTGGTCGGGTCGGGTCGGGTCGGGCAGGGGCGGCTCAACCATTTTTGGAGGCCTAAAACGAAGAAAAAAACATGAAAATTATGCTTAAAATGTTCACAAAATCAACTAATTTGTATTTAAGAGTCATCTACTCATTTGTTTCTATCAATTTTTTACCTCTAATCATATGAATGCTCAAGAACACACATTTAGTTTAAGAAAGAGTTCTTAGTTTTATAGCTTCACAACCGGATCAAGCGAGCTGCAGTGGGCCGTGGGGTGGGCAGCGTCGTCAGGGGGTTCACCCTATAATATTTTAGGGGGTTCACCCCAGTTTTTTTACCTACCGTTACACTAAAATTTCGAAACTCGGGGGGTTCCTGTGCACCCCCCGCTTCACTATTACATCCGCCCCTGCTCATGAATATTGGAAAATCATTTTTTACCATGTTGTCAAAAACTCAAATATATATATATATATAAATCCCAAACCAGAATACAGACTCAAACAAACGAAGAAATACAAGATAACAATGTAATACTACAGACAAGAATTCAGATAATCAATATGATAATCTGATGTGAAAGTAGAATTAACATGATAAAACCTTGGATCTAAAAAAATGAGTCGTCTATTTTGAGAGAGAGAATTGAGAGTGAATATAGAAAAAAAAATGAGCTTCACACGCTACTCACTCTCCCCTCCTAGATTCTAAACACTTCCCCTAGTCAGATCAGAATATGCAGTTAATTCAAACGATTCTCTTTTTGTAAATGAGAATATGAAGGTTTATGCATAAATTGACTTAGAAATTGAGTCGCACAACTAATATCAGGTCTAATGTGTGCTAAATATATATATATATATAGGGGGCTTCAAATAAGAAATAGTTTTTCGTTAAGAAATGACAAAAACCTTAAGAAACGATATCAAACGAACTCCGATTGAGCTAATTTCAGCGGCGTTGGAACCGTCTCGTCGAACTCTACCATCTTAGCTTTTAGGGTTTAGCTTTTAAGGTTTAGATTTTACGTTTGAATTTTAGGGTTTTAGCCTTATGGTTTAGCCTTAGGGTTTAGATTTTATGGTTTAGTTTTTTTTTTTTTTTGTGGGGGTTTTAGTTTTTTTTGTGGGGGGGGGGGGGGTGGGTTTAGGTTTTTTTTTTGGTGGGGGGGGGGGGGTGGGGTGAGGGGGTTTAGGTTTTTGGGAGGCGGTGGTTTTAGGCTTTTCGGGGTGGGGGTGGAGGGGGGTTTAGGTTTTTGGGTCCGGGTTAGGGTTCGATGAGACGGTTCCAACGCCGCTGGAATGAGCTCAATCGGAGTTCGTTTGACCCACTTCTTAGGATTTCTTAGCGAAAACCACTTCTTAGTGGAACTATCAAGTTATGTTTATCTATCAAATTTTGATATCAAGTTATGTTTAGCAAAACGTATCACTGGTTTTACACACAGACATAACCATTGGCAGACCTATTAAGGTTTCGGCGGGTCGGCCGACACCGTTAAATTTTTTTTGTTATATATATGGTATATTTTCGAGCGACCCCCATAAAATTTTGAAATTGACACCAAAGAAATATTTTTTCGGATTATAGATTTAAAAAAAACCAATTAAACCAAACCTTTAATCCTATAACAATTGACCCATTAATTATTAACCTTTTAAACCAAACATTTAATAGTTTAACTTCAACTCACTAGCTTTTAAACAAAATAGACCCAAATAACACATTACACAAAAACCGATAAATAAACCCAATACCCATTTAAACTTTTTAAATCTAATTAAGTATTGAAAAAAAATAGCGGCATTACCTATTTACCTCAAGGAGGCAACTAAGCGACAGGATTGCCCACGATTAAAGATTTGAAGTTTGAAAAAATTTCAAAGTGAAAATTAGAGCAGGTTTAATACTTTGTGTTTTAGTTTAATACTTTAATATATTGAAAGTTGAAATTGTGTTTTAGTCTAATATATTGAAAGTTGAAATTGTGTTTTAGTCTAATATATTGAAATTGGAAACAGGAGGTTAAAACTTGAAGCAGGTAACAGGTTGACGATTGAAGTCAACAATTGAAAATTATTGAAAGAAATTTAACTTGGAAGCAGTCAAGCAGGTTAGTGATTTAGTCTCAACTCCCTTTTCACTCTCTATTTGTGTTTTAGTTTAATTTATGTGTTTTACTTTAATTTATAGGTTAATTGAATTTATATGTTATGTGTGTATTTGATTAGTGATTAGTCAAAATGTGAAACTTGTTTGTTGATTTGGGTTTAATTTTTCAATTTTAGGATTATGAATATTGAAAGGTTTCTTAAAAGAAAAGTTGGGTCTTTATCTTCTAAGACTCCCACTTTCATAGATTTGGATAATCTTCCATGGGATCCCGTCGAACGAGTGTTTGGAGACTTTTCGAAATGGTAGGGTGTTTGACGAATGTCGTTTCTTGCAAACGAGTAGATAAACTTCGAGAACTTCAAAAAAAGAATTTGGAAGATGAGATTGGTACGGGAAGTGGCTTGAATCAAGAATTTGGATAATCTTCCAAGATTTGTTGAATGCAATCTCGTAGGTCAAATCGACAAAGCAACAACTTGAGAAACTTAGATTAGATGGTTTTGAATCATTTTTAAATGAAGTCAACTCCTTTTGTGAAAAACATGAACTTGAAATGGTGAACATGGATGACTTCTACATCAATCCAAAGAAGCCAAGACAAAAGACAAATATGACATATCGTCAATATTATGAGTATGATTGTTTCAACACGGTGCTTGATATGCAAATCCAAGAGTTTGGAAACCGTTTTAACGAGGTAACATCCGATTTACTTATTTATATATATCCGCTTTGAGTCCTTGTGATAATTTTCGTGAGTTTGATATACCAAAGATATTATTGTTAGCCGAGATGCACCCATATGATTTTAATTAACATGATAAGGAAGACCTTAAGATTGAACTCCCAAACTACATGGATAATTTGAAAGCGGATATAGGATTTGTGAACTTGAATGATTTATCTACTCTTGTAAGATTGATGGTTGAAACAAAGAAATACCATAACTTTAAGTTGGTCTACCGTTTATTGAAGTTGTCTCTCGTTTTACATGTCGCAACAACAAGTGTTGAGAGATGTTTTTCTGCAATGAAGTACGTTGCGTAATCGGATTGGTGATGAGAATTTGAGTGATAGTTGTGTTGTTATATTGAAAAAGAGTTGCTTAGAAAAGTTTCTATAGATGATGTAATGGTTCAATTTCAAAAAATGAAGACCCGTAGAGAACAATTATAGGGATATATTGTTTTTTAATTATACATTTCTAATGACAAACATCGTATTATTATTGTTCATCTATAGTTTTGTTTGTTTTTTATCGTATTATTGTGTGACCCGACCCGATTCGACTCGAGCCGAAAAAAACTAATATTTAGTTATTGACAATCGACCCCAAAAATTCTCCGACCCCAATGAAAAAAGTTCCTCGGTCCGCCACCGGACATAACTGCATAGTTTGGTTCAGTTTACATGCAGTATAACTATAACTATAATATTTTCAAGTTTACATGTAGTATAACCATAATCAGCCAATAATTATTCATAATATTTTCTTTATGACAAACAAATTCCACGACCAGACTTTATTACTTCAATTCTAAAAAAGTATCTTAACAAATTAGAAACTTTGATTTTAGCAGACATTTAATTTAATTTCAGACAAATATGTTCCAGTTAAAACTATATCATCAATATACACTAAAAGAGCAAGAAACACAGACTCGGTTGATTTAACGAACAAGGAATGATCATATATGCTCTCGTTGGGTTATGTGTTCGTGAACAATTCGTGAACATGAAATTTACTTAATAAACAAACATGAACAAGTTCATTTCTTTAAAATGAACGAACACGAACAGTAAATCTTGTTGGGTTATGTGTCCGTGAAGATGAAATTATTGGGCTAATCTTGTCATAGTCTAAGGAGTGCAAGGAGGAAGTCGTAAGTTTACTGGATTGAGTTGCAAGTTTGTTAGTCCTAGTAGAAGTATAATGCTTGTTTATTTTATTAATTTATTAATTGAGTTCGTATTAGACTATGAGTGAGTTTTTATTTATTTGATTGTTTAATTGAGTGTGAGTTGTGTTAGGATTAGTATAGGGTTTATTATAAATAGATGGCTATGAATTGTAAAATGTGGTTTTTTTTGTTTAATAAAATTCTCTGTTTGTATTCTTGGGTCTGATTTCCAACAGAAATTTCCTTAATAAACGAACATACGGTTCGTTTGCAGCCATACAAATATTTTTAGCACAAGAGTCGGTAAAAGTTCTATTTCCAAAGGAGAAAGAAATAAACACAATTAATGGAATTCGCATATGTCATTTTTTAATGTAAATACTTTACTTTACAACTTACCTTTTTAAGAAAAGTTTTAAAGATTAAAAAATATTAAATCATGTTAAGAATAACCTAATTTTACGTTTAATATAACATATGGAGCGCATTACCACCGAATAAAGTATTTCTTAATCTACATATGAAACAAAAACAACTTAAAAGGCACTTAATGTCAACATCTTAATCCCATTTGAACCACTACAAGTTGTATTAAAGTGACTTTTGGTAAAACTTTGAAAAAACTCAAACTCTAAAATGTAGAGAGATTCCCATAAACGTAAACTTGCATTCTCACCACTTGCACTTTATACCTTTAACAAAATTCCCATAAGAAACTTTCTATATTTGTCAACCAACCACTCCACCATGATGATCACTAGCAACATCACCACCTCGGTTTTTCTTTATGTGATTGTTATTGTTATTACCATTTGATGTCGAAAGTGATAAAGTAACCGTGTTAACTTCACTGAAAAAGATCTGAAATGGACCGACTTACGATGCTTCTAGTAATTGTCTGAGAGAAACAATCGTTGGTGGTATCACAAGGTCTCTAAGATATGATCACTTCCAACGCCGCCTAGTGGTATTGTGGGTGTATTTAACGTGTCCCTTCTCAAACGATTGACAGTTCACGCAAGGGCCAGAGCCCACGTTCTAGAGAGGGCCCATTTTTTTGTTTAGATATCGTATGTCGATTAACATACATAAAAAATTTATAAACTTATTAGTAATTAAATGTTGTAGAAGGGGCCCATTAAGTCCAGTTTTTTTGCTGAAAGAGTGTTTTTGATGAAAGAGTATGATAGATGGGGCCCAATAAGTTAAATGTATTGTTATAATAATTATCGTAGTACTAATGGATTTTGTTTATGTATATATAAGTTTATGTTTTAAGAGGCTGGTTTTTACTCGTCGCACAAAACCTCTAAAATCTATAGGAGTTCAAGGCCCGATCTCATACACAATATAAAGTAGGTATGTGTGTATGTTGTTAAAAAAAGTTAGTTGAAACTATTAGGGTTTATAAGATATGTTAAAATGGGAGAGTGTAGAAGATATCTCAATGATGGAGATATATAATCCTCCAAAAGCATAGATTTTTCTGTCTTGTGGAAAATGACAACTCATGCAATAGAGCCATAGTATTCCGAATGTGATAATGCAACAAAAGTGATTATTGCATTCTTGAAGTGGTATTATGACCAATGGTACTACTATAGTTGTGATTGAGGTGACAAATATTGACAAATTCTTAAGGGTAGACCCTATGGAATATTATTTGGCATAGATTGTTGTATCGTAATCTAAACTCACCGACTCAAAACAAATACATGATTTGGAAGATAAACTTGTGAATAAATGTAAAATTTAAGTTTGGGCTCGTCTTGTTTACAATTTGAGTCTGCTCAAGGCTCAACGAGCGCTCATTTTTTAGAAAATCACATCTGAAATCGTTAGTTTTTTGTGAGGAGAGTCTGAAATCGTTAGCCTCGGATATGAAATAGTAATACTTGAGGACCAGATTCGGCCTAGGACATCTTGGCATGAAGTGGACGAAAAACATAGTTAGAAGAAGACAATGGCGGTTAGTCAGAAGTGGAGATGGATACGAGGTGGCAAAGACAAACGACAGGGGTAGCGGTGGCAGCGTTGGAAGCCGGTTATGTTAATTAGAAGCTGGAGATGGTTACCAGGAGACAATATTATGACAATGCTTGGGGACGTGACACGTGCACATTGGTGAGTTTTAGGGCGATAGATCGTTGCATCTATTTATTAGCTAGTGGTTTTGGATGCGCGGGTTGGGCGCATTGTTGTAATGACAAAGTTCCTAATAACTAGACTTGGGAAATTAGGCTCACCATTTTAAAATAATTATAACACGTTGCAAAACATATGGTTAGTCCATTGTAGCTTCCTTTGAGCGTATATTCATTATTAAACCCAATGCAAGACAACAAAAAATCAAGGACTTCATTGTATGTTCACGATGGGTTACCATATTAGCTCTAAAGTCTTCAACTCTTCATGCATAACACATTTCATAAAAATCACAATCCAACAAATTTCTAAATACTGGCTGCAAACGAACCGAACGTTCAATGAATAATTCGTGAGCCGTTTGATGGGTAGTTCGTTTTTGTAAGTTCGTTTAATAAATGAATGAACGTAAACGAGAAATTTCATTCATTTAGTTAAATGAACGAACATGAACATGGGTCGCGTTCGTTCATTTATGTTTGAGAACGCTCGGTAAAGTGTTCATTTATGTTCATTTATGTTATTTGTGTTTATGATAATTAATTAATTATGTCAAGTATGTAGAGATAATTATGTCAATTGTAAAGTACTTCATATTTATTTTTTATGGATTTTGTGTAAGGTTAATTTGAGATAAAAATGTTTATTTATTATCAAATGAATTTGTCTTCGTTTGTGTTTGTTACATAGAATTATCGGACGAACACAAATGAACACGAACAAGTTCATTTCCTTAATGAACGAACACGAACATGAAATCTCGTTCGGTCATGTGTTCGTGAACAGGAAATTTCCTAATGAACGAACATAAACAAAGGCTTGTTCGTGTTGGTCGTGTTGTTTGGTTCATTTGAAGACCTACAATGTGTATGGAATTGAATTCTTTCAAACAATGGAATTTGGAGGAATTCATTTCAATTTCTTTATTTTTGAATCAAACATAACTTTTGATGCAGTTTATACCAATTTCAAGAATCAAAAGAGACCTTAGTTAGTTAACCATTGTCAATGCGAAGATAAAAGAAAAAGTAGTCACTAGTGTATATACAGTGGCGGATACAGAAATTTTTTTCATGGGGGTCAAAAAATTTTGGGGTCAGTAGACTAGCGATATGTAACACGTATATAACATTAAAAAAAATTCATAGGGGCGATCAGATTTTAATGCGTACTATAATTTTTTTTTCATAGAGGGCGACTGTCCTCATTCTCTGTATGTAAGTCCACCTCTGAGTGTACACCACTACAACCTTATTTTTTTTTTCTAAAGCTTTACTTTCATATTAACATTAACAATTAACAAAAAATTTTAAAGGACAACTTATTAAGAATAGTAAACTTTTCTTTTCTTTCACTTTTGTCACTTAAGTTTTTTTATTTGAAGATGAGGTAGTTCTTCCCCCAATTTGATCAAATAATAAAACTCACCCCAAACTTTGTAAAATATCAATTTGACCTCCTCAGATTTCTAAAGTTTCGAGTTTACCCCTTGTAGTATATATAATCTGATTTTTCTTTATTAACTTCTGCGTTTGTTTATTTTCTTTCTTGACGCCCCGGTATAAATTTTTTTTTAAACGGAGTCGTATTCAAGATAGCGTACTGTTTAGGTATCATGGGTTACATCGACTAACGATAACATGCTGGTACCATGAAGAATAAGACCGAAACCGACCTAAACACATCGTTATCTAACTATCTTTTATCTATGTTTCGATCTCCACAACCAACTCACCATAACTTTATACGTTTATTTTATGTATTTAACTGCGATTGTTTTTGTTTTTAGCCACGTTAATATCATTGTCTCGACCGTTTAAGGTCCCACTCTGGCCGTGGAGCGCGGGGCAAAATTTATTTAAGCACGTTTCTTTTTATACTTAGCTACGTCAATGTCACCGCCTCAACTGTTTAAGTTCCGCTTCCCGCCGCGGAGCGCGGGCCAAAAATTCTAGTTGAGATTTATTATTAATTCATCATAGATTTTTATTTTTACTTTAAAGTTTTCTCTGTCGTTAATTTTTAATTTTAATTTAAAGTTCAACATACTAATCACTATTGAATGGAATCTTCTCAAAACCCATTGGTCGCATTTAAGTTCAGAAATTCATAATGAGTATATAATTTCTCATATGAAAGAAGAATGTATAATGTGATATTATGAACAACACTTTTTTTAATGATATATATCTATTTACCATTGACCATTTTGTGAAATGGTAGCCACAAGACTTCTCATAGTGTAAGTCTTGGGTTCGAATCCTGGTCACAGCAAAAAAGGGTATGTGGCTAGGTCAGGGGGTTTACCCAGTTGGGGATTCCTCCTGGGTGAGCTGCCCTGGATGTTCTAGGTGTTGCCCCGGGTAAACTGTAACACCCCAAAATTCAAGGAAATGAAAGTCCAGTGGACAAAGTGTAAATAGCCCAAAGTTAAAGGACTGAAAAATGGAGAAAATAAAGAAATCGAGCCGGTAGCGGACCGTTACCGGGTTCCATGACGGCCCGCTACGTGCGGATGAAGGAATCATGAGGGAATGCCACGTGGCAGTGACGTGGGTGATGACTCAGCCCTATGGCGGACCGCCACCAGGCGGGTAACGATCCGCCAGCCGCAATTAGGCTCAAACAACGAGAAGGTAACACGTGTTTGATGACTCGTTGAAAAGAATTGGGTAGCGGACCACTACCCAAAGCGTAACGGTCCGCCACGTGCGGGGTACGCCAGACAGCTAGAATAGAGGCGGTAGCGGATCGCTATCCCTTGCTTAGCGGTCCGCCACCGATGCGGATTTCACCCTATAAATAGTTGAGTTTGTCATTCAAAAATGGAAACAACAAACATCAACATCACTATCATCACACACACGCATACCGAGGAAACAGAGGTGACGGTTACAAGCACGGGGGGTTACAAGTGCGGTACGCTGTGAGTACGGTTCGAGTTCGGAGAAGCGTTTAAGCGAGGAACGAACTTAGGAACTACCTAAGAATAAAGTAAGTACACTGGACCCGTACCCTATACACAAATACGTTATGTGTTTAAAATGATGTGTGATATGTGATAATTGTTATGTGATATGATGAGGGTACGGGGTAATGACGGATTAGTCTAAACACTAAACGGAAATAATTGAGTAATCACGACGTATCCAAGGGGTGGTGGATACGCCGCTGGTACTTCCTATATATAAACTTCTTGGTACAACGTGGTGAAACCATTATGAATGTTTAGGGGTATAGACAAATAAATAATAATGAAATATAGTAAATGTACGGGAGAACATCCAACGGGTATGTAGTTATCTGACAAATGGAATGTTATGTCTAAGGAAAGAGTGGTGGATAAATCTCTCCTAGACCCGTCACTCTTTCTTGAGAACATCTCTGTTGGAGATACTACTCTGGAAGGATAATCACCCCAGTTTACAATATACGACGAATGTCACACCCCAACCGACGGCGGAAACGTCGGGGCGGGACATGTAGACTGTTCATGAGCACAAGGTTCACTAGACTTCAATATTTAATCATTAATTTCATTTCAAACCATTCAAACACAAATAGCAAAATTCAACAAGTACATAAATAAAAATACAAATTGTCTTTTGAATTTAAATTAACTAGGTCCAACTTAAGTGTAGCATGTCTTGCTCAAATTCACACGTTAGCACCTGAAACATGAATAAAATAGGGTCAACTAAAAAGTTGGTGAGCATACATAGGTTTGTACATAGATAGTGTATAAATATGAGTAAGCAAATCCTTACATGTCATGATAAATAAGGCATTTATGGGGAGCAGCTATTGTGTAACTAAAGTACAATCAAACCTTTGTAACTAGCATGCAAATTGTGTTGTCGGTAACAATCACCCCAATCTGGGTGGGTTTGTCAGACTCAATAGATCTATCATTGTTAACCGTCGGCTTGTATAGTTAATGATTGCACATGTAAATTGCACACAAAAGTAGTTAACACACCTAGCACTCGGGCATAAAGCTCAAATTGCACACATGAATGTAAATAGGATTTGTACTTGTGTTGTTTGTGTAAATGTAAATAGTAATTTGTATAGAGTTCATGTTTCACCCCAAAAGTGTAAAAGAGTAAAAGGGGCTATGAAATACTCACATGTATCAAAGATGTAGCTAGCATAAGAGACTCGGTAGCAAAATGATCCTTGTAACTCACAACATTAACCTAAAGTGTAATGTATATGAATCTAGATTAATAACATGCACAATAGTCTAAGGCTACGTCTAGGGTTTCATTGGGAGTGTGTTCGGGGACTTGTACAAAGAGTTTTTGTTATATTATGTAAAGGATTGTGTAGGTGGTTGCGGTTTGTACTTGAATGAGTGTTCTTATAAAAGGAAAAGATGAAATGAATAGTTTTAAAATAAATGATTTAGGGTTGGGTTTGGATAAATTAAAATAATTACCATTTATTTATTTAGTTAGAAAAATAGTATGAGAAATACATTTATTATAAATTAAATAAAAAATATTTTATTTATTTATTTATAAAGATGCGTCCAAAAACAACGTGAATATATATATACCAGCATACATAATTAAGAAATTATATATAGTTTAAACTCTATGTGGATTGTAACAAACAATAAATTTATTTGTTTATTTATCATAAAAATTTAGTATATTTCTCTAAGAAAATGAAGAGTATTAATATATATTTATATTTAGAAAAATTTCATTTGTTTAAACAGGGTTTAAAACCCTAATGATTTATAAAATTTATTTAAATGCTTTTACATCTTAAATTGATAGTTAAGTGGAATATCGATTTATGAATATTCCATAAGAACTATTTATGTATTCTCTAAAATCCTTACACAATTATATAATCAGGTTTTAGTTTTATCAATTAATAATTTTTATTTTAAATTTTTTAAATGGTTTTTCTTATTTAGAAAAAAAGGCTTAAACAATTTTAATTTCAAGGTAATCATCTCATGATTAAAATTGTAAATTTATTGCTCAAATGAGTTCTATTTGGTGAAGGGTTTCATAATTAATTTTTATGAAATAGTTAATATGTAAAAACTGCTTAAAATAAATAAGGACCACCCGGTTCGAACCCGGGTGGATCCCGTATGCTAGAAACGGTTTACCACTAGACCTAAACCCCAGTAGTGATAGAACGTAGCTTTTATACGGTTTTAGTGTGAGGTCATAAGGGGAATCGGGTTTGGGTAACCCTGGAAAGCAAAAAGGATACGGGCATGGGTTTCGAACCCGCAACCAATCGCGTAGGATTAAAGTGTCTTAACCGGTAGGCCTGGGGGAAAGTCTTGACAAGGAACTAGTTTGAAAATCTTTTAACAACCGATCCCGAGCACATCCCCTTCCCCGATTTACCCAGACCCGTAAACCCTAGCCCTCAATTCAGTCGAGCTGATCAACAACTGATCTCGGGAGTATGGGGCTTTTGCTCCCTAGACAAAAACGAATCGGTGGGTGAAAATTTTACCTGGAATGGAAATGTGGGGATGGACACACGGCTACAGCATTCGGCTTTGTGACCTTCCGGATTTTTATTCACACATTTGTAATATATATCATGTAATCATTTTCAACTAAATGAAATGCAAGTGTTTTATTTAATTTTGTACAAAATATATATTTATTTTTATTTATTTTATGGATTTAAAATAATTAAAAATAAATACGTTTTAAACTTATATAAAATTTTATATAAAAATCTAAATTTAAAAGTTTCATATTTAATAAAATAACCTATTTAAATAAGATAACTAACTTTTATAAAAATTATTTATAACAATAATAATATAAGTTTATAAAATATATTTGAAAATTAAAAGAAATTAAACTAATTATTTTTATAAAAGTTAAGGGGTTGTTTTGAAACTTTTCAAACTAGAAGGTTTTAAGCAAAAATCAGTTGAGGGACTATTTCTGTACAAATCAAACTACAAGGACTCATCCGTAATTATCTCAGGGGCCGAATTAAATCAAAACCAAACTACAAGGACCAAATCTACCAATTTCCAAATCGACTTTCCGGTCACCATGTTCCTTGGTCCGGCGGGTAAAGCGTTTTTCCGGCGAACACCCCGACAGGGCTGTTCCCTGCACCTCAACAGCCGCTAAAGGCATGTCTGAACTCGTCTTGCCTACACGAACAAGAACCCCCGACCAATTGGTCTCCCCAACATACGGATCGTCTGATCCTGTTTATTTTAAAAACCATTAAATAACTTTTTATACACATTTAACCCGCCCAACTTTTATAAAATAATAAACCCTATATTTTTATAAACTTGTTAACATAAATTTTAATGAAAACAATGATAACATAATTAAACAAATACAAATTTTCTTTTTATTATTATATATAAATACAATAAACATAATAACAAATTTTTTTAAAAAATAAATCTAATATATGTTAATGATAACATAATTGGATAAATGGAAACTTTCTTTTTATTATTATATATAAATACAATAAACATAATAACAAATTATTTAAAATATAATATTTTAACAAAATTAAAATATATATATATATATATATTTTTGATGTTAAGTTTTACAAAACCATTATCATCTTTTTTTCCATATTTTATACCAATAAATGTTAAGAAATATTGTTATAAACCTATACACATTTAAATACGAATTCGCACATACAAAACACACAATAATACCTATTTATCCACATAGGGTTCCAACACGCTTAGGTTTCAACATCCGTATCACCTACCCTCGTGGATTAAAAACATCCGCTAGCCAGGTGAGTTACATAGCCCCTATTTTACATTTTTGCACATTTTGGGGTGAAACATTATAAATGCTACTCACATTGTTTATACGTGTTATACATATGGACTATATGCTTATTATCTTGGATGTACATACATTTAAACACAAGAAAACCAACAGTAATATTAATAGATCTATTGTGCCTGACCAGCCCACCCGGTTAGGGTGTTTATTACTGCATACTCGGATATAGCCGCGTGTTATATTCAAACATACCGGATATAGTGGGTAACTATTTTCAAACATACCGGACTTAGCTGTTGTGCTATGTTCAAGCGCGTCAATCAAGGTTTGAATTGTGATTAGATAAATGATACACCATATATATACTATGTTTAACAAGATAAACAATGAGTTGCAAAACGTTTTTATCTACTACTTATCGGAACTACAAAACCTATGTACTCACCAACTTTTTAGTTGACACTTGATTTAAATAATGTTTCAGGTTTGGATATGTGATTGTTTGCCGAAGATTTCTCCACTTAAGAACTATGGACCTAGTTAAATAAATCAATGTTTTGAACTAGACTAGGTTATTTGAAATGTATTGTATTTGGATCTTTGTTGTCTTTAAATTTAATTAATGAATTATACAACTTTTTAGTTATCATGTGCTTTTGAACAATCATTCCATTGTCGGCCTCGATGATTTCGCCACCGGTCGGGGTGTGACAGATTGGTATCAGAGCCATGGTTATAGGGAATTAGGTTATTAGACACAATGACCTAGACTATAACCCTAGGACTCCCTTTTATGTGTTATGTGCTAAATGATTAATTGTTATGTGAATTATTTGTAGTTAGGTATTATTTGAATTTTCCCAAGTTTGGTACATGAGACTTATACACATACATACAAGGCTTAAATACATGATACATACTTTACATACACATTTGACAAACAAACTTATGCAAACAAATACACTACTCATCCTTATCCATACTCTTTCCTAATCCATATTAATTGCAACATTCCTACACATTTTATACTCATAGACTCTCAAGTCTATTAAAATCTTGAAAATCTCGTCAACGACTTAATTTCTTGAAACCAGTAAAGGACACGTGCAATCTGGAAGGGTGACACCTGTACATTAGGTTTTCTGTCTAGGAAAGCATTTCGTATAAATCCAAATAAATGGACCCGTATGCTTTCCTGGGAATTCCTGAAGTGAGTGTTTACCTATAGGCTAAAGCATGTCTCCTTGAAAGTTTTGAGGAATTATTTAACGTTGATAAGTCAGTGTATTTGCAAGGATACGATCCGAACTTAAACTCAAAATTTGGGGACATTATAGCAAGATAGGAAGAACTAGACGAACATGCAAAGCAAATCATTATTACGGGTGCACACGTAATAACGATTTGTAGTGCATGCAAGTCCCGGCAATTCCTATTACACGAATAATGATCTATAACATCATGTTCTATCCGGAATAGATGGCTTAGTTTCCCCCATCAACTTTGAATAAATACACATGCACTGGCACGCGTCATGATGAATCCCGCTTTTCTGCTTACATTATTTCCCACTATAACTCATATATATCCATCTTATCTAAAATATCATTGTCTTTTCTTATGGTGTTAGAATGCCTCATCGACGTGCAAACTCTAGCACTTCCAACCCGGATCTTGCTACTCTCCTTGCCCAGCTGGTGGGGCAAATGACCCAAGCCAAAAACAACAGTGACGGGTCTCACAACATCCAAGGAAACGGTGGTACCAACTCGCCCCAATGCACGTTTAAGCACTTTAACTCGTGCAATCCTACAAAATTTTTCGGGACTGAAGGTGCTACCGGCCTACTACAATGGTTTGAAAGCATGGAAAGCACATTCCTAAACAGTGATTGTCCCGATAATTTTCGGGTTCGCTATGCCACAAGTGTACTTCAAAAGAGAGCCCTCACCTGGTGGAACGGTGAGAAACGCACTCGTGGTGTTGAGGTTGCTACATCTTTATCATGGGATGATCTGAAGAAAGCCATGACTGATGAATTATGTCCTCGAAATGAAATGAGGAAGCTCGAGACTGAGTTTTGGGATCTTGCCCAAGACAGCGGGGATAATCTGGCTTACACCACCCGATTTCAAGAGTTGAGCCTATTGGTGCCTCATATGATCACTCCCCTTGCTCGTGAAATTGAAAAATACATAGGCGGGCTGCCTATGCAAATTCAAGATGCTGTGTTAGGAAGCAATCCTCCTACACTTGAAGCTGCTATCCGTCTATCCGCTACACTATCCGACAACCATGTTAAAGCCGGAACCTTAACAAGAAAGGGTTCCAAGAAGGTTGTCTCCACTCTTGCGGCTGTCAAAGATGTAAAACCCGAGTCTTCTAACCGCAACAAGAAACGAAAAGGTCGAAACTTCGCAGCCGTAACTCCCGCTGTACCAGCTATTCAAGTGGCCCCTTTGGGTCAAAACCCGAAACCTTATCTGGGCCCGAATCCCCAATGCCAGACCTGTAAGTACCATCATCCTGCCAACTTACCATGCCTATTGTGTTCAAGCTACGGACGATATGGACACGTGGTCACTACTTGCCGTACCCGTCCTCCCGTCCATCAAGCTGCTCCAGCCAACCGTCCAATCTATCCGGCACCTCTCAATGGTCGGGCATGTTACGAATGTGGAGATCCAAACCATTTCCGTGACCGATGCCCAAAACTTCATCATCAAGGTGGTCTTCAAGGACGAGCGTTTAATATAAACGCTAATGAGGCTCAAGCAAACAACGACGTGATAAACGGTACGTTTCTCGTAAACAATCATTATGCATCCATTTTATTTGATACCGGTGCCGATAGGAGTTTTGTGTCTCTTACCTTTGAATCTCGACTTGCTAAACAAAGAACGAAACTTGACAATTCTTACTCCGTGGAGATAGCAAACGGAAAATCTATTACTATAAATTCTGTTATCCGCGACTGCAATCTCGAGCTTAATAATCATGAATTCTCTGTTGATCTCCTTCCAATGCAATTGGGAAGCTTCGATATTATAATTGGCATGGACTGGTTATCCAAGCACCATGCCGAGGTTATTTGCTACGAGAAGTGCATTCGTATACCTCTCCCTTCGGGCGACATGTTAGTTATTTTCGGTGAAAAACCATGTCGTGGTCTTCAACTCATGTCTTGCACATTGGCACAAAAGTACCTACGGAAAAAGTATGTTGCCTTCTTGGCCCACGTAGTTGACACGAAAGACAAGGGAGAAATTGCAAGATATTCCGATCATTCGAGACTTTCCCGAAGTATTCCCCGAGGATTTACCCGGCCTTCCTCCTCCTAGACAAGTAGAGTTTCGTATTGACCTCGTGCCCGGAGCAACTCCCATGGCAAAAGCTCCTTATCGTCTTGCACCTTCCGAGATGCAAGAGCTCGCAAGTCAATTACAAGAACTCTCATCCAAAGGATTCATCCGCCCAAGCCATTCACCTTGGGGCGCTCCCGTGCTGTTCGTAAAGAAAAAGGATGGATCGTTTCGAATGTGCATCGATTATCATGAACTCAACAAGCTTACAATTAAGAACCGTTATCCTTTACCCCGTATCGACGATCTTTTCGATCAGCTTCAAGGTTCAACATGTTTCTTCAAGATTGACCTTCGTTCCGGATACCATCAACTTCGTGTTCTCGATGAAGACATTCCGAAGACCGCCTTTCGGACTAGATATGGTCACTACGAGTTCATGGTCATGCCCTTCGGTTTGACTAATGCACCTGCGGTCTTCATGGACCTCATGAACCGTGTATGCAAACCTTATTTGGACAAGTTCGTGATCGTTTTCATTGACGACATTCTCATCTATTCTAAAACGAAAGCGGAGCATGAACAACATCTTCGTTTGATTTTGGAACTCTTGAAGAGGGAACAACTATACGCCAAGTTCTCCAAGTGTGAATTTTGGCTAAAGGAAGTTCAATTTTTGGGACACATAGTCAATGATAAGGGAATTCATGTGGACCCGACAAAGATCGAGGCGATAAAGAATTGGAGTACTCCTAAGACTCCTACCGAGATTCGTTCCTTCCTTGGACTAGCAGGTTACTATCGTCGCTTCATCTCAAATTTCTCCAAGATTGCGGTCCCGCTCACTGCCTTGACTCACAAAGGTAAGCATTACGAGTGGGGACCCAAGCAAGAGGAAGCTTTTCAAACTCTAAAGCACAAGCTCTGCAATGCTCCTATTCTAACTCTTCCTAGTGGTAATGACGACTTTGTCGTTTATTGTGATGCATCCAATCAAGGTCTTGGTTGTGTTCTAATGCAACGTGGCCAAGTAATTGCATACGCATCACGTCAGCTCAAAATCCACGAGAAGAACTATACGACCCATGATCTCGAGCTTGGTGCTGTCGTTTTCGCCTTGAAAATTTGGAGACATTATCTTTATGGCACCAAATGCGTGGTTTTCACCGACCACAAAAGTCTCCAACTTATTTTCAATCAAAAAGAGCTTAATATGAGGCAACGACGATGGGTTGAACTTCTTAACGACTACGACTGCGAGATTCGCTACCACCCCGGCAAAGCAAATGTTGTAGCCGACGCCTTGAGTCGTAAAGAACGTATCATGCTTCATAGTGTTTGTATTCATAACGATATCCAAGCCCGTATTCTTCAAGCACAACACACCTCGGTTACCGAGGGAAACATGTATCAAGAGATGGCATGTGGTGTAGAACTCTTACTAGAAACCAAAGCCAACAGCTTATTGTATTACTTGGACCGTATCTGGGTTCCCGATCGCGACGACCTTCGTATATTTTTGATGAACGAGTCCCACAAAACTCGATATTCGGTACATCCCGGAGCTGATAAGATGTACATGGGTCTTCGTCAGCAATATTGGTGGCCCGGCATGAAAAAGGATATTGCCCTCTTTGTGGAAAAATGCTTAACTTGTTCTAAAGTGAAGGCCGAATACCAGAAGCCTTCCGGACTCCTCGAACAACCTGAAATCCCCGTGTGGAAGTGGGAGAACCTTGCTATGGACTTCATCACCAAACTCCCACGCACTTCTAGTGGGCACGATAGTATCTGGGTTATTATCGACCGACTTACAAAGTCTGCTCATTTCTTGCCTATTCGTGAGGACTATCGAATCGAGAAATTGGCTCGGATCTACATTGATGAAATTGTGAGTCGTCACGGAATCCCTTTGAACATCATCTCCGATCGTGATTCGCGTTTTACTTCCCGATTTTGGCAATCATTACAATCTGCGCTTGGTACTCGTTTGGACTTAAGTATGGCTTACCATCCTCAAACTGATGGACAAACCGAGCGAACAATCCAAACTCTCGAGGATATGCTTAGAGCTTGTGTCATTGACTTTGGTGGCAATTGGGATTCTCACCTACCACTAATCGAATTTTCCTACAACAACAGCTACCACACAAGTATTAACATGGCACCGTTTGAAGCTTTTTATGGACGGAAATGTCGTTCACCGATTTGTTGGAACGAAATTGGTGAAGCACAAATCACCGGTCCCGAGCTTATCCAAGAGACCACCGATAAAATCTCTCTTATCCGTGACAACATTCGAGTAGCAAGGAGTCGGCAAAAGAGCTATGCCGATAAAAGACGAAAACCCTTGGAATTTCAAGTTGGGGATATGGTTCTCCTAAAAGTATCACCTTGGAAAGGCGTAGTCCTATTTGGAAAGAAAGGAAAACTTGCACCTCGATATGTGGGTCCATTCAAGACACTCGAAAGGGTAGGAAAAGTGGCCTACAAACTCGATCTTCCTTCAGAACTCAACAACGTTCATCCGACCTTTCATGTATCTAATTTGAAAAAGTGTCTAGCCGACGAAAATCTCCACATCCCTCTTGATGAAGTGCGTATTGACGAGAAAATGCACTTTGTTGAAAAACCCGTGGAAATCATGGATCGAGAAGTCAAGAAACTCAAGCGTAGCCGCATCCCCATTGTCAAGGTCCGTTGGGAGTCTAAACGTGGACCCGAGTTCACTTGGGAACGTGAAGACCAAATGAAGACCAAGTATCCACATCTCTTTTCATAGCCTCCACTAGTTGAATTTCGAGGCGAAATTCCTTTAACATGGGGAGACTGTGACCTTCCGAATTTTTATTCACACATTTGTAATATATATCATGTAATCATTTTCAACTAAATGAAATGCAAGTGTTTTATTTAATTTTGTACAAAATATATATTTATTTTTATTTATTTTATGGATTTAAAATAATTAAAAATAAATACGTTTTAAACTTATATAAAAATCTAAATTTAAAAGTTTCATATTTAATAAAATAACCTATTTAAATAAGATAACTAACTTTTATAAAAATTATTTATAACAATAATAATATAAGTTTATAAAATATATTTGAAAATTAAAAGAAATTAAACTAATTATTTTTATAAAAGTTAAGGGGTTGTTTTGAAACTTTTCAAACAAGAAGGTTTTAAGCAAAAATCAGTTGAGGGACTATTTCTGTACAAATCAAACTACAAGGACTCATCCGTAATTATCTCAGGGGCCGAATTAAATCAAAACCAAACTACAAGGACCAAATCTGCCAATTTCCAAATCGACTTTCCGGTCACCATGTTCCTTGGTCCGGCGGGTAAAGCGTTTTTCAGGCGAACACCCCGACAGGGCTGTTCCCTGCACCTCAACAGCCGCTAAAGGCATGTCTGAACTCGTCTTGCCTACACGAACAAGAACCCCCGACCAATTGGTCTCCCCAACATACGGATCGTCTGATCCTGTTGGTGGCCGAGAACCCACGCCACGAATTCGAGCCCGACAGTCAACCTCCACGCGTGCTTGATAGCTCGTTAGCTTCGTATCGTCCAGACGAATGTCTGGACATACTCAATTTCACGTTTGGCCATAAGGTTTGAGCTGGGCTATAAAAAGCCATCTTCGGACCTGCTCGAGCTCGCTACCCCTCTTCCACCCACTCTCACTTCAAATTGAAGACACCATTACATTCGTCGTCTCTGAGTGAATCTGTGACCAAGGTTTTAGAGGCTAATTCCATCCAGAAGCTCGATCCCCGTTCTTGACATTTTCGAATTTAAGCTTCTGCCGACCAGACCCTTCGCGACCAGGTTCGAGCCTCAATTTGGTTCCTTTACCTTCTGTTACCGCTTGTCAAACTACCCCAATCAAAATCGCGACCATCGACCATGAGTTACCGGGCAAACCAGTGTCCTCGGATACGGTTTGCCGTTGCCGAGGACCAGCGACCAACTTCCCACTTGTGTATTTAAATTAACGGGTACACACATAACCAGTGATGGGCAGTAGCCCTGCTGGTTATGCGTGTGTGTGTTTGTACCGTAGGTCGCGGGTTCGATTCCGGTTGGCCTTCGGCCCAAACTTTTTGCTTCTGTTTTTATTTTATTTATTTATTTTAACTTGTTTTAATATTCTTTTTATACAATAAAGACTAAAACGAATCGGTTTACTCGTTCGTTTATTTTAAAAACCATTAAATAACTTTTTATACACATTTAACCCGCCCAACTTTTATAAAATAATAAACCCTATATTTTTATAAACTTGTTAACATAAATTTTAATGAAAACAATGATAACATAATTAAACAAATACAAATTTTCTTTTTATTATTATATATAAATACAATAAACATAATAACAATTTTTTTTTAAAAATAAATCTAATATATGTTAATGATAACATAATTGGATAAATGGAAACTTTCTTTTTATTATTATATATAAATACAATAAACATAATAACAAATTATTTAAAATATAATATTTTAACAAAATTAAAATATATATATATATATATATATATATATTTTTGATGTTAAGTTTTACAAAACCATTATCATCTTTTTTTCCATATTTTATACCAATAAATGTTAAGAAATATTGTTATAAACCTATACACATTTAAATACGAATTCGCACATACAAAACACACAATAATATCTATTTATCCACATAGGGTTCTAACACGCTTAGGTTTCAACATCCGTATCACCTACCCTCGTGGATTAAAAACATCCGCTAGCCAGGTGAGTTACATAGCCCCTATTTTATATTTTTGCACATTTTGGGGTGAAACAATATACATGCTACTCACATTGTTTATACGTGTTATACATATGGACTATATGCTTATTATCTTGGATGTACATACATTTAAACACAAGAAAACCAACAGTAATATTAATAGATCTATTGTGCCTGACCAGCCCACCCGGTTAGGGTGTTTATTACTGCATACTCGGATATAGCCGCGTGTTATATTCAAACATACCGGATATAGTGGGTAACTATATTCAAACATACCGGACTTAGCTGTTGTGCTATGTTCAAGCGCGTCAATCAAGGTTTGAATTGTGATTAGATAAATGATACACCATATATATACTATGTTTAACAAGATAAACAATGAGTTGCAAAACGTTTTTATCTACTACTTATCGGAACTACAAAACCTATGTACTCACCAACTTTTTAGTTGACACTTGATTTAAATAATGTTTCAGGTTTGGATATGTGATTGCTTGCCGAAGATTTCTCCACTTAAGAACTATGGACCTAGTTAAATAAATCAATGTTTTGAACTAGACTAGGTTATTTGAAATGTATTGTATTTGGATCTTTGTTGTCTTTAAATTTAATTAATGAATTATGCAACTTTTTAGTTATCATGTGCTTTTGAACAATCATTCCATTGTCGGCCTCGATGATTCCGCCATCGGTCGGGGTGTGACAGGCTTCGAGTTATTTGGATTGAATAAAGTTCCAGAATCGTATTGCAGGTCGAAGGTGGGTTGGGAGGGTTTGGTAGGGATTGTGCGATGGTGAAGAGAGAGTTAATTCCATCAATTTGGTCCTTAAACGCGTGATTCGATTCGGTCTTGAGGGTGACGGTTGTCAACCTGGGTTACGCATGAATTGAATCGAAAGTGGATGTATTGGGTCGCGATATTAGGTTGTAGACATGCGAGTAATTCGGGGCATGATTTATGGTCATTAAGCACGATTAATTTCGAAGATTGGGATCGAATTCGTTTTAGTTTGACTCTAGGGAGTCAACTTAGTTCAAATTTCGAATTTGGCTGCCATACTTGCTAAATTACTTGTTAAATGGTTGGGAATTTGGTCAATCATCAAATGTGCAAACAAGGGAAGTCCGTAATAAAGGGGATTGATCGATGTAAGCCTTGGCTTGTAAGTATCTTGCAATTGTTTGACTTTAAAAGTCAAAATATGACTAAGTTTGAGGAATATGGTCAAATTTGAATGAAGAGGTTCAAGTCCTATTTATTTGTTTTAATTCCATATTATTATTATTATTATTTTATTTTATTTTATTTTATATAGAATTACAATTTGTGTAAGCGAGTTAACAATTTTCTAAACTTACAAATTTAAACATAGGTGGATATATGTATATACTTGGGAAAAATGTAAACACATGATTCAAACTCATGAGTTTTTATTTATTTATAGAAGTAAGTTGTGTACTTGATTTAATCAGTATAACTAAATATATAGATATCTATATCTTCTCAATATATATATATATATATATATATATATATATATATAAAATAGAAATAAAATATGTAAAAGCAAGGTTGAAATCTTTAAATTGATACGTGATTAGAATGTTAACTAATGTGACATGATGAGCTTAAGTAAGTACGAACTTCAAATGTTTTATTATTGTACCTAATTAAATGAATGGAGAAACATTATGGCTTGAAAATCAAGGATGTTACAACGAATATGAATATATGGTGAAAGTATATCATGCATGATTAATATGAGTACATGAAATACACGATGAGCATGAATATGTGAAATGCATGATGAATACGTGAATGCACGATGATACGTGTATACATGAATGAATATGATGAAACGAGTCTAAATCCTAAAATGAAATAACGGAGTACTCACGAAGTGTTAAAGGGGTGGTGTATACGCCGCTTGTACTTCCTATATATAAACCCTTTTAATACATCGTGGAGAAACCGTTACAAAGTTTTAAGGTGATGACTGGTTAGGGAAGTAAATCAAACATATACGTGAAATGAAAATAAATGCCTGATACATTTGGGAGGCTGTGAGTCTAAGATACTCAAGATCCTAAATGAAATGAGATACCCGGCCAGTAAGGTGGATCTCAATAAATAATAAAGAAGAGAATTAAAAAGAGAACTTCAGGCCTACGGGGCTGAAGGAGAAAAGATTCCAAGCCTACGGGGCGGTGGAATGAATGAGTCTTCATGACAAATGCGAGGGGTTTATACTGACGATTATAAGAACCTTGCCAATACTCGGACCGGAGGTACGGCCTAAGATGGTTGCGAGGGGGTTAGCACACTCATAAAATATACAATTACCGTGATCGGAGGTACGTCCGAAGATGGTCACGGGGGCACCGAGAGCCCGAGAGAACGTGAACAATAATAAGAACCTAAAGGGTTCATAAAGAAATGAAAAGATGCAGTGTACTTACTCATCATAAGCTAATTCAAAAACATTTTCTAAATAATAGAGGACAGAAGCACGTGGAATGAAGCTTTCTGTGGACAGAGCTATCAGAGTTGGAAAGTCCCTATATAGGATAATGTAATTATATTATCCTTTTGTAAAACAATATTATTATAAATGAAAAAGTTATCTTAGCCATTATTGCAAGGTTTTATTAATCTGGCACTAGTCTTTCGCAATAAAATACTCTGATAAAATAAGAAACAAGTGGGGTGTTTCAGAAACCCAATTATCCTATAATATCTAGGTGTTGCCGTTAAAAAAAATCTATTTTAAAGACAAATATAAGCAACAAAAACTCACCTAATGGCCTTGCTATATGTGTAGGCCTCCTTTTTAAGACTATCCCCTATTTATTTATTATTATTTTTTATAACATTATCAGGTTTATGTGGTTACAACCAGATAGATACTATCATTAAGTTTGAAGTCGTACCACCGAAGACTATGAGGAAGTTGAAATAGAAGATTACTCACCTAATAGACGCAATATTTACAATATATGAATATAGTAGTTGTATATTTAAGCCTTTAACATAACACTTTTAAGTTTTATAATATTTTGTTAACATGTTAGTGATATTATCGAATTAATACCATTCAAGTTATAACTACTAACATTAATCATACTATTATTGTGTTCATTATCACTACCATAATTTTAACATTAACATTTATCATTATCATTATTAAAAGCGTAACAAGTACTAATACAATTATTTTGTTATTATCACTAGCTTAGAATCACGTGTATTATACAGGATGAATAAATGTAATATTGTATACTTAGTTATATAAAATTTATTTATTTAAAAAGTCGTGTATTACACGAGTTGAATAAAATATAATGTAATATGTTAACACATACACTAGTCAAAATATGTATTTAAAAATGTATTTTGACGTGACAGTTATAAATTCTGTTAAGTTAATTTTTAAAACATGTTTTTTTCAAGTGGTTATTAATTTTTAGATTTAAATAATAAATGTTAATTCATTGGTTAATGATATAATAACTATCAATAATTAAATAATAAGTATCCATAATTAAACTTATATTAAATATATAAAAATATATTCTTTTAATATTATTATTTTATAGGAGAAAGATGCGAGAAAAACACGCTGATGATCACCAGAAAGTGACACGTGTCGTATATGATTTTTATTTATGAGGATGAGGATGAGGATATATAAAAATAAATTAAACCAATGTAAAAGCCATGCTTTTATAAATTATAAAACAGAAAAAAATATAAATAAATAAAAAAAGAATTTCACCCAAAAATATCAACACAAGAGAGGAGAGATCTCTCCACCCTCCTGGTGCCCACGGATACACACCAACCCTAATTTCCTTCCTCTTCAAAATCACATCTTCAAATCCATGCTAGATTCTTCTCAATTCGTCTTCAATTCATTCAATTAGGTAGAAACTTCTTCCAATCGATCCTTTTTTTTCGTTTTCCCCTCAAATTTACCTACAGATACACGTATATATGTACAGGGACAGTGGAGGCACGTCGGAGATGGTGGGAAGAGGTGGAGCAGGCTCGCTGGATCGGAAACGAATCAATGATGCGCTGGATAAGCATTTAGAGAAGACTTCATCGCCTTCGACATCTAGGGTTTTGAATGTTCATAATAAGGAGAAGGAGAAATTGTCCATGCCTTCTACTTCTACAGGCGGTGGTAAATCGTTCCAACAGGATATTAATCGGTCATCATCTACCACCGCCACCGCCAAAAACAAGGGCTCAGATGGTTTGTTTTTCTCTAAAATTGTGTTTTTGTAGCTAAAATTTATGTTCTGTAGGTGTTAGGTCTGGAGATTTGGATATGGTTTGATATGGCTTGTTGATGAATGATGATTGGTTTTGAACTGATTAGGAATAAGTATGGTTTCTTAGTGGTATGGTTGTAATATGAAAGAGTTGCATTACTTGGAATTTTATTTCAGTTTCAGATTTGAAATGATAGTAGTGTTTTACATGAGAGATAGTTTTCTTTTTGTCACTGTCAAATCATAGTTGTCAAGGCGCACAGGCCTCGCCCGGAGCCTAGTCGCAAGGCGCAAAAAAGTGAGGGCTTTTTTAAGCGAGACACATAGTATAAAAATACCATTTTTAGGGGTTTTAGACATGTTTTAGGCTTGTTTAGGGCTAGTTTAGGCTTTTTAGGTTGATTAGGGGTTTTAAACAAGTTCAGAGGATTTTTTGGGCGCAACTTGGCTGGAAAATGGGCCCGTTTTTTATTGTATTTTTTACTTCATTCTGCTACTGAATGTTCACCCCTCTGTTGTACTTGTTGGAATGTAGCTTAATATGGATGTTATGTGCTCACACTTTTTATATTTGATGAAATTTGGGATTAGCGGACGAATACCTATGATTTCTATGATGAAGCATAATGATGTTTTGATATGAAATAAGCTTAATTACCAGATGTGTTTAATTGTTTTGAAGGCACACCATCTTTTACTTGTGGTTCTAGTTTGTGGGTATGACATGTGTTTTGTTTTCCAGAGGAATCCGAAACAGACAGCGAGGAATCTGATGTTAGTGGTTCTGATGAGGAGGATACTTCTTGGATATCATGGTTTTGCAACTTACGTGGAAATGAATTTTTCTGTGAAGTTGACGATGAGTACATTCAAGATGATTTTAATCTCTGTGGGTTAAGCAGTCAAGTTCCTTACTTTGATTATGCACTTGATCTAATTCTAGATGTGGAGTCTTCTCATGGTAAGTTAGGTGCACGAGTTGATGATATCATTCTTTAACATTTCATATTGTGATTCTTTATCTTTTTTTAAGGAGGGGGGGGTGGGGGTTGGGTGTTTCCCGGTGGTGTTTTACATTCTTGAAAACTATCATGTCTTGGTAGTATTTTTGACGTTTTTAACCTTTTTTTTGCTGGGTAATCAACACAACTATCTATATAATCTGAGTGTCTCCTCAACATGTACCCAATAACCCAAGATAGTTGAAATTTGAAGTGGAAGTATTGTGAATTAGGGGCAATTTCTTATATACCCATACAAACTGGGAAAATATCATATATACCCACCCAACCAAAACTGAAAATATCATATATATATACCTTTTATTAAAAACAATTTAAGAAATTACCATTTTACCCTTATTTTTCTAAAACTTTAAAATTCCATATTTACCCATCTTTAACTTTAAAGTTTCATATTTGCCTGTTTTTGACTTTAAATTTTATATTTACTCATAAAAAATAGTTTTATCAAAATACTATATTTAACTCTCTTTCTCTCTCTTTTTTTCTTTTATAATTTTTATTTTATATCATTTATACATCATATATGGAGGAATCCGTTTTCTTTTATAACAACTGACGTAAACGCGATTAAACTAGTAATGGAACTCGCAATCGACGATGCCTTTTGGATGAGTTTGGAGAATCATGTTGTTCGGCGTCTCTTTTACATATGGGATAAAACTAAAAAATTAGGTTATAAAAAATCATATAATGGATAGAGGGGTAGAATGGTCATAAAGTAAAAAATCATTTAAATTGGGTATATATGATATTTTTAGTTTTGGTTGGGTATATATGATATTTACTTATGTTTGTAAGGGTATATATGATATTTACCCTATCAATTATTGTACCAAATAGAACCCATATTCAATAACCCTCATACTAACAGTTTTCTTTTTCCATTTTCTTTGAACGGTACACATCCTAAATTGTACACCTTTATCTCAAGTGGGACTTTTTGAACCCATCTTAATTTCTCCCTCATGCTAATAATTGTTTGACTATGTTTATGGAAAGGAGATATGTTCACTGAAGAGCAGAATGAACTTGTTGAATCAGCAGCAGAGATGTTGTATGGCTTGATACATGTGCGATACATATTAACCACCAAGGGAATTTCTGCAATGGTATAGTAACATGTCTGCCCTTCTGTTTCTCTTATTCATGATTAAGTAGTTTAATTTTCTTTATTTGAAATTATGCAGTTGGAGAAATACAAAAACTATGACTTTGGACGGTGTCCAAGAGTTTATTGCTGTGGTCAACCTTGCCTTCCTGTTGGTCAATCGGACATACCTCGTTCAAGTACTGTGAAAATTTATTGTCCCAAGTGTGAAGACATCTACTACCCTCGATCCAAATACCAAGGCAGTATCCTTACGTTACATATCTTTGTTTTTATCATTATGCTCAAAATTGGTGAACTAATTACTAATTAGCTACCATGTGAATGAATTTGATATCTGGTAAAGTATATTTTGGTTTATACAAAACTAGACTGCTTACTTTTGGAAACCATTATACCCAGAAACATCTTAAAAAGAACCTTACACTTGAAATATGGAATTCTGTGACCATTGTACTTGATCTTAGATTTAAAAAAATATTGTATCTGGCAACCTTTGGGCAAAAGTGTTCATGTTTGGAAGTAAATTTTTTGGACTTCTGCTAATACAATGGGTATTCGGATTCAAAGTGCTAAGTGCAATGGTTATATGATATTTCCCTCTTATATTTTGCGTTTTAGATTTTATACGTATTGTATGAACTATTTTAAGAGTAAGTTGAAGAAAATTAGGATTAACTTCAAATTTATAATATAAGTATGATGATTCTCGATTCATTTTTTGGACTTCTGCTAATACAATGGGTATTCGGATTCAAAGTGCTAAGTGCAATGGTTATATGATATTCCCCTCTTATATTTTGCGTTTTAGATTTTATACGTATTGTATGAACTATTTTAAGAGTAAGTTGAAGAAAATTAGGATTAACTTCAAATTTATAATATAAGTATAATGATTCTCGATTCATTTTATAACCTTATGTTATATATTTGTTGTTTATGAGTTCAATTTTATAACAAACATACCCAGCAAAATCCCACTCATATGAGTTCAATTTTATAATTTCCTCAATTGGTTGGGGCATTTTAATACGAACCTAGGGGAGGTCTTGAGCTCTAATTTCACATGTGCTATATTTCACATTGTTAATATTATCATATGCAGATTGTTCGTATGTTGTAATGTTATCATATGATCTATGAACATCTCAGTTATAATTGACATGTTTTTTAGTTATGACTAAAAAATCCTGCTTTCATTATTTTCTTTTCTTTTTATGTTATGCTATGCTAATAAACAGTTTAGTGCGAGTGTGATGTTCTTTTCCTTCACTTGCCATAGATATTGATGGTGCTTATTTTGGCACAACCTTCCCTCACCTGTTCTTGATGACTTATGGCCATCTGAAGCCACAAAAAGCAGCACAAAATTACGTCCCAAGAGTGTTTGGCTTCAAGCTCCATAAACCATGATCGTGGGTCCCGCCTACCAGACCCTATTGCCTGATCTTTGGTTCTACAAGCGGTTCCATCATGCCAGGTTAGTTAAAACACAGATTTGTCGATAAAAAGGTGGAAACTTGATTATTTGGCAAATAGGGAATATTTTCTGGCCTGTCTATTTTTGAGCAAAAACTTGTGTTGGAAAAATACTTGAGAAGATGTCAACCTAGTAGTTACAAGTCAACCTTTTTTTTTCTTTTTAATTCGTTTGGAAATTTATATGAAAGTCCACTTGGCCTTGTAGTAGTTAACTTTGGAAGGACATGCTCATGTCAATCATGATATTTTTGGTTCTAAACTTGGGAACTAATTCTGTAATTAGAAGATTAACTTTGTTTATCTGGTTTTGATTATGTTTCATATGTGGTTCTTTCACAACTGCCAAAATAAGTAAATAAATAAACATTTTGGGAAGTAAAAGAAGGTGATCTGAGATTACTTTCAATCTTTGATTTTTAGCAACTTGGATTTATTGAGAAGCTTATTACTACAAAATTGGAACTAGATATCTTTGATTTGGGTAGAGTAGAGATTCACAGGATTGTTAATTTATAACTTTCCCGTATGTCAATCTTCAAAATATTCTAATTGAAATAGAACCTTTCAAATCACCTAAGTGTTTGTAAAACGTTTGCCAAATTTCACCAATACTGACGTTTGTCAAATCATTTGCATGAATGTTTAGTGTTTCGCAACATCCCTTTTAACTTGATTGAAGTGTTGAAGTCTTCTTCATATAAGATTGGAAGGGCTACCTTAGATCAACTTCAAATACAAAACTTAGCAAAGACTGTCTGATTAGCAAAACTTAGGACTTAGCTATATTTCTACATTTACAACCGAAGTTGCCTTAGTGAAATAGTCCATTGGTTATAATACAAGTTCAACTTTTACATACTTACTTTTAGTCGTTTTAGTATCTAAATTTATTGCAAGGATAACACGTATATTTTCATCATCGACTCTATGCAAATACAACATTGGACTTAACAATCTCCCATTATTGATGATGACGTAACATTATAATAACTAGATTAAAAATTATATTTAGATAAAATGAAAGTGACATACAACTGTTATATACATCTCCTTATAAATCTTTTAAGATTTTTTTATATATCTATGAGAAATGAAGTAATAAATACAAATGTATATCAAGTATTCAAGTGAGTTAGACCTTTTCTTCAATTTCCAGCTTAACAAACTGCAGATTAGGACTGATGAAATCTGACTTTCTTCTCACTAACTCTGTCAATTATAAGTTGATATCCACGGAATAGTGGTGAAAATTTGCATATAAAGCATGCAGGTAATATGAATGGTGAATATGCAAATTGTAGTTCAGACTTCAGAGGTCATAAGAAAACACATCACATTGTTTGTGTCAACATAAAACATGCCATGCTCCGGACCATCAATCAACTTGTAGTTTACAGGATTAGTCTTTTATTTAGATCAGCCTGGGCTGGTCTTGTTGAACATTCTGTATTTCATCTTCATGAGGGATTAACCCATGTGATTTTACCTTATTACACATGAAAACAAACTTATTTTTACATCTATTTTAAGAGGGCGGGCCTTGGAGCAATTGGTAAGGTTGCTGTTTTGTGACCTTGAGGTCACGGGTTCGAGTCGTGGAAACAACCTCCTGCACAAAGTGTAGGGTAAGGCTGCGTACATCATATCGCGAAGCCATCCAGCCCTCCCCAGACCCTGCGCAAATGCGGGAGCTAAGTCAAGCACCGGGTACGCCCTTTTACATCTATTTTAAATTGGCTTCTTGTCATGTTTATCAAGTCCCTGATCCTTTCCCACTTAGTGTAGCCATAGTTTATCAAACCCTTCACTTTTACCACTTCCATATCAGTTGTTTCTACTTTCTAGCAATCATTAACTTTTCCTTCTTCCTGGTATCAACGTCTTTGAATATGTACAATACCGAATCTGGTAATGAGTTCTTCTGTCTCTTGTTCTTCACTAGCCATTCGTAGGCTAGCATACGACTCTCTTCATCATATATTTGGATGTAAACAACATCAGATTCATCAACAACCGCCTTGTATTCTTCTAGAGACAAACCCAGAGTTGTACCTGCAATGTATCATTCTTGTTGGTCTTTTTTCCAGCATTTGGATTGACAACAAGAATCATCACTGCAGGCCTCTTCAGATCCTCAAAACATCAAACTCCTGGAGCCTGATACGAAAGTAAATTATCAAAAGAAAAACCATCTCAAAACAATGGTCCAACCAAACAATAAAAGTCTCCAGATCCTCAAAACAAGGAGAGGATAAACTTGCAACAATTAAAAAAGAGAGAAGATAAACATGCAAAATTCAAATAAAAAAAAGATAATTTCATAATGCCTAGTAACTCCAGATCCTAAATAGCCCCTGGGTTATCATCCGAGACCTGATGCCGAAAGGCTAGGAATTGTGTGTTTGGAGGACTTGGTGGAAAGATGTAGGTGAGCTTACCTAGGGGTGGCAATCATGTTGTGTTGCGAGGTTGAAATTGATGAACCCGAACACGGCCCTTGTATCTTTTCTGTTAGCGACTCAACTGTAAGCCAAATCATGTGACCCGAACATTACCTAGTTGACGAGTTGTAATCAAGCTGTAAATGCTAGCTTGTATTAAAATTGTAAATGGGTTTTGTTCCGTTTAATTTTGGTACAACGT
Organism: Smallanthus sonchifolius; assembly: GCA_023525975.1. Lineage (NCBI taxonomy): Eukaryota > Viridiplantae > Streptophyta > Magnoliopsida > Asterales > Asteraceae > Smallanthus > Smallanthus sonchifolius. Next base: position 15,306,778 of record CM042018.1, on the reverse strand, counting down.
GAATGTGACCTGTTTATTTAAAAGGGTTAGACATGACAACCCACATGTTTATAAAACATGTTAGACAGGAAAATCCAAAACCCGATTATTTTTATATCAGATTTATATTAGTGTTTAACTTTATGCAAGATATCATCACTCCTACGTTTACGTCCGGCATATCTTTAATTTGGATATGTGAAGAAGGTGAATGTCGTGTGCTCCTTGTCAATGTAGGATCATCATTGAATGTGGTGGTTCTAAGATCCTGGCTTTTAAAATCTAGAGGTTTTGTTGAGCCTATCCTTCCTATTTAGCATCCTATATATTCTTCCCGGAAGATCAACAACACCTTGTGTCATCGTCCTCCAAATCATCACATACTTCATGTTCCTCATCTTCACCACTACTACCGCTACTAGCGATTTCTTCAACTTTGACTTGTTTGAAACCATCGATGCACTCGTTAGGGAACATGGTCTTTTTTGTCACTATTCCTTGAAACTTTCTTTGTGTCAATCTTGACAATATGCATATTGAACAACATTCCAAAGCATTCAAATTCTTGTGAAAAAACTGCATGTAGTTTGAAAGCTCATCTGCACTTCAATCTTCTCTGACTTAAGGTGCAAGTCTTTGTATTAGCTTCAACTTCTTGATAAACTTCAATACAAAATTTAGCCAAGATTGTCTACAACAACGATACGCATGATCAACGTTTACTAAATTGACAGTCTTTGTGCCGCTAACCAACGTCTACACTCATAATACACGGTTTAAATTTTACATACTTTTTCATTAGGTTATATTTTTTTTGAACAACAATTCTTAGATTTTTCAAGATAAATACACCACAACCTGGATCATATAGGATTTGAACCCAAAACTTTTTAGTTATGAGACACAATACTTAACCACCATTATGTCTCCTTAAAACATTAGCGTAGATACCCAAACTAAGGCCATGGAGGGAACCCAAAGAAAGCAAGGGTAGGTTATTAATGTCATGGGAGATGCCGGTCAAATTAGTCACTCATTTAATGCACCCTTAACATCTTCAACAAAACTAGATATCTTCTTAAAATGTAGTTATGTCTACTCTTAAAAAAAGAACGGTTACATATATCCCCTTAAAAACTTCATTAATTACATATATATACTCAGTTCAAAATTTTATTTACGTATACCCCCTTCATAATTACAAATATACCCAACTAGATGATGGAATCGATCAAAAGCGATGCTGGATGTTGGAATCGATCGGAAGCGGGAATCAGAAGGTTAGAGATGAGATCAATGAAATAAGAATAGTGGTATTTCTTGTAAGGTTAAAAGACTAATTTTATAAAAGAGGTGATATATGTAATTTAAGTTTTAGGTTAGGTATATATGTAATTAGGGTTGAAAATATAGGATAAATGTAATTCTAAAAAAAATTGCATTAAAGTTATTTTTCTCTTAGGTGAATAATGAAACGAGTTAAAGATTTGTTAGAGATCTCATGGGTATTTTATTTGTAAGGAACACTTTTCATATATTTAATCCCCTTAACTTCCTCATCAAGTATTTCTTTACTTAGAATATTCTAGAGATCATATTGATTAATTAGTTGTATGCATATTTAAATTACTAAAATTAATATTATTTGTCTCATAAACAAATAACTCATAAGCTAATTATTAATTAATATTATCCAAATATTACGAATTACTAATTAGTTAATTCTTATCACATTATATGATATAAACCCATATGATTAAACAGTTTTGTAAAAATCGTTAGGAGCTAGTCGGGCGGTGGGATACTAACTAGCGATTAATCAGATTAGAATTTTTATATTTATACACATCCACATTTTTATAAGTAGCTGGAATTTACTAGAATCTCATCGGAACCCGCCGGAAAAACGGGAAGTGGCCGAATTTTGCCTGATTAGGGCCGTCTAGTGCCGATTTTGACCATATTTGACCGATTAACGATTTTTAAGCCGATTAGGGCAAAATTCCTAGGTAAATTGCCGATTAGCAATTAATCGCCGACTAATCGGGATTTTTACAACACTTTGATTAAATAACAGAGAGAACCAAATCAACACATCCTGATAGTAAGGTGTCTTCCCTTTATTTAAGAGGTGAAGGGTTCGAAAAATGCACTTTATATATAGTTTTTTAAGGAATAAAGGCAATTTAGGTAGAGTTTTTTCAAAAAGAAATGCTGCATGTTTTTGATAATCTTATGTAACCGATAATGGAAGTTTTTAGAACATAAGGAATACTAATTACACTTTTGTATTTTTGCAATTTATAACTATAATTCAGATTCTAATGGTATCCAGGAGCGTTGCATGGTATCCTCATTCCAAGAGGTTGTGAGTTCTAGTTCCGTCGTAAACAAGTGGTGTCGAGTTAGGAGTAGATTTAAAGTTTGTGTGAGTTTACAGTAAAAAAAAAAACTATTATTATTTAGAAGTAATTACTACATGGTATTTATAGTTTTGATTTTGATTTATGACCTTTTAATTTAACTTCTTTAACAAATATTTTAAACATCGAGTTGAGAATCCAAGTTATTTCTTTTTTCTTTTAAGCAGTATTTTATTTTCTAATCTTTATATATAATTCATGTTGATCAATTCTTGTAACATGATAATGGAAAACAATAATAATAATAATAAATAATACCTGATAAGCTAACCGCGGAGAGGGAAGACGTCATGATCTCTGATCTGGATCGGGTTCCCGTTTAGGGTGTACGGTTAGGATGTCTGAGGTGAGATCGTTGAGAGCTCACAGTTTTGGAGAGAGAGGGACGATTTAGTAGTGATGGTATTTGAATGATTATTAGTCAATTCCCTCTAATTATCTCTCTATTTATATGTACACCTAATGGGAAACCCATTAGTGGCCCATTAAGAGTAATTAGGCCCATCAACTAATTACTAGCCATAGATTAATAAATAAATAAAACATTTGATCATTCAATAATAAGATAAATAATTATAAGAGCCACACAATAAATCGTGTCTTACAATTCATCCTTTTAACAAGGTGAAATACGGGCTAAATATGAGCTCGGTTTTTAACTCTAATTGATGTTTATGATCCGAGCCAACTCGGCTCACATTGTTGAGCCCGGATTTATACAGGCTTAGCTAGCTCGTTAAACAAATTATTAATTATGGCCTATGGGTCATACTAGTTGACCACCATGATGTATCTTTACTACATTAGGTTACGTACCATGACTAATACTCATGGAGGGAACCCAAAGAAAGCAAGGGTAGGTTATCAATGTCATGGGAGATGGCGGTTAAATTAGTCACACTCATTTAATACACCCTTAACATCTTCAACAAAACTAGACCCCTTCTTAAAATGCATTTATGTCTAGCCTTGTATCCTGGTATTGCATTATCATATGCTTTTATCTTTCCATTAAAGTTTTTTTTTCCTTCTCCTAGGTGAATAATTAAAGGGGTTTACGATTTCTGGAGATCTCTTGGGGTATTTGTATGGAACACTACTCATATATTTAATCCCCATAACTTCGTCATCAAGGATTTCTTTACTTATAATATTATATATATCATTTAATTAGCTAATTGAGCAATTTGATTAATTAGGTGTGTATATATTTAATTAAATACATATTAAATGATTATTCCTAAAACTAATATATATTATTTCTCTTGCTAACAAATTTTGTTTTGAACACTTCCTAATCTACTTCTTAATCCATCTAAGTTGTCTACCGCAAGATTTGAGCCCTCGACCTCCAAGTGAGGATCACCTATTTAACACCCGGATACCATTGGGCCAAATGTCCTTTGATGTAGGGGTGTTCATTATTCGAATCGGACTCGAATGATTCGAACCGAATTCGAATCGAATATCGATTCGAATAAGGATTTCGAATTCGAATCGATTTCGAATTTATATCTTGAATTCGAATTATTAAAAAATAAATATCTTTATAGATAGTTTTTATATACACCCATTAGTGAATTATTTTACTGTTCTAAAGAATAATTTAATATATATAATTAATAAATAATAACTAGTGGGGGTTAGTCTGCGCGTTGCGGCGAGACACACGTTAAGTCGACTCGGTTTGGAATATAAAAACGTTAAAAAAAAACATCTAACGACGATATCTTCAGAAATCATGTTGTATAAATGAAAAAAAAAACGAAAGCAGATAAAAAAAGTCGTTTAATTAAAAGATAAAAGCTAATTGAGCAATTTGATTAATTAGGTGTGTATATATTTAATTAAATACATATTAAATGATTATTCCTAAAACTAATATATATTATTTCTCTTGCTAACAAATTTTGTTTTGAACACTTCCTAATCTACTTCTTAATCCATCTAAGTTGTCTACCGCAAGATTTGAGCCCTCGACCTCCAAGTGAGGATCACCTATTTAACACCCGGATACCATTGGGCCAAATGTCCTTTGATGTAGGGGTGTTCATTATTCGAATCGGACTCGAATGATTCGAACCGAATTCGAATCGAATATCGATTCGAATAAGGATTTCGAATTCGAATCGATTTCGAATTTATATCTTGAATTCGAATTATTAAAAAATAAATATCTTTATAGATAGTTTTTATATACACCCATTAGTGAATTATTTTACTGTTCTAAAGAATAATTTAATATATATAATTAATAAATAATAACTAGTGGGGGTTAGTCTGCGCGTTGCGGCGAGACACACGTTAAGTCGACTCGGTTTGGAATATAAAAACGTTAAAAAAAAACATCTAACGACGATATCTTCAGAAATCATGTTGTATAAATGAAAAAAAAAACGAAAGCAGATAAAAAAAGTCGTTTAATTAAAAGATAAAAGCTAATTGAGCAATTTGATTAATTAGGTGTGTATATATTTAATTAAATACATATTAAATGATTATTCCTAAAACTAATATATATTATTTCTCTTGCTAACAAATTTTGTTTTGAACACTTCCTAATCTACTTCTTAATCCATCTAAGTTGTCTACCGCAAGATTTGAGCCCTCGACCTCCAAGTGAGGATCACCTATTTAACACCCGGATACCATTGGGCCAAATGTCCTTTGATGTAGGGGTGTTCATTATTCGAATCGGACTCGAATGATTCGAACCGAATTCGAATCGAATATCGATTCGAATAAGGATTTCGAATTCGAATCGATTTCGAATTTATATCTTGAATTCGAATTATTAAAAAATAAATATCTTTATAGATAGTTTTTATATACACCCATTAGTGAATTATTTTACTGTTCTAAAGAATAATTTAATATATATAATTAATAAATAATAACTAGTGGGGGTTAGTCTGCGCGTTGCGGCGAGACACACGTTAAGTCGACTCGGTTTGGAATATAAAAACGTTAAAAAAAAACATCTAACGACGATATCTTCAGAAATCATGTTGTATAAATGAAAAAAAAAACGAAAGCAGATAAAAAAAGTCGTTTAATTAAAAGATAAAACCGTGCGAAACCGTCGTGAACAAAAAAGCATAAAAATAAAAGCCGGTGAAAAAAAGTTAAAAAGAAAAAGATAAAAAAATAAATTATATTATATTAAAAACATCGATCGAAAACAATAAAAAAACAAAACGTGAGTTACAATAATACCGATAACGGTACAGATGTTGTTCGTTAGCTATCACTTCGGTTAGTGAATGCCCGTTATGACCCAACCCGCCCATTTTGCGAGGCATAGAATTTATGATTATATATTGGATAATTTTAGTCATTGATACTTTTTCTAAGTTGACCCGTTTCGACCCGTACCATATTTTATCAAAACCCATTCCGACCCAAAGCCGTCTTAACCCCGTTACCTGACCGACCCAACCGTCTTGCCAGGTATAGTCAAAATTATCTCATGTAACTGTTTTCCTACAAAATGGTTTGACAAACACATCGTTATTTCTCTTAAAAACATATCGAGTAGTGTTTATGGTTTGACAAATACCTTTGTCATTAATTATTAACAAAAAAAAAGACACCCAGGGACTCGAACCCGGATTAAAAAGAAGGATCCAAGCACTTAAGGATAAAAACGCAATTCAGGTAGAACGTTTTTTTTAAAAAGAAATGTTGCATGTTTTGGATACTTATGTAACCAATAATGGAAGTTTTTAGGACAAAAGGAATACTAATTGAGTAATTGAAATTTGTAACTATTTTTTTTATGACTACGAATTTCTTTACTCACATGGGACTTAAACACAATATCTCTAATACTAGGTGTTTTAAAAAACTGTGTCTCTAACACTGAACCACCAACCCAATAGTTATAACTATTTTTATTTAGAATACCCTTGATTTTAATTTAACTTCATTAACAAATATTTCAAACATCTAGTTGATAATCCAAGTTATTTCTTTTTTCTTTAAGGAGTACTTTATTTTCTAATCTTTATATTTAATTCAGGAACAGGAGCCGAATAGTAGCTCGGTTTTCAACTCAAATTGAAGTTTATGATTTGAGTCGGCTCGGCTCATATTGTTGAGCCCGAATATATACCGGCTTAGCTAGCTCGTTAAACAACCCTAAGTCATATTTTTTTAAGAAATAATTTTTTTGTTGAACAACAAATACTCCATTTTGGGGCCTCTCCTAATAATTTACATAAATCCGTAATAGACGGGACTCGAACCCTTGACCTCAAAGGGAGCCTCACCACTTAACTCCAAATGGCTTTGACATTGGATCCAAACCTCACCCATTTAAAAAAAAATTATAATACTACAAAAGCCATATTGAGAAGTAGTTATCCATAGAGTAGAAGTACTTTATGCTGCTTATATCATCTATTTTGCTTTATATGAAATTTTATATTTTGACCCTAAATTATAATATATTTACTTTTAAGCCTCTAAACTTAAAAAAAACTTTCTTTTAACAAATAATGTCGCACACACACAATCGTAACAAAGTTGCGCGTGATAGCGTGCGTGTTATCTAAGCATTTGCATGCAACGTCATTATTAATTTTTTTCAACTCTTTACATTTTTTAAACGGGTTTGTTATCTTTTTCTAACTTTTTACCTGTTAACTTTTTTTAACGGCTTTGTTACGGTGTCGTTTTTTTATAAATATTTTGGAATATTACTACCTATTTTGTTGCAACGCATTAGTTTACATAAATATTTTGTTTTGTTCTTATATACACTTATGAGTACGTTTATTTATTTTGTAAACGATAACTTTTTAACTGTTTCGTTTTTCTATAACTTTATTTTTAACTGTTTCGTCGCAACGCGTGTGGGATAAAACCATAATTCTAGTTAGTTACAAACACCAGAAAAATATATTATTTTTTTTTTTCATTTTTGTTTCTCTTAATTGGAAAACGAGTAGTATGTGAACAGATGAAGATAATAATGAAAGGCAAGCAAGTCAAATGCGTATGAACAACAAGTCAAACCCTCTCTCCTTCCTTCCTTCCATAAATAAGGGTCACTTTTGGTGAATCCCACAAACCATTTTCTCATATTCATTTCAATTCATACGCTGCCGATGGCGGAGATAGACGGAGGAGGAGCGACGGCGGCGGCGGACGGCCACCATGCTGTAACCCTGAATACAGAAGATCAAACTCATCCAACTTGCTGTTTTCCCACCGTTCCTTTTCTTCAAAAGGTACTAAAACTATACTTGATCCTCTTGAATCATGTGACTACGACTCTTTTCTATTAATATTTTGTTTTTATTTCAATAAAATTTTTCACTTTTTATAAATTAAAGATGTTTTTTAATTATGGAAATATGTTTCTAGTCTTAAAATTTGACTTGTTTGGTATAACATCGTAATGAAGATAGTAACTTTCGTAAATTACAAAGAGGGTGGGGCAATTTTGTTATAAATCAATTTCATGGGGATCCTATGATCCTATCACGGTCACAGACACGTTTTCAAGTCAGTCGGTTTGGCCGGTTGAAGATTTATGTGGTCTGATTCATGGTTTAGTTTTGATAATACCTGGTTTACCAGTGTGACAATGATTTTGAAACTTAGAACCGGCTATGTAAATTGAACCGATAGGTTTCCCTTTTTATCTATTTCTTTTGGAATATACAATTATGTGTATATTTAATATATTTTTACACCATCTTTGTCAATTTTTAAAATTTCAATACAATGTAACAATTTTGATTAAAAAATCATATATGTATTTAATATATTTATAAATTATCTTTATTATTTTTAAAGTTTTAATACAAAGTAACAATTTAAAAAAGAATAAAAATATTGGTTCAAACCATTAAACTCGGCCGGTTCGACTAGCCCACTCAAACCGGCCGATTCATTGTTTTTTGAATCCGTAGTTATAACGGTTTGGTCTAAACTTTTATTAAAACCGGTCAAACTTCCGTGGATTTCTTATAACTTATCCGTAAATTGGCCCCTCTAGAATAATATTTTTGAGGTGTTATTATATTCTCTTATGATAATTAAAACAACTTAATTTTAGTTGGGAAATTTTGAATGTCAAAATTTGTTAATATTAACTTAATATTTTTACAAATAATTTAAAATATATTTAAGTTGGAGTGAACAATGTTACATTATTTATTTACATTCCCAAAGCAATAAATATATTCATTAAATTTCATTGTCTCATAAAAGAACATATTTTTTATTATTGTCGTCTTGGTTTTTGATTGGTCGTCGTCCGCACCTAAATTCGTTAATAATCTGATTAACCACCACCAAAGCATTTTAATTTTAAAACTTAAAAATAATTAAATTTAATTAATTGTAATGTACAAGTCATTAATGCACAAATTACGATTTTTTTGATCGATCGTGGACAGTTGATAGCGGAGGTTCTTGGAACATATTTCGTAATATTCGCCGGGTGTGCGGCGGTGGTGGTAAACACCGACAAGGATAAGGTGATAGGACTCCCCGGAATATCCATTGTGTGGGGGTTAGTGGTGATGGTCATGGTTTACTCAGTCGGACATATCTCCGGCGCCCATTTCAACCCTGCCGTCACCATCGCTTTTGCCTCGTGCGGCAGGTTCCCTGTCAAACAGGTAAGTTTTTATCAAATTTCATGGTTTTACAATGAATATTAAAAAATATTTATATAATTATTTATTAAAATTTTGCACGAAATTGATTATTTAAAATTTTGTGAGCCGTAAAACAAGGTTTTATATTATACAATCTTGAATTCTAGTGCTCATAATTTATCACACGAATCAGTAACATGGCTTGATAAGAAGTTAAAGGTTTTCGGGTTATAAACGGGTTAATTAACACGTTAGTAACACGATTAAGAACCTGTCTAGACGGGTTTAACCTGTCTAAGCTGTTTATAGCACGAATAACACGTTTAATTAATTTTGTTAAATGAGTTGACATATCAACACGACACACTGTCTGTAGATTTATAAATTTTTAAATAATTAGATATAACATAATCAAATTCTCTCCCCTAACCGGCTAACGTAGTTTGTTAAGCATTTTATGATTTGCAATTTTTGGTAAACTTTTATTTTATCGTGCTAGTTATATCTCATTATTTACAAACCATGTTAAGTTTAGTCGTGTGAATGATCTTGCTAAACATTTGCCATCATTTGTGTTATTGAATTGCTTATATTTAATCGTGTTAAACGTGTTGTGTCGTGTCATTGAACTGATTGCATTTAATTGTGTTAATGTTGAAGTAAACAATACGTTTAACGTGTCGTGTTAAACACGATAAACGTTTGTCACTTCTAACTGAATGATCTTGTTGACCGATAATAATCCATACTGATAATTTGACTAATATCACTTCTAACTTTCTTTCAAATTATCAAAAGCTATCCTAGTAACATAATAATCAAAGATTTACACTTGATTCGGCTCAAAATGATAATTGGGAAAACGTACGAGCGAAATATAGTTAAATTGTAAGTGTAAATCAAATCTAATTTTTTATGATTATACCACCAGGATTACCCTTCGTAACAAAAGTGATAATTATGACTGTCAACGGTTAAATTACCAATATGGATCACTCGCGATCGGTATATGATAGTTTACATTTATATACTATAATCATAGCATTTATTTCTCTCTCTGTCTCTCATAGTTAAACAAAAAAAAAATAGAAGATTTGGTCAGAAATTGGATCTTCAATATCATATCTTTCAACTTTGAAAGAAAGATTATTAAAAAAAAAATTTAAAAACTATTTCGAGTTTATTTGTGAAGCATATTTCAAGGCAACACTCAACAAACAAACATTTTTTAATTAAGGTGCCGGCATACGTGGCTGCTCAAGTCCTCGGGTCAACCCTTGCAAGCGGGACTCTCCGTTTAATTTTCAACGGGAGTCAAGATCACTTCGCCGGAACTCTTCCCGCCGGCTCCGATCTCCAGTCTTTAATTCTAGAGTTTATCATCACATTCTACCTCATGTTCGTCATCTCCGGCGTTGCCACCGATAACCGAGCAGTTAGTACATTTATAAATATAGATCAGATTTTAAAATTACACAAATTTATATAAAAATAATTTAACTAATTACATAATTTCGTGCAGATCGGAGAACTAGCCGGACTTGCAGTGGGAGCTACAGTTTTACTCAATGTCATGTTTGCAGGGTATGATTTTATCTACGGGTGTTAAATGGGTCGTGTTTGTGGGTTCAACTCGATACGAACCTGAAAATTTGACATGAACGAGAACACAACATGACACGAATACTTGGCGGTAGACACGCACGACCCGTTTAACCCGATTTTTTTTACACATTAATACTTTAAAATTATTGATTTATTAAAAAATACAAATATATATATAAAACAGTCAGGTTCAGATTATATAATCCTATGCGGTTTTCTTTTTTTAACTTTTAAGTTTTGGCATACAAATACATATCAAGTTTAAGTTGGGGGGTTCCTCCTGTGGTGGGCTGCCCTGGATATTCTACGTGTTGCCCCGGGGAAACCCAATTATCCTAGAATATCTAGGTGTTGCCGTTCAAAAAAAAAAATTTGTGACATAAAACACATTTTTCTATATATAAAAAATCAAACGGGTCAACCCGCGAACCGTCAGGTTGACACGAGCACGACCTGTTTAATTAAACGTGTTTGTGGGTTCAAACCAAAATTGATCTGAATTTGTGTATACTAAACCCAAACCCGCGAATTACGTGTTACGTTCATGTAGTGTTAGAAATTTACACCCGTGATTTCATCCATGACCTCCTTCATCTTCAAATATTAAGTTTGAAATTCATATGAGTTGTTTGCGGGTCACAGGGCGATATCAGGGGCGTCAATGAACCCGGCTAGGAGTCTAGGACCAGCCATTGTGTCAAGGGAATACAGGGGCATATGGGTTTACATGTTGGGTCCAACGGCTGGAGCCATTTCAGGAGCATGGGTCTACAACATCATAAGGTTCACGGATAAGCCTTTGCGCGAGATCACCAAGAGTGCATCGTTTCTTCGGTATGCTAGTAGTCGTAACGGGACTAAACGATGATGTTGGATAGGATAGTCCTACTTTGGGTGCATGTGTATTTGTACTTGTGTTCAAGCATTTGGTTTATTTGTACAAATATTTATGCATAAAAAAGATACAAATTAATATCATTGTCTTAGCATGTATTGATTGGGATTCATTATGTAGATTTATTGTTTTTTTGGAGTATAAACATGTGAGAATGTAAGTATCTATACACACTCATTACTAGATAAATAAATATATAATATAGTTCATTTTAAGATAAGTAAATATGTTAGAATGTAACTTTCTATATGCACTCTGGGCCGGCCTAGACCTTGGAGTAGGCGACCATAGCTATTGAAAACAATATATTAGAGAGTATGGATTATAAAGACTTGATCGGGAGCTTTGCTTTCAAAAACGTTAGAAGAGCCTCACGATTCGTTTAAGTAAGTAAATTAGATCATTTTGCTACAATACTTTTGTTTTGTTTATTGTTATAACAATTATCGTCGTATTATAGACTTTTTATACAGGAGTTATTGAGTTTATATTATAAGGGTCTATTTTTTTCAACTCGACCCGGCCCACTAATTTTAAGGGATTCTCAAGGACGGCCCTGTACGCACTCATTACTCCACAATTTTCAACTTGTTTGATATATGATTATGACTTCTTGTTTGCTTACAAACCACTAGTGTTACTTTAAAGCTCAAACATGTTATATACTTGCTCCATTTTCTCAGAAAAATCAAATTGTATTTTTTTATTATAGTGATGGACTGATGGTTAATAAATGATTACAAGAGGTTAGCAAATTATATATATTTTGGTTTTACATGTGTGCTACAAATTATATATATTTTAATATAACGACTCTTACGAATTTAAATATAGGATTTCAAATCACGAGATATCGAACTATGACGTGCATACATGTGACCACTTAAATTTTGATTCATTTTTAATTAAATGTATAGATTAGTTATATAAAAAAAGCAACTTTATGACATTGTATTTGAGGGCCCCTACATTTTTTTGGGTGTTTGATATAGCTTTGATTTACAGAGAAAAATGATGATTAATCTATGTAAGCTCTCAATAAAAGTGGTTAGTTGTTATTTATGTGTAATTGGGATTACATGGTGACTAAATGAGAAACATATTGAAACATCAAACAAGTTTGTAAGTGTGGAGTAAACACTTGTTTGATAAACTTATGACTTCTGGTGCTAAAGACCTTGTTGTGTCAAGGGGGTGAATCCCACTGAACAACGAGGGTCCGAGGGCAGAGCCTCTGGTTAGCAGGGTCCTAGGGGCGGCAACCCCTAGTGGGGTCCAAGGGGCAATACCCTTGACTGGGGTTAAGCTGTCAGGTCAGCTTGGGAAATTTTATTTTTGCATATTTTGTTATACATGAAAAACTGAGTTTGGAAGTGAAAACTGCTGAAGAATGATCTTCCAGACCAGATTGGTCATGTTGATCAGTTTACTCTTCCTGAGTAAAAATTGCTCTTCCTGGGTAAACTTGCTCTCCTAGGTAAGTTTGCTCACCTAAGCAAGTAACTTTGCTCTCCTGAGTAAATTTGCTCTCCTGAGTGCCGGGACACAACTTAGTGAGGGCACGGGGGGGCAATGAAGAGGGATGGAGCAAGCAGTGCCACGAGCTGATCTGACACCAGCGGGATGAGGGGAACACCACGCATCGACAATGTTATTTTTACCCTAAACTACCCTTGCAATTTTTTTTTAAATAAATATAAACATGAAAAAAAAACCATAAATACATTAATTGATATTCTTCAAACCATAGGGGGCAACAATGCAAATCATGGTAAAAAAAATGGAGCATATGCAAACCATCTTGTATAAATTGCAGGTGCTCTTGTGACCGGGTCGGATTTTCCGCATTCTCTACGCAACATATACAAATCCCAACGGTCCAAATTCACGGTTTCACGAACCCGTCAAACCAACCCATGCCGGGAAGGGAAGCCACGTCGACAAAAAGAAGATTTTGCTTCGGGAATGGATGGGAGGTAGGCACGTGAAGGTGAATGATGTCGGGAACAACTGAAGCGGGAGAGTGAAAACACCATCTCCTCTATCAGGAATGGCTACCGAAGTGCACCTCCACTGCCCTAAATATTGTTATATTTTTTGTGTTTAACTCATTAAATAACATGTATCACACTTACCTGTGTTGTATCTTAAATGTTTATATACAATAAACAAGCCAACATTGAAATCTAAACTAAACCAAAAGAATTATAATGTAAATTTTTTGTTAAAATAAATAAGTCAACATTGACATACAATGTTTCTCACCTTTTCATGTATGCACTTAGGAACCTTTCACTTTTTAAACAATCTAAAAGGTTGACAACAGCCTGGTTTCAGATTTCTAAGCAAACATGCTACCAATGAAGAGAAGTGCCTTCAGATTTAGAACCAAATTTATTGAGCCAAATAACAATTTGAAGAAGCATTATTTATTTTATTTTGTTTAAACAGGTATTAGAGTAATACATAACCATTTGTTCTAGCAGTCCTTGGCTGGAATGTTTCATGAAAACAATGATCGACTTTTGTTGCGTTCTAAACGAGCCTCCCTCTATAACAACAAAATCAACCATTATTAGACAATTCACAGTTAAAACTTCAATCAATTGAATTCTCAAATGGTAAAAGATAGATTATTAAAGAAGTTGTGATACATATGTAATTCAGGAGGAGCGGAATCAAGGAAGGGTCAAGAGGAATAGGGTCACCCATTCACCAGAATTTGTTCATTCTTTATATATAAAAGTTGGTTATTTTTTAAGAAAAACATGAGGTGGACCCTGGTAGAGAAGAGAACCTTATGATGACCCTCCAACTAATAAGTTCTGGTTCTGCCACTGAGGTAATTGGAGGATAAGAAATATGCATCTAAATATCTAATGATCCAAAAAGAAAAAAAAAACAAAAAGTGTAACTTGTAAAGCTAACCTCCTTTTTCTTGCATTCTTTGTAGACATCAAAATGTTCCTGGCATTTACTTTTATCAGAGCTAAATTCTTCCAAACCTGAGAAGTCGGGATTTGTTATTTTCGATTTTTGAAAACATATGATGCAAGCAATGGATGGTTTCGAACAGGTAGGTAGATAAGCATACTGAGAGTTTAAAATGGAACATAATTAATTCCTTAATATCACAGAGTTTCAAATTGTATTACCACTCTAGTTAAAAGTACATTTTAAGAATACAAATACTTATGATATCATGCAAACATGGTCATTATAGCAGACCAAAAAGGTATTTTTCACTAAACCCTTTGTTGTCAAGGCGCATAGGTCTCGCCCGGAGCCTAGGCGCATAGGTCTTGCCCGGAGCCTAGGCGCAAGACGCTTAAAAAACGAGGGATTTTTTAAGCGAGGCGCATAGTATAAATATACCATTTTTAGGGGTTTTAGACATGTTTAGGCTGTTTTAGGTTGATTCCAGGCTTGTTTAGAGCTAGTGTAATTGTTTCAGACCTGTTAAGAAGATTTTTATCCAAAATTTGGCCTGAAAATGGGGCTTTTGAAGCGAGGCGACAAGGCTGCACTGGGCAGCGCCTAGGCACGTGCCTTGTGGCTTTTGACAACATAGACTAAACCATCAGAACTCTGCAGGGAAAGACGCAGCAAATATTTGTGGTGAGAGACTACATTCCTGAAAACAAGTTCAAAAGTCTACTTATTTTGTTGACACGGACCGACATGCAGCGTCTGTTGCCAAGCTAAATGGAAAGAGGCAAATGCGCACACGTCACATACGCATGAACCATAATTAGGAGATTGGAATTGTTGGAAAAGATGATGATTACCGTTGCAATGCTGCTTAGATTTCTAGGTTTTTAGGGACGTCTGCTTTTAAAATCAAGTGGTAGTTTAAAGATGATCTCCATTAAAAACACATGAACTCTATAACAAGAGAAGAAAAGATCAAGTACATGAGGCTTGAAAAGCCCTAAGCGCGCTCGCTTCATGTACTTTCATCATCTAGAATAACCTAAGTGCACTTTTTAAAATCTAAAATTTGCTTTCTGAATCCAAGATTTTCCTGACTAACTCTCATTTTGTGTATCCAATGTGCATATTAATCTACTGTCCATCACTAAACAATTCATAACTAGATCAAATGGCGAGAGACTGTTCTTCTGTCTCTAGTGAATATCAAGATCAAATATAATTCTAGATAATTTCAAACTAATCATCCACAGAGAAAGAGAAACCCTAACACCAGATACAGTAAACAGCTTCTACGATTGGAAACCCTAGATCTATAAATGTTGGTTAAAAATGGATTAAACAGATACAAATTTAGAACAAAAACTAGTATTGATCTAGGGAAGAGAAGATGATTACACTTGAGAGAAGCCGTGTACTGAGAATAGCACTGAGAATCAGAAATTCGAGCTGCGTTCGGATATGGCGGCAATTGATCTTTCGGAGAACCCATACTCTCTCTCTCTCTCTCTGTGTGCTAAAGTTTCACAGCTTTGAAGATGCTCGAATTTTGAAGGGCTTTGGCCCAAGTTTGAGTAGGCCTTAGACCAAGCTCGTGGAGATCATGTGGCAGTGTGAAGTGGTTTCGGAATGTGGAATCATACCTCATGGCATTATAGGATCTTTCTACCTTACAAGAGGTGTACAAAAAAAACCAGGTGCATTGGAAGTGGGACTAAGCGTCGGATCAAGGACTAGCCCTAGTTAACATATATCATAATCTATCCTTTCATAGTTATCACCGTCTCTACAAGTTGAATTTTGGGGAAACTGTAACATTTATGCTTTTCACGTACTTGTAACGCTTACCATATTCGTGAATCCCCCACTAGTGCAGTAATCACAACCGGAGGAGGCTCCTCCCCGAACGGGAGGGAAAATAAGTGGCTGTTCCATCCATGCTTCAAGTCGTGCTCCACCTCGCTTATGACCTCTCGGATGTATCATCTCATTGTTTCCTACTATTCGGGTTGACACCCCTAATCATGGTTAGTCGCGCTAACCACGACCAACAGGGTCAAATGATTGCACATTAGGTCTTGTTGTTTCTCATTGTTTAAAGGGACAATGGGCTGGCTCGCGGCCTAACTGGCACATCTGCGTTTTACGCAATCACCCGACTTACAAGCCAACCCCGCCCGGCCCAACTGGATCCGGAGCGAGTATATCCAAATCACTAGGGAAATATTTTGAGACTGGTCTTGAGCCAATCCAAGGTTTCTTGAAGCTTTCTCTCCCTAGATCTCACTCTTTCACTCTCTAGGGTTTTGGTAATGAAGATGGTTGAATGAGACAAGGGAGGGAGGCAAGGGTTTATCAACCCCTTCCTCGTTTCTCCTCAGCCTGACCCGAGGCCCAAGCTCACGAGCCCATTGGTCCTTCGTTCAGTATTCCTTTTCTTTTAACGCCTCCTTCTCGAGACCTGTCGTCTTTTGGTTTATTTCAAAAGTATATTTTATGACATGCATGATTTCCATCATACGATCTATTATTAATATTTATTTTTGGAAAATAAATATATTTTTATCTATTCCAACATGTCACCAACGTAAAGTGTAAACGAGTAATATAAACGCAATCGTGAGATACACAACAATCTTCGTCAAGATTTGGTGCTTCATCTAGACTCGGGCAACAATTAAAGTCTATCTTTATTATTAAGTTTTTAATGTATTTTAATTATTAATTTATTTTTCCTTTTTTATTATTAATGTTATTTTCTTTTTTTATTATTAATGTTATTTTCTTTTTTTTATTATTATTTTCTTTTTAAATTATTAAAACAAATTAATATTAAATTAAATTAGAAAAAGAAAATGACGTGACAGTGTGAAAATGTGGAACCATTTCCCTCAAATGTGAAGAATGTGAA
The DNA here is from genome assembly GCA_023525975.1 of Smallanthus sonchifolius. Lineage (NCBI taxonomy): Eukaryota > Viridiplantae > Streptophyta > Magnoliopsida > Asterales > Asteraceae > Smallanthus > Smallanthus sonchifolius. Next base: position 15,289,420 of record CM042018.1, on the reverse strand, counting down.
AAAACTGTAAAATCTGATATGGTGCTGACGTGTAAAGGTGTGGAAATGTGGAAAACAGTAGATACTCCCCTTGGCCTAAGTACAAAAATTTGACAGTCAATTTTACCTTACTTTTAAGTTATGTGTTTTGTGATAAAACAATTCCTAATAAAGATGTTGTCCTTGCTAATTCTTTGTTACTTATTGTTTCTAAATTGAAACTGGAAACCGACTCGACCCGAACCGGTATTGAAACCGGTTTGGCAAGAACCGACATCGATCTAGGGTTGAACCCTAACCACCGGTTTGTAATAGGTTTGAGAACCGCCATGCTCGAACTGGTTTGAAACTGGTATAACCCGAACCGAGCATGTCAAAAACCGGGTTGAAAACCGGAACCAAACCAAACTGATCGCTTCTCTCTCTAAAAACCAGTTTGAAACCGGTACCAACCCGAACCGAACTAGTTTTAACTTTCATTGATCCAAACTAGGAACCGGTTTGAAAAAAAAAGGTTTGTACACCACTACCCTACTTACCAATATCACAAGACACAAGGATGAAATGAAATAGAAATATTTAGTTAAAACGTAAACCCGTGCGTTGCGGCGGGGCGTTAACATTTTGTAACACTCGATTTAGAATAAAATTTATGTGAAAACGTAGAAAAAGTGAACAATGTATTAGGAATTTTATAAAATGAGAAGGGTAAACAGAGCTCATTTATATAAAAAATGAAACTGTTAAGACCTCTTATGACATGTACATTTGTGCTTCGATTAAAGTTTACGTCACATAGAAACACGTGGCAATGGCGTATTCGGATTAAAAAAAATCATATTTTAAGAGTAAAAAAACGAAACATTGAAGTAGTTTTGATTACTTGTACGTTTGTATAACGAACCAACTTTCGGGTTTATATTATAATATGGAAATCATATTATAAGGGTGTAAATTAATCAAATGAAAGTTGAAGGTTTGTTCCAATTATGCATCGTTTTGACTTTTGCGGAAAATGGGTCAAAAATGGAAGTGCAGGGGGTCTTTGTTTAACTTAAAAAAAATCAGATTTTTTGATATGGAGGGGGGTCACGTATTTTTTACACACACTTGTGTGTGTTCTAGCTTGAAGAATAAAGAGAAGGGAAGAAGGAAAAGGGCCAAGATCAAGTATTGAAGGTTTTGTGTATGAAATTCGTTGATTCTTGAACTATCCATCTGCTTCTAAACATTCTAGTAAGTTCATCTTCTCCATCTCCATCTCTTGAACCTCCATTATTGAAGTTTTATGGTTTTTGGTAGAAAACTCTAAAATGGGTCAATTGGTGCGGTGATTCAGATTAAATCTTGTTTAGAAGCTTTAATCTAGTATTATTGATGATGGAGATACAAGAATTACTTGGTTTTTACACCTAATTTGATGATGTAAAAATTAGGGTTCTTGAGGTGAAAATTGGGGGTTTTTAAATTGATAATGTTAAATGTTAAATTGGGGGTTGGTAAATGACTAAGTGTCTATGGTTTTAATAGACACATAATTTAGTAAGAAACCTCAATTAATTTGGTATTTTATAAAATTGGAGTTTTGGTGTAACTTGGGTGAATCCTTAACGGGTCATTTGGGTTAAAGGAGTTTTGGGTGATGTTTGAAAGGTGTATGAGTGTTGTGGTATGTCCATGAACACTAGACCTAGTAGAAATCACATTCACAATGGGTGATTTATGAAATTAAGGTGTTGCATGAACTTGGATAAGACCTTAACATGTCAAATGGGTTAAAAGGTTGTTTTTGGGTGTTGGAGGTTTGGTTAAGGTTGTGTTAACCAAATTAAGTTAGGGTGTTGATCTTTAGATCATATGTGTGTCTTGAATCTCAATTTGGTGTATGGATTGAGATCATAAGATTACTAAATGCAAGTTGATTGCTAGATAATCAAGGTGTTAAGGGAGCTAGCTTTGAAGACCAAGTGGAATCGTTTCTATCTAAAGGTAAGTGCTTTACACTTACTTAGTGATGATAGGAGTAGGTCGTACATTGTTGATTGTTATTTGATATGTGATAGTATTGTATGACCATGTTGTATACAAAGGTTAGGAATGGTGAAATTATTGATTAAAGTCTTTGAACTTCACAATTGGAAAGGGTGGAATTGGGGTCTTTGAACCCCACATATTTGTATGTTAAAGAGTCAGTGTTGAAGTCTAAGAATCTCACATGGTAGTAATTGAGGTGATGAACTTCACTAATTGTAGTTGTTATTTGAGGTCTTTGAACCTCACATGGGAGTAAATATGATCATGTAAAGGAGTTTGAAGTCTAAGAACCTCACCCGGTAGTTAATTGAGGTCATGAACTTCACTTATGTCATTGTTTGTTATTTGAAGTCTAAGAACCTCACCCGGTAGTTAATTGAGGTCATGAACTTCACTTGTTTTGTTGTCGCTTGAAGTCTTTGAACTTCACAAGTCGTTTTGTGGTATTTGAAGTCTAAGAACCTCACACGGGAGTTATTTGAGGTCATGAACTTCACAAATCGTTTTGTGGTATTTGAAGTCTAAGAATCTCACACAAGAGTTATTTGAGGTCATGAACTTCACATAGTCGTTGTGTGGTGTTTGAGGTCTTTAGAACCGCACAAAGAAGTATGGTCAGGTTGTTAGGTGTTTAAAACATTCACAAAATGTTGTTGGTTGTTTATAACGACCGGTGGTCGAGTCGGGAGGGTAAAAAATGTGGAAAACTAAAATTTACTGTGGGTGGACATGGCCATGTCTGATTATGCACATGTCAGAATTTTTTAGTTCATCAGGTGGACATGGTAATGTCAGTCTGCACATGGTCATGTCTGGAAATTATTGTGGATATCAGGTGCACATGGCCATGTAAGAAATCTTGTTTCTTTAAAACTCCCCATTTTTGGGTATTTGCTTGGGTTTAACCCATGAGAGTTTAAGGGAGGTTGTATATCATTACTAATGATTGTATTATGTTGTATTCTTGTAGGTAAAGTTTCAGTTGAATGTCTCGAGTCACGTTTTGTGTCGGATTGGATTCTCGTTCGTGATGATGGTTGCAGTTGGAGTTAGAATTCCTTAATTGGGGTTCATTTTGTTTGAGTCATCTCTTAGATATTGAAACTTGTTGTTTTGAGATGTCGGTCGAATGTTTTAAAACAAGTTATGTCGTCATTTTGTTGTAAAAATAACATGTGTTGTTTTGTCAAGAGTGTTTTGGGACCTGCTTCAGTGTGCTTTGAAAGTTTAAATTGGTCAAAATTTTTAGGGTGTTACAGTTTGTGCTTCGATATCTTATACATTACAATCCACACCTCGGTTTTGAATAAAATTTACATCGAAACATTGATAAAAATAAGCACAACGAAACGGTATGTTTGAAATTTTTTAAAATATCAAAATTTAAAAGTTATAAGAGAAAAAGAAACAATGTAGTGGTGTCAAGTGTCATGATATGAGTGACAAAAAAAAGGTTTATTATGTAAAGAGTACCAAAGAGTACGAGTCCTATGTGAAAGTTTGAATTTAACTGCAAACTTGAGTACGCTACAAAGACTTGTAAACTTGAGTACGCTACAAAGACTTGTAAATTCATGTTGGAACAGCTTGTAAATCACTGTTGCATGAAAAATAGCCACCGACTTTCTCAATTGTAATTTGTATAATATATTAATTTATTATACTTTTTTTCCCAAATATGTTTTCGTACTGATTTTAAAACTAAATATTGTCATAAATAGTTTAAAATTAATTAAATATATAATATAACTAACCTAGAACAAAATATGAAATTACTTTATTTTTGATGAGTAATAACATATGAAACATATAATAAGAAAATATAAAACTTAAAGTAATATTGAAAAATAATAAAAAAATGGGGTCCGATTCAGATGGTTCATAACTGGCCGACTCAAATAAGACAGTTCAAATGTATTCAACCACAACAGTTTTATAGGTAGTTTTCGTTCTGATTTATAAGTAGTTCTTGTCCTGAATAATAGTTGTCATATTTTTAATTTGAAAATTCAAATTCATTTTTAATATTATATCTTAAGTAATCATACTACCATTGTACTAAGCTATAATAACTATATACTCTTAAAATTGGTTATATTTTATATTAGTAAAACTTACATTTATCTATCATATAGTATATTATAACTAGGTTAAAACACATGTATTAAACGAGTTAAATAAATCCAACTTGTTGTAAACTAATAGTTTATATAAAGATTTTTATTTTGGATGTCATCAACCATTGGTGAAATAAGAAATAATGAACATTTAAGAATTATAAATAAGAAATAATGAAGATTTAAGAATTATAAATAAGAAATAATTAATATTTAAGAATTATAAATAAGAAATAATGAAGATTTAAGAATTATAAATAACAAATAACGAAGATTTAAGAATTATAAAATTATATTTTAAGATAAGATATAATTGAAATATTCTTATGATTTAATAAGTTTTAATAAAATATTAGAATAAAGTTTAATAATTTAATTATTTAAAATCATCATTATTTAATATATGAGAGATGCGGGAAACAAAAATCATTCACCAGAGGTCGACACGTAACATTATTCATTTATTATAATAAAGATTTTTGTTAAACCAATGTGTTTTCTCGTAGATGGTACATGATAAAATAGTTATTTTTATTAAACTTAATCTTAAAGGTCGGTGGGGTTTCTCACCAACCCATAACCCCCCTATACTTTGGTTAAATTGCACAACTAACCCTCTACTTAGTAAACTATTATTTTCACCCCCTTAAGTTTATAAAGTTTTGAGTTTACCCCATGTAGCATTTATAATCTGATTTTTCCTCGATAACTTTAGAGTTAAGTACACGGATGGTACCTGTGGTATGTCAAATTTTTTGATTTGGTCCCTAAGTATGAAAAATTACGAAACAGGTCCCTAACTATGTATAAACGTAACATAAATGGTCCTTGAGTTGGTCCCTTGAGTACGAGAAATTACACTATTGTCATCCAACTCAGGGACCATTTATGTTACGTTTATGCATAGTTAGGGACCTGTGGTGTAATTTTCTCATACTTAGGGGCCAAATCAAAAAATTTGACATACCACAAGGACCATCCATGTACTTAACTCATAACTTTAGTTTATTTTGCGCGTACGTTTCTTTTGATTGTACCGCCCCGCCGCAACATTCGTACGTTTCTTTTAATCGTATCACTCAGCTGCAAAGACATGGGTAGCGTGAAAAATTAAACCGACATCGACAAAAATACATCGGTACCGTTATATAACTATCTTTCATCCTGGTTATGTAGCAATGTTAATTTTATATGTTTCGTTTTTGTTTTTAGCCACACGTTAATGTTTCCGCGTTTCCGCCTCAATCGTTTAACGTCTGTCTCCCGCCGTGGAGCGCAGGCCTACGTTTCTTTATTTACCTACGTTTTTTTTTGCTTAGCCACGTTAATGTCACCACCTCAACCGTTTAAAATCCGGTTCCCGCCACGGAGCGTGGGGGTACAATATCTAGTTTTCTATAAATTTATTAAAGGAAATTTGTGAGTTTTAAAAATGGTTGAACAGAAATAAATAACTTGGGTTTGCATTTTCATTAAATTTTCTATTATTATTTATAAGAATGATTCTAATTTCTAATGTCGTTTTTAGAAATGAAATACCTTTCTTTCATGTGCTTTAAAAGATTTATTTTATAGTGTTCATTTATTAACCGGTTAATAATAATCACAAATAGGAATTTTATAACCACCTTAGGGAGTAAAGTCATGAATCATTTCATGAGTTGATTTATTATTAAAATTATCATGATCATATTTATGATAACAAGGTACGTATACACAGAAGTTTTGCTATTCCATAAGATCTATGAATATAACTTTTAAAAGACTTAGTTTTGCTATCCAAAAAGGGCTAGCGGCGCAACTTATTGGCCGTTTGCCTTTTATTCCGATGTAAAAGTTCATGTTTTGATGGATTCAAAGGAAATATGTGAGAAACAAACAAAAGAATAAGAAATTATGAAATGGATCCCGAAGTTGACAATCTTCATCAACCAAAACTCACCTATGAATCCTAAATCTATTCTCCTCTACCCTTTAATGTTGACCATTTATTGTCATTATTCTTTTGATTTCTATGATGATCCAAAACTCAAAAGCATCTTAGGCATAGCTTCATAAATAGCTTCCCAACGTGAATAAAAACAATAACTTTTGCCATCATTGATCCTACTGCAATAACCCGCGTAACTGCATGCTGAAAAGATCGGCTAGAGCACAACGGACATCCATCTGTAAACAACCAATGTTAGGTAGAAATCCAACGGTCACCATTGATCGATCATATCAAATTGGGACCACAGAAAAACGCGAGCAATCATAGCGCGGGAGATTACCTGCTCACAGCATACGAGCTTGGTGATCAAAGGGTAGAAACTTCTGAGGTGTCTCCTGAATGCCTGGTTGTCCATTGAGCACATACCCTTGAGCACCTAAAATTCGTAGACACATGAATATACACACATTACTATCTACTTTTAAAATTCAAAGAAAAAAATCCCTCATTTCAAATTATCAAAATTTTTTGAACCTCACGGGATCCCACCAATACCCTGCTCACCATTGGGACTAGGTAAAATGCAGCTTACGCTAGGTAGGTGGCTTTCAGGGTGTAAGTGGAAGCTGGATTCGAACCTTAGACCTCTGTTAGAGGTGAATCGTGCGCTTACTCTCCGTGAAGGTTAATTATCAGAATTTGTCAAACATTAAAACAACTGATTAACTTAAGTATATCCAAACATTCTTTTAAAAGCCCATTTTATTACAACCTGTAAAAGATATTGGAATAATATTATATGTGAAAGTTGTGCTTACTTACAATATACAAGGAACAAACTAGAAAACTGACTGGGCCCGTGGGCTTATTACTAACAAACCCTAATATATAAAATACTAAATAATATAATTAACATAACCGACTATCCAGTTTGGTTATGAACATTCAAAATTACAATAACTTGAAAACACCCTTCAAATGAAAAAAAAAAATCAAGATGTAGGAAGCCAATACCTTAACAACAATGGGAGAACGAAGTTCAAGAACTTGATGAATCTCCATATTAGTACTATCTCCAATACTCGTTTGGAAATCGGATGCTTCTTTTAGTACCTGACCGCAAAAAGATGCAAGTTTTTCTTCAGCATTAGTTTTAACTCTATCATCATCACCATCATCATCATTATCAAGTGAATAATCACTTGTTGTTTTAAGCTCTCCATTTTGGTTTAAATCAATTCCAGAAGTCGCCTTGTGTAATGCTTCTAAGTAAATGCAAGTCCCAGTAAATTCCTGGCGAAGAAGATTTAACGGTGGCCTGAATGAAGATAAACTAGTTTGAGTCAGAACGATAAGGTCGAGTGTCTTCTGAATAGCATCTGAATCCGTCCCACGAATATAGCAATGTTTCACTCTAGTTTAACAGAAGTTTTTTATCATTAGTCAAACGTCTAAAATATCCTTCCAAAATTAGATAATATAGTCAACCAAAACCAATATCATTGTTTTATACTTCATAAAGACCACAATGGGCAAACAAGTAACTTTATCTTTACAGTTTTGACCAAACTAGTTTAATCAAAACACAAAGAGTATTTTAAATGCATACAAACTCCTAAATTTTAGATTATTATTGTAATAATATAGTATATTCAGCCATATTTATAAAAAAACCTTTCAGGAGGAACATTTTGCATCCGCAACCTGAGCTTAGTGTACGAGTTATATGATGCTGCAAACTCTATCATCAAGTACAAAATTTCGAAAATGGTAATTTTTTGGTAACCCTTCAATCTGCTCCAGTATTTTTTCTGCATGTTTAACAGACATTTATTGAAAGGCTAGATTATGGGCCTTATGGCTTAGCAAGTCACAATTTTTTATTGAAAGTTTCATGAGGCGCAATTTCCTACCCAGCCCAACCATTTGGGCTTGGGCCACCTCTAGTAAGGCACATACCTGGATGATATCAAGGGCCCCTAGTAATAGCAACTGAGTTATGCATTTGCTCCTTATTGTTCCCATATATGGACTTTCTACTGCATCTTCAGATTCAGGCTCCTCATCAGGAGACTGTACATTATAGAACTAAGTTAGAAACCTGTGTTATACACTGTTTGAAAAAAGGAAATATTAAATAGTTAGTAATGAAGAAAAACTAAGCGGGAAAAATAATCTTGGGCTCAAAGAATTGTGACACGTGGCACAACCAGTTACTTAGGAAATGAGTAAACTCTCGACATAATAAATCATCAAACAAAAAACTGCATCTTTAAAAAAAATATGTTTCTTTGACTTTTGAAGTCAAATGGAAGATTTTTAGGTTTAATTTGGTACAAGATTACGGGGGACTAAATGGGTCACTGCATTTTTATTGTGGTCACGTAAATCCGTCCAAATAAAAGCATACAATTCAAATTTAACATAACCGTTTTCTAATATTTAATCATCATCTACTCTAATAATCGTTATACAATTAAAGTTAGTTATAATGTTCTCCATGAAAAAAATATATATTGTTGTTGGTTTTAGAAGTTATTCAAAACTTAATCAACGTCTACTCTGATAATCATTATATAGTTTCCCGTTGTCTTGAAGCGATTTCTGGATTGTAGTTCCTGGCTAGAATGTCTTTTATTAATAACAATCCTTTACCGCCATTCAAAAAAAAATATTTAAAACTCAGAATTTGATTAATTTTTCTAGGATGCAGGCAATATAATATTTACTTAGTACTATAGTATCTTAGATTTGTATCAAAAGAATTGAAATTGGATATGAGTTTGGAACATAACAGGATTAACATATAACATGAAAGGAACAAAAATTAAGTTAGAAACATGGTACCTTAGATGGGGCAGTGGGTATTATGGGATCTAAAGTCCGGTTCTTAGGTTTAGAGGAGAAACTTCTAACAAGGACATTGTCCCTCATATTTCCCATGAGTCTTTGACCAATTGTTTGGCTCCGTTGCAAACTTGGCTTATGAGGAGATTTGTCAGCATTTTCAGATGGACTTTGACCTGCAAAAGATTAAAATGTTGTTTTATAAATATGATTTTTATAAAAATATTGTCCAAAATATATTTTGACAAATCATAACCTTCAGATACTTGTGGATCCGTTGATGGCTCATCTTGTTTGTCTTTCGCCACCATCAATAAATTTTGACCTGTCAAATAGAACTCATTACATACAGCCAACAAGGTTTTTTGATATTCCCACGATTGAGGGCGTTTAATGTGATTGCTAAATTTTCTCAAAAACATATAGAATTTGAATAAATTATGAAAATGAAGGGGCTCACCACGAGGAGATATAACTGAGGGACTATTGTCTTCTTGTTCTAAACCACCACCCACAACAGATTGATTCTTGGTGCTTTCATGACTCAAAGCATTGAGTAGCTCAAGGGGTTGAGTGGTGTAAGAAGCATCCCTGAAATACAAATGGATTGTTGCAAATGTGTTATTATTGTTGTAAAATTGCAAAAGAACACTACAAGTTTCAAGAATCAACAATTTCCAGAAAGTTACGATATTGTAAATGCAAAAAAGTCAAGCAAAAAAGATGGTATGCTTGCAAGAAGAAGCCAAGTACAACGGTTGAAAGGTTCATCACATTTAAAAAATGGAATATACGCACCTTATGCTCTTCAACAAGGTATCCCAATCAGAAACAATGAATTGGTATCCTCCAATTTCTATAAGATGAACCAATGCACCAAGTGCTATTGAGACAACTGACTGGTCCGTCTTTTTGGCACAATCTACCAGTAAATTTAGCAGTGGAGATAGCATAAAACATACCTCCTGCAGGAGATCTTTAACAGCTTAGTAGCTCATAAACTATATATATATATATATTCACAATCAGTTGTAATAAAAAGGTCACAAAATATGTGCTTCTGTTGGAATTTGTAATAATCAGATAATAAACTGTTTAAGCATTTGGCAAATTCTGAATATTTAAAGAATTAAGAGACGAAAAAGGATTATTTTGTGAAAGGGCAGACATTATGTGAAATAGGAATAAAGTTCTGCAGGTTAAAAAAAGGTTCAATAGATCATTTTAGTTTACCCTTAGATAATCTGTTTAGTTGCAGCTCGTATGAAACTGATTATTTGACACCCTAAGTAACCAGATAATGAGAAGCAGAATCTGTTTATTCAAAAATTGAACACTTTATTATGATTTCAACTCGCTTTTTATCGGACAATCAGTGTCAAAATACAAATTCAGACACCCGCATATTATCGAATGAAAAGAGCGGTACCTTGTAAAATGTGTTAAAAAGGTTGCATAACAACTGCAGTGAATGAACAGTTGTTTCACGAACCCACCCATCTCTAGAAGCTGTAGTATTTTCTTTTCCCGCATGCCTCACGTGATCAAAAATAGGAAACAAAACTCGGTGGAAAATACTCTCCCAAAAGGTGGGTGAAAAATGCCTTCCTCTCTCATTCAACAGATCAAACAAAACCTCAAGTGCACACTTGCTGATCTCAGCACGTGAGTCAGATGTCAGGTCGGATAAACCAGCCAGCATTGGGAACCAATAATGCTCACTAACATCATAAGTTGTATCTACATTGGCGTTAATCGGTTTTAAACTACCACCAGGTATGAAACCCTAAAAAAGACACAATGTGATCACACTTGGTTTGTTTTGATACAAAAAAAACATAAATAATTTTAAAACGGTGATAAATAATATTAATAAAACCTCTGCAAGTCGATCCTCACATATACGGAGAAGTGCAATAGCTTTTAAACTGATGCGGGGAGAACTTTTACTGTTGGCAAAACTAATTAGGCAGGTAACACAGTCCATAAAACAGTCCCCAACAACTTGATCAAAGTGCTCTAGTATAACTGTCAATTTCATTTAGTTAGACACAGTACACTAAAACAAATAACTGTAAGTTTTTAGGCGTAATTGCACCCTAAAACCCACAAAATCTCAAAGGTACCGACGTGTTATCTTTCATGTCAGCATTTTATTTATTTTCTGATTGTCATTGTTACAAAAAAAATGATGGAAATAAAACTACGCGTCAGTCGGTTTTTGAGATTTTCATGGAACACGGGTTTTTGAAGAAGTGATGGAATAAAGCAAGGAATTAAAATACCTTGTTCTACATTCTCAAAAGCGCTTTCAACAATTGATTCCAACTCATCACTGGCAGCAGCTGTAAATACCATGAAGACACTTCGCCATCCAGATTTAATGCTTCCAACCTTTGATTTTGTCATCTGTTTCCAATCCCCATGTTGGTTATAAAGTAACATATTATAACAAATTGTTTGAAAACAATAGTCCATTGGAGTGCATGGACAAATAATGTAAACCTGAACGATGCAATCAACAATGAATTTCCTAATTCTTTCACTCCGACTATTCCGCATTAAAGCAACAAATGGTTTCAAGATATCATTCTGGAATGTGAAACTGGCAAGTTCTGCACGCTCCAAGTACTTTATGCCTAGTTGTTTTAGAGAATCTATGGCATACTTTGCCACTTTCTCATCAGAATGGCTCCCGGCAGCAATAAAATGACTAGAAAGGACAGACCATATTCTAGCCCATACCTGAAAATATAAATGTTTCAGTAATTTGAAAACCAATGAAAACAAATGCAACATTACTGTGACTATAAGAACCTACATTCTCTTTTTCACTGACACTAACAGTTACAAATTGTTGTGTATGGAAACTGATTTGGATTGTATATCAGGTGAGTGACAACAAGGATGATAGTTTTGATATAATACTTTCTAGAAACTATTTGGTAATCATTACTTGAAGAACTTTTATTTTAGTTCATTATTTATCTTTACTTTGTCCCTATTAGAGGGACATCTTAGGGATTTTATCAACACTCAAAGGTGTTTACATACTATGTGCCAAGTCAAATATTGCATTTCCTCGGGACAAAGTGTCTTTTTTTATAATAAGAATGTGCAGCTCGATTACACAGCCGTTTAGGGCTTTTGAATGATCTGGAAGTTGAATCAAAATCCCACACTTGTATATTCTTCAGTGAAGGGAGGGGTGGGTCAATGGGTACGCGAAAAAAGATTCTACACATTTACTTATGTATATATATATATATATATATATATATAATATATATATATATATATATATATATATATATTGATAACCGAGGGAACCCGCTTACGCGGTAAACCCCTGGGCCCCGACCAATACCCTACTAACCGGTCAGAACAAGGTAAATCGCGGCCTAAGCCGGGTAAGTGGCCTTGTGGAGAGACTATAACCCAAGACCTCATGCTTGTGGGGCATGAGGCTTACCACTTGCACCACTCCACAAGGTTTGTATATATCAATTTGGATTCTATTAAATCTCAAGCGGGTCTTATTCAAAAAATTTGGAATATGATTGTAATAATATTGTCTTTTCAACTGTAACTAATGGATTCATTATTTCTAAAAATGGGCAAACAAGTGTTTGCAGGTCAACACAGCCCGACCCATACCAAAAGTGACACGTTTCAACCAGAACCTGTCTTTTATTTGTTACCAGCCAGCCCATCTTTCCACCTATAGTGTCTATGGATAGAAGTATATTCTTGAAATAGGTGAAGGGATTATTACCATGCGTATACGAGCCATATTATAGTAACTGATATCCACAAGTTTTTGCAAGCTATAAACTCGGGCTGGGGTATGCCTCAATTCTTCAGCTGATATATTACAAAGAGCGGTGAAAAATTCCACCACCGATTCACTGGGGAGTTTAACACTGTTCAAGAAAACTTGCTCAGATGGTTTCCCGGCCAATTCTTTAAGAGATTGAACAACTGCATCCTTAGAGATTTGGTTAGCTCCATGCATAATAGTAGCAGTCATAACTGGATTAGATGTAGTATAGTCTAGTCTAGATATGCACTCCAAAACCGCGTTCCAAGAATCTTGGAGCGTGTCAGGCTCCGAGTCACATAGATCTAGTAGAGTCCGTAAGGCTTCAACATTTTTACTATGCATATCTCTCGGTGCATGTAAGAAAGTGAATCTGAAAGAGCCAACTAATAAGTTAAATGTTGAATAAGAAGGTTCAATGTGCTTAGGCAGATTAATATTATATGATGTGACAAGAAATGAAGATTCGAAAGTGGGTCCCTTTTACTAGATTTGAGAAGAATCAAGATCGTTGTGTCCTATTTACTTGATGTGGAATTAGGAATTTACCTGACCAATGACGTCAAAAAAGCATATCGCGTAGTATCCATTCTAAGAACATGTGTGATGTAAATTCCTGATTTTAATCCTTCCATACAAAGCACCACTCGAGCCTTATTTTCCCTTTCCTCCATCACAACAGAAAATGTAGCAAGCAAAGGCCACCCTACAGCTTCAACCATTGGTCTTATAATCTCAATTCGTTGAGACGTATAAAATGTTCCTCTTTTTGCTCCTTGTTTCCTAAATATTTCCTGTGTTTGCTTGATAATAGCTTCACTCTCAGACTGTGTGTCAGATTGACTCCTCAGTTTTGGGAGAGCCAAATTAAGAATACCAACAATGCCCCCTTTTTCTTCGGTTTCTGCTTTTTGCCAACTGCTTTTTCCCATATTAATTGTCTCGTTCTTCATTTTTATCTCTTCTTTAAAAATGGAATCATATATTTCCTCCAAAAGTAGTTTCGGTGCACATTCTTCTGGATCATTTGTGGCATTCATTCTCACAAAATCAGATTTGGACATTTTAGGCCACACAATTGGATTATGAGCATCAGTGTTTAGCATTATAACTGCATATGCAAGAACATAAGCAGTATCTGCACTCTTGAAGAGACCTGGATTATCTGCACAGTAACTGCAACAATGGCAACACATTCAAGAAAATTCACCAACAAAAATTGATGAAAATTAAAAGACAAGGATATTGGGTACATCTATCTATGCATGTCTGTTTTGTATAAAATATGAGTAAACTAAAAATAAATAAAATAAATTACTTACATTTAAAGTGACATGCAAAAACAAACAAAACAAGTACATTCTTATAGGTATCTAAGTAGGTTGGTCATGGATTCGATAGCAGGTCAAAACGGGTAACTTTTGGTACGGGTCAGGTCAGGTTGGAAATCTAACTTTTGAATAAAATGATTCAAGAGGTTTTGTGCATTAAAAGTACACTTTGGGTTTCAACCCATTTGGCGCGTTTCCTTCAAATATATAAATATTCTTTATTTTACCCATTAGAGATAAAAACATATACAAGGCACTTACCGCTCTGCAAAATTTTCCATTATCCTATCTATTTTCTGAGCTTCCCCAGGAAGCCTGAAACCTTTAAGAAACTCACGAATGGCGGTATGAAATTTCATTCCAGAGAAATTCATAGAATCAACATAAGCATGCATTACGGCAAGGGAAAACTCGTCATGTTGACCCAAATAATCGCCAATCATAGCCTGAAAGTCCAGCCATTGAGAATCTTTAACATCGGGTGTTTGGGATTACTTATTAAGCTACTTATTAACTTATTAACTTTTTTTAAAAGTTAATAAGTTAAAAGTTTGTTTGGATAAATCAAAATGAGATGGAAATAAAGAAGAAATAAGTAGTTTTTGAAAAGTAAGTCCCACTTACTTTTCAAAACTACTTATTAACTTTTTGGAAAAGTTAATAAGTAGTTTTGAGAAGTAATCCCAAACACCCCGAACACCAGATTTTACTTATATAAGAAGTACCTTGTCCAAACTGGATGTATGTCTGAGAAATTGTGCTACTGAAGTGGGTGTATTTTCCACCAATCTATTTGCTGTGAGAAATCCAATACCCCTTGCAGGATGCCTGTTGAACTGTAATTTTTTGATGATATGTAATTAGTCCATCTTAAATTCTTGTTTCTTGTATGGTTGCATTGAGATGCACAGTTATGTGTTACTCTATTCCCAGAAACTAAAGGTGGCAAAACGGGCGTGTAAGACAGGTTGTGTAGATGGTTAGAATGGGTTCGGGTCAAATCCAGTAATTTTGGTATGTCACACCTGAAACACTTTTTTTGTCCATAATTTTTAAATGTTGTACCAATAACTAGTGTCAATATGACTATAAAAATTATGTTTTTTTCTAATAATGATCTAATTTTCTGAATAAGATGACTTCAAAGGTTTATGCATTGTCAATACACTTTCTGGGCTTCCGTTTGAGTCATTCAACCCATTTCCATTTTAGTTAATATATAATTATTTTACCCCTAGCAGAGATAAAACATTACCCAAATCAACCATTTATAAGTAAACAAATAGAAATTGCCACCTGAAAAAAGGTCATGCTTTGACAACAAAAGTCAAATTTAAAGTGCATATGAGTTTTGATATGACTTTGAGTGACATTTATCTGAACTAGTAGCATTTGTTATAAAGCTCATTGGGTAAAGATTCTTTTGAAAAGAACATGGGAATCTTGGATCTATTTTAACCGAAAAAGAACTTTGACCTCAAGTCAAACTGTTCTTTCTTGTTTGGTGTTAATGAAGGCATTAAATACCTCAGAGATGGCTGCTTCTATGGTTGATTTTTGAGCCTTAATTTTCTCAAAGATATTTTCTGAACCATTGCTGTTTTTTTCTTTTGAATCCTCAGATGAAACCTCTTCATGAATAGATTGTTTGTCTTTATTCTGTTTTGCCTCTCTACGCAACTTCTCCCAATCAACAAGTGACTTTAAGACATTCACAAGACACTACAAAGGAAAAAAGTCAACACATCGACAAATTGTATTATTAAGGTCCCACAAAAAAAACTGTTTGGGATACTTAAATCAGCACTTCTAGTAATAAGTTTGTAGCACAATTGTTGAAATTTTCATGGAAAGAGGGAGTAAATGATAGATAAACCTGAAGTGATGATCCTTTAAGAGTTCCAGTCTGGATAGAGTTCGCAGAGTTCGGATCTAAATCTTGTGTCCCTTGGGCTATTTTGGAAAGTGTTGTAACCTAAATGTGAAGAGAAAAAACACATCAATCACATACAAATTCAATAATTCAAAATAAATATGCTGAACTTAACCAAAATTAACTGAATAATCATACCATTCGTTCGAACGAATTGGGAGCTTCAAGATCACAATCATAGTTCACATATAGATCAATAAGCATCTGAGGCTCCTTGCAAATTTTCTCCAGCATCCTGTGATGTTCATTTGAATGAGAGTATGAAGTTGTAACAAATTCATTTAGTAAACCAAATAACCCATGGTGCTTGATAATCTCTAATTAGGGTCTCATATTTCAAAATGTAAGCAGATGTTGTACCGAATCACCATTAATTTGAGGTTCAGTGGACATTCTGAGTTGTCTAAAGTTTGCAAAACAATCAACGGAAAGAAGATGCCAATTTCAATCTGAAAATGAATATTAAAATTGTCAAGATAAATTCAGAAGATTTCCAAAAACATGTCTAAAGTAATATAGTCATAACTTGCCTTGAGGCCTTCCCTAAATCTCAACAAAAGTACAGCAAAGATTCCAGTTGCATACTGAGAGAAAAATGATACCACATTATTTAAAAAAATCCAAGAGACTTTTATAACTAAAAAAAGAGAGAGAAGAAAAACAGTGATAGCTTAAAACTTGCCTGAAATATTGTTGGGGAGTGTGAAACGGATGCCCGTAACAAAGCATATGACAGGTAAGCTTTCACTGAGTCCATAAAAGTGAAGTTCTTAGTAAACGAGTGACTAACACCCTCCAACAAGCCCTGGAAATTTCATATTTTGAACAACTTATAAGAAGAAATTTGACTGAAAAGATGAGGTATCAACTGTAATAAAATACCTGTAGAAGTTCAAGAGATAGAATCCGTGTCTTTGTGGTAACTGCATCATTATCTTCTTTCATACCCATCTGCAGTATTAAAAATTGAATTGAGAATTATACTTTAAGCCAAGAATCCTGAGGAAATAAACAGATACAATGAAATTCAAACCTTGCAAAGTGTGCGAAAAACAAGCAATGCATCAAGTTCTGCTATACTCATGCTATCAGGATCAACCCCACTTAAAAATAAAGTAGAAGTCAATATGTTAGTATTGTAACAAAAGATTTATGATAACATCATATTATATTATATACCTAATCTTTCCATCGTCGTCAAGCTGCACAGCCTTGTCAAGAACTGCCTCCAAGCCCTGTGAAACAAAAATGGTTAATCATCTTGGTGTTGTGTGATCAAATAGCATCTGAAACACACTTTCACAAAGTGAGAATTTTTAAAAAAAATATTAAATTATGCACCTTTATGTCATTCCCACCAGCAAGATTATGTAGTTCTTCAAGAGGTGCAATCAATGTGTTGTTCACAATGGGAGTCAACATTTGGCCATCCTCATCAGCTGGTGAAGTTTCTTCTACCTTCATTGATGATTCACTCCTTTTGTTTACAGGTTGACCATCTGAAAACACCTAAAAAGAAATGCAACATTGAAAGCTAAAATATAGTGGAACAAATATTACTACTTAGAGGTAGAATTTTTGACTTATTTACATAGAAATAAGTCGATTTGGGTTGTATTTAATAGAAAAAGGTTGAAAGTTGCCAAAACTATGTATTTAATGCATACTACCTCCAAAATCGTTTTTAACCATAAAAAATCTTATTATTATTATTATTATTATTTATTATTGTTGTGGTTGTTCTTATTATTATGTTGCTTTCAAATTAATTAATTATAGAACAAATTTAAAATGGGAAAAAAAGTGTTGTCAAGTCAACCCGGCCCGTCCCGGCCCGGCCCGTTTGATCTGTATAAAAGCAGGGCCGTTTCAACATGAACCGTTTTGATTTGTTTCCTGGCCCGCCCATCTTCCTACCTCTACTACTCCTTTTCAAACATGTGAAAAAAATAAACACAAAGGTATAGATTACAAACCGAGTTGGTATCTGTTCGCCTGAATACTATGTTGATCATTTGAGTTAGCATAGCTTTCGATGTAGCTTGGTTAACAGGACTTTTACTAGACAATGAAAAGAGACTATCAATTCAATTTGATAAGATGGTATACATATTTCGATAAAAGAATAGTAGTTACCTGTTGAGTGCAATATTATAGCACACTCTAATTACACCCAGCAATGGTTCCCCGTGAACTGCATATATGAACAAATCATTAAGTCAACCATGGTCTAACCACAACTGACTTCATAAAAAATAACATAAAAGAGTGTTTTATATTATGTGACTTTTGCACTCTATGGAGAAAATAATTATTAAAAGAACAACAACAAGATCCATTAAATCATTTATATACCTCTGAACTTAGTAGATGATACAGCAGTAAGTAGCACTTTCAAGACTTGAAGAATTGTACTGCATCAATGTCCTCAGAAGTTACCATATAAAATTTAAATCTTGGAGAAACTTTTAAATAAATCAAAAGAAAAAAAGCAAAACATGTATTAAAGAATGTACCTGTCAGGAGAGTTATTATCAACACAACCACAGACCATATTCAATATGTCTGTGAACAGTGGAACATTTTTACCATTTTCCAGACCAGGATCACCCTCTAGATGGTCATAGGCAATAAGTTTCTGCACTTACAAATGTTTATAAACCCAACACATTGACATGATGTAAAAAAATAACTTTTTGACACAAAATGAATTAAACGGAAAATAACATACATGTATACAATCCAATGCAAGCTCAATGACTTTTGGATTCTTGGTTTCAAATGCAAGTCGAAGTGGATTAAGAACGAGTTCTGCCTCGGCTCCTTCCAAAGAATGGCCAGCATTTGCCAAGGTCTTTGTGACACTTCCACCTGAGTCCACCTCAGTTCTTGCATTCCCATCATCACTGTCACAAAGCTCCATTTTGATAAATTAAATCAATGTTAATTAAGTTCAGATAACATGATCTTCCATCTCAAGAAATAGGTATGTTAAGACCTAATTCACTTGTCTCAGATTAAATAAACCAAATGCCTTCTGTTTCATCATAAAATATATGAGCTAAGTGACTTCTTAATTTACCCTTCTTGGCTTCTTTTAGAATACCTTTGATTAATTACTCATCAATATAATTATCAGGTTTGGGCTATTTACACCAATATCATTCTTCATACTAAAAGTGTAAGTTGATTATCAAGTATAAACTATCATTCACTAGTTTATTTCTAGCCAAAAGACTAGCAAGGATCCGCAGCCAAAAATTGGCACTTAAACAGTTAAACTTATAAACAAAAACAAGAGTGTGGATGAGTTTATATACAGTAAGCACCCGTTATCTTTACTTAAAGATGATGTTCTGTTGATATTGTTTAATGCCGCCTCTTGATTGGTAGCTTTTGAACTATCTGTAAAAGCAGGAGGAACCGGAATTAATGTCTGTTTGATACAAGGAATAATAATTGCACAAAATCTAACATAAGGAAGACTATGAAAAGCCTTCAAATCCCAATCACTCTCTCAAAATACCAAATAGTGAGCTATAGAACTTCTTTTTCATGGCTACATTCTCAAAACATTAGTATTCCTTTTGTGCCAATTTGTTGCATGTTTCATGAGAATTTAAGATATAACATTTCGTTTTCAACCTTCAGAATTACTTCTTTGAGTTGTAAATGAACCGAACGTTTAGCAAACCGTTCGGCAGGAAATTCGAAATTCGTTTATGTTTGTTTGTTTATTTTCGCTCATTAAAGGTTTTATACTTTTTAATTTTTAGGTTATTACCCTCACATTTAAACTTCTTATATTATTTTAATTTATAATCTTTACACCCTAACTTTTAAACTAGAAAGAAACCCTAGTCAAGGGTTCCATATTTACACTCCACGTCTTCGTCAAGAGTTCCGGTTCCACGCCTCCACCAGCCTCTGCGAACCTCCGCCAACATCCGATTAGGGCTTCCAGTTTCATGGTTACTTCCAGTTCCACGCCTTCAAGTACTTAACTCTGTATTTATTTTGGGTGATAATGTCTAATATTTGGGATTAAGAATGTATATTTTTTATTTTTTAAATTAATACATGTTCGTTTAGAAAATTAATGAACGAACTCGAACAGGTTCATTTCCGTATTGAAAGAACACAAACAAGAAATTCCGTTCGTCATGTGTTCATGAACCGTTCGTTTGTCTAGTAAATTCTTAACTCGATTCCGTCCGTTTACAGCACACCTTCTTCATATGATCACCAGGTTTCATGTCAAAATCAAATATCAATTTTCTTTCAATAACGAACCGGCATCCAAAATTTCCATCAAACATAACACATTCAACCTGATTTATCAATTTCCTTCCAACCAGAACACGCTGATTCACCGAATTCCGAAATCTAGAAACTGAAATTTCGAAGAAATTAAACAGATTATGAAAAACAACAAACCTAGATAAGAACGGATCGCAATCTGAATAGAATTAAACTTCTTTCCGGAACATTCCTTGAGCATTGATTCAAATGCCCTAGTAAGAAAGCCTCCGGCAGCACCTCCAGCCATTTACGAATGTTGTGAGTTGAGAGATCTGAATGAACGATCACTCTGTCTCTCATGCACCAGTGAGATCCGATTCTGGTTCATGGAACAACTAAAAATAGTGAATCGTAAACGTTCCCCGTCCTGTTAATTTGCAGTTTTGATTGCTCCTTCGGTATTTATTCTGCATTCACATTTTTCAAATCAGAATTTAAAGCTTTCCATAAACGAATTAGTTATATAAATCGTCCCTCAAGTTATACTGAATTTACATAAACTGTCTATTTGTAAATTATCATGTATTTAGGTCATGTGACTTCTACTTTCATAAGAACTAGGTTTTTAAACCCCGCGTGTTGGGGGCGGGATGGTTAAAATTTGTAATGTTCCCTTTAGATGACCCGTCTAATATTATTAACCCAACGGAAAAAATAACATTCAGACGGCGTTAAATAAAATCTAACGGCGTTAAGTTTTTTTAACGGGGGGTCCAATGTAAAAAAATAATTTGAAAGTAGAGAATTGTGGTAAGAATATTCTCAGTTGGGATTATTATTGACCAATTGATAAAATGTGAGATTATTAAAAGTTATTTTCTTAAATCTTAAGTGCTCGTATCTTTATTTGAAACCTTGAATCCCACTCACTTTATATACTTTGTGTCCCCGTTCAACCATTCCTACATTGTCGGCCATCTTATTCTCCATTTTTCTCACTTATTTTCGTTTTTGTTTTGGGTTTACAGTGTTACAACATATGTTTATAGGTGTGTCTCACTAGAATGCCATACATATATAACACATAAAAAAAACTTTTACATGTCTTCATACGATGGATCCAACCCCGCATGTAATCCATTGTAAATCACTGATCACGTCACCCTCTATATCTCTGACGTGTAAAGGTAATTTCACGATCCTCTTTTTATTTCGCGTTTACATTGTTGGTGATCTTAGTGTCATCAAAATCATTTTAGTATAATTGAATCTAATTAAGACCAAATGGAAACAAGAATAAACATTATTATGAATTAAGAGGTGTGGAATGCACACTCATTCATGACTATTCCTATTTAATGCATTAATGAACCTGGGTGTCTAAGGGGCAACTCCCCCTTGGTGTTTGCTACTGATGGTCAATGTTAATTGTGAACAATGACAACTATGATCAGTTACTACTTATTAGAATACCAGTGGTAAATGATTAGTGGCAATTTGGTCGATAGTTGTAAATTACTACAAATGAGTAGTAACTTGAGCAGTGGTAACTAAGCATCAATGGTAACTTGGTCATCAAAAGCAACTCGGTTATTACTGATAGAGTTTCTACGGTTTTTTCACTAATGTAACTTTCTAACTGTCTATAGTTATAACCGCCAACCGAAACATGTTGGTTCACCCTCTATATAAGGGAAGGTCTTTGGTCTAATTCTACTATAGTTTTTTTTATAAAGAATTATGCATATTCGTTCTTGTTATTTCTCTTTGAATTATACCATTGAAAGATCATGATTACCAACGAAATATTTTAATCACTTGATTTGTACATGTTATTTGTACGAAATTTTATGTGTTTAATCCTTGAACTACATCAAATGTGGTTATTTTGTCTATTTTTTGTACATGCAGGGTAGCATAGGAGCACATGCGAATTTTACGCTAAGTGCGTGTGCATGATGATGGAAATTGGAAGAAAGAAGAAAAATGGAAAAAAACCAGTGTAGATTACTATGACCCCGGTGTAGTCTAAGCGGAGTTGGAGCGTAGCAATATGGCATAAATCTAGCGTAGAATATAAGAGAAGTGGAGTAGAGGAAGGACCCCGACATAGTCTATGTTGGGCGTCGAGTTTTTTAGGTTTTATTCGTTTTTGATGGCTATAAGAAGGGATACACTAGGGTTTCAAGCTAATTCATTCCCAGGAGGCTAAAGGACAAAAAAAGGTGAAAATTTGCAAGTGATAAGCAAGGATTTACTCATCCAATCCACGATTGCATCCCGAGATCATCAATTGTTATCATCAACAATGAACACGTGTTGCAAATTCACTCGTGATCAACCCCGGGTATAGGGTCTGGTGTTAGTGATGTATTTAATCCGATTTTTTATCTATGTTTGACATGATTCAAACTTTAATCATTCAATCTTTTGATGATTAGGGTAGACTTATGTGTTTGATGTTTTGTGTCTGAAAAACAATTTATCTTTTTATGAATTCAATTTAACAATCATGATGTTAGGTTGAGTTTATGATGATTATATCAAAAATTATTTAGATAACATCTTAGCTTGTGTCTTTTATCAGTCTAGAATCGTTAAGTAAAACAACATATTCGTTAGTCTTATGATTATCATTCAATCCATATATTGAATTAAATTGGATTAAACATTGTGCTTCTAAATCTGAAACCCGAGTGTGATCATCTTTTAACTATTTGCAAATCAATCATTTCATTTGAGTTTATGTTATTCCATACCACTCATTAGATAGTTCTTAATGAAACCATCATATGAGTCAGGGAGAGAGCTTATGATCAAATCTACAAGTTGTAAGTCCCCAAACCCGAGATACCTCACTTGTTGGATTTACTCATAACACATAGTGAATTAAACTTAAAATAGAATAATAGCAGTGGAAATATAATTCAAATTACAAATTAAGTCAACATAGCGGAAGCGTTATCTTAACACTAATTTCAGTAACATAAAAAATTGGGATGCCAATCGCTTGGTAATCTCTTAGCACAAGCTCTGCATCCATCAACAACAACAACATACACTTAACCTGAATGTATACTAAAAACTCACCTAACGCTGGTGAGTTCTAGCTTTACATAAAATATTACGTATCAAAAACATTTTTCCAAAACATAACATTCATCACTAATAATAAAACCATACATAACATGCAATAACGTCAAACATAAGTCAACCATACGTGTTGAATCTACGCCTTTTTATAACCGCCAATTCCATAAGGCATTACACGAATTTCTCGAGACCTAAACATTTCATGCCATCACGTTATAGTTTCGCACCTTCACGCGACTGTTTCACGCCTTCACGTGGCATACACGGGAACGCGAGTCCCGTTATCATGCACGTTGTACAACCATTGGCTAGCCGCTAGGGCCCCTGTATAGGTACAACCAATCATTCGTCGTCTGGGATACCTGACCCCATCGAAATCCTAACCTAGACACATCATCCGTTCATCGCATTCATTCCCGAAGGAACCGTTGGCAAATTCGACTTACATTATGACTTTCAACATACATTCATTCGTAAATCTCTTAGTTAAAGCATTGTACGTTTTATTAAAACATATTTCTTTCATAAACCTTTCGTAGACATTTAAAGCAAAACATTTCATAAAATAAATTCATTTCATAACATTTCGTAAGCATGCGATCAGTCCCAAAAAAGATAGTAAAACTCATAAAAGGGGACATCTAGAACTCACATGACCTCTTTAGTTAAATCCTTCCTAAGCGTTCGAATCAACAAGGTAGTAAACGATATGTTCGAATGGTCAAGAACGAAATGAGTTAACTACACGATTACAACAAAAAGTGCCTCACTCGAAAACCTCCTTGGTAGAAAACCTTTTCGGCCGATGTAACATCCCAAAAATCCATAAGCTAGTGGTTCAGGTTAGTGGATGACCCAAATACATATTTGACTAACATGAGGAGGGTTGATCAAATTAGGTGCGTTTAACTACCGAAATAAACACAATTAGTCGTTTAAAGAAGGTTCGAGATCGAAACGTGTAAGATGGAAGCGCAGGCACCCGTTATGAAACTAGTAGTCATTTATAAACCACTATATGGGAAAAACCCTACGTCCTAGGGGAGTGCGACGGCAGCAGGGAAGGCCGCACGGGAGGAAGTCGGCGACGGGTAATCCGACGAGGAGATTTCGAGCAGGAAACTACACATATTGCAAAGGTACTTCCTCGTTTATGTTTTGTTTCATTGTTTACACTTGTGTTTTTGGTTAGGAACCTGATTAGGGTTGGGTTCCCGGCTGTGGATGTCGGCAAAGGTGGGAGTGTTGGAAGCGACCGGCTGTAAGGGGATGTTCTCGGGTGACAATGGTGTTTGAGGATGGCGGTGGTAACCGGAAAAGGCAGCAGACGATGGCGGTGATGGCCCGAAAAGGCTGTGAGGACTCGTTAGAGTTGGTGATTGATGGCCCAGAAAGAGAAAGAGGGGATGAGCGGGGAGACATGACGAGGAGAAGACGGCAGCCGACGTTGGTTGTGGTGGCGGTGCACTACGGTGGTTCCGACAGTTGTGGAGCGCGATAACAGCCATGGAGGAGGCTGTGGTGGTGTGACGTGGGGCTAGAAATAGCCGGTGATGGCTGTGACTATGCGACAGCAGAGATGGTGAGCTCGGGGGTAGCCAGGGATGATGGAACCGGCTAAGGTGGATGTAACATTGGTGAGGTTTGGTGGTGACCGGCTAGGGTTACACCCGAAGAAGGAGGTGGTGGGGCATAGATGCGGCGATTGTGGTGTTAGCCGATTAGGGTGGCACGATGGAGAAGACAAAGACGGCGTTTACGATGGTGCGCGGTGAAGGAGATGGAGGACGGTAAAGGGAACCGGTTAGGGGTTTACCCGATTAAGGTTTTGCATGGCATGGTTTACGCGCATGCATGGGGAGTGAACAGTTCGTGTTCGCATGTTCTCATGGGTTAGGGTTTGCATGGTCACATAGGTGCATGCATGAGACCCAGTTCGGGTATTCGGTTTCTAAACGGGTCGAGGATGATCCGGTTTGTGTAAGCACGTGAAACTAGGGTTTTGTGGAAAGAAAGGATGATCTGGAGAGACGACGTTGGGATTTATATATTTTATGTATTCTACGTAGTGTGTGTAGAACGTATTCTGATCATGTGATCGTACATTTGATAGGTTCGGGATTTGAGCAAGTGGTCGGGGTGCAGAGCTAGGATTGGGATTCAGCGTAACCTGAGTTTCTAATCCCCTCTTTAAATGTTTTACTGTTTATGGGGCTATTGTACATACTTGCAAGAGGTGTTTATTATATTAAACGGGTTAAGAGTTTTGGGTTTAACCTTATGTGTTTATGAACTATAATATTCAGTAAGGATTAAGAGGGTCTCTATGGGGTATCTATGAGATTATTTGAGCTAGGGGTAAAAGAGTTATTGATGTGAGTCGTGTTAAGGGTTAGTCGGGGTGAGTCGGGATATAAGCTAGACGCTTATGAGTATGTGTAGGATATGTTATCCTAAGGCTATGCGTGGGGTGTAGGCCTAGTTAACTAGACATGTGATGTTATGTGTTATATGCTTATTGTTGTGTGTTTGCATCGTTGTCTCTGTGACACGACAAACGGGATTGTGGAGGACAAAGTCCTTCGGGAGGTCACCAAAAGTGACAATATCTAGCAGGAAAGTGATAAGCTCGGGGTGTGTCGAACACCCTGACAAGGACGAGGGTGCAAGTGATGAGGTATGTCTTTGTGTGCTTTTGTATGTGTTTAAATTGCATGTAAGTGTTGAGTTATATTTATTGTGCGTGAGATGATATTGATGTGGTGTGTAGAGTTAGATTGGCCGTTGTGTCGGGATGATGAGGTTGTGTTTACAACTGTTGTGTCTGTTGACCGGTGAGAGTCTTGGTTAAGGCTGGTTAAGTCGATGTCTAGGGACAGGTTGGGTTAACCAGGTTTTCGAGTTAATACGGGTGGTAGATTACGAGTTATTAGTGTAGTAAGCTCGATCCATGTCGGTGAGACTTACTGGGTTATAATTATGGGATGAGTCTTGGGTGGTGAACTTTTATGGGATATCGTAAGATAACATGGGTTATCTATATGTTAATAAATTATAAAACTATTTTATAAGGACCGGGGTGTCTTAATTGGAGATAAATAATAATTGTGACGAGATTGTTTTTTTAAAATAAACTATTAGAACTCACTCAGCGTAGCTGAATTTGTATGTACGTTAGGTTGTTTTGCAGGTGAGATTGTATGACGAGGTATCTTGGCTTGGGAGCGGTGCTACTCGAATTTGTGGGCAGGCATTCGTAAGGTAAAGTTAATAACGATAACGACTATTAAAGAGGATTATTATTTTTAGAAAGACTTATGTTGTATGTTTGATAGTTATAACGGGTACTTTTAAAGAGAATACCTAGTTATGAGAACTAACTGTAGAGTGCCCGGTTTAGGGCCTTATAGTCAAAATCTCTTTTGGTCTTGCCCCTTGACCCGTTTAAGCTAGTACCCGCACCCGAAACGCGTTAAAAAATTCCGAATGTTACACAAGCATACTGTTAGGGGTCATTTTACAACTAGGGATCCTGGATCTTCGACGTACTTCGGTATCCTGACAGGTTTCGGTATCCTTAATTTCTATATTATCTAATCGTTGTATCTCTCTTCTATCTTGAACAATACGTAGGTAAAACACGTGAAGTCAATTTAATCCTTGAAGAATCGGTCAAGAAGTTGATATGAACGTGTAGAAGACGCGTGGATTGGCCTCCAACGGTCATATTTGAAGACTAAGTCGATTCCGGGATTCTCGGATAGTTAGTTAGCTTATCTTCTGTATATAATCAGCAGCTTGGTCGATTAAGAAAACACTTCACGAACACACTTAGCAATAGAATACACTCGCAATCAGTCTTGTAACACTTAGATATCGATCATTTGCTGCGCAACACTTGTAATTCTTTATCATTTATTGAAGAAACGAGGCAGGTGTCGATTGTCACCTCCCAAGGTTTTATGCCGGAGATCCTGAACGATCAAGGGCTTTCCTCGTAAACAACCGTGTCACTCTTTACGTTTTTACATTGTTTTACATCGATTTTACAAGCACACTACCTCACAAACTAAGTTTGGTTACAAAATTAGTCTTGTTAATTTTTACCCAAAACACATACCATGTCCCATGTCAAAATCCAATTCCTTAAGCTGACCAACATAGCCAACCATTTTCTGAAAATGTCGATTGACACTGCGACCTTTATCCAACTTGCATGACGAAAGGATATTCATGTATCTCATACGTTCAATCCTTATATGTTGTTGAGACATTTTTCTTTCAACAGATTAATCTAACTTGCATGACGAAAGGTCCAACCGATACCGGAGATGTCCTCTACTAGTCACAGGATCTCCAGATTCGCTCCACCGTTATATGATGCTGAGATCCCCAAGCGCTTCCAGACTCCTAACATGAAGTTATACGATGGAACCACAGATCCCGAGGAGCAGTCACGCAACACAGGGAAAAGATGGAGATAAACCCCATTCCCTTGGACCTAAAGGAAGCCTGCTTATGCAAAGGCTTCAGCTCTACCTTGACAGGATCAGCCTTAAAATGGCTGCTTAATTTTCCTCCATATTCTATTACTTCGTTTGCTCATTTAATTAACATGTTTAACAATCAATTCTCTTGCAGTAGAACTTTTGAAAGATTAACAAGTGACTTATATAGGATAATTCAAAATCCTGGAGAATCCCTCCGTGACTATGTCAACAAGTTCGGAAGGGAATCCCTAGATATCCCGAACCTTGACGTTGCCACTGCAGTCCAGGCCTTCAAGATGGGACTACAGAATGATTCTCAATTTTACGAAGACCTTGTTATGAATCCTTACAGGAACCTTGATGAAGTCAGGAACCGGGCATTGAGGTTTATTAGGCTGGAAGATAATAAAAAGATCCAGCAGAGAGTGAATGCTTCGGCAAGCTACACTCAACCTAATCGGAAAACTGAACCTGCACCTTTCAGGTCTTACAGATCCAAGCCGTATTCTAAGCCGGACAATCAAAGGGTCAACGACGTAGAAGATGACGAGGACGAAGAAAAATATCTTAAGTTGTCTGAATAGTGTTTTTCTCTTGATACAACTGGTTTGCTATTTGCTATGTAGGATCTTGGAGATAAAGCCAGGTGGCCTCGCAAGTTTGAGAGGAACTTAGGAGGAAAGGACAAGTCCAAGTGGTGTGCATTCCATGAAGACTTTGTCCATGTAACTAAGGATTGTATTGCTTTGCGGAAGGAAATAAGCTATCTCCTAAGCAAGGGATATCTCAAAGAATTTATGGGCAAAGGAAAAAACAAGACTAAGGATCATGACAAGATCCCGCAGAGAGCAAAATCCACACCGCCGGATGCCAAGGTAATAGGTTTTATATCTGGTGGATCTGACATTTGTGGTACTTCTTACTCTGCAGCAAAAAGAAATGCCAAAGAAGCGAAAACAGAGAATGGGGACAAACCTATCAGGACCTCCAGCTTAACTGAAGAAAAGGTAATCTGTTTCGACGAAGACGATAGAAATAACATACAAGATCCTCATCATGATGGTCTAGTAATCACTCTGTACATTGCAAACCACTTCATCCGGAGGATACTGATTGACGGAGGGAGCTCGGTGAACATAATTCAGCATGAAGTCCTGAAAAGAATGGAGATCCCGGATTATGAGATCATCACGAAATCCTCAGTATTGGTAGGATTCAGCGGGGAGGTTAAAAACATTGTTGGAGAAATAAAGCTACCAATCTACATCGAGGGGGTAAATTCTATACAAAAGTTTTATGTTATCGAATCTTTATCTTGCTATAACATTATTCTAGGAAGACCCTGTATACACGACATGAAGGCAGTACCCTTAACATATCACCAATATGTCAAGATGCCAACCCCCTAGGGAGTGGTGAAGATCAACAAGAGGCTAAAAAATGTTACACTTCTTCAATGAAAGCCTCCGTCAAAACCAAGCAAGCATAGCAATTAACGAAGCAGGCAAGGGATGTTCTGGAAACTAAAGAACATGATATTAAAGAGGTATCCCTAGATGCCGAGAATTCAGATGTGAAGATCCTGGTAGGGAGCAATATCCTTGAGGATATTGAAAAGGATATCCTGAATTTCCTGAGGGGCAGAAAAGCAACCTTCACTTGGAAGCATGAAGATATGACATGTATATCCAAAGATATCATAACTCATAAACTTGGAATTAATAAAAGTTTCAGGCCAATACATCAAAAGGTAAATTTGCTCCTGAGAGAAACGTAATCATCCAAGAAGAGGTGGAAAGGCTTATCAAGTCTGGAATGATAAGGGAAGTAAAATTCCCAAGGTGGCTGGCCAACGTGGTGGTAGTCCAGAAGAAGAACGGGAAGGGAGAGTTTGTGTAGACTACACGGACCTCAACAAGGCGTGTCCTAAAGACCCCTTCCCACTACCACACATTGACTCTATGGTTGACGCCACAGCAGGCCACGAAATGCTGACTTTCATGGATGCTTCATCAGGATTCCAACAAATTCAGATGGAACCCTCAGACTAGGTGGATACTGCGTTCATGACTCCTACGGGTATTTATTGTTATATTGCTATGCCTTTTGATTTGAAAAATGCAGGTGCTACATACCGAAGGCTGGTGAACATGATGTTCAAAGAGAAACTAAGGGACACCATGGAGGTCTACATAGACGACATGGTGGTAAAATCAAAGAAAGCTGAGGATCACCTCAGGGATCTCAGAGACGCATTTGATATCCTGGACCAATACAATATGAAGCTGAACCCTTCGAAATGTCACTTCAGAGTGGGGGCAGGAAAGTTCTTGGGCTACATGGTGACCAAGAGAGGAATAGAAGCCAGCCCATAACAAATCAAAGCTATCATCAATCTGAAATCCCCAGCAAATACTAAGGATGTCCAGAGACTGACCGACAGAGTAGCAGCACTCAACAGATTTATATCAAGATCCTCAGAAAAATGTAAGGAATTCTATGACATCCTAAAGAAGAACAAGAAATTCGAATGGGAAGAGAAGCATGAACAAGCACTCCAATCATTGAAGGAACACTTGTCATCAGCTCCTCTACTGATGAAACCAGAAGACGGTGAACCATTATCCCTATACTTAGCAATATCCCAAAGCACCGTAAGTGCTGTATTAGTCAAGGATCATGAGGGACAACAACATCCGGTATATTATGTAAGTAAAAGTTTGCTACCAGCGGAAACGAGGTACTCTCATTTAGAAAAATTAATATTAGCTTTAATAATGGCATCCACTAAACTTAGACATTATTTTGAAACTCATGTTATTCATGTTAAGACCAACTACCCTATTAAGTGTGTCTTAAGAAAGCCAGAGATGTAAAGAAGGATGGCTAAATGGTCAGTCAAGCTCAGCGCCTATGACCTCATATACGAACCTAGAACAACAATAAAGTCTCAGGCACTGGCGGACTTTGTGGCTTATTTCAGCAGTGATATCTAATACGAAGCAGATCTTGAAGTCCAACAACTAGAAGAGTCGAAGGACGAATGGACCTTATTCACTGATGGTGCATCAAATGTAAGAGGAACAGGTATGGTAATCATACTAAAATCACCACAAGGGGACATATTACCCCAATCCATAAGCTGTGAGTTCCAAGCTACGAATAATGAAGCAGAATATGAGGCGCTGATAGCAGGATTACAATTAGCCAAGGATATCAAGATCAGGTATCTTCAAGTATATGTAGACTCATTGTTAATTGCTAATCATTTCAATGGTTCATATGCAGTAAAAGGTGAGAAGTTAGCCAAATATCTCACAATAGTTAAGCAATTATCCATAGAATTCGAAACTTTTAACATTACACAGGTGCCTAGAGAAGATAACACTGAGGCTGATGCCTTAGGAAACCTTGCTTCAGCTCTTAGAGTACCAGAAGGTACCAAAATACCTATCATACACGTTCTGAGCCCAGCAATCGAGAAGGTGAATGAAGTATCCAACACTGAAGA
Organism: Smallanthus sonchifolius; assembly: GCA_023525975.1. NCBI lineage: Eukaryota > Viridiplantae > Streptophyta > Magnoliopsida > Asterales > Asteraceae > Smallanthus > Smallanthus sonchifolius. The sequence goes on along the minus strand of CM042018.1, from coordinate 15,258,090 downwards.
AGAATGCCTGCATTCGAGATCTTGAACCTATTCCAGGATCCTGGATTTCACCTATTAATAAATACTTTTAGGATGGTGAAATCCCGAGTGATGAGAAGAACCACAAGGCTTTTCGCATGAGGATGTCTCATTTTATAATGTTTGAAAATATTTTGTATAGAATATCAATTGCAGGTCCATACTTAAGATGATTGGAAGATCCTGAAGCACGTGAAGTACTGAAAGATCTACACGAAGAAGATTGTGGTAATCACACTAGGGGCAGAACGCTATTTTCAAGGATTCTGAGGACAAGATATTACTGGCCTACCATGAGGAAAGATGTTGTGACTTACTCTCACAAATGTGACGCTTGCCAGAGACACAGCAACATACTCCATCAACCGGTCGAACCTTTATACCTAATCATCTCTCCGTGGCCATTTATGAAGTGGGGAATGGATATTGTTGGCAAATTTCCCAATGAACCAGGAGGAAAGGTCTTTATGCTAGTAATGATGGATTACTTCTCTAAATGGATCGAAGCTGAGGCATTTGCCCAAGTCAAAGAGAAAGAAGTCATCTCCATCATCAAGCGCAATATCCTGACGAGATTTGGGATCCCGTCGGAGATAGTATGTGATAATGTATCTCAGTTCATTGGCAAGAGAACAACTGACTTCTGTACCAGTTAGGGAATCAAAATGATAACTTCTACCCCAGTACATCCTCAAGCTAATGGACAAGCAGAATCAAGCAATAAGATCATTGTTAATAACCTCAAGAAAAGATTGGGAGTAAAGAAAGGAAGATGGGCTGAAGAATTATCGTTTGTACTTTGGGCAGACAGGACAACCACGAAGAACGCAACAGGGCAAACACCATTCTCCTTGGTATTTGGAACTGAAGCAATGATCCCGACAGAGATGGTTATCCCTACTGCCAGAACCAATCTCCAATCTTCAGAAACCAAAAACGAAGCTCTTGCTCAGGATCTCGACACTGTGGATGAACTCAGGGATCTTGCCAAAGTTCGCATTACAGCTTATCAACAAAGAATAACAAAGTCATACAATAAAAACATAAGGGTTAGAAGATTCCAAGTAGGTGATCTCGTATTAAGGAAGGCATTCCAAAATACTACCAACCCCAATGATGGAAAGCTTGCACCAAAATGGGAAGGCCCATACTTGATTGATTCAGAAGCAGACAAATGAGCTTATTGATTGGCTACTATGGAAGGAGATATCCTGCCAAGATCCTGGAACGCTATCCATCTCAAAACCACTTTATGTACGTTAGAACTTAAATTCTAACTAAAAATGGTATGTCTTCTGTCCCTGACTATTTTTATACTTATTACCCTTGATCAAAGTATTGACTTGAGCATCGGAGGGGTGTTAGCCACCTTCACCAAGATTTCCTGTTTTGCAGGAAATATCTCCAGGGATCCCGACAGAAGAAAGAGATTGGCCATCTCTCCTAAGTTTAGGTATCCTGAATACCTCAAAGGTTTAAATGGATTTCGCCTTTCTAAGTAGATTGGGTTTCTACACCCCGCCAGGAGCACACGATATCTAATTATAGTTCAAGGTAGTGCGACCAGTCCATGTAACAGTGGCTGATAATTTCATCACTGTTGGCTATATATTGGGTGCTACGAATATAACAGACGTGTTATTTCCCAAGTTTCTCCCGAATATTTAACACTTACGTGTTAAAGCTAAGGTTTTTAGCATTTTCATGCTAACTCAGAATTGGCTTAGCCCACGTTTTCTGGCTTGGACCATGATTTTAAATATGTAACACTTGTGTGTTAATTCAAAGACTTAGCATCAATATGCTGACTCAGGATCCTTGAACAAGTTAAAAACTAACGAGGATCCCGAAGTGTACTTACTAAGCCTACGACGTATTCAAAGACTAAACACCGGGGACAACTAATAGTTATGCTCTGAACTTCATGTTGGTTCGGTATGTACATATATCCAACTTCGTACTCCACAAAGGTATGTGTTACTAATTTCTCAATTACAAGAAGATTTGAAAGCAGGATGGCTAAGTCATGATACGTTTGGTACTCTTATTTATTAAAACCAAATTGTGTTTTCCTAAGTCTAAATTTGATAGTCATAACAATCATGACAAATAGTCATAAACCATCTACTAACATTTAAATTGCAGGAAAGTGTCCCGGGTTTCATCCAAAAGAGGAACCATCCACAAGTTGTTCATCCCATTAAAGGATCCCCAAAAGCAAGGAAAGTAAATTGTTTATCAACCAAAGACATGAAAGGAAATTGTTTCAAGACAAGTTATCAAACAGAAAAACCATAAATACCAAGGCTCAAGTCTAGGCATCATTACCCTCATCGCCTTGGTCAACTTGCTTCCTAGCAACGACAGCTCCATGCTCTTCTGCTACCTTCGCTGAACCCTCGGTCTCGTCTTCGGTCACCAATTTGCTCACATCCTCCTCCAGCACCGACTCTCCTCCCATCTCAGCAACAAGCCTCTTCCACCCTTGTACATCCTAAGCAGCCCTATCAAAATTCTTGTCCTCAGCTTCTTTAGCCATCTTAATCCTGGCTTGAAGAATAGACATTATAGCTGAGGCCTTAGCTTCAGTGGACTCATCAAGATCCCAGGCTTATTGGAGATGCACATCCTGCAGTTCTGCTTTCGCATTGCTGAGATCCTTGGTGACATCAGATAGCTTTTTACTCTTAGCAACCTTGCTCCTTTACAATTTGGAAATCTTTAGCTTGCTCGCCTCGGCCTCCTTTGAAAGCTGATCATAGAACATAGTCATTTTATCCATAACCTATTATATACAATGTGTATGTTAATATAAATGCAGGATTAAACTCAATACCCAGAATAAGGAACATGTCTTACCACATAGCTGAAGTTATGCAGCTTCTTATGCGCATCAGCAAAATCAGAGCATTCTCGGATAGCCAGTTCAGCAGGATCGATAACTTTTCGCCTCTTGCAAGACGATGGCTTAGGATGAGCAATAGAGACCTCGGGATTAGGAGCATCCAACTTGAGCGTTGTAGTAGCAGATTGCTTAGGCTCCTTTTTGATAGCCTTGTCCTTAGAAAGCATACTATCAATATCCTCAAGAGCAAATTTGGAGTTTGGTTTACGGATTCCTAAATCAAAATAACAGGTTAGTTCACTACTGATATTATTGACTAATCAAATATTATGATTTTTCTTTACTAGACATCTCCGAGACTGAAGAATAGGTTTCTGAGCTTTCTTCAACTGATGGAACCCCGACCTTGAAAGTTCTTTCAATCGGCTCAATACTATAGAAAAATGCAACTCTCTTACCAGTATCCTCGGTAGCGGGAACGACTTCTGAAAACCTCGGCTACCGCACCACGTCTCATCATGCGCCACTTGAATTTTTGAATTTTGAAATTTGAAATTTTTACAGATGTCGATAAGTGTTTGACAGCTGTTAAAATTTGGAGACAATTGTGTAACATCCCAAAAATAATAAAACGAATAAATATAGCGAGACCGGTGATTTAGTCGGAATATTTAAACAAAAGGGAGCGGGTTTGGGCTCGGCTCCAACGGGCCGAGCGAAGCCCAGGTATATAAAGGCCAAGACAGCCTTGAAACTCTCATTTTTCACCAACACTTACATTCTAGAGAGAGAAAGGAAAGCTCGGGTCTAGAGAGAGAAAGTCGACGGATCGTCACGAGATTGGAGGAGCACGCTACAGTTGAGCCCGTGAGCAAAACCTCCGAATCAGAATTACAATCCAGGTAACAATTCGACCACATTATGAGTTTTTGTTCGTTTTGGGAAGTTTCAGGTTTTGGCTAAAAAGATAACGATTTTGCAGATGAAACTTGAAAGTGAACTTAGGTAATGCATCTAGAATGAAAAACGAACGTTGTGATCAAAGAAAAATTTAGATATTGACTCGATCAGACTTGCATGCAAAAACTTTAGATTTTTGGGGAAGACGATGTGCAGACCCATCGAAACTACTTAGTTTCGATATGTGCAGACCCATCGAAACTACTTAGTTTCGATATGTACAGTAGTTTCGATATTTGCAGACCCATCGAAACTACTCAGTTTCGATATATGCATACCCATCGAAACTACCATAGTTTCGATATAAGCCCACGATCCGAAGCTAAGATTACACCTAAGTTACTTATCGAAACTACCAAGTTTCGACAGAAGCAACCTATCGAAACTACCAAGTTTCGATAGAAGCAACCTATCGAAACTACCAAGTTTCGATAAAGCAAGTCCATCGAAACTACTAAGTTCAAGCATAGTAATGTCTAATGTCATCTAGGAGCACTACCTTACGAGTATGACTTTATTATACAGATCGTGAGTGACATTAGTGACGCTCAGTAGCCAGCTTAGTGTATTTCAGAAACTACTCATCAGGTGAGTTCTATGTGCCCCTTTCTATTTTATGTGCAATGATTTATAAATGTTTTGGGGATAATATGAAGGTCAATGTGATCATATGTGATATAGTAAGGTATATGTGTAGATACATATGAAAATGAATTATAAACTATGAACAAAGAACGACACGTATGTTTACAAAGAATGAATGAAAGAATGGTATAACGTAAATAATGAAATCTTGCTTTATAAACATATATTGCATGTTAAGAATGTATGTATACGTTATGAACGGAAACGAAGCTAACGACTACTACGGTAGACGGATGACCACTTGACTACTATGCAGCTAGGAAAGAAAGTCTAGAAAGGTAGACTAAATAAAGGCCACTACGGTGGAGTAAGTCGCTAAATCAATATTCGGCTGTATAATTAGTTCAAGTGGGAAACGGATGCCTTAGGGCAGACGGGCGAATATGACGGACTACGACGGTAGGATGGTAAAGAAGGACGGCCGAAGTTTGGCCGGACCAAAGTTAAGGCGGACGGTTTCTAGGACCGGACGAGTAAAAGGGCTACGACGGTAGCTCAAGGGCGTATGTCTTTGTGATATACGTACCGTATGATGGGTTGATCACCCTTATGTGTATGACCAATGAATGTTAAGGAAAAGAAAAGGTGAATACATATTTATGTAATCACATAAGAATGAAGAAAGAAAAGTAAAAGCTATGAATACGTATTTTTAGAAATGTATGTATATAATTATGTATACTTAAAAAGAGAAGAATGATTATACTTAACAGTTTTAAACTAGGACTCACCAGCGTTAGCTGACTTTTTGTATACATTTCAGGTAAAGGAAGAAAAGGTCGTGCGATGGCGTGAAGGTTACCCGACACAAGACTGACATCCCACTTTAATATATGTGCTAAGACTTCCGCTGTCAAGTTATGTTATGTTATGTAATTGAATGACGAATGATATGTAATTGAATGATGAATGTTTTTAATCTAAGTTCAGTATTTATGACTATGTTTATGAGTAAATCCAACGAGTGAGGTTACCCGGGAAAGGGGCCTTACAAGTTGGTATCAGAGCAATAGTTTGAGAGATTCAGACATCCCTAAATGTCCGGACTCAAACTGATTATGGGACCAACGCACGGATGTCAGTATGGGTAACCAACGCCAACGCGGCACGGTAAGTAAGCACTAAAGCTAATGCTCTAGATAAGGATAGATACCTTAACTTAGAACAGATAGATGTCAATGTCCCAACCGATTTGAAGAGTTTTGAACCCGAAAAGCAATGTAAATTAGTAATCATAAACCGGTCACTGTAATTAAAAATTTACCTTGCTCGTACTGTTCTAAACTATGATCTGGAGAAATGACATTGATGTATTCCCTTTATAACTATCAGGAAACTAGGAATTATGGCTGGCGGAGGAAGAACTGGACGCCGAGGGGGTCGCACTGGCCGAGTGGGTAGACCCCCATTGAATCGAAGAAGTGAAGAGGAAGAGAGTGTGCACGCAAAACACACTGAGAGTGTGCACGAAACTAATGTGACCCCAACTGGGGACGGCAATCAAGGGCCTATACAGTTGGAACCCGAGGTTAGGGATGCTATTGCCCGCGAGGTTATACTTACTCTGAAGAACATATTGCCTGACCTATTATCTGAGGCACTAAAGAAAAGCAAAGAAGAGGATGAAGGGAACAATGAAGAGAACATTTATGATAGTGACGGGGATGAAGTAAAAGTGGCATCAAGCAATCGTGGGTGTACTTACAAAGGATTCAAGGACGGAGACCCACCTAAGTTTGATGGAACCAAGGATTCGGTGGCCACATTCGAATGGATCGAGAGGATGAACGATGTCATCAACATCAGTGAGTGTCGACCAAACCAAGCTGTTAAGTACGTTACTCATTCTTTCACCAACGAAGCACTGAGTTGGTGGAGGAACATTCAAAGAACTAAGTCACCCAATGCTATCAACAAGATGACGTGGGAAGACTTGAAAAAGCTCATAATTCAAAAGTTCTACCCACAGAATGAGATCGATCGTGTGGAGAACGAGTTCCTGAACTTCAAGGCTGGCAACAAGACTCATCGCCAGTATACATCAAGATTCAATGAACTGGCTCAACTAGTACCACACCTGGTGGAAACTGAAGATCGTTTGATCAAGTACTATGTTAAGGGATTGCCACAACGGGTCCGTGTTCATGTAAAAACTAACCTACCCTCGACCTTCGAGTCGGTAGTGAATCTGAGCGGAATCATCTACGACGATTATGCCAATGAGGACCCACCAACAGAGACCCAAAAGAGAAAGTGGGAGAACCCGTCTAGAGGCACCGGAAGAGGGAACGTAACAACTGAAACTAAGAAGCCAAGGTCGGATGAATATGAAACATGCAAGAAATGTGGAAGGCAACATCTTGGCGAATGTAAAATCGGCACCACCACATGCTATAAGTGCGGGAAGCCGGGGCACTTCTCTCGAGAATGTGTAAGAGACGTCAAGTGTCAAGTATGTGGATTGTTTGGACATCTGACAAAGAACTGCAGGAAGGCCGGCCAATCTGGTTCGGGAAAAGACAAGGAAAAGGAACAGCCGCAGGCTAGGACTCGAGCCTACGCACTGACTGAGGAAGAAGCAAGAGGAAACCCTGATGTTGTGTCAGGTACGTTTCTAGTAAATGATGAAAATACTGCTATTTTATTTGACTCTGGTGCCAGTAAAAGCTTCATATCAAATGCATTTAGCCGTAAACTGGATTGCACTATCAACACCATAGTGAAGGCCTTTAGCGTACAAACTGCCATGGGTAAAAATTCTGCAGTATTCCAAGTAACAGAGGATTGTATCATAGAGATAGAGGGCCATAAGTTTCCTTCTAGATTATTCCTTCTCACCTTAGGAGGATTCGATATAGTATTGGGTATGGATTGGTTAGCTGCCAACGAAGCTCAAATCATATGTAAACGTAAGAGGATACACCTCAAAGCTCCTAGCGGGAGTCCAATTACGGTTTATGGGGATTGGAATTTCACGATGCCGAACATCATCTTGATGATCAAGGCCGAAAGTTACATGAGGCGCGGTTGCGAAGCTTATTTGGCATATGTTATTGATGATAGAATGAAAACGAATGAACTCAAGAATGTACCCGTGGTGTGCAACTTTCCGAAAGTATTTCCTGAGGATCTACCTGGGTTACCACCCGATCGAGAAATAGAATTTCAGATTGACTTATTACCAGGAGCTGAACCCGTTGCCAAAGCCCCCTACCGATTGGCTCCATCGGAAATGAAAGAATTGATGTCTCAACTAGAGGAACTAACAGAAAAATGATTTATTAGACCAAGCATCTCACCGTGGGGTGCTCCGGTACTATTTGTAAAGAAGAAGGACAGCAGCATGCGCATGTGTATTGACTACCGCGAGTTGAACAAGAGGACAGTAAAGAACAAATACCCACTGCCTAGAATAGACGACCTTTTTGATCAACTGCAAGGTGCGAGTTGGTTCTCAAAGATTGATCTTAGGTCGGGTTACCATCAGTTGAAAGTAAGAGAAGAAGACGTATCAAAGACCGCGTTTCGCACGCGTTATGGGCATTATGAATTTCTCATGATGTCCTTCGGATTGACCAACGCACCAGCAGCGTTCATGGATTTGATGAATAGAGTATGTCGACCAATGTTGGATCGATCGGTGATAGTTTTTATAGATGATATGCTGGTGTATTCAAAAAGCGAGGGTGATCACCACTGTCACCTAAGAGAGGTTCTGGAGGTGTTAAAGCAGGAAAAGTCATACGCAAAGTTCTCCAAATGCGCGTTCTGGCTTAGGGAAGTCTAATTCCTAGGTCACGTAATAAACCCAAGCGGAATCATGGTAGATCATGCAAAGATCGAGACAGTAAAGGAATGGAACGTCCCAAAGACACCAACAGAGATACGAAGTTTTCTGGGATTGGCAGGCTACTATCGAAGGTTCATTCAAGATTTCTCAAGGATAGCCTCGCCACTAACTAAACTGACACGAAAGGAAGTGAAATATGAATGGGGTCAAACCCAAAACAACGCGTTTGAGGAACTTAAGGCACGATTAACCCAAGCTCCAGTCTTAACACTACCTGAGGGAAATGAAGACTTGGTAGTCTACTCTGACGCTTCAGGGCAGGGTTTAGGGTGCGTACTCATGCAACGAGGAAAGGTAATTGCTTATGCATCGCGGCAACTAAAGATTCACGAGGTTAACTACCCAACGCACGATCTAGAGTTAGCAGCAGTGGTTTTCGCGTTGAAAATATGGAGGCACTACTTATATGGAGTTAAATGCACCATCTACTCCGATCACAAAAGCTTGAAATATTTTTTCGAACAAAAGGAACTAAACATGAGGCAAAGAAGGTGGTTAGAGCTACTGAAAGACTATGACTGTGAAATATTGTACCATCCAGGCAAGGCAAACGTAGTGGCTGACGCTTTAAGTAGAAAGGAAGAATCGACACCTATCCGGATCAAAGCGTGTCAGCTGATTATAACACCAGATTTGATGGGTGAAATAGAAAAAACACAAGATGAAGCACTGTTAGAAAGAAATGTGAAACGGGAAAGAATAGTAGGACAACAAGGGAACTTAGATACAAATGCATACGGAGTACGAACAAGGTTCGGCCGGATGTGGATACCTAAGATTGGCGAGCTTAGAGCCAAAATACTCGATGAGGCCCATAAGTCTCGTTATTCTATCCACCCCAGGACGAACAAAATGTATCAAGACTTGAAGAAAGAGTACTGGTGGCCCGGCATGAAGAATGATGTGACTGAGTACGTTAGCAAGTGCCTAACGTGTTCACTAATTAAGGCTGAGCATCAGAAACCATGCGGTAAAATGCAACCTTTACCAATACCGGAATGGAAGTGGGAGGAGATCACAATGGACTTCATTACCAAGCTACCGCGAACAGCTAAAGGCAATGATACCATTTGGGTGATCGTCGACCGCTTGACAAAGAGTGCTCACTTCTTGCCAATACGTGAGACCTCTTCGTCAGAAAGACTAGCAGAAATTTTTATCAAGGAAATTGTGAGCAGACATGGTATGCCGATGTCGATTGTGTCCGACAGGGATACTAGATTCACCTCAAGGTTTTGGAAGAAATTCAATGAAGCGATGGGCACTAGACTGAACATCAGCACCGCTTACCACCCTCAGACCGATGGCCAATCTGAAAGAACCATTCAGACCTTGGAGGACATGCTCCGGGCCTGTATCATTGACTTTGGTGGGAGCTGGGACAGCCATCTACCATTGGCAGAATTTTCATATAACAACAGCTATCACTCAACTATTGGCATGCCGCCGTTTGAGATGTTGTATGGGAGGAGATGCAGAACCCCGGTTTGTTGGGGGGAAATTGGGCAGAAAGATTTTGCAAGTCTCGAAGTGGTCAAAGCTACTTCCGAGAAATTTGATCAAATCAAGGCTCGAATGAAAGCCGTAAAAGACAGACAGAAATCATACGCGGATAAGAGAAGAAGGGATTAGAGTTTCAAGTGGGGGACATGGTACTGTTGAAAGTATCACCATGGAAAGGAACCATCCGATTCAGAAAGCGTGGCAAACTAAGTCCAAGGTTTGTCGGACCTTTCAAGATTTTAGCAAGAGTGGGTCAAGTTGCTTACAGACTCGACCTACCCGTTGAGCTTAGTGGAATATACACTACGTTTCACGTGTCGCACTTACGCAAGTGCCTAGCTAACGACACAGCTCACATACCTTACGACGAGATCGAAGTGGATAACAGTCTAAATTATGTAGAGGAACCGATAGCCATTCTTGACCGAGCTGAGAAACGACTACGCAATAAGTCGATATCGTTAGTCAAGATACAATGGAAGCACAGAAAAGGGTCGGAAGCTACGTGGGAAAAAAGAAGACGAGATGAGGGGACTATACCCTCAATTGTTTAACATATGAACAGTTTCGAGGACGAAACCTCTTTAAGGAGGGTAGACTTTGTAACATCCCAAAAATAATAAAACGAATAAATATAGCGAAACCGGTGATTTAGTCAGAATATTTAAACAAAAGGGAGTATGTTTGGGCTCGGCTCCAACGGGCCGAGCGAAGCCCAGGTATATAAAGGCCAAGACAGCCTTGAAACTCTCATTTTTCACCAACACTTGCATTCTAGAGAGAGAAAGGAAAGCTCGGGTCTAGAGAGAGAAAGTCGACGGATCGTGTCACACCCCCAATTTCCACTAACGGAGTTTTACCGTTTGGAAGGTGACACACCAGGATCTCAGTCATTAGTTACATCAAACGACACTATATGGGACTTGAAATGTCAAAACATAAAAGTTCAGAGTTAATGCGGAAGCGTAAACGTTAACATGAAATCAAAAGTAATTACACGCAACAAGCGTCGATTAATGTAATTAAATAAACTGTTTAAAGTATTTGAAATGAATGATATGACAGTAGGACTCCATGCATGTCCTAAGTGCGCAACCTGTGCCAAAGCGACCTGAGAAACATGTAAGAAAAAGTGTCAACACGAGGTTGGTGAGTTCACAGGTTTCAAGTTTACAATAAGAGTATGTTTTCCAGATTATGTACTTTCAATATGCATATCTATAGGTAGCTAACCTATGTTCATGTTTTACTAAAGCGCTCGCAACCGAAGCTGACTGTGTTTGTATGCCTCCTGCCAGGTCTATCAACTCTGGCACATGTGAGTAGGCTAACATTTCACCCGTTCGATATCCAATCGAGTTAGCGCGACTAACGCGGGTGGGATTTGTCAAACCCAGTAGTACTACTAAACATTACCTCGCTAAGATCCATATTAACGGTTCGAAATAAGATGAGGACTTTCTGTGATAGCATGTTACGCCTAGTCTCAACAGTGATATCATATAAAGTACCATAATCAAATAGTTGCGTCATGTTTTCTCCCCTGGCGGGAAAAACAATATTTGCTTGCGTACCTGTTTCTCCCCCACGGGGAAAACAAATAAAAGTATGATAATATATGTTTCATGTTTGTTTCTTCCTCAACAGGAAAACAAGTAAAATACGTTTGTGTGTAAGCATGTTTCTCCCCCAATAGTAAAACAGGTAAAAAGGGGCCGTGAAACTCACCTGAGTTGCGTAGTAGGTAGTATCACACAAGTATAAGTTGGAACCACGTGTGTAAGTCTCAAACGACTTACGAATGCCCTAAAATTATAAACACATAAATTAGGGATAAAAATGGGAATTGTGACAACGACACGGAATGAGAAGCGTCCTAAAGAAACGCTCTAGTAACCGAGAGTAGACGAACATGTCCACGGGAATAGGAATTCTTTAATTAGTAATTAGATTATATATACGTTACGCGACGAATGACAACAATAATAATAAATATATTCGAGCGTTTTGTCATTTACAAACATTAAGAAAATAATATATTTTAATATATTATTTTTAGTTTCGAAAGGATATTCTAATTACTCATTCGTGGTACAAACTAATAAATATATTATTTTTATGAACGCGATAAATGCGAGTAAATAATATAATTAATTATATTATTATTTGGTTTCAAATGTTATTCGATGTTACAAAACGATGCGAAATAATATAAATCTATATATTATTTAATAATACGAGTCACGGGTTGAAAATAATATAAACATATTATTTTATACAACTTTATGGTAAATATATTATTTTTAAAAGTGGGGAAATAATATAAAAATAAGTTAATAATTCAAACCCGAGCCTACGGGTTGTTTTCAAGGCTTAAACATATTAATATATTATTAAGATAATATAAGAATTATTTTTTAAAAAAAATAATGTCTCAAAAATGGTCAGAAAAAATAAAACCGTGGGTGAGGTTCGAACCCGGGTCTCACCCACACCAACACCAAGCTCTAACCATTCCACCCGCTAGGGTAATCGCAAGGATACCCGGTTCTGAATTGCTTTAACACGAACACTCCCCGTGTTCTTCCCCCTTTACGCGATCCGAAGCAAAAATCCAGCCAAATTCTCACGATTTCGATAATATTATGAATCAGTTGTATGGAAGTTGTGTTAGTAGATCGATTTCGAATCTGTGGGTTCATTTAATTGCAAAAATAGATAGTTTTGGATTGTTAAATTCCAGAAAAACGAGTCGGAACCCTAGTTTAAGACCATGGGATCGATTAGGTTAATTCTTGTGATAAACGTTTCTGGATTCATAGGGCTTTCGGTGATTAGGACACTGCGAAACTATATATATGATTTAATTTGATTGAAACCGAGTGTAGGATAGGGTTCGATTAGTTCACTTAGACGATGAACCCTAGAATTGGATCGCGATGAATTCGATGTTATAAGCCCGCATTATCATAGGGCTATTGCTTCGAGGATGAATACGAAACTGTGGGTGTGAATGGTTACCTTACTTGGTGTCGAAATGACAGAGATCGATTAGACCACCGTCGTGGGTTTGACGGGTTAGCTCCCGGTGTCTGCTGTTGTGACTCCGACGAATTTGGTGTGTGCAAACGTTTGCTAATGGTTCGTTTGAGGTTTGCAAATGCTACATTGCAAGAATGGTAATCGAATCAAGCGAGTTTGATAGGGATCGACGAGGGGTCGACGGTTTCGGTAAAGGAAGTTAATTTGCAATAATTAACAATGATAAATGGTTAATAACGTCACAATAATGGTCGGAACTATCAATGTTAAGCGTTACCGATTCTGAATTCGAACAATTTCGTGGTTAGAGCCACGGATTTTGATCAAGAACAAGACGGCTTTGACTTTTAAAAGTCAACATGAACAAATAAGGTAGATTTTGACTTTGCATGGTCAAAGGGGTGGAGTTTTGACTAATTACACACTTAGTCCTTGTAGTTCTCACACCATAGTTTGAGTTATGACAGAAATAGTCCCCTAAGGTTTGTAACTTGGTTAACTAGGTTAAGATTTTGGTTTAGTTTGACTATTAAAAGTCAACAGAATTGGATTTTTGACTTTTCAAAAGTCAACAGAATAGTTTAGGGTTATGACCTAACTAGTCCCTGGAGTTTAAGTTTGAGATATTGGCATAAATAGTCCCTGAAGTTTGAATAATGTTAATTTCAGTTAACTTTAACTGGATTTTACTAACGGAGTTAACTGGAAAAGTCCGGATTGTCACAGATCGTCACGAGATTGGAGGAGCACGTTACAGCTGAGCCCGTGAGCAAAACCTCCGAATCAGAATTACAATCCAGGTAACGATTCGACCACATTATGAGTTTTTGTTCGTTTTGGGAAGTTTCGGGTTTTGGCTAAAAAGATAACGATTTTGCGGATGAAACTTGAAAGTGAACTTAGGTATAGCATCTAGAATGAAAAACGAACGTTGTGATCAAAGAAAAATTTAGATATTGACTCGATCAGACTAGCATGCAAAAACTTCAGATTTTTTGGGAAGACGATGTGCAGACCCATCGAAACTACTTAGTTTCGATATGTGCAGACCCATCGAAACTACTTAGTTTCGATATGTGCAGTAGTTTCGATATGTGCAGACCCATCGAAACTACTCAGTTTCGATATATGCATACCCATCGAAACTACCATAGTTTCGATATAAGCCCACGATCCGAAGCTAAGGTTACACCTAAGTTACTTATCGAAACTACCAAGTTTTGACAGAAGCAACCTATCGAAACTACCAAGTTTCGATAGAAGCAACCTATTGAAACTACCAAGTTTCGACAGAAGCAACCTATCGAAACTACCAAGTTTCGATAAAGCAAGTCCATCGAAACTACTAAGTTCAAGCATAGTAATGTCTAATGTCATCTAGGAGCACTACCTTACGAGTATGACTTTATTATACAGATCGTGAGTGACATTAGTGACGCTCAGTAGCCAGCTTAGTGTATTTCAGAAACTACTCATCAGGTGAGTTCTATGTGCCCCTTTCTATGTTATGTGCAATGATTTATAAATGTTTTGGGGCTGAAGTGTATACACTAAATGAATAAATAATATGAAGGTCAATGTGATCATACGTGATATAGTAAGGTATATGTGTAGATACATATGAAAATGAATTATGAACTACGAACAAAGAACGACACGTATGTTTACAAAGAATGAATGAAAGAATGGTATAACGTAAATAATGAAATCTTGCTTTATAAACATATATTGCATGTTAAGAATGTATGTATACGTTATGAACGGAAACGAAGCTAACGACTACTACGGTAGACGGACGACCACTTGACTACTATGCAGCTAGGAAAGAAAGTCTAGAAAGGTAGACTAAATAAAGGCCACTACGGTGGAGTAAGTCGCTAAATCAATATTCGGCTGTATAATTAGTTCAAGTGGGAAACGGATGCCTTAGGGCAGACGGGCGAATATGATGGACTATGAAGGTAGGACGGTAAAGAAGGATGGCCGAAGGTTGGCCGGACCAAAGTTAAGGCGGACGGTTTCTAGGACCGGATGAGTAAAAGGGCTACGACGGTAGCTCAAGGGCGTATGTCTTTGTGATATACGTACCGTAAGATGGGTTGATCACCCTTATGTGTATGACCAATGAATGTTAAGGAAAAGAAAAGGTGAATACATATTTATGTAATCACATAAGAATGAAGAAAGAAAAGTAAAAGCTATGAATACGTATTTATAGAAATGTATGTATATAATTATGTATACTTAAAAAGAGAAGAATGATTATACTTAACAGTTTTAAACTAGGACTCACCGGCGTTAGCTGACTTTTAGTATACATTTCAGGTAAAGGAAGAAAAGGTCGTGCGATGGCGTGAAGGTTACCCGACACAAGACTGACATCCCACTTTAATATATGTGCTAAGACTTCCGCTATCAAGTTATGTTATGTTATGTAATTGAATGACGAATGATATGTAATTGAATGATGAATGTTTTTAATTTATGTTTAGTATTTATGACTATGTTTATGAGTAAATCCAACGAGTGAGGTTACCCGGGAAAGGGGCCTTACAAATTGTTAGGGGTCATTTTACAACTAGGGATCCTGGATCTTCGACGTACTTCGGTATCCTTAATTTCTATATTATCTAACCATTGTATCTCTATTCTATCTTGACCAATACGCAGGTAAAACACGTGAAGTCAATTTAATCCCTGAAGAATCGGTCTAGAAGTTGATTTGAACGTGTAGAAGACGCGTGGATTGGCCTCCAACGGTCATATTTGAAGACTAAGTCGATTCCGGGATTCTCGAATAGTTAGTTAGCTTATCTTCTGTATATAATCAGCAGCTTGGTCGATTAAGAAAACACTTCACGAACACACTTAGCAATAGAATACACTCGCAATCAGTCTTGTAACACTTAGATATCGATCATTTGCTGCTCAACACTTGTAATTCTTTATCATTTATTGAAGAAACGAGGCAGGTGTCGATTGTCACCTCCCGAGGTTTTATGTCGGAGATCCTGAACGATCAAGGGCTTTCCTCGTAAACAACCGTGTCACTCTTTACGTTTTTACATTGTTTTACATCGATTTTACAAGCACACTACCTCACAAACTAAGTTTGGTTACAAAATTAGTCTTGTTAATTTTTACCCAAAACACATACCATGTCCCATGTCAAAATCCAATTCCTTAAGCTGATCAACATAGCCAACCATTTTCTGAAAATGTCGATTGACACTGCGACCTTTATCCAACTTGCATGATGAAAGGATATTCATGTATCTCATACGTTCAATCCTTATCTGTTGTTGAGACATTTTTCTTTCAACAGATTAATCATCTCAAAATCATTACCCGTTTTAAGGTATCCCTTAAATTCAAGCTCAATGGTTGCCAAGATTAGTAATGACACATCGAGTGAGTCATCAACATGCTTATTCCATGCATCAATGGCTTCCTTGGAATTAGTAGAAGGTTGTTCAGGTAAGGGGATTTCTAAGATTACAACAACGGATATCTAAGAGTCATGAAACACTTTCAGATCGAAATCATTTGGTGGTTCACCTGGATACTTCAATCGGATAAAACTCATATTGAGAAACAAGAATCGAATATGTGTGTATGAGGGAATTTTTTGTGAACCAGTCAAGTGACCAAATGATCAAGAAATCAGTTTTGTAGGGATTGGGGCCAGAAACTGCCTTTGTCAATTATCCATTTTGTTGGAACTAATTGTAGGTCAGCGCTAATAAAACAAGCTGAAGACAGAAGATTTCATTGTATATAAAATATTTCGAACGAAATCTTTGTCCGAAATAGTTTTCGGACGAAATACATTTCGACCGAAATGTATTTCGGACGAAAACTCTAGTTTTGTCTTCTTAGTATAAATACTTGTATAGTTTGAACATTGTAAAGGGGGAGTTCATTTACAATATCAATATACTTTGAGATTTACAACTTTAACTATGTGTTTCTGATTCTACCTCGTTTCTCGATCCTCCATATTTGTGTATTGAATCTGCTACGAATAACCGGTTCTCACACATTTAAATTCGAATTTTAAATGAAATAGTGTCATTTTATCTCCAATTTTATAAAACGAGTTTCACAGCCAGGGGCTCTACCCCTGGGAACCCGCTTCCAGGGCGCTGCCCCCGGACCCCCGCCTTCGCCCCTAAGTACCAATTAGGTTCCTAAAATCATAATAAACTCAAACAAACAAGTGTATACTCCGCACCTCCTGACTTATTTGATGCATATTATAACTCACTTGTTCAACAAGTCAATCCAATTTCACTAAAATAGCCAACATTTCTAACTTATGGTGTTAAAACATGTTGGAAAAATTTTAGTGAAAATGTTTTTTCACTAATTTTGGACGTAAATAATTGTATTTATATATACGTTATATAAATAATTATTTATGGGTTTGTGTTAATGTTGTGAGAGTATCATAACAAACCAAAAACACGTCCAAAATGGAGCTAAGATGAATGGGATATCGATGCTCGAAGTTAATTGGTTGGAATGAAAAATGTGGAACTTGGGTGTTTCTAGTAGAATTTTGTGGCATCCTTTTATTAATGCTAACAAATATTTTGTCATAAAATTTTGTGAGTGTTTTAATTTTGACACTTAATTCCTTGTCATGAATCATATGATGGTTTTGGTTGTCTCATAAATTCATATTAAACTCATTTTATTTTAGTTTAATACAAATTAAAATATAGAGTTATGTCATATTAATCTAGTATTAAATATGGAGTCTTTTGGTATGAGTATAAAATGAACCTTTTGGTTAATTTTGCAAATGATGAAAAAGACATGGAGAAAAAAAGAGGAAAAACTAGAGAAATAGTTCTATAGAATTTAATTAGATAACCAACTTCATCTTTTTCTACCATTTCTAAACACATAGTTTACCCGGTGCTACCTTGGGCGCGAGAGCTATTCCCGGCAGTACACACTGCTTCGGCTGTTGTATCCTAGGAGACAGACGTGTTCGTCCAAGAGGAGACACACAATCTGTTTTAAGGGCCCCGTGTTAAACACGATCCTCAGCCAAAACCGTTCAACATTTTGTGTGTTCATTGTTGCAGTCAAGAACAGAGTAGATGACTCGGCTAGTCGAAGACGTTGGAGTCAAGAATATCATTCAAGACTACGGTTTGAATAATCTTATTTAGATATTTTTGTAATTTATCTTTATATTTGTTAGTATTTGTATAACGGTATTGTACTGGTGCATTTCCCATGAATAACGAGAGTATCGTTATTATTATTTTTATAAAACCGTGCCCCACTTTCCTACAAAACACTTACATATTTAGAAGTCACGATCGCAGATACTATAAATATGATATTTTGAAAATTATACACAAAATGACTGATAATTACAAAAGCTAGCAAGGCAACTTGCTACTCAAAGATGTTCATTGCAAAGAGCGTTGTCACCGATGAAAATTGGTATTGATAAAGAGTTAATGCCTAAGTTGAAGAAGACCAAATAGAAATAGGGATGTGGAATTTTTATCTTTATTCAATAATTATCTTTATTGTCACACCCTCAAAATCCACCTGTGGTGTTTTACCGTGAGGCGTGTGACACACCAGGATCTCAGTCATTAGTTACACGGAACGACTCTATATGAATTTAAATAAAACACTAATGCTGCTCATAGTCACGAGACAACAAAAGTTTAAGTTTGAAAACGTTGCGGAAGCGTAAATAAAATCCAAATGCAAGAATAGTCAAATGCGCAAAACACCGCGTCCAAACCAAAGTAAATAATAGAAATAAATAAGTTTGAAATTGTTTGCGAAAACCATTCTTAGACCATGCATCCTAAACTTGTGCGTACCTTAGTGACCTGAGAAAGACATGCTCAAAGTGTCAACACAATGGTTGGTAAGTTCATAGAGATGTAAGTAAATAAAAAGTTCGATGTTTGCTAGATAATGTAATTAATGTATACCGATAGATAGCTAGTCTATGTCATGCTACTACAAGTGTTTGAAACCGAAGCTGACTGTTTGTGTTTGTTAGCCTTCCGCCATGTCTACCGAACAATGGCAAATGTCTAGGCTAATCTTACACCCGTTCGACCTCTAGTCAAGTTAGCGCGACTAACTCGGGTAGGGCTTGTCAAAACCCAGTAGTACTGCTCAAAATCACCTCGCTATGTTCCAATACTAACGGTTCGAGAATGTAAGGACTTGTTGGTATGTTTGCACTTTAGTAAGCAAGCGATAATACAATAATACAAAACCCAAAATGTTTGCGTGAATGCTTTCTCCCTCAAAAAGGAAAGTAAGTAAGATAGGGGCCATGAAACTCACCTGAGTGTGAATACAAATGAAAGCTAAGAGAAAACTATAGAACCTCTAACTGCCACCTAAAACCATAGGTTTATAAGTGTGTGTTCGTGCAAGTTGATATGAACCCTTAGTATCCAAACAATACTATTGTTTAAATGTAGAAAAGGTTTGCAAGTTTGACTCAAGTTTGACCCGACGACCCGTTGGTGACACGTTGTATTAAATTATGTTTGTTCAGTATAACACTTCTATACTATACACAAATGATCATGTTGTAGCACTTAGCAACAAATCCTATTTGTTCTAACAAACAAGTATGGTTTCTATAAATTGCAGGTTTCTATAAATAGCAGATGTGTTCGGGATTCGTGTTTCTTGGAATTTATCATTGTTAATATGCTTGTAAGATTACTATAACATGTTCTAGATCACCACATCACATAACACTTGCCTAGAAGTTAACATGTATGTCATAATTCCAAATAAAGTTTCCATCTTTAGTAACCTATGAGAGATATGCATGATTTCAAGCATCCAACACATTGCAACATGTTATTATGTCCTAACTAACATGTACCAATCATTAAACCATATCATGCATGTCTAAATAGCAAGTTATGAATACTTTTGCAAATTAAAGTTTCCTTACTTAGCAAGTTTGTAAAACCGGGTTAGGTATTCAGAATCTGATTTCACAATTCATCTAAGCATGTATCAAGTAACACATAAACCTCATTACATCATATATTTCAATGCTAGTATGCAAGTTTCAAAACCTAAAAAGTTTCCTTCTTTAGTAAGTTACGATCAATTCACGTGTTTTCTACAAAACTATACTTTCACATGCTTCAAGACTTCATATATAATTAATTAGAACCATTCTACATCATCTAACACGTATAATAACTCATATTTCAACAAGTTCTTCCGATTAAAGTTTCCTCTTTAGGAAAACCTATGCTTTCTAGCTTGTTTAACGGGATTCAAAGCATCAAACCAATTCCATACAACTTATATAATAAGATTATAACCATGGCAATCATCATACACATCAAATATGCAATCTAGAAATCACAAAAGTTTCCTTTATGGGAAAGTTACAACCTTTACAACTAGGGTTTCAACAAAATCATCAAATACATGTAAAACAATGATAAAGTCATCATTTTTTTTATAAAAACTCATGTTTGGATGAACTAGGGTTTGAATCAAAAATCTAGAAATCTTAAAATCATGAAATTGAACGAAACGACTTACATAGAAGTGTTAGAAACGTCGAGAGGAGTCCAAATACGTGTTTAATTTCAAGATTGAAGCTTGGAGAGGGGATGCTTTGGCTTGTTCTTGTTCTCGGTCGCAAGGTGGGAGTAGGGGAGGGGGTTGACGGCCACAAGAAGCAAAAAGGGTTTAGGGTTTGTTTTTTTTTATAAAATCTTTTATATATTGTTTGAATGGGTTTTTAAAAGATAAGGATAATCCATGGGCTCAAATTAAATGAGTTTTACTAATTATTTAATAAATCGACTAGATAACTTAGTTTTTAATAATCATTTTTATAAAAAAAATTATTTATAAAAATAACACTAAAGCAGTAAAAGTCACAAAGCGCGTAAACGTACGCGATTTCACGAAAGTCACATAATTAACAGAAACATCACAAAACATATAAATTCACATAATTTATAATTAAAATAATTGTTCGCAATTATTTTTATTAGTTCACCAACGTTACGAGTTCGACTCGTGTGTGATCCGATAATTCTACGTGTTTGTGCGAACTGACACATCTAACTAATCGTAGTTAAATGTAATGCATGAGTGAACGTTCGAGATAACTGAGTTTGAATAAATAATTTCTTGAAATAACGATGTTTGTCTGAAAATGCCGGATGTCACATTTATAATACTTTATTCTTTGTTTTTTAGTAAACATCTTATAGAGATTATAGTATATGATGTTATAGTATATAGCATAGGAAATTGTAAACATAACATATGTTATAGGTAGATGTAATTTTCAATTCATGAATATAGTTTATGATTTCTGAATTCTTGAGTTCTTAAATCGTTCTTGACTAATTCATTGATTTTAGTTGTGTTCAATACTTCCGTTGCAAATTAGTCCAAACACAATTAATATAAAAAACATGTAAACCCTAATTTGCGATTTAAGAATTCATGCTTCTTCCACAAATCCAAACAATATTCCATTTATGTGCAACGCTAGTTCGATTTTATATGACAAGAGACAATTGAGTGATTATGATCTTACCACACCTGTTTAAGCTCATGGATTCTTAAATTTAACTCTCTATTTAAAAATTATTTCTTTAAATCATTACGAGTTTATCTCTAGACTTCTTTTTTATATGAGTTTATGCTAACATCAAAATTTAAAGATGGCTATAATTACATTTAAAAATTTCATGATGTATTATTATTATTACTAGTTTTAAACCCGTGTATTACACGGGCTGACACGTCTAATGACAAATCTTGATTCTTTAAACTTCCAACAGCTGAGCAAAATTGTTTAATCCTCCATGAAGACTGTTATAAAACTTGATCAAATGCCTAAAGTCATATATGGCTGGGAAATGCATATTGATTAAACTAAAGACCACAGTTTGTGTATATGCCAGATTCTTGCAATTCAAAACTTTTCAACAAATAACCAAAGTCATATGTACTATGAAAAGTCACCCAATACACACTGTCATTCAAAACATTTAAGAACTAACATCTTAGTCAACTCATAACCTTTTATTATAAGTATTTTGCAACCACTACTAACACATGCAATTTCACAAAACTTCGAAAAAAGAGAATTTTTTACTTTTGACCTGTTGTACTTACATCATCCAGGAACAGTTTAAACAGTGGCGGAGCTTGAAAATTTTCGCAGGGGGGGCCGGGAATTTTTTTTCCATATAGGGGGGGCCGGAACTATAAAATTTTCGGCCAAATACGTATATATTAACACTTCTGAGCGAAAAATCGGGGGGGGCCGGGGCCCCCTCGGGCCCCTTATATCCTCCGCCCTTGAGTTTAAAAGCACCATCAGCAAGGAATGAAGGAGTTGCTCCTACATCAATTATGGTTCCACCTTGGTTGTTTGATATTGCAAAAGTTGACGGGTCAATAAACAATGTTTGACCTTTGATAGAAATACTCTGCAAATTAACATTATAATGTGGCATGAAAATATGCATAAAAATAGATTTGTGTTTAACGATGGCTTTAGTTTCAACTTAAAAGGCAAGCATTTGACTCATTTGAACCGTATTATTTTTAGCAAAACCTTTTGATATGAACCATTTGGAATAAAACATAACCTACATAAAATACTCTAATTTAGTTACAAAACGCCATTATAACTGAAAGAAAACTTACTGTGATTGGATTAGCGGAATATAAACCATATTTGGTTCCACTATTTGACCAAAGTTCTTGTGTGCATTGGCTGTGATAACATCTAAAGAAAGAGAAAAAAGAATTATGACCATATTCATTGACTAAGGGTTTAATTTTCAATTTAAATCATAAAATCAAACCTCAATCAACCCAAATCATATTTAAATAAATGAAAAGGAACCATACCTTAACTTTCTTGAACAAATCATAGTCATTCATTCCAGGCATATAATAGTCTGTAATGATCAGACTCACTTCAACTTCCTGCATTCAGTTTTATTAAATCTTGATTATTTAAAAAGTTTACCGTTTTAAGGTAATCGTGTGTTTAAAAGAGGACCTACATGGCCCGGAGGTAAGGAAGCTTTACTAATTCAGGTGACAATACCCCATCAAGGCTGTAAAAATTGTGTCAGCTGCATATTAAAAAAAACCAGACAACTTTCTGAAACTTGAGTTGGTTGTAATCGTTGACTTTAAGGTCAAAGATATGCTAATCTCACAGTCAAATTGTTAACAAATTCCCCAAAATTCTGAATATGAATGGCATTACAAAATGCTTGTTTGACTTTCAAAAGTCAGTGTCCTCTTTTTGGAACATAAGTGAATAGAATTAAAAGACAGAACTTTATACATCCTTACGACATGACGGTATCATTGCCAATGTTGTAATCACATCTAATGTAATTGAAGATTAATAAAGTAGCAGCTTAAAAGACTACCTGTTAACAACAAAATATAGGTTGCAAGCGAACTTGTTCTTCCAACTTAGCCTGTTATCTATAAAAAAAAAATAACCTGTAATACAAAGGACATGTATATTATGCAGTCAGATGTGAACATTTTAGGAGCAATATGGGCAATCTATATTAGTAGATATGATTATTGATAAAAAAGCAAAATGTAGCATGCAACTTGAGTCGTTACAATGAAATGGAACTTAAATTTATAGCACGTTACCTGTTAACAGTAAAAGTGACGTGCAGAGTGGAACCTGCATTCTAAACTGTATGCAATCTGAATGTCGTTATCAGACGTGCAGAGTGGAACCTGCAGTCTAAACTGTATGCAATCTGAATGTCGTTATCAGAATACAATTTGTAATATTGGTTTTTATAGTGCGTAAATATGCACATCAAATAAGCAGGGGAACGGGTCAAATAGGTTGAAAGTCTGACAAGTCTATTTTTGATGCATACAATAAAACTATTTTTATAAACATAATTAACGCCTTACTTATTTTATAAAAATGTTTGCAGGTCAACACAATGTAACCTATTGTGACCTATTTCGACCCAACCCCATTAGCAAACAGGTTGAAAGTCGCCCAAGTCTATTTTTGATGCATACCTGTTTCTACCCACTCTTAGGTTCTTTAGCATCAGTAAAATGATTATCTAATTTTGTTATTTCAAGTCACAATGATCGAAACACCTCCTAAATTTCTAAGAACAATTTATTGATCAACAAAGAAATAGAAGAATCTCTTTACCTTAATCTTTTCCTCCCCAAAATATGTCTCCATGCTCTGCACACAGATGAGTTGATCAATTAATATGAAAAAAGGTATATAATAAAAATTAGTTTCAAAGATCGGTAACATGTGTAATGATTGAAAATGAAGGCGATAATTATGGAAAAGTTACGATTAAACTGATGAAACTGAATACTTAAGTTGAACTCTAATTTTGGTTGGGTCAGATCAAAAATAATATAATCAAATGGTAGCAATAGAACACTTAAATTGACAATTGATGGGTTGCTGGTCAAATAAAAAACTAAAACCTAGACAAAACTGATTTTGCACATCAATTACCATACTTGGGTTAGCCACAAAGATCGATGCAGGTATATGTTTATAAAACAGTGAAATAAAAACATTTTTGATGATATATAATGATACTAATTAAGCTAAGTTTTTATTATTGGTTTGATGATTCAGTTCATCATTTGGCTGCTAATCAATGAAGAATATAATCAAAAAATATTATTTGCAAATTATCAATTGAAACAACAAAATCAAACATTTTCGAATCAGACTTTACGGTATGAGACGGTCGAGATTTTATATAATACCATCACTGCAATAGTGCAATCATACCAAACTCTACGATGAACCTAGGGGATTCCTATTGATAGGGGATTTGTTACACTACCATCACTGCAATCATAACAATACAACTTCATCAAGAACAACATCACATATATTTTTCACTCAGTCATTTTATCAAACACCTGGCATACATTGCAAAGAAGTAAAAAGATAGAGTTTTTGTGTACCTTGAAACTGAATATGGGGAAGTCATATCAAACCCCATAGATTGCTTTTGCTGATAGTGTTGCTTAAAATGTGTTATTTGAAACCCCTGCTCCGATCTCTCATCTTCTTATGGCACACGATAATGATTCTCGGTGATCACAACTTCAGAGACAATTGGCACACCAGTAATGTCCACTGGAGCCGGTGCAACCAGTACAATCAATGAACAGAAGACGATTGACGATAATGTCTGACGATTGAAGAGGGTGGTGTTGGAGGTGAGGCGTTGGATCGCTGAAGAGGGCAGACATTAGGGTTTCATGAGATTGTTTCGGGTTTAGAGGCACTTATAGGACCCGGCACCTATTAGATGGATCTGATTAAGATCCGCGAAAATGAGATACGGGCTATATTGTGATTTGGGCGGGAAAATTAAATTGAGGTGTCTTATGGAGTTGTCCCAAATTTTACTTATTTATTATATAGATAGATTATTATTATTATTATTATTATTTTATTTTGAATGTAGATCTACCCTAATAAAGGAATATCAAAATGGACACGTGGCATTACCAGAATCACTCTCAATAAGTTTTTCCCTTCCATTGTGTTTTAACCCGTTTTTGTGGGACGCGTGGGTCTATACCCAACCCAATAGCAAACATTCGAATCTAATTTATACCTTCTAACCCGTTCATTCTTTCATTAGTAACCCTAAAGTCTTTGTTCCGCCTCCTTCGCCTACATCTCTTCTCCATGCTCTCGGCAATGTTTCTCTTCAACATTCGGTGTTTTGTTCTCCTTCACAGTTCTTATACGATTGCTTCATCATTCGATCTGAAACAGCATGTTAAATCAAGATACCCAATTTCTTATTAGTAATCTTCTTTATCTGTAATTGATGTCGCCCAGACGGTCTATAAAACTAATGAATAAAAACCAAACTAGACTCCTAAGTAATAAAAGGAAAACCTATGAACTAAACCGTACTGACAAGCAAGTGTACCTATCGAGTGTTGCACAACTTAATGGTAAACCGAGTTATCGAACGCTAGAGACACTGTATAACTATACTAGACTCTAACTCGGACTAAAGATTGAATTGGTTTGGGGGGTTTACTACACTACTAATTAACTACTGAATGTAGAAACTAACGACACCAACTATCAGATAGACTAAACGGATGAAATCAATAAAAGAGAAAGCATTATCTAGGTAATGAATCCTGTTTGACAAACATGAACCTCTCTCGACTATGACGGTTATGATGGAACCGGGATCGTTAAATGCGAAACCCTAAGATAACCTAAGGATCCCAGATCATTCTCCGGGTGTAACCTAATAGAAACCCTAAGGAACGTGTAAACTCACCGGCTAATTGGATCACCTCTCAGCTATTTTCAACAATGCTAAACTACCCTACAGATAAATTACCTCTTAGTCTCAATATCTCTATATGCCCTAAGACACACGGGGTAACCTGGAAACTCTCAGTATGACTCGGACTATCAATAATGTTATGAAACCCTAGGAAACCCTCCTTTCAGAGCAATCTACCTAAGAACCCTAACACCAAGGAATACTCGACAACTTCTCACCTTTCAGCTATTGAAGTAGGAAGAACATTTAATCCTAAAGCACTCTCAATATGCGTTTCTATGGACGATGGAATCAATTATCCACTACTAGTTACAAACACAAAGTAGGTAACCTAACATGAATCTAGTATTTGAAAGACATTCAACCAAACACATGTGAAACACAAATCAATTGTAAATCGGAATTAAACATGCATAAACATCATACTAAGTAAATCCAAGTTCTTTACTTTAACATCAATCCATCAAAATCAAACATAAACCGAAAGAAATCCACGAATCAATCAAACAATCATCGACTACCTAGATAGCTACTAAAGTCTAGCCAAGATACATGTTCAAACTCAGAAAACAAATCTCAAAAGCAGTAAAACATCATCCAAGGTAAACCAAAGTAATCAAGAACAAAGATCGAAACCATACGAGCAAGAATTAACCAACCCGATTGATAAAGATCCGAACTTTAGCTCCCGTTGATTCTTCTTCTCTCAAAATCGACACTCTTTGGTCTCTAAATGGCTGGAAATCGATAATCCTCTCATAATGGCATTACAATTCAATTAAAAAGTTGATTAGGGCTTTTTTCGGGGAATACGCGAGAGGTTGTGCTTTGGTTCCTCGCGTATCGCGAGGAACAAAATAGTCGCGGCCCATTCTGGCTCTCCTCGCGTACCGCGAGGTAGCTCTCCCTCCTTTCTCGCGTACCGCGAGAAGCATAAATTTCCCATTTTTCACTTTTGATCTTTGGGCTTTCTTCTCTTGCTCGGTTTCTTCATGATATAGCTTCCTATTCTATACGAGCTCCTGAAAATATACAATAGACTCAAATACAGACTTAAACGAATCAAAACGAATATAAAACTAAGTAAAAACGCACAAAACACTGGAATAAAGACGTGTGCTTTGTACTACATCAGTAATGATTTTGATTAGGGTTTTTAATCATCCTTCGTTTTTCGTTGATTAGGTACGTATTCATACACGATTTGATTGACCTTCGATCCCATCCGATATGTTATATCAAAATCTTCAATTTTGATATTTGTATTCTTCTTTTTTCTGTATTGTTTTTTATTTTGAATTTTTAATCTTCTTTCGTTGATTGAATTTTTAATCTTCTTTCGGATTTTGATATTTTTTTAACTTGAATTTTGTGTGAGAATGCAGTGAGATCCGCAAATACCAGAAGAGTAATGAGTTGTTGATCCGCAAGTAGCCATTCCAAAGGATTGTCCGTGAAATTGCCCAAGATTTCAAGGTTTAATTCAATTTCTGAACTATGAGTTTTAATCAAGTTGGTGTTTCCTGCAACTAATTTTGATTTTGTTTTGATGTAGACTGATCTGAGGTTCCATAGCCCCGCTTTACAATACTCAACGTAGTTTGCTACTTCAAGACCTTACCTTCTGAATCTGTCTTGACTCGGTATGCGTTAATATTTTCTTACTTATATTGTATGTGTTTAGTTACTTAAGTTTCTTAATGCGGTTATGTTTTTCTCAATAAAAAATGAAAAAAAAGAAGAAAAATTTAATTCAATTATGTTTACCTTTTTGTTTACTAATGTTAACAGTTGTTCTTTTCTTAAAAGTTTCTTATTCTGTTTGTACTTGTAGGTAGTAATTACATCAGTTAGTGTAGATGTTTAACCTGTAGCTTTTGTAATGAAACCTTGATTATAGACACAAAAAAAAAAAAAAAAAACTATGTTGAGTACTATAAAAGTTGAGAGTTCTGTCTAGCTCTCAGTTTCTTATTTTGTTTGCATTGTGTGTGAAATGGAGAATTTCTTATGTTTTTTTTATGATTATGATGCTTTGTCATATAACATCAATTTTTTTATTTAGTTAATCATTATATGATTTCTATGTTTTCTTTAGCCATTCAAACTGGAATAAGACACTTTGGTGTACGTGTCATTATCCAAAGTTAAAAGTGGAGATGAATTTAAACTATTAATTGTTGATAAAGATGGTAAAGTTACGAATAAAATATCAAATATTATAGGCAAATAAATATTTAGAGATTTGTGAATTGTAATTGTAATTTTATTTTTTATTATTGTATAAGTAATGTAACTTTTAACTTCAGTTGTAAATATATATATATATATATATTTTATTATTACACCGTTTTTATTATTCAAACCCGTTATAAATGATGATTTGAAACATTCATGTGGCTATTAAAGACCACATAAGCTACTGCTGACTTTTTAATCAAACAAAATCCATAATTTATACACTCATAAAATACATGAATATGTTATTGAGTTTTACAAATTGAAATTAAAAAAACATAAAAACTTCATTCGCCAAATTATACAATTGAAAACCTTCTTTTGACCAAAAAGGTACAACTCTCAATTATATTACTAACTAGCTTAGAACCCCGTGTAATACACACGGGGTGAAAAATATAAATACATAAACTTCTTAAATTTTATTTATGTATTTTACAAGTGTAAAAATGTATTACTATACATATACTAAGAATAGAAAACAAAATTCAAAATATGTAAAAAATAATATATAATTAGGTTTCAAAAATACGTCAATTACTATTTAGTGTAATTTAACTTTCATTTACTATTTAATTGAAAATAAAAGTTACATAATTAGATTTCAAAGTTTTTTATAATAAAGATAATTTAAAATAAATGTGTTTTATTAGTATAATTAATAATTTATTAAAAGATATGGGTGCATTTAATAAGAGAGAGAGGCGGGAAAAGAATGATAAGATTGAATATGGTGGCAACACGTGTCACACAAAAACCTTTATTTATTATATAGTATAGATTACTAATACTATAATTGCCATATTGCTAATAATAATACATAAGGTACAAACCTTTAATGTCAAATCTTATTTTTTATCTTTAAAATGTATTTTTTTTTTAATTTATTTTTTATTTATAACTTTTAAAGTATTATGTTATGTAAAATTATGAATATGTTGTTGCGACGCTCTTATTTTTATTTACGTTTAGATGTAAGTTTCGTTCAAAACAGAGTTGCACGTGACAGTGTACAAGCTATCTAAAGACTTACGTACAACATCGTTATGCGGTTTTTTAGCTTCTTACTTCTTCTGAACAGTTTTGCTTTCATTTTCTAACTTTTTTACGGTTAACTATTTTTAACAGCTTTGTTATGATTTAGTTTTTTTTAAGTTTATGAGATGTTACAATCTATTTCGTTGCAACGCATGTGTATGCGTAAAGACTTTGTTTTTTGTAAGACTCAAAACATGGCACCATACAGTTAGGTCTCATCACTAGGTATTCTCATTTAAAACCCTTATCTCGTTATAAAAACAATCAACGGAAGGGCATCTGTCACATAAAGTGACTTCCTGAAGGACCTCGTCCTCCACAATCATCGATTTGCCATGTCACAAAGGCAACGACGTTAGCCCACACAACACACACAAGTAACACATAGCAACACACATACAAAAACTATGACTCGTTACCTAAGCACATACCACGTACGTGCACTCACCACAACACATCCTAGTCATACCCACACGACATGTAAACTCATCCCCCGACTAGGTCACTATACGACGCACAAATATCATTCCAACATCTAGCCCGTACATCCTAAGGACAACACACACACCCTTAGCCCCGTCATTGAATATTTAAGTTCATAACTCATCGGGTTTAACCCAAAACTCGTAATACATTTAATTAAATAAACAATTCTTGCAAGTATGTACGATAGCCCCAAAACAGTAAAACGTTCAAAAAGAGGGGAATAGAAACTCATCGGTTACGTAGACCCAAGTCCTTATCTGAAATCGTCCTCTCGCTCGAAACCCGAACCTGTCAATGCATGATCACATGATCAGACACGTTCTAAGGATACGTTGGATAACATATACATAAATAAACCCCAATGATCGGTCTCAACTGCTCTCTATCCCCACCTCTCAACACTCATCTACGAGTACACGTGATTCGGATCGTACTTAACCCGCTTGGAAATCCATATACATGAACGGGTCTCCCCGCATGCACATACGTGACCATGCAAACCCTAATCCCATGGGGGCACACGTACCCAAACCGGGTTCCATATACGCATGCATGCCATGCACGAAGAACCCTAACCAAGCGTAACTTATGAACCCGTGCCATGTTTCCTTCGCACGAACCATCCATACAGAACCCTACTAGGAAATGGCTCTAACCGGGTTCCCATGCACACACGTACGTGCCATGCAAAAACCCTTGTCTTCTTCACCGTAAACCACCACGCAACCCGTCACTATCCTTGGCTTCGTCCTCCCGTCACGCCGTTAACCGGTCACTCCCATGCACCACCACCGTATGATATCGTCTTCCTCATCGGGCCACCTTAGCCGACCCATACTCCCTCCATCCTTCATCCCACATTGCTGCCATATAGCCACATCCCACCCCAACCTTCATCGGCCCTTACCTCCACAGCCATTAAGGGTTGTCGTCCCTTGCCGACGAGCACCGCCCTGCAGCCTCCTCCGCTTCTACCACTATCACTCGTTACACCGGACCAACGCCACAGTCCATCATCCCCGTCTCCATCCCTGTCGTCGTTATCGGCTAACCACCCCCAAACCTTAATCGTAAACATGTAAGGAAAGGTTATACGAGTGTGTGTAAACAAAACAAGGATTACATCAACGATGCTTGGAAGCTGCTAGGTCAAGACCATCGCTGAATCGTCGTCGTTGCTCCCTTCTAGCCACCCTTTCATCGGCGACTCCCTCTTCTCTCCTCCCCTTCTTTGCCGTAAGCACACCTAGGTCAATAATGGCCTAGGGTTTTGCGTAAATGTGGTATAAATACCACATACTAGTTACGTTTCGGGTCCCTCCTAATTCGGTAAACGCATTTCCATCTCGAACTATGAATTAAACGGCTAACCGGTACATCCAATCCTGTTAATCCCCGCTCTACGTGAAAATCCTTGTTAACCATTATTGTTTGCCCGGGATTCGGGTTATCTGTTAACCCGAACTAGTAACTCGTCGGTTTCCGGGATGTTACACTTTTTTATATAAAGTTTCGAATATGTTTATTTATTTCGTACAAAATAAATTTTTTAACGGTTCATTTTTCTATATAATATCTTTTTAGCGTGCCACTACGTACGAGTTAACACGCCGCAACACGCGTGACTCTTCAAAGACTTAAATTTATTTAACGGTTTAGCCTTTTCTTATAAAGTTTCAATCCGTTTAGCATGTCGGCGTGTCGCGACGCGCAAAGGCTACAACGCGCCATAAATTACTAGTTATTACAATTTTTTTATTATTAGAATTGCGTGTCCATGCCAACAAGGTATTTTATATTCGGATCTCATCAAACGGTTCAACTTATCTGACCACATACCCGAACCGACTCCTCCCAATCTCGTTCAAAGTAAACTAGGCTTATTCGTCTAGGGTTTCAGAGCACCTATATCTGTAGTTCCTCTCCGATTCATCAAATTCAAAACATTTTGATTTTCTGATCGATTTCACAAATTCGAGGAGAGAGCGATGCCTCCGAAAACGGTGCGTAAGTCAGTCGGCCCAGGGAGAAGAGGCGGAAGAACCAGAGGAACGCCGAAGGCGGCGGCGCAGCCTGATCCGGAGGTGGTACCGGTGCCTGAAGAGTCCGTCAATCCGGTAAAAGAGGCGGATCCGGTTGAGATTAAAGAAGAGAAGGCGCCGGTTGTGGTTAAAAAGGAGGCGTTGAAGGTTGACGAAGAAAAAGTGGAGAAGGATGAGGAAAAACCAGTGGCTGATAATGAAACTGATCGTTCGAAAAGTAAGTTACTATGATACTCTCTAAGTTTATTCAGTTTTCGCTGTTCTAATCTGATTAGACCTTACCTGATTACATATGGTGTTAGATCTGTTATGAATTTCGCTGCTGTTGAAGATAAATTTGGTTTGATGGATGATTTATTGATCTGAACTAACGAAACCTGAATAGATAACATGAATTTTATATTTTGTTTGCATATGCAAATACTCCACACTTTTACAAATGAATCTGTAGCAGACAGGGAGATAACTAACTGCAAAGAGTGCTTTTGTTAATTGTTAAAGAATTAGGTGTTTTCAACACACTAACTGCTTGAAACAGAGGTTTTTTATACAAGAAAATGGATGCTGTTGTTGTGAATCAACATTTATTCATAGCATGAGGTCATTTACAAGGACCTGACCTTGAAATTTGTAGTAGAACACCTGAAGAGAAAACAGTATAAGATAAAGTTATCAGATACAAATAAAGAGAAACACATGATTACATATGGTGTTAGATTCATTTTGGGCGAATGCGCCGTTGAAGATAATTTGGTTTGATGGATGATTTGTTGAGCTGAACTAATGAAACCTAAACAGATAGCGTGAATTTTTTTATTTGTTTGCATATGCAAATACTCCCTATTTTACAAAAGAATCAAGACTTTGATTTTGAATTTCAATTCTTAAGTTGTTCTACGGCCAATATGTATGTGAAAAGTACAAACATGATTTGTAGCTCTTTTCTTTGTTTATTTTGGAACGGAAGACAGGGAGATAACTAACTGTAAAGAGTGCTTTTGTTAAAGAATTAAGTGTTTTCAACACACTAACTGCGTGAACCAGAGGCTTTTCTTATAAGAAAATGGATGCTATTGTTGTGAATCAACATTTGTTCATAGCACGCGGTCCTTGTAAAGGACCCAACCTTGAAATTTGTAGTAGAACACCTGAAGAGAAAACGATATAAGATATAATTAGATTCATCAGATACAAATAAAGAGAAATCATGATGTTAAAGGAGTGAACTCATGTGTTCATCGCGTATGCCCTTCAGGTACTACCATTAAGAGACTTCATATTGGACCTGACCTTGAAATTTGTAGAATACCTGAAGAGAAACAATATAATATAAAACTAGATTCATCACTCATCAGATACAAATAAAGAGAAATACATGATGTTATAGGAGTGAACTCATGTGTTCATCGCATATGCCCTTGAGGTACTACCATTAAGAGACTTCATATTGCTAGAATTGGTCATATGGCACACTACATGAGAACAATGGAAAGATAAAGAATCCACCATATCAAATCTCTTCTTTAGTGAGACTGTAAAACTTGAAAGCTGACCGGCATTTAAGTCTATTTAGCATTCACTATCTCCAAGGGGATGCCTTTTTGAGGAATGCAATGTTTATCAGCGTTTTTTCTTTCTTGAACAATAACTGTAATTTTCATCTTAAGACCGCTAGTCCGCTAGTACTATAACATTGGAAGAATTAAGTATTAACCTAGATATTTTATATAGATATTAAGTAGGACCACCATATGGTATAAACTTACAGCTTGAGGAGAAGAAAGCAATGGGCTTTTTACCAAGGTGGAACAATATTTGTATCTGTTTTTACCTGTTTTCATGGTAAATCTTGCAACTATCTCATGTTCAAATTTGAAGTATCAAGCACTGGAGCTGCTGCACGTTGCTTATTACATTGTTTTAAGCTAACATCATATCTATTTAAGTTGGTAAAAAAGGGACCTACCCATTCGTGGACTAGTTCCATTATGTTGGAATGTTTCTGGATAACCAAGATTCCGCTAAGCCACATGTAAGTATTCTCATTGCCTTTATGCATGACAGGAGAAGACAGTGATGTGAAAGATCCTGTTGAGGAATATGAAAAAGGTGAACGGTTGGATTTGGATGATAATGATCCAGAAGAATCCGAACCCGAGGAATATGCTGGTGATGATTATGATGAGAAAGACGTTGTTGAGGATGGAGATGTTGGTGAGGAAGAAGTTGAGGATGGAGATGTTGGTGAGGAAGAAGTTGAGGATGGAGATGTTGGTGAGGATGAAGATGGTGATATACACGAGGGAGAAATGGACGATCCCACAGAGGAAGTGGAGCCCGAGGATGAAGAACATGAACATGAACATGAACTGGCTGCTGCTGAGCATGCTGACATGGCGGATGCTGATGAACAAGAACATCAAGATGTGTTCAAAGAAAGACGTAAACGGAAAGAGTTTGAAGTCTTTGTTGGTGGATTGGATAAAGATGCTACTGAGGATGATCTTAGGAAAGTGTTTAGTGCAGTTGGAGAAGTTTCTGAAGTCAGGCTTATGATGAATGCTCAAACAAAGAAGAACAAAGGGTTTGCATTCCTTCGTTTTGCAACTGTAGAACAAGCAAAACGTGCTTGTGTAGAACTAAAAAACCCTGTGGTATTTATCATCCTTTTCACCAAGTTATAGTTCTGTAGGAAAATTTGATTTTGATAAAATATTAAAAGTCAAATGATGTCTTTTGTACCCACCAAATTCCAGGTTCATGGGAAACAATGTGGTGTTTCTCCAAGTCAAGACAGTGATACACTATTTTTGGGTAATATATGCAAGACATGGACCAAGGAAGCTGTAAGTAGACTTGGGTCTCTTGTGTAATTTAGTTAAAGTTAATTGACAGCTATCTCTCACTGATATTAAATGTGATTCCAGTTAAAAGAAAAGTTGAAAAAATACGGAGTTGATACTATGGAGGATTTGACATTGGTTGAAGACAATAAGAGTGATGGAAATAGTCGGGGCTTTGCATTTTTGGAATTCTCTTCACGTGCAGATGCTATGGATGCTTTTAAGCGTCTGCAAAAGAGAAATGTGACATTTGGTGTTGATAGGCTTGCTAAGGTTTCTTTTGCAGATTCTTTCATCGACCCTGGTGATGAGGTCATGGCCCAGGTAAAATGCTGGGATTTATGTCTTTCATCTGATCAAGAATTTCAAGCGGGCATGAATTGGGGACGTTTTTGTTGAATGTTTTGCTCTTCTATGTTAGTTTTGTCACACATCAAACAGAAATCTGTTATTTTTTTATCTGAGCTCCTGAAGAAATTTAAACCTGGTGCACCCCTAGATGGCCAAGTAATGGAGTGAAGGAAGCCATTACTGCTTTATTGCTCATATTTCTACTAAATATATAGTTTTTGTAATCTTTTTTTAGCACATTATATACTTGTATATATACACACACACAGTTATACACACAATGTAGATCATCTTTGTAATAATTATGTTTTGTAAAATTCTGAAGTGGATTAAAAATGTGCTTTTGAGTCGGTCCAATGCATTTCGATTCACACTTACGTATTACTTGTTTTGACCTGAACTTGTCTGGCTCACTCTGTCCCATTACTCAACCACCCATTTTGCGACCTTTATTTACACTTGCACATTTACTATGTTTTTCCAGGTTAAGACTGTTTTTGTGGATGGTCTGCCTGCTTCTTGGGATGAGGTTCGAGTGCGGGATCTTCTCAAGAAATACGGATCGGTGGAAAAAATTGAGCTAGCCCGTAACATGCCTTCTGCTAAAAGAAAAGATTATGGGTTTATCACATTTGGAACACATGATGCAGCTCTAACATGTGCTAAAAGTATTAATAATGAAGAGCTGGGAGAAGGAGAGAACAAGGTTAGTTTTTAGCATATTCATCTACTTATTAATACCCATTCTTTTCCCATTTATAACTGTTATGAATATCAGGCTAAAGTCAGGGCCCGATTGTCACGACCGCTTCAAAGAGGCAAAGGAAAACACCTCTCTCGTGGTGATTTTCGACCCAGTCGTCCTCCTAGTAGCTCTTTTAGGGGTTCATGGGCCCGGCCCGTACCACGTAGTCTACCCCCACGCAGTATAAGAACTAGAGGGCGTATACCGCCTGTTGTTGATCGTGGTTTTAAGAGGCCCCCTGGGTTAACAGCCAGACGGCCCGTTGTGCCCTTGCCACCAAGGGGAAGGCCCACAAGACCCGCAAGGCCCACAAGGCCAGTTGCTCCTTTACCGAGGTCCTATGATAGAAGGCCACCCGGTATGCTTTATTAACCATAGTTCCCCATATTCATTTTTGGGTGTAAAAATAGTATTAAAGTTTACATGCCTTCGCATACAGTTCCTCCACACCCCAAGAATAGCTTGAAGCGTGAATATAGCCGGCGTGAGGAGATCCCGCCAAGAAGCAGGCCGGTTGCCGACTATGGCCCACCTAGGTCCGCCTCAGAGAGACACTCATCTTACAGAGACAGTTATCACCCTACACGTGGACCCGCCACCTATGCTGAGCCTCCAAGAGGACCCTCTCACTCTTCATCTAGAAGAGCCGCCTACTCGGATCTTGGCAGCTATTCAGCAAGGTATGAAAGACCGCCACCGAACTACCGTGAAACCCGCCCTCGTGATTACGATCCTCCTGTTCCTGGTTCAAAACGTTCATACGCTGCACTGGTTAGTTAGCACCGATTTAGTTATTTTGTGCATATCGCCATTCTATTATCACATCATTAATTAGCTTTTTCTTACAAAAATATGTAAGGATGACATTCCGCCTCGCTATGCTGATGCTGAAGTACGCCAATCGCGTGTCCGTTTGGATTATGAAATGGGAGGTGGATCTTCACAATATGGAGATGCATACAGTGAAAGGTTTGATTTTTTATAGTTTCTATCGTCTTAAAAAATCGTTTTAATTGGAAGAATAATGTTATATAATGATTTGCATGAATTTGTTTTGTCAGAATTGGAAGATCAAACATAGGAGGAGGATATGGTGGTAGCAGGAGTGCAATGTTGGGTCAGGATTCTCACGGTCTTTACAGCAGCAGCAGCCGTCAGGGTATGTCTTATGGTGGAGGTGTGTCAAGTTTTCTGCTTATTGCAAAATGCACCAAGTTGTCACTTGTTATTGTAGATTTTCTTAGGGTCCTAATTATAAGCCTGCTTATATTTTTCTAATTCTGCAGGCTCTTACAGCAGTGGAGAGGGCGGCGGCGGCATGTACTCATCAGGCTATGGTGGTGATTACGTATCTCGTGGCAGTGATGTATGCACCAAAGTTCATTCATTTTGAATATATTTTTGGATTTTTTTTTAAATAAGAATGAGCAAGGATTTGATGTTGTGTATGTGCCAGGTTGGTGGAAGCTCTTACTCATCATCGCTATACTCTGGTCGTAGCATGGGCGGCAGTGGTGGTTACATGGGTGGTGGTGGCGGATCTGGATCCTACTATTGAGGTCGGTGTAGGATTATGGTCCATTGATGAGAATGGAACATGTTGGTTACATTAAAGTTATTGTTTGTGTTACAGATGTCTTGTTTGATGCTGCAGAATGGTTACATTATGAATGATGTCTTCAGCATGTGATCTTGGTCCATTGATGTCTTCAGCATGTGATCTTGGGGAATCCTCTTGTTTCTATCACGTGGGGGGTGTTATTATGATTAGGCAAAGTACATTTTTAGATTGACGGTTTAAGTGTATTAACTCATAATGTAAGTTGTTTATGGTTTGAATGGTGGTTTTTTTAAAATTTATTTTTTGTTATTATTAACTGTTTTGAATAACCTTTGTTACCTGTTGTGAATGAAAGAGGGATGGCTGAGTTAAACGTGTTTAATATTGGTAGACCAGTATCTTTCTAATGACTTTTAACATTCATAACTGAATCATTTTTTCATGCTATCTTGAATCTATGTTTTGTAACTTTTAGTTATAAAAGATATTAGGGTTTATTATTTAATAAAACCAGAATGTTTTAGTAGATTAATATGCTCTTTTATTTGTAAGAAATTAATATAAGCTTTAAATAAGAAGTATTAAAACATTCAATATAATGATTTATTGTCCTTTATTTATACTATAAATTACACTCTGTGTTAAGTACATCACATGTTCTTTTCTTACATATCTTTATACACTCTATGTCCTTTACACTAACTGGTGTTAAGTTTTGGCATGTGCTTTACATATGAGGATATAGTGGTCTTTTTACCCATTAAAAGACAATTTATGTAATTTCTAAAACATTCCCCCATCCCCTTCTTCTTCCCCAAACCTCCCCCCTTTGGTTTCTTTTGTCGAAAGAATGGGTTCCCGGAGTAGTGCCTCCTTGCAATTTCATTCTCTATAGCAATTAATACTCAATCAAATCTCTCATAGTATGCCTTGAAATAACCCTTTTCTGCATATACTCATTCAAAAAAACCCTCACTAGCAAGCTTCTTACCATGACTCTTCGATTTCTCACCAACCTCCAGATCAAAAGCACCGAATTCAAACTCCGGCAACTCCTCCTCCGATCTGCCAATCACACTCTCCAATACCTCTCCGCCGATTGACATCTTAATCTTCTCCGGATGCATCCGCATCCTCCCGCCCTCGCAAATCGAGCTCCACAACGTCTGACTGTAAAAGCACCTGAACCATCCCCCTCCGGCTCCGCCGGTCAACGATTCCCGGTTAATATCCGGCGGCGGAGTGAGCAGATCGATGCGGCGGGTGAAGCCATTGTCGAAATAGGCTTCGCATGATCTGAAAGGTGTGTTAGGGTTTAACGACCATGGGAGGTAAGAAGGTATGATCGGCCAGGGTTTATTGGAATTAGATGAAGATATGAGCTGCGTGTGATCGGATAAGGTGGATTGGGGTAAGGAATGGTGAGTGTCGGAGGTTGTACGACGGCGACAGAAATCTGGATGAGAGGAGAAGTAGGGGGAGAGGGCGATCGAGTTGATGATGAAGAGGAAGACGAAGAGTTTTAGGTATTTGCTGTTCATCTTCATCGTCCCTCAGTCATCAGATTCAGGGGGTGTTTGGGATTACTTTTCAAAACTACTTATTAACTTTTGCAAAAAGTTAATAACTAGTTTTGAAAAGTAAGTGGGACTTACTTTTCAAAAACTACTTATTTCTTCTATATTTCCATCTCATTTTGATTTATCCAAACAAACTTTTAACTTATTAACTTTTAAAAAAAGTTAATAAGTTAATAAGTAGCTTAATAAGTAATCCCAAACACCCCCTCAGTCGTTGCAGTTTTATCCAAGTCATGTATGGTGCTTCCCACTTTCAAACAAATTAGAGTCCATTAAATTGGATTACATACTTTATGGATGAAGAATGGGATAAGGGGAATGTTTTAGAAATTACATAAATTGTCTTTTAATGGGTAAAAAGACCATTATACCCTCATGTGCAAGGCACATGTCAAAACTTAACTGAAAAACTTAACACCAGTTAGTGTAAAGGACATAGGGTGTATAAAAGTATATAAAAAAAGGACCTGTGGTGTACTTATTGAAGTCAAAGGACACAGTGTAATTTATAGTATAAATAAAAGACAATCTATGTAATTTACTCAAAGGACACACAGTGTAATTTATAGTATAAATAAAGGACAATCTGTGTAATTTACTCATGATTTAATTCAGATGTATTAAAGTTTTCAAGGCTTATGTGAAATGAGATTGTTAACAAGAAGAAATCATTTTAAGTTGCAACACTCATTTTATAATTCCTTTCTGTAATGTTACTCTAGAGGTGCATAAATCGGTTTGCTTTCTCAAACCAAATAGGAGGTCAAACCGGTTTGGAGTAGAGAACCGGTTTGGTTTGAAAACGGTTCAAAGAGATGAAAACCCAAACCTAAATAAACCAAGTCGGTTTAGGCTAGAACCGGCTTTATATAAAAATATTTATTTTTTCAAAAAATTAAATATATAAAATATTCAAAATAAAGTTCATCTTTTTTTTGAAGTTTGGAAATTACAAACCACAATTTCTTTACAAAAAGGATGGAAATTACGACATTACGAATAGTATTTTATTTTTTAATGTTTAATTGTTGTTGTCGTAGTTATTTACTTTATAGTGTTTAATCTTCAATGAAACTACCGCCGATTCATTGTGCTTCATCGTAAACGAGTTCTTCATCAGAAAGTGCCAACATCTTTCGTTGTGCCACCTTTCCGTCGTGTATGATTTCTTCAACTTGAATTTCTTCTTGAAGACTTGTATCTTTTCCATCGCGTTCAAGTGCTCTTTCAGGCAAATGAACATTTTCATCGCCACGGGAGGGAGTCTTGTTCTTCGTATGGATAAAACCTTGTTATTAATAGAAAAAACGGACTCCGAAGCTACCATAGAATGGTAAAATAGCGGCTAGTTTTTATAACGCCCCAAACCGGTTCACCTTATGAAATGCCTAATCCGATCTCAAACCGACGGTTTGGACCGGTCTCAAACTGGTTTCAGTCAAACCAGTCTTATTTTAGGGTCAGATCAGTTTTCAAACCGGTTACCCAAACTGGTTTTTTGTGCATCTTTAAGTTACTATATTTGCTTATAATAATTCATAAAACAAAATTGTATGGTGCATAAGTTCGAAGCTCATCACAATGATACAAAACACAAGCTATACTTTTGATCTCGTATATTTAGGGCTGGTGAAACAGGTCAATTCGTGTCTAAACAGGTCAGAGGCGACGCGAATAACACAAGTATCAAACATGAATACAACTCGTTTAACTACTTTATATCTTATGTTTATAAGACAGTTGTATCTTTTATGTACCAAGAAGGAGAAATGATGGAGCCTAGCCTCCTAATTTTACGTATTTTTAAAAATGTATAAAATTACATAATGTACTTTTTATTAAACAAGTTTAATCATATCTTAAACATGTAAGAAATTACTAGCCTTACATATATTCTTTCTTTCCAACTTGAGGTAGTTTTCCTTGTATTATACGTCAATCATTTAGATTACCTATGTTAAATGAGTATATAATAGTCTAAAAATCCAAAACAAAATACTCTTCTAGAATGACATTTATGATTTGTAAAAGTGAAGTGGGTGATTTATTCGCCGGTCAAAACCTTTTCTACGGGCAAAGCTATTACTAATGTTAGGGAAAATCACGAAAATCGATATTGATCTGGTTAAATCATCAAAATAGATATCGAAGGCTTAACTAGCCGGCGTTGAAGGTTTTTAACCGACGGTAGTGAAGGTTTTCGCCGGCTAAGCCTTCAATGTCTATTTAGGTGATTTAACCAGGTCAATGTCTATTTTTGTGATTTTCCCTTAATGTTTACCAGATTAATGTCAAGCACATTCCCCAACGTCGGAGTTCAAGCTATGTGAACGGACCAGGTGGTTCCGATAAGTCTATACTGTCCGATTCGACAAGATATCTTGTCTTGTGTTGCCGGCATTCCTCTCCTGCCATGGTCTGGTCTGTTAATTGATAAACATGTACGAATGAAAAGAGAGGAAAAACATATAGGGTTTTATTTTAATGAAAAGTGCAATTACAATGAAAGGAATAAGAGCTATATAAGTTGTAAAAAAACACAATAACTCATTATGTTAACATCCTCCCCCAAACTCACAATAACAGTAATAAACATTGAGAGTTTGTCACACACAGAACGAAACCGAGAAGCCGATTGAGCCTCGTAAAAATATCAGCATTCTGATGGAACATATGGAAGCAAGATGGTCCCAAGCTGTAGATGATGACGAATGAAGTGGCAATCAATCCTAGTATCAATGTTTTCAGAACCGGACCGAAGAGCGAACCGGACGCCTCAGAGTTTCACTGGTCGGACCAAATTCAAGAACTAGGGGTGTAAACGAGCCAAGCAGGCTCACGAGCTACTCGAGATCGGCTCGTTAAAAGCTCAAATCGAGCCAAGCTTAAACGAACTCGAGCCTAAATATAAGCGTTTTGAGTAAACAAGCCTGAGCCCGAGCTACACTACCGAGCTCGAGACGGCTCGCGAGCCTATTGTTTTTATAATTTTTTAATTAATATATTAAATTTATATTTATAAAATTATAATAAAAAGAACTAAATAATATATATAATGTCATATATAAAACTTAGACTAAATTACAATTTTTGTCCTTTATGTTTAACCAAATTATGGATTAGATCCTTTAAAGTTTTAACTCTCACTTATTGTCCTTTATTTGAAAAGTTTTCTCGTTTCTTATCCTTTCCACTAAGGACGTTAAGTTTTTCAGTTAAGTCACCTCATGTGCCCTGCACATGAGGGCATTTTAGTCTTTTTACCACAACTTTTGTAATTTAATTAAGTTTAATAATTTTAATAAATTGCTTTATTTATCAAATTTAAACTTTTAGAGGGTGTTTGGGATTGCGTTGGAAAACTGCTTATTGACTTATTGGCTTTTTCAAAAGCCAATAAGCAAAAAAAGTGTTTGGCAAACATAAAAGCACTTTTTGTTTTAACTTTTTGATAAAGCTAAAAAGTTGTTTTTTAAGAAGCCACAAATTCCTGACTTTTCAAATGGCTTTTGGCTTTTACAATAAAATATTACCAATCTACCTCTAACAATTTCTAACAAATAAATATATAAAATATAAAAATGTCTTTTTTGATCATTTTACGTGAATAACCTAAGCCAAACACCTTTTAAAAAACAATTTATTGACTTATTGACTTTTCCCACCACAAAAGCTAATCCAAACACTTATTTAAAAACTGTTTTTCAAAAAGTCATAAGCTAATAAGCACTTAAAAAAAACACTTTTAGAGTTAAATAAGCAATCCCAAACACCCTCTTAATATATATAAACCTATTTGCCTTTCTCTGGTTAGACCTAAATCCTAAACAAGAAGGCAAGAAGCCCCCACCCACCCGGTCATCTTCCTTTTCACAGCTGCACCGGCACCACCGTACCAGCACCACCGGAACGATATCACCTTACTCTTCACAGCTGCACCGACACCACCGTACCAGCACCACCGGAACGACATCACCTTACCGGCACCACCGCTACTCTATCGGAACTCCAATCAATCGAATCCCACCTCTAATCCACCCCAACTCCTTCGCTTTCACGATTGAATCAGCCTTCATCACTGTGCAAAGGGAACGAGATTGAGAGAATGGATCTTGGTGCTATGACCGATCTAATTCCAAGGGTAGAGGGTGGGATTTGAACCAACCTTCATTTGTTGCAGGTCTAATCTAGGGTTCCCAAAACAAAAATTAGAATCGTAATCCAAAAGCACAGACCCATGAAATTGAAATCCAAAATCCGCCGCACTGTTACTTCCCAAGAAATCGAAATCCAAACAAACCACTAATTACTCTTTTTACTTCAAACATAAATCAAATTTCAAAACAAGAACCACAATTCTGATTATTTGTATCCTAAACTAGGGTTCCGAACACAAACCAAAACCCTAGACTGAAAATATGCAATCCGAACCACTAACTGAAAGCGTGCAATCCGAACCACAGACTGAAAACGTGCAATTCGAACAGGGATGAAACCAAAGCCAAACACCCAAATTAACCCTTTCTGTCGTCGTCTCTTATTTTCCGAACAATATCCAAACCAATTCCAAAACTGCAAATTTAACCCAAGTAGGATTTGAACCATCCTTCATCTCCTCGCAGGCGGTGATTTTACCGCTCACTGGCGTTAAAGGGGTAGAGGGTGGGAGTCGATAGGGGTGATTTTAGAGTTCACAAGATCTTGGCAACTGGCTCTTTCCTTGTTTTCCGGCAAGTTTGGTGGTGGTTGTAGAGGCTGTGGTGGTGGTGGGTGGCGGAGAGGAGAGGGAGACGCGATAAAGGGGGAGGAGATGGTGGGGCGGTAGTGGTGGTGTTACCGACTGTGATTGTAGGTGGGTCGGTAGTGGTGGTGAGGCGGCTGTGCTGGTGGTGTTGCTACCTTGGTGGTGGTGATGGTGGGTGGCAGAGAAGAAATCGGTAAGAGAGAGAGAGAGAGATTA
Source organism: Smallanthus sonchifolius (assembly GCA_023525975.1). Taxonomy (NCBI): domain Eukaryota; kingdom Viridiplantae; phylum Streptophyta; class Magnoliopsida; order Asterales; family Asteraceae; genus Smallanthus; species Smallanthus sonchifolius. The sequence continues at coordinate 15,214,013 of CM042018.1, read as the reverse complement.
AAATGCCCTCTTTTATGTTTATGTATTATTATTATTTATTTTAATAAACAAAAAATTATTAAACTACAAGAATTATCTTTAAGGTTAAAAAGACTAAAATTTATTTATGTACAGTGTCCATGAGGTGACTTAACAGTAAATTTTAACATCTCTTAGTGGAAACTGAAAAGGACGAAACTTTATGAAATAAAGGACATTGAGTGAAAGTAAAAAATTTAAAGGACATAATTCATAATTTAGGTAAACATAAAGGAAAAAATTTGTAATTTAGTCTATAACTTATAATAAAATATATATAAAAATAGTTATATATATATATATATAAATTAATTAATAAATAATAAACGAGCCGTGCCCGGGCGGAGCTTGAAAAACTACTCCTTAGTCTAGCTCGAGCTTTAGAAATACAACTTGAATCAAGCTATAAGCTCGAGCTCTTAGTAAGTTAAACGAGCCGAGGTCGAGCCTAGTCGAGCTCGGGCTCGGCTAGGCTCGTTTACACCCCTATAAAAAACCGGATAATATTATAACTAGTTTAATATCTTTAAAAAAATATATAAAATTTTCATAACAAAATATACTATAATTTGATTATCATATTATCCAAACATTTTAAAAATAGTAATTGCTATTAGTTTTTAACCTTAAAAAATATTAATAATTTTGTATGATTTAATTATAAAATAATTAATTATTTGGTATTTGTTATTTTTTGGTTTAAAAAAAGGAAAAGAAATATAGAATATTTTTTTAAGTTTCAGATTTTATATTCTATCAAAGTGAAAATTACCATTCATATTATGAAATCAAAATTTTAACATCAAGTTCACCAGGTGGAATTGACAAGTAATAAATCATTTCAATTTTCTGTCGAAGGATGTAGGTTCGGAACTTATTACTAAAAGACTTTTAACCAATTTTCCTTGTAATCCTTCCTACCTCTATAAAGTAAACCGTCTGACAGCTCCTTGATGTATCCGGTGCGACCCCTTTAACCGGTTCAACCACTTGAACTGTTTGAACTTGTCAATCCAACCGCTGTCTAGACACCTTTAACCGGTTCAACCACTTGAACTGTTTGAACTGGCCAATCCAACCGCTATCCGGATAAAACCACTGAACCAAACCGGCTTAAGGTCCGGTTCCCGGTGGGACCGGTGGTCCACCGACAGGTTCGTTCCGGTTTTAAAATAGTGTTCAATATGCTTCGCCCGCTCATGGAAAACATAATTCTTTGCAATCAACATTGCACTTTTGTTAACACAATGTAAAGGGGTAGGCTGAGAGACGTTAACCCCCATATCTGCAAGAAGATATCGTAACCAAATAATCTCACATGTAGTCACAACCATGACATGATACTCAACCTCGGTAGAAGATTTAGAAACATCATGTTTCTTACTTTTCCACGAGATTAATGAATCCAAAGGAAAACACCGAAACAAGTGGTGGATTTACGATAATTAGGATCGCTATCTCAATCAACATCATTATAGGCGTGCAACTCTAGAGAAGACGTCGAAGGAAACAAGAGACTCTGAAACTAAGTGCCACGAAGATAACTCAGAATACGAAAAACAACTCTCAAGTGAAAAGAAGTAGGAGAAGTGACAAATTGGCTAACCATATGAGCAACATGAGCTAAATCTAGGCGAGTAATTGTAAGATACACCAAATTTCCCATAATAATATGATATAGGCTCGGATCTGAAAAAGAAACACCATTAGTAGGAGAATACTATGCATTGGTTTCTAGAGAAGTGTCTATAGTCCTGTTGTCAGAAAGTCGTGCCCGCTGAAACAAATCAGATATATATTTTGTCTGAGAAAGAAGGTATCCTTTCTTAGACCAATCCATATCTATACCAAAAAAATAATGTAGGAAGCCCAAATCTTTCATGGCAAACCGATGAGCCTAATCATTCTTCAACGACTCAATGCCATCATAATAACCACCTGTAATAACCATATCATCAACATATAAGGACAAAAGAATCCGTCCTGCACTCGTACATCTAACAAACAATGCTGAATTGTGATAACCCATGGGGGCTTTACCTGCCGAGTCGTCTTTGAAGGAGGAGGAGGGAGCAACCCTTCCTTCTCATGTATTGGTTGTTGCTCGTGGAGAGGGAAGGAACGCTTGTCCTTACCCCCTTCATGAACTACTAACCAATAAACAAAACAATCCTAATATATCACAAAATCAAACAAAAAATCATAAACAAACTTTATCTTCATATTCCTTTATCTCAAACTCAACCCAATCAATTGACTTTAAATTTTACCCAACCCGTCTTGTTTCACATGTGAACTAAGTCAGGATTAACTCTATCAATACATGGGTGGTGGCGGATCTGGATCCTACTATTGACGTGCATCACTATTTTCTCATTTTTATGCAAATATAGTTTGGGGATATTAATCGGTGTAGGATTATGGTACATATATCTAGTTTGATGCTGCAAAATGCGATTTTCAAAGGTCCTGCATGATGCATTATGATGATGTCTACAACATGTGAGTTTAGAGAATCCTTCTGTTTCTATCACGTTGGGTGATTAATGGTTTAAGTGTATCAACTCATACACTGTTATAAGTTGCTTTCAATTTGAATGGTCTTTTTTGATAATTATTTATTATTATCATTAACGGTATATTGCAGTGATGATATATGAAGATGATCTCTTCTATCGTTTGGGTGATTGGAGAAAACTTTTCTGTAAGAGTATGCATGGTTTGGATCTTTGATTGTAAAATCTGTTTTCATTGATTAACTCTCCATGCATGGTCCCAAATATAATTTCCTGTCATTGCCGCCGGCAACGAAGGCGGAGCTGTTGGAGGTTTTTTTAGGAGAAGAAGATTGAAGAAAGAGAAGATATGAGGACATTTATTTTTCTTTAGTTGGGAAAAGTATGTCATATAGGTCAGAAAGCTTAGTTATTTTATTATTTTATTGTTTCTTTTATGTATTTTCTTTTTAGCATTGACAGGATGAGTAAAAAGAAAGTTACAGTGTTTAGTCACCATTATAGATGTGTAGTTTGTGATAATTGACATCACAACACACCTTAGCTTGTAGTTGGATCTCTCTTTGAAATGGGAAAGAACTTGTGAGCATTACGATGACGGTGATTGAAGATGACCAAGCTAGTGTGTTGGCATAAATGAACATCAGTTGTATGTAACGGTGTTTAAAAACATCAGGAGGGCTCATCACTGCTTGATAGCTGGCAGCAGCAACGAGCGCTGCGAACTTGGTCAGCAGAATCCCTTTCTTTGTCGAACTTAAAGTATGAAAAAGGCCAGTCTGAAGAAGAGCTATTTGGATTGATTGGTTGGTCATCCCTTCCTTCAATTTCCATTTTAGCTTAATGAGGTGTGGAAATTTAGTTGAATTGGCCGGTTTATGTACAGAGAACCAAGTAGATGTTTAAATATGGGTAGACTTTATGCACACTCTCCTCCTATACGACCCGTACAGGTTCTATACGAGACAAAATACGACCCGTATAGGGGTTATACGATGCACAATGTGACCCACATAGGGTCTATACGAGGCATAATACGAGATGGATGTGACATGTCGGGAGGCTGTCGGTTTGATTTTTTGACTATATATATATATATAACCTGTATTGGTGCTACACGAGTGGTATAGTTGATGTAACCTTAACAACAACTTAAATATAAAGAAACACTATTTGATATTTTATATATGCATGTTTGCTAGATTAATTTTCCGCGAAAATGATGTATTATTTGCCTGTCACGAGTTAAACGTCGTTCCAACCATGAGAACTAGTTTTATACCCGTCCGGTTGTCGGGTTCTTTTGATAGTGATATGACAAAACTAACTTTCTTTTATTATAAACAAAATTAGACAAAGTGTGAGATAAATGAACAACTCTTTAAGTTAACAAAAAACAGCGAATACCAACAGCAAAACAATCACAAAGCGATAAACGTATTTGATAGCCAACACATAACCGTTCAAGATTCACAAGACGTTAAAGTTACGGGTCTACAACATGGGTCGGCTATTATGGGTCAACTTCATTGGAGCACAAGACCCACCCATGCAGGCGTGAACATGTGCACAATTTCTTCCCACGATTACACATGCATCATCCATTTTTATTTCTAATTATTTTCTTTTATTTTATTTCTTTTTAAGTAGTTTCCCCCACCTTTTCAAATTCCCTAAGTGTTGCATCGTGGGTAGTTTTCATTATCTTATTTTCCATATGTATCATACATGTTAGAGAACATGACAGAGTTGATTATCGTAAGTTTTGTTTATCTCTTGTTCTTGAGATTAAACTTTCCACTGCTATCCTAATCTTGGCTGTTTAGGAGGTGATCTGTGGAATCCATATTTGAATTGCTTGGTGTTCATCTGTATCGTAATTCGAATTTGGAGTGCCCGACAAATAGATCGAGTGGTGATTTTCTGTATCTCGAATCCATTCGCTGCCTACCGTTACAATCAAACCCCGTCCGACATTCGAATACTTAGTATCTGTATATCATTTGCAGAGAACATTGTAGAAAGTGGTACAAAATTATGTATTATGAAATGAGGTAACAAATAAAACATTTTCCTTACTAAGTGCATATATAGGCATTTACATGTTCAGAAACCCACCCCTACATCCGAACTTTATGGCTGCTTAACTCCCCACTCATATTTCAACTTGTAAAAAAATTCAAATTAATGGTTATTTGGCTTGCAGCAGTTGTTACAACCATGTACTTAATAGGCATTTTAAATTAAATAATTTTATTTTCGTTATTTTTATAATTTTTGGTTATGTTGCAATAATTGCTTTTCAAATAATTTTTATGTTTAATTAATGTTCATATTTGAATATCCCAGTAGAAAGCATTAATTTTTAATTCATTGAATTCTGATTGTTAACTATTTAGGTTTTATTTTCTATTAATTCATTAATGGTATTTTAAATGAAATACATTTTTTGTCTGTTATTTTTATAATTTTAGATTATGTTGCAAAAATTGCTTTTCTGTTATGCTCGGGTAAAATATCTGGTATATATAATATGTTTATTATATGTAATATGTTTAATAAAGTATCCGATTTTGTAGGTATCAATGGGCTAGGGGCCAAACTTAAACAGTCGGCTCATGAGACTATACAACAAATAACAAAGGTAAAGGAACCTGTTGAATTAATATATACATTATTTCAATACGTTAACAAATTTAAAAACCTGGTGTTTATATAAAAAAACTGTAATGCTATATAATGCTGCGTGTTTTTGTTTAAAATTTCTTGATAATTTGAAGCAATAACTTTATCAGATTTTTTAGGAATATTATGTTTATCATATTATCCTATTTTTGAGGTGCTTAACTGTTTAATATATCATCCGAATTTGCAGGTACTTTGACCTACAAACATGGGAAGTTATATTTTTTAATTCGAAATGTGTTTTTTAAATCATAATTGTATATTTGTAACTGTCTTGATTTATCTCAAGATCGTGGCTAGTCTTTTTAATTCAAAATGTGTTTTCCCATGTAAAAAGGAACACAAATTTAACTGTCCGACTTTTTCTACAATGTGTGGATTGAAAACTGTTCTTAGAAATCAGACATATTCAATTAACACGGTCAAGATTTACTAAAAAAACAGATCTGGCGGCCCGTATGCTTAATGACAGCGATTACAGAGTGGTTACACTCACCGCTGTCATTATAATATACAATGTGGTTAAAGTTTAAACTACCAATTTGGATTATCACTAAAAATATCCATTTTGCAAATAAAAAACTAAATATATAAATCTTTTTACTATATTTTTTAAAAGGGAAAATTTCATAATGCAACTTATTAAATATCATATATACATAAACCAAAATTAAAATACAACATATACCCTTCTTTAATAACGTTTTTAATTCGACAAATTTACCTTTTTCAATATATCATTTCTTTTTTAACTAGTTTCAATAATAATAATATTATTATTATTACTATTATTACTATTACTACTACAACACAGATAGTCAGATTATGAATTTGAACATGAAAAGTTACACCTTTAGTCCCTACTTTTACTCGAACGTAGGATGTATTTTAACACGTAACACGTGAGTTTATAAAATTTCTAGGCCGTTAATTTTTTTCGTTTTATCATGCCGTAACACGCGTGGGTTTAATACTAGCTATATATACAATTCAAGACTAGAATCAAGTTATACCAAAACTAGAAATTGTTGTCCATGCCTGTTTTCGGCTTTTGAATTCTTGCAACACAATGATAAAATTAAACTACATGCATAAGATAGCTAGCTATGCTTGCACATACACATTATAGAGAACCGAGTACACTAATTATTAAACCACACCTGATTTTCACAATACACCCACAGTTGTTTTCGGGTTTTCGGTACCATCATTCATTGTGCACACTTCTGTTTTATATATGTAGGTACCCAACGAATAAGGTATGGTGCAAAGAGACACAGAATGAGTAGTATATACGTGAGACGAGAGGTTATATGTGCTTGTGCGGCTGCAACGAACCCATAGGCGAAAGACATGGACACGTATGATAGTCGGATCTCTCTTTGAAATGGGAAAGAACTCGTGAGCATTTCGATGATGGTGATTGAAGAGGACCAAGCTAGTGTGTTTGTAAACACGAACACGCGTTGTGCATAACGGTTTTCTTCTGTAAAAATATTAGGAGGGTTCATCACGGCTTGATAACTAGCAGTAGCAACAAGCCCTGCGACCACCAGAATGGCGCTGCGAACTTGGTCTGCAGAATCCCTTTGTTTGTTAAACTTGAAGTAAGAGAAAGGCCAGTCTGTAGAAGAGGGGTTTGGATTTATTGGTTGCTCATCCGATCGCCTTACTTCCACTTCCATTTTTGTTTCTGTAACTCAATGGGGGTAGCTGTGGAAATTTAATAGAATAGGTTGGGTTATAAAGAGAAACCAAGTGGCGGCTTGAATCCATGAGCTCAAGACCACAAAACAGCAACTTTACCAGTTGCTCCAAGGTACGCACATATGCGAAAGCAAAGTCAAGCACCGGGACGCCCTTTTTTTGTCTTTTTGTTTTTTGCTATTTTATGCGTTAGCTGCCTTGAACTTGTAGCTTAGTGGCATTGGCGACCGCTCCCCACAAAAGTGGCGTGGGATCTGTAAGTGCACGTTGATTAGATGATATTTAGGAGTAAAAAAACCGTTGAGAAAAAAATATGTTTGCTATTTTATGTGATGGGCATAGTGTGACGTTTTGATTTCACGTGAACCCCAGTTAGTCAAAATCTCCTTTTCTTTTATATACTAGATTGCTAAACAATCGTGTTATGATTGGTTTCTTTAGTTACTTAAATCGGGTCCCGGAGGTAGCAGCCTCTCTATTATAGAGGAAAGATTTGCCCTCGTCTTATCCTCCCTAGACGCTACGAATAATTTAGTTTTTGGTATGAGTAAGATTTTACTGGTACGTTTATTTGTTTGTTTTAGATGTTTGAAATACTTGATATCTCATTAGTGCATCCGACTTATTAGGATGAAGGACATTGTCGATAAGAGAGTCTACATACGTTTATTAAACAGTGGGGGCGTGATAGCTTGAATATTATAGTATCCGTAATGGTAGCGTGAAGGGGGGGGTGATCCAATTGGCCTTTCACGGGCGTGGAACACCCCCTGGCATGAATGGGCGTGGTGAGGGGAGGCGTGGGGGCATTCAAGGATGATGGGGCTCAATTTGGTCAAACTATCCGTTGTTTAACTGCTACAAATAAAAATAATAATTTTTAGTTTTTAATTTTAATCTTAGATGGGACACACATCTAAGCCTACGCGGTGATTAAGTGGAGCATATTTGGAGGAATCGTGCAAGTAAAGATTGATTTTTTGTATTTTATTATGTTTGTTTTTTAATTAAATAAATTTGTATTTTGTTGTCTTTATTTTAAATAAATATATTTTTTTTTAATTAAATGATTAGTTGATGAATAAAAATTAAATGTTGGACATGAAACTACTACGCACCTTAGTGATTATGTGCAGTGATTGCCCCGTACTGATGTGATAGTGACGTGACGGAGCGTGAATCACTTGGACGTGAACGGTGAAACCACTACGGATGGTCAAAGATATTTAGACCATTGTTGTGATTTTTCTTTGAAGAAAAGGTGAAAAGTCAAGCACAAGTCTACGGGGGTGTAACACACTCCACCGGTAATGGGACCCTTCTTTAATAACACTACCAGGACTCATCAATGCCTGATAGTGGGCAGTGACAAGGAAATCGTATACGTAACTTCTTAATGGTTCGAATTAAGACTCAATCCTAACACGATTGACCCTTCACGAAGCTCCGATTCAAACAGTAAAATACACCACCACTAGTTAAATATGAGGATTGTGTCTACATTACCCATGAATAGCTTTTGCTATTAGCCTATTAGTGTGATTTTTCTGGGTACGTTTTACCCATTACATGGTCGTCTAGTGTTTATCATCATAAAAATGATGTGGACTTAAGTCTTTATAAATGTAAGATTAGATGATATTTAGGTATAAAAAATTGTTAGTACATTTTATCAACTATTATATAAAAATCTAACCATCAAAAACATTTTATATAATCGAAAAAATATATCATGAATCCCAAAGACGTCTTGGAGATCTTTTTTAGTCAAATAGTTGTTTTGATCGTAGGCCATACCATTCTGTTCTATTCACGGGTAGTTGTTTTGATTTTAGGCCACATCATTCTGTTCTATTCACGAGTTATAAGAAATGTATCTTCTCAAATATCAACAACCCATTTCGGTCTCATTAGCTTTCGTTGAGAGAACTTCACAGATAAATGTGTTTGGGTGGAAGCAATCCCGGGATAGGTGACATCCTTTAAAGTTTTCACTCGGGTGAATAAAAACAAATCAACGAGCTCTCGTGCAAAGTGAATAATATTGGCTGGTATGAGATGCTTAATGTTACAACTGTGGTGTTAACCGTGAACTTGATGTTGGATTTCTTTAAAGTTTTCACTCGGGTGAATAAAAACAAATCAACGAGCTCTCGTGTAAAGTGAATAATATTGGCTGGTATGAGAGGCTCAATGTTACAATTGTGGTGTTAACCGTGAACTTGATGTTGGATTTCTTTTACCAGGTGGTCATTACACGGTCGCACCATGGAACGATCGTGATATTTGGTCTTTTGCTTGATGACTTGAGTTAGGTGTGCTAAACGGGTCGTGTTCGTGAGTCCAAACCGAAAATCATGTCAGACATATGAATTCGAACGCGACATTGATATTCGCGGACTTAAACGAACACGATCAACTTAACTAGAAATTATTTTATGTTTTGCATAATAATACTTTAAATCAACACAAAAAATGAAAATGTATATAAAAAATTATACTTTAACTAGTTAGGGTACTAGGATCACCATGCGGGTATGAGGATCGGGTAGTGTAGATACACCGCCACATGGTATTCATGTATAAGTACCCCGTGAGGCCGTTTTTTTAAAACAAAAAAATTAAATTTAAAAACTATAAATACATAAACCTTATTTATTTTTCTACTCACACCACCAAAATACACTATTTCTACACCAAAAATACACTCTTTTTACTCCCCATGGATTTCAAAAAATGAGTAATAAGAAAAAAGTATCTATATCGAGAGGCGATTCTAGCTAAGATCAAGCAAGATAATAACGGATACAACAACCGATACATCAACCGACATTTGAACAACAATCGTTCAATACCAATATTATCCGTATTCTCAAATACCAACTATGCTTACTTAAATTGCACCCGATCAATACACCTATTGATCGCGTGTCGAAAGCTAATAAAAAATATAATTAAAATCCGGTTCTTAGCTACCTTAGACTGTAGTATAGAAAGTAGGGTTGTCGTATCTACAAGGAATTTCGTGGAGAATGCTATTCGTAACTTATGGTTTAACTAGACAATTAAAAGTAAAACTGAGAGCTGCGATTCGATTGATTGAGAAAATACTTGCAATAGCAAATTTAGGTAAATGGGTTTTGAAAACGATTGGAGAAAGGGGTGACCACTCCGGGTTTCTGATTCAACAAATAACCATTCAATCTTAACTTAACCCAGATAGGAGATCACATAGACATGACCTTGTTTAAATTGTTCAACCCAATTCTATTATAAAGAACACAACACAAAACCAAATTATTCCCGATGTAAGAAAACCAAGAAACGATGACAACCGCGTTAACGTTAAATAAAATCAAATTGTTTAATTAAATTGAAGAGACAATTGAATCCAAAAGAACTTAACGGGTTCACAAAATTCAATCCAAACCTAGGTATGAATCGTTCACCCAGAGGTGATCACAGTGAAGTTTAGCCGCTCATAGTCATCACAACAACGTTAAACATAATTGTATACCTCAAAAAAAAAAATTGCAAAGAAACCTTCAAACTTGCTCCAGAGCTCTAAAAATTCATCCAAAAACAGCCGGACATGAAGACCCAACCCTAAATATTTTGGGTTTAAATAGGGTAAATTGCTATTTTTTTGTGCTTTCCCGACTCCCGCCGTACAATACGCCCAACCCGGCGTATTGTACGACCAATTCTCTTTTATACACCCAATGTATTCTGTCCCAAGTCCTTTATACACCAACCGCTGGTATCACTTTTTTACATCTGGATCATCGAGGCACCCCGAATTCTTATATTATGACTGTCCTAACTCATTTTCTAACTCAAGATATGCTTATTTGAAGTTTTAGCCTCTAGAACTTCCTCATCAGCCTCCATCTTTTACATAGTTTCACATCTAGTTCTTTTACTTCCTCCCAAATGCTTCTAAAACACGTACTTAGCATCCAATCACTATAAATCATAAACGCATGCAAAGTAAACACGTTCCATGCTAAACCACACATAAAAACATATAATTAAACATTATAAACTCCAAACAAACACACAATGATCACATTACCACACTTAACCTTTGCTTGTCCTCAAGCAAAACTCTCTCGCAACCATCCAATCATCATTAACAACTACACTTCACAATTCCCTTACCTATTTTCCGCTAAGGTCCAAAGTCATACCCAACTAGCAAGAGTTACCTCAGTCAATAGATTTACACCATACCAAGTAAAAAGATGATACGCAATTTAAAATCAAAATGTCTAACCGGGCCTAACATGCTTCGGGTTTCCCTCATACATATAGTCACACCTCTCACAATTTGTCACTCTAATGTTAGGGTAGGGAGAACAAAAGAAAAAAGGTTTAAACAAATTGGCTCTTCACAATGCCTCTATCATATTCATGCAACAATTTGGTTCATGATCTCGAAATGTATCATTTACGTAAGTTGTAAAATGATGCAACATTATGGTAAACACACATGAAAAGAAAATGAACAATCAATCTTAATTATGTTCTATGCTCGATATCAATGCTCAAAATCTCACAAAAACGGTGGTAAAGGGTATCAGTACCATTAAACTTGATAATTTTAATAGTGAACATAGAGATGGTGGTGATTAAAGATGACCAAGCTAGTGTGTTGGCATAAATGAACACGAGTTGTGTGTAATGATGTTTAAAAACATCAGTAGGGCTCATCATTGCTTCATAGCTGGTAGCGGCAACGAGCGTTGCAACCACCAACATGGAGTTGCAGACTTGGTTAGGAGAATCCCTTTGTTTGTGGAACTTGAAGTAAGAAAAAGACCGGTTTGTAGAAGAACTTCAAATCAGTCCCTCCATTTCCATTTATGTTTTTGGACATAAAGGTGGAGATTGTTGGATGTTATGTACAAATACAACTAGAGGATGTCCATAAAAGTCAGTTACAAAAGTCAACAGGATGGTGTGGTAAAAGGTTTGACTAATTTGAATGTTTCATTAAAGTTCAAGGGATAAAGTTGTCAATTGCTGGAAGTTGAAGTTTGTTTTGTATTTGCACTATTTGTGAAACTAAGGGACTGAATGTGGCAATTAGAAAGTTTGGCTGTTACTTGCAGCTATTAGTTAGTTAATCCCTCAGATTAGGTTTAATTCATTCTTACGAGTTTCTTGTACTAGTTCTTCAGTTCCTGTTCTGTTTGTAATCGTTTGACTTTGATCTTAGCTACATTCTTCTTTGTGTTCAATTCGTATTCTCTTTTGGTGTTAAGTGAGATTTGATCCCGCATTACCATTTAGCAGTCGAACTTGAAGTAAGAAATAGGCCGTATGTAGAAGAAGTGTCTGGATTTTATTGGCCTTCCTTCCATGTCCATTTTAGCTTGTTTACCTTAGTGGAATATGTAGATAATAGTCCAGGGCCGGCCCTAGGGTGGGGCGACCCGTAACTTCGGTCAGGGCATGTTTTTTACGGGGCACTATTTTTTTATATTATATATATATATATATATATATAGTGGAAGGATCATAGAAAACTCGTTGTTAATGAGAAAACAAAAAAACTATTTATTAAAGGTAAAAAAAATAATAAAAAAATCATAACTCAAAATATAAATTAAAAACTAAAAAACCGCTTCGGAAACCTTGTTCCCCACATCGTCCTCGTTCAAAAAAAAAAATTCAGCGCAATACTACATATGTGTAGTAAGGTTAGCTTTTGGGTTTAGTTTAGCTTTTAGGTTAGGTTTTTTGTGGGGGGTTTAAGTTTTTGGGTGTACTACACATATGCAGTACATTTAATGAGGAGTTTTTTGGTTTTCTCATGAAAATGAGTTTTCTAGTGAACTCACCCCTATATATATATATATATATATATATATATATATATATATATATATATATATATTTAAAAATATAAAACCAAAAAACTTAATGGGCTCTCTGTATATAACTTATTGAGTTATTGTGCTCTCTCTAAAACCAAAAAAATATAAATTATTAAGTTGTTGGGCCAAAATAAACTAATTTGATCCATCTAATATTCATTTAAACATAAAAAATAAAAAAATAAAAAAATATTTTTTTTTTGCGGCTACAACCTTCAACGAACCACCGCAGCCCACCATCAACCACCACCACATCCCCACGGTCAACCACCGCGCCACCACCACAGCCCAACGTCAACCACTACCACATCCCCACCGTCAACCACCATCAAGGTATGTTTTCTTATTTTTTTTTCTAATTCCTTGAATCACACAATTTAGCCATAATTTATAATCGTTAAATGTTGAGCCCTAATTAAATTGAGTTTTTTGTTGAATGTTGAGCCATAAATTGGATGTTTTGTTGAATGTTGAGGCTTGAGCCCTAATTTGAGTGTTTTGTTGAATGTTAAGCCCTAATTTGGTACCAATTGTCATTTGGTATCAAGTATTAAACGAGGTGAATATAGTGAGCAAAAAGTTACAATCAAAAGATATACATCTCGAAACTGCTATTAAAGAAATAAACAAATAAACTACGAAAAGGTGATCAATTAGTTTGCGATCAAAATGCGATGAGAGCTTCACGAATCATCGGTTAACTATTACGGTATGTCATTCTAATACAATATTTTTGCTATGTTTATTGCTACAACGTTAATCGTCGTTTGAAAAAAATTAGTTTATATAATTCGTTAGGGGCCTAAGGGCATTTTTTTCGACTCGGCCGAGGCACTTAAATCCTCAGGACCGGCCATGAATAATACCAAGCAGAACTTTACATGTATACAACTTATATGTGGTCGATAGATTTCTTTAACAAAAAATGATGAATTATTTGCAAGTAGCGAGTGACGTTTTAATTTGGTTTAGAAAAATTATCATCTTGACGATTATGGATATTCAAAAATATAACTGTCTTTGACTTCTTAGAAAAAATTGTCATTGTTTTTAAGTATCTCACATAAGTTTGATGGGCTAATGAATTTAAGTAGTGATGGTGAAAAGAAAAAGGAAAAAAAGTTGTATCTGGACTAGTTAAAGAGGTACTCGTATATGTATGGAACACTCAGACCACTAATGAAACACCATTATCATAAGCTTGCATATCAATCATAACTCTACCAACTAACACAAATTATATATGAATCAAGAGGACTTTTACAGGTTGTAATGTTAGGCTAGGGCTAAGGGTGCGGAATAGAGAATTTATAGTGGCTAAAGGTAAATGAAATCTAACTAAGTAGGTAAAAAATCAAATCAAATTACAAACATCAGTCTTGGGTAAAATGGCCCATTTAACGATAACCTCTTATTATTTGAACTAACAAATGAAACTTGGGTCAATTTGACCCAGTAACATATTTTTGTATTTTCTTTCAATATTTTTTTTTTCATATCTATTTTTTTTATTTTTTCATTTTTTTCCTTCCGATAATATATCTTAAGCAAAATTATTCTACTAACACTAACATAAACAAGTTCCAACTCATGGGTTTAAAAATAAAAAAAGGCTATAAGGTTTAAGGGGTTAATGTTATGAGTTTAACAAATGAAAAGGATTAGACTCAAACTTGGCTTCTAAGTTGTTAATGTAAATGGAGAGAAAGTTGTGAACCTAAATGGTCACTTTATAAAAAATGCAATATAGTCCATGGTTTACAACTCTATGGCTATCTAGTCGGAGCTGAGTTATTTGAGCGGATCAAATTGATAGTAAACAGGAAACAACCCAATGCCCCTTCGACCCAAGTGATACGGGTACAGTCGGAGAGACGAGCCGAAGAGTTGAACTGTTTAGGTGGGTAATGATGATAATGAATAAGAATCGGGTTGATATTCCTTTCAATCTAGGTGGATGTGGTCTGGATTCGAGTTGTCAAGCTTACGAAAAAAACTCGAGGACAGGTTTTCTTTTAACCCGAGAAGTATAATGCAGGAGCATCAGATCCGACCCGACCATTGACCCGCATGAAAGGCAATTGAAGGTGGCGTCAACTTTGACTCAATCCACGCTTATTTTTATAGGGTTATTTTTTAGAAGATTATGATCTATTCTTTTCCTAACTATTTTATCATATTTTGAAGGGAATTGAATATCTTGTTAGTCATTATAGATTAGGATTTTTAGGTTGTTTCTATGGGGACTTATTTTTGATTAATTTTCATTGTAAAGAAAATTAGTTCGTGAACCTTTCAATTTGATTTGAAGCTTTTGAATAACAGCAAAGCTTATGATTTTGTCTCCGTGTACATAATTCATCGCCAATGGCTCAGATATCATTGACGAATACGTGCCAACTAGAAAATGTTGTTTCTTTTTTCTTTTATATCCTTTATAAATTTTTGTTTTTAGTAAAGTATTTAACTACCGTATAACTTTTTTTTAATTCTTAACTTATTTATTTTCTAATTTCAATATAAATATTTATTGAATCATAAATGCTTGGATCATTAGATAAACATCAGTCTTTTATCATTAGATAAACCCACCGTGTCAATCCAATCCACTAAAAACGCTTGGATATTTCGAAACAGGAAAATCAACATCAATCTATTTCTCAATACATGACCAAATCTTTGAAGCAATCACACAAGAACCAAACACATGTAGAGTAGATTCCACCTCTTTGAAACAACAAGGACATAAGAAGATGGGACATCTATCCCTTTATCAACCAAATTTTTACGAGGTCCAATAAAACCATCCAAGCCATAATACTAACCTTACGTGGAACATATTTATTCCAAAAATATCTGATTATTAAAATTACGGTTCAAAAAGTAGTCTGATTAAATATAAGCTCATAACAGATGGTTTCACTTCACAACAGATGGTTTAATTTTTACGAAAACAAACAGGAAGGCGAAACATGCACAACTTTATTTGGGTATTCATCGTCCCGAACACTTGTTTTTTATATAGGTAGGTACCACACGAATAAGGATTGGTAGGAAGAGACACAACCCAAATAGTATATACGCAACACCAGAAGATAGATCTGCTTGTGCTGATACAACGAAACCGTAGGCGAAAGACATGGACAAGAATGATAGTTGGACCAAGCTAATGTGTTGGCATAAATGAACACGAGTTGTGTGTAACGGTGTTTAAAAACATCAGGAGGGCTCATCGCTGCTTCATAGCTGGCAGCGGCAACGAGCGCTGCAACCACCAGCATGGAGTTGCGGATTTGGTCAGGAGAATCCCTTTGTTTGTCGAACTTGAAGTAAGAAAAAGGCCAGTCTGTTGAAGATGTGTCTGCATTGTATATTATTGATAAATTATTATAAAAATAGAATAACAGTAGTTAGAAAGAAAACCTAATCAAATCATATCTTTTTATTATTATGATAAAGATTATTACAATAAGTCTAACTAATATATTCTCTCTAATAAAACCATCACATGTCGCCCCAGTAAATCACGCGTCTGAGCACATGAATTAAGCATTGTGGTGGCAGCATTAGTCGTCTCATTTATTTGCGTATGAATTGGAATGTCATGAGGGATTCAATGGTGGTGACGGTGAGACTTAGTTTGTGTATGCTTTGTGAAAATTCACCTTCAATTATAATATATTATTGATCAACTATATATATAAATAAAATAAAAATAAATGCAAAGTAAAGCTAATCAAAGACAATCTCCTAATTAAAAACAAAATAATTACAAAATCTTAATTACAAAAATGATAATTACAGTATACATAACAAACTAGAAAATTAATGACAATTTGTAGGAAATCGTTCGTATAAAATAGTAAAACAATTCACTAATTCTAATTACAATACAAAAAGGAAATAAAGCAGTAAATTACAATACATGTTACAACTGAAATAAATGAAAAATACAAAGAATGTGGAAGAAGCAGAGATTTGTGGCAGAGGATTCATATTCAATACGGGTCCCTTAAAACAAATTTCGAGTCTCCCAAGAGAACTCGTTTGTTTCCCAGGGTACAACAATCAAAGCAGTAAGTACTGCCGGAGAGGACCTAGCACCCGAAAAGAATACCTTGAAAGAGAAGAGTATGAGGATCAGAAGTTTGCTTGGTATTGCTGGTGTTACAAGTGTGTCAAGTGTGTCTTCAACAAAGGAGCACCTTGGTATTTATAGAGAAAACAAAGTCAAAACAGTTCAAAAGAATTAAAACGAAAATTATTTGCATCAAACGTCTTCAATGTATTTTATCATGTTTTAATTCTCCAACTCGTAACATACTTATGTTTCAAGATTCTGTATATAAGAAGCTGTGGAACTGAACTTGTTTACTCAAGA
Organism: Smallanthus sonchifolius; assembly: GCA_023525975.1. Lineage (NCBI taxonomy): Eukaryota > Viridiplantae > Streptophyta > Magnoliopsida > Asterales > Asteraceae > Smallanthus > Smallanthus sonchifolius. The sequence continues at coordinate 15,196,824 of CM042018.1, read as the reverse complement.
GTAACCAGTCATGTTAACCAGATTTCCTCCTCCTGAGTCGAATGGTTTTTCTGAGTAAACTGGTCATGCTGACCAGATTTACTCTTCCGGGGTAGAGTTGGCTTTCCCGAGTAGACTTGGTCATACTGACTAGATTTACTCTTCCGGAGTAGACTTGGCTCTCCTTAGTAAATTGGTCATGCTGACCAGGTGCGCCATCAAAACGTCACAGTACGCCCACGCCAAACGCGCGCGCGTGTGCGAGTCCAGGTGCTTCACACTCTATAGGGTCCCACTAGTGTTTATCTTAAAGAAAACAAATTCCTTACGAGGCTTCCACTAATATATCACTCCAAGATTGGTCCCCCCACCTATGTGGGACAAGTTTCCACACTTTTCCTTCCAATTTTCGTAACCTACATAGCCCTAAACATCCGACTTTGAGTATCGATATCTCATTCATCTTAGCTCCGTATTGGGTGTGGTTTTGTTTGTTGCGAAGCCATCACAACATAGAACACAAACCCAGAAAGAAATATGCAAAACTACATCGTTTGCATATATTTATCTTTGTCCAAAGTTGACAAAAAAATTATTTTTGTAACTTAGGAAAAAACACATGTTTTCACTCAAAATTTCCAACAATCCCCCACATGAATGGAGATCGATCCTTACTCTTAAATATCAAGATACATGTTTTGCAGTTGAATATTGTCGGATTGGTATGTGTTAGCTTTGAACCTTCCATTGTGATGCATACTTAGTCTCCTAGTGGCAAAGTAGACGCGATGTCTTTGAACCAACCACCGTTTATGTAGACGACAATACACATCACACAATACTCTCCCTGGTCTGGTCAACCCCTCATTTTCATGTCCAATAATGGTCCTGGAATACTTACCTGGTTCAGTAAGAGCTCTAGGATTTGCCCCCCCACAATTCCATTCGAAGCGACCCCACTTCCCTCTCACATAGGTGATTTAACTTAAAATCATTAAAAGCATTAGATTTATCATGATTTACACAAACCATCAACCATAATTATGCTTAACCACCACATAACATGTCACTTATTGTTTTAGGAATGAGCTAGGAAGTGATTAAAAACTCCCTTTTTCCAACTTAGGAGGATATATGTAAACACACACACACACATATATATATATATATATATATGTATATTAGCTTATATATCAAATTATACATTAGCTATGCCCCCATAGTGACCACCCTTAGATATACAATTAGGCTGTCCTATTGAACTTAGATCTTGGGATCTCCAGTCTTCTAAGATAGGTTTTCCTTCATATATCATTTTTCATGGGCTAAAGGCCTGTAAATATCAACCATCGCACTCACCCTTTTACTAAAAACACTTTCAAATATATATCAAATAGATCTCTCTCTCTCTCTCTTTTTCATTCCTTTCATATTATCCAATCATCTTGAGAAGAACAAGCAAGATCAATATCAAAAGAAGACTGTTGTGCTTCAAATATTTTTAAACTTTCATTATATTCTTAGTGATCACTACTATAGCTTAGTGAGACAATTGTATAGGGTATCACTACCTTCAATTTAGTGAGACATAGAAGGTAGGGATGTTGTCACACCCCGCTCCGGGCACTCGTGAGACGTTACCGGGCTACGACGTCGATTGGCACCGAGTACCTGCTTTGATTTCAGAGTTTGTATTGTGCAGCGGAAAATCGTTTTTAAAAGGATCGTTTCTTTCATAAATTTCAACCTCGAGGGTTGGTTTGTAAATTTAAGAATCCCGTGTGTAAACAAAGATTTTTATTTAAAATATTGGGGTTTAACAACCCAATCGTTTTGATACATTGAAACTGAAGTCAAAATCCCTAACAACAGTCAGTAAAATCGACAAGGAAGGTAACTACATAGGGATTATAATCTTTAGGGCACCTAGCCTCGTAATATTTTCTCTAGGTCCTTCCCGTGCTTAGATACAATCCACCTTAGCACGAACCTGTATAATACTTTCTAGTTGAACTGGTTCAAGGTATGTAGCCTGATTCGGATAACAACACAACCACCCTCGGGACGAAGCTAGCCCCGACAGGCGTTGCTAAAATTATTCCTTTCCTGAAAACATTTGAAATTGAACGTCAGTGATGAGCTGGTGAATAATTTATGACACGAAAATCCTTTATCAAACGGCAAAACAGTTGGATAAATAATTAAACATAACTTCGAAGGGAGATAGTAAACACATTACTCCATCCCTTTATGGTGGGTATACATTGGTCACATACTCGAGGGACACGTGGATTCACATGATCCCCCGTTTTACACATTCACTGGACTCCATATGTCCCAACCCTGTCCGGCCATAAATTCCCGGATAAGTATAAATATTTGATCAAACTTTACGTATACATATATTCGTGTAACAAATCTCCCTTGGGGTTATATCTGTAGCCAACCCCATAAGGTGGTATGCATTAAATATTTAACTTTGTGTTTTGCCTTTTTCAAAAACGTAAATAGTTTGATCATTGCGTGGGTGTGTTTATAGCACACTCACGATGTAAAACCGAATTTAAGACAGACTCGTATTTCACCTTGGTTATGGGGTGGAAGGATAGAAAACTTAGTGCTAAACAGCTTAGAAGTCCGCTCTTAAGGCTCTAGCACCTTAACTTGCACTTCTACGCATTCCTCGGGTTTCTTCGGCTATAAACGCTCAAGTCCGGTTGATAAGCGAAAGTCAGTCGAACTTGGAAGAGCGTGTAACATTTCTGATTTTTAGTATTCATATTTCAATTCAATGTAATGCAATTTCGAATTCAATACTCGTGCACTGTCTTATTATTTTTCTTACCGTAAACTAAACGCAATGATTCGATACAAATTCGTAAGTTTTACGCAATTATATACATTTAAACACTATGCAAGAAACTATTTAATTCAAACTTATCAAACCTAAAAAGTTGAAAATTTATCAAGAAACCCTAATTAGCACGGTCGTGCTTCGTCCTGGCACGGTCGCGCCAAGTGCCTCGGCACGATCGCGCGACTGGTCCTGGAACGATCGCGCCCGGTGCCTAAACACGGTCGCGCCTATCTTGGCACGGTCGCGCCTGCGTAACAGTCGAAACGTAAATGCAGTTTCAAAACGCTCGATCGTTTGAAATTCGAAACCGATTACGTTTTATTTTCTTTGACAAAGAAAATATCTCAGTCCATTACAATTTTTATCAATCCAATTTCGTTTTCCTCTCAAGAAACTGTCCAATATTTCTCCCAAGCCTCGAATCATTCTTTTCGATCCTGTTGCTATCAATTAATCAAGGAACTCAATCCTCCGAGCATCTCTAAGTTTTCTGAAGGGGTTGGATCAGCCGGAAATCGCAGCAGAAGACGCCGGGAAGAAATCTCGCCGTCGCCGGAACCTCCTTCTACCGTCTTATATCGATTCTCGGTTATTCAGGGTAATTGAAGTCATTTATTTCATTTAATTAGTCTCTATATCGAAAGCCCCTTATCAATTTGGGCTTACAATATGTAAATCATCCCGAATCAGAACAATTATTTTAATAAAAATGATTTAATCGATTCCACTCTTAAACACGATTTACATACAATTAATTTATATGAATAGACTCGTAACAACTCAGTAATCAAAAGCCCTATCAATTCCAACGCTATAAATACAAGATTTGTTCAATTCGTGTCTGATTTGGAAGAGACACGGTTGCGCTAATCATCTAGCGCGGCCGTGCTTCATGTAGCGCGGTCGTGTCCTCCTGTCCAGACCTAGTCATGCCCTCTGGGCTAGCCTCTGTTGTGTCTAAAAAAAATCATAGACACGACCGTGCCGAGCCAAGGCATGGTCGTGCCTGTTGACTTGTCTAGTTTGTGCCCTGTTGATCAACCCGGTCGCGCCCCGACTAGCGCGGTCGCGCCCGTGGCTTGAGCACGATCGTGCCCTTCCGAGGCACGGTCGTGTGTGACTCAGAACTTTTAACAGAATTATATTTTTATATTTTTCAATCAGTAAATGTTTCAAATTTTATAAAAAATATGTTTTCTGTACTTGAAAAGATTTAAAGTTTAATCTGGACATAAATATTATTTATTTGAAAGTTTATTTAAAAATTTATAAAAATTAAATTTATATTTATCTTACACTTAAATGATGTTTTAAATGATTAAGTTACAAAGTTTATAAATAAATAAGATAATAATTATTTATTTAATTCATATTTAAACAAAAATCATTTATTTATTTATACTTAATTACAATCAATATTTACATTATTTCATAAACTATAATCATTTATTTACTTATTAAATTACATTTATCACATGCATTATTTTCATAATCAACAATTTTATAAAAATTCTATTTTTCAATTCCAAACTTTAATCAAATGTTCTAAAAATGTTTACTACAACCTTATATATTTTATTTAATACTTTTTATACACAAATTCAACCTTCAATGTTAGACTTAAACTTTGTGCACCTATTTGATTCAATATACATTACTATCTAGGTTAACCCGTGCGTATCAAGGACCCTTATTTTATCTATACTCTTTGTTAGCTACACCTGCATACCAAGTGAGTATTCACAACCCCTTTTTACTCTTTTACACTTTTGGGGTGGAACATGAACTTTATACACATTACACATTTACATTTACACAAACAACACAAGTGAAAAATCCTATTTACATACATGTGTGCAGCTTTGTGCCTGAGTGCTAGTTGTGCTAATCTTTGTGGAAACTTATGTGCAATCATTAACTATACAAGCCGACGGTTTTCAATGATAGATCTATTGAGTCTGACAAACCCACCCAAGTGGAGGTGATTGATACCGACAACACAATTTGCATACTAGTTACAAAGGTTTGGTTGTACTTGATTACACAATAGCTGCTCCCCATAAATGCCTTATTTTATCATGTTTTGTAAAGGATTTGTTTTCAACTATATGCTATCTATATACAACTGTGTTATACTCACCAACTTTTTAGTTGACTTTATTTTATTCATGTTTCAGGCCCTAATATGTGAGAATGATTCAAGACGTGCTCAATATAGGATTTGGACTTAGCAATTTAAATCAAGAATTCTATGAGTTGTTTTATGTTTCTTTGTTTGAATTTGGTTTGCATTTGGATTATTTGTAATGGAAATTTGACTTTAATATATTTCAATTTAGTCAACCTTGTGCTATGAACAGTCTACATGTCCCGCCCCGATGATTCCGCCATCGGTCGGGGTGTGACAGATTGGTATCAGAGCCTTGGTTATAGGGAATTAGGTTATTAGACACCTTGACCTAGACTATAACTTTAGGACAACCACTTATGCTATGCTTCATGATTATGTGCTATGTGCTACATGTTATATGTTACATGCTTAGTATGATTACTTATTATTTCATTTTGATGACTTATGTGTTTTAAATCCATGACTTATTAGGATATTCTTAATAATTAAATAAATAATATCCTTTCCTATATTCTAAAACCTCATAATATTTCTATCTTCTTTTCTATCTTTATCCTTTCTAAGCATGTGGAAAATTCTTGAAGCAAAAATCTTAAAAAAAAAAAAAAAAATTTATTTCTTCGTTAAGGTTTTTAAACTTGTTAAATTATTTGAGGACACGTGCAATACGGAAGAGTGGCACCTGTATTTTGGGTTTTCTGTCTAAGAAAGCATTTCGCATAAATCCCAATCAACCGAGGGACCCGTATGCTTTCCTGGGAATTCCCGAGATGAGTGTTTACTTATAGGCTAAAGCATGTCTTCTTGAAAATTATATAAGTTTAATTAACCTTAATGTGCCATGGTATTCAAGTGATTTTGTCACTTTTGAGTACAATCCAAACTAAGAATATCTATTTTTTTATTTTTGTTATCTCATTCTATTAAATCCTATCAAATCTCATAAGTTCTTACAATCTTTCTTGCCTTGTGAAAAATCTGTAGAATGCCTCCTCGTCGTGCTCCCGCAACCAACGCCAACACCGACATTGCTGCTATTCTTACCCAATTAGTGACACAACTCACCCAAGCCAATGGTGCCACCAATGGCAACAATGGTGGAAATGGAAGCAATAGTGGTAATAATGGTGGAAATGGTAGTAACAATCCATCTCAATGCACCTTCAAGCACTTCAACTCGTGCAATCCCCTCAAGTTCTTTGGTACCGAAGGAGCTACTGGACTCCTTCAATGGTTTGAAAGCATTGAGAATACCTTTCTCAATAGTGACTGTCCCGACAACCTCCGTGTTCGTCATGCTACAAGTGTCCTACAAAAACAGGCACTTACATGGTGGAATGGGGAGAAAAGGAATAGGGGTGTTGATGTAGCTATGGCCTTACCTTGGGATGAGGTCAAAAGGCTTATGACCGAGGAGTTCTGCCCTCGAAATGAAGTGAAAAAGTTAGAAGCTGAATTTTGGGATCTTGCCCAAGATAGTGGGGAAAGCTTAGCATATACAACTCGGTTCCATGAGTTGAGTCTTCTTGTGCCCCACATGGTCACTCCTTTGTCCCGTTGTATCGAAAAGTATATTGGTGGGCTACCAAGACAAATCCAAGATACTGTCTGAGGTAGAAATCCTGCTACTCTGGAGGATGCTATTCGTCTATCCGCTACCTTAACTGATAATCATGTGAAAGCTGGAACTCTTACCAAAAAGGGTTCTAAGAAAGTTTCTGAAACCGTAACCCCTCCTACTCACAACAAAGAAGCCACAACCGAGCCCTCTCGCAATAATAGAAAAAGGAAGGTTAGAAATTTTGCTGTGGTTACTCCTGCTGTTCCCGTCAACCAAGCTGCACCTATGGTTCAAGCGCCGGCTAAAAAGCCATATGTTGGGATCTACCCTCTTTGTGCCACCTGCAATTATCATCATCCTCAAACTATCCCATGTCGCCTTTGTATTCATTGTGGGAGATATGGTCATACTATCAATGTTTGTAGGGCCAAAGCTCTTGCGGGCCAAGTCCACCCTCCAAACCGAACCGTACCTCAAGTGGCTAATCAAGGTGCTCCCGCCATTGCTAATGGGCATGCTTGCTATGAGTGTGGTGACCCGAATCATTTTCGTGATCCATGTCCAAGACTTACAAATGCTAGACAAGGTGGAGCTCGTGGGCGTGCGTTCAACATAAACGCCAACGAAGCTCAAGCCAACAACGACGTGGTTAATGGTACGTTCCTTGTTAATAGTCAATATGCCTCCATTTTGTTCGATACCGGTGCCGATAAAAGTTTTGTGTCACTTAATTTTGAGCCTTTACTTGCAAAGACACGATCCCAATTAGAGAAAACCTTCACCGTTGAAATAGCGAATGGTGACTCCCTTACAATTGACTCCATTATTTATGATTGCTCCTTAGAACTAAATGACCATTCATTCCCAATCAACCTTGTTCCAATGCCACTAGGAAGCTTTGATATTATCATAGGTATGGATTGGCTATCAAATCATCATGCCGAAGTCATTTGCTTTGAAAAGTGTATCTAAATTCCGCTACCATCGGGAGAAACCTTAAGGGTTTTTGGTGAAAAGCCTTGCAAGGGACTTAAGTTGATGTCGTGTACTACCGCTCAAAAGTACTTACGAAAGAAGTACATTGCTTTCTTAGCTCACATTGTTCAAAAGGATGTCAAGGAGAAGAGTATCCAAGACATTCCCATTATTCGAGATTTTCCCGAAGTTTTTCCTAAGGATTTATCCGGTCTTCCTCCCGTTCGTCAAGTAGAGTTCCGTATTGATCTTATACCTGGAGCCAACCCCGTTGCTAGAGCTCCTTATCGTCTTGCACCTTTCGAAATGCAAGAGCTTGCAAGTCAACTTCAAGAGTTCTCCGACAAAGGTTTCATTCGCCCAAGTCATTCACGGTGGGGTGCACCCGTCTTATTTGTTAAGAAGAAGGATGTATCATTTCGCATGTGTATTGACTACCATGAACTCAACAAGCTTACTATCAAGAACCGTTATCCTTTACCTAGAATCGATGATCTCTTTGATCAACTTCAAGGTTCTACTTGTTTCTCAAAGATTGATCTTCGATCCGGTTATCATCAGCTTTGTGTTCAAAAAGATGACATTCCTAAGACTGCCCTCCGAACAAGGTATGGTCATTACGAGTTCATGGTTATGCCTTTCGGGCTAACCAATGCACCCGCAGTTTTCATGGATCTCATGAATCGTGTGTGCAAACCATACCTTGATAAATTCGTGATCGTCTTCATTGATGATATCTTAATCTATTCCAAGACTAAAGCCGATCATGAACAACACCTTAGATTGGTTTTGGACCTCTTGAGAAAAGAACAACTATATGCCAAATTCTCCAAATGTGAATTTTGGCTAAAGGAAGTTCAATTTCTTGGTCACATCGTCAACGACAAGGGTATTCATGTTGATCCTGCTAAGATTGAAACGGTTAAGAATTGGAATGCCCCGAAGACTCCTACCGAAGTTCGTTCATTTCTTGGTCTTGCGGGTTATTATCGTCGTTTCATCTCAAACTTCTCAAAGATTGCTGTCCCTCTTACCGCTTTGACTCACAAGGGTAAAGCTTATGAATGGGGACCGAAACAAGAAGAAGCTTTCCAAACCCTCAAGCAAAAGTTGTGCAATGCTCCTATATTGACTCTCCCCGATGGAAATGATGATTTAGTTGTCTATTGTGATGCTTCTAACCAAGGTCTTGGTTGTGTTCTCATGCAACGAGGCAAAGTAATCGCTTATGCATCAAGGCAACTCAAAGTTCATGAGAAGAATTATACGACGCACGATCTCGAGTTGGGTGCGGTCGTATTCGCGTTAAAGATTTGGAGACATTACCTATATGGCACGAAATGTGTGGTGTTCACCGACCACAAAAGTCTTCAACATATTTTCAACCAAAAAGAACTCAATATGAGGCAACGACGTTGGGTCGAACTCCTTAACGACTACGACTACGAGATTCGTTACCATCCCGGCAAAGCGAATGTTGTAGCCGATGCTTTGAGTCGAAAGGACCATGTTATGCTTCATTGTGCCCGAATTCAAACCGATATTCAAACCCGCATCTTAGAAGCTCAACACGTCTCAGTCACCGAGGGTAACATGTACGAAGAAATTTCGTGTGGTGTTGAACTTCTGCTTGAATCAAAACCCAATGGCTTACTTTATTACTTGAACCGTATTTGGGTTCCCGATCGTGATGATCTCCGTACCTTTCTCATGAACGAGGCTCACAAGACTCGTTATTCTATTCATCCTGGTGCGGATAAAATGTACCAAGACCTTCGCCAACAATATTAGTGGCCCGGTATGAAAAAGGACATTGCTCTTTATGTTGCCAAATGTTTAACCTGCTCCAAAGTCAAAGCCGAACATCAACGTCCTTCTGGCTTGCTAGAACAACCGGAAATCCCCGTGTGGAAATGGGAGAACTTAGCCATGGATTTTATTACCAAACTCCCTCGCACCTCGAGTGGTTATGATAGTATTTGGGTGATCATTGATCGTCTCACCAAGACTGCTCATTTCTTGCCTATCCGTGAAGACTATCGGGTCGAGAAACTAGCCCGAATTTACATCGACGAAATCGTGAGCCGTCATGGTGTTCCCTTGAACATAATATCTGATCGAGATGCCCGGTTCACTTCTTGATTTTGGCAATCTCTCCAAACTGCTCTTGGCACACGATTGGATTTGAGCACGGCTTACCATCCCCAAACTGATGGTCAAACCGAGCGAACAATCCAAACACTTGAAGACATGCTTAGAGCTTGCGTAATCGATTTTGGTGGCAATTGGGATTCACATCTATCCCTCATTGAGTTTTCTTACAACAATAGCTACCACACAAGTATCAACATGGCTCCATTCGAAGCTCTCTATGGTCGCAAGTGTCGTTCTCCTATCTGTTGGAACGAGATTGGTGAAGCACAAATCACCGGTCCCGAACTAATTCAAGAAACATCCGACAAGATTATTCAAATCCGTGACAACATCCGAACAACGAGAAGCCGGCAAAAGAGTTATGCCGATAAACGACGAAAACCCTTGGAATTCCAAATCGGTGATCTTGTTCTTCTTAAGGTGTCCCCGTGGAAGGGTGTGATCCGTTTTGGAAAGAAAGGCAAGTTAGCACCTCGTTATGTTGGTCCATTCAAAATCCTTGAAAGGATTGGGAAAGTGGCTTACAAGCTCGAGTTACCTCCATCTCTTGGAAATGTGCATCCTACATTTCATGTATCTAATCTGAAGAAGTGTCTCGCTGATGAAAATCTCCATATACCGCTTGACGACGTGCGCATTGATGAAACAATGCACTTCGTTGAAAAGCCGGTGGAAATTATGGATCGCGAAGTAAAACAACTCAAGCGAAGTCGCATTCCTATTTTCAAAGTTCGTTGGGAATCTAAGCGTGGTCCTGAGTTCACTTGGGAACGAGAAGACCAAATGAAGCTCAAGTACCCTCATCTTTTTATTGATACTGTTGTTACCTCTAGCTAAATTTCGGGACGAAATTCTCTCAACATGGGAGACTGTAACATTTCTGATTTTTAGTATTCATATTTCAATTCAATGTAATGAAATTTCGAATTCAATACTCGTGCACTGTCTTATTATTTTTTTTACCGTAAACTAAACGCAATGATTCGAAACAAATTCGCAAGTTTTACGCAATTATATACATTTAAACACTATGCAAGAAACTATTTAATTCAAACTTATCAAACCTGAAAAGTCAAGGACTAAAGTGGAAAATTTATCAAGAAACCCTAATTAGCACGGTCGTGCTTCGTCCTGGCACGGTCGCGCCAAGTGCCTCGGCACGATCGCGCGACTGGTCCTGGAACGATCGCGCCCGGTGCCTAAACACGGTCGCACCTATCTTGGCACGGTCGCGCCTGCGTAACAGTCGAAACGTAAATGCAGTTTCAAAACGCTCGATCATTTGAAATTCGAAACCGATTACGTTTTATTTTCTTTGACAAAAAAATATCTCAGTCCATTACAATTTTTATCAATCCAATTTCGTTTTCCTCTCAAGAAACCGTCCAATATTTCTCCCAAGCCTCGAATCATTCTTTTCGATCCTGTTGCTATCAATTAATCAAGGAACTCAATCCTCCGAGCATCTCTAAGTTTTCTGAAGGGGTTGGATCAGCCGGAAATCGCAGCAGAAGACGCCGGGAAGAAATCTCGCCATCGCCGGAACCTCCTTCTACCGTCCTATATCGATTCTCGGTTATTCAGGGTAATTGAAGCCATTTATTTCATTTAATTAGTCTCTATATCGAAAGCCCCTTATCAATTTGGGCTTACAATATGTAAATCATCCCGAATCAGAACAATTATTTTAATAAAAATGATTTAATCGATTCCACTCTTAAACACGATTTACATACAATTAATTTATATGAATAGACTCGTAACAACTCAGTAATCAAAAGCCCTATCAATTCCAGCGCTATAAATACAAGATTTGTTCAATTCGTGTCTGATTTGGAAAAGACACGGTCGCGCTAATCTTCTAGCGCGGCCGTGCTTCATGTAGCGCGGTCGTGCCGACTAGCAGCGCGGTCGTGTCCTCCTGTCCAGACCTAGTCATGCCCTCTGAGCTAACCTCTGTTGTGTCTAAAAAAATCATAGACACGACCGTGCCGAGCCAAGGCATGGTCGTGCCTGTTGACTTGTCTAGTTTGTGCCCTGTTGATCAACCCGGTTGCGCCCCGACTAGCGCGGTCACGCCCGTGGCTTGAGCACGATCGTGCCCTTCCGAGGCACGGTCGTGTGTGACTCAGAACTTTTAACAGAATTATATTTTTATATTTTTCAATCAGTAAATGTTTCAAATTTTATAAAAAATATGTTTTCTGTACTTGAAAAGATTTAAAGTTTAATCTGGACATAAATATTATTTATTTGAAAGTTTATTTAAAAATTTATAAAAATTAAATTTATATTTATCTTACACTTAAATGATGTTTTAAATGATTAAGTTACAAAGTTTATAAATAAATAAGATAATAATTATTTATTTAATTCATATTTAAACAAAAATCATTTATTTATTTATACTTAATTACAATCAATATTTACATTATTTCATAAACTATAATCATTTATTTACTTATTAAATTACATTTATCACATGCATTATTTTCATAATCAACAATTTTATAAAAATTCTATTTTTCAATTCCAAACTTTAATCAAATGTTCTAAAAATGTTTACTACAACCTTATATATTTTATTTAATACTTTTTATACACAAATTCAACCTTCAATGTTAGACTTAAACTTTGTGCACCTATTTGATTCAATATACATTACTATCTAGGTTAACCCGTGCGTATCAAGGACCCTTATTTTATCTATACTCTTTGTTAGCTACACCTGCATACCAAGTGAGTATTCACAACCCCTTTTTACTCTTTTACACTTTTGGGGTGGAACATGAACTTTATACACATTACACATTTACATTTACACAAACAACACAAGTGAAAAATCCTATTTACATACATGTGTGCAGCTTTGTGCCCGAGTGCTAGTTGTGCTAATCTTTGTGGAAACTTATGTGCAATCATTAACTATACAAGCCGACGGTTTTCAATGATAGATCTATTGAGTCTGACAAACCCACCCAAGTGGAGGTGATTGATACCGACAACACAATTTGCATACTAGTTACAAAGGTTTGGTTGTACTTGATTACACAATAGCTGCTCCCCATAAATGCCTTATTTTATCATGTTTTATAAAGGATTTGTTTTCAACTATATGCTATCTATATACAACTGTGTTATACTCACCAACTTTTTAGTTGACTTTATTTTATTCATGTTTCAGGCCCTAATATGTGAGAATGATTCAAGACGTGCTCAATATAGGATTTGGACTTAGCAATTTAAATCAAGAATTCTATGAGTTGTTTTATGTTTCTTTGTTTGAATTTGGTTTGCATTTGGATTATTTGTAATGGAAATTTGACTTTAATATATTTCAATTCAGTCAACCTTGTGCTATGAACAGTCTACATGTCCCGCCCCGATGATTCCGCCATCGGTCGGGGTGTGACAGAGCGGCTCAATAGTTGGGACAACAACAGGAGGCTCGAGATTAAGGAAAAGTTAGAGCTCGGAGGTTGAATGTATGAGAAATGAGATGCAAATGAGCCTTTATTTATAGGCTGATGTTGGTCCCGTAGCAGACCTTTAGCCAAGTACCTGTAGGTCCGCTACCTCCCCACTTTGCCTACATGTGTGACACGTGGTGGCTTAACAGTGCATGCACACCACACGTCCATAGCGGACCATGTGGGTATGCCTTAGCGGTCTGCTAAGATGTTGATGTGTTGTAAAGCACATATGCATTTTCGTCCTATTTCGTGTCGTTTTTGTATAGTTTTAGAGTTGTATTGAGTCGTTTATGTTTAGTACTGAGTTGTGCCATGGTTTGTATGTAATCAGGTCACTTTGGAGCTAAAACGATCTAAATTGGTGAAGGCACGAGCGAACAAGGCAAAACGAGAAAAAGAACAAAACTTTTTGTCAAAGTGCTTCCCTCGCGGTACGCGAGATATGTAGGCCTTCCCCCTCAAGGTACGTGAGGGGTGTGATTTCAGGCGCGACTATCTTGTCTCTCGCGGTACATAAGAGACTGGACTCTTGGGCCTCGCGGTACGCGAGAGACCCCAATGTCGGCAATTTTTGCCCATTTTCTTGGTATAAAAGCTTAAGTCCGGTTCTAGGGTTTAGAAGTCGATTCCAGACGTAAAGGTTGAAGCTTTTTGGCGATTTTGAGTGGGAGAAGTCTCAAGGGATCAAGGATTGAAGCGTTGGATGCGTAGATCGATTGGATTATCGTCTTTTCGGTTTTTGTTTCTTATCTTTTGCTATTTGATTCATCTATCTCTTACCATGTTTCTGAATATTAGACTTTGTGTTGATGTTTTGATGATGGTAGTAGGCTAGATTTCTTGAACTACCTAGATTTTGATGATTATGCATTGTTAATTGATTTTCTTTTGGATTTCGGTTTCTTTTTGATGGATTAATACTAAAGTAAAGAACTTGTTTTGTTTGATTGGATGTGTATGCGTATTTGAACTTGAATCATGATCTGTTGATTGTTCCATATGCTACTTTGTGAATGTCTTTCATGTATGGTTGCGTATTAGGTCACTAGCTGTGTGCATGTGATTTGTTTATGGTTTATTAACGTCGTATCTATAGGAACATCGATTGAGAGTTTTTTAGGGTTGAGTATTCTGCCTGCTTCAATAGCTGAAAGGTGCGAAGTTGTCGGGTAATATTTGGTGTTAGGGTTTTAGGTTGACCACTCTGAAAGGAGGGTTTCCTAGGTTGTCTTAGCGTCATTGTTATTCCGTGTCTTGTCAAGTGAATTCAAGTTACTCCTTGCACTGAAAGGTGTATTGAGATAGTGAGACTGAAAGGTAATCTGTCTAGCGAGTACTTTAGTGTTGTTGGAAATAGCTGAGAGGTGATCCGACTAACTGGTGAGTTTCACACGTCCCTTAGGGTTTCCTCTTTGGTCACACCTGGAGAATGATCTGGGATCTACTAGGTTGACTAAGTGTGTCGTATTCTAAGAGCCCGGTTCCATCGTAGTTTCCGTATCCGAGAGATTTCCAAGGTACATGCATAGGATTCAAAGTCTAGGTAGTGCTTTCCCCATTTGTGAGTTATCTAAAGTCTCTTGCTTTATATTTGGTGTCGTTAGTTAGGAGTTCATTAGTTATAGTTCACAACACAAAAACCCCTCCATATAATTCAGTTTATATAGTTGAGTCAGAGTCTAGATAGAGTTGTCACTAGTTTCTTGTGGGTTCGACATCGGTACACTTGCCGGTTGTGTAGTCTAGTATTAGGTTGAGTCTAGATTTATAAATTTAAAGCTAGAGTCTAGGTTAGGTTTTATAGTTAGTTTTTATAGACCATCCAACACACATCAGATGCACGCGTCAGTAGAGCTGTCGCATGCCATACACGTGGCGTTGACACACATCATTTGTAGAAGCTGCCTCGAGAAACCCATAGCGGACCGTTAGCCAGGACCTAGGCGGTCCGCTAGCTGTGTCCGCTCGTGACGGGCGATTATTGACCTCTTAGCGGTATGCCATGAATCTGACAGGAGAAATCCTTGTTGGCCGTAGCGGATCGTTAGCCTAAGGGTAGTGGTCCGCCACCCCTTGAAATTTCATCTTCTTGATTTTTTTTGTCTATGATTTCTTGGAAATGATATTTTTATCCCCGGTGGTTCTACTCCTTGCATAAATGCAACCATAATCAAACTTGTTACGCCCCTTATGCTTAGTCTGGGGTCATTATGACGAGTCATGATTTTGTCTCTGTTCGGATGAAAATAAATCTTAGGCGAAGGCCTAACAAATAATGGGGTACTAGCTAGTCACAAATGTGGTTGGCTTTGGATAACCCTAGCTAGTTTAAACATGGGTGTTAGTCCATGCCTAGACGAGGCCTAGACGAGGGTTAAGTTATCTAATGCCTACCCTAGCTATAACCCTAAGCCCCACTAAAATTATATACTTAAACTTATAAATTAAACTTAGAAATATAAATAAATACGAACCTGACTTTGAATTGGGAGAAGGTTTGGAAATGAGAACTTAGGAGTAAGCTTAAGTTCTATTTATAGGAAAATTTGTTCACCCACTTTACATGTGTCTGTTTCCTATAACCTTCCTCACATGTCGGTGCACTTTCCTACTACCTTACTCACATGTTATGTGCATCTTCCTACTACCTTCCTCAAATGTTATGTGCACCTTCCTCACATGATGGTTTCTAGGAAAGTATGAGTTCAATTTATTATTATTATTATTATTATAAATAATTTAGCTTGTATTTCGTCCTTCTCTTATAACGTTTTTATAAAAATTTGAATACATCGTCGGAAAGTACTTATTTTTCTTTACGTTTCGACCTAAGTTTCATTAGAAGCGGAGCAGGTTCAAAATAATATATTTTAATATTATTATTAAATATTAGTTGCTCGTCTAAGATTTCTAGGTCGAAAGTCTAAATTTATAGACTCAAAATTGAGACTATACGAACTCCATAGTTTTCTTAGGCTATGTTTCTTTTCTCGTGGCTATAACCGTTACCTCTAAGGTCGGGGTGTTAAAGATACCAATGGGACAGGTTTGGGTAAACCCAACCCCATACGCAATTTTAAAAGTGTCATATACTCGGCCCAAACATGTCATGTATTTACCCGTCGGGTATCAGGCATACCCGCAGGTAATCGGGTATATCTATTAGTTTCATAAAAATACATGTCGGGTATACCTGTCAAGTATCTATCGGTTACAAAAGCAGATTATCAACATCAGTTGCTATGAATCATATAAAAAATGAAAACAAAAGTTAATGTGCAATTCATATTTGTTATGAATCATATCAAAATGAAAACAAAAGTTATGTGTTGATTTAAAAGCTAATGTCTTGTGTGCGGAAAAATGAATTTGGGGAAAAGTAAGGGGACTAACTTTTTATAATCTTGTTTAAAATAATTAAAAGAAATATAAACATATAATGTAATTAAAATAAATAGAGAAAGGAAATTATTTCGGGTATATAATCGGGTATTCGGGTCGGGTATACTATCAAATCTCATACCTGTCCCATATCCGCGAAAAAATTAAAAGTAATCTCATACCCGGTCCCATACCGGATTGCCCTACCCCATACCCGTCCCAGATGTCTCGAGTTTCCGGTATTCCCATTGGTTTTAGGTTTGACTTCCATCCCTAGTAGAAGGTGATCACTTCCTTCAGATAGTGAGACATAGAAGGTGCTCACTCCCTTGGAATAGTGAGATGTTTATGTACAAGGTCATCGCTACCTTTATTTAATGAGACATCCGTGTACCGGTGATCTCTACCGTTTAATAGAGACATTTAGTGGAGCAACTCTCAATCGGGGAATCACGGAGAGAACGTAGAGTGTAGTAGTCAACATCCACTTAAACCTCTATAAATCGGTTTTGTCTTTCTATCCCTCAAACTATTTACTTGTTTATTTATTTCTTACATATAAGAAGTGTTCTTCCATAGTTAATCAAGTAAAACAAATATTTTAGTAAAGAAACCTATTCAGCCCACCTCCGGTTTCTACAATTGCCAAAAGTGACTCTGTCTTTTCTCAAGTACGAGGTGGAAGAGTCTAGGGATCAGGAGATAATGTCATGTGTGTGCAGTGGCGGCGGAGTCAACATACCAATCCGGGGAGGTGTCGGTGACGTGAAACTTGGCACAAACGGAATGTGCCAAGTTGGAATTAATAGACAAACTACTTTGAGCAAATCTAATAAATTTGGGTAAGCATTTGCGTAGTGTCCATCCGTTTGGCAAAGTTTATTGTTAGGCCGCCTGAATAGCCGTCCATGTTGGAGCAACTAGAGCGGCCTCCACTACGATTGTAAGATCCACGATTAAGGAGCGAGGCCGCAGTTTGAAGAGATGTATCGTGTAAAAGTTAAAGAAACAGTTCATGGCTTTCAGCTTGTGTTGGTTTTGTGAAAATTCATCTTAAATTATATTGTATTATTAATCAACTACATATAATGATAAAATAAGGATAAACACAAAGAAAATCAAATCAAATACACTCTCCAAGTTATGAAATAGATAATTACAATCTTCTTTTTTCTTTTTTTGAAAGGCGAAGTTCTTAAACTCCTACTCACTTCGGGAGCAGCTCGGGTGTTTCTGTGAGTCATGCATGTCTTTCCCAATAAGTTGTAACCGCAGCGGACTCGAACCCGGGACTCACCTAGGAGGAAACCCATAACAGGGAAAACCCCCTAGCTCAAACTGGAACAATTTGTCCCAAGCGAGACTCGAACCCATGATCTTCCATTTGAAAAGTCATGAGGCTGCCAGTCCACCAGAAGGCTTTGTGGTATCTTCTGGTTATAAAATACACCTGTCTACGTTTCACTGACGTTCATATAAAAATCTGCCAACCAGAAAAAAATGATCGTAAATTGAAAGGCTATTGGAAAACTAGGTGAAAAGTCTCCTCACTTCATAGGACCACATTCTATGATGGTGAGATTGGAAGCCGATGTGTGGACACGAGGCTTTGAGGAAAGAAAGGAAGATTCATGAATACTAGCAATTTCCTCCACGGCTCCGAAATAGCATCAAATTTTGATATTTTTAATACTTTGATATTCAAAAGTTTCATTATTTTAGGTAATATATAAATTCAGGGGCGGTCCTGAGGGCGACCGTCTGGGGCCCGGTATTTTAAGAGGCCCGTAGTTTTTAAAATTATATATATATATATATATTTATAAAACGCTCAATATGTATTATCCATTTATCCTGTTAATCCACTTAGAAATTAAAAAAGACTCACTACTTGTATTATCCATTTATCCTATAATTAACCAACTTAGAAATTAAAAAAGGCCCACTACAACACTACTTGTATTATCTATTTATCATATTAACCCACTTAGAAATTAAAAAAAAAACCCACTAAAAGTATTTATACATTTTAATCAACTCCATTATTTTATATCATTAGATTAATAATTCGTTTCAATTTTTATCTACAAATTTTTTAATTCAAAATCGGTTCATTATCAATTAAATTGTTCAATCATTTTATAATTTTAAACCATCATTAATAACTACTATTTAAATTTTTATTTATTTAACCTGTGTAATGCACGAGTTTCTAACCTAATATAACATATACCAATTTCATTATAGAACATTTAGTTTTGCTACTACTATTAGCAATGAAATTTTTTAATGATGGTTATACTAGGGCCCGAAGTTTTTAAATTTATTTTTATATTATATATGTGTTTTTTTAGATCTATATATATAAGCCTAACTATTTATAAATCTGAACCGAAAACCAATAAATAAAAAAAATCTATATATATAAGCCTAATTTTTAAAAAATATATATATATAAGCCCGTATTATGTTTTTTTTATATATGATTATTGAATTTATATTATAGGGCCCGTTTTTTTTTAACGTGTCCCGGACCCAAAACATTTTAAGGATTCTCGGGACCGGCCCTGTATAAATTTGCTTATTATTCGATATGTGTATGAGATGCGTAGGGTAACAATTGTGTCACATTCGAAATAATAACTCAAATATTACTCACGTATTTATCTTTAGTAAATACATCAAGTTAAATACACTTAAAATCATATCACCTCAACATACCGGTTGAGGGATTGCAATCTAGTTATCAACTACTTAGATGGGTTGACATGTTATAATAAAACGGTTAAATTGGTCGTAAACTGGTTGATCGATCTTGTAAATATTTTTGAATTTTTATTATAACTTTAAACGAGGTGATCGTTCAATCTGCTTAATTAAACAAATAAATATGAACACAACCCGCTTAATTAGAGAGTTTAACTGGTCAACCAGAACACAACATGCATACTAAACGGATAGACATAATAACTTATAACTTGATTATTTTAATGTGAGGTTCGTATCAAGGATTGATACCCGACCTCTACTGTTCCTCTCCCGATACGCTCTGCAATGGAAAATCAGTTCCAATGCGGCTGCAATCCAGAAATCAGTATAACAGTATTTCACAAGTCATAGTAATCTAGAATCAGTTTCTTACGTCTACAAGTATTCTTCATTGTACGACGATTCGAGTATTCCACAAGGACGACAACGATTCAGAAACCAGATCCCCTTTTCAATCAACAAGTATGAATCTAAACTTGATTCTTAATTTTGTTTGTTAACCTAATTCCAATATTTTGAAAACCGGACCTGTAAACGAACCGATCGTCTTAGAGGTTCATTGGTCGGAATCACTACACTTGGTCTAATTCCAAATTTCAGTAACCTTCAGTTCTATGTTGAAGATAACTCTTTCTTAATTTCTTTCCTCTTTTGAAAACAAACGTTTCTTCTTTCCTTTTTTAGTTTTGTCTTGAGATATAACTTTTAATTTTTTCTAATATTTAATATAAACTTAAATATACAGTGTTATATTTTGATATAAATCTATACTTCCTGATAAATAAATGTTTTTCATACCACGTATCGCCTCCATATTCATTCTCATCATTTTTTTCCGCATTTCTCTCTTATTAAATACACCTATATCTTTTAATAATAACATATTTTTAAAGAAAATATTAATTATAATAATAAAACACTTTTATTTTAAATTATCTCTTATTATAAGAAACTTTGAAATCTAATTATGTAACTTTTATTTTTAATCAAATTGTAAAAGAAAGTCAAATTACATTAAATAGTAACTAACGTATTTTCGAAACTCAATTATATATTAATTTTTACATATTTTGAATTTTTTTTTCTATCCTTACTATATGTAATACATTTTTACACATGTAAAATATATATATAAAGATTTAAGACTTTTATGTATTGATATTTTTCACCCATTGTCTATTACACGGTTTCTAAGCTAGTTTTAGAATAAAGTACTATTTTCGTCCATGTGGTTTGACCACTTTCGTTACTTTTATTCAAAAAAAAAAAAAATTCACATGGCTATCCCTAGGGTTTCAAAAACTTTTCATTTCGGTCTTATTCCGTGTTTCGACCAAAATACCCTCACTAACACCATTTTTAATAATATATATGTATATACATACGTGTGTGTATATATCTTTATAGTAATAAATAAAAATCTTAGGGGACACGTGTCACTTTCTGATGGATCATTAGCATGTTTTTCCTAGTTCTCTCTCCTTTTAAATAATGATATAAAAGAATATGTTTTTAAATATTTAATATAAATCTAATTATGTATAATTATTATATCATTAACCAAATAAATTTAATATTAATTAACATTTATAAATTATATAAAAAAGTTAATATCCAATTGAAAAAAAATTTGCTTTAAAAATTAACTTAACAGAATTTATAATTGTCACGTCAAAATAATTTTTTATATTTTGATGAGTTTATTTGTTAATTACCGATTGCATTATATTCTATTCAACCCGTGTAATACACGAGATTTTAAAAGTATAATTTTTTTATTAATATGTGTATAAAATTTCTTTTATTTAACCCGTGTAATCACAAGATTTTAACCTAGTATATATATATGTGTGTGTACACAACTTTCGTCTTTCCCAGTCCCCACCACCACCATCGCTTGCCGACGACTTCATCTTTACCAGCACCGAAAGTCAGCGACTTCGTCTTCCCAACGCCATCGAATCTCTCTCTCGTCGATTTTTGGGTCGTTTTCAAATCTAAACACTCAACACACACCGCAACCACTTCCCCCAGCCGCAACACATAACAGATACGACGTCGGTCCGGGTTTGACTCGACTATAAGACCCCAAACCCGGGAGACCTCACTTGTTGGATTTACTCATTCACAAACAGTTCTTAAACTTGAATATCAAAATAACGCAGCGGAAAATTTCATTAAAACATAATCAGAACATTATTCAACATGCGGAAGCGTAACGTAGTCTAATACATAAACATAACATAACTAATCATAACGGGATGCCAGTCTTCATATCATCCGGGTAACTCATCAAGCCGCCCAACATCACCGTCCATCATCATAACCTGCCTTAACCTGAATGAGCATACTAAAAGTCAGCTACGCTGGTGAGTTCTAGTTTTACATAAAACCTTAACATAAACATTTTGCCAAAAAACATAACATTTATTTATTTAACAAAAGCGTACGTAAAACATGCAATAACTTAACATCATCAAAACATCGTAACATAGCATCATAACATAATTCAATATGAACCGAATTTGCGCCTTCTCGTAACCGTCAATTCCATACATCGCATACCAGCGGATGAACTTAAGGCTCGTTACCTCTAAGTCATCCGTCACCAGGTCTCCTAAGGCTCGTTACATCTAGGTGGACCAAACATATGTCTCCTAAGGCTCGTTACCTCTAGGAAGACAGAACATAACATAGGCACTATTTCCCCGCAAGGAATAGTACCTTCCATCGGGATCTCGGTAATCCCATGGGTGACCGTCGTCACCCCATCATCAACTGGTTGTACAACTGTTAGCCAGCCACAAAGGCCCCCCGTAAGGGTGAGGCCAATACATACATACATACCTTAGCTCTCGTAGGAACTCGTGGCTGATTCGTTCATTCATGAATTTCATAAAACCTTTACCTCATTTTAGTTAAAGCATTTGTACGTTTTATTAAACAAAACATCATCTCTTTCGTAAACCTTTCGTAAAATTCATTTGGCAAAACATTTCATAAACATCATCTCGTAAACATCATTTTGTAAACCTCATTTCGTAAACATCATTTCGTAAACATCATTTCGTAAACATCATTTTAAAAACATCATTCCGTATGTATACACACCAGCCCAAAAACATTTAATTAAAACATTTTAAGAAGGCCTTCTAGAACTCACCTGATAAGCTAACCTGGGTTGTCCTAAACAAAGGTCCAACAACGTCACTTCCGATCTGAATTAATTAGTTAAATACACATCAGACCTAATACCGACGCTAACGGTTTAACCATTCTGAATTAGGCGACTATACTGACTTTACAAACCAGCCTGATGCATGCGCACTTAGCAAGTGCGCATGGCCTTGTTCTTGCGTACTTAATAAGAGCGCAGACTTTGCTTCATGCGTACTTGATAAGTACGCATGCTTTGTTTCATGCGTACTTGATAAGTACGCATGACCTTCTTCTTGCGTACTTGATAAGTACGCATGATCTGCTTCTCCGTAAAAACCTTAACTTTCGCATGCGGATCTGATCACGTCAAGATCCCTAACTTGTTTACATTCAAAACGTTTTCTTTTCGTTTAAGAACTCAAATCCATGTTTTTCTTCCAGTTTCATCCGTAAAAAAGTTACCTTTTCGACCAAAACCCGAAAAACCCCAAAACGAACAAAAACTCAGATCTAGGCTAGATCGTTACCTGTATCGAGCTTCTGATCCGGAGGTTCTTCTCACGTGCTATGGAGCAACACTTGGCTGGAATCTCGGGTCGATCCGCAATTTTCTCTATTTACGGTTTCTCTCTCTAGATGTTGCAAATGAGAGAAAAGGGTGGTGACTTATGCTATTTATAGGGGAGGCTCCCTTACGTTCGACCCCCTTCTAGCCTGTCATGCCTCGTTCGTTTATTCCGTTCGTTCTCGCACTAACCCGTTACTATAACTGTCGTTTTATTTTTGGGATGTTACAACGCTGGAGCAGATTGAAAAGGGAATCTATGAAAGGGATATTATTTTGGAAATCGGTTTATGTTTTGGGGCAAATCAAAAAACAAAGATTGAGAGGGCAGTTCTAAAATCATGGTCGGGAAATCGATGAGGAAGGGGATAAAGAAGTGTGGTGGTGGTGTCCAGATGATGGTGTGCAAGTGGCGTTGTGGCAGATGTCGGTTTTCTAGTGGAGTGGTGGTGGTGGCGGTTGGAAGTGGGTTTTCCAATGGTGTGGAGAGAGACTAGAGATAGGGTATTTGTCACACCCTGAAATTCCACAGCGGGTTACCCGCGGGTCGTGACTGTCAAGGATCATCGGTCCCGGTTATTTCGAACAACCTCTAAATGGTTTTCAAAAAGACATTCCGTTTTGAACATCACACAACATAAATAAGTTTTACAGAGTTTAGAAAACGCGGAATGAAATGCGGAAGCAATAGTAATGTATCAAAATACAGAAGCATAAAATATTTAGGTTCCCATAAACCTAAGCTTCTAATGAAAAACATGAAATGTGACTCCAGACATGTAATCCTAGTCCTTGATGTGAATGCTTAGCGACATGAGATAAACATGCTTAAAAGTGTCAATACATGGTTGGTAAGTTCACATGTTTAAGTAACAGTAAAGTAAAGAAAACAGTGTAACCAGTGATTCGATTGTTGATCAGACAATAAACATTAATAATATAATCAATTCATCGAAACCGAAGCTCAACGAAGGAAATGCAGAAACTAGCATTTTGCCTCTTACGTGCCCGGCACGCAATGGATTAGGTCAGAGATGCACCCGTTTGACTCCTAGTCATAGTTAGCGCGCCATAAACCTAAGCTTCTAATGAAAAACATGAAATGTGACTCCAGATATGCAATCCTAGTCCTTGATGTGAATGCTTAGCGACCTGAGATAAACATGCTTAAAAGTGTCAACACAGGGTTGGTGAGTTCATAGGTTTAAGTGTCACACCCCGCCTCAGGCACCCCCTGGACGAGTGCGACACACGATTGGTACCCTGCTTTGATTTCAGAGTTTTTATAAAACACAGCGGAAGTCTTTTTCACAAGGATCGTTTCATCGTTCTTTCAACCTCAAGGGTTGTAATTGTAAATATCAAAACTCAGTTGGAAAACAAAATCTTTGTATTTACTTTCATAAACATAGGGATTTAAATACCCTTTTTCATTTGATAACAAAATAGAGTTTGAAACCAAATACATCTCTTGTCCTATAGACAAGTTCAAGCCACGGGAAATAGTACTATCCGAGATTGATCAGTTCCTCTGTCATATCTCTTCTTTTCTTTTTCAGGATTTTCTATACATGAGGCCTGAGAATCCAACATGCATTTTATCCTTTTATAGTCACTCGGGTAAGATCTCATGTCTGCCCTTCACTTATCCTGGGTCAAATCTTATGTCTGCCCATCTCCTTTTTCTTTCACATTTTATTCAATACCTGAAAACATTTTGAAAATGAAACGTCAGCGTGAATGCCGATGAATAAAATTATCTTGACTGTAAATCATTTGGCACAAACAAGTATTAATTTCATAATCAAAACTTCATGTTCAAACCACACATTCAGCAGGCCCATCCTGTTCAATCGCACCACAGTATACACTAGCGTCATATCTTATAACAACAGACATGTTAATACCTCCGACATTGTTATAAGATAAGCACCGGCCGTAATCTGAGAATTTCACCCGAGACGCGTGTATCCCTTGGAAGTTTACGTATACCTATGGCCTGAATGCTTTCACGTATAAGAACGTTGAGCATTATTCCCTTAACCTTTATTTGGCCATTTTTGCGAACGTAAATGTTTGACACAAGTTTTGAAATAGGTAATGTATTCACCTTGTTTATAGGAATGAGCCTCTAAGTTGAAAGCTTATAGAATCAAACCCTTAGCTTGGCTTATCTAGCATTTCGACACTTCTACGAGCGTTTCTTCTTACATCGGGCACTAAAACGAGCGGGAGTTGGACCGGGATTGTCGGGAGTGGACCAGGGAAGCTCTGGAATGAAATTTATGTGTAAAGATAGTTTGTGGAATGAGAAAAATGAATGAGATCGATCAACTATTTATAGGGCCAATTCTGAGGCCGTGACGGACCGTTACGGGTGGTGACGGCCCGTCACCAGATTAGGGTTTGCGTAGTCACAAGATACGCATCACCCCCTTGTTAGCTTGTGGCGTGACGATCTGTTACGGAGTGATACGTGGCGCACCAGGGCCTTTTGCGGCTGTGACGGACCGTTATCAGGCGTGAAGGTGTAACACCTGCCACAAAAAAGTCCAAGATTTGGCTAAGGTACAAACCACAAGGACTATAAGTATAAATATAAGAAAGATCAAGGTTCAAAAGAGAAAATCATGAAAATCCAACGGTAACGGACCGTCATGAACTGTAACGGTCCGTTACGGGCTGAGTACGTGAACAATGGTGACGCGCCACGTGTCCAGTGACTCATGGACACAATATGACGCGTGGAAACCCTATAACGGACCGTCACGCCAGGTAATGGTCCGTCACAGCCGCAAAAGGCCCTGGGTGCACCACGTATCACTCCGTAACGGACTAGTCACGCCTGGTAACGGTCCGTCACGCCGCAAAATGACCAGAAGGTGACACGTGTCTGATGACTCGTGAAACCCTAATCTGGCGACGGATCGTCACCACCCGTAACGGTCCGTCACGTGTCCAGAACCAGCCCTACAATTAGATGATCGAGTTCAATCACTTTCCTCACACCAAAAACGTATCCAACACTCTCATCTTGTTCCAGAAACATTCTAAGACGATCCCGAAGCTTTAAGATCAATTCTCGTTCGTTGTAGTGCTCAATTAAGGAAGAAACGCTCGTAGAAAGGTCGAAATGCTAGAGAAACCAGGCTAAGAAGTTGATTTAGTAGATTCTCGACTTAGAGGCTCATTCCTATAATCAAGATGAATACTTTATCTCTTTCAAAACTTATGTCAAAACATTTATGTTTATGAAAATGGCCAAATAAAGGTTAAGGGAATAATGTTCAACGTTCTTCCACGTGAAAACATTCAGGCTATAGGTATACGTAAAACTTGCTAGGGATACACGGGTCTCGGGTGAAATTCCCGCATTACGGCTGGTGCTTATCTTATAATAAGACCAGGGATGTATACCCGACAGTTGTTATAAGCTATGACGCCAGTGTATACTATGGTGCGATTGAACAGGACGGGTCTGCTGAATGTGTGGATTGAACATAAAGTTGTGATTATGAAATTAATACTTGTTTGTGCCAAATGATTTTTCTGTCAATATAATTGTATTCACCGGCGTTCGCGCTGACGTTTTATTTTCAAAATGTTTTCAGGTAAAAAATAAAATGAAATGAAAAGAGGAAACGGGCAAACATAAGATCTAACCCAGGATAAGTGAAGGGCAAACATGAGATCTGACCCGAGGGACTATAAAAGGATAAAATACATGTTGGATTCTTAGGTGATATGTCCTAAATTATACATATTTTGCATGCATAATAATCCCCATATTATGGTACTAATTGATTAATAACCTTGCAATTGATACTTAAAACGTTAATATTTCACAATTGCAGGTTATTCGGTGCTCCAAGATAAACAAAGCAAAAACCAGATTAAAACATGAAGAAATCAAGCTTTTGGAGGACCAAACTCGAGCATTGACCCCCAAGAAGTCAAATAAGGTCAACACAAGTCAAACCAGTAGCTAAAAGACAAAAGTGGAGAGCAGTAGGGAAATGCACGGCCGTGCAATGCCATGCACGGCCGTGCAAACCCTATCTTGCTCTCCAAGGGTCCAGTACACTGTCCCGTGTACCCCGTTTGATTCCCGAGGTGTTTGCAGGCCCGTGCAATCCAATGCATGCCCGTGCATTGCTCATTTTGAGGCCTATAAATAGATGGCTTGAGTTCTTCATTGAAGCATCCCTTACACACCCCAAGAACACACCAGAGAAAGCTTATTTCGTAGTTAGAGTGTAGTAGTAGTGAGTAGAGAGGCTCTTCCTCCTTGTTCCGCAATATGGGAGCCTACGAAACTCGGCGATATGCTAGTTAGTATGGCCATTCATGGCTAGACTCTTTGTATTGCTAGGGTGAAGATGAAGTTTGGTGCATGTTAATGTTTAACGTATTAATCCAAGTGATGTGTTTATGTCTTTAACTATTCGTCTTTAAAACCACCATTTTGGCGGGCTTTTATTATTGTCTAAATCCGTCTTTATATTTATGAGTGTTCTTGATTTTTAAAGTGTAAAACCTTTTTAATCAAACTTCTCTTAAAGCTTGTACGTCTTTATACAAGTAGAGATTGATAAGCCAAGGCTTGGTTAACACTATTAAGGTCGTACGTCTCTATACGAACTTATT
This sequence comes from Smallanthus sonchifolius, assembly GCA_023525975.1. Lineage (NCBI taxonomy): Eukaryota > Viridiplantae > Streptophyta > Magnoliopsida > Asterales > Asteraceae > Smallanthus > Smallanthus sonchifolius. Next base: position 15,169,173 of record CM042018.1, on the reverse strand, counting down.
ATGCAACCAAGAATTGGTGAACTCATGTTGGGAACGGTACGTCTTTATACTTGGTCCCATTGTTACACCGTCTCCCGGTGAGCAAAATATAATCACCTATTTAACTCTAATATAAAGCATTTTACGTTCGATATCTTAAACCAACCCGGAGATGACCATTCGAAGGGTTGCGGGTAATTTTTGTCCTTAACGGGAGGCACTACCACTTGTTAAAACTTTTAAATTTGCAAATCAAATGTCGTCAGGACGAGGCTCTAGCGGTGACCCGGGTCACACATTTGTAGTAGTCATATCACTGGATTAGTCAACATAACATTATCACGTACCAAGCGGATTCGAAACCCAAAGCAATACTATTCGTAACCTAATCATTTCCGACCTATTTAATTTCCTGTTATTTACTATTCTATTCGTCACATTTATGTTACTTCACGCACGTTTTTACTTTTCTGCTATTTACTTTACCGCCATTTATTTTTCTATCATTTACTTTCATGTTCGACAAGCACACAAAACTCACTCACTATTTAAACCGGCTAAACGTTAACAAAAGTTGAGTATTTGAATTCGACCGTATCCATTGGTTCGATACTTGGTTCTTACCTAAACTATATTACGCTGCGATAGGTACACTTGCCTATTGTGTGTGTTTTTATGTTAAAGTAATTATCATTTTATAAATTTAAAACCTGATCTCGTAAGACTATCCTAAAAATATATATGTTATATTTTTATATATTAAAATACTACGCATCAAGTTTTTGGCGCCGTTGCAGGGGACACGGTGATTTCAAGAAAAATTCAAGTTAACGGATTAATCTATCAACTTCCATCTGTGTTTCTGTTACCTTTGTTGCAGGTAGTGTATGATCCATAGCTCCACTATTGGTTTATATCAACCTTTAGAAGAGCCTGAAAGATTCTTTCACCGTCGAATACGAGAAAACCGTACCAGAAGAATGGCCGTTGAAAACCGCACTATTTCCGATTTTGCAAGACCGTCACTAGAGGCTTTGGGGTCTAGTATCATAAGGCCAACGGTTGACGCTAACAACTTTGATATCAAATCTCATGTGATCCACATGATCCGGTCATCATGCACTTTCCATGGATTACCCGATGAGGATCCACATGCCCACATTGCAAATTTTCTTGAAATTTGTGACACTTTCAAATTGAACGGATTGTCGAATGACGCAATTCGCCTCCAAATGTTTCCCTTTTCCTTAAGGGAATGAGCTAAGGCATGGCTAAACTCTCTTCCTACCGGGTCAATCACTACATGGGATGATCTAGCTCAAAAATTCCCGTCGAAATACTTCCCGCCAGCTAAAACTGCTAAACTAAGAAATGATATCACCACTTTCACTCAGGATGATGGTGAATCACTATATGAAGCATGGGAACGCTTTAAGAACATGTTAAGGAAATGTCCTCACCATGGGCTAGAAGTTTGGTTACAAGTGTCATCATTCTACAATGGGTTGCATAATCAAGCTCGTTAGACACTAGACGCTACTGTAGGTGGTATTTTTGGAAACAAGAGGCCACTAAAAGCTTACAACCTAATTGAGGAAATATCTATGAACAACTATCAATGGTACAGTCCAAGAAACACCAGGGGAGCCTGGCAAGGAGTTCATTCCGTCGATACTGTCACATCACTTTCTGCTCAAGTAGACGCCCTCACCACTCGACTCAATCAACTTAGTAAGGGCAAGACCGCCGCTGAGGTTACTGAAGAAGTAAAGAGTATCACCACTAATACTGAGCAGGTTGACTTTATCGGAACAAATCGCCTACAAAACAACCCCTATAGTAACACTAACCATCCAAACTTCAGCCGGAAGGATAACAACAAACAGGGACAATCTGGCTTCGGACAACAACAGCAACAGTTTCAACAAAGACCACCTCAAAACTATCAGCCTCGTCAACAATTTCAGGGAACTAACAAGCCAAGCAACGTGTTAAGCTTAGAGGACGCAGTAACTAAGTTAATCTCTACAACTGAAAGTCAAGCCCTTCTAGCGGATTCCCTCCACAAACAATATGAGGAGAAGTTTAGTCTTCACGAAGCTGAGTTTAGGACACAAAAAGCAACTCTCCGGTCCATCGAAACGCAATTAGGGCAAATTGCAAAACTTTTATCCGAAAGGCAACCAAGGTGTCTCCCGAGTAATACTGAAACCAATCCAAAAGGAAATGTAAGTGCTATCACTCTGAGGAATAGCAAGGTTTATCCAGAGCCACCAATGCCAGAAGAAGAAGTTCAATCAACAAGGAGAAAGATATTCACCGGAGTACCGCTTCGTCCACATATCATAGAAACAACTACCCAAGAACCACAATCAAAGACAACTCCACCTCCTGCTCAAGTATATACTCCTCCAAAAGTTCCAACAAAGAGAACGTTCCATTCCCACATACCTTACCCAGGAAGGCTAGTAAAGCAGAAGACTGACGAACAATATGAGAAATTCATCGAACTATTAAGCCAGATCCATGTCAATCTTTCCTTCCTGGATATCATACAACAAATTCCTAAGTATGGACGTTTCTTGAAAGATTTCCTTACAAACAAAAGAAACATGGAGGAAGTAGTAAAAAGGACTAATCATTGTGTCGCTCTCATTGAAAGATGCCTTCCAAAGAAACTTTCAGATCCTGGAAAGTTCTCTCTACCTTGTTCTATCGACCATTACCAATAACCTTTGCGCTCGCTGACCTAGGAGCAAGTGTGAATGCAATGCCTTATGTCATGTTTAAAATATTAAATATTAAGAATCCACGACCTGTCAATGCATCTATCGAACTCGTAGATGGATCAGTCAAATCACCCATAGGAGTCATTGAGAACTTACTAGTAAAAGTCGGCAAGTTTGTCTTCCCTACCGATTTCATGGTTTTAGAAATGGGACCCGACTATTCCGTACCTCTGATTTTAGGTCGTCCATTTTTATCCACTACTCGAGCCATTATTGAAATGAATGAAGGAATCTTGACACTTTGTGTTAGAAAAAATCAGTGACATACAACATAGGGGGAAATGAATGCCTATCTAATGATCCATTTGAAATTGCCCAATTCATCGATACTAATATGGACTACCAACTTAAGAAAGCTAAGGAATTCAACAAAGGAAAGAAACTGAATCTTGGGAAGGATTTTGAAAACACTGACTTGATCGATGAGTACTTTGACAAGCTACCAAAATTGAAGGACTTGAATGAAGGAACAGGAGATACGGTGGAAGTAGATGGCTCCCACCCAAAGAAAGACTGATGAAACACGTACGGGTCGGGCTAAAGACCCTTAAATAAACGTAGCGCTTTCGGGAGGCAACCCGGTGATCATGAATAAATTAAGAGGTTGGTGCATACAGCAGAATCATGGATCTCAGGTTTGATCTTTCAAATTTAAGTTTCTCATACTTCAGCCCCAGGTATGCCCTCTCGATACTAGGACCTTAGTAGCTTAACTACTACCTTTTATTTTCCTTGTCTTCTTTTATATTTTCCCTTATGTGTCAGGTAGAATAGCATCACCAGATAGTCTCTCTACTTCTTTGAGGAATCACACTCCATCTCTACAACCTGAGGAATCGAAAACCACATCAAATTTCTATGAAATTCGATGAAGTCTTTGACGCAAAGTGTTGACAGCACCAATAAGTTTTGGCCTTAGGTTATACACCGAATTGACCAGGGGAGTACCGGTTTCTTTTCCCTTAAAACTTCATGCATTTAAATTCCTGCATAGCATTTCATTACATGAATTTGTACATTGAGGGCAATGCACAATTTTAAGTGTGGGGTGGGGAATTAAGAGATTCAGAACTACTTGTAATCTCAAAGCAGTAAAAATTCAACTTATGATTTTCTACCCATTTGACTAAAACATTACAAAAACCTACCTTTTGCAAAACCCGGAAAATTTTCAAAATTTTAAACTTTAAAACCTCTTTGAGTTCGCACCTAATTAAATAAAATGAATACATGGCAAGTAGAAGCAAATGAATACTATGCATAACGATTCGCGAAACCCTATTCCATCCGTTTTCATGTGAGGAAAATCAAGCCTATTACACAGCATCAAATTTTTGGCGCAATATATAATTATTCGCATGCTCTTGCGTTTGACATTACTGAGTGTTTTTCGATTGAATTTTATGCATAATTAGAACTTTTGTGACTTATACATATCAAGACCATAAACTAGTAGAAGTATAAAAGTGATTGAGACACTTAGGACTTTATTACCCTTATCCTTAAATCCAAAAATCCCAAAAATATAATCCGCTTAGATAGCCCTTTGAGCTTTAGCCTTTTCTTTTCTACTACATACAATTATCACCCAACCAACTTCTCGTAAACACCGGTTATTGGCAAATTGTCTTCAAAATGGAAAAATTATCCTATGTGGTTATTTCAACTTTATTACCATTGAGGCAACTTCGAAAAGAATCTGTTCTACTCAAAGGAATTAGAATATACAAGAAGGTGGATGTATTGGAAAGAAACAGCCGAACTATCTACATGGAATTTATGGAAATATTATTTCAAGGAAACTGAGGAAAAAGAGTTATTGAAGAATTTGTCTTGATTTAAAAAAAAAAGAAGAAGTTGGTTTTTTTACCGGTTAGACCTTAAAGAGCTGGATATGCATTCTTTTGATTTTAATTTGCTTTTCTGCCTTCATTTCGCAAAGCCTGAATTACCGCCCGAACTCTGAGAGAGTTTTCAAAGCAACTAGTGATGTAAGAAAACGGTGGCGCAAGCAATAACTGCCACCATTCTGCGGTCTGTCAAAAAGTGCCACCAAAAGAAAAGCCAAAAGATACGAAAAATGTGTGAAGTGTGGCAAATGGAGCCACGATGGAAAATGTAGTAAGAATCAAACTCATTCCCAAAGTGAGTATACGCATCTGATCAAAGTTGGAGCTGTTAGGCTACAAGCCGAAAGTTCCATACGGAGAGGCAACAATGTGTACTACGCAGTAAGGAAAGAGTTGGCACAAATGAGAGATCTTGGTCTTGGCAATCTGACCATAAAAGAGCCCTCGGATTAGTTATACCCTCATGATCCGAGTACTTTAAAGGGACCTGTTAGTATTTTCCATTTTAAGCCATGAAGCCGTAGCTGTGTGTTTCACGATAGCTACAGCCCTTCAAACCTTTTAAATCCCAAAAAACCCAAAAAGATTTTCATCTTCATCCCTTTATTTTTATTTTTGCCACATTAAAACCCTTTTAAAGTCCTCTTGATTCATGCATACTACTTAGTTAATTGGTGGAGACTTGATTTGCATACAAGCTTATGATCATTGCATAATTCGATTCGAACTTGAGCGTTCCACTTAACTTACATTATCCATACATATATAACCTTAGAGTTGAGTGAACATTGTGAGGAGTGAAAGTTTATGCATAATTGAAGTTCTAGTAGGCTTTTCATGGATTCCATCATAGAAAAATACAAAAATAGAATAAGCACCTCAAGAGTTATCCCGGAATTTCCAACTACTTGGAGTTCCATTTCCCTTATAAAGTTTTTAGTTATGGGTATGATCATGCATGAGTTTACTTGAGGACAAGCAAAGTCTAAGTGTGGGGTATTATGATATGTCCTAAATTATACATGTTTTGCATGCATAATAATCCCCATATTATGGTACTAATTGATTAATAACCTTGCAATTGATACTTAAAACGTTAATATTTCACAATTGCATGTTATTCGGTGCTCCAAGATAAACAAAGCAAAAACCAGCTTAAAACATGAAGAAATCAAGTTTTTGGAGGACCAAACCCGAGCATTGACCCCCAAGAAGTCAAATCAGGTCAACACAAGTCAAACCAGCAGCTAAAAGACAAAACTAGAGAGCAGCATGGCAATGCACGGCCGTGCAATGCCAAGCACGACCGTGCAAACCCTATCTTGCTCTCTAAGGGTCCAATACACTATCCCGTATACCCTGTTTGATTCCCGAGGTGTTTGCACGCTCGTGCATTGCTCATTTTGATGCCTATAAAAAGATGGCTTGAGTTCTTCATTGAAGCATCCCTTACACACCCTAAGAACACACCAGAGAAAGCTTATTTCGTAGTTAGAGTGTAGTAGTAGTGAATAGAGAGGCTCTTCCTCCTTGTTCCGTAATAGGGGAGCCTACGAAACTCGGCGATATGCTAGTTAGTATGGCCATTCGTGGCTAGACTCTTTGTATTGCTAGGGTGAAGATGAAGTTTGGTGCATGTTAATGTTTAACGTATTAATCCAAGTGATGTGTTTATGTCTTTAACTATTCGTCTTTAAAACCACCATTTTGGCGGGCTTTTATTATTGTCTAAATCCGTCTTTATATTTATGAGTGTTCTTGAATTTTAAAGTGTAAAACATTTTTAATCAAACTTCTCTTGAAGCTTGTACGTCTTTATACAAGTAGAGATTGATAAGCCAAGGATTGGTTAACACTATTAAGGTCGTACGTCTTTATACGAACTTATTATGCAACCAAGAATTGGTGAACTCATGTTGGGAAAGGTACGTCTTTATACTTGGTCCCATTGTTACACCACCTCCCGGTGAGCAAAATATAATCACCTATTTAACTCTAATATAAAGCATTTTGCGTTCGATGTCTTAAACCAACCCGGATATGACCATTCGAAGGGTTGGGGGTAATTGTTGTCCTTAACGGGAGGCACTACCACTTGTTAAAGCTTTTAAATTTGCAAATCAAATGTCGTGAGGACGAGGCTCTAGCGGTGACCCGGGTCCCACATTTGTAGTAGTTATATCACTGGATTAGTCAGCTTAACATTATCACGTACCAAGCGGATTAGAAACCCAAAGCAATACTATTCGTAACCTGATCATTTCCGACCTATTTACTTTCCTGTTATTTAATATTCTGTTCGTCACATTTATGTTACACACTTCACGCATGTTTTTACTTTTCTGCTATTTACTTTTCTGTCATTTACTTTCTTGTTCCACAAGCACACAAAACTCACTTACTAATTAAACCGGCTAAACGTTAACAAAAGTTGAGTATTGGAATTCGACCGTGTCCATTGGTTCGATACTTGGTTCTTACCTAAACTATATTACGCTGCGTTAGGTACACTTGCATATTGTGTGCGTTTTTAAGTTAAAGTAATTATCATTTTATAAATTTAAAACCTGATCTCGTAAGACTATCTTAAAAATATATTTATTATATTTTTATATATTAAAACACTACGCATCATCAGGCCTCATGTATAGAAAATCCTGAAAAAGAAAAGATGAGATAGGACCGAGGAACTGATCAACCTCGGATAGTACTATTTCTAGTGGCTTGAACTTGTCTATAAGACAAGAGATGTATTTGGTTTCAAACTCTGTTTTGTTATCAAATGAAAAAGGGTATTTAAATCCCTACGTTTATGAAAGTAAATACAAAGCTTTTGTTTTCCAACTAAGTTTTGATATTTACAATTACAACACTTAAGGTTGAAAGAATGTTGAAACGATCCATTTGAAAAAGTCTTCCGCTGTGTTTTATAAAAACTCTGAAATCAAAGCAGGTATCAATCGTTTGTCGCACATGTCCATGGGGTGCCTGAGGCGGGGTGTGACAGGGTTGGTATCAGAGCCACAGGTTTTATGAATTAGATACTTAGATCTAGTGTCTAAGCTTCAACCATGAAATTGCTTACTTTAAGATAAGAAAACAAGGTAACATTCTGACCGGTATGTAGTTATCTGAAAAACGGAATGTTCTGTCTAAGGAAAGAGCGGTGTATAAATCTCTCCTAGACCCGTCGCTCTTACCTGGGAACATCTCTGTTGGAGGTACTACTCTGGGAAGATAACCATCCTTGTAGAACTTTAGTTAAAATAAGGATAATGGCCTTGGTATCTAAGGTAAGTACTAATACTTCAAGAATGCAGATGTCTGGAGATAATTCTGTTCCTGTCTATTATGATCCCAATCGTCCAATTAAACAAGAATCTCCGGAATACCATACACTGGGTTCACAAATGAATCTTATCTCTTCGCCCTACTATTGTCACACCCCGGCCGGCGATGGATTATACGCCGGGGCTGACGCGGTTGTTCAAAAGCTCATGATCATCTATTTAATAAGTTTCAATATTTATTCCATCGTATTAAATATTCATTACAAGGAAATAAGATATACTTTGTACATAACATAATCAAACTTTGGATTAAATTTAACTAGGTCCATGATCCTATATGATCAAAACTTGTCCTCAAACGGGTGCACCTGAAACATATAAGTAAATGTCAACTACAAGTAGTTGATGAGTAACATAGTTTTGACACCAAAAAAAGTTAAGTATAGTTTTACAATTCAATATGTTCAAAGCATGTCTAAAGCATATATGTATTAACATACAAGGTTCCAAGCGTACAATTCAATCCTGGTAATGGAAAACTAGATACGCAATCCCACTGATTGCTATTTTGAAAAAGGGGCAAGAGGATACCCAAGTTGTAAGTTGATACCTAACAAAATCCGCCAAGGTTTTATGGTAAGTTATAGTTTCGGATTCCCGTATAAATGATCATAAAAGTTACTACCTTAGGCTTGGGCTACAAGTTAATGAATGTACTGACATGAACACATGTAATGGTCACCAGGTAGTTTAAGAAATAAAGCATAAAGATCACATCATAAGAACATAGATATTGAATTGTGTAGGTAAAGCATTTGTAAACATGTTTCACCCTAAAAGCAAAAATAGGATAAAAGGGGCTATATAAACTCACCTGAGTTGTGTACTAGTAGTGGATAGCACAACACAAGGGTGCAATAGAAAACACAAGAGTTTGCCTGTGAACCGTCTACGTATGCCCTAGAATTATAAGCATAATAATTAGGGACACATGGGATATTGTGACAATGACACGGAAGAGTGAACATCCTAAGACGCACTAACGATTAAAGAGTTGACGAACTTGTCAACGGGAATAGAGGATTTTCTTAATATAATTATTATTAAGATAAATACGTTTCGTGTCGAACGTTTCTAATTACGAATAATTTTAATAAATAAATATTCGTGTGTTTGTACCATTTAAATTATGGCTAGGAAAATAATATAACTATATATATATATTTTTTTTGTTCGCGGGATTAATAAAATAATCATTTATGTGGCAAGAATATAAATATATTTATTTTTATTCGGGGATATAAACGTGGGTAAATAATATAAATAATTATATTATTTATAAGTTTGAAACGTTACACGAAGTTTATAAACGAGGTGAAAATAATATCTAAATATACATTATTTTTAATTGGGGTTACGGGTTGAAAATAATATAAATATATTATTTATTCGAAGTCGGGGTTTGAAAATAATATAAATATATTATTTTAAAAGTGAGAAAATAATATAAAATAGGTTATAAAACTAGACCCGGGTTTACGGGTGATTTCCGGTTCCAAAACAGATTAATATATAATGTAATAATATAGGAAAATAGTTTTTATAAAATGGAAATCATTGAAAAAGTCCCAAAAATAATTGCAGGAGACCGGACTCGAACCCGGGTCTCCTGCGCACGAGTCCAACGCCCAAACCACTCCACCCGCTAGGGTCATCGCGTTAGAAGTCAGTTCCGTTTGGTTTTAACATTCACTAGTATCCGAGTTCCCTTCCCCCATCGTGAGCCGAACCAAAGCCATCGGATTCAGTCGCGAATCATCAAGAGATCATAGGGGTTTTGAAAATCGGGGACTTGCGATCCTGTGTGTGTTTGATTGTAAAACTAACGTGATTAAAATCGTTTAATTCTAGATTCAAAAAGCCAAACCCTAGGTTTGAACTCAAAATCAAATTGATGAATTTTGATATTGGAATCTGTTGAAAACATAGGGCTTTTAACAAGTGAGAGATTGCGAAACTATTCCTATAGTTTAATTGTATTGAGATTACGTCTAAGACCAAAACGCCCAAAACGTATTATGAACAAACCCTAATTACTGGATCATAAACAATTCGATGTTAAAAGATTAAATTATCAAAGGGCTTTAATTAACCAGATGATTACGAGTCTAATGGTGTAGTTTAATGGATTTAAACAGATTGTAAGGTAGGGTTTGATCAAACCGAATATGTGATGAACCCTAGAATCTGGATTTCGATCGGATTGATGTTATAAGCTTGAATTAGCAAAGGGCTTTCAATAAACGGACTCAGACGAAGCTATGGGTGCGAGAACTTACCAGATTATGATTCAAATTGATGGTTCCCGACTAGAACAGGTGCCGGCTGTAACTGGTTCGATTTTCGGTGACCTCTACTGTGATTCCGATCAAATTGGCGGGTATCGAAGCTTCTCAGAGGTTCGTTTATCGTGTGCAGATGATCAAATTACGTATTGGTATACGAATTTGATGAATTCGATAGTATATGATCATGAAGTTGACGGTTACGGGTTTAATGGGTATAATTGGGTTTAATTTGCTATAACAACGATGTTTAAAACTTTAATTAGGTTCGTTAATGTCATTAACGTGTATACCAGTTATTAAATCGAACAGAAATCGGTTTTGCAAACGGATTTGGATCAAAAGTTCACAGTTTGACTTTCAGAAGTCAACAGAATTGAAATTGAGCTATTTACTGATTTAGTCCCTGCAGTTTCATGTGTTAGGGTTTAGGAATTGACAGAATTAGTCCCTGGGGTTTGAATTGAGTTAGAAGCTTGGTTAGTTGACTTCAGAAGTCATCAGGAACTTAAATATGGACTTTGACTTTACAAAATCAATTAGAATTGAGTGTAGGCTAATTACACAATTAGTCCTTGTAATATGAGTTTGGATAATGGCAGAAATAGTCCCTGGAGTTTGAGTTAGGTTAACTAGGTTAGTATATAACTGGATTTGGTTAACGGAGTTAACCTGAGAGGTACGGATTGTCACAACTATAACAACAATCCATTTGCTGTTCTTCCAGATAATGCCACTCTTGAATATCATCCCTAATCATATGACACCTCAAACCAATGGATGTATGCTGGATCAGATTTTAGCAATTGGAATATTGTTGCAGCTGAATCTAGTCATACTCAGCAGAATATGTCAACAGAAGAAAATCCATCTGAGGAATCTCATCATTTCGAACCCGCTTCTGAAAATCCCGAAGATTATCCATTCTTTAATAATACTTCAGGAAATTCTGATCATCAATCTTATTATGAATCCCCAGTCCTATATGATCCTTATATGTTTCCTGAACCAGTTTACCATGGTCCTTTTGAAACTTATTTCCAAGCCCCTCCGGGATACCAAAATGCTTATAACGATACTATGGTTGGACTTCATGAACCTCCACCAAAATACGGTTATGAGCATAGTATGCCTTCTTCTCCTATTTAGTGCCTAGATTGTTCGTTGCATCAAATGGATGAGGTAACAAGAAAGAAAATCATGGACAAGGAAAGAACCAATATTTATAGACAACAGGTCTATGAATATTGAGAAAGCCTAATGACCCTTGGAGAAGAGCTGATGAAAGATTAAAAATTATATTGTATTTTGTTTCCGTTTAATATATTTTAATAAATCTCGTTTTATTCATTTTTGTTACAGAATAGTTGGAAAGGACAAAGGTCCTAGCTTTCTTCGTAAATATGCACCAGCTAATTATTTCGAACGTAAAACGAATGAAACTACTATAGAAAATAATGAGGAAACTAAAAGCTCAACTTTCAGAAGTCTCAAAGAATTAGGAAACCCTAATGTTCCCTATAATCCTTCTATAAGTTTCCATTCTACTTCGACCGCCGGAAGCTATAATATCACTCCAATATATTCACAAAATTTTCATGAGAGATACGCTGAAATGCCTTATGAAAATAAATGTGATCGTAAAAAAGAAGAACTAGCTGATTCTAACATACCATACGTTCCATACTATGAGACTATTCCTTTCCCTGCTACTCATATTCATGAGAATGCATCAGGAAGTGAAAGAGAACAAACATTATTAAACCGAATAGTTGAACTTGAACGAGAGTAAGTTGAAGTTGAAGCTCGGAATGCTTTATTGGTTCAAACTCTTGAAGAAAAGAACTTTAGAAATTTCTAGGAACAATGATTTCTATATGTACGCTTTTCTTGTATATATTTTATCAATAAAAAATTATGTCTTTGATTCCAATCTTATTTCTTTTATAGCATGTCTAAACAAACTGAACCTTCTCATAACACGAGAGATAAAAAGAAGCAAGCAATAGTTGAAAACGTTGCTGAAATTACCAGTTCTCGTAAAGAACTTCAGAAAATGATTACGGAAGGAATCAAGGATTCTTTTCCAATGATCTTTACTGAGATAGAAAAGAGACAAGCTGATAAACTATCTTCTCAACCATCAATTCCAAAATCTATTCTGTCACACCCCGGCCGGCGGCGGATTATACGACGGGGTTGACACGGTTGTTCATAAGCACATGATCATCTATTAATAAGTGATAATATTATTTGAACATAATTAAAAAAAATACGTTACAAGTAGAAATGGAAAACAAGGAATTCAAACATAACACAAGTTAATATCAATCTTTATTAAGGCTAGGTCCATAGTCCTATGTGATCATGTAGTGTCCTCAACTGGTACGCCTGAAACATGTGAGTAATGTCAATTACAAGTAGTTGGTGAGTAACATAGGTTTTGACATCAAACAAAGTTAAGTAAAGTTTACAATTCAATATGTTCAAAACATGTCTAAAGCATAAATGTAAAAACACACGAGGTTCCAAAGTGTACAATCAAACGGTGTAATATGTATGCACGGTCCCCCGGACTGCGTGATGTACCAAAATGTATACACTAACCCGCCAAGGTTCGTGTTAAGTAATGTATTGGTTTCCCATATAAATGATCATGTTAGGTACTACCTTAGGCATGCCGCGCAAGTTAATGACTGTACTAGACATGAACTCATGTATGGTCACCAAGTTGTTTAAGACAAAAAGCATAAAGACCATAGCATAAGAACAAAGGTATTGAATTGTGTATGTAATGTAATTGTAAACATGTTTCACCCCAAAAGTATAAAAAGGAAAAAGGGGCTATGTAAACTCACATTGCAATGAGTAGCTTGAATGTCACACAAGTATGTTGTTTGTTGCACAAATGTTCTAGCTAACTACAAGGTTAACCTATGTTTGATGGAATTTATGTATCAATGATTTGTACAAAAGAAATAAGGAATCTTAATGTGCGAGGAGATTGATGTGGGTGTCCTCATTTTAATAATAAAATAATCATTTGATGTGCAAATAATATTTTATGTAAATATTTGATAAATAATTGTATTGTAATAAGTGAAAGAATGAATAAGGATTTTGTTTGTTTGTAATAATTATATAAACGTATTAATAAATAATTAGGTTTCTTTTGTTTGTAAATAAATACACAAATAAGTAAACGAGTAGTTTTCTTTTATTTGCAATCGCATAAATTAATAAATGGGTAAATAAATAAATGAGTAATAATTAGTTGAGTAATTAAATAATTTACTACATAAATAAGTGAATAAAACCTTCCATTTGATTTATGAAAAATAAATGTAAAAAAAATAATGATTAAATTAATTGGTAATTAAACCAAAATTTAAAGTATAATAATGATGTTCTAATTAAGTAATAATTAAGCCAAATAAATTATTAATTAAAAGTATAGAATTGTGTTTTAATTGTTCTCATATAATAAAAATAAATTATATAAAAGTTTGTATAAATATTTGCAAAGAAATGGGTTTATAATCATAATCATAATTAGTTGAAAGTGGTTGTTGTACACTACCTCCAACAGAAAAGTTCCCAGGAAAGAGTTGGCAGGATCAGAACCCCGTCTTTCCTATCCAGAACTTTAATGTTTGCTAGATAACTACATACTGGTTTGAAATTTATTCCATTTGCATACTTAACCAAGTATAGGGTGTGTTTGGAAAGTATATGGGCTAAAGTGGAAATATGAGTTTAGTAAAGATAGAAATTGAATATTAAATAATTTAATTTGAAAATAAGGGGTTTTAGTAAAAACATGATTTTTGAAATTGAAAGGAACAAGAAAGATCAAACCAAGCTTTTAAATAAAAGTTTTGAACAAGTTTAATTAAAATAGGGCTTTTGATCTTGGATAGGTCTATGATTATAATATAAATATGTTAGGGATCATAGATCTAGCTAGTTATGAGGGATTTTTGAAATGAAAAGTATGAACAAGCAAGAACATAAGAAGAACTTACTTAGAATGGAAGGATTTAAGCTAGAATCTTCCAAAAGATGAGAAGAACGACCTTTAGTAGCTAGAGAACCCTAGAGGATCGTTGAGGTGTGGATAATACATGATAATAAGGGCTCTATTTATAGGGTAGGATCACGGGCTTATTCACGAAATTTAATTTGTTGTAAGGACTAGATTGCAAAAGATGAATAATAGTTTTTAATTTCATAACATATACTAAATTAAGTGCTAATAAATTTTATGCTTATGACTCCATTTCATCATAAATGTAATTATATATTTATTTGTTTTATTTATCTTTAGTAATTTAAAACACTAGTAATGTTAACTAACAATGTTATATTTTCATAATAAATTGTTTAAATGGTTTAATTATCATATGCATATATATATAGTTACATATATATTTATAAGTAGACACATAAAGGATATCAATATATAATCAAAGCTTGTAAGTTTGGATTTGGTTATTATAACAAGGTATATATAACTATTTCATAACAATCATATAAGTATGTATGTGTGACATCCGGCTCTTTAGGGTTAAGCCCATTAGCAAATCCAGTTAAATACTAACCTATTTAACTTATCTCAAACCCTAGGGACTAATTCTGCCTTTATTCAAACTAAAACTACAAGGACTAATTGTGTAATTAGTCCAAACTCATTCTAATTGACGTTATAAAGTCAAAATCGAAGAATTATGTTCCTGCTGACTTTTCGATAGTCAAACTAACCAAGTTCTAACCCAATTCAAACCACAAGGACTAACTCTGTCATAATTCAAACTCAAACACATGAAACTATAGGGACTAGTTCTGTAATTAACCCAAACCCAATCCCTTTGACTTTTGAAAGTCAAAATCGACATCCTTGGATCCAAAATCAAACCCGTATCATCTATGCTAGCCCAAATTCGTAACTGATATGCGTGGTAATGATGATGTCGAGCATCATTGAATGGGTTCCATACGTTTCTGATTACTAATAATCACGAATTAATCGAATTTAAACCATCTAAAGCCGAAACCGTCAACCCATTAACTAAAACATGGAAATCGATCAAATCCATTCACCATTCTGAAATCAAATGCTATGCACACCTCATTCGCACCTCTCAAAAGCAATTGCACATTCTATTTTGGTCGGAATAGCAGCCAAAGACGTCGGCGACCAAACCCGTCGAACTCAGAAACTCATTTGCTCGATCTCCATCAATTCGGCGTCCGTTATGGTAATCAAACATTCCCTCAGCTTCATTTCAATTCATAGATCAAAAGCCCTATCATGATCAGGGCTTACAACATCGAATTGGTGATGGACAAATTCTAGGGTTCATCACGAATACGGGTTTAATCGAACTACAGTTTAGGTGCAATCTCAATTCAATTAACCTATACGGTTAGACTCGAAATAATTCACTAAATGAAAGCCCCATGAATTCAACAACTTTTATTACAAGATTTAACCAATTCGATCCTATGTTCTTAATCTAGGGTTTCGGCTATTCAATCCACAATTAATCGATTCAAAAGTTGTTGTTTTGCAATTAAACTTGCCAACAGATTCGCCATTCATCTATTAACAAAACCCCTATGGTTTTAAGACCTATCGGGATCGAAATTGCCGGATATGATGATGGATTTGGGGTTGGATTCGCGAAAGGGGGGAAGAACACAGTGCCTTTGTGTGTTAAAACCATTTCGAATTTGTCCATGTTGCGATTGACCCACCAGGTGGACTGGTTAAGGTGTTGGTGTGTGGGGGAGGAGACCCGGGTTCGAGTCCTCCAACCCCCTTTTCTTTTTAAACAATTTTTTTGAAGATTATTTTAATATAAAACCCACCTCCATATTATTATATTAATACATACATGTGTTTTAACCCCGTAAACCGCCCGTAAGCTCGGGTTTGGTTTTATAACTTATAATTAATATTATTTCCACTTTTAAAAATAATATAATTATATTATTTTCAAACCATGACTTTAAATAAAAATAATATATATTTTATATTATTTCGCCACGTTTATAAACATTATGAAACATTTCAAACTAATAAATAATATAACTATTTATATTATTTACGCACGTTCATATTCTCGAACAAAATAATAAATTTATTATTTTTCTCACATGATTAATTATTGTGTCGTTTGCTAAGTTTAAAAAAATAATATAATATTATATTATTTTTCCTAGGCCATTTTGATGGCACAAACGCATGAATATATTTATTAGTTAATATTATTCATAAATAGAGACGTTCGACACGAAAATGTATTTATCTTAATGATTACATTAAGAAACCCTTATTCTCGTAGACACGTTCGTCTACTCATTGTTCCTTAGAATACGTTAAGACGTTCTAACCTTCCGTGTCGTCGTCACAAATCCCAATATATCCCTAACTTATGTGTTTATGATTCTAGGGCATACGTAAGCCGTGCAGGCCAACACTTTAGATTCTAAATCTCATACTTGTGTGATACTACCTACTACGCAACGCATGTGAGTTTCACGGCCCCTTTTACTTATTTTACTATTGGGGGAGAAACATGCTTACACACAAACATATTTTTACTTGTTTTCCTGTTGAGGAGAAACAAACATGTACACAAACTACCATACTTCAACTTGTTTTCCTCGTGGGGGAGAAACGTGTACGCAGACAAACACTATATTACATGTTTTTCCCGTTGGGGGGAGAAAACATGACACAACTATTTTAGATTATTGTAATTCATATGTTATTACTGTTAAGGCTAAGCATGACACACTATCACAGAAAGTCTTACAATTTGAATAGTTAAAATAAAGGTCGGAATTTCCTGGGGATTACATATTCATTCCCAACCTTTGACTCAACATACTCGAACTATCACTCAGTCTAAACCTGTTACTTTCAAACCAGAGGGTTCTGCTACTCATCTAACCAGAAAGACTGAAAGGGAAAAGTATTACCATAATTCTTCTGAAGATGAAGGGATGGGTAATAATTATGGTCATATAGAGAAGAAAAGAAAAATATCCGGCTATACTTATAAAATGTTCCAGGATTGTAAGCCTTACAATTTTTCTAGAAGAGAAGGAGGAATAACAACATTAAGGTGGATTAAAAAACTTAATCTATGCTTGCCCTAAGCAAATGTGCTGAGGAAGATAAAAATTTTTATGCTTCCAATCTATTTAAAGATCAATCTTTAGAATGGTGGAACAACATTGTTGCTTCCAAAGGAAGATATGCAGCCTATGCAATGGACTGGAATGCTTTTAAATCCATAGTAGAGAAGAAATATGTTCCCCAGAATGAAAGAGAACAAATAGAAGTAAAATTTCTGAGTCTGAAGATGATTGGAACCAATCATCAGGAGTATTCGAATAAACTCCTCGAGTATGCTCGAATAGTTCCTCATCTTGCTACCCCTGAATTGAATCTGATCAAAAGATATATATGGGGTTTGATCGGTGAAATCCGTGACATGGTTAAGGTTGACAATTGTGAAAACCTCGACGATGCTATGGATTTAGGAGCATCCGTGACTAGTAGTCTGATCAGAAGTCAGGAGGAAATGAGAAAGAAGAAAGAAATATCTAGGCAAGGCCCAAGTGGATCAATGAAATCAAACTTCCCGCCTCGAAACAACAACTCTTCTATTTTTGAGTGTCCAAAGTGCAAGAAGAGGCACTTGGGACAATGTCGAACTGGACCTTATTGCAACTTCTGCAAGATGTCCGGTCACAAGACAGAAGATTGTTATAGAAAGAAGCCCATCACTTGCTATGAATGTGGTAAGACTAGCCACATCAAGAGCTATTGTCCCAAGCTAACGAAGTCAGAAGGGACAAGTCGTAAGCCTGCTGAAGGAGTAAAGAGGAATGCAAGAGCATTCGTTCTCAATACTCATGAAGCAGCAAGTATGCCCGATGTCATTACGGGTACATTTCTTGTCAATGATATTTATGCTCTAGTTTTATTTAACTCTGGTGCAAACCAAAGTTTTATAGATCATAAATTCCGTAGACTGCAAAATAAGACTCTAGCTAAATTAGACAAGAAATACATGGTAGAAAATGCCAACAGGGACCTAGTCCAAATCTCAGAAATCCTAAACGATTGTAATATCACACTATCAAGGCATGTTATTCATGTACAACTACTGCCAATGACTTCGGCAGGATTTGATATTATCTTAGGAATGGATTGGTTAGCTTCTAACCAAGCCCATATTATGTGTGATAAGAAAGCCATTAAGCTTCATTCGCCGCAAGGCAATATCATCACTATAAATGGTGATAAATTATCCAACTCTGTTGGAATAATTTCCATGTTAAAAGCCACAAAATACCTACGAAAGGGATGCTTAGCAAACCTCATATCTGTAACCACCGACACTAAAAAGAAGATTAAAGATGTGCCAGTTGTGGCTGAATTCCCCGATGTTTTTCCTGACGAACTTCCTGGAATTCCACCTGAGAGAGAAGTGGAGTTCAGAATTAATCTTGTACCCGGCACGACACCTATTGCTAAAGCCCCATACAGATTAGCTCCCAATGAAATGGCAGAATTGAAAAAGAAATTAGATGAATTGCTCGAGAAAGGATTCATTAAACCAAGCTCATCACCTTGGGGAGCTCCAGTCTTATTTGTCAAAAAGAAAGACGGTTCAATGCGTATGTGCGTTGACTATCGTGAGTTAAATAAAATCACAATAAAGAACCGTTATCCGCTTCCCAGAATTGATGATCTCTTTGATCAGCTACAGGGAGCTCGATGCTTTTCAAAAATCGATCTTCGTTCTGGCTATCATCAATTGAAAGTCCAGGAAGAAGATATTCCTAAAACAGCTTTCAGAACTCGATATGGTCATTATGAGTTCACGGTAATGCCGTTTGGACTTACTAATGCACCAACAGCTTTCATGGACATGATGAATCGAGTGTGCAAACCTTACTTGGATAAGTTTGTTATCGTATTTATTGACGATATCCTGATTTACTCCAAAAGTAAGGAAGAGCATGCAACTCATCTAAACACTTTACTTGAGATTCTAAGAAACAAAAAGCTATATGCAAAATTCTCAAAATGTGAATTCTGGCTGTCAAAAGTCCAATTCCTTGGACATGTCATTAACGCTAATGGCATCCAATTCGATCCTGTCAAAATTGAAGCAATATCTAAATGGGAAATCCCAAAATCACCAACTGAAATTCGAAGTTTTCTCTGTTTAACTGGTTATTATCGGAGATTTATCCAATATTTCTTTCGAATTGCCATTCCATTAACTTCTCTGACTCGTAAATCAGTTAAGTATGAATGGGGACCTAAGCAATCCGAAGCTTTCAAAACCCTGAAACAGAAACTAACTTAAGCACCCATACTGGCTTTGCTAGATGGAAACGAAGGCTTTTCAGTCTATTGTGATGCTTCACACACCGGCTTTGGTTGTGTGTTAATGCAAGGAAGCAGAGTCATTGCTCATGCTTCCAGACAATTAAAAACTCATGAAAAGAATTATACGACTCATGATTTAGAATTGGGCGTCATAATCTTCGCTCTGAACTTATGGAGGCACTATCTATACGGAGTCAAATTCACTAATTTCACTGATCACAAAAGCGTAAAGTATATATTCAGTCAGAAAGAACTGAATATGAGACAAAGCCGTTGGATAGAAGTCTTGAATGATTACGATTGCGAAATCTGTTATCATGAAGGAAAAACCAATGTTGTAACCGATGCCTTAAGAAAAAAAGAACATGAGAAACCTAGACGAGTTCGTGCTTAAAGACTCGATTTTCAAATCGATCTTATCACTCGTATTAAGGAATCTCAACAGATGGCTTTGAAATAACCGAACCTCGAGAAAGAAAGTTTAGAAGGTATGATCGACCAATTGGTCAAAGGAAATGACAATATTCTTAGAATGAATAAACGAATTTGGATTCCTATCTATGGAAACGTGCAAGAAGAAATACTTGAAGAAGCCCATAAATCTAAATACACAACGCATCCTGGAAGATATAAAATGTACAAAAACCTAAAATCCAGCTATTGGTGGATAGGAATGAAAAAGCATATCGCTATCTATGTCGCAAAATGCTTAATCTGCTCTCAAGTCAAAGCTGATCATTTTCTTCCCATGAAAAATGAAAGAAACATTCAGCATGGATAAGCTGGCACAGCTATACGTTAATGAGATTGTATCATTACACAGTGTCCCACTATCTATCGTGTCAGATAGAGACAATAGATTTACTTCTCGATTCTGGCAAAGCTTTCCAAAAGCCCTAGGTACAAAACTAAATCTTAGCACTGCCTACCATCCTCAAGCGTACGGGCAGAGCGAAAGAACAATTCAAACTCTTGAAGATATGTTAAGGGCTTGTGTTATTGATCTTGGAGGAAATTGGGATGACCACTTACCTCTAATGGAATTCTCCAATAACAATAGCTATCATACGAGTATACAGACCGCTCCTTTTAAAGCCTTATATGGTCGTAAATGTCGAACTCCAATATGTTGGTCTGAAATAGGAGAAAATCAGTTATCTGGACCTGGAATAGTCCTGGAAACAACTGAGAAAGTGATTCAAATAAGAGATAGATTGAAACCAGCTCGTGATCATCAAAAGAGCTATGCTGATAGGCGACGAAAGCCGTTAAAATTCAATGTCGGTGATAACATTTTGCTAAAAGTTTCACCATGGAAAGGCGTTGTAAGATTTGGAAAGAAAGGGAATTCGCAGGACCCTTCAAAATCTTGAAAAGAGTTGAGCCTATAGCCTATCAACTCGAATTACCAGAAGAAATGAATGGAGTACACAATGTGTTCCATGTGTCAAATCTTCGCAAATGTTTGAAAGATGAATCCCTCGTAATGCCCCTACAAGACGTAGAGATAGATGAAAATTTGAAATTCGTGGAACAACCCTTGCAAATCGAAGACAGGCAGGAAAAGAAATTAAAAAGAAGGAAATTGATGATTATGAAAGTGAAATGGAACTCCAGACGTGGCCCTGAGTACACGTGGGAATTAGAGTCTGAAATGAAAAAAAAAATATCCTCACTTGTTCAAATAAATATTGGGGACGAGATTAAAACAAGGTGGAGAGGATGTAACACCTGCCAAAAAAATGTCTAAGATTTGGCTAAGGTATAAACCACAAGGACTATAAGTATAAATATAAGAAAGATCAAGGTTCAAAAGCGAAAAACATGAAAATCCAACGGTAACAGACCGTCATGAACAGTAACGGTCCGTTACGGGCTGGGCACGCGATCAATGGTGACACGCCACGTGTCCAGTGACTCATGGACACAATCTGACGCGTGGAAACCCTATAACGGACCGTCACGCCTGGTAACGGTCCGTCATAGCCGCAAAAGGCCCTGGGCGCGCCACGTGTCACTCCGTAATGGACTGTCATGCCTGGTAACAGTCCATCACGTCACAAAATTACCAGAGGGCGACACGTGTCTGATGACTCGCGAAACCCTAATCTGGTGACGGACCGTCACCACCCGTAACGGTCCGTCACGAGTCCAAATCCAGCCATATATATAGATGATCGAGTTCAGTCACTTTCCTCACACCAAAAACGTATCCAACACACTCATCTTGTTCCAGAAACATTCTAAGACGATCCCGAAGCTTTCGTATCAATTCCCGTTCGTTGTCGTGCTCAATTAAGGAAGAAACGCTCGTAGAAAGGTCGAAACGCTAGAGAAACTAGTCTAAGAAGTTGATTCAGTAGATTCTCGACTTAGAGGCTCATTCCTATAATCAAGGTGAATACTTTATCTCTTTCAAAACTTATGTCAAAACATTTATGTTTACGAAAATGGCCAAATAACAGTTAAGGGAATAATGCTCAATGTTCTTCTACGTGAAAGCATTCAGGCCATAGGTATACGTAAAACTTGCAAGGGATACACGGGTCTCGGGTGAAATTCCCGGATTGCGGCTTGTGCTTATCTTATAACAAGACCAGGGATGTATACCTGACAGTTGTTATAAGCTATGACGCCAGTGTATACTGTGGTGCGATTGAACAGGACGGGCCTGCTGAATGTGTGGATTGAACATAAAGTTGTGATTATGAAATTTATACTTGTTTGTGCCAAATGATTTTTCTGTCAAGATAATTGTATTAACCGGCGTTCGCGCTGACGTTTTATTTTCAAAATGTTTTCAGGTAATGAATAAAATGAAATGAAAATAGGAAACATGCAAACATAAGATCTGACCCAGGATAAGTGAAGGGCAGACATGAGATCTAACCCGAGGGACTATAAAAGGATAAAATGCATGTTTGATTCTCAGGCCTCATTTATAGAAAATCCGGAAAAAGAAAAAAGGAGATAGGACCGAGGAACTGATCAACCTCGGATAGTACTATTTCCCGTGGCTTGAACTTGTCTATAAGACAAGAGATGTATTTAGTTTCAAACTCTGTTTTGTTATCAAATGAAAAATGGTATTTAAATCCCTACATTTATGAAAGTAAATATAAAGCTTTTGTTTTCCAACTAAGTTTTGATATTTATAATTACAACCCTTGAGGTTGAAAGAATGTTGAAACGATCCATTTGAAAAAGTCTTCCGCTGTGTTATATAAAAACTCTGAAATCAAAGCAGGTACCAATCGTTTGTCGCACACGTCCAGTGGTGCCTGAGGCGGGGTGTGACAGACGGTTCGTTATAGGGTTTCCACGCGTCAGAATTCGCCCCTTAGTCACCGGACATGTGGCACGCCATCATTGTATGCGTGCTCAGCCCGTAACGGACCGTTACCATCCGTGACGGTCCGTTACCGTTGAATTTTTATGTTTTCTACTTTTTAGTCCTTGAACTATCTTTTATTTATACTTATATTCCCTGTGGTTCGTACCTTAGCCAAATCTTAGACATTTTTGTGCCAGGTGTTACATCCTCCCCACCTTGTTTTAATCTTGTCCTCGAGACTTATTCGAACAAGTGAGAATATTTCTTTTTCATTTCGGACTCTAATTCCCACGTGTACTCAGGGCCACGTCTAGAGTTCCATTTCACTTTCACAATCATCAATTTCGTTCTTTTTAATTTCTTTTTCTGCCTGTCTTCGATTTGCATGGGTTGTTCCACGAATTTCAACTTATCATTTACCTCTATATCGTGTAGGGGTATTACAAGAGATTCATCTGCTAAACATTTGTGAAGATTTGACACATGGAATACATCGTGTACTCCATTCATTTCTTCTGGTAAGTCGAGTTTATAGGCCACATGCCCAACTCTTTTCAAGATTTTGAATGGTCCTACGAATCTAGGACTTAACTTCCCTTTCTTTCCAAATCTTACAACGCCCTTCCAAGGTGAAACTTTCAATAGATCGTTATCACCGATGTTGAATTCTAACGGCTTTCGTATTTTATCAGCATAATTCTTTTGATGATCACGAGCCGCTTTCAATCTATCTTTTATTTGAATGATTTTCTCAGTTGTTTCCAGAACTATATCAGGACCGGATAACTGATTTTCTCCTATTTCAGACCAACAGACTAGAGTTCGACATTTACGACCGTATAAGGCTTCAAAATGAGCGGCCTGTATACTTGTATGATAGCTATTGTTATAGGAAAATTCCATTATAGGTAAGTGGTCATCCCAACTTCCTCCAAGATCAATAACACAACCCCTTAACATGTCTTCAAGAGTTTGAATTGTTCTTCCACTATGCCCGTCTGTTTGAGGATGAAAGGTAGTGCTAAGATTCAGTTTCGTTCCCAGGGCTTTTTGAAAACTTTGCTAGAATCGGAAAGTAAATCTACCATCTCTATCACAATAGATAGTGGCACACCATGTAAAGATACAATCTTATGAACGTATAGCTGTGCCAGCTTATCCATGCTGAATGTTTCTTTCATGGGAAGAAAATAAGCAGACTTATTAAGTCTGTCAATGATAACCTAGATAGTATCATTCCCTCGACTGGTTCGGGGAAGTTTAGTAATGAAATCCATAGTTATCATTTCCCATTTCCGGACAGGAATTTCAAGTTGTTGTAACAAGCCAGAAATCTTTTGGTGTTTAGCTTTCACTTGAGAACAGGTTAAGCACTTTGCAACATAGATAGCGATATGTTTCTTCATTCTTATCCACCAGTAATTGGCTTTTAGGTTTTTATACATTTTATCGCTTCCTAGATGCATTATACTTAGATTTTTGAGCTTCTTCAAGAATTTCTTCACGTACGTTTCCATAGATAGGAACCCAAATTATTTTGTTTATTTTAATAATTTTATCATTGCCTTTGACCAATTAGTCAATCATGCCTCCCAATCCTTCTTTCTCATGACTGGATTCTTGCAAAGCAAGCTTTTGAGATTCCTTAATACGAGTGATAAGATCGATTTGGAGATCGAGTCTTAAAGCACGAACTCGTTTAGGTTTCTCATGTTCTTTTCTGCTTAGGGCATCAGCTACAACATTAGCTTTGCCTTCATTATAACAAATTTCACAATCGTAATCATTCAGGACTTCCATCCAACGCCTTTGCCTCATATTCAATTCTTTCTGACTAAATATATACTTTGGGCTTTTATGATCAGTGAATATGATGAATTTGACTCCATATAGATAGTGCCTCCATAATTTCATTGCAAAGATTATTGCGCCCAATTCTAAATCGTGAGTCGTATAATTCTTTTCATGAGTTTTCAGCTGTCGAGAAGCATAAGCAATAACTTTGCTTCCTTGCATTAACACACAACCAAGTCGGTGTGTGAAGCATCACAGTAAACTGAAAAGCCTTCATTTCCATCTGGCAAAGCCAGTATGGGTGCTTGTGTCAGTTTTTGTTTCAAGGTTTCAAAAGCTTCATATTGTTTAGGGCCCCATTCATACTTAACCAACTTGCGAGTCAGAGAAGTTAATGGAATAGCAATTCGAGAGAAATCTTGGACAAATCTTTGATAGTAACCAGCCAAGCCGAGAAAACTACGAATTTCAGTTGGTGATTTCGGGATTTCCTATTTGGATATAGCTTTGATTTTGACAGGATCAACTTTGATGCCATCAGCATTAATAATATGACCGAGGAATTGAACTTCTAATAGCCAGAATTCACATTTTGAGAACTTAGCATATAGCTTTTCATTTCTCAAAAGTTCAAGAAATATTTTTAAATGATTGGCATTATCTTCCTTACTTTGGGAGTAAATAAGGATATCGTCAATGAATACGATAACAAATTTGTCTAAGTAAGGATTACAGACTCGATTCATCATATCCATGAAAGCAGTTGGAGCATTAGTAAGTCCAAACGACATTACCGTGAACTCATAATGACCGTATCGAGTTCTGGAAGCAATTTTGGGAATATCTTCTTCCTGGACTTTCAATTGATGATAGCCAGATCGAAGATCGATTTTTGAAAAACAACGGGCTCCCTGGAGTTGATAAAAAAGATAATGGATTTGAGGAAATGGATAACGGTTCTTTATCGTAACTTTATTTAGTTCACGATAATCAATACACATAGGCATCGTACCATCTTTCTTTTTAACGAATAAGACCGGAGCTCTCCGTGGTGATGAGCTTGGTCTAATGAATCCTTTCTCTAGCAATTCATCTAACTACTTTTTCAATTCTGCCATCTCATTTAGAGCTAATCTGTATGGGGCTTTAGCAGTTGGTGTTGTACCTAGTACAAGATTAATTCTGAACTGCGCCTCTCTCTCAGGTGGAATTCCAGGCAGTTTATCAAGAAAAACATCCAGAAATTCAGCCACAACCGGCACGTCTTCAATCTTCTTTTTCGTGTCGGTATTTATAGATACAAGGTATGCTAAACATCCTTTTTGTAAGTAATTTGTGGCTTTTAACATGGAAATTATTCCCACAGAGTTGGATATTTTATCACCATTTATAGTAATGATATTGCCTTGTGGTGAATGAAGCTCAATGGCTTTCTTATTACACAGGATATAGGCTTGGTTAGAAGCTAACCAATCCATTCCTAGAACAATGTCAAAACCTGCCAAAGTCATTGGCAACAATTGTGCAAGTATAACATGTCCTGACAATGTGATATGGCAATCGTTTAGGATTTCAGAGATTTGGATGAGGTCACCGTTGGCAGTCTCTACCATATATTTCTTGTCTAATTTAGCTAGAGTTTTATTTAGCAGTTTACAGAATTTATGATATATAAAACTTTGGTTTGCATCAGAGTCAAATAAAACTCGAGCATAAATATCATTGACAAGAAATGTACCCGTAATAACATTGGGCATACCTGCTGCTTCATGAGTATTAAGAACGAATGCTCGTGCATTCTTCTTTGTTCCTTCAGCAGGCTTAGGACCCGTCCCTTCAAGTTTGTTCAGTTTAGGACAATAGCTTTTTATGTGGCCAGCCTCACCACATTCAAAACAAGTAATTGGTTTCTTCTTGAAACAATCTTCTGTTTTGTGACCGGACATTTTGAAAAAATTGCAAAAGGGTCCGGCACGACATTATCCCAAGTGCCTCTTCTTGCACTTTAGACACTCAAAAATAGAAGATTTGTTGTTTCGAGGAGGGAAGTTTGATTTCTTTGATCCACTTGGGCCTTGCCCAGATATTTCTTTCTTCTTTCTCCCTTCCTCCTGATTTCTGATCAGACTACTAGTCAAGGATGCTCCTAAATCCATAGCATCGTCAAGGTTTTCACAATTGGCAACCTTAACCATGTCACGGATTTCTCTGATTAAACTCCATATATATCTTTTGACCAGATTCGATTCAGGGTTAGCAAGATGAGGAACTATAGCATACTCGAGGAGTTTAGTCGAATACTCCTGATTGGTTCCAATCATCTTCAGACTCAGAAATTTTACTTCTATGTGTTCCCTTTCATCCTGGGGGACATATTTCTTCTCTACTCTGGATTTAAAAGCATTCCAGCCTATTGCATAGGCTGCATTTCTTCCTTTGGCAGCAACAATGTTGTTCCACCATTCCAGAGCTTGATCTTTGAATAAATTGGAAGCATAAAGAACCTTATCTTCCTCAGCACACTTGCTGATTGCAAGCACATATTCAGTCTTTTCTATCCACCTTAAAGTGTCTATCCCTCCTTCTCTTCCGGAGAAATTAAAGGGTTTGCAATCCTGGAATATTTTATAAGTACAACCAACCATCTTCCTCTTCTTTTCTATATAGCCGTAATTATTATCCATCCCTTCATCTTTGGATGAATTATGGTAATACTTCTCCATTTCAGTATTCCTGGTTGGATGAGTAGCAGAACCTTCTGGTTTATGAGTAACGGGTTTGGATTGAGTTATAGTTCGGGTATGTTGGGTCAACGGTTGAGAATGGACAGAATTTGGAATTGAGTGTTGAACAAATAGCTTATCTACCTGTCTCTTTTTCAATTCGGTAAAGATTATTGGGAGGGAATCCTTGATTCCTTCTGCAATTAATTTCTGCAGTTCCTTACGAGAATCAGGTACTTCAGCAGCATTTTCAATCACTGCTTGTTTTTTCTTTCCTCTTGTATTGTAGGAAGGTCCGGTTTGTTTAGACATATTATAAAAGAAATAAGATTGGAATCAAAGACAGAATTTTTATTGATAAAATATATAAAAGGTTATACATGTAGAAATCAGTGTTTCTAAAAATTCCTAAAATTCTTCTCTTCTAGAGCTTAAACCAATAAAGCATTTCGAGCTTCAACTTCAGCTTTCTCTCGTTCAAGTTCAGCTATTCGGCTTAATAACGTTTGTTCTCTTTCAGCATCCTACACATGTGTAACTTCAAATAGCCTCATATATCATTTCAATAGATGTTATTAAAGCATTGTAGCATGTTATTATTCATCATAACTCAATAACCCAAAATATAAAACAATAAAGTTTCAATTTATAGAAACGGTATGATGCAAATCCAATATTTCAACAAAAAAAAAACCATGTTTCCTACTCATTCTATATATACGTGAACCATTAAATCCATCAAACATACTATATGCACATTTCTACAAAATCATAACCAATAAAGTTTCCTTAAATAGAAACGAGCAATATACAAACAAAACAAGCAATTTCTACACAACAAATGCACCAATATGTGTCAACAACTCTTTATTATGAAAACTCTTTTATGAAAACTCTTTGATAAAAACATGGATTAAAGACCTTGTAACATAAAAACTCGTTCGGATGAGTGTGGTACCTCATATGGCTGAAAAAATGAAGAACACATGGGTAGAAACTTACAAAATCTAAGCATGATGGTTGAGTGTAGGTGTTGATGGCTTTTATCTCCTTGAATAACCTTGAAATGGACTTGGATGGCTTGAAATGGCTAGAACAAGATTTGAGAGAGGGTGGGGGCTATCCAAAAGTGGCGGCCGAAATATGTGGGAGGGGGGGGACGGTTTGCAATTAGGTTTAGGGTAAAGAATGATGGGTGAGAGTGTTTTAGGAGTTTTAATGGTAATGGGTTTGGGCTTGTGCATTTTTTTAAGGCTTTTTAATAAGGAATGGGCTTCTAATGTGGACTAATAAGTAAAAATGCTGAATTATTTATTCCATATAATAAAACAAGTTATTTTTATAAAACTCAATTAGAATTGTTGACGCATATCGCGTATCCGCTTAGAAAACGTTAAAATAAAAGTTGTTCTACAAATTCCCGAAAAATAATCTAAGCACGAAATAATAAAACACAGTATTACATGTGATTTATTCACACCAAATATATGTCTAAATGTTATTTCTAAAATTCACCAACGTTCGTGTGACAGGACGCATTTGTGATCCGGTAATCCTCCAGGCTACCGATGAATGAATTGAAATGAATTGAATGGACTCGCTATATGAAATATGTACTTAATTACTCTATAATTAAGTATGATGCACGTGTAATCATATGGAATCAAGTAGTAGTCGGGTATGGATATTAACCTGAAATTGCCGGGTATCACAGTATTAGTGAGGGTATTTTGTGAACTACTTTTAAAATGATAAGGGTGTTAGTGAGGCTATTTTAGTAACTTTACACTAACTTAACGTAACACAGTTAACGGTGTTAGTTGGAGTTGAACAGAAATAACAAGTTTTTTAAACCTAAGAGAGTAAGGATAGTCAACTGAAAGAAAAAAAAAATTTGTATAAAAGTGACAAAAATAACCACACATAAAACCTAGTTATTTTCTAAAATTCTATTGCAAGTATTATATACCCTATACAAAACCAATTCAAGTGAATAGTGCTTTGTTCCCATTGGTCCAGGTGGCATCAAGTGGTTGGTCGAAAAAGTTTGAAATTGTCGGGTATCACAGTATTAGTGAGCGACATTACAGTGTTGTGGTATTCGAGACATTACAGTTACGTTGTCGTGACAAACCCTATCGCTTATGAGCGAACAACATCGTTTGCAGTGTTGTGGTATTATCGTATCCGGTATCGGTGTTCGCTTGTATGGTTTCGACGAAGCGACGGCGACCAAACTCCTATCGCGTAACGCGAAGAAAAAACGATCACGCTTCCTCACAAAACGTGGGGTAAAAATAGTAGTTGTCTTATAAGAATCATATTTTCTATATTGTTTTAATGTACATTTTTATACGGAATTTTCTATATAAATTTGATATGAAAAAACGGTAAACTAAAATAAGTGATCAGACATCAAACCTAGTTATTTCATACCAAGAACGAGAAACGTAGCTTCGCGCTTCGCGGCGGGAGACTTACGTTAAATGGTTAAGGCGGTGACATTAACGTGGTTAATCACAAAAAGAAACGTATAAAATTAACGTTCCGACTTAAACATGATAAAATACAGTTATATAACAGAACCAATATTTTTTAGTCGGTCTCACTTTTCACGGTACCTGCACGTTGCGGCGGGGCGGTACGATTAAAAGAAACGTATGTGCGCTGCGGCGGGCCGGTACGATTAAAAGAAACGTATGAACTTACGACGGATCGGTTATGGAGACTGAAACATATTTAGAAAACATTATCGTGTCTTGAACGTTGCGGTATAAAATTAAAAAAAAAGTAATTTAATAGAAAAGATTATAAGAGAAGTCAAAGCAAAAAATAGAAGCAAAAAATATTGTTGGAGGCCACAGGGATCGAATCTGTGACCACAAAAGAATAATCACCAATACAATACCAACTCCGCTAGCTCATTATTTGTGTATGTTAGAGCATTTATAGCCGGTGTGGTATATGTTTGTTAGTGAGTTTTGTATATTAGGAACCCGAGACCTTGGTGTTAAGATGTTTTGCTCTTACCATTGCCCCAACGCCCCAATGACACCCAGCAACTTTGCTAAAGGTGTTTATTAGGAATGCTAGGTTATAGACCCGTGTATTACACGTGGTTGTATAATAAAAAAATTAAAGTACAATAACGTGTATAAAAATTTACAATAATGTGTATAATAGAAATTATATAATTATATAATGTGTACAAAAAATTATATAACTTAAGAATTTTTATTACGTACAATAATAAAAAATCGAACCTGATAAAGATTTAATGAGAACTTAAAAGCATCATACTTATACATTTGAATTCTTAGTAACAGTAACATCATATCCTTCATTTACGTGTAGAGTTTTGCACTTTTATCTAAGCAAGAATTTATGTTGTTCCTACATTTCTCCGGCTCTTCATGGCTCCTTTCCAACTGAAATGAAATAGGAAAATTAATATTTAACTTTAAACAAATGATAAGTTTTAATAATTTAATCAAGAAGAGATAGTGCAACCTCCGATTGAAGAGAAGTGTTTTCTTTAGTATGTGGTGGTGACATGTGTCATATCATGCAATCATTTATTACGTTAAGGATTTGTGTGGCTACCCCAATTACAAAGGTCATGATCTTCATATTTCCATATATATCCTTCTCAAATTAAAAAAAAAATATCATGAAAATAAGATAGAAGAAGAAAGAATTCATTCTAATAATATGTATGTATATTAAAGCTCACGACTGACATAAAGAGTATAATTTTTTTCCTTTTCTCTAAATATCTTCGTAAAGGGAAGATCAGCCAAAGAAAAATCTTTGCCTAATGACCATCCATAACCCCCCCCCCCCCCACCCAGGTTTCAGTCCGTTTCGCCTAGACGCTAACGAATACCATAAACATAGTTAAACCCTAAAATGAGGTTAATCATGAAATAGGTTAAATACCTGCATCCTGGTGTCATCTTGTAGTTGTTCTAGAGACATTTCTGGTGACTGAAGTGGCGGTGGAAATGGATGAATTAGTTTTGAAACGATCACTAATTCTCTGCTAATCACTAATACAGCACCAGCATTACTCGCGGTCCCTGAATTCAAATTTTCACAACTTAGACCAAAATTTACCACAATAATAAGAGTTAACATCACAGACTATCGATATGGGTCCGTTTCGGTTAAGATCGTTCAGTTTAATTTAGTGATTGATCACAAATGGGTCAGTTTTTGAGTTATTTGGTATTGGCCCATTAGTTTGGGCTTGGGGCCTAATAGCATGATGAAGTTCTTAGAAAAGACCCATTTAACATATAACATTATTGATGTAATCTAATGGTCAAATAGCTTGTTTTAGCTAAATATAACATTTTATCTTATATAAAAAGGTAAAAAAAAATTACATAAATAAAAATGTGGTGGTTTGGTTAATTTGGTCCGATATTTAACAGTTAACACTAACTATTTATAAGAAATTTTAAAAGGGTGTTGTTA
This sequence comes from Smallanthus sonchifolius, assembly GCA_023525975.1. Taxonomy (NCBI): domain Eukaryota; kingdom Viridiplantae; phylum Streptophyta; class Magnoliopsida; order Asterales; family Asteraceae; genus Smallanthus; species Smallanthus sonchifolius. Next base: position 15,137,172 of record CM042018.1, on the reverse strand, counting down.
AGAAGTGGAGGTGACTAACTGAATAGTCGGGCGGGTTGGACAACATGTCAAAACACGTCAAGTCTAAATGGTTTGACCCATCGACTTTTTTTTGTCTTTTTGAGTTCTATAAATAATTAAAGATTTTTTAGATAAAATATCCATGTACCATCTCATAAGTCCCAAATGGGACAATTGACTATTTTTTGTGCCTAAAAGGGTCACTATAAGATGACTTTTTGTTCTGTACGGGTCAACCGACAACCAAACTCTATACTTGATTTATTTGTTATTTTCATGTCACATTAGCGGCATGTGTGTCCGTTTGCTTTAATGGTTCCCGTGGAGCCAAAGATTGTTACATTTTCAACAAGGGTGCTTTCATCCGATTTGTTTAATTAGTGTTTGCTTGCTTACGTGGTAATCGGTTTGTTTTTTTCTAATCTACAACTGTACATATTGCATGATTATGTTATTCTTGATCATTGTTCATAGTTCTGTTTTATAAATTTATTCTAAAATTATTTAAATTTTATAAAATTTTAATGATTTTGTTATGTCAGAGGAGAAATAGCTACAGTTTAGGTAGTTTTGCTGCAATCCAACCTAGTCTCTGCACATTTACTTTTTAGTTCGAAAGTGCTTACGGTTGTTAGTGTTGCTTTAAAATTCAGAAATTGTTTCTAGGTTTATCATTTTATTTTCTCTAGTCTTGCAATTTTTATATAGTTGAATCACAGAACTTACGTTTTAACTTTCCATGTCTTTTTGCATCTTCCAGGATCGCCATTAACAGCTGCATAATTGCTATGTTCTTCAAGAGTGTCCCAGTTTCAGGTGGCATGAAGTCATCAAAGTGGCTAATATTTCATTTTAGTTTTTCTACAAGTTTTTATTACCTCGACGAATCTAGGCCTTCAAATACACAGATTAAAGAAGTGAACATTGCCACTCTCGGATAGAACCCTAATCTCTAAAAAATTTGAGGGTCTAAAGCAAAGGCTTTTTTAAGAAGGCGAAACGCCCCTGCAAACGACATTTATGTAATCGTGTGAATGTAAAAACCAAGAGGATTGCAATTCATCAAAGCTTGCAGGAAATGAATATTCAAGGCATAAACAGCAATAAACCTAAATAATTAGATATAAGAGATGTGATAGCCAACAAAAGTGTATACCATCTACATGTGAATCTTGAATGCATATGACCATAGATAGTAACTTGAAATATTACCTAGCAAGGAAGTGAGAACAAAACAAGTCAATTGCATCATCAAGACCCATGTTCATCAACATAACCTACAACCTCAATCCCACAAGAAACATCAAGGTTCCAACTTTTAACTACTACTACACCAAATTATTAACATGTTCTTAAAACCCGTCGCATCATCAAAGCCCTTGTTCAAGACTCCGGTGTCGCCATCCTCTTCACCTTCTTGCACTTCTTCTCCGTAACCCTTTCCGAAAACGACTCCCACAGCTTCCTATGTGTCTCAAGGATCATCTCCGTCTGCTTAATCTCCGCTTTCATCCTCATCGACTCAAGCTCCCTCGCCATATCCATCTTCATCCTCTCCATCCTCACAAACCCATCTCCCAATTTCAAAATCGCCGCAACCATCGCATCCGTCACATTCCCATCATTCTTCTCCACATCCTCCTCCTTCCTCTTCATCACTCCCAACCCCTTTCCCGGCCCGTATCGCGAGTTCATCGCCACCGATGGCACCGCCGCAAAACTAGGGATTTTAATCCGAACCCCTGTCGCAACCGAACCCGGATACAATCGGGTGGTTGCTTTATTGACCCGTATGGGATGTAACATCATATCTTCTTCTTCGTTCTCATCCGCGTCCTCGTCATCATGATTGACGGATGGATCCGAAGAAGAAGTACCTGATTCCATACAATCCATTAGTTTAAAGTGAACCCATGACGACGGATACCTGTTTCCGATCCTTTGCATCTCCGACCGGTACCGTTTTCTGAGCTTCTCCATCTTGTGCCGGCACTGAATCGAGGTTTTCGGCGGCTGCCCGTTACACCGTATCTCGACGCCGTCGGCAACTTTCTGCCAGTCCGGAGCACGAAGGTTTCCTCGCCGGAGAGAGTACCATTTGTCACGGTAGACTTCGATGAGCGCCACCGTCTCGTCGGGGGACCAACAGGGAAGAGGTAGCCGGCGAGATTTGGGTTTGGAGGCGATTGAGTATGAGGTGGCCATGTCAACGGCGGTGATGGTGTGATGGTGTGAGGGGGCATAATGAGATATTGGGGTTAAGTGGGAGGATGATAAAGGTGGGGTGGAGGGAGAGGGGAGGGGTGTGCGGCTGACTTGGGGATCTGGCGGTGAGGTGGTGGGGGGAACTAACCTGCGCCGTGTGTAAAGTGCGCACCTTGAGAGTACGAACAAAATAGGAAGGCTGAGGTGACGCGACCACCGCCAGTGTTTATTATTCGGTTGTTGAGCACCGCACCGCCTGAAGCATCGAGAGTTGGGTTTGAGGGTTGTTTTATATTATTATTAACGAACTAATTATGATTTAAAAACTTTATTATATTTTATTTCTAGTTACTAGTTTAAAACCAGTATAATACACACAGATTGAAAAATATCAATACATAAAATTTTTAATTTTTTCTGTATATATTTTAGAGGTGTAAAAACGTATTACATATAGTAAGTATAGAAAACAAATTTTAAAATATGTAAAAATTAATATCTAATTTGGTTTCAAAAATACGTTAATTAATATTTAATTAATTTGACTTTCATTACTATTTGATTGAAAATAAAAGTTAGATAATTAGATTTTAAAGTTTCTTATAATAATGGATAATTGAAAATAAATGTGTTTTATTAGTATAATTAGTATTTTTTTAAATATATTATTATTAAAAGATATAGGTGTATTTAATAAAAGGGAAATACGGAAAAAAATGATAAAAATGAATATGAAAACGACACGTAGAATGAAAAAACATTTATTTATTAGATAGTATAGATTAGCATAGCGGGATGTAATGTTTATTTATTAGAATTAAATTGTGATCTAAAAACTTGGTTTAGCGAAGTACTAAATCAAATTCAAGGTTAAGATATAAAAGGTCTAACATAATAAGAATGATCGGCTGGAGAAGAGCCGCCAGCAACCCAGCAATATGGTGGATTAAGTATCAATGGCTAGTGTGGGCCAGAGCCCACTTGAACGGGTCCAAAAGTAGGATAATTTTCGTATAATAAAGTTTAAACTTATCTAAAATGCACTCGTTTAAAAAATATTATAAGAATGACTCTAGTTAACTCTTAGATTAGTCAAATAGGATGATTTTATATATACTAGGGGTCGGTTATCGTACAAATCATGAATGAGATGATTCTACTTCCATCCCTGTAATCACGATGATACGATACGGTATCCAAAATTCAAACAAGGCAAAAGAACTCAAAAATGGAACGTACGAAAAAAAGCGAATACCATGGAAAAGTTTGGTAAAATGCAGTAGAAAGGTATCGTCACTTGGTTAAGATTACATTCGAGGGTAACAAAACCACATATTTAACATGCGTATATGTTTATTTAAAGATGATTGTAAAAAAGATGAAGGATTACAGAAGAATAAAGAAAGACGATGTATACACAATAATGACATACCTACAAAGAAATAGAAAACAAGTTGAAAAAGGGCTTCAACAAAACAACAAACTGATAAAGGAAGAGGAAGAAAAAAGAAACCAATCTCTCAAAAAACGCATGAAGTTATGACGAGATGGAGAAAGATATTACTTGATGCTAATATTGGGCACAGTGTCCCTAAATAAAATGGGAGAAGAAAGATTGTGCAGATAAATTGAAAACTTAAAAAGGTTACAGAAAGGTAAGAAAACCGGACCTAATTAAATTTTTTTGTTGTAGCTAAGGATAAAGTTGAATACTCAAGGTATTGAAGACTCGAGTCAAGTATACTTCACGAAAGCATTTGTTAGAGTACCCGTTTAAGACATCGGTTCGAATCATTTATTTATATAAATTTTTATTTTATATTTATTTTCTTTCGGATATGTAAACGGTATTGTACTAAGTTGATTTCTCACGTATGACGAGAGTATCGTCAGTATATTTTATTATTTTAATAAAAAGTGACACACTATTCATACAGTTTATAGATATGTTTAAGCTTCATGCATTAAACAGAAATAATAATAGTCAAATACACAAAGGTCACGGGGGATAGTTAGTCTACTTCGTGTATTACATACGCCGTATATATTAAATTTCATATGAAAAACGTACCTTTTATTAAAGATACTCGTTGAAAAGGTGATACGTGAGAGTAGTTTCACGTACAATGTGAACTTAAACAGGCGTTCGATGTAATAAAGATGGATACACATTACACACTATATAGATATATCTCATATAAAAAATACTAGTTTTATGATTTCTCAAAAACTTCGCCTTTCGAAAAATTAAAAAGTTCGAAACCATTTCATCTTTTTTCCCTGCAAATAAGCCTTGACTATGCAACCATTTCATTATTTTTTCCAACCATTTCCTTTCTTTTTTTCCCGCTACTTTCTGTGCAAATAGCACTTGACTGCAAAAAAACCTTTCCAACTATTTCCATTTTCCAGCCATTTTTTTATGATTAATAATTGCCAAAGAACGAAGCAGTAACAAAACAATGTCCATTTCTATTGGTAACATTAAGGTAATCCCTCAGGACCACTATAGAATCATCCTCACAATTGTAAACCCGAAACATCTGGGACGGGTATACGACCGGGTATGAGATTACTTTAAAATTTTCGCGGGTATAGGATAAGGTATGGGATTAGGTGATGCCCGAAACCACATACCCGTTTACCCTGAACCGTATACCTGAATTATATATACCCGAAAAAGTTTAATTTTTATTTTCCCTTAACGGGCCTATTAATGCTTTATTTAAATAAGTTTATTATGTAAAAAATTAAATTTTCTTTTGAAATATGAATTTGATTATATTAATGTATGTAATTTATTCATATTTAATATGTTATTGATAATATAAAAATAGAGTCACAGTGTTACAAATCAGGTCCAAGAATACGAACAACGAATTTTATTAAACAAAAAAACCACACTTTACAATTAATTCCTAACAATCTATTTATAATAAACCATATACTAATCATAACACAACTCAAACTTAATTAAATAATCAACTAAATAAAACTCACTCCTAGTCTAATACGAACTCAACCAAACAATTAATAAATTAATAAAATAAACAAGCATTAGACTTCTACTATGACTAACAAACTTGCAACACAATCCAGTAAACTTGCGACTTCCTTCTTGCACCCCGTATACTATTAGACTGTGACAAGATTAGCCCAATAATCACCCCCCTAATCTTGTCATGCACTTCTCTTGGATCCGTTCACCTTCTTGACCCTTCCTAGACCATCGACCCTTCCCTTGGCCTCGTCCTAGATCATCCCGACATGAACTTCCACAACCACAATGTTCACACACATGTTTTTCTCCTTTGCATATATCATTGTTATCTCCTCTTCTTCACGACTTCAAACCCACTTGACCACTATCGATCTCCCTCTTCCCAGATCACCAGAACAACCTCGTTCTTGACCACCGATCGAAGAAAAAAACCAAGCTCGCTACCTTGCTACTTTTTCTGTTTTTCTTCTTTACCTGCTAGGCAAGACTAGATTCAAAGTCTCCAGCTTTGACGAATCTTTTCCTGTCTGTCTAACCGCAAATCTGATCGGATATCTTATGCCAAAAAAACAACCTACCCTGGTTACTCCGTTTTTATCTTTGGCGGGAAGGACCGAGTCGATTGATCAAGTATTGAAGATGTCTTATCACAACTACATCAGACCACCTGCTTTCTTTCTCATGAAAGTCTCCTAAAAATATGCTGTTGACTTTGATAAATTTGTATTTCACGTCACTTTCACCATTGGTATTCTTCTCTCGTTTTCAGCCCCACGGCCGGGGCTGCCCCCCTTTCTCGGAAAAACCACTCTCAAAACAGCCTTCTCACCAAGCTCTGACACCAATTGTTGGAAATCAGGTCCAAGAATACGAACAAGAAATTTTATTAAACAAAAAAAATCACACTTTACAATTAATCCATAACCATCTATTTATAATAAACCATATACTAATCATAACACAACTCAAACTTAATTAAATAATCAACTAAATAAAACTCACTCCTAGTCTAATACGAACTCAACCAAACAATTAATAAATTAATAAAATAAACAAGCATTAGACTTCTACAAGGATTAACAAACTTGCAACACAATCCAGTAAACTTGCGACTTCCTTCTTGCACCCCGTAGACTATTAGACTATGACAAGATTAGCCCAATACACAGAAAAGTACCCGACGGGTATTGGATGATACTCGATACTAACGGGTATGCACGATACCCGACGGGTATTGAGCCGGGTATGAGACACGATTTTACAACCATGTATGGGACTAGGATTACCGATACCCGGCCCGAACTCGACCCATTGCCATCCCTACACAATTGGATCGAGTTGCTGATATTCAGGTTAAAGGAACTTCAGTCTCAAGCTACAGATCTACAGGTCCTAAATAACAATCAGGCCATGTGTAATGGTTGGTGAGATGGAGCGTGAGGGACAATGTGGCACCGTGGCCACGTAGGAACACCAAATGGAGGTGTGGTGAGGCACGTCCCTAGAAAAATATAAGGTTTTTTTTTTATTTTCTTATTATTTGGTAATATAATCTTATTATTTTTATTTAATAAATAAAAAAAGATGGCGATGATGTGGTTGTGGACGCCCTTTGGTAGTGGTGTGGTGGGAGTGAAGAATGATGTAGCACTGAAATTACAATGGACACCCTTTGGGACGCGCTTAATACTCTTAGTGAGTTTGAGTGTGACCACCATCACTGCTTACGTGACATTACTTTTTTGCTCACACTCATTAACTACTATGCATAACCTCATTAAACTAATCAGAATTTTCTGTTGTGGATTTTTGAATCTAAAAACTTCAAAATAAAATGATAATTGATATATTTAACAAGAAATTTGATTAATTTTACAAGAACTTTCACATTTGATTTCATATATGAACCTCGTTATTTAACATTTAGGTTTTCATTCGTTTTTTTTACTTCATCTCATTCCTTCAAATACGGATAAAATTTAGGACTAGCTGTAAAGACTCGCGCGTTATGGCGGTGGCGTTGAACTGGACATTAATAAAAATAAGTATGTCGACTCCCCACGCGTTGCGACTTGCCTCGCATGTTGCGACATAAACAAGACTCCGTTATCGCGCGTTCATGTTATGTAAACATTTGCCAGATTCATGAAAGAAATTAGAATAAAGTAAAAAAAAACATGTACACGTTGTGGCTCGTTAAACCACGAAATCAAATCAACGTATTCGAAACTTTGTATAAAAAAATGAAAATCATTACGTAAATTCAAGCGTTGCAGTTAGAGCATCGATAATATATAAGACCTTATATTTAAAAAACAACAACCGCTTTATACTCGCACGTTGCAACGGGGGTCGTAAACTCGTGAAAAAAACCAAAGTTTAAACGTTAAGACACTCGTGTTGAGGTGAAGTCGTACAATGGCATTAATGTGGGTAAGGGCACGTTTGCGAACTTAGTTACGCGTTGTGTGGCGGTGACACAAACGTGCTTAAGTACATAAAAAACGTACGAATTTAAGGCGGATCGGTTTTGAAGATTGAACAATAGATAGAAAAAAGTATTATGTCTCGCACATTACTGCTTAATAATTAAAGAAAAGTAACGAAAACTAAAAAAATAACAAATATAAAAAGAAAGAAACACAAAATCCCAAAAAAAAATTATTTACACAAGGATTGAATGACCTACAAACCAATCAAAGACACAATCCAAGGTTTAACCATCTCACCAAATCAACCATTTGGTAGAGTATTGGAATATCAAATTGAAAACATTAAAGAAGGGCTTTGTCGGCGGCTTCCCATTAGCCACCGGCGTTCCCTAGATTCCCTTTTAAGGTTTGATAAATTTCTCATTGCATTATTACACTATTACTTAAAGAGAAGTGTCGGCGGCAAATGCCAGCGACCACTTCAACCCTCAACTTTGATGAAATGACAAACATAGCCCCTCAGTTTTGTAAAATATTATTTTGATTCTCTAAAGTTTTTAAAGTTTTAAGTTTACTCCCTATAGTATATATAATTTGATTTTTCCTTAATTATTTTTCTTTATTTGTTTAATCTTTTTTTAGCGTCCCAGTATAAATTTTGTTAAAAACGAAGTCGTATTCAAAATACAATATTTTTTTAGTATCGTGGGTTATATCGACTGACGGTAATGTGTTGATACCGTGAAAAATGAGACCGACACCGACTGAAAAGCATTAGTACCGTTGACTTTTATCTATGTTCCGATCTCCACAACCGAGTCGCCGTAACTTCATACGTTTCTTTTATGTATTTGAGCACGTTTCCTTTTATGCTTTGCCACGTTAATGTCACCGTCTCAACCGTTTGAGGTCTGCCTCCCGCCGTGCAGCGTAGAGCAAAATTTATTTAACCACGTTTCTTTTTTTGTTTAGCCATGTTAATTTCACCTCCTCAATTGTTTAAAGTACGCCTTCCGCCGCGGAGCGAGGGACAACATTTCTAATTCATTATTATTCTCCATATTTTATGAGTGTAAGAAAAAGAAAAAAAAATAACAAAATAAAGTAAAAAGATATTCTTTAATCGGATAGAATGTGATAGGTTTTTAAAATATTAAGAAAATTTAGAGACTAACGTGATTTTTAGTTAAACTATAAAGATAAAAAATTAAACTAGTAAAACAATGTGAAAGCTCTAAGCATGTAAGATCCGGTTAGAGAGGCTAAATTTTAGTGAGTTTTTTCTAAGAGTATAGTGGAGAAATTTATTTATTAAAATGAGTGATATGAAAAATATTTATCAAAATAAGTTTTTGCTCTCTCTATTTTTAACTAATGTATTATAAAAAAATTTCTTTCTTATTTTTTATTCAATCACCCTATTATTATTATTTTTTTATTCAATCAATCTGTTATCTTCTTTTTTACTCTTTCTTCAACTTATTATAATTTTTTTTCATTTTTTAACTAACTTAAAAACTCCATTATTGTCCATTAATCATCACTTCTCCACTTATTTACTTGTGGTTGATTCATCCACTAACGACAACTACTAGATTGTTCTATTGACAAAGTTGTATACTTTTCATCCAAATGTTGTTAGGTTATAGTCTCACTTGAGACATCAAGTTAAGTAATATAAAAAATTTAGCCGTTAAAAAAAAGTTATCCACTAACGATGAATGAATGATGCCAGCTAGGTTCACTCAAATAGTGTGCATCTATCAATTTAATTTGACACCATATAATATTTTAATAACGAAAATCATTCGGCTATATTTATTCGTAGAGTAAAGTATCATTTTTGTTTCTATGGTTGGACCATTTTATACATTTTCATCCAAAAACTTTTTTTAGTCTTTTTGTTCCTGACTTTTTAAAATTTAGCAATTTTCATCCACCTTACTAACTCAATCTATATTTTAATATTAAATCAGGGACAATTTGGTTATTTCAAAAATCATTTTTGAATGTCATAGATAGCAGAAGGTAGTTGAAAAGACCAAATTGCCCCTGGTTTAACGTCAGGGCCGGTCCTGAGATTCCGAAGGCCCTGTGCGACTATAAAAACGGGCCCCTAAAATGTAAACGTAAGTGGGCCCGCAACAATATGTTAATGAGTTTAAATATTTATTATTTTATTAGGCCACTCTAGAACATATAATTACTAATAAGTTCATAATTTTTTTTAAAATATGTTAATCGACACTTGATAACTAAACGACACATTTTTTTTAAACTTATTGGGTTAATCTGGTCCCTTCTAGAATATGTTTTTAGGTTTTAAGATGTTTATTAATTTATTGACCCTAGAACATATTATTATTAATAATTTATATTTTTTTTAAATATGTTAATCGACACACAATAAATAAACAATAAGAAAAAAATAAATTGAATTGGGTTAATCGGGCCCACTCTATAATATGTTATTGTGTTTTAAAATATTTATTAATTTATTGGACCGTCTCTTAAACATATAATAACTAATAAGTTTATTAATTTTTTTAAATATGTTGAATCGGTAGTTTAAATTATTCTTGATCTCTTTTTTATTATTACTTTTGTTGGTAATTAACGAATTTAATAAACTGTAATGGCTGATTTGAGTTTTTTATCCGCTTACCTTTATTTAAAAAGGACATCTTTATGTTGTGAAAAATACTATCTACTAATATTTTACTTAATTTATGATAATTAACAAAAGTTATGACAAAATTTATATATAATAATAAATCCTAAATAAAATTAGATGACAAATATATAACAAAAGTAATCCAATAATTAAAAAAAAACTAAAATCCATGCATACTTTTTGTATTAAAATAATAAACAATGAAGTAGAAAAAACTTAAAAAATAAATAAACTGAATCAGTTTATTTTGAAATAAAGTACAAAAAGCTATGAAATAAAGTAGATCATCATCATCTATCCTCTTTTATAAAATAAAATATTATTATTGAAAAAGCCTATATTTAAAAGTTAAATATATGATTATCTTCTTCTCCACTCTTCGCAGCAAAATTACAGAGGTCGCCGGCAGCAACCGGAAAAAGTTTTAACATGGTATTTTCACTTTTCGTTTACTCCTACTATATGTGATACGTTCTGAAGGGTCAAATTACAACAAAAATTTCTCTGTTGGATACTTGGATTTATCAGATAATTTTTGGGCCCCTAAAAAAATTTGGACAGTCGCCCACCCGACACACCCTCAGGGCCGGCCATGTTTAACGTTAAAATGTAGACGGAGTTAGTCAGGTGGATGAAAATAAAAATGGCTAGATTTTGAAAAGTCTGGGACGAAAAAACTAAAAAAAAAATTTTGAATGAAAATGGCCAAATCACAAAGACGAAAATGGCACTTTATTCTTATTCGTATTTGTTTAAGGATTTTGTTGGCGTTAATAGTTACTGATATGCAGCCTAAATCTTAACAGCATTGTTAGATGAAAACAAATATATTTTTGAGCATAAGAAGTTTATCGTGTAATAAATTTTTTAGATTTTTTTTTTTTTTTTTTTTTTTGATTAAAAGTTGATATGTGACATTATTGACCTATAGGGCGTGGCTATATCTGTTGAATTGTTTTGACATAACTATAGGTATAACACACCTAAAAATTTGATTATTTTTGTGATCGTCTCTTAAATAAAACACAAGCTGATAGTCTATCAGTGATAATACTATAACAGGCCTAAAAATTTGATTATCAGTGATAGAGATGGAATTTTTGTGAAACTAAAACACAAGTTGAACATTATAGAAGTGAAAAAGACTATCTATTGTGGAATTTGTAGACCACATGGTCATCATAATCAGGCGAAATATACTTCTAAGTCTAAAAGAATGGATGCCGAAGCAGGTCGGATTATTTTGATATATTTTTTTTAACTTGTAGTGCTAGCGACTCGACTTTATTTGATATTTTTATTTTTTATTGTATTTAATATCGAGAGCGTCAAGTTTTAATGTTGTTTTAGCTTTGTTTTTTATTCTTCTTGTTTTATTTTTAAAGTTTATTTTAAATGATTCTTTTAGTAATATTTAACATGATTTAATTGAAAAAAAAAGGTCTAATAAGTTAGTTAAGAAAATGAAATAGCAATATTATACACATATTAAAGATAAAAAATGCTCGATATTATGGTGTATTTAAAAAAATAACGTGTTATATAAAAGTTATTTGAGTTTAAAAAACTGATGGAAATAAGGTTTAATGAAAAAGTCGATAAAAGATAGAATTACCTCTTTTACCACTAACTACCATTATTGACTTTACATTCATTTCAAAATTGACACCAATTAATCTCAACCATTAAATTGTTTGATCAAATGCCCAGATTGTTTCTTAAACTTTTAGGTTGATTGTGCTTTCTATTGTAACACCCCGAAAATAGTAAACGAATAAATAATAAAACGACCGGGGTTAAATCGAGGGTTAAAACGAAAAGAAACAAAAAGGGAGCGGGAGGGCTTGGGCCCTGCAAACGTGGGCCGATGAAGCCCACCTATATAAGGATAGGAGCAACCCTCCTCTCCTCATTTCCTTCTTGCACAAGCTCCTAGAGAGAGAAAGAGGTCTCAGTTTTAGAGAGAGAAAGCAAGGGAAATGACTCAAAAGCTCGGGGATCGATTGTCATCACCTATAGATCGTCTAGCATCGAAAAGGGAACGAAAACAGGTAACCATCTGGCCCAAATATGAGTTTTATAACTTTTGGGTTTCGGGTTAAAAATGAGTAAAGGTGTAATTTTTACGTGTGATATTTAAAACAAACCATATATTCATGATCATGGATGAAATGGAATGTTTTGAACGTCAAAAGTTTGAGGTTTAAACAACTTGAAATCATAAAGCCAGATCTAGGGTTCTGATCGGGGAAGAAAACTGATGCATCGAAACTACTAGTTTCGATATAGGCAAATCCATCAAAACTACCTAGTTTCGATATATGCAGACCCCTCGAAACCGACTAAGTGTATTTTAGAAACCACTCGTCAGGTGAGTTATATGTGCCCCTTTTATGTTATGTGCAAATCATTTTAATTGTTTTGGGGCTGAAGTGTATACACTAAACGAATAAATGCTATGAATGTCAGTGTGATCATACGTGATGTATATATATAGATATATGAAAATGAATGATGGACAAATAATGAAACGTATGTACTCAAAGAATGAATGAAAGAATGGCATAACGTAAATGAACGAAATCTTGCTTTATATTTCATATATTGCCTGTAATGAATGTAAACGTTATGGACGCTTCGATGATAACAGCTACCTCGGTAGACGGACGACCACGTGACTATTTTGCAACCGGGACATATACGTTCCTTCATCAGCTAGGACGTATGAAAGACATTCATGGACGGTCGAAGCAATTGTCTTATTATGATAAGTAGAACGGCTGCATAAATAATAGTTTGCGTGGGAAATGGATGCCTTACGGCAGACGGGCGATTAGACGGCCTACGACGGTAGGACGGTTAAGACGGACGGCCGAAGGTTTGTCGGACGGCCAAAGGTTTGTCGGACGGTATAGCATAACATATGGCCGAAGGTTTGTCGGATGTTGTGGAGGACGGACTACGACGGTAGGACGGGCGTCTGCCTTCGTGACTTACACAAATGAATGTTGGGCTGATCACCCTTATGTGTATGACCTATGAATGTTCAATGAAATTAATGATATGTGTACATATTTATATATATCTTTTATAAATATATACTTATAAAGATATAACGTTTATACCTAATTGCTTTAAACTAGAACTCACCAGTGTTAGCTGACTTTTAGTATGCACTTCAGGTAAGAAGAGGAAAGGACGTGCGAAGGCATAAAGGCTACCCCGATCCAAGACTGACATCCCGCTTATTTTGCTTATGTGTTAGAACAATATTTACATTTAATGTTAAGACTTCCGTTGCTATGTTATGTATTTGAATAATGTTTGCTTCCGTTACTCTGAAATGTTTAAATTTTAAATTCAGTATTGATGAACTATGTTTATAAGTAAATCCAACAAGTGACTGCATCAGAAAAATGGGGCTTACATGTATTTAATGCTACCTCTTTATATACATACAATTGAATGTAACAAATGTTCACGTGAACAGTCAGTTCTCCAGTGGGAAAAATTTACCCACCATACACGAGGTCGAGACCCCCCACCTCCGCAAAATTTTTTTTGTCTCTTGAATCATAATGCATGTGATGTGATGCCCAAAGAGGCCCGATCTCTGCATCCTGACCTTAACCTCATCCACAGGCATCAGTCTTCTGCTAATCCACGTCTTTAGATCCGCCACTTTCCCCACCAGCAACACATTCTCCGAGTCATCGGGCCTCACATGATTTTCCTCCACCTCCTGGTTGTCGTTCGCTAGAAAATCACGAAACTGGTTCTGATCTAATGAGAGCTGAGACATGCATGGCCTAACCGGCTATTTTGACCATCACCGGAATGTGAAAGAGGGCTAGAAAAGAATTAAAGAAGAGTTTAACTTGAATGTGAAAATGGAAATTGTGAATTAAAGTGAAAAATATTCAAATGTAAAATAAGAGATTAGTTGGAAATCAGAAATCGAAAAACGTGTGTATTGTCATTTGCTTTTTTACTGTATTTATAGTTTTTATCTTTTGATTACCTAAAAACCGAGTATTACCGGACTCGCAAACCGGCCTACGGCACCCTCGCCCCATAACATCGCAGGAGGCAACCGACTCACGGATCTATTGATCACCTGTATGAGGTATTTCATTACCGTTTACTTTTTTAGTTTTAGGGGTTTTAATGGGGCAATTACATATATCCCCCTAAAAACTTCATTAATTACATATATACATAACTCAAAATTTTATCTATGTATATCCCCTTCATTAATTAAATATATACCCGACTGGATGATGGGATCGATCAGAAGCGACGCTGGATGATGGGATCGATCAGAAGCGATGCTGGATGCTGGAATCGATCGGAAGCGAGAATCAGAAGGTTATCGATGGAATAAGAATAGTCGTATTTCTTGTAAGGTTTTTTATCAAATATAGGGATATATGTAATTAAAGTTTTGAGTTGGGTATATATGTAATTAGGGTTGAAAATAGGGGGATATATGTAATTCTACCTTACTTTTATTTTAGGTTTTACCTCCTTTTTTAATTTTATTATATTATGTAACCAAAACATTTTATTTCTTTTATTAATTTTAGATTTTTTCTTTTATTATATAAATGCTTCTAAACTTGAAACGCGGATTTTTAAGATTACCATTTTTTAAAACCGGAAAGTATTAACCTTATGTGCTTTGCGTTAAACTTTTATAAAATTTCATGATTGTTAATTTTTTTCCACGGTTTAAAACGTCGCAACGCGCGTGGACATCTTACTTCTTTTATATACAAATACTAAAATTTTATTAAAGAAAAGTAAAAGTAACTAATATATTGATAAATTAATTTTATAAAAGTGTAATAATGTTGTATATTTATATTAGTCTTTTTCCTTAAGAAAAAGATGAACAAACTAATAAAACTGAAAGGGTCTTCCATCCGTCTGGTGCACAATATTAGCATCCATGGCCCTCCAAGGCCCAAGACCTTGGTAGCTGCATATAGAGGTGCACAAACAATCCGGATCCCGATTCGATCCGAAAGATAATCCGAAACCGGATCCGACCCTAACCGGATAAAAAAGAACCGGACCGGATTTTTTAGGATCCGTCAGATCCAGAACCGGTTCCAAGGATTTATGCGGACCGGATAAAAATCGGACAAAATGGAACCGGACAAAATCGGACACAAAAAATGGGGAAAAAATCCGGATCCAATCGGATAAAACCGGATAAAATCAGATATTTAGTCGGATCCGGTTTCAAATAGGTTCCAAATCTCATACCCCAAAACCGGATCCGGTCATTGACCACGTTTGACTTATCCGATCCAGATCCGGTTAAAAAAAACCGATTTGTGCATCTCTAGCTAGCTGCATAACCTTCTAAAAGTCCTGGATCCCCTATAATTACACCATGGAAACTCGATTCTATCTTGAATACTACACAAGAGACCAACTTATAGTTTAGAAAGAAAATACTAATCCAAATGAACAAGAATTGTAAGAGATCGCCAATGACAAGTTTCAAAAATGCCTATCAAGACCAAAAACACCGTCGAACACCCCCTCCTTTCTCTCTCCTCCCCTTCCCACAAAATGTGTTCGAGGTTCCCACAAACAAAATGTGTTGAGAGGGTATTCTTTCCCACGAACGCATCTTTCCTCCACCTGAACTCAAAAACGCCCCCGGAACAAAGGGGAGTTACATGATCTTAATGAAAAGGGTCAATTTCAAGATCAAGAACTGTTTTCTTTTAACATAAGCTACAATTCCCATTGCACAAGAACATCAAGGTTTCAAATTTAAATTACTACCAACACTAAAAATCAAATTATTAACACAAGAACAAAACAAACCAACCAACCGGAATCCATTTCAAATTCAACCAACATACATATCCTCACTCACCTAAATCATATCACTTAAACCTCTTCCTCAAGACTCCGGTGTAGGCATCCTCTTAAATTTCTTATTCTTCTCCATAACCGTCTTCGAAAACGAATCCACAAGCTTCTGCTGCGACTCGAGAATCATCTCCGTCCGCTTCATCTCCATCTTCATCCGCATCGACTCAAGCTCCCGTGCCATATCCATCTTCATCCTCTCCATCTTCACAAACCCATCTCCCAATTTCAAAACCGCCGCCACCATCGCATTAACCCCATCATTCCTCTCCACATCCTCCTCCTTCCTCTTCAACCCACCCTTTTCATCTCCAAAACCATCATTTAAATACCCGCTTCTCGACCCCTTACCCGACATGTAATTCGGGTTCACAGGGGGCGGGAAGTCGTCAAACAACCGGATACTGTTGTACATCGGTGGGGGCGGTGGTATGGTCGTGGAGTTTGGGATTTTAATCCGAACCCCGTTTCCGTTTCCGTTCCCGTTCCCACCGAGACCGTTACCGTTAGGGTACCGTCGATTGAGAGGGAGGGCGATTGCTTGCTTGATTCCTTTGGGATATAACATCAATTCCTCTTCATTCTCATCCCTAATTCCATCTTCTTCCTCCTCCTCTTGATTGCTCGGATCTGAAACAGACGACCCTAATTCCATCGAATCCATTATTTTGAAGTGCACCCATGACGACGGATACCGGTGGCCGTTGGGGGTGTTTCCGATCCGTTGGATCTCCGCACGGTAACGTTTTCTGAGCTTCTCCATCTTATGCCGGCACTGAATCGAGGTTTTCGGAGGATTACCTAACGGACACCGGGCGGCGACGCCGTCCGCGACCTCCTGCCAGTGAGTGGCGCGAAGGTTCCCTCGCTGGAGAGAATACCACTTGTCGCGGTAAGCCTCGATGAGCGCCACCGTCTCGTCGTGAGACCAGCAAGGGGGAGGGAGGCGTCGGGAGGCCGGTGGTTGGATGGCGATGGTTGGTTCTTGAGGGGAAGATGGTGAATTTGAGCTTGCCATGGCTCCGGCGGCGGTGGTGGAGGTGGTGAGAGGGGGCATAATGGAATTATAGGGTTAGGTTGGGATGATAAAGGTGGGGTGGGGGCGAGAGGCATGCGGCTGAATTGGGGATCTAGCGGTGAGGTGGTGGAGAGGACTAAAGTGCGCCGTGCTTAAAATGCGCAGCATGAGTAAAAACAAACCAAAGGGAAAGGTGAGGTGACGTGGACCACCGGTTGTATTTACTATTGGGTGGTTGAGCCCGCCACAGCGCCGGGTTTGGGCGGCGAAGGATCTTTTTGGGGGGTCGTTTTCTAAATCACATCTTGCCCTAAGTTGAAGCAAAATAAAAAGAAAAGCTAACGTTATTAAAGGTGAACCTTCCTCTCTAAACGGAACCAATTGTTTTTATTGTCATTCCAAATCTGGAACTTAATTATTATAAATAAATTTAGAAAAGTATTATAATTCAATGAAATGGAAGAAGATTAGTTCGTGGCTTTATTTTTTATTTCTATTTTTAAAAAATATGGGTAAATTTATATATTTTAAATAGAAATTTAATTTCTGCCATATGAAACATGAACGAAACAAACGTGCTAGTTCCGTAACATTTAAAGCTTAGGGATAGAATCCATAGTTTAACCCTGCCATATGAACTTCCGTGTAATTTACTCTAGTTCGATCCTTGCCAATGAGCTTGTGATTGAGTGTTAAGGGAGAGATCTGGTTTTCCTTGTGACGCAGATTCGATCCCTGTCCTCCCTATGAGTTTCTGTGGCATGCAAATGAGGCCCATCTCTTAGGCTGATGCACCTGGGTTTTACCCACACCGATCCAGGGTTCAAGCCTCGGCTCTCCCTCAAGCCCGGAAGGGGCCGTATTGGGTGAGATTTTTCCTTGGATGCACTCCAACTCTGACGCCAAGTGGACCCGATTAACACAACATATTGGCCGGAGTTGGACGAGGCTCTCTGTGACGGGGGGTGCGACGTCACAACATTCAATGTTCGCTGTTAAAAAAAAACAATAAAAAAATATAAAATTTAGCTATTAAAAAATAAATAAAATTACTATGATTTTTTAATTGATTTAATGTTGATGTAAAGTTTACATGGAACATTAGGGGGTGGGTGTCAGACGCGGGGAGGTGCGGCAAGGGTGCCACCTCAACAATCCTGAGACCACCTGGTCGTGAACACTGCCCCACCATGCTCGGTTCCGGTGTGGTCTAGGGCTAACGACAGGAGTCGATGATACCGAGAAGATGTGAAATAAGGGTTACATGACTGGGCGGTAGGGGCGGTAACATCGCCCCTCCATTGGCAAGGTGGCAACGACAAGAGGATGAACGGTATGTCCCCCTCCCTCTTATAATCACCTCACGACACATAGGGGTGTTCACGGTCCGGTTTTGACGGTTTTCGCGTCAAACAGTGAGCAAATTGTTAGTAACGATTTTCGTAAAAACTAAAACCGAACCGTTGAAAAAGAAAACCACACCGAACAGTTACTAACGATTTAGTTTCGCGGTTTGAACATAATGTAAAAACTTGATACAGATTTACAAGATCATTACTCTCCATTATTACTTGCCCTATGAATCTTAGAGTATTAAACATACAAGGAGTAAAAGTTGGAAACATATTTAACATAGAAACCAACTACTCTGTAATAATGCTCAAGTAAATTACTTGTCAATGGTCTGAAATAATTTCAGTTACCCGAAAAGTAATGCAAAAAACCATCATTAAAGGCATTCACAATAGAATCCTTGATGTGCTTGAAATTACACATCTTTATAGCACAAAACTTTGCCCATTTTACAATCAATTCCCAGTTATTTCCTGAGTTTAGCCACTTATTTACTTCATTTTCAGATTTGTAGGTTTTTGTGGAGCTAAGTGATAAAAAGATGGAAATTCCAGGAGTTTTGGGCCCTAATTTACGGTTCTGAAGATGAGGCATGGTCGCGCCCCCTACCTAGCGCAGTCGTGCCAAACCTTAACCCTAACAAGCCCGTGCACGGGTTCCCACACGATCGCACTCCACCTCGTGACCCCCTGATGCTTTCAGAAGTCGTACTTCCTCGAAGAGAGAGATCCATTTGGCAAAGCAAACCGATCAAGCCTACTGACATGCGGCCGCTCCCCAAAAAGGCACGATCGCGCCTCCCAACCTAGCGCGGTTATGCCTCATATTCCGATTTATACCAGACGAATTCCCAAAGTCTTATGTTCCGGAGAGTTTGAGCAAAAACCCACTGTTTTGTGCTCCGAATTCCCCTTGTTTCAGCCACATTTAAAGCACTTTGGAAGGAGTATAACATCAAGAGGATCATCATACGTCATCATCATCATTTGGCTTTGAAGAGTTGGTTTGATTCTTGTCATTTCTTCACGAATCTTGTACTTTTTCCCTGCTTTGTTCTTGTGCTCATGATGAACTAAACTCTTTATGTCACTTTGGGTTATATGAAGTTTAGTTACATTTGATAATATGTAAGGATTATTGGCAAATTTTATGTTAATGTTATAACAATGGCATGATTATTCTTCAATGACATTGTGTATTTGAGAGTTTGATATTGTTTGCAAGACTTGTATCTGTGTAGGCTATGTAATGATGGAAAACTCATGGTTTATGCATTTATTCATATTATTAGTGTACTTATTTATGCTAGTTTATGGCTTTTGACTAGGAATGGTGGGTGAAGACTTGTTTATGGTTGAAAATCTTGAATGTGCATCCTTATGCTTGTGTTTGGAAAGACAAAGTGTTTGTTATGATATTTCATGTTTAGTATTATGTTTATCTAGGACTCGGTGACACAATCTCCTAATTTATGTAGTCTTGATATGAACATTGTATGTTGAAGAAGTGCATGTTGTTATTTACTTTAATCAACTTGAGGTGGATTATGTGTTTTTCATGTTATCTTTCCGACTAGTTGTTGGATTAGTCACACTTGACAGGAAGCTAGTTCAATCTTTTCATAAACATTGACATATTCATAACCAATTAGCTTCATTGTATGATTTTAGGTGGTTAGTTTGTGTAATTCATACTAGCTTTCTGACGAGTCATTTGATTAGTTGTCTTTCACGAGTACTTAGTCAACATATGTTTCGTGTACTTGCATTGTATCTCTAGTTGTTGTTGTATGTTTATTTAATGGATTCGAGATCAAAGTCATATTCCTTCCTTGATTGTTTTTTGCGTGATCTTAGCTTAGTCTTATATTCTTGCATGCTAGTTTAATAAAAAATCAACTCAAATATCTAGGTAGCGGAACCATTGTCATAACACATAAGTCATAGAAAAATCAAATAACATAGTCTTTAATTAAACATAAACGGGATGTCAGTCCTGGGTCAGGTAGCCATCAGTACTCGTCCAGTGCATCCAAAACAATCCTTCATTCTTTTTTATTTACCTAAAGTGCATACTAAAAATTCAACTAACCCTGGTGAGTTATAGTTTTAAGCAATCATGCATTTACATCAATCACATAGCATATGCACACACACACACACACATATATATATATTCCTATATATAGGTATAACTGTTTAGCATATGGAGGCGTAGCTCCGAAACATTCATCATATAGAGTCGTAGCTCCCAATCATACAAAATATCGAGTCGTAGCTTGTGGTGATTCATCATATTGATTTGTAGCTCAAGAACACACATATCAAGCATATTAGCTTAAAACACAAGGGGAAAACCTTCTTGTATCGTATCGGTGTCACAAAGACAACCACATTAGTACCTACTACATATGCAACTTTGCATCGAAAGCACCTACCGTCTACACAAAGTAGTCGTAAATTGTCTATCGTAGAAGATATAAACATATTGTCTGCATAGTAACCGTACGTCACATCATCTACCGAAGTAGCCAAAGTAGCACCTACCGTCTACACCAAGTGGAGGCAATCTTACCGCTCACCGGTGCAGCTGTAAACATAGCGTCTACACGAAGTAGCCGGATACCGTCTAACAGAGTAACCGTTTTGTTGGGAATCGTGCACCGGTTTTAACTTTTAAAACAATAAGTTTACAAAATCAGTTTTGCGTAGCGAAAGCAGTTTAATGCACACGATTATAAAGTTCTAAACTTTATTCCGACAGTGATCCGATTACACGACGGATAGACAATAAATAAACGCACCCATAGGATGTTCCAAGATTATACCTTTGACAAATAACCGTGTTGAAACAATCAGGAACAAAAAATGTCACGCTAGTTAAATCCAAACAAATCCGTCTCACGAACTGTTGCACGAAAAACACGTGGCTCGCAAAACTCTGCTTGCGGATTCCCGGTTCGGCTAGCGGGTGGCAGTCGGATCACAGAGGAGGGCGGCCCACAACGACTACTTGATGGCAGTAGGTGGTGGTGGCCGAAGGTGGCAGCTCACGGCGGCAGGGAATGGGCCGGCCGGCGGCTGCTGCCAATAGGGAAGGGAGGTGGCGGCTTTTTGGTTTTGGGATGGGATTAGGGTTTTGACTTTAATGTGTTTATATAGAAATCATACTTACAAGTCAACCCCAGGGTAATTAACATTTAATCACTAACTGTTTAACACTTAATCAGTTAAAGTCCATATAGTTTATAAATACACTAATTAATAAAATCATCTCGCGTAAACCGAACACGTTTTATGTTTAACTATTAAATATAAAAACTCGTTAATATATATTTTACTAACAAATATATAATACCTCATTCCTCTTTTTGGCAATTAATTATTCTGAATAATTAAATACAAATTAATCAATAAATATTTCTTTAAATATTTAATTGATTTAGTGCAAAGCACACATCTTTATTCCTAGTGTTTTGTGCATTTTTACTTAGTTTTATATTCGTTTAAGTCTGTATTTGAGTCTATTGTATATTTGCAGGTGCTCGAGAAGATTACAAGTGAATACGTGAAGAAACCGAGCAAGAAAAGAAAGTCTAGGGTTCAAAGTGAAAAAAAGTGGAAATTTGAAGTTCTCGCGGTACGCGAGAAGCCTAGAGGAAATCCTTCGCGGTACGCGAGGAACTTTAGAAACGCGCGCCACTATTTTGGCCCTCGCGGTACGCGAGGGGATTTCCTAGTTCTTTCGCGGTACGCGGGAGAATGAAAATCTGTGAAAAAGCCCAAATCGACTTTTAAGTAGAATGTGATTGCAATTAGGTTAAGAGTTCGAATTTTAGCTATCTGGAACAGAGCCTAGGGCGATTTTGGGAGTAAAGAAGAGGAATCGAGTGCACATTGAAGCTTTTGGACTCCGGGTTCGTTGTATAAGCGTTCTAGGTTTTCAAGATTCAATCTTCATCTTTGATTTGCTTGATTGAACCTATGTCTTTGTCTATTACTTCTGTTTTGAACGTTTTAAACATGATTGTTGGCTAGATCTTTGATACCGCGTAAGTTACATGATTATTTGTTAAGGTAGTGATTTTTACTTGGTTTTGGATTCGATTGATGGTTTTATGATTTTGTAAAGAATCTCTTGTTAATTATTATGATGCTATAGCATGTTCAGATCTGATTTGTAATTGATTTTAACTCCGTATGCTTATTATGGTTGTCTGCCAGTTTGATTTGCGTATTAAGGTCATAGATCTTAGGGTTTGTGATTGTTGTGTGGTTTGCTAGACATAGTGACCATAGGAGTTGGGTTTGATTGCTGATTAGAATTGAATGTGTGTCCTAGTTCAATACCCGAGAGGTGAGAAGTAGTTGTCTAGTCTTCATCATTAGGAATCCGAGTGTTAACAGTCTGAGAGGACGTTAGTATTAGGTGTCTAGTGATTGTTGCTAGGTTAAATCATAGTTGTTATCCAGAGATTACCTCGTGCATTCTTCGAATGTATTGTGGATAGTGAGACTGAGAGGTAATCTGTCCTGTGGGTACTTTATCATTGTTGTAAATACCCGAGAGGTGATCTAACCTCTTGGAGAGTTTAGTACACTTTAGGTAGCTTAGTTGGTGAAACCCTGAGAGTGATTAGGGATCCACTAGGTAGTCTTTAGTTGTCATATTTAGAAACCCAGATCCATCATAGTTTCTAGAATCGGTAGAAGTTGTGCTTTGCAAGTAGGATTCCGACCTGGGTAGTATTCTTCCCATCTTCTGATTTCACCTTAGTACTTGTCTTGATAGTTGAGTCGACATTAGTTTGCTGCATTCTTAGTTAACCTTTAGTGTAGTCAACCCCCCAAACCAAATCAATCTTTAGTCCGAGTCAGAGTCTAGTATTAGTATTCAGTGTCTCTAGGGTTCGATAACTCAGTTTACCATTAAGCCGTGCTACACTCGATAGGTACACTTGTCTGTCAGTGTGGTTTAGTTCATAGGTATTCCTATTATTACTTAGGAGTCTAGGTTAGGTTTTTATTATAGTTTTTATAGACCGTCTGGACGACATCATTAATCCACCGAATTCCGAATTCGTGTTTCGTGAAATAATGTTTAACAATTAAAAGTTATACTTTGTTCTTTGTCCAAAGTGTAAGTCTTCGGATCGTACCTCCATAGTAGCGTTGATATTAATGATGATCGGACATCTAATATCCAACAATATCCCATTTGGATGATTCATCGATTAATTGATTCAACGTATACAGTGGTGGACACCTGGCTGCATCTCACTGCCCCTAACAAGGTATGACATATTACAATCGTCAACTATTTTCTTGAGGTGACATATTACAATCATCAACTATTTTCTTGAGTACAAGCAACTCTTACTTGACCAAGTACAATAGTCAAGGAAAGTGTATCTATGTATCCTTTTTGTTTAGGTCATCCGTTGAACATGAGACATAGATACAAGTCATTTATCATATCTCGTTCAACTATTCGTGTTCTCGTCTCTAGTTCAAAGTGGTCTAAACAAACTACTGTATTATACTAGTTCGAATTAATGAGGGCGCTAGAATGTCCAACTACTGATTAAAGGAGAACAAAATTCTTTTGGTCACGTACAGCTCCCACTTAAGTTCAGATTTATTCCCAATCATACCCTTATTACTGCCTTTCACGGAACATCGTTAGGTATGGTCAAAGAACAAACTTCAGTTAAAGTTAGTTCAAATACGTGCCTTGGGTGAAAGGATCGACAGATCTTTACCATATTCAAAACTTCTCAAGACCTAGATCCATGAAGATAGTTTTGAAATAAGTTATGTCCAATATTCATCCTCTAATAAATATGTGTGAACATGATCTCCAACTACTTGGACTTTCATTCGAAATGAACCAATCATCTATTTCACAATAGTCTTGCATTCAGATTGATTCCCATGAATCTGATCGACTACGAATATTTAGAATACAATATTCAAGGATTCTAAAACGTATAAAATATCGAACATAGAAACATCTATTTATAATGAATTTAACCATTAAATTAAGATAAAATAACAATGTATCTATATTGTTCGAAAGCACACAGTACTAAAATACAAATCAAACTCAAAGTCTAGCAAATCTAAGACCTATCAGCATGCTCCTCATTTATAGCTTGAGGTATAGACTTAGTGAATGGGTCAACTAGATACTGATTTGTGTGAATTTTGTTTAATACGATGTCTCTAAGTTTCATGATCCCATTAATGAAACTTATAATGAAAAACCCTTTGGAACTCTTTCCAACTCTTAGAAGCTATCTGAACTCTTTCAGAATACGGTCTTCTAATGTTTTCACACTGCAACATGTTGTGTCATAGTTACTAATGGAACTCTTTCATTTGTAACATCGATATTCTTTATGGCGCATTTAATCATTCTTAATGATTTCCCCATTGGTGTTTATATCTTAACTCTTAAGATAATAGTGTTTGACTCATAGGTTGTCATAACTTTTATGATCTTGTTTCAAGAACTCTTCTTGTTAGTCAAAATTAGCACTCTCATATCTTATCTCATAAGATAGTAGTCTTTCATCATAACTCTTTATGATGCTCACCATTTTATGCTTCTCAAATATTTCCTTTTATTCTGATATACTTGATTTCAAAATTCTTTCACCATATGAAAGCATTGACGTAGCTAATTAGCTCTTAGAGGAAACTAAATGAACTCTTTCATTTTCATCTTGTCATAATGTAACTTAGGATTAGAGATAATGTTAGTCATTTGTCTCCATGATAAGAATACTTATCTTCCCCTTTCGTGGTATTCCGTGTATCTTTATACACTCCTCATGATAATGTGTCTCCACACATTTCATTGGTGTAGGTACTCGCTCACACTAGCCTCTGCATCTATCATATTGAATCTTCCTTGAATTGATCTCATCAATCTAAAGATTCAGTAGTCTCGGACATATTCAGACTTTCATACTTTCTTTGAAGCTACTTTATTACAAAAATCATTCTTGTATTCACAATACATGTTTATTTTGACTAGTTTATTCAACGGTTCAAAACTTGTAATCTGTTTCCTATTAAAGAAACTCGGAATATAATTCCTTTTTTATCAACTTTTGATAATATATATTAAGCTTTTAGTATGAATAATCCATATATTGTTTGTAAAACAACTCCTATATCCTTATGAATCTTATTTATATTGTAGTCTAATCAAATCTCATTTGCATTGTATGGATTGTGTGTCTAGGTCATCATGAAATGATTTTCGAAAGAATCTCATCCTTTCCATTACATGATTTCATATGTCTGTTCATACGATTTCATATATCCTAAAAGATCTTATCTTTGCGTATATGAATTCATATGTTTATGCATTTGAATAATATCTTTTATTCAGAACTTAAGCAACATTTGCTCGTTGTTCAAGAACCAGGTGTATACTTGGTCACGAATAGTTTCAATCTTACTCTTAAGATTCTAAAAACATTAATGACTTATTAAGGTAACACACGAAACTCTTTCGTATAGGAGTTTATAACATTCTATCCTTAATTGTTCGTAGGACTCTTCCTAATTTCATATTTCATATGATAAAGTATACATGTTCTGGATGAACCTTTCGGTTCAAAGCTAGTGTTTGTATTTAGGTTCTGTCAATTTTGGGGTAGCTGATTTCTTATGACTAACTATTTAGTCGTAGAGCAATGATAACTCTTATCTTCCTTTATATCTTATCTCATAAGATTGTTTCTAGAGAATTTATTGAAACTCTTTCAATCATTTAAATTGATTAAGTTATGCATGAAACACTATATCTCATATAACGTTTTATTAGACTTAGTCAATTAATTCTGTTTTAAAGTTATTCATGGTATCTATTAGATCTGATATAATGTTTTATCTATTTGACTTGAGTAACATGTCTCACATGTTTCACAGCTCATGTCAGTTAGATGTTTTGAATTCTCAATTCAAATTAGACAACAATATATTGCATAAATTATTTTGCCACGACAAGTCACTTATATAAATAAAATAATCATGCAACATGAAAAAGAAAATAAATCCGAAATTTAATTTGTTCTAAACAAAATAAATGCAACATCATCTAATGGTGTAATTAGAAACTTGAATGAATCTTCAAGCTTCATCCGTCTTCCTTTTCTTCTTGCCTCCCTTTTTTTCTTCTATCTCTGCAAAATAACAAGTTTGCATATATTAAAAGTCTAACTTTTAAGTGATAAAGAAATAGGGAAAAGTTGCCAAGATACCGGAAGTGTATGCTTTAAAGCATTCTCTAGCATCAGCAGCGTCGGGCATCTCTCTTACACGACATCTTGGTTTAGAGAGGCGCGTCTTGGTCTCACCAATCGCTTTGCCCTTGTCCACGGTCTTGACATTATCTTACGGTACCTCTTTGCTTGTGAAGGACAAGTGAAGGCCATAATTGAATATAGCTCTAATGATGTCATCACTAGGGTAAACCCGGTCCTCTCAAGCTGGTCAATAAAGCATGTCATGCTCCAAGCATCTTGGGGTTCCACCTTGGAGTACCAAGAAATGAAATCCCTCACCTCGTCAAAAATACTTGGTTGGTGCTTTTCCCTAATATAGTCGTCACATATGTCATCAACAAAGATGTCAATGACTAAGTGATCATCTAAGGGAATGCATGCTTTCTCGAGGTCTGCCACTTTGTTCCTCATGATCATGGCACGTCTTGGATTCTTCATAGCAACCTCCTTAATGTGTACCTCTAAGGAGTAAGAAGGATCCTTGTTGTAATCTTGATGATATCTCTTTCAAGTCACAGATCATGTCATAAGTAGTCAAGCGCTGAAGCGCAGCTCTAATCGCTGGGCTAATAGATGCTAGCGTAAGGTCTAACACGGTATTGGCATCGTCCTTAAATTTGTTCCAGGTACCTTGAACAAATTCCCTGGCATCCCAGATGGTTGCTTAGGCAGCAAGAACGTAAGAATATGCAATTTCTTGTTGTATTTGAGGACATTCTTCAGATTATAGTATCATGTCAAGAAATTCGTTCCATCGAGTTTAATTTTCAAAATGTCAGAAAGACGCTCTAGAATAACCATGTTAGCAGATTGAGACATCTACAAAATTCAAAAAGGAAAATTTAGTATTTTCATGCTTAAACTTCCTAATTAGATTAATGACCCAAGGACAAAATATATTTAATTAGGAATAAGACCGGTTCACCATAGCTCAATGAATGGCTGAGCACTCTCCACTGGCACGGCTAGGTAGGTAAGTATGAATTACCAATTGTGTCAACTACACAATTCTCGGTTTGAGGGGCATGACGAGTATTGTCAAGCTTTGGATACATTTCCCTCAACTACGCCCACTTAAACGACTTAAGTGATATTTGTCCTTCAATCGTAACCGTAGAGCCGGCCTAAGTAACTCAGGAATCGTGACTGTACCTTCAACCAAAACTGTAGGGCAGGATGCAGGGTAATTCACTAACACCAGGGGTTCGGATAGATCAGTTGAAGTGTCACAATTTAGGGTGGCGCGGAAATATCGATTTAAATTGAGATTTGCTTTAATGTTTTAAATTACCGTTTAAGGGTCACAAACAATTTGGACGACGAGGAGCATGAGCCAAGTCGTGCAATTTTAGTAAACCGATTTTACTATTTTAGTTTGTGAAACGACTTTAAACACTCGACACGATCCAATTTAAATACCTTATTTTAATCTAAATTGGTCGTTAATCGCGGAGTATATTTTAAACTAATGAAATCTTTAATTAATTTAAATTAGTTTTTAAATAAAACAATTAAATTTAAAAACTCGTTTTACATTTAAATAAAAACACTTTTATTTAATTACCTTTCCGGGAATCTTTAAACCTTTTAATTTTCTCATCGTTTTATAAGATTGTGTCAAAATGTTTTATAAAAATATTTGTAGTATAAATTATTATCCTAAATAATTGTGCCAACCACAAAATAATATAAAACAAACAATCGAGCCACTAGTAAAGGTTGTTCGGTTTCGTTCGAGCCATCAAACGGAAACCGAACCGGTCTAAGAGACAACAAAATAAAATAATGTTTGTCGTCTCCCACTTAGTCGAAGATCTATATCTTCAAGTCCCGTTCATGTCCATCTTTAGTCTTCAAGTTTTCGTATTGTTAGGTTTACAAATTATATACTTTTACAATAAAAATAAATAAACAAACAAATAAATAAACCTAACTATTACATCGGGTTTCAAATAACCCAAAAATACAAAGAATATAAAAACCAAAAAATCATGACAAACACAACCACGGCTCACTAGGGCTCGATGTTCCAAACACAATCAAGCCAAACGAAAAAAGGTTCGATCTTTTGTCAACCAAAAGCATTGACAAATAAAACGAAGATCGAAAAATAATAACGAGCGTAAAGGTGGCTCTGATACCACTGGTGCGAATCGTGCACTAGTTTTAACCTTTAAAACAATAAGTTTACAAAATCAGATTTACGTAGCGGAAGCAGTTTAATGCACACGATTATAAAGTTCTAAAATTTATTTCGACAGTGATCCGATTACACGATGAATAGACAATAAATAAATAAATAAATGCAACCATATGATGTTCCAAGATTATACCTTTGATGAATAACCGCGTTGAAACACTCGGGAACAAAAAATGTCACGCTAGTTGACTCCAAACAAATCCGTCTAACAAACTCGTTGCATGAAAAACATGTGGCTCGCAAAACCCGGCTTGCGGATTCCCGGTTCGGCTCGCGGGTGGCAGTCGGCTCACGGAGGAGGGCGGCGCACGGCGGCTCCTTGAAGGCAGCAGGTGGTGGTGGCCGATGGTGGCAGCTCACGACGGCAGGGGTGGGCCGGCCGGCGGCTGCACAAAAGGGAAAGGAGGTGGCGGCTTTTTGGTTTTGGGATGGGATTAGGGTTTTGATTTTAATGTGTTTATATAGAAATCAAACTTACAAGTCAACCCATGGGTAATTAACATTTAATCACTAACTGATTAACACTTAATCAGTTCCAGTCCCTATAGTTTATAATTATGCTAATTAATAAAACCATCTCGCGTAAACCGAACATGTTTTATATTTAAATATTAAATATAAAAACCTGTTAATATATATTTTACTAATAAATATATAATACCTCATTCCACTTTTTGGCAATTAATTATTCTGAATAATTAAATACGAATTAACCAATAAATATTTCTTTAAATAACGTTTGAACAATTAAACGCTATGTTTTGTTCTTTGTCCAAAGTGTAACTATTCAGATCGTACCTCGATAGTAACGTTGATATTAATGATGATCAGACATCTAATATCCAACACGTTTCTGATCGCGTTGTCAAGGTTAATCAAAAACAATATTAAAAACCTACTTCCTAGCTACCTTAGACTATAGTATAGTGCAGTAGGGTGTCGAATCCATAGGAAACTCGTGGAGAATGCTATTTACACTAAAACGATTCAACGACTACTAAAGTTTCAAACTTTATTACTTAAAAGGCTTGGAATTATAAAAAGAAACTAACTTTGGTTTGTAAAAACTATTAGAGAAAAACGATCACTCCGGGTTTCAGATTCAACAAAACACAGTTCAATTTTAGTTCCAAATCAGATAGGAGATCACATAGACATAACCTTGTTTAAATTGTTCAATCCAATCACACATTAGAAAACTCAAACACACAATCAGATTATTACCGATGCAAGAAAACCATGAAACGATGATAAATGTGCAAGAATCAAATAACATGCAAGTGTTCATAAATCAAACACACAATTGAGTTCAAAGAACTTAACGGGTTCATAAAACTCAATCCACACTGATAATCAACTAAAATCAGACGAGTACATGCGTAAATCGTTCACCACTCATAATCGTAACAAATCTCGCAACATCTAATCTAGAACTTACAAGCATAAAGAATTAAGAACAATTGAGCCAATAATACTGAAAATCGCCCCTGGGAACTTCTGAAACGGCTGAAGTAAAAGATTATCCAAGAATGGGATCACAATGGGCTTATAATTAGAATTAGGTTAAGTTTTTCGTAAAACAGGTTCTTCGCGTACCATGATACTTCCTGGTCGGGCCGTCGCGTACCGCGAAGGCCAAAATAGTCGCGCCCCCCTTTTTACTTTCCTCGCGTACCGCGAGAAACTTCACCCAGATCTTCGCGTACCGCGAGGATCCAAAACTTCATGATTTTGACTTTTTGAGCTTTGACTTCTTGACTTTCCGTGCTTTCTTTGGCTTCTTGTTTATAGATCGTGTATTCCGCTCTTTAGCACAATTTACCCGTAACACTCAAAACTACAAAACACACGTAAAACCGACTCAAAGTACAAGACAAAACGCATAAAACATATTCAAAATTGACTCTTAAACACGGGATATTTGACCTTACATCACATCCCCACACTTAACCTTTTACGTCCCGAAAAAGAATATTGCATGGAACCATAATCAGAGAACTTGCTTCACACTTTCATTTTACACAACTTTAAACATACTAATGCGTTAATTATAACAATCGGTATTTTGATCCGATTAAACCCAACCACCGACTCATCAAGCCCCTAACTTTGTGATCTACTATCATATTCATTACCAAGCAACCAGTTTATCTATGGGTCTCACACTCAGAAAGCTACATCTCAGCCTAATCCCACATCAAGGTCATGTTTAGGCCCGCGTTAAACCATTTAGATTTCCCACCACTATAAGCACAAATTTATAAGTTTTAAAAATCAGATGAATAATGGAATGATGGATGAATGATATGAGATTTCATTAACTATGAATAAACCTTAACCATTAGTGTTTCAACCAAGTCACTATCCTAGAGGGTAACACACCGGCTTCAGTTTTAAACAATGAAGAACATAAACTCAACTTATAGGAATTTCAATCAGGTTTCCATCCCAGAAGGTAACACATAATTCTAATTTAGTCATCTATGATTGATCACAAAAGTCTGCCCATGGGAATTTCAACCAAGATTGTAACCAGGAGGGTAACACGTAGGCAAACTCAAGCTCTCAATTTAATTAATTCAGCCCATGAACAGGTGGATTATGGAATGCTGGCGCCACCAACTTTCGGATTTATTATCATAAAAAGAAAGCGGTGTTCCAAATAATTTCAAAAACTTATAAATTCTTGCTTAAAGTGGTACCTATCACCATATGTTGACAGTTTCAACCTTACTGACACCCCTACGATGAGAACCCACAAAACATGCTGAATTAATTATTCATTTAAACCTAGATACACTATCAGGATGTTTAAGCTCTTTAAGTCGATTGGGCCTACCAAAACGTTACAAATTAGACACGCTTTTATTATTTCATTTTTCTCAGCCAAATGGCCACGAATCCCTGCAAAACTTAGAAAAACACAACTATACCGAAAAAACCGAAAAACTGTAAAATTTCTACAAACTCTACAACGGCATCCTACCCCCATGGGTTTGTGTATTGTCCTCAATTACACTCATTCCAACCATGATTTCCCCATAGACATCCCCACATGTCACGTCCGTAACACTGGACAGTCGTCTAACCAGAGTAGTACCTCCAACAGAGATGTTCCCAGAAAAGAACGATGGGTCTAGAAGAGATTTATATACCGCTCTTTCCTTAGACAGAACATTCCGCTTGTCAGATAACTACATACCGGTCAGATGGTCGCCTTCTAGTTACTGTGACGTTAATACCAAAAACACACAGCGGAAGCTAAACCATAAACTTCATTTATTAATAACTAAAGTGTTTTTACATTATAAAACAAACTTCTATTACAAACTAACCAAACCAACAAACGTTACTTCTTCTCACGAAACTCAAAATATCCGCACGACAGTTCTACCAACCCTGCGTCCAACCATCACAATTCTCCGATCAACCAGACGACTATCCTCATCTATTAGCTACCTGGAATGCCACTAACAAATCCACCTGCAAAAATCTTTAAAGTAACCGAGTCAACATAAGTTGGTGAGTTCGCTTTTAAAATCATTTGGTTTCGAAATCAGGGTTCAAAATGATATCGGTTAGTACAAACTAACGATCATCTTCCAATAGCAACTACTATTGGATTACACAAATATTTCATGGTTCACAATATCTTGAATTAAATTTTTATCACAACTATATAACAAAAGCATTTCCATCATCTGCCCTATAACTGAAACAGATGGCAATCTAACCATACTGTCCACACTACATAACTGTCTACTGCCGAAACTGAACAGTAGATCGCCCCGAAATTGAAGGCTTGGTCGACACAGGAATTACAATCATGATACACCCACCACATGAAAGCTTTTATCTGACACATTGATAATAATTCAAGGTACTTGCTCTCAAAATATTGTTTCCACAAATCGTATTCAAAAAGCTGGTTTCACATCCTCTTTTGGAGGAATAAATCATTTTGATATCTTTTCTTTGCCCAAAACATATTTGATAATATTTAAAATCGGGCATCATAACATTTCATGGAAAACATCTCATTTCATATCAAAACCATTTATAAAATATTTCCCAGTTAGATGAACTCACCTCGAGAGTATCTCAATTCGTATATCTTAAATCAATACCTCGTATAATATCCTAGATCATAATAACATTATTTAAATAAACGTTCCTAGCTTAATGACAAGTATCAAGTCATAGTAAACCATTCGGAACCTTACCTCAGAACTATCAACGGCTATTTTGAAGGCGTAAGGCTAGAAATTGGACTTCCAAACGCGTATCGGCACTTTGGCATGACTTTCTAGGGTAAGTGTATGTGTTTGAGTGTGTTTGTAATGTGTGAGAAGTGTCTAAAACGATCTGCCATCGAAATATATTTATACGCAAGTTCTGGTCCCATGACGGACTGTTACCAGGTGACGGTCCGTCACCGCTTCCCTTGGCGGCCACACTCTTGCTCAACACGTAACGGACCGTTATGTACTCGTGACGGTCCGTAATAGCTCGTAACGTACCGTTATCAATGATGACGGTCCGTCATAGGGTTTCCATGCGTCAAATCTTAATCATGAGTCACCGGACACGTGGCATCACCTGTGCAACCCCTTGCTCAACCCGTAACGGACCGTTATGGTTCGTGACGGTCCGTTACAGTCCAAAAGTCCAAATTTTCACTTTTGAACCTCTAACTTTGGGCTAATTACCTTTTAACCCCTGGACTTTCATTTTCTAATATTTTTAGCTATTAAATTCTTATGAAAAATTTTAGAGTGTTACAAATCTCCCTTCCTTAAAGAGATTTCCACTAATTTACGTAATTAATATATAAGTCCTTTTATTCATCGAGGTAATACTTACCTAATTTTCTTGTCGGGTTTTAGGGCAATCACTCTTGAAATGCCCGGTTTTCTTGCAATTGTGGCATATAATCTTGGGACAATACCTTGATATGTGCCTTACTTGATTGGACCGGTTACATTCAATTCTTTGAGCATCCTTTCCAAGTTCTCTACTTCTCTTCTTTTGTTATTATTTTCTTTGGTTTTGAACTCATACACTACTTCCTCTTGTTTCCTCTTGTGCTCACTGATTGTGATTCTTGATGTGCCACTTCATCATACATCGTAGCACTGAATGTCAAAGCTGCATCCATAGTCTGTGGTGAAGAGGTTTTCACTAAGGTAAGTATTTTCGGTGGTAAACCTCGAATAAAATGTTTGATTCTCCTAGGTTCAGGCATCACCAGATGCGGCGCTAGTTTTGACATCTCGTCAAACTTAGTTGCATACTCCAGATACGTCATATTTCCAGCCTCCAAACGCTGAAATTCTTTTTCAATCTTGTCAAGCTCATTCTGAGGATAGAACCTTTACAGAATTAATCCCTTAAACTCATTCCATTTCATGTTATCAATCACTTGCTCTCCCTTTGCTTGTTTTACGGATTCCCACCGGTCCAATGCCGTTGTCTCCAGAGAATTGGCAGCAAACTTAACTACATGGTTATTCCTACATTCACTAAGTTTTATGATAGCCTCCATTTTGGTGATCCATAGTATTAATGGCTCCCTTCTTGCCATCAAATGGCTTAGGATTGCATTCTCCAAAAGATTTATATGTGCATCCTTCCCTGTTTTCCGTTCTTATTACAGAGTTCTGGTTAGCGTTCTCATTAGTGCCTCCGATATTATTGGTTTCTCTTTCAGTGGTTCTAGTTACCTTTCTCCTTGTAAAGACTTCATCTAACAACCCAGGTAATGTTTGTCGTAATGCTTTAGTGACTTCACTGGCTACTGCTTCTTGAAATTAGGTTTCGGACATGACAACTTCCTCAACATGAGGACCCGTGTCATTAGTATTATTGTTTGTCTCATGATTTGACATTGTTTTCGGTGGCATCGTTCGTTTGTCTATGAGACCTAGTATCAGGAGTCCTACCTTTTCCTTTACATCTTCTAGCCATTTAGTACCCGTTATAGGTCATAGTGAATATCAACATCTATCATCCTATAGCATTATCCTATGGCATCCCAGACTAATCTCAGAGTTCTAGTTTAAGTCTAGATACTAACTTCCTATTAGTATCTAAATCCCTTAAACTGAGGCTCTGATACCAACTTGTCATGTCAACACAGGACAGTCGTCTAACCAGAGTAGTACCTCCAACAGAGATGTTCCCAGAAAAGAACGACGGGTCTAGAAGAGATTTATACACCGCTCTTTCTTTAGACATAACATTTTGCTCGTCAGATAACTACATACCGGTCAGATGGTCGCCTTCTAGTTACTGTGACGTTAATACCAAAAACACACAGCGGAAGCTAAACCATAAACTTCATTTATTAATAACTAAAGTGTTTTTACATTATAAAACAAACTTCTATTACAAACTAACCAAACCAACAAACGTCAGTTCTTGTCACGGAACTCAAAATATCCACACGACAGTTTTACCAACCCTGCGTACCATCACAATTCTCCGATCAACCAGACGACTATCCTCATCTATTAGCTACCTGGAATGCCACTAACAAATCCACCTGCAAAAATCTTTAAAGTAACCGAGTCAACATAAGTTGGTGAGTTCGCTTTTAAAATCATTTGGTTTCGAAATCAGGGTTCAAAATGATATCGGTTAGTACAAACTAACGATCATCTTCCAATAGCGACTACTATTGGATTACACAAATATTTCATGGTTCACAATATCTTGAATTAAATTTTTATCACAACTATATAACAAAAGCATTTCCATCATCTGCCCTATAACTGAAACAGATGGCAATCTAACCATACTGTCCACACTACACAACTGTCTACTGCCGAAACTGAACAGTAGATCGCCCCAAAACTGAAGGCTTGGTCCCCACCACATGAAAGCTTTTATCTGACACATTGATAATAATTCAAGGTACTTGGTCTCAAAATATTGTTTCCACAAATCGTATTCAAAAAGCTGGTTTCACATCCTCATTTGGAGGAATAAATCATTTTGATATCTTTTCTTTGCCCAAAACATATTTGATAATTGTCACACCCCCAATTTCAACTAACGGAGTTTTACCGTTTTGAGAAGTGACAAACCAGGATCTCAGACACTAGTTACATTGAACTACTCTACATGGGACTCAAAATGAAAATATCTTTTAAATCAAAGTATCAATGCGGAAGCGTAAAGAAAGTAAATGCGCAAAATACACGCGCCCAAAACCAAAGTCCAAAAGTCTCAAAAGTCCAAACGTCCAAACCAAACAATGTACAAATATAATAATTCAACCAAACATAAATAGACACAAAGCAAAGCAGTTGAATCCCATGCATGCCCTAACGTGCACCTGTGTCTTAGCTTAGCGTCCTAAGAAAACATGTAAAGGAAAATGTCAACACGTGGTTGGTGAGTTCACAGGTTTCAATATATAAATAAACGTTTACCAGATTTATTGTACAATCAACACATATATACCAATGAGTAGCTAACCCATGTTCATGTTTGCTATTACGCTCGCAACCGTAAATTGACTGTTTGTATTGCTTCCCACCAGGTCTATCAACCACGGTGCACGTTTAGGTCAATATTGCACCCGTTCGATATCCAATCGAGTTAGCGCGACTAACGCGGGTGAGGTTTGTCAAACCCAGTAGTACTACCCAACATAACTCGCTATATTCATATTTAAACTGTTCGATGTGAGGACTTTCATGATAGAGTTTACGCATAGTCATAACAGGTGATATAAAATGAAGTACAAAAATCAAAAAAGAGTTTATATCATGTTTTCTCCCCCAGTTTAAAAGCAGTAAAAAGGGGCCGTGAAAACTCACCTGCTTGGCGTTGAAGGTAGTTTCACACTAGAAGTAAGTTGGAACCATGAGTGAAAGTCTCAAACGACTTACGAATGCCCTAAAATTATAAACACATAAATTAGGGATAAAATGGAAATTTTGACATCGACACGGAAGGCTAGAATGCCCTAACGCATTCTAAGGATTTAAGAATAAACGAATGTGTCGACGGAGTTTTATATATATATATATATCATATTGTAATGATTTTAGGAAATTCGCGTTACGCGTCGAATGTTGATAACGGATAATAATTAAATAATTATTTTAATGCGTTTGAGTCGTTTACAAAGGTTAGGAAAATAATATAATTTATATATTATTTTTAAGTACGAAGGATTTACTAAATAATCCTTGGAGTGGAAAAATAATAAATATATTATTTTTAATCTGGGCAAATAACGTAGGTAAATAATATAATATCGTATATATTATTTATAGTTTTTAAAACATATGTCACACAAGGAAATTGAATGAGTTGAAAATAATATAATTTATATATTATTTTATTAACATCGAATACGGGTTGAAATTAATTATATTATTTTATACGAGATTACGGTTTGAAAATAATACGAACACGATATTTTTAAAAGTGGAAATACAATTTGGTTACAAAATTCAAACCCGAGCCCACGGGTTGTTTCCCGGGCTAAAACACATTTATATAATAATATAATATTATTGGGTTTGATTTTTATTAATTAAATATGAACAGAAAAATGTTTAAAAATAATTGTGGGAGCCCGGTCTCGAACCCGGGTCTCTCCCACACACGCACACAGCTCTAACCAGTCCCGGCCGCTAGGCTATCGCAAACAAACCCGAGACCCATTGCTTTTAACACCCAGGTTCAAGTGGTTTTCTTCCCAAATCCATTCGCGATCGAAACCCGGCTCTGATCCATCGATTCCGGAGTTAATCGATCGAAACAGTAGAGGGGTTTTGATAGACGGGGTTTTGCGAATCAGTGTGTGTGTTTAATTGTAAAAACATTGGTTAATTGGTCGTTAATTTCATGAATTAAAAGCCGAAAACCCTAGATACGAACCTGAATTCGATTTAAACGATTTTGATATTAAAAGTTGATAGAATCATAGGGCTTTAACAAAACCAACATTGCGAATCTGATTATGTAGTTTAATTTCATTAAAAATGGGAACTGGTATGAATTCGATTAATCAAAAAATCATAAGAATCCTAGATTCGATCTGGTTTCGATTCGATGATAAAGCCTCTGAATTTCATAGGGCTTTCAATGTATGAATCAAGACGAGTCTATTGCTGTCTTCAATTTCAGAAATCCGTATTGCAATGATAGGGTTCGACTAAACCAAAGTCGTATGAACCCTAGGTATCGGATCACGATGATTTCGATAATGGAATCCAAAATTAACATAGGGATTTTGATATACAGAGGATTGCGAAGCTAATCATGTATATTAATTGGATTTAAATAAAGTCTAGGGTCTCCATCGATTAAACTGGTTTACGATGAACCCTAGAATTTCGGTTTGAGTTGAATTCGATAATTTAAGCCCTGATAATGATAGGGATTTTGATCTA
The DNA here is from genome assembly GCA_023525975.1 of Smallanthus sonchifolius. Taxonomy (NCBI): domain Eukaryota; kingdom Viridiplantae; phylum Streptophyta; class Magnoliopsida; order Asterales; family Asteraceae; genus Smallanthus; species Smallanthus sonchifolius. The sequence goes on along the minus strand of CM042018.1, from coordinate 15,098,685 downwards.
TGAATTGAGACGAGACTGATACTGTAAACAATTACCAGAATGGTTGACGTATTGATAGCTTCCGGCTAGAACGAGTGTCGTCGGCCTGCGGGCTAGATTCCGGTGACCTTGACTGCTTCTTCGGCGTATTTTGTGTAGGCAAAAGCTTTAGGGGAGTGTGAATGAGGTGTGCAGTGGATTCGATTGCAGAATAATAAGCGAATTTGCTTGAATTCGATGATCATTATCGTGGGTTCGACGGTTACAGTTTTAGGGAGTTAATTCGTGATTATGGAATAGTTAAAACACCTAGAAACGGCTCGTTGATGATCGATATCATCAATACGATGATTAACAGCCGAGAATTCGAGTAGCCACTTAAGTTTCTGGTTTAATTCGAATCAATTGAATGTTAGGTTTGACTTTAGAAAGTCAACAGAACTCAAATTTGCTGATTTTGACTTTAAGAAGTCAATTTATTTGATTTAGCATACTAACACAACTAGTCCTTGTAGTTTTGAGTTGGATTTGTGACAGAATCAGTCCCTGGGGTTAGATTTAGTTAACGGGGTTAAGTTTTTAATAAGAAACTTAACGGAATAGTTAACGGAATTAACTGAAATATCCGGATTGTCACATCATCACATAGTTGAAAGAATTTTCGTCCCAAAAATTAAAATATATATAAAAAAAATTTCTGAGGTGTCACATCATCCCCTAGTTGAAAGAATTTTCGTTCCGAAAATTAGAATAGTACCTTAAGAATTTGACGCGGAGTGCTTGAACAGATTAGGATATTTGCGCATCATCTGATCCTCGCGCTCCCACGTGAATTCCGGTCCGCGTTTCGAGTTCCAACGAACTCTGACAATAGGGATCTAACTGTGCTTTAACGTTTTAACTTCCCTATCCATAATCTCCACAGGTTCTTCGATGAAGCGTAATTGTTTATCAACGTGTAGTTCCTCAAGAGGAACTGCGAGTGATTCGTCTGCTAGGCATTTCTTTAAATTTGAGACGTGAAAGGTGTTGTGTACACCACTCAGTCCTTGAGGTAAGTCCAGTTGATACGCTACTGGTCCGATTCTCTTTAATATTTTGAAAGGTCCAACATAACGAGGATTCAGTTTGCCTCGTTTTCCGAAGCGAATGACACCTTTCCAAGGTGAGACTTTGAGTAAGACCATGTCACCTACTTGAAACTCCAAAGGTTTACGACGCTTGTCGGCATAGCTCTTTTGACGATCACGAGCTGCCGCCATACGGTTTCTAATTTGAACGATCTTTTCAGAAGTTTCAAATACAAGTTCAGGACCCGTGAGTTGGCTATCTCCAAACTCGGTCCAACAAATGGGAGAACTACATTTTCGTCCATAAAGTGCTTCAAATGGAGCTGCCTTGATGCTAGTGTGATAGCTGTTGTTGTAGGAGAACTCCACCAACGGTAGGTGAGACTCCCAAGTGTTACCGAAATCGATCACACAAGCTCGTAGCATGTCCTCCAGAGTTTGGATAGTACGTTCTGTTTGGCCATCAGTTTGAGGATGGTATGCAGTGCTCATATCTAGACGCGTGCCTAAGGCCTTATGTAACGACTGCCAGAAACGAGAAGTGAATCGTGCATCATGATCCGAAATAATGGAGGTTGGCACCCCGTGCAGAGATACTACTTCTTTTAAGTAAATACGAGTAAGCTTTTCCATCTTATCGGTTTCCTTGATGGCTAAGAAATGGGCGGATTTTGTTAAACAATCAACGATTACCCAAATGGTATCGCATCCGGTAGGAGTTCGTGGTAATTTAGTGATGAAATCCATGGATATTTGTTCCCATTTCCACATAGGAATTTCTGGTTGTTGTAAAAGACCGGATGGTTTTTGTTATTCGACTTTGACCTTCGCGCAAGTCAGACATTTACTAACATAGGTGGCAATATCGGCCTTCATCTTTGGCCACCAATATAGTACTTTTAGATCATGGTACATTTTATCGGAACCCAGGTGGATGGAGTAACGAGATTTATGAGCTTCATCCATGATTAGTTCCCTTAAATTTCCGAATACTGGAATCCATATTCGTTCGACGAAGTAACAAATTCCATCAGATTTTACTTCAAGTTGTGCTTCCATGCCACGTGTACCTTCTAACGGTAGGTTATCTTCTTTCAAGGCTTCAAGTTGAGCACTACGAATTCTGTCAGGAAATCCAGGGTGAATAGTGAGTTGTAATGCTCGAACTCGTTTGGGTTTCGTTTCCTTTCGTCTTAGTGCATCAGCCACAACGTTAGCTTTACCCGGATGATACCGGATCGCACAGTCGTAATCATTTAGAAGTTCAACCCAACGACATTGTCGCATGTTCAACTCCTTCTGCTCGAAGATATGCTGGAGACTCTTGTGATCGGTGTAGATGGTGCATTTGGTACCGTACAAGTAATGTCTCCATATCTTAAGTGCAAAAACTACTGCTCCCAACTCTAGGTCATGAGTGGTGTAGTTATTCTCATGAATCTTTAACTGACGTGAAGCATATGCGATTACCTTTTCGCGTTGCATTAAGACACAACCCAGGCCTTGAATGGATGCATCACAATACACCACAAAATCATCGGTTCCTTCCGGAAGAGCTAAAATAGGTGCAATGCAAAGTTTCTGTTTGAGGTGCTGGAAAGCTGACTCTTGGTTATCGCCCCAATTAAAGGCTTTTCCTTTTTGAGTTAGGGCGGTGAGAGGTTGAGCAATTTTGGAAAATCCTTCGATGAATCGACGGTAATATCCAGCCAATCCCAGAAATTGTCGCACCTCAGTCGGAGTCGTCGGTGCTGCCCAATTCTTGATGGCTTCTATTTTGGATGGGTCGACATGTATCCCTTTTTCATTAACCACATGCCCTAGAAACTGAACTTCCCGGATCCAAAATTCACACTTGGAAAACTTAGCATACAGTTTTTCTCGCTTAAGTAGTTCCAAAATTAGGCGTAGATGTTCCTCATGTTCCTCCTTGTTCTTGGAATAAATGAGGATGTCGTCGATGAAAACGATAACGAACTGGTCTCGCTAAGGTTTACACACACGGTTCATGAGATCCATGAATACCGCGGGTGCGTTGGTTAAACCGAAAGACATGACCATAAATTCGTAATGGCCGTACCTCGTTCTGAATGCAGTCTTAGAGATATCTTCTTCTCGGACTCTCAGCTGATGATAGCCGGACCTAAGATCTATTTTGGAATAGAAACTTGATCCTTGGAGTTGATCAAAAAGGTCATCAATACGAGGTAAAGGGTAGCGGTTCTTGATTGTGACCTTATTCAGCTCCCGGTAATCAATACACATACGGAACGTACCGTCCTTCTTCTTGAAAAATAATACCGGAGCTCCCCACGGTGATGAACTAGGTAGGATGAAACCTTTATCCAATAAATCTTGCAATTGAGTGGACAGTTCCTGCAATTCACTGGGTGCCAGTCTGTAAGGTGCCCGAGCAATCGGCGCTGCTCCAGGTGCTAAATCGATTTGAAATTCCACTTGACGGTGAGGTGGTAAGCCAGGTAAATCTTCAGGAAATACTTCGAGAAATTCCCGTACAATTGGGATATCTTCAATCTTTTTCTCTTCGGATGGCTGCTCGGCAACGAGAGCTAAGATAGCGGTATGTCCTTTCCGAAGGCATTTTTGTGCTTTCATGAAGGATATGATACCCATGACAGTACCAACCCTTTCGCCCTGAACTGAAATAATTTCTCCACTCGGGAGGGGTATGCGAACGATTTTCTCATGACAAATGATTTCCGCTTGGTTTTTAGACAACCAATCCATGCCAACGATTACATCAAAACTACCAAGTGTGACCGGCATAAGGTCGATATCAAGAATATGGCTAGCTAGATCAAGCTTACAACCCTTAAGAATGTGGGTTGCTTCAATTATTTGGCCGTCAGCTATCTCTATTACATACTTAGCTTCTAGCAGAGTTGGAGTTTCTTTTATCATATCACTAAGTTTCTTAGATATAAAACTCCTATCAGCACCAGTGTCAAAAAGGACAGAAGCAAGGTAATTATTTAAGAGAAACTTACCGGTGACCACGTTGTGATCGTAACGAGCTTCTCCAGATCCCAGTACAAAAGCTCTTCCTTTCGCTCCATTTCCTCCATTACCACCGTTATTACCGTTATTCCCACCATTATTGTTCTGATTGGGGTTGTTACCATTGTTGCCCTGGTTATTACTGTTACCACTACCACTGCCATTACCATTTCCACCCCTCTTCAACTGAGGACAATTCCTTTGGATGTGCCCCTCCTTGCCGCACTGAAAACATCCTCTCGTGAATCCCTATGATTGAAATGGTTGTTTGTTCGGGAGTGCAACCCTACAGTCCTTCGCAGCGTGGCCCATTTTACCACACCGCTGGCAACGTTGTCGGTCACAAGTGCCCGTGTGGTGATAGCCACATTTGTTGCACTTGGGGTACCTCCCAGCATATTCTCCCTGATTCGGACCTGATGAGGTCGTTTGATTAAAGTTTCTAGCAGGCTCAAACTTTCGCTGTTGTTGGTGATGAGGTTGGTTGGGTTGGGATCCTTTAGAATTAGAGTGGGAGTGATGGCCGAACTTGCGCTTATTGTTGTCGGTGGGTTTAGAAACCGAACCTCTTGGAGGTAAAGTTCCTTGTGTCACCGCCTGATCAGTCAATTTGTGAGCAAGTCTGATGGTCTGTTGGATGGTGGTAGGTTTGGATGAGGTCACCATTCTTTGAATCTGAGGTACCAAACCTCCAATGTATAGTTCAATCCGTTTGTAATCCGGAGTCACCATGTGTGGGCACATGGTAGCAAGTTCGTGCGAACGGGTGGTGTAGAGTTCAATCTCCGAACCCTCCATCTTAAGGTTCCATAACTCTCCCTATAGCTTTTGAATTTCATCTCGTGGGCAGTATTCTTCCTTCATCATTTTTTTAAATTCCTCCCACAGGAGTCCATTTGCCATTGCCAGTCCCAGTCCCAACATTTGAACTTGGGCATTCCACCATGTTAGGGCCGAGCCTTCTAAAGTTCCAGCAGCAAACTTCACTTGGTTAGCCACGGGGCAGTTGCACATGGCTATTACTGATTCAACCTTCTCAAACCAGCGAAGTAATCCAACGGCTCCTTCAGCTCCACTAAAGGTGTGGGGCTTGCAATCCATGAATGCCTTGAAAGTGCAGGCTGGCTGTTGGTTTTGCTGATTTTGCTGGCCTGGATTTAGAAATACAAATTGAATTGAAATTATAGAGTTTAGAAAGATTTTTTTAGGAGAAGGATTGACACTATTAGCCAATAGTTAAAGCATTTACCTGCAACATTCTGTGCTGCTAGGGCCTCTGCCACACTATTATTTATCAAAGCTGCTAGCTCTACTGCCGTCATGTTAATGGTACCATGACCACCGGCACGGCCTCCTCATCCTCTCCCAGACATGATTCTTCACAGTCATAAATGAAAGATAATGAGAAATATATCGCATGTTAAATATTATTCAGGTACGAGTAAGGAGATACAACATCTAATATTTTGAAAATTAAATAAATTGTAAGGCTACAAAATAAATAACTCAATATTAAACTTCTCATGCTTTTATTGGATGGGAACAACCTTATCCATCTAGGTTTGAAAAGAGAAATAACATAAGCAAAATCAAACAAGAAAAAGGAAGATAGATTTGGAAGATCCTCAAACATCCTCGTCATCAGAAGAGACGTATGACTGTGCATCATCGATCTCCACTGGCTCTTCCTCAGCTGGTTCCCCCTCTAAGGGCTCCTCCTCAAAGGGTTCCTCCTCATCGTCAGATACTGGAATGTCTTCCGGAAATAGGGCCGCTTGCAGTTGGGCTTCCAAGTGAGTCACCCTCTATTGAAGGCCTTCAGCAGTGTGGTTTGCCACATGTAGCTGAGCTTCCATAGCAGCCAATCTCTCCAGAACTCCTTCCATATCATCATCCATAGTGTCGGCCCTCGTCTCTAGATGTGCCACACGATCCACTAAAAGGTTGTGGACATGGTCCGTTGCAGCTAGTTCGGTAGTCAGTGTTCTACTCCTACCTTATTCTTCTCTACTTGGGGTCCATTCTTCAGAAGTTCAGGTATCTCCTCGGTGGCATCTTGTACAAAACTCAATTCTTTCAACATATAAGATACGAATGCTGCGAAAGCTTGTTCCATGGTGCATGGTAAGCTAGGTAGTGTAGATGATGAAGATGCGGATCCAAAGTACGGTGATGGAACATCTCCTATTTCGATCCACCTTTGGATCATATGTGGGTATACGTCCCAATTGAGAGCATAATCCAATGCTCGTGCGTTACTCGGTTCGCCTTGGTCAATTGAAGTAGTCTGGGGCCTTTTGGACTCCGGGGATGAGAGTACAGGTGCCTTATGCCCTGATGCGTTAGGTGATGGAGGTGGGGTTGACGACATGATCCTGCAACATTATGTATAAGTACCAAACATCCAAATGACATGTAACTAATGTGTGAGGCTATAGTCTAGTATGCGATCCTAGTTCTCTATAACCAATAGCTCTGATACCAATCTGTCACACCCCCAATTTCAACTAACGGAGTTTTACAGTTTTGGGAAGTGACAAACCAGGATCTCAGACACTAGTTACATTGAACGACTCTACATGGGACTCAAAATGAAAATATCTTTTAAATCAAAGTATCAATGCGGAAGCGTAAAGAAAGTAAATGCGCAAAATACACGCGCCCAAAACCAAAGTCCAAAAGTCTCAAAAGTCCAAACGTCCAAACCAAACAAAGTACAAATATAATAATTCAACCAAACATAAATAGACACAAAGCAAAGCAGTTGAATCCCATGCATGCCCTAACGTGCACCTGTGTCTTAGCTTAGCGTCCTGAGAAAACATGTAAAGGAAAATGTCAACACGTGGTTGGTGAGTTCACAGGTTTCAATATATAAATAAACGTTTACCAGATTTATTGTACAATCAACACATATATACCAATGAGTAGCTAACCCATGTTCATGTTTGCTATTACGCTCGCAACCGTAAACTGACTGTTTGTATTGCCTCCCACCAGGTCTATCAACCACGGTGCACGTTTAGGTCAATATTGCACCCGTTCGATATCCAATCGAGTTAGCGCGACTAACGCGGGTGAGGTTTGTCAAACCTAGTAGTACTACCCAACATACCTCGCTATATTCATATTTAAACGGTTCGATGTGAGGACTTTCATGATAGAGTTTACGCATAGTCATAACAGGTGATATAAAATGAAGTACAAAAATAAAAAAGAGTTTACATCATGTTTTCTCCCCCAGTTTAAAAGCAGTAAAAAGGGGCCGTGAAAACTCACCTGCTTGGCGTTGAAGGTAGTTTCACACTGGAAGTAAGTTGGAACCACGAGTGTAAGTCTCAAACGACTTACGAATGCTCTAAAATTATAAACACATAAATTAGGGATAAAATGGAAATTTTGACAACGACACGGAAGGCTAGAATGCCCTAACGCATTCTAAGGATTTAAGAATAAACGAGCGTGTCGACGGAGTTTTATATATATATATATATATCATATTGTAATGATTTTAGGAAATTCGCGTTACGCGTCGAATGTTGATAACGGATAATAATTAAATAATTATTTTAATGCGTTTGAGTCATTTACAAAGGTTAGGAAAATAATATAATTTATATATTATTTTTAAGTATGAAGGATTACTAAATAATCCTTGGAGTGGAAAAATAATAAATTTATTATTTTTAATTTGGGCAAATAACGTAGGTAAATAATATAATATCGTATATATTATTTATAGTTTTTAAAACAAATGTCACACAAGGAAATTGAATGAGTTGAAAATAATATAATTTATATATTATTTTATTAACATCGAATACCGGTTGAAAATAATTATATTATTTTATACGAGATTACGGTTTGAAAATAATACGAACACGATATTTTTAAAAGTGGAAATACAATTTGGTTACAAAATTCAAACCCGAGCCCACGGGTTGTTTCCCGGGCTAAAACACATTTATATAATAATATAATATTATAGGGTTTGATTTTTATTAATTAAACATTAACAGAAAAATGTTTAAAAATAATTGTGGGAGCCCGGTCTCGAACCCGGGTCTCTCCCACACGCGCACACAGCTCTAACCAGTCCCGGCCGCTAGGCTATCGCAAACAAACCCGAGACCCATTGCTTTTAACACCCAGGTTCAAGTGGTTTTCTTCCCAAATCCATTCGCGATCGAAACCCGGCTCTGATCCATCGATTCCGGAGTTAATCGATCGAAACAGTAGAGGGGTTTTGATAGACGGGGTTTTGCGAATCAGATTGTGTGTTTAATTGTAAAAACATTGGTTAATTGGTCGTTTATTTCATGAATTAAAAGCCGAAAACCCTAGATACGAACCTGAATTCGATTTAAACGATTTTGATATTAAAAGTTGATAGAATCATAGGGCTTTAACAAAACCAACATTGCGAATCTGATTATGTAGTTTAATTTCATTAAAAATGGGAACTGGTATGAATTCGATTAATCAAAAAATCATAAGAATCCTAGATTCGATCTGGTTTCGATTCGATGATAAAGCCTCTGAATTTCATAGGGCTTTCAATGTATGAATCAAGACGAGTCTATTGCTGTCTTCAATTTCAGAAATCCGTATTGCAATGATAGGGTTCGACTAAACCAAAGTCGTATGAACCCTAGGTATCGGATCACGATGATTTCGATAATGGAATCCAAAATTAACATAGGGCTTTTGATATACAGAGGATTGCGAAGCTAATCATGTATATTAATTGGATTTAAATAAAGTCTAGGGTCTCCATCGATTAAACTGGTTTACGATGAACCCTAGAATTTCGGTTTGAGTTGAATTCGATAATTTAAGCCCTGATAATGATAGGGATTTTGATCTATGAATTGAGACGAGACTGATACTGTAAACAATTACCAGAATGGTTGACGTATTGATAGCTTCCGGCTAGAACGAGTGTCGTCGGCCTGCGGGCTAGATTCCGGTGACCTTGACTGCTTCTTCGGCGTATTTTGTGTAGGCAAAAGCTTTAGGGGAGTGTGAATGAGGTGTGCAGTGGATTCGATTGCAGAATAATAAGCGAATTTGCTTGAATTCGATGATCATTGTCGTGGGTTCGACGGTTACAGTTTTAGGGAGTTAATTCGTGATTATGGAATAGTTAAAACACCTAGAAACGGCTCGTTGATGATCGATATCATCAATACGATGATTAACAGCCGAGAATTCGAGTAGCCACTTAAGTTTCTGGTTTAATTCGAATCAATTGAATGTTAGGTTTGACTTTAGAAAGTCAACATAACTCAAATTTGCTGATTTTGACTTTAAGAAGTCAATTTATTTGATTTAGCATACTAACACAACTAGTCCTTGTAGTTTTGAGTTGGATTTGTGACAGAATCAGTCCCTGGGGTTAGATTTAGTTAACGGGGTTAAGTTTTTAATAAGAAACTTAACGGAATAGTTAACGGAATTAACTGAAAAATCCGGATTGCCACAATAATATTTAAAATCGGGCATCATAACATTTCATGGAAAACATCCCTTTTCATATCAAAACCATTTATAAAATATTTCTCAGTTAGATGAACTCACCTCGAGAGTATCTCAATTCGTATATCTTAAATCAATACCTCGTACAATATCCTAGATCATAATAACATTATTTAAATAAACGTTCCTAGCTTAATGAAAAGTATCAAGTCATATTAAACCATTCGGAACCTTACCTCAGAACTATCAACGACTATTTTGAAGGAGTAAGGCTAGAAACTGAACTTCCAAACGCGTACCGGCACTTTGGCATGACTTTCTAGGGTAAGTGTATGTGTTTGAGTGTGTTTGTAATGTGTGAGAAGTGTCTAAAACGATCTGCCATCGAAATCTATTTATACGCAAGTTCTGGTCCCGTGACGGACCATTACCACGTGACGGTCCGTCATCGCTTCCCTTGGTGGCCACACTCTTGCTCAACACGTAACGGACCGTTACGTACTCGAGACGGTTTGTAATAGCTCGTAACGGACCGTTATCAATGATGACGGTCCGTCATAGGGTTTCCATGCGTCAAATCTTAATCATGAGTCACTGATGTTACGTGTCATCCTCCTGCTCGCACATCAAGCAGCTTACTGATTCTTCAGTGGTGTTAATATCCTCAACTTCCAAGTATGGTTTTAGACGGTGGCCATTTACCACTTGGCTCAGATGATCATCGAAGTCTTCGATCTCAATGTCTCCAAAATTACCTACCTGTGTAATCAAATATGGGCCCATACAGTTGCTCTTTAACTTCCCTGGAAACAACTTGAGCCTTGAATTGTATAGCCAAAGTTTCTGGCCCACTTCAAATGTCATCTTCTTCATCATGCACTTTCTTCATTCTATCTTTGTATGCGGATGCACACTCATACGCCTCATCTCGCAACTCCTCTAGCTCATTTAGTTGAAACTTTCGTTCCACACCGGCAACATTATAATCTAGATTAACTTCCTTGACTGCGCATAAAGGCCGATGTGCAATTTCAACCGACAAGTGGTAGCCCTTGCCATAGACCAGTTGGTACGGCGTGGTGCCTATAGGAGTTTTAAATGCTGTGCGGTAGGCCCACAAGGCATCGTTGAGCTTGGCTGACCAATCCTTCCGGTCTGACCTTACTGTCTTTTGTAGAATCTCTTTGATCTGCCTGTTTGAAACCTCTACCTGGATGCTGGTGTGTGGATGATATGGGGTTGCTATCTTGTGATCCACGCCATACCGTTTAAGCAATTTACCGAACCTGAAGTTCTTGAAATGTGAGCCCCCATCACTTATGATCAAGCGAGGGATTCCAAATCGGGAGAAGATGTTGGTTTGCACAAATTTGCACACCATGGTATGGTCATTCATTTTGGTTGCTATAGCCTCGACCCATTTGGACACATAATCTATAGCCACTAAAATGTATAGATACCCACATGAATTTGGGGACGCCCTCATGAAATCGATGCCCCAGACGTCAAATATTTACACAACCAAGATCGGCTGCAGTGGCATCTCGTTTCTCTTGGAAATTTGTGCCGAAAAAGTTGTCTAAAAACACCACCACCACCACCCAAAAGCCTAAACCCCCAACCCCCCCAAAACCTAACCCCCACCCTACCCCCAAAAACCTAAAACCCCCATCACCATCCCCTAAAAGCCTAAATCCTAAAAGCTAAATCCTAAGGCTAAACCCTAAGGCAAACACTAAACCCTAAAATCTAAAATTTACAATCTAAGATCGTAGAGTTTGACAATACGGTTCCAACACCGTCGAAATGAGTAAAATCGAAGTTCGTATGAGCCGGTTATGAGCGTTTTAAACGACCTTTTAGGCTTTTTACACTTTTTTTGACTTTGTAGCTAAACCCTATATATATATATATATATGGGGCGGTTATAATAAAAAAATATATATGTAATCTTTAAAAAAATAGATCTAGCATCTAGAATGAAAAGCAAACATTTTGAACGTAAAAAGTTCGGATCTGCATGTAAAAAGTTAGAGTTTTTGCAAGAAAAATGTTTTTGGGCTGGTGTGAATACATACGAAATGATGTTTACAAAATGATGTTACAAAACGATGTTTACGAAACGATGTCTACGAAATAGGGATTATGAAATGATGTTTACGAAGGATGATGTTATGAAATGTTTTGCCAAACAAAGTTTATGAATGAAACATTATTTAATAAAACGTACGAATGCTTTAACTAAAATGAGGTAAAGGTTTTGTGAAAGTCACGAATGAACGAATCTGCCACGAGTTCCTACGGGAGCTAGGGTATGTATGTATGTATTGGCCTTCCCTTACGAGGGGCCTTTGTGGCTGGCTAACGGTTGTACAACTGGTTAAGGATGGTGTGACGACGGTCACCCATGGGATTACCGGGATCCCGATGGAAGGTACTATTCCTTGCGGGGAAATAGTACCTAAGGTATGTTCTGTCTACCTAGAGGTAACGAGCCTTAAGTTCATCCGCTGATATGAGATGTATGAAATTGACGGTTACGAGAAGGCGCATACTCGGTTCATGTTGACTTATGTTATGATGCTGTGTTACGATGTTACGATGATGTTAAGTTATTGCATGTTTTACGTTCGCTTTTGTTAAATAAATGTATGTTATGTTTTTGGCAAAATGTTTATGTTAAAGTTTTATGTAAAGCTAGAACTCACCAGCGTAGATGACTTTTTAGTATGCACATTCAGGTTAAGGACATGTACGGATGGACGGTGATACTTGACTAGTGATGAGGAGTTACCCAGCTGATCATGAAGACTGTTATCCCGTTATGTTTTAATTATGATGTTTTTCTTATGTTTTAGACAATGTTTATGCTTCCGCATGTTGAATGATGTTATGTTATGTTTGAAATGGAAGTTTTTCGCTGCGTTATTTGATATTCTAGTTTAAGAACTGTTTGTGAATGAGTAAATCCAACACGTGAGGCCTCCCGGGTTTGGGGCCTTACAAGTTGGTGTCAGAGCAATAGTTTAAGAGATTTGGACACTCCCCGTGTTTAACTTAAACTGTGAATGGGATCGAAAGCGGATGGCAGTATGGGTAACTCGAGTCACAGCATCAGGTATGAAGGTAGTATGTATATATTTACATATATATAGTATGTCTTAGAAGTGTTAGGTTAGGACTTGTGTTCTAATAGAGTCACAAAGGTGGTCAAATAGAAATCGAGAGGTAGTGTAATGGTTAATTGTAGATGGCCAGTGTATATTAACTTCTTACAATACTTGTTGAATTCTATTTGTTAACTAGCGTGATGACATTATATTACTTGTCTTATAGAACGAAATGGCTGGAAGAAGAGGCGGAATGCGTGGTGGGGGCCGTACCGACGGTCATACCGGTGGTCGAGGTAGGACTCCTGTTCGTTAGGAGTATAGTGAAGAAAGAAGTGTTCACACTGAGCCAGAAGTTAGTGTGCATGGAACTGAGCAGACTCATGTTGAAGAACAACAGTTCACTTTCGAACCTTAGGTGAAAGCGGCCTTGGCACGCAAGTTTGTAGAAATGATGAGGGCTTCCTTGCTAGAATTACAGGCAGAGGCATTGAAGAAGGCTAATGAGGCAGGTGGGTCTAATACGGCAATTGGTGCCCTGAACAATGAGGTTGTTAACGCACCGCAGGCTCGCGGTTGCGACTATAAGTCCTTTAAGGCATGTGACCCACTGATCTTGACTGGAAAGAAAGACGCGGTAGCTACGTTTAACTGGGTTATCCGTATGGAAGCTGCCATTCGTCTAAGCGAATGCCGAGCAAGTCAAATTATGAAATTTGCTGCTAACTCCTTGAGGGAGAAAGCATCTCACTGGTGGGAAGGTGTACATCAGGCTAAGGGGGATGAGGTGGTTGACTCGATGAAGTGGAATGACTTGAAAACTCTAGTAAACAAGAATTTCTGTCCGAGGAACGATATTGAGAAGGTAGAGAGGGAATTTCTGGGTTTGAAGGCCGGGAGCATGACGCACCGGCAGTACAATACCCGATTCAATGAACTAGCACGTCTGGTGCCACATCTTGTCATGACTGAGGAAAGAAAGATTTCCTGCTACATTCAGGGACTGCCGACAAGGTCCGCACCTACGTTAAGGCAAACGTTCCTATCACCTACGATTCGGTGGTAGAACTGAGTGGCATGGTATTTGATTATTTGGCACTGAATGTTGTCGATACAGATGAGCAGAAGAAGAAACCAAGTTTTCCGGCCAAACGATCTGGCGGTAGACTGTTTGGAGCTCGAGAGAAATGTGCTAGAGTGGGTGAGGCTACGGTATGTGGGAAGTGTGGCAGTAGGCATCTTGGTGAATGCAGGCTAGGGACAAATCTGTGCTACAAATATGGCAAGACTGGGCACTACACCGGTGAATGCATGCAAGGCATTAAATGTTATAATTGTGGCGAAGGCGGCCACATGAACCGGGAATGCACTAAGCCAAGAATGGGGGAAGGTGGCAAGGGGAAAGGCCCGGAGAAGAAGTAAAAAAGGCCCCGAGCGAAGACTCGAGCGTATGCACTGACGCAAGAAAAGGCCAGGGTAGACCCCGATGTGGCGTCATGTACGTTTATCCTTGACAACACTTTTGTATCGGTGTTATTTGATTCGGGTGCCAATAAGATTTTTATATCTGCGACTTTTTGTAAAAGAGTAAAGTACACGGTAAGTAAGCTAGAAAGGGCCTTTAGCGTAGAAACCGCTGAGGGTAGAACTGCCAGGGTGACTGATATAGATGACATATCCACGATAAAAATAGAAGGCCATAGATTCCCCGTCAATGGTTTTGGGTGGGTTTGATGTAGTTTTGGGTATGGATTGGCTAACTGCCAATGAAGAGAAAATTATATGCAAACGAAAGATAATCCGACTCAAGGCTCCGGATGGTAGCGAAGTCGAAGTCTTTGGGGATCGCCACGCCCCGATGACTAACGTCATCTCGATGATCAAGGCAACAAATTACCTAAGGCGTGGTGAGGCTTATCTGGTGTACGTGATTGAAAAGTGTAAGGAAGTGAAGGAACTAGACGTTGTACCCGTGGTACGCGAGTACCTGGAGGTGTTTCCGGAGGATTTGCCTGGGATACCACCTGACAGAGAAATTGAGTTCCGAATCGACTTAGTACCAGATGCCCAGCCCGTGGCCAAGGCTCTATATCGACTAGCACCGGTGGAGATGAAAGAACTAATGGCACAACTAGACGAGTTACTTGAGAAAGGATTTATCCAACCGAGCATATCGCCTTGGGGTGCTCCGGTATTGTTTCCGAAGAAGAAAGATGGCTCTTTGAGAATGTGTATCGACTACAGGGAGTTGAACAAACGGAAGGTGAAGAACAAGCACCCTTTACCAAGGATCGGCGACCTGTTCGATCAATTACAGGGCGCAAGTTGGTTCTCAAAAATCGACCTTCGATCCGGGTATCATCAGTTGAAGGCGAGGGAAGAAGACATACCGAAAACTGCGTTTCACACACGTTATGGACATTTCAAGTTCCGCGTAATGTCTTTCGGTTTGACGAACGCCCCTACAGCGTTCATGGATTTGATGAATAGGGTGTGTCGACCGATGCTTGACCGATCAGTAATAGTGTTTATCGATGATATCCTCATCTATTCCAAGAATGAGGGTGATCACGCATGTTACTTGAAGGAGGTACTGGAAGCTCTGAAGAAGGAAAAGTTGTATGCTAAGTTCTCTAAATGCGTGTTCTGGCTTAGGGAAGTCCAATTCCTAGGTCACGTCATTAACCCGAATGACATTATGGTTGATCCAGCAAAGATAATGACAGTAAGAGACTGGGATATTCCTAAGACGCCAACAGAGGTTCGTATTTTCTTGGGGTTGGAGGGCTACTATCGGAGATTCATCCAGGATTTCTCAAAAATAGCTTCACCGTTGACAAAGTTGACACGGAAGGAGGTAAAGTACGAATGGGGTTTGACCTAGAAAGAGGCGTTTAAGGAACTGAAAGAGAAACTGACCCAAGCTCCGGTCTTAGCCCTTCCCGAGGGCAACGAAGACTTGGTAGTATACTCAGACGCTTCGGGTCAGGGATTAAGGTGTGTGCTGATGCAACACGGGAGAGTGATCGCAAATGTATCACAACAACTGAAAGTTCACGAAGTCAATTATCCGACTCATGATCTGGAACTTGCGGCTGTTGTGTTTGCATTAAAAATTTGGAGGCACTACCTTTACGGGTAAAGTTTACCATATACTCCGATCATAAAAGTTTGAAGTACTTCTTTGAACAAAAGGAGCCGAATATGAGGCAGAAGCGATGGCTGGAACTTTTGAAGGATTATGATTGCGAAATCATATACCATTCTGAAAAGGCAAATGTGGTGGCCGACGCTCTAAGTCGAAAGGACGTGCCAGGTCCTATTAGAGTAAAAGCTTGCCAATAGTATAACTTAGTATAGCTTAGTATAGTATAGTATAATATAGCTTAGTAAAAGTATAGTATAGCTTAGTATAGCTTAATATAGGATAATATAGCTTGGTATAGCATAGTATAGTATAGTATAGTATAGTATAGTATAGTATAGTATAGTATAGTATAGTATAGTATAGTATAGTATAGTATAGTATAGTATAGTATAGTATAGTATAGTATAGTAGAGTAGAGTAGAGTAGAGTAGAGTAGAGTAGAGTAGAGTAGAGTAGAGTAGAGTATAGTATAGTATAGTATAGTATAGTACAGTACAGTACAGTACAGTACAGTACAGTACAGTACAGTACAGTACAGTACAGTACAGTACAGTACAGTACAGTACAGTACAGTACAGTATAGTATAGTATAGTATAGTATAGTATAGTATAGTATAGCTTAATATAGGATAGTATAACTTGGTATAGGATAGTAATTAAATAAATAAACATACTACTAGATTAATACGTCAAACATAAAATGCATCAAAATCTCACAGGTGGCGTATAGGGATTGTATAGGCCTATATGGTGCGTATAGGCTTCTGCGTATAGGGCTATACTCGCCATATACAAATCAAAATTTGCTAAAGTTTTTTAAAAAGAGGTGGCGTATAGACCTATATGGGTCGTATAGGTCTATACGCGGCGTATATGCCTATATGGTGCGTATAGCGTATAGGGCTATACTCGCCATATACAAGTCAAAATTTGCTCAAGTTTGAAAAAAAGAGGTGGCGTATAGACCTATATGGATCGTATATGTCTATATGCGGCGTATAGGCCTATATGGGTCGTATAGGGTCAGCCGCCAAACCAGAACTGACACATGCAGGTCTGTTTTTTAAGGTTAGCGGCTATACACCCCGTATTGGCCTATGCGAGGCGTATAGGTCCGACGGCGTGTCCAAATAGTAAAATTCTGTGTACCATTAGAATTTCCCCTAAATAATTTATAACGTGCATGAGTTATTATTATTATTTCTAATACTATTAACTTTTTTAATACTAATTATTTATATATAGTTTTTGTTGGTTTGCTTTGTTATATTGGCTTTATTTGTTTCTTATCATGATATTTTCTATTATTATTATTATTATTATTATTATTATTATTATTATTATTTTTCCGTTTTTCATATTCTGACGATAACCATGAACTGCTTGTTGAATGAAAGACAAGGCTCTAGTATCTCTTATAATATTTTCTCTTAGTTGTCCACGATCACCATCATTCTCATTGAACCCAGAAGCCACAAAGTGCCGAAGATCTTGGATATTAGGATTGTTTTCATCCTAATGCTCCAGAATTGATACCTATCACCTTTGAAGATTGGAAGAGACGTAGAGGGATTCATGGATGCATTGTTTGTCATTTGATTGGATTGTTTCAAATCTTATTCGAATTCAACTAAATCTGGACCGCCAGACTTTAGATCAAATCTTGTTCTTTAATTAAGCTTTGAATTATTTACGTCAAACAAGAACTCCAATTGGTTGAAGATAATCCCGATATATAATTCTCTAATTAAAGTTACGTACAGCTCGCATATGTAAATATCTATAAGATATAGTTTTAGTGCCATTTATGTACATGTGATTAATTAGTCTAAGAGTCCATGTGTAAACCAAGTAAATAAGAAACAAATCGTCGCACCGGTCATCAGTATCGGTACATACACCGATCATTGTAAATGATTCTGATCTTTCGACATTTATCTAAAATTATAGTTAATGATTATTTCTTGTGTTAATTCTTTATCCAATACTAATCTTGGGCAATAATTGATATCAGAGCACAGTCAAAATCGAATTTCTTGAATCATCCGATCGACCCTCCAGAAACTGAATTCGTTTTCGGTTTGTTCCACCAAAATATATCCAACCTTGTATCAATAAACAAAAATCAGAACTTTTGAAGATTGCAAAACCGATTCCGGGTTAAAAGTTTGATCGAAGCCGACAACATCAGGAGGATCGTTCTAGTTTTTGAATCCAGTCACACAAAATCGATTGTGGGCTCTTTCATGGCAAAAGCATATATACACTATCATTTCATAAGGGAGTGTGTAGAAAAGGATTAGATCAGTGTTGAATATCAGTAGAGAACTACAAAGAGCAGACATACTAAAAAAGGCGTTACCAAGAGTAAAGTTCATCACAATGAGGGAATTACTTGGCGTCAAAGATTTGCTACAACATGATCGTGATTAAGGGGGTGATTGTTGGAGATAATCCTGATCATTCTCTAATTAAAGATTTACAGGTCGCATATGTAAATAGTGTAAATGTAATTGTGTTTAGTCTAAAGATCAGTGTGTAAACGTTGTAAATTCACTACAACAATATCACTCTATATCGACGACTTTTTTTGACCCTATAGCGACGACATGTCGTCGGGATAGCGTATACCGACGACATGTCGTCGGGATAGGTGTCGTCGGTATTGAGTCGTACCAATAGCCAAGATTGTCGTCGGGATAGGTGTCGTCGGGATAGGTCAGACTATACCGACGACTTATCGTCGGTATATGGTCTATTTAAATAATTAAAAAAGAAACCCTATACCGACGACATGTCATCGGTAAAGGGTTTTTTCATTTTTTTTAATAATTTTTAAAAAAGGCCTGGTATAGGTCTTTCTGTTTTTTTTATATTTTTTAATTTTTAATATTTTTCCAGAAATATTAAATTTCTAAAAACAGAAACCTGCAAATAATTATATATAAACCATACAAACATTCAAATATTCGAAACATAAAACAAACATATAAATTGTTCGACGCCACAACTTGTTCGATAAACTAAACATTCAAAACAAACAAATATGCAAATAGTTCAAGACAACCCAACAACTACAAAGGCTCAACGACTCCAAGCTAGTTATCATCGCTACTAGTTCGGCGCTCCCACATTTGACGCATTTCATCCATTTGTCGTTGCATTTCAAGCATTTGTTGATTATGCACACGACGTTCTTCCTCTAGTTGTTGATTTTGCAGTCGCTGTTCTTCCTCTCGTTGGGCTTCGCGTTGTTGTTGTTCTTGAAATTGTTATTGTTGTTCTTGAAATTGTTGTTGAAGACTAGCCACACGCTGATCAACGTCTTCCCAATGTGGTTGTGGAGAGGGAGTACCGAACACATCCGGTGTGGGATTACTCACCACACGACCAACACCCCGAATATGGCCACGCCGATGACCCAATGCACGCTCTATGCATGCAAACTCATCGACAGCGGATGAGTCACCACCAGATTCAGCAGAGGATCTTGTATACTCCTCTTGGATTCGGTCCTGCATTAAACAATGTAATAAGCAATTACTTTACTATTTTACTAAAATTCGACAGCATAACTGCTGTAAAATGGATAACCAACCTTTTAAACTATAGGTCATAGACGACCCAAATTCACAAATTACAATCAACCAACACTAATAACAACAAATACTATTAATACTAGCAAACATATTCAACAATTGGCCTCGAGTTGGATGTTCTAAGTCTATTAAAATGTGTTTGGGTCATTTTGACCCATTTAAAGTTACAGTTAGACGTTCCAAGTATATTAAAGTGTGTTTGGGTCATTTTGACCCGTTAAAGTCAAACTTGGATATTTTAACAACAAAATCATTTAACTTACATAATCTGTTGATGCACTATCGTTGACCCATCCCGTCCCTTCTTTATAATGGGTCGATTTGAACACGTCAATAGGGCCGGTCCCTGTGAAAAACAAAAATAATATCACTAGAATTAATAAGCATGTTTGTATAATAATAACAACTATATTTCATACTTCCATGTGTCGGCGTTGGGCGTATGATTTGCTGCCATGTAAACTTGGGTAGCGTTGTTTTGCTCAGTTTTGTTTGTTCTTCTCCGAGCGGTTTTTATAGCCCGCACTTAAAAACAGCTGATTAATCAAAATATCCCAAGTTTCTTGATCAACATCTTTTGGTGGATTACTTCTCGCCGCCTCCACATCATCGTATCCCCAATTGTAGTCGAAATGAACTTTCAACTCTCCCTTACGGTCTTTATAAGCCCTTTGACACTCGGCGGTGATTCCTAGTTGAACGCCTCGCCACTTGTCAGTGTTTCTCCAGGCGTCCAGATTAAAATAATCCTAAAAGTGGAAAGTAATTAGAAAAAATCTAATAGTTATGAAATTGGAAGTAATTATAAAACATCTATACTTACTAATAGAGTGGGATATACTGCCTGCATTGATTCATTCTCCTTCCAAAACAGTGCACAATCATTAATGCAAGCATGGATAGACTGATATCCTAACCCAATCTTACTCAGTTTCTTCTTAGCTTCATAATGTGACGTTGGAACGTGATTTTCCTTCGGCAATGCAGTTTGTAGAAGCTCTAACAGTTGGTCAAACGAACTATTCGTCCATTTGTTGATAACTTTGATATGCATCAATTTGGCTATGAAGTTTAGGGAAGACATTTGACTACAACCGGGGTATAACTCCTTATTTAGCTCCTCAAACAACGCATCAAACTCTGGGTCTAAACCAGTTCCATCTTCATCTATATTATCCCCATTTGTATTTTGCTCTGCCATCACATCATCTATGGCATCAAACATCTCATTATTTGTTGTTGTAATTATTGGAGGAGTTGGTGTTGTTCTTGGGGCAAAAAGTGATGCTATCTCTGCCGCACGAGGATGCTGTTCACCATGATAAATCCAATTCTGATATGATTGTAGAAACCCACGGTCATGTATGTGGCCATATATCGTGTTCAAATCCTGTCGACACGCATTACAACAACGTCTACACGGGCAAAACGCTCTACCCCGACCGTCGACATGGTTCTTGGCCGTCTCTATAAAGTTGCGAAGACCGCTTAAGAATGTCAGAGAATTCCGATTTCCCAGTGTAACCCAGCTTTTATCAATTGCCATATCTAGTGTCATAAGCATACACATATACGTGCATGTAATAAATGATATAAATGAATGTATATGATTTGATCGGTACTCTAAGGCGGTGGATCCTGACCCACTTTTTGAATATTCTATCTCATATGTATTCATTTTATCAAGTTGACTATTTAAGAAAAATCAGCAGCATTTCCCCTTAACTCCCCAAGTATGCAAATAAACCGCAAACTCGAAGGTGTAAGGAGAAATAGCTACCAATTTTATCTTAAATGTTAACCCATTAAAATGTATACATATCCTAAATGAGATAGAATATTCAAAAAGCAGTCCCAAAGGGGACAATCCAAAATTTATCCCTATTAGATAAATTTTGGACGGGTATATTTTAAAGGGTTATCCTAAATAAACATACTAGTGTACACAATATGAGACATGGCATACATAAACAAAGACGCACATAAATGACATTAGGGGTGTAAGCCTTTTTCTTATTTATTTTATAAAATTATAAAATATATATATTTTTTTTAATATATAAGTAATAGTATTTATAAAACATACATCCAAATTCCCAAATTTCATCTAAACCTAATTCACATCTAAACCTAATTTCATAATCAAATTTCATAAATATTTATAAAATCATACATCTAAATCATTATAAAATATATATATTTTTAATATATAAGTAATAGTATTTATAAAATTATGATAAACGAGCCGTTTACACCCTAAATGAAATAAAAAATTAACTAAACAAAGGCATAAAAGTCGGAATACGTACCTTGAATAAATTCAATGAAACACAAATATGATGTTATTCACACCTCGTCAACCGCAATGAGTTCCGAACTTGCAACAAAATTAAATAAAGTTACATATACATACAAACATATATACATACATCCACAAATCATACAATTACATAAACATACATACAAATACATACAAACATACATACACATATACATATATATTATATACAAACATACATAAATAAATGCCCAAATTCTCAAATTACATATATAAACATAATTCCATACATAAAAATACATACAAACACACATACACATATATACATACATATTACATACATACATAAATAAATGCCCAAATTCTCAAATTACATACATAAACACAATTCCATACATAAACATACATACACATACACAAACAATTGTCAAACAATTAGCTTCAAATAGCTTGAAATCCTCAAACAATTATCAAATAATAAATGCCCAAATTTCCCAAATTTTCATCTAAACCTAATTTAATCCCAAATTTTCATCTAAACAATATACATACAAACATACATCCAAATTCCCAAATTTCATCTAAACCTAATTCACATCTAAACCTAATTTCATAATAAAATTTCATAAATATTTATAAAATCATACATCTAAATCATATATACATACATACAAAATAAACACAACAATATACATACAAACATAATCTAAACATAAGTTATAAAAAAATTACTAACCAAGTTTGCAAATATCTTCGAATAGCTTGAAATCCTCAAACAATTGTCAAAGCTTTAAACACCTAACAAAAAACAAAGAAATTAACCAAAAAACCCAAAAATTTTGATTTTATTGTCAAAATTGAAACATATATGTTAACTAACCTTAAAAACCGAGAGATTAGTGAAAATTGCTCCACAAAACACACAAAAACCTCGAAATCGCCACAGAGAGAAAATGAGAGAATTTTGAGAGTTTTTGGTGAAAATGGGAAGCAGAAAGCTGTCTTCTGTGTTAATTCACGCTGAGCCCTATCCCGACGACATGTCGTCGGTATAGGCTCTAAAGTCGGCGTAATAGGCCCCTGTGCCGACGACATGTCGTCGGTAAAGGTCTTCGTTTGGTTTGACCGGTCAATAAAGTAAATGACCTATACCGACGACATGTCGTCGGTATAGATTTTTCCCAAAATTGTTTTTAATTAAAAAAAAAACCCACCGACGAAAAGTTATTAAATAAAAGAAAACGCAAAACTAAAATGGAATTTAACCTATACCGACGACATGTCGTCGGTATAGGTTTTCCCCAATTTTTCATTGAGCGCCATGTTTTCCCTCCATCCGGCTCAACCCTGTGCCGACGACATGTCGTCGGTATAGGGTCTCCCTTCTCATATTTTGGGATTAGCCTATACCGACGACATGTCGTCGGCACAGGGTGACCTATGCCGACGACAAGTGTCGTCGGTATAGGGTCCGTCGGCATAGGGTCATTTTCTTGTATTGATTAGAAACTGATTTCCGTATAGGGGTCGTATAGGCCTATATGGTGCGTATAGGCTTCTGCGTATAGGGCTATACTCGCCATATACAAATCAAAATTTGCTAAAGTTTTTAAAAAAGAGGTGGCGTATAGACCTATATGGATCGTATAGGTCTATACGCGGCGTATATGCCTATATGGTGCGTATAGCGTATAGGGCTATACTCGCCATATGCAAGTCAAAATTTGCTCAAGTTTGAAAAAAAAGGTGGCGTATAAACCTATATGGGTCGTATATGTCTATATGCGGCGTATAGACCTATATGGGTCGTACAGGGTCAGCCGCCAAAGCAGAACTGACACATGCAGGTCTGTTTTTTAAGGTTAGAGGCTATACGTATTGGCCTATACGAGGCGTATAGGTCCGACGGCGTGTCCAAATAGCAAAATTCTGTGTACCATTAGAATTTCCCCTAAATAATTTACAACGTGCATGAATTATTATTATTATTATTATTATTATTATTTCTAATACTATTAACTTTTTTACTAATAATTATTTATATATAGTTTTTGTTGGTTTGCTTTGTTATATTGGCTTTATTTGTTTCTTATCATGATATTTTCTATTATTATTATTATTATTATTATTATTATTATTATTATTATTATTATTATTATTATTTTTCCGTTTTTCATATTCTGACGATAACCATGAACTGCTTGTTGAATGAAAGACAAGGCTCTAGTATCTCTTATAATATTTTCTCTTAGTTGTCCACGATCACCATCATTCTCATTGAACCCAGAAGCCACAAAGTGCCGAAGATCTTGGATATTAGGATTGTTTTCATCCTAATGCTCCAGAATTGATACCTATCACCTTTGAAGATTGGAAGAGACGTAGAGGGATTCATGGATGCATTGTTTGTCATTTGATTGGATTGTTTCAAATCTTATTCGAATTCAACTAAATCTGGACCGCCAGACTTTAGATCAAATCTTGTTCTTTAATTAAGCTTTGAATTATTTACGTCAAACAAGAACTCCAATTGGTTGAAGATAATCCCGATATATAATTCTCTAATTAAAGTTACGTACAGCTCGCATATGTAAATATCTATAAGATATAGTTTTAGTGTCATTTATGTAAATGTGATTAATTAGTCTAAGAGTCCATGTGTAAACCACGTAAATAAGAAACAAATCGTCGCACCGGTCATCAGTATCGGTACATACACCGATCATTGTAAATGATTCTGATCTTTCGACATTTATCTAAAATTATAGTTAATGATTATTTCTTGTGTTAATTCTTTATCCAATACTAATCTTGGGCAATAATTGATATCAGAGCACAGTCAAAATCGAATTTCTTGAATCATCCGATCGACCCTCCAGAAACTGAATTCGTTTTCGGTTTGTTCCACCAAAATATATCCAACCTTGTATCAATAAACAAAAATCAGAACTTTTGAAGATTGCAAAACCGATTCCGGGTTAAAAGTTTGATCGAAGCCGACAACATCAGGAGGATCGTTCTAGTTTTTGAATCCAGTCACACAAAATCGATTGTGGGCTCTTTCATGGCAAAAGCAGATATACACTATCATTTCATAAGGGAGTGTGTAGAAAAGGATTAGATCAGTGTTGAATATCAGTAGAGAACTACAAAGAGCAGACATATTAAAAAAGGCGTTACCAAGAGTAAAGTTCATCACAATGAGGGAATTACTTGGCGTCGAAGATTTGCTACAACATGATCGTGATTAAGGGGGTGATTGTTGGAGATAATCCTGATCATTCTCTAATTAAAGATTCACAGGTCGCATATGTAAATAGTGTAAATGTAATTGTGTTTAGTCTAAAGATCAGTGTGTAAACGTTGTAAATTAGAAACTGATTTCCACGTAGGGTTGGAACGATTCACAAATCGTCGCGTCGGTCATCAATATCGGTACATAAACCGATAATTGTAAACGATTGTGCACCACATCGATCAAAAAATTGAAGTTCTTGGTTATTTCTTGTGTTAATTCTCTTATTCAATACCAATCTTGGGCAATACAATTGTGTAACATTTTCAAAAGAACCCTGACGTCAAACATTCATTTTAAAATTACTATTTTCTAGAAAAATTCCCAAAAAAAAACCTTTGTTAAAGATCTATCGAGAGAGACAGAGATAGTGACTCAGCCCAATTATTCTTTGAAACTTCCTGGTTTGATCAATGAAAATCAAGTAACAATTAAATATGTGTCAACTACTACCATTAACTTTCTAAACTATTACCACTTGTTCACCAGGCACAAGATTTCGCTTTATAAATCCATGAATCCAAGGCTGTTTCATCCAGCATCAACCAAAGATAGACACCAATCCATATATCTTGGCCTCCTTCCAGCATACGGATACAAGTAGCAAGATTTGTCTTCAGAGAGCCATGGATAAAAGGTTGTTTCAGGCAGTATTGAACGGGGATGTTGATAATCTTCTTAGAGAGGTTGAGGCCAATCCAACTATGCTCCATGCTGCGGCGTTGGAGGGAGGTGAAAATCCGTTACACATCGCATGTTTAGCTGGACATCTCAACTTTGCAGCAACAGTGGTCAAACTGAGGCCACAGTTTTCCTGGGAACTTAACCAAGATGGTTTTAGCCCTTTACACATCGCAGCGTCTTGTGGGCATATTGAAATTGTGAAGGAGCTTCTACAAGTTAACCCCGATTTGTGTTTGCTCCAAGGAAAAAACAGGAAAATTCCTCTTCATTTGGCTGTGGCCAAGGGTAATGTTGAAGTTACAAAATTGCTTTTGTCGCGATTGGAGTCTATCGATTGCACAACTGCTCAAGGTGAGACTTCCCTTCATTTAGCACTCAAGTATAATCAATTCGAAGTATTTCACGTTCTAATACAGTATCTCAAGCAAGTCGACAAAGAAGATCTTTTAAATTGTAAGGATATTAATGGGAACACGATCTTGCATCTTGCCGTCTGTAAGAAGCAGTATCAGGTAAGTTGTTTTTTTCCATGTATTTAGTCCCGTAAAAAGAACGTTCGTGAATCGTTCATGACCGTTCCACGGGAAATTCGTTTATACTTGTTTATTTAATAAGCGAACGAACATGAACTAAAGAAAATTTTGTTAATTTAATTAGAGGAACACATACCTCGTTACAAACATGCACAGAACATATGTCTAGTTCGTTCATTTATGTTTGTTTAAAATTTATATACTTTCGTTCATTTGCATTTGTTTGTTTATTTGAAATTTTTTATTAGTTATTAGTAATACGAAATATATGGTCCATATGGTGCAACAACCGATCATCCCAATCATATTTTAAGCCTTGGGTAATCGACTGACGACGAACACATTCATTTCATTCGTTTATGTTCATTCATCGTGGTTGTTTATGTTCATTCATCATGTCCGTTTATGTTTGTACATTTACATTCATTTTCCTTTGTTCATTTACTTTTGTTTAGAATATCAATGAACGAATATAAACGAACACATTCATTTTTCTTAACGAATGAAGATGAACAAGAAAATTTGTTCTGTTAAGTATTTGTGTTCGTTTGTTTGTTTGTTTGGTTAGTGGTTCATTTGGAGGCTACATGTGTTGCTTTCTTTTTAATCTTGAAGATATTTCGCCTAAAGATTATGTTTTGATAGGTGGTTGATCATATACTAAATGGGGGAGTTATCAGCAAGGAAAAGTTGGAGTTGAATTCTTTAAATAAGAGTGGTTTGACTCCCCTTGATATGTTACTAATGTTTCAAAGTGAAGCCGGTGATCGAGAGATTCACGAGATTCTCATTCAAACAGGAGCTCTAAAGGCTGGAAATCTACAGTCTCCGGCACATACCCAAGAAAAAAGATCAAATCTTCATGTTACACGACACCAACACCCAGGGTTTCATCCTAGAAAACTGTTAAACTACTTCAGATTCAATAGCCTCCGGGACTCTCCTAGCAAAGTAAGAAACACACTTCTTGTGATAGCTATACTTGTCACCACTGCAACATACCAACCTGTACTTAGTACTCCTGGAGGCACTTGGCAGGATGATTATGTTCCATCCACACTAAATACTTCGTCATCATCTGCCACAACTAATATCACTACTGCTACTAAACCACATACCGCTGGACAACCTATTATGCTTACTCATAGACCGATAGTGTACAATGCATTTATTTTAGTCAATTCACTGGGATTTTACACGTCGATTCACATGATCGTCATGCTGACCATATCTTTCCCCATGCGGTTTGAACTGGGCATCGTGCTTATTGCTCTTATAACATCCTACAGTTTTGGCATCATTGGAGTTATCCCAGCTGATCAGACAGGAACACGCATAGTTTCCTTTTTCCTTGGTCTAATGAGCACTATACCAATGACAACCCTGTGGTTGAGAGATCGTCCGGAGAGGCCTAGAAATGCATCCGCTAACAGAGGTCAAGAAAGGGTTTAAACTGGTACACTGGATTTTAGGAAGCATTCGACTGTGTGAAGTCTTGATCAATGTCAATAGTTTCTTTCCCTTTGTTTGAGTAACATTAATGTAACTATTAGCTTGTGTTGTAATATTATTGATAATATACCTCATACTGTGGTTGATCGAAAACAAACAGAATCTTATTTGTACTGCAATTGTTCAGTTTGAAATGAGACTTGATCAAAGAAAACATTTGCACTTATTTATAACTAATTGTGATCGATAAATGATGATACTATTGAAAATATAAACTAAACTTGTGTATTATTAGTAGGAGGGTCTTAGACTCATTATTGTAAAATAAGTTTACGGGTTATAGATTAGAGAACACCGGTTGAAATCCTATAATAACCCTATGGAATATTGTATGTGTGGTTCGAGCATATTGTAAATAAAAATTCAGTTTGTGTATATCTCTATCTCTTGTTCTATCTTAAATTTCGTTTTTGGCTCTTTATTTACCAACAGTGGTGTCTGTTAGCGGTAATTTCCTTAACTCACAAGTCGGTGGAGTTAAGTGACTTAATCCAAAAGTTTGATGGTATTAGAGTTGCGTTATAACATGTTGGTTATATCCTATAATCTAGCAATCCTATTCGAGTAGGTTTAGGTTGTTAGCAATTTAATATTAAATAATAGAATCCTATTAGTAGTCTAACGTGATAGGTTAGCTATATATATACCGTGTAGGGTATCATGATTTGTAATCAGGTAGCATATGCAAACCGAGTCAGGGTTTGCTATTTGTAATCAAGTTTTAGAGAGATATTTCTTAATATTAATAAACGTGTTTGGGAGTTAGTCAAATTACGTGTGTTTTATCGATTCGGGACTTGAATTGGTATCAGAGCCATTCAAGATTCAAATCAATTAGTTGCAGATCGTACGGATGTTGCTGCTGAAACAAAGATAATCGAAATATCAAGAACTGGAGATCAAGATTTGTGTGGCTGCATCAACACCAAGTCATGACTCTTAAACCGGGACCGTTTGGACGCTCGATTCAGCCAAAACTAAGATCAAAGCAGACCTGGAGATTGAAGACCGGCCAAGCAGGGTCGGAATTTGAAATCAGAACAGGTCTAGTCGTGATCAGAAAAGCGAACACCGACAAAAGTTGTTGTCGACCTGCTGAAGCCAAACCGAGCCAAGTTCAACAACTGAGAGAAAACTTGTTGCCTAATATTTGCGACCAGGAGTCTGCAAACGTCGGAAAAGATAAAGCCAGAACGTCACAAGAGACCTGATCAGCAACCAGATTAGTGACGAGAAGAACTCTGTTGTCGCAAAAGCCAGATCTGCGACGAGATTTGCAATCAGAACTGCTATTGTCGCTAATCTAGATCAGCAAAGTTGGAGGAATATGATCACGATCCCGGATATCATCTATCCTATTGGTTTTTAACAAACAGAAAATATATAAACATCGAATTTGTATTCCAAATGAATGAACATACAACGACACAAGTTTTGACACTTTGACATTGTTATAATAAACACTAGATAACAAGTGATCAATTCTCAAACGATTGGAACTTTATTCATACGATTGAATGATTAATTACAAAAGAAAGAAGATGAATACATGAACGATAAATCAAGAATTTTAAGTAACTCGATTTTCCCCAAATCTGCCCTAATTATCCTGCTATCAGAGCTTAACAAACTAAGTACATAAACCACCCCAGAACTTACAATCAAAGACCAGACAGCCCCTTAAGTCTAACTTTAGCAGAAAATACAATATAGCCCCCGAACTTCTGTAAACGACTTAACAAGCTTTAAGTGAATTGACTTGTATGGTTGACTTCAATTGACTTTCCACATAACAATATCCACCTTGTAAAGTTAACAAAGAAGTTAGCCAACACCCATTGACTTCACTCAGAACTCGAATTTAGTCCTCGGAAGAGACTTAGTAAACACGTCAGCAATATTTTCTTTAGTATCAACCTCTTCAACTTGTATCTCCTTAGAACTAATCACATCTCTAATGAAGTGTAACCTCACATTGATGTGCTTTGTTCTATCATGAAATACACTATTTTTAGAAAGCTTAATAGCCCCTTGACTGTCACAGAACATAATAGGACAATCTGAATCTACTCTAAAACTGCTCCTTTTAACCAAAATGCTTCTTTCACTGCTTCAGTTAAAGCAATATATTCAGCTTCAGTTGTGCTCAAAGCAACAATATGTTGTAACTAGGCTTTCCAATTGATTATATTCCCAAGAACTCTGAATGCATACCCAGTAATAGATCTTCCCTTATCAGGGTCCTTTACAAAATCTGAGTCTACAAAGCCTTCAATCACTCTAGGACTGTTATGACCTGGCTGTCCAAACTTCAAACCCCAATTCTTAGTACCACACAAATACCTTAAGATCCACTTTGCAGCTTGCCAATGAGCCTTTCCTGGTGTGGCCTGATACCTGCTTACAAGGCTGACTGCATAGCTCAAGTCTGGCCTAGTACACACCGTTAAGTACATAAGGCTCCCTACTACATTGGCATAAGGTATGTTCTCCATATACTTGGCTTCAGGTTCTGACTTAGGACAATCCTTCAATGATAACTTGAAATGAGCAGCTAAAGGAGTTTTCACTGGTTTACACCCGTCTATAGCATAATTTTTCAGAATTTTCTACACATAAGATGTTTGAGTCAAAGTCAATTGCCTCAAACCTCCGTCCCTCTGAATTTCCATGCCCAGAGTTTTCTTGGCCTCACCAAGCTCTTTCATTTCAAACTCTGTCTTTAGCAGATCCTTAGCAGCTTTAATCTCTGCCTTATCTTTGCATGCTATAAGCATGTCATCAACATATAACAGCAAATAAATGAGCTTCCCTTTGCTATACTCTCTATAATACACACAACTATCATAGGAACTCCTCATAAATCCATGTGTGACCATGAATTCATCAAAACTCATGTACCATTTCCTAGGAGATTTTTTAATCCCATATAGATATCTTTTCAACAAGCAAACCTTATTCTCATTCCCCTTTTCTTCAAAACCCAGAGGTTGTTTCATGTATATGGTTTCATCCAAATAACCATGTAGAAATGCAATTTTGACATCTAGTTGTTCCAACTCTAAATCAAGCACTGCAGTAATAGACAACAGAATTCTAATAGAAGTGTGTTTTACCACTGGTGAGAAGATTTATGTGTAGTCCACTCCTACCCTTTGAGTAATCCCTTTTGCCATCAATCTGGCTTTAAACCTTGGCCCTTCAACCCCTGGCACACCATCTATGAGTTTATAAATCCACTTGCAGGATACAAGTTTTTGATTCTTTGGTTGTTCAACATGTTCCCATATACCATTTTTGTGTAAAGAATCCATTTCCTCTTCCATAGCTTTAAACCAGTGTTCCTTATCTTTACATCTTAAAGCCTCATCATAAGTCAATGGTTCACAATTTGACTCATGTTCAGCTGCTATAAAAGCCACAACAGAAATATCAGCATTATCCCTAAACCTTAAAGGTGGGACTATTTGTCTCCTGGGTCTGTCTCTAGCCAAGTTATACCTAGAAGTAGTTTCTTCAACTTGTTCATCAGATTGACTATTAGCACTGTCACTCCCACTATGCTCCACCTCAATCTGAACATCCCCTTGACTGTCTACCTCAGTTTCTGTCTGCTGATTCATCACATCCTTGTACAAAATCTTTTCATTAAAAACCACATCTCTGCTTGTAATTACCTTAGGACTGCCTTCAATTATCTACAGCCTATAGCCTTTAATACCTTCTGGATAACCCAGAAATACACATTTACAAGCTCTGTGTTCCAACTTTCCCTGGTTCACATGTTCATATGCTAGAGACCCAAATACTTTCAACCCACTATAGTATGACTTATTACCTGACCAGAGTTCCATTGGTGTCTTTATCTCCAGAACAGTGGATGGAGACCTGTTAACTAAGTAGGCTACAGTAGTGACTACTTCAGCCCAAAACCTTTTTGGCAGCCCTGAACTAGTTAACATGCACCTCACCTTTTCAAGTAAGGTTTTATTCATCCTCTTAGCCAAACCATTCTGCTGAGGAGTCCCAGGCACAGTCAAGTGCCTTGTTATACCACAATCCTTGCAGAATTGGTTAAACTCTCCACTACAAAACTCCAAACCATTATCAGTTCTCAACCTTTTAATTCTTCTTTCAGTTTGTGTTTCCACTTTGACTTTCCATTCTTTAAACTTCCTGAAAGCTTCATCTTTAGTTTTGAGAATAACTAAAAACACTCTCCTTGAGTAATCATCTATAATGGACATGAAATATCTGGCTTCACCAAGTGAGTTAACCTTAGCACGCCCCCATAAGTCAGAGTGTATATAGTCTAACACTCCCTGACTGCTGTGTCTTCCTCTGCTGAACCTTACTCTTTTATGTTCCCCCAATACACAAGTTTCACAAAATCCAATGTCACACTGTTTTAATCCTCCAATGGCCTGTTGTTTGTGCAACTCAACCATCCCCTGGTTACTTATTTGACCTAGCCTTTTGTGCCACAGTAAAGCTATATCCTCTTTCTCTACTGTATCAACAATAGCATCATTGCCCTTAATAGCTTTACCATCTAATAGGTAAATATTGTTCTCTTGCCTTGGTCAAGTAATAACCACTAATGACCCTTTTGTAACCCTAGCCTTTCCTTCTTTAAAACTTACTTGATACCCTTCCCTTTCAAAAGTTCCCAAGGACAATAAGCTTCTTTTAAGACTAGGGATATACCTGATTCCTTTGATATCTATTTCTGTGCCATTCTTCATTTGAAACCTTACTGTTCCAATTCTCATAATCTTGCAAGGCCTGTTATCTCCAAGTTTCACTGACCCCAGTTCCACATTCTTCAAATCTTTGAAAAACTCCTTAACAGGTGTCATGTGAAATGAACACCCTGAATCAAGGACCCATTCTTCTTTGATTTCTGAACTAGAAATGCAAAGAACATCTGCACTTTCATAGCCTTCTGAAGAATCATCTTGAACAGTATGACTACTACTTGCCTTAGAATTGCTTGCCTAATTCCTTTTCCTCTTCCATTAAGGACAATCCCCTTTTAAGTGTTTCTTTGAATTGCAGATAAAACATTTCCTTTTGAATCTTGATTTGGACCTAGACCCATTGCCATTCTTGAACTTTGGGACTATTTGGTCAGGTCTCCCTCTCACCACCAGCCCCTCTCCACCTTCTTCTTTAGGATCTGATCTTTTCTTTAGTTCCTTAGAATTAAGAGCTGTTAGAACCTCCTTCATGGTAAGTGTCTCTATGCCATACATTAGAGTATCTACAAAGTGCTCATAAGATTGTGGAAGAGAGGTTAGAAAGATTATTGCCTGATCTTCTTCATCCAATTCAACCTCAATATTTTCAAGATCCAAGACCAGTTTGTTAAATTCGTCTGTGTGATCTTCCAAGGACTTCCCTGAACTCATCTGAAAAGTATACAGTCGCTTCTTGAGATACAGCATATTTGCTAGGGATTTGGTCATATACAGAGTTTCCAATTTGGACCAAATTCCGGCTGCCGAGTTCTCCTTTGACACCTCCCTCAATACACGATCACCTAGGCTAAGTATGATCGCACTATGGGCTTTCTCCATGATCTTTTTCTTTTCCTTGTCTGTGAGATTATCAGGCATGTTCTCTTCCCCCTTCAGCGCATCAACCACGCCATTATGAACCAACAGTGCCCTCATCTTCACTCTCCACAAGCTGAAATCATTTCTTCCATCGAACTTCTCCAATTTGAATCTGGTTGACACCATCTTGATCGCCAATTTGCAGAACTGCTATCTGAATCGAGCTAACCAACGCTCTGATACCACTTGTTATAAAAAACACTAGATAACAAGCAATCAATTCTCAAACGATTGGAACTTTATTCATACGATTGAATGATCAATTACAAAAGAAAGAAGATGAATACATGAACGAGAAATCAAGAATTTTAACTAACTCGATTTTCCCCAAATCTGCCCTAGTTATCCTCCTAACAAAGCTTAACAAGCTAAGTACATAAACCACCCCAGAACTTACAATCAAACACCAGACAGCCCCTTAAGTCTAACTTTAGCAGTAAATACAATATAGCCCCTGAACTTCTGTAAATGACTTAACAAGCTTTAAGTGAGTTGACTTGTATGGTTGACTTCAATTGACTTTCCACATAACAGACATCTATTTATACTGCCTAAACACATCAGAACCGTTGCAATGTTTCAAGCCTGTCGGAAACCGTCACGGCGTTTAGTCTGTAACTTCTCCGTTTGGATACGCCGGTTCTGAACGTTATCAGCCCTTACGGCTGTTTATTTTGGACCAGACTTCCTAAACATCGATCAACCTAATAACCCATTATAGGCTTGAGGTAACAGACCTGGACCTAACATTAACAGACCTAGGCTAAATACAATCTGGGCCTTTTAATAAGTATTTCAGTAGCCCATGACACTTAATAAACATTATGTAAATGAAATAAAAAGTAGCAGCCCACATAATTTAAAGATTAAACTCCAACATGTCCGTTTTTTGGAGAATGATAAGGAGAATCGATCGAGTGGATCGCTAATCAAAATCAGTCAAGCCACGATCGTAATTAAGATTGGGCCAGTCAAGATCAGACCACTATGCAATTGAAGAAATCTGACCTGATCAAGTAGGACCAGCCAGCAAGAGTGTGTTTTGAACATTTAACCTGAATTGCAACCAGTTTCTTAAAATAAGAATTGATCGAGTAGGATCAATGACAATAACAACCTGCGATTAAATCAGTCAGTTTCATCAGGTCAAAGGTGTTGAAATTTCCAATCCTTGATTGTGGGTTTTATCTAGTCGTTCCGCAATAGCCTGTTAGTGGATCAAACAAGATAGACAACCAAGAATTAGAGATAAGCGACCGGAAGGAAACGGTAGGACATATAAACTCTCCCATAGACTATGGAACTAATAACCAAGGAAACTTACAACATGTAAACTCATTTCATTGTCCATCTTGCTAATGTGTGGGACAAGGTTTTACCAATAAAAACTCTTTACTTTTTTCTTCAGACTCAAGCCAAGATATATTTGTAATGTGTTTTTTAAAATTATTCCCAACATCACACGCTCATCCACACGTGTTGAGCTTGAATACTTGTCTTAGCGGTTTATATGAGAAGAACAATAATATTCAATTTTTTATGGAGAACAAGATTAGGAAGTAACTAAGCCTGAGCTCATCCTATAATGTTATTTAACCTTGAAGTTTCCCCATAATTTATAACTCTCATTGAGTTAATTTCAAGCCTACATGTGGCTTATCAATTTGAATATAAAAACAACTCATCCTTCAACTCTTCTTGAGCATACTAACACAAGTAGCAAGATTTGTCTTCATAGAGCCATGGATCAAAGGTTGTTTTGGGCAGCATGGAACGGGGATGTTGATCATCTTCTTAATGAGGCTGAGGCCAATCCAACTATGCTCCATGCTGCGGCGTTGGAGGGAGGTGAAAATCCGTTACACATCGCTTGTTTAGCTGGACATCTTAACTTTGCAGCAACAGTGGTCAAACTAAGGCAACAGTTTTCCTGGGGGCTTAACCAAGATGGTTTTAGCCCTTTGCACATCGCAGCCGCTTGTGGGCATGGTGAAATTGTGAAGGAGCTTCTGAAAGTTAACCTTGATTTGTGTCTGATAGAAGGAAAAGACAGAAAAAATCCTCTTCATTTGGCTGTGATCAAAGGTAATCTCAAAGCTATCAGAGAATTGCTTTTGGCGTGTTTGGATTCTATCGAGTGCACGACGGCTCAAGGTGAGACCTCCCTTCATTTGGCAGTTAAAAACAACCCGTTCAAAGCTTTCCAAGCTCTAATACAACATGTCAAACAAGTCAACAAAGAAGATCTTTTGAATTCAAAGGATTTTCATGGGAATACAATCTTTCATCTTGCTGTCTCTAGGAAGCAGTATGAGGTAAGTGGATAATTATCATCTTTTCAATATGTTGAAGTATTTTGCCTAAAAGTTTATATTTATCATAGGTGGTTGAACTTCTACTAAATGGGCTAGTTATTAGCAAGGAAAAGATGGAGCTGAGTTCTTTAAACAAGAGTGGTTTGACTCCACTTGATATGCTACAAATGTTTCAAAGTGAAGCCGATGATCGAGAGATTGAAGAGATTCTCATTCAAACCGGAGCTCTAAAGGCTGTAAGTCTACAATCTCCGGCATTTACACAAGAAGAACGAACAAATCATCATCATACTATACCACACGAACACCCTAGATCTCCGGCTAAAAAATTGTTAGACTACTTCAAATACAACAACTTCAATAACTCTCCTAGCATGGTAAGAAACACACTTCTTGTGATAGTTATACTTATCACAGCTACAACATACCAACCGGCACTTAGTCCTCCTGGAGGCTTTTGGCAGGACGATTCGGTTCCATCATCTGCCACAAGTAATACCACTGCTACTAAACCACATACTGCTGGACAAGCTATCAGGCTTACTCACAATCCGATAGCCTTTGGTATATTTCTTTTTGTCAATTCTGTGGGCTTTTCATGTCTCTTCACATGATTCTCATCCTTACAATAGCTTTCCCTTTGAGGATGGAATTGCATATTTTAATTTTTGCACTTTCTACAACCTACAGTGCTTGCATGAATGCAATTGCCCCAGATAGTTTCATAACATATGGTTTTATTGCCATCTCCATTATTCTACCGTTCAGTATACCAATTACAACCATGTTGTTGAGAAACTATTTGAATAGGCCTAGAAATGCATCTGCTAACACAAGTCAAGAAAGGGTTTAAACTGGCACAGTGGTATTTAGCATGCATTTCCTTTGTTTGAAGACTTTATCATTGTCAACAGTTTCTTTCCTTTTGTTTAAGTAAGTATTAGCATGTGTTGTAATATTATTTTTATGATATTATTAAAAATAATATATTAGTTAGAGTTTATTGTAATATCATAAATAAAAGATATGATTTGATTAAGCATACTTTTTAATTAGACTCATTTTAGTCGTATAAATACTTCATTAATGTTTGTAACTAATTTTAACCGGTAAATTATGAAAAAGGACTGATGGACACTGAGTGGATTCATTCTTTATTACCTAGCTGATCTTGTGTACAAATAAGAGTTTTGGCCATTTTCAGAATCAAACTTATATAACACATCTAAAATGAAGGTGTTAATTCTAATTTAGAGTAATCAGAAGACGAGTTCGAGTTGGTTTAGAACTAGTATTTGAATTTGAGTATGAATCTAGTTGTTTATGATTAAAAGTTGAGTTTGTTTAAGTTCGTATAGGATTGAGTCTAGTATTTTAGTATGACTAGGATTGGTTTGGTTTGGTTAGTATAAATAGATTGGTAGGGTTGATGTGGATTCAAGTTTATTAATAACTAGACTAGAAACCCATGTATATTATACGAGTTGAATAAATCCAACTTGTTGTAAATCAGTAGTTTCTATGAAAATTTGTATGTTGGATGTTATCACCATTGGTGAAATAAGAAATAATGAAGATTTAAGAATTATAAATAACAAATAATAAAGATTTAAGAATTCTAAAAATATATTTTAAGATAAGATATAATTAAAATATTCTTATTATTTAGTAAGTTTTAAAAAAATATTAGAATAAGTTTTAGATACTTAATTATTTAAAAATTGTTATTATTTAATAGGATAGAGAAGTAGGAAACAAAAATCTAGATTTCCATGTTGGTTGTGTGTGGGGTATGGTATGGCTGAGGCGGCGGTCTAGAGGGCCACAGGTTTGTGTTGTGCCAGCTTGTGGGTTGAGTAGGGTACGGACATGGAGGTGTGTTCTACCATGCCCAAAAGGGTGGTGATGAGTACACTGGAGGTTGACCCCCCTGTTGCCATAACCACGACCACCGCAGCTACCACCACGTTTCTTGCCACGTCCGCGGCTGGGGTTGTGTTGGTAGTAAGTATCATAAGTATTGTTCTGGTTGGTCGGGGCATTCTGAGTAAAGGATGGCGGGGGTGGAGATATGTTTGTTCCGGTGGCAGCCCCTTGCGGTGTAACAAGAACATATTGGGTTGAGTTTTGGCATGTCGATTGGCGTTCTTGTTCAAGTTGTAGCATGTTCCAAGCAATGTCCCAGGAGGGGACACTTTGGTTAATGAATGCAGAAGCAATATCATATTCGCGTGGAAGACCCCTAACCAATTGTAGGACCAGGCGAGTTTCAGGAACTGGATAACCTACATCATCCAATTGTTCAACAATTGCTTTCAATTTTTGACAATAACCATCCAATGATGAACATCCTGTTAGGGTAAGAGTGGTGAAGTCATTCTCGAAAACAGCGGCTCATGAGCCTTTATTGCTTAAAAAGATGTTTTCAATGTTAATCCAGATAGCCCTAGCAGTGATATCCGTTTCAAGAATACATAAGAGAGCTTACCCAATATCCACTGCAAGAAAATTGTGTCAATTTCAGCCCATGACGCATACGTAGGGTTGGTTGTCTCGGTATCAATATGATCCAACACTTTGTATCCTTTGGCATGAAGTTTGAAGAGTTTTACCCAGAAGGAATATGTGACTTTGGTGCCAGTACACGAACCTTGTTTCGGATGTTCGTGACAGTGTAAAAAGGAACAACGACTAGAGATTGGGGAGGGGTGATTGTCGGCGACGTAGCAGGCGAAGAGGTAGGCGATAATGGAGCAGAGGAAGAGTCTGATTTAGGCTCTGATACCATAAAGGTTTATGGTATCTTTCATTGATCTCTCAAGAGAATGCAAGACCCTATATAGAATACATAAATACACATTGATACCCGCTACAATCAATACTACAATCAATAACATAAATACACACCTATACAAATTCCTCTTATACTGACCCGCTGACCCATTTGACCTGCTGACCGTAAACAAACGATTAACCCAACATCCCCATGCATGGCTTATCCACACCACATGTCTTCAATTTAAATACTTTTCAAACGAAAATGGATGCGGTATGTATAAGAAAAGCAATAATATTTCTATTTTTTTTTTATGGAAAACAAGTTTAGGAAGTGACCGTGCCTGAGCTCATCATAGAATGTTATTAAACCTTGAAGCTTCCTCGCAATTTATAACTCTCATTGACTTAACGACAAGCCTACAACTGGCTTATCAATTTGAATATAAAACAACTCAACCTTCAACTCTTCTTGACATTTTGACACAAGTAGTTGGATTTTCTTCACGGAGCCATGAATCAAAGTTTGTTTCAGGTAGCATGGAACGGGGATGTTGATCGTCTTCTTAAAGAGCTTGAGGCCAATCCAACTATGCTTCATGCTGTAGCCTTGGAGGGAGGTGAAAATCCTTTACGCATCGCTTGTTTGGCTGGACATCTCAACTTTGCAGCAACAGTGGTCAAACTAAGGCAACAATTTTCCTGCAAACAAGATTGGTTTGACTCCCCTTGATATGTTACTAATATTTCAAAGTGAAGCCGGTGGTCGAGAGATTGACGAGATTCTCATTCAAGCCGGAGCTCTAAAGGCCGAAAATCTACAATCTTAGAAATTTACGCAAGAAGAAAGACCAAATCATCATGATACAAGACATGAACTAGAAAATTGTTAGACTACTTTAAATACAATAACCTGTTGGTTCAGCCCCCAAAATACACACACTTGAAACTCACGTATAGAAGGATTTTTGTTTACTGCTTGAACTTCTTTTCATTGATTGCAAAGTTTACATTAAATAAGAAAACAATAAACTTGATCCTAAAGAAAAGGAACTATTCTACCCACTACATACGAGAACTTCCAAAAAGCCTGGAAGAACTACCCATGACTTTTGACCCTTTAAACTCTAATAAATCATGTGACTAATTAACTATAATTAATTAAAATAAATAAATAAACTCAAATCTGCTGAACCCGTTAACTGATCCATAACTTCGACCCGTGACCCTTTAAACTCTAAGAAACAGACTTCTTGTGATAGTTATACTTATCACTGCTGCAACATATCAACCAGTACTTAGTCCTCCTGGAGGCTTTTGGCAGGACGATTCGTTTCCAACTGCAGTAAATATTTCATCATCATCTGCCGCAAGTAATACCACTGCTACTAAACCACATACTGCTGGACAGGCTATCATGCTTACTCAGAACCCAGTAGCCTTTGGCATTATTTCTTTTAGCCAATTCGGTGGGGTTTTACCTGTCGCTTCACATGATCCTCGTACTGACCGCAGCTTTCCCTTTGAGGATAGAATTGCGTATTTTAGTTTGTGCACTTTCAACAACCTAATGTACTTGCATGAGTGCAATTCTCCCAGATAGTTTCGTGTTACAATAGATCACTCAAATACGAACAATTAGACAATCAATGCCAAACGATTTCACTCTCTTGTTATTGCTAACCAGAATTACAGTACAGAATTGAAGAAATTGAATACAAGAAGATGAACAAGAATGAAAACCTAATCCCCAATCTATAGCAACAACATTACCGAACTATCAATGATAATTGACACATTTAGTCCCTGTAACTATAGGACAAGTACCAAACAGCCCCTCAACTATGAATTAAGAAACTTCAGTACCTTTGACTTTGAATTTTGGCTTTAATTCTCACAATCTCCACCTTAAACCAAAATCAACCAAATTATTAACCCATTCCCAATGAATGAACACACCAATCAAACTTAGGACCCGGTAAAAACTTGGTAAACATGTCAGCTGAATTGACTCTAGTATCAACTTCCTCTACCATGACTTGCTTGGAATTGACCACATCCTTAATGAAATGCAGCCTCACACTAATATGTTTTGTTCTCTCATGAAAAACACTATTTTTAGCAAGTTGCACTGCCCCTTGATTATCACAAAACACCTTAGTCTCTTCCAAAACAATTCCAAATTCAGCCACAAACCCCTTTAACCACAAAGCCTCTTTGACTGCTTTTGTTAGAGCTATGTATTCAGCTTCAGTAGAGGATAAAACCACTACATGCAGCAATTGAGCCTTCCAACTAACAACATTGCCCAATACCAGAAAAACATACCCAGTCACAGACCTCCCTCTATCCAAATCCTTAGCATAATCAGAATCTACAAAACCTAACCAGAATCTACAAAACCTTTTACCAGATTTCCCTCCTGAACTGATTCACAGTTAAACACCAATCCCAAATCTCTTGTACCACTCAAATACCTCAATAGCCATTTAGCAGCCTGCTAATGAACTTTACCAGGATTAGAGATGAACCTACTTACCAAACTTACAGCATAGCCTATGTCAGGCCTTGTACACACCATCAAATACATAACACTTCCCACCACATTAGCATAAGGAACTTTGTTCCTGTATTGCACTTCAACATTAGTAGTAGGAGAATCTCTATTTGACAACTTGAAATGGACAGCCATTGGAGTTTTAACTGCTTTACACCCTTCCACCCCATAATTCTGCAAAACTTTCTTTATATATGAAGTCTGAGATAACTTTATCTGTCTAAGATCCCTCCTTCTATGAATCTCCATTCCTAGAATCTTCTTAGCCTCTCCCAACAACTTCATATCAAATTATGCCATTAATAAGGCCTTGGTGTCTTCTATCACTTGCTTGTCTTTGCATGCCACAAGCATATCATCCACATACAGTAACAAATACACATAACACCCTTTACTGTATTCTCTATGATATGCACAACTATCATAAGAACTTCTTTTAAAATCATGACTTAACATATAATCATCAAACCTCAATACCATTGCCTAGGAGACTGTTTGAGCCCATACAGAGACCTTTTTAGTAAGTACACCTTCTCCTCTTGTCCCTTTATCATAAACCCTTCAGGCTGAGTCATATAAATATGTTCCTCCAACTTCCCATAAAGGAATGCAGTTTTAACATCCAGTTGTTCAAGTTCTATATTCGTCACAGCAGTTAATGAAAGAACAACTCTAATAGAGGAATGTTTAACAACAGGTGAAAAGATCTCTATGTAATCAACTCCAGCCTTCTCAGTGAACCCTTTAGAAACCGGTCTTGCCTTGTATCTAGGAGGATCATCTTTGCTCAATCCTTCCTTCAATTTATAAATCCATTTACAAGACACAAGCTTCTGATCCTTTGGCCTATCAACTAATTCCCAGGTTCCATTCTTGTACAATGACTCCATTTCTTCTTTCATAGCATCAAGCCATCTTTATTTGTCTATGGATTCCATTGCATCAGAAAATGACAAAGGTTCACATGTGCTTTCTTCTTCAGCGGCTATAAAAGCTATGGCTGATATATCATCTTGATCCATGTATCTCAAAGGTAGAACAAGGGTCCTTCTAGGTCTGTCCTTAGCCAAATTATAACCATTTGAAGTACTACTACCCTCTCCAGTTTCTTGAACAGTTTCTTTGAGATTTCCTTCATTCTCCATCTCAATTTGAACCTCAGAAATACATTCACTATCATGTTCTGCCACTTTACCACTCATGATATGCTTGTAAAGTATATCTTCTTTGCACTCTACATTTCGGCTTACTATCACTCTAGGACTGCCTTCATCCAGTCTCCAAAGTTTCAGACCTTTAACACCATCAGGGTAGCCTATAAAGATGCACTTTATAGATCTAGGTTCCAACTTACCCAGACTAACATGAGCATACACTAAAGAGCCAAAGACCTTTAAATTCCCATATTCCTGCCTTTCACCGGGCCATACCTACATAAGGGTCTTCATATCTAAAGCAACAGATGGTGACCTGTTGATTAGATATGCAACAGTATTGACAGCCTCTGCCCAGAAACTTTATGGTAATCCTGAACTCAGCAACATACATCTGACTCTTTCTAACAGGGTTCTATTCATCCTCTCCACCAACCCATTTTGCTGTGGAGTCCCTAGAATAGTCAAGTGTCTTACTATCCCTTGAGCTTTACAGAAAATATTGAATTCCCACTACAAAATTCTAAACCATTGTTAGTACTTAGTTTCTTTACTTCCTTCCAGTCTAATTTTTTTTACCAATATCTTCCATTCTTTAAACTTGTTGAAAGTATCACTTTTATTTCTGATGACATACACCCACACTCTCCTGGAATGATCATCTATAATGGACAAGAAATATCTAGCCTTCCCAAGTGAATCAACCTTAGCAGGTCCCCACAAATCTGAATGAATATAGTCAAGAATTCCCACTGTTTTGTGTTTACTTCTATTAAATTTCACCCTTTTGTGTTTTCCCAATATACAGTCTTCACAGAATCCAAAATCACAGT
The DNA here is from genome assembly GCA_023525975.1 of Smallanthus sonchifolius. Classification (NCBI taxonomy): domain Eukaryota; kingdom Viridiplantae; phylum Streptophyta; class Magnoliopsida; order Asterales; family Asteraceae; genus Smallanthus; species Smallanthus sonchifolius. The sequence goes on along the minus strand of CM042018.1, from coordinate 15,055,729 downwards.
TTTTAAGTTCCCCTAGGACATGTTGCTTTTTCAACTCAACAATGCCTTGATTACTTATGTGCCCTAACCTTTTGTGCCATAAAAGTGCACCAGGTTTGTCTCCTCATAAGGCAACTGAAACTGTCCCAGAAATAACACTTCCATCTAGCAAATAAGTATTGTTTTCTATTCTGGTTCCTGACAAAACAACCATGAAACCCTTCACTACTTTAGCTTTCCCACCTTTTAAACTCACACTATACCCCTCATTCTCAAAAGTACCTAATGACATAAGGCTTCTTTTAAGTGCAGGAATATACCTTACATTATTGAGCTCTACTTCCATGCCATTTTCCATTTTGATCTGAATTGAACCACTTCCAAGTATTTCACATGGTCTGTCATCACCAAGCTTTACTGACCCAAGCTTCTCTTCTTTTAACTCCTTAAAGAACCCTTTGATTGGTGTCATTTGGAAGGAACATCCTGTGTCCATGACCCATTTCTCTTTTGCATCACCATTAATAACCATGAGTACATTAGAACTCTCATAACCCTCATACCCATTTTCTTGAGCATTATGACTACTTGAACTCTTATAACTGCTTGAGTCCCCTTTCTTTCTTTTCCAATCTGGACAGTCTTTCTTCATATGCTTCTCAGAACCATAGACATAACACTTTATTTTAAATCTTGATTTAGACCTTGATGAATTTTTAAATTTCTAACCCTTTTGATCCTTGTATTCAGACCTGGAATCAACCTTGCCTCTCACTACTAACCTATCTCCACCATCATCTTTTGGGTCAGATCTTTTCTTCAACTCCTTTGAATTTAGGGCAGATAAGACTTCTTCCATGGTTAGGGATTCCCTGCCATACATCAAAGTGTCCACGAAATGCTCGTAGGACTGTGGCAGGGAGGTCAAGAATATGACGGCCTGATCTTCATCCTCTAATGCAATCTCTATATTTTCTAAATCAAGAATTAACTTATTGAATTCATCTGTGTAGTCCTCAATTGACTTACCACTGGTCATCTGAAAAGTGTAGAGGCGCTTCTTTAGATACAGACGATTAGCCAGTGACTTAGTCATGTATAATGACTCTAACTTCGTCCATATCCCAGCAGCGAAAGTTTCTCTGGATACCTCGCGTAACACCCTGTCCCCTAGACTCAGAATAATGGCACTGTGTGCCCTTTCAAGCGTCTCCTTCTTTTCCTTGTCAGTCATTGCTTCAGGCAGATGAGCTTCACCTAGTAGGGCATCACTTACACCTTGATGCATGAGAAGAGCTCTCATCTTCAATCGCCACAAGCTAAAATCTTCTTTCCATCGAATTTTTCGAGATCAAACTTTGTCGATACCATCTCGAACACCAATTTCTCCGATTATCACCTTTGTCTTCGAATCAAGAGCCTTAACCAAGCTCGGATACCAATTGTTACAATAGATCACTCAAATACGAACAATTAGACAATCAATGCCAAATGATTTCACTCTCTTGTTATTGCTAACCAGAATTACAGTACATAATTGAAGAAATTGAATACAAGAAGATGAACAAGAATGAAAACCTAATCCCCAATCTATAGCAACAACATTACCGAACTATCAATGATAATTGACACATTTAGTCCCTGTAACTATAGGACAAGTACCAAACAGCCCCTCAACTATGAATTAAGAAACTTCAGTACCTTTGACTTTGACTTTTGGTTTTAATTCTCACATTTCGTAACATATGGTTTTATTGCCATCTCCATTATTCTACCGTTCAGTATACCAATTACTACAACTTTTTTGAGAAATTATTTGAATCGGCCAAGAAATGCATCTGCTAACACAAGTCAAGATAGGGTTTAAGCTGGAACAATAGATTTTAGAATACATATCTTTTGTTTGAATTCTTTATCAATGTCAACATTTTCTTTCCTTTTGTTTGAGTAACCATATGAATGTAACTATTAGCATGTGTCGTAATACTAGAATTGCTCAGTTTGAATCGAGACCTGAATGAAATTTCCAGCTATTTATAACTAACTGTAATCAGTAAATGATGAACTTCTGAAGATGGAATCGTCCACATCTGTTTAAGTTAAACAATTGTCAAGATAATTAGGGTTCAATGCCTATAAAGGAGAAATATAAATTACTTTTCTTTATGATGGATAACATTTGAATACAATGGAGGCTGAGCTCATTATTAGAATTTTATTAAAACTTCAGTTACTTGTAACTTTCTCCCATTGACTCACCTACAAGCCCAACACATGGCACGCCCATTTCATTATAAAAATCATCTTTAATAAGACTTCCATGATATTGTCGTCATATATTATAGTAATTTCATATATTTCCTTTTAAACTTATAAAATATTATATTTTCATAAATAATACTTAAAAACTATTGTATAATGAGCTTTTGAAACTTGTGTTTTAAGAAAAATATGATATTTGAAAGTTTAGAGATATCTATGAAATTCACGTTTTATTATAATTTGAGGTAAGTTAGAGGTATTGGTCTCTATTTTATTTGTAGCTCGAACGAATCGTGGATTTTCAACTCAAGTGCCACGATATGAAATTGGACATCAATATGTTTAATGATTCAACACCTTATCTCATTTCGGAGAAAGTGGTTGTTGGTAATGGTATGGCTCTAGGCATCTCTTATATATTGGTAATTGTGTGCTTTCTATTCCAAATCATCATCTTACTCTAAAAAATGTACTTGTGGTACCTAGCTTAACTAAAAACCTTTTATGTATTTAGTTATTGATCATACAATTTCTCGTTCCTTCTCGTACTCTGGCTTGTCTATTCGGTCTTTGACAAACATGATATACCCTTCACCACATGCTTCTTAAACCACGTCAACTGTACTTGCTTTCCACTGCTACATTCGCATCTCTAGAGATGTGGCACTCTCGTTTTGATTATCCATCAGATTATGTCTCTTCACGTCTTTTATTTCTTAATATTTCTCAAAAGCCTATGAACAATCCTCGTAAGTCTTGTAGTATTTCAAAATCAACTACATTACCTTTTCATTCATCCATATCTCATATCACTTTTCCTTTACACATTATTCATTAATACCTTTCGGGTTTTCTCCCGTTGTTTCTCATTCCAACTATCATTATTTTATTACATTTATTGATAACTTCGGTCGCTTTACATGGATATACCGCTTTCTCACTACTCCCCCGCTCTAAACTCTTCCATCATTTTAAAAACTACAGAGAGAACTTGTTTGCCACAACCGTGAAATATATGCAGTGTGATAGTGCACCTGAACTGAACCAAGGACTAGATAATAACATGTGATTCCTTGTTTCTAGGGGGTATAATGGTCTTAGTGCCACAAACTGAATATTGTTGTTGACTTTAGCATCATTGTTTATTTTATCGTAATGAATTTCATGATTAGGCAAAATGGATTTTAGGTGTTACCTAAAGTAGGCAAAAAAAAATTGTGTTTTTTAGCTTAGTTTGAATTATTTTATTTTTTAGTCTTTTTGTGTTTATTATATTTTTATCAAAATTGATGGTCCTTGTTCGACTTAACAATCTCAGAAGTGGTTTTTGAAAAGGTCCTTGTGAAAAAGGGGTGAAAATTTCAAAATTTGAATAAGTTAAAAGTTCTCGCCCGAGAACTTGGTGGGCAAGAACTTGAAGTTCTCGGCCTGAGAACTTTGAGTGGCTATGTAAACAACTTAGGTGGAATATTACTTTGTGAGACTTCATCTTTTCTCTATCTGATTATTTGTCATGAACTTGGACTTTTGAACGTGACTAAATATTGTTGCTAGATTTGTGTTACAGGAACTTGGATGATATACTAGGTATAGTTTTGGATCAATGCTTTGAATTTTTGGACCGATTATTGCACCCAAACCACCCGGATAATGTTCTTGAACTAATTTGACCGATTAGACTTTGTTTGGTTGTCCTTGAATGAATTTGACCGATCAAAACCGGTCGCAAACTCTTGGCGACCATAGATGTATAGTCAATTTGCTCTAAAGCACGTTTTAAACCCGGAAATGCACAAATTCAAAGTATTCGGTTTTCTAATTTCATGAAGTTCTCGGCCCGAGAACTTTCAAAGTTCTCGGCCTTCTAGAACTTCTCGCGTGAACTTTCTACGAGAACTTGAGTCCAAGCGAAAACTTGGACCCCTACGAGTACTTGATGCGAAAACTTTGAATTTGTCGGTTTTCTGTGTTTTTGCAAAAGTCCTGTCTAATTTCATATGTTGTGCAGATATGGCTTACTTAAAATTTGTAAATGATCATTATGAGTCGACTTATCTAGAAGACCCACCAAAGAAGCATAGTGTCTTTAAATCCATTATTGTGGGACTTTGTGCCTTTAGGATCTTTTATGCAATTTCTGAACACCCTGAGATCTGCGAAGGGTTTATAAGAATCTTTTGGAGTGCTAAGATTGTTACTGAGGATCAAGTGGAGGGGATAGCTGGAACCGTGGCAAACAAGAGAATTGTCATTACTGAGGCAGTTATAAGGGAAAGTCTAAATTTCGGGGATGACGCATCATACCCATCTGAATTCACTATGGAGGAGATTATGCCGATACCGGAAAGAACGACTTATGAGGGGTGTTACCCTTCGATTGAGAAAAGACTATTGAACACATATTGGAAATACTTGGCTCACATTGTTAACCAGTGCTTATCAGGGAGGAAAGGTGGATACGATACTTTGAATACAAACGTATCCTCTCCGGTATATGCCCTAGTCACAAATGAAAATTTCAAATTTTCAAGAGTAATTTTTCATGAGATGAAGAGCAATCTGATGGGAAAGAAGAAGGTTGTATTCTTGATGTATCCAAGATTCATCGAGATCATCATCAACATAAATTTATGTCGAACTGGTCCCGACACCAGGGAGGTTACATATAAAGGCAATCGGTAAAGATGATCTTCTCCTACATGGTGATGCGCAAGGGTGGAGCATTTCTAAATCTCACCCTCTTGAGAAATTCGGTGTTTTTCCCGAGATCGAAGGTTAGTGGGCATAACAGCAACAACAACCACCACAACATCAAGCACAAGCTCCAGTTCAACAACCACCACCACAACAAGCTCAACAACAACAGCAGGCATAGCCACGTAGACAACCGCATAAGGTTCTAGTGCAACTAGAGGAACCTGCGGTAAATGTTTAGATTCCTATTTAGGAAAACATACAAGCCGAAGAGCCGGTGAATCCAGAAATAGAGGTAGCCGATGAACATAATGATGATTTCAGTTTTAATTTTGGTGGTCAATTGTATATAGAAGATATGGGAGATATTAGTATTGAAGATCTACATTTTGATTCTGATACCGAAGGTGTAGACGATGAAACTGAAGGTGTTGAATTTGATTACTCTAAAACAGAAAGTGAGAAGGAAGAAGTACCTATAAAAAAATACATAGTTATTTTGAATTTGATTGAAGACTGCGGGATTTGAACCAAAAGTGAGAAGGAAGAAGTATCTATACCGAGGGTGTAGATGATGAAACTGAAGGTGTTGAATTTGATTACTCTTTTGTTTATAAAACACATAGTTAGATAAACCTATTCTCTTTCATTTGTTTATAAAACATATAGTTAAATAAACTCGTTCTCTTTCTTTAAAACATATAGTTAAATAAACCCGTTCTCTAATCGTTTACTGTTTACAAAACGTTAGTTAGATAAACCTTTTTCTTTCTTATCATTCACGTTTAAGTAATAAAATACATTTATTATAAACATCCATTCCTAAGTATGTACACCACCCTAAAATAGTAAAAGAAAATAGGGATTATTGACTCACCTGATAAGCTAGCTCAACATACAATCAATGGGTCAACTGGGGTGGTTCGAAATTTGGATTGATAGTCAAATATATCAGTTCTAAACTTTATTCTGTTCTGAGCGAATAAGCGAAACTAGGTTTTGTTTCACTTTCTATGTTAGTTTCACTCATTTATACCTAAACGAAACTACATCAGTTTCGCTTGATAACTAGTTTTGCCTGCATCATCATCTTCACAGAAACCTAGGGCTTCTGCATGCCCAATGGCGACTTGCTTCTTTTTCGTCAAGCCTTAAACTTTATACGTTAAAAACGTTCATTTAGCTTGTATGAGGTTGGACCTAAGGTTCTTATGTCGTTTTATATGTAAAAATTGCACCTTTTAATTCAAAACCCGAAACCCACCAACACCGAACAAAAAATGAGTTTTTAGGACTGAATCTTATCTCAATTCGTAACTCGTTTCAATGGTGAAATCCTGCTCCTCGCTCCCTTGCCGATCCGTGCTTCATTAAGCTTGAAAACCTTAAGCGATTTCTCTCTATTTTCTCTCTCTAAAACTTTTGAGGTGTGGATAGAATGAGCAAGGGTGAGGGAGGCTGAGGTTAAGATGCCCTTCTCCTCCCTTCCTTATCATCTTTCCATACTTGTCCTGTTTAGACTCCGATCTCTTCTACTTCCTTTATATTTATTTTCGGGATGTTACACCATATGTAAACCAAATAAAATAGAAAACACCATAGATTAGTTCGAATAAACGTACCTTACGATTCGATAGCTAACCAAATTGGAACACCTTGAGATCAACAATCCGGTTTCTAGATCGACAACATGAAAAATACACAGACAACCAGCAAGGGATGGCGGTAGCGACGGTGGTGGCCGACGGCGGCAAGGCTAGCAGTCGACAACTGAGTGTGACGAGGGAGAGAGAGAGAGAGAAAGAGAGAGAGAAAGTGTGTGTGTGTGTGTGTGTGTTTAGGGGGACAGATATTGTGTGTTTAGGGCTTTTCAATTGTATGTTTATTCTCCAAATCCATCACTCTTTATATACATTTCTCAAATCTTAGTGAATAAGTTAGGGTTTTGAATTTCAAAAATATTTAATTAATTAATAACCCTTTTAATTTATTATTTTGTTATAAATAAATTAACATTTACTTGTTCATAAATTATTTAATAAAGAACTTTTTCTCTTTGCCTTTTTTTGTGTCTGAATGTTTTAATAAAACATTCTTTGATTGTTGCTCGTGGTGTAACTTTTTGGATCTTACCTTAATAGTACTATTGTCATTTGTCGTTACTCGGTCATAATAGTCCAACACACGCTTGCTCTTAGGAGGAAGATCAATACATTCCTATACTTAGTTATCGTATATTGTTTGCTTCTAACGCCCATGGCTTCAATACATATATCAAATTCAATATCTTAAGTAGCAAATATTTAGTTAGTGGTTTTGCATTGATCCAGTAAATAAACTTCTTCTTTGGACATTATAAAACCATATCTCTCATATTCTTGACGAACTATACTAGATTGGCGAGCGTTTGGCGTTAGATCCAAAATGACTACTAGTTCAGGCTCAACAATCTCTTCTTGATGGGTGGTCACAACCTTAGGTTCATCATTTTGTGGTTCTTGGATTTTTTTCAAGTTCTACATTATTTCTCTTTGTCCCTTTAGAAAGAAATTCTTCTTCTAAGAAGACCCCTCTTCGACTAATAAAAAATTTATTCTTCAATAATTTGCTTTTGTATCTTTAGGGTGTCTAACAAAAATGCACTTTTCGCCTTTAGTTCTAACTCATCAGAAGTCTCATGCTTCACGTATGCTAGAAATATAAGTTTGGAGTGTTTCCATGCCATATTTAATATGGTGTCTTATCCACCTTCTTGGTTTGAACCATATTGACTATGAGCATAACTCCAAAAGAAGTCACGCAAGTTGGCACAAATCATCATGGACCGAAACATATCCAAAAAGGTCTGATTCCTCTTCTAAGAAACACCATTATGTTGTAGTGTTCCAAGTTAAATTACTTCCGAAACAATTTCACAATTTTAAGATGTTGTAATTCACCACCTCGATTCGGTCCGATGTCTTTTATTGTTTTGCCACACTGATTTTGTACTCTGTTAGTCCCTAGGATGAGAAACAACTTGGCAAGTAATTGATTTCGATTTCAAAGGATAAAATTTCTTTTAAATGTGCGGAATGTGAAATCAAACACAACCATATGGTAACCAATAAAAAAACAGTTTTTCAATTCAAATCGTAGTCGAAAGATTATAGGATTAATAATAATACATTGCGTGTGTATTCATGTATATTCATACACACATGTCATATATCCGTTGTTACATATGTAATAGAATAAGCTCTAGGTGGTAGAAGATAGGAAACATGGTATTCTTTTCTTTGAGTTGATTAGAAACAAGGTATTCTTTTCTTATTGTAACTGGAATATATTATAACTATGTTAGAATCTCGTGTATTACACGAGTTGAATAAATGTAATGTTATATACTTTGTAATAAAAAATTTATGTTTTTAAAAACACGTATAGTATACGAGTTGAATAAAGTATAATATAATTTGTTAACGCATACACTCGTCAAAATGGAACAATGTGAATATGTAAATATATGATTAAAGGTTTTTATTTGAATCCTACATGTTTATAAAATTGTTTTCAGTTTGTATAATCATAAAAATATGATTAAACAATTTAATTGATGATAAACACAAATTTAAATTAAAAAAAAATTAGATAAAAATTGAAACAAATAATTAATTTAGTTGCCTAAAATTATGGAGTTGATTATTAATAGGTGAGAGAGACGAGAAAATGAGAATGAGAAGGCTTATAAATATGACAAGTGTCCTCTTAGTATAGTTGTTTATCATGTAGTATAGATTCTTATTGTAACTGGAATATATTATAACTAGGTTAGAATCTCGTGTATTACACGGGTTGAATAAATGTAATGTTATATACTTTGTAATAAAAAAAATTATGTTTTTAAAAACACGTATAGTATACGGGTTGAATAAAGTATAATGTAATTTGTTAACGCATACACTCGTCAAAATAGAACAATGTAAATATGTAAATATATGATTAAAGGTTTTTATTTGGATCCTACATGTTTATAAAATTGTTTTCAGTTTGTATAATCATAAAAATATGATTGAACAATTTAATTGATAATAAACACAAATTTAAATTAAAAAAAATTTAGATAAAAATTGAAACAAATAATTAATTTAGTTGCCTAAAATTATGGAGTTAATTATTAATAGGAGAGAGAGACGGGAAAATGAAAATGAGGAGGCCTATAAATATGTCAAGTATCCTTTTAGTTTAGCTGTTTATTAGATAGTATAGATATAGATACGACAAGACTTAGTGGCAAATAATGTTAGCAATAAAAATTAATTACATATTTAGTGTATTTAGTACATAAAAAAACATATTTAGTGTATTTATAATATGTTTAACTTTACAAGTTTTAGGGAAAATTCCCTAACTAAACATTTTCAAAACTTTTTTTCCAAAATAAACTTTTAACTTTCCATATTCCTCAAAGTGAACACGATGAAATCGTCGAAACATGGAGAAATTCCAGCTGAATGAAGATTTTTTCGGCGAAATCAAGAAGTGAAGAATTTTTAGACGAAATCAAAAAATTCCGACAAAAATGGTAAATTTTCCATCGAAATCAAGAAGCACCGGCAAAGTTGAATTTTCCCGCAACAAAAAATTCTAGCAAAGTTGAATTTTCCTGCGTATCGGCTGAAATATTAATTTCTTTTTCATTTTTTGTATGTGTCAGATCTCTAAGGCATCTACGTGTCCCGCAATTTCGCACCATTTAGTGAATATTCCGACGATTTTGACATGTTTATTTGGGGAAAAATAAAAAAGCCGGTTTATTTTAGAAGAAAAATGTTTTGAAAATGTTTAGTTTAGGAATTTTCCCCAAATTTTATGCTCTCGATGACAAATAAAGATTATTGATGGAAAACTTAATTTCTTTGGAGATTAGATAGTTTGAGAGAAATAAATAAAGATTTCTATTTTCATAAAGATAGGTTTACAAGTCTTGATACAATAAATATAAAGCTAAAAGCTGTAGTTAAAATCAACTTTTTGGGTTATTATTTCATTTACTGACCAAAATGGGACATAAATATGAACTTTAGTGACAAAGTATAACAAAGTTTAATTTACAACCGCTTGAACTTTAGTGTTTTAACATATTTGTAATGTAATATATGTTTTAGTATTTGTGAATATTAAATAAAATTTACTATTCAAATAACATAGTAAAATCACAACACATCGTTGACAATACCTCAATAAATATATAGATGTGTTTTCAAAATACGATTTTAAATATAAAATGTATGTGTACACCTTAGAAAGTGACTCGGCTTTCAAAATTCAATGTTATCAACTTCTGACTTCACTCTAACCTACTCCCAGTTGACGACTTCAATTCACATATCATGAACCATGACTAGTTCATACTTCACACTTCAATAAACTACTTAATTTCACATATTTTTGTCGGCATGTTTAAACAATTTAATTAGTATTATCTAAAAGTAATTGACCCGGAGTTCATCACTGGCCGGCGCTCTGTTAAGTCATGGATCGAGGGCTGATTCAGGCAGCATGGAATGGGGATGTCGATCATCTGCTTCACGAACTCGACAGAAATCCATCTACCCTTCATGTCGTGGCATTGGAGGGTAGTGAATCTCCATTACACATTGCTTGTTTCACTGGACATCTCAACTTTGCAGCAATAGTCATCAAACTGAGGCTGGAATTTACAAGGGAGCTTAACCAAGATGGTTTTAGCCCTTTGCACATAGCGGCCGCTTGTGGGCATGTTGAAATTGTGAAGGAACTTCTTAAAGTTGACATTGGTTTGTGTTTGATCAAAGGAAAAAACAGAAATATTCCTCTTCATTTAGCTGTGATCAAAGGTAAAACGGATGTTATTAGAGAATTGCTTTTGTCAAGTTCAGATTCTATCGAATGCACAACTGCTCAAGGTGATACTTCCCTCCATCTTGCGGTAAAGAACAATCAATTTGATGCTTTTCAAGTCTTGGTACAACATCTGAAACAAGCCAACAAAGAAGAGCTCGTGAATTATAAGGATTTTAACGGGAATACGATCTTCCACCTTGCCGTCTCAAGGAAACAATTTGATGTAAGTTGTTTCATGATCACCGTAGAAGATAAATTGGCTAAAGTTTATGTTTTTTGATAGGTGCTTGACTTTATACTAAATGGACTTGTTATTAGCAAGGAAAAGATGGAGTTGAATTCATTAAACAAAAATGGTTTGACTCCCCTTGATACCCTACTAATGTTTCAAAGTGAATCTGGTGATCGAGAGATTGTTGAGATTCTCATTCAAACCGGAGCTCTAAAGGCCGAAAATTTACAATCTCGCGCAGATACACAAGGAGAAAGACCAAATGATCATCATACAAGACCACATGAACACCCTAGGTCTCCGGCTAAAAAAATGTTAGACTACTTCAAATACAATAAACTCAATGACTCTCCTGGCAAAGTAAGAAACACACTTCTCGTCATAGTTATACTTATCACCGCTGCAACATACCAACCGGCACTTAGTCCTCCTGGAGGCACTTGGCAGGACGATTATGTTCCATCATCACCTGCCACAAGTAATACAACTGCTACTAAACCACATACTGCTGGACAATCTATCATGCTTACTCATAATCCAATAGCCTATAGTATATTTCTTTCTGCCAATTCAGTGGGCTTTTACACATCACTTCACATGATTCTGGTACTAACCGCAGCTTTCCCTCTGCGGATGGAAATGCAGATTTTAGTTTTTGCACTTTCTACAACCTATAGTACTTGCATGAATGCAATTGCCCCACACAGTTTCATAACATATGGTTTTATTGCCATCTCCATTATTCTACCGTTCACTATACCAATTACAACAATGTTGTTGAGGAATTATTATTATAGGCCTAGAAATGCATCCGTTGACACAACTCAAGAAAGGGTTCAAACTGGTCCAATGGATGTTAGCATACATTTGAATGGTTAAAGACTTGATCAACGTCAAGAGCTTCTTTCCTATTGTGTGAGTAACATTATGAATATAGTAACTAACTTCTGTTGTAATATTATCATGATGATATACCTCCTGCTACGGTCGAACACAAAGTGAGGAGCTTGTTTGTTCTACCATATAGAATAATGAATGTGGTAAAGTATTGTGTATTACTCATAAACATTTTATACGAGTACAATGATATATGTTTACATGTTTTAAGTTAAGAAAGGAAATGATTGAAGGTGACTCAAATTGGGAAAATTATCGATTGACGAAATCGAGGCCCTTAATGAGTGAATTTAAGTGTGACAGTTGGGTGACATAGGTTGTTTGCAACATTATCCGGCTCGTCGACACCTTTCCGTCCACTGGTCATTGTCCCTGTGACTCTGCTCCTATGCCAAGTTATACTCGCTTGAAGTTTGGGCCCTTCGTGCCCTGTTTTCAATTGGTCCAAATAAGAGTTTGTTGACTCATGGATCAACTCCTTATCAATATATGTATAGCGCGTCTCTAGGGAAAAATGAGAGGGAGAAGACCAGATTCAAAGTCGTCAGACAAGAGGGGATATGATGGAAGGGGGTTGTCGGCCAACCATAATCTAGCGGCGGTGGCTACTGAGAAAAACAGGAGGGAGAGAAGAGAAGAAGAAGACAAGAATTTTAAGGCATATAGAATATTTTGACCTTAGGAGACCATGATTCAACCCATTCAATCAAGAACAATAAAGATGAAGAGACGAACAACATGGATTAACACTAAACGAATTTTGTATTTGATCAATCCACTATTTGTACAGATTCTGACTTCGGGTTTATATAACCCTAATTGCGAACCGGTGCAATGCTTTGGAGCAATCGCACCCTTTCAAACAACGTAAGTAGTTTCTTGGTTCGACTATGTACAACTAGACCCCTTGACATATTACTCTTTACATAATAAACACTAAGCATAACTTTAACCTATTTACACAATTGACTTGTTAACTTTTCACCTAAACTTGATCACACAATTAAGGTCAACATTCACCCCTAATTGTTGATCCAAGTTTGATTCCTCTTCTCCAATATCTTGATGTTAATCTCGAACTCTTAACTTTTTGGGCAATCTTCAAACCTGGTGACTTTGCCTTGTTCCCACTACCGATACACAAAAACGACATATCCCTTGCGACACCTTTACACGATCCTTTTCCTTTGCCGCAACCTGGTGCTCGTCTAACCCGTGCATTGTGACTCCGGTCACACCCAAAATCATCCGGTTCATAAATGATTTGAATCCTTTCTTTCGGCCATGTTTTTCTCGGTTTGTACCCAACCCGCCTAATTAAAAATTTTGTTATTCCTTTAATCCGATCTTACCAAAACCGTACAGCCCTGCAGCCCCTTTTCATTTGCCAAATCAAAACCTGGACGCCTCTTTCGACTTCGATGATCGCCGCGCCGTCGTCTTGGTTCGTCCACTTTCCTCTTTGCGTAGAATTGCAAACAACACCAAAATCAAGTTGATGTTTCACGTGTCCGCTTAAACAGAAACAAAAACCTTGGCTCTGAAAACACTTTTGATCCTAGAACACCATGAATCAAATCCATTCAATCAAGAACAAAGATGAAGAGACGAACAACAAGGATTAACCCTAAATGAATTTTGTATTGATCAATCGACTGTTTGTACACATTCTGACTTTGGGTTTATATAACCCTAATTGCGAACTGGTGCAATGCTTTGGGACAGTCGCACCCTTTCAAACAACGTAAGTAGTTTCTAGGTTTGACTACGTACAATTAGACCCCTTGACATATTACACTTTACAAGATAAACACTAAACATAACATTAACTTATTTACACAATTGACCCTTTAACTTTTCATCCAAACTTGATCACACGATTAAGGCCTATAGAATTATTAAAACCCACGTTACTTATTATCTATTATTGACAAACTATTTCTAGGAGTACACCGGGGATAATTTTAAAAGAAACATAATCAAATTGTATCTTGTAATTATGATAGATTATTACAATAAGTTCTAACTAATATATTTTTTATGATAATTGTTTAATTTTAATCGAAGCAACAAAGATATTAATTATGCATTCACATACGATAAGAAAAATGTTGATATGAAATATAGATTACTGTTTCTCTATGTCTTTGAATCATCCTGATATAAAATAATGAAAACAAAACCATTTATATGAGTACAACGAGCACTACAAGAAAAACATATTTTTTTCCGACGACACATGCCGTCACTATAGACCCCAAATGTCGTCGGGATAGATTATAAGTTGGGTTATAAATAGGCTGGTGCATACAAAACAACTCAAGACTGAATACTAGAAGATGAAAAAGACAATATTGGTAACACTTTCGGCCGAAAGTTTCAGACGAAAGTAAATACTTCCGGACTCCGGTTGAAAGTAATAGTCCGTTTTGTGTCAAATGTATAAATAGTATTGGATATCTAGTGCTTGAAGGGAGCCTGATCTGAGTGAATTAGTGAACATTGCACATTTATAGCTACTAGGGTTTGTATTTACCATCATTTGAGTGAAATACATCTTTTAATGTTAAGTTTATTTTGGTTATGGATTCCATTACATATGTTTTATCTTGTTTGTGAGTTTTTGGCTTGATTCGGCTTCAATTGATTATGTAACCATATTCATACAACTTGGTAGAAGAAAGAATATCTTATGTGATGTCTGGGACATGGAGAACGTCCTTCAAAGGCAAGTTACATCATGTAAATAAGTGTAGTTCCACAGTTCAAATTCCAAGCACGGATGTCCTACGACCATTAATCATTGACATGCGTCTCTCAAGGTTGTGATAGTCCTTAAAATATAACCAATTAGAGTACGCATGAGTAGTGGCTCTAGTGTATAAGAACCATCCACGAAAAGCAATCACTCGTTTGATTTCAAATAACCCTGAAATCATCTTATGGCATGTCTTGAGATACTCTCTCAGTGATACTCCATGCATACATGTCATCATGTCCTCGTTTGATATTGAAACTCTACGCTTCGACAATCACAAATATGTGAAAAACAACAAACAAGTTGTTTAAATCATAAACTACGCGAACAGAGTAATATATCTGTTCATAACAACATCAAGTTGTTTATTCAACATTTGTTTCTTTAAAACCAAAATTTTGTAACCATGCCACCACACGCAAGAGTAGCGGGACTATTTTAAATTGAAAAACCAAATGTTTTATTTGTTCAAAACATTCTTTAGTGTTGCAAAATGATTTTTAAAATAAAATATTTTTATTTTATGTATTAATTATAAAAATCAAGCCCCGTAAACTCTAAAATAGTTTTATAAAATAAAACTAACTTTCTAACACGAAAATAGTTTTATAAAATAAAACTACTTTCTAACACGCTCGTCAGAAATAAACGTTTACATAAATCATTTTAAAGGTTTTCGGTTTATACAAAATAAAAAGACTCCAACATACTCGTTATAGGAATAAACGATTACAAGATCATTTTAATTCGATTTATATAATATAAATTGTTTCTAATTCGCTCATAAGAAAGCTAAATGTTTACCAAACGTTTAAATTTTTTTTCGCTTATAACAACAAACCGTTTCTAACACGCTTGTTAGAAATGATAAACGATAATATACGGTTTTCGAACATATGGTTTATAACAATAAACCATTTCTAACACGATCATTAGAGAAATAGAACGATTACAAAAATCATTTTAAAACCTATGGTTTATAACAATAACCCATTTCTAACACCTCGTTAGAAGAATAGAAGGATTAAAAAAATCATTTTAAAACCATTGGTTTATACCAATAAACCATTTCTAACAAGCTCGTTAGAAGAATAAAACGATTACAAAAATCATTTTAGAACCAAAGGTTGAATCAACAAATCATTTTGTAACACGGTAGGATTTACGATTGTACTCCAATCGTTATAAAATCCACACCAAACATTGTACTACAACACTTTATTTCCTAAAAAAAAAGTTTGTAATACCAAAAATCTCAAAAAATTTATTGTAAACCATTTTATGAACCCAAAAATTCTTATAAATAAGATTGTACGATCAATCTCACGAAATTCTATTTTAAGTTTCCGCATCAATCTCACAAAATTCTGTTTTAACATTGTAGGAAAGTGCGTCACTTTTTATTAAAAATAACAATAACGATACTCTCGTGATCCATGGGAAATACACTAGAACAATGTCGTCTACAAAACTGAATGAAAAATACAAATTATATAACTAACTTAATTCGAACCGGTGTCTTTATCGGGTTCTTCAACCAAACTTCTTGAAGTATTCTTGACTCAAGTATTTAACAGGTTGAGTCTTCTATTTGTCATTGACTGCAACAATGAGCAAACCAAATTATTGATGGTTGCTGAGAATTCATGTTCAACACGGGTTCCTTAAAACAGATTTCGGTCACCCTTAAGAGAATTCGTCTATCTCCCTGGGTACAGTAACCGAAGCAGTGCGTACTGCCGGAGATTTCATGATTTGGAAAAGAAAAGATGAAGTTGGTGATGAGTTGAAAGAAATTTGTGAGATTTCTCACCTCTAATGGGTTGTATGACTCTCTCATTTTCTATGTAGGTTTTTTTATCTTTTTAAAAAATAAATAATAAGGGTCATTTTATACTCATACCAAAACTCCATATTTAATTTTTTTTATTTAAACACAATTATGGCAATTTTATGAGTTAAATAAAACATTCATTTTGAATCATAACATATTAATGTCAATTTAAATAAAATATAAGCCATTGTTAGGACATGTTTTATGACAATTGCTTTGTAATAGTAAGGTCTTTGTAATTGTCTTTAAAGTTGTAATCTTTTGGTATGTGTTAAGTTTTCAAGTTCGCCTAAGTGATCAATGTCGTTTGGTCGGTCAAAAACAATCCTTAAACACTTTAACTAGTAAAGGTAAGTAGAGTATCGTATCCACGAGTAGTTTGTGAAAAGTGTCACTTTGTTACAAATGTTGAAAAACAGAAAATAGTAAATACTAATTTGGATTGGGTTTTAAACAATAATTACAAAGGTAATCCTCTCCGGGGTTCAGGTTTGCAAACACAAGTTCTTCCTAGTCTACCTAGCAAGCAATCACATAGACATAATCGCACAAGGTTCAACTGAATTCAGTGAAAATATTAGAACGAGCTTTAAAGAAAGCCTATTCATGTATAATCAGTTTATATTAACTAATTCACACTCAAATCTCACGACGCCCCTGATGTAAATAAACCTAAGACTGATGAGACCTGAATTAACAATTCGAAATCAACACAAACATTTTAAAGCATTCAATCAACAAATATAAGCATATGGCTTAAGATGCCAGTCAAGATTACAAACCAAGACCAAGTATTTCAGAAACAACAAGTGAAAACGCAAAACCCTAAACCCGGAGAAGACCACCGGTGATTTAGCTACTCATACTCATCACAATAATCAAAACTAGTGTAATGGGACTTACAATAATCAAACTCTAGTAACAATCGACCTAGGAACAGTAGAAATCGCCTCTATGGAGCTCTGGAATGGCTAGAATCGAAGATAGAGGATAATGGGGGCTGAGAAAGATTAAAACCTAATTTAGGTTAATTTTCCCGTAAAAACAGTCTCTCGCGAACCACGAAGTGTCCTAGTCAAGTCCCTCGCGTACCGCGAGGGACAAAACAGTCGGGTGAGTTTCCTGGTCTCTCGTGTACTGCGAGGTTCTTCTCCCACTTCTTCGCGTACCGCAAGGGACAGAAATTCCTGGAATTTTAACTTTTTGACTTTGACTTTTCCATGCTTCGCATCTAACTGATTTGCTTCTGTTTCCCGCTCATTTGGCATATAAAGTGGGAGGCACACACATACCACAAACACACATAAAACCATACAAAGATACATGATAAAACAACAAAAACGAATACGATTAGACGCATTAACTGGGGTTATTAGACACTACATCACATCCGCACACTTACTCTTTTGCGTCCTGAAAAGGAATCATGTAATGGGATCATAATTAGAACCTGCCTTCACATTCTCAGTCATTTAACAGTTTAAATATACTAACGCGCTAACTGTAACAATCGGTATTTCGATCCGATTAAACCTAACCAGCGACCTAGCGAGCCCCCAATTCAGTGATCTAAAACTATCCTATCATTACCAAGCAATCAGTCTATCTATGGGTCTCACACTCAGAACGTTACAATTTAGCTTAATCCCATCTCTAGGTCATGTTTAGGCCCAGGCTAAACCTTATAGATTTTCCCACCACTATAAACAAAGATTTATGTGTTTTAAAAATTACTTAGATGAATTATGGATTGATGGATGAATGATGCGAGCTTTCATTAACGTGTCAAACAAGTCAACAAAGAAGATCTTTTGAATTCAAAGGATTTTCATGGGAATACAATCTTTCATCTTGCTGTCTCTAGGAAGCAGTATGAGGTAAGTGGATAATTATCATCTTTTCAATATGTTGAAGTATTTTGCCTAAAAGTTTATATTTATCATAGGTGGTTGAACTTCTACTAAATGGGCTAGTTATTAGCAAGGAAAAGATGGAGCTGAGTTCTTTAAACAAGAGTGGTTTGACTCCACTTGATATGCTACAAATGTTTCAAAGTGAAGCCGATGATCGAGAGATTGAAGAGATTCTCATTCAAACCGGAGCTCTAAAGGCTGTAAGTCTACAATCTCCGGCATTTACACAAGAAGAACGAACAAATCATCATCATACTATACCACACGAACACCCTAGATCTCCGGCTAAAAAATTGTTAGACTACTTCAAATACAACAACTTCAATAACTCTCCTAGCATGGTAAGAAACACACTTCTTGTGATAGTTATACTTATCACAGCTACAACATACCAACCGGCACTTAGTCCTCCTGGAGGCTTTTGGCAGGACGATTCGGTTCCATCATCTGCCACAAGTAATACCACTGCTACTAAACCACATACTGCTGGACAAGCTATCATGCTTACTCACAATCCGATAGCCTTTGGTATATTTCTTTTTGCCAATTCTGTGGGCTTTTCATGTCTCTTCACATGATTCTCATCCTTACAATAGCTTTCCCTTTGAGGATGGAATTGCATATTTTAATTTTTGCACTTTCTACAACCTACAGTGCTTGCATGAATGCAATTGCCCCAGATAGTTTCATAACATATGGTTTTATTGCCATCTCCATTATTCTACCGTTCAGTATACCAATTACAACCATGTTGTTGAGAAACTATTTGAATAGGCCTAGAAATGCATCTGCTAACACAAGTCAAGAAAGGGTTTAAACTGGCACAGTGGTATTTAGCATGCATTTCCTTTGTTTGAAGACTTTATCATTGTCAACAGTTTCTTTCCTTTTGTTTAAGTAAGTATTAGCATGTGTTGTAATATTATTTTTATGATATTATTAAAAATAATATATTAGTTAGAGTTTATTGTAATATCATAAATAAAAGATATGATTTGATTAAGCATACTTTTTAATTAGACTCATTTTAGTCGTATAAATACTTCATTAATGTTTGTAACTAATTTTAACCGGTAAATTATGAAAAAGGACTGATGGACACTGAGTGGATTCATTCTTTATTACCTAGCTGATCTTGTGTACAAATAAGAGTTTTGGCCATTTTCAGAATCAAACTTATATAACACATCTAAAATGAAGGTGTTAATTCTAATTTAGAGTAATCAGAAGACGAGTTCGAGTTGGTTTAGAACTAGTATTTGAATTTGAGTATGAATCTAGTTGTTTATGATTAAAAGTTGAGTTTGTTTAAGTTCGTATAGGATTGAGTCTAGTATTTTAGTATGACTAGGATTGGTTTGGTTTGGTTAGTATAAATAGATTGGTAGGGTTGATGTGGATTCAAGTTTATTAATAACTAGATTAGAAACCCATGTATATTATACGAGTTGAATAAATCCAACTTGTTGTAAATCAGTAGTTTCTATGAAAATTTGTATGTTGGATGTTATCACCATTGGTGAAATAAGAAATAATGAAGATTTAAGAATTATAAATAACAAATAATAAAGATTTAAGAATTCTAAAAATATATTTTAAGATAAGATATAATTAAAATATTCTTATTATTTAGTAAGTTTTAAAAAAATATTAGAATAAGTTTTAGATACTTAATTATTTAAAAATTGTTATTATTTAATAGGATAGAGAAGTAGGAAACAAAAATCTAGATTTCCATGTTGGTTGTGTGTGGGGTATGGTATGGCTGAGGCGGCGGTCTAGAGGGCCACAGGTTTGTGTTGTGCCAGCTTGTGGGTTGAGTAGGGTACGGACATGGAGGTGTGTTCTACCATGCCCAAAAGGGTGGTGATGAGTACACTGGAGGTTGACCCCCCTGTTGCCATAACCACGACCACCGCAGCTACCACCACGTTTCTTGCCACGTCCGCGGCTGGGGTTGTGTTGGTAGTAAGTATCATAAGTATTGTTCTGGTTGGTCGGGGCATTCTGAGTAAAGGATGGCGGGGGTGGAGATATGTTTGTTCCGGTGGCAGCCCCTTGCGGTGTAACAAGAACATATTGGGTTGAGTTTTGGCATGTCGATTGGCGTTCTTGTTCAAGTTGTAGCATGTTCCAAGCAATGTCCCAGGAGGGGACACTTTGGTTAATGAATGCAGAAGCAATATCATATTCGCGTGGAAGACCCCTAACCAATTGTAGGACCAGGCGAGTTTCAGGAACTGGATAACCTACATCATCCAATTTTTCTACAATTGCTTTCAATTTTTGACAATAACCATCCAATGATGAACATCCTGTTAGGGTAAGAGTGGTGAAGTCATTCTCGAAAACAGCGGCTCATGAGCCTTTATTGCTTAAAAAGATGTTTTCAATGTTAATCCAGATAGCCCTAGCAGTGATATCCGTTTCAAGAATACATAAGAGAGCTTACCCAATATCCACTGCAAGAAAATTGTGTCAATTTCAGCCCATGACGCATACGTAGGGTTGGTTGTCACGGTATCAATATGATCCAACACTTTGTATCCTTTGGCATGAAGTTTGAAGAGTTTTACCCAGAAGGAATATGTGACTTTGGTGCCAGTACACGAACCTTGTTTCGGATGTTCGTGACAGTGTAAAAAGGAACAACGACTAGAGATTGGGGAGGGGTGATTGTCGGCGACGTAGCAGGCGAAGAGGTAGGCGATAATGGAGCAGAGGAAGAGTCTGATTTAGGCTCTGATACCATAAAGGTTTATGGTATCTTTCATTGATCTCTCAAGAGAATGCAAGACCCTATATAGAATACATAAATACACATTGATACCCGCTACAATCAATACTACAATCAATAACATAAATACACACCTATACAAATTCCTCTTATACTGACCCGCTGACCCATTTGACCTGCTGACCGTAAACAAACGATTAACCCAACATCCCCATGCATGGCTTATCCACACCACATGTCTTCAATTTAAATACTTTTCAAACGAAAATGGATGCGGTATGTATAAGAAAAGCAATAATATTTCTATTTTTTTTTTATGGAAAACAAGTTTAGGAAGTGACCGTGCCTGAGCTCATCATAGAATGTTATTAAACCTTGAAGCTTCCTCGCAATTTATAACTCTCATTGACTTAACGACAAGCCTACAACTGGCTTATCAATTTGAATATAAAACAACTCAACCTTCAACTCTTCTTGACATTTTGACACAAGTAGTTGGATTTTCTTCACGGAGCCATGAATCAAAGTTTGTTTCAGGTAGCATGGAACGGGGATGTTGATCGTCTTCTTAAAGAGCTTGAGGCCAATCCAACTATGCTTCATGCTGTAGCCTTGGAGGGAGGTGAAAATCCTTTACGCATCGCTTGTTTGGCTGGACATCTCAACTTTGCAGCAACAGTGGTCAAACTAAGGCAACAATTTTCCTGCAAACAAGATTGGTTTGACTCCCCTTGATATGTTACTAATATTTCAAAGTGAAGCCGGTGGTCGAGAGATTGACGAGATTCTCATTCAAGCCGGAGCTCTAAAGGCCGAAAATCTACAATCTTAGAAATTTACGCAAGAAGAAAGACCAAATCATCATGATACAAGACATGAACTAGAAAATTGTTAGACTACTTTAAATACAATAACCTGTTGGTTCAGCCCCCAAAATACACACACTTGAAACTCACGTATAGAAGGATTTTTGTTTACTGCTTGAACTTCTTTTCATTGATTGCAAAGTTTACATTAAATAAGAAAACAATAAACTTGATCCTAAAGAAAAGGAACTATTCTACCCACTACATACGAGAACTTCCAAAAAGCCTGGAAGAACTACCCATGACTTTTGACCCTTTAAACTCTAATAAATCATGTGACTAATTAACTATAATTAATTAAAATAAATAAATAAACTCAAATCTGCTGAACCCGTTAACTGATCCATAACTTCGACCCGTGACCCTTTAAACTCTAAGAAACAGACTTCTTGTGATAGTTATACTTATCACTGCTGCAACATATCAACCAGTACTTAGTCCTCCTGGAGGCTTTTGGCAGGACGATTCGTTTCCAACTGCAGTAAATATTTCATCATCATCTGCCGCAAGTAATACCACTGCTACTAAACCACATACTGCTGGACAGGCTATCATGCTTACTCAGAACCCAGTAGCCTTTGGCATTATTTCTTTTAGCCAATTCGGTGGGGTTTTACCTGTCGCTTCACATGATCCTCGTACTGACCGCAGCTTTCCCTTTGAGGATAGAATTGCGTATTTTAGTTTGTGCACTTTCAACAACCTAATGTACTTGCATGAGTGCAATTCTCCCAGATAGTTTCGTGTTACAATAGATCACTCAAATACGAACAATTAGACAATCAATGCCAAACGATTTCACTCTCTTGTTATTGCTAACCAGAATTACAGTACAGAATTGAAGAAATTGAATACAAGAAGATGAACAAGAATGAAAACCTAATCCCCAATCTATAGCAACAACATTACCGAACTATCAATGATAATTGACACATTTAGTCCCTGTAACTATAGGACAAGTACCAAACAGCCCCTCAACTATGAATTAAGAAACTTCAGTACCTTTGACTTTGAATTTTGGCTTTAATTCTCACAATCTCCACCTTAAACCAAAATCAACCAAATTATTAACCCATTCCCAATGAATGAACACACCAATCAAACTTAGGACCCGGTAAAAACTTGGTAAACATGTCAGCTGAATTGACTCTAGTATCAACTTCCTCTACCATGACTTGCTTGGAATTGACCACATCCTTAATGAAATGCAGCCTCACACTAATATGTTTTGTTCTCTCATGAAAAACACTATTTTTAGCAAGTTGCACTGCCCCTTGATTATCACAAAACACCTTAGTCTCTTCCAAAACAATTCCAAATTCAGCCACAAACCCCTTTAACCACAAAGCCTCTTTGACTGCTTTTGTTAGAGCTATGTATTCAGCTTCAGTAGAGGATAAAACCACTACATGCAGCAATTGAGCCTTCCAACTAACAACATTGCCCAATACCAGAAAAACATACCCAGTCACAGACCTCCCTCTATCCAAATCCTTAGCATAATCAGAATCTACAAAACCTAACCAGAATCTACAAAACCTTTTACCAGATTTCCCTCCTGAACTGATTCACAGTTAAACACCAATCCCAAATCTCTTGTACCACTCAAATACCTCAATAGCCATTTAGCAGCCTGCTAATGAACTTTACCAGGATTAGAGATGAACCTACTTACCAAACTTACAGCATAGCCTATGTCAGGCCTTGTACACACCATCAAATACATAACACTTCCCACCACATTAGCATAAGGAACTTTGTTCCTGTATTGCACTTCAACATTAGTAGTAGGAGAATCTCTATTTGACAACTTGAAATGGACAGCCATTGGAGTTTTAACTGCTTTACACCCTTCCACCCCATAATTCTGCAAAACTTTCTTTATATATGAAGTCTGAGATAACTTTATCTGTCTAAGATCCCTCCTTCTATGAATCTCCATTCCTAGAATCTTCTTAGCCTCTCCCAACAACTTCATATCAAATTATGCCATTAATAAGGCCTTGGTGTCTTCTATCACTTGCTTGTCTTTGCATGCCACAAGCATATCATCCACATACAGTAACAAATACACATAACACCCTTTACTGTATTCTCTATGATATGCACAACTATCATAAGAACTTCTTTTAAAATCATGACTTAACATATAATCATCAAACCTCAATACCATTGCCTAGGAGACTGTTTGAGCCCATACAGAGACCTTTTTAGTAAGTACACCTTCTCCTCTTGTCCCTTTATCATAAACCCTTCAGGCTGAGTCATATAAATATGTTCCTCCAACTTCCCATAAAGGAATGCAGTTTTAACATCCAGTTGTTCAAGTTCTATATTCGTCACAGCAGTTAATGAAAGAACAACTCTAATAGAGGAATGTTTAACAACAGGTGAAAAGATCTCTATGTAATCAACTCCAGCCTTCTCAGTGAACCCTTTAGAAACCGGTCTTGCCTTGTATCTAGGAGGATCATCTTTGCTCAATCCTTCCTTCAATTTATAAATCCATTTACAAGACACAAGCTTCTGATCCTTTGGCCTATCAACTAATTCCCAGGTTCCATTCTTGTACAATGACTCCATTTCTTCTTTCATAGCATCAAGCCATCTTTATTTGTCTATGGATTCCATTGCATCAGAAAATGACAAAGGTTCACATGTGCTTTCTTCTTCAGCGGCTATAAAAGCTATGGCTGATATATCATCTTGATCCATGTATCTCAAAGGTAGAACAAGGGTCCTTCTAGGTCTGTCCTTAGCCAAATTATAACCATTTGAAGTACTACTACCCTCTCCAGTTTCTTGAACAGTTTCTTTGAGATTTCCTTCATTCTCCATCTCAATTTGAACCTCAGAAATACATTCACTATCATGTTCTGCCACTTTACCACTCATGATATGCTTGTAAAGTATATCTTCTTTGCACTCTACATTTCGGCTTACTATCACTCTAGGACTGCCTTCATCCAGTCTCCAAAGTTTCAGACCTTTAACACCATCAGGGTAGCCTATAAAGATGCACTTTATAGATCTAGGTTCCAACTTACCCAGACTAACATGAGCATACACTAAAGAGCCAAAGACCTTTAAATTCCCATATTCCTGCCTTTCACCGGGCCATACCTACATAAGGGTCTTCATATCTAAAGCAACAGATGGTGACCTGTTGATTAGATATGCAACAGTATTGACAGCCTCTGCCCAGAAACTTTATGGTAATCCTGAACTCAGCAACATACATCTGACTCTTTCTAACAGGGTTCTATTCATCCTCTCCACCAACCCATTTTGCTGTGGAGTCCCTAGAATAGTCAAGTGTCTTACTATCCCTTGAGCTTTACAGAAAATATTGAATTCCCACTACAAAATTCTAAACCATTGTTAGTACTTAGTTTCTTTTCTTCCTTCCAGTCTAATTTTTTTTACCAATATCTTCCATTCTTTAAACTTGTTGAAAGTATCACTTTTATTTCTGATGACATACACCCACACTCTCCTGGAATGATCATCTATAATGGACAAGAAATATCTAGCCTTCCCAAGTGAATCAACCTTAGCAGGTCCCCACAAATCTGAATGAATATAGTCAAGAATTCCCACTGTTTTGTGTTTACTTCTATTAAATTTCACCCTTTTGTGTTTTCCCAATATACAGTCTTCACAGAATCCAAAATCACAGTTTTTAAGTTCCCCTAGGACATGTTGCTTTTTCAACTCAACAATGCCTTGATTACTTATGTGCCCTAACCTTTTGTGCCATAAAAGTGCACCAGGTTTGTCTCCTCATAAGGCAACTGAAACTGTCCCAGAAATAACACTTCCATCTAGCAAATAAGTATTGTTTTCTATTCTGGTTCCTGACAAAACAACCATGAAACCCTTCACTACTTTAGCTTTCCCACCTTTTAAACTCACACTATACCCCTCATTCTCAAAAGTACCTAATGACATAAGGCTTCTTTTAAGTGCAGGAATATACCTTACATTATTGAGCTCTACTTCCATGCCATTTTCCATTTTGATCTGAATTGAACCACTTCCAAGTATTTCACATGGTCTGTCATCACCAAGCTTTACTGACCCAAGCTTCTCTTCTTTTAACTCCTTAAAGAACCCTTTGATTGGTGTCATTTGGAAGGAACATCCTGTGTCCATGACCCATTTCTCTTTTGCATCACCATTAATAACCATGAGTACATTAGAACTCTCATAACCCTCATACCCATTTTCTTGAGCATTATGACTACTTGAACTCTTATAACTGCTTGAGTCCCCTTTCTTTCTTTTCCAATCTGGACAGTCTTTCTTCATATGCTTCTCAGAACCACAGACATAACACTTTATTTTAAATCTTGATTTAGACCTTGATGAATTTTTAAATTTCTAACCCTTTTGATCCTTGTATTCAGACCTGGAATCAACCTTGCCTCTCACTACTAACCTATCTCCACCATCATCTTTTGGGTCAGATCTTTTCTTCAACTCCTTTGAATTTAGGGCAGATAAGACTTCTTCCATGGTTAGGGATTCCCTGCCATACATCAAAGTGTCCACGAAATGCTCGTAGGACTGTGGCAGGGAGGTCAAGAATATGACGGCCTGATCTTCATCCTCTAATGTAATCTCTATATTTTCTAAATCAAGAATTAACTTATTGAATTCATCTGTGTAGTCCTCAATTGACTTACCACTGGTCATCTGAAAAGTGTAGAGGCGCTTCTTTAGATACAGACGATTAGCCAGTGACTTAGTCATGTATAATGACTCTAACTTCGTCCATATCCCAGCAGCGAAAGTTTCTCTGGATACCTCGCGTAACACCCTGTCCCCTAGACTCAGAATAATGGCACTGTGTGCCCTTTCAAGCGTCTCCTTCTTTTCCTTGTCAGTCATTGCTTCAGGCAGATGAGCTTCACCTAGTAGGGCATCACTTACACCTTGATGCATGAGAAGAGCTCTCATCTTCAATCGCCACAAGCTAAAATCTTCTTTCCATCGAATTTTTCGAGATCAAACTTTGTCGATACCATCTCGAACACCAATTTCTCCGATTATCACCTTTGTCTTCGAATCAAGAGCCTTAACCAAGCTCGGATACCAATTGTTACAATAGATCACTCAAATACGAACAATTAGACAATCAATGCCAAATGATTTCACTCTCTTGTTATTGCTAACCAGAATTACAGTACATAATTGAAGAAATTGAATACAAGAAGATGAACAAGAATGAAAACCTAATCCCCAATCTATAGCAACAACATTACCGAACTATCAATGATAATTGACACATTTAGTCCCTGTAACTATAGGACAAGTACCAAACAGCCCCTCAACTATGAATTAAGAAACTTCAGTACCTTTGACTTTGACTTTTGGTTTTAATTCTCACATTTCGTAACATATGGTTTTATTGCCATCTCCATTATTCTACCGTTCAGTATACCAATTACTACAACTTTTTTGAGAAATTATTTGAATCGGCCAAGAAATGCATCTGCTAACACAAGTCAAGATAGGGTTTAAGCTGGAACAATAGATTTTAGAATACATATCTTTTGTTTGAATTCTTTATCAATGTCAACATTTTCTTTCCTTTTGTTTGAGTAACCATATGAATGTAACTATTAGCATGTGTCGTAATACTAGAATTGCTCAGTTTGAATCGAGACCTGAATGAAATTTCCAGCTATTTATAACTAACTGTAATCAGTAAATGATGAACTTCTGAAGATGGAATCGTCCACATCTGTTTAAGTTAAACAATTGTCAAGATAATTAGGGTTCAATGCCTATAAAGGAGAAATATAAATTACTTTTCTTTATGATGGATAACATTTGAATACAATGGAGGCTGAGCTCATTATTAGAATTTTATTAAAACTTCAGTTACTTGTAACTTTCTCCCATTGACTCACCTACAAGCCCAACACATGGCACGCCCATTTCATTATAAAAATCATCTTTAATAAGACTTCCATGATATTGTCGTCATATATTATAGTAATTTCATATATTTCCTTTTAAACTTATAAAATATTATATTTTCATAAATAATACTTAAAAACTATTGTATAATGAGCATTTGAAACTTGTGTTTTAAGAAAAATATGATATTTGAAAGTTTAGAGATATCTATGAAATTCACGTTTTATTATAATTTGAGGTAAGTTAGAGGTATTGGTCTCTATTTTATTTGTAGCTCGAACGAATCGTGGATTTTCAACTCAAGTGCCACGATATGAAATTGGACATCAATATGTTTAATGATTCAACACCTTATCTCATTTCGGAGAAAGTGGTTGTTGGTAATGGTATGGCTCTAGGCATCTCTTATATATTGGTAATTGTGTGCTTTCTATTCCAAATCATCATCTTACTCTAAAAAATGTACTTGTGGTACCTAGCTTAACTAAAAACCTTTTATGTATTTAGTTATTGATCATACAATTTCTCGTTCCTTCTCGTACTCTGGCTTGTCTATTCGGTCTTTGACAAACATGATATACCCTTCACCACATGCTTCTTAAACCACGTCAACTGTACTTGCTTTCCACTGCTACATTCGCATCTCTAGAGATGTGGCACTCTCGTTTTGATTATCCATCAGATTATGTCTCTTCACGTCTTTTATTTCTTAATATTTCTCAAAAGCCTATGAACAATCCTCGTAAGTCTTGTAGTATTTCAAAATCAACTACATTACCTTTTCATTCATCCATATCTCATATCACTTTTCCTTTACACATTATTCATTAATACCTTTCGGGTTTTCTCCCGTTGTTTCTCATTCCAACTATCATTATTTTATTACATTTATTGATAACTTCGGTCGCTTTACATGGATATACCGCTTTCTCACTACTCCCCCGCTCTAAACTCTTCCATCATTTTAAAAACTACAGAGAGAACTTGTTTGCCACAACCGTGAAATATATGCAGTGTGATAGTGCACCTGAACTGAACCAAGGACTAGATAATAACATGTGATTCCTTGTTTCTAGGGGGTATAATGGTCTTAGTGCCACAAACTGAATATTGTTGTTGACTTTAGCATCATTGTTTATTTTATCGTAATGAATTTCATGATTAGGCAAAATGGATTTTAGGTGTTACCTAAAGTAGGCAAAAAAAAATTGTGTTTTTTAGCTTAGTTTGAATTATTTTATTTTTTAGTCTTTTTGTGTTTATTATATTTTTATCAAAATTGATGGTCCTTGTTCGACTTAACAATCTCAGAAGTGGTTTTTGAAAAGGTCCTTGTGAAAAAGGGGTGAAAATTTCAAAATTTGAATAAGTTAAAAGTTCTCGCCCGAGAACTTGGTGGGCAAGAACTTGAAGTTCTCGGCCTGAGAACTTTGAGTGGCTATGTAAACAACTTAGGTGGAATATTACTTTGTGAGACTTCATCTTTTCTCTATCTGATTATTTGTCATGAACTTGGACTTTTGAACGTGACTAAATATTGTTGCTAGATTTGTGTTACAGGAACTTGGATGATATACTAGGTATAGTTTTGGATCAATGCTTTGAATTTTTGGACCGATTATTGCACCCAAACCACCCGGATAATGTTCTTGAACTAATTTGACCGATTAGACTTTGTTTGGTTGTCCTTGAATGAATTTGACCGATCAAAACCGGTCGCAAACTCTTGGCGACCATAGATGTATAGTCAATTTGCTCTAAAGCACGTTTTAAACCCGGAAATGCACAAATTCAAAGTATTCGGTTTTCTAATTTCATGAAGTTCTCGGCCCGAGAACTTTCAAAGTTCTCGGCCTTCTAGAACTTCTCGCGTGAACTTTCTACGAGAACTTGAGTCCAAGCGAAAACTTGGACCCCTACGAGTACTTGATGCGAAAACTTTGAATTTGTCGGTTTTCTGTGTTTTTGCAAAAGTCCTGTCTAATTTCATATGTTGTGCAGATATGGCTTACTTAAAATTTGTAAATGATCATTATGAGTCGACTTATCTAGAAGACCCACCAAAGAAGCATAGTGTCTTTAAATCCATTATTGTGGGACTTTGTGCCTTTAGGATCTTTTATGCAATTTCTGAACACCCTGAGATCTGCGAAGGGTTTATAAGAATCTTTTGGAGTGCTAAGATTGTTACTGAGGATCAAGTGGAGGGGATAGCTGGAACCGTGGCAAACAAGAGAATTGTCATTACTGAGGCAGTTATAAGGGAAAGTCTAAATTTCGGGGATGACGCATCATACCCATCTGAATTCACTATGGAGGAGATTATGCCGATACCGGAAAGAACGACTTATGAGGGGTGTTACCCTTCGATTGAGAAAAGACTATTGAACACATATTGGAAATACTTGGCTCACATTGTTAACCAGTGCTTATCAGGGAGGAAAGGTGGATACGATACTTTGAATACAAACGTATCCTCTCTGGTATATGCCCTAGTCACAAATGAAAATTTCAAATTTTCAAGAGTAATTTTTCATGAGATGAAGAGCAATCTGATGGGAAAGAAGAAGGTTGTATTCTTGATGTATCCAAGATTCATCGAGATCATCATCAACATAAATTTATGTCGAACTGGTCCCGACACCAGGGAGGTTACATATAAAGGCAATCGGTAAAGATGATCTTCTCCTACATGGTGATGCGCAAGGGTGGAGCATTTCTAAATCTCACCCTCTTGAGAAATTCGGTGTTTTTCCCGAGATCGAAGGTTAGTGGGCATAACAGCAACAACAACCACCACAACATCAAGCACAAGCTCCAGTTCAACAACCACCACCACAACAAGCTCAACAACAACAGCAGGCATAGCCACGTAGACAACCGCATAAGGTTCTAGTGCAACTAGAGGAACCTGCGGTAAATGTTTAGATTCCTATTTAGGAAAACATACAAGCCGAAGAGCCGGTGAATCCAGAAATAGAGGTAGCCGATGAACATAATGATGATTTCAGTTTTAATTTTGGTGGTCAATTGTATATAGAAGATATGGGAGATATTAGTATTGAAGATCTACATTTTGATTCTGATACCGAAGGTGTAGACGATGAAACTGAAGGTGTTGAATTAGATTACTCTGAAACAGAAAGTGAGAAGGAAGAAGTACCTATAAAAAAATACATAGTTATTTTGAATTTGATTGAAGACTGCGGGATTTGAACCAAAAGTGAGAAGGAAGAAGTATCTATACCGAGGGTGTAGATGATGAAACTGAAGGTGTTGAATTTGATTACTCTTTTGTTTATAAAACACATAGTTAGATAAACCTATTCTCTTTCATTTGTTTATAAAACATATAGTTAAATAAACTCGTTCTCTTTCTTTAAAACATATAGTTAAATAAACCCGTTCTCTAATCGTTTACTGTTTACAAAACGTTAGTTAGATAAACCTTTTTCTTTCTTATCATTCACGTTTAAGTAATAAAATACATTTATTATAAACATCCATTCCTAAGTATGTACACCACCCTAAAATAGTAAAAGAAAATAGGGATTATTGACTCACCTGATAAGCTAGCTCAACATACAATCAATGGGTCAACTGGGGTGGTTCGAAATTTGGATTGATAGTCAAATATATCAGTTCTAAACTTTATTCTGTTCTGAGCGAATAAGCGAAACTAGGTTTTGTTTCACTTTCTATGTTAGTTTCACTCATTTATACCTAAACGAAACTACATCAGTTTCGCTTGATAACTAGTTTTGCCTGCATCATCATCTTCGCAGAAACCTAGGGCTTCTGCATGCCCAATGGCGACTTGCTTCTTTTTCGTCAAGCCTTAAACTTTATACGTTAAAAACGTTCATTTAGCTTGTATGAGGTTGGACCTAAGGTTCTTATGTCGTTTTATATGTAAAAATTGCACCTTTTAATTCAAAACCCGAAACCCACCAACACCGAACAAAAAAT
Organism: Smallanthus sonchifolius; assembly: GCA_023525975.1. Lineage (NCBI taxonomy): Eukaryota > Viridiplantae > Streptophyta > Magnoliopsida > Asterales > Asteraceae > Smallanthus > Smallanthus sonchifolius. Next base: position 15,023,795 of record CM042018.1, on the reverse strand, counting down.
GAGTTTTTAGGACTGAATCTTATCTCAATTCGTAACTCGTTTCAATGGTGAAATCCTGCTCCTCGCTCCCTTGCCGATCCGTGCTTCATTAAGCTTGAAAACCTTAAGCGATTTCTCTCTATTTTCTCTCTCTAAAACTTTTGAGGTGTGGATAGAATGAGCAAGGGTGAGGGAGGCTGAGGTTAAGATGCCCTTCTCCTCCCTTCCTTATCATCTTTCCATACTTGTCCTGTTTAGACTCCGATCTCTTCTACTTCCTTTATATTTATTTTCGGGATGTTACACCATATGTAAACCAAATAAAATAGAAAACACCATAGATTAGTTCGAATAAACGTACCTTACGATTCGATAGCTAACCAAATTGGAACACCTTGAGATCAACAATCCGGTTTCTAGATCGACAACATGAAAAATACACAGACAACCAGCAAGGGATGGCGGTAGCGACGGTGGTGGCCGACGGCGGCAAGGCTAGCAGTCGACAACTGAGTGTGACGAGGGAGAGAGAGAGAGAGAAAGAGAGAGAGAAAGTGTGTGTGTGTGTGTGTTTAGGGGGACAGATATTGTGTGTTTAGGGCTTTTCAATTGTATGTTTATTCTCCAAATCCATCACTCTTTATATACATTTCTCAAATCTTAGTGAATAAGTTAGGGTTTTGAATTTCAAAAATATTTAATTAATTAATAACCCTTTTAATTTATTATTTTGTTATAAATAAATTAACATTTACTTGTTCATAAATTATTTAATAAAGAACTTTTTCTCTTCGCCTTTTTTTGTGTCTGAATGTTTTAATAAAACATTCTTTGATTGTTGCTCGTGGTGTAACTTTTTGGATCTTACCTTAATAGTACTATTGTCATTTGTCGTTACTCGGTCATAATAGTCCAACACACGCTTGCTCTTAGGAGGAAGATCAATACATTCCTATACTTAGTTATCGTATATTGTTTGCTTCTAACGCCCATGGCTTCAGTACATATATCAAATTCAATATCTTAAGTAGCAAATATTTAGTTAGTGGTTTTGCATTGATCCAGTAAATAAACTTCTTCTTTGGACATTATAAAACCATATCTCTCATATTCTTGACGAACTATACTAGATTGGCGAGCGTTTGGCGTTAGATCCAAAATGACTACTAGTTCAGGCTCAACAATCTCTTCTTGATGGGTGGTCACAACCTTAGGTTCATCATTTTGTGGTTCTTGGATTTTTTTCAAGTTCTACATTATTTCTCTTTGTCCCTTTAGAAAGAAATTCTTCTTCTAAGAAGACCCCTCTTCGACTAATAAAAAATTTATTCTTCAATAATTTGCTTTTGTATCTTTAGGGTGTCTAACAAAAATGCACTTTTCGCCTTTAGTTCTAACTCATCAGAAGTCTCATGCTTCACGTATGCTAGAAATATAAGTTTGGAGTGTTTCCATGCCATATTTAATATGGTGTCTTATCCACCTTCTTGGTTTGAACCATATTGACTATGAGCATAACTCCAAAAGAAGTCACGCAAGTTGGCACAAATCATCATGGACCGAAACATATCCAAAAAGGTCTGATTCCTCTTCTAAGAAACACCATTATGTTGTAGTGTTCCAAGTTAAATTACTTCCGAAACAATTTCACAATTTTAAGATGTTGTAATTCACCACCTCGATTCGGTCCGATGTCTTTTATTGTTTTGCCACACTGATTTTGTACTCTGTTAGTCCCTAGGATGAGAAACAACTTGGCAAGTAATTGATTTCGATTTCAAAGGATAAAATTTCTTTTAAATGTGCGGAATGTGAAATCAAACACAACCATATGGTAACCAATAAAAAAACAGTTTTTCAATTCAAATCGTAGTCGAAAGATTATAGGATTAATAATAATACATTGCGTGTGTATTCATGTATATTCATACACACATGTCATATATCCGTTGTTACATATGTAATAGAATAAGCTCTAGGTGGTAGAAGATAGGAAACATGGTATTCTTTTCTTTGAGTTGATTAGAAACAAGGTATTCTTTTCTTATTGTAACTGGAATATATTATAACTATGTTAGAATCTCGTGTATTACACGAGTTGAATAAATGTAATGTTATATACTTTGTAATAAAAAATTTATGTTTTTAAAAACACGTATAGTATACGAGTTGAATAAAGTATAATATAATTTGTTAACGCATACACTCGTCAAAATGGAACAATGTGAATATGTAAATATATGATTAAAGGTTTTTATTTGAATCCTACATGTTTATAAAATTGTTTTCAGTTTGTATAATCATAAAAATATGATTAAACAATTTAATTGATGATAAACACAAATTTAAATTAAAAAAAAATTAGATAAAAATTGAAACAAATAATTAATTTAGTTGCCTAAAATTATGGAGTTGATTATTAATAGGTGAGAGAGACGAGAAAATGAGAATGAGAAGGCTTATAAATATGACAAGTGTCCTCTTAGTATAGTTGTTTATCATGTAGTATAGATTCTTATTGTAACTGGAATATATTATAACTAGGTTAGAATCTCGTGTATTACACGGGTTGAATAAATGTAATGTTATATACTTTGTAATAAAAAAAATTATGTTTTTAAAAACACGTATAGTATACGGGTTGAATAAAGTATAATGTAATTTGTTAACGCATACACTCGTCAAAATAGAACAATGTAAATATGTAAATATATGATTAAAGGTTTTTATTTGGATCCTACATGTTTATAAAATTGTTTTCAGTTTGTATAATCATAAAAATATGATTGAACAATTTAATTGATAATAAACACAAATTTAAATTAAAAAAAATTTAGATAAAAATTGAAACAAATAATTAATTTAGTTGCCTAAAATTATGGAGTTGATTATTAATAGGAGAGAGAGACGGGAAAATGAAAATGAGGAGGCCTATAAATATGTCAAGTATCCTTTTAGTTTAGCTGTTTATTAGATAGTATAGATATAGATACGACAAGACTTAGTGGCAAATAATGTTAGCAATAAAAATTAATTACATATTTAGTGTATTTAGTACATAAAAAAACATATTTAGTGTATTTATAATATGTTTAACTTTACAAGTTTTAGGGAAAATTCCCTAACTAAACATTTTCAAAACTTTTTTTCCAAAATAAACTTTTAACTTTCCATATTCCTCAAAGTGAACACGATGAAATCGTCGAAACATGGAGAAATTCCAGCTGAATGAAGATTTTTTCGGCGAAATCAAGAAGTGAAGAATTTTTAGACGAAATCAAAAAATTCCGACAAAAATGGTAAATTTTCCATCGAAATCAAGAAGCACCGGCAAAGTTGAATTTTCCCGCAACAAAAAATTCTAGCAAAGTTGAATTTTCCTGCGTATCGGCTGAAATATTAATTTCTTTTTCATTTTTTGTATGTGTCAGATCTCTAAGGCATCTACGTGTCCCGCAATTTCGCACCATTTAGTGAATATTCCGACGATTTTGACATGTTTATTTGGGGAAAAATAAAAAAGCCGGTTTATTTTAGAAGAAAAATGTTTTGAAAATGTTTAGTTTAGGAATTTTCCCCAAATTTTATGCTCTCGATGACAAATAAAGATTATTGATGGAAAACTTAATTTCTTTGGAGATTAGATAGTTTGAGAGAAATAAATAAAGATTTCTATTTTCATAAAGATAGGTTTACAAGTCTTGATACAATAAATATAAAGCTAAAAGCTGTAGTTAAAATCAACTTTTTGGGTTATTATTTCATTTACTGACCAAAATGGGACATAAATATGAACTTTAGTGACAAAGTATAACAAAGTTTAATTTACAACCGCTTGAACTTTAGTGTTTTAACATATTTGTAATGTAATATATGTTTTAGTATTTGTGAATATTAAATAAAATTTACTATTCAAATAACATAGTAAAATCACAACACATCGTTGACAATACCTCAATAAATATATAGATGTGTTTTCAAAATACGATTTTAAATATAAAATGTATGTGTACACCTTAGAAAGTGACTCGGCTTTCAAAATTCAATGTTATCAACTTCTGACTTCACTCTAACCTACTCCCAGTTGACGACTTCAATTCACATATCATGAACCATGACTAGTTCATACTTCACACTTCAATAAACTACTTAATTTCACATATTTTTGTCGGCATGTTTAAACAATTTAATTAGTATTATCTAAAAGTAATTGACCCGGAGTTCATCACTGGCCGGCGCTCTGTTAAGTCATGGATCGAGGGCTGATTCAGGCAGCATGGAATGGGGATGTCGATCATCTGCTTCACGAACTCGACAGAAATCCATCTACCCTTCATGTCGTGGCATTGGAGGGTAGTGAATCTCCATTACACATTGCTTGTTTCACTGGACATCTCAACTTTGCAGCAATAGTCATCAAACTGAGGCTGGAATTTACAAGGGAGCTTAACCAAGATGGTTTTAGCCCTTTGCACATAGCGGCCGCTTGTGGGCATGTTGAAATTGTGAAGGAACTTCTTAAAGTTGACATTGGTTTGTGTTTGATCAAAGGAAAAAACAGAAATATTCCTCTTCATTTAGCTGTGATCAAAGGTAAAACGGATGTTATTAGAGAATTGCTTTTGTCAAGTTCAGATTCTATCGAATGCACAACTGCTCAAGGTGATACTTCCCTCCATCTTGCGGTAAAGAACAATCAATTTGATGCTTTTCAAGTCTTGGTACAACATCTGAAACAAGCCAACAAAGAAGAGCTCGTGAATTATAAGGATTTTAACGGGAATACGATCTTCCACCTTGCCGTCTCAAGGAAACAATTTGATGTAAGTTGTTTCATGATCACCGTAGAAGATAAATTGGCTAAAGTTTATGTTTTTTGATAGGTGCTTGACTTTATACTAAATGGACTTGTTATTAGCAAGGAAAAGATGGAGTTGAATTCATTAAACAAAAATGGTTTGACTCCCCTTGATACCCTACTAATGTTTCAAAGTGAATCTGGTGATCGAGAGATTGTTGAGATTCTCATTCAAACCGGAGCTCTAAAGGCCGAAAATTTACAATCTCGCGCAGATACACAAGGAGAAAGACCAAATGATCATCATACAAGACCACATGAACACCCTAGGTCTCCGGCTAAAAAAATGTTAGACTACTTCAAATACAATAAACTCAATGACTCTCCTGGCAAAGTAAGAAACACACTTCTCGTCATAGTTATACTTATCACCGCTGCAACATACCAACCGGCACTTAGTCCTCCTGGAGGCACTTGGCAGGACGATTATGTTCCATCATCACCTGCCACAAGTAATACAACTGCTACTAAACCACATACTGCTGGACAATCTATCATGCTTACTCATAATCCAATAGCCTATAGTATATTTCTTTCTGCCAATTCAGTGGGCTTTTACACATCACTTCACATGATTCTGGTACTAACCGCAGCTTTCCCTCTGCGGATGGAAATGCAGATTTTAGTTTTTGCACTTTCTACAACCTATAGTACTTGCATGAATGCAATTGCCCCACACAGTTTCATAACATATGGTTTTATTGCCATCTCCATTATTCTACCGTTCACTATACCAATTACAACAATGTTGTTGAGGAATTATTATTATAGGCCTAGAAATGCATCCGTTGACACAACTCAAGAAAGGGTTCAAACTGGTCCAATGGATGTTAGCATACATTTGAATGGTTAAAGACTTGATCAACGTCAAGAGCTTCTTTCCTATTGTGTGAGTAACATTATGAATATAGTAACTAACTTCTGTTGTAATATTATCATGATGATATACCTCCTACTACGGTCGAACACAAAGTGAGGAGCTTGTTTGTTCTACCATATAGAATAATGAATGTGGTAAAGTATTGTGTATTACTCATAAACATTTTATACGAGTACAATGATATATGTTTACATGTTTTAAGTTAAGAAAGGAAATGATTGAAGGTGACTCAAATTGGGAAAATTATCGATTGACGAAATCGAGGCCCTTAATGAGTGAATTTAAGTGTGACAGTTGGGTGACATAGGTTGTTTGCAACATTATCCGGCTCGTCGACACCTTTCCGTCCACTGGTCATTGTCCCTGTGACTCTGCTCCTATGCCAAGTTATACTCGCTTGAAGTTTGGGCCCTTCGTGCCCTGTTTTCAATTGGTCCAAATAAGAGTTTGTTGACTCATGGATCAACTCCTTATCAATATATGTATAGCGCGTCTCTAGGGAAAAATGAGAGGGAGAAGACCAGATTCAAAGTCGTCAGACAAGAGGGGATATGATGGAAGGGGGTTGTCGGCCAACCATAATCTAGCGGCGGTGGCTACTGAGAAAAACAGGAGGGAGAGAAGAGAAGAAGAAGACAAGAATTTTAAGGCATATAGAATATTTTGACCTTAGGAGACCATGATTCAACCCATTCAATCAAGAACAATAAAGATGAAGAGACGAACAACATGGATTAACACTAAACGAATTTTGTATTTGATCAATCCACTATTTGTACAGATTCTGACTTCGGGTTTATATAACCCTAATTGCGAACCGGTGCAATGCTTTGGAGCAATCGCACCCTTTCAAACAACGTAAGTAGTTTCTTGGTTCGACTATGTACAACTAGACCCCTTGACATATTACTCTTTACATAATAAACACTAAGCATAACTTTAACCTATTTACACAATTGACTTGTTAACTTTTCACCTAAACTTGATCACACAATTAAGGTCAACATTCACCCCTAATTGTTGATCCAAGTTTGATTCCTCTTCTCCAATATCTTGATGTTAATCTCGAACTCTTAACTTTTTGGGCAATCTTCAAACCTGGTGACTTTGCCTTGTTCCCACTACCGATACACAAAAACGACATATCCCTTGCGACACCTTTACACGATCCTTTTCCTTTGCCGCAACCTGGTGCTCGTCTAACCCGTGCATTGTGACTCCGGTCACACCCAAAATCATCCGGTTCATAAATGATTTGAATCCTTTCTTTCGGCCATGTTTTTCTCGGTTTGTACCCAACCCGCCTAATTAAAAATTTTGTTATTCCTTTAATCCGATCTTACCAAAACCGTACAGCCCTGCAGCCCCTTTTCATTTGCCAAATCAAAACCTGGACGCCTCTTTCGACTTCGATGATCGCCGCGCCGTCGTCTTGGTTCGTCCACTTTCCTCTTTGCGTAGAATTGCAAACAACACCAAAATCAAGTTGATGTTTCACGTGTCCGCTTAAACAGAAACAAAAACCTTGGCTCTGAAAACACTTTTGATCCTAGAACACCATGAATCAAATCCATTCAATCAAGAACAAAGATGAAGAGACGAACAACAAGGATTAACCCTAAATGAATTTTGTATTGATCAATCGACTGTTTGTACACATTCTGACTTTGGGTTTATATAACCCTAATTGCGAACTGGTGCAATGCTTTGGGACAGTCGCACCCTTTCAAACAACGTAAGTAGTTTCTAGGTTTGACTACGTACAATTAGACCCCTTGACATATTACACTTTACAAGATAAACACTAAACATAACATTAACTTATTTACACAATTGACCCTTTAACTTTTCATCCAAACTTGATCACACGATTAAGGCCTATAGAATTATTAAAACCCACGTTACTTATTATCTATTATTGACAAACTATTTCTAGGAGTACACCGGGGATAATTTTAAAAGAAACATAATCAAATTGTATCTTGTAATTATGATAGATTATTACAATAAGTTCTAACTAATATATTTTTTATGATAATTGTTTAATTTTAATCGAAGCAACAAAGATATTAATTATGCATTCACATACGATAAGAAAAATGTTGATATGAAATATAGATTACTGTTTCTCTATGTCTTTGAATCATCCTGATATAAAATAATGAAAACAAAACCATTTATATGAGTACAACGAGCACTACAAGAAAAACATATTTTTTTCCGACGACACATGCCGTCACTATAGACCCCAAATGTCGTCGGGATAGATTATAAGTTGGGTTATAAATAGGCTGGTGCATACAAAACAACTCAAGACTGAATACTAGAAGATGAAAAAGACAATATTGGTAACACTTTCGGCCGAAAGTTTCAGACGAAAGTAAATACTTCCGGACTCCGGTTGAAAGTAATAGTCCGTTTTGTTTCAAATGTATAAATAGTATTGGATATCTAGTGCTTGAAGGGAGCCTGATCTGAGTGAATTAGTGAACATTGCACATTTATAGCTACTAGGGTTTGTATTTACCATCATTTGAGTGAAATACATCTTTTAATGTTAAGTTTATTTTGGTTATGGATTCCATTACATATGTTTTATCTTGTTTGTGAGTTTTTGGCTTGATTCGGCTTCAATTGATTATGTAACCATATTCATACAACTTGGTAGAAGAAAGAATATCTTATGTGATGTCTGGGACATGGAGAACGTCCTTCAAAGGCAAGTTACATCATGTAAATAAGTGTAGTTCCACAGTTCAAATTCCAAGCACGGATGTCCTACGACCATTAATCATTGACATGCGTCTCTCAAGTTTGTGATAGTCCTTAAAATATAACCAATTAGAGTACGCATGAGTAGTGGCTCTAGTGTATAAGAACCATCCACGAAAAGCAATCACTCGTTTGATTTCAAATAACCCTGAAATCATCTTATGGCATGTCTTGAGATACTCTCTCAGTGATACTCCATGCATACATGTCATCATGTCCTCGTTTGATATTGAAACTCTACGCTTCGACAATCACAAATATGTGAAAAACAACAAACAAGTTGTTTAAATCATAAACTACCACTACTAGAAAACTGCAAGTTTTTCTACAAAAATTTCCCACAAAATTTTTTTTGTGGGAAATTTCAACAACATTCCCACAAAATTTCAACAACTTAGTAACGACTTTCCCACAAAATTCCGAGAACAAACACGTTTGTGGGAAAACAGTCGGAAATTACCCACTAAATTCCGACAAACTTATATTTAAAAATAAATTTGTGGGAAAGTTGTCGGAAATTCCGACCGTTTTCCCACGAAATAATATATTTTTTATTTATTTATATTATAAGCATATATAATAGAAATGTATTATATTTATAACATATATAGTGTTTATAATATACTCTTTTATATATTTTTTGACAAATACATATTATTTTAGTTTTTTTTCTTTATTATTTTCTTCTATTAACATTTTTTTATTTAAACATGCGTATAAGTACGTGTATGTGTGTATCCGTATGTATTTGCATATGTACATGTATATATTTGTCCATACGTGTGTGCGTCTTGTTGTATTTACAAACATATATATATACACACATTTATATAATAATAAAAGATTGTTTTGAGTTATGTGTTTCGATTGGGTATACACACGACGTCGCACGTACGTATGTGTATAATACGTACAAGTTGGAGAAACACAAGTAATTTAACGTATAATGAAGTTACACAAAAGATGGAGCGAAAAAGTTAACGTTTAACCGTCTAAAAACGAAAAAATATATATTTTGGTGGGAAAACGGTCGGAATTTCCGACAAATTTCCCACAAAAGAGTTGAGTTTTGTGGGAAAATTGTCGGAAATTCCGACCGTTTTCCCACGAAATAATATATATTTTTATTTATTTATCTTATAAGCTTATATAATATAAATGTATTATATTTATAACGTATATAGTGTTTAAAATATACTCTTTTATACATTTTCCGACAAATACATATTATTTTAGTTTTTTTTCTTTAGTATTTTCTTCAACTAATAATTTTTTATTTAAACATGCGTATAAGTACATGTGTGTGTGTATCCGTATGTATTTGTATATGTACATGTATATATTTGTCTATACGTGTGTGCGTCTTGTTGTATTTACAAACATATATATATATATATAGACACACTTATATAATAATAAAAGATTGTTTTGAGTTATGTGTTTCGATTGGGTATACACACGACGTCGCACGTACGTATGTGTATAATACGTACAAGTTGGAGAAACACAAGTAATTTAACGTATAATGAAGTTACACAAAAGATTGAGCGAAAAAGTTAACGTTTAACCGTCTAAAAACGAAAAAATATATATTTTGGTGGGAAAACGGTCGGAATTTCCGACAAATTTCCCACAAAAGAGTTGAGTTTTGTGGGAAAGTTGTCGGAAATTCCGACCGTTTTCCCACGAAATAATATATATTTTTATTTATTTATCTTATAAGCTTATATAATATAAATGTATTATATTTATAACGTATATAGTGTTTAAAATATACTCTTTTATACATTTTCCGACAAATACATATTATTTTAGTTTTTTTTCTTTAGTATTTTCTTCAACTAATAATTTTTTATTTAAACATGCGTATAAGTACGTGTATGTGTGTATCCGTATGTATTTGTATATGTACATGTATATATTTGTCTATACGTGTGTGTGTCTTGTTGTATTTACAAACTTATATATGTAGACACACTTATATAATAATAAAAGATTGTTTTGAGTTATGTGTTTCGATTGAGTATACACACGACGTCGCACGTACGTATGTGTATAATACGTACAAGTTGGAGAAACACAAGTAATTTAACGTATAATGAAGTTACACAAAAGATGGAGCGAAAAAGTTAACGTTTAACCGTCTAAAAACGAAAAAATATATATTTTGGTGGGAAAACGGTCGGAATTTCCGACAAATTTCCCACAAAAGAGTTGAGTTTTGTGGGAAAATTGTCGGAAATTCCGACCGTTTTCCCACGAAATAATATATATTTTTATTTATTTATCTTATAAGCTTATATAATATAAATGTATTATATTTATAACGTATATAGTGTTTAAAATATACTCTTTTATACATTTTCCGACAAATACATATTATTTTAGTTTTTTTTCTTTAGTATTTTCTTCAACTAATAATTTTTTATTTAAACATGCGTATAAGTACGTGTGTGTGTATATCCGTATGTATTTGTATATGTACATGTATATATTTGTCTATACGTGTGTGCGTCTTGTTGTATTTACAAACATATATATATACACACATTTATATAATAATAAAAGATTGTTTTGAGTTATGTGTTTCGATTGGGTATACACACGACGTCGCACGTACGTATGTGTATAATACGTACAAGTTGGAGAAACACAAGTAATTTAACGTATAATGAAGTTACACAAAAGATGGAGCGAAAAAGTTAACGTTTAACCGTCTAAAAACGAAAAAATATATATTTTGGTGGGAAAACGGTCGGAATTTCCGACAAATTTCCCACAAAAGAGTTGAGTTTTGTGGGAAAATTGTCGGAAATTCCGACCGTTTTCCCACGAAATAATATATTTTTTTATTTATTTATCTTATAAGCTTATATAATATAAATGTATTATATTTATAACATATATAGTGTTTAAAATATACTCTTTTATACATTTTTCGACAAATACATATTATTTTAGTTTTTTTTCTTTATTATTTTCTTCTATTAACATTTTTTTTATTTAAACATGCGTATAAGTACGTGTGTGTGTGTATCCGTATGTATTTGTATATGTACATGTATATATTTGTCTATACGTGTGTGCGTTTTGTTGTATTTACAAACATATATATATATATAGACACACTTATATAATAATAAAAGATTGTTTTGAGTTATGTGTTTCGATTGGGTATACACATGACGTCGCACGTACGTATGTGTATAATACGTACAAGTTGGAGAAAGACAAGTAATTTAACGTATAATGAAGTTACACAAAAGATAGAGCGAAAAAATTAACGTTTAACCGTCTAAAAACGAAAAAATATATATTTTGGTGGGAAAACGGTCGGAATTTCCGACAAATTTCCCACAAAAGAGTTGAGTTTTGTGGGAAAGTTGTCGGAAATTCCGACCGTTTTCCCACAAAATAATATATATTTTTATTTATTTATCTTATAAGCTTATATAATATAAATGTATTATATTTATAACGTATATAGTGTTTAAAATATACTCTTTTATACATTTTCCGACAAATACATATTATTTTAGTTTTTTTTCTTTAGTATTTTCTTCAACTAATAATTTTTTATTTAAACATGCGTATAAGTACGTGTATGTGTGTATCCGTATGTATTTGTATATGTACAAGTATATATTTGTCTATACGTGTGTGCGTCTTGTTGTATTTACAAACTTATATATGTAGACACACTTATATAATAATAAAAGATTGTTTTGAGTTATGTGTTTCGATTGGGTATACACACGACGTCGCACGTACGTATGTGTATAATACGTACAAGTTGGAGAAACACAAGTAATTTAACGTATAATGAAGTTACACAAAAGATGGAGCGAAAAAGTTAACGTTTAACCGTCTAAAAACGAAAAAATATATATTTTGGTGGGAAAACGGTCGGAATTTCCGACAAATTTCCCACAAAAGAGTTGAGTTTTGTGGGAAAATTGTCGGAAATTCCGACCGTTTTCCCACGAAATAATATATATTTTTATTTATTTATCTTATAAGCTTATATAATATAAATGTATTATATTTATAACGTATATAGTGTTTAAAATATACTCTTTTATACATTTTCCGACAAATACATATTATTTTAGTTTTTTTTCTTTAGTATTTTCTTCAACTAATAATTTTTTATTTAAACATGCGTATAAGTACATGTGTGTGTGTATCCGTATGTATTTGTATATGTACATGTATATATTTGTCTATACGTGTGTGCGTCTTGTTGTATTTACAAACATATATATATATATATAGACACACTTATATAATAATAAAAGATTGTTTTGAGTTATGTGTTTCGATTGGGTATACACACGACGTCGCACGTACGTATGTGTATAATACGTACAAGTTGGAGAAACACAAGTAATTTAACGTATAATGAAGTTACACAAAAGATTGAGCGAAAAAGTTAACGTTTAACCGTCTAAAAACGAAAAAATATATATTTTGGTGGGAAAACGGTCGGAATTTCCGACAAATTTCCCACAAAAGAGTTGAGTTTTGTGGGAAAATTGTCGGAAATTCCGACCGTTTTCCCACGAAATAATATATTTTTTTATTTATTTATCTTATAAGCTTATATAATATAAATGTATTATATTTATAACATATATAGTGTTTAAAATATACTCTTTTATACATTTTTCGACAAATACATATTATTTTAGTTTTTTTTCTTTATTATTTTCTTCTATTAACATTTTTTTTATTTAAACATGCGTATAAGTACGTGTGTGTGTGTATCCGTATGTATTTGTATATGTACATGTATATATTTGTCTATACGTGTGTGCGTTTTGTTGTATTTACAAACATATATATATATATAGACACACTTATATAATAATAAAAGATTGTTTTGAGTTATGTGTTTCGATTGGGTATACACACGACGTCGCACGTACGTATGTGTATAATACGTACAAGTTGGAGAAAGACAAGTAATTTAACGTATAATGAAGTTACACAAAAGATAGAGCGAAAAAGTTAACGTTTAACCGTTTAAAAACGAAAAAATATATATTTTGGTGGGAAAACGGTCGGAATTTCCGACAAATTTCCCACAAAAGAGTTGAGTTTTGTGGGAAAGTTGTCGGAAATTCCGACCGTTTTCCCACGAAATAATATATATTTTTATTTATTTATCTTATAAGCTTATATAATATAAATGTATTATATTTATAACGTATATAGTGTTTAAAATATACTCTTTTATACATTTTCCGACAAATACATATTATTTTAGTTTTTTTTCTTTAGTATTTTCTTCAACTAATAATTTTTTATTTAAACATGCGTATAAGTACGTGTGTGTGTGTATCCGTATGTATTTGTATATGTGCATGTATATATTTGTCTATACGTGTGTGCGTCTTGTTGTATTTACAAACATATATATATATATAGACACACTTATATAATAATAAAAGATTGTTTTGAGTTATGTGTTTCGATTGGGTATACACACGACGTCGCACGTACGTATGTGTATAATACGTACAAGTTGGAGAAACACAAGTAATTTAACGTATAATGAAGTTACACAAAAGATGGAGCGAAAAAGTTAACGTTTAACCGTCTAAAAACGAAAAAATATATATTTTGGTGGGAAAACGGTCGGAATTTCCCACAAATTTCCCACAAAAGAGTTGAGTTTTGTGGGAAAATTGTCGGAAATTCCGACCGTTTTCCCACGAAATAATATATTTTTTTATTTATTTATCTTATAAGCTTATATAATATAAATGTATTATATTTATAACATATATAGTGTTTAAAATATACTCTTTTATACATTTTTCGACAAATACATATTATTTTAGTTTTTTTCTTTATTATTTTCTTCTATTAACATTTTTTTTATTTAAACATGCGTATAAGTACGTGTGTGTGTGTGTATCCGTATGTATTTGTATATGTACATGTATATATTTGTCTATACGTGTGTGCGTCTTGTTGTATTTACAAACATATATATATATAGACACACTTATATAATAATAAAAGATTGTTTTGAGTTATGTGTTTCGATTGGGTATACACACGACGTCGCACGTACGTATGTGTATAATACGTACAAGTTGGAGAAAGACAAGTAATTTAACGTATAATGAAGTTACACAAAAGATGGAGCGAAAAAGTTAACGTTTAACCATCTAAAAAAAAGTATTAATAAAACCCTAGTTTCCTTTCTTTCTCTAACTCACTCCCATTTACGGCTTTACGCAATCGCACCAGCCCTCCGAACTTCGAAGCCGCTGCCACCGGTTGCCACCCTTCCGCGGCCGCTGTTGCTGCTGCCAGCCCTCCGCAGCCGCTGCCAGCCCTCCGCTGCCGCTGCCTTTCCTCAGTAGCTGCTGCCACTGCCACTCCTCCGTTGCCGCTGACGCACCTGTAACCGCTTCCGCCACCGTCGGAACATCATTCTCCACCTTGTTTTCCATCTCCTTCACCAAGTTGATTTTTGAAGGTAAAAACCTAATTTTATTTTTTGAAAATTTTAAGTTTATGTGTGGTATCTCAGTCAACTGAATTAGCTTTTTCTCACGTTCTTTAATATGTATGGGTATGGGTATATATATAAGTATGTGTATGTTTATGTATGTATGTATGTAATTTCTGACAAGTATGAAATTATACCTATATTTATTTGTGAGGGAAATGAATAGTGTTTGGAGGATTTTCAGCCATTGGTTTTGAGATCTATGGTGGTGATGCGTCTTACAACTTTGTAAGCAATTGAGTACAAGTCCTGCCTCCGCGTTTGACATTTCCTTTTCACACCACGCTTTTATGTCTGATCATCCCTTTTTCTTATACACCAGTTTCTTCTTTCCCCTTTTCACACCAAAGACCCAAATTAGGGTTTCCCCCCATTCACCATCGTTCCACCAGACGAGCCCTTACTAGCAGTGAGTGAACAACAACCTCCTCCACCTGTCCACTCGGCTTTGTATAAGGCAGCAAACCTCCTCGATGAACCCAGAAGTTAGGGTTTCTAGGCTTTTTAGGGTTTTTGAGATGAGAAAGAGAGATAGATGATGACACGGACACCACCGCCTCTTCCACCGTTGCTCCGTCTTCATCTCTTGCTGGCGGATGAGGGAAAAGGGATAGGCGATGATTCTTCATCAACCAAACCGAAACGCAACATGGCTCGGATCTGCGCTTTCACTGCTTTGTTTTGAATGACGAATTTTTCCCGGTAAGTCTTCCTCAACATTAGTTACACCAAATTGTTTAGTGTTCTTAGCCGGTTGACGTGTTGTGTTTTTGTTTTTGTTAAAAATCATGGCTAAAAATGAGCTTTTGAAGATTTTATGCCAAAAGTGGAATTTTGAAGATTTAACTACTCATGTTCTTGGATGATGTTGAAATGTAGAGTGTTATTTTGAAGATTGGATGCAAAAAATTGGCTTTTAGCATAGATCTTCATGTGGGTATTCTTTATTTTACAGTTTTTATCTCTTTTTGGTTCTGTGTTCTTGATAATTTTTAGGGGCTTTGACTGAAATTGCACTAAAATTTTCAGAGATAAAGATTGAAGCTTTTGGTCTAATGTATAAGTTACATTGGGGAAACAGAAAGAGGATGGGATTTGTGAAGGTGAAAGAATCAATGGTTATGAATGAAAAATCAGAAATGGAATTGTTCTGAAGAAAAGAAAATCACAGTTCAACGTGTTGATCTAAGGGTTGTAAATAAACAAGATTCTCATCACCATCATCATATTCCCCCTCTTCATGCTTCATCTCCTCAACCTATTAACAGGTAAAAAAAAAAATTTTTAAATTAATTTTATGGATACACAGTTCATTTCTTGATTATTTACCCCCATATTTATTTAGGTTAAATTGCTCTTACTCTTATGTTTTCTTGATAGACATTTCCAGCTTGAAGCTTTTGCAGAGATTATTTATTACTTTATATCATAATGGTATGTTATTTATACACAATGGTATGTTATTTACCCTGTATTGGTTTGTTTTTCTGAATTAGTACCTCCATCTTCAGAAACCATATTGGTTCTGTTGGTTTGATAATATTCATCAAAAATGTTACATACCCCTGCAGGAGGTACCGCTTCTTCTTCACATAAAGTTATTTTGTTCATGAAACACCAATATTATATACGAGAGTACAGATCTATATTCCTCAGTGATTTACATTATTTTGCTTTTTACCACTCCATTTTATCTGATTGTGTCTCTACGGCACCCCGTTTGACCCGTTGGAGATAAAACATAACTAGATGAATCAACTTTTTATTGATGATTTTGGGACAGGAATTGTGGAGGCATTAGCTGTGGCCTGTGAAGACAATAACCTGGGAGAATGAGAGAGGCACTGAGTTCGCTTATGATGGACTAAGAAGTTTTTATTTCATAATTAATCTTTAAAAAGTTTAATTTTCAACTTTTTATATAATCTAATTTGTCCTGTACAGATCCGACTTCTTTAGGATGTTAATTTTTTTTTTATAATCTAATATGTATCTCAGATTAAGGTGGCTAACATTGACGTTGATCTTTACACCATTGTTACCTTTTAGAAGAAGTACCCCCTCGGTTTCGGTTTCTATAAGGTAAACCCTACCAAACTCTATAAATGGTATGAACAAATTACGTTTTTAGTTTGTAGCTGATGCAACAATGTTTTAATCCAGCTGTATGAGTTCAATTTTTATTTTCTGGCTGATGTATTCGTGTTTTAATCCGCTCCTAACCTTCAATGTAGCTGATGTGATAATGTTTTAATCCTGTCGTTCCTGCTGGTCCATATCCTATATAGAAAAATTCCTCACTGCACATTGATCATTGTTTACAATTATCTTTATACCAATTTTCAAAGTACATTTGTAATAAATTGTTGTAACAAAAAACATCTTATCATATATAGCTTTAAAAAATCTATATATAACTTGATGGATAAAGATTAAAGGACCGAGGTATGGTTGGGAGGTTGGCGGTTATTTATGAAGAAATAAAATAGAAAAAAAAAGTCTTATAATTAAAAAAAATATCAAACACGTCTACTTTTATATGAGATTGCAAACAAGTGAATAGGTTTTTTTTGACTTCATTACCATCTTCATTGTTACATGATTCATCTTAATTATTTTAACTTAATTTAGCTAGCTTAGCCTTTTTGTTGCTTTCATTACCTTCTTTATTGATGAATCTAATTACAATTAAGTTTGAAGTTTTTAGTTTGTATTTGACGTAATCATGTTTTATTCCGTTATTCCTGTCGTTCCTGGTGAGCTACAGAATACCTCCCCCTGCACTGCACCTGCTCCATCACCATCTTCTGATGCAGTTTTACAAGTAAACTGTCTTTCTTTCCTGCTTATGTGCCTTCTCAAAACTAGCCAGGTACTACTTGCTATTTGTTTGTGCTTTTGCTTCTTTTTATGATTCTTTTGTATGTATATTCGTAATATATAGTTCATAAATGCCTAAAGTTAGAGTAATCACAGCCCTGAAGTTGGACTCCATGCATATGCTGCACCTCAGGTAAAGAAATCAATAAAAGTTGGTGCTTTGTTCATCAAGTAAAATAGACATGTTCGGGTGTTGGTAATTTGGTATGATTTTACCATGATGATTCTTACATAAGGCACAGGTTACACATTATCTCGGGGTTGAGAATTACGTCTTCTACTGATTACTATGCAGAGTAAGCGGATTGAATCACATATAATCCGTTTCCTTAGATCAAATAAGTATAAATACTCTTATTATGATGTTTGATCAGATCAACATTTGTACAAATCTCAATGCTATGTACAGTAAGTAGCTGTCACAAAGAGCTTGATTAAAAACTCTGCTACACACTTTCTGAAATTGACAGTTAAAAATTCCTGAGGCATAGGGAAAAAAGAGTGGACCAATCTGAAAGGAATGTGCTGATTTGTGCCCCAAAATTGCAAATATTGCCTTGCAATGGTATAGGAATTAGTTAGGAGTTTTATGTTTCGGTTAATGTTAGCAGCTTTTGTTGTTTTGACTGCACATTTAGTATGTGATTGTTAAACCCATTGAATATTTGAGGTGACCCAAATTGACCCGTTGACTAATTTAAGGTGACCCAAATTAACCCATTGACTAATTTGAGGTCACCCAAATTGACCCATATTCAATTGACTTTTTCCCAAATGATCCCATTTTTTGAAGGATGGGTCAAGATTGCCACCCCTAATTGGAACCGTGTTGGTTTAGTATAATGAGTGAGATTTATAAATTGAGGGTATATTAGAGCATTCTTAGTGTTATTCCTATAT